>CM077005.1:93590615-98590615 GCA_039090855.1 Macrothele yani | reverse complement strand
GGAATTTCCCAATCTGTTTTTTCGGGTGATGGTGGTAAATTTAATTGTAAGTGGACTCGGGAATTTTTTTCAACCATGGATTTATTATCGGAAAAAAGCGACGACGAGGTTTGGAACCAGTTAGATTCGAACTCGGGCCGTTTACGTGGAAGTCAAATGCTCTACCAATTCGGCCACCAAATCGTTGGTAGGGTTGGTCGAAAGGATTAAGACATGTGGTAGCGTATGGGAGAAGACTGCCTGAGGGGATTTGCAGTTGGCCGTCTTACGATGAATACAGGAAGGAGGGCGTATGACTCACTCAAACAAGTACGGACAAGATTTTTACAAACACACGTGTTTCACCGCAATGACGGAGGATGATTGCAGCGCCATCTGTTGGTCGTTTTAGGAATGAGCACATGAGGAGGGCGTATGAATCATGCTAACAAATATGTACATGTTTTGCACATGAACGAACTTGCATTTTGAACTTACTGTTTTCTTAGTGGCCATTTTATGACGTGGGAGGAGGAGTCTCTTGTCTTAATGGTTGACGAAAGCACTCGATAGGAACCTGAACTGGATATTCTTCACTTCGTTGTAGGATTCTTAGTGCTTAAGACGTCTCTCTCTCTCCCTACTATCGGTGACTTGCCTGGAAATTTCCTACTGAGTCTTCAAGGTTATAAAAATTAATCAGGTAAGGAAATATATTTTTATTTTTCTGAACGATTTAAATTTTGTTTTGCTAAAGTTGCCAAAATATTATCTGTTGAAATTCATGCCGTTTCGAAGGAGCAGAACTAATATTTTTGCCCCATGATTCCGTTTTTGGCTCAAATTTTTAATTGCATGATAAGCTCTTTTAATATTTAGAATGAAAGCGTTCTTTCATCTCTTTGTTCTTTAGTAAAAAAAATTCCAACTTAGAACGTTCTGTTTGCCAGGAAATCTTGCATGTGTAAGCGTGTGGTACCTCAGCGATTAAAAGATTTTAGGAAGTAAATTACTGATCGTTCTGTTTTTATTATTTTGTGTATTAGGAAATAAACACAGTGTAAGAAAAATATTCATTCTTTGTTCACTCACACGTGTGACTTTTTGTTTACGAAAAATAGTCTGCAAAAATAAATCTTCTTTCTTGGGCTATTGAACATAATTAAAAATGTTAAGGTTTAGTTTTCATTACAAAGTACTGGAGCTTTCTTTAAATAATTGTTATACTTCTTTAACCTTTTCTATCTCGGAAATTAATTTTTAGACAGGCTATAATCATAAGCGATGAAATAAAAATTTATCCTAAAATTTTGTTATAGTATATTACAACAGATTAAAACGATCACGAATTCTGAAAACTTCCTTTTATTTTTCACCTTAATTATGCACCATGTTTTATCTAAAGTTTATTAACTAATTATATTTTAGAGCTTTATTATATTTCAGGATCTACACGCAAAAAAAAAAATTCTAAACCGTGATTTTTAATCATGCAGTTATTTTACAGAATGATTTTTGTGAAAGCGAAAATTTTGTTTTGTTATCTATTTCCTTTTGCGTCCTTTTTGAGCTTACATTATTTTTTGGACAATTATATTTCCCGCAAATAATTTCGAACTGCATGTAAAAAAATAAACTGTGATTTTTCTTTTGGTCGTTTATCAGAATGAATTTTGAAAGCGATTTTTTTAATTTCTTATGCTTAATTCTTAAACAAATGTTCAAACGTAATATATTTTCAGCAATTAACTGCTTACTGCGTGCAAAATAAAAATTCTAAACCATTTTTTATATTCATCAGATTTTTACCAATTTTTACCATTTTATTTTTTGACCTAATTACGTTCTTCCATAAAGAACGTTTATTGACAAGTAAAAAAAGTTTCCAAGCCACGTTATTTTTTATGAGAACGATTTTTGAAAGTGAGAAATATTTTTCAACTTCCATGCATGTAATTTTTAATTAAATGTCTAAGCTTCATATATTTTCAACGTATAACTTTGATTACCCCATTAAGTGAATTGATTGCATTTACGAAGACATGTAAACGGAACCAATGACGAATTTATATTTTTATTTTTTTTACACAGGAGAGTACAAATATGGATGCAAACAGCCAAAGACCAATCGATGAAGACATGTTTCCGGATCATTCACAGGTTAGAATTTTTTCTGTATTCATTCTAAGATAACCAATTCGATGTACATACATGGTTTTCAGTTTCTTGATATACATGAGTGACTAACACATGTTCCGTTTTATTTTTTCGTGTTGATTTTTTAGTTCCCCTATATGGACGAATGTGATTTGATCTTTGATGAAAATCCTTGGCCAGAACAAATTGGTGGTGGACCGTATTTTGGGGATGATGATCTTTCGCGACCTGGTCCGAGTGGCTTGCAATCCTCAAATAAGGTAAATATATCTTTTCCAGTACAGTCAGAAGAAAAAAAGAACGTTTTTTTTTTTTCTTTTTTGCCTGTATTTTTCAGAACGTTTTGATTTTAACATATTTTACCATACTTAATACATTTTATTGCAAAAGCATGTATTCCATTTTAACCACTTAACGTTGTGAGACTTTCTTTTGATGAATTTTATTTGTTATTTTTCTATCAGAAACGGGATCGCGATGATGACAACAATGAAGACCTGCCATTCATTTTAATCGAAAAGAACAGGCGACTCAACCGACGCTTCAATGCTGAGCAATCAACTTTCGAGGCGAGGATTGACGATAGCATAAACCATCCCTTAATAGGTCTTCCTGTTGTCGATGCCATGGATGCACTAGGCCATATGTTTGGGGAACTAATACGCCGAACAACGGAGGGGATGGACGGTGGCGATCTGATTAGGTTTTGCTTATTCTCCGCAAAGTTGGACAAGCCTATCAGCACAAGCCTAATGAAGATTCGAGACGTCACTGTGGAAGTTATCTTAGCTCTTATAATGAAGGTCCTGCAGAGTAAGGATGATATCCCACTGGATGAAACATTCCGTGTAAGTATGATGTCCTGCATTTGAATTTCGAGCTTTCAACTTTAAAAGTGTGAGATATATATGTATGTTGCTTTCAACACGAAGTGTGAGATATACTTGTATGTTGCTTTCAACACGAATTGTTATTTGCAGTGGAATGATATTTCGTAGTGATTTTTTCTACTCGTATGTACATATTCTGACCATTTTTTTTAACTTGCATTCTTACACTGGTCTTTTTACATCTTCGTAGGTGGATGTAATCGCCATTCGCCTTCCAAGAGGAAATGGCCGAACGAGATTAATCAATATCGACGCCGACCGTCTGAAAAAAAGAAGTGTGATCACTATTCCAAGTGGAACGTGTTGTGCCAGAGCCATTGTAGTGGGAAAAGCCATATTGGATAAAGACCCCCAATTAAAAACTCTGAGGGATAGTAGAAGAGCACTGCAGAAAGCGAAAGCAGAGAAACTGCACGAGGAAGCTGGCGTACCCTTGGACGCAGCGTGCGGATTCGAGGAGATCGCCCTGTTTGAAAGAGTGTTGGATATGCAAGTTTTTGTGGTGTCGTCGGACAACTTTTGTAAGGTGAGTGCAATTTCTTTTCATTCGCTAAAGTTTTCAAACTACATTGAAAAAATTAATAAGCTGTAGGATGATGGCTACTATGCCAAAATTGTTTTGTGGTTTTCATAATTACAGGAAATTATGTTCATATTTGCAGTGGAATGATTGCATTCATTTTATTTTTCAATTTTTATTTATTCATACATATATTTCATTTGTTAGGTTATTTATAAGGGTTTGCCTCGACCTCAAAGGATTTACGTATGGCTCCATAATGGACATTACGATCTGATAACATCAATGACAGGATTCTTAGGGTATGATTACTATTGTGACCTATGTGATAAGGGTTTCAAACGCGGTGTGAAACATAGTTGTGAGAGCCATTGTGGAGTATGCTATTCAAGCAACTGTGCTGTTGGTGTAGGTATCACGTGTCAGCATTGCAACCGGTACTGTCGATCGTCGGACTGTTTTGAAAGGCACAGGTCACTCACTGGCAAACAACGTCAATCGCCTTGCGATCAGCATTACGAGTGCCGGTTGTGCCATAAACTTATTGAAAGAAAAGAGAGGGCTCCCGATCTTCACCGATGCGGTGAGATACAGTGTATTTCATGCAAAAAATTCGTAATCGCCAGTGAACATCTTTGTTATTTGCAGCGCAAGCCTGCCAAAAATGCCAGTGAGAAATATATTTTCTTTGATTTTGAGAGCAGTCAAGAAACTGGCGAGCACATAGTGAACCTGGCCGTTGCACATGATTACCTAGGGAATGAACATATCTTTCAAGGGTATGATGCATTAGAACGCTTTTGTGCGTTCCTCTTCTCTGCCGCACATCGGGGGTATACTGCCATAGCCCATAATATGAAAGGGTATGACGGCCAGTTCGTGTTGGGTTACCTGATTTCGCAAGGTGTTAAACCCCACGTCATTCCCAATGGTTCGATGATCATGTTGATGGAGGTCACACACCTGAAAATCAGGGTCATTGATTCATATAACTTTCTTCCGATGGCTCTGGCGAAGTTCCCCAAGACATTTGGCTTGACTGAGTTGAAGAAGGGGTATTTTCCACATCTATTCAATACGAGGTATGTACTTATTTACTTATTTATGTTTGCTATTGAAATTTTTTTTTAAAATGTGTTTTGTCCTATAGGAAAACAACTATCGGTTCTATAACAAACACTAACTCCTAGAAAGAAAGACATTTTCTGCTCAGAGTTTCCCCTCGACAATTTTCATATTGAGATTTTATTATAATATGAATAATTTTTATGCAAGATTAATAAATGTTGTATTCATTGTTTTCAGGGGTAACCAAGACTATGTTGGTTCTTTACCTGATAAACGCTACTATTCCCCTGAAATGATGTCTCCAGAAGGAAGAGATAACTTCCTGGGGTGGCACAACGAGCGGAAGGAAACTACATTTGATTTTAAGAAGGAAATTGTAGAGTACTGCAGGTAAATATACAGTTTTTTCGTCGTTTAATACGCATGAACATACACACACGCACACACTGATTATTTGAACTTTAAATGAGGTGTTTAATTCATGTCATTTCATAACCCTGTATTGTTTCAATAGGTCTGATGTTGATATCCTCCGCCGTTGTTGCATACAGTTCAGAGAAGAATTCCTGAAGGTGAATAGCAGTACGGATCCCTTCCAGTATACCACCATCGCCTCCGCTTGTATGTCTGTATACAGGGCACTTCACATCCCAGACCGTTCTGTAGCCATGGTGCCCTCAGGAGGGTATATCCCTCGTATCAATTTTAGCCAGGCCAGTATAGAATGGTTATCTTTTTTGAGCCATTCTACTGGTCTGAACATCCATCATGCTAAGAATGGCTTGGGTGAGAAGAAAATTGCAGGGGGGTATGTCGACGGTTATTGTGAGGAAACTCGAACTGTCTATCAATTCCAGGGTTGCTTTTACCACGGTTGTCCTCAATGCTACGACCCCGATCTCATCAATCCATTAATTAAAACACCTATGTGGTCATTACACAAAAGTTCACAACAACGCAAACAAAAAATACTGGAACAAGGTTTCGGCTACGTCGAAATCTGGGAACACGAATTCACTGGAATGAGGAAACACAATAAAGAATTACAGACGTTCCTACAAACACATACTGTTGTTTCACGGCTGAACCCTCGTGATGCTTTTTACGGAGGCCGTACAAACGCTAGTCGTTTACATTACGAGGGGGATGCCAAGTACATTGACTTTACGAGTTTGTACCCATGGGTCAACAAATATTGCCCCTATCCTGTAGGCCACCCCCAAATTATAACTGAAAATTTTAAACCAATTGTGGAATATTTTGGCATCGTAAAGTGTACCGTTTTACCTCCTAGAAGCCTCTTCCACCCTGTTTTGCCTTTTAGATCGGGAGGCAAGTTAACATTCCCATTATGCAGAATATGCACAGAAAATAAGCAACAGAACAGGTGTGAGCATAATGAGCAGGAACGCTCGCTGCTTGGCACGTGGGTAACGGAAGAGGTTGGCAAAGCTCTAGAAGTTGGATACAAGATTATTTCTATTCATGAGGTGTATCACTTCGAGGAAAAATCCAACTCCCTCTTCCGTTCCTATGTGGATTTGTTTCTGAAAATCAAACAAGAAGCATCAGGATGGCCTGCTCATTGTGTCTCTGATGAGCAAAAACAAAGATACATTGAGGATTACAAAAAATACGAAGGGGTTACACTAGATATCCAGAACATAAAACATAATCCAGGGATGAGACAAGTTGGGAAACTTTGTTTAAATAGCTTTTGGGGGCGATGGGGTATGCAACCGAACAAAACTCAACTCAGCTTCGTCACTGACCTGGCAGAATTTAACAAGATGCTGTTGGACAAGACACTTCAGGTAAATAATTCATTTGTAAATCTTAATGTAAATAATTCATTTGGAAATCTCAATTCAACGTTTTGTGAAATATTGGGTAACTTCTTTGCTGCTGAAACTAAAACCGATTTTTTTCATTTTGACTATTTTTTCCCTCATAGGTCAAAGACGTATATCTGCCAACGGACAATGTTGCTGCCATTGATTGGTGTTACAAAACAGAATTTGTGCCAGAGGACAACCAGGCAAATATTTTCATCGCTGCCTTCACAACTGCCCATGCTCGCCAGAAGCTATATTCTTGGCTGCAAAAGCTTGGCGAGTCCGTGTTGTACTACGATACGGACTCCATCATATACGCAACAGACGGTCAGAATGATCCCCCTACTGGTGATTATTTGGGAGAATTTACGGATGAGCTTGGAGGGGAAATAATCACAAGTTTTGTGTCTGGTATGTATTTCCTTCTTTTCACGTTGTCATTTTTTTTTTTTTTCCTTAAGACTTTTTTCTAAATATTTGGTCCCCTTTTGTTCAAAGGTTTGGCTATTTTTTCTTTCTACTACTTTTAACTTTCGCCATTTCTTTTTTTCTTTTTTAAGTTTTTAAGTCGTCAATGAATTGTGATTTTGGAATGTATTTTGTTTAAGATATGTTGAGGCCTGAAATTCACTCTTCGTTTTCTTTTTTTTTTCTTAGGTGGTCCTAAAAATTATGCCTTTACTACTGCTGGTGGGGAAACCTGTTGTAAAATTCGAGGGTTTACCCTGAACTACCAAAACAGCCAAGTGCTGAATTTCGAATCTTTGAAAGCCTTGATCGAGGACTTTAGATGTGACGAAAGTTCAGGTCAACAGCAACCTCTACGAACGAAGACAATGAAAATCGTTCGGGACCCTAAGAAGAGGAAAGTATATACAAAATATGAGCAAAAATTATACAGAATTGTATATGACAAGCGTGTCGTGCACGAGAACTTAAAAACATATCCTTATGGGTATTAAAACAGATTTATTGTAACATACTTTCTTTGTAAATATTTCAGAAACAGAATAAAACACCTTTGTTTATACTTTGTGTCGTGTTTTCTTTTGCAAGTAATACATGTGACACCAAATTACGGTTTAAGATATTTTTATTTAATAAGAAATCCACTGAATACATTTTTTTGGTTTTGACAGAGATTGACCAACTTGTAATTTTTCTTTTTTAATAAGAAAATATTTATTTTTTACATATTTCGATGGTAAATTGACTTCTTTAATAGCGTGCCTAAATTCAAGAGCTGCTGGAATGGGTCTTTGCAATTTTTTGTTTCTCAGTAAACTGTCCACGAGATCAACAATGTTTGAGTTGGGTAGTACTTTGTCTTTATACACGAATTCTCCATTAGGGGTCCATGAAATAATTTTCGAATTCTTTTTTGAAAACGTCTAAAATATTATGAGCATATCTTCTTAAATTTTTAGGTACAGTCTTTAACACATGATCTTCAACATCACTATCTTTTGTTGATGAAACATCAGTTTTAACTTTTTCAGGAAGTTTCCTTACATCAGCTGGTACATCCAAGAGTTCTTCAGGTGAGTAATCTTTCGTTGAAGAATTTGTCATAGGCGGATTTAAAAGGGGAACTTGAATTCTTTTATTAAGTACTTGATTATATAATTTAATTTTAACATCAACAGATTCTTTACTCAGTAAGATTGTCTTCATTTCTTTATCGAGGTCAGACAAAACTTCGTCCGTAGGCACATGTCTTGAAACTCTCTCCTCAGGGACGAGCACCATTTTCCTGGCGTATTCCATCTTATTTGTTTAACAGAGTTGTTAAAACACTCAGAGCTGCAGGTATCAGCACACCTAAGAATCCACCTTTCTGAACCAAAATTCTTCTTTTCTTGAACAAGGCGACTTTTTTATCAGCTAATTTCCTTAGAGTGTGTTTATGTCCACGTAATTTTCCCTTCTGATGAGGTGAAAGGGGTACATTACCTTTTAAAGTGTTCAAAGCACATTCACTTATGGTTTTGATTCCACTGTTTGACAGTTTTCTTAAAAAATCTTTCAAGTGTTTTTTAGGACAAATCTTTATCAGACGCAGCTGCTGAATGTGTTGCTCCGATAATGCCATGATGAAGAATAACGAGCTTTATAACGCACTTAAGCTTTTAACCACTCCGCGTATGTGACTGCTTTATGAAGAGCACAATGGTTTTTATCAGTTCGATGATGATGAACTTGACACTGCACTTGGACATAAGGGAGGTATACCACATTGGGACAACACAGAGCATCTAAGTCGTAAAAGGTGATACCAAGTTAAATTTTCCAAGTACTTGCATTTACTTAGTCCTTTGGCACAGAAAATATCAATTTCAGTACAGAAGAAGCGGAAAAACTCTAAAAAGAAATTGTATTCTTCGTTTCCGCTAGCCCATGGAATGTGATGTATATTTCTAGCCGTCCAAAGGCACTGAGCTTTTTCCCTTGGATGCAGTTCGTAAAAGGGGAACGGTGGCAAAGGAAAAACATGAGCTACTTCCCCGGTCTGCAAACAACATGTAGCGAGCTCTTTCACTATGAATTCTCCGTTCTGAAGGAGAAATCCTTCTACGTCGACGACGACTGTCTTCATGGTAAATGAGGTGCTAATGCCGTGGTTGGTAAACATATTGAGTTTCTCCAGGCAGTATATTGGTGCGCAAGCGCATTTCTTCTGGTGTGTTCGGTTTCAGGTCTATCATTAAGTAACTGAACGCAAATTTCGTAGCGTCCAGATACACCTCTTGAAAAAATTTCACTTTGTTGGGGTACAGCTGTCTTCCTAAATGAGTGATTTGATTCACATCTCTTCGTGATTTAAACAAAAACAAATAATGAGCATTTAGGGAAATTTCTCTCATTTCTTTGCCTTTATGGAAAACGTTTTGGGTAATAAAAATAACGGATATATTATAGTGATGACTACCCCTTGTAAATAAATGGGTTAGCCTTTTATCTGCTCCACATTCTGCCATCAAATCATCTATAATAAAAAGCGTGTTTCCTTTCAAATAATCCTTGAAATTTGTGGGGATACCGTCGACAAAAGTAACATCAGGTATTTCATCATATAATGTCTGATGAACCCCATAAAACCAAACCACGTGTTGCGGTGATGGGTAGATTACTTCTACTTGATGTTGAAGTAAACGTTGCACAAAGTGAGTTTTTCCACAACCCGTGGGACCCGCTATCAGAGCTGTGAAAGGATGATACAGCTTAGCCACTTCCATATTGACAACTAAATGAAATAACAGGAGTCAACACAATTTAAAGACTTGACACTTGAAATAGTTTTAAATCAATTTTTATTATTCATATTCGAAATTTCGGTACAATTCCAAATTTCTTTTGAACAAAATGATAAACACGTACATCGTTTGTTTCACTTTTATAATTAAAATTTTTTACAATGGAATATAAACTTTTCCCGCGACATCTAGAATATAAGTAAAATATACAAAATTGGCCACATACGGCCGTAAACGAACTTTGGAGAGGTACGTCATTAAAATTCACATAAGGGAACTTGGAAACGAATCGGAAAATAGGTCCTTCAAAATATTCTGGGGGATGTCCATAGGAATCGAAAAATTCCACCGTTAATGGGTTTGGCATAAACATGGCCAGCCAGTGTTTTCCGGGACTCCCATACTGATCCGTGTTCACAATGAGGCAGGCTGGGAACTTGGAAATACTTTTAGGTAGTCGGTTGCAGGCAAACACACCGACGAAGGAACGACACGTCACATGATCTTGCTTCAGAATCTTAGTTATTTGCACACTGTTCATTTCTTTTAATTAGCAAAATCACAAAGAATGCTTCTGGACTTGGAAATTTCGATAATATTCTGGAACTCGGCGTAGATCAACACAGAAATGGTTTTTGACAAAGCATTTTTAAATTTGATTTCCATCCTCAAATTTCCTTGATG
The DNA here is from genome assembly GCA_039090855.1 of Macrothele yani. Lineage (NCBI taxonomy): Eukaryota > Metazoa > Arthropoda > Arachnida > Araneae > Macrothelidae > Macrothele > Macrothele yani. The sequence continues at coordinate 98,580,228 of CM077005.1, read as the reverse complement.
GATCAAGTTCATATGTCCGCCATCACATAAATCGGGACTAAGATCAAAAGCATACAGCGTGTAACCCTTAGAAAATTCTTCCCGGTCGATGAAAATTCCTCTGTCTTGTCCCAGTTTCTCGGTTCCTTGAAATAGGCTATGGTAAGAACGAACTGTGTTTCCCGTTTCGAAGTTAGGTTCCAGCGGTTTATGAGGAACGGGTTGACCGTCGACGTACACGGCGATAAAGTTGACGTCATAATGCTTGAATTCGAAGGGGTTTGACTTATATGTACCATTAAAGGCATCGTTGTCCACACAGCCGATGACCAATCTCTTTGGCATTTGTCCGAGGAATACGTTGTCTTGTACGAACGACATGCTTCCTTGAGACACGGAATACACTTTACACAACACACGATCAACGGGATATTTGGCAGGAGATTTTTCTAGAGCTTTGGCATGACCGATCGAAACACCTGGGCTGACTTTTACTTTCCTTACAAAAATCGAAGCATGTTCAATCATGACGCTATAGTCGGGTGACTCGGATGACGAAACGAGGCAGAAATCAGGCTTGCTTCGAATCAGTTTGATTTTCACGTCCACTAAATTGAGTAACAGTTTGTTTTGATAAAACAAGTCACAGTGCAAAGTTCCAATCATGTCCAACGTCTTGCTGTCTTTTACGAGTTCGTAGCGTTGATATAATCCTTTGTTCGTTGTAGCACTCGTGGGGTTGATTTCGTTCAGATGCCCAGCCGTATCCTTATAAAAACATTCGCAGGACAAGTAGGTTTTCTTTGCCTCTTCTCCATAATTCAATAGAGTTTCAATATAAGCTCTGTACGGATATGTATTACTTGACGGCGAAATCACTCTTTCGTTTAAACTGACATCGACTTGAGAAAACAGAGAATGAAGAAAGCAGTTGATCGGACCAACGGGCTCTTTGTCAAGCAGGATGGAACGGTCGGATTTCACGATTTTTACTTTCGCGTATAGCTGAGTCGAAGATAAGTCCATGTATTCTTCACCACTCCCAGAAATATTGAATTCCAAAGGGCCACCATCCCTAATGTTGGCTAAAGGATGGTATTCAATCCATTGTCCTTTTTCTATACTCGTTTGCGTGGGCGGTAAAGCAAATAAATCCAGTTCCGACTTTAAACATACGGATGAATGACTGTGAATGAGAGCCATGGTTTAGAGATCAAAAATGTCATGTGTTGCCCTCTTGGCTTTCTTTGAAGAAATGATGTGTTTCTTCGTCTTTCTCTTCCTTTTAACGCCCCCACCCAGCATTTTCTTGACTTTGTTAGCTGCTTTGTCGGTGAGTAGTTGTCCTGCTTCTTTGGCTCGTTGTTTGGCTGCTATCTTCACGTCCTTGCCTTGGATGACGTCACTGGCGAGATCCATTCCTGTTCGTAGAACTTGTTTTCCAAGAGTTTTAGCGCCTTGTTTGAATAACGGCACAGCAGCTCTAAATAACGACCTAAACAATCCTCCAAGTCCATAACCTTTCTGTAGTGGTACACCTTGGAAATAGGATAAACCTTTTCCAGTTTGACTTATGTAATAATCCTCGAAGGATTTCGTACAACAGTAGTACCGCTCGTACATGATCACAGATGCTTGAGACGAAAATGAAGTTTCACGATCGCTCTCCCGCGTTCAAATGGCACTAGCTGACCTGTATGATTCCTTATAACGATTTCGATGGTTTGAAAACCTTTTCTTGCGAGAGGCAAATAGTGAGGTCGGTCGTACAAAGCGTTTTCCATATCTCCATCTTCTCCGGTCACTTTAACAATGCGAAGGAGAGGTGCATACATGTCTCCCACAGGCTGAGGTTCTACAATATCGCTGTATACGTATAACAGAGAAAGCGACGAGTTGAGGTCGGCTACAAATTTTCCATGAATCGTGAGATCACTCCCTTCTGTTGCCGAATATAATCCGGGTTGGAAACCTAGAATTTCAGCAATCCCGGGATATAACTCCAGCTGAGTACCATTCATTAAAGCTGTTTTGACACGCCTCGTGGTTTTATTGTAATACATGGTAATTTTTTCGTCCAGTGATAGGACATGGCTTTCACTACCTCGCTCACCGAATCGTAATATCCTGCAGGAATTTTTCCCGCTTTCAGCTGACCTGAACCAACATCGTAAGCAAAGGAATTGGAGTTAATATTCACATTGAACCAGGAATGAGGGTAGATGAGTTCGACGAGTCCCACTTCCCAGTCCCCATTCAGTTCGATCAGTGAAGGAAGACGAGTAACAAAATGGGATATTTTATTGTCAGAAAAGTAACCCAGAGAGCTATCGCTGGGTAACGTCAAATAGAAACTCATCTTGCATACTGAACGTCGGAGGTAAGTACTTGAATTTTTATATGCTAACTAAATCGTTCGATGGTATCCATGCATTAAACTTATCAGGGTAGCCTTTAAATTTAACAAAATACTCATATTTGTTTTTCCGTTTGCGCTTCTTCAGAACCATTTCGATTGGGTAGTGGTCATTTTTTTAACTTTTTGCAGTTCTTCGGCGTAGAAGGTGCCATCAATGTCTTCTCCCAGTAAATCTTTAACTTGATATACTGGAGGTGATCTAGCGATGCGTCGGGAAACATTAAATAACTCCTCTGACCAATTCTTTTCATACCCCTTTTCGAACTGTAATTTGGTTTTAGATAACCTCACGGTATCACCTATATCGAATTTATACACTGATTGATTTTCAGTTATATCGCCATATAAGTTATTCCACACAATCTTTTGGTTTTCTAGACTGACATTTACTGGTTCCATCTTAATACTTCGATGATATGTTGCATTATAACTACGTACCAATTTCTGTAATATATTGATATATGTATGCGTGTTTCGACTTGTAAAATACTTCCACATTTTTGTTTTTAGAGTTCGATTAAACCTTTCTATTACACTCGCTTTTGTCTCATTTCTGGTAGTAAAGAAATGGACGTCGTTTTGTTTTAAGAATCTCTGAAATTCTCGATTTTTAAATTCAGAACCTTGGTCAGTTTGCAAGTTTAACGGTTTGCGTTCTTTAAATATTCCCTTGAACACTTTTATCATGGATGCCCCAGTCTTTTGTATCATAGGAACACACCATGCATATTTTGAAAACACGTCAATGCATGTTAATACATATTTATTTCCATTATTGTATTGTTTTAGACTGGTCAAGTCGACTAAATCGGCCTGCCACTGTTCATCGATTCCCCCCACAATGACTCTATTTCTCTGAAAATGCCTTCTGGCAGGTTTGTGAAGCGTGTAAGTTTTCTCCCCCCTTAGCCACTCCTCGATCTTTTTTCTTTATTTTTCCGTTTACAGCACGGTACAAAGCATTTACTCCACCGAAACTTCCCGGCTGATCTGGATTTAGATAAGTCTTTTTCAAGAGATCGTGATTCTCCATTACAACAACTGATTTGAATACTTTCAACGGAAACAGTAAAACTCATGCTTACACTAAAACACAGACAGCTGAAATGACACAAAATTGTACTTACATGTGATTTTATTGATACATAGGGTCTTCCAAAATGTACAGATTTTTAGCACTTCCTATTGCATCACAAATATTCAAGCCGTTAAAAAAAATCAAATAAGTGTTTTTCGACATGAAAAATGAGTCATTCACAAATTCATGGGCAATCCATTTTAGATCTAACTTGGCTACGGCTTTATTAAACAATGCACGCACTTTACCTTTCCGAGTTGAAAATTCACAGGCATGTCCTAATCCATGGCGATCTTCAATTTTGCACAAAAGGCAGTCAATCAGTCCATCGATGGTTGAAACAATGTTATTTTTTAACACATGCCGAAGCGTTTTCTTCAACACAAATTCCCCATCTACGGAGTCAACACTGCTATGTCCAGTTTTTTCAGCCTCGTCGAAAACGATCTTCTGAAAGGACGGTCCAAACATTAGTTGGTGAATGCTTGTCCTAATATCATCACTATATTCATTGAGTTTTTCCCATTGGTCTTCAGTCAGGGGTATCCGGTTACGATATGCTGATAGGAATCCGTTGTTCACACCAATGCATTGAATATGCAGATGATTCACGTTGTTTTCTTTGTACGTTGTCAGAAACAGTTGCTTGACAATGCAGTGAGTCAAGTCTGAGTCAGCGGGGTTGATGAACAACATCGTTTCAACGAAGTGTTCCCACAGATACGGCGTCATCACCAGTCCCCGTGTAGTCGGGTAAAAATGCAAGTTATCGCATTTGTACACACGAAGATGCACTTTGACACGGTCTTTAAAATCGGTAACAACAGCAAACACATCAGCTCCGAGATGGAAGTGATGACTGGGTATGTTACTCAAGGTAAAGCCCTTAGAGGAGTTTTTGTTTGAAGAGGATGCCACACTTTCTACAGAATTCATCTTTCCAGAAATATTGTCGTTACTACGCTTCATAATGGATAGACACAACAGACTGAGTAGAGGGTAGAGACGTCTTAAGCACTAAGAATCCTACAACGAAGTGAAGAATATCCAGTTCAGGTTCCTATCGAGTGCTTTCGTCAACCATTAAGACAAGAGACTCCTCCTCCCACGTCATAAAATGGCCACTAAGAAAACAGTAAGTTCAAAATGCAAGTTCGTTCATGTGCAAAACATGTACATATTTGTTAGCATGATTCATACGCCCTCCTCATGTGCTCATTCCTAAAACGACCAACAGATGGCGCTGCAATCATCCTCCGTCATTGCGGTGAAACACGTGTGTTTGTAAAAATCTTGTCCGTACTTGTTTGAGTGAGTCATACGCCCTCCTTCCTGTATTCATCGTAAGACGGCCAACTGCAAATCCCCTCAGGCAGTCTTCTCCCATACGCTACCACATGTCTTAATCCTTTCGACCAACCCTACCAACGATTTGGTGGCCGAATTGGTAGAGCATTTGACTTCCACGTAAACGGCCCGAGTTCGAATCTAACTGGTTCCAAACCTCGTCGTCGCTTTTTTCCGATAATAAATCCATGGTTGAAAAAATTCCCGAGTCCACTTACAATTAAATTTACCACCATCACCCGAAAAAACAGATTGGGAAATTCCAAAAAATAAAAATGGCGGAGAAACTTCCCAGAATTAAAAATGGCTTCGCCGACGTCAAGGTGACGTCATGCAGTAAAAGATTGGGAAATTCCAAAAAAATAAAAATGGCGGAGAAATTTCCCAGAATTAAAAATGGCTTCGTCGACGTCAAGGTGACGTCATGCAGTAAAAAATGGCGGACACCAACGACCACGCCCACCGTTGCCACCGGAAGAAAAGTTTTCCCGTGGATGTCTACGGGAAGCGCATCCGTGACGTCACTTCCGGAAGTTGACCACGCCCACCCGTGACGTCACTTCCGCCGCCCAAGTCCCCCCTACTACTGCCGCAAAGCACATCTCTGAAGAACAGTTTTTGATCAAGCCATTTTCTAACTCTTCGTCACTTTCAGTGTATGATTTTAAAACTTGATTATGTAAGTGTTTCATGCGCAGAAGAAGTTTATGTTCTTCCCACTGTAGTTTACACTCCCTTAACTGTATAACACACATGTACTTTACAGTTTTACCTAGAGGTCTTCAAGGCCTTAATTTGGAAAGCCTGACCCAACCCGGGCCCTGCTTGACCCGTCTCCGACATTCCCATTATGACTCCGATACGACCCGTTTCCGACTTATCAAGCGTTTTCTCCCCTTTTTACAAATGACGGAAGACTTTCCTAGAGCAGAGGTCTTCAACCCGAGGCCCAAGGAGCACTTTTTAATGGCTTGCGAGAAGTTGCAAAGGAAATTAGAAAATGGAAAAACAAAAAAATAATACGTTTCCGAAGTGGAAAAATGAATAAGCAAGTACCTTGGGTGCTTTCTCAAATCTGGTGTTAGTTATGATGCGCTAAATTTTATAACTAAAATATTTAAGCTCACTGTAAAAAAAAAAAATCTGAAATTCACGAGCCACTTTTTGTAATTTCTTTCGTGAATTAACGAAGAATATTTAGTATACATCTTTTACCGTGAAATGACAGAAAAAAAACCTCTGAATTTCATGGATTTTTCGCCAGAAAAATAATGAATTTTCGGAAACCTTTCTGCAGTTCCTCTTATATTGACTGCAAATTACTGTTTTCAAGATGTGTAAACGGAAAATTCCGAATTTTCAGAAACCTTTCCGCAATTCTTTTTTTACACTGGCGGAAAGTGAAAAACGAACACCTAAAAGGAATTGGCAGACGATCATGAAATTTACATATGTTAATGGTGTCGAGTTTACGGAGGTGGGATGTTAATTTCGGGACCAACCGGTGAGCGCTTACGCCACAGCACGGCATAATATGCAAATTATCGTCGGTGGTATTTAAGGAGTACGGCGAAGTGAATGTAATCAGTCGTCGGCGTACGGACACGTGCGAAGACCCTGAAGAAGCTGCAATGCCTGGACATGGAAGACGTGTACGATTTCAGCAGTTATCGGACTTTGAGCGAGGTCGTTTAGTCTGACTCCACGAGGCCGGGTGGTCGTATCGTCGTATTGCGGAGCGAATTGAACAGGAAGTATCGGTGGTGGTACGATGGTGGCGTAGATGGTCCGAGGAAAATTCCCACACGAGAAGACGTGGAACCGGGAGTCACAGACGGACTGATGAGCGGACCGATCGACGCAAAAGAAGAGCGGCGTTGTCAAGCAGAACATCCACTGCGACGCAAATCCGAGCTGCCGTTGCACGTGAGGTGACTGGGCGAACAATCCGCAACTGTCTACTGGATGCAGGACTACGTGCACGTGTGCCTCTGGCATGTGCACCATTGCAGATGAAATACAAAGTTCTGTCAACAAAGAAATAAAACTAATCATGGTAACGTTAAATGCGATAGGTCTAAATGACTGGCTCAGAGAATAATAAGAGTGAAAGGAAGAAAATTTTTACACGTAAACTCTACCAGAGATATCAATATGAAAGTGCAAGCCCGTAACTTTTACTATAATAGTGCAGAAAGATAAAGGAAATAGTGTACCTAACTTCTTATACAGTGAATCATGACCTGAAATTAGAACCTGGAAATATGTTACTGCAGAAAACTGGAGACAGACGAATATGAAATGCCGAGTGGAAGTTAAACCCACCGTGCCGAAGATGTGCGGTTACAATGAAACAGCAAGAAATGAGAACAATTAGCGTATCAAAATGAAATTTCAAAATCTGTCAGCTGGAAAGGATATCTTAGAGAATGACGTAAAAATACGTGAAAGCCAAGTGCATAAAGTGGCAAAAGTAATAGCAAGAATAATTTTTAAAGGATGCATAACAGAGATCATATGGAAGCGGCTTCTCGAAAGGGAATCTCTCAAATAATCTAAGCATTTAAAGAAATGTCAAAAGCGAAATTCAATTTAAATACTGACAGTGCTTGTGTATAATCGGTCGGCCTAGGTTTTAGGAACATATTAATCTCCGTGAGCGTTAGATAATTATACACAATGGGTAAATATTTTATAAATTGTTTGGGTCTATTGTATTAGGGTTTGATTTGAAATTTAGTCATTTAATGTCGTTCTCAGTCATGTATGTATATTATAGCAAGTGTTTTTGTGGATTATGGAATTCGCTAATGGGTCAGCAAAATTCGTTTCCCACTGTATTATACCTGGTAGCGACTTCACATGGGCGTAGACCACGTACCTGGAAGCGGAATGGCGAGAAAAGAAAATGTCACCAGCAGTAAAATGGTGGTGATTCCTTTGCAAACTGAGCAATGAAGAGTACATTTTACACATATTTTTATAATTTTCATGTACGGCCAACATGAGTTTTTAATATGTGTAAAAACTTCACTGGATGTGCAAAGGATAACCATTCTATGTTCAGGGAAAGTAGAAAAGAAAATCTTTATCAGAATTCCTGAATCACGTCCGGGAGAAGTGTGAAGAATATCTTGGATTTTTGTAGTCATGCATAAATTACCTGAGTTATACTTTGGGAAGCTTATTTGTACGAAGCGTTAGGAAGGCCCACATGTGCAAAATACTGCTATACAAATCGTTCTAAATATCGAGTACTTTTTATTTACCAAGGGTCTCTGGAGAATTTGCAGATAAAAAACAAAGTTCTGTCAAAAAAGTAATAAAACAAATCATTGTAACGTTAAATGCGATAGGTCTAAATGACTGGCTCAGAGATCAATAGGAGAGAAAGGAATAAAACTCTTAGACGTAAACACTACCAGAGATATCAATATGAACGTGCAAGGCCTTAATTTTCATTATAGGTGCAGAAAGAAAAAGGAAATGGTGTACGAATATATTAGAAGTTAAATCCTAACTTCTTATACAGTGAATCATGGACCTGGAAATATGTTAGTGCAGAAAACCGGAAGACAGAAAAATATGAAATGCTAAGTGGAAGTCAAACGTACCGCGCCGATGACGTGTGGTTACCATGAAACTGACAGAAATTAGAACAATTAGCGCATCAAATAAAAATTCCAGAATCTGTCAGTTGGAAAGGATATTTTAGAGAATTATGTAAAAATTCATGAAAGCCAAGTGCATAAAGTGGCAAAAATATTAGCAAGAATGCATTTAAAAAGCATACATAACAGAGATCAAATGGAAGCTGCTTTTCGAAAACGAATCTCTCAAATAACAATAAAATCATTTAAAGAAATATCAAAACCGAAATTGAATTTAAATACTGACAGTGCTTGTGTATTATCGGTCAGCCTAGGTTTTAGGAACATATTAATCTCCGTGAGCGTTAGATAATTATACACAATGGGTAAATATTTTATAAATTGTTTGGGTCTATTGTATTAGGGTTTGATTTGAAAATTAGTCATTTAATGTCGTTTTCAGTCATGTATGTATATTATAGCAAGTGTTTATGTGGATTATGGAATTCACTAATGGTTCGGCAAAATTCGATTCACATTGTTTTATACCTGGTAACGACTTAACATGGGCGTAGACGACGTACCTGGAAGCGGAATGGCGAGAAAAGAAAATGTCACCAGCAGTACAACTGGTGGTGATTCCTTTGCGAACTGAGCCATGTGAGAACATTTTACATATATTTTTAAAATTTTCATGTACAGCAAACATGAGTTTTAGAAATGTGTAAAAACTTCAAAGAATGTGCAAGCGATAACCATTCTCTGTCCAGGGAAAGTAGAAAAGAAAATCTTTATCAGAATTCCTGAATCACGTCCGGGAGAAGTGTGAAGAATAGCTTGGAATTTTGCGGTCATGCATAAATTACCTGAGTTATACTTTGGGAAGCTTATTATTACGAAGCATTAGAAAGGCCTGCATTTGCAAAAAACTGCTACACAAATCATTCTAAATGTCGAGTACTTTTTCTTTACCAAGGGTCTCTGGATAAATTGCAGATAAAACACAAAGTTCTGTCAACAAAGAAATAAAACTAATCATGGTAACGTTAAATGCGATAGGTCTAAATGACTGGCTCAGAGAATAATAAGAGTGAAAGGAAGAAAATTTTTACACGTAAACTCTACCAGAGATATCAATATGAAAGTGCAAGCCCGTAACTTTTACTATAATAGTGTAGAAAGATAAAGGAAATGGTGTACGAATATATTAGAAGTTAAATCCTAACTTCTTATACAGTGAATCATGAGAACCTGGAAATATGTTACTGCAGAAAACTGGAGACAGACGAATATGAAATGCCGAGTGGAAGTTAAACGCACCGTGCCGATGATGTGCGGTTACAATGAAACAGCAAGAAATGAGAACAATTAGCGTATCAAAATGAAATTTCAAAATCTGTCAGCTGGAAAGGATATCTTAGAGAATGACGTAAAAATACGTGAAAGCCAAGTGCATAAAGTGGCAAAAGTAATAGCAAGAATAATTTTTAAAGGATGCATAACAGAGATCATATGGAAGCGGCTTCTCGAAAGGGAATCTCTCAAATAACAATAAAATCATTTAAAGAAATGTCAAAAGCGAAATTCAATTTAAATACTGACAGTGCTTGTGTATAATCGGTCGGCCTAGGTTTTAGGAACATATTAATCTCCGTGAGCGTTAGATAATTATACACAATGGGTAAATATTTTATAAATTGTTTGGGTCTATTGTATTAGGGTTTGATTTGAAATTTAGTCATTTAATGTCGTTCTCAGTCATGTATGTATATTATAGCAAGTGTTTTTGTGGATTATGGAATTCGCTAATGGGTCAGCAAAATTCGTTTCCCACTGTATTATACCTGGTAGCGACTTCACATGGGCGTAGACCACGTACCTGGAAGCGGAATGGCGAGAAAAGAAAATGTCACCAGCAGTAAAATGGTGGTGATTCCTTTGCAAACTGAGCAATGAAGAGTACATTTTACACATATTTTTATAATTTTCATGTACGGCCAACATGAGTTTTTAATATGTGTAAAAACTTCACTGGATGTGCAAAGGATAACCATTCTATGTTCAGGGAAAGTAGAAAAGAAAATCTTTATCAGAATTCCTGAATCACGTCCGGGAGAAGTGTGAAGAATATCTTGGATTTTTGTAGTCATGCATAAATTACCTGAGTTATACTTTGGGAAGCTTATTTGTACGAAGCGTTAGGAAGGCCCACATGTGCAAAATACTGCTATACAAATCGTTCTAAATATCGAGTACTTTTTATTTACCAAGGGTCTCTGGAGAATTTGCAGATAAAAAACAAAGTTCTGTCAAAAAAGTAATAAAACAAATCATTGTAACGTTAAATGCGATAGGTCTAAATGACTGGCTCAGAGATCAATAGGAGAGAAAGGAATAAAACTCTTAGACGTAAACACTACCAGAGATATCAATATGAACGTGCAAGGCCTTAATTTTCATTATAGTGTGCAGAAAGAAAAAGGAAATGGTGTACGAATATATTAGAAGTTAAATCCTAACTTCTTATACAGTGAATCATGAACCTGGAAATATGTTAGTGCAGAAAACCGGAAGACAGAAAAATATGAAATGCTAAGTGGAAGTCAAACGTACCGCGCCGATGACGTGTGGTTACCATGAAACTGACAGAAATTAGAACAATTAGCGCATCAAATAAAAATTCCAGAATCTGTCAGTTGGAAAGGATATTTTAGAGAATTATGTAAAAATTCATGAAAGCCAAGTGCATAAAGTGGCAAAAATATTAGCAAGAATGCATTTAAAAAGCATACATAACAGAGATCAAATGGAAGCTGCTTTTCGAAAACGAATCTCTCAAATAACAATAAAATCATTTAAAGAAATATCAAAACCGAAATTGAATTTAAATACTGACAGTGCTTGTGTATTATCGGTCAGCCTAGGTTTTAGGAACATATTAATCTCCGTGAGCGTTAGATAATTATACACAATGGGTAAATATTTTATAAATTGTTTGGGTCTATTGTATTAGGGTTTGATTTGAAAATTAGTCATTTAATGTCGTTTTCAGTCATGTATGTATATTATAGCAAGTGTTTATGTGGATTATGGAATTCACTAATGGTTCGGCAAAATTCGATTCACATTGTTTTATACCTGGTAACGACTTAACATGGGCGTAGACGACGTACCTGGAAGCGGAATGGCGAGAAAAGAAAATGTCACCAGCAGTACAACGGTGGTGATTCCTTTGCGAACTGAGCCATGTGAGAACATTTTACATATATTTTTAAAATTTTCATGTACAGCAAACATGAGTTTTAGAAATGTGTAAAAACTTCAAAGAATGTGCAAGCGATAACCATTCTCTGTCCAGGGAAAGTAGAAAAGAAAATCTTTATCAGAATTCCTGAATCACGTCCGGGAGAAGTGTGAAGAATAGCTTGGAATTTTGCGGTCATGCATAAATTACCTGAGTTATACTTTGGGAAGCTTATTATTACGAAGCATTAGAAAGGCCTGCATTTGCAAAAAACTGCTACACAAATCATTCTAAATGTCGAGTACTTTTTCTTTACCAAGGGTCTCTGGATAAATTGCAGATAAAACACAAAGTTCTGTCAACAAAGAAATAAAACTAATCATGGTAACGTTAAATGCGATAGGTCTAAATGACTGGCTCAGAGAATAATAAGAGTGAAAGGAAGAAAATTTTTACACGTAAACTCTACCAGAGATATCAATATGAAAGTGCAAGCCCGTAACTTTTACTATAATAGTGTAGAAAGATAAAGGAAATAGTGTACCTGACGTCTTATACAGTGAATCATGACCTGAAATTAGAACCTGGAAATATGTTACTGCAGAAAACTGGAGACAGACGAATATGAAATGCCGAGTGGAAGTTAAACGCACCGTGCCGATGATGTGTATTTACAATGAAATAGCAAGAAATGAAAACAACTAGCGTATCAAAATGAAATTTCAAAATCTGTCAGCTGGAAAGGATATCTTAGAGAATGACGTAAAAATACGTGAAAGCCAAGTGCATAAAGTGGCAAAAGTAATAGCAAGAATAATTTTTAAAGGATGCATAACAGAGATCATATGGAAGCGGCTTCTCGAAAGGGAATCTCTCAAATAATCTGAGCATTTAAGGAAATGTTAAATGCGAAATTGAATTTAAATACTGACAGTGCTTGTGTATAATCGGTCGGCCTAGGTTTTAGGAACATATTAATCTCCGTGAGCGTTAGATAATTATACACAATGGGTAAATATTTTATAAATTGTTTATGTCTATTGTATTAGGATTTGATTTGAAATTTAGTCATTTAATGTCGTTCTCAGTCATGTATGTATATTATAGCAAGTGTTTTTGTGGTATATGGAATTCACTAATGGTTCGGCAAAATTCGTTTCCCACTGTATTATACCTGGTAGCGACTTCACATGGGCGTAGACGACGTACCTGGAAGCGGAATGGCGAGAAAAGAAAATGTCACCAGCAGTAAAATGGTGGTGATTCCTTTGCAAACTGGGCAATGAAGAGTACATTTTACACATTTTTTTTAAATTTTCATGTACGGCCAACATGAGTTTTAAATATGTGTAAAAACTTCACTGGAAGTGCAAAGGGTAACCATTCTATGTCCAGGGAAAGTAGAAAAGAAAATCTTTATCAGAATTCCTGAATCACGTCCGGGAGAAGTGTGAAGAATAGCTCGGATTTTTGTGGTCATGCATAAATTACCTGAGTTATACTTTGGGAAGCTTATTTGTACGAAGCGTTAGGAAGGCCTACATGTGCAAAATACTGCTATACAAATCAGTCTAAATATCGAGTACTTTTTATTCACCAAGTGTCATTGGAGAATTTGCAGATAAAATACAAAGTTCTGTCAAAAAAGTAATAAAACAAATCATTCTAACGTTAAATGCGATAGGTCAAAGGGACTGGCTCAGATATCAATAGGAGAGAAAGGAAGAAACCTCTTAGACGTTAACACTACCAGAGATATCAGTATGAACGTGCAAGGCCGTAATTTGCATTATAGGTGCAGAAAGGCAAAGGAAATAGTGTACGAATATATTAGATGTAAAATCATAACTTCTTATACAGTGAATCATGGACCTGGAAATATGTTAGTGCAGAAAACCGGACGAAGAAAAATATGAAATACTAAGTGGGAGTCAAACGTACCGCGCCGATGACGTGTGGTTACCATGAAACTGCCAGAAATTAGAACACTAAGCGCATCAAATAAAAATTTCAGAATCTGTCAGTTGGAATGGATATCTTAGAGAATGATGTAAAAATACATGAAAGCCAAGTGCATAAAGTGGAAAAATATTAGCAAGAATGCATTTAAAAAGCATACATAACAGAGATCAAATTGAAGGTGCTTTTCGAAAAGGAATCTCTCAAATAACAATCAATTCATTTAAAGAAATATCAAAACCGAAATTGAATTTAAATACTGACAGTAGTAGCATAAAAGAACGGGTTCTGCCGGAGGATGCCTCCTTCTAGGAGAAGGATGGGGGCGTGGCTTGATGCAGAAGGATGGGGGCGTGACAGATGACGCTAGTGTGTTGGGTCGATGTGCTGCTCCCCTAGCGGTGCTTTTTTGAACTTTCGATGAATCTTTGAGAGATGGCAACAACCGAGTCGGAGAAAGGAGATGTGCTGCCCCCTAGCGGTGCTTCTTGGAACTTTTAATGGACCTTTGTGAGATGGCAACGACCGAGTGGGGGAAAGGGGATGTGTACGTTGCCCCCTAACGGTGCTTTTTCGAACTTTTCTAGGGAGATTTATTGGACGTTGACAAATTTTGGGGAAGTCTTTCCAATATTTACTTATTTTTTTATTTTCTCGGGAGATTTACTAGACTTTGTCAAATTTTTGAAGGCAGTTTTTTTGTCGTTTCCAATATGTTTTTCTTATTAAATTTATATTTTCCGGAATTCCTTGAGGTGTTAGGAATATTTATAAACGTTGCATTATTTTTTTAATTTTCTCGGGAGATTTATTAGACTTTGTCAAATTTTTGAAGGAAGTTTTTTGTCGTTTCCAATATGTTTTTTTTTATTAAATTTATAATTTCAGGAATTCCCTGAGGTGTTATAATTTTTATAGACGTTGCATTGTTTTTTTAATTCTTATATTTGTCCTCCCTCCAATTTTAATTTAGGCGAGGAAAGGCTTTGTTTGAAAATATTTCGGTCCCGTTGATTCATGTTCCACCATTTAAGTTTCACCACGTTGTCATTTTGTGAGCCATGTGTTTTGGGATGAGTTACCATTTTCTGTTTAACTCAGAAAATTTTGTATGCCACGTGTTTTGGGATGAGTCATTATGATGGGTGACGCATTCGTGATAGCAGACATGACATCAGCCAACGTCGTTTTCTCCTCAGCGGGGTCGGCGGTTGACGTCATTTGAGATTCTGTAGACACATTAAGTTCCAAGACTGATTTCTTTCAATAACTTGATCATTTTGCAACGAATTTATTCCTTATTTCCCCCTAATTTCCCATTTTATATTCATAATTTTTCAACGTAACGATTTTTTTATTTTCTTTGAGGAGAGTTCACGCATTTTCAACGGATGTTCCAACATAAAGACGTTTTCCAAAGTTTTGTGCTGCAGACATAATCTTAAAACACGATTGTTTATTAACGTATTTACGTGTTCATGACATTTTCTGTTACGTTTTTTTAACTAGGAATTTTTATAGACGTTGCATTATTTTTTTAATTCTTATATTTTTCTTCCCTACAATTTTAATTTAGACGAAGAAAGGGTTTGTTTGAAAAGATTTCGTTCCTGATGATTCATGTTCCGCTATCTTTTGTCCGCCATGTGTTTTGGTATGACTCACAATTTTCTCTTTACCTCAGAAAATTTTGTATGACACGTGTTTTGGGATGAGTTATTATAATGGGTGACGCATGTCGTGATAGCAGACATGACATCAGCCAACGCCATTTCCTCCGCGGGGTCGGCGGTTGACGTCATTTGAGATTCTGTAGACACATTAAGTTCCAAGACTGATTTTTTTTTAATAATCATTTTGCAACGAATTTATTCCTTATTTTTTCCTCATAATTTCCCATTTTATGTTCATAATTTTTCAACGTAACGATTATTTTATTTTCTTTGAGGAGACTTCACGCATTTTCAACCGACATACCAACGTAAAAACGTTTTCCAAAGTTTTGTGCTGCAGACATAATCTTAAAACACGATTGTTTATTAACGTATTTACGTGTTCATGACATTTTCTGTTACATTTTTTAACGTTGTACCTTTTTCCCTTTTTCCAACGTACAAAGCCACAATTTTTTATGCATAGTTAAAATATTTATTTTTTTATTTTTTCGTATTTCTTCATGATTAATCAGTGAAATGTACCTTTTAATGCATTATCTTAATCTTTTTGTTCTAAGTGCTTGCGTACTCCTTAAACTTCTTGATGTACCAACATTATTTTATTTTCTAACTTTTCGAACTAGCAACTACTTTTATCGAGGCTTTATTTTTTCTGATTCAAACAAGCAAACGTTTCTTCATTATTATTTCCGTTACCTATACAAACAACTTTTCATACTTGCTTTTAATGTATGACTTAATCTGGTTTTCTATATAGCTGTTTCATGTTTGTACAAGAAATATACAGATCTATAGCAAATAGCTATACATAACATTAGTTCGTTAGAGTATCTTTTTTTTTTTTTTCCAAATTTAAACCAACACACGCTTCTTAACGACTTGATATAGGTTTTCTGGGGAACTTTTCTTTTTCCTTCATTCAATTTTATTCCAGATCATGAGACGAGGAAATGCTTCTTTAGAAACGATTTCGTTCCTGTTCGCAGTAATTATTGGATTTTGACAAATTTTTTGTGAAATGACTTCATGCTAATTCTGAGTCTTTCGCCTTTACAATATTATTTTCTCGTAATTTTTTCGTGTGTTCAAGAACTCTACAGGTCTTTCACAGTTAAAATTCTGGTGAAACAATATTTTCTTACTTTATTTAGCATATCATTATAGCTTCTCAATTTTCGCTATTTTACTTCATCTTTTTTGAAATTTAGTAAAACTTTTCAGTATGTCAGTAATTTATTTCTTACTTATCCAAACTTATGACTCCTTTTATTTAGACTATTTTTTTTCATTTCATTTCAGCAAAATGATTATTTTAGATGTAGCAAATCATCAGGTTTTTTCCCCTTATATATCATATTTTCCAACTTGCTTTTAAAGTATTTCTCAAAGCTTGCATGTATGTCAAATACGCATTTTTTAAATCCTTCCCTAGTTTGCTATACTTTTTCGTGGACTGCCCCAACAGGAAAGCATTCATTGTCAAGGCATGAAATCTAAAACGTTTTTTCTTACGATAAAATTTGTATTCTTTGGGACATATTTTCTGTATATTTTTCTGTCTCGTCCGAAAAAAACATTCATTCTGGAGGCAAAGCGAGTAATTCCGTTCTTCCACTAAACATCATTTTTTTTACGTTTTACTAACTCACCACCCCCATAGCGAAAATAAAGAAATACTTCTGTTCCCTACATATCGACTCAATCTATTTCTTTTCGAAATGCTGATCATGACATTTCAACTAAAATTTCATACTTTCACCAAAAATCATATTCTTAAACGAGCTATTTTTTACACAATTATTTCATGTATAACTAAATTTTTGTTGTTTACTCCCCTCATCAAAGTCAATAAGAACTCCCCTAATCTCATTCCTTTCCCTCATTTAGTTCGCTTAAATTGAGATGTTTCAAAATTTCGCGTGTATTTCATTCCCTTAATGTCCAGTTCTCCCGTGTCTGCCCCTTCATTTTTAACTTCTGTGCATGCTGCATTTTATCTTTAGACGTTTAGTTTCATTGACCTTTTCTTTCGTTTTAATTAGGTTTTCATTATCGCATTTTTTATTCATTGTCTCAGCAGAAAAATCTTTCATTATGGAGACATAGCGACTAAGTCCGTACTTCCTCTAAACATTTTTTTTTCACATTTTACTAATTGTTCAGAAAAGCAGTTTTTTCCAAACTCCCATAGTGAAAATATCGTATTCCCCTTATAGTACTTATTATATTTTTCTTTCTGTTCAGTGTTGTATGATTCTTCAAACTTTGGTTTATTTTTATGAAATTTCTTTTTTTTCTTAGTTTTTTTTCTGATTCAAACTTTGAATCTTTTCCTATCGATTTAATTACTCTTATTTTCCCATTCGACTTTACTTTTGAACAGAAATGTATCTAAAATCTTCAGATGTATTTTAGTCTACAAGGCCGATTCTTCCCTGTTTCAAATAAAGTCACTGTAGGATTTTAGTGTAAATGCTCCTAAATCTTTAGAACTTACTTTTCATAGTTAGATACAAATTCCTCGAGGTTTACATTAAAACATGAAAGAAGAGTGTTTTTACGCTCTCTCCAGTGTGTGAGCTTTCGCCAAGAAATTAACTTTGAATTCCCCTCTGTTTCTGTCGGAAACTGACGATCTCCTGCGACTGTTTTCACGCGTCTCTTGCTTACAGAAAAACCTCATATGACATGAAATCACTTTGCTTGGGAGATTAAACTAAATTCTGGTTTTGAACTTTGAATGCAAACTCAAGCTCGCAAAAGCATAGTTTTCTGAGCAAACTTAAACTGTCTAAGATGACAAAAATCTAAAACTGCTGACTCAATGGGACAGAGCGTTTGAACTTTGCCGTTCATTCACCATTTAAGAGATCCGTTGTGAACCACTAGAAGGGAAGTAAGCAGACCCGGATTTAGTCCATTGTTTCCAAGGAAGGTAGAAAGCTAGTGTCGTAATTCAAAAGCTCTTAAATCAAGCCTCCCCAGGATTCAGTTTCGGACGAACGAATTCTCAGATGTCTATGCTTAGACATTGAAAAATTGCTTAAGACAAATATTTTCTTACTTAAAGTGCTTCAATTCAGAATTTGTACTATTTAAGATTTCCCTTAGTCAATATTTTTTCTATCTTAAAAACTTCTAAAGGGTTGATTTTGAAAAAAACGAGTTCTAACAAAAATGTAAAATTTCCTCAGATTGTATGAGGAACCAAAAAAAAATTGATGAAGCTTGGACATTAACCATTCCAACCATTTCTTTCTCTTCATGTTTCATTCTATAAACTTTTTTCAAATTCCTATATATCCAAGAATTTTGTTAAATGTCCAAGTCAGAATCCCCCAGAAATTTTCTGACAATGATATTCTGGAATTTTTTAAAAAGAGAAGCTAAGAATCCCTTCACTGAAACAAGAAATTCATATTCAAAGCATTACATCCCTCTTTCTACTTCAAATACTCTATTTGTAAATCTAAGGAAGTTTTTTTTTTTTCATATTCATATATTTTTCCCTCTAACTTTAGAAGATATTGTCCCAAAATGTATGTACTTATTACGATAGTAAAATATCTTACTACTTGCTGCTTGATGTTCAATTCACTTCACACTGTCTTAAGGAAATTCGTTCATTTTCTCATAACACATAGACATGTTATTTTTCTTTCCATTCACTTCAAAGACTCAGTTGAGATCAACCTAATGGAGTCCTTTGAGAAAAACTTTCATAGGAAAGCATAAATTTGCCTAAAAAGTACATTAAAAATAAACAAATGTTGAAAGTTCCTGTACAAGAAGGAAATTCTGCTGTAACTTCTAAACGAAAAAAGACAAATTCTAAGAAAATATGTAAAAATGTTCGTTGGATTCCATATTAAAAAAAATTAGTTGAAGAAAAGTGTCATTCTTTTTTTCGGAACAGTTCATTCTTTCCTAGGGTTAAAAATGGAACACTTCATTTTTCTTAGTAGACAACTTTGAGAAAACACATTTCATTAAAAGCAGGGAAATTCCCATTCTTCCATTCCCACAAAAAATTTAACGAAGTCCAATAAATCTCTCGAAAAAAATTAAACAAATACTTGGACTGACAAAAGAGAGAACGACACGTGACGTCAACCTATCCCGCGGCTAGTAGTAGGAGATACACTGTTCCCTCCTCTGATATCATTTTTTTTCTATGCGAACAGAAATTTACTTGAACAACCGTCTTAGAAAATGCCTCTTCCACGTTTTTTCTTCCCAGCCATGCAAAAACAATCAGATTGCCTTTTCCCACCAAAAGTTCTAGCAAGAAGGAGCAGGAGACGCCGGAACGAAGCCCGAAGGAGCTCCCTCCCTGTCTCGCCCCCTTGTTATTCGGCAAACAAGGATATTTGGGGATTGTTATTGGAAAGGGGTCTGATGTTTTCCATTAGGCAACCAATCGGGGCGGAATTCCGACTGGTCTGAGAGCAATGCTTTACAGTATTGAGTCGAAACCAGAGTACACAGCTTAATTTCTGGGAGTTTGAAATATTTCAAACTGACTCGCTTTATTCTTTGAGTTGAAAAAAGAAGCGCTCTCACTGAAGACCCCCTAGCCTGGAAAAACTAAACAGTCTGTGTTTTATAAAAATTTATTTCCTTAGACATTTTTAGTACATCCAATTTTCAACTTTCAGGAACTTGCTGTGACTGATTTTACTTCATTCCATTTCCAACTTTTTCGAAAACGAACTTCAACAGATTTTTACTCGTTTCGAAATCTTTTTATGCATACTAGTTTTCCCATGTTATTCTATGGGAATTTCCCTGCTTTTAATGAAATGTGTTTTCTCAAAATTGTCTACTAAGAAAAATGAAGTGTTCCATTTTTAAACCTAGGAAAGAATGAACTGTTCCGAAAAAAAAAAAAGAATGACACTTTTCTTCAACTAATTTTTTTAATATGGAATCCAACGAACATTTTTACATATTTTCTTAGAATTTGTCTTTTTTCGTTTAGAAGTTACAGCAGAATTTCCTTCTTGTACAGGAACTTTCAACATTTGTTTATTTTTAATGTACTTTTTAGGCAAATTTATGCTTTCCTATGAAAGTTTTTCTCAAAGGACTCCATTAGGTTGATCTCAACTGAGTCTTTGAAGTGAATGGAAAGAAAAATAACATGTCTATGTGTTATGAG
This sequence comes from Macrothele yani, assembly GCA_039090855.1. Taxonomy (NCBI): domain Eukaryota; kingdom Metazoa; phylum Arthropoda; class Arachnida; order Araneae; family Macrothelidae; genus Macrothele; species Macrothele yani. The sequence continues at coordinate 98,559,775 of CM077005.1, read as the reverse complement.
AAAATGAACGAATTTCCTTAAGACAGTGTGAAGTGAATTGAACATCAAGCAGCAAGTACTAAGATATTTTACTATCGTAATATGTACATACATTTTGGGACAATATCTTCTAAAGTTAGAGGGGAAAATATATGAATATTAAAAAAAAAAACTTCCTTAGATTTACAAATAGAGTATTTGAAGTAGAAAGAGGGATGTAATGCTTTGAATATGAATTTCTTGTTTCAGTGAAGGGATTCTTAGTTTCTCTTTTAAAAAAATTCCAGAATATCATTTTTAGAAAATTTCTGGGGGATTCGAACTTGGACATTTAACAAAATTCTTGGATATATAGGAATTTGAAGAAAGTTTATGGAATGAAACATGAAGAGAAAGAAATGGTTGGAATGGTTAACGTCCAAGCTTCATCAATTTTTTTGTTGGTTCCTCATACAATCTGAGGAAATTTTACATTTTTGTGAGAACTCGTTTTTTTTTTCAAAATCAACCCTTTAGAAGTTTTTAAGATAGAAAAAATATTGACTAAGGGAAATCTTAAATAGTACAAATTCTGAATTGAAGCACTTTAAGTAAGAAAATATTTGTCTGAAGCAATTTTTCAATGTCTAAGCATGGACATCTGAATATTTGTTCGTCCGAAACTGAATCCTTGGGAGTCTTGAGTTAAGAGCTTTTGAATTACGACACTAGCTTTCTACCTTCCTTGGAAACAGTGGACTAAATCAGGGTCTGCTTACTTCCCTTCTAGTGGTTCACGACGGATCTCTTAAATGGTGAATGAACGGTAAAGTTCAAACGCTCTGTCCCATTGAGTCAGCAGTTTTAGATTTTTGTCATCTTAGACAGTTTACGTTTGCTCAGAAAACTATGCTTTTGCGAGCTTGAGTTTGCATTCAAAGTTCAAAACCAGAATTTAGTTTAATCTCCCAAGCAAAGTGATTTCATGTCATATGAGGTTTTCCTGTAAGCAAGAGACGCGTGAAAACAGTCGCAGGAGATTGTCAGTTTCCGACAGAAACAGAGGGAAATTCAAAGTTAATTTTTTGGGGAAAGCTCACACACTGGAGAGAGCGTAAAAACACTCTTCTTTCATGTTTTAATGTAAACCTCGAGGAATTTGTATCTAACTATGAAAAGTAAGTTCTAAAGATTTAGGAGCATTTACACTAAAATCCTACAATGACTTTATTTGAAACAGGGAAGAATCGGCCTTGTAGACTAAAATACATCTGAAGATTTTAGATACATTTCTGTTCAAAAGTAAAGTCGAATGGGAAAATAAGAGTAATTAAATCGATAGGAAAAGATTCAAAGTTTGAATCAGAAAAAAACTAAGAAAAAAAAAGAAGTTTCATAAAAATAAACCAAAGTTTGAAGAATCATACAACACTGAACAGAAGGAAAAATATAATAAGTACTACAAGGGGAATACGATATTTTCACTATGGGAGTTTGGAAAAAACTGCTTTTCTGAACAATTAGTAAAATGTGAAAAAAAAAACGTTTAGAGGAAGTACGGACTTAGTCGCTATGTCTCCAGAATGAAATATTTTTCTGCTGAGACAATGAATAAAAAATACGATAATGAAAATAATGAAAACCTAATTAAAACGAAAGAAAAGGTCAATGAAACTAAACGTCTAAAGATAAAATGCAGCATGCACAGAAGTTAAAAATGAAGGTGCAGACACGGGAGAACTGGACATTAAGGGAATGAAATATACGCGAAATTTTGAAACATCTCAATTTAAGCGAACTAAATGAGGGAAAGAAATGAGATTAGGGGAGTTCTTATTGACTTTGATGAGGTGAGTAAACAACAAAAATTTAGTTATACATGAAATAATTGTGTAAAAAATAGCTCGTTTAAGAATATGATTTTTGGTGAAAGTATGAAATTTTAGTTGAAATGTCATGATCATTTCGAAAAGAAATAGATTGAGTCGATATGTAGGGAACAGAGTATTTCTTTATTTTCGCTATGGGGGTGGTGAGTTAGTAAAACGTAAAAAAATGATGTTTAGTGGAAGAACGGAATTACTCGCTTTGCCTCCAGAATGAATGTTTTTTTCGGAGGAGACAGAACAATATACAGAAAATATGTCCCAAAGAATACAAATTTTATCGTAAGAAAAAAACGTTTTAGATTTCATGCCTTGACAATGAATGCTTTCCTGTTGGGGCAGTCCACGAAAAAGTATAGCAAACTAGGGAAGGATTTAAAAAATGCGTATTTGACATACATGCAAGCTTTGAGAAATACTTTAAAAGCAAGTTGGAAAATATGATATATAAGGGGAAAAAAACCTGATGATTTGCTACATCTAAAATAATCATTTTGCTGAAATGAAATGAAAAAAAAATAGTCTAAATAAAAGGAGTCATAAGTTTGGATAAGTAAGAAATAAATTACTGACATACTGAAAAGTTTTACTAAATTTCAAAAAAGATGAAGTAAAATAGCGAAAATTGGGAAGCTATAATGATATGCTAAATAAAGTAAGAAAATATTGTTTCACCAGAATTTTAACTGTGAAAGACCTGTAGAGTTCTTGAACACACGAAAAAAATACGAGAAAATAATATTGTAAAGGCGAAAGACTCAGAATTAGCATGAAGTCATTTCACAAAAAATTTGTCAAAATCCAATAATTACTGCGAACAGGAACGAAATCGTTTCTAAAGAAGCATTTCCTCGTCTCATGATCTGGAATAAAATTGAATGAAGGAAAAAGAAAAGTTCCCCAGAAAACCGATATCAAGTCGTTAAGAAGCGTGTGTTGGTTTAAATTTGGAAAAAAAAAAAAAGATACTGTTACGAACTAATGTTATGTATAGATAGTTGCTATAGATCTGTATATTTCTTGCACAAACATGAAACAGCTATATAGAAAACCAGATTAAGTCATACATTAAAAGCAAGTATGAAAAGTTGTTTGTATAGGTAACGGAAATAATAATGAAGAAACGTTTGCTTGTTTGAATCAGAAAAAATAAAGCCTCGATAAAAGTAGTTGTTAGTTCGAAAAGTTAGAAAATAAAATAATGTTGGTACATCAAGAAGTTTAAGGAGTACGCAAGCATTTAGAACAAAAAGATTAAGATAATGCATTAAAAGGTACATTTCACTGATTAATCATGAAGAAATACGAAAAAATAAAAAAAATAAAATATTTTAACTATGCATAAAAAATTGTGGCTTTGTACGTTGGAAAAAGGTACAACGTTAAAAAAATGTAACAGAAAATGTCATGAACACGTAAATACGTTAATAAACAATCGTGTTTTAAGATTATGTCTGCAGCACAAAACTTTGGAAAACGTTTTTATGTTGGTATGTCGGTTGAAAATGCGTGAAGTCTCCTCAAAGAAAATAAAATAATCGTTACGTTGAAAAATTATGAACATAAAATGGGAAATTATGAGGAAAAAATAAGGAATAAATTCGTTGCAAAATGATCAAGTTATTGATAAAAAACAGTCTTGGAACTTAATGTGTCTACAGAATCTCAAATGACGTCAACCGCCGACCCCGCGGAGGAAATGGCGTTGGCTGATGTCATGTCTGCTATCACGAATGCGTCACCCATCATAATGACTCATCCCAAAACACGTATCATACAAAATTTTCTGAGGTAAAGAGAAAATTGTGAGTCATCCCAAAACACATGGCGGACAAAAGATAGCAGAACATGAATCAACAGGAACGAAATCTTTTGAAACAAACCCTTTCCTCGTCTAAATTAAAATTGTAGGGAAGAAAAATATAAGAATTAAAAAAATAGTGCAACGTCTATAAAAATTCCTAGTTAAAAAAACGTAACAGAAAATGTCATGAACACGTAAATACGTTAATAAACAATCGTGTTTTAAGATTATGTCTGCAGCACAAAACTTTGGAAAACGTCTTTATGTTGGAACGTCCGTTTGAAATGCGTGAAGTCTCCTCAAAGAAAATAAAAAAATCATTACGTTGAAAAATTATGAATATAAAATGGGAAATTAGGGGGGAAATAAGGAATAAATTCGTTGCAAAATGATAAAGTTATTGAAAGAAATCAGTCTTGGAACTTAATGTGTCTACAGAATCTCAAATGACGTCAACCGCCGACCCCGCTGAGGAGAAAACGACGTTGGCTGATCTCATGTCTGCTATCACGAATGCGTCACCCATCATAATGACTCATCCCAAAAAACGTGGCATACAAAATTTTCTGAGTCAAAGAGAAAATGGTGACTCATCCCAAAACACATGGCTCACAAAATGACAACGTGGTGAAACTAAAATGGCAGAACATGAATCAATGGGAACGAAATCTTTCAAACAAAGCCTTTCCTCGCCTAAATTAAAATTGGAGGGAGGACAAATATAAGAATTAAAAAAAATAATGTAACGTCTATAAAAATTATAACACCTCAGGGAATTCCTGAAAATATAAATTTAATAAGAAAAAAACATATTGGAAACGACAAAAAAACTTCCTTCAAAAATTTGACAAAGTCTAATAAATCTCTGGAGAAAATTAAAAAAATAATGCAAAGTCAATAAAAATTATAATACCTCAGGAAATTCCTGAAAATATAAATTTAATAAAATAAATTAGAGAGAAAAATAGGACAGAAAAATACGAGTAAAAAAAATTGGAAACGACAGAAAAACTTCCTTCAAAAATTTGACAAAGTCCAGTAAATCTCCCGAGAAAATAAAAAAATAAAAAAAGTCTATAAAAATTCCTAACACTTCAGGGAATTCCTGAAAATAAAAGTTTAATAAAAAAATACATATTGGAAACGACAAAAAAACTGCCTTCAAAAAATTTGACAAAGTCCAGTAAATCTCCCGAGAAAATAAAAAAATAAGTAAATATTGGAAAGACTTCCCAAAAATTTGTCAACGTCCAATAAATCTCCCGAGAAAAGTTCGAAGAAGCACCGCTTAGGGGGGCAACTACACATCCCCTTTCCCCCACTCGGTCATGGCCATCTCTCAAAGGTCCAATAAAAGTTCCAAGAAGCACCGCTAGGGGCAGCACATCTCCTTTCCCCGGCTCGGTAGTTACCATCTCTCAAAGATTCATCAAAAGTTCCAAAAAGCACTGCTAGGGGGCAGCACATCGACCCAACACACTAGAGTCATTTGCCACGCCCCCACATACGTCGGCATCACAAGCCACGCCCCTGCTCCTTCTGCCTCAAGCCACGCCACCACCCTTCTGCCGCAAGCCACGCCCCCATCTTTCTCCTAGAAGGATGCATCTTCCGGCAGAACCCGTCCTTTTATACTACTGACAGTGCTTGTGTATTATCGGTCAGCCTAGGTTTTAGGAACATATCAACCTCCGTGAGCGTTAGATAACTATACACAATGGGTAAATATTTTATAAATTGTTTGGGTCTATTGTATTAGGGTTTGATTTGAAAATTAGTCATTTAATGTCGTTCTCAGTCATGTATAGTATATTATAGCAAGTGTATTTGTGGATTATGTAATTCACTAATGGTTCGACAAAATTTGTTTCCCATTGTTTTATAAATGGTAACGACTTCACATGGGCGTAGACGAAGTACCTGGAAGCGGAATGGCGAGAAAAGAAAATGTCACCAGCAGTAAAACGGTGGTGATTCCTTTGCGAACTGAGCCATGATGAGTATATTTTACATATATTTTTATAATTTTCATGTACGGCCAACATGAGTTTTAAATATGTGGAAAAACTTCAACGGATGTGCAAAGGATAACCATTCTATGTCCAGGGAAAGTAGAAAAGAAAGTCTTTATCAGAATTCCTGAATCACGTCCGGGAGAAGTGTGAAGAATAGCTCGGATTTTTGTGGTCATGCATAAATTACCTGAGTTATACTTTGGGAAGCTTATTTGTACGAAGCGTTAGGAAGGCCTACATGTGTAAAATACTGCTCTACAAATCGTTCTAAATATCGAGTACTTTTTATTTACCAAGGGTCCCTGGATAAATTGCAGATAAAATACAAAGTTCTGTCAACAAAGAAATAAAACTAATCATGGTAACGTTAAATGCGATAGGTCTAAATGACTGGCACATCAATAGGAGAGAAAGGAAGAAACTTCTTAGACGTAAACACTACCAGAGATATCAATATGAAAGTTCCAGGCCATAATTTTAAATATAGGTGCAGAAAGATAAAGGAAATAGTGTACCTAACTTCTTATACAGTGAATCATGACCTGAAATTAGAACCTGGAAATATGTTACTGCAGAAAACTGGAGACAGACGAATATGAAATGCCGAGTGGAAGTTAAACGCACCGTGCCGATGATGTGTGGTTACAATGAAATAGCAAGAAATGAAAACAACTAGCGTATCAAAATGAAATTTCAAAATCTGTCAGCTGGAAAGGATATCTTAGAGAATGACGTAAAAATACGTGAAAGCCAAGTGCATAAAGTGGCAAAAGTAATAGCAAGAATAATTTTTAAAGGATGCATAACAGAGATCATATGGAAGCGGCTTCTCGAAAGGGAATCTCTCAAATAATCTGAGCATTTAAGGAAATGTCAAAAGCGAAATTGAATTTAAATACTGACAGTGCTTGTGTATAATCGGTCGGCCTAGGTTTTAGGAACATATTAATCTCCGTGAGCGTTAGATAATTATACACAATGGGTAAATATTTTATAAATTGTTTATGTCTATTGTATTAGGATTTGATTTGAAATTTAGTCATTTAATGTCGTTCTCAGTCATGTATGTATATTATAGCAAGTGTTTTTGTGGTATATGGAATTCACTAATGGTTCAGCAAAATTCGTTTCCCACTGTATTATACCTGGTAGCGACTTCACATGGGCGTAGACGACGTACCTGGAAGCGGAATGGCGAGAAAAGAAAATGTCACCAGCAGTAAAATGGTGGTGATTCCTTTGCAAACTGAGCAATGAAGAGTACATTTTACACATATTTTTATAATTTTCATGTACGGCCAACATGAGTTTTAAATATGTGTAAAAACTTCACTGGATGTGCAAAGGATAACCATTCTATGTCCAGGGAAAGTAGAAAAGAAAATCTTTAACAGAATTCCTGAATCACGTGCGGGAGAAGTGTGAAGAATAGCTTGGATTTTTGTGGTCATGCACAAATTTCCTGAGTTATACTTTAGGAAGCTTATTTGTCCGAAGCGTTAGGAAGGCCTACATGTGCAAAATACTGCTATACAAATCAGTCTAAATATCGAGTACTTTTTATTTACCAAGGGTTCCTGGATAAATTGCAAATAAAATACAAAGTTCTGTCAACAAAGAAATAAAACTAATCATGGTAACGTTAAATGCCATATGTCTAAATGACTGGCTCAGAGAGTAATAAGAGTGAAAGGAAGAAAATTTGTACACGTAAACTCTACCAGAGATATTAATATGCCGTAACTTTTACTATAATAGTGCAGAAAAATAAAGGAAATAGTGTACCTAACATCTTATACAGTGAATCATGACCTGAAATTAGGAACTGGAAATATGTTACCGCAGAAAACTGGAGACAGACGAATATAAAATGTCAATTGGAAGTTAAACGCACCGTGCCGATGATGTGTGGTTACAATGAAATAGCAAGAAATGAGAACAATTAGCGTATCAAAATGAAATTTCAAAATCTGTCAGCTGGAAAGGATATCATAAAGAATGACGTAAAAATACGTGAAATCCAAGTGCATAAAGTGGTAGAAGTAATAGCAAGAATGATTTTTAAGGGATGCATAACAGAGATCATATGGAAGCGGCTTCTCGAAAGGGAATCTCTCAAATAATCTAAGCATTTTAAGAAATGTCAAAAGCGAAATTCAATTTAAATACACAATGGGTAATGGGTGTACAATGGGTAAATATTTTATAAATTGTTTGGGTCTAATGTATTAGGGTTTGATTTGAAATTTAGTCATTTAATGTCGTTCTCAGTCATGTATGTATATTATAGCAAGTGTTCTTGTGGAATATGGAATTCACTAATGGTTCAGCAAAATTCGTTTTCCAGTGTTTTATACCTGGTAACGACTTCACATGGGCGTAGACGACGTACCTGGAAGCGGAATGGCGAGAGCCTACATCTGCAAAATACTGCTATACAAATCATTATAAATATCGAGTACTTTTTATTTAACAAGGGTCCCTGGAGAATTTGCAGATAAAAAGCAGAGTTCTGTCAAAAAAGTAATAAAACTTATCATCGTAACGTTAAATGCGATAGGTCTAAATGACTGGCTCAGACATCAATAGGAGAGAAAGGAAGAAGCCACTTAGACGTAAACACTACCAGAGATATCAATATGAAAGTTCCAGGCCATAATTTTAAATATAGGTGCAGAAAGATAAAGGAAATAGTGTACCTAACTTCTTATACAGTGAATCATGACCTGAAATTAGGACCTGGAAATATGTTACTGCAGAAAACTGGAGACAGACGAATATGAAATGCCGAGTGGAAGTTAAACGCACCGTGCCGATGATGTGTGGTTACAATGAAACAGCAAGAAATTAGAACAATTAGCGCATCAAATAGAAGTTTCAGAATCTGTCAGCTGGAATGGATATCTTAGAGAATGATGTGAAAATACACGAAAGCCAAGTGCATAAAGTGGAAAAATATTAGCAAGAATTATTTTACGCTACGAGAGACCATTTCGGTTACGGCAAAAGTTCTGTTTGAGTTTGACACGTTTGGCGAAACTGGCTACATTAGTACATCTTCAGTTGCTATAGTTACTTGGCAAATTTAACGCTAAAGGCGCTGAAACTGGAGTTTCGCTAAATTTATTAATACATTTCGTATAAATCGTCACGAAACTGGAATAAGTTTCAATTACAAAACATGCCCTCTCCATTGCTTTAGCTTTAGAAATTCACCTTGTTTTTACGTTATGAGCAAATTAGTCAAATTAGTAGGCAACGGGCATGGTATCCAGCTAAAGTAAAATACTTGCAGACACTGGCAACCGGAGAAGTCCTCCACGTTACAAAATACGGGTAGATTTAAATTTGTGCACAGTACTTCGCTTAAGAAGGGTGGATGACTTTTCGTGGAGGAGGTTTCTTGTGGCGAACGATTCTCTAAATCGAAAAGATTAGAGAAATGTCATGGACCAAAAAAGTTGGACAATAAGAATTTCATCTATCAGTGCAAATAAGCGAGAACGTGAAGACTTTCTTGAAAAAAATTTTCCTTATTACTTTCATCAGAAAATTAGATCTGCGTTTTCTTTTATTATGTCAAAAAGATGCGTAAGATTTTCTTTATACCTCCACCGCAGTTATCAGAAACAGAAGCATAAGGATTAAGTGCAAAAGATCCAGCTTGAAAATGGAAAAGTAGGAACCACAGTTTTTTGGGCAAGAGTATCATTGAAACTTTTATTGGCCGCCCGGTTGGCGCAGTGGTCTAAGCGCTGGCTTATGACCATTTGTCCGAGGTGGGTCCAGGTTTGGATCCCGATGACGCATGAGTGTTTTTCTTTTTTTTTTTTTTGTCTTACGGCACTGGCTCTCTCCCTACTCTGGAACCAGTGACCCTAAATTAAGGACGGGCGACTGCTTATAGCCCATTGAGTTGCTCACGGTGGTCGTTAAACCTTCAATAAAAAAAAACTTTTATTGCTTTTTCAAATATTAATTTGTTGTCAATTTAAGGAATAGAAAAGGTGAGAATACTTGATAATTATCAGAATTAAAATAGGGAAGGACAAAGCTATAAGAAAATGCTATTGCAATACAAAAGAATTTCTTTTAACACTATTCAATAAGAAAAAGATAAACAGTGCATCATTTTCGAATTTCTTTATTTTGCAGCATAAGCCCACACACTTTTTGTGAAAAAAAAAAAAAAAAGAACGAAGCACCCTGAGAAAGTTCTTTGATCCTAATGAAACTCTGCATGCAAGTACCTCAGGGCTGAATATGCAAATGGTTAACAAAAAAATAACGACCAATGATTAAATAGCTGCCTGTGACAGCACATGGGAACCGCATAGAGAAGGGTTTATCAAGAGCAAAGGGCGACACAACAGGTCGTAGAATGCGTCGACGTACGGGACAATTATCACAGCGAATTGTTGGTAAATTAACCTCCAGATTGTGAGGATGCCACGTCGACGGATCCATGCACGCCACGAGAAGTCGAGCGGGTTTGCGAGAGGATATATAATTGGGCTGAGAGAAGCCGGTTGGCCAAGTCGCCGTATCGCCAGGAATTTGGATCGGAGCGACGCGGTAATCAGACTATGCTGGCACCAATGGGTCGAACAGGGCCCCACAATCCAGCGGCACACGGGCAGTGGACGGCCGAGGGATGTTGCGGCGTCCACAGGTACGGAAGTGGCCATTCGGACCGTTGCCAGACGAGTTGCGGCACAGGGATTACATTCAAGGAGGCCAATTCGCCGCCTACTATTGATCAGAGAGCATCGCAGACGCCACTTGCAGTGATGTCGGACCCGATCGACGAGGGATAATGTTCAGTGCTATCATGTTGCCTTCAGTGATGAGTCACGGTTTGCACTTAGCGCCGATGACCAGCGCATGCGTGTCTGGAGATCAGCCGACTAGCGCACGGGTCCTGCCTTTACCATGCAACGGCACAGGGCTCGGACACCCGATCTGCCTATCTAGGAAGCTATTTCCTACGACAGCTGGACACCCTCCGAAGTCCTCTGTACTACCCTCACGGCTCAACGGTAAGTCGACGCATTCTACGACCTGTTGTGTTGCCCTTCCTGTAGCACATCACCGAGGAATTTTGGAACAGGATAATACCCGGCCACACACGGCACAGCTCTCCTGGGCCTGCCTCTGTAATGTCGACACCCTTCTAGACCAGGCCGATCACCCGATTTCTCACCGATCAAACATGATGGGACCCCACCTACACCTATGCCGGAATGTTGGCAAATTGGCCCACAATTTGGACACCATCTGGCATTCGATACCTCAGAACAGTATCCGTAAACTGTTTATGTCTCAGCCATGATGGGTTTCTGCTTGTATCCGAGCGAAAGGTGGCGCTACAACTTAGTGACTTCTTCTACTCATGCAACTGTTTTATCCTGATAAATGGCCCAACTGCTGTGGAATTGCAATCATCTCCTCTCCCATGCATGTACACTGAAGAGCAATTGAATTAGAGATACCTGTGTAGTAACGTGCAGCACCTCCTTTCGGCCTGATGACGGCGGAGATTCGTCTCGGCATGGACTCGAAAAGACACCGGAGGCGTTGGGAAGCCACACGGATCCACGACCCGTGAACAAGCTCCCACAGTTCACGAAGATTTGATGGAGGGGTCAGAGCCTCGAACATATCTCTCGATGGCATCCCAGATGAGCTTGATGGGATTGAGGTCAGGTGACCTAGCTGGCCAAGGAAGCGAGGTCACGTCGGTGGAGTGTTCATCCAACCATTCGGATACAATTCGGGAGCGATGGCACGGTGCATTGTCTTGTTGCAGGATGAGGTTCCCAGTGGGATGTTGAAGACGCACAAACGGGAGCAAATGGTCGTCCAGGATATCCCGGTAACGTTAACCTGTGACGAACGATGTCACACGTACCAGGGGACCCATTTCAGTGCACGTAAACAGTCCCCAGACGAGAATGCCACCCCCACCAGCTTGAAGAGTACCCTGCTAGCAAGAAGGATTCATCGCTTCATGTGATTTGCGCCGTACTCGTATTCTGCCATCCGCATGTACCAACGTGAATCTCGACTGATCAGTCCAGGCAACATTTTCCCACATGTCTAGGATCCAGTGGCGATGTTCCCTCTCCCATACTAATCTTCGCACCCTGTGATGTGCGGTCAGCAGCGGTACCCTCGTGGGACGATGGCTTCTGCACCCCATAGCGAGGAGATGGTTCTGGATGGTGTGGCTGCTTACACGTTTTTGTGCACCAGCGTTAAATTGCCGAGTGATTTCTTGCACTGTGGCCCGTCTATCCGCTGTTACAACGCGAGCTAGCCGACGATGACCCCGCTCATCGACACGCTGTTGTCCACGGCAGTTGGCCCTTGCAGGGATGGTTTTACCGGATTCGATGTACTCACGGTGCACCTGTGACACAGTGGCTCGTGAAAATCCAAGTGCCTGCAGGACTTCCAAGATGGAGGGACCCATTCATCGGGCCCCGACAATTTGCCCACGATAAAATGCGCTTAGATCCTTCGTCTTACCCATACTGCGTCCGACTCTTACTGATTCCCGTCGCATCACTCCTTATATTGTAGGATCGCTGCATACGTCATGTCGTTTCCGTTTACAGGGCCGCCCACAGCGCCACATTTGCATAACGCCAGCTGTCTCAATTCAATTGCTCTTCAGTGTATATTACACATGCCAATTTTCATCTTCCTTCTGGGTGCTTCGTTTTCTTTTTTTGTTGTTCTTTCTTTCTTTTCAGCAAAGATTGTATTAGCTACTTTGGTTTAGGGTGGTGTAGGAAGATTAGGGCTAAGGAAGAACTTGATTATACTACTCCAGAGGGAAAAGGTAGTGAACAGCAAACACCCCGGATCATCAGGACAGTTTGTACAAGCACTCTTCATCGCAGCTGAGGAAAGACAAGTAAAAAGTTCCAACACAGATGTTTTTCCTTGGCTGGGAGTCATATGAAAGTAATTTATATCACAGCCAGCTAAGTATTCGCCTTAAACAATGAAAAGTGTGGGAAGCGTCAATTCTTATTTCAGCTACCTCATCTACCACTAAAAGGAAGGCTAGGTTATTTTAACAGTTTCTTTCAAAACAAGCACATCGATAACAATTCGAAAATTTAAAATGAGAAAATAAATTATCATTTGCCAATAAAGGGGTCACTTCAAGGATTTATTTATTTCTGTCCGTGAAAAGCAAAACAAAACTGGCAATACAATTATACGTTTTCGGGGCCCCTCAAGCTCTGAGGCCTTGGCGCCTAGTCATGGCCTAGTGCGCCTAGTGGGAAGTCCGCCCTTGGTTAGAAAACCTCACAGTGAATTTCTTATCAAGCAGAACTTCCCGCCAAGTGACTTTCCACCTAGGCCCCGCTACACGCAAATCTCCAAAACAGTTCGGAGCTGTTACTATTTAAAATAGTATTTATAAGTAAAACCTCTATTTTTTCCTAAATACTATTTAAATTAGTATTTATAAAGCAAAACATCTATTTTTTCGTACCTTTCGTTATTTCCCGCTGGACGGTCCTTGATTGAAAAATATATCAAAAAGTTCCCATAATACGGCATTTCACAGTTTTTCAACTATGCACGTGTTATAGAACTCCATGAATAGTATTTGTAATGTATTATATCTCATTGTCTGCCCAAAAGGACGTGCTTAGCACTAACTCAATAATAGCATTCCTCAGTGGCATACCGGAAAATCTCGGGGCCCCCGCAAAACTTCCTTCTAGGCTCTTTTGCGAAAATCTATTAGCACTCAATCACTTAAATTTTTAATTCCATATTATTCATTAATCTTTATATGCGTTTTAATAATTAAAATTCTTTGGAACATACAGGTATTTTGCGTAAAGCCAAAATTATAGCATTTTTGTACTGCGTGTAACATAAATGTGCACATTGTAAATGAAATAGTTGCTTTCATTTTATGCCAATGGAAAGGACTAACAAAACAGTTACGCCGAAGTTAAATATATCATGCAAATTTTATTCTTTTAGAGAACTAAGGTCAGCGTCTTTGAAATGCTTCACGATCACACATATAAAACACGTAATTTCATATGACACTGTCTAATGACATCAGTGGCACACTCAAGAATTTCTGTTGGAGGAGGCTATACATATATATATATATATACTATAAAGATACCTAAGCAAAAAAATACATATATAATTTTGACTCACACCTAGTACAACATAGAAAAGGTTATGTATCTACCTGCGTGAGTAAAAGGAGAAAAGAAAAAAAGAAAATAAAACAACTGAATGTAGAAGGTGTCGAGAATACTGAGCCTTGGCTTTATCAAGGACCAGCAAAAACTCTGCATTTTCTCACTTCCACAAAGACCTAGTTGGAAATGGGTTTCTGCAAGGCCATAGATCCTTGCAGAAACCCATTTCCAACTAGGTCTTTGTGGAAGTGAGAAAATGCAGAGTTTTTGCTGGTCCTTGATAAAGCCAAGGCTCAGTATTCTCGACACCTTCTACATTCAGTTGTTTTATTTTCTTTTTCTTTTCTCCTTTTACTCACGCAGGTAGATACATAACCTTTTCTATGTTGTACTAGGTGTGAGTCAAAATTATATATGTATTTTTTTGCTTAGGTATCTTTATAGTATGTGAATTCTGAATTTTCAAAACTGCTGCGTTGCGCGTTTTGATTTTCAGGTTATTTTGCACCCTTCGTTTTAAATTCTAAAATTTTTTCCTTAGTCTTCAGTTTTGCTCTTAAGTATATATATATATATGTATATATAGTATACGTACACAATGTGTAACGTACGTTGCTCTTAATCCCTTTTGGGGCTTTGGGAAAAAGACACCTTGTAATAGAAGACCAAATGTCAGACACTATGTAATTTTTTGAACATGTAAAATAATATATTTGAATGTTAATATCTGGCGTACGTCGCTCTTAATCTCTTTGGGGCTTTGGGAAGAAGACACCTTGTAATAGAAGACCAAATATCAGACACTATGTAATTTTTTGAACATGTAAAATAATATTTTTGAATGTTTATTTTGTGACGTACGTCGCTCTTAATCTCTTTGGAGCTTTGGGAAGAAGACACCATGTAATAGAACACACTATGTAGTTTTTTTAACATGTAAAATAATATCTTTGAATGTTTATTTTGTGACGTACGTAGCTCTTAATCTCTTTGGAGCTTTGGGAAGAAGACACCATGTAATAGAAGACACTATGTAATTTTTTGAACATGTAAAATAATATTTTTGAATGTTTATTTTGTGACGTACGTCGCTCTTAATCTCTTTGGAGCTTTGGGAAGAAGACACCATGTAATAGAACACACTATGTAATTTGTTTAACATGTAAAATAATATCTTTGAATGTTTATTTTGTGACGTACGTAGCTCTTAATCTCTTTGGAGCTTTGGGAAGAAGACACCATGTAATAGAAGACACTATGTAATTTTTTTAACATGTAAAATAATATCTTTGAATGTTTATTTTGTGACGTACGTAGCTCTTAATCTCTTTGGAGCTTTGGGAAGAAGACACCATGTAATAGAAGACACTATGTAATTTTTTTAGCATGTAAAATAATATCTTTGAATATTTATTTTGTGACGTACGTCACTCTTAATCTCCTTGGAGGGGCTTAAGTGGGTGCACCAATGAATGACATTTTCCAATTTATACAAAAATACAGAACATAAGTAATCAAATAAATAAGTAACACACAGTTAAGAATTGTAGCACAAAAAAAAAACTACTTGTTATTAATTACTGTAATAAAACACACTTATCATAATGCTACAAGATTTTATGCATACTGTAGTAAACATTTTTTTTTCACTATGTTATATAAAAAAAAAATGACACAAGTCTCTGCTTTTCCCTGCGGTAACACCTTTCAGTTCATTATATTCTGAACTATGCATAGTTACGTGCAAACAATTGTGTTACGTATTACAACTTATCCTCATTGGTGAAAACTTTTCATTCATTGAACTGATATTACTTTCGCATTATCTTTTTAATATGCATGTATAGGAACTATCGTTATGACTGTGGTAAGGGGCCTCAGGTCTTTTGAAATAATTGCTTTCCTGCCATCCAGTTTTCATAAATTTTAACCGCGGAAAAACAACGAAACATTACGTTTCTTTTTAATACTTCTTTCAAAGCTGCCGTAAATCAGTTCTGGTTATTTCTTTATTCATATGAAGTTTCCGCAAATGATTCAATAAAATATTTTTGCTGAGAATAGAGGCCCTTTTAGTTGTGAGGCCTCCCCGCAATATGGGGGTTGCTGGGACTATCAGTACGCGCCTGGCATTCCTCACTTTCAGCCCAACGGCCCGTAATCGAAAGAAAACTCTGACAGTCCATGTCAAGGAGAATTTCACTGTCTACGCAATACTTACATAAATAATAAATAGATTTTAATAATTTTCTTTAAATATGGCGCAATGTATTAAATTTTCCCATTTAATACATTGCGCTATCTTGCCAAAACGACGATCGTAGCACCAACTATACTGTAAAGTATTCCTCACTTTGAGCCCAACGGCCCTTGATCGGAAGAACGCTCTGAAAGTTCCAAATAATGAAAATTTCACAGTATCTAGCATATGCACATGCCATAGAACTGTATAAATATTATTAATAGTTTAATGCTACGGGTTTTCTCTCCAAAACGACGTTGCCGCCCTGGTGGCGCCGTGGTCTAAGCGATGGCTTCTGATCATTCGTCCGAAATGGTTCCGGGTTCGAATCCCGGTGAGGCATGCATGTTGTGTTTGTCTTACGGAACTGGCTCTTCCCCTTCCCTGGAAGTCGTAGCCCTAAGTTAGGGACGGGCGACTGCTTATAGCCCATTGAGTTGCTCACGGTGGTCGTTAAACCTCGAATAAAAAAAAAAACCCAAAAAGAACGACTTTCTTAGTTTCAACTTCGGTAAAGCATTCGTCCCTTTCCGCCCGAAAAACGGGACTGCTCTAAAAGTTCCTAATAATAAGAAATTCACAGTATTTCGCGTATGCCGTGTTATAGAACTTCATAAGCATTGTTCCTAATTTAACACGTGGCATTTATCTTGACAAAAAGGATGTTTTTAGCAGCTAATTAAGTATGCAATTCGTCATCTCCGCCCAACGGTCATTGATCCGAAGAACGCTATAAAAGTTCCACATAATACAAATTTTAGAGTCTATACACCTGTTTCGTAAATGAGAAACAAATTTTAATAATTTTCCATTATTATTATTTAGAATTAAATACATTGCGTTATCCTGCGAAAACTACGTTCGTAGCACCAACTTTGGTAAAACATTCTACACTTACAGAACAACGGCCCTTCATCGGAAGAAGGCTCTAAATACCAAATAGAAGTCATTGCTCTTTCCACGTTAATAAGTAAGTCACAGAAAAATTCCCATCTGCCGCCACCGGGAATCGAACCCAGGCCTTCCAGTTACGCGCCGGGCATGCTATCACTGCACCATAGCGGCCTCGAATCCACCAGACTTACATGTGATTAGCTGCCCAAACCTATGGTGCCGTGGTAGCATGTCCGGCGCGTAACTCGAAGACCCTGGGTTCGATTCCCGGTGGTGGCAGATGAGAATTTTTCCGCGACTCACTTATTAACTTGGGAAGAGCGATTACTTCTGTTTGGTGTTCCTGATCCACGTCAAGTGTATGAATTAATTAAGGCTCTAAATGTTCCAAATAATGAAATTTTCGCAGTATCTAGCGTATGCACATATCATAAAACTCTATAAATATTATTTACAATTTATTGCATCGGGTTATTTCTCCAGAATGATGCTCGTAGCACCAACTTGGGTAAAACATTCTTCACTTTCTGCGCAACGGCCCTTCATCGGAGGAATCCGAAATGTCATGAAAATGAGAATTTCACAGTATTTCGTGTATGCACGTGCTACAGAAATTCATAAGTATTATTTCTTAATTTAATGCACGGCATTATCTTGCGAAAAAGGACGTTCGTAGCAGCCATTTAAGTATACTATGCGTCCCCTTCCGCCCAACGGCACTTAATCGGAAGAACGCTCTTAAAACTCACAAAAATTAGAATTTCACTGTATTTCGTGTATGCACGTGTTATAGATCTGCATAAGTATTAATATTAACTTAATGCATGGCATTATCTTTCCAAAAAAAAGACATTCGTAGCAGCCATTTAAGTAAACTATTGGTCATCTTCCGTCCAACGACTCTTGATCGGAAGAAGGCTCTGGATGTTCCTAAAAGGAAAATTTCACATTATCTTGCGCACGCACATTTTATAACTCAAGATTTATTCCCTACATAAACCTTGTGCCATTTTTATCTTACATACCCATTGATATCTCGAGGAAAACTGGTACATTTCATTTTGTTCAACTAGGAAAGCTCCTACACTTTGACAAGATCTCGGAACGAAATGCAATTTATGCACAGCCCCTTACTTGAGAAGGTCTTCGAGTTTTCCTGGATCCAAAATTGCAGAGACTTTGTCAATCCTAAATATATGTTTTAGTAACATGCACGTGACCTCACTGGAAGAACAGCTGCTTTCGGAGCCGTGAAATATCAACTTCTGGCTGAGCTTTCCCTTGTCTCTCACCTGGACTGGCAAAACCGTCAGCAGATGCTTCGACTTTAGGATAACTAGCTGTAGGACATCTGACCATATTCAGTTTTAGAGCCATGAAATTGCTTTGCATAATAAATTATAGTATTCCTAAAAAATTGTATTTTACAGTGTCGCCATGTGGTAATTATCCACGTTTTCATGCTGAGACAGGGTTAGACGACGAAATCAGCATTCGATTTTGTCTGTGGGAAGGGCTAATGCCAAGTGAAAGGAAATGTTCTTAGGTCCATAATATGATTTTGTATGAGAACTATGGCAAGCCGGGCATTTTCCGATGTCGGAAAAAGCATTCCACTGGCGAAGACCAAAAAATTTCCTAGGCCTCAGGAACATTGTTCCAGGTTAGTCGCATCAGTCCTCGGAAGATAACGTATCTTTGCTCGAAACAGAAGCTATAAAGAGACGATCTTTGACAGTTCTACTGAGACTGTTACCACGTCATCTGAAACTGTATCCGATTGGTTTCAGTACTGTCTTCAGATTACATGATGGCATCCCAGGAGAGCGAATGTCAAATCGGAGGTCCCGGCGTGACTGCGGAGATCGATGAATTCAAAATTGGCCGTCGAAAGTACAACAGAGGAAAAATTGTTGACGGTTCCTGGGTTATCGGATTTTTCAAGCGCGCCTCGAAAAATTCCGTGTAGAGGTGTGCACAGGAAACTCGCGATCTGCAGAGTCACTGGTTCCTCTGATCAAGAAGCATGTTGCTGTAGGCACCACCATTATCACCAACGAATGGGCGGCATATCGTTGGCCGGAGAATCACGCCTATGTTCATCAGACCGTGAATCATTCACAAAACTTCGTTGATCCTGAAACAGGGGCTAATGCTCAATCCATTTAAGCGAACTGGAGGCATCTCAAACTTTCTCTTTCATATGGTGTTCCCAAGGAATTGCTTCCGGACAAAATTTTGGAATACATTTTCAGGTGGGAATGCGAACTTCGTAAAACAGGCGTTTTCGGTACTCTTCTGAATTTAAGAAAGCAGGCTTTCCCGTCAAAATAATTTCTTTTGCTTCTGGAGAATCCACAGTCTTTCTTTTAACTCCCATAAAGGGTCCTTTTCAGGGTCACAAATAACTTTAAAATAAGAGAACACACACACCCCAAACTATGTGACAAAGGTATGTTTTGGTATATGAGCATACGCGGTTGTATGTACATGTGCCAATGGAAGGTGTGCATGGCACGTGTAACAGGTATGTTTAAATACAAATAGCTATGTATTTGGCACCCGTATGTTTGCCTGCGTTAGCATTCATTCCTGTCATCATCGTGCTATGGTCTATACGGATTCTTTAAGGTCTTTAGCAGTCTTTGTCAGCTGCGGATCAGTCTATTTCCTGCTTTGGTAGTGAACAGAAGTGTGTTAAACTGTTTGTGCTGGTCTCAAGGTTAAGCCCTTGTGCTTCCCGTGGCGTTCACCGCAGGCAAGGTCAGCGATGTTGGATTCTAAGGAGTCGCTCTCTTAATCCTGTGTGCTTATTTCCGGTGCTTCTTCAAATCTTCGTGAAGGATACGCCTCGTGTAGTGGTTCTTTGTGCATTTTGTGAGTGTTTCGCGATTCCAAGTTCTTTGTCTGGGTAATTCCGGTGCTTCCTCAATTTTTCGGTGTGCTTCAACTCTTCGATTAGTGAAGTGTGTACTTGTGTACTGTGTTTTGTGCTTCGGTGAGTGCATCGTGCTTCCAACCTTAGTGCCTGAAATCATCTAGTATTTCTCGCGTGTTTATTTGGCCTGTGATTCGTTCCATCCAAATTTTGTGTTGGTGTGATTATTGAAACTGTGACTCGCTCCAGACAAATTGTTGCACTTTCTTCAGCTAATTCGTGTTCTGTGTGTGTGTTTTTCATCGCAAATCAAGAAGACGTCAGCAAGGTAAGCTTTTTGAAAAACGTATTCTGTTCTTTGCTGCTTTTGTGTTTAGGAGCTGATTAGGAGTTAGACTGTGTTTAATATAGTGATGGGAATCAGTTTTTCATAAGGAGTGACTCAGGATCTTCTGTAGGTGTTTAACTTTTACAATCGAGGAGCTAGGTTGCAATTGTAGCTTTAGGGACTAATACTCAGTGCAGTTCTTCTCTACATCAATTACATAGGAGTTAGGCGGTAGTGTATCTTTTCGTAGTTCAATATATGCCGTATTGTAATTTTGCAGTAGTGTAGCGTCAGGGCTTACCGCTAGGTTTCATATACTAGGTTCTAGAGTAGAGTTCAAACTTCTAGTCTAGAGTTAGACCTGTTCAAAGATATTAGCTTTTGTTAGGGTCTAGGTGTATTTCAGCGCTTTTATTTTCTGAATTTGTGATTTCCTTTGTACTTATCTCACATATGGCTGCTTTCCAAGACAACTCAGAGATGATGACCTAACTTGAGAAAATCTCAACTGTCTGCAGCCAGAGAGCAGCGAGTGACCTTGTCGTGAACGAAGCTAAGGACATCTTCTCCTCCCTGCATGAAGCTCAGACGGTTGTGGTCCGATGAGCACCATCCTGGCTTCCCTCTGCGGTGCTATTGGACTCCTAGCAGAAGGGCAAGATGGCACATGTCATGAGTGAAGAGGACCTACTCTGGAATTCAACCGTTAGCTCGGAACACCCTGCTGTTCTTGCGAATGTTCAGACAACTGGCAGACGAAGTGGCTCCCAGGAGTCTTCAGTCAAATGATCCTGCAAGTGGCAGTGGCGACTCAGGACACGACGTCTCCCGTAATCCTGCGGAAGAGCCGTGGACTGGCAGTGAAGTCTCTGATCCGGAGCACAGGCCAACCTATGCTGAGGCAGCAGCTAAACCGTCTTCCTAACCCAAAGCGACCCTCTTTCCAACACAAAGCATTTCGAAAACCTCCCAGCAGGTTGACGGTGCTGGGAAAAATGGTACAGCAAAGCCCAAAGTTTTTACTAAGCAAACCTACTCGGTTGTTGATGCTCCTGCAAAAAAGAAATGGTGGCGTCAAAAGGCCAAGGAAGGAAAGGTCTCCCTCACCCATGGGAAACGGGCTAACCTAACCAAGGCCGTCATTGAACACCAGTCTGATCCACTATGCGTAGAGATGCAAGAGGTCAACTCAAGCGTCTCCCTGATCGCGGAACAGGTGCAGGTCGTCACCAAAGGCCCTCAGACATGTTTGCCTAATGTGTCCAAAAGGGTGCCACCGGTGGTATGCAAGGGAATCAGCAACTGGCCGCTGATCTATGAGAGGATAGAAAAAGAGCTTGAGGAGACAGCGTCGGTAAAAATGGTGTGGGACAGGTCACCATAAAAGTGATTACTGTCGTCGATCATCAGCGGTTGACATCTCTTTTGAAAACTTCAAGGTTCAGTTCTTCACTTTCACCCTACCGACAGAAAAACCGCTCCGTGTTGTCATTACAGGACTGGGATTGGGTGTCCCAGTCGATAGCATCAGGAAACAGTTGCTGGACTCTTTTGCTGTCACAAAGGTGTGTCGGCTTCAAAACAGCCGCAAACAGGACCTTCCACTTGTCATGGTTCAGGTCGTTAACACTGAACAAAGCAGGAACATTTTCCGGTTGGTATCTCTCCTTGGTTCAACCAAGATTGAAACCTACCAAACTAAGGGCAGGATACAGCAGTGCTTCAAATGCCAAGGCTTTAGTCATACCATATCCAACTGCAGGCAGAAGCCAAAATGTGTACACTGCGGCAAGGATCAGGAGACAGCTTTTCTGTATCAATTGCAGTGGTGAACATGGGACTAACTGCCGTGGTTGCCCCATTTACAAACAGCTTGCCAAGAAGCTGCCGAAAAATAACAGGCAGAAACCGGAGACGAAGCAGAAGAAGATGTAAACAATAAGTAGTACTAAACCTACTGATGTTGACCCTAAACTGGTAATGGAGAGTCCCCCAGCTGCTTCCACCTCTGCTACAGGCTCCAAGATGAGGAAAAGGAAAGGCAAAAAAAACAAGACTGCTGGTCAACCAGCAAAAATCACGACTGCCCCTCAGGCGGTAACAAAATTGACTCCCCACCCTGCCACTACCGAGGTCACGGATCAAACTCTCCTCTCAGAGCCTGTGGAGAGAATTGGTCTCGCTGTCCTCAAACGTGTTCTGGTTGCCTGCCTGGCAGCTTAAGCCTGAGCTCCTATGTCTAGCAGCGCATTATGGACAGTCTTAACATAATGTTTTGGAAAGCGAACGGCATCAGGAATGAACATGCAAGGGTCATGAAGTATCATGACGTCGACGTTGCGCTTATCTGTTAGTCCAAACTCACACCTAAGATCAAGCGAGTCTGTGTAGCGAACTACCAGGTGTTCCGGCAGGACAGAGATTCAATTCTCTACAGGCACGCAGCAGCAGGTAATGTAATTTTAGTCAGAAATGGTTTAAGTGCATCCATCGCACCCTTAAAGTATCTCAGGATATATAGAGGCACTGGCTGTTAAACTAAAAACAAGTTCGGGCTTGATTAAATCAGCTTCCGTTTATAATATTCCATGGAAGGTACCTCGTGACGATGATCTTGACATCCTCTTTGGGGACTCCATCCCACTGTAGTGGCTGGTGACTGGACTGCTAAACATCCAGACTGGTTTAGTCTTTCAATTAACAGTGCTGGAGTGGCCCTATTGCAATACATTGACAAGCTGGATCTTATAGTTGCAAGTCCGGTCCATCAACTTTCACCCCGTCCCACGGGTTGGCGATGTCATTGATTTTGCTGGCTTCCACTTTGTGAGGCACTTTCATCAGAACTCTTGGGTTTCTGGGCTTGACCCTGATCACGACCCAGTCCTAATGAGATTGAACGGAGTCACAGCCACCAGGCGAAAGATGATGTATACTGATTGGAAGTTGTTCCACGGAATTATAGCTCAGGTTGGTCCGCCTACGGTGGACACTATTACTCGCTCGAACGTCGACAGTGCAGTAGAGGAACTCACTCTTTGCATACGGGCAATCTTGGATGGATGCAGGAAACCCTCGGTTCCTGCGCGAGACCGTTATGCACTTCCTCCACGTATTCTCCGGATAATCCGCGAGAAGAACAAGTTCCGGAGGATCTGGCAGCGGTTGAGATCAGCCGACGACAGGGTTCGTTGTAACTCGTGTCGCGATTTCGTCAGGGCCAAAATCCGCGCGTTCAGAGAACTCCAATAAAACAAGTACCTTCTCAACGCGGGTCCACCTCGTCAGGGTGATGTGTGGACCATCCTTCGAATACTCCGGTGTAGTAAGACTCTCATGTAGCCTATTCTCGGTCTACAGGGTTTGGTGTACGGTGATGACGAGTAGGCTGGGGTCCTTGCTGTTTGGAGTCACACGGATAGGGTCATGGAGACTTTACGATCTTGATGATACAGACTAGGTCATCTCGCCTGTTAGTTACCTCGAGGTAACTAGACACTTCAAAAACCTAAAGGTGAAGAAAGCTCCCAGAAGAATTGGAGTTTCGGCAAGAGCTGTTCAGCTGCTCTCTGAGAGCTTCATTCTGGTACTGGTGGAGATTTTCAACGGGTATCTCAGGCTATAGTATTTTCCCAGGGATTGGAAAAAGGCAGTGGTAGTGGTGTTGCCCAAACCTGGAATCAATCATACATTACCTGAGAATTACTGTCCAATATCTCTCTTGTCCATCCTGGGTAAGCTTCTTGAGTGGATCATCCTCTCTAGGCTTTTAGAGTTCTGTGAAGCTAATGGTGTGATTCGTAACGAACAGGGTGGTTTCCAGGAGAAGCTTGCTATGATACACCAGTTGATCAGACTTACGGAATTCATTTCTGAAGAACGAGATAAGAGCGAGTATTCCACTGCTGTCTTCCTGGACATCAGCAAGGCTTTTGACCGCGTTTGACAGAATGGTCTCCTACACAAGTTGCAGAAGCTTCGATGCCCTCCTGCACTTGTTCAGCTGACTGGCTCATACCTCAACAGCCGCAGTTTCACTGTTAAGATTAACAGTGAGCTTTTTTCGGAAATGAAGATTCGGGCTATCGTTCCTCAGGGTTCGATTCTTGGACCAACGTTGTTCTCCATTTATCTGCACAAATTATCCAAACCCAAACAAGTGCAGGTCATGATGTACGCAGATGATACAGCTGTTGTGATCAGGTCACTGAACAAAGGCAGAAGAGTGAAGCTCCTCCAGGGCTTTCTCTCTCAGCTGGAAACCTAATTCACTGACTGGCGGATCAAGATAAATCCGTCTAAGAGTAGTGCGCTGTTGTTTTTGGATCTCTCCGAGGAGTACCGAAACTCGTTATGTTTCAAGAGCCAATCCCCTGGGCTGCTTCCTCTAAGTACCTAGGGCTCCAACTCGATTGTTGACTTTCGTGGGTGGCGAACACCAGCTACCACACGAATGAAGCTAGACAATGCTTTGGGCACCTCCATTACTCCACCGGAGAAGCTTCCTTACAACACGGCACAAATTACAGCTGCACAAGACGGTCGTCAGCCGGTGCTTTCCTACGCCACCCTCATTTGGATAGGTATCAGTAGAAATCATTGAGAGAGAATCGAGAAGGTGCAGAGCCAAGCATTTCGTATGACCACTGGGGCTCCCCCTTGGACCCCACTTCAGAACCTGAGGAAGAGACTTGGAACTGAGAAGGTACATGAGTTTTCCACCAGACTCGCCAAGAAGTTCTTCAAGCAAGCAGAAGCCCATTACAATCCCAGCGAATTCCTTAGGTATCCCAGAACTAAGGCGGCGATCGTTGACCCCCTTGACAGAGAGAGTAAGTATGCGTTCAATGGTGGATGTTAAACAGGCCACCACCTCCTTCTTTTTTAAGATTGGCATCGAGATGGTGAGAATTGATTGCTGCTCCGACATTTGGGTGTGGTTCCGGCGAGTTTCAGTCACTGCCTCCTGGTGCGTCGGCGGCCAGGTGGTGTTGTAGTTCTCTGTGATGTTGCGCGGTGCTTGGTTTCACCTCCCATTTTCTCCCTCTCCCCCGACTGGTGTCACGGTTCATGAAAGATGTCCTCCAAGGCTTCTCCTTTCACTAATTCTTCTGTTTATCTTTTCTATCGAGTTCACTTACTCAGATCTCCTAGCTTCCTATTTCTAAGGATAGTTTTAGACCTGGGGCCAGATATTCCCTTCCTAAAACTTCTTCAAATATCTTATCGTACCCGCTTCGGATTGCCGTGACCATCATTTTCTCTTTGACGTGAGAAGGTTGCTTCGTACCATGTTATGCCATTGTTACCATATTTCGTTACTGTGTTTTTCGTTTCCGTTATACAGGTTTTTTTGTTGTCGTCTCAGTGGCCATGCACTCCTTTGGTTGTTGCCGTTTTATATATTTTTTTTATGTCTGGATACTCTTGGTTCTTTCTTTAGGTCGTTTCATAATTATTGGCCGATTCGGACACAAAGAAACAAACAGCAGTAACAGACGACGAAATGCATTTTATTTCAAACAATTTCTGCCCTCGGCAGCAATATACTGTGTCCAACGTGTTTAAAGTGCAAAAATGCCATGGTGGCAGAAACTGGCATCACAGTGGTCCGAGGAATCGCTAACGGTGGAAATCACAGCATCCTTGTTAGCGAATCGTTTGCCCCTCAAGAAATGGTCCAAATGGCGAAACATGTGAAAGTCTGAGGGGCCAAGTCAGGTGAATAAACAGGGTGGGAGAGGACCTCGTACACCAAGGCGTTGATTTTTCGCATGCTTCCAATAGACACGTGCGGTCGTGCGCCATTCTGAAGCAGTATGGGACCCAAACGATTGGCGAGCGATGGTTATTTGCTGTATAATTTCTGACGACATTCGTTCGGCTGACGGTTTGACCTCGCGGCAAAAGTTCATAACGAACCAGTCTTCGCAGTTGACCACACAGAGATCATAACCTTCTGTGGTGCAACTCGGGTATGGACATGTGTTTGTGTGGTTCCCCTTTATCGAGTCAAGACGCTGTTCACTTCCTTTTGTCATAAAGCACCCATTTTTCATCAACCGTAAGGATCCGATGCAGAAAGGGTGCACTAGCCTCATGTTTTTGGAGGGAAATGCATGTTTCCAGACGCCGTATCTGCTGCTGCTCGGTGAGTTCGTGTGGAACCCAGGTACCCAGTTTTTAACCTTGCCCATAGCTGCCAGGTGTCTGGGAACTGTCGCTGATGATACAACAAGTTCGGCATTGAGCTCATGTACTGTGGACGTTGGTTTTTCTTCCACTTTCCGCGTTAAATGTACAGTGTCACACAAAACCGGACTACCGGCTCCTGGCTTATGGTCGAGGTCAACATCACCCGCATTGAACTTGGAAAACACTCTACGGACAGTTCTGTCACTCGTCGTACCGACAACCCACGCTCAGTTGACATTTGCGACCGTTTCGGACACATTCCAGCCAAGTTTGAATTCGTACAGAATTACTTATCTCAGGTCGGGTTGCTCCATTACGTCCCGAACTGCTGAGATCTGTCTGAAATACCGTTTTATACACGTGGACTAAACCGATTCAATTTGCATGGGCGTTTGGTAGGTCCTCCTACGAGGCTTCTCTTGTAACCGGCTATGCAAATTCGCCTTGTCGGCATCGGCCAATAATTATGAAACGATCCAATATATTAATATACTGACGTGGAGATCTTTGGCCCTTTGAGGCTTTTGCGCCATTAGACTCAAACCAACCAACCATTCATTCCTGTTCATGTATGTTAGTGAGTCCTGGCAGATACATATGTTCATGTGCCATGTAATCTGGAACTCATGTTCTGACATACATGTATACCAGGACATATGTTTTGACATACGTGTATACCAGAACATATGTTTTGACATACATGTATACCAGGACATATGTTTTGACATGCAAGTATACCCGGACTGATGTTCTGATACACATGAATACCGGGACTCATGTTTTTACATACATGTATACCAAGCAAAATTTTTTTACATACATGTATACCAAGACATATTTTTTTACATACATGTATACCGAGACTCATGTTCTGACATACAAGTATACCGGGACTCATGTTCTGACATACATGTATACCGGGACTCATGTTCTGACATACATGTGTACCAGGACATATGTTCTGGCATATATGCAAACCAGGACCCATGTATGCTAGCTTACATGTTCATATGGATGGAAAAATAACGTGTACCGAATGTGGCCTGTAAGAGGAGAAACTTTTTCCAGCGGCATAGACTGGGGCTAAGAACTCTGTGCGTCGGAGGCATAGATTGGGGCTAAGAACTCTGCGCGAAGAGCACCAAATGACGTATCGTTTCAAAAAGAGTTTTTAATGTGTTCTAAAATGCATGCGGCAGTAATAGTTCCGTGATATTTGGCTAATATGCAAAAATTAATCTGAAAGGGAATTCAGCGGCGTCATTGTGGAGGGAATCGCCGAAGTAGCTTCAAAGAATCCGCTGAGAACGGGTACGGAAAACTGGCCACATTGGAATTTCTGTGCCATAAAATTGTTCTGAATGAACAAATATCGTGTGGCTATATTTCCCACTACTTGAGCAATTATTATTAATAAAACGGTTTTTTTTATATTTCATTTTCAATAACACATTTAGACATTTCCATGATTTTCCGGGCAAAGACAAAGCGGAGAACTGGTCAACGGAGAAGTAGTCACAAAAGTTTTATGAGGCAGTATAAAAATTACGTTTTTGATCGCTTGTGGTCATGTCTCCAGAGGTGGTTATTTCAGTCACATAAAGTTTCTGTAATTTCGTATTTTTCTAATTGCGATATTTAACGTAATTCTTTATAAAAAAAGTTTGCAATCTACAACTCAACAAAAGAATTTCACGGTTTAAAAATAACAGCTCAACAAATTCTCCGAAGGAATGTGCAAACGCAGGAAACCTGTTGGACGGGAGGGGGGGGGGGCTAATATCAAAAATATAAAATATAAAGAGTTTGTGGTCCGATCCGGAGATTTTCCGAGTTTGCACCCTACAACTCTACAAATCATTTGAAGGCGTGTGCAAACTCAGGAAACCTCTCGGGGTCGGTGGGGGGCTTAAGACTGAAAATATAAAACATAAAAAATTTGTATCCCAATCGGGCGATCTTCATCGTTTACAATCACTATAACTCAACAAATCCTCTCCAGGCATATGCTAACGCAGGTAGCCTGGGTAGGTGGGTGGTGGTGGGAGTTAATACTAAAAATAAACTATAAAAAAATTCTAGTCCTATCGGGAAAATTTTCAGCGTTTACAGCCTACAGCTCAACAAATTCTCTGCGGGCATGTGCGAACAAAAGAGACCGGTCGCGGGTCGCTTAAGACTGAAAATTAAAAACATAAAGAATTTCTGGTCCCATCCGGAGATTTTCAGAGTTGGCAAAGAACAGCTCAACAAATTCTCTGAGGGTGTGTGCGAACGCAAGATACCTGTTGGGGAAAGGCATAATACCACCCAGCAAAAACACAAGTGCTGGGAAACTGCTGGCCACGAGCTGGAAGTGATGCGTCACTGCTGGCTGAAATCTGTCACTCACGGTCCGGTACCGGTCCGTTGATGGCAACGCTATCAGTTGACGAGCCATTGTTGGTCCTGCAGCATCACCGTGAACTGTGGGCCTCCAAGCAAGTGCCACCATTGGCCGGTTGCTGGCAACCGATGCAACCCCCCAACAGCAGGTGGAAGAAACGGTACTGCGCAAGCGCAGAAGCAACGCTTGCTGTGCCTCTCATGTTACCAGTTAGTTGAAGACGAGGCTATCGCCATCGTGTTATTTTAGTGGATGTTAACAAAAAAAAGCCATATGTAGAGAGGCGAATTAATTTCCTAATGAAATTCCTCGTCGACGAAGATATCAGATTAAGCCAGGAAATACTATTTTACAGCCATTAAATACACCCACTCCTTCCCATGAATAACAATTTATGGAATGGAGTGAGTCAATAACAAGACATAATTTGAAACCGCTTGAAACAAATGTCCTGGAAAAACATTAAAAAAACGTTTGTTATTATAAAAAAAAGAATTATACGCGTACAAAATTTATTAATCATTTGAAAGGAAAAAAGAAGCAACGCTATGTGGATATAATGTACTCATCCATGGGTTGAATACACAAGACTGGGAGGAATTCGCTTCCACAAATAACGAGAAGCAAAATAAAATATTATTCCTCTTTAAGACAAATGTAGCTTCGGACAACGGAAAGGAAAGATACAACGTTAAAAATTTAACATAATGTGACATGAACCCGAGTAAATATATATTAATTCAACAATCGCCTTTCAAGACGACAAGGACAGTACAAAACTTTGGAAATCGACTTTAAGTTGGTACACTCCTTGAAAATGAGTGAAGTTCCCTTAAGGTATAAAAAACTATCGTTACGTTGAAAAAATAAATTTATGAATTATATGAAACTGACTTTTATGAAAAATACCTCGCAATATTGTAAAATGAAAGAGAGAACCATTCGATTACACATTCCGCACAAAAGAGAGAGCTTCAAGCAAACGCTCGTGCGTGGCAAATTAGTCTGGTCGGTAGAGAGTTCACCTCACACGCCGACAGCCCTGGTTCGTTTCCAAATAGATCCAAACAGTCGTTTTTCCGGGCTGTTGAAAAAATTTCCCCAGCACAGTGCTATAGTTCAGAAGTTTCGTAAGGGGGAAAAATAAAGTTGTAACTTTGGGAAACTGCGGTTTTGCTTGATTTTTTTTATGGCTACTACTGGGAATTTGGCGGACCAGATTCAGCAAGCTATCAGTTACGTCACGTGGTTGCCGACTGCCACTACCGGCAAACTGACGAACCACATTAGGCTAGCCATCATTTCTGGCACGTGCTTGCAGGGCCACTGAAGGGCCACTTGTGGAAGCTACTGCCTGTGATGGATAACTGATGGCCCTGTTGTGGCATATAACAACTAATGGGGTGCCAACAATTTGCCAGCTGTTGGCCTGAACTGCTTGCCCTTCTGTTGGCCGCCCGGACATTTTATTGACTGTTCAGCAGCCGCAACATAGTGCTGGGCCATTGCTGGTAATGCTGGCCCAGCAAGACGGTTTTTGCTGGGCATAAATACAAAATATTTCTGCGTTAGCACATGCCCGCAGAGAATTCGTTGACTTGTAGCCTGTAAACGCTGAAAACCTACCCATTAGGCTACAAATTCTTTATATATTTTCGGTGTTATGCCCTCCCCTTCCGAAAGGTTTTCAGCGTCAGTATATGCCTGCAGAGAATTTGTTGAGCTGTACTTCATAAACGCTGAAAATCTCCGGATCGGACTAGAAATACACATGCCCGCAGATAATTTATTTGAGCTGTAATTAGTAAACGCTGAAAACCTCCTGATCGGATCAGGTTAGAAATTCATTGTGTTTTATAGTTTTGATATTAAGCCCCTTCCCTACAAGTTTTCTACGTTAGCACATGCTTGCAGAAACTTTGTTGAGCTGTAATTAGTAAGCTCTGAAAACCTCCGCATCAGATCGGACCAGAAATTTTTTATACTTTATATTTTCGATATTAAGCCCGCACCCCCGACCGGTTTCCTGATTTTGCACATGCCCGCAGAGAATTTGTTCAGTTGTAATTTACACACCCTGAAATTCTTTTGTTGAGTTGTAGATTATAAACATTGTTTTATAAAGAATTACATTAAATATCGCAATTAAGAAAATAAGATATTACGGAAACTTTATGTGACTGAGATAACCACATCTGAAGGCGTGGCCACGAAGCGATCAAAAACGCAGTTTTTGTACGTCCCCTTCTCCGGGGGCCAGTTCTCCGCTTTGTCTTTGGCCCGATAATCATGGAAATGTCTAAATTTCTATAATTTTTAATGAAAATGAAATATTAAAAAAATGTGTTGTGAACAATAGTTGCTCAAGTAGTGGGAAATAGGGCCACACGATATTTGTTTATTCTGAACAATTTTATGGCACTGAAATTGCGATGTGGCCAGCTCTCTGGTGGCCAGTTCTCCGTACCCTATCCTAAAACGCTTACAAATTCCCAAGGCCTAGGATTTTTCCGCAAAATTTGACTAACAGTTTTGAATTTATGGCGAGGAACATACAAATACATATTAAAACTGAGATGGGAGAACCAATACATCAATCCTAAGGGGCTCACAAGGTACCCAGGCCTCATGGGTTTTTGGCAGTTTTTCAGTAAAATGTTTTAATATTGCGTGTATGTACCCGGGTGGTAAATACTAATGAAGAATACGCTGTATTAATATTTGTGCATTGGAGGCAATATATCAATCATCGGGACCAGGCTGCAGATTTTTTCGTAGTTATTTTTTGGGCACTAAAAATTGTAAGTTTAAGAATTGGTATTTTCAAAATACCTTTCTCGTTACAATCTTATTAGTCTGCTACAACCGCACTTAGCCTGTCGATACTTTGTTTGTGAGGTAGGTATTAACCGGATTTCACCAATTGCTTAAGATACATTACGTTCGGAGAATTCGGTAAATCCGCTTCTCTCACCACTCCTTAATTCTCCGTTCCGTGAAAGGAATGCTGGAGATATTCTTTGCTTTAGGCGTTGTTAGTTTAGTGACTGGGTGACGTCCGATTCATCCTTTCCCGTTTCATCCTCTGCTCAAAATCGTGCCATTTCATCCTTGGGTTTTAACAGGAGTGGCGATTCCCCCGCCTTAGATTTTCCCTGTCGGTTAATAAACTGTGTTATTTGAGTTCGTGTTATTTAGTTTTGCTCAGACGTTACTTTAGCGGCATATTGCGTTTCCAGGGAACACTACGAGAAGGTAGTCTGACTTCGTTCCACAAAAATTATTATCGCGGTTTCTGAGACCACTCCGTCTTCTTTTAATTTTTCTTGTCACAAATGCAGGAAAAATCTTTAAAGGAAAAATGCAATGAAAATAGCTGTGATTGCACTTTCTCAATTTTAAGAACTTGTCTAACATATTATTATAGTTTCAATGAGTGTGCCAAAGCCTTTGGGCATTCAATTAGTGTCTTCTTTTCTGGTTTTCAAATCATGAACCGTTTTCTCAATTATTTTATCCAAGTTTATATATCTTTTTTGTCTTTTATTTGTAGACTTATTAAGTTCATGTTGTTTTCTTTGATTGTCATAGATCTGCGCGTCTCCTTTTAACTTAATCAAAAGTTCTATTATATTTGGATGTGATTTTCTTACAGATTTATCTAATCTGTTGTGCCATGATTCTACGGAATTTGTCGTTCTGTGACGCTCTTTATAACTGTTCAATATTCGACCAATAACAGGGTTGTCCATCCACTGATGTACCATATAATTATTAAACTCTTGAACCTTATCATTTGTGGGCGCATCCTCTGTTATGGCTAAAACTCCATCGTCTACACAAGTGAATGGAATGAATACAAGAGCTGCAAACATTTATACATGACATTTGATGTCTTCATTGTTTATGTATTCTGATGTTAGGCCTAAATTTCGAACTTTATGCCATACAGATTGGTTGTAATGGTAATTAACATCCGTTGACTTCGGAACTTGGAAATAATTTATCTACTGCTTTGAGCATCGCGACTAAAAAACAAATTTTCCAAAACTCGTGGAGACTTTTTTTTTAATGTAGTTTTAACGACCACCGTGAGCAACTCAATGGGCTATAAGCAGTCGCCCGTCCCTAATTTATGGTCACTGGTTCCAGGGAAGGGACAATCGTGGAGACTACTGCGGAAAACAGTTCTACAGTAGAGTCAGTAACCTTGTGTTAGTTTCCTCTTTTTTGTTTGGCAATAGGGCATAAATGGCGGGAACTGTTATTTCTTCTTCACTGTCCCCTAAATCAACATGAAATGTGTACAGTTGTTCAAACGTGGAGCAGCGGGATTTAAACGGGTGTTCGAATCCCGGTCCTGTCGGCCATCTAGTCTGCGGTTTTTGCTGGGTTTTCCGCATACTCTGTGTTTGGGGACGCGAATGCCTAAATAGTTCCGTGTGAAGTCGGCCCCGCACGAACTTTGTCCCTTGATCCTCTAGGTTGGGGGTTGGGCTTGGGGCTAACGACCACACCTCGTGAAAAACATTTCTCTCGTTACGAAATCTCCAGAAAAAACTCCTTGAGAAGGCTTGGGCCCACATAAGGGTTTGTCGATTCATTGAAGAAGACAAGTTGGATTCAAAGCAAAATACAAAATTTTCAGAAGAAAATAACAAAATTTTCCCAGAAAATAGCAAATAGCATTCAGAAAAGTGATATAGTACTAGAGCAAAAAAAAATATATCATTTTTGCTATAAAATAGTACGACTTGACAACACTTCTCTCAGCGGCCGCAGGCAACGGTATGGCTCAAATGAACAAATGCTGAACAAAATAATGTAGTTCGTGCACGAGGTGATTCCTGGGAAGCCCAGCTATCAATCAACAGTAGTTCTATTGCAGATCGATGGTGCGCTGCAGTCGACTTTATGACGTCATGAGTTTCAGCTTACTGCAGCTTGTGTCCTCTCTGTATATCCTTACTTTATGGGCTACAGCGTAGTTATGCTGGTGGAAGAGTCACTCACATGTTGCTTTGAACAAAGAGCCTCCTCTGCCATTTTGTTTACACTATGTCCTCTCTATATCACTGTGTCCTCTCTATATATCCTTACTTTATGGGTTTCAGCGTAGTTATGTTGGTGGAAGAGTCACTCACATTTTGCTTTGAACAAAGAGCCTCTTCTGCCATTTTGTATACACTATGTCCTCTCTATATCAATGTCCTCTCTATATCACTGTGTGCTCTCTATATCACTATGCCCTTTCTATATCACTGTGTCCTCTCTATATATCCTTACTTCATGGGATCCAGCGTAGTTATGTTGGTGGAAGAGTCACTTACATGTTGCTTTGAACAAAGAGCCTCCTCTGCCATTTTGTATACACTATGTCTTCTCTATATCAATGTCCTCTCTATATCACTATGTCATCTCTATATCACTGTGTCCTCTCTATATCACTATGTCCTCTCTATGCCCTCTCTATATCACTGTGTCCTCTCTATATATCCTTACTTTATGGGCTACAGCATAGTTATGTTGGTGGAAGAGTCACTCACATATTGCTTTGAACAAAGAGCCTCCTCTGCCATTTTGTATACACTATGTCCTCTCTATATCAATGTCCTCTCTATATCACTGTGTCCTCTCTATATCACTGTGTCCTCTATATATCACTATGCCCTCTCTATATCACTGTGTCCTCTCTATATATCCTTACTTTATGGGATCCAGCGTAGTTATGTTGGTGGAAGAGTCACTTACATGTTGCTTTGAACAAAGAGCCTCCTCTGCCATTTTGTATACACTATGTCCTCTCTATATCAATGTCCTCTCTATATCACTATGTCATCTCTATATCACTGTGTCCTCTCTATATCACTATGTCCTCTCTATGTCCTCTCTATATATCCTTACTTTATGGGCTACAGCATAGTTATGTTGGTGGAAGAGTCACTCACATATTGCTTTGAACAAAGAGCCTCCTCTGCCATTTTGTATACACTATGTCCTCTCTATATCAATGTCCTCTCTATATCACTATGTCCTCTCTATATCACTATGCCCTCTCTATATCACTGTGTCCTCTCTATATATCCTTACTTTATGGGCTACAGCGTAGTTATTTTGGTGGAAGAGTCACTCACATATTGCTTTGAACAAAGAGCCTCCTCTGCCATTTTGTATACACTATGTCCTCTCTATATCAATGTCCTCTCTATATCACTATGTCCTCTCTATATCACTATGTCCTCTCTATATCACTATGCCCTCTCTATATCACTGTGTCCTCTCTATATATCCTTACTTTATGGGCTACAGCGTAGTTATTTTGGTGGAAGAGTCACTCACATATTGCTTTGAACAAAGAGCCTCCTCTGCCATTTTGGAAAAAAAAAACCTACGTTGCCTTGTCGTAATGTATGAAAGACTGCATACGGAAAAAATGCCTGCAGAAAAATACTTAGTTTAAATTAAAGTATTTGTTCATGAAATTAGGAAAGGCCGCATTTCTTCCTATTTTCCAGATATGTTCATTTCTTCTGTGGGCATTCTTTCCTCATACCGCCTTGTCCTTGTAATCAGGGGCGCTAAATCTATTTTTGGACAGCTGTGGGAAAATATCAGGATATTAGTTTTTTGGTCAGAGCAATGAATATTAAGCGTATTTTAAAACTTTGTTCTGTTGTAAAACAAGACGTGATGACTTCATTAGAACGTTTATGAAGTAACAAACTTATAAAATTTATCTCATTCCATTCTTACCCTTCTCTTCCATTTTCGTTCTTTAGTGGAAATTTTTTTTTATGATCTTTGAATGAAATGGATAACGTTCCTGCCTTTATTTTAAAAAAAAGTTCCTTTCAGGAACGGGTTTTTTTTTAAATAATGAGTCTGGTATTTCGTGAATGTTTTTCTTTTTTCTCATAGTAGGCAAACTGCAGTGAAAGTGTTTACCTGTTCTTAAGGACAATTCACCTGCTCCGAAAGATTTTTACCGTTCTTTCATGTCCATGTTCTTCTCGCAACTCTCATTTCTGTATGAACTTTTGGCTTTTCCGTGTCGTGTGTGCAAAATAACTTGTGCTTAATTGTAATAAATTTAAAGTAAATAATCTATCACTATAAACATCAAATGACTTTCGTTTGCGGGTTTCCTTGCCTCAGAAAAAAAAAAAAAAGAAGAAAGAAAGAAAGAAAAAGAAAATTATCGTAGTCAAAGAAGAAAATATAAAGAGGGCTCTAACAGCAGGTTTCAAGTTGAATTGCAAATTTCTCCCTCAGGCTCTAATGGGAGCTGAAAGTCAAATTCGCCTGCCTAAGAAATACACTGGAGTGCAAAAATTAAGGACGAAGAGGAGAAATTGGCATAACAGCGGAAAGAGCAGGCAGAACGGACCGAAAGACCACACAGGAGATAGACTAGGGACCGGTACGCTGAGGCATGGGCATATATGCAGCGTAACGCAGGGGAGTGGGGAGTGTCGGAAGGGTATAAAGCACACGGGCGGTGTACACTCAGCAATTCGGGGCAGCGGGTGTCCTAGTGGGCAACGTTCGTGACTGCCACGGAAAGGACCTCAGGTTCGATCCCAGCAGGTACGAACTCTCGATCCACTAAATATCCGCCGTGCGTCGGATGGGCACGTGAAGCCGTCGGACCCCGAGTACTGGCCCCCGGTAATAAATAAGGGCGTCTTCCTCCCCCTTTTTACTTCGCTTTCGTGTCACTTTCCTATCGGGCACTCTAGTCCAGATCTCCTAGCTTCCTATTTCTAAGGGTTATTTAAGACCTGGGGTCAGACACTCCCTTCTTAAAATTCTCTACATATGATCATCATGCTCAGCAATTCGGTGAAAGCTATTGCACGGTGTACATTGGTTTGAACGACGTTAAGTTGCTGCCACCGTGTGATATGGCCAACAGGCAATCCAGTAGACGATATCTGGATGACTTTACCCGAGGTCGCGTCATTGGAAAGTTGGAAGAAGGTCGAAGTGTGACTAGTCTGGGCGAGGAGTTCGGGATCGCTCACAGCATCGTTTCACAAGCTTGGAGAGCATTCCAAATGACAAGAACAGCTGTCTGAGAGTTTAGCAGTGGTCGTCCACGAGCAACCACGGCGGCGGACGACAGGTATATTGTCCTACACGCGAGAAGAGACAGACAGCAGACAGCGGGAGAAATCACAAGGCACATGCAATAGACAACTGGACGTCCGTTATCGCGTTTTACCGTGGCCAGGAGTCTGCACAAAGGCGGTCTATTTGCACGACGACAATTATGGTGTGTGCCATTAACGCCTGCTCATCGGAGACGGCGGTTTCTGTTGTGCCAGGAACACAAGAACTAGACACATCATCAATGGGATCGAGTTCTCTTTACGGATGAGAGCCGATTTAGTCTGACGAGCGATTCTGGACGTACACACATCTGGAGAGAGCAGGGAATACGCAATCACACCTCCAACATCATCGAAAGGGACCGGTTTCGAAGTGGCGGAGTTCTCGTTTGGAGCGGTATCATGCTTGGTAGCCGTGCTGACCTCCACATCTTCCAAGGAGTTTCAGTCACTGATGTCCGCTATTCTACCAAGGTTCTCCTGCCTCACGTGCATCTGTTTAGAGGTGCTGTGGGTCCAGAATTCCTCTTCATGGACGACAACGCTACACCTCATCTTACAGTGGCTGTCGCATAGCTGTTGGAGAGTGAAGATATTTACCGCATGGATTGGCCCGCAAGGTCCCCGGACCTAAATCCAATCGAACATCCTTACAGAATAAATTTCAGCAGTCCCCGGACCTAAATCCAATCGAACACGTGTGGGACCTTCACCAGCCGCCAGCAACGATTCCGTTGCTGCGATTGGCGCTACAAGAGGAATGGGCAGCGATGCTCGAACAGCTCCTTGACAACCTCGTCCTCAGCATGGACAGACGTTGTAAATCCTGCAACGCAGTCAGGGGTGATCATATCCCCTACTAAAGACTGGAATTTTCTTTGCAGCCGCCTGTCACGTGGACGTTTCTGTTTTCTGTTCAGCTGTGCTCAAAGCTACCTTTTCAATAAAGTGCCTTTGTATGCTTTGGATTCCCTGTTTGGACGGTTTTGCTCACTTGTCCCATATTCTTACATCTTGTGGATCTTATGGTATGATTTGAGTCGATGTGGAGCACTTCTGCACGACGTTACATTCGAAAAACCGTCTCGTTCTTAATTTTCGCACGCCAGTGTATTTTTTTCATACCTCATTACCGCGTGTCGATCTGTCTGTGAGCTAGTACCACAAGAATTTTAATTAATGGCTCCCTGCACAGATAGTTCTTGGACTAAGTGGATGCGTTTCTATCACGAAACTTAGCTGGAACGAAGGGACGTTCTTATATTTGGGGCGCAATGCGCAGCCGCTAGCGTTCCAAGTATCTGCACGAAATTTAATGTGTTAGCTATCTCCTAAATCTGAGAGCAAACTGGTATAGTTAGAGAACGCGATTTCTTTCTTAGAGCTGAGTTTTCCCTGAATAAATTTCCCGTATTCCAGTCTAAGAATACCCCCCCCCGGGCCTTTTTTTGTTTTATTTACCGATGCTAATAGTAGCATATATTTCAGCATTCCTTACAGAAATATGCGGAGATGTATCTGTAAATGGCAGCACAGTCACAGCTTAATCAGCATTTTTCTATTAACACAAAAAAGGAACATTTACGATAACTTCAATAATATGCTCGCAGCATCAGCTGCAAGTTGGCAGCAGAAGATTTCGGCAACCAGAAAACCAGAAGATTGATTAACAAAACCATTTCACTAATAAAAGTGGGAAGGTTCCGTGGACCACAGCACCGCAACCAGATGGTTCAAGAAATTCCACTCAGGTGACAGAAACCTCGACGATCAGCCAAGGTCAGGTAGGCCGCGAACCGCGGATTCGGATTTGTGATACGCCCAGCTGGCTTGATAATCTCGGAGTGCTGGTTGTCGGAGAGGCAAATCCGACAACCATCACTCCAAGATTATCAGGTGAGCTGGGCATATTACAGACCACCGTGGTTCGTTACTTTCAGAACCTTGGCAAGGTCTACAGGAGCTGCCGCATTGTCACTCACGAACTAACGCCAGCTGAAGCAAACCGCCGAGTGGAAGTATGCACGAAACTCCTAGAAAACCCGCGTGATATACGTTTCATCAAGAGATTTGCTACATGCGATGAAAAGTGGGTCTATTTCCGTAATCCTAAGTAAGACACAACGGCAGTGGTTGAGCGCGGTCCAGCTTTCAAAACCTGTTGCCAAACGTGGGCGCTTCGAGCACAAGGTGATGCTCTGCGTCTGATGGAATTTCGAGGGTTCCAGTCGATCGGACCATCAACGCCAACCTCTACTCTGAACAGCTGCAGCCAATGTGTTGTTTTGGAGGAGATGTACCTGGCCCTGGTAAAGAGAAAGCTTGCTCTCCTACACCAGGACAACGCTCGGATTCATACCGCGGGAACGACCCCGGCAAAACTCCAAGAACTTGAGGGCACCAAAGTGATGTCACACGCAGCACATAGTCCGAGCCTTGCCCCGTTGGATTATTACTTGGTCTGGTCCATAGCCTACATCCTTCGTGGGCGGCACTTCAGCAACCAGGAGGAGGTGGCAGCTGGGGTGAAGGTGTTCTTTACCTCGAAGGACAAGAACTGGTACAACCGCGGAGTCGAACAACTGGCAGACAGATGGCTAAAGATAGTGCAACACGGTGTCCTATACTTTCAATGCCAGTCAGCTTTCGCGGTAAAGGTACGTATGAAGACATAAAGTAATCAAAATATTAAAACTATCAACTCTCCTTCTGTATTTGCCTCTAAACATCCGATTGAAAAAAAAAATTACCCTTCGATTCCATTTATGTCAAATACTATTTTAGGTATAGTCACTTTTTCAAGTTACTCATAGATTTTACGCTGGGGGCGAAAATTAAATTGTGTTTTCCCCAATATCTGTGCTTCTAAAAATCCGATTTGTAATTTTTTTCCTACAGCGGATACAGCTCCAAATGGGAATATTTTTTGCATATAAATTCTGATTTTTGGTTAAAAAATGGTTTGGCCATCAGAGGGCGTAAATGTTAATTTCTGCTTCTAATGTATTTGACGCAAAATCTGAGCTTTTAAAATCTCGATTGAAAAAATTCCTTCGTGGATCGATACCACTCACGTCGATAAACCTTTTCGGAATGTTTTCTTCTTAAAATAATGTATTGTTTCTCTGCCAGAGGGCGTAGATTTAATCTTATTTTTGTCAATATCTCTACTTCTAATAGTCCGATTTGAAAAATTCCTTCTTTGTTGGGTAGTTTCCGATGCGACGTGTTTTTCATATAATTTCCAAAATTTTCAAGTAATTCATAAACTTTTCGCTAGGGCGCGTAAAGATAAAGTGCATTTTCCCCGATATCTCTGCTTCTATTTAGAAGTCCAGTTTGGAAAATTCTCTCTGCACCGGATACAGCTCCTGATGGAAATGCTTTGCATTAAATTTCTAATATTTGACAAGCGATGGTTTGGCCACCAGGGGGCGTAAACGTTAATTTCTGCTTCTGAGGTAGTGGCAGCAAAATTTGTGCTCCCATAATCTCGATTGAATCGATACCGCTCACATCGAAAATCCTTTTGAGAATACTTTCTTTTTAAAATAATGCATGGTTTTTCCGCCATGGGGCTTAGATGCATATCTTATTTTTGTCGATATCTCTGCTTCTAAGAGTCCGATTTGAAAATTTCTTTCTTTGTTTGAGAACGTTTCCGCTGCGAAATGTTTCTCATATAATTCCAAATTTTTCGTAACGCACAAGTCTGCCTCCAGAGGGCGTGAGTTCACGTTTCTCTTTACAACAGCATCTGCGGGACTAAAAACCGATTGAAAATTTTCTTTGGCCAGATACTGCTAACTATGCAATCTCTGTGTGCGTATTTTCTTCCCAAAATAATTCACAATTTCGCCACTAGGAGGGCAAATGCTGAATTTGTTCTTCTCAATATCTCTGCTCCTACATGTACGATTTAAAAAAATATTTTAGCACCGGATGCCATTTACCTTGTAGAGCACATTTAGCCAGTATATGAGGAATTTAGTAGTTCACAGTTCTGTCGGTAGGTGATGTTTGTGTACTTCAGTTTGCAGCTGTATCGCCGCTGCTAAAAACACTATTGAGAAATTTCTTCTTTACTGTATGCCATTCGCTACAATAGACATTTGGAGCATTATCCTCTTTAAATAATGCACAGACTTCCCGCTAGGGGGCGTAAAGGTCAAAACCTTTTTCTCGCTATCTTTGCTTCCGGAGGACGTATTTAAAAATTCTTTTTCATAAGCATAGCTTTTTCCGTGAAGATTATCTTTCGCCTATTTTCAACTTTTCCATTATGCAAAATTCTTCCGCTAGCAGATGTAGACTTACATACATCATGTTCCCTTCTATATATTTTTCCTTTTAACTGTTCGATTTGAAAATCTCTTTGTGTCTAATACCTTTCTTGTGCTATGCGAAACTGTTTGTGCGCCTCTTGTTAACTTTCGTAACATGTTTTTCAGCCGCTGGTGGAATTAAGTAGACGTTTCTATTTGTGGATGTTTTATCGATTGTAGAAACCGGTTGATTGTTTTCCAAACCGGATACGTTGACTTTGAATAGATGATAAATTTAATTCTCGTCAGAACGGATTCAAAATACGTGCTCATTACAACTGAAAATTCGATGTCATCTTTCTTGTTTTGGTTTTCAGGGTTCTTTGTTGCCCAGCATGCTAGTTTTAGTTAGTTTTCTGACCATGGTTCCATTCTGCACGCCTTTTGTTTTAAAGGAGGCATTTCGTTTTTTAGCAACTTCTTACTCAGGTTTCTTCCTTTACTTTACTTTAATTTCACATGTCAATTCCCCTCATTGAATACATTATTTATGTGTAAATTTGGAACATAGTTGAAGCTCTTCATTACTTTTAAATTCGGTGTTAGTTCTATGTTATTAATTTGAACAATTCTTTGAATCTGAATAGTATGTGGATATTAATGTTGGTTATTGCGTACAATTTGTTTACAGCAGTTCGGTCTTCGTTTGTTTACGGTGTTTCTTTAAGCTTTCCAACCATAGGTTGAAGAAGCGTATGTGCTCCAGCTTTTTCTGTCCTTCCGTCCGTCTGTCGGCACGAAAACTCACGTAAAAATAGTTCGATTTCGACGAAATTTTAGTATCTGATAGGGGACCGCCTGGAGACGAACCCTGTTGAAAATGGGTGAAGTGGGGTCAAAGGTCAGGACATAGGAGCGGGATGCATTCTACTGCCCTTATGCGTCAAAACGTGCGTAAAAACGGTTCGATTTCGATGAAATTTTAGTATGTGGTAGGGGACTACCTAGAGAGGAACCCTATTGAAAATGGAACAAATGGGGTCAAAGGTCAGGACATAGGATCGGGATCCATTCCATCGCCCTTATCCCATACTATTAAGGTGGACGTCAAGTAATTTTGCTTCCTATATTTCCAATGGAAAAACTTTTCTACACATTTCCTTCACAATAAGTGTGTT
The DNA here is from genome assembly GCA_039090855.1 of Macrothele yani. Classification (NCBI taxonomy): domain Eukaryota; kingdom Metazoa; phylum Arthropoda; class Arachnida; order Araneae; family Macrothelidae; genus Macrothele; species Macrothele yani. Next base: position 98,517,446 of record CM077005.1, on the reverse strand, counting down.
CCCAAGAATGGAAATTTGAACATCGATTAAAATAACTTCATATTATAACTTGGAATACTTAACATTTTCTAAAACATAACCATAATTGTATTAAAAAACAATAACGTTTCCTCTGGTGGTGTTGAAACCAGAAAAAAGATGGCGCGACCTGTACTTTGATGACGTCAGTAGACAAATAAATGTTGGATTGCATAATTATGGTTATGTTTTAGAAAATATTAAGTATTCCAAGTTATAAAATGAAGCCATTTTATTCGATGTTCAAATTTTCATCCTTGGGAACGCATTGATTGTGAAGAAAATTTGTACAGAAGTTTTTCCATTGGAAGTATAGGAAGCAAAATTACTCGACGTCCACCTTAAAGGAGCAATTCTTGTATCTATGAAAATTTTATTTTGAAAACGGCTCTAAGGATTGTGATGAAAGTCGTTAACCTGCCGTTTTCTGGTACTAGAAATCGATTTAGCTTGATCTCGACTTTAGGAAAATTCGTTTAGTGGGTTAAATAACCACCCCGAATCTCCACGTTTTCAGTGTCATGGCGTCGTTGCATTAATGTTACCCATGCTTAGAAATCTTATGACGTCACAAACTCACGATTGAGGTTATGACGCTTGGTCACGCCATCTTTCTCATTACGTCACGCGTTATGTGTGGATCCTATTAAAGTGTTTTGACGTCACACTCTTTCGAGCAGATGGTCGCGATTCCCATCTGCCTCATTACGTCACACGCTGTGTGCGTATGCCCTTCCGCATGATAACTCCCGTAACAGTCGTTCGATTTCGATGAAATTTTAGTATGTGTTAGGGGACCACCTGGGAAGAAACCTTATTGAAAGTGAACGAAATGGGGTCAAAGGTCAGGACATAGGAGCGGGATCCATTCCAGTGCTATTATGCGTCATAACTAACGTAAAAATGGCTCGATTTCGATGAAATTTTAGTATGTGGTTGGGGACCACCTGAGGACAAACACTGTTGAAAATGGATGAAATGAAGTCAAAAGTCAAGACATAGTAACGGAATCACTTCCATCGCCATTATGCGTCATAACTTACGTAAAAATGCTTCGACTTGGATGAAATGTTAGTATGTTGTAGGGCCCTGCCTGGGACGAATCCTATTGAAAATGGGCAAAATGGGGTCAAAGGTTAGGACACAGGAGCGGGATCTATTCCATAGCCCTTATGCATCATAACTTACGTAAAAATGTTTCTATTGCGACAAAACTTTTGTCGGCGTGTTTTGCTGTTTTCTTGTGCTCGTGTATTTTGCTTCGTGTGTGCTATATTTTGATTATCTCCTTTATATTTTGCGTGTGCGGTATTCATGAAGGAATCGTCTTTGTTTCTGTGCACCTGCCGAGTTGGTAAGTGACTTATTTTCTTTCCAATCCTTATTTTATTTCTCGGCTACGTTGGCTGAGATTAGATCTCTTATCGCCAGTGCAAATGGCGACTTCCGAAGACGACGCTGATAAAGCTCTCGTTTCCGGAATTGCTGATCCAGCAAGCCCTCTTTCTATTGGAGCAGTCGTCAATGACGTGCCTCGTTCTTCTAGCCTCTCCTCACCGCGGCGTTTTATCGCTGCCCAGTCCGCTCTTCCCAGCAGTGCTACAACGTCTTCCCCTGTGCCTGTAGAGGATGCTATGGACCCCTCACAGTCCGTTGATGCTCCACCTTCGCCGCAATGACCGGCTGCATCTTATGCTGCCGTTGTCTCTTCTGTTTCCGGAGCTTCACACTTGAACTCTTCTTCTAATTTACGTCATCTCACGATGACGTGTGATGATGACGCTATCTCTGTTGACTTTTCACCGAGCTCTTCATATGGGCAGCACTTTATGAAGACTGTCGCATGCGGAGTTATCTTCCGGAGTCCGCCAAATACAAAACTCACGGCATATAGTGCTGCTCTACGTAAGATGTTTTCACCTCAGGTTATCACTCACGTTGGACAGCGGCCCAGACAGGTGATTGCCTATTTTTCTAAACCTGAGTATGCCCTTCGTGTACAGATGGAAGGTTTGTCAGTTGGAGATCAGCATCTCTCGGCTGAACCACTCGCGCAACTCGCCGTTCCAGTCAGTTTTTCCCTGTGCCACCGGAGGTCTCAGACGACGTGCTGCTGTCAGTTGTCCATCGATTTGGATGCTCCGTCGGATCCATGACTATTTACTCCTCCTTTCCGGACACACCAGAGGATCGCTACTTGTGCGGTTTTCGGCGCCAAGTGAGAGTGGTCTTCCCAACTGATGATGACATGCGACGAGTTCCTCCGCACCTCAATGTACGATGTGGGCCCCACTTCCATCAAATTACCATCATAATGGGCACTGTCTGTCCAGTTTGTAATGGTAGAGGCCACCCTCGGGCTCTCTGCCCCCTACGTGCGTCCACCGCCCCTATCTCGCCAGTACAGCCTGTTCCTTCTTCCTCTAGCCTTCCGGAATCGTCACCGCAGACATCGGACCAGCGGTTGTCGACTTATGACAAAAGTATGACTAAAGCCTTTCATCAGCGATGATGGAAATCAGCCACCACCTCCATCCCTCGACCTTCCAGCCTAGGGCGTTCCACAGCCACCTCCTACGCCTTTCTCCTCTACTCCGACTCCTCCTGCCGCAGCGGACCAAGAGGCCACTGCTGCATCTTCCGCTTCTGCGGTTGTACATGACACAACCGCCTAATCTCCTACTTCAGCACTCAATAATGATGCCACTGTCTCCGGCCTCTTTAAAGTACCTGAAATTCCTTCTCCGGCCTCTACACTTCTTCGAGGACGCCCTAAGCGACGACGGTCGAATCGTCAGCGTTGGCAGAAATCTCGTACTTCGCCAGCCACATCTCGTCAGCGAGACCGTTATCTCAGTGATTCTACCTCTGAAGGCTCCGCGACCTCAGCGGCGCTGAACCGATCTCTCAAGAAGCTTTTCTCCGCCTAATGAATGAACTCTCTCTTCCGCAGACGCCCGTCCCGGGAGTGGTGTTACATACCTTTCTCACCTGTACTGGTTTTAGTCGGATGTCTCGCACATTCCTCCTTCCTTACTCACAACAACTTCCGGAGGTTGTGGCGCAAACGCAAGTAATACGCGAACGCCTGAACGCACTGGTTCCTACGCCGCTGGGCAGCTCAGCATGGTCCCGGAAATTCTTTAGCCGCCTTCATAAGCTGAAAGACGCGGTTGATAAGCTTCTCGAACCACTATCCGATGCCTCCGTTCAAGGTAGTGACTTTGAACTGTCTGGGCTTTAGTTCCCCGCTGGCGAATACGCTAGCCCAGGATGACCTCACCCCTCTGGATGGGGATGTTCTGCTGCTCCAGAAAACTAACTGCTTGCCGTCCACACCATTCCACCGATGGCGGAGCTGGGATTACTAATTCCATCATGCATTCAAGCAATCTCAGACCGGTGGTGTCGCCATCGGGATTCGCTCTCGATTCCGCCAAGCGATCTCCTCAGTGCAAGTACACAACCTTTGCCACGACTACTTCAACGTCTCACCTTCTGTCTTGAAAGCCAAAGATACCTGATATTTAATATCTACGTGCCATGCACTTCACCGTCACTTACCTCTTTATTCTTGGCACTGCGTACCGCCCTTCAGTCAGCGTTGCCATCAGACAATGTTTTGATTGGAGGGGATTACAATTGTACACTGCACCCTGCTCTGGATCGCATGCCTTCTACCATCGAGTATCGTCATCGGCTTGTGAATCTGCTCAGTACCCTTGTAGCAGACTTCGACCTCACTGACGTCTTTCGTCATCTCCATCCAGCAACCATATCTCATACGTGGCGGAGTTCGGCTACTTCTGTTCGCACTTCAGCGCGACTAGATCGCTTCTACATCTCTTCTACACTCCTCTCAGTGGTGACGACCTGCCAACACTCGCCGGCAGCTTGCTCGGACCATTGTGCAGTCCAGGTTGCCTTTGGACATTCTTCATATCAGCTTTCAGGTTATCATTCCTGGACGTTCGACTCGACTCTGCTACCCGACCCAGAACTTTCCTCTCAAGCTGAGAGCTTCTGCAACACTTCCGTTCTGGACACTCCGCCACACCTTGTGCGCTTACGTATTGGTTGATGGTCAAGTCGCACCTCTTGGATCTTCTTAAACGTTTCTCCTTTCGCATTCACACTCAACGGAAAATGGAGGAACATAACATCCGCCATATTCTCTCTCATCTTGGCGTCACTCATCCGCTCTACCCAGCCTATATGGCGGACCTCCGAGCGATATTGTAACCACGAGCACAGCAAACCATCCTTCGCCTCCGTCTGCAGCATCTCGCTCCGGAGGACTGTGCATACGACTTCCTTTCTTCGCTTGAAACTCAACGCCGCTCCTAGCATCATCTCTGTTTTCTTCGCCAGTCAGATGGACGGATTGTCTCAGCTCTCGACGCTCTCTGCTCACAAACTCGTAGCTACTTTGCTTCCAAATTTGGTGAAACTCCTCCTCTTTCCTCCTCAGCTGTCTCTTCTCTTCTCTCTTCCCTTCCTAAAATCCCTTCTCATCTCTTACACTCTCTCACCCGACCCCTCACATCTTCAGAACTTCGGTCCGCCTTCCGCTCTCTGAATTTCCGAGCCGTCCCTTGGCCAGACGGCCTCACCTACTCCTTCTATCCAGCTTTCTTTCCAGCTCTCCTTCCATTTTTACTCGCTGCTTTTACGTCCTCTTTTCTTCCGAGGAGTTTTACTATTGCCCACGTCGTACTTTTTCCGAAGAAAGGGGATCTCCTTGACCTGGGAAACTGGCGGCCCATCTCTCTATTAAATATTTGTTTACAAGCTTTATACTAAACTCTTATCCTGTAGACTCAACTCTATCCTTCCCTATCTTCTTTCTCCCTACCAGACCTATATGGTTCCTGGAAGGACCATTTCCTCCAATCTTCATCTTCTTCGTAACCTTGTCCATCTTGCTTCTACTAATCGAGAATCGCTCGCGCTCCTTAACATCGACCAGCGCGGTGCGTTCGATAACATTTCCCACTCCTATCTTTCTCTTACTCTCACTGCCTTCGGCTTTCCCCCTCCATTTGTCTCCACCCTTCTTGCCCTCTATCGGGAAACAGTATTCCACGTCAAGAACATTTCATTTCCTACCGCCCCCAACTGGTTTCAGCGTGGCATCCGGCAAGGTTGCCCGCTGTCTGGTCAATTAATTGCCCTAGCGTTTGAGCCGTTCCTCAGATTTTCTCATCGTGCTCTGCTCGCTGCAATGCCTCCATTAACAGCCAGTACTCGGCACTTCAGCGTAACCTATTCGGCGTACGCAGACGATGCCACCTTCAGTGTCCGACATAACCAGCTTTTCGACATACTTGAGAATTCTTACCAGCTCTACCCCTAATTCTCCAGCGCAGCACTAAACACCACTAAAAGCACTGGTTTGTGGTGCGGTTTATGGAATACCCGGACGGATACTCCGTGGGGTGCCACGTGGGCCGCTAGCACGCAAAAATTCCTTGGGGTCCATCTCGGCTTGCCGACCGCTGCACCTCGCGCCAATTGGGCCGCGCTTTTACCACGTCTCACTCGCTCCATGAATTTTAGAGAAATACACACTTCTGCACCTCCTATTTCACCAGAGCCAAACTCGCCCAGACCTACCTCCTTTCACTCCGCCTCCACGTCTGGACTGTTATCAAACTTGCTGCCTACTACCTCCAGGAGATCACCCGATTGATGACCCGGTTGATCTGGACGCATCATCACTGGATTCGGGTCTCTACTCTGCATCGTCCGGTGTTCACAGGGGGCATCTCGCTCTTTGATGTTGCGCTATACTATCGAGCGCACCGTGTGGTCTCCATACTCTGGATCTTTAGTGCATCGCCTGCTCCAGTTCAGCTCGCCTTGGATGTTATGATTTCTCCTCGCAATCCCAGACTTTCCTTTGTTACTTTTCTTCTGATGGATCACTTCCCCTTTCTGCACTCCCGTCTTTGTTCTTTTTATTCCGTGGTACTTTCTCTGCTCCGTTCTCTACCTATTTCCCGTTCTCTCGCCGGCTCCACCTCTGAACTTCTTGCCCAACCCTTGTTTCACTGCTCAACTATCCACCCTCCCGATGCTCCCTATTTCTCTGACCTGTCATGGATCCCCGCCGGGGTCGTAACAGTCCGAGATCTCCTTACCGCAAGCCTTTCCTGGAAACCTTTCTCCGAGCTCTCTTCCCTCCTTCCTCGCTCTTCCCCTTCTCTTTCCCTTTACGCTGATCTCCGGTTCGCTATTATCCATCTTTCCTGCCCTTGCAACCCCCACTGGACTTCTTTTAGTCCCCTCCGCTTTTCTTCCCCTTCCCTTTTAACTCATGTTTCGAGGCTCCGTCCTCCCTCTCTCCAGCTTCACTGTCTCCTCTCTGTATCATTTTCTACGTGATCCTTCTACTTCTTTGCCTCTACCGATTCCAGACGTCCCAACCGCAGCCTTGTCATGTGTGCGGTCGGTAGGGGATGGGATTGAAGGTTTAATGACCACCGTGAGCAACTGAATGGGCTATAAGCAGTCGCCCGTCCCTAATTTAGGGTCACTGGTTCCAGGGAAGGGAGAGAGCCAGTGCCGTAAGACAAACACAACATCCACGCCTCACAGGGATTCGAACCCGAATCCCTTTCAGACGAATGGTCAGATGCCATCGCTTAGACCACTGCGCCACCGGGGCGGCTGGTCGGTAGGAGCGTCGCCTCTGTCCACACCCACTGAACGAAATATTCAATGGCAATTTCTGCATCGTCGCCTACCAGCACCAACGACCCTATTCCGCATGACACTCATCCCATCGCCTGACTGTGTTTTCTGTCCGGCGGCCGCAGATATCCCTCACATCTATCTGCATTGTCCGGTTCTTCTACCTCTCCTACATCTGGCATTCCAAGTGGTTCAACGTATTTGTGTGCCTGACCTACCGTTCGCAGCGTATTCTACGCTCTATCGATCCTTGTCTCCACCTGTACCACAACCAGCTGCCAGCACTTACATCTTCATCTTGGTGAAACATGTGATATATTCCTATCATCTGCAGCTCCGCTCCACTTCGCCCCCTCCAACCCTTCACCAGGCAGGGGATTCACTCTGCCAGATTTTCCGCGTCAGACTCCTCTCCAGGTTACAGCTCGCATATTCAACTGCATCCGCTACACAACACCTTCCTCAATTCCTGCACGTCTGGTCTCCACACCTGGCCTGGTTCACCACCCCTCCTGGTGATATTCGCCTTCTCCTATGACAGTACCGATCTGCCGGACTGCCTTGGTGATCGTGTCTACCTTGGTCTTCTCTCTCCAATCAGCTCCGACCTTTTATCGGTTGTCTGCCTACAATACCATGGCCTGTGGGTTGCCCCTCCGCACACAGCCGGATCCGGCAGCTGAACTGTCTTCCTCTGGACCGTCGTGAGTCTTTCTGACTCTGCAATAGCATACTCTCCTGTACGCTCCCCTGGCATTTTTGTGGCACTGCTATTTTCCCCCACGATTATGTTTTCTACTTGTACATAGTATAATTGTTCTGCACCGTAACACATTCCCATGTTATTTTATTACTACTGTTGTCATAATGTTTGTGTTGTTGCTCCGCATGCCTTTCTACATGGAATAGTGGTATTTCACTTATTGTACATACCTAGTTTCTTGTATGTACTTTTCATGTTTTCATTGTAGCACGTGCTATCAGTCTCCGACATTCTTGTCCATTGTCATGTATTTGTATATACTCAACTCAATTCTACCGCACATTTCCCCATTCTTGCTTTGTTCTATCACTGTCTCAGCGATTTTCTTGTTGTTGTTCCCGCCCTGTATACTGTTCGCATTGCATAATGTACATTCCCTGCGATATATTTTCAACCTGTATTATACATATTTGTTTAATGTGTTCTCTGCAGCACATTCTACGTCTGTGCTCATTCTCCTCACTATTATGCTTTTGTTTACATTGTAAATAGTTCATTTGCATTCTGTATATTCACATCTTTACTGTAAATATGTCACCCATTTTATTATGCTTTGGCACTGTTATTCCAGGCCTTCGGTAACTTCCTCTTTATGTTTGCTCAAAATAAAATAATGGTGAAAGACAAAACTTTATTATGTTATTTTGGAGGTATACTGAACTAGTTCTGTTGAATATCATCGAAATGGGATCAAAGGTCAGGGCACAGGAGCAAGATTTATTCCACAGCCATTATCCTCATAACTTGAGTAATGATTTCTGGTATGTTGGAAAGCGTATTATAATCAATGCATTGCATGATTTTACTAACTTGTTTGTGTCTTGTGTGTGTATGGGGCTTGAAATATTCGGTTTGCATTACCAAGTTTTTTATTTTAAATAATTCTCTAGCTTCCTTTTTTTTTTTTTTTTTTTTTTTGCCGGACCGGCCGCGCAGTGATCTAAGCGCTGGCTTATGACTATTCATCCGAGATGAGTCCGGGTTTTTTTTTCCCATTATTATTGGAGGTTTAACGACCATCGTGAGCTACTCAATGGGCTATATAAGCAGTCGCTCGTCCCTAATTTAGGGTCACTGGTTCCAAGGAAGGGAGAGAGCCAGTGCAGTAAGACAAAACACAACATCCATTCCTCACCGGGATTCGAACCCGGGCCCCTTCCGGACGAATGATCAGAGTCCATCGCTTAGACCACTGCGCCACCGGGGCGGTTGTCCGCGTTCGAATCCCGTAAGGCGTGGATGTTGTGTTTGTCTTACGGCACTGAGTCCTTTCCTGTGGCCCTAAATTAGGGACAGACGACTGCTTATAGCTCATTGAGTTGCTCACAGTGGTCGTTAACCCATCCCGAAGTTTCTTCTTTTCAGAAACTTTCTTTTTTAGCACGTCTTTTGTAAAAGAACGTGCTTCTGTTATCGGTTTGTCCGTCAGTCCGTCCGTCCGCCTGTACCCACGATATCTCAGCAACTATTAGTCCGATTTGAAAAATTCTTTTGGAATTAAGAAGCTTGAAATATGCAAACGATGATCCTTTATTTAGTTTTTTTTTACGATGTACAATTTCGCCGGTAGAGGGCGTAAATGCAGATGATGTCGAATTCAAAAATACGTTTTATTCCGCATATTTGCTTCTAACCATCCGATTGAAAAAAAGTATATCTTTCGATTCCGTTTATGTCGAAGAGTATTTTAGACATAGTTACTTTTTCAAATTAAGCACAGATTTTCCGCTAGGGGCGTAAAAATAAATTACATTTCTCCCGATAACTCTTCTTCTAAAACTCCGATTTGAAAATTTTTTTCTTCAGCGAATACATCTCCTGATGGAAAATCTTTTGCATATAATTTCAAACTTTTGGTAAAGAATACTTTGGCCACCAGGGGGCGTAAATGTTATTATTTTTCTGATGGATTTGCCATAAAATCGTAGCTTCTAAAATATCGATTAAAAAATTATTTCGTGGACTGATGCCACTCACATCGATAAACCCTTTCGAGATATTTTCTTCTTAAAATATTCTACAGTTTTTCCGCCAGGGGGCGTAGATGTACATCTTATATTTGTCAATATCTCTACTTCTAGGAGTCCGATTTGAAAAAAATCTTCTATGTTGGATAGTGTTTTCCGTGTGACATGCTTTTCATATAATTTCAAAATTTTCAAGTAATTCATAGACTTTCCGCTAGGGGTCGTAGCGGTAAATTGCGTTTCCCCCTGTATCTCTGCTTCTAAATCTCCGATTAGAAAAATTCTTTCTGCACCGGATACAGCTCCTGATGGGAAATCGTTTGCACATAATTTCTAATTTTTTTAAAAAATAGTTTGGCCACCAGGGGCCGTAAATCTTAATTTCCGCTTCTGTTGTATTTGCAGCAAAATATGAGATTCTAAATTCTCGATTGAAAAAAACGTCGTTTTTTGACTGATACTACTCATATCGACAAACCTTTTAGGACTATTTTCTTCTTGAAATAGTGCATGGTTTCTACGCCAGGGGCGTAGATGTATATTCTAATTTCGTCAATATCTCTAGTTCTAAGAGTACGATTTGAAAAATTCCTTCTTTGTTGGATAGTGTTTCCGATGCGAAATGTTTTTTCCTATAAATTCAAAATTTTCAAGTAAATCATACACTTTCCGCTAGGGGGCACAAAGGTAAATTGCGTTTTCTGCGTTATTTCTGCTCCTAAAGCTCTGATTTGAAAAATTCTTCCTGTATCGCATACAAGACCTCATGGAAAATATTTTTCACATAATTTCTAATGTTTGTTAAAGAATGGTTTAGCCACTAGGGGTCATATGTGTCAATTTCTGCTTCTGAAGTATTTGTTGCAAAATCTGGGCTCCTGAAAACTCGACTGATTTTTTTATCTTCGATGGATACCTCTCATACGGATAAACCTTTTGAGAATACTTTCTTCCTAAAATAATGCATCGTTTTCCCACCACGGGACGTAAAGTCGCATCTTAGTTTTGTCGATATCTCTGTTTCTAAAAGTTCGTAAGCTCACGATTCCGTTTACAGCAATATCTGAGGGATTGAAAATCTTCTTTCTTTGGTCAGATCTATTGCTTTCCATACCGGTTCCATTGACTTTGAATAGCTTTGATACATTTAATTTGCGTCAGAACGGATTCAAAAGAAGTGCTTTTTACACCCGAAAATTCGGTGTCAACTTTCTTGTTTTTTCTTGTATGCCAAATTGCATAGTCATTGGTTTAATAACTTATGTTTTAATGCTTAATTATTTAACTGGCTTAACTTTATTGTTTGAATTATGTAAACTGCAGAAATCCACACTTGTATAGTCTGTGTAGAAATGAAAGAGTTGTGATCCGTGTCGGCCACTGATAAAGCCACAGGTGACAGCTGCCAATATTTTCTACAATCCTTCTATCTCGTGGTGGGCATTAACCAGTATCCGGGTTTCGTTAAAATTCATTATTGGCTAAATTGTTGTGTATGTATGTTTCATACAGTTTTCTGCTACATGTACACCCATTCTGAGGATGCGATAAGTAAGTGGCAGCAAAAGAGGCGACACCGTCCACGACATAAGTACAATACTTGACATACTTATATTCTTATCGCAAATCTAATGCGGCTAATCTCTTGTTGTTGAACGCCAGCAGCCTCAACACATGCTTATCTTGATGAATCTGCCAAAATGGTAGGAATAAGGAAATTCTGCCTGTAAATATTAAATCATTTTTACAATGAATATTTCTGAACCGGAGCTGAAGAGTGTTACCGGCACGTTAAGCCGGCGGACCCGGGGTATAGGATTCCCCGTCGTAATTAAGGTCATCTGTTCCTTTCCTGCCCATTCTGATCTTCCTTGGGGAAGAACTTGGCCCTCGCACTTCTCTCTTCCATTTCCAGACAGGGGATATGGTAATGTCCAATAGGGTGAGTGATACCCTTTATTAGCTCACAATCGTTTGAAAAATAATAACAATTTTACGTCACATAACGGGAAAACCGTGCGTTATTTAATAAAATAAAAGTGGGCGCAAAATTTTCTTCAAGGTCAAATATATCCGACCAACAAAAGACTTGTCAATCAGATTCTTAGAACACATGACACTAATCTTTTGGAGGGAAAGAGGGGAAATTGGGGAGGAAATTTAACGACCACCATGAGCAACTCTTCGGGTTATAAGATGTTCCCCGTTCCTAATTCGGGGCTACTGTGCCGCGTGTGGTTTAGGGGTCAACGTTCGTGACTGCCACAGAAAAGACCTCGGGCTCGATCCCAAGCAGTTACGAACGGTCGAACCACTAAATAACCGCCGTGCGTCGGATGAGCACGTTAAGCCGTCGGACCCCGGGTACTGGCCCCATGGTAATAAATAAAAGAGTCTCCCTCCCCCTCCCCTTTCTACCTCTCTTCCGTGTCACTTTCCTGTCGCGCACTCTAGCCCAAATCTCCTAGTTTCCTATTTCTAAGGGTTGTTTAAGACCTAGGGTCAGACACTCCCTTCCTAAAATTTTCTACATATGATCTGATCTGATCTGATTTGGTGCTACTATTACTAAAGAAGGGAGAAAATCAGGTTCATAAGGACGCATCACCAATGCTTTATCCGGGACTCGAACCCGGGTCCAGCTCGGAAGTCTAGCCAAGAATCAGTGCTTCTGAACACTCAGGCCACGGAAGTACTGTTGTAAACAAAAACATATACTGATGCCACCAGCGGGAGAACTTTGCATTGAAAAATGCTGAAATGTGCGCGAAATATTCTTCATGGTGGAAGCTATCGATGGCAAACAGTTTTCCAAATACTACTTTCAGAAGTAGATTTGGAAAGAAAGTAGCCTTAAAAGTAAAATAAATAAATACAAATAAAAGCTTATGCCACCTAGCTGTAGAACTGTTCAGAATGTAAAATTCAAGTTCATTAATCAGTGCATTGGAGACTGGTAGTTCTTACTTATGAATAAAAGACATGAGCATTAACTAAGATAAAAAGTCCTACAGAGGTTGCTAACAACTCCAAGAAGCATGGAGAGACGTACTCTTGGTGTAACCAAGTAAGATAGAAAATGGAATATATGAATCAAGAGAAAATTACAATAGTGGATCACATCATGACCCTCAAATGGCAATGGAGACTGGTATGGCTAAAGGAACGGTATGAGGATAAAATGCCCACAGAAGTAACGCTCACGGAAAAAACGCCCACTTTTCGAAAATAGAAAAAAATGCCCACATCTTGAAAGTCATTTGTTACGTTCGTTAGAAGCATGAGGTCGTTTTTTACGCTTTGCAATCGTTGGTTGAAGAAGCGTATATGCTCCAGCTTTGTCTGTCCTTCAGTCGGCACGATAACTCGCGTAAAAATGGTTCGATTTCCATGAAATTTTAGTACACTGGCGTGCAAAAATTAAGGGCGAAACGGTTTTTCGAATGTAACGTCGTGCAGAAGTGCTCCACATCGACTTAAATCATACCATATGATCCCCAAGATGTAAGAATATGGGACAAATGAGCAAAACCGTCCAAACAAGGAATCTAAAGGATACAAAGGCACTTTATTGAAAAGGTATATTCGAGCACAACTGGACAGAAGACAGAAACGTCCATGTGACAGGCGGCTGCCAAGAAAAATCCAGTATTTAGTAGGGGATAAGATCACCCCTGACTGTGTTGCAGGATTTACAACGCCTGTCCATGCTGAGGACGATGTTGTCAAGGAGCTGTTGAGGCATCGCTGCCCATTCCCCTCGTAGCGCCAATCGCAGCTACGGAATCGTTGCTGGCGGTTGGTGACGTGCTGCCAAGCGTTTCCCGAGAAGGTCTCACACGTGTTCGATTGGATTTAGATCCGGGGACCTTGCGGACCAATCCATGCGTTGAGCTTCACTCTCCAACAGCTCTGAGACAGCCACTATACGTTGAGGTGTAGGTAGCGCTGTCGTCCATGAAGAGGAACTCAGGACCCATAGCACCTCTAAACAGACGTACGTGAGGCAGGAAAACCTCGGTACAATAGCGGACACCAGTGACTGAACCTTCTTGGAAGGTGTGGAGGTCAGTACGGCTACTAAGCATCATACCACCCCAAACGAGAACTCCGCCACCTCCAAACCGGTCCCTTTCGATGATGTTAGAGGTGTGATTGCGTGTTCCCTGCTCTCTCCAGATGTGTATACGTCCAGAATCGCTCGTGAGACTAAATCGGCTCTCATCTGTAAAGAGAACTCGATCCCATTGATGATGTGTCCAGTTCTTGTGTTCCTCGCACCACAGAAACCGCCGTCTCCGATGAGCAGGCGTTAATGGCACACACCGTACTGGTCGTCGTGCAAATAGACCACCTTTGTGCAGCCTCCTGGCCACGGTAAAACGCGATAACGGACGTCCAGTTGTCTGTTGCATGTGCCTTGCGATTTCTCCCGCTGTCTGCCGTCTGTTTCTTCTCGCCTGTAGGACAATATACCGGTCGTACGCCGCCGTGGTTGCTCGTCGACGACCAATGCTAAACTCTCGGACAGCTGTTCCTGTCGTTTGAAATGCTCTCCAAGCTCGTGAAACGATGCTGTGAGCGATCCCGAACACCTTGGCCACACTTTGGCCTTCTTCCAACTTCTCAATTACGCGACCTCGGGTAAAGTCATCCAGATGTCGTCTACTGGATTGCCTGTTGGCCATATCACTGGGTGGCAGCAAGTCGACGTCGTTCAAACCGATGTACACCGTGCAATACCTTTCACCGAATTGCTGAGCGTACACCGCACGTGTGCTTTATACCCTTCCGACACTCCACCCCTCCCCTTCAACGTCATGCTGCATATATGCGCATGCCCTACCGTACCGGATCCTAGTCTATATCCTGAGTGGTCTTTCGGTCCGTTCTGCCTGCTCGTTCCGCTGTTATGCTAATTTCTCCTCTTCGTCCTTAATTTTGCACACCAGTGTATGTGGTAGGGGAACACCTGGGGACGAACCCTATTGAAAATTGGACCAAATGGGGTCAAAGGTAAGGACATAGGATCGGGATCCAATCCATCGCCCTTATCCCATACTATTAAAGGAGCAGTTCTTGTATATATGTAAATTTTATTTTGAAAACGGCTCTAAGGATTTAGATGAAAGTCGTTAACCTACCGTTTTCTGGTACTAGAAATCGATTTAACTTGATCTCGACTTTAGGAAAATTCTTTCAGTGCGTTAAATAACCACCCTGAATTACCACGTTTTTAGTCTCATGGCGTCGTCCTATTAATCTTACCCATGCTTAAAAATCTTGTTCCTTCACAATCTCGCAATTGAGATGTTGGTGCGGTCAGGCCACTGTCTCATTACGTCACGCGTTGTGTGTGGATCCTATTAAAAGTTTTATGACGTCACAATCTTTCGAGCAGATGGTCGCGATTCCCATCTGCCTCATTACGTCACACCTTGTGTGCGTACGCCCGTTCTCACGATAACTTGCGTAAAAATCGTTCGATTTCGATGAAATTTTAGTATGTGGAAGGGAAACACCTGGGAAGGAACTCTGTTGAAAGTGAACGAAATGGGGTCCAAGGTCAGGACATAGGAGCGGGATTCATTCCACTGCTCTTATGCGTCATAACTAACGTAAAAAGGTTCGATTTCATTAAAATTTTAGTATGTGGTAGGGGACCACCTGGGGAGATACACTGTTTAAAATGGACGAAATGGGGTCAAAGATCAGGACATAGGAGCGGAATCACTTCCATCGCCATTATGCGTCATAACTTAAGTAAACATTCTTCGATTTGGATGAAATGTTAGTATGTTGTAGGGGCCTACCTTGGAACGAATCCTATTGAAAATAGGAGAAATGGGTGCAAAGGTTAGGACACAGGAGCGGGATTTATTCCATAGCCCTTATGCATCATAACGTACGTAAAAATGCTTCCATTGCGACAAAACTTTATCGTGTTATTTCGGAGGTACACTGAACCGGTTGTGTTGAATATCATCGAAATGGGATCAAAGATCAGGGCACAGGACCGAGATTTATTCCACAGCCTTTATCGTCATAGCTTGAGTAATGATTCCTGGTATGTTGGAAAGTGTATTATAATCAATGCATTGCATGATTTCACTAACTTGTTAAAATTCATGAAGAAAACTCTTAATTTCAACTGAGCAGTCGATAAAACTAGTCAGAACATTTGCCCAGCTCAACCACATAACGTTACCTAGAATTACAAGGACATCGTACAGTGTTCCCAAAATGACAGTAAAGGCTTATTGTTTGAAGGAACAGCACAATATTAATATGTGTAAAAATTAAATATTATCAAGAGTCAGTATCGAATTGAACCTGATTACAAAGGGCTTTTCTGGTACACCCTAACACCCGTATTAGCCTATACGATGATTTGTTTATGATTTGGGCGGGTTTTTTTATTTCACCACGTGTTTAAGATTTAGTTGGAAAACTTTGTTAAAGTTGCTTCCCCTGTAATGTGGCACTAACAAAAAAGAATTCCTTCGGCGTAGCTACTGTTTGTCGATGAGGCATACACATATTCCTTCGAACAATGAGCCTCTTCTGCCATTTTGGGAATAAATTACGACGCCCTTGAAATGCTATTTAAGTTTATGTGGTTGAGCGTAGGAAATGTTTGGACTAGTTTTATCGATCGCTTAGAATAAAATGAGAAGGTCACCCAACTCTCTTCCACAACAACTCTCTGTCTTGAACAATTCTCTTGATTAAATTAAAAAAAAAAAGAACATTTTTCTAACAACGAAAAAAAACATCAGTCAACAGCTAGCGCATTTTCCCGTTTTCAAGATGTGGGAATTTTTACCTATTTTTGAGAAGTGGGCATTTTTTTCGTGGGCATTATTTCTGTGGTCATTGTTTCCGTGAGCAGTCTTCCGTACATTCAGAAGAAACGATCCACCATTAGGCAACTGAAGTGCTAGATTGCGAGGGACAGGAAAAGATCCAGAAAAAGACCACGTGGGGGATGGGTGGATAAAATTCGAAGGCATGCTGGAGTAACATCGAAGAGAATTGCTCAAGACAGAGAGTTGTGGAAGAGAGTTGGGGTGACCTTCATCTGGCAATGGATCGAGAATGGTTAGTGTTGGGGGAGGAATGGGGGATTCACGCTTGCGTCGCTGGAGTAAATTCTGCGTTAAGTGGAGAATGTTCGCAATTTCTACCGTAACGAATAGCGTACCTTACAATTCAAAACGAATTTTCTAAGTGTGATTTTTAAAAGCGGAGATAGTCCTACAAAATGTTGCCCGATGAGAATGTTATTCGATATAAAAATATTTTTTCAAATCGGAATTTTATAGGATATATTGAGAAAAATGAAATTTTCATTTGCGCCTTTCACCCGGAAAACTGAATTATCTTGGGAAGGAACTATAAACATATACAACCTACGTCCGTTAAGTTCCAGGACTGACGCAATAAAGATTATTAAAAGGTACCATATTCACAATTAACGCTCGTCACCTTCAAAACACCGCCCATCTGAATCAACACACAGTTTCCAGCGTTTCTGAAGAACCTGAAAGCAGTTCTGTACGGCACTTGACCGCAAGCTGTTTTGTCACGGTTGCTTGGATTGATGTAATGTCTGTATCATAATGTGAGTAGTTACTTCCCCATTCAGCGCTTTGTCGCTTGCTTTATGGATCATACGGCAGGCACCATGTTTCATCTGCTGCAGTGCCCAGCAGATCGGGACAAATTGATACGCGAGCCTCCTTTTATTCATCATTCAGAATTCAGGGTGCTAATTCGGCACTAAGTTTTCGTTTTCCCAGATCCATGAGGATAGAATCTCGTGACAAATAGACCCTGATGTCCCAGAGACTCAGCCAAAAGTCTCACTGTAATTCGGCGATCTTTTTTAAATGATTCTGCGCCTTTCCAATTTTTTCCTCCGTGCGCACACTGGTGGGACCCCAGATCTTGGGTCATGATCGAACCACAAAAAAATTCTGTTCTTGTCCAGATACACACACACATGCAAACCTCACAACAGGTGCTGAATATGCTGTCCTTGTCCAGATACACACACGGGCAAAGGTTGTTCCCATTCCATAAGAACACAGTTCAGCAGATCTGGTGTAATACTGTCACGCGCATCAGTAACGCACGCCTTCAACTGCTGTAAATGTTGCAGATCTCTGACTTTGGTCCCTTACACCACATCCTTCACGTACCCATACAGAAAGAAGTCCAACGTATAACGAAGTGAATTTCTCCGTCATTTTTATCCGCGCCGGGGTTCGAACCCGGGTCCACTCATTCCGGAATAAGTTGCTCTACCAATTAAGCTACGCGGACATTTTATTCTGATTCCTATCTGCCTTTATGTCGTGTGCGTCCTTCTGGCAGGTACGTCACATCTCCTGGTACGTTACAAACGGGCTTAACTCAAATGAGCGTGCCGCCCAATCCAGCAATTAGATAATTGCTCATCCAGATACCCACGAATAGGCGCAACGTAAGGAGGAGGATCACAATCCTGTTGGAAGAATCAGGAGAAATCACCATCTTCATCTTACAACATTGGGAGGATGGACTGGTGTAGCATGTGGTGGTACCTGTCGCCGGTCAAATTGCCGTCAATAAACACTGGACCGACAATACGTGTCTTCCATATTCCACACCACACCACAACTCTTCGTGCAGCTTGCATCTTATATGGGGTCATCCAATATGGATTTGTGTTCGACCAGTACCGAGTATTATAATGATTAACCTCTCCATTGAGGTAGAAATTGGCCTCATTACGGAAGAGAATCTTTCATGCAAATGTTGGGTCAGACTGAAGTTGCTGAAGAGCTCACTCGCAAAATTGAAGACGACGATCAGGATCATCCTCACTCAAATGGTGTAACAGTTGCAGTTTATAAGGATACCATTTGTTTTTAAAAAGGACAAGCACAATGGAGCTTTGACTGGTGCCACATTCGTCTGCTAAACGTCGCGTGCTCTTCTGTGGGCTTTTGGCAAGAGCCGCCTAAAGCATGGTTGGTGACTCCTCATTCGTTGCTGTTTTTTGGGTTGAACGTTTTTGGCTCCTCACACGCACACTGCCTGTTTGCTTAAATTTCTGGTTAAGCTTCACCACTGCAGTATGCGTATAATTGGCCGTCTTTCTGGGTCTCTGCGGTTGAAGTCAGCTGCAACCTCTCTTGAACTCCGTCCACAACAACGTAGGATTATGTTAATACGCTCCTCTTTTGTCAATTCCGAGACGTTTCACTGCAAAATAAAGACGAAACATTCATGCGTTACATGCAAGAAAAACACCAAACGTCGATTAGTAACATGCAATAACTTGAAAACTAATAAAGACATGTAAAAAAATAATGGCACCACAGTTTTTCTGAGGAAATTTTACATAAACTTGAGTGCTCACATGACGCTATTGCCATTTGAAAAATTGAAGTTGAATCCAATATGGCGAATTCCAAGATGGCGGATGTGTGGGGTAACATGTGTCAGAGGTGCAATACTTGGTCCAAAGTATATTGCACATGGTTATTTTGATGCGCTGTTAAATTTCTTGAAAACATTTGGGTGATTCCGGATTTTAAGAATCACCGCGTACATACGTTTACGTTCTGTAGAAGAGAAGCTGCGCATTTTTTGAAGAAGAAACTGTGTGAAAAATAATTTTCGAAGAAAAAGTAATCAAAGGAAAAACGAATTGCTTCTATCAGATTTTTGGAATTCATTATATGGAAGAAACCACATTTTGAATTCAGTAGTATCTGCTTTTAGGCCCCTGGGTGGTGAAGTTGTGTATCGGAAAAAAGATAAAAGAGAAGGGTAATCATTCGGCAGTCAAGCTTCCTAATACAAAACAAATTTTTAAAATTAGATTAATTGGGGCAGAGAGAATTCCCACTCCTACTGTGAAATTCAATCCTTTTCTCAGCCGGTGGCGGTATTAGACCTCTTCTTCTTCTGTTGCTCCGGAGCCGAATGCTTTCCCAATTAAGCTACGCCGGCAATGGCCCATCACCGGTACTTGCCGTTCCGTACTACGGCACATATACCCCTTATGAAACAGGAGGCGACACTGAATCACAGGTTTCGCGTCCACCGCAAACCATGCTCTCTGTAGAAGAAGGATTTCTCACTAATTCCAGGGTGTGTGTGCAAGGAACATTACGTTTTTCTAAGAAGGCCGGAAGACCCATTATTACGTTCGAGCACCAATTTGAAACCCATATTTGCCGGGGGCAAGACTCGAACCAGCGCCCTTTTGCTCCGGAGCGTTCACATATAAACTGAGTAATCAGTGAATTATGACGACCTACCTAGTACTTCGCAGGTTTTCCTTTCGCCCTCAGTACAGCAGCTATCCGACGTGGCACCGATTCAATAAAATGCCGGAAGCAGATGGGAGGTATGGCCAACCAAGCTGTGCAATGGCCTTCAATACAGGTATAGCGGTGATTGGCATATCCACACGCCTGCTATGTTCCATAGTATCCCAGAAGTGCTCTATGGGATTGATATTGGGAGAGTTCAAAGAACAGTCGTTATGTTGGAAGTCTGAACTGCGTTTCTCAAACCATTCCAGCACAACATTGGACCTGTGGCTCGGCGCATTGTCCTCTTGAAAGACACTGTCGCTATTCGAGAAAAAGTCCAACATTCCTCGATTACAGAGTCAGCAAGCAATTCACGATAGTGAGCACCAATCATACGTTTTTCCATATGCACCAGGGGTCTAAGTTCCTGTCAGGTAAACATGCCCCACTCCATACAACTACCTCCACCGGCTTGTATTATGCCCCACACCATACAACTGCCTCCACCGGCTTGTACTATGCCCCACACCATACAATTGCCTCCACCGGCTTGTATTATGCCCCACACCATACAACTGCCTCTACCGGCTTGTATTATGTCCCACACCATACAACTGCCTCCACCGGCTTGTACTATGCCCCACACCATACAACTGCCTCCACCGGCTTGACTATGCCCCACACCATACAACTGCCTTCACCGGCTTGACTATGCCCCACACCATGCAACTGCCTCCACCGACTTGTATTATACCCCACACCATACAACTGCCTCCACCGGCTTGTATTATGCCCCACACCATACAACTGCCTCCACCGGCTTGTATTATGTCTCACACCATACAACTGCCTCCACCGGCTTGTATTATGCCCCACACCATACAACTGCCTCCATCGGCTTGTATTATGCCCCACACCATACAACTGCCTCCATCGGCTTGTATTATGCCCCACACCATACAACTGCCTCCACCGGCTTGTATTATGCCCCACACCATACAACTGCCTCCATCGGCTTGTATTGTGGTGACCATGTAAGGTAGATAGAGTGGCTCATGTTGTTTGTACCAAATACGTACACGACCATCCACAAAGTGGAGTAAAAAATGAGACGTATCAGACAAGCACACTTTTTTCCAGTCATTTTTTCCAGTCATTTTTTTCCAGTCAGGTCCAACTTGCGTGATTTTTGCAAGTAAAAGTCAGTTTTTTGCTCCGGTGAACCGTGGTTAAGAGAAGATGTCGTCGGGGTCGTCTGCTGTTACAGCCCATACGTGCGAGTGTGCGACGCATGGTCATGAAAGATACTGTTCCGGGTTAACCTCTAATGTATTGGGTAGTCAACTGCTGAACAGTGCTGAGTCTGTTGGCCTATAAAAGTCGTCGGAACTGGCGCTCACATCAATCGGTACCCCGGGTGGCCTAGTGGTCAACGTTCGTGACTGCCACGTAGTAGACCTCGGGTTCGATCCCAGGCAGGTACGAACGCTCGAACCACTAAATATCCGCCGTGCGTCGGATGGGCACGTTTAGCCGTCGGGCCCCGAGTACTGGCCACCCGGCAATAAATAAGAGCGTCTTCTACCTTGCTTCCATGTCACTTTCCAATCGGGCACTCTAGCCGAAATCTTCTAGCTTCCTATTTCTAAGGGTTGTTTAAGAACTGCATGGGGTCAGACACTCCCTTCCTAAAATCCTCTACATATCATCTGATCTGATCTGCTCACATCAACCTTTCGCTGTCCTGCGCAGTTTTGCATCCGGGTCGTTCTTTGACCATTTTCACCCCAGTTCTAATACATTTTAGCTACGGCGGCTCGCTGACAGCCCACCAGTTCAGCCGTTTGAGAAATCGAGGCACCCGTTCTCCGAGCTCCATATTCTGTCCTTTCTCAAACTCCGATAAATCCTTCAGGTTACTTAACATGTTCCGAATTTTACTACCTACTTCTCTTCTCGACCCTTATATATGCTACGTCGGTCGACAAATCCAAGCCTCTCGGAAATCACGTGGTCAACGGGTCGCATCCACTTTTGATAGGGGTGTTCATAATTCAGTGACCACTCGGTGCATATGAAGAAGATTTAAGGACGGGAGTGTCTCCCTGTTCTTAAATAGCCCTTAGACGTAGGGAGTTAGGAGACTTGGACTACAGTGCCCGACAGGGTAGCGAGGTAGAAGACAGGAGGAAGACGCTCTTATTCAAAACCAGGGGCTAGTACCCGGGATCCCACGGCTTAACGTGCCCATCGGACGCACGGCAGATATTTAGTGATTCGAGCTTTCGAACCTGCTTGGGATCGAACCTGAGACTTTTCCATAGCAGTCACGAACGTTGACAGCTAGGCCACCCGTGGCCATGTTCCGGAGCCGAATGCTTTCCGAATTGAGCTACGCCGGCCTGGGCTTTCCATTGCCACTTGTAGTCCCGACATGCGTCACTACTCTGCCCACAGCGGACGGACTGGTAGACAGTGATTCAGATATGATAAAAAAAAAAAAAAGGAAAAGATAAACAAAAATCGTAAAATTCTTGTGCAGTTTAACATTCAATTCACTTCACAGGTAAATAATGAAATGAGAAAACATAAATGTTTCAAATCATCAGTTTTGTTGTTTTGAGGGTGAGGAAAGATTTGGGTTCCAATAAATTCACGTGTTTTCCACCATTTTTGACAGATCTAGATTGCCACCATGACGACTGATCCATTTTTTTTTCTTTAATTGGAGGTTTAACGACCACCGTGAGCAACTCAGTTGGCTATAAACAGTCACCCGTCCCTAATTTAGGGGCCCCCGGTGGCGCAGTGGTCTAAGCGTTGGCCTCTGATCATTCAGCCGAACGGGGTCTGGGTTCGAATCCCGGTGAGGCATGGATGTTGTGTTTGTCTTACGGCACTGGCTCTCTCCCTTCCCTGGAACCAGTTACCCTAAATTAGGGACGGGCGACTGCTTATAGCCCATTGAGTTGCTCACGGTGGTCGTTAAACCTCCAATCAAAAAAAAAATTTAGGGCCGCTGGTTGCAGGGAAGGGAGAGATCCAGCGCCATAAACAAACACAACATCCATGCCCCACCGGGATTTGAACCCGGACCCATCTCGGACGAATGATCAGAAGCCATTGCTTAGACCACTGCGGAGACAACTGATCCATAAGCACGTGAATATGTGAGGAAGATGACAAAACGAACATTTAGAAAACAAAAAACATATACGGTGTAAACCAAAATGACGTTTCCGATTTCAGTGCTTTGCCATACGAAATGTAATGTTTTTTTAGTTGCGAGATGTGTACTTTAGAAGGTAATCTCTCCAAGTTCCAATGCGCTGCTACCGATTCCGTATAGGTGGTCGATTGATGGTGTGGTAAGTTCGGCAGAAGGAACAAGTCATGCAATGGTGGCAAGCGGACAACAGAAGGCATTTTGTGTTCTTGATTTTCATATAAACAAGCCAGTTGTGATTGTTCAACGGCGTTTTCGGACAAAATTTGGGATGGAGCCACCCAGTGGTAAGTCAATTCGTAATTGGTGTTCACGATTTCAAGACACGGGCTGCATTTGCAAGGGAAAATCGACTGGAGGTCCGTCGGCAGGAAGCGAAGTAGTGGAGCATGTTCGGGTAAGTTACGTAAGGAGCCTCAGAAATCCATTTATCGAACAAGTCGAGAACTTGGTGTCCCGCAGAAAAATGTATGGCTAGTTTTGAGGAAACGTTTGCACATGCGACCGTCTTTCTGTGAAAGATTTCTCACTCTAATGGAGGATGACGGTTTCTCTGAAAAGTTTGTTTTTAGTGACGAAGCAACATTCCACATATCAGGAAAGGTGAACAGGCATAACGTGAGATTTTGGGGCACTGAAAATTCCCATGCAATCTTGAAGCACGAGCGTGCTTCCCCAAAAGTTAATGTCATCTGTGCAATTACTCATCGAAAGGTGTATGGACCCTTCTTTTTTGCTGAAGCCACTGTTGCAGGAATGAGCTATTTCGATATGCTCGAACAATGGCTTCTCCACAGCTGGAAGAAGACATTGATGACTTCCTTTTTCAATTCGATGGTGCTCCATCGCATTTTCATAACGAGGTTCGGGGACACCTCAATGACAGGTTGCTAAAATTATGGATTGGCAGTTCATCTGAAGGGGATGAAGAATTGTTGCGTTGGCCACCACGATCCACAGATCTCACCCAGTGTGATTTTCTGAAGGATCGTGTCCATGTACCCCCACTTGCAACGACGCTGGTTGATTTGAAAGCACGCATCACCGCAGCGGTCACAGAAATTGACACCGACATGCTACAAAGAGTTTGGCAGGAACTTGATTACCGCCTTCATGTATGCCGTGTTACGCGTGAAGCGCACATTGAGCATTTATAAGTAAGTTGAACAAAACTTTATGAAATGTGATTTTCAACAGTACTAGTTGTGAGTACCAAATCATTTAAACCGGGAACATCATTTTAACTTACCCTGCATATACTGTATATGTGAAGTATGAGTAGACTTTTACCTGAAATCAGTAGACCTGAGCTGAAAAAATATATATGTGTGAAGTACGAGTAGGCTTTTACCTGAAATCAGTAGACCAGAGCTCAAAAAAGATATATGTGAAGTACGAGGAGACTTTTACCTGAAATAAGTAGACCAGAGCAAATCAGTAGACCGAAGCTCAAAAAATATATGTGTGAAATACGATTATAGGCTAGTTGTGAAATCAGTAGACCAGAGCTCGAAAAACATACACGTGAAGTACTAGCAGACTTTTACCTGAAATCAGTAGACCAGAGCTCAAAAAATCAGTAGATTAGATCTTTTTGCTCGAAATATACAAAACCTGACAAACCCAATGTAATATTGGATGTGATCTCAATACGAAGTAACACTTGATTCTACTGGTATTTCAAATACCATTCAAACCAATACAATCCTGAGTCACTTTTCACTTGTTATTACCGATGATCAACTTTATAAGACAAAGCTCACCATTAAAACTAATGTTTGTGTAAATAATGATGGCATTGCCCTTTTAATGTAGTCACAGTTGCATTGATCCCGTTTGTAGTCTTCCAAAAATCAAATAGTTGTATATATACACTTCTTACGAAACGATACCCAGTTCTTCCCAAAGAACGTGAAATAAGTGCATCACCCAAACAAAAATATATACATACATATATATATCATGGGATGTAAGGTCAGGTGATGCGTAACATCACAGCCTCTCCTTGACAAATGTCAACCCCTCCTTCTCGTGGTGCATCCTGTTCCCACTAAAGGGGCTCTGACGACCGCCAATAGCGGTATAACTATACCATCGGGATCAGAGGAAATGCTATCCCACACTCACCAACCCGCTTGGCCAGCGTGGTGAGTTATGGCCAAACACCTCCAAAATGACTATACAACTTAAATCTTGGCCCTCAGTCTCCGGCAGCTGGAATGTACCTGGCCAAGGCAGCGGCCAGTGCGACATGAAGGCAGAGGGTGCTAAGAATCCCCGGAGGACCGGACTAGGCTGCCATTTGATGCTGACCTTGGCTACCTATAACGGACGCTCCCTATCTTCTGATTCAAGGCTTCTTGAATTGGAAGAGGAACTACAAAGCATCAAGTGGGACATCGTCGGGCTAAGTGAGGTAAGCAGAAAAGGAGAAGATCTCATTGAACTGAAAAGTGGACATCTCTTCTATTATCGTGGGACAGATACTGGCAGAACTAGTGGTGTTGGATTTATAATAAACAAGAAACTGAAGGATAAAGTGGTAGAAGTTGAAAGTTCCTCTGACAGAGCTGCACGACTCGTTATCCAACTATCGAGAAGATACCAGGCTCAGATTATTCAAACTTATGCACCCACCACAAGTCATCCTGAAGAAGAAATTGAAGAATTTTATGAGGAAATTCGTCATCTAAATAATAAAGGTAAGCAGCACTTGAAGATAATTATGGGAGATTTCAATGCAAAAATAGGGCAACGGCAACAGAATGAAACTTCAGTAGGTAAATTCGGTCACGGCAACAGAAACCAGCGTGGAAATACTCTCGTTGAGTTTGCAGAGGCAGAAGGATTTTTCATCTTGAACTCCTTTTTCAAGAAAAAGCCACACAGGAAATGGACATGGAGACATCCAATTGGGACGACAAGTGAAATTGATTTTATTATGTGTAACAAAAAATTCGTCATAGAAGACTGCAGTGTGCTGAACAAGTTCAACACAGGTAGTGACCATAGATTGGTGAGATGTAAGATGCACCTCAACACTAAACTGGAACGTGGCAAGCTCATAAGACAAACAAAATGTATTGACATAACCAACCTTAAAAAACACCATAATACTTTCAAGTTGGAACTGAAGAACAGATTCTCTGCTTTAGAAGGCCTAACATCGGAAGAAGTGGATATTTCGGAAGTTAACAGAAAAGTAACCAAAGCTCTAATGGAAACAGCAACAAAATTAGCTGGGTCTAAGAACAAGTTGCATGTGAACAAATTATCAGGAAAAACCAAAATGTTGATGCAAAAAAGAAGAGAGATGAGGACAACTAAAGAAGATGTGACTTCCAAAGTGGAATATATAGAGCTATGCAAGACAACACGAAAAAGTATCACTGAAGACGTAAGGAAATTCAACTGTGAGCTAGTGAGGAAAGCAATTGAAAACAACCAAAGCCTTAAGATAGCAAAGGGACATCTCAGTAAGGGAAGAAAACAGATTATGGCTCTGAGAAAAGAAGATGGTTCTATAACAAGAAATAGAGGCGAAATTTTGACAAGAGTGAAATATTTCTACTCCAAATTATATGAAAGGGATGATACATGTACTCCAGACATCATGAAAGGTACCAGAGTTCTTCCAGTCCTCCCAGCAGAAGTTGCTCATGCAATCAAGAACATGAAGCGGGGGAAAGCTCCAGGAGAAGATGGAATTACTATAGACATCATACAAGAAGCAAGTGGAGAAATTGAAACAGTACTCGCCCAAATTTTCACTCGATGCCTTAATGAAGGGAAGATTCCTGAGGATTGGAACAACGCTACAATGATCCTGCTACATAAAAAAGGTGACATTGAGGATCTCAGGAACTACAGACCTATCAGCCTCCTATCAGTGGTTTATAAAATCTTCACTAAAGTTCTTTCACACCGCTTGAAGGTAGCACTGGACATGGCTCAACCGAGAGAACAAGCTGGATTCAGGAGTGGCTACAGCACAATAGATCATATCCACGTACTGAGAGTACTAATTGAAAGAGCGAGGGAATATGAACTTCCATTGTGCATGGCTTTTATCGATTATGAAAAAGCCTTTGATTCGGTGAAACCATCAGCAGTTACCACGGCTCTGAAATCCTGCGGAATTGAAGATGCATACATTAATATTATTAATAACATCTATGAAAATGCAAGTGCAAAGATTCGGCTGTTTGAAAATACAACACACATAAAAATTGGAAAGGGAGTGAGACAAGGTGACACCATATCTCCGAAGATCTTTAATGCCACATTGGAAAATGTCTTTCAATCACTGAACTGGGAAAACAAAGGGATAAAGATTAATGGAGATTATCTAACCCACCTTCGTTTTGCTGATGACGTAGTCATTTTTGCAACTACCCCATCAGAGCTGCAGAGTATGATCCAGGAACTTGCTGACAAGAGTAAAGAAGTGGGATTAAAAATGAACTTTCAGAAGACAAAAGTGATGTTCAATGCTTTTACAAGAAATGAAGATTTATCGATTGATGGAGAAAAACTGGAGATAACAGATACGTATGTTTATCTTGGACAGCAGATATCAAGTGAGGGTCACATTGATGAAGAAATTAATCGGCGTACAAAACTTGCCTGGAGAGCTTTTGGAAGAAACAGCATAATTTTCAAGAGCAATATGCCAGTATGTCTTAAAAGAAAAGTGTTTGATCAATGCATCCTCCCAGTGCTTACGTATGGTGCAGAGACGTGGACCTTAACTAAAAGAGACATACAAAGGCTGCAGACAACTCAAAGCAGCATGGAGAGGTGCATGCTTGGTATAACCAGGAGAGATAAGAAGAGGAACTCGTGGATCCGAAAAATGACGAGAGTGGAAGACATCATGATCAGAGTTAAATCCCTGAAATGGCAATGGGCTGGACATACTGCCAGAAGGACAGACCATAGATGGACAGCCGAAATTTTAGATTGGATTCCAAGGGACAGGAAAAGAACCAGAAAAAAGACCACATGGGAGATGGGTGGATGAAATTCGTAAGTATGCGGGAGTG
Source organism: Macrothele yani (assembly GCA_039090855.1). Taxonomy (NCBI): domain Eukaryota; kingdom Metazoa; phylum Arthropoda; class Arachnida; order Araneae; family Macrothelidae; genus Macrothele; species Macrothele yani. The sequence goes on along the minus strand of CM077005.1, from coordinate 98,489,418 downwards.
ACATGGAGGAGACTGGCACAAGACAGACCGTTGTGGAGGAAACTTGGGGAGACCTTCGTCCAGCAGTGGATTGATAATGGTTGACAATGATGATGATGATGATATATATCATTAACGCAAATATCTTACTATATATTCTGCGTTTTAACAAAATAGGAAGGACAATCTTTGTATACTAGAGAAATTAGTTATCTAGATTTTAGAAAAACAAATATTTCATGATAACCTAGAGGAATTTAAAAATATATACGATCCTGAATCAAAAAGAAAGGCCAATGCTCTCGTTACGTACGCAAGCAGAGCTGCGGCAGATTGATATTTGGAGCGTGGTGGGCACGTGACCTTGACACGTAGCAGATGCAGTTGCTAATCTTCTAACCGGAGTTACCCAGCAGTTATAAGAGCGTAAACATGGCCTCTCGTTTGTCGGAATGCTCCATCATCGAACAGCGAAGTGTAGGGAGATTTTTATGGGCTGAGGGTGTGTAACCCGCTGAAATTCGTTTGTAGGATGTTTGTGCAATATAGGGAGGACAATTGCATGAGAAAACATTCTTCCCTGCAGGAATCCAGAAGCTTGCAAAGAGAGACATGAGTACAAGTGGATACAACAGTTTCAAGCCTGTAGAACGAATGTGTTTGACAAAACTTGCTCGGGCTGTCCGTCGACCTCTCGCACAAAGGACCATCTGGATTGCATCGATGCGCTTGCTCATTTAAGAAAATTGCCGGGTTACTCTCAGATTACCCAAAGGGTAAACATTGGCTATGGTTCTGTATTCTCAATAGTGGTATGACGATCTCGAATATCATAAAGTGTGTGCCAGATGGGTACCAAGGCAGTTGTCTGATGCAGACAAGCAGCAGCGCCTGGAAATTGGCAGAAATCTTTCGCAGCGATATGAGTCAGATCCCAGAATTTTCTTTTCTTTTGAAGTTTTAACGACCCCCGTGAGCAACTCAATGGGCTATAAGCAGTCGCCTGTCCCTAATTTAGGACCAACGGTTCCAGGGAAGGGAGAGAGCCAGTGCCGTAAGACAAACACAACATCCATGCCTCGCCGGGATTCGAAACCGGACCCTTTCCGGACGAATGATCAGAAGCCATCGCTTAGACCACTGCGCCACCGGGGCAGCCCCAGTATTCTGGAGAGGATTGTCCCTGGTGTCGAAACATGGGTCCATCATTACGACCCCGAGAGCAAAAAGCAAAGCATAGAGTGGAAACATCCGAGGTCCCCATGCAAAAAGAAGTTCCAAGTTGTCCCTTCGACAGGAAAATTAATGGTGACTCTCTTTTTCGACATTGAAACGACCCATCGTTGAACACTATCAAGCACAGGATGATTCAATTAACAGTCGGTTGTATTGTGATTTGCTGAAAGACAAATTGAAATCAGCGATTCGCACAAAACGACGGGGAATGTTGTCCAAAAAAGTGCTGTTGTTGCACGACGACGCTCGGTCGCATACGGCATTGGCAACTCAACAAAAAAATATCGCTTTTAAGTTTGAGGTGTTACCACATCCTTCTTACAGCCCCGATCTGGTGCCGAGCAACTTCCATGTCTTCGGGCCTCTAAAAGACGCTTTGCGAGGCCTCCGTTTTGAAAGTGGTGTCCAGGTACAGGAACCGGTACATTCGTGGTTGCAGGAACTCAAAACATTCTTCTCTGCAGGAATCCAGAAGCTTGCAGACAGATAAAAAATATACGTTTAACGACAGGGGAATTATTTTGAGAAATAAGGTAATTGTTATCTGTATGCCTCTTAGTTTCTTTAATGTACGACAACATTGACCTTACTTTCTAATTTACAATCGTATATGAGTAGCAGGTGTGAGATAATTTTTACTCTTCGTCAGCTTTTTCTCTTCAGAGCAGTTCGGAGGTGAGTCTTGTCAATTGGATCAATAGATGGCGAGCACTGAAAGGATGTCCCTGAGTGTGTTAGATAAAACACACAAGTACTACTATATTCTCTTTGATAGCTCCATTGCCTACAGAATATCCTTCCCTGATCATCTAGTGACGTGTAACCAAGACTCGTACATTCCGTGGAATCTGATTGAAAGTCAGTATTGACTGATAAATACGTATCTTACTTTACTTCCATGCGTTTTCCTACCTGGCACTTTAACCCAAATCTATTAATAATTTCCTAGCTTCCTATTTCTGAGGGTTGTTTTAGATCTAGGGTCACCCTTCTGAAATTTATCTCTAACAGCATTCAGCATTCATCGTTAATCATCTTTCACAAAAAATATGCATAATTCCACTGAAATATCATAATTGTAGGACTTTTTAACTTCTCTAAGGCATTCAGTAAAAGGAACTGTAATCAAAAATTACATAATATCTATATCACACAAATTATTTTATACTGTAGTTGTTACAGGGGTAAAAAACCTCAAATAATAAAAAAATTATGTCTGAAGCCAAAAAATTTAGGCCTAATACAAGAAAATTCAGGAAGTGGCCTTAAATCAGAGAAAAAGCAGTAGATTACAAAAATGTATCAGTAGCAGAAGTCAAAAACAGTAGATCTATTGATAAATCAGTAGAATGGCAACAATGGTGCATGGACCTTATTCATGTGACGTCAGAAGTGGATTTCTGCGGACCAACATGGCTACTGATTCAATGTTGTTGCTATTTGACTACCCCTTACTGTTGGCCAACTTTTGAAATTTTAACGTCTTGGATTATGCCAATGAATAAATAGAGCTACAGGGCAAAGAGGGAGAAATTAATTTCTTAGAAGAACAAGTTAAGGTTGCAACAATATACCAAGACAATTTTGAGTTCGATGTTTATTTCAAATGACGCAGGACAACATCGCAATTAGTCATGGTGAAATTTTTAATGACGCATTTCTCAGACACGGCATATTAAATTTCACGTTCTAATTGTCAAACACTGGCAAAACATCAGAAACATAAACCTGGACTTTTTTTATTTTTTTCTGCAAGACGAAATAGAAGTCCAGACAAATAGGTAATATGGAAACAGACTGAGGTTAAAAAACAACTAAAAACTTCCCATTGTCACCTGCTAGGCATTAGACTTAAAAACAAAACGAATGCGTAACATTAAACAAAAGAAAAATTACAGACATGTTTCGCTCTTTCGGGACAGAACTTAGGAGTGGGGAACGGCAAATTGGTACGCGGAATATTACGGGGGCATATACAAATTGCATGGCTAACAAATTGCCGTCAATTTGTAGATCTTTTAAAGCTATGGTGTTCGATGAAACAATAGAATCATAATATGACTGATTCTATTTCCGAAAAGGGGATAGGGTGGGATTTCTTTTTGGCCAGTTTCACACACGAGGATTTTTTCTGCCGAATCAATAAAATAAAACCGTCCCGCAGTGTAGTTTTTGGCAAGCTAAATTTCATAGCTAGAACGGCGGAAAAAATGCCTGAAGGATGAGCTTTACTATCGGTGGTTCTTTGTTCAACAGCACTTTGTTCCCCACCCCCTCACACAGAAGGAATTGTTTTATTGCACTAGCGTACGATCGGCTGCTCTCTTGTGTAAACATCTTGCCTTACAGCTACGTTTCTCTTAATCTGGACGTTTTTTTTGCCATCCGGTTTGTAGCGAACCCCTCGGTAGCTGAGCGGCTTGGAAGCTCTTTTTTGGGGTCAGGCGAAATTGAAGAGGGTTGTCAGCAAATTTGAATAGGTCGTGCTGATATCCATAAGGTTTGCATGACAAGTTAAAGCTTGTATAATTGCGTTCATATTCTTAACGTTTACATAACAAAGCAAGTTAATAATGTTGCTCCTTTACTCGGCCACGAAACATTAACTGCAAGGCACTAGGCCTAGGCCTTTCTAGCAATTTTTGTATCCTACGAGCTCAGATTCTAAACGTTTACATAACATGTCAAGGTTATAGTATTGCACTTTTACTTAGGCATAAAACAATAATTAATAGACCCTAAGCCTAGGCTTTTTTTGCAATTTATATACTACGGAACTCATAGTAAAAAGATTTACATTACAAATCAAGTAAACAATGTTGCTCCTCTACTTGGTCACAAAACATTAATTGCAAAGCCCTATGCCTAGGCCTTTCTAGGAATTTTCACTGTTTAAAAGACCTAGTCCTAGGGCTTATGAATTAATATTTAGTACATAAACAAAAGCGCAATATTATTAACATGAGTTGATACGTAAACGTTATGAATATGACATAGGTAGAATAAAAACTGTTAAAAGGGCCTAGTCGTAGGTAGGGCCTATGAATTAATATTTAATGCCTAAGTAAAAGCGCACTATTATCAACTTTGTTTGATACGTAAACGTTATGAATATGAAGACGATTGATTAAAAATTGTTAAAAAGGCCTAGGTGTAGGTCCTGTGTATTAATTAAGTAAAAGAGAAGTATTAAATACTTGAATCATCAGTATAGGCCAAGAAACGGCAATCTTTATGCCTCCCCCCCTAAACTATTGTGGCCAGTTGCTCTAAAGTCGTATGTACCAGCCTCAAAATAAAGACAAACAAAGGAGCTCATCCCGTCGTTAGATACCTTGGAAAACTACTACACATACTTCGAATGTGGAACCGTTGGTCCACACATTCGAAGTGCCCTTCGGAGGAAGAGCACCTTGTGCCCGGCAGCTTAATGAAAAACGTATGGCAGTTTTCCTGTGTGGCGGTTTATAGTGAACCGGATCTTACATGCCATTTTATGTCAGTAGGAATCTCCTATTATCATTTTATGCCACTATAATAACTTCTACACTTTAACAAAACTTGTACGAAATGCAATTTGCGTACATTCCCTTATATAAGGTGTAGGAGTTTTCTACGGTGTGTTTTGCTAACGGTAGAAGAAAGATATAGGAGTTTTCCGCCAAGAGAACAGCTGTTCAACAACGACAATCACCAAAGAGGAAAGACTTTCCTTTAATGCACTTTGTATATGTCCCCGTAACGTCTCACTAACAGAAGGGTACCAATCTCCCGGGTACGAGTTTTCTAAAATTCAATTTTAGGAAAATGCCGTGATTGCTTCAATTTGTGAAATAATTTACGAATTTGAAGGGGGAAATGTATCGGAATAGTTAGAAGGGGTGAAGATCATGCTAAATACTGAAATTTAGGCATTAAAACTGAACAGGAGGAGATGGAACTACATGGGTAGGAGTTTGCCGGGTACCAATGTCCCGGGATCCCTTAGAAGTTTATTCGCAAATTACCGATTTAGATATGCAATTCGCTTTCCTTTTTTCACATTTTTTTGGAAATTAAATATCAGAGGAACACTACCAGGTTTTAACCACCTTCAATTCTTAGTGCCATAATATTCAAAATCATCTTTGTTAAAGTGGGCAGAACGTACTCATCCCAAGAATGCACATCGGGATAGAAATCATCGCCTTTGTTTAAAACACAGACATTCTTTTTACAGTTTCAGCCTTTTCAGAGGAAAATTATGAAAAGAGTTTCCTTCTGTACATTTTAGGTGACAGGATTCATTAGCACAACCATACAATGAGAAAAAGTTAGGCATATCGTTAATAAAAATTTACGAAAATTGCGATTTTTAGCAATTGGAAAAGGCACGTAAACAAACTATCGCTGGTCGGCAGACACGGAAAAGTTTTCCCATGATGCAATATATTTCACATGTTCAAAAAATTGCATAGTGTCTTCTTCCCAAAGCCCCAAAGAAATTAAGAGCGACGTACGTCACAACAGTATATATATATATCCCTCCAACAAAAATTCTTGTTATATAAACTATAACTATATGTACAGCCCCTCCAACAAAAATTCCTGAGTGCGCCACTGTGACCAACCCCTTCTGACCTTCATTATCTACCCCCAGGGATAATCTCTCAGCTGTTGTCCCTAACAAGGGCTGACTCATCGCTTTGTGTTTCTGGTCGTTGAAGTGGTCCTCGCCTGTGCCGCTCAGTGACGTCACGGGGATGCATGTCACTTGTCAGTGCGCGATGTAATACGCTCCGTAGATGTTGTTAACCCACGTTTGTTGCATTCGCATTAGTTATCTGCTGTTTATTAGGTTGTATTTCTGACATCGATTTTTTTATTTAATTTCTTTGGTACATCGTTTTCGTGCAGTGGCTTCTTGCGCTGTTGCCACGTGCAAAAATACCTGCTGGAATACGAAAGGGCGAAACATAAGTTTTCACTGTTTCCCCGGAAACGACCCAGTAGTTACAAAAAACTGGGTTAACAGGTGTTGCAGAGCAGATTCTTTTAATGAGAAAAATGCCAGGATTTGAAGTGAGCACTTTTTAAAAAGTAAGTACGAAGACGATATGATAAATCGCCTGCTTGGTTAACTAATGAAAAAGATACTAAAATCGTCGGCTATACGAAATCAATTTACCGAGATCAAACGTTGAAAATGTCACTGCAAGAGGTGAAAGACAAAGGAGGAGAAAAATACTGCATGGTGCGTTTAATTGATTTAAAAATCTTAGTCCCAAAAAAAAGGTCTTTTGGAGAAAATATGGCCTCAATTCAACCTGCATCAGATGAAGAAACAAAATGTGATATGTTAAAAAAAAAAAAGGAATTTTTTTAAATGACAAATTGTCAATAACGGAAAAAGAGTTAAACTTTCTAAAAACAGGAAAAAAAAAAAAAATGATATTTTAAAGAGCTTTTTTAGCAAAGCCAGAAGATGAAATCGTTCGCGCCGGCTTTTATTGAAACAAATCAGAGAACTGAAAATTAAGGTAAAAAAACAAAATACGAAAAATCAGAAAAAAAAAAAAAAAAAAAAAGACAAATGCTTTGGAAACATACTTACAAAAACACAGGTAACTTCTCTTGTAGAGGGTAAAAGTCGAATTAAATGGACACCTGAATATCCGAAACGTTTCACAAAAATTACAGTAGACGAAGTTTTGTTATTAACAAAAAAACATTATTTTCGCGTATGATGGAAGTAATACACATATACGGGTATGTAAAAGAGGAAACAATTAGTTATATATTCTGCTTCACTCCTTTTGTTTCTTTAAATCATTTCACCATTTTGTTTCATATTCGGCAGCTCAGTAGTTGTATTTATCATCAGAGTTCCCCGCATAGAGCAAAGTAAACCCGATTCCTAACACTCAGCGATGCATCCCAGCAACGTCACCAGCCGCAACTTCCGGGGACAACTGAAATCTGCCGTATGAGCCAGCCCTCTGTGTTGTCACTTCCAGAAACCTTTTAATCTGCCCCCAGCCGTAGAGAGGATACTCGCCGGAACCTGCCCCCCCTCCCGTTCATTCCTGACTGTTGAGTAAACCCTGCTGAAATCTGACTCAGTACTTCTCGGAACAGTAAAAATGATTACTGCATTAATTCACCCTAAAATATGTATAGTCACTATTATGAAAGAAAATGTATGTGTGCGGTTTTCTTAATTTCAACTTTAAATATGAAAGAATATAAATTTTACGGAATCATACCATATACATGTATGTATAGCAGGAATTAGGTTGTATGCGCAGTGCTTCTTTATGCTATATTGATTTTGTAATAATAATTACAGTATTTAATTCAAACCATCTGTTCTCCACATGTTATGAAGAGAGACTTTTAATATATGTTTTACTGAAGAAAAATTTCCTATCATACTGTATATGTTGGACATTTTTAGGGGGAACCGCGTTTGTCCAACTTACACAGGTTTTACGGTATATGTTTAAATATATTTCAAGTATTAACTAAATCATCATTTTATCAACCAGATGCTGTCCAGAATGAAAGAAATCGGATTGGAAAATGTACCACATTCAACAGGAGTTTATCCAGGAATTTCAAACTAGGAGATAAAAAAATTGAGGGGCTGGAATTCATCAAAGCAAATTTTTCTAAGGCTGAAAGTTTTCATGGTGAAATATTTAGGATTAAAGATGTGTGAAGCTCTTCAAAAGATGAAGAACCGTTGAATTTTTTTATAGCGAAAAATGATTAAAAAGCGGAATGGTTTTTCCAAAACTACACACGATTACTTTGTTTTTGTGCTGTTTGAATTTTTCATCTCTCATATCTAAATACCTATAAAAATGCTATATTGATGCCTGAAAATTTCGTAGCAGATTAAAATGAGAGATAAGTAGTAAGTAGGCTACAATTAGTACATACGTATCGTGGCTGCAGAAATTGTCGTAAAATATGCACTTTAAACAAGAAAAACGAAAAAAGAAACACGAGATTGCTATCTTCGAATAAACTTCAAATAAAATAAAAATTATTGCATTTCAGTAAAGGATACTTCAAGGTAAACCTGAGGAATTCATGTAAATGCAAACTTAAAGGACAAATACTTAAAAATGAAAAAAAAAGTGTATATGTGTGTAAGGGAGTAGGGATGTTGCAATTTTTTATGGCGGGGTGTGTGAGGAAACTTATGGCGGGGTGTGTGAGGAGGGAGTGTTGGACAGTTGCATAAATACCTGGGAACATTAGTAAATGGTTTAGGTGACTCAAATTGCAGTGGTATGTGGGAACGTGAGCTTAGTCATTCTTGTTAAATTCAATTTCCTGCTCCTACTTAGCCTGGAGCAATGACTAAGTTCCATGAAAAGGGATTATTGTTGGCGATAGGATATCGGCATGATCGTGTGAGCACACGTTCGGAAGAGCCACCGGGTATTACAGAGAGAATAAAGACACCGTGGTAACTTGTTGACGTTATGTGTTAAGAATACACGTCGTGAAAACTTTAGTGAGCATAGACAGCTCTTGTGCAACTAGAAATACGGATTTAATTCATAAGAGGTAAGTGATTTGAATTTTCTTTCTGCAATAAAATATATACACGTAACTTTCTAACATGTACATAGGGAGTGATATACACAGGGCACTGTGAGCGCTAGAACTAAGACGGGTTGAACCCGAAATCCCGAATCGGGCTCGGGCTGTAGAATATTTACTGCGGTGCGGGCTCGGGCTCAGAGAGGGAGAGCGAGAGAATTTTTTTATATATAAATGTGATTTTATATGATTTAGCAAATGAGAAACCTTATAGTTGGTATAGGGAATTCTTCGGCAACTGGTTCTGGTTGGGAAGCTATTTATTCCGGGCTTGGGTAGAAAATGCCATAGGGACACGCCTTAGTGTGTTTCTGCAGAAAAGAAAAAGCTTTCTCAAGAGCTATAGATATTAGATAGTTGATAACATGCCGACGATAATTTACTTCCTATCTCCACGCAGTGACTCCCTGGTAATTTTATTTAGCAGCGTGCATTATGGCGCGATAATATTAGCATTATTTAAGCAAGATACAATTGCAGCACCGCCTGATCATTTTGGATGCCCAGTAGAGCGAAGCACCCAGGTGGAAACGAACGGGCAAAGAAAATCGTACAGTTACACTGTAAAAATATGGTTGATAGAGGTCCCTTCCGAACCACATCCCGCATTTGAGAAATACAATGGTTAACCACTAGGAGGAGAAGAGAATGGAAAAGGAGATATTTTTTATTGATGGTTGAACAGGTTAGCCAATCTTCGGGCTCGGGCTCTATCTTCCAAAATAAAATTCGGGCTCGGGTCGATATACCACGGGCTCGGGCTCAGATAATTGAGCTCGAACTCAGCTCTAGTGAGCGCGTGTTTAGGAGAGTGCTCGAAATGGGAATTTTGAAGTAGCGGTATGCTCACTTTAGCTAAAAAAAAAAAAATCATCGGGAAAAAATACCTTCGCCAGAAAAACTCCCAACACTGGAAAAGTAAAAAAAAAAAAAAAAAAAAAAAAAATCATGATAATTAACACAGCAATCACACATCGCTAAATTGACTGTAATTACTGTTTCACACGTGAATACAATCACATCAGAAAACTTGAAAATTTCATCGTTGTATTCACATGTGAAACAGTAATTACTGTCAATTTAGCGATGTCTGATTGCTGTGTTAATTATCATGACGTATTTGCCACGTATTATTAGAAGAATATTTCTTCCACTCTGTATAAAAAAATAAATATGTGCAAGATAATGTAATTGACAATTCCGCGGAATAATACTGCAATGTACGTTACAAAAGATGCCTATCGATAACATTTGGTTGCTTTATGGATCCAGCGGGCACTACCACACCGAGGACTAGTGTTAGAGTTGTTTATAACGAGGAGTCTATCCTGGAACCAACGGATTAACAAAACTTCTGAACCTCGGCTAATCATTAGTTATTCAACTGGACTCAGTCCCTTTCCAATAGGGACTTTCATGCAGTAGAAAGTCAGGCAATTAGAATCTCCGCTATCATGACGAATATTCAGTCTTAAGTAAACAGCAATCTCACCACCCAAGAAGGAAAAACAAAAAAGGCCCGAAGTGGAACAACTGTATACTGTATTTTTTTTTAAATACACCAGAGCTGAATAATAAGGAAACGCATATAGCGTATTAAATACGTTTATTTTTGTAATGTAATCAGCACAAAGATTCGCCAAGCATTTTTGTGTCTACCATTGCCTTGAAAAAGCCTCCTAGTGGAGTGCGAAAGCTTGGCGAATCTTTGTGCTACACCACAAAATACACGGATTTAACTACACCACAAAAATAAACGGATTTAATACGCTATATGCGTTTAATTAACTGTATACTCATTGCTGCAAATCTAAAATTTGTGTTTAATCTATTACTCCCAATTTTATTCTATGAAGAACTTTAGATTGAATATATTAAATAATAACGCAAGGAATTTTACACCAACTATACATAAGATAGTATAACTATACTAGTGATACGAATTCATTCGCGTAGATAAAAATAAAAGTTTCCAAGCTTTCGCACATCAACCAGATGGCTTTTTTCAAGGAAAGTAGACATCAAACTGCTGTCTACTTTCCTTGAAAAAGCCATCTGAAAGGTAGACAGCAGTATTTACAAGGAAGATAGACAGCAGTTTGGTGTCTACCTTCCTTGAAAATGCCATCTGGTTGATGTGCGAAAGCTTGGAATTTTTGATTTCAACTCTACGCCAATAAATTCGGATCACTTGTATAGTTATACTACCTGTATCTTATGAATATATTAAATTAATGATATAATGAAAATTACAGACATCTTTAGTGAGATGATTTGGGGCTTGGAGAAGATGTGATATGCGCTATTGGTAGCTTCATTTCCATCATCTGAAGGATTGAACTCAGAGACGTCGCCAAGGAGAGCCCACCCTGAAATTTATCTTACCCACCCTGCCGCCAGCCCAGTTCAAAATGTGCCATGTTTTAATTATTTTGAACTTTAAAATATAATCTGGAATATGCCAATTAATAATGACTTCCGTGTTTTTCGTCGTGTAGTTCTACGTATTTCCCCCCAGAAAGTGCGTTTTTCCTTCTCCGTAGAAAAGTTATAAACATAGCAACCGCAGGGACATGACAATTCAGTTGTCAGTTGATCTCCACTCGTTCAAATATATGTAGACCTTTTCCTTGATTCTCCGTGTTGTTTCATCATTTCCCAGATTAGTATGTTATTAATTGTATTGATTGTAATAATATTTCATGTAACAGCTAAAAACGGAAACAAAAAAAATAATAATTATACATAATCATATATATGTATACACTAATGAGCCATTTCATTATGACCACCCCCAGCCTAGAGAAATGAGCGCGTCTGGAGACCGAACGGTGGCGCAGGTGAAGTTCACAAAGTAGTATATATACAACAAGAGGCCCGGCTTTCGGTTAGTAGAGTGTTCGGGATCAGAATGGGAAAAGCTGCCGATTAATCGGAGTTTAATAAAGGACAAATTGTGATGGCACGGCGCCTAGGAACTACGATCTGTGAAACCGCGCGGATTGTGGGTTGTTTACTTGCCGCTGTAGTGAGTACGTATCAAAAGTGGTGCACAGATGGCCAAATGACGGATCGTCGTCCGCATCTCACTGATGTCAGAGGGGAGGGAAGACTGTCGCGCATTGTTCACAGCGACGGCAGGCCCACAATGCGACAAATCACCCGCAGCTACAACAGTGTTGATCAGGGCAATGTGTCATAGCACACAGTTGATCGCAGCCTTCTGCGCATGGGCCTGCGTAACTGAAGACCCAGCCGGGTCCCGATGCTTACTGCACGTCATCTCCAAAAACACATTAAATGGGCCCAAGATCATCGCGATGGACCGTGGATGATTGGAATAAAGTGGCCTGGTCTGACGAATCAAGATTCCTGATGCATCACGCACACGGACGAGCGCGGATACACCGATTACCAACGGAGGCTATGGCACCTGGATGCACTGTTGGGAGGAAACAGGCAGGCGGCGGCGGTGTTATGCTGTGGGCGATGTTTTCTTGGGACACTTTAGGCTCCATATTCCCAATAACACGATCCCTAACAGATGTAAGGTATCTGAATATCGTTGAGGACCAAGTTCACCCATTCATGGCCCTGCTGGTGATGGCCATCACCAAAAGGATAATGCGCTATGCCACACTGCCAGAATCGTCAAGGAGTGTTCAAGGAACATGCTGGTGACTTTCTGTTAATGCCCTGGCCTCCAAATTCACCTGACATGAACCCAATCGAACATTTGTGGAGTTCGACTTGGAAAAGCAGGTTTGCGCTAAATCACCACCACCCCGAAATGTACGGGAAGTGGAGGACCTGCTGTTGACATTATGGTACCAGATACCCCAGGATACCTATCACCACCTCATTGAATCGATGCCTCGCCGAGTGGTGGCTGGTTTGCGGGCTAAAGAGGGTCGTACAGCTTATTAGGTAGGTCGTCATAATGTGATATGGCTCATCGGTATATATATGTATATTACCATTGTCAAGTATCGATCCACTGCTGGATGAAGGTCTTCCACAGTTTCCTCTACAAATGTCTGTCTTGAGCCATGTTACTCCGGCATGTTTTCGAATTTCATCCATCCATCTCCCATGTGGTCTTCAGCAGAGTCTTTTTCTGTCGCTTGGTATCCAGTTTAAAATTACGGTTTTTTGCTGTTTTCTTGATAACATATCGAGCTTCAGAACGTGTTTCACAGCAACTCGAATCTTCACCAGCTTCTGATGAATTGAAAGTTATCGAAATGTGGATGTTGATTTCATCATTGCCCCTCAGAAGGAAGGGACACTTGTGAAATTAACATTCACATTTTGGAAACTTTCAATTCATCACAAGCTTGTGAAAATTGGTGTTGCTGTGAAACATATTCTGGTTCCTTAATTTGACGAAACAACTTCCAGCATTCACTGTTCCCCCTTTTGTTTTCAACAAGCACGTATTTGTTGCTCTCAACGACTTTTTCAATCTCCTTAATATTAAATTTATTCGTGTCAATCAATAAGGCATTAATTCAGACACGGCATACATTGGGGAAACTTCTGAATGCTCAATGCAAAATAGGCGATGTGAAAAGTAACTCTCAGTCTTACAATGGGACACGTGCGGTGAGAGAGAGTGAATCACCAGAGACGCCTGTATCTTGCTCCGGACAATCGCACTGAAAACAAACGGAAAGGAAGTACCGTTTAACGGTATGGTGAGTCGATCTTGTCGGTTGGAGAAAATTCTTGCTTTAAGAAGGAGACGGCAATATTTTTATATGGCAAACTATTTTTCACTCCGCTGTCATCAGTATCGAGTACAAAAATTCCACAGTACGCATTTTTCTTTTCAAAAATAAAACGGAACTAAAAACCGGTGACTCAATGTTTTACACATAGTAAAAATGACAGGAACACCTTGACCCGCAAGAAATTTTTCGACCCGTTGACGCGCTGACCCGTTTCGATCTCTGATGATGGGCCATCATAATAGCTCCTAATGTCTGCTTCAAGATTACAAAAGGAGAACAGGACGTACCAATGATCCTGGGCTCGAAGTTCACCGACCTACAACTAAGAATAGCTAGCTGCTTTTTTATTTCCTTTTAAGAAAACAGCTTTTCATACTCATATAATGCTTAAATGAGGTTAGCAATTATTGTTCATAAGTATTGAAATAATTATTCGTTGGTTCCAAAAAATTCAGACAAATAGAATTCAAGAAAGTGGGCTTTTCTCGAGTGGTCCACCGCGAAATGTCCCAACGGGCCTAAAATCGCCCTTAACGTAATGACTCAATGTTTTACACACAGTAAAAATTTTGACTCTGTTATAAAAAAGACATTACACAGGTTTCTGTTTCTTTGTCCCCGCTAAGAAATATTATTAAACCTTTTAGTTCATTATATTCTGAAGGATGTGTAAACAACCATCGTACATAACACTTTTTATCGCTATTCGTATAAAAATCTTCATTCATTGAACTGATATTTCTTTTACATTATCTTGTTAATATGCATGCATACATATGGTTGTGAAAAGGGACTTCAAGTCCTCTGGAATAGCTGCTGTCCCGTCAACTAGTTTTCTTTTTTTTTTTTTTTTCCCTTTTTTTTTTAAACACTAAAGCCGAAAAAATAATTGCAAAATATTTTACTTGTATAATGAAGAAAATCGCTTTTTTGTAATGTTTCATTCAAAGCTGCCGTCAAAAATTCGTGGCTACATCTTTACCCAGTTTCATAAGAAATTTCTTCAATAAAAAAAAATCTATTTTTTTACTGAGGCTACAGGCCCTCTTAGCTGTGAGTCCCCACCCCCATCCAGCAAAATGCAGGGTTAACCAAAACACCACTGCCCCCCTCCTCTTTGCCCACCATTTTTGAAAAATGAGGGTTCTTTGTTGTGCATACTTTCTATCCTGTGTTTATTTTCTCATACATTAATATGAGAAACTATTGTAATTGCAAAAAGATCCGACAAAGAAATTTCCACACAAATACACATTTTGGGTTCTCCGAACATAATTTTGCTTTTCGGTGAAGGAGCTGACCTGTCTTCTCCAAGCGGAGTGGAAGAAAATACCGCTAGCCGTCTTACAACGCCTGGTTGAGAGTATGCCCCGGAGGGTCGCAGCTCTAATCGCCGCTCGTGGAGGCTCCACCAACTATTGAAGGTGAATAAACTTCGTTTTTTTCTTTTTTTTTTTTTTGATTGGAGGTTTAACGACCACCGTGAGCAACACAATGGGCTATAAGCAGTCGCCCGTCCCTAATTTAGGGTCACTGGTTCCAGGGAAGGGAGAGAGCCAGTGCCGTAAGACAAACACAACACCCATGCCTGACCGGGATTCGAACCCGGACCCCTTACGGACGAACAATCAGAAACTTCGTTTTCCTTTGCTATCACAGGTGTCCAATTACTTTTTGGTAGATAGTGTATATAGCCCAATGAGATCTTCTCCTTTTCTCCTTACCTCACTCAACTGTGAACTAGTGAGGAAAGAAATTGAAAACAACCAAAGCCTAAAGATAGCAAAGGGACATCTCAGTAAGGGAAGAAAACAGATTATGGCACTGAGAAAACAAGATGGTTCTGTAACAAGAAATAGAGGCGAAATTTTGACAAGAGTGAAAGATTTCTACTCCAAATTATATGAAAGCGATGATACATGTACTCCAGACATCATGAAAGGTACCAGTACCAGATTTCTTCCAGTCCTCCCAGCAGAAGTTGCTCATGCAATCAAGAACATGAAGCGGGGAAAAGCTCCAGGAGAAGATGGAATTACTGTAGACATCATACAAGAAGCAAGGGGAGAAATCCAAACAGTACTCGCCCAAATTTTCACTCGGTGCCTTAATGAAGGGAAGATTCCTGAGGATTGGAACAACGCTACGATGATCCTGCTACATAGAAAAGGTGACATTGAGGATCTCAGAACAACAGACCGATCAGCCTCCTATCAGTGGTTTATAAAATCTTCACTAAAGTTCTTTCACACCGCTTGAAGGTAACACTGGACATGGCTCAACCGAGAGAACAAGCTGGATTCAAGAGTGGCTACAGCACAATAGATCATATCCATGTGCTGAGAGAACTAATTGAAAGAGCGAGGGAATAGGAACTTCCATTGTCCATGACTTTTATCGATTATGAAAAAGCCTTTGATTCGGTGAAACCATCAGCAGTTACAATGGCTCTGAAATCCTGCGGTATTGAAGATGCATACATTAATATTATTAATAACATCTATGAAAATGCAAGTGCAAAGATTCGGCTGTTTGAAAATACAACACTCATAAAAATTGGAAAGGGAGTGAGACAAGGTATGTCCGAAGCTCTTTAATGTATGTCCGAAGCTCTTTAATGTATGTCCGAAGCTCTTTAATGCCACATTGGAAAATGTATGTCCGAAGCTCTTTAATGCCACATTGGAAAATGTCTTTCAATCACTGAACTGGGAAAACAAAAGTATAAAGATTAATGGAGATTATCTAACCCACTTTCGTTTTGCTGATGACATAGTCATTTTTCCAACTACCCCATCAGTGCTGCAGAGTATGATCCAGGAACTTGCTGACAAGAGTAAAGAAGTGGGATTAAAAATGAACTTTCAAAGAACAAAAGTGATGTTCAACGCTTTTACAAAAAATAAAGATTTATCGATTGATGGAGAAAAGCTGGAGATAACAGACACGTACGTTTATCTTGGACAGCAGATATCCAGTGAGGGTCACATTGATGAAGAAATTAATCGGCATACAAAACTTGCCTGGAGAGTTTTTGGAAGAAACGGCACAATTTTCAAGAGCAATATGCCATTATGTCTTAAAAGAAAACCGTTTGATCAATGCATCCTTCCAGTGCTTACGTATGGTGCAGAGACGTGGACCTTAACTAAAAGAGACATACAAAGGCTGCAGACAACTCAAAGCAGCATGGAGAGGTGCATGCTTGGTGTAACCAGGAGAGATAAGAACAGGAACTCGTGGATGCGAAAAATGACAAGAGTGGAAGACATCATGATCAGAGTTAAATCCCTGAAATGGCAATGGGCTGGACATACTGCCAGAAGGACAAACCATCGATGGACAGCCGAAACTTTAGATTGGATTCCAAGGGACAAGAAAAGACCCAGAAGAAGACCACATGGGAGATGAGTGGATGAAATTTGAAAGTATGCGGGAGTAACATGGAGGAGACTGGCACAAGACAGATCGTTGTGGAAGACGCTTGGACAGACATTCGTTCAGCAGTGGATTGATAATGGTTGATAATGATGATGATATAACCCAAAAATAACTTTTGTATTGTTCTTTTCTTTTTCAATTAATAAGAACAACTTTCGTATTATTATTATTTTTTAAAGTATCTGGTTTACACACAAATTGTTGAATTTACAACAGTAAAGAGCCTCAAAAGGGTAAAATTAACTTTTCTATTTTATGAATGTGCAGAAGATTAAGATGGTTATAATAATCACTTGAAATCTGCGAATTTCAGTACCTGTATACCTAAAGGCAATAACCTATTTGAAAAAGGGGGATCGGAAAAAAGTCATAAAAATATATCTTTAAGAGCCTCCCTAGCAAAAACAGTCTTGCTGGCCCAGCACTATGTTGCCGCTGCCGGACCGTCAATAAAATGTCCGGGTGGCCAACAGAAGGGCCAGCAGTTGGCCAACAGTTGGCACCCCATCAGTTGTCATATGCCACAACAGGGCCATCAGTGGTCCATCGTAGGCAGTAGCCACCACAAGTGGCCCTTTAGTGGCCCTGCCAGAAATGATGGATAGCCTAATGTGGTCCGCCAGTGTGCCGTTAGTGGCAGCCGGCAACCACGGGACGTAACTGGTGGCTTGCCGAATCCTGTCCGCCAGTTTCCCATTAATAGCCATAATAATAATAAGCGAACATAACCGCAGTTTCCCAAAGCTACAATTTTTTTCTACGCTTACGAAGCAACGAACTGCGCTGGAGAAATTTTCTCAATAGATCGGAAAAACACCAGTTTGTATCTGACTAGATTTGAACCTGGGCCGTTTGCGTGACAGCCGAGCTCTCTACCGACCGGAATAATTTAGCACGCTCGAGCATTTGCTTAAAGCTGACTGTTTGCGATGCAATGTGTAATCGAATGCTTCCCTCTTTCATTTTACAATATTGCAAGGTATTTTTCATAAAAGTCACTTTCATATAATGGATAAATAATTTTTTTCAACGTAACGATAGTTTTTTTTTTTTTTTTACCTTAAGGGAACTTTACTCATTTTCAAGGCGTGTACATACTTAGAGTCGCTTTCCAAAGTTTTGTACTGTCCTTGCCGTCTTGAAAAGAGATTGTTGAATAAATATTAAATTACCCGGGTTCATGTCACATTCTGTTACATTTTTAACGTTGTGTCTTTCCTTTCCGTTGTCCAAGGCTACATTTGTTTTAAAGAGCAAAAGATATTTTATTTTACTTCTCGTTATTTTTAGAAGCGAATTCCTCAAAGTCTTGTGTATTCAACCCATGGATGAGTACACCACATAGCGTTGCTTTTTTTTTTCTTTCAAATAATTAATAAATTTTGTACGCGTATAATTCTTTTTTTTTTTTTTTTTCAACAAACGTTGTTTTAATTGTTCTCCAGGATATTTGTTTCAAGCGGTTTCAAATTTCTTCTTGTTATTCATCCACTCCATTCCATGAATTGTTATTCTTGGGAATGGAGTGGGTGTATTTCATGGCTGTAATCTAGTATTTCACGGCTTAATCTGATATCTTCGTCGACGTATAATTTCATTAGGAAATTAATTGGTCTCTCCACATATGGATTTTTTTCTTAACATCCACTAAAATAACACGATGGCGATAGCGTCGTCTCCAACTAACTGGTACCATGAGAGACACAGCAAGTGTTGCTTCTGCGCATGCGCAGTCCAGTTGCTTCTACCTGCTGTTGGGGGTTGCATTGGTTGCCAGCAACGGGCCACTAGTGGCACTTGCTTGGAGGCCCACAATTCACGGCGATGCTGCAGGGCCATCAATGGCTCGTCAACTGATAGCGCTGCCACCAACGGACCACTACCGGGCCGTGAGCGGCAGATTTCAGCCAGCAGTGACCCATCACTGCCAGCTGGTGGCCAGCAGTTTCCCAGCACTTGTGTTTTTGCTGGGTCGCGTCCCATAACTTAAGAAGGTAATAGGAAAAGTCCCCGACAGGAAAACTCCCCCACATTCGGAAAAGCCCCCACATTGGAAAACTCCCACATAGGAAAAGTTTCTCATAGGAAAAGTCCCCCACCTTTTTCAGTCAGGGGCCATGCACAAATTGCGTTTGACACAAAATATCAAACGTGGGGGAGATTTCCGGTGTCATCATTTCCATTTCCACGCTGTTTAAAACAAGATGCAGCAAGATGCAACGTGCACAAATATGTGGGGGGAAATCCCGGGCTCGGCATTTCAAACATTTATCGCTGTTTATAGTAAAAACCTGTCTTCAAAGTAGCTGGATGAGGTGGGGGAAACTTCCGGGTTAGTATTTCGACTGTTACCGCGCTTTTTAGTGAAAAACGGTCTTGCAATCAGCAGGCTGACAGGGTGGGGGAAAATTCCTGGGTCGGAATTTCAAACTTCTACCGTTGTTTAGGGTAAAAATCTGTTTACAATTATCAGGGTTTGGTGGGGGAAATTTCCGGGTTAGTATTTCCACTCTTACCGCGGTTTTTAATGGAAAGCGTGTCTTAGAGTCAGCAAGCTGACAGGGTAGGGGAAATTCCGGGATCGGCATTTCAAACTTTTATCGATGTTTACAGTAAAAAAAGTCTTGCAAGTAGCTGGATGAGGTGGAGGAAATTTCAGGGTTAGTATTTCTTCTCTTGCCGCGCTATTTTGTGAAAAAGGTCTTACAATCAGCAGGCTGACAGGGTGGGGGAAATTCCGGGGTCGGCATTTCAACTTTTAGGATGGGATGGGGGAAATTTCTGGTGTCATCATTTCTATTTTCATCCACTTTAAAACAACATTCGGCTGAACAAAAAGCAAAAATATGTGGGGGAAATTTCCGGGGTCGGCATTTCAAACCTTTATTGCAGTTTATACTGCAAGTAGCTGGATGAGATAAGGGAAATTTCCGGGTTAGTATTTTGACTGTTACAGAGCTTTTTAGTGAAGAACGATTTTACAATAAGTAGGTTGACAGGGTGGGGGAAATTTCCGGGTTAGTATTTCCACTCTTACCGCGGTTTTTAATGGAAAACGCGAAATGAAAACGCGTCTTACAGGCTACAAAACGTGTCTCACAGGGTGACAGGGTTTTAATGGAAAACGTGTCTTACAGGCTGACAGGGTGTGGGGGAAATTCCGAGGTCGGCATTTCAAACTTTTATCGATGTTTATAGTAAAAAACAGTCTTAAAACAGTCTTGCAAGTAGCTGGATGAGGTGAGGGAAATTTCCCGGGTTAGTATTTCGACTGTTACCACGGTTTTAAGTGGAAGATTTTCCGACGCACTTTGGTAGATTCAATAGAACGCTGTGGACAGAAATTTTCCGAGAGTGTTTCATAAATACGAAAAATTCACATACGTTAATCTGAGTTTTCTAAAATCTTAGAGGGCTGCCCTCGACATGTGTTCTAACTGCGTAGAGATTTTCTTTTGGCAAAGGGTGGTGGTGAAGTTGAAGGGGTTGGAAGAGGTGACTCAAAGAAAAGTTGGGTGTGCTGAAGCCCACCGTAGAGCACCCGTAGCGTCGCGCATGTTCAACACATTGACCACAACATTCTTATTTAACATTATAACTAACAATCATTAAAAATGTTTGTTAGTTATAATGTTTGATATGTAAACGTTATGAATATGAAGGCGATAGATAAAAACTGTTAAAAATGCCACATATTTGTGCTACTTGTAGGGCTCTATCTTGTTTTGAAGTGCCTGAAAGTGGAAATGGTGATACTAGAAATTTCCCCCACTCCATCCAACTACTTGCAAGACAATGTTTTTTCTATTAACTGCGATAAAAGTTTGAAATGCCGATACCGGAAATTTTCCCTACATATTTGTTCTACTTGTACGGCTGCATTTTGTTTAAAGTGGATAAAAATTGAAATGATGACACCGGAAATTTCCCTCACCCCATCCTAAAACTCGAAAGGCTGACCCCGGAATTTTCCACCATCCTGTCACCCTGCTTATTGTAAAACGTTTTCCATTAAAAACCGCGTTGAGAGGGGAAATACTAACCCGGAAAATTCCCCCACCTCATCCAGCTACTTGCAGTTCTATAAACTGCTATAAAGGTTTGAAATGCCGACGCCGGAAATTTCCCCTCCCCTATCCTAAAAGTCGAAATGCCGAACCCGGAATTTCCCCACCCTGTCAGCCTGCTGATTGTAAAATCGTTTTTCACAAAAAAAAGCACGGTAAGAGTGGAAATACTAATCCGGAAAATTCCCCCACCTCAATTAGTTACTTGGGAGACAGTTTTTCACTATAAACTGCGATAAATATTTAAAATGCCGAGCCCGGAATTCCCCCATATTTGTGCACGTTTTTCGGCTGCATCTTGTTTTAGACAGCGTGGAAATGGAAATCATGGTCCCGGAAATCTCCCCCTCGTTCGATATTTTGTGTCAAATACAATTTGTTAGTGGTCCTCAGGGGCCCCTTTCGTATATTTTGTCTTTTTCTTTCTTACTTTCTTAAAAATGTCTCCAGTTCAGTTGTTTTAAGCACACAACTGAACCACGACACTTTTTTATAAACAAAATGCACATAATGTAACTTTAACCAGCGGGGGAAAAAACTTCCATTTTGAATTAGGAATCAAAAATCCCCTCACCAGGCAACTGCTAGAATCTCTAGATGGATCTTGTGTGTTTGCGAACTTCTGGGTTCACTTAGTAGCTGAGGATCGAGAATGTATGTACCGTATGTTGCGGGAGGTCGGGGTTGTGTACAAGATGTTCCATATATTCCCCAATGAAGGGGGAGGGAGTAGTTGATTTTACTCCCGTTGGTTGTAGGAGGCATTAGTGCTGTGCTCATAAGAGCTGAGTTCGGCTCAATTTTAAGAGCCCGAGCCCGAAGTATGTCAGTCCTGTTCACCCCCGAGCACGAAATTTATATTGCACGATAAAGCCCGGGCCCGAAAACTATGATTGACCTGTTTAGTCATTAAACAAAATCTACTCTTCCAAACTTCCACTCCTTCCTCCCCGTGCAATTAACTGATGTCTTTCTCAACTGCGGAGTCTGGAAGGGATGTCTACTTATTTCTATAGTTTCTTTGACCATTTATTTCATCCTGAAATGTTTCGAGGTGCCCGGCATCAGAAAAAATCGGGAGGCACAACAATCTACGTATGTCAACATCATTGGTGGGGGGGGGGGGGGGTGAACAGGGTTAATTTTTTTTTCATTACTTTAGTTAAAGTAGTGAAAATACTCTCCCATGTCTGATAAAGTTGCAGAAGAATGCTAGATAATGGTCATTATGGGATGTACTATCCACTATATGACAACACAGAATTCAGAGTGAAAGCTAATAATATCAAGAACTTATTTTGAAATAACTGTAATATTATTTGCGGAGGTGTTCACATACGATCCCTTTCCCCCGCAATGTTCTACCTACGCAGCCTACGCTCCTTGTGATAACTGGCAAATACTGAAGATGAAGGCATTTACGGAGATATCATTTCAACATGAAGTTGCAAAATGTTTTGTTTACGTTATTAAGTAAGGTGTCTGTACAATACATAACCGCAGCATAAAAGCACGTTACCACGTTCTGTAATTGAAACACACACGAATATATGAACACTGAATGAAGAATCTGTTCGCCACGATATTTAAAAATCTTTAAATTTATAACTGTGATTGTCCACAATAGAAAAATTACAAAAATTGCAGTAGAAATAGGAAATTTTACAGTGTGAAAGTCCTGTATTTTTTTTTCATTTATTTAAATTTAAAAATCATGTCTTATGCGAAAGGATTTTTGGTACAACTGCAACATAATTTTGGTAGTAGCAGTTCTCTCTCTCTCTCAAATATTTACTGGAATTTCAGCCCACTTCGTTGAAAATTTAAAAACTGGAAGCTCAAAGGTATGAAAATCAAGATTATTTTACGATCTGTCAAACGTGAAAAGGCTATATAAGCAATTTAAAAAAAAAATTATGTTCTTACTTCAGCGTTCTTAAGAGAAAATTCTATACAAATATAAATATTAAGTGTGTAACGTATACTCTATATTCACTTTCCTTTTGATTTTACTATCTCTGGTTATTTTATTTTACTATGTAAATTATCTTCCTACTGAACGAAATATTATTTCACCCGCTGAATGAGATCTGGCAATGAGTGTAAGTCATGACGTGGTGGTAGCTAGTATATAGGCGCGTTCATCGAGACTTGAGAAGTTGGAGTTGTGTTGAGTTGGTTGAGTGGTGTTGAGTTGTGTTGTTGAGGTTGATGTGTTGGCGTTGCGAGGTGTTGTTATGAGAGTGTGTGTACTATAAGAGGAAAGTTTATTCATTATTATGTACAAGATATATGAGTGCCTTAGTTGACCAAGAGTCTGGGAAATAAACAAGTTTGTCAGTAAGTTCAGTCTTTCTCAATTCTTAGTTTTGTCAGACCTCTGTCTGGCTGTTAGGTTTATGACTTTGATTACTTAATATAAATAACCAGCGTTGAGACTTTGTTTAAGTTCATAATTAACGAGTAACAACACCCTTTTGGGAATTCATTATTTTGAAGCTTAGAGCATTATTCATTCATAATAATTAGCTTAGCAAAAAGATAAACAAAGCTAATTCATTATAATTGGCGCCCGAACTTTTCTCGAACACGAGATCCTGATTATTATCCATGGCTTCCTTCCCTGAGACAACTGCAAATTTCCACCTTCCGGCAAGTCTCGAGGGTAATGGTGTTTGTTTGGACAATTTGTACGAAGCCTGTGGCTCTGACTTTGATATGAATGATCTACACATACCCAAGCATTCTTCACCATCTCGTAATGCACCAGCTTCTTATCACTCTGAGTCGCGGGTCGTACCTGAGGGAGTTCAATCCTCTCAGCGAAGCAGAATGCTTGCTCATTTCGTGCCGCATGCAGGAACAATTCATTTCAATGGTTTGGAGGGGTCTTTAAAGTTCCTCGAAGATCTGGAAGATCATTTTGATCTCTATAATATTCCGGAAGACTGCAAGATCCAAATTGCCGGCACTTGCTTGAGGGATGCCGCCAAGACCTGGTATCGGCAGTGGCGAGGGTCGAACCCGGATTCTCATTATGAGAATTTCCGTGCAGAATTCTTGGAGGTCTTTCCTTTCGGCCTCAGTCGAGCTAGCCTTGCTCAACAGCTGTTTTCGCGTCAACAAGGTCCCAATGATAGCCCTGTTGCATTTGCGTTGGAAACTACACGCCTATATAATCTATGGGATCCACATGCCAGTCATGTTGACATGTTGGATACCCTCGTACAGCAGCTCGACCCATTCTTACAAGATTTTCTTGAGGTTCGACACCCTACCACTATTCATGAATGCCTTCGCCTCATACGCACGTATGAAGAGCGACATGGCAAACATGGTTCAACTCACCATGCTCGGGCACCCCGCGAGGCTTATTCCGAAAACCCTCAGCGGCATAATAGACAAAACTTTCAGCGCGAGCATACACAAGTGCCCACCCAAGCTTCATACGTTCCACCACACAGAAGAGTGGCGAACCAACAGCGAGTTTCTGAGCAAGCTTCGGGATATCGTCATAATGCACAGTATGCTCGACCCCATTTCACTCAGCAGCATTCGGAACGTTCTCATGCCCAGGGCAATAATAATTTTTCTGCCCGTGCTGAGGGCAGACGTAACGAATATGAAAATGTCAACAGACACGCGGAGTTCCCGACGCAGGGTTTACACAATTTTCCTTATCGTGAAAATTTTCCCGATACCCGGCAGGGTCGAGGTTTCCGACCACATGATAACACCACCAGAATTCCTTTAAACTTCCACAGGAAGTAGACGAAGGGTCGGTCCTGCTTCCTGATACCAAACATTCTGACCCTAAAACAGTATTAGTGACTGTTCAAACTCCTCAGTTGCCTGATGTATTCTTGACACTTGAAGACGTTATTGTCGAGACAAAGTTCGACACTGGGTCTGAGATATCAGCCCTAAATACAAAGTTTTGCAATGACGTTTTTTCTGCAATACACGTTCAGCCTGCAACGCAGTATTTGCGAGGTGCCAATAATGAAATCTTCAGTATCGCAGGAACTGTCACATTATCTTTAGGGCTGGGAAAAGCTCGGTTTACACATTCTTTCCTGCTTATAGACGAGCTACCCGTGAAATGTCTCATGGGTATGGACTTTATTAACAAGTTTCAAATAACTTTGAATTTTGTGCAACATGTGATTTCCTTTCCGGAACCTGTCGAAATGATTCCGACGGTTCCTGTAGATATTACGAGTTTATTGTTGAGTGACCAATTGAATGAGGGGCAACGAGACCAGCTTTCTCTCCTTTTACAGGAAAGCCCTGGTTTATTTTCGGATCAACCTGGTTTCACACAGGTGGTTTATCATGTTATTGACACTGATGGTTCGAAACCCATTGCGACGAAACCTTACCCTTGTGCTCCACATAAAAAACAGGAAATGCAACGTCAAATTGCGGAAATGATTAAGCAGGGCATAATCAGGGAATCAACAAGCGCCTGGGCTGCTCCTGCCTTCTTGGTTCCAAAGAAACAACCAAATGAATTTCGTTTCGTGACAGATTTTCGCAAACTCAACCAAGTCACAAAAACAATCAATTATCCCCTACCTGTCATGTCACATATTCTAAATGACTTGTCGTCAACCAAATGGATGTCAACTTTGGATTTGGCAAGTGGATATTGGCAGGTGGCAGTACATCCGGACTCTGTCGATAAAACAGGCTTTGTGACTCCTTTTGGGGCCTATGAATATTTACGTATGCCTTTTGGTTTAGCTTCTGCACCTGCTACTTTCCAAAAGCTTATGGACACAGTTCTCAGACCTGTCCTGGGTCCCCATGTGCATGTCTATTTGGATGACATTATTATCACATCAGAGACTTTTGACGAGCACCTTTCTCTGCTCAAACAGGTGTTCCAACTTATATACAATGCTGGCTTGACGTTAAAACCTAGTAAATGCCAGATAGCGCGGGACGAGATTGTATATCTGATGTTGAAAATTACTCCCCACGGTTTATTTACTGATAATGAAAAAATTAGGCCTATTGTTGACTTTCCTCGGCCTAAAACAGCAAAAGAACTATCCCGCTTTCTGGGAATGACCGGTTGGTATCAGCAGTTCGTCCCCGCTTATGCTACAATATGTGAGCCGTTGTATGCTTTAAAGCGTAAATACAAGAAGTTTATTTGGACACCTGAAGCTAACGCTGCATTCGAAACACTGAAGTCTGCATTGACTCAGCCTCCGGTGTTGGCTTTCCCGGATCATACTAAAGAATTTGATATTTATACTGATGCATCCGGAGTTGGTCTTGGTTGCGTTTTGTCACAAGCTGGGCATCCAATAGCTTTTGCGTCTCGTACTTTAGCCAAAGCTGAACGCAATTATTCAGCTACGGAACGTGAATGTCTTGCTGTTGTGTATGCACTGAATAAATTTCAATGTTATCTTAATGAATTGACAGTTAACATAATTACGGATCATTCTGCCCTTCAGTATTTAAATTCTGCTAAGCACCTATCTCAAAGACTTATGAAGTGGGCTCTGAAGTTACATGAGAGCAATATCAAAATTTCGTATCAGCCAGGTCATAAGAATCAATTACCGGACGCATTATCTCGCGTTCCGATTAGTGGGGTCCCCACCGAAACTACTCCTGGATGTCAGCCTTTACTTCTGATAGCTGATATCACATCCAGAGAGCAGATAATGGCAGAATTAATAAATGATCCAGATTTTGGGGATATTTACAATTTTTTGCTTGCGGGTTCGCCCCCACAAAGTGATCCTTCTCTGGCTGGAAGGTCACAACATTTTGAAGTAATAGAGGGTCTTCTTTATTATACAAAATCTCGGACTACTAGGGCAGAGTTTCGCCCATGTATTCCGCGAACCCTTAGAATGGCTCTTTTAAATGAATTTCATGACAAACCTCTTGCAGGCCGTTTAGGTATTCGCAAGACCCGTTGTAAATTGCGGGATGTTGCCTATTGGCCTGGCATGTACCAAAGTGTGCTCGCATAAGTTCAATCATGTCACTTGTGTCAGATTAATAATTATCGTAATGTAAGACCGGCCGGTCACTTGAAATCTAGTTCAAGTTCTCATGTGTTTGATATTATTTCCATAGATTTATTAGGACCTTATCCATTATCTGTTAAAAATAAAGCTCGTTATGTTTTAGTACTAACTGATAATTTTTCTAAATGGGTTGAAGTTTTTCCCATTAAAGCCGCTACGGCTGAGATTATTTGTAATGTCTTAGTTAATGAAGTATTTTCTAGATATGGTGCACCTAATAAAGTAGTTTCGGATAATGGTCCTCAATTTATTTCTGACATTTTTGAAAGAATGTGTGCGAGATTACACATTAAACACAAATTCATTTCCCCATATCATCCCCAGAGTAATCCTGCGGAACGTGTTAACCGAACGCTAGTGAAAATGATTGCTACTTTTGTAATGGATCACCATGAAAGATGGGATGACCATTTAGAACTTTTTGCGTTCGCCCTCCGCTCGTCTGTCCACGAGTCTACTAAAATTACTCCTGCAGAACTTTTTCTGGGTCGCAAAATTAAAACCCCTTTTGAAAATTTAACGGGGATTATCGACGAATTAAACCAGCGACCAACTCCGCAATCAGTACGAATCATGGCAGAAAAAGCTCGTGTTGCAATGCTAGGAGCACAAGCGGCTCAAGCACGATATTATAATTCTAGGCGTAGGGAACCAGATCTTGTCGTTGGAGATCTCACTCTCGTGGAAACGCACTTCCAGTCTTCTGTTTCGCATACTTTAGTGAAGAAATTTGCACCCAGCTACGAAGGTCCATATCGGGTGGCAAATGTCTTTGAAAATAATATTGTTCTGGAGAAACCGAACAACCATTTTCAATATGTACATGTTGATCAATGTCGCAAGTATCACGAACGGAATATCGATTTCATTATCAATCCTACTCAACCTTCTGTTCCACAGACTCAAGAATCTATATCTCATGTTCAACCGCCAGAAATTGTGGACGAACCACCGAACATTTTTGAAGAATCACCAGTGATTTTTCCTTCACCCTCCCCCTCCAGACGAGTTTCTACACACGCAACCTGATTCTCCCATGAGACAAAGGCTCGATTCGAGTTCGTCGAATACTAGTATCGTTCCTTTCCCTCCAACCATTGCTAAGACTATTGCTGCGCCGTTTCCGGCTAACTCTGCACCAACGCGGGATACTTCTTCTTTGAATACCTCATCGGAAAGTATTCCTATAGGCAAATCTAAACATCGCCCTGCACGACCGCTGAATTACAGCAGCGACTCAGAGGCGTCGGACATTTCTGATCTATCAGTTATGAATCCAACATTTCATATTCCACACCGTCCAGCACCACCAAAAGCTGGGCGCAAACGTGACTTGTCTCCCCAATCTGCTTCGCCGCAACAGCGACGAAGGCAGAAATCTTTGCATCCACCCGGGTTTCGCCCCTGGAACCTCCGTTCAGGGCAAACAGGGCCGATGCCTGCTACTACTATCATGCCCCGTGGGCGTAAACGAAAGCAAGCGATGTGGCCGGAGACACGTCCGTCCAAAAAGATACTGGAAGGACACAACGGGCCCCAGCACCAAGGGACTTCACATCCAAAGCCTGAGGGAGCCCGTTCCTATCAGCCGCAGCAGGGATTTCCGGACCGCCAGACTTCGGACGTTCCTGACCGTTCTTCTCAGCCGCAGGGATTTCCAGACCGCCAGACTCCTGACCGTTCTTCTCAGCTGCAAGGGATTCCGGACCGCCAGACTTCTGACCGTTCTTCTCAGCCGCAGGGATTTCCAGACCGCCAGACTCCTGACCGTTCTTCTCAGCCGCAAGGGATTCCGGACCGCCAGACTTCTGACCGTTCTTCTCAGCCGCAGGGATTTCCAGACCGCCAGACTCCTGACCGACAACAGACCGATGTTCCATTACCGTCCCGGAAGAGATCCAAGCCACCTGATTTCACCAGTCCCATTAGGCCTGGAAAACGATATCGCACTAGAATTTTTTATGCGTCCTCGAGATAAGTAAGTTCTCGTGGACAGGTTCTTTTCTCAGTTTGTTGTTTTTCCTGCACGACCAGTTGGCGTGTCAGAATTTCTTTTTTTCGTGTGGGCCTATGCATTCTTTTTTGTGTATATATGTGTTTTTTTTTATATTTCTTCTATGTCCATCTACTAATCCACTTTTTTTTTGTATATATCTATGTGCTTAGGGGTAAAATAATAAAATTGTTACTGTTAGGCAGCTCCAGGTAAATTTCGCTGCTGATACAGTTGTTCTGTATTTCAACGAATGAGGCGAACGTAATTTGAAATGAAAATAATAAAATTGTTACTGTTAGGCAGCTTCAGGCAATCTTCGCTGCTGATACAGTTGTTATGTATTTCAACGAATGAGGCGCACGTCATTTGAAATTAAAAAAAGTGATTCCTGCTAGGCAGAATAAAAGGAAAGTATGCCGATGCAGGTTTGGTTTGTTCTACACTACAAATTTCACAGTCGAATACAGATTCGTAAATTGTCATGCCAAGATTGATAATGTAAATACGGCTACCACCAAACAACAAATCAAAAAAAGATCGAGAAACGTCAATCATCGAAATGTAAGACTTACACTCCAAAATTGATAGGTTTTTCGGACATAAAAAAAAGAAAAAAAAAAAAAAAAAAAAAAAAGAAAGAAAAAAAAAATTAAGGGGGAAATGATGTAACGTATACTCTATATTCACTTTCCTTTTGATTTTACTATCTCTGGTTATTTTATTTTACTATGTAAATTATCTTCCTACTGAACGAAATATTATTTCACCCGCTGAATGAGATCTGGCAATGAGTGTAAGTCATGACGTGGTGGTAGCTAGTATATAGGCGCGTTCATCGAGACTTGAGAAGTTGGAGTTGTGTTGAGTTGGTTGAGTGGTGTTGAGTTGTGTTGTTGAGGTTGATGTGTTGGCGTTGCGAGGTGTTGTTATGAGAGTGTGTGTACTATAAGAGGAAAGTTTATTCATTATTATGTACAAGATATATGAGTGCCTTAGTTGACCAAGAGTCTGGGAAATAAACAAGTTTGTCAGTAAGTTCAGTCTTTCTCAATTCTTAGTTTTGTCAGACCTCTGTCTGGCTGTTAGGTTTATGACTTTGATTACTTAATATAAATAACCAGCGTTGAGACTTTGTTTAAGTTCATAATTAACGAGTAACAACACCCTTTTGGGAATTCATTATTTTGAAGCTTAGAGCATTATTCATTCATAATAATTAGCTTAGCAAAAAGATAAACAAAGCTAATTCATTATAAGTGTGTCCAAAATTAGAAGCTTCTCCAGCGCAATTACATACATAACTAACTAACTAACTAAACTAGTGATTTAAACCTGGTTGTTCGCTTTTCCACGTCGATTAAGTGAGTTTGCCACGATATTTAAATATCTTAAAATTTCTAACTGTTATTGTCCACAACAGATTGGCATGGGCCGATGAAAAATTTTCCGCAACACTCACTTCAATTTAAGGATGGCGTGTGTACTTTTTACCCCCTCCTCCCCCCTACTCTGTTTCCAGAGCAACTGTACTTTTTGTTTTGTTTCTTAAATAAAAGAAGTGATTTGAGAGGCTACCAGCATTGAGACGCTACGCGCCTGAGCAGCGAAATCTGGGTACTGCAGAAAAGAAGCAGAAGTCATTTCAAAGGAGGATCCAGAACGACAGAACGGGTCATGAGTCATGAGCTTTGAAAGATAAGGCTTGCAGACGCTCCCCGGAAGTGTCTCCAACCTAACGTAATCAAGCGCCGGCAGACCATCTCAGAAGATTCAGGCTGCCTCTGTGACCGCTTCGGCCATTTGTGAACGTAGCTCACGGCACGAGAACCACGTGTTATATCGTTGGCTAGGTTGTCTTCATCATTTACGGATTAATACAAAAAAAAAAAAAGCCCCGACGAAGTACAGCAGGGTATGTACAGGTAGTTTTTCCATTTTTTTCTTCAACTGATTTTGTTTTACATTGGCGACGAACATTATTTTATATGCCCTAGGCCCAGCGTTGCATTCAGACAGTTTTTTCCGAGAGGGCAATCACAAATTTTGAGGGAGCTGAAATTTGTTGACTGATTATATACATATAATCACAATTTTGTTATTTATATATGCATTAATACAGGTAACAAAATTTTAAATACAGTATACAAATTTTCTTATGCTCGTGTGTCGTAAATGCAAATTCCAAGAAATATACACATACAAGTAATTAAAAATGATATACTTTTTCTTTAATTGAGTAGTGCACCACGAATTTCACCATAGGGTGGTGTAAAATATTAAGGAAGGATGCAAGCAAGGTCACGCTGTGCTTTAGAATCTCTCTCCCCCCCCCCCCCCAAAAAAAAAAACAAAAAAAAAACATTAGGAGTGGTTAAAATGTCATCGCCTTACTACAAAGGTATTTCTGACTATTAAGGAATAATTACAGTGCTATCTGAAAATGTATTGAGATGCTTCGATTTTTTTTAATTTGTTACAGTGTGTAAACTACCAACCGCCAGGGGAAAAAAAAATCTTTTATGGGGACCATTTCTAATCATTTGCTATTGTTATACAATAGGTGGCAAATATTTTGTTATATTGGCAGCAGTTTAATGTTTACCTGAAGGATGATAGAAATTTCAGATTGAAGTCCATGTGGGTTTTTTTTATTATTATCATAATATTTCCTTCATTTTCTTAATTTTTTTAAATTGATTTCTCGAAATATTCAGTTATAAACGAAAATAATTAGACTAAGTATAAAGAGAGATCACTCAAACACCTACGGGGGACGTTCATGGATTTTCGAGGGTGGGCGGGTGGGCTAAGCACCCCCGAAAAGATGCCTGAATACATTACTGCCTAGGCCTAGAGCCTATGAATGAATATTTAGTGCCTAAATAAAAGAGGAATATTATTAATTTGAGTTGTTACATAATCATTATGTATATGACATCGGCAGAATAAAAACTGTTAAGAAGGCCTAGGCCTAGGTCCTGTAAAATAATATTTAGTGCTTAAGTGAAAGTGCAATATCATTGCCTTGACTTGATAGGAAAACGTTATAAATATGACATGTTTATAATAAAAACTGTTGAAAAGGCCTACGGATTGTGAATTGATATTTCGTGCCTCAGAAAAAAGCACATATTTATATTGATTACCTTGATTTTTAGGTAAACTTTAGGCCTAGGCCCTATAAAATAATGTTTAGTGCTCAAGTGAAAGTGCAATATCATTACCTTCACTTGATATGAAAACGTTATAAATATGACATGTTTATAATAAAAACTGTTGAAAAGACCTACGGATTGTGAATTGATATTTCGTGCCTCAGAAAAAAGCACAATATGATTTACCTTGATTTGTAGGTAAACTTTAGGACATCGATTGAAAAAAACTACCAAAATGGCGTAGGGATGAGGTATAGTAATTAATATTTAGTGCCTCAGTAAGTAAAAGAGAAATATTAATATCTTGACATGTTATATAAATATTTAGTGCCTAAGTTAAAGTGCAGCGTTATTAAAAAAAAAAAAAACCCTTCTCGTCCTTTTCCGAACATAGTATGAGTTCTGCTGTAATTGCTTTGTTTCGTTGAAACCCGTGGGTTTAAGAAATGTGTTATGCAATTTTTTTTTGTATTCACGAATGTACATTTGTTACCCCAAATTCAATTATTATTGTCGTTTGTCTTACTGGGAACATTTCCTCGATCAAATTCTCATTATAGGGCTAAAGAACACGGCATGTTTTTATACGGCCCCTTAAACATTTACGCCCAAATGTCCGGTGCCCAAATGTCCGCCCCGTCTTTCAGACAGAAAATCGAAAATATTTCTTAATGATAATGAGATATGGGGTAAAAAAATTGTGCGCACCGCTTGCTCAAGTAGAGAGAAATATAGGACCACTATAATTTTTTACGCAGCGCAATTTCATGGCTCTTAAAGTGAATGTGCCGAGTTGTCCGTGTGTCCAAATGTCCAATGCGCAACAGCCCAAATGTCCTAAACTTTCATACATAGGCATGGAACTGAAAGTTGTTCCCATAAACAGCATCCTTCAATACGCGATCGTCAAAATTTCTTTAGAATGTGGGAGGACATAAAATAGTTCGCTCGAATTGTGGTGCAAAAAATATTCCGTTAATTAAAAGTACTTACGACACATAATTCTGAACTACAAATGATTACAGTGCTAATTTCAGCATGGAATAGCTGAAGACGCATATATTTATATTTATATTTTATTATATTACTACCCTACCATTTAGTCAATTTCCTGAGTGCATGAATAGTGCAAATATTGTGGTATTATGTGTTTTCCGTCCAATATTTTTTATGAGCTCCCGTAGAGGAGAGCAAGAGAGGCATCGGCCCTCCCCTGGAAATCGGATTATGTCCTTTCTGTTCTTGAAAGGTACTACAGATATTTTGGCGATAACACTGATTCTGATTGGTAATTTTTCCGTAGAACTTCTGGATGCATGTGTATTAAGTAAAAATAAGAAAAACGCTACGGATATTCAGTAGAAAGTAACGATAAAATGTTTCGTTGCATGTTGATGAACAGCGTTCATACGTACAGTATAGAAAAAAAGTATGAAAGGTGAAAAAACGGAAAACATATCCCAGCAAAAACAGTGTTGATGGGCCAGCACTGGGCCACTGATGACCGCCAGCGGTGTCCCATCACTAAGTTGCCGCCGCCCAACCCTCAATAAAATGTCCGGGCGGCCACCACATAAGCCAGCAGGGGGCCAACAGTGGCACCGCCGTTGTCATATGCCAGGACAAGGCCATTAGTTATCCATCACAGGCAGTAGCTGCCACAAGTGGTCCTTCAGCGGCCCTGCAAGCACATGCCATAAATGATGGCTAGCCTAATGTGCTCCGCCAGTTTCCCGACA
Organism: Macrothele yani; assembly: GCA_039090855.1. Classification (NCBI taxonomy): domain Eukaryota; kingdom Metazoa; phylum Arthropoda; class Arachnida; order Araneae; family Macrothelidae; genus Macrothele; species Macrothele yani. The sequence continues at coordinate 98,455,420 of CM077005.1, read as the reverse complement.
GCGGCGGCCGGCAATCACGTGACGTAACTGATTGCCGAATCTTGTCCACCAATTTCCCAGTAGTACAATTTAAAAAAAAAGAAAAATACAATAAAGGATAACCGCAGTTTCCCAAAGCTACAACCACTTTACTTTTTCGCCATACGAAACTTCTGCATTACAGCACGCACTGCGCTGAGGAAATTTTCTCAACAGGTCCTGAAAAATGCCCGTTTCGAACTGGGTGGAAACGAATCAAGGATTGTCTGCGTAGGAAGTGGGCCTCTACCAACGGGACTGATTTGCACGCACGAGTATTGGCTTGAAGCTGAGATTATTTCCTACGGAATGTGTAACGAATGGTTCTCTTATAATTTTACAATATTGCGAGGTATTTTTCATATATAATTCGTAAATTTATATTTTCAACGTAACGATTGTTTTTTATTTACCTTAAAGGAACTTCACTCATTTTCAACAAATGTACCAACATAAAGGCACTTTGCAAAGTTTCGTGCTGTCCTTGTCGTCTTGAAAGGCGATTGTTGAATTAATATATTTACCCGTTCATGTCACATTCTGTTACATTTTTAACGTTGCATCTTTCCTTTCAGCTGTACGAAGCTACATTTGTTTTAAAGAGGAAAGATATTTTATTTTACTTCACGTTATGTTTAAAAGTGAATTCCTCCATTCTTGCGCATTCAAACCATGGATGAGTACATTATATCCACATAGCGTCGTTGCTTTTTCTTTTCTTTTTTTTTTTTTCGAATGATTGGTAAATTTTGTACGTTCCAGGACTTTTGTTCCAAGCAGTTTAGTGTATGTTAAAACGAAAAATTACACAGGAATTATTTCTTGTTATTCATGGGAATGGAGTGGGTGTATTTCATGGCTTAGTTTGATATCTTCGTCGACGTGGCATTTTATTATAGGAAATTAATTCGCCTCTCTACACATGTTTTTTTTTTTTTTTTCTTATCAACCACCAAAATAACACAATTGCGATAGCGTCGTCTTCAACTAACTGGTACCACGAGAAACACATCACGTGTTGCTTCTGCGCGTGCGCAGTCTCGTTGCTTCCACTTGGTTCTGGCAAAGAATATCTAACTATAAGAAGGTAAGGCTCAGCGAGACGTAACTAGCGCCACTATATTATGCGGCAAAGAATTACTATACAGAAGCCAACATTACAGGCTGATGCCGCAGGATGCCGAGCAGACTGAGTTAGACTGAGCATGCGTGTTTGTGTTCAAAGAATATAAACGCTTGTTTGTGTTGGCGTTTTGTTCAAAGGTTTTGTTGTTCTCATCTAGATCTGCGTTTATATTACAGCCATGAAATACACCCACTCCATTCCCATGAATAACAATTCATGGAATGGAGTGGATGAATAACAAGAACAAATTTGAAACCGTTTGAAACAAATATCCTGGAAAACCATTAAAACAACGTTTGCTGAAAAAAAAAAAGCTATCGTTACGTTGAAAAAATTAATTTATCAATTATATGAAACTGACTTTTATGAAAAATACCTCGTAATATTGTAAAATGAAAGAGGGAAGCATTCGATTACACATTGCATACCAAACAGACAGCTTTAAGCATATACTCGAACGTGACAAATTAGTCCGGTCGGTAGAGAGCTCAGCTATCACGCCAACGGCCCAGGTTCGAACCTACTCAGATATGAGCGAATGTTTTTCAGATCTGTTGAGAAAATTTCCCCAGCGCAGTGCGTTTAATTTACAAACTTCGGAAGGGTAGAAAAAAAAATTGTAGCTTTGGGAAACTGCGGTTGTCTTTGCTTTTTTTTTTTTTTCTTTTTATTATTATGGCTACTACTGGGAAATTGGCGGACAGTGCTGGCCCAGCAAGACTGTTTTTGCTGGGTACCTAATGTTTACGTTTTGTGGGAACCCATTCCTTTGTTTTGCTACTGAAGCTTAGCTTCCTTTCCGTGAAATAGGCTTCCCGTCCCGTGTCTCCTACGCTTTTTGCGCCTGAATGTTAACTTTCCCGCAGAGCATCTGCTGCCGCATTACATGGTGGCGCTGCTGTCGCCTGTTTTACATTATCTCTACGAGAGTTGAGCTTCTTCACGCGAAGCGTTTATATTCTTTGGTTCTGGGGTTGCATCGGTTGCCAGCTACAGGCCACTAGTGGCACTTGCTTGGATGCCCGCAATTCACGCCGATGCTGCAGTGCCATCAATGGCTGCCACCAACTGACCGCTACCGGGCCGTGAACGGCAGATTTCAGCCAGCAGTTTCCCAACATTTGTGTTTTTGGTGGGATCAATTATCCTCAGTAGCAAATACTCACTACTGGACAAAGATCTCTCGAAATTTTTCGAGAGAAATTTGTTTTGAGAGCAGTGGCGTACCTAAAATACTCGTCCATCCCCCCCCTCCCCCCAAAACTTCCAGGCCCTTTTGTGAAAATCTATTTGCTTTCAATGACTGTTTTTTTTCAAATTCCACATTACACTAGGTTTTACGGGCGTTCTGGAATTCAAATTCTTTGGAGCCTATAGGTATTTTTCGTAAAAACAAAATTGTGTTACGCTTTGTTGCGTGTAAAACAAATGTATACGCTGTAATTAAAATGATTGCCCTAATTTTATACCAATACAAAGTATGACAAAACACTTACCCCAAAGTTAATCATATCATGCAAATGTTATTCTTTTAGAAAACTAATATCAGCCTCTTTGAAATTCCTCACATCACACACGTAAAACACATAACAGTGAGTAAAAGCATTGATTATGATACGCTTTCCAACATACCAGCATTCTTTTTTTGATTGGTGGTTTAACGACCACCGTGAGCAACTCAATGGGCTATAAGCAGTCACCCGTCCCTAATTTGGGGTCACTGGTTCCAGGGAAGGGAGAGAGCCAGTGCCGTAAGACAAACACAACATCCATGCCTCACCGGGATTCGAACCCGGACCCCGTTCGGACGAATGATCAGAGGCCATCGCTTAGACCACTGCGCTACCGGGGCGGCAATATACCAGCATTCATTACTCAAGTTATTACTTAAGTTATGAGGATAATGGCTGTGGAATATATCTCGCCCTTGTGTGACTCCATTTCGATGATATTCAACAGAACCAGTTCAGTATACCTCCGGAACAACATACTAAACTTTTGTCGTAATCGAAGCATTTTTAAGTAAGTTATGACGCATAAGGGTGATGGAATAGATCCCGCTCCTATGTCTTGACCTTTGACCCAATTTCGCCCATTTTCAATAGGGTTCGTCCCCAAATTGTCCCCTACCACATACTAAGCTTTCATCGAAATCGAACCATTTTTACGTGAGTTATTGTGCGGACAGATAGACGGACAAAGTTGAAGCACATACGCTTCTTCAACCTACGGTTGGAAAGCGTAAAAAAGTAACAATTTGCTTAACGTAACGTTACAATATTTTGTACATAGTAAAATGATTTTCTTTTGACTGTTATACAAGAAAAATGACACATGTCTCTGTTTTTTCGTTCCGCAGCGAAGAACACCTTTTAGGTTTTTTTTATTCTGAAGGATTCGTGGTTATGGGCAAACAAGTGTAATATACACTATATTGACAAAAGTCACCGGACACCTAGAAGAGAAACACAACATATCATTTATGGACATATATTAGTACGGGGTCGGTCACCTTTGGCATTAATGCATGCACTGACTCTTCGAGACATGCTTTCGACAAAGTTTAAGAACACAGCGATAGGCATGTGCTTCCATTCAGTACCCAATGCTGCCGCTAACTGTTGATTAATAGTAGGCCTTGGTTCCAAACTTCTTATGCGGCGCTCTAATTATCCTATAGGTGCTATATGGGATTAAGATCAGGGCTCTGTGCAGGCCAGTCCACACACGATACGGAATTATCGCCAAACCACACCGTAACAGTCCTTACTTTATGGCTCGGTGCGTTATCCTGTTGCTACCAACAAGGCTCGGTTCCATAGTATTGCCACAGAGTTGGTAGGTCCAGAATATCGAGGTAGACATGCTGGTTAACAGGTTTGTCCACGATAACCAATGGGCCGGTACCATACCACGAAAAACACCCCCATACGAGTACACTGCCGGCTCCAAACTTGACCGTAGGAACAGTACACTGTGGAAAATAGCACTCCCTAGGCTGTCGCCATACCCACACACGGCCATCAGACTGATGGATCGTGCATCTGGATTCATCAGTCCATAGGACCCGTTTCCATTGATCTACAGTTAACGATAAATGTTCTTTACACCTTGCTAAACGACGAGTAGCATTCCCAATGGAGATGAAGTTCTCTGCGAATGGTACGTGTACATACCGAGGTTCCAGCATATTTAATCATTAGTACACGGAGGTCTTGATGTGCAGTACTCCGTCGATTAGCTATAACGATTTTCCTGAGGCTTCAACATCCGCTATCACTGATTTTCTTGGGTCTGCCGGTACGTTTTGCTGCTTTAGGCACATCATGTTTCTTCCACTTATTCAGTACATCCAAAACAGTTGACTTGGGTATGTTTAAACGCCTCTCGGTTTCTCTTATGGACAATCCACTAATATAACACCTTTCCTTTCTCAAAGTCAGTTCTGTTCTGTCCCGCTGCGACATTTTCACTCAACCTCACAGTGTGATATGATTGCGGTTAGCTGCAGGCTTGTTTTTATACCGTTTGCAGGTGTACCGTGCATCTTAACAACGCAGCGCATCCGTTCATTTGCTTTTGAAGAAGTGTTCGGTGATTTCTGTCATTATAGTGTATAACGCCTTATTCTCACTGATATAAAAATTCCATTTATCCAACTGATATTTCTTTCACCTTCTCTTATTAAACATGTATAGGAACTATTGCTATCGCTGTGAAAAAAGAAAGAAAAGGCCTCAAATCCTCTAGAATAGCGTTTTTCTCGTCGCTCAGTTTTTATAAACTAAAGCGAAACTGATTTCTTGAAGACTTTAGTTATTTACCTTAAAAAAAAAAATTGCTTTTCGTTTTCATACTTCATTCAAAGCTGCCGTCAAAAGTTCCTGGCTATTTAACCAAGTTTCATATGAAGTTCCCGCAGATATTTTGAAAAATCCTCCTATTGAGGCTAGAGGCCCTCTTAAACGTGACACCAACCCCCCCCCCCCCATCCCCACACTACGGGGGCTATCAGAGTATATTTTCATTCTTGATGACGGATTGAATGATCTCTGGGGTTTCGTGGCGCATGAGCCGTAAGTAGCCAAAGGGATCAACAGAAGAAATTTCTTCATAAAAGATATTTCCTTACTGTCTTGAAATGCTGTCCAATTTTATTTTTCTTCTGTTTTATGTAATTTTTGAGTCTCCTGGTTTTCAGTTAAATTTATGTGCTGAGAGAGTTCTAAAAACTGTTAGATAAGAAGAAGGCACAGGGAAATTTGCATATGGTGTTTGCATATGTTATTCGTAGTTACAATTTCTGTTTGCCCCCCACCTGAAAACTACGCTATGGGCGTCCATGATATACTGTTTCTTAACTAACATAATATTAATAGCTGAAGTAACCTAAATTTAGGTTTTTGAAGTAACCTAAATTTGGCCAAGTTAAAAAAATCCACATTTTTTGAATCGACTTTCTGACTACAACTGGTGTACCACGACTCGTATTCATAATGTTAAATAATTTGTAATTTTTATTAAAATAGCTATATATTTTGTATATAAAAAATGTGATACATATTTCATACGTCGTTGTCACAGAAAGTGATATTGCTGGACTGAAAGAGTCTCTACCTGTGTAAATTTATTTGGTAGAATATTGCCTTCATTCAATTTTGAAGAACATTAAGTGCAGTTGTTTTAGAACATATTTATTCCTTGATCGATAATTGGAATTGGATTCATCGTTCTCTTTTTTGAAGAATATTGATAGGGGAAAACTGTTGCATGCGGTGTATCCATATCAAAGTTTTGAAAAGCTGTAATGTATACAGCGCCGGATATATATGTATATATAAGGTCGGTCAATAAATAACGCACTATCGCCTGTAAACTCCCCAGTTTTCAAAGGTTGAATCACGAAAGTTGGTGGTTACCAACGTGCGTTCTTGTGATGGAAACAACGTTGGCTGCAATGTAGTGAAGCTAATGGATCCTACATTGAGTGACTTATCTCTAAAGCCAAAGGCCCAAGGTTGCTACCACCAACTTTCGTTATTCAACCTTTGAAAAACTGGGGAGTTACAGGCGATTGTGCGTTACTTATTGGCCAACCTTTGTATATACCAGGGACTTCCGATAAGTGTCCGGATTTTTATCCCTTTCGATACAAAACCGTGTGTATGATCGTATGTACGCGTGAAACTATTACGACTACTTTCAGTGACGTGCAGTAAAAGCGGAGAAACTTGATACTAATGTTAGGTGGCGCTGTCGATCAAAAAAATGCAGGCTACGTAAAAAGGGCGATTACGTTTAAATGTTCAGTTCAAGCAGCGAGCAGTGGTGAAATTTTTAACGAAAGAATTCATAAAGACCGTGGACATTACGAGAAGGCTTTCGACGGTGTTTGGTGATGCGGCTATGTCTCGTTCCAATGTTTATGAATGGGTTACGAAGTTCGAAGCTGGCAACGAGAGTCCTGAAGATGAGACACGGTCAGGTAGGCCTAACACGGAGGTGACTGATGAAACGATTAAATGGGTTGACGACTTGATTATAGGTCACAAACGCATTCGTGTTCGGGATATTGCCATGGAATTGGATATCAGTAATGATTCTGTTGGACGAATTATTCATGAACATCTCAACTATAGAAAGATCTGTGCCAGATGGGTACCCCGAATGCTTACATCGATGTATAAACGCCAAAGGCTAGATATTTTCAATGAACTGGTACATGATGAGGAGAGTGGCGCTTTCCTGGGATGCATAATCACAAGCAATGAAACGTGGATTCATCAGTTCGAACCCGAGACAAAACGGCAAAGTATGCACTGGCATCATCCGAATTTGCCTCCATCAAAGAAGTTCAAAGCTGGCTCGTCGGCGTCCAAGTTCATGACTACTGTCTTCTAGGACAATCACGGTATTCTTCTGGTTGAGTACTTGGGAAAAAATGAAACCATTGCGAAGGCCTATATGAAAACACTGAGAAAACTTGCGCAGCGTATCCGGACCAAACGGCCAACATTAAAAAACAATTAAGTGCTGCTTCGTAATGATAACGCCCGCCAGCATATTGCTAAACCAAGTGCAAGCAGAAATCGCAAAACAGAGGTGGACCGTCCTTTCGCACCCTGCTTACAGTCCGGACTTGGCACCTTCCGATTTTTTTGTCTTCGGTCCCTTGAAGGATAGTCGTTGTGGCCACCACTCACTATGAGAGCATGGACGATCTGCGAGTAGCTGTACGTCAATTGATTCGCAACAGCCCTGCTGATTTCTTTACTACAGGAATCAATCGACTTGTTGAACATTAGGGATATGCATTGTGCTGAACGGAGAATACGTGGAAAAGTTACTTTGACTGTTCGTACCACTGTATTACATATATATGTGAGCATCATATTTACGTATCCTGTATTTTTTATTTCTCTCCTGTCATTGATACGATATCTGCATATGTACACTATATTGATAACAGTCACCGGACACCGAGAAGAGAAACACAACATATCATTTATTAATATACATTAGTACGGTATCGGTCCACCTTTGGCCTTAATACATGCACTGACCCTTCGAGACATGCTTCCTACAAGGTTTTGGAACACAGCAGCAGGTATGTGCTTCAATTCAGTACATAATGCTGCCGCTAACTGTTGCTTAATAGTAGGCTTTGGTTCCAAATTTCTTATGCGGCGCTCTAATTCATCCCATAGGTGCTCTATGGGATTAAGATCAGGACTCTGTGCTGGTAAATCCACACACGATACCGAATTATCGTCAAACCACGCAGTAACAGTCCCTGCTTTATGGCTCGGTACATTATCCTGCTGGTACCAAACAAGGCTCGGTTCCATAGTACTGACACAGAGTTGGTAGGGCATAATTATCTAGAATATCGAGGCAGACGTGCTGGTTAATAGGTTTGTCCACGATAACCAATGGGCCGGGACCATACCACGAAAAACACCCCCATACGAGACACTGCCAGCTCCAAACTTGACCGTAGGAACAGTACACTGTAGTAAATAGCGTTCTCCAGGCTGCCGCCATACCCACACACGACCATAAGACTGATAGATCGTGTACCTGTATTCATCAGTCCACAGGACCCGTTTCCATTTATCTATGGTCCACGATAAATGTTCCTTACACCATGCTAAACGACGAGTGGCATTCCGAGTGGAGATGAAAAGCTTATGAGCAAGCCGCACGACCACGATAACCCATGGAATGAAGTTCTCTGCGAATGGTACGTGTACATAACGAGGTTCCAGCATATTTTATCACCAGTACACGGAGGTCTTGTGCAGTACTCCGTCGATTAGCTATAACGACTTTCCTGAGGCTTCAACGTCCGCTATCACTGATTTTCTTGGGTCTGCCGGTACGTTTTGCTGCTTCAGGCACACCATGTGGCTTCCACTTATTGAGTACACCCAAAACAGTTGACTTGGGTATGTTTAAACGTCTCTCGGTTTCTCTGATGGACAACCCACTAATATAACACCCAACAAGCTTTCCTATCTCAAAGTCAGTTCTCTCCCGCAGCTACATTTTCACTCAACCTCACAATGCGATATGATAGCAGTCAGCTGCAATCTTGTTTTCATACCGCTTGCAGCTGTACCGCGCATCTTAACAATGCAGCGGATCCGTTCATTTGCTTTTGAAGGGGTGTCCGGTGACTTTTGTCATATATATATATATACAGGGTGTCTACAAACGATTGGAGCTGGAGTGGTTTCGTGATATTTTTGTGGCTGTAATATTAGCGATATACTGCTCGAGTTGGATGTTACCAGATACGCATTGCTCAGAGTTTACTTTGGTTCCAGCAAGAGGGCAGTACTTGTCTTATTGTCTGTAAGATGGCTTCAAACAGCGAGAAAGAGTTTGCTGTCCTCAAATTTCATGCTAGTCAATTTGTGACAACAGTGCAAAGACACTTTCGAACGAATTTTAGGAAAACTCCATCCAGCGCAAACTCCATTTGGCGATGCAATGAACAGTTTAAAGCGACAGGATGCCTGTGCAAAGGTAAATCAACGGGTCGTTCATCAGTGCCTGAAGAAACCGAGGAACTCGTGCGGTCAAGTTTTGTGTGTAGCCTACAGAAGTTGACGCGTACAGCGAGTAGAGAACTGTATATTCGACGATCGACCGTTTGGAAGATCTTACGCAAACGATTTAAGCAAAAGCCGTACCGCTTGCAATTGCTACAAGCCCTGACGCCCGATGACAAAGTGAGTCGCTTTGAGTTTTGTTCGCGATTTCAAAGTTTTATGGAAGAAGACGATGCGTTTTCTTCTAAACTTGTGTTCAGTGATGAAGCAACATTTTTTTGTTAGTGGCAAAGTGAATAGGAACAACGTGCGAATCTGGGGCACAGAAAACTCCCACGCCTCCGCGGAGCACGTTCGGGATTCTCAAAAAATCAATGTTTTCTGAGCGGCCTTAAAATTTAAAGTTAACGGCTCTTTTTTCTTCTGCGAAAAAACCGTCACCGGACACGTGTATCTGGACATTTTAGAACATTGGCTCATGCCGCAGTTGGAGACGGACAGTGTGGATTTCATCTACCAACATGATGGCGCTCCGCCCCATTTCCATCGCGACGTTCGTGAATTCTTGAACGCCAGATTGCGAAAGCGATGTATCGGTCGTGCTGGGAATGATGATTAGAAACTGCTGTTACGGCCTCCACGCTCTTCCAACCACCTGCGATTTTTTTCGTTTGGGTTTATGTGAAAGACTCCGTGTTTGTGTCGCTTTTATCGCTGATGTATCAGAACTGCGGGCTGTCATTTTCAACGCCTTTGCTCACATTGATAGAGACATGCTAACTCGCGTGTGGGGAGGAACTTGATTACAAGTTGATGTTTGCAGAATCACTCAAGGGGCGCATGTCAAGCACCTGTAATATGCCCCCAAAAAAACTTTGTGCATAGTTTTATGTAATTGTAAAGTTTCGTTATCGCATGTCAAATAATATACCTACAATAAATCGTGCAACCGCTCGAATCATTTATAGACTAGACACCCAATATACAGGGTGCCTAGGAAAGTCCCTTTAGCCTGGAATAACTTGCGAACGGAGAGAGGTACAGTTATGCAAGTGAGATACACCAGATCGAATGCAGCCGATAGCCGCGCCCCTAGTGGCGAAATGCGGAAGTTAGCCATTGCAAATCGAAAACGAAAAGAGATAGAGCAAAATTTCCAATTAGAAAGTTGTAGAGCATCAAATATTTAATACAAAACGACATTTGTTTCACACGGATAAGATAAATTGCTGCCTGAATACCCTACAATGTCCGAAATCGATGCGCGACGATTCGAATCTGCATATTCACATTCCGCAAATGTAGCCGTATGCAAATGCAGATTGTGACATTGTACCGTACCTACGATATAAAAACCAGTAGCAGGATGTACCTTGATCAGAAGTTTAGGTCTACGTACGTTGTGTGAGAATGGCGAGCTAGGATTTCTAGGGTTACGTAAAAAATCAGGTGTATGCAACAGCGCCTAAAAGTCTGCTGGGTCTACGTCGTCGTGTTATAGATGCTTGCAATAGTGTGACACCTTCCATGCTGAGGAATGTGCATGCAGAGTTACTTTCACGAATACAAATGTGTATCTGTATCGTGGGCAATGGCGAACTCTTCGAAGACACTCGACATTAACTTTTTTATCACTGTACGCTAGTTTGCCTTTTTCGTTTTTGTTTTGTCTGACGTCATCAAACTGTATTGACATAAGTACGCATTTATGCAATAAATTGTGTGTATTTGCTCATTCCTATGCCTGTCCCCTTCAAACGTTCACACAAAAGGTCGCGCATCGATTTCGGACATTTTAGTGTATTCAGGCGACAATTTATCTTATCCGTGTGAAACAAATGTTGTTTTGTGCTATCTGATTGATACTCTACAACTTTGTAATTTTTTTGCTCCATCTCTTTTCGTTTTCGATTTGAAATGGCTAACTTCCGCCTTTCGCTACTAGGGGCGCCACTATCGGTTACATTCGATCGGGCGTAGTCGCTTTACTATACCGTTATCTTACTTCATAACTGTACCTCTCTCCGTTCGCAAGTTATTCCAGGTTAAAGGGACTTTCCTATGCACCCTGTGTATACAGTATATATACTGTATACAGAAGTTTAAAAAAAGAAAATGCATGAAAGTCGAAGCCGTCAGCACCGCTGGGTCACATGAAGCAACATGGAACACTATATTCTCGAGTACCAGACTCAAGGCAGTAAAAATGTAAGTGTTAAGAAATTGCAAAAGTCAATATGTATAAACAGTAAAAATGAAAACGGAAAAACCGAGACAGACTTCGGTTAAAATATCCATAAAACATAAAAATTCACAAATAGAATCCAGAACACATAAAATTCCGTGCTAATTGCCAGGTCCCAAAATGTCACTGAAATTACAAGCGATCAAGAGTAAGAGCCTCATCAAAGAATGTACAGTTCTCATCAAGGGAAACACCTGCACATAAGGAAGCTTTTCGAACTCTACAGAAAAAGCCTTGCTTTAGTAAAAGATGCCGGCCAAGGTGTACCCTAAGCCGTACGGAAGTTCACAAGGAAGGGATTTTTTTTTATTTTTGATTGGAGGTTTAACGACCACCGTGAGCAACTCGATGGTCTATAAGCAGTCGCCCGTCCCTAATTCAGGGTCACTGGTTCCAGGGAAGGGAGAGAGCCAGTGCCGTAAGACAAGCACACCATCCATGCCTAACCGGGATTCGAACCCGGACCCCTTACGGACGAATGATCAGAGGCCAGCGCCTTAGACCACTGCGCCACCGGGGCGGCCAAGGAAGGGATCAGATCATATTTAGAGGGCCGCCCCGGTGGCGCAGTGGTCTAAGGCGTTGGCCTCTGATCATTCGTCCGAAAGGGGTCCGGGTTCGAATCCCGGTGAGGCATGGATGTTGTGTTTGTCTTACGGCACTGGCTCTCTCCCTTCCCGGGAACCCGTGACCCTAAATTAGGGATGGGCGACTGCTTATAGCCCATTGAGTTGCTCACGGTGGTCGTTAAACCTCTAATCAAAAAATATTTAGGGGATTTTGGGAAGGGAGTGTCTTTTAACAACCCTTAGAAATAGGAAGCTAGGAGATTTGGGCTAGAGTGCCCGATGGGAAAGTCACACGGAAGCTTGGTAGAAAGGGGGAGGAAGGCGCCCTTATTTGTTACCGGGGGGCTAGTACACGGAATCCGACGGCTTAACGTGCCAATCCGACGCATGGCGAGTATTTAGTGGTTCGAGCGTTCGTACCTTCCCGGGATCGAACCTGAGGTTACATCTATGGCAGCCATGAACACTGACCACTAGGCCACCCGCGGCCCCACAAGGAAGGGTTACTTCATTAGTTGACAGTTATGTATTAAACCAATGAAATATGAAGTTGCAAGAGGAAGTAAACTAAATAATGAATTAAGTGAATCAACAAGTACGTCAGAGCTGAGGTATAAGGTAAGGCTAATTGTGTTGTAATTTTTAATTGTGACAGAATGTGAAAAGGGAGCGAAAGTTAAAGGGGTTTGCTACAAGTGATCTGCCGAGTAACTCTTAGAAACCTACCACAATTAATATTGTGAGATCAAGGGTTGAAAATATCTGAAATGTTCAACTGAAGTTGTGAGTAGTTTTTAGAATGTAACCCCGAGATTAACTGTCTAAGAAAGTGGCGTATAAAACCAGAAGGGTAACAATTTAAAAGAAGTTGCCTAAAAACCAGTTTAATGAAGCGATCAAATCATTTCGACAGTTGCATACTCTTACACAACGAAAAAATTGTGTAATAATCAGTGGCGGCTTGTGGTAGGAAAAATAGGTGCAATATGAAAAGGTATCTACTGTCTTCAATGAAAATCCGTTAATTAGAATTTATCTATTTTTTTATATATTAGATAAATTCTACTTCCCTTTCAAGCTGGAAATTTGTCGATTATGTCGTCATAAAATGGCTGTTTCTTCGTGACATCAAGAAAATGTCTTTGCCAAACAAGCAAGTTTATCCGGAGAAATAGTGTTTCTTGAGTAAGTTTGTATTCTTTTAAGGCAAGAAAAACTTATTTCCACTGAAATACTTGCAGATGAAATTGTTAAAATCAGGGAAACCAATTTATAAGCTTCTGTAAAAATGCCTTTATCTCCATGAAGCACTCGAAGTTAATGAGTCGATATATTCCTTAATTTTTCATCAGCATATACAAGACTCAGTTCATTTTTAAGGCGCTGGTGTTTAGTAAAAAATTTTCCGTAAAAATGTTGTAGATTTTCAAAAGCGTGAGAGGGAAAGCATGAATTAAATTGGTCGAATTAGGTTGGGTCAGCAAGACATGCAAATTGAAGTTTAAGTTTCTCACTGTCTTGAAATATTATATCCATTTCCATAAGAATGTGGTACAAAATTTCAAAATACAATTGTTTATAATTTTTAAAAATAGTTTCTTGTGTAAGAGCAGCATATTCCCGTTTAGAACTGCTTATTTCGGTGATTTTGCTAGATTTTCCAAACAGTGTTCCAAATACCTCATCGTTCCTTTTATGGCTCAAAATTTCATACGTTTTTTTTAATTTGAGTAACACAGTACTTTATGTCTAGTGATCTTTTCTGCAAAATTTCGAATAATAGATCGGTGAAGCCAAATATTTCATTAAATACTATTCTTAAAAATGTAAATTCAAAAGTGTTCATATCATTTAAAAACCCTTGGGCAAGTTGAATTGATTTTTTGTCTGATTGGTCACTATTTGTGAGAAATTCGAATACTCCCTTCAATTTATCCCAATCTTAAACTATTACACTTATTAACTTCGAAGTGGAGGACCATCGAGTTTCTGTTATGGTTGGTATGCATCTTGCGGTTGTTGATGTGAGTGTAATGTTTTTTCACCACTCAGCGAAGCGATCGCTTCGCTGAGTGGTGAAAAAACAAAGGAATTACACTGAGGCTTGCAAAAAATATTCGACACTTAGAAATTTTAGAAAAACTCTGCTGTAATACAAGGTTCGAACGATGTTATAAGCAATAACAAAAACAGCTGAGATGCTTTAGGCTTCATTTTTCTGGAGCCCAGTCAAGTGTCCAGACATTACGTTTGCCCCATCGTAACATTGTCCTATTGACTTGTGTTGATAATCAAACTGTTCCAAAATTTTGTCTAGCATTTTGTATAAAGCTTCTGACGTTCTATCTTCACTCACACCATGGAAACCCAAAAATTTCTCAACCAATACACCTTCCGAATCAACAGACCTTATTATTAAAGAGCACTCGGAAGTCTGGTTATGTCTTTCCATCTACTTGAATATAAAAGCATTGAACTTTATTTATTTCATTTTTGACGTGATCGTTTATATATTCAGAAATACATTCAATTAATTCGTTTTGAATAGTTTTTGAGTCACTGTGAAGACATTTTTTATCGTTTCCTGTTGATTTTGAATTTTTAAAGGATTTCTTGATATCAACAGTGAAAGCAATTCCTTGAATTTCTACGATTTATCGAGTCAATGCCTTCGTCATGGTCACGGAATGCTAGTTCTTGTTTACTCAAATACAGTACTGCATCAATCATTGTCTGCAGCAAAAGTCTATTTAAACGAACGCTTTCGTTGAAATGCATTTTCAAAAGCCTAGCATTCTCCCTCAGAGCATCGGCAATGGTGTTCTGATTCTTTTCAAAATTATTTAGCATTAATTCGCATTTCAGGTGTTCGCTAGAATCACCACGTTTGTGAAGTGACCGTTTTATATTTAAGAAATCTGAAAATTGTCTTTATTCCACGCCAAATTTTATTACTAAAAAATAAGCAGGGCCAACAAAATAATTTTTGTAACACAGAAGGGCTACAAAGCCATTTATATTCAGTAAACCAGCAATTTTTAAAATTAATATTGTAAGATTTATCGCTCTTCTTGATTTCTTCCTTGGCGACAATTGTCAGTGAATCCGTCGGTCGTCCTTGAAGTAAAATGCCTCTTTTAGTTTCATCTTTCCACCGATTGAACGGAGTTTGCAATAAATTACAGACAATGTCGTTCACAGGATACATACTGAAAACTATCACTATCAGATAAACTGTACACGAAACTAAAGTAACTAATGAAGTTTTTAACAAACAATCACAAAACACGAAAAAACAAATCTCTTTAGGAAAGTATGTACCAAAACACTGCAAAGAAAAAAAGCCCTAGTGGATTGCAAAGAACCCTTGGCAATCCGTCCCGTTCCACTGCGATCTCTTCGGAAGGTCACGACTCCAGGTGTCTCACGCTAAAACACTTCACTTGCCCGGCAGAGAGGGTAGGGTGACGTCACAGTTACCATGGCAACTCGGACGAAAACTGCAGACTTCCATTCTCATTTCAGCTCTTCACTTTGAACTGTTTTGTGTATAAGGACTTGTTTTCCGTATTAAACGCGCATTGTGAATTGATATCTAATCAAAATTTTGGGTATTTTGGCACTCAATAAAGGCAAAAATCGAATATAAAGTATTATACGAAATTGTTAAATAAAATCTTATCTGAAATAAAATAGGTGAAGAGGCACTTCACCTACTTCACCTGAAAAGCCGCCACTGGTAATAATTAAGTCTGGGTGTGCTTTTAGAAATACGAGAATCCCATTGGGTGACGAAATTGATTTTGAAATTAGAAGCCTTTTTCTACCGTAGATGTCAGTGTATACTTTCCTTTCCTTGAATGTGATCTTAATATCCAGGAAATTTATAGTATTAGTATCAGTGTCGGTATTAGTTCCCTCCAGGGTCAGTTCTGTTGGATATGTTATTTTATCTTCATTTGAAATTTTTTTCCAGTTTAACGCTATGATATCATTTGTATATCTCAGTGCCTTGCCAGTAGTAATATCATGATTACGTATATACAGATCCTCAAAATGATGTAAATATAAATTGGCCAAAATACTGGAAAATGTGGTTCCCATGGGAATTCCTTTGATTTGCAAATACACTGCTGGCCACCCAAAATGCAACACTAAGAAGGACACGAGATAGCAAAGCCAGATTTACTGGACACATAACAACAGATACAAAGATGAAACGATTGAGCTTACAGGCCCGTGCGACTTGCGGAACACGCAGACATCAATAGTTCGTGTGGCCACCAAGGCTGGCAATAACGGCCGCTACACGCCGCGGCATCGAACGAAAGAGGCTTTGGATGTGGGCTTGGGGTATGTCGGTCCAGGCTGCTTCCACACGTCGCCACAGTTTATCAAGCGTAGCCGCGGGTGGTGCATGCCGGGCCACTCGGTTGCCGATCAGCGACCAGACGTGTTCGATGGGCGGCATATCGGGAGAACAGGCGGGTCCCGGCAGCAATGACACCTGTTGAGCCATGAAGAATTATTGCACGATGCGTGCCGCGTGCGGGCGCGCATTGTCCTGTTGAAACGTGGCCACTGGCAGGTCCTGCAGGTAAGGGAGGACTACAGGCTCCAAAACGTCGGAGACGTAGAGGTGGCTGTTGAGTGTACCGGCGATGCGTACCAGAGGGGTGGGGGTGTCATTTCCAATTGCGCCCCAAACCATGACGCCAGGCGACGGACCGGTATAGCGATGCAAAATGCAGGCGTGATACAGTCTCTCGCCGCAGTGCCGCCACACGCGGATCCGACCATCGTGGTGTTGCAGGCAGAAGCGGGATACGTCGAAGAAGACAATGTCGTGCCATTCCGTAGTCCACGTGCGGCGTTCAACGGCCCACTGCCGCCGCACTCGCCGGTGGTGTAACGTCAATGGTAATCGGAGCAATGGGCGCCGTGCGACAAGTCCCAGCTCCTGCAGGCGACGTCGAACGGTACGTGCTGACACAGGTTGTTGTGCAACACACCCTAATTCCTGCGCTAACGTTCGTGATGTGGCGGTGCGAGCCGTCAATGCCCGCCGCACAACATGCCGGTCTTCTCGTTCGGTGGTGTGCCGCGGCTGCGGCAATCGCTCACGTTGGTCCGTCCGTCTCTCCTGCACCCACCGAATCCATACTGGCCTCACTGTGGCTGGATGTCGTCCCACACGGGCGCCGATGTCTCGGTACGATAAACCGCTGTCGCGATAATCCGCTATTCATCCTCCGTCGAACTCCGAAACGTGCTGAAATAACTGCCGTATTTTGCGACGAGGCATCAGGAAGCTTCCCACGCACAGGTCCGACAGCACAACACAATTCCAGTACTTACACCCCGCATTCTGTGTACCCTTCTTATAGTGCTTTTCGGAGGCGTGCCGGGCGCATATGATTTGCATATGCCCTGCAATGCTAATCGTTTGCATGTCCTCTCGCGGGCGACGCATGCTGCGAATTTCAGGCCAATCGCATGCTTCCTTCTTGGTGTTGTATTTTGGGTGGCCAGCAGTGTATATATGGTTGCCCATGAATAAATAGTTATTTTTAAGCATAGTTCAATTAATCACTTCCATTGTTCCTTGTCAATCCTCAGAGTGTCTGTATATGTACTGTGTAAAATATCACAGACTCGTATCAGGTCTTTGATGGGAATGGTACTAAATAACTTCTTAAAATCATAAGTGTTAATAAGTAAATTTCCACATTGCTCCTGATTGTTTTAAAATTCTATTACTGGTGAATTGATGTCAATGATCCAACTGCCATATATGCCATAAAGCAGTCCCTTAAAAATCTTGCGAGCTTTTTTGCAGTAAGTGTTCTTAGCATTTGTAATGAATCTAAATGCAGTTCAGTTGGCACCTTGTGGGACTTGAGTACAGCATATAAGTAAGGAAACTTGAGGCTATAAGTTTTTAACTTTAAACCTCTGTATAACGCCATAATTTTCTTACTAATAATACCTTGATTCTGGCAGTGCACATCCATTCGCCAAAAACCTGAAATGAGGGTCTTATGTTTGCTTGACATTGAGTGAACATATTGCAAAAACTTTGCTTTAAATATATTAAGGATAGAATGCAATTTTCACTCAATAACAGAGACTTACCAGAAAAAAATTCTGGTAAGTCTAAAGTTAAAAAGGTGTTCAAAGAAGGGAACTATTAAAAACAATTCTGTGTGAAGCAAAAATATCAGAAGCAACTTCCGGTGTCCAATGTTAGTTTTTTATTTTGTTTTTCCTTAACTATGATTGCATATGCGTGTGGCTATTAAATAATGTAAATCTGTGCGTAATCAACGCACAAGAACATTTCACTATTCTAAAAAAACTTTACCGCCTGAAATGCTGCAATATTTCAGGCGGTAAAGTTTTTGTCTCCATGACTTCCGGGGGGGGGGGACAGAATTTTGAGGTTTGCCCCGGGTGTACAGAAATGACCAGATACGCCTTTGACTTCCAGGTATCACCCTGGCCTTCAAATTCCCCGGATTCAATCCAATCGAGCATTCCGTGGTTTGTATCGGAACAGCAAATCCTATCTGCGTCGGCTCAACCGCGTAACAAGAATTAAAAGATCTGTTGGTAACGTGTTGGGACCAGGTACCACAAGACACCTTTAAATATCCTGTAGCGTTAATGTACACCTGGTAAGAGCTGTTTTGGCGGCATGTGGAGGACCGTCATCACATTAGGCTGGTGGTCATAACGTTTTGGCTCTTCGGTGTTAGATGAAAATAGGTTGTACGTCGGTTAAAACTAAACCAAACTTTTAAAATCAACGGAGAAAGCAGCAAATTGGTAAAAATGAGACTTTAGTAAAAATAGGCTAGAAAAAAAAAATTAGCTTCTTTTGTTTTTGCATTTATGAGGTCTTCCCTGGGACCACCCCTAATTATACATCCATAATATTACATGGAATGAAGGAGTGGACTCAAATGGGCGCTTATCTTTCAGAGTCTGTGTCTAGTAATCAGGGATTTACCCCTCTCCAATTCCATATACAGGACTCAGATGGGTGCTTACCTTTTCGAGTCTGTGTCTGGTAATCAGGGATTTAGACCTCCTCAATTCCATATACAGAACTCAAATTAGCCACTTATCTTTCAGAGTCTTGTTTGGTAATTAGGGACGTATCCCCTCCCCAATTCCATATACAGGACAGAAATGGGAGCTGATCTTTTAGAGTCTGTGATGTCTGGTAATCAGGGATTTACCCCCTCTTCAATTCCATATACAGAACTCAAATGGGCGCTGATCTTTCAGAGTCTGAGTCTAGTAATCAGGGATTTTCCCCCTCTCCAATTCCATATACAGGACTCAAATGGGCGCTGATCTTTCAGAGTCTGTCTGGTAATCAGGGGTTTACCCCCTCTCCAATTCCATATACAGGACTCAAATGGGCGCTTATCTTTCAGTGTCTGTGTCTGGTAATCAGGGATTTACCCCTTTCCAATTCCATATACAGGACTCAAATGGGCGCTAATCTTTCAGAGTCTGTGTCTGGTAATCAGGGATTTACCCCCTCTCCAATTCCATATACAGGACTCAAATGGGCGCTTATCTTTCAGAGTCTGTGTCTGGTAATCAGGGATTTACCCCTCTCCAATTCCATATACAGGACTCAAATGGGCGCTTATCTTTCAGAGTCTGTGTCTGGTAATCAGGGATTTACCCCCTCTCCAATTCCATACACAAGACTCAAATGGGAGCTGATCTTTCAGAGTCTGTGTCTGGTAATCAGGGATTTACCCCCTCTCCAATTCCATATACATGACTCAAACGGGCGCTTATCTTTCAGAGTCTGTGTCTGGTAATCAGGGATTTACCTCCTCTCCAATTCCATATACAGGACTCAAATGGGCGCTTATCTTTCAGAGTCTGTGTCTGGTAATCAGGGATTTACCCCCTCTCCAATTCCATATACAGGACTCAAATGGGCGCCTATCTTTCAGAGTCTGTGTCTGGTAATCAGGGATTTACACCTCCCCAATTCCATGTACGGAATTCAAATGGGCACTTATCTTTCAGGGTCTTGTCTGGTAATTAGGGATGCACCCCCACCCTATTCCATATGCAGGACTCAAATGGGCGCTTATCTTTCAGAACGTGTGTCTGGTAATCAGGAATTTACCCCCTCCCCAATTCCATGTACAGAGGGAGCCAAAGGTTACTGAGCACTTGGCAAGACAATTCTCGTACAACAACTACAATCATACCTGCTACAATAAAGGCTGAAAATGGCCCCCTCCTGTGTGTAGACATGCATCCACGTGTCTGAACACGTTCTTAAAGACACATGACAGGTCCAACAGAGAAATGTTGGTAATTACTGCGGTGATAAATTCCTGAAGTTCCGGCAAAGAACGGGGATTGTTCTTGTAAACAGTTTTTCATTAAACCGCACAGATAATAATCTTGAGGCGTATAATCTCCACGCTCAGGGTGCAGATAATAATCCATACGCTTATTGTAGTCTGTGTGTTTCAGTTTGAGCACTGTTCTAATTTTTGTACGGTAGAGCTGCAGTCGCGTCTTTAGTACACAATTTTCGAACCGATTTCTTTGGACTGTTACGGAAATATCTTCGAACTTTTCCTCTCTTAACACTAGCGGCCTACCGCTTCTCGGAGCATGTCTCACTCTTCCGGTTTTACGAAATTTTTCAGTTAACCGCCTCACTGAATTGCGATGGGGTGCTTCAGTATCGGGAAAATTTTCTCCGTACTTACGTTTCACTTTGTCCTTATATTTACCTCCACTACGGAACACATGTTCAGTCAGAAACACTCGACCCTCAAGCGAAAACATCATATTCAACAGGACACTGTGACGCCTCACTGCTGACTGATTTAATCACGGCCAGACGCTGGAAATACCGGCTGCGTCGTTCAAGGGCAGACTGCAAGATGTGCGCAAACACGCCCAAAATACACGAACATTCTCCATTCACAATATTGCATGTATTATACGTGCACGATAACTGCACTTTATAGATTTCTTATTATGACCACCTACCTAATAATCGATAGGTTCTCCTTTCGCACTCAGTACAGCAGCTATCCGACGTGGCATCGATTCAATAAGATGCCGAAAGCAGGTGGGAGGTATGGCCAACCAATCTGTGTGTAATGCGCTATTCAATGCAGGTGTGGTGGTGATTGGTGTATCCAGACGCCTGATATGTTCCATAGTGTCCCACGAGTACTCTATCGGATTGATATCGGGGAGTTCCGAGACCAATCGTTATGTTGGAAGTCTGAACTGTGTTCCTCAAACCATTCGAGAACGACATTGGACCTGTGGCTCGGCGCATTTTCTTCTTGGAAGGCACTGTCGCCATTCGGGAAGAAGTACAACTTTGTTGGGTGTACAGAGTCAGCAAGCAATTCGCGATAGCGAGCACCAATCATACGTTGTTCCACATGCACCAGGGGTCCAAGTTCCTGCTAGGTAAACATGCCCCACACTATATCAACCACCTCCACTGGCTTGCACTGTGGAGACCATGCAGGATGGATCGAGTGCCTCGTGTTGTTTGCTCCAAATACAGGGTGTCCCACAAAGGACTCCCTGA
Organism: Macrothele yani; assembly: GCA_039090855.1. Taxonomy (NCBI): domain Eukaryota; kingdom Metazoa; phylum Arthropoda; class Arachnida; order Araneae; family Macrothelidae; genus Macrothele; species Macrothele yani. The sequence goes on along the minus strand of CM077005.1, from coordinate 98,433,801 downwards.
TTTTAAAATGAAATAACTCGGAAACGGAGATCGATAGAAGAATGAAACAAGTGGTATGTTTATTTTGAAAGCCGTAAAAATCGGATTCAGAAGTTTCAAAATTACTTACAAATGTTGCAGACAGGTGGCGCTGTACGCTTTAGTCGCAGTAGGGCGTCCGAGAAATAGTCTATAAACTGTCCTTTGCAAGCAGTCGCTGCAATCACATGACAATCGATTCAAAATGTGCACCTTTCGCAGCACAGAGATGGCGCAAACGAAGAATGAAATTTTAAGTCAGCCTCTGTAGTGTGTCAACGGAAATGGACGCACATGCCTCACCGATCAGCTCTTCAAGCTCGTCCAGTGTTGCAGAATTGTTCTGGAAAACAGTGTCCTTCCATGTGCCCCACAAAAAGTAGTCGCAGGGGGTAAGATCGGGTGAGTATGGCTGTCAATCCACGCCTGTTCCAGTAAATGTGGAATAGTTCAAAGCAATGACTCTGTTCCCGAAGTATTCTTCAGGAAAGGCAAAAACCGCTGGGGTACGGTGTGATCGGGCCCCATCTTGCATAAACCACGAAGTCCCTGATACTAGAGTACCAGAAAAACCCGTTGCTCCACGGAATACATGAATTCATCCACTTCCTTCAGTACGTTAACCTCCTTTCACGTTTCGACAGCGAAACTGTCCGAAGACTGATCGCTCTGTGCTTTACGGCATTATTTATAGAACCGCACTGCGACTACAGCGTACAGCGCAACCTTTCGGCAACATTTGTAAGTAATTTTGAAACTTCTGCATCAGATTTTTACGGCTTTTCAAATAAACATACCACTTGTTTTATTCTTCTATCGATCTCCGTTTCCGAGTTATTTCATTTTAAAATCAGGGAGTCCTTTGTGGGACACCCTGTATGTACTTTAAGTCCACGGAGTGAAGTAAAAAACGCGACTCGGCAGGGCAGCGCACTTTTTCTGCAGTACGTCCAGACTGTATGATCTTTGCAACAGGCGAATCTTTTGCGCTGATGAACCGTGGTTAGAGAGGATGTCTTTCAGGTCGTCTGCTGTTATAGCTCATACGTGCGAGCGTGCGACACATGCTCCTGACAGGCACTGTTCAGGGTTGACCTCCGTTGTATCGGGAAGTCAACTGTTGAACAATGCTGTCTAAGTTTGTTGGACTCTAGAAGCTGTCGGAACCGGCGCTCCGCTCTGACACCAACCTTTAGCTGTCCTGAGCAGTTTTGCCTCCGGATCGTTGTTTGACCATTTTCACACCAGCCCTGGTACACTTTAAAATATAATCTGCGCTTTGCCAAGCAATAAGTTTGTTTTATTTCATGTAACCCTAAGTATTTTCTCCTAAGAAGTGCGTTGTTTACGCCCCCCCCCAAAAAAGTTATCAAAATAGCCCCGCAGGGCCATGAATATTCAGTTGTTCTCCACTCTTCCAATTCCTTAGTTTAAGTCTCTCTTTCATGTTTGTATGGCCCGAGGGCTAATGAGGAGGGGGGGGATAGGAATTCACTGAGGGGCTCACTACTAATTGCTCTGTTTGCTTTCTTTGCAAAATAAGGGATTCCAACACGAAGAGTAGAGTCTTTAAGACTGCTCCGGGACAGTGAAAGTGCAGAAAGTGGTTGACGACTGCTCTGTGCGTGAGGAGTGCAAAGCAAAGTCGCTGGCTGGAAGGAAGGGAGTTAAGAAGGGGTGAGATATTGTGTCCGCGGGGAACAACGTTAAAATTTTATTTAGATAAAAAAAAACGACATTTTCTTTTAAATAAATTGTTCAAGTATAGTGCTATTTTCGTAAGCAAAAATGGAAAATTTTGAAAAGAAATTTAAAACAATGCATCCAAAGCAAGCAAAAAGTTAAAAACGACATTCCACCAACACTTGTATCTTTCACTCGTGGCGTAATTATTCAGGTCCGTGTACGTATGTGTGTTCAAGTGGAGGGGATCGGAATTGCACGAATTCTTTTGTAGCCGGTAGTGAGAAGCATTGAAACCGTCACGGTTGGCAAGTGGTCTAAGCGCTGGCGTCGGAAAAGAGTCTGGGTTCGAATCCCGGTGAGGCGCGGATGTTGTGTTTGCCTTACGGCACGGGTTCTCTCCCTTCCCTGGAATCAGTGACGCTAAATTAGGAAAGGGCGACTGCTTATAACCCACCGAGTTGCTCACGGTCAGGGCAGGTGCTCACGGTGGTCGTTTAACCTTCGGGGAGGGGGGGGACGTTAAAAATTTGTGCGTTCAGTGTTTCGTAATAATAAAAAAAAGTTGCTATTAAGCTTGCCCCACCCAAAATAATGCTCGCCCACCCGTCGCCCATCCCGATTTCGAAGTCCAGCGACGTCCCTAGTGGTCCCCTTTGTTTCTGGGTATGCACTTCATATAACTCTTATCTCCCCTTTGTTCTCAACTCAGCCAAAGCGCATTAACCGACCTCCCCAATTAAGCGTACTGATTACTCCATTTAATTTTGTAATAGGCGGAATATCTAATTGAAACATTAGCATAATTTAGCCACACCTTTTGACTCGTCCCCAATGCTAATTAATTATTCTAGACCCCAAATTTTGTACCAATACCCCTGATGGCAGTAAGTAGCTGTTTCTATTGCTGGATGTCTTATCGATTGTAGAAAATCGGTTGTTTTTTATTTTCTGGCCTGTTTCATTGACTATGAATCACTAAAAAAATTTATTCGCGTCGGGAAGAATTAAGAAGCGCTCATTACAACCGAGTCGGTGTCATCTTTCTTGTTACCATTAGAATGGGCACGGATTTTGTGTTTTCGCATATATCAAAGCGAGTTTTTATACTGTCGTGCTGAAATTTTGAATTTCAGGATTTCATAATATTTCGCCTTCCTTACTCAATTAATCATGTCATAGTCCTTCATTTTCCATATTTTTTTTTTTTTTTTTTATAATTCATTGCACGCTCTTTTAGAATGACTCATTACTTTAGATTTTTCGATGTTGCGTCTGTCCTCAATTAATGCGAATCGAAAACAAGTTCCTTTGTTTAACATTAGCTGCATCTTTTCTTTCGCAGTGTACTATACTTGTGTTTAGTCACCAATTTACATGAAATTTCATATTTAAAGGTTTTTCAATGTGGAGAATCATTTGCACTTAAAACCTTTTGCACTTTCTTTGGAAAAGCCAGAAGATAGAGTTCTGATTAGCATATTTCTTAGCACATCACACGTAGTTTCTCTTAATTGCTTTCTAACCGTATCCAACCTGTTTACATGCGGCGAACGGTTTTTTTTTTACTGGTGTGCATAAGAAGGAGGTATTCGTGAGCCTCACATAGTAGATTCATAATTTGAAGAAAAATATATGGAAGTTCCTTTAAATTAAAGGTATATCACGAAGCAACGAATTACTGCAGTGTTTGTACAGAGGCAACCATCAACTAATATTTTACTGTTTTTAGCACGTCTTTTGTAAAAAAAGATCGTGCTTATGTTATCGGTTTGTCCGTCCGCCTGTACCCACGGTATCTCTGCAACTATTAGTCCGATTTGAAAAATTCTTTTTGCATTCGAAAGCTTGAAATATGCGAATGATGATCCTTCATTTCGTTTTTTTTTTTACAATGTACAATTTCGCCGCTAGAGGGCGTAAATGCAGATGATGTCGAATTCAAAAATACGTTTTATTCCACATATTTGCTTCTGAACATCCGATTGAAAAAAATCTATCTTTCGATTCCATTTATGTCGAAGGGTATTTTTGATATAGTTTCTTTTTCAAATTACGCATAGATTTTCCGATAGGGGGCGTAAAAGTAAATTGCATTTTTTCCGATAACTCTTCTTCTAAAACTCCGATTTGAAATTTTTTTTTCACAGCGAATACATCTCCTGGTGCACAATCTTTTGCATATAATTTCGAATTTTTGGTAAAGAATACTTTGGCCACCAGGGAGCGTAAGCGTTAATTTTCGCTTCTGATGTATTTGCCATAAAATCTGAGCTTCTAAAATATCGATTGAAAAAATTCTTTCGTGGATTGATGCCACTCCCATCGATAAACCTTTTCGGAATATTTTCTTCCTAAAATATTCCACAGTTTCTCCGCCAGGGGGCGTAGATGTATATCATATTTTTGTCAATATCTCGACTTCTAGGAGTCCGATTTGAAAAATTCCTTCTTTGTTGGATAGTGTTTTCCGTGGGACATTTTTTCATATAATTTCAAAATTTTCAAGTAATTCATAGACTTTCCGCTGGGGGTGTAAAGGTAAATTGTGTTTTCCCTTATATCTCTGCTTCTAAATCTCCGATCTAAAAAAATATTTCTGCACCGCATACAGCTCCTGATGGGAAATCGTTTGCACGTAATTTCAAATTTTTGTAAAAAATTGTTTGGCCACCAGGTGGCGTAAGTCTTAATTTCCGCTTCTGAAGTATTTGCAGCAAAATATGAGCTTCTAAAATCTCGATTGAAAAAAAGTCTTTTGTGGACCGATACTAATCATGTCGACAAACATTTTAGGAATATTTTCTTCTTGAAATAATGCATGGTTTCTACGCCAGGGGCGTGGATGTATCTTATTTTTGTCAATGTCTCTACTTCTAAAAGTCCGATTTGAAAAATTCCTTCTTTGTTGAATAGTGTTTCCAATGCAAAATGTTTTTCCTATAAATTCAAAATTTTCAAGTAAATCATAGACTTTCTACTAGGGCGCACAATGGTAAATTGCGTTTTTTTCTCCTAAAACTCCGATTTGAAAAATTCTTCCTGTATCGCATACAAGACTTGACGGAAAATATTTTTCACGTAATATCTAATGTTTGGTAAAGAATGGTTTGGCCACCAGGGGTCATAAGTGTTAATTTCTACTTCCGATGTATTTCTAGCAAAAATCTGGGCTCCTGAAAACTAGACTAAATTTATTTTTTTTTCTTGGACCGATACCGTTCATATGGATAAACCTTTTGTGAATACTTTCTTCCTAAAATAATGCATGGTTTTCCCACCAAGAGACGTAAAGTCACATCTTATTTTTGTCGATAACTCTGTTTCTAAGAGTTCGTAAGCTCACGATTCCGTTTACAGCAATATCTGAGGGATTAAAGACCCGATTGAAAAACTTCTTTCTTCCGTCAGATATTATTGTTTTCCATACCGGTTCCATTAGCTTTGATAAATTTAATTTGCGTCAGAACAGATTCAAAAGACGTGCTTATTACACCCGAAAATTCGGTGTCATCTTTCTTGTTTTCTTACTTTGATCGCAGCAAAAAAATAATGCCTGGTTAAATTTAATGTAAGAAAAAATTACTACCGTTGCAAAAGCAGCAGACAAGGTACGTAATCTGAGAGAGAGAATGCTGTGTTGAAGATTTTATTCCATTCTTTCCAATTTTATAGCTGAACTCAGAATTGTAAATAGTTTTTTCGCTTTTAATGGGAAGGAAAATTCAAATCTGCCAAAATATTTTTTTTTTCAGGACTTACCGATGTAAAAAAAAAAAAATTCACAAAAATTATATTGAAATTTTTTATTTCTGGAATGGCAAGAATTTCAGTGCAAATTTTGTAAAGTGAGAGAAAGTAAAGAATGTGGAGGATTAGGTATTTTTTAATTACTTTCAAATGGAAGGAACATTTTAACTATAGCTGAAAGAGACTTTCCAAAACTGTCATTCAAGAATTCATGTAATTGTTAGGCCAAAAAATTATAAATCAAATGCAGATCTTGTTATAAAGAAAAGCGTATACGTGAATCAACGCCAAAATTTTACCGTGAGTGAACCTGAATGCATTAACGTATCCAACAAATTTAGAGTTTCTATCCCAGTTTATTGGTAGTATATTTGATTACACAAGGTCTGTCCGGAAAGTAATGAGTCTCATTGAATAACAGACGTTTAATTAAAGTTATACTTACACAACATTAAAATTCCTCGAAATAACATCCTTGAACATCAATACACCGCTGCCAGCGGTTCTGCCACGCCGCGTAACTTGTTTGGAAGTCGGGAACAGGGATCGCTTTCAAAGCACTCGTCGCGGCAGTTTTTTTTTTTTTTTTTTTTTGATTGGAGGTTTAACGACCACCGTGAGCAACTCAATGGGCTATAAGCAGTCGCCCGTTCCTAATTTAGGGTCACTGGTTCCAGGGAAGGGAGAGAGCCAGAGCCGTAAGACAAACACAACATCCATGCCTGACCGGGATTCGAACCCGGACCCCTTACGGACGAATGATCAGAGGCCAGCGCCTTATACCACTGCGCCACCGAGGCGGCGTCGTGGCAGTTTGCACGTTTGTACCAGTTTGCACGTTTGTACCAGTCCCAAAATGGTATCCTTTCAGGCTGGATTTGAGCCGGGAGACAAAAGAAGTCAGCCGGGGCCAAGTCCGGGCTGTAGGGAGTTTGGGGCAGCGTTGCCACGTTGCGTTTCGCCAGAAACTCTCTCACGCTCAGCGACGCATTTCTCGGCGCATTATCGTGATGAAGAACCCAAGTGTTGGTGAACTCCGCGCAGACGTGCGCAACTCTGTTCTTCAGCCGTTGAAGCACTTCCACGTAAAATGCAGCGCTGACCGTTTGTCCGGGTGCTATGAACTCCTTATGGACAACACCTTTACAGTCAAAGAAGACAATGGGCATCGATTTCATCTTCGATTTGCACATTCGAGCCTTCTTTGGTCGAGGAGACTCGGGAGTGTGCTACTCTGAGCTCTGTCTTTTTGTCTCCGGATCGTACTCAAAGACCCACGTTTCATCACCTGTTATCACTTTCTCCAAAAAACCAGGTTCACTCCTCACACTGTCCACAAGCTTACGAGAAATCGACACACGGTTGTTCCTCTGTTCATCGGTCAAAACTTTAGGAGCCAATTTGGTGCAAACTTTCCGCATCTGCAATTCTTGCGTGATGATTTCATGCACAATGGATTTCGCAAGTCCCACGTGCTCTGCTGCCAATCTAACACTCAGACGTCGGTCAGAGTCCAAAACCGCTTTCACCTTTTCCATATTGTTTGAAGTGTGAGACGTTGAAGGGCGCCGTGGGCGTGGCTCATCCTCGACGCTCTCTCTTCCATCTGTGAACGTTTTGTGCCACCGAAACACTTGCGCTTTCGATAAAGCATCCTTCCCGTAGGCTTTCTGTATCATAGCAAGCGTCTCGGTAGCGGAGTTTTCAAGTTTAACACAAAACTTTACCGCGTATCGCTGTTCGACACTCTTCTGCATTTTGACCGTTACGCGACACTCACACAGCTGTCCACTTCGCAAGCGATCCTCACTCTGTAAAAGCTCAGAGCCAACTGACGAGACACCGATCGTTTACCTAACATACCCCACCACCCGCCACGCCTGGAGACTCCGCCCCTTCCGATTGGCCCAGGAAAAGTGGTCTCATTACTTTCCGGACAAACCTTGTATTGTATTGATTATTCAGTTCCAACTAAAATTAGTAAAAGTGGGTTGGTGCGCAGGAAATCAGCCGAAAGAAACGGAGCATAAGTTTGAAAGCCAAGAACGGGAGGGTGAAACAGAAACACTGTTTGGCTCAAAAGAACGTTTAATATGCAAATTGCTTTTTTAGATACCGTTAAATTGGTAGCGCACGTGTGTGTGTATTCCCCTTCAGAGTATAAGGAATGCTAGCCCCGAAGGTGACGGTCTACCAGGTATTTTCCAGGGATTCCGGAGACCCAGTCTACCCCTGGTCTCATTTCTCATTCTTGCAGTCGTGACTATCTAAAAAAGTTACATGTCAAGGTTCTCATATACTGGTTAACCGTGATAAGTGGCACAGGTCCTTAAAGGTAGTACTTTCGCATCGCTATGGAGCGTTAAGGTCCTTCCGTAAAGCCTCCCGCGCTAATGCTTAACGACGAAAGAGAAATCAATGTAATGAAAAACAAAAAAACAAAAGTTGCCAAAAATATAGCATAGAACTGACAGGAAATTGGAAATACGACCTGGTGTATTATGTGGGTGGCAAAACGAATTTCCTTGTTCCAAACATGAAAAAATATTACTGACTTTAGGACAACAAAATTTTGTCATGGGATTAGTAGCGCCTAATGGAGATTATTGGACTCACCTTCGTTTTGCTAATGATGTAATCATTTTTGTAACTACCCCTTCAGAACCGCAGAGTAGGGCCAAGACAAAACTGATGTACAATGCTTTTCAAAAAATGAAGAGTTTGTTATTGATGGGGAAAAGCTCGAAGTAACCGATTCCTACATTTACCTTGGACGACAAATATCAAGCAAAGGTCACATTGATGAGGAAATTAATCGGCGTATAAAACTTGGCTGAAGAGCTTTACGAAGATACAGTACAATTTTCAAGAGCAATATGCCATTATGTCTTGAAAGAAAAGTCTTTAATCAATGCATCCGTGCAGTTCTTACATATGGAGCACAGACATGTACCTTAACTAAAAAAGACCTACAAAGGCTGCAGATAACTGAAAGAAGTATGGAGAGATGCATGTTTTGTGTAACCAGGAAATATAAGATGAACTCGTGAATAAGGAAAATGACAAGAGTGGAAGACATCATGATCAGAGTAAAATTCCTGAAAAGGCAAATGGCTAGACATGTTGCCAGAAGAACGGACCACTCATGGACAACCGAAATTCTAGACTGGATTCCAAGGGACAGGAAGAAACCAAGAAGACACACGGGAAACGAATGAAATTCGAAAACATGCTGATGAAACATGGAGGAGAGTGGCTCAAAACAGACAGTTGTGGAGACAACTTGGGGAGACCTTCATCCAGCAGTGGATTGATAATGGTTGATAATGAGTGTGTGTGTGTGTGTGTGTAGTCAAGCACTCTAAAATACAGTAATTACGTGCAGCACTTGCCGAAAGTAACGAAGAGTATATTAGAATTTTCCAAACACACCTTTTCTAAAAACAGTTTGTGACACAATTAGATTAGCCTCCATTTCATCTGTTCCGTCTTGGTAGGTGTACAGCATGTCTTCTTATTTGCGGCATGATGCAATAAACGGAAAATAGATAAGCAAAGTGCTTTTCTTTTCTGTTTCATGGTTTGAGTTAGTGCGCAAAATATCATATGAGTAAGGTCATCCTAACACATCCTGCCCCCTCGAGAAATGTTAGGACTTCGGAACCTTTCCAGCCGCCAAGAAATAAATATTGAAAAAAAAAAAAGCACCGCTCATGAGGATTTTTCTTTTGTGCTGCGTATGTTACATAATTAACTGTAATTTAAGGTTATGGAATCGTTTAATAACACCTCAGCATGTTTAGGTTTTGATGTAACACAGTGACATTGAAGAATATCTCCTACCTCTGTCAGGGATAAACGTTTACCATCGTTCCCTAGTGGTGCCGTTAGCTGTACTCTGTAATTGTGTTGTAGTCGAAAGTGCAGGAAACTGATGATTCATTTATGGGCATATCGATGTCATGGGCATAGATAAGAACACATTAGTAGATGCGTCCCTGTAACGTGTAGTAGGGAAAACGTCTTTGCTTTAAATTGTAGGCTCACAACAGAATATGTCTTCATAGAGATAAAAGATTGGTTAGATAGCATCAGAAGTCGTCCAAAAGCATGCTGGTGTTGCATTTGGTGAGAGCATAAGAAATAGAAAAAAATTAGTCTATAAACGTGATGCTTACTAGATCCTGTGGATTATGGAATTCATGGGGGTAATGCCCACACATCCTTTGATCTGTGGGAGGCATATGCCGTCTCTACCCGAGGCCGGACGAGAGACTCTCCGTCAGTAGGTCGTCCAAAGGCTAACCACAGACTCAAAACTAAGGTACAGAGGGTGAGTCGAAAGTTTTGCAATATTTTGATCACTTCATGTCTTCATACGTGCCTTTACGACGAAAGTTGACTAGCATTCAAAGTATAGGCCATCGTGTTGCACCGTCTTTAGCCATCTATATGCCAGTTCTTCGATTCCGCGGCGGTACAGCTTATGGGGTCTTGTCATCACCCCCTTATAGCTTACAGGCCCGCGCACCGGATTGTGACGTCACTAGGGTAATCCTGTAGTCGGTGAGAGGGAGATGTACGGCGATGTGCAAAGTGAACGCGTCTTTACGTATACTAACTAAACAAGTCAGGCGTTCTTTAAAGCTTCACTGCGTTTAAATAAGGACTTCTGTGTTAGTTTTTTAAATAACTGCACAGTTTACATGTTTCTTTTATAATCTTTTAAAATACTGAAGAAAAAGAAATTGCAGCGTAAAATCCAGCGTAGCAATAATTTCGACGTAAAAGTGTAAGCAAGACAGATTCGTAACTTAATGAAACCATTACTTGTCATTTCACTGAAAATGATAAACCATCCATGTAATCGAAATTATAAACTGTCGTCATAATTTCACTTGAAGTTATAGTGTCGTCATAGTTCACCGAATAATTCTTGTACTTATGCACACATTATTCTTGTACTTCAAAGATTAGTTTGAAGGCCCATTACGAAATACTGCCGTCGTTTCAAAAGATGTCAATTGACGAATTTAAGGAATCAGATTTTTCATTCATTGCGAGCTTACGAGTACGAAATACTGAGTAATTAAATCATTCCTTTAGTGAAAATGTATTTTCATATCGGACAGTAACTAGCAATTTATGTGCAATCCATGTTCACTAATATACATGGTGATCAGAATCGGCCGCACAATAAACCTACCGGACTATTCCTCGTGGAGAAAGAAGCACAAAACCTTTGTCCGATCGGACGTCGCATTCCGGAGATATACCATCACCCCTAATAGCTTAACTGGCCCGCGCACCGATTTGTGACGTCACTAGAGTAGTCCGTAGTCGCGGAGAGTACGGCGATGTGCGAACGAACGCGTCTTTACGTACACCAACTAACCATGTCGTGCGTCCTTTTAGAGTTTCACTGCATTTAAATAAGAACTTGTGTGTTAGTTTTTAAATAACTGCAGAGTTAACAAGTTTGTTTAATAATCTTTTAAAATACAGAAGAAAAAGAAATTACAGCGTAAAATTTAGCGTAGCAATAATTTCGACTTGAAAGGGTAAGCAAGACAGATTCGTCAACTTAATGAAAGCATCACTGTCATTTCACTGGAAGTGATAAACCATTCCTATAATCGAAATTATAAACTGTTGTCGTAGTTTCACTTGAAGTTATAGTGTCTTTATAGTTAACCGAATGATTCCTGTACTTGTGAACAAATCGTTCTTGTACTTGAAAGATTAGTTTGAGGGTCCATTACGAAGAATCGCCGTCGTTTCAAAAGATGTCGATTGACTAATTTAAGGAATCAGATTTTTCATTCATTGCAAACTTATGACTATGAAAATTTTAGTAATGAAATAATTCCTTTAGTGAAAATGTATTTTATATGCAATCCGTGATCACTAATATATAAAAAAAGGTCAAGAAAAGCTGAATTTTTTTCTGTGTTTTTTAATTATTACCAAAGGCTCAATAAAACACGTTTTAACATACATACAGTAAATTACTGCTTGATCCACTGATTGCATCAAATAAATTAAGATTTCAAGAAAATTATGCAATTGCTACATTATAAACGTACAATAATGACATAACAAGTTTTCCTAATTTTAGTACCATCTAGTTACGTGTTTGGACAACTTCCTTTTGATAAGCAAATACAAAGTTTGTAATTTTTCTCTTCCAGAGCACTATTTCAAAAAAGTTACCTTGTCAAAGTTCAACACATCTGTATTAAGTATATTAGTAGCATTAAGCAAAACTATTTGGATCCACAATATAAGTATTTCTTTTTATCTGGAAAAATACAAGTAACTTATTGGCGGAAATTTCCTGAAATTTGATTTTCAAGAAGTATTCAGCAAAACTGCCAATGTACATATAATTATGGTTGTGTAGTTCTTTGTGTATCACAAACACAATTTGATTATGTGTCCGTTAGCTGTTCCTTGAAGAATTTCAAAGACACGTTTCTAAGAAAATCTGAAATTTGTTCCAATAATTTCTTAAAGTATTTTTTCAGATAATTATTGTATTTTTTGAGAACCTGACAAATGCACATGCAGTTATTTTACTGAATAAATCTAAGCGATTGTTTTGGTACTATAGGATGTATTTCAAAAGATGTACATGTTTCATTATAAATTGACTAACTTGATGTACCATTTTCTCAGAAACTATAAAAAGCAATGGTATAAAATTTTGCACAAATGTTTTGTCATTACTAAAGCTATTGAAAAAGATTGTTTTTCCCTTTTTTTTTTTATTTTGGTTTCAAAATAAATTCTATGAAGGATTGAAGATGTTTTTCCCCATACAAAAATTGACACCCACCCCCACGTTTTTTGTTTTTTTTTGATTGGAGGTTTAACGACCACCGTGAGCAACTCAATGGGCTATAAGCAGTCGCCCGTCCCTAATTTAGGGTCACTGGTTCCAGGGAAGGGAGAGAGCCAGTGCCGTAAGACAGACACAACATCCATGACTCACCGGGATTCGAACCCGGACCCCTTCGGATGAATGATCAGGGGCCAACGCCTTAGACCACTGCGCCACCGGGGCGGCCCCCCACGTTTGGAAGCACACTTTCCAGTAGTTATCGGATAATATGAAATATATTAGTTCCAGTTATTATTGCTGTAGCTTGTGAAGACACAGTGCTGGAAGTCTGGAAACAGATAAGTCTAGATAAATGAATAAAAAGTTGATCTCTCATTTTATGCAAAGGTTTTCAAAAAAAAAAAAAAAAAAAAGAAGCGAGTATATATTTCTACTTGTATTTTAAAAATCTTGTTTGTTTAAAACATAGTTTCCACAATATGTGGATTCATGTCGATCCACGTACTTTTTTTTCTCTTAAAAATAATATCCAAGGCTTAAAAATACCATGCCCGAGATGCCCAGAGCATGTAAATCCTTCGTCTGGGCAGGTAAATAAAACATCTAATTGCCTGTGCATAGTAACTAAATTTTAAAATAAAAAAAGTTTGTAATAAAATTTCCTACTACACAAGAAAGAAAAGACAGTCATCACATGTCGTGTTTCATGTCATTGTTAATTAATGGAAGTTGTATTATTGTTACGAAGTACCAAGGAAAGAGTAATATCACATCTTTAATTATGTTATGCTCTACGCCCAGAAATCGGAAACCTAGTTTTGCTCCAAATTTTGTTTATAATCAACAACAGTATGCATGCCTCTGATGTAACTGACCTCTCATGTTTAGTGACAAAGGGAGAAAACTTTAACAAAAGGAACATGGCAGAATCAGTAAATTTCCGAAACACCAGTTTCATCATCGTACCATTTCATACCAATTTTAGCATCAGCATCTTCAAAATTGATATACACACGTTTGTGCATTGAACATTTTTGTAATACAGACCCTTAAAATGTAAGTGCAAACATGTTAAAACAGTTCATATTTTTAACTTAAAAAAAATTCGATTCTGGTTTGTTATCTTAAAAGATAAATTTTCCTGCGCATCCAGCTTTTACTACCTGGGCAAGTAAATAATTTCTTGCCCAGGTAGTACTGATATATTTCACCTAATTTTTAAGAAATTGAATGGTTCTGATAAATTCCCATCCTACCACAGATAGAGCATACACACTGCTCACACGAGAGTTCTTCAATGTGTTGGTTTGTAGAAAAATCCTTGAAAATCTTTAAACGGACATTTTAAAGGCAAACTTACTCCTGAACTATGTGTGAACTTCTGTTTTTGTGCATTCATATCTAATTTTTGCTGTCTATACTTGATTCAGTGTTTGTGTTCCTTTAGTAATAAATATTAAAAATGATAATTCAATGCAACTCTCCATGTCTGCAAACACAAAAGATGTATTTCACATGGCAACAAGGCCTTAGCATTTCTATAAAGGACATAGGCATGTTAGATGTGTACATGACATACATATATTTCGTATAGGATATAGGTATTTTACAAGCACTTGGGCCCAGAAACAGGGACCCCAAAAAAGTTAATCTGACGCTGCCTAAACACTTAAATAACTAAGTACGAATGTATCAACATATTACTCTTGGGATCAAAAACATGCAACCATTATTATTCTGTGTCCATAATAAAGTTTAAAATCCCTTCCTAAATATACATATTTTACTTTTAACTTATTTGATACATTGGCAAAAACATATGGGTTACTATAACAACACAAGTAATCTATTCTTTCCATTACAAACATAAATTTCATTTTTCAAAAATATTTTCAGTGCTTTGACTTCCCGCTGTGAGATGCATTAGATTATAAAATTAGCCAAATTTAAATTTTCTAGTTAAAATTTTTTATTTTACGAGTAGTTTAAAATAAGGTTAACAAAAGGTTTCCACTTACCTTAGAGTTCTTGGTCACTTGAAAATTTTCACACTTTATTGCTGTAATCCATTTTCTGAGAACCTCCCCATTAGTAGGGAATTTGAATACTTTTAATATTCCTCTATGAAAATAAATTTAGTTGACAATTTGACAACAACAACCACGCACATCGACAGTCACGCTTACACAGAGTGAGCAGCTCTTTTTTTTTAGTTTTATTTTGCATGCTCGACCACCCACCACGGACATCAGCCTACTCTCCCCTACGTCACGCAGCTTCCGGTGTTCGGTGCGCGGGCCTGTTAAGCTATTAGGGGTTGATGGATATACGCGCCGAAAGTTCGTGACGTCACATCCGGTAAGAATGCAGACATTAGAAATAACTTACCCAATTATTTTGATAGAAAACATGTAATTTATTGATGTGTACCACTACTACACAAATGATAAAACACGTGGATTCGTGTCAACATGTGTTCAAAATGACCACCTTGTAGTGAGGAACAGGCGGCAGCCCGCCGAGGAATAGACATCTGCACGCGTTGCAGCATGGCAGGGGTTACAGTTGAGGGCCGCGTGTAAGGTGGCCACCAGGCCGTGCAGGCTGTTGGCAGGCCGTCGATATACCACTTCCTTTAGATGACCCCAGAGGAAGACTACCGTCGCCAAAGATCCGGCGATCTAGCGGGCCATGCGACAGGACCACCGCGGCCAAGCCATCGACCGGGATATTCCGTATCCAGCCACTGGCTAACATTTGCAGAGTAATGCGCGGTACTCCATCATGTTGGAACCATAGATTTCTAAGAACAGCCAATGGTACGTTTTCCAGTAAATCCGGCAGACCATCGCGTAGGAAGGAGCACCATGTAGTTGGCAGCTGTGAAACGTTTGGGAAGAAGATATGGTCCCACTAGGATATCGCCCACAATACCTCACCAGATATTAACACCCCACCGGACCTGGTGAGCGTGCTCACTTGTTGCTTCAGGATTGTCCAATGCCCAAACATGACTGTTTGGGTGTTGCAGATACATTGCCGTGTAAAGCTTGCTTCATTTGTCCACAAGATTCGGCGGATGAAACTATTATCGGCAGCATGTTGCTGTAGCAGCCACTCACAGTATACCTGTCGTAGAGGATAATCCTGTGGTAATAAGCCTTGCAGCCGTGTGATGTGATATGGATGCAGGTCTTCGACATGTAGAACGGCAAGTACGGTACTTTAGTGCACTGCAGCTGGTCGTTGGCTGCTGCTCCTCTATGAACTCTAGTATGGCGTCCTTGAGGGACGGTGTTCTCACAGAGGGTCCAGCGCCACTGTCTACACTTGGAGGTGGTGCGACATTGCCTGTGTCGCGCAGTCGAGCGTCAAGCCGCCGTCGCGCTGGGTATCGCTCGCTGTAGGCCCTTGCTTCACGCAATGCTGAACCATGGCATTCCCCCAATAGGGGATACACGTCACAATATTCTCTCAAACTGTACGGCATATTGCTACCCACACTACTGTCAAATGTACCAACGCAGTATGAGCTTACCTGCTACCATCGCCAACCCTTTTATCCCTACCTGCCATAGCGGGCAGGCGTACAACTGATGGTTTCACGCCACCACGTCCTTCGAATTTGCACACCTACCCCATGCCACATTTTTAAATGTTGATTGCCTTTTTTTTTACTAATTGGAGGTTTAACGACCACCGTGAGCAACTCAGTGAGCTATAAGTAGTTGCCCGTTCTGAATTTAGGACCACTGGTTCCAGGGAAGGGAGAGAGTCAGTGCCGTAGGACAAACACAACATTCATGTTTCATCGGAACTCGAACCCGCACCCCTTTCGGACAAATTATCAGAAGCCATCGCCTTTGCCTTGTGATACGTGCGTCTGTATAACTATTCACGTCGCTCTTCAACGAGCATGTGCGTTACCGGATGTGCCGTCACGAAACTTTCGGCGCGTATATCTCCGGATATACGCACCGAAATTTTCAGCTTCTTTCTCCACGAGGAATCATACGGAAGGTTTATTGTGTGGTATATAAAAAAAAAGGTCAAGAAGAAAAACTGAATTTGTTCCTGAGTTTTTAAATTATTACCAAAGACCCCATAAGACACTTTTTAACATACATACAGTGAATTGCTGCTTCATCCACTGATTGCATCAAATAAATTAAGATTTAAAAAAATTACGCAATTGTTACATTATTAAATGTACAATAACGACATTTTAATGCGGTAACAAGTTTTCCAAATTTTAGTACCATCTAGTTACGTGCTTGGACAACTTCATTTTGGTAAACAAATATAAAGTTTATAATTTTTGTCTTTCAGAGCACTGGTTAAAAAAGCTAACTTGTCAAAGTTTAAAACATCTGTATTAAGTATATCAGTAGCATAAAATAAAACTATTTGGATCCAGAATATAAACATTGCGTTAAATGTGTACTTTACCGTCCTACATTATTTAGTCGGAAAAATTTAACTGTGTGAGAAAAGTGTGACGTACAATTTTATAAGCATACAAAATAATAGGGAAAGGTGCAAAAATATAGTATTTTTAGATAAAAGGAAGTAATTCTTCAGAAGTATTAACCTGTGAGTATGATGGTTTGCAGCAGTAGGTGCGGGAGACTGAAGCCACACTACCGGCCACTACGTAAAGGTTCAGTGCGTCGGGCCGCGGGTGGCCTAGTGGGCAACGTTCGTGACTGCCACGGAACGGGCCTCAGGATCTATCCTAGCAGCTACGAACGCTCGATCCACTAAATATCCTCCGTACGTCGGATGGGCACGTTAAGCCGTCGGACCCCGGGTACTGGCCCCCGGTAATAAATAAGGGCGTCTTCCTCCCCCTTTCTACTTCGCTTCCGTGTCACTTTCCTATCGGGCGCTCTATCCCAAATCTCCTAGTTTCTTATTTCTAAGGGTTGTTTAAGACCTGGGGTCAGACACTCCCTTCCTAAAATCCTCTACATATGATCATCATCATTGGTTCCATGCGTCGGAACGGAGAAGCAGTTGGTAGTGAATGCGCGTAAGAATGCAAGAGGAGCGGGGTGTATTTTTCGGAAAAGTGTGATGCGTCGTGTAATTATGTGCAAATAGAAGTAGTTCAAACTTGTTTTTATTAATTTTTGAGAAAGATATGTGCGGAATGTCGTTATTATTAGTTTCACAATGTCTCCGAATGGAAAGAAATTAAGAAGGAATGTTAATGAATTTATGTACGACAGAAATTTTGAGGAAGAAGTTTTGGTTCCGGTTGAACTCAAAGTTTTGGTTATGCTTTGGAAGATGTGCAGGGCTAGGTGATTTCTTCAAACACTTCATATGTAGTTCTGCTGTTGTTCTGTACATCGTAGCTCACATTTTCCCCTCGTGAAACGGATATTTTTCAAAATAAACGATTTCTTTCGATTCAGATATCGTACTGTGGTAGGTAACACGACATAAAGTGTGGAGACTGAGGATTTTGTACTAGCGCTTTTTGGATATTACTGTTTAAAAAAAAAACTTGCGATGCTGCGTTAAACAGACCTCTTTCCTTCCGCGTATTCCTACAAGACGCTTCGATGACTACGTACTGCTCAACCGCTTCCTTCTGTATTATTCCGCCCATTACTTGCCCTTCTCAACGAAGCTTCCATTCACCGGACTCCACTTTGACGCCGTCGCCGCTCCCTCGTCTTAGGCCTACCGCACGTACTCTTCCAAACAATCGATCGCACTCCCAGGTAAATACTTCGGAAAAAAATCTTTCCTTTCATCTAAAAATACTATATTTTTTCACCTTTTCCCATTATTTTGCAAGGTTAAAAAATTGTACGTCGCACTTTTCTCACACATTTAAATTTTTCCGACGAAATACTTTAGGACGCTAAAGTATACATTTACCAACATTTCTTTTTATCTGGAAAAATACGAGTACTTATTGGCATAAATTTCCGCAAATTTGATTTCCAAAAAGTATTGAGGAAAACTGCCAATGTACAAGTAATTATGTTTGTGTAGTCCTTTGTGTACCACGAACACAATTTAATTATTTTTCCGTTAGCTGTTAATCTTCGAGCAAGCTCGACCACCCACATCGGATGACCGGACTACACTCCTCTACATCACCCAGCTTCCGGTATTCGGTGCGCGGGCCTGTAGCTATAAGGGTGCGATGACATGGTCCGGACTATATGCTGGGTCTGGCATCAATTCGATGCCCTTAAGTTCCTGGACCCAGGCAAAACTAAACTACTCTGCTGTAGGAGAGCGCGCTTTCTGTTCACCAGTACCGGGCACATCTCCTCCAAACGGCATACATCAGCCCCAGCTGTTCAGAGTGGAGTTTGGCGTTGATGGTCCGACTGTCTGGAACAAATTTGTAACGGGTTATCCCTTTGAAATTTCACCAGACGTAGAGTATCACCTTGTGCTCGAAGTGCTCACTTTGGCAACAGGTTCAGGAAGCTGACCCGGGCTCAATCACTGCCGTTGTGTGTTAGGATTACGGAAATAGACCCATTTTTCATCGCACGCAACAATTCTTTTGATGAAACGTATATCGCGCGGGTTTTCTAGGAGCTTCTTGCACACTTCCACTCTGCGGTTCGCTTCAGCTGGCGTCAGTTCGTGAAGGACAATGAGGCAAATCCTTAAACCTTGCCGTAGTCCTGAAGGTGACGCACCACGGTAGTCTGTGATACGCCCAGCTCACCTGGTAATCTCCGTGTGCTGGTTGTCGGATTTCGCTACGGCATGGGGCACAGTCTCCGAATCCACCGTTCGCGGCCTACTTGACCTTGGCTGTTCGTTGAGGTTTCTGTCACCTGAGCGAAATTTCTTGAACCACCTGGTTGCGGTTCTGTGGTCCACGGAACCTTTCCCTTTGCGTGACAAATTCTTCGTGTTGCTTGAGCAGCGTTATGGCAGAGTTTTTTTTTTCTTTTTTTTTTTTTTTGATTGGAGGTTTAACGACCACCGTGAGCAACTCAATGGGCTATAAGCAGTCGCCCGTCCCTAATTTAGGGTCACTGGCTCCAGGGAAGGGAGAGAGCCAGTGCCGTAAGACAAACACAACATCCATGCATGACCGGGATTTGAACCCGGACCCCTTACGGACGAATGATCAGAGGCCAGCGCCTTAGACCTCTGCGCCACCGGGGCGGCATGGCCGAGTTCAAACTCCTAAAGTGAAAATTCCCTAATTAGCCGGTTGTGGCTGTTCATCTTTTAGGCGTCCCAACCACAGACAGAACGATGGCATGCAATGCTGTTCACAGCAAGGACTACCTCTTTATATCCCTTTCGATTGACTGCAGTGCGCGACTTGAACTAGAGTAAACACGTGACATACACGCCGCAGCACATGCGTTTATGCAAATATTGTAAAACTTTCGACTCACCCTCTGTAATTTATTGCGTCACTTCCGTTACCCATTTCGGTTACATCGAAATTTCATTCGCCGCCCTGGTGGTGCAGTGGTCTAATGCGCTGGCCTCTGACCATTCGTCCGTAAGGAGTCCGGGTTCGAATCCCGGTCAGGCATGGATGTTGTGTTTGCTTACGGCACTGGCTCTCTCCCTTCCCTGTAACCAGTGACCGTAAATTAGGGACGGCCGACTGCTTATAGCCCATTGAGTTGCTCACGGTGGTCGTTAAACCTCCAATAAAAAAATCATTCATGGGATTTACTTTACTGCTGTCGGGAATGATGCCCAGTATCAAAACTAAAAGCCCCATTGTTGTCGAAAAGGACGTGGCTCTCCTTTAATTGAGAGGACTATATATGAGTCTTTGCTTCTGAATGTGAGTAAATAACATCTTTAACATTTTGAGGAAGAAATGCAAATTTACCAAAATAACCGAAACTGGCGAAACGTGTAAGAATATTGTGTAAATGGTCAAATGACAAAATATGGAGCGAAAAAACTGTACCATAGAAAAGTTTGAATTCCAATCAGTTTACAAATAAAGACTTTTGCGCTCTTTCTTGAACTGCGCCCGGAGAAGCAGTCCCGTCTGTCCCACCATAGTTACGCCTCTAGTCAGTAGGGTGGAACCTGATAACAGACAGCAAATCCCACACCGCACATAACATAAATGTCATGTTATTTTAAATACACCAGGTCGTGAATTCTTAAGGAACGCTTATAGAGTAGTAAATCCGTATCCGTTTGTTTTCGTGGTGTGATACGCATAAAGATTCGCCAAGCTTTCACACTCCACTGGGAGGCTTTTTCAAAGCAATGTAGACAATTTTATTCGCATTCGAAGATTTTTCATATGTTCGCCAAGCTTTCACACTCCACTGGAAGGCTTTTTCAAAGCAATGTAGACATAAAATGGTCTACATTTATTCGCACTCGAAGATTTTTCATATATTCGCCAAGCTTTCACACTCCACTGGGAGGCTTTTTCAAAGCAATGTAGACATAAAATGGTCTACCTTTTATTCGAATTCGAAGATTTTATATATATTCGCCAAGCTTTCACACTCCACTGGGAGGCTTTTTCAAAGCAATGTAGACAATTTTATTCGCATTCGAAGATTTTTCATATGTTCGCCAAGCTTTCACACTCCACTGGAAGGCTTTTTCAAAGCAATGTAGACATAAAATGGTCTACATTTATTCGCACTCGAAGATTTTTCATATATTCTCCAAGCTTTCACACTCCACTGGAAGGCTTTTTCAAAGCAATGTAGACATAAAATGGTCTACATTTATTCGCACTCGAAGATTTTTCATATATTCGCCAAGCTTTCACACTCCACTGGAAGGCTTTTTCAAAGCAATGTAGACATAAAATGGTCTACCTTTTATTCGAATTCGAAGATTTTATATATATTTCGCCAAGCTTTCATACTCCACTGGGAGCCTTTTTCAAAGCAATGTAGACATAAAATGTAGACCATTTTATGTACATTGCCTTGAAAATGTCTCCCAGCGGAGTGTAAAAGCTTGGCGAATCTTTATGCATCTTACACCACGAAAATAAAGGATTTACTACGCTATAAGTATTCCTTGAGTACATAAATGTCAATTAAAGCAATACCGTAAACTTACCGTACGAAATATCTTAAATGCTAGTACTGTGCTTCAGCGACTATACTTATAAAAATTCCGGGTTTTCTTCCTTAACAAAGACTTTCCAACTTGTAACTTCTAATATACCTTCTTCATCAGGGTATCACAAAATCCCTAGTCCAGGGACGTCGTTAGACTTCGAAATCATGGAGGAGGGAGGGGGCGACAAGTAGGCGACTATTATTTTTGGTGGGGCAAGATTGATAGAAACTTTTTTTACGAAACTCTTAAGGAAATAATTTGAGACGCTTTTCTACTACCGGCTACAAAGGAATTCGTACACCCCCTCCATCCCTCGGAAAACGCACACACCTAAATCTTACAAGTTACACCATTGGTAAACCAACAAGATTACATGATAATGACCAGTGTGTTACTGGTGTAAGATATAAGTGTTGGTAGAATACCGCCTGCAACTTTTTTCTTACTGTGAATGCATTGTCTTAATTGCTTTTCAAAATTGTGCATTTTGACTTATGGAAATAGTGCTGTACGTGAAGAATTTCTTCAAAGAAACTGTTCTTTTTGTTTACCTGAATCACATTTTAACGTCGTGACACGCAGACACAATATCTTCCACTCCTTAACTCCCTTTATTCAAACCAGAGACTTTGTCTTGCACTACTCTCCTGTTTTGCTTCACAAGTCATCGACCTTGCATTGCACTCCTCTCTTCCAAAGTAGTTATCAACCGCATCGTGCTTCCACACTGCCCCATGGCAACGTTAAAGTCGCTAATATAGCTTTAGACTTTACTTTCCATACCGGAATCCCATACTTAATATAAGGGTCGCCCGAATGAAAGTGAGACTCGTGTAATAGCGTCGCTGTATAATTACACAGAGCCGTGCATTTGTGCCGGTAGATGGCGTGTCATGTCAGGAAGCATGCTATTATCGGCGGCACGTGTCAGTGTGCTGTCTGCGCGTGCGGCGGCAAGTTGACTACGTAGGGTCGTGACATGGATTCATCCAAACAGGCCCAGCATGCAGTTATGCAAGTTTTGACGGCAGAAGATGTTAGTGGAGCCGAAATTTATCGTCGTATGAAGGATGTGTATGAGAATGAGTGTCAGTCACGGTGTACAGTGTTCCGCTGGTGTAATGAATTTCGTTAAGGATGTGTGAACACTGAGGACATGCCGAGACCTATGCAAGCACACGTGGGCATCACCATGGAATCGATTGCTGCCGTGGACAACCTTATGAAGGAGAATCGCCGAATCACCACCTGCTAGCTTGTGGCAACATTGTCCGTGAGTAATTCTGTATCGCCGATCAGGATACAGAAGGTTTGCGTACAATGGGTCCGTAAGTATCTCCAGGAGGAGCAGAAGACTCGGCGAATGGCTGCTTGCCTGGAGCATCTGCATCATTACCACGCAAGGGGGGGGGGCATTTTTTTTCCAAGATTGTTGCCGCAGATGAAACTTCGTGCCACCACTTCGATCCGGTCACAAAACGGATGGGTATGAAATGGTGGCATCCGAACTCTTCCCGCCCAAGAAAAGCTCAGTCCTCCTTAAGAGCTCGAAAAGTGATGAGAATGGCCCATTGCTGTTGGATTGGCTAGACACAGGCAGTGCGATTAAGGCAACCACATACTGCGATAAGTTACGCAACCTCAAAACAGCCATCAAGCGTAAGCGACCCGGTATGTTGTCGAATTTGGTTATTCTGTTGCACGACAATGCACGCCCGCATGTGGCGACAGTGGGCCAAGATTTGCTGCGGAGCTTCCGCCGAGACGTCCCCGACCATCACCACACCTATAACTCTGATCTGGCACCCTGCGACTGCGACATCTTTGGGCCACCGGGAAAACTCTCAAGGGCCGCCTGTTTGCTAACGACGCTGAGGTACGGGACGCCGTTGGAGACTGGTTTCACAGCCAACCACAGACGTTCTTCGCTCAGGGTATCCACAATCTTGTGCCTCCTTGGGGGACTTGCTTGAACAGACGAGGATACTATGTGTAGCGGGTATGTAGCCCATGAATCACTCTTACTTCCTGTATGTTCACATATTCCAACCTATGAACCGTTACGGCAAAAAACCGACAGTCTCAGTTTCATTTGGGTAACCCTTATAGAACAAACAGCAGAGCAATTAGTAATGACCTCCCTCAGCTAATTCCTATCCACCCTTTTCATTCGCCTCTGGCCATACTAGCATGAAAAAAAGTTTAACCTAAGAATTTGGAAGAGTGGAGAACAGTTAAATTTTTAATGAACTGAAGAAGAACAATTCAATTTTTTGAAAAGTAAAGAACGCACTTCTTAGGGGAAAATACATAAGTCTACACTACGAAAAAACAAGAGACTATTCCTTGGCAAAGTCCAGATTATAGTTTAAAGTTAAAATAATTGAGAATGGCATATCGTAAACTGGGTGGGCAAGAAAATTTTCAGGGTTGGGCATCGCAGCCCTTTAGCGACGTCCCTGTCAGAGGCATTTCATTTCGTTTTGATAGATGTAAAGATTTTTGAGTTCAACAAATCATCCACCCACATACAAACCAGGGTTGGGGTCTTGACATGACGAACGTCTAAAACTGGTTTAAACCTTTATAAACGGGCAAAAACCGTCAAAAACTCATAACTAATACTTTTAAACAATTTGTAAGCATCAATAGACATACTAAATAGTAAGAAACTTACAGTACTTTTAAGCAAACTGTACTGGTAGTCTTTTTTTTAATTGTTATTTTATTACAATCATTAAGAGCAGAAAAGTGGAAAATTTGTATTCTTTAAAAATTCTGATCTGTACAGAATCAACTTCATTGATCTAAAATTATGCAGCTGCCGATGCATTGCAGTACTAGTAGTCTGATTCATATTTACCTCGTAGCATCCGATAACAAATGTGCAAAATTAGTTATATGCTAAAACCTAAACAATTTCTGAGCTTAGAATGCATAAATCCAAAGTTAGAAAATATTCTTTCAACTGAAGCTGAGATGGCACGACTTGACAGCAAAAGCATTGCTAGTTCAGCGACTTTAGAGGCAAGCTCAGTTGTAAAGCTATTACATTAAGAAATTATTTTCCACCAAATCATGGGATTTGTTTTCCTTCTAGTAGCACTGAAATAAGAAGGGAAGAAAGTCTTTTCGTCAGCTTCATGTACTACCAGTACAGGCAAACAAACACACCCGTAACCTATGTGCGAGCTGAATCATTGTGCACATCAGTCAACCCTTCACCTTTGTGTTTGGGGTGTAAAATGTATGCCAAATGATGGAATGGCCGCAGGGTTTGATCCATTCTCTTACACGCTGTTTCAAATGTGACTTAAGTCAGCTTTCTTTCAGAAGACTGAGCCAAACATAACATGTCAGCAATTGTAGCTGTATCTTGTTAAAGTGTGTCTAATGCAACACTGATTGGCTTAAGCTGCAGTAAAAGACCTTTGCACTGTTTATACAAGTTATAACTGGCAATCAGGTGAGCAACAGCAACATCAATTTCACCTTCATGGTCTTCCACTATCTTCTGAAACAATGGCCTATTGTGTAGGAAAGTTTCAAAGCAAGTGAGCTGACTATTCCATCTTGTATCATTTGGAAGTTGGGGTTTTACAGATTCAGGCTACTCTTTAAGCCATGCTCCAGGTAGATGACGATTCCTGAAATATTTTTGAACTTTAAGCACATGTTTGAGGGCAGCTTCAGGTAATAGATCTTGCCCCAGTAAGTTCAACCAATGAGAGGCACACCAATATTAGGGTGGGTCGAAAAAACCCGAATTTCTCTTATCGAAACGCCCTAGTGCGGAAAAGTTGTAAGCGAGCACCATTAAGAATTGTGTGAAATATTTTTCGAATCTGTTAATATATTTGGCTCTGACCAAATATATTAACCGATGTTTTTGTGAAATTTTGTAATTTCACAAAAAACATGAAACTTTTGAGTGTCAGTCGAAAATACCAGAATTACTCGGATCGAAATGTACTAGTGCGGAAAAGGTTTTAATAACCATCAACAAACGTATACTCCAATCAGTCAATTTATTCGGCTCTGACCAAAGGTTCAAAATTTTACATAAAAAACGCGAAATGTGTAAGATTGTTTATAGATTAAAACTAGTCTCCGGCGTCTTATCATAGTCTCATATTTATTCAACTTTACGAAGTCTTGAGGTTGATTTGTTAAAGTCGAATTTGTGATCAAACTGTGGCATGATCTTTCTAGACAGTAGGATAGATCGTATGTGTCCATCCCTATTGTCGCTCCCACACACGCGACCGGATGCCTCAGTCACTAGTTTTACTATTCTTTTTTTTTTTTTTTTTTTTTTTTTTTTTTTTTTTTTTATTGGAGGTTTAACGACCACCGTGAGCAACTCAATGGGCTATAAGCTGTCGCCCGTCCCTAATTTAGGGTCACTGGTTCCAGGGAAGGGAGAGAGCCAGTGCCGTAAGACAAACACAACATCCATGCCTCACCGGGATTCGAACCCAGACCCCTTGCGGACGAATGATCAGAGGCCAGCGCCTTAGACCACTGCGCCACCGGGGCGGCCCTCTGAGTTCAACGCTCAGCTCAAGACTGGCGGTGGTACAACTTCACAGTGAAACCAGTCGATAATGTCTATGTAGTCCTTGGCTTCAAAGTGGAGCTTATACACTAGCAGTCCCCCTTGCCTTGATTATTCTCCGGACTGCGAGCTGTCTAATTTCGGCTCTATCACCTGTAAGCATAACCAACAGCAGATTTTCAGGGGAAGTGAAGAACGCATTTCTAGCGATGACTGGATCAATAACCTCTAGAAGGTTCTCTGGCAAGAATCTAGATCTGTTAACCAGCTCCCATAAGTGCTTTGCACCATCAACGGTGAGTGTTTAAGTTGAAAATTTTCCAAATACGTGGCGTCAGTAAATAAATAAATACATCGCTCTTTCCACGTTCCAGAAACACATAGCAACCGAAAAATTGTTTTCAGCCGCCGCCGTGGAATTGAATCACGGAACTCTCGATATCTAGCCGAGCGTGTTAACTTTACACCACGGTGGCTAACAGTCCACGGTGCTATGTGTATTTTTAAGTCAGCTTCTGACATCATAAATCCATAAGATGGTCTCAGCTACTTAATGCCCACCAGATGGAGACGTCTCAGTAGCTGAGCCCATCTTACGGATTTATGATGTCAGAAGCTGACTAAAAAATACACATAGCACCGTGGACTGTTAGCCACCGTGGTGTAAAGTTAACACGCTCGGCTAGATATCGAGAGTTCCGTGATTCAATTGCACAGCGGCGGCTGAAAACATTTTTTCGGTTGCTATGTGTTTCTGGAACGTGGAAAGGGCGATGTATTTAGTTATGAGTGTTTAGTTTTGACAGTAAACCATAAAGGTGTGTGAACTTTCACGACTTATTCCACAATCTGCCTAAATCCTGAAGATGGTTTTGAAGTAGTGATATATAACCTCAATAATCTGTTTTTAGTTGTCAACCAACGGGAGTGTAAGAGCGGCCCCGGATTACGTTTACTGAGGTCAGATGATCAGGTGCCTGATTGAACTGCGTGTGATATTTCCAGCAAATATATTCGGTCCGTACTCAAGTCTGAAGCTGTAATTGAAGGTAAATCACAATCCGCGTGTTCATATTTGACCACAGTTAACTCTTCGCATCCAGGAAGTTGTTTACTTATCAGACCACTTGTTGGGCCATCTATATGTTCGAACAGGTGTCTGCGAGGTAGCTCATTCAAATGGAGGAGGCGAATTACCCATTGCAAAGGCCTACCAATTTTTAGCTCCAGACGACGAATTTTATCAGATTTGTACCTGGCATTTACTGCTGTTCCATCCAGGGATGGCGCCACCGCTTGGGGGCGCCATCCCTGGATGGAACAGGGATGGCGCCCCTGCGGAGTTGCCACTCTGGGGAGGAGAGCGGCAACGCCGCTGGTGGCCGAGTGGGCAACGTTCGTGAGTGCCACGGGAAGGGCCTCAGGTTCGATCCCAGGCAGGTACGAACGCTCGATCCAATAAATACCCGCCGTGCGTCAGATGGGCACGTTAAGTCGTCGGACCCCGGGTACTGGCCCCCCGGTAATAAATAAGGGCGTCTTCCTCCCCCTTTCTACTTCGCTTCCGTGTCACTTTCCTATCGGGCGCTCTAGCCCAAATCTCCTAGTTTATTATTTCTAAGGGTTGTTTAAGACCTGGGGTCAGACACTCCCTCCCTAAAATCTTCTACATATATGATCATGAGAGTGCGGCAACATAAAGCGTTATTTTTCAAGGATTCGGGCAAACTTGGGGGGAGCAGAGGGCAGACGTGATGTTGCGCGCGCAGGTTCCCAATAACTCTAAATCCGCTACTGTGATTGCTGACGTGTTCCTATAATTGTATCGAGCCGATGCTGTCAGTGTAGCATTGCTACCGAGTGACCATGAAACGCCACAGCAGAAAAGATTCGTATGCACAGTTGGTAGACTTTGAGCGAGGCAGAATTGTAGGACTGAGGGAAGCCACATTGCCTTTCCGTGATATTTCACCTAGAGTCCAAAAAAATGCAATAACAGTGAGGAGACTATGGCGGCAGGACGCACCTACATGAGAGGTCTAGAGCACGAAATAAAGGAAAGCCCGACACCTGTGTACCGTATGGCGGACCACAGAGTCACATCCTAAACAAAGGCCCATAAGGCTCTCTTCTTGTTTTTAAAAGGTATACTAAAAACATTTCCACCTTACATACTAAAGGGGTTTCTTTTTACTTTTTTTGTTTCGGGGTTTAACGACTACCGTGAACAACTCAGGGCTATAAGCAGTCACCCGTGCTTTATTTTGGCCACTGATTTCAGGGAGGGCCTGTAAGACAAGGGCACCTCCCATACCTCGTCCGGGACTCACGTTCGGAGCCTATCTCTCTCTTTTTTTTTTTTTTTTTTTTTTTTTATTGGGAGTTTAACGATTACTGTGAGCAACTCATGGCTATAAGCAGTCACCCGTCTCTAATTTTGGGCCACTGGTTCAAGAGAATGGAGAGAACTAGTTCCGTAAGACAAGCACAACATCCATGCTTCATCGGGATTCGAACCTAGACCCATCTTGGACGAATGGTCAGAAGGATTCTACCTCAGACGAATAATCAGAAGGCTGCGCCCCAGACATTTCGGGCACTGGAGCGCTGCATATGTTTGTCAAGGATTTGTGCAATAAGGAACTCTTCCTTTTTTCTTCTCTTTTTTTTTTTTTAATTTTTATTTCTACCAGTCGCACGTATATTTGTGCTTGTCCGTAAAAGAGTAAAACATACCTGCCGAAGGGGAATTAACGACCACCGCGTGAAACCCATTGTGCTATAAGCTGTCGCTCGTCCCTAATTTAGAGCTACTGGTTCGAGAGAAGAGATCGAGCCAGTGACGTAAGATAAACACATGGTGCGTTTATCTTACGTCACTGGCTCGATATCCCATGCAACCTTGGGGGATATTCACTTTGGATTCACAGACGGCGGCCTAGTGATCAACGTTCGTGACTGTAACGGGAAAGTGTCAGGATCGATCTTGTGCAGGTACAAACGCTCGAACCACTAAATATCCGCCGTGCGTCGGATGAGCACGTTAAGCCGCCTGACTCAAGGGTGAGCCCCCGATACAAGTGGGTCACGCCTGAATATCTGCCATATTGGAGGTCACGTCTCAGGGTCCGGTTATAAATAAATCCTCCCCTTTCTACCTCGTTTCCGTATGAATTTCCTGTCTGGCATTCTAGCCCAAATCTCCTAGCTTCCTAGTTTTATGGGTTGCTTAAGACTTGGAATCACACGCTCTTCCTAAAATCCTCTACATAAGTGTCTCTCTCTGTCTCTCTCTCTCACCTGAAATTCGAATCCGGACCTCTCTCTCTCTCTCTCTCACCTGAAATTCGAATCTGGACCCATCTTGGACGACTGATTAAAAGTCAACGCTTCGTGCGTCCCGGGTACCGGGGAGAAGCTGAAAGTTTAAACCAACTATTTTATTCTCATGTTGCTCTTGTTCTGATATATCGTTCCCTTATCATGCAAAGATACATATACTACATATATCTAAGCAACAAAAATTCTGATACTTAAAATGATGAAATAAGAAACAGATTTTAATATCAGTATTGCTTATTCAATATAATGCTGACTTTTTTCCTCTTTTTTTTCCACTTCCAGATTTGTGAGAAAATTCTTCAAGAGGAACTGAATTCCTATTTCGTGTATTCCAAACTCAGTGCTTTGACACAGATGATCACAGGATATACTGCGGAAAGTAATAATGAATGCAAATCAAAGAACAGTGAAACACAGTCTATTATCATTTTTTGAAATTTGCATCTTTTGTTTCCATGTATGCAAACGTGTTGGTTCAAGTATTCAACTACGAAAGCACTTCACAGTGACGAGTTGGTATGATCTTCAGTAATAGCAAGTACAGAACAGAATGTGTAGAAAAACATAAGTGATGTATGTCTCACTTGAGATTTAGTAACACATTTTCAAAATCAATTTAACAGTTTTGACATTTTATTGTTCGAGCACTTACTTTTTTCATTTCATCAATATGCATAGTGAAGATGTTACGGATGATGAGACTTCACCTACGGCAGCTGCCTATTCTGCAAAAGCAAAATTCTCAAATGAAGCCAATGAAACAGATCAAACTCAACAACACATGCAAATTCTTCCTAAGAACAAACCTACTCATGAATATGATTCTGAAGATGGCGGCGATATTGCTCAGATTTCTGATCAGAAGGTATCAGGAATCTGCTTTACTAAAGATACGAATAAACCTACTCTTGGCATGGAAAGTCCTTCTCAAGTGAAAATAGAACTTTACACAAGAACCGCTGAAGGGCCCATGATTTCCGATTTAGACACGTCAAATAAGCTTAAGCCAAAAACAATGCTCCAGACAAAGCTAAATTTCAAGACTCCTCACAGTAATAAAACAAAACAGCAATTAAGTAAACAAAATCAACAGGCAAAAAAGAAACGAGCAGGAAAGAGACCTGCGGGAGCTACCCCGGTAGTAAGTAAACCGGAAGAGCAACCAAATGAGCAGAACCAACAGCCAAAGGCGGAAGGAATAGAAAAAGGACTCCATGGAATAAGTTTTCAGCTCCGATTAACTATGTTCTTCTTGTTTAAAGGATTAACCAAAGGATATTCGTATGAGCTGTTTAAAGAAAAAGGAGAATTTCACCCTTTCGATGATATAGTTTTTGTGTACAAGAAGGATGGCCATCCTAATAAACTACATCGTTTTTTGCAAGCTAAACATAAACAAAATAATGATGCTATTACAATTAAGGACTTATGCAAAAATAAAAGTGATAAAAACAATGCTTTCTCTCTAGAAAAATATTATGAAGGTTACAAAAGAATACTTCGGGAAGGAAAAGTGAAAAATAGCGAGATCAAAGATTTTGTTATCTGTACCAATGCTGGTTTTGATGAAGGGATGAAAACTTTAACCAAAGTTATTTTAGATGAAAGCGGTCAACCAGTGAAAGATGACATCTTAGACTATGATGACTTTTATCGAAACAGAATGGAAGCTACGCCGGTGTTATGCAATCTTGATCTCGAAAAGACGGAACATTTGAAGGAATTATTTGAAAAATTGACCAGAGTCTCTGATTTAAAACAATTAGCTAAAGACCTGTTTGAAGCAGTTTTTCTTAATAGAGCTCTAACACGAAATAAAAAATTCCGCGCATATGATGTAGTATTAATGAAAAAAACATAATAGCCAGAAATTCAGATTCGGGTTGTGGTGAATTCCACGATAGTTTTAAAGTTGTGCCAAATGAGGAAAATGCTGTTGAAAATTTTAGACTGATTTTCCGTGAAGAAGCTTTTAGGATAGCAGTAAGCAAACTAGAATTTACGTCATCAGATGTCAACCCTGATGAATTTTTAAATGCAGATAGAGCAGAAGAATTGGGCAAATGCGCAGCAGAAGAATTGGCTAGATACGCAGCAGGAGAATTGAAAGAATTAAAATGCGGGAATTTCCTTCCAAAAGGCAAGAAGCTCCTTGAAAAAGTAAAGAGCAGAAACATTTATAAATTTAAAAAACACTTTATTGACGGTAATTTGCAAAGGGATTTCAGAGATAGTTTAATCGAGGCAATTTTCAGTGTGACGGTAAATAAGGATTTTAAGTTAGATGAGGATTTCGGTAAAATAGATACCAGTCTGGATAATGTAGAAGATTTTATCGAAATATTTTCGAAATTGTTAGAACAAACAAGACATAAGGAATCAAAAATAATTGAAATTGGTGGAAGTCACAAAATTATGAAACACATTGATAAATTAGCTCTGTGCGTGTTGGTTGAAAGTAACGGCACAATAAAATTAAAACCGGAGTTCTTTTGCAGCGATGCTGAATTACAAATTGATTTAAATTACATTAGAGCTAAATTAATGAAAAAATCAGCTTTGAATTCAGCACCCTTGCTGAATATAAATTTGTTATTCAGAACTTTCCAAAGCTTGATTTACCTGATGAAAGTACTTTGAGTAGGGAGCACGATGTGAAAGAGTTCCTAAAAAAGCTCGTATTTGCCGTTAACCAGCCAGGTGACGCTACGTTACGAGAAATTATCCTCAGAAATGAAAAAATTCGCGAACTGAATCTTATCAAACCAGAGTTTCTCACTGACCATTTTCAAAATATGATTTTTGAATGGTTAAAAAACACGAATAAGAAGCCTTACGGAGATGGTAAAATAGAAAATTTCTTTGACAGTCTAAGAATGGAAATTAAAAGATTGACACTTTTTAGCTCAAGTTTGTCTTTCATGGCAGTTATTAGAAAACATGAGATTGAGTTCATCGAAAATTTTCAAATATTTGAAAAAGCAAAGACGATGTATGTCAAAGGAACCGAAAATCAAATTTTATTTATCTATCAGAAGAGTACATTACTCACAGAAATCATAGTTTGTCAGGCTTTAAAGAGTTCTTCTGGAAATCATATATTCCTAAATGAGGAATCTCTATTGCCTTTATACCAAGACACTTCCATTAATCCCAGGGATGTTTTCAAATCCATTTAAATCGATTCCTTGACTCTTCTACTTGATTACCCATTGAATTCAAGTAACAAGGAATTGATAAAGGGAATTTTAGAAACTCTTGAAGAAAATCCTGAAAGAAAATGCATTTTAATTTTTAAAGGGGAACATCAAGAGCATAACGCAGAAGCCATCAGTAGTTTCATAACAGAACCCATGAGAAACAATATAGAACATTACAAAGCGGATACTGAACATAAATTCAGTGACCTCACTAATTCCTCACAAAAGAGACTACTACATACGAAAAATCTCATTTTTAATGACATGAAAGTAAATTTAGGGAAATTAATGGAAATAAGAAATTTTGACAATTTAACTGAGACAGATTTAGAGCAGATAAATAAAATTGTGCATTCAGATACATTGACAGGGCTTATAATGGATGATGAAATCAAAATTGCAAATGAGCTTCCCTGCTATGAATTTGAACATTCTCATATAGATATTCAGCGCGTATTTAATTTTCGAAGAAAGATAAAACTGGATTGTCTTTTGAAAAATACTAACGACGTGTTCGCTATTTGTTGCAGCAACAAGCGTGAACTTCATGATTTGATTCCTCCGGAGGAAAAAATAACAACATTTAAACAGGGCAAAGAAGTGATTGAAAGATTCAAAGATACCGGAGAGAAACCTTTTAGGTTTATTTTATTAAGTGATAACGCTGATAAAGAATTCGATTCCTTGTGTGAAAAAGATAATGGCATTGATCTTCACTTTGTTAAATATGAAGATTGCACTTTAATGTGGCAAAAAACGTACGGTACTTTGTGCGGTTTACGTAAGTTTATGGTAAGCGAAGAATGTACACGAACGAGCATTACAGATTTCACAGATCAAGTAATCATAATTGCTGCAGAACCTGGTATGGGCAAGTCTACCATAGTTACCCGTTTATGGGAACAGACAGAGAAAGATTTTTGGATCTCTAGTGTCAATCTAAGGGAACATAAAGAAGAAATAAAGAATGCAAGTTTTGAAAATATTGATGGAGTATTTGACTTTTTAAGTGACATTGGCTCTCTGGAAACTAATTTGGCTAGAAAACTCATGCAACATCGCCTTGAGCAGGCAGGCCGAATTTGCTTGTTGTTTGACGGATACGACGAAATCGACACCGATCTTCAGAAAAAGTCGTTCAGTTAATAAAATGTCTAACTGCAGTAGCAAAAGCAGGAAAGATTTGGGTGACAACACGAACATATTTGCAGCAACAATTAGAAGATGAATTGGGTCCGTTTTCATACAATTTGAACCCTTTCGATAGAGACGATCAGAAAAAATATTTGACAGAGTTTTGGAAGGAAAAATGTCAGCTTAAAAACATCGACCCACGAATGGTGGA
Source organism: Macrothele yani (assembly GCA_039090855.1). Taxonomy (NCBI): domain Eukaryota; kingdom Metazoa; phylum Arthropoda; class Arachnida; order Araneae; family Macrothelidae; genus Macrothele; species Macrothele yani. The sequence goes on along the minus strand of CM077005.1, from coordinate 98,400,004 downwards.
TTACGCCAGTAAACTGCTAGATCATTTTTCAATAGAAGAGACGTGCATCGGCATTGCATTGCAAACCCAAATGCTAGCTGAAGCTTTTTGTTCCGATTTTGAAAAATTTTATAACTACGGTAATGAAAATGTGCCTAATTTTGTAGGTGCAATTGATTTACATGATTTGTATCAACGATTTATCGATGTCAAGTACAGAATTTATCTTGTCGAAAAAACAGGAGTTGCGAGAAGCCTGCGTCCCAATGAAAAAGATGTCCTAACTGAATACTACACAAAAGTACATGGATACTTAGCTGTAAGAGCTTTGTTTTCTAATGCCCCAGAAGCTGAACATCTTTTAAATCTGAAAAAACACAAATATTTAAAATACCAATCAGGAATTATTGGCATTATTAAAGACTTCCGCGGGAAACATGTTAACTTTCTTCACCACACGTATGCTGAATACTTTGCAGCCGATTTAGTTGTTGGCATGTTAAAAAAGAGGATGGCAGCCTCAAGTTTAAGCTAATAAGCGAGTTTCTTCTTACGCATATATTTAGAGATCGAAACAGAATAATACGGAGTTTTGTCAATGATAAAGTACAAAGAGAGCGTGATAATCGTCTGAACAGTAAATGGAAAGCCATTAGAGATTGTGACTTAATAAAAAACTCGGAACTTACACTTCATATTGAATCTGATCATGACAGCAAAAGTAAAACCGTAAGCAATACTTTAAAAGAAACTGGTGAAGACTTAAAGAAATATCGAGAGATTGTTCAATCCTATATGAACTGGGTTAAAGGGGAATATTTCTATAACGGTAAGAAGAATGTTGAGGAAATTCAAAGCCTTTTCGAAATGTTTTTTATGGAGACAGATACTGAAGAATTAAAGTCCTCATTAGGTCTTGTTTTGGAAGCAGAGGGAAAATCAAAGTTTAATGTTGCGAACAGAATAATATCAAAGAAAATCTCAGGAGCCATTAATTACTATTTAACTCGAGCCAAAGAGGAAAATGAAATTGATCCTAATTTCATAGCTCCTTTATTACGACGGGTAATTCCTGGCGCAGAAGATCTTAAATGTAGACTTAAAAACATAATGACTTTTGGCAGCGAAAACAAAAGAAAGGCTTTAGCAGAATCAAAAAACCTAGTAGAAAGTCTGATTTCTGCAAACGAACAGTTCAGAATGGAAATGTTATTTTTGCTAATCGAAGTTTGGTGCCCTTCTGTAAAATCATATATTGAAAAAAGCATTGAAGAACTTTTTGCTGGTAAGGACTATAGCTGGCTGGAGCAAATCGGTGTAGAAATTGTTACAAAATTCGGAATTTTAAACCCTAAAATAAGGATGGCGTTTTCTTCAATTTTGAAGACACCCATATTCAATACAAGAATTAGCGGATATGACCGAATATACGCCGCTAAAATATTTAGAAACTTGATCCTGCCTATTACAAAAAGAGTGACAAAGGAGCGTTTGCCACAAATCGATAAACTGGAACTTATAAAAATGCTTGTGCGGTTTTTGAATTTATGAGAGACAACTGTAATGGTTTAAAAATGAAATGTAATGAATTCAAGGTCACGCTTGAGCTTGTTCAAAATGAGCTCTTAATTCACCATCGACCTCCAAAACAGATAGTTTCGGACTGTGCAAAATATTTGTATCTGCTAGGAAGCGTAGGAGTAAAAATAATTAATTTTGAGTACAAACTCCTGGTTCTTGATCCAGTAAACGAGGTTCACTACGAAATAACATCAGACTACAAAGACCAAATAGTAGAGATAATTAAGAATGAATTAAAAAAAATTCCAAACTGTTTATCGAAAGAAGCAGAGGAAGAATACATGGAAACTATGCCCGCGCTTCCAGTTAGGAGAAAGATTGATGGCTTTGAACATAGTGATACACAAGGACCAGCCAAAAGGGCACGACCTTTGTGATCGCCACACTTAAAAAGAAGCAAGATAGGAGGAAGCTCATATCTTACACCAAGGAAACAATAGAATGAAATGACAAGGTTTCCACCTATGTGTTGTACGTAATTTTCCACGTGAAAAATGTTTTTTTATTAATGTACTTATAATCAGTGGTGAGAATATTGTATGGTCGTAATTCTTTGCCAACTGGCTTACACTGATAGAAATTGAGTAATATGTGAAATATTGGGGCCACAGTTTTCCTGTATCGAAACTATTTTCTGGATATCGATTCTCATGATTTACACTGAAAAATTCTAAGGAAATCGGAAAGTAAAATTTAAAAACTGTATAAAATTGTGCATTGTCTGTCTTGATTGCAGTATAGGTTCTGTTGAAAGTTATTTCGCATTTGTGAAACCTGCTGAGAGTAATAAATATCAATATTTAGTTTTTTGTAATCATTGATTTTTTTCACAAAGTTCCTGCTGTGTAATTTTGTAAGAAAATAAATTCCTTTTAAAATGCTGGTCAAGATTTTTGTGCCGCCCCGGTGGCGCAGTGGTCTAAGGCGCTGGCCTCTGATCATTCGTCCGTAAGGGGTCCGGGTTCGAATCCCAGCCAGGCATGGATGTTGTGTTTGTCTTACGGCACTGGCTCTCTCTCTTCCCTGGAACCAGTGACCCTTAAATTAGGGACGGGCGACTGCTTATAGCCCATTGAGTTGCTCACGGTGGTCGTTAAAATACCAATCAAAAAAAAAAAAAAAGATTTTTGTACATTTGGGCATATGGTCATTCAATGATCAGTGTTACATAAAAAGCTGCTTAAACTCCGGATTCGCGGTAGGAGCGTAACAATAAATAAATAAAGCCGGTTATGAAAAACTCAGGGTTTCTATTCATGTTTTCTTAACAAATAAAGCACTTATGTCACCCGAGCTTTGAATCTGATCGCACGATTAGCTATAAAGTACTCTTCTTCCTTTTAGAGACCTTCTGTTATGCTACACCACACTAGGATCAGTATGCGGGATAAAATGTAATTTTCAACTATTATCATATGTGACGTGACATCAAAACATTTGTTACTGGACAAGTTCGGGAGAAATCAGGGATATAATGGATATAGAGTTAAATCCAGGTCATATGAAAGCCAACTCTCAGCCACGTGACATGACACCTTACCACGTGGGGATACAATAGCCGTGGACATTGTGTCTTTAATTCTTTATCACTCTACATCAATCATTAGAATATCTGAAATTTTGCCCAAATTTTGCATTGGATGAAAATATGCAATTTTATATATTACATCTGTGCATAAGATTACTTCGTTATGTGGTGGTGCGGCACCCACCATTTGAATCTTCCTCATCGTATGCAATCGTCGAACCACGATCTACTGATTCACGCTTAAATTTATTGCCAGTTCTGTGGTCGAATGGATGGCATTTCCGTCGGGAAGAGCTTGCAAATCTGTGCTGTGCGTCTCAGTCCCCTGTCTGCTACGCTGCTTGTCCTCCATGCTGTAATAGCCACTTCTAAACTATCCAATCCACTCACGACATGTGCTTGCACCTACAGCTTTCTCTCCACATTCCGAACAACTCTATTCTCGTGCTTCTGTAGCGGTCTTTCCGAGGTTAAACATGAACAACAGACAGTAACGAATAAGCACCTTGTCGGTCACCATGACGTGGCTCAACTAATCACACGTGTGGACTGTCAGCCAATACGCATCGTTCGACGCAGTGGTGCCACCTTACCCCATAGCACGAAATTCTTACAAAAATTGAACAGTTCCACTTTTACAGCCCGCTACGAAGAGCTCCGGAAACTTATGTACAGGCCCAGGGCTAGATGGTACTTTTGCTGGGTCCGAAGCAAGGCTTCATTGTTAGCCTTAAGAAAATAAATTTATATATTTTAACGAAGTCTTTGCGTGAAAAATGTCGTCCATAAAGAACACACGCGAAAACTATCATAAAAAACTATTGTCTCAAAGAAGTATTTGCTTTAAAGCTTTTAAGAAGAAGACCAATGGATTGAAAGTTCAGGAAGGGAGGGAGAGAGATAGTAGAAAGTGTTAAAATCTACGATTTTCTTTCCTGGGAGACGGCGGTTGAGGTTATATTGCGATTCTTATGAAAACTTTTGTTTGAGGATTTAACAACCATCATGTAGAACTTGATAGGCTATAAGCATTAGCCCGTCCATAATTTGGAACCACTGTTTCCAGGGAAGGGAGACAACCAATGCCGTAAGACTAACACATCTATGCTTCACCGGGATTCGAACCCGAACCAACCTCGTACAAATGATCAGAAGACAGCGCTTAAACAACTGCGCCAGCGAGGAGGAAAAAACGTCTACACAAAATCATAAGAAGGTGGCTTCAACAAGTCTGCGTACAGGATATAATAAGGATCCTAAAATAAATTTAAAATTGCTTCACCGGGATTCGAACCCAAACCAACCTCGGATAAATCATCAGAAGACAGCGCTTAGACAACTGCGCCACCGAGGAGAAAAAAAGGCTTCACAAAATCATAAGAATGTAGCTTCAACAAGTATGCGTAGAGGATATAATAAGGATCCTTCTAAAATAAATTTAAAAAAAAAGCGCTTTTCATGATACACGTTTCTCGTATAATAGTTTTTTTCCAGTGATGCATGTTTTAGTGACTTTTTTTTATGTAAGGCGAGGTAAGTGACTTTTTTTAACTTTTATACGAGTTCATACATGAAAATTGCTTTGAAAAAAACAAAACAATTCTAGTACTGTTTTTAAAGTTGCTGAACAATTGGGATCAATATAATGTATGTAGCCCAAATCAAAACCAATTTTTTTTTAATTTAAGTACCTGGTTTACACATAAATTACTGAATATATATAGAAGTTGGGAGCTACAAAATGATGAAATTTAATTTGAATGCGGAAAAGATTGCTAACTCAATGTTCAATTAAAAAAGTATATATATATATATTTTTTTTTTTATTGGAGGTTTAACGACCACCGTGAGCAACTCAATGGGCTATAAGCAATCGCCCGTCCCTAATTTAGGGTCACTGGTTCCAGGGAAGGGAGAGAACCAGTGCCGTAAGACAAACAACATCCATGCCTCACCGGATTCGAACCCGGACCCCTTTCGGACGAATGATCAGAGGCCATCGCCTTAGACCACTGCGCCACCGGGGCGGCGTAAGTATATTCATACTTGCGCTTCAATATTCTTTTAGAAGAAAAGGCAAATACTACTAAAACGACAAAGTTCGTCTAATACACTGTTAAAAATTTCAGTTCAACGTTTCCCCATAATATGGTTTAATTGAATGAGTTTCACCAAAAATTGGTTATATCAAAATTAAGGAAGCCGACACTTAAACCAATATTTGGTGCAACCCGCAGCAACAGTGTTTTTTTTAGCGATTTGGTTCAACCTCTCAACCAATAGCACGGCTGGAAATCATATGCAATGGCGGAGATAGCCGGAGAATAGCAATTAGCAACGAACAGTGGCGTAGCCAGATTAGGGGGGTCGGGATTTGAATTGCTTTCTGGAGGGGAGACTGAGCACGAATTTAAAGCGATATATACGTGTATACGAGGCTTTCAACAATGAACCAAACCCATGGAATCCCCCTTAAGGAATTTCTGGCTATACGCCACTGGCAACCGCGACTGTGGTTCGGTAGTTCCCAACGGTCGTTGTAGTTCGTTGTCTATCGGATGTTTGATCCTACACTGTAAAAAAAACGTGAGTAGTTACTTTTTAAAATTACGTTTATTATAATAATAAAAATAACGACATCGGTTACTCATGTTTGTTATTAGGCTGACGAACTGTGTACATGTATGTATTAGAGCCAACCAAAATAGTGTAAGCAAAAGCATGCGATTTGTAATAAAGCCTAGTTTTAATCACGTTTGTGTTCGTTTTGATAGGTTTGTCTCATGATGACAAACCACTTAATGCAAGTTGAATAGCTTTGCCACAGGAAAATCAATGCAGTGGGTTGTATTGTTAAAGATTCCTTGTGAATTTGGGGTGGGTATATTATTCTAAAATATGCATATGTTTTACTATCCAATGTGATACAGTGCTTTACTTTTCTGTGCAAGCCAGGTATATACCTGCTTTACTTTTCTTCGTAGTGGAACTTTCCATTTTGCCATATAATAACACGCATGTATTGATTTACATTTTTGTGGGGTTTTTTTCGTGTGGTCTAAGATGGGGTCTGATCATGATTTTGAGTAAATTCAGCAAAATCAATCTAGATATGTTGAGTGGGAAATTAACATTTAATTTTTTCTCTTAGTAGCAATTCTCCAATGTAGTTTAAAATCACTGATTAGTGCACCCAGGAATTTTTGTTGGAGGGGGCTGTATATATATAAATATATAGTATACGTACACAATGTGTGTACATATATATGTAGTGTACGCCTATAGTTTATATACGGTTGTGGCGTATGTCGCTCTTAATCTCTTTGGGGCCTTGGGAAGAACACACTATGTAATTATTTGAACATGCAAAATGATATTTTTGAATGTTTCTTACATTAGAAAAAATGCTTTAAATTTTTTCATTAACTTTTATTTTGTTCTGGTGGATTTCAAAAACTTCCATTTTTTCGTCAAAGAACCTCCCCTTCCCCGAAAAAAATTCAATATACGCCCCTGTATTCAGCTCTGACTGAATCCTACAGGCACTTATCAACTTGTTATCCTGAGATTGGGGAAGCATTCCCTTCTGCTTTATAGAACAGCAGCTAGATTTGACAGCTTTCTTTTTCTTTTCCTTGTTTTTTTCGCATTCTGAATTTGTCTACGTAAAACAACTGCGCGAAGGCACCACAATTTGTGATGTACGTCGCTCTTAATCTCTTTGGAACATGAACATGTAAAATACTGGGTGTTTCAGAAAATTTGATATCATTTGAGATTTAAATATCTGAGTAACTAAATCGTCTAGGCAAATGAAACTAAACAGGCTTAGTGTTGAACAAAATAAAATTTATTCGTCAAAATTTGAATGAAAAATTCAAAAGGTATGTGGTTTCATGAACGATTTCACAAGTTTTCAATATGCACACCGCCTGTGACATGGCACATGCCAAGTCGGTAGTCCAGCTTCTGCCAAACACAATGCAGCATGTCCCTGATGTTCTCGGTAGCGGAAGAGATGGTCGTGCAGGTTCGGGAAACATTTCTGCGAAGCCCCAGGAAATCCATAAGAAGAGCAAGTCTGGAAACCCAGATTCCTCCAATGACAGTTTGGCGTGTCGCAAGGGAATGCTTTCGAATGACACCATTTACGAGTATTATAATGGTGTTTTGGATTGAGCCGAGTAGGATTTTCTAAGTCTTAAGCTTAGTGCACTAATCTGCCACAAAGCAAAAGCGTAAGCAATTCTGTGTCAGAGAAACTTGAAAAAGAAGAGTTTGAAAATCGTCGTTTTCAGTGAGGAAACCACATTTCATACGGATGGCAAAATCAACAAGCATATTGTTCTCATTTGGGGCAAAGAAAATCCCCATGCCACATTTGAGCACATGAAGGACATGCTGCATGTGCTTGGCAGGAGTGTGACAGGGACATGCTGCATCGTGCTTGCAGGTGTGAAGCAGTGTTACAGGCCATATTGAAAACTTCTGAAATCACTGTGAATTTAACTCTTGCCGATAACTACATACATGAAAAACTACCGAAATGACACGATAACTATTTTAAATCCAATGTTAAAATATTTAATATATACATTTAAAAAGATAAAAGCCGCCCCGGTGGCGCAGTGGTCTAATCGCTGGCTTGTGACCATTCGTCCGCGATAGGTTGCCGCCCCGGTGGCGCAGTGGTCTAAGCAACGGCCTCTGATCATTCGTCCGAAAGGGGTCCGGGTTCGAATCCCGGTGAGGCATGGATGTTGCGTTTGTCTTACGGCACTGGCTCTCTCCCTTCCCTGGAACCAGTGAACCTAAATTAGGGACGGGCGACTGCTTATAGCCCATTGAGTTGCTCACAGTGGTCGTTAAACCTCCAATCTTATCTTATCTCCGTCCGTGATGGGTCCGGGTTCGAATCCCGGTGAGGCATGGATGTTGTGTTTGTCTTACGGCCCTGGCTCTCTCCCTTCCCTGGAACCAGTGGCCCTAAATTAGGGACGGGCGACTGCTTATAGCCCATTGAGTTGCTCACGGTGGTCGTTAAATCTTCAATCCAAAAAAAAAAAAAAAAAAAAAAGGTAATAAAATATGTACACACATGAGATATTTTGGTACCCAAAGTGGGTACCATCTTCAGATGCTGTTAAAATTTACCAAACGAACGTGACAAGCAGTGATATTTATGTAAGACATACGCAGTCGTAATGACGTAACTAGTATAGTATGAAATGGGCTTAACCAATGAGAGTGGGACAACATTTGTTGCTTGTCAAACATAATAGTAATAGGTTAAGTCTATTGATTTATTAATACCTAACCCGACTGCAATGGTTGGGAAAAGGGAGATCCCATTGGTGCCCCTTCACATTTCTGATATATTATCTCATCGAACTTAAAAATAAGATCTCTTGTAAACTAGAGATAGTGCTTGTAATACCACTTCCACCCCAGGAGATGGGATGCCCAATGTCAAAAGAGAGGATTTTATGATGTCATGTACCTGTTGTACTGGAACACTCGGGAAAATAGATACAACATCTAAGGAAAGCATGGTAAAGGGTTGTGTAATTGGATAAATTGATTTAATACGATCCAGTGCTTAAGTGGAATTGGTAACAGAAAAAGTTGGGTTATTAATGCGAGTTCGCAAATATTGAGCTAAGGCTTTTTCCAGTGGGTGGATAGGACTATTTACTGCTTGAGCAGCAACTAATCATCTAAGGGGGTGTCCAGTTATGCAACTTTAGTTTTCCAAATAATTCCGGGACTTTTTTTTTTTTTGATTGGAGGTTTAACGACCACCGTGAGCAACTCAATGGGCTATAAGCAGTCGCCCGTCCCTAATTTAGGGTCACTGGTTCCAGGGAAGGGAGAGAGCCAGTGCCGTAAGACAAACACAACATCCATGCCTGACCGGGATTCGAACCCGGACCCCTTACGGACGAATTTTTTTTTTTTTTGATTGGAGGTTTAACGACCACCGTGAGCAACTCAATGGGCTATAAGCAGTCGCCCGTCCCTAATTTAGGGTCACTGGTTCCAGGGAAGGGAAAGAGCCAGTGCCGTAAGACAAACACAACATTCATGCCTGACCGGGATTCGAACCCGGACCCCTTACGGACGAATGATCAGAGGCCAACGCCTTAGACCACTGCGCCACCGGGGCGGCAATTCCGGGACTCTAGGTCCTGATGGGTTAAACAATTTTGAAGTAATGGAAGTGGGAAGTAGTGAATGATTTTTTAATCTGTTAACAGCTGTAATTGTAGCAGGATAGCGTACCTAAAAAGTGTGCGTACGCACAAGATAAATACAAAGACTTCAATATTGTGCTTCAACTACAGAAAATTGTTGGAACCTTTCCACCGGCAAGTTCAACAACAGACCAGGTATGAACTTTTAAAAACTTTGAACTCTAAGAACTATGGTATTCATCAAGAAGAAACTTTAAACAATAGAGAAGAAATCAAACAGTTACGAGCATTAGACAACCAGGTAGATCTTTCGATATTTTCTGCGGACCAGTCCACACAAATAGTTATGAATAGAGGTTAATTTGTTGGCCATCAAATTAAATGCTTACTATAAAGATTGGTTGGTTTTGAAGAGACCGTTAGAAACATGCATTTCGTTAGGAAAAATTCTTAGAAACTATCGAGTCTCTTTTTCACTAATCACAAGATATTAAGAACAGAAATAAGAATATAATCAAAGTAAAATGAGGGGGGGGATAAACAACAACAACAAAAAAGAATATGTAGCTTGGTAAGTAAATTTCAAAATTCTGAAAATCACGAAGCATTATCATCCATGCTTAAAACAATCATTTTTGGACTGCAATCAAATTGAATGGTGAAGTTTGTTTTTGTGAAGCAGCAAAATACTGGATGGTACTAAAGGAAAGATTAATTTAATGGTTTTATCTCGGTTACCAGTGAATTCTACTCCAGTTAGAAATCAAAGGGTAATATGTTGACAAAATGAAACTTTCTATTGAATCCATACCACACTGTTATCCCTAAAGACCCAGTCCCTGCTACAATTACAGCTGTTAACAGATAAAAAAAAATCATTCACTACTTCCCACTTCCATTACTTCAAAATTGTTTAACCTATCAGGACCTAGAGTCCCAGAATTATTTGGAAAACTAAAGTTACATAAGACTGGACAGCCCCTTAGATTATTAGTTGCTGCTCAACATAGCATCCCACCCGCCCACTGGAAAAAGTCTTAGCTCAATATTTTCGACCTCTCATTAGTAACTCAACTTTTTCTGTTACCAATTCCACTCAAGTACTGGATCGAATTAAATCAATTTCTCCAATTACACAACCCTTTACCATGCTTTCCTTAGATGTTGTACAACAGGTACATGAATCCTCTCTTTGGGTACCGAAAGATCTCGTGCGTACATATTTTATTATATCTTTTAAATTTATATATTATATATTTTAACATTGGAGTTAAAATAGTGTCATTTCGGTAGTTTTTCATGTATGTACTTGTGAAATCGTTCATGAAATCCACATACCTTTGAATTTCTCATTGAAATTTTGATGAATAAATCTTATTTTGCCCAATATCAAGCCTGTTTAGTTTTATTTGCGTATACTATTCAGTTAGATATTTACATCTCAAATGATATAAAATTTTCTGAAACACCCTGTAATATTTTTTAATGTTTAATTTGTGACGTAACATTGCTTTTAACCTCTTTGAAGCTTTGGGAAGAAGACACCATGTCAGACACTATGTAATTTTTTGAACATGTAAAATAATAATTTTGAATGTTTAATTTGTGACGTACGTTGTTCTTAATCTCCATGGAGTGGGCTTAAGCCCCCTCCGTGGAGTGCGCCAATGATTTGCACGGTTGAATACAAAGGTTAGCTATGGAGTACAGATATGTACAGCCATTCTTTTATTTGTTATATTAATGAAGAGGAAATAGTCAAACAGCTTATGAACTGGCATCTGAGTACATTGCGTCTATGACAGTGGTTCTCAAACTTTTTTTCTTAAAGTACCCCTTGGGAATATTTTAGCTCAAAAAACTGCGTCCGCTTGTGTATTAGGGAGATACCTTATTACTAAATGACAAGTTTATTTCACTGCATTTATGTGTGTATGTATGTGGGTATAAAATATACAAATACACACATGTATATTTGCAAAAATTGCATACATTGATGTTATAGAAATTACATTAATGGCTAGAAAAATCAAATAAAACTGATAGTCTCATTTAGTATCAATGATATGCATGAGCTTTTTTTTTATTTGAGGTTTAACGACCACCGTGAGCAACTCAATGGGCTATAAGCCTATGAGCTTTGCAAAGTTAATCAATATTTGGAGTTATCTATAGAAACATGCGACTGAAAACATTTTCTATATTAGGTTTTTAGCCCTTTAAGCAGGCAATCAGTCAAAGAGAACTGTTGTCTATTTTATCCTCCTAATGAGCACTTTGAACAACAAGGCTAATAACAAATGCCTCCTAATCACCCCCCTAAATGATTGCTTAAGATAAACTCTTTCTGATATGCAGGCCCAATCGTTTCAGCATTCTTTGGCCCACTTTTCAGACGGCGAACCAGGGTTGGGGTTTTAGTGATTTTAACATGAGCATTTAAAACTGGTTTAAACCGTCAAAAACTGTCAGAAACATAACATGCTTTTAAACAATATGTAAGCATTAATAGATATATTAAATAGTAAGAAACTTGCCTTCAAGCAAACTGCAATATTCGTCTTTATTTTTATAGTCATTTTATTACAATTATTAAGAGTGGAAAAGTGTAAAAAAAAAATTTATTCGTTAAGATTTTTGTTTTGTACAGAATTGATTTCATTGATCTAAAATTATGCAACTGCCAATGAATTGCAGAACCAGTAGTCTGGTTCATTTTTCCCTCGTAGCATCCGATAGCACATTTGTTGACACATAAATGATTCCTGAGCTTAGAGTGTATAAATCCATAGAAAAAGCTTTCAACTGAAGCTGACCTGGCAGGACTTGGCAGCAAAAGCATTGCTAGTTCAGAGGCAGGCTCAGTTGTAAAGCCATTACATTTAGAAATTCCTTTCCACCAAATCATGGGATTCGTATGGATGAATAAAGTTTGGGTAAATGTGTACTTTAGCGTCCTAAATTATTTCATCGGAAAACTTTAACTGTGTGGTAAAAGTGCGACGTACAATTTTTTAAGCATGCAAAATAATGGAGAAAGGCGCAAAAATATAGTATTTGTAGAGAATAGGAAATAATTTCATTTCAGTATTTACCTGGGAGTGCGATGGTTTGGAAGAATACGTGCGGTAGGCCCAGGACAACAGAGCGGCGACAGCGTCAAGGTGTAAGCCGGTGAATGGAAGTTTCGTTGAGAAGGGCAAGTTACGGGCGGAAGAATACAACAGGAAGTGGTTGAGCAGTACGTAGTCATACAAGCGTCTTGTAGGAATACATTGAAGGAAAGAGGTCCGCTTTACGCAGCATTGTTAGTAGCTTTTTCAATAGCGTTAGTGGCTCTTTCCAAAGTATCACGACAAAACGGTTTGTTCATTTAACAAAGCGATTTGTCGATTTTGGGGAATTTGTTCGATCCAACGAGATAGAAATACGTAGAGCGCTTACGTCGGGGAACCGGTGAAGCCACCGGAAACAAGTGGCAGCCATGTTTGATGAGGTACAGAACGATTTCCGTTCCGTGTTAAGAAAGAGTTTTCGTAATATATGGTTTGATGTTAAATAAGGATATAATTCAGAAATGTTGTTATAAACACCTAGGGGTGAGACTAAAACTTTAACGTATCAAATATCGCTTTTCATTGTTAGTTGGAGGCAATAGTGTTTTAAAGAGAAAATGATATTTTAATGGATGCAGCTTGCTCTCGTTGAATAAAATCTCATGCCGTAATTTTTTGACATTTCACAAATTTTTTGGAACAAATTTTCAGTGAAATATAAGTCAGCGATAATAGAGAAAAAGAAAAGAAAGAAAATAAGAAAAACTACAGTTGCAGTCAATCCGCAATTTCGGTAAAAATCTTAGATATCCGTCGGTCATCACCATGAGAATGCTGAATCATCCCACAGCTTATCACTCCAAATACATAAACGCCAAATATTTTATGAGAGTTTTAAATGGAAAAAAAAAGTTCGAAGAAAAAACGGAAAACAAACAATGAGTTTACACAGCCAAGAGGTACCAATATTAAAATACTTTTACCAACTGCCCCTATCTTATATAATCAGAAGAAAACTACTACTTAACTGGTTTTTTATTTAATAAAAGTGAAAAGTCCTTAGCACTGGGCATCTTTCTAATCTGTTTGTTAGCCTTAACATTCGACAACACAGATCTGTAAGCTTTATTCGTGGGTAGGCAATGAAATTGTGGTAACTTGACCATAATAAAGGTATCTCCCAGCACATACACTAAATACTAAATACTTCACACAATATAATTCTCTCTCTATGTATATATAAGACCCAGAAGAAGACCCCCCCCCCCCCATGGGAGATGAATGGGTGAAATTCGAAATCATGCAGGAGTGACACGGAGGAGACAGGCTCAAGACAGACAACTGTAGAAGAAACTTGGGGAGGTCTTCATCCAGCAGTGGATTGATAATGGCTGATGTTATACATATGTCAGTGAAAAGTAAAGCACACTCTTGTAGTAATTAGACCACATCAACACTGCACCTTGCTGCAGGAATTAGACGTAGTAGAAATAAACATAGAATTAACCAGAAGTAACCCACTTTCATGATTCTACAAAAAAATTACATAGAATAAAACAACTCAGGAACCCCAAACCACTCTTCAGGAAGAGACATCTGGAGCCTCGGAGTTAAAAAGCATAGCTTAGGCGTTACAGAAAAAAACCCAGAACACCCCATGGGAGATGGGTGGGTGAAATTCGAAAGCATGTCGGAGATAGGCTCAAGACAGACAATTGTGGAAGAAAGTTGGGAGACCTTATATATATATATATATATATATATATATATATATATAATGATTATATACAGTATATATATATATATATCGTAATGACAATGGTTGTCAATTATGATGATATATATACCATTATCAATCCACTGCTGAATGAAGGTCTCCCCAAATTTCTTACACTATTGTCTGTCTCTATCCTGTCTCCTCCATGTTACTCCGGCATGCTTTCGAACTTCGTCCACCCATCTCCTATGGGGTATTCTGGGTCGTTTTCTGTCCTTCGGAATCCAATCCAAAATTTCAGGTTGTCCATCGATGGTCTGCTCTTTTGGCAACATGTCCAGCCATTTGCCATTTCAGTGATTTCACTCTCTCTATATATATTCTTTGAGTTGTCTGCATTCTTTGGATGTCTTTTTTAGTTAAGGTCATACATACAGTATATATATACATAAATGGTCATGATGTCGCCCACCCTCTCTCATTATATACTGTATGTGTGTTGCGCGTTTTTTAGGAAACTTAGGCCAAGCAGCTGGCCATTCATAGTTCTTGTACTTTTGCGCTGTGTTTTCAAAGTAGTTAAGTTCTTAATAACTACTTAATTATGCACTTAAAGCACTTCTGAAATACTTTGTACATATTGCAACTAATTGTTTATGTCATATAACCTTCACAAAGCATTTCTTTAGTTAATTATTGTCTTTAATTTATTCTCGTTTTTGTGTTGTCAGAAGTTGTGGAGTAGGGGGTTTTAGAATCAAGTTTTCTTTCAAGAATCTGAGTTTTAAATAATTAATATTTCCTTTTTTAATTGCAATGTAAGAATTTGGAAAACTTTTGCATTGCTATTCAGGTCTAAATTCTCTCTCAGGCGAACTTGGCATTTCGTTATTGCTGAACATTATTTCTAATTATTATGTCACTCTCACAACTTGAGTTTTCTTTAATCTTCTTTCTGTTTAATAGTAACAGATGAAGAGCATGGGTCGGGCCAGGAAAGTTATGGATGCAAACTAAATTGTAAACTAGAGCTAGGTCATACAACTCTGCGGAGGTCATGACATTATATATATTTAAAAAAAATTTTTTTGGTGGGCTTATTACTTGCATCTATGGCTTTGCAGAAACCCATTTCCAACTAGGTCTTTGTGGAAGTGAGAAAATGCAGAGTTTTTGCTGGTCCTTGATAAAGCCAAGGCTCAGTATTCTCGACACTTTCCACATTCAGTTGTTTTATTTTATTTTATTTTTAGTTTTTTCTCTTTATACTCATACCGGTAGATACATAACTTTTTCTATGTTGTACTTGGTATGAGTCAAAAATATTTTTTTGCTTAGGTCTCTTCTTAATAGAATGTGTGTGTGTATATATATATAAAACATTACGTATAAATATTACTTACCTTTTCCTGTATTTTTTATTCTGTCGGTTTACTTTTTGATGTATTTTAACAGCAGGAATAGGTTAATCCTTTTTTGATGAAAATTAATATATTTATGTATCTATGTGTTTATTTGCTGTGTTTTATTTAAATATCTTCCAAAGTCTATCCGTAAGAAAAAGAATTGAAAATTATTCTCAAGTGCAGTTTAAATAAACTTGGTGGCCTAATTTCTTATATTATTTATTGAAAATTATTTATTTATGAAAATTATTTTATTTATGTATCTATATATGTTTTATTTGCATCAACATTTTGGTTTTTCCTGATAATTTGTTCACACGCAACTTGTTCTTAGACCCAGCTAATTTTGTTGCTGTTTCCATAAGAGCTTTGGTTACTTTTCTGTTAACTTCAGAGATGTCCACTTCTTCCGATGTTAGGCCTTCTAAAGCAGAGAACCTGTTCTTCAGTTCTAACTTGAAGGTATTATGGTGTTTTTTAAGGTTGGTTATGTCAATAGATTTTGTTTGTCTTATGAGCTTGCCACGTTCAAGTTTAGTGTTGAGGTGCATCTTACATCTCACCAATCTATGGTCACTACCTGTGTTGAACTTGTTTAGCACACTGCAGTCTTCTATGACGAATTTTTTGTTACACATAATAAAATCAATTTCACTTGTCGTCCCATTTGGATGTCTCCATGTCCATTTCCTGTGTGGCTTTTTCTTGAAGAAGGAGTTCAAGATGAAAAACCCTTCTGCCTCTGCAAACTCAACGAGAGTATTTCCACGCTGGTTTCTGTTGCCATGACCGAATTTACCTACTGAAGTTTCATTCTGTTGCCGTTGCCCTATTTTTGCATTGAAATCTCCCATAATTATTTTCAAGTGCTGCTTACCTTTATTATTTAGATGACAAATTTCCTCATAAAATTCTTCAATTTCTTCTTCAGGATGACTTGTGGTGGGTGCATAAGTTTGAATAATCTGAGCCTGGTATCTTTTCGAGAGTTGGATAACAAGTCGTGCAGCTCTGTCAGAGGAACTTTCAACTTCTACAACTTTATCCTTCAGTTTCTTGTTTATTATAAATCCAACACCACTAGTTCTGCCAGTATCTGTCCCACGATAGTAGAAGAGATGTCCACTTTTCAGTTCGATGAGATCTTCTCCTTTTCTCCTTACCTCACTTAGCCCCACGATGTCCCACTTGATCCTTTGTAGTTCCTCTTCCAATTCAAGAAGCCTTGAATCAGAAGATAGGGAGCGTCCATTGTAAGTAGCCAAGGTCAACATCAGATGGCAGCCTAGTCCGGTCCTCCGGGGATTCTTAGCACCCTTTGAATTCATGTCGCACTGGCCGCTGCTTTGGCCAGGCACATTCCAGCTGCCGGAGACTGAGGGCCAAGATTTAAGTTGTGGAATCATTTTGGAGGGGTTTGGCCATAACTCACCACGCTGGCCAAGCGGGTTGGTGAGTGTGGGATAGAATTTCCTCTGACACTATAATTCGTGCATAAATATCAGTATTAAAAGAAATCCGTCTTGTTGCACGATTATATTTAATCAGCTAAAAAATGAAATCTATATACAGTTTAAAAACACATGAGCACTTTCGGTGATGATATTGCTTTCATAATGAATGCTCTTCATCTCATTAAAAAGCGTTCATTTTTCAAATTTCAGAACATATTTTACCAACAAACCGACGGGATAGCCATGGGTTCACCTTTATCCGCAGTCTTAGCAGAAATTCTTCTACAGCATATTGAAAATAAAGTCATACAAGAATTCCCACAAAAACCTAGTCTCTATATCCGTTACGTTGATGACATCTTGGTAATTTGGCCATATACCATAAATCAGTTACAGCAGTTTGTCAACGCTATGTCTGCTCAATACCCCTCCATCAAACTCACGATGGAACTTGAAAATAATTTCGTCTTACCTTATCTTGACTTTCAAATTACTCGTACCCCTTCTGACAATTCCCTGTCTTTTGCCGTTTATCGAAAACCTACTTCCACACCCACTCTAATTCCGTACAATTCTGCTCACATTTTTCAGCATAAAATTTCTGCTCTGCACTTCCTATTTAGAAGAGCATATTCACATTCTTCTAGCCATTTCGCCAGAGCTCAAGAACTACAATGGATATCATCCCTCGCTAAAAACCATGGTTACCCGGACAACGTTGTTAGGGGAGTGCACAATAAAGTACGGTTTTCTATGTCAACTGCTTTAATTAGTGAGCAAGTGCCTAAAAAGTATGTTGGATCTGTTGATTTTAATCCACATATTGTAAACCTCCTTACCAACATATGTTCTCGTCATAAAATACAATTTGGAATACGATCATGCAATCTATATACCATTATCCGCAATGATAGTGACAAAATTGACAAAGGGAAAAAATGGGGTGTGTATGTTATTCCTATGCTTGACACTATCTCTGGTGAACTAAACAATCATTATGTGGGTTCTACCAAAAGAAATTTGGATTTGAGATTAAATGAACACAGATATGATCTAAAAATGAATCACCAAAGCACCTCTTTTGCAAGAACCATAAGTGCTGGAAATTCCATCCCAGACTGGGACAACGCTAAAATCATAAACACACCTAACTCTGTTCATTCCTTGTTATTTGCAGAAAGCCTCTATATTTCGGCTTATAATACAAGTTGCTGTAATGACTATTATCCTTATGTTTTACCTGAACCTTGGAGCAATCTTGTTGGGAAGGACAGCACAATAGCAATTGCTTCTGTTAAGTGATCATTGGCTAACTATGCCTTTTTTTGATTGTCTTGTTATCTGGTATATCATGTGACATTGACATTACCTTTCCCATGATGCATCTACTCCACGTACTTAAGACCAGCATGTAGCCACATGGTGAAATTACATCTGATGAAGGTGTCAATGTGACACCGAAAGTGCTCATGTGTTTTTAAACTGTATATAGATTTCATTTTTTAGCTGATTAAATATAATCGTGCAACAAGACGGATTTCTTTTAATACAGAATTTCCTCTAATCCCGATGGTATAGTTATACCGCTATGGGCGGTCGTCAGAGCCCCTTTAGTGGGAACAGGATGCACCACGAGAAGGCGGGGTTGACATTTTGTCAAGGAGAGGCTGTGATGTTACGCATCACCTGACCGTGAGGACAACTAAAGAAGATGTGACTTCCAAAGTGGAATATATAGAGCTATGCAAGACAGTAAGAAAAAGTATCACTGAAGACGTAAGGAAATTCAACTGTGAACTAGTGAGGAAAGCAATTGAAAACAACCAAAGCCTAAAGATAGCAAAGGGACATCTCAGTAAGGGAAGAAAACAGATTATGGCACTGAGAAAAGAAGATGGTTCTGTAACAAGAAATAGAGGCGAAATTTTGACAAGAGTGAAAGATTTCTACTCCAAATTATATGAAAGGGATGATATATGCACTCCAGACATCATGAAAGATACCAGTACCAGAGTTCCTCCAGTCCTTCCAGCAGAAGTTGCACATGCAATCAAGAACATGAAGCGAGGAAAAGCTCCAGGAGAAGATGGAATTACTGTAGACATCATACAAGAAGCAAGTGGAGAAATCGAAACAGTACTCGCCCAAATTTTCACTCGATGCCTTAATGAAGGAAAGATTCCTGAGGATTGGAACACCGCTACAATGATCCTGCTACATAAGAAAGGTGACATTGAGGATCTCGGAAACTACAGACCTATCAGCCTCCTATCAGTAGTTTATAAAATCTTCACTAAAGTTCTTTCACACCGCTTGAAGGTAACACTGGACATGGCTCAACCAAGAGAACAAGCTGGATTCAGGAGTGGCTACAGCACAATAGATCATATCCACGTGCTGAGAGAACTAATTGAAAGAGCGAGGGAATATGAACTTCCATTGTGCATGGCTTTTATCGATTATGAAAAAGCCTTTGATTCGGTGAAACCATCAGCAGTTACAATGGCTCTGAAAACCTGCGGTATTGAAGATGCATACATTAATATTATTAATAACATCTATGAAAATGCAAGTGCAAAGATTAGGCTGTTTGAAAATACAACACACGTAAAAATTGGAAAGGAGTGAGACAAGGTGACACCATATCTCCGAAGCTCTTTAATGCCACATTGGAGGGTGTTTTTCAGTCGCTGAGCTGGGAAAACAAGGGGATAAAGATTAATGGAGATTATCTAACCCACCTTCGTTTTGCTGATGAGGTAGTCATTTTTGCAACTACCCCATCAGAGCTGCAGAGTATGATCCAGGAACTTGCTGACAAGAGTAAAGAAGTGGGATTAAAAATGAACTTTCAGAAGACAAAAGTGATGTTCAATGCTTTTACAAGAAATGAAGATTTATCGATTGATGGAGAAAAGCTGGAGATAACAGACACATACGTTTATCTTGGACAGCAGATATCAAGTGAGGGTCACATTGATGAAGAAATTAATCGGCGCACAAAACTTGCCTGGAGAGCTTTTGGAAGAAACAGCATAATTTTCAAGAGCAATATGCCATTATGTCTTAAAAGAAAAGTGTTTGATCAATACATCCTTCCAGTGCTTACGTATGGTGCAGAGACGTGGACCTTAACTAAAAGAGACATACAAAGGCTGCAGACAACTCAAAGCAGCATGGAGAGGTGCATGCTTGGTGTAACCAGGAGAGATAAGAAGAGGAACTCGTGGATCCGAAAAATGACGAGAGTGGAAGACATCATGGTCAGAGTTAAATCCCTGAAATGGCAATGGGCTGGACATACTGCCAGAAGGACAGATCATCGATGGACAGCCGAAATTTTAGATTGGATTCCAAGGGACAGGAAAAGACCCAGAAGAAGACCACATGGGAGATGGGTGGATGAAATTCGAAAGTATGCAGGGGTGACATGGAGGAGACTGGCACAAGACAGACCGTTGTGGAGGAAACTTGGGGAGACCTTCGTCCAGCAGTGGATTGATAATGGTTGACAATGATGATGATGATGATATGTTTTATTTGCTATGTTTTATTTAACTATGTTCCAAGGTTTATCCGTAAGAAGTCAAAATAATTATTCAAGTGCAGTTTGAATAAACTTAATGGCCTAATTTCTGTTGTGGTCAAAGTTATATATGTATATCTCACTTCTGTTAACTTCCCTGTGACCTAGGTATAGACAGACATCGAGGCAATATGATACTCCAAACGATATTTGGCTCCAAATGCTATTTACAGTTAGCAATACCAATACTGAGTAGCTAAAATTGTTTTATGTACTTTTTGAACCTAAAAAGACTAATTTTTGGCATCAAAAGAAAAATCTTTCTACACATATTGCTTTTAATACCTGGGCAGGTAAATTTTCTCTCGGCATGTATTATTTTAGATATTTTTCAAGTCTTGGGCTCAATGACTATAAAATTCAGATTATGGACTTTAATTTTTTATGAAACAAAAAATTGTCTTTTTTTTATTTCAGTAAATTAAGTATTTAATGTTTTTTTATTTGCACTTTCATATTTTACTTTTTTAAGAAGCCTAGTTTTTGTACTCCCACAGTTGAAATTTGGTTTTTTTTTTTTTTTTTTTGGAGGTTTAACGACCACCGTGAGCAACTCAATGGGCTATAAGCAGTCGCCCGTCCCTAATTTAGGGTCACTGGTTCCAGGGGAGGGAGAGATCCAGTGCCGTAAGACAAACACAACATCCATGCCTGACCGGGATTCGAACCCGGACCCCTTACGGACGAATGATCAGAGGCCAACACCTTAGACCACTGCGCCACCGGGGCGGGGCGGCTTGGTGGTTTTCACCTGATATTTGTACACATTTTGGCAATTGTTAAGATGTGCTGCACATAGGGGTTTTTTTTTTTTTTTTTTTTTCAATTTTAAGGGCACAGCCTCTTATTAATATGAAGTGAAAGATTAACAACCACTGATTTGCATTTATTGGGGTGCAAAAAAGTTTGGTGAGCAAATGTTTATGTTTTGTGATGTTATTTTGTGGGTTCCTTCAGCAGTCTTGCTGGAAACACCGCAAGTGTGACTGATTTGTATTTTAGAGAAATACAGGCACAACTTGTTCAATTCAAAGAAAGATTGAATTATGTGAGTGATATTTGTTTAATAGTAACCTATCATATGGTTGCTGCAAAAGCAATAACTGGCCATTTGTTGCATGGACATACTGACTGTTTATCCATCATGAAGCAGAGGTCACATTCTTCCAAAAAAAAAAAAGCCACCTATCACCCAAAAATTAAATGCAAGTAGTTTAATAAGTAGGAATTAACAATTATACTCAAAATAGTATAATTATACTAAAATCCGAAATTTCTTGGCGTAGAATACAAATAAAACTTTCAAAGTTTTCGAGCATCAACCAGATGGCTTTCTCAAGGAAGGTAGACCACTTCTTTCCTTGAGAAAGCCAGATGGTTGATATGCGAAAGCTTGGAAAGTTTTATTTGTATTCTACGCCAAGAAATTTCGTATAGCTATACTATTTTGAGTGCAAGTAGTTTATACAAAAAGTTTCTAGTCCCTTTCTTTTGTATTATTCCATTTGCTGAGTATTATACTTTTTTTTTTTTCCAATTGTCATTTCATAATTTTTTGCGCATTTTCATAAATACTTTGAATTTTTGAGGTACCATTGTACTCCGTTTCCCATTTTCAGTTTTAAAACAATATTGCATGTAGTTTTTTTGCTGAGAAAGATCACACATTGTACTTACATTCATAAATAAAGAGTATTCTGTCAAGAAATTTTCAAGCTCCCCATTCTCACTTTGTTGCAGTAATACTACAGATTAATCACTAATCAGAGACAAATGCCTAGAACACAAGCTGGATGATCCTGTGCTTTCACATAGAATACTAGATTGTTTCCTGACAGGTGTCAGCAAACAAATTTATATTACCAATCACAATTATTACTTCTGCAATTTAACTATAAATTGACTTCTTTACCAATATTTGCTATCTAATAATTATTCGCCATGGGTACATGATTTTTGTCGCATAAAAAGAAATTGTAGGCTCCTAAGATTTTGAAATTTTGTTGCCCCTGAAAGACGTTACATGTACACTCTACAGATTCTAGAATACGTATGCAAATATTAGTTGCAAGACATGCTCCGCATATGTAAAAAAAAAAAACACAAGTAAAAATTGTTTCCAAAAAAACCCCCTCCAAGTTAGTAACCCATGCTGTTAACGTCAGCTCCCCATAGTAAGTAGTAATCATAATTCAGTGTCCGCACTGAGTACGACTTTGTTTACAAAATATAAATAATAAAAAGTCTTAAAATTACAGATATTAAAAAGGTTTATCTCCTGCTTTAATCACCACCGAAACAGATTAGATGTTTTATTTCTTGTGTTTGATTAACTGGGCATTTACAGCTCAATCTCATTTGAAAACGAAGCTTACTTGTAAACTGTAGTTCCGCAATACTTGTTTCTTTTATTCTTACAATTAATGAATTTTAATGTTGATCATATTTATACAAAATGTGCTGATACTTGAGAATATTTACATAACTGTAGCCTTAACACTCTGTGATGAAACATAACACGATCGCCAAACAGCTGTGTGTGTCAGGAAGTCACTTCCTGACACATGCAGAAGTTGTACCTCATCAAAGATGGCGGCCTCTCCTTTCGTTGGCTTCAGCTGCCTCAGCGGAGAACCAATCACAGAAGCACTCTATGTATTTCTATCTCGTTGGTTTGATCCAACAAAACATTGTTATGAGAAAATGTTTTGTTGCTGCAACAGAACATTGTGTCACGATAACAATGTTTTGTTGGATCAAACAAATTCCCAAATAATTTTGTTAAATGAACAAAACGTTTGGTCGTGATAAAAAATTTTGTTAAATCAATAAGTTTCAACAAAATTTTGCAAATTCAACAAAAAAATTGTTGACTGTATATCGACAAAATGTTTTGTTGATTCAACAAAATATTTGTTGAATTAACAAAACGCTTTTCCCAGTGCAGCCCATCGAAATCGGTATTTTTTTTAACGCAAATAATTGTGACCTTTTCTTTTCTTTCTGGTAGCTATGCACAAATCCTTAGACCATTTATTTTCCGAAACCACCACAGAAATACCCAGTGTATGTATGTATATATATATATTTTTTTTTCAGGACTGCACCACTGAAGTGAAGCAGCATTATCACATCTTGCCAAAGCCCCAGATCATTCTATTATATCATTAATTTTAATATATTCAATTTGAAGAAGTTCATGGAAATGAAGAATTCGGAGAAATAGATAAAACAGTTTTTAGTTTTGCAGCAAAGAGTACAAACTTCCATCACTTTTTTTTTTTTTTTTTTTTTTTTGAGAGTGGTGAGATTACTATTGATTTAAGACTGAATATTAATTCTAATTGCGTTGATTCTAATTACCTGACATTCTACCACATGAAAGTCCCTATTGGAAAGGGGCTGCCTTCTCGGCTTGGGGCCTTAAAGTTCTGGGTTCAAGTCAAGCTGAATCACTAATGATTAGCTGAAGTTCAGAAGTCTCGTTAATCTGTTGGCCCCGGGGTAGGGACTCTTCGTTATAAACAAGTCTAACCCAAGACCTCTGTGTAGCATAAGTAGTGCCGCTGGATAGACCAAACAACTGAAATAGAGGGCCATCGTTTTTGACTTATGGTGTATAGTATTCCATGAAATTATCAAAGATAGGGTTGTGTGTGTTTTTTTTTTAGATTGGGGGTTTAACGACAACCGTAAGCAACTCAGTGGGCTATAAGCAGTCGCTCGTCCCTAATTTAGAGCCACTGGTTCCAGGGAAGGAGACAGCTTGTGCCGAAAGACAAACAACATCCACACCTCACCGGGATCCGAATCCGGAACCCTCTAGGACGAATGATTAGAAGCTATCGTTTAGACCACTACCAGGGCGGCGGAGTTTTTCTTTCGGGGACTTTTTTATACTTTTCATTTTTGGTGATTTTCTGTATTTTTCAGGATGATTAGCTAAATATGAGCAAACCGGCACTTCAAAATTTTCATTTCGAGCATCCAGTCTGTAACCCACTCTACTTCGGAAGATACATGCTTGTTCAGGGATAGGAGATGGCTCCTCGTGTTCTGGTGCCTCCAACTCCTGCATGACCAACGAGTCGCATTCAAGTGTTCCGGTCTGGCACATTTTCGGTAGACTGCCTCCCATCTATAAGAAAGTTGGACACTTCTTTCTTCACACGGAGCTTCACAACACGAGTTCTGGATATCAGAAATGAAAATTCCTGAGTTAAGAATATTCTTTCGCACTATAGATCACACAAAATGTCACCATTGGACACTAAAGCACCGTATTTCATAGTCAACCACATAGCTTTAATATGAACAATCTTCGAAGAATGAGTTAATTTTCAAACAAATCTCGGGAGGACTTCGGATAATCAGCTCTCATCACTCGGAAAGAAAGTAGCTGAGCCGATAACGGGAAACTATAAAAACATGACCCAAAAAGTGATATTACCATTTAGAGAGCGGTTTTTTATATTTTTTTCTAATAAAATTCGCTTAAAACATAAAATGATCATGATCACACGCAGAGGATTTTTTTTATGAAGGGAGTGTCTGACCCCAGGTCTTAAACAACCCTTAGAAATAGGAAGCTAGGAGATTTGGGCTAGAGTGCCCGATAGGAAAGTTACACGGAAGCGAAGTAGAAAGGGGGAGGAAGACGCCCTTATTTATTACCGGGGAGTCAGTACCCGGGGTCAGATGGCTTAGCGTGCTCATCGTACGCACGGCGGATGTTTAGTGGATCGAGCGTTCGTTCTTGCTTGGGATCGAACCTGAAGTCCTTTCCGCGGCAGTCACGAACGTTGCCCACTAGGCCACCCGCGGCCCAAAAAACATAAAATGAAGAACTAATCGATATATGAGGCATAGAACAAAAATATTTGGCTTAACCCCGAGGTGGGGAAGCTTTTCACGTTAAAAGGCAGTATTAAGTTGTTGTAATCTAACAAGGCCGTATTCAAGAAACTTCAATTAGATATACTTCGAAATGTACATTTTGTAAAAATCTTACTATGTACTAACTTTAAAAAAAATGTTTATTCTAAAGTTAAACCTTTTAATGACTGTTGTGACTGCTTTTTGTTGGAAAGCATTTGAATATTTGTGGTTGCAACATGGAGGTCCGCACTTTCAGTTGATATTTTAGATGGGTATCAGTCATTTGTGACTTACGGCGTCCCGATTTGTATTAATTAGGTAAGAGGATTCGCAACAATAAGTGATTGAAAAGCAACTTTGTTTTAAATACATCGAACTTGAATAATCATGAAACGCATATAGCGTTTTAAATCAGTTTATTTTTGTGGTGTAGTGAGCACAAAGATTCGCCAAGCTTATTCGCCATATAGTGTACTGAACTACCAATGGTTTGGCATGCGTTATTAAAAGATGTAAACACATCACGGCTCACCGTATAATTGCGTGATAAAAATTCATGTAATATGCTCATAATGACACCTACGTTATTTTCAAACAGAAAATAACGTATAAACACAGAATTTGGACAATGAATCTGTAGCAGCAGAAACTCATTTATGTCAGTAAAGAAGAGATGTTCCAGATTTTGAACTGTCATAGCTTAAAATATTCCTGCACTTATTGCCCTGCATAGTTTTTCTGCCGAAGGGTTTCTGCATTGGCAAGCAGTTTGAAGTGCTCTCAAATATCACTTTATATTATCTATTAGAATTTTTTCGCGCAATTCTTTGATATCTTAAATTCCATGATAAAAGTTGTATTTGCAACTATGAATACATCGAGACATCCACACGGGTCTGCTGCAAATAAGTCTTCCGAGTTAAATGCCGCAGGAGAGTAATAAAATGTTCCTTTCTCCGAACTAGCAAGCAGTAATACTAGAAAGGTGAATCCCAATGGGGAATTAGGGGCAAGAAAAACTAGCGATGCCACATTCTCTCATACAGGCGCACACCCCTAGTGCTGCACTCCACACACAATCGCTCCGGATCGAATCTTCTTGTCAACAAGCCGCAAAGTGTTTTTACCATCTTAATACCTACAAAAGCGGGGGGGGGGGGGCAATGAATGCCTCTCCTCGTCTCTGATTAGGCTCTGAGCTATGTCATGGAAGTAATAACAGTTAGACCAGGAAATCGAGAAAATACCAGTTTTTCCTTTCTTCATTGCGATAAAGAAAAAAAAAAAAAAAAGGTCAACTTCGCCTGCCACAGGTATGAGAAAAAGCCCCGTTCGTGCTGACCTCTACCCCAAGTTAGTTCGCTCTGGCTGGTTAAATCGTTAATGAAAGACGAACTGAAGTCATTGGGCAGTTCGCTAATAAGTTTTTCTCAAATAGTGTTATTACAACGTTCCTCAATAGTTTCTTTATTCTGTTCGCTGCAATACTTTGGTTCCTAAGAGGGTCTGAACCGCTGCTTTCGGCACCTACACGGAAGCGAAAATTCCAACAACCTGTCAGCCAATTTCTTAGGGAGGGAGTAACAAACTCAGTGAGAAACTATGGGCTGTAAACTATCGCCCGTCCCTAACCTACGGCCACTTTTTTTATTTTAGGTCTAACGACCACACCATGAGCAACTCAGTGGGCCATAAGCAGTCGCCTGTCCCTAATTTAGGGTCACTGGTTCCAGGGAAGGGAGAGAGCCAATGCCGTAAGACAAACACGACATCCATGCTTTACCGGAACTCGAGCCCGGACCCACCTCGGACGAATGGTCATAAGCCAGCGCTTAAACCACTGCGCCACCGGGGAGGCGGCCACTGGTTCCAGGGAAGGGAGATAACCAGTGTGTCAAAACAAATGTACCATTCATACTTTACACGAGATGCGAACCCGGGTCCATCTGGGACGAATGGTTAAAGGCTAACGTCTCATACCACTCAAACACCTGGGCGGCTCATCCATACGCTCCAACGTAGAAGTATGGATCCACAGCATTTTTTTTTTATTTATTTAGTTCGGAGGTTTAACGACCACCGTGAGCAACTCTATGGTCCATAAAAAGCAGTCTCCTGTCCCTAATTTAGGGTCTCGGGTTCCAGGGAAGGGAGAGAACCAGCGCTATACACGCCAATCATGCCACATCCAGGATTCAAACCCGGGCACAGTTCGAACGACTTAGAAACCTGCGGCTCTGATAATGCACTAACTGAGTTTCTTAAAAGTGCAACATTTATTGTATTTTATTGTACTCGCCGAAGCGGAATATCGTAACCCTCATTTGGAGATATTGGCTTCAATAGTAAGTGAAAACAAGAACTTATTTGGCATGGTAATAGAACCAGCCCTCTGCCAGTTTCAGAACTAAAGCCGTGCATCTTCTAAAGTGGCTGATCAAGGCAGTGTATTTTTGCATGGACAAGTAAGGACATTACGTTTTTTTTTATCGGAGGTTTAAAGACCACCGTGAGTAACTCAGTTGGCTATAAGCAGTCACCCGCACCTAAATTGGGGCCATTGGTCCCAGGGAAGGGAGAGAGCCAGTGCAGTAAGACTAACATTATGCCTCACCGGGATTCGAACCCGGACCCATCGCGAACGAATCATAAGAAACCATTGCTAGACCACTGCGCCTTGTATTTGTATACCTTGAAATCAGTTTTAAACGTCATAGCATTCTTTTACGGTAATTCGTACGGGATCTTGGCTTCCTCTAGATGATTGTAATCGTACCCCCCCCCCCCCCGAAAAAGTCAATATGGATAGAAGCTGGATTAAATATGTTATTCCCCAACATAGAGAATTAATAACGAAGTTGATATGTTTGATATCACTAAACGCCTGATCTATGGTACTGAAGTGTTTTTGTTTAAGGTTTAACGACCGCCGTGAGCAACTATCAGCTATAAGCAGTCGCTAGTCCCTAGCTTTGAGCCACTGGTTAATTCGCCAGTCCCTAATTTTGAGCCACTGGTTAATTAATTCGCCAGTCCCTAATTTTGAGCCACTGGTTGAGCCACGAAGGGAGAAAACCATAGGTATGGGACAAAAACTACTTCCATGTCTCACTGGGATTCGAACCCGGACCAAACTCAGACGAGCGGTCATAAGCCGGCTCTTAAACCACTGCTCCATCGTGATTCGAACCCGTACCCTTCTGGGACGAATGGTCATAAGCCAGAGCCTGGTCTTCGTTGCCCCAATGGCGAAGACCAGTTCAGAATACTGATGGCATAAACCAATCTTTTTTAGAAATATTTTAAGCAAACATTCCTTATTTTAGAGAAATGTTCATGACTTAAAAATAATAATTAAGATATTTAAAAATTAATATACAGAGTGGATCTATTTACAAATGATTCACAAATATATTTCAATTTTAGTTTAAATACACTTTGGATTCAAACACTCTAAATGTTTCAGCGCGAAAGAAAGTCACAGAAAAATTAACCTCCTTCGGATACAATGCTCTGACACGGAAATTAAAAGCACTTACTTCCAGATGTGCGCACCTGAAATACCACTGTAACATCATGGATGTAAAAATATCAGTGCATTTTATTAATGTTTCAAAATGCAACTACTTGTGAAGGTTATAATAGATAGCAACCTGGCGCTGCTTACTTTTTTGTTCCCATATCGACAAAGAAAAATATTCACGTGTAAACTTAGATGCATTTGCGAAGGGTATATCTATATATGATAAAAAAATCCATAATTTGTAAACAAAGTAGGTATGCTTTGATATCACTTAATGCACAATATCAAAGTATATACTTACCCCCCCATCACTTTTCCCGTAATACTTTAAACACTTGAACACCTTAGAGTATATTAAAATATTTAAAAATTGATAATATGCAGAGTAAATTTATTTCTAAATGATGGGCAAACGTTTTTAATATCAGTTTAAATATACGTTCAAATTCAAGCACTATATATTTCAGCACGAAAGGAAATCACAGGAAGAGACTGCGCTTAAAATAAGCATAATGGCTGACATAATTTAAAATCAAATCCTTCCACATATCAAATCAGGGAGCAGAATTAATTTGTCTTACAACTCTCCGAGAGATAATTCTGATGTATAATTTGTGCGAAACACACTTAATCAGTACAAATATCAGTGCAAGATACTGATTTTGAGATGTATAATTTGTACGAAACTCACTCGATAAAGTTGTCAAAAATTGAGGGACGATTTCTTTTTGCAAACAGCCATGTATTCGTCAATCTGTTCATCAAGAAGTTCTTTCAGAGTGTAATATAAACTACGACGAAGCGGTCGTCCCTGGTAACAAAATTTATAACTCGTGCCAAAGTCATTTTTTACTACGAAACTTCTTCTACAGCGGAGACATGTCCTTCGGTAGTTATATCTTTTTGGTATATCAAAATCATTATCGCATCTTACGGTGAATCTTTGTCTTTTGTATTGCTCCCGCTGGTAACCTTCAAGTATTCTGTCTAAACTCCTGGAAACTCGACGATCTGGAGAACTGTTCACGTTGTTTTCGCTGTTGCCGCAAATTGGCCTTTCACGATATAAAGTAAACCGGTCGTTTAGAGTAATGCCAGTTGAATGAACTTCAAACTTGTCCAAGAATAACATTCTCATCTATCGTTTCGTAAAAATGCACTATTAACATCCACAGTTAACCAACAAACTAAATTTAAGTTCTTAACAAACACTTGCACATACTACACAGCAAAGCGAGTACAATAGTAAGCGTAGGAACTCCAATGGAAGGAACGGATCCCCGGAACTTCAGTGCCATCTGGTGGTGAGCGGGCAAACCTTACGGTCACATGACAGTCCTAAACCAATAAGAACAGTTCACGTTTTGGAACAGATTACAGGAAATTCCCCTGGTTGTGTTTCAGTATGGCGAAAAAACGATGTAATTTTAAGGATTGTTTAACTGCAAATGAATATAAATTTAGTCTTTTTAGATTTCCAAAGGAAGAAGATCGGTAAGTATTTCTTTGGTATTTATTTCTTTTGTAATAGTCATTTATTTCTGTTGAACTCACGTGGGCCGGTGGTCTAAGCGATGGCTTCTGATCATTCGTCCGAAAGGGGTCCGGGTTCGAATACCGGTGAGGCATGGATGTTGTGTTTGTCTTACGGCACTGGCTCTCTCCCTTCCCTGGAATCAGTGACCCTAAATTAGGGACGGGTGGTCTAAGCGATGGCCCATTGAGTTGCTCACGGTGGTCGTTAAACCTAAAATCAAAAAAAAAAAACAAACTCACGTGGAGTTTTGTGAGCTTACAAGATGATCTATGTACGTACCAAATTGAAGCGAAGGTCGTTGTAGAAGTTTTATCCTCAAGAAGAATACAGCTTTTTTCAGTATAAAAAAAATAATTAATAACATTTAATAATTGTAATTACTTCGAAGGTCTGAGGTATTCTTCAGGTTTACATCGTTTATGTAGATAAGGCGGTGCGTTGTGAGATATTGAAGGACAATCATACACTATCTACCAACAAGTAATTGCACACCTGTGATAGCAAAGGAAAACGAAGTTTATTCACCTTCAATAGTTGGTGGAGCCTCCACGAGCGGCCATTACAGCTGCGACCCTCTCAACCAGGCGTTGTACGACGGCTAGCGGTATTTTCTTCCACTCGGCTTCGAGAAGACAGGTCAGTTCCTTCACCGATTTCAGACGGTGGGGGCACCCCTTAAGTCGACGCTCCAACTCGTCCCAGAGGTGCTTGATGGGGTTAAGGTCCGGTCTCTGCGCAGGCCAGTCCATTCGATTAACCCCATTGTCACCATACCAAGCCATGGTGGACCTCGCAACATGACAGGTGGCATTGCCATCCTGAAAGTAACATGGGTCCACCCCGTAAAACTTCCACAATGTAGGAAGCGCATAGTCATCCAAAATGGTGCAGTAGGTCTCGGCGTTGAGTCTTCCAGGAATTGTGACCAAGGGTCCCGTGCCATACCAGAAGAAACACCTAAATAGCATAATTCCACCTCCGCCGAACTTCACAGTTGGCATAATGCATTCCGGTAGGAGGCGTTCTCCAGGCAGACGCCAAACCCAGACCCTGCCATCCGAACGGTAGAGGGTGAACCTTGATTCGTTGCTCCAGAGAACCTGTTTCTACTGTTGAATGGTCCACTGTCGACGTTCTTTGCACCACGTTAGCCGAGCAGCGCTATTGGACTTGGTGATCAAAAACTTCTGGGCGGCAGCACGTCCATGATAACCGAGCAGATGGGCTTCCTTACGGATGGTATTCATCGAAAGAACACTCCCGGATGTCTATTGAAACTCCTCGCGGATGTGGCCCATCGATTTGGTGCGGTTCTTCCGAATTTCTCTGGCCAGCACCCGTCGGTCTCTAACTCCCAGTTTTGTGGGTCTGCCGGGTCGGGGCGCATTCCGACAGTCCCCTCTCATCTTCCACTTGCCAATCACGTAGGCCACTGTCGATTTTGGGTACTTCAACTCGCTGGATATGTCACGTATGGATCGGCCATTTCTGTGATACCCGACGATTACACCTTTCTCGAAATCAGAGAGCTCCGAACTGCGATGCATCTTGCATGCGACTGGTTGCGTTGTTGTTTCCCACCCGATATTTAACGGCGGCGGCCGTGACGTGTATCAGGACCGCAGATATCGTGGATTGCAAGGGTGTCCAATTACTTGTTGGTAGATAGTGTATATTGATTGTACATATTTATTCCTGAAACTTAGCATTCTAAACTTAACAATCCACAAATCACGATACTTTCGTATATTTCGGAACTGCCGATCTGCCGCCCCGGTAGCGCAGTGGTCTAAGCGATGGCCTCTGATCATTCGTCCGAAAGGGGTCTGGGTTCGAATCCCGGTGAGGCATAGATGTTGTGTTTGTCTTACGGCACTGGCCTTCTCCCTTCCCCGAGCCAGTGACCCTAAATTAGGGACAGCCGACTGCTTATAGCCCATTGAGTTGCTCACGGTGGTCGTTAAACTTCCAATAAAAAAAATAAATAATTAAAAAACCTGCCGATCTTTAATCTAATGAGTTAATGAAATACACTGGTGTGCAAAAATTAAGGTCGAAGAGGAGAAATTAGCATAACAGCGGAACGAGCAGGCAGAACGGACCGAAAGACCACTCAGGATATAGATTAGGGTCCGGTACGGTAGGACATGCGCATATATGCAGCATGACGTAGGGGGGGGTCGGAAGGGTATAAAGCACACGAACGATGTACGCTCAGCAATTCGAGGCCGCGGGTGGTCGAGTGAGCAACGTTCGTGACTGCCACGGAAAGGACCTCAGGTTCGATCCCAGGCAGGTGCAAACGCTCGATCCACTAAATATCCGCCGTGCGTCAGATGGGCACGTTAAGCCGTCGGACCCCGAGTACTGGCCCCCCGGTAATAAATAAGGGCGTCTTCCTCCCCCTTTCTACTTCGTTTCCTTGTCACTTTCCTATCGGGCACTCTAGCCCAAATCTCCTAGCTTCCTATTTCTAAGTGTTGTTTAAGACCTGTGGTCAGACATTCCCTTCCTAAAATCCTCTACATATGCTCATGCTCGTGCTCAGCAATTCGGTGAAAGCTATTGCACGGCGTACATCGGTTTGAACGACGTCGAGTTGCTGCCACCGTGTGATATGGCCAACATGCAATCCAGTAGACGATATCTGGAGGACTTTACCCGAGGTCGCGTCATTGGGAAGTTTGAATAAGGTCGAAGTGTGACTAGTGTGGCCGAGGAGTTCGGGATCGCTCACAGCATCGTTTCACGAGCTTGGAGAGCATTTCAAACAACAAGAACAGTTGTCCGAGAGTTTAGCAGTGGTCGTCCACGAGCAACCACGGCGGCGGACAACCGGTATATTGTCCTACAGGCGAGAAGAGACAGACGGCAGACAGCGGGAGAAATCTCAAGGCACATGCAACAGACAACTAAACGTCCGTTATAGCGTTTTACAGTGGCCAGGAGGCTGCACAAAGGTGGTCTATTTGCACGACGACCAGTACGGTGTGCACCATTAATGCCTGCTCATCGGAGACGGCGGTTTCTGTGGTATCGGGAACACAAGAACTGAACTCATCAGCAATGGGGTCGAGTTCTCTTTACGGATGAGAGCCGATTTAGTCTGACGAGCGATTTTGGACGTATACACATCTGGAGAGAGCAGGGAACACGCAATCACACCTCCAACATCATCGAAAGGGGCCGGCTTGGAAGTGTCGGAGTTCTCGTTTGGGCCGGTATCATACTTGGTAGCCGTACTGACCTCCACATCTTCCAAGGAGGTTCAGTCACTACTGTCCACTATTGTACCGAGGTTCTCATGCCTCACGTGCGTCTGTTTAGAGGTGCTGTGGGTCCTGAGTTCCTCTTCATGGACGACAACGCTACACCTCATCGTACAGTGTCTGTCGCAGAGCTGTTGGAGAGTGAAGATATTCAACGCATGGATTGGCCCGCAAGGTCCCCGGACCTAAATCCAATCGAACACGTGTGGGACCTTCTCGGGAGACGCTTGGCAGCACGTCACCAGCCGCCAGCAACGATTCCGCAGCTGCGATTGGCGCTACAAGAGGAATGGGCCGCGATGCCTCAACAGCTCCTCGACATCCTCGTCCTCAGCATGGACAGACGTTGTAAATCCTGCAACGCAGTCAGGGGTGATCATATCTCCTACTAAAGACTGGATTTTTCTTGGCAGCCGCCTGCCACACGGACGTTTCTGTCTTCTGTCCAGTTGTGCTCGAAGCTACCTTTTCAATAAAGTGCCTTTGTGTCCTTTGGATTCCTTGTTTGGACGGTTTTGCTCACTTGTCCCATATTCTTACATCTTGGGGATCTTATAGTATGATTTGAGTCGATGTGGAGCACTTCTGCACGACATTACATTCGAAAAACCGTCTCGTCCTTAATTTTTCCACACCAGTGTATATGTCACTAATTGAAATGCGCGATAAGCGGAAAGTGCTTAAAAATAAATGCTATTAACATGTAAGCCCATTTGTTCCTATGATTAAATATTCTTTCACTCTGTAAACAATGACGATCGTTCATAGGTTTTCGTGTTTTTTTACGCTTTCCAACCGTAGGTTGAAGAAGCGTATATGCTCCAGCTTTTTCCGTCCGTCCGTCTGTCTGTCGGCACGATAACTCACGTAAAAATGGTTCGATTTCGATGAAATTTTAGTATGTGGTAGGGGACCACCAGGGGACGAACCCTATTGAAAATGGGTGAAGTGGGGTCAAAGGTCACGCCATAAGAGCAGGATCCATTCAATTGCCCTTATGCGTCATAACTTGCGTAAATATGGTTCGATTTCGATGAAATTTTAGTATGTGGTAGGGACCACCAGGGGACCAACCCTATTGAAAATGGGGGGAATGGGGTCAAAGGTCAGGACATAAAAGCGGAATTCATTTCATTGCCTTTATGCGTCATAACATGCGTAAATATGGTTCGATTTCGATGATTTTTTAGTATGTGGTCGGAAACCACTGGGTACGAACCCTATTGAAAATAGGCGAATGGGGTCAAAGGTCATGCAGGGTATAAAAGCGGTATTTATTCCATTGCCCTTATGCGTCATAACTTGCGTAAAAATAGTTCGATTTCGATGAAATTTTAGTATTTGGTAAGGAACCACTGGGGACGAACCCTATTGAAAATGGGCGAAATGGGGTCAAAGGTCAGGGCGTAAAAGTGAAATCCATTCCATTGCTTTTATGCGTCATAACATGCGTAAATATGGTTCGATTTCGATGAAATTTTAGTATGTGGTAGGGCACCACCTGGGCACGAACCCAATTGGAAATGGGGTCAAAGGTCAGGCAGGACATAAGAGCAGGATTTGTTCCATTGCCCTTATGCGTCATAACTTGCGTAAAAATGGTTCGATTTCGATGAAATTTTAGTATGTGGTAGGGAACCACTGGGGACGAACCCTATTAAAAATGGGCGAAATGGGGTCAAAGGTCAGGACACTGGAGTGGGATCCATTCCATTGCCCTTGTGCATCATAACTTACGAAAAAATGTTTCGATTGCGACAAAACTTTATCATGTTGTTCCGGAGGTATAATGAACCGGTTCTGTTGAATATCAACGAAATGGGGTCAAAGGTCATTGCACAAAAGCAAGATTTATTCCACAGCCGTTATTCTCATAACTTGCGTAAAACTGCTTCTATTGCGACAAAACTTTAGTATGTTATTCTTGAGGTGCACTGAACCGGTTCTGTTGAATATCATCGAAATGGGATCAAAGGTCAGGACACAGGAGCGAGATTTATTCCACAGCTATTATCCTCATAACTTGAGTAATAATTTCTGGTATGTTGGAAAGCGTATCATTATCAATGCATTGCATGATTTTACTAACTTGTTGTTTTTGTTTTTATGTATGAATGAAACAAAACATTAAGCTTACTATTTCGAAATTCACGTAAACAGTCTCGGCGGCTAAGGTTGAAGAAAATTAGTATTTATTTGATTCTTTTGAAATGTTTACAATGGATGATCAAAAAGTAATATGTAATGTTTTCTTGGAGGTACAACTGTTATACTGTGGTTTACTGATTAGATATAAATTTGTTACGTATTTGCTACTGTCCAGGGTTCCGACTCAGTTATAATAGACCATTTTATAACTGGGAAACCTCCCTGTCTAAGAAACACTTCTGGTGGGATGGGAGAATACACAACTAAATTTTTAACAGAGCAAAAACAAATATAAACTTGCAGCTTTTTATGCTATTTTTTCTAGCTGAATTCAGTTAACATAAGAAGTGTTTCTTAGGATAGAAAAAAAGGGCAACTCCACTATGGCACCATGCCTTGACGTGGCAGTGGAGATTTTAAACTAATTGGTGTCAAAGGTCTTTTTACTTTCCAAAGAGTTTGAACTGCCTCAGAAATTTTGCCCTCTGTGTTGTGCAAAGTCACTTTTGTTGACTTCCAACATTAAATTCAAATCGTTTAGATACGCGGGCAACGCTTCCGCTTACGTGGGTGCGCGTGCCACATTCTACCTTGTACACACATGTGACCCTCGCTCCAGGTACGCAGGCATGTGCTCCCCACAATGCATTGCGCTCATTCTGTTTTGCCCCCTAGCCACTGCTCCAATTTGGCGCTGCAAGCGGAGAGTTCTTGGGTCTCGAGGATCTCGCCTTTGTACTCGCTTTACAACACAGTCTTGACAACCTATCAACCACAAAGTAATTAATGCAGACATTTAACGTGGACCTGGAACATCAAACAAAGATCTTCGCTCTTTGAAAGTTTATAAGTGAGTCACGGAAAAACTCTCATTGGCCGCCACCTGGAGTCGAACCCAGAGTCTTCCAGTTACGCACCGGATATGCTTCCGCTACACCACAGCGACCTCGAGTTGCTCCAGACTCACACACGCTAACTGCCAAGCCAATTTGGCAGGTTGCTTCTTGGAGCCCCGCACAATGCTGGGGATTCATCAAAGATGGTAAGCAGCAACTGAACAAATAATTAGAAAGCGAATGAGTGATTAATACAGACATTTGACGTGGACAAGGAACATCAAACAGAGGTCATCGCTCGAGGCCGTGGTGGCTATCAAAGAAGTGTTGTACGATGCTTGCGACATGCGGTCGCGCATTGTCCTGTTGGTAAATGGCACCAGACAGTCCTTGAAGATACGGTAACAACAGGCTGCAGCACCTCACTGATGTAACGGTGACTATTCAACATACCGGTAATGCGTATGAAGTGCGAGCGGGAGTGGAAACCAATGGTACCCCTGACCATAACGCCTGGTGCCGGGTCTGTATGGCGCAGCATAATTAATGCATGGCTCACTCAGGCAGTCGCCGCGGTACCACCACACACGGATTCGGCCGTCATGGTGCTGTAAACTGAAGCGGTATTTGTCTAAAAACACGATGTCTTCCCATTCGCTTTTCCAGGAACGACGTTCTTGGCACCACTGTAGTCTCAAACGCCGATGTTGTAGAGTCAAAGGTAGCCGAAGCAATGGGCGCCGTGCAAAAATACCCCGATGCTGCAGAGGACGTCGAATCGTACGTGTGGAGACAGGGTGTTCTGCCACACACGCGAACTGTTGAGCTACGGCAATTGATGTGACTGTGCGATTCACAATAGCCACGCGCACCAGATGTCTATCCTCTGGTTCGGTTGTGTGACGGGCCGTTGGAATCCCGCACGTTTATGAGCTCGTTCCTCCGATACCTACGGACGCCATATTCTCAGCACCGTGCTTGCATTGCTGTGCTTGTTGTCCCTTGTTATACTACTTCCAGGGGGCGTTACTGTCCAACTTGATTTCCATACGTGCTGCCCATTAGCATGTTGTCCCGTGGTCTGCCCGGTAAACGGTAAAAATACCCCCGGAAAAAAATACTCCTGAAAACTTAAAAGCGATAAAAATCCCCCCAGAAATTTGGTGAAGTCTGTAAAAGCGATACCAGGTGCTTGGTTTGGAGGGCTCTACCCGCAACTTCCGTTATTTTATATTCAGGAACTCTAGAGTCAGTCAGTGTATCCTCGATGTTACCCTTGAATAGCTCTTAGAAATGGGGGGAATTAACCCCACCCTCCTGAAAATTCGTGGTTGTGTACAGAATCATTATATAAAGCATGGTACTAATGTTTACAGCTCTACGTAGATTTTAACATTTCGTGGGAAAGCCCCCCCCCCCCCAGCTCACGGACCTCGCGGACACTTCAAGGGGAACTTCTTGGATACACTGAAAGACTCCAGCGGCTCAGAATATAATATCACGGAAGTTCGGGGTAGAGCCCCATCCCCCAAACCAAGTGTACCTCGGATGCTCGACAATTTATTTCTTCAAATTAAAGTACAGTTCTCGCTTGGCTTACATGGAACATTTTCTCGAGATTCGTTTGGAGTTCCCAATTCAGTTCTCAATATAGGCCCAGAAGCGGCAATCTTTATAGCCCCCCTCCCTTTTGAACTTTTGTGGCCAAGTTCCTGAAAGATGTGTGGCAGGGTTGCCGGTAAAGTGCCGCAGCGGAACACTGCCACACATCAGTGTTCCTCTGTGGAAGTTTACAGTGAACCGTCTGTTCTGGGGGTATTTCCTCCGGGGTTTTTTTCCGGGGGCATTTTTGCCGCTTTTCAGTTTTCAGGGGTATTTTCTCCGGGGGCATTTTTACCGCTTTTCAGTTTTCAGGGGTATTTTCACCGGAGATATTTTTCCCGGGTGTATTTTTACCTACATCTGGTCTGGGATGCCCTCCTGCCAACTTGCTGGCCCATGTGATGCGATCTTTCTGGTGTTGTACTTTTAATGTCCAGCAGTGTAGTTACAAACACACAAATATACAGCGTCAGTATATTTCTATAGTTTTGTATCATTGTTTTCCCACTTTTTCATTTTTTAATTTATGGGAGGAAACGATGTACTCAAAAATGGAACTACTACTTTTGTATCATTGTTTTCGCACTTCATTTTTTAGTTTACTGGGGGCCCACAAAAATGGATGGTTCGGACCTCTATTGAACTGTAAGTGCGTGCGTGCGTGCGTGCGTTTTGACACCTAATATGTTCCTGCATTTTTTTAATTAAGGGGATTAAAATTTTAATTTAAAAGTAAAAATGTCTTTATAGGAAGCTTTGTGGCAGCTATACTGATAACTCCGAAAAATTAATTAGGTTTCTATTAGAACTGAAGTGTTTACCATTTTTTTTTCATATTTTCTTTCAAATTTATTTTTATTAGCCCCTAACTTCAATGTCAATTTAAAAATACGAATTTTGCGTTTTGATACCTGGTTTTTATTCCTCTAGAAAATTCAATTTATATTGCTAAAGATTAATTGTTTTGGACATAGTAACCATTTCATTGGAAATTTCCTCCGGGTTCTCAGTTCACGAGAGCCTATCGAATGTGAGAGCCAAAACGGTAATGTTTTGGGAATCCATTAGATATATATAGAATGTGAGAGCCAATCAATCCACGAGATACACTGCTGGCCACCCAAAATGCAACACCAAGAAGGAAGCATCCGATTTGCCTGAAATTCGCAGCATGCGTCTCCCGCGAAAGGACATGCAAACGATTAGCATTGCACGGCATATGCAAATCAAGCACTATAAGAAGGGTGCACAGAAGGCGGGGTGGGGGGTAAGTAGTGGAATTGTGTTGTGCTGCCAGACATGTGCATGGGAAATTTCTTGATGCCTCGTAGCAGAATACGGCAGTCATTCCAGCACGTTTCGGAGTTCGACAGAGGACGAATAGTGGCTTATCGCGACAGCGGTTTATCGTACCGAGAACTCGGCGCCCGTGTGGGACGACATCCAGTCACAGTGAGGCGAGTATAAATTCGGTGTGTGCAGGTAGGACGGACGGACCGACGTGAGCGATTTCCGCAGCCGCGGCATACCACCGCACGAGAGGACCGGCATGTTGTGTGGCGGGCATTGACGGCTCGCACCGCCACATCACGAACGTTAGCGTAGGAATTAGGGTGTGTTGCGCAACAACCTGTGCAGCACGTACCGTTCTACGTTGTCGGCAGGAGCAGGGACTTGTCGCACGGCGCTCATTGCTCCGATTACCATTGACGTTACACCACTGGCGAGTGCGGCGGCAGTGGCCCGTTAAACGGCGCATCTGGACTACGGAATGTCGCGACATTGTCTTCTCCGACGAATCCCGCTTCTGCCTGCAACACCAAGATGGTCGGATCCGCGTGTGGCGGCAGCGCGGCCAGAGACTATATGACGCCTTCATTATGCATCGCCATTCCGGTCCGTCGCTTGGCGTTATGGTTTGGGGCGCGATTGGATATGACACCCGCACTCCTCTGGTACGCATCGCAGGTACACTCAACAGACACCACTACATCTCCGACGTTTTAGAGCCTGTAGTCCTCCCTTACCTGCAGGACCTGCCAGCGGCCACGTTTCAACAGGACAATGCGCGCCCGCACCGTGCCACGCATCGTGCAACAAGTCTTCACGGCCCACCAGGTGTCACTGCTGCCGTGGCCAGCCTGTTCTCCCGATATGTCGCCCATCGAACACGTCTGGTCGCTGATCGGCAACCGAGTGGCCCGGCAAGTACCACCCGCGGCCACGCCTGATGAACTGTGGCAACGTGTGGAAGCAGCCTGGGCCGACATACCCCAAGCCCACATCCAAAGTCTTTTTCGTTCAATACCGCGGCATGTAGCGGCCGTTATTTCCAGCCATGGCGGCCACACGAACTATTGATGTGTGCGTGTTCCGCAAATTCGCACCGGCCTGTAAGCTCAATCGTTTCATCTTTGTATCTGTTGTTATGTGTCCAGTAAATCTGGCTTTGCTATCTCGTGTCCTTCTTGGTGTTGCATTTTGGGTGGTGGCCAGCGATGTATATATCGAATGTGAGAGCCAATCAATCAACAAGAGCCAAAATGGTAAATGGGGGCATCCAAGTGCATCAGCTATTACTGTTGCATAAAAATACATAACTCACAGACAATACATCACTGTTATCCTGGATTTTTTTTTCTGGATATTTTTTCGTTGGACTCTTTTCTGGGTTTTTCTTCCTCGAATTATTTTTTGACTTTACTTTTTCTCCGTTGGACTCTCTATCCTAGACTTTTTCTCCGGTGGACTTTCTATGCTGTACTTTTTACATGTTACCAATTTCACTACAGGCATCTGTAAAGACACGCAAATAACTGCCGAATTATCTTTTTCAGCTAAAAGTAGGCTTTCTCAGATGGCTCCGTACTATTGGCCTTTGAGACGAAATCACATACAGTTATACATGATGGTCGCTTTTGTTTTTACTCTGCGTGATTTAGTGCTTCGATAAATAAATAAGAAATACGCGGCCGATATTCCAAAAAATGAGCTTCCTTTTTTTTTTATATATATCGCCCTGTCTTCTTTTCTTTAGTTATAAATCTTTTTATCTACTTGGTTATTTTCCTTCTCAGAGAACAAAACTTGCTACGAACCCCAGGTATGAGAACTAGTTGTTTTTCTTGGTGTTTATTTTGCTTGTTTTTGTGCAATCTTTTCAATTCAGAACCACCAAATGAGGTATCCTATCTCATGGTACCCTAACTTAGACGGTTGTCGGTTT
Source organism: Macrothele yani (assembly GCA_039090855.1). Classification (NCBI taxonomy): domain Eukaryota; kingdom Metazoa; phylum Arthropoda; class Arachnida; order Araneae; family Macrothelidae; genus Macrothele; species Macrothele yani. The sequence continues at coordinate 98,358,484 of CM077005.1, read as the reverse complement.
TTGGAACGGGTTAAGGCCCGGAGGAGGTCAGAGCCCCCACCCCACCCCCATCCCCCACATACATACACAATTTTCGTGAAATCTAGTTTTCATTTCAGAACCATCAAATTTGGTATCATGAAACTCTAACTTAGACGCTAGACGGTTTTTAGAAGGGGTTGGACCCCGGGGGTCAGAGCCCCCCCTCATAAAAATTTCGTAAAATCTACAGTTTTTATTTTAGAACCACAACATTTGGTATACTATCTCATGGTACTCTAACTTAGACGGTACACCGTTTTTGGGACGGGTCAAGGCCCGGGGGGGTCAGAGCCCCGAACATACAATTTTTTAAAAAAACTACAGTTTTCAATTCAGGACCACCAATTCTGGTATACTATCTCATGATACTCTAACTTAGACGCTAGACAGTTTTTGGAAGGGGTTGGAGCCCGGGGGGTAAGAGCCACCACCCCCCCCCGTCATAAAAAATGCCGTAAAATCTACAGTATTCAATTTAGAACCACAAAATTTATTATACTATCTCATGGTACTCTAACTTAGACGGTAGACCGTTTTTGGAACGGGTGAAGGCCCCTCCCTCCCATAATTTTTTTGTAAAATCTACAGTTTTCAATTCAGAACCTTTAAGTATGATATCATGAAACTCTAACTTAGACGCTAGATGCTTTTTGGAAGGGGTTAGAGCCCGGGGGGTGAAAGCCCCCCCTCATAAAAATTTCATAAAATCTACAGTTTTCATTTTAGAAAAACAAAATTTGGTATACTATCTCATGGCTATCTAACTTAGACGGTAGATCGGGGCCCTGGTCAAGGGAGCTCCATACAAAAATTTTCATAAAAAGCTCCGTTTTTTACTCTTAAGAATACCCTATCTACGTTCTAAGGTGCTCTTTGGCCATTTGAGGGCCTTGCACCATAAACCATCAACCAACCAACTAACCAACCTACGGTCTAAGTTAGAAACTATAGATAACAAGTAAGTGCAAAAATATGCTTTTAATGGTGTATTAAAAACACAAATCAATATAGTTTAGCTTTCACTACCAACGAACGGCTTACCAGGAAGAAATATAATGTAATGTAAATAGAGAGTTCCAGATATTCAAAATTCAAAACCGTAAGAAAAAGATGATCAATGCCAATGTGAAGTCGAACGCAATCGATATCACATAGGTACATTGCATTTCTTTGTTGCGGGATTCACAGAAGCACACGCCAGATGTACTGCAGTTCTATAGATGTCTCCTAGAAGGTAAGTATTCCCATTCCTTTTTCTTTCTTTTTTTGTTTCGCAAAATTAAATTAACTAAATCCAAAAATTTTAAATAAATTTACTGGAAAATTGCAGGAATATCTTTTTCATTCATTAACTTTCACCCGCTGAACTTGGTGATTCCACAAATAGTAATATGTACCTGGCAAATAACTGGTATCCCTGCCAGTACAAATTATATTAATGATTTATTTGCGTCCAGTTCAATCTAGTATGTTCATAAGAGCGTTTGGGGCCGTATGAAAAATACATTTCAACGTGTGCCGCTACGGCGGCGGAGTGATCTAGCGGCTGGCTTCTGACCACTTGTCAAGAAGAATTTTGTATGTGGAGGCACTTACCCCCGGGCCTTGACCCGTTCCAAAAACCACCTACCGTTTAAGTTAGAGCACGATGAGATAGTATACCAAATTTGGTGGTTCTATATTGAAAACTGTAGATTTTACGAAAATTGTGTAGGGGAGGGCTCTAAACCCCCGGGCCCCGACCCGTTCCAAAAACCGTCTACCGTCTAAGTTAGAGTGCCATGAGATAGTATACCAAATTTGGTGGTTCTAAATTGAAAACTGTAGGTTTACGGAAATTGTGCTCCGTGAGTTTTGTTTGAATAACAAGTATTTAGGCTACTAGGATTACTGAGTTTGTGCTTACCTCCACTATAAAGGTTTGGTGATTCGTTTCGGATATCTCCCGAAGTTGTGAGTGCCTTTTTTTCGTTTCTTATCGTCGAGTTTACAATTCCTACCGCCGTCCCGGTGGCGCAGTGGACTAAGGCGCTGGCCTCTGATCATTTGTCCATAAGGGGTCCGGGTTCGAATCCCGGTCAGGCATGGATGTTGTGTTTGTCTTACGGCACTGGCTCTCTCCCTTCCCTCGAACCAGTGACCCTAAATTAGGGACGGGCGACTGCTTATAGCCCATTGAGTTGCTCACGGTGGTCGTTAAACCTCCAACCAAAAAAAACAAAAAAAAAAACCTCCAATCAAAAAAAAAACAAAAACAAAATCTCAGCGCCATTAAAATGGCGTCATCCGGTGGTGTTGTCAACCCTGACATCACTTCTGGTGATCACGGCACTTTGCCCAGCGGTGGCGTTGTCATGTTGCCCTCCGGGTCAACGTCAACCGTTGGCGGCGTATCGTTTTCCTCCCCTGACGTCACTATTACAGCTCTTGCCCCAGCTGCTTTTTTTTTTTTTTTTTTTTTGATTGGAGGTTTAACGACCACCGTGAGCAACTCAATGGGCTATATAAGCAGTCGCCCGTCCCTAATTTAGGGTCACTGGTTCCAGGGAAGGGAGAGAGCCAGTGCCGTAAGACAAACACAACATCCATGCCTGACCGGGATTCGAACCCGGACCCCTTACGGACGAATGATCATAGGCCAGCGCCTTAGACCACTGCGCCACCGGGGCGGCCCAGCTGCTTCTCATATAGTGACAGATGACGTCAGGGACACTGTAGATGACGGTCTCCTCTGCCTTCAATGGATGGTGGTGCTCCTCTGCCTTCAACCTCCACTTCTACTGCTCCTCGCTCCTATTCTTCAACGGTAACTTCCCAAAGGCTTCAGCCCAAGTCTAATTCCATGCGAGCGAAAGCCGCAGCTTTAAAACCCCATGTCCGTCGCTCTGGTAATGAGGTTGTGCTCGAAATTCCAGTGGATTCTCCAGCAGGTACTTCTTTCACCACGGCTACTGAGTTGGGTGTGTGCTTTGAGGCACTGCCGGACACACCACTCAAAATGTACTCTACTGCTCTGAAACAAAAGTTCTCTTCGTCTGCGATACGTCATGTGTCGCACAGAGGGCCGAGTGTCATTGTTTATTTCTTTCATGCGGCAGATGCTACCTCTGTTTTACAGACTGGGCTGGTTGTTGGTGATCACCAATTATTTCCTGAGCCTGACGCCCAAAGACCAGTAACGTTCTCGATGTACCCAGTACACCCTGAAGTCACAGATACTGTGCTTTGTGCTCTTCTTATGCAATCCGGTCGTGTTGTGGGTAACATTACCACACACTCCGCTGCTCCAAAGGATGAGGATGATCGTTCGATTGAAAGTGCCCGACGAGTTGCACGAGTAGTATTCTCTTCGGATGAACATATCAAGACTTCCTACTCTCTTCACTGTAAAATGCGGAGACCAGATCCGACGCATCGACGTTTTAACCTCCTTTTATTGTCAGACTTGTAAGGCGTATGGCCATCAACGAAGTGAGTGCTTCCGCCGCCCTGCTGTACTTCAGTTTTCGGGACCAAAAGTCACTCGTGACAGCCCTGTGTTCTAAACCCCTGCCGCTTCTAAGAAGTTGTCTTCAGAACTTCATCAACCAGCTCTACCATCGGACCCTTCTCCACGGGGTCCTCTTCCCCAATTGTTGACAGTGGACTTTCCTCCTCTGGTGCCGACTGCTCCGCCCACGTTCCTTGCAGCTCCAGCTGACCTGACTGCTGACCTTCATCCTCCGTCGGATGAAGACACTCCAAGTACATTTACTGACATGGACTGCCCTACTGCTAGTGACTATTCTGGCAATGACTCTGACCCTACAACTACCAGCAAGCCTGCTCGACGGGAGTACTGGAGTGCTCCGCAGACTCCTCTCCCTCCTCGAACCGGTGCTGCAAGAGGTCGTTCTGTTGACTCATCTTCTCGCTCCTCCTCCTCCTCTCAACGACGTACTTCGCCACGAATAAGTCGACATCCTACTGTGATTCCAGGTTCTAAGACTCCACCCCCAGTGCTTTCCCTAGATTCTTTTCTCCGATACCTAGCTGAAGCGAAGGCGGATATACCGGTAGGTCCGCTTTCTCTTTATAAAATATATGAAGTATTATGCTCTCATAAACATCCTAGTATCTTTATTCAGTTTGTTGCACGTCATATGCTTGATCTTACTACTGTTCTAACCCAAGTTTCTAGTGTGACATCTGTGTTTCGAAATCTTGTGCTTTCCTATCCCGATCTCAAATTTAGTGTTGACAGAATGAAGAAGTAAGCGAAGAAAACAACAGATTCCAGCGCACGTGCGTGTCGACCCGGGAAGGACCTGCCGATTCAAGGTGGTCACACTTAACTGCAGAGGGTTCTCTGCTTCTCCTAGAAATGCCCTAGTGTATGAGGACTTGGCGCCTCTACACGCAGATCTTCTCTTGCTCCAAGAGACCAATTACTGTGCTACCACTTTGTTCTCACGTTGGCGGGCTTGGCCCCACGATTTTCACCATGCTTATTGAGTTGGACGGAATGGTGGCCTTGCAATTGGGATCCATCACCGCCTACTCCCTCTGATTTCGACGCCAGTGATTCGTGCATTATATGTTGACAACCTCCAGGTCGTTGTCTTTTGCATTGAAAACGTGACCTATCATGTTTTTAACATATATGTCCCCTGTGATGAGCGTCTGTTACCTGATCTTCTCTCCACACTCCGTACAGAGCTGTCATGCATCCCACCGTCTGAATATATTCTCATAGGCGGAGATTTCAATTGTACGTTGTTGCCGGCACTTGACCGCAATTCAACCGTTGGCGAATACCGCAGGCAACGTGTATTAGAGATTTCTCAGCTAGTTGATGATTTTCATTTAGTTGATGCGTTCCGACATCTACACCCGTCGGAAATCTCTTTTACCTGGCGCTCCTCCATCCATGGCAGCACTACGGCAGCACGGCTGGATAAATTTTATGTTTTGACTGCTCTTCTTCCGTCGATCGTAGCTGCTGCCCATCATCCTTCCGCCGTTTCAGACCACAGTATTGTCAGTCTGTCGGTGTGTGTTTCTCCTTCACCTTCAAGGACTCAACGAGTATGGACTTTTCCGGACTAGCTCCTGGATGATCAACAATTTTGTGTTGCTGTGCGTGATTTCCTCCGTAGTCGTCAGCCCCTTCTTGATACTACGTCAGACGCGATGCAACTGTGGCTCAGTGTCAAACACGACTTGGTCCTTTTTGTACGGCGCTACTCCCATGCCTCTCCGAATGAGAGCGATATGAAAATTGCGAATCTACATGCTCTATTGTCGATGCTCTCTCTTGATGATCCGCAATACCCCAGCTATCTGGCAGATCTCCACGCTTTGCTTCTTCCTCGCGCATCCGATGTAGCTTGTAGGATGCATTTCTTGCATCTCTCCCCTACAGCAAATTCTCACGATTACTTAACCGCCTTGAAGTCTCAATATCGTTCTGCTACATCTTTGCGTCATCTTCGCCTCCAGGATGGTTCCATCACTTCGAACCCATCGAAGCTATGCACTTTCACCAAACAGTATTTCACCGTCAAGTACAGTGCAGTAACGCAGTCTTCATCCTCATTAGCTTCTCCTCTTCCCTTCTCTCTTCCTCAGGTCCCCTCTACTTTATCTACTTCTTTACTCTCCCCTTTCTCTCTTCGCGAACTCCGTGAGGCGTTCACTAATCTCAATCCTCATGCCTCTCCTGGACCTGACGGCCTTCCTCTGTCCTTTTATCGTGCCTTTCTACCGTGTTTTCTGCCTTTTCTGTCTGCGTGTTTCTCGTCTGCTTTTTCCTCTCCTGCGTTACCGCCCGACTTTACTTTGGCACACATCATCCTCCTTCCTAAGAAGGGTGACCTCTTGGATCTTGGAAACTGGCGCCCTATCTCTATCCTAAACACTGACTATAAGTTCTATACAAAAATCTTATCCCGTCGCCTTAATTCTGTTCTCTCTTTTTTTATTTCTCCCGACCAGACATACACTGTGCCTGGTCGGACTATTTCCACTAACGTTTCTCTTCTCCTTCATCTTCACTTACTCGCTCGCTCTTTTGATGAACCTCTTGCCTTTTTCAATCTGGATCAAAAGTCTGCTTTTGATAACGTTTCTCACTTTTATCTCTCTGCTGTCCTTTCACAATTTGGCTGTCCTCCTGCCTTTTCTTCCGCTCTCTTGGCCCTTTATCAGGGCGCCAGTTTCCATGTTCGAGCGGCCACATTTCTAACCGCTCCAATTCCGTTAAAGCCAGGCATCCGGCATGGATGTCCGCTCTCCGGCCAGCTATTCGCTCTCGCTTTTGAGCCTTTCCTTGTAGCAGCCCAAAGATCACTCCTGGATGTCCTACCGCCGACAGTGGCTAGTACTCGTCATCATCGGATAATTTTCACTGCCTATGCTGATGATGTGACCTTTTGCGTCCGGGATGAATCTCAATTTGATAGCCTGTATTCTTTATATCAACAGTATGTTGTAATATCTGGAGCTGCGCTGAATGCCACTAAAAGTACTGGCTTATGATGCGGGGCATGGGCTGTCCGCACCGATGCTCCTTTGGGTGCGAAGTGGACAGCCACTACACAGAAGATCCTCGGTGCATATGTTGGATTGCCCTTGGCTTCTGCATCTGCCACCTGGACTGCTCTTCTTCCCCGGATACAACAGGCTGCTGCCTACTGGAGTAAGGCCCGCCCTTTCACATCGTTCCGTCAACGAGCAGCCGTTTTTCGTCGACAACTTTTCTCCCTATGCGAATACTCTTGGATGTCGACGGTTGTTCCCTTGTCACAAATGATGACCATCACTCGCCTCTCAACTTCCGTCATCTGGTCTTCACATCACTGGGTTAAACCTGCCACGCTTCATCTACCAGCCTCATTAGGTGGCATCCAGCTTCCTGATCCAGCTGTCCTTTATAAAACACATCGCATTATTCATTTCATTCGCCTTGCCACTTCAACTGTTCCGTCCCTTACCGCTACCTTGAATGTTCTAGCTTCTTCCCGTGACCCATCTTTCACCTTCTTACTGTTTCTGAAGATGGATTCATACCCTCTTCTTCCGTCCCACCTCCCTCCTGTCCTGCGAGAGGGCCTTTCTCTTTTTCGTTCGCTTCCTCTTCTCCGTTCATTTCCTTCTTTAACTCGTTATCTTCTAGATGAACCTCTCTTCTTCTCTTCTCTTATTCACCCTCCTAACCTCCCTTACTTTTACTTTCCTCATTCGGTCCGCTCTGGTGTGAGAACTGTCCGTTCTCTCGTAACTTCTGATCTAATCTGGAGACCTCTTTCTTCCCTGTTTCTATCTCCAACAATTACTCTTGCTAACGAATATCTTCTCCTTCGCACAGCGCTTAGGAGCCTCTTTCCACTCCTCGCTTTCCCTGATGGTCTGTTCTCGGTCCCCTCCGCCCCTCTTTCTCTACCGTTCTTTCTCCTCATTCGTAGCTCCACGGTTCTAGTTACTTCTATCTCCTCCTCTTCTCTTTATTGGCTTCTTCTTTCCCCTCCCGCACTTCCACTTTCTGTTCATTCTGCTTCTCCTGCTCTTCTCCCTGCCATCTGGACAGCCTCTACTTCTCCCCTTTCCTTCCCTCTTGAACTCAATGTCCATTGGCAATTTCTTCACCTTCGTCTCCCCGCCCCATCAGTACTATTTAGCATGACTCTTCTCTCCTCTCCACAGTGCTCCTTTTGCCCTGAAGTCAGCGACGTCCAACATCAATACCTATTCTGCCCCGTACTCCTGCCAGTCCTAAACACAGCATTTCGTCTTGCTGATCGAATTTGTGCTCGATCGTTACCATTTCTTGCATATGCTTGGCTACTCCAAACTAAGCATCCACCTACTCACTTGCCTCCTGTGTGCCGTTACATTTTTCTTCTGAAGTTCTCTGTATATGCTTTCCATCTTGAACAACGCCTCCCTGCTCTTACTCCACCTCCTCAGGAGTTACGTGCTATCATTTGGAGACGCTTCCTAGCACGGTTAACCACTCGTCTCCGAATGGAGCACTCTCGTGCTGCCTCAACAAACACCGATAACGTTTTTCAATCCACCTGGGCCCAATCGGCTGGGTGGTTCCATATCCACAATTTGCAGCTACATCTCAACTTATAGGGGGGATTTTTGTTGCCGCCGACATTCACTGTCACAACTCATGATTTTACGAATTAATTTTGGTGGTATGAGGCTCCTAGGTGGAGTCTCCTTTTCACCCACGTGATTCGCTATTTGTGATTATTCTGTTTTATGTGCTATTGGAGATAGCTCACCATGTTTCCCATGTTCTCTTCGATTATGTTGTATTTTAGGTTGTATATAATTCTTTCTTCTGCACAGTTTACTGCACACGCAAAGTCCCCTGCATTATGTTGAATATATTTTGAAATTTTATTGTCCCTTTGTGTATAATTTAATGTAAGAAGATGCCCTTCCGAGTACTTTTAGCGATTCTCCCCCTTGTCACTGAATACTTCTGTACATATGATGTAAATTTTGAGTGTAGCATCACTGTTACATTTCTGTTTTATGAGAAACTGCCCTTCTGGGTATGTTTAGCGGCTTTCTTCCTTGTCACTGTATTGTTCTGTACATATGATATGACACTTATGCATTGCATTACTGTTCGATTTCTGTTTTTTTTTTTTTTTTTTTTGTAAAGTTGCCCTCCTGGGTCCGTTTAGCTAATTTCTCTGTTGTCATTGCATAATTCTGTACATATAATAAGTATTTGTGCTTAATTGTTTTCACCATTTCTGTCATATTTCTAAATACTGTTGCACCTGTTAGTTCCTTCTCACCCATGGTCTTCTCTGTGAATTAGTACCTTGTGCATATTTAATCTTGAGTATGGAAGTAATGCTTAATTGGAATTTGTGAATAGTATAGCATCATGTATTTTCTTGTCTACAATATTGTAGTATACATTTTCATTTGCATCGCTCGTGCTTTATTGTCTGCCTCTCCTTCGCCCTTCGGGACGAAATAATTTTATGATTTTAACAATATTTTGTTTTACGTTTCACTGGAACTTTCCAGTTGATGTATATACCACTGTATTTATTGGCAGAATTCTACTATCATGTACATAGAAATGCTATTTTTATTTGAAGAATAAAGACAATTTTGAAATGTAGATTCTACGAACATTTTGTACGGGGGGAGTTCTGACCCCCGGGCCCGGACCCGTTCCAAAAACCGTCTCCCGCTAAGTTAGAATTTCATGACACCAAATTTGGAGGTTCTGAAATAGGATTTAAGAAAATTTTGTATGGGGGGCTCCTACCCCCGGGCCTTGACCAAACGGTTTTCCGTCTAAGTTAGAGTACCATGAGATAGTATACCAAATTTGGTGGTTCTAAATTGAAAACTGTAGATTTTACGATATTTTGTACGGGGGGGGGGGTTCTCACATCTCGGCCCCCGATCCGTTCCAAAAACGGTCTTCCGCTAAGTTAGAGTTTCATGACACCAAATTTGGTGGTTCTAAATTGAAAACTAGATTTTACGGCAATTTTGTAGGGGGCGGCTCTAACCCCCGGGCTCCAACCGCTTCCAAAAACCGTCTACAGTCTAAGTTAGAATACCACGAGATAGTATACCAGATTTGGTGGTTCTGAATTGAAAACGATTTTTTTATGAAGGGGGCCCTTACCCCCGGGCTGCAACCCATTCCAAAAACGGTCTACCGTCTAAGTTAGGGTACCATGAGATAGTATACCAAATTTGGTGGCTCTAAATTGAAAACTGTAGATTTTACGAAATTTTGGGGGCTTTCACCCCCGGGCTCTAACCCCTTCCAAAAAGCGTCTACCGTCTAAGTTAGAGTTTCATGATACCATACTTAATGGTTCTGAATTGAAAACTGTAGATTTTACAAAAAAAATTATGGGGGAGCTCTAACCCCCGGGCCTTTACCCGTTCCAAAAACGATCTACCATCTAAGTTAGAGTATCATGAGATAGTAAACCAAATTTGGTGGTTCTAAATTGAAAACTGTAGATTTTGCGAATTTTTTTATGAGGGGGGCCCTTACCACCTGGGCTGCAACCCGTTCAAAAATCGTCTAGCGTCTAAGTTAGAGTACCATGAGATAGTATACCAGAATTGGTGGTTCTGAATTGAAAACTGTAGGTTTACGGAAATTGTGCTCCTTGAGTTTTGTTTGAATAACAAGTATTTCGGCTACTAGGATTGCTGAGTTTGTGCTTACCTCCCACTATAAAGGTTTGGTGATTCGTTTCGGACATCTCCTGAAATGGTGAGTGCCTTTTATCGTTTCTTGTCATCGTGTTTACAATTCCTACCGAGCTATTAGAAGCCTAGTTATCTAGGGCGCCATTAAAATGGCGTCATCGGGTGGTGTTGTCAACCCTGACATCACTTCCGGTGATCACGGCACTTTGCTCAGCGGTGGCGTTGTCGCGTTGCCCTCCGGGTCGACGTGAACTGTTGGCGGTGTATCGTTTTCCTCTTCTGACGTCACTATTACAGCTCTTGCCCCAGCTGCTTCTCATATAGTGACAGATGACGTCAGGAACACTGTAGATGACGGTGCTCCTCTGCCTTCAATGGATGGCGGTGTTCCTCTGCCTTCAACCTCCACTTCTACTGCTCCTCGCTCCTATTCTTCAACGGTAACTTCCCAAATGCTTCAGCCCAAGTCTAATTCCATGCGAGCGGAAGCCGCAGCTTTAAAACCTCATGTCCGTCGCTCTGGTAATGAGGTTGTGCTCGAAATTCCAGTGGATTCTCCAGCAGGTACTTCTTTCACCACGGCTACTGAGTTGAGTGTGTGCTTTCAGGCGCTGCCAGACACACCACTCAAAATGTACTCAACTGCTCTTAAACAAAAGTTTTCTCCGTCAGCGATACGTCATATGTCGCGCAGAGGGCCGAGTATCATTGTTTATTTCTTTCATGCGGCAGATGCTACCTCTGTTTTACAGACTGGGCTGGTTATTGGTGATCACCAATTATTTCCTGAGCCTGACGCCCAAAGACCAGTAACGGTCTCGATGTACCCAGTACATCCTGAAGTCACAGATTCTGTGCTTTGTGCTTTTCTTATGCAATCCGGTCGTGTTGTGGGTAACATTACCACACACTCCGCTGCTCCAAAGAACGAGGATGATCGTTCGATTGAAAGTGCCAGACGAGTTGCACGAGTAGTATTCTCTTCGGATGAACATATCGAGACTTTTCCTACTCCCTTCACTGTAAAATGCGGAGACCAGATCCGACGCATCGACGTTTTAAACTCCTTTCATTGTCAGACTTGTAAGGCGTATGGCCATCAACGAAGTGAGTGCTTCCGCCGCCCTGCTGTACCTCAGTCTTCGGGACCAAAAGTCACTCGTGACAGCCCTGTGTCGTCCACCCCTACCATTTCTAAGGAGGTGTCTTCAGAACTTCATCAACCCGCTCTACCTTCGGGTTCTCCTCCACGGGGTCCTGTCCCACAATTGTTGACAGAGGACTTTCCTCATCTTTTGCAGGCTGCTCCGCCCACGTTCCTTGCTGCTCCAGCTGACCTGACTGCTGACCTTCATCCTCCGTCGGACGAAGACACTCCAAGTACAGTTACTGACATGGACTGCCCTACTGCTAGTGACTCTACTGGCAATGACTCTGACCCTACAACTACCTGCCAGCCTGCTCGACGGGAGTCCTGGAGCGCTCCGCAGACTCCGCTCCCTCCTCGCACCGGTGCTGCAAGAGGTCGTTCTGTTGACTTATCTTCCCGCTCCTTCTCTCAACGAGGTACTTCGCCACGACTAAGTCAACATCCTGCTGTGATTACAGGTTCTGAGACTCCACCCCCAGTGCTTTCCCTAGATTCTTTTCTCCGATACCTAGCTGAAGCGAAGGCGGATATACCGGTAGGTCGGCTTTCTCTTCATAAAATATGTGAAGTATTATGCTCTCATAAACATCCTAGATTCTTTAAGCGCACGTGCGTGTCGACCTGGGAAGGACCTGCCGATTCAAGGTGGTCACACTTAACTGCAGAGAGTTCTCTGCTTCTCCTAGAAATGCCCTAGTGTATGAGGACTTGGCGCCTCTACACGCAGATCTTCTCTTGCTCCAAGAGACCAATTGCTCTGCTACCTCTTTGTTCTCTCGTTGGCGGGCTTAGCCCTACGATTTTAACCATGCTTATTGAGTTGGACGGAATGGTGCCCTTGTAGTTGGGATCCATCACCGCCTACTCCCTCTGATTTCAACGCCAGTGATTCGTGCATTACATGTGGACAACTTCCAGGTCGTTGTCTTTTGCATTGAAAACGTGACCTATCATGTTTTTAAGATATATGTCCCCTGTGATGAGCGTCTGTTACCTGATCTTCTCTCCACACTCCGTACAGAGCTGTCATGCATCCAACCGTCTGAATATATTCTCATCGGCGGAGATTTCAATTGTACGTTGATGCCGGCCCTTGACCGCAATTCAACCGTTGGCGAATACCGCAGGCAACGTGTATTACAGATTTCTCAGCTAGTTGATGATTTTCATTTAGTTGATGCGTTCCGGCATCTACACCCTTCGGAAATCTCTTTTGCCTGGCGTTCTTCCATCCATGGCAGCACTACGGCAGCACGGCTGGATAAACTTTATGTTTCGACTACTCTTCTTCCGTCGATCGCAGGTGCTGCCCATCATCCTTCCGCCGCTTCAGACCACAGTATTGTCAGTCTGACGGTGTGTGTTTCGCCTTCACCTTCAAGGGCTCAACGAGTATGGACTTTTCCGGACTCGCTCCTGGATGATCAACAATTTTGTGTTGCAGTGCGTGAGTTCCTCCACCATCAAGTCGTCAGCCCTTTCTTGATACTACGTCAGACGCGATGCAACTGTGGCTCAGTGTCAAACATGACTTTGTCCTTTTTGTACGGCGCTACTCCCATGCCTCTCCGAATGAGAGCGATATGAAAATTGCGAATCTACATGCTCTATTGTCGATGCTCTCTCTTGATGATCCGCAATACCCCGGCTACCTGGCAGATCTCCACGCTTTGCTTCTTCCTCGCGCATCCGATGCAGCCTGCAGGATGCATTTCTTGCATATCTCCCTTACAGCTGATTCTCACGATTACTTAACCGCCTTGGAATCTCAACATCGTTCTGCTACATCTTTGCGTCATCTTCGCCTCCAGGATGGTTCCATCACTTCGAACCCATCGGAGCTATGCACTTTTTAACGTGTCGCCGTTCAAATCAACCAGGAATGCACAGTATTGAAGAAAATGTACTTCTTACCTTACATTCAATTTTTTGAACGACGGTTCTTGGGTGCCGTGTGTTGAGATCGTTAAATCAATTAACAATAGCAAATTAATCCACATTCCTCCGAAGTTGACACGAATCACTCACGAGGCAGTAATAAACATCAAACCTACATTTAATACATGACACAGACGGTCGACCGCACACATACTAACGAAACATAACATAAAAAAACTATGTTTGTTCCATTGTTTGGTTTTCTTCATCGCGAGTTCCATTGTTCAAAACACTCGAGTTCTATTTTCCCACTGGGCGACAGCGCCCTCTATGAGAAACAGTTTTGACAGCTGCTCGGATTTTATTTACATTTTCTCTTCGGGAGCTGTTCCTTTTCCGACATCCTCCCACCTTTGAGCTTCGGGATCAGTCACGAAACTCAAACACATAAATCGTTATAAGTTAATTTGCCGCACTGGCTTTAAGATCCGTCCATAACGGGATCGCACGTCTCCACTACCCGTTGCTTCTTCTTGCTTTTCTGACAACACTGGGTCATGTAAAATGTCTCTGGGAGTAGGTCCCTTTTCGACGTCTCTCGATACTGTAGGAGGCTCAGGGACTTGAAGGGACGAGCGCTCGCTCTCTCGAATCTCAAGAGGATAAAGTCTCTTCACTGGTCGCAATAAGGATCCTGTTTTTGTCTAAACTTCCGCAACACGGACTTCACCGTCCTTGCCCGGAATAAGTTTTTGCACCTTGGCCAAAAGCCAATTGAGTCTTTTAGTCTTGTCGTCACCCACTAAGACCACGTATTCTTCCGCAATGTTGGATCTCCTTTTAGCCTTTGAAAATTCTCTGAGATGCCCCAGATATTCGACTCTGAAGCGTTTTCTGAAATCCTGCCGAATCCTCTGCCTAAAGCTAAATCGCTTGTTCAGTCTTTCGGTGTCAATCAAATCCAGATCGGGGACTCCTATCTCTTTGATCTCTTGCAAAAACATAGCCGGTGTGAGGGCAACGAGGTCATCACTGTTCTCAGAAAGGTATGTTAGCGGTCTCGAATTAATCACACCTTCCGCATCGCAGAGAATCGTGTACAGTTCTTCGTACTGTAGACTGGCTTTACCCAGTACCTTTCTGAGCGCAGTCTTCCCCATGCCTATCATCCTTTCCCAGAATCCTCCCCACCAAGGGGCAGAAGGTGGATTGAACTTCCATTGAATTTTTTCCGCCGTAGCAATCCTTGGTACTCTGTCCCAATGAATGGATTTCAAGTTCTTAGCTGCTCTCACTATGTTTGTTCCATTGTCGGAATAAATGGTTGTTGGACGTCCTCTGCGTGCAATAAATCTTCTAAGTGCCAGAAGAAATCCGTCGGTCGACAGTGAAGTTACCAACTCTAGATGAATCGCTCGGTAAACTGCACAGGTAAACAGTACTATCCAACTCTTTTCATTATTTTTCAAAAACAACGGTCCACATAAATCGATGCCAACCACTTCGAAGACAAGGGCATCTCTAACTCTACCTTCAGGAAGAGGCGAACTAAGTGGTTCCAAAGGAAGAGCAGTATACCTTTTGAATCTGACACATTCTTTAATAACTTGCCGTATCGTCTTCCTGCACTTTATTATCCAATAATGTTCACGCAGAGTCGAGATTAGGACCTGCAGACCAGCATGGCCTAGTTCAACATGTTTTTCCCAAATTAATTTTTTCACTATGTGATGTTTAGAAGGCAGTACTACTGGATGACGAAATGCCTTCGAGTCCTTTCTCATGGTGATTCTCGTATTGACTCGAAGCAGCCCTTCTACGTCGATAAAGGTTTTCAGAGAAGTTTCTCTATTTTCGCCAAAACTCTGTCTTTGGACTTCTTTCAACATTACCATTTCGGCCTTTTCGACTTGCTCTACACTTAACTCACCGAAACATCTTTCAGTTCGTTTTGCCTTTGCATTCCTGTAAAAACGAAAAATCCACGCCATGACTCTGATTATTCTGCTATACGAGGAGATCTTCGTAGAATATTCAAAAACCTTCTCAATTTCTGTGTTAGTAGCAGACACAATAGTTTTCCGCCTTTCTGAATTCACAACTTCCAAATTTGGAAGGGCTTCTGAGGCTGGCCATTCATCACACGGTAATTTTTAGCCACTCCGGACCTTCCCACCAACGAGAATTTTTTAACTCTTTCACTGTACATCCTCTCGAAGGGAGATCCGTAGGATTCATAGACCCTGCAATGTGCCTCCAGTCTTCTGGGTCTGTTAGCCGCCGAATTTCCTGAACACGATTGTAAACAAAGGTTGCCCAATTTTCATTTCTTTTTATCCAGTGTAACACATTCACAGAATCAGACCAATACTACCTAGGCACGTTCTCCAGCCCCAAGTCTGATTTCGTTGTTTCTGCTAACCTAGCTCCAATAGTGCAGGCCAAGAGTTCCATCCTGGGTATGGAAGGTAATTTCAAAGGGGCGACTCTACACCGTGCTTGTATTAGCTGACACGTCGTGGACCGATCATTTTGACATCGGACAAAAATACAAGTAGCAAATGCTATCTTGCTTGCATCACAGAACACATGTAGAGATACCTCCGAATTGGCTGAAGCATCCTTTAGTATGCATCGTGGAATCAGCACAGCACTTAAGCCTTCCAATTGCGTCTTCCAACGTTCAAATCTTCTAGATATAGTCGGAGGTAGCTTAGAGTCCCAAGTGATCCCGTTCTTCCAACATTCTTGCAGCAAAGCCTTCGGCCCCAGTGTAACTGGGCACGTGAATCCAATGGGGTCGAATACTCGATGGACGACTGAGAGGATCTCTCGTTTTGTCAATGGGAACTTTTCATCGCTAGAGAGCCCCTTCACGTCAATAGACAGCTCATCTGAACTCAGTGTCCAACTTAATCCCAGCACTGGGACCTTCCTTTTATCTCCATCTTCATCCTCCACTTCTGTTGGCGCAGGAGCATGCTCCCACCCTCGCAAATCGAACTTGGCTGCACTGAGGATACTTCGTGACTCAAAAATGAACTTTTCAAGCTCCTCTCGGCTATTCACACTAGAAACACAATTGTAAACATAAAACGACCTCAGGAGCTTTTTCGCCGTTTCTTGCAGATGATCCGGCGCGTTCTTCAGGTGAAATTCCATAGTTGCTCCCAGCAGGAAAGGGTTCGAAGAAATTCCGAAAACAACTCTTCGGTGCTGGAAGGTTTTAAGTTTTTCTTCCTTACCGTTCTCCCACCACAGGAACCTCAAAAACGGTCTATTATGCTCTTGAAGTCCAATCTGTAAAAAAGCTTTCTTTATGTCGGCAGTTACCCCAATTTTTCTCATCCGAAATCTGTTTATATTTGAAGGTATAAGTTCTACAACATTCGGTCCCTTTTCCAGACAATCGTTAATGGAGGGAGCATTCTTCCCTCTCGCCGAGCCATCAAAGACAGGTCTTACTTTGGTCGTTGAGTTCTCCTTGAAAACAGGATGATGTGGTAAAAAATGCTCCATTTTCACATTCTCCTCAGGATATTTAACTTCTTCTATAATGCCCTCTTTCAGCCACTCCCGGAAAACATCTTCATAAGCATCTAACTTCTCAGTCCTTTCTAAGGACTTAACACAGCTCTTCAATCTTTTAACTGCTATCTCCCTGCAGTCCGACAGAGGAGGGGGATATTGAATCCATGGCAAACAAACCATATATCTTCCTTCTTGGTCTCTTGAAACATTACGAATAAAATGATATTTCGCAGCGTTTTCGAGCTCCTTTCTCGCGATCTTTTCGCCTGGATCGGGAATCCCCAAAGTATCAAGTCTCCACAAATCAGAAAGGTTTAATTCACCAACGTGGAGAGAGATAAGGACATTAGATTTATTGGCTTCTTTTTCTTCTGTTTTTCCCATAAACGTCCATCCCAGACGTGTGTTTACTGCCACCAATCCATTGGAAAGGTGCTCAATTTCACCTGTAAATAACTTCCCTGCGAAGTCAGCTCCTATCAGAAAATGAATTTCCTTCGGATCTTTCTCATACAGACAGTCATGTTCATTTATGGAAATATCGCTAATGAAAACTCCACGATTTGTCAGTTCTTTTATGCATTTAGAGTACTCTAACTTCGGAATGAAAGCACAGATTCTTTTTTGATCCATCACCTCTAATTTGCAAATATAATCGCCGTCAATATTGCTTAATTGAATCAAATATCTTTTGTGCTTTTTACTTTTTTTCTATTCCTCCAAAAAGTCCATGAACGACTTTTTCTTCACCTTTGCATTTCAAATTTAGTGCTTTAGCGACAAATTCACTTACATATGATCTCGAGCTACCTGTATCAATAATCCCTCGTATATAACGACTGATGTCGTTCTCCTTAATACAAACAATTAAAGTCTGTAAATACACCTCCTTGGAACAGGAATTGTTAGTCAAAACACTGGCTTCCACAGCTCTATCATTTTCTTTATTATTTTCTGGTTTCTTATCTTTCTCTTCGTGTTTATGAAAACACATAATAGATAGATGTCTATTATCACAGTGTGAGCAGGTAATTTTTACCTTACAAGAACGTGAAACGTGTCCTGGTTTAAGACACCTAAAACAGCATCCCTTTTTTAACAGAATAGATTTTCTTTCCTCCAGAGACAGATTTCGAGTTTCTTTGCACTCAGAGTTTGAGTGAGGCTTGTCACAAAAAACACAAACGAGTTTTTTCTTTTCTTTCAGTTCAGTACTAAATAGCTCAGCTGCTGTCGGTGTATTTCCCTTTTCTCTCGAGTAACGTGAGAGCTTCCTGCCACAGCCACCTGACCGAGGAGCAAAAGTGGCTGGAAAACTGTTATGCCAGTCTCTGGTGACCGAAACACTAGCAGAAGTACGCTCCCTGGAGGTCAATTCCTTCCTCAAAAATTCAATCAAATCTTTGATGTCATAAATGGCATTGGTACTTTGTTTATTGAATTCTAAGATCAGATCAGCGGGGAGCACTTTCAACAGCATCGGACACATAAGATTTCCATACGTGTCTGACAAAACTCCCAGCGACTCTAAACTTATTTGCGTTTGAACATTATCAAACAACTTTCGAAATGTTCCGATATCACTGGAATTATTGAGAGGGGAAAGATCAAGCAAGTTACTCATATGTGCATTTATTAACAAATCCTTTCTCCCAAATCGCTCTTCTAACATGTTTACAGCAATGTCGTAATTTTCCGGTGTGATAGCAAATCCTTGTGCAGCGTTTATAGCAGTACCTCCTAAGTGAGCTTTAAGATAATTAAATTTATCTACTTTGTTCAAAGAATCATTCTTATGAATTGCCGATTCAAAAGAATTCCAAAATGTAAGCCATTGACTCACATCCCCGTAAAACTTGGAAACAGATAGCTTCGGCAAATTTATAGTCACAGAGTCCCTCACTCGTTCTTCTTTCGATTCATGTAGCTCGGGGCTCTAACCAAGAGACACGCCATTATTCACAACATTTTGCTTTAATATATGAACTCGTTTGGACGCTCTATATCTGCATGTAGTTATTTTCTCACGATATTCTTCAGCACTTTCTAACTCAGACTGCAAGTCCCTTGGGTCTAAAATATTTTCCAGTTCGGAATCAATTAATTTTAGTTCTGTTGATTTTACATTAAGATGTTCTAAAAGTTCTTCAAGATTATCTATATCCACATCAGTTAATTTAAGTTCCGCTTCCAATCGCTTAATAATTTTGGTAACGGAAGTTCTCATCACGCCGCGTTTCTGTCTCAATCTAGTTCTAATTTCTTCGGCCATCTTTTCGTTCGAAACAATATATCAGATTGTCAACAAACGGAAGAATTCTCTCCGCTGCGAATTCTGTGCTATGTTCAAAATATCTCAACTCAAAATCCCTGCAGGGATGCCATTATTTAACGCCACGCCGTTCAAATCAATCAGGAATGAACAGTATTGAAGAAAAAGTACTTCTTACCTTACATTCAATTTTTGAACGACGGTTCTTGGGTGCCGTGTGTTGAGATCGTTAAATCAATTAACAATAGCAAATTAATCCACATTCCTCCGAAGTTGACACGAATCACTCAAGAGGCAGTAATAAACATCAAACCTACATTTAATACATGACACAGACGGTCGACCGCACACATACTAACGAAACATAACATAAAAAAACCGGCGTTTTCTTCACCGCGAGTTCCATTGTTCAAAACACTCGAGTTCTATTTTCCCACGGGGCGACAGCGCCCTCTATCAGAAACAGTTTTGACAGCTGCTCGGATTTCATTTTTATTTTCTCTTCGGGAGCTGTTCCTCTTCCGACACACTTTCACCAGACAGTATTTCACCGCCAAGTACAGAGCGGTAACGCAGTCTTCATCCTCATTAGCTTCTCCTCTTCTCTCCTCTCTTCCTCAGGTCCCCTCTACTTTATCTACTTTACTCTTCCCTTTCTCTCTTCGCAAACTCCATGAGGCGTTCGCTACTCTCAATCCTCATGCCGCTCCTGGACCTGACGGCCTTCCTCTCTCCTTTTATCGTGCTTTTCTACCGTGCCTTCTGCCTTTTCTGTCTGCGTGTTTCTCGTCTGCTTTTTCCTCTCCTGTGTTACCGCCCGACTTTACTTTGGCACACATCATCCTCCTTCCTAAGAAGGATGAGCTCTTGGATCTTGGAAACTGGCTCCCTATCTCTATCCTAAACACTGACTATAAGTTCTATACAAAACTCTTATCCCTTCGCCTTAATTCTGTTCTCTCTTTCGTTATTTCTCCCGACCAGACATACACTGTGCCTGGTCGGACTATTTCCACTAACGTTTCTCTTCTCCTTCATCTTCACTTCCTCGCTCGCTCTTTTGATGAACCTCTTGCCTTTCTCAATCTGGATCAAAAATCCGCTTTTGATAACGTATCTCACTTATATCTCTCTTCTGTCCTTTCACAATTTGGCTGTCCTCCTGCCTTTTCTTCCGCTCTCTTGGCCCTTTATCAGGGCGCCAGTTTCCATGTTCGAGCGGCCACATTTCTAACCGCTTCAATTCCGTTTAAGCGACGCATCCGGCAAGGATGTTTGCTCTCCGCCCTGCTATTCGCTCTCGCTTTCGAGCCTTTCCTGTTAGCAGCCCGAAGATCTCTCCTGGATATCCTACCGCCGACAGTGGCTAGTACTCGTCATCATCGGATAATTTTCACCGCCTATGCTGATGATGTGACCTTTTGCGTCCGGGATGAATCTCAATTTGATTGCCTGTATTCTTTATATCATCAGTATGTCGCTATCTCTGGAGCTGCGCTGAATGCCACTAAAAGTACTGGCTTATGGTGCGGGGCATGGGCTGCCCGCACCGATGCTCCTTTGGGTGCGCAGTGGACGGCCACGACACAGAAGATGCTCGGTGCGTATGTCGGATTGCCCTTGAGTTCTGAATTCGCCACCTGGACTGCTCTTCTTCCCCGGATACAAAGGGCGGGCCTACTGGAGTAAGGCCCGCCCTTTCACATCGTTCCTTCAACGAGCAGCCGTTGTTCGTCGACAACTTATCTCCCTATGCGAATACTCTTGGATGTCAACAGTTGTTCCCGTGTCACAAATGATGACCATCACTTGCCTCTCAACTTCCGTCATCTGGTCTTCACATCACTGGGTTAAACCTGCCACGCTTCATTTACCAGCCTCATTAGGTGGCATCCAGCTTCCTGATCCAGCTGTCCTTTATAAAACGCATCGCATTATTCATTTCATTCGCCTTGCCACTTCAACCGTTCCGTCCCTTACCACTACCTTGAATGTTCTAGCTTCTTCCCGTGACCCATCTTTCACCTTCTTACTGTTTCTGAAGATGGATACTTACTCTCTTCTTCCGTCTCACCTCCCTCCTGTCCTGCGAGAGGGCCTTTTTCTCTTTCGTTCGCTTCCTCTTCTCCGTTCATTTCCTTCTTCAACTCTTGATCTTCTAGATGAACCTCTCTTCTTCTCTTCTCTTATTCACCCTCCTAACCTCCCTTACTTTTACTTTCCTCATTGGACCCGCTCTGGTGTGATAAGTGTCTGTTCTCTCGTAACTTCTGATCTAACCTGGAGACCTCTTTCTTACCTGTTTCTATCTCCAACAATTACTCTTGCTAACGAATATCTTCTCCTTCGCACAGCGCTTTGCAGCCTCTTTCCACTCCTCGCTTCCCCTGATGGTCTGTACTCGGTCCCCTCCGCCCCTTTTTCTCTACCGTTCTTTCTCCTCATTTGTAGCTCCCTGGTTCTAGTTACTTCTATCTCCTCCTCTTCTCTTTATTGGCTTCTTTTTTCCCCTCCCGCACTTGCCACTTTCTGTTCACTCTGCTTCTCCTTCTCTTCTACCCGCCATCTGGATAGCCTCTACCTCTCCCCTTTCCTCCCCTCTTGAACTCAATGTCCATTGGCAATTTCTTCACCTTCGTCTCCCCGCCCCATCAGTACTATTTCGCATGACTCTTCTCTCCTCTCCACAGTGCTCCTTTTGCCCTGAAGTCAGCGACGTCCAACATCAATACCTATTCTGCCCCGTACTCCTGCCAGTCCTAAACACAGCATTTCGTCCTCCTGATCGAATTTGTGCTCGATCGTTACCATTTCTTGCATATGCTTGGCTACTCCAAACTAAGCATCCACCTACTGACTTGCCTCCTGTGTGCCGTTACATTTTTCTTCTGAAGTTCTCTGTATATACTTTCCATCTTCAACAACGCCTCCCTGCTCTTACTCCACCTCCTCAGGAGTTAAGTGCTATCATTCGGAGACGCTTCCTAGCACGGTTAACCACTCGTCTCCGAATGGAGCACTCTCGTGCTGCCTCAACAAACACCGATAACGTTTTCCAATCCACCTGGGCCCAATCGGCTGGGTGGTTCCATATCCACAATTTGCAGCTACATCTCAACTTATAGGGGGATTTTTGTTGCCGCCCACATTCACTGTCACAACTCATGATTTTACGAATTAATTTTGGTGGTATGAGGCTCCTAGGTGGAGTCTCCTTTTCACCCACGTGATTCGCTATTTGTGATTATTCTGTTTTATGTGCTATTGGAGATAGCTCACCATGTTTCCCATGTTCTTTTCGATTATGTTGTATTTTAGGTTGTATGTAATTCCTTCTTCTGCACAGTTTACTGCACACGCAATGTCTCCTGCATTATGTTGAATATATTTTGAAATTTTATTGTCCCTGTGCGTATAATTTAGTGTAAGAAGATGCCCTTCCGAGTACTTTTAGCGATTCTCCCCCTTGTCACTGAATACTTCTCTACATATGATGTAAATTTTGAGTGTAGCATCACTGTTACATTTCTGTTTTATGAGAAGCTGCCCTTCTGGGTATGTTTAGCGGCTTTCTTCCTTGTCACTGTATTGTTCTGTACATATGATATGACACTTATGCATTGCATTACTGTTCGATTTCTGTTTTTTTTTTTTGTAAAGTTACCCTCCTGGGTCCGTTTAGCTAATTTCTCTGTTGTCACTGCACAATTCTGTACATATAATAAGTATTTGTGCTTAATTGTTTTCACCATTTCTGTCATATTTCTAAATACTGTTGCACCTGTTAGTTCCTTCTCACCCATGGTCTTCTCTGTGAATTAGTACCTTGTGCATATTTAATCTTGAGTATGGTAGTAATGCTTTATTGGAATTTGTGAATAGTATAGAATCATGTCTTTCTTGTCTACAATATTGTAGTATACATTTTCGTTTGTATCGCTCGTGCTTTATTGTCTGCCTCTCCTTCGCCCTTCGTGGCGAAATAATTTTATGATTTTAACAATATTTTGTTTTACGTTTCACTGGAACTTTCCAGTTGATGTATATACCACTGTATTTATTGGCAGAATTCTACTATCATGTACATAGAAATGCTATTTTTATTTGAAGAATAAAGACAATTTTGAAATGTAGTTTTTAAGAACATTTTGTATGTGGGGGGCTTTGACCCCCGGGCCTTGACCCGTTCCAAAAACCGTGTACCGTCTAAGTTAGAGTACCATGAGATAGTATACCAAATTTTGTGGTTCTGAAATGAAAACTTTAGATTGTACGAAACTTTTTAAGGGGGGGGGGGCGGTCTATGACCTCCGGGCTCCAACCCCTTCCAAAAACCGTCTAGCGTCTAAGTTAGAGTTTCATGATACCAAATTTGATGGTTCTAAATGAAAACTAGATTTCACGAAAATTTTAAATCGTACGTTTTCCTGCATTCGTTTTGTATGTAACCAAAATCTGTAAACGCAACGAATTGACGTAGTCGACGAATTTGTCCGCGACGAATTGACGAGCGACGAACTGACGCAGGCGACGAATCGTCGCAGTCGACGAATTGACGTAGTCGACGAATTGACGTAGGTGACGAATTGACGCACGCGACGAATTGACGTGACACCCAAAATCGCTTGCTTCTAACACTCTGTAGTGTTCCGGATTATGTTTTTGCCGAGAGTAGAAAATATCGGCGTTTCCTTGATGTTTGTGTTTCACCCATCTTCTTCATGCATAATGCTCGTGTGTGGTAAAGAAAACTCAAGAGATTTGTTTAAGCACTGGGCTTGATATGAATTTAAAAGAGCCCGAGTAAGAACTGGCTCCTGCCATTTCAACGTCAGACTTACCCGTTTAATCCAAGAGATATGCAATTTCAATGCTAAATGGTTGTTGCTATCCCAGGTACAATTAGGCGTTCATATACTGTATAACATAGTTTACCAGATCTTGACGTTTGTTAGCTGCAGTAAACATCCGAAAAATTCAGTCACCCTTTTTAATTCATTTATGACATTTACTGAAAGTCGGATGATGAAAGGATTTCTGCGTACTTTACACGTTTCGTATTTCACAGGACGGGACGGGGGTCGGGAAGAGGCGATTTCCCAATCGCCGCACCTCTTTAAGCCTTTAGCCACCAATTGAATCAAGCACCTGCAATTTAGCAGGCAGATGCGGCAAGGCAACAAACTTGCTTTACAATGCACTCCCTTCTGGATATCAGCTGACAGGTGATGTGATAACGTATTTTCAGTTGCGTCCAACATTTTTTAATATTTGTTTTTAGTCTAGCTGTTCAGGTTGGGTATACATTTTCTTTTGAAAATGAAAAATCTGCTCAGTGGCGCAACAGGAATTTCTTTATGGGGTGGCCCAAAATATTGAAGATGCAAGTAAAATAACTTAAAGAAAACGCCCCCGAAATCATTGGGGAGCGATAAACAAAAAACTGTCCGTTATTTTAAAATGAGTTTCCAATGATTCGTAAAATATGTATTTAAAAATATATACACATACACATGTGTGCAAAAATTAAGGACGAAGAGGAAAAATTAGCATAACAGCGGAACGAGCAGGCAGAACGGACCGAAAGACCACTCCGGAGATAGACTATGGTCCGGTACGGTAGGGCATGCGCATATATGCAGCATGACGTAGGGGAGGGAGTGTCGGAAAGGTATGAAGCACACGGGTTGTGTACGCTCAGCAATTCGATGAAAAGCTACTGCACGGTGTACATCGGTTTGAACGACGTCGAGTTGCTGCCACCGTGTGATATGGACAACAGGCAATCTAGTAGACGACATCTGGATGACTTTACCCGAGGTCGCATCATTGGGAAGTTGGAAGAAAATCGAAATGTGACTACTGTGGCCGAGGAGTTTGTGATCGCTCACAGCATCGTTTTACGAGCTTGGGGATCATTTCAAACGACAAGAAAGCTGTCCGAGAGTTTAGTAGTGGTCGTCCACGAGCAACCACTGCGGCGGAGGACCGGTATATTGTCCTACAGGCGAGAAGAGACAGACGACAGACAGCGGGCGAAATCGCAAGGCACATGCAACAGACAACTGGACGTCCGTTATCGCGTTTTACCGTGGCCAGGAGGCTGCACGAAGGTGGTCTATTTGCACGACGACCAGTAAGGTGTGTGCCATTAACGCTTGCTCATCGGAGACGGCGGTTTCTGTGATGTCAGGAACGCAAGAACTTGACACATCAGCAATGGAGTCGAGTTCTCTTTACGGATGAGAGCCGATTTTGTCCGACGAGCAATTCTGGACGTATACACATCTGGAGAGAGCAGGGAACACGCAATCACACCTCCAACATCATCGAAAGGGACCGGTTTGGAGGTGGCGGAGTTCTCGTTTGGAGCGGTATCATGCTTGGTAGTCGTACTGACCTCCACATCTTCCAAGGAGGTTCAGTCACTGGTGTCAGCTATTGTACCGAGGTTCTCCTGCCTCACGTGCGTCTGTTTAGAGGTGCTGTGGGTCCTGAGTTCCTCTTCATGGGCGACAATGCTACACCTCATCGTACAGTGGCTGTCGCAGAGCCGTTGGAGAGTGAAGATATTCAACGCATGGATTGGCTCGCAAGGTCACCGGACCTAAATCCAATCGAACACGTGTGGGACCTTCTCGGGAGACGCTTGGCAGCACATCAGCAGCCGCCAACAACGATTCCGCAGCTGCGAGTGGCGCTACAAGAGGAATGGGCCGCGATGCCTCAACAGCTCCTTGACAAACTCGTCCTAAGCATGGAAAGACGTTGTAAAACCTGCAACGCAGTCAAGGGTGATCATATCCCCTAATAAAGACTGGATTTTTCTTGGCAGCCGCCTGCCACATGGATGTTTCTGTCTTCTGTCCAGTTGTGCTCGAAGCTACCTTTTCAATAAAGTGCCTTTGCATCCTTTGAATTCCTTGTTTGGACGGTTTTGCTCACTTGTCCCCTATTCTTACATCTTGGGGATCTTATGGTATGATTTGAGTCGATGTGGAGCACTTCTGCACGACGTTACATTCGAAAAACCGTCTCGTCCTTAATTTTTGCTCGCCAGTGTATATTTAAAAATAAGTAGCGAATGTCAAACAACTATACACGAAGGACCAAGCGACACGTTATGGGGAGGGCCTCCCACACACTAAGTGCGTCACTGGGTGTGCTGGTGTTTTGAAATTTTTCCGAGAATGGCCCATAAACTTGGCACTGATATGAAACGGACACTGACTCTGCAAAATAGGTAAGGTTTGTCGATGTTAGCTTATTCTCTATTTACGTTGTCTACTTTCATATTTGTGCATTTCCGCTTGCTAGAAATGTATTGTTACTACATGTGTCTAAAGCCTGCGCAACAAAAATAAATACTCAAATAAACGGAAAGAAGTACTGAAATGTTTATGAAATACTGTAAATAATATGAAGTGATATTGAGATTCGTTGTTTGACAAATCCTTTTTGTGTAATTTCGTTAAATGTCGGAAAAAATAACTAAAGCCTGTAATCAGTGATGTAGGTCTAATATAAAAAGGACATGATCGGTGAAGAGATTAAAAACACCCCAGGAAGAGTTCCTTTTCTACAGCGGGCTACTCCAGGTTTGAGGCTGATTCTAAACCTTCGATTTCGTGCCTCCGCCTTTCTTACGGGGTAGGGGGATTTATAAAGTACATGACGTACCACTGGGGTGACTCGAGAGTCAGAACGGCAAGTTACAGCGATAAGCCAAGGTCGGTGTAGTTCATTTGGGAGAATAACTAGCTCAGAAACGAGGAGAATTGTGGATTTGAATTCCACCACTGGCAAAAAGGGCTTATTTTCACAACCTTCTGTATTTATCAGTAATGAACAGCATTGTGTTATCTACACCGATACTAACACATGCGCCGCAGATAAAAATTTTTACCTTTAATTTAATATTACTATTACACATAAATAACTAGAGGACTTCATTTTGTCTTATCTAGCAGTGCCACGTAGATTTTTACTATCAAAAGTTTTTGAAGAGCTCAGTTGCGGTTTTCACTTTAAATTAATTGCTAATTCTGTACTTAAATTTAAATTGCGAGTAATGAAATCTTTTACCACTGAGGAATTTTTTTTCTCGCGGCGAATTCTTCTTAAATAGACACAAAAATCGTTTAAGCGGTGTAAAACATATGATATGCTACCATACATCAAATTCTATTCAAACATTAAATTTAGGGCACAACTTAATGTTCTCAACTTATTTCAGTTTTAGAAGCTCTTTAGCCTGTCCCTCAGTTTTGTGCTAACAAAATTGTCAAACTAGTTTTCCCTAAAAATTCGAAGTTGCTCGGAAAAATTATATTTTTTTGTTTTCTTCTCTGAGCTAAAGTAGGTTGCGATATGTATATTCTATCAACTCACACATATACACGGTGGAGTCACATTATTGTGACCACCAGCTAATATCCCGAGTAACCGCCGTGTGCAGCGCTAACAGCACTTGACGGGTTGGGAGTGACTCAATACGATGCTGGGTGTTCACAGGTATGTGGAGCCATGCTGACTGCAGTGCATCTGACAGTTGCTGGAGGGTGCGTGGTGGAGGATTTATAGAGCTAAAAACACGATCGAGGTAATCCCCCAGATGCTCAATTGGGTTTAAGTCTAGGGAATTAGGGTGCCAGGGAAGTACTTTGAAGTCTTCATCGTGCTCTTCCAGCCAATCTCGAACATTTCTACCTGTGTGGCACGACGCATTGTCATGCTGGAAGATCTCGTCCGCCCCAGGGAACACAATCTGCATGTATGGATGTACGTGGTCTG
Source organism: Macrothele yani (assembly GCA_039090855.1). Lineage (NCBI taxonomy): Eukaryota > Metazoa > Arthropoda > Arachnida > Araneae > Macrothelidae > Macrothele > Macrothele yani. The sequence continues at coordinate 98,330,642 of CM077005.1, read as the reverse complement.
AAAGGATAGATTCATAACGAATTCGGTCCATAGTGCATTCCAGAGGTATGAGTGGACCAAGGGAGTGCCACGAAAACGTTACTTAGACCATAACGCTGCCCTCACGAGTTTGTGTTCTTCCAGCAATGGTTGAAGAGTGTTTGTTCTCCGATGCTTCTTGCCTTATACGCCAACGTACATCCGTTGGATGAAGCAAAAAACGTGACTCATCGGAGAAGGCAATCCTTTACCAATCAGCGAATGTCCAATTCCCATATCGCCGTGCAAATATTAGCTTTTTCTGCCGATGCACCTTCGTTAGCATAGCTGCAGAGACCTTCCGTCTGCATCGGAGCCCCATACGCAGCAGGGTTCGTTGAACTGTCGTATTAGACACACTTGCGGCAGCCCCTGGTTCATTTGGCCAGTGAGTTGCTCCACTGTAGCGTGTCGATCGGCCCTCACGCAGCTTCGAAGCCTACGTTCACCTCTCACATCAATAACACGTGGTGCTCCGCAGTTTTCAGTCGCTTATTCGCATTTCTCCAATCACGATATACTTTAACCACAACAACACGCGAACAGTTCACAAACTGCGCTGTTCCAGAAATGCTACCACCGTTGGCCCGAAAGCCGATAATCGTTCCTTTTTCCAAATCTGATAAATCGCACCTTTTATCCATGACAGCAACGAGTGATATGTTTTCAGAATGCCTACAGCACACCTTATATACCCTTAAAGCCAGCTCACAACACGCCTTCTTTCATTAGCTACGCGTTGTAGGAGGTGGTCACAATAATGAGATTCAACTGTTTATATTTACATACATATATATGTGCAGGTGTTTATCAAAATAATATAAACACCGACTGCGACTAGAGTACACGCAATGCGTTGTACGTAAATCGCGGCGATGCAGGCTATCACGTATCGGTGCCATAGTCGCAGATGAAACAGCTGTTGTGGAGTAATTGTCGACTACGCCAGATTTCAGTGACCTCAAAAAAGGCATGATCATTGGTGCACTCCTTGCAGGGGCTTTACTATAGAACGGTAGAAACAGTAGTGTAACACAAGGAATTGTATCGCAGATTATGAATACCTATAAAAGAGGATATGGGGTTGCCTCCAAACGTGCAAACTGTGGACGCCATACGAAGATGTCAGATAGGGTAGGCGAACATTGGTACGGACTCTACAACAGAAGCAAAACGAACTGCCAATAACAGCAGAGTTGAACACCAATCGGAATGATCCGTTACCTTCATAGCGTTTCATCGAGAAGTACATCGTGCCGATATTTATGGCCGTTCTGCAATCCACAACCTCTGATTACCAACGTCAATGCAACAAAACATGTAAGGTGGTGCAAAACACATAAACACTGGGATGCTAAAGACTGGAAACGTGTCATCTGGTCTGATGAATCGTTCTTCACATTGTTTTCCACCATTAGTAGAGTGTACGTCAGGCAAAAACCTGAAGAAGCGTATCAACGTGACTATTTGATTCCCACTGTGAAGCACGGAGGTTGATCCCTGATGCCGTTGTGTGCCATATCATGGCATTTTCATAGAACCATTGGTTGTTTTGCAGTGTCGTGTAACATATGCAATGTACTAATCCATTCCTGCGGAGCACTCTGCCCCCAATGTTGAAGGCATGGTTCCCTAACTGTCACCGCTGGTTTCAAGCAGATAATAGACTCCTGCGTTGTGCGTAACGTGTCAAGTTGTGGTTTGCAGAGCATAAAGATGAGGTGCAACAGCTATTCCAAACGTAAATATTATTATTGAACATTTCTGGGAATATCTGGAGCGAAAGGTCAGTCCTTCCCACTTTCCACCTCCAATTTCACTGGCACATTTGGGATATATTTTACAAGAAGAATGGTTCCTAATTCCATTATCGTATATGTATGACTTCATAAGTCTATCTCAAATCAAATTGCTTCTGTTCTGAAAGCCCGAGCTGGGCCTATAGCTATAAATAAAAAGTTATCCGCAAACAGTAAGTGTTTCCATTAGTTAGATAAAATATGAGCTCATCCCCGTTTCATGTTCTTAACTGCATGCTCAATTTCTGCCAGTGGTCTCTTCAGTCCTGGAGCATGCTGCTCGTGCCATTAAAAACACAGAACAGGAAGAACTCCAGAAGATGATGGACTTTACATGGGTATAGTACATGAGGCTAATGGAGAAACAAACTGCACTCGCCCAAATTTTCACTAAATGCCTCAAAGAAGGAAAGATTCCTGATTACTGGAAGAATGCTTCTTTGATCCTGACACAAAAAATTGGACCTTGATGACCTAAGGAAAGGCAGACCCATAAGCATCTTATCAGTTGTTCACTTCATTTTCAGGAAGGCACTGTCGCATCACTTGAAGGAAAATTGGACTTGACTTAACTAAAAGAACAAGCTGGATTCAGGAGTAGCAGTGGCACTATTAATCTTACATACGTATTGAGAGAACTAATTGAAAGAAAGAATAAATATGAAATCCTGGCTTTTACTGATTATGAAAAGGCTTTTGCTTCTCTGAAATTATCAGTAGTTTTGATTTCTTTGAAATCCTGCGGTATTGAGGATGAATACATAACCATCATTAATAACATCTGTTAAAATGCAAGCACAAAGGTTCAACTGTCTGAGGACATAATACTAATAAAATTTGAAAGGGAGTAAGACACGTTGACAACATATCTCCCAAACTCTTCAATGCCATTTTTGCAGAATGTGTTTCAATCATTGAAATGGGAAGACAAGGGGGGAAAAGATTAAGGTAGATTATTTAACCCACCCTGGCTTTGCTGACGACAGTCATTTTTGGGAGTACCCCCTCAGAGCTAGAGTGTACGATGCAGGAACTTTGTGACAAGAGCAAAGAAGGGGTTTACAAATGAACTTAGATTTGACAAATTCATGTACAATGCTTTTACAAAAATTGAAGATTAGGAAGTTGATGGGGAAAATCTGGATGTGACTGATACCTGCATTTACTTTTTTTTTTTTTTTTTTTTTTATTGGAGGTTTAACGACCACCGTGAGCAACTCAATGGGCTATAAGCAGCCGCCCGTCCCTAATTTAGGGTCACTGGTTCCAGGGAAGGGAGAGAGCCAGTGCCGTAAGACAAACACAACATCCATGCCTCACCGGGATTCGAACCCGGACCCCTTTTGGACGAATGATCAGAGGCCATCGCCTTAGACCACTGCGCCACTGGGGCGGCCCATTTACTTTGAACTACTGATATCAAGTAAGGTCTACATAGAGAAGAAATGCGAAGTTGAGTCAAACGTTCGTCCCGTTTGCAGCTAAAAAGCTAAATGATGCAGAATAGTCATACATGCTCACCTCAATCTGCAAAGTACAGGCCGTTGTCCTGCACTTCTTTGGCAAGGTTCCACCAGAGCCACATTCTCACGGCGGTACCACTCGGCAGGTTTCGAAGACAGAAACTATCTGATGTAAGATTCCACATCCACCAATGAAGCGAAGTGCCTTCCTCGTATGAAATAGTCCACGGATCGAAACAGGTGGCATTCGGATGGGGCCAAGTCAGAGCTGTATGGAAGATGGGGTAGTATCCCAATCCCTTCCAATTCCTATAGTTTCAGGCGGATCATTCTGTAGGTGTGCCTTGGAGGTATTATCCACGACCGTTTTCTATTGATAAGTGCTGTGTGGCGGCGGTTGTTTTGCATAGAGATTCCATCCGGAGCCTGAATATCGTGTACAAATTCCCAGCGTTGAGAACCCTCACAATTCCACCAAATGTACAGCATGACTTTCCACTCGAGGTTCCCTCTTTGTGCCACTGGTTGTGCTTCCTGGTGTGTCCTCAGCCATTGGAAGAATAACGTAGGATTACACACTTTTCATTGCCTGTGGTGATACGACGTCAAAACCTATTGTCCTGTGGATATGGCAACAATCTTCGACAGAGAGCAACACCTTGTTTCGCTTCCTGGGGTGTCAATGCATGAGAATCATTCGATGGCACCGGGAAGAGAAAACAAGCTTGTGCAGATGACGAATAAAAACGGATTGGGAAAGTACCACCTCAGCTGCCATTTGTCGTGTATTGGTACCTGGGTTCGCAGTCACAGCTTCAGCCACGGTGTCGGTGTTGGTGATCGATGGACTTCCTGACCTCGATCTGTGTTCGAGACTGATTTCCGCAGCATTGAAACGCCGGAAAAATTTTCCTGCAGTGCTGCTGACCACTATTTTATTTTCTCGCCCTTCAAGTGCAGAAATTTGTCTCACTGCTATCGCGTTTAACCCGTTTTTCCGATAATGGCGTAGGTGAACCAAAACAGTGCGCTTATCGACCTCCATCCTCTGCTCACTTGATAACGCCAAACGCACGTCGTTAGCTTTTTGTGTTCACATCATCACTGTACGCAGTCGACGGTAGAGCGCGTTTTGTACAGAAATGGAGGACCAACATTATGAGGAGCTCAAAATGGAACGAACTTTCGACTCATCCAGGTAAATAGGGGTACAAAACTTAGTTGGAGAACATTCGGAAAAAGTAGTATATTTTTCAAGAGCAGTCTGCTATTATGCCTTAAAGGAAAAGTGTTTAATCAATTCATCCTTTCATTTCTTACATATGGAGCTCAGACATTAACCTTAACTGAAAAAGACATACAGAGGATGAAAACAACTCAGCAAAACATGCAAATGGTGCATGCTTGGGGTAATCAAGAAAGATGGGAAGAGGAATACATGGATTAGAGAAAGGAAAAATGTTGATGATGTCATGATCAAAGTGAAGACGCTCAAGTGACAATTGCCTGGGCATATGGCTAAAAAATTGGCCGTGCTTGAGCAACTGAAATATTAGATATAATACCAAGGGGCACGAAAATACGCAGAACAAGACGGCGTGAAAGATGAGTAGATGAAATACGAAAGCGTGCTGGAGTGACTTGAAAGAGTCAGTTTCAAAACAGAATATTGTGGAAGGTACTTGTGGAGACCTTCATCCAGCAGTGGATTTACAGTGGCTGTTGATGATGATATGTACGAGTATATACTCATCTAACCTACGTTGTTTTATTTCTCTTTCTATCTCTCTCCTTACTTTTTTTAAAATTATTTTCGCTCTCAGAGCAGTTGGACGCTCCCTGAAAATATTAGGTCCCGCCACCCATGCTTATCAGTGCATCTGAAAACAGCCGCCCAGTGGCGCAGTCGTCTAAGGCGCTGGCCTCTGATCATTCGTCCGTAAGGGGTCCGGGTTCGAATCCCGTCGGACATGGATGTTGTGTTTGTCTTACGGCGCTGGCTCTCTCCCTTACCTGGAACCAGTGACCCTAAATTAGGGACGGGCGACTGCTTATAGCCCATTGAGTTGCTCACGGTGGTCGTTAAACCTCCAATCAAAAAAAAAAAAAAAAATCTGAAATCATAGCGCAATCCAATGTATTTCTAAAAAAAAAAAAAATGCGTACGCGTACTGCAAACACGTTTATTATGTAACTAAAAAAATATATTTGGAGCACTTTAGGAACACCGAAAGTTTACGTATATCTGATGAAATGGAATAGTAAGAAATATGTTAACGAAGGTGTTTATCTTACCGCTGCCGGGTTATCCCCCCCCCATCATCGAAATTTCACACACAAAAAAAAAAAAACACATTCTCTTCGTTAGATCTAGCATAGAACAAAAGTTATTTCTCAAAAATTTTAGGGGGGGGGGGGTGTAACCCACCGCCAGCCACCGCTCCTGACCATTTCAAAAAATAAATTATGTCAGTTATTAGAGTTTCGTTAGATCAGGTATGATCACCAAACAGCTTCGTTAGATAGCACTTAGTTCCTGAGATATGAAACATTTTCACACTAGTTCATGCCCCCCTCCCATCCAAACGTTAATGTGGACGTTTTCTGCACACCGCATTCGAAATTTCACAGAAATTCAGTTCAGTTCGTTTGATCTTCGTTAGAAAAAGTTAACCACCTACACTTTTCGTTAGATCTACCACCACACGCGCGTTATTCAGCGTAAATTTTAGGGGGGCTAGGACCGGGTTACCCCCTCCTCTGAGTTTCGAAAAATAAATTATGAAATTCATTAGATTTTCGTTAGATCAGGTATGATCACCAAACGGCTCTGTTAAAACGCACTTAATTCCTGAGATGTGAAGCACTTAAACACTAGTTCACCCCCCTCCAAACGTTAATGTGAACATGTTCTGCACCGCATTCGAAATTTCACAGAAATTCAGTTCAGTTCAGTTCGTTTGATCTTCGTTAGAAAAAGTTAACCACCTACAATTTTCGTTAGATCTACGACCACACGCGCGTTATTCAGCATAAATTTTAGGGGGGCTAGGACTGGGTTACCACCTCCTCTGAGTTTCGAAAAATAAATTATAAAATTCATTAGACTTTCGTTAGATCAGGTATGATCCCCAAACGGCTCTGTTAAAACGCACTTAATTCCTGAGATGTGAAGCACTTTCACACTAGTTCACCCCCTCCAAACGTTAATGTGAACATGTTCTGCACCGCATTCGAAATTTCACAGAAAGTCAGTTCAGTTCGTTTGATCTTCGTTAGAAAAAAGTTAACCACCTACAATTTTCGTTAGATCTACCACCACACGCGCGTTATTCAGCATAAATTTTAGGGGGGCTAGGACCGGGTTACCCCCTCCTCTGAGTTTCGAAAAATAAATTATGAAATACATTAGACTTTCGTTAGATCAGGTATGATCACCAAATGGCTCCGTTAGATCGCACTTAATTCCTGAGATGTGAAGCACTTTCACACTAGTTTACCCCCCCTCCAAACGTTAATGTGAACATGTTCTGCACCGCATTCGAAATTTCACAGAAATTCAGTTCAGGTCGTTTGATCTTCGTTAGAAAAATGTTAACCACCTACAATTTTCGTTAGATCTACCACCACACGCGCGTTATTCAGCATAAATTTTAGGGGGGCTAGGACCGGGTTACCCCTCCTCTGAGTTTCGAAAAATAAATTATGAAATTCATTAGACTTTCGTTAGATCAGGTATGATCCCCAAACGGCTCTGTTAAAACGCACTTAATTCCTGAGATGTGAAGCACTTTCACACTAGTTCACCCCCCCCCTCTAAACGTTAATGTGAACATGTTCTGCACCGCATTCGAAATTTCACAGAAATTCAGTTCAGTTCGTTTGATCTTCGTTAGAAAAAAGTTAACCACCTACAATTTTCGTTAGATCTACCACCACACGCGCGTTATTCAGCATACATTTTAGGGGGGCTAGGACCGGGTTACCCCCTCCTCTGAGTTTCGAAAAATAAATTATGAAATACATTAGACTTTCGTTAGATCAGGTATGATCACCAAATGGCTCCGTTAGATCGCACTTAATTCCTGAGATGTGAAGCACTTTCACACTAGTTCACCCCCCCCCTCTAAACGTTAATGTGAACATGTTCTGCACCGCATTCGAAATTTCACAGAAAGTCAGTTCAGTTCGTTTGATCTTCGTTAGAAAAAAGTTAACCACCTACAATTTTCGTTAGATCTACCACCACACGCGCGTAATTCAGCATAAATTTTAGGGGGCTAGGACCGGGTTACCCCCTCCTCTGAGTTTCGAAAAATAAATTATGAAATTCATTAGACTTTCGTTAGATCAGGTATGATCCCCAAACGGCTCCGTTAGATCGCACTTAATTCCTGAGATGTGAAGCACTTTCACACTAGTTCACCCCCCCTCCAAACGTTAATGTGAACATGTTCTGCACCGCATTCTAAATTTCACAGATATTCAGTTCAGGTCGTTTGATCTTCGTTAGAAAAATGTTAACCACCTACAATTTTCGCTAGATCTACCACGACACGTGCGTTATTCAGCATAAATTTTAGGGGGCTAGGACCGCGTTAACCCCTCCTCTGAGTTTCGAAAAATAAATTATGAAATTCAATAGACTTTCATTAGATCAGTTATGATCACCAAACGGCTCCGTTAAATCGCACTTAATTCCTGAGATGTGAAGCACTTTCACACTAGTTCACCCCCCCTCTCTAAACGTTAATGTGAACATGTTCTGCACCGCATTCGAAATTTCACAGAAATTCAGTTCAGTTCGTTTGATCTTCGTTAGAAAAATGTTAATCACCTACAATTTTCGTTAGATCTACCACGACACGTGCGTTATTCAGCATAAATTTTAGGGGGCTAGGACCCCCCTCCTCTGAGTTTCGAAAAATAAATTATGAAATTCAATAGACTTTCATTAGATCAGTTATGATCACCAAACGGCTCCGTTAAATCGCACTTAATTCCTGAGATGTGAAGCACTTTCACACTAGTTCACCCCCTCTCTAAACGTTAATGTGAACATGTTCTGCACCGCATTCGATATTTCACAGAAATTCAGTTCAGTTCGTTTGATCTTCGTTAGAAAAATGTTAACCACCTACAATTTTCGTTAGATCTACCACGACACGCGCGTTATTCAGCATAAATTTTAGGGGGGCTAGGACCGGGTTACCCCTCCTCTGAGTTTCGAAAAATAAATTATGAAATTCATTAGACTTTCATTAGATCAGTTATGATCACCAAAAGGCTCCGTTAAATCGCACTTAATTCCTGAGATGTGAAGCACTTTCACACTAGTTCACCCCCCCTCTAAACGTTAATGTGAACAGGTTCTGCACCGCATTCGAAATTTCACAGAAATTCAGTTCAGTTCGTTTGATCTTCGTTAGAACCAAATTAACCACCTGCAATTTTCGTTAGATCTACCATAAAATGCGCGTTATTCAGCATACATTTTAGGGAGGGCTAGGGCACCCCCCCCCTTTTTTTGCCGTTTCAAAAAATGAACTGTGCCATTAATTAGACTTTTTGTTAGATGAGGTAAGTTAGCTAAACGGCTTCGTTAGATCGCACTTAGTTCCCCAGATATGTAGTATTAATTTTTTCGCACTAGTTCATCTCACTGGCCATCGAATGTGGACGTTTTGGCATACACCTCCTAGAAATTTCAAAGGGAAAAAATGCAGCGCGTTTGATCTTTTTTAGAGAACATTTAATACAGTGGCTTGTATCTAAAAGTGCCGCATTAGGGGGGGGGTGCTTAAGGAAAAAATCTCTCATCAATAGGTGCTCAGGGTAAGTACTCTTATTTTCTGTTCAAATCTCGAGTTCCGTTAAAGATATTCCCATTCGGTAAACTGATTTGGCTTCTGCATGAAATGTGATTTAAAATTATACATGTAGTGAGTATTATTTGCATATTTACTTTTGTAGCAACACTGAAAACACAAAAACATCAGAAATTTCCAGGGTTGCTATTAATTTTTCCGTATCTGTACATGAGATTAATTGACTTTTTCTTACAGTTCATTAATTATTATTTATGTAATTTTCCTCCGACGGTAATCTTCGTCGACACGTCATTTAATTAGGAAATTAATCCGTCTCTCTCTCTGTCTCTATTTTTTTTAACTTCCACTGAAACAATATGATGGCGAGGGCGTCGTCTTCAACTAACTGGTAGAGATGGGTCGGAAATCACGTCACTGATGTTTTGTCACTGATACGAGTATGTCACCGTCACCAGCTGTGACTCGTTTGCTGAAATATCAGTGACAGAATCACTGTAGGCGCCACCTGTCGCTGTAACCGGCGGAAACTTCTAGCTCGTACAATCCTGCTCTTTGGGGACGGGTTAGGCGCTACTGAGCTGTGACAGTGATTTCCGCAAGAAAAAAACAAACTTTTTTTTATTATATACAGTTGATAAAAGAGTAAGCTTGTTCAATTGATTATTATTAAATCCCTCATTTGATCTGTAGTTCCGTTGGTTTCCATAATTTCAAAGCAGCTTCTTGCCTGGAGGCGATGTCACCTGCAGCGCGGGCAGTGACTTAAGGCGGCCAGTGCTGCTTGGAACCGTGAATGCAAGCTCGATGGTTCCTGTCACTGATATACTGAGTCACTGACTGACAAGCGTTACGCGGTCTGGAGGCGCTGCTGTCACCAACTGTGATTTTGTCACTGATACTTTTCACTGATACTTGTTTGGAACCGTCACCGTTGTCACTGATACTTAAAAGTCACCGTCAAACCCATGGTACCACGAAAGACTGTGCACGTCTTGCTTCAGCGCATGGGCAGTCCCACTGCTTCCACCTCCTCTATGGCAGGCTTCGGTTGCCACCAACGGATCGCTACCGCCGTACCATGAGTGATAGATTTCAGTCAGCAGTGACCCATCACTGCCAGCTGTTTCCCAACACTTGTGCTGGGTACGTGCCCGTGGCTGGTTTACCATGTGTCAATGACAACCTTACTTTCATTCTCATAGAAATTCGCCGAATTAAGTATCTTCTTTGCCACTTTCTGCGTCCCAAGTGACTGGACCCGATTATGCTGCTTTGCATTTTATTATCGAGGTGTATATAATAATTTGTCCATTCAGTGTATCCTAAACCAAAGGATTAGGTAATTGCCATTATACACTGAGTTAGCTTTGCATTATGTTGGGTCGAACTGCACCGCTGTTGTACTTGTGGGTGAGCTGGGTGACTGTTGCACGTTGTTGCTGCGAAGCTAGACGACATTCAACGCATACTTCTAGGATCGATCTCGCGTGGCTGAACAATGTGAGCCCTTCAGCTGGATGTCTGTGCATGGTTAATGATCATGATGTAGAGGATTTTAGGAAGGGAGTGTCTGACCCTAGGTCTTAAACAGCCCTTAGAAATAGGAAACTAGGAGATTTGGACTAGAGCGTCCGATAGGAAAGTCACACGGAAGCGAAGTAGAAAGGGAAAGGAAGACGCCCTTATTTATTACCGGGGGGCCAGTACCCGGGGTCCGACGGCTTAACGTGCCCATCCGACGCACGGCGAGTATTTAGTGGATCGAGCGTTCGTACCTGCCTGGGATCGAACCTGAGGCCCTTCCCGTGGCAGTCACGAACGTTGCCCACTCGGCCACCCGCGGCCCGGGCATGGTTAATCGAGTCCTGGTACACCCTTTATACAGCAGTACGGGAGCAGTAAACAAGGGCAGCTGTTTCGGAAATACTGGCACCTGCCCTCCGGGCCCAAACTATCTGGCCGCGGGCAAATGGGCCCCACATTTTCTCATTACTGCCAAACATTTGCTAATATTAATGACGTACAGAGGATAGGTGTGCACAATAGCAGCATGTGACGTTGTTTCACTTGGTATTTTGTTATCGCTCCGATCGAATAGGTAAAACGGGGGGGGGTCCTAATGCAAAGTTAACTCAGTGTATGTCATCAGTCAACCATAACATAAATGCCATCAAATGTCATCAGTTAACCGTCACCCACATCCCATTTGAAATTCTTTGATTATTCCTGAAGCAGCTCCATCAACTATTTTTTCCAAGACAAATAATTCCTTCCTTCCCCCAAGAGTATTTCAAACGGTCCATGGAACTGCAGTGTACGAGGACGAGAACGTAGTTTACGCTGTGTTTATTGTATTCAGTCGGGAAGAAAAGCGAATACAGTAAATTGAAATTAGAATTTCGTGCATGCACGTCAGGCTAAAAATCTAAAATAGCTAATAATAATACAAGTATGAAATACTTTTTATAGAGGAGGAGGGTGTGCGATACGTATTCTGATACTACTAGAACAAAAGGTAGAAAAGAAAAAAAAATAGAAAATAAACTAAAATAAATAAATGAGCCCTTGGCTTTTTTTTAAAATCCAAGTTTGTTGGGATTAAAAAGAAAATTAATATTTACTGCCGCAATTTTCAAGGTATCAGCAAACTCAGATTTCCCAACATTCTTAACTTACAATATTTGGCTAAAACTAAAACATAGGAGAAAAATTTCTTATTTTTCTGGGAGGGGAGGAGTGAGTAAAACAGTCCTTACAAATTGACAAAGTGGTTCCAAAGTGATTTTGTAGGAGGGGAGTATAATTTCGTGCTACGTCACTGCTTGCCGGTAAACATACAAGTATAGTAGGTTCCTTTTATTCCGGTGTTTCTGAAACAAATATAGAAGTGCTCCGAGATGGCAAGAAAAGCCCGTGGTAAAAATCCCATCATTCGTCGACTGGTGAAGAAATGAATGAATATTAAATATCCCTCCCGGCTTTAACCACTGCGTTAATTAACTGCGCCTGTAGACAATAAAAGAGATAGTGTTGTAATTCAAAATATTATTTCTCAAAATTGTCTGCATATATCGAAATGATCAAAAATAATTCAGATCTGCAAAGCCCCAGTTAATGCCTTTTGTTTGGAGAAATGTTTATACAGTACTTATTTTTTTTAAAAAGTACAAAATTACTATGAGTGAGGTACTGCTGAGTTAAAAAAACAAAAACAAAAAAACATTATGCGTAAACAACTAATCATAAGTCGAATTTAGTTTCCAGTATGAGTTCAGATATTAGTATTTACTGAATTCTGCTTACTCGGAGTGCAGGTTTTTTATTTTTCTTATTTAGTTTTTGTTGGTGGAAGTTATAACGCTCGACAGCCGATATACTACACAAATATGTAATTAAGAGAAAAAAATAAGTATTAAATACTTGTTTTGTGTTTAAAATGTTTAAAAAATCTGTCTAAATCAAATCAGTGTACCAGATTTAACCAATATCTCACCTTTAAAACTGACAAGACAGTTTTTTGGCCAGAGTTATTACAGAAGCCACACAAGGAGAAGGAGGTACAACGTGTTTTATAAAAATTTATTCTGTAAAAATACATTATCTAAACCAGTGGTAAAATCCAATGTACTTATTCCTTGGTATTTGTGCCCTTGAATTGTTAGCGGGGAAAACTTCAGTTAACTTTTCTACCAAAAAATTTCAACTGCAAGTACGGATGAGAAAAACACATCGATGTTTTTCACCGATCATCGATTTTTGTGCTGACCGATACTATCGAGAAAAAGAATTATTGTCTGAGTAACTAACAACAAACAATAATTCTGCTCCAGTCAGAATTATTGTTTGTTGTTAATTACTCAGAGTATAGTTCTTTAGGATCGGCATGTTATTTTGTTAGAAATTTTGTTTATTTTTGAAGAGTACATCCTTTTTAGGTGTTCATTGAATCTATTATAATATTTTGTGAGCAACTCAGTAACACGGGACCACCAAGTACCACTGTTTGAATTTTTTTTTTTCTTTTTACCAAAAACGTCACCGCCTATCGGTAACTGCAACACGCACTTCAAGTTATTGATTGTTGAAGCTGTGATTTCTATTGTGATTTATGACACTCTGAGTAGCTTCGGGTCTTACGATTGGTCGTTCTATTGGTAATGAATGCAGAAGGGGGCAGAGCTTAAAAATTCAAGCCCGTAATCTTCAACGCCATTTATCGTTAGAAACGTCGCATCCCAGTTCGAGGGAAACGACCTTAAAGAAGGTCAACTCTCATAGAGATAACTTAAAACAGGCGGCAACACATCTTAAGAGATAATACGCTCTGAGGGAAAGTTGACATTCAGGAGCAAAACACGTTAGGGGGAATACGGCAATGAAGATTTTCTTTGATCCACGATGGTTTCCCTCGATCTGATGACTATTTGTTTAGAGCAGTTTTTTGTTATTGTTGTTGCTGTTTTCTGATACCCCGCCCATCCCTTATTTTGGTGAGTAAAATATGCAATAACATTAGTATTACTATTTAAATTAAATTTCAGCAAATATGACAGTTTGGCCCAAGGATCCGTACAAAATGCAGACGTTCCCTAGTATTTGGCATTACTGAAAATGTTTCTGAAAAACTGAAAAACAAACAAAAGCTTTAACTAGCCCGATTGACGTAACAATACTAACATATCTGATTTGCGAAGTGATTATGCTACCGAGAAGGTAACAATCAAGTGCTGTGAGTAGCTCGGCTGACTGTTCCCAAAGAATTGAAGTCAGCAGAAATACGCATGCGCAGTCTGCTCTGTCTGCTCCGGCATCAGCCTGTATGTTGGCTTCTGTGCACTGCATTTTTTTCTCTGAAGATATGGCGGCGCTAGTTACGTCTTGCTGAGCCTTAACTTCTTCTCGTTAGATAGTCTTTGTCCGGAGTTCTCTATTTGAGAGAAACAAGCTCCTCCGAGCGTCTTGGCTCACTCGCTTGTCAAAAACGAAGTTCTCTCTTTTCTTCCTGGCGCACAGAACCATCACCCCCTAATAGCTTAGCAGGCCCGCGCACCGATTTGTGACGTCACTAGAGTAGTCCGTAGAGGAGCATTACGGCGATGTGCGAACGAACGCGTCTTTACGTACACCAACTAACCAGGTCGTGCGTTCTTTTAGAGTTTCACTGCATTTAAATAAGAACTTGTGTGTCAGTTTTCAAATAACTGCAGAGTTAACAAGTTTGTTTAATAATCTTTTAAAATACAGAAGAAAACGAAATTACAGCGTAAAATTTAGCGTAGCAATAATTTCGACTTGAAAGGGTAAGCAACACAGTTTCTTCAACTTAATGAAAGCATCCCTGTCATTTCACTGGAAGTGATAAACCATTCCTATAATCGAAATTATAAACTCTTTTCGTAGTTTCACTTGAAGTTATAGTGTCTTTATAGTTAGCCGAACGATTCCTGTACTTGTGAACAAATCGTTCTTGTACTTGAAAGATTAGTTTGAGGGTCCATTACGAAGTATCGCCGTCGTTTCAAAAGATGTCGATTGACTAATTTAAGGAATCAGATTTTTCATTCATTGCAAACTTATGACTATGAAAATTTTAGTAATGAAATAATTCCTTTAATGAAAATTTATTTTATATGCAATCCGCGATCAGTAATACATAAAAAAAAGGTCAAGAAAAACTGAATTCTTTTCTGTGGTTTTTAATTATTACCAAAGGCTCAATAAAACACGTTTTAACATACATACAGTGAATTGCTGCTTGATCCACTGATTGCATCAAATAAACTAAGATTTCAAGAAATTTATGCAATTGCTACATTATTAAACGTACAATAATGACATAACAAGTTTTCCTAATTTTAGTACCATCTAGTTACGTGTTTGGACAACATTTTGATAAGCAAATATACAGTTTATAATTTTTGTCTTCCAGAGCACTATTTCAAAAAAGTTACCTTGTCAATGTATTAAGTATATTAGTAGCATTAAGCAAAACTATTTGAATCCACAATATAAGCATTTCTGTTTATCTGAAAAAATACAAGTAACTTATTGGCAGAAATTTCCTGAAATTTGATTTTCAAGAAGTATTCAGGAAAACTGCCAATGTACATATAATTATGGTTGTGTAGTTCTTTGTGTATCACAAGCATAATTTAATTAAGTGTCCGTTAGCTGTTCCTTGAAGAATTTCAAAGACACGTTTCTAAGAAAATCTGAAATTTGTTCCAATAATTTTTTGAAGTATTTTTCAGATAATTATTATATTTTTTGAGAACGTGACAAATGCACATGCAGGGATTGTACTGAATAAATTTAAGCGATTGTTTTGGTACTATAGGATGTATTTTAAAAGATGTACATGTTTCATTATAAATTGACTAACTTGATGTACCATTTTCTCAGAAACTATAAAAAGCAATGGTATAAAATTTTGCACAAATGTTTTGTCATTGCTAAAGCTATTGAAAAAGATTGTTTTTTTCCTTTTTTTTTTTTTATTTTGGTTTCAAAATAAATTCTATGAAGGATTGAAGAAGTTTTTCCCCATACAAAAATTGACACCCACCCTCACGTTTGGAAGCACACTTTCCAGTAGTTATCGGATAATATGAGATATATTAGTTCCAGTTATTATTGCTGTAGCTTGTGAAGACACAGTGCAGGAAGTCTGGAAACAGATAAGTCTAGATAAATGAATAAAAAGTTGATCTCTCATTTTAAACAAATGTTTTCAGAAAAAAAAAAAAAAAAAAAAGAAGCGAGTATATATTTCTACTTGTATTTTAAAAATCTTGTTTGTTTAGAACATAGTTTCCACAATATGTGGATTCGTGTCGATCCACGTACTTTTTTCTTTAAAAAATAACAATATCCAAGGCTTAAAAATACCATGCCCGAGATGCCCAGAGCATGTAAATCAATCGTCTGGGCAGGTAAATAAAACATTTAATTGCCTGTGCATGGTAACTAAATTTTAAAATAAAAAGTTTGTAATAAAATTTCCTACTACACAAGAAAAAAAATCACATGTCGTGTTTCATGTCATTGTTAATTAATGGAAGTTGTATTATTGTTACGAAGTACCAAAGAAAGAGTAATATCACATCTTTAATTATGTTATGCTCTACGCCCAGAAATCGGAAACCTAGTTTTGCTCCAAATTTTGTTTATAATCAACAACAGTATGCATGCCTCTGATGTAACTGGCCTCTCATGTTTAGTGACAAAGGGAGAAAACTTTAACAAAAGGAACATGGCATAATCACTAAATTTCCGAAACACCAGTTTCATCATCGTACCATTTCATACCAATTTTAGCATCAGCATCTTAAAAATTGACATACACACGTTTGTGCATTGAACATTTGTAATACAGACCCTTAAAATGGAAGTGCAAACATGTTAAAACAGTTCCTATTTTTAACTTAAAAAAAATAGGGTTCTGGTTTGTTATCTTAAAAGATACATTTTCCTGCGCATCAGCTTTTACTACCTGGGCAAGTAAATAATTTCTTGCCCAGGTAGTACTGATATATTTCACCTAATTTTTAAGAAATTGAATGGTTCTGATAAATTCCCATCCTACCACAGATAGAGCATACACACTGCTCACACGAGAGTTCTTCAATGTGTTGGTTTGTAGAAAAATGCTTCAAAATCTTTAAACGGACATTTTAAAGGCAAACTTACTCCTGAACTATGAGTGAACTTCTGTTTTTGTGCATTCATATATAATTTTTGCTGTCTATACTTGATTCAGTGTTTGTGTTCCTTTAGTAATAAATATTAAAAATGATAATTCAATGCAACTCTCCATGTCTGCAAACACAAAAGATGTATTTCACATGGCAACAAGGCCTTAGCATTTATATAAAGGACATAGGCATGTTAGATGTGTACATGACATACATATATTTCGTATAGGATATAAGTATTTTACAAGCACTTGTGCCCAGAAATAGGGACCCCCGAAAAGTTAATCTGGCGCTGCCTAAACACTTAAATAACTAAGTACGAATGTATCAGCGTATTACTCTTGGGATCAAAAACATGCAACCCTTATTATTCTGTGTCCATAATAAAGTTTAAAATCCCTTCCTAAATACACATATTTTACTTTGAACTTATTTGATACATTGGCAAGAACATGTTATGGGTTACTATAACAACACAAGTAATCTATTCTTTCCATTACAAACATAAATTTCATTTTTCAAAAATATTTTCAGTGCTTTGACTTCCCGCTGTGAGATGCATTAGATTATAAAATTAGCCAAATTTAAATTTTCTAGTTCAAAATTTTTATTTTACGAGTAGTTTAAAATAAGGTTAACAAAAGGTTTCCACGTACCTTAGAGTTAAAAATTTTCACGTTTTATTGCTGTAATCCATTTTAATATTCCTCTATGAAAATAAATTTAGTTGACAATTTGACAACAACAACCACGCACATCCGTAGTAACGCTTACACAGAGTGAGCAAGCTCATGCATGCTCGACCACCCACCACGGACATCAGCCTACTCTCCCCTACGTCACGCAGCTTCCGGCGTTCGGTGCGCGGGCCTGCTAAGCTATTAGGGTAGGGGGTGATGACAGAACCCCTTCTATGCGTGCCCCAGGGGGAAATTTCAACCACTCCCCGAGCTAACGCCTGAAGGTCAGAACACCTGTATTCGCCTACGATATACCCTGCGTTCCTTTTCTAAGATTTTATCTCCGAAGAACTTCGCCTTCACGGACAATAGACACCAGACGGCTTTTTTAAAGCAAATACACTTCTATTTACATTTCTTAAAAATATACATTACAATAAGAATGGCTCCTTTTACATTAGACATGCTGGCGTTGACTGGAAGCTAACAATTGCACACTCGGTCCATTAACGTTAATAGCTCGTATTAATGCGAGATACAAAAAGAGCCCTTAATCCTCTCAGGTGCCGATAACAAGGGTCCGATGCTTCCTGTCTGTTGTGCACTTATATATTTAGTGTTTCTTTGTTCTTACCAATGGAACAGAAAAGTTCAGTTTTGAAAACAACAAGCAAAATGCCACAAAGTCTTTCTTTTTTATTTGTTTCCTCCACCACTCATCTCCACGTGGTCATATTAACATGCAGAGAGTGTTCCTATTAAAATTTACGTTGAATGTTAAGAGTCACCCTAACAAAAACATTCCTATGATTTTTATTGACGATTAATTCATTTTCAATGACTGTTGTAGGAAAAGCATGCTGATTGCCAATTATGTTCAAAAAATTTAAAAACACAGGTAACTTTTTGACCCAGCTTGGTTCGAAAAGCTTCTGGGGTTTTTAAAGTTTCTTAAAGTAAGTAGCATGCTTTTCCTACAATCTTCAAGACAGTAAGTGATTGCTATTTATAGTACAGTTAGTTTTAAAAGAAACCCTAAATTAGTGACGGGCGTCGACGTATATTGCCAAAGTCTTCTCGAATACTAGAGGACTAAGCCCACGCGATTTTCCCGTTTGTGACATCAGCAACCGGGTCCCTTGAAAACCAAAGGATCTGTTTATGTCACTTTGTCGGTAGGTGTTTATAGTATTATCTGTGCACCAATCAGTCTGATTTGAAATTTTCTTTTGCATTGGGAAGCTGGTTTCGAACTTCATCCCTCCGTAGAACAGCTTATGCTATCCTTTGATGTCGTATTGTTGATGTCGTTCAGTAATGTTCCACTAAAAGGAGCTCTGGAATCCCTAACAGCAAGTCTTGTAGAACATCATTGCAGCCAACCTGAAGTAGGGGAAATAGTGAGACTAGTAGAAATTTTACCAAACAAAACAGCTTCACTTTCCTTGGAACGTTCTATATACAAACAGAAGGTATAGCCAAGGGTAGTTCATTATCCCCTATGTTCAGTGGCGGCTCGTGGTAGGAAAAATAGGTGAAGAGCTACAAGAGCAATATGAAAAGACATCTACTGTCTTCCATGAAAAACAGTTAATGAGAACTTACCTATTTTTTTATATTTTAGATCAATTCTTCTTCCCTTTAAAGCTGGAAATTTGTCGATTATGTCGTCATAAAATGGCTGTTTCTTCGTGACATCAAAAAAATGTTTTTCTGAATAGAAATCTTTGCCAAAGAAGCAAGTTTATCTGGAGAAATAGTGTTTCTTGAGTAAGTTTGTATTCTTTTAAGGCAAGAAAAACTTCTTTCCACTGAAACACTTGCAGATGCAATTGTTAAAGTCCGGGAAACCAATTTATAAGCTTCTGTAAAAATGCCTTTATCTCCATGAAGCACTCGGAAAAGTTCATGAGTCGATATATTCCTTAATTTTTCATCATCATATACAAGACTCAGTTCATTTTTAAGGCTCTGGTATTTAGTAAATATTTTCCCGTAAAAATGTTGTAGATTTTCAAAAGCGTGAGAGCAAAAGCATGAATTAAATTGGTCGAATTTGGTTGTGTCAGCAAGACAGGGAAATTGAAGTTTAAGTTTCTCACTGTCTTGAAATATTATATCCATTTCCATAAGAATGTGGTAAAAAATTTCAAAATACAATTGTTTATAATTTAAAAGAAAAATTGTTTCTTGTATAAGAGCAGCATATTCCCGTTTAGATCTGCTTATTTCTGTGATTTTGCTAGCTTTTCCAAACGGTGTTTCAAATACCTCATCGTTTCTTGTATGGCTCAAAATTTCATAAGTTGTTTTTAATTTGAGTAACACAGTATATGTCTAGTGATTTTTTCTGCAAAATTTCGAATAATAGATCGGTGAACCAAATATTTCATTAAATACTATTCCCAAAAATGTAAATTGAAAAGTGTTCATATCATTTAAAAACCCTTGGGCAAGTTCAATTGATTTTTTGTCTGATTGGTCACTATTTGTGAGAAATTCGAATACTTCCTTCAATTTATCCCAATATTCAACTATTACACTTACTAACTTCGAAGTGGAGGACCATCGAGTTTCTATTATGGTTGGTATGCCTCTTGCGGTTGTTGATGTGAGTGTATTGTTTTTTCAACACTCAGTGAAGCGATCGCTTCGCTGAGTGTTGAAAAAAACAAAGAAATTACACTGAGGCTTGCAAAAAATATTCGACACTTCGAAATTTTAGAAAAACTCTGCTGTAATACAAGGTTCAAACAATGTACTAAGCAATAACAGAAACAGATTGAGAAGCTTTATGCTTAATTTTTTCTGGAGCCCAGTCAAGTGTCCAGACATTACGCTTGCCCCATCGTAACATTGTCCTATTAACTTGTGTTGATAATCAAACTGTTCCAAAATTTTGTCTAGCATTTTGTATAAAGCTTCTGACGTTCTATCTTCACTCACACCATGGAAACCCAAAAATCGCTCAACCAATACACCTTCCGAATCAACAGATCTTATTATTAAAGAGCACTCGGAAGTCTGGTTATGCCTTTCCATCTACTTGAATATAAAAGCATTGAACTTCATTTATTTCATTTTTGACGTGATCGTTTATATATTCAGAAATACATTCAATTAATTCGTTTTGACTAGTTTTTGAGTCACTTGTGGCGACATTTTTTATCGTTTCGTATTGATTTTGAATTTTAAAGGACTTCTTGATATCAACAGTGAAAGCAATTCTTTGAATTTCTACGATTTATCGAGTCAATGCCTTCGTCATGGTCACGGAATGCTAGTTCTTGTTTACTCAAATACAGTACTGCATCAATCATTCTCTGCAGGAAAAGTCTATTTAAACGAACGCTTTCGTTGAAATGCATTTTCAAAAACCTAGCATTCTCCCTCAGGGCATCGGCAATGGTGTTCTGATTCTTTTTAAAATTATTTAGCATTAATTCGCATTTCAAGTGTTCGCTAGAATCACCAAGTTTGTAAAGTGACCGTTTTATATTTAAGAAATCTGAAAATGGTCTTTATTCCACGCCGAATTTTATTACTGGAATATAAGCAGGGCCAACAAAATAATTTTTGTAACACAGAAGGGTTACAAAGCCATTTATATTCAGTAAACCAACAATTTTTAAAATTAATATTGTAAGATTTACCGCTCTTCTTGATTTCTTTCTTGGCGACAATTGTCAGTGAATCCGTCGGTCGTCCTTGAAGTAAAATGTCTCCTTTATTTTCAACTTTCCACCGATTGAACGGAGTTTGCAATAAATTACAGACAATGGTGTTCACAGGGTACATACTGAAAACTAAAACTATCACTATCAGTTAAACTGTACACGAAACTAAAGTAACTAATGAAGTTTTTAACAAACAATCACAAAACACGAAAAAACATATCTCTTTCAGAAAGTATATATCAAAACACCGCAAGAAAAACTCCCTAGCGGATTGCAAAGAACCCTTGGCAATCCGTCCCGTTCCACTGCGATCTCTTCGTAAGGTCACGACTCCAGGTGCAGAGCCTTGACGTCTCATGATAAAACACTTCACTTGCCCGGCAGATAGGGAAGGGTGACGTCACAGTTACCATAGCAACTCGGACGAAAACTGCAGACTTCCAAGCATTCTCATTTCAGCTCACTTGAACTGTTTTGCGTATAAGGACTTGTTTTCCGTATTGAACGCGCATTGTGAAGTGATATCTAATAAAAATTTTGGGTATTTTGGCACTTAATAAAGGCAAAAAAAAAAAAAAAAAAAGAATATATTATACGAAACTATTAAATAAAATCTTATTTCAAATAAAATAGGTGAAGAGGCACTTCACCTACTTCACCTGAAAAGCCGCCACTGCCTATGTTATATAAACACCACATGCGTCAATTTTAAAGAAAAAAAAACCCAGCTCGTAAACTATGATCTACGGATGTGAAGACAATACTTTCGTTCTATGGAACAGAAAAAACTGAAATTCCAAAAATTAATCGAACTTATAAATTCCACTGATCTTCACATTCAATTCAGCTAAGATACTGAAAACAACAGTTGCCTATCCTTCCTTGACGCCTTGGTTTCAGCTCAAATGGATCTATCGTAGCTACAATTTATCGCAAGACTTTCGTTGTTTTCTCACCGCTACATGCCAAATCCAATCACCCATGGCAACAAATATTCCGGGAGAGAACAGGCCTTTTTTTAGACGAACTTTTAATTTCGACATATATAAAGTTTTTCAACTGTTCTTTATACAATTTTGAGGTGCTGATTCCAAATCCGGTGAGTGCCACTCTCTAAATCTTGAAGAAATTTCACAATCCGTTATTAGTACCCACACGGTCATGGGGCGCGGCTGCTTCTTGTGAATTCACATTTGAGGCCATTTAATGGTAAAACCGTTTCTCCCACGGAAATATTTATTCTAAGCAAAAATAAAAGGAATTAAATTCCCGAAAACCAAAAAATATGACGTCTAAGAAATTTCTGCTAGATGCAGCGGTTTTCGTACAAAACATTAATTGGTGATGCCACATGGTTATTTTCTTCAAAAAATTGCTCCCATCAGTTTTTAATCCATTATATTTCTTTATTATTTGCAGGCTGTTAATGAGTGAATATTATTAAAAATGGATGAGACAAAGACCTGTATATTCTGTGCTGGCGGAAGAAATGTGAAGTCTGAAAGAGTACAAACTATAGCGCAAGCAAGTTTACGGCGGTGCGATAATTTTCACCTGCAACTAGGAGCCCTGGATCCTATTTGGTGTCACCAAAACTGCTTATCACAGTACTGAATCAACATCTCATTGATCGTCGACTTAAGCGGCAGCAGCCGTTAGGAGACTCCGGAAACCAACAGCCAAAGAATATATTAGGAAGAAGTACTGCCACGTTCACATTTAAAGAGCATTGCATCTTCTGTGGCATACAGTTGTTCTACACAACGGGATGATAGACACCCATCCAAGTGAAGAGAAGCTTACCTCTGTCGGACCGCTGATCGTGTTGGGAAAGTTGCATTTAAAACAGCCATACTTAACCATGCTGTACAGCGAAATGGTTAGCGGGGTAGAGACGTCATGTTGCGTGTAAGCAGTGCTATCAGTGACCTCCACGCAGCGGGCAGTCGTCACCGTAAAGACTGCTATTCATTTTTTTCACCAACAATCCGTCAATTAATTCAGGCGAGGACGATAATGCCTCTTACACGGTTTAGTACATGAAATGGAAAAGGGCAAGACAACTGTACGGAGTAGCATCACATGTCATAAACGGTATATGGAATTGGGAGGGGTTAATACGACCACAACTGATGCAAGCCTTGTCTAACAAATTGACTGACCTTCTCATTCTTTCATCTCTTGGAGTTGCATCAGTCCTGATTTTCCGTGAAACAGCTGCAACAACTCTGGTAGTTGACGATGATGACAATACTGACAACGATTTGGCAGCAGTCGCCAGAGTGACATCCTTAATCCGGGATCAGTTGAAATCCATAAACCTCGATATAGGGCATTATTCAACTACAAGGAGTGTTCGAATGAAAAGGTACGAAACGACACTGTGGGTATAAATGAAGACTTTATTCAAAGTATACACCATAGGCCGTAGCACAACGATCTCATTGATTAACGAGCCAAAGGATTCCTTGTTCCCAGAATTCCTGTGGCCGTCACGAGACCCAGTCCTGCACAGAGTCCTTGAGTTCGTCGTCCGAGTGGAAGCGTTTCCCTTTCAGATGTTTTTTCAGGGGACCAAACACATGGAAATCGCAGGGCGACATGTCTGGGCTGTAGGGCGGATGGTCAAGCTGCTCCCACTGGAACTTGGCCAGTTCCGCTTGTGTGACCCTGGAGACGTGTGGACGCGCGTTATCATAGAGCAGAACCATACCCTCCGTGAGCAGCCCCGGTCTTTTGTTCTTGATGGACCTGCGTAGGCTTCGGAGTGTCTCACAGTACACATCGGAGTTAATGGTTTGCCATCCTGTCCTCACACGCACTGCCGCGTCAATTGGACGGCGCTCTTTATAAGAACCTCTGCTCTCTCCTGCGCATGCGGGCGCCCGCGCATGCTCCGATCCACGCCGGCGACTCCAATCGCATCCCTAGATGTGTCGCTACGTTCTCCCATAGCGGCATAGGCAAATATGTTAACGGTTACGTTCTTATGACGTTTCGTACCTTTTCATTTGAACACCCCTAGTAGAGTGTCCATGGACTCTGTTATATAATACGTTAGTCCGACTATGTGCAGCCTACTTTAGATACGGTAGTATCGCCAAAGCTTGATTCAACAATGCCTTTAGCAATGATAGGTTCAATACTAAGCAGCATAGTGAAAAACCAACCAACTACATTGCAGGTTGCCCGTTCTGTTGCATTGAATCAGCATAAAACTTTAATTAACCTTTTTCGTGATTTCGGTGTGACATGCGCATACTCACAGCTAAGACGCTTTCGAGGTTCCGCAGCTGTTACAACTGCAAGCATTCATCAAAGAAATGGAATGGTTGGACCAGCTAAAAACGGGCTCATTCAAGTTACAACCGACAACGTTGATGCCAATATTTCCACTCAGAATGGCCTCATGTCAACACGTGGACTAGCCATGATAATGTCACAAAAGGGTGTTAATATTAGTTGCGAAAGAACACGGAAGCACAACAAAATTCGACATGATAAATGGGAAGATGTATCACGTGTTAAACTGCCAGATATTGAAGTACATCGTTTTAGAGGACAAAAGGTTGTCGACATGCCGATGGAAGTGGCGGATATGTTGAAGGAAGATGACTTTCTTCGGCTTAAGGACATGGACATTACAGTGGTTACTAAATAGAAATGTAAGAGAGCAGCAGCCATGGAATTTACTTTCCTGAAGCAAGTTCTTGAAGGAGTACTTGAATACTGTGGCTGGAACACAAAATGTGCACATGAAAGAGGAATGTATCCGGAAGCAAAGACGCGAGTTGCATTTGTTCCATTAATCGACATGGTGCCATCTGAGCCAGACACAATGAAGAAAGCTTTAATTGAGGCAACTAGAGGTCTGACTGAAACAGTAGGTTAGGAATGGACTGTGTTTACAAATGATCAACAACTTTATAAGGTTGCTGTTCAGCTTACATGGGTCGACCGTCTGTAATTCCGTAATGTCCTACTAAGGCTGGGGAGCATGGACATGCTGATGTCCTTTATCGGTTGCGTTGGGAAACTAATGAGTGGTAGTGGACTAGAAGAGATTCTAAAGTGTGCATTTGCTGGGGTGACAAAGATGCTTTCAGGACATAAGTTTCTACATAACGTAGGAGCCCTTCGGATGGTCGCAGAAGAAATATTACGAGGAATTGTTACTGGCTTATCATCTATTTGAGTTTCGAGCACTGATCGTGTGGAACGGATTGATAAAAAGTCAGAAAGTACTCAGACATCCAAGCTATGGACTGATTGTTGAAACCTGTGTTCATAATGATGGCGTTCATCCGTGCTGAGAAAGAAGGAGGTTGGTTGCTGCCTCTATGGTCTGTACAGTCAATGTTCCCCTACTTCTTCGCTGCAGGGAATGTTAACTATGCACGCTATGGTTCTTATTACTTGAAGAATATGCAAAGACTTGATCGAGATCTATTCATAAATTTCATGGAGGGCGAGCACGTAATTAGACATAGTAATAGATTTTGGAATGGGATATGGACCGATCTGTTCATAGAGTCAACATACATGCGGCATGGTCACAGCTCTGGTGGCATCATTGGATACACCACCACACAAGACGTTGGTAATGTAGGCTCTGTCACTACACGTTGCTGCAGCACGTTGACAAGCAGTTTGTGGCACCAAACAGGATCCAGGTCTCCTACACTGGTGTGCAAAAAGTAAGGACGCACAGGAGAAATTAGCAAGACAGCGGAACGAGCAGGCCGAACGGGCCGAAAGACCACTCAGAAGATAGACTAGGGTCCGGTACGGTAGGGCATGCGCATATATGCAGCTTGACGTAGGAGTGGGAGTCTCAGAAGGGTATAAAGCATAGGGCGGTGTACAATCAGCAATTCGGTGAAAGTTGTTGCACGGTGTACATCGGTTTGAACGACGTCGAGTTGCTGCCACCATGTAATATGGCCAACAGGCAATCCAGTAGACGACATCTGGATGACTTTATCCGAGATCGCGTCACTGGGAAGTTGGAAGAAGGTCGAAGTGTGACTAGTGTGGCCGAGGAGTTCAGGATCGCACACAGCATCGTTTCACGAGCTTGGAGAGCATTTCAAACGACAGGAACAGCTGTCCGAGAGCTAAGCAGTGGTCGTCCACGAGCAACCACGGCGGCGGACGACCGGTATATTGTCCTACAGGCGAGAAGAAACAGACGGCAGACAGCGGGAGAAATCGCAAGGCACATGCAACAGACAACTGGACGTCCGTTATAGCGTTTTACCGTGGCCAGGAGGCTGCACAAAAGTGGTCTATTTGCACGATGACCAGTGCAGTGTGTGCCATTAACGCCTGCTCATCGGAGACGGCGGTTTCTGTAATGCCAGTAACAAAATAACTGGACACATCAGCAATGGGGTCGAGTTCTCTTTACAGATGAGAGCCGATTTAGTCTGACGAGCGATTCTAGACGTATACACATCTGGAGAGAGCAGGGAACACGTAATCACACCTCCAACATCATCGAAAGGGACCGATTTGGAGGTGGCGGAGTTCTCGTTTGGGTCGGTATCATGCTTGGTAGCCGTACCGACATCCATATCTTCCAAGGAGGTTCAGTCACTGGTGTCCGCTATTGTTCCGAGGTTCTGCCTCATGTGCGTCTGTTTAGAGGTGCTGTTAGTCCTGAGTTCCTATTTATAGACGACAACGCTACAACTCCTCGTACAGTGGCTGTCGTAGAGCTGTTGGAGAGTGAAGATATTCAACGCATGGATTGGCCCGCAAGGTCGCCGGACATAAATCCAATCGAACACTTGCGGGACCTTCTCGGGAGACGCTTGGCAGCACGTCACCAACCGCCAGAAACGTTTCCGCAGCTGCGATTGGTGCTACAAGAGGAATGGGCCGCGATGCCTCAACAGCTCCTTGACAACCTCGTCCTCAGCATGGACAGACGTTGTAAATCCTGCAACGCAGTCAGGGATGATCACATCCCCTACTAAGGACTGGATTTTTCTTGGCAGCCGCCTGTCACATGGACGTTTCTGTCTTCTGTCCAGTTGTGCTCGAAGCTACCTTTTCAATAAAGTGCCTTTGTATCCTTTGGATTCCTTGTTTGGACGGTTTTGCTCCCTTGTCCCATATTCTTACATCTTGGGGATCTTATGGTATGATTTGAGTCGATGTGGAGCACTTCTGCACGACATTACATTCGAAAAACCGTACCGTCTCGTCCTTAATTTTTGCACGGCATTGTAGTTGCAGAAGAATATTATCGCACCGCCGTAAACTTGCTTGCGCTATAATTTGTACTCTTTCAGACTTCTTCACGTTTCTTCCACCACTACAGAATATACACGTTTTTGTCTCATCCATTTTTAATAAGATTCACTCATTAACAATCTGCAAATAATAAAGAAATACAACGAATTAACAACTGATGGAAACAATTTTTTGAAGAAAATAACAATGTGGCATCACTAAAAAATGTTTTGTACGAAAACCGCTGCACCTAGCAGAAATTTCTTAGACGTCATATTTTTCGGGAATTTAATTCCTTTTATTTTTGCTTAGAATAAATATTTCCGTGGGAGAAACGGTTTTACCATTAAATGGCCCCAAATGTGAATTCACAAGAAGCAGCCGCGCCCCATGGCCGTATGGGTACTAATGATGGATTGTGAAATTCCCTCAAGGTTTAGAGAGTGGCACTCACCGGTTTTGGAATCAGCACCTCAAAATTATATAAAAACAGTTGGAAAACTTTATAAATCTCGAAATTCAAAAAAAACTCAGCGCCTTCTACAATTACGTATAATGTTCGGTACGTACACTGCTCGATATGGAAACACTCGATATAGAAAGCAAATCAAGGTAAACTCTTATATATTCCTATTTGCAAGCTCAGTTTCATTCCTCTATCCTCACCCCGAAAGAGTGAGGATAGAGGAATGAAACTGAGCTTGCAAATAGGAATATATAAGAGTTTATCTTGATTTGCTTTTCAGCCACCTACAGTGTTTATCAGATAGGATAATACAGCACAATGGGTACTCCTCAGTAAGTGGTTGCCCCGCTGCGAACGGCAATATAGGCAATTACAGTCATACATTCGACGGACATCGTCCTCAGGAATGGAACACCAAGCACGGTTGACTTGTTCCCGTAATTCATCAAGATCGTGCGCAGGCCGATTCCATTGCGGACGACATCCAGTGTGGTCTCCCAGTTTCCGTCTGGTGATAAATCAGGTGTTCTTGCTGGCCATAGCAGTGTTTGAACATGTTGCAAACATTGTCTGGGGACCCGAAAGGTGTGTACACGTGCGTTATCTTTCTGAAAAGTGGGGTGCTGTTGGCCATTCAAGAACGGTATCAAAATGGGCTGCAGAACCTCGCTCACGTATCGCGCAGCTGTCAGTGTGCCTGTGATGCGGACAAGAGGTGACTTGCTGTCATGCGTAATAGCAACCCATACCAAGATGCATACCTGACGGGCGGTGTGGCGATCGCGAACGAAACCAGAATCCGTCCGCTCACCAGGGTGTCGCCAGACACGGATCCATCGATCGTCAGCACCCAGACAGAAACGGGATTCATCACTGAAGACCACAATGGTCCATTCGTGACCCCAATTTGCATGACTTCGTCACTAAGTCAGACGAGCGCTGCGATGGCTGACCGTCAATGGCAGTCGACGTAACGGTTGCCTACTGCGCAAGTTTGACACATGTAAACTTCGGTTTACAATTCAGGTCATTATGGCGACGTCCATTGCCGATGACACAGCACATCTAATATCGGCTGCAGCACTTTCTAGTGACGATCGAGCATGCCGAACAATCTGCCAGTCCAGGCGTGCTGACGTCTGTCTGACTGCACCACTGCAGATCTGACGCACGTACAAACCTTCCTGTAACCACTGGTGCCAACAGCGTCCAACAGCTCATACATTCCGTTGCAGATGCACAGCGCTACGATGTGTAGACTAGCCCGCTTCACACAGGCCTACAATTTTCCCTCTGTGAAACGCATGCAAATGGCAATAAGCCTGCCGACGGCGTGTACCCGGTACTTTCAGCTTTCGCTGAACAGTTTTCCAGTACAAACAACAAATCTGAAACGTCCGCGACACTTCCACCGGCGACCACACATTCCTGAGATAAAATTGCCATCCCTGTTACTGCTGGCAATTTTATCTCAGGAACGTGTGACGCCATTGGCTCACATCATTTGAATATCTCGATCGGGCGGTCTCGACTCTCCGCTGCCCGCAGGATGGAATTTGGAGTGCATTTTTCCGGGAGTGAGACACTACTTCGTAACAGCGTTCGAACTCTTTGGCAGACCGCTAATATAAGACCACTAAAAATCGAGTCAGACCACCATAATCAAAATGGCGATGTTACGATGGAACACTTATTTTCTCCGGTGACGTCGTTTATTTCGGGAAAGAGGTATGGCATTTTTCCTTTCCGTAAATGGAATTCGCAAAATATTTCTTTTTCAAAGTAGATAATGAATGATTAGGTATTATTACATTCGCTACAATTCCGCGAGCGTAGTCTTTGCTTTGGTGAGGGAAAGTATCCGAATAAAGTACTTTAAAAGCGAAAAGTTCTGGGCAAGCGCAAAATGCACATAATTGGCAGCTAGATAAATGCTCTTAATAATTTCTGTTGCACAGTAATAGCTGTCATAAGTGTGTTATTAGGACAGTACAGTAATTATCACTTCAGTGCAAGGAAACTTTGTAATGAAAGTGCGTTGAACGCCTGTAGGCTAGGGAGCATCAGTTTAAAGAGATATTGTAAGTACATCACAGTAAATCTGGCTTCAGTGCAAGGAAACTTTGGAATGAAAGTGCGTTGTGCATGTGTTGGGTAGGGAGCGTCAGTTTAAAAATATATTGTTAGGATAGTACCGTTATTCGTGCTCCATTGCAAGGAAACTTTAGAATGAAAGTGCGCTGTACGAATATTGCAGTGGAAGACTAGGAAGCGTCAGTTTAAAAAGTAGCAACCCAGGCTAATTTTCCCTTTCATAATGTAAATGTCTTTTCGTACTCATACGTTATTTTAAAAACATAACCATACGATGAAATAGTTCCTAAATTAAACCTTAACGGCCAGACGAAGCATTTATACAGAAATGATGCTTTATATCTCCAGCGCAGATATAGCACTTCAGGATAGTATAGAAATCACATAACACAAACGAACCACCAACATTCCGTCACGCTCCCAAGCAACTGTTGTATCGTAGCTTATATCTCTGGTTCTTATCTCATAACAGGAACAGGCATACGTCACGTTCATTCCACCTCAATTATGTTGCTAACAGTATTCGTTTGAGAGAAAAGATATCACGTTAAGTGTAAAGTATAACTGAGAACAAACTCAAGATTTACATAGGGAAAGAAACTAAAAAGGAAAGTTAATTTAGAATATACGTCACACTTTGTGAATGGAAATGAGTTAGATTCCATTAACATGTGGCATTTGGACAACGGTTTAGAGCGTCTACCAAAAACCAAGAAATCATGTGAATCCCAAAGCGTTCATAACGGAAAATATTATTGCGATCGGTGATCCCGTTCATTCTAGTGGCAGTAGCTGAGGACTTTTAGATGTCTGCAGTACGATTCTAAAGCAGAAATTATAATCTGTTCATTTTGAAAAAAAATCTGAACTTGCTAAAGAACAGTCAGCATTTATTGCTGAAGTGCCAGCTTCAAAGTTTATTCCATCAAAACGCTTAATCGTGTGTGTAGGAAAAGTGCCCTTTTCACCCCGATTACGGAATGTATTTCGTAATTTAGTGTGAAGAACAGCCCTTTTTCGCCTGGTGATGTAATTCGAGCCACGCCTTCCTTCTCCGGAGTCTGACATTGCACCAACTGAACAACACCGGCTAAGGCTTATCGCTGCAACTTGCCGTTTTGTAATCAGCATCACTTCTGAGATAGGCGCCTTACACGGGTAATAAATTTCAACACATCTGAGTGTGAATGGGGTTCAGAAATAATGGAGAGTTAATTGAACACTTCATGTTTCACTGTAGCCCGCCTTCATGAAAGCCCATAAAACACTATTACCGTGTGCATATTAAATGTATTAATATATGTGTCATTTACGGACCAGTAAAATGTGTGCGGACCACCAATTTCTTCTGGTATACACTTTGTTTTTTTCAAAATTCTATCACTGGTTTATGAGACGATCAGCATGTCTTATAAGACACGGATTAAGAGCAACGGAGAGAGTTATTGGTTATCGTGCGGGATTTGTAAAACTAAGGTTCTCTTTGGTTCTGTTTTTTTGTTTTGAGGCTTAACGACCACCATGACCAATTCCTTTCTGTGAGCTATGTAAGATATCACCCTTTCCTAAGGGCCCATTGCTCCAGGTTGGGGACGGAGCCGTAAGGCAAACACATCATCTATGCCGCATAGCGACTCTAACCCAGCTCGGACTGCTAGCCAGGAACCAACGCCTTCTACCTTTCGGGCACCTGGACGGTAAACTGAGATTCCCAGGTTCGTGTTTCACTTCCACAAAATAACTGCACTGGTTCGGAAGTCACGTTATGCCACAGGTGTCAAGGTTCAGATTCTTCGTTTTGTGTGCTGTTTAAACCCACTAATTCTTCAGTACTCTGCTTTCAATACTTCCCACTGATGTCCTCCAGATTTCAACGCTTGACCATTTACTTTTCAAAGTTTGACCTTTTATACTTTTCAACGCTTGACCCCTATACTTTTCAACGCTTGACCCCTATACTTTTCAACGCTCGCCCCTCATATTTTTCAACGTTTGACCCCTATACTTTTCAACGCTTGATCCCTATACTTTTCAACGCTTGCCCCTTATATTTTTCAACGCTTGATCCCTATACTTTTCAACGCTTGACCCCTATACTTTTCAACGCTCGCCCCTCATATTTTTCAACGCTTGACCCCTATACTTTTCAACGCTTGACCCCTATACTTTTCAACGTCTGACCCCTATACTTTTCAACGCTTGATCCCTATACTTTTCAACGCTTGCCCCTTATATTTTTCAACGCTTGATCCCTATACTTTTCAACGCTTGACCCCTATACTTTTCAACGCTTGACCCCTATACTTTTCAACGCTTGATCCCTATACTTTTCAACGCTTGATCCCTATACTTTTCAACGCTTGACCCCTATACTTTTCAACGTCTGACCCCTATACTTTTCAACGCTTGATCCCTATACTTTTCAACGCTTGACCCCTATACTTTTCAACGTCTGACCCCTATACTTTTCAACGCTTGATCCCTATACTTTTCAACGCTTGCCCCTTATATTTTTCAACGCTTCGCCCCTCATACTTTTCAACGTCTTGACCACTATACTTTTCAACGCTTGACCCCTATACTTTTCAACGCTCGCCCTCATATTTTTCAACGTCGACCACTATACTTTTCAACGTCTTGACCCCTATACTTTTCAACGCTTGACCCCTATACTTTTCAACGCTCGCCCCTCATATTTTTCAACGTCTGACCCCTATACTTTTCAACGCTTGACCCCTATACCCTATACTTTTCAATGCTTCAACGTCTGACCCCTATACTTTTCAACGCTTGACCCCTATACTTTTCAACGCTCGCCCCTCATATTTTTCAACGTTTGACCCCTATACTTTTCAACGCTTGATCCCTATACTTTTCAACGCTTGCCCCTTATATTTTTCAACGCTTGACCCCTATACTTTTCAACGCTTGATCCCTATACTTTTCAACGCTTGCCCCTTATATTTTTCAACGCTTGACCCCTATACTTCCGCCCCGGTGGCGCAGTGGTCTAAGCGATGGCCTCTGATCATTCGTCCGAAAGGTGCCCGGGTTCGAATCCCGGTGAGGCATGGATGTTGTGTTTGTTTTACGGCACTGACTCTCTACCTTCCCTGGAACCAGTGGCCCTAAATTAGGGACGGGCGACTGCTTATAGTCCACTGAGTGGCTTATGGGTGTCGTTAAATCTCCAATCAAACAAATAAACCCTTATACTTTTCAACGCTTGCTCCTTATATTTTTCAACTCTTGAGCCCTTATACTTTTCAAGCCTTGACCCATTATTGTTGGGGCTACACGAAGACCAGGGTTTTGCCTGCTTCTGTTGGTGAGAGTAAGATCTTTGTTCCGAACTTCCGACGAAGAATCGACTATCAGATGTTTCTACCATTATCTACACAATCTTGTGGGGAAGCCCTTTGCACGGTCTAAGTTACGGACGGTTACGCCTTGACCAAAATTTTCTCATGTTGTAATGAAAAAGCATCATAAAACACACGGGAGTATAGGGAGAATATTTATACCAATGTATTTACCCAGTTTATAAAACAGGAAACGTATCTTTAGTTACGCTGTAAAGTAATGGCGTTCTTTTCAATTTTTGAGGAATTAGAATGTCCTGTCAGTGTCCGACTGTCTGCGTTTCTTTCGGCAAAACAATAGTAAAACCGCCGATTCTCTCACCGAAATTATCTACTCTATCGATAAAAGATTTAAAATACATATGTATATAAAAAAGTGTGTTATTGAAATGAGGATAAGCGTGAGGTGACGAGAATTCTCCATTTACAAGGTGTGATAAAAAAAAAGGGGGAATGTTTTCAACGAACACAGAAAAATATCGGTACAGTTATACAATTTCCTCTCCTTCAAAATAATTCCCCTCGACACACACATACTTATCCCAGCGGTTCTGCCATTGTCGGAAACACTTGTAAAAGTATTGTTTTGGAATGTCATTTTAGACACTCGTTATATAACCTTTAATATATATGCCACAGGGTCAAAATGTTTACCATTCATAACTGTCTTAAGTTTCTGGAACAGCCAAAAGTTACTCGGTGCTAAGTCCAGTAAACAATAATTGGAGCGAGGGAGCACCGCTATGGATCTTGTTGCCAAGAATTGGATGATCAGCAGAGTAGTGTGACTTGGAGCATTGTCGTAGTGAAGCATCTTTTCACTCGTCTCCTTTTGCGAAGAACGGCAGTCCTCAGTCTTTTCAGGATTCCCAAGTAACGTGTAGCATTAACATTAGAGTCACATGGTAATGTGACTCTAATGTTAATGCCGCACGTTATAAACATTAGAGTCACATGGTATGTGACTCTAGCATTAATATTAGAGTCACATGGCAATGTGAATCTAATGTTAATGCCACACGTTATAAACATTAGAGTCACATGGTATGTGACTCTAGCATTAATATTTGAGTCACATGGCAATGTGAATCTAATGTTAATGCCGCACGTTATAAACATTAGAGTCACATGGTATGTGACTCTAGCATTAATATTTGAGTCACATGGCAATGTGAATCTAATGTTAATGCCGCACGTTATAAACATTAGAGTAACATGGTATGTGACTCTAGCATTAATATTAGAGTCACATGGCAATGTGAATCTAATGTTAATGCCACACGTTATAAACATTAGAGTCACATGGTATGTGACTCTAGCATTAATATTTGAGTCACATGGCAATGTGAATCTAATGTTAATGCCGCACGTTATAAACATTAGAGTCACATGGTATGTGACTCTAGCATTAATATTTGAGTCACATGGCAATGTGAATCTAATGTTAATGCCGCACGTTATAAACATTAGAGTAACATGGTATGTGACTCTAGCATTAATATTAGAGTCACATGGCAATGTGAATCTAATGTTAATGCCACACGTTATAAACATTAGAGTCACATGGTATGTGACTCTAGCATTAATATTTGAGTCACATGGCAATGTGAATCTAATGTTAATGCCGCACGTTATAAACATTAGAGTCACATGGTATGTGACTCTAGCATTAATATTTGAGTCACATGGCAATGTGAATCTAATGTTAATGCCGCACGTTATAAACATTAGAGTCACATGGTATGTGACTCTAGCATTAATATTTGAGTCACATGGCAATGTGAATCTAATGTTAATGCCGCACGTTATAAACATTAGAGTAACATGGTATGTGACTCTAGCATTAATAGTAAGAGTCACATGGTGTAGGGGTGAGACATAGACTTTCGTGCTAAGTCCCGCCTTCTTTCCGATAGGCGTCCGTGAGTTAATTTAACAACTTCCCCCTACAGCAAATAATCTGAGGTTCTCACACTCGTAATTTATTAATAATAAATTTATCATCCAGGCCCCTCTTCCTCCGCCTTTTTGTGTAATTATCTGCGAATCAAAGAATTGAGAGAATGGCTACTGTCCGGCACTTCATCAACTTCAATAAATACTTCGTGAATAAGAAAGATAATAAATTTAATGAATCAAAATACTAGTGAGAGTCTGGTTCCGGTGCCAATGTCCGCGTCGACGAATTTGTGGCATGCGTCGTCCGTCACGAATTGTTCAATTTCAAATCCGTTGCCCTAACGCCACTCTAATATCCGAGTCGTTCCGACTCCACGCTGTCTCTCGAAACACTCTGTTTCACGCTAAAAACCAGGAACTGCGTTCCTCGGAGCGTAAAATCTCCACCGTCTATCCGTCTTCCAGACACTCGTTGCAAATCCTTTTCACTTTCTTCCGAAGCCTCCAGCTTCACGCAAATAACAGGAACTGCGTTCCTTGGAGCATAGACGCCGCACGTCTACCCGCTGTCCAGACCGATCGCTCTGATTCCGACCGGGTGAGAGTTCCTAGTGTGTGACTTGGCTGAGCAATACTGCACTGTAAAGCAGAACTGACGATTTCAACCGCGAGACGGGTTTCCATCCCGATCTAGCGATTTTTGCTTTAATCAATTTGGGTAGTATACGTTACCTACCATTTAGAGCAGTGACGGGACTTAGTGAAAACGCCCTTGTGAGGGCGAAGTTCCGTTCAGCCCGCATTGAGAACTCTGGTATCAGTTTTGGGTACGTCGTCGTCGTACCGGTCCCGCGGACGAAGGGGCTATTTGTTCCCTCGCCCGCCCAAAGCCCAAGAGCCCGGCTTCTAAGGTTTGACTAGAGTGGGAGAACCTCTGGGTGCCCACTCAGTACTTAGAAGAAAATTTTGAGTTTTTCATCTCTCTCACAGAGATGTCAACTACCCAGAAGGGTAGAGTGAAACCAAAGGGGTCCGTCCCCAAATCGTCCGGGACAACCCGGACGCAGAAGGTAGCGGCAAAAGCACTACCAAGCCCTGTCGGCAGTGCTAAGGGTCTTAGCCCTTCTTCCGAGAACAGCCGGAAGGTAGAGCCCAACGCTAGGGGAAATCGTCAAAGACGATTCCCCCAGCGAGGGGCTCTAAAGCCGCTACACCCACGAAGGAAGCCTCGACTGAGCAGTCTCAGTCAGCTAGCGGTGTAAGCACCCCTTGCCAGTTCCGCCCATGGCAAGGAAGGTTAAAACACCACCCCAGCCCGAACCCTCTCGGGCTCTTGAGGGGTCGTCCGCGGGGTGCCCAGAAGTACCTTTGGTGGGAGGTACGTATCCCAGGACACCCCCGGTGCTTACACCCGAGGCGTTTGTGAGCCACATTTTCAATCTCACTTGGGAAGTTGAGTCCGTTCTCTTGGACTCGCTGGTCACTTCCTCAGGGAGAGAGAAGGTGAAAGCTGCCTTGAATAATCTTAAAGACGCTTGTTATGAGCAAGCAGCACGGGTAGCCTATGTCGAAGGCAGGCTGTCCGTGCGGGGTGAGTCGGGCTGCGAAGCCGACGTGAAAGCGGCTTCCTACGCCGAAGTGGCTAGGAAGGGGGCTAACAAGGCGAAAGGGCCTTCGCCCGCCCAGATTGAGATTAAAAAGAAGAAGGGAAAGTCGGTAGACAGGAGACACGTGCTTTTAGTCTACCCGATAGTCGAGAGTGCGTCCTCAAGGACACGAAGAAGACCCTGAAAACTGCAGTAAACCCAACTAAACTGCAGATAGGGGTCAAGAGCGTTCGGAGCATCAGGAAAGGAGGGGTCGCGGTGGAATGTTCCCATCCCGGGGAGCTCGACCGCCTAGCCCAGGAGGTGAGAAGCAATCCGATGACCAAGGATTGCACATCCCCACGGCCCCACGAAAGAGAAATCCTCGGTTGATAGTGTATGGGGTCGACGGGGATCTCTCAGGGAAAGAGTTCGAGCAGATGGTTTGTGGGCAGAACCCAGAGCTCGAGAACGGGTTCAAAGCCTGTTTTCCCATCAGGGGCAAGGGAGGTAGGGTCCACTGGGTGGCAGACGTGGAACCCAAGGCCTTCAAGCACCTGGTGAGGCGGAAGACACTGAACTTGGGTTGGTCAGTGCTCCGTCTAAAGGAATTTTGAGGGAGGTCAGGTGCTTTCGGTGTAATGGCTTCGGCCATTTCCGAGGCAACTGCCCAGAGAAAGATGCAAGGTGCGGCAATTGTGGTGAAGTTGGGCACCAGCACCACCAGTGTGCCGCCGCACCGAACTGCAGCAACTGCAACGCTGCTAATGCCAAGTTCCGCCTGAAACTGGACGTCTCACACTCCAGCTTCAGTAAGACATGCCCTAGTCTTATTAGGGAACTTGAGCAAAGGAAGAGTCGGGTCAACTATTGACGGATGGTAGTACCCTTGGAGGTACGCAGCTCTCGATAATGAGTTTTTCAGTCTATTGACCAAGGTGTTTGAGTTGACCCTGGCCCGGGGTCATCACCACAGCACTGGCTCTAGCGCTGTGAACAATGTAAATATTTCAATTTCTGTGATTTTTTGTTTTAGTGTCTAAATATTGTGAGAGGGGTGCATGAAACCTTCATAGTGAATGTGAATGTAATTTTGCTGAGTTTCGAAATAAAGGACAGTAGTCCCAAAAAAACTCGCGTTGGCGGGCGATCTCCCGGCCACGAGATGAGATATTTTGAAAAAGTTGCTTGCCCCAACTGCCCATAGCACGTCGCACACACGGGTTGTGACAGAAGGGTGTAAGGTACCGGTCCCGTGGGGGAGGCAGATCCCCACAGGTCTCTAGACCGAGTCTGTCCGAGTAGAAGACTGTGGTTTCCGGTGACTGACAGGCTAGCTGTCGGAACGCCGTCAGGGATCCTATCTATCCCAAACTATTCGAGAGAGTTCCGCATTTCCCTGCGAAGTCAGCACTTTGACGGTGCAGGTAAAGTCATCAGCTAGTGTTACCCGCTGTCCAAGCGCACCTCGCAATTCCCTTGCTCCTCTCTCTGAAGCTATTTCTTATCCACCTTGCTCCAGGAGACCCCTCCTCTCTCTTTTCGGCCCCCTCTACCACGAGGCGCTGACCTACTACAAGGCGCTGACCTTGTCAGGCCCTGGAGCGAACCTGACCTTTGTCCGCAGGCCAACTTTCTTCGAATCCGCACCCCAGCCGCTCCTGCTTCTGGGAACCCGCTCGCCCTCGCTTATTGTCTCCGTGCCCTCCGACCGCATACTTCACCTTCCTTCTAACGGACTTCTGCACGTGAAAACCAGACTCTATACAAACAGAACAAAATATACAACAATACTGATATTCTTTCACATAAAGGACGTATTCAGTCTTCCCAGACAGGCTGGCGCCCTTCTAACCTTGGGCATTGTATATGCACACAGTTAATGAAATAAAGTTATTTCCTTGTTTTTATGTACATAAATTAGCACTAGATCATATCTTAATTGATATGCATCTCATTATTATTTTTCGCCCTTACACATGGCAATGTGAATCTAATGTTAATGCCGCACGTTGTAAACATTAGTCACATGGTGTGTGACTCTAGCATTAATATTAGAGTCACATGGCAATTGGCAAAGTGAATCTAATGTTAATGCCGCACGTTACTTAAAGTCATGGCGATGCCCCAATTCTTCGATGTCGAAAAACAACACAAGCAGGACTTTAACGTGCGATCGAAACTGACGCACTTTCTTTGGTCTTGGGGAGGCAAGAGGTTTCCACTGAGAGCTCTGGACCTTTGTTTCAGGATGGTAACGACAGACCCAGGTTTCATCACCCGTCACAATTCTTCGTAAAATGGTTGCATCTGTTGTTACACGTTGAAACAACTCAGACAAAATTGTGACACGATTTCTTTTCTGTTCGTCGTTTAGAAGACGAAGAATGAAATTTGCATAGACACCTTTCATGTTCAATTTGCCAGTGAGGATAACTTAAACAGAATCAAACGACAAAACAATCTCTGCCGCAGTTTTTGTTATGGTGAGGCGTCAGTTCTCCCAGATCATAGTGCAAAATTTCATGGCGTAATCGTCGGCTATCGCAGTTGATGGTCTTCTACGACGAGATTTATCTTCGATGGAAGATGCACCATCTTCAAACCTGGAAACCCACTTAAACACTGTCTTTTGGATCGCAGCACTTTTACCATAAACATTTGTCAGGTTTTCGCGCGTTTCACTTGCCGAATATCCAAGGTGGAAACTAAATTTCATGTTTGCGCGTTGCTCGAACTTTGACCTCCCGATAGCGTTGAACTAACGAGAAACACGTGTCTACACTTTTTGCTGTCTGGAGGACAAGTGGCATTTGCTGCAAAGCCGATTTATGGCCAGGCGACACCTGCGAGGGTTGAGCGTGAATGTCTACTTACATCAGACACCTCTCCTTTGCTTCCGCAGAATAGGCGGCTTTATTCACCTTACTTTTTGATCACCTTTCGCATCTTTGTCAATACTTTCGCCACAACGTGTGGAAATTGAAATCATTGTTCTTAGTATGTCTGCGTTCTTCTCTTTATAAGAGTTACCGCCGTTGCCTAATGTTATGGAGAGCACGTATTGGTCGTATCGTAGTCACACTGTTTCTCATATCGCCAGGGGAAGCAAATTCTCTCCTGAAGCAACGATAAGAAAAGTCACAGGGGAAGCTGAGTATTTTTGTGAATTTCGAGCATTCAGGCTAACGCAGCTCAAAAATTTGAATTAAATTTTTTTTCTGTGAAAAGAAAGTAAAAACTGAAAACGCGATAGCGATCTCTACGGACCTGATAAGTTCTACCCTCCAGCTCTCCTTAACTTTTGAATATTATGTTACAAGAAAGAAAGAAAGAAAGAAATCGCCGTGCCGTAAGCAAGACCAAGTTTCAAGTTTTCACTAAGCATGATAAAATTTTCGTAAAATTTCACAATTTATTCATGTCATTAGAACGTCAACTACATCGGCTCGAGAAATAGATTAAACACGTCCATAGCTACATCATCTCGTTGGTGCTCTTGAAATTCTCCACGCCCATTTCCGGAGTTTTTCCTCTCCCAGGATCTTCCTTTCTACGGCGAAATCATCTCACCCTAAAAGATTTTGCTGACATTCTGTACTGGGTGTGTATACCCGCTCCCAAGAATGCAAACAGTCCCTTGGGTATTTCACGCTCCGTTATTAACGTTGAGTTTCGTAAACAAAAAAAAAAGTTATTAAGCAATAAAGTTCTTATGCACTCCAAAGTGAACTCATTCCGTCCATTTATACAGCTGATTATTTAAAATATCTGCAATATCTAAGTTTTTTCTAAATATGGTGTAGGGACGAAGAATTAATCGCTTACACAAACTATGTAATGCACGCTAATTTGCTTAATTTATACAGACTGAAATATTACGGAATTATGTGACGGATATTAAGTTAGGGTATTCCATGGAAATGGAAATATTCTCGGCAAGCTTATGTATGTTTGAAGATCACCTGTGAGAAATTATTAACGATCGTTCTTTAGGACGAAGATACGCACGAAACGAGGTTCAAATAACAGACGCCAGACTTCTGAAGAATGCAGTATTTCGACGACATTCCGATGTATACAGTCGTTATTCTATGTATTCACAGAGGTCACAGTTATTGTTCCTAGCCGGGGAGACTTCAGATTTGCAGGAGACGCAGAAAGCAGGAGCGGCGTAAGGACGCCTCGGGGTCACGCAAGAGAAGTTCAAAGGTCAGGTTACAGCTCGGAGGCCACGGAATGGTGGGGGGTTGCAGAGAGAGGTGAGATAGCCATCTTTGAGTGCGCTCTACACCAGGGGGAGGTGGAATGCCGCAAGGCGGGAAGAAAGCAGGAGCCAATGGGGAGCGAGGAAGTTGGATCCTCGGAAATTTTACTTCGGAGAAGACACAGTTGGAGTTGAGTGCTCGTGAGAATAAGAAGTGTTTTTCGTGATGTGCAGTGTCCGGGATATGGGCTCTGGTAGGACCACATGCGCTGAAATGAGGCATTAAGCCTTTGATGGAGAGAGAAAGAGTGCAACGGGTACGAAACGATACAGGCCGGTAATGGCTCTCGTTAACGTGATAGGATAAGGGTTAGGAAATAAACTTTTTTTTTAATAAGGATTCGATATGGAAGACGAACTTTTGGAAGTATCAATTCTGTAACAATTGAAGTAGCACGAGCTGGAGAACAATAGCGACCGAACCCTAAAATAATAAAATCGTTCCGTTTAGTACTTGGGCCTAATGAATATTTTATGCCTCAATGATTTTCAACTGTTCTACATTCCCCTCTCTTGAATAGCAGATATAATTATAAAAAGCTGAGAGAGAG
This sequence comes from Macrothele yani, assembly GCA_039090855.1. Lineage (NCBI taxonomy): Eukaryota > Metazoa > Arthropoda > Arachnida > Araneae > Macrothelidae > Macrothele > Macrothele yani. Next base: position 98,289,015 of record CM077005.1, on the reverse strand, counting down.
AGAGAGAGAGAGGACGCCGGGCTATCATAAGCATTTGTTGATGTATAGTTTATTTGTAAAAAGAACATTATTTTATTTATCATGCTGTGGGACAATCTTCTCAAACACGTGGGAGCAAGGCATAAGCCTATGCTAATTATCATACAAGCTTCCGTCCCTACACATGAATAAAGTCATTTCATGCAGAAAATCTCTCTGCTGCCGTGTTATTCAGACTTATGAAGATGAAATGGGAATTTTTACATAAGTGACGCTTTGTTACATTACTTTATATAAATTTTTTTGACATTATCCTGATCATCATCATTTTCAACTATTATCAATCCACAGCTGGATGCAGGTCTTCCCAAGTTTCCTCCACAACTGCCTGCCTTCAGCCACTCTCCTCCATGTTACTCCGGCATGTTTTCGAATTTCATCCACCCATCTCCCATGTGGTCTTCTTCTGTCTCTTAGTGTCCAGCCTAATGTTTCGGTTGTCCATCAGTGGTCCGTTCTTCTGGCAACATGTCGAGCCCATTGCCATTTCTGGGGTTTTTGTCTGATCATGGTGTCTTCCACTCTTGTCATTTTCCTTATCCCCGAGTTCCTCATCTTGTCTTTCCTAATTATACTACGTATTCATCTCTCCATGCTTCTTTCAGTTGTCTGCAGCCATTTCATGTCTTTTTAAGTTAAGGCCCATGTCTCTTTTTCATATATAAGCACTGGAAGGATGCATTGATTAAACACTTTCCTTTTAAGACACAATGGCATATTTCTCTTGAAAAAATGTATCGTTTCTTCCAAAATCTCTCCAGCCAAATTTTATACGCCGATTAATTTCCTCACCAAGGTGACACTTGCTTGATATCTGTTGTCCAAGGTAAATGTAGGTATCGGTTATATCCAGCTTTTTCCCATCAATCGCAAAATATTCATTTCTTGTAAACAATTTTTGTCTAAAAAAAATTGTCTTCTGAAAGTTCATTTTTAATCGTATTGTTTTACTCTTGTCAGCAAGACGCTGGATCATACTGTGTAGATCTGAAGGGGGAATTTGCAAAAATTATTACGTCATCAGCAAAGCTAAGGTGAGTTAAATAATATCCATTATTCTTTATCCATTTGTTTTCCCAGTTCAATGACTGAAAGCCAATTTTAAATGTGGCATTGAAGAGTTTGGAAGATATGTTGTCACCTACCTTGTCTCACTCCCTTTCCAATTTTTATTAATGCTGTATCCTCAAATAACCGAACATTTGAACTTGCATTTTCACAGATGTTATTGATAATGCTAATGTAAGCATCTTCAATGCCACAGGGTTTCAAAACCATTGTTGCTGGTGATGGTTTCATAGAATCAAAGGCATTTTCATAATCAATAAAAGCCACGCATAATGGGAGTTCATATTTTCTTGTTCTTTCAATTAGTTCTCTCAGTACATGGATATGATCTATGGTGCTGTAGCCACTGCTGAATCCAGCTTGTTCTCTCTCTTGGTTGAGCCATATCTCCATGTCTAATGTTATTCTTAAGCGATGTGAAAGAACCTTTGTGAAAATTTTATAAACCACTAAAAGGCGGCTGATGGGCTTGTAGTTCCTGAGAACCTCAATGTCGCTTTTATGTAGCAGGATCATTGAGGCATTGTTCCAATCCTCAGGAATCTTCCCCTCATTGAGACATCTAGTGAAAACTTGGGCGAGTTTAGTTTTTATTTCTCCACTTGCTTCTTGTACAACGATGTCCATGGTAATTCCCTCTTCTCCTGGATATCTCTGATAACGAGTTATATATAAATCTAGGCCCAACTTAAGTCAACTAAAGAAGTCTGTTGTGCGCAGAAAGTACAAAAATGAGATGTTGGTTGGAGTGAGAAATTTTTTTCTGATATCATTCCAGAAAGAAATGCAATATTTCAATAACCCGAAGTTCGATAGAGACAATTCTTGAAGTCTCGAAAGTAAAAAGAAAAAATTCCCTGCACACGACCAATGATCATAATGTTTTCTCGATAATTGGGATTTTTTTTTCTCAATCCCTCCGGATTCGACTTAAATATATGATGTAATATTTCTGTTTGAATAAGAAAAAGAAATTAATTATGGGTTACCGATACACTACGTTGAGTCAAATGTTCGTCCCGTTTGCAGATAAAAAGTTCAATGATGCAAGATGGCCTTACACACTCTCTCCATTATTCAAAGTACAGGCCGTTGTTTCAATAATTCTTTGTCAATGTTACACTAGAACAATAATCCCACAGAGGTACCACTAGGCAAATTTCAAGGATAGATGCTCTGTGATGCCCTATTCCTCATCCACCACTGAAGCGAAGTGCCGTCTTGGTAAAAAATTGACAATGGAGCAAAGCAGATGGCAATCGGATGGAACGAGCTCTTGGCTGTATGGTAAATGCGTAAGATCTTAACCCCTTCCAATCCCTGCTGCTTACGGAGGACCACTTTGGAAGTGTGACTTGGGGTATTATCTACTTGCAGCAACGCCTGCTTCTATTGGCGTGTTCGACATACATTCTTCCGTTCACAGCCTGTCCATCTGGCCGGAGATTCTAGTTCACGGAATCCTCACAATTCCATTAAATGCCCAGCATGACTTCCATCTCAAACCACTCTGGTTCTCGGTGTGGCTTCAGCCATTGGTTTCCAGTGTAACGTTAACACAGGAATATCCAACTTTCGTAACCTGTGATGATATGGCACCAAAACCCACCCTTCTCTGAATTTGGCAGCAATCGACAACAGAGAGTGAGAGAGAGAGAGAGAGAGAGAAACCGAGATTTTAAAAGCAAATTACACTATTTTAGAGAATGTAGGTGTATTTTATCAACAACTACGCTTTAGAAAAAATAAACTTGATTTAAAGCAGGGAACGGAATTCATTAAACTCGTAGAAGATGGGCAATGTATGACTTCAATTTTCTGAGCTGTGTCTCCATCTATAACTACCATATTATCCATCTGCCAGTAACATGTATTTGGGTATGATGACTTCACTTGCTTGGACAAGATGTCGTAGTACAAAAACTTATATTCGCCCACCCTTGGCATCTCTACGTTTGAGGCGCCCCTGGACAAAGGTACGTCCTACTTTCACGCACACACTCAAAAAGGATACGACATTCATGCCGTTATATGACCATCATCAACAGCAATCATCAAACCACCGCTGAATGAAGGCCTGTCGAAGTTTCTCCCACCGCTTTCCGTTTTGAGGCAGCTATTTCACGTATTCTCACCAGATTTTAGTGTCTCATTCACAACATCTCACGTTCGGTCTTTCCTGGAACATTTTCTGCTGTTTGGTATTCAGTCTAACTATTGAAATAGATATCCATTTCCTTTTCTTAGAATTTCACTGATATTAAACGAACTTTAAGCGTGATGTAATTATTTTGAGTAACACGACTTCCCCTGTTTTTCAGACATGATCAACGAACATTTATTCTTACAAAGCGAATATATATTTGACCAAAGAACATTTACTCTTACGAAGCCAACATTTATTTTTACGAAGCTAATTTAATTTTGTGTCGCACGGGGGACTGATCATTCTATGTTAATAATAAATCTTGCCCGACCCTGTGCATATCCACTTCCTCAAGTTGAATTCCTCTGATCTTTAATAATTTCGCCAATTTAATATCGATTAAATTTCACAGAGTAGAGCTGATTTTTCTATATTACACCTAAAATGAATGTAGTTAGGCTTCACGCGATTCTGTTTATTCTGTAAGAAGGAAATCAGTATCAATATCGAAAAAGAAATTTTTCTTCAGACCTGTGTTCTGCTAAACTGCATCTTTCAAATGCTTCCTCGAAATAGTGTTTCCCAAAGTAAAACTCCGGTATTTTATACATATAAACAAAAATCCAAGCTATTCTTCACACTTAATTACCCACAGCGAGAATCAGTTTTTGCTGATAACGATTGTTTTTTTTCCTTTCGGTGGACATAGAGTGGTTATCCTTCACTTCCGCTCTGAAGGCGTTACATATTTGTAGAATTTCTATCGGTCTGACGCCGATGAAGAAATTTTACAAGTCTATGTAACTAAATAATCAGATAAAAATTAACTGGCAGTTTGTATTTCTTTGGAGTGGAGTCTGCCCGCTCGAGCTCCGCAGTTTTTTGCCCATTGCTTCCGACTTCTGTGTTCTATGTGTGTATAAAGATATGTGCTACCATACCTCCTACTTTTTCCGAGTCGGAAAGTACATACATACTTCCAGTTCTATCATAATATTACCTGCCGACCACGCCTTACATAGTTTCTGAAGAGTGCGCCCAAGTACATGTTCCAGTGCCTGCTGTTCCTTTCCTGTACATCTTGTTCAAATAATAAGCTGCCGGCAATCTTCCCAGCTACCGATATTCTTTCATTTTCCATCTCGGTGGGCTTATTTACATCTGCCCATTGTGACTCGCCTTGCCTTCTTTCAGTTTGCTCACCAGCGTTCTATTCAGTTGCCTTCTATGCTTATCTTCTTTTTTTTTTTTTTTTTTGTTTTGTTTGGAAGTTTAACGACCACCGTGAGCAACTCAATGGGCTATAAGCAGTCGCCCGTCCCTAATTTAGGGTCACTGGTTCCAGGGAAGGGAGAGAGTCAGTGCCGTAAGACAAACACAACATCCATGCCTGACCGGGATTCGAACCCGGACCCCTTTCGGACGAATGATCGGAGGCCATCGCTTAGACCACTGCGCCAACGGGGGGGGCGGCCATGCTTATCTTCCTGTTATCTACACATCCTCCCGCAAAGACCTTTAAGATACATAGATTGGAAAACCGTAAGTTTATCGGGCAACATTTAAAGTTCAGTGTTGTACGTCAAGAATCTGTCACATCTCGTCTAGGCTTCTCACCATCTTTTCTAATGTTTCCCTTAAAATAATAGAGGTGGTTTATTATTTTAAGTGCATGATAGTTAGCTAGTAACCTTTTGCACTTACTTTATCTCTAAACATTAAGTTAATGTACTCAGTTTTTCCTAGAACCTTATCACATTTACCATGACTTGCAGTTTCAATCTAGGCTTCTCACCTCCTTTTCTAATCTTTCCCTTGAAATAATAGAGTAGTTTTAGTATTTTAATTGCAGGATAATTAGCTAGTAACCTTTTGCACGTACGTTATCTTTAAATTTTAAGCTGAGAGACTCAGTTCCTATTAGAACCTTGTCACATTTCCCGTGACTTGCAGTTTCAATCTTGGCTTCTCACCTCCTTTTCTAATCTTTCCTTGGAGATAAAAGAGTTGTTTTAGTATTTTAAGTGCAAGATAGTTAGATAGTAACCTTGTTCACTTATCTGATATCTAAATAATAAATTGAGTGACTTAGTTGTTTCTAGATCCTTGTGTCATTCATCAGATTATGTATGGTTCTAAAGTGAAGGTTTTTGGCAAGGAGTATAGAATAAGGGGAGAGAGCATGTGCTCTCATCATTGAAGCCAGCTAAGTTGGATGGCCGCCATGTTACATTACCCACAATTGCTCATTTTTGCTTTGTAAGTTAAGGAAGATTTCAGTTTTTTATTTCGTGTGAGAAGGGCGTTTGCTTATGACTGATTTATGGAATTTTTCATTTGAAGTTCAACTAACATTAAAAGTTGAAGAGAGATCTATTTGCGGATCAAAAACTCGTGCTGGAATAGTTAAACATTTCCAGTACTAATTAGAAATTTGTCCAGTTTTCAATAACTCCTGGTCAAAGATCACATTCCCGAAAACGTTTTATTAAAACTTTGTAAAAAGCATTCGTTTCTCGCGCACAATGAAATCCGTATTTTTATTTCATTTTTTTTTATTTGTTATTTTAAATTCGTAAATTATCGCACTTCTTATTAGTACATAGTTATCTATCAACGCTAACGGATTTTACTGTGAGCTACAAACGTTTTTCAATTTGCATATTCCGTGTACTTTTCGTTAAAATTTTGTAAATTATCAAAGTTTAGCACGAACTATTGTTTCAAAGGTAACATTTCGTTGCGTTTCTGTCTTCAGACACATTCACTCGATCACATGACATAAATCAGAGTTTTCTTCTTCACTTTAGAGTTTGTGAACGGCTTCATGTATTACTTTACACAGCATGTACTTTTCGTGTGACGAGTTAAAGGGATTTTTGTCGTACGCAGCGGTAAAACGCGACTTACCAGTGCTTTGAAAGGAAAGAAAAGAAAAAGAAACCAGTGGCGATATTATAGACTATATCCATAAATGTACATGATATTTTTTCTTTTCGTAGGAAGGCTTTAAAAGTGTTAGCCTGCCTATATTGTTAGGTACGTAATTCGATGGGAACGCAATCAGAAGGGTAACATAAGATGGCTGCCGCTCAGAGCGTCGGCTTCAGAGCTTTACGTAGGGCCTGCTTGTTATGATCCCTCCCCTTATTCTATCCTCCTTGGTTTCTGGTGAAACCAAGGAGGTTATATTACTGGAGACACCACTGGTTCTGCCGCCATAGGTCACAGCTAATCTGTGGTGTGACGTAACAAGCAGGCAAAAATGAACTAAATTATACCGTTCATGAAACAGTAGGCTTGTGCATCATTGATAAAGATTATTGAATTACTCATTTTATCTGTTTATACGCTTAGAAGCTTTTGTTCCATTGGTTTCCAAGCAGCTTCTCTTCTGCGGCTGCGTCGTGCCTGCTCATGACGTCATTTGCAGATCAGACGGTGACTTATAGCGGCCAATGCTGCGTGGATAGGAGTGGTGTCTCCAGTAATATAACCTCCTTGGGTGAAACCTACAGATGGTTTGCTAACTCGTGTTTCTTTTCCGAGACTTTCTATCCTCGAGATTTGTAATTGTCTAAACTCTAAATTATATGAACAGGGAATTTCTTTCTATCGTATTTAATTTTACTCATTTTTTTCCCATTGAGTAGCTATTAAGAACTCGTAATACTGCGTTTTCTGAGCTCCGATATTTCGTGCCCAAAGTTCCTATTATAGTGCCCTATGACTTATTATTTTGTGTATTTCGTGCGTCTAAAGGTTTGGTGCATCGCTTTGTTTCGTTTCCCGAATCGTATGTACGATATTTTACTCGTAATAGCTTTATTTAACGTTTGGTCGAGCTGGCCAGAAGAGCTGCTGGGTGCCGCCATTAGTAATGGCGTCATCCGGTGGGGTTGCTGAGATTACTATGCCTACTTCCGGTTCTTCCGTACCTGGACACTTGCTCCAGAGCGTTGCCACGTCGCCTTACCCGAATGGCGTTGGTCAGCGGCCCTCTTCGAGTGCGTCATGCGGACGTGTTTCCGGAGCTCCTCAACATGCGTGTTCCTTTACTATTTCTTCCTCTGTGATGACTGATGACGTCATGGACACGTCGAACAGTGCTCTTTCTCGACGACAACCATCCTACTCTGCGGTTGCAGCTGCCCTGGCATTTCGTGCGCCCCCTTTGTTGTACAAGGATGCTAGCACTCTTCAACTTTTTTTGCGTTGAGCGTGCGATGAGATTCTTCTTGAACTTCCGGAAGAATCGTCTCCCGGAACCTTCTTTTCATCTATTCTAGCCCAAGGGGTATGCTTTGCGGCGTTGCCTAACACGCCCCCCCCCAAATCTATGCTACTGCTCTTAAACGCCAGTTCTCCCTTACAGCTATACTTCACATGTCTCGTCGACCACGACTTGTAATTGTGTATTTCACGGAGGCTGCCATAGCTCATTCTGTCTTACAGACTAGATTGTTTATCCGGAATCAACTTCTCATGCCCGAACCCGTTTCCCAGCGAACTGTTGCTGTGTCACTGTACCCGGTCCCTCCTGTGACCTATGTTATGCTCTATGCTGCCCTTACAACGGTAGGCCGGGTTATCGGCCATATTAACACGTTTTCCGCTGCACCACGTGATGCCGATGATCGCTCCATTCTCAGTGCTCGACGCACGAGTAGATGGTGTTTGCCTCACTAGATGACATTGCTAGTTGCCCTACTAAGCCCACAGTTACGCGTGATGGTCACGTTCGTCGAATCACACTCCTTACTTCCTACCACTGAGAGAAATGCCTTACGTTCGGACATCATAAGTCAGACTGTCCTTCTCCTGTTTCTGCTCCTCAATCATTTTCTCACCGGACTACTGTGCCTTCCGCGACGGACATTCCATCGTCGACAACAGACTCTGGGTGGCTCGAAGTGTTCCATACTCCTCCGCTTTGCTTCTTCCTGTGGATTCCCTCCTCCGCATCCGGTGTCTTCGGATCCGGCTGCAACTGATTTACTTGCCTCCATGGATGGCACAGAATGTACCTCTGAATCGGAGCCCTTTTCTGATGCATCTTTTGAAACTCCATCGGTTATAGAAACTCCTGCAGCGTCGCTTGTTGCTCCTGCTTCAAATCCAACGTCGAGAGCTCCACCTTCTACGACTTCGTCTGTGCTTGTTGGTGAGGTCGGTCATTTGGAAAATGACCCTGCTCCTGCTGATGACTTCGCGAGTGAACCTCGCTCCTGGAGTGAGAAACGCATCGTTTTCCTTGCTCCTAGTGCTCCGGCTAAACGAGGACGCTCCTGGGTCTACCGTTCCCAATCCTCCTCCAGCACTCGTTCGCCTCTTCCATATCCGCGAGGGTACGGCCTCACTGATGACCCTGTGGAACTTGCTGAAGCTGCATTACAGGTCAAGTTTGAACAGTTATGTACACTTGCTTCTCTGCATGCTACACCTTTGTCCCAACGGCAACTGTGTCGTCTCTTTGCGTTAGCCCCCGAGAAATCGTTCTGCTTCCGAACATATCTCTCTCGTTGTTCGTATCCTCCACGAGATGTTGACGACCAGATGTGTATGATTATGGACGCGTTTAGCCATTATATGAAGACTCACCCGGACTTTGCGCCTTGCTACGACCGCTGGGCTTGTATCTTCGACCAGATGCACGTTTATGCTACGCCTGATCTTACTTCCGGGAATTATGCAGTGTGACTTCTAGCTTCCTTTTGTTCTCTTCCTGGATGCTTGTACTGCCGGACTCTTTCTCTGAACGGACTCTTCCTGTGAGACAATGTGTTTACGCTTACCTGGACTGTTTCCGGGCTATTTTATTCTGATCTATTATTTGTTACTCATCGGTTTACTTGTTTTTATCATGTACCTACTCATAAATGGTTCTCAATAAATATTTGACCTCATAATACTGCGGGAAAAACTTCCAAAATTAAAAGTTTTGTTATCGGCAACTTCTCTTAATATTTAACAAATGGCCACATTAAAATGTTTTTTGACATTACTTAGAGTGTGAAATACGAATTTCATGCAACTAGATCACGCAGTTTGCAAGCAACTGAAGCCGAAATATATTTTGCACGTAGGACAAACGACGTTTCCCTTCAGTTATTTCATATCCCCAACATTACGATAATGATGTTTTCTTTAATCGTAAGTTAAAAGGCGCAATGTCTAATTTATACCCCATTGAAAAATTTAGTACGCAGTATTAAAACAACGTAAGTTTTCTTCTTTCGCGCAGGTAAAAGAACTTAATTAACGTTGCTTAATGATCGTGATCATTTTAGAGAAATTTAGGAAGGAGTGTCTGACCCCAGGTCTTAAACAACCCTTAGAAATAGGAAGCTAGGAGATTTGAGCTAGGGTGCTCGATAGGAAAGTGACACGGAAGCGAAGTGGAAAGGAGGAGGAAGAAGGTCCTTATTTATAACCGGGGGCCAGTATCCGGGGTCCGACGACCTAACGTGCCCATCCGAAGCACGGCGGATATTTAGTGGATCGAGCGTTCGTACCTGCCTGGGATCGAACCTGCCTGGGATCGAACCTGAGATCCTTTCTGTGGCAGTCACGAACGTTGCCCACTAGGCCATCAGCGGCCCTTAACGTTGCTTACATATGACACACGCTGTTTTTTACGTACAAGCTCTGTGATCAAAATGTCGCCAGCTGCCACTCATTTGCACAAGAACGTCCAGTCTATGAATTTTGAAGGTCTTTGTCCTCCCGTCCACGTCACCCACTGGTAGTGGTCCTCGGGTGACGTCATTGTTGCTGTGCTCTACCATGGCTTTCTGCGATTAATCGTATAATACAAGTCTATGCCAGTTCGCTATCGCTAATGTACAAGCAAAAGTTCATATTCTTGCCGCTGCACAGAATCGGCGTTGATTCGTGACCCCTAGGTTGTGTGTTTACCATTGAATGCAATGCAAAATTGTGAGTATTTTATATATGCCCTTTTCCAATAATTTAGCTCACTTTCACAATTTAAAATTGTGTAACCAATCTGTTAATTATTCTTGATGTATGGCTCTTATTTTATAATGTTTACTATTTTCGGAACGTGAATACGAGAAAGTTTTTTTGTGCATGCTCCCCAGGATTGCTTCAGGAAATCTAGTTATTTTACTCCGAAGTTTGACTAAAATTATAACACGTTTATGTAACTTTTGGCTGTCTGCATGCCGAACATAATTATTTAAGAAACGAAAATCGTTTTTCGAGATGTTCAAGGGTAAAGGCTGCTAACATTTTCTAACGAGAGGAGCTCATTTTCTGAATATAACCCCGTAAGTAAAAGAAAGCTATGACTTCAAAGAATTTAAATTCCAGAAATATTGAATGAGAATATTTCATGACAACAGTCATAGATAACTGCGGTACCATTCATGGAGTACAGTAATGAGCTATGTTCAATATTTCTGCAAAAATATGTGCCAGTACAAAATTAAGTTTTCACACATGTTCTGATTTTTTTTGTGTTTCCTATTGTTAATTAAAATTTGAAAAGAAAAACGAAGTGACGTTTTGATTACCATAGCTCTGCAGAACGAATAATAACCAAAATAAACTAAACCATGGTAACAACCAACAGAATGTAAAATATTGATTGGGGGAGATCTTTTTTTTTTTGTTTGTACACCAAGAAATTCCTTTAAGTAATGTATTGACTTAAAATTGTAGAATCCTTCTATGCTGTCTACTTAATGGTCTAATGACCATTAAGTAGACAGCAGAGTAGGATTCTACAACTTTATTGATAGAGTTGTGCAGCAATATAAATTCAGTAACAATCAAAACTGAAATATAGAAAAATACACAAAAATGTCTTCTTGTGTACAAGTATGTTTTGTTATGAACTTTAACAAATTTTCAACTCAAAAGTACATGAAATGTATAATTATAGATATCTTACATTGACAGCAGTGGTATAAGCCATACAATGAAGGAAGTTTTTTAAGTTTAAGTATGCAAAAATACTCAAATCATTTCCAATGCAAAGTACAGTTTCATGTATTAGGTTTTAGCAGGTTAACCAATATAAAAACACTGACCTAAAGTTAACAGTTTAGCTGTAAATGATTGAAGTGTGATTTAAAAATTCTTTACCTCAGATCATTTTTGCAGTGACTATCATGGTAAGACACAATGGCACACTCTGTGAAGATGGCCCAGAGGCCCGAGCCCTCCCCAAGAGGTATAATTTTTTTAAACATATATTTTACGAATCATTGGAAACACATTTTAATATCGCGGAGATATTTTTATTGCTTTACAATATTTCAGATGTTTTCTACGGGGTATTTTTTATTTGCATCTTCAATATTGTGGGTCACACGCGTAAAGAAATTCTAGGTTCACCACTGCTACAACATAATGCATTCCAGAAGGCAATGAATTAATCATATGCCAAAACGCAATGTATATATATTAAAATATTTACAAAGCAAAACTTTACACCTTGTAATCCAACATAATAGCAGCAAATATGACTGACTGAAATGTTGCTTATTCCTTATATATCATAGAAATGTCCTTGATATTTATGCATAAACTAAAAAATGAATGTCATGTGCAATAACCCACATAAATGAATTCAAAGTGCAAAATCTGTATATTTACAATTGCAAATTATGGGTGCTGCTATATTTATCAACAAAGAATATAAAGTCATTCAATATATTTAATTAAATACAAATATAGATTTTAGAAGCGTATGTTTATCATAGAAACGTCCTTGATATTTATGCATATGTTTAGATTCTGATTCTAAATTAGATCCATGTATAATTACAAATGTAGATTGAAAATCACAAATGCGCAGAACAAATTAATAAATACATGTAGCACGAACAGCATATTTCAGGAAAATTTATGATATCCTCAAGTAATATTTACTTAAGTTAATACTCATTAAGAAGGCAAATGAGTCACCACGGTGAGGCATGGATGTTGTGCTTGTCTGACAGTACTGGCTCTCTCCCTTCCCTGGAGTAAGTGACCTAAAATTAGGGACGAGTGGCTGCTTATAGCCTATTGATTGAGTTACTCACAGGTCATTAAAAGGTCAATCAAAAAAAAAAAAAAAAAAAAAAAAGAGAAGGCAAATGACAACGTAAAGCATTGTTAACAATATCAAAAATGAGGAGATTACCAGTACTTAGAAGTTTACTCAACCCAAATAAGGGTAAAGGTTGTTCAAAATTCATGCAAGGAATGTACACATCACTTTCAAATTGTGCTTAACAGATGGCAGTAAGACTCAAGGGATGATTGCTGGAAACATCCTAACAATGAGGTCCAACTTTCTTCAGCATTTGAACATGGTGCTTACAAAGTTTGCCTGATTTCTCCTCTTCCTCCTTCCATCTGAATAGTTCTGATCCCCTCTAAAGTTGGGGGTTTTCTTTTTTATTCAGTTCCCTAGTAGCTGGTAAGGTAATGGAAAGCTTGCCATTACTAAACAATAACTGTATTCAGTTATTTTAGGTTATGGCTATTAATTTATCAGTCTTTTTTTTGACAGGAAAATGATGTTCTTCAAATACTGAAATTTAAGCAAAGCTAAATGTCAATATGCAATATATCTGAACAAGAAAAAAATAAAGTTAAGTGTCAATACACAATATATCTGAATACTGCTGTTTAATATTTTTTGCATATATTATTTTCCATGTGCCCTAATTGCACATACCCTTATGCATTATAACGAAGTAAATTTCTCCGTCATTTTTGGTCTACGCCGGGATTCGAACCCGAGGCCGCTTATTCCGGAACAAGTTGCTCTACCAACTGAGCTACGCAGACATTTATTCTGATTCCTATCTGCCTTTATGTCGTGTGCGTCCTGCTGGCAGGTACGTCACATCCCCCCCCCCCCCGAAAGAGGGCCGGGGGCATGGCCCACGGGTCAGCCGTGACCATGAATCGTTGCAGGCAGCCATCCACTGTAGAACGTGCACTTGAGAACTCCCAGTCAATCTGCTGTGTGGAATGCAACATCACACATTTTTATTTTTCGAAGCTCTGGAGAAGGAATTCTCTGATTTTTCCTGTCTCGCGGTGTGGAAATAACATCACACCAATGCGAGATTTTGAACGGCCGGGTCATCCGGATAGTTCGGGCGCCATTATAACGAAGTAAATTTCTCCGTCATTTTTATCCGCGCCAGGATTCGAACCCGGGTCCCCTCATTCCGGAATAAGTTGCTCTACCAATTGAGCTACGCGGACGTTTTTTATCTCTGTTTCCTATCTGCCTTTATGTCGTGTGCGTCCTGCTGGCAGGTACGTCACAGCATACTTATGGAGGCTCCATAGGAACTGGACTGCATAAACCATTAATAATCTCCCCTATTTTCTTAAAAATAGAAAAAGTAGTATATTGATTGTTGAAGTTCTGTTTTATCTTCCAACAGAGAAGAACCAGACTTAACTCAGCAGCACAAATAGAGGAGAGAGGCAAATATTATTTTTGTATTGAAAAACGAGGCACACTGCATATGTTTTTTGTATCAACTTGGTCTCATAATGTTTATTCTTTAATAATGCTTATAAAACATGTTTATGTTTTCTATTGCATAATTCTTATTTGTTGTTTAATTAATAATTTATGCGTCATTCACATTATGCATATGATTTTAGGGTTTGTACAAAAGTCTGGCTGAAAATCCCCATACTCGTAGACCCAATCCCTTATAATGCAAAAACTGAAATACTACATTAGAATAATCTCAATAACTGTACTTTTTCCATAGATATTACCAACAAACGTAATTCTTTTTGAATTTGTTCAGATGAAATAATTGCTGAAATATAGGTACAAAACAGAAAGAAACAGCATGCACATGATGTTCTTGTGCACCATCGACTACATAAAGTACAATTTGTGAATGGTGTTCATGCGAAATTTGGCATTTTTGCTAGTTTTGAAAATCAGAAATACAAAAAATGCTGACCTACAAAAATTAAAATTTGAATTTTTCATATGGTACCAATTTCACATGCACCAATTTTAGTATGTAGCTTCTCATTTGAAGTACAGTAGATTCTGGTTAATGGGGGCACATCAGGCATGGAATGTTTTGGCCCAATTATGCAAAACTTTGTCCTGAAGAGCTAATTTGGGATGGTCTTCAAGAAATGTCCTAAATAAACAGCTACCTCGATTAACCAATGATCCAATTAACCGGAATCCACTGTATTTGCAAAACTGGACAGATTTAGTGAACTGTCATTTGACACAATTCCTACTGATATCAATGGAGATGTGGTGATGGTTCAATAGTTATGGACACACTGCACTTGACTGTAAATGGGTCCTTTTCTGTCAATTCAACACAGAAAAATTTCATTTTTAATGTGACCCCTTTGGAGTTTTTATGAAACTCTGTAGATTTGTTGACATACACCAGAAATGAATGTGTGCCAATTTTTTGCACACAATGGCCTTTAAATTTCCTGAGATAGGAGATCATGAAATTCAAAAAAATTGCTAAATTTTAGTGTTTTGTATTTTGTAAATGTATTTATAACTCAAGTTCTTTTAATCACAGGGTAATGAAGTTTTTTAATATCTTTTTACTGGCTTCAAAAATGATATATTACTTAATGCATAATTTTTCATTTAAAAGTCACAAAACTTTAAAAGTTGACCTTGAATTTCTCAAAAAGTGCCATTTTAATTTCTTTAAAAAAATAATATATTAAATTACATCACATAGTGACAATATTTTATAAATTTGGTGGTGGCAGTTGAAGGGCATCAAAAGTTACAAGGAACTGTTAAATCGACATGCTTCGTAAACTTACCGTATGATTAAACTGTGCATGTTCCACTGATCAATAGAGAAGCTTAATAATCTAGTCAATCAGTAACATAAAAAGGAACACACATGTACTATGGTGATGGGTTACTCTTGTTTATAAACCATTTTATGTAATATTTATAAGAGTATGAAAACTTTCAAATTAATATCTTAGCAGTTTAGCTTTAAACAAGGACATGCGTTATTTGCTGAAAAGATTTAACATAATGCATTTGAACTTGGCACTGATATCTAATTTTAAAATCTTCAAAAATTTATCTTCATATTTGTGGTGACAATTTTATATTACCATTGAAGAAAACTATTTTTATGTAAAATAAAAAATAGTTTGCATCAAGACGTGCACCACACGAAATTGTTTTTTGTGTGATGCTTTACATTATTTATTTTTACTTCATCCATGTCTTCAAAGGTATTCAAGGCACATCCAACCCACAAGCATTCTGTACACAGGCATGCCACAAAGATAGATATAACTGTAAGTGCTATCTCACATTTATCAGAAGTAACATACTTTCACATATTCTATTTTGCTGATTGTAGAACTTGAATAAACTCATATGCTGTTTTTGTATACTAGAATAAAACAGTGCAGTTTGGGAGTGTTGGGTATTGATCTTGATATTTCAAAATGTGGCTACGATAGCTTTTTTTCAGCTTCTTATTGACTTTCACTGAGGTATTCAAAATCACAAACATGCTTTTGGTTGTCCAATTATATAATTGATGTGGTGTCATAATCTGCATTATTATATGGCCTTAAATTTGCTTTATCTGCAAGACTTTTAAGATTGCCACCAACATTATCACATGCACTATTACCACATGATGTTGTATAAAAGTGCCACCGAGCAATTGTTCTGAAATCTATCTCATGGCAGCAGAAATTGATCAATTTTTTTCTGTTCTGTTCTTATATATATGAATAATAAAAAGTCTTTAAACTTTTGTTGAGATATGCAGGTAATGCTGCATAAGATGAACTGCTACTGCATTGTGTTGCAAGCTCTCCAAAATTATGCCATAATTTGTGCATTCAGTTTTCCCAGCTTTTTTTGTAATATGCAACAAATGGGTGAATTTTGGCTTGAAAATTATTCTAATGTAATCCTTCAGCAGAAATTTGCAACAAAAATGAATAATTGTTAGAAAAATCATACTGCCAAAAACTCACCAACTTGAAAATTTGCAATTTATTCATTATTAAAAAGCTGCTTGCTCTTTAGCTATAAATGATCATCTTGGATGAACAATAAATTTTTAAAACATAACTAAACAATTATCAGTGGTTTTGTTAATTTTGTAGTGTCCAACAGTTTGTGGATATTCACTGCTTGTAAGTTGTCATCAATTACATTAGAATCAAATCATTAAAATTATTTTCTAATTTTTCAGTTCCTGAGCATTTTTTGTATTCACCTAAATAGCAAGTTAGTTAAGGTGATTCACAAAGGGTATATTCCCTGTGCAGTCTTTATATTCTTGAATCTTTGACTTGCATCACTCTTTGCAGATAACTTTTCTATTTTTCATTCACTTAGCATTAATTTGACATTTTAGTTAATAGTTCATACACAAGGAGGGAAGTGCTACTTGCATCATCAAGATCAAAATTTTTGGCCTTAATTCACAAAACTTGGAAAATCCGATTTTTAAAATGTGATATTTTGCCTTGCAAAATATGTACTTCAAATTGGAGTGACACAAAAAATGGAAGTTTTAAAAATCCAACAAGACAAAATCAAAATTAATGGAAAACAGTAGAAAAAATTAAAGATATTTTTTAATGTAAGTTGATGCATTTCAATTTTTTTTTTGTAATGCAAGTCACATTTTGCAAGTCACTGTAATGCAGTAAATTTTATATGTGCAGGACGTTTGACTTGACTACGTACTTTAGGGGAATTGGGATTCGCTCAGGCTATACATATATATCCTTTTACTCAATTTCCTGTTCTGTGGTTACCCTGCACATAAGTATTCACACTATATATGTTGTTTTTCTTAATACTATATGTCATAAAATTAATTTTGAAATGTTACACAGTCAAATGTAGCCCCATAACAAAATAAATGAAATGAAATCTTGATAAATTTAAATTAAAAAAAACACATCTAACATTTTAACAAAAATAAATAAATAATACAGTAGGGAGGAGCAGAGTTCCTTGACTCTCTCTAAGTATGTCCCTAAGCAGATCTAAGTTCCTGATTTCCAAATCTGAACTTTACAGATTTAATTAACCAGCACAGGAAGGTGGGGTTGGTACACCGCTGAGGATATAAAAATTGTCCCCAGCACGAGGAGATGGGGTATACCACTGAGGATATCTAAATTGTAAACAAACCTGCGATAGTGTTTATATAGTGTAATGATTCCTGCAGAGCCACTATCTGAAACATAAACAAATGCGCTGCTGGATGCAGTGGATGGATACTCATAACACTTCAGAATCACTTCCATATTAAATACATGATTGTCATTAAGGTACTCAAGCCAAGACTGAACATCAAGTCTCATTCACTGTGAGGAGTTGAGCCTATTGGTCAATGAAACAAGGACTATATACAATTACACCCCTCTCCCCCCCCCACACACATGTACATACCAGCAGAAAATAAATCATTAAAAAACCTGCTAAGTAAAAATAATAGATGGCACCAGTCATACATTTGGATTGATGTATTCTAGTGATTATTTAAACACTGGAATGAATTGGAAGTTTTCAGAACTTCTAATTCTTGGTTCATTAACACTTAATTCAGAATTGAAACTTTCATTAGATATGGGGATTGAAAGGGAATTAAATATAATTTGCAAAAATATTAAAACATACCTAATTATAAATGTTTCCTTGAAAATGATACTTTTTACTTGTGGTTGTTCTATGGATCCAGATATCACTGGAAATGACAAATGTGATCTCATATTTTTTTTTTTATAAATTTTCTTAATGAATGAACATTTCCTTATACTTTATAGTCTCCTCTTCCTACACCCATCCCAGGAGAAAGCATTTCTTCTTTTTCAATGCCCAATTAATGTGGGAAATCATTACTTACCCTATGCAGGCTAGAGGTCAAATATTTATTAAGAACCACGTTCGACACGGTACAGCGTAAAATCAGGTATACACATGAAAAACAATAATATACATGAGAATAAAATAGTCTGAAATCAATCCAGGGAGGCAGAAATACAATGTCTTACAGGAAAAGTTCGTATAGAGAAAGAGTCCGTCAGCACAATCATCCCTGAGAGAGCAAACAGGAAGCTGGAAGTCAGACTGCATGAGTCTCCCGGAATTAGAAACAGACATAACATGAGCGTGCACCTGACAAGAAATATAGGCACAGCGTTCAAGGCAAGGTTCAAAGTCAGGGTTAGTCTGGACAAAATGTCGAAGCACAGACATAAGTCCAAACAACTGGGAGTCAACATCACGTACTGTATATGTACATTGAGAGAGATATGTAGGAAAGCAGAACGATTTATCGTGGGTTAACGCAAAGAGACGACACAGTTGCCTTTGCGATAGAGGCGTAGTAACATCACCCCCTAATAGCTTAGCAGGCCCGCTCTTCTTTCGAGAGTATGTTACTTCGGGAGCTCGTGCTTCGGGTTGTTTCCGATCAAATCGTCTCCCTCTCTGAACAGCCAATCACAGGCTTGCGTGGAACCCGTATAAGATTGCCGTGGTGCATTTTCTTGACATGCGGGCCGCGCACCGAACGCCGGAAGCTGCGTGACGTAGGGGAGAGTAGGCTGATGTCCGTGGTGGGTGGTCGAGCATGCATGAGCTTGCTCACTCTGTGTAAGCGTGAGTACAGATGTGCGTGGTTGTTGTTGTCAAATTGTCAACAAAATTTATTTTCATAGAGGAATATTAAAAGTATTCCTCTATGAAAATAAATTTTCCCTACTAATGGGGAGGTTCTCAGAAAATGGATTACAGCAATAAAACGTGAAAATTTTCAACTCTAAGGTACGTGGAAACCTTTTGTTAACCTTATTTTAAACTACTCGTAAAATAAAAATTTTGAACTAGAAAATTTAAATTTGGCTAATTTTATAATCTAATGCATCTCACAGCGGGAAGTCAAAGCACTGAAAATATTTTTGAAAAATGAAATTTATGTTTGTAATGGAAAGAATAGATTACTTGTGTTGTTATAGTAACCCCTAACATGTTTTTGCCAATGTATCAAATAAGTTCAAAGTAAAATATGTATATTTAGGAAGGGATTTTAAACTTTATTATGGACACAGAATAATAAGGGTTGCATGTTTTTGATCCCAAGAGTAATATGTTGATACATTCGTACTTAGTTATTTAAGTGTTTAGGCAGCGCCAGATTAACTTTTTGGGGTCCCTATTTCTGGACACAAATGCTTGTAAAATACTTATATCCTATACGAAATATATGTATGTCATGCACACATCTAACATGCCTATGTCCTTTATATAAATGCTAAGGCCTTGTTGCCATGTGAAATACATCTTTTGTGTTTGCAGACATAGAGAACTGCATTGAATTATCATTTTTAATATTTATTACTAAAAGAACACAAACACTGAATCAAGTATAGACAGCAAAATCAGATATGAATGCACAAAAATAGAAGTTCACACATAGTTCAGGAGTAAGTTTGCCTTTAAAATGTCCGTTTAAAGATTTTGAAGCATTTTTCTACAAACCAACACATTGAATAACTCTCGTGTGAGCAGTGTGTATGCTCTATCTGTGGTAGGATGGGAATTTATCAGAACCATTCAATTTCTTAAAAATTAGGTGAAATATATCAGTACTACTTGGGCAAGAAATTATTTACTTGCCCAGGTAGTAAAAGCTGGATGCGCAGGAAAATGTATCTTTTAAGATAACAAACCAGAACCCTATTTTTTTTAAGTTAAAAATATGAACTGTTTTAACATGTTTGCACTTCCACTTTAAGGGTCTGTATTACAAATGTTCAATGCAAAAACGTGTGTATATCAATTTTTAAGACGCTGATGCTAAAATTGGTATGAAATGGTACGATGATGAAACGGGTGTTTCGGAAATTTAGTGATTCTGCCATGTTCCTTTTGTTACAGTTTTCTCCCCTTTGTCACTAAACATGAGAGGCCAGTTACATCAGAGGCATGCATACTGTTGTTGATTATAAACAAAATTTGGAGCAAACTAGGTTTCCGATTTCTGGGCGTAGAACATAACATAATTAAAGATGTGATATTACTCTTTCCTTGGTACTTCGTAACAATAATACAACTTCCATTAATTAACAATGACATGAAACACGACATGTGATGACTGTCTTTTTTATCTTGTGTAGTAGGAAATTTTATTACAAAGTTTTTTATTTTAAAATTTAGTTACCATGCACAGGCAATTAAATGTTTTATTTACCTGCCCAGACGAATGATTTACATGCTCTGGGCATCTCGGGCATGGTATTTTTAAGCCTTGGATATTGTAATTTTTAAGAGAAAAAAGTACGTGGATCGACATGAATCTACATATTGTGGAAACTATGTTCTAAACAAACAAGATTTTTAAAATACAAGTAGAAATATATACTCGCTTTTTTTTTGAAACCATTTTCTTCAAATGAGAGATCAACTTTTTATTCATTTATCTAGACTTATCTGTTTCCAGACTTCCTGCACTGTGTCTTCACAAGCTACAGCAATAATAACTGGAACTAATATATCTCATATTATCCGATAACTACTGGAAAGTGTGCTTCCAAACGTGAAGGTGGGTGTCAATTTTTGTATGGGGAAAACTTCTTCAATCCTTCATAGAATTTATTTTGAAACCAAAATCATAAAAAAAGGAAAAAACAGTCTTTTTCAATAGCTTTAGCAATGACAAAACATTTGTGCAAAATTTTATACCATTGCTTTTTATAGTTTCTGAGAAAATGGTACATCAAGTTAGTCAATTTATAATGAAACATGTACATGTTTTAAAATACATCCTATAGTACCAAAACAATCGCTTAGATTTATTCAGTACAATAACTGCATGTGCCTTTGTCCAGGTTCTCAAAAAATAAAATAATTATCTGAAAAAATACTTTAAGAAATTATTGGAACACATTTCAGATTTTCTTAGAAACGTGTCTTTGAAATTCTTCAAGGAACAGCTAACGGACACATAATCAAATTGTGCTTGTGATACACAAAGAACTACACAACCATAATTATATGTACATTGGCAGTTTTGCTGAATACTTCTTGAAAATTAAATTTCAGGAAATTTCTGCCAATAAGTTACTTGTATTTTTCCAGATAAAAAGAAATGCTTATATTGTGGATCCAAATAGTTTTGCTTAATGCTACTAATATACTTAATACATTGACAAAGTAACTTTTTTGAAATAGTGCTCTGGAAGACAAAAATTATAAACTTTATATTTGCTTATCAAAATGAAGTTGTCCAAACACGTAACTAGATGGTACTAAAATTAGGAAAACTTGTTATGTCATTATTGTACGTTTAATAATGTAGCAATTGCATAATTTTCTTGAAATCTTAATTTATTTGATGCAATCAGTGGATCAAGCAGCATTTCACTGTATGTATGTTAAAACGTGTTTTATTGTGGGCCTTTGGTAATAATTAAAAAACACAGAAAAAAAATTCAGTTTTTCTTGACCTTTTTTTATATATTAGTGATCACGGATTGCATATAAAATACATTTTCACTAAAGGAATTATTTCATCACTAAAATTTTCATAGTCATAAGTTTGCAATGAATGAAAAATCTGATTCCTTAAATATGTCAATCGACATCTTTTGAAACGACGGCGATACTTCGTAATGGACCCTCAAACTAATCTTTCAAGTACAAGAACGATTTGTTCACAAGTACAGGAATCGTTCGGCTAACTATAAAGACACTATAACTTCAAGTGAAACTACGACAAGAGTTTATAATTTCGATATAGGAATGGTTTATCACTTCCCGTGAAATGACAGGGATGCTTTCATTAAGTTGAAGAAACTGTGTTGCTTACCCTTTCAAGTCGAAATTATTGCTACGCTAAATTTTACGCTGTAATTCCGTTTTCTTCTGTATTTTAAAAGATTATTAAATTAACTTGTTAACTCTGCAGTTATTTGAAAACTAACACACAAGTTCTTATTTAAATGCAGTGAAACTCTAAAAGAACGCACGACCTGGTTAGTTGGTGTACGTAAAGACACGTTCGTTCGCACATCGCCGTAATGCTCCTCTCCGCGACTACGGACTACTCTAGTGACGTCACAAATCGGTGCGCGGGCCTGTTAAGCTATTAGGGGTGATGGTAGTGCGCACAGCAGCAGTTGTACAAAATTGCTCGAACTTGACCTGTAATGCAGCTTCAGCAAGTTCCACAGGGTTATCAGTGAGGCCGCACCCACGCGGAGATGGCGGAGGCAAACGAGTGCCGGAGGAGGAACGGGAGTGGTAGATCCGTGGGCGGCCACGTTTGGCCGGAGCACTAGGGGCCAGGAAAGCGATGCGTTTCTCACTCCGGGAGCGGGGATCAATCGCGGATTTATCATCAGGAGGCGGGTCACTTCCACCCTGACCGACCACGCCGGCAGGCACCGACGAGGAAGAGGAAGTTGGCACACTAGACGTAGGAGTTGAATCAGGAGCAACGGGCGATGTAACAGGAACTTCCACAACCGAAGGAGTTTCAAACGAAGGATCAGAAGAGAATTCCGATTCAGAGGCAGATTCCGTGTCGTCCATGGACGCAGGCAAGTCAGTTGCAGCCGGATCCGAAGACGCCGGATGCAAAGGGAGAGGATCCACAGGAAGAAGTAAAGGCGAAGAGGAAGGAACACCTTGTTCCACCTGAGAGGCAGCCGTCGACGATGGATCATCCGTTGTGGAAGGCACATTGGTTCGGCGAGGAAATGACTGCAGAACAGATGCAGGAGAGTCCGCCTTGTGATGGCCGTACTCCATGCATTTCTCACAGTGGTAGGAAGTAAGGAGTGTGATTCGACGAACGTGACCACCACACATAACTGTGAGCTTGGTTGGGCAGCGAGCAATATCATCTTGTGAGGCAAAAACCATCTGAGCCGTGCGTCAAGCACTGAGGATGGAGCGATCATCTGCATCACGTGGTGCAGCGGAAAAGTGCTAATATGGCCGACAACCCGGCTAACCATTGTAAGGGCAGCATAGAGCATAAGATCGGTCACTTCAGGGGGGACCGGGTTCAATGGCACAGCAACATTACGCTGGGCAACGGTTACGGGCATAAGAAGTTGATTCCGGAAAAACAATCCAGTCTGTAGGACAGAATGAGCTATGGCTGCCTCCGTGAAATACACGATGACAAATCGTGGTCGACGAGACATGGGAAGAATGGCTGTAGGGGTGAATTGGCGTTTAAGAGCAGTAGCATAGATTTTGAGAGGCGTGTTAGGCAATGCCTGAAAGCATACCCCTTGGGCTAGAATAGATGAAAAGGAGGTTGCGGGAGACGATTCCGTCGGGAGATCAAGAAGAAGCTCATCGCCTGCACGACTCAAAAAAGGTAGAAGAGTACTTGCATCCTTGTACAACGGAGGGGACACACGAAATGCCCGGGCAGCTGCAACCGCAGATTAGGATAGTTGTTTGAGAGGAAGAGTACTGTGCGACGTGTCAATGACGTCATCTGTCGTCACAGAGAAGGAAGAAGAAGAGGAGTGCACATGCCGAGGAGCTCCGGAAACACGTCGAGATGACGCAACTGAAGAGGGCAGCGGACCAACGCCCATCGGGGAAGGCGACGTGGCAACGCTGGCAGGCGAACGGAAGAACCGGAAGTAGGCAAAGTAATCTCAACATCTCCACCGGATGACGCCATTACTAATGGCGGCACCCAGCAGCTCTTCCGGCCAGCTCGACCAAAAGGCAAACAAAGCTATTTCGAGTTAAATAGCGCACTTACGACTCGGGAAACGAAACAAAACGACGCTCCAAACCTCCAGACGCACGAAACACACAAAATAACAAGTCGCAGGGCACCTAAGTCGCAACTTTGGTCACGAAATATCGGAGCTCAGAAAACGCAGTACTACGACATGCATGCTAGAAATAGCATCATTTCTGTTACCCGTACAGTTGTTTTTACTGCACAGTGAGAAACAGTATTACATGTTTTAAACATTAATTTCATCAAAAATGAAATAGTTGTTTCAGTGTGTTTAAATGCCTTTTTTTAAGGACTGTCCTTTAAAACTATGACTACTGATAAAGTCCTTTATTTGTCCTTTATTTTCAGTACTGTCCTTTATTTTAAGTGAGTTGAGAACATCAACTATCTACAAAAATATTAAGGGTAAGTAACAAAAATGTCTTTTATTTTAAATTAACCTAATTCATTTTGTCTTGATATTTTTTGTTTGTAAGGGCAAAGATGAACTATAATACTTAGCCCTTATTTCTTAATATTGCTACTACTTTTATTATTTTGTTTTAACGAAGTTCTGAAGTATTAAAGTAGTATATGACTGGATATCTCTGTGGTGATGCTTCCTTTCTTATATTAGCCTTTGGTTTACCACATTAATTTTTTTTTTTAATTGAGTGTGTTTTGCAGCTTTTTTAATGATGAAATGAAAACTGATTTTTATCTTTACTCCGCAGATTTCTGGTTCAACATGACTAAACGACAATGCCACTATCAAAGTGATTGGTCCTCTTCTTGTTAAAAAGACAATAATGATGATTAAATTGGCAAATGGTGCAGACCAGGAAAGAAGAATACTCAAGCTTCATGTGTGTGGTGCTCAAAAGAATTTTCAGTATCTACAATGGGTGTTCAAGCAGTTTTACAACATTCAAGAAGTGAAAATCACAAGAAAAATAGAGTAGCTATAACAAAGTCAAAGGACTTGACAAAAAATTTCAAAAGTCAAACAATAATTGGTAATCAGATTACTACTGCTGAAGTTTTGTGGGCCTCTGCACTTGTTGAACACAATATTCTTTTTTTTTTTTTTTTTTTTTTTTTTTTTTTTTGATTGGAGGTTTAACGACCACCGTGAGCAACTCAATGGGCTATAAGCAGTAGCCCGTCCCTAATTTAGGGTCACTGGTTCCAGGGAAGGGAGAGAGCCAGTGCCGTAAGACAAACACAACATCCATGCCTGACCGGGATTCGAACCCGAACCCCTGACGGACGAATGATCAGAGGCCAGCGCCTTAGACCACTGCGCCACCGGGGGCGGCGAACACAATATTCCATTCAGGTTTTGTGATCATTCAAGACAGTTGTTTCAGAGAATGTTTCCTGACTAAAATTGCTGAATCATTTTCAATGCACCGAACAAATATGTCTTACCTAGTTAGATACAGTTTGGGGCAAACATATGAAACCATTTTAAAGGAAAGTTTGAAAAGGAAATATGTGTCAGTTGGACTAGATGAAAGCAATGACAGTGGTGTGCATAATAAAAAAGAGCTTGAAATAATCGTACGACATTTTGATGATGTGCAACAGCGAATTGTAATAGATTTTCTTGAAAGGATATATTTGCCAGAAGCTAAGGCGCTTCACATGAAAGAAAAACTTATTTCTATTTTACAAGTGTTTGGCATCAATATATCTAAGGTAATATACATTATGAATGATAGTCCACAAGTTATGGTAGGCTGTAAAAAAGGTATGCTAACTCTTTTAATGCAAGAAAATCCCCACTTACTTGATGTAGGTCGATGTTCATTACATCATGCAATGAATGCTGTAAAAAAGGCTGTAAAAGAATTCGATTCTTCACTTTCTGAATTTGCAGTGGATGTATTCTACTATTTCCATGGCAATAGTGTAAGATCAGCTGATTATGGCAAGAGTCAGGAACATATAGGTGCTCCAAAAACATGTATTTATGGGACCTATTGAAGCTAGATTTTTAACTTTTGGACCAGTATTTGATCGTTTATTGGAGCAAAAAGATGCCTTGATTCACTACTTCTTATCCTTTGTACCCGCACATCGTTCCAAAGAACTGAAAACCAGTGAAAAGTTGCACAGAATAATTTCTGCATTGAAACAAGGTGACATTTTCATCCACTAACAGTTTATGCATGGTGTGTTTAGCATTGTGAATATATTTCAGTTATTTTTTCAGAAAGAAGAACCTCTGATTCATCTTCTTTATTATGAAATGACTTCATTAGTAAAGATGGTAATGAAAAGAGCTATGGTAGATGGAGTTGTTGATAACACTCCATGCCATAAACTTGCAGATTTAGATGTCAGTCAACATTCGAAACCTTTGGAAAGGATGGCTGTTGGTGTTTTGACAAAGAGTGCAATGAAG
This sequence comes from Macrothele yani, assembly GCA_039090855.1. Classification (NCBI taxonomy): domain Eukaryota; kingdom Metazoa; phylum Arthropoda; class Arachnida; order Araneae; family Macrothelidae; genus Macrothele; species Macrothele yani. The sequence goes on along the minus strand of CM077005.1, from coordinate 98,262,605 downwards.
TCTCTAACAGAGACAAAAGAAAAAAATGCTATTTTTGCAGTGGAAAAAATTCTACAATGTGTTAATTAAAAAGTTGCTGCACTATCTTCCATTGCAGAACAAAATATTAAGAGACTTGCGTGTACTGCAGCCAGATCAAAAGAGCAGGCCAAAAAGTGTTGCTTCACTTATGAACATTGCTAAAAGCCTTCTTAATGTTGTTCCAAACCTAAAGCTAGATGAATTGTCCACGGAATGGGATTTGTGCAAGCTGGAGAATGTTGATGGCAAAAAGCGCATTGATGAATATTGGGCAGAAATTTTCAAAAAGAACCCTCAGAGATATGCAACCCTTCAAGGCTTGATCATGACATGCTTGACCACACATCATGGTAACAGTGATGTGAAGCAAAGTTTTTCAGTTGACAGACATTTTGACTTGTAAAAGAACAGAACTGTATGATGAAACTGTGACTTCTTTGAAAAGAGTTAAGTCTCATATGAAGAGGACAAAAACTGTATGTAATGAAATCGAAGTTACGCCACCTCTCAAAAGAGCACTTGTGGATGCTCACGAAATGTTTGCTGAACATCTAGCTGAAGAGAAACGTATGCGATTGGAAGAGAACAGAAGAAACAGGCCACGAAAGATCAAGAGCCAGCTCTACACAAACAAGCTGAGGAATTAAGAAAGAAGGAAGAAAAACTTCAAATAAAAGAGTGAGAAAAGAAAGCGAATGAGAAGAGACTTAAAGCAAATCATCAAAGACAAATTGTCAAAGATTTAATGGCCAAAGTACAAAAATCACTGAATGCTGAATAAGGCTGATAATTTGGAAAAAGAAGCTGAAAAGGAGATGACGAAAATACAGAAAGATTAAACAAAGTGTCTTATCCTCTTTTGTTTTTGTTCAGGAAAAACATTAAAGGTGTGGTGTGGTGTGGTTTTTTGTTTTTTGCAGAAAAAGGCATGAGTAAGAATAAGGAAAGATTACATAGTTTTGTTTTGTGTGTTTGAAATATAGCAGTTACTTTCAGTTTTTGTGAAGTTATGACATTTAAAAGGTATTTGTGTAACATTTTCCAATTTTAACCCACTAGGCACTTGCACATTATATTGTTCACTCTTTTTCATACTGGTATGTGATGTTGTATTTATTTTTATTTGGGGAAAAAAAGGTTGTGCATTAGAAACGTTAAGTTGCTGGAACTTTTTTTATAAAATGTATTCAATTTATATGCATTTCGTATACCGGTACCTACGTCAATGTATATTATTTTATGTACAATCAATTTAAGTGTAGAAAATATTTTTTTTTAAATGTGAAAATTGAATTATAACTGTGGGAGGAACGGAATAAGGGGTGAAGAGAAGGCCATTTTGAAAAATAAAAATTCTTTCTTTTTTTAACATGTTTAAAACAGATTTCAGCTGAAAACAGGAACCTTTAATTCAAAAACAAAAGTTTTGCCCCAAATCGGGGTGGGGGTGGGGTGTAGGGACAACCGGTACTTTTCAGATGTCCTTTAAAAATACATTTGTTGCTGGACGTTGAACAAAATGAAAAATTTTGCAAGAAGCAAAATTTTTCATTTTGTTTTAAGAAATCAAAATTGAAACTTCAACTGTTCGTTGCCGGCAGTCTGTCATGACACGCAAAGTAGTTTTCTCTGTACAAAGTAATTTTCTCTGGAACTGGCGTTTTCAAACTTAAATTTTGTTAAGAAAAAGGTCTGCTCTGTTCTTTGGTATATTATAACAATAGGTGACTAAGGAATGATAAAACATACATTTTAAGTGAAATGGAATTGAATTCCAAAAATTGTTGCTGCTGCAGCTCACTCTGCTGTGAAAACAATTTTACGAGTCACAGAAAATGGCACCAGCACCATGATGGACAGATGAAAAACAGACTGAAATTTAATTTCGGTTAAAATAAATGGGGATGGGGTAAAAATGCGAGCTCCGTCGATTGATCTTGGAAGAAGAAAGACCGTCGTGAAAGAGGTAAACACACATTTCATTAAGAAAAATACTTTTAAAAATACCAATTTGCTGTTTTGCCCCATTATGAAAAATAAGAAATGAACATTGTTAAAAAAATAGAAATGAGAAATACACTCAAGAAGAAATAAATAATAAAACAAAATTTTGTCAGAAACGTTCGAAACACCGAAAATCTCAGAATATTTTAATCACTACTACAACAGGTATCTCTGCTGATTCCAAATTCGGCCAGTGGGCAGACATCCAGAAATGTAACAAAATCCAGTAGAAAGCTTTTTTTTCTGAACTGGAAGACACAATAGCAAAATCCAGAAAACTTTGAAGGTATGCAACTGCATCAAAATTTTGAAAACTGTTAAAACATTTAGTGCAAGTCCACAATTTCAGTCATTACAGATATACAGTTTTGCATAATTTTTGGAGGAAAATTAAGAGTAAAAATGGGAATGGAACTTTAAAATTATTTGACAATCATGACAAGCTTCCAAAATTTTGGAAAGATGGAAATCTGTTTCCAGGATGATAAAATGGCAACCATGTGAATAATAAATCTGACTGAAAATAAAATGCACTGTACAACAATAAAAAATATCAGAGAGAACAACATGCAACTCTACAGGACTGCAACAACAAAAAAAAACATTTCAACAATACCTGTTAAAAATAATTTTGAATAATATTAGCCAGTCTACAATGGTTAGTAAATAAACTAGCAATGCTGTTAATAAATGTTTTTCTCTGGTTGAAAAATTGATTTTGACAAATTGATGCCCACACAAATGTAAAACTTCCTGTGGTCTTTAAACATTTTTGCAAGAAAAGAAACAGAAGCTCACCTATACAGTATTTGTAGCCTGAACTTCTGATCTGGTTACTGATGCAATTCAGACCATTAAAACAAACATTTTGAATAGAATTGTTTTTATAAATCCACTACAAAACATTTCCTTCAAATAGTTAATTCAGTCTCAAGCTGAAATTTTTTATTGGCCACAGAAAAATGCATTCCACAGGTAAGTACACATACTTGTCCTTTCAATAGGCTCATTCCTGTACTGTTCTGATGGGAAGAGAAAAAAAACCCTGGAAGGGTGTGCATGAATATATACAAGAATGCCAAATGGTTAAGAGTTAAGGCACAAAATAATAAAAGCTACAAGAGCATTAGGCACTAGAGATTTACACTGAAGCACAAAACGCACATTTTTCCTGCTTGGCCACACCTATTAAACTGATACTGATCCAGCTTGACCACACCTACTAAACTCCATTCAACATTTTTGCAAAAATATATGCAAGTACAAATTTAATGCCCCAACTATTTCTGATCATCTTATTTCATCTATTGTTAAACAGACTTTGAAAAACAAACTTTTTGATAACCATAGATAGCTGTGTTGAATAGCTAACTAGCACTAAACCATATTAACAATAGTTTAAACAGAGGAAAAAACATTGTTGGGAGGAGGGGGGATATTTGTTTTTCTAAAACTAGAAAATTTCTTCTGTAAGATATGTGCTGTTTCTGTTGAGATTTTAAGTAGACATCAGGGTAGGATTCCACAACTTTATTGAAACTCAGTATAAAATTACAGACACAGAAGTTCAGCAATGATCAGAGGTTAAATATTAAAAAAAATAATAAAGAGATACCCACTCACATTCTTTTCTTGTAAGCAGGCATGCTTTAAAGGTTCCTAAGTTATGGGTCTGGCCTAAGTTTGAGAAATAAAGAAAAGGTCTCATATGATAGAGAATTATTCACGGCGACCGAAATTTTCGTAAATTGTATTCTTTTGTTTCTTAAGATTTTGTTGTAAAAATCTGTAATTCCGTTTTCAGTCTTCTAAATATAGTAAGTGTGTTTGCGAATTATGAAATTCACAAATGCTCCAACAAAATTCGTTTCAAATTTTTCTCTATCTGGTAACTACTTCACATGGGCGCAGACGACGTAACCGAAATGGCGAAAAAGGGAGGTATCATCAGCACTAAAACCCTCATGATTCCTTTGCGAAATGAGCCATGAAGAGTACATTTTACATGTATTTTTAAAATTCTCATGTACGGCCATTATGAGTTTTAAAAATTTGTAAAAACTTCAAAGGATATGCAAAGGGTAACCATTCAATGTCCAGTGAAAGTAGAAAAGACAAACTTTTAAGCATACCTGAATCGCATTCTGAGGAAGTGTGAAGAATAGTTGGCGTTTTGTGGTCATGCATGAATTACCTGCGTTTTACCTTAAGAGTCTGTGTGTGATCCTTCCACAAAGTCATTTCATCAATCCTTTTTAGACCTCAGAAACCTCCCTTAAGGTAAGTTTCCAGACCTTTCCCTGCACCAAGGTGGAAGTTGGAACTAGTTTTTGACAATTGGCAGCTGAGGTGAGTCTTCCCATTTCACCATTATTCGTCACCTGTAGCAGCTTGGTTTCTCTTCCAAACATCAGCGAATTGTTCCCCATGAACTGATAGCACAGAAGGCAGAACATGTCTTTCTACGTAGCAGATTGCTTTTAAACATCTGATGATACATGTAGGTTTTCGCATTGTATCTTCACATGTGTTGAAAAATGTATATTCCTAGATTACCCAACCACAGAGAACCAATGGCTGAAGAAAGATCAGGAAGCACGGCCAGTGGTGCAAGGAAGGTATTTTGAGAGGAAAACAAAGCTACTCATGTGGTGGAACTGTTAAGATCTTGCGCACTGCTAACTCATGCCGGATTGTTACGCTGCGGGTGTGAAGAAACGTGTGTGATTCATAACTGTAGCGGATCGACGATGCAGTCATAGCTCATCAACCGGATGTGGATTTTGCTGCAAGCTCATAATTCCCTAAGTTACATCTTCGAAGTGGCACGCCAGAAACTACGGAAGAACTGGAAGGATTCAAGATACTACCCCACCCTACAGCCCAGAGCTTGCTCCATCTGACTCCACCCATTTTGCTCCGCGGCCCATTTACTTCAGAACCACTTCGCATCAGTGATGGATGTGCAGTCTGACATCAGAAGGTTTCTGACTTCAAAACCGGACGAGTACCCCGTGAGGTCTTGATGTCGAATGATATATTTAAAGGTGTAAACATTAGAATAGCTAAAAGCCATGGCTGAAATCATACTTGAGGTATTGCAAGTAGATAGGATTTATACTGAGATAGGTACCCAAACTGAGTTGCTAGTGTCGAAGAAATAAATTTCTGTTGTTCGTTTAGACCAACAGAAATTCAGTCAACACCTAGACAATCTGCCATGAACTCACCATTAATTGATCATTCATGGACGAAGAGCTGCGCCAAGTAACAAAGATGTTCCAGGAAACATCCTCATGAGGTAATGTTACGCCCAAAAGCGCGTGAGAAACTCGTAATGTGAAAAATTTAAACAGGTAATCCCCAAAATATTAGAACGGTATAGGACAAAAAATTATGAAAAGAGGAGAAAAATAAGCAGATAGGGTGTCATAGAAATTTTTAAATAGGAGACCGACATAGACGCAAGATGAAATTAGGAACGTAAGATAGAAAACCAAGAAAAGTTTTCTAGATGAAAGAAAAACACAGAGCAACTCAAGATATCTGAGGGCTAACCCATTTCCTAAGTTTTTCAAACATCTTGCCCCTTTCAATTTTACCATTTGTTACTTGTACGATGATATATTAAAACCGGGTGTCTGAAAAGTCCACTTAAATTTCAAAACATTGTAACAAAAGAAAAATGTGTATATTACAATGCGGTTTGCAAGAAAAGCATTGACTAGTACGGGGATTTTGTTTGGCAATTGAAAAACATTTAGTTCAAATAGTCACCGACAGATTCAATATCGAAAATGGTTCGCGTAAATACAGTGAAAATACGTATGGTGCATTAATTTGTTGACAATACCACAACAGTAATTGTGTTTAACATGTCCTACTCTATAGCGTATGAACAGCATTAAAACCCATATCACAACTCCTGTGACAACCAAATGCATCATCTCAGGGTAAATGCAACAGGTTTCAGGGTGATGTCTCCCTTTAATTGTAGCAGTGTGGAAGGTCTTGTCTGATATCCTGTGGGCTTGAAATAACCCAGCAGTAAGAAATTCATGAGTGTAATATTTGGAGACAGGGGTGGCTACAGAATTCAATGCCCACTAACAATGGGCATTGAATCCTTCCCACTTCAATGCCCACTAATAGTGGGCATTGTTCTTGTGTACCAAATACGGTGACAAGAAATTTCTTTACTGGATGAAAGACGTGAGCGTGCGGCAGCCCACGCTCACGTTCAGCCAAAACAGAACGATGTCTCAAAAACTATAGTTTTCAATCTTATTTCCCTGTAGCATAGAAATTCATACTAACCGTAGTTAGAGCTCGTATGAACGTCCGTAGTCATCCATAGAATTTAGGAAGTTGGGAGGGGCTAATATATACTGCCGCATCAGAATTATATGACCAACTATCTAACAATGGAAATATCCACCATTGGCCAGGATGACAAAGGCGAGACGGCGTGGCATGGACGCAATGAGGTACTGGAAGTTTGCCTGAGGCACATGTACCCATTCGGACTGCAGCAGAGCACGGAGGTGCCAGAGATGACGGGGTTGTGAGTCGGCACGTCGAACCTGTCGATCCAAATAGTCCTATAAGTGCTCAATGGGATTGGGGTTGGGCGATTTCGCCGACCAAGGTAGAACGGATGCATCGCTGTCGTGGTTCTGGAACGGCTCATACGCCATATTGGCGACGTAGCAGGGCGCATTGTCCTGTTGGTAGACACCATCACCACCTGGGTAAACGTCCAACGTGAAGGGATGCATGTGGTCATCGATGATGGACATGCAGCTATTGACGTCAGGGACGCATCTAGTGGTAATAGCGGTCCAAGGTTATACCAGAAAAACATCCCCCAGACGTGCATACTACCACCGCCGGACTGTGCTTGTTTTCCGTGTGTCTGACGCTGTATCTGTCTCCGCCTATCACTTCTGTGAAGCAGGAACCTCGATTCGTTGGAGGAGGCAACCTTTTCCGACCCTTCCACTGTCCAGTGACGGTAGTCCCATGCGAGCTGAAGGCGTCCATGCGATGAACCTGGGTTAACATGGGCGTCTCGACACAGCACCAACACCGGAGATTCATGTGTAACGTGGTTCGCTCTACTGTTATCGGGGACACGTAACTGGGCGCCACAGCGTTCATTTGCGTGATCAATTGCTGCAGGGTTGCACGATGATTTCTCTTTAATAGTCGACGGAGATAAAGATCTCTGGGATCAATGGCCTTGGCGGCTTTACAGTTACGACGTCAGGAGGTACTCGGTGTGCCAGTGATCCATTCTTGGTACACCCTTACTACAGCACCTCGCTGTAGTAAGGGTGGCCTCGCGAACAGCCCACGAAGTCTGCTGTTTATGAGATGCTTCCACCCTTAGCGCGGTAACTGATGATCATTCTTTTTTGAACGTCCGTCAAAACACTACATCTGCACATTATGCTCAGGTAACGCGCTACGGATCATCTTTCATGGCCGGCCGATATCCGTAAGAGATGCCTTCTATATTTTTCCCGCTTTATGTACTTCGCTTTGACATGTTTTTACATCCTTGTGTATGATATATCTTATAGCTGACAACTTCTGAAGTCTCATCTCTTCTGCGTCAATTGTCCTCATTTCTGGCAGTTTCATTTTAAACATATGTCTTTGGCATCGACTGGGCATCTCATATTTTCCTTTTGCAAATTTTCTGCACTAACAGTGCACCTGAATCCTTATTTGAGTGATGATTACCTGCATGCGAAGTAATGATTCTATTTAGAAAATATTGGTGTGCTATTGCATTTACCTTTCTGACCGTATAATTGAAATTACTGACTCGCACCTTCATATTGATATCTCTGGTAGTGTATATTTCTAAGAGTTTTCTTCCTTTAACTCCTATTACCTTTTGTGCCTGTGATGTAGACCTATCACATTTAACGTTACCGGAATTATCAAATCTTTGGACAGATGTAATTTATCTATAATTTCTACAAAGAATCTTCATAAAAGAAAAAGCACCAGATATCCAGAATAATTCTTATAAAAGTGCTTTGCAAATCTACTTCTTCCAAACGCTTCGTAGAAATAAGCATTCCCAAAATAAAACTCAGGCAATTTATGAATGACCACAAACTTCCGAGCTATTCTTCACACTTCTCCAGGACGTGATTCAGGAATTCTGATAAAGATTTTCTTTTCTACCTTCCCTGGACATACACTGCTGGCCACCCAAAATGCAACACCAAGAAGGAAGCATCCGATTGGCCTGAAATTCGTAGCATGCGTCGTCCGCGAGAGAACATACAAACGATTGGCATTGCAGAGCATATGCAAATCATGTGCGCCCGGCACGCCACCGAGAAGCACTATATGAAGGGTGCACAGAAGGCTGGGTGTAAGTAGTGGAAACGTGTTGTGCTGCCGGATCTGTGCGTGGGAAGCTCTCTGATGCCACATCGCAGTCATTCCAGCACGTTTCGTCGTTCGACAGAGGTCGAATAGTGGCTTATCGCGATAGCGGTTTATCGTACCGAAACATCGGCGCCCGTGTGGGACGACATCCAGCCACAGTGAGACGAGTATGGATTCGGTGGGTGCAGGAGGGACGGACGGACCGACGTGAACGATTGCCGCGGCAAACCATCAAACGAGAGGACTGGCATGTTGTGCGGCGGGCATTGACGGCTCGCACCGCCACATCACGAACGTTAGTGCAGGAATTAGGGTGTGTTACGCAACAACCTGTGTCAGTACGTACCGTTCGACGTCGTCTGCAGGAGCGGGGACTTGTCGCACGGCGCCCATTGCTCCGATTACCATTGACGTTACACCACCGGCGAGTGCTGCGGTAGTGGGCCGTTGAACGCCGCACCTGGACTACGTAATGGCATGACATTGTCTTCTCCGACAAATCCCGCAACACCACGATGGTCGGATCCGCGTGTGGTGGCACCTCGGCGAGAGACTGTATGACGCCTGCATTATGCATCGTTATACCGGTCCGTCGTCTGGCGTTATGGTTTGAGGCGCAATTGGATATGACACCCGGAACCCTCTATTACGAATTGCCGATACACTCAACAGCCACCGCTACATATCCGACATTTTGGAGCCTGTAGTCCGCCCTTAACTGCCGGACCTGCCAGTTGCCACGTTACAACAGAACAATGCGCGCCCTCACGTGGGACGCATCGTGCAACAATTCTTCACGGCTCACCAGGTGTCACTGTATGCTGCCGTGGCCCGCCTGTTATCCTGATATGTCGCGCATCGAACACGTTTGGTCGCTGATCGGCAACCGAGTGGCCCGACAAGCACCACCCGCGGCTACGCCTGATGAACTGTGGGAACGTGTGGAAGCAGCCTGGACCGACATACCCCAAGCCCACATCCAAAGCCTCTTTCGTTCGATACCGCTGCGTGTAGCGGCAGTTATTGCCAGCCATGGGGGCCACACGAACTTTTGATGTATACGTGTTCCGCAAGTCGGACGGGCCTGTAAGCTCAATCGTTTCATCTTGTATCTGTTGCATGTATTAAGTAAATCTGGCTTTGCTATCTCGTGTCCTTCTTGGTGTTGAATTTTGGGTGGGCAGCAGTGTAGAATGGTTATACTTTGCACATCCGCTGAAGGTTTTACACATTTTTAAAACTTATATTGGCCGTAAATGAAAATTTTAGAAGTATGCATTCACTGTCATAAAATTCCGCGCACCGAGAAATAATGGTGCGATTACCGCGAAACTTAGCACTTAGCTGCGGAGAGGGCAGATATGCAAATGATTATAGTTTCATACGATTCTGCATGCCAGCGCTTCCAAGACGGGCGCTGCAATCGCAATCCTTGGTGCTTGTAAGGCGCCGCGCGAGGGACTCAACATTCGCGCCGAAGTGCGCGGTAAGAGTCAGGTGAGATTCTTGACCGATAGACATGCTGACGAGTCACCGTAGATGTGTGTGTGGGCAATTGATGGAGTTTGAACGAGGCCGTATCGTCGGGATGAGAGAGGAGGGTGACCGGCACGCGGAATAGGCCGCCATTTGTGTCGATTGGACAGTACTGTGAGATCGTCTTGGGAGCAATAGACATGGAAAGGCACCCGGAATCGCGGACTGGCTTTGGACGTCCCAGACACAACACCCCCAGAGAGGATCGTGAGATCCTGAGAGCGGCACGCACAGATGCAACGACGTCTTTGTCCAATATCCAGAGACATGTGGCGGTTGCACAAGGGACTCCTGTGTCCTCCAGAACTATTTCCAGACGCCTGGCACAGGCGAATCTGCACTCTCGACGGTCCTTACGTTTCCTGCCATTAACACCTGACCATCGTCGGCATCGATGGCAGTGGTCTCAGCAGCGAGCAACGTGGAATGCTACGGATTGGCGACTTACAGTGTTCAACGACGAATACGGCTTCTGTATGGGAAGGGATGACCACCGTGTTAGAGTGTGGAGGGTCGCAGTGGAGCGCTACAATCCCAATCTCACTATACAGCGGCACACGTCCCAAACTGCAGGCGTGATGGTATGGGGAATCATCTGTATGACAGCCGAACTTCCCTCGCACTAGTCCGATGGACGTTGACAGCCCGGCGCTATATACCGGAGATCCTACGGCCGCATATGCTGCCTTTCCTGGCGGGGCGACCCGGAGCAATTTCCCAACAAGATAACGCCCGTCCGCACACTGCTCGGGTTTCCCTGGATTGACTACGTCATACTTCGACACGTCCGTGGCCATACAGATCGCCTGATCGAGCACGTACGGGACCAGATGGGACGGCAGCTTCCCCATCTTACAGTGTTCGGGATTTAGAGCATCAGTTGTAAGACGTGTGGGCAAATCTGTCCTAGGATAAAATACGGAGTCACTTTGACTCCACGCCGGACCGTATCACCGCATGTGTCGGGGCACCAGGCGGTCTGCCGCGGTACTAACGCTGATAGGAATGTGTACCGTATGTCCGCGGGAAATCGTCCTGCTGCTATGATATCGTACCAACTTCTGTCCTTGGTATGAACAGTCTTCCTACTAAAATCTCATCCCTCAGTTATGGTAAATTTTATTAAATTATTATTATAAGTGCAATAAAAATGTATTAAGTATCAACTGATTAATATCATATTTTCTTCGCAAAATCAGATTTGTAAAGTTTATTCCAATGGTCATAAAATGTGTTGGATTGAAGAGAAGAATTTTAGACGGCGTTCCTTCTTTATACAAAAGTGTATTTTCCTTCTCTCAAAATCTCAGTAAAAAAATAAATTTTAACTTTTTTTTCGCCATTATACTTTAATGGAATTTTCTCTCACGTTAAATAGCTATGACACATATGGAAAGCATTATGATTCATTCGTATGGAAATTAGTAATACGGAAATTATAAACAATTAATAATTAAAATAAAAAAATAAATGTACTGAAAAACTAAGAACTATATGAAAACGATATGCAAGATGTATTTTAAAAGAATGAAAAATTTTTGCTAAACTTTGGTTTATGTCAGTGATTCGCATTGTTCCCCACAGAAGAGTTTCAAAGGTCTTCGGTTCCTCGTTTTACTTTAAATAGCATTTAAAAAATCGTTATACAACCTACGTCCGAAAAGTTCCAGGTTTAACGCAATAAAGAATTTGAAAAAGTGCCATACTCACAATTAATGCTGGTCACCTTCAAAATATCGCTCTTCTGAATCAACATAATGTTTCCAGCGTTTCTAAAGATTCTGAAAACAGTTCTGGAAGGCACTTTTCGGGATGTCCGCAAGTTGTTTTGTCACGGCTGCTTGGATAGATGTAATGTCTGCATGATACTGTCCTTTTAGTGCCCGTTGTATCCTGGGGAACAGAAAGAAGTCACAGGGCGATAAATCAGGGGAATACGGCGCATGTGGCAACACAGTGATTTCATGATGAGCAGGAACTGTTGGACTGACAACGCGGTATGTGGTCTTACGTTATCATGGTGCAAGAACCAATTTCCGGATTCCCGTAACTGGGGACGACGGCGACAAATACTGCTATGTAAACGTCGTAAGACTTACTGGTAGAGTTCTTGATTTACCGTTTGACCCACTGGTATGAATTCCTTGTGGAGTATATCTTTCGAATCAAGAAAGGCTATCAGTCTTTTATGGTTGCTTGCGGGCTTTTTTGTTCGATGGTGAATTGGTACCTCTCCATTCAACGCTTTGTCGCTTGGTTTATGGATCCCACTGCAGACACCATGTTTCATCTCCTGCAATAATTTAGGAGCAAAAATCAGGGTCCTCAGCTGCAGTGCCTAGCAGATCGATGAACGAACATCCTTTTGGTCATCATTCAGAATAAGGGGTACCGATCTGGCATTAAGTTCTCGTTTTTTCAGGCCCTCCCATAAAAGGTTATGACAGATAGACCCTGATGCCCACCGACTCAGCCAAAAGTCTCACTGTAATTCGGCGATCCTTATTTATCTGATTCCCTCAATTCTTCGATTTTTTCCTCACTCCGCACACTGGGGGGACGCCCAGATCTCGAATCATCATCAAGGGATTCCAGCCAGTCACGGAACCATGCATACCATTCGAAAACTTTGTTGCGTGACAATGCTGTGTCTCCACACGCTTCTTTTAACATTATGTAAGTTTCAGAAGTTGATTTACCAATTTTCCAACAAAGAAAAAAAGGATGTTTACTCTCTGCTCTTCCATGGCTAAAAATGAAAAGGGACAACAATGCTTACTATGAATCCCTTAATGCCCGTCTTCCGCCTGCCGGTACCGGTATAAAATGATTTACAGCTGTTCGCTGATTAGCCAAGGACTGCTGTATTCTGGCAAACACCTGATATTTTTATCCCACTAATGTTACGACAGTTATGCAGTCAGTCCTTGAACTTATTGGACGTTGGTTGCATTTTAATCGAAATACATAAATAGGGAGAGAAACGCATGTAAGCAATGCCTGCTGACCTTTTTATTATTATTTTTTTTTTGTGCCTAGTAACAAAAATTTCATCAAAACAGAAAATTTATTTCCAGAGTATTCCTTCCATTCTGAGGACAAAACGAATGTGGACAGAGCGAACGGTTTACTAAATGAACAGCGGACGAGGTGATCTTGGGCAAAGTGATCCGTCACCTTTTGACAGCACTTCCGTCGTCAGTAATTCTGTTATTTCAGAAATACTTGTTTCGGGGTTTTCCGTATTTTGGGGAAAATCCGCTAAATCTTTAGTTCTGACTTTTTCAGTCAGTTTCTCTCCCGGCGCATTAAGTTCACGAGCACTTCCTTATTTGTCTCTGGTGGGATTTGGACCCGCGGCGATCTCCAGAACGGAAAGTGCGTGTGACGTCAATCAGCCAGAAATTCTCGTTAGCCCCCTCCCGCGTAAGGTACAACTCTAATTGCTTAATGAGGATTTTTTTTTTTTGTTACTAATATGGGGGAATTTGTCGTTTTATTTATTGTTAAAGCTTATTATTTTCCTGAATACGCGTGTGATAATTCTAATTTTTCCGTTAGAGGACTTATCATACATTAAGTATTTTTTTACATTACGAGTTTTCCAAGCAACACAAAGACGCTGTCAGTTTTGTCTTTTTAAACTGACAACGTCTTTCAATTATCTTTAAAAAAGGGCTAAATATAACTGCTAAATATAAAATTTACTCTTGATATAGCTATAATAGCTTTTGCCTTAGGGGATCTACAGACTGATAGACATCATACAATCAATTTAATAATTATTCAAATCTCATGTATTCCCGTAAATCGTTGCTGTTACCGGAATTTTTCCGTCATATAGATAAGGGAAAAGTGAGAACAGAATTTTTCGTTAATTTACGGAAGGAATTACGGAAAAGTTCTTGAAAATTCAGAATTTTCCACTAACACCTCTTAGAAACAGCAATTTGCTGTCAATATAAGAAAGGAATTGCCGAAAGGTTCTGAAAATTCAGAATTTTACTGGCGTGCAAAAATTTCGTGAAATTCAGGTTTCTTACCGTCATTTTACGGAGAAGTTTGTATCAGAAATATGGTTTGCTAATTTACAAAAAGGTATCACCGGAAAATAGCTTGCAAATCTCAGAAAATCTTTTAATGTACCGAATTCAGTCGTCAGATGGTAGAATTTTCTGTGTTGTAGGTTTCTAGTTGTTTGTACTTCTGGGTCTGTGCTCAAACCCGAATAAGACATGTTTTTTTTCCTTTGCAGAAAGTAAGGCCGCTAAATTTACGCAAAACATATCATGAGGCTCATGAAACTGGATAAAGAAGAAAACTTCGTTAAATTGTTAGTTCCACTTAACGTCGTAAGTAGGGATCAAATGCTACGTAAGTAGCAGTATGGTTAAAGTTCGCCACGCAGCCGCCAAAGTAAAAAATCAATAGAAGTACTACTAATACACTGCCGGACAATTGCTAAGGACAGATGACAATAGCAACGATAGCAACCATAAAATGGAAGACAGAAAAATGTGGAAATCAGCATAGGTGCGGGATACAGTAAGACGTGTTGTGCGTATGCAAATTTTGGATTGCCAAACTTGTTCGTGACGTCATAGCGCTGATGAGAGATATAAAGGATTTGACGCGTATTGACCGTTGTCGTTCAAACGCAAAGTTGAAAGGGAAAGAATCAATTGACGAACTTGCAAGTTTCAGTATGTCTTCCCGACTTCACCTAGATGATTTTACGCGTGGCCGTATTATTGGCAAGATTGAAGAAGGGCGAAAAATAACAGATGTTGCCAGATAGTTCGACGTCAGCCACAGTGTTGTTTCAAGGCTTTGGAAATCATTTCAAACAAATGGAGAGTGTAGCAAACGTCACGGGGGAGGTCGTGTTCGCAGTACGACACCTGCAGAAGATCGGTACATAGTTCTATCAACAAAAAGACACCGGCGCAGCACAGCTAGTGAGGTAGCAAATCAGTTTATGGCTGCTACTGGCAAGCGGACCTCCCGAAAAACTGTCGCCAGACGTTTGCATGAAGGAGGACTATACGCCTGCCGTCCTGTTGTGTGCATCCCATTGTCCAGAAGTCACCGTACCGCCCGTTTGCAATGGTGCCATCAACATCGCAACTGGACTGATAACGACTGGTCTGCTGTCCTCTTCTCAGATGAGAGTAGATACAGTGTATCGTCTGATTGTCGACGACAACTGATCTGGCGTGATAGTGGTACTGCATATTGTCCAGCAAACATACAGGAAAGGGACCGATATCCGACATGTAGTGTCATGGTATGGGCTGGCATCATGATCAATGGCCGTACGTCCCTCTATGTGCTTCCAACTGGGACTATGACTGGCCAACGATAAATTACCTCATGTTCGCATGTTCCGTGGTGCTGTCGATGATAGATTCATTTTCATGGACGACAACGCAACATGTCATCGAACAGTCGCTGTCCAGGAGTGTCTTGAGAGCGAGGATATTCAACGCCTCGTATGGCCAGCACGTTCTCCAGATCTGAATCCCATTGAAAATGTGTGGGATGCTTTGGGGAGGAGTCTTGCTGGTCTCCAATGCCCTCCAATAAACAAGGACACCCTCATCCGTGCACTGACAGAGGAATGGGATAAATTACCCCAACAGCTGCTTGATAATGTTGTGCAAAGCATGACACAACGTGTGGAATCTTGCATCGCCTTCCATGGTGGCCATATCCCGTGTTGACATCTTACGCTGGAACGCCTGCGGACGGTAATTGCATTTTTTTCACGTTTACGTATTCTGCACAAAATGGCCTGTTTGTCTTTTGAACACGTTCCAAAGCCTTCTGGATTTCAGAGCACAATAAATTGTCTTTCTTGCAATGTCCTGGCATTCTGACATTATTTTATTTCACTTGGCATCCAACCACACTTACTTTCTTATGCGCTATATAGCCGTTTATGATTCGTCCTTAGTAATTGTCCAGCAGTGTAATAAGCAGCATGCTAAATGTCTCGGGAGATGGCTTAATCGCTTAAAAACAATTTATTTTTCTCATCTACCGAGGTATGGTTGTCCACAGGCTTTCTCGCTGTTGTGTTTTCCGTAAACAATATATTTCTACTCCTTAAGATTTTATTACTTTTCTTCCCGCAGTTGGGAAAACTACCCCACGGCTGGCCTAAAACTTCGTTCCCAAAAAACAAGGCACTCTTCACGTTCTTCACGATCGCTCGCTCGCTCCTCTCTACTCACGCTGACCGTCCTGTTCCTGCTTTGTCCTCAGGAACCTGATCCCCTTCGCTCCAATCTACACCACAGTATCGCCTCGAATTAAAAGGTCGACATCGCATTCAAAAATTCAAAGCTTATTTTAATCGCTTCCCGCATCCCTTTCGGAAACGCTTGATCAAAGACAGCGAACCAAAAGCCAGGCTACAAGTGAAAAAACCCAATTTCTGCAAATGTATTTCTCCATTGTCATATCTTTGGAGACGAAACCTAAAATTCGACTGCAAGGCGCAGTTTAAAATCCTTCACTAGGGGACATGAATAAAACTTTCCCAGGCTCGGTGACAAAGAAAAGGGAAACACGAGGCAAAAGAAATGTTGCGAAAACAGATTTATTATTTTTGCCAAAAATGCCTGTATTAAATCACCGTCACAACTAACCGAATAAATTCTGAAACCATGGGTGCTTTATTAATAATTTATGAAAAGTGGAGCAGCACTTCTTCCAGTCGACCAATTAATAGGCTAACTGATTTATTATTGGATGTAGAGTTCCGAGAAATGAGCATGCATGAAACAACAGTTTTAATAATTATTCTGCATCACAAGAATATAGAACTATTTCCATCCCATTTTTTATCCATTTTAGGTTCCTTATTGCTCTCGGCAAGATATATCAATTCCACGTGACTACTGTGACGCCCTCTAGCAGCCTTCTCATTTGCTAAGAAATGATTTATAGTTTTTTTCCAATCAATCAATCAAAAACTTGCAAAGCAATATTAATAATAATTTTCCTGGGCACAGATGCACACATGATTTATAGGTGTTTTTCTTACACTATAACTTGTGAAAATAATAGGTGTAATCAATTGTTGGGTATTTTCATCTTTGGGAGATGAGTAGATGAAATTGGTAACAATAAGAATAGTACATGAATAGACATCAAAAAAAAAAAAAAGGAAATTTCTTTAACAATGTTTATTTATTTTTGTTGTTTGTGATTGTAGAGCTGACACCTGTGCTAAAAGGTGTTATTGTCACATGTGTAAGAAATATGTATCACAAAAATTAAAGTGGTCTTGTACTTGTTCTGGCAGTGATTTAAGGACGCAGCAAATATGCCACAATAAGAACCGAGTTCGTTTCCACCCTCAGGCTAAGCTGAGGTGGATACAAGTTCTAAAGAAACTGTTTAATAATAACCCTTTTACTCAACAAATTTACTACCACTCAAATGTTTGATTTTTGAAGAACCCCATTGGGTTTATTTACAAGTGGAAATGATAGGCTCAAGAATTACACAATTTCAATTACAAATTTGGTAGAACACTTTCCTGTGGCTGATATGAAATTTAGGTTGAAGTCCAACAAATTTTAATGGAAAATATCAGCCCTTTGCTGGTAAATCACATAAGGTGGTGTATCTTTTTCTTTTATATTTTCAGACTAGGTTGAATACAGCTTTTTGCACCAATTATATTCAACAATTCTTTCCAAACATTAATATTTTGGTTTTTCTTAAAAGCACTATGAATATCAGTGGTGGTATGTAAACATTACACAAATACACAAGCTGCAAAAATAATATCAACAAGGTTTCTTAGGCGTCACTGAAATCAGAATTTAGCAGAACAATTTTTTTCCTACGCTAGCAAAAGCTAAAAAATCAAGATATCAAGAACACTTAATTCCTACTTCAACATCTTTAGCAAAATTAGGATATAAAGCCAAGCCAGTAAAAAAAAGTTTCTAGGTACCAATTCGGCTTGACTAACCATTTCAAAAGGTACTGGTATTCAAAGCACACGGCAAGTTTCATTAATACATAGTAGCACTATCCTATCACTACTCACTTCTTGGTTAATTTGTGCAAAAATTTTACTTTTATATATACATCACGGGTAAATATACATCATTTATAGTGCACACTGTATATGACTTTAGCCCTGCTGATTTGCACAATTATTTAGGAAAAAGAGGAGAAAGGAAGGAGTTTCAGGGCTTCCCCCTCTCCTTTTTTCTTTAACTCCCAAAATTTTAATTTATAGATTCGCCCCTTTTCATATGCATCCAAAAGATTCAAAGATTTTGGTTCAAAATGGTCAACTAAAGCTTTCCTCAAAAAAAAAAAGAATTTATTATTTGACTGATACATGACATAGCCGATCAAAAGAAAAAGATATTACTTCCTCCTTTGACTCTCCCCGTAACTACAACAGACTTAAGTTCCACTTCCTTGTTTACTTTACAGTGCAAAAAAAAAAAAAAAATTTGAGTGCCGAATAATAAAAAACAAAATTACGTTTAGTTAAAGCAAAAATTTCTCCCACAACTTCTAGGTTAAATAACTGACTCAGCTGGATTGAATTTGAACATTTCCTAGTAGACAATTGCTCACATCTTTGCAGAAACAAAACAAAAAAAAAAAAAAAGAAAGAAAGGAGTTACCTAGTCTTCTTGGTTGTTTTCTTCCGTGAAATTTTCAAAATTTTCAGGTTTTTTTTTTTTGTAGGTTTGTTTTGAAGGCTTTCTCACCTCCAGAGAGTGGCTGCTGTGGACTGGCGAAGAAGAGAAAAGAGTCCAACTTGCAGGGGTTCGGGTCGGCCATCTTGTTTGTTTTATGGGGTTCTTTTTTTGACATCTTCGTCGAGAAGGAGAAGAAGTGAGTCCGGCAGGCGATTTTTTCTTACAAGGATAAGCTGCGCCTGAGGTGGATAACCACCATTTCTTTGGGGCACCGGTTGATGTGTGCTGAGAAGCCAGCCCTCACCAGAAAGGAAAATAA
Organism: Macrothele yani; assembly: GCA_039090855.1. Lineage (NCBI taxonomy): Eukaryota > Metazoa > Arthropoda > Arachnida > Araneae > Macrothelidae > Macrothele > Macrothele yani. The sequence continues at coordinate 98,243,633 of CM077005.1, read as the reverse complement.
TTCCTCTATTTTGAAGAAAAACACCCTGGAAGGCTCCATCACAAAAGCATCGGTGAAAGTGCAGTCAGCCCTTATGCCGAGCTCTCCCAAGGACAAAAACGGTAGGCCTGGACCTTTTTTCGCCTGTGTAGGAGGTTGGAGAGGCTGGCTTCAGGTTCAGATCGCACCAAGCAGCAGAGAGCGTACAAAAAATTATGCCTGAATAGCAACAAGTTCGATGGGGAACGAGGAAGAAATGTTTATCAGAAGCTCGGAGGTTGGTGCGAAAGCTCAAGTTACTTCCGGTAGCGGCACGCGTACCACACAAGTGCGCCCGTTGGGTGGCAACCGTGCGGGGGGAGTTCACGCTTGTAACATTATTGTACAGCGTCATCTAGTAACCATTTGTAGAGGCTTCTGCAAACAGTTATTACTAAGTGAGTTACTGGTTTGCACCAGGTCCGCTAGATATCGCGTCCTATCACATTGAATTGAAATTGGAAATAAAATTATGAAAATTTTGTAATATTTTACGGCGCCGCTGTGAGGAAGCCGCGGCTCTCCGGGGTGCCGTGGTGCACACTTTGGGAACCATTGTCCTAATCTACTGAAAGTGTGTTCCTTATGAAGAAATGTATTTAAGAATAGAATAGCACCAAAGTAAAATAAGCGTACCTTTTCGATTAAAGATGATTTACCAAAACCTCAATGAACGAAGACGAAGGGTACACAGGCTTAGAATTTACAATTTGGATTGTAATTTGTTATATGGAGCATTGGAACTGGAAGATACTTATTATTTATTTTCCTCTTAGAGAGAAAATCTTATTACATTAATATCACTCAGTAAACAAACATTATCGCATTTTGGGAACGGCGACGACAAAATAAACACAACACGCAGTCAAACAAGTTGCTGAAACTACTTCTACACAGCTTCTAGCGGTGGAAGGGTGAAGAAAACTGGCGTCCTCTTTCCAAGCGCGAGAGTGTGCACCGGAGCGCCCTCTGCCCCTCTCTTGGCTTACACAAAATATTACTCTCAGGCAGAGAGTCTCAGAACGTCTGTCAGAGTATAAATGGTGTTTCATGCTAACAGAAAAGAATATATTATAATAATTAGATTTGGGGCAATGATCCTTGGTTCAACCTTGACTTTCAGTTTGAGTCAACGTTGACTTTGTTCAACCTTGACTTTTTTTATCGCACAAGTGAACTAAAGAGTTAAAAAATTGTTGAAAAGGCGCCACTTTTGAAAAATGTTCTCAGGGGGAGCGGTAGCTCCCATTAGCTACGCTACTGCCTGGAATCCGGCCAGGAATGAGAGCACATGGAGCCGTACGATATCATCCCCATACCGCTGGCCCGTCAATGATCCCCGTATTATTACTAGAGCTGACTGACTATTGTAGTAGGCAATGGCTCCCCAGACCATAATGCCTGCAGTGAGGGAAGTGTGGCGCAAGGTTGGGATTGTGTCGTTGACCCGGGGTCCTCCACACCTGGAAACGATTATCTGTCCCCAAAACGAAGCTGCACTCATCGCTAAACACCATACGTCACCAGTCTGTAGCGTTCGACATCGCTCTGGCCTGGCACCACTGCACATGGAGCCGGTGATGTTCCGGTGTTAATGGCAAAACACATAAGGGAGCTCCGATCGCAGATTCACTGAGGCGAGGCGTCGGGAAATGGTTCGTAGAAACACAGAAGACGCCACATCTGCCTCTATAGTGGACCGGGTCCCCGTGGGATCCGTTCGTGCCTGGCGCATGATCCATTGATCCACTCTACCGATGGTCCTCCTGGTCCGTCCGGAGCCGCTCCTTCGTGTGGCAGTGCCGTCATGTGCCCACTGTTCCCAACATAGTCGGACGCTATGGTCACAACGATCCACGTGGCGAGCTATACGGCTGCGCCGATCACCCTGTGGTTATCAGCCTGATGATCCGTCCTCCCTCAAAGTCCGTAAGTTGCGTAAATCGACGTCTCCGGTGTGTGCTTTTCGCTTTCTTGGGGCATCGACTACACGCCTGTTTATAAGGCTTCTGGTTCGTGCTTGCAGCGCCACCACAGGGTGTGCAGTCATGCTCACTGGCACCAAACGTGGATCATTTGCACACCAGCACGCAGTCTAGCTATTTGCAAAGTTTGGCGGTTGCAGCATGTTTTCTTCTAGGTGCGCAAATTTCATTGTCCGTGAGAATATGAACTCCCATTATACATGGCGTTATTGATTATGAAAAGGCCTTCGATTCCGTGAAACCATCAACAGTTACAATGGCTTTGAAATCCTGCGGTATTGAAGATGCATACATTAGCGTTATTAATAACATCTATGAAAACGCAAGTGCAAAGATTCGGATATTTGAGGATACAGCACAAATAAAAACTAGAAAGGGAGTAAGACAAGGTGATACTATATCTCCCAAGCTCTTTAATGCCACATTGCTAAATGTCTTTCCATCATTGAACTGGGAAAACAAAGGGATAAAGCTTAATGGAGATTATTTAAGTCATCTTCATTTTGCTGATGACGTTGTTATTTTTGCAACTGAAATTTTTGCACCCCATGGGAGATGGATGGATGAAATTCGAAAGCATGCCGGAGTGACACGGAAGAGTCACTCCGGCATAGAAGAGTCACAGGCTCAAGACAGACAATTGTGGGAAAAACTTGGGGAGACCTTCATCCAGCAGAATATTGATAATGGTTGACGATGATGATGTAGATTATGATATATACATACACAGTCGAGTCACATTATTGTGACCACCTCCTACTTTTGACGTCAACAGCGAAACAAGGCGCCAATGAAACAAGGCACGTGTCGTGAGCTGGCTTGGAGGGTATATAGGGTGTGGCGTAGGCATTCTGAAAACATATCACTCGTTGCTGTCATGGATAAAAGGAGCGATTTATCAGATTTGCAAAAAGGGATGATTATCGGCTTTCGGGCCAAGGGTGTGAGAGTATTTCTGAAATAACGCATTTTGTGAACAGTTCGCGTGCTGCTGTGGTTAAAGTGTATCGTGATTGGTGAAATGACACCATTGCGAATAAGCGACGTGGAAAGTGCGGAGCCCCACGTGCCATTGATGTGAGAGGTGAACGTCGGCTGTGAAGGTGCGTGAGTGCCGATCAACGCGCTACAGTGGAGCAACGTCGGCTATGAAGGTGCGTGAGCGCCGATCAACATGCTACAGTGGAGCAACGTCGGCTGTGAAGGTGCGTGAGCGCCGATCAACGCGCTACAGTGGAGCAACTCACTGACCGAATGAACCAGGGGGCTACCGGAAGTGTGTCTATAACGACAGTTCAGCGAACTGTGCTGCGCATGGGGCTCCGATGCAGAAGGATGGTCACTGCACCTGTGCTAACGAGGGTGCATCGGCAGAAAAGGCTTACATTTGCACGGCAGTATCGGAATTGGACCTCCGCTAATTGGCAAAGGATTGGCTTCTCCGATGAGTCACGTTTTCTGCTTCACCGAACGGATGGACGTTGGCGTATAAGGCGAGAAATATCGGAGAACAAACACCCTTCAACCATTGCTGGAAGTTAGTGGGGGCAGCACTATGGTCTGGGAAATGTGTTCGTGACATTCCCTGGGTCCACTCATACCTGTGGAAGGCACAATGAACAGAATTCGTTATGAATCCATCATTGCAGACCACGTACACCCATGAATGCCGATTGTCTTTCCATGGACGGATGGGATCTTCCAGCTCGACAATGCTACGTCTCACACAGCTAGAAATGTCCGAGAGTTATTGGAAGAGCACGATGAAGACTTCAAAGTACTTCCTTGGCCCCCTAATTACCCAGACTTAAACCCAATTGAGTATCTGTGGTACCATCTCGATCGTGTTGTTCGCTCTATGGATCCTCCACCACGCACCCTCCAGCAGCTGTCAGATGCACTGCAGTTAGCATGGCTCTACATACCTCTGAACACCTTCCAGCACCTTACTGAGTCACTCCCAGCCCGTCTAGCTGCTGTTCGCGCTGCACACGGCGATTACTCTAGACATTAGCTGGTGGTCACAATATGTGACTCGACCGTGTATATATACCGTATATATATTATACATATATATCGAGATCCCAGATTTAACGAAAAAAACAGGAATTTTTGCTCGGTACAATGCTAATTTATAGCTAATTGGATCGATTTTAGCAAACAAAACTTAAAATTTCCCGGATTTAAAGTGCCAGAGAAAACCTAAGATCATTTTTTTAAAAAGTAACAAAATTTCATAAAATTCTATATACTTCGAATAACAAGGCAAGTAAAATCTGCGGCGCACTGCCCTGGAATGGAGGAATGGAAATGGTGGCATACAGAAGAAATCTGCAACATCGTCGTGAAATCTCAGTGTGCCAGTGGGAAGAAAGTTGATAGAAAAGCAATGGGAAGGGTATACTACATCCAATGCTGAACAAGCAATTGTGCTAAAGAATTTCTCTCAGCCATACCAAGGAGCTATATCTTGTGAGTATCAGATTAGCAGATTTGAAAACAGGCTCTCTACTCCTGGGCAAAAAGAGCAACATGTAATGCGTGGATTTCTGGACGTCAACTGCAGAGGGAAATAGGGGAACAGTGGAATGAGGATAGGGCCTGAGGAGAAACAGGAGATAGCAATTCTTGGAATTATTCCAATAACCTCTTTCACCATCTAAGTGAGCGTCGTTGAATTGAGAAGGTCGGTGCTGTTTTTGCTTCATGTGTGTCGTTTAACAGTGGTCAGTGTTAGCTATCAAGTACAACATCCTGTTCTTTTATAAATGACAAAATGTCGAGGAGAAAAGCGTTGCCCGGAAACGATGAAGTAGCTATCATTAGAAATCTAGAAAATTTAAAAAAAGTGTTGCTATATGTTATGATATAAGTGTATAGTAACTTAATATAATTAATATTTTTATTGCCATGTTTAAATAGTCCCATTAATATTCATATGCACATATTTAAATAGTCCCCTTTTTCACACCAAAATAGATTTAGCGAGAGCTGGAATTGAAGGAAGATTTCGGTAGCTCCGAAGATCCTCGTTATAAGTTTGTTCTACTATATACTCGTATTTCCGGCATTCTTAGTCCCTGTACGTTCATGGGCACTGCCATTGTTCCAAACTGAGTGATTTGCTGTGTAAGAAAGATTCTCATAACAATGTCATTATTACCAGGCAGCAAACAATGCCTATTGCGTCGTTCACCATTGTTGGAAGCAAATATAAAAGCATCAGCAAGGGGAGAAATATCCAGAATGAAAAGTGAAGTAAGATATTAGGTTAGGACTTACGCCTTAGAGTTCACAATGAAGTTCACAGATGTGGAAGATATTTATAGTTTCATGTTCCTCAGGAAGAGGATTTTCTCAGAAATTTACTATCTATAAGTGGAAGATGTGAAGAGTTAGAAGTCAGTCGGAAGATTCAGAAAGTATTTTTCCGGACATTTCCGTTCTTCAAGTGGAAGACAGAAGAGTCAGAAGTCAGAAGATACGGTAAGTATGTGTTTCGCTACATTATAAACAATGTTTTCAAAATAGAGTTATTCATTCAAGAAACAACCTTGATCTACTTTATTTCCATTATAAAGGTGAAACAGTTTTTTTTAATAGAAACGCATATTAAAAAAGCTAATAAAAGTTTTTGACACAGTAATAGGAATTCTATAAAGTTATTTTCTTTCCTTGTAACTTAGTCCTTACAAATAATTTTATTCGCTTGCATGGGTTGACTCCACACTCTCACATGGTTTACTCGCTTACTCGATACAATATCAGTGATTTAATATCCAAACAACAGCATAAAGCACGTCAATCTGTCCAATCTTAATATAACAACACGTCTCTCAATCATAATAACATCAGTCCCTTTAAACAACCGCTGCATTGCCTTTTTATCTATCGTTCTTATTTGGCCACACATACGTCACACTTTTTTCGACATCAGGGTGTTGCCAACATTAATCTTGTTCGAGGGAAAAGACATAACGTTAAGGTTTGAAAATGTCTAAGAAACGAACTCAAATTAACAGAGAAAAAGAAACTCAAAAGGAAAGCTAAAATAGAATATATGTTACAACACAAGAAAAAGATTAAAAATCCAAACAGCCATTCCACGAATACGAGCAATTGTGACACCACTGATATAAGTTTATTTTTAAGTGTCAAGGTAAACACTGTAACGTTAATTCGTTCTAAAACCTTTTCTCGTTTGGTCTTTTCAAAATTTTGATCGAAAATAAAAAAGTACTTAGCTATAACCTAGCTGTAATTTCCAAAAGTTTGTCAGATTGCTTTTAAAATTCAATTTACCTTAGTCGAGGCAAAATCTGAATATTCGCAATACAGAGAGGAGAGATTCAATTGTAAAAAAATAACAAAATTTTCGAAATCACAGCAAAAGTATATATATATTGTGTACTTTATTTATTTCCGCTCAAAATTTTCAAGACCAGAAAGCACCAGGATTCCAGAAAGTTTGTATAGAAACATTTAACATTGCATGTATAGGATTGATTTTTTCTTTAGGTACCCCCAAATACTGCTCAACTGGGTTCATGTCTGAAAAAGCGACATGAAAACAACAGAAAACAACAACAAGTATTTGAAACAGTTGTTGAATCATCAAAATGAGAGGCTCCCTTTTGTTAACGTAACAACGAAAACTTTTGGCTTTAATTTGTCTAATTTATCGCTAAAACTGGATGTATATCAAAGGAAAATTCTGTCATTAACTGAAATCATTCTCTACAGAAATGATTAAGGCGAATTAAGAAACCGAATGAGACTTACTGAATACTCTGGGGAAATTAAAACAAAACTAGTGTTCAAATCCAGTTTTCAGAAAGAGTTCCTTTTCTAGTTTAGATTTTTCATCAACCTACTTGAACACAAAAACCAAATAAAAATATAAGATTTGCCTTATGCGAATCTTTTCAATCACATTCTGCTTAAAACATATTCTTACACATTTTCCGCAAATCTCCTCTTACAACTAGATGATAATTCAAAAATTAAGTATCAAAATCCAAGTAATACACTAATATCAAAAAGGAATACCGTAGAAAGGAAGTTCATAGCAAGCATTCAGGCGCTGCATAGCAGATACACCAGGCTATACTAAAAAGCCAAGTTAGACAGGGAAAACCTTCTCTAAAATAGCGTAATATATATTTAAAAACTCGGTTTCTGTCTCTTTCTCTCTCTCTCCCTCAAATATTTTTCACCTGAATCAAATAGCATTTGAAAAAATATCGCAGAGATTCAGTACACCCAAATTGAGGAATCTAGGTAAAATACGTAGTTGTGTTTTTAGTGAAGAACAATGTATTAACAACACAATAAAAAGCAATCTTGGAGTTAGGTAAACAGTTCCAGGGAGCTTCCGCAAAAATATCCATGTTAAGGGATTTATGTTACACACGATATCTGATTTTCGACATCCACCTTTCCAACACAAATTTAACAATAGTTCGTAGGAAAGCACGGAATGGGTTCCAATGTGTACCTAAAGCAAGGGTATTGAAAAGGGATTGAACACACGAAAATCTGCCGATGTACGATTCCAGATATTAAATATAAGGAGCTGAAATCTGACATAATCGTACTGCTTCGTCTGACGACACCTGCAGAGATGGTCGACCACAAGCAATGTTCAATGCGTCCTATTATTTAAAGAATAGTTCAAGCGAGACCGGAAAACAAGCCCTTCTCCTCTTAAATACCAATGTGTAATAAAGCGCAATAGCTAATGTGAATCTTGGAGGCATAAGTTGCACATGACCTATTTAGTTTTATATACATTTGTTCTACCCTCGCACACGTCGATCTATAGTTAACCAATGAAAAGTAAAAGTTGAGAAATCTCCAGTAACTGAAGAAAGTCCCTTTGTTAACTACGAAAATCACAAATGCTTGTTTAAAATCTGTTTCCCATTGTCTTAAACCAGGTAACGACTTCACAGTTGGGCGCTTGAACGACGTAGATGGAAGCGGGGTGGCGAAACCTTGTGTTGTGAACAGGAGTACTTTCCTGCTGATTCCTTTGCGAAACCGGCTATGAAGGACAGATTTTGTTTCTTCAGAGAAATAAAAGTTTGTACATAAACTTGTAAAATTTCTTCATCGGCGTCAGACCGATAGAAATTCCACAAGTATGTAACGCCTTCATAGCAGAAGTGAAGGATAGCCACTCTATGTCCACCGAAAGGAGAGAAAAAAATCGTTATCAGCAAAAACTGATTCTCGCCGAGGGTAATTAAGTGTGAAGAATAGCTTGGATTTTTGTCTATATGTATAAATTACCGGAGTTTTACTTTGGGGAACACTATTTCGAGGAAGCATTTGGACAATGCAGTTTAGCAGAACACAGGTCTGAAGAAAAGTTTCTTTTTCAATATTCATACTAATTTCCGTATCACAGAACAAACAGAATAGCGTGACACCTACCTAAACTCAATTTAGGTCTAACAGAAAATTCGGCTCACCTCTGTGAGATTAAATCGAATTGGAATGGCGAAATTCTTAAGGATCAGAGGAATTCGACTTAAGGAAGTAGACATGCACTGGGTTGGGCAAGAATTATTATGTGCATAGAATGATCAGTCTCCAGTGCGGCACAAAATTAAAGTAGCTTCTTAAAAATAAATGTTCTTTTGCTCTAAACGGAAAAACAGGGGAAAAGCGTATTACTCAGAAGAATTATATCACGCTTAAAGTAAAATTTCGTATAAAATCAGTGAGATTCAGATTCTATGAACAAATGGAAACCGATGACTAATTGAAGACTGAATACCAAAGGACGGAAAAAGTTACAGGAAAGACCGAATAGGAGATGCGGTGGATGAGAATCGCAAATCTGGTGAGACTACGGGAAGGAGCTGACTGAAAACGGAGATTTGTGGGAGTAACTTGGATATACATACATTGAGCAGTCGATTGGTCATGGGTGTTGATAATGATGATATAACGGCATAAATATATTTTTAGATAATTTGTGGGAAAGCTGGCGTTTTCTACACCTTTCAATGCTACATCACTGCACACGTACGTTATATACAGATAAATTGAGAGGAATGCCAAAAATGTCGAAATATCAAGGGTAATAGAATATATTTTGTACTCGGACATATTGCTCAAGCAATTGAAGTCATCATACACAAATACATGGTACTGGCAGATGGATAGAATGTTAATTATACATTGAGGCGCAGCACAGAAAATTGAAGTCATACATCGCCCATCTTCCACAAGCAAGTTTAATGAATTCGGTTCCAAGCTTTAACTGAAGTTTGTTTTTTCCTAAAGCGTAGTTATTGCAACAGTATATTCTCTAAAAGAGTGCAATTTTTAATTAAAACTTCGGCCTCTCTCATTCACACACACACGCTCAAACACTTTTCAGCTGGTTAACAGAGAATTGTTGAAAAACATTTCACCGAAATTTAGTGCTATCACATAGAGTAAAATACGTAGTTGTGTTTTTAGTGAAGAGCAATGTATGTATACCTTATCCACATAAGAAATAGCAATCATGGGTTTAAGTAAAGGGCTCGAGGGAGCTTTCGCAAAAATATGCATCTAAAGGGATTTACCTGACACACCATTTGTGATGTTCGACATCCACCTTTCCAACACAAATTTTACAATAGTTCGAAGGAAAGCACGGGATGGGATTGAACGTGAACTTTAAAGCATGGGGATCGGAAAGAGATTAAACACACGTACTTATTTGTAAATCGGCCGACGTACGATTTCAGATATTGAATGTAATGAGCTGAAATCTGACATAATCGTACTGCATCGGCTGACGACGCCTGCCGAGATGGTCGACCACAAGCAATGTTAAATGCGTCCTCTTTTTTTAAAGAATAGTTCAAGCGAGACCGGAAAACAAGTCCTTCTTCTCTTAAATACCAATGTGTAATAAAGCGCAATAGCAAAGGTGAATCTTGGAGGCATAAGTTGCACATGACCTATTTAGTTTTATTTACATTTGTTCTACCCTCGCACACGTCGATCTATAGGTAACAAATAAAAAGTAAAAGTTGAGAAATCTCCAGAAACTGAAGAAAGTCCCTTTGTTAACTACGAAAATCACAAATGCTTGTTTAAAATCTGTTTCCCATTGTCTTAAACCAGGTAACGACTTCACAGTTGGGCGCTTGAACGACGTAGATGGAAGCGGGGTGGCGAAACCTTGTGTTGTCAACAGGAGTACTTTCCTGCTGATTCCTTTGCGAAACCGGCTATGAAGGACAGATTTTGTTTCTTCAGAGAAATAAAAGTTTGTACATAAACTTGTAAAATTTCTTCATCGGCGTCAGACCGATAGAAATTCCACAAGTATGTAACGCCTTCATAGCGGAAGTGAAGGATAGCCGCTCTATGTCCACCGAAAGGAGAGAAAAAAATCGTTATCAGCAAAAACTGATTCTCGCCGAGGGTAATTAAGTGTGAAGAATAGCTTGGATTTTTGTCTATATGTATAAATTACCGGAGTTTTACTTTGGGGAACACTATTTCGAGGAAGCATTTGGACAATGCAGTTTAGCAGAACACAGGTCTGAAGAAAAGTTTCTTTTTCAATATTCATACTAATTTCCGTATCACAGAACAAACAGAATAGCGTGACACCTACCTAAACTCAATTTAGGTCTAACAGAAAAATTCGGCTCACCTCTGTGAGATTAAATCGAATTGAAATGGCGAAATTCTTAAGGATCAGAGGAATTCGACTTAAGGAAGTAGACATGCACTGGGTTGGGCAAGAATTATTATGTGCATAGAATGATCAGTCTCCAGTGCGGCACAAAATTAAAGTAGCTTCTTAAAAATAAATGTTCTTTTGCTCTAAACGGAAAAACGGGGAAAAGCGTATTACTCAGAAGAATTATATCACGCTTAAAGTAAAATTTCGTATAATATCAGTGAGATTCAGATTCTATGAACAAATGGAAACGGATGACTAATTGAAGACTGAATACCAAAGGACGGAAAAAGTTACAGGAAAGACCGAATAGGAGATGCGGTGGATGAGAATCGCAAATCTGGTGAGACTACGGGAAGGAGCTGACTGAAAACGGAGATTTGTGGGAGTAACTTGGATATACATACATTGAGCAGTCGATTGGTCATGGGTGTTGATAATGATGATATAACGGCATAAATATATTTTTAGATAATTTGTGGGAAAGTTGGTGTTTTCTACACCTTTCAATGCTACATCACTGCACACGTACGTTATATACAGAGAAATTGAGAGGAATGCCAAAAATGTCGAAATGTCAAGGGTAATAGAATATATCATTTTGTACTCGGACATATTGCTCAAGCAATTGAAGTCATCATACACAAATACATGGTACTGGCAGATGGATAGAATGTTAATTATACATTGAGGCGCAGCACAGAAAATTGAAGTCATACATCGCCCATCTTCCACAAGCAAGTTTAATGAATTCGGTTCCAAGCTTTAACTGAAGTTTGTTTTCTCCTAAAGCGTAGTTATTGCAACAGTATATTCTCTAAAAGAGTGCAATTTTTAATTAAAACTTCGGCCTCTCTCTCTCTCAATCTCTACCTCACACACACACGCTCAAACACTTTTCAGCTGGTTAACAGAGAATTGTTGAAAAACATTTACCGAAATTTAGTGCTATCACATAGAGTAAAATACGTAGTTGTGTTTTTAGTGAAGAGCAATGTATGTATACCTTATCCACATAAGAAATAGCAATCATGGGTTTAAGTAAAGGGCTCGAGGGAGCATTCGTAAAAATATGCATCTAAAGGGATTTACCTGACACACCATTTGTGATGTTCGACATCCACCTTTCCAACACAAATTTAACAATAGTTCGAAGGAAAGCACGGGATGGGATTGAACGTGAACCTTAAAGCATGGGGATCGGAAAGAGATTAAACACACGTACTTATTTGTAAATCGGCCGACGTACGATTTCAGATATTGAATGTAATGAGCTGAAATCTGACATAATCGTACTGCATCGGCTGACGACGCCTGCCGAGATGGTCGACCACAAGCAATGTTAAATGCGTCCTCTTTTTTAAAGAATAGTTCAAGCGAGACCGGAAAACAAGTCCTTCTTCTCTTAAATACCAATGTGTAATAAAGCGCAATAGCAAAGGTGAATCTTGGAGGCATAAGTTGCACATGACCTATTTAGTTTTATTTACATTTGTTCTACCCTCGCACACGTCGATCTATAGGTAACAAATAAAAAGTAAAAGTTGAGAAATCTCCAGAAACTGAAGAAAGTCCCTTTGTTAACTACGAAAATCACAAATGCTTGTTTAAAATCTGTTTCCCATTGTCTTAAACCAGGTAACGACTTCACAGTTGGGCGCTTGAACGACGTAGATGGAAGCGGGGTGGCGAAACCTTGTGTTGTCAACAGGAGTACTTTCCTGCTGATTCCTTTGCGAAACCGGCTATGAAGGACAGATTTTGTTTCTTCAGAGAAATAAAAGTTTGTACATAAACTTGTAAAATTTCTTCATCGGCGTCAGACCGATAGAAATTCCACTAGTATGTAACGCCTTCATAGCGGAAGTGAAGGATAGCCGCTCTATGTCCACCGAAAGGAGAGAAAAAATCGTTATCAGCAAAAACTGATTCTCGCCGAGGGTAATTAAGTGTGAAGAATAGCTTGGATTTTTGTCTATATGTATAAATTACCGGAGTTTTACTTTGGGGAACACTATTTCGAGGAAGCATTTGGACAATGCAGTTTAGCAGAACACAGGTCTGAAGAAAAGTTTCTTTTTCAATATTCATACTAATTTCCGTATCACAGAACAAACAGAATAGCGTGACACCTACCTAAACTCAATTTAGGTCTAACAGAAAATTCGGCTCACCTCTGTGAGATTAAATCGAATTGAAATGGCGAAATTCTTAAGGATCAGAGGAATTCGACTTAAGGAAGTAGACATGCACTGGGTTGGGCAAGAATTATTATGTGCATAGAATGATCAGTCTCCAGTGCGGCACAAAATTAAAGTAGCTTCTTAAAAATAAATGTTCTTTTGCTCTAAACGGAAAATCGGGGAAAAGCGTATTACTCAGAAGAATTATATCACGCTTAAAGTAAAATTTCGTATAATATCAGTGAGATTCAGATTCTATGAACAAATGGAAACGGATGACTAATTGAAGACTGAATACCAAAGGACGGAAAAAGTTACAGGAAAGACCGAATAGGAGATGCGGTGGATGAGAATCGAAAATCTGGTGAGACTACGGGAAGGAGCTGACTGAAAACGGAGATTTGTGGGAGTAACTTGGATATACATACATTGAGCAGTCGATTGGTCATGGGTGTTGATAATGATGATATAACGGCATAAATATATTTTTAGATAATTTGTGGGAAAGCTGGCGTTTTCTACACCTTTCAATGCTACATCACTGCACACGTACGTTATATACAGAGAAATTGAGAGGAATGCCAAAAATGTCGAAATGTCAAGGGTAATAGAATATATCATTTTGTACTCGGACATATTGCTCAAGCAATTGAAGTCATCATACACAAATACATGGTACTGGCAGATGGATAGAATGTTAATTATACATTGAGGCGCAGCACAGAAAATTGAAGTCATACATCGCCCATCTTCCACAAGCAAGTTTAATGAATTCGGTTCCAAGCTTTAACTGAAGTTTGTTTTCTCCTAAAGCGTAGTTATTGCAACAGTATATTCTCTAAAAGAGTGCAATTTTTAATTAAAACTTCGGCCTCTCTCATTCACACACACACGCTCAAACACTTTTCAGCTGGTTAACAGAGAATTGTTGAAAAACATTTCACCGAAATTTAGTGCTATCACATAGAGTAAAATACGTAGTTGTGTTTTTAGTGAAGAGCAATGTATGTATACCTTATCCACATAAGAAATAGCAATCATGGGTTTAAGTAAAGGGCTCGAGGGAGCTTTCGCAAAAATATGCATCTAAAGGGATTTACCTGACACACCATTTGTGATGTTCGACATCCACCTTTCCAACACAAATTTAACAATAGTTCGAAGGAAAGCACGGGATGAGATTGAACGTGAACCTTAAAGCATGGGGATCGGAAAGAAATTAAACACACGTACTTATTTGTAAATCGGCCGACGTACGATTTCAGATATTGAATGTAATGAGCTGAAATCTGACATAATCGTACTGCATCGGCTGACGACGCCTGCCGAGATGGTCGACCACAAGCAATGTTAAATGCGTCCTCTTTTTTTAAAGAATAGTTCAAGCGAGACCGGAAAACAAGTCCTTCTTCTCTTAAATACCAATGTGTAATAAAGCGCAATAGCAAAGGTGAATCTTGGAGGCATAAGTTGCACATGACCTATTTAGCTTTATTTACATTTGTTCTACCCTCGCACACATCGATCTATAGGTAACAAATAAAAAGTAAAAGTTGAGAAATCTCCAGAAACTGAAGAAAGTCCCTTTGTTAACTACGAAAATCACAAATGCTTGTTTAAAATCTGTTTCCCATTGTCTTAAACCAGGTAACGACTTCACAGTTGGGCGCTTGAACGACGTAGATGGAAGCGGGGTGGCGAAACCTTGTGTTGTCAACAGGAGTACTTTCCTGCTGATTCCTTTGCGAAACCGGCTATGAAGGACAGATTTTGTTTCTTCAGAGAAATAAAAGTTTGTACATAAACTTGTAAAATTTCTTCATCGGCGTCAGACCGATAGAAATTCCACAAGTATGTAACGCCTTCATAGCGGAAGTGAAGGATAGCCGCTCTATGTCCACCGAAAGGAGAGAAAAAAATCGTTATCAGCAAAAACTGATTCTCGCCGAGGGTAATTAAGTGTGAAGAATAGCTTGGATTTTTGTCTATATGTATAAATTACCGGAGTTTTACTTTGGGGAACACTATTTCGAGGAAGCATTTGGACAATGCAGTTTAGCAGAACACAGGTCTGAAGAAAAGTTTCTTTTTCAATATTCATACTAATTTCCGTATCACAGAACAAACAGAATAGCGTGACACCTACCTAAACTCAATTTAGGTCTAACAGAAAATTCGGCTCACCTCTGTGAGATTAAATCGAATTGAAATGGCGAAATTCTTAAGGATCAGAGGAATTCGACTTAAGGAAGTAGACATGCACTGGGTTGGGCAAGAATTATTATGTGCATAGAATGATCAGTCTCCAGTGCGGCACAAAATTAAAGTAGCTTCTTAAAAATAAATGTTCTTTTGCTCTAAACGGAAAATCGGGGAAAAGCGTATTACTCAGAAGAATTATATCACGCTTAAAGTAAAATTTTGTATAATATCAGTGAGATTCAGATTCTATGAACAAATGGAAACGGATGACTAATTGAAGACTGAATACCAAAGGACGGAAAAAGTTACAGGAAAGACCGAATAGGAGATGCGGTGGATGAGAATCGCAAATCTGGTGAGACTACGGGAAGGAGCTGACTGAAAACGGGGATTTGTGGGAGTAACTTGGATATACATACATTGAGCAGTCGATTGGTCATGGGTGTTGATAATGATGATATAACGGCATAAATATATTTTTAGATAATTTGTGGGAAAGCTGGCGTTTTCTACACCTTTCAATGCTACATCACTGCACACGTACGTTATATACAGAGAAATTGAGAGGAATGCCAAAAATGTCGAAATGTCAAGGGTAATAGAATATATCATTTTGTACTCGGACATATTGCTCAAGCAATTGAAGTCATCATACACAAATACATGGTACTGGCAGATGGATAGAATGTTAATTATACATTGAGGCGCAGCACAGAAAATTGAAGTCATACATCGCCCATCTTCCACAAGCAAGTTTAATGAATTCGGTTCCAAGCTTTAACTGAAGTTTGTTTTCTCCTAAAGCGTAGTTATTGCAACAGTATATTCTCTAAAAGAGTGCAATTTTTAATTAAAACTTCGGCCTCTCTCTCTCTCAATCTCTACCTCACACACACACGCTCAAACACTTTTCAGCTGGTTAACAGAGAATTGTTGAAAAACATTTACCGAAATTTAGTGCTATCACATAGAGTAAAATACGTAGTTGTGTTTTTAGTGAAGAGCAATGTATGTATACCTTATCCACATAAGAAATAGCAATCATGGGTTTAAGTAAAGGGCTCGAGGGAGCTTTCGCAAAAATATGCATCTAAAGGGATTTACCTGACACACCATTTGTGATGTTCGACATCCACCTTTCCAACACAAATTTAACAATAGTTCGAAGGAAAGCACGGGATGAGATTGAACGTGAACCTTAAAGCATGGGGATCGGAAAGAGATTAAACACACGTACTTATTTGTAAATCGGCCGACGTACGATTTCAGATATTGAATGTAATGAGCTGAAATCTGACATAATCGTACTGCATCGGCTGACGACGCCTGCCGAGATGGTCGACCACAAGCAATGTTAAATGCGTCCTCTTTTTTAAAGAATAGTTCAAGCGAGACCGGAAAACAAGTCCTTCTCTTAAATACCAATGTGTAATAAAGCGCAATAGCAAAGGTGAATCTTGGAGGCATAAGTTGCACATGACCTATTTAGCTTTATTTACATTTGTTCTACCCTCGCACACGTCGATCTATAGGTAACAAATAAAAAGTAAAAGTTGAGAAATCTCCAGAAACTGAAGAAAGTCCCTTTGTTAACTACGAAAATCACAAATGCTTGTTTAAAATCTGTTTCCCATTGTCTTAAACCAGGTAACGACTTCACAGTTGGGCGCTTGAACGACGTAGATGGAAGCGGGGTGGCGAAACCTTGTGTTGTCAACAGGAGTACTTTCCTGCTGATTCCTTTGCGAAACCGGCTATGAAGGACAGATTTTGTTTCTTCAGAGAAATAAAAGTTTGTACATAAACTTGTAAAATTTCTTCATCGGCGTCAGACCGATAGAAATTCCACAAGTATGTAACGCCTTCATAGCGGAAGTGAAGGATAGCCGCTCTATGTCCACCGAAAGGAGAGAAAAAAATCGTTATCAGCAAAAACTGATTCTCGCCGAGGGTAATTAAGTGTGAAGAATAGCTTGGATTTTTGTCTATATGTATAAATTACCGGAGTTTTACTTTGGGGAACACTATTTCGAGGAAGCATTTGGACAATGCAGTTTAGCAGAACACAGGTCTGAAGAAAAGTTTCTTTTTCAATATTCATACTAATTTCCGTATCACAGAACAAACAGAATAGCGTGACACCTACCTAAACTCAATTTAGGTCTAACAGAAAATTCGGCTCACCTCTGTGAGATTAAATCGAATTGAAATGGCGAAATTCTTAAGGATCAGAGGAATTCGACTTAAGGAAGTAGACATGCACTGGGTTGGGCAAGAATTATTATGTGCATAGAATGATCAGTCTCCAGTGCAGCACAAAATTAAAGTAGCTTCTTAAAAATAAATGTTCTTTTGCTCTAAACGGAAAAACGGGGAAAAGCGTATTACTCAGAAGAATTATATCACGCTTAAAGTAAAATTTCGTATAATATCAGTGAGATTCAGATTCTATGAACAAATGGAAACGGATGACTAATTGAAGACTGAATACCAAAGGACGGAAAAAGTTACAGGAAAGACCGAATAGGAGATGCGGTGGATGAGAATCGCAAATCTGGTGAGACTACGGGAAGGAGCTGACTGAAAACGGGGATTTGTGGGAGTAACTTGGATATACATACATTGAGCAGTCGATTGGTCATGGGTGTTGATAATGATGATATAACGGCATAAATATATTTTTAGATAATTTGTGGGAAAGCTGGCGTTTTCTACACCTTTCAATGCTACATCACTGCACACGTACGTTATATACAGAGAAATTGAGAGGAATGCCAAAAATGTCGAAATATCAAGGGTAATAGAATATATCATTTTGTACTCGGACATATTGCTCAAGCAATTGAAGTCATCATACACAAATACATGGTACTGGCAGATGGATAGAATGTTAATTATACATTGAGGCGCAGCACAGAAAATTGAAGTCATACATCGCCCATCTTCCACAAGCAAGTTTAATGAATTCGGTTCCAAGCTTTAACTGAAGTTTGTTTTCTCCTAAAGCGTAGTTATTGCAACAGTATATTCTCTAAAAGAGTGCAATTTTTAATTAAAACTTCGGCCTCTCTCTCTCTCAATCTCTACCTCACACACACACGCTCAAACACTTTTCAGCTGGTTAACAGAGAATTGTTGAAAAACATTTCACCGAAATTTAGTGCTATCACATAGAGTAAAATACGTAGTTGTGTTTTTAGTGAAGAGCAATGTATGTATACCTTATCCACATAAGAAATAGCAATCATGGGTTTAAGTAAAGGGCTCGAGGGAGCTTTCGCAAAAATATGCATCTAAAGGGATTTACCTGACACACCATTTGTGATGTTCGACATCCACCTTTCCAACACAAATTTAACAATAGTTCGAAGGAAAGCACGGGATGGGATTGAACGTGAACCTTAAAGCATGGGGATCGGAAAGAGATTAAACACACGTACTCATTTGTAAATCGGCCGACGTACGATTTCAGATATTGAATGTAATGAGCTGAAATCTGACATAATCGTACTGCATCGGCTGACGACGCCTGCCGAGATGGTCGACCACAAGCAATGTTAAATGCGTCCTCTTTTTAAAGAATAGTTCAAGCGAGACCGGAAAACAAGTCCTTCTTCTCTTAAATACCAATGTGTAATAAAGCGCAATAGCAAAGGTGAATCTTGGAGGCATAAGTTGCACATGACCTATTTAGTTTTATTTACATTTGTTCTACCCTCGCACACGTCGATCTATAGGTAACAAATAAAAAGTAAAAGTTGAGAAATCTCCAGAAACTGAAGAAAGTCCCTTTGTTAACTACGAAAATCACAAATGCTTGTTTAAAATCTGTTTCCCATTGTCTTAAACCAGGTAACGACTTCACAGTTGGGCGCTTGAACGACGTAGATGGAAGCGGGGTGACGAAACCTTGTGTTGTCAACAGGAGTACTTTCCTGCTGATTCCTTTGCGAAACCGGCTATGAAGGACAGATTTTGTTTCTTCAGAGAAATAAAAGTTTGTACATAAACTTGTAAAATTTCTTCATCGGCGTCAGACCGATAGAAATTCCACAAGTATGTAACGCCTTCATAGCGGAAGTGAAGGATAGCCGCTCTATGTCCACCGAAAGGAGAGAAAAAAATCGTTATCAGCAAAAACTGATTCTCGCCGATGGTAATTAAGTGTGAAGAATAGCTTGGATTTTTGTCTATATGTATAAATTACCGGAGTTTTACTTTGGGGAACACTATTTCGAGGAAGCATTTGGACAATGCAGTTTAGCAGAACACAGGTCTGAAGAAAAGTTTCTTTTTCAATATTCATACTAATTTCCGTATCACAGAACAAACAGAACAGCGTGACACCTACCTAAACTCAATTTAGGTCTAACAGAAAATTCGGCTCACCTCTGTGAGATTAAATCGAATTGAAATGGCGAAATTCTTAAGGATCAGAGGAATTCGACTTAAGGAAGTAGACATGCACTGGGTTGGGCAAGAATTATTATGTGCATAGAATGATCAGTCTCCAGTGCGGCACAAAATTAAAGTAGCTTCTTAAAAATAAATGTTCTTTTGCTCTAAACGGAAAAACGGGGAAAAGCGTATTACTCAGAAGAATTATATCACGCTTAAAGTAAAATTTCGTATAATATCAGTGAGATTCAGATTCTATGAACAAATGGAAACGGATGACTAATTGAAGACTGAATACCAAAGGACGGGAAAAGTTACAGGAAAGACCGAATAGGAGATGCGGTGGATGAGAATCGCAAATCTGGTGAGACTACGGGAAGGAGCTGACTGAAAACGGAGATTTGTGGGAGTAACTTGGATATACATACATTGAGCAGTCGATTGGTCATGGGTGTTGATAATGATGATATAACGGCATAAATATATTTTTAGATAATTTGTGGGAAAGCTGGCGTTTTCTACATCTTTCAATGCTACATCACTGCACACGTACGTTATATACAGAGAAATTGAGAGGAATGCCAAAAATGTCGAAATATCAAGGGTAATAGAATATATCATTTTGTACTCGGACATATTGCTCAAGCAATTGAAGTCATCATACACAAATACATGGTACTGGCAGATGGATAGAATGTTAATTATACATTGAGGCGCAGCACAGAAAATTGAAGTCATACATCGCCCATCTTCCACAAGCAAGTTTAATGAATTCGGTTCCAAGCTTTAACTGAAGTTTGTTTTCTCCTAAAGCGTAGTTATTGCAACAGTATATTCTCTAAAAGAGTGCAATTTTTAATTAAAACTTCAGCCTCTCTCTCTCTCAATCTTTCTCTCACACACACACGCTCAAACACTTTTTAGCTGGTTAACAGAGAATTGTTGAAAAACATTTCACCGAAATTTGGTGCTATCACATAGAGTAAAATACGTAGTTGTGTTTTTAGTGAAGAGCAATGTATGTATACCTTATCCACACAAGAAATAGCAATCTTGGGTTTAAGTAAAGGGCTCGAGGGAGCTTTCGCAAAAATATGCATCTAAAGGGATTTACCTGACACCATTTCCGATGTTCGACATCCACCTTTCCAACACAAATTTAACAATAGTTCGAAGGAAAGCACGGGATGGGATTGAATGTGAACCTAAAAGCATGGGGATCGGAAAGAGATTAAACACACGTACTTATTTGTAAATCTGCCGACGTACGATTTCAGATATTGAATGTAATGAGTTGAAATCTGACATAATCGTACTGCTTCGGCTGACGACGCCTGCAGAGATGGTCGACCACAAGCAATGTTCAATGCGTCCTCTTTTTTAAAGAATAGTTCAAGCGAGACCGGAAAACAAGTCCTTCTCCTAAATACCAATGTGTAATAAAGCACAATATCTAATGTGAATCTTGGAGGCATAAGTTGCACATGACCTATTTAGTTTTATATACATATGTTCTACGCTCGCACACGTCGATCTATAGGTAAACAATAAAAAGTAAAAGTTGAGAAATCGCCAGAAACTGAAGAAAGTCCCTTTGTTAACTACGAAAATCACAAATGCTTGTTTAAAATCTGTTTCCCATTGTCTTAAACCAGGTAACGACTTCACAGTTGGGCGCTTGAACGACGTAGATGGAAGCGGGGTGGCGAAACCTTGTGTTGTCAACAGGAGTACTTTCCTGCTGATTCCTTTGCGAAACCGGCTATGAAGGACAGATTTTGTTTCTTCAGAGAAATAAAAGTTTGTACATAAACTTGTAAAATTTCTTCATCGGCGTCAGACCGATAGAAATTCCACAAGTATGTAAAGCCTTCATAGAGGAAGTGAAGGATAGCCGCTCTATGTCCACCGAAAGGAGAGAAAAAATCGTTATCAGCAAAAACTGATTCTCGCCGAGGGTAATTAAGTGTGAAGAATAGCTTGGATTTTTGTTTATATGTATAAATTAGCGGAGTTTTACTTTGGGGAACACTATTCCGAGGAAGCATTTGGACAATGCAGTTTAGAAGAACACAGGTCTGAAGGCTGACGACGCCTGCAGAGATGGTCGACCACAAGCAATGTTCAATGCGTCCTCTTTTTTAAAGAATAGTTCAAGCGAGACCGGAAAACAAGTCCTTCTCCTCTTAAATACTATAATGAATATACTTCTTCTACCAGCTAAGCTAATTATAATGAATAAAGCTTTCAACTAAGCTAGTAATGTTGTATAATGCTTCTACTACTGAATTATATGCTCGTACTAAGCTTCTAATAGTGAATTCAAATGGTTGTTGTTACTAGTTAATTAAGATCATCAATAAAGTCTCCTGCTAGTAGTGTAGTAATAGTATTGAACAAACTTATAACGGGTAGTAATGTTGTAGCAGTAATTAGGATGAATAAAGTCTTAACGCTGGTTGTTAATAATAATAAACTAATGACATAGACCTAACAGCCAGACAGAGATCTGACAAAAACTATGAATTGAGAAAGACGTACTTACGAAAAGCTCTTTTATTATGTAACTCTTGATCATCCAACGCACGCACACAACTAGTTTCACAATAATGAAGAATCAAACTAATCACATAGAACGAAGCTCTCAATACAACAACAACAACAAACTCTCTCCTTCACATAAACCAACGCTCTCCGTACAACAACAAACGCTCTCCCCAGATATCGCTGAACGCGCCTATTTATACTGGCTACCACCACGTCATGACTTACACTCATTGCCAGATCTCATTCAGCGGGTGAAATAACATCTCGTTCAGTAAGAAGATAATTTACATAGAAAAATAAAATAACCAGAGATAGTAAAAATCAAAAGGAAAGTGAATCTAGAGTATACGTTACATCATCTCCCCCTTAATGTTTTTTTCCGAAAAAGCTATCAATTTTGGAGTGTATAAGTCTTACACTTCGTTGATTGACATTTATCGACCTCTTTTTTTGTTTTGTTGTTTGGTGGCAGCAGTATTTACAATATCAAACTTGGCATGACAAAATCAAGAAATCTGTATTCGTCTGTGAAACTTGTATTTTTGAACAAAACAAACCTGCATCGGCATACCTTCCTTTTATTCTGCCTAGCAGGAATCACTTTTAATTTCAAATTACGTTCTCATTATTCGTTGAATACACACCAACTGTATCAGCAGCGAAGATTGCCTGGAGCTGCCTAACAGTAACAATTTTATTATTTTAATTTCAAATTACGTTCGCATTATTCGTTGAATACACACCAACTGTATCAGCAGCGAAGATTGCCTGGAGCTGCCTAACAGTAACAATTTTATTATTTTACCCCTAAGCACATAGATATATATAAAAAAATTTGGATTAGTAGATGGACATAGAAGAAATATAAAAAAAACACATATATACACAAAAAAGAATGCATAGGCCCACACGAAAAAAAGAAATTCTGACACGCCAACTGGTCGTGCAGGAAAAACAAACGGAGAAAAGAACCTGTCCACGAGAACTTACTTATCTCGAGGACGCATAAAAAACTCTAGTACGATAACGTTTTCCAGGCCTAATCGGACTGGTAAATTCAGATGGCTTAGATCTTTTCAAGGATTTGAATGGATCTGGAACATCGGTCTGCTGTCGGTCAAGAAATCCCGGCGGCTGACGGGAACGGTCAGGAACGGCTGAAGTCTGTGGGTCCGGAAATCCCTGCGGCTGATAAGAACGGTCAGGGACGGCTGAAGTCTGGCGGTCCGGAAATCCCTGCGGCTGATAGGAACGGTCAGGAACGGCTGACGTCCGTCGATCAGGAACGGCCGAAGTCTGGCGGTCCGGAAATCATTGCGGCTGATAGGAACGGGCTCCCCAGGCTTTTGATATGGAGTCCCTTTGTGCTGGGGCCCGTGGTGTCCTTCCAGTATTCTTTTGGACGGACGTGGCTCCGGCCACATCGTTTGCTTTCGCTTACGCCCTCGTGGCATGAGAGTAGCAGCAGGCATCGGCCCTGTTTGCCCTGAGCGTAGGTTCCAGGGGCGAAACCCGGGCGGATGCAAGGATCTCTGCCTTCGTCGCTGTTGCGGCGAAGCAGATTGGGGAGACAAGTTACGTTTTCGCCCAGCTTTTGGTGGTTCTGGACGGTTTGTAATAGTCAAATTATTGTCCATAACTGATAAATCAGAAATGTCCGAAGCCTCTGAGTCGCTGCTGTAATTCAGTGGTCATGCAGGGCGATGTTTATTTTTGCCTATAGGAATACTTTCTGACGAGGTATTCAAGGAAGTAGGAGCCTGTGTTGGTGCAGAGTTATCAGGAAACGGCGCAGCAATAGTCTTGGCAATGGTTGGAGGGAAAGGAACGATACTAGTATTCGAAGAACTTGATTCGAGCCTTGGTCTCATGGGAGAATCAGGTTACGTGTTTGGAAACCCATCTTGAGGAGGGGAGGGTGAAGAAAAAATCACTGGAGATTCTTCAAAAATGTTTGTTGGTTCGTCCAAAATTTCTGGAGGTTGATCGTGAGATATAGACTCTTGAGTCTGTGAAACAGAAGGTTGAGTAGGATTGATTATAAAATCGATATTTCGTTCATGATACTTGCGGCACTGAGCAACGTGTACGTATTGAAATTGATTGTCAGGTTTTTCAAGAACAATGTTATTTTCAAACACATTTGCCACCCGATATGGACCTTCGTAGCTGGGTGCAAATTTCTTCACTAAAGTACGAGAAACAGAAGACTGGAAGTGCGTTTCCACGAGAGTGAGATCTCCAACGACAAGATCTGGTTCCCTACGCCTAGTATTATAATATCTTGCTTGAGCCGCTTGTGTTCCTAGCATTTGCAACACGAGCTTTTTCTGCCATGATTCGTACTGATTGCGGAGTTGGTCGCTGGTTTAGTTCGTCGATAATCCCCGTTAAATTTTCAAAAGGGGTTTTAATTTTGCGACCCAGAAAAAGTTCTGCAGGAGTAATTTTAGTAGATTCGTGGACAGACGAGCGGAGGGCGAACGAAAAAGCTCCAAATGGTCATCCCATCGTTCATGATGACCCATTACAAATGTAGCAATCATTTTCACTAGCGTGCGGTTTACGCGTTCCGCAGGATTACTCTGGGGATGATATGGGGAAATGAATTTATGCTTAATGTGTAGTCTCGCACACATTCTTTCAAAAATGTCAGAAATAAATTGAGGACCATTATCCGAAACTACTTTATTAGGTGCACTATATCTACAGAATACTTCATTAACTAATACATTACAAATAACTTCTGCCGTAGCGGCTTTAATGGGAAAAACTTCAACCCATTTAGAAAAATTATCAGTTAGTACTAAAACGTAACGAGCTTTGTTTTTAACAGATAAAGGATAAGGTCCCAATAAATCTATTGAAATAATGTCAAAAACATGAGCACTTGAACTAGATTTCAAGTGACCGGCCGGTCTTACATTACGGCAATTATTAATCTGACACAAGTGACATGATTGAACGTATGCGAGCACACTTTGGTACATGCCAGGCCAATAGGCATCATCCCGCAATTTACAACGGGTCTTGCGAATACCTAAATGGCCTGCAAGAGGTTTGTCATGAAATTCGTTTAAAAGGGCCATTCTAAGGGTTCGCGGAATACATGGGCGAAACTCTGCCTTAGTAGTCCTAGATTTCGTATAGTAAAGAAGACCCTCTATGACTTCAAAATGTTGTGACCTTCCAGCCAGAGAAGGATCACTTTGTAGGGGCGAACCCGCAAGCAAAAAATTATAGATATCCTAAAAATCTGGATCATTTATTAATTCTGCCATTATCTGCTCTCTGGATGTTATATCAGCTATTAGAAGTAAAGGCTGACATCCAGCAGTAGTTTCTGTGGGGACCCCACTAATCGGAACGCGAGACAATGCGTCCGGTAATTGATTCTTATGACCTGGCTGATACGAAATTTTGATATTGCTCTCTTGTAACTTCAGAGCCCACTTCACAAGTCTTTGAGATAGGTGCTTAGCAGAATTCAAATACTGAAGGGCAGAATGATCCGTAATTATGTTAACTGTCAATTCGTTAAGATAACATTGAAATTTATTAAGAGCATACACAACAGCAAGACATTCACGTTCCGTAGCTGAATAATTGCGTTCAGCTTTGGCTAAAGTACGAGACGCAAAAGCTATTGGATGCCCAGCTTGTGACAAAACGCAACCAAGACCAACTCCGGATGCGTCAGTATAAATATCAAATTCCTTAGTATGATCCGGGAAAGCCAACACCGGAGGCTGAGTCAACGCAGACTTCAGTGTTTCGAATGCAGTGTTAGCCTCAGGTGTCCAAACAAACTTCTTGTATTTACGTTTTAAAGCATACAATGGCTCACAGATTGTAGCATAAGCGGGGACGAACTGCTGATACCATCCGGTCATTTCCAGAAAGCGTGATAGTTCTTTTGCTGTTTTAGGCCGAGGAAAGTCAATATTAGGCCTATTTTTTTCATTATGCGTAAATAAGCCGTGGAGAGTGATTTTCAACCCCAGATATACAATCTCGTCCCTCGCTATCTGGCATTTACTAGGTTTTAACGTCAAGCCAGCATTGTATATGAGTTGGAACACCTGTTTGAGCAGAGAAAGGTGCTCGTCAAAAGTCTCTGATGTAATAATAATGTCATCCAAACATACATGCACATGGGGGACCCAGAACAGGTCTGAGAACCGTATCCATAAGCTTTTGGAAAGTAGCAGGTGCAGAAGCTAGTCCAAAGGGCATACGTAGGTATTCATAAGCCCCAAAAGGAGTCACAAAGCCTGTTTTATCGACAGAGTCCGGATGTACTGCCACCTGCCAATATCCACTCGCCAAATCCAATGTTGACATCCATTTGGTTGATGACAGGTCATGTAAAATATGCGACATGACAGGTAGTGGATAATTGATCGTTTTTGTGACTTGGTTGAGCTTGCGGAAATCTGTCAGAAAACGAAATTCATTGGGTTGTTTCTTTGGAACCAAAAGGCAGGAGCAGCCCAGGCGCTTGTTGATTCCCTGATTATGCCCTGTTTAATCATTTCAGAAATTTGACGTTGCATTTCCTGTTTCTTATGTGGAGCACAAGGGTAAGGTTTCGTCGCAATCGGTTTCGAACCCTCAGTGTCAATGACATGATAAACCACCTGTGTGAAACCAGGTTGATCAGAAAATAAACCAGGGCTTTCCTGTAAAAGGAGAGAAAGCTGGTTTCGTTTCCTCTCATTCAATTGGTTACTCAATAACAAACTCGTTATATCCATATGGACCGTAGGAATAATTTCGACAGGTTCCGGAAAGGAAATCACATGTTGTACGAAATCGAAATTCAAAGTTATTTGAAACGTATGAATAAAGTCCATGCCCATTAGACATTTCACAGGTAGTTCGTCTATAAGCAGGAAAGAATGCGTAAAACGAGCCTTTCCCAGCTCTAAAGATAATGTGACAGTTCCTGTGATACTGAAGATTTCGTTATTTGCACCTCGCAAATACTGCGTCGCAGGCTGAACGAGGACTGCAGGAAAATTGTCAGTGCAAAACTTCGTATTTAGGGCTGATATTTCAGAACCAGTGTCGAACTTTGTCTCGACAATAATATCTTCAATTGTCAAGAATACATCAGGCAACTGAGGAGTTTGAACAGTCACTAATACTGTTTTAGGGTCAGAATGCTTGGTATCAGGAAGCAGTACCGACTCCTTGGTCTACTTCCTTTGGAAGTTTAAAGGATTCCTGGTTGGATTATCATGCGGTCTGAAACCTCGACCCTGCCGGGTATCAGGAAAATTTTCACGATGAGGAAAACTGCGTGAAACCTGCGTCGGGAACTCCGCGTGTCTTTTTTTTTTTTTTTTTCTTTGAGGTTTAACGACCACCGTGAGCAACTCAATGGGCTATAAGCAGTCGCCCGTCCCTAATTTAGGGTCACTGGTTCCAGGGAAGGGAGAGAGCCAGTGCCGTAAGACAAACACAACATCCATGCCTCACCGGGATTCGAACCCGGACCCCTTACGGACGAATGATCAGAGGCCAGTGCCTTAGACCACTGCGCCACCGGGGCGGCACTCCGCGTGTCTGTTGACATTTTCATATCTATTACTTCTTCCCTCAGCACGGGCAGAAAAATCATCATTGCCCTGAGCATGAAAACGTTCCGAATGCTGTGGATTGGAACGGGGTCGAGCATACTGTGCATTTGTACGATATCCCGAAGATTGTTCAGAAATTCGCGGTTGGTTTGCCACTCTTCTGTGTGGTGGGACGTATGAAGCTTGGGTGTGCACTTGTGTATTCTCGCGCTGAAAGTTATTATGCCTATTATGCCGCTGAGGGTTTTCGTAATAAGCCTCGCGGGGTGCCCGAGCATGGTGAGTGGAACCATGTTTGCCATGTCGCTCTTCATACGTTCGTATGAGGCGAAGGCATTCATGAATTGTGGCAGGGTGTCGAACCTCAAGAAAATCTTGTAAAAATGGGTCGAGCTGCTGCAATAGGGTATCCAACATGTCAACATGACTGGCATGTGGATCCCATAGGGTATATAAGCGTGTTGTTTCCAACGCAAATGCAACAGGGCTATCGTTGGGTCCTTGCTGACGAGAAAAAAGCTGTTGTGCAAGGCTAGCTCGACTGAGGCCGAAAGGAAAGACCTCCAAAAATTCTGCACGGAAATTCTCATAATGAGAATCCGGGTTCGACACTCTCCACTGCCGATACTAGGTCTTAGCGGTATCCTTCAAGCAAGTGCCTGCGATTTGTACTTTGCAGTCTTCAGGAATATTGTATAGATCAAAATGATCTTCCAGATCTTCGAGGAACTTTAAGGACAACTCCAAACCATTGAAATTAATTGTTCCTGCATGCGGCACGAAATGGGCAAGCATTCTGCTTCGCTGAGAGGATTGAACTCCCTCAGGTACGACCCGCGACTCAGTAATAGGAAGCTGGTGCATTACGAAATTGTGAAGAATGCCTGGGTACGTGTAGATCACTTATATCAAAGTGAGCCCCACAGGCTTCTTGCAGATGGTCGAGATTAATCCCATCACCACCGAAACTTGTCTTAGGGTGAAACATTGAAGTTGTCTCAGGTAAGGAAGACATGGGTAATAATTGTCAAGATCTCGTGTTCGAGAAAAGTTCGGGCGCCAATTATAATGAATATACTTCTTCTACCAGCTAAGCTAATTATAATGAATAAAGCTTTCAACTAAGCTAGTAATGTTTTATAATGCTTCTACTACTGAATTATATGCTCGTACTAAGCTTCTAATAGTGAATTCAAATGGTTGTTGTTACTAGTTAATTAAGATCATGAATAAAGTCTGCTAGTAGTGTAGTAATAGTATTGAACAAACTTATAACGGGTAGTAATGTTGTAGCAGTAATTAGGATGAATAAAGTCTTAACGCTGGTTATTAATAATAATAAACTAATGACATAGACCTAACAGCCAGACAGAGATCTGACAAAAACTATGAATTGAGAAAGACGTACTTACGAAAAGCTCTTTTATTATGTAACTCTTGATCATCCAACGCACACACACAACTCGTTTCACAATAATGAAGAATCAAACTAATCACATAGAACGAAGCTCTCAATACAACAACAACAAACTCTCCCCTTCACATAAACCAACGCTCTCCGTACAACAACAAACGCTCTCCCCAGATATCGCTGAACGCGCCTATTTATACTGGCTACCACCACGTCATGACTTACACTCATTGCCAGATCTCATTCAGCGGGTGAAATAACATCTCGTTCAGTAAGAAGATAATTTACATAGAAAAATAAAATAACCAGAGATAGTAAAAATCAAAAGGAAAGTGAATCTAGAGTATACGTTACAATACCAATGTGTAATAAAGCGCAATAGCTAATGTGAATCTTGGAGGCATAAGTTGCACATGACCTATTTAATTTTATTTACATTTGTTCTACCCTCGCACACGTCGATCTATAGGTAACCAATAAAAAGTAAAAGTTGAGAAATCTCCAGAAACTGAAGAAAGTCCCTTTGTTAACTACGAAAATCACAAATGCTTGTTTAAAATCTGTTTCCCATTGTCTTAAACCAGGTAACGACTTCACAGTTGGGCGCTTGAACGACGTAGATGGAAGCGGGGTGGCGAAACCTTGTGTTGTCAACAGGAGTACTTTCCTGCTGATTCCTTTGCGAAACCGGCTATGAAGGACAGATTTTGTTTCTTCAGAGAAATAAAAGTTTGTACATAAACTTGTAAAATTTCTTCATCGGCGTCAGACCGATAGAAATTCCACAAGTATGTAAAGCCTTCATAGAGGAAGTGAAGGATAGCCGGTCTATGTCCACCGAAAGGAGAGAAAAAATCGTTATCAGCAAAAACTGATTCTCGCCGAGGGTAATTAAGTGTGAAGAATAGCTTGGATTTTTGACTATATGTATAAATTACCGGAGTTTTACTTTGGGGAACACTATTTCGAGGAAGCATTTGGACAATGCAGTTTAGCAGAACACAGGTCTGAAGAAAAATTTCTTTTTCAATATTCATACTAATTTCCGTACCACAGAAAATACAGAACAGCGTGACACCTACCTAAACTCAATTTAGGTCTAACAGGGAAATTCGGCTCACCTTTGTGAGACTAAATCGAATTGAATCGACGAAATTCTTAAGGATCAGGTTAGCGCAGGAATTAGGGTGTGTTCCGCAACAACGTGTGTCTGCAGGAGCGGGGACTTGTCGCACGGCGCCCATTGCTCCGATTACCATTGACGTTACACCACCGGCGAGTGCGGCGGCAGTGAGCCGTTTTACGCCGCACCTGGACTACGGAATGGCACGCCGTTATCTTCTCCGACGTATCCCACTTCTGCCTGCAACACCACGATGGTCGGACCCGCGTGTGGCGGCACCGCAGCGAGAGACTGTATGACACCTGCATTATGAATCGCCATACCGGTCCGTCGCCTGGCGTTATGGTTCGGGGCGCAATTGGATATGACACCCACACCTCTCTGGTACGCATCGCCGGTCCACTCGACAGCCATCGCTACATCTCCGACGTTTTGGAGCCTGTAGTCCTCTCTTACCTGCAGGACCTGCAAGCGGCCACGTTTCAACAGGACAATGCGCGACCGCACGTGGCACGCATCGTGGAACAATTCTTCACGGCCCACCAGGTGTCACTGCTGTCGTGGCCCGCCTGTTCTCCTGATATGTCGCCCATCGAACACGTCTGGTCGCTGATCGGGAACCGAGTGGCCCGGCAAGCACCACCCGCGGCTACGCCTGATTAACTGTGAAACGTGTAGAAAATGCCTGGACTGACATACCCCAAGCCCACTTCCAAAGCCTTTTTCGTTCGATGCCGCGGCGTGTAGCTGCCGTTATTGACAGCCATGGGTGCCACACGAACTATTGTTGTCTGCGTGTTCCGCAAGTCGCACGGGCCTGCAAGCTCAATCGTTTCATCTTTGTATCTGTTGTTATGTGTCCAGTAAATCTGGTTTTGCTATCTAGTGTCCTTCTTGTTGTTGCATTTTGGGTGGCCAGCAGTGTATAAAGAAATAAAATTACTTGAAACATTTAAAATATTTGTGCTTCTGAAAAGACGTGCTCATTACGCCTAAAAATTTAGCGGTATTTTTATTTGATCTTACATGTGCTAACCTTCTTTACATCAGTCAGCCCGAAATATTTTCAAGTACAGCGTTGCTGAGCTAAATCATTTCCTAGCGAAAACTCCTCTTTGCACTAAATCCAGGACCTTGTTTTGGAAGGGATGGGGCAGTCGACCTGGTCTGAACAAAATAAGCAAGAAACTTTTTTTTATTCCAGCTGTCTTTTACGCATTTTCTCGATCAAACTAATCTTAAATTAATAACGAGGAGCTGTACACCAACTATTCATAAAATAGTAAAGTTAAGCTAGTGATCCGATTTATTGGTGTAAGAATATAAAAAGTTTCCAAGCTTTGGCACATCTATCAGATGGCGTTTTCAAGGAAGATAAACAGTTGTCTACCTGCCTTGAAAAAGTCATCTATTTGATGTGTGGATACTTGACAATGTTCATTTACATTCTTACGCCGATAAATCGGATTGCTAGATAGTTTTACTATTTTAATCATCTTAACAAATCTGGAAGAGCGAGCAACTGTTGGAAACTCCACATTTTTCATCTTCTAGAGAAAATCAGCTTCATACATTAGGTAACGAAAAAAGTTCGGGCGGTTTTCTGTAGAGTTCGTTGCAATGACTGGTTTTATTTTTAGTGGTTTTCAAAGCACAATTTTTTTTTGTGTGTGTGTCGTAAAGCACACATACGCGTTAGTCAATCGGTGCGCTCTAACTTTGTGTGCACTCATTTTTCTGCAACTTGAACCCTTTTAAAATGTCAGTTGAACCTGGTTTAATTCGGACTTGTTTGCCTTAGGAATTTAAACTCGGTTCGAAGGCTTCAGAAGTATCCCGTGAGATATCTGTAGCATTTGAAAAAGATGCGGTAGCAGAACGTACTGCGCGGAAATGGTTTAAAAAATTTGTTTCTGATGACGAATCATTTAAAGATGTACCACGTGCAGGAAGACCCTCCATTATTGATAATGAAGAATTACGTGCCGCTGTTGAAAATAATTCAAGATTAACATGTCAAATGTTTAACGTGATTCAAGATTAACTTTCACAAATGTTTAACTTGATTGGTGAAACAATTCGTTTACGCTTGCATCAACTGGGAAAATCGTGAAGGTAAGCAAATGCATTACCATACATTATAAAACCGCAAGAACTTTTTTGGCTACCTGTTAAATTTCGTGTGAATAAAATATTTCAACATGAAATTCAAGCTTTTAAATTCGGATTATTTAAGGGGAACCCTCAAGGGAAAATATGTTCTATACCTGCAATGTTAATGCGTTCCATATACATTTTCTCAAAACCTCAAGAGCAAAAATTCTAAATTTCAGTGCAAATAAAGTATTACTTCGCTAATATACACCCTAGCTGTGATTTTAAAAAATGGCAGGCATATTTTAAATTTCAATTACCTCAATTAGGCAGTATTCTGATTTTGCACCGATCAACGCAAATTTCATTTTAAAAAATTGACAAAGTTTTCGAAATCACAGCTAGGATATGTATTAGCAAAGTATTTAATTCTCTTGCGCTCAAAAATTTGAAGACCACAATGGAATAGTCTTCGTAAAGGTATGTACAGAACGAATTAATATTGCAGCAGAATAGATTTTCCCTGGACGTCCGCCTTAATTTGAGTAAACATTCGCCAGTTTGAACCATGGGTAGTAGTACGGCCAATAAACCTTCTAATTGCCCGATTTAGACACAAGTCCCTGATGTATTTGTCTTACGAAGATGGCTTTTCTCCTTCTTTGGAAGTAGCAGCCCTAAATTAGAGAAGAGTGATTCCATGTAAACTTAAATGCACATGGGAAGTGAAATCCCGAAAAAAAGTTGCCTCGAATGACAAAAACAACGGTCCTATATATATATACAGACATGCATTTTAAATGAGCCTCACTGTATTGAGTACCTTTCAAAGGTTTGAAGTACACTTATGTTGCAACCCTACTATGAAAAGATAGCTCGCTCTGGTTTCTTGCTTCTGTCCAAATTTATTGGCGTAGAATAGAAATCAAGGTTTCCAAGATTTCGCACATCAACCAGATGGTTTTCTAGAAAGGTAGACAGCAAACTACTGTAGCAACCTCTTAGACAGCAAAGCCATCTGGTTGATGTGCGAAAGCCTGGAAACCGATTTCTATTCTAAGCCAGTAAATTCGGATTACTAGTATAGTTATACTATGAGATTTTTTTTTTTTTTTAGATTGGGGGTTTAACGACCACCCTGAGCAACTCAATGGGCTATAAGCAGTCGTTCGTCCCAAATTTAGGGTCACTGGTTCTAGGGAAGGGAGAGAGCCAGTGCGGTAAGACAAACAACATCCATGCCTGACCGGAATTCGAACTCGCACCCCTTTCGGACGAATGATCAGAGGCCATCGCTTAGACCACTGCGCCACCTGGGCGGCTGAGATGGGTTTCTTCTGCTATCATATCAAAATCAAGGTAATCCCCCCCCTCCCAGAGAAAAAAAGATACCAAAACAGGAGAAACTACGCGTTGCATATGAGAGGGCCAGCGATGGAAACGGGTCATGAATCAAGAATTTCTTGCGAGTCAAACGGGTCGTCGATACTGGTGCCCGCGGACCAAAAAATGATTTGTCATGCAATATAAAGGAAGATTGTCCTTTCCTTCTGAAGGGCAATGATGAAAACATCCACATTTTAGAAATTTTCAGCTCATCACACGCTTCTGAAAATTGGTGTTGCTGTGAAACATTCCGAAGCTCGATTTGTTACAAAGAAAACAGCTAAAAACTGAAATTAAACATACAAGTTACTTAATTCAAAAATTTTGACTGTAGCGCCATCAGAATTAAGTGAAACACTTAACATTACTGCGGAGGGACTTAAGACTCTCGCAGATGTATTTGAAAACATGTGTAAAACAGTTAGGTTATGTCTTGCAAATGAAGGACGACAGTTTCACATTTCCTGTAAGTCAGTAAATTGTTCGTTCCCGAAATATATGTGTTTGATTATATGCATAACGATGAGTTTCGAATTTATGATTCAAAGCAGACTTTGTCCGGTCGCGTCAGTTACAGATCCGGGTTGGGTCAGACCCGTTTCCAATTCTGGACAATGCTTCACAACCGAAATTATCGGTAACCTATAGCATGAGGCCCAAACTGCATTTGCATAAAATTTGTTAGAAAGATATGTTCGTTCCACTAACAGCTTTGATAATTAACGTACGTTTGAGAATAACTGATTTCGCAATACTCACTGCAACTGAGGTGTTCAGATTGCCTCACTTTAGAAAGCACGAAATCTTCAACTTCGAAGGAGCAGTTTCATTTCGAAAACATGTATTCAAATGCATTCAGATTCTACTCCTGGGGCGAAGCAGCAAACGGTTCACCGAGAACTTCAAACTCAGATCAGATCATATGTAGAAGATTTTAGGAAGGGAGTGTCTGACCCCAGGTCTTAAACAGACCTTAGAAATAGGAAGCTAGGAGATTTGGGCTAGAGTGCTCGATAGTAAAGTGACACGGAAGCAAGGAGGAGGAAGACGCCCTTATTACCGGGAGGCCAGTACCCGGGGTCCGACGGCTTAACGTGGCCATCCGACGCACGGCGGATATTTAGTGGTTCGAGCGTTCGTACCTGCCGGGGATGGAACCCGAGGTCTTCTCCGTGGCAGTCACGAACGCTGACCACTAGGCCACCCGCGGCCTTCAAAGTTAGTCAGTTTTCCGCTGTTCTTAAAAACTTATCGAAAACTTTTCTAAAACTCGTGGAATTTTGCCAGGAGGTAATACGACCACCGTGAGCAACTCGATGCTCTATTAGTAGTCGCCTGTCCCTAATTTAGAGCCACTGGTTCCAGGGAAGGGAGAGAACCAATGCCGTATGACAAACGCAGCATCACCGAAATTCGAACCCGTACCCATCTCGGCCGGACAGTCCGAAGCCAGCGCTTAAACCACTGCACCACCAGGAAGATATTTATATATTAGAAATTCCTTGCTCAAAAAACCTATTCGACCAAACAGTGCTGTAACCATGTGCATTTCAAAGGGCGCCTCGGGAACTCCAACACCACCCCGTCAACAAAAAAACACAAAAAGCTGATTTTTTCCCCTTTTGTACGTACTTCGTTGCAGCAATGTCAACATTTACTTCATTGCATCAAAGTCTGTAGTATTCAGTAGTCATTTCGTTCATACTCATTTTGCTCACAGTGGGTTTATATACGTACTCAGCTAATATCCAGACATAAAACTAGTGTCTAAGCATCAATTTACGGGTCGTAGTACAAGCATGTAAACGGTCCCTCCTTGGAAACGTCATTAGCCTTCTAAAAAACAAGTTTGTAAAATCATGAATGCATTGATTAAAATACGCTTTCCAACATACCAGAAATCATTACTCAAGTTATGAGAATAATGGCTGTGGAATAAATCTTGGTCCTGTGCCCTGACCTTTGATCATTTCGATGATATTCAACAGAACCGGTTCGGTATACCTCCGAAATAACATGATCAAGTTTTGTCGCAGTCGAAGCATTTTACGTACGTTATAACGCATAATGGCGATGGAAGTGATTCCGCTCTTGTGCCCTGACCTTTGACCCCATTTCCAATAGGGTTTGTCGCCAGGTGGTCCCCTACCACATACTAAAATATCATCGAAATCCAACCATTTTTACGTTAGTTATGACGCATAAAAGCAGTGGAATGGATCCCGCTCCTATGTACTGACCTTTGACCCCATTTCGTTCACTTTAGTGTTGCTTCCCCAGGTGATCCCTTACCAGATACTAAAAGTTCATCGAAATTTAAAGATTGTTACGCGAGTTATCGTGCGGACGGACATACGCACCAACGCGTGACGTAATGAGGCAGATGGGAATCGCGACCATCTGCTCGCAACAGTGTGACGTCATAAAACTTTAATAGGATCCACACACAACGCGTGACGTAATGAGACAGATGGCGTGACAGAGCGCCAACATTCTCAAACGCGAGATTGTGACGTCATAAGATTTCCAAGCACTGATAACATTAATGGAACGACGCCATGACACTAAAAACGTTATAATTCGGGGTGGTTATTTAACCCACTAAACGAATTCTCCTAAAGTCGAGATCAAGCTAAATCGATTTCTAGTACCAAAAAACGGTAGGTTAACGACTTTCAAAATTCTTAGAGCAGGTTTCAAAATAAAATGTACATACATACATACAAGAATTGCTTCTTTAAGGTGGACCGTCAAGTAATTTTGCTTCGTATACTTCCAATGGAAAAACTTCTGTACACATTTTCTTCACAATTAATGCGTTCCCAAGGATGAAAATTTGAACATCGATTAAAATAGCTTCATTTCATAACTTGGAATACTTAATATTTTCTAAACCATAACCGTAATTATGCAATCCAACATTTATTTGTCCACTGACGTCATCAAAGTACAGGTCGCGCCATCTTTTTTTCTGGTTTCAACACCAAAGTAAATTTTAAAATAATCATGCTTATGCTTTAGAAAACGTTAAGTATTCCAAGTTATAGTATGAAGTTATTTTAATCGATGTTCAAATTTCCATCCTTGGGAACACACTAATTGTGAAGGAAATGTGTACAAAAGGTTTTCCATTGGAAATATAGGAAGCAAAATTACTTTACGTTCACCGTAATAGTGTGGGATAAAGGCGATGGAATGGATCCTGATCCTATGTCCTGACCTTTGACTCCATTTGTCCCATTTTCAGTAGGGTTCCTCTCCAGGTGGTCCCCTACCACATACTAAAATTTCATCGAAATCGAACCATTTTTACGCACGTTATGACACATAAGGGCAATGGAATGCATCCCGCTCCTATGTCGTGACCTTTGACTCCACTTCACCCATTTTCAATAGGGTTCGTTCCTAGGTGGTCCCCCCACCACATACTAAAATTTCATCGAAATCGAACCATTTTTACGTGAGTTATCGTGCCGACAGACGGACGGACGGAAAAAGCTGGAGCATATATGCTTCTTCAACCTACGGTTGGAAAGCTTAAATAAAAGGATTTCCTTCAAACAAGAGAAATGAAAAATTATATAACGGTAGTTTCCGCTTCATTCGGGCTTATCATAAGCGCCCATATGTAGTGGGACAAGAGGGACACTTGCCCGTCCTTGGAAATGCATACTATTTGTGTTATTGGGAGGCATTTCAAAGATTTTCCTGTAACACTAATTCTGATTACTAATTTTTCTGTTTAACTGTTATGTTTGTGTGTGTGGTAAAAATGGTAAACGTTTGGAAACAGAAAAAGGTAGGGTGGAAATTTACAGTTAAAATTAATAATGAAATTTCGAATTACGTTTTGAAGGACAGTATATATACATACATACATACAATATGAAAAAGTGTGAAACGCAATGAAATAAAAATATATCGGCATCTGCACCAGCCATTCACTGCTGGACAAAAGCCTCCTGAAGTTTCTTTCAGAATTTTATCGAGAGCTTATTTAAGACCGACTGAATGATGATATTTTGTGGAGGCCACGACGGAAAGACAAAAGCATAAAACTCAAAAGAACAAGTACATATCCTAGTTGTTCCAACAATGCTATCTAATTTCATCTGTCCATTTTATTTATGTATCTTTTGGAAGTTCTGGTATTCCACTCTGTACAAGTCTTTGTGCGTGGTAAAATCGATTAGCATCAGGGTGGGCATAGTAAAAATCTGCATATGGTGTTTGTGTATGTTATTTGTGTGTGTGATTTCCATGTGCCTCCCCCCCCCTCTTTTCTGAAAACTAAGCTATGAGTGCCACTGCATAGCGTAGAAGATAAAGGAATTCAGATACTTTTTTTGCACAGTTATAAACACGGAGCAAAACTCTGGATACCATGTAGCAGTAGCGGCTAAGACCATTAGCTGTCAAATATTTATCCTTTAGTTTTATACATTTTCCCCCCTGATACTAATTTATGTTTAACATTTTTAATGGACTTCCCCGTAATCAGGATAATTTTATTGGTATGCAATAAATGAAATTTAATCGATCAGAATATTTAATGTTAACTGTTCTAAGCTGCGTGTGAGCTGCGGTGCACAATCTGAAATCCTTCAGCGAAAGGTTTGAAAGTGTCGCAGAAAAAAATAAATAGCACTTAATTTTAGATATGTTTAAAAAAATCGTACACAGTAGAAAAAGCAAAGGAAAAGTTCAAAAGTAATAAGTATGTCGATTTCCCGAGGTAAAAAGTTCAAAATCCGTAACAAATTCCAGTCATCCTTAGAAACCCTCTTCAGTATACAAAGCAATCTCCATTTAGCTTGATTTTTGCACAAGAGAGATTTTAACTGCGCACAGGTAAAATTTTGGGAGATTACTGATTAAAAACTTATGTCAATTTATCGGTTTCTTGCGAAATGTTTTGGCTATCAATGGAAATTCCTAAGCAAAATAATGTCCCCAGAAAAATGACCATGGAAGGAATGCCAAAATTTTGAAAATATGCAAAAATGCTCACAGCCTTCCCACATAAATTATATTGCTTAGCTTTGATTCTCGTTCTGTTTCACTAGGCGCGAAGTAGCTTTCATTTCGGGGTGCATATCCTTTAATAGTTTAATTCGTTTAACATGATTCCACAATAAGTATTTTTTAATAAAATATAGCAAGGCATTTGAGAAACCAGAGCATTTTGAGAAAACATTTGTTATTGATTTTGATCAAACACTTCTAGGAAAAAATCTTAATCCGTATATGAAGCCTGCAAATGCGCGAAATTATCGCAGTCTACAGAATGTGGAATATGCATAACATATTAAAAATAATAAAGTTACAAGAGCAGCCCTTTGCTATTTTGGGTTACTTAAATGAGTTATCACACAGGTAAAACTGATTTGCAGTGGGGTAATCAGGATATTTGTACAGGGTATAGGGCGCAACAGTATAAGAATATTACTTTGTAAATATTGACCGAATACTTTTCTCAGGGCATTGAACTTCATTAAATTATACATTCCACAAACACTGGTACGGGAGACTGAGGGGTTTTCCCTTTTCAAAATAAACGTTTGGGCCTCGTATGTAAAGGGGCATCTTTAGCATGTATTCTCAGGGAAACTTTCTTTGATGGGTATACACCGTTTCGCATAAATTTCACCCTACATGATCGCGCTTTTCAGTTTTATTCATTTTTTTTTCGATTATAATTTAAACTAACATTTGTCCTGCGTTGCCGGACCGCGGCAACTCGTCAATCTTCCTCACTATCGGATACAAGCACAGCGTCAATTTACACAGTTCAGAACACCATCGCGTGGGAAGAAATTTACCTCATTAGGCATCAGGGCAAAGTCCAAGAAATCAGCTTGTAGTAGCGTGTCAACGAAGTTCTCTTACGTGAAAGCAATGTCAAAGTTATCCCCATCTTAAACTATGCCGCATACGTAACATTAAGTTCACATTCTCTTCAACAGCCTTCAACGCAATTTTAATAGTTATCCTATAGGCTGACCTTAACATTAGGCCTAGGTTCTGTTAAAGAGGATGTGCTATCTAATTCATCAGCACCATGTGACTTATCAATATATTAAGTTTTGAGGTTTAACGACTACCATGAGCAACTCAGTGAGCTATACGAGTCGCCTGTTCCTAACTTGGGCCCATTGGTTCCAGGGAAGGGAGGAAGCCAGTGCCGTAAGACAAAAACGCCATCCATACCTCACTCGGGATTTGAACCCGGACCCATTTCGCGAGAATCCTTTTTTTATTGGAGGTTTAACGACCACCGTCAGCAACTCGATGGGCTATAAGCAGTCGCCCGTCCCTAATTCAGGGTCACTGGTTCCAGGGAAGGGAGAGAGCTAGTGCCGTAAGACAAGCACACCATCCATGCCTAACCGGGATTCGAACCCGGACCCCTTACGGACGAATGATCAGAGGCCAGCGCCGTAGACCACTGCGCCACCGGGGCGGCCGAGAATCATTAGAAGTCAGCGCCTCGTACCACTCGGTCTCCCGGGCGGCGTATTCATTCTATCATTCGCTAAGGCTTGAATATTCTCCCCTAAAGGGTCAGTCTACTTAGTCGTCAGTTATCCCCCCCCCATCGAGGACTCAGTTCACTTAGTCAGTTTCCTCCGCTGACAGGAAGCCAGTAATCAATTCAACACCATCACGTGTCTTATGAACGTTCACTGTTGAACTGTCCGTTCTTTCTTTAGAGCTTCAAGCTTGCCAAGTTAATTTTTTCAAGCAGACAGGAATTTGTTCTGAAATTTCTATGTACTTACCTTGGAGGAAACCAGGCACTGTAACTAGTGCTCGGAATGGGCCAGCATACGCCGGTATGGCACACAGACACTTCTTCCTAGTATTTCATACCGGCACTTTTTCTACCCGAAATTCACATACCGGCACTAATTTTAATGGTGGGAACTGCAGGATTTTTTTTTCACTGACTTACCAACGCACATTTTTAAACACAGAAAATTTATGTGCCTCGTGTTCTTGAGAAATAGCTGTGAGGGAACCGTATAGGGCAAGTGAGTGGTGTGCACATGAACTATAAGTTCAATCCTTCGAAGGATGGAAATGAAGTAAGGGGTGCAAGTCGAGGCCTGGCAGTCAGGCCACATTTTTTTAAAACCTGGCGACACCAGGCTACTTCTTACCAAACTGAATCAGGCTTTCTTAAATTTATTCAATTGCACACTGAGAAAAACGTTTTGTTAATTCAACAAAAAATTTGTCGATATACAGTCAAAACATTTTTTGTTGAATTTGCAAAATTATTTTGTTGAAAATTGATTTAAATTTGTTTTCACGACAAAACGGTTCGTTCATTTAACAAAACGATTTGTCGATTTTGGGGAATTTGTTTGATCCAACTAAACATTGTTATAAGAAAATGTTTTGTTGCTGCAACAAAACATTGGGTCACGATAACATGTTTTGTTGGATCAAACAAATTCCCAAATCATTTTGTTAAATGAACAAAACGTTTGGTCGTGATAATTTTGTTAAATCAACAATGTTCAACAAAATAATTTTGCAAATTCAACAAAAAAATTTTGTTGACTGGGATGTAAGGTCAGGTGATGCGTAACATCACAGCCTCTCCTTGACAAATGTCAACCCCGCCTTCTCGTGGTACATCCTGTTCCCACTAAAGGGGCTCTAACGACCGCCAATAGCGGTATAACTATACCATCGGGATTAGAGGAAATGCTATCCCACACTCACCAACCCGCTTGGCCAGCGTGGTGAGTTATGGCCAAACCCCTCCAAAATGACTCCACAACTTAAATCTTGGCCCTCAGTCTCCGGCAGCTGGAATGTACCTGGCCAAGGCAGCGGCCAGTGCGACATGAAGGCAGAGGGTGCTAAGAATCCCCGGAGGACCGGACTAGGCTGCCATCTGATGCTGACCTTGGCTACGTATAACGGACGCTCCCTATCTTCTGATTCAAGGCTTCTTGAATTGGAAGAGGAACTACAAAGGATCAAGTGGGACATATCGGGCTAAGTGAGGTAAGGAGAAAAGGAGAAGATCTCATCGAACTGAAAAGTGGACATCTCTTCTACTATCGTGGGACAGATACTGGCAGAACTAGTGGTGTTGGATTTATAATAAACAAGAAACTGAAGGATAAAGTTGTAGAAGTTGAAAGTTCCTCTGACAGAGCTGCACGACTCGTTATCCAACTCTCGAGAAGATACCAGGCTCAGATTATTCAAACTTATGCACCCACCACAAGTCATGCTGAAGAAGAAATTGAAGAATTTTATGAGGAAATTCGTGATCTAAATAATAAAGGTAAGCAGCACTTGAAGATAATTATGGGAGATTTCAATGCAAAAATAGGGCAACAGCAACAGAATGAACCTTCAGTAGGTAAATTCGGTCACGGCAACAGAAACCAGCGTGGAAATACTCTCGTAGAGTTTGCAGAGGCAGAAGGGTTTTTCATCTTGAACTCCTTTTTTCAAGAAAAAGCCACACAGGAAATGGACATGGAGACATCCAAATGGGACGACAAGTGAAATTGATTTGATTATGTGTAACAAAAAATTCGTCATAGAAGACTGCAGTGTGCTAAACAAGTTCAACACAGGCAGTGACCATAGATTGGTGAGATGTAAGATGCACCTCAACACTAAACTCGAACGTAGCAAGCTCATAAGACAAACAAAATGTATTGACATAACCAACCTTAAAAAACACGATAATACCTTCAAATTGGAACTGAAGAACAGATTATCTGCTTTAGAAGGCCTAACATCGGAAGAAGTGGATATTTCTGAAGTTAACAGAAAAGTAACCAAAGCTCTTATGGAAACAGCAACAAAATTAGCTGGGTCTAAGAACAAGTTGTATGTCAACAAATTATCAGGAAAAACCAAAATGTTGATGCAAAAAAGAAGAGAGATGAGGACAACTAAAGAAGATGTGACTTCCAAAGTGGAATACATAGAGCTATGCAAGACAGAACGAAAAAGTATTACTGAAGACGTAAGGAAATTCAACTGTGAACTAGTAAGGAAAGCAATTGAAAACAACCAAAGCCTAAAGATAGCAAAGGGACATCTCAGTAAGGGGAAAAAACAGATTATGGCACTGAGAAAAGAAGATGGTTCTGTAACAAGAAATAGAGGCGAAATTTTGACAAGAGTGAAAGATTTCTACTCCAAATTATATGAAAGGGATGATACATGTACTCCAGACATCATGAAAGGTACCAGTATCAGAGTTCTTCCAGTCCCTCCAGCAGAAGTAGCACATGCAATCAAGAACATGAAGCGGGGAAAGCTCCAGGAGAAGATGGAATTACTGTAGACATCATACAAGAAGCAAGTGGAGAAATCGAAACAGTAATCGCCCAAATTTTTACTCGATGCCTTAATGAAGGGAAAATTCCTGAGGATTGGAACAACGCTACAATGATCTTGCTACATAAAAAGGTGACATTGAGGATCTCAGGAACTACAGACCTATCAGCCTCCTATCAGTGGTTTATAAAATCTTCACTAAAGTTCTTTCACGCCGCTTGAAGGTGACACTGGACATGGCTCAACCGAGAGAACAAGCTGGATTCAGGAGTTGCTACAGCACAATAGATCATATCCACGTACTGAGAGAACTAATTGAAAGAGCGAGGGAATATGAACTTCCATTGTGCATGGCTTTTATCGATTATGAAAAAGCCTTTGATTCGGTGAAACCATCAGCAGTTGCAATGGCTCTGAAATCCTGCGGTATTGAAGATGCATACATTAATATTATTAATAGCATCTATGAAAATGCAAGTGCAAAGATTCGGCTGTTTGAAAATACAACACACATAAAAATTGGAAAGGGAGTGAGACAAGGTGACACCATATCTCCGAAGCTCTTTAATGCGACATTGGAAAATGTCTTTCAATCACTGAACTGGGAAAA
This sequence comes from Macrothele yani, assembly GCA_039090855.1. Taxonomy (NCBI): domain Eukaryota; kingdom Metazoa; phylum Arthropoda; class Arachnida; order Araneae; family Macrothelidae; genus Macrothele; species Macrothele yani. The sequence goes on along the minus strand of CM077005.1, from coordinate 98,200,072 downwards.
CAAAGGGATAAAGATTAATGGAGATTATCTAGCCCACCTTCGTTTTGCTGATGACAGTCATTTTTGCAACTACCTCATCAGAGCTACAGAGTATGATCCAGGAACTTGCTGACAAGAGTAAAGAAGTGGGATTAAAAATGAACTTTCAGAAGACAAAAGTGATGTACAATGCTTTTACAAGAAATGAAGATTTATCGATTGATGGAGAAAAGCTGGAGATAACAGACACGTACGTTTATCTTGGACAGCAGATATCAAGTGAGGGTCACATTGGTGAAGAAATTAATCGGCGTACAAAACTTGCCTGGAGAGCTTTTGGAAGAAACAGCATAATTTTCAAGAGCAATATGCCATTATGTCTTAAAAGAAAAGTTTGATCAATGCATCCTTCCAGTGCTTACGTATGGTGCAGAGACGTGGACCTTAGCTAAAAGAGACATACAAAGGCTGCAGACAACTCAAAGCAGCATGGAGAGGTGCATGCTTGGTGTTACCAGGAGAGATAAGATGAACACGTGGATCCGAAAAATGACAAGAGTGGAAGACATCATGATCAGAGTTAAATCCCTGAAATGGCAATGGGCTGGACATACTGCCAGAAGAACAGACCATCGATGGACAGCCGAAATTTTATATTGGATTCCAAGGGACAGGAAAAGACCCAGAAGAAGACCACATGGAAGATGGGTGGATGAAATTCGAAAGTATGCGGGAGTGACATGGAGGAGACTGGCACAAGACAGACCGTTGTGGAGGAAACCTTGGGGAGACCGTCCAGCAGTGGATTGATAATGGTTGACAATGATGATGATGATGATATCGACAAAATGTTTTGTTGATTCAACAAAATATTTGAATTAACAAAACGTTTTTCTCAGTGCAGACCCATCGAAATCGGTATTTTTTTTTTAAACACAAATAATCGAAACTTTTTTGTTTCTTCCTGGTAGCTATGCACAAATCCTTAGACCATTTATTTTCCGAAACCACCACAGAAATACCCAGCATATATATATATATATATTTAACTCCAAAGGTTTGCACCCCCCCTACCCCCTTCGGCATATCTACTGGAGTCGATAACGCTTGGTCCTGTGTTCGGAGCGCCAGGCCACTTTTTTCAGGACTGCACCACTGAAGTGAAGCAGCATAATCACATCTTGCCAAAGCCCCAGATCATTCCACTAAAGATGCCTGTAATTTTTATTATATCATTAATTTTAATATAATCAGTTTGAAGAGCTTCATGGAATGAAGAATTCGTAGAAATCGATAAAACAAATTTTAGTTTTGCAGCAAAGAGTACAAACTTTTATCACGGATTTTTTTTTTTTTTTTTTTTTGAGAGTGGTGAGATTACTATTTATTTATGACTGAATATTAATTCTGATTGCGTTCATACTAATTACCTGACATTCTAACTACATGACAGTCCCTATTGGAAGGGGGCCGGCTTCTCGGCTTGGGGCCTTAAAGTTCTGGGTTCAAGTCAAGCTGAATCACTAATGATTAGCTGAAGTTCAGAAGTCTCGTTAATCTGTTGGTCCCGGGGTAGGGACTCTTCGTTATAAACAAGTCTAACCCAAGACCTCGGTGTAGCATAAATAGGGCCGCTGGATAGACCAAACAACTGAAATCGAGGGCAATCGTTTTTGACTTATGGTATTCCACGAAATTATCAAACAACGGAGGGTTGTTTTTGTTTTTTTTAGATTGGGGGGTTTTAACGACAACCGTAAGCAACTCAGTGGGCTATAAGCAGTCGTCGTCCATAATTTAGAGCCACTGGTTCCAGGGAAGGGAGACAGCCTGTGCCGTAAGACAAACACAACATCCACACCTCACCGGGATTCGAATCCGGACCTTCTAGGACGAATCATCAGAAGCCATCGTTTATACCACTGCGCCACCAGGGCGGTGGAGTTTTTCTTTCGGAGACTTTTTTACACTTTTCATTTTTGGTGATTTTCTGTATTTTTCAGGATGATTAGCTAAATATGAGCAAACCGGCACTTCAAAATATTCATTTCGAGCATCCAGTCTGTAACCTACTCTACTTCGGAAGATACATGCTTGTTCAGGGACAGGAGACTGCTCCTCGTGTTCTGGTGCCTCCAAGTCCTGCATGGCAAACAAGTCGCATCCAACTGTTCCGGTCTGGCACACTTTCGGTAGACTGCCTCCCATCTATAAGAAAGTTGGACACTTCTTTCTTCACACGAAGCCTCACAACACGAGTCCTGAATATCAGAAATGAAAATTCCTGAGTTAATATTTTTTCGCACTTTAGGTCACACAATGTCGCCATTGGACACTAAAGCACCGTATTTCATAGTCAATCACATAGCTTTAATATGAGCAATCTTCAAAGACTCCACTGAAAGATAATGACCTCACCACGTCAGCAGTCATTATAAAGTCCAAAAATCCGAATGAGTTAATTTTCTAACAAATCTCAAGAGGACTTCGGATTATCAGCTCTTCAAGTAGTTTAACTACCAATGAGTTTTGTTTACGTAAGGCCTGGGGTAAGTTCATCATTCGGAGAGGAAGTAGCTGAGCCGATAACGAAAAACTATAAAAACATGACCCAAAAAGTGATATTACCATTTAGAGAGCGGTTTTTTATTTTTTTCAAATAAAATTCGCTTAAAACATAAAATGAACTCATCAATATATGATTCATAGAACAAAAATATTTGGCTTAACCCAGAAGTAGAGAAGCTTTTCACGTTAAAAGGCAGCATTAAGTTAGCTGTAATCTAACAAGGCCGCATTCAAGAAACTTCAATTAGATATACTTCGAAATGTACATTTTGTAAAAATCTTACTATGTACTAACTTTAAAAAAAAATTGTTTATTCTAAAGTTAAACCTTTTAATGACTTTGTTGTGACTGCTTTTTGTTGGAAAGCATTTGAATATTTGGTTGCAACATGGAGGTCCGCACTTTCAGTTGATATTTTAGATGAGTATCCGTCATTGGTGACTTAGGGCGTCCCGATTTGGATTAGGTAGGAGGATTTGCAACAATAAGTGATTGAAAAGCAACTTTGTTTTAAATACATCGAACTTTAATAATCATGAAACGCATATAGCTTTTTAAATCAGTTTATTTTTGTGGTGTAGTCAGCACAAAGATTCGCCAAGCTTATTCGCCATACAGTCAACTGAACTACCAATGGTTTGGCATGCGTTATCAAAAGATGTATACACATCAGGCTCACCGTATAATTGCGTGATAAAAATTCATGTAATATGCTCATAATGACACCCACGTTATTTTCAAAAATCATCTTCGTTCTTTACGTGTTCCAATTCCCTGCATTTTTGTTTACCATTGCCTTTAAAAAGCCTCCCAGTGGAGTGCGAAAAACTTGGCGAATCTTTGTACTGACTAAACCACAAAAATAAACGGATTTAACTATAAGCGTTTCATGATCAAGCAAGAAAGCATTTTTCGTGCATGTTGCCGAAGACGTGGGTATTCTATTGCGTTTTCCCACATTTCAACGGGATTTTTCTTAGCTTTAAATAAGTACTTTAATAAATGTCATATTCTGAGAGGTGAATCTCAAATTCTTTAGGAGCCATGAAACGAAATTTTGAGTGTACTAGGGATCGAAATATCCCTTATGATTTACTAATGTTTTAATTGTGAACGTCAGTCGGGGAGTATTTTGTTGAATCTTATTTTACTCTTGTATTTTAAATACGGTCATTTTACGGTTAAAATAAAAATGAAATACGAAAAAAAAAATTGTTTTTTAATTATTGGAAGTTTAACGACCACCGTGAGCAACTCTATGGGCTATAAGCAGTCGCCCACCCATAATTTAGGGTCCCTGGTTCCATCAAAGGGAGAGAGTGCTGTAAGACAAACATAACATTCATGCCTCACCGGAATTCGAACCAAGACCCCTTTCGGACGAATGGTCATAAGCCATCGCTTACACCACTGCGATGCCCTGCATGTTCCCCATCTCTGGCTTAACCCATTAAACGGCCGATGTACTAGAACCAACTGTTGTCCCAAATTTCGAGCTCCCTGAGACTTTTTTTTTTTTGATTGGAGGTTTAACGACCACCGTGAGCAACTCAATGGGCTATAAGCAGTCGCCCGTCCCTAATTTAGGGTCACTGGTTCCAGGGGAGGGAGAGAGCCAGTGCCTAAGACAAACACAACATCCATGCCTGACCGGGATTCGAACCCGGACCCCTTACGGACGAATGATCAGAGGCCAGCGCCTTAGACCACTGCGCCACCGAGGCGGCCCCTGAGACTTACGAGAGCAACGCAAAACAATTACATTTCTTCTCCCATCTCAGCATAATTTTGCCATTGGTGATAAGCTCTGCAACCCAAGCTATGATAAGGAGGCGCCAGTTCCTGCTGACACGGATATCACTGGGTAAAAACAAATGACTCAAATTTCTCCCTACTTTCTTACGTTTCGTCGTTGTAGCCTTTTTAGAAGATAATCAGTCAAAGGATTAATGTTAATCATCCCCCAAATGATTGAATATCGAGACCACTTTGATTATGAAAATGCTAACAGGACAGAAACTAATGCGCGGGTTCACTCGTTTAAGCCCTGTTTTGATCTCTTCCTAGATAGCGAATGTATTTGTTTGCGCTTATTGTAGCCCATTTTGCTAACCCCCAAGTTAGAGGTTCGCATGGGCCTTATTTGGTGAACTCCATCCGGATCAAACCCGTGCGTTAAAGGCTCGGCCCATGATGTGCCAATTTTTGTATTACATTGCCTTTCTATTGAATTTTATTAAATTGTGAAAAATGAGATATTATTGAAAATATTTAGTTAAATGTAAGCCAAAAAATATTAACTGAACTTTAGAAATTATCGAAGAATATAATTTTTAAAGTGAGAAAAAAAAAAGACTAAGCGCGTTCAAAATAAGTTTTCAGAGTATAGGGTACTTAAAAATCCTGCAGTTTACTTTACGTGCACAATGAGAGAAAAGTAAAGGGTCTGAAATGCTTCCAAACCTCCTAGCGCATTCAAAGACTTAAAGTTTCAATAAGATTAAAGATTTAATTTTTATCAAATTTCCGAGTAAATGTAAATACATGTACCTGATTGGAGTAGAAAATATTTCCTTTTATTCAGAATATAAACACAGAATTTGGACAATGAATCTGTAGCAGCAGAAACTCATTTATGTCATTAAAGAAGAGATGTTTCAGATTTTGAACTGTAATAGCTTAAAATATTCCTGCACTTAATTTCCCTGCATAGTTTTTCTGCCGAAGGGTTTCTGCATTGGCAAGCAGTTTGAAGTGCTCTCAAATATCACTTTATATTATCTATTAGAATTTTTTCGCGCAATTCTTTGATATCTTAAATTCCATTGATAAAAGTTGTATTTGCAACTAAGAATACATCGAGACATCCACACGAGTCTGCTGCCGATAAGTTTTCCGAGTTAAATGCCGCAGGAGAGTAATAAAATGTCCCTTTCTCCGAACTAGCAACCAGTAACACTACAAAGGTGAATCCCTATGGAGAATTAGGGGCAAGAAAAACTAGCGATGCCACATTCTCTCATACAGGCGCACACCCCTAGTGCTGCACTCCACACACAATCGCTCCGGATCGAATCTTCTTGTCAACAAGCCGCAAAGTGTTTTTACCATCTTAATACCTACAAAAGCGCGGGGGGGATGGCAATAAATGCCTCTCCTCGTCTCTGATTAGGCTCTGAGCTATGTCATGGAAGTAAAAACAGACCAGGAAATCGAGAAATACCAGTTTTTCCTTTCTTCATTGCGATAAAGAAACAAAAAAAGGTCAACTTCGCCTGCCATAGGTATGAGAAAAAGCCCCGTTCGTGCTGACCTCTACCCCAAGTTAGTTCGCTCTGGCTGGTTAAAGCTTTAATGAAAGACGAACTGAAGTCATTGGGCAGTTCGCTAATACGTTTTTCTCAAATAGTGTTATTACAACGTTCCTCAATAGTTTCTTTATTCTGTTCGCCGCATTACTTTGGTTCCTAAGAAGGTCTGAACCGCTGCTTTCGGCACCTACACGGAAGCGAAAATTCCAACAACCTGTCAGCCAATTTCTTAGGGAGGGAGTAACAAACTCAGTGAGAAACTATGGGCTGTAAACTATCGCCCGTCCCTAACCTACGGCCACTTTTTTTATTTTAGGTCTAACGACCACACCATGAGCAACTCAGTGGGCCATAAGCAGTCGCCTGTCCCTAATTTAGGGTCACTGGTTCCAGGGAAGGGAGAGAGCCAATGCCGTAAGACAAACACGACATCCATGCTTTACCGGAACTCGAGCCCGGACCCACCTCGGACGAATGGTCATAAGCCAGCGCTTAAACCACTGCGCCACCGGGGAGGCGGCCACTGGTTCCAGGGAAGGGAGATAACCAGTGTGTCAAAACAAATGTACCATTCATACTTTACACGGGATGCGAACCCGGGTCCATCTGGGACGAATGGTTAAAGGCTAACGTCTCATACCACTCAGACACCTGGGCGGCTCATCCATACGCTCCAACGTAGAAGTATGGATCCACAGCATTTTTTTTTTTATTTATTTATTTAGTTCGGAGGTTTAATGACCACCGTGAGCAACTATGGTCTATAAAAGCAGTCGCCTGTCCCTATTTTAGGGTCTCGGGTTCCAGGGAAGGGAGAGAACCAGCGCTATACACGCCAATCATGCCACATCCAGGATTCGAACCTGGGCACAGTTCGAACGACTTAGAAACCTACGGCTCTGATAATGCACTGACTGAGTTTCTTAAAAGTGCTACATTTATTGTATTTTATTGTACTCGCCGAAGCGGAATATCGTAACCCTCATTTGGAGATATTGGCTTCAATAGTAAGTGAAAACAAGAACTTATTTGGCATGGTAATAGAACCAGCCCTCTGCCAGTTTCAGAACTAAAGCCGTGTATTTTCTAAAGTGGCTGATCAAAGCAGTGTATTTTTGCATGGACAAGTAGGACATTACGTTTTTTTTATTGGAGGTTTAAAGACCACCGTGAGTAACTCAGTTGGCTATAAGCAGTCACCCGCACCTAAATTGGGGCCATTGGTCCCAGGGAAGGGAGAGAGCCAGTGCAGTAAGACTAACACAACATTATGCCTCACCGGGATTCGAACCCGGACCCATCGCGAACAAATCATCAGAAGCAGCTGGATTACATATGTTATTCCCCAACAGAGAATTAATAACGAAGTTGATATGTTTGATATCACTAAACGCCTGATCTATGGTACTGAAGTGTTTTTTTTTTGTTTAAATTTAACGACCGCCGTGAGCAACTATCGGCTATAAGCAGTCGCTAGTCACTAGTTTTGAGCCACTGGTTAATTAATTCGCCAGTCCCTAATTTTGAGCCACTGGTTAATTAATTCGCCAGTCCCTAATTTTGAGCCACTGGTTAATTCGCCAGTATCTAATTTTGAGCCACTGGTTAATTCGCCAGTCCTTAATTTTGAGCCACTGGTTGAGCCACGAAGGGAGAAAACCATAGGTATGGGACAAAAACTACCATGTCTCACTGGGATTCGAACCCGGACCAAACTCAGACGAGCGGTCATAAGCCGGCTCTTAAACCACTGCGCCACCGTGATTCGAACCCGTACCCTTCTGGGACGAATGGTCATAAGCCAGCGCCTGGTCTTCGTTGCCCTAATGGCGAAGACCACTTCAGAATACTGATGGCATAAGCCAATCTTTTAGAAATATTTTAAGCAAACATTCCTTATTTAAGAGAAATGTTCATGACTTAAAAATAATAATTAAGATATTTAAAAATAAACAATATACAGAGTGGATCTATTTACAAATGATTCACAAATATATTTCAATTTTAGTTTAAATATACTTTGGATTCAAACACTCGAAATGTTTCAGCGCGAAAGAAAGTCACAGAAAAATTAACCTCCTTCGGATACAATGCTCTGACACGGAAATTAAAAGCACTTACTTCCAGATGTGCGCACCTGAAATACCACTGTAACATCATGGATGTAAAAATATCAGTGCATTTTATTAATGTTTCAAAATGCAACTACTTGTGAAGGTTATAATAGATAGCAGCCTGGCGCTGCTTATTTTTTTGTTCCCATATCAACAAAGAAAAATATTCACGTGTAAACTTAAATGCATTTGCGAAGGGTATATCTATATATGATAAAAAAATCCATAATTTGTAAACAAAGTAGGTATGCTTTGATATCACTTAATGCACAATATCAAAGTATATACTTACCCCCCCCCAATCACTTTTCCCGTAATACTTTAACACTTGAACACCTGATTTTTAGCAAATTTTTACACCTTGGAGTATATTAAAATATTTAAAAATTGATAATATGCAGAGTAAATTTATTTCTAAATGATGGGCAAACGTTTTTAATATCAGTTTAAATATACGTTCAAATTCAAACACTCGATATATTTCAGCACAAAAGGAAATCACAGGAAGAGACTGTGCTTAAAATAACCATTATGGCTGACATAATTTAAAATCAAATCCTTCCACATATCAAATCGGGGAGCAGAATTAATTTGTTTTACACCTCTCCGAGAGATACTTCTGATGTATAATTCGTCCGAAACACACTTAATCAGTACAAATATCAGTGCAAGATACTGTTTGAGATGTATAATTTGTACGAAACTCACTCGATAAAGTTGTCAAAAGTTGAGGGACGATTTCTTTTTGCAAACAGCCATGTATTCGTCAATCTGTTCATCAAGAAGTTCTTTCAGAGTGTAATATAAGCTACGACGAAGCGGTCGTCCCTGGTAACAAAATTTATAACTCGTGCCAAAGTCATTTTTTACTACGAAACTTCTTCTACAGCGGAGACATGTCCTTCGGTAGTTATATCTTTGTGGTATATCAAAATCATTATCGCGTCTTACGGTGAATCTTTGTCTTTTGTATTGCTCCCGCTGGTAACCTTCAAGTATTCTGTCTAAACTCCTGGAAACTCGACGATCTGGAGAACTGTTCACGTTGTTTTCGCTGTTACCGCAAATTGGCCTTTCACGATATAAAGTAAACCGGTCGTTTAGAGTAATGCCAGTTGAATGAACTTCAAACTTGTCCAAGAATAACATTCTTATCTATCGTTTCGTAAAAGTGCACTATTAACATCCACAGTTAACCAACAAACTAAATTTAAGTTCTTAACAAACACTTGCATATACTACACAGCAAAGCGAGTACAATAGTAAGCGTAGGAACTCCAATGGAAGGAATGGATCCCCGGAACTTCAGTGCCATCTGGTGGTGAGCGGGCAAACCTTACGGTCACATGACAGTCCTAAACCAATAAGAACAGTTCACGTTTTGGAACAGATTACAGCAAATTCCCTGGTTGTGTTTCAGTATGGTGAAAAAACGATGTAATTTTAAGGATTGTTTAACTACAAATGAATATAAATTTAGACTTTTTAGATTTCCAAAGGAAGATCGGTAAGTATTTCTTTGGTATTTATTTCTTTTGTAATAGTCATTTATTTTTGTTGAACTCACGTGGGCCGCCCCGGTGGCGCAGTGGTCTAAGCGATGGCTTCTGATCATTCGTCCGAAAGGGGTCCGGGTTCGAATACCGGTGAGGCATGGATGTTGTGTTTGTCTTACGGCACTGGCTCTCTCCCTTCCCTGGAATCAGTGACCCTAAATTAGGGACGGGTGGTCTAAGCGATGGCCCATTGAGTTGCTCACGGTGGTCGTTAAACCTAAAATTAAAATAAAAAAAAAAAACTCACGTGGAGTTTTGTGAGCTTACAAGATGATCTATGTACGTACCACTAGAAGCGAAGGTCGTTGTAGAAGTTTTATTCTCAAGAAGAATACAGCTTTTTTCAGTATAAAAAAATAATTAATAAAATTTAATAATTGTAATTACTTCGAAGGTCTGAGTATTCTTCAGGTTTACATCGTTTATGTAGATAAGGCGGTGCGTTGTGAGATATTGAAGGACAATCATACACTATCTACCAGCAAGTAATTGCACACCTGTGATAGCAAAGGAAAACGAAGTTTATTCACCTTCAGTAGTTGGTGGAGCCTCCACGAGCGGCGATTACAGCTGCGACCCTACGGAGCATACTCTCAACCAGGCGTTGTACGATGGCTAGCGGTATTTTCTTCCACTCCGCTTCGAGAAGACAGGTCAGTTCCTTCACCGATTTCAGACGGTGGGGGCACCCCTTAAGTCGACGCTCCAACTCGTCCCATAGGTGCTCGATAGGGTTAAGGTCCGGGCTCTGCGCAGTCCAGTCCATTCGATTAACCCCATTGTCACCATACCAAGCCATGGTGGACCTCGCAACATGGCAGGTGGCACTGCCATCCTGAAAGTAACATGGGTCCACCCCGTAAAACTTCCACAATGTAGGAAGCGCATAGTCATCCAAAATGGTGCAGTAGGTCTCGGCGTTGAGTCTTCCAGGAATTGTGACCGAGGGTCCCGTGCCATACCAGGAGAAACACCTCCATAGCATAATTCCACCGCCGCCGAACTTCACAGTTGGCATAATGCATTCCGGCAGGAGGCGTTCTCCAGGCAGACGCCAAACCCAGACCCTGCCATCCGAACGGTAGAGGGTGAACCTTGATTCGTTGCTCCAGAGAACCTGTTTCTACTGTTGAACGGTCCACTGTCGACGTTCTTTGCACCACGTTAGCCGAGCAGCGCTATTGGACTTGGTGATCAAAGATTTGTGGGCGGCAGCACGCCCATGATAACCGAGCAGATGGGCTTCCTTACGGACGGTATTCATCGAAAGAACACTCCCGGATGCCTATTGAAACTCCTCGCGGATGTGGCCCATCGATTTGGTGCCGTTCTTCCGAATTTCTCTGGCCAGCACCCGTCGGTCTGTAACTCCCAGTTTTGTGGGTCTGCCGGGTCGGGGCGCATTCCGACAGTCCCCTCTCATCTTCCACTTGCCAATCACGTAGGCCACTGTCGATTTTGGGTACTTCAATTCGCTGGATATGTCACGTATGGATTGGCCATTTCTGTGATACCCGACTATTACACCTTTCTCGAAATCAGAGAGCTCCGAACTGCGTGGCATCTTTCATGCGACTGGTTGCGTTGTTGTTTCCCACACGATATCTAACGGCGGCGGCCGTGACGTGTATCAGGACCGCAGATATCGTGGATTTCAAGGGTGTCCAATTACTTGTTGGTAGATAGTGTATATTGATTGTACATATTTATTCCTGAAACTTAGCATTCTAAACTTAACAATCCACAAATCACGATACTTTCGTATATTTCGGAACTGCCGATCTGCCGCCCCGGTAGTGCAGTGGTCTAAGCGATGGCCTCTGATCATTCGTCCGAAAGGGGTCTGGGTTCGAATCCCGGTGAGGCATAGATGTTGTGTTTGTCTTACGGCACTGGCCTTCTCCCTTCCCCGAGCCAGTGACCCTAAATTAGGGACAGCCGACTGCTTATAGCCCATTGAGTTGCTCACGGTGGTCGTTAAACTTCCAATAAAAAAAAAAAATAAATAAAAAACCTGCCGATCTTTAATCTAATGAGTTAATGAAATACACTGGTGTGCAAAAATTAAGGTCGAAGAGGAGAAATTAGCATAACAGCGGAACGAGCAAGCAGAACGGACCGAAAGGCCACTCAGGATATAGATTAGGGTCCGGTACGGTAGGGCATGCGCATATATGCAGCATGACGTAGGGGGGTCGGAAGGGTATAAAGCACACGGACGATGTACGCTCAGCAATTCTAGGCCGCGGGTGGTCGAGTGAGCAACGTTCGTGACTGCCACGGAAAGGACCTCAGGTTCGATCCCAGGCAGGTGCGAACGCTCGATCCACTAAATATCCGCCGTGCGTCGGATGGGCACGTTAAGCCGTCGGACCCCGAGTACTGGCCCCCCGGTAATAAATAAGGGCGTCTTCCTCCCCCTTTCTACTTCGTTTCCTTGTCCCTTTCCTATTGGGCACTCTAGCCCAAATCTCCTAGCTTCCTATTTCTAAGAGTTGTTTAAGACCTGTGGTCAGACATTCCCTTCCTAAAATCCTCTACATATGCTCATGCTCGTGCTCAGCAATTCGGTGAAAGCTATTGCATGGCGTACATCGGTTTGAACGACGTCGAGTTGCTGCCACCGTGTGATATGGCCAACATGCAATCCAGTAGACGATATCTGGAGGACTTTACCCGAGGTCGCGTCATTGGGAAGTTGGAAGAAGGCCGAAGTGTGACTAGTGTGGCCGAGGAGTTCAGGATCGCTCACAGCATCGTTTCACGAGCTTGGAGAGCATTTCAAACAACAAGAACAGTTGTCCGAGAGTTTAGCAGTGGTCGTCCACGAGCAACCACGGCGGCGGACGACCGGTATATTGTCCTACAGGCGAGAAGAGACAGACGGCAGACAGCGGGAGAAATCTCAAGGCACAGACAACTAAACGTCCGTTATAGCGTTTTACCGTGGCCAGGAGGCTGCACAAAGGTGGTCTTATTGCACGACGACCAGTACGGTGTGCGCCATTAATGCCTGCTCATCGGAGACGGCGGTTTCTGTGGTATCAGGAACACAAGAACTGAACTCATCAGCAATGGGGTCGAGTTCTCTTTACGGATGAGAGCCGATTTAGTCTGACGAGCGATTTTGGACGTATACACATCTGGAGAGAGCAGGGAACACGCAATCACACCTCCAACATCATCGAAAGGGACCGGCTTGGAAGTGTCGGAGCTCTCGTTTGGGCCGGTATCATGCTTGGTAGCCGTACTGACCTCCACATCTTCCAAGGAGGTTCAGTCACTGGTGTCCACTATTGTACCGAGGTTCTCCTGCCTCACGTGCGTCTGTTTAGAGGTGCTGTGGGTCCTGAGTTCCTCTTCATGGACGACAACGCTACACCTCATCGTACAGTGTCTGTCGCAGAGCTGTTGGAGAGTGAAGATATTCAACGCATGGATTGGCCCGCAAGGTCCCCGGACCTAAATCCAATCGAACACGTGTGAGACCTTCTCGGGAGACGCTTGGCAGCACGTCACCAGCCTCCAGCAACGATTTCGCAGCTGCGATTGGCGCTACAAGAGGAATGGGCCGCGATGCCTCAACAGCTCCTAGACACCCTCGTCCTCCGCATGGACAGACGTTGTAAATCCTGCAACGCAGTCAGGGGTGATCATATCTCCTACTAAAGACTGGATTTTTCTTGGCAGCCGCCTGCCACACGTTTCTGTCTTCTGTCCAGTTGTGCTCGAAGCTACCTTTTCAATAAAGTGCCTTTGTGTCCTTTGGATTCCTTGTTTGGACGGTTTTGCTCACTTGTCCCCTATTCTTACATCTTGGGGATCTTATGGTATGATTTGAGTCGATGTGGAGCACTTCTGCACGACATTACATTCGAAAAACCGTCTCATCCTTAATTTTTCCACGCCAGTGTATATGTCACTAATGGAAATGCGCGATAAGCGGAAAGTGCTTAAAAATAAATGCTGTGAACATGTAAGCCCATTTGTTCCTATGATGAAATATTCTTTCACTCTGTAAACAATGACGATCGTTCATAGGTTTTCGTGGTTTTTTACGCTTTCCAACCGTAGGTTGAAGAAGCGTATATGCTCCAGCTTTTTCCGTTCGTCAGTCTGTCTGTCGGCACGATAACTCACGTAAAAATGGTTCGATTTCGATGAAATTTTAGTATGTAGTAGGGGACCACCGGGGGACGAACCCTATTGAAAATGGGTGAAGTGGGGTCAAAGGTCACGCCATAAGAGCAGGATCCATTCAATTGCCCTTATGCGTCATAACTTGCGTAAATATGGTTCGATTTCGATGAAATTTTAGTATGTGGTAGGGGACCACCAGGGGACCAACCCTATTGAAAATGGGGGGAATGGGGTCAAAGGTCAGGACATAAAAGCGGGATCCATTTCATTGCCTTTATGCGTCATAGCATGCGTAAATATGGTTCGATTTCGATGAAATTTTAGTATGTGGTAGGGCACCCCTGGGCACGAACCCAATTGAAAATGGGCGGAATGGGGTCAAAGGTCAGGCAGGACATAAGAGCAGGATTTGTTCCATTGCCCTTATGCGTCATAACTTGCGTAAAAATGGTTCGATTTCGATGAAATTTTAGTATGTGGCAGGGAGCCACTGGGGACGAACTTTATTAAAAATGGGCGAAATGGGGTCAAAGGTGAGGACACTGGAGTGGGATCCATTCCATTGCCCTTGTGCATCATAACTTAAGAAAAAATGTTTCGATTGCGACAAAATTTTATCATGTTGTTCCGGAGGTATAATGAACCGGTTCTGTTGAATATCAACGAAATGGGGTCAAAGGTCATTGCACAAAAGCAAGATTTATTCCACAGCCGTTATTCTCATAATTTGCGTAAAACTCCTTCTATTGCGACAAAACTTTAGTATGTTATTCTTGAGGTGCACTGAATCGGTTCTGTTGAATATCATCGAAATGGGGTCAAAGGTCAGGACACAAGAGCGAGATTTATTCCACAGCTATTATCCTCATAACTTGAGTAATAATTTCTGGTATGTTGGAAAGCGTATCATTATCAATGCATTGCATGACTTTACTAACTTGTTGTTTTTGTTTTTATGTATGAATGAAACAAAACATTAAGCTTACTATTTCGAAAGTCACGTAAACAATCTCGGTGGCTAAGGTTGAAGAAAATTAGTATTTATTTGATTCTTTTGAAATGTTTACAATGGATGATCAAAACGTAATATGTAATGTTTTCTTGGAGATACAACTGTTATACTGTGGTTTACTGATTAGATATAAATTTGTTACGTATTTGCTACTGTCCAGGGTTCCGACTCAGTTATAATAGACCATTTCATAACTGGGAAACCTCCTTGTCTAAGAAACACTTCTGGTGGGATGGGAGAATACACAACTAAATTTTTTTTTTTTTTTTTTTTTTTTTATTGGAGGTTTAACGACCACCGTGAGCAACTCAATGGGCTATAAGCAGTCGCCCATCCCTAATTTAGGGTCACTGGTTCCAGGGAAGGGAGAGAGCCAGTGCCGTACGACAAACACAACATCCATGCCTCACCGGGATTCGAACCCGGACCCCTTACGGACGAATGATCAGAGGCCATCGCTTAGACCACTGCGCCACCGGGGCGGCAACTAAATTTTTAACAGAGCAAAAACAAATATAAACTTGCAGCTTTTTATGCTATTTTTTCTAGCTGAATTCAGTTAACATAAGAGTGTTTCTTAGGATAGAAAAAAGGGCAACTCCACTATGGCACCATGCCTTGACGTGGCAGTGGAGATTTTAAACTAATTGGTGTCAAAGGTCTTTTTACTTTCCAAAGAGTTTGAACTGCCTCAGAAATTTTGCCCTCTGTGTTGTGTAAAGTCACTTTTGTTGACTTCCAACACTAAATTCAAATCGTTTAGATACGCGGGCAACGCTTCCGCTTACGTGGGTGCGCGTGCCGCATCCCACCTTGTACACACACGTGACCCTCGCTCCAGGTACGCAGGCATGTGCTCCCCACAATGCATTGCGCGCATTCTGTTTTGCCCCTAGCCACTGCTCCAATTTGGCGCTGCAAGCGGAGAGTTCTTGGGTCTCAAAGATCTCGCCTATGTACTCGCTTTACAACACAGTCTTGACAACCTATCAACCACAAAGTAATTAATGCAGACATTTAACGTGGACCAGGAACATCAAACAAAGATCTTCGCTCTTTCCACGTTTATAAGTGAGTCACGGAAAAATTCTCATTGGCCGCCACCGGGAGTCGAACCCAGAGTCTTCCAGTTACGCGCCGGATATGCTTCCGCTACACCACAGCGACCTCGAGTTGCTCCAGACTCACACACGCTAACTGCCAAGCCAATTTGGCAGGTTGCTTCTTGGAGCCCCGCACAATGCTGAGGATTCATCAAAGATGGTAAGCAGCAACTGAACAAATAATTAGAACGCGAATGAATGATTAATACAGACATTTGACGTGGACAAGGAACATCAAACAGAGGTCAACGCTCGAGGCCGCTGTGGTGCAGTGGAAGCATATTCGGCGCGTAAATGGAAGACCCTGGGTTCGACTCCCGGTGGCGGCCAAAGAGAATTTTTCCGTGACTCACTTATAAACTTGGAAAGAGCAAAGATCTTTGTTTGATGTTCCTGGTCCACGTTAAATGTCTGTATTAATTATTCATTCGCCTTCTAACGATTTCTTCAGTTGCTGCTTACCATCTTTGGTGAATCCCCAACATTGTGCGGGGCTCCAAGAAGCAACCTGCCAAATTGGCTTGGCAGTTAGCGTGTGTGAGTCTGGAGGAATTCCAGGCCGCTATGGTGTAGCGGAAGCATATCCGGCGCGTAACTGGAAGATCCTGGGTTCGACTCCCGGTGGCGGCCACTGAGAATTTTTCCGTGACTCACTTATAAACGTGGAAAGAGCGAAGATCTTTGTTTGATGTTCCTGGTCCACGGTAAATGTTTGTATTAATTATTCATTTGCCTTCTAATTATTTCTTCAGTTGCTGCTTACTATCTTTGGTGAATCCCCAACATTGTGCGGGGCTCCAAGAAGCAACCTGCCAAATTGGCTTGGCAGTTAGCGTGTGTGAGTCTGGAGGAATTCCAGGCCGCTATGGTGTAGCGGAAGCATATCCGGCGCGTAACTGGAAGACCCTGGGTTCGACTTCCCGGTGGCGGCCACAGAGAATTTTTCCGTGACTCACTTATAAACGTGGAAAGAGCGAAGATCTTTGTTTGATGTTCCTGGTCCACGTTAAAGGTTTGTATTAATTATTCATTCGCCTTCTAATGATTTCTTCAGTTGCTGCTTACCATCTTTGGTGAATCCCCAACATTGTGCGGGGCTCCAAGAAGCAACCTGCCAAATTGGCTTGGCAGTTAGCGTGTGTGAGTCTGGAGGAATTCCAGGCCGCTATGGTGTAGCGGAAGCATATCCGGCGCGTAACTGGAAGATCCTGGGTTCGACTCCCGGTGGCGGCCACTGAGAATTTTTCCGTGACTCACTTATAAACGTGGAAAGAGCGAAGATCTTTGTTTGATGTTCCTGGTCCACGGTAAATGTTTGTATTAATTATTCATTTGCCTTCTAATTATTTCTTCAGTTGCTGCTTACTATCTTTGGTGAATCCCCAACATTGTGCGGGGCTCCAAGAAGCAACCTGCCAAATTGGCTTGGCAGTTAGCGTGTGTGAGTCTGAAGGAATTCCAGGCCGCTATGGTGTAGCGGAAGCATATCCGGCGCGTAACTGGAAGACCCTGGGTTCGACTTCCGGTAGCGGCCAATGAAAATTTTTCTGTGACTCACTTATAAACGTGGAAAGAGCGAAGATCTTTGTTTGATGTTCCTGGTCCACGTTAAATGTCTGTATTAATTATTCATTCGCCTTTTTTTATTGGAGGTTTAACGACCACCGTGAGCAACTCAATTGGCTATAAGCAGTCGCCCGTCCCTAATTTAGGGTCACTGGTTCCAGGGAAGGGAGAGAACCAGTGCCGTAAGACAAACACAACATCCATGCCTCACCGGGATTCCAACCCGGACCCCTTTTGGACGAATGATCAGAGGTCATCGCTTAGACCACTGCGCCACCGGGGCGGCTCTTTCGCCTTCAAATGATTTCTTCAGTTGCTGCATACCATCTTTGGTGAATCCCCATCATTGTGCGGGGTTCCAAGAAGCAACCTGCCAAATTGGCTTGGCGCTTAGCGTGTGTGAGTCTGCAGGAATTCGAGGCCGCTATGGTGTAGCGGAAGCGTATCCGGCGCTTAACTAGAAGACCCTGTGTTCGACTCACGGTGGCGGCCAACGAGAATTTTTCCGCGACTCACTTATAAACGTGGAAAGAGCGAAGATCTTTGTTTGATGAACAACCGCAAAGTGTTGACTGGACTGGTGTTTCTATTGTTGTGCCTCTAAAAGAATTTCCCGTTTCCTTTACGTTATGCTACTACCGGTGGGTGGAGTGAGAAACGAATGTCGCAGTTCTGAGGCAGTTAAGAATAGACAGTTGACCTCGCATTTAATCGTGGGGAGGAATTTAGGTGATTTCCGGTGGTGTCAAACGAACAATAATGGATCTTATTCATGTGACTTCAGAAGTGGAATGCTGCGAACCAACATGGCTGCTGATTCAATGTTGTCGCAATTAAATTACCCCTTACTATTGGCCAATTTTTGAAATTTTAACGTCTTGGAGTATGCCTATGAATCAGTAGAACTATAGGACAAAGGAGGAGAAATAAATTTCTTAAAAGAATAAATCAAGGTTGCAAACATATAGCAAGACGATTTTGTGTTCGATGTTTATTTCAAAGAGATGCAGGACAAAATCGCCGTTGGTCATGGGGAAACTTTTGATGAAGCATTTCTCATACATGGAATAACAAATTTTTACGTTCTCATTCTTAGACATTGGCGAAACATATGAAACGTAACTCGGGGATTATTTTATTTCTTTTATTTGCAAAAACAAAATATTTAGAAGTCCAGACAAAATCATAATATGGAAACAAACTGGGGTTAAAAAAACAAGTTAGTAAAATCACGCAATGCATTGATTATGATACGCTTTCCAACATACTGTAGCAGAAATCATTACTCAAGTTTTTAGTCAAGTTATGAGGATAATGGCTGTGGAATAAATCTCGCTCCTGTGCCCTGACCTTTGACCAAATTTCGATGATATTCAACAAAACCGGTTCAGTATACATCCGGAACAACATGATTAAGTTTAGTCGCAATCGAAGAATTTTACGTAAGTTATGACGCATGAGGGCAATGGAATTGATGCCGCTCCAGTGTCTTGACCTTTGACCATATTTCGCCCATTTTCAATAGGGTTTGTCCCAGGTGGTCCCCTACCACAAACTAAATTTTAATCGAAATCGAACCATTTTTAGTCAAGTTATGACGCATAAAGGCAATGGAAAGGATCCCGCTCCTATGTCCTGACCTTGGACCCCATTTCGTCCATTTTCAGTAGGGCTCGTCTTCAGATTGTCCGCTACCACATGCTAGAATTTCACAGAAATCGAACCATATTTACGCAAGTTATCATGAGGACGGACGGACAGACAGACAGACGGACAAAGCTGGAGCATATACGATTCTTTAACCTACGGTTGGAAAACGTAATAAACCAACTTCCCACCGTCGTACGCTAGGAAATTTACCTAAAACTAAATGAATACGGTACGTTAAATAAAAGAAAAATTATAGATATGTTACATTCTTTGGGGAAAGAACGCAGAACTCAAAAAGTAAGAAAGGTAGAACTTAATTCGCGAGTTACTGATCCAAATATGCAATCTGTTTTCTTCTTCAATTCTTTTCGCACGTCTTTTGTAAACAGGTTAGTAAAATCATGAAATGCATTGATTATAATACGCTTTCCAACATACCAGAAATCATTACTCAAGTTATGAAGTTAATGGCTGTGGAATAAATCTCGCTCCTGTGCCCTGACTTTTGACCCCATCGAATATTAAACGGAATCGGTTCAGTATACCTCCGGAACAACATACTAAAGTTTTGTCGAAATAGGAGCATTTTTAGTCAAGTTATGAGGAAAATAGCTGTGGAATAAATGTCGCTCCTGTGCCCTGACCTTTGACCCCATTTCGAGAACCGGTTCAGTATATCTCCGGAACCACATGATAAATGTTTGTCGCAATCGAAGCATTTTTACGTAAGTTATGACGCATAAGGGCGATGGAATGGATCCCGCTCCTGTGCCCTTACCTTAGCTACCCCATTTCGCCCATTTTCAATACGGTTCGTCCCCAGGTTGTCCTCTGCCACATACAGAAATTTCATCGAAATCGAACCATTTTTACACGAGTTATCGTGCGGACGGACTAACGGACGGACAGACAGACGGACAAAGTTGGAGCATATACGCTTCATCTACTTACGGTTGAAAAGCGTAAAAAAGATCGTGCTTATGTTATCGGTTTGTCCGTCGGTTCGTCCGTCAGACCGTCTGTCTGTCGTCTGTGGACACCATATCTCTGCAACTATAAGAGTCCGATTTGAAAAATTCTTTTTGCATTGGGAAGCTTGAAATGTGCGAATGATGATCCCCCCCCCCCCTTTTTTTTTTTTTTTTTGTCACGAAGCACAATTTTGCCGCTGGAGGTCGTAAATGCGAATGATATCGAATTCAAAATATATTTTTTTCCATATATTTGCCTCTGAACGTCCAACTGAAAAAATTCTTTTACCTTCCGAATTCGACTTATGTCGAAGACTATTTAGGTGTAGTCACTTTTTCAAGTTATGCATAAAATTTCCGCTAGGGGACGTAAAAGTAGCCCGCGTTTTCACGGATATCTCTGCTTCTAAAACTCCGATTTAAAAAATTCTTTCTGCACCGGATACAGCTCCTGATGGGAAATATTTTGCAAACAATTTCTAATTTTTTGGTAAAAAAAACTGTTTGGCCGCCAGGGGCGGAAGTTTTAATTGCTGCTTGTGTTGCATTTGCAGCAAAATCTGAGCTTCTAAAATATTGAATGAAAAATTCGTTCGTGGACCAGTACATATCACGTCAATAAACCTTTTCGGAATATATTCTTAAAATAATGCATGATTTTTCCGCCAGGAGGCGTAGATGTACATCCTATTTTTGTCGATATCTCTGTTTCTAAGAGACCGATTTGAAAAAATCCTTCTTTGTTAAATAGAGTTTCCAGTGCGAAATGTTTTTCATATAATTTCAAAATTTCAAGTAATTCATAGATAGACTTTCCGCTAGGGGCCGTAAAGGTAAATTGCGTTTGTCCCAATATCTCTGCTTCTAAAACTTCGATTTGAAAAAAATCTTTCAGTACCAGATACAGCTTCTGATAAAATATGTTTCGCATATAATTTCTAATATTTGGTAAAGAATGGTTTGGCCACCAGGTAGCGTAAGTGTTTAGTTCTGCCTCTGACGTATTTGCAGCAAAATATGAGCTCCTGAAAACTCGACTGAAAAAATTCTTCTGTGGACCGATCCCTCTCACATCGAAAAACCTTTTGAGAATACTTTCTTCTTAAAATAACGCATAGTTTTTCTGACAGAGAGCGTAGATGTACGAGGGGTATCAAAAAGTTCGTGCAATCACCCAAAATTATTAAAGCTACGGAAACCATTTTTGTTTTATCTTGTTATAGTATACTTCAGTATACTGTACAACATAAATAATATTTAGCAACCCCCTTTTTTTTCCAGGAATCGAAAAGTCCATGATAATGGAGAAAGTGGAATTTCGCAGTGTGATCAAATTCCATTATCTCCAAGGGAAGTCAGCTAAAAAATTCTATCAAGAAATGTTAAATGTATATGGAAATAAGTGTCCAGCATACGAGACTGTGGCAAAGTGGAAAAGAAATTTTCAAAGTAGTCATATGACCATTTTTGACGAACCAAGGTCCGGACGGCCATCTTTGTCAGATGACCAGACAGTTGTGACCAAAGTGGAGAAGTTAATCCTTGGAGATAGGCGTAGAACCATTGAAATTATTTGTCAAGAAGTTCATCTAAGCTATGGGTCAGTGTGGACAATCATGCATGACTAATTGAACATGTCCAAGGTCTCAGCGAGATGGGTACCTAGACTTCTCATCCCATTCCAAAAGGAAGCTCGGGCACAATCCGCGCAAAAAATGTTGGATCTTTGTAACGCGAATTCCAAAGATTTTTTTGCCCGTTTGATTACTATGGATGAGTGTTGGTTATACCATTATGATCCAGAAACCAAAGAAATGAGCAAGCAATGGAAACATCCTTTTTCACCACCCCCAAAAAAGGCAAAAGTGCAAAATTCTGCCGCCGAAGTGGTGCTCTCTCTTTTCTGGGATAAAAGCGGTATTACTTTAACAGACTACCTTCAGAAGGGTCAAACTATTACCTCTGACTACAAGTGCAACCCACAGACCAAATTAAGAGAGCAAATTAAAAGCAAAATACGCGGAATGATCACAAAAGGGGTCCATTTGTTGCACGGGAATGCACCAGCTCATTCAGCAGTCAACACCATCGTCACTGCGAGTCGTCTTAAATACAATATATTGCCTCATCCGCCATATTCTCCTGAAATGGCACCAAGTGACTTCTTTTTGTTTCCCGATATGAAACGTCCACTACGTGGGAGGCGATTTAATGACACTGATAACAACATTTTTTGAGGTAGAACAGTGGTTTCAGACACAAACTGAGGTGTTCTACACTGAGGGAATAAAGAAGATCAAGCGAAGGTGGGAGAAATGTGTGGCATTAGCCTATGTACAGAAGGCCCAAGTACCGGAACATTTGTTTTCTTTCTAGCTTGCTTATTCTTGGTGATTGCACGAACTTTTTGATACCCCCTCGTATATCTTATTTTTGTCGATATCTAATCTTCTAAGAGTCCGATTTGAAAAATTCTTTCTTTGTTGGAGAGCGTTTACGTCACGAAATGTTTCTCATATAATTCGAAATTTTTCTTAACGCACAAGTCTTCCACCAGAGGGCGTGAGTTCACGGTTCCGTTTACAGCAATATCTACGGGACTAAAAGCCCGATTGAAAAACTTCTTTCTTCAGCCAGATACTACTACCTATGCAATCTCTGTGTGCGTAGTTTCTTCCCAAAATAATGCACACTTTTGCCGCTAGGCGGCGCAAAAGCTTAATCTGTTTTTCTCAATAACTCTGCTTCTACATGTGTGGTGTACAAAATTCTTTAAACACCAGATGCTATTTACCTTGCAGAATACTTTAGGCTAGTACATGAAGAATTTTGTAGTTCACAGTTCTGTCGGTCGGTGGTGTTTTTGTACTTCAGTTAGCAGCTTTATCGCCACTTCTAAAAACACTATTAAGAAATTTATTTTTTACTGTATGCCATTCGCTACACTAAAGATGAGGAGCATTATCCTCTTTAAATAATGCACATATTTTTCGCTAGGGGGCGTAAAGGTCGAAACCTTTTTCTTGCTATTTCTGCTTCCGGGAGACGTATTTGGAAAGTTCTTTTTCCTTAGCATAGTTTGTCCATGCAGAATACTTTATGCAAACTTCTTCCGCTAGAAGGCATAGAGTTATATAATGTTTTTTTCTCTCGTATATTTATTATTTTAACTGTTCGATTTAAAAATCTTTTTGCATCTGATACCTTCCTTGTGCTATGAGAAGCTTTTCGTGCGCCATTTGTTAATTTTCGCAACAGGCTTTTTGCCGCTGGCGGCACTAAACAGATGTTTCTATTTCTGGATATTTCATCGATTGTTGAAATTGGTTTATTGTTTTCCCAGTCGGTTCCATTAACTTTGAATAAATTTGATAAATTTAACTCGAGTCAGAACGGATTCAAATGAGGTGCTCATTATATTCGAAAGTTCGTCGTAATTTTTCTTGTTTTTAAATTAAAATTCAAGGAACACTACCGCGGTTTAACTGCCTTCGATTCTTGGTTTCACAATATTCAAAATCTTCTTTGATAAAGTGGGCATATTCAGTACTGCGTATTGGGATGGAAATCATCACTTTTCATTTTACTCAGTCATTCTTTTAACAGTTCCGGACTTTTCAGAGGAAATTTATGAAGATAACGTTCCCTGTATACATTTTAGGTGTCAGGATTTGTTAGCACAACAATTAAAAAAGCAAGGGTTAGGCACGTCTTTAATAAATATATGAAAAACCGCGATTTTCTTGAACCCCTGCAACGTACTCTTTGTTACGCAACGGAAAAACAGAGTTAAACAAACCATTGCTGGTCCGCAACAGTGCTGAGATGGGCCGAGACTGAGTCCGAAAGCCCGAAGAGAGGCACTGCATAATATTTACTACGGTTTGAGCTTGGGCTCTGGGACGGACAGACAGAGAGAGAGAGAGAGACATACAGAGAGAGAGAGAGCCAGACAGACAGAGAGAAAGAGAGAGAGATAGCATTTTTTTAATGAAATTTTGTATGTTTTAACGTACCAAACTTATACGTTTTAGTTGATAATGAAAATTCTTCAGCAACTACAGTAGCGGCCAAAATTGTGGAAACCTTTTGGAAAAAGTGTATTTTTGAGGTTTGATGTTTCATAACACCACTTTTTTTAGAGTAATACCATAAAATTATATATCAATGGAAAGATAATTCCATTGATATATAATAGTTTGTTCAATTATCTGTATTCTGTGAAAAGTTATAGCCAAATAAACAGAAAAAGGAAGCACAACTTGCTTAGGTTGATATGAAGTAACTTTCCTTCATTTGAATGTAGCCAATGAGCATAAGTGTTTAGACAGCCAATCGAGTGTCATCTTGCTTAGGCAATGAGCCAATCAGTCACAGAAGGATTGAGCTATTGATGTCATGTATTGGAGCTGAGAGGAGGACATTTGTCAGTGTGTTATGTGATTGCTATCAAGTTGGTTGGGGTTTTTTTGTGTGTGTGTTCTTTCATTTAATGAGCTTGTAAAACTTATTAAAATTAGAGAAATGGCGCAAAGAGTTGACTGGTCACCCATAAAGCGATGTACAATAGTACTATTAAGTGAACAAGGATTCAATTATAAATAAATTAGAAGGAAAATTGGTGGAAACTTAACCAAAGGTGGCATTTCTAAATTTTTGAAGAGGTATAAGGAGACTCAGTCACTACAAAACCAGACTGGTAAAGGCAGGAAAAGGGGCACAAGAGCAAGTGATGATAGAAGAATTAAGAGACTGTGCCTAGGTGACAGAAGAAAATTATCTGTGTGTATACAAGGTGAAATGGCGTAATGCAATGTGATGTTGAGTGCAAGGACTGTTCGGCGCAGAATGCAGGAATTTGATCTAAAAGCTAGAATTCCACGAAAAAAAACATTTTTATCTCTCAAACAAAGTTTGAAAAGATTAAACTGAGCTCAAACCCATGTTAACTGGACAGAAGAACAATGGGACAGTGTTATCATGAAAGAAACCATCACATGAAAGAAACCATGAGACCAAAATCTCCCTGTTTGGTAATGATGGCATAAAATACGTAAGGAGAGGAATCGAAGATTTGCATCCTGATTACATTACACGTACCGTGAAACACCCAGGTGGTGTTATGATCTGGGGTTGTATGACATCAAAAGGTGTGGGCAGAATTTGCGTGATTAATGGGAATTTAAATGGACAAAAGTACATTAATTAAATATTTGAGCCCAAACTGAAGCCTTCCACCCATGATCTTTTCCAAGATAATGAAGCATTTATATTTCAACAGGATTCAGCTAAATGTCATGTTGCTGCTGTGTTCAAGATAATCGTATTCCACTGCTGGAATGGCCTGAGAATAGCCCAGACCTTAACCCCATCGAAAATACACTATCTACCAACAAGTAATTGGACACCTGTGATAGCAAAAGAAAACGAAGTTTATTCACCTTCAATAGTTGGTGGAGCCTCCACGAGCGGCGATTACAGCTGCGACCCTCCGGGGCATACTCTCAACCAGGCGTAGTACGACGGCTTGCGGTATTTTCTTCCACTCGGCTTGGAGAAGACAGGTCAGTTCCTTCACCGATTTCGGACGGTGGGGGCACCCCTTAAGTCGACGATCCAACTCGCCCCAGAGGTGCTCGATAAGGTTAAGGTCCGGGCTCTGCGCAGGCCAGTCCATTCGATTAACCCCATGGTCACCATACCAAGCCATGGTGGACCTCGCAACATGACAGGTGGCATTGTCATCTGGAAAGTAACATGGGTCCACCCCGTAAAACTGCCACAACGTAGAAAGCGCATTGTCATCCAAAATGGTGCAGTAGGTCCCGGCGTTGAGTCTACCAGGAATTGCGGTCAAGGGTCCCGTGCCATACCAAGAGAAACACCCCCATAGCATAATTCCACCGCCATCGAACTTCACAGTTGGGACAATACATTCCGGCAAGAGGCTTTCTCCAAACAGACGCCAAACCCAGACCCTGCCATCCGAACGGTAGAGAGTAAACCTTGATTCGTCGCCTCAGAGAAGCCGTTTCCACTGTTCAAAGGTCCACTGTCGACGTTCCTTGCACCACGTTAGCCGAACAGCGCTATTGGACTTGGTGATCAGAGGCTTGTGGGCGGCAGCACGTCCATGATAACCGAGCAGATGGGCTTCCTTACGGATGGTATTCATCGAAAGAACACTCCTGGATGCCTGTTGAAAGTCCTCGCGGATGTGACCCATCGATTTGGTGCGGTTCTTCCGAATTTCTCTGGCCAGCACCCATCGGTCTCTAACTCCCAGTTTTGTGGGTTTGACGGGTCGGGAAACATATTCCGACAGTCACCTATGATCTTCCACTCTCCAATCACGTAGGCCACTGTCGATTTTGGGCACTTCAAGAAATTATCTTTACATTGATATATAATTTTATGGTATTACTCCAAAAACAAATGGTGTTATGAGCCATCAAACCTCAAAAATACACTATTTCCAAAATGTTTCAGCAATTTTGGCCACTACTGTAGTTCTGGGAGGAGTGGAGACTCGGGACGACTGTTCATCCTGCCAACGGGTACAAAATGCAATAGGACACGGCACGTATTATTGGGTTTTCGCGCAGAAAGAAAAGCTTCTTCAAGAACTGTAGACACTAGATAGCAGATACCACGACGACGAAATTTTATCCTCTTCTTCCACGCAGCATCTCCCTGTTGATTCTATTGAGCAAAGTACGTAGTTTGCAGCGCCTCCCGATCTTTCCGGATGCTTGGCAGCTAGAAACATTTCAGGAAGAAACGAATGGTAAAAAAGTCGCGCAACTAACTAGTCTTACCATAAATACTGTTGCAAAGTATTCAATGAAATATTAAGAGAAATTTGAAGATATTTTAATGTATCTGTGATATGACTTAAGTAGTACACTTGTGAATACATGGCACCAATTACTTTTCAAAATGGCATGCTTTTGCCTTAACGCAGTCCTTCAGTCTCTATGGCCACTCATCAATAGCTTTATGAATGGTGTCCACACGGAAAGCTGCTACTGCCCACACCAAAGAGTGTTTGAGACTGTTAATACTGGGGTGTCTCTTTCTGCAGGTCATGTCCTCCAGTGTGGCCCACAACTTCTAGTCCAATAGGTTGAGGTCTGAGCTGCTTGAAGGCCAATCAACTGGAGAAATGAAGTCTGGCAAATTCGAGTGAAGCCGCTCCTGGGCTGACTTGGCCTTGTGGGCAGGTGCGAAATCCTGCTGAAAGCTCCACTGCCAGTTTTGGAAGAGGGTGTGACTCACATTTTTGACCACTGGCTCCAAAACCCTGTCCTGGTAGACTTTGGCGAATGTTTTTACTCTTTTCTCACAGAAATGGAGCTCCGTGGTACCCTCGTAGGAAACTCTCCACCAAACCATCACAGAAGCAGGATGATGATCCCTCATGAACCTTGGAACTTTCTCCTGAGGTGCTCGTGAGGTTGAAGCATACACCCTGTCATTTTGGCGGTTGAAAGCCTCTTCGATACCGAAAATATTTTCATCAGAAAAAAGATCTGTTTGTGGCGATTGTCTGCGTATCGCTGCAGCAAACGTTTCGCTTTTAGCGCCCTCTACTGCTTCAGTTATGGGGTAAGCTTTCACCCTTAGACCACTCCGCAGCACGCGTGGCATCGAGATTCTTGAAATGTTCAGCTCATTAGCAATCACTGATTGTTTTCTGACAGGATTTCGTCGAATACGGGCTACCACTGCCTTCACCAGGCGAGCAGTCCTCACGGTACGCTCCCAACCCTTTCTGGGGCAGTCAGCAACGGTCCCAGTCTCAAGAAACCTTTTTATCGTCCGGTATACAAAGATTCGGCCGATTTTCAGCTTCTTCAGTATGTTAAAAATCTCGAAAGCTGATTTTCCAACTTTGTGCAGCGCTATTACAGCAACACGATTCTCGTAATTGCCCCACTACATGACAATACTTCACGAAACACGTTATCTTCCCTGTGACTGAACGCACAATGATTCACTAGCTGCTTCATGTCTCCTGGCTGGTCGGTGACGTTGCACATCGGCTGCGCGCCATCTGTCGAACGTTTGTAATAGTATTTATGCTAAGACTGGGTATACTATAGAAATAGATAAAGATCCTATTCTCTACTCCCCAAGTTAAGAAAGACACCGGTTATTGCATGGAGAACAAAGAGTGGAAGTCTGGAAGAGGAAATTTTTTTAATGCCTAAACATGCTAGTCATAGTTTTCAGGATCGTTCAGGCACAGGCTCTATCTTGGGATATAAAATTTGGGCTCGGGCGGACTCAGGCTGACATACTTAGGGCTCGGACGGCCTAGGGCTCTTAAAATTGAGCCCAAACTCAACACTAGTCTGCATCTACCGAAAATATTTCCCATGATGCAATGCGAGGTAAATAAGGTTCATTTGTTTAGATCAATTTTACCATTGCTTACCTAGGAGTTACGTGGCAGCATGTAACCCAGGTTGAACACGTGGCCGTATTTTAAGCCAGTGTGCAGCCCCGTGTTAGCGCAGTGGTCTAAGCGCTGGCTTCTGACCATTCGTCCGAGATGGATCCCGGTTCGAATCCCGTACGACATGGATATTATGTTTGACTTATGGCACTAGGACTCTCTCTTCCCCAGAGCCAGTGGCCTAAATGAGGGACGGGAGACTGCTTAGAGCCAATCGAGTTACTCACGCTGCTCGTTATACCATCATTCAAGAAAAGATAAACAAATGCCAGTACCGAACTTTATGATGTGTGAATGCCTAAATACATACAGTAGTGGCCAAAATTGTGGAATCGTTTTAGAAAAAGTGTATTTTTGAGGTTTGATGGCTCATAATACCACTTTTGTTTGGAGTAATACCAAAATAATTATATATCAATGGAAAGATAATTGAATCAAGAATGTAATGCAACACCGATTTTTCAATTATCTGTATTCTGTGAAAAGTTATAGCCAAATAACCAGAAAGAGGAAGCACAACTTTCTTTGGTTGATATGAAGTAGCTTTCCTTCATTTGAATGTAGCCAATGAGCATGAGTGTTTAGAGAGCCAATCAGATGGCATCTTGTTTTGGCAAAGAAGCAATCAGGTCACAGTAGGATTCAGCTATTGATGTCATGTATTGGAGCTGAGAGGAGGACATTTGTTAGTGTGTTATGTGATTGCTATCAAGTTGGGTTTGTGTGTGTGTGTGTGTGTGTGTGTGTGTGTGTTCTTTCATTTAGTGAGCTCGTAAAACTTAATAAAATTAAAGAAATGGCGCAAAGAGTTGACTGGTCACCCAGAAAGAGATGTAAGAAAGTACAATTAAGTGAACAAGGCTTCAGTTATAAAGAAATTAGAAGACAAATTGGTGAACACGTAGCCAAAGGTGGCATTTCTAAATTTTTGAAGAGGTATAAGGAGACTCATTCACTGCAAAACCAGACTGGTAAAGGCAAGAAAAGGGGCACAACAGCAAGTGATGATAGAAGAATTAAGAGACTGTGCCTAGGTGACAGAAGAAAATCATCTGGGTGTATACAAGGTGAAATGGCATAATGTAATGTGATGTTGAGTGCAAGGACTGTTCGGTGAGACTGCAGGAATTTGGTCTAAAAGCTAGAATTCCACAAAAAAAAAAACATTTTTATCCGTCAAACAAAGGTTGAAAAGATTAAACTGGGCTCAAACCCATGTTAACTGGACAGAAGAACAATGGGACAGGGCTATTTGGAGTGATGAGACCAAAATCTCCCTATTTGGTAATGATGGCATAAAATACGTAAGGAGAAGAATCGGAGATGATTTGCATCCTGATTGCATTACACGTACCGTGAAACACCCAGGTGGTGTTATGATCTGGGACTGTATGACATCAAAAGGTGGGAAGAATTTGCGTGATTAATGTCAATATAAGTGGCTAAAAATACATTAATGAGATACATTGCGGTTATTAAATGCATACTTGATTACATGCTCATGTACAACACTATGACTGGGCCGATGTCGTCCTGCACAACGAGAATCTCTTTGAGACAAACATTAAATACGAAATTATCTTAATCCATTTTTGTACTCTTGATTTTTTTTTTTGATTGTAGGTTTAACGACCACTGTGAGGAACTGAATGGGCTATAAGCAGTCGCCTGTCCATAATTTAGGGCCCCTGGTTCTAGGGAAGAGAGAGAACCAGTGCCGCCATAAAACAAACGCAACATCCATGCCTCATCGGATTCCGAATCCAGACCCTTCTCGGACGAATGGTCATAAGCCAGCGCTTGAAACCACTGCGCCACCGGGGCAGCAACTTTTTCTTTTAAATTGAATTTTGCCTTTTCCGTCGTGTAGTTTTACTAATGTGTTCGAATACTCCGAGACGTTGAGATTATAAAGATTAATCAGCAGCAAGAGATACTCTAGGAGTGACAACGTTGATGGAACACCAGCTGCCCTAATGGCGCTGGGGTCTAAGCGCTGCCTTATATAACCATTTGTCGCGGATAGGTCCGGGTTCGAATCCCGGTGAAGCATGGATGTTGTGTTTTACTTACGGTACTGGCTCTTTCCCTTCCCTCTAACCAGTGCCCGATAAATCATGGACGGACGACTGCTTATAGCTCATCGAGTTGCTTACGGTGGTTGTTAAATCCCCAAATAAAAAAAGAAACTCTTCTTCTAATAGCCCGATTAGAAAAAATCTTTCATTGTCGGAGAACGTTTCTGGTGCGAAATGTTTTGCATATGACTTTACATTTTCGAGCCGTTAGAAGGAGAGATATAGAGAAAAACGTGATATAACTTGACGCTCCCTAACAAAAGAGCCGTGTGTTTTTTAAAGAAGAGAATGGATTCAGAACACTCTTCATAATGAAGAGCATCCTATCGGAAAATGATTTTTCTAACGGATTATTAGAATTCCAAACAAAAATATACGCTGACGCCCTCTGGCGGAAGAATTTTGAATAATGGAAAAGTAGAAAGTATGCAAAAGGTACTCTTCATGCCAAAAGCTTTACATTAATAACTGCGCGACTGAACATCAGATTTAAAAAAAAAAATCTTTTTTCGGTCCGATATTACCAACTAGGACAAGCCGCCAACTGTAACCGATAACTCGGGTACAGTTGGCAAATTTTGAGCGAAACTATTGCAAAATCTAAGCTCATTAAGGCGTCTGTCTATTATAACACATTCTAAAAAACGAACGCGTAAAATTTATGACTTCCAGAACAAAAGTACGGAACATTCTCGAAAAGAAATGCATTAAATTTATCACGAACTACTTTCCTTCACGCCTTCACGTCGGTTGTGATCAGGTTGCATGTCAACAAAGCGGAAAGACACACTCAGATCGGGAACCACGTTTTTCATTTTGTATCGCGAAAAACACACACGCACGCACACGCACACACACACACACACACACACACACACACACACACACTTCCTTCTATTGTTATAGATGAAGCAAGTGTTGAGCTAACAGACGGAGTCCTTCTATTTCTTCGTTTTTCAATTCAAACGATTTTTTTAAATTGATGTTAGTGAGCCGACTTTCCGTGAAACGGTTCAAGTAAAAAGCCATCTAGTTTTAATTGAAATTTCATCAATCACATGGAATTTCGGGAATCGAAAAGCGTCAAAACCTTACCATGGACGATGTGCAGTCGCATGCCAAAAATCACGGTGATCGGACGTGTCATGTCGTAGCTATGCCCGAACAACTAATTGTCCCGAGTCTCGTATAGAGAGCGTATTTTTTCAAATATTATTAAAATTGGTCAGTTTTTTAATGGTCATTATTTTTATAAGACACGACCAATCACCATGATACCAACCCCATGTCACTCACCATGTTCTTCCCTTTCTTTGTGACAAGTGTCACCGCTATCGGCTGAAGATCTTTGGAAGAGATAGGTAACAAACGACCCCTTCCCAAACCCGAAAAAGCCCCTAAAAACGCAAGGTTTTGGACGATTATTCCTCAGTGACATGGAATTTCGGGAATCAGAAGGCGTCAAAACCTGACCATGGACGATGTCCAATCGTATGCAAAAAAACACGGTGATCAGATGTGTCATCTCGTACTTATGCCCGAACAACTAATTGGCTCGAGTCCGTAAAGAGAGCTGCGCTCGACCTTCGGCCTCGCTTCGCTCAACTACGAAAACCTTTGTGTTCATTTCTTGCCCCAAATAATGCACAATTTCTTCTCTAGGGGAGTAAACGTTTAATATGTTCTTCTTTATATCTCTGTACTTCTAAAAGTCCGATTTAAAACATTCTTTTCAAACACGCGATACCATTCACCAAGTGGAACATTTTGCATGTACTAGTAGGATTTTTGTAGTTCGTAGTTTTGCCGCTAGGTGGTGTTAAAGAGTATGTGTGAAACCGTATCTCCCTTCTAAAAATCCTATTGAAAAATTTCTTTTTATATTGTAAGTCATTCGTTGTAGTAAATGCGGGGAACATTTTCCTGTTTAAACAATGCATAGCTTTCCCTGTTGGAGATCGAAAATGTCAAAAATTTTTCTCGCTGTCTCTGCTTCAAAACGACGTATTTGAAAATTTATTTTTCTTTAGCAAAGCTTTTGGCATGAAGTATACCTTTCGCATACTTTCTATTTTTCCATTTTTCAAAATTCCTCCGCCAGAGAGCGTCAGCGTATATTTTTGTTTTCCGATAGGATGCTCTTCGTTATGAAGATTGTTCTGAATCCATTCTCTTCTTTAAGAAACACACAGCTCTTTCGTTGGGAAGCGTCAAGTTATATCACGTTTTGCTCTATATCTCTCCTTATAATGGCTCGATTTGAAAAACACTTTGTCTCTAACAACTTCCTTTCGCAATGAGAAACTTTTTGTACACTATTTGTTTATTTTCGTACCATATTTTTTAGCCGCCAGTGGGTGTAAGTAGCTACTTCTATTTCTGTATGTTTTATAGGAAGAAATAGAACAGCTACTTATGAAATATACTCACGGACAATGAAATATGCGCAGCTGGAAGAAAACATGCTACAACCATGAAACTGTGCAAATAGCTAGAGTGCGTGCTGCTGACATGTAAATGATCCACGTTTGGTGCGATTGCGCATGACCGCACACCCTGTAGTGGCGCTGCAAGCACGAACCGGTAGCTTTATAACCCGGCGTGTAGTCGATGCCCCATGAAAGCGAAATGCACCGGCCGACGCAAGCAAGAGTACAGAGTGACAAGAATGCCGGGTAGACGCCAGAGACGTCGATTTACGCAATTTACGGACTTTGAGAGAGGCCTGCTCATCGGGTTGAAAACCGCAGGGTTGTCGGCGTGCCGAACAGATCGCCACGTGTATCTCAACACCACAAGTCCTGTAGTCATAAATTATATATAAAAATGACATACAAAGACTGCATACACCTGAAAGAGGTATGGAGAGATGCATGCTTGGCGTAACGAGGAGAGATAAGAAGAGGAAGTCATGGATAAAGAAAATGACAAGAGTGGAAGAAATCATGATAAGAGTAAAATCCCTGAAATGGCAATGGGCTGCACATGTTGCCAGTAGAACGGACCACTGATGGACAAAAGAAATTCTGCACTGGATTCCAAAGGCAGGAAAAGATACAGAAGAAGACCACATGGGATATGGGTGGATGAAATTCGAAAGCATGCGGGAGTGACATGGAGGAGACTGGCGCAAGAGAGACCGTTGTTGAAGAAACAAGGAGAGACCTTCATCCAGCAGTGGATTGATAATGGTTGACAATGATCTTGATTTTGATATTAGCCCATATTAAAAAGTCATGATTCAATGGATAACCACCGTTTTCGCAAATCCACACGGAAACTGCAATTTTAATTTCCTATGACTTAATATACACCATCTGATCAAAAGTATCCGGACAACTACCTATCCACAAACTTTCTGTAGTAGGAGAGGAATTAATATCGATTTCGTCCATTCTTTGCTGCTATCACAGCCTCCACTCAGCTGGAAAGGCTTTCCACTAGATTTAGGTACGTTATTACTGGAATTGTCATGCATCCTACTAAATGAGCATCAGTCAGAAGGGTCACCGATGTTGGGCTTCGGTCTGGCTAGCAGTTGGCGCTTCAATCCATCCCAGAAGTGTCCCATGGGGTTGAGATCGCGACTCTGTACAGGCCAGTCAAATCATTCCACACCCATCTCATGAAATTATTCCTTCATTGACCTGTCTTTGTCGACGGAGGTATTTTGCTGTTAATAAACTGCCTTCACGGAACTGTTGCTATAATGTTGAGGGCACAGAATTGTCTGGAATGTCATTATAGGACGCAGTGTTAAGATATCCGGACACTAGAACTAGGGGAAATAGCCCCAGATAATAAAACCTTCTCCATCAAACTTCATAGCTGGTACCAACAGACAGGCACACCACCCATGCTTTATCCGGGATTCGAACCTGGGCCTGTCTGCACTGAATGGTCAGAAGACATCGCCTCGGACCACTAGGGTGGCCAATTTTTATGATTGTAACTTAACTTTTGTTCACTAGCGTAAGTGCATGAAGAAAACTGTTGCTGCGTAATACAAGCAAACAGCCATAGTTCAAGTGCAAGTTAAAGCTTTACGTTGCAATTTCAAATTTTTGGCAGCAATTTATTCCACATCATGATGCTTAGGGCTATGTATGTAAAAGATACTTGGTTTTGATTGTCTAGATACAAATAATCAATGGTGAAAATGCACGGGAACGGCGTTCCCTTAAGAAATTGTTAAAGGGTACGACGTTCCCCTGAAATAAAATAATTGTGAATAGAAGTACATAGAAATCTGAAAAAAAAAAAAAGAAATTTAATATACAAATGTAATGTGCAGCTGAACTATAAAAGGGAAATTCGGGCTGACTCTTTATTTGCATTTATGAATTCTATTTGCTAATTTGTGTGAGATTTTTATGTTTAAAAATTTTCGCTCTCTGATTTTGCAGAGCTTCTGAATAGTGACAATAAATTTTGTCCTTGGGACTCTTAGTTAAAGACTCGTAACAGATGCCGCATTCAACTGTTTTCAGTTCGTATCGTCCCATACATTATTCCACGGGGCGGAATTTTGAACTTAGTAAGATGGCATCCTTTTGTTGTTTAAAATGGTGTCTAACAGCAGCGGTTTCTTCGGTAACTTTGAAATTAATACCATCTGAGGTGTTCCTCCGTAAGTTTAAATTACCGGAGTGTGTAGTTCTTGTCGTTTTGATGCCGCATTATGTCGACGACTGAATAATTTGTATGTACATTTAGGTAGGAAAACTGTTAGTGAATTCCAATTGTTTTTCAGCTACTCAATTAATAACAGGTTAGTAAATTCATGCAATGCATTGATTATGATACGCTTTCCAACATAACAGAAATCATTACTCAAGTTATGAGAACAATGGCGCTGGAATAAATCTCACCTCTGTCCCCATTTCAATGATATTCAACAGAACCGAGTCAGTACATCTCCGGAAAAACATGATGAAGTTTTGTCGCAATCGAAGCATTTTTAAGTAAGTTATGAAGCATAACGGCGATAGAATTGATCCTCTCCTATGTCCTGACCTTTGACCCCATTTCGCCCATTTTCAACAGGGTTCCTTCCCAAGTTGTCTCCTACTACATACTAAAATTTCGTCGAAATTGAACCATTTTTACGCGAGTTATCGTGTGGACGGACAGACAGACGGACGGACAAAGCTGGAGCATATACGCTTCTTCAAATTACGGTTGGAAAGCGTAAAAAACGAAACTCCTTCAGTTGATTTAACCAGCGCTTTGTGATATAGACAGTTTTAAGAGAATTTCGAATTTGTTAGGGTCTATTTTTTATTCGTAGACACACAGACGTATAAAATGCGTGTGCATATGTATATGTGTAAATTTGCCCAGATTTCAAACACTCAATACTGCGTTCTCCCAAAGCAGATCATTTACTTCCGCAACTACAAATAATGAGGGAAACTTGAAAAGCATCTGTTCGTATAAGATATCGCATTCACTTGGACTCAGTGCATTAATAAACTTCTGCTTTAAAGTTTTAATCAACAATGAGAACAGCAGAGAAACCAAACTTGCAGAAGTTCGTTACAACTACAGGGGAACCTCGGTTATACGTTTCTCAGCAATACGTTTTTCACATTTATACGTAATTCTGAGCTAGTCCGATATTTTACTGAAGTTTCTATCGCTTTTCAATTGCGTTTATACTTAATTAATTTATACGGTTTATTACGATTATTTCTTAAATTTTGAATTTCAGTTTATCAAAAATACACGGTTCTTGTATTCTTTTATACGTAACATGGTATGTTACAACTTTAACAGAATCGAGACGGCGTTTTATTGAAGCCATGAAATAGATAATGCAACTAAAAATTTACTAATAATTTTCACAGTTCTCTCTTTTCTCTAAATTAAAAAAAATTGAAAAAAGCAAAGGTTAGAGAGTATTTTATTCGGCACTAATGCAAATTCAACAAAAGGACAAACTGATTTAAACAAGTTAGTAAAATCATGCAATGCATTGATTATGATACGCTTTCCAACATACCAGAAATCATTACTCAAGTTATTACTCAAGTTATGAGGATAATGGCTCTGGAATAAATCTCGCTCCCTGTGCCCTGACCTTTGACCAACAGAACCGGTTCAGTATACCTCCGGAACAACATACTAAAGTTTTGTCGCAATAGAAGCATTTTTAGTCAAGTTATGACGATAATGGCTGTGGAATAAATCTTGCTTCTGTTCCAAGACCTTTGACCCCATTTCGTTGATGTTAAATAGAACCGGTTCACTATACCTCCGGAACAACATGATAACTTTTTGTCGCAATCGAAGCATTTTTATGTAAGATATGACGCATAAGGGCAATGGAATGGATCCCGCTCCTATGTCCTGACATTTGACCCCATTTCACCCATTTTCAATAGGGTTCGTCCCCAGGTGGTTCCCTACAACATACTAAAAGTTCATCGAAATCGAACCCTTTTTACGCGCGTTATCGTGCGGACGGACAGACAGAAGACAGGCGAACAAAGCTGGAGCATATACGCTTCTTCAACCTACGGTTGGAAAGGGTAAAAAAGAGCGATGCTTAGAGTAAAAAAATGTGATAGGGGTATTGAATATACACTCATTGTCATAAAAATCCGCGAACCAAGAAAAATTCGTGCGATTAATGCGAAACTCAACGAATTGCTATGGTGAGGGCAGACGTGCAAATGATTAAAGTTTCGCGCGATTCCGCGTCCATGACCGCCGCTGCAATCGCAATCTTTGGGGCTTATAAGGCGCCGCGCAGGGGACTCCACATTCGTGCCGAAGTGCACGGTAAGAGTCAGGTGAAATCCCTAAGCGACATACATACCGAGGAGCCGCCGTAGATGCGCGTACGGGCAACTGACGGAGTTTGAACTAGGCCATACCATCGGGATGAGAAAGGCAGGGTGTCCGGCGAGCCGAATCAGCAGCCATTTGGGCCGGTCGGACAGTACGGTGCGATCGTGTCGGGAACAATGGACACGGAAAGGCACCCAGACACAGCGGACTGGCTCTGGACGACCCAGATACACTACCAGCAGAGAGGACCGTGGTCTCGTGAGAGCGGCACACACATCCTCGTTCAATATTCAGAGACATGTAAAGGCTGTACAAGGGATTCTGTGTCCGCCAAAACCATTTCCAGACGCCTGGTAGAGGCGAATCTGCACTCTCGACGGCCTTTACATTTCCTACCATTAACACTTGACCATCTTTCGGCGTCCATTGCAGTGGTGTCAGCAGCGAGCAACGTGAGATGCTACGGAATGGCTACGTATAGTGTTCAGCGACGTATGACGCTTCTGTATGGTAAAGGACGACCACCGTGTCAGAGTGTGAAGGACCGCAGGTGAGCACTACAATTCCAGCCTCACTGTACAGGGGGAAAAGACCCGAACTGCAGGCGTGATGGTCTGGGGAGCCATTGCGTATGACAGTCGGACTTCCCTCGCAGTGATCCGAGGGACGTTGACAGCCCAGCACTACGTACAGGAAATCCTGCGGCCCCATGTGCTGCTTTTCCTTGCGGGGCCGCCCGGAGCCCTTTTCCAACAAGATAACGCCCTTCCGCACACGGCTCGGGTTTCCCTGGACTCTCTACGTCATGCTTCGATGCTTCCGTGGCCTGCAGATCGCCTGATCTGTCACCCATCGAGCACGTGTGGGACAAAATGGAACGCCAGCTTTCTCCATGTCCAAGATGTTCGTGATTTAGAGCGTCAGTTGAGAGAAGTGTGGGCCAACCTGTCCCAGGATAACATACGACGTCTCTTAGACTCCATGCCGGACCGTATCACCGCATGTATCCGAGCACGAGGCGGTCCGACGCGGCACTAACGCTGACCGCAATGTGTACCGTATGTCCGCAGGAAATCGTCCTGCTGCTGTGATATTGTAATCACTTATGTCTTTGGTATGTACCATCTCACTACTAAAATTTCATTTCAATCTGGCATCTCCTTCTTGGTGCACGGATTTTTATGACAATGAGAGTAAAACAAAATTCGGATTTACTAACTGTATTTCAAAATTTGTTCCTTTTTTTCATATAGTGAAAATATGAAATCCTACAGAATTTCTCAATCCAATTTTTATAATGAAATTAAGGTAAGAAAATTAATACAAAAGTTAAAAGAGACATAGGCTTAAAGTACCAAAAAAGTATTCATGTTTACATGTATGCCTTACGTTACATACACTCTTTGCTAAAAAAAAAAAATCAAAAAACGAAGCACCCAGAAGGAATCATCCAATGGAGCTGAGAATTGGTACGTGCAATGTATAAGTATGAGAAATGAAATGATTGCAATTTTAGAGTAGTTGGGCCATTTATTCCTATAAAACAGCTACACGAGTAGAAAAAGTCAGTACATTGTAGCGCCGCCTCTACCTCAGATATAAGCGGTTGCTCGGCGTGGCATAGACGCATACGGTTCACGGATACTGTCATGAGGTGTAGCGTGCTAAATGGTGCCACAATTGTGAGCCAGAAAGCCGACATTACGGAATAGGCGTAAGTGGCGTCCCATCATGTTCCAAACATGTTCGAGCGGTGAGAGATCGGGCGATCGGACTGGCCATGGAAGGGTGTCGATACTACGGAGGCAGGCATGGAAGAGCCGTGCCATGAGTGGTCGGGAATTATCCTGTTCAAAAATTGCTCGGTGTTGCTGCGAATGGAATGGCAACACAGGTCATGGAATGTCGTCGATTCACCGTTGAGCAGTACGGAGGACTGCCAATGTTTGGCTATCGTAAGAAATGGCTTCCCAGACAGTCACTCCTGGTGTGCGAGCAGTGTGCCGTTCCACTGTGAAGGCAGGATCCGTGGGCTGGCCGGGTCGCCTCCAGATACGTATACGCCGCTCATCACTGAAGACAGCACGACGCTCCGACAACACTGCCCCACGTTGATCGAGCCCGACACCACTGCAGCTAGTGCCAGCGATGCTCGCTGGTCAATGGTAGGCGGCGGAGTGGTCTTCTTGAATGTAATCCACAGGCTGCAAGTCGTCTGGCAACGGTCGGGATGGCCACTCCCGTACCTGTATAGGCGACACAACATGACCATGGGATGGTTGAGAGCCACGAATTCGGTTCTATTCATCCTCTTACAATCGCTCCATCCTCGCGTTCTGGCGTTGCCCTCGGCCGTCCACTGCTCGCGTGCCGTTGCGTTGTGCCTTACTCGATCCTTTGGTGCTAACATCGACCGCCTGGCAATACGCCGACGTGTCCAGCCGGTCTCTCTCAACCAAATTATACGTCCCCTCTTAAACTCGATCGAATACTCTTATAGAACACGGATCCCAAGTCGGGGCATCCTTATAGTCCGCACAGGTCAATGTAATCACAATTTGCTGTCACAATTGCCCTGCGTGCGAGCTTTGCTCTTGATATATTCTCCTCGATGGCGGTTGCCATGCACTATAGTGGGCCACTTTTTCGTCATTGTTCGTTATTTTTTAATCATTTGCATATTCAGCCCTGGGGTACTTGTATGCGGAGTTTCACCAGGAGCAAACGACTTTCTCGGTATGATTCGTTTTTATTTATTTTTTATTTTTTTGATTGGAGGTTTAACGACCACCGTGAGCAACTCAATGGGCTATAAGCAGTCGCCCGTCCCTAATTTAGGGTCACTGGTTCCAGGGAAGGGAGAGAGCCAGTGCCGTAAGACAAACACAACATCCATGCCTCACCGGGATTCGAACCCGGACCCCTTTTGGGCGAATGATCAGAGGCCATCGCTTAGACCAATGCGCCACCGGGGCGGCATTTTTTTTTTTTTTTGCAAAGAGTGTATTAACGTATCATGTGGTTCTATTTTCCTCTATTTTTCTTTTGGTGGCATTGAAAATTTTACAATAGTATATTTAACATTTCGAATGTTCGTTCTTACGCTTTATAAAGTCGTTCCGTGGAAAAACGTATAACTGGGGTTCCACTGCATATGAAACCAGAAAAGGTACAAAAGGGAGAGATTTACTCTACAACAGGAAGGATATACAATCTTTGTGGCAACTTCTTATCCTTAGTAATTTCAATATGGAACAGCGCATTTCAAAATTGGCTGGAAACCTCGACGATCAGCCAAGGTCAGGTAGGCCGCGAACCGCGGATTCGGAGGCCGTGCACCTGGCTGTAGAGGCGAATCCAACAAATTAGCACTCTGAGGTTATCAGGCAAGCTGAGCATATCACAGACTACCGTAAATTGTCACCTTCCGAACCTCGGCAAGGTCTACACGAACTGACGCCAGCTGAAGCAAACCGCCGAGTGGAAGTGTACATAAAAATCCTATAGAAAACCCTCGCAATGTACGTTTCATCAAGAGAATTGTTACGTGCGATGAAAAGTTCTACTTCCGCAATCCTAACATAAAACGGCCGTTTTTGAGCCCGGTCTAGCTTCTTGAACCGGTTGCCAAACGTGGGCGCTTCGAGGACAAGGTGATGATCTGCGTCTGGTGGAATTTCGAGGGGATATTCCATTACGAATTTGTTCCAGACAGTCGGACTATCAACGTCAACCTCTACTTTGAACAGCTGGAGCGTATGTATGGCGTTTTGAAGGAGAAGCAGCCGGCACTGGTGAACAGAAATCGCGCTCTCCTACAGCGGGACAACCTTCGTCCTCATACTGCGCGAACGAGCCAGGCTGTAGCTTCAAGGTATAGGGGCGTAACCAG
Source organism: Macrothele yani (assembly GCA_039090855.1). Classification (NCBI taxonomy): domain Eukaryota; kingdom Metazoa; phylum Arthropoda; class Arachnida; order Araneae; family Macrothelidae; genus Macrothele; species Macrothele yani. The sequence continues at coordinate 98,158,875 of CM077005.1, read as the reverse complement.
AACCTGGGGGGGGGCTCAAGCCCCAATATCTGAATAAGCTCCCCCCTCTCAATACAATTCACGGGAAATAAAGCATTACAAATGAGATTTTAAAAAAATTGCAATGTGAAAGAAATAGAAAAATTGTAATAAAATAAACATTTGTACAAATTGTATATGGTAATTTATGCTGTTCTATGATGTTAGAGAACTTTTATTTCCTTATTTACTAGAGAACTGCAGTGCAACAATTAATATTATATTTTTTATTTTCCCTTTTTCGTGATTCGCATACCACCCACCACCACACGTTTTTTCTTTTTATTTGATTGGAGGTTTAAAGCCCACCGTGAGCAACTCAATGACTGTAAGCAGTCGCCCGTCCCTAATTTACGGTCACTGGTCACTGGTTCCAGGGAAGGGAGAGAGCCAGCGCAGTAGGACAAACACAACATCCATGCCTCACCAGGATTCGAACCGGGACTCCTTTCGGACGAATGATCAGAGTCCATCGCTTAGACCACCCACCACACTTCGTTGGCAGGGGATGGGTGGAAATGGGGAACGATGTAGTGCCGCAGTTACCTACGAGTACTTGTGCTGCGTTATCTCCTTCCGTTCCTACCGAGGTGGTCTTCGGATTGTTTACTCTTTACCTTTTACCATTTCTCCAACACCACCACCCCACACCTCAGCTCGTCTACTAGGAGCTCGTGCCAGACTTCCCCTAGTCTCAAGGATTCTTACCCTAGTCTCAAGGATTTTGCCTTGCCACGTGATTGGAGTGAAGACGTAGCTGCGCTTGGCGTTCAGCTACTGGAGGGAAAGAACCGGATAGTCGCGTTATTACTAGAATATTCTTTGATGACATAAATATGGGAGCGTTATGCATTTTATGAGTTGGAACGTTTCCATCAAGAACTGAGCCGCGTTTTGGCGTAGGTGTAAAAAAACCCTCGGTCAATAGTTTTTGTAACAGTGCATATCCCTCGAATATGAGTGTTTATTTTTCTCCGCGGTGGTTTAGCTTTTCGTAAAGTTTTATATCCAAAATGGATATACAATCGTATAATTTCAATACAAAAGAGAAAGACAATACTCTCGAAGAAAGACAATACTCTCAAAGGAAAGTAGGTCTATGTCTAGTACTAGCGCTTTTTCAGTGTTAGTGCAAAATGCGCAAAAACAGGCAAGTGATATTAGTTCAAAGGAAGAGGGACCACATCAGCCACGAATTATATTTCCATTGACACAATTTGGTGCACAGAAAAGGAAATTCAATGCTTGTTGGTACAAACAATTTCCATGGCTTAAGTACAGTGTTTCATTAAACAGTGTTTTTTGTTTTCCGTGCCATGTTTTCTTAACTGACACAGCGTCTATAAGGTGGAAACTGCTTTTACGAAAAATGGAGTTCGCAATTGGAAAAAATGTTTAGAAAAACTAAAACTACATGGAAAAACTGATTGCCCTTTTAAAGCCATGGAACTCTGGATGAACTATTACACTGTTATAAGTTCAGGTGCAAGAAATGTGGATCAACGACTTGAATCTGCAGTAGAAGAAATAAAAAAAAGGCGGAATTTCTTGAAGACAGTTATTTAAGTTCTTTTATTGACAGCAAGGCAAGGGTTGGCCCACAGAGGACACGATGAGTCTCATGAAAGCAAGAACAAAGGAAACTTTCTGGAAATTCAGCTTTGACTCTGAACATATAGTGAATGGAATTCACTGATGTCTCCTGATACAATAGGAAGGGAGCAGTTTCTCAAGCTCAGTGATATGGAAAAGTTTTGCGAATTTTATAATATGGAACTTCCTGAAGCAGAAGTTACAGCAGCGAAAAAAATTCTAACAAAGAAAAAAATAACAACCCCAGAGATGCTGGGATTACTGCCTTGTGATCTGTTTCCAACTTTATACAAATTCGAGAAAATAGCAGCTACAATTCCTTTTACTTCAACATGTTGCAAGAGGTCATTCAGCCGCTTGCGTAGGTTCAAGTCATACCTTCGTTCAACAATGGGACGAGAACAACTTTCAGGGTTGGCATTTCTCTCAATCCAAAGTGACGAATGTAGGAAAATCTGTTTAGACTGTGTTTAACGAAGTAAATTTCTCCGTCATTTTTGGTCTACGCCGGGATTCGAACCCGAGGCCGCTTATTCCGGAACAAGTCGCTCTACCAACTGAGCTACGCAGACGATTATTCTGATTCATATCTGCCTTTATGTCGTGTGCGTCCTGCTGGCAGGTACGTCACATCTCCCCCCCCCGAAAGAGGGCCGGGGGCATGGCCCACGGGTCAGCCGTGACCATGAATCGTTGCAGGCAGCCATCCACTGTAGAACGTGCACTTGAGAACTCCCAGTCAATCTGCTGTGTGGAATGCAACATCACACACTTTTATTTTTCGAAGCGCTGGAGAAGGAATTCTCTGATTTTTCCTGTCTCGCGGTGTGGAAATAACATCACACCAATGCGAGATTTTGAACGGCCGGGTCATCCGGATAGCTCGGGCACCATTTTAACGAAGTAAATTTCTCCGTCATTTTTGGTCTACGCCGGGATTCGAACCCGAGGCCGCTTATTCCGGAACAAGCCGCTCTACCAACTGAGCTACGCAGACGATTATTCTGATTCCTATCTGCCTTTATGTCGTGTGCGTCCTGCTGGCAGGTACGTCACATGTGTTTTGGATACATTTGCTTCAAAAACAAAGAGGAGATTGCAGTTGTCACACCGTACTTTGAAACACCAACATGTATAAGGAACATTTAAAAGTACTTCATTTTGATTTTTAGGATATTTAATAGTGCTAGATTTTTTTTTTTTTTTCATTGGAGGTTTAACGACCACTGTGAGCAACTCAATGGGCTATAAGCAGTCGCCCGTCCCTAATTTAGAGTCACTGGTTCCAAGGAAGGGAGAGAGAGACAGTGCCGTAAGACAAACACAACATCCATGCCTCACCGGGATTTGAGCCCGGACCCCTTTCGGACGAATGATCAGAAGCCATCGCTTAGACCATTGCGTCGCCGGGGCGGCGTGCTAAATTTTTGCTTTTGATCATTAAAAGTGCTTCATTATTCTTTTGTGCATGTAGTATTTTCTTCAGTTAGTGTTTTGATAAATTTTATTTATTTTCTTGAGGTTAATCAGTGTATAATAATGATATATTTTATTACAGTAAATGATAGGGTGCTTAGTTTTTATTTATTTCTTGAAAATAAGAGTACGAACCGTGAGCAACTATTGATGAGAGATTTTTCTTTAAGCTTCCCTACGCCCCCCCCCCCCCCCTCAATGTGACATTTCTAGTTTCGCCACTGCTTGAGGGCATCGAACTGATGCCACACCCAGTATAAAATGCGGACCTTACCCCGTCGGATTATTACTTGTTCCAGTCCATGGCCCATTTCCTTCGCGGACGGCACTTCAACAACCAGGAGGAGGTGTCAGCTGGGGTGAAGGAGTTATTCGCCTCGAAAGACAAAACCTTGTACCGCCGCGATATCGAATAACTGGCTAAAGACGGTGCAACACGATGGCCTATACTTTGAATGCTCGTCAGATTTCGTCGTAAAGGTACGTATGAGGACATAAAGTAATCCAAATAATGCAAAACTTTCGATTCACTCTCTGCATTTAAAATACCAGTAGATTTAAGTATTCCTTCATATTGAAATTACATCCAATAATAAATTACATTTGTGAGGTGGTGCATACTTCAAGCAAAAAAAAAAAAAAAACCCCTAATCTACTGATATTTTGTGCTCTTGTCACTGATTTCAGGTAAAAGTCTCTGGCAACACTGATTTGCAGGTACATTCGACGCTTCTTCTTGCACGACATCCGAACGTGTAATTTCTAACTGTCACTGTACCTCATTTGAACCTTGGTGTTCGAATGGCACCAATATTCGACGACTGGATGAATTTTAAACATGCAGAAAAGGTTTCTGTGCTACTTGGGCTGTGTGCTGGAAGAAGCGGCCACGTCTTTTGAAGTAGCGTTTCTCTGCGATGTCTTGGGGGCAGAATATATATATATTTTTTCTGATTGAAGGTTTAACAACTACCGCGAGCAACTCAATGGGCTATAAGCAGTCGCCCGTCCCTAATTTAGGGCTACTGGTTGCAGGGCAGGGAAAGAACCAGTACCGTAAGAGACAATCACAACATCCATACCTCACGGGATTCGAACCTGGAATCTTCTCGGACGAACGGTCATAAGCCAGCGCTTAGATCACTGCGCCACCTAGGCAACGCAGCAAAATACCTATATTTGCTAGTTATTATCCATAATTCTGCCCCCACAGCTGAAGTCAGAAAACTTAAACAAATCCGGCTCTGTTTTGCATTTCATTGTGGAACTGTTTTATAACGTATAAAGGGCTGCGGTCTAAACAAACCCTCCTGCAATCGTGGGGGAAAGATACACATAACTAGGGCGCGGATTTTTATGACCTAAAAATGTCAAAAATATGCAGGCGCATATGACCTTAAGGTCGTTTAAATATGACCAATTAAACCGAAAATATTACCATAAATTTTATGAAATTATGTCAATTTTTGAAACTGAGTGCTTATGAACATATAAATTGTAGTTTTTAACTAAAAGGTTTATTCTTCATCACTTCTACATACTTAGAACTTGATGACTTCTATTTAATTAAACAATTAGTACTAATCAGTGCAAGTGCACTGATTAGTACAAATGTTTAATTAATAAAATGTTCATTTGAAGGAATCATATGAACATTTTAGAGTAAAATAATGGTCACACCTGGATTGGTTTTCGTCGATCATAGAATTGCACTGGATGATTACGTGCATCTTCAGCTTATCAAACTTAAAACTCCTTCTATTGCTCGTCAATATATTCTTATACCTAGAAAACTCCACTCGACATCACAAGTGGTTACAGGAGCAAATTTGAATAACGCTAACTCATCTCAAGAATACTCTGGCTAGAAGTTATCAAAGTTTGCTTACACAAAGAATGTCACTTATTTTGCAAAGTGTTGAATAACCGGATTACATTGCAGCACTCTTAGCAGTTTGTCACAAACTTGTTCAACTATCCTTTGCTTGCTTTAAATCACCCACAGTTTGCGTCACAATTTCTAGTTCATCGCTAAGTTTCATTCCTACAGTTTCAAGGCGAGTGATTGCATTAGATATTCCACTGAAGTTACATTTTATATATGTAAAGTTTACAGCCAAGGTATCAGAAAAGTAATCTTGCACAATTTTGATGGAAGAAGAATCACAACAGTCAAATTCTTTAACTGTCCTGTCTAAGAAATCATAATGTGCGCAACAACGCAAAACCGTATCCAGCCAGGTCCCCCACCGCGGTAGGACAGGTTGGGGAGGCACTGCCAAATTAAGAGCAATTTCTTTGAACTTCTGCACGCCGCCCCGGTGGCGCAGTGGTCTAAGGCGTTGGCCTCTGATCATTCGTCCTTAAGGGGTCCGGGTTCGAATCCCGGTGAGGCATGGATGTTGTGTTTGTCTTACGGCACTGGCTCTCTCCCTTCCCTGGAACCAGTGACCCTAAATTAGGGACGGGCGACTGCTTATAGCCCATTGAGTTGCTCACGGTGGTCGTTAAATCTCCAATCAAAAAAAAAAAAAGAACTTCTGCACGCGAAGCGGAGCTTTTATGAACATTTTTTCCCCATTTGAAATTAGCTTATCTAAATCAGGATAGTTAATTCGAACCTCTTCGGCCACTCTGTAAACCATGTGCAAGGCATGTGATATGAACCATTTTCGGATAAAGTAGTTTCAGTCCCTTTGCGGCCTTAGTCATGTATGGAGCGGCATCTATTATAAACAAGAGGATATTTTCTCATTGTACACCGTCTGTCCAGAGTAATTTCATTGAATCCTCGAAGAGCATAACAATAGTGGAATTGTTTACTTTTTGCAGATTTTCGCACGTTAGAAGAAATAGTTCATCAGGACTGTCACATTTCAGAGTGCCGATAATAACATTAGCTATATATCTTCCATGTACACCACTTGTTTCATCTATTGAAACCCATATCTAATTGTTGGCAACAGCAGATCTTCTTACCTAACACATCTTCATAGCAGGGAGGGATATAGTTTTTTTCTAAGAGTTGATTCATTTGGAATCGGATGACTGGTGTACTTCTCAAAAAAATCTCTGAGGCTACCACTACTTAATTTCCTTAAAAGAATATAAAAAGTAATCATCATTTTACAGAGGTCCTTACAATATTCTGACTGTGTGTTTGATGAACCTGCAGTTGAAGATGTCTCGAAAAGGAGATGCTGCCTGTTCTCAGCGGAGGAAAATCTTGCTAAACACCTATGTTTCGCGGTAGCACAGTGCTGTTGAACATAAAAACGCTTTTGGGCCGATACTTTGACTTCCCATAATTTACAAAAGAAAATATCACCATCGCTACTGAAAATCCGCTTCCCAAACTTTTGAACAAAACGCCGTAATTTCATATTCATCGAAGACCCGCTTTTGGACATGTTGAGATTAAACTGAAGTTGAGATCGGAGTTTTACTTTTAGCTTTGGTATAGTAAACCAAAAATTAAAGAGAATTAAGCTCTGATTTACAAGTACTCGTGAAGACAACACAGCGCTAGGCAAGTTTCAGAGGTTGGCAAGATGCCAATAATAATCCAAACGAGATACTAAGTAAAAAAGTTTCAGGAAAACTTTCCCACGGGAAAGTCAAGCCGTTCGAAATGCTTCGGTTACGAGTCGTGGAGTCCTTATGACGTCATTTCGCATATTCGCATAGCCAACGATTGGCTAAAATATGACCAATGTACCGTTTCTTACGGAATTAGTCAAAAATATGACCTAACATTTTCAAAAGATCAAAATATGACTTTCTAAGATAAAATATGACATGTCATAGAAATCCGCGCACTACTGATCACATTTAGAGCACTTCCGATATGTCAAGGTTTGTGCAGAGATCACAGTCAACTATGGTAAGTACCTTTCAAAAAGTGGTCCAAACCACTGGCAAGATGTGAGCCAACCACGGCTCATCGATGCTAGGAGTAAGCGAAGGCTATCCCGTGTGATACGAGCCAACAGAAGAGATACTGTGGTGCAACTCGCACGTAATTTGAATGCTGGCAACCTGAGTAATGTGTCACAACACATCCAACCCTGCTATAAAAGGAGCTGCATAGCTGCTCCCAGTACCCATGCTAACTTAGGAAAAGAGTCGAAAGCGCCTACAATGGGCACGCGAACATCAAAACTGGACCTTGAATTATTGGAAGAAGATCGTCTGGTCCGATGAATCTCATTTCCTGTGGCACTATGTGGATAGCCCGGATGTGTGCGTCGTTTACCTGGAGAAGTGTTAGCACAAGGATGCATCGTGGTGCAAAAACAAATGGAGGGAATGTAATGTTCTGGGCAATGTCCTGCTGGGAAATCCTGGAGCTCAGTCATTCGTGTGCAGGAAATTGTGACGTCTTCCACCTACCTAAACATCATTCCAGACCAGGTATTTCTCGGTACTCCCCTCTAGTAGTGCCGTCTTTTAGCAGAATAATGAGCCATGCCACATTGTAGATTGTTCAAGAATAGTTTTCAGAACATGAGGAAGATTTCCAGGTATTGCCCTGGCCTCCAAATTCCCCAGATATCAATCCAATCGAGCATCTGCGGTTTGTGTTGGAACGGCAAATCCGATCATTTGAGTCACAACCACGTAACTTACAAAAGTTACACTATCTACCAACAAGTAATTGGACACCTGTGATAGCAAAGGAAAACGAAGTTTATTCACCTTCAATAGTTGGTGGAGCCTCCACGAGCGGCGATTATAGCTGCGACCCTCCGGGGCATACTCTCAACCAGGCGTTGTACGACGGCTAGCGATATTTTCTTCCACTCGGCTTGGAGAATACAGATCAGTTCCTTCACCGATTTCGGACGGTAGGGGCACCCCTTAAGTCGACGCACCAACTCGTCCCAGAGGTGCTCGATAGGGTTAAGGTCCGGGCTCTGCGCAGGCCAGTCCATTCGATTAACCCCATTGTCACCATACCAAGCCATGGTGGACCTCGCTACATGACAGGTGGCATTGTCATCCTGAAAGTAACATGGGTCCACCCCGTAAAACTGCCACAACGTAGAAAGCGCATGGTCACCCAAAATGGTGCAGTAGGTCTCGGCATTGAGTCTACCAGGAATTGCAAATAAGAGTCCCGTGCCATACCAGGAGAAACACCCCCATAGCATAATTCCACTGCCGTCGAACTTCACAGTTGGCACAATACAGCAGGAGGCGTTCTCTAGTCAGACGCCAAACCCAGACCCTGCTATCCAAACGGTAGAGGCCGCCCCGGTGGCGCAGTGGTCTAAGGCGCTGGCCTCTGATCATTCGTCCGTCTGGGGTCCGGGTTCGAATCCCGGTGAGGCATGGATGTTGTGTTTGTCTTACGGCACTGGCTCTCTCCCTTCCCTGGAACCAGTGACCCTAAATTAGGGACGGGCGACTGCTTATAGCCCATTGAGTTGCTCACGGTGGTCGTTAAACCTCCAATAAAAAAAAAAAAAAAAAACGGTAGAGGGTGAACCTTGATTCGTCGCTCCAGAGAACCTGTTTCCACTGTTCAACGGTCCACTGTCGACGTTCTTTGCACCACGTTAGCCGAGCAGCGCTATTGGACTTGGTGATCAAAGGCTTGTGGGCGGCAGCAAGTCCATGATAACCGAGCAGATGGGCTTCCTTACGGATGGTATTCATCGAAAGAACACTCCCGAATGCCTGTTGAAACTCCTCGCGGATGTGGCTCATCGATTTAATACGGTTCTTCCGAATTTCTCAGGCCAGCACCGGTCGGTCTCTAACTCCCAGTTTTGTGGGTCTGCCGGGTCGGGGCGCATTCCGACAGTCCCCTCTCATCTTCCACTTGCCAATCACGTATGCCACTGTCGATTTTGGGTACTTCAACTTGCTGGATATGTCACATATGGATCGGCCATTTCTGTGATACCCGACGATTACAGCTTTCTCGAAATCAGAGAGCTCCGAACTGCGTGGCATCTTGCATGCGACTGGTTGAGTTGTTGTTTCCCACACGATATTTAACGGCAGCGGCCGTGACGTGTATCAGGACCGCAGATATCGTCGATTGCAGGGGTGTCCATTTACTTGTTGGTAGATAGTGTATAAAGGATCTGCTGGTAACGTGTTCGTACCAAATACCACAAGACACTTTTAGAAATCTTTTAGCGTTTATGTCTCGCCGGGAAAGAGCTGTTTTGGCGGCACGTGGAGGATCAATGTCATATTACACAGGTGGTCATAATGTTTTGGCTCTTTGTATGTCAGTGGAAAACTCAAGGAACGGTCAAAACCATGTGTTGCAAGCGTTACTTTTAAAGGGGGGATGCAATTTTATCTCTTTGTCCTTTTAAAAAGCAACGAATTTCAACAGCACTATTTGTTCTTCATGCTTCTGGGTACTTTGGAAAAAAATTCTGATCTGATCCCTATAAACTTGACTGTTTGCTGTAAAAAAAGCGGTAGAAATGTAAAATTTATCGAAACTTTTAAAAAAATGCCTATAATGTCTCTATTAAAAAAACAAAAGTAGCTGCCGCCGCCGCTGTTTTAGAAATTTCGCGACACTTGCGCTTTTCTAGCTCGCAGCGCAAAAAATATTGAACACAAAAATATGAAATTTACATCGTTTGTAGAAAATTGTTTGGAGAACACACTGAAATAAATCATTTTTCGATTCTCGCGATACTTCAAGAACTATTGTATTTCAAAGTTAAGGTAAGCAAAAAAGTGCTATCAGTTCGCGTTCCGGACACACAAACAGCAACAGAACCACTAAACTTTGTAGGCATCTAGGACCATGACCCAATTTTTGCACCTCGTCGCCCTTTTTTTAATTTTGATTTAGTTTACGAGAAATTAAATTTTTAAATTTCACCAAATTCTCTATTTCGCGATGGGGTCCATTTTAAAAAACGGATATATGGCAAACTATAAATCATAACTGATTGCAATTTTTACAGCATAAACTCACAACTCTCATCCCTCTTTTACAAAAAACTTTTTTTAAGAAAAACTCATTTTCTGATTTTTAAGCATTTTTTAAAGACGCAAAGGAAAGAAACGAGCGGTTTACTTTGCCTTTAGCGTCAACCACATAGGAACGTTCTGGTCCCGTGACCTGCTGCCATGATGACGCAGCTATTTTTAGCACTCTTTTCTCATTGGGTGAAAGGACATGTTACAATCGAACTGGTAATGGCGCAATGCTTAATAACGTAGCCACGCTTTTAAAATTCGGCGTTTTCCGCCGGCATACGTGAATACCTATGTAAATATAGGCTTCCGCCTCGTATATAAAAAGCAAAGAAGGAAAATGCGAGTGTGTTCGTCCGCGAATTGTTCGACCACTTCTAAATGACCTAAAGATCTGAATATTGGCATGCTGATAGGTCTTAAAGTCCGTATACCTAGAAAAGTAAGAATACCAAAAAAAAAAAAAAAAAAATGTCGTCTTTGGAATATCATCATCATCATCATCATTGTCAACCATTATCAATCCACTGCTGGACGAAGGTCTCCCCAAGTTTCCTCCACAACGGTCTGTCTTGTGCCAGTCTCCTCCATGTATATATATGGGTGCTTGAATTTTTCGCTAATTGTTTGACCACTCCCAAATGACCTAGAAATCTGAAAATTGGCATGCTGGTAGGTCTTAAAATCCGGATACCTGCAAATGCCCGACCCCCCACCCTTCTCTCCCCCCCCCGCCCCCAAACCCCCAGCGCTTTGAAACATTGTGTGCTTGAATTTTTCTACCATTTCTTCACCTAGAAAAAAGTCTGAAAACCAAAAATTCTTAGCTTTACTGTTTCAAAATGCTGATAGGTTTAAAGATAATTTTGCCAGAATTACTGAAATGCTTTGAAAATTTCAAATTTTGATTTAAAATTAAGAGGGGCCAAAACTAGCTCCGTTTTACGTCAAATCGTATGCTTTGACGTCACGACACTGTTCTAAATCGTAAAACAGTTACGGATTTTAAAATTACTTTTCTTTCCCTTAACTACTTTCCCTTTCTTTAACTTTGTGTTCAAAAAATGATTTTATAGATTCACCTTTCGGAGAACGGGCATAATTGCTAGTGAAGAAAAATAAGATTGAAGAAAAGGGAAAATCTAATGTCATTGCTACTGTGAACAGTTTTACCCTGTCGACATTGCGACCTCACCAACGTTTCATTTTGATAGCAACAATGAAATTTATTGGAAAAAATCATGCAGTTATTTTACATAGACGAGCACTAATCTATAAACTGAGAAATGACGGTGAAATTAAAATGACCTGAGCTTTATTCATCTCGAAATCGGGCCGTGTATGGCCTATTGGTCAACGTTCGTGACTGCCACTGAGGAATCTCAGGTTTGATCCCAACCAGGTACGAACCATAGAACCACTAAATATCCGCTGTGCGTCGGATTGGCACGTTAAGCCGTCGGACCCCGGGTACTGGCTCCCGGTTCTAAATAAGGGCGTCTTCCTCCACCTTTCTACCTCGCTTCCGTGTGACTTTCCTATCGTGCACTCTACCCCAAATCTCCTAGCTTCCTATTTCTAAGGGTTGTTTAAGAACCGAGGTCAGACACTCCCTTCCTAAAATCCTCCACATCTGATCTGACCATCTTAAAATTGTGGAAATTTATAAAAAGAATTACTAGTTGACTGACTTTTTCTGATCAACTTCACTTATAAGGAATGAAGGTTAAGATATACTGTAGATGTACTAATGCTTATTTTGTTTATATATAATAACCAACGTTAAGAGTGCTTAGTTCTTTTTAATTCGAAGAGTTACTTTTAAACATTTAACGTGCTACCTTTTCTTTTCTTATTGCGTACACTAAGAATCCAAATTAACAATAGGCATTTTTTAACCCGAAATAATAAAAAAAACTCTGTCTTTAATTTACTTTTAAAGTGAAAGTTTTTAATTGCTGACAGTAATCATTCAACTGCGAAATGATACACAACGTGCTAAGAAGTAATAAAACACTTTATTTATGCAAGTTCTTAACATTAAGTCATGCAAGTAGAAAATTCGTGCAATATCCTGTTTATAAAAATAAAAATGTTTACTTTTTATTAACCTCACAAATATGCGCCATGTGTTTCCCCTTAACAACTCACAACTTTAATAATGATTAACAACATTGCAGGCATTTCAGAAAACGAAATAACGAAATTTTCAATTTCGCTACGAAGCTCACTTTTGACACATATAAGTGTGATTTAAATTGTACAGTCCGTTTCTCATCTAATAGCTTGCAAACAACAGCGTGGCCACCGGGCGAAGCTTCAAAGACACAGGTATTCCTGTAATGAAAAAGAAAAATATTAGCTAAAAGAAAGAAATTTAACATAAAATAACTAAAAGCTACAAATTCAGTAAAACAACATCCAGCGGCAAACGCAGAAGGATAAACCACTACTCTCCTATCAGAGCATGACATTTTTTCGGAGAGTGAAGACCACCGTGAGCAACTTGATGGGTTAATTACCCGTCCCTAATTTGGGGCCACTGGTTCCAGAAAGGGAAAGTGTCGTAAGTCAAACACAACATCTATGCCTCACCGGGATTCGAACCCAGAACTTTCTTGAGCGACTGGCTGAGACCACTGCTCCACCGGGGAGACATATTGGAAGATGCAATCCCCATCTTGGTAATATGACTCCTTTTGATCAGGAAGTTAATATGTGGAAATTTTACATTTTAATTTGTATTTATTTAAATATATGTTTAGTGGTCGCGGTAACCAATCGCCCACCGCGATTATTCAGATTTCTAATTAGTCGTCCGAGCTGGCTGGGCCCGATTTCAAATCCCAGATGAGGCATGGGTAGTGTGTGTTCGTCTCACGGCGCGCTGGCTCTCTCGCTTCCCTGGAATCAATGGCCAAAATCAGTAGTATGCGACAGATTATAAACCTTAGAGTTAGTTGCTCGTTGTGGTCGTTATACCCCGATGCGATAAAACAAAGTAAAACCTTTTTTTTTTTTCCAGGATGCCACATAATGGATAAAGATAACCTTGTCCGGCCTTTGTGATTTGGCGGCCCCTTGATGTATTTTTGACTGAAAAATATGTATTATTAAAATATGAATTTAAAATCAGATTTGAGTAACGTTTTTCTTCTTTTTTTTATTGGAGGTTTAACGACCACCATGAGCAACTCAATGGGCCATAAGCAGTCGCCCGTCCCTAATTTAGGATCACTGGTTCCAGGGGAGAGAGTGAGACAGTGCCATAAGACAAACACAACATCCATGCCTCACCGGGATTCGAACCCGGACCCCTTACGAATGAATGATCAGAGACCATCGCTAGACCACTGCGCCACCGGGGCGGCAACGTTCTTCTTAAATGACAGGGAACTAAAATTTAAATAAAAAATGCATATAAATTATTGAATAGACGAAACATCTGCTGTAGTCTGTCAGCAAAAAAAGCAGGAATTGTAATCTTGTTAAATAAGAAAATCTGAGACGTTCAGGTTTTCACTGAACCACGAAACTTTTAACTTCCGTTTTATTGTATATTAACTACAGATTCTTCTTTAGTTATTGCGAGTTTTATTTGCAAAGGTAGAGAACAATATACTAACCTTTTTTACAAGGGAGAAAGGAAGGATACAGCTATTTTCATATATAGCACATTCCGATTAATTGGGCCATCGGTAAATCGAGGCAACCGTTTACTGTATTTAGGACAATTTTTGAAGAGCATCCCAAATTAGTTCTTTGGGATACAGCTTCGTATAATTGAGGCAGCCAATTTATTGAGCCAAAGTGTTCTAATCTCGATGTCACCCAATTAAGCAGAATCTACTGTACTTCACTCAGCAAAATCCTGAGAAAGGGACAGTGGGAAAAAGAAAAGTTAAAAGGCGTACTTCCACTATTTATCATTTAGTGATTTTATTAATTTTTTCTCAAACTAGTAATACAGATTAAAAATTGGACAGCCATAAAAAAAAAAAAAAACTAACATATGATTAATTCGCAGCCCCTAGAAATGGCGGCCCTAGGCAGACGTTTTGCTCTGTAGGCAACACGCTCCATAACTGTACTGAAATTTGATATAGCTTGTCCCAAACCACTAAACAAGTGAAAATGTTTTTTTATAAAAATGCGCAATACTGCGTTAGACCTTTGCACGAGTCTCGAAAAAAAAAAAACCGGTAGTCGTTGTAGTAACCATAGCAACTGACCACACCTCTTTATCACGCATGCGTCGTTGGTAGTAAACAGTTTAATAAGCATTGTTTCGTGAATCCCTAACAAGTGTTTTCGCTCTGTGATTTTTCAAAAAATTGGATGTGAAAGAGGAACAACGATGCGCCATTAAATTTTCCTGTCGATTTAAGAAGTCTGTCGGAGAGATTTTCCGTCTTTGCAAGAGGCATATAAAGATAAATGTCTAGGAAAATGAACAATTTACACATGGCATAAAGAATTTATGGATGGTCATGAGTCGGCAGCTTTAATCGCACAGGAGGAAGACCTTTAATGAGTGTTACAGAGATTAAAAACATCAATACGATAGGTGTCATTGTACGAGAAGACAGATACCTATCAATTAGAGATATCGAAGATATGGTTCCCACATTTCAAAGTCATGAACTCACAGAATTTTAACCGAGCATTTGGGCATGAAACGAGTTAGTTAAACTTGAGTTCCCCGTTTCTTCTCATGTTAGGCCCAATGCAAGGATGCAAATGGCATCCTTGCCATCTGCATATAGTCCAGACTTGTCACCATGTGACTTATGGTTGTTCCCTATTTAAACAAGAAAGATGACACCGAATTTTCGGGTGTAATAAGCACGTCTTTTGAATCCGTTCTGACGCAAATTAAATTTATCATTGTTGTTCAAAGGCAATGGAACCGGTGTGGAAAACAATAGTATCTGACGGAAGAAAGAAGTTTTTCAATCGGGTTTTTAATCCCTCAGATATTGGTGTAAACGGAATCTTGAGCTTACGAACTCTTAGAAACAGAGTTATGGACAAAAATGAGATGTGACTTTACGTCTCCTGGTGGGAAAAACCATGCATTATTTTAGGAAGAAAGTATTCTCAAAAGGTTTATCCATATGAGCGGTATCGGTCCAAGGAAAAAAAAAATTAGTCGAGTTTTCAGGAGCCAGATTTTGCTACAAATACATCAGAAGCAGAAATTAACACTTATGACCCCTGGTGGCCAAACCATTCTTTAGAAAACATTAGAAATTATGTGAAAAATATTTTCCATCAGGTCTTGTATGCGATACAGGAAGAATTTTTCAAATCGGAGTTTTAGGAGCAGAAAACGCAATTTACCTTTACGCCCCCTAGCGGAAAGTCTATGAATTACTTGAAAATTTTAAATTTTTAGTAAAAACATGTCACACTAGAAACACTATCCAACAAAGAAGGAATTTTTTAAATCGGACTCCTAGAAGTCGAGATATTGAAAAAAAATAAGATATACGTCTACACCCCCTGGCGCAGAAACCATGCACTATTTTAAGAAGAAAATCTTTCTAAAAGGTTTGTCGACACGAGTACTTCGGTCTACAAACCGCGTTTTGTTCAATCGAGAATTTAGAAGCTCACATTTCGCTGCAAATATATCAGAAGCGGAAATTAAGACTTACGCCACCTGGTGGCCAAACCATTTTTTTTTTACAAAAATTAGAAATTATGTGCAAACGATTTTCCATCAGGAGCTGTATCCGGTGCAGAAAGATTTTTTCAAATCGGAGATTTAGAAGCAGAGATATAGGGAGAAACTCAATTTAGCTTTACGCCCCCTAGCGGAAAGTCTAGGATTTACTTGAAAATTTTGAAATTATATTGAAGCACATGTCATACTGGAAACACTATCCAACAAAAAAGCAATTTTTCAAATCGAACCCCTAGAAGTCGAGATATTGACAAAAATAAGATACATCTACGCCCCCTGGCGTACAAACGTTGCACTATTTTAAAAAGAAAATGTTCCTAAAAGGTTTGTCGACATGAGTAGTTTCGGTCTACAAACGACGTTTTTTTTAATCGAGAATTTAGAAGCTCATATTTTGCTGCAAATACATCAGAAGCGGAAATTAAGATTTACGCCCCCTGGTGGCCAAACCATTTTTTTTACAAAAATTAGAAATTATGTGCAAACGATTTCCCATCAGGAGTTGTATCCGGTGCAGAAAGAATTTTTCAAATCGGAGATTTAGAAGCAGAGATATAGGGCGAAACGCAATTTACCATTACGCCCCCTAGCGGAAAGTCTATGAATTACTTGAAAATTTTGAAATTATATGAAAAACATGTCACACGGAAAACACTATGCAACAAAGAAGGAATTTTTCAAATCGGACTTCTAGAAGTAGAGATATTGACAAAAATAAGATTTACATCTACGCCCCTTGGCGGAGAAACTGTGGGATATTTTAGGAAGAAAGTATTCCGAAAAGGTTTATCGATGTGAGTGCATCAGTCCACGAAATAATTTTTTAATCGATATTTTAGAAGCTCAGATTTTATGGCAAATACATCAGAAGCAAAAATTAACACTTACGCCCCTGGTGGCCAAAGTATTCTTTACCAAAAATTCGAAATTATATGCTAAAGATTTTCCATTAGGAGATGTATCCGCTGAAAAAAGATTTTTCAAATCGGAGTTTTAGGAGAAGAGTTATCGGAAAAAAATGTAATTTACTTTTACGCCCCCTAGCGGAAAATCTATGCGTAATTTGAAAATGAAACTATATCTAAAACACTCTTCGACATAAATGGAATCGAAAGATAAAAGAAGTTTTTCAATCGGATGTTTAGAAGTAAATATGTGGATTAAAACGCAATTTTGAATTCGACATCAGCATTTACGCCCCCTAGCGGCACAATTCTGCATCGTAAAAAAAACGAAATGAAGGATCATCATTTGCATATTTCAAGCTTCCGAATGCAAAAAGAATTTTTTCAAATCGGAATAATAGTTGCAGAGATTCCGTGGGTACAGACGGACGGACGGACGGACGGACTGACGGACGGACTGACGGACTGACAAACCGATAACAGAAGCACGATCTTTTTTTACAAAAGACGTGCTAATAAAAAAACATTACGGGGACGACAATTTGAGACTGATCAACTTACTGCAGCTGCGCAAGGGTGCTTCAACATCATTTCAGAAGAATTCCAGAAAACATTCAAAAAGTGGGAGTAACGTTGGGATACCTGTTTTCGATGCAATGGGCAGTATTTCGAAAAAGATTACCATTTCATTGATAATTTACGTACGCGTTTTTTTTTTTTTTTCATAAAAATGTTCTCAGTTGTTTCGGGACAACTCGGTCTATTATTGTGAACACAGTCTTTGAGTAACACTCTATAACCTTTCTTTGCCCACGCCTTCCTGCTCCAGAGCGACTGTTCTCCCAGTTTAACTATGCCGGCAGGCCTATCGCTGCTTCATTGTTAATTTGACTCATACGTCACCTCAGTAGTACGTTATCTACGTCATGGCACGGAGTGTGTTACATCACCACCCACGAAACACTCTGGCTGCTGCCCTGGTAAAATCTAACTCGATTCATGGTAGTTTACGAACATTTAAAATTTTTCAAACACGTCGTCTTTTGGGAGAGGAAAAGCATGACAGTATAGTATCACTTTGTCCGTCCGTTTGTTCGTGTAACTTCAGACACGATATCTCTGCCTCTCGGATGCCGAAGATTCACTTTGTGTCCGAAATAAATAACCATGAGGTTCATGCAATTCCAAATACGCATCTGTGATGCACAGTTTTCTCGCTAGTTGGCGCAAAAAGTTTAGTACATAATCTACATGAAAGTCGGTTAAAAAAAGGAAAAAAAAAACTCATTAGGAATCTAGCAGATGGAGCCATGCACAAACTTCTCTAATCACGTTTTGCGATGCAAAGTCACAGTGCTAGGTGGGGCAAATGGATGTTTGTATTCAGCACTTCAACTCGTCTTCTAAAAGACAGAGAGAAACATTCTCGCTGAGGTGGCTCGTAAACGTAGAAGGAATGAGTAATGTGGTGCAAACTAACAGAACTTAGGAATGAAGGCAGACGAAATCAAAAATCACTGGGTCACTAGATTGAAGAATGCCTGACAAGGAAAACAAGATTTTTTCTTTCTTTTCTTTTCTTGATTGGTGGTTTAACGACTATCTTTGGCAACTCAGGAGGCTATAAGCATTCACTCGTCCCTATTTTAGGGCCAGTGGTTCTATGAAAGGGAGAGAACCGGTGCCGTGAGACAAACACAACATCCATGTCTCACCGAGATTCGAACCCGGACCCATCTCGGACAAGTGATCAGAAGCCATCGCTTAGACCACTGCGCCACCGGAATGGCGAAAACAATATTATCAGTATAAAGATCGAAAGGGCTTGAATGAGATGTGCGATGAATGTCAGTGAAGCTAGAATTGTGAGCAAAGATCGCTGTAAATATGTTCAATACATTAACATTCATGGACTATCCTCTTAATCTCAGAGAACAGCAAAGTGATACCCAGGAATAAAGCTTCTTGTGAAGAACGCCAACTCTCGTCGAGATAAAGTAAAACAGGCGACAACATCCATGCAACTTCGCCCTCACAAGCTGGGAGCATATGTGCTCCGCCGGAAAGTGAACATTCAGGAGCAAAAGGCGTTAGGGGATTACGGCAATGGAGCTTTTCTTTGATCTACGATTTTCCCGTATTTGTACAGAAATTTCGCAAAATCGATGACGCTGAACTTTCAGCCCTTAAGCTAAAGGAGCCTTTTGCGCCGGTGGGACTAGAACCGAGGTATTTTAGGTTGGCTTAACAGAAAAAACGCATCTTAACCACTGAGTCAGAAACACTCAGAAATCACACTCACGTTCAATATAAAACTCTGATAGCGCGATGATTTTTTTCTTCTTTTGTAAGTGCGAGTGATTTGGTCATTTTATTTTCTGTTGGAGCTCATAATGTTTTTAATATGTTTCTAATAATTTTATTTTTACTGTAGGAGGACGTATCATAAATTAGGTATTTTTTTCATCGTGATTTTTTGAAGCAACAGATTGCTTTGGAACTTAAGATCTTTTTAAACTAACAATGACTTTCATTTATCTCTAAAAAAAGGTTAAATGTACTGGAGTATAGTATTATTTTACACAACTTCTAAATATAAAATTTACTCTTGATAGCTACTGTATAATAGAAGCTGTCTTAAGGATTTCACAGATTCATAAACACCGTACAATCACCTGTACAATAATTTAAGTACGGAGTTTCTTACGGTAACACAATATACAACGGCAGGTGCACAAAATGGGGGAGAGGAAAAGAAATATCTTGTGCTACAATAACCAAATTTCATGTGATATGCTATCCATAATATCCTATCTCAATACAGGACTTCAAAATCAGATCCTTCGAGGAACTATTGAAATTTAACAGTTAATCAAACCTGAAGTACACCCGCTAATCGCTCCTATTACCCGAATGTGTTCGTCATATGGATATAGTAAAAGTGAGAACGGAGTTTTTCTGTTAGTATAGGAAATGAATTGCGGAAAGGCTTCTGAATATTTATAATTTTCCGTTAACACATCTTAAAAACGGCAATTTACCGTCAACATAAGAAAGGAATTGAGGAAAGGCGTCAGAATATTCCTGAGGTAAGAAAAATCCGTGAAATTCAGGTCTCACTCCGTTCTTTCACGGAAAAGGTTGTATCAGAAATAGGCTTCGTTAATTCACTAAAAGAATCACGGAAAGTAACTAGGAGAGATAAGACGAGAAACTCATGGATAATGAAAATGACAAGAGCGGAACACATCGTGATCAGAGTAAAACCCCAGAAACGGCAATGGGATGGACATGTTGCCAGAAGAACGGACCACCGATGGACAACCGAATTTCAAAGCTGGATTCCAAGGGACAAGAAAACATAAAACAGCAAAGAAAACCGCATGGGAGATAGGTAGATGAAATTCGAAAGCATGCGGGAATGACATGGAAGAGAATGGCGCAAGACAGGCCGATGTGGAGACCTTCATCCAGCAGTGAATTTATAATCGTTGACAATGCTGCTGCTGCTGCTGATGATGATGATACATAGAAACGGGCATCCATATTTGCAAGATATTTCCTGAGCTTGAATGTTAGAAAGAATCAAAATTAAGTTTTCTTGTTGGCTCTGTTCTAGAACAAATTCAAAAATCAATAAGTAGGTTTAATACACAGTCCCCCGAGAGCAGAAGTACCTTACGGTTTTCAGTTTTTGTAAATTTTCAGTTTCTGCACTTGTACTTTACATGACACAGGAGGCTCAACTGCAAATGTAAAGAGAATATGATTTTGTAAGTGCCAATCACTTTTATCCACTCGCATTATAAAACAGTGAATAATCTAGAATTCTGGGTTCTAAAATAACTTATAAAAATGCAGTTTTGGTGGAAAAGAAACAGATAGCAGTAAAATACAAACGTAATTTTTGTTCAGGAGTCTTTCAGCCAAGCGGAAGTATATATACCATGCATGACATCGCCTGAGAACATACAGCTACGACAAAAGAAACGAAAACAATACGGGGACCCCTAACGTGCCTAAAAACAATTAAGCTACAGAGAAAGAAAATCAATACAAACATACATGAATACACCTGGCAGGAAGAAAATTGATTTTTTTAAACCGACCGACACAGTAAAAAATCAATATTATGAAGTTGTTAGAACTGCCTTAGGTCGTAAACTTTTTACATTTAAATTAGAAGAAAAATTAACCACTCTTTTCGATATCGCATACCTGTTGAGTTATTTAAATGCCCTTGTGACAAAGCAATTTAACGACTAGCAAAAATTTTAAAAAGTCTGGCAGAAAGTTTCATCAAAGAATATGCGAAAAGGAATGTCACATAAACAGCGCTTGCATGCGAAACACCACGCACATAAGTCCCGCTATAAAAGATAGCGCAGATACTGCCCTCGTCATATTCAGGGTTGCGAATAGATCTGTGCTTAGAACAGCTGGTGGCAGTTTCGATCCCAGAAGCTGTCTAACTTCGAAATATCCGCCGTGCTTTGGAGAGCACGTAGAGCCGTCTGCTCTGAGATGAGGACCGCCATTTGCAAATAAGGTGTTTATTTCCTCCCTTCTTGTTGCTCTTCCCTTCTTACCACCTCTGCTACTTATGTCTTCCGACTTTCCTGTCTGTGTCCTCTAACCCGCTACTACGCGCAACTTTCCGCTCTCGTACATGATCCGAAGGCTCATACGAAGCTGCTGACGTCCAAACTTCATCTTGGGAGCAATCTACCGGCAGTTTCAGAAGCTCACACTAAGTTGCTGACGTTCAAACTTCATCTTTGGAGCAATCTACCGGCAGTTTCAGAAGCTCACACTAAGCTGCTGACGTTCAAACTTCATCTTGGGAGCAATCTACTGGCAGTTTCAGAAGCTCACACTAAGCTGCTGACGTTCAAACTTCATCTTTGGAGCAATCTACCGGCAGTTTCAGAAGCTCACACTAAGCTGCTGACGTTCAAACTTCATCTTGGGAGCAATCTACTGGCAGTTTCAGAAGCTCACACTAAGCTGCTGATGTTCTTTTTTTTTTTTTTTTTTTTTTTGATTGGAGGTTTAACGACCACCGTGAGCAACTCAATGGGCTATAAGCAGTCGCCCGTCCCTAATTTAGGGCCACTGGCTCCAGGGAAGGGAAAGAGCCAGTGCCGTAAGACAAACACAACATCCATGCCTCACCGGGATTCGAACCCGGACCCCTAACGGACGAATGATCAGAGGCCATCGCTTAGACCACTGCGCCACCGGTACGGCCGCTGCTGATGTTCAAACTTCATCTTGGGAGCAATCTACCGGCAGTTTCAGAAGCTCACACTAAGCTGCTGACGTTCAAACTTCATCTTGGGAGCAATCTACTGGCAGTTTCAGAAGCTCACACTAAGCTGCTGATGTTCAAACTTCATCTTGGGAGCAATCTACCGGCAGTTTCAGAAGCTCACACTAAGCTGCTGACGTTCAAACTTCATCTTGGGAGCCATCTACCGGCAGTTTCAGAAGCTCACACTAAGCTGCTGACGTTCAAACTTCATCTTGGGAGCAATCTACCGGCAGTTTCAGAAGCTCACACTAAGCTGCTGACGTTCAAACTTCATCTTGGAAGCAATCTACCGGCAGTTTCAGAAGCTCACACTAAGCTGCTGACGTTCAAACTTCATCTTTGGAGCAATCTACCGGCAGTTTCAGAAGCTCACACTAAGCTGCTGACGCTCAAACTTCATCTTGGGAGCAATCTACCGGCAGTTTCAGAAGCTCACACTAAGCTGCTGACGTTCAAACTTCATCTTGGGAGCAATCTACTGGCAGTTTCAGAAGCTCACACTAAGCTGCTGACGTTCAAACTTCATATTGGGAGCAATCTACCAGCAGTTTCAGAAGCTCACACTAAGCTGCTGACGTTCAAATTTCATCCTGGGAGCAATCTACCGGCAGTTTCAGAAGCTCACACTAAGCTGCTGACGTTCAAACTTCATCTTGGGAGCAATCTACCGGCAGTTTCAGAACAGCTCTAATGGCATCGTACCTCGTAAGCTCCAATGCCCGTCAGCTTGGAAGGGGTGCTGGAAAACATGAGTTTGCTTGCAAGAGGTCCTGGAAGCATACCTGGTGTTGCATGAAGGTTTGCAGGAGGTGGAGAGCCATTAGTAAGATGATGCATCATTCTACTAATTCTAGCTTGGACCTGTTTTACCTCGGCAAGACGGGTTCAAGCTGAACAGCCTGTCTTGCCATGACAGGCCCAGGCTGTGGTAGCAAGAGCGCATATTATTTCTCACGGATGATCATCTCCAGGCTATGGTGACTATGTCATAAATCTGGGAATGCGTCTCGACGATCAATTCCAGGCCGGCCAAGGGTCACAACAGTCTTAAGAAAGCTAATATCTGGACTTAACAGCAAAAAAGGTACAGGACACGGACATCCAGGTAACTAGTTGTCAAACTCACGTGTAATTCTGGCATGACTGTGTCAAACGGAGCTCTGACCAGACGACTTTGTGAGAGAGGTTTGAAAGCTGTAAAGCAATGATTTGCCTTCCCCCTCACTCGCTTACACAGATCAAGAAACTTTAGGTGCAGGTGTCATCCCACCTTACCCGAACAGCAGTGGCTCATTTGGCCGACTCTTCATGGATGAGTCCCACTTCAGTCAGATTACGGATGCCCAAATGGAGAGCCCGTGGAACGCGCAACTATTTTTACAAATTCCGAGAACAACACCACGACGGAGAAGGAGATCATCAGGTGTGGGGAGATATAATGATGTACGGCCGAAAACCATTCATTGTGCTTAAGGGTGTCACTATGCATGCTCAAAGGTACATAGCTTTAACTCTGTGCAAGGCTTTTCAGGGACGTTGTAAGCTCTGAGCTGATTTCATGGATGATAACTAACGCTCGTCCTCATTGGGATCGTCTGATCGATAATTACATCGACCGACAGTGAGGAGGATATCCACAAGATAATTTGGCCACCCGGGTCTCCGGAACACAGTCCTTTTCAGCATGTGTGACACACTCTGAGGAGCCACGCTGCTGCTCTTCAGACTTCTTCCAGAAGCGTTTGATTTGCGATCTCCGTTAACGGAACAGTGGCGTTTACTGCCATCTGATTTCATCCGTCATTTTCGAGCATGCTTGGCAGCCGACAGTCCCTATTCATTAACAAAATAACGCATGATCTACATCTTTGGTTAGCTAACAAATTAGCAGATTTTGATACTTTAGACAAAAACACTTCAGTTCGTAGTATCAACATGTCATCGAATCACAGAATTTCCCTCGAAAGAAAATTCCAAAATTTGATATTAGGTAATAAGAATAAGCAGGCTTATACCAATAGTAATAATAACGGAATAGTGTATCCAGATAATGAAGTGTTTGTCAACTTGTCCGGTCATGGTCTTACTGAAATTGAGCAGAGGACTTTACGATATAATTTTAATTTTGTTATCTCAAGAAAGATACCGGTATCAGACATAGTTGCTTCAGTTGAGGAATCTCTAATACAAAGCAGTCTCAACTTTGAAGAAAAAGAAATAGTTAGACATTGTAGCAGCCAAGCGATAACCGCAAATCACGCTACATTACCTAGACCAAATTTAACCACCAAAGAAATTAATTCGCTTAAAGAATTGCGCTCAAATTCAAATTTAATCATTACTAGAGCTGACAAAGGAGGTCAGGTGGTTGTGTTAAACACAAATCATTATGATAACAAACTCAAACATTTTATTTCGGATGGACCTTACAAAGAAATAAAGAATGATCCTTCAGATAAACAATTGAAAGAAATACAGAAATTGATCAAAAACCCAGAAACTCTGAGCCAAAACATAAATAACAAACTTAAACCTTCATACGCCTGTTGTGCGAGATTCTATGCTCTCCCTAAAATACATAAATTTGGAATTCCTTTCCGACCTATAGTAAGTAATATCGGCACGGTAGCATATAAGTTATCGAAGTTCTTATCTTCAAAATTATCTACCTTGGCCACTCCAAACGAAACATCTGTGAAAAATTCCATTGAGTTTACCAATCGACTCAAATTACACCCCTACGTAGATCAACTAATGCTATCCTTTGATGTGGTATCTATGTTCACCAATGTTCCAGTAAGAGGAGCTCTGGAATCCCTAAAACAAGTCATATAGAGCATCATTACATGCAACCTGAAGTAGAAGAAATAACAAGACTAGTGGTCATTTGCATAAAATAGAACAGTTTTACTTTCCGTGGAGCGTTTTAGGAACCGACGGAAGGTCTAGCCATGGGCAGCCCACTGTTACCTATATTATGTGAAATCTACATGCGTCGATTTGAAGAAAAGCTTTTCAAACTCGTGAAATTTGACTTATGGATACGATATGTGGACGATACTTTCGTTCTATGGAAGGGAAAACATTCTGAAATTCCGGAATTAGTCAAACTTATGAATTCCATTGATCCTCACATTCAATTCAGCTACGAAACTGAAAATAACGGATGCCTACCATTCCTTGACGTCCTGGTAACTCGCTTAAATCAATCTCTCGCAACCACAATTTATCGGAAGCCTTTCGCTATTTTTTCACCTCCACATGTCAAGTCTAATCACCCTTATCAACAAAAACTCAGTGCCTTTTACAGTTGCGTATATCGCGCGATACATGTATTTTCAGATAAGGACAGTTTGGAAAAAGAACTTTATTTCTTTAAACGGGTTGCAGTACAGCGAGGATACAACCCTTCCATTGTAGACAAGGCTCTGACAAAATTCTGGAAACCAAAGCCCATCTCCACATTAACTCCTGTGATGCGCCCATTGCGAGAGAATTTTGCCATTATTCCATTTTCCTGTGACATTGCCTTAAATATTTCAAAAATTCTCAAAATCTTTAATTTTAAGGTGATTTTTAAACCCATAAACAAAATGAGATTTTTAGGATCAAATGACTGTGTTGAAGACAAAAACTCGTGGGGAATTTATCAAATTCCATGTGAATGTGGCGCTTCGTAAATAGGACAGACCCGTAGAGCCTTGCGTTTTCGATTGAAGGACCACAAGACCTACAATCGGAATTGTGACCTAAAGAAGTCATCGATAGCTAAACACTGTTACGAAAAGGACCACAAATTTCTCTTTGACGAAGCAAAACTTCTTGACAAGCCAGATACAACCTCCAAACTTGATATTTTGAAAGCTTTCCATATATATCAGAAGTCTTCGCAACTTGTTAATGACATGGCATCCACACCATTTCTATCAAACGCGTGGAAGCATCTAACCAAAACACGTGACTGTTAACACCATTTATGATGTCATATACAATTTGAATATTTACGTGCCATTCGTCCTGATGAAGCTAGGTCAATACCCAGCGAAACCATGGTCGGCTTGAGAAAGTAAACATTTGTGACAACTACGTTGTATTATCTTAACCTAAACACAAATGACTTTAAAAAAGAAAAAGTGATTCGGAAAAAGCACGATTTGTGCATGGCCCTCAAGGCTCATGCCTCACCCACTCGGATCGGGAGGGAGGTCAGCTTTCTTTGTGTTTCTTATTTTGTCACAAAAGATCCACCCTAACACCCAACATCTCTGTGCGACCTCGGGAAATCGAAGCTCCGAGCAAGGTTTGAAAAACAAAGAGGCGGAAGAACTTCTGACTTTCTGCATTGGTGTTTCTTCTTTTTTTAATAAAAGAAATAACCTTCTGGTGAGTGGTGAAAGAGTTTTATTTTTTGTAAAACCTATAAAACTTTTGGGGCGTTAGGGGGCCCAATTCAGGTGGGGGCCCTGGGCACCGGCCCTGTTGGCCCACCCCTTAAGACGGCACTGGTTTTATCTCGATATCAATTCAAGCATGAAGTACAAGTTCCACAGCAGTGGTAGTGAAGAAATATGCCACAACACTTCGTGGGGTGCAGCTAACTTTTGAGACAGAATCTTTAAGTAGGACTTTGCACAAGGCATCCATGTAGTCGGCAGTTGGTGTTGCAGGCAAAACGTGAAAAAGAACTTTATAAAGTTTAGTCATAAAGGAGCGTCTAGAAGTGGCGTCTTCTGCTACCGAAATAGAAATTTGACGATCGAAAAGAGAAGTGACTTGCATTGCTGAGGTAGAGATTGTTGAAAATGAAGATCCGGTAGGTTGAAGAGATAGCTTGTCTGAGTGGTGCAGACTCTCGGCGACCGCTGCATAACTCGTAGATGCAGCATCAGTAGTTTCTAGTGAATTATGAAAGAGTGGTAGACGAGGTAGCAGTAGAAATAAAAACACCCCGACGGTTAGCACCTTGCTGTCGAGAAGCAAGAGGAGAGTAGGAGGACTCATACTCAGATCAGGTTTGTCTCTCAGGATGAGATACAACATTAGAATTCTTACCATCGGACACAGTTGAAAAAGTGTTAGCAGATAACTCACGAAGGCGAGAGTGTTCAGCTATACTGGCATAACGTTAGTTAAATTCTTTTGTTTCTCGTTCGTCCTGGAAGGGTGAAGAGTATCCCTAGAGGTGAGGGAAGTTGAAATATTGCTCTCGGGAGGGACTATCTCCAACTGCTGAGCAGGACGTATAGCCACCCCTGGAGAGAGTACAAATTGTGACGTTCCCATAGGGCAATAGTGCACAGCTCCAAAGAGTAGTAAGCGGCGCGCCAGACGCTGGCAGGTCGCCAATCCGACAAACTTCGTCCTGAGAAAGATCAGAAATATGACGTGGGTCGATTCCAAGAGGAACATAAGGCGGGATGCCGGTAGTAGCCATTTCCAAAGCCTCTAGAGTACAACACCAGAATAAAATGCACGTGTACGTACATGAAACCACTTATCGTCTAATCCAGATCGGTACAGATGATGAAACAACACTTATGAAAGTAAGGTAAGGTAGAATAAAGGTTCATGCACCCCTGAACGGGCACATGCAGATCAGCCCATTCCGGGAAGTCGAATGAAAAAAGTAACGAACTGGTTGAGTTGTTTAAAAAGGTTCAAAACTTATTGGCCATAATACGTTCAACTTGAATGAAAGAATTGCGTCACTAAACCTTTACATCATAGTTTTTTATTTTTTATTGGAGATTTAACGGCCACCGTGAGCAACTCAATGGGCTATAAGCAGTCGCCCGTCTCTAATTTAGGGTCACTGGTTCCAAGGAAGGGAGACAGCCAGTACCGTAAGACAAAACACAACATCCATACCTCACCGGAATTCGAACCCGGACCCCTTTCGGACGAATGATCAGAGGCCATCGCTTACATTATAGTTAAATCAAAATAAAAAAAATTATTGGGGCTTTAACGACCACGGTGAGCAACTCAGTCGGCTATAAACAGTCGCCCGCTCCTAATTTAGGGCCACTGGTTCCAGGGTAGGGAAAGAGACAGTGCCGTAATACAAATACATCCATGCCTCACCAGGATTCGAACCTGTACACATATTTTTTTTTTTTTTTTTTTATTGAAGGTTTAACGACCACCGTGAGCAACTCAATGGGCTATAAGCAGTCACCCGTCCCTAATTTAGGGTCACTGGCTCCAGGGAAGGGAGAGAGCTAGTGCCGTAAGACAAACACAACATCCATGCCTCACGGGATTCGAACCCGGACCCCTTTCGGACGAATGATCAGAGGCCATCGCTTAGACCACTGCGCCACCGGGGCGGCGTACACATTTTTTTATCTTGGCAAGGCCCAATTTATATAGAATCAGGCCCTAGGCACAGCACAAGGTCAGGCCCCCACCCATCCACATTTTTGAAAGAGTAAGTACATTTGCCGCCACTAAATGCTATCGATTAATTAAAAAGTTGATGTAATAAATGAAACACCGTGCGAGGAAAAAATAGGAAATAATACCTACTTTTATGAAATCTTAATATTAACAAAAAAATTCGCACTGAAAAATATAGATGGGTAATAAAATAAAACACTATTTAATAATTTAGTATTGCTGCTTTTGCATTTAATTATATAATAATTCAAATATCCACAGATGTTAAGTTATTTATCTATCTTTAATTTAATTTTTAACCAATGAACATTATTTAGACTTGGTACAGACTGATTTTTGGGGGGCAAGGTGAACTTCCATGTAGATGATTAATCGCGTGTGATATGTTCAATATTACAGTAGCATAATTCTATTAACAGAGGAATGATACTTAGATTTGAGCACACATGCATAACTGGATAATTCTCATGCTCATAAAAGCACATTATTCAGCTCATGAATTCACTTAATTTAGACCCAAACAATTTTAAATTCTGATACTTTACAAGATGAAATACTCAAAGCTTCTACCAAGTCTTAGCAATGCAAAACCTCTCTCAAGGTAGAGAAAAAAGAATAGAGAAAAGGACTTTTTTTCCATTCATAATAATTAATTAATACAAAAAAGCATTTTTTTCTTTTGCATTGCGATTCTGGAGCCCCCTAAAATGCGAGGCACTAGGCCCGGCCTTGAGGGCCTAGGCGTAAATCAGGCCCTGCATCTCGGACGAATGATTAGAAACATCTCTTAGAGTAGATCACTGCGCCACCGGGACGGCAATATCATGATGATGATCATATGTAGAGGATTTTAGGAAGGGAGTGTCTGACCCCAGGTTTTAAACAACCCTTAGAAATAAGAAGCTAGGAGATTTGGGCTAGAGTGTCCGATAGGAAAGTGACACGGAAGCGAAGTAGAAAGGGGGAGGAAGACGTCCTTATTTATTACCGGGGGGTTACCCGGTGTCCGACGGCTTAACGTGCCCATCCGACGCACGGCGGATATTTAGTGGATCGAGGGTTTGTACCTGCCTGGGATCGAGCCTGAGGTCCTTTCCGTGGCAGTCATGAACGTTGCCCACTCGGCCACCCGCGGCCGGGACGGCAATAAAACTTCGGAACGGTAGATATCACACAGAAACTGCAAGCCGCCCGCCCTGGTGGCGCAGTAGTCTAAGCGGTGGCTTCTGATCATTCGCCCGAGATGGGTCCGGATTCGAATCCCGCTGAGGCATGGAAGTTGTGCTTGTCTTACGGCACTGGTTTTCTTCCTTCCCTGGAACCAGTAGCCCTAAATTAGGGACAGAGCGACTGCTTATAGTCCATTGAGTTGTTCACGGTGGTCGTTAAACCCCCAATAAAAAAAAGAAACTGCACAAATCCTGAGAGAACAAAAGGCCAGCTGGCAGAGAGAGGCAGTGTCGTAAGACAAACAGCCGCCCCGGTGGCGCAGTGGTCTAAGCGATGGATTTTGATCATTCGTCCGAGATGGTTCCGGGTTCGAATCACGGTGAGGCATAGATATTGTGTCTGTGTTACGGTGCTGGTTTTCTCCTTTCACTGGAACTAGTGGCGGCTCTAAAGTAGGGACGGACGACTCCTTATAGCTCAGTAAGTTGTTCACAGTGGTCGTTAAATCCCCAATCAAAATTAAAAAAAAAAGGACCAACACATTAACAATGCTTTATTCGAGATTCGGACCCAAGCTCTCTCTGTCGAATGTTCAGAAGCCAGCGCTTATCAGAGGACATAGCAGCAGCCTATCTTCAACTTGTGGTCACTGGTTCCGGAAAGAGGTGAGAGCAAACGCAGTCGAACAAATGCATCACCCATGCCTCACCCGAGACATGAACCCGGGTCCATTTCGGCCGAATAATCAGAGTCCAACGCCTCAAACCACTCGGGCATCGGGACGGCTGTATAGTTTTTAGAGTTCATCATGGCGGTCGTTAACACCCGGATACGATACAAAAATAATAACATTTCAGAGACACGTTCACCTTATCCAGCGTTCCATGTTTTCTAAGAGAAAGATAAAACTCATGATTTTCATTTGAATTTGCTATCCAAAGCGTATAGCATTTTTAGACTTCTGTGTGCCAATAAAAACAAATTTTATCTGTCTTAATTCAGCTCAAAGGGCAAGGAAGGAACTTTGTGTTAAATCAATCATGATTCCTGCTTAGTGGTTCAGAGTGCAGTACTTTACCGAATGTTCCCTTTTTGAGATTTGTATGTTGTCCACAATTCCTACGAGCATCTAACATTTCTTTTTTTACTGGGGGTTTAAGGTAAATCCACCTAAAATCTTTGTTTTGTATTTCCATGGGCCAACTTCTCTAGCCATTTTCTTCACAATTGATGCGTTCCCAAGAATGAAAATTTGAATGTCGATAAAAGGAACTTCATATTATAGCCTAGAATACAATCGTGGCTGCACCAGTAGACCGAAAGTCAATTTTTGATGTTTGAAGTCAACTTATACAGCGTAATGGCAAAGTCAGGAATACATATTATGCATCATTTTAAAGCAAATTTTACGCTGAATTCAAATATTCTTACAGAATGTTATTACCAGTAACAAAAGTGAAGTTACAAGCAAAAATGTGCAAGTAAGGAAACACAAATCCAGTTCTGAAAAGACGTTCGCGCCCCTCTAATCTACTATAGCTTTCTCCCACGTCCGCTAGTGTGATATAAAAGGATGTAGACTCGTCTGCCAACTTAGAGGGCCGCGGGTGGGAAAGTGGTCAGCGTTCATGACTGCCATAGAGATAACCTCAGGTTCGATCCTGGGCAGGTACGAACGTTCGAGCCACTAAATACCCACCGTGCTTCGGATGGGCACGTTAAGCCGTCTGATCTTGGGTATTGGCCACTCCGGTAATAAATAAGGGCGTCTTCCTTCCCCTTTCTACCTCGCTTCCGTGTCACTTTCATATCGAGCACTTTAGTCCAAATCTCCCAGCTTCCTATTTCTAAGGGTTGTTTAAGACCTGCGGTCAGACACTCCCTTCCTAAAATCCTCTACATATGATCTGATCTGATCTGCCGACTTAGAACGCAGCTGCTTGTAGTTAGTTGACGGAAGTTTATGCAGAATTTCTGGTGATATTTGAATTTTGGAATGTCAGATACCCGAAAATTGGTCCTGCCTCTTCAAACCAGAGCAAAAATTATTATTTTGTATGAATTTGGATTCAGTAGTCGTAAAATTGCTGTTAAATATGGCTGTGATCATTCCACTCTCTTGCGCACCATTAAAAGAACTGCAAAAACTGAATGTGTGGGAAACAGAAAAAGAACAGGTCGACCAAGGCTGTGTACTGAACTTTTTGATTCACGGTTCCTTAAAATCAAGGTTTAAAACAGCCACTGATTTAAGAAATGAGTGGGAGAATGAAGTAGGCATTATTGCATCTGCACGTACGGTTCGTCGTAGACTGCAAGAAAATGGACTGACTGCACGAAAACCTTTCCTTACTGAACAACAACGGCTCAAACGAATTGCTTCGGCCAAGGCACATAAGAATTGGACTGTTGATGCATGGCAAAACGTTATTTTCAGTGATGAAACAACTCCCAAGTAGCAGTGAATATCGGCTAGACATCGGGCCGATATCGGTTATGTCGGCTGAATGTCGTTAATATCAGTCGACATTGAGCCGATATCGGACCGATATTGCAAAAAGTTATCCTCCCTGATATTTAGCCGATATCGGCTACAGATATGGGACCGATATCGGCTACAGATATTGGACCGATATCGGCTACAGATATTGGACCGATATTGCAAAAAGTTATCCTCCCTGATATTTAGCCGATATCGGTTATATCGGCTACCGACATGGAGCCGATATCGGACCGACATTAATTGCTACTTGGGGAATATCGGCTAGATATCGGGCCGATATCGGTTATGTCGGCTGAATGTCGTTAATATCAGTCGACATTGAGCCGATATCGGACCGATATCGGCTACAGATATCGGACCGATATTGCAAAAAGTTATCCTCCCTGATATTTAGCCGATATCGGCTACAGATATGGGACCGATATCGGCTACAGATATTGGACCGATATCGGCTACAGATACTGGACCGATATTGCAAAAAGTTATCCTCCCTGATATTTAGCCGATATCGGTTATATCGGCTACCGACATGGAGCCGATATCGGATCGACATTAATTGCTACTTGGGGAATATCGGCTACAGATATCGGACCGATATTGCAAAAAGTTATCCTCCCTGATATTTAGCCGATATCGGCTACAGATATGGGACCGATATCGGCTACAGATATTGGACCGATATCGGCTACAGATATTGGACCGATATTGCAAAAAGTTATCCTCTCTGATATCGGGCCGATATCGGTTATATCGGCTACCGACATGGAGCCGATATCGGACCGACATTAATTGCTACTTGGGCTGTTGCTATTCCCTCTAATAATGGAAATAATTATGTATACGTCGTCGGGATGGTGAAAGATATCAAGCATGCTGCGCCCAGCTCAAGCACCCACATTCGGTGATGTTATGGTCCTGTATTTCAGCCAGTGGTGTTGGCCGTGTGCACATTGTTAATGGCACATTCAATAGATCGAAATATGTGACTATTTTGGAGTCCAAAGTGCTACCATCTGAACAAGACATGGGTTTGCGAAATTTTATCTTTCAGGACAATAACGCGCCATGTCATCGGTCAAAGTTGGTTGATTAGTGGGTTAATCGAAAAGTTATAAGAAAACTTCAGTGGCCGGCACAGTCATCGGATCTTAATCCCATAGAGAATATGTGGGTGAGATTGAAGCAAAAGATGCGTCAACAAGGACCCACATCTAAAACAGCATTACTTGAGTCTGTAAGGGCCGTATGGCACCGTGTTATCACCAATGGACAACTAGAGAAGCTCATTAGTTTCATGCCAAGAAGGTGCACTTTGTTACTAAGAAACCGTGGTTATCCAATTAAATATTAAAGCGTATTTTGGGTTGTTGGTAAGTTATTTCAAGTATCATACAAGTTTCAATAATGTGCTGTACAGTAATTTTACGTTAAATGCATTGTACACTAATTTTACAAATTCCACGATTTTTTTTTTTGCTTTTTATGACTAGACGATATACCTTTGCTTGCAACTTCACTTCTATTACTGGTAATAACATTCTGTAAAAATATTTGAATTCAGCATAAAATTTTCTTTAAAAATGATGTGTAATATGTATTCATGACTTTTTCATTACGCTGTATAAGTTGACTTCAAACATCGAAAATTGGTTTTCGGCCTACTGGTGCCAGATCAACATTTGAGTGTATCCATGCGACAGTATGGAATGTTTATAATGATTTCAGCCACTTAGATTAAATATTCTAATAATAATTTAGCTGAAAATGTTATCAGAATTGTAGATGTTGCTGATTTTTAATTCCGAAGTAAACCAGCAAGGCCACCCCAAACTTTTCAGCTAAATTAATGTTAGAATATTTAATCCAAATGGCTCAAATCATTCTAAACATTCCGGACTATCGCATGGATGGACACAAGTGTTGATTGCAGTCCAAAAATTAATGAAATTATTCAAAAAATGCGACGTGATTGTATTTCGGAAGTTACGTGCAAATATTGCGCCAACTATTTGCTGGTCTCGACACCACCAAAGGAAAAGTTATTGATTTTTAATATAATTATGGTTAAGTTTAAAAAATATTAAGTGTACTAGGCTATAATATGAAGTTATTTTTATGGATGTTCAAATTTTCATCCATAGGAACGCATTAATTGTGAAAAAAAATGGCTACAGAAGTTTGCCCATTGGAAATACAAGGCAAAGATTTTAGGTGGATCCACCTTAACGGCCACCGTGACAAACTCAGTGTGGGATAAGCAGTCGCCCCTCCCTAATTTGGGGTCACTGACTCCAGGGAAGGAAGAGAGCCAGTGCCGTAAGACAAGCACAACATCCATGCCAGTGTTGCCAGGTCGTGCTATTTTATAGCAAAAATGCTTTTTTTTTTTTTTTTTTTTTCCCTCTAGTGCTATAATATTTTTCTAAATGCTATTTGCCATTTTCTGGGAAAATTTTGCTATATTTTTTTTTTTTTTTTTGCTGAAAATTTGGTATTTTTCTTTAAATCCACCTTGTATATCAACAGTGTTTTGGCAATTTGTTGGCAACTTGGATACATAAAGTTTCCAGAACCGTCTTGAGGAATTCAGTGTATTTTTGTTTTACCTCATAAGATTTTTTTTATTGCCAGATTTCTTTCTACTTATTTATCTACATCCTTTCATCCATCCTACAAAGTTGGTTGGTTTCTTTCCGTTCGCTATCTGTACTGTTGAGCACTTCGAATGATCACTGGGTGCAATTACACAACAAGATTGTAAATAATTTCAATAATTTGAAACTTCCATCAAACTGTTTCTCAGAATTCCTCTTAATTTTAAAGACTAAAATGCTGAAATGTCAAAACAGGAAGCAGAATACAGGAATTTACTGTTTTCGGATTGGTTAAGCATTTTAAGTGTAGCATATCGACATATCCAATTGAATTTGGGAGGGGTGAGTGTTACTCAGCACCAAGATTGTATAATACGTAACCCATTTGCAATTCTTTCTCTGTTTCAGCTGCACTTTCTGTACCTATCAGCAATGCAGTTGTTGAAAAAATATTTTCCAAATGAATTTGCTGAAAAATGCAACTCGAAATCGCATGAAAGTTGAAATGCTCCGTATCAAGTGTCATTTGTTGAAATGCTTCGAATCAGATGCCATTTGAATTTTGAAGCATGATGTCGCAAAAATTTTCCGGTTACTAACAAAATGCTGAAAATTCAATGTACGATAAATGCATGCTTGTAATATAGGACAGTGATAATGATGATGGTGGTATTGAGATTATTGAACCGTTAAATATAACAACAAATGCATAATCAAAATCAATCTTAGTTTCACAGACATGATTTGCTTTATTTACTCTTATTCTGTGTCATTGCACCCTTAAATTATGTGCTCACATGTGATTAGTTTTTATAGGAAAATGCGGTACTGTGATGAGGTATGGGATTTTTGCAATTGAATGAATGGTATACACATTTTTTTGTACAACTGCAGCACTAAAGTATGAGAAATGAATAAAGTCTCTTGAAGACTATTTTTTTTTATTGAAATGCTATTTTTCTGAGCTTTTATGGGAACTTTGATGTCACGTTTTTGCTATTTTTCTAACATCTGACCTGGCAACACTGATCCATGCCTCACCGGGATTCGAACCCATACCCAACTCCAACGAATGATCAGTCAGCTATCTTTACCACTCACTTTAGAATTATTGGCCTAGTTGTTGAAAATAATTACTTAAGACATTTACCTTTTTTTTTATTATTACATTTTAAATCTAAATACGTTCTTAATGCATATTTCTGTTTATAAACTTTGATACTTTACAAAGCGGTCTGTACACTCACCTTAACATACATCGAATTCTTTATCGGCGTGTCACTTATGAGCATTCTCGAGCACTTTTTGCAGGTATTTCGTCACCAGGAGAGTCAAAAAGAAGCTTTACGTCGTCGGGATTTTCGGGCAACTTCCTTGCATTTTTGTTCGAAATCATTATTGCCAAGTTTAGGATTTTGATCCTTCCAAGTGACTAATTCCACAATTTGTTCTTTGGAACTTAACAATGAGTACTGAAACTCAGTTTTTGGATCAAGCACTAAGAGATTTGGATCAATATTGATTAATTTCAGGCCACGCTTACTTAACGGAATTAAAATTCTGACGCACTGGGATAACGCTTGCCATCCACACTCGTGATTTTTGTCAAGTGCAGACTCCATCAGTTTCAAGATTTTCCGCAGATGATTGGTGTTAAGATAGAAAACATGATTCACTGAGAACTCGAAAGTATGCAATAGAATATCTATAAACCCTGCTTCGTCAACGTTAGGTAACTCCTGTTCTTCCATCATGTCTAAGAAAGGAATAATTAACAAAGTAATAATATTACTCGCATACAGGCAGTGAAAACCAGTTTCCAAACCATTATTTATTTCCTCGTATAAAGTAGAATGAAACTTCCTTGACATTTCTGGTGTTAAAATCTTCGACTGCGTAGCAATTTTCATTCCTTCTCTTTCAAGCCATTTAAAGTCTTCATGACAATACCTTTTATCCATACATTGTTTTATGTGACTCATTTTCTCAGAATGAGAAAGCTCGGTAAAATGTGGCCCTCCGAAAATTTTACTTTCGGATTGTAACAGTTCTTCCAAACTTTGGGGAATATTGAAATTTGAAGATTTAGTTTCTTGGGAATGTTCCGTCGATTCGCGTTGAATGGGTTCCTCAAAGCTCGTATCACGTTTATTCTGCAGTTTATATTGTTCTTCATAGTACTGCATGGCCTCATTAATATTTTCTGCAATTATCATATTAGCCTTAAAAAACAGGGAATTTCCATTTACGCTTTGTAGGAATTCCAAAATTTTTTTAATTCCACAAGGTTAGTCTCATAGAAATACCTAAAAAACAGTTTCTCCCAGAAAATAACGGTATGATTATTTTCCCAATACGAGAATTCATCTACGCTCCCTTTCATGCATGACTCAACCAATTTTTTTAACTTTTCTAAGCTTTCCTTGGGAACATTATATTCTTCACTATAACGAAGAGAAGGCGAAGGACAAATATCAGTATCTCTCAGTAAGACACATTCTTCAATAATATTCCATTTTCTTTTCAAATCGGCATCAAATCCTTTTCGTACCCTACCCTTCATAAACTCAAGAATGGTCTTGTTACGGTCCTTAAAAATTTCTTTAAGTAGAAACTGACGTACAATCTTGTGTTCAGGATGTTTTTCGTCTTTCTTCAAGAGATCAACAAAGGAATCTGCAGCAAAATATTCTGCACATTGTTCGTGAAAAGTAACTTGTTTTTCGCCCATACTTCGGAAAACGCCAATATCTTTAATTTCCTTTTCACAAATATTTTCAACTTTCAAAAGCTGTATCACTTCTGTATCATTGGGAAATAATCCTTCGAAAGCTAAGGATCTATGTGCCTTTGTAAGTGACTGAATCAATAAGCTTCTTAAATATGGAGATAGATTCTGGCAATCACTAAGGAAAACCATGTATTGTGATCTAACAAAGAAATCATACAAATCCAACAGGTCGTACTTCTGATCCGAGTTACACTCATTTGGAAAAGCCGATGCTATCATTCGTAAAAGAGACATATTTTTGATACAGTCATCGGTAACACCCTCAAGAATTTCTCCGGCATAATTATAAGGATATTTAACATCGCTACCACTTTCTTCCCAAAATTTCTGCAAAAACATTTTTTTGGCGTCTTGTTCAAGCGGTTTTAAGGTGTAAGCAAATGTCTCTAACACATCTTCGAGCTCGTTCCGCCGATCGGAATGAGTTGTTATCCACACTTTGCATGCTTCTGCTTTAGACTTTAATGTTTTAATTAATTCAGTCACCTGTCGTTGAACTTGGCACTGAACTTTATCGTACCCGTCCAACAATACCGCAATGCGGCCTGTCCGCTTGAGACGACATGTCATTACTGATTTCGTCAGTGGATTTTCAATATCATCAATAGCAGTTAAAAAATTAACAACTCCACCCAAATCCTGAAAATCAGCTTTTTTTATCTGTTCCTTATAATTTTGCAGTTTAATTTTTATAATCCAGAAAGATGAGTCAGACTGTTTCGCCTCTTCAGATAAACGAGTCAGTACTGTAGATTTACCCATTCTGGAATCAGCACTTATAATGACCAGCTCATCGGTGAAATGTGTAAGATTCAACTCATAACTGTCGCACTCTCCGCTTATTAAAAATTTACGTAATCCACATAAAGTACCATGAGTCTTTTTCCATATAAGAGCACCTCTTTCTGCTTTAAGCCAGTGAACGTCTTTTTCTGGGTGAACTTCGCATAGCTGGTTCAATCTGTCTTCAAAAGCTTCGTTATTCATTATAACAATACTTACGTGCTCCTTTGTATCTGTATCATCTTTAAAGTCACAAATCTCTTCTGCACTGCAAGGAGCTTGTTTAAGGAACTCACTTTTACTTACACCGCTAATGACAAACAAATCATCTTTGTCCTCCTCTAGATGTAGCCGTCTCATTTTTGTTTTACGCTGAAGTGTGCGTTTAACATTAATAAACGGATGATCAAAATCGTAGCTTGATAGCCGCCTTCCTATTTTGATTTCATCATTCCTAATGATATTAATCAGTGTGCTAGAATCCAAAATGGAGTCCACATCCTTTGAATCTTCGTCATTTAAATTATTTGAATCATGTATTCCTATCAACTGGTTTAGGCGTATTTCTTGGCCTTGAAACTTAACTCTTCTTTCTGTTAGAAGTTTGTCTTGAGAGGAAGAAGTTAGGTCACTAAATTTGTTAGCATCATCTGTAAAAGCTATGTACTTCTCACTTTGATTAATCGCGAATTCTACAAACAAACTATTTGGAATTATTTCAGTGTAATCATCAAGTTCTTCGTAAATAATAATAATTAGTTTTTTGCGATAATGTTGAGATAGGGTTTGAAAAATTTCTTTCAGCAAAGCCAACGACTGTTCACTTTTACCTAACTCGTGATTTTCATCTTTGATAATTAGATAATCCTTTTCCCCGGAAATGAAAGGATTAATAAGATCAAATGGAGAATCCGTATGTTCACAAAGAATTCTATGATCAAGAAATATATATTTGTCTTTGTTCTTAGAGCTAATTGTCAAAACCTGGAAAACTTTAATTTTACTCAATAATAAATACTTACTGTATACAGTAAAGATTTGTTTTTTGCTTTCATTGCTCAAGAATCGTTTTATTTCCTGTACTACCACAGCTGAGTCTTTGAATGTGTATACAGGCTTTTCAGCCATTGCTGCAAACAATAATTGATTCTCTGTTTCGCTATTTTTATTGTTTAATTGGAGTTTTTGAAAATGAATTTGCGATTAGGGCAGCTATATTTCTTTGCTGCTGGTTAAACTTCTACAGATCGACAGCAATTTTGTGTTACTTTTATCAACCTCTGAGGGTCTTTCTCGGATCCCAGTTTTCTGGCCGTTTGTTGCCTCACTACTTTTTTGAAGGTGGTATATACGAATTAGTTGCGAGTTAGTCTTATAGACAAGGTTCAGGAAGTGTCAGGCACCATTAGTTAAATAAACGCAAATAATCAACAGACGTGAAAATCGTCCCGTACGTAGTGCGGACTTAGATGCAAACAAAATTAGTATCGTCCGTTACGCAACAAATTTTCAATTATTTAAATGCATGTATTTAAGGCAATGTTGAGACTTCTGCTGCTAATTGCATTTCAAAAAATTCAACGAGAGAATTGATGTTGTGGCACGATTTATGTTCACTATATCAATACAGATGAAAATGATTCCACATTTGTTCCCCCTTTAGATCTGTAATATCTTCTCAAAAGCATAAAATGTTCATGATGACAACAGGCTCTTTCTATAGCAAAATAATTAGATTCATGTAATTACACGGCTTACTTTTGGCACATTAAGAGTAACTCTAGTTCTAAATATCGGTTTCTGCTTTGGCAAATTGTAAGCAACAAGATGTTCATTAAGCAATTTGGCACCATATCATAGAAATAGACACATCTGAAAAAAAAAAAGAAAAAAAATATATATATATACAGTATATTAGTCTCAAAAAATTCAAAACAACTGAACGTGAAATGTCTAAAAAATATATATCTTAAAGAAAATACTATGAAAGGTCTAAGTGAAAGCTAATTATTATTCCTGTACAAGGGCAGCAGCTAGCAGGGCTAGAAGGAGCACAGGCCCTTGGAAAGCAATAAAGACCCTACTGGAAGATGGACGTTGTTACAAATTATCCGAAATTTTGTTTTCGGTGGTTTACGAAAAAACGTTTTCTGAATTTCATTATGAGTATAAACACTTTACCTTATTTATTCATGTATTGCACGTTTTTTTTTTTTTTTTTTTTTAAATCAAAACTGAAAGGATACAGCACGAACGATGGATAACACAAAAGAAATTACTTCCCAAAGTGAATTATTAGGAGCAACTGCGCCAATGATTCTCTGTCACACGGGCACAGGACTTGTTACTGCTAGCGGTCACGAAAGAGAAAAATCTTTTTTTTTTTTTCTTTCTTTTTTTTTTTTTTAGAGGGAGAGGGATGTAAACTATAAAAGAACATTACAAAAGAAAGAGAGAGAGAGAGAGAGAGAAAGGGGAGGTGGAGGAGGAGCAGGAGGTGGTGGTGGTGGTTCATAATCAATAAAAGCCATGCATAATGGGAGCTCATACTCCCTCTTTCTTTCGATCTTTTAGTACATGGATATCATCTATGGGGCTGAAGCAACACCTGAATCTAGCTTGTCCTCTTGGTTGAGGCATGTGTACAAGCATAGCTGAGCATTCGGATGAAACAGGGTTCGTCACTTGTTAAGAGGCTCTGAGATGTTAATTAAGCTGCTGTTAAAAAAACAACTTCCAGGTAGTTAATTGCTATAAAGAGCTGTCGCCGTCAGTACATTTTTGCCAAATGTATCCCTCCAGGCGATTTAAAGCATTGTTATATACATCGATGAGCAATTCCATTATGACCACCCTCAGCCTAGAGAAATGAGCGCGCCAGGAGACCGAACGGTGGCGCGGGGGAAGTTCACAGAGCAGTATATATATATATATACAACCCAAGGACCGGCTTTCGGTTAGTAGAGTGTTCGGAGTCAGAATGGGGAAAGCTGCCGATTTATCGGAGTTTGATAAAGGACAAATTGTGATGGAACGGTGCCTCGGAACTACGATCTCGGAAACAGCGCGGCTTGTAAGTTGTTCACGTGTCGCTGTAGTGATCGCGAATCAAAAGTGATGCACAGATGGCCAAACGGACGAACCGTCGTTCAGCCGTGTTTTTTTTTTTTTTTTTTTTGATTGGAGGTTTAACGACCACCGTGAGCCGTGTGTTGTCGGCAGCTCATTGATGCCAGAGATGCGGACGACACACGGCTGGATTTGTTCCCAGCTATCGCAAGGACACAGTGCGACAAATCCCCCCCCCCCGGCTACAACAGTGGTAATCAAGGCAATGAGGTCACAGCA
This sequence comes from Macrothele yani, assembly GCA_039090855.1. Lineage (NCBI taxonomy): Eukaryota > Metazoa > Arthropoda > Arachnida > Araneae > Macrothelidae > Macrothele > Macrothele yani. The sequence continues at coordinate 98,117,335 of CM077005.1, read as the reverse complement.
CACAGTTCATCGCAGTCTTTTACGCATGGGCCAACGTTGCCGAAGATCCATCCGGGTCCCTATGCTCACTGCACGTCATCACCAACAACGCATGAAATGGGCCCAAGATCATCGAGATTGGACCGTGGATGATTGGAAGAAAGTGACCTGGTCTGACGAATCAAGATTCCTGGTGCATCATGTAGACGACCGGGGGCGGATACACCGATTACCAACGGAGGATATGGCACCTGGATGCACTTTTTGGAGGAAACAGGAAGGCGGCGACGGTGTTATGCTGTGGGCGATGTTTTCTTGGGACACTTTAGGCCCCATTTTCCCAATAGCACAATCCCTGACAGCTGTCAGGTATCTGAACATCGTTGTGGACCAAGTTCACTCATTCATGGCAACTGTATTCCCTGCTGGTGATGGCCATTACCAACAGGATAATGCGCCATGCCACACTGCCAGAATCGTCAAGGAGTGGTTCGAGGAACATGATGGTGACTTTCTGTTAATGCCCTGGCCTCCAAATCCATCTGACATGAACCCAATGGAACATTTGTGGTTCGACTTGGAAAAGCAAGTTCGTGTTAAATCACCACCACCCCGAAATGTACGGGAACTGGTGGGCCTACTGTTGATATTATGATACCAGATACCCCAGGATACCTATCGCCACGTCATCGAATCGATTCCTCGCCGAGTGACCGCTGTTTTGCGGGCTTAAGGGTTCCTACAGCTTATTAGGTAGGTGGTCATAATGTAATGGCTCATCACTGTATATCAAGAGAAATCTTTGTGCGAAAGAGCGAGAGAAAGTTTTCAAGTTCTTCTTATGCATTGTTTTGCCGTCAGCAGAAGCGGTTTTGTGATGCATGTGTAGGAGAAGTATTTATTGGCGGAAATTAGAGGTATTTGGGGTTTTGAGTGGTGAAGGAAGGTTTGGCTGTTGGCCACAGTAAGAAGAGGCCACCTCTGAGCACCAACGAATGAGAATGCTTTATTAAAGATGAAGAAACAGCCGAAATACTGCAATAGTAACTCCTCCGTGCGACTGCGTGGATCCATGGAGAGGAAACAAAATAATAAACTAAAATAGAAATAGTTTTTTCATGATGGTTGGGAATTAGCTTTCCTCCAGAGGTATTGAGCGTGCATCTCAGCCACCGCCAAACCAATTCTGATAATGCGACTTGCGTTTTATATTTCAAGAGTGTTCAGTTTTCTTTTCCCCCTCGCCCTTTTTTTATATTGCATTCTATAGTTTTAACTGGGAAAAGGAGCTCACAGAAAAGTGTTTGAGTTTCGCAACAGCTTAGCTTAAAAAACGTTTGTGCTTCAGTGTGAGTATTTAGTTTATAAAGTTTCTAGATATTGTTTCTTAATTTTGAGAATGAACCACGTGAGTAAAATGAGTGCAACTGAAACATGTAATCGGTACAGTAAGAGAACGCCTCATATGAACAAAACTCTATTGTTCTGTTCGTGTTGCACAGCATACCAGTTGATTTTTCAAGAAAGGACAGTTGTAAAAACCATTCAGCAAGCAAGATGCATAAAAAAATGGTGTGTCCAAACAGTCAACCGAAAGTAACGAAGAAATGGGTTGATTAATTACTTGAGAAAAGAACTAAACAAGAACAGCATCGCTCAACTGAATTTTCGAAATTAAGTGGTGTTTTTTGTGCTCCTACATACTACTTTCGAAAGAGGATAACCCTACATTAAAAAATTACTTGGAAAATTCGTTGAAAGATATTGGTGTTATTCGAAATGCAAATTGGATGCTGAAATGTTATTTGCCGAAAATATGCGATATTCAAAACCAAAAAGTGAAAGATTTTTTTTTTTTTTTTGAATCAGTATCCGGTGAAAACATCGTAGCAGACGAAACAACAGTTTCAGAAGATGGATATATTTTGAATATTTTTTACTGTTCCATCAGCGGAAATGAATGATGAAAGCTGTAATACTGAAACCACTTTGAATACAATCTTCCTCGAGTGCATCACTTTGAAATCCGGAAATTTTAAAGCTGACAGCGAGGCAATATTTTAGTGCGTCAATAAGCATAAAATGCCTTTTGTGAATACACCAATGAGCCGCATTACATTATGACAACCTACCTAATAAGCTGTCAACCTACCCATTTCAGCCCGCAAAACAGCGGCCACTCGGCGAGGCATCGATTCGATGACGTGCGATAGGTATCTTGGGGTATCTGGTACCATAATGTCAACAGCAATTCCTCTAGTTCCCGTACATTTTGGGGTGGTGGTGATTTAGCGCGAACCCGCTTTTCCAAGTCGAACCACAAATGTTCCATCGGATTAATGTCAGATGATTTTGGAGGCCAGGGCATTAACAGAAAGTTGCGAGCATGTTCCTCGAACCACTCCTTGACGATTCTGGCAGTGTGGCATGGCGCATTATCCTGTTGGTAAATGACCATCACCGATAGGGGACACAGTTGCCATGAATGAGTGAACTTGGTCCACAACGATGTTTAGATACCTAACAGCTGTCAGGGATTGTGCTATTGGGAAAATGGGGCCTAAAATGTCCCAAGAAAACATCGCCCACAGCATAACACCGCCGCCGCCTTCCTGTTTCCGCCCAACAGTGCATCCAGATTCCATAGCCTCCGTTAGTAATCGGCGCATCCGCCCTCGGTCGTCTACGTGATGCACCAGGAATCTTGATTCGTCAGATCAGGCCACTTTCTTCCAATCATCAACGGTCCAATCTCTATAACCTTGGGCCCATTTCATGCGTTGTTGGCGATGACCTGCAGTGAGCATAGGGACCCGGCTGGATCTTCGGCTACGCAGACCCATGCGCAGAATGCTGCAATGTACTGTGTGCTGCGATACAATGCTCTTATCATCACTGTTGTAGCTGCCGGTGATTTATCGCACTGTGGTCCTGTGGCCGCCGCGAACAATGGGAGACAGACTCCGCTCCCCTCTGGCATCAATGAGCTGCGGACGACACACGGCTCGACGAAGGTTCGTCGTTTGGCCATCTGTGCGCCGCTTTTGGTCACGTGAACAACCCATAAGCCGCGCAGTTTCCGAGATCGTAGTTCCGAGGCGCCATGCAATCACAATTTACTCTTAATCGAGCTCCGATAAATCGGCATCTTTTCCCATTCTGACTCAGAACACTCTACTAACCGAAAGCCAGTCCTCGGGTGGTATATATACTGCTCTGTGAACTTCACCTGCGCCACCGTTCTGTCTCCAGGTGCTCGTTTCTGTAGGCTGGGAGTGGGCATAATGTAATGGCTCGTCGGTGTTTAACGGTGTTTTGTTTTTTTACAGGCAACGCATCTTACATATTCAAAGCGTGGGGAAAGAGCCTAAAAGCCGAATATTTGATGAAATACGGTATTTCACGATATTTCCGGGTAAATCCCAAAATTTCGCGATTTACACTGCAAATTTTGCCTTTTTTTCCCGCGATAAAATTACTATCCTAGCTATAACAAATCAACATAAAGGTCTTACCGAATTCTCTAGTGTTATTAGAAGTCTTTTAGACAAAACAAATTATATCTACAAAGTTAAAGATATTTCATGAAAAATTTTTTCACAACACTTTAGAAGAGCAGATATAGTGACAAATGTGAATATACCGTTACGCCCTTTAGTGGAGTGGAGACAGTGCATAGTGCAGATGGAACATTACCAACACGTGCTGGGTAATACTGATCGTAATTAGATCACTCCAACATAAAATTATTTGCTTCTCATGTGGCGTGTAGAATTTAAGGCATGGTTAAATGCCTTGATTTTAAGTTCCTTAAAATCAAGGTTTAAACATTGTACATTAATTTTACAAATTCCAAATTCCAGATGAAAAATTTCGCATCAAATGTCAAGAAAAATGAATAAGATATTGTAGTCATATATGCAGTAATCAGACACAAGAGAAATTTTTCAAATGAGACTTTTAGAAGCACCCATATACAATCGTGGCCGAACGTCCTGTACCAGTAGACCGCAAGTCAATTTTTGATGTTTGAAGTCAACTTATGCAGCGTAATGGTAAAGTCAGGAATACATATTATACATCATTTTAAAGGAGATTTTATGCTGAATTCAAATATTTTTACAGAATGTTAACCAGTAATAGAAGTGAAGTTACAAGCAAAAGTACAACGTCTAGTCATAAAAAGCAAAAAACAGTGGAATTTGTGAAATTAGTGTACAATGCATTTAACGTAAAATCACTCTACAGTACACTATTGAAACTTGCAGGATACTTGAAATAACTTACCAACAAGCAAAACACGCTTTAATATTGAATTGGATAACCACGGTTTCTTAGTAACTAAGTGCACCTTCTTGGCATGGAACTAATGAGCTTCTCTAGTTGTCCACTGGTGGTAACACGCGCCAGAATTGCTGTTAAGCCGTTCCGGTGGCGCAGAGGTCTAAGCGATGGCCTCTGATCATTCGTCCGTAAGGGGTCTGGGTTCGAATCCCGGTGAGGCATGAATGATGTGTTTGTCTTAAGGCACTGGCTCTCTTTCTTCCTCGAACCAGTAGCCCTAAATTAGGGTCGGGTGACTGCTTATATGTAGCCTATTGAGTTGCTCACGGTGGTCGTTAAACCTCCAATCCAAAAAAAAAAAAAAAAAAAAAAAAAATTGCTGTTAAACGTGGTTATGATCATTCCACTGTCTTGCGCACCATTAAAAGAGTTGCAGAAACTGGATGTGTGGGAAACAGAAAAAGAACAGCTCGACCAAGGCTGCGCACTGAATGTGAAGATCGCATGTTGATTCGTCGTTCCTTAACATCAAGGTTTAAAACAGCCACTGATTTAAGAAATGAATGGGAGAATGAAGTAGGCATTATTGCATCTGCACGTACAGTTCGTCGTAGGCTACAAGAAAATGGGCTGACTGCACGAAAACCTTTCCTTACTGAACAACAACGGCTCAAAAGAATTGTTTGGGCCAAGACACATAAGAATTGGATTTTTGATGAAAGAAAAAATGTTATTTTCAGTGATGAAACAACTGTTACTATTTCCGCTAATGATGTAATTATTTGCGTCGTCGGTCTGGTGAAAGATATATTTAAGGCATGCTGCACCCAGCCAACAATCAAGCACCCACATTCGGTGATGTTATGGTCCTGCATTTCAGCCGGTGGTGTTGGGCGTCTGCGCATTGTTGATAGCACATTAAATGTATCGAAATATGCGGATATTTTGGAGTCCAAAGTGCTACCATCTGCACAAGACATAGGTTTGCGGAATTTTATCTTTCAGGACGATAACACGCCATGTCATCGGTCAAAGTTGGTTGAGGAGTGGTTTAATCGAAAAGTTATAAGAAAACTTCAGTGGCCGTCACAGTCACCGGATCTTAATCCCATAGAGAATATGTGGGTGAGATTGAAGCAACAAGGATCCACATCTAAAACAGCATTAATTGAGTCTATAAGGGCTGTATGGCACCGTGTTATCACCAACGGACAACTAGAGAAGCTTTTTAGTTCCATGCCAAGAAGGTGCACTTAGTTACTAAGAAACTGTGGTTATCCAATTAAATATTAATACGTATTTTGCTTGTTGGTAAGTTATTTTAAGTGTCCTGCAAGTTTCAATAATGTACTGTACAGTAATATTACGTTAAACGAATTGCACACCAATTTCATAAATTCCACTATTTTTTGTTTTTAATGACTAGACGAAGTACTTTTGGTAGTAACTTCACTTCTATTACTGGTAATAACATTCTGTAAAAATATTTGAATGCAGCATAAAATTTCCTTTAAAATGATGTATAATATGTATTCCTGACTTTACCATTACGCTGCATAAGTTGACTTAAAACATGAAAAATTGACTTTCGGTCTACTGGTGCAGGACTTTTGGCCACGACTGTACTTTCAAATGTACATATTTCGTAATGACCCTAGTAAGGAAATAGGCATTTAAAAAAATCGTTAAATTTGCGGATTATATTGATCGTAGCTAAAGTTTACTGATGTCGATACAGATTTTAGAATTGTAACAGCAGTTGCTTGAACTTATCAAGCTAAAATTCTCAATATACGCCCCCTCGCGGGAATATCTTACATCACAGAAAGCTGAAAATTTCTTGAAAAATTGGTCGTAATAATATGTAACGGGTGCAAAAAAACGATTTTTAAATCAGATTTTTAGAAGCGGAAATATACCAAAATCAAATACACAACACGCAACTCAAAGAAGTAGAACTCTATACCCCTGTCAGCTGTGAAACGGTGTGCCGTGCAGAACAAAGAATACGCAGGAAATATACTTCACAAATCCAGATATCGAACGGGACACGAAGTTTTTCCAATTCGACTTACAGAATTTTACGTATCTTGCGAAACATATAAATCAGTTAACGCTATCTAACGAGACAACCGTACATCTCAAGAATTTTGAAAGTGCACGAGTCATCTTTCTCATAGTTAGTAGCATTATCTAAATAAAAAAATTATATTGAGGTGTCCGAAAAACAACGGCATTTGCACATTGGACAGTTCCACGACGTTTATGTATATTTTCTGCGGGCCAGTTTCCCTGTGCTGCAGACGACTGAAAGCACGTACTGTGGGGAATCAAACGAGGTGCGAGCCGCCCTGATTGCGCAGTGATCTTTTTTTTTTTTTTTGATTGGAGCAACTCAATGGGCTATAAGCAGTCGCCCGTCCCTAATTTAGGGTCACTGGTTCCAGGGAAGGGAGAGAGCCAGTGCCGTAAGACAAACACAACATCCATGCCTCACCGGGATTCGAACCCGGACCCCTTTCGGACGAATGATCAGAGGTCATCGCTTAGACCACTGCGCCACCTGGGGGCGCAGTGGTCTAAGCAATGGCTTCTGATCATTCGTCCGAGATGGGTCCGTGTTCGAATCCCGGTGAGGCATGGATGCTGTGTTTGTCTTGAGGTACTGGCTCTCTTTCTTCCTCGAACCAGTGGCCCTAAATTAGGGTCGAGTGACTGCTTATAGCGGAATGAGCTGCGTACGGTGGTCGTTAAACCCCCAATCTTTAAAAAGAAACAACAAAAAAAAAAAAAACAGGCGTGAAGCACATGTCGTGACCCATGTGCTGAACATGTCGTGACCCTCGAACCAGTGGCCCTAAATTAGGGTCGGGTGACTGCTTGTAGCAGAATGAGCTGCGTACGGTGGTCGTTAAACCCCCAATCTTTAAAAAGAAACAAAAAAAAAAAAAAAAAAACAGGCGTGAAGCACATGTCGTGACCCATGTGTTGAACTTGTTCCGCGTTCCATTGCGATATCTACGTGTGAAATATTGAATCAATTGTGACATTACTGGAAACAAGGGTTTAAACCTGCTGAAGCAGTCTTGCAAATTAAGGAAGTTGAAAGTGAAGGCCTGGCGGTTACTCAGACCATGCAAACATGCTTCAAAAAAATTGCAGCTGGTGATTTGATCCTGAAAAGAAAGGAAAGTTCGAGTAGGCTCTCTGGTTTTGAGTCGGACGCCCTGCAGACAGCTGTGGAAGACAGTACACGAACAAACACTCGCAAATTGTCAGAACTGTGAGTTTCTAAATATACCATCACTGAGGGCCTGCAGAAGATCGTAAATGTTTACAGGCGGTGCCGTGAGTGCTTCATTAACTCTCCCGAGCTCAAGCTGAAAGACGTGTCGAGATATGCAAGGAACTGCTTAGAAAAACAAGCGATACTCGATTTATTAAACGAATAGTTACTGGAAATGAAAAGTGGACATATCTGCGTAATCCAGACTCTTCATAACAGTGACTGAATAGAAGTGAACCAGCTTTACCTAACCCCAAACGCGGACATTTTGAGAAAAAGTTCATGCCATGTGTCTGGTGGGATTATGAAGGTGTAATCCCCTTTGAGCTTATTTCGAACACCCTGCAGGCAGCTGTGGGAGACAGTCGGTCTATCAATGCCGAACTATATTCTCTGCAGCTGGACAGGATGTATGACAAACTTCAGTGGAAGTACTTTGCTTTAGTCAACCAATAGTCACTGCTGTAACAAGACAATGCAAAATCTCATACCGCCAATCAGACCCAAGTTCATGAAATCGAACTGCTGCCTCATCGAACATACAGCCTCGAACTTGCCCCCTTCAGATTACCACTTGATTCTTTTTTTTTTTTTTTTTTTTTTATTGGAGGTTTAACGACCACCGTGAGCAACTCAATGGGCTATAAGCAGTCGCCCGTCCCTAATTTAGGGTCACTGGTTCCAGGGAAGGGAGAGAGCCAGTGCCTTAAGACAAACACAACATCCATGCCTGACCGGGATTCGAACCCGGACCCCTTACGGACGAATGATCATAGGCCAGCGCCTTAGACCACTGCGCCACCGGGGCGGCACCACTTGATTCGGGCGATGGCGCATTTTCTCGGTGGCAAGCAACTGACTGCTTTGGACGATGTCGAACGCGGGTGCAAAAAGTTCTTTGCCTCTAAACCGAAGGCTTGGTACCGTGCAGGTATTGAACATTTGGCAAGTAGATGAGTTCAAACCATTGAACATGATGGCATGTACTTTCAGATTTAGCTTGGATTCTTCCGAGGTTCTGGATAAATAAAACTGTTGTATCAAAAACGTCGTTTTCTTTAAGGACACCCCAAAAATAAAAACAAATTGATATTCAAAAGAAATATTATTTTTTTCTCTTCGCCTGCTTTTTTTCTAAAGACGTTCCGAGTAAAAATTGTATTGGAAGGAACAATTCTGTCTCATGATCCGCTAGATACCCCTGAAAATTTCTCACGGCCTGAGGATCCGAAACTTAACCACGTCGATACACCGATCTGGACAATGTGCATACCAAACTTAGTAGAAACGCATGTATGAGATGGAGACTGTTTTGCACACCACACGTATTTTTAATCACGTTAATCCAGTGCTTACTGCAAATAGATATACAGAGAAATGCATTGTACTGGATTTAGGGTATCATGGGAACCATTTTTATGACATAGTAAGAGAAAATCAGTGAGAATTTAGCTCCAAATAAAACGCTTTTTGTAGCCCAGGGGGAGGGGGGGGATCACAGGGCTTGAGCCCTCCAGGAGCACTATTTTGCGCCCCTCTTCGCGGATAAAACTAATCCAACCTAACGCTGAGGGAAACAACCCGAAATTTACCAAAATATGTATTTAAAAAAAATTATCAACCTTCATTTATATAAATAAATAAATACATCGCTCTTACCACGTTCTAGAACACACAGCAACCGAAAAATTGTTTTTCAGCCGCCGCTGTGGAATTGAACCAACAGAACTCTCGATATCTAGCCGAGTGCGTTAAATATACGCGTATATGTAAGGAACTGCTTAGAAAAACATCTAGTCGAGTGCGTATATGTAACGCACTCGACTAGATATCGAGAGTTCTGTTGGTTCAATTCCACAGCGGCTGCTGAAAAACAATTTTTTGGTTGCTGTGTGTTTCTAGAACGTGGTTACAGAGCGATGTATTTATTTATTTACTGTCGCCACGTATTTGGAGTATTTTCAACCTTTAGTTATACCTAGTTTATGGTTTGTATTCTTTCAAAAACCTTTTTGTCTTTTTTTTCTTTTCCCTGAGGTTGGTGCCTAATGCCGTGGTACAGTTGTTTTACGTAGGCAAGATAACAATGAAAAAATTAAAAGAAAGTTGTAAAATATGTCTGCTATTCTATAAAACAGAAGTGAATGCCTTCCTATTCGCAGGATAACAACTTGATAAGCTCCTACAGAATTCAGTTAGGGCTGAATATATATGTTGTCGTTTGTGGGGTGCTTCAGTTTACTTCAGCAAATGAATAAAGGGGTCCGGTATTTCAGTATTTTACAATCAACATATGAGCGCCGACGAGTCAAAAGCTTATGGCAACTTCGGAAATTTGGGTTATTTCGCTCTCAGAAGTCCCACTGGGAGCACACGCAGGAGCCTCAGTATAAGGCTGGTGTGAATTCTTCTTCCTTTAATTCTGTACTGCTTTCAAAAAGAAACTTTCTCTTTCAGTACCTATTTTTTCATTTGCAGTGTACGCTCCTGAACAATACGAAGAAAAACCTCGATGAAATTTCCGTGAATTTTGAGATACAAGTGCATAATAGAGTGAAAAATGAGAGGGTAAAAATAAATGTAATGTTATATTGTAAAAGTGTACCTACAAAAATGAAATACAAACTATTTTAAGGTTTTAAGACTTAACCTTCGCTTCCAGGTTTTTTTTTGTTTTTTTTTATTGGAGGTTTAACGACCACCGTGAGCAACTCAATGGGCCATAAGATTGGAGGTTTAACGGCACTGGCTCTCTCCCTTCCCTGGAACCAGTGACCCTAATTAGTAGTCGCCCGTCCCTAATTTAGGGTCACTGGTTCCAGGGAAGGGAGAGAGCCAGTGCCGTAAGACAAACACAACATCCATGTCTGACCGGGATTCGAACCCGGACCCCTTTCGGACGAATGATCAGAGGCCATCGCTTAGACCACTGCGCCACCGGGGCGACTTTCCAATTTTAGCACAAGCGAGTAGGTGGTGGTTATATATCATGGGAGCACATTCACAAGCGAGTAGGTGGTGGTTATATATCATGCGCTGAGCCCACTTTCCATTATTCTTAAGAGCAGTATTCTGTGCACATCAGACAAGAAATTTCACAAAATCCTTTATTTTTATTTGGCATTTTATTTTGGGGTTTCTTACGTAAATTACGTTAGCCAGTATACCCATAATATTCACGTGGCAGCACTTTAGATTACAGCTACACACCTTAAAATGACTACAAGTGCAACTGTTACTTCTCAGCAGTAAAAACACAACATATGGCTAACAATTGGTAGAGGTTAAGCTTCATCAAAATAAAATTAATCAAAAAATGTCTGCATAGCTTAACATCAACACAACCTCAATTACTGCTTCTAAAATAAAAAACAAGGTTAATTTACTATTTATGTTGGTCGGTCACAGGGCAGGCCCTAGGTGTGGGCCACGTCAGCGGTCATATGAAGGGCGGCTGGCCGGTAGACTGCCCTTAGTTTGCTTTACCTTTTTTATAAAAATATATATATTATGTTCATATGATAATAATCTAAAATATATACTGTTTCATAAAATACATATTTGCCCGTTTTTCTTTGTGAATTAATCGTGTTTGTTTCATCCGTATTATTACATAAAAGCGAATTCTTAATTGCAATATTTTATAGCAGTTCTCATTCTCTTCCGTTCTTCTAAGCCAGTATATTTTTAGCTTTTCTATTTTTGAAGTGTCTTTGTCTCTCTTCCTGGAAGTATCTTTCGAAGTCTATATCTTTGTCTCTCTTTTTGGTTGGTACAACATGTGATTTAGCAATTCTCATTTTACCTGTATGAGGTGAGGAGACTGAATACAGAAAAAATGCTCTAATCGTTCAGAGGAAAAGAAAAAATTGGGGTTTCAGTGGGGAAGGTAAAACGGTTTTTTTTTTTTCATTTTCGAAGGATTTTGAATTATTTGTTTTAACTTAATTGCTAATGAAATCCAGATTGCTAGTATAATAAAAAGAGAAACTAAATAAAAATGCATACACTGCAAAATTCAGGTAACTCCCCAATCCCTGCTTTTCTTCAGATACCTTCATACAGTGCTATCTTAATGGGTTGGTTTCGAGCCTTGCATTATTCAAGGGACTCCAATTTAATGTTTTATCGGGGTCCGGACAAAAGCCCACTGGATATTTGGCCACCGGACACTCCCCCCCCCCGGACTTTTGCCCACCCGGACACTTGCGGAAAACTGATCACATAAATATTTATGGATTGTATAAAAATTGCTTTTTCTTTTACAAATGTTAAAATGTACGGGGTTACCCCCAAACCTAAACTAATAGATATATAACACCTTTCTTATGGATTCAAAAAGCTCAAACTTAATTCATAAGACAACGCCATTAATAGACAAACAACGAACTGGATAATTTGGGTCGCCCGTTGGCGCAGTGGTCTAACTAAGCCATGGCTTGTGATCATTCATCCGGAAGGGGTCCGGGTTCGATTCTGTGAGGCATGTACGTTGTGTTTGTCTTACGGCAGTGGCTTTCTTCCTTCCCTGTAACCAGTGGCCTTAAATAAGGGACGGGAACTGCTTATACACCGTTGAGTTGCTCACGGTGGACGTTAAACTTCCAATAAAAAAATGGAAAAGTTTAAATTTAGGGGTGTTTACCCCCAATGCAAACTAACATACATAATGCTTTTCGTCGCCCGTTGGCGACGAAAAGTGGGCTCTAAAAACTTACAATGTTATAATAGACGAACAACGCACTTGAAAATTTGGAAAAGTTCAAATTTGAGGGGTTAACCTCCCCAAATGTAAACTAACATATATGATCTCTTTCATGGGCTCTAAGAACCTCAAACATTAACCATAAGGCAATCCTATCAAAAGACGAACAACTGCCTTGAAAATTTGGAAGTTTAAATTTAGGGGAATTAACCCTCCAAATGTAAACTAACGTATATGATCTCTTTCATGGGCTCTAAAAACCTCAAACTTAAACCATAAGGCAAACCTATCAACACAGGAACGAACACGCTTGAAAATTTGGGAAAGTTTAAATTTAGGGAAATTTAACCTCCCAAATGTAAACTAACGTATATGATCTTTTTCATGGGCTCTAAAAACCTCAAACTTGAACCATAAGGCAATCTTATCAAAAGACGAACAACGGCCTTGAAAATTTGGAAAAGTTAAAATTTAGGGGGATTTAACCCCCAAATGTAAACTAACGTATATGATCTTTTTCATGGGCTCTAAAAACCTCAAACTTGAACCATAAGGCAATCCTATCAAAAGACGAACAACGGCCTTGAAAATTTGGAAAAGTTTAAATTTAGGGGGATTTAACCCCCAAATGTAAACAAACATATATGATCTTTTTCATGGGCTCTAAAAACCTCAAACTTGAACCATAAGGCAATCCTATCAATAGGGGAACGAACACGCTTGAAAATTTGGGAAAGTTTAAATTTAGGGGGATTTAACCTCCCAAATGTAAACTAACGTATATGATCTTTTTCATGGGCTCTAAAAACCTCAAACTTGAACCAGGAAAGGACAATAAGGTGGGATTTTTTATGTGTTCAGGAAAGGACAATAAGGTGGGATTTTTAAATAACACTGCATTTTTACTTAGGCACTAAAGATTTACATATGTCAAATTTATAAAAAAAATGTGTACAATTTCTCAAATATAAATCCGAACAGAAAATAAAAGGGACACCCCTTTACTCATGTCATGGACAGGAAACTAATCTGAGTCCTCAACAAAAAGTGACGTCGCGCAGCTGCCGGGCTGAGTTGCAAAAGAAAAAAAAATTGAACAAAGTGTTCTGGATTTTTCCTTTCATTGTGGTTCACCGAATATGACGTCGCGCAGTAAACAAAGTGTTCTGGATTTCTCCCTTCACTGTGGCCCACCAAGTTTATGCGTTAAAAAAATTGGGGGGATTAGCCAATGGTTAAAAAAAAAAGAACTTTTTTAAGCTTTGCTGGGCCTCCATTCATTGTGACCCACCGAAGTTCCTAGACCTCCCCCCCTTTTTATCCCATTTGTAAATACATTAATTAACCATTGGCTTTAACGGTACAGTTGTTTATTGAAAATCCATAGGTATTTTTGTTTAAAATGTACACATTGTAATTAAATTATACACATGTCATCTACTTTTACGAAACAAATAAAAAATTGCAGTACTTAAATTAAAAAATATCTTGATCGTCTTTTGTACAAAAGAATATCATTTAGTGAACCAATGGTTAAGCGTATATGCTCCAGCTTTTTCCGCCTTTCCGAATGATAACTTGCGTAAAAATTGTTCGATTTCGACGAAATTTTAGTATGTGTTAGGTGAGCACCTAGGGACGAATCCTACTGAAAATGAGCGAAATGGGGTCAGAATATAGGAGCGGGATCCATTCCATTGCCTTTATGCGTCATAACTTGCGTAAAAATTGTTCGATTTCGATGAAATTTTAGTATGTGGTAGGTGAGCACCTGGGGACGAATCCTACTGAAATGAGCGAAATTATGATTATGATCATATGTAGAGAATTTTAGGAAGGAGTGTCTGACCCCAGGTCTTAAACAACCCTTAGAAATAGGAAACTAGGAGATTTGGGCTAGAGCGCCCGATAGGAAAGTGACACGGAAGCGAAGTAGAAAGGGGGAGGAAGACGCCCTTATTTATTACCGGGGGCTAGTACCCGGGGTCCGACGGCTTAACGTGCCCATCCGACGCACGGCGGGTATTTAGTGGATCGAGCGTTCATACCTGCCTGGGATCGAACCTGAGGCCTTTCCCGTGGCAGTCACGAACGTTGCCCTCTCGGCCACCCGCGGCCCAAAATGAGCGAAATGGGGTCAAAGGTCAGGATATAGGAGCAGGGATCCATTCCATTGCCTTTATGCGTCATAACTTGCGTAATGATTACTGGTAAGTTGGAAGGCGTATCATAATCGATGGTCAAGTGTTTTTCTACAAAATAACACGTGGTCAAATTAATTACAAAGTTTGATACGGCTAGATATCGAGACTTCTGTGGTTCAATTACACAGCGGCGGCTGAAAAACAATTTTTCGGTTGCTGTGTGTTTCTGGAACGTGTAAAGAGCGATGTATTTATTTATTTACCTAAATGCAAGTAATTATGGTAATTGAAGGGCCAATGGGAATTTTGAACTTAACATTTCTTTTTAATCATTCCTGTATAATATTTTCAACCTTGTTTCAAAGCCAAACAGATATGTTTTCTGAAATTAAAAAGAAACGATACGAGACGACTATGAAACCTCCTTGGTGTTAAAGCCTTGTTTTTTCATTAATGAAGCATCTGTTTGGTTAAAATGAAGAATACGGTACTTACATTTATTAAATAGAATTTTTGTAGATTCCGTGTCTCATTCCTGCGCTGATGCGAATGTCCAAAACCTAACGTTGCGAGATCGAACAAGAGAGGGCACCACAATGCAGGCGCCGAATGAATGATTTTTCTGGCTTCACGGTGGCTTGCCCCTACCCCCCCCCCCCCCCCTTTTTTTTTTAATTTATCGATACATTATGTTATTTTTATTCATCGTCACACTAAAATGTCTTCTCTTATACAGAGTTAGAAAATTATTAATCTGTAATTTTATATTGTTCTCCATGAAAAGTCTGTTCTTTCGATAACACTATAAATTTACTCGCCACCCGTTTAGTAAGTTCGTTTTTTTTTTTAACCCATGAATATCGCACAGAAACTTAAAAAAAAAACGGAAGAGAAAATTTTACAATAACAGTTTCTATACGAGACACTGCTTTTTCTCAAATGCTCTTTATAACTAACTTTAAACGCTACATGCAAGCAGAAACTATTTTCATACTCTTGTTAGACCTATTATATATGGTTCCTGCAATTTAGTCACGTTTTAACTGGATGTCAACAAACTACGTTTAGTGCAATAGGATCAAACATAGTGGAGCTTGTTTCTTGTAGGTAAAAAAAATGTTTCAAGCTGCGTGATTTATTATAAACAAGAGCTTCACTGATACAGAACCCCGCCCCACTTTCTTTATGATATATATTTTTTTTAATATTGAGAAGTTTTTATTCTAAAATATTTAAACATTTTCCACAAATTTTGTATAAGAGCAGCTTAAATAGTTTGAAACAAGTTTTTGTGTGGAAGTTTTTCAAGGAGTTTCTGCTTAGTCTATGGTTTAAAGTCTTACACTGTCTTGATAATCTCATTGTACTCTTATTAAAAACAAACCTGCTATAGCTGGTGTCACTTCAAGCTGTGATCCCTCCCTTTTTTTAATGTAACTAAACAACAGTTTTCCTGATAATTAAACAGTTTTTTGAAAATTTTCTTGGTAAATAACAGTATACCTGGAATAATGTGTGGCGAGTTTTTTTGTTCGCTTCTTTAGAATCTTCAGTGACTAAAGAATATTTCAACAATGATTCCATGTACTTTTCATTTAGTAGGTTTGATGAAAGAAAGCTTGGTGATGTGTGCATTTTCTAAAAACCTGAATCTTCTAAACTATTCCAGTATTGAATGAGGAATCTAAGTTTCACCCAAATTTTAATATCTCAAAGACTCTTTCACACTTGAATAATGTGAAAAAAGATATTTACCACATATTGTTCCGAATGTTAGTAAAGATATTGGCCAGCACCCGTCGGTCTCTAACTCCCAATTTTGTGGGTCTGCTGGGTCGGGGCTCATTCCGACAGTCACCGCTCATCTTCCACTTGCCAATCACGTAGGCCACTGTCGATTTTTGGGAACTCGCTGGATATGTCACGTATGGATCGGCCATTTCTGTGATACCCGACGATTACACCTTTCTCGAAATCAGAGAGTTCTGAACAGCGTGGCATCTATTTGCGTTGTTGTTTCCCCACACGATATTTAACGGCTGCGGCCGTCAAGTGTATCAGGACCGCAGATATCGACGACTGCGGGGGGAGGGGGGTGTCCAATTATTTGTTGGTAGATACAGGGGCGGATTTCCGGCTGGGCGCACGCCTAGGGCCTCGCCGTTTGAGGGGCCCCGAAAACATATAATTGGATTTTCAGTTTTGGTTTTCACGGACCGAAGCAAATCATTCCTTAAAGCGACTACTTTGTATTGTCAATTGATATTTTACTTTCTCATACTAATAATAACATTTGTTTTCTTGCTGTTGCTGATATTCCGAATTTTCAAGTTCTTATCAATGTACTTATTTTGAAAGGGACGGTTAAAATAATTTTGAGTTCCTTTTAATGGTTGGTAAAGAAGGTATTCACGCTTCCCACACTTTTCATTGCTTAAGGCGATTTCTTAACTGGCCTGCTGTGCTATAAATTGCTTTCATGGTACTTCCAGCCAAGGGAACACATCTGTGTTGGAACCTTCCCACCTTCTTCCCGAGTTGCGATGAGGAGTACTTGTAAAAAAACTTTCCTGATGAATGGGCGTGTTCGCTGTTAATTGTTTTTTTTTCCCTCCGTGGTAGGATAATCAACAAAGAAAGAAATATTCTTCGTAGGATAATTCTTCTTAGGACAATCAAGTTCTTTTTCGGCCCTAATCCCTCTAAACCATCTTAAACCAAAATAGTTATTAATATTTAGGCTGAAAGAATGAAGAAATTTGAGAATATCACACCATCTTATTTAATAGAGTTAAAAGTAATTTATATTGTATTGCAACAACGTTTTCTCATTACTTTCTGCTCCCTTGGTTTAATACTGACAATTTTCAAGTATTCTCACCTTTTCTGTTCCTTAAATCGACTTAAAGCTAGCTTTTGAAAAAGAAATAAAAAGTTTCAATGATACTCTTACTCAAAAACCTTCGGTCCCTACTTTTCTATTTTCAAACCGGATCTTTTGCATTTAATTTGCATGCTTCTGTTTCTTATAACTGCAGTGCAGGTATAAATGGGATACGGGTATTTAAAGTGCCAAACCTTGGTCCGCGGGTAGCCTAGTGGGCAACGTTCGTGACTGCCATGGAAAGGACCTTAGGTTCGAACCCAGGCAGGTACAAACGCTCGATTCACTAAATATCCGCCATGCGTTGAATTGGCACATTAAGCCGTCTCACCCCGGATACTAGCCCCCCGGTAATAAATAAGGGCGTCTTTCTCCCCGTTTCTACTTCGCTTCCGTGCCCCTTTCCTATAGGGCACTCTAGCCCAAATCTCCTAGCTTCCTATTTCTAAGGGTTGTTTAAGACCTAGGGTCAGGCACTCTCTTCCTAAAATCCTCAACATATGATCATCAGAGTGGCAAACCTAACATCCATTGATTCCCTATTAGCCTCAAAATTCTGTTTATGAAAACTGCAGTGCATGAAGTATATGGGATATTAAAAGTGCCAAACTTAATATCCACTGATTTCCTATTAGCTGCAAAAATAATTTTTGAGATATCTCTGAAATCAAAAAGTTCGATGTGCACGGACAGACAAAATTAGTACGCTAGCACTGTTTCATTCAGAACGATCTAATAATAGGAAGCGATGGCATTTTAAAAATGTGTAAAAACCTTTTCTTGACTCCCCCCCCCCTTTTTTTTTTGTTAATCTGACGAATGAAAATTTCTGAAGGCATAAGAAAGGGGAGGGGCCCCTGAACCTTTTAGCGCCTTGAACCCCAAAAGATCTAAAGTCTTCTCTGGGTAGGTAGTGTATATATCATCATCATCATCATCATCATCATTGTCAACCATTATCAATCCACTGCTGGACGAAGGTCTCCCCAAGTTTCCTCCACAACGGTCTGTCATGTGCCAGTCTCCTCTATGTCACTCCCGCATACTTTCGAATTTCATCCACCCATCTTCCATGTGGTCTTCTTCTGGGTCTTTTCCTGTCCCTTGGAATCCAATCTAAAATTTCGGCTGTCCATCGATGGTCTGTTCTTCTGGCAGTATGTCCAGCCCATTGCCATTTCAGGGATTTAACTCTGATCATGATGTCTTCCACTCTTGTCATTTTTCGGATCCACGTGTTCCTCTTCTTATCTCTCCTGGTTACACCAAGCCTGCACCTCTCCATTCTTCTTTGAGTTGTTTGCAGCCTTTGTATGTCTCTTTTAGCTAAGGTCCACGTCTCTGCACCATACGTAAGCACTGGAAGGATGCATTGATCAAACACTTTTCTTTTAAGACATAATGGCATATTGCTCTTGAAAATTATGCTGTTTCTTCCAAAAGCTCTCCAGGCAAGTTTTGTACGCCGATTAATTTCTTCACCAATGTGACCCTCACTTGATATCTGCTGTCCAAGATAAACGTACGTGTCTGTTATCACCAGCTTTTCTCCATCAATCGATAAATCTTCATTTCTTGTAAAAGCATTGTACATCACTTTTGTCTTCTGAAAGTTCATTTTTAATCCCACTTCTTTACTTTTGTCAGCAAGTTCCAGGATCATACTCCGTAGTTCTGATGGGGTAGTTGGAAAAATGACTATGTCATCAGCAAAACGAAGGTGGGTTAGATAATCTCCCTTTGTTTTCCCAGTTCAGTGATTGAAAGACATTTTCCAATGTGGCATTAAAGAGCTTCGGAGATATGGTGTCGGTTAGATAATCTCCATTAATTTTTATCCCTTTGTTTTCCCAGCTCAGCAACTGAAAGACACCCTCCAATGTGGCATTAAAGAGCATCGGAGATATGATGTCACCTTGTCTCACTCCCTTTCCAATTTTTATGTGTGTTGTATTTACAAAAAAAAGGAATCTTTGCACTTGCGTTTTCATAGATGTTATTAATAATATTAATGTATGCATCTTCAATACCGCAGGATTTCAGAGCCATTGTAACTGCTGATGGTTTCATCGAATCAAAGGCTTTTTCATAATCGATAAAAGCCATGCACAATGGAAGTTGATATTCCCTCGCTCTTTCAATTAGTTCTCTCAGTACGTGGATATGACCTATTGTGCTGTAGCCACTCCTGAATCCAGCTTGTTCTCTCGGTTGAGCCATGTCCAGTGTTACCTTCAAACGGTGTGAAAGAACTTTAGTGAAGATTTTGTAAATCACTGATAGAAGGCTAATTGGTCTGTAGTTCCTGAGATCCTTAATGACACCTTTTTTTAGGCAGCAGGATCATTGTAGCATTGTTCCAATCCTTAGGAATCTTCACTTCATTAAGGCATCGAGTGAACATTTGGGCGAGTGCTGTTTCGATTTCTCCACTTGCTTGTTGTATGATGTCTACAGTAATTCCATCTTCTCCTGGAGCTTTCCCCCTCTTCATGTTCTTGATTGCATGTGCAACTTCTGCTGGGAGGACTGGAAGAACTCTGATACTGGTACCTTTCATGATGTCTGGAGTACATGTATCATCTTTTTCATATAATTTGGAGTAGAAATCTTTTACTCTTGTCAAGATTTCGCCTCTATTTCTTGTTACAGAACCATCTTCTTTTCTCAGAGCCATAATCTGTTTTCTTCCCTTACTGCGATGTCCCTTTGCTATTTTTAGGCTTTGGTTGTTTTCAATTGCTTTCCTCACTAGTTCACAGTTGAATTTCTATACGTCTTCAGAGATACTTTTTCTTACTGTCTTGCATAGCTCTATATATTCCACTTTGGAAGTCACATCTTCTTTAGTTGTCCTCATCTCTCTTCTTTTTGCATCAACATTTTGGTTTCTCCTGATAATTTCTTCACATGCAACTTGTTCTTAGACCCAGCTAATTTTGTTGCTGTTTCCATAAGAGCTTCGGTTACTTTTCTGTTAACTTCAGAAATATCCACTTCTTCCGATGTTAGGCCTTCTAAAGCAGAGAATCTGTTCTTCAGTTCCAACTTGAAGGTATTATGGTGTTTTTTTAAGGTTGGTTATGTCAATAAGATTTTGTTTGTCTTATGAGCTTGCCACGTTCGAGTTTAGTGTTGAGGTGCATCTTACATCTCACCAATCTATGGTCACTACCTGTGTTGAACTTGTTTAGCACACTGCAGTCTTCTATGACGAATTTTTTGTTACACATAATAAAATCAATTTCACTTGTTATCCCATTTGGATGTCTCCATGTCCATTTCCTGTGTGGCTTTTTCTTGAAAAAGGAGTTCAAGATGAAAAACCCTTCTGCCTCTGCAAACTCAACGAGAGTATTTCCACGCTGGTTTCTGTTGCCGTGACCGAATTTACCTACTGAAGTTTCATTCTGTTGCCGTTGCCCTATTTTTGCTGTAGGGGCGAGAAATTACGCCGCTTTATAAATTGTGTGACGGACTTTTAAATCCCATCGATCATTCCGGATATTAACATTTCAGAATAAATATTTCCATGTGTATTATTTGGAAACGAGTGTAACACGTGGTAATGCACCAGACTAGGTGACATTTCGATATGCCTGTTTGACAGGTCTATTGTATTCACAGCTATTGTTCCTGGCCAGAGGGAAAGGTAAGCTGCTGGGCACACGTGCTAGAGGTCAACAAAGTGATTAGGTGGAGGTCACCGGCAGAAGACACGTGTCAAGAGAGAAAGGTAGTATGGGGGGCACCGAGAAGAGCGAGGAGGGCGCCTGCTCTTGGAGGGCTTCGACTAGGGAGAGAGAGGGAGCCTCAGGCGAGTGAGGTAGGAGCCAATTAGAAGGCTAATGAAGTTAGGGGGAAATTCAGGGTAGGAGGGTAGGAGTGGAAGGAAAAACGAGACAGTGGACTGGAAGCGAGCGTGAAGGACAGTCTACGGGGAGCGAGCGTAGAGAACGGTTGACGACAGCGTGTGCTGTGGACGGATGTATAGTGCTGGGAGTTAGCACTGGGTAAAGAAAAGTTCGTGATAGAACGTGCCAGTTAGAGCACGGGGAAAGCCAGCGTAGTTGGAATCAGACACGTGTGTCTGGAACGACGTACGGTGAAAGCGTTTGGAGAGAACACGTGTTCGGGACGGAACAAAGGAAGAGAGACGAACGGAAGGTTACGACGATTGAAACCTTTCACGTCGGTGATAGAAAAAGAACGGGCAAAGAGTGTTGGCAGGAAAGGGTATTCTGGAATAATTAGATACCCGGATCATTTTCACGTGGAACTGCAGTTACAGAAACTCGAGGTCAAGCAACAATAGCTGCCGGAACAATTTACTGTTGATTAAATGTTTTGTTAAGTTTGCAACAAGCCTGAGAGTGAATTCATGCTTGGAATTGTTTTGCCATTATTTTTACTTCCCCTCTCCTGAATAGCAGATTTATAGTAAAGCTGGGAGAGAAAGAACGCCGGGCTGTTTTCAACTACCGTTAATAGACAGTCTCTAGACAACGAACCTTATAAATGGTTTTCCTTCCTGCTGTGGGGAAATTTTGATCAGTGCTGGAAGCTAGTGGGTGTTTGGCAGAGAAGCTATTAATTAACATAATGAGCTTGCACCCCTACAGCAGATATATAGGAAATTGCGCAGTCGACAGGATTGATATGTTAGGCGAGTTCAGTGGAAGTAATTAGGGCAATTTTATTCAGCGAAATAGAGACTGTGTTCGAGGACTCGGACGTCTAAGTGTAACAGAAGCACGTGGCGGGAAAGTGGTGAAACAACGTGAACTTCTGAGTGCAACAGCAACACGTGGCAGGAAAGTGGTGAAACAAGGTGAACTACTCAGGGTGACCGTAGCACGTGGCCGGAAAACGGTGAGACAAACAAAGGACTGTGCTACAATAAAGGACTATTGTGCAACGGAACCAGTGGACCACAGAAGTCGACAAATAACGCTCGTAACCAGAACAAGGATTGGAAGTACCAGGAAAATCCCGTAACCAGGGACGGACAATTACGCCTCGCGTGGCCAGCGAGACCGGGCGACATTCCTGTTTAGGACGCTCCGTCGCGGTCGAAGCCGCTACAGAGAAGCTGAAGGGGGCCCGAGATGCTCCGGTAAGTACCACTTTGTTGCCGAAATTTATATTCCTGGGCCGATACCGAGTATATTGTTAGGAAAGGAAAATTTTAGTAGGAAGTTAGGGGCTAAAAGGCCGAAAAAAAATTCTTTTGTCAGTTTTGTAAAAGAATAGGTTGCAGTAGTTTTAGTAAACTCAGTGTTAGTATTTCAATATTAATGCTTAAAGTGAATAGGAGTTGTAAAGTGTTTTGTTATGTAAGGAAAGGAAATAAGTAATATTACTAGGAATTTATTGAAAAAAAAATGTTAGGTAATAGTACTTCAAGGTTGAGAGCAACGGCTATCGTCGGGAAATTGTAAAGTGTCATTATATTAGTGCATGTGGATTGTATATATATATATATATATATATATATATATATATATATATATATATATCATCATCATCATCATTGTCAACCATTATCAATCCACTGCTGGACGAAGGTCTCCCCAAGTTTCCTCCACAACGGTCTGTCTTGTGCCAGTCTTCTCCATGTCACTCCCGCATACTTTCGAATTTCATCCACCCATCTTCCATGTGGTCTTCTTCTGGGTCTTTTCCTGTCCCTTGGAATCCAATCTAAAATTTCGGCTGTCCATCGATGGTCTGTTCTTCTGGCAGTATGTCCAGCCCATTGCCATTTTAGGGATTTAACTCTGATCATGATGTCTTCCACTCTTGTCATTTTTCGGATCCACGAGTTCCTCTTCTTATCTCTCCTGGTTACACCAAGCATGAACCTCTCCATGCTTCTTTGAGTTGTCTGCAGCCTTTGTATGTCTCTTTTAGTTAAGGTCCACGTCTCTGCACCATACGTAAGCACTGGAAGGATGCATTGATCAAACACTTTTCTTTTAAGACATAATGGCATATTGCTCTTAAAATTATGCTGTTTCTTCCAAAAGCTCTCCAGGCAAGTTTTGTACGCCGATTAATTTCTTCATCAATGTGACCCTCACTTGATATCTGCTGTCCAAGATAAACGTACGTGTCTGTTATCTCCAGCTTTTCTCCATCAATCGATAAATCTTCATTTCTTGTAAAAGCATTGAACATCACTTTTGTCTTCTGAAAGTTCATTTTTAATCCCACTTCTTTACTCTTGTCAGCAAGTTCCTGGATCATACTCTGCAGCTCTGATGGGCTAGTTGCAAAAATGACTACGTCATCAGCAAAACGAAGGTGGGTTAGATAATCTCCATTAATCTTTATCCCCTTGTTTTCCCAGCTCAGCGACTGAAAGACACCCTCCAATGTGGCATTAAAGAGCTTCGGAGATATGGTGTCACCTTGTCTCACTCAATTTCCAATTTTTACGTGTGTTGTATTTTCAAACAGCCTAATCTTTGCACTTGCATTTTCATAGATGTTATTAATAATATTAATGTATGCATCTTCAATACCGCAGGATTTCAGAGCCATTGTAACTGCTGATGGTTTCACCGAATCAAAGGCTTTTTCATAATCGATAAAAGCCATGCACAATGGAAGTTCATATTCCCTCGCTCTTTCAATTAGTTCTCTCAGCACGTGGATATGATCTATTGTGCTGTAGCCACTCCTAAATCCAGCTTGTTCTCTCGGTTGAGCCATGTCCAGTGTTACCTTCAAGTGGTGTGAAAGAACTTTAGTGAAGATTTTATAAACTACTGATAGGAGGCTGATAGGTCTGTAGTTTCCGAGATCCTCAATGTCACCTTTCTTATGTAGCAGGATCATTGTAGCGGTGTTCCAATCCTCAGGAATCTTTCCTTCATTAAGGCATCGAGTGAAAATTTGGGCGAGTACTGTTTCGATTTCTCCACTTGCTTCTTGTATGATGTCTACAGTAATTCCATCTTCTCCTGGAGCTTTTCCTCGCTTCATGTTCTTGATTGCATGTGCAACTTCTGCTGGAAGGACTGGAGGAACTCTGGTACTGGTATCTTTCATGATGTCTGGAGTGCATATATCATCTCTTTCATATAATTTGGAGTAGAAATCTTTCACTCTTGTCAAAATTTCGCCTCTATTTCTTGTTACAGAACCATCTTCTTTTCTCAGTGCCATAATCTGTTTTCTTCCCTTACTGAGATATCCCTTTGCTATCTTTAGGCTTTGGTTGTTTTCAATTGCTTTCCTCACTAGTTCACAGTTGAATTTTCTTACGTCTTCAGTGATACTTTTTCTTACTGTCTTGCATAGCTCTATATATTCCACTTTGGAAGTCACATCTTCTTTAGTTGTCCTCATCTCTCTTCTTTTTTGCATCAACATTTTCGTTTTTCCTGATAATTTATTTACATGCAACTTGTTCTTAGACCCAGCTAATTTTGTTGCTGTTTCCATAACAGCTTTGGTTACTTTTCTGTTAACTTCAGAGATGTCCACTTCTTCCGATGTTAGGCCTTCTAAAGCAGAGAACCTGTTCTTCAGTTCTAACTTGAAGGTATTATGGTGTTTTTTAAGGTTGGTTATGTCAATAGATTTTGTTTGTCTTATGAGCTTGCCACGTTCAAGTTTAGTGTTGAGGTGCATCTTACATCTCACCAATCTATGGTCACTACCTGTGTTGAACTTGTTTAGCACACTGCAGTCTTCTATGACGAATTTTTTGTTACACATAATAAAATCAATTTCACTTGTCGTCCCATTTGGATGTCTCCATGTCCATTTCCTGTGTGGCTTTTTCTTGAAGAAGGAGTTCAAGATGAAAAACCCTTCTGCCTCTGCAAACTCAACGAGAGTATTTCCACGCTGGTTTCTGTTGCCGTGACCGAATTTACCTACTGAAGTTTCATTCTGTTGCCGTTGCCCTATTTTTGCATTGAAATCTCCCATGATTATTTTCAAGTTCTGCTTACCTTTATTATTTAGATGACAAATTTCCTCATAAAATTCTTCAATTTCTTCTTCAGGATGACTTGTGGTGGGTGCATAAGTTTGAATAATCTGAGCCTGGTATCTTTTCGAGAGTTGGATAACAAGTCGTGCAGCTCTGTCAGAGGAACTTTCAACTTCTACCACTTTATCCTTCAGTTTCTTGTTTATTATAAATCCAACACCACTAGTTCTGCCAGTATCTGTCCCACGATAGTAGAAGAGATGTCCACTTTTCAGTTCGATGAGATCTTCTCCTTTTCTCCTTACCTCACTTAGCCCCACAATGTCCCACTTGATCCTTTGTAGTTCCTCTTCCAATTCAAGAAGCCTTGAATCAGAAGATAGGGAGCGTCCATTGTAAGTAGCCAAGGTCAACATCAGATGGCAGCCTAGTCCGGTCCTCCGGGGATTCTTGGCACCCTCTGCCTTCATGTCGCACTGGCCGCTGCCTTGGCCAGGTACATTCCAGCTGCCGGAGACTGAGGGCCAAGATTTAAGTTGTGGAATCATTTTGGAGGGGTTTGGCCATAACTCACCACGCTGGCCAAGCGGGTTGGTGAGTGTGGGATAGCATTTCCTCTGATCCCGATGGTATAGTTATACCGCTATTGGCGGTCGTCAGAGCCCCTTTAGTGGGAACAGGATGCACCACGAGAAGGCGGGGTTGACATTTGTCAAGGAGAGGCTGTGATGTTACGCATCACCTGACCTTACATCCCATATATATATATATATATATATATATATATATATATATATCATCATCATCATTGTCAACCATTATCAATTCACTGCTGGACGAAGGTCTCCCCAAGTTTCCTCCACAACGGTCTGTCTTGTGCCAGTCTTCTCCATGTCACTCCCGCATACTTTCGAATTTCATCCACCCATCTTTCATGTGGTCTTCTTCTGGGTCTTTTCCTGTCCCTTGGAATCCAATCTAAAATTTCGGCTGTCCATCGATGGTCTGTTTTTCTGGCAGTATGTCCAGCCCATTGCCATTTCAGGGATTTAACTCTGATCATGATGTCTTCCACTCTTGTCATTTTTCGGATCCACGTGTTCCTCTTCTTATCTCTCCTGGTTACACCAAGCATGCACTTCTCCATGCTACTTTGAGTTGTCTGCAGCCTTTGTATGTCTCTTTTAGCTAAGGTCCACGTCTCTGCACCATACGTAAGCACTGGAAGGATGCATTGATCAAACACTTTTATTTTAAGACATAATGGCATATTGCTCTTGAAAATTATGCTGTTTCTTCCAAAAGCTCTCCAGGCAAGTTTTGTACGCCGATTAATTTCTTCACCAATGTGACCCTCACTTGATATCTGCTGTCCAAGATAAGCATACGTGTCTGTTATCTCCAGCTTTTCTCCATCAATCGATAAATCTTCATTTCTTGTAAAAGCATTGTACATCACTTTTGTCTTCTGAAAGTTCATTTTTAATCCCACTTCTTTACTCTTGTCAGCAAGTTCCTGGATCATACTCTGTAGCTCTGATGGGGTAGTTGCAAAAATGACTATGTCATCAGCAAAACGAAGGTGGGTTAGATAATCTCCATTAATCTTTATCCCTTTGTTTTCCCAGTTCAGTGATTGAAAGACATTTTCCAATGTGGCATTAAAGAGCTTCGGAGATATGGTGTCACCTTGTCTCACTCCTTTTCCAATTTTTATGTGTGTTGTATTTTCAAACAGCCGAATCTTTGCACTTGCATTTTCATAGATGTTATTAACAATATTAATGTATGCATCTTCAATACCGCAGGATTTCAGAGCCATTGCAACTGCTGATGGTTTCACCGAATCAAAGGCTTTTTCATAATCGATAAAAGCCATGCACAATGGAAGTTCATATTCCCTCGCTCTTTCAATTAGTTCTCTCAGTACGTGGATATGACCTATTGTGCTGTAGCCACTCCTGAATCCAGCTTGTTCTCTCGGTTGAGCCATGTCCAGTGTCACCTTCAAGCGGTGTGAAAGAACTTTAGTGAAGATTTTGTAAACCACTGATAGGAGGCTGATAGGTCTGTAGTTCCTGAGATCTTCAATGTCACCTTTTTTATGTAGCAAGATCATTGTAGCGTTGTTCCAATCCTCAGGAATTTTCCCTTCATTAAGGCATCGAGTGAAAATTTGGGCGAGTACTGTTTCGATTTCTCCACTTGCTTCTTGTATGATGTCTACAGTAATTCCATCTTCTCCTGGAGCTTTTCCCCGCTTCATGTTCTTGATTGCATGTGCAACTTCTGCTGGGAGGACTGGAAGAACTCTGGTACTGGTACCTTTCATGATGTCTGGAGTACATGTATCATCCCTTTCATATAATTTGAAGTAGAAATCTTTCACTCTTGTCAAGATTTTGCCTCTATTTCTTGTTACCGAACCATCTTCTTTTCTCAGAGCCATGATCTATTTTCTTCCCTTACTGAGATGTCCCTTTGCTATCTTTAGGCTTTGGTTGTTTTCAATTGCTTTCCTCACTAGTTCACAGTTGAATTTCCTTACGTCTTCAGTGATACTTTTTCGTACTGTCTTGCATAGCTCTATATATTCCACTTTGGAAGTCACGTCTTCTTTAGTTGCCCTCATCTCTCTTATTTTTTGCATCAACATTTTGGCTTTTCCTGATAATTTGTTCACATGCAATTTGTTCTTAGACCCAGCTAATTTTGTTGCTGTTTCCATAAGAGCTTTGGTTACTTTTCTGTTAACTTCAGAAATATCCACTTCTTCTGATGTTAGGCCTTCTAAAGCAGAGAATCTGTTCTTCAGTTCCAATTTGAAGGTATTATGGTGTTTTTTAAGGTTGGTTATGTCAATACATTTTGTTTGTCTTATGAGCTTGCTACGTTCGAGTTTAGTGTTGAGGTGCATCTTACATCTCACCAATCTATGGTCACTGCCTGTGTTGAACTTGTTTAGCACACTGCAGTCTTCTATGACGAATTTTTTGTTACACATAATAAAATCAATTTCACTTGTCGTCCCATTTGGATGTCTCCATGTCCATTTCCTGTGTGGCTTTTACTTGAAAAAGGAGTTCAAGATGAAAAACCCTTCTGCCTCTGCAAACTCTACGTGAGTATTTCCACGCTGGTTTCTATTGCCGTGACCGAATTTACCTACTGAAGTTTCATTCTGTTGCCGTTGCCTTATTTTTGCATTGAAATCTCCCATAATTATCTTCAAGTGCTGCTTACCTTTATTATTTAGATCACGAATTTCCTCATAAAATTCTTCAATTTCTTCTTCAGCATGACTTGTGGTGGGTGCATAAGTTTGAATAATCTGAGCCTGGTATCTTCTCGAGAGTAGGATAACGAGTCGTGCAGCTCTGTCAGAGGAACTTTCAACTTCTACAACTTTATCCTTCAGTTTCTTGTTTATTATAAATCCAACACCACTAGTTCTGCCAGTATCTGTCCCACGATAGTAGAAGAGATGTCCACTTTTCAGTTCAATGAGATCTTCTCCTTTTCTCCTTACCTCACTTAGCCCGACGATGTCCCACTTGATCCTTTGTAGTTCCTCTTCCAATTCAAGAAGCCTTGAATCAGAAGATAGGGAGCGTCCGTTATACGTCGCCAAGGTCAGCATCAGATGGCAGCCTAGTCCGGTCCTCCGGGGATTCTTAGCACCCTCTGCCTTCATGCCGCACTGGCCGCTGCCTTGGCCAGGTACATTCCAGCTGCCGGAGACTGAGGGCCAAGATTTAAGTTGTGGGGTCATTTTGGAGGGGTTTGGCCATAACTCACCACGCTGGCCAAGCGGGTTGGTAAGTGTCTATTAACGTAAGAAAAACGCAAGAGAATACAGTTGATAGGGAATGGCATTTTAAACTTAAAATGTTAGAAATGGAGGAAAGAAAATTAGCAGCAGAGCTAGAACAAAGGGAACTAGAAAAAATGAAATTGGAGATTCAGCTCTTAGATAAAAGGGAAGAAAGGGAGAGTCAACTCTTAGATAAAAGGGAAGAAAGGGAGAATCAGCTCTTAGATAAAAGAGAAGAAAGGGAGTTTCAGCTTAAGAAACTACAGCTAACTCAGGAAAAGGAAGAGCCGTTGGCACAGGGAAGAAATCAAATGAAGTTAGCCGATTACACGAGGATCCTAGAAAAGACCTTACCCAAAAGCACTAGTAAACCAGAAGAGGTTTTAGACTTTTTTGATTCCTTAGAAAGAGCTTTCATTTTACATACAGTCCCAGAAAACATGCAAGGAAGATTAGTCATAGCACTATTTAACTCAGATTGTGTCAATCATTTATTCCGGAGGCTTACGGTCGAGCAATATGATTGCTACGAAACCGTCAAAGAGGCCATTTTGGGGGAATGTCATTTAACCCCGGACATTTATCTACGACAATTCGAGGCACTCCGTAGGAATAAGGGAGAGAGTTACCAGCAATTGGCGGGACGCATGGGAAGAACTCTCAAATATTATGTAGCGAACAGTGGGATAACTACTTTTGATGAACTAATGAACCTTTTAGTTTGTGATAAGTTCAAAGGATTGTTATCACCCAGTTTAAAAACGTATCTACTACAGAGAGGATCCCTGGGAAAGCTAGTTTTAGCGAAGGATTTAGGGGAACTGTGTGATCAGTACGAGTGCCATGTGGAAGCGTTAGAGTGAGGTGAAGAAAAAGCGAAGGGAAATTTTCGGGTAGGCTCTAACAGTAAGGGGTAGCATTATAGCTCGGAAAGAATGGGAACTGCGAAGAAAGAATTTAGTGGAGTTCCATTTCAAAAAGGGAAATTTCCGACGGCAGGTCAGGAGTTCCAAAGTAGAGTGAGAAACAGTAGACCACTAGGGAATCAGGGAAATTCCTATTTTGATGCGGGAATGAGATGCTTTCGATGTGGACAGATGGGTCACCGAAAATTTGACTGTAAGCAGAAGATACCCCAGGGACAGGACAGTAAACACACTCCGTATAATTGGAGAAGTGAGGCAGCTAAGAAAGTGAGCCGAGTAGCGGCGAAAGAGGAGGAAAGCATTGTAGAGAAACAAGGGGAACCCAAGCAAGACCTTGTCCAGGATGTGAGAAAGGTTAGTGCAAAATGGGGAGAGTATTGGGTAGCGCAGGTAGAAACATGGAAGTAATGGAAATACCCGTAGGTGAGCAATTAATGGTAGCCACAGAGCAAGGGCACCAGGCAAAAATTTTGGTAGACAGCGGAGCGGAGTTCAATTGTGTGATACAAGGCCTATTAGGGGAAGAACAGATGGACGAAGTGGGGAAAGTGATTTTGTCAGGGTTTGATGGACGTACCGCGGTTTTTCCAGTTAAGAGGTTTTGTTTTGTTTGTTTTGTTGTGTTTGGAGGTTTAACGACCACCGTGAGCAACTCAATGGGCTATAAGCAGTCGCCCGTCCCTAATTTAGGGT
Organism: Macrothele yani; assembly: GCA_039090855.1. Taxonomy (NCBI): domain Eukaryota; kingdom Metazoa; phylum Arthropoda; class Arachnida; order Araneae; family Macrothelidae; genus Macrothele; species Macrothele yani. The sequence continues at coordinate 98,086,672 of CM077005.1, read as the reverse complement.
CACTGGTTCCAGGGAAGGGAAAGAGCCAGTGCCGTAAGACAAACACAACATCCATGCCTGACCGGGATTTGAACCCGGACCCCTTACGGACGAATGATCAGAGGCCAGCGCCTTAGACCACTGCGCCACTGGGGCGGCCCAGTTAAGAGGTTGCAGGTTAGGAATGTGGAGACGGGATTGGAGAAGGCCGGGGACGCATCTTTAGGGACGAGTGAGATGATTTGTGCTATTGTGCCGAATCTCACCAACGAGGTCATAGTTACCCAAGATGATTATGTCAAGATGAACACGTGGAGATATTCGGAGTGGGCCACCGATATTGGGAAGGCGTTATGTGAGGAGGATACAGTCCAGGAGGAGAAATCAACGAGACCCCATGAGGTAGGGACTCAAGGAGTTAGTGCCAGTATAGGGGCTAACCAGATTAAAGGGAAAACTAGTGGAGAGACGCTGGAGACAGGAGCAACGCCGGGAGAAGTAGGCGGAGCTTTAAGAGTGGAAGGGCCAATCAGGGCCAGGCGCGCTTGATGAGGAGACCAGCGAACAGGATACGGTGTTTGGAGGTAATCCATGCCGCGAGGATGAAGAGAACAGCCGGGAGGGCGAGGCGTCAGACCACAGCAAATTCAAAGTACAGCAGGATGAGGACGTAACTCCAGCAGAGACACGCGAGTGGGCGAAGGAAGGAAAAGGAGGGTATGTCTATGTGGAAGGATTACTGTATCATAAAGAAAAAGTGTTAGGGCAAAGCGCCAATCAGTTAGTAGTTCCCGAGAGTAGGAGGGAACAAATATTAAAGCTAGCCCATGATTCTGTGTTCGGAGCACACTTGGGACATGGAGAAATGTTGGAAAGAATGAGATACTTCTATTGGCCGTCCATGAAGAGAGACATACTTACATTCTGTGAGGCGTGTCAGTTACGACGCCCCAATCACAAGAGGTGACCGGGTACAGATAACTGCGGTTAGGAAGCCTGCGCTACCTTTTCAGACAGAAAATATCGATTTGATTGGGCCCATAGATCCGCCATTCAGTAAGGGGCATCGGTGGAAAGTAGTTTCGACGGACCAGCATACGAGGGGTCCGGAAGCCGTATTTTCGGAAGAGTGGGAGGAACCCATGCCGATGGTCAGGAAAAGTTTGGAGGAGGCGGGGTTCGCAGGAAATTTGGAAATATGTTGCTTAGCCAAAGAGGAAATTGATTATTTGGGGCAGGTGGTCGGCTCGGGAAGTCACCAGCCGGACCCGGGATAATTACAGGCGATCAGGACCTGGATCCCACCAAAACCAAGAGGGAGGTACATAAGTTACTGGGGTTATGCAACCACTATAAGGAGGGCGTACCCAGATTCGCCGAAATAGCGAAGCTACTGTCGGATTTGACAGGGAAAAAGGCAGCAGAAAAAGTTGAGTGGACGCCAGCGCTCGGGGAAGCTTTCGAGTCGCTGAAGCAGAAATTATGTACAGCACCTGCACTGTGCACACCCAAATTTGACGAACCGTTCGTGTTACATACGGACGCGGGTTCTTTTGCAGTCGCGTGTTGTCTAGGTCAGCGGGATGATAGGGGGAGGATCAGGCCCGTGGCTTACGCGAGCAAGAAATTAAATGACACACAAGCATGGTGGGCAGCTAGTCACAAGGAGGCATGTGCTATTGTTTGGGCTCTACAGAAATTTGAAGGTTGGGTTTTTGGCCACCAAGTAGAGATCTTGTCGGACCATAACCCCTTGATATTTTTAACTAGTGCGGCTTCACAAAGCTCAAAATTACAGAGGTGGGGTCTAGCCATTGCACAATTCAACCTCACGATTTCTCACGTCGCCGGCAAACTCATTCCTCATGCCGACGCCTTATCCAGGTTGAATTTTAAAGAAAATAGCACGAGCTGCTAAAGACAGCATTACCACAGAAAGGTAGAGACCCAGTGAGGCTACTTAGTGGTACTGACAGTGTATATATGTGTGTATAAAGAAGTGTATTAATGCAGTGAAATCTTGTGTGTAAAGGAAAAAAAAAAAAAAGAAACAAAAGAACTGAACGGACACTGACTCATCATGCGAGAGGAAGATCCCGCATGTTTCGTCCAGCAGGCAGAGGCCTGTAGGGGCGAGAAATTACGCCCCTTTATAAATTGTGTGATGGACTTTTAAATCCCATCGATCATTTCGGATATTAACATTTCAGAATAAGTATTTCCATGTGTATTATTTGGAAACGAGTGTAACACGTGGTAATGCACCAGACTAGGTGACATTTCGATATGCCTGTTTGACAGGTCTATTGTATTCACAGCTATTGTTCCAGGCCAGAGGGAAAGGTAAGCTGCTGGGCACACGTACTAGAGGTCAACTAAGTGATTAGGTGGAGGTCAACGAAGGGATTAGGTTAAGGTCACCGGCAGAAGACACGTGTCAGGAGAGAAAGGTAGTATGGGGGGCACCGAGAAGAGCGAGGAGGGCGCCTGCTCTTGGAGGGCTTCGACTAGGGAGAGAGAGGGAGCCTCAGGCGAGTGAGGTAGGAGCCAATCAGAAGGCTGATGAAGTTAGGGGGAACTTCAGGGTAGGAGAATAGGAGTGGAAGGAAAAACGAGACAGTGGACTGGAAGCGAGCGTGAGAGACAGTCTACGGGGAGCGAGCGTAGAGAACGGTTGATGACAGCGTGTGCTGTGGACGGATGTATAGTGCTGGGAGTTAGCACTGGGTAAAGAAAAGTTCGTGATAGAACGTGCTAGTTAGAGCACGGGGAAAGCCAGCCTAGTTGGAATCATACACGTGTGTCTGGAACGACGTACGGTGAAAGCGTTTGGAGAGAACACGTGTTCGGGACGGAACACGAAGCACAGCTTCCGGAACAAAGGAAGAGAGACGAACGGCAGGTTACGACGATTGAAACCTTTCACGTCAGTGATAGAAAAAGAACGCGCAAAGAGTATTGGCAGGAAAGGGTATCCTGGAATAATTAGATACCCGGATCATTTACACATGGAACTGCAATTACAGAAACTCGAGGTCAAGGAACAATAGCTGCCGGAACAATTTACTGTTTATTAAATGTTTTGTTAAGTTTGCAACAAGCCTGAGAGTGAATTCATGCTTGGAATTGTTTTGCCATTATTTTTACTTCCCCTCTCCTGAATAGCAGATTTATAGTAAAGCTGGGAGAGAAAGAACGCCGGGCTGTCTTCAACTACCGTTGATAGACAGTCTCTAGACAACGAACCTTATAAATGGTTTTCCTTCCTGCTGTGGGGAAATTTTGATCAGCGCTGGAAGTTAGTGGGTGTTTGGCCGAGGAGCCATTAATTAACATAATGAGCTTCCACCCCTACATTTGCATTGAAATCTCCCATAATTATCTTCAAGTGTTGCTTACCTTTATTATTTAGATGACGAATTTCCACATAACCCATTTAAAAAAAAAAGAAATTCTTGTAACCAATGAAGAAGTCACTTGATATAAAAAAAAACAAAACATTAATTCATAGAAAAAAGGGGCGGGGTGGAAATTTTTCTCGCTTTACGTTAATTTATTGATCGTTTAATAAAAGAGAATTATTTCATAATTTGGTTACTAACGGATCTTTTTTTGTGTTCAAGTTTTCTTTATATACCAAGCAGAACAATAATGACGGATTATATCTTTAAAACCTAAATACAATAAATGGTAATTAACATTTCTTTTTAATCCTCTTTCTTCTCGTACAATAACCCTGTTTCAAAACTAAAAAAAAAAAAAAACCCTGTGAACATCTTTCCAGCATCTCAGCCCAGTTTATATAAAAGAGAAACGATACGAGACGACTCATCTTTGGTGCATTAAGAGAGCCCCCCCCCCCCCCTTTTTTTTTCTTTCATTAATAGAGCATTGTTTGGGTAAAATCAAGAATATGGTACTTACATTTATTAAATATACTTTCTGTAGTATTCTGCTAACATCCTCAGGGGGACGGAAACTCTTGACTAAAGAAGTAGGCGAATGAATTCTGCATTGAAAGTCATAGCTGCTTTAGGAGTTGACGTACAGTGGTAGGGATAGGAAAAAAGGCGGGCAAAAATATTTGTACGTCTCAAACGAAAGAAACTGTAGTGGGATAACTAAATATTCGCTTATTTAAGTGTTTTAATGAATTATAATTACTCACAGCACTGTAAGAAAGGTCCAGATATCTAGTCGGTTATTGGTCTTCTGAAGCAGATGTTTCACATTCGTCGTCTTCTTCCCCCTCCTCCTCTTCATCGGATATTACCAATAGACCCAGCACTTCCGAAGGTAGTTTTATTTGTTTTTTCTTTGGTAGTCCTCCCAAGCTGGAAATTAATGTGTCAGAAGTCAACATTAACCTGCGAAAGAGGTCCAAATTGCTGTCTTGTCGTGAAATTTTTCGGGTAAAGCTTTCTCGAAATTTTCTCACATCTTTGTTTCTACACTCAATGGCATCTTCTGAAAGCTCTCCAATCGGTAAAATCGCTGCCTGCACAATTACGGATCCATGAACAAGAATTTTATGTATCGTGGGTGTCATATAGTACCAGGGATACAATCTCACGAATAACTGTGCTGTTTCCATGCAGTACATATTGTATTTCGTTGCATTTATTTCGTGCCGCATGAAATTGCTGTCAAAATATTTCCAAAACGAGAAATCAAATTTTGGTCTACTCCAGTCACTTCGGAACTTATTTCGGGATTTGTAAAGAATTTTCTGGCGGTATTGCCGTCATTCGTGTTTCCATAGCCTGGTTTTGGGACATCTACAATAAGTCCTAGTCTATTCCTGAAGGAATCTTGGACAATTATTTTCCTTTTTTCCAGACGCTCACGGGTTCCATCTTTCTTACTCGCTTTCCATTTCTTAAAATCTAAGTGGTAAGAGATATGCAGAATACACTAAAAAAAGCGTATATGGGCATGAAGAATAGACAGTCCAAACTCAAAGGAAGAGGTATCCTCTGGCACTTGTGTAACGTAATCTAACTTGTTCAGGTCCGACAATTTCGCGCCACATATGTAACATTTCATGCTTGATGACTGGGTCAGAGCATTACATATTTTCCCATCAATCATTGACAATATGAGAGAATACTGTACAGTAACGTTGTCACTTCTTAATGGCTGTAAATTTTTAATTTGTTCGTTCATGTATTCTCTTTCTGCTTGGGCAACTGCAGCGGTTTCATGAAGCCACTGGAGACGAATAGGTCTACAAAAACCGTTTGATGATGGTCGTTCATTTTTCCATACGGAATCTTCAGTTTCACTGTCAACCATTTGTAAGGGAACGGTAGATGTCATAAATAAATATTCATCACTACTGCCGCTTTGAACCCATTTCTGCTTGTATTGGGAATGACCAGCGCTACCGTCGAAACCCCATTTACAATGTAAAATATAAGTTTTTTCATTGTAAGACGGCTCACTTTCAGGTAGAAATGACATAATTCGAGTAGCAGTATGGTCCAATAAATTCTGAACTTTCACTTCACATGCACTCTCACTAACACTTATATTGTGCGGATAAGTTGCGTTTTTTGCTTTCAGAATTGCATAATAACTTGGATATGAGTCACGATTGTGATTAATTGCCATTTTTCTAATAGACATATATTGATAAGAAGCTTCGTGGCTTGCTTTCTTTTCTTCAACCCTGGGTCACGAATTTGTTTACTTCTGGTAGGTGTTGTTGTGGTCACTTCTTTTAATAATTTTGCTGCGTTTTCGTCACCTTCAGCCCTCAAATTCATCACTGTGGCATATGAAAGCTCCCTCAGATTTTGAATTTTCCGCCTCTTACTTCTTTCACTTAATTGCTGAAATACTTTCGAAGGACGTCCACGCTTTTCCGAAGAAGTGGGAGGAAAGTCTGTGAATGGTAATTCAATTTCTTGCTGTAACCAGTCTGAATATTTACGAAGAAACATGCTATCGTTTCGGTGACATTTCTTCCAACGCTGATAGTATTTAAGAAAAAAGCTCATTCTTACTACGCTGTGTAGAGATTTTGTGCTCTGATTGTCCAAATTTAATTCAAATTTGTTCTTCACATATTGCACAACATGTTCTTGTAGCACACTGGTCTCATTATTCTTTTCTTTCATTTTCTCGTAAAGTTCTCGGCGACTAACATGTAAATTCATTTTTCACACACTATGTTGTCACACACTATTCACTGACCTGATACAAACAACAGTCCTCTGGAAACTGAAGAAATAAAGGGTCTGTGGTTTACCACCGACAAGCCACCCCTTGAGTAAACAAACATAAATTTCAGGAAGTGCTCAGCGCCCGCGAGTCGTATAGCGGGAGAACACCTTCCCGATGTCAGCAGCTGGCTGCTCATAAATAACAGGGAAGCTTCACAAACAAAAGTTCACAACATTGCAAAGTGTTGCAGATGAAAGCTTCAGTGATAGACTTATAATTATCTACCAATATACATTTGTAAGTTTCGCGGTGGACATGTTTAGCCATTTTTTTAAAACTCTAAAAACATTTTTGTTTTTTCGCAAAATACAGGGCATTCAAATTTGTATTTTTTATCAGTACTTAGAAACAAAAAACACTAAAAATTGTAATTGTGCCCTATATATAAGACCATAACACATTGACAAAAAATACACTTAGTATTTTATTTTGCATTGTTCAGTCAGAAACAATGTAAACAAAATCACCTACAGAATTGCAAAATTAATCAAGAAAGAGTTACAGCACTTTTGAACTTAAGTATTGACCAGAACCATTGGAGTATACTTTCAAAAACACTCAGTCTTATCAGAATGACTCCTGAGGATTATTATTAAGTGAATTGTGTGTTTAAAATATGAAGTTCGAAAAATTATTTTTGTCCGGGTTTTTAGCGATTCGGACCACTGTGCGACGTAGCTAAGCGACTTCAGTAAGATCCAAGGATTCATGAGAGTGATATGTATGCTCAGCTGAATAAACTCCGCCAAAGAAATTCCTACAAGGAAAAACGCAACTCTTCCGGTATATGCGTCTTCTCTCAGTGTCGAAAGAGGGCGCCCCAATGCAGGTGCTGAATGAATTATTCTCTGGTTTCACAGCGAGAAATCTCATGTGCTAGTACATCCCCCCCATTTTTTTTTAAATTATCGATAAATTATGTTCTTTTTATTCATTGCCACATTAAAACTCTTATACAGAGTTAGAAACCAATGCATTTGTAATTTTTCTCTCTGAAAAATCTGTTTGTTCTCTTGATAACGCTATTAATTTTTTTCACTATCCAGTTCGATATATTTTTTTTAACCCATGAATTTTGCATAGGAAATTAAAAAAAGGGGGGACAGAGAATTCTACAACAGTTTGTATATGAGACGCCGCTTTTCCTCAGATGAACTTTATGACTAATTTTAAATGCTAAAAAATGCAAACAGAAATTATTTTCTTTCTGTTTTTTGACTTATCATATAAATTCTGTGCTGTGTTTTACAAGATAATTTGAAAAAGGTACTGAAATCCTGCAATTTAGTTAAGCTTTTTAACTGAATGTCAACAAACTGAGTTTAGTACAATAGGATCAAAACGTAGTAGAGCTTGTTTCTTGTAGGTATATTATAAACAAGAGCTTCACTGATACAGAACCCTCTTTTTTTTCCAATATTCAGATGTCTAAAATATTTAAACATTTTCCATAAATTTTGTACAGCTTAAATATTCATCATAGTGTTGTTTGAAATTTAGAAACAAGTTTTTGTGTGATTTCAAGGAGTTTCTGCTGAGCCTATGGTTTAAGCCAATGTCTTGATGATCACATTGATGTACTCTTATTAAAAAAAACAAAAAACCTGCTAGTAATTTGAAAAACAAGCTGTGTTCCTTTTTTGAATGTAACTAAACAACAGTTTTCCTAATAACTAAATAGTTATCTGAAATTTTTCTTGGTAATTCCTGGAATAATGTGTGTGATGAGCTTTTTATGTTAACTTCTATAGAATCTTCAATGACTAAAGAATATTTCAACAATGATTCCATGTACTTTTCATTTTTTCACTATAATATATTTAAGAACACATCCTCTTGAAAAGTAAGGTTTGATGAAAGAAAGCTTGGTAATTCTGAAAACTTGATTCTTCTAAAAATTTAGAGAAGATTCCAGTAGAATTTTTATAGTGTATTCACACACACACACACACACACACACACACACACACACACAAAGAAATATTTTAAATCAACAAATTTTGATAAATATGTGGTGAACAACTATTTTCATAGATGAGTCTTAATATTTCTAGAACAATATTGAAAGACACTATGTACAACTCTTTCCATTGTGTTTTAATAAAATTCACACACGGTCATATAAATCTTAGCGGTGTTTTCACCCCAACACCATTAATTAGTTAAAAAAGCATTAGACAAGGTTAATGTTTCTCTGGTAATCTCAGATGAGTATGCTAGAGATACAGAATTTAAACTCTGGCAGACTCAAAGAGAAGAAAATCATTTAAGATTAAGAAAGCTCTAAGTACAAAAAGTGAAGCAATTTTCCTGCGCCTAACTGCTTATATGTAATGAATTCTTGAATAGTTCAGTGAATTTTTTTTTTCAAGAACTTAGCCGTGTGGATCACCCCCCCCCCCCCCCGATAAAATTTCTAGCGTTTTATATGTTGTTCAGAAGGGACTCATGTGTGCAATTACTATATGGAAATGTGTGTGTGTGGGGGGGGGGGGGGGCAGCAACACACTTCTCTAATATCCACAATGTGTACCCTTCCAGTAATATTATTAGGAAATTCTATAGATTATAGATAATGCACATTATTTGAAAAATTGTTTTACGCCACGTTATGAGCTCCGGAACAACTACTCTGGTAGAACCATCGTTGGAAAAATGAAGACTGGATCCCAAGAGAAACTTCGAAGATGGGTGGATGAAATTCGAAAGCATCTCGAATCTTGGAGAGCATCGATCTCCTCAAGTTTAATATTTCTAGGACAACTTCTCTTCTTGAACCTCCCCCCCCCCCCATATGCAGTCGTACTTTTTGGAAACACACGAGATGTTTGCAACAATGAAATGTGATTGTGCAGGCCAGGGAAGGTGTGCAACTTCATCCTCAACTCCCAAGTAGGGTGGGTCACAGTAAGTGATTGATGAGTATTGCTATGGCGAAGGGCAAAATGCTGTTGGATTTTGAACGCGGTACACAGTGAGTGAATCCTTCAGTGAGAGGAGGCGGATTTAACTGTTTTAAGTAGGACCGCGCGTTATCTACGCTACTACCAGAATCAAATATGAACTCCTAAAGAAAAACAAAGTTCATTATTTCAAAATAAAAAGAAAGTTCCTATTTTTTGAGGGATAAAGTTTTTAACCGTTGGTTTTGTATATAATAAGGGTCTTTTTTTTTTAGTTTTTTTTTACCATTGGTTTAGAAGTGTGTGTGAAAGCCATGTTCACAAACCATTAGTGTCGTAATTTTCTATAATAGAGGTGTGAGCCATTGGTGTCATGTTGTTTTTTTTAATAGAGATTTATTGTGACGAGAGACTTGACGCCTTTAATGAACTTACCCTCACTTTGCAACATTCTCATAAAAGGTCCCCCCTTCAGTTTTTTTTTTTTTTTTTAACAAGTTTTATGACGAGGTTGAACCATTTATGTCATAATATATATATATATATATATATATATATATATATATATATATATGGGGGATGTAAGGTCAGGTGATGCGTAACATCACAGCCTCTCCTTGACAAATGTCAACCCCGCCTTCTCGTGGTGCATCCTGTTCCCACTAAAGGGGCTCTGACGACCGCAAATAGCGGTATAACTATACCATCGGGATCAGAGGAAATGCTATCCCACACTCACCAACCCACTTGGCCAGCGTGGTGAGTTATGGCCAAACAACTCCAAAATGACTCTACAACTTAAATCTTGGCCCTCAGTCTCCGGCAGCTGGAATGTACCTGGCCAAGGCAGCGGCCAGTGCGACATGAAGGCAGAGGGTGCTAAGAATCCCCGGAGGACCGGACTAGGCTGCCATTTGATGCTGACCTTGGCTACCTACAACGGACGCTCCCTATCTTCTGATTCAAGGGTTCTTGAATTGGAAGAGGAACTACAAAGGATCAAGTGGGACATCGTCGGGCTGAGTGAGGTAGGGAGAAAAGGAGAAGATCTCATTGAACTGAAAAGTGGACATCTCTTCTATTATCGTGGCACAGATACTGGCAGAACTAGTGGTGTTGGATTTATAATAAACAAGAAACTGAAGGATAAAGTGGTAGAAGTTGAAAGTTCCTCTGACAGAGCTGCACGACTCGTTATCCAACTATCGAGAAGATACCAGGCTCAGATTATTCAAACTTATGCACCCACCACAAGTCATCCTGAAGAAGAAATTGAAGAATTTTATGAGGAAATTCGTCATCTAAATAATAAAGGTAAGCAGCACTTGAAGATAATTATGGGAGATTTCAATGCAAAAATAGGGCACCGGCAACAGAATGAAACTTCAGTAGGTAAATTCGGTCACGGCAACAGGAACCAGCGTGGAAATACTCTCGTTGAGTTTGCAGAGGCAGAAGGATTTTTCATCTTGAATTCCTTTTTCAAGAAAAAGCCACACAGGAAATGGACATGGAGACATCCAATTGGGACGACAAGTGAAATTGATTTTATTATGTGTAACAAAAAATTCGTCATAGAAGACTGCAGTGTGCTAAACAAGTTCAACACAGGTAGTGACCATAGATTGGTGAGATGTAAGATGCACCTCAACACTAAACTGGAACGTGGCAAGCTCATAAGACAAACAAAATGTATTGACATAACCAACCTTAAAAAACACCATAATACTTTCAAGTTGGAACTGAAGAACAGATTCTCTGCTTTAGAAGGCCTAACATCGGAAGAAGTGGATATTTCGGAAGTTAACAGAAAAGTAACCAAAGCTCTTATGTAAACAGCAACAAAATTAGCTGGGTCTAAGAACAAGTTGCATGTAAACAAATTATCAGGAAAAACCAAAATGTTGATGCAAAAAAGAAGAGAGATGAGGACAACTAAAGAAGATGTGACTTCCAAAGTGGAATATATAGAGCTATGCAAGACAGCACGAAAAAGTATCACTGAAGACGTAAGGAAATTCAACTGTGAGCTAGTGAGGAAAGCAATTGAAAACAACCAAAGCCTAAAGATAGCAAAGGGACATCTCAGTAAGGGAAGAAAACAGATTATGGCTCTGAGAAAAGAAGATGGTTCTATAACAAGAAATAGAGGCAGAAATTTTGACAAGAGTGAAAGATTTCTACTCCAAATTATATGAAAGGGATGATACATGTACTCCAGACATCATGAAAGGTACCAGAGTTCTTCCAGTCCTCCCAGCAGAAGTTGCTCATGCAATCAAGAACATGAAGCGGGGGAAAGCTCCAGGAGAAGATGGAATTACTATAGACATCATACAAGAAGCAAGTGGAGAAATTGAAACAGTACTCGCCCAAATTTTCACTCGATGCCTTAATGAAGGAAAGATTCCTGAGGATTGGAACAATGCTACAATGATCCTGCTACATAAAAAAGGTGACATTGAGGATCTCAGGAACTACAGACCTATCAGCCTCCTATCAGTGGTTTATAAAATCTTCCCTAAAGTTCTTTCACACCGCTTGAAGGTAACACTGGACATGGCTCAACCGAGAGAACAAGCTGGATTCAGGAGTGGCTACAGCACAATAGATCATATCCACGTACTGAGAGAACTAATTGAAAGAGCGAGGGAATATGAACTTCCATTGTGCATGGCTTTTATCGATTATGAAAAAGCCTTTGATTCGGTGAAACCATCAGCAGTTACCACGGCTCTGAAATCCTGCGGTATTGAAGATGCATACATTAATATTATTAATAACATCTATGAAAATGCAAGTGCAAAGATTCGGCTGTTTGAAAATACAACACACATAAAAATTGGAAAGGGAGTGAGACAAGGTGACACCATATCTCCGAAGCTCTTTAATGCCACATTGGAAAATGTATTTCAATCACTGAACTGGGAAAACAAAGGGATAAGGATTAATGGAGATTATCTAACCCACCTTCGTTTTGCTGATGACGTAGTCATTTTTGCAACTACCCCATCAGAGCTGCAGAGTATGATCCAGGAACTTGCTGACAAGAGTAAAGAAGTGGGATTAAAAATGAACTTTCAGAAGACAAAAGTGATGTTCAATGCTTTTACAAGAAATGAAGATTTATCGATTGATGGAGAAAAACTGGAGATAACAGATACGTATGTTTATCTTGGACAGCAGATATCAAGTGAGGGTCACATTGATGAAGAAATTAATCGGCGTACAAAACTTGCCTGGAGAGCTTTTGGAAGAAACAGCATAATTTTCAAGAGCAATATGCCATTATGTCTTAAAAGAAAAGTGTTTGATCAATGCATCCTTCCAGTGCTTACGTATGGTGCAGAGATGTGGACCTTAGCTAAAAGAGACATACAAAGGCTGCAGACAACTCAAAGTAGCATGGAGAGGTGCATGCTTGGTATAACCAGGAGAGATAAGAAGAGGAACTCGTGGATCCGAAAAATGACGAGAGTGGAAGACATCATGATCAGAGTTAAATCCCTGAAATGGCAATGGGCTGGACATACTGCCAGAAGGACAGACCATAGATGGACAGCCGAAATTTTAGATTGGATTCCAAGGGACAGGAAAAGACCCAGAAAAAGACCACATGGGAGATGGGTGGATGAAATTCGTAAATATGCGGGAGTGACATGAAGGAGACTGGCACAAGACAGACCGTTGTGGAGGAAACTTGAGGAGACCTTCGTCCAACAGTGGATTGATAATGGTTGACAATGATGATGATGATGATATATATGGGGACTTGGTGACCTCACGCTAAAAAATACTCTTCAGATTAGTTTCAGCAATATTGTGTGAATAACGGGGAGCCTTTCCCTTCTAGCGATATAACGGAAACGCTTTAGATGGGTTGCCTTCTCTTCGAGTGTTATAACGGGGAGATGGGTTGCCTTCTCCTTCAGGATGAAACTACGCATCACGTGATCTAGAATTTTTAATTTTGTTCGGTTTTATACTGGAGGGACAGTACTTAATTCACATGCCCAACACCTAGGCCATTTCAGCAGCTTTTTATAAGCAGACTTCATATTCATAATGTTTGCGTATCAAATCAAGTTAATAGCATTGCGCTTTTCCTTACGCACTAAATATTAATTTATAGGCCTTAGGCCTAGGCCTTTTCAACAGTTTTTATTTTTTATTCTACCGATGTCATATTCATAAAGTTTACAGAACAAGTCAGGTTAGTAGTATTGTGCTTTTACTTAGGCACTAAATATTAATTCATAGGACACAGGCATAGGCCTTTTTAAGAGTTTTAATTCTACCAGTGTCATATTCACAACGTTTACATATCAAGTGAAGTTAATAATATTGCGCTATTATTTAGGCACGAAATATTTATTCACAGGCCCTAGACCCTTTTGCCAGTTTTTATTCTACCAATGTCATATTCACAACGTTTACACAGCGAATCATGTTAATAACATTGGCCGTTTACTTAGGCACAAAATATAATTCATAGGCCCTAGGCCTTTTTAATAGTTTTGACTCTATCAATGCCATATTCACAACGTTTACACAGCAAATCTATTTAATAATAAGTTTCAATTTACTTCCGATATTGGAGGTTATATAATTTAACGTGCATTAATGCATTTGCATTTTTGAACTTCACTTTTAGTTGGTAAAGTTCGATGAACACTTACCGCACGTGGGGCTTGGCTTTCAATTCATATTTCCGTTATGTGGATGCAGCACGGGGTTTTTCATTTGGCCACGGGTCCGCTTCTTTTTTTTTTTTTTTTCCCCGTTGGAATTTATTTTGTCTCATCACCAAATGAGTTTTTCCTTTGCTGCATCCTCATTTACTTCAATATTTATTCATACCCGAGTACTTTCAGTAAAATTCCTTTACCGTCTTCAAGGGGACGTTTTGCTCCGACTAGCACGGACCGTGTCAGCTGGGCATTTCGGTGGTTCTCGCGGGCTGCTTCTGTCATCGGCTATCGCTTCTTCTTGGGCGTTGTGGCGCCATCTCTTGTTGGTCAGTGATCTCACTTTTCGAACTTTTTCATTTTTTTGCTCAATTTTAATTAAATTTTTCCAGCTGTTTCTCAAATTATTAGTGTCATTGTGGTTGCAAACTTTTGTCCTATTTTTTTCAATCATTACCGACTCTGCTATTCTGAGGTGTTTTTCGGATTTACAGCTTTTCATGATTTTTATATTTTCGAATTTAGGATATTTTTGGTTATCCAGACAGTATTGGATAAGTGCTGTTTTTTCTTCTTTTTTCTGCCAGTTTTTTACGTGTTGTTTTAATCTGTGTTTAAGCTTATTTTTGGTACTTCCTATATAAGCCATTGGAGGATTTTCAGTAATAGGAATTGAGTAAATACCTGCTTTTTCTAACATTTTTATTTTTCATTTTTTATTACTATATTTTTGATGGTATTTACTTTTCCTCCAATTTGAATGTTATGTTTTTTACAAATGTTATTAATTTCATTGGTAGTACCTTTTACGTAAGGAAAACCATTTAAATATTTGACTTCTTTTTTATTTACTACAGCATTATTTTTTTATTTTCTTTATTACTTTAGTGTCCCATTTTTTTATTAAATGGTTAGGATAACCAAAGCTGCCTGCAATTTTTTTTATGAATTTGATTTCTTCATTGATGAACTGACTATTTTCAGAATGCGTATGTGCTCTTTTAATTAAGGTTTTTATACTATTGCATTTTTGAGGATAAGGATGTGCTGAATTGTACGGGATTAGGACCGGAACGAATGAACTTTTCCGATAAACCCTGTATAATAACTTATCTGTGGATTTGATAACCTGTACATCCAAAAAGGCTAATGCATTATTTTTTTCTATTTCAACAGTGAGTTCTATAGTTGGATATAAAGCGCTGTAACATTTTGTTAATTTTTTTATAATTCTTCTTCGTTCAGTTTTGATAGAATGAAAATATCATCCACGTATCGACAGTACACTTCTGGTTTTTCTTCCATACGATGCAGGACATTTTCTTCAATTTCGTTCATCACAACCTCAGCATATAGAGTTGATAATGGTGAGCCCATTGGGCCTCCTGAATTTTGCTTGAATATTTTGTTCTTGTATGTAAAAATATTACTAATCAAGCGCTCTTTTCCACCAATGGGAGCAGGCATACCACGTATCGTTGCAAAGATAAAAACGCACAAAGATGATGCTCCAATGAGACTGATAGTTTCAACAAAAAACTCACCATTGATAACTTTAGAGAAAAACATTTATAAATTCCTAGCACCCTTTTTCATGAACAACAAGTTCACCATCAAGAACACATATGAATTTATAGAGAAAATCAAAAATGTAAAAACTGACCTAAAGGACTTAAATATGGCAAGCATGGACGTTAAAGCATTATATCCAAGCACTCCTGTTCCAGATGCTATTGAAATTATCATTAAGAAGTTGCAAAATCTTAAAATTTTAAATAACACACAAATTCATGAATTCAAAAAAGTTTTAGTCTATTTATATGAAAGTAATATTTTTACATACAAGAACAAAATATTCAAGCAAAATTCAGGAGGCCCAATGGGCTCACCATTATCAACTCTATATGCTGAGGTTGTGATGAACGAAATTGAAGAAAATGTCCTGCATCGTATGGAAGAAAAACCAGAAGTGTACTGTCGATACGTGGATGATATTTTCATTCTATCAAAACTGAACGAAGAAGAATTAAAAAAATTAACAAAATGTTACAGCGCTTTATATCCAACTATAGAACTCACTGTTGAAATAGAAAAAAATAATGCATTAGCCTTTTTGGATGTACAGGTTATCAAATCCACAGATAAGTTATTATACAGGGTTTATCGGAAAAGTTCATTCGTTCCGGTCCTAATCCCGTACAATTCAGCACATCCTTATCCTCAAAAATGCAATAGTATAAAAACCTTAATTAAAAGAGCATATACGCATTCTGAAAATAGTCAGTTCATCAATGAAGAAATCAAATTCATAAAAAAAAATTGCAGGCAGCTTTGGTTATCCTAACCATTTAATAAAAAAATGGGACACTAAAGTAATAAAGAAAATAAAAAATAATGCTGTAGTAAATAAAAAAGAAGTCAAATATTTAAATGGTTTTCCTTACGTAAAAGGTACTACCAATGAAATTAATAACATTTGTAAAAAACATAACATTCAAATTGGAGGAAAAGTAAATACCATCAAAAATATAGTAATAAAAAATGAAAAAATAAAAATGTTAGAAAAAGCAGGTATTTACTCAATTCCTATTACTGAAAATCCTCCAATGGCTTATATAGGAAGTACCAAAAATAAGCTTAAACACAGATTAAAACAACACGTAAAAAACTGGCAGAAAAAAGAAGAAAAAACAGCACTTATCCAATACTGTCTGGATAACCAAAAATATCCTAAATTCGAAAATATAAAAATCATGAAAAGCTGTAAATCCGAAAAACACCTCAGAATAGCAGAGTCGGTAATGATTGAAAAAAATAGGACAAAAGTTTGCAACCACAATGACCCTAATAATTTGAGAAACAGCTGGAAAAATTTAATTAAAATTGAGCAAAAAAATGAAAAAGTTCGAAAAGTGAGATCACTGACCAACAAGAGATGGCGCCACAATGCCCAAGAAGAAGCGATAGCCGATGACAGAAGCAGCCCGCGAGAACCACCGAAATGCCCAGCTGACACGGTCCGTGCTAGTCGGAGCAAAACGTCCCCTTGAAGACGGTAAAGGAATTTTACTGAAAGTACTCGGGTATGAATAAATATTGAGGTAAATGAGGATGCAGCAAAGGAAAAACTCATTTGGTGATGAGACAAAATAAATTCCAACGGAAAAAAAAAAAAGAAGCGGACCCGTGGCCAAATGAAAAACCCCCGTGCTGCATCCACATAACGGAAATATGAATTGAAAGCCAAGCCCCACGTGCGGTAAGTATTCATCGAACTTTACCAACTAAAAGTGAAGTTCAAAAATGCAAATATTTAATAATATTATGCTTTTACTTGGGCACGAAATATTAATTCTTTTTTTTTTTTTTTTTTTTTTTTTTGATTGGAGGTTTAACAACCACCGTGAGCAACTCAATGGGCTATAAGCAGTCTCCCGTCCCTAATTTAGGGTCACTGGTTCCAGGGAAGGGAGAGAGCCAGTACCGTAAGACAAACACAACATCCATGCCTAACCGGGATTCGAACCCGGACCCCTTACGGACGAATGATCAGAGGCCAGCGCCTTAGACCACTGGGCCACCGGGGCGGCGAAATATTAATTCATAGGCCCAGACCTAGGGCCTATGAACGAATATTTCGTGCCTAAGTAAAAGAGCAGTGGGTTTTTTTGTTTAAACGTTGTGAATATGGCATTGATAGAATAAAAACTATTAAGAAGGCCTAGTCCTAGGGGCAATGAATTAATATTTTGTGCCTAAGTAAAAGCGTAATATTATTACATTTATTTGTTGTGTAAACGTTGTGAATATGGCATTGATAAAGTAAAAACTACTAAAAAGGCCTAGGGCCTATGAATTAATATTCCGTGCCTAAGTAAACCCCAATATTATTAACTTGATTTGCCGTGTAAACGTTGTGAATATGGCATTGGTACAATAAAAACTGTCAAAAGACCTAGGCCTAGGGCCTATGAATTAATATTTCCTGCCTAAGTAACAGCGCCATATCATTACATTTATCTGTTATGTAAACGTTGCGAATATGACAATGATAAAGTAAAAACTATTAAAAAGGTCTAGGCCTAGAGCATATGAATTAATATTTCGTGCCTAAAAAAACGCCCAATATTATTAACTTGATATTCTGTGTAAACGTTGTGAATATGGCATTGGTAGAATAAACCTGGTAAAAGGGCCTAAGACTAGGCCTAGGGCCTGTGAATAAATATTTCGTGCCTAAATAAAAGCAAAATATTATTAACTTGATTTGATGTTTAAACGTTGTGAATATGACACTGGTAGAATAAAAACTGTTAAAAAGGTCTATGCCTGTGGCCTATGACTTCAATATTTAGTGCCTAAGTAAAAGCGCAATGCTATTGACTTTATTTGATACGTAAGTGTTATGAATATGAAGTCGACGGATTAAAAGCTGTTAAAAAGTCCAAGGTTGGCGGATTAAAAGCTGTTAAAAAGTCCAAGGTGTAGGGCCAATGAATTAATTAAGTAAAAGAAAAATATTACAAATATGACATGTCATGTAAATATTTAGTGCCTAAGTAAAAATGCAGTGTTAAAAAATCCCATCTTATTGTCCTTTCCTGAACACAGCAATTTTCGCTTGGTTACATAGAACGTTTTCTCGAAATTTGTTTGGAGTTCCCAATTCAATTCTCAATATAAATATAGGCCAGGAAACAGCAATCTTTATACCCCCCTCGAGCTTCTTACTGTGGCCAGTTGCCCTAAGTATGAACCGACATGAAAATTCCAACAAACAAAAGTACTCCTTCCCATTGTTCGGCACCTTGGAAAACTGCCACACATAATTCGGAAACTTGTAAAACTGCCACACATTCAAAGTGTTCCTCGGAGGAACAGCAATTTATGCCCAGCCCCTTAATTAAAAACATGTAGCATTTTTCTTGTGTGGCATTTTTCCTGTGTGGCAGTTTTCCTATGTGGCGGTTTTCCAAGTTGCTGAAAGACGTGTGGCAGTTTTCCTGTGTGGCAGTCTTCCGCCAACATGCTCTCCCAACTAAGCTACACGAATGGAATCTACCGCTGCAAATTTGTCGTCTTGACACGTATTTCACCTCTGTAGTACGTCACAAAGTGCCAAGGTGAATACGATTCAATTGGCACTACTGTAGTGTCGAAAATTCTAATAACATAAGTATCGATTACAACCAAGGAAAAACAAGACAGAATTTTCTTGTAATTTTTTGGTTTCTTTTGAATCCTTTCCGAAGCAAATGAAATCTATCATACTTATTCAAAATCAATAGAACCGGTTAAAAACCAAAATGAAGTGGATTTGTACAATCGATAATATGTACATAAGGAAAAAAAACTATTGTCTTTCACCAGCGGTTAAAAATATGCTACGAAAATTAACAAATGGTGAACAAAAAGGTTTCTCACAGCAGAAGGAAAGTATCAGAGACGAAAAAGATTTTCAAATCAACAGTTAAAACAAAACATACAGAAGAAAACATATAACTCAATGAATTGTACTGGAAAAATTTGGCATAATGAAAAATTGCAAAAATGTAAAAAGTACTCTTTTGAAATGAAAACAAATCTTTTCAAATACGTTTCCCGGAAGCACAAATAGCGAGAAAAAGGTTTTGACCTTTAGGCGCTTTAGTGGGAAAACTGTACATCGTTTAAAGATAATAATTCACCCCATATTTATTGTAGCGAATGGCATACAGTAAGAAACAATTCTCAATAGGATTATTTAAGAGAAGATACGGCTCTAAACACAAGTACATAAACACAACCTAGCAACAGAACTCTGAATCACAAAATATATCAAATACAAACATATAGTGCACCACAAGGAAAATGGGACAAAGTGATAGGATAAGCACCAGCTGTTTGTACAAAAGGGGTGCTCTATAAAAAACAACTGCAAAGAAAAGCGATGATCCATTTACTATACAAAGTTTTCCATTTGCTACTTTTTTTTCCCAAAGTAAGGGGAAAAGACATAGTAGCTTACATCATTATTATTTAGTGCTTAAGCAAAAATGCATTATTATTATTAACTTGAGTTAATACGTAACTGTTATGAATGTGACAAAGTTAGAATAAAAACTGTTAAAAAAGGTCTGGGGCCAGTGAAATAATATTTAGTGCCGAAGTAAAAGCGCAATGCCTCTAACTTGATTTGAACCATAAACCTTGCGAATATGACATTCGTTGAGTATAAACTATTTAAAAGGCCTAGGGCCTACGAATAAATATTTCGTGCCTAAGTAAAAGCGGAATGTTATTAACTTGAGTTGATACGTAATTGTTATGAATGTGACATGGTTAGAATAAAAACTGTTAAAAAGGCCTAGGGGCTGTGAAATGATATTTAGTGCTTAAGTAAAAGCAGAATATAATTAACTTGAGTTGATATGTAATTGGTATGAATGTAACATGGATAGAACAAAAACTGTTAAAAAGGCCTAGGCTCTGTGAGAAAATTTTTAGTGAAAAAGTAAAGGCAGAATATTATTAACTTGAGTTGACACGTAATTGTTATAAATGTGACATCAATAGAACAAAAACTGTAAAAAAGACCTAGGGCCTGTGAAATAATATTAAGTGCTTAAGTAAAAGCGAAATATTATTAACTTGCTTTGATACGCAATTGTTAGGAATGGGACATGGATAGAACAAAAACTATTAAAAAGGCCTAGGCCCTGTGAGAAAATTTTTATTGAAAAAGTAAAGGCAGGATATTATTAACTTGAGTTGATAAGTAATTGTTATGAATGTGACATCGGTACAACAAAAACTGCTAAAAAGGCCTGGGCCTAGGGCCTGTGAGAAAATTTAGTGAAAAAGTAAAGGCAGAATATTATTAACTTGAGTTGATACATAATTGTTATGAATGTGACATTGATAGAACAAAAACTGTCAAAAAAGCACTAGATATTATTTCACATGCCCTAGGCCTAGGGCATGCGAAATAATATCTAGTGCTTAAGTAAATGCAGAATATTATTAACTTGATTTGATACGTAATTGTTATGAATGTGACATCGATAGAACAAAAACAGTTGAAAAAGCCTAGGCTTAGGGTGTGTGAGATAATATTTAATGCTTAAGTAAAAGCGCAATATTATTACCTTGAAATGATACGTAAAGGTTATGAACCTAACATCGGTAGACCAAAAACTGTTAAAAAGGCCTAGGGCCTATGAATTAATATTTAGTGCTAAAGTGAAAGCGCAATATTATTACCTTGGGTTGATACGTAAACGTTATGAATATGGCATTGGTAAAAATAAAGGCTGTCAAAAGGGCCTACGAATGAGGCATAGTAATTTAGTGTCTAATTAAGGAAAAGAGAAATATTAATAACTTTACATGTTATGTAAATATTTAGTGACCAAGTAAAAACATAGTAGTATGAGTTCTGGTGTAATTGCTTTGTTTCGTTGAAACCTAAGAAATGTGCTATGCCGTGGCACCCGTATGAGTACTTTTAGGGGGGGTGATAAGAAAAATCCTTACCTCCTTCAAGGCTGCCAAACATTTAAAAAAGGTTTCATCTATTTTAGTGTTTTAAATTAAAAATTTGGCTATACTAATGGCTGGGGGGGGCTCCCCCTCCCATGGGCGCCCTTGGTGGCTATGCAATTATGAATATGATGTAATCCATATTAATGATTATGAGTTATGTAATCCTGATCCAGGACTACGAAATTGTCAAGTTTTCGGATATTATGCTTGGCATATTTACACCCAAAAAAACTGATTGTCATCTTCAAAATTTGTGCATTGTAATATTTTTTTTAATTCAATTATAATTGTTGTTTGTCTTACTGGAAACGTTTTCTCCATTCAATTCCCCTCACAGTGCCCAGAAACGGCAATTTTTATATGGCCCCTAAAGATTTGTGCCAAAATGGGAGGGGGAGGTTAGCGCCGACTTCTTTTGGAGCCAGAAGTAAAAAAAGCAAAAAAGCACTAAAAACTCTTTTTCAG
The DNA here is from genome assembly GCA_039090855.1 of Macrothele yani. Taxonomy (NCBI): domain Eukaryota; kingdom Metazoa; phylum Arthropoda; class Arachnida; order Araneae; family Macrothelidae; genus Macrothele; species Macrothele yani. The sequence continues at coordinate 98,064,885 of CM077005.1, read as the reverse complement.
TGTTTCGCAAGTAAAGTTAGTATTAAACTTACCCAGAAATTCAAAACGTGCGTTGGGTCACACTGCATACAAATTTAAATTTCGGCGGGCGTACAAATCCGGTGGGTGTACATCGGGTACCCGTGTACATCATATCCCAAAAGTGCGTTGGGTCACACGGTATACACAATTAAAATTTCGGAGCGTGTACACCATTTCCCGAAAACAAAGCAGGTCGTGATGATTAAATTTCGAAAATATGGTAGTGGTTATTACTAAAGTTAGTGTGCTCAGGTTCATTGGGCAAGTGTCCGGGTGGGCATCTTGCTGGTGGGCTTTTGTCTGACACCCGTTTTAATCGAAAGGAAAAAAGAAATTTCCTGAGAACTTTAAAGTGTAAAATCAGTATTTGGGAATTTTCCATGTAACTTAGTTTGAACCCCACTAGCTCTATGAAAGAAACATACCTCATCTGTTCTGAATGGTTTTGGTCCCATAGGAAGTATTTTTTCCTGATGTGTATTCTTACAGTATTCTCTCTCGAAATACAAACTGGCAATTTGTGCAGCTTTTCATTGAATTTTTGGAAGATAATTCTATAAATAATGCTATCACTTTGTGTGTGTGGACTGCGTGCCATAAAAAACAAAAAAAGTGTAAGGGGGAGGGGGGGTATGTGTGTGAAAAAACATCTGAACAATATCACGGGCCGGCCCTGGTCAGTCAAGGATTACATGAAATCAATGCCAACTATTAATTTCAGTAGGTATTTATGAAAAGCTCATAGTCCATTAACTAATGTTCATCCAAAAAAAAAAAAAAAAAAAGGTTTGGCAGAGATAAATTTACATACACATATAAAAAAAATGTTACAGAATACCACATGTAAATACAGACTATTATTCCATACAAAAACCAAGAAATTGTGTGTTTCTTCAGAAAGTAAAAAGAGTGCTAACTCTGCCTGTAACTATGGCCTAGATGCGAGTAGGTTATCCCTTCCTAATTGAGCAACGCTTGTTCAAAAGAAGAGTGTTATAATCCAAATTGGTATTGGGACACAGGCTCTTGCTTAAACTGCTGTTATGTATGTGCATAGATTAGAGTTGTGCTGTATTACCCACTAACAGAAAACCTTTAATTGTTTCTTTCTGGCATACATCATAGAAGCAAAGCCTCCAAAAGGTCAACTGCCCCCTTCCGAAAATAAACGAAATGCAGACATCACTTAGCCATGGTGATAATTTGCATTTCTCCCCACCCCATTTACATTAGCACTCCCAAAGTAAGTATTCCACAAAAAATCCTACTCAGTTTTGCAGCATTAATCACAATGAAAATGGGGAGGGGGGTCAATTCAGGAAAGCTCATGAACTTTTAAATTTGTGGGTGGTTATGTTCATGAACATTTTACTCAGATTAAAAATGTGTACCATATCAGATAAAGAGCTACACAACTCTGGTAAGTTAAAATAACTGTGCGAACACATTTTAGAAAGGGTAAGGTCTCCCTTTCTGCGATTTTACAAATTCAAAACATGGGCTTTTAATTAATATATATCATCATCATCATTGTCAACCATTATCAATCCACTGCTGGACGAAGGTCTCCCCAAGTTTCCTCCACAACGGTCTGTCTTGTGCCAGTCTCCTCCATGTCACCCCTGCATACTTTCGAATTTCATCCACCCATCTCCCATGTGGTCTTCTTCTGGGTCTTTTCCTGTCCCTTGGAATCCAATCTAAAATTTCGGCTGTCCATCGATGATCTGTCCTTCTGGCAGTATGTCCAGCCCATTGCCATTTCAGGGATTTAACTCTGATCATGATGCCTTCCACTCTTGTCATTTTTCGGATCCACGAGTTCCTCTTCTTATCTCTCCTGGTTACACCAAGCATGCACCTCTCCATGGTTCTTTGAGTTGTCTGCAGCCTTTGTATGTCTCTTTTAGTTAAGGTCCACGTCTCTGCACCATACATAAGCACTGGAAGGATGCATTGATCAAACACTTTTATTTTAAGACATAATGGCATATTGCTCTTGAAAATTATGCTGTTTCTTCCAAAAGCTCTCCAGGCAAGTTTTGTACGCCGATTAATTTCTTCATCAATGTGACCCTCACTTGATATCTGCTGTCCAAGATAAACGTACGTGTCTGTTATCTCCAGCTTTTCTCCATCAATCGATAAATCTTCATTTCTTGTAAAAGCATTGAACATCACTTTTGTCTTCTGAAAGTTCAATTTTAATCCCACTTCTTCACTCTTGTCAGCAAGTTCCTGGATCATACTCTGCAGCTCTGATGGGGTAGTTGCAAAAATGACTACGTCATCAGCAAAACGAAGGTGGGTTAGATAATCTCCATTAATCTTTATCCCCTTGTTTTCCCAGCTCAGCGACTGAAAAACACCCTCCAATGTGGCATTAAAGAGCTTCGGAGATATGGTGTCACCTTGTCTCACTCCCTTCCAATTTTTACGTATGTTGTATTTTCAAACAGCCTAATCTTTACACTTGCATTTTCATAGATGTTATTAATAATATTAATGTATGCATCTTCAATACCGCAGGATTTCAGAGCCATTGTAACTGCTGATGGTTTCACTGAATCAAAGGCTTTTTCATAATCGATAAAAGCCATGCACAATGGAAGTTCATATTCCCTCGCTCTTTCAATTAGTTCTCTCAGCACGTGGATATGATCTATTGTGCTGTAGCCACTCCTGAATCCAGCTTGTTCTCTCGGTTGAGCCATGTCCAGTGTTACCTTCAAGCGGTGTGAAAGAACTTTAGTGAAGATTTTATAAACTACTGATAGGAGGCTGATAGGTCTGTAGTTTCTGAGATCCTCAATGTCACCTTTCTTATGTAGCAGGATCATTGTAGCGGTGTTCCAATCCTCAGGAATCTTTCCTTCATTAAGGCATCAAGTGAAAATTTGGGCGAGTACTGTTTCGATTTCTCCACTTGCTTCTTGTATGATGTCTACAGTAATTCCATCTTCTCCTGGAGCTTTTCCTCGCTTCATGTTCTTGATTGAATGTGCAACTTCTGTTGGAAGGACTGGAGGAACTCTGGTACTGGTATCTTTCATGATGTCTGGAGTGCATGTATCATCCCTTTCATATAATTTGGAGTAGAAATCTTTCACTCTTGTCAAAATTTCGCCTCTATTTCTTGTTACAGAACCATCTTTTCTCAGTGCCATAATCTGTTTTCTTCCCTAACTGAGATGTCCCTTTGCTATCTTTAGGCTTTGGTTGTTTTCAATTGCTTTCCTCACTAGTTCACAGTTGAATTTTCTTATGTATTCAGTGATACTTTTTCGTACTGTCTTGCATAGCTCTATATATTCCACTTTGGAAGTCACATCTTCTTTAGTTGTCCTCATCTCTCTTCTTTTTGCATCAACATTTTCGTTTTTCCTGATAATTTATTTACATGCAACTTGTTCTTAGACCCAGCTAATTTTGTTGCTGTTTCCATAAGAGCTTTGTTTACTTTTCTGTTAACTTCAGAGATGTCCACTTCTTCTGATGTTAGGCCTTCTAAAGCAGAGAACCTGTTCTTCAGTTCCAACTTGAAGGTATTATGGTGTTTTTTAAGGTTGGTTATGTCAATAGATTTTGTTTGTCTTATGAGCTTGCCACGTTCAAGTTTAGTGTTGAGGTGCATCTTACATCTCACCAATCTATGGTCACTACCTGTGTTGAACTTGTTTAGCACACTGTAGTCTTCTATGACGAATTTTTTTTTACACATAATAAAATCAATTTCACTTGTCGTCCCATTTGGATGTCTCTATGTCCATTTCCTGTGTGGCTTTTTCTTGAAGAAGGAGTTCAAGATGAAAAACCCTTCTGCCTCTGCAAACTCAACGAGAGTATTTCCACGCTGGTTTCTGTTGCCGTGACCAAATTTACCTACTGAAGTTTCATTCTGTTGTCGTTGCCCTATTTTTGCATTGAAATCTCCCATATATATATATATATATATTGTTAGTTGCGACTTCAAACAAACCTACATAACAATTTGTTGTTTTGTTCCTAATTTAAGTTTTTCATCTTACTGGTTGCAGAATAACAAAAAATAAAAAACATCAAATTTCAGCTTTGCAACCAATAATGAAATAAGCTTACAGTAAAAATGAAATGAAAGCATTTTTGAATTTAAATTTTTACACGATTTCACATGCAACTCAACAGTAAATAAAATCGGTATTAGGTTATTTTACATCCACTTCCAGCAAATTTGCCCAGCTTCAGAACACATAATTGTTCAAAAATCATTTTATCCCCTGGGTGAAATAAAAGTTTTATTTCGCAGTGCAAATTCAAAAATTATGATTATTACATACTCAGTTAAACAGCCGAAATGTCTTACGGCTTTTAGTTAAGAGCAAATATAAATTTTACAAAGACTTTGGGCTTACTATTTATTGAACTTCTGCAGTTTGTCATAACTGAAACTAAAAAAAGGTAACTACGATTTCAGAAAAATAATTTTCAAGCAGTCACGTCTTAACAGTGGTGGATCAAGCTGAATTACGATTTACGACAACCTATATCAAAGTCTCCTGTTCAAAGAAAACTCAAAGTAAAACCGAAAACCTCGAGTATAAGTTTGTGATAGAATAGCATAAAGGGACCAATAGGAAATCAAGCTGTTACACAACGTAGTCTAGAAAATTCGACGAAGAGCAAGGCATAGACAGCCAATCACATTACTGAATCGAAGTTATCAGGATAATTAATCCTTTCTAAAGTGGCTTTAAACTTGCCCCTTCAGATTTTTAATCAGCTCATCAGTAAAACCAAGGAGTCCCCGATCTAGTTGCAATCAAGATTGGTTGAAAATGAAATAAGCGCTTTCAAATCTCAACCGATGGCTCCCTCTCAACCCACCAACAGACTGTTTGCATTGACGTCACGATACCGCGGGGGGGGGTGTAACTTTTTCGTCTGCTGCTTTCTTGCAGAACAACTGGTGTACAAGTCAGATCACATTGCATGGGCTACGTAAGTGGGTTTTCTGGTGATCAAAAACAGCTTTATACTGATAAATTAAAGCTATTGGGCAATTGTGGTGACCCGTATGAAATTCCATGCTCACTTTTCCTGAACGATATTGAGGTCTGATCGCAAATAGAACACGGCGATAATGTTAATTATTTTTTTTTTATTGGAGGTTTAAACGACCATCGTGAGCAACACAACAAGCTAAAAGCAGTCACCCGTCCCTAATTTAGGGCCACTGGTTCCAGGGAAGGAAGAGAGTCAGTGCCGTAAGACAAACAAAACATCCATTCCTCACCGGGATTCGAACCAGACTTCTTTCGGGCGAAAGGTCAGAAGCCATCAATTAGACCATTGCGCATTTGTTTTGTCAATTAGACCATTGCGCATCAATTAGACCATTGCGCATTTGAGGTCAGAAGCCATCAATTAGACCGGTGGCATTTGTTTTGTTTTTTTCCTAACGCCTTCACTCACGAGCAGATAAAATCATACAAGTCCTTAGAAGTTCATAATTACTTCACCAGTCGTTGGGTGAGTAACCAAGTACTTACCAAAGTGGTTTGTGCAGGACAAGATCTTCTGTTAGGTGAGGTATTTGTTATCATTTTTATTTATTTATTTATTTTTTATTTTTTTGACGGAAAACGTCTTACCTCGCGGGTCCGGTATACGATTTTGTGTATACCAGACAATTCTTAATAACTTTAAAACTATAACGCATATTCTAATAAGCAATACACGGTTTAAAACAGCAAGGATGGAAGAATGTCACGCGACATTAGCTTTGAGCGGGTGACGTTACACGCCGCCACAAGATGGTTGCCAAGTTGGAGTGGAAAATTACCGGTTCGCCGCGCGGCAAAATTAGTATAGCTCTGGAACGCGTACGCGTAGGACGTTGTGTGAGGTGTCGTTACACAGAGCTCGACGTGTACTATAAAATAAAACACTCATAGTGACAATAGTGAAAGAACTTGAAAAAATATACAGTAACAAAGTGTGTCAAATTTGGACTAATTTTCGTTAATATTTCAAAAATGTCAAAATATCTTCAATACTAGAAGGTAAATAAATGCCTATCATAAACGCCTATAACATGAAAGAAGAATAAAGGAGGTATCCAAAAAGGCCCCTGTAACAGCAGAAGAATGGATGCGGAGGCTGAGGCAGGGTCGACAAGTTTAGGCGAGTACCAGTCGCGCAGACGAAGCAACGCCTAACGCCAGTTCACAGTCAATGGATGCCAACAGTGAGATAGAACCGATGGAATGCAACGAAATACAAGCAGATGAGACGTTTGAGAATCGAGATTTAGCGTTTATAACCCATTGGCGTCTGGCGACAAAGCACTTTGAAAAGTCGTTTTATGGTAGCAAGTTGGGTTTTGTTTGTGGAGTTTGAGATCGCATATGGTTCCGAAATGATTTAAAACGGCCCAATGTATCTATGTTGAAATTCTAACAACAGGAATTCACAGATGAGGACGTTTAACAGTTTATGTTGTGCTCAAACTGCTGGACATCAGTAAAGCACGGGAAGGTGCTAACGTTGAGTAAGAGTAACTGCTTCACATATCACGCTCCGACTCCTTGGCACTCAGGGAGACTTGGATGGATAAAGACAAAACCGCCGACATACCCGGCTTCAAACACATTGAGTCCAAAGAGTGAGACCATGGTGAGACATACACTGCGATGACGACAACCAACAGCCCAGTACGAGTCGTGACACTGGCAAGAAGAAGCGTAGTGGACTCTACGGTGGCACGGCAGTCTTCAAGAATCAGAAACCGTGCAGGGCTCAAGTCGCTAGACCCGTTCCACGACGGCCAATACCCTAGTATTCTGGATTCAATTGTCTACAGTATATTGATGTCGGCGAAGGCATAATAGTGGAAGTTGAGATGCCCAAGCAATTCAAATTCGTTCTAGTGTCAGTCTATATTCATCCACAGACACAACTTAACTACATCGATATGTTTCTCTTTCAACTAATGCTTTACTACACAAAGCATGTCAGAACAATAGTTAGCGACTGGCCCTGCGATCCCAACATACCGCTTCTGCTCACCGGGGACTTTAACACTGAGGAGTCGAACGATCGTCTGAAACAGTTTCTGAACGGCAAGTTCAGATTGGTGTTTGCCACGGATCCAACTGACTTCACAACTTTTAAGAATACCACGATAGACTTGATCAAATGTAGAGGATTTTAGGAAGGGAGTGTCTGACCCCAGGTTTTAAACACCCCTTAGAAATAAGAAGCTAGGAGATTTGGGCTAGAGTTCCCGATAGGAAAGTGACACGGAAGCGAAGTAGAAAGGGGAGGAAGACGCCCTTATTTAGTACCGGGGGCCAGTACCCGGGGATAGATGCCCACGATAGACTTAACGTTCTCTAGAGATATAAGTGTAGCATGTAAGTCTTACATAGCCACCCCGGTGGCGCAGTGGTCTAAGGCGTTGGCCTCTGATCATTCGTCGGAAGGGGTCCGGGTTCGAATCCCGATGAGGCATGGATGTTGTGTTTGTCTTACGGCACTGGCTCTCTCCCTTCCCTGGAACCAGTGACTCTAAATTAGGGACGGGCGACTGCTTATAGCCCATTGAGTTGCTCACGGTGGTCGTTAAACCTCAAAAAAAAGTCTTACATATCGTAATACTCGTACCATTGTCTTGTCTTCAACAAAATTTTACAAATTAGTCAGCATTGTGAGAAATAAATAAAATAAAAGACATGCAAGTTCGTTGCGCTCATTTCTTTCTTACCAACCATCCAAACCCCGACAACACCGACTGGGTAAGACGTTTTCCGACAAAACCTCAGCGGTAGTGACCCCGACATTACCTATCCTGAATTTTTTTCGTTGTTATCTCAGTTCAAGTAGAAGTTCAGTTTTTTTGTTCACGGCTTCAGGCCGACTGCGGCTTAGTGCCACCGGCATGGCAAACTTTCTGAACCGCCAGGAGACACTTAACGTCTCCCACAATGGGAAGTATCCCAATGGCGCCATACTGAAGGCTCAGGTTGAGAACCTCAACCAGCCAGAGCAGTTGCACCCGGTCTAGCGCCTTCACGACAGACTGTTCACCGTGCATAAGCGTTCAATACCTTGAGAACCCCGTAAGTGTCTACAAAGATGTTGACATCAACATTACCCTTGTTGACGACGGAATTCGTACCGTCTATGTGAAACCTGTGCCAATTGGCATCCAATTGGCATCCCCAATGAGAGAATCTCCGCGGCGCTTGTAGGATATAGAGAGATAGGCACCCCATACAGAATGAGCGTCACACGCTCAAAGGCTTAGATCATGTGTATACAGGCACCCGAGTTGTATGCCTGCGAATGACCAAACCGGTCCCGAACTTCCTTCAAGTTGGCCGTTGGAAGGGTATGGTTACATACGCTGGCATGATTCGAACCTGCAGACGATGTGGTCAAGCTGTCCACATTGCGCCTTAGTGCCTGTCCCTAACTGTGGTACATTGGGGCATTTGGAAATATCTTGTGCACAAGCCTACTTACTCCACATGTGGTGCGGACACCTACACCAAATCAAAGTGCACCCAGTTGTCCTTCGCGGCCGTGGTGGCCGGTTCAGCTGTTCCCAGTGTTACACCTGAAGAGTATCCAGCTTTACCTTGCACCTCCACTGCCGTTACTTCCGGAGTTTTCCCCGTTCCTCGTTCAGTTGTCCCAATGGACACTCAACCTATTGTTTCTGTGACCTCACCGGTCGATATGCCTGCCTACCCAGTTGACTTGAGTGTTGTTCCACCTGTTGTTCTTCTACTTGCGCCTCTCCTATACCAAAACAGGAGGCCTCTTCTCCACCTATGGGAGACCAACATGCTACACCATCTGCATCTCCCGCTGTTGAATCAGCTGTCGCTGCGTTTGTGTCTCACATGGACGACGTTGGGTGTACGGAGGTCCATGTGCCTCATCTATTTCTTTCGCATGTAGCTCAGGTTGATCCTATCGCCCATGTTTTGCCTCCGGAGGACATTCCTCATGCTACTTCGGACGATGACTATCTCTTCGTTGACTCTGTTGATACCGTCGACCTCCCCTATTCTGTTGAAACTATCACCGCCCTTTTCCATCTCCGAGGACACAGTCGTACCTGTTGTGCGCTCCAGCAGGCATCCGGGACGCTCCCACGAAACCACCATCGTTGCGTCTCAGGACCGTGAGTCCAGATCTGCTGAACGACCCTTTCGTCATTCACAGCAGTCCTCTTCACCACCTGCGGACCAGCCCAGCAGCAGTCGTTCAGCCAGCGTGTGTCCTAGTCGTCGCGACCAGTCTCCTGTCCAACTGGAGGACGGGGAAATTCCACCACCTTACCGTCGACAGGACAGCCACCGTTCCACCTCGGGCGGTTGGCGTCGTCTGTTTTAAGTGCCGGTCCATAGTTCAGTTAGGGTGGATTAAATTGAATCTACCTCTTCTACCTTATTGACCTTTACTTACAGTGTGCATTTTGTCTTTCACTTTTCTGATTTACATTCAAGCTTAAGATCTCAACATTGAATGTTTAAGGACTTCGATCCCGGTCAGTAAGGCATTGGATCATCGGCTGGATTACGACCCAGGATATTGATAACCTGTGTGTCCAAGAAACCTATTTTAATAGTATTCGGCATGTCTCGGATTTTCGTTATTATACAAACGCCCGTGCTAGTTCAGTCTTTCTCCGACTCGGCGGAATTATTGTCAACCCTAATTTCAAGGGTCGACACCTGAAATTTCAGTACGAGGGCAGAGTGGCTGCTGTCAGTTTTGGGGCCTTACTTCATTTTTTTGGGGTGGCAAAGACTTCCTCATACTGAGGGGGGATTTTAATCTTGTTTCTGAGCAGAATATTGATAAACAGGGGGCACCTGGTAGGCGAACTCGTCCCTCTTCTCCGGGTTCATTCGAGGGCGGAGCTGGTGGACTCCTAGCGTTCTACTTACCCTGGGGTCTTCGGCTGGACTTGGCCGGGCTGCTCGGTTCTGACCCGCCTGGACAGATTTTGTTTCTTCGATTGGAGGTTTGATGACCACCATGAGCAACTCAATGGGCTATAAGCAGTCGCCCGTCCCCAATTTAGAGTCACTGGTTCCAGGGAAGGGAAAGAGCCAGTGCCGTAAGACAAACACAACAACCATGCCCAACCGGGATTCGAACCCGGACCCCTATCGGACGAATGATCAGAGGCCATCGCTTGGACCACTGCGCCACCGGGGTGGCGGACAGGATTCTAGTGGGGGTTGCGACCTTGTGTTTTATGATCACTCTGATGTTGGTTTTCTATTACTCCGTGTGAGTGACCATCGTGCCGTTACTGACGAGATCGTTTTAACTGGAGCCCGGACTCGAACTCAGGGCCCGTGGAGGATATCTTCTCGAAGATGACGACGTCCTTCAGGGCCTTGAGAGATTGCTTCGGTGCGAACTTCAATCTGAGACTCACTACCATGGTGAGTGGTGGGAGGGGGTCAAATCTAAAGTGAAGTCCTATTTACAGCCTCAAGGGGAAACTTTTGGCTCGTAAGCGGCTTTTAGAACGAACTTGCCTTGTGTGTATGTTGCGTGCATGCAAAGCCGGGCAGCAAATGGGTGCGCAAAATGCTGGTATGATTGCTGAACTTCAAACTCAGTTGACAGATTTATATTGTGAATCTGGCCAAAGATGCACACAGGTCTCCATTTCTAAGAATTTGGAAAATGAGATTTCCCTTGCAAGCTTTTTTGCGAAATCTTGAAGGGAACAGATTGTTTTCACAGGTCATTCCTGGCTTACAAAATGGGTTAAGCTTCGTGACTTCACAATCCGACATTCAAAATTTAGTTTTTTCGCATTTCTGAGACCTATTTGCATCTGATGATGTGCTGTATCGTCAGCTGACTCTTGGGTCGCTGTGGCGCTTACATCGAGCCCTGTCCTTGTTTCCGAGGTGAGGCAAGCCATTGCTGGCCTACGTAATGGTCATCGCCCGCGTACCGACGGCATCCGCATTGAGTTTTATAATCGTTTTGTTGATTTGCTTGCCGCATCTCTCTGTGATGTCTTTAACCATGTCCTGTCAACTCGGCAGTTAACCACGACGATGCGTAATGGTCAAATCGTTTTAGTAAACAAGCGGCAAGATAGCCCCGGTGGTAGTTTGAGGGAGTGGAGACCCATTACTCTTCTCAACTACGTTTACAAGATTTTGGCTAAAGTTCTCGCTAACCGACTGACTAAAGTTATTTCTGGCCTCGTAGGCGCGTGACAGGTTTCTGGAATTCCAGGGAGGAGAATTTTTCAAAATTTGTTCCTCGTGCGGTATGGTATCCATTACCTTCACCGCAAGAGGTTTAAGTGCTGCATCCTTTCTTTGGATCAGAGCAAAGCCTTCGACAGGGTTTCCCCATAAGAACCTTGTGACACTGTTGGAGGCTTGTAACTTTAGCCCGGACTTGGTTCACATGGTGAAGGTTTTGTATACTAACATCTTTAGTTTTATCCGAGTCTACGGTCTGCCTACGGATTGCTTTTCCGTGAGGAAAGGAGTCCGCCTGGGCTGCCCGTTGTCTGCTGCACCGTTCGTGTTGTGTATTGAACCTCTACTCCGGAAGTTTCAGGCTGCTTCGAACATCTCTGGCGTCCCTGTTCTTGGTGCGAGCTCCCAAGTGTCGGAATTCAAGTATGTTGCTTACGCTGACGACGTTGTCCTCTTCCTCCGGGATTACCTTTCATTTCGCTCTTTCTTCAGCATTTATGACACTCATGCGAACAGTACAGGCGCAGCGTTGAATGTAGAAAAGACTAAAGCCTTGTGTTTTGGGATTGGTCGCCTGACGTTTTGCGGTTTGTGGGGCTCCGCTGGTGATCCCATTAGGATCCTCGGCGTTTATTTCGACAACAAGGGGATTCACCAAGAGACGTGGCGTTCTATTCACGCCGGAACGCACTAGTTGGGGGGTGGGGGTGTGTGTGGCCAAATTTCATTGTTTAATCGGGATTATTTGGCGAATAGCATTTTGGTTTCAAAAATTGCTTTTTGCGGTACCCTGCAACCCTTGAAATACAGGGTTCCTTTGGCTCTAAATTCTATTGTCTTTTGGTTCGTTTGGGGGACTCTGGCTCTCCTTTCTCGGGATTGCCTAGTTCAATCAGCCCATCGGGAGGGGGAGACTGGGAGTTCGGCATATTCTTGCGTGGTGTCGCGCGTTGAGTGTATCTAACATTGCCTACCACCTGTTGAAAATGTTTCTCATCTTAGTATCTACTTTGCATGCTATTTCATTTTGTATAATCTTAGATAATTCCAATTTGCGTGTCGTTATTCACGGCCCTGGGCTCCGAGGCCGGGTGGACCGCATGGCACTTACATTTGTGAGGCTAAGTTGTCGGCTAGCCGTAATGTCAGATGTTCTTCTTGGCATCGAGCTGATGTCATGTATGATGTTGTTTTTGCCATCCTTTGCCCCTCGTGTACAGCAGCGGTTTCCCGCATTGGGAATAAATTGAAGGATCGCACGGGCCAATATTGTGTTCGCTGGCTTGGAAGTTCGTGTGAGAGACCTTCAGTAGAGATTGGCCCATGGGGTGGTTTTCACCCGTGACTCCCTTTTTTTGTTGGGGGATCATTGCCTCTCCGACTTGTCCCCACTGCGGGCAGCCCGAATCTTTGTTCCACAGGTTTGTGGAATGCTCTGTCGTGCGCAGTTGGGCACTTTCTTTCTAACTGGATGTGTTAACCTGTGTAATTTTAAACTTATCATGTTTAAGTATCCGTTACCTATTTCAGGTCAGCGGGCGTAGGTCTTAAAGTGATTCTTGCTACTGCTAGCTATTATTCAACACACTGCTGTGTCCGATTATGTTACCCTCTATGTGAATCCACCTGAGGTGATCGCTTTGTTTGTTGAACTCTGGTTGTGCGAAAGGATTCTTGCTGACTTCCATCACTGGTCGGAAGACATTTTTCGCGTTCGCTGGCTGTGTTGGGGTCGTTTGGTCTCAATCCGGAACGATACCATCAGCTTCCGCTTCTAATTGTTGTTTTAGGTTGGTGCAGGTCTCATGTTAACTGATCGCTGTCCCTGCTATCATGTTAACTGATCGCTGTCCCTGCTATCATGTTCTTGCGTCTTAAATTTGTTTTCTGCATTTGCACCCTGATGTTTCCTTTAAGTATTTTGCAACTGTGTTTGAACCTTGTATCCTGTATATATGCCTTTTGGTGAAATTATGAAAGTTTTGGATCATGCTCCTGCTTATTCAGTTTGTTCTCTGAATTTATACCCTGTTGTATTTTGTGCATGTTTTGCAACTGCGTTTGAAACTTTTGCATTGTATATACACTGAAGAGCAATTGAATTAGACATACCTGTCTAGTAACGTGTAGCACCACCTTTCGCCCTGATGACGGCGGCGATTCGTCTCGGCATGGACACAAGACACCGGAAGCGTTGGGAAGCCATACGGATCCAAGACCCCTGAACAAGCTCCCGCAGTTCACGAAGATTAGATGGAGGGGGTCAGAGCCTCGAACTTCTCTCTCGATGGCATCCCAGATGTGCTCGATGGGATTGAGGTCAGGTGACCTAGCTGGCCAAGGAAGCGAGGTCACGTCGGTGGAGTGTTCATCCAACCATTCGGATACAATTCGGGAGTGATGGCACGGTGCATTGTCTTGTTGCAGGATGAGGTCCCCAGTGGGATGTTGAAGACGCACAAACGGGAGCAAATGGTCGTCCAGGATATCCCGGTAACGTTGAGCAGTGATATATTCAGGCATCTTCTCGGAGGTGCTTAGCCCCCCCCCCGAAAGTCTATGAATTTACCCCCGTATGTTTTTAGACGATCTCCCCTTAACATTTTGTCTAATTGTGTTCGTTTGTAGCTGAATATATAAAAAAATTAATTTAAAAAATTTAAGAAAATGAGGGAAAATATTATATTAAAAAAACAAACATTCACATCAACTTCAATATTAAATTTTTTCATCCTTCAACAAAACATTCATCGATGAAGGGGAAATTTTTCAAGCACTGACAACTCAGACTACTTCCGCAATAAAAACCTAATTCCACACAGTAGAGATGTTCGCACTGTAATACATCATCATATTTTGGAAGCTGGCATTCAGTTTTATTTCAGTCTTCTGGACGAACACTTTCCATGTATATGGTCAAGCCTCAGTGTAGCTAGTGCTTCCAATATAACAAATATTTGCTACCTAATTTTGAGCAATAGCAAATTATTAGAAATTGTTACCATAATAAGGGTTTTTTGGGGTTTTTTTGTGGCGGTGGTGGTTTACACAATGTGAAAAAACAATTCGAGGCACCTCGAACTAGGATCGAAACGGGTAGTTTTTTTTTTTTTTTTTTTTTTGGTTTTTTTACTACTGTTCGGTAATCTAAATAATCTAAAGAAGCAGAAACCAAGTGGCAGGGGAATGGCTTACACCATACGTTTTCAGGTAACACTACTGTAATGATTCCTTAATAATCAGAAACACGCTTGTAGTAAGGCGAGGACATTTTTACCACTCCTAATTTCCTGGCGGGAGGGGGGGGGTCTCCACCACAGCCTTACCTTTACTAGCGCTCGTAATATTTTACACCACCCCATGGTGAAATCCGTAGCCCATTACTGAATTAAAGCAAAGGTATATCATTTTTGCATTTGTAATCACTTGTAAATATAGATTTCTTGGAATTTGCGATATAAGAGCATGACAAAATGTTTGTACTCTATTAAAATTTTCATATGTATTAATATATATAACAAAGTTGGGATTATATGTATATAATCAGTCAACAAATTTTAGCCCCCTCGAAATTCGTAATGCCCCCCCCCCGAAAAAAAAACTCTGAATGTAATACTTCCTACTTCCTAAGAGGGACGATGTCACACGTACCAATGGTCCCCATTTCAGTCCACCTAAACAGTCCCCAGACGAGAATGCCTCCACCACCAGCTTGAAGAATATCCTGCTGGCAAGAAGGATCCATCGCTTCATGTGGTTTGCGCCGTACTCGTATCCTGCCATCCACATGTACCAACGTGAATCTTGACTCATCAGTCCAGGCAACATTTTTCCACACGTCTAGGGTCCAATGGCGATGCTCCCGCGCCCATGCTAATCTTTGCACCCTGTGATGTGCGGTCAGCAGCGGTACCCTCGTGGGACGATGGCTTCTGTACCCCATAACAAGGAGATGGTTCTGGATGGTGTGGCTGCTTACACGTTTTTGTGCACCAGCGTTAAATTGCCGAGTGATTTCTTGCAATGTGCCCGTCTATCCGCTGTTACAATGCGAGCTAGCCGACGATTACCCCGCTCATCCACACGCTGTTGTCCACGGCATTTGGTCCTTGCAGGGATGGTTTTACCGGATTCGATGTACTCACGGTGCACCCGTGACACAGTGGCTCGTGAAAATCCCAGTGCCTGCACGACTTGCGAGATGGAGTGACCCATTCGTCGGGCCCCGACAATTTTCCCACGATCAAAGGCGCTTAGATCCTTCGTCTTACCCATACTGCGTCGGGACTCTTACTGATTCCAGTCGCATCACTCCTTATATTGTCAGATCGCTGCATATGTCATGTCGTTTCCGTTTACAGGGCCGCCCACAGCGCCACATTTGCATAACGCCAGCTGTCTCTAATTCAATTGCTCTTCAGTGTATGCTTTGTTGTTTTTGTACCTGCTTTGGTCCGCACTTTGTTCTGTCCATCGTGCGCAACAGGTTTTATCTCGTGGACGGCGGCGCAGATCATATGTTGCGTCTTTGCTATGCCTCCCTGGCGGGGAGGGGCGTAATAAATGAAATTTCATGCTGTTCTTTTCTCCTTCCCTCTTCCTGTCGCCCTTGTTTTCTTTGCTTCGTTATGGGGGTTGGAAGCGTTTAGATATGGGTCCACTTTCACCTTTCTCCCATCATTTCTTTAGTTTTCTCTCTAAGCACTTTGACCAGGGCCGTAGCCAAACTCTGTACTTAGGGCAGGCTCAATAAAATTTAGGGCATGCTCAAGAAAGCTATATTGCCGCCTCGGTGGCGCAGGCCTCTGATCATTTGTCCGTAAGGGGTCTGGGTTCGAATCCCGTTCAGGCTTGGCTGTTGTGTTTGTCTTACGTCACTGGCTCTCTCCCTTCCCTGGAACCAGTGACCCTAAATTAGGGACGGGCGACTGCTTATAGCCCATTGAGTTGCTCACGGTGGTCGTTAAACCTCCAATCAAAAAAAAAAAAGAAAGCTATATACTTTTTACCTTTTTTTTGAGCATTACTGAAATTTTACAAATTTCAACCCAGACTATGTACCTTATCTAGGTACATCAGGTACAAAAGTGCCATTTTTGATTAACATAAATAAAAACAACAACAGGAAACATTTTGTAAAATAAAAATACATTTATAATCGTTGCTTACCAATAGAAAATCAAAATAGTTGTAGTCGTCGGTTCTTTTTAGCATTAAATTTTCTCAAAAGTAAGTCCATGTCAAGAGTTTATGTGCGGTTTTGTTCGAATGCAAGAAGAGTCAAATTCGACATTCGTTGGTGGCACATCAAAAGCCGCTGTGGGCAGTTAATTCTCGTTAAAACAGAAAAGGTGGATTCACAAGTAGCCGTATTACAGCCGAAAGTCCTGGCTGTGGCCAATAAATTATGAGTATCTCTGAAGACTACTCGCTGCTCAAAAGTTTCATCAAAAATGACTGAAATTGGGTTTTCTTTCTTCTGGGTTTGTATGAATCTGTTGACTACTACAATTTCTTCTAGAGATGTAAGTTTGATACCTAAAGTTTGCAAATATTTGACTTTGTCTGAATCAATATTTTCGTCTTCAGCACTGGAAACTGCAATTAGGTGTTTTTCATTTTCTACGAATCATTGGCAGGACAGGCGCAAAACGTTTCAGGGAAGGCTGAAACGTTTTACGCCTGTACGGCCCTGACTTTGACCCTGAATCCAGTGATGCTTCTTCCCTGCTATGATGCTGCTTCTAGCTACGGCCCTGACTTTGACCCTGAATCCAGTGATGCTTCTTCCCTGCTATGATGCTGCTTCTAGCTACGGCCCTGACTTTGACCCTGAATCCAGTGATGCTACTTCCCTGGATGTTCTTTGGGCTCCCGAGCTACTTGGTAAGTATTGTCTACCTTTGTGTTGTGTGGCTGTGCGAGACTGCGTGTTTGGCGCTTGATGATGAGTGTCATATTATGGGTTCTAGCAGTACACTTACTGAAAGTAGTTCTTCTGTAACCGTGTCTGGAGAACGAACAAGGGGTGCTAAGGCCGTTAAGACGCCATCGTACGCGATTTCGTCAAACGGATGAGTTCACAAGAGGTGTCATCGTAGGCCTTCGTACACCGGTTGGTCCTTGCGTCGTATTGCGGAAGAAGCGCAACGTGATGCCACAACCGTCTGTCGCATTTGGAGACAGCGGTCCCAGGAAGGACCTGTGCAACGTCCTAGGGGGACTGGACCACGGAGTAACGCTGGTACGCATTACCGGCACTTTGTCCGAGTGGACCGATCGTCGCATCTGAAGTCATGCCGTAGCGGACCCAGAGGGCATAACGGGCGACATTTTGCGGAGTGTGCAGGGTGCGTATTTCACAAGTGAATATACGGAATTGCGATTAAGGCCATTTTCGCCACGCGATTGGTTCAGAGCTTCTTTGGAGATTGTGAGTAGGCGGGGCCTATGAGGAGAGTCACCTAACAGGAACACTGTCTTTCATCGGGGGAAGTTCTGCTTGCTAAGAAATTCATTGCGAGGTTATTTAACATATGTGACAAATGATCATATTGAATTATATCGTGGAAAGTTTTATCGTGGGAAGTTCTACTTGCTAAGAAATTCACTGTGAGGTTACTTAACATATGTGCCAAATGATCATATTGAATAATACAGTAAAATAATTTTGGGCACCATATAAAGAATATCTGCAGTTTCTCAGATGAATACAAGTCGAAATCAATCTCAATATTAAAATTGAGGACTTTAATAAATACCTAGTTGAATACCATACTCCGTACAAATTTTTGAAGATGACAATCCGATTTTTGGTGTAAATGTGACAAGGATGGTAAATCAGATAATATCCGAAAACTTGAAAATGGCATCGTCCTGGAGCGGGACTCGAATCCGCGTCACCCAGATAGCGCCCGAATATGCTAACGAATCCTGTGGTGGTTATAATCAAATTAATCGGAAACTTGAGACTTGGTCGTTCTGGGTGGTGTAATGGCTGGCATACCCGGGCGCTATCTGGGAGACGCGGATTCGAGTCCCGCTCCAGGACGATGAAATTTTCATGTTTTCGGATATTATCTGACTTACCATCCTTGTCACAGTCACACCGAAAATCGGATTGTCATCTTCAAAAATTTGTATTATATGGTGTAATCCCGTATTTCTGTCATGATGTTTCTGCTCCTCCGGCCAATCACGGGATAGGATTCTTAACCTCCAGATTACCTAAACATGAATGCCAGTTGCTTCGAGTAGCGAATCCTGTGATGGTTATATTCAAATTAATCGGAAACTTGAGACTTGCTCGTTCTGGATGGTGTAGTGATTAGCATACCCAGGCGCTATCTGGGAGACGCGGATTCGAGTCCCGCTCCACGACGATGAAATTTTCGGATATTATCTGACTTACCATCAGTGCTAGGAAGTAGCGCGCTACTTTTATTGTAGTTTGTAGTATAGCGTAACTATAAAAATAAAGTAGTTTTGTTTGTAACGCGCTACAAAAAACAAGTAGTTGTAACGAAATTTCGCGCTACATTTTTTCACTACTTTTACGAGGAACAGATTTTACTGACTGAAGGAATCATTTGACGAATTCAACTTGACCTTCGTTGTCCAACAGGATGCGGGAACTTTACAATTCCAGGTCATAGGTCATGATCGTAGATGGAGCATAATAGGGGATGAAGGCTAAGAGACATCTCCGAGGGGTAGGAACAGTTTTAAAACAAGGAACCCTCTTTGCCCTCAGTAAGCTATCAACATGAATGTTCGACACTGTTGTAAGGCCATTCTTTCAGAGAATGCGTAAATGTTCCATTTGCATCTCAGTTTTAAAAGTTGGCGCAGTCTTTTTGGCTTACCATCTTTGAGCTTACCTCCTATTGATATATTTCACGATGCTTCAGCTAAGAATGAATGCTGAAAGAGAACTTCTTTGGGCTGTTTCCAATAATTGTTGTGAATAAAAAAGCGGAAAAACAACAGGAAATTGTATTACTGTGCACGCTTCTGGTAAAGTACTCGCTTCAAAATCATAACATCGAACTTTAAAACTTCACCTCCAAGTCATTGCTTCACAATTTTTCTTTCTATGTCGTATGAGCTGTGTTTGTGTATGCACAGATTATTTATTTTCATGCATGCATGAGCTTTTATTTTTAATTTCTTTGTTCAGTAATTTACTCGTAGTCCTTAAAAACATGTTTGGGCATTCATTATTCACTACTAACGGAACCTATGTGTTCCTAATCTACTACGAATTACAGCATCCACTACACCAGAGGCGTAACTAGGGCGCCCACTCTTGATCTGCCACGGGGCAGACAGGGCCCGCTTAAGGTTTTATGGGGCCCTAGACACAGTAAGCGGTGCGAGGCCACTACAGCAAAATTATAATCCCATTCTCAATAGTACCTCTCTATTATTTTTTCAGGACAGTTTTCTGCCTACACTTTTGTTATTATATAATGTTCTATATGTTGCTGTCTTATTTACTGAAAATTTAATTACCCTATACACTTCTTCTACCTGAGGTTCCATTATACAACGACTTCGCACGCTTATCTTTTTTTTTTTTTTTTTTTTTTGTCCACAATTACTATCTACTTAATCCATGAATATATCTGTTGGTCTTATGTTGGGCCGGTTCTTGGCTTTTTTTATTTTAAGAATTTTTTGAAGTTGGAACTTTATCCTCTTCCGATCCTACTTCTACGAATGGATGGCGGCTTGGTACTACACTTTCCGATGTGTTTTTTGTTTACTCTTCAGTTTTTTCTCTCTGCTAAACCTTCGTATACGCATTTCACGTGTACTATCGTTGTAACGAGCAATACCCCCGCTATTCCTATTTTGTTTTCAAACGGGGATTGTGGACACCTGCAGAGTTTTTCTATGCCGCGTGTGGTTTTCCCAAGCGTTTTGCCCCAACTCCCTTCATAAACATACCGACGCATGTCGATGCAATCACTTGTTGGTACGTAGGCTACCTGATGAGAACGTTAGTTCGAAATCATAAGGTAGTGGGGTAATTCCATGTCAAGTGATCCAACAGAGGTTTGAATATTTTAGAAAAAAATATTTTTTTTTAATTTGTGGTTACCTATATGAATGTGGGATGTAAGGTCAGGTGATGCGTAACATCACAGCCTCTCCTTGACAAATGTCAACCCCGCCTTCTCGTGGTGCATCCTGTTCCCACTAAAGGGGCTCTGACGACCGCCCATAGCGGTATAACTATACCATCGGGATTAGAGGAAATTCTATCCCACACTCACCAACCCGCTTGGCCAGCGTGGTGAATTATGGCCAAACCCCTCCAAAATGACTCCACAACTTAAATCTTGGCCCTCAGTCTCCGGCGGCTGGAATGTACCTGGCCAAGGCAGCGGCCAGTGCGACATGAAGGCAGAGGGTGCTAAGAATCCCCGGAGGACCGGACTAGGCTGCCATCTGATGCTGACCTTGGCAACGTACAATGGACGCTCCCTATCTTCTGATTCAAGGCTCCTTGAATTGGAAGAGGAACTACAAAGGATCAAGTGGGACATCGTGGGGCTAAGTGAGGTTAGGAGAAAAGGAGAAGATCTCATTGAACTGAAAAGTGGACATCTCTTCTACTATCGTGGGACAGATACTGGCAGAACTAGTGGTGTTGGATTTATAATAAACAAGAAACTGAAGGATAAAGTGGTAGAAGTTGAAAGTTCCTCTGACAGAGCTGCACGACTCGTTATCCAACTATCGAGAAGATACCAGGCTCAGATTATTCAAACTTATGCACCCACCACAAGTCATCCTGAAGAAGAAATTGAAGAATTTTATGAGGAAATTTGTCATCTAAATAATAAAGGTAAACAGCACTTGAAAATAATTATGGGAGATTTCAATGCAAAAATAGGGCAACGGCAACAGAATGAAACTTCAGTAGGTAAATTCGGTCACGGCAACAGAATGAAACTTCAGTAGGTAAATTCGGTCACGGCAACAGAAACCAGCGTGGAAATACTCTCTTTGAGTTTGCAGAGGCAGAAGGGTTTTTCATCTTGAACTCCTTTTTCAAGAAAAAGCCACACAGGAAATGGACATGGAGACATCCAAATAGGACGACAAGTGAAATTGATTTTATTATGTGTAACAAAAAATTCGTCATAGAAGACTGCAGTGTGCTAAACAAGTTCAACACAGGTAGTGACCATAGATTGGTGAGATGTAAGATGCACCTCAACACTAAACTTGAACGTGGCAAGCTCATAAGACAAAGAAAATCTATTGACATAACCAACCTTAAAAAACACCATAATACCTTCAAGTTGGAACTGAAGAACAGGTTCTCTGCTTTAGAAGGCCTAACATCGGAAGAAGTGGACATCTCTGAAGTTAACAGAAAAGTAACCAAAGCTCTTGTGGAAACAGCAACAAAATTAGCTGGGTCTAAGAAAAAGTTGCATGTAAATAAATTATCAGGAAAAACGAAAATGTTGATGCAAAAAAGAAGAGAGATGAGGACAACTAAAGAAGATGTGACTTCCAAAGTGGAATATATAGAGCTATGCAAGACAGTACGAAAAAGTATCACTGAAGACGTAAGAAAATTCAACTGTGAACTAGTGAGGAAAGCAATTGAAAACAACCAAAGCCTAAAGATAGCAAAGGGATATCTCAGTAAGGGAAGAAAACAGATTATGGCACTGAGAAAAGAAGATGGTTCTGTAACAAGAAATAGAGGCGAAATTTTGACAAGAGTGAAAGATTTCTACTCCAAATTATATGAAAGGGATGATACATGCACTCCAGACATCATGAAAGATACCAGTACCAGAGTTCCTCCAGTCCTTCCAGCAGAAGTTGCACATGCAATCAAGAACATGAAGCGGGGAAAAGCTCCAGAAGAAGATGGAATTACTGTAGACATCATGCAAGAAGCAAGTGGAGAAATCGAAACAGTACTCGCCCAAATTTTCACTCGATGCCTTAATGAAGGAAAGATTCCTGAGGATTGGAACACCGCTACAATGATCCTGCTACATAAGAAAGGTGACATTGAGGATCTCGGAAACTACAGACCTATCAGCCTCCTATCAGTAGTTTATAAAATCTTCACTAAAGTTCTTTCACACCGCTTGAAGGTAACACTGGACATGGCTCAACCGAGAGAACAAGCTGGATTCAGGAGTGGCTACAGCACAATAGATCATATCCATGTGCTGAGAGAACTAATTGAAAGAGCGAGGGAATATGAACTTCCATTGTGCATGGCTTTTATCGATTATGAAAAAGCCTTTGATTCGGTGAAACCATCAGCAGTTACAATGGCTCTGAAAACCTGCGGTATTGAAGATGCATACATTAATATTATTAATAACATCTATGAAAATGCAAGTGCAAAGATTAGGCTGTTTGAAAATACAACACACACATAAAAATTGGAAAGGGAGTGAGACAAGGTGACACCATATCTCCGAAGCTCTTTAATGCCACATTGGAGGGTGTTTTTCAGTCACTGAGCTGGGAAACCAAGGGGATAAAGATTAATGGAGATTATCTAACCCACCTTCGTTTTGCTGATGACGTAGTCATTTTTGCAACTGCCCCATCAGAGCTGCAGAGTATGATCAAGGAACTTGCTGACAAGAGTAAAGAAGTGGGATTAAAAATGAACTTTCAGAAGACAAAAGTGATGTTCAATGCTTTTACAAGAAATGAAGATTTATCGATTGATGGAGAAAAAGCTGGAGATAACAGACACGTACGTTTATCTTGGACAGCAGATATCAAGTGAGGGTCACATTGATGAAGAAATTAATCGGCGTACAAAACTTGCCTGGAGAGCTTTTGGAAGAAACAGCATAATTTTCAAGAGCAATATGCCATTATGTCTTAAAAGAAAAGTGTTTGATCAATGCATCCTTCCAGTGCTTACGTATGGTGCAGAGACGTGGACCTTAACTAAAAGAGGCATACAAAGGCTGCAGACAACTCAAAGCAGCATGGAGAGGTGCATACTTGGTGTAACCAGGAGAGATAAGAAGAGGAACTCGTGGATCCGAAAAATGACAAGAGTGGAAGACATCATGATCAGAGTTAAATCCCTGAAATGGCAATGGGCTGGACATACTGCCAGAAGGACAGATCATCGATGGACAGCCGAAATTTTAGATTGGATTCCAAGGGACAGGAAAAGACCCAGAAGAAGACCATATGGGAGATGGGTGGATGAAATTCGAAAGTATGCAGGGGTGACATGGAGGAGACTGGCACAAGACAGACCGTTGTGGAGGAAACTTGGGGAGACCTTCGTCCAGCAGTGGATTGATAATGGTTGACAATGATGATGATATGAATGTAGAGTTCAAAAAGAATATTTTTTATTTTATTCGTAACTCCAATGGAAGCCATTTTTGTTTCATGGCGCGCGCTGATTTTTGCATTTGCAGGTGTTTACGGTAACTTACATTATTCAGGACTGGTTTATTCTACGTTACTGAAACAAACACCATTCTCTTCATAAAGAAACAGTCTAAAATTTTGATCCAGTACAAGTCTTAGCTTCCAAATTGGTCAAAATACATTCTGAAATTTGATGTTTAGATACACATTCTTGAAAAAACCTAAAACGTAAAAAAATATAACAAAGAAAAAAAAAAATGAAAAGCTTGGGGGTGGGGGGAGAATCTGGGATTTGGGGGCCCCTGAAAATTGGGGGCCCTAGGCTCGTGCCTTATGGGCCTAGTCGGTAATCAGGGCCTGGGCGCAAAAATCACTGCGTACAATCCGATTAAAATCCGAATCGAAACTTTTGCATAAGTTTCTAGTACACCTTTACCCCCATACTTTGTCCATTTACATAATTTGCTTATATCTTTTGCCAGTTTCGGTAGCTTTGCGGTCTAAAATTCAAATTGCTTCGTCTACATGTGCAGGGGATGTAATTTGTTTACATTCAGAAACGAAGCGCGGTTGTTCGTACGTTGTAAGATAATGACGTCGTTCACATTGCTAAAGATTTTCTGGGAGCTATTAAATCATTACTGGGTCTACAACAAGCTGCATTAATGTGATGCCAAAGGTCCGAACTTCAAAGCAGTTGGGAATCTCATCACGTTCATCACCTTTTATTTGCAGCCCATTTAGGGCTGTAAAATACAAAAGGTTCTGTAAGTTAGGGAAATGTACGAAACCTTTCTGTTGAGTTCTGCCACCAATTTCCTACATTCAAGAGGGTAAAATGTCATTCCCGTCTGGGTTAAGAAATGACACCTAGTTCGATAACACCCTATTTACTGTATCATACCGCAATAAAAATATTTAAGTGTTACAGGTTGTTGAACTACAATGAAAATGGCAGCGAGGGCTACATAAACTTCGCAGAGTTCTTCCTCTGGTCCGCCAAAAAATTATCCTATTCTGAAAATCTATTGCACAACCTTTAATGATTGTGTGACGTACTACAGAAAAAGCACGTGTCAAGACGACAAATCAGCAGCTACACATTTTGTACGTGTAGCTTAGTTTGGAGAGCAACTTACTCCAGAAAGAGGGGGCCGCAAGTTCGATCCCGTCACGTTTGTGCTTTCACATCGGCGCCCGAGTGTAAAAATGAATGTACTGGCCGTTGGGTTCTTCGAAAAATGTGTGACGTTTGTTCCACACATCGTCTAGAATTGATGAAAATTCGTTGTTCGCTTCAAAAAGAAAAAAAAAAAAATTAAGAGGGAGATGACTACAAAGGTAAAGCACGTGTCAAAACCTTTTAGGGAAACATTTTTTTTTCTTTTTAAAAAGGTTAGTACTTCATGAAACCTTTCTTTCTTATGCTGAGCATGCAAGAATAGTTTAACATATGTCTCAGGAATGACATTCAAAAATTCGGACTTTATATGATTAATAATGAAAATAGAAAATATTTAGTTTCATCTGAAGAAAAGTGAAGGGGCAAATGTGATGTTTCGCCCTTGTACACAAGTGAGTATGGGGGCAGCTGTCTCCTCTGCCTCCCCCCCCAGACAGTTCCGATGCCACTGCATGCTGTTGCAATTGTCTGGCACAAACTATTTTTTCTTCAGGAAAATTAACATCTCCCACAAGCATCTAAGGCATAGAAAGTCAGTCCCTAAGTTCCATGAAAGGGACAGATCTAGCATTGGTGTTTTTCCCCTGGAATAAAACCAAAACATCGTACAAAAAGTCAAAATCCCACTGCCTATAAAAATCCCACTGCCTATAAAATACTTGTACTACCACTGGGTGATGAGAAACTAAAATGATCAACACATACAATCACCAGAATTCAAACTGGACTGGGGGGGGGGGGGGGTACTTGTTCAGCTTGACAGAAATTTCAAAGATTTATTTATGCACACTTAACCCGATTTGTATCAAAAAGGCAGGGGAAATCCACATGATAAAACTCCCCATGAACTTTTGTGTAATATGCATTTATAAATCATATATAAATATTTTCCTCCATGAAGTAGTTGTGAATTTTACCTTGCAACCTGAGATAAACATTATCAAATTTCTTACTATATGATGGTTTGAGACGCACAATTCCTTCAATAAACCCACTTCCACTTTTAAATTTTACAGTAATATACACTCAATGTTAAGAGATACCTACCTAGTAGCTTGT
Source organism: Macrothele yani (assembly GCA_039090855.1). Taxonomy (NCBI): domain Eukaryota; kingdom Metazoa; phylum Arthropoda; class Arachnida; order Araneae; family Macrothelidae; genus Macrothele; species Macrothele yani. Next base: position 98,038,995 of record CM077005.1, on the reverse strand, counting down.
TTGTCCTCTAGTGTGAATAATAGCCTGTACATGCCAAGGCGTTGACTCCACAGGACGCAGGAGGGTTTCCGGTGGAGATGCTCCCCAGTTGTGTTTGTTCCAGCATTGTTCACAACTCTGCCCAAGATGTTGGTCTGGGATCTATGGATCTGACGTTTAACTCCAAGACATACCAGAGAGCTTTTTTTTTTTTTTTTGATTGGAGGTTTAATGTCCACTGTGAGCAACTCAATGCACTATAAACAGTCCTCTGTCCCTAATTTAGGGCCATGATTCCAGGGAAGGGAGAGAGTCAGTGCCATAAAACAAATACAATATCCATATGTCACTGGGATTTGAACCTGGATCCCTTTTGGACGAATGATCAGAAGCCATCGCTTAGACCAGAGCTTCCATAGGGTTTAGATCAGGGAACCTTGGTGGCCACTGGATGGTTCCAAACTCAGATAAGTGTTCTTCAAGCCATACCTGGGTGGTTGCAGCCTAGTGGGGTAGTACATTGCTCTGCTGAAACAAACCAACAGCTGTAGGATGTGCAAAAGCCATGAAAGCATGTAGGATACCCAGCACATGCTGGTAGTGCACAGCGATTAAGGACATCTCTAGAGACACCAATAGTCCACGAGCTAGCTAGCTCTTGTCCCCTAAGTTTTATTGCTGGATCTCATAACACACCAATAGGACTGTCTAAAAAAGTTGGTCACATGGTCCAGATCACAGTCGTTTGGCCGCCATAACAATGAATTTTAGTTTATGCGTATCTCCACTCCCAGTTGTCAGATTTTATTTATACAAAGCTCATTTGACTCCTTTTTAAAAAGGCACACAAATCTGATTATTACACATTTATTGATAAAGCCTGTATTTTAGATGAAGCATATTTCAATAATAAGACAAAGTTCCAGTTTTCTGAGTAAAACTGCTATAAACATGAAGAAAATAGCAAAAATCTTGGTATATAAGCAAAAACAGTTGTTTATTACTGAAAGAAGACACACTGTGGAAGAGGTTAAAACTTTAACAGAGTGCATCAAGGCAAAAGACATAAGAACATGAACCCATGTTGAAACTCTTAAACAACACATGCCAAAAGTTACTGAAGAGATAGAAAAATTTGCTGAAGAACAAGGTAAAGAAGAAGAGACTTTTTTGTAATTGGTACCAGTTCCTGCAAAACATATTTCCTGTGCTGGAAGATCTCACACGAGCAGAGAGAGAAGGAAATTGGGATCTGAATGTCAGTTGTCAGTTTCCTAATGCGGGAAATTCCTTTCTTCTTTGCATTCGACAAGACAAACTACTGCAGATAGGCAAGTGTTTTCTTAGAGGACTGTTTACATCTTTTGCAGAACTTTCCTGAGATTTATGCAGATTTCCAACCTGGATACTTTGTTTTGAAAAACATGCAGTGGAAATTCAGTTGCGTGGCAATGGATCAAGCACTGGAGCAAAATTACAACAAGCCAGCAAAATGCCATGGAGGAATAATCGCAATAACAAGAAAAAAGGAAGCAGTACTTACTCCATGATCTAATCAAACACGAGACAGTCCAGATAACAGGATTTACATTATTTCTGTGGCCTTGTTTATGAAGATGAATATTCTTTGCAATTTCCAAAAACCACTACTACTACTGATGAGCAGAGTGTTAGAAGAATTGCAACGTTCATGGAGAAACAAGGTAATCCTTTCGTCACTACAAGTTCTAACAGTTGCAAAGAGCTGCAAAATATAAGTACTAAACAGAAAATCAATTGTCAAACAAGCATGATCTTTTAAACTGTATACAAATTGGAGAAAAGGTTCACACATAGTTCAGAAGTGAAAGATTTGAAGAAAAGTCACTAGGTCTACTGCAACCTATAGAGACTTAAAAAACTGCAAATGTATTGCAACATGATGAAGAGAATGTGGAAAAAGAAACTGCCTATGTTTTGCGGTTAATTGACATAGCTAGGTGTAGAGGATATGATGTAAAGTATCTTTTGAGTTATGAACTAACATCTACATCTCCCTTTCTGACCAGAAATGGATTTTTGTCAAAACCTGACAAGTCACAGCTGGTTCATCAACTGGAATCAAAGTTACAAACTGCACCAGTTACTGAAGTTCCTAAATCCCTTGGCAAAGCAACTGTTGTAGACTTCATGGCATTTGCAAGGAAGATAACAATTAAATCTATGAAGCTGATGACATATGGAGAGTAAGCAGATAAACTTTGGAAAGTTATATGCCAAGCTTGTCACATCAGTGAACGTATAGATATTATATTTATAAGGGAAAAAGTGTGAAAGGGTTTGAAAGGTCCAGGTGCTCAAAGGAACTGATAGAATATGGAGCACCAAATGATAGCACACTGCTTCCTGTGGATTCTGATGCCTACTGGGCTTAACCTAAAAATAAAGAATTGTTCCATTCCCTTGCTAATGAAAACATTCTGTTTTCATTTCACTTCATTCCCTTGCTAATGAAAACAGAGTACCACACAATATTTTGACAACTTTACCAGCTATTCATTCTCTAACAGGCTGCAACACTACCAGCAAATTCAGTACAAAGTTGATAGCTTTGAAAATGGCAGAAGCTTGTGCTGAAAATATATTATTCGATTTGGGAAAAGAGCCACTGAATGAGGACATGGAAAAGAGAGCAGAAGAGTATTTAGTACATGCACTTGGATCAAGCTTACATACAATGGATGAATTGCATTTTTATCAGTATCGTCACAAAAGAATATGAAACCTTCCAAGATTTGGCTTCTACATCAACATCTTTTTATGTGAAGGTGGATTCACATAAAAAGCTACATGCAATGCTGCAAATGGAGTCATGCTTTACAAATGTCTGTAGAGCTTAATCCATTGCATTATGATTACAAAGAAAATGGAGGAAATTTAATTCCACACGTGACAGAGGATAAATCGGAACCTGAAGATTTTCCCTAAGCTCTGCAATTGTGAGAAGTGCTTCAGAGAACATGTGTGTCCCTGTAGAAGATTAAAAATAATGTGTTGTGAATTGCAAATCCAAAGAAAGTTCTTTAGACAACTGTAAAAATCCCCATATATAATCCAGTTGAAATGAAAATGCATACAATTTTTTTATTTTTTGATACCACACTATCTTTTTTTATTTTTTACTACTATCTTTTTTTATTTTTTGATACCTTTACTATCTACCCCATTGTACCAAGTTTAAAATTCAGTAATAAATAAATATTTGTTTTTGCTTATATACCAAAAGTTTCCTATTTCCCTCATTTTTATAGCAGTTTTACTCAGAAAACCATAATTTTGTCTCTTATTGTTGAAATATGCTTCATCTAAAATGCTGGTTTTATGAATAAACGCGCAATAACCATATTTGTGTGCCTTTAAAAAAAGAGTCAAATGAGCTTTTTATAAATAAAATTGGGCTACTGACAGCAGGGATACACATAAACTAAAATTCATTGTTATGGTGGCCAAACGACAGTGATCGGACCAAGTGCAACTTTTTTAAATAATCCTACAGGTGTGTTATGAGATCCAGCAATAAAACTCAGAGGACATAGAAGTGCATATGGGACAGGAGCTAGGTCTTGTACTACAAGGAACCTTATGTATCCCATGAGAAGGCTCCCCAAACCACCACAGAGCAGATCTAGCACAACAGGGCCATGGCCTCATGTTGTCAACGCCACACTGCACATGTAGTTTTGATGTTCCCAGTACCAGCAGAGGTGTAATTTCAGATGACAAGCAGTCAACAGTGCCACACGAGTAGGGCATCGACTCCCTTAGCCCAGGGTATACAGCGTACATTGTACTGTTTGCTGACACTGCTTGGGCCTCAGACATTTAACCTGGATTTGATATGCACCACTGCTACCAAGCAGTTGGTCTGTATGAGCCTGGATTGTCTATGTCCACCACAGTCATCAATAAGCATGTGATCGGCCACAACTTGCTGTCTGGGTGCCGGTGCGTCCATCGATGGTATACTTAAGGTACACCCTTGATACAGCTGCCATTGGAGCACTCCTAGGATTCTTACGACTTAGGTGACAGAATGATCCACCAGACTTGTACTGACAATGCATCCACGATCAAAGTTGCTCAGATCACCACATTCACCAATGTTCATCGATTGCAATACACTGTTGGAAAGCCCTGCCGTCTGCCTATTTATTGACTGCATTTAGTTTGGGTCTGTTCCACTCTGCATGGGGGATGACCATGCCAACTTCCCATCATCAACCTTATCTCCAATGTTTTGTCCACTATATGGGGATGATTAACAGCATGAGGCCATGGCCCCCATTATGCCAGATTGTCTCTGTTCAAGACAGTAGTGGCACTGATAGTTTGGGGAGCCTCCTGATGTGACACATTAGGTCCCTTACTGTGTCTAAGGATTTTGAAATGGACAGGTCCTTAACAATTGCACACTACCAGCAAGTGCTGGCTGATCACATACAAGAATTCATGGTCTTTACCCATCCTGCAGCTAATGGCCAGTTTCAGAAGTACAATGTGCCACCCCACTAGGCTGCAACCATCCAGCATGGCTTGAGGAACACTCATCTGAATTTGGAAACATCCAGTGGTACCCGAAATCCCAATTTAAACCCAACGAGGCACTCTGGGGTGCTATGGAGTGGAACATCAGATCCACGAATCCTGGTCTGACATCTCGAGCAGAGTTTTTGACAATGCTACAACAGGCACGGCTGGCATAATCTCCTGCATCTGATGGAGTCTATGCTTTAGTGTGTGCAGGCTGTTATTTGCACTAGAGGAAGCCCAACACACTATTAGGAAGATATCCTTGATGTTTTGTCCATTAAGTGTATGTGTTACCGGCAATGTGTGTGAAAAACGGAATAGAATGCCTAGGAAATCTACAGAATGAATGATATTTTTTTTTTTTTTTAGGCAAAGCATGAAATATTTACGTATTTTAATATTGTATATATACTTTTTCTAGGCATTTTATATAAATCCTATGCATTATACAAAACAAAGACTATTTAGGCAAAGTATGAAAACAGAATCATGAAAAGGCCTTATTGAAAAGACTAATATGAAAATAGAGGAAGAAATACAAAGTAAAGTATACAACTTTCTTACTGAAAGAACAAGATAAAAAGACTAGCGCTGACCTACTCGTTGCAACAAGGACAGCCAGAATGGAATTTTGAATTACATTTAATTCTCTTTTTCACACAAGAGCACTTCTTATTTTGGCACTTGGTCTTGCACATACAACTCACCAATCCTTGATCACTTCCGGTGGACTGAGTGATAGCACCTGATCTAAGAAGAATTTTGTGGTTGGGAACATCTTCAACTCTGAGCAAGTTCTTTGGTCACAAAGTGAATTATGACGTGGCATTAGTTAGTTCAAAATTCCTCGAGTAATTCCAAGTCTGTAAAAACTGTCTTCTGTCACTCTGATAATAACTGCCAACAGATCATGCAAGTCACCCTGCCCCTTATATGAGGATAGATCCAAAAAAAAAAGGTTACAAGCAGCAGCATTGGAAAAGTAATTAGTGTGGAGGGTACATTTGTAGCCCAGAGTGGAGACAGACGACACTAGTTGTCTGACAGCAGTTGTTTGGGAAGTTAGTGCAAGTTCGCAGACGCGTGAGAAATGGCAAGAAGTTTAGAAAAGTGGTCCCGCTTGGAGGTGCGAGCCGTTATTCGGTTCTTATGGGCAAAGAATGTGTCCGCATCTGCAATTCACAGTCAAATAGTGGAAGTTTATGGTGAAGAAGCAATCAGCCGACAACATGTAGCGAAATGGTGTCGCTCTTTTCAATCTGGCAGAGAGGATGTGGAAAACCGCAACAGGGCAGCGAGGATGTGGAAAACTGCAACAGGGCAGCGAGCGGCCATCCAAGTTCATCAACGACAGAAATCAACACTGCACGAGTTAACGAAATGATTCAAACTGATCGACGAGTAACTGTGCGTGCAATGGTGTCAGAGCTGGGACTCAGCTATGGTACCGTTCAGCGTATTGTTTCCGATGTTTTGGGATATTCCAAGGTTTGTGCCCGCTGGGTACCACGTGCGTTATCCGAGGAGCAGAAAGCCACACGAATGATGTGCAGCCTCACGTTTCTGCAGCATTACCATGCCGACGGCCAGCAGTTCATTGATCACATAGTTACTGGGGACGAAACTTGGCTTCATCACTTTGTCCCCACAACCAAAAGAGCCAGTATGGAGTGGAAACACGCTGGATCACAAACGAAAAAGAAGTTTAAGGTGACACCCTCTGCCTGTAAAGTTATGGCAACCATATTCTGGGATGCATGTGGTGTTATCCTTATCGAGTATCTGGAGCGTGGCCATACCGTTAATGCCGATCGTTATTGTGCCACTTTGACAAGGTTACGTGAAGCCATCCGACACAAACGGCCTGGCATGTTGAGTGATGTCATCTTCCTGCATGACAATGCCAGGCTCCATACTGCACGCAAAACTCAAGAATTGCTGCAAAAGTTCAAGTGGGAAGCCAGGAGCCACCCCCCATACAGCCCAGATTTGGCACCCAGTGACTACTTTTTCTGAAATTGAAGGAACACTTATCTGGAAGAAGGTTCTCTTCCGACAGTGATGTGAAAACAGCTGCCGAGAACTGGATTAATGGGCAGGGACGTGATTTCTACAGAGCCGGGTTAAACAAGTTGGTCATGCGTTCCGATAAATGCCTGAACAGATTTGGTGATTATGTGGAAAAGTGATTGGCAAGTATGCCTCATAATTCCCTTTCGAATTTTCTGTCTATTGTTAATCAATCATTTTTTATGACCCTTGTAACCTTTTTTTTTTTTTTTTGGATCTATCCTCGTAGAAGTCAGGAACTCTGACAGTGGCCCTCAAATATGCAGGAGGAAATTATTATTACTTCTTTTTCAGAGTCCATTTTAATTTCTTTTTTGGCCTGGATTTCCAGATTAAATTTTACTTTTTAACAGCATCCTCAATTTTGAAGCAAAGAGTGCATGCACAAAATATTAACCCCATAACCTTTCACTTTCTCATCTCCATCATCTTTAATGGTACACCCACAATATGGCATGAACGTTTCGATGACAGTTTGTAAATTGTAACTCTTGCGTTTTGTCACTGCCGAACAAAGACATGCAAATGGCGATAATACTAAATACTGTCCGCATGAACCGACAGTATTTTTAGTATTATCAAAAGTCATAGGTGGCGCTTAATGTGAGCACTGAAAAATCATGTGTCTTGCCAAGTGAAAAAAAAGTTGCTGGCGGAAGTATTTTATGCTTTGCCAATTAGCCTTTTGGCATTGCGTAGAATGCCTAGGAAATGTGTAAAATGTTAAGTGTTTCGAACTTTGACATCCCATTTTCTGCATTCTACAGATTTTGTAGGCATTCTGTACAATGCCTAATTTTATACATTGCAGGTAACATATACAAAAAATCTTACCTACTGATTTTAGTTCCATTCCACAACCTTATATTAAAGGCACTTGAGCCTAATCAACCCACTGGTACCACAGTAGAACATGAAAGTACACAAGAATTCCTAAAAACCTTCCACTATTAAAATATATAGTATGTCATCATCATCATCATCATTGTCAACCATTATCAATCCACTGCTGGACGAAGGTCTCCCCAAGTTTCCTCCACAACGGTCTGTCTTGTGCCAGTCTCCTCCATGTCACCCCTGCATACTTTCGAATTTCATCCACCCATCTCCCATGTGGTCTTCTTCTGGGTCTTTTCCTGTCTCTTGGAATCCAATCTAAAATTTCGGCTGTCCATCGATGATCTGTCCTTCTGGCAGTATGTCCAGCCCATTGCCATTTCAGGGATTTAACTCTGATCATGATGTCTTCCACTCTTGTCATTCTTCGGATCCACGAGTTCCTCTTCTTATCTCTCCTGGTTACACCAAGCATGCACCTCTCCATGCTTCTTTGAGTTGTCTGCAGCCTTTGTATGTCTCTTTTAGTTAAGGTCCACGTCTCTGCACCATACGTAAGCACTGGAAGGATGCACTGATCAAACACTTTTCTTTTAAGACATAATGGCATATTGCTCTTGAAAATTATGCTGTTTCTTCCAAAAGCTCTCCAGGCAAGTTTTGTACGCCGATTAATTTCTTCATCAATGTGACCCTCACTTGATATCTGCTGTCCAAGATAAACGTACGTGTCTGTTATCTCCAGCTTTTCTCCATCAATCGATAAATCTTCATTTCTTGTAAAAGCATTGAACATCACTTTTGTCTTCTGAAAGTTCATTTTCAATCCCACTTCTTTACTCTTGTCAGCAAGTTCCTGGATCATACTCTGCAGCTCTGATGGGGTAGTTGCAAAAATGACTACGTCATCAGCAAAACGAAGGTGGGTTAGATAATCTCCATTAATCTTTATGCCCTTGTTTTCCCAGCTCAGCGACTGAAAAACACCCTCCAATGTCGCATTAAAGAGCTTCGGAGATATGGTGTCACCTTGTCTCACTCCCTTTCCAATTTTTACGTGTGTTGTATTTTCAAACAGCCTAATCTTTGCACTTGCATTTTCATAGATGTTATTAATAATATTAATGTATGCATCTTCAATACCGCAGGTTTTCAGAGCCATTGTAACTGCTGATGGTTTCACCGAATCAAAGGCTTTTTCATAATCGATAAAAGCCATGCACAATGGAAGTTCATATTCCCTCGCTCTTTCAATTAGTTCTCTGAGCACGTGGATATGATCTATTGTGCTGTAGCCACTCCTGAATCCAGCTTGTTCTCTCGGTTGAGCCATGTCCAGTGTTACCTTCAAGCGGTGTGAAAGAACTTTAGTGAAGATTTTATAAACTACTGATAGGAGGCTGATAGGTCTGTAGTTTCCGAGATCCTCAATGTCATCTTTCTTATGTAGCAGGATCATTGTAGCGGTGTTCCAATCCTCAGGAATCTTTCCTTCATTAAGGCATCGAGTGAAAATTTGGGCGAGTACTGTTTCGATTTCTCCACTTGCTTCTTGTATGATGTCTACAGTAATTCCATCTTCTCCTGGAGCTTTTCCTCGCTTCATGTTCTTGATTGCATGTGCAACTTCTGCTGGAAGGACTGGAGGAACTCTGGTACTGGTATCTTTCATGATGTCTGGAGTGCATATATCATCCCTTTCATATAATTTGAAGTAGAAATCTTTCACTCTTGTCAAAATTTCGCCTCTATTTCTTGTTACAGAACCATCTTCTTTTCTCAGTGCCATAATCTGTTTTCTTCCCTTACTGAGATGTCCCTTTGCTATCTTTAGGCTTTGGTTGTTTTCAATTGCTTTCCTCACTAGTTCACAGTTGAATTTCCTTACGTCTTCAGTGATATTTTTTCTTACTGTCTTGCATAGCTCTATATATTCCACTTTGGAAGTCACATCTTCTTTAGTTGTCCTCATCTCTCTTCTTTTTTGCATCAACATTTTGGTTTTTCCTGATAATTTGTTCACATGCAACTTGTTCTTAGACCCAGCTAATTTTGTTGCTGTTTCCATAAGAGCTTTGGTTACTTTTCTGTTAACTTCAGAGATGTCCACTTCTTCCGATGTTAGGCCTTCTAAAGCAGAGAACCTGTTCTTCAGTTCTAACTTGAAGGTATTATGGTGTTTTTTAAGGTTGGTTATGTCAGTAGATTTTGTTTGTCTTATGAGCTTGCCACGTTCAAGTTTAGTGTTGAGGTGCATCTTACATCTCACCAATCTATGGTCACTACCTGTGTTGAACTTGTTTAGCACACTGCAGTCTTCTATGACGAATTTTTTGTTACACATAATAAAATCAATTTCACTTGTCGTCCCATTTGGATGTCTCCATGTCCATTTCCTGTGTGGCTTTTTCTTGAAGAAGGAGTTCAAGATGAAAAACCCTTCTGCCTCTGCAAACTCAACGAGAGTATTTCCACGCTGGTTTCTGTTGCCGTGACCGAATTTACCTACTGAAGTTTCATTCTGTTGCCGTTGCCTATTTTTGCATTGAAATCTCCCATAATTATTTTCAAGTGCTGCTTACCTTTATTATTTAGATGACAAATTTCCTCATAAAATTCTTCAATTTCTTCTTCAGGATGACTTGTGGTGGGTGCATAAGTTTGAATAATCTGAGCCTGGTATCTTTTCGAGAGTTGGATAACAAGTCGTGCAGCTCTGTCAGAGGAACTTTCAACTTTTACAACTTTATCCTTCAGTTTCTTGTTTATTATAAATCCAACACCACTAGTTCTGCCAGTATCTGTCCCACGATAGTAGAAGAGATGTCCACTTTTCAGTTCAATGAGATCTTCTCCTTTTCTCCTTACCTCACTTAGCCCGACGATGTCCCACTTGATCCTTTGTAGTTCCTCTTCCAATTCAAGAAGCCTTGAATCAGAAGACAGGGAGCGTCCGTTGTAGGTAGCCAAGGTCAGCATCAAATGGCAGCCTAGTCCGGTCCTCCGGGGATTCTTAGCACCCTCTGCCTTCATGTCGCACTGGCCGCTGCCTTGGCCAGGTACATTCCAGCTGCCGGAGACTGAGGGCCAAGATTTAAGTTGTAGAGTCATTTTGGAGGTGTTCGGCCATAACTCACCACGCTGGCCAAGCGGGTTGGTGAGTGTGGGATAGCATTTCCTCTGATCCCGATGGTATAGTTATACCGCTATTGGCGGTCGTCAGAGCCCCTTTAGTGGGAACAGGATGCACCACGAGAAGGCGGGGTTGACATTTGTCAAGGAGAGGCTGTGATGTTACGCATCACCTGACCTTACATCCTTTAATAAGTATTTGAAATAGAAACACTCAGGATATTTTTTCCAATTTCTGATGTATATTAAACATATAATATACTATATACCAGTATTCTGAATGACCTATTACATATAACTTCTTTATAAGGCACTATGTTTTTATTGTCTATCAGTATATAAACTCTGATGCTCAGGAATGCAATCTCTTTATAATGCACATGTTGATTGACTGCTTCTCTCACCATCTACCTGCCTACACTAAAAACTTCCTTTAAGCAGCACTGAATTTCTGAGATGTGCATGAAATTTTGACAAGGGGGTTGAAATGTAGAAATGTTACGATAAAAAAATTAGGGTAGCAAATTAATCAAAAGAAGTCAGAGTTTCCATACACAAATTTTGCACCAAACAGCAGTGAATAAAATGCATCTATTGGCCAAATTGCTAATGATTGGTACAGCTTATCCCACAGTATGTTAAAACAGGCAAGATGAACTCCCCCCCCAATTTATGTACTTGTATTTTACTGTACCTCTCTTATTATGCATACTGGCAAAGATGTGCAATAAAAATTAAAAGATAAATTTTGGAAGTTAGCTTCACGATAAATCGTGCACTTCAAGAATTTCAGAGGCATTGCAGCTAACAGACTTCTTGAAAATATATTAAAATATAAATGGTCAACTTATTGGCCTCGCTCCTTTTTAATCTTCAACTGTTATAATATTGCAGTTAAACCACCACAATTTTCAAGTTTTCTGACGTGATTAATTTTGTGATGAATAGGAAACTCAGACATCTGATTGCTATGTTAATAATTGACATATTTCCACTTATGAGAAGAATATTTCTTCCAAAAAATTAATCTGAGAGACCAGTGGGGTCATTCAATATGAAATCAAAACTAAAATAGCATTTCACAGCTTGACCATTTTTTATTTTTATGAAACTTGGTATTTTGTACTATTCATCAACAAACAATTTTTAGAATTTTTAATGCATTTATTTTTGAAATTAAAAAAACAACCTTGAAATTTCATCTGCCAAGCAAACTAACTGCCAATTACTTAGGTCCTAGTTGAGTAGCCTCATGAATTGTCTCATTTAAAAAATCTTTAATTGGGCTTTTATTTGGTATGCCACATGACAATATTAAAAATCTTAAAATTCATCCAAAGAAATTTTAAAGTTTAAATATTAAAAAACAAGTTTTTAAAAATCTGAAAAAATTGCATGTTATACTTTTTTTTTTTTAATGTAACCTGAAAGTTTCATAATGGGATCTCAATGGGGATCATTCTAAAACAATAAGTAACATTTTAAAAATGTGCCAGATCTACTCACCAGTTTCACCCATGACTGGCAAGGTATTCTTTTGGTTTGTGTGTAAAATGTCATACATGTTCTTCCAAACATCATGAATATACATACATACATACATATCATTAAGCTGTTCTGATATTCAGAGGTTAGCTCCTCAAAGAAAGACCATCTGACAAGCGTTTAACTGATAACACACATTCCTAAGGTGTTCTGAGATTAGCTAAAGAATGAAAATAAGCATCTTAGTAATTTGAAACTATATTCCAGTATAATTTAATTCATAGTTCAGTATAACGTTCTGTGTGCATATTTACACTTACAAAATTTTATTGTGTATATTTTCAGTTATTTTTATTTTTAAAAAAAAATGTTGCACTTGTATATAGTGCTTGATTTGCCTGTCATTTTTAAATTATATACCCTTCCAATAGCTGTTGTACAGTCAACTTTTAACAAAAACATCTGATTTATGAACCAGTAAAAGTATGTCTGGTAATTGAAGATACTTGTATGATGGAGATCGACAATGCAGCCCGAGGAAGCTCACGTTTTACATCTTCTCTGTCCTCATACACACCAAGTACAAATCTCAACCACCAGTGCTGTGAGTAGTTACTAAAGACCAGGGATAACATTTTAGACCAAACAGTTTCTCAGTTATTGGTGGTGCAGTTTAGTGATACATTATTCCATGTTATTTGTTTTACAGTCATCCCATTATGAAACTTTCAGGATATGTATAAAAATAATGTATATTTACATATGTTTTTCAGATTTAAAAAAAACAATTTAAAAATTTCCTTGGATGACCTTGAAAAAAAATGTCATGTGGCATATCAAATGTAATCCCAATTAGATCTTTAAAATGAGCCATAACTCATGAGCCAAGCTTAACTAGAGCCAGTGCAATTAGCAGTTCAAATTCGCTCAGCAGATGAAATTAAGACTTTTTTGAAATTTCAGATATCAATAACTCAAAACTGGATGCATTAAAAATTCTGAAAAAATGTTTGTTTATATTGATGAATAGTACAAATCTATAGAGTTCCATACAAATCGAAAATGGTTGAGTTGTGAGCCTGGTTGATTTCACAGCGATTTATTTAACTACGCTACGAGGTAGGGTAATTTGCTCCAACGGGCAAAAATCAGAAAATATTCCAATAATACTTCATGCTCAGATACAAGGGATTTAGTAGTCCTTGGTGATGCAATGGATAACATGCTCAAATGGAAATTGTGGGTTTGATTCCTGCTCCAGGGCAATGTAATTTTCAAGCTCTCTGATGCAACTTAAGTGACTAACAGTAAACACAGGCAATTCAGAGATTTACGATTGTCATGTTAATAATTCTAACTTTAGAATCTTTTCTTAAAGACAGATCAATAAACTATCTCCCTAGTGTTATTCTACTCCAGTCAACAACTCAGCCCAGCAGCCATTATCTGCTACATTAGAAGTACAAGGTGTTTCACTCTGAGGCCCCAAGTTATTGTTTACTACAGACATAATATACAAACAAGATGGTTGCAACTACAGGAGTATCAATATGTATAGACGTGTTTAAATGCAACACAACTCCAGCAAGTCTTGCCTGCATGGCACCACAGGAACCATTGCCAACTTCCAACGTTGAGTTTTCCACACCCTGATAAGCTCAATTTGTGGAAGGTCTTGGTGCAGTAAACATGCACACAATTGAGCAGAAAGTGTTCTTGATTAAATCATACTGAATTACAGGTTCAGTCAAGGTTACATGCTCAAATTTCAGAAAACTGTTTAATGTGTTGCAGTGCTGTCAAAAAATGCAACACAGATGGCAAAAAATTTGGAGAAACAGGCACATTACTGGTTGCTTATCTCATCAAACAAGTCTTTACAGCAACCGTCCCAAGAAATTGGCACGTCATCTTCGACCTGCCACAGAGCAGCAGCAAAAAAAAAAAAAAAAAAAAAAAAGAGAGGAGCCTTCACTTGCACTAAGTGTCTGCAGTGCAGGAACTGCAGGGGACAGATTTCACAAAAAGAATGTTATAATGAGACTGGTTTCATACCTTCGTGGCTGAAAACAATGACATCCTGGGCATAACATTTTTCTCAGATGAAACATGGTTCCACCTGTCTGGGTAGGTTAATTTGCAGAATACGCACTTGCTGGTCAAAGTGAATCCACATGTGATTCATGAACATCTGCTGCTTGACCTAACGATTGGAGTGTGGTGCATCACATCGCACACACGTGTACCAAGAAATTATACACATATTTGTTAATCAGTTGGATGACATTGAGTTACAATGTGGCTAATTCCAGCAAAATGAGGTGACCTGTCACACATCCAAAAGGTATATCAGTTGTAACCAGCTTCTTTGTAGATCGCATCATCTTTAAAGAAATGCTACCACCAAGGTCTCCAGATCTTGGTCCCCCAGACTTCTTGTGGGGCATGTTGAAGATAAAGGTCCATGCCAATAAACCATGCCCATCCCAGCAACTGAAAGCTAACATCACTACTGCAAATGACACAAGCCAGCCTCAGCTAATCGAGACATTCGAAACATGGAACACAGGGTTGCCACATGCCTGCAGGAAGGAGGCAGCAACTTCCAGCATTTGTGATGTGATACACATTGGACACCTCTTAAGATATGTACTACCACTTATTTGTCTACTTTATATATTGTAATAAATGATAACTTGGGGCCTTTAACGAATGACACCCTGTACCTACCATAGTACCAACTGGTATCTGGTAGAGCACATTTCTGGTGTCAAAAAAAAAGTAGCCCATTCAACTTCTTTATTAACCATCAGCAATATTTCTGTTCCCAAATGGAAAAAACAGGAAACAAGTTGCTCCAGTCATTAAAAAGAAACCCTGAAAGTTTTTGGAAGAAATCCTGCTCTCAAAGGGTGGGGGTCGGCTTATATACAGGTCAGTAAAAAATACAGCTGGACTTCTGAAGTGTTATGTGAATTCTCCCATGAAACTTGCTGTGATAGTTTTCTGACTTGTCAGTTATATTCTCAATGGTGTCCCCCCACTTTGGGGGAGGGGGTTTGCAAAGCTATGGACAATAACTTGTAGGTATGGTTATTCTGCTCAAGACATCATGCAGAAATAGCATAGCCGATTGCATGCATGCAATGTAAAAGGACATTGTTTTTACACTGAAAAAGAAAATTGTTAGAGATTTCTTACATTCTGTACTACATATTTTACTTGTGCTCACTGAAGTACATATATGTATTCATAAAATCTGAATCTGTTTTGCATTTTACTATATATATTGCCTAGTGGCACACAGAGCCATGGTCTCAAAGTAACAAATTGCTGAAAACTACAGCAGGAGGATTTATATAACACTTCTGCAGGTACCTCAAAAAAATAAATAAAATGAAATGCTTTTTCACACAGTAGGAATCCTGTGGAAAAAGATAATACTTATACAATAAGTGAAAAACCTAATACTGTTTCAAATCGAGACCGGGGAAGTTTTAGCACACAAATGCTAAGGAATAACTTATTTCTCTTGTGCAACTGCAGCATACCTGCCAACATTGGTAAGCCTTGTCAGTAGTAACTTGTATTATTACGCGGCATACATAGACGCAGGAGAGTGGGAACTTCGCCGGGGGGGGGGGGGGGGGGCTATTACGGGAGAGATCTTTCCTCAGTCTGACTTTCGGTTTTGGAATTTCCACCTTATTTTTAAGCTAAAATATAAATACTTATACAGTAAAATGTTATTTAGCAATAATATTGGACAGAGGTAATATCTCGAGAAAAAAGAAATTACGGTAAAGGACCTTCCGTTTTCGACAGTTTTGTAAAGATGGAATTCCATCCTCCGAGCATCCTATCCTGTCGCCCCCACCCCTAATTTCTGTTCACTTGGCAGCAATCACATGCATGACAAAAATAATAATGAAAAAGGCCGAATTCCTCGAATTTGCAGAAGAATCTCACGCCAGAAGATTACGGGGAAATTTTCGCGCCGTCTAACTTCCGTTTTCACAAATTGTTGCCTACAGTTTCAAGCTGAAATGCAAACATTTATACAATAAAATGATATTTAACAAGAATTTTGGACAGAAAGGCAACATCGGCAGAAAAAAAAAAAATTACGATCGATTACGGCAAAAATTTTTTACTCCGTTCAACTACCGTTTTCGAAAGTTTTGAAACGCAAAATACTGTCCTCAAACGGAAAATGACCTCCCCCTCCCAATTATCTTGTTTTGCCTCGATCTTGAGAATGATCTAAATTATGACAAAGCGGAATTCTATGAATCCACTTAAGAATCTCATGTATATCATAAAATAATAGCAAAATAAAAAAATTTAAAAATGAAAATTCATAGAATCTGTAGTTTCAACAGTGAACTCCGTAGTCAAACAACTAAATCCGTAGAAACTATGGGCATTCCGTAGTAGTTGGGAAGTATGCTGCACGATGCAGTCTTTTGAACTGGACACTAGTCAGACACCAGATAAATAACTTAGCTGTTGGGGATCCATATGCATCCAGTTAGGCATCTCTCCTCTCTTGAGTGTTCACAGGAAGTGTGAGTGTGCATGGTCTTCGGCCCACATGCTGACAAGTCAGTGCAATTAGAGCTATTGAAGAGCAAACCACTGCTTTACAAAAGGTGGCACTATTTGAAGAAGTCCAACATTTGGTGCTGTTATTCCTTAGGTGAAAGAATTGTGGGGCACAGTTTCACCAGAAACAGTTATAAAGTCTTTAAAAAAATGTTGCATAAGTAATGCCAGGGATGTTACACAAATTTGGAAAC
The DNA here is from genome assembly GCA_039090855.1 of Macrothele yani. Lineage (NCBI taxonomy): Eukaryota > Metazoa > Arthropoda > Arachnida > Araneae > Macrothelidae > Macrothele > Macrothele yani. The sequence goes on along the minus strand of CM077005.1, from coordinate 98,022,124 downwards.
TCCAATTGTGGATCTGACTTTGAAGGTTTTTGCAGAAGATAATCTCAGAAATTTGCATAAATTTTGTTTCAATAAAATGTTTTTCAAAATCTTGAAATTTAATGTTGGCTTATATGTGGGTCAAGATTTTTACAAATTGTTAGCTGTTGAAGTAAAGGGGGTCGGCTTACACGAGAATATATTCAGTACCTGCAATACAGACTCACCTCAAATTAGTATTTGGAAATCCATTTTACAATCTAGCAACAAAATTTGATTTATCTTTAGTCATTTGTTTATTCTGGCGATGAAAGTACAATTCGCTGCTAAAATGTCCCAATTTTACAACTTCTAGCATTGTTTCATTAGAAGTTTTAATGCATTAGCCAAGCTATTTACTTTATTTAATCTCATCCCTATTAATAAGAATCAGAAAAGGGTGGGTGGGAATACCAACATAGGCAAGAGATTTTTTTCATGGTAAGTGAAGATGAGATTAAATTTCTTTCCCTGCCTACACTGATTCAGTCACACCAACTTTAAATTAAGCAGAAACATCAATGGCACAATTTGCAGTAAATTAAAACAAACATTTAAGCAAACTAAATTTTATTATCTTGCATCAAAATTCCCTTATAAGTTACACAATACCTTGTAGATAGGAAACATAACTGGAATTTGTATTCAATTATGTATCAATTTGCAAAAGTAATGAGCCAAAGGAGGTTTTTGATAAATTTTCCATCAACTGCTCCAATAGAAAAATGGTTAAATGAACATTGCTACAGGAATGATGTTCTTTATGCAACCAGCAACTTAAGACTTGACAGGAAGTTTAGTTGGTAAGTCCAATAACACCACATGCTAGTCTTCCACCAGCATTTCCTGTTGTTTTGCTCAATTCATGGCCACCTTTGCCAAGGTCATCAGGATCAGCATGAACCTGTAAGATATTAAACAATGGATGACATCAAGTAAACTACAAACACAAGATCTTCAAAAAAAAAATTTTTTTTAAGTACAAATGCTTCATAAACATGATACATCTCTCACTCCTTCCTTATCCCCATTTCTCTTCCTATATTTGAAAATACAACACACATAAAAATTGGAAAGGGAGTGAGACAAGGTGACACCATATCTCCGAAGCTCTTTAATGCCATCATAATGGAAAATGTCTTTCAATCACTGAACTGGGAAAACAAAGGGATAAAGATTAATGGAGATTATCTAACTCACCTTTGTTCTGCTGATGACATAGTCGATTTTGCAACTACCCCATCAGAGCTGCAGAGTATGATCCAGGAACTTGCTGACAAGAGTAAAGAAGTGGGGTTAAAAGTGAACTTTCAGAAGACAAAAGTGATGTACGATACTTTTACAAGAAATGAAGATTTATCGATTGATGGAGAAAAGTTGGAGATAACAGATACATACGTTTATCTTGGACAGCAGATATCAAGTGAGGGCCACATTGATGAAGAAATTAATCGGCATATAAAACTTGCCTGGAGAGCTTTTGGAAGAAACAACATAATTTTCAAGAGCAATATGCCATTATGTCTTAAAAGAAAAGTGTTTGATCAGTGCATCCTTCCAGTGCTTAAGTATGGTGCAGAGACGTGGACCTTAACTAAAAGAGACATAGGCTGCAGACAACTCAAAGAGCATGGAGAGGTGCACGCTTGGTGTAACCAGGAAAGATAAGAAGAGAAACTCGTGGATTCGAAAAATGACAAGAGTGGAAGACATCATGATCAGAGTTAAATTCCTGAAATGTCAAACCTCTTCAACATGTCTGACCTAAAAGCAGATGCCAGATCAAAGAATTAATCAATAGCCTCGATGTTTAAAACTAAATTGCAGGTCACAAAATTATATGCAACAAGTTGGATGCCTAGTTCTCCCCTCTCCCCCTCTATCCTATCTACAATGTCAAATATGCTTACACAGCTCATACTACAGATGCCAAACATATTTGTTTTTTAATTCAGGGTGACAGTGGCACAAAGCTCTTGAGATTGATCTTTCAAGTTCAAACAAAATAAATTTCAATGAAAGACCCACAATTTAACAGCAAAACACAAAGTAATGCTGTTTTGTTCTGTCACAGTCAGTGGTGGCTGTTACCAAGGAGATTGTGGGGTGTTCTTTTATCTCTGATATTTGCCCTTAGTCTTTTAATCTCACAGATCTTTAAGATACTTCCATCTTTATAATTTATTTGAGAGTTTCTGATCTGTAAAAATTTAGGTATGATTTCATTGTTCTTACAGGTGGTCAAAAAATCTAGGTGTTCAACTTCTTTACATAGTGTAATTTTAGTTTTCACGGAGATTCAAATCCAGACTGAATGAACATATTAAAAATTTGGAACCATAAAGAAAAAACTTCTCTGATGCAATATTGTATAGCAAATAATACAGAGCCCAACTGGACAAATGCAAAAATACTCACCTCTCATTGAACTCACAGTCAGATCTTAACCTCTGAAGCACTTGTTATTGAAAAAACTGAATACAATTGTAATAATAACACCCCTATTGAACTACCTTACCCCTGGAAAAGCCTAATTGAACATGAAAGTAAACAATAGTTTAACAGAAATACAAACTGAAGTTCAAATATAAATTTTCCTTAATAACAATTGTTGATGTCCTTGGCTACAGATGGCACCAACATATATCCACGAAATATATGACACTTACGTATTTGAATGCACGAATACAAAAACACCTAACCACCTGCACAATAAAAGTTGTGCAGATAAGAACAATCTGAACGATGCAACACGACGTCAATGTGGCACTGTTCTGACATGTCCGGAAGTGAATGCAGTGCGAGTTGAGCTTTTTTAACAACGGACGTTCAACGCGTATGCACCTACAGACGATGACTACAATATGAAATAGTCTAAACTAGTCTGGGAGTATTACCTGCGGGAGTACTGAAAGTTTTTTTCATTGTGTGGTTGCTGTTCCTTTGTTCTAGTTCATCTGTTCGATGTTATGGCTTATTTTCGTGAAATCATCCAAAAATCTTTGGTAAATACTTTTAATCTTAACAATAGAGTTTGATTTTAATAAAAGCTCACTGTCACAAGATTACTTCATTCAAATATTATCATTTCACCCCTTCTTGTTGCATGGTGTTTTCTTCGTTGTTGGCTCATAGAATGTTCCTTTGCTTCGTGCTGTCCATGGCAGCAACCAGTTAAGAGTTGTTTTTTTACTGGTGTTCGTGTTTTTACTTCTAATCATAATTTTACTTCAGTGCAAGATTTTATTACAGCTTGAGATTTCACCTCACGCTATTCATTATACATGCAACCTTTCCAAATAAAACGAAGATTAAATCTACAACAATAGTCCGATGTGAATTATGCAACAGATTTGAAGCCCAGGTGAGTGCATATTAATGACTTTAATTCCATTATTTGAAAACTTAAAGTTCTAATGCATGTCCTTATATATCACATGCTCCTGTGGGTAGTCAACTTCTCGAATAACGTGTGAAACAGTATTACATCAGTCACAATTATTTTGTTGACATAATAAAGAGTAAGATAAGCCACATATTAATGGTTCAATTGGTTTGTTCAGCAAACTAACAGAACATAAGTAGTACACAAATCTTTTGTTGCAGACTTGGAGCTGATGCTGTCAGCAATCATTGAAGGTACTGAAGAATTTCCTTTTTTGCAACTCGTTAGAAAAGTGTTAATTAGGTTCCGACCACACAATAAACATATATATATATATATATACCGAAGAGCAAAACTGAAAACTAAGGAAAAACTTTAGAATTTAAAACGAAAGTTGCAAAATAACCTGAAGATCAAAACGCGCAACGCAACAGTTTTGAAAATTCAGAATTCACATTCTATTAAGAAGAGACCTAAGCAAAAAAAATACATATATATTTTTGACTCATTCCAAGTACAACATAGAAAAGGTTATGTATCTACCGGTGTGAGTAAAAGGAGAAAAGATAAAAAAATAAAATAAAACAACTGAATGTAGAAGGTGTCGAGAATACTGAGCCTTGGCTTTATCAAGGACCAGCAAAAACTCTGCATTTTCTCACTTCCACAAAGACCTAGTTGGACAAAACCTTTTCTATGTTGTACTTGGAATGAGTCAAAAATATATATGTATTTTTTTTGCTTAGGTCTCTTCTTAATAGAATATATATATATATATATATATATATTCTATAAAGAAGATACCTAAGCAAAAAAAATACATATATAATTTTGACTCACACCTAGTACAACATAGAAAAGGTTATGTATCTACCTGTGTGAGTAAAAGGAGAAAAGATAAAAAAATATAAAATAAAACAACTGAATGTAGAAGGTGTCGAGAATACTGAGCCTTGGCTTTATCAAGGACCAGCAAAAACTCTGCATTTTCTCACTTCCACAAAGACCTAGTTGGAAATGGGTTTCTGCAAGGCCATAGATGCAAGTAACATTCCCACCTAAAATAGTTTAACAAATATATATATGTCATGTCCTCCGTAGAGTTGCATGACCTAGCACTAGTTAACAATTTCGCTTGCATCCATTAACCTTCCTGGCCCGACCCATGCTCTTCATCTGTTACTATTAAACAGAGAGAAGAAGATTAAAGAGAACTCAAGCTGTGAGAGTGACATAATAATTAGAAATGATTTTCAGCCATAACGAAATTCCAAGTTCGTTTGAGAGAGAATTTAAACCTGAAAATCAATGCAAAAGAAATCCAAATTTTTACATTGCAATTAAAAAAGGAAATATTAATTTTTAACGAACAGATTTTTGAAAGAAAACTAGAGTCTAAAACCCCCTACTCTACAACTTATGACAGCACGAAAACGAGAATAAGTTAAAGATAGTAATTAACTAAAGAAAACTTTGTGAAAGTTATATACCTTAAACAGTTAGTTGCAATATGTACAAAGTATTTCAGCAGTGCTTTAAGTGCATAATTAATTAGTTATTAAGAACTTAACTACTTTGAAAGAACAGCGCATAGACAGCGCATAGAAAAGGAACAAGCTTAGCCATCTTCTGTTCCTAGGTACCCCAAAAGACGCTCAAAGTTACAGAGAAAAGAAAGAGTTAAAACCCGCAAAAATGTTAACAGACAAACCAATGCCTAAAAGCTGAAAAGCTAAAAAACAACAGAGAAAAAGTACATGAAGTACAAACATTGAACTTATAAAACCTAGAACCCAAAAACAAGGAAGAGAGCTTACCTCGTGTGTGACAAAAACTTTTCTCCTCACAAGAGAAGAACATGGCTGACCTCTTCCGCCACTCCCTAGACGCTGGGGGGCAGTGAGGGTGGGGCTGATGGCCTCCTCATACAGCAAGAAACCAACGCGCGGAGATTTTAACCAGAGAAAAAAATATATATATATATATATATAAACTTAAGACTGTGGATCTGTATGATCAGAAAGAGCAGAATTAACTCTCCAGAATACATGAGAAATATTATAAAATACACGAGCAGTGTATTTAATAATCTTTGCATGTATTAAATCACCTTAGTGAGCTTCTATAGATTAATCAGAATCTTATTAATTTTAATGTTGGTTTTACTATTTTTAGTATAGCTATCCTAGTGTTGAATAACTAGTTTTCTTTTTTATTTGTTTTTATTTTCTTTTATAAACAGATTTTTAAGCTTTTTTGTGATTTTGTTTATATTATTTAATTTTTTGTTTTAATAGGACCGTCATATCCATAGCACTAAGGTTCCTTTAGGTAGTTAATAGGCATCCTCTAGCCAACTTCCTTACAGCTTTGATTGGTCAGAATCATATTATTAACTGTGTAGAAAATTAAAGCAGATCTGCCAACCTTACTCTATTATTCAGAATAATTTTTCTTAAAGTTCTTTTGATGAAAGAAGAAGGAATTTCGTTCTCTAGAAAACTTTCTAATAGTATATTAATGTGGTAATTGAAGTCCAAATTGTTGCTCAGCCATGTTCTTCTCTTGTGAGGAGAAAAGTTTTTGTCACACACGAGGTAAGCTCTCTTCCTTGTTTTTGGGTTCTAGGTTTTATAAGTTCAATGTTTGTACTTCATGTACTTTTTCTCTGTTGTTTTTTAGCTTTTCAGCTTTTAGGCATTGGTTTGTCTGTTAACATTTTTGCGGGTTTTAACTCTTTCTTTTCTCTGTAACTTTGAGCGTCTTTTGGGGTACCTAGGAACAGAAGATGGCTAAGCTTGTTCCTTTTCTATGCGCTGTCTATGCGCTGTTCTTTCAAAGTAGTTAAGTTCTTAATAACTAATTAATTATGCACTTAAAGCACTGCTGAAATACTTTGTACATATTGCAACTAACTGTTTAAGGTATATAACTTTCACAAAGTTTTCTTTAGTTAATTACTATCTTTAACTTATTCTCGTTTTCGTGCTGTCATAAGTTGTAGAGTAGGGGGTTTTAGACTCAAGTTTTCTTTCAAAAATCTGTTCGTTAAAAATTAATATTTCCTTTTTTAATTGCAATGTAAAAATTTGGATTTCTTTTGCATTGATTTTCAGGTTTAAATTCTCTCTCAAACGAACTTGGAATTTCGTTATGGCTGAAAATCATTTCTAATTATTATGTCACTCTCACAGCTTGAGTTCTCTTTAATCTTCTTCTCTCTGTTTAATAGTAACAGATGAAGAGCATGGGTCGGGCCAGGAAGGTTAATGGATGCAAGCGAAATTGTTAACTAGTGCTAGGTCATGCAACTCTACGGAGGACATGACATATATATATTTGTTAAACTATTTTAGGTGGGAATGTTACTTGCATCTATGGCCTTGCAGAAACCCATTTCCAACTAGGTCTTTGTGGAAGTGAGAAAATGCAGAGTTTTTGCTGGTCCTTGATAAAGCCAAGGCTCAGTATTCTCGACACCTTCTACATTCAGTTGTTTTATTTTATATTTTTTTATCTTTTCTCCTTTTACTCACACAGGTAGATACATAACCTTTTCTATGTTGTACTAGGTGTGAGTCAAAATTATATATGTATTTTTTTTTGCTTAGGTATCTTCTTTATAGAATGTGAATTCTGAATTTTCAAAACTGCTGCGTTGCGCGTTTTGATTTTCAGGTTATTTTGCAACCTTCGTTTTAAATTCTAAAGTTTTTCCTTAGTCTTCAGTTTTGCTCTTAAGTATATATATATATATATATATATATATATATATATATATATATATATATATATATATATATCATCATCATCATCATTGTCAACCATTATCAATCCACTGCTGGACGAAGGTCTCCCCAAGTTTCCTCCACAACGGTCTGTCTTGTGCCAGTCTCCTCCATGTCACCCCTGCATACTTTCGAATTTCATCCACCCATCTCCCATGTGGTCTTCTTCTGGGTCTTTTCCTGTCCCTTGGAATCCAATCTAAAATTTCGGCTGTCCATCGATGATCTGTCCTTCTGGCAGTATGTCCAGCCCATTGCCATTTCAGGGATTTAACTCTGATCATGATGTCTTCCACTCTTGTCATTTTTCGGATCCACGAGTTCCTCTTCTTATCTCTCCTGGTTATACCAAGCATGCACCTCTCCATGCTTCTTTGAGTTGTCTGCAGACTTTGTATGTCTCTTTTAGTTAAGGTCCACGTCTCTGCACCATATGTAAGCACTGGAAGGATGCATTGATCAAACACTTTTCTTTTAAGACATAATGGCATATTGCTCTTGAAAATTATGCTGTTTCTTCCAAAAGCTCTCCAGGCAAGTTTTGTACGCCGATTAATTTCTTCATCAATGTGACCCTCACTTGATATCTGCTGTCCAAGATAAACGTACGTGTCTGTTATCTCCAGCTTTTCTCCATCAATCGATAAATCTTCATTTCTTGTAAAAGCATTGAACATCACTTTTGTCTTCTGAAAGTTCATTTTTAATCCCACTTCTTTACTCTTGTCAGCAAGTTCCTGGATCATACTCTGCAGCTCTGATGGGGTAGTTGCAAAAATGGCTACATCATCAGCAAAACGAAGGTGGGTTAGATAATCTCCATTAATCTTTATCCCCTTGTTTTCCCAGCTCAGCGACTGAAAAACACCCTCCAATGTGGCATTAAAGAGCTTCGGAGATATGGTGTCACCTTGTCTCACTCCCTTTCCAATTTTTACGTGTGTTGTATTTTCAAACAGCCTAATCTTTGCACTTGCATTTTCATAGATGTTATTAATAATATTAATGTATGCATTTTCAATACCGCAGGTTTTCAGAGCCATTGTAACTGCTGATGGTTTCACCGAATCAAAGGCTTTTTCATAATCGATAAAAGCCATGCACAATGGAAGTTCATATTCCCTCGCTCTTTCAATTAGTTCTCTCAGCACGTGGATATGATCTATTGTGCTGTAGCCACTCCTGAATCCAGCTTGTTCTCTCGGTTGAGCCATGTCCAGTGTTACCTTCAAGCGGTGTGAAAGAACTTTAGTGAAAATTTTATAAACTACTGATAGGAGGCTGATAGGTCTGTAGTTTCCGAGATCCTCAATGTCACCTTTCTTATGTAGCAGGATCATTGTAGCGGTGTTCCAATCCTCAGGAATCTTTCCTTCATTAAGGCATCGAGTGAAAATTTGGGCGAGTACTGTTTCGATTTCTCCACTTGCTCCTTGTATGATGTCTACAGTAATTCCATCTTCTCCTGGAGCTTTTCCCCGCTTCATGTTCTTGATTGCATGTGCAACTTCTGCTGGAAGGACTGGAGGAACTCTGGTACTGGTATCTTTCATGATGTCTGGAGTGCATGCATCATCCCTTTCATATAATTTGGAGTAAAAATCTTTCACTCTTGTCAAAATTTCGCCTCTATTTCTTGTTACAGAACCATCTTCTTTTCTCAGTGCCATAATCTGTTTTCTTCCCTTACTGAGATGTCCCTTTGCTATCTTTAGGCTTTGGTTGTTTTCAATTGCTTTCCTCACTAGTTCACAGTTGAATTTTCTTGCGTCTTCAGTGATACTTTTTCTTACTGTCTTGCATAGCTCTATATATTCCACTTTGGAAGTCACATCTTCTTTAGTTGTCCTCATCTCTCTTCTTTTTTGCATCAACATTTTCGTTTTCCCTGATAATTTGTTTACATGCAACTTGTTCTTAGACCCAGCTAATTTTGTTGCTGTTTCCATAAGAGCTTTGGTTACTTTTCTGTTAACTTCAGAGATGTCAACTTCTTCTGATGTTAGGCCTTCTAAAGCAGAGAACCTGTTCTTCAGTTCCAACTTGAAGGTATTATGGTGTTTTTTAAGGTTGGTTATGTCAATAGATTTTGTTTGTCTTATGAGCTTGCCACGTTCCAGTTTAGTGTTGAGGTGCATCTTACATCTCACCAATCTATGGTCACTACCTGTGTTGAACTTGTTTAGCACACTGCAGTCTTCTATGACGAATTTTTTGTTACACATAATAAAATCAATTTCACTTGTCGTCCCGTTTGGATGTCTCCATGTCCATTTCCTGTGTGGCTTTTTCTTGAAGAAGGAGTTCAAGATGAAAAACCCTTCTGCCTCTGCAAACTCAACGAGAGTATTTCCACGCTGGTTTCTGTTGCCGTGACCGAATTTACCTACTGAAGTTTCATTCTGTTGCCGTTGCCCTATTTTTGCATTGAAATCTCCCATAATTATTTTCAAGTGCTGCTTACCTTTATTATTTAGATGACAAATTTCCTCATAAAATTCTTCAATTTCTTCTTCAGGATGACTTGTGGTGGGTGCATAAGTTTGAATAATCTGAGCCTGGTATCTTTTCGAGAGTTGGATAACAAGTCGTGCAGCTCTGTCAGAGGAACTTTCAACTTCTACAACTTTATCCTTCAGTTTCTTGTTTATTATAAATCCAACACCACTAGTTCTGCCAGTATCTGTCCCACGATAATAGAAGAGATGTCCACTTTTCAGTTTGATGAGATCTTCTCCTTTTCTCCTTACCTCACTTAGCCCCACGATGTCCCAGTTGATCCTTTGTAGTTCCTCTTCCAATTCAAGAAGCCTTGAATCAGAAGATAGGGAGCGTCCATTGTACGTAGCCAAGGTCAGCATCAGATGGCAGCCTAGTCCGGTCCTCCGGGGATTCTTAGCACCCTCTGCCTTCATGTCGCACTGGCCGCTGCCTTGGCCAGGTACATTCCAGCTGCCGGAGACTGAGGGCCAAGATTTAAGTTGTGGAATCATTTTGGAGGGGTTTGGCCATAACTCACCACGCTGGCCAAGCGGGTTGGTGAGTGTGGGATAGAATTTCCTCTAATCCCGATGGTATAGTTATACCGCTATTGGCGGTCGTCAGAGCCCCTTTAGTGGGAACAGGATGCACCACGAGAAGGCGGGGTTGACATTTGTCAAGGAGAGGCTGTGATGTTACGCATCACCTGACCTTACATCCCTATATATATATATATATATATATATATCATCATCATCATTGTCAACCATTATCAATCCACTGCCGGACGAAGGTCTCCCCAAGTTTCCTCCACAACGGTCTGTCTTGTGCCAGTCTCCTCCATGTCACCCCTGCATACTTTCGAATTTCATCCATCCATCTCCCATGTGGTCTTCTTCTGGGTCTTTTCCTGTCCCTTGGAATCCAATCTAAAATTTCGGCTGTCCATCGATGATCTGTCCTTCTGGCAGTATGTCCAGCCCATTGCCATTTCAGGGATTTAACTCTGATCATGATGTCTTCCACTCTTGTCATTTTTCGGATCCACGAGTTCCTCTTCTTATCTCTTCTGGTTACACCAAGTATGCACCTCTCCATGCTTCTTTGAGTTGTCTGCAGCCTTTGTATGTCTCTTTTAGTTAAGGTCCACGTCTCTGCACCATACGTAAGCACTGGAAGGATGCATTGATCAAACACTTTTCTTTTAAGACATAATTGCACATTGCTCTTGAAAATTATGCTGTTTCTTCCAAAAGCTCTCCAGGCAAGTTTTGTACGCCGATTAATTTCTTCATCAATGTGACCCTCACTTGATATCTGCTGTCCAAGATAAACGTACGTGTCTGTTATCTCTAGCTTTTCTCCATCAATCGATAAATCTTCATTTCTTGTAAAGGCATTGAACATCACTTTTGTCTTCTGAAAGTTCATTTTTAATCCCACTTCTTTACTCTTGTCAGCAAGTTCCTGGATCATACTCTGCAGCTCTGATGGGGTAGTTGCAAAAATGACTACGTCATCAGCAAAACGAAGGTGGGTTAGATAATCTCCATTAATCTTTATCACCTTGTTTTCCCAGCTCAGCGATTGAAAAACACCCTCCAACGTGGCATTAAAGAGCTTCGGAGATATGGTGTCACCTTGTCTCACTCCCTTTCCAATTTTTACATGTGTTGTATTTTCAAACAGCCGAATCTTTGCACTTGCATTTTCATAGATGTTATTAATAATATTAATGTACGCATCTTCAATACCGCAGGTTTTCAGAGCCATTGTAACTGCTGATGGTTTCACTGAATCAAAGGCTTTTTCATAATCGATAAAAGCCATGCACAATGGAAGTTCATATTCACTCGCTCTTTCAATTAGTTCTTTCAGCACGTGGATATGATCTAGTGTGCTGTAGCCACTCCTGAATCCAGCTTGTTCTCTCGGTTGAGCCATGTCCAGTGTTACCTTCAAGCGGTGTGAAAGAACTTTAGTGAAGATTTTATAAACTACTGATAGGAGGCTGATAGGTCTGTAGTTTCCGAGATCCTCAATGTCACCTTTCTTATCTAGCAGGATCATTGAAGCAGTGTTCCAATCCTCAGGAATCTTTCCTTCATTAAGGCATCAAATGAAAATTTGGGCGAGTACTGTTTCGATTTCTCCACTTGCTTCTTGCATGATGTCTACAGTAATTCCATCTTCTCCTGGAGCTTTTCCCCGCTTCATGTTCTTGATTGCATGTGCAACTTCTGCTGGAAGGACTGGAGGAACTCTGGTATTGATATCTTTCATGATGTCTGGAGTGCATGTATCATCCCTTTCATATAATTTGGAGTAGAAATCTTTCACTCTTGTCAAAATTTCGCCTCTATTTCTTGTTACAGAACCATCTTTTCTCAGTGCCATAATCTGTTTTCTTCCCTTACTGAGATGTCCTTTTGCTATCTTTAGGCTTTGGTTGTTTTCAATTGCTTTCCTCACTAGTTCACAGTTGAATTTTCTTAAGTCTTCAGTGATACTTTTTCTTACTGTCTTCCATAGCTCTATATATTCCACTTTGGAAGTCACATCTTCTTTAGTTGTCCTCATCTCTCTTCTTTTTTGCATCAACATTTTCGTTTTTCCTGATAATTTATTTACATGCAACTTGTTCTTAGACCCAGCTAATTTTGTTGCTGTTTCCATAAGAGCTTTGGTTACTTTTCTGTTAACTTCAGAGATGTCCACTTCTTCTGATGCTAGGCCTTCTAAAGCAGAGAACCTGTTCTTCAGTTCCAACTTGAAGGTATTATGGTGTTTTTTAAGGTTGGTTATGTCAATAGATTTTGTTTGTCTTATGAGCTTGCCACGTTCAAGTTTAGTGTTGAGGTGCATCTTACATCTCACCAATCTATGGTCACTACCTGTGTTGAACTTGTTTAGCACACTGCAGTCTTCTATGACGAATTTTTTGTTACACATAATAAAATCAATTTCACTTGTCGTCCCATTTGGATGTCTCCAAGTCCATTTCCTGTGTGGCTTTTTCTTGAAGAAGGAGTTCAAGATGAAAAACCCTTCTGCTTCTGCAAACTCAACGAGAGTATTTCCACACTGGTTTCTGTTGCCGTGACCGAATTTACCTACTGAAGTTTCATTCTGTTGCCGTTGCCCTATTTTTGCATTGAAATCACCCATAATTATCTTCAAGTGCTGCTTACCTTTATTATTTAGATCACGAATTTCCTCATAAAATTCTTCAATTTCTTCTTCAGGATGACTTGTGGTGGGTGCATAAGTTTGAATAATCTGAGCCTGGTATCTTTTCGAGAGTTGGATAACAAGTCGTGCAGCTCTGTCAGAGGAACTTTCAACTTCTACAACTTTATCCTTCAGTTTCTTGTTTATTATAAATCCAACACCACTAGTTCTGCCAGTATCTGTCCCACGATAGTAGAAGAGATGTCCACTTTTCAGTTCGATGAGATCTTCTCCTTTTCTCCTTACCTCACTTAGCCCCACGATGTCCCACTTGATCCTTTGTAGTTCCTCTTCCAATTCAAGAAGCCTTGAATCAGAAGATAGGGAGCGTCCATTGTACGTAGCCAAGGTCAGCATCAGATGGCAGCCTAGTCCGGTCCTTCGGGGATTCTTAGCACCCTCTGCCTTCATGTCGCACTGGCCGCTGCCTTGGCCAGGTACATTCCAGCTGCCGGAGACCGAGGGCCAAGATTTAAGTTGTGGAATCATTTTGGAGGGGTTTGGCCATAACTCACCACGCTGGCCAAGCGGGTTGGTGAGTGTGGGATAGAATTTCCTCTAATCCCGATGGTATAGTTATACCGCTATTGGCGGTCGTCAGAGCCCCTTTAGTGGGAACAGGATGCACCACGAGAAGGCGGGGTTGACATTTGTCAAGGAAAGGCTGTGATGTTACGCATCACCTGACCTTACATCCCATATATATATTAAATCTTGGCCCTCAGTCTCCGGCAGCTGGAATGTACCTGGCCAATGCAGCGGCCAGTGAGACATGAAGGCAGAGGGTGCTAAGAATCCCCGGAGGACCGGACTAGGCTGCCATCTGATGCTGACCTTGGCTACTTACAATGGACGCTCCCTATCTTCTGATTCAAGGCTTCTTGAATTGGAAGAGGAACTACAAAGGATCAAGTGGGACATCGTGGGGCTAAGTGAGGTAAGGAGAAAAGGAGAAGATCTCATCGAACTGAAAAGTGGACATCTCTTCTACTATCGTGCGACAGATACTGGCAGAACTAGTGGTGTTGGATTTATAATAAACAAGAAACTGAAGGATAAAGTTGTAGAAGTTGAAAGTTCCTCTGACAGAGCTGCACGACTCGTTATCCTACTCTCGAGAAGATACCAGGCTCAGATTATTCAAACTTATGCACCCACCACAAGTCATCCTGAAGAAGAAATTGAAGAATTTTATGAGGAAATTTGTCATCTAAATAATAAAGGTAAGCAGCACTTGAAAATAATTATGGGAGATTTCAATGCAAAAATAGGGCAACGGCAACAGAATGAAACTTCAGTAGGTAAATTCGGTCATGGCAACAGAAACCAGCGTGGAAATACTCTCGTTGAGTTTGCAGAGGCAGAAGGGTTTTTCATCTTGAACTCCTTCAAGAAAAAGCCACACAGGAAATGGACATGGAGACATCCAAATGGGACGACAAGTGAAATTGATTTTATTATGTGTAACAAAAAATTCGTCATAGAAGACTGCAGTGTGCTAAACAAGTTCAACACAGGTAGTGACCATAGATTGGCGAGATGTAAGATGCACCTCAACACTAAACTTGAACGTGGCAAGCTCATAAGACAAACAAAATCTATTGACATAACCAACCTTAAAAAACACCATAATACCTTCAAGTTAGAACTGAAGAACAGGTTCTCTGCTTTAGAAGGCCTAACATCGGAAGAAGTGGACATCTCTGAAGTTAACAGAAAAGTAACCAAAGCTCTTATGGAAACAGTAACAAAATTAGGTGGGTCTAAGAACAAGTTGCATGTGAACAAATTATCAGGAAAAACGAAAATGTTGATGCAAAAAAGAAGAGAGATGAGGACAACCAAAGAAGATGCGACTTCCAAAGTGGAATATATAGAGCTATGCAAGACAGTAAGAAAAAGTATCACTGAAGACGTAAGGAAATTCAACTGTGAACTAGTGAGAAAAGCAATTGAAAACAACCAAAGCCTAAAGATAGCAAAGGGACATCTCAGTAAGGGAAGAAAACAGATTATGGCACTGAGAAAAGAAGATGGTTCTGTAACAAGAAATAGAGGCGAAATTTTGACAAGAGTGAAAGATTTCTACTCCAAATTATATGAAAGGGATGATATAGCACTCCAGACATCATGAAAGATACCAGTACCAGAGTTCCTCCAGTCCTTCCAGCAGAAGTTGCACATGCAATCAAGAACATGAAGCGAGGAAAAGCTCCAGGAGAAGATGGAATTACTGTAGACATCATACAAGAAGCAAGCGGAGAAATCGAAACAGTACTCGCCCAAATTTTCACTCGATGCCTTAATGAAGGAAAGATGCCGCCCCGGTGGCGCAGTGGTCTAAGGTGCTGGCCTCTGATCATTCGTCCGTGAGGGGTCCGGGTTCGTATCCCGGTCAGGCATGGATGTTGTGTTTGTCTTACGGCACTGGCTCTCTCCCTTCCCTGGAACCAGTGACCCTAAATTAGGGACGGGCGACTGCTTATAGCCCATTGCGTTGCTCACGGTGGTCATTAATCCTCCAATCAAAAAAAAAAAAAAAAAAAGAAGGAAAGATTCCTGAGGATTGGAACACCGCTACAATGATCCTGCTACATAAGAAAGGTGACATTGAGGATCTCGGAAACACTACAGACCTATCAGCCTCCTATCAGTAGTTTATAAAATCTTCACTAAAGTTCTTTCACACCGCTTGAAGGTAACACTGGACATGGCTCAACCGAGAGAACAAGCTGGATTCAGGAGTGGCTACAGCACAATAGATCATATCCACGTGCTGAGAGAACTAATTGAAAGAGCGAGGGAATATGAACTTCCATTGTGCATGGCTTTTATCGATTATGAAAAAGCCTTTGATTCGGTGAAACCATCAGCAGTTACAATGGCTCTGAAAACCTGCGGTATTGAAGATGCATACATTAATATTATTAATAACATCTATGAAAATGCAAGTGCAAAGATTAGGCTGTTTGAAAATACAACACACCTAAAAATTGGAAAGGGAGTGAGACACGGTGACACCATATCTCCGAAGCTCTTTAATGCCACATTGGAGGGTGTTTTTCAGTCGCTGAGCTGGGAAAACACGGGGATAAAGATTAATGGAGATTATCTAACCCACCTTCATTTTGCTGATGACGTAGTCATTTTTGCAACTACCCCATCAGAGCTGCAGAGTATGATCCAGGAACTTGCTGACAAGAGTAAAGAAGTGGGATTAAAAATGAACTTTCAGAAGACAAAAGTGATGTTCAATGCTTTTACAAGAAATGAAGATTTATCGATTGATGGAGAAAAGCTGGAGATAACAGACACGTACGTTTATCTTGGACAGCAGATATCAAGTGAGGGTCACATTGATGAAGAAATTAATCGGCGTACAAAACTTGCCTGGAGAGCTTTTGGAAGAAACAGCATAATTTTCAAGAGCAATATGCCATTATGTCTTAAAAGAAAAGTGTTTGATCAATGCATCCTTCCAGTGCTTATGTATGGTGCAGAGACGTGGACCTTAACTAAAAGAGACATACAAAGGCTGCAGACAACTCAAAGAACCATGGAGAGGTGCATGCTTGGTGTAACCAGGAGAGATAAGAAGAGGAACTCTTGGATCCGAAAAATGACAAGAGTGGAAGACATCATGATCAGAGTTAAATCCCTGAAATGGCAATGGGCTGGATGGACATACTGCCAGAAGGACAGATCATCGATGGACAGCCGAAATTTTAGATTGGATTCCACGGGACAGGAAAAGACCCAGAAGAAGACCACATGGGAGATGGGTGGATGAAATTCGAAAGTATGCAGGGGTGACATGGAGGAGACTGGCACAAGACAGACCGTTGTGGAGGAAACTTGGGGAGACCTTCGTCCAGCAGTGGATTGATAATGGTTGACAATGATGATGAGGATATGTCAACCCCGCCTTCTCATGGTACATCCTGTTCCCACTAAAGGGGCTCTGACGACCGCCAATAGCGGTATAACTATACCATCGGGATTAGAGGAAATGCTATCCCACACTCACCAACCCGCTTGGCCAGCGTGGTGAGTTATGGCCAAACCCCACCAAAATGACTCCACAACTTAAATCTTGGCCCTCAGTCTCCGGCAGCTGGAATGTACCTGGCCAAGGCAGCGGCCAGTGCGACATGAAGGCAAAGGATGCTAAGAATCCCCGGAGGACCGGACTAGGCTGCCATCTGATGCTGACCTTGGCGACGTATAACGGACGCTCCCTATCTTCTGATTCAAGGCTTCTTGAATTGGAAGAGGAACTACAAAGGATCAAGTGGGACATCGTCGGGCTAAGTGAGGTTAGGAGAAAAGGAGAAGATCTCATTGAACTGAAAAGTGGACATCTCTTCTACTATCGTGGGACAGATACTTGCAGAACTAGTGGTGTTGGATTTATAATAAACAAGAAACTGAAGGATAAAGTTGTAGAAGTTGAAAGTTCCTCTGACAGAGCTGCACGACTCGTTATCCAACTCTCGAGAAGATACCAGGCTCAGATTACTCAAACTTATGCACCCACCACAAGTCATGCTGAAGAAGAAATTGAAGAATTTTATGAGGAAATTCGTGATCTAAATAATAAAAGGTAAGCAGCACTTGAAGATAATTATGGGAGATTTCAATGCAAAAATAGGGCAACGGCAACAGAATGAAATTTCAGTAGGTAAATTCGGTTACGGCAACAGAAACCAGCGTGGAAATACTCTCGTAGAGTTTGCAGAGGCAGAAGGGTTTTTCATCTTGAACTCCTTTTTCAAGAAAAAGCCACACAGGAAATGGACATGGAGACATCCAAATGGGACGACAAGTGAAATTGATTTTATTATGTGTAACAAAAAATTCGTCATAGAAGACTGCAGTGTGCTAAACAAGTTCAACACAGGCAGTGACCATAGATTGGTGAGATGTAAGATGCACCTCAACACTAAACTCGAACGTAGCAAGCTCATAAGACAAACAAAATCTATTGACATAACCAACCTTAAAAAACACCATAATACCTTCAAGTTAGAACTGAAGAACAGGTTCTCTGCTTTAGAAGGCCTAACATCGGAAGAAGTGGACATCTCTGAAGTTAACAGAAAAGTAACCAAAGCTCTTATGGAAACAGCAACAAAATTAGCTGGGTCTAAGAACAAGTTGCATGTGAACAAATTATCAGGAAAAACCAAAATGTTGATGCAAAAAAGAAGAGAGATGAGGACAACTAAAGAAGATGTGACTTCCAAAGTGGAATATATAGAGCTATGCAAGACAGTAAGAAAAAGTATCACTGAAGACGTAAGGAAATTCAACTGTGAACTAGTGAGGAAAGCAATTGAAAACAACCAAAGCCTAAAGATAGCAAAGGGACATCTCAGTAAGGGAAGAAAACAGATTATGGCACTGAGAAAAGAAGATGGTTCTGTAACAAGAAATAGAGGCGAAATTTTGACAAGAGTGAAAGATTTCTACTCCAAATTATATGAAAGGGATGATACATGCACTCCAGACATCATGAAAGATACCAATACCAGAGTTCCTCCAGTCCTTCCAGCAGAAGTTGCACATGCAATCAAGAACATGAAGCAGAGAAAAGCTCCAGGAGAAGATGGAATTACTGTAGACATCATGCAAGAAGCAAGTGGAGAAATCGAAACGGTACTCGCCCAAATTTTCATTCGATGCCTTAATGAAGGGAAAATTCCTGAGGATTGGAACAACGCTACAATGATCTTGCTACATAAAAAAAGTGACATTGAGGATCTCAGGAACTACAGACCTATCAGCCTATTATCAGTGGTTTATAAAATCTTCACTAAAGTTCTTTCACACCGCTTGAAGGTGACACTGGACATGGCTCAACCGAGAGAACAAGCTGGATTCAGGAGTGGCTACAGCACAATAGATCATATCCATGTACTGAGAGAACTAATTGAAAGAGCGAGGGAATATGAACTTCCATTGTGCATGGCTTTTATCGATTATGAAAAAGCCTTTGATTCGGTGAAACCATTAGCAGTTGCAATGGCTCTGAAATCCTGCGGTATTGAAGATGCATACATTAATATTATTAATAACATCTATGAAAATGCAAGTGCAAAGATTCGGCTGTTTGAAAATACCACACACATAAAAATTGGAAAAGGAGTGAGACAAGGTGATGACACCATATCTCCGAAGCTCTTTAATGCCACATTGGAAAATGTCCTTCAATCACTGAACTGGGAAAACAAAGGGATAAAGATTAATGGAGATTATCTAACCCACCTTCGTTTTGCTGATGACAGTCATTTTTGCAACTACCCCATCAGAGCTACAGAGTATGATCCAGGAACTTGCTGACAAGAGTAAAGAAGTGGGATTAAAAATGAACTTTCAGAAGACAAAATTGATGTACAATGCTTTTACAAGAAATGAAGATTTATCGATTGATGGAGAAAAGCTGGAGATAACAGACACGTACATTTATCTTGGACAGCAGATATCAAGTGAGAGTCACATTGGTGAAGAAATTAATCGGCGTACAAAACTTGCCCGGAGAGCTTTTGGAAGAAACAGCATAATTTTCAAGAGCAATATGCCATTATGTCTTAAAAGAAAAGTGTTTGATCAATGCATCCTTCCAGTGCTTACGTATGGTGCAGAGACGTGGACCTTAGCTAAAAGAGACATACAAAGGCTGCAGACAACTCAAAGTAGCATGGAGAGGTGCATGCTTGGTGTAACCAGGGGAGATAAGAAGAGGAACACGTGGATCCGAAAAATGACAAGAGTGGAAGACATCATGATCAGAGTTAAATCCCTGAAATGGCAATGGGCTGGACATACTGCCAGAAGAACAGACCATCGATGGACAGCCGAAATTTTAGATTGGATTCCAAGGGACAGGAAAAGACCCAGAAGAAGACCACATGGAAGATGGGTGGATGAAATTCGAAAGTATGCGGGAGTGACAGAGGAGACTGGCACAAGACAGACCGTTGTGGAGGAAACTTGGGGAGACCTTCGTCCAGCAGTGGATTGATAATGGTTAATGATGATGATGATGATGATATATATATATATATATATATATATATTGTATTTCATCCACCCATCTCCCATGTGGTCTTCTTCTGGGTCTTTTCCTGTCCCTTGGAATCCAATCTAAAATTTCGGCTGTCCATCGATGATCTGTCCTTCTGGCAGTATGTCCAGCCCATTGCCATTTCAGGGATTTAACTCTGATCATGATGTCTTCCACTCTTGTCATTTTTCGGATCCACGAGTTCCTCTTCTTATCTCTCCTGGTTACACCAAGCATGCACCTCTCCATGCTTCTTTGAGTTGTCTGCAGCCTTTGTATGTCTCTTTTAGTTAAGGTCCACGTCTCTGCACCATACGTAAGCACTGGAAGGATGCATTGATCAAACACTTTTCTTTTAAGACATTATGGCATATTGCTCTTGAAAATTATGCTGTTTCTTCCAAAAACTCTCCAGGCAAGTTTTGTACGCCGATTAATTTCTTCATCAATGTGACCCTCACTTGATATCTGCTGTCCAAGATAAACGTACGTGTCTGTTATCTCCAGCTTTTCTCCATCAATCGATAAATCTTCATTTCTTGTAAAAGCATTGAACATCACTTTTGTCTTCTGAAAGTTCATTTTTAATCCCACTTCTTTACTCTTGTCAGCAAGTTCCTGGATCATACTCTGCAGCTCTGATGGGGTAGTTGCAAAAATGACTACGTCATCAGCAAAACGAAGGTGGGTTAGATAATCTCCATTAATCTTTATCCCCTTGTTTTCCCAGCTCAGTGACTGAAAAACACCCTCCAATGTGGCATTAAAGAGCTTCGGAGATATGGTGTCACCTTGTCTCACTCCCTTTCCAATTTTTACGTGTGTTGTATTTTCAAACAGCCTAATCTTTGCACTTGCATTTTCATAGATGTTATTAATAATATTAATGTATGCATCTTCAATACCGCAGGTTTTCAGAGCCATTGTAACTGCTGATGGTTTCACCGAATCAAAGGCTTTTTCATAATCGATAAAAGCCATGCACAATGGAAGTTCATATTCCCTCGCTCTTTCAATTACATGGGAGATGGGTGGATGAAATTCGAAAGTATGCAGGGGTGACATGGAGGAGACTGGCACAAGACAGACCGTTGTGGAGGAAACTTGGGGAGACCTTCGTCCAGCAGTGGATTGATAATGGTTGACAATGATGATGATGATGATATATATATATATATTGATTCAAGGTTTAATGATTACCATGAGCAACTCAATGGGCTATAAGCAGTCGCCCGTCCCTAATTTTGGGTAACTGGTTCCAGGGAAGGGAGAGATCCAGTGCCGTAAAACAAACAACATCCATGCCTTACCGGGATTCAAACTCTGACCCTTCTTGGACAAATGATCATAAGCCAGCACTTAGACCACTGCACCACTGGGGCGGCATGCTCAAATTTGAAGATACTTCGAGATTTCCATTGGGGACTGAAACACACACTATGCTCCAATGGGAACCTTATACACTGCTGGACAATTGCTAAGGACGGATCATAAACGGCTATATAGCGCATAAAAAAGTAAGTGTGGTTGGATGCCAAGTGAAATAAAATAATGTCAGAATGCCAAGACATTACATGAAAGACAATTTATTGTGCTCTGAAATCCAGAAGGCTTTGGAACGTGTTCAAGGGACAAACAGGCCATTTTGTACAGAATTCGTAAACGTGAAAAAAATGCAATTACCGTCCGCAGGCGTTCCGGCGTAAGATGTCAATACGGGATATGGCCACCATGGAGGGCGATGCAAGATTCCACACGTCGTGTCATGCTGTGCACAACATTATCAAGCAGCTGTTGGGGTAATTTATCCCATTCCTCTGTCAGTGCACGGATGAGGGTGTCCTTGTTTATTGGAGGGTATTGGCGACTAGCAAGACTCCTCCCCAAAGCATCCTACACATTTTCAAAGGAATTCAGATCTGGAGAACGGGCTGGCCATAGGAGGCGCTGAATATCCTCGCTCCCAAGACACTCCTGGACAGCGACTGTTCGATGACATGTTGCGCTGTCGTCCATGAAAATGAATCTATCACCGACAGCACCACGGAACATGCGAACATGAGGTAGCAGAACATCATTAATGTATCGTTGGCCAGCCATAGTCCCAGTTGGAAGCACATAGAGGGACGTACGGCCATCGATCATGATGCCAGCCCATACCATGACACTACATGTCGGATATCGGTCCCTCTCCTGTATGTTTGCTGGACAATATGCAGTACCACTATCACGCTAGATCAGTTGTCGTCGACAATCAGACGATAGACTGTATCTACTCTCATCTGAGAAGAGGACAGCAGACCAGTCGTTATCAGTCCAATTGCGATGTTGATGGCACCATTGCAAACGGGCGGTACGGTGACGTCTGGACAATGGGATGCACACAACAGGACGGTGGACGTATATTCCTCCTTCATGCAAACGTCTGGAGACAGTTTTTCGGGAGATCCGCTTGCCAGTAGCAGCCATAAACTGATTTGCTAACTCACTAGCTGTGCTGCGCCAGTGTCTTTTTGTTGATAGCACTATGTACCGATCTTCTGCAGGTGTCGTACTACGAACACGACCTCCCCGTGACGTTTGCTACACTCTCCATTTGTTTGAAATGATTTCCAAAGCCTTGAAACAACACTGTGGCGGACGTCGAACTCCCTGGCAACATCTGTTATTTTTCGCCCTTCTTCAATCTTGCCAATAATACGGCCACGCGTAAAATCATCTAGGTGATGTCGGGAAGACATACTAAAAATTGCAAGTTCGTCAATTGATACTTTCCCTTTCAACTTTGCATTTGAACAACAACAGTCAATACGCATCAAATCCTTTATATCTCTTATCAGCGCTATGACGTCACGAACAAGTTCGGCAATCCAAAATTTGAATACGCACAATACGTCTTACTGTATCCCGCACTTATGCTAATTTCCACATTTTCCTGCCTTCCATCTTATGGTTGCTATCTTTGCTATTGTCATCCGTCCTTAGCAATTGTCCGGCAGTGTATGCAGAGTTCACCCAAATGCGCAATTACGTGTCTAGTATGCATTTAAGAGTGTTTACGCATTGGAATTTTACCAACGCGTAAAAACACACATCCGGAATTTTTCTCGGCGCGTAAAACTATGCATCGAAGAATTTTACCAATTCATAAAAATATGCATCATGTTAGTATTTCGTCTTTCAGAAACTGAAGTAAACAAAATAAAGATTTTTTTCCGTAATCGTAATTCCTTTTTCCTGCAATGTTGCCGCTGGTCCAGTATTTTTGTTATATATCATTTTATTCCACAAATATTTGCATTTCAGTTTAATAACGGAGGTAAAATGTCTGAAAACAGAAATTCGACGACAAAAAAAAAATTCGCTGTATTAGGCACGCGAGTCCGACGGCTTTGAGAAATTTCTCCTTTTTAGTCATAATTTGGGTAATCCTCAAAATCGATGCATAACTGAACAGAAATTTTGGGGAAATTAGTAGTGGTGGAGGATGTTTCCCCCTGAAGCTTTCGAAACCGGAAGTTTGGTCTTTCAAAACTTTCGAAAATGGAAGTTAGATGCAGTGAAGATTTCTCCCGTAATCATAATTTTATTTTTTACGCGACGTTTCCTCTGCCTAGTAAATATTGTTAAATATTTTTTTTAATATTTGAATTTCAACTTGAAAATGGAGGGAAAATGTCCAAAAACGAAAATCGTACAAAGCAAAGATTTCCCCCGTGACTGTAATCTCCCCCCCCAACAGTGATCAGAACATATATCCTGTATTCTTAAACATTCCCACCGAAAATGTTTTGCATTTCAGCTTGATAAAGGGGGGGGTCCAAAAACGAAAGTGACAAAACTGGAAAATTTGATGCATGGTGTTCAAACGTATTTATGTTTTCAAAGTTACACTATATATCTTTTATCTAAAATAGTGAAAGCTATCAATGCATTCATGATGGATAAAATTGTCATCCAAGAGCATTAAAAAAAACTACAATAAAGAAATGGGAACGGAAACAAAGATATCAGCAAAATGAATTTAAGCACTGGATGCTATACAGCTGCAGAAAAACAAAATGTGGCTGTGGAACTTGCTGAGAAGTTTATTAGATATATTTAGATGCCTATAAAAACCTCAAAAGTGCAATGTTTTTACTTCTTGAACACATTGCTGTTCATGTGGTCATTACAAAACATGATAAATTTAATGTTTAAAATATGAATATATTTATTTCTAAAACAAGAAAAAACAGATCCAAATTCTTAATACATTGAGCAGTAGTAAAATTTGTATATGAAAAATCTGGATTGATTTTTCATATTTGCCTAGCATTTCCATACGTATTTTATTTCATCTGTTAATTTTTCCAAAATACTCCCGACTTTTGAAAATTAGTTCCTAAATTTTTTCAAAGGAGTAAAACTATTTAAAAATTTCAGCAAACTGCCTTATAGTAAACATTGTAAGTGCCTACACAGACTGGATGTTCATATGTTCATTCACCCCTCCCTCTCTTTGTTGCAGGAAGGAATTCTAGTACTGCTCAGGACTTTATGCAAAAATACAAAAAATTCAGGATTTTCCAAGGTCCGGAAAGTGAACTAAA
Source organism: Macrothele yani (assembly GCA_039090855.1). Lineage (NCBI taxonomy): Eukaryota > Metazoa > Arthropoda > Arachnida > Araneae > Macrothelidae > Macrothele > Macrothele yani. The sequence goes on along the minus strand of CM077005.1, from coordinate 97,997,563 downwards.
ATTTCACGACTTTTTCGAGATTCTGTGTGCAGTGATAACTTTGCACATGACCAGAGACATTTAGACATCCAAAACATATTGGGAAATAATGGAAGAAATGCATCGATACTGAAAGCATTCAAGAAACCTCCAAAATGATTAATGAATGTTAGAACCTAGAAAATAAAAACTTTACACACATCATTATAAAGGTCTTTTCAAAGATCTTCGATTTCCGTAGTATGATCCGATGCTTTCCATAATCAGCAGCGGACAGACTATTTCCATAGTGACTACGGAGAATCCATAGTAGTTGGAGTCTCTGAATTTAGATAAGAACAAGAGCAACAAGAAGAGTACATTTGGCCTGAGACGTATCAACTAAGAAGTTTGAAAAGTTGTTTCTGTAGAGAGATTTCTTACGAGGCAATTTTAGTAATAACACTACTGAAAATGATATGCCTTCTAACATTTATAATCAGCATAAGTTACTATGAATTGCATACAGTATAAGTTGATTTTAAGTAAATAAAGGAAAACATTTGTTTTATTTTTTAAGAAAATTGCATCTGAAAAAAAACCCCATAGGGGTACAGTAGCAACTGTGCTGCTACCTACAATATAGAGCTATGTCAACTGTCCTTTTGCTGAATACTTTAAGGACATAGAACTAGTGAGATAGAGCCATGAAATAGTGACAGTTTATGTTGTAAGTAAGGCACAGTTGCTACTGTTCCCCTTTGACTATTTTTCCCCCATAGGTTTTACTTTCAATAAGTATTTGTCAAACCTTCAGCCAAGAAAAAAATGTATGCATACTGATCTTAGTTGAGTTATGAAAGAAGAATGCTATACTGCTGTACATGCCAAAGACAGGTTTTCTGCTAAACTAGTTGATGTGAATTCTTTAAAAGAATGTCATTTTTCCTCAAGAGGAATTAAATACCAGTCTAATAATATTCAATTTCAGAAAAAGAAAAAAACAAACAAACTGAAAACAGAGCTAAATATTTTGCATGTGCACAAAGATCTAAATGATGCCAGACATCTGAATTGAAAAGGTATTTCTCTTCATTGAAGCATGTGAAAACTTACTTTAACACTATCAGTGAAGAATGTCTCAATGCCCTATCATCAATGTTATCTATAAAGAATGAAGTACGAAATTCCATGCATAAAAGGTAAAGTTGAGTAATTTTGAATTGCTGATGAACTGACAGCTTTTCCTGCTTTTTGGTGAACTATCAATAAAATGCCGATGCATCTTCGGGCTTCCTCCTAACTCGCAGCTATTTTAATTTGAAGTGCTCGAAATTTCTGTACCTCGTTTTTTCAAATTTCATGGATATTTTGAATTAACGTTATTGCTGTTATTAAAAGCAATTTATAGGATCTACAATTATTATTCCTATTAAACACAATTATGTAGGGCCTGCAAATTATTATCAAAGTAATTTATAGGACCTATAAAATGTCATGTACAGCATTTTATTTTTTTATATATACCCACCTGTTAAAATGCATTACAGCCACCACTGGTCACGGTTATCTTGGGCACATACTATACTGGCAGACAAGTGCACCAAGATGTTCTAACATTACTTTTCAACAACCGTAAAAAGGGTTGCAAGTTTCATTTAGCAAAGTGAAACGCTTGATGATTCAGCATAACTTGCGGTTTCATAGCAAATATGACACTCATTTTGAAAGCCTGTTATATACAGCATCACTGAAGGGCTCTGAACATACAAGTATAATCATTGTGATTATGAGCCCAAGTCACTTATGTTGATAATACTGGACAAATTTTGACTTTTCTCACCTGAGATTGAACCAAGTTACCTGTATGTTATTTGGTCTGCTGAATATGAAAATGGCCATTAAAACACCAGATTAGCTCTAATTTTTTAAATATCTATAAAACAAGTTTTACACATTTGCATATACATACCATACGGTAATCCTCAGAGGAAATGATTCACAACAACACTGCTTTGCCTGTCACTTGTAATGAGTTTTTGGAGCATCTCTCACAAGCATCCAACAATAGTCTGCTAGCATTGCTAAATTCCATTTTCCTTGGTATCTTTTTTTGAGGGTAGTAATGTCCTGATGAAACAAACCATTCCCCATGCTAGTCATTGACAGCACTGCAGTTAGCCAGGAAGAAACCCAGATAAGAGTGTAAAAAGGTTAATTTTAATGACATGTTGCACCCTAGTTGCTTATGGCACTGCAAGAGGGTTTCTACAAACTCCCAGTAATTGTCAGCCTTATTGCTCCCTAGAGTTAGTTGCCTCTTGCTGGAAAGCATTCCAAGCTAATTTTTCATCACCTGTGAGGATATCATCGAAACACTTCTCAGAAGAGCTGAATAAATATACCTTCCTGGATTTTGGCCTCACTAAGTCTTAGAATCATAATATTTGCCCTTCTTAGGTAGTCTTAGAAATTTATCACAAAAGTACAAAAACCCTGCTCCATTTTGATCCATGGCCTTTACAAAATTCTTCAGTCCAAGTTTGATATGGAGAGCAGGAAGAGCAAGATCTTGCGGGATTCTACAAGTGGTTTGTTAAATAAATTCCTCCTCTTCCCCCAGTTCAAGTGACTGTAATGGGCACCAAATCCTTTTTCTTGTACTGGGAAGTCCTGGCACAGCTGCCTCAGAGAAAGAGGAAATGGCAAAACTTTGCCATCTTGATGGGGCTACAGCAGGGTTACACAATGACCTTGAGGAAACCACAAATCTGCCATTTGTCATAGTTTATGGTGGGCAAGTGTTGTTTCATGTTGTATGTTTCTTTTATATGGACTGCATTTCCAAGTGGAACAGATGGTAAAACATTAGCATTATGGAGCAGCAAAGCTTTTAAACTAAACTTAGACAAATCTATGAGTAGCCTCCAATCATAATCTTTGTAGTCAACTTTTAGTGCTGCCATCAGAATCACTATACCAGTGCGAGCAATGAGGTTATCTGTCATTTTAAAAAATGGAAGCAAATCTTTCTGCCAAGCATGAAACACAGAAACACAGGCATATTCTCTTCTAGAGAATATTCTATTGCTGCAGTCTGGATCCCCAACAACTCTTACTTTTTGGCAATTCCAGATCTCTCACCAGATCATACAAATTCATTCTGGGTAATTTTATGTGGCCGTGAAGACTACATAGTCACAAAATCGGGATGTCTTGATGTAGATGCTTTCACATGGGACAGATGTTTTCACTAGCCTTACTTGCTGCTTCATCGAGAGTATAAGGATCTGGTGGTCCAGAACAGGAAGTCTTTCCCTGCAAGGCACTGGGCACACAAAGGAAATATTTAGATTGGTCAAAGACCACTTTTTCTTCTTAGAAATACCATGCCCAACTGGAGGAGTCCTGCAAAAATAACAGTGATTAAGATGGTTTGTCGGTTTCCTCCACACCACTGAAACTGCAAAGATGATCAATTATCCTTTTCAGTTCAACCAGCAGTGCGAGTTTGTTTCACAGAATTGACAACATGTGTGTGGGGCCCAATAACAGTCCTGGTCAGATTCCACAACCAAAATAAAGGCTGTAAGCTTTATCAGAGTAATGGGCCATGTTTGTGATAGCAAAATAATTTGTCCACAAACAAATTATCTGCACTGTTCGCACATTCAAGAGACATCTTTAACACCAATTCTACACTCACAGAATTCACAATGCAAATGTTGACAAGAGTAAACGCGGTTGCAATGACTGCTACAGATCGCATCATTTAATTGGCGCTCAAGATTATCCGCCTCGTGGGAAATCACACGCTCGACACATTGGACTTCCCAGTGCAGACCATCCATTCCACAAGACAGATAATAGACATATCCTTTCTGGTGAGGTCCAACTTGAAACTCAAAAGAGGTAAGAACAGGTGCATATTTCTTTTGATAGGGCTAATGCTGACAGCTGGGAGTGCATGGGAGGCTATAGTGGCTAGCTTTTACAAGGCACTTTTACAAATCTGAGGGTGACAATTGAATGCCCAAGATTGGGGAATGGTTTACTCCATGAAGCAGATTCCCAAAAGAGCAAGGCCCCTCTAAGACAGTGTGGATGACAGTAAGAGAGCATAATGGTCACACAATACATTCTCTGCATTTTCAGAAATTTTGGTATGATCTAAATAGGGCAGTGACAGATCCAAGTATTCCTGTTGTGGATGTGCTGCAGTATTAAGAAAAAAAAAAACTTTTCTTAACACTGACGATATCCTAAAAATTTACCTATGCATACCCATCAGCAATGCCTCTGGAGAAACAAAGTTTCTCTTTTGAAAACCATAATTATTTAAGGCCATTCAGTTCTCAGGAAAAAAGTGCACTTGCAGATTTGCCATTCAGAACAAATGTCTAATACTGATGTTTAATGATACAGCAGAAAATTTTGCCACAAAGAAAGAAAAAATCTTACTTCTGCACATTACTCAGAATATCTGGGAGTAAGGGAATATTATGGGAATTTTGGAGCCACGAAATTCTTGCAAGCACCCACTAATGAAGAGTTAAGATTTCAATGTGCAGTATCAAAGTTCAGAACTTTATTGCAAACAGTTTGACACTTTCAAGAATAAAAAAGAAAAACCATTTTTATAGCAAGAGAAGAGATCACTTTCAAAGACAGCAGATCAATACTGTACTTTTAGGTAAAGTCTAGAAAAGCCCTGATTAACTGGCATAGCCATATGACATGCTTGGGTCATTAAATCAGAATCACAAAACTGTACCCGTAAGAGTGCACTAATTTTTTAATTTGAAGATATTAACACCTCACCACATTTATACTTTTCGTGCCTACACCTATATGTGGCTAAAGAAAATGAATCTATTAACTACTACTGACAGTAGCAAAATACTGTTCATGTGTTCACACTAGCAATTTTAAGCAGAAGTCAAACAGGTTCCTGGAAATATTAACAAAAAGCAAACTACAAGCAGCACAATCAGAAGGACTTACCCCAACTTTGAAAAGTAGGCATACAATCCCATTGTTGTCCGGCTCCCTCTGCTAGTGAACGAATATCAGCGGTCGACAAGACATATCACAACGAACAGCAAAAATGACCGACCGAGTAAAAAGTGAATAAACGGTACAAAACCAAGTATAAAATGGTGAAATTCGAATGAAATGAGAACATTAAAATCTATTGATGTAAAACCAACAAAGTTAAAAGTTGAAAATGACAAAACCATGGAATCTATTTACATTCTACCCATGCTACCAGCATCCATACATGTTTCAGCAAATATTATGCCTTCATCAGTGGAAGAGTTCACAAGTGCCTAGTCCTCCACAATTAACTCAGATGTAATATGACATGCCTGAATGAAATACAGTATGTTAACTTCATCGCATAAGCTATGAACACCTATACCCTATTGCACAGTTCTTGTATAGCGCCATCTGTGAGGATTTCGCTGACATTCGTCCTGCTGATCGGCCAAGCCAAGCAAGCAGAGTTTATCTGACTTCTATTTAGTTGGTCGATCAGCAGGACTTATATGTCGGCGGAATCCCCACAGATGGCGCTATACAAGAACTGCACAATAGGGTATAGATGTTCACAGCTTATGCGATGAAGTTAACATACTGAACAAACTGTCTTTCATTCAGGCATGTCATATTACATCTGAATTAATTGCGGAGGACTAGGCACTTGTGAACTCTTCCCATTGATGAAGGCATAATATTTGCTGAAACATGTATGGATGCTGGTAGCATGGGTAGAATGTAATTAGGCTCCGTGGTTTTGTCATTTTCAAGTTTTAACTTTGTTGGTTTTATTTTCAATAGATTTTAATGTTCTCATTTCATTCGAATTTCACCATTTTATACTTGGTTTTGTACAGTTTATTCACGTTTTACTCGGTTGGTCGTTTTTGCTGTTCACTGTGATATGTCTTGTTGACCGCTGATATTCGTTCACTAGCAGAGGAAGCCGGATGACCATGGATGTAGGCCTACTTTTCAAAGTTTGGGTAAGTCCTTTTGATTGTGCTGCTTGTAGTTTGCTTTTTGTCAATATTACCAGGAATCGGTTGACTTCTGCTTAAAATTGCTAGTATAAACACGTGAAGAACAGTATTTTGCTACTGTAAATAGTAGTTATTGATTTTCCTCTTTTCTTCTCCCCTTGCTCAAATCACCACTTTGAATTCTTCCTACATGACAAAACATCTTTCTACCACCTTCATGAAATAGCACAGCACAAAGGTGAACTTTCTCCTGTAGGTCACATAGGCTTACTTTTAATGCTTCTCTTTGTGCAGAAAGTAACCTTTAAATATCATGCTGCATTTTCAGTGGATGGAATTGTGATGCAACAATATTGGACAACCTTTCACAGGAGAAAAAAAAAATTGTGTGAACTGTAACAATCATTCAATTTTATTGTTTGAGGAATGTGGCAAGTGAAAACAAAAAGTGGGGGTTCTTCCAACCAAAATAAAAAACTAAGGTCCCTGAAAGCATTGCATTCAGATTTGGTGTGAGGCAGAGTTACAGTTGGTTACTGGAAGAGGAAAAGAGCTGCTCTGACTGGACTGAAGTGGTGAACTGAAATACAATAATGAAGTATGAACATAGAATGGTGAGTGAAGTATGTTCTTATGGTTCAGAGAAAAAATATTAACAGGCTTGATCATGCAACTAAGTTCCATTTTCTGAAAGGAAAATATGGAGGGGAAACTTGATTTTACAGATAGTTTATTGCTGGCATGATCATTGGATAAAACTACACAGGACACAACAGGTTAAATATCTGTGGTAAAAAAAAAAAAATCTGATAATTCAGAAGAATATTTTAAAATAGCAAAATTTAATTCTCATTAGATAGTGAAGGATTATCAAATGGGCATACATAACTGCCATGAGACAGGCCTAATACTATAAATGCTGCCAGCACTACTGGTAACCACAAACTTGCTCTTACAAAATAGTTTTAGAAACACCTGTTCCTATTGTGTGTGTTCATTCTACCAGTATAAGAAGCAGAAGAGTGCGTGGATGGATTCAGTAATTTCCTCAAGGTAATTCAGTGAATTTATTCCTTCAGCAGAACAACTTTCGAAATTACTAAGTCTACCAAGAAAAGCAATGCTTTTCATTGACAATGCACCATTTCAAACCAATGAAGATGAGCTAAGTAGTGGGAATACAAAGGTAAATTTTCATCCTAATGTCATTTTATTGTGTCAGCTCCCATGGACTACTGAAATGACAGATAGAGACAATAGGCAAGCCTAAGAAAAGTGAACATAAAAAAGATGTAATTTATTGGATTACACAATCGTGGGATGAGCCTCAACCACAAACTCTGGCAAGATCATGAAGTAACTTTCTGAAAACTTAAATTGCAATAACCAGCTAGCTGTGTTGTCTACACATTGCAGACTGAGAAAGTAGACGATAAACAGGAATGAATGGAGAAGGCTAACAAGAAATGACTGTCACGACATAATAAGAATCTGGCAAATCAGGATAATAAAGAAGATAACAGATCAGGACTACACTGCAATGTAACTAAGGGATTAGTGTCATAGCCGGCACATCTGAATTTTCAAAACTCACTTTTTAGCACGCCTTTTGTAAAAAAAGATTGTGCTTACGTTACCGGTTTGTCCATCCGTCAGTCTGTCCATCCATCTGTCTGTACCCACGATATCTCTGCAACTATTAGCCCGATTTGAAAAATTCTTTTTGCATTGGGAAGCTTGAAATATGCAAATGATCCTTCCTTTTGGTTTTTTTTTTTACAATGTACAATTTTGCCGCAAGAGGGCGTAAATGCAGATGTCGAATTCAAAAATACATTTTATTCCACATATTTGCTTCTAAACATTCGATTGAAAACATTCTTTTATCTTTCGATTCTATTTATGTCGAAGAGTATTTTAGATAGTTACTTTTCCAAATTACGCATAGATTTTCCGCTAGGGGGCGTAAAAGTAAATTACATTTCCCCCGATAATTCTTCTAAAACTCAGATTTGAAAAAACATTTCTTCAGCGGGATATACCTCCTGATGGAAAATCTTTTGCATATTTAATTTCAAACTTTTGGTAAAAAATATTTTGGCCACCAGGGGGCATAAGTATTAATTTTTTTGTTTTTTTTGTTTCCGAGTGTATTTGCCATAAAATCTGAGCTGCATTTTAAAATAGACTGAAAAAATTATTTCGTGGACTGATGCCACTCACATAGATAAACCTTTTTGGAATATTTTCTTCTTAAAATATTCCACAGTTTCTCCGCCAGGGAGCGTAGATGTATATCTTATTTTCGTCAATATCTCTACTTCTAGGAGTCTGATTTGAAAAATTTCTTCTTTGTTGGATAGTGTTTTCAGTGTGACACGTTTTTCATATAATTTTAAAACTTTCAAGTAATTCATAGACTTTCCGCTAGGGTGCATAAAGGTAAATTGCTTCCCCCTATATCTGTGCTTCTAAATCTCCAATTTGAAAAATTCTTTCTGCACCGGATACTGCTCCTGATGGGAAATCCTTTGCACATAATTTCTAATTTTTGTAAAAAATGGTTTGGCCACCAGGTGGCGTACGTCTTATTTTCCACTTCTGATGTATTTGCAGCAAATTATGAGCTTCTAAAATCTCGATTGAAGAAAAAAGTTTGTTGACTGATGCTACTCATGTCGACAAACCTTTTAGGAACAGTTTCTTCTTGAAATAATGCATGGTTTCTACGCCAGGGGGTGAAGATGTATATCTTATTTTTGTCAATATCTCTACTTCAAAGAGGCAGATTTGAAAACTTCCTTCTTTGTTGGCTAGTGTTTCTGATGCAAAATGTTTTCCCTATAAATTCGAAATTTTCAAGTAAATCATAGACTTTTTGCTAGGGGGCACAAAGATAAATTGCATTTTCTGCGTTATTTCTGCTTCTAAAACTCTGATTTGAAAAATTCTTCCTGTACCACATACAAGACCTGATGGAAAATATTTTTCACATAATTTCTAATGTTTGGTAAAGAATGGCTTGGCCACCAGGGGGCATAAGTGTTAATTTCTGCTTCTGATCTATTTGTAGCAAAATCTGGGCTCCTGAAAACTTGACTAATTTTTTTTTCTTGGACCGATACCACTCATATGAAAAAACCTTTTTAGAATACTTTCTTCCTAAAATAACGCATGGTTTTCCCACCAGGGGACGTAAAGTCACATTTTTGTCGATATCAGTTTCTAAGAGTTCGATTTGAAAATTTTTTTGTGTTGGAGAGCCTTTCCGGTGAGAAATGTTTCTCATATAAATTCATGTTTTTCTAAACGCACAAGTCTGCAATCAGAGGGCGTAAGCTCACGATTCTGTTTACAGCAATATCTGAGGGATTAAAACCCCTATTGAAAAACTTCTTTCTTCCATCAGATATTGTTTTCCATACAGGTTCCATTGACTTTGAATAGCTTTGATAAATTTAATTTGAGTCAGAATGAATTCAAAAGACTTTCTTATTACACCCGAAAATTTGGTGTCATATTTCGTTTTTATTCTTAACAGAAGGATTCATTTTGCATTTCCATTTCATTTCTGAAATTTACTGTTCATAAGACATTGTACCTACTTTTGAACTGGCACCTGCCAGCTTTCCTTTCATGTCTCTCCTGATGTTAAAGTCCCATTACAGCACTGGGACTAAAGAAAATAGAATGATTCACTACAAAGCGGGTTTATCTCTTGAGGTGACACTGGTTATGTTGAACAAGGAGAGGCAACTTCAGAGATTTCACATTATGAGGTGCTATGTGTGACCTTGCTGCAAAGAACAAACACAATGCTGAAAAACTTCCTTGAAACAACTTGTTTTGCCATGCTGTGTACCAAGTGTTGCATTTAGTTTTAAATAAATTTTGTTCAGTTTACTTGAAATTTATTTCTTCAAATAATAGTCCTGTACTCTTGGCTGTACTATAGGATTATCAAGATAAACCTGATATCATTATTCTAAAAATAAATTTTATCAGAATGAAATCGGGAATATATTTTTAGTCTGCGATTTGTTTACTTCCCTCTCCCCTATTCCCGAATTACTTGATATTTTTGGAAATCCAACCACATATCAGTACCATTTCAGTTGAATAATTGGGACTCAACCACAAGACTTTACCTATACATACATTATGAAATCTGGCTTTCTTTAACAGAAAAGAAAAAGGTACAGACATAAGAAATATAACTGAAATATACACTATAATGACAAAAGTCACTGGACACCCCTTCAAAAGCAAATGAATGGATCCGCTGCGTTGTTAAGATGCGCGGTACAGCTGCAAATGGTATGAAAACGAGACTGCAGCTAACCGCGATCATGTTGCAATATGAGGTTGAGTGAAAATGTCATGGCGGGAGAGAACTGACTTTGAGAAAGGGAAGATTGTTGGGTGTTATATCAGTGGGTTGTCTGCAAGAGAAACGGAGAGGTGTTTAAACATACCCAAGTCAATTGTTTTGGATGTACTGAATAAGTGGAAGCCACATGGTGTCCCTAAAGCAGCAAAACGTACCGGCAGACCAAAGAAAATCTGTGGTAGAGGATGACGAAGCCTCAGGAGAGTTGTTACAGCTAATCGACGGAGTATGGCACAAGACCTCACTGTACAGGCGAGTAAAAATGCTGGAACCTCTGTATGTACACGTACCATTCGCAGAGAGCTTCATTCCATGGGTTACCGTGGTCGTGCAGCTGCTCATAAGCCTTTTATCTCCACTCTGAATGCTACTCGTCGTTTAGCATGGTGTAAAGAAAATTTATCGTGGACAATAGATCAATGGAAAAGGGTCCTATGGACTGATGAATTCAGATACACGATCCATCAGTCTGATAGCTGTGTGTGGGTATGGCGGGAGCTGGGGGAACGCTATTTGCCACAGTGTACGGTTCCTACCGTAAAGTTTGGAGCTGGCAGTGTACTCGTGTGGGGGTGTTTTTGTGGTATAGTCCCGGCAGGCAAACCTGTTAACCAGCATGTCTACCTCAATATTCTGGACAATTATGCCCTACCAACTCTGGGGCAATACTATGGAGCAGAGCATTGTTGGTACCAGCAGGATAATGCACTGAGCCATAAAGTAAGGACTGTTACAACATGGTTTGACGATAATTCCGTATTGTGTGTGGACTGGCCAGCACAGAGCCGTGATCTTAATCCCATAGAGCACCTATGGGATGAATTAGGGTGGCACATAAGAAGTTTGGAACCAAGACCTACTACTAAGCAACAGCATTATGTACTGAATGGAAGCACATACCTATCACTGTGTTCCAAAACCTTATCGAAAGCACTGACTCGAGTCAGTGCATGCATTAAGTCCAAAAGTGGACTGACACCGTACTAATGTATGTCAATAAATGCTATGTTGTATTTCTCTTCTAGGTATCTGGTGACTTGTAAATATATATTGTAGTAGGGGACTCAGTGTAAAGTTTTAGTAGGAAACTAAGTCAAGCTATTGTGGGAGTTAATTAATGGTTGCTAGCTAGTCACCGGCATTTTACTTTCAGTTACGAATGTTTACATGAAAATTGTTCTTGGAAGAAAGATCTCAACTAAGGCTGGGGGGGGGGGGGATAAAAGCAAATGGTACCAGAGAGAGAGAGGTTTAATGAGCTACACAAACTTATTTAACACCAATTTCTGATTATTTATATTGCCATTTACAGCAACTTTCTAAAACCTTTTAAAACTAATTTAATCAAAATGAAACTTTGAATCAGTGGCAGTAGACAATTCACAGAACTCAATTGTAACACAAATTCAAAATTATTTTGCTTTTCCCCAAAGGAAAAAAAAAAAAAAAGAAAACTAACTTACCACAGCAGATCGACCAATAATTGAGTGTTCGCCAGTCAAAGAAATAAGTTTGTCAGTGATGTTTATTTTAGCAACACCATCACTACCAGCAGTAACATTACCTAAATCTCCAACATGCCTATAGCAGAATAAACAACAGAAAGATAAAAATCTTGTAGCATCAGCAGAACAGTACATAGTACAAAATCACTTAAAAACCAAATATGCCGATTATATAAGTTAATGCAATTTACACTTTCAAAAAATGAAACTTGAAAAACAGAACATTTGCAAATCTGAAATTAAAAAACACTTCATACAAAATATAACATTTAAAATCCAATATTCACAGGGTATCTGTTAATAATAACATTTTCTGCACTCCAGAAAAGAAAACAAAAGTCCATCTGCTTTGTCTGTGTAGTATGGTTGAAACTCTCAAAATGTGTAGAAGTCTACTTCACTAACACCCCCAAAACCAGCTATAATAAAACAAAGTGCTATTCCAAAACAGATTAGATAAGCACCCTTTGTAGCACCACACGTAGACCTCCACAAGACTAAGATCTGCATCTTTATACTACCAGACTGTTGTTTCATCACATGTTTAGAATCAACAGCCATGCAAAAAGTAAATATACCAGAGAAAAACAGCCACACCTACCAAGTAGGGGAAGACTGGCCAGCGACACATTTGAAAGGACCATTCCTCCAGGCATGCACTGTGATACAAGAATTCAGCAGATCGCACACCTTGGTTTGAGCTGCTAGTACCTTACATCTCCTCACATTCGCCTATCGCAGTTCAGAATCACAACCACGTGAATAACAAATGTGGCACCCACGTGCTCAGATTCCAAGAGTGTTCCACAATTTAGCGCAGCCACCTGCGACATCTTGGCAATGGCTTTTCTTGAACTGCGGCTATTCTGAAATTTGGTGAAATGAAAAAAAAAAAAAAAAAAATAGAGTACTTTCATGGACTCTGAAAACCTCCTTGAATTTAATTTCCCTTTTTCAGGGCCCTTGAAATTCCCTGAGTTTTGTAAAAGACTGTGGGAACTATGTCTAGGGTATCATAAAGTGTGCTGCCAGTCGGTCCCGTGAACCCTCAATAGTGATCAGGAAATGCATTGTATGGCAGCTTCCTTGCAACACTTGTGTTTCAACGTGGAGAGTGTATTGTGACCAGCAGTGAAACCTGGTGCTTCCACTTCCACCCAGAATCCAAGCCTGTGAGTATTCATTGGTGGCACACACCCTCTCCCCATCCAAAGAAATTCAAGGGGCTAGTATCTGCTGGAAAAGTGATGACAGTGTTCAACCACTGAGGCCCATTTGCTGGTAGAGTTCAAGGAGCCAGATACCAGCATCAATGCAGCATGGTATTGCAAAACAAGGTTTGCACACCATGCCGTTAAGAATAAACATCCTGGCTATTTCAGTAAAGGGATCATCTTGCTGCACGACAACACACATCCTCATGTTGCGAACATCGTAATGGACAAATTGCAAGCCCTTAAATGGCAGACCATGGAGCACTGCCCTACAGTTCGGATCCTCGCCTTGCGATTTCCTCTTCAATCCACTGTAAAAGACACCAAAAAATGAGGTTCCGGTCAGAAAATGACACAAAGCAATTGTATTGGATTTTTGTACTTAAGACTTTATCACAACTGCATCTTCAATCTTGTTTGTCAATGAGACAATTTCTTGACACCTACTTGCAAGCACTTGCAGATATCTATAACCAATACATATCTGAGCTTACAGACTACGAATGGAAACTTTTTGAACATGCATTATAGTATCACTTTGTCTTCCCACCTGTATATAGACAACATATCTATGCAGCTATTATTTCAATTTGAAAACTTCTTACATTGGGAACCCTTGAAATGTGAGAAAGATGACCATTTTTCAATCCTTTCATATGCATAAGTTTGACACTAGAGGGCATAAACGCAGTTTCTATCAAATTCAAAATACGTGCTATTATGTATCTTTGCTTCTCGATATCAGATTGGGTTTTAAATGGTATTGAAGGAAATAATTTTTTCAGACCATTTGGGGAAGTTTCTTTTGAAAGTGATGCATAGTTTCGCTAGTGCGCGTATTGATAAATTGTGCGATTTCTCTGATAACTTCTAAAAGTCCCATTTCGGAAATCTTTGATAGAGTTTCTAATGGAAAATGTTTAGCAGGCAATTTCTAGTTTTGATAAACCTCTGCCACTAGAGGGTCAACTGTATAGGTTTCTAATGTGTTTGCAGCAACATCTGCAACTCTGAAAACTTAAAAGTTCCTTTAAGACTGTATATTGCACACAATGGTAAATCTGTGCATATTTATTTGCTCAACAAATGTTCCATATCTAGGAGCCAGAGGAGATGAAGTCAGATTTCAAAGAATAATGTTTATGTGTGGATCTGATGCCAGAATGAAAAGTGATAAAGTATATATATATATATATATATATCATCATCATTGTCAACCAATACCAATCCACTGCTGGACAAAGGTCTCCCCAAGTTTCCTCCACAACGGTCTGTCTTGTGCCAGTCTCCTCCATGTCACTCCCGCATATTTACGAATTTCATCCACCCATCTCCCATGTGGTCTTTTTCTGGGTCTTTTCCTGTCCCTTGGAATCCAATCTAAAATTTCGGCTGTCCATCTATGGTCTGTCCTTCTGGCAGTATGTCCAGCCCATTGCCATTTCAGGGATTTAACTCTGATCATGATGTCTTCCACTCTTGTCATTTTTCGGATCCACGAGTTCCTCTTCTTATCTCTCCTGGTTATACCAAGCATGCACCTCTCCATGCTTCTTTGAGTTGTCTGCAGCCTTTGTATGTCTCTTTTAGTTAAGGTCCACGTCTCTGCACCATACGTAAGCACTGGAAGGATGCATTGATCAAACACTTTTCTTTTAAGACATAATGGCATATTGCTCTTGAAAATTATGCTGTTTCTTCCAAAAGCTCTCCAGGCAAGTTTTGTACGCCGATTAATTTCTTCATCAATGTGACCCTCACTTGATATCTGCCGTCCAAGATAAACATACGTATCTGTTATCTCCAGTTGTTCTCCATCAATCGATAAATCTTCATTTCTTGTAAAAGCATTGAACATCACTTTTGTCTTCTGAAAGTTCATTTTTAATCCCACTTCTTTACTCTTGTCAGCAAGTTCCTGGATCATACTCTGCAGCTCTGATGGGGTAGTTGCAAAAATGACTACGTCATCAGCAAAACGAAGGTGGGTTAGATAATCTCCATTAATCTTTATCCCTTTGTTTTCCCAGTTCAGTGATTGAAAGACATTTTCCAATGTGGCATTAAAGAGCTTCGGAGATATGGTGTCACCTTGTCTCACGCCCTTTCCAATTTTTATGTGTGTTGTATTTTCAAACAGCCGAATCTTTGCACTTGCATTTTCATAGATGTTATTAATAATATTAATGTATGCATCTTCAATACCGCAGGATTTCAGAGCCGTGGTAACTGCTGATGGTTTCACCGAATCAAAGGCTTTTTCATAATCGATAATAGCCATGCACAATGGAAGTTCATATTCCCTCGCTCTTTCAATTAGTTCTCTCAGTACGTGGATATGATCTATTGTGCTGTAGCCACTCCTGAATCCAGCTTGTTCTCTCGGTTGAGCCATGTCCAGTGTTACCTTCAAGCGGTGTGAAAGAACTTTAGTGAAGATTTTATAAACCACTGATAGGAGGCTGATAGGTCTGTAGTTCCTGAGATCCTCAATGTCACCTTTTTTATGTAGCAGGATCATTGTAGCATTGTTCCAATCCTCAGGAATCTTCCCTTCATTAAGGCATCGAGTGAAAATTTGGGCGAGTACTGTTTCAATTTCTCCACTTGCTTCTTGTATGATGTCTATAGTAATTCCATCTTCTCCTGGAGCTTTCCCATTTTTTTTTTTTTTTTTTACAGTTCTTTTCTTTTTACCCAAACCCACTTATTGCAAAATAAAGTTCCAGTTTGCTCCATAATTTTCTTTTCCCATTCTTCCAGTTGCTGTCCTAATAAAAAAAAAAATGTTTGATTTTATTCGAACACAATTTGTGGAAGATATATTTTGTAAATATTAATTCAAAGTACTGTATTTTCCTTTGTATAATCTAGAGCCCATAAAATTCAAAATATTTCCTGCCATAAAACGCTAAATAAAATAAAACACTTCGATAAAAAAAATATTTCCTGCCCAAAATCCACAGCGGCGTATACCTACAGGCTGTGAAAAAAAATAATTTATGCATAATTCGTGACGCACAATTTGTAGACAGTGAAATCCTAAGAAAAACCAATGTTTTATTTCCAATAATCCTTAACCACGTGCCCACAAACCATGAAATTCAGAAAAGAAAAAAATCATTGCATAATATGCACCGGTGATTGTTCATCGTAAACAGTAATTTTCGAAAGAAAAACCACGATTCACAGGATGACAGATCCAAAACAACAAAGAATTAAGAAACTATCATCTTATGAAAAAAACTCATTTTTAAGTACTCTTTTGTGTTACTTTTAAGTAAATAAAGAACTAAAATCCCTGGCTTTTGCAGCATTAGTGGTTTGTTATTTAGGCCTAAAAATCCATAGAAATTACAAACAATCCATAATATGAATCTTTTCTGAATATGTTTCAACTGAATAGCAAACAAAATCCATAACTCATACGATTAGCACAGCTAAACCGATAAATGCATTTTGCAAGTGATTATGTGCCATGGAATAGCTTTGCAGGTTTCTCATAGCACATAGGCTTCCGCAAGCTCAAATAGTACCACCTTCGTTGTGTCACGTTTGTCAGGATACTTGCAAGTGAACAAAATATATGTTCTTTCAATCTCTTTACAGTTTTCTTTCTTCATACTATGTTAAAAAAAAAATTCTGTTACCACATTTTCGGTACTTTTCTAATAATCTTGACAATCACCACATGGATTTTTTAAAATGCCACTTTTCTTCCACTGGTTCTGGCACAGATCAAGTAAATACCAATTTTGAGCTTTAGTTTCATTAAAGGGGCCGTCCATAAAGTACGTCCGAGATTACAGGGCGAGGGCTCCTGACAACTGGACCAAATGTGACATAGGAGAGGGGGAGGTTTAGTAATTAGGACGTCCAGCAGCAAAAAATATAGTCAAATCGTAACATTAAAAAACTACCCGTTTGTTCACATTGGAATTTAAATATGTTAACAGATATGTCTATCTCAACATGGGGGGATAGTGTCCCCCCCCCGCAGTCCTTTCTGACAGGGTCTGCAAGTATCTTTTATGCTTCTTAGAATAAAGCTATTTCAAATGAATAAACTGAGAGAATGCAATGTTTATTGTTTAATTATATTTTACCTGAAATATACCTCTGCAAGGTTATTCGTTTTAAGGGTTGGTGGCGTCCCCGGGCCTTACTCTGTATTCTATGCCTAAAAACCTCAGTTGCTTCGAGTTAAAAAAACAACTAATTGCTAATGCGCTGTTAACAGCTGTTTTGAGAAAGGTTGTGCACCCCAGGGTAGCAGTGTATAAACGGAACCGAGCAAATGTAAACTAGTCACAAAAAGTTTTGGATTGCCTGGGAGAGTTTAAATGTAAACTTTATCATAGCTATGGTAGAACGAAAACAAGCAACGCCTGGTGCCACTATTACAGAACCGTTCACTCGAGGCGATTTAAGTGTCATTTCACCTCAGCAGAGTATGTTCAATAAAGCACGCAGTCAAAGTAAATTCAGTGCTGGGTTAGTAGGTTTGTATATATCTGCGGCTTCTTAATTTCGAATGGATAAGCAGAAGTTATTTTTTAGTGGCTTCAGGCAGGATATAAAACAGCACATCCAAATAAAACAGGAAAACAACACGATGATGACCCATTTGGAACTCCATCAAGACAGATTTAAATTTACCTGAATTAGTAGAAAAGTACTTGAGTGAAAATCAAAAGAGTTACAGAGAAGAGCTTTACTGATGTCATTCTGGGGAAAACAATCCCAACAAGCTGCTATAAAAACCGCATCTTCCGACGCTTCTCAAGATGCATCTTTGAGCATTGAAGCAAATTGTCCTCCCGAAACAACAAAAATCGCTGTTGTTTCTTCTGATAAAAAAATTTAGTGAGGAACAAAACCCATGTTCGTCAAAAATTAAGCCAGGAATATCCACTAGATTAGCACCAGAGCAACAAGCTCTGAATTATGAAATCAATGTTTTAAATGCAGATGTAGTTGGACTACTGAAAAGGGAACAAAATGGAATGTTAACGGAAGTACAAACAAAAGAACTAACCATAAAAAAGCAGAAGCTAAACAAAACTTGAAAGAAGTCTATGAGAAAAGAAGTGTGACATGCAGAGAAAAGGAAAAGAGCGTTCTACAAAGAAAAGTAAGGCATGTGAACTTTGTGAAAAATATCCTGAACTCAAATGCAAGCTTAAAGTCCGGGGGGAAAACAGGCAGTACCTCTTTAGAAAACGACCAGCCACTGCTTTTGAAAGCTGTGGCTGCCGGTTATAGTTATATTTGGCTCTACTGCCCATGAGAAGCCTTGTGAAGAATCTTATTGTTCAGTAAAAACATTATCTGAGTTAACGGAAAAGCTGAAGGAAGGTGGAAATGATGTTAGTAGAAGCTGTTTATTTACGGCTCCTTCCACGACGAAGCTTGTCATCAGGAGGGAAACTCCATGTTCGTACTGTACCTGTAAAATTAATTCGAGCAACAGCTGAATCACATACAAAACATAGATACCGGTTTTGCAATGGCAACAATGTTGTTTCTTGAGCAGCTTGCTTCTTTATTAAGGTCACAGGAAGTTTCTTTTCTGTGTCAAGATGATAAAGAAACAGCAGCCAGTAAGCAAGCACAGATACTGATGCACCTGGGATACCGAGAGTTACTTTGCATGCTCACAACTGGGTCATTGCAAATCACCATAAACTAATTCCATCAGTGTATGCAGGTATCATTATTAAAGACTGTTTGGAGAACGAAAAGCTGTTAGCTACAATACTCATAGCAGTAAAGGTTGGGAAAACATTCATCATCCACCGCATCATCTCACGCACGTGATCTCAACAGGGTATACGATCTTCCAGAGTTTAGGAACATCATGGGAACTATACCAGAAAATGTACTGAAACCAATGCTCATAATTACTGTTGGTGGTGGCCCTGATGAAAATCCATGCTACGAAAAAGTTATCAAGATACAGGTATACATTTTTAACAAAAAAATTTGGATGCTGTATTCATTGCCAACAATGCTCCTGTTCAAAGTTCCTTTAACAGAGTCAAATGAAGAATGGCTCCTTTAAGCAGAGAACTCACAGGTTTGATTTTTCGCATGATCATTATGGAATCCACTTGGATGCGCAAAGGTCGAACAGTTGATATTGAAAAAGAGAAAATGAACTTCACATTTGCTGGAAAGACACTTGCAGAAGTTTGGTCTAACACTGTAATCAATGAGTATCCAACAATCCCTGAGTATGTAGATCCCACGGACTGAGCTAGTTGAACCCCTTCTTGAAAATGATACTTCACGGAGAAACAAACACGTTGCTGAAAGCCAGTATCTTTTGCAAATAGTAAAATGTTAGGACAAAAAAACAACCTTGTCTGCCATGTCGAAAAGTACACTCTTCCTCATCCTTCAAAATCGCATTTCGCCAACACCTGTTCCTCAAGCTCAAACACTGGATGGCCTAAATATTGCAAGTCAACATCAATATGGATCACTTCATATATTTCTCTGGATATTTCAGAAATGCTACCACGCTCCTGCCAAGCTTTCAGGCCAACACCATACAACCTCTACTGTCTATCAGTGCAATCCACACTTTCTTCCCATATTTGCAAAATTGCATACTGCTCAGTGTGCTCAAGCTAAAGCAGGACTAAAATAAAAGAACACCCTGTTCAAATTGTTGCACACCGACAGAGTGAGCTTATGGCGATTTTGCCATACGACATTAATATGGCTGATGCTGAATTGATCGATGTAGATTACCTGAATCTAACTGATGTCAACATTCCTAAAG
The DNA here is from genome assembly GCA_039090855.1 of Macrothele yani. NCBI lineage: Eukaryota > Metazoa > Arthropoda > Arachnida > Araneae > Macrothelidae > Macrothele > Macrothele yani. Next base: position 97,977,683 of record CM077005.1, on the reverse strand, counting down.
TAGGAAGTTTAATTTCTGGTGGATTGCCCATAATGGACTTTGAACAGCATCTAGAACCCATTTCTGGGAAGATGTTAAACAGACAGTTTAAATATAATTCAGACTGTTAGGTTGCTTTTCAAATTCTAAGAACACAAATGCATCACTTTTTATACCACAGTCATAGTCATGGAAAGAGGAAATAACAAGGGGCAGGTGTCAGGTAATTTATCTATTCAATAGAAAAAACAATTTCATATATTTAAATGAGAAATGTGGCATGCAAAGATAAATTTGCAATTCCTCAAAAAGGCATTTGTTTACTAAATATTTTAAAGTATTATGTATTTTATTAATATAAAACATTTTTAAAGACTAGTCCTATAAAAATAAATTGTAGTTTATTGTATTGCATTGTTGGGCTAATTCCGAACGTGAAAATTTCATGTAAACATAATAAACGGTAGGTGGCTTTAATTTTCAGATTTTTAACATCTTTGGGAATTTATTTGAATAAACTGAGAACAGGGGAGTAAGTCAACCTATATGTATAACCACACTGAAAATTGTAATGCAATAAACAGTTTTAAATTAGCCTCATTTGCGGCAAAAATGCATCCAGTGCAATAAAAAAGAAATATCTGTAGAATGTAAAAATTTATGCTTTGCATAATTCTATGAAATTTGCTAAAATATTTTAAACACACAACAAAGAATTAAGCATTTAAATAATTACTGCAGATTTTAAAGCAGTTATTGCAACATTTAAGTAACACTTTAGTAATTATTGCAATTCAACTTGTAATAACCAAACAATGAGGATTGTATTTTATGTAAAATGGGGCTGATCTTTATTAGAATTTAAGTGTAGCTAATGAGAAAATTTACTTCAATGGTATTTCTTCATTTTGCTTTCTTTTTTTCTTTTAATAGTTAAAAAAAATTAAGATTTTTGATGATATTCAGCTAAATCAGAATATTAATATAAAGTTTTTGTATTTGTACTACCAAATCTAGTGTTTTGTAGATTATATTATCAGCAGTTTTGCAACCTGGAATGCGTGCGTTTATTTGCAGATCTTTATTTCAGAATGATAAAGTTTGGGTAGCATTTGGGAATAAGTTAATGCCTAAATCAGGGCGCAATTTCACCGATTAGCAACTAGTTAGTGAAAAATCAAATTTGCTAGTGAAAAAAAATCGCAGTAGCAAATATTGCTAGTAAGGTAATTTCTTTATTTAAAGTAACCAAAAATCATTATTAATCCACGAAGTTGACATAACAGTTTCTATTATCACTTGTTAAAATAGCGACAATCAGCGATTCTCTTTCGCTAATTTCCTTTGGACACTTAATACCCATCCTCCCCATATCTTTCATCCCTTCCAGTGGAAACTGTCGTAAAAGCGCATTGAAACTCCTCTCCATCGTGCCCTCATTGGTCTATTCCAGAAACTGAACGTGACGTCGGCAATGGTTGCTGTGGCAACCCAGAGCTCTGGGATGGATCGGTTGTTTGACCACCTGCTCTGCCACCCTCCCTTCTTTTGCCCCACGAACTTTGTCCTCAACTCCTGTCGTACCCTAAGCCAAGCGATCGCCTACTTCCACAAGTCTTGATAGTCGTGCATACATCAAATACTGCGCTCTAATGATCAGTGATGAATAAGCAAGAATAATTCCACTTATTCGGATGGCAGACAAAACCGAAAAAAAGCAAACCAAAATGTTACTGGAAAATAGCCTGCCAACACTGGCAAAAGTCTTATCCATAGTAACTAGCCTTATTGTGTGGCATAGAAAGATGCTTTTTTACGAAACGTGTTCATGGAGGGGGTAAACGATTACGGAAGAAACTTTTGCTTCGTCTGACTTCTGGTTTTGGAAAATTTCCTTGTATTTTCAAGCTGAAATACAAATATTTATCCAGTAAAATGTTAATGAGCAATAATACTCGACAGAGGCAACATCGTGAGAAAAAAAAATTATGATTACGGAAAAAATCCGAATTCCGTCTACCTTTCGTTTTTAGTTTCGTAAAGACGGAATTCATATAATAACGAAAAAAAGCCGGAATTCCTTGAATTCGCAGAAGAATCTCGTGCCTGAAGATTACAGAAAAATTTTGCAGCAGCCAACTTCTGTTTTTGAAAATTGTTCTCCACAGTTTCAAGCTAAAATGCAAACATTTATGCAATTAAATGATATTTAACAAGAAAAGCGTACACAAAGACAACATTGGGAGAAAAATTTGCGATTACGGCAAAATTTTCTTACTCCGTTTCACTACTGTGTTCGAAAGTTTTGAAGCACGAAATTTCGTCTCCAGATGGAAAACGACCCCACCCCCTCTCCCAAATATCGATCTTCAGAATGATCTAGCTGATGAAAAAAAAAAAAAAAAGCGGGATTCCGCGAATCCCCGTAAGAATCTCGTGTATATCATAAAAATAATAGCAAAAGAAAAATTTGAAACAAAATGAAAATTTGTAGAATCCGTAGTTTTGATAGTGAGTTCCCGTAGTCAGACAACTAATTCCGTAGAAACTACAGCATTGTGTGGTAGTTGGCAGATATGAAGTGTGTAGAAGTTTAGCAGAAATTTGTGCAATACTTCCACTTAGTACTGCATGTTGTGAGAGGTGGGATTCAGTTTTTTAAAAAGAATACAAGGGGATTGGAGGAACAATTTGTCTGTTGAAACTTTAAATGCTCTGATGACAATTGAAATAGAAGGGCCACAAGAAGAGATTTTTAATCCACGGTCAGCAGTTATAAAGTGGTATGATGACAAAATCAGACACCCTGATCGTAAACCATATGGGAAGAAATCTGAATTAGAATGTCAGTGAAATATATTCATGTGGTATGAGAATTTGTTAGAAATTAATAATAAAGATAGTCACTAAACTTATCTAAGATTCTATTCATTATTCAAATAGGTAAGTCAAAATATTTATACACATATTTAAATTTCTGTGTAACTTTATTAGAAAATAAGTTACGATGTGATTTAGTTTTACTTGCTAGTCATGCAAATGTTTTGCTAGCAAACTATTTGGCCACTAGCAAAATTTGCTAGTGAGCTTAAGATGAAATCTGCAACTGGCCTAAATAATAAATATTTTCTGAAACAAGCATGTAAATATATCGAAGATTCCTTTAAAGAATTACATGTTTTCTGTTTCACAACGGACTTTTGAAAGCAGTTGTCAAAAATAAAGGGGTTGCAGGATTAAGACGCACTTTTTAGGGGGTCAACAATCGGACAAAATGTGACATATGGGGGGAGTAAATAGTAAAAAATCACAGATGTACTTTATGTACGGCCCCTAACAGTAAAACTGTCTTGTTGATTGAAATAGCAATGAAGACTTAAGAATGGAAAGAACATTCCTTCACTCAAAAAATTTAACGTTGCTGTTGCATTACAGTAATACAAGTGAAATCTTAACTTGAAGTGATAAATTTTTTAAAGTGGCTCACAGTGGGTTGTAAAAAAATTGTCTGTTCCCACGTCCATGTAATACAAAGTTAGAAAGTTTAGAGCCAAAAATACAAATTAAAAAAAAAAAAAGAAAAAAATATGGGGAAACAAAATCTTTAACTATATTAAATGTGCTGCTTATGTAAACTGAATTCCTACTTCCACATCAGCTGGTAATACAGTTTACATCGGCAGCACATTTCGTATTATTTAAAACATTTAGCTGAGCACAAAAATGATGTTACCCAAGGCAGACCTAATTTTTCCTTGCCTTTACTCATTTGGATACTCCAGCAGTGCCTCTCTCTGGAAGAATACACAGGAAATTGCTTCTTTTGTTATAAAAAGGGAGCTTTACGTTTTTGGGAAAGCACGGAAATTTGCACCTCTTCAAATTGTAATACCAACAGTCATTATTTCGTACCTATCTTTGGAAATTTCTCCAATCATTTGGCAACAACCATAATCAAAAGCTTGAAAACCAAATACGGCAACCAGTCTAGCTTCACAGTTGACAGGTGATCAAGACCCAAGTTGGATTGAAAGATTGATTTTTAGTTTCTTTCAATGTAACATGCATGCCCATCATATTTATTTCTATAATAAACTGAAGGTTGTGAGGTCGGAAAACACTGAAAAGTCGCCAAATACTGTCCACATCAAATGTTCTAGAATTACTTTAACAATGCTACTGAAACTTTCCTGTTATGTTGGAGGAATGATAAACTGTAATATGCAAACTGAGGTTGTGAGAGAGGAGTGTTTCTACCAACTTCTTAAAGAATTTCTCAAAAGAAATACGAAAAATTCGCCCATCATAACCTTGAATCAGGCTAACTTCATTTGAAGGAGCAGAATTCACTAGCTAGAGGCCAATAGAAGATCTTTGCTGGATCAACTGGCCATAACCCAGTTGAAAATTTATGAGCAGTTGTCAACATAACCATCAGAAAAATAAACTGTGCAACCAAGGAATGCAATTTTTTTATGTGATACTGGTTTGGTTCATGAACAGAAAACAAAACATTCCTATTGAGTTCATGTCACAGAACTGTACAGTTAAGTCAAAGCTAGTCAGTCATCTCATAATGTAAAAAAGTTTGAGGGATTTGGTAGTGAAAGGCTTAAGAACTGTTTCACTAAAATACAGAAATAAATTAAAATGAGTTAAAGCATATCACATATTGGTATTTATGACAAACCTGTTTTCATCTACAGGAGCTCCATGTTCTTTTTTATGAGGGTTAAAGTGAGCCCCAGCACTTATGCAACCATTTGTATTATCCCCAAACTCGTGAATGTGGAATCCATGGAGACCTTCAGTCAATCCAGTGATTTCACCTGTCACACTGACAGCAGAATCTGAAGACTACATAGAACAGAACAAAATTCATACATAGCATTACACATCAATTAAAATTTATACATGAATTCTCCTGTAAAAATCTTTATGAACTTTCTCACAGACAAAAGAAATATTAAACTGTGCTTTTCAAATTTAAAAAAAATTAGTCAAAATTTAGTCACAGCAAAACAAAACCCAAACTGATGTACAACATTTTAATATATCACAAACATACCTAAAAGTACATTTTTTTTTTTTTTTTTTTTTGCATTACAAGGTTTTAATTTTTGATTGAAAGATATTTCTAGTGAAAAAGTTATAAAACTTGGGATGTTTCAGTGGCAACTTCTACCTTCTTCACAGCAATGAAGTGACTTAAGATTAGGTGTTAACATGTTAAGTTATGAAATTACCTCTTAGGTTAAGTGTTTTAAATAGAAACACTACTTATCTTTCATCGTGTTACATGGATTCCTGCCATTCCTTTACATTATTATTTCTGACCTCCTAGCAGAATTGTGGTGACTGATATTGCAGATTTTATTTCATTTAACAGACAAAACCAATATTCCCAGAACCCTTTTTAATCCTTTCTTGCAGACTTGATTATTGGTGCAAGTCCACTCTTCAAAACTTTCTGAAAATGAAAGATGGAGTGAAGATTTCTCTCATAATCACATGCTATCTTTTTTCTTCTTTTGTGTGTGTGGTGCTCGTGCTGTCCACACTTGTTAAATATTTTATTGCATAAATGTTTGTGTTTGTTTGAAAATGGAGGCAACAATTTTAGGAAATGGAAGTTAAGAGGGTTGGAAACAAACTTCTTCTTATGATTGTCTCCTACGCCCTGTTTGTTGTTAAATAAAATTTTATTCCATAAATATTTGTATTTCAGCTTCTACAAATGGAAATTAGGCAGAGCAAAGATTTCTCCTGTAATAGCAATTTGTTTTTCCACAACGTTTCCTTTGTCCAGCATCGTTATTAAATATCATGCAGAAATTTGTGCGTTTCAGTTTATTTCTGTCAATGCAAGAGAATATGATCAAGGAACTAGCTGACAAGAGTCAAGGAGATGAATTAAAATTAACTTACTGAAAAAAAATTTATGCACAACACTTAAGAGAACTGAAGATTTACTGGTTCGCAGCACAAATTTGGAAGAACTAATGCCTACATCTACAGGGTTCCCACTTTCTTCAAAAAAAAAAAAAAAAAAAAAAAAAAAAAAGGACTTTTTAAGTACCTCTCAAATTTTTACTTATCAACTGCTAATAACAGAACAAAGGCATATGCCCCAATACTTTTTTTTTTTTTTTTTTGATTGGAGGTTTAACAACCACAGTGAGCAAACTCTGCGGGCTATAAGCAGTCACCCGTCCTTAATTTAGGGCCGCTGGCTCCAGGGAAGGGAGAGAGCCAGCACCAAATGACAAACACAACATCCACGTTTCACTAGGATTCGAACCCATCTTGGATGAATGATCAGTACCCCGGTAGCACACACTTGCAATTTAACGTAGGCGCAACGCTGTGACACCGTATTCTATTCCTAATCTGGTAGGCAAGACGTTATCGTTGTACACAAAGCCAACAATTTTCGAACTAATGAGCTAATGAGGGTAAGATTGTCGCTGAGCATCGACCTTGAGCCAGCTATGCGGGGGAGAGTCCCGCACCTGCCTTCAGGGGTCGAGTGAGCTGTTTTCACATGCATGACCTTCACCCAGTTCTCAGACACGTTTTGTGATCTGTGGTGGACGCTTCATTTTCAATGAAGATGACTGTCAAACTGCACATTTTACATCTCATTACATCGAGTTTTTCTGCAGTGAGATTATTTTTGGTAAGTATTATTGCTTGGTAAGACTTTCTTTATATTCTAGCAACATAAAAGTTTAAAACTAATGGTGCAAATTTTTTTCTAAGTGCTGATATGATACAACAGGTTTAACTTTCATTTCACTTTCAGAGGTGAATTTTGAAAAAATTAGTGGATTTCTTAGTTAATAATAAATTTTGCACTTGGAAGAGAGTAAATTAGTGACCATTGTTATTTTTCCCCAGCATGCGGATGTGATAGAGTGATCCCGTAAATAGTTGCCCGTAAAATAAGTATTTCAGTTGTTTTTGGCTTCTGATATTTCTATTTATGTGTTTTATTTTTTATTCCAAAACAACTAAGCATAATGTATCATTACACAAACTTTTCAAAACGACAAAAACTTAGAATTTGTCAGAAGGAAGCGGAGCAGAAACTTCAGCTTGCTAGTTTTATTGCAATGGAAGAATCTCAGGTAGGTACCAGTAGTAATTTTTTGGAACAAGTAGGTGAACAGTAATCAAATAAAATTTTAAGTGACAGAAATGTTAATTATGGGACATCAGAAAATACACATGATCAGGTTGTTCAAAATCCCGAGATCCCTCAGCCATTTGGAGTGCCGGTATCAAGTACGCATTTAGAGTTGCCTGATACCGGAGTGTCATATGCCTCAAATTATGATGCATTTTATGACCCTATTTGCAATGAGTTTTCATATGCAAATAAATTTTTGGATTCTTCTAGTGCAGATTCTGACTCTGAGCAGACAGAGTCCCCAGAGGTATTTTGGGATAATCTACGCCAGTGAGCTGTTTTAAATAATGTTGTCTTATCTGCATTAACAGCATTATTGAATATTCTGCGCCCATTTCATCCATACCTCCCAAAGGATGCTAGGACTTTGTTAGAAACCCCAAGAAAGACAGCTGTTAAAAAACTTAACAATGGAGAATATTGTCATTTTGGGATTGAAAATGAAATTAAACATGTATTGCACAACTGTAAATTAGATCCTCAACTATTAGTTTCTCTTAATGTAAATATTGATGGCTGACCTTTACATAAAAGCACAAATAAGCAATTCTGGCCTTTGTTAGGTCAATTAACATCTGTTTCTTCTAAACCATTTGCTATACGAATGTTTTGTGGTACTGGAAAGCCAGATCCTCTTTCAGATTACCTGCATGATTTCATAACAGTGTGTGAAAATTTAATTAAAAATGGCTTGATCCTAAGTAATAATGTCATGTAGAATTTAAATTAAATGCTTTCATATGTGATGCTCCGGCTAGAGCTTTTGTAAAGTGTATTAAATCTCATAATGGGTACAGTGGTTGTGACAAGTGCTCCCAATCAGGCACAAAACCACCCTTTGATAAGGTGCAAGTTGAAAAGGTTTTTTTTCAATTCCAAAATTATTTTAAGAACTCACATTTCTCTATAATTTGAGTTTTTGTGAGCAGTATGTTCAAGGTGATTCACCTATTTATTAGGGCACAATTATACAGTGCCATTAGTCTTCAAAAATTTTCATTTCCCTTTAACATATTCTGTTGCTTTGGGGATCTGTGTTTGAAACATAACATATAATATAGGTATAACTATTCCCTTTGATTCCAGAAATGACAAAATTTTCTGTCTTTCTAACTTTCCATTAAATATTTTAATGAAAACTTGATCTGATATATCTTTCACACTAAAGTAAAGGTGCTGATTCATACTGTTTCCTATATTTTTATTGCAACCTCAAGGAATTATATATGTGGTTTAAGTAAAGAATTGTCATTTATTTTGTAATGAAATTAGCTAAATAGTCTAATAGAATAATTATTTGCCTAACTGCATCAGTCATGACTTGTTTGTAACTAGCTTGTTTGTTGAAAACTGCATTGCATATATTTTTGGCTTGTATTTCTTATGATTTTTTTCAGATACATTTGAGAGAGCAAAATTGAAACTAAGTGATGCTGAACTAAGGGATGCTGAAATCACTTCAAATACGAGTGCTGGATCTGATTGTGAACCTCAGAACCATCCCAAAAGAGGGGGAATGCAAACTATATCCCAAGTGAGTAAGACAAAGAAACAGCATCTCTTCCTCATGCTCCAAGTGTGAGATTGCATTCCCAATTCACTGATATGCCTAGTAGGCAAATCTCAAGTAGTTACTGCAAAGAAAGACGTCAAAGACACCTGAATGAAGAGAAATTTTATGCTTCACCACCACAGTATGCTTCACCATTGCCACAGGCTTTACCATCTTCACCTGCTTCTGACTGCTCTTGCCACAGAGCAATAATGGCAACACTCAGACATTCAAAAGCAGCTGCAGAACCACAGCCATCTGCTAGGTCTGCTGCTGAAGAAAAATAATGATGTGGTGGAAAACATTCAGCTGCCTGACAATATGCAGGCATTACCACTAACAAAGGTGGAAGACCTGGAAGGATTTCAATGCTCTCCTTCAGGATGAATCAAGCTTTACAACTTGTGTAAGTATTGTTTTTTTCTGTATTTCATATCTGAAACTTCAAAATATATGAGCTAATTTAGTTATATTTTCCCTAAATCTCAGTGGATGGAGAATTTCAGAAAGTGGTATTCACTTTGTCTAACATCACACAATGTTACGAATTTTGACATTGGTTCTTTTTTAGGCAATTGTTTATTTTGTTGCACAGCACTCCTTTAGGCTTTTCAATAGAAGTTCAAGCTTTTTGTTTCATTTTTGCCTTTCATCTCTACGACCAGTCCAAGTGGAAATGAGACACTGGTACACAGTGAGTGTGCAATAATAGTGTTAGAGTGAAACCTATTTGAAAATCATATTTTGCATATGTGCCATAAAATAATGGATTATGTGATTCACTTGTTCAGTTTTTATCTTGTGGGGTAAATATTCTAATAATGATATTGCACATTGCATTGTGCTTACGTGGATATTGCACATGAGCTTCCCCAAGTCATTCTAATACAAATTTATGGAAATAAACAGTGCAATATGTGGATGTTATAATAGTTCTGTGACTGAACTCAAATTCTACTGGTCTGTAAAAAAGACTGGAGTAATTGACGCATGTTTCAAATCTATACACAAGTCAGTTCCAATGCATTTTTGGCAAGTTTAATTACTGAATTTTGTTTTCTGCTGTATAATGTTTCATATTTCTATTATGTATTTAATGGCATAACTGAACTGTATGAATATTCAGCAATGGAAAGATGTTACATTGATGAACAGAAAGTAATTTCATGTAGCATCTTATGATATGCATTTAAATGGTAGCAAAGTACTTCATTAGATTTAATGGTATTAAATATTCTATAATATATGGCTTCTTATATTGCCTCTTTGTTTAACAATGAGCCCATGTATGATCAGTTATTTTGCAAGCAATTAAACTATTTAGTTCCTGTCTAAAGAGAAGCTAAACATATTTCTGTCTATAAGATAAAGTGGTTGAACTACATAATCTTAAATTTGGGATTTATATTTTTGTTTATGGCAGCACTTATTTTGTAAAGGCTACATATGGCTGCAGTGTCCTGCATGGCTGTGTATGAAAGTATAATTGTTATTACTGTCTGATGTATGGCAGTGAAACATGGGTACTGCAGAAGAAACACAGGAGTCGTTTGTGTGTTGGAGAAATGAGTTACTTAAAGGTTTTTTTTTTTTTTTTTTTGGCAAGACACGTTCTGATTGTCTGAGGAATGAAGATGTGTTGCAGTTGTGTAATGCGAAGCAAAATGTTGTTAGTAAGGTGGAGACTAATATGCTTTGGTGGTTTGGCCATGTTGGAAGAATGAGTGATGAGATGCTTACTAAGAAAATACTTTTGCCCAAGTGGCAGAAAGGCCAAGGAAGTCCTGGTATGATCAGATTCACGAGTGTCTGCATGAGAAAAAGATTATGAAGTATAGAAGATCTTGTGTATGGTGTGTGATAGATGTCAGTGAAGCCCGAGTTGTATGTCAAGATTGCTGTAAATTGAGAAGTTTGATATGGCAACAGCAAGTAAAAATTATCTGGTAGTTTGTATTTCTTCGTAGAGCTAACCTCTAAATCTCCAAGAACAGCTTAGTGATTTGTATGTATGTAATTATTGCGGCATTCCTAAAACTGAATTTGTGTAGCAATGCCCAGTATCACAACCAGAAATTTTCAAGGGGAAGAAGGGGCATTGTACCTCACAGAATTTCCCCAGGGGTGACCCCAGCCCCTAAATTTACCGGGGGGGGGGATAGTCAAGTGCCATAACAATTAAGGAGGAGGTTGACTTTTGTACATTTATTCTTATCTAGTTACTAGTAATGTTACAATACAAGAAAGTTAAATGATTAGAAGGAGCAGTAGATGAAATTCTTTTCATTAGATTTTTCTAAATTTATTCAACAGAACTACTTCCTTATAATTATTGTATGTTATAATGATACGGAACATGATTAAAAAAGTATATGTAGATTGCGTATCATGATTTTTTTTTTTTTGTTTCGAACTATTATGTATAATTTTCGGCTCAGTCAGCCAGGAAGGGGTGCATAGGCCCTGCCAGTGGGTGCACCACTGGTGATGCATTATAACAAAATCAGTAAGCATACCATTATGTAAAATGGCATTGATGAATGTGCATGCAGATTACTTGCGTATACATTTTAACATCAGTCCCTGAGAAATCTATTTTTCAAGATGTTCACGGCAGTTAAGCACAAGGGCAAACTGAAAAAGTTACAAGGAGGTGGCCATAAAATTAAATTTACAAAAATGAAATTACTAATGAGGTGAAATAACAAATGCACATTGGTTGAAATGGTATGTAACAAAACTGGAAAACACTATTGAAAATTAAATCATCGCAACAAGTGAAACAGACTGCCCAAAGTAAAGTACATTAAAATTTTATTTTGGTACACTTAATGTATAGGTAGAGGGGGATTGAGATGACCAAACCAGGCCAGCAATTTTAGTCTTGCCATCCACTGTGGAAACATATGTACAGGAAAGTACTTAATATATTCCCTCATTTTTTTTTTTTTTTTTTTTTTTTTTTTGTTAGATCCTGAATGAAGAACTGTTGAAATATGCACCGCAAAATGAATTTATTCATGAACTTTTAACAATTTAACGGTGAAAGAATTTTAAAAATCCCTTTGCCATTGAATGTAGCATCAAATCGCACTCATAACGAGGTGTTGTACCAAATTATATTTTCCTTTAAAAAATTTGGTTTTGCAACAAAACAAAAAAATCTTGTGTCTCTGAAAGACCCCATTTTCTACTAAATCACTATGAAGTTCACTTTAAAAGTTGAAATGTGCACATGCAACATAGCAATTTTCTGACATGATTAATTTTTTTATATTTATTTGGTTAACTAATCGCTCTACTGCTCAATGGTATCTGTGTTTCCTGCTTGAGTAGAGATTTTTAAGTGCACCCATTATTTTGTCCCATAAGCTACTAGAGGTAAACAGATATTTCTTTTAAGATACACAGATTTCAGAATTTTTCTACCCGAGAAGTACTTTGTGTACTCTGTCAATGGATAAGTGTGAGTGGTGAAGGATTATAACAATGGGTATTAGTGCCTGCTGAATTGCAAAAGAATGGTAGGGCATACCAATGACCCTGGGGTCTCAAGTCCTCCAGCAACATGCCTAACTGCAGTTAGCAATAGCATAATTAATTTATAAGAGCTTGCTTTGTCAGAAGGCATTTTCCCTCCAGAAATGCAGAGAATATATTTATTTTATATTTGTTTCAAAGCTGCCAATGCACAACATAAATGAAAGAATTTTTTTCTTTTCGTTGTTTTATGGAAAGAACCATTTATATAGAAATAAATCTGAAATGAAGTTAACCATTATATTCATAAGTACTAAAATAATTATTAGTTCATTCCAAAATTTCCAGTTAAAAGAATGAGAAAGTGGGCCATGTTTCAAATGGTCTGCCCGTAAATGTCCCAGTAGGCCAATCTGCTCCTGTGGATATGTAAGGATCAGAAAGATCTGTAGTCTTTCTGATACCTACCAAAACATTTCTCGACTGCCCATTCATTTTTGTTTTTATTTTAAAGTTGTTTTGCCAAAACTATGTTTTCTGATATACTTAAAACTCTTTGGAAACTTTTTTTAATCAAAACAAACTGATTTTTAATGTAAGTACAATAAATGTTGTTTATATGCACTTGCAAAAAGTAACTTGTTTTTTCAACATTTTCAGCAGCACTATTTTTCAGCCCTTAGTGATAAAAATATAAAAGAGGCATGCAAGAGGATTTGTGATCAGATGCTGAGCCATGAACTGTGCCTTCAGATGAACTGGAAAGGATGAGGAGACAAGCTGGCTTTTGGAAAATATAAAGTTGATTTGGTGTACAGTAAGTTTATATTTTTATTGGAAATTCAGCTGTAGTGTTTGATTTTTCATGTACTGCTGTTATATTGACAGCTAAATCTTCTACTTTTACTTAAAAGGTGGATAAATGTGAACTGAAATTGTGAATAAGACCTCTTTACAGCATCACATTAGTAACAATTTCTTACCAGTTTGATAATTTTAATCATATGACCACAAGCAACAAGTGGTTGTTATCTGCCGACTTTGAAGTGTTGAAACATACCATTATCTGGCATTTTTCATGTTTGCATTTGTTGCCACATGCCTTGTTTTTTTTTTATTCTGGTACTTTTAGTGGAATAAAAATATAACCTGCACAAAGTCCACTAAAAATATAGTGACCTAAATTTCATGCATGTCCTAAAGTTGTTTGGGTTTCTTTGTAGCCAAAAGTTACAGAGCATGTTATGTTACCCTCAATAGAGTGAAAAGGTAACATTTCATGAAATATCACTTAATTTGGCTATGGTTTTCACACAAATTTAAATCTGCGCTCAGCGTTAAGCAGTCCTAAGAACTTCCACAAAAATTTTAGCTTATGTATGAAGTTTTCACTTTTTTTTTTTTTTTCATCTTCACAACATTGGAAGAAAGATGTATACCAAATTTTAATTTATTTACATGCCTTTTCTGATTCTTAGGTTTTTCATAAAGAGCTCAGAACAAAAATCTTTCTTCAAAAAAGCATAGTGTCAGTCTTAAAATTGACCAGATTTATAATTCACACCTACTTTCTTCTTAATGTGTTTTCTTCTTTCTTACAGCTTTAAAAAATGTTTTGTTTTCTGGCAATGACAAAGAATGCCTTTTCCAATCGGTGATTCACACTTTACTGATGATATTGTATTCGTTAAATGTGTAGTTACCAGAACTGAAGCCTAATTTCTCCAGGACTGTTGATATACCTTTAAAGCCCATTATTGATTTGCATTACAGCAATATGGGCACTAAATGTATAGTCTAAAGTTAAACAAAAGTGTCCTTCAAAATTATTTGAAACATATCAGTGGAGCTAGTTTCCTCTCCCACAGTGCATAGGCCTTATAAGTAAGCAATGCTTACTGATACAGAACTACTTGATACACAAATTCAGAAATACACCCCAAACAGATTTCAAGTGGATTTCAAATCCAAAATGTTTTACCCATATACTGTAATTTGAGTCTCCCATGCTGAAAAAATTGCAATGGAAATACATAATCAGAAAATCAATTCTGAGTAGTCCCATTCATGTGAACAGTTGACAATACATTTAGATCTAGATCTCAGATATTAAAAAAAAAAAAATGTGCCTCAAGTTATACTTTTTGCTTTACTGCTTACTATCTTCTTGCTAAGATATCAATGCTGACTCCTATGTAAGGACCAATATATATATATTTAACTGGTTTTAAAATACAACAAAATGGATACCCATTTTCTGTTTTGAAATTTGCATACAATACACTATTAGCTGGTATTAATTACCTAGTTTTTTCTGCAACAAGACCTAAGTAAAAAGAGCATCTCCAAAAAATGCAATGGCTACTAATTTTACTAATACTTTCAGCTACACAGTTTTCTTAAAATTTTGAGATGGGTAGTGGCAGGACCATGCAAAATGAATTCTTAAAAAATAAGTTCCTGCAACTCAAGCCCCCCTTGAAATGGCAGGTCCTTTAATACACTTCATTTATGACTATGGGCCTTTGGATGCAGTAGCGGACAAGTGAAAATTGTACAAATCTTACAGGTCCTACCATTACCCATCAATAGCATTGACGCCACAATTTCTTTGAGTAGTTAGCCTTGAGGAGAAATGCTGCCTGAATCTTTAAAAACAAGACTTCATTGCACAACGTTATGACACACATCCACAGGAAAAACTCTTGAGCGAAAATCACAGAAGAATGAATTCATAGTACTTCCCGGTTTATCTGCCACTCCCCAGCATTAAGAAATTAATTCAACTGCATACAGCTGAATCGCTGCAGGTAGCACAAAACACCGAAAAAACTAAACTGAAAACACTTTCCTACTGTCTTCCATTTAAACTATTTAAATAAGTAAACTGCTTTAAATGAGGTACAATAAAAAAAAAAAAAAAAAAAAAAAAGCATGGAGAAGTGGTTGTCCAACATAAGAAAACAGGAAATATTAAATTAAAAATAGCTTTACCGATTGTGAAAAGAAGACTGTTCCCTTCACACTTCCGGTCAAAACACATACAGCCTTCATCGTACGCTGTTAATTACAAAAATTCTAGATTTTAAAACGAAATCAGCGGTTTCACAACCAAAAACTCCTCCAAGGATATGACGGCGACTGCGAAGGGAGAATTGGAAAGCCCGGAAAAGTAGATACCACGCGATGTGTTGCGCAATGTAGTGGTCGTCTTCTTCGTCTCTAATCGGCATGGTCACGGATACATTGCCTACACCCAAGGAGGTTATATTACTGGAGAACCACTGGCTCTGCCGCCATAGGTCACAGCTAATATGTGGTGTGACGTCACAAGCAGGCAAAATGAACTAAATTATACCGTTGATAAAACAGTAAGCTTGTGTATCATTGATAAAGATTATTAAATTACTCATTTTATCTGTTTATACGCTTAGAAACTATTGTTCCATTGGTTTCAAGCAGCTTCTTTTCGGTGGCTGCGTCGTGCCTGCTCATGACGTCATTTGCAGCACGGACGGTGAGTGGTGTCTCCAGTAATATAACGGCCTTACATACACCGAACCAAATGATTTGCATGTTACTTGCCTATGATTTAAAACTGAAGCAGAACATTTTTTTTCTCTTGACATTAATTTTTTTCCTTTTAAAGATTTATTTTTGTTTTGTTTCAGGATTGAACGACCACCACGCGAAACTCCTAGGGTTAAAAGCGTGGCCACGCTATTAGCTGTCGATGTTTCAAATTTAGGTTCACTGCTTCAAGCGAAGGAAGGCAGTCAGCGCTGTAAGACAAACACACTACCCATGCCACATACGCGACTCGAAAATAAGCCCAACTGTGAAATAAATTAGAAACCAGCGCTATGACCACTCAGCACCGGATTGATAATTTTTTCCAAGTTTGACAACCCTCGTGAACACCTGAGATTGTAAACCCATCTCCAATTTGGTAGCTGGTGAAGGGTCAAGCTAGGCGATGCACATCCCTTTTTTTTTTTTTTTATGGGAAGTTTAACGACCACCGTGAGCAACTCAGAAGGCCATCTTTATACCTCACCAGGCCTGCAACAAAGTCACATGATCACATGACTTGCCCGTGACGTCCACAATCAGAAGGCTGCTCTTTTTCAGTAGACCTACGGCTTTTTTTTTGATTGGAGGTTTAACGACCACCGTGAGCAACTCAATGGGCTATAAGCAGTCGCCCGTCCCTAATTTAGGGTCACTGGTTACAGGGAAGGGAGAGAGCCAGTGCCGTAAGACAAACACAACATCCATGCCTCAACGGGATTCGAACCCGGGCCCCTTACGGACGAATGATCAGAGGCCATCGCTTAGACCACTGCGCCACCGGGGCGGCCCTACGGATTTGACTCGTTTCGTAATTTGATGAATGTTGATATTATATTCGTTCTTTTTTTTCTTTTGATTGGAGGTTTAACGACCACCGTGAGCAATTCAATGGGTTCTGAGCAGACGCCCGTCCTTAATTTATTTAGGGTCACTGGTTCCAGGTAAGGGAGAGAGCCAGTGCCGTAAGGCAAACACAACATCCATGCCTCACGGGATTCGAACCCGGACCCTTTTCGGAAGAATGATCGGAGGCCATCGCTTAGACCACTGCGCCACCGGCGCTCGGCTATTCGTTCTTCTTGGCTAGTTGTGCTGTTCCAGTGAATGTTGTTTGGATATTTACAGAGCGTTTTAAGCTTATGAGGATGTTGCAGACACGTGACTCTCAGCATGGCAAAGAGCCTTAATAACGTAAGTGAAGGACAACCAGCCCCGTTGAAATGATGGCGTCTTACTTTGAAACTTTAACTTCCGAGTATAAAATGCGTTATTTGGAAAAAATTAAAGAGATTGAAGGAAAAGATCCTTATGTGCTGAATGCAAGTATCTTCGTAGGTGATACGAAAAGTTTTCCGAAAGTGCAAATAATCAATATTTTCGATTACTTCGTCTTTGGTCGAAATGCCTTTACCGCAGAACAGTTCGAGGCATATAAAAGTTTCGAAGCATATAACAATTTCTCGTCGTCGGTATTCTTTTACAGGGAAATTTAGTACGATCATAAATTCGTGAGTAATCAGTAATTTATGGAGAAAATAGGTACGCTGCCTTAATAAGTAAAGTTCTCTTCCCTCCCAGGTGCGGAGACCTGAGTAAAAAAAAGATAGGTTTTCTTTCTTTCCAGGAATCGCTGATTTTGGATAAAAACTCACCCTTGAAAGGTTCTATGACTTTTTGAGAGTTTAACTATTCAACAGAAAGTGTATTTCTAAGCCCTGGGAAGCGATTTCCAGGCCTTAGAAAGATTAGCAAAATCTTTTTTTTTTTTCATAAAATTGTGGTGAAAAAACAAAATAATTTTGCTCGGATTTGTGCCTTATAATCTATTTATCCGTAAATAAATTTATCAGCATAACACCGGCCTGTAAACAGACCTAGAAACGAAAAAGGACTTTATTTGGACAATAATTTTAGCAAATATTTGCATTTTCCCCCAAAAGTGTGCTTCTCACCCAGCAAAAACAGTATTGCCGGGCCAGCAATGGGCCGTTGCTGGCAGCCAGCACTGCCAGCAATGGCCCAGCACTATGTTGCCGCTGCCGAACCGTCAATAAAATGTCCGGGCGGCCAACAGAAGGGCCAGCAGTTCAGGCCAACAGCTGGCCAACAGTTGGCACCCCATCAGTTGTCATATGCCACAGCAGGGCCATCAGTGGTCCATCACAGGCAGTAGCTGCCACAAGTGGCCCTTCAGTGGCCCTGCAAGTACTTGCCAGAAATGATGGCTAGCCTAATGTGGTCCGCTAGTGGGCCGTTAGTGGCAGCCAGCAACCACGTGACGTAACTGGTGGCTTGCCGAATCTTGTCCGCCAACTTCCCAGTAGTAGCAATAATAAAATAAAAAAAGCAAGGATAATCGCAGTTTCCTAAAGCTACAATTTTTTTCTACCCTTACGAAGCTTGTGAATTGACGCACTTTGCTGGGGAAATTTTCTCGACAGACCGGAAAAACGCCGTTTGCATCTGACTAAATTCGATCCTGGGCCGTTTACGTGAAAGCTGCGCTCGCTACCGACTGGACTAATTCACAACGCTTGGGTACGTGCTGGAAGCTATTTGTATGCAATTTGTAATCGAATGCTTCCCACTTTCATTTTATAATATTGCGAGGTATTTTTCATGAAAGTCAGTTTCATATAATTGTTAAATTAATTTTTTCAACGTAACGATAGTTTTTTTACCTTAAGGGAACTTCACTCATTTTCAAGGCGTGCACATACTTAGAGTCGCTTTCCAAAGTTTTGTACTGTCCTTGCTGTCTTGAAAAGAGATTGTTGAATATATATATATTTACCCGGGTTCATGTCACATTCTGTTACATTTTTAACGTTGTGTCTTTCCTTTCCGTTGTCCGAAGCTACATTTGTTTTAAAGAGTAAAAGATATTTTATTTTACTTCTCGTTATTTTTAGAAGCGAATTCCTCCCAGTCTTGTGTATTCAACCCATGGATGAGTACACCACATAGCGTTGCTTTTTTTTCTTTCAAATAATTAATAAATTTTGTACGCGTATAATTATTTTTTGTTTCCCAACAAACGCTATTTTAATGGTTTTCCAGGATATGTGTTTCCAGCGGTTTCAAATTTTTTCTTGTTATTCATCCACTCCATTCCATGAATTGTTATTCACGGGAATGGAGTGGGTGTATTTCATGGCTGTAATCTAGTATTTCAGGGCTTAATCTGATATCTTCGTCGACGTAAAATTTCATTAGGAAATTAATTCGCCTCTCCACATATTTTTTTTTTTTTGATTGGAGATTTAACGACCACCGTGAGCAACTCAATGGGCTATAAGCAGTCGCCCGTCCCTAATTTAGGGTCACTGGTTCCAGGGAAGGGAAAGAACCAGTGCCATATGACAAACACAACATCCATGCCTCACCGGGATTCGAACCCGGACCCCGTTCGGACGAATGATCAGAGGCCATCGCTTAGACCACTGCGCCACCGGAGCGGCCTTCTCCACATATGGATTTTTTCTTAACATCCACTAAAATAACACGATGGCGGTAGCGTCGTCTTCAACTAACTGGTACCATGAGAGACACAGCAAATGTTGCTTCTGCGCATGCGCAGTCTCGATGCTTCCACCTGCTGTTGCATTGGTTGCCAGCAACGGGCCACTAGTGGCACTTGCTTGAAGGCCCACAATTCACGGCGATGCTGCAGGGCCATCAATGGCTCGCCAACTGATAGCGCTGCCACCAACGGACCACTACCGGGCCGTGAGCGGCAGATTTCAGCCAGCAGTGACCCATCACTGCCAGCTGGTGGCCAGCAGTTTCCCAGGACTTGCGTTTTTGCTGGGCAGCTCCAGATAAAAATCCAGGTGTACTAAAAATAAAATCAACGGTAGTTTAAGGACGAAATATCATATAGAACAAAGTAGTAAACTAAATAACTTCAACACCGACAGGCAAATAACCTTAAAAGTGAAAAGCCGAAAACTCGCAAAAAAAAAAAGTGAGTTTGGGGAACTGTGTGCTCGAAATATTTTTTTTATTGGAGGTTTAACGACCACCGTGAGCAACTCAATGGGCTATAAGCAGTCGCCCGTCCCTAATTTAGGGTCACTGGTTCCAGGGAAGGGAGAGAGAGCCAGTGCCGTAAGACAAACACAACATCCATGCCTGACCGGGATTCGAACCCGGACCCCTTACGGACGAATGATCAGAGGCCAGCGCCTTAGACCACTGCGCCACCGGGCGGCGTGCTCGAGATATAAAAAATGCAGAAGCGCGAGAGATTTGATTCTGACTAAAAGTCAGGTTTGCTAACAAATTATCTTTTAGCCATATAAAAAATTTCAACACCCCTAGATCAATCAGGAACCTTCTGAAAAGAAGTCCCTGGAGAAAAAAACACGTGAACAGAAGTGCCGATTGGGGACCGATTAGCGTTTATTTAAGAAATGTTTTGACTAAGAGATAAACTCTAAAAGTGTTCTATAAGAAATAGTCAGTAGCAATAAAATCTACGCAAAACTACAGCCAACAACACCTTTTAAATTCAACTTGAAAACTTTGAATCAACGAATGAAACACCTGGCACAACAAGTGCAAGCATTGCACTCCAATAGCGTTTAAACAAGTAAAAGATAGATTCTCTGCTTTACCAGAAATCAGTGATTTCTGGATAAAACTAACATTTAAAATGTTCTCTGCCTTTGAAAAGTCTAACTCTTCAATAAAAAAGTGTTTTCTGAGCTCTAGGAAGCGATCTCCCTTCGTTTGGCATATAAACGATTTTTTTCGGTATTGCCTTTAGAAACAGCAGCTAGTAGTCTGAAAAAGACTTACGGTCTCGATTTCCTCTATTACCGACCGCAATTCATAATACCACAAAATCTAAGCATTTTGGTTTTAAATTTTTATAAACACCGACCGCTAATGATTGCTGATTGCACTTTACACACTAAGTGCAGGACAGCCAGCTATGCTTGTCCTTCAGGAACTTGCAGGGACTGTTGCCACTTCGCGGAAATTTCTCGATGACGTCACGTGCTACATCCTCATTGTGGATATTTTCAGTGGTAAGGTATGTTTCTTTTCTTTTATTAGTATATAGTAGTAAAATTTTATAAATTTGAGCTGTTGACTGAACGTCACTTAATTCTTCACGAAGTGCGGGTTTTACGTTTCATAAACGTTTTTATTTCTGCGATGTAATTTATACATTTTAGGGATGTAATTTTATACATTTTGTTATATGTATTATGTGCATACCGGAAATGGTACAAGTTGCAGTAATTCGTTATTGAAGTGATCTTAGAAATTGGTATATGATTCTGAAGTCATGAAAAATCATTTCTTTATTCTGTAAAAGTTCGTTATGAATAATGGTAGAATTACAAAAAATTACGAAATGTTCGTTTTAAGTAGCATGTCTTAGTGGTTTTTCAATGAGTTTAAAACTGATAACTTGGAATTTCACTTTCTGTTGTATGCCACCAGTAATTCTGTATTTAACCCTACACACATAGCTTTCATACTTGCGTTCTGCGACTTATTGTGGATGGATTTTCGTCTTTCTAAAATCTTGGAGACTTGTTATGATTGTCAAGTTATTCAAAAACTCATTTCCTCCTCATTTATATTTCTTTTCCCTCCGAGAATGCGAGAGAGTATGATAACTGAAAATTGTGAAGTTGCCCTAAATGTTTTAAAAAGTGTTAACATTTTTTTAAAGAAATTCGGCGTAATTGCATACCTGCCAAGTATTGTAGATCGTGTTGTCTGCGGGTAGGTACAAGGTTTTTTTTATCGGAATTTGTTACATTTCTGGAAGTTCATGAGGCCGCCCCTGTGGCGCAGTGGTCTAAGGCGTTGGCCCTGATCATTCGTCCGTAAGGGGTCCGGGTTCGAATCCCGGTCAGGCATGGATGTTGTGTTTGTCTTACGGCACTGGCTCTTTCCCTTCCCTGGAACCAGTGACCCTAAATTAGGGACGGGCGACTGCTTATAGCCCATTGAGTTGCTCACGGTGGTCGTTAAACCTCCAAAAAAAAAAAAAAAAAAAAAAAAAAGTTCATGAGACTTTCTTATGGAATTGGTGGTAATGCCCGTTCTAGCGCTATGGAAATATTCCGGGTTTTTCCTCATTTCAAAATTTGTCTGACAAACTTCTGTTGCTTAAAGAAATGTGTGTTTTCCTAGTGCAGTAGTCTTTCCTTCAAAATCAATAATTGGAATTCGCATTCCTCACTCCCTCTACCTTCTCCAACTTGTGCTAGAGAAATTAAATTGAAAACTATGTGCTTCATCTGTCCATGACGGAATCGTGACCCATAAAATCATCTTCATGGCAAAGTGAGCTACATTTTCGCATTTTCGTGATCCGTCAGATTGTTTTTACGGCGAAGCCAGCTACAACAGTATCAATTTTTGATATTTTCACTTAAAAGGCATGTTTTGCCACTCCTTACGCACCATTTTTTGTATGAAGTAACACAGCAGGCATTTTCCCATTTTCCTAACAAAATTACTGTTCAAAAAATACCGCTCTTTCCTCTTTATGAAGATAAAATGATTTTACGTGCCATGATAGGCTGACACTGACAGTCATAAAGAAAGTTCCGATTTTGAATACTTGAACAAATACTACTCACCTCCCTAAAAAAATTGCATTCCAAATGAGTTCCCAGAAGTACCCGAGATCCATAACATATCCCTTGAAATACGAAACGATAATATGAAAATACGGAGTTGTGTACCACCTCCTATGGACGCATGGAATTGTCCGAAACAGTGAATGGAGGTGTGTAAAACAATAAGCTGATATGCGTAATCTCCGTGACCTTTCCAAATACATTGAAGGCATGAAGAGCTAATTAATCATTTGTGCCCTGTCGCCGAAAGTTCCTCTGAGCATTTAACCTTGAGTGGAATTTTTCCAAACCCTGCTCCGAGGGTATCTTCCTATTGTTACGTTTATTATCTAATCAGTGGCGGCTCCTCTATCGGTGCGCGTGTGCACGTGAACCCCCAAAACAGAAAACGAAAGTAAGAAATTGAAATTAAAATATAAAAAGCTAAATAAAATAAAACAGTAAAGACATTTCCAGGTTTTGCCAATTTCGAGACGAACCCGCCCCCCGAACATACCTTGACAAGACGCGACTGTAATGGTATAAAATTCGAAAGTTAGCAGCACAGATCGGCCGGCCTTACGTCGATCGCACGAGTCGCACGTGCTATAGAAGAAACTACTTGAAAACCAGTTTGTCCGGTGGGAAGAGGAGGCAGTGTGTGAGGAATAAGCGCCGCTCATAAGATTTCAATTCGCACAGTCTTCAGTGTGCGGGAGCTCACGCAGATTGATTGACAGTTTGTTATTCGTCCGGATTCTCCTTTAGTTTGCTGCAACAAGAGGCTAGTGTATTTGTTTATCAGTTATTAATCTGTTTATTAGTTTTTATTGGTTAGTTTTATTGTGTGTAAGAACATGTGTAAACAGTTAAGATGGCACTTAGTAAAATCAGTGTTTCTGAGCTAAAGCAATTACATTTTTCAACGTTGCCGCTGGTAAGAAAAATTGAAATTAAAAAGCTTATTGGAATTAAAAATCATTATTTTCTTTCCAAAATTATTGACTGTATTCTGTTTTGCGGCGCCTTTTAGCCCTCACTTTGAGGACATGATGAACGCGATGATTCATTAAATCCAGGCGTTTTCAGAGGTCTTATAAACTTCTCAGCAGAACTTGATGCATCTCTAAAAGACCATCTCACTAATGCCACTGTTTTTAAAGGAACATCAAAAGAAATTCAAAACGATTTATTAGACTGTATGCTCACTGTTTGCCAGAACCACATAAAAAATGAAATCTCAAAAGCAAGTTTTGTAGCAGTGATAGCAGATGAAACTACTCATGTTTCATCTGCTTCCCAATTGGTTGTTGTTTTTCGATACATTTTAGGTAACTGACAGCCAGTTGTGAGAGTCTGGGAATTTATTAATCCCCCTGGACATGATGCAGAATCTATCGTTGGATGTATTCAAGCTAGTTTGGAAAAAGTTGTAGACCAAGCCGAGAAATTGATATCCCAGAGCTACGACGGTACAAATGTGATGAGTGGTCACCACGCAGGTGTTCAGGCTATTATTAAACGTACCTATAAGAATCCACATTTTGTGCATTGCTACGTACATCAGCTAAATTTGATTTTCAGTCAAGCAACTAGTCAGAATCAACAAGTTCGAGTATTTTTTCCAACCTAAGTGACATAACTTTTTCAGTAACCCTCCACAGAGGATTGTTATTCTAGATGAAACTGTTAGAAAAAGGATACCTCATGGTTCAGCCACCAGGTGGAATTTCAAGAGTCGAACCATCAATACAGTGTATGAATACAGGGAACAGTTAACTGAATGCATGGGGAAATAGTAATCATCGAAACAAGCTGTAGCAATAAATCAAGCAGGGGCTATTCGGGGTATGTTGGAAGACTCGGTATTTGTGTTTTGGCTTAGTTTTTCACAATATTATGCCACATGTGGATGTGTTATACAACCAGCTTCAGAAAACACTAACTGATGTAGCACTCATTCGAAAGCATCTAAACACTTTCCAGCAATCAATGGAAAAAGAAAGGAAAACAATGGACATAGTGACCATGAAGATATCAGAAACAGAGGAAACATCAAAGAAAAGGAAGAAAGAAAATATTCACATAAATAAAATGTGGGAGCTAAAGAGATATCTGATGTTATCACGAATCAAGTAAAAGATAGGTTTTCTTTTATAATTCACTACTCTGCTGTTTCTCACTAACAAGCTGAAAATTTTCAGTACTAGAAAGTTTCCAAATCAGCTTGTTGAGCAAACAAGATGTTTATCCCATGTTACAGAAGGATCGCCTGAAAACTGAACTAGGAGTAATTTACAGAAGACCAGATTTCAGAAATATGAATGGTGCCATTAGTCTTCTACTGTTCTTTATAGAAAATAACTTGCACACTACGTTCTCGGAGACCTACAAATTGTTGCTAATTATTTCTACTATTCCAATGACAACTGCTGAGGCCGAGAGATGCATCTCAACTTTAAAACTAGTTAAGACATTTTTAAGAAGCTTCATGAGTGAGGACAAACTGAGCGCTCTAGCCAGGCTCTCAACTGAAAAAAAACCCCATGATAAATGACATACCTAAATTCAACGAAAATGTTATTGATTTGTTTATAAGAGACAGGCGGTCTGACTTAATTTACACAAATTGCATTTGAGTTATCAACATTCCCTTTGAATGTTTACCTTTGAAGTAAATTGTAAGCACTATTGTAATAAAATCTTCCTTTGTACAAAGTCGAATGTTAGTTTTTCTACGTATGAATGCTTGTTTTTTTCTTTTAGTCGCATTGCTTTTTTTACTTGTAGAAACAGAAATGTATTTCAACCTGTACTTTATGTCGTAACTGAAAATTTAATTTTTACAATTTAAGTTTTGTGAACCCCCATTTGGATAACCCACGAGCCGCCACTGTATCTAATAATCATTCGTTCTGTGCTGGTTTGTTTTCATTCTACATTTCTGCATGTGTTATGTTGTCAGTTTTCACATAACTTTTACGTTTCACTTTATATCTAAAACCGTTGGCTCTTGGGTATCCACTTAATTTTAAAACTATGAGAAAAATTATAACGAAAACTTGAAGTGAGATTTTTTAACGATCATAAAAATTTATAATACATTCTTATAACGAATATATGAGAAAGTAATAAATGTAACTATTTTAGTGGAAGTAAGGAACATTTGAACTCAAAAGGGCGTAATTTCAAGGCTCGCCCTCCCAGATAAGAAAAGCTTGGTACGTTCCTGACCGTGAGTATACCATCGACGGACATACCAGCGCCCAGAGAGCAACTAGTGGCGGACCACACGCCATTGATGACTGGGGTCGAGGCTCGAACAGAATGACCGCTTGAAAACGGCGGCACAAATCACATCCAGTTTAAATGTCGTAGGCCCAAGCAATGTCAGCAAGCGAACAGTACAGCGCATGTTGCATACCCTGGCCACTACGGGAGCCGAAGCCCTACTCGTGTGTCAATGTTGACTGATCGTCATCGGAAATTACGTCTCGCCTGGTGACGGGAACATCAAAATTGGACTTGTGCATGGTGGCGCTGCGTCATGTGGTCAGATGAGTCCCGTTTTCAACTGTGCCAAGCTGACAGCAGGGTGCGAATGTGACATCGACAGCATTGAGGCCACTGCCCCGTCGTGCCATGTCGGCCTTTTTCAAGGCGGTAGTGGCTCTGTGATGGCTTGGGGAGCCTCATCATGGGACACATTAGGTTCCCTCTGTGTGCCTGGAAAGGCCCTTAACAGCTGTGCGCTACCAGCATGTGCTGTCTGATCACCTAGACGCTTTCATGGTCTTTGGATATCCAACGGCCGAATGTCTGTTTCAGCAGAGCAATCCGCCGACTCACCGGGCCACAACCACTGAAGCATGGCTCGAGGAACACACATCTGAGTTTGGTACCATCCAGTGGCCCCCTTAGGTCCCCGGATTTAAACACTGTAGGAGCTCTCTGGGATGTCGTGGCGCCGAACATCTGTTTCATGGATACGGGACTGAAGTCTCGGGGCCGCCCCGGTGGCGCAGTGGTCTAAGGCGTTGGCCTCTGATCATTCGTCCGTAAGGGGTCCGGGTTCGAATCCCGGTCAGGCATGGATGTTGTGTTTGTCTTACGGCACTGGCTCTCTCCCTTCCCTGGAACCAGTGACCCTAAATTAGGGACGGGCGACTGCTTATAGCCCATTGAGTTGCTCACGGTGGTCGTTAAACCTCCAATAAAAAAAAAAAAAAGAAGTCTCGGTGGACTTGGGGGTAATGTTGCAACAGGCATGGTTGCCATTACCTCCGTAAACCATCCGGCATCTGATGGAGTCGATTCCCAGGTGTGTACAGGTCGCAACAGGGAAGGACGGCGCTTATTTTCCATCACCATCATTCATGTTGCTTTGTATTTATCTCTTTTGCTGTTCATGCGAACCGGTTTTCATCCATTTGGCATATCATCATTGAACACATTGTCTCTCTCACGTTTTTAAATGAAATTTGTTAAAGCAGATTTTTAGTTTCGTTGTTGCTGCCAAAGGCACTCACTTTCTAGAAATCCAGTGGGTGGTCCAGCTGGGCACACACGAAGACCACTGGGTGCTCCAGTTCTGAACGGGAAGTCCAATGTGTGCCCGAGCTCTTTATGTCCTCACACGCGCATACATAAATACAGGGTGATTCATAAAGAAGCATACATTTCAATGCACTATAAAACAAGAACAATGTAAGATATTTTATGTTACCTGTAACAAGAACAATGTAAGATATTTTATGTTATCGGGGACTTCCGATAAAAAACTAAATCTGATATCAGGAGATTTTTTGCTGGTCTTACACACACTCAAAATTGGCGAACTAAAATAGTTGTTTTTTTTTATTTCTAAGCTTTCTTTTTTTATATAAATTTTCAATGGGTGCTATGAATCCATTAGAAAACTTCAGTGGATGCTTGAGCCCCGGAGCACCCACACACTGTAAAAAATTGCTGTGATTAGTCAGTGTTTCACCCGGATTAAGACGGTTTACAGATCGTAAGCACGCCACTTGGCGGTCAACCATAATTTTTTGGTAGATAAATTACATGTTCACTGTGTTTCAACTGTTTCTGTATTTTAACTTTGACAATCTGGCAACGTTCTTCTTAAAATAGTTATATATCTGTTTTATTTTTATTGGGGGTTTAACGACCACCGTCAGCCACTCAATGGGCTACAAGCAGTCGCCCGTCCCTAATTTAGGGCAGCTGGTTCCAGGGAAGGGAGAGAGCCAGTACCGTAGGACAAACACAACATCCATTCCTCACCGAGATTCGAACCCGGACCCCTTTAGGACGAATGACATAGGCCATCGCTTAGACCACTGCGCCACCGGGGCGGCCGTTTTTTTTATACGTGCAATAAGTCGATTGGCAACACCTATGTGGGCAACACGTTTTTATTTTCCGGTCATTAGACTGTTAATGAACATTGCCGTATGCTACTGTAAAATTACGGTTTATCGACTGGCCACTCAGCTGCCGGTGTATCTACCGTAATTTGATCCTGCATTTTTTACAGTGCATAGTCGACGTTTAAGGTTGCTGCTGTTGTTTCATAATTTAATTACTCCCATACGCATCTTAATCTGTCAGGATTCTCTCGTTTCTAGATTCAACGCCGTAAGGCAAATACAAAGCCCACCTCTCATCTGGTACGCAAACTCGTGTTTAATTTCAACGAATAGCCAGAAGACGACGCCTCTCATCACTTGGACACCAGGACAACGATAATTTTTTTCCAGTACCAGTTACTCAGAAACTATAGTGATTACAAAACATTTATCCACAACCAGAGACGCAATGTAGCATAGCCGCACTGGGGTGGTTATTCTACGGAAGCTGCGGGAGCCTTATGCTTTACAAAACCGTACTGGTGGCCGAGTGACCTGAGGCGCTATCCTTTGGGCGTTCGTCCGAGTGACCCGAGACGCTATCCTTTGGCCATTCGTCAGAGTGACCTGAGACGCTATCCTTTGGATATTCGTCCGAGTTGGGCTCGCGTTTGAGTTCCGGATATGGCATGGGTGGCGTGCCTCTCCGATAGCGCTGGTTTTGTCCTTTTTCTGGAATTAGTGCCCAAAAATTTGGGGCTTCACTTCAACTGAAAAAAAAAAACATAAGGGAAAAATTTGATGTGCTTACAGTCAAAGAAAAGTGAGCAAATCGCAATATAATATTTTAAATGTCGGAGGAAATGTTTGGAAAGGATGTAGCTTTTGTGCAAAAGTGCTAGAAAGAATAATTTAAACAACATTGAAATTTTTCTTGTTTCGGGGTTTAATGAGAATTGAGAGCTACTCTAAGGGCTATTAGTAGTCGTCTGTTCCAAATTTGGGGCTACTGTTTCAGAGAAGGGAGAGAGCCATTTCTGTAGGGCAGCCACACTACCAGCAGTGTTGCATTCAGAGAGTTTTCTCCGGGGGGGGGCAATTACAAATTTCGAGGGGGCTAAAACTTGTTGACAGATTATATACATATAATCACAATTTTGTTATACTGTATATATATATAAATTTTAAATAGAGTACAAGAATTTTCTTATGCTCTTATATCACAAATGCAGATTCCAAGAAATCTACACATAGAAGTGATTAAAAATGTCATACCTTTGCTTTAATTCAGTGTAATGGACTACGGGTTTCACCGTGTGCTGGTGTAAAATATTGGGGACGCTGGTAAAAGTAAAGCTGTGCTGGAGAAAATCCCCCCAAGACATTAGGATTGGTAAAAATGTCCTCGCCTTACTACAAGTGTGTTTCTGATAATTATTAAGGAATCATTACAGTGTTATCTGAAAACTTATGGTGTAAGCCATTACCCTGCCATTTGGTTTCAGCCCCTTTAGATTATTTAGATTAGCAAATAGTTGTATTAAAACCAAACACTAACTAACCGTTTTGATGCCAGCTTGAGGTGCCTCGAATTTTTTCTCTTATGGTCACAGAGTGCAAACCACCACCGCCAGAAAAACAATACTTTATTATGGTAACAATTTCTAATAATTTGCTATTGTTAAAAATTAGGTAGCAAATATTTCGTTGTATTGGAAGCACTAACGTCACGTTACCTACACTGAGGCTTAACCTTATACACGCAATATCGGCATCCAGAAGGCTGAAATAAAACTGAATGCCAGCCTCCAAAATATGATGATGTATTGCAGTGCAAACATCTCTTCTGTTACTGTGCAGAACTAGGTTTTTATTGCCAAAGTAGTCCGAGTTGCCAGTTCTTCAAAAATTGCCCTCTCAGCGAGGACTGTTTAATGTTTTGTTGAAGGATGATAGAAATTTCAGATTTTTTTGATTTTTTTATTGGAGGTTTAACGACCACCGTGAGCAACTCAATGGGCTATAAGCAGTCGCCTGTCCCTAATTTAGGGTCACTGGTTCCAGGGAAGGGAGAGAGCCAGTGCCGTAAGACAAACACAACATCCTTGCCTCACCGGGATTCGAACCCGGACCCCGTTCGGATGAATGATCAGAGGCCATCGCTTAGACCACTGCGCCACCGGGGCGGCTAAACTTCAGATTGAAGTCATTGTAGATTTTTTTTTTTAGAATTATAATATTTTCCGCCGCCCCGGTGGCGCAGTGGTCTAAGGCGCTGGCCTCTGATCATTCGTCCGTAATTGGTCCGGGTTCGAATCCCGGTCAGGCATGGATGTTGTGTTTGTATTACGTCACTGGCTCTCTCCCTTCCCTGGAACCAGTGACCCTAAATTAGGGACGGGCGACTGCTTATAGCCCATTGAGTTGCTCACGGTGGTCGTTAAACCTCCAATCAAAAAAAAAAAAATATTTTCCCTTACTTTCCTAATTTTATAAATGAATATCTCTAAATATTCAGTTATAAACAAGCACAATTAGGCTAACTATAAAGGGAGATCAACCAACAACCTACGGGGGGCATTCATGGATTTTCGGGGGGGTCTAAGCACCCCCAAGAAGATGCCTGAATACATCAATGACTACTAGTGTCTCATCCAGGACTCGACCCGATGCCCACCCGGACGGACGGTTAGAAGGAAGCGCGAAGAACAGTGCTCCACGTTAAAACACTGAAAATGGCAAGTAAAAACAAAAGTCAGAGAGCACAGGGAAAGTGTTGAAGAAATACATAACATAATGTTTTTATCTGACGCTCGTTTACTGACTTAATACGGTGATATAATGCTTCGAGTGTTTAGTCTTCCAAAGAGACAAGTTAGTTACTCTACTGTTTGTAAAAACTGCATCATCAAGAAAGAATCGCGCTATTCAAATGGAATTTGTATCACGGATTGCCGATGTTGCATTACATCTGTTACCTCCTATAACAGATTAAATCAAAAACCACACATGATTTTTCCTTTTAAAAACTCAGTATCGTGTGAAGCCATCTCGAGCAATAGCCATATCGTCGAACACATATGTGACCATTATGGTGTCTCAAGTTGAATCGTGACTCGTCGGAAAACACAACCTATTGTAATCAGCACGAAAATGTCTGTGTTCGAAACCATATTGCAGCCTGAGGCGTCTGCGATGGAGAGTCAAAAGAATGCGCAGCAATGGGCTGCTAGCGAGCAATCTTCTGTTAAACAGACGACGTCGAACTGGGCTGGACAAAACGTGATCTATAATAGTGCTCCACTGCTGCGCTAACACCACGGATGTCGCTGTGCGTTCGGTCACTGCCATGCGGTAGAGTTGTCTGCTATCCTGGGCAATCGTGCGATTTTTCGGTCAATTTCCTGATTTCTGTTCGTCCAAGCCTCATCTGTCCACTGACTCCATGCTGGCTTCATTGAAATGGTGTTTCGTCTCGTACAACTGGTAGTTTTACGGAAGGGAAATCCAGCTTATATCATCCCAACAATCCTTCCTCACTCAAAGTCCATCAGCTGTTCATAATGCGACCTTCTTCGACGACGGGGCATAATGAGACACAAGAAACACCGTTTCGACTCAATGTCGGCTCTTCACTGATTGCAACATCTCGTTTGAGCCAGCTCTTTATACCCAAAACTGGACAGTTCCGAGGGCCTTTCTCCAAAACCGCATGCTCATTTTCACTGACATTTTAATCATTTGCATATCCTGTAGGTTTCATGGGGATACCAGTAGTCCTTCATAGTGCTGCAATTTTCACAAACAGTAGTGTACTTAAGCCCATAAATTCAAAATGAATTGACAGATATCTTTGCGAAACATTTAGAGAATAAACTGTTCACTTCCATGAAAGAGTCCTTTTATTTCGCTGTTATCGTTGACGCAACGCAGGATTTGAACAAATTTGGTCAGCTAAGTGTAACGTGTGTAATGTACGTATCACTGTGTATGATAAGTCAGGTGATACGACTTTCCGTGTTGTCAACAGTTTGAAAAACGGACTGTTAATGTCATATTTCGCCAGGGGGCGTTCAGGAGTTGTGGGCCGATCGTTCAAGCTCATAGGATTGCATGGTGTTGATGATTTCATCAGCACAAAATCGGTATTTATCTTGAGTATTTTTTATTTATTACTTTGTGTAATTATATTGTATGGAGTTACAGAAAATTTCAAGTTTCTATACAGAAGGTAAAGTACGTCAACTCTCTTTTTACCTAACGGGAGAAAAATTTATAGTGCAGTTAAAGGTCGGACTAGAATGTGTTCAATTCTGTTTCATGAATGGGTGAAAGTGTTTTGTACCGTACTATCGGGTATCGGACAGGTTTATGCAACATATAAAGAACTTGTATCAACCTTTAATGACCCAACAGAGTTGAAAAATGGCGTCAAACATTATTAGGATGTGATACAGTTTTCCACAGATTACAATGTGGAAAATTTTACGTTAAGAGCATTAACCGTTGTTTAAGTGTAGGATCACAAATTTTATCCCTTGATATCAAATATGATCGTCGTACTATATGCACGCAGGTCAGGGAAATCTCCGCCGAGAAAAAGCAGTCATTTTGCCGGATTGCACTTTCTCTGCCGTCATCGCCAGCACAGATGGAGGGAGAGCCTTATTCATTAGTATGATTAGGTACAAGATCAAAACAAATGTGTAAGATATATTGTTTATTAGTAAATGAAAACATCAATAGTGAATGATTTCTCGAGCGGAAGATTAATAAAAATTATTTTTTGCGAAAAATTCGGTAGGCTTTCAAATCCAGCAGTTTCCGTTAACGATGCTCCAATGACTTACGCAAAAACAAATATTACATGTTAAAATTGCTCCTCCGAATGTACAGCACCATCTCATTTTACAAGAAGTACAATTTTTTTTACTATAAAGGGTCTATTCAGTAAAAAACTCAGCATCATGTGCTCAGAAATCTGCACGTTAGAGTACTCGCTTTGTGGCCAAAAATTATATATATAACGCTTATTTGACGAATTCCATGTGATAGGCACAAATGTGCATGTTTGCGAAGCATTCCAGGTTATTGTTTTTTTAATTCCAAGCAAAATAGCATTCGTAAAATACGAATATTTCTGCCGCTTCCTCCTATAAGAAAGCATAGGTTGTTTCAAATCATCGGCCCACATGTTCGTCGCGACAAGTGACATTAACGGGTGATTTTTGTTTCCAGAGTCGTATCACCTGACTATCATACACCGTGGTACGGATATATCGGAAGTAAAGCGGGATAGTGTAAACGGTAAGCCCATGTCTTTAAAGCTATTTTTATGCTTTTACAGCTCTTGTGATGAAACTGTTTCTGGAGTATCATTTAAATTTGTATGTGCTTAAGTGTAATCTTAATGTAAATAAGTACCATGGTTAGTTTTATAATGGTGCAAGTGCAATGAAAGAAATTTATTTTGTCGCTCAGGCTGTAACGTACCAGGAGAGGAGATGTGACGTACCTGCCAGCAGGACGCACACGACATAAAGGCAGATAGGAATCGGAACAAATGTCCGCGTAGCTTAATTGGTAGAGCAACTTATTCCGGAATGAGTGGACCCGGGTTCGAACCCCGGCGCGGAGGAAAATGACGGAGAAATTCACTTTGTTATAAGGCAGGAATTAAAGAAATTAGAAAACCGCTGCGGAAATCACTGTGTTGTGTGCGTGCGGGCGTAAAATTTTTTATTCTGCTGTACAAAACAGAAAGAAAGAAACAGGGGAGTCGGAGACAACGCAAAAAATATTAGATCAAAATCTCTGGTTTAGACATTTGTTACCATGTATTGAAATTGCCAATTAATACATGATAGCAAATACACCACAAGCTTACTCCAGACTTTGTTAAAAAAGTGCTACAAAAGAGAGAGAGAGAGAGGGAAAAGTTCAAGACGACATGCTCAACATAACTTTTTGGATTAGTTGCCCTATTGCAAGGCCGGAATAAAGGGGAGTTGGGAAATATAGCCTCGGGCAGCGACCACTGTAGGGGTTTCCAATTTTCTTAAAACTAAATTTTCTCACGCTTAACATTCACATGGGTTTTTGAAATAAACTTTTACAAATAAGCCGGAGAGTTTTTTTCTTCCTTGCTTGAGCGTTAATAATTCTAGCTGTCAGAAAATTCGGTTCGGTGTTATACGCAGAAATATTCTTTGTTGTTTTCTTTTCTTTATCCTGGCGATTGCTTCCAAACGAAAGGGCAAAAAAAAAAAAAAAAAAAAAAAAATGAAAACATTTGTGTTATTGAAGTTTCTTACCAACGAACGCAAAGGCTGTATAAAAGGACTGGTTTTCTGGGCCTTCACCCATCCAATTGAAGCCTTCAACACAAAATTAAGAAATAAAAAGTATTCACATTTTTCTCTTAGAGGCACATATTACTACTTTATATTACAAGCAAAAAGTTTTGTTCATCCTATACTAAAGAAAACATTTTTTCTTTGAACTAAGAAAATGCATTTAAAAATCTCTGAGTATAACTTACTATTGTTATCTTTTTTTAATTTAGTCTTAAAAAATGTTTTTAGTTAAAAGCGATTGATTTCGGCAGTCGCATGTGTGAAAAACAGAATTGCAATTAATGTACAAGTAGCTAGTTAGGTAAAGCAGAATGTGCGTTAACAATAATAAAATAATAACTGATTTTATAGCAATAATAATGATAGAATAATTTCTTTCTGATAACATGATCTCCGTCCCTCAACAAAGTTAACCTCATGATGTTTCACTAAAGATAACTGATAGCAAAATAACTTATAAAAATAGGACAAGTTTTAAAAAATCTGGGATATGTTAGAAACGGCCGGGAAGAAAAAAATTACAACACCTTAAAATGTGGCGGAATTAAGGGATCTTTTGAGCATGGAGTTGAATAAACTTCATTCACATATCATACTGATAGCATGCCAAACAAAGTTAAAGCTGTAATTAAAGCAGGTGGGGATATGACTCCATATTATGGAATAAAGTTCACATTCCGTGAATTTTTTGTCCGGTGTTTATATACACCGATGAACCATTACATCATGACCACCTACCTAACAAGCTGTAAGACAAGTTTAGCCCGCATAAAAGCGGGCACTCGGCGAGGCATCGATTCGATGAGGTGGCGGTAGGCATCCTGAGATATCTGGTACCATTAGGTCCTCCAGTTCCCGTACATTTCGGGGTGCTTGTGATTTAGCGCGAACCCGCTTTTCCAAATCGAACCAGAAATGTTCGATTTGGTTCATTTCAGGTGAATCTGGAGGCCAGGGTATTAACAGAAAGTCACCAGCCTGTTCCTGGAACCCCTCCTTGACGATTTTGGCAGTGTGGCATGGCGCGTTATCCTATTGGTAATGGCTATCACCACCAGAGAACACAGTTGCCATAAATGGACGAACTTGGTTCAGACACCTGACAGCTGTTGTGACGTACTTGCCAGTAGGACGCACACGACATAAAGGCAGATAGCAATCAGAACGTCTGCGTAGCTCAGTTGGTAGAGCGACTTGTTCCGGAATAAGCGGACTCGGGTTCGAATCCCGGCGTAGACCAAAAATGACGGAGAAATTTACTTCGTTATACTGTCAGGGATTGTGTTATTTGGATAATGAAATGGGGCATAAAGTGTCCCAAGGAAACATCGCCTTCAGCATAACACCGCCACCGTCGGCCTGTTTTCGCCCACAGTGTATCTAAGTGCCATAGCCTCCGTTGGTAATCGGCGTATCCGCGTTCCGCCGTCTACGTGATGCACCAGAAATCCTGATTCGTCGGACCAGGCCACTTTCTTCCAATCATCCACTGTTCAATCTCGATGATCTTGGGCCCATTTTATGCGTTGTTGGCGATGACATGCAGTGAGCCTGGGGATCCGGCTGGGTCTTCGACTACGCAGGCCCATGCACAGAAGGCTGCAATGAACTGTTTGCTGTGACACATTGCCCTGATCAGCACTGTGGTAGCTGCGGTCGCTGTGAGCAATGCGTGACAGTTTCTGCTTCCCTCTGGCATCAACGAGCTGTGACGACGGTTCTTCGTTTGGCCATCTGTGCACCACTTTTGACACGTACTCAGTACAGCAGCACGTAAACAACTCGCAAGCAGCGCCGTTTCCGAGATCGTAGTTCCGAGGTGCCATGCCATTACAATTTGTCCGTTATCAAACTCGGATAAATCGTCAGCTTTTCCCATTCTGACTCCGAACACTCTACTAACCGAAACAGTGCCGTCTTAACACTTTTGAGGGCCCTGGGACGCCACATTTTCGGGGGCCCCTGGTCTTTTATGGCATTGTCAACCATTATCAATCCACTGCTAGATGAAAGTCTCTCCAAATTCATTCCCCACTGATATGGAAACATTCAATATCCAGCAATATCCAGGCTCTTTTTAATACCGCTTGAATGAAAAATGGTACATGACAAAAATTATAGAACTCAATGAAGTCTACCAAATGCACTCACATTTAGTTGCTTAGTAAATTACAAGAAAATGGGTTCTGAAAGATGATGTTTATTCCCCACTGTACAAATCAGTCAACGAAAATTAAATTAAAACAGAAGAAACCAACCAGCGTCTTTTCCAGACAGTGTGACGCACCGGACAAAAATGCCGATATGCGGCGCCGGTCATTGTTATTTATTTAAAAACTAAAGATTGAACATATGTAAATCATGAATCTGCTCCTCCGGACAATCACGGGATAGGATTCACTAAACATGAATGCCGGTTGCTTCGCCTAGCGAATCCTGCGATGGTTATACGGGGTGAATCATAAAGAAGTATAGTTTCCAGATGCAGTAAAACAGTAACAGTTGAAGACACGGACCACAACTGCGAACCGTTGGGTAGATGTACTCATAAAGTTTGTGTCCCGCTACTGAAGGAAGTGACGTAGGTGACAGCGCGCGTGTCACGTGACTGGTCAGTCAAAATGGCAGCGTCTGCAGTGGAGAAGACATTTTGTGTTCTTCAATTGAGCAAAACGGAATCTGTAACTGTTGTGCAACGGCATTTTCGATCACGATTCGGAAAAGAACCTCCAACCGGAAAATCTATCTACGATTGGCATAAAAAAATTGAAACTACGGGCTGTTTGTGGAAACTTAAAAGTCCTGGACGACCGCGTGTATCGGAAGAAGTCGTCGATAGTGTTTGCACCGCCATTCAACGAAGCCCGGGAAAATCAACGCGGAGGGTGAGTCGTGAAGTGCAGATTTCACAGCCCACTGTCTAGAGAATTTTGAGAAAGAAGCTGGAAATGATTCCAAACATTTTCAGCTTTTTTCTCAGAATTCAGATATCTTACCTCGCGTTTGGGCGGAAATGGATTACCAGCTCGATGTGTGTCGTGTGACTAAAGGTGCACACATAGAACATCTGTGACTGTCTCTAAAAAACTTGAAACATTCCCCTACAATTCTGTTACAGGTAACATAAAATATCTTACATTGTTCTTGTTTTATAGTGCGTTGAAACTGTATACTTCTATATGAATCACCCTGTATTCAAATTAATCGGAAACTTGAGACTTGGTCGTTCTGGGTGGTGCAGTGGTTAGCATACCCAGTCGCTACCAGGGAGACACGAATTCGATTCCCGCTCCGGGACGAAGAAATTTTCAAGTTTTCGGATTGTATCTGACTTACCATCCTTGTCATATTTACACCAAAAACCGGATTGTCATCTTCAGAATGTGAACATATGTAAATTGCCCTAGTAGTCAAACCCCTATGATAAATATACGTGCACTTCTTGGTATAGATAGACATCACAAATGACTGTTTAAATGCAAAATGGGATTCGGAAAGAATGCGATTTATGTGTGAAAGGAGGGGGGGGGGAATACCTTGCTGACATGAGTTACTTTTAACATAATTTTACATCCAGCTCATTGAATGACATTTGGCCCTTTGAATTCTTTTGAAAGTGAATCACCTGAGGTCGGGAAATAGTTTGTGTTTTGAAAATCGACAATTCTCTTGTGAGAACATAAACACTTGGATATGCGCTTGTGGAAGTGTACTAGTTGCATTACATTCGGAATTCTAGGGATGTATGCCAAAAATAAGATAAAACGAAACACTTGCCTAGTCAGTCAAAAATAAAATCCATGCGCTCACCAGATTTTCTTGAGAAATGTTCTTCGGATACATGCTGACATGCCACTTCGTTCTTCGGATACCTCATAAATGTTTACGAATTACACATTTTTACTTCCGTTCAGAATTCTCATTTAATTGTTTTATCAAATCACTATCACCCCCACTCGGGACTGGAAGGGAGGTCGACTTTCTTTGTTTCTTATTCAGTCACAAAAGATCTATCCTAACACCTAACTTCACTCCTGTCTCCTTGCTCGGGAAATCAAAGCTACGAGCAAAGTTTGAAAAACAAGGCGGAACAACTTCCAACTTTCTGCATTAGCGTTTCTTCTTTTCATTAAATAATAATATTAAAAAAAACCTGCTAGTGAGCGGTGAAAGAGTTGGAATTTTCATAAATCCATGACACTTGGGGCGTTGGGGGCCACAGTTCAGGTGGGGGCCCCAACGCTCCGGCCCAGGCCCCGTTGGCCCACCCCTTAAGACGGCCATGAACCGAAAGCCGGTCCTCGGGATGTATATGTACTGCCCTGTGAACTTCACCTGCGGCACCGTTCGGTCTCCAGGCGCGCTCATTTCTCTAGGCTGGGTGTATATATATATATGCTGATAAGGATTTTGGGATGCCCTAGAACGGTGAGAGTGTTAAAAAAAAAAAAGAAAAAGTGATTATACACCTAATATTTGAAGAAAGAAAACAACCACGTTGACATAGATTTTATAGGATTATTAAAAAAGAAACATCCTTTGTTTTTTTGGGCCGGAAGAAACGTGGACAAACTTGGTCTCTGATTAGAGCACAGGTGCATTGCATAGGTCTCTCGCTTACCTAACTGCAAAACTGGTACTAACATATTCAAAATCAAGTAAGATCAATTTTCGAAAAGGGCCCAGGCCCTAGGGATTCGTGCAATTATCAGGCCCCGGATGCCAGGGAAGCAGGCGGGAAACAAAAAAATATCAAAAACTGAAAAGTAATGAACATTTTTCACGGGAAACGAAATAAATCGTGTTTAACAAGTTAAAGATGTGGTTTTTTGATTGACTGGTTGCACTTCAATTTTAAGGAGGAAATTTTGTATCTATAACGACATGAGAAATCTTGCTATTCTGTTGCATTATTGATAAGTATCGAAGAGATAAATTCATCTGTCCCTGGCATTTCCTTTCCCGATGACATGGGGCCATTCATTCATTTGGCTGATTGCGAAACGCCAACAACTAAAGAACGCTGAAAGATAACGCCAAGCAGCAGATTGGAATCGCAGCACGATAATGTGAATGTGGTGTTTGCTTGTGCTTGACAGAGACGCGCAACTCTGAAACGCTCTTTCCGAAGTTGGCGAAAGTAAGAGATTATCTGGGTGCTTCAATGATAAATCTAGGCTGAAACGCCCTTTCTCTGATGACCATACAAAAAGAAGTGTACACCATTAAAGCCAATAGTTTACAGAAAGGGAAATAATGATCTCAATAAAATATTGGAATAAGATAATTGAAATAATAAAAAATAACACGAAACTTGAATATTAAAATAGGATCCAAAAACAAACTTTTATTTTGTGAATCTTCAATTTTTCTGTGGCAACTTTGTCTTCAATTCTTTACTTTCTTTCTAAAATATTTTTTATTTTATTTTCATTTTTTTTCCCTTCTTTAAAGAATCATCTCACTATGGAACTATATTTAGTGCTCCTTAAAGGAGTGATTATAAAGCAATTGTACAAAACCTGTTCCGGGTGGTTCTTCCTGTTCGGGCCTCCCCCCCCTCCCCCACACACAAAGTTGATGTCAAAGATTTTTATGAATAAATAATCTAAAATAATTGTTTTTTGTAAATTTTTATTGGATCCAATAAGGACTTAGATTTTGCAATCGATGAGAAATAGATTTCAGTTTATGTTACATTTTTTTTTACCTGGAACCTTTCACTTTTAAATACTTGTGATAGTTTTATCTAAACAAACAAGAGATATCTATAAAATTTTAATAACTAAATGAGCAAATGTTATGAAAGTGTGTAAAAGTTGTGTATAACAGTGAAAGAGCGAAAAAAAATCGTAAAACTTTGCCAATTCTTCATTAATCCCTCATGGTCGGCTTTCAATAAAGTCAGGCATGAGAAAAAAAAAATAAAGAAACAGAACTTCTCTGGCAACTGAAATTATAACCTTTAATAATACATAAAAACAAGACAGATGACACCGAATTTTCGGGTGTAATAAGCACGTCTTTTGAATCCGTTTGACGCAAATTAAATTTATCAAAGCTATTCAAAGTCAATGGAACCGGCATGGAAAACAATAGTATGTGACGGAAGAAAGAAGTTTTTCAATCGGGTTTTTAATCCCTCAGATATTGCTGTAAACGGAATCGTGAGCTTAAGCCCTCTGGTTGCAGACTTGTTTGTTAAGAAAAACATGAATTTATATGAGAAACATTTCGCACCGGAAACACTCTCCAACACAGAAAGAGTTTTTCAAATCGGACTCTTAGAAACAGAGATATCGACAAAAATAAGATGTGACTTTACGTCCCCTGGTGGGAAAACCATGCATTATTTTAGGAAGAAAGTATTCTCAAAAGGTTTTCCCATATGAGCGGTATCGGTCCAAGAAAAAAAAATTGGTTCAGTTTTCAGGAACCCAGATTTTGCTACAAATACATCAGAGGCAGAAATTAACACTTATGCCCCCTGGTGGCCAAACCATTCTTTACCAAACATTAGAAATTATGTGAAAAATATTTTCCATCAGGTTTTGTATGCGAAAGAGGAAGAATTTTTCAAATCGGAGTTTTAGAAGCAGAAATAACGCAGAAAACGCAATTTGCCTTTGTGCCCCCTAGCGGAAAATCTATGATTTACTTGAAAATTTTGAATTTTTAGAAAAAACATTTCGCATCGGAAATACTGTCCAACAAAGAAGGAATTTTCCAAATCGTAATCCTAGAAGTAGAGATATTGACAAAAATAAGATATGCATCTACCCCCCCCCCTGGCGTAGAAAAAACCATGCATTATTTCAAGAAGAATATGTTCTTAAAAGGTTTGTCGACATGAGTAGTATCGGTCAACAAATGACACTTTTTTCAATCGAGATTTTAGAGCAGTGGCGGCTTCTCAGGTGAAGTAGGTGAAGTGCCTCTTCACCTATTTTACTCAAAATAAAGTTTTATTCAGTATTTTTTATAATATATTCTTTTTTGCCTTTATTCAGTTCCAAAATACTCAAAATTTCCAATAGATATTAATTCACATGGCGCGCTCAATACGGAAAACAAATCCTTATACGCAAAACAGTGCAAGTGAAGAGCCGAAATGAGAATGCTTGGAAGTCTGCAGTTTTCCGCCGAGTTGCCATGGTAACAGTGACGTCACCCTCCCCAATCTGCTCGCTCAAGTGAAGAGTTTCAGCTTCAGGCGCCTTACCTCTGCATCTTTCAGTTTTTGAGCGTAAAGTCGTGAGAGATCACGGTGGAGCGGGTGTTAATTTTTTTTTTTCTTTTTTTTTTTTTTTTTTTTTGGCCCTGCTTACTTTTTAGTAATAAACATTCGGCGTAGAATAATGACGGATTCTCAGGTTTATTAAGCGTAACACGGTCACTTCATAAACATCGTGATTCTTGCGAACACCTGAAATGCGGATTAATGTTAGGGAATTTTGAAAAAATTCAAAACACCATTGCCGATGCCTAGAGGAAAAATGCTAGGCTTTTGAAAACGCATTGTAACGAAAACGCTCCTTTAAATAGACTTTTCCTGCAGACAGTGATTGATGTAGTATTAGTCTATACTGTATTTGAGCAAACAAGAACTAGCATTCCATGGTCATGACGAAAGCATGGGCTCGATAAATCGTGGAAACTTCATTGAATTACTTTCATTGTTGATATATTTTTTTTTTTTTGATTGGATGTTTAACGACCACCGTGAGCAACTCAATGGGCTATAAGCAGTCGCCCGTCCCTAATTTAGGGTCACTGGTTCCAGGGAAGGGAGAGAGCCAGTGCCGTAAGACAAACACAACATCCATGCCTGACCGGGATTCGAACCCGGACCCCTTACGGACGAATGATCAGAGGCCAGCACCTTAGACCACTGCGCCACCGGGGCGGCCATTGTTGATATGAAGAAGTTCTTTAGAAATTGAAAATCAATACGAAAGGATAAAAAACTATTCAAAATGAATTAATTGAATGTATTTCTGAATATATAAACGATCACGTCAAAAATTAAATAATTTTTGATTGTTGATTCGGAAGGTGTATTGGTTGAGGGATTTTTGGGTTTCCATGATGTGAAGGAAGATAGAACGTCAGGAGCTTTATACAAAATGCTAAACAAAATTTTGGAACAGTCTGATTACCAACACAAATAAATAGGACAATGTTACGATGGGGCAAGTATAATGTCTGGACACTTAAATGGACTACAGAAAAAAAGTCAAGGACAAAGCTTATCAAGCTGTTTTTGTTCATTGCTTAGTTCATCATTTGAATCTTGTATTATACTAGAGTTTTTCTAAAATTTCTAAGTGTCGAATCCTTTTTGCAAGCCTCAGTGGAATTGCTTCGTTTGTTCACCATTCTGCGAAGCGGTCTTATACACTTATATCAACAACCGCAAGATGACTGATTGATTGGAGGTTTAACGACCACCATCTAACTCAATGGGCTATAAGCAGTCGCTCGTCCCTAATTTAGGGTCACTGGTTCCAGGGAACGGAGAGAGCCAGTGCAGTAAGACAAACACAGCATCCATGCCTCACTGGGATTCGAACCCGGATCCCGTTCGGACGAATGATCAGAGGCCATCGCTTAGACCACTGCGCCTCCGGGGCGGTAAAACCGCAAGATGCAGACCAACCATAGCAGAAACGCGATGGTCCTCCACTTCGAAATTAATAAGTGTAGTTGTTGAAGATTGGAATAAATTGAAGGAAGCGTTTGGATTTCTGACGAATAGCGAATAATCAGACAAAAAATCAATTAATCTTGCCAAGGGGTTTTTGAATGATATTAACACTTTCGAATTTACATTTTTGGCTCCACCGGTCTATTATTTGAACTTTTGAAGAAAAAATAACTAAACATAAACTACTGTGTAACTCAAATTACAAAAAAAAAAAAAAAAAAAAAAACCAAAAAAACTCGTGAAATTTGAGCCATAAAAGGAACGATGAGTTATTTGAAACACAGTTTGGAAAAGCTAGCAAAATCACAGAAATAAGCACGGAAATACCCTGCTCTTACACAGGAAACAATTATTCAAAATTATAAACAATTGTATTTTAAAATTTTGGACCACATT
The DNA here is from genome assembly GCA_039090855.1 of Macrothele yani. Taxonomy (NCBI): domain Eukaryota; kingdom Metazoa; phylum Arthropoda; class Arachnida; order Araneae; family Macrothelidae; genus Macrothele; species Macrothele yani. Next base: position 97,934,507 of record CM077005.1, on the reverse strand, counting down.
CTTATGGAAATGGATATAAGATTTCAAGACTGTAAGAAACTTCAATATGTCTGACTTGCTGACACAACCAAATTCGAATAATTTAATGCATGCTTTCCCTCTCGCGCTCTTGAAAATCTACATTTTTACGGAAACATATTTACTAAACACAGCGCCTTAAAAATGAACTGAGTCTTGTACATGCCGATAAAAAATTAAGGAATATATTGACTCAAGAACTCCTTCGAGTGTTTCACGGAGACAAAGACATTTTTACAGAAGATTATAAATTGGTTTTCCTCAGTTTAACAATTCCATCTACAAGTGTGCCAGTGGAAAGAAGTTTTCTTAAAAGAATACAAACTTGCTCAAGAAACACTAGTTCCCAAGATAGAATTGCTTCTCTGGCAAATATTTCTATTCAGGAAGACATTTTATTGATGCTCACGAAGAAACAACCATCTAACCATCTTATGACGGCATAATCGACAAATCTGCAGCTTTAAAAGGAAGAAAAAATTATTTAATATAAAACAAATAAGTCCTCATTAAGGGATTTTCATTGTAGACAGTAGATATATTTTCATACTGCTCTTGTACCTCTTCACCTATTTTTCCAACCACGAGCCGCCACTGTTTTAGAGGCTCATATTTTGCTGCAAATACATCAGAAGCGGAAATGAAGACCTACGCCACCTGGTGGCCAAACCATTTTTTACAAAAATTTGAAATTCTGTGCAAACGATTTCCCATCAGAATCTGTATCTGGTGCAGAAAGAATTTTTCAAATCGGAGATTTAGAAGCAGAGATATAGGAGGGAAAGCAATTTACTTTTACGCCCCCTAGCGGAAAGTATGAATTACTTGAAAAATTTCAAATTATATGAAAAGCATGTCACACTAGAAACACTATCCAACAAAGAAGGAATTTTTCAAATCGGACTCCTAAAAGTAGAGAGAATGACAAAAATAAGATATACATCTACGCCCCCTGGCGTAGAAACCATGCATTATTTAAAAAAGAAAATGTTTCTAAACGGTTTGTCGATATGAGTACTATCGGTCTACAAACGACGCTTTTTTCAATCGAGATTTTAGAAGCTCATATTTTGCTGCAAATACATCAGAAGCGGAAATTAAGGTTTACGCTTCCTGGTGACCAAACCATTTTTTCACAAAAATTATAAATTATGTGCAAACGATTTCCCATCAGGAGCTGTATCCGGTGCAGAAATAATTTTTCAAATCGGACTAATAGTATCAGAGATATCGTGGGTACAGACGGACGGACGGACGGACAAACCGATAACATAAGCACGATCTTTTTTACAAAAGACGTGCTAACAACTGAAAAAGTAATAGTTTAGAAATTTAAAATTCTATAAATAGTGTACTTGCAAATCAGCAGCAATGTTATGTTTTCTATAGTGAAGATTTTCTTATGCACGTGCTTTATTTTAAACAAGCGCTTTGCTGTTTAAAATAATATTGGGTGTGTGCATAAGTTCTACCCGTTTTCGTAGGCTACAAAGGAGAGAGGAGAACACAACAAATAACGTACCTAGGATTTTACATAATTGCCATCATTCTGTATGACCTCTTGCCATCTGTCGAATCCCACGCCAGAAAAACTTCCGTGTTTTAGAGTAAAAAAGTCATGTAATGCCGTTTTCACATCGTCCACATCATCGAAATTTTAGAGAGCGAAGGCGTTCTGCAACGATCGAAAAAGGTGGTAGTCCGTTGGTGCCAGGTCAGGGGAATACGCCGCGTGAGTATTCCCAACCAAAGTCCAGTAACTTTTGCCGAGTGATCAAAACAGCATGAGGTCTGGCGTTATCATGATGAAGGATCACGCTTTTGCAATTGACGAGTGCTGGCCACTTCGATGTCAGTTGTCCTCGCAACCTGTCCAACTGTTGGCAGTAGAGGTCAGCATTTATCGTTCGCTTAGGTGTCAACATCTCCCAGTGGATTATTCCCTGGACATCCCACCAAACACTCAACAAAACCTTTTTGGGATGCAGTCCTCCTTTTGAGGTCGACGGAACGGGCTCCGCACCTTAGTACACAGTCCGTCGACGCTTTACATTACGATACAGTACCCATTTCTCATCACCCGTTACAATTCGTCCCAAACATGGTTCATTTCTGTGACGAGAAAGCAGAGAAACATAGATACGGATTCTATCCTCTCGTTGCTTTGAAGAAAGCTGGCGAGGAACCCACCTAACTTGGTGATGAACCAAAGCGCATGCATCCGTCTTTCCACTGTTGTTCTGTGTACCGACACCGTTTCTGCTAATTCCTGAACTGTTGGATGTTTGTCATTTGTTATGGCTTGGTCCTCATCCTCGTCAGACACCACGGATGGACGTCCAGGACGTGGTTGATCTTTACAGCTTCTGTCTCCGTCCCGGAATTTTCGAAACCAACGGCGACATGTGCTATCATCAACAGCATTCTCCCCATACACTTGACAGATGTTGCGGCAAGCCACGGCTGCAGCACTGCCTCGTACAGTACGAACTCGTACAGTAAATAATGTCTAATGTGCTCTTTATCGCATGCCATGTTACACCCTCCGTGATTTCCGTAACGAATGACTAACTGGGACAAACCTAGTGCATCTATATGTTCTACTGTTCCACGCTTTATTGGCCGAAAATTCGGCATCGCAGCGTCATCTGGGAAGTAACTACTCCGATCGCAATTTGCCTCTATTACAAAAACGGGTAGAACTTTTGCACACACCCAATACTACTTACATGCAAGTATGTTTTAAATTGACATACTTGCATGCTTGTGAATATTTATTATTAAAATATTACACACTAAGAAAAAGTTATGACCACTCACTTTGCGACTTATCGGCGCTTCTTTGACACGCGGAACGGACCAGTTTCTCGTAGAACGGGCTGCGTGAAAAGTCAGAACACATCGGGAGAAATGTTCATCCGCTCTGATTATGGAGTGTAACGAACGAAACATTGAGTGACGGTTGAAAATCACAACGCCTGAAAGCTCATTCCCCATGGCACCAAGATTTGGCAAGTCCCATGGGCAAACAGGATACGAAAACCACTGCAATGCACGTTCATCAATGTCTGGAAACATGCATCAGGGTAGTACTGACCTTGTATTGTCGAAACACGTCTTATAAGAAGCTCCTAGTTTCAATCCGGTATTTATTGGTGTAGATAAGCATATTTACATAAGGCCGAGCTTTCGAGCTTTGTCCGGACGGCCTTTTCAAGGCTGTCAACTTAATGACATGATAGACAATGCAGAATAAACAGAACGTTGTCCGGGTACAGCTACGGGAGAATCATTAGTGTACTAAAACAAGTTAAACGTGCTACTAATGGACAAGAACCAGTGTAAAGTATGGTAAAGTCCAGGTTCGTAGAAGCTATTGCGTACACACCAGGGTTTTCTTACTATTTCAAGAATTTTCTTCAAAATATTGGTTTTGATGTTCGCACTAGGTCTCCCAAATCTATTGTCACACTTTTAGCAAGCAGCTGAATGAAATATGACACTGGCGACTATGCGGGGATGTATGCCATTCCTCTACATTGCTGAAACGGAACATAAAGCTTTACGTAGGAATGACCATGCGAACCATCGGGATCAGAATAAAAGAGCATGGCAAGGGCACAAAAGCATAAAAAAACGAAAGATCTGCTACTGAATTTGCTAGGGAGGTCTTTTTCAATGTGGTCATAACTCTTTGGAAGGATTCAAAATGCGTAGACGAATATACCACCTAAAAAAGAAGCTGCCGTGAGGGAGACTATCGAGATCTTGACGAGACCAGGTTCCTGTAACGAAAATATATCGTAAGAGATGCCATCTGCATGATGTGTCTTTAGATAAGTGTTATACTAAGTGTAATACAGTCAAACCTCGATATCTCGAACCTCTTTATCTCGAAAAAACATCTTTTCCCTTCACTTTAGGCATGAAGTCAGAGTATTTTCCGTAGTTATCTCGAAGCATTTTCTTCAAAACCCTTGCTATCTCGAATTATTAGAGATTCCTGTGCCGGAGAAAAGCAAAGCGTTTACAAACAGATTTTTTTTTCCTTTAGGGGGATGAGGGTCTTTTGTTAGAATCTGAAAGGAATGCGTTCTAAGCATTCCGTTCGGGGGTGGGATGGGAACGCGCGGGGGGAGGAGTTATTTCCTGACCAAACGAATCTTTCTTGGAGCATGAATAGAGAGAGCGTGACGTCACTCGGACTACTCAGAACCAGTTCTACTCAGAGCTGTCTCTGGTTTCATTCACTTCCTGTGAATAGGAGACCACGTGACCAGAACAGCGTTAAATTCCCTTCATTCTTCGTTCCTGAAAATCGTTTCAGCTTGCAAAGTCCATGGGCATAGTAACTTAGTAAGACATTCCTGGATGTTCTTGAGTGTTGTGCGCGTGTTGTCAGTGGCCACCCTAAGTGATTGTAATGTTATAACACGAGAATGGCAGGAGTAAAATGAAAGTTAAACTTGCTTCCAATTGAACAAAAAGTAAAAATCTTGAAATTTTTGGACGAAAACACAGCAATGAAGAAAAGTGAAATTACTGCAAAGTTTGGAATACCTTCGAGTACGCTTTCAACAACCATAAAAAAAATAGAGAAACTGTCTAAAGAAACTATGATAAAAACAAGGAAAAAATGAAGACCATTCGAAAATTGGCATACCCCGAAGTAGAAGAGAGTGTGCGGAAGTGGTTTGTGCAATTCCGCGATCAAGGAGTTCTTGTCAGTGCATTACTTTTGCAGCAGAAAGCCGAGGACTTTGCTAAGGAGCTTGACTACAGTGAATTCAAAGCTAGCAACGGGTGGTTGGAAAACATGAAAATCAGTTAGAATATCGCCTTTAGGAAGCTTTGTGGCGAAAGTGCGTCGGTTAACCAAAGTGTTTTTGAAGAGTGGTTCAAAGAGCTTCCTTCTGTTTTACAAAGATACGAGCCAGATGATGTGTTTAATGCCGATGAAACAGGGTTATCTTTCCAGTGTTTGCCAGATAAAACAGCTATATTCAAGGGAGAGAAGTGCAGTGGTGGTAAACAAAGAAAACTACGTGTGATTATACTCTTAGCAAATCAAAGTGGCAGTGAACAACTTCCGCCGTTAATGATTGGGCGAGGGAAAAAAACCCAGGTGTTTCGCTAAGGTTTAATCGTTTCCCATAACGTGCAAAGCAAACAGGAGAGCCTGGATGACAAGCGAAATTTCTAGTGATTGGCTGAAGGAAGTTGGCAAAGCTATGGCTCTGAAAAAAAAAAAAAAAAAAAAAGATTCTTCTCTTTATTGATAACTGTAATGCCCAATCCTATCTTCCAAGTCCAAAAAATATCACTGCGAAATTTTTGCTTCCTAACACGACATCAAAGTTATACCTCTCGATCAAGGTATCATCCGTAGCTTCAAAGTCGGATACAAGCAGAAGCTGGTTAGGAAACTTGTAAACACTATTGGTGAAATTAAAAACACAAGGGAGCTATACTTGAAGCACCATTATAAAATTTCCAACCACTAATGACAAGTGTAAAGCCGTCGTCGGTTGCTAAAAGCATTTATTGATGATAAAAAGTGAAACATTACATTAAAATCATTAGATCTTTTGGGCTTCCTAGAATAGAAGCCCATCATCAAATGACATAAAGAGATAGCCCTTATGGAGGTAATATAGATATAGTCAACGCCGCCAGTAACAGTGACTTGACATGTGAGCGGACAGAGACAGCGCCCCCGCGGAAATAACAATTGGACAAAAATGAATGAGGTATCTTACATACAATTAGGTAGGGTGAAACTTTAAGGAACACAGATAATACTAGTGTAGAAGAAGTGACCCATATCTCATCATAGAATTGACCCATACTTCTATGTCTCCATACTGGAAAAATAAGTGTCTTCACGAGGTATGTACACAAAATACCATATCATGTGTTGCTTTGAATTTAAGGACGTTTATCTACTCAATTGGAATATGTTTTATTTTAGTACCCTTTATCACCGATTTTTGTACTCTTTGATGCATTTTTGGAATATTTCCTATGCCATCCATTTCTATAACAACCAGCGTATAGTATGATAATTAGGACGGACCTCCGTTTTAATTGTGTTTCTTCTACACTTGTATTGCTGTATTTCTTAGATGAAACGATTGAGCTTGCAGGCCCGTGCGACTTGCACGCAGACATCAATAGTTCGTGTGGCCCCCATGGCTGGCAATAACGGCCGCTACACGCCGCGGCATCGAACGAAAGAGGCTTTGGATGTGGGCTTGCTGGGGTATGTCGGTCCAGGCTGCTTCCACACGTTGCCACAGTTCATCAGGCGTACCCGCGGGTGGTGCTTGTCGGGCCACTCGGTTGCCGATCATCGACCAGACGTGTTCGATGAGCGACATATCGGGAGAACAGGCGAGCCACGGCAGCAGTGACACCTGGTGGGCCGTGAAGACTTGTTGCACGATGCGTACCACGTGCGGGCGCGCATTGTCCTGTTGAAACGTGGCCGCTGGCAGATCCTGCAGGTAAGAGAGAACTACAGGCTCCAAAACGTCGGAGATGTAGTGGTGGCTGTTGAGTGTACCGGCGAAGCGTACCAGAAGGGTGCGGGTGTCATATCCAATTGCGCCCCAAACCATAACGCCAGGCGACGGACCGGTATGGTGATGCATAATGCAGGCGTCATACAGTGTCTCGCCGCGGTGCCGCCACACGCGGATCCGACCATCGTGGTGTTGCAGGCAGAAGCGGGATTCGTCGAAGAAGACAATGTCGTGCCATTCCGTAGTCCAGGTGCAACGTTCAACGGCCCACTGCCGCCGCACTCACCGGTGGTGTAACGTCAATGGTAATCGGAGCAATGGGCGCCGTGCGAGAAGTCCCCGCTCCTGCAGACGACGTCGAAGGGTTTGTGCTGACACAGGTTGTTGCGCAACACACCCTAATTCCTGCGGTAACGTTCGTGATGTGGCGGTGCGAGCCGTCAATGCCCGCCGCACAACATGCCGGTCCTCTAGTTCGGTGGTGTGCCGCGGCTGCGGCAATCGCTCAAGTCGGTCCGTTCGTCCCTCCTGCATCCACCGAATCCCTACTCGTCTCACTGTGGCTGGATGTCTTCCCACACGGGCGCCGATGTCTCGGTACGATAAACCGCTGACGCAATAAGCCACTATTCGTTATCTGTCGAACTCCGAAACGTGCTGGAATGACTGCCGTATTCTGCGACGAGGCATCAGGAAGCTTCCCACGCACAGGTCCGGAAGCACAACACACTTCCACTACTTAGCCCTGCCTTCTGTGCACCCTTCTTATAGTGCTTCTGGGTGGCGTGCCGGGCGCACATGATTTGCATATGCCCTGCAATGCTAATCCTTTACATGTCCTCTCGCGAGTGACGCATGCTGCGAATTTCAGGCTAATCGGATGCTTCGTTCTTGGTGTTGCATGTTGGGTGGCCAGCAGTGTATGAAATTAAATGTACTTTGAATTCGATAGGATCTACATTTACTCCCTGTAGCGGCGAAATTTTGCATCCGAAAGTAAAAACAAAACAGGAAGGCAAGGATCATCATTTGCACATTTCAAGTTTCCAATGGAAATATATATATATATATATATATATATATATATATATATTTTTTTTAATCGGATTATTAGTTTCAGAGATATAGTGGCCACAGAAGGAGAGACGGACGGACGGACGGACGGACGGACGTCTCTCCTCGCTAATAGAGGCATTCAGACCCATAACATAAGCACGATCTTTTTTTTTTTTTTTTTTTTTTACAAAAGACGCGCTAAAAGAGACATACAAACTTACTAAGATTCTGTGGTTTACGGAATCTGCGGGGACAATCTGGCCTTTGCCGCCCCGGTGGCACAGTGGTCTAAGCGATGGCCTCTGATCATTCGTCCGAAAGGGGTCCGGGTTCGAATCCCGGTGAGGCATGGATGTTGTGTTTGTCTTACGGCACTGGCTCTCTCCCTTCCCTGGAACCAGTGACCCTAAATTAGGGACGGGCGACTGCTTATAGCCCATTGAGTTGCTCACGGTGGTCGTTAAACGTCCAATCAAAAAAAAAAAAAAAAAATCTGGCCTTCAATTAAAAGGCAAATGATTATGCTACCTTAACACGGAAAGCCCCTCCCACATGTGCCCCCCCCCTGCCTCCCAGGATATTTCTTCCTGCCTTTTCCAAGTGTTACTTGATTCATGTTCAGCCCAATTATAGAAGACGATTTTAACAGTGGCTAGATAAAAAAAAAATGATTTTCTTATTTATCTAGTTACTGTGTGACTAGATTAAAAAACAACATTATTTTTATGATGCGACGGCGTCAAACATCAAACACAACAATAAGATTATTTTCTACTTGCTCGGACGTAATCAGTAATGCCTTCATTTTATGCTTAACACCATGATTTAACAATTTCGTTTTGTGGAAATTAATAAGAAATAGGCAACAATTACCAAACAATAAAACCTTACTAGACTTGTGCCTTGTGTCATCACTGTGTGACTAGATAAAAAAAAAAAAAAAAACCCTTAGTTTTTGCATATTTCTGATGCAAGCTGCACTGTTTCAATATCTCACATTCGCCGACATATGAATCATTGAAGTTCCGGCATCTTTGTTTTTCAATGACTCTGCATTTTGAATGAAGAGGAGGGTGCAATTCAAGAATGGCCCTACGGCACGAAATACCTTTAATGATGCGACGGCGTCAAACATCAAACACACGTGGTTGCGATTCTTTCAAAACACTGCCTGTTGTCATAAATCCAGTGATGCAGTTCTGAGAACAAAAAAAAAAAAGAAAGAAAGTACTGCAGCGGTGCGCACGTTAGATAAAAACAACCAAGAGAAAAGACCCTCAAAATTTTGAAAGCAGTTTGGAACTTTGTTTTTCTGAACTCTTCAGAATTTTTTTTAATTTTTAATGCAAATTTTTTGATCAATTTTCATCAAAATTTCTAAATTTAGGAAATTTTAAATAAAAGAATGAATGTTACGTAGAAATAAGATAATAAGAATATTAAGTAGTTTTTTTTTTTTTTTTGAAATACTGGTCTGCTATTCTGTGCGATCTCAAACATTCATTGTGAGTGATACGAATCAGTCAGACTGAATACACGTGACTTATATGTCGCTTTTGCTAAGATTATAGGGTGGAAGTACAAGATATCTTTTGGTTATTTTTTGTATGTTATGGTATATTTCAGCGACCACTGCGAGCTTTCCTCAAAGGAGGAAGGATCAGATCCGTGGGGAGGCGCATCTCCCAAACTTCCACCGGGTCTGGGGCGCGAGTCCAGCTCTAAAAATTTGTCAGATGCCAGCACTTCTGGCGACTAGGCAACCGAAGCGCCATTTTGTGCTATCCGTAAGGATATTAGAGAATGAGCTTAGGGAGTTAATCTTGTTCGTGCCGGTGGCGAATTTAGTAAAAATACACTCACGGACAATGAAATTTGCGCACCAAGAAGGAAGCATCAGAATGAACTGAAATTTTATGGACGTAATGATGCAAATGAATGATACTCCTGATGGCAAAAACAGAGCTGCAGGAGAACTACAGAGGGATCTGTGGCACGCAGTCTGCTCATCTTCAATAGTGCGCCGCACAGCCTCGTGCGGCGATACATGCTGCATTACGGTCCGGCATGGAGGCGAACACACGCCTGATGTAGTCCTGCGGCAGACTGGCCCCACACGTGTGGGACGGTGTGCTCCAAATCCCGGATAGTGCAGCACAGCGGCAGTCGGCGTTTCAACAGGTCCTACACATGCTCGATAGGGGACATGTTCGGGGAGCGGGCAGGCCATGGAAGTGTCTGGACATGACGTCGGCAGTCTTGGGCAACCCGAGTCGTGTACGGGCGGGCATTATCTGTTGGTATAGCGTACCTGGAATCCAGGTCAGGAAAGGGAGCACACGGGGCCGTAAGATCTCATCCACATACCGCTGGCCCGTCAATGATCCACGTACGACGTAAGCAATGGCTCCCCAGACCATAATTCCTGCAGTGGGAGAGGTATAGCACTCGATAGCTAGTCTGGGATTTTGTCGTTGACTCGCGGACCTTCACACCCGGACACGATGATCATCTGTCCCCAAAACGAAGCGGCATTCATCGGTAAACACCACACGTCTCCAGTCTGTGGTGTTCCACGTCAGTTCGTGGGCACACAGGAGCCGCTACATCTGCCTGTGTAGTGGACCGGGTCCCCGTGGGACCCGTTCGCTCCTGGCGGACGATCCATCGAACCTCTCTACCGGTGGTCCTCCTGGTCCGTCTGGATCCACTCCGCCGTGTGGTAGTGCCGTCACGTGTCCACTGCTCCCAACACAGTCAGACGGTATGGTCAGAACGTTCCGCGTGGCGGGCTATACGGTGCGCCAACCACCCTGCGGTTTCCAGCCCGATGATCAGGCCTATCTCAAAGTCCGTAAGTTGCGTAAATCGACGTCTCTGGCGTCTACCCGGCATTCTTGTCATTCTGTACTCTTGCTTGCGTCGGCCGGTGCTTTTCGCTTTCATGGGGCATCGACTACACGCCGGTTTATGATGCTTGCCGGTTCATGCTTGCAGCGCCACCACAGGGTGTGCGGTCAAGGGCACTCGCACCAAACGTGGATCATTTGCATACCAGCACGCATTCTAGCTATTTGCAAAGTTTCGCGGTTGTAGCATGTTTTCTTCTAGGTGCGCAAATTTCATTGTCCGTGAGTATACCTACGCACCTAAGGACTTGTCGGTCAGTCTATATGCCTTTTTACTTTTTCTGTGAGGATTATCATTCTAGCGGTGGAAAGAGGAGAAGCCACTTCTTATAGCCAGGGCAGAATCCAGAAGCTTACCTGGGGTGGGGTGGGGTGGGGGTTACGTCTAAACTTAAGTACTTCGTAGGAGGGTCACACACACACACACACGCGCGCGCACACACACACACACAACTTACGTAAATTGGCATTGCACTAATTTTAAAACACTTTTTCAATCAGGAAATTGGTCGCCCCTGTACGAGACGCTGGTTTCGAGCCATTTACCTGAGACGGGTCCGGGTACGAATTCTGGGTGTGAGACATGGGTGGTGTGTTTGTTTTACCTCACTGGAACCAGCAGCCCTAAACTAGAGATGGACGGCTTCTTGTATCCCATGGAGTTTCTTACGGTCAGTAGCGGATCCAGCGGGATCCCCCACCCCACCCAGCCGAGCAGGCTTTTTCTTTTAAATAGCCGATGTCTAAATAATTAATGTATTTATTTTTGTAAAATTATAGTAATAAATCCACAGGTTTTCGTCAAAGTTTTCATAAAAACGAAAATTTTCTGTAAATTTGGGGATAAGATAAAATGTTCTGTTCAAGCATCAGCAGAAAAAACAAAACAAAAAAGCTAAAGGTTCAGAAACAAAGAAAGATGAAAGTGGAAATGAAAAGAGATTTTGATTGATCGTGAAAAACAATGGGTGAGCTTTGTTTTGTTTTTTTAGTGTTGTCCGGCATCATTTGCAATTGGAAGCAGGGGAAAGTCACTGTGTGAGATAGACACACGCACCTCAAGTCTAAAAAAAAAAAAAAAACGAGCAAAGCACGTACCTCGATTTGGTCATAAACAAAAACAAGTAAAAATCCGAAGCTGGAAATTTTTCTATTAAATTAACCCATCTGAATAGAAGGGGTCAAACTTTATTTTGAAAAATTTCACCCAACTTGATTATTTAAAAAGCGTCAAGTTAGTTTCCCCAAAAAGCGAGCAATCGAACGCTATGAAAATAGTGCTGATTTTTCAGTTCTCGTTCGCAGTTTGTGATTTAAAAATTTATAACATTTTTTTTAACGGAAAATTTTAAGAAGCCTTGCGATGCCATGTAGTCTAAGCGGTGGCTTCTGATCATTCGTAAGAGAGGGGTCCGGGTTTGAATCCCGGTGAGGCATTGATGTTGTGTTTGATTTACGGCACTGACTCTTTCCGTTCACTGGAACCAGTGACTCTAAATTAGGGACGGGCGACTGCTTATAGCCCATTAAGTTGCTCACGGTGGTCGTTAAACCTGCAAAAAAAAAAAAAAAAAAAATCTCATTTTTTAAACCGATGAAACCCCCTCCCCCAAGATGAGCTTCTAGATCAGCCACTGCTCACGGCTTTTTTTTTCTTTTTTCATTGAAGATTTAACGACCACTGTGAGCAACTCAATTGGGCTATAAGCAGTCGTCCGTCCCTAATTTAGGGCCACTGGTTCCAGGGAAGGGACAGTGCCGTAAGACAAACCCAACATCCATGCCTCACCCGGCGGGATTTGAACCCGGACCCCTTTCGGCCGAATGATCACAGGCCATCGCTTACACCACTGCGCCACCGGGACGGCTCACGGTGTTTGTTAAACCCCCAAGCAAAAAGAGAAATGTTCTACATTTTCAAATCGCAACCTGAAAACAACTGAAAAATCATCCCTATTTTTTATGGGTAGGGAGAATTTAAGAAACATCAAGCTCGTTTCCCACTTTTCAAAGAAACGATCTTGACGTTTCTTAAATCCCACTTTTGGATAAAATCTTAAGCAATAAAGGATGTGCCCGTCTACAGCAGACTCTTACTAATCCGGTCCTTAATAATACGTCTTCCAGCTCCGGCCATGACCTAAAAAGAGGCCCGGTTATGGGTCCTTGTGAAGTTAGGAACGTTGGTTATTTTTAGAACATCTACTGCTACAGGCGGCATTTCATCTGTGTTGTATTGCAGTTGCACATTTTTTTCTTACTGTGTATATATAGTACATACACACATATACTGCACTTTACTGCAGTGATATGAAAAGATCATTTCATTGTTCTAAATGAGACACTATAGTAAGTACTGAGCGAGTTATTTATCATTATTTCTTTTATCTTGTTTCTTATTTATGCTTTTTCAATAGATATGTACTATATGCGGTAAACATGTAACATTAAATTTAATGAAACATTAAACTAAATTTCTATGCACTCTCAGTAATCCGGCACTCTCACTAATCTGTGCAAGGAATGGCCGGATTAGCAAGAGTCTCGTGTATTTAATGCTTTTTCTATTTCTGAACTATTTTGGGTATTTTCTTTCTGCTGAAGTTGGAACAGAACATTTCACTCTCCAAACTCACAGCAAATTTCAATTGTTATCAAAACTTTTGGTGAAAATTACTTAAATTTTACAAAAATAAATACCTAAATTATAATCTTGGCCATTAGAAAAAACAAAACAAAAAAAAACCTGCTTTAGGAGAGGACGATCTTCCAGTTCCCACCCGTATAGATCCTTCACTGTTTACAGCTGTATTTTGAGGACAACCATCTTGAAAAAGGAGCTCCCATTCTGTTTTACTCGTACGATTAGTGAGACCAGGGGCGTTTTTAGAGGGAGCCCAAAGGGCCTTGGTCCCCCAAAAGTATTTTATTTTTTCATGTTTTTGTCAAAATCGGACTTATGTCAGAAAAAAAAAATGACTTAATTTAATAAAAATTCGTGAACTAACATGACAAAAAATGCTTAAACTTTTTTTTTCATTTTTCACTAACTTTTATTTTGTTCAGCTGGATTTTAAAACATCCATTTTTCGTCGTCCCTTCCCCCAATTCTATATACGTTCCTCAGTGAGACGATCTATTGGGTTGGTTCGAATGAAATGTCCGGCAAAGCACCAGCACACGTGGACGACGAGAACTGAAAAGTAGGACAACTTACCTAGGCAAAATAATCTCCCTTGGCATCGACACATAGTTGTCATCTGTCCGGCAAGGAACGAAAAAAGTCTTGTGGCTGGGACCCGAAGAAGTCATCAACTGCACGTTGAACGTCGCTGTCTGTCGCGAACTGTTTCCCGGACAGGAAGTGATCCAGGCGACGAAACAGTTGATAGTCTGTCGGAGACATGCAAGTCCGGAACATAGGCAGGATGACGCAGTGCTTCATAGTCCAAAGCATTTAGTGTCAGCATCGTTCGTTGTGCGACATGAGGGTGGATGTTGTTCTGGAGCAGAAGAACACCATGTCTGTTGACCAAAGCCGGTTGTTTCGCAGCCATTTTCGGTGCATCTGGTGTAATTCATCACAATAACGTTCTGCAGTGATGGTTAGGCCTCTTGCCAAGAAACTCCGATTAATTACCCCGGCTGTGGACCACCAGACAAGGAGCACCATCTTCTTGGTGTGTAGGGGTGGCTTAGGATACCTTCCAGCAGGCTGTGCCTTGCTTAACCACTGTACATATCGCTTCCGATTATCACAAATGACCTACTTCTCGTCGCAGGCGACGATTTGATTCAGTAGAGGTTCCTGTTTATTCCTCGAAAGCAGCGAGGTGCAGGCTTCCAAACGCCTAGTCTTGTTGGCAGTTGTCAACTCTTGCGACAGCCACATGTCCAGCTTTTTGACCTTACCTAGCACAGCCAGACGCCGAACAACTGTCGTGTGGTGGACACCTACCTCTGTCGCTATCTCACGACACGTTTTTCGGGGGTCCGCTTCAACCACACGTAACAGAACATCGTCAGAAACAACAACATGTCTGTGACCACGTGCTTTGTTTTGCAGGTCCGGATCTCCGCTTCGATACTTCACAAACCATCGCCGAATGATTCGTTCGTTGGCTGTATTTTCTCCAAACGCTTTGTTAACGTTTCGGGCGGCAATACCTGCAGAATGGCCCAGTTTAAATTCATACAAGAAGGTGACTCTCAAATTCGGCGTCTGCAGTTTTCCTTTGCAAGCCACGTTACGTTCGAACAAACCACGTTTGAACCTTGTTCTTCACAAACATGCTAGCTATTTATAGTAACTCTGTGACATATACCCGCAACACCTGTGGGTGGTTCCATTCCGCTGTGCTGGGGGCCTGTGTCCAATGCTTGTTCGCGCCGGACATTTCATTTGCACCAACCCAATACTATATGTACTTATTTGCATTCCAGCAATACTTATATTCGGCTAAGATACGAGTACACTCTCATGTAGAACACCAAATTCCTTATTAGTGCATACGTACTAAAAATACAGGTAGGCTCAGTTCTGATTAAGCCGTCAGTTTGGAGCGTGGGACTACGACTTGAAGATCGGACAGTTGAAATGAGCTAGTGGAGTATGGTTTCCACGTGTTTATTTAATTTGTTATAGCCAATACAGGTCTATGATATGAAATAGTAGCTCACATAATTTTTACAAATAATGCTGGATACATTGAGAACGCAAAGTAGAGTTTGAGATGAGCCGGGTACGGGTTCGATCGGTGTGTTTGATTTTCGTTTGGCGGCGGCTGCTTTCAGGCTTTCTCGATGCTCCCTAGTTCTTTTGTACTGCAGTCTTATTGGGCTTCTTACATTCCTCATCCATTGCTCTTGCTTCTCGTTTTGATTTTCTCCACTTTTTCTTGCGTTCATTCTGCGAATTTCAAAAACGTTAACCGTTCACCGGAAAACAATTTTTTCAATTTTTAGTTTAAACCACTGATATATGTTTTTTATATAACTGAATGGATCTCGTTGAGAGCTTTAAAACGATACCACGCACAGTCGTTTTGAGCTCACGGTTGTCCAGATAAACCGCGATATTGTCAAAAGTGTTCATCGATTCACAAGAAAACAATTTTTGAAATGTTCAGTTCAAAGCACTGCAAAATGTTCTTCGTATATTTGAGTAGATCTCGTCGAGTGCTTTAAAACGATTTCACGCACAGTCGTGTTGCACTCAGGGTTGCCGAGATAGACTAAGTCAAACGCGCGGACCACCCAGAAATATTGCATCATCTCTCCCGCGCACAGGTAGCGACGGGAGCGTTGCGCGCACTATGTATTGCGCAGTACACAAATTGGACTCTATGCTTTTTACGAATATGCTAACACGATCAGTGTGCGCACAAATTTTTAACGCTATAATGATCTCAGTTGAGACCTATTTTTGTCACAGGCGGTGGGCCGTAATTTGTCCCATACTGTCCGCGTGGAGTCAGACGTAGTCCTAAGTCAAAAAAAAAAAAAAAAAAGATCCTTTGCCCTGCTTTTCTTTCTTGCTAACCATGAGAAGTGCCTTAGCGGAGCTACAAGGTTCTTCTAGAGGTCTGCACGGGCCTTAGTTTGGAAAACCCGGCCTGGCCCGTTTCAAATTTTTTAATTAAAGCCCGTCCCGTATATTTCTCTTGTTTCCAAGGCAGGGGCCGGCCAGTAAAATTTCAACAATTACCAAAACACGAATTTGACACCTGGTGCACTCGGTCATTCGACTCCTGAAGAGTTTTCGTTTTCTTAATTGCTACACGTATTCTATTACAATAAACGTTAATTCAGAATATTTCTGAGACTCTGAAAAGAGTATCTCGTGACGTCCGCGGTGTGTGTGTGTGTGTGTGTGTGTGTGTGGATGGGGGGGCTTTTATACTCAAAAATATTGCATGAAAAGGACATTTTCCATGCCTTTCAAATTTTCTGGGTTTTCAATTATAGTTCCCAACCGCCGGATCCGGAAATATCTTTGGGGATAAGGGGAGGGGGGGGTATTTCTTCGAAAAGTACGAAATATTCAGAATTATGAGTCCGATCGTTCTACTGGGAGAAGATTTTATGGCTTTATAAACTGCACCTATCTCTACTGGCATATCATATCACTGGTGTGTGTATGTAGGGGGGGGGGGCACACACACATTTGCGCCACTTAATGCGATGTTCCGGATTTTGTGCTCTCGTAACTCAAAAAGTTTTTGCCTTTAGTGCGCTGCACAACGTTTTCCGGCCGACTAGTTTCAGAACGGGACAGTAATTTTAAAAATTTCCAAATATCGCTTTCCCCTTTACATTGTCTACAAGCACATATTCTCCGGAAGCGATTTTTTCGCGAAAATCTTTCGCTTTCTGAAACTCCATAATAAGTATTGAAGAGTAATTTATCAGCAACACTGAACTGAGCATATGCTAAGGGAAAACAACGACAGACTGCCCAGCTAATCAGTGTCACAGAAGTTTTGAAAACGGTTGCCTGAGAGTACACTTGGGGAAATTACGGCACAGATTTACTTTCAGCACATCGATTGGCCTCCGAACCCTCCTGATATCAATCCCATGGAGCACTTGTGCGAAACTTTGGAACGGCATGTCATGCGTCTTGACACACACACACACAGAAGTAAGCTTCTCCCAGCCCATTTCTCCCATGCCGTTTAAGACAACTTAAACGCTTTTCACACCTCTAGAGAACAAAGTGCCACCGACCAGAAGAATAAAAAATATAGTCTGCGAGCGGTGGCTCGGTTTAGAAATGCTGCAGTTAATAGCCTGTCCTGAAGCATGAGAGGAGAGTGAAAGTTAGAGAGAGAGAGGAGGAACCACATTGAAAAAAGAAGGAAGCTGACTCACTCCAATTGTTTCGTAAAAGGGGAGGATGTCATGAAACTTCTATTTTTTACATCAGCGGAAATTCTTCAATCTTATCCTGCTGTTGTGAGATTTCCAAACGAGAAAGGCACCGTACAGTGATTGCTTTGCTCATAAAAACAACAACAAAAAAACCCATACTCGGCCCGTGTCTGTTTTACATTAAATATTGAAGGCCCGGCCAGTTTTCCCAACTTAGAAATGAGCAAAGGCCCGACCCGGCCCCGTGCAGACCTCTAGGTTCCTCTACACCAGGCGCGACGCTACAAGTCTATCTATTTACCTTGGGCTAGGGTGGGCTTCAGCCCTCCCAACTTTTCTTTGAGCCCCCCCCCCCCCCCAGCCCCGCAATATTTAAGCAGCTAGAACACATCACAAGTGCAGCCACTTAGGGTTTTAGGGTACTTGGAAAAACCTATGTGAATTTTTGGAATCCACAGAAGCTTTGTTATATAAAATGAATTTTCTGTTAATTTTGGTATTGTAGTATTAGTGAAATAGCGGGAGTCCTCTGAGCGGATGTCTAAGAGTGTAGTAGAAAGACACCATTTTTAGCACGTCTTTTGTAAAAACAGATCGTGCTTATGTTACCGGTTTGTCCGTCCGTCCGTCCGTCTGTACCCACGATATCTCTCCAACTAGATAGATTTGAAAAATTCTTTTTGCATTCGGGAGCTTGAAATATGCGAATGATGATCCTTTATTTCGTTTTTTTTTTTTTACGATGTACAATTTTGCCGATAGAGGGCGTAAAGGCAGATGATGTCGAATTCAAAAATACGTTTTATTCCACACAATTGCTTCTAAACATCCGATTGAAAAAATTCTTTCATTTTTCGATTCCATTTATGTCGAAGAATATTTTAAATATAGTTACTTTTTCAAATTACGCATAGATTTACCGCTAGGGGGCGTAAAAGTAAATTACATTTTCCCCGATAATTCTTCTTCTAAAACTCCGATTTGAAAAAAAAAAATTCTTCAGCGGATACACCTCTTAATGGAAAATCTTTTGTATATAATTCCAAACTTTTGGTGAAGAATACTTTGGCCACCAGGGGGCGTAAGTGTTAATTTTTGCTTCTGATGTATTTGCCACAAAATCTGAGCTTCTAAAATATCGATTGAAAAAATTCTTTTGTGGACTGATGTCACTTACATCGATAAACCTTTTCGGAATATTTTCTTAAAATATTCCACACTTTTCTCCGCCAGGGGGCATTGATGTATATCTTATTTTCGTCAATATCTCTACTTCTTGGAGTCCTATTTAAAAAATTCTTCTTTGTTGGATAGTGTTTTCAGTGTGACATGTTTTTCATATAATTTCAAAATTGTCAAGTAATTCATAGGCTTTCCGCTAGGGGGCGGAGAGGTAAATTGCTTTCCCCCTATATCTCTGCTTCTAAATCTCCGATTTGAATAATTATTCCTGCACCGGATACAGCTCCTGATGAGAAATGGTTTGCACATAATTTCTAAATTTTTGTAAAAAATGGTTTGGCCACCAGGGGGCGTAAATCTTAATTTCCGCTTCTAATGTATTTGCAGCAAAATATGAGCTTCTAAATTCTCGATTGAAGAAAACGTCGTTTGTAGACCGATACTACTCATGTCGAAAAACCTTTTAGAAACATTTTCTTTTTTAAATAATGTATGGTTTCTTCGCCAGGGGGCGTAGATGTATATCTTATTTTAGCCATTATCTCTACTTCTAGGAGTCCGATTTGAAAAATTCCTTCTTGGTTGGACAGTTTTTCTAGTGTGACATGTTTTTCATATAATTTGAAATTTTTCAAGTAATTCATACTTTCCGCTAGGTGGCGTAAAGGTAAATTGCTTTCCCTCCTATATCTCTGCTTCTAAATCTCCGATTTGAAAAATTCTTTCTGCACCGGATACAGCTTCTGATGGGAAATCCGTTGCACATAGTTTCTAATTTTTGTAAAAAATGGTTTGGGCACCAGGTGGCGTAAGTCTTAATTTCCGCTTCTGATCTAATTGCAGTAAAATATGAGCTTCTAAAATCTCGATTAAAAAAGTCGTTTGTTGACCGATACTACTCATGTCGACAAACCTTTTAGGAACATTTACTTCTTGAAATAATGCATGGTTTCTATGCCAGTGGGTGTAGAAGTATATCATATGTTTGTCAATATCTCTACTTCTAGGAGACCGATTTGAAAAATTCCTTCTTTGTTGGATAGTGTGTCCGATGCGAAATGTTTTTTTCTATAAATTCAAAATTTTCAAGTAAATCATAGACTTTCCGCTAGGGGTCACAAAGGTAAATTGCGTTTTTTGAGTTATTTCTGCTTCTAAAACTCCGTTTTGAAAATGTCTTCCTGTATCGCATACAAGACCTGATGGAAAATATTTTTCATATAATTTCTAATGTTTGGTAAAGAATGGTTTGGCCACCAGGGGGCATAAGGGTTAATTTCTGTTTCTGATGTATTTGTAGCAAAATCTGGGCTCCTGAAAACTAGACCAAATTTTTTTTCTTGGACCGATACCACTCATATGGGAGAACCTTTTGTGAATATTTTCTTCCTAAAATAAAATAATGCATGGTTTTCTCACCAGGGTACGTAAAGTCACATCTTATTTTTGTCGATATCTCTGTTTCTAAGAGCCCGATTTGGAAAATTATTTCTGTGTTGGAGAGCGTTTCCGGTGTGAAATGTTTCTCATATAAATTCGTGTTTTTCTTAACGTACAAGTCTGCAACCAGAGGGCGTAAGTTCACGATTCCGTTTACAGCAATATCTGAGGAATTAAAAACCCGATTGAAAAACTTCTTTCTTTCGTCAGATACTATTGTTTTCTATACCGGTTCCATTGACTTTGAATAGCTTTGATAAATTTAATTTGCGTCAGAACGGATTCAAAAGACTGAGAGAGAGAGAGAGAGAGAGAATGATATATTCTTTATCAGTTTATAAACTAAAATTCATGAACAACCACGCGGCATTAAATGTTTAAAAAAGATTAAAAGAACGAAAACAAAACAAACAAACAAACAAAAAAAGACGTAAGTAAGCTAAAATGGCGAAGAAAAAGTAACTGCATAAAGCAGATACATGTACTTAGAATGCCACTTTTCCAAAATAAAATATCAACGCTGCCAAAGTTTTGTACAAGTTTTGTACACCCAAAAGAAAATTTTGTACACCACCGAAAGTGGTACTTTTCGGCTCTCTAAAAGTGGCACTCCAAGTACATGCTGGAGTGCCACTTTTTCAAAATCGAAAATAAATACTGGCAAAGTTTTGTACAACCAAAAGAAGATTTTGTACACCACCGGAAGTGGTACTTTTCGGGTCTCTAAAAGTGGCACTCCAAGTTCATGTATCTGTATAAAGCCATGGAGATTGGTATCCATGCTTCCTTTTACTACTAGAGTACATTGAATAAATACTATGTAGAGTATGTACCAGATAATCTTTTTCACTGGGGATAACATCATGAGCGAGGAGTAAAATCTAAATAAACAGATATTTTTAGCCTAAATTTCTGCCAAGACTTCAAAATTTGTTCCCCACCTGCATAATACTTACCCTCCCTCCCTCCAATAACTCCCCAGTTCTGAGCTTCTGGCATCAGCATTGTTCTACACCACTGCATAAATCTTTATCCCAGCTTTTCATTTCAGACTTTAATGTGGTGTATGTATAGCTTATATATTAGTAATTCTTCTTCCTTCTTGAGTTGTTAATTCTAGTAATTTAATAAAGCATTTCCCCCACATGACGTTGTGTTGTACATAAGACTTCTTTTCAAAACGAACGTTCTGTTGTACTAAAGTGGCGTCACCTATTATCCCTCACAGAAGACATTGAATGAAGGCATTCGATAACAGCTGGAAGCATAAAATGCAGGATAAATAGTTGCATTTTATTTTACTGTATTTCCGTGTTTTAGGCATTATTTGGTGAATTGTTTAATCCAGAGGGGCGGTGGAGACTGGGTCGGTTGGACCCTCAGCAGTGGGTTTTCCGTTTAAAAGTGAGAAAGTTCGAAAATAATTGACTTTGTATTCGTTCGCTATGTTTTCAGATTTTCATGAAATTTTTTGCCTGTGTTGAATTTTGCTGTGAATTTGAAAATACAGTATTCTGTTGATCTGACTTCGGTGAAAGAAAAAAGAAAAACGTTTTTTTTCACACAGTCTTGGGACTACATTTTTAAAGCATTGCTTCCATTCTTCACTTTGACTTTTGAGAAACAGGAAATCTGTCCTTCGGTGATATGAAACATAGGCCATTGAGGGGGAGGGAGGTAGAATTCATCTCTCTCTCTCTCTATATATATATATTTTCCCAAACAATTATATTCATATTACTCTCAAACAGGGCCGTAGCCAGAAAGAATTTTCGGAAAGGGTTTCTGAATTTCAAAATGAATTTTCACGTACGTTATACATACGTTGAGTTGTTTCTCTGTCACATTTTATTTGGACACGGCATTCTTCTATTTAATACTCGCCATTTTTCAAATACTGTACTGACTTATATCTTTTCTTTAATAAATTGATACGTGTCGGTATAGACTAAGTCAGGAATTATAGGATTATGTACAATAAATTATTTTTATTTTCTTTACTTAACACTTAATACATCTATCTGTTTGTCATGAAGTGTAGTAGCACTAAGTTCAAAGTAGTACATGTCTATCTCCCTGTAGCACGAACACCAGCTGTAGTTCTTTTTCTTCATAAAATTCTTCAGGACTGATGCATATAATCAGGGCCGGCTTCATGGGCGTGCGTCCTGTGCATTCGCACAGTCGCCCTCGTTTGTGTGATGTTTTTGAATTTTTCATATTTTTTTCTTGTATTAAAAATAAATGACACTTAATGATGTAAAAATGGCATTTTTTTAAATTTTTATATCAAGTACACTTTATTGCCTTAGTGAACAGAATTCAAGTATCTTTGATCCATCGGGATGATTCACCGTATGAGCGAGAGAGAATTTGCATTAATGACATCATATATATAATCACCCAGATCTCTCTGGAACGATGACGTCACAGCTACGTCTGCATTCTGCCGCAATCACACTCGCGGTCAGTTTTTCGCGTGCGTGGGCTGCGAATCTCTGGCAGATGGTTTATTAAAAAAAAAGTGAAAAACGTATCTTTCCGAATTTTATATGAAACTGGCTGAAATTTTAATTATAACACTATAACTGGCAGATCGATTGTACCTGATGACGACGAATGACGGCGAATTGATGAATTGCAACAGAACGCCGATTCGGGATTATCAGAACACTAGACCCCTGCCACTGGCTCTTTTTTTTTCTTTCTTTTTGATTGAAGTTTTAACGCCCACCGTGAGCAACACAATGGGCTATAAGCACTGCCACTGGTTTCCAGAGACTCCTACAAGCAAGCCGCGGACCGAACGGCACGAAGTTGCTTTTATGTACAAAGACGTTTGTGCAGACCCATGTTTACTGGTCAAATTCGGAAATATTTTTTTTTTTTTTTTTTTTGATTGGAGGTTTAACGACCACCGTGAGCAACTCAATGGGCTATAAGCAGTCGCCCGTCCCTAATTTAGGGTCACTGGTTCCAGGGAAGGGAGAGAGCCAGTGCCGTAAGACAAACACAACATCCATGCCTCACCGGGATTCGAACCCGGACCCCTTCGGACGAATGATCAGAGGCCAACGCCTTAGACCACCGCGCCACCGGGGCGGCAAATTCGGAAATATCTCACCATTTCTCAAAATGTTCCTCCGTTTCCGCGGACCGGCGAATACCTCGTGACGAACCAGTGGTGTTTGGGAAACACTGCACTAGACTGCTATCGCACTCACCTCATTTGAGCTACAAAGCTCCCACTACCCACTAAAATAAATTACAATGAACTGTAGAACGTGGACAGCAAAAGAATCGTTCTTCCTAGAAATAAAGAGACAGAGTGATAAGGTAAGAGTTTTCTGAAAATTGCATTAGTCATTTAGTATTGTACGGACGGGTCTTTAGAACCTCAATATTTAAACCATGAATCACTAAAAATGACATTTCCTATGATCCTATCTGATTTGTTTAAGGCTGTCGTTGATTGAGTGTTAGGCTTCATCTTCTACGATAGATGTCGCAAAATATTACTCTTTGGGCGTGGCTTTTGCATCTTGAGGGATTGTCTCAAAAGTTGGTGTCAGCGAATGACTTAGGACCTTACCATATTCAGAATGGCAGCGATCTCTCGTTGGCTCCACAATGAAAACACAAAATACGCGCTGTTACGTTTTAACCAATGACATTGTTTGTGGGTGGAGCTTAGCAGGTAGGCGTAGTTTCTGTCTCAAATTCAAGTGTTTTCTGGTAATATACACATTTTCTCTTCAAAAAATGAGCGTACAGTAGAATTTAAGACGATCTATAGAAGACAAGATTCCAGTCTCACTTCAGTGCCCATTCTTTGATTTCTGTTTGGCCTAGATAATTAAAAAAATCAGACAGAAATGAGAGATTTCGTTTCTTCCACACAGAAACACTGCCAAGCTAACTTCTGGCGCCATCTAGCGCCAAATTGGAATACTTTCCAGTCAGATACATTGAATTTAAAAAAAAATTCTAACAAATTTTTTGGAAAAATAACTGCGACACGTATTAGATATAGGTCGTTTTTATTTGTGCTCAAAATTTCAAACCCTACAAAGTAATGGTTTTCGAGAAAATATGTACAAAAGAATTTGCATTACAGATATAGGACAGAATTTCTGTTACACTCATTCAAAGAGCCTTAAACGATAGCTATTATTTTAAAATCTTGGATAAATTACATGAATTTTTGTCATCAGAACGCATTATGACGAGGTGCGGGAATTATATTTTGTCGCTTCAATTTAATCAACTTCAGTTTGATCTGGCAATGTAAATTAATATAGCGTAATTTAAAAATGTCTCTTTTTATTTTTTAATGAGTAATACTAACAGCTTATTATAACTCACGAATAAATAATAATCTTCTTTAGTACCACCATGCTTTATAAAGCTTCATTAGAAAATGGGAAAAAAATGTGGTTTCTCTACCTGACCCCGCCTTTCTTTCAAAAATGTTCGAACGTCCAAACCCATTTGTAGATGTAGAACTCACTGGGAAAAGGGCCCCGCATTTTCGTTTTGCACTGGGCTCCGCAAATTATGCAGCCGGCCCTGAATATATTCCAATAGATGCTCATAAGAGCCAAGCCTGCAGAAACGTTACTAGGATGTGGCAGGCCGGGGAAGAACCGGGCGCAGCTAAAGAGAGGGCGCAAATATCACTGCGTACAATCTGATTCAAATCAGAATTGAAACTTTTGCATCAGTTTCTGGTACAGAATTTACCTATAATTTCTTCCGCGAGTTGCGGTAGATTGGCGGCTAAAAATTCGCATTTCTATCTCAAAATGTGCATTGGATGTAAGTTGCTCACAATCAGAAATGACGGCACGGTTGTTAGTACTTTACAAAATAACGATGTTGTTCACATTTTCGAGGATTCTCTGGGGCAATTCGATCATTACTGCCACTACTGCAGGCTGCATTCGGCCCGTTTAATGTGGTACCAGAGGTCGGAACTCCGGAGCAGTTAAGAATCTCACCCCTCTCTTCACATTTTGGATTTTACAGCTCTAAATGGCGTTCCGCGTCAAGTTCAGCTTTACCACTCAGAACATCTTTCATGTAAGTAAAGGTAGGAGAAATGCACAAAACCGTTCTACTGAGTGCTGTCTCCATTTCCTAATTTTTTCAACGCAATTAATGAGGGTAAAATGTTGTTTCCGTTTGGGATAAGAAATGATACCTAGTTCCATAATACCCTATTTTCATTATCATACCCGGAAAATTTTTTTTTAAAGTTAGTTTCTTAAACTACAATTAAGATGGCAAAAAATGGCAACAATTTCGCAAAGATCTTCCTCTAGTCCGCTGAAACACTATCCCTTTTTTAAAATCTGTTACTCAACCGTTAGCGATTATTAATTGTCAATTAACTACAACAGAATGTTATAAAAAGTATAAAAAATCAGTGTGAAGTGAAATGTCAGAAGCAATTACCTGTGCCCAGTGTTAGCTATTTTGAAAAAAATGTAATTACATATGCATGTGGGTACTAAATAATGCGGATTTGTTCGCAATCAGCAGATAAGACCAATTTTACCATCCTAAAAACTCATGCAACAAGCAGGATGATAATGTTTCAGGAGATAAAACTATTTTGCCTTAACGACTTCCGTGGAAGAAGGAGGGGGCACTATTCTGCGGTTCGCCCCGGACGCAGAAATGCCTAGTTACGCCCCTGCGAGTCAGTTAATCTCTCTAGGTCTGTAGAGTTTCATAAGCATGTTTTCAAACGCCAGAGGGACGAAAAGGCTCATTCCAGAGTACTAGTTGAAAAACGAAGAGTGCTGAGCACTTTTAACAGGAAATGAACATTCGGGAAAATATCTGTGTTATAATGAGACAATGCTTCAATGGCTATACTAGGACGTTCATTTCTCGATATGCTGTTCCATTTTCTTTTCCACAAATTAATCTCTGACGTGACAGAATCAATTTCCAAGAAAATCCTCATCCGAGGACGCCCGTGTTTCTGGTGATTGGACGTGTGCGTGTAAAATAAAGAGCTCTGTCGATTTTCTATAGAAAAAATTTATCAAACAATTATTTGATTTTTGAGACATTTTAAACCTTTCGGGGAGGATATACACCCTCAAAACCTCTCCCTAGCTACGGCCCTGCTCTCAAATAAAAGTGCTTAAGCTTTTAACCATAATGAAATTTGCATTCATTTTTAGTCAAATCGTTTATACAGACAAGGACCCCTGCAAAGTGTTTGCTCGGGGCGCCACACGCACACACACACACACTAGGAGCGGTCCTGTTTGAAGGACCCACTAGTGTGAGGTCACGGGTCATAATTTCTGGGGTTCCCAAAGACTTGAGGTACACCTGAGAGAGCCTACCGAAATTTTCCATTTGTGATGATCAAGTCGGCGCGGGAAAAAAAGTTTCGGATTTTGGATGTTTTCGGTTTCGGTATTTTTGGATAAAGAATGTTCAACATGTATTACTGCTTTTTTTTTTTGTTTTTTTTTTTGTCTTTTGTTCTGACGTTGATTTTTTTTTTTCAATCTCAGTTATTTTAACAATTGCTGGATGCAGGAGCAGGGGGAGTACTGATAGCCCCAGCAACCCCGTATTGCAGGGGGCGCTCATAGCTAAGAGGGCTTAAAGCCTCAGCAAAAATATTTTACAAACATTTTTTCGAAAACTTCATGAGATGCTGGTTAAAGAAATAGCCAAAAACTAAGGCAGCTTTGAATGAAGTATTTAAAAGAAAAGCAAGCTTTTTTCAGTAAATAGGTCAAATATTTGGAAATCATTTCCGCGGTTTTGTTTTATAAAAACTGGATGACGAAAAAGCAGCAGACGAGGTCTCTTTTGCAGCCAGACTAGTACTTCATATGCATGTATATTAACAAGAGAAAGTGAAAGAAATATCCGTTCAGTGAATGGAATTTTCCTACTAATGAGAATAAAGTGTTATCTATTGCAGTTGTTTGCACATAACTGCGCATGCTTCAAAATATAATGAACTAAAAGGTGTTCTTCGCGGGAACGAAGAAACAGGGAGCTGTGTCTTTTTTTTTTTTCTTTTTTTTTGTAACAGAGTCAATAGAAAATGTTATTGTTATATGTTTGAAAATTTGTGGCATTACGTTAAGTGTGTTTTTTTACATTCAGGAGTAAATATTTTAAGTAGTTTTACATTTTTTATGCTGCAATTCTTAATTATTTCTTATTTATTTGCTGACTTATGTTCCGTACTTTCGTATAAATTGGAAAAGGTCATTAGACACTGTCATACGCCAGTTAGGTGTTTTGATTTTGTGTGATCGTGAGACATCTCAAAAAAGTTGGCCTTAGTTCTCAACAAGAATAAAATTTGATATAAAACTGGGGCAAGCACTTCAATTACAACGTACATACTTGTGTTTCACGCAATAAAGTATAATAATTTCGGTTTTTACGAAAAATACTAGTAGGTTCCAAAGAATTTGATGTATTAAAACGCCTATGAAACCCTAGCTAGTGATATGGAAGTAGAAATTTTCAGTAATTAAAAGATAATAGTTTTTGGTAAAAGGGCATGGGAGATATATTTTGCATGGGGGGGGAGGCGAGTTTTTGCGGTACGCCATTGTGCTGGAGTTAGGATTATAGATAGATTATGACAGTTGATGTGGAATTATTTTTCTTGTGGAGAGTCTCAAGCATTTTTTAAAAAACACATCTCCACATACACGCACGGACAATGGAATTTGCGCACCAAAAAGGAAGCGTCAAATTGAACTTAAATTATATGGACGTAATGATACAGATGAATGATGCACATGATGGCAAACAAAGAGCTGCAGGACAATTACAGAGGGATCTGTGGCACGCAGTCCGGTCATCTTCAATAGCGCTTCGCACAGCCTCGTGCTGCGATACATGCTGCAATACGATCCGGCATGGAGGCGTACAGACGCCTGATGTTGTCCAGCGGCAGACTAGCTGACACGTGTTGGACAATGTGCTCCAAATCCAGGATAGTGCAGGTGCATTTCACCAGCCCCCCACCACGGAATTTTTTAATTTTTCAGACACCATTCGTTTGTACCACGTATGAACCGGAATGAACTCGGTTTTTTTCGTTTGAACCGCAAAAGTTTTGGAGATATTTAAAAAACAAAGTGGGGGGGCTGGTGAAACGATAGCCCCCCACCATGGAATTTTTAAATTTTTTGCACCATTCGTTTGTACCACGTATGAACCGGAATGAACTCAATTTTTTCGTTTGAACCGCAATAGTTTTTGAGTTATTTAAAAAACAAAGTGGGGGGGCTGGTGAAATGGTACCCCCAAAAAATAGATATTTCAAATTTCAGCATAGCCATTCGTTAATAAATCGTATGAACCGGAATGAACTCCATTTTCATCGTTTGAACCACAATAGTTTTTGAGATATTTAACAAATAATATTGAGAATTTGCATATAATTATAGGAGGCCGACCATTTCACCAGCCCCCACCATGGAAATTCAAAATTTCGAAATAGCCATTCGTTAGTAAATCGTATGAACCGGAATGAACTCCATTTCTATCGTTTGAACCGCAATAGTTTTTGAGATATTTAAAAAATAATATTCAGAATTTGCATATATACAGAAAGACCGACCATTTCACCAGCCCCCCACCATGGAAATTCAAAATTTCAAAATAGGCATTCGTTAGCAAATCGTGTGAACTGAAAAGAACTCCATTTTCATCGTTTGAACCGCAATAGTTTTTGAGATATTTAAAAAATAATGTTACAGGCCTATCATTTCACCCCCCCCCTCATCATGGAAATTCAAAATTCCGAAATAGCCATTCGTTAGTAAATCGTATGAACAGGAATGAACTCCATTTTTATCGTTTGAACCGCAATAGTTTTTGAGATATTTAAAAAATAATATTGCGAATTTGCATATATACAGAGAGACCGACCATTTCACCAGCCCCCACCATGGAAATTCAAAATTTCAAAATAGCCATTCGTTAGCAAATCGTATGAACCGAAAAGAACTCCATTTTCATCGTTTGAACCGCAATAATTTTTGAGATATTTAAAAAAGAATGTTACAGGCCATTTCATCCCCCTCCCCCCTCATCATAAAAATTTGAAATTCCGAAATAGCCATTCGTTAGTAAATCGTTTGAACAGAAATGAACTCCATTTTTATCGTTTGAACCACAATAGTTTTTGAGATATTTAAAATATAATATTGCGAATTTGCATATATACAGAGAGACCGACCATTTCACCAGCCCCCCCCCCCCCCATGGAAATCCAAAATTTCAAAATAAGCATTCGTTAGCAAATCCTATGAACCGAAAAGAACTCCATTTTCATCGTTTGAACCGCAATAGTTTTTGAGATATTTAAAAAAGAATGTTAAAGGCCTACCATTTCACCCCCTCATCATGGAAATTCAGAATTCCGACATAGCCATTCGTTAGTAAGTCGTATGAACAGGAATGAACTCCATTTTTATCGTTTGAACCGCAATAGTTTTTGAAATATTTAAAAAATAATATTGAGAATTTGCATATATACAGAGAGACCGAACATTTTACCAGCCCCCCCCCTCATCATGGAAATTCAGAATTCCGACATAGCCATTCGTTAGTAACTCGTATGAACAGGAATGAACTCCATTTTTATCGTTAGAACCGGAATAGTTTTTGAAATATTTAAAAAATAATATTGAGAATTTGCATATATACAGAGAGACCGACCATTTTACCAGCCCCCCCCATGGAAATTCAAAATTTCAAAATAGCCATTCGTTAGCAAATTGTATGAACCGAGGGGAAATCCATTTTCATCGTTTGAACTGCAACAGTTTTTGAGAAAAAAATAACAATATTGAGAACTTATGTATATATATATTCCAGACCGACCATCACTCCCCCCCCTCTCACCATGTAAATTCATTAAAAATTTCAAGATAGTCATTCGTTAGTAAATGGTGTGAACCGGAATAAACGCCACTTTCATAGTTTGAATAGCAATAGTTTTGGAGATGTTTAAAAAAGAATGTTAGTAGCCCACGATTTCACCTGCCTCTTCCCCCGCCCACCCCAACCTGGACATTTTCCATTACAGGATAGCTATTCGTTAGCATGGTGTGAATCAGAAAGACCTCCTTCTTCATCGTTCGAATCTTGATAGTTTTTGAGATATTTGTAATAAGGGTAATGGAGAATAATGAAGAAGTAATTTGTTTTGCACAAAGTCTTTCATTCGTGCCTGACATTAGCTGAAAGAACTCCCCGTTTCTAGCTTTGAACCCCAGCAGTTGAAAAGACATTCCAAAAACAACGTGACGTTGCTTTAGTAGGTATCGAGGACTAGTACACAGGAGAACGGAAAATAAATGGCATGATAAAACAATAAGAATAACGGTACTGGACGAGCAGCATAAAGCAGTCTGTAAAAGCCAATCAGGACATACAAAGATAAACGAAGCTGAACGAGCAGCACAAGGCAATCTGTGATAGGCGAAGCACACTGGAACAGTCACTGAGCAGAAGGAACGACGGACATGGAGATGGAGAACACATCGAACTGGAGACTGCTTTTCATGCTCCGGGGCGCAGCATGAAAAGCAGAAAACGAGGTGCAACAGATAACACTTGCAAAGATGGCATGGTGTAGGTAACAGTATGGGACAATCAATTAGCATGAGGCAAAGCAATAACGGTAAGTACCTGACGAGATGAGTCACACTGGATGAGCAAGTAACGTAGCACAACAGTAGAAGGTATGCCGAGGCACATGGCATGACATAAGACAAATACTCGACGAGACAGGAAAAACACCTGAAAAAACTAACTGGGTGCGAACAGCAACATAGGGCAATCCAGGACAGTGACGAAAGGTATAAGAGAAGAATCGCGCATAACAATGCACACAGGAAGAAGCTCTGTGAACAAAACGATGTGACAGGTTCACGGAAGTAGGCACCGGGCGGATGTTTGAAAGAACCGAGATGTGGAGAAAACATGGCGGTACATAGGATACAACGGAAAGAAAAAGGTTGGGTACAACGCATACCAGAAACATGCAAAGGAGTAAGACGGAACAGCAGCAAGGCAAAGACGGCAGGAAGCGAAACATCATGCAAGTGCAGACAGAAACTAATCGGTCAGAACCAGATCAACGAGGCGATTTTGAGTATCACTAAGGTAGCAATTAAGAAAACTTTAATAACGAAATATCTCAGGGGTAAGATCTCGTGAGGTCAACGAAAACTTGGAGGAAGCAGCGAATATCCTCGATCATATTCGAGTAATCAGCTGGATCATGGGAGTCAAGAAGGGGATCCAAACCAGCGTCACAAGAAGAGGCAAAGAACAAGGGTTGGCAGCATCTGGGAAGAGAATCTTCGAATACCCAGGGACAGCTTGGAGGCGAGCGACAATTGCAGTGGAAAAG
Organism: Macrothele yani; assembly: GCA_039090855.1. Taxonomy (NCBI): domain Eukaryota; kingdom Metazoa; phylum Arthropoda; class Arachnida; order Araneae; family Macrothelidae; genus Macrothele; species Macrothele yani. The sequence goes on along the minus strand of CM077005.1, from coordinate 97,903,077 downwards.
GAGGGAGTACCAATAAGGTCGGCGTAAGCAGCAACAGTAGAATTAGGAGCGGAACCTGAAGAACGATGAAGAGAAGGCTGAGCGACCGCGGTTCGCTTAGTACGAGTCTCTCGATTAGAGCGACGACGGCACTTCTTATTAGAAGCAATACCAACAGGGACGTGGTGAAGAAGGAGTAACCGACAGCAAGTGAGAAGTCTGACAAGGAAGATCTGGATCATGTGCGCATAACGCAAGTAAAGAGGCAACTGATGGGGCAACAGGAGCTGGTGAAGGTAAGGCTTCACACAAATCCAGAAGAGTAGCTGTGCTGGAAAGCGGGGACCGATCACGGGACCAGAAATCGAAAGGAAGGCAACAATACTAGAGGCATCAGAAGAGCTCGGAGAAGGTGAAACGGGCGGAGAGCCCACCGGAGTACTGGAACGGCTGAAGAAAGGATGAGCGTCTGAGGGTGGCGAAGCTGACGTACACAGCGAAGATGATGGAGCAGAGAATCCCGGGGTTGGGATTGACGAGGTGACGTGCGAAAACAAAGAAGGCAGCACCTGAACAGGCGGAGAAAGGTTGGCAACGGATGTGACAAAGCACAGACAACAGACGACGAAGAAGAAAGCAAGACAGACGAAGGCACCGAAGCAGGAGCAGTAGATCCAGATGTATCCACAAGAGGCAACGCTAGTGGAGAAGGAAAAAGACCTGCAGAGGAAGGCAACGACAATCGAGATGGAGACTAAGAAGGTGGAAGCGAAACAAGCGCAGGCGTGGTGACCGGAAGTGAAGAAGGGGGTTCTGTGATGGGCACTTGAGCAGCCGTTGAGGAAGAACAAGAAGAGGTGAGCGGACACTGCAAGCGATGATGACCAGGCGTTTTACATGAGAAGCAATGATACGCAGTGAACACGTTTATAACGACGTTGTGATGAACACAAAGCACCTGGAAAACAGTGGGGCAGGAAGTAATGGAGTCCATATCAGGGAAGAGAACTAAGGCTTGGCGTCGGAAGCCTAAATAAGGACGATCACCTTGATCGGCGGGGAGCGTGCGAATAACACAAACAATGCGCCCACACCGAGAAAGAAATGCATGTAAAACCGTCGTCGGGGCTGACGTTCGCAAACGGAGGACTTTGCTATGACATTTGTTACAGTTCAAACTGTGGTTACGAAGATACTGCAATATCGGAAAGTATGTTTACAATTAATCCCGCGGATGCTGACTGACCACCATAAGGAAGAATGTATGGGTTGGGTTTGAACCACTTGCTGCGTTACAAAGCAGAGGGTGATGCATTTATATCGCGCATAGTGGCAGGTGACGAATCGCGGTGCCACGGCTTTGAGCCATCCAGCAAACCAGCGAGCATGCAATGGAAACATCCCGGATCACCAAAACACATAAAATTCAAGTCACAGGACTCCGTCGGGGAGGTTATGCTGAAAGGCTTTTGTTGGTGGACTTTAAAGAGCCTCACGTGAACAGCAATGCCAACCACTACATCGACACAGTGGACAAGCTGCATAAAGCAATCAAGAATGGGTGACCTGGCATGCTTTCGCGTGGTGTGATTCTGTTGCACACATTATGCAGGATGCGTTAGCACGGAAAGGGTGAGAGGTTCTGCACCACCCAGCCTATATCCCGGATCTGTCAACATGTGACTTTCATGTTGACATATCCAAATGATTCAAGGAGAAACTAAAGTTCCTTTTTCCAGACGGTATGCGTCGTCTTTCCCAGCGATGGGATGCGTCGTCTTTCCAAGCAATGGGATGCGTGTTAATTCTGCCACACCTGCGGATGTAACTCTTCGTTCGTTTATATATATATATATATATATATATATATATATATGTGGAATGTAAGGTCCGGTGATGCGTAACATCACAGCCTCTCCTTGACAAATGTCAACCCCGCCTTCTCGTGGTGCATCCTGTTCCCACTAAAGGGGCTCTGACGACCGCCAATAGCGGTATAACTATACCATCGGGATTAGAGGAAATGCTATCCCACACTCACCAACCCGCTTGGCCAGCGTGGTGAGTTATGGCCAAACCCCTCCAAAATGACTCTACAACTTAAATCTTGGCCCTCAGTCTCCGGCAGCTCGAATGTACCTGGCCAAGGCTGCGGCCAGTGTGACATGAAGGCAGAGGGTGCTAAGAATCCTTGGAGGACCGGACTAGGCTGCCATCTGATGCTGACCTTGGCTACTTACAATGGATGCTCCCTATCTCCTGATTCAAGGCTTCTTGAATTGGAAGAGGAACTACAAAGGATCAAGTGGGACATCGTCGGGCTAAGTGAGGTAAGGAGAAAAGGAGAAGATCTCATTGAACGGAAAAATGGACATCTCCTCTACTATCGTGGGACACATACTGGCAGAACTAGTGGTGTTGGATTTATAATAAACAAGAAACTGAAGGATAAAGTTGTAGAAGTTGAAAGTGCCTCTGACAGAACTGCGCGACTCGTTATCCAACTCTTGAGAAGATACAAGGCTCAGATTATTCAAACTTATGCACCCACCACAAGTCATCCTGAAGAAGAAATTGAAGAATTTTATGAGGAAATTTGTCATCTAAATAATAAAGGTAAGCACCACTTGAAGATAATTATGGGAGATTTCAATGCAAAAATAGGGCAATGGCAACAGAATGAAACTTCAGGAGGTAAATTCGCTCACGGCAACAGAAACCAGCGTGAAAATACTCTCGTTGAGTTTGCAGAGGCAGAAGGGTTTCTCATCTTGAACTCCTTTTTCAAGAAAAAGCCACACGGGAAATGGACATGGAGACATCCAAATGGGATAACAAGTGAAATTGATTTTATTATGTGTAACAAAAAATTCGTCAACGAAGACTGCAGTGTGCTGAACAAGTTCAACACAAGTAGTGACCATAGATTGGTGAGATGTAAGATCCACCTCAACACTAAACTCGAACGTGGCAAGCTCATAAGACAAACATAATGTATTGACATAACCAACCTTAAAAAGCACCATAATACCTTTAAGTTGGAACTGAAGAACAGATTCTCTGCTTTAGAACGCCTAATATCGGAAGAAGTGGATATTTCTGAAGTTAACAGAAAAGTAACCAAAACTCTTATGGAAACACCAACAAAATGAGCTGGGTCTAAGAACAAGTTGCATGTGAACAAATTATCAGGAAAAACCAAAATGTTGATGCAAAAAAGAAGAGAGATGAGGACAACTAAAGAAGATGTGACTTCCAAAGTGGAATATATAGAGCTATGCAAGACAGTACAAAAAATTATCTCTAAAGACGTAAGGAAATTCAACTGCGAACTAGTGAGGAAAGCAATTGAAAACAACCAAAGCCTAAAGATAGCAAAGCGACCCCTCAGTAAGGGAAGAAAACAGATTATGGCACTGAGAAAAGAAGATGGTTCTGTAACAAGAAATAGAGGCGAAATTTTGACAAGAGTGAAAGATTTCTACTCCAAATTATATAAAAGGAATGATACATGTTCTCCAGACATCATGAAAGGTACCAGTACCAGAGTTCTTCCAGTCCTCCCAGCAGAAGATGCGCATGCAATCAAGAACATGAAGCGGGGGAAAGCTCCAGGAGAAGATGGAATTACTGTAGACACCATACAAGAAGCAAGTGGAGAAATCGAAACAGTACTCGCCCAAATTTTCACTCGATGCCTTAATGAAGGGAAGATTCCTGAGGATTGGAACAACGCTACAATGATCCTGCTACATAAAAAAGGTGACATTGAGGATCTCAGGAACTACAGACCTATCAGCCTCCTATCAGTGGTTTATAAAATCTTCACTAAAGTTCTTTCACACCGCTTAAAGGTAACACTGAACATGGCTCAACCGAGAGAACTAGCTGGATTCAGGAGTGGCTACAGCACAATAGATCATATGCACGTACTGAGAGAACTAATTGAAAGAGCGAAAGAATATGAACTTCCATTGTGCATGGCTTTTATCGATTATGAAAAAGCCTTTGATTCGGTGAAACCATCAGCAGTTACAATGGCTCTGAAATCCTGCGGTATTGAAGATGCATACATTAATATTATTAATAACATCTATGAAAATGCAAGTGCAAATTTTCGGCTGTTTGAAAATACAACACACATAAAAATTGGAAAGGGAGTGAGACAAGGTGACACCATATCTCCGAAGCTCTTTATTGCCACATTGGAAAAGGTCTTTCAATACTGAACTGGGAAAACAAAGGGATAAAGATTAATGGAGATTATCTAACCCACCTTCGTTTTGCTGATAACGTAGTCATTTTTGCAACTACCCCATCAGAGCTGCAGAGTATGATCCAGGAACTTGCTGACAAGAGTAAAGAAGTGGGATTAAAAATGAACTTCCAGAAGAGAAAAGTGATGTTCAATGCTTTTACAAGAAATGAAGATTTATCGATTGATGGAGATAAGCTGGAGATAACAGACACGTACGTTTATCTTGGACAGCAGATATCAAGTGAGGGTTACATTGATGAAGAAATTAATCGGCGTACAAAACTTGCCTGGAGAGCTTTTTGAAGAAACATCATAATTTTTAAGAGCAATATGCCATTATGTCTTAAAAGAAAAGTGTTTGATCAATGCATCCTTCCAGTGCTTACGTATGGTGCAGAGACGTGGACCTTAACTAAAAGAGACATACAAAGGCTGCAGACAACTCAAAGCAGCATGGACAGGTGCATGCTTGGTGTAACCAGGAGAGATAAGAAGAGGAACTCGTGAATCCGAAAAATGACGAGAGTGGAAGACACCATGATCAGAGAAAATCCCTGAAATGACAATGGGCTGGACATACTGCCAGAAGGACAGACCATCGATGGACAGCCGAAATTTTATATTGGATTCCAAGGGACAGGAAAAGACCCAGAAGAAGACCACATGGAGATGGGTGGAAGAAATTCGAAAGTATGCGGGAGTGACATGAAGGAGACTGGCACAAGACAGACCGTTGTGGAGAAAATTTGGGAGACTTTCGTCCAGCAGTGGATTGATAATGGTTTACAATGATATATATATATCATTATCTTTGAATCCACTACTGGATGAAGGTCTCCCCAAGTTTCTCCCACAATTGTCTGTCTTGAGCGTGTCTCCTCGATGACACACCTCTATGCTTTCGAATTTCATGCATCATTCTATCATAGGGTCTTCTTCTGGGTCTTTTCCTGTCCCTCGAAATTCATTCTAAAATTTCGGTTTTCCGTCGGTGGTCGTTCTTCTAGCAACATGTCATGCCCTCACCATTTCAGTGACATCATTGTGGTCATGATGTCGTCAACTCTTGTCGTTTTCCTTATCCATGAGTCCGTCTGCTTATCTTTCCTGTTTACACCAAGCATGATTCTATCCAGGGCTTTTTGCGTTGTCTGCAGTCTTTGTTTGTCTTTTTTACGCTTTCCAACCGTAGGTTGAAGAAGCGTATATGCTTCAGCGTTTTCCGTCCGTCTGTCGGCATGATAACTCTCGTAAAAATGGTTCGATTTCGGTGAAATTTTAGTATGTGGTAGGAACCCCTGGGGACAAACCCTATAGAAAATGGACAAAATAGGGTCAAAGGTTAGGACACAGGAGCGGGATCTATTCCATAGTCCTTATGCATCATAACTTACGTAAAAATGCTTCGATTGCGACAAAACGTTATCATGTTATTTCGGAGGTATACCGAACCGGTTCTGTTGAATATCATCGAAATGGGATCAAAGGTCAGGGCACAGGACCGAGATTTATTCCACAGCCATTATTCTCATATCTTGAGTAATTATTTCTGGTATGTTGGAAAGCGTATCATATTCAATGCATTGCATTATTTTACTAACTTGTTTAGTGAAGGTCCATGTCTCTGCTCCATACGTAAGCACTGGCAGGATGAACTGATTAAACCCTTATCTTTTAAGACACAATGGCATACTTTTCGTAAAAATTTTACTTCTTCCAAAAACTATCCATCCAAGTTTTACACGCCGATTAATTTCTTCATCAATGTGATCCTTACTTCATATCTGCTGCCCAAGATAAATGTAGGTATCGGTTGTCTCAAGCTTTTCACCATCAATAAATAAATCTTCGTTTCTTGTAAAAGCAATATACGTCACTTTTGCCTTCTGAAAGTTCATTTTTAATTCCACTTCTTTACTCTTGTCAGCAAGTTCCTGGATCGTATTCTGCGGTTCAGAAGTCGTAGTTGCAAAAATGACAACGTCATCAGCAAAACGAACGTGATTTGAATTATCTGCATAAATATTTTTTTTCTTTGTCCCAGTTCAGTAATTAAAAAATATTTTGCTCTGTGGGATTAAAGAGTTTGGGAGATATGATTTTACTTTGTCACACTAGCTTTCCAATTTTTATTAGTGCTGCATCCTCAAATATCCAAACTTTTGCAAATGCATTTTCAGAGATACTATTAATAATGCTAATGTATGCATCTGCAATACCGCAGGTTTTCAAAGCAGTTGTAACTGCTGATGGTTTTACGGAATCGAAGGCCTTTTTATAATCAATAGAAGCCTTGCATAATGGGAGTTCATACTCTCTTGTTCTTTCAGTTAGTTCTCTAAGTACATGGACATGATCTTCAGTGCTGTAGCCACTCCTGAATTCAGCTTCTTCTCTTGCTTGAGCCATGTCCAGTTTTACCTTCATGCGATGTAAAAGAACCTAATTGAAAATTTTATAAATAACTGATAGGAGGCTGATGAGCCTGTAGGTCCTGAGATCCTCAACGTCACCTTTTTTATGTAGGAGGATCATTGTACCATTATCCCAATACTCAGGAATCTTACCTTCGGTGAGACAGCTGGTGAAAACTTGGGCGAGTGAAGTTTCAATTCTTCCACTTGCTTCTTGTACACTCGTGGACAAAAAATTTGCACACCTAGAAGAAAACATGCTACAACCGCGAAACTTTGCAAATAGCTAGGGTGCGTTTGGTGCGAGTGCGCATAACCGCACACCTTGTGGCGGCGCTGCTAGCACGAACCAGCAGCCTTATAAACCGGCGTGTAGTCGATGCCCCATGAAAGAGAAAAGCACCGGCCGGCGCAAGCAAGAGTATAGAGTGACAAGAATGCCGGGTAGACACCAGAGACGTCGATGTACGCAACTTACGGGCTTTGAGAGAGGCCTGATCATCGGGCTGAAAACAGCAGGTCGGTCGGCGCGCCGTATAACCCACCACGTGGATCGTTCTGACCATACCGTCCGACTGTGTTGGGAGCAGTGGACACGTGACGGCACTGCCGCACGGCGGGTGTCTCCGAACGAACCAGGAGGACCATCCGTAAAGAGGATCGACAGTTCGTACGGCAGGCACGAATGGATCCCACGAGAACCCTGTCCTCTCCCCAGGCAAATGTAGCGGCTCTTGTGTGCCAACGAGCCATTTCCTGAAGTCTCGCGGAAGCGAATCTGAGATCCCAGCGCCTCTTACGTGTTCTGCCATTAACACCGGATCATCGCCGGCTCTGTTTGCAATGGTGCCAGGCGAGAGCAACGTGGAACGCCACAGACTGGCGACGTGTGGTGTTCAGAGATTGGTGTCGGTTCGTTTTGGGGACAGATGATCATCGTGTCCGGGTGTGGAGGTCCCGGGGTCAACGGCACAATTCCAACCTTGCTATCGAGCGTCCCACCTACCCCACTGCAGGCATTACGGTCTAGGGAGCCTTTATGGTTTATTGCCTACGATAGCCGATCAGCTCTAGTAGTGGTACGTGGATCATTGTCGGGCCAGCGGTATGTGGATGAGATCATATGGCCCCATGTGCTCCCACTCCTGGGCGGAATTCTAGGTGCGCTTTACCAGCAGGATAGTGCCATCCCGCACACTGCTCGGGTTTTCTAGGACTGCCTACGTCATGTCCATACACTTCCATGGCATGCCCGCTCACCGAACATGTCCTCTATCGAGCATGCGTGGGACCAGTTGAAACGCCGGTTGACTCTGTGCCGCACTATCCGGGATTTGGAGCACACCGTCCAACAAGTGTGGGCCCTCTTCAGCAGGACATCAGGCGTCTGTTCGCCTCTATGCTGGACCATATTGCAACATGTATCACCGCACGAAGCGGTGCGACGCGCTATTGAAGATGACCGGACTACGTGCCACAGATGCCTCTGTAATTGTCCTGCATTAATACACACAATCGACGTGGATTAGGAACATCAAACAGAAGTCATTTCTCTTTCCACGTTTTTAAGTGAGTCACGGAAAAACTATCATCGGCCGCCACCGGGAATTGAATTCAGGGTCTTCCAGTTACGCGCTGGACATGCTACCACTGCACCGCAGCGGCCTCGAATTCTCCAGACTCACATGTGGTTAATTGCCAAACCACATGGCTGGTTGCTTCTTGGAGACCCGCACAATGGTGGAGATTCGTCAAAGATGGTAAGAAGCAATTGGTGCAGTGGTAGCATGTCCAGCGAGTAAATGGAAGACCCTTGGTTCGATTTCCGTTGGCGGCCGATGATACTTTTCCCGTGACTCACTTAAAACCGTGGAAAGAGCCATGCCATCTGTTTGATGTCCCAAATCTACGTCAATTGTGTGTATTAATTATTCATTCGTATACTAGTTATTTGTTCAGTTGCTGCCTAACATCTTTGGTAGGCAGCAACTGAACAAATAGTACTGAGATTTGAATTGACAAAATCTTCTATAGATCTAAAAATAAAATCAGTTATCTCCTGCAACATGAGGAATCTGTGATATAAATTTCTTTTGAATAGTGCGATTCTTTTTTGGCGTTGCAATTTTCACAAACAGTAATGTACGCATTTGCTCGTCGTAACAGAAAAATTCGGTAATATTAAGATACAATAAGCTGTACGTAAAAATGGTACATTCAATAGGCGTCGAAAGTGTTTCAATCTGATTTTTGAGCAACGATATGAAGCAAAATATATTTTGAAATCGGTGGAATTTGCATTTCGCTCTTGGCGGCGAAATTATGGATCAGATAAAGATTAAAATGCTAGGATCATCGTTCTCACTGTTCTAGCTTCCCAAAGCAAAAAGAGGCTGATATTAAATCAGACTTAGAGGTACACAGATAAACGTATACAGACAGATACATGTATATAGTGAAGGTATAAGTACATCCTTTAGTTTTCAAAGAACGTGCAGGAAACTTTTCCACTTTACCACGCTTCGGTCGAAAGGAAGTGCAAAGCAGATGCACCCTTAAATTTAAAACAAACATTCTTGAAATGGTCCCATCCAAACAATTGTCTTTGTACGATATTTGACTCACACAGCATCCCGTCACGTTGCTCTGCTGGCCACGCCCTTTCGAGCTCTGCATTTTGTGCTCCGCCTGTATCTAGCGCCCACCGCCGAATTAATTTGTGTTTCTTTCGTGCATGAATGTCTGCGCTCTCTTCCTAGTCATTCTTTCGAGTTGGTACATGCATATTTTGCCGATATTCCTTTATAATTCATCTCGTTGGGCCTGTTTACAATTCATTTCGTTGGGCCTGTTTACAATTCATTTCGTTGGGCCTGTTTACAATTCATCTCGTTGGGCCTGTTTACAATCTGCCCATCGTGACTCGCCTTGACTTTTTGCTCTAAAACTGTCTGCTGCATGTAGTAGCCTTCCTGCTGCTGTGTCTACGTTTGCCTTCCGTGTTTGCGCTCCAATCATCGTTAATGGTTCTCTGCGCTGCCTTCACCGGTGTGTGGATTACCTTCCTTGTGTTTTTTTTTTTAGGTTGAAGGTTTAACGACCACCGTGAGCAACTCAATGGGCTATAAGCAGTCGCCCGTCCCTAATTTAGGGTCACTGGTTCCAGGGAAGGGAGAGAGCCAGTGCCGTAAGACAAACGCAACATCCATGCCTCACCGGGATTCGAACCCGGACCCCGTTCGAACGAATGATCAGAGGCCATCGCTTAGACCACTGCGCCACCGGGGCGGCTCCTTGTGTTCCACCCATTGACAGTGGTTCTCTGCGCCGCCTTCTTCGGTATGCTGATCGCCTTCCTGGTGCCCCACCTTGTTATAGTGGATCTGTGTGCCCTCGCCGTGCATTTCTACACATTGTCCATGGCCTGTGCTTCTGCTTCTAAATTCTATTTCCCTCTCACGTCACTATGTGCTGCTTCGATGACTTGTCCTCCAAGTGTGTTGGATGCGTCCCAGGACTGCTCTTCTCCTCATCCTGCTACAGATCCGTGTTCAACGTCTCCGACTTTCCTCGCGACAGCCTTGGACTCCTATATTTCATGTCAAGGTTCCACGCTTATTGCACACGTACAATGCTTTCAACTCTTAGTTTAAGTGTCAAGTTCGACGCCTTACCCAATGTCAAGTTGCACGTCTATACAGTGTATGTCTGCATTGTCGTTTCTCCCTTCCGGTGCAATTACACATTTCGCCAGCAAGCCTAAGTCCATTCTTGTATATATTTTTTCACCTGAGTTTGTTCCTCAAGTCCTATCGACTAGCCTTTCCGTTGGAGATCATAGCTTGGTCCCTATCCTCCTTGCACATTCTCCCGTTTTTCTTAATTTGTAACCTGTACCTCCGGACGTTTCCGATGAGTTTTTACATGCTTTTCCTTCTCGGTGTGGCCGCGTTCTTGGTGATATCCGCAAGATACCCGCCGCCCATGTTGATCAAGGTGATCGTCCTTATTTTGGCTTCCGCCGCCAAGACTTAGTTTTTTTCCCTGACACAGACTGTTTCTTACTGCCCCACAACTTTTCTGGTGATTTGTTGTCATCACAACGTCGCATTCAACGTATTCACTGCCTATCATTGCATCTCATGTAAACAGCCTGGTCACCATTTCTCGCAATGCCCCCTCATTTCTTCCTAGTCTTCTTCAACGGCTGCTCAAGTTCCCGTCACAGAACCTCTTTCTTCGCTTCCAGTTACCACGCTTTCGCCTGATCAGTTCACACCTTCTTAGTCTCCATCTCCATCATCTGCCTCCGTTGGTCTTTTTCCTTCCTCGCCAGCATCGTCTGTTGTGGGTACATCTGGATCTACTGCTCCTGTTTCGGTGCCCTCGTCTTTATTTCTTTCTTTTTCATCGTCTGATGTTTGCGCTTTGTCACATCCTGTTGCTGCACCTTCTCCGCCTGTTCAGGTGCTGCCTTCTTTGTTTTCACAAGTCACCTCGTCTATCTCGATCCCGGGATTTTCTGCTCCACCATCGCAGCTGCGTACGTCGGCTACGCCACCCTCAGACGCTCATCTTTCCTCCACTGGTTCCAGTACTCCGGTGTGCTCTCCGCCCTTTTCACCTTCTCGGGGCTCTTCTGATGCTTCTAGTGCCGTTGTCTTTGTTTCACCTTCTGGTCGCCATGGTCTGTCCCCGCTCTTTCGCACAGCTCCTCTTCTAGTCTCGTTTGAAACCCCACCCTACCCGGCTTCTGTTGTTCCTGCAGCTACCACCTTACATGTGTCATCCGACTTTGTACCCTATTCACCTCGCCAGAATCTCGAGACGCCGCCTGTTGTTCCTTCTACGTCGTCTCGTCCTCTTCGTCAACATTTCCCTACTGGTATTGCTCCTAATAAGAAGCGTCGTCATCGGTCTAATCGCAAGATTCGCGCTAAGCGTGCCGCTGTGATTATGTCTCCTCCTCATCGTTCTTCGCAAGGCACCGCTCCTGATCCTGCTGCCGTCACTTTTGCTCGCGTTCTTGACAGTCCCTCTGTTGTGCCTGATCTTGTTGCTCGCCTTCAAGTTGTTCCCGAGTTTACGCAGACTCTTTCTCTAGATGCCGCTCTCCCATTGTTCTTTGACTCTTCTCACGATGCTACACTTAATCACTTTATTGCTTCCAACGATCCGGCAGTTTACTCATCTCTGGTTGACAATCTTAGCGCTTTTTACTTTGCATTTTTTCACCTTTCGGGCTCTTACCCGGAAGTTGAATGTTACTATGGTTGTCTTGACCACTTCATTTGTCATGCTCAACATCGTCTCCTTCTTCGGTGTCCACCTGATTAGCTCCTGTGTGGTTTTGTTTGATGATTGATTTCTGTTGTGTTTTCTTAGCTATGTTTCTCCCTGTCTCTTTGAGCCCTTGTTGTTTCGTTCTCCTCTTTGTGAAGTGTTTTCCCTCGTGCCTCGTTTTTTTCCCCTCATCATTCTGCTTTGTGACCTTTTTCTGTGTGTTTTGTCTTACGATGTCCTGCCTGCATCCGCTTTACATGACCATCACCAACTGCCTCGCACCGTTCGTTCTGCTTCTGTTTTTCTGTGGTTCAAGCATGCCCCCTGCCCGATTTTCCCGGAGTGCCATGTGTTGCTTCCTACTCTGCTATGTTTTGTATAGTATGTCTAACTGCTATGCCACTGTTAGACAGAAAATGCCAATTTTAAAGAAAGTAATAGTTTTTCCTTAATGTTTTTCTTTTCAATGTGGCATTAGTACCATTATTTCTCTTTTTGTCGGAGGATGGCGCCCAATAACCACAGATGGACAGCAATAATTTCGCACCAATAATTTCGTTTTTTCCTTAAAAGGAAGAAGGAATAATTCCTGGGTTTTCTACTCATCATGTTGCTCCCTGGTTCCAGGTATGGTGCTTTCTCTATTTGCTGGCTCAGCCGTTCCTCTGCTCAGTGACTGTTCCCTGTGTGCTTTGCCTCGTGTTGTATCTGCCACCGACTACAGCGCACCATTGTAATGTAACGGACTGCTTTGTGCCTCTGCCATGCTCCCTTTCTTTCTGTGATGCCTTGTACTGTATGTTTACTACAGACTGGATTGCGTCGTTTGTTTCAGCTCCGAGATTTTGGCTGTTTTACTATGCCATGCATTTTCCGGTTCTCTTGTGCTCTGGTCCTTGAGACACATTGAAGAAATGTTGAAACCGTCACGTTCTTTTTGGAATGTCTTTTCAACTGCTGCGGTTCAAAGCTAGAAACGGAGAGATCTTTAAGATAATGACAGGAACGAATACAAGACTTTTTGAAAATAAATTACTTCTTCATCATCCTCCATTACCCTTTATACAAATATCTCAGAAACTATCCAGATTCGAATGATAAAGATGTAGCTCCTTCCGGTTCACACGATGCTAACGAATAGCTATTCTGAAACAGGAAATGTCCGGGGGTGGGGGTGGGGGCAGCTGAAATCGTGGAACATTTTTAAACATCTCAAAAACTATCGGGGTTGAAAAAATAAACATGGAGTTTGTAAGAACGGACACATTAACGATGTTAATTCATTTCAATGATAAACATTATGTGGTTTTTTTTTTTGACCAAAGAAAACATCGCAAGTTCCCAAAATGGCGACAGAGAATTCGCAAATATGTTTAATCCTTTTGGGGGGGAAGGCGAGATGTATGACAAAAGACTTCAGGTTCTCACGCCTTAGAAAGGGCGAGGACTTGTTCTACGAACTGCAAGTATCGCCAAGGACGCTGTGACTTTCACAGATACATTGTTCATTTTCACTAGGCGCATACAAGTCTGAAATGCAGACATACTCTTTTGTATAGTTATAACAATGTGTATTGTATTGCTACGGATGTACTACGACGATAGGATTGCTTTCTCGGAAGGAGGCACTCAATAATGTATAGCCTGAGGATAAGCGAGGAATGCGCAAGTTAGATTTAAAGGTCTAGGAGCCCGATTCCCGGAAAACGACTAGGGATGGGGCAGGTGAAGGGCGCGAGAGGTGACACGTGGCGCGAGAGGAGAGCAGCATGTTGAAGGTCAGCGCCGTCGCCCTTGAAGAAGGAGCAGCGTGAATGGGGGGGGGGCGAAGAGGTCGCTCCGAGTGGACCTGTTGGAGCAGTCTGTCTTCGGAGAGCGAAGGTGATAGTCCTCCGATAGAAAGGAACGCGTTTGCGTGGATGGTGTGGTGGGCTCTCGGAGTCCACGGGGAAAGAGCGGGCACCGACCTAGATGAAGTAGGTCGCCGCTACAGAAGGAATCTACCCGAGTCAGGGATACCGGTAGAGTAGCTGATGATATACTACTGAATTACGGACTTAGTACAGTCCACTGAAGCATCGATTAGAGAAGGATAGCTAGAAGACTAGTCCTGAAGCATCGATAAGATAGAGGTATATCTAGTGTCAAGGAGACCCTAAGTTAGGACGCCAACGCAGGGTGAGATTTCTACAGAATTCGATCACCTTATCTTGCGCGTTCCACGATCTTTGCCAGGTCCAGTCATAACGAGGTCACTTTCAAGAGCGAGTAATCCGCCGCCATCAAAATTCTAGTTGATGAAGAATAAGTGTTTCGTATATGTGTTAACCAAGCGTTCTTTTCAAATTATGTCTGAAAGTGGATAAACTTCGGTATAACCAGCTGTTGTCGCTCTGCCTCCCCGATTCACAGATATATATAGTAAAGTGGGGGAGGTTTCGTTTGTTCGCTCGAACAGAGTGAGAGAGAGAGAGTGTGTACTTCCGGGAAGAGTAAACGAACTCTCTGCTTGTTGTGAGCCCGTTGCGCGTGCTCCTCGGATGCTTAAGTAGGAGGCGGCGCTAAGTCACGTGACGACACGTTCGCTCTTACAGAGTTTTTCCGGTTCATACGATTTACTAACGAATGGTCATTTTGAAATTTTGAAATTACATGGGGGGGGGGGGGAATTGTCGGCTCCATATTTTCTGAATCCTTTTTTTGTAGGTATGTCAAACTCTATTGCGGTTCAAACGATAATAATGTTCTTTTCGGTTCATACGATTTTTTTTTTATTGGAGGTTTAACGACCACCGTGAGCAACTCAATGGGCTATAAGCAGTCGCCCGTTCTCAATTTAGGGTCACTGGTTCCAGGGAAGGGAGAGAGCCAGTGCCGTAAGACAAACACAACATCCATGCCTGACCGGGATTCGAACCCGGACCCCTTACGGACGAATGATCAGAGGCCAACGCCTTAGACCACTGAGCCACCGGGGCGGCCATACGATTTACTAACGAATGGCTATGAAATTTCGAATTCCATGGTGAGGGGGGGGGGTTAATGGTGTAGGCTTGTAACATCCTTTTTTCAATACCTCAAAAACTATTGCGGTTTAAACGAAGAAAATGGAGTTCTTTTCGGTTCACACGATTTGCTAACGAATGGCTATTTTGAAATTTTGAATTTCCATGGGGGGGGGGGGGTGAAATGGTCGGGCTCTGTATATATGCAAATTCTCAATATTATTTATTAAATATTTCAAAAACTATTGCGGTTCAAACGATAAAAATGGAGTCCATTCCTGTTCATACGATTTACTAACGAATGGTTATTTCGGAATTTTGAATTTCCATGATGAGGGGGGGGGTGAAATGGTAGGCCTGTAACATTATTTGTTAAATATCTCAAAAATTATTGCGGTTCAAGCGATGAAAATGGAGTTCTTTTCAGTTCATACGATTTGCTAACGAATGGCTATTTCGGAATTTTAAATTTCCATGATGAGGGGGAGAGGGGGGATGAAATGGCCTGTAACACTCTTTTTTAAATATCTCAAAAACTATTGCGGTTCAAACGATGAAAATGGAGTTCTTTTCGGTTTATACGATTAGCTAACGAATGGCTATTTTGAAACTTTGAATTTCCATGGTGGGGGGCTGGTGAAATGGTCGGACTCTCTGTATGTATGCAAATTCTCAATATTATTTTCTAAATATCTCAAAAACTATTGCGGTTCAAACGATAAAAATGGAGCTCATTCCTGTTCATACGATTTACTAACGAATGGCTATTTCGGAATTTTAAATTTCCATGATGAGGTGGGGGGAGGGGGATAAAATGATCTGTAACATTCTTTTTTAAATATCTCAAAAATTATTGCGGTTCAAACGATGAAAATGGAGTTCTTTTCAGATCATACGATTTGCTAACGACAGGCTATTTCGGAATTTTGAATTTCCATGATGAGGGGGGAGTAGGGAATGAAATGGCCTATAACATTCTTTTTTAAATATCTCAAAAATTATTGCGGTTCAAACGATGAAAATGGAGTTCTTTTCGGTTAATACGATTTGCTAACGAATGGCTATTTTGAAATTTTGAATTTCCATGGTGGGGGGGGGCTGGTGAAATGGTCGGTCTCTCTGTATATATGCAAATTCGCAATATTATTTTTTAAATATCTCAAAAACTATTGCGGTTCAAACGATAAAAATGGAGTTCATTCCTGTTCATACGATTTACTAACGAATGGCTATTTCGGAATTTCAAATTTCCATGATGAGGGGGGAGGGGGGATGAAATGGCCTGTAACATTCTTTTTTAAATATCTCAAAAATTATTGCGGTTCAAACGATGAAAATGGAGTTCTTTTCGGTTCATACGATTTGCTAACGAATGGATATTTTGAAATTTTGAATTTCCATGGGGGGGGGGGGGGCTGGTGAAATGGTCGGTCTCTCTGTATATATGCAAATTCGCAATATTATTTTTTAAATATCTCAAAAACTATTGCGGTTCAAACGATAAAAATGGAGTTCATTCCTGTTCATACGATTTACTAACGAATGGCTATTTCGGAATTTTAAATTTCCATGATGAGGGGGGAGGGGGATGAAATGGCCTGTAACATTCTTTTTTAAATATCTCAAAAATTATTGCGGTTTAAACGATGAAAATGGAGTTCTTTTCGGTTCATACGATTTGCTAACGAATGGCTATTTTGAAATTTTGAATTTCCATGGGGGGGGGGGGCTGGTGAAATGGTCGGTCTCTCTGTATATATGCAAATTCGCAATATTATATTTTAAATATCTCAAAAACTATTGTGGTTCAAACGATAAAAATGGAGTTCATTTCTGTTCATACGATTTACTAAGGAATGGCTATTTCGGAATTTCAAATTTTTATGATGAGGGGGATGAAATGGCCTGTAACATTCTTTTTTAAATATCTCAAAAATTATTGCGGTTCAAACGATGAATATGGAGTTCTTTTAGGTTCATACGATTTGCTAACGAATGGCTATTTTGAAATTTTGAATTTCCATGGTGGGGGCTGGTGAAATGGTCGGTCTCTCTGTATATATGCAAATTCGCAATATTATTTTTTAAATATCTCAAAAACTATTGCGGTTCAAACGATAAAAATGGAGTTCATTCCTGTTCATACGATTTACTAACGAATGGCTATTTCGGAATTTTGAATTTCCATGATGAGGGGGGGGGGGGGGTGAAATGATAGGCCTGTAACATTATTTTTTAAATATCTCAAAAACTATTGCGGTTCAAACGATGAAAATGGAGTTCTTTTCGGTTCATACGATTTGCTAACGAATGGCTATTTTGAAATTTTGAATTTCCATGGGGGTGGGGGCTGGTGAAATGGTCGGTCTCTGTGCGTATATGTAAATTCTATTATTTATTAAATATTTCAAAAACTATTGCGGTTCAAACGATAAAAATGGAGTTCATTCCTGTTCATACGATTTACTAACGAATGGCTATTTCGGAATTTTGAATTTCCATGATGAGGGGGGGGGGGGTGAAATGATAGGCCTGTAACATTATTTTTTAAATATCTCAAAAACTATTGCGGTTCAAACGATGAAAATGGAGTTCTTTTCAGTTCACACGATTTGCTAACGAATGCCTATTTTGAAATTTTGAATTTCCATGGTGGGGGCTGGTGAAATGGTCGGTCTTTCTGTATATATGCAAATTCTGAATATTATTTGTTAAATATCTCAAAAACTATTGCGGTTCAAACGATAGAAATGGAGTTCATTCCGGTTCATACGATTTACTAACGAATGGCTATTTCGTAATTTTGAATTTCCATGGTGGGGGGCTGGTGAAATGGTCGGCCTCCTATAATTATATGCAAATTCTCAATATTATTTGTTAAATATCTCAAAAACTATTGTGGTTCAAACGATGAAAATGGAGTTCATTCCGGTTCATACGATTTATTAACGAATGGCTATGCTGAAATTTGAAATATCTATTTTTTGGGGGTACCATTTCACCAGCCTCCCCACTTTGTTTTTTAAATAACTCAAAAACTATTGCGGTTCAAACGAAAAAAATTGAGTTCATTCCGGTTCATACGTGGTACAAACGAATGGTGCAAAAAATATAAAAATTCCATGGTGGGGGCTATCGTTTCACCAGCCCCCACTTTGTTTTTTAAATATCTCCAAAACTTTTGCGGTTCAAACGAAAAAAACCGAGTTCATTCCGGTTCATACGTGGTACAAACGAATGGTGTCTGAAAAATTAAAAAATTCCGTGGTGGGGGCTGGTGAAATGCACCTGCGGCAGCCGGCATTTCAAGTGGTCCCACACATGCTCGATAGGAGACATGTCCGGCGGCGAGCGGGCAGGCCATGGAAGTGCCTGGACATGACGTAGGCAGTCCTGGGCAACCCGTGCCGTTTGCGGGCGTGCATTATCCTGCTGGTATACAGCACCTGGAACCCCGGCCAGGAATGGGAGTACATGGGGCCGTATCATTTCATCCACATACCGCTGGCCCGTCAATGATCCACGTACCACTGCTGAAGCTGATCGGCTATCGTAGGCTATGGCTCCCCTGACCATAATGCCTGCTGCTCGTAAGGTGTGGCGCTCGATAGCGAGGTTAGGATTGTGCCGTTCACCGGGAACCTCCACACCCGGACACGATGATCATCAGTCCCCAAAACGAAGCAGCACTCGTCGCTAAACACCACACGTCGCTCTGGCCTGGCACCACTGCACACGGAGCCGGAGATGTTCCGGTGTTAAGGGTAGCACACGTAAGGGGCGCTGGGATCGCATATTCGCTTTCGCAAGGTGTCGATAAATGGCTCGTGGGCACACAGGTGCAGCTACATCTGCCTGTATACTGGACCGGGTCCCCGTAGAATAGGCCAGTGCCTGGCGCACGATCCGTCGATCCTCTCTACGTGGTCCTCCTGGTCAGTCCGGAACCGCTCCGCCGTGCGGCAGTGCCGTCACGTGTCCACTGCTCCCAACAGAGTCGGACGGTATGGTCAGAACGTTCCGCGTGGCGGGCTATACGTTGCGCCGACCACCCTGTGGTGTTCAGCCCGATGATCAGGCCTCTCTCAAAGACCGTAAGTTGCGTAAATCGGCGTCTCTGGAGTCTACCCGGCATTCTTGTCACTCTGTACTCTTGCTTGCGTCGGCCGGTGCTTTTCGCTTTCATGGTGCATCGACTACACGCCTGTTTATAAGGCTGCCGGTTCGTGCTTGTAACGCCACGACACGGTGTGCGGTCATGCGCAGTCACACCAAACGTGGATCATTTGCATACCAGAGCGCACTCTAGCTATTTGCAAAGTTTCGCGGTTGTAGTATGTTTTCTTCTAGGTGCGCAAATTTCATTGTCCGAGAGTGTATTTTGTAGCTGGTCCCTAAAATCACGCATGTTTGCTGTTACACCTCACCTAAGCTCTATCTGCGTCCCTTACGCTGATATACTTTGACGTAGGACTACGTCTAACTCCGCGGATCGTATGGGGCGACTGACGGCCAATCGCCTGAGACAAAAATTGGTCCCAATTGAAATTATTATAGCGTTAAAAATACGTGACGCACACTAATCGTGTTAGCATGTTCGTAAACAGCATAGAGTCCAATCCGCGTACTGTGAAATACGCGCGCTACGCTCCCCTCGCTTCCTGTGCGCGGCGGAGGTGATGCAATATTTATGGGTGGTCTGCCGCGTTTGACTCAGACTATCTCGTCAACCTTGAGCGCAACATGACTGTGCGTGGTATAGTTTTAAAGCTCTCGACGAGATCTATTCAAATATACGAAGAACATTTCGCAGTGTTTTGAATTGAACCTTTTCAAAATTGTTTTCTTGTGAACCGGTGAACACTTTTGACAATATCGCGGTTTATCTGGGCAACCGTGAGTGCAAAACGACTGAGCGTGGTATAGTGTGCTTCTTCCTTGTGTTCCACGCTGACTCTTCTGGTGGGAACTTTTACTTCACTTGCTATCTCTTCTTTTTAACTTCTGCATCATGCTTCAATATCAGCCTCTGATTAAAAAAAAAAGTAAAGCTAATTTCAACACTCACCGAATGTTGTGAGTCTTCCCTTTCATTTTTCGACTTTCAGGTTTTCCATGTGCTTTCGGGCGAGACCTCTTCTCATGAGGATGTTTACAGAATCCAGGGGCGTAGAAAGAGTGTTTCGTGGGACTCAGGGCTAGTGCGAATGGAGGCCCATAATTTTGGGAGTCTTCCCTTTCATTTTTCGACTTCCACGTTTTCCATGTGATTCCGGGCGAGACCCCACTTCATGAGGAGGTTTGCAGAATTCAGGGGCGTAGCAAGAGTGTTTCGTGGGCGCAGGGCTAGTGCTTCAGATGAGGAATTCAATCGCAATCGGAGCAGAGAACAAGACAATAGCAAATTATTATTATTAGTAGTAGTAGTAAGAGAAAATTTACGACTAAAACTGGAAGCGAATATTAAACCTTAAAGATCGTGAAATATTTTGTATTTCAGGTATACTAATCCATATACCATTACATTTATTTTCATCTCTTCACTTTGTTAGGCCTTTGTATCTCAAAATTCACGGAGGGTGCCTACAGTAAAATATTTTTCTTGTGAGCAGCGGTCGAAATGAGCCAGTATATGCTGGTATGGCATACCGGCATTCTTTTTTCATAGTATTTCATACCACCAATATTTTACCCGAAATTTACATACCGGCACTAATTTCAGTAGTGGGAACTGCAAAAATGATTTTGTTTTGGCCCTGAATTTCAAGCACACTTTCTTAAACATAAAAACCCCATGTGCCTCGTGCCCTTGAAAAATAGCTCTGTGGGAACCGTAGAGGATTAGTGCACGCGTGAACTTATACACCGTTGCGCCATTACATTACGACCACCTACCTAATAAGCTGTAGGACCCGCATTTATCCAGCAAAACAGCGGCCACTCGGCGAGGCATCGATTCGACGAGGTGGAGATAGTTATCCTGGGGTATCTGGTACCATAATGTCAACACCAGGTCATCCAATTCCCGAGCATTTCGTGGTGGTGGAAATTTAACGCGTACTCGCTTTTCCAAGCAGAACCACAAATGTTCCATTGGGTTCATGTCAAATGAATTTGGAGGCCCGGGTATTAACAGAAAGTCACCATCATGTTCCTCAAACCACTCCTTGACGATTCTAAGTGGCATGGCGCATTATCCTATTGGTAATGGCCATTACCAGCAGAGAACACAGTTGCCATGAATGGGTGAACTTGGTCAGCAACGATGTTCAGATACCTGACAGCTGTCAAGGATTGTGCTATTGGGATAATGGGGCCTAAAGTGTCCCAAGAAAACATCGCCTATAGCATAACAACCGCCGCCGCTGGCCTCTTTACACACAACAGTGCATCCAGGTTCTATAGCCTCGTTGGTAATCAGCGTATCCGCGCTCGGTCGTCTACGTGATAAACCAGGAATCTTGATTCGTCAGACCAGGCCACTTTCTTCTAATCATCCACTGTCCAATCTCGATGATCTTGGGCCCATTTCGTGCGTTGTCGTGTAGTGAGCATGGGGACCCTCCTGGGTCTTCGGCAACGCCGGCCTATGATCAGAAGGCTGTGATGAACCATGTTTGCTGTGACACATTACTCTGATCACCACTGTTGTAGCTACTGTAGCCCTGCGGTCGCTGTGAACAATGCGCGACAGTCTCAACTCCCCCTCTGGCATTAGTGAGCTGTGGACTACACACGGCAGAACGACGGTTCGTCGTTCTGCTATCTGTGCACCACTTTTGATACGTACTCACTACAGCGTCACGGGAACAACACACAAGCCGCGCCGTTTCCGTGATCGTAGATCCGAGGCGCCGTACCATCTCAGTTTGTCATTTATGAAAATCCCAATAATTGGCAGCTTTTCCTATTCTGATTCCGAACCCTATACAAACCGAAGGTCGGTCCTCGGGTTGTATATGTACTGCTCTGTGAACTTCACCTGCGCCACTATTCGGTCTCCAAGCGCGCTCATTCTCTAGGCTGGGAGCAGTCATTATGTAATGGCGCATTGATGTAAGTTCAGTCTTGCCCAAGCCCCAAATCATCGCACTAAAGATGTCTGTAATTTTTATTACATCATTTATTAAATAAATTCAGTTTGAAGAGTTTCTTCATAGAATGAAGAATTGGAAGTAATAGATCAAACACAAATTTTAGTTTTGCAGAAGTGATTATTCTGATAGTGGAGGCTCTAATTGCTCAACTTTCTACTTCATGAAAGTCCCTATTGGAAGCGGGCTGCATCCTCTGCTTGGGGCATTAAAATTCTGAGTTCAAGTCCAGCTCGGAAGTCTCAGAAACGGGAGAGAAAATGAAAATACCTGAATACCCCAGCAAAGAATCGGTGAGAGCCTAACTTTTAGGCTATTTCCGGAAAATGGCCGCCACCTAAAAATCTGCCATGTTGGATCAAGGTCAAATTTTTCAAATGGTAAGGGGTCATGTTGCATAACAAACAAGACCAGAATTTTTTCAGAAATTGATTGTCGTGATCAGAATTTTTATATGTGTTGTGGTTCACAAGTTATCAACACAGGAAGTTGAGATAACCATTTTAAGACCATTCGTCCGTGAAAGGTCCCGGTTCGAATCCCGGTGAGGCATGGATGTTGTGTCTGTCTTACGGCACTGGCTCTCTCCCTTCACTGGAACCAGTGACCCTAAATGAGTTGCTCACGGTGGGCGTTAAACCCCCAATAATAATAACAAAAAACGTTGTTTGTTGCAGGCAACTCAAGATGGCATTGACGACAGAGAAGATGATTGAGACGATCCTAAGGTCTGGGGAACGCTACTGCCGTATCATAGCCGCAGACTTCAACAACCGACACCCAGAAAGACCACTAATTTCACATAGCACTGTCACATACCTGAAATCCATATTCCCAGAAACTGGGACTGTGGATTACAAGTCACGTAGTGGTCGGCCGAAAACTGCTACGGACGAGGAAACCTCAACAATGGTCTTGGCATACTTTGCAAAGAGTCCACAACGTCGCACACGACGTCTCGCAGCAGAATGTGATAGCAGCCAGTCAGCCATTGTACGGATTCTTCACACCGCTCACTGGCATCCGTTCAAGATCCAAATTATCAGATAAGACCCACATAGACGTGTCGAGTTCTGCATCTGGGCTTCAGACCAACATCAACGGGATTCCTCATTCGCACAGGGCATTTTGTTCAGTGACGAGGCCAACTTTTATGTCAGTGGTGAGGTTAACGGTCAGAACCACAGGTACTGGTATGGTAGGAACCCTCACTGGACGGAACCATTCAACGTCGTTGGTAATGTAAAGGTTATGGTGTGATGTGGAATATGGGGCACCCGTGTAATCGAACCCATTTTCATCGGGACTAATCTAAATGCTCAGCGCTGCCTGGAAATGCTGCAGGAAATAGTGTATCCTTATCTTCTGAATGAAGATGACAGTTTCACCTATTATTCCAACACAATGGAGCTCCACCACACTACGGAACAACTGTCCGTCATTGGCTAGATGTTTAGTTCCTTGGCCATTGGATTGGCTGGCGTGGTCCTGTCGAATGGCCACCCAGATTACCCGATCTCACACCACTCGACTTTTATCTGCAGGGTCATCTGAAACGCCTGGTGTATGCTGAAAAAATCCGCGACAAACACCACCTTCAGCAGCGCATCCGGGAGGCCTGTTACCGCATTTCTCCCGATATTCCCGTGCGGGTGCATAACGACTAGATCAAGCGCCTTCATCTCTGTGTTCAGCAACAGGGACAACACATTGAACACATCAAGTAGTTGCGCATCACAAGGTACTTTAGATGTTGTTATTTCAACCTTCTGTGTTGACAACTTGTGAACCACGACACATATGTCAAATCTGATTACAGCAATTAATTTCTGAGAAAATTCGGATCCTGTTTGTTATGCAACGTGACCTTATTACCATTTTAAAATTTTGACCTTGATCCAATATGGTGGATTTCAAAATGGCGGCCATGTTCCGGAAATAAACGTCCCTTCACCAATTCTTTGCTGGGGTATTCAGATGCTTCATTTTACCTAACGTTTCTGAAATACAAGGGAGTCCTGCGACTTTTGATTCACCCCGTAGTGTGGGTGGAAGAGGAAGGATAAAAGAGAAGTAATATAATATATGAAGTTTAAAAAATTAAGGTTTTATCGTGAACAGGGAGTGAATGATATCTAGGGGGAAACATATTATGATTTAAAATAAAGATGATAAAAAAATCTGACTTGGGTCATTTTTAGCACGTCTTTTGTAAAAAAAGATCGCGCTTATGTTATCGGTTTGTCCGTCCATCCGTCTGTACCCACGGTATCTCTGCAATTATTAGTCCGATTTGAAAAATTCTTTTTGCATTCGAACGTTTGAAATATGCGAATGATGATCCTTTATTTCGCTTTTTTTACGATGTACAATTTTGCCACTACAGGGCGTAAATGCAGATGATGTCGAATTCAAAAATACGTTTTATTCCACATATTTACTTCTAAACATCCGATTGAAAAAAATATTTTATCTTTCGATTCCATTTATTTCGAAGAGTATTTTGGATGTAGTTTCTTTTTCAAATTGCACATAAATTTTCCGCTAAGGGGCGTAAAAGTAAATTGCATTTTTTCCGATAACTCTTCTTCTAAAACTTCCATTTGAAATTTTTTTCCAGCGGATACATCTCCTGATGCACAATCTTTTGCATATAATTTAGAATTTTTGGTAAAGAATACTTTGCCCACCAGGGGGCGTAAGTGTTAATTTTCGCTTCTGATGTATTTGCCATAAAATCTGAGCTTCTGAAATATCGATTGAAAAAATTCTTTCGTGGATTGATGCCACTCACATCGATAAACCTTTCCGGAATATTTTCTTCCTAAAATATTGCACAGTTTCTCCGCCAGGGGGCGTAGATGTATATCTTATTTTTGTCAATATCTCGACTTCTAGGAGTCCGATTTGAAAAATGTCTTCTTTGTTGGATAGTGTTTTCCGTGTGACATGTTTTTCATATAGTTTCAAAAATTTCAAGTAATTCATAGACTTTCCGCTAGGGGGCGTACAGGTAAATTGCGTTTCCCCCTATATATCTGCTTCTAAATCTCCGATCTGAAAAATTCTTTCTGCACCGGATACAGCTCCTGATGGGAAATCGTTTGCATATAATTTCTAAATTTTGTAAAAATGGTTTGGCCACCAGGGGGCGTAAACGTTAATTTCCGCTTCTGATGTATTTGCAGCAAAATATGAGCTTCTAAATTCTCGATTGAAAATATCGTCGTTTGTAGAACAATACTTTTCATGACGACAAACATTTTAGAAACATTTTCTTATAATACTGCATGGTTTCTACGCCAGGGGGGCGCAGAGGTATATCTTATTTTTGTCAGTATCTCTACTTGTAGGAGTCAGATTTCAAAAATTGCTTCTTTGTTGGATAGTGTTTTCCGTGTCGCATGTTTTTCATATAATTTCAAAATTTTCACGTAATTCATAGACTTTCCGCTAGGGGGCGTAAAGGTAAAATTGCGTTTTCCCCTATATCTCTGCTTCTAAACCTGCGATCTGAAAAATTCTTTCTGCACCGGATACACTCTTGATGGGAAATCGTTTGCACGTAATTTCAAATTTTTGTAAAAAATTGTTTGGCCACCAGGTGGCGTAAGTCTTAATTTCCGCTTCTAATGTATTTGCAGCAAAATATGAGCTCCTAAAATCTGGATTGAAAAAAGTCTTTTGTGGACTGATACTACTCATGTCGACAAACATTTTAGGAACATTTTCTTCTTGAAATAATGCATGGTTTCTACGCCAGGGGGCGTCGATGTATATCTTATTTTTGTCAATATCTCTACTTCTAAAAGTCCGATTTGAAAAATTCCTTCTTTGTTGGATAGTGTTTCCGATGCGAAATGTTTTTTCTATAAATTCAAAATTTGCAAGTAAATCATAGATTTTCCGCTAGGGCGCCCAATGGTAAATTGCGTTTTCAGCTCCTAAAACTCCGATTTGTTTTTTTTTTTTGTTTTTTTTTTTGATTGGAGGTTTAACGACCGCCGTGAGCAACTCAATGGGCTATAAGCAGTCGCCCGTCCCTAATTTAGGGTCACTGGTTCCAGGGAAGGGAGAGAGCCAGTGCCGTAAGACAAACACAACATCCATGCCTGACCGGGATTCGAACCCGGACCCCTTACGGACGAATGATCAGAGGCCAACGCCTTAGACCACTGCACCACCGGGGCGGCAACTCCGATTTGAAAAATTCTTCCTGTATCGCATACAAAACCTGACGAAAAATATTTTTCACGTAATTTTTAATGGTTTGGCCACGAGGGGTCATAAGTGTTAATTTCTACTTCTGATGTTTTTGTAGCAAAATCTGGGCTCCTGAAAACTCGACTAAAATTCTTTTTCTTGGACCGATACCACTCATATGGATAAACCTTTTGTGAATACTTTCTTCCTAAAATAATACATGGTTTTCCCACCAAGGTACGTAAATTCACATCTTATTTTTGTCGATAACTCATTTTCTAAGAGTTCGTAAGGTCACGATTCCGTGTACAGCAGTATCTGAAGGATTAAAGACCCGATTGAAAAACTTCTTTCTTCCGTCAGATACTATTGTTTTCCAAACCGGTTCCATTGATTTTGAATAGCTTTGATAAATTTAATTTGCGTCAGAACGGATTTAAAAGACGTGCTTATTACACCCGAAAATTCGGTGTCATCTTTCTTGTTTAACCTCGAAATAATATGTCTGAAATTCAGAGGATTTTCGCTGCAATATAGCAAATAACTCGTTGAATAACTGATCAAGTCCCATAAAAACGATTAAACTGACTTTATATTTAAAACTAGTTCTATGAGGGAAATTAGAAATCGAAGGACGGCATGGGAAGGGGGGGGGCAGAAAATATGGAAACATAAATCAAACTAAGAAAATATTCAACAGCCATATGTTAATCCATTTTCCGTAACTTTCTGAAGCGCTGTTATCCGTGATAAAACTGCAACAGCTGCAATTTTGTGTGAGTCAGCAGAAATTTCCAGCACCTGTGGCCGGCAAGTGTGCTTTTGATTTGAATGACGACAGTCTTTGTTTCATCAGCGAAATTCACTTCTCGGCAGACTTGTCAGGTGGGGATTTCCTGAGCAATCCCCATTTTCTGGGTGCCTCAGGCTGCTCTCTGAACCGAAGAAAAGCTATTTCTCTTTTCTTTAGGGTGTACCAAGTTTCTTCATCGGGGACTCCACGGTTTCATAAATTTTCATTGTCAGGAGACTCGTTTAAAGCAGTTGTAATTTTTATTCGAGTAAACTGATGACCCACTTTCATCAGCTACCAGTTAACAAAACAAATTCCATACACGTTTTTTCTAACGATGTGATCACTAATATAAACGCTGTACCTTGGTGAAAAAGCCACGGCACGAAAGCAAATAAGATAAAATGGTCATGTTTTAATCCACACATTGAAATCTTTCGGAATTGAAAACGAAACAATAAATTGAAAACATTTTTTCATCGTTCTGCTGAGAAGAAACAGCAATGACATTTCTTTTGCAGCATTCTGAACATGGCGTCTTTCCCGTCTGTGTCCACAACAGAAGAACACCGAGCCGGGCATTTTTTTGTAATATCAAAATGGTACATCAAATGCCATTCTCTTGCAGGGGGGGGGGGACTACGATAATAGGGTTTTAAAAGCTAAAATTACCTCCAGAGCTCTGAGGTAATTTTTTTTTAGGATTCGAATTAGCACTGTCGCTTTGCTATCTCCTGTATCTCTGTTTCAGTTTGATTCCCTTTTCTTCACCACTGAGCTCTCTTAAGGCAAAATTAGAAACGTTTTGCTTTCTCACATTCTTGGGCATCCTACCTGTAGAGTACAGGCGACCCTATTACTCGACGTTTTCCACCCCGTTTGAGATAAAAAGTGAAATAAACTTGTCCTTGTAAAGCAGTTCCATTAGGGTCGGTGCTGGTGTAATCCTCCAGGGTATTGCCTTTACCCCAAGCTGTTCTAACTCACTAGGAGTCTCTAGGATGAAGGTTATTTTAAAATTTTCTGTTACTGGCCTCTAAACACAAAAAATTGTCAGGCGAAGTGAATGTCTGTGGTCCAACTTCCAAGTTCATGACCAACATTACCCATTTTCTAAAAGTTGTACAAAATTCCATGAAACATACCACTAGAACAAGGGTGGCCAACGGTAGGCCCGCGGACCAAACATTGACCTGCCATGACATTTTGAATGGCCCCCAGTAGCCCAAGCACTAACTTTGTTTTTCTAATTTAACTCTTACTGACAATAATAATTAGTTTTATTTTATTTTATTCTGAATTCATTTTTAATATAATAAAGTCAACAGATCAACAGATTTAAATTAAAGTTGAAATTGTTTTGTAACAATTTAGAGCAGGGCAAACTTGATCATTTCCCAATAATTCAGCAAATCTTCAGTAAGTACAGTAATTTTACCGTGGATCATTTAAAATACAAATCAGCTGTTACATCTTTGTACGAGCCATTCTTAACTCGATTTTCTGCTTTTGAATTTGAAAGGAGTAACATAAACTTATTCATAAATCCATTTTGCATTTCAGAGTCTGATGTACATAAATATTCTCCATCAATGCAAATCGAAATATTAGAAATCCATAGCCACTCAGGACTAAGTTTAAAGAAAAGTTTAAGAACAATCTTAAGTTTAAAGAACAATGCGAATCACCGACTGCTCTTACTTTGATTGAGTTCTGGAAATACGTCCCTATAGAACAGTTTCCCGAGCTTCATGACCTTGCTCTGAGGTTCATTTGCAGATTCGGATCCACATACATTTTGTGAACAAACATTTTCATCCATGAATGTTGTAAAAAGTAAATTTCGTTCAACTATCACAGGTGCACATCTTGGTGATATGCTTCTTTTAAGTAATCGAGAATTACACCCAACATTGACAAATTGTTTCGTGAAAAGCAGGTTCAAAAACCACATTAGTGTTGCAGGTGTGTAAAATTTATAGGAACTTCAATTTTTTAATAAATTTTTTCTCTTTAATTTCTAGTAAAAAAGGAAGTTTCATTATAACAATTCAGTTTATTTTTTTGAATGATAATAACTTTAATATTATGTGAATGATTTAATAAAATGACTGTTAAAAATGCATATGGGGTTCAATGCTTTGGAAAAACATATAAAATAACCCCGTTTTTAGCTGATAATAGTTGTCAATATTTAAGTTGGTTACGGTGGCCCTTCAAATAATTTCTAAGGATTTACTGGCCTAATATCAAACAAGTTAGTAAAATCATGCAATGCATTGATTATAATACGCTTTCCAACATACCAGAAATCATTATTCAAGTTATGAGGATAATGGCTGTGGAATAAACCTTGCTCCTGTGCCCTGACCTCTGATTTCATTTCGACGATATTCAACAGAACCGATTCAGTATACCTCCGAAATAACATGATAAAGTTTTGTCGCAATAGAAGCATTTTTACGTAAGTTATGATGCATAAGGGCTATGAAATAGATCCCGCTACTGTATCCTAACCTTTCACCCCATTTCGCCCATTTTCAAAAAAGTTCGTCCCCAGGCAGGCCCCTACAACATACTAACAATTCATCCAGATCGAAGCATTTTTACATAAGTTATGACGCATAATGGCGATGGAAGTGATTCCGCTCCTATATCCTGACCTTTGACCCCATTTCGCCCATTTTCAATAGGGTTTGTCCCCAGGTGGTCCCCTACCACATACGAAAATTTCATCGCAATTGAACCTTTTTTTACGTTAGTTATGACGAATAAGGGCAGTGGAATGGATCCCAATCATATGTCCTGACCTTTGACCCCATTTCGTTCACTTTCAACAGGGTTCCTTCCCAGGTGGTCCCCTACCACATACTGAAATTTCATCGAAATCGAACGATTTTTACGCGAGTTATCGTGCGGACGGGTATACGCACACAACGCGTGACGTAATGAGGCAAATGGGAATTGCAACCATCTGCTCGAAAGAGTGTAACGTCATAAAACTTTAATAGGATCCACACACAACGCGTGACGTAATGAGACTGATGGCATGACCGCGCACAACATCTCAATCGCGAGTTTGTGATGTCATAAGATTTCTAAGCATGGGTAACATTAATGGAACGACACCATGACACTGAAAACGTAGTAATTCGGAGTGGTTATTTAACCTACTAAACGAATTTTCCTAAAGTCGAGATCAAACTAAATCGATTTCTAGTACCAAAAAACGGTAGGTAAACTACTTTCATCAAAACCCTTAGAGCCGTTTTCAAAATAAAATCTTCATAGATACAAGAATTGCTCCTTTAAGGTGGACGTCAAGTAATTTTGCTTCCTATATACTTCCAATTTAAAAACTTCTGTACACGTTTTCTTCACACTTTTTGTCACAAGAATGAAAATTTGAATATCGATTAAAATAGCTTCATTTTATAACTTGGAATACTTAATATTTTCTAAAACATAACCATAATTATGCAATCCAACATTTATTTGTCTACTGACGTCATCAAAGTACAAGTCGCGCCATCTTTTTCCTGATTTTAACACCACCAAAGAAAACGTTATTGTTTTTTAATATAATTATGGTTATGTTTTAGAAAATGTTAAGTATTCCAAGTTATAATATGAAGCTATTTTAATCGATGTTCAAATTTCCATCCTTGGGAACACACTAATTGTGAAGGAAATGTGTAGAAAAGTTTTTCCATTGGAAATATAGGAAGCAAAATTACTTGACGTCGACCTTAATAGTATGGGATAAGGGCGATGGAATGGATCCCGATCCTATGTCCTGACCTTTGACCCCATTTGCCCCATTTTCAATAGGGTTCCTCTCCAGGTGGTCCCCTACCACATACTAAAATTTCATCGAAATCGAACCATTTTTACGCAAGTTATGACGCATAAGGGCAATGAATTGGATCTCGCTCCTATGCCATGACCTTTGACCCCACTTCACCCATTTTCAACAGGGTTCATTCCCAAGTGGTACCCTACAATATGCTAAACTTTCATCGACATCGAACCACATTTACGCAAATTATGACGCATAAGGACAGTGTTATGGATCCCGCTCCTATGCCGTGACCTTTGGCCTCATTTCGTCCATTTTCAATAGGGTTCGTCCCCAGGTGTTCCCCTACCACATACTAAAATTTCATCGAAATCGAACCATTTTTACGCGAGTTATCGTGCCGACAGACAGACGGACTGACAAAGCTGGAGCATATACGCTTCTTCAACCTACGGTTGCAAAGCGTCAAAAAGGTTGGCCACCCCTGCAATAGAACAATAAAAATAAAACGCAGTTGCCATTGGTCATTCAGTACTCAATTCAGTGTGATAGAAATCAGTTAAGTTAAAAACAAAATAAGCTGTGAAAAAAAAGGATAACTGAAAACACTAGCATACTGGAACATAAAACAATGCTACATACTATGTAGTACCTAGTATAATACACTAATGGCCATAAAGTAAGGATATATAAAGAGGACACAAGCTGTAGTAAGCTGAAGCTCGTGACGTCGTGAAGTCGATTACAGCGCACCATCGATCTACAACAGAACTACCGTTGATTGACAGCTGGGCTTCCCAGGAATCAGCACGAACCACGTGATTTTGTCATTTGAGCTTTGACCTCCCAGCACAGTTGAAGACGACGTATACGACATATACCAATCATTCTTCGGATTTAAAAAAATGTTTTTGGTTTGCATTTTTCAGTTTCCTATAGTATTCTAATTAGTGACATTGTTCTTACTTATTCCTTACTGATCGCTAACTTTTCCTATGCAAATTCCGTAACTTAGATTTGTAGGTGTTCTTGTTGTACATTTCATTCAAATATATTTTGTCATTGCTTTCTCCACAATATAAGTCGTGATTCCGCTTTACTTTCAATTCTGATATTTACTCCATTGTCATCTGTTTCGATATATGCGTTTTTGGCTTCGACATCTATATTACGTTATTGTCATTTTTCCGATGCCTCACTGGCTTAGATTGTGACAGAAGTTGAGGAGGGGGAGACCGGGAGGGGGGCGCAGAGCACCCGATCCTCAACCATCCCCGAGCACTGGGTTGTCGTAGCAACCATTGCCGACGCCCGACGGGACTGGGTCACGTTACATTTCGCTTCTGTTTCAAGTCCATGGGGGCGCCACGTTCTATAGGAAGAGTTTCCACAGGCTTCAGTGTCCCTTTCCACTCTACATAACCTTACTCTATGCTAATGGCTACGCCACACGCCACTGTTGCAACAGAATTATGTGCTGCCATCTAGGGATGGAAACGTTCCCCGTTTCGTTTATACGTTTTATCACTTAGATGTTAATTTTAATTGGTTCCTTCGAAAAACGAATAACTGGAGGTAAAAAAATTACATTAAACGACAAGAGACGTGGCAAGTGTTAAAGTTTGTTAAGTCAGATGATAGATGACGCCAGGTGTCTCATGTAATGGAAAATCTCGTTAAACACGGAATACAACAGACATGGCTTCCCCAGTGGAGAAAGCAGCGTGTGTGTTTGGGTTTGCGGAGCCAAAATCTTTAACAAAAAATTCAGCGTAAGTGCAGAATGGAGAACAAAAGACAGCGGCTGACACGAAAGAGCATCGAGCAATGGGTAATAAATTCAAAACAGCAGGAAGTGTATTGAAAGACAAAAGTACTGGAGAACCTTCCATTTCGGACGAAAAGGTGGAAGATGTGCATCAGACTTATCTAAGGAGCCCGAAGAAATCCATCCGCGTCGCCAGTCGTTAACACGAAATACCTCCAACGGCTCACAAGATTCTTCATAAACGTCCTCGCCTTATGCATATAAAGTGCAGTTAGTGCAAAAACTTCGACCAAATGATGAACCACGTCGTAAAGCACTTGCGGTAGACATGCTTAATCGCACTGACGAAGACCCCCACATTCCTTTCACGGACCTGCTTCAGCGATGAGTCGATATTCCATGTTTCTGGCAGAGTGAATATATATAACTGCCAAATCTGGGGCTCGGAAAATCCCCACGTGGTCGCAACACACGGAAGAGACAGCCCGAAGTTTAATGTCTGGGCTGGACTAATAGAAGACAGCGTGATAGGGCCCTTTTTCTTCGCTGAACCAACTGTTACTGGTATAACGTAACTGGCCATGTTAAAACAGTTAGAAATTTAACAACTCCAGGATATTCAAGGCATCCTTTACCAGCAAGATGGAGCGCCTCCGCACTGGTCTTTTGATGCACGTAGATCTTTAGAACACCATTTTCCAGGGCGATGGAATGGACGTGGGGGTTCGACGGCATAGCCACCCTGTTCTCCTGATTTTACATCATACGATTTTTTTCTTTGGAGTTTTATTTATGACATTGTATACAAGAAAAAGGTTACATCTATCGCTGAGCCCAAAGAACGTGGTATTGCAGTCTTCCTCCTTGTTACACCTGATATTCTGCAGCGTGCGTTTGTGGAACTGGACTAGCGTTTAGACATCTTGCGAGCAACCAACAGAGCATTTTGCTTTTCTTTTAATGTCCTGTGGAGACCTACTGACATTAAAAAAACAAAAAAAACTTTCAGTCACCATGTGTTTTGACATTAAAAGTAAGTTGTTATTTATTGTATTTTTTTTCAATAGCGTACTAAAGTTTTATACACTGCCGGACAATTGCTCAGGACGGATGACAATAGCAACGATAGCAACCATAAAATGGAAGGCAGGAAAATGTGGAAATTAGCATAAGTGCGGGATACAGTAAGACGTGTTGTGCGTATGCAAATTTTGGATTGCCGAACTTGTTCGTGACGTCATAGCGCTGATAAGAGATATAAAGGATTTGACGGGTATTGACTGTTGTTGTTCAAACGCAAAGTTGAAAGGGAAAGAATCAATTGACGAACTTGCAATTTTCAGTATATCTTCCCGACATCACCTAGAGGGTTTTACGCGTGGCCGTATTATTGGCAAGATTGAAGAAGGGCGAAAAATAACAGATGTTGCCAGGGAGTTCGACGTCAGCCACAGTGTTGTTTCAAGGCTTTGGAAATCATTTCAAACAAATGGAGAGTGTAGCAAACGTCACCGGGGAGGTCGTGTTCGCAGTACGACACCTGCAGAAGATCGGTACATAGTGCTATCAACAAAAAGACACCGGCGCAGCACAGCTAGTGAGGTAGCAAATCAGTTTATGGCTGCTACTGGCAAGCGGATCTCCCGAAAAACTGTCGCCAGACGTTTACATGAAGGAGGACTATGAGCCCGCAGTCCTGTTGTGTGCATCCCATTGTCCAGACGTCACCGTACCGCCCGTTTGCAATGGTGCCATCAACATCGCAATTGGACTGATAACGACTGGTCGGCTGTCCTCTTCTCAGATGAGAGTAGATACAGTCTATCGTCTGATTGTCGACGACAACTGATCTGGCGTGATAGTGGTACTGCATATTGTCCAGCAAACATACAGGAAAGGGACCGATATCCGACATGTAGTGTCATGGTATGGGCTGGCATCATGATCAATGGCCGTACGTCCCTCTATGTGCTTCCAACTGGGACTATGACTGGCCAACGATACATTAATGATGTCCTGCTACCTCATGTTTGCATGTTCCGTGGTGATGTCGGTGATAGATTCCTTTTCATGGACGACAACGCAACATGTCATCGAACAGTCGCTGTCCAGGAGTGTCTTGAGAGCGAGGATATTCAACGCCTCGTATGGCCAGCACGTTCTCCAGATCTGAATCCCCTTGAAAATGTGTGGGATGCTTTGGGGAGGAGTCTTGCTGGTCGCCAATGCCCTCAAATAAACAAGGACACCCTCATCCGTGCACTGACTGAGGAATGGAATAAATTAAACCAACAGCTGCTTGATAATGTTGTGCAAAGCATGACACGACGTGTGGAATCTTGCATCGCCCTCCATATCCCGTATTGACATCTTACGCCGGAACGCCTGCGGACGGTAATTGCATGTTTTTCACGTTTACGTATTCTGCACAAAATGACCTGTTTGTCCCTTGAACATGTTCCAAGCCGCCCCGGTGGCGCAGTGGTCTAAGCGATGGCCTCTGATCATTCGTCCGAACGGGGTCCGGGATCGCATCCCGTGAGGCATGGGTATTGTGTTTGTCTCACGGCGCTGGCTCTCTCCCCTCCCTAGAACTAGTGACCCTAAATTAGGGACGGGCGACTGCTTATAGCCCATTGAGTTGCTCACGGTGGTCGTTAAACTTCCAATCAAAAAAAAAAAAAAAAAAAAAAAAAAAAAGAACATGTTCCAAAGCCTTCTGGATTTCAGAGCACAATAAATTGTCTTTCTTGTAATGTCCTGGCATTCTGACATTATTTTATTTCACTTGGCATCCAACCACACTTAATTTTTTATGCGCTATATAGCCGTTTATGATCCGTCCTTAGCAATTGTCCAGCAGTGTACTTCATTTATGGGCAACCTGTACATACATATCAACAACCATTATCCATCCGTTGCTGGATGGAGCCCTCACTAAATTTCTCTCACTTCCTTCTGCCTTCAGCCAGTCTCTTCCATACCACTCTTGCATGCCTCCGAACTTTATCTGTTCATCTCCCACATGGTCATGGTCCCCAGGAATCCAGTTTGGTATTTTAGTTGTGTAGCGGTGGTCAGTTCTGGACGTCAACTTCAGTCAATTTTCTTACCCATGATTTATTTTTCTACCTAGTTAAGCAAATCATGCTCCTCTTCATGCTTTTTCCAGTATTTTGCAGTCTCTGCATGTCCTTTAAAGTCCAAGTCTCTGATCCATAAGTAAGAACTGGAAGGTTGCATTGATTAAACACTTTATCTATCTTAAGACATAATAAATTACTCTTGAAAATTGTACTGTTTCTTCCAAATGATCTCCAACCGAGTTTTATTCTCCTACTAATTTTTCCTTCGATGTGGCTTTTGCTCGATACTCGTTGTCCAAGGTATATGTAGGTATCAATTAACTCGAGATTTTCCCCATCGATTGTAAAATTTTCATTTCTTGAAAAAGCATTGTACATCAATTTCGTTTTCTGAAAGTTCATTTTTAATCCTACTTCTTTACTCTTGTCAGCAAGTTCCTGGATCATACTCTGCAACTCTGAAGGGGTAGTTGGAAAAATGATTACGTCATCTACCAAACGAAGGTGAATTAAATAATTTCCATTAATCGTTATCCCCTTGTTTTCCCAGTTCAATGACTGAAAGACATTTTGCAATGTGCAATTAAGAGCATGAGAGATATATTGTTACCTTGTCTGATTCCCTTTCCAATTTTTATGGGTGCTGTATTCTTAAATAACCGAACCTTTGCACTTGCATTTTCATAGATGTTACTAATAATGCTAATGTATGCATCTTCAACACCACAGGATTTTAAAGCCATTGTAATTGCTGATGGATTCACGGAACTGAAAGCCGTTTTAAAATCATCAAAAGCAGTGCATAAATGGAGTTCATATTCCCTCGTTTTTTCAATTAGTTCTCTAAGTACATGGTGCTGTAGCCACTCCTGAATCCAGCTTATTCCCTCCGTTGAGTCATGTCCAATGTTATCTTCAAGCGATGTGAAAGAACGTTAGTGAAAATTTTATAGACCACTGACAGGAAGCTTATTGTTTGAAAGTTCCGGAGATCCTCAAAATCGCCATTCTTTTTATGTAGCAGGATCATTGTAGCATTGTTTCAATCCTCAGGAATCTTTCCTTCATTGAGACATCTAGTGAAAACTTGTGCTAGTGTAGTTTGTATTACTCCAATTGCTTCTTGTATTACAGTGTATGTCCACGGTAATTCCATCTTCTCCTGAAGCTCTTCCCTGTTTCATGTTCTTAATTCCATGTGTAACTTCTACCTGGAGCAACTTTGGTACTGGTACCTTTCTTAATGACCGGAACAGATGTATCATCCTTTCCGTACAGTTTTGAGAAGAAATCTTTCCCTCTTGCCAAAATTTCACCCCTATTTCTTGTTACAGATCCATCTTTTGTTCTTAGTGCCATAATCTTCCCTTACTGAGATGTTCCTTTGCTTTCTTCAGGATTTTGGTTTTTATCAATTACTTTTCTCTCTGTGTATAGAATGTATGTATATACTAGTGATTTGGTGGGGCACAAACCCCAATCTAGTACACAGTTTTTCTCACAGTTTTTCAAACAAGTGGTAACAAAATTGCGCCATTTTCTCATGCTTTATGTATTCGGTTGAGGGAATATAGAGAATGTGTAAATATATTACCAACAAAGCGCAGGTCCAGGTTGTGTCTTGCTACTTCACGTTCAATCGCCTCGGCTGCAGTCTTGTATGCTTGGGTGAACAAATTGTTAGCCAGAATATCTGTCAGGGTTGTCAATGTCGATCGCTTCATTTGGGATCGATATTGACATCCCTGACAGAGCGTCAATAAAAGCGCCCGATATTTGGCTGTCAATATCTATCGCTTTATTTTCATTACGACCAATACGTATATCAGTAGCTGCCGAAGAATCCATAAAGTGCAACTGGCCATATGCAAGGTTTTCACCGTTAAGTATTAACAAATACGAAACGTACGTGTGAATTTGCCCCTGAATTTTGAAGCTGTACAGACCATTGCCTGGAATCTCCACATTCGCCTTCAGAGAGACGTTATCAATAACAAAATGTGGTCCTCGGTCTTCCTCACGTTGTAGGCTCGTGTCACAGGAACAAACTTTTCAAACCACCGACGAACAGGACGTTCAGATGTCGCCATCACTCCCCATGCCTGCACCACTTTAACGGTATAGGTTCGTGCCGCATTACGACCAAATCTGAACTCATGTAGCAGAATCACCTGCAACTCACTCCTTCCCATTGTACAGGCCACTCTCACCGACTGTAGCTCAATCGATTATGGTGTGTCTGTGGTATCTGAGTCGCCCTTCAGCTCGTGCGAATGGCGCTGCGAGCGGATTGGTCTGCAAGCATTGTGGGAGAGTTAAATGCGGCACCTCCGAAAATCGACCGTTATTTTACGAATGACCTGATATTTATATGCAATTCTTCGGGACCCTTATCAAACGGAAAATCTGGATGCGTGCCTGCCATAAGAGAAAGCAATTTTCAATATTCTACCGATAAAGTACTTTCCACCAAACACTAAGCTTTCGTCACAGGCAATATTTTGTTTTCTCTTTGAGGTGACGTTTAACCCTTTAACCAGCTAGGAAGAATTAACTCAGGATTAGCTAAATAGGCTGGAATAAGCTCCAGCGAATATATTCGCTGTCTAAGAGGCGGGCCGAACGCTGCTGGAACGATTGAACCTGCGCAGGAGAAGACTGTGTGTTTCCCTTAGCTTTCTTTTTCAATAAATAAATCCATCGCTCTTTCCACGTTAAGCAACGCGCAGCAATCGAAAAAATTGTTATTCAGCCGCCGTCGGGGAATTGAATCCCGAATCTCTCGATATCTAGCCGAGCGCGTTAGCCTTACACCACAGCGGCCAACAATTCACGGTGCTAAGTGTTTTTCTTTTTCAGTCAGCATCTGACATCATAAATCTGTAAGATGGGCTTAGCTACTGAGACGTCTTCATCTGGTGGGTATTAACGGCACTGGCTATATATTGATTATAGCAATTAAATCCAAGAGCGAGATCCAAAGTGAAAACCCTCTAAATACGTGGCTTCAGTTAAATAAATAAATCCATCGCTCTTTCCACGTTAAGAAACGAACAGTAATCGAATAAATTGTTATTCGGCCGCCGTCGGGGAATTGAATCCCGAATCTCTTGATATCTAGCCGAGCGCGTTAGCCTTACACCACAGCGGCCAACAATTCACGGTGCTATATGTGCTTTCTTTTTCAGTCACCATCTGACATCATAAATCCGTAATATGGGCTCATTTACTGAGACGTCTCCATCTGGTGGGTATTAACAGCACTGGCTATATATTAATTATAGCAATTAAATCCAAGGGCGAGATAGAAAGTGAAAATCCTCTACATACGTGGCGTCAGTTAAATAAATAAATCCATCGCTCTTTCCACGTTAAGCAACGCACAGCAATCGAAAAGTTGTTATTCGGAAAAACACACATATTGCCGTGAATTGTTGGCCGCTGTGGTGTAAAGCTAACGCGCTCGGCTAGATATCGAGAGATTCGGTGATAAATTCCCCGACGGCTGCCGAATAACAATTTTTCGGTTGCTGTGTGTTGCTTAACGTGGAAAGAGCGATGGATTTATTTATTTAACTGACGCCACCACGTATTTGGAGGATTTTCACCTTTGTTTTTCAGAGTGGTCATTTAGGTAAATATTTACCACCAATCCTTTCTGGTCAATTACAGAGGGTGAGTCGAAAGTTTGCAATATTTGGATCACTTTATGTCTTTATTCGTACCTTTACGATGAAAGCTGACTAGCATTAAAAGTATAGAACATCGTGTTGCATTGTCTTTAGCCATCTGTCTGCCAGTTCTTCGATTCCGCGGCGGTACCAGTTCTTCTCCTTGGAGGCGAAGAACTCCTTCACTATGCCACCTTCTCCTGGTTGTTGAAGTGCCGCCCGCCAAGGAAGTGGGCCATGGACAGGAACAAGTAATAATTCGATGGGGCAAGATCCGGACTATATGTTGAGTTTGACATCATTTCGTGGCCTTCAAGTTCATGGAGTTCTGCCCGGGTCGTTCGCGCTGTATGTGGCCGAGCGTTGTCGTGCTGTAGGAGACCGTCCTTTCTGTTCACCAGTACCGGGTGTTTTCCCTCCAAAACGGCATAAATTCGCTCCAGCCGTTAAAAGTAGAGGTTGGCGTTGATGGTCCGACCGTCTGGAACAAATTCGTAATGGATTATCCCCTCGAAATTCCATCAGACGCTGAGCATAACCTTGTGCTCGAATCGCCCACGTTTGACAGCAGGTTCAGGAAGCTGCCCCGGGCTCAACCGCTGCCGTTGGTTGTTAGGATTACGGAAACAGACTCACTTTTCATCGCACGTATTAGTTCTCTTGATGATGCACATCTCGCGGGTTTTCGTGCACACTTCCACCCGGCGGTTTGCTTCAGCTGATGTCAGTTCGTGAGGGCCAATGCGGCAGCTCCTGTTGACCTTGCCTAGGTCCTGAAGGTGACGAAGCACGATGGTCTGTAATATGCCCAACTCGCCTGATAATGTCCGAATGCTGGTTGTCTGATTTGCCTCTACGGCCTGGCGCTAGGCCTCCGATTCCACGGTTTCCTGCCTACCTGACCTTGTCTGATCGTCGAGGTTTCTGTCACCGGACCGACATTTCTTGAATCATCTGGTTGCGGTGCTGTGGTCCAAGGAACCTTCCCCTTTCACATGACAAATGTTTCGTGTTGTTTGAGCAGCGTTATGGCAGAGTTCAAACTCGTAAAGCAAAAGTTCCCTAATTAGGCGGTTGTGAATGTTCATCATTTAGGCGTCCCAACCACAGAGAGAACGATGGAATGCAGTGCTAATCATAGCAACGACTACCACTTTATATCCCTTTCGACTAACTGCAGAGCTAATTTCAACACGTGACATACCCGCCGTAGCACATGCGTTTATGGAAATGTTCCAAAACTTTCGAATCACCCTCTGTACCTTCTAAAATGGCTCTTAAGAAAGGAGAGAGATTTTTTGAGGCAATTGTTTCTACCCGGTAGCATCATGTCTGTGTCAAAGGAACTTACCCTTCGACACTCTACCTAAGGCCATGGAGCAGAGACTGGTATGCTTAGTGACAGATTTATGGTCTGTATTGCTTAGATGAGAGGATGAAAGGAATTGTTTTTCCAGAGCTGTGGTAAAACTCGGTCGCTATGTGAACATTTCTGTTCGGGAAGAAAGCAGAAAACCACTTGGTTCAGGTACAGTGGCCTTTTAAAGGGTTAACTGAAACAGAAGTAAAGCCGACACTGCGCTAATTTTCAGGAAATATTTTTTATTTCGCTTTATACTGAGCTGAAAAATACATATGCTGACAACAAACCAAAGGATTGAGCTTCTGCCTTAATAGAGAACTTTAATTGCGTTTTACATTGAACAGAAATACACAGCAAGAATAAAGAAAAGAACTGGGCTTATGTTGTAGCAGGCTTTTTACATTGTCCTCTTGGAGCAAGTAACTTCAGCCGAAGATTCCGCCGCCGTTGCCGCTTCCTCCGATGATAGGTGGTCTGATAGTTGGTATCGTAGGTATTGGGGGCAGAGTTGGTATAATTGGTTTCACCAGGAAATTTCGGGGATCGAAACACCTGCTCTGGGACTCGAATTCCGGCACCCCAGCGTTGATTTCTATTGGAGGGATCCACTTCATCACTTGATTGGCAAACCACTCAAGTCTTGTATCCTTAGCACACTGAAAATTAAACGAAAATTAAAATTACTGAAATACGACTGAGCCTGTGAAAATACGGATAATTTAGATGGTAAAATGATATTCTGTTGCCAGAATGAAAAAAAAAGTAACACAAAAGCACAATTCGGGACAAAGTTAATAAAAAAAAGGTCTTCGTGTACAAAAACGCACACTCACAGCACAGTAATTGCAACATATAGTGATAGTTCAAACTTTGATGCACACTCACAGCACAGTAATTGTAACATATAGCGATAGTTCAAACTTCGATGCTCACACACAGCACAGTAATTGTTACACATAGCGATAGTTCAAACTTCGATGCACACTCACAGTAATTGTAGCAAAAGCGATAGTTCAAACTTCGATGCACACTCACAGCACAGTAATTGTAACATATAGCGATAGTTTCAACTTCAATGCACACTCACAGCACAGTAATAGTAACAACTAGCGATAGTTTCAACTTCGATGCACACTCACAGCACAGTAATTGTAACATATAGCGATAGTTGAAACTTTGCATAGCAACAGAACCACTGGCGCTTAACCCGTGGGGGAAGGGGCAGTAGTGGTCTAAGCGATGGCTTCTGATCGTTCATCCGAGATGGGTCCGTGTTCAAATCCCGGTGAGGCATGGATGTTGTGTTTGCTTTACAGCGCTGGCTCTCTCTCTCTTTCCCTGGAACCAGCGGCCCTAAATTAGGGACAGGCGACTGCTTTTAACCCATTGAGTTGCTTACGGTGGTCGTTAAACCTCCAATCAAAAAAAAAAAAAAAAAAAAAAAAAAGAAGTCGGAGTATACGCCCTAACAGATCAAAGACTGTGTAGACATCGGCCTCACGTGCTCTGTAAATCACAGAATCTTAGTAAGAATCATATTTGTACGATATTGTTTTCTATTCCTTATGCTCGCACCAAATGAAACATCAACCTGCTTTAGGATTTCTTCTGATGCTACCAAATCAGCCTGCTTTTTTATGTTGACATACTCAGTTGTGAACTTAGAACTTAAAGTAATGAAGTTCTAAGACCCTTCTGTGGCGAACGGTCACGAGACAAATCAGGGACAGAAGCAGGTTGGTTAGAACTTAAAGTAAAGACACTGTCTCAAACGAATGGACGACTTAGAACTTAAAGCAAACATATGGAAGGCATGGGCATAGATAAGAACACAACGAGTTTTAGCAATTTTTCAGATTAGCGTTTCAAAGATACTAGAAGTCAGTTCAAGAACGGTAAGGATAAGACTATCAGATATGGGACTAAGAGGTAGGATTCAGAAAAAAAGCCATATCTGAATCTACAGCAGCACAAGAAACCACTACAGTGGGCAAAAGAACATATTGAATAGACCAAAGATCAGTGGAAACAAGATATTTGGGGTGACAAAAGTAAGATATCCTTACTTGGTAGT
Organism: Macrothele yani; assembly: GCA_039090855.1. Taxonomy (NCBI): domain Eukaryota; kingdom Metazoa; phylum Arthropoda; class Arachnida; order Araneae; family Macrothelidae; genus Macrothele; species Macrothele yani. Next base: position 97,860,287 of record CM077005.1, on the reverse strand, counting down.
GTCGGGCGAAAATATATGAGACGTCGAGTGGGAGAAGAGTTACATTCTGACTGCATAGAGGTAAATGTAAAACACCCAACAAGCGTTATGATTTGGGTATATATGTCAGCAGACGGTGTTGGCCAACTTCATGTAATCGGCGGCACGCTGAATGCAAGAAAATACATTGATACCATCCTGGAACCAAAACTGCTACCTTCCTTCAGAAATCTCTTTCCTAACAATGCACCATTTCTTTTTCAGAAGGATTCAACTCCCTGGCACACAGCACAAATAGGAAATCTGTGCTTCACAGCAAAAGATATTTCATTGCTGACTTGGCCAGAAAACAGCTTTGACCTGAGCCCGATAGAAAATTTGTGGCACCATTTGAAAACCTGGTAGGAATGAAGCGTCCATCAAATAAAATGCAATTAATTGAGGCTATATAAATGTAAATGGACAAAGTCATCGCTCTTTCCACGTGTTTCTTTAATTAACACAGAGCAACAAACAAATCGTATTTCGACACCGCTGGGATTGAATCCCAGATATGTCGATAACTAGCCGAGTGCGTTCTCCTGACGCTACGGTGCCAACAATCCACAGCGCTATGTGTGTTTATCTGACAACATCTGACTTCACAAATCCGTAGGGATGGGCTCAGTAACTGAGACGTCTATAATTACTGAGTTTTAATCGCTTCCTGGCACAACATAATAACGAAGGCAAAGCTTCAAACACTTGTTGGCTCAATGAGACATCGCTGTGCTTCTGTTTTAAACAATAAATGCTACCCTACTAAATGCTGATAGCGTATTACAATCGTAAGTATCTGATATCATTTTATCGGATTTTAGTGTAAATTTATCATGAATGTAGCATTCGCAGCATAACTTTTCTTGTGCTGCAGATATTTAAAATCTGTTTCTTGTATTAAATTCTTTTTCGTTTGACATTTAAACATTTGCATTTAGTGAAACATAACATTTCCTGTAAGCCTGCAAAGTTATAAAACATGAAATTTTCAATATGTGCCCACAATTTTGGCCATCATTGCATAAGAAAAGATACGCCCCTGTCAGAACACTAATAATATCACAATGATTTAAATATTCACGCTGAGTTTGAACCGAGTCAACCGAACCAAACGCACAGCGGAACTACGGTAGACCTTAAAATAAAATATCATTGTAAATAAACGCTTTTTCTTTCATATAAGCATCTTGTTGTATCACAGCTAACCGAACGTGTATGTTGTTCGCTAGCACACTTCAGCTCAGTGTCACTACCTTGCAAACACCGCAAGAAATTCTGGTAAAACTTCAACCGTTCCGTCTTTACAGTCGCTACGTGGAGCGCCGGAAGCTTATGGGTAAACCTAATATTAGGGCATGGAATCCATTAATGGAAATCAGCTTTAGTTTATGCTCCGTATTAATGTGGGGATTTGATTTAGGTGGGAATAATTGAATTCAGTTAGGAATAGTGTTCTATTTGCTCAGTGCATGTAGCATCATGTTGAGGCTGACCGTTGAAACACGTCGATTTCTACTCGATGCTATTGGCTAAATTCCGAATACTTGAGATGTGACCGATTTAGTGGTTCCTGCATTAAAAATGAAGATAAAACTTTTCAATTAAAATCATCATACAGTATTAATGAATGAGCTTGGGAGAGATAAAGACGGTTGATTAACGTCTAGAACATACGCTGTCTGATAGAGAAAATGGCACACCACGAAAACGTGAACGCAGCTCCATGCATATTGCAGGGTGGGTGCACACGTACAAGTTATGCAAATGATTACATTTGCAGGCCAATCGCACGAACGGCGCGCGGGATGTAAGTGAACAACCAGCCCGTGAGGCCATCAGTCGAGACGTCACGGATGCGAAAAGTGAGTCGTTCTGCTGGGTGTCACGTCAATTCGTCGCGTGCGTCAATTCGTCGACTACGTCAATTCGTCGCCTGCGTCAATTCGTCGCGCGTCAATTCGTCGACTACGACAATTCGTCGCGCGTCAATTCGTCGCGCGTCAATTCGTCGACCACGACGATTCGTCGCGCGTCAATTCGTCGCGGACAAATTCGTCGACTACGTCAATTCGTCGCGTTTACAGATTTTGGTTACAGACAAAACGAATGCAGGAAAACGTACGATTTCGAACGTCTTCCTCCCTGATCAAATTTATAAAGTTTGGACACGGTTTTCAATTCAGAACCACCAAAATCAGGAATCCTATCTCATAGTACTCTAACTTAGACGGTTGTCAGTTTTTGGAACGGATCAAGGCCTGGGGAATCAGAGTCCCCCCCCCCCCGTACATACAAAATTTTCGTAAAATCTAGTTTTCATTTCAGAACCATCAAATTTGGTATCATGAAACTCTAACTTAGACGCTAGACGGTTTTTGGTAGGGGTTGGAGCCCGCGGGGTCGGCCCGCCCCCTTTCATAAAAAAATTCGTAAAATCTACAGTTTTCATCTTAGAACCACCAAATTTGGTATACTATCTTATGGTACTCTAACTTAGACGGCAGACCGTTTTTGGAACGGGTCAAGGCACGGGGGTCAGAGCCCCTCACATACAAAATTTTCTTAAAAACTACAGTTTTCAATTCAGAACCACCTAATCTGGCATACTATCTCATGGTACTCTAACTTGGACGCTAGACGGTTTTTGGAAGGGGTTGGAGCCCGGGGGTCAGACCCCCCGAATAAGCACTTTTTCGTAAAATCCACAGTTTTCAATTTAGAACAACCAAATTTGGTATACTATCTCATGGTACTCTAACTTAGACGCTAGATGGTTTTCGGAAGGGGTTGGAGCCCGGGGGTCGGAGCCCCCCTCATAAAAAATTTCGTAAAATCTACAGTTTTCATCTTAGAACCACCAAATTTGGTATACTATCTTATGGTACTCTAACTTAGACGCTAGACGGTTTTTGGAAGGGGTTGGAGCCCGGGGGTCGGCCCGCCCCCCCCTCATAAAAAATTTCGTAAAATCTACAGTTTTCATCTTAGAACCACCAAATTTGGTATACTATCTTATGGTACTCTAACTTAGACGCTAGACGGTTTTTGGAAGGGGTTGGAGCCCGCGGGGTCGGCCCCCCCTTCATAAAAAATTTCGTAAATCTACAGTTTTCATCTTAGAACCACCAAATTTGGTATACTATCTTATGGTACTCTAACTTAGACGGCAGACCGTTTTTAGAACGGGTCAAGGCCCGGGGGTCAGAGCCCCCCACATTCAATATTTTCTTAAAATCTACAGTTTTCAATTCAGAACCACCTAATCTGGTATACTATCTCATGGTACTCTAACTTAGACGCTAGACGGTTTTTGGAAGGGGTTGGAGCCCGGGGGAGTCAGACCCCCCTCCGAATAATTTTTTTTTGTAAAATCTACAGTTTTCAATTTAGAACCACCAAATTTGGTATACTATCTCATGGTACTCTAACTTAGACAGTAGACCGTTTTTGGAACCGATCAAGGCCCGGGGGGTCAGAGCCCCCACATACAAAATTTTCTTAAAAACTACAGTTTTCAATTCAGAACCACCAAATCTGGTACACTATCTCATGGTACTCTAACTTAGACGCCAGACGGGTTTTGGAATGGGTTGGAGCCCGTGGGGTCAGACCCCCCGAATAAAAACTTTTTCGTAAAATCTACAGTTTTCAATTTAGAACCACCAAATTTGGTATACTATCTCATGGTACTCTAACTTAGACAGTAGACCGTTTTTGGAAGGAGTTGGAGCCCGGGGTTAAAGGCCCCCCCCCATAAAAATGCCGCGTAAAATCTACAGTTTTCAATTTAGAACCACCAAATTTGGCATACTCTCTCATGGTACTCTAACTTTGACGGTAGACGGTTTTTGGAACGGGTCGGGCACGGGGTCAGAGTCCCTCCGCCCATAAATATTTTTCGTAAAAACTAAAGTTTTCAATTTAGAGCTACCAAATTTGGTATACTATATAATGGTGTTCTAAATTAAAAGGGTAGACGGTTTTCAGAACGGGTCGGGGCAAGGGTGGTTACCCCCCCCCCCTTACACACAAACTTTCGTAAAATCTATAGTTTTCAATTTAGAACCACCAAATTTTGTATATTTTATCATGGTACTCTAACTTAGACGGTAGAAGGTTTTTGGAACGGATCAAGGCCCGGGGGTGAGACCCCCCCACATACAAAATTTTCTTAAAATCTTTATTTTTCAATTCAGAACCACCAAATTTTGTGTCATGAAACTCTAACTTAGCTGGAGACGGTAAGTGAAAGCGCAACATTATTAACTTGATTTGTTATGCAAACCTTATAAATACGACCACAGCGATTAAAAGTTACTAAAGAGTCCTTGTAAGTAATATTTTTTGACCGAGTGCAAGTACAATTTACGAAATGTCAACAGGTCAAAATACCTAAAGTAACAATGAAATTTGAAATATTTCTTTTTTCTGTCTTTTTATTTCAGTTTTGACACTTGTATTAAGTTTTAAAAACATATATTTCTCCTGTCGTATACCTTCATTGTGCTTTAAACAGAATTTCTTACCATGTTTTGGGTATTTTGTTTCGTGTGGTTGCAGTTTTTTTTAATGTTTTGGGCATTTCATTTTGTGTGGTTACTTCTTTTTATGTTTTGGGCATATTACTTTGTACGGGTGTTTTTGTTATGTTTTTGTTCTTTTCTTTATGTCAACAGGATGAAAAGGGGAAACTGTGGACAGTCACGATGCCTACTTGCATCTAATTTTTTTTTTCAAATACAGCACATGATTTTGTATTGAGTTATACCACTTACTCATTAAGCGACTACAGGTTTCTTTAAATATGAACGTTTTCTTAGAGCCTTTTGTTTCCTTTACCTAGCTTTTCCGGTTCCGCAATTTCGTTTTTTGGTTTTAGAATATTTTCCTTATTATTAATCTATTTTCTCATGCAAACTCTTTATGTAAGGTATGTTTATTCTATCGAAGTATTTTGCAATTATACGTGAAGCCCTGTTGCTGAAGTAAAAAAATATTTCCAACTGAAACAACGCAGTTCAGATATTTTCCCGCTGTTAACTCAATGAATGAAAACAAAAACAACAAATCTGTGCAAGGGTTGAGGCATGAGACAGTACTTACTGGTAACCAGGCAAAGTTTTAAGGAAGAATGAGCTTAAGAATTTCTAACTGCAACAAAAAGAGCATCCGCACTGTATCCCTCCCCATCCCCTAGTGCCGGCCTTTGGACGTCTTGAAAGAGAAGTCTTAAGGACACATCTGTATCGTAATTGCCTGAGCATTCGCGACAATCTTCTGGTGTCGTAGTAGAAAAACACACTTCCTAATTCGCCTAAATTGCTTGGATGTAATGCCAACGAACAAAGTTTTGCTCTCGCATTGGATTTCTGTTGCTTTTGATGGAATACTTTTCCCCTGGGGTTCACAGCTTTCACTATAGTCTTCAGGACAGGCGGCAATACACCCCAACGTAAAACACCAATTTCACGGCAATTAACTGCAATTAGCGAAAGAGAGGGGCGGTACGGGAAATAAGTCGAACGAGACAGATCTGAACTTAGAAAGTCGGGGGAAGGTGTTGCATGAAAAACTGTGTTTGGCTTACAGATCATTTGGCACGTAGGGACGTAGGTTTCGTTTAATATGTTACGGGGTAAACAAATTGTCTTTTCAGTATAACAATTTTCTTTCATACGCATGGTGCAACACAAGAAATTTGAATTTATTTTTGAGAATTAGCATGACGCCTACCGGCCCAGAGTACAGCTGCCCAGTCCGCGCCTGCTGCCGCCTCCGGAACCTGGCTCCCGGGTTCTTCGCATCTGTTGATCCCCCGCCTGGAGCGTCCCAGCTGTGAAATACATGTACCTCTGCGTTTTGGAAAAACAAAAGATAAGATGCCGATCCTTAAAATTAACCACTTCTTGTGACCGCAGGTACGAAAATCTTGAACTTCGCTTATACCCTAACTGGAGGAACAAGCTTCACGTGATTGTCTGTATTCTGAGTGTTTTATTGAATGGTTGCTCATTAGTTCGTAGTTGACTGGAGAACAGAGAACGTGCTTGTTGAAATTTGTTGTGCGTTGTCAAGTGATAATAGTGGAAATATATCATTCTAAATATTTTGGAAAGAGAAAGTGCATTGTTTTCCGAAGGCACTATGCAGATGAAGAATGCAACATAAATAGTTAACTCACAAAAAGAAAATGATTTGCTGAAATGGAAATGGTATTTATTTTGCCATAACAGAGTGCGAGGTGATTTACGGTATTGTCACTGTATTGAAAGAAATTATGGAAATTGTACTGGCTTTGCTAGTACTATTCTTATTGGAGATGAACACAGGATGCGCAATGAGAAACCACATAATCATGCTCCAAGACCGGAGAAAAGTGATGTTGCTGTTGCAAGAGCGCAAATAAAAGAACGAGCGAGAAATACGGACGAAGCCCCTGCACAAATTATTCAAACCGTGACAACGTCAATGGCTACAGTAAATGCAGCTTACATGCCTAATATGGATGCACTAAGGCAAGTTGTAAAAAAGAGAAGACATGCCAAGACATGCCTGCGGAGCCTACGACTTCAGAACGGATCGATGCCCCAATAAATTTACAGGAGAAGATGGTGCAAAATTTCTTGGCAGAGATAGTGCATTTGGACATCAAAGAATTATTTTATTTTTAACAGAGAATAATTTACGAAAGCTTAAAGAATCACCCTTCTGGATTATGGATGGGACATTTGAAACTTGTCCAACCCTTTTTAGGCAATTATGTTCCATTCATGCTATGGTTGAAACGAATCCAGAGATGCACAGACTTGTCCCACTAGTTTATGGGTTACTTTCCAGCAAGTATAAATAATATAATACTATTATAAAGTATTTTTGTAGGATTTACAAGACTATGCATCAGACTATGATATTCAGCTTGCACCACAATATACGCATAATAATAGATTTTGAAATAGCTACCGTTATAATGCTGCTAAAGAGGAATTTGGAAGCAGCACACACAAATGTTGTTGGTTTCATCTCGGAAAAAAATGTGCTGAGGAATATCCATCCTCTGGCATAGCCTTGGAATATAAGGAAAACAGTGAGTTTGCTCTCAAAGTCAGACATTTGTAAGCACTCGCATTTTTTTCATCTGATGAAATTCCAGCTGCTTTTGAAGAAGTGAAATCAATTTTACTAGAATATGCAGATTCTGTAGTTCAGTGGTTTGAGGAAAATTATGTTCTTGGAAAATTTCGTGGAAGCAGAAGAAACAATCCAAGCAGAAGCCCTCCGCTGTTCCCGCCAACAATTTGGTCAGTTAGTGAAAACAATTTATTTGGCTTTCCCAGAACACAAAACGAACTTGAAAGATTAGACAGACGCTGGAATACAATTCTGGAAGAGAAAAAACTGTGACTGTACGAAATAATCAGTGAAATTGCGAAAGAGCAGAGAACAACAATGGCTAAAATCGAAAGAGTGATAGCACAGATTCCAACAAATCCACCCAGAAGAGAAACGCTGGCAAGATAAAAAGGAATTTGAACTTCTTTGGTGCACAGAGACAATGTTAACATGCTGGACATTTTAAGAGGAATTTCATATAATTCTACCCTTTAATTACCAAAATGTGCTGGTATTTCTCACTAATTGATTTATACCTTTTACTAACTTGTATTTGAATTTTTCAAGAATGTAATTCCGCCGAAGATGCAAGAATGTAAAGCACAACGCAAAATTAAAAAAGTCAAAATTTTCAAAATAGCATGTCAAAAACATAAAATGTCAAAATGCAATCCAAAATGTGAAACAAATAAAAATTCAAAATGCAATCACAAGTCACAAGCATTACAAAAATGCGAAACGCTATGTAACAAGTACAACACAAAATAAAACAAATGCCAAAAAAAAATGCATACGCTTTGTAAAATGTACAAAATAAAATAAATGCCATATTCACAAGGATTTCATGATGAGTCAAGTTAAAAATGAGCTTTTACTTAGACTTCAAATAATAATTACTAGCCTCTACACCTTTTTAAGTCTTTAATAAGTGCAACATCATTAACCTGACTTGTCATAAAACATTATCAATATGACCATAGCATACAATCACTTAAAAGACTTGTTAATGGATTAATTGAGATCACCAAGTTCAGCGGGTGAAAGTTAATGGCTGTTTATAGTTTTGTACTCGAGTAAATGCGCAACACAGTAAACTTGACTTTCTCTGAAAATTTTATGTATATGAGCACGGTTGATTGAAAATTGATAAAAAGGCTTAAGGCCTGTTTATTCATTTTTGTGCCTCAGTCAAAACGCAGTACCATAACCTTGGCATGTTATCGAAACCTTATGAATACGTCGGACTAAAAATTCCTAAAAAAAGTTTACGCCTAAGGTCTTGTAACTAAAGTTTTGTGACAGGGTAAAACTGCAACATTAATAACTTGACATGTTATGTTAACGTTGTGAATATGAGCACGGCGGATTAAAGATTTCAACAAATAGCCTTTGGGATTAATGTGTTGTAGCTGAGTAAAAATGTAGCATTATCTTGATTTTCTATATAAACCAAACTACGTGCTGAAATGGCCCAACTATATATACGTATACTTCAACCATATACCGAAGCGCTGACAAGGTGAAAGCAAAAGTGCAATTTTGTACAGTCCCCTAACATTTTATGGCCAGCCTACATGGAAGTGGACACCTTGATATCAAAAACATACTTTTTGTACGGTCCACAACAAATAGCAATGGACACGTCGCAATCTTTGGGGGGGGGGGGGGGGTTTAACGACCACCGTGATCAATTCAGTGGGCTATAAGCAGTCGGACGTTCCCAATTTTGGGCCACTGGTTCCTGGGCAGGCGGACAGCCAGTGCCAGAAGTGAAGCACAACGTCCATGATTCACCGGGATTTGAACCAGGATCCTTCTCGACAAGTGGTCAGGATCCTTCTCGACAAGTGGTTAACGACCACCGTGATCAATTCAGTGGGCTATAAGCAGTCGGACGTTCCCAATTTTGGGCCACTGGTTCCTGGGCAGGCGGACAGCCAGTGCCAGAAGTCAAGCACAACGTCCATGATTCACCGGAATTTGAAACAGGATCCTTCTCGACAAGTGGTCAGAAGCCAGCGCCTAGATCACTCCGCCGCCGTAGCGGCACACGTTGAATTGTATTTTTCATACGGCCCCAAACGCTCTTATGGACATACTAGATTGAACTGGACGCAAATAAATCATTAATATAATTTGTACTAGCAGGGATACCAGTTATTTGCCAGGTACATATTACTATTTTTGGAATCACCAAGTTCAGCGGGTGAAAGTTAATGAATGAAAAAGATATTCCTGCAATTTTCCAGTAAACTTATTTTAAATTTTTTGATTTAGTTAATTTAATTTTGCGAAACAAAAAAGAAAGAAAAAGGAATGGGAATACTTACCTTCTAGGAGACATCTATAGAGCTGCCGTACATCTGGCGTGTGCTTCTGTGAATCCCGCGACACAGAAATGCAATGTACCTATGTGATGTCGCATGCATACGACTTCACATTGGCATTGATCATCTTTTTTCTTACCGTTTTGAATTTTGAATATCTGGAACTCTCTGTTTACATTACATTATATTTCTTTCTGATAAGCCGTTCGTTGGTAGTGAAAGCTAAACTATATAGATTTGTGTTTTTAATACACCATTAAACGCATATTTTTGCACTTTATTGTTATCTACAGTCCCTAACTTAGACCGTAGGTTGGTTAGTTGGTTGGTTGGTTAGTTGGTTGGTTAATTGATGGTTTATGGTGCAAGGCCCTCAAAGGGCCAAAGAGCGCATTAGAACGTAAATAGGGTATTCTTAAGAGTAAAAAACGGAACTTTTTACGAAAATTTTGCATGGGGCAACCTTGACCCGGGCTCCGACCCCTTCCAAAAACCGTCTACCGTCTAAGTTAGATAACCATAAGTAGTATACCAAATCTGGTTGTCCTAAATTGAAAACTGTAGATTTTACGAAATTTTTATGAGGAGGGGAGGGGATCTCACCCCGGGGTTCCAGCCCCTTCCAAAAACCGTCTAGCGTCTAAGTTAGAGTTTCATGATACCAAATTTGGTGGTTCTGAATTGAAAACTGTAGTTTTTAAGAAAATGTTCTATGTCTGTGTGTGTTTGCGGGGGGGGGGGCCTCCGACCCCCAGGGCCTTGACCCGTCCCAAAAACCGTTGACCGTCTAAGTTAAAGTACCATGAGGTAGTCTACCAAATTTGGTGGTTCTAAATTGAAAACTGTAGATTTTACGCGGCATTTTCATGATGGGGGGCTTTTACCCCCGGGCTCCAACCCCTTCCAAAAACCATCTACCGTCTAAGTTAGAGTACCATGAGATAGTATACCAAATTTGGTGGTTCTAAATTGAAAACTGTAGATTTTGCGAATTTTTATATGAAGGGGGCCTTTACCCCCGGGCTGCAACCCCTTCAAAAAAATCGTCGAGCGTCTAAGTTAGAGTACCATGCTATAGTATACCAGATTTGGTGGTTCTGAATTGAAAACTGCAGTTTTTAAGAAAATTTTGTATGTGGGAGCTCTGACACCCCGGGCCTTGATCCGTTCCAAAAACGAACTACTGTCTAAGTTAGAGTACCATGAGATAGTGATGTGATGTGTGTTTTTTGAGCTCTGTCTTTTTACGTGCTTTCGAGTAGTTAATCGAGTGGTGTACTTTTTCTTTTCGCGTGCATCTTCCAGTTGAAGATCAGTGCTTTCGTTTCGTTTGTCTCACGAGGTGGTGAGTGAATTACTTTATTCTTTATCGTTAGTTATATTTTTCGAACGAGTTGGTCTTGTTCTTCGGTAAGCCTCGCCGTTGACATGGCGGCATTAGATAAGGGTGAAGCTCACGCCCTTATCTTGGAAGAGAAGCCATCTTCCTCCTCTTCTTCCAACCCAGCTGCTGACACAGCTTCGTTGGTCGCAGAGATCTCTAACTGCCTTACTGACGTCATGAGTTCCTCTGCCTTGCCTGCGCCTACGGCCTGCCTTCCCACTGAGGGTACTGCCGTTACAGGTCTACTCTCTGTCCCTGTCGCGGATGCTATGGAGGTGTCGGGTGCCGTCGCTTCTACGGCCACCACTTCATCTCAACTACCAGATTCCCCTATAACAGCTGGAGTTTCGCCCTCTACATCTAGTAAAAGTACTGTTCCTCCATCATATGCGACTGCCATGTCTAGTGGCTCTACGTCACTCCTATCGTCTGATACTCTCCTTCCCGATTCGTATCTTCATGTCGTGGGATCCACAGCAACGATAGATATTCCCGAAGACTCACCAGCCGGCCGTCAACTGCAATCAACGATGGACCTCGGCGTATGTTTTGATGCGCTGCCGGATACAAAGCTTCAGCTCTATAGCCGAGCTCTTAAATCCATTTTACCGGCGGATGCAATAGATTATGTTGCCCGAAAACCACGATCAGTGCTGGTTTACTTCAAGAAAAAGGAACATGCTGACCTTGTCTTGACAGCAGGACTGACCATTAATGATGTACATTTACTACCACAACCAGTCGCGCACCGCCCCGTGCAGGTGACTTTCTACCCTGTCCCGCCAGAGGTATCTGATACAATTCTTTGCACGTTACTCAGTAAGTTCGGCCGAGTAGTCGGTCCCATAACAACCCTCTCGGCGGCACCCAGAGACCCAGAAGACAAAGCCATTCGTGGCTTCCGTCACACCGCTCGTGTGCTCTTTCCGTCTGATACTCATCTTCAGGCCTGTCCAACTGTCCTTCACGTGCGCTGTGGGCAACAGCGACGTCGTATCGAGATCATCACTTCTCAGCATTGCACCCTTTGTCAAAGTGAGAGTCATGTGCAAGCCAATTGCACTCGTGCTGTTTCCATAACCGTGCCAAGTGCTGTGGCACCTTCTGTCCCTCCTGTTACTGCTGTGTCAACGTCTCCACACGAGTGGAAGGTTGCAGGACCCAGATCTTCCCGACGTCGGCCTGCAGACGTTGGTCGACAAACGTCTTTGGCAGACTCACTTTCAGTTACAGATCGGAATTTTCCCACGCTTCCTACGGCACCCCCGCAGCGTATACTTTCTGCTCCTACAGATTTACCTGCTGATATGTCGTCGGTGTTTACCGTTGGCGCTGCAGATCCAGCAGCCGAAACCCTTTCCAGCACAGAAACTTCTATACCAGCTGGTTCCTCCACGATTTTTGGCAAACGCAGTGTCTCCTCAGGGAAGAAGTTGAAGAAGTCTGAAACGTCCTCATCCCCGCACTTGTTCACTAGGCGGTCTAATCGCCCGGTTACTCGCGCAATCTTCTCTCAACGTGGCATTTCGTCTTCTCAAGTACAAGCCTGGACTGAACCAGAGACGGAGGATGTTTCTCCCTCGTTAGAGGACTTCACTAATCTCCTTCAAGAGAATGCTTTCCCCGCTGAGCCGCTGCCTTACGTCGATCTTCTTGAATACTTAGTGAGTCCCACCAGCACGGCCACTGCCCGTGCTTTTTTACTAAAGTATGAAGCTGCCCTACCTCGGGTTCTCAGTCAACTTGATTCTCTTTTGCACACTCTTCGGCGGAACGTCGATGACATTCCGTGGAGTCTGGGTTTTATCCAGCGCCTACATGTTCTCGCTACTGCAAGTCAACACATCTTACATCCGCCGACGGACCTAAAAGTTCAAGGTCACGTCACTTAATTGTCGCGGTTTTGCGACACCACTTGCGAACGCCTTAGCCTATGAGGACCTTTCCCCACTGAGTGCGGACGTGCTACTTTTACAAGAGACGAACTGTCATCCTACCATTTTGTTTACCCGCTGGCGATCATGGAATTTTGCTTTCCACCACGCATTCAGCTGTTCATCGTATGGTGGTATTGCCGTCGGGGTACGCTCGACTTTTCGCTCTACGATGACTCTCTTCTGTGTAAAAAAATCTCTGTCGTGATCTCTTACAACAAGTCACGTTCACTATTCAAACGGAGAGGTTTCATATCTTTAACATCTACGTGCCAAACACCTCCACTTATGTGTCGGAGCTTTTTCTGTGCTTTCGCGGTGCTCTCTCTGGTATATATGCCACCGACCGAGTTCTCGTTGGTGGCGACTTTAATTGTACTCTACACCCTCAACTTGATCGTTCCCCGCCTTCACGCGAACATCGTGCAGACCTTGTACAGCAGCTACAGTCCCTCGTTTTTGATTTCTCACTGATAGATGTCCATCGACACTTATATCCGACTACACCCTCCCATACCTGGCGTGCATCTGGTGCAATAAACCCGGCCACGGCCAGACTTGACAGATTTTATACCACGCCCATACTTCTTCCAGCGATCTCTGCATCCTGTTGCCAGCCCACTGCGTCGTCCGACCATTGCGCCATCACTCTCACAGTGTTCCACACTCATGCACAGCACAGGACAACCCGGCCGTGGACATTTGATGCCGCTCTTTTGGATGACGCCGGTTTTTGCTCTTCAGTCCGCCATTTCCTCTCCGAATGGCGCACGCAACTGCAGTCTGCGCCGTGTGCCCTGACTTTCTGGCTGGAGGTAAAACATCGCCTCTTGCTTCATGTGCGAAATCAGGCTTTTACGATCACGACGCTACAGAGGATGCGTTTGGATCACATCCGTACGATGCTTTCCCTTATAAATATGGCTGACCCTCTTTTTGCTGTGTATAAGGCTGAACTGAATTCTCTCCTAGTCCCACTCGCGCAACAGGTCATTCGGCGGCTGAGATTACAGCATCTCGCGCCCGATGCCTGCACTTATGAGTTTCTTTCCAATCTTGAATCTAAGCGTCATGCCTCTGCTTCAATTCGCCATCTCCGCCTCTCTACTGGCGAGGTATCCTCTGACCCAGTTACTCTTTGCTCTGTTGCCCGCAGCTATTTTACAACGAAGTTTTGTGAGACTCCTCCTCCTTCCAGCACTGCCTTATCTGGTCTACACTCTGCTTTACCTCAAGTTCCCCTCTTATTTTTCTGATTCTCTCCTCCGGCCTCACACGCTAACAGAGATTTCCGAGACGTTTTCTTCTCTAAACTCCAAGGCTGCACCTGGCCCAGATGGACTTCCTTTCTGTTTCTATAAAGCTTTCCTCCCAGCCCTCCTTCCTTTTCTGCTTAGTGCTTTCTCCGCTGCTTTCCACCTATCCACCCTTCCTAGGAGTTTCACAATTGCCCATATAGTCCTCTTCCCAAAGAAGGGTGATCTCCTAGACTTGGGGAACTGGCGTCCCATCTCACTTCTGAATCTTGATTACAAGCTTTATTCTAAACTACTCTCGCGCCGTATTAATCCAATCCTCCCCCACATCCTGTCCTCTAACCAGACCTACACTGTCCCAGGGCGCTCCATCTCGCATAACATTCAACTTCTCAGTGACCTAATCCATCTTGCTCGATCTCGCTCTGAACCTCTTGCTCTGCTGTCTCTCGATCAACAATCCGCCTTTGATAATATTTCTCACGCTTACCTCTCGTCTACACTTTATAGTTTCGGGTTTCCACCTCCTTTTGTTTCTGTTCTCCTCTCCCTCTATCAGGACGCCACTTTCCACGTCAGGTTGCCCACCCTTCTCACAGCGCCAATTCCTTTCCGTCGCGGCGTCCGGCAAGGCTGCCTCTTGTCCGGACAGCTCTTTGCTCTTGCGATCGAACCTTTTCTCCGCTCCGTTCACAGATCCTTCTATGCTTCTCTGCCTCCAGTGGTGGCCAGCACTCGCCATCATATTGTCACCTATGTTGCCTATGCTGATGACGTGACTTTTTGTGTTCGACAAGATGCACAATTCTGCAAACTTCGCCACCTCTACGCTCGGTATGCCTCTTGTTCTAGTGCCACGCTAAACGAGTCAAAAAGCACTGGCTTGTGGTGTGGGTCGTGGGCTAGTCGAACCGACTCTCCATGGGGAGCCGAATGGTCCACATCCTCACAGCGTTTTCTAGGAGTGCACCTGGGCAAACCTCCTACAGCCTCGACGATAACGTGGAATGCACTGCACCCCCGCCTGCTGCGTACGGCTGCCAACTGGAGACAAGCACAGTTCTGCACTTCTCTGTACCAGCGTGCCCAGATCACTCGAACATATTTGTTATCCATGTGCACGTTCTCTTGGCTTGCGTCCAAACAACCTGTCTATCGTCTTCTTGCAATCACCCAGTGCCAAACCAATATCGTGTGGGCTGGTCATCATTGGGTTAACGCTTCACTTCTCAGCTTGTCTCCTCAGAATGGCGGTATTGGACTGCTTGACGTGCGGTTATACTATCAGGCATTCCGAGTGTCTGCATTTCTTCGCCTTCTTGCTTCACCTGTTCTGCCTGCGGAGACAACCCGGGACGTCACTGTCTCTCCGCGTAATCCCCACCTTACTTTTCTTTCCTATCTATTAATGGATCACTGCCCCCTCCTTTCCAACTTACCTCCTGTCTATTGGGAGGCTATCACCTTGCTTCGCTCTTTCCCTCTGTCTCGCTCTCCACCAGCTACAACCTCCGAACTACTCTCAGAACCTCTATTTTTCTCCTCCGTCATTCATCCTCCGCACCTCCCCTGTTTTGCTTTCCCCACCTGGCTCCGCGCCGGAGTAGTCACAGTCCGAGACCTTGTCACCCCTGATTTTCTCTGGCGCTCCTTCTCCGACTTTTCTCCTGCTATTCGTGCTCTACCCCATGCTCTTCAGGTTCACACCTCCTTACTCTCATCCCTTATTTCTCTCTTTCCCGATCTTGCTTCCCCCGCCGGTCTCGTTCCCGTTCTATCCGCGTCTCTCCCCTCCCCTTTTTCTTGCCGGCTCACGGCATAGATCTTCCGATTTTCTCCTTCTCCACATCCGCTCTTTACAGATTTCTCTCTCTCTCCCGCTCTTCTACGCCTACACCTATCCCTGATATCCCGTCTTCTGCTCTCTCTGCTGTGTGGTCTGCCACCCTCTCTCCTCTATCTACACCCCCAGAGATCAACACCCACTGGTTCTTCTTACATAACCGTCTTCCCGTACCCTCAATCTTGCACCGGATGACCCTTCTTTCCTCCCCACTCTGCCCTTTCTGCGCCGGGGAGGCAGATGTGAGTCATGTCTATCAATATTGCACTATACTGCTACCAATGCTGAATCTTGCCTTTTTGATTGCGCAAAGATCCTGTACAACTGATCTTTCCTTCAGTGCTTACCGAACGCTGTTGCTCAACCTTGTGCCTCCAATCAGACTCCCTGTAGTCTGCACCTACATTTTTGTGCTAGTGAAACACGTTATATACGTCTATCATCAACAGTGTCGTGCTCGGGAGGTGCCTCCTACGGTACTTCTCGCAAGTGCCGCGTTGCTCAGTTTTTTCGGGAATGTCTCCTTTCTCGATTACGCCTTGAGTACCACACCGCCGTTGCTCGACAAAGTGAACCAAGCTTCTTCTCTACATGGTCCCCAGCGGCCCCAAGGTTCGCTGGGACACCGACTTCATTGCATCTTACAGTTGGTGCTTGTATGACTATTTAACAGTTAACTCAGTGACTCTTTATCCGAACCTTCGTCACACCTGCTCATCAAGGTATGTCTTATCTCCACGAGATTCCTGAACATCTATTTCCATCTGAATGTCATGCAACTATAATGTCTCTTTGTTTCTACAGTCATCTGTCATCTGTACATATCCCATTTCTATGTCACAATTATCGGTCATTCTACTTTTGCTCGTCTCATGTACATGTACTTATCTTGTTTTCATAACGGTGCCGTTGCGTCTTCAAGTGAACCCAGCTTCTTCTCTCCATGATCCCCAGAGGCCTTGGGGTTGTTGGGACTCCACCTTCGCTGCACAGTACAGTTAGTGCTCATAAGACTATATTATAACATTTTACTCTGTGCTGCTCTACCTGAACCCTTGCCATATCTGCTCAACCTAGTGTGTACCATCTCCTCAAGATTTGTTTACATCTAAATGTCATGTATATATTGTAAATAGGTATCTACTGTCATCTGTAAATAGTGCATTCATGTGTCACTGTTTTTTTTGAGACGTTTTTCTCTTGCTCGTCTCATGTACATTCCTTGAATAAATACTTTGTGAACACCATGAGATAGTATACCAAAGTTGGTGGTTCTAAATTGAAAACTGTAGATTTTACAAAAAAAAAATATTCGGGGGGTGTCTGACCCCCGGGCTCCAACCCCTTCCCAAAACCGTCTAGCGTCTAAGTTAGAGTACCATGAGATAGTATACCAGATTAGGTGGTTCTGAATTGAAAACTGTAGTTTTTAAGAAAATTTTGTATGTGGGGGCTTTCACCCCCGGGCCTTGACCCGTTCCAAAAACAGTCTACTGTCTAAGTTAGAGTACCATGAGATAGTATACCAAAGTTGGTGGTTCTAAATTGAAAACTGTAGATTTTACAAAAAAAAAAAAATTATTCGGGGGGTGTCTGACCCCCGGGCTCCAACCCCTTCCACAAACCGTCTAGCGTCTAAGTTAGAGTACCATGAGATAGTATACCAAATTTGGTTGTTCTAAATTGAAAACTGTAGATTTTACGAAAAAGTTTTTATTCGGGGGGGGGGTATGACCCCCGGGCTCCAACCCCTTCCAAAAACCGTCTAGCCTCCAAGTTAGAGTACCATGAGATAGTATGCCAGATTAGGTGGTTCTGAATCGAAAACTGTAGTTTTTAAGAAAATTTTGTACGTGGGGGGCTCTGACCCCCGTGCCTTGACCCGTCCAAAAACAGTCTGCCGTCTAAGTTAGAGTACCATAAGATAGTATACCAAATTTGGTGGTTCTAAGATGAAAACTGTAGATTTTACGAAATTTTTTATGAGGGGGGGGGGCTCCGACCCCGCTGGCACCAACCCCTTCCAAAAACCGTCTAGCGTCGAAGTTAGAGTACCATGAGATAGTATACCAAATTTGGTGGTTCTAAATTGAAAACTGTAGATTTTACGAAAAAGTGTTTATTCGGGGAGGGTCTGACCCCCCAGGCTCCAACCCCTTCCAAAAACCGTCTGGCGTCTACGTTAGAGTACCATGAGATAGTATACCAGATTAGGTGGTTCTGAATTGAAATCTGTAGTTTTTAAGAAAATTTTGTATGTGGGGGGGGGGGGGGGCTTTCACCCCCGGGCCTTGACCCGTTTCAAAAACGGTCTGCCGTCTAAGTTAGAGTACCATAAGATAGTATACCAAATTTGGTGGTTCTAAGATGAAAACTGTCGATTTTACGAAATTTTTATGAGGGGGGGCTCCGACCCCACGGGTTCCAACCCCTTCCCAAAACCGTCTAGCGTCTAAGTTAGAGTTTCATGATACCAAATTTGATGGTTCTGAAATGAAAACTAGATTTTACGAAAATTTTGTATGTACGGGGGGGGGGGGAGAGCTCTGACTCCCCGGGCCTTGACCCGTTCCCAAAACCGACAACCGTCTAAGTTAGAGTACTATGAGATAGGATACCTGATTTGGTGGTTCTGAATTGAAAACTGTAGATCTTACGAATATTTTGTGTATGGGGGGCTCTGACCAACCGGGCCCCTGACCCGTTCCAAAAACCGTCTACCGTCTAAGTTAGAGTTCCATGAGATAGGATACCTGATTTGGTGGTTCTGAATTGAAAACTACGAATATTTTGTGTATGGGGGGCTCTGACCAACCGGGCCCCTGACCCGTTCCAAAAACCGTCTAAGTTAGAGTACCATGAGATAATATACCAAATTTGGTAGTTCTAAATTGAAAACTATATCTTACGGCAATTCTGTAGGGGGAAGGGAGGGGCTCTAACCCCTCCCCCTCTGCAACCGCTTCCCAAAACCGTCTACAGTCTAAGTTAGAATACCACGAGATAGTATACCAGATTTGGTGGTTCTGAATTGAAAACTGTAGATTTTACGAAAATTTTGTATATGGGGGGCTCTGACCAACCGGGCCCCTGACCCGTTCCAAAAACCGTCTACCGTCTAATATTTTTAGTGCCAAAGAAAGACGTAATATTCCTATCCTGTCTGCGTGTCCAAACTTTATAAATTTGATCAGGGAGCAAGACGTTCGAAATCGTACGTTTTCCTGAATTCGTTTTGTATGTAACCAAAATCTGTAAACGCGACTAATTGACGTAGTCGACGAATTGACGTAGTCGACGAATTTGTCCGCGACGAATTGACGCAGTCGACGAATTGACGCGCGACGAATTAACGCGCGACGAATTGACGCAGTCGACGAATTGAAGCGCGACGAATTAACGTAGGCGACGAATTGACGCGCGACGAATCGTCGCAGTCGACGAATTGACGTAGTCGACGAATTGACGCACGCGACGAATTGACGCACGCGACGAATTGACGTAGAACCGTTCTGCTGTAACCGTGTCTGGAGAACGAACACGGGTTGCAAATGCCGTTAAGACGCCGTCGTACGCGATTTCGTCAAACAGATGAGTTCACGAGAAGTGTCATAGTCGGGCCTTCGTACCGCCGGATGGTCTTTGCGTCGTATTGCGGAAGAAACGCAACGTGATGCCACAACCGTCGGTCGCATTTGGAGACAGTGGTCCTAGGAAGGATCTGTGGAACGTATCAGGGAACTGGAGCTTGGAGACAGATGTCCGAGCACACTGATCGTCGTATCTGACGTCATGCCGTAGCGCGCCCACAGGCCACAACGGGTGACATTTTGCGGAGTGTAAGGGGAGCCTTGGATGCTCCGATATCGACGCGGACAGTGTTGCTCCAATTGACTGCGTCTGGTTTGCTGTCCAGCCGTCGGTTGCAAAGGCTACCCTTAACAGCGAGCCATCGTCGTCACCGCTTGGCGTGGTGTCACTCCAGATCTGCGTGCGGTTCCAGACGGAACAGTGTGTTGTTCAGCAACGAATCACGGTTCTGTTATATTTGCTCAGTAGGATGATCGCACCACGGATCATCGTCATGTGAGAGTCTGTAGGCGACGCGGCTAACGGGCGGATTCCTCCGCCATTATGGAGCGCCACACCGCCCGGAAAGTTGGAACAGATGTGTGGGGTGCAATCAACGCCAACAGCAGCTCACCACTGATACGCCTTACGGGCATATTGACGGTACGCCGCTATGCTGACGAGGTGCTGCGGCCCGTGGCACTTCCGCATCTGCAGGACATCCCAAACGCCGTTTTTCAACAAGATAACGCCCAGCCGCATACCGCACGGATCAGCCTGAATGCTTTACACGGTGTGCGGATGCTTCCGTGGCCAGCACGATCCCCCGATCCGTCGCCCATCGAGCATTCGTGGGTCATGATTGGACGTCGGTTGAGTACCCTCCCACCCTCGCAAAATGAAGATGAACTGTAGACTCGGATCAACACCCCATGGTCCACGATACCCCAGGACTCTAATTGGACTCTCATAGCCTCGATACCACATCGGATTCAACGCTGTATCGCCCAAAATAGGGGCCACACTCCTTATTGATCATCCTGTTTATTCGGCCACTGTAGCCTAGTCTGTATGTGGCAATTAAATGATTTGTTCAGGACGTACTTGGCTATCTGTGTGTGCAGTTTGGTCTGTTTTCGAGCATTCCTTCATGGTGTGGCAATTTCTCTGTCAGGCAGTGTATGATGAAAAGAACAAGAAAAATAAAAAAAGGAAAAAGAAATAAATCACTTACTGCTCTGATGTAAACAAATGGATCGAAACTGGTGTTAAAGTTCTGTAAACGGAAAGAAATTAATTTCATTATCTACTAAACAGAAATACAAATTTTTAGAAAGCTGAAATAAATACAATTTTTTTTTTAGATTCATTAGAAAAAAAATTAGACGTTAATTATAAAATTCTTTTGAAGTTAATATACAGATATTTCACAGCTTTTTCTTTAATGCTGTTACAGCAAAAGTTAAAATGGTGGCAAAACAAATAATAACTTCGGGAAATGCGTGACATGATATGTTGAAATTACCTTCCCCAAAAACGTCGGTATCGTACGCTACAGAATTGTTGCTTTAGTCGCAGTCGTTG
Source organism: Macrothele yani (assembly GCA_039090855.1). Taxonomy (NCBI): domain Eukaryota; kingdom Metazoa; phylum Arthropoda; class Arachnida; order Araneae; family Macrothelidae; genus Macrothele; species Macrothele yani. The sequence continues at coordinate 97,839,261 of CM077005.1, read as the reverse complement.
CGATGAATATCATTCAAATCTCACAACTGTCAATCGTTTATCACTATCTTTTTTTAGAAGAAATTTATCATGGAAGGTAATTTTAAAATCTTCTTTCGAGTTTTGTTAGAAACTGTTGTACGCGTGATTCTTTTGACGTAGAATACGTCTATCGTTTAGTTCCAGTACTGGGTTCCTTGGTAAAAATCAGTGTGTCCTAAAAAAAGTGTATATTAGACTTCCTTCAATTTCAAAACTGTAAAAGCTAGCAAAAATACAATAACTGATTTGAAAAGAGAAAGGTCCAAAGAGTTTACCGTAACAGCGTTCAAGGTCAGATGACGCCACAGTGAGCGGCGCGCGCGTCAGTTATTTTGTGGTTAAATTGGAGTTCGGCGGGCGCGATAAAATTAGTATAACTCGGAACCGCGAGGTGACATTCGTTTCGCCTACGCGAGATCTATCGATGTCTGTAATAATATTTGTGAGAAAACTTGATCAGGTGTGTGAAAAAGTGTGAAATAGTTGAAAACTTTGTGAAAATTTCCGAAATGTCTCAATATCTTAATTTAAATAGATCGACTTGAACTCGAGAAAACGGATTATTGAAGACTACGTGGGAGACATGTGCCTCGTCGACATCGCACTGAACGTCAGGTGACGCTTCATTCTCGGATGCGTTTACATCGGCACAAACGTCTCCATTTCGGACCTTGAAATGCTTCTCTTTGCTATGATGATCAAGCATTCCAAGAACGCCAAAAAAATCAGCAACAATATGATTGGGGACACAGAGGTACCGATGATAATCATGGCAGACTTTAACGTCGAAGCTCAAACAAATCTACACGAGCTGAATTTAATGAAGACTCAATTCAGCTTGAACTTTTTGCCTACGTGATCGCCAACCACGCTGGGAAACACATATATTGACAAAAGTCACCGGACACCTAGAAAAGAAACACATCATAGCATTTACTAATGTACAATAGTGCGGTGTCGGTTCTTTTTTTTTTTTTTTTTTTGATTAGAGGTTTAACGACCACCGTGAGCAACTCAATGGGCTATAAGCAGTCACCCGTCCCTAATTTAGGGTCACTGGTTCCAGGGAAGGGAGAGAGCCAGTGCCGTAAGATAAACACAACATCCATGCCTGACCGGGATTCGAACCCGGACCCCTTACGGACGAATGATCAGAGGCCAACGCCTTAGACCACTGCGCCACCGGGGCGGCACGGTGTCGGTTCACCTTTGGCCTTAATGCATGCGCTGACCTTTCGAGGCATGCTATCGACAAGGTTTTGGAACACAGCGATAGGTATCAGTACATAATGCTGCCGCTAACTGTTTCTTAGTAATAGGCCTTGGTTCCAAACTTCTTATGCGGCGGTCTAATTCATCCCATAGGTGCTCTATGGGATTAAGATCAGAGCTCTGTGCTGGCCAGCACACACACGATACAGAATTATCGTCAAACCACGCCGTAACAGTGCTTGCTTTATGGGACGTAAGTCGTGTCTGTTTCGAGCTTCGTGTTTCGCCGTCTACTGAGTGTGTTTTGTGTGCTCTGTCGTTTAACTTTTGTGCGTGCCTTCAAGACGAAGGTTGTATCTTTCATTTAAGACATCTCCCGAGTCGGTGCGTACTATTTTCAGTTAGCTATCAGCATTTTATTTTCTCGACCAGTTGGTCGTGTTTACTAAATTAGACCTCGCCATCGGCGATGGCGACTGCTGATAAGAGCAACGTTCCCGCTCTCGTCACAGCTCCTACTACGTCGATCCTTATCTCTGACGGAGCAAACCAATCAGCGTCCGTCCTTAATGACAAGGAATATCGTCCTACTCCTGTTGCCTATTGCTCTTCTTCTTCTACTCTTCGACTATCTGACTACACCCCTCCTGGTGGTGATGCTACGTCGTTCGCTTCTGATGCTGCCGATGACGTAATGGATATCTCTGAGAGCGTTGCTTCTCTGCCCTCGGTAGCCTTGCCCATCGTTGTATCAGCTCCATCCAGCGCTGCACCTCTGCCTTCCAGTGGAGGATTGCCTTCCCGCTCTTATTCTAGTGTTACCTCAGGTGCGTCCCTACCGACGCAAGCAACTCGCCTTCCCCTTGCGGATGCCCATGTCCAGATACATGGTGACTCACTTCAATTGGACGTTTCGCTTTTCTCACCGGCTGCGCAGGAACTTCACTCCACCCGCGAGTTGGGAGTGTGCCTGGATGCTCTTCCGAATACACCGTTGAAGGTCTATTGTGATACGCTCCTTGCTTTTCTTCCAGCCGGTGCCATTACTCACCTCACCAGCCGGCCGCGGACGGTGATTGTTTATTTCACATCCAAAGAGCGTGCAGACACGGTTCTAAACTTTGGTCTTGACCTGGGAGATCCCCACCTCGAAGCTGAGCCGATCGCCAGGCGCCCTGTTCAGGTCTCCTTGCATCCGGTGCCCCCCGAAATCTCGGATGCGATGATATGTATTGCACTTAGTAAGTGTGGTAAGATTGTAGGTCCTGTTATCACACATTCAGCTGCGCCCAAGGATCCTGCAAATAAGAATGTTCGTAGTTTTCGCCGGAGTGTTCGACTCATCTTTCCATCAGAGGAGCATCTCTGTAAGTTCCCACGGATCTTAAACTTCCGATGTGGGCAGCTCTCCTACAGAATTGATGTGCTAACATCAGAACACTGTGCTAATTGCAAAGAACTTGGGCATCAGCGTGCTCGCTGCCTCAACAACGAGTATCCAGCTCCCACGGCTTCTAGAGCGCCTCCCGCCTCGAAGCAGCCTCCTGCTACATCTCTCTCTCGACCTGCATCGTCTTCTAATGTGCCAACTGCCCCAGGGCCGAGTTACACAAAAAGTATATCTACAGCCTCTCGTCAACGAGCGTCTTTTGATGCTGACCTCACCTCCCACCTTCAATTTCCAGTGCTCGCCTCACCTATTACTCCTCATCCCGTGGCAACATTAGGAGACCTCGCCGCTGGTTTCCCACCAGTATTCACTGTTGGTGTCTCCTCTGACTCTGCGTCTGCTTCCCGAGCATCGTCGGTCCCTGGAAAACGCATTTCTGGCACTCGTACAGGTACCCGACGTAAGAAGAAGAAAAAGATGAAATCTTCCTCTGCGGATGGGCAACCGTTCCGTGCTACCAAATCTTCAGGAGATTTCTCTCTCTCTCCTGCGCCAACAGAAATTGAAAGGGACACTGATGAAGATAGGTTTCCGCCTTCGTTTGAGGTCTTTTCAAGTGTACTCTCCAAATGTGGTGCTCCTTCAGAACCTCTCAATCTTGGAGATTACTATCAGTTTTGCACCCACACCACGAACCTGGAGTCGACGTATGACTACCTCCGAGAGCGCGAAGACATTCTTCCCGCGCTGCTCCTGCAAGCCGGATGCATTGCTAAGTACCTTCGTGGGTTTGTACATGACCCCCTGCACCACTCATGAACCCTTGGCTGCGTAAACCGATTACAACAACTCCTGAAAGTTGCTCCGCGACTCCTCCAATCAACGACTGACCAGTCCATTCAAGGTCACGACCCTTAATTGCAGAGGGTTCGCTAGCCCCCTAGCGAATGCTCTTGTAATGGAAGACCTCTCGCCCCTCGGGGCCGATCTGTTACTACTGCAAGAAACAAACTGCCATTCCTCCACTCTGTTTAATCGCTGGCGTGCTAGCGATTATGTATTCCATCATGCATTTTGCTATTCATCTCATGGTGGGCTTGCTATCGGAATACATCAGCAGTTCCGATCCAACCTCACTGCACTCTCAGTGCAGAACTTGTGCCAGGATTTACTCCAGCAAGTCTCCTTCACAATTGGCGTAGCTCGATTTCACATCTTTAATGTGTATATTCCGTGCACCTCTATTCATTTATCCATCTTGTTCACCAAACTCCGTCAAGCTCTCTCGAAAGTCTCGCCTTCGGATCGTGTGCTCTTGGGTGGAGACTTCAATTGCACCCTTGACCCGGCACTGGATCGCTCTCCTTCGTCACGAGAGCGTCGGACGGATCTCGTCGCACTACTCCATGACCTTGTTGCTGATTTCTCCTTCACCGATGCTTATAGGCGCCTACATCCACAAGAGACCTCACACACGTGGCGCTCGTCTGGGAGTCAGCTTCCATCGAATGCACGCTTGGATCTGGTTTACGTTTCCACACCGCTTCTTGCGTCTATTACCGAGTTGCGACATCAACTTACTGCTTCCTCAGACCACTGCACGGTCACCGTCACAGTGTTTGTTGCGGCGTCACTCCCTCGGACTGTACGTCCGTGGACGTTTGACTCCAATCTCCTCACTGATCCTGACTTTTGTGCCTCTGTCCGTTCTTTCCTCGCTGCTCGTCGCGCAGGGTTGCATTCCGCACCCTGTAACAACTTGACGTATTGGCTTCATGTCAAGCATCAGCTCCTCTTACATATCAAGCAACTTTCCTTCACCATGATAACTTCTAGTCAGATGCGCCTCGATCACGCCAGGCAGATGCTCGCACTGATTGGGTTGTCAGATCCGCTGTTTCCAGCATATCAGGTGGAGCTCCAAGCTTTGCTGAAACCTCTTGCGTAGCAAGCACTTTTACGTCTGCGTATTAAACATCTCAATCCGGAGGAATGCACCTATGATTTCTAACATCAATGGAATCTGCACGTAAGTCTTCTACCTCGCTTCGTCATCTTCGCCTCCCCTCTGGCGAAATCACATCCGATTCGGCAGCGATTTGCTCTCACGTTCGTCAGTTCTATACCACCAAATTCAGTGAAACTCCTCCCCCTTCTCCCTCTGCTCTCCCCCATCTTCTCAATAACCTGCCTCAAGTTCCGTCTCACCTTGCTCACACCCTGTCTCTCTCACCCACATCCACGGAGGTGTCCGACACCTTCTCTTCCCTTAACGCCCATGCCGCTCCGGGTCCGGACGGCCTTTTCTTTTCCTTTTTATCGTGCGTTCTTGCCTCTTCTGCTGCCTTTTCTCCTCTCCGCTTTTTCTGCTGCATTTAACTGCTCCCCCTCCCGAGGAGTTTCACGGACGCACATGTGGTCCTATTTCCCAAGAAGGGTGACCCTCTTGACTTGGGAAATTGGCGCCCCATTTCTCTTCTCAATCAAGATTATAAACTCTATACTAAGCTTCTTTCCTGTCGACTAAACTCTGTCCTTCCTCACATCCTTGCTGACTCTCAAACCTATACTGTTCCTGGCCGTTCTCTTTCCTCCAATGTTCAACTTCTTCGCGATCTCATTCATCTTGCCAAGACTCATTCAGAACCTCTTTCTCTCCTTTCCTTAGACCTCCGTTTCGCTTTCGATAATATCTTACACGCCTATTTAACACAAACCCTGCTGCACTTTGGCCTTCCTCCACAATTTGTCTCTGTTCTTCTCTCCCTCTACCGGGACGCCGTTTTCCATGTCAAGACGGCATCTTTTCTCACAGCACATGTTCCCTTCAAGCGGGGTGTTCGTCAGGGCTGCCCGCTTTCTGGTCAACTGTTTGCGATTGCCGTCGAGCCCTTTCCACGCTCTCTGCAAACATCTCTCCTAGCACAACTTCCACCACCAGTTGCCAGCTCACGGTATCACTCAGTCATTTACTCTGCCTATGCAGATGACATTACCGTCTGCATTCGTAGCGACTCACAGTTCCAACTGCTTCGTCGTTTGTTCTCCGCATATGCTTCATGTTCTGCAGCTGAACTGAATACGTCTAAGAGCACTGAATTGTGGTGCGGGTCGTGGTCCAATCGCATGGATGCTCCATGGAGGGCCACATGGTCATCCACTACCCAACGCTTCCTGGGTGTGCACTTAGGCGCACCACAAGCTACATCCAGTGCAACTCGCACGGAACTCCATCCTCGCCTCCTCCACACAGCTGCGTTCTGGTGTCGTGTGCAGTTCTGTACGTCCTACTACCCGCGTGCAAATCTCACCAGGACATACCTTCTGTCCATCTGCAAGCATTCTTGGATTGCATCTACGACCCCACTTTTCTGTCTCCAGGAGGTTACACGCTGCCTTACTCCAGTAATGTGGGCGGGTCAAGACTGGATTAACGTCCAAAAGCTCTGTGCTCCTCCCTCCTATGGTGGTGCTGGCCTACCTGATGTCCCGCTGTGCTACAAAGCAAGCCGAGTGATAAACTTCATTCACCTTTTCACGGCTTCAGGGGCTTCCGCAGTTCAGGTACTTGACGTTCTTGCCTCCTTGCGTAACCCACATTTTTCCTTTCTTTCTTTAGTTTTCATGGATTGCTCTCCTTTCCCCACCCCTCCAAACTCCCACCTGCATATTCTGAAGCCCTCACTCACCTTCGCTCTCTCCCCCTCATTCGCTCCCCTCCCTCTTCAACTCTAGAGCTTCTTTCTGAACCCCTCTTCTTCAACTCCCTTGTTCACCCCCATCTCCCCTGCTTTTCATTCCCCTCTTGGCTCCGAGCAGGTGTAGTAACCGTACAAGACCTCACTAACTCGGATCCATCCTGGCGCACTTTCTCTTGTCTCCCCCTGCTTTTCTCTTGTCCCCATCCGCCCATTTGGTCTATGACTCGCTGCTAACTGCACTTCTTTCTGCTTTTTCCTGATCTTGTCTCCCCCACCGGTCTCGTCTCTGTCTTTTCTGCCCCTCTTCCGCTGCCGTTTTTCCTCCGACTCTCAGACTCGGTTCTTCCTCTCTCCTCTCTCTCCTCTAAATCTCTTTATCGTTTTCTAGTGCACCTTGCCACCCCTTCACCGCTTTCTATTCTCGAGGTTCCCCCTGCTTCTCTTCCTCTTGTCTGGGCCGCTGCCCGCTCACCCTTATCCGCCCCTCTTGAAATTAATACCCACTGGCTGTTTTTGCATAATCGCCTCCCTGTTCCGTATTTTCTCTTTCGCATGTCCTTTCTCTCCTCCCTTCTCTGCTCCTTCTGCGCACAGGAGGCAGACGTTTCTCACGTCTACTTTTACTGTCCCATCCTGATGCCTCTCCTCCACCAGGCTTTCCGGATGGCCAGTCGCTCTTGTTCTCAAGATCTTCCGTTCACTGACATCTTCTTCTGCGGGCTCATCCACCTACGCCTCTTCCGTCAGTATGTGCCTATCTTTTCGTGCTGGTTAAACACGTTATTTACGTATACCTTCAACAACTCCGCAGCGTTTCCTCGCCGGTCTCTTTACACCAAGCCAGCGCAGCACTTTTGTGCCATTTTCAAGATCGATTGCTTTCTCGACTCCGCCTGGAGTACCAGTCGGCTTCTTCCAGTCGTCGAGAAGCCACCTTCAATGCTACCTGGGCGCCGGCCGCTCCATGGTTTGCGGTTGATTGTGGACTGCTACACCTATCAGTACCCTAGGACATTCTACACCTCCTTTGCTGAGTTCCGTGGCACCCTGGTGCCCCTCCTCCACTCTACGACTCGTCCCGATGTATATCATGTGATCGTGCTACAGCCTGTGCTGTAATACCCAAGTTTTTGTTTTCTCGTTTTCAGTGTGCATATCATTGTGATCTTGTCATTTGAATTGTTGTTCTTCGTGTCATACTATGCTTTACCATTTTTACATTGTTATCAGTGTGCCCTCTGATTCCGTGACCTCCCGTCACTTTTATGTACTTGGGGCTGTACCCTGGTCACCTTAAGTGCTTTCTGTCTATGCACCTAGTGTATTACACAGTGTTCCTGTAGTGTGTTTTACTTTGAGATGTCATGTGGTGCACGTCTCTATCTCTCATTTGTTATATTTGCCGCACTCACACACCTTCTTAGTGTTTAGCCATTTCCTTGCACCTGTTTGATTTTTGTACAGTTCTATACTTCCACATTGTGTACATACTATTTTCGTGCTTTCACATTGTGTTAATGCTTTGATCGTGCACGTACAAATTTATGATAAATTCTGTCATCTGTCAGAACCCATGGCTTGTCCTGTGCTTTCACTTTATTCATATACTCATAACATCCCTGAGTGCACTCATGGTTTATCGTGTGCTTTTTACTGTACTTGTAACATTTCTTGCGCTGTATCGTGTCTTCACATTGTGTATTTTATTTGGTCACCCCTGTGTATAATATGGTTCATCATGTTTTGTTAATGTACCAGTTACATCTATTGCGTTGTACAGTGCTTTCATTTTGCGTTAATTCCTCTTGTCATCCCAGTGTGCATTCCTAGTTTTGCTCTGTGATCTTACTGTTCCTTCTGCATTTTTTTCTAGTGCAATCCACGCTACCGTTGAATTGTGAATGCTAATGTCATCTCAGTATATTTTCATGCTTACTCGTGTACATTAATTACCTTCACCCCGCCTGTATTATGTTGCTTTGGTGCCCTCGTAAAATAACTTGCACAATTGTGCACGCTGTGTTTTTATCTCATGCATGTAATGTTTTACCTTCACGGCGGTGTTTGTGCTGTTCTTTTTCAAATTGTTAACTATTGTTTCGCCTGTGTTATCCTGTAAATCATGCCCAGCCAATGTCATGTGACACGATGTGTTTCTCTCTGTCACTTCTCCTGCAATTTTTATGCAATAAGCTTTGCTTGCAGCATTTGTTATTCATCCCCATTGTCATTGCAGTGCATATACCATCATGTTTTAACAGTTTGTATTATTTCCCAGTGAAACGCCCAACACTGAACGTCTCCCTCTTATGTTTTCTTATGATGAATAATAATAAAGCCATTTTGAAACCTTGCTTTACGGCTCGGTGCATTACAATGCTGGTACCAACAAGGCTCAGTTCCATAGTATTTCCACAGAGTGGGTAGGGCAAAATTGTCCAGAATATCAAGGTAGACGTGCTGGTTAACAGGTTTGTCCACGATAACCAATGGGCAGGGACCATACCACGAAAAACACCACCACACGAGTACACTGCCAACTCCAAATTGACCGTAGGAACAGTAAACTGTGGTAAATAGCGTTCCCCCGGCTGCCGCCATGCACACACACGGCCATTAGACTGATGGATCGTGTATCTGGATTCATGAGTCCATAGGACCCGTTTCCATTGATCTACGGTCCACGATAAATATTCTTTACACCATGCTAAACGACGAGTAGCATTACGAGGGGAGATGAAAGGATTATGAGCAGCCGCACGACTACGGTAACCCATGGAATGAAGTTCTCTGCGAATGGTACGTGTACATACCGAAGTTCCAGCATTTTTACTCACCTGTAAACTGAGGTCTTGTGCAGCACTCCGTCGATTAGGTGTAACGACTCTCCTGAGGCTTCGACATCCTCTATCAGTGATTTTCTTTGGTCTGCCGGTACGTTTTGCGGCTTCAGGCACGCCATGTGTCTTCAATTATTCAGTACATCCAGAACAGTTGACTTGGGTATGTTTAAATGCCTCTCGGTTTCTCTAATGGACAACCCACTGATATAACACCCAAGAATCTTTCCTTTCTCAAAGTCTGTTCTCTCCCGCCGCGACATTTGCACTCAACCTCATAGTGCGATATGATCGCTGTTAGCTTCAGGCTTATTTTTATACCGTTTGCAGCTGTACCGCGCATTTCAACAACGCAGCGGATCCGTTCTTTTGCTTTTGGAAGGGTGTCCATTGACTTTTGTCAATATAGTGTACATCGACCTGAGTTTCGCGAGAAACATCATCGTCGATGTCATGTCATACGTGAGCTACTTCTCGTACCATCGGCCCCTCGTCAACAAGACCATTCTCAGCCTAGAAAAAGTAAGCCATTCTCTCAAAATACATTACTCTGCACAAGATTTTGTAAACAGCCCCAATTTTTTTTTAAATTTCTTTAAACCTAAACCCAGCGCATTTACTCATTTCTAACACCTACCCGACACCCAACAGCCACGCGACGTATTCTACGCCCAAAAGACCTGTAGCCGTGGCCCAGAAACAGCCCCCGCCAATTTCGTTTTCTTTTGCAATCAGATATGAGATTTTAAAAAAACGAGCGTTGCTAGTGCAGAACATTCACGCATTAGTTTAGTTTTATTGATTAGTATCAAAAACGTCTTTGTGCACACAATTTTAGATCTCTTGATCTGCTGATATAATGAAGTGTCAAATAAGTGGGTTGGTTCAAGTGAAATGTCCGGTTTCAGCGGGTGGATATGTTCGATATCCCCAGAGGAACGATTTCGTCCAGAAACGTCGCATGGCATACGTCATAAGGTTGTTGTATACACTATATTTTCAAAAGTATTCGGACACTACCAAATATTTGCATTAGTGCAAAGAACGGTTGCACAGGAAGGTGCGCTGTGAGCGGGGAGATACGTAAAGCTGAGATTTCCTGTCGTGTTATCAGGTACTTTGAAGCCGATATGTCACGTGGACGTGAACTTTCCGAGTGACAGCGTGGGCTGGTCATAGGATGTCATTTGAGTAACGTTTCTAAACGGAGCATTGCAGCAAAACTAAATATACCAAAATCGACTATAAATGACGTCATGAAGAGATAGAAGCGGAACGGTGAAACTACAGCAAAAAAAGTACATCAAGGCCGCACGAACTGATGGAACGTGGCAGAAGAGCCATGGCAAGAAATGTTAAGAAATCCTATTCTTCCTCTGCTGTTTCCATCGCTGCTGAAGTAGAAAATATTTGCAATGTCTTGAGTAGTACCACAACTATCCGAAAGAGGTGCATTGTGGGTGTTGTTATGATAGAGCAGTGGCACACAATCCACACATCACTACCAGGAATGCGAAGCGCTGTTTGGTGTGGTGGGCCTTCCGTCTTTCCTGGACTGTGGGTGACTGGAAAGATGTTCTTTGGAGTGATGAGTCAAGCATTTCACTCTTCCAATCTGATGGATGTCTCCCGTCGTTCCTGGACTGTGGGCGATAGGAAAGATGTTCTTTGGAGTGATGAGTCACGCTTTTCACTCTTCCAATCTGATGGACGTCTTCCGTCGTTCCTGGACTATGGGCGACTGGAAAGATGTTCTTTGGAGTGATGAGTCACGCTTTTCACTCTTCCAATCTGATGGACGTCTTCCGTCGTTCCTGGACTGTGGGCGACTGGAAAGATGTTCCTTGGAGTGATGAGTCACGCTTTTCACTCTTCCAATCTGATGGATGTCTCCTGTCGTTCCTGGACTGTGGGCGACTGGAAAGATGTTCTTTGGAGTGATGAGTCACGCTTTTCACTCTTCCAATCTGATGGACGTCTTCCGTCGTTCCTGGACTGTGGGCGACTGGAAAGATGTTCTTTGGAGTGATGAGTCACGCTTTTCACTCTTCCAATCTGATGGACGTCTTCCGTCGTTCCTGGACTGTGGGCGACTGGAAAGATATTCTTTGGAGTGATGAGTCAAGCATTTCACTCTTCCAATCTGATGAAGGTGTTTGGATTTCGTGACATCCCGGGGAATGATTTTCGTCGGACTGTATTCTTCCAACTATTAACTTCGGCGGAGTCTCCAGCATGGTGTAGAGTTGTTATTCGTGGATGGGACTTGGCCCGTTGGTTATTATACCACAAACTATGAACTTTGAAGTGTACCTCGACGTTCTGGACAATTCTTCCCTAACAAAAAGGGGCGGTACATGGAAATTGGGTGGTATTATGGAAATCAACGTTGTCTCTTTCAACACGATCGAGCTCCCTGCCACACTGCACGGCATGTGCAGGACTGGATTCGTGAAAATGAGGTAAAATTGTTAGACTAGCCTATTTGGAGTCCTGATTTTAATCCTATAGGACACCTCTGGGATGAACCGGAGTGACGGATACGAAATCTACCACAACGACCGTCTTCGCTTTCCAGTCTGGCAGCAGCTTTGCAAGACGAATGGCGAGCCATTCCTCTCAGCTCTCCAGTCTGGCAGCAGCTTTTCAAGGCAAGACGAATGGCGAGCCATTCCTCTCAAGACCCACCGGAAATTGGTTAATTGTATGCATTGAAGTCTTGTCGCTGTTACAGAAGCAAAATGTGGCCATACTAACTAATAACTGCGATAATAAAGCCATTTATCCCAAAACATTATGGTGTCAGAATACTTTTGCTAATATAATGTATATGATTTACACGTTGCGTACCTCATTTCGTGACAGGGGTCAAACGCAAGTGCACAGGCTTTGATCAAAGTGGACCACGAAGACAAGCCGGTTACGGGTAAGTTTTCTGTATGAGTTCAAGCTGAGAGCTATGACGGCCTGAAACTTTAATTAACTGTTTCGGCAGGGAATGAGAGTACCTTACGCCAATGACTCGTACAATTCCAAGCAGGAGACATGCCCATTGCAAATGCACCTTGTGGTCGTTCGCAGTAGTCGTAACAGATGAGAAGCTGAAGAATATCATGGAAACTGACCCACGGTAAAATGTCCATGAGATCACAGAGCCGGTTTGTGTGGATCATTCGTCTGTTGTCCAACGACTGGTAGTTCTGGTGAAAACCAAAAAGCTGGATGCCTGGTTGCCACACGAACTGACTAGCCAACAAGATAGATCATCTGGAGCTGTGCGTTTCCCTGTTTTCCAGAAACAGACGAGGGGGGTTTCTTCATCGGACCGTAACCAGCGATGAAAAGTGCGTCATCGAAAACAATCGTAAGCGACCAGCATAGTGGTTGAACATTACACTGCCCAAAGCCATTTATACACCCACGGAAAGTGGTGGTTCTCGCACGGAATTTGTCTCCAAGGATTGTCTCCTCTTCCGGCATCCATTTCCTGGAGGAGAAGAACCTTCCCAAAAGACCAAAATATGTGTTCTCGCCGTTGCCACATCTTCTTTACCTAACAGGTTCCGGAGTTTTATTGTCGTATGGGATCCATAGCCTCGTAACCAACTGGCAGAAAAGAACTACTTTGACTCGGCGGATCGGTGCTTACTATTTTCACGAGGGTTTTCAGGTGGCATTATCATTTATGACATTTCATCTTCACCAACCCAATATCTTTTTCGTGAGAAACATATGTAAAGTTGTCCTTGATTAAAAACTGGTCCTGTGAAGTCAAAACAGGTTTTCATCGGAAGTCTGCTCCTACGACTTGGGGATAGTAACATGAAAAAGCAACAACTGATCGTATAGGGAATTCTTTAAGTTTAAATTTAAAAGACATGTTAATATACAACGAACTAAGTGGTATTCGAGGTACGAGAACAGTTTGTTTTTTAACTGAATCTATAACTTTTGCTTTGATCATGTGTTGCGTTGCAATAGTGCAACGGAGTAGCGTCCGATTGTATATTTAGTATGCACTAAATTTCCAAGTTACATGATCACAATTCGCGTTTTCAATCTCAGTTTGTGAGGTAGCTTTCCAATTGAAGTTGGAGTGCTCATAAAATTTTGAGGGTATGCAATTTGATCTTCGCTAGTGCGCTAACAATACTGCCTATACATTCTGTAATTTCGTAAGCTAAATCATCTGGTAGACTCCCCAGAATGAGATATGCTTCATCCCTCAAGCTGAGAATCGCTGTGCTTTTCAGCTACTGAGGGAAGACTGTAGCGAAGGCTGCATTACCATAGCATTGTTCAACTGAATCTTGTGTTTGTAGATAGGATCTGGGAGGTAATTTAATCATTCCTTTGTTCTTACCTTTGTCTGCTTCTAAAAGTCATTTTGACAATTTTCACACAGTATAAACGGCGCGCACGCATGTTTTAGGTGAGTTTCGTTATATGAAGTGTTCTATACCTCTAAATAACCTTCCTTTTGAGTATCTGTTATCTTATACACTGAGTGGCCACTTTATTATGACCACCTGACAGTTTTAAGCAAATGAGCTATGGCTGCACGCTGTTGCCGCCAGAGGCCGAGGCTAGTATAAAAAAGGAAAGCTTAGCGCTTGCGACAGTAGTACAAGGGAATTTTGGGTGACGAGATGGGTAAAAAATACGATTTGACGGACTTTCAACGTGGGATGATTGTAGGAGCTCGGAGCCATGGATGCGAGTATCACCGAAACCGCCGCATTCGTGAAATGTTCCAGAGCAGCTGTTGTTAAAGTGTTTAAAGACAGGACTGTCAGCCAAAAACTGGGTCTCTACGTTCAACGTGTGATCGTCATCGACTAGTGACTGCTCGGGCGGAACGGAGAGTGTCCAGACTGGTAACAGACAACCGAAGGGCAACAGTGCAGCAAATTATAGACCATCTTAATCAAAGATCCCCTCAAATGATCTCTGCACGCACGTTCGCCGTACACTGCATCGGATGGGATATGGCAGCCGAAGGCCTGTTCGAACACCTTTGCTGTCTGCAGTTAACAAGAGAAAATGTCTCCAGTTCGCACAGGAGCACAAGGATTGGACAGTCGATAATTGGAAACAAATTATGTGGTCCGATGAATCACGTTTTCAGTTGCACTATGCCGATGGCCGAGTGAGAATTTGGCGGAAATAGCACGAAAGCATCAACCCCAAATCATTGCTACAACCCTTCAAGCTGGTGGAGGCAACGTTATGGTTTGGGGAATGTTTTCCTAGCATGCTTTGGGCCCTTTAATTCGTGTTGATCAACGTCTGACTGGCACATCATATCTAAACATCGTTGCGGACCAAGTGCATCCTGTCATGTGGATGGTTCATCCCAATGGCGATGGCTACTTTCAACAAGATAATGTGTCCTGCCATACTGCTCGTATTGAAAAGGATTGGTTTCAGGATCATGCCGGTGAGTTTGCTTTGCTTAGGTGGCCCCCACAATCTCGAGATCTCAACCCCATTGAGAATTTGTGGGATGAAGTTGAACGAGCCATCAGACAGCTGGATCCACAACTCTGCGATCTCACACTCCTAGAAAGTGCTATTCATCAAGCATGGTATCAGATTCCACAAACCAACTATCAACATCTCGTGGAGACCATGCCACGGAGAATCGATGCAGTATTAAAGGCAAAAGGTGGCCCAGCGAAGTACTGAGGGGTGGTCATAATAAAGGGGCCACTCAGTGTATAAATTACTTTACTTCTGTGTTAAACGTTTTCAACCTGAACGACTCGTTACTTTTACAATTTTGGCAACATTGATGGTGAGGCAGAGCAATATATAATAACTACATTGAACGTATAGAATGCGAAACTAGTTGAGTTGTACAGATGTCGAGATATTACGAGTAGATTGTTAAATTTTGATATAAAGCCTGTTGAGATGTATGTGATCGATGAACAATTGTCGTTGTTATAAGGTTGATATCTGTGTTGAAGCCAGCGGCGCTGGCCTCTGATCATTCGTCCGTAAGGGGTCGGGGTTCGAATCCCGGTTCAGGCATGGATGTTGTGTTTGTTTTACGGCACTGGCTCTCTCCCTTTCCTGGAACCAGTGACCCTTAATTAGGGACGGGCGACTGCTTATAGCCTAGCCCATTGAGTTGCTCACGGTGGTCGTTAAACCTCCAATCAAAAAAAAAAAAAAAAAAAAAAGAAGCCAGCGAAATTATATTCTGACAGTGGATTGTTTTCATGCCGATTGGTTCTACCGGCGAGTGGAACAATAAACGCAAAGTGTTTGTTCTTTTACACTGGCTGTAGACAGGATATTTTGAAATTAACACAGTGTTTACTTCAAGTGTCATTAATGATTAAGTTTATTAATGAAATGTCAATGAATTCTTTGAATATTGTGAATCATCTTACTAATATGCATTACTGAATTTTCTAAATTTTTTAAAGTTTCAATCTCTGTTCTTGTATTTGAAATTTGTTAACTTGATTGTCATTGTAGGTATTGATTAATAGTTTTTGTAATTCTGAAGATGGAGCTAATATTGTTTGTGATTTTTGATTTTAATTAATTTTTCGTCGGCTTGCCACTTTAAAATTTGCATGGAATATGACTGTTTTGGAATATTTTAATTGTTGAAAAGCAATGGTATCGCATTGTAAATAGGCTCCTTCTTTAAACAAACTTGTTAAAAATCTTTATTGGATTTGAAATGATTGAGCACTCTTGTTTGGTTATTTTCATTTCGAGGATCAAATTGCTCGTACTTCGTAAATAACATTTCTATGTTTGTTTGTTAGAATAGAGGATCAAGTTGATCCCTGTTGGTCGCGTGAACGGATCTCTTATGTGCAGTTTTCGCGTATTTAAGATCTTTCGCGCGGTTTTTGTTTTCGCGTGGCCACGGCTGGTGGTTTCGACTTGTTTTTTTTTATTTTTTTGATTGGATGTTTAACGACCACCGTGAGCAACTCAATGGGCTATAAGCAGTCGCCCGTCCCTAATTTAGGGTCACTGGTTCCAGGGAAGGGAGAGAGCCAGTGCCGTAAGACAAACACAACATCCATGCCTCACCGGGATTCAAACCCGGACCCCTTCGGACGAATGATCAGAGGCCAACGCCTTAGACCACTGCGCCACCGGGGCGGCGGTTTCGACTTGTGCTGGGTATCAGGAGTTGGAGTTGGTTTTGAGTGAAGTGCTACTCTGGCAGTGTCTGTGATTGTGACTTCTACTAAATCCTCTTCTGCCTTTCGGCAGTACAGAGAATAGTTATCATCTTACACTGGCTGTTGTGGTCCTTATGTTTCACGTAATTATTTTTGAAGTAAATTATATGTTAAACGAAGTTCACACTACGAACATTAACTAGCAGAGACCCATAAATAAGCACTTAAGTTACAGGCATAAACCCTATAAAGTTCAGACCAACGGAGATGTCTGTCATACAGTTAACAGCAGTCAAAGGTCTTGAAACTCTCAAGATTTCATGCAAGATTTGACACTTCTCAGTACGATGATTTTACCACCGAATGATTGGAAAATTTTTATTGGACGCTTGAGAAATTTTTCTACATCCAGGAAAGTGTGCATTAACTTGAACGAAGTTTCATCTCATACTATTAATTTTGTATCTAATAGCGCTTTTGCTTCGGGGGCGTTTTGATGTTCCAATTGAGGCTATAAGAGTAGATCCACCTCTCTCCAGTGGTGTCATTCGGATAGGTCGAACCGGTTTGAGCGAATCGGTTGTTACAGTACACCAATTCAGATTTCTACGAGCAACATTCGCAGATACTGCCTTTGGCTATTTTGCGAAAACACAAGTTTTTCCATGACGAAGATCGTATCCCCGCTCTCTCACTTTGGAGTCAGTTGCTCTCTCAACTAATCTACACGGATGGAATGTATCGCTGCAGATTTGTCGTTTTGACACGTGTTTTAACTCCGTAGTACGTCACAATCCTATTTACTAACTATTGGAATTCTCGCAATCACTCCTTCCCGTTCTCATTGGCATCTTTTTCCATTTTGCCCCTTTCTCGTCGAAAACACAATACTATAAACTGAGATGCAAGTTTATTGGGTACATCTGCCCTCTTCACATAAATGGCTTACTCTAACACATGAGACGATACCTCAGCGCGGTGTAGGGTACAACTCTTGCATGTAAGCCATAAGTAAACTGCATTGTTTTTAGTGTATTTAGATTGCAGCTGTCAATTAACTGTCTATGTTTCACCAAAACACTTAAATAAAAATACTCTTCGTACTGAGACATTCCGAAGCGTTTAGTGATACTCCGTATAGCTTAACTGAGAACTTAAAGCAAGATTAGACATTAAATAACATGACGACCGGATATAAATTATAAGTCCTGTACTTACAACTCAACCTTTTATTGGTTTCGATAGGTATTCAAGTCAGCATATCGAAACAGAATTCACTTTGTACGTAGTCGTTCAGTACTGTGACAGTGAGATAGAAGAGTTTCTCAATATAAAGAATAGTTATCAAGACATATGAAATCACCAACATCAAGCTTCAACATGAACGAAGCGCAATATTCCATGTGAAAGAATTAATCATTAATTAGTTGGCTAAGCTCTTTTGTGACGTACCTGCCAGCAGGACGCACACGACATAAAGGCAGATAGGAATCTGAATAATCGTCTGCGTAGCTCAGTTGGTAGAGCGACTTGTTCCGGAATAAGCGGCCTCAGGTTCGAATCCCGGCGTAGACCAAAAATGACGGAGAAATTTACTTCGTTATAATGGCGCCCGAACTATCCGGATGACCCGGCCGTTCAAAATCTCGCATTGGTGTGATGTTATTTCCACACCGCGAGACAGGAAAAATCAGAGAATTCCTTCTAAAGCGCTTTCGAAAAATAAAAAAATGTGTGACGTTGCATTCCACACAGCAGATTGACTGGGAGTTCTCATGTGCACGTTCTACAGTGGGTGGCTGCCTGCAACGATTCATGGTCACGGCTGACCCGTGGGCCATGCCCCCGGCCCTCTTTCAGGGGGGGGAGATGTGACGTACCTGCCAGCAGGACGCACACGACATAAAGGCAGATAGGAATCAGAATAATCGTCTGCGTAGCTCAGTTGGTAGAGCGACTTGTTCCGGAATAAGCGGCCTCGGGTTCGAATCCCGACGTAGACCAGAAATGACGGAGAAATTTACTTCGTTATACACTGCCGGACAATTGCTAAGGACGGATGACAATAGCAACGATAGCAACCATAAAATGGAAGGCGGGAAAATGTGGAAATTAGCATAAGTGCGGGATACAGTAAGACGTGTTGTGCGTATGCAAATTTTGAATTGCCGAACTTGCTCGTAACGTCACAGCGCTGATAAGAGATGTAAAGGATTTGACGCGTATGGACCGTTGTTGTTCAAACGCAAAGTTGAAAGGGAAAGAATCAATTGACGAACTTGCAAGTTTCAGTATGTCTTTCCGACATCACCTACATTATTTTACGCGTGGCCGTATTATTGGCAAGATTGAAGAAGGGCGAGAAATAACAGATGTTGCCAGGAGTACGACGTCAGCCACAGTGTTGTTTCAAGGCTTTGGAAATCATTTCAAAAAATGGAGAGTGTAGCAAACGTCACGGGGGAGGTCGTGTTCGCAGTACGACACCTGCAGAAGATCGGTACATAGTGCTATCAACAAAAAGAAACCGGCGCAGCACAGCTAGTGAGGTAGCAAATCAGTTTATGGCTGCTACTGGCAAGCGGAT
This sequence comes from Macrothele yani, assembly GCA_039090855.1. Lineage (NCBI taxonomy): Eukaryota > Metazoa > Arthropoda > Arachnida > Araneae > Macrothelidae > Macrothele > Macrothele yani. The sequence goes on along the minus strand of CM077005.1, from coordinate 97,820,353 downwards.
CTCCCGAAAAACTGTCGCCAGACGTTTGCATGAAGGAGGACTATACGCCCGCCGTCCTGTTGTGTGCATCCCATTGTCCAGACGTCACCGTACCGCCCGTTTGCAATGGTGCCATCAACATCGCAATTGGACTGATAACGACTGGTCTGCTGTCCTCTTCTCAGATGAGAGTAGATACAGTCTATCGTCTGATTGTCGACGACAACTGATCTGGCGTGATAATGGTACTGCATATTGTCCAGCAAACATACAGGAAAGGGACCGATATCCGACATGTAGTGTCATGGTATGGGCTGGCATCACGATCAATGGCCGTACGTCCCTCTATGTGCTTCCAACTGGGACTATGACTGGCCAACGATACATTAATGATGTTCTGCTACCTCATGTTCGCATGTTCCATGGTGCTGTCGGTGATATATTAATTTTCACGGACGACAACGCAACATGTCATCGAACAGTCACTGTCCAGGAGTGTCTTGAGAGCGAGGATATTCAACGCCTCGTATGGCCATCACGTTCTCCAGATCTGAATCCCATTGAAAATGTGTGGGATGCTTTGGGGAGGAGTCTTGCTGGTCGCCAATGCCCTCCAATAAACCAGGACACCCTCATCCGTGCACTGACAGAGGAATGGGATAAATTACCCCAACAGCTCATTGATAATGTTGTGCAAAGCATGACACGACGTGTGGAATCTTGCATCGCCCTCCATGGTGGCCATATCCCGTATTGACATCTTACGCCGGAACGCCTGCGGACGGTAATTGCATTTTTTCACGTTTACGTATTCTGCACAAAATGGCCTGTTTGTCCCTTGAACACGTTCCAAAGCCTTCTAGATTTCAGAGCACAATAAATTGTCTTTCTTGTAATGTCCTGGCATTCTGACATTATTTTCTTTCACTTGGCATCCAACCACACTTACTTTTTTATGCGCTATACAGCCGTTTATGATCCGTCCTTAGCAATTGTCCAGCAGTGTACTTTCACATCTCTCTCAGAAGCAATTACAACGATCTCACAATCGAGCCAACTTCCAACGAAAGCGAGAGCGCATACATCGTAAACATCTCTTATCGGTCTCGTTAACATGCGTAATTCAACTTTTCACCTCAATGAAAGTTGTCGCAAAACATTCAGCAAAAGAGAAAATGCATCTTTCAGTTCAGATAACGTTGAGGAGAATGATCCATAAGTGCTGACTAGGGGAGCGGGGGTAAGTTGAATCTTGCTCACCGAATATTTTTCGTTTTGTTTAATTAAATAAGTTTTTGTTTTTATGTGTGTATGTCATTTTCGACATGCGTGTGTTGAAATATTTCTATAGAGAAAAAATGTTTTCCCACGCTAATAAGTCTATCGTGTGCTGTGCTAATTGTAAAAAATGCCTTTCTTTCCTTTATAGAAATGTATTATTCTTTATAAGATGGACTAAACTCCACCTTATGAGGCCAAAGCGATTTATTTCCAAAAAATTAATTGGTAACAACAAAATAAGTAAAAACCTTTCTCCCATATTCAATATTGTTCATTTGATAAAAAACTTAACTGCCAGCACCGTATTGTGTTTCACATGTTCTCTTGATGTGTAGTAAATGTTTAAAACAATTATCAAAAATAAAATAAATAAATAAAAAATACAGAAACGTATAATCTTCAGCGCCTTTTATTTATGTATTTATTTTTTGAGCTTCTCTTTCCTTGAGTAACCGCGCTAATTTCACATATTTTTTTATACACATTTGGAAATAAAATTTCTGTGGGTATTTTCATGAAATCGCAGGCTGAAATTTGCTTTTCAAAAAATATTAATACTTAGAAATGAAATATTTCTGTTTTCTTGTTCATTTGATGATGAGCAATTACAATTGCGTTTCAAAACATACGTCGAATCTCGTAATTTATCTTTTTGCTCTTTTTTTATTTTCTTTCTAAAAATGGAAGAGATGAGCCAGAATCCGGTTAAACACTGCAGCATTCAACATTGGGGTGCAGAAGGTTATCTGCCAACGCACCACACATGTCTGTAGACGGTTGTAGCCTGTCCATGTCTGAAATAGGCTACAACAGTCTACGACCATAGACCATACCGATGCTGTAGTGCAAAACACGAAAGTGATTTTCCAGTGAGCTCAGGAGCATCCGCACTGGACCGTTGAACACTGGAAAGATGTCGCCTCGACAGACAGATCTAAGTTAAGTTCTGCATCATTTGGATGGCACAATCCGAATCTAGCGCAAACAATACGAAACCACGCAGCCATTCTGTCGAGTTTCAACAATACAGGCCTGTGGTGGTGTGTGGAATGTTTTCCTGGAGTGCATTAGGCCCCCTGATATCCGTCGAAAGGCATCTGAACTCCACAGCGTATATGAACATACATTATATTGGTAAAAGTCACCGGACACCTAGAAGAGAAACACAACATAGCATTTATTGACATACATTAGTACGGTGTTGGTCCACCTTTGGCCTTAATGCGCACTGACCTTTCGAGACATGCTTTCGACAAGATTTTGGAACACAGCGATAGGTATGCACTTCCATTCAGAACATAATGCTGCCGCTAACTGTTGCTTAGTAGTAGGCCTTGATTTCAAACTTCTTATCCGGCGCTCTAATTTATCCCATATGTGCTCTATGGGATTAATATCAGGACTCTGTGCTGGCAAGTCCACACACGATGCGGAATTATCGTCAACCCACTCAGTAACAATCCTTGCTTTATGGCTCTGTGCATTATCCTGCTGGTACCAACAAGGCTCGGTTCCATAGTTTGCCACAGAGTTGGTAGGGCATAATTGTCCAGAATATCGAGGTAGATGTGCTGGTTAACAGATTTGTCTACGATAACCAATGGGCAGGGACCATACTACGAAAATTACCCCCACACGAGTACACTACCAGCTCGAAACTTGACCGTAGGAACAGTAAACTGTGGTAAATAGCGTTCCCCCGGCTGCCGCCACGCACACACACGGCAATCAGACTGATGGATCCTGTATCTGGATTCACCAGTCCATAAGACCCGTTTCCGTTGATCTATGGTCCACGATAAATGTTCTTTACACTATGCTAAACGACGAGTAGCATTCCGAGGGGAGATGAAAGGATTATGAGCAGCCACATGACCACGGTAACCCATGGAATGAAGTTTTCTGTGAATGGTACGTGCACATACCGAGGTTCCAGCCTTTTTACTCACCTGTACACTTAGGTCTTGTGCAGCACTCCGTCGATTAGCTGTAACGACTCTCCTGAGGCTTCGACGTCCTCTATCGGAGATTTTCTTTGGTCTCCCGGCACCGTTTTTCTGCTTCAGGCACGTCATGTATCTTCCGCTTATCCAGCGCATCCAAAACAGTTGACTTGGGTATGTTTAAACGCCTCCCGGTTTTTCTTATGGACAACCCACTAATATAACACCCAACAATCTTTCGTTTCTCAAAGTCAGTTATCTCCCGCCGCGACATTTTCAGTCAACCTCAGAGTGCGATATGATTGCGGTCAGCTGCAGGCTTGTTTTTATATCGTTTGCAGCTGAACCGCGCATCTTAAAAACGCAGAGGATCCGTTCATTTGCTTTTGAAGGGGTGTCCGGTGACTTTTGTCAATACAGTGTACTTGCCAACCAAATTCGTCCCTTGATGGCTACAGTTTTACCTCAAGTAGACAGCCATCTGCAACCTATGAAACGAACCCAAAGATACATAAGATGTGTTATGGTGCCTGTACTACGGAGAAATGACTTTTATCACTTGAGTCAGTGTTATATTCGATATGAAGTTTTCCTATTCTTTTGTACCCCTGTTTTTACAGAACATGTGATAAATTCAGTGCTATAACAGCACCAGTGGCGCAACGGTCTAAGCGCTGGCTTCTGACCGTACGTCCGAGATGGATCCGGGTTCTAATCCAGCGAGGCATGGATGTTTTGTTTATCTTACGGCAGTGGTTCTCTCGCTTTCCTGGAACCGGTGGCCCTAAATTAAGGAAGGGGCGACTGCTTACAGCCCACTAATTTGCTCACGATAGTCATTTAGCCTCCAATAAAAAAAAAAAAAAAAAAAAGATCATAACAAAAATCCAGCGGAATGTAACGATTCGGTAAGATGCCAGTATTACATCGAGAATGCTTAACATCAAATGTGCTCGTATTAGTCGCTACTTGAAGTTTCAGTATTCTTGTGCAGACGTGTCCTTATGAAACCTGTCGTGAATTTAGCGCAATAAATAAAAGTCCAAAAATATAAAATATTTGCCATGGTATTGGTATCAAATCAAAGTGCCTAGTTTTAAAATTTTTAGAAATTTGTACGGACATCAGTTTTATCACAAAGATGAAGTTATTTATTGCAGTGTGCATTTTCAAGGCAATTTCTGAATTTATTGTAGTAAAGAAACCGTCTTTGACTGCACTTCATTTTACACACCGTCCAGAATTTGTCTTAAGTTCAGACTTTGTTAGGTAGATGCAATGGAAACAATATGCAAAACTAAAGAATGCATTATAAAGAATTCAAAGTACGTAAGATAGTGACAGCTGATGTGAAATAACTATACTAATAATGAAAAATTGTTCACTAAAAAAAAGTAGAAGAAAAAAATATAATGAGATCACTTACACAAAGGTTGAAGTTCTTAACGGTGTCATCAATACACTAAAGAAAGAAATCAAATAACGTTTTAAGATGAGATACTAAACATTAATAATGATTATGTATAATATAATAACCTAAATCAAAACATGGTAAATTTGGCACAAAAGAAAATGTCATAAAACACCATTCGAGCATTGATCTAGGAGGGGCTAAAGGCTTCCGACCACCCACGCCAGGGCTGGGAGCGTAAATTACATGATACATATTTTACATAAATTACGCGTAATTTATGCGTATTTTACGTCGCGTAGAAAACTAATTTATTACAAAATTTTCTACGCGGCGTAGTAATTTATTTACATGAAAATAAATGAATGAATAACCATGTTAAGGCAACTAGAAGTAAGCATTTATTTTAAATCGTTTTGCTAATAATCACAAAAATGAAAATAATTACAGTGGTGAAATGTCAAAAAACACAAACGTAATGCGAATGATAGGACATTTTTTTTCAAAAAGATTAAAGTTTCTTTTAATTTGACAATTGTTGTTAATGTTCGTGCTTACCCACCTAAACTAATATCACTCTTAACAACTTCAGTGCCATTCATTTTATTCAAAGGAACCAGAAAAACTAAATGACTCTCACAGTTAAACTAGAATTGCACTTTTTTAACACTAAATAATATGTTATACAGTGACATTAATTTTGTTCTAAGTAAAACAAACAAAGAATAAAACTTTACGACCAAAAAAATTTCACACTTTTCACTGTCATTTCTTAAAATTGAAAGATTACTAACGAATCATCAAAAGTGTATGAATTGTTCATACACTTTTTGATGATTCGTAGCATTAATTAATAAATTCTTCACTATATTCAGGCGTCATTGCTGCATTCATTTGTGTATTACATTAATAATGTCACATTGTAATAATTTCATCAAAACTAAATTCAAACTAAAATATTAGGTGTGTAACTTAATTCTCGGCCACAGGCACGACACGTTGATAGCAAATTGAAGCAAATCGAATAAGTACCTAATCAGGGAAATAATCCCCGTCGTGTTGGATACATTTGAGCCATCGGTCAGGGAGCTGTCGAAGGCCACTGCGGAAAAAAGAGGGCTGTTTCGAGTTGATAAAGTCATTAATACTTGTGTGGACCTCCTCGACAGAAGTGAAGTGCGTATCACTCAGGTGATGTTGCAGGAAGCGAAAAAAGTGATAATCCAACGGGGCGAAGTCTGGAGAATACGTCGGGTGGGACAAAATCTCCCATCCCAGGTCGGTGATCGTGTTTAAAGTCGTTTTCGCGGTGTGAGGACGCGCGTTATCCTGAAGCAACAGGGCCGACCTTCTGCCCTTGTCGGTGTATGGCTTTTTCAAGCCTTCACTGCGTCACTCACACGAATGAGTTGGTGACAATAGCGCTCAGCATTGACCGTTTCACCAGGTTTGAGCAACTCATAGTGTACGACACTGCGCTGTTACCACCATATGCACAGCAACAACTTCCTGACATGGATATTTGGTGGTAGGCTGACCTGGATAAACCCACGATTTGCGTTGCTTAGGATTATCGTAGAGGATCCACTTCTCATCACAGGTCAAAATCTTGTGGTGGAAATTTTTCTTCTTGAATCTGGAGAGTAAGGACACAGCAGCATCGTAGCGCCTAGACTTGTTCGCAGCTGTGAGTTGGTGGATCACACAACGGCCCTCCTTGTGAACCCGTCCAAGCTTGTGCAGGCGCTTTGCAATGGCTTGCTGTGTTACTCCGAGTTCCTGGGCGAGCTCTGACTGTGTGCGACAGGGATCCGCGTCCGACAGTTGTTCCAGTTCCTCATCGTCAACTTTCTGTGGCTGTCCCGGACGTTCTTCATCACATAGATCGAAATTTCCCTCCTTAAACCGCTGGAACCACTTCTTACACGTACTGTAGGACACAGCAGTTTCACCCAAAGCATCACAAATTATTTGCTGGACTTCCGTGGCCCCTTTTTTGACGCTTTCCAACCGTAGGTTGAAGAAGCGTATATGCTCCAGCTTTTTCCGTCCGTCCGCACGATAACTGGCGTAAAAATGGTTCGATTTCGATGAAATTTTAGTATGTGGTAGAAGAGCCACATAGGGACGAACCCTATTGAAAATGGGACAAATTGGGGTCAAAGGTCACGACGTAGGAGCGGAATCATTCCATTGCCCTTATGCACCATAATTTGCGTAAATACGGTTCGATTTCAATGAAACTTTACTATGTCGTAGGGGACCACCTAGGAGGAACCCTATTGAAAATGGGACAAATGGGGTCAAAGGTCATCACGTAGGAGCGGATCATTCCATTGCCCTTATGCGTCATAACTGGCGTAAATATGGTTCGATTTCAATGAAAGTTTACTATGTGGTAGGAGACTGCCTAAGGACAAACCCTATTCAAAATGGGTGAAGTGGGGTCAAAGGTCAGAACATAAGATCCGGATGAATTCCATTGCCCTTATGCGTCATAAGTTGCGTAAAAATGGTTCGATTTCGATGAAATTTCAGTATGTAGTAGGGGACCACCTGGGGACGAACCCTATTGAAAATGGACGAAATGTGGTCAAAGGTCAGGACATAGGATTGCGATCCTTTCCATTGCCCTTATCCCATATTATTAAGGTGGACGTCAAGTAATCTTGCTTCCTACACTTCCAATGGAAAAAGTTTTGTAAACATTTCCTTCACAATTAATGCGTTCCCAAGGATGAAAATTTGAACATCGATTAAAATAACTTCATATTATAACTTGGAAAACTTAATATGTTCTAAACCATTACCATAATCATATTAAAAATTAATAGCTTTTCCTTTGGTTGTGTTGAAACCAGAGAAAAGATGGCGCGACCTGTACTTTAATGACGTCAGTGGGCAAAAAAATTTTGGATTGCATAATTACGGTTATGGTTCAGAAAATATTAAGTATTCCAAGTTATGAAATGAAGCTATTTTAATCAGTGTTCAAATTTTCATCCTTGTGAACGCATTAATTGTCCAGAAAAAGATGGCGCGACCTGTTTTTTCATGACGTCAGTAGACAAACAAATGTTGAATTGCATAATTATGGTTATGTTTTAGAAAATATTAAGTATTGCAAGTTATAAAATGAAGATATTTTAATCGATGTTCAAATTTTCATCCTTGGAAACGCATTAATTGTGAAGAAAATGTGTACCGAAGTTTTTCCGTTGGAAGTAAAATAAGCAAAATTACTTGACGTCCACCTTAAAGTAGCAATTCTTCTCTGTTTGTATGTACATTTTATTTTGAAAACAGCTTTAAGAATTTTGATGAAAGTCGTTAACCTACCGTTTTCTGGTACTAGAAATCGATTTAGCTTGATCTCGACTTTAGGAGAATTCGTTCAGTGGGTTAAATAACCACCTCGCATTATAATGTTTTTAGTTATGGCGTTGTTCCATTATTCCATTAATGTTACCAATGCTTAGAAATCTTATGACGTCACAATCTCGCCGTGTCTGAGAATGTTGACGCGCGGTCACGCCATCTGTCTCATTACGTCACGCGTTGTGTGTGGATCCTATTAAAGTTTATGACGTCACACTTGCGGCGAGCGATGGTCGCGATTCCCATCTGCCTTATTACGTCACGCGTTGTGTGATTGTGTCCGTCCGCACAATAACTCGCGTAACATTCGTTCGATTTCGATGAAATTTTCGTATCTGGTAGGGGGTCACCTGGGAAGGTACCCTATTTAAAGTGAACGAAATGGGGTCAAAAGTCAGTACATAGGAGCGGGATCCATTCCATTGACATTATGCGTCATAACTAACGTAAAAAAAGGTTCGATTTCGTTGAAATTTTAGTATGTGGTAAAAAACCACCTGGCGACAAACCTTGTTGAAAATGGGCGAAATGGGGTCAAAGGTCAGGACATAGAAGCGGAATCACTTCCTTCGCCATTATGCGTCATAACTTACGTAAAAATGCTTCGATTTGGATGAAATGTTAGTATGTTGTAGGGTCTTGCCTGGGAACGAATTCTATTGAAAATGGGCGAAATGGGATTAAAGGTTAGGACACAGGAGCGGGATCTATTCCATAGCCCTTATGCATCATAACTTACGTGAAAATGCTTCGATTGCGACAACACTTTATCATTTTATTTCAGAGGTATACCAAACCGGTTCTGTTGAATATCATCGAAATGGGATCAAAGGTCAGGGCACAGGACCGAGATTTATTCCACAGCCATTATTCTCATAACTTGAGTGATAACTTGAGTAATGATTTCTGGTATGTTGGAAAGCGTGTTATAATCAATGCATTGCATGATTTTACTAACTTGTTTCTGCTGAAACGCGAACAGGAGGCAGTGCCTCAAATGTTGCTTCTCGAACGACACTTTCTGCCGCTACGGCTGTGAGCGGTTACAGTTGCCTGGAAAGCTGTTGGATGGCGCTGCAATCAGCCATTATCGCACACAGCTATTTGCATTTGCCGGTGTTCTAAGATGGCCTGCGGGTGGGTGGGAATTAAGTTGCCCACCTAATAACATTTGGCGCAACATTATCACATATTGTCTACATAAAATTTGAATAACACATGCCTAACAGTTTCATTCATTTTTATATTTTTTAGCACTTTTAATAATCATAACATGTTTGATCTTTCATTTTTATTGTGTAATATATATGCCCCAGTTTCTTAGAATTTTCAAAGCTCAGTTGGATTCTTGTTGCGTTATGAATGTAGAAAAAGAACAGTTGGTGAACAACCTTTCAAGGTGTGGTGATGACGCTGGTTGAGAGGCCAACCCAGTGGCGAGGAGCACAGCAACACGGGGAAATCAATGTGGTGTTGGTGTGACGTTGGAAAGGGTAGAAGAAATGAAAAACGTAAAATGGAGACTTCGTTTGATTTGCCGTCAGTATCCCACGCACGTCTCGCTGTTAGCCTGGGAACTCGAGTAAAATTGTTTTTTGTTTTTTATTGTGTTTACGCCAATAAGCCATTACATTATGACCATCTACCTAAGAAGCTGTAGGACCCCTTTTAGCCCGCAAAACAGCGGCCACTCGGCGACACATCGATTCGATGAAGTGGCGATAGGTATCCTGGGGTATCTGGTACCATAATCTCAACAGCAGGTCCTCCTGTTCCCTTACTATTCAGGGTGGTGATGATTTAGCACGAACCTGCTTTCCCAAGTAAAACCACAAATGTTCGATTGGGTTCACGTCGGGTGAATTTGGAGGCCAGGGCATTAACAGAAAGCCACCAGCATGTTCCTCCAACCACTCCTTGACGATTCTGGCAGTGTGGCATGGCGCATTATTCTGTTGGTAATGGCCATCACCAGTAGGGAACATACTTGCCATGAATGGATGAATATGGTCCGCAACGATGTTCAGATACCTGACAACTGTTAGAGATTGTGTTATTGGGATAATGGGGCCTAAAGTGTCACAAGAAAACATCGCCCACAGCATAACACTGCCACCGGCCTGTTTCTGCCCAACAGTGCATCCAGGTGCCATAGCCTCCGTTGGTAATTGGCGTATCCGCGCTCGGCCGTCAACGTGATGCAACAGGAATCTTGATTCGTCAGGCCACGCTACTTTCTTCCAATCATCCGAGGTCCAATCGTGATGATCTTGGTCCCATTTCATGCGTTGTTGGCGATGACGTGCAGTGAGCTTGGGGACCCGGCTGGGTCTTCGGCTACGCAGTCCCATGCGCAGAAGGCTGCGATGAACTGTGTGCTGTGACACATTGCCCTGATCATCAGTGTTGTAGCTGCGTGTGATTTGTCGCACTGTGGCCTTGCGGTTACTGTGAACAATGCGCGACAGTCTCCGCTCCCCTCTAGCATCAATGAGCTGCGGACGACAAATGGGTAGATGACGGTTCGTCGTTTAGACATATGTGCACCACTTTTGATACGTACTCACTACAGAGGCACGTGAACGAACCACAAGCCGCGCCTTTTCCGAGATCGTAGTTCCAAGGCGCCGTGACATCACAATTTGTCCTTTATCAAACTCCGATACATCGGCAGCTTCTTCCAGTCTGACTCCGAATACTCTACTAACCGAACACCTCTCCTCGGGTTGTATATATACTGCTCTGTGAACTTCACCTGCGCCACCGTTCGGTCTCCAGGCGCGCTCATTTCTCTAGGCTGGGGGTGGTCATAGTGCAATGATTCATCGGTGAAAAGCAAATTTTGAATTTATTAATTTTTTTTACATTTATGACATGAATCATACATTTTTCACGCGTATTTTACGCGTCACATAGAAAATAATTTTTTTTACGTGTAACTTCTCTGCCCTGCCCCCACTTTCATTCCGGTTACCTTGTTATAAAGTACATTTCGTTGCTAAAAACAGTTGGAAAGCTAATTCATTATGCAAATTTTTGAACCCACGCGTTTGCATGCACTAGCCTTTTAACTGTGAGAGAGATCTGCATTAAAATCGTTGATCACTGCACGGCGGCCAAATGTTCTGAGGCGCTGGCTTCTGATCATTCGTCCGAGATGAGCCCAGATGAACAGTAAGTGGTGTATATGCCTAATGATTCTGATTGTGTCTCTTCTCTGGAACCAGTGACCTAAAATTAGAAACGAAGGTACGGTTCCAAATGCCCGCTTATAGCCCTCGTAGTTGTTCAGGAAATGTTCGTTAAACTCCTAAACTGCAACAGGAAAACAAGAAATATGAGAATGGATTCTCGGGTTTAAGGAGCACTTCCTTTGAAACCTTTCCTAGAGGAAAAACAGAATATTTCTAGGCAGGGTTTCAGGAGAAAAAATTCAACGAAACGTATGTACACCATCTAGAGGAAATTTCCGCGTAATATTTAATGCAAATGTAAGGAGCGTTCTTCATGATGTATTAAACCTGTTACTAAAAAAATCAACCAGATTTCATCGCAACCTGTAAAACATCCACAAATAGAAATATTTACCCTCCGCCACTAGCGGCTGAAATATTTGCTACGAACATTTACAAATTGTGCGCAAAACATTTCTCATAGCGGAAGATATCCCAGGCAAAGGGGAGTTTTCAAATCTGGTTCTTGGAAACGAAGATACCCTTCCAAACACACGGTTAAAAATTTTGTGCACCAAAAACGTGGTGCTTCACGAGCTGTACCACTTTCTGAGAAGAGATACGCCGTCGCGTTTTGCAGACAAAAGCTAACAACGTGGTTTAACTTTTAATCACGTTATGGTACAAGGTTGCACGTAAAGTTGAACCATGTTGTTGGGTTTAGTTTGCACCACAGAAGGGCGTATCTTTTCTAAGAAAGTGAGGCATATGGTGTAGCACCACTTTTTGGTGCGGACTGCCCCAAAATTTTTAACGATGTATGGTGCAAACTGAAACGAAGAAAAGTTACACCCCTAGTAGCAAAACTGTGTGGTACAAAATTTGCCAAGTATATGGAAAATATTTCTTGCCACGAACGCTATCGTTTAGCAAAAAATAATTCTTTAAATTGGACTTTTAGAAGCGCAGATATCATTACAAATATTTACATTAGCGCCTACTAGCGGGAAATTAAACATTATTTTGAGACAAAAAGTACACATAAATGTCTTTCGTCTGTCTGAAAAATAACTTTTTCAGTTATAAGTTTAATAGAAAATAGCCTTTTCAGTTACGGAATTTGTAGAAAATAACTTTTTCAGTTATGAGATTTCTACAAAAAATAACTTTTACAGTTATGCGATTCGTAGTAGCGCAGATACGATTGCAGAAATACGCACTTACGTCCCTACCGGCAAAAAAAAATGTGTCAAAAATTACTGTATTACGCATGCAGACAGTGGCAGCTCCAGAAAATTTTGATAGAGAAATTCCAGATTTTTAGAAGTCTTTTTTGCAGGAGCTGGCACATATGGAGTGCCAGGGACCACCCCCACAATGTCCTTTTTTATACATGTACTTATTTCGTGCTGAAACAACTGTTGTAAGCAAAGCAAAAATGCCTTCCCGATACTCCAACAGCAAATTAAAACAAAAGTGAATATTCTTCTGGTATAAAGTGTATACAATATTTATTGGGTTACAAAGTCTGATCTTTATTGTGCACTCTAGCTGACTACCTCAAAGGTTGCACAGGTACGCTAAAGAGCCAAAACATTATGACCACCTCGCTAATATGACGCTGATCCTCCACCTACCGCCAAAACAGCTCTTACCCAGCGGGGCATCGACCCTTCAAGATTTCTAAAGGTGTCTTGAAGTATCTGGCACAAAAACGTTACCAGCAGATCCTTTAACTCTTATAAGTCACGTGGTTGAGCCGCCGCACACCGGATTTGCTGTTCCAACACAAACCACAGTTTCTCGATTGGATTAATGTCTGGGAAATTTGAAGACCAAGATGTGGAAGTCTTCCTCATGTTTAGCGAACCATTCTTGAACAATCCGGGCAGTGTGCACTCCTACAGATAAATACAGTTGCCGTGAAAGGATGTACCTTTTCTACAATGATGTTTAGGTAGGTGGTAGACACTATAGTTTCCTGCACATGAACGACTAGACACAAGGCTTTCCAGAGGACTCAGGTTTCCCAGTGTGCACTTCTGTAGATAAATGCCGTTGCCGTGAAAGGATGTACCTTTTCTAAAATGATGTTTAGGTAGGTGGTAGACATCATAGTTTCCTGCACATGAATGACAAGACACAAGGCTTCCCAGAGGACTCAGGTTTCCCAGTGTGCACTCCTGTAGATAAATACCGTTGCCGTGAAAGGATGTACCTTATCTACAATGATGTTTAGGTAGGTGGTAGACATCATAGTTTCCTGCACATGAACGACTAGACACAAGGCTTCCCAGAGGACTCAGGTTTCCCAGTGTGCACTTCTGTGGATAACTACCGTTGCCGTGAAAGGATGTACCTTTTCTACAATGATGTTTAGGTAGGTAGTAGACATCATAGTTTCCTGCACATGAACGACTAGACACAAGGTTTCCCAGTGTGCACTCCTACAGATAACTACCGTTGCCGTGAAAGGATGTACCTTTTCTACAATGATGTTTAGGTAGGTGGTAGACATCATAGTTTCCTGCACATGAACGACTAGACACAAGGTTTCCCAGTGTGCACTCCTACAGATAACTACCGTTGCCGTGAAAGGATGTAACTTTTCTACAATGATGTTTAGGTAGGTGGTAGACGCCATAGTTTCCTGCACATGAACGACTAGACACAAGGTTTCCCAGTGTGCACTCCTGCTGATAACTACCGTTGCCGTGAAAGGATGTACCTTGTCTACAATGATGTTTAGGTAGGTGGCAGGCATCATAGTTTCCTGAACATGAATGACTATACACAACGTTTCCCAGAGGAACATTGCCCAAATCAATACACTTCCTCCACTGGCTTGTTTTCATTCTACAGTACATTGTTGTGCCAACACTTCCCAAGGTAAACGATGCACATGTACCCGGCCGTCCAGATGGTGCAACAGAAAATAAGATTCATCGGACCAGGTGACCTTCTTCCAATCATTCAAGGTCCTACTTTGATGCTCGAGTGCCTATTGTAGGCGCTTTAGACTCTGAACCGAGGTTAGTATGGGCACTGGGAGTGGGCCTGCATCCACGCAACCCCATTTTCAGAAGAATCGATGTACTGTGTGTTTTGACACAATACTCTTGTCACCAGCATTCAAATTACCGCCGAGTTACGCCACAGTATCCAATCCATTCTGTTGGCTCGTACCATAGAAATAGCCTTCACTCACCTCTACCATCGTTAAACCGTGGTCGCCCCGCATTTTGCCGGCGGTTCGTGGTTTTTTCCCTCCTCGGACCTAACCATGGCTAACCCTTGCCGTCTCAGAAAGGTTTTTAGACAATACAGCAACGTTGAAATGTGTTTATTTAGTTAAAATGTGAGTTTTTCATGCATGGCCACACCGACTCAAGGTTCCACAAAGTGATGCAGTTTTGCTCCTTTATTATGTTTTGCTAACACCGCCAAGTAATCATTTTGAGAACTAGGTATAGTCAATAGGAAAATTGCTGCTGCATGTTACGATGAAAAAGTTCAATTTCTTGAAGATGGCAATCCGTTTTTTGGTGTAATTGTGACAAGGATGGTAAGTGAGATAATCTCCAAAAAACATAAGTTGCATCTTCTGGACGGCAGGGAACGTGCGCATTGTTTACTTGTGGAAGTGTTGGCACCACGATGGTTATATTCAAATTAATCGGAAACTTGAGACTTGGTCGTTCTGGGTGATGTAGTGGTTAGTATACCCGGGCGCTATCTGTGAGACGCGGATTCAATTCCCGCTCCAGAACGACAAAATTTTTAAGTTTTCGGAGATTACCTGAATTACCATCCTTGTCACTTTTACACCAAAAAACGGATTGCAATCTTCAAAATTTGTATTATATGGTGTAATTCCGTATTTCATTCATGCGTTATCTGCTCCTCTGGGCAATCACGGGATAGAATTCTTAACTTACAGATTCGCTAAACATGAATGTCGGTTGTTTCGACTAGCGAATCCTATGATGGTTATATTCAAATTAATCGGAAACTTGCGACTTGGTCGTTCTGGGTGGGGGTGTGGTTAGCCTACCCGGGCGCTATCTGGGAGACGTGGGCTCGATTCCCGCTCCAGAACGACCAAGTTTTCGGAGATTATCTGTCTTTCCATCCTTGTCACAATTACACCAAAAAACGGATTGCCATGAATACATCCTTGTCGCAATTACACCAAAAAATGGTTGCTTTGACTAGCGAATCCTGTGATGGTTAAGTTCAAATTGATCGGAAACTTGAAACTTGGTCGTTCTGGGTGGTGTAGTGGTTAGCATACCTGGGCGTTTTCTGGGAGACGCGGGTTCGGGTCCCGCTCCAGGACGATGAAAATTTTCAAGTTTTCGGATATTATCGGACTTACCATCCTTGTCACATTTACGCCAAAAATCGGATTGTCATCTTCAAAATTTGTATTATATATCGTAATCCCGTATTTCTTTCATGATTTATCTGCTTCTCCGGGCAAACACGGGATAAGATTCTTAACCTCCAGATTCGCTAAACATGAACGCCGGTTGCTTCGACTAGCGAATCCTGTGATGGTTAAATTCAAATTGATCGGAAACTTGAAACTTGGTCGTTCTGGGCGTTTTCTGGGAGACGTGGGTTCGTGTCCCGCTCCAGGACGATGAAAATATTCAAGTTTTCGGATATTATCTGACTTACCATCCTTGTCACACTTACGCCAAAAATTGGATTGTCATCTTCAAAATTTGCCATCTTCAAAATTTGTATTATGTGATGTCATCCCGTATTTCATTCATGAAGCTAAATTTCCAATTTGATTGTCTCCTTATATGAAAGACTGCATCTTCAGACTTCTGATTAACATTTTCCTTTCTTCCTAAGAGAAAGTGTGCAATGTGGTCTTTTAAGTAGCTGAAGTGAAGATTTCATTCGCTTAAAACAAAATTTCACACCCAAGTTTCACTGGAAATGTATTTTCACTAGTATTTCAGCACCCATTTGGAAGACTGCAGAAAGGAAATCTTGCATGCAGTTAATAAAACTACCTGATCCCGACACAGATTCGAATGGGTTATTAGATTTTATGGTCCTAGAACCAGACAGTGCTGAAGAGCAAACAGGTGAAAACGTCATGCAGTTGTTGTTGTGGAGCGACAATTGTTTAACCAGCCTGGGCGCTTACCGATTCCGTTATGCGCATGTCTTCAAAGCTTTGGTTAATAATGTACAGCCGGAGAGTAACAGAGAAGTATTCATTCGTTTTTGTTTTTTTTTCATTTCTTCGAAAAGAAGAACGTGGTTATGGGCTATGTATCACTACGCTCGTCTCTGTGTACACCATATCCCTAACGCTCTCAGTCCAATTTGGAAAATTAATTTCTCATTGGAAAACCTGGACTGGGATCTTTAAACTTCAACCTTTTCCCAATGCACAACTTAGCTGCTAACGGGTGTAAATGCTGATAACACTGAATTCAAAATACATTTTATTTCGTATGATTTCTTCTAAAAATCCGATGGAAACAATGCTTTTTCTCTTCAATACCCTTAGTCTATTTTGCAGATAGTTCCTTCTACAAATAATGCGCAGTTCTCTCTCTAGAGAACGTAAATGTATGATTTCATGGTAAGAAATAATCTGTATATAATTTTTAATTCTGCAGTAAAATACAATTTGCATTCGTCCGAGGTGGGTCCGGGTTCGAATCCCGGTGAGACATGGATGTTGTGTTTGTTTTACGGCACTGGCTCTCTCCCTTCCCTGGAACCAGTGGCCCTAAATTAGGGACGGGCGACTGCTTATAGCCCACTGAGTTGCTCATGGCGGTCGCTAAACCTCCAATCAAAGAAAAAAAAATAAAATTTCGTCACTAATGGGGTGTAAACGGATGTTTCTGTTACCGCCATATTTGTAGCGGCATGTGCGTTTCTAAAAGCACAACTGAAAAAGTTCTTTCTTGGTCAAAATGTCACTCACTACGGAAAATGTTTTGCCAATATTTGTAGCTCAAGATACTACTGCTGATTTTTCGGCAGTAACAGTTTTGCCACTGTTTTGGATACTTTTCCCTTTCAGGTATATCTATACATCTAAATTCCCAATTGCAAAAAAAAAAAAAAAAGAAAAAAAAAAGATATTATCTCCAATTCTAGAAAAAAAGATATTACCTGCAATTCTAAAATTTCGATTTAAACATTTGTTTTTACATCAGATCCCATTCATTGCTAGGCACATTCTGCATAAAATTCTTAGCCGCGGTGGCGCAGTGGTCTAAGCGATGACTTCTGATCATTCGTCCTAAAGGGGTCCGGGTTCGAATACCGGTGAGGCATGGATGCTGTGTTTGTCTTATGGCACTGTCTCTCTCCCTTCCCTGGAACCAGTGGCCCTAAATTAGGTACGGCCAACTGCTTGTAGCCCATTGACCTGCCGACGGTGGACGTTGAACCTCCAATAAAAAATAATTCAAAATTTTGTACAATGCATAGTTTCGGCAGCAGGTGGCATAGGTGTGTATTTCTGTTATCAACTGTACCTCTGCTTCTAAAACTCCGATTGAAAAAATTCATTTTTTACTATATGCAATTTGCTATGTTGATAATTGAGAACTTTATCCTTTTAAAATAACCTACAGTTTTTCCAGTAAGGCGTGTACATATTCGATTCTTTATTTAATTTTGACATCTCTGCTTCTAAAAGTCATTCTATTTTCATCGTACAGCTCCCGCCATGAAAAATATTTTGGAAATATATTTTTCTTTTCTTTTACAATGCGCATTTCTTTTGCTAGGGTGTGTTATCTTGGATTTTCATTTGCAAGAGCATATCTGATTCTAAAAATCCGATGATTGAAAACATCCTTTCTTGGTAGGAGAGCATTAATACAGAAGAATTTTCGAGCACTTTTTTTTTTTCAAATAACGCTCAGTTTTATCAGTAGGGGCGTACAATTACGTAACGTTTTCCTTCATATCTGTGTAATTCCTTTCAAAGAAAACATCCGAATTATCTAATATATCAGCTAAGGTGATCTTACGCATTACTTTTGTAGTCTTGGTCAAGTAATTTAAGTAGAAATTCCACGTGAAATAAAAGAATGGTAAAAAAATCAATATCTTCAAAGGGCTTCATTCATGAATACAACAGAAGATTCATTTGAAAAAAAAACAAAAAAAAAACCAAAAAAAAAAACAAGATTTCATGTATCTTGGTTTAACACTTTTCAACACATGAATTCGCAAATTTTTCGAGTTTAAGTTAAAACGATTGTTTACGACATAAGAATTCAAATATCTGCACAAAAACTGCACAAAAATAACTATAATCAGAAATTCATAAATTTGTTTAATTATTTTAAAAATTACAACGGCCATTAGGGATGTTGTTTAATTTAACACTCATAGATGAATATACAAACATGGTACAAAAACAGCCCCCATGATTTCGTTGGCATTGGAGACAAAAGTGGCGCTATTACTTGTAACTCCATTATTTAAAGTACCCCTATTATGATGTAGGCTGTTGGTAGACTTGTGGTTAGCACTGCCGACTGTAAACCTGATGGCTGCAAGTTTGAAACCTGTTGCTGCAGAGAGCCCTGAATATCTGCTCTGCCAACCCAATAGCTGAGTTGCTGGTTTCTCACCGCTCGTCCGAGATGAGCCTGGTTGGAGCCCCGGATGTCTCAAGGGTGATATATTTGTCTGTCCTTTCGTTGGAACCAGTGGCCCTAAATTATGGAAAAACGACTGTTTGTAGCCCTATCAGTTGTTCACAAAAGAATACCCACCGCGCTTCGGAGAGCGCAACAAACCAACGGACCAGGGTAAGGACCCCTATCTTCTTCTCTATCTCCTGTGCTTCACCTGTCTTATCGCATTCCTTTCAGTGTGCTGGAACCCATACACCCCTTTACGCTCTCACACTTGACGCAGAGGTCTCTCCAGACGAAGGTCGACAGGTCTTAACCGAGCCTTGGGAGAAGTCCCTACGACAAAATGAGGCCTGATTTCTCTTTCTGCAAGATGATCAGTTAATGCTTAGATCTGTGCTAATGCAGTGCAAGTATGACAAGATTACGCAGGCATCAGAGATGCCAACAACTCGGCCATTTGATTGGAATATTGGTTTACAAGAGTTAAATTTGTTTGTTTGCTTGGGAGTTTAATGGCCACCTCATGAGCAACTATAAGGGGTATTAGCAGTCACCAGTTGCTGCCACCAGGAAAGGGAGAGAGCCAGCGCCAAAAGACAAACACACCATTCATGCCTCGTAAGGGATATAAAGCCTCGCCCAGGTAGGAGGTAAAGTCAGAAACCTGCGTCTCTGACCAATCGGACGCAGGGACGGCTCATGAGGCTGGTTCTTCAGTTTGTCGAATAGCCGTCCAAATCAATAGCACAGTGACATGGTGTTTACGATAATGGATTTGGGAGAACTCTCATACCATTTGGTATGAATCTGGTTTACACGAACCACAGAAGGAGAGCGTCGTCTCATTCGGAAACAACACACTCCAACGTTGTTTCTACTGCTATCCAACGATATTCGGCTCCTGCATTTATATGCTTTGGTCTCTATAACGATCATTCAAAGACATTTGGCGAAAAATGGATTGCATGCAATGCGCTTAATGCGTCGTTTGCCTCTGACAGGCAACTACCCAAGAGCATCTACTTTGGTGAGAAGAGCGCAAACTTTGGGCACAGGAATGGCACCAAGTCTTCTTCTCTGATGAGGCCCGCTTCTGGTTTGATATAGATGATATCCATATAAAGGTATGGCAGCCCCAAAGACGGACGGTAATCCTACTTACGTTCAGAGGCATGGCACCAAGTTGTCCTCTCTGATGAGTCCTTCTTCTGGTTTGATACAGATGATGTCCATGTAAGGGAATGGTGCCCCCAAGGACGGACAGTAAACATGCGTACGTTCAGAGGAATGGCATCGAGTCGTCCTCTGTTAGGAGGCTCGCTACTGGTTTGATACAGATGATGTCCATATAAGCGAATGGCGTTCCCGAAGATGCACGGAAATCCTGCTTACGTTCAGAGGAATGGCACCAAGTCGTCCTCTCTGATGCGGCCAATTAAAGGTTTGATGCAGATGATGTCCATGTAAGGGAAAGGCGTGCTCAAGGGCTCACGGTAATCCTGCTTACGTTCGGAGAAATGGCACCAAGTTGTCCTGACTGATGAGTCCTACTTCTGGTTTAATATAGATAATGTTTTATATAAGTGTATAGCGTCCCCAAGGGCGGACAGCAATCCTGATTACGTTGAGATATGCTGCACTGTAGGGACTATCGGAGTTATGGTGTGAAGTGCCATAAGTTACGACGTTGAGGTATGCCGAACTGCAGGGACTATCGGTGTTATGATGTGAAGTGGCAGAAGTGCCATAAATTACGACGTTGAGATATGCTGCACTGCAGGGACTATCGGTGTTATGGTGTGAAGTGTCATAAGTTACGACGTTGAGATATGCTGCACTGCAGGGACTGTCGGTGTTATGATGTGAAGTGCCATAAGTTACGACGTTAAGATATGCTGCACTGCAGGGACTATCGGTGTTATGGTGTGAAGTGCCATAAGTTACGACGTTGAGATATGCTGCACTGCAGGGACTATCGGTTTTATGGTGTGAAGTGCCATAAGTTACGACGTTGAGATATGCTGAACTGCAGTGACTATCGGTGTTATGATGTGAAGTGCGATAAGTTACGACCTCCGATCTCCTGTTGTCATCAGACTAAAGCTGACAGCACAACGATGCGTGGATGATATTCTACAATATCTTCCTCTTCCTTTGCGAAATCTCTACCATCATTTTTCACCAATACAACGCACTTCCCTGTGTGACTCGCGTAGCTTTCCAGTGTCTGGGTGATGTCAACAGCCTGCTTAGGTCAGCCACGTGGGTATATCTTTTCCGTATTGAACGCATCTTTTATACTGTAGGACGTTTGTCTCCGAGGGGGTTCAGATCTAGCTTATGCACTGGACAACCTGCGTATCCAACTGGAAGAGTGATGATGGAATGTATCACAGGACACTACTTGGACCTTTATGCATTAATGTTACGACGCATTGCTTCGTATATCACTGGAAGGCAAGCTGGGAGGTCTGGAATAAGTTGGCTTCCACCATGTCAGGGTGTATCATTGATATTTTGACACTTTGCACAATAACTGCGGCAAGTTTCCGTAGTCTGCATCACGGAATTGCAATTTTAGTATCCATGACTAAAACTTTTTTTTTTTCCACGAGTGACCTCTTACCTTGATTGTTTGGCAAATGATGCGGGCAAAATCTGGTGCAATAGTACTCATAATAGTTTGGACTTCAGGTTGGACGTTGCTGACAGTTCTTATGCAGTCGTCAATTGTGCTAAATCCAAACCCTTGAAAGCAAAAATGGAGAAAACAGCAGTGATTAAAGGCAAAGAATGACGAGCAATTATTTACATATTAATGAGCCACTGCAAACAAATAGTTACGATTGAAAGAAAGCATTTAAAATTAATGAACGATAAGCTGTTATTTAAATATGTGTGTGAAAAACAACTTACAAAAAGCGTTACCCTTCAAGGATATATTTAAAGACAATGAATGAAGGATTATTATTTACATAGTAACAGCTTCCAGAAACCGTTATCCTTGAAGAAAAACGTTTTAAGTAAATGAATGTCGATCTATTATTTATATGAAAATCCTCCAAATACGTGGCGGCAGTGAATAAACAGAGACAACGCTCTTTCCACTTTTAGCAACACACAACAACCGAAAATTTTTTATTCGGTCACCGCTGGGGAATTGAGTGTAAGATCTCTCGATATCTAGCCGAGCGGGTTAGCCTTACACCACGGTGGCCAACAATTCACGGAGCTACGTGTGTTTCTCTGTCAGCGTGTTTTTCAATCCACGTCGCTATGTGTGTTTTTCTGTTTATATATTTGAAGGGCTCGGGTGCAAACCGTGGTAACCAACACTTCTGTCGTTGTGAGATACGTAGGTTACAAGTTGTAAAAAAATATAAACGTCTGCACTTACCATAAATTAAAAGTTGTATTGTGCCGCCAATTGTTGAAATAAATGTATAATAAATACTCAAAAATGCTCAGATTACCACCGCAGTTGTTTTTCATACGCGACTCATTGTTTTACAAAAATGTTGGCCGCCATGGTTTACGCCCGAACCTTTCATCTATGAGCTACAACTTACAAAAATCACTATCCTTCAAGGATTACGTTTAAATGTAATGAATGAGGAGCTGTTATTTACATAATAATAAACTATAATTCACAAAAATAACTATTCTTCAAGGAAGGCTTTTAAATCCCTTAAATGCCGAGTTTTAATTCACGTATTCATGAATTCCTGTTACTTTGGAAGACACGTCGGTTGAGCGTAAAATCGTGTCTTCAGCATCAAATGCCGTTATCAAATTCACTTGGAATCTGCAACGCGATGATTTCAGGCCTTGCTGATGAAGCATGAAATGGGGAAATGGAACTGGTGGATATACTTGTTCAAAATAAACTCTCTATAAGAAATCCCAGACTCCTTTGGATTCTTCTGATTTCAATATGTAGTCCGTGTCAACGAGCGTTTAACTTATACATTTTATGCCTCTTCCATGGGGAAGTTTGTTCAACGTCAAACACACTTTCCTTAAAAAGAAAAAAAAATATGTATTAGGTGTGCAACTTAATTCTCGGCCCCCTAACCGCAAGCCATCATAGAACATCGGCAAATGCAAATAGCGCCATCCAACAGCTTTCCAGGCAGCCGTAGCCGCTCACAGCTGTAGTGACAGAAGGGACGAAAGTTGACAGTGAAAGTAATGTCGTTCGAGAAGCAACATTTGAGGCACTGCCTCCTGTTCGCGTTTCAGCTGAAAACAAGTTCCGCGGAAGCCCAGCAAATGATCTGTGCTGTTTTGTGTGAATCTGCTGTGTCCTACAGTACGTGTAAGAAGCGGTTCCAGCGGTTTAAAGTAGGGAAATTTCGATCTCCGTGATGTTGAACGTCCGGGACAGCCACAGAAAGTTGACGATGTGTTGGGCGCGGATCCCTGTTGCACACAGTCAGAGCTCGTCCAGGAACTCGGAGTAACTCGGCAAGCCATTGCAAAGCGCGTGTACAAGCTTGGACGGATTCACAAGGAGGGTCGTTGGGTGCCCCACCAACTCACAGCTGCGAACAAGTCTAGGCGCTACGATGTTGCTGTGTCCTTGCTCTCCAGATTCAAAAAGAAGGATTTTCTCCACAAGTTTTAGACCTGTGATGAGAAGTGGATCCTTTACGATAATCCTAAGATGCGCAAATCGTGGATTTATCCAGGTCAGCTTACCACTAGTACCTCTAAACCGAATATCCATGCCAGGAAGTTGTTGCTGTGCATATGTTGGGATCAGTACGGTGTCTTACACTATGAGTTGCTCAAACCTGGCGAAACGGTCAATGCTGAGCGTTATTGTCAG
Organism: Macrothele yani; assembly: GCA_039090855.1. Taxonomy (NCBI): domain Eukaryota; kingdom Metazoa; phylum Arthropoda; class Arachnida; order Araneae; family Macrothelidae; genus Macrothele; species Macrothele yani. The sequence continues at coordinate 97,796,717 of CM077005.1, read as the reverse complement.
CAACTCATTCGTGTGAGTGACGCAATGGAGGCGAAAAGGCCATTCACCGGCAAGGGCAGAAGGTCGGTCGTGTTACTTCAGGATACCGCCGGTCCTCACACAGCGAAAGCGGCTTTAAGCACGATCACCGACCTGGGGTGGGAGACTTTGTCCCACCCGGCGTATTCTCCAGACTTCGCCCCCGTCGGATTATCACCTCCTTCGCTCCCTGTAACATCACCTGAGTGATACGCACTTCACTTCTGTCGAGGAGGTCCACACAAGTATTGAAGACTTTATCAACTCGAAACAGCCTTCTTTTTTTCCGCAGTGCCATTCGGCAGCTCCTGACCGATGGCTCAAATGTATCCAACACGACGGGGATTATTTCCCTGATTAGGCACGTAGTCGATTTGCTGTCAACGTGTCGTGCCTGTGTCCGAGAATTAAGTTGCACTCTAATATGATAACTGTAGGGTTCTCGCAGACTAATTCCAAATCACTAAGTTCGCGAAAATTCATCTATCCAAAATCAGCATATTTTTTTTAAGTGTTACTTTATTAGCAGCGGTATATTTAGAGTTTTTATTTCATTCTGTGGATAAAGCATGAGGTGCCCATAATTTTTGTCAAATACGTGATTCAGTTCGTTTTATGTGCCTAAGAGCACACACACTGGTGTTCTAAACTTAAGGACGGAGTACATTGTTATCTGTATAAGAAAAAACAAAACATGACAGCTGGGAAATGGGGAAATAATTGCATTGGCACCATATAATATTTTTTCCAACACATGAAAAGACACAAAAAATTGTTCATAACTGATGCACAAATTACACTGTAATCAGTGTTTACGCAAAAGTTACAAATTTCTGAAGGACATAGTTGGAGAATGGATGTACAGTGCTTACCGATAACCAGACGGAGAGACATTTCAGTATGGAACATGTCCACCCGGAACTGCTGTGCAGCTCTCACAACGTTGTGGCATACTGAGCACCAAGCGATCCTGGAGATCCTGAGGCGAATTGTCCCATTCCTCCTTCACAGCACGGATGAAGCCCTGCTAGTTTTCTGGAGTAGAGGTTTCAAGCACCAATGCGTCTCCACATCGTGATCGATGGGGTTGAGGTCTGGGGCGCGTGCTGGTCAATCGATGCGATGAATATCTCTGAAGTCCTATATTTTTTTCGGGAACAAGAAGTTTTGCGCCCCATATGCAAATTACAGGGATTTTAATAGCTATGCAGCAGTTGAATCTTCATGCCTGCATTTACAGTGGTTCTGTCGGTTTTTAGGACAAGAAGTTAAAACGACGTTGTAGGTGGAAGCGAAAACTCGTTGTGCTATGCTTTGTAAATTTAAGTGGGTCGAAGAGAATCAGAAGCTAAGCGAAACATACGTCAAGTCTTTGGGGAAGATTTCCTTACCGATCGTAAGGGGCAATTCACACTTTCGAAGTTTTGGAACGGAGACGAAATGCTGGAAGATGTATGTCTTCCTTTCTAGAACCCCAAATACTGTTATTTACGACAAACTGTGAACTGAGAGTCAGATCTTAGTCTAACCAGCTTCTGCATACCGAATATTCTTGGGACCTCAGAACCTACAGAGCGGCTTCACCCCCCACAAACTAGGAAAAGAGAATACTCGATAGATGTGTTCCTCACCAGTTGTGAGACAAAAACGAAAGGCATCGTCTCAACATTCGTTCCTTTGTGTTTCTGCGCGAAAAGAACGAGGTTTTTACTCGACCGAATTATCACTTGTGATGAGAAATGGGCACTCTTTCATCACACCAGACGATCATGTCAATGGCTTTAGGCCAATGAGTCACCACGAAAATGCTTCAACGAAAAAGATCTTCACTGCAGGAAGATTTATTCTTCCTACTGCTTTCTGGAAAACATGGGGCTATACCCTATATTGACAAAAGTCACTGGACACCTAGAAGAGAAACACAACATAGCATTTATTGACATACATTATTACGGTGTCGGTCCACCTTTGGCCTTAATGCATGCACTGACCCTTCGAGACAGGCTTTCGACAACGTTTTGGACCACAGCGATAGGTATGCGCTTCCATTCAGTACATAATGCTGCCGCTTAATTGTTGCTTAGTAGTAGGCCTTAGTTCCAAACTTCTTACGCGGAAATCTAATTAATCCCATAGGTGCTCTATGGGATTAAGATCAGGACTCTGTGCTGGCCAGTCTACACACGATACGGAATTATCTTCAAACCACGCCGTAACACTCCTTGCTTTATGGCTCGGTGCATTATCCCGCTGGTACCAACAAAGCTGGGTTCCATAGTATTGCCACAGAGTTGGTAGGGCATAATTGTCCAGAATATCGAAGGTAGACGTACTGGTTAACAAACTTCTGCACGATAACCAATGGGCCGGGACCATACCACGAAAAACACTCCCGCACGAGTACACTGTTAGCTACAAACTTGACTGCAGAACAGTTCACTGTGGTAAATAGCATTCCCCGGCTGCCGCCATGCACACACACGGCCATCAGACTGATGGATCGTGTATCTGGGTTCATGAGTCCATAGGACCCGTTTCCATTGATCTATGGTCCACGATAAATGTTTTTTACACCATATTAAATGATGAGTAGGATTTCGAGTGGTGATGAATGGCTTATGAGCAGCTGCACGACCACGGTAACTCACGGAATGAAGTTCTCTGCGAATGGTACGTGTACGTACCGAGGTTCCAGCATTTTTACTCACCTGTACACTGAAGTCTTGGGCAGTACTCCGTCAATTAGCTGTAACGACTCTCCTGAGGCTTCGACGTCCTCTATCAGTGATTTTCTTTGGTCTGCCGGTACGTTTTGCTGCTTCAGGCAAGCCATGTGCCTGAAGCAGCAAAGTACATCCGAAACAGTTGACTTCGGTATGTTTCAACGCCTCTCGGTTTCTCTTATGGACAGCACACTCATATAACACCCAACAATTTTTCCTTTCCCAAAGTCAGTTCTCTCCCGCCGCAACATTTTCACTCAACCTCACAGTGCGATACGATCGCGGTCAGCTTCAGCCTTGTTTGTATACAGTTAGCAACTTTACCGCGCATCTGAACAACACAGCGGATCCGCTCATTTGCTATTTAAGGGGTATCCGGTGACTTTTGGCAATATAGTGTAGTTCTCTATGAGCTGTTGCAGGTTGGCAAAACCATTATAGCAGAGGTACATCGCGTCATGATGCAAAGAATCCATGATCAACTGCGGAAATTGTAACCTGCGCTAATGATTTGTAAGACACCGCTGTTGCTAGTGGGCAACGTCAGACCACCCATATATGTGTTGTTAGTATACAGTGACACAGTTGCAGCGGCAGTGTGGAGAGTTTTGCCGTAGCCACTTAATTCCCTGAGCATTTTACATACAGACAGTTTCGTGCCTTGGACAACAACTTCTGGCAGACGACCTTCCAGAACCGCTTCAGAAAATATGAACTGAACTCTTTCTTTGCCTATAAACCATGTTCCTGTTAGTTGTTTTTGGTTTGAGTTTATTTGCGCAAGGGCCTCAAAGGGCCAAAGAGCGCCCATTGTCCAGTTACCAAATACATTGTTATGAAGACTATTTTGATGAATGAATTTAGTTTGAAATGGATAGTGTGCCATTATTTATAACACATATAAAAACGACAGGACTTTTTGCGCAGCCAGATAGTCCTCAGTTATCACCAGCTTCTTGTCTGCGTGGTAGGCAACTTTCATAGGCCGCAATTCCGCTGCTGACCACCTAGCAGGCGGTTTTCCAGGGTTTTCGCGAATGTAACGTGAATGTGTGGATGGATCCACACATTCTAACTAGCTTGCTAGCTCCGGAGTAGTGTCTTCAGAGTAAATTTTCGTGAAGAGCTGCGTGTTGTAAAGGATAAATGTATGTGCTTATTAGTGTTTTATACACTGGACCCTACCGTTAGGATCCTTTTTTGTGTGTTTTAGGCACTAAGTAAGATTAATACACAAACGTTCACGATCCCAGACATTACAGGGTAGAGGGTTCCAGCGGCATAATTAATATTCTCCTCCATTTAGGGATCCTCTCATCTATAGAAGACAATCTAACTAATATGTGCTCTGGAACTTTAAAATTTATACTTTTCTTCTACATGTCATGTTTTCGGAGTTCTCTGAGCTAAGTTCACGAATTCGTCGTTAGAGGCGCTGAAGTCGAGTTAACAGGATGGCTCCCTTGCACACACACCGGTACATAAGTGCCCACTTGCCCTCTTCTGGAAATATGACCATTGCATTCAGTCCTTGGGAGGTATTTCAAAGTTTTTCTCAATAACGTTCGTTCTGACTGCTAACTTTTCTGTTGAACTTATGCATGTGGGCGCGCGTGTGTTTGCGTTTGTGTGCAGTAAAAACTAGTAAAATGTTTGGAAACTTATAGTAGAAAACAATAATGAAATTTTGAACTGAATGTTGGAGCACAAAGTACGAGTACATAAATACGGTGTGGGAAAGTATGAAAGACGAAAAAGTGAAAAATGTATTACCCTCTGCAGCAGCCATTCACCGCTAGAGAAAGTTTCTTCGAAAACTTTGTCTTACAGATATATTTTTTTCTTATTCTTAATGGGTAATTGAGTGATAGCTGTGGTTTCGTGTCGCATGGGACCTAAGTGCCAAAAGGCGCAAAACTCAAAAGAACAACAGAGAAGGATTCTTGTCTCAACAAGCTGTCCATAATTTCATTTATCCATCATCTTTATGTAGTTTTTTTTTCTGGTTTTCAGTTCAATCTGTATCTTGTGGGTGAAGCAAAAACAGAAACATAACAGAGATGTTGTTCACACAATTTTAGAACAATTTTCCAACTTTAAATTTGTAAGGTGACGGAGTCGGGCCCCACTAATTATTTCCATGTAGTAATATTTTCTGCAATTATTTCTCATTTCAAAGGCAATGTAATGTAAATTCAAACGCACGTGTTGGCACGTGGCACCATTTCCTTTATGTCTGATTATGTAACACCGAACGAAGCATGTGACTAGCGACATCCTTGACTCCGATCTGATCGTTGGGGTCCAATGTATAGGTCAAAGGTCATCACTTCTGGTGAACGGTTAACTCCACACCGATCGGATTTCCCGAAGCGGAAAGGGGGAGGGGAGATTAAGGATATAATAGGAAGCGACACGTTCGGTAGAGGGGCTTCAGCCGCGGATGGCTGAGTGGTTAGCAGTTCAGACTACCAATGCAAGGTCCTCAGGTTTGATCCTGGGCTGATCTTGCGGAGGTAGTGTGAGTTGCTAACAATCACTGAATATTCGCCGTGCATCGGACGAGCACGTTAAGTGACGGCCCCCAGGCTGGATCCACTGGTCAAATGGGTATCTTTTGCTATGCCCCCCCCCTGAAATTCTCTCACCCCTCTATGTGTAACATCGTACTTGTACGGTGGCGCCATCTACTGTACTCTAATCTCACTACAAACTGTTCTGTCAAAGTCGCTAGACTTGCTCTCATTCCTTCCGTTTCTGTGTCCTGCCCAAAAGGCGAACTCGCTGTAGGTGGCTGGGACCTAAATCTACCCACTGTGGACGGAAGTCCTTCAAGAAAATGACTCATACTCGCTAGAGGGCTTTTCGCGTTTCACCTTCCACGGAGTAAGAAGTGTTTTACAGAGAGAGTGTCGGTTAGATCTCGGGGGGGGGGGGGGGTGTCGTTTTTCACCGACGGAGGAGTCAGGGTTTTTTCGGCGGTAAGAGATCGGCCGGGGTTTTTGACGGAACGACTCAAGTCCACGTGGCGGAGGGTTTTCCAGGATATCGTGAGATAGTGAAGTGTTCGCTATCTGGGAAGCTGTTGGCACGTGGAGAAGCCAATCGAACGGAACTTATTCTTTAATCTATTAAATTTTGTTTCGTCTAACCAAAGATTTGTTATTGGAATTATTCATTTTCTTGAACTGAAGTGATTACTGACTACACATTCCAGTTTTGTTCAACGATCTTGTTTAACTCTACGGCACTCAAAAGAACCTACGTCAGGCCCGTTTGAGATATTCGGATCACGTAAGGCCTAGGGGCAGACCGAACTCAGAGGGACCTGACATATTGTGGCGCAGTCGGCGGTACGTGTAGTATCGGCAGTACGTGTTTTATTGGCAGTACGTGCAGTATCGACAGCACGTGGTCAGAGAGGTGACAGACAAAGGAAGTAGGGCACGTGGTCAGAGAGGTGACAGACAAAGGATGTAGGGCACCTGGTCAGAGAGGTGACAGACAAAGGAAGTAGGACACGTGGTCAGAGAGGTGACAGACAAAGGAAGTAGGGCACGTGGTTGCCAGGAATCCAAGGACAAGGGCAGGTCTTTGCCAGGAATCCATTGACAACGGACAGAGGGAAAAGTGCACGTGGTTGCCGGAATCCAGCGACAACGGACAGAGGAACCAAGTGCACTAGGTTGAAAGGAATCTAGTGACAACGGACAATGAAACGAAGTGCACGTGGTTCAAAGGAATTCAGTGAAAAGGACAAAGAGACAATCGGCACGTGAAGACGATGATGGACTTGATTTAACACATGAAGCAGTACAGATGAAAAAGAAGGTGGCTCGAACGCCTCGGGTAATGTACCATTTTCTTGACTCTCATTGTATGTGATAAGTTTAAAACCTTGATATCTCCTGAGCTAAACAGAGAGGAGCAATGGGGAGGCTAGAGCAAATTGATTATCTAGCGGAATTATGTGACCTATTTACGAGATACGTGGGGTCAAGGGGAAGCGAGGAAAAAAACCCCAGACAATGATGTAGCAGGGGGTTTGCAGGGAGCTAGGCTAAATGTAGCGGACCGGAACGCAGCTATGGGCCTAAATTTCCTAATCAAGGAACTAAGATAGTGAGTAAACCAGGTAATTCTGAGAAAATTGGAGTTTGCTTTCGTTGTGGAATGAAGGGGCATTTCAAGAACAATTGTTCCCAGAAATCATTGCCCAAAAGGTAAGAGGGTAATCGAGGGAGTTGGAGGAAAAGAAGACCCGAGAAGAATTAATCGTATCAGCCTAGAGCAACGAGGTGAGAGGGACGTAGTTCAGGACAGGCAGGTCATTATCCAAGAGAAAACGGCTGAAGAAAGAATCCCCGTAAGGGCAGACAGGGTGTCCGCACGGGATAGTTTACGGGCGGAGATAGCGGAAATTCCGTTAGGAGGCGCGTTGAAGCTTGCAGGAGAAAATGAATCGGAAGCAGTGGCATTAGTAGACACTGGGTCCGAATTTTCCTGTGTAAGGGCAGAGGTTTTAGGTGAAAAGTCATTTGAAAGGCAAGGTTCAGTGATTTTGACAAGTTTTGATGGAGGAAAGAAGGAGTTTCCTATCAAACAATTGAGGGTCATAATTGAAAAGGAAGGCATGATCAAAGGGGTAGGTTCGTCTGCCGAGATTTTGTGTGCCATTGTTCCCAACCTCACTAATCAGGTAATTTTAGCACCAGATGATTTTCTGAGATTAAGGGAGTTACAGGAAGCGACGCCTCAGTGGCCGACAGGAGGAGGAAATTCCGAGTCGGATATATCAGATAAGCACGTGGTAGGAAAAATTTCCGAGTCGGAGACGTCAGGGGAGCACGTGGTAGAAAAAAATCCGAGTCGGAGATGTCAGATAAACACGTGGCGGGAGAAAAGGCGGAGTCGGAGAGGTCGGATAAGCACGTGGTAGGAGAAAGCAGATGATAGCGCTTTCGCGGTAGCATGTTATTTAAGTCAGCGTGACGAGAAAGCTCAGATTCGACCGGTGGCGTATGCCAACACAAAAAAATTGAGTGATACGCTGACACGGTGTGCGGCGAGCCATAAAGAGGCGTATGCTATTGTCTGGGGGTTGCAGAAATTTGAAGGGTGGATATTCGGATACAAGATCGAGGTGATGTCGGATCGTAATACACTTACATTCCTTACTAACTCAGCCTCTCAGAGTTCGAAACTGCAACGATGGATTTTAGCCATCTCACAATTTAATTTATGTTTAACGCATGCGACAGGAAAAATAATTCCACATGCGGACGCGTTGTCACGTCTGAATTTCGTTGACTAGGGCAGTGCCACGATGGGGTAGGCCGAGATAGCCGCAGGTTATACGGCAGAGGGTCATGAGAGTGGTACCCGTGGCTTATTCCCAACGACCACAAAATGCCACAAGTGAAGTGAGTACGAAATGCCGCAAGAAATATATGCACTGAACTTTATGGTGGCATAGTAGAAATTTGCATATGGTATTTGTATGGTCAATACATAACCTTTTCTATGTTGTACTTGGTATGAGTCAAAAAAATTTTTTTGCTTCAGTCTCTTCTTAATAGAATGTGAATTCTGAATTTTCATTACTGCTGCGTCGCGCGTTCTGATCTTCAGGTTATTTTGCAACTTTCGTTTTAAATTCTTAAGTTTTTCTTATGTTTTCGGCTCTGCTCTTAAGTATATATATGTATATATATATATAAAGGGTCGGAAAGTTAATATGACTTATTTTTCCCATCAGAATTGGCGGTAGAACAAGTTCCCAAAGTTTGGCCAAACATTTCAGAAATACCCTAAATATTCAAAATGTGTTCGACATGTTGAAACATCGACTTAATTTCTTTAACTTTACTTTCCTTTTCCGTGATTCTATTTAACTGACTTCTTTTGACAGTCTCATTGATTCATGAAAATCACAATTGGCAAAAAGAGCTTTTACTCAATAAAGAAGTTTTTGCTGATTTAAGTGTGTATTATTTACGCATTAAACCTGCAAATTTGTTTTTTTAAAGATTTTTGAATCTGCTAAAGCTATGTGGAAAATAAAGACATTCATTCCCTTTTATCGTATTCTTCAATTTTTACTGTCATAAATTTTTTTCCAAAAACAATGCACAGAAAATTTTTTATGAAAGGAAGCAATGGCATTGCGGCACAAAAGCAGAAAACCAATTGCTGTCTTACTTTCAGTGACATCATAGTTTATTTTTGTGATCACGTAATCTTTCCGAACGGGAAGAAACAAAAGAAATGTTACAACAAACATACCAAATATGCCATCCCGATCTATGATATATACGAACGCAGTACAATACAGATTTTGGAAAATAATTCGCAGAACAAGTGAGTTCATAAATCCGGAAACTCTAATTCCAAGGGTAAGCCAACAGCGTGGTATTATAATTTTTACGATAGTCGATTAACCTTTTGGTGTATTTTTTCTTCTTAGCAATATTACATTGAATTCGCATGTGACAACTGCTACGTGTATATGATTTTGCCTTCTTTTTTTGTTCTTATGTAAATTATGTTTCTTCGTTAGTTTTCTTTCTGAACGGCGCGTGAATTTCCTCGAGTTTTCTGATACATTTTGGCAACGACTGAGAGTGAGTCAAGGTTAAATAAAAACCACTTCGAAAGTAAAGGTGTGTGGTATGTATAACCTTTTGCCAGTGGTGAGTTTCGAATCCACGTCTTCCTATTCCGGAGCGGCTGTTCTCCCAATTGAACTATGCCGGCACGCTTATCGCCGCATCATTTTGACTTGATTCATGTGTGAACTCAGTAGTACGTCATCTACGTCATGTCATGTGATACGTTACATCAACCTTCCTCTGAAAAAGGCGGGCGCACACAATAGCAAGTTTTCGAGTCAGCCGACAACCACGCTCACAGGGCCATCTCTTTGTAAAATAATTAATTTTTATTAATACGTGCGTTGTGTGGAAGACACTCACACCAATATTCAAACCTAAATACCAGGAGATCAAATTTCGTTCATGCACCGATATAACGTATAATCTTTTGCCGCTGGTGGGATTCGTAACAACGTTTTCCAACTCCGAAGCAGCTCTTTTGCCAACTGAATTGAGCTGGTGGACTTATCGCTGCATCATGGTGGATTTGATTCATGCGTCACCTAAGTACTACATCATGTCACGTGGTACGTTGCTTGCGATGAAAGATGGTTTACTGATTAAATTTGGACCACATGTTATCTTGATCTCTACTCTGTATAACAGTGGTCTCAAACTCACGGCCCTGCGCCAACTGCTTTGCGGCCAACATGAACGATTACAAAATAAAAATAAATCATCCTTTTTTTAAGTATTATTACAATATATTAAATATAATATAAACATAATAATGCTTAGCAAAGCCTTCCTCTTTATAAATAACAAGTTTATTTACGAAGAATGTAATTATATTAAGCAAAATATTTTCAATATATTCAAGTCCCCATTTTCTTATAATGCTGACAATGCAGCTGAAGAACTTCAGCTTGAATTAATAGACTTTCAGTGCGATTCTTTTCTAAGAAAAAAATTCAAGAGCTGCAATCTAACAGAGTTTTGCCAGTTAGTTTCAATGGACAAGTACGTAAACTTTCATAACCTAGCTGCACGGGTTCTGTCTGTGCTCGGAACAACATACTCATGTAAACAGTTGTTTTCAAGAATGAACCAAGTAAAATGTCTTGAAAGGAATAGGCTAAGTTACAGTCACTTATGCTCACTTTTAAAAGTAGCATGTTCAAAGGATATTATTAAAAATATCGATAAGTTAGGGACAGAAAAGCGAACCCAAGTTTCTGGTCAGAACATGTAATATTTTCTGTACCGTGTTCAGTTGGTAAAATGTGATTGTTTTAAGATTTAAGTGAAAATAATCGTTACATAAAAGTGATTATTTTCAGTGATTGACGAAGCATTTGTTTTTACTATTTACCCATAATTAGAAATAGTATTCCACTCTAGTGCCAAGGCATTGGTGTAGCTTCGTAAAGTTGATATTTATTCATAAGAATTTATTAATATTCATGTGGCACTTTAAGTTCCTTCAAAACTGGAAAGTGGCCCTTCCAAGGGTCTGAGTTTGAGACCACTGCTGTATAATATGAGTCTACAAGTCTTGTATTACATTTAATTCAGGTCTTATTCAATTTATTAATACATTTAATACAAGTCTTGTAGTTTTTCAAGAAATTATGTTGACGTTTTTATGAAACTGAACTTCTACTGACGGCAAGGAAATAAAAGAAAAATAACATTGTTACGTAAGTGTTTTTATCAAACGATCACTGAGCGCTTTAATTAAGTACGATTGTTTATTTAAGTAATCGTTACTTTTTTTTTTTTTTTTTTTTTTGATTGGAGGTTTAACGACCACCGTGAGCAACTCAATGGGCTATAAGCAGTCGCCCGTCCCTAATTTAGGGTCACTGGTTCCAGGGAAGGAGAGAGCCAGTGCCGTAAGACAAACACAACATCCATGCCTCACCGGGATTCGAACCCGGACCCCGTTCGGACGAATGATCAGAGGCCATCGCTTAGACCACTGCGCCACTGGGGCGGCAATCGTTACTTCAGCAAGCTATTTGGGATACATGCGAAAACACAAATTTGCTGGTGACGCAGATTGGAATCGCATCCTTCTACTCCAAATGATTTCCCAATTAAGCTACACCGACACTTTTTATCGCTGCAACTTTGCAGTCTTGACATGTGATTCACAGCTGCAGTACGTCATAAGCATACGAACCTAAAACATGTAAAACATTTTACAACGCATGCTAATTTTTACTCTAAAAATTTCTTCTGATCTTTCTCTTAATTTTCAGCTGTTTCTGACAGATGTTAATTCGGCTAAAAGATATTCCTATTGTAATTCCAGTAAGACATCATATAGAATCATATTCTTGGAAATTTAGTGTTCTGGCCGTTTTTCTGTGATTAAAAATCAGGCCGGGTTCATCTGAAGGTAGTAGTAAATTGCGTTTGAAGAAGTAGGATGTAAAACATAAATGATGTTTGTGCTTGTATGTTCTGTTCTGAAAAAGCTCCCAGCACTACTTTGTCAGGCCCGAAAACTACCACAAATTTTTATTTAAAACGGTAAGTACAGTCTACAGCGAAACAACCCATTTGTCAATGATGGGGTTCGAAGCCACGCCTCCTCGCTCCGGTGCCAGTTGTTCTACCAAATAAGCTACACCGACGAAGCTTATCGCTGCCACTTTGCCGTCGTGACATGTACTTCACTCCTTAGGTAAGTACGTCACATAGATTCCTCCCCTGAGAAAGGGCTAGAACGGAATCGTAGGTTTCCGTGTCAGTAGGCGAACCAGCTTGAAGTAGCTGCTGTAGAACAAGGAATTCTCGTTAATTCCAGATGATATATGTGGAAGAAACATAGCGTGCTTTTCAAACCTCACGACAAGGAGATTCATTTTACGTTCGGGCGCTAATATACAGCGAAGAAGCTTATTTGCCTGTGATTGGGTTCGAACCACATGCCTCCTCGCTCCGGAGCCAGTTGTGTTTCCAACTAAACCACCGACGAATCTTATCGCTGGAAATTGGCTGTCTTGACATGTGCGTCACTTCTGATTTAGATACGTCGCAAGTCTCAAACGGAAGAAAAAAAACAATCTTATTACGTTCTTACTTTCTTCTAACATACCATAGAGAATTTTCTGTTTTGAACATTTTCTCGACATGATTTCGAATGCGGAAACAGTGACTGCGGTTGTTTTAAATATTAATTTTAAAGTAACAGGTCTGCTATTTTAAAGATTGCGGTCTGCTATTTTAAAGATTTGGTAAAATAAAAGTAATTCTTACCTGAAGCGAACCCATCACCGAAAGAATACACTGATAAAATTGCTGCCAAGGAGATCGCAAACTTCATTTTGTTGCAGAAAAGAACTGTATGAAAGATTGCAGCTGAGTCCTGTGCACCTGTTCTTTTTGTGTCTTGCACGCTTGGTCTTAAATATGCATTGAAAGAAATTGGGCTGCGGTCGATCTATACTGACAAACCCACCAATTGTTCTGCCAGCTGTCATAAAGCGAACGTGGCATGAGGGTGGTATCGAATGCGGTTTCAAAACACGTACCTCAATCGTATTCTTCCCAACAGTTCAGAAACATCTGTTGGCATTTGAACAAGCGTAATTAATGTTTCTTCGTAATTGCCTCTACACACCTCTCTTTGTACCTCTACCTGATTGTAATATCAGAGTTTATTGATTAAGCAGAGCAAGCTAAGAAAAAACAAGGGGGGGCGATATTTCAAAAAATTTGATTACCTAGGAAAACGATGCTGTTATAAATGCTTTGTTTTCCGGTTGGTCCAGGTATACAACCATTTGTGTTTTTACCAGTTTCTGTTTAAAGCCATTTCTGGAAGCATTTTCCTCGTTGTTAATCCTGAAAAAAATATGCTTTCTCTAAATTCTTAAGTAAAAAAATTAATAGAGATCGTTATTAGAAAACCTAAAAGTCTTTAAAAGTTTGGGTTTCCCATTTATTTCATATGTACTGCGCACAACTTACTTAAAAAGCCGTATTACATAATCTCGTGTTTTCTGAATCCTGAATTATTATTATTTTTTTAATTTTGGAGTTTCATTTCGGGGAGCGCATTCAAAATGAATTACTTAAATCTGGAACCAGCCAATTTGTTTAATAACACTCTTACGGAAAAAAATATTGATTAATACTCAAGTTGAAATACTTTCCATATGACGTCCAAATTATGCAACAGATATTTATAACATTACGAGAATAATGAAATCGAAGTGTGTCGAATGGTGTTTTTTTTTTTTTTTGTTTTTTTACTGGAAGGATTTTCAGTTTGATTTCAAAAAGTACGTTGGTTGATACGTTTCGGACAGCAGTGCAGTTCCTTTGCCTCATGACGCTAGATATGCGAAGAGGATATAAACAGAGCGTTTTATTTACGCGGAACTACCTGATGAAGGGATAATCGAAAGTCCACCCTTAACTTATTTACAAGCTGAACTGCCCCGAGCGCTGCTAAGGAACGAGATTGGAAATTAAATCTGTATATTCTGATTTTTTTCTTTTTCTTGGAGGGAGGAAAGGGGGGGGGCAGAGGTTTAACGATTACCGTGAGCAACTCGATAGGCTAGAAGCAGTCGCCCGTCCCTAATTTAGGGCCACTGGTTCCAGGAAGGAAGAGAACCAGTGCCGTAAGACAAACACGACATTCATGCCTCACCGGGATTCGAACCCGAACCAATTTCAGAAAAATCGTCAAACGCCAGCGCTTAGATTACATCACCACCGGAGCTGCGGTTTGTGCGGAATGAATGATTGCGTTTCGAGTACCATCATAAACATGAAAAAATTGGTAATAATTGATGTCATGGCTATTCCTAGACTTGATACACTATAAATTTCAAGAAATTATGGGTTTTACACAGGAATAAAGGAAATTACTTACATTCAAATTTTCGGGTAGCACCCCTACCCTTCCTCAGAACTACACTATAGTAGGTGTTGCCATTCATTAGCTAAATTCCAACCTTTTACATCATTCAATGTTGTACATATTCTTCTCTCAATTTCCCCTTGAAAAAGTGCTGTTGATGTGCCAGAACTTCTACAGAGTCCCAAAGCACTTTATGTCCTGTATTTTGAACACGTCTGTCCAAACCTGTTTTGTTTGTCAAATTTTTTGATTGCAGCTTTATGTTCTGCTAACCTGGTCTTAAGCTTGTCATTTGTCATAAAAGAAGGAAAAATTGAAACAAGGTTATACAAGAAACCTACGAACAATAATGAAATGTTAGACTATCAGTCAAATCACCTTAATTACAAAGAAACAAACTTAGCCACTCATTTTTTTGGAAAATATTAACGTTCTAAATTCTTCAGAATTGTTAAAACATTCTCAAAAGGAGGAACATTCCAAATTGTTACAATGCTTCTATTTTGGGCTCTACGGGGTGTAAACCCTCTTTGCACATGATGGAAAGCTTATTTATTATTAAATATGGATTAAATTGTTGTAATGAGGATCTCCCCTCTATTGTCTCTTCACCCTGACGAAATTTAATTTTACACCAATCTCGAGCCGTTGTTCGAGTTCCCTCGGATAGTTATAACACTATCGGAACTGGTAACGATGAGTAACTTATTTGCATACATTCTTGAGAGTGTGTGATGTATAAGGACTGTATTACTTGCTCGACACATACCCACGCCTGATGATGCGGTCAGAGTGACTGCGAAAGATCTCGCATGTGTTTTTACCTTTTTATTGCAAAATAAAGTTTTTAATGTATTTTGCAGACGGTTTTCAATGGTGTTGGATGACACTTTGTTATCGTGCTGAAACAGCTTATGCCTACAGGTGCTCTTTATACAGTATCTGTTTATTGATTTTATGCGCCGACAAACAAAAAAAACATGCACCAAAAATCTGCACGGAGAGCAGGGGCGTCGATAGACCATATCAGGCGTGGTGCTGAAACTCGTCCGATCATATGCCCTCCAACAATATTACAATAATCTCTAAATCAATTTTTTCGATTAAGTCAAAAAATCTAAACCAAAAAATAAATGTCTTACCTTTAAGTTGGGAGTACTGGAATATTATTTTCATTGTTTTAAATGAATGATCCATCATCAAAAAAGTAAAGAAAGCAAGAAGACAACAAAACTCAATGGAAATTTTGCCTTTAACCATTATATGTTACAGAAGGACGTGTGAGAAAGCGCCTCTTGCATAAGGACATGTCCCTCGGATCGTCAGGAGTGTAATGCGGTTCGTATATTTCTTACGCTTTGGTCATACGTTCTTTTCAAGAGCTGGCAAGCACCCTATGCTCCTAGTGGACGTGGAAATCAGTTGGATGCTCAGAGATTTTCCGGCTGAACCGCTGAATTTGGTGTTACAAAGCTAGTTTTCTTGCCTTGTGAAGGGTCTCTCTCTATTTCTCTCTCTCTCTCTCTCTCTTGTTCTTAATTGACCTTTACTGTACTCCAGCAGTGCTCAGTACTCCTCACCGCAGCAAAGAAACAAGGAGACATGGACAGTCTCCATATACTGAAAAAGCCACCGAAGATTGGGAAAAGATCAAAATTTAAATAATCTTAGAGCTGAGCTAGAATTAATCCTAAAACTGAAGATCTCGCGGAGTTACATTGGTGGAAAGTGAAATTAATATAATTTATTCATTCACTTTAAATTTAAAACGCAATTAAAATTCTGATGTTTTATCTTTTTGTCATTACGGACGAGGAGGGATGCGGTGAGTACGACTTAGCGAAAAATATTAAGCCCTGATCACCGCCCCCCTCCTCATGGTTTTTAGCATAGCGACGTCCCTTCTGCAGAGCCTGGTTCCTGCATGTGCACAGGGCCTCAGAATTTGGGGGGCCTCCAAACTACTTTGAAAATAATAATATAAATTTTCAGAACCAAAATATATTTTTCACTATAGCATGAAATTATTATACGGTTGAGCATCAAAAATTTAGTATGAGATTTTGGAAACCAAATTATTATTTTGTATAATAAATCTCAAGCGTTACTCTGTGTTGTGATCGCTCAGTGTAACATCTTAATCTCACTCTTATTTGTAAAAATCAAAACGCAATGGCGAACATGATCATATTAGGAAGGGAGTGTCTGACCCCAGGTCTTAAACAACCCTTAGAAATAGGATGCTAGGAGATTTGGGCTAGAGTGCCCGATAGGAAAGTGACACGGAAGCGAAGTAGAAAGGGGTGGAAGACGCCCTCATTTATTACCGGGGTGCCAGTACCCGGGGTCCGACGACTTAACGTGCCCATCCGACGCACAGCGGATATTTAGTGGATCGAACCTGAGGTCCTTTCCGTGGCAGTCACGAACGTTGCCACTCGGCCACCCGCGGCCCAATGGGGAACAGCCAACTCGGAGTGCTACCTAGCCTACAAGCACCACCCACTAGCCTTTGCCCCTCCCACCCAGTAGGGGTCTTCCTATCTGTGAATTTTGATGAGTGTGGGATATATTTGTTACCAGGGGATGGAACCGCTAATCTCATTTCCAACTAACCGTGCGCCGTGGCACTGAAACGTTTTCCACATTTTTTTTTATCTGATTGGTTTCTGTTTCTGTTGCTTAAGGTTTTATTTTGATTTTCTTTAGGTTTCCGGTGTATTAGCAATTTACGTTATGCCATCTTGGAAATTTGAGTCTGGTTCAACGAAAAGGAAGAAGAAATCAAAAGAGGCAGCACAGTTGAAGAAACTGAAATGTGCAATGGTTGCATATTTATTACGTGGATCACATTCAAGTACCCATAATACAAATGTTTCGTATTGCAGCCATGTGATTTCAACATTTGCTGACGATTCCGTCAGAAATGTTACACATCAGAATATCCCAACAGAATCAGAAGAATTTGTTACAGAGATTTTATACGGGATTTTAGATTTCATATAAAATCTCAAAATGCAACTTTTGTTCCATCTCGTGCTCCACTTCCTTTGTCTCCACAAAGCGTGAGAGAAATTTCTCAGAGTCAGTTCCCCATTAGACACCGGATGCACGGTTATTTACTAAGACGACATTTTATCTATGCGTAGTATTTTCACTTTTGTCTGTTGAATGGAGCCTCAATGGACACTCTATCGCGCCTCTTTTGATGCTTTTCAGGTTTCAATTTCAATGCTGCCGACAAATGCACTAGCTTTCACATTTTACTTTGAGGCTTAAGATTTACCGAAAGCGGTGTGGTTCTCTCTCACGGGGAATTTTCTGATATGCTTAAGGGCATTTTCGGGAGACAGGGGAATAGGAGGCTAGAAGACAATTGTCTCCAGGTTTAGGAAGCGAGCGGTCACGAAAAGTACGACGAGGTAATTGCCCCCGACAGCGCGAGAGATGATCGAAAGTGGGAGAGTTAGGAAATATAGCACAGCTAACGGACAACCTTTGCAGGCAATTAAATGAAGAAAAGAATAAAAGTTTCTTAGGCATATTTGCGAATCGTAAGAATTATTTGCATAGAATTATTATCATTTGGTTATTACGTGTTAGTAACTATCATCATCAACCACTACGGAGTTATTAGCAATTACAAATTAACAACTAGAATAAAGATAAGAACGAACTTGTTAACAAATTACTACCAGGAAAGAATGGTGCTACTAATATTGAACCCAGAAGTGAACAATATTTGTCTGCGTCTGAAAAAATTAACAGGCATTTGCCGATTTGGAAGATACAGAATCACAATCACAAAAGACTCCAGATAAAATCAATGTTAAAATTGCAGCACGTACCGTTCATTTTCCCGATGATCCATCATTGTGGCCTGAAAAGCCAGGGGATAAATTTTGAGAGTATTTTGTGTTTAATAAACCAGATCAAAATATTAATAAAATAAGTAGTTCCAAACAGAAATTTGAAGAACAAAATTAGAAATGTGACTAAAGAAATGTTTTATCGTAAAAAGGGAAATCAGGAAGAAGTTCTAAGAGAATGGGTTAATATATTCTTTGTTAAGTAAGTCACTATTCTGTTTTGTATGCAAACTTTTTAGTTTAAGTGAGCAAGCTCTCTGTAAAGGCAGCCTTTCAGACTGGGCACATGCTTCAAGGAGATGAAAAGAACACGAGCAGTCACTGGTTCACAGAAATGTTGTTTGTATGTATTCTAACCGATCTAAGATTAATAACAGGGTTGATAAACAGCTTGTGCAAGAGTACTTCAATGAGGTCACATATTGGCGAGGAATTTTGAAGAGAATTATAGCTAACATTAAATTTCTTAGTCAACGAAGTCTTGCTTTTTTGGGTAAAATGAGATTTTGAACTTCCAGCAAAATGGTAACTTGTTTGCATAAATTCTTGAGAGTGTGTGCTGTATACGAACTGTATTACCTGCTCGATACATACCTACACCTGATGATGTGGTCAGAGTGACCGCGAAAGATCTCGCATGTGCTTTTAACCTTTTATTGTAAATAACGTTTGACTGTATTTTGAAGATGGGTTTTTAATGGGGTTGGATGATACTTGGTTATCGTGCTGAAACAGCTTATGCCTACACCTTTAGGGTGTTCTTTACGACAGTGTGCACGACAAGTATATTTTCATTAATTAGACATATCATCATCATCATCATCATTGTCAACCATTATCAATCCACTGCTGGAGGAAGGTCTCCCCAAGTTTCCTCCACAGCGGCCTGTCTTGTGCCAGTTTCCTACATATACAATTTATAATCTTAAAAGCTCATACGTCCCTGTAAGCACGTACGACTCCCTCTCAGAGTGATTTCGGATGCTCTTCCTCTGTTCCCATGTTTCTCATCGCCTAACGACCGAACAGAAGAGCTGGGGTTGTTTGTGACGCACACACTTCTCGATCTGTGTCTAGATAAAGGAGCAGAAGGTGCGTTATCCACCGCAGTATCGCTGGGGAAGGGGGGGGGTGTTGTCGGAATGTAGCCCCCATAGAAATGAGTAAAAAAACGGAAGAAAACTACGTTCATTGTGCAAAAGCAAGCTTCAAGCAAAATACATCAATCACAGCACAGCACTGCCCTCCGTACAAAAACAGGACCGCCTCCGGAAAATTCCCGCTGTTTTAACCATTTCGAACTGTTGGTACGTTATCTGGGTTCATCATATTTTTGTGTATGTGTGATTTGTACTTCGTATTTAGTTCCTCATTAAGACATCTCTGTATAGTAAATAGCCTATTTCATTGTGCCTCCTTGGTTTCGTAATGTGACACTTTTTGTTGATTTTGCTTAACTTTGGACACCAGTGTACTTCACGTGCAATACAGAGTGCAGAACAGAGCACATGATTTTTTAAAGCAAATCCTCCTGGTAAAAATATCAACGTTTACCACAATCAATGATTTATTATATATCGACTATAGTTTCGCAGAGCTTCTGGCTCGGCTTCATCAGGACGAATGGAGCGTAAATATTCAAATCATTGCGACATCATCAGAATTCTGACGGTCACGGTTTTTGGTAAGTTGTTTCCACGCGCTTGAAAGAAATGGAGTCGACGTCATGTCGTTGACAAGCAGTGAAAAGTTCCGGTATATGTGAAAAGCTTCTAATACATTAAGCTTCATCGTTGAATCAGGTTTATCAATATGTATGTGAAAATCGTGTTATTAGATTTTGCTCAGTGAAGACATTCCGTGTATCCGTTTCTTTAGATCTATCACAAAGTTCACCCGCTTCACGAATAAACGAATTCCCAATGAGTCATTCGTTTTTTTATTCACTCTTAACCATCACTGCCATATGTTCACAGCTGTTCGCAGCTGCATGTGTGTGAAAGCCTGTTTAGCAAAAATTGCTTAACATTGCTTGCCTCTTACAGACATTTTCATCAAACATGCTCATCTGTTTGTTCTTCGCGCAGAACTTTAATTAAGCTAATTCTTACGTAAGGCATACATGTGCAAAATTTGTTGGCAAAAACAGATCCTATTTAGTGCGTGCTATGAGCAACAAAATATTATCATCAAATGTATAGATTATGAAACTTCTGGTTTCCACTGAAAAGAGGCATGCCTCTCTACATGAAGAGAGTAAAGTATACGCGAATACATTATGTGAATAGCGGGCGTTTAATTCAAGCAGTAAGCCTGTCAGTCCCGGTGATTTGTTTTGGGTTGTTTAGGATACTCTTGAGGACTTACACGTAGTTTTTCATAAAGTCAATATGACTATCAACCATTCATCAGACAACTTTTAAAAGACATGTCCGCTGAAAATGCAGCACCATGAAAGACCTGAGATATTGAAATAAAACTTTAAACGCTGATTCAGTACGTAAGTTATCAGAAATACAGACCTGCAAATGATGAGGAACACACAATATTTACAGTAGTACCTTCAGCACCTACCACCAGCAGCGATAACGACTCGTACACGGCGTGTTATCGACAGGAGACGTTGTGGATGACACTGCAGGAGTCTTGATTCGTAGCCAGGCGTCGAACGACCATATCCCACACTTGTTCAATGGACGACAAATCAGGTAAACCCGCTGACCAAAAGAGGGGTGGTACATGTTCGGAGCTGTAAGACATTCTGCTCCACCCGTGGTCGGGCATTGTCCCGTTGAAAGATAACACCGGGGATTGTCTGAAGATATGGCAGCACTTCAGCTTCCACAACTTTGGCGATGGCTGGTCATGGTTCATGCAATGCGTAGGAGGCGGGAATGTGAATGGAACCTAACAGCACCGCACACCAGAACGTCCGGAGTAGGGCGCGTATGACGCTTCATAATGTGTTCCACCAGCAGCCGTTCACCACGGCGTCATCGTACAAGTATATGCCCATCATGGGTCATTAGGGTGAACCGCGACTCGTCGGTAAACACTATGCGCTGCCATTCATCAAACCAGTGTCTGCATTCTGGGTCCCATTGCAGCCCCTGGTGTATGCGGTTCTAACTTAGTGGCAGTCGAAGCAATGGCCGGAAAGCGACGAGACCTTTCTGGAGCAAATGGCATCGGATAGGAATTGAAGACATCCCTTGATGTGATACAGACATCCACTGATGTGCTAATCCTGGGGACGTGACAGTTCGGTCAGCCAACGCCATACCGTGGAGATGACGCTCTTCCTTTGCGTTCTTCGTAGGCTCCAGAAACCTCATGTTGGTGCGTAAGATTTTCCTGAGCGGCGAAGTCGCGGAAGAAAAGTCCGCCTTCTCGAAGTCCAACACATCGGACTTGCTCAAAATCGTTCAACTGTACGTATTGGTCTTGTGTATTGCGGCGGGGCGTGTGTGTGTGTGTGTGTGTGTGTGTGTGTGTGTGTGTGATATACAGTGATGAGCCATTACATTATGACCACCTACCTAATAAGCTGTAGGACGCCCTTTAGCTTGCATAGCAGCGGCCACTTGACGAGGCATCGATTCGATGAGGTGGCGGTAGGTATTCTGGGGTATCTGGTACCATAATGTCAACATCAGGTCCTCCAGTTCCCGTACATTTCGGGGGGGGAGGGGGTCATTTAGCGCGAACCTGCTTTTCCAAGTCGAAACCATAAATGTTCGATTGGGTTCATGTCAGGTGAATTTGGAGGCAAGAGCATTAACAGAAAGTCACCAGCATGTTCCTCAACCACATTTCGGCGATTCTGAAAGTGTGGCATGGCATATTATCCTGCTCCTACTGGCCACAACCAGCAGGGAACACAGCTGCCATGAATGAGTGAACTTGGTCCGCAACGATGTTCAGATACCTGACAGCTGTCAAGCATTGTGCTACTGGAATAATGGGGCCTAAAGTGTCCCAAGAAAACATCGCTCACAGCATAACACCGCCGGCGCAGGCCTGTTTCCACCCAACTGTGTATCCAGGTTCCATAGCCTCCGTTGGTAATCGGCGTATCCCCGCTCGGCAGTCTACGTGATGCACCAGGAATCTTGATTCGTTAGACCAGGCCACTTTCTTCCAATCTCGATGATCTTAGGACCATTTCATGCGTTGTTGGAGATGACGTGCAGTGAGCATGGGGACACGGCTGGGTCTTCGGCTACGCAGGCCCATGCGCAGAAGAGGCGATGAACTGTGTGCTGTGACACATTACCCTGATCACCACTGTTGTAGCTGCGGGTCATTTCTTGCACTGTGGCACTGCGGTCGCTACAAACAATGCGCGACATTATCCGCTTCCCTCTGGCATCAATGAGCAGCGGATGACAAACGGCTAGACGACGGTTTGTCGTTTGGCCGTCTGTGTACCACTTTTGACACTTACTCACTAAAGCGTCACGAGAATAACACATAAGCCGCGCCGTTTCCAAAATCGTGGTTCCAAGGCGTCGTGCCATCACAATTTGCCCTTTATCGAACTCCGACAAATTGGCAGCTTTTTTCATTGTGACTCCGAATACTCTACCAGCCGAAAGTCGGTTCTCGGGTTGTATATGTACTGCTCTGAAAACTTCACCGGGGCCGCTGTTCGTTCTCCGGACGCGCTCATTTCTATAGATTGCGAATGGTCATAATGAAATGGCTCATCGATGTATAATATATATTCACTCATTGTCATAAAAATCCGCGCAGCAAGAACACACCGTGTGATTAACGCGAAACTCGGCGAATAGCTACGGGGAGGGCACACATGCAAATGATCAAAGTTTCGTGCGATTTCGCATACCCGCGCGTCTACGACCAGCACTGCGATCGCAATACTTGGGGCTTATAAGGCGCCGCGCAGGGAACTCTAAGATTGTGCCGAAGTGCACGGTAAGAGTCAGGTAAGATCCTTGAGCAATAGACATGCAGAGGAGCCACCGTAGATGTGCGTACGGAGTTTGAAGGAGGCCGTATTGTAGGTATGAGAGAGACAGGGCGACCGGCGCTCCGAACCGGCCTGTCGGACGGTACGGTGCGATCGTGTTGGGAGCAATGGACACATGAAGGCACCCAGATACGGCAAACCGGCTCTGGACGACCCAGACACACCACCAGCACAGAGTACCATGGAATCGTGAGAGCGGCACTCACAGATGATACTACGCCCTTGTTCAATATTCTGAGACATGTAGCGGCTGTACAAGGGACTCCTCTGTCCTCCAGAACCATTTCCAGACGCCTGGCAGAGGCGAATCTGCACTCTCGACGGCCCGTAAGTTTTCTCCCATTTACACCTGACCATCGTTGGTTAAGACATACAAAGACTGTAGACAAGTGAAAGAAGTATGGAGAGATGCATGCTTGGTGTAACCAGGAGAGATAAGAAGAGGAACTCATGGATACAGAAACTGACAAGAGTGGAAGCCATCATGATCAGAGCAAAATCCCTGAAATGGCAATGGGCTGGCTGGACATATTGCCAAAAGGACGGACCACCGATTGACAAGAGAAATTTTAGACTGCATAGCAAAGGACAGAAAAAGACCCGGAAGAGAAACACATGAGAAACAGATCGAATAAATTCGACAGCATGCCGGAGTAACATGGAGGATACTGGCTCAAGACAGACAGTTGTGGTGGAAAATTGGGGAGAACTTCGTCCAACAATGGATTGATAATGGTTGACAATGATGATGATGATGATATACACTCAGCTACTAAAACTACCTTACTGCCCCAATTCCAGTGAATCGACTGTGGCAACTTACCCTGTGCGTCCTGCTTTTAAAACTGCTGTAGGAGAGCCACGATGGCGTGGCTAGCACAAATTATTTGTATGATCTCTGTAGTTGTAATCACTTGTACCTCCTTTCAGTTCGATCGCACACGTTTTTTCTGGTGTTTCAGTTTCAACAAACAGTAGCGCATATAACGTATTTACATATTCATTCACTTGTCACTCTTTGGACTCCAACGTACGTCCTTTCACTCCGTTTTTGTCAGGCACCCTCTGTCGATTCCTCCTTTCGCCATCCCCATTACAGGGATTAGCGCGGTTCCTCCTCGATAGCTTTTTTTAACAGCTCTGTAATTAACGTATTTTCGTACCGACTCCGTGCTCCTGGAAGGATTGCAGAATATATTTATATACGAGGTCTGTCCGGAAAGTAATGAGACTCATTCAATAACAGACGTCTAATTAAAGTTATACTTACATAACATTAAAATTCCTCAAAATAACATCCTTGAACATCAATACACCGCTGCCGGCGGTCCTGCTACGCCTCGCAGCTTGCCTGGAAGTCGGGAACAGGGATCGCTTTCAAAGCACTCGTCGCGGCTGTTTGCATGTTTGTAACAGTCCCAAAATGGTGTCCTTTTAGGCTGAATTTGAGCCGGGGAAACAAAAAGAAGTCAGTCGGGGCCAAGTCCGGGCTGTAGGGCGGTTGGGGCAGCGTTACCACGTTGTGTTTCTCCAGAAACTCTCTCACTCTCAGCGACGCATGGCTCGGCGCATTATCGTGGTGAAGAACCCAAGTGTTTGTGATCTCCGGGCGGACACAGGCATCTCTGTTCTTCAGCCGTTGAAGCACTTCCACGTAAAATGCAGCGTTGACCGTTTGTCCAGGTGGTACGAACTTCTTATGGACAACACCTTTATAGTCAAAGAAGACAATGAGCTTTGATTTCATCTTCGATTTACACATTCGAGCCTTCTCTGGTCGAGGAGACTCGGGAGTGTGTCACTCTGAGCTCTGTCTTTTCGTCTCCGGATCGTACTCAAAGACCCACGTTTCATCACCTGTTATCCCTTTCTCCAAAAAAACCAGGTTCACTCCTCACACGGTCCACAAGCTCACGAGGAATCGACACACGATTGTTCGTCTGTTCATCGGTCAAAACCTTAGGAACCAATTCGGCGCAAACTTTCCGCATCTGCAATTCTTGCGTGATGATTTCATGCACAATGAATTTCGCGAGTCCCACGTGCTCTGTTACCAATCTAACTCTCAGACGTTGGTCAGAGTCCAAAACCGCTTTCACCTTTTTCACATTGTCCGAAGTGTGAGACGCTGAAGGGCGCCCTGGGGGTAGCTCATCCTCGACGCTCTCTCTTCCCGCTGTGAACGTTTTGTGCCACCGAAACACTTGTGCTTTCGATAAAGCATTCTTCCCGTAGGCTTTCTGTGTCATGGCAAGCGTCTCGGTCGCGGATTTTTCAAGTTTAACACAATACTTTACAGCGTATCGTTGTTCGACACTCTTCTGCATTTTGACTGTTACGCGATGCTCACACAACTGTCCACTTCGCAAGCGATCCTCACTCTGTAAAAGCTCAGAGCCAACTGACGAGACATTGATCGTTTACCTAACATGCCCCGCCACTCGTCACGCCCGGAGACTTCACCCTTCGGCCTTTCTGATTGGCCCAGGAAAAGTGGTCTCTTTACTTTCCGGACAAACCTTGTAAGTCGAAGACAACTTTTTTGTATAAACTAACAACCAACATGGGCTCCCTTAGAAGAAAGTTTACAGGGATGGTGATTCAGTTATTTCTCAGGTTTACTGCTGTCCGTTTACATACGACGTCCTGAAGTCTAGACTTAAAACATATAGTCCCATGGAACACCTATGGGATGACTTGAACAACCGGTGAGGTCTAGATCAACACGGTCTTCTTCACCAGCACAGTTGGTCGATGTACTCAAGGCGGAATGGACGAGTATCCCGCTCTGCGTAGTCTATGAATTGTGAACAGTTTACATCTACGGGTGTCTGCTGTAATCTGTGTAAATGGAGAACCTACCCGCTACTGATGCAAATGTCAGGTTGATTTTCCATTTATTTAAAGTATCCAACCACTTTTGTCCACATTGTATAGTAGGGAGTTAGGATGAGGGTGATCAAACAACAGAACAAGTAGCTGGAGGTCTAACTGTGGGTGGAAACGAGTGGACGATATTCGAGGGCAACGGCGACTGGGGAGGATTGTTCCAGTTAACAGAGGAGTTCCATTGCGTCAAGTAACATCGCAGTACAACAGCGGTATCGAGAGGAAAAATTTAGCATGCACTGTCCTCCGCACATTGAAGCGAATGGATATAACAGCGAAAGTCCCATTTGTGCACCACTCATCGCTGCTAAAAAAGCGACCAATTTGACTGGAATAGGAACAAAAGCTCCGAAAGTAGACTCTCGAGGGCCGGTAAAAAGTAGTGTGCTCTGATGAATCATGTGTAATACACGCCGATGTAAATATGGTGTCAGTAGCACAAATCCATGGGTCCCAGCTCTCAAGCATTAACTGAACAAGGTGGTGGCGGCGGTGTAATGGTGTGGGGTCTATTTTTAGTGAGAGTATTGGGTTTCTTAATACCTCTGGAACAGCATTCGAATGCCACGAGGTATCATGACATCACTGAAGACCATTCTCACCTGTACATGTGGATGGTGTCTCCTAAAGAGGAAGGCTAATTCCAACAGGTAATGCGTCATGCCACAAAGCCAGAAACGTCACATAATAATTCCATGAGGACGACAGTGACTTCAAAGTTTCAGAATGGCCGCAACACTCTCCAAAGATGAACCCAGTTGACCACTTGTGGGATCAGATAAAGATAGCCATTAGTTACAAAAATCCTCCTCGGTCGAGCATTCAGCAATTGATTAAATCCATCTTGAGTCCATGACACATCCAATGGAAGATGTTTTGAACGAAAAATGCAGTGCAACAGGTAAGTTTTCCTTCCTGTTGGACCACACTTGACGTTCAAAACAGGAAAGGTAGGTGCTTATAGTTTGCTACTTTAGTGCTTATTTCAGTAGTGTACAATGATAATTAGTTTTGGGTATGCAGTTAGGATCGAAGAAAGCAGTAATCAAACAGTACGGAATAAAGGCAGTTTCTATGTGCCACCTGTGGGAAAATAATTACAGTACATAACAAGAAAGATGACACCGAATATTCGGGTGTAATAAACACGACTTTTGAATCCGTTCTGACGCAAATTAAATTTATCAAAGCTATTCAAAGTCAATGGAACCGGTATGCAAAACAATAGATCTGACGAAAGAAAGAAGATTTTCAATCGGGTTTTTAATCCCTCAGATTTTGCTGTAAACGGAATCGTGAGCTTACGAACTCTTAGAAACAGAGATATCGACAAAAACAAGATGTGACTTTAAGTTCCCTGGTGGGAAAACTATGCATTATTTAAGGAAGAAAGTATTCTCAAAAGGTTTATCCATATAAGCGGTATCGGTCCAAGAAAAAAAAAATAGTCGAGTTTTCAGAACCCCAGATTTTGCAACAAATACTTCAGAAGCAGAAATTAACACTTATGACCCCTGGTGGCCAAACCATTCTTTACCAAACATTAGAAATTATGTGAAAAATATTTTCCATAAGGTTTTGTATGCGATACTGGAATAATTTTTCAAATCAGAGCTTCAGGAGCAGAAATAACGCAGAAAAACGCAATTTACTTTTGTGCTCCTAGCGGAAAGTCTATGATTTACTTTAAAATTTTGAATTTATAGGAAAAACATTTCGCATCGGAAACGCTATCTAACAAAGAAGGAATTTTTCAAACCGGACTCTTAGAAGTCGAGATATTGACAAAAATAAGATATACATCTACGCCCCCTGGCGTAGTCGACATTTACGCCCCCTGGTGGCCAAGTAGTATCGGTAAACAAACAACTTTTTTTCAATCGAGATTTTGGAAGCTCATATTTTGCTGCAAATACAACAGAAGCGGAAATTAAGATTTACGCTCCCTGGTGGCCAAACTATTTTTTTTACAAAAATTAGAAATTATGTGCAAACGATTTCCCATCAGGAGCTGTATCCGGTGCAGAAAGAATTTTTCAAATAGGAGATTTAGAAGCAGAGATATAGGGGGAAACGCAATTTACCGCTACGCCCCCTAGCGGAAAGTCTATGAATTACTTGAAAATTTTGTAATTTTATGAAAAACATGTCACACGGAAAACACTAGCCAACAAAGAAGGAATTTTTCAAATTGGACTTCTAGAAGTAGAGATATTGACAAAAATAAGATGTACATCTGCACCCCCTGGCGGAGAAACTGTGGAATAGTTTAAGAAGAAAATATTCCGAAAAGGTTTATCGATGTGAGTGGCATCAGTGCACGAAATAAATTTTTCAATCGATATTTTAGAAGCTCAGATTTTATGGTAAATATATTAGAAGCAAAAATGAACACTTACGCTCCCTGGTGGCCAAAGTATTCTTTACCAAAAATTTCAAATTATATGCAAACGATTTTCCATCAGGAGATGTATCCGCTGAAGAAATGTTTTTTCAAATCGGAGTTTTAGAAGAAGGCTTATCGGGAAAAATGTAATTTACTTCTTCGCCCCCTAGCGGAAAATCTGTGCGTAATTTGAAAAAGTAACTATATCTAAAATACTCTTCGACATAAATGAAATCGAAAGATAAAAAGTTCTTTTCAATCGGATGTTTAGAAGCAAATATGTGGAATAAAATGTATTTTTGAATTCGACATCGTCTGCATTTACGTCATCTACCGGCGAAATTGTACATCGTAAAAAAACGAAATGAAGGATAATCATTTGCATATTTCAAGCTTCCGAACGCAAAAATAATTTTTCAAATCGGACTAATAGTTGCAGAGATATCGTGGGTACAGTTGGACGGACGGACGGACAGACAAACCGATAACAGAAGCACGATCTTTTTTTACAAATGACGTGCTAAAATGATATCAATCTCACAGTAGAGTTAGGGCAAATCGCATTTGTGCTAAAAGATCTTGCATCAAAATATACCCAGTAAAGCGTTATCCTCGGAAATATTAGGTGCTTGAATTAGTTCCCGCTGTTTTTTGCCACACAAACACCTGCGTGTTGCCACAGAACGGTACAGGATAGTCTATTCAAAGTAGTGTCCGTTGGCAGCTACGACTCTTTCCCACCGTTGGGGTAACAAATGGATTACGCGGTAGAAAATGCAGGTTCTTTCGAGGCGAACCATTCATCGAGCCATTTTTGGATATCCGCGACCGAAAGAAAGTGCTGCCCTGAGAGGCCATGTTGTAGCGACCGGAACAAATGTAAGTCCGAGGGAGCATTGTCCAGGGAATAAGGTGGGTGGGGTAAGAAATCCCAGCCAAGTGCCTCCAAGAGTTCCCTCACGGATTTGGCGACATGAGGCCTAGCGTTGTCGTGGAGAAGAATAACCTTGTCATGTGGGATCCAATTTCCGAGCTTCTGGATAATTCCCATTGCCTTTAAACGTTTGCTAACCGTTGAATCATCAACCCGTAGAGTTTCAGACAACTCGTGGAGCGTCTGACATGAATCCTCGTCCAATAAGGCCTCCAATGCGCCATCTTCGAACTTTTTCGGCTGCTCAGGACGCTCTTTGTCCTTCACGTCATATTCGTTGGCTTTGAAGAGTCGGAACTACTCTCTGCATGTTGTTTCCGATAGGGCATGTTCCCCATAGGCCTGCACTAGCAAACGATGACTTTCCTCTGCAGATTTCTTGAGATGAAAGGAGAAGAGTAATGCTTCCAGCAAATGCTCCCTTTTTGTTACGAAACTCGACATCGTGAATGCGATACAAACTCGTGCTCTGTGCTCTCCGATCGCGTGTCACACACTGCTTCGCCCAGACTACGGACGGTACGTGCGTGCGGAAGGGAGGTCACGCGTGGCCCGGGTCACAGCGCACCACTGCTACGCTCTATTGTGCAACAGCGGGAATTAATTCAAGCACCTAATACAATAATTTGCGCAAGATCTCACTAGGTCATTTAATTTGAACAAATTCTATCTCTTCGATTTCACTGCGTATCTGTCACTGGCCACTAGCGGTGGGTTTAACAGGGATTTTCCTGTCACAGTGACAACAGTGACAGTTCCACAGAAGTAATGCTGACTTTAAACAATGACAAAATCCCCGTTTACGATAGTGATGACGGAACTGTAATGGGATGGCGAGTCACCGTCTGACTAGTACCAGTGATAAAATCACTGTTTACTACAGGGGTGACCGTGAAATAACGGAACGGCGAGTCACCGTCTGACTAGTATCAGTGATAAAATCACTGTTTACTACAGGAGTGACCGTGCAGTAACGGAACGGCGAGTCACCGTCTGACTAGTATCAGTGATAAAATCCCTGTTTACTACAGGAGTGACCGTGAAGCAACGGAACGGCGAGTCACCGTCTGACTAGTATCAGTGATAAAATCACTGTTTACTACAGGAGTGACCGTGAAGTAACGGAACGGCGAGTCACCGTCTGACTACCATCAGTGATAAAATCACTGTTTACTACAGGGGTGACCGTGCAGTAACGGAACGGCGAGTCACCGTCTGACTAGTATCAGTGATAAAATCACTGTTTACTACAGGGGTGACCGTGAAATAACGGAACGGCGAGTCACCGTCTGACTAGTATCAGTGATAAAATCACTGTTTACTACAGGAGTGACCGTGAAGTAACGGAACGACGAGTCACCGTCTGACTAGTATCAGTGATAAAATTACTGTTTACTACAGGGGTGACCGTGCAGTAACGGAACGGCGTGTCACCGTCTGACTAGTATCAGTGATAAAATCACTGTTTAGTACAGGGGTAACCGTGCAGTAACGAAACGGCGAGTCGAACTTTTGCAAGAAAGCTTTTGCTTACAAATATCACACGAAGGAAAATGTTCAACGACGGTGAAATATGTAATTCCACATCTCACTGATTTTTCTAAGCTTGGAGTCAGGCGTTTTATTATTTTGAATGTTAAACAGCGTTCAGCGTTAACATTTTATTTCTGAAGATTGCTCCTGAAGAGATTTGCACGAAAAACCGGTTTCTTCTGAAGAAGGCTGGCATCACTAGCGACCTCTGTGATGCTTCAACCGAAACGACATGGTAACCTTGGACCCCAAGCATTGCTGGGACACGGCTAACGGTGACATTCTATCAGGGACTTTGGAGCAGTGTTGCGAGGTCGTGCTAATTTTTTTTTTTTGCTAAACATTTTGTATTTCTCTTTAAAGCTAACCTGTATGCGAACAATTTTTTGACACTTGGTTGGCGACTTGGATACACCGAGTTCAAATGCAGTGCTTGTTGTTTAACCGTAACATGAAGAAATCTACTTTCCATAACCATCTTCAGTAACTCTGTATGTTTTTTTTTACCTCATTGGATTTTTGATATTGCCAGATTTCTTTTTGTGTTAATGTGTCCACATTCCTTCGCGCATCCTGCAAAGTTAGTTGGTTTCTTTCCGTTCGCTATCTGTAATGTTGAGCACTTCGAATAATCACTGGGTGCAATTACACAGCAAGATTGTAAATAATTTCGATTATCTTAAACTTCTTGCAAACAGGTGCCCAGGAATATGCCTATCCCAAACCAGAGATCCATTGACTGATCTTGCTCTTAATTTTAAAGACTGAAAGTCAAAATTGGAAGCCGAATACAGGAATTTACTGTTTTCGGATTGAGCTAAGCACTTTAAGCGCAGCATATCGACATATCCAATTGAACTGCGGGGGAGGGAGGGGGTACTCTGTACCAATTTTGTATAAGAGACAATCCATTTACAATTCCTTTTCTGTTTTAGCTGCACTTTTTGCATCCATCAGCAATGCAGTTGTTGAAAGAATGTTTTCTAAAATGAATTTGCTGAAAAATGTTACATGAGAGTTAAAAAATGCTCCAGACTCTGAAAATTAGGTGCCATTTGAATTTTGAAGCAAAACGTTGCAAACATTTTCCGAATACTAGCAAAATGCTAAAAAATTTTGAAATTCAATGTACGATAAATGCATGCATGTATTATAAGGAAAGTTATAATGATGATAGTAGTGACATTATTGAAGAGTATCAAATTGCAACAAATGTTTAATTATTTATTTATTTTTTGAATGGAGGTTTAACGACCACCGTGAGCAACTCAATGGGTTATAAGCAGTCGCCCGTCCCTAATTTAGGGTCACTGGTTCCAGGGAAGGGAGAGAGCCTGTGCCGTAAGACAAACACAACATCCATGCCTCACCGGGATTCAAACCCGGACCCCTTACGGACGAATGATCAGAAGCCAACGCCTTAGACCACTGCGCCACCGGGGCGGCTATGTTTAATTATACTTCATTAAAACAAGAATCTTACTTTCATAGACATGATTGCCTTTAGTTACTCTGGTTCTGTGTTTAGTGTCATTGTACCCTTACATTTTGTGCCCACATGTGATTAATTTTTATAAGAAATGCGGTACTGTGATGAAGTATGGGATTTTTACAATTGAATGAATGAAAGGGTTTTTTTGTACAGCTGCAGTACTAAAGTATGAGAAATGAATAGTTCCTTGAAGTTCAATTTTTTTCTTGAAATGCTATTTTTTAAGCTTTTATCGGGATTCTGATGTCACGTTTTTGCTATTTTTGCCATTTTTTTAACATCAGACCTGACAACGCTGCTTTGGAGCTGTTACTTTTTGTCACTGGTTGTAACAATGAAAGTGTCTTTTCAGGCACGGCGACAAAGTAACAGTTACGTTATTTCTTACACATCTCTACTGGCCACTTAAAAGGGACCAAAATACTGAAAAAGTTAGTTCCTTGGTACCGAGTTCCAGTGGTTAGTCCAATAGCCTTGTTACTCAGAAACATTGTACGGTGTGACGTTTCATTTATTTCTTACATGTGAATTATGTTATCTCTGCAATTTTTTTTTCTGAACGGGAAATCGTAACCCTAAAGTTTTTATGTTAAATCTTGCCAATAACTGACTGCTCTTGAGAAGATAAGTAAATGATATTCTCACAAAAATGGAGTCTAGAGTTATACGACGAGCTGTACATCTAACGGAGCTTAATTACTATTGCGTGATACACTGAGTGATCACTGAATTATGACCACCCCTATCAAAAGTGGATGAAGCCCGGTTATTACATCATTTCTGAGACGGCGCGATTAGTCGACAGACGTAGCACATACACTGGCGGAAAGTGAAAAAAACACCAAGAAGGAATTGGTGGACGATCATGAAATTTACATATGTTAATGGGGTCGAGTTTACGTAGGTGTGATGTTAATTTCGGGACGAACCGGTGAGCGCTTACGCCACAGCACGGCATAATATGCAAATTATCGTCGGTGGTATTTAAGGAGTACGGCGAAGTGAATGTAATCAGTCGTCGGCGTACGGATACGCGCGAAGACCTTGAAGAAGCTGCAATGCCTGGACATGGAAGACGTGTACGATTTCAGCAGTTATCGGACTTTGAGCGAGGTCGGCTAGTCGGACTCCGCGAGGCCGGGTGGTCGTATCGTCGTATTGCGGAGCGAATTGGACGGGAAGTATCGGTGGTGGTACGATGGTGGCGTAGATGGTCCGAGGAACATTCCCACACGAGAAGACGTGGAACCGGAAGTCACAGACGGACTGCTGAGCGGGCCGATCGACGCATAAGAAGAGCGGCGTTGTCAAGCAGAACATCCATTGCGACGCAAATCCGAGCTGCTGTTGCACCTGAGGTGACTGTGCGAACAATCCGCAATCGTCTACTGGATGCAGGACTACGTGCACGTGTGCCTCTGGCATGTGTACCTCTGACTCCAGCCCATCGTCAGGAACGGCTGCAGTGGTGTCGCCAACGTCTGCACTGGAGAACGCAATGGCGCTCTGTCGTGTTCAGCCATGAAAGCAGATTCTGCTTGGGAGCCTCCGATGGCCGTATGCGTGTTCGCAGACGCACAGGGAAGCGTCTCCACCCTTCTTGCATCCGTCAGCGACACACAGGGCCTACACCTGGTCTCCTGGTGTAGGGAGCGATCAGCTATCACTTCCGTACACAACTAGTGTTTGTACCGGGTGCGTTAAACAGCACCTCCTACATCAACAACATCATTCAGCCCGTTGTTGTGCCATTTGTGAGATCGGTCCATCGTGGTGTTTTCCAGCAAGATAACGCACGCCCACACACGGCACGGGCAACGCAACATGCCCTTCAGGGTGTGAGACAACTTCCGTGGCCTTCACGTTCACCGGATTTGTCCCCCATTGAGCACGTGTGGGATTTTATGGGACAACGACTTATCCGGTCTCCATGGCCTGCCACGACCATCCCCAATTTACGCGTCCAGGTTGAGGATGCTTGGAACTCAATACCCCAAACTTACATCCAACATCTGTGCGACAGACTTCATGCCAGAATTGCACAGTGTGACGCAGTTCAAGGCGGTTCAACCTCGTACTAACCATGTTACATGGAAATGTTATTTTTCAGTTTACCAACAAATACAGCTGTATTTTGCCATAATGTTTTGATCACGTTATCCTCTGTATTCCGTTATTAAGCTGTATAAATTTCGTTGGTATCAGACGTCTCCTTCTTGGTGTTCTTTTTTTCTCTTTCTGCCAGTGTATAAGGTGTGAGTGGAGCAGTAGGTAGTAACATTCGGTAAACGGAAAGATTTATTGAACTTTGACAGGGGACAGATTGTGGGAGCTCCGGCAGCGTGTGCCTCTATTTCCCAAACGGCTGAACTGTGGGTTGTTCACGCGCCGACATAGTTAAAGTGCATCAGGACTGGCGTGAAAATGGTCAAACAATGACCCGGATGCAAAACTGCGTAAGACAGAGAAAGGTTGATGTGAGAGGTGAGCGCAGGTGCCGACAACTCGTACAGACCAATAGACTTCAGCACTGTCCAACAGTTGGCTACTCAATACAACAGAAGTCAACCGGGAACAATATCTGTCATGACCGTGGATTGCACACTCGCACGCGTGGGCTATAACAGCAGACGACCCCGACGGCATTCTCATCTAACCACAGCTCATCGGCGCAAAGGACTCCCTGGTACAAAACGTCATATGACTGGGGAAAATGTGTGCTGGTCTGACAAGTCGAGTTTTTTACTCCACTCCGTGGATGGTGGTGTACATATTTGGAGCAAATGAAATAAGCCACTCCATCCATCCTGCAGGGTCTCCACCGTGTAAGGTGCTGTCGGTTTTATGGTGTGGGGCATGCTTACCTGGCAGCAATCTGGACCCCCCCCTGATGCATATGAAACAACGCATGACTGGTGCCCACTATCGTTAATTACTTGCTGACTGTACACCCGGCAATGTTGAACTGTTTCCCGAATAGCGACGGTGTCTCTCAAGATGACAATGCGCCAAGCCACAGGTCCAATGTTGTGCAGGAATGGTTTGAGGAACACAGTTCAGACTACCGAATTCGCCACGATATCAATTCCATAGACAGAGGTGTAACTAGGCATTTCTGCGCCCAGGGTAAACCGCAAAATATTGCACCCCCCACACAACAAAATCGTTAAGACTAACGAGCTTTATCGCCTGAATAGTCCTGCTTGTTGCATGAGTTTTTAGGACAGTAAAATTGGTCTTGTCTGTTGATTACGGACAAATCTGCATTATTTAGAACTCACAAGTATATCCAATTGCAGTTTTTCAAAAGAACTAAAACTGGCCACGGGGAGTTGCTTCTGACATTCCGCTTCACACTGAATTTTATACATTTTTTTTATCATATTCTCTTGTACTTAATTGATAACTAATAACGATTAACGGTTGTGCAATAGATTTTAATAACAGATTAGTTTTTCGGTGGACCAAAGGAAGACTTTTGCGAAGTTGTTGTTATGTTAATTGTTGTTAAACAACCTAACTTTTAAATATTTTTATTGAGGTACAATACTGCAAATAGGGTATTAGAGAACTAGCTGTCATTTCATATCCTAAATGGGAAAGGCATTTTACCTTCATTAATTGAGTCGGAAATGGAAGACAGCACTTAGCAAAAGGGTTTCGTGCATTTCTCTTACCCTTACTTGCATCAAGGATGTTTTGAGGGGTGAAGCGGAACTAGAACCAGCAACTTTGCTGCACGTTGTTTTCAGAAATTTTCCGTCAATTCACAGCGCATATGTTTTTCATGGTGCAGAAGACCTTAAAATTTGCGTCCATCAGTTTTTAAGTTTTTCAGGCCCAAGAATGAAAATAAAAGAAAGTTTAATTACGTATTACAGTCATGGAAAAATTATAATCCATGCGGTACATTGTAGTACTATATTTTAGTCACCATAATTTTGCTGCACAATGGGTAAAGGTTTCTCTTTGCCACTTCGGAACGATTTGTGAAGCAGCCAGCAGCGACCTCAGGTGAACAGGGGTTTCCGCACTTCAGCGATGAACACACACACACATACACACACAGGGCTAGAGAGCAGACATGGCGGAAGCTAGCAGCTAAAAGCAATCTCTCTCTCTGAAGAGCAAAGACTAAACTCCTGGTGTTCTGTTTGTGTTCGTCATACACGGCAATTTCTTTCAGCTGTCAGAAGAAAAAGTAAGCTCACGTCGATGGATGTCAGCGTTTTCCTCCTGTACAGGTTTTCACAGTTCAGATCATTTTAAAACTTTCAATGAATTCTACTCTGCTAGGCCAATCTCTCTCTCTCTCTCTCTCTTTCTCTCTCTCTTTTCTCTCTCTCTCTCTCTCTCTCTCTCTCTCTCTTTCTCTCTCTCTTTTTCTCTCTCTCTCTCTCTCTCTCTCTCTCTCTCTCTCTCTCTCTCTCTTTCTCTCTCTCTCTTTTCTCTCTCTCTCTTTCTCTCTCTCTTTTTCTCTCTCTCTCTCTTTCTCTTTCTCTTTTTCTCTCTCTCTCTCTCTTTCTCTCTCTCTCTCTTTTTCTCTCTCTCTCTCTCTCTCTCTCTCTCTCTCTCTCTTTCTCTCTCTCTCTCTCTCTTTCTCTCTCTCTTTTTCTCTCTCTCTCGCCCCCTCTCTCCGAGATGCAACATAAACAGAACATTTCATCCATTCGCACATTCTCCCATCTATTTTCAAGTGTCGACCTTTTATCGATTCACAAATATAGCAAGAACGTGTTGCTTCCTTGCTGGTCCACTCATAGAGAAAGGAATGCGTCCCGTGAAAACTACCTCTCTGTCCGTATGCCAGACAAAGGATTTGGACTTAATTTTTGCAGCAAAATCGGCAACAGCCTTTAGGTTTAATCATTAGAATTCAAGTGACTCTTTTACTGAAACTTTGATAATTTTTGTAGCAAAATCCGCAACAGCCTTTAAGTGATCATTAAAATTCGCGTGACTGTTTTACTGAAAATTTGATGACAACAAACGAACAACTTAAAAACATTAATGCAATTACAAGCATTCAGTAGCGTAACTAGGGCGGGAAATTCACGTGACTGTTTTACTGAAAATTTGATGACAACAAACGAACAACTTAAAAACATTAATGCAATTACAAGCATTCAGTAGCGTAACTAGGGCGGGAAATTCACGTGACTGTTTTACTGAAAATTTGATGACAACAAACGAACAACTTAAAAACATTAATGCAATTACAAGCATTCAGTAGCGTAACTAGGGCGGGAAATTCACGTGACTGTTTTACTGAAAATTTGATGACAACGAACGAACAACTTAAAAACATTAATGCAATTACAAGCATTCAGTAGCGTAACTAGGGCGGGAAATTCACGTGACTGTTTTACTGAAAATTTGATGACAACAAAGGAACAACTTAAAAACATTAATGCAATTACAAGCATTCAGTAGCGTAACTAGGGCGGGAAATTCACGTGACTGTTTTACTGAAAATTTGATGACAACAAACGAACAACTTAAAAACATTAATACAATTACAAGCATTCAGTAGCGTAACTAGGGCGGGAAATTCACGTGACTGTTTTACTGAAAATTTGATGACAACAAACGAACAACTTAAAAACATTAATACAATTACAAGCATTCAGTAGCGTAACTAGGGCGGGAAATTCACGTGACTGTTTTACTGAAAATTTGATGACAACAAACGAACAACTTAAAAACATTAATGCAATTACAAGCATTTAGTAGCGTAACTAGGGCGGGAAATTCACGTGACTGTTTTACTGAAAATTTGATGACAACAAACGAACAACTTAAAAACATTAATACAATTACAAGCATTCAGTAGCGTAACTAGGGCGGGAAATTCACGTGACTGTTTTACTGAAAATTTGATGACAACAAACGAACAACTTAAAAACATTAATACAATTACAAGCATTCAGTAGCGTAACTAGGGCGGGAAATTCACGTGACTGTTTTACTGAAAATTTGATGACAACAAACGAACAACTTAAAAACATTAATACAATTACAAGCATTCAGTAGCGTAACTAGGGCGGGAAATTCACGTGACTGTTTTACTGAAAATTTGATGACAACAAACGAACAACTTAAAAACATTAATGCAATTACAAGCATTTAGTAGCGTAACTAGGGCGGGAAATTCACGTGACTGTTTTACTGAAAATTTGATGACAACAAACGAACAACTTAAAAACATTAATACAATTACAAGCATTCAGTAGCGTAACTAGGGCGGGAAATTCACGTGACTGTTTTACTGAAAATTTGATGACAACGAACGAACAACTTAAAAACATTAATGCAATTACAAGCATTCAGTAGCGTAACTAGGGCGGGAAATTCACGTGACTGTTTTACTGAAAATTTGATGACAACAAACGAACAACTTAAAAACATTAATGCAATTACAAGCATTCAGTAGCGTAAAGGGCGGGAAATTCACGTGACTGTTTTACTGAAAATTTGATGACAACAAACGAACAACTTAAAAACATTAATGCAATTACAAGCATTCAGTAGCGTAACTAGGGCGGGAAATTCACGTGACTGTTTTACTGAAAATTTGATGACAACAAACGAACAACTTAAAAACATTAATGCAATTACAAGCATTCAGTAGCGTAACTAGGGCGGGAAATTCACGTGACTGTTTTACTGAAAATTTGATGACAACAAACGAACAACTTAAAAACATTAATGCAATTACAAGCATTCAGTAGCGTAACTAGGGCGGGAAATTCACGTGACTGTTTTACTGAAAATTTGATGACAACGAACGAACAACTTAAAAACATTAATACAATTACAAGCATTCAGTAGCGTAACTAGGGCGGGAAATTCACGTGACTGTTTTACTGAAAATTTGATGACAACGAACGAACAACTTAAAAACATTAATGCAATTACAAGCATTCAGTAGCGTAACTAGGGCGGGAAATTCACGTGACTGTTTTACTGAAAATTTGATGACAACGAACGAACAACTTAAAAACATTAATACAATTACAAGCATTCAGTAGCGTAACTAGGGCGGGAAATTCACGTGACTGTTTTACTGAAAATTTGATGACAACAAACGAACAACTTAAAAACATTAATACAATTACAAGCATTCAGTAGCGTAACTAGGGCGGGAAATTCACGTGACTGTTTTACTGAAAATTTGATGACAACGAACGAACAACTTAAAAACATTCATGCAATTACAAGCATTCAGTGGCGTAACTAGAGCCGGACTGGCGGCTTAAAATTCGCATTTCTTCTACAAAATGTTCAGTGGATGTAAGTTGCTCACAATTAGAAATGACGGCACGGTTGTTAGTACTCAAAATAAGGATGTCCATCATATTTTCGAGGATTCTCTGGGGCAATTCGATCATTACTGCCACTATTGCAGGCTGCATTCGGTCCGTTTAATGTGGTACCATAGGTCGGAACTCCGGAGCAGTTAAGAATCTCACCGCTCTCTTCACATTTTGGATTTTACAGCCCTAAATGGCGTTCCGCCCCCAGTTCCGCTTCACATTCTTATGTAAGTAAAGGTAAGAGAAATGCACGAAACCCTTCTACTGAGTACTGACCATTCCCCTTTTCCTAATTTTATCCGACGCAACTAATGCAGATAAAATGCCGTCCCCGTTTGTGGTAAGAAACGACACCTAGTTCCCCAATACCCTAATAAAAATATAAAAATATTTAAAAGTTAAGTTGTCAAACTACAATTTTAAATGGCAAAAACTTCGCAAAAGTCTTCCTCTGGTCTGCCGAAAAACTATCCCGTTCTTAAAATCTATTGCACAACCGTTAGTGATTATTAGATATCAATGAACTACAAGAGAATGCAGTAAGAAAAAGTGTCAAATTCAGATTTAAGCGAAATGTCACAAGCAACCCCCGGTGGCCAGTATTAGTTTTATTTATTTATTTATTTTGAAAAACTATAAAATTGCATATGCGTGTGGGCACTAAATAATTCAAATTTGTGCGCTTTCAACACACAAAGGACCAGTTTTGCTGTCCTAAAAACACATGGAACAGGCAGGATTATAATATTCCATGCGGTAAAGCTCTTTGTCTTAACGGGGTGGCGCAATATTTTGTAGTTTGCCCTGGGCGCCGAAATGCCTAGTTACGCTTCTGCAAGCGTTACTGAGCCCTTCAATTAGCTTTACTCAGGTGTATTCTCATTTCTAACAGATGATGTCTAAAAATTACACAAATCAAGAAGAAATAAATGAAAACGATGGAAAGTATATATGAACTACTGCTAGGTGCAAATTTATTGCGATGGAGACTGTGGGGTATATCCCTAATTAAAGCTTCCTTTTTGAATTTCTGTTATGTAAATTATGTTAATTATCCAATATTTCTTCCTGAGCCCCACGTCAAATCCTCCGAATTTTCTTACACTTTTTGGCAACGATTGGCAGTGAGTCAAAGCAAAATAAAACGCCCCGACAGGTGTAAAGAGGTGTTTGGTGCTGTGTACGTAAGATGATTTACTCTTTGAAACAGGTTCGTATGTAATTTTGATATTATGAGATTCAGATTATCGGTAAACAGAGAAAGTGCCGTGCATGTTTTTGATGTTACCACACAGTTGTGTTTCTGCTGACGGCGATGATAATGAAGACTAATTGCATTGCTACGTAAGTTGGTTTCATTCAAACGAACTCTAGTGGCTTTTTTGTTTATTTAGTTATGTTGAACAATCTGCAACGCACAACCTTAAAACAATATAACTGAGATTAAGTATCGCAGCGAGTCGCTCTCATGGTATTGCCATTTGCTCCGATCACGCAATTATTGGTTTACAGTAATTTTTTTTTATTTTCCAGGATTTATCGCCCAGAAGGAGTATTTACGCCTATAAAAAGCAGACCACAGCAAACGCGGAGTCATTGTCTCTAGAGGAGGAGAAAGACTAAGACCGAAAAGACAAACGAACATCTACCCCTTGCCCTGGGAAGCTCAGACTCATCGGTTCCTGAAATAGAAGATCATGACCAATATTCCCGCTAAGCGATCATGGACAATGCTCGCCTAACCCAATGAGTTGGGCAGGCATCAAAACCATTAGGGCAAAAAAAAAAAAAAAAAAAAAATTCTCAGCTTCTTTTACTAATGCAGTAGAAGTAAAAATTTGGATTGGAACCCTTATTTTTTCTAATCTCCCTCATTTTTATCACAGTTCTTTCCGCAATTGTTTTTAAATAAAAAAAATATTAAAAATATTTTCGTTAAATAAAATTTTTATTTTAAAAATAATTGAGAAGCTCAAACTTACTTCTGGAATAAAAAACTGGAAAATAGGAAAGGCATGTTTACGCATGATA
Source organism: Macrothele yani (assembly GCA_039090855.1). Taxonomy (NCBI): domain Eukaryota; kingdom Metazoa; phylum Arthropoda; class Arachnida; order Araneae; family Macrothelidae; genus Macrothele; species Macrothele yani. Next base: position 97,755,058 of record CM077005.1, on the reverse strand, counting down.
CACAGTTTCTTTGCATATCAAAATACCAAGGAGAATGAAAAACAAAACACACTGCTGGCCACATAAAATGCAACACCAAGAAGGACACGAGATAGCAAAGCCAGATTTACTGGACACATAACAACAGATACAAAGATGAAACGATTGAGATTACAGGCCCGTGCGACTTGCGGAACACGCAGACATCAATAGTTCATGTGGCTCCCATGGCTGACAATAACGGCCGCTACACGCCGCGGCATCGAACGAAAGAGGCTTTGGATGTGGGCATGGGGTATGTCGGTCCAGGCTGTTTCCACACGTTGCCATAGTTCATCAGGCGTAGACGCAGGTGGTGCTTGCCGGGCCACTCGGTTGCCGATCAGCGACCAGACGTGTTCGATGGGCGACATATCGGGAGAACAGGCGGGCCACGGCAGCAGTGACACCTGGTGGGCCGTGAAGAATTGTTGCATGATGCGTGCCACGTACGGGCGCACTGTCCTGTTGAAACGTGGCCGCTGGCAGGTCCTGCTGGTAAGGGAGAACTACAGGCTCCAAAACGTCGGAGATGTAGCGGTGGCTGTTGAGTGTACCGGCGATACGTACCAGAGGGGTGCGGGTGTCATATCCAATTGCGCCCCAAACCATAACGCCAAGCGACGGACCGGTATGGCGATGCATAATGCAGGTGTCATACAGTCTCTCGCCGCGGTGCCGCCACACGCGGATCCGACCATCGTGGTGTTGCAGGCAGAAGCGGGATTCGTCGGAGAAGACAATGTCGTGCATTTCCGTAGTCCAGGTGCAACGTTCAACGGCCCATTACCGCCGCACTCGCCGGTGGTGTAACGTCAATGGTAATCGGAGCAATGGGTGCCTTGCTACAAGTCCCCGCTTCTGCAGACGACGTCGAACGGTACGTGCTGACACAGGTTGTTGCGCAACATACCCTAATTCCTGCGCTAACGTTCGTGATGTGGCGGTGCGAGCCGTCAATGTCCGCCGCACAACATGCCGGTCCTCTCTTTCGGTAGTGTACCGCGGCTGCGGCAAGCGCTCACGTCGGTCCGTTCGTCCCTCCTGTACCCACCGAATCGATACTCGCCTCACTGTGGCTGAATGTCTTCCTACACGGGCGCCGCGCGGATGTCTCGGTACGATAAACCGCTGCCGCGATAAGCCACTATTCGTCCTGTGTCGAACTCCGAAACGTGCTGGAATGACTGCCGCATTCTGTGACGAGGCATCAGGAAGCTTCCCCCGCACAGGTCCGGCAGCACAACACACTTCCACTACACCCCGCCTTCTGTGCACCCTTCTTATAGTGTTTCTCGGCGGCGTGCTAGGCGCACATGATTTGCATATGCCCTGCAATGCTAATCGTTTGCATGCCCTGCAATGCTAATCGTTTGCATGCCCTCTCGCGGGCGACGCATGCTTGCGAATTTCAGGCCAATCGGATGCTTCCTTCTTGATGTTGCATTTTGAGTGGCCAGCAGTGTAACAACTAAATACAAAATAATTAGTTGAAATGGAACAAGTGCAAAATTGTTCTGATCTTACAGTCCTTTCAAAGAATAAATCGCCTCTCTATTCTTTCCCCCAAACCGAAGACTCGACCGTAGGAATATAGGACTCGACCGTCTTTGAGAGTACCCGGAAAATATTGTTTACCATTTATGAGGAAATTGTCGGCTGGTGCCTTTGGCTTTTATGACTTTTCCAAAACTTGCAAACTGTCTCAAGATCGATATGTTGTCCACTTGCGAGATAGTATTTTATTCTCATCAATATATCCAGATGGTTCACTTCCAGTCTGTTGGGTGATTTAGTTTTGATGCTGTTCATTATGCTAAATCCTCTTTCAGCATCGGCACTGGAAGCTAGAAAAATGCCGCATATGTCAATCAACTTTGATAAGTTTGAAAACTTTTCTTCTGAGAATACGTAGCCTACCACATCTTTGAAGGCTTTCAATGCAGCTTTTCCGTTTCAACAAAATTCATTTTTCTCAACATTTGTCTGAAAATGTCTGTATTTTTCAACTAAGCAATTCTTCGTTTCCAAATTCAAAGTTCGTCTGAGTTTGAATTTCCTGCGTAACAAATGCAAACCACTCCTCAAGCTCATCGTCGGGAAATCTATCTTGCAAATGACTGCAAATTCTTTGAATGAATCGCAGCATCCAGGGCAGTATCAACATCTTCATATGCATCAGTGGAAATTAATTCTGCTGCCTCATTGCTCCAGTGCACGGTCGCTCCCAAATACTGGGCATTCAATTTATTTCTTTTGTTCTTTGCAAACTGAGCTACCTCAATTGTAGTTATGCAACTCCCTTGAAACACACGGCACATTTTTTTTTTGACTGGGGGTTTAACGACCACCGTGAGCAACTCAATGGGCTATAAGCAGTCGCCTGTCCCTTATTTAGGGTAACTGGTTCCAGGGAAGGGAGAGAACCAGTGCCGTAAGACAAACACAACATCCATGCCTCACTGGGATTCGAACCCGGACCCCTTTCGGACGAATGATCAGAACCCGTCGCTCAGACCACTGCGCTACCAGGGCGGCCACAGCACAATTCAGCCAGTTCAGCCAGAATGTCATCCAAAACTAGTACGCGAACATGTATTTGAGGATCATTCAAGTAGAATTTCGCAACCGAATAATTGTCTTAGTCTACCTGCTCTGCAAAGTATTCTATAAAAATGTTATAATTTCGCATCAACGCATTTACAGCAAAATATCGTGACATCCACCGAACTTCATTAAGAGGCCGGAATGCCACAACGTCATGAACATTCAATATCTGCCTCTTTCTCGGTGTGGGAAAATTACTAATCCGCATTCTCGCGTTCACTATCTGCCAGCACGAGGATGCTTTGCAAGAAGCCTTTAAGAATGAAGAGGACAATGAGACGAACTTAGAAGGAGGCGAACGGCATTTAAGACAAGTGTTGTTCTTACCTTTGAGAGCCCGAATTTTATTTAGCCTTTAAGAATGAAGAGGACAATGAGACATACTTAAAAGGAGGCGAACGGCACTTAAGACAAGTGTTGTTTTTACCTTTGAGAGCCCAAATTTTATTTAGCCTTTAAGAATGAAGAGGACAATGAGACAAACTTAGAAGGAGGCGAACGTCATTTAAGACAAGTGTTGTTTTTACCTTTGAGAGCCCGAATTTTATTTATTTATTATTTTTGCAGGTAATTGATTTTTGGTTTATGAAAACTAATTAGGAATTTGGGAATTTTAATCTAAAATGCTTACTGCGCGGAAGATATTTCGCGGAGGAAATTAAGTCGCTGCGCGACCGGCTAGCTTACAGGGAACATTTTTTTTATTGTAGATTTAAAGGTTTAACGACCACCGTGAGCAACTGAATGGGCTATAAGCAGTCTCCCGTCCCTAATTTAGGGCCACTGGTTCCAGGAAAGGGAGAGGGCCAGTGCCGTAAGACAAACACAACATCCATGCCTCACCGGGATTCCAACCCGGACCCATCTCGGACGAATGATCAGAAACCATTGCTTAGAATACAGCGCCCCCGGAGAGGCGCACACAGGAAACATTGATCGTGGCCGCCCCGGTGGCGCAGTGGTCTAAGCGATGGGGTCTGATCATTCGTCCGAACGGGGTCCGGGTGCGAATCCCTGTGAGGCATGGATGTTGTGTTTGTCTTACGGCACTGGCCGTGACCATTTGACCTCTAGCTCTAGACGCACTCTAACTTCACAACGATAAAAAAAAGATTCCTGATTATTATATACGCCTGCAAAAATTTTGAAATTTTTATCTGTCAAGGGTTTTTGGTTTAATAATAAAGACCCACATAAAAAGAAAATTATTTTTCAAGCACAAGTACATGTCTCCAGTCTCTCCGAGTAGTCAGACTACACGTGGCTGTTAAGGTTAGTCACACCTGCTGGTACATGAAAATAATGATGCGCAGAAGAGATGGTTTTGAATAGCAAACGCTGGGTAAACAAAATTAAAAATGGAGGTGTCTCCCGTTCTCCGCCGAAACAGAGATAGAGCAGCCGATACGTATTCCATGCCCGCTAGTTACGTTGCTCAAGGCGGCGTTTATCAATAAGTGCACATTTATAACCTTCGATCGGCATTTATTGCCTGTACAAGTTCTTTTCCCATTTCACAACTTCCTCCGTTGTGACAAGCGGAAACAGAATTTACGCAAGAGTGGGACGAAGTAATGAAGGCATAGCGCCTTAATTCTTTGGAGTTAATTAATCATTCGGCAAAAGCAATTCACGAGTGATCATTCAAATGTATGATCCAATTTCCAGGTTGCCACTGCAATCATTGATTAAATCTTTGTTGCAGGGATCCGGAGTTGCGCTTTCAAGCACTGTGACGTATATTCCAAATTAACTTTCCTTTTTAGTTTCTTTCACTATGTAAATCTTGAGTTTATTCTGTTATTCTTCACTCTTAACGTAATATCTTTTCTCTCAAACGAATACGTTTGGCCACACAATTGAAGTTGAATGAACGTGACGTATGCCTGAGTTTTGATAAGAACAAGAGATAAAAACGACGACTAATCTGTTGCTTTTAGAGCGTTGGGTTGTAAACTGTTTATTGAAAAGAGCGTTGGGTTGTAAACTGTTTATTGAAAAGAGCGTTGGGTTGTAAACTGATTATTGAAAAGAGCGTTGTGTTGTGTGTGGAGAGTTTAGTGCAATATGCTATGCTACGATGTTTTTGCTACATCCTGAATAAAGCATCTTTTTCCGTGAGTCTGACTTCTGTAGTTTATATGTTTCGTCTGGCCGTTAAGGTTTCTTTCATTTAGGAACTATTTCTTAGTATGTTGATGTTTTAAAATTACGTAGAGGTAAGGCAAGACTTCTACGCCATAGCACACAGCTCCTTTTGGACAAAGTGCCCCAAAGGGCGCGAAGAATGATTTCGAGCAATTCGCGTACACGCCATTAAACTAAATGGCATACACGTGCGAGGAAAAGCTAAAAAGTTCTCGGCCTAACCCACTTCCTGTAATTGTAGCATTATTTTGCCATTGCAGCTCGAAAGAGTGTTCTTTTGTATTGCAAAGTGCCAATTTTCAGACTAACAGCTCTTTTTTTTTTTTTTTTTTTTTTTTTTTTTTGCCGATGTTTGACGTTCTGAACTGAATCATGTCGATGCAAAGTGTTGAATTTTCGAATGTGGAACGCCGGGCTGTCGTGAAATTTCTGTTCCTGCAGAAGAAAACTGCAAAGGAAATCTATGAGTGTATGACACAAACATTAAGTGACAAGTGCCATTCATACTCCACTGTGAAGAAATGATGTGCCAACTTTCAGCATGGAGACTTTGAGACTGAAGATGCAGCAAGATCTGGGAGGTCTTCAACAATAGCAACACCCGAAATTTTTGATTGTGTTCATGACTTGATTTTGTCAGATCGGCGAATCTCGGCTAACACAATAGCCGAGACATTGGAGATATCCAAGAAACGTGTTGGGTTCATAATTCATGAGCACTTGGATATGCAGAAGATGTCAGTAAAAGTGAGTGCCCAAATGTTTGAACGCCGATGAGAAACGAAAACGAGTGGGCTCTTCCAAATCGGTTTTGCAGCATTTTGAGAGATCTGGTGATAATATTTTGCAGCGACTTGTCACTGTTGATGAAACGTGCTTACACCACTACGATTCAGAGACGAAACAACAGTCCTTGCAGTGGTGGCATTCGGGTTCTCCACTGCCAAAGAAGTTCAAGACTCAAAGGTCTGCAGGAAAGCTCATGGCAACAGTTTTTTGGAATCCGGTTGGCGTTTTATTGACTGAGTATCTTCCGAAGGGCCAAACAATAAATGTTGAATACTATTCCAACTTGCTGTGCCGATTAAAGGAGACGTTGAAGGAAAATAGGCGAGGAGAACTGCGGAAATGTGTTCCCTTTTTGCATGACAATGCGCCGGCTTACAAGGCTGGCAAGAAATGGATGTTTTGAGTGATCTGGGGTTTGAATGCATAGACCACCCACCCTACTCACAGATCTTGCTCCTTCGGACTATTTCCTGTTCGCAAACCTTAAAAAAGTGTGCAAGGGAATCATTCTTCCAATGATTCGGAAGTGATATCAGCAGCAGAGCAGATGTTTGAGTGATCAGACTTCAGAATGTTTTGGGGGAGAGGGTTAAAGAAACTCCAGAAACGCTGTACCAAGTGTGTTGAACTTCGGGCTGAATAGGTGGAATAGTCTGTAAGTTTCATGGCACCAGCCCTTTTCCTTCTTGGTGAGGCCGAGAACATATCAGCATCCCCTCGCATCACTCCTCTCATTCTTAAGTTTGGCGATTACTTCCTAGCTCACCGCTGATTGCTCACTCACATAATGTTTGACATTTATTAATTCTCGCAATAATTTTCTTACTGGGAATTCGTTTCTGAACTCATATGGCGGAAAGGCCCTGGGGATTCAGTGGGAGTCACAGTAATGGAGGATTAAATGATCATTCACAGAGGTGCGATTGAAGCATTTACGGCGAAGAATCATTCGTTCTGAACGAATCGTTCACGCATGATCCACACTAGCATGAACACAATACTAGCATTAATGGTGGTTTTTACTGTGTATTTTACTAAACCATAATACAATATCAGCCGTCACTGCTCGGCCACGGCATTAGCTAGGCTATTAGGTTCGGGCTCACACTACCCCATATGGGAGGATGCTCACGTTCTGTTGACTTTAAAAACCAAAAGACTAACTCACGTTGCTGAGAGTTTGTTTATATGTAATTATGGCGACCATTGCTGTAACGATGATATGCCATGTGTTGTTCCATCAGCCTTGAGGTCGCTCGTCGAACGACCGACCACCGGGGACCCGGCTAACCCTTACAGCAATTCTAATCAATCATGGTGCGCAGACCATCTAACGATGTGTATCGTCCAAGTCCATGAGACTGCACAGTGACATGTTTATGCGTCACTACTTATTTAACTTGCATATATGCTTTGCCTCCATGCTTCTCTTAGTAGTGTATTACCCGAAGATAGGTGGGTTGCCCACACAAAAGATCTCGTAGGATTTTTAACATATACACTATCTACCAACAAGTAATTGGACACCTGTGATAGCAAAGGAAAACGAAGTTTATTCACCTTCAATAGTTGGTGGAGCCTCCACGAGCGGCGATTGCAGCTGCGACACTCCGGGGCATACTCTCAACCAGGCGTTGTACGACGGCTAGCGGTGTTTTCTTCCACTCGGCTTGAAGAAGACAGGTCAGTTCCTTCACCGATTTCGGACAGTGGGGGCACCCCTTAAGTCGACGCTCCAACTCGTCCCAGAGGTGCTCGATAGGGTTAAGGTCAGGGCAGGCCAGTCCATTCGATTAACCCCATTGTCACCATACCAAGCCATAGAGGACCTCGCAACAGGACAGGTGGCATTGTCATCCCGAAAGTAACATGGGTCCACCCCGTAAAACTGCCACAACGTAGGAAGCGCATGGTCATCCAAAATGGTGAAGTAGGTCTCGGCGTTGAGTCTACCAGGAATTGCGACCAAGGGTCCCGTACCATACCAGGAGAAACACCCACATAGCATAATTCCATCACCGCCGAACTTCACAGTTGGCACAATACATTCCGGCAAGAGGCGTTCTCCAGGAAGACGCCAAACCAAGACCCTGCCATCCGAATGGTAGAAGGTGAATCTTGATTCTTCGCTCCAGAGCACCTGTTTTCACTGTTCAACGGTCCACTGTCGACGTTCTTTGCACCACATTAGCCAAGCAGAGCTATTGGACTTGGTGATCAAAGGCGGGGCAGCATGTCCATGATAACCGAGCAGATCGGCTTCCTTACGGATGGTATTCGTCGAAAGAACACTTCCGGATGCCTGTTGAAACTCCTCGAGGATGTGGCCCATCGATTTGGTGTGGTTCTTCCTAATTTATCTGGCCAGCACCCGTCGGTCTCTAACTCCCAGTTTTGTGGGTCTGCCGGGTCGGGGCACATTCCGACAGTCACCTCTCATCTTCCACTTGCCAATTCGTTGGCCACTGTCGATTTTGGGTACTTCAACTCGCTGTATATGTCACGTATGGATCGGCCATTTCTGTGTACCCGACGATTACGCCTTTCTCGAAATTGGAGAGCTCCGAACTGTGTGGCATCTTCCATGCGCCTGGTTGCGTTGTTGTTTCCCACACGATATTTAACGGCGGCCGTGACGTGTATCAGGACCGCAGATATCGTCAATTGCAGGGGTGTCCAGTTACTTGTTGGTAGATAGTGTATATATCTGGTTTTTACCTACCTTTCACTGATATTAGACAAGCTGCTCTCGACAGTTCATGGTTTACCATTTTATGTTTTATTATTTGTTCTTTGCCTCTCCATTGAGGTTTTTTGGATTGTCACTATATGCACTTCATATACACTGAGTGGCCACTTTATTATGACCACCTGACAGTTTTAAGCAAATGAGCTATAGCTGCACGCTGTTGCCGCCACAGGGCGAGGCTAGTATAAAAAAGGAAAGCTTAGCGCTTGAGATAGTAGTAGAAGTGATTTTTGGGTGACGAGATGGATAAAAAATACGATTTGGCGGACTTTCAACGTGGGATGATTGTAGGAGCTCGGAGCCATGGAGCGAGTATCACCGAAACAGCCGCATTCGTGAAATGTTCCAGAGCAGCTGTTGTTAAAATGTTTAAAGACTGGACTGTCAGCCAAAAAACTGTGTCTGTACGTGCAACGAGTGGTCGTCATCGACTAGTGACTGCTCGGGCGGAAAAGAGAGTGTCCAGACTGATAACACACAACAGAAGGGCAACAGTGCAGCAAATTACCGACCATCTTAATCAAGGATCCCCCTCAAATGATCTCTGTACGCACTGTTCGTCGTACACTGCATCGGATGGGATATGGCAGCCGAAGGCCTTTCGAACATCTTTGCTGTCTTCATTTCACAAGAGAAAGCGTCTCCAGTTCGCACAGGAGCACAAGGATTGGACATTCAATAATTAGAAACAAATTATGTGGTCCGATGAATCACGTTTTCAGTTGCACCATGCCGATGGCCGAGTGAGAATTTCGTGGAAACAGCACGAAAGCATAGACCCCAAATGCATTGCTACAACCCTTCAAGCTGGTGGAGGCAACGTTATGTTTTGGGGAATGTTTTCCTGGCATGCTTTGAGCCCTGTAATTCGTGTTGATCAACGTCTGACTGACACATCATATCTAAACATCGTTGCGGACCAAATGCACCCTGTTATGTGGATGGTTTCCCCAATGGCGATGGCTACTTTCAACAAGATAATGCGTCCTGCCACAGTGCTCGTATTGTACAGGATTGGTTTCAGGAACATGCCGGTGGGTTTACTTTGCTTAGGTGGCCCCCACAATCTCCAGATATCAACCCCATTGAGAATTTGTGGGATGAAGTTGAACGAGCCATCAGATAGCTGGATCCACAACACTGCAATCTCACACTCCTGGATAGTGCTATTCATCAAGCCTGGTCTCAGATACCGCAAACCACCTATCAACATCTCGTGGAGTCCATGCAGCGAAGAATCGACGCAGTATTAAATATAAATAAAAAAATTTATATATAATAATTATATATATATCATCATCATCATCATTGTCAACCATTATCGATCCACTGCTCGACGAAGGTCACCCCAAGTTTCCTCCACAACGGTCTGTCTTGTGCCAGTCTCCTCCATGTCACCCCTGCATACTTTCGAATTTCATCCACCCATCTCCCATGTGGTCTTCTTCTGGGTCTTTTCCTGTCCCTTGGAATCGAATCTAAAATTTCGGCTGTCCATCGATGATCTGTCCTTCTGGCAGTATGTCCAGCCCATTGCCATTTCAGGGATTTAACTCTGATCATGATGTCTTCCACTCTCGTCATTTTTCGGATCCACGAGTTCCTCTTCTTATCTCTCCTGGTTACACCAAGCATGCACCTCTCCATGCTGCTTTGAGTTGTCTGCAGCCTTTGTATGTCTCTTTTAGTTAAGGTCCACGTTTCTGCACCATACGTAAGCACTGGAAGGATGCATTGATCAAACACTTTTCTTTTAAGACATAATGGCATATTGCTCTTGAAAATTATGCTGTTTCTTCCAAAAGCTCTCCAGGCAAGTTTTGTACGCCGATTAATTTCTTCATCAATGTGACCCTCACTTGATATCTGCTGTCCAAGATAAACGTACGTGTCTGTTATCTCCAGCTTTTCTCCATCAATCGATAAATCTTCATTTCTTGTAAAAGCATTGAACATCACTTTTGTCTTCTGAAAGTTCATTTTTAATCCCACTTCTTTACTCTTGTCAGCAAGTTCCTGGATCATACTCTGCAGCTCTGATGGGGTAGTTGCAAAAATGACTACGTCATCAGCAAAACGAAGGTGGGTTAGATAATCTCCATTAATCTTTATCCCCGTGTTTTCCCAGCTCAGCGACTGAAAAACACCATCCAATGTGGCATTAAAGAGCTTCGGAGATATGGTGTCACCTTGTCTCACTCCCTTTCCAATTTTTACGTGTGTTGTATTTTCAAACAGCCTAATCTTTGCACTTGGATTTTCATAGATGTTATTAATAATATTAATGTATGCATCTTCAATACCACAGGTTTTCAGAGCCATTGTAACTGCTGATGGTTTCACCGAATCAAAGGCTTTTTCATAATCGATAAAAGCCATGCACAATGGAAGTTCATATTCCCTCGCTCTTTCAATTAGTTCTCTCAGCACGTGGATATGATCTATTGTGCTGTAGCCACTCCTGAATCCAGCTTGTTCTCTCGGTTGAGCCATGTCCAGTGTTACCTTCAAGCGGTGTGAAAGAACTTTAGTGAAGATTTTATAAACTACTGATAGGAGGCTGATAGGTCTGTAGTTTCCGAGATCCTCAATGTCACCTTTCTTATGTAGCAGGATCATTGTAGCGGTGTTCCAATCCTCAGGAATCTTTCCTTCATTAAGGCATCGAGTGAAAATTTGGGCGAGTACTGTTTCGATTTCTCCACTTGCTTCTTGTATGATGTCTACAGTAATTCCATCTTCTCCTGGAGCTTTTCCTCGCTTCATGTTCTTGATTGCATGTGCAACTTCTGCTGGAAGGACTGGAGGAACTCTGGTACTGGTATCTTTCATGATGTCTGGAGTGCATATATCATCCCTTTCATATAATTTGGAGTAGAAATCTTTCACTCTTGTCAAAATTTCGCCTCTATTTCTTGTTACAGAACCATCTTCTTTTCTCAGTGCCATAATCTGTTTTCTTCCCTTACTGAGATGTCCCTTTGCTATCTTTAGGCTTTGGTTGTTTTCAATTGCTTTCCTCACTAGTTCACAGTTGAATTTCCTTACGTCTTCAGTGATACTTTTTCTTACTGTCTTGCATAGCTCTATATATTCCACTTTGGAAGTCACATCTTCTTTAGTTGTCCTCATCTCTCTTCTTTTTTGCATCAACATTTTGGTTTTTCCTGATAATTTGTTCACATGCAACTTGTTCTTAGACCCAGCTAATTTTGTTGCTGTTTCCATAAGAGCTTTGGTTACTTTTCTGTTAACTTCAGAGATGTCCACTTCTTCCGATGTTAGGCCTTCTAAAGCAGAGAACCTGTTCTTCAGTTCTAACTTGAAGGTATTATGGTGTTTTTTGAGGTTGGTTATGTCAATAGATTTTGTTTGTCTTATAAGCTTGCCACGTTCAAGTTTAGCGTTGAGGTGCATCTTACATCTCACCAATCTATGGTCACTACCTGTGTTGAACTTGTTTAGCACACTGCAGTCTTCTATGGCGAATATTTTGTTACACATAATAAAATCAATTTCATTTGTCGTCCCATTTGGATGTCTCCATGTCCATTTCCTGTGTGGCTTTTTCTTGAAGAAGGAGTTCAAGATGAAAAACCCTTCTGCCTCTGCAAACTCAACGAGAGTATTTCCACGCTGGTTTCTGTTGCCGTGACCGAATTTACCTACTGAAGTTTCATTCTGTTGCCGTTGCCCTATTTTTGCATTGAAATCTCCCATAATTATTTTCAAGTGATGCTTACCTTTATTATTTAGATGACAAATTTCCTCATAAAATTCTTCAATTTCTTCTTCAGGATGACTTGTGGTGGGTGCATAAGTTTGAATAATCTGAGCCTGGTATCTTTTCGAGAGTTGGATAACAAGTCGTGCAGCTCTGTCAGAGGAACTTTCAACTTCTACAACTTTATCCTTCAGTTTCTTGTTTATTATAAATCCAACACCACTAGTTCTGCCAGTATCTGTCCCACGATAGTAGAAGAGATGTCCACTTTTCAGTTCGATGAGATCTTCTCCTTTTCTCCTTACCTCACTTAGCCCCACGATGTCCCACTTGATCCTTTGTAATTCCTCTTCCAATTCAAGAAGCCTTGAATCAGAAGATAGGGAGCGTCCATTGTAAGTAGCCAAGGTCAGCATCAGATGGCAGCCTAGTCCGGTCCTCCGGGTATTCTTAGCACCCTCTGCCTTCATGTCGCACTGGCCGCTGCCTTGGCCAGGTACATTCCAGCTGCCGGAGACTGAGGGCCGAGATTTAAGTTGTGGAATCATTTTGGAGGGGTTTGGCCATAACTCACCACGCTGGCCAAGCGGGTTGGTGAGTGTGGGATAGAATTTCCTCTAATCCCGATGGTATAGTTATACCGCTATGGGCGGTCGTCAGAGCCCCTTTAGTGGGAACAGGATGCACCACGAGAAGGCGGGGTTGACATTTGTCAAGGAGAGGCTGTGATGTTACGCATCACTTGACCTTACATCCCATATATATATATATATATATGTATATATATACATTGGCTCTCAGAGCCATAATCTGTTTTCTTCCCTTACTGAGATGTCCCTTTGCTATCTTAAGGCTTTGGTTGTTTTCAATTGCTTTCCTCACTAGCTCACAGTTGAATTTCCTTACGTCTTCAGTGATACTTTTTCGTGTTGTCTTGCATAGCTCTATATATTCCACTTTGGAAGTCACATCTTCTTTAGTTGTCCTCATCTCTTCTTTTTGCATCAACATTTTGGTTTTTCCTGATAATTTGTTCCTGATAATTTGCATGTGAACAAATTATCAGGAAAAACCAAAATGTTGATGCAAAAAAGAAGAGAGATGAGGACAACTAAAGAAGATGTGACTTCCAAAGTGGAATATATAGAGCTATGCAAGACAACACGAAAAAGTATCACTGAAGACGTAAGGAAATTCAACTGTGAGCTAGTGAGGAAAGCAATTGAAAACAACCAAAGCCTTAAGATAGCAAAGGGACATCTCAGTAAGGGAAGAAAACAGATTATGGCTCTGAGAAAAGAAGATGGTTCTATAACAAGAAATAGAGGCGAAATTTTGACAAGAGTGAAAGATTTCTACTCCAAATTATATGAAAGGGATGATACATGTACTCCAGACATCATGAAAGGTACCAGAGTTCTTCCAGTCCTCCCAGCAGAAGTTGCTCATGCAATCAAGAACATGAAGCGGGGGAAAGCTCCAGGAGAAGATGGAATTACTATAGACATCATACAAGAAGCAAGTGGAGAAATTGAAACAGTACTCGCCCAAATTTTCACTCGATGCCTTAATGAAGGGAAGATTCCTGAGGATTGGAACAACGCTACAATGATCCTGCTACATAAAAAAGGTGACATTGAGGATCTCAGGAACTACAGACCTATCAGCCTCCTATCAGTGGTTTATAAAATCTTCACTAAAGTTCTTTCACACCGCTTGAAGGTAACACTGGACATGGCTCAACCGAGAGAACAAGCTGGATTCAGGAGTGGCTACAGCACAATAGATCATATCCACGTACTGAGAGAACTAATTGAAAGAGCGAGGGAATATGAACTTCCATTGTGCATGGCTTTTATCGATTATGAAAAAGCCTTTGATTCGGTGAAACCATCAGCAGTTACCACGGCTCTGAAATCCTGCGGTATTGAGGATGCATACATTAATATATATTAATATACATCTATGAAAATGCAAGTGCAAAGATTCGGCTGTTTGAAAATACAACACACATAAAAATTGGAAAGGGAGTGAGACAAGGTGACACCATATCTCCGAAGCTCTTTAATGCCACATTAGAAAATGTCTTTCAATCACTGAACTGGGAAAACAAAGGGATAAAGATTAATGGAGATTATCTAACCCACCTTCGTTTTGCTGATGACGTAGTCATTTTTGCAACTACCCCATCAGAGCTGCAGAGTATGATCCAGGAACTTGCTGACAAGAGTAAAGAAGTGGGATTAAAAATGAACTTTCAGAAGACAAAAGTGATGTTCAATGCTTTTACAAGAAATGAAGATTTATCGATTGATGGAGAAAAACTGGAGATAACAGATACATATGTTTATCTTGGACAGCAGATATCAAGTGAGGGTCACATTGATGAAGAAATTAATCGGCGTACAAAACTTGCCTGGAGAGCTTTTGGAAGAAACAGCATAATTTTCAAGAGCAATATGCCATTATGTCTTAAAAGAAAAGTGTTTGATCAATGCATCCTTCCAGTGCTTACGTATGGTGCAGAGACGTGGACCTTAACTAAAAGAGACATACAAAGGCTGCAGACAACTCAAAGAAGCATGGAGAGGTGCATGCTTGGTATAACCAGGAGAGATAAGAAGAGGAACTCGTGGATCCGAAAAATGACGAGAGTGGAAGACATCATGATCAGAGTTAAATCCCTGAAATGGCAATGGGCTGGACATACTGCCAGAAGGACAGACCATAGATGGACAGCCGAAATTTTAGGTTGGATTCCAAGGGACAGGAAAAGACCCAGAAAAAGACCACATGGGAGATGGGTGGATGAAATTCGTAAATATGCGGGAGTGACATGGAGGAGACTGGCACAAGACAGACCGTTGTGGAGGAAACTTGGGGAGACCTTCGTCCAGCAGTGGATTGATAATGGTTGACAATGATGATGATGTATGATGATATACATTACCTGAAGATGGGTGGGGAATATATACATTGCTGGACAATTGCTAAGGACGGATCATAAGCGGCTACATAGCGCATAAAACAGTAAGTGTGGTTGGATGCCAAGTGAAATAAAATAATGTCAGAATGCCAGGACATTACAAGAAAGACAATTTATTGTGCTCTGAAATCCAGAAGGCTTTGGAACGTGTTCAAGGGACAAACAGGCCATTTTGTGCAGAATACGTAAACGTGGAAAAAATGCAATTACCGTCCGCAGGCGTTCCGGCTTAAGATGTCAATACGGGATATGGCCACCATGGAGGGCGATGCAACATTCCACACGTCGTCTCATGGCTTTGTACAACATTATCAAGCAGCTGTTGGGGTAATTTATCCCATTCCTATGTCAGTGCACAGATGAGGGTGTCCTTGTTATTTGGAGGACATTGGCGACCAGCAAGACTCCTCCCCAAAGCATCCCACACATTTTCAATGGGATTCCGATGTGGAGAACGTGCTGGACATACGAGGCGTTGAATATACTCTTTCTCTCAAGACACTCCTGGACAGCAACTGTTAGATTTCATGTTGCGTTGTCGTCCATGAAAATGAATCTATCACCGGCAGCACCACGGAACATGCGAACATGTGGTAGCAGAACATCATTAATGTATCGTTGGCCAGTCATAGTCCTAGTTGGAAGCACATAGAGGGACTTAGGCGATTGATCATGATGCCAGCCCATACCATGACACTACATGTCGGATATCGGTCCCTTTCCTGTATGTTTGCTGGACAATATGCAGTACCACTATCACGCCAGATCAGTTGTCGTCGACAATTAGACGATAGACTGTATCTACTCTCATCTGAGAAGAGGACAGCAGACCAGTCGTTATCAGTCCAATTGCGATGTTGATGGCACCATTGCAAACGAGCGGTACGGTGACGTCTGGGCAATGGGATGCACACAACAGGACGGCGGGCGTATAGTCTTCCTTCATGCAAACGTCTGGCGACAGTTTTTCGGGAGGTCCGCTTGCCAATAGCAGCCATAAACTGATTTGCTACCTCACTAGCTGTGCTGCGCCGGTGTCTTTTTGTTGATAGCACTATGTACCGATCTTCTGCAGGTATCGTACTGCGAACACGACCTCCCCGGGACGTTTGCTACACTCTCCATTTGTTTGAAATGATTTCCAAAGCCTTGAAACAACACTGTGGCTGACGTCGAACTCCCTGGCAACATTTGTTATTTTTCGCCCTTCTTCAATCTTGCCAATAATACGGCTACGCGTAAAATCATCTAGGTGATGTCGGGAAGACATACTGAAAATTGCAAGTTCGTCAATTGATTCTTTCCCTTTCAGCTTTGCGTTTGAACAACAACTGTCATAACGCGTCAAATCTTTTATATCTCTTATCAGCGCTATGACGTCACGAACGAGTTCGGCAATCCAAAATTTGCATACGCACAACACGTCTTACTGTATCCCGCACTTATGCTAATTTCCACATTTTCCAGCCTCCCATTTTATTGTTGCTATCGTTGATATTGTCATCCGTCCTTAGCAATTGTCCGGCAGTGTATATATATGGCAGGCTTTCGGTTAGTCGAGTTTTCGAAGTCAGAATGGGAAAAGCTGCCGATTTAAAAGGACAAATTGTGAAGGCATGGCGTCTGGGAACTACGATCTCGGAAACGGCGCGGCTTGTAGGTTGTTTACGTGCCGCTGTAGTGAGTACGTATCAAATGAGGTTCACAGATGGCCGAACGACAAACCGTCGTCCTGCTGTGTGAAATCCGCAGATCATTGATGCCAGAGGGAAGCGGAAAATGTCGCGCATTGTTTACAGCGACCGCAGGGCCACAGTGCGGCAAATCATTCGCAGCTACAGCAGTACTGATCAGGGTAATGTGTCACAGCGCACACTTTATTGCAGCCTTCTGCGAATGGGCCTCAGTAGCCGAAGGCCCAACTGAGTCCCCATGCTCACTGCATGTCAGCGCCAACAACGCATGAAATGGGTCCAAGATCATCGAGATTGGACCGTGGATGATTGGAAGGAAGTCGCCTGGTATGACGAATCAAGATTTCTGGCGCATCATGTAAAAAGCCGAGCGCGGATACGCCGATTACCAACGAAGGCTATGGCACTTGGATGCTCTGTTGGGCGGATACGACGATTACCAACGAAGGCTATGGCACTTGGATGCTCTGTTGGGCGGATACGACGATTACCAACGAAGGCTATGGCACTTGGATGCTCTGTTGGGCAGATACGACGATTACCAACGAAGGCTATGGCACTTGGATGCTCTGTTGGGCAGATACGACGATTACCAACGTAGGCTATGACACTTGGATGCTCTGTTGGGCGGATACGACGATTACCAGCGAAGGCTATGGCACTTGGATGCTCTGTTGGGCAGATACGACGATTACCAACGTAGGCTATGGCACTTGTATGCTCTGTTGGGCAGATACGACGATTACCAACGTAGGCTATGGCACTTGGATGCTCTGTTGGGCTGATACGACGATTACCAACGTAGGCTATGGCACTTGGATGCTCTGTTGGGCAGATACGACGATTACCAGCGAAGGCTATGGCACTTGGATGCTCTGTTGGCCAGATACGACGATTACCAACGAAGGCTATGACACTTGGATGCTCTGTTGGGCGGAAACAGGCCTGCTGCGGCGGTGTTATGCTGTGGGCGATGCTTTCTTGTGACACTTTAGACCCATTATACCAATAGCAGAATCCCTGACAGCTGTCAGGTTTCTGAACATCGTTGCGGACCAAGTTCCCCCATTCATGACAACAGTGTTCCCTGCTCGTAATGGACATTACCAACAGATAATGCGCCCTGCCACACTGTCGGAATCGTCAAGGGATAGCTCAAGGAACATGCTGGTGACTTTCTGTTAATGTCCTGCTGTCCAAATTCACCTGACATTGAACCCAATCGAACATTTGTTGTTCGACTTGGAAAAGAAGGTTCGCGCTAAATCACCACCACCCCGAAATGAACGGAAACTAGAGGATCGGCTGTTTACATTATGGTACCAGATACCCCAGGATACCTATCGCCACCTCATCGGATCGATGCCTCGCCGATTGGCTGCTGTTTTGCGGGCTGAAGGGAGTCTTACAGCTTATTGGGTAGGTGGTCATAACGTAATGGCTCATCGCTGTATATACACAATCGAGTCACATTATTGTGACCACCTCCTACTTTTGTCGTCAAAAGCACGTAGCCAATGAAAGAAGTTACGTGTCATGAGCTGGCTTTAAGGGTATATCAGGTGTGCTATAGGCAATCTGAAAACATATCACTCGTTGTTGTCATTGATAACAGGAGCGATTTATCAGATTTGAAAAAAGGGTTGATCACCGGCTTTCGGGACAAGGTTGGCAGTATTTCTGAAACAGCCCAGCTTGTGAACTCTTCGCGTCCTGCTGTAGTTAAAGTGTATCGTGATTGGAGAAATGGCAATATTGCGAATAAGCGAAGTGGAAGTTACGGAGCATCACGTGACATTCATGTGAGATGTGAACATCGGCTTCGAAGGTACGTGAGGGACAATCGACACTGTACAGTGGAGCAACTCACTGGACGAATGAACCAGGAGGCTAACGGAAGTGTGTTTAAAAGGACAGTTCAGCGAACCCTGCTACGTATGGGGCTCCGATGCAGACGGGTGGTCACTGCACCTATGCTAACGAAGGTGCATCTGCATAAAAGGCTCACATTTGCACGGCAGTATCGGAATTGGACCTCAGCTGATTGGTAAAGGATTGCCTTCTCCGATGAGTCACGTTTACTGCTTCATTGAACGGATGGACGTTGGCCTATAAGGCGAGAAACATCGGAGAACAAACACCCTTCAACCATTGCTTGTAGAACACAAGGCAAAGTTATGGTCTAGAGAATGTTTTCGTGGAATATTCTGGGTCCACTCGTACCTGTGGAAGGCATTATGGAGCGAATTTGCTGTGAATCCATCCTTGCAGACCACGTACATCCACACGTACTGATTGTCTTCCCTGGGGCGCATGGGATTTTCCAGCACGACAATGCGACGTGTCACACAGCTAGAAATGTTCGAGAGTGGTTGGAAGAGCACGATGAAAACTTCAAAGTACTTCCCTGGCCCCCTAATTCCCCAGACTTAAACCCGATTGAGCATCTGTGGGACCACTTCAATCGTGTTCTACGCTCTACGTATCCCCCATCACGCACCCTCCAGCAGCTGTTAGATGCACTTCAGTCAGCATTGCTCCACATACCTGGGAACACTTTCCAGTACCTTATTGAGTCACTCCCAGCCCGTTTAGCTGCTGTCCGAGCTGCACACGGTGGTTACTCTGGATATTAGCTGGTGGTCACAGTAATGTGACTCGACCGTGTATATATACTCTCGGACATTTCTAGCTGTGTGACGCGTCGCACTGTCATTCTGGGAGATCCCATCCGCCTTAGGGAGGACAATCAGCATGTATGGGTGCACGTGGTCTGCAAGGATGGATTCATAACGAATTCGGTTCATACTGCCTTTCACAGGCATGGGTGGACACAAAGAATGCCACGAAAACATTCCCCAGACCATAAAGCTGCCCCCGCCAGCTTGTGTTCTTCCAGCAATGATTGAAGAATGTTTGTTCTCCGATGTTTCTCGCCTTATAGGCCAACGTCCATCCGTTCGATGAAGCAGAAAACGTGACTCATCAGAGAAGGCAATCCTTCTCTGATGAGTTCTGATTTATGAGTCACGATTTCGATTTTACTCAACCCATATATTTATATACTAGCTGTACCCGGCCACGCGTTGCTGTGGCTCAGTCTGGTTAAATGGAAAAGAAAGAAAAGAGAAAGCGCACGTTTCTAATATATTTAATTTCACAATGCTTGTGGGTATACAATATTTTTTGTTGTTCCATTTGTAACGTACCAGGAGATGTGACGTACCTGCCAGAAGGACGCACACGACATAAAGGCAGATAGGAATCAGAATAAAATGTCCGCGTAGCTTAATTGGTAGAGCAACTTATTCCGGAATGAGTGGACCCGGGTTCGAACCCCGGCGCGGATAAAAATGACGGAGAAATTTACTTCGTTATACATTGTCTGTGCAGATATAGAGATATTCTGGTTTGCCGACTCTAGAACACGCAACATATAATTGTCCATGTGAGAAGCAATCCGTGTCTAGATCTAAACCGCACAATTCTAAAGATTGGCCCTGAGCTTTGTTGATGGTAATTGCAAACGCCAATCGAATTGGGAATTGCAATCTCTTAAATTGAAATGGCATTTCCGTTGGAATCAAAGGAATGCGAGGAATGAGGACATCTTCACCTTTGAAAGGTCCTGTCAAGTTTGTTGCTTCTACGACGTCGCTCATGGATTTTTTTACTGCAAGCCGCGTGCCGTTGCAAAGCTTTGGCTGGTTGATATTTCGCAACATAATAATTGGCACGCCGATTTTCAATTGCAGTACGTGCGGTGGCATCCCTGGCAGATCGAGTGAATTCAAAAATTCTGTTGGATAATGAACCGCTTCATCTGGTTCCACAACAGTGTCGACGGACTTGTATGTGACTGCCTCGCTTTGAATGTTAGACTGAATAATATTGTTAAGTTCGTAGGCGTCTTTGTTCTTGGACGCAAGAGTAGCTCGTTCACTCAGCCAATCGTGATTCTTATAATTAGTTTGAATATTGGGAAATACTTTTTCAACCAATTCTTCTTTTGACGTCACTAAATTGCTGAAGTTATGGGGC
This sequence comes from Macrothele yani, assembly GCA_039090855.1. Classification (NCBI taxonomy): domain Eukaryota; kingdom Metazoa; phylum Arthropoda; class Arachnida; order Araneae; family Macrothelidae; genus Macrothele; species Macrothele yani. The sequence continues at coordinate 97,734,302 of CM077005.1, read as the reverse complement.
AATGAAATTCGTCCTGAGGTCAGATCAATCGGCACCTTTCCGTTGCCAATTTCCAGCAATTGATGTGAGAATATTTCAGCTGATCGATCGTTTTGCAGCTGGAGACGCATATTTGTAGTTAATTTTAACGTCTTTACGTGTCGCCACAAAGTAGAGTATTTCAGGCAAGCATTTATTTCGTCCGCTGGAGTCGATCGAGGAATTACAGGTAATGTTTGCCTGAAATCTCCTGCAAACAATATTAATGCGTTCCCAAATGGTCTGATGTTTCCACGCAAATCTTGCAATGAACGGTCAAGAGCCTCGAGCGATTTTGTGTGCGCCATTGTGCATTCATCCCAAACAATAAGTTTGCATTTCTGCAATACTTTTCCCATGCCGGATGCTTTGGAAATGTTGCACGTGGAAGTTTCAATGAATTGCACGTTCAATGGCAATTTCAATACGGAATGAGCAGTTCTTCCACTTGGTAGCAACGTCGCAGCTATGCCGGACGACGTAAGAGCTAAGGCTATGTCATTTTGGGATCGAATTGCTGCCAGAATCAATCTAATTAGGAACGTTTTACCAGTTCCTTCTGGTGCATCTAAGAAGAAGATTTCTCCAACCCCGTTATTGACAGTTTGCATTATTTGATCGTAAATGCCTTTTTGCTCAAGCGTTAGCTTAGGAATATTTGATTGCACATACGACAAAAGATCCCCCATGTTGTAATTTTGTTCACGACGCAATTCTACATCGAACGAAGCAGCAGCAGATCGATTCGGTGTTGGCATTCCCAATTGATTGAGAATTTTGTTCGCGATTTCTAAGCACAAATCTTCAATCAGTATCAAGGCTTTGTTGTAGATTTCTGCTGTGAAATCCATGTTCATATTTGAATTTTCGTTGCATATTCGACGAAAAATATCTTCAACCATGTGCGATTTATATATCTCCCATAACTCTGTTGGAGATGAAGGAGAGCAGGCGGTCAATATGATTGCAAACAATGCACGAATTTGATTTGGATGTGACGTGTTGCATGCGTCATTAATGCATACATCCCAAAGTCGGTCGTTCTCCAATAAATTCAGAGCTTGACATGCACTGCGGAAAGTGACATATGTAACGCCGTTGACAATTCTCAATTGTTGGAAAGACGTTGGACCGGGCACATTTACCAACAGCATGCGAAGGAAGTAGCATTCATCTTGATTGGGATGCACGGTGTACAGTCTGCCTATCGTAGTTTCTTTGAATATGCCAGGTTGTCCGTCGACTCGCTCTCCTCGTTTGCGTCGTTCAAATGATTTTCTACTCGCATTCCATGTGCAATACGTAGGAACTTCCGAATACAGCAGTGTTTTCGCAAACGCGTCATTTGGACATAACGTGAAGAAAGCAGTTAACGTTGTAGCTGGTGGATTCAGGGCTATTTGTTGCACATTTGCAGCTGTGAAATAAACGCGTTGTCCATTTTCTAGATGTACTGCTAAGTGAACAACTGCTGGACTTCGCTCATGTATGGGAAATGAAAGAATTCGCCATACAGCTTCATTGCTGCTTATGTATCTTCCAGAGTGATACTGTGCGATTTCATCGATATGTATGACCGCATTCCTATCACTTACTTCTGGTTGCACGCCAAAAACTGCCATGTCGCTGCCTTTATTCACTTACTTACAAATGTATTTGATCGATTTAACGGAGTTACAGTATCCCACGTTTATGTGCGCTTTGTATGTTTTTGATAGCAAAGGCGAATATGGAACAACCCACCGGTGATCTACTTCGATGTCACCGTTTCTCATTTGTATCTTTGCTAATTTACCGCCATCTTCTGCTGATCTTCTTCTGTATAAAGGATATCCATCGTTTCCTGTAACTGTGTTGGATACTAATGATCGAGGATATCGCTTAGAGCATTTTCCGTCTATCATGCATGGTGAATTTGGATTCAGTGTACCGCAAGGTCCATGTATCATATTTTTCGTCACAACTTCATGCAAATCCTTATCGACGTCGGCATCGGGTATTTCAGCGCATGTTACATCGTCGATTTCGTTTGAAGTGATTTTCTTATAGAGCCAGATTAGTATATGTGCGTGTGGCAATCATCTCTTTTGCCATTCCGCTGAGTGCATCCAACATCGCACAGACTCAAACACTTCATGTTTTACGATGAAATCCATCAGCGATTTCAGCTTCTGTCTGAAAACACGTGCTGTGATGTCATGCCTATCCACCGGCTAATACCCAGGAAGTAAGAGATGTTGTATATCGTCCCAAGCTGGATTGCATGTGAATGTAATGAATAGGCCTGGACGCCCGTAGTGACGAACATATGCAATTGCATCTTGAGCGTACTCATGCATATGATATTGACTGCCTGTATATGAAGATGGCAGAATCGTTAGTCTTCCAACGTTAGTTGTATTACCGTCATTTACAACTGCATCTCGCAAATGAACGAATTCTTCAGAGCGAAGCTTCGTCTGATTCAAACGGATGAATATCAAACGTTCTGTTTCGATTTTTGCATACATATCTAAGATGTATTGGTGAAACAATTGACGGCATTTCAACATGTGATTGTCTTCATTCTCTCGAATCATTAATCGGTATGAATAATAGTTCGTTGCGCTGCATTTCATATTTGTTTCTTCGCCACTGACTGGATTTATGCATCTTAACGTTGAAGTGATATTCATCGGCACCATCCCAAAAAATAATTGAATATTGCAGGGCATCATAGCATCGATGAGTTTCTGCAACTTTTGTCAATTGATCGTTTCTCCGATGAAGAACAATATCTCTAGGTTGGAATTGATCTCCGACTATAACAATTGCCACTTCTTCTATAGTTGGAGCATTGAATCTTCGCACATGTTCTCCAGCAGGCGTTTTGTCAGCATGAATAACAATCTTGTGTGTATCAGATGGCATCATGTCAATTGCTGTTTTGAACAAACACACTAAATTGTGTTTTTCGTGAAGAAGCTCTTGCAGTTGGGAAACGATGGACCTTTTTATGCCGGTAGAAATTCCGCAGCGTGCATTCAATTCATCATTGCCATCACCAATGAAATACATTTGTAGAAATTTATGTTGACCATCTGGTAACGGAAACAGGGAGCCGGCTTTATGATAAATTTGTCCTTTCACTTTGAAAATTGGCATGAATTGAGCTGTTACGATTTCTGCGCCGAACGACGTCATTTGGAAGCATGAGTTGTATTTCCTGATGTTAGGTAGGAAATGCTTTGATTTGGCGTTATATCCGGCAAGCAAAGATTTTAATGGCTCTGGAGGTTCTCCAAGTTGAGGCAGTTTAATTTTTCCGGCGGCGCAACACATTCCTTTCGTTTCTCCATTAAATTTCAGAGCCTTGCAATAAGGACACACTTCAGTCATAGTGCCGATGAGAACATGCCGGCTCAAACTACATAATCATCAGCTGGGTTGTACTGAAATGCAAGGCGATTGTAATCGCGTGATTGCTGAGCACGGAGTCGTGTTTGACGCTGATCTGCTGTTTCTGGTTGACGTCTTTCAGCCACTCTCAGCCTGTCGCCTTCATTCTGTTGAGAACGAAGCAGATCTGAAGCTGCAGAACGCGATTGCCGTGCTCGCAACCGTGCATCCTCAAGTCCGGCTGCACGTCGCTCTGCTGCTTCCTTGGCACGTATTTGAGCCATTCTTTGTCTGTTTCGCTCGTTCGCCGATGCCCGTTCTTCCTCAGTTTGATTTGCAATTACTCGTCGCACTGCCTCCGCTCCGCGAGTACGACGACCTAAGTTTGATCTTCTGCGAGGCATTATTTGGATGAACTAAAGCAGATAGATTGCACTGAAAAAGAAGAAAGAAAGTTATAACAAAAACATATAAAATTGCAAAACATTAAAAAAGAAAAAAAAACACACAAAATAAAGAAAAAACAAAAATAACAAAAAATACTAACGAAATATTTCAATTCAAACGCAGAACAATCGACACAGCTCAATCCCACTGCCAATTGCACTGAAAAATAAGAAACAATGAAAAAATAAAAAAAATAAACTATACTCACGAAATGAACGCTATGGTAAACGACACAAGGATCGTAAAATGGAATCGTAAAATATTTAGTATTGCGTGTATTGCTTTTACGTCCAACAGTTGGCGCTGTTTTACAAAAAAGCATGTTTTTACCTGTCACAGGGGTGACATCTATATAATAGGTATATAAAAACACGCGCGTATTCGAATAAAACGTTGTGTCAAAATTTCGAAGCAATCGGTGAAGAACTATCGGAGATTTAAGATTTTGAACAAACGAACATTTACATTTTTATTTAAATAGAAGATATATATCATCAATTTCATTGTCAACCATTATCAATCCACTGCTGGACGAAGGTCTCCCCAAGTTTCCTCCACAACGGCCTGTCTTGTGCCAGTCTCCTCCATGTCACTCCCGCATACTTTCGAATTTCATCCACCCATCTCCCATGTGGTCTTTTTCTGGGTCTTTTCCTGTCCCTTGGAATCCAATCTAAAATTTCGGCTGTCCATCGATGGTCTGTCCTTCTGGCAGTATGCCAGCCCATTGCCATTTCAGGGATTTAACTCGGATCATGATGTCTTCCACTCTTGTCATTTTTCGAATCCACGAGTTCCTCTTCTTATCTCTCCTGGTTACATAAAGCATGCACCTCTCCGTGGCTCTTTGAGTTGTCTGCAGCCTTTGTATGTCTCTTTTAGTTAAGGTGCACGTCTCTGCACCATACGTAAGCACTGAAAGGATGCATTGATCAAACACTTTTCTTTTAAGACATAATGGCATATTGCTCTTGAAAATTATGCTGTTTCTTCCAAAAGCTCTCCAGGCAAGTTTTGTACGCCGATTAATTTCTTCACCAATGTGACCCTCACTCGATATCTGCTGTCCAAGATAAACGTACGTGTCTGTTATCTCCAGCTTTTCTCCATCAATCGATAAATCTTCATTTCGTGTAAAAGCATTGAACATCACTTTTGTCTTCTGAAAGTTCATTTTTATTCCCACTTCTTTACTCTTGTCAGCAAGTTCCTGGATCATACTCTGCAGCTCTGATGGGGTAGTTGCAAAAATGACTATGTCATTAGCAAAAAGAAGGTGGGTTAGATAATCTCCATTAATCTTTATCCCCTTGTTTTCCCAGTTCAGTGATTGAAAGACATTCTCCAATGTGGCATTAAAGAGCTTCGAAGATATGGTGTCACCTTGTCTCACTCCTTTTCCAATTTTTATGTGTGTTGTATTTTCAAACTGCCGAATCTTTGCACTTGCATTTTCATAGATGTTATTAATAATATTAATGTACGCATCTTCAATACCACAAGATTTCAGAGCCATTGTAACTGCTCATGGTTTTACCGAATCAAAGGCTTCTTCATAGTCAATAAAAGCCAAGCACAAAGGAAGTTCATATTCCTTTGCTCTTTCAATTAGTTCTCTCAGTACGTGGATATGATCTATTGTGCTGTAGCCACTCCTGAATCCAGCTTGTTCTCTTGGTTGAGCCATGTCCATTGTCACCTTCAAGCGGTGTGAAAGAACTTTAGTGAAGATTTTATAAACCACTGATAGGAGGCTGATAAGTCTGTAGTTTCTGAGATCCTCAATGTCACCTTTTTATGTAGCAAGATCATTGCAGCGTTGTTCCAATCCTTGGGATTCTTCCCTTCATTAAGGCATCTAGTGAAAATTTGGGCGAGTGCTGTTTCGATTTCTCCACTTGCTTCTTGTATGATGTCTACAGTAATTCCATCTTCTCCTGGAGCTTTTCCCCGCTTCATGTTCTTGATTGCATGTGCAACTTCTGCTGGGAGGACTGGAAGAACTCTGGTACCTTTCATGATGTCTGGAGTACGTGTATCATCCCTTTCATATAATTTGGAGTAGAAATCTTTCACTCTTGTCAAAATTCCGCCTCTATTTCTTGTTACGGAACCGTCTTCTTTTCTCAGTGCCATAATCTGTTTTCTTCCCTTACTGAGATGGCCCTTTGCTATCTTTAGGCTTTGGTTGTTTTCAATTGCTTTCCTTACTAGGTCACAGTTGAATTTCCTTACGTCTTCAGTGATACTTTTTCGTACTGTCTTGCATAGCTCTATATATTCCACTTTGGAAGTCACATCTTCTTTAGTTGTCCTCATCTCTCTTCTTATTTGCATCAACATTTTGGTTTTTCCTGATAATTTGTTCACATGCAACTTGTTCTTAGACCCAGCTAATTTTGTTGCGGTTTCCATAAGAGCTTTGGTTATTTTTCTGTTAACTTCAGAAATATCCACTTCTTCCGATGTTAGGCCTTCTAAAGCAGAGAATCTGTTCTTCAGTTCCAACTTGAAGGTATTATGGTGCTTTTTAAGGTTGGTTATGTCAATACATTTTGTTTGTCTTATGAGCTTGCCACGTTCGAGTTTAGTGTTGAGGTGCATCTTACATCTCACCAATCTATGGTCACTACCTGTGTTGAACTTGTTTAGCACACTGCAGTCTTCTATGACGAATTTTTTGTTACACATAATAAAATCAATTTCACTTGTCGTTCCATTTGGATGTCTCCATGTCCATTTCCTGTGTGGTTTTTTCTTGAAAAAGGAGTTCAAGATGAAAAACCCTTCTGCCTCTGCAAATTCTACGAGAGTAATTCCACGCTGGTCTCTGTTGCCGTGACCGAACTTACCTACTGAAGTTTCATTCTGTTGCCGTTGCCCTATTTTTGCATTGAAATCTCTCATAATTATCATTAAGTGCTGCTTACCTTTATTATTTAGATGACGAATTTCCTCATAAAATTCTTCAATTTCTTCTTCAGGAGGACTTGTGGTGGGTGCATAAGTTTGAATAATCTGAGCCTGGTATCTTCTCGAGAGTTGGATAACTAGTCGTGCAGCTCTGTCAGAGGAACTTTCAACTTCTACAACTTTGTCCTTCAGTTTCTTGTTTATTATAAATCCAACACCACTAGTTCTGCCAGTATCAGTCTCACGATAGTAAAAGGGATGTCCACTTTTCAGTTCAATGAGATCTTCTCCTTTTCTCCTTACCTCACATAGCCCAACGATGTCCCACTTGATTCTTTGTAGTTCCTTTTCCAATTCAGGAAGCCTTGAATCAGAAGATAGGGAGCGTCCATTATACGTAGCCAAGGTCAGCATCAGATGGCAGCCTAGTCCGGTCCTCCGGTGATTCTTAGCACCCTCTGCCTTCATATCGCACTGGCCGCTGCCTTGGCCAGGTACATTCCAGCTGCCGGAGACTGAGGGCCAAGGTTTAAGTTGTGGAGTCATTTTGGAGGGGTTTGGCCATAACTCACCACGCTGGCCAAGCGGGTTGGTGAGTGTAGGATAGCATTTCCTCTAATCCCGATGGTATAGTTATACCGCTATTGGCGGTCGTCAGAGCCCCTTTAGTGGGAACAGGATGTACCACGAGAAGGCGGGGTTGACATTTGTCAAGGAGAGGCTGTGATGCAATGCATCACCTGACCTTACATCCTTCTCACATATGTACATATATATATATATATATATATATTAACCTGGTTTTTGCCTCGCATGTTTTTTGTATCGTACAGTGACAGCTTTGTTTATTTGGATTCTTACCAATTCTCACGAATTTTTAACTTGAACTTAAGCGGAATAAAATAGATGTGTCATGTCCAACGGCAGAGAGATACAGATTTTTTTTCTTCAGTTCTTGTTTACTCGGTTCCATGGAGTCAATATCTCTTAGTTATAATTTAAGTCATAGAGGCCCTTAGGTATGGAAAAAAGTACAGAAGAAAAATTGTATTAAGAACGAAATACATGTACTGGTACGCACATCTTAAAAAGTAGAACTAGGATAAAAAGTGAATGAATAACTCGTAATTATTGGTTTAATACTTCCGCATCACAATGTTACTAAATATGACAGTGATTCATCAAACGCATTTCTCTGGGTCGCTCTGACTTCGGACCACATAATTTATGATTCATTTATGCTTTCTTCCTAAATAGACAACAAATGCAGAAATATCATTTTATGTTAGAATTCAGCTAATAAAATGCGTGCCAAATTTTTCGAACGTTCATTCAGTTAGCCCATACAGTTCGTCACGCGTCAGATAATTTCGTTTCTCATTTATGAACAACTAAACATGAGTGAAATCGATCTTGTGAAGAGTGATATTTGAAGAGTATTTCAAATAAACAGATAAAAATAAAACCTATTTAAAATAATAGGTAAGTAAAAGGAAGGAGAATGTATGAAACCCTTCTATTCAAACTGAAATCCGTTCATTCCATTCTGCTGAAACCGTAATTCCCTAATTCGATTACACTTAAGCCGAAATCCACTAATTCGATTTTACCCAAACCGAAATTCTACAACTCGATCCTATTCAAAACGAAATCCGTTAATTCGATTCCACTCAAACCCAAATCCACTGATTTGACTCTACTGAAACCGAAATTCCGGAATTCGATTCTACTCAAACTGAAATCCGATAATTTGATTCTACTGAAACCGAAATTTCCTAATTCGATTCTACTCAAACTGAAATCCGATAATCTGATTCTACTGGAACCGAAATTTCTTAATTCGATTCTACTCAAACAGAAATTCCCTAATTCAATTCTACTGGAACCGAAATTTTCGAAATCGATTACACTCAAACCGAAATCCACGAATTCAACTCTACTGAAACCGAAATCCCATAATTCAATCCTATTCAAAACGAAATCCGTTAATTCAATTCTGCTCAAATCGAAATCCTATAATTCGATTTTCTCAAACAGAAATTCCCTAATTCGATTCTACTGAAACCGAAATCCACGAATTCAACTCTACTGAAACCGAAATCTCATAATTCGATCATATTCAAAACGAAATCCGTTAATTCGATTCCACTCAAACCCAAATCTACTGATTTGACTCTACTGAAACCGAAATTCCGGAATTCGATTCTACTCAAACTGAAATCCGATAATTTGATTCTACTGATACCGAAATTTCCTAATTCGATTCTACTCAAACAGAAATACCCTAATTCGATTCTACTGAAACCGAAATCCACGAATTCAGCTCTACTGAAACCGAAATCTCATAATTCGATCATATTCAAAACGAAATCCGTTAATTCAGTTCTGCTCAAACCGAAATCCCAAAATTCAATTTTTCTCAAACAGGAATTCCCTAATTCGATTCTACTGAAACCGAAATCCCATAATTCGATCATGTTCAAAACGAAATCCGTTAATTCAATTCTGCTCAAACCAAAATCCTATATTTCGATTTTTCTCAAACAGAAATTCTCTAATTCGATTCTACTGAAACCGAAATCCACGAATTCAACTCTACTGAAACCGAAATCTCATAATTCGATCATATTCAAAACGAAATCCGTTAATTCAACTCTGCTCAAACCGAAATCCGTTAATTCAATTCTGCTCAAACCGAAATCCTGTATTTGGATTTTTCTCAAACAGAAATTCCCTAATTCGATTCTACTGAAACCGAAATCCGTTAATTCTATTCTACTAAAACCGAAATTCCCTGATTCGATTCTGCTCAAACCGAAATCCGCTAATTCAGTTCAATTCAAACCAAAATCTATATCGTGGTAATTTGAGCAACGGTCAGTTCTTAAGAAAACGGGGAATTTCCCCCTTTTGATTCGCTGAGAATATTTTCTTATATATTTGTTTTTCTTTATTGTTGTCAGATGTGTTGGGAGTGCTCAGACATTGTCATATGGCGTTGGAAAACTGAGTTTAAATCATATGTTACCCTACATTAATGAGAAACACTACGGATTTTCACTGCACGATATTGGTGAATCAGTCAGTATATCTATGACAAGGTGCAAATTTTCTTGCAGTCCGCTCCAATTTAAACAAGGTGGCACCGAGTTTATCTCAGGGCTCCTCGGTGGCGCAGTGGTCTAAAAGCTGGCTTCCGATCATTCTTCCGAGATGGGTCCGGGCTCGAATCTCGATGATGTATGGACGTTCTGTTTGTCTTACGGCACTAACTCTCTTCCTTTCCTGGAACCAGGAACCCTAAATTAGGGAAGACGGACTGCTTACAGCCCATATCCTCCCACAGAGTTGCTCACGTTCGTCGTTTACACTCCCCCTCCCCCTAAAAAAAGAATGCCAGGACATAATGATTACGTCTTTGGAATCTTTTCCGACAGGCAAGAAATATTTCAAAGCAGATTTTTCAGGAAATGTATTTATTTTCCCCTAAAAAAAATCTGTGTATGATTTAAAATACACATGTAAACACAGCTCATAAGGTATGGATCTGGTTACAAAAAAAGTTAAAACAGACTTCTACAATCGGTAAAATATCCGCAAATAGAAATATTTACTTCCCGCCACTAGCAGCTGAAACGTGTGCTATGAAAAATACTAATTGTGCATAAGTCCTTTCTCGTAGCAAAAGGCATCGGAGGCGAAAAGGATCTTTGAAATCCAACATGAGAAGAAGATTTATGGAAAAAAGGGACATAACTTGACGCTCCCAGCGGGAAAGCTGTACATTATTTGAAGCACAAAATGAGTGCAAAATAGTCTTTATAATGAAGAGTATATCCCACGAAGAGAGGACTTTTTCTAAGGGATTTTTAAAATTGGAGACACAGTTTCACAAATAGAAAAATACACTTACGCACTCTGGCGGCATAATTGGGAATAAACACAGAGCAAAAAATATGTGCAAAGTATTCTCCTTAAACAAAGCTATCAGAACGAAAAAAAAAAAATGTTCAAATGCGACTTCTGCAAGCAGAGATATCGAGAAAAAAGCTTTTACATACACCGATAAGCCGTTACATTATGACCACCTAGCTAATAAGCTGTAGGACCCCCTTTAGCCCTCAAAACAGCGGCCACACGGTGAGGCATCATTTCGATGAGGGGGCGATAGGTATCCTCGGGTATCTGGTACCATAATGTCAACAGCAGGTCCTCCAGTTCCCGTACATTTCGGGGTGGTGGTGATTTAGCGCGAACCCGCTTTTCCAAGTCGAAACACAAATGTTCGATTGGGTTCGTCTCAGGTGAATTTTGAATTTGAAGGCCAGGTCATTAACAAAAAAGTCACCAGCATGTTCTTCGAACCACCCCTTGACGATTCTAGCAGTGTGGCATGCGACATTATCCTGTTGGTAATGGCCATCACCAGCAGGAAACACAGTTGCCATGAATGGGTGAACTTGGTCCGCAAGGATGCTCAGATACCTGACAGATGTCAAGCATTGTGCAATGGGATAATGGGGCCTAAAGTGTCCCAAGAAAACATCGCCCACAGCATGACACCTCCGCCGCCGGCCTGTTTCCGCCCAACAGTGCATCCAGGTGCCACAGAGTCCGTTGGTAATCGCCGTATCCGCACTCTGCCGTCCATACGTGATGCATCAGGAATCTTGATTCGTCAGACCATGCCACTTTATTCCAATCATCCACGGTCCAATCTCGATGAGCTTCGGTCCATTTCATGCGTTGTTGCCGATGACGTGCAGTGAGCATGGGGACCCGGCCTGGTATTTTGCTACGCAGGCCTATGCGCAAAAGGCTGCGATGAACTGTGTGCTGTGACACATTACCTTAATCACCAATGTTGTAGCTAGCTGCGGGTGATTTGTCGCACTGTGGCCCTGCGGTCACTGTAAACAATGCGCGACAGTCTCCGCTCCCCTGTGGCATCAGTGAGCTGCGGACGGCACACCGCTGGACGACGGCTCGTCGTTCGGCCATCTGTGCACCACATTTGATACGTACTCACTACAGCGGAACGTGAATAACCCGCAAGCCGCGCCGTTTCCGAAATCGTAGTTCTGAGGCGCCATGCCTTCACAATTTGTCCTTTTAAATCGACAGCTTTTCCCATTCTGACTCCGAACACTCTAATAACCGAAAGCTAGTCCTGGGGTTGTACTTATAGTGCTCTGAGAACATCACCTACGCCACCGTTCGGTCTCCCGGCGCATTCATTTCTCTAGGCAGGTGGTGGTCATAATGTAATGGCTGATCGGTTTATACACCCCGTAGCATTAAATCTATGCATTTTTTTAAGAGCATAATGTTCCCAATCAGCACCGTATAAAATTCTAAGCAGCAGAAACAAAATGTTGCCGCCCCGGTGGCGTAGTGGTCTAAGCTCTGGCTTTTGACTATTCGGCCGAGATGAGTCCGGTTTCGAATCCCATTGAGGCATGAATGCTTGTCCTAAGGCACTGGCTCGCTACATTTCCTGAAACCTATGGCCATAAATTAGGGACCTGCGACTGCTCCTGGCCCATCGAGATGATCACAGTGGTAGTTAAACCCTCAAGCAAAACAGAACAAACAAATTTTGAATAGGAGTTTTAGAAGCGGACATATAGTTCCAAACATACATTCATGGTAACGCTACCTAGCTTCCGAATGTTGCACTACAAAAATCGAAGAACAGATGCGAAATGCTCCACAAAGGGAATGCCATTCGGTCTCAAAAGAGGCTTTGCAATTCGTACTTTTAGAAGCAGAGACATCGAAAAAAGATATTTGCTTTCGCATATTATTTCGGTATGTTTCAATATTATCTTCACACTCACAGAATTTTTTATACATTTTTTCGTTAACCTAATAAAATTTCCTGAAAAGTGGTGTTTAGAGCTCATGCTCATAGACGAGCTGCCACTGGCTGATACCGATATTGACTCACTGAATGAGGAATTTCTCTCGTTCAGTGTTAACGTTATGTACACTCACAGAGACATCTCTTGTGAATTGCGATTCATCAGGGAAAACACAAAATGTAGGAAACCAGGTGTAACACACTCCTGCAGAAAATCCGCTGGTGAAAGGGCCTGTATTCCTCTAAAGTAAATGTTTGGACACGTCCGTCTTGAAGCAGTCTGCGGTAACAGGAGAAAAGGATGCCGCCTCTGGAAGAAGTTGATACAAAAATCGAGGAACAGATGCGAAATGCTCCGCAAAGGGAATGACATCCACTTCTAGAAGCAGAGACATCGCATAAAAAAATGATTCCTACGTTGATGTCCAGAGAAGGAAACTTCTCTAGCTTCCTTAGCTGGACATCAGCGTAGGGTATTCTGTAGAGATTGTAAATTCACTGCTATTCCGTTCGCTCCACCGTAAACGAAATGAATATCTTCTGTTTCAGCTTTGGAGAACTGGTTATTTTTGGTCGCAGTCAAAAATAACACGTGGATTAGCAATTTTCTTTCATTGGGGTTTAATGACCACCATGAGCAACTCGATGGCCTATGAGTCTCCCGTCCCTAATTTAGGGTCACTGGTTCCAGGAAAGGGGAAGAACCAGTGCAGTAAGACAAACACAACATCCATGCCTCACCTGGATTCGAACCAAGACCCATCTCGGACGAATAGTCAGGAACCAGCGGTTAGACCACTGCGCCACTGGGGCGGGAGATTTGCAATAATAACAAGACTACTAATTAACTTTCATGTAACGTCCAACCAACTGATTTGCAGTATAACCGCCAACGTACTTTGTGGAGCATTCATTACCTCATCCAAAATTATTTTATATGTAGTATGACGTCATGCATGAAAATTTGCCTAGCAGCGTACTTTTTGACAGACTGCCTTACCGGCACGCTCAAAATATGATACACTACTGAAGGGAAGCTTTTGCGGGCCAATATTATTATTTTTTGTTGCTGTTGTTTAGGGATTAAACAATGACTGTGAGCAACTCAATAGGCTGTTTGCAGCAGCCCGTCCCTACTTTAAGAATACTGGCTCCAGGAATGGGAGAGTTTCAGGGCCGTAAGATAAACACGTCATCCAAAATTCGAACCCGGATCCTCTCGGGCGAATGACTAGAAGCCAGTGACTCGTACCACCTGTCCACTGAGACGGTCGCCCTAATTTTAATAAGAACATTTTTCATCACTATGCGCAGTAGAGTACGTTCGATGACCAAGTAGCCCAGTGGTCAGAGGTGTAGGTTTATGTTTAGTCATTTGAGCTGGGCTCGCCTCCGCGAAGAGGCATGGGTGGTGATTTTATCTCACGTCCAATTTATCTCATGATAATTAACACAGCAATCAGACATCTCTGAATTGACTGTATTTATTGTTCTTCACGTAATATCAATCACATCAGAAAACTTGAAAATTTCACCAACAGAAAAGTAACCAAAGCTCTTATGGAAACAGCAACAAAATTAGCTGGATCTAAGAACAAGTTGCATGTGAACAAATTATCAGGAAAAACCAAAATGTTGATGCAAAAAAGAAGAGAGATGAGGACAACTAAAGAAGATGTGACTTCCAAAGTGGAATATATAGAGCTATGCAAGACAGCACGAAAAAGTATCACTGAAGACGTAAGGAACTTCAACTGTGAGCTAGTGAGGAAAGCAATTGAAAACAACCAAAGCCTAAAGATGGCAAAGGGACATCTCAGTAAGGGAAGAAAACAGATTATGGCTCTGAGAAAAGAAGATGGTTCTATAACAAGAAATAGAGGCGAAATTTTGACAAGAGTGAAAGATTTCTACTCCAAATTATATGAAAGGGATGATACATGTACTCCAGACATCATGAAAGGTACCAGAGTTCTTCCAGTCCTCCCAGCAGAAGTTGCTCATGCAATCAAGAACATGAAGCGGGGAAAAGCTCCAGGAGAAGATGGAATTACTGTAGACATCATACAAGAAGCAAGCGGAGAAATTGAAACAGTACTCGCCCAAATTTTCACTCGATGCCTTAATGAAGGGAAGATTCCTGAGGATTGGAACAATGCTACAATGATCCTGCTACATAAAAAAGGTGACATTGAGGATCTCAGGAACTACAGACCTATCAGCCTCCTATCAGTGGTTTATAAAATCTTCACCAAAGTTCTTTCACACCGCTTGAACGTAACACTGGACATGGCTCAACCGAGAGAACAAGCTGGATTCAGGAGTGGCTACAGCACAATAGATCATATCCACGTACTGAGAGAACTAATTGAAAGAGCGAGAGAATATGAACTTCCATTGTGCATGGCTTTTATCGATTATGAAAAAGCCTTTGATTCGGTGAAACCATCAGAAGTTACAACGGCTCTGAAATCCTGCGGTATTGAAGATGCATACATTAATATTATTAATAACATCTATGAAAATGCAAGTGCAAAGATTCGGCTGTTTGAAAATACAACACACATAAAAATTGGAAAGGGAGTGAGACAAGGTGACACCATATCTCCGAAGCTCTTTAATGCCACATTGGAAAATGTCTTTCAATCACTGAACTGGGAAAACAAAGGGATAAAGATTAATTGAGATTATCTAACCCACCTTCGTTTTGCTGATGACGTAGTCATTTTTGCAACTACCCCATCAGAGCTGCAGAGTATGATCCAGGAACTTGCTGACAAGAGTAAAGAAGTGGGATTAAAAATGAACTTTCAGAAGACAAAAGTGATGTACAATGTTTTTACAAGAAATGAATATTTATCAATTGATGGGCAAAAGCTGGAGATAACCGATACCTACATTTATCTTGGACATCAAATAACAAGCGAGGGTCACATTGATGAGGAAATTAATCGGCGTACAAAACTTGCCTGGAGAGCTTTTGGAAGAAACAGCATAATTTTCAAGAGCAATATGCCATTATGTCTTAAAAGAAAAGTGTTTGATCAATGCATCCTTCCAGTGCTTACGTATGGTGCAGAGACGTGGACCTTAACTAAAAGAGACGTACAAAGGCTACAGACAACTCAAAGTAGCATGGAGAGGTGCATGCTTGGTATAACCAGGAGAAATAAGAAGAGGAACTCGTGGATCCGAAAAATGACGAGAGTGGAAGACATCATGATCAGAGTTAAATCCCTGAAATGGCAATGGGCTGGACATACTGCCAGAAGGACAGACCATCGGTGGACAGCCGAAATTTTAGATTGGATTCCAAGGGACAGGAAAAGACCCAGAAAAAGACCACATGGGAGATGGGTGGATGAAATTCGAAAATATGCGGGAGTGACATGGAGGAGACTGGCACAAGACAGACCGTTGTGGAGGAAACTTGGGGAGACCTTCGTCCAGCAGTGGATTGATAATGGTTGACAATGATGATGATGATGAAAGTCACAATTACACTCAGATGCTTGTGGCTTTATTGTTCTGGGTGGTGTAACGGATAGCATACTCGAACGGTAATCAGGAGATGCGGGTTCGATTTCAGCTCCAGAGCGATGAAATTTTCAAGTTTTCTAATGTGATTGATATTGCGTGGAGAACAGTAAATACAGTCAGTTCAAAGATGTCTGATTGCTGTGTAAATTATCATGATGTATTTTCCACGTATTATAAGAAGAACATTTCTTCCGCGCTATATGCAAGTTATCTCCCTTCCCGAGAACCAGTGGTACAAACGATTACATCGTCCCTTGTTTGAACTCAAGACGGGGTTGGATTCAGCTGGACTGGTGTTGAAACAGTGTGCCCGAGAAAAGAAATTATGACATGTTCTGAGACGAGTTCTGGTTTGGCCTACGTGCTGACAACGATCGCATCCACTTCAGGAAACGGTGTGTCAACGACGTCGTTTGGTCTTTTGCACTACCAACTCTGAAGCACCTTTTACATACCACCTTCCAGATGGGTAACCCCTACCCACGTTCTGTTGCTATCGCCAAGGTGCGTCTGCACATCCCCGAAATCCTGCGATGGCCAGCAAGTTATCCAGATATACAGGGTGTTTTAGCGGGAAGTCCCACCTTTTAAATAGGTCAGTCGTTCGACGTAATAACTAAATAGTGACGTAACTACGTGCAAATGCGAGGTTAATAATGGGAGAATAACTAACCATCACCTAAATTTTCTGCAGATGGTGTCCGCTAGTCCTTTAGTGGCTATTCCAGAGTTCAATTATCAGTTCTCGCCACAGATAGCAACATGTACACAGCGCAGCAGCGGGTGTTTTTCGTGAAGAATTACTGGTTTACCAATTCTGTTACTGCCACACAAAGCTAACGACATGAGTACTGTGTTCGTGATGGTTCTGACCGAAAAACGACTCTAAAGTTCGTGGAGAAGATGGAAGAAACAGGTTCAGTACTGAGTGAGAAAAGGAAGCATAAGCTGCGGTCGAGAATGCCGCAGTATTCTGAAGATGTTCGTAAGTGATTGTTTCCCCCCCGGAGATCATTCCGCCGATTGTCACAGGAGACCGGCTACTCTTTGACGATGTACCAAAGAGCAGCTAAGCTCCAAATAGCAGGCGGTAGAGAGTGACAGCTCTAAAATCTGAGTGTACAGAGTGACAGCTCTAAAATCAGAGTGTACAGTGTGACAGCTCTAAAATCACAGTGTACAGAGTGACAGCTCTAAAATCAGATTGTACAGAGTGACAGCTCTAAAATCAGAGTGTACAGAGTGATAGCTCTAAAATTAGATTGTACAGAGTGACAGCTCTAAAATCAGAGTGTACAGAGTGACAGCTCTAAAATCAGAGTGTACAGAGTGACAGCTCTAAAATCAGAGTGTACAGAGTGACAGCTCTAAAATCAGAGTGTACAGAGTGACAGCTCTAAAATCAGAGTGTACAGAGTGACAGCTCTAAAATCAGAGTGTACAGAGTGACAGCTTCTAAAATCTGAGTGTACAGAGTGACAGCTTTAAAATCAGAGTGTACAGAGTGACAGTTCTAAAATCAGAGTGTACAGAGTGACAGCTCTAAAATCAGAGTGTACAGAGTGACAGCTATAAAATCAGAGTGCACAGAGTGACAGCTCGTAACTCAGAGTGTACAGGGTGACAGCTGTACATCTGCTGATCGGGCCCGACAAAATCAAACGTGTTTGTTATTGTAATTGGTTCCTCAAGTGGGTGGAAAGAAACCCTGGAATATTGACGATGACATGATTTACCGATGAAGCTTGGCTTCATTTCTCAGGATATGTAAATTCTCAAAACACGAGGATTCGTGTGTCAGAAAAAGCTCATGCAATTTACAAGACACCACTTCATCCGTCAAAGGTGGGTGTGTGGTGTGCGATTTCAGCTAAGTCATTGGACCAATTTTCTTTGAAGGGACTGTGAACACTGTTGTGTACAAGGGAATTTTCATGGCCTTCGTGCAGCAACTAGACAAGGATCAGCTTACGCAGGGTTACTTTCAGCAGAAGTGTACCACGTGCCCCACCTCCAATGAGTCCATGACGCTCATCAACAGCTTTTTCGTGACCGTGTTATCTCTAAAGACCTGTGGTCCCACCTACTTTGCCAGACTTGACTTCAGCGAATTACTTCGTGTGGGGCTATTTTAAGGAGAGGGTCTACAAAAACAGACCAGGAACCATTCAAGACCTTCAGGCAAACATCACAATCGAAATAAACAATATCTACAACGACATATTGAGGCGTGTATAAAAAAAAACCTGATGAAACGTGTACAAATGTGTCTCGAAGAGAAGAACGGACACTTTTAGCCTTTGATGTGATGGTAAGTCATTCTGTCATTATTAATCTCTATTTACATGTAGTTCCGTTACTGTGCAGTAATTAAGTGGAATGATTGACCTATTTAAAAAGTGGGACCCCGCTGAAAAGCTCTCTGTACCTTTATCGAACATGTATGAAACATGATCGGGTATCACTCAAAAGCAGTACTTTGACTGGCCACTAAATGAGATGCGCTGCGACACCAGGTGAAAACGGTGTGGTATGCGCAGGACAGCACAAACCGGGTGAAAAACTCGAATTATAAAATCTATCATTATCGGATAATTGCACTCATCCTCCAAGTTTTTAATGTTGTTTTTCAACTCCAGCCAATTTAACTAGATTTCTTCCTGAATAGCGCAAGTCAGTTCAAATTATTCGTTATTCGAAAAAGCGCATTTCTTGGAGGAGGGTTAGATGTTAACGACCATAGTAAGCAACTCAATGTGATATAAGCAGTCGCCGGCCCCTAAATTACAGTTAGCGTTTCCACGGAAGTGACAGAACTACTACCGTAAGACAAACGCACCACTTATGCTTCATTGGGGCTAGAACCCGGACTCATTCAAATGAACAGTCATAAGGCAGGCTTAGACCACTGCGTGGTCTGGTTGGCAAAGCGCAGCTGAAAGCTCCACTTTTGCTTCAGCACGTAATACTATAAATAATATCTTTTTCTCTCAAACCCAATGATTCACAGTACCAGTATTGAATGCTTACATTTTAAGTTTTACCTAGGCTTTTCTTTGCACGACAGTCAGCTCGTAAGGCAGTAGGTTTTCTCACTGACTCGTTCTCACCTCTCAAGGCAGATATATTTCATACTGAAAACATAAAAATTAAAAAAAATTCCAATGACGCTGATTGAAGTTGTTATACATTATTCAGTGTGCGTCATATTTATTTATGATAACATCGACAAAAAGCTTAATAAGTCGCAGGGATAGATCTTTTACCATAATCACTTGTAAAGGGAACAAAAACTGAAGAACGAATTCCCGTCTGATTTTACATCTAACAAGCACCCGTCATTCGCAGTCGCGTTCGTCTCATCTTGTTCAGAGGTGAGATTTTCTCTTGCGGCAAATAAAATTTTAATTAACTCCCTAGAGAATGTAATTAAGGTCTCAGCACTTAGTTCTCTCCCTTTATTCTAAATTTTTTCTATGAACCCACAAAGTAAACGTCCTAAGTTTAAAGAAAAGGGATAATAAAATTAAAAAAGAATCAGATAATATAATAAAACAACTTTTTTTTTAAGTTTAGGGCACCATTTTATCAATAGCTTTTTCTTACTTTTAATGTAACGTGACATTTGGGAGTCTATCCAAGGCCGTCTACAAAGTACAAGGCCATGATATTAGAGAGAGAAGTTCCCTCCGTTTGTGACGTCACTCTCATGTTAAACAGACTGATACGTCCGTGTCGTATCCGACGTCTAACAGACAGCGTTGGAAACCAATCGGAAGGCTTGGTTTCCGCGTGACGTCTTTCTCATATTAGACAGACTGATACGTCCGTATCGTATCTGATGTCACACAGATAGCGTTGGAAACCAATCAGTAGCTTTGGTTTCCACGTCACGTCACTCTCTTGTTAATGAGACTGATACGTCAGTGTCGTATCTGACATCACACACACAGCGTTGAAACCAATCAGAAGCCTTGGTTTCTGCGTGACGTCACGTTCATGTTAAACAGACTGACACTTCGAGATTCTATCTAACGTCACACAGATAGCGTTGGAAACCAATCGGCAGCCTTGGTTTCCGCGTGACGTCACTAAACGAGGGAACTCACCTCTCTAATGCCATGGCCTTATATTTTCCAGACGGTCTTGGTCTACCCCATTTATTGGTTGTTGATGCGAAATACAGAGCTCGGCATAGAAAATGCAACACAAGAAAGTAGCTGCCGGAATGCTATACAAGTTGTGTTATGTAAATAATCGCAGTTGCGGACCAATCACGTGATAGGTGAGAACAAAAGGGCTCCAGCTTACTCTTGGTCGTCCTCACCTGGGCGTATGGACCACTACATCTGAGTGATCTCGGTGGCGAAAGCATGTGTAAGGAGTGAGAATGGCTGGAAGAGATCATCAGAAATTTCACCATCACACTGACACCTTTACCAGATTCTTCATCGTAGTTGTACCGTGGGTCGCATCGTTGCGGAAACGCATAGGGATGTAACAACTGTTTGCTAAATTTGGAGACACTGGTTTGAGGCAGATGACGTGAGTAGTCACAGTTGACCAAAATACGTGACTGTACGGTACGAACACCTCGAAAGCCACATTCTACAGGGTGGTCCAAATATCTTGTTGCTTCCTGCAGAACAACTTACGTAGTCACCGATACAGAAGGTCAGTATGACTTCCACCATTTTCGTGACACAAAAATATTCGTCTCTATGTCCTGTGCGAGATTTTAAGGAGACTAGCCTGATCAACTTGTGTAAATGCAAAACTAAGAGCGTCTTGCAACTGCTCAGTTGTCGGGTACTTTGCCTTGGACACATAGTCCTTAATAACATCTCATATGGAATTGTCGCAAGAGGAGAGATCTACACTCCGTGGAGGCCATTCGAAAGGCGTAGCCAGGTGAGCAGATCCTCACCCAATCCATCTATCAGGAAACACTTCATCCAAATATTCCAGAACACGGATAGCATAATGAGCTGGAGCGCCGTCATGTTGAAGCCAGTTTTCTGCTAGAAGACCACGGAAACAAACCAGTCCCTCAGCTTGCCGAGATAGGAATGCCGATCGACCGAGCCGTCGATAAAATAGGGGCATATCAAGTTCTTACTGGACAGTGAACCCCAAATCATCACGTGGTGGATTGTGCTCCACCTCTCCATGATAATGTGGGTTTTCTTTGCTCCAAAAATAAACATTCCTAGCACCGCTACTTCGGTAGATGGCACATTCATCACTGAAGAACACCGTCCCACGTTGAGGGAGCGTCACAAACGTGTCCAACAATCTTGCACATGCTGCACTCCATTTCTCCAAATCAGCATCAGTAAGTTCGTTGATAAACACAGGACGATAAGACTTTAATTGCAGATCTGTTTTCATGTGAGTCAGCATGGTGCTCTTTTTGGGATTCCAAGTTCCGCCGATCGTTTCCTCAGAGACTTTTTGGGAGATCTCAGCACTGATGCCGCCACGGCTGCACATTTTTCTTGCCTCGATTATGGTCTTCCAGTCCTCTTCTTATCCAGTATAGATGCAGTTGTGAACAGCTTATGTTCCCATCACAATAATGTCTGTTTCCGTAGGCCTTCTTTGTTAAATCTTGCAGTAAAATGACTTTGCACTTCTCTTATTGTTTTACTAGTCTGTGGATGTTCATGTATCCATACACTTGCTACTAACCGTTCTTCCACACTATAATTGCTTGTGTCAGCCATCTGAAAGCTGAGAACAAATTTAATTAGTTCCACTGTAATATCCATAGAGGGGTACAATACATTCGGACCTATAACGTAACCCTTTTTACGTTATGAAAGATTTCCAGCTGAATAGATGTTAAACTAAGGGTAAATGCGATGCAAATAATTGTATTGGATAGTTCAGATTAAGGTTTTGCGGCCAGACGAAACATATACAGAAGTCCAACTTACGTCAACTTTTTATTGGTCCAGCAACATTAGACGAAATCCAAAACACACCACTTCACATATCTCAGTCAAGAGGTTTACAAGCAGAACTCAGTAACGATCTAACATCTCCATACACGCAAAGCAACTGCTGCATTGTCTTTTTATCTAACGTTCTTCTCACATACATTCATACGTCACTCTTGTTCCGACCTCAGTGTGTTGCCAACGTCATTCTCGTTAGAGGGAAAAGATATAACGTTAAGGTTTGAAAATATCTAAGAGAGCAAACTCAAGTTACATAGAAAAAAAAACCTCAAAAGGAAAGTTAAAATAGAATATACGTTACAGACCACCCTGTACTGTAAGCCGTAGCAGTCCTATAATCCACAACAGACAAGGGACTAGGTATACATGTAGCTACACGGAATGTGAATCGAAGATTGGCTGAGGCAGGTTTGCGCTCACGCCAAACATTGTGACGTCTGCAATTTACGTCAATATAATGTCGCGCAAGGTTGCAGTAGTGCCGTGCCAGACATGCGTGATCAGGACGAATAGAGCCATGTCGTATTCAGCACGAGTCTCGCTTCTGTCTCAGCGCCGACGATCGGCGATTGAGAGTTTAGGGACGACGTGGTCACGGAGCTGATCTTGTTACCATCCGTGAGCGTCATACGGTTCCTCAGCCTGGTATAATGGTTGGAGCGCTATCAGTCTTAACAACCTCTCAGCGTTCGTACGCATAGTGGATAAAATGACAGTACGATGATACGTCGAGGAGGTGCTACAGCCGGTTTTGTCGCCGTATCTCCGTGGTATCCCTGATGTCCAGTTTCAGCAAAATAACGCCCGACCGCACACTACTAACATCAGAAGATAGTGCCTACAAGGTATCCAGGTGTTGCCCTGGCCAGATGGATTCCCATACTTCTCTCTAACAAAGAATATGTGCAACGTTACTGCTAGATGACTTAAAGCACGACCCCTTGCAATTCCGAAGAATTGTGGACATAGGTGAACTAAGCATGGAAGTCATCGTTCCGAGGTCTTTTCTACTCGATGCCACGCCATGCTGACGAATATGCAACCCTGCATAGCGGTCACGCGACCTATTGACTCAAGCCGTCTCTTCACATTCATGTAATCACTCAGAAATTAAATCACTTCTTTCCTCTATGGTGTGTCATTCTCTATGTCCGTCAGTGCACTTATGTACACAAATGTTCAAAAAACACAGAGCGCTTGAAAGAAGTCGAACTACAACTTTGATTTTCACAGGATATGCTAATCAGTCAATATCGCACAAATTATTAGCATTTCGACATCATAAGTGCATGCGTTTCTCTTCTAGACAAATCAAATCGCGTAATACCACATACCGGAAACCGGCCGTTTTACTGTTATAAGCGCCGCATGACTCGGCCGGCATGTCAGTTCCGGTTGGTCAGCAGTGGATAAGGATGACTTATCGTCGTGTAAGACAATCGTACAGTCACATTAGCGAGTTTGACAGAGGTCGCATTATCGGCATGAGAGACTGCAATACTTTCCTCCGGTAGATCGCCGGTCGTGTGGGGCGCATTGTGTCATTCGTGGCAATAGTGTGCATATAATGGTGCGAAGAAGGGTGTAGGATACGAAAAGAAGGTTTTGGACGTCGTGTACCGACAACTCCGAGGGACAACGGTGATCTCATAAAGATGTCCTTCAGTGACCGTTCTACTTCATCAACGGCGTTGGCGCAGCAGGCGCAAACTATAACTCATTCTCCCATTACAGTACGTCTCTGGTTATTACATTCGGACTGCAAGCTTGTCATCTCCTCCTCTGGTTACCTTTGATACAATAACACCGGACTTCCGGGATCGTCACCTCCTCCTCGGGATGCCTTTGACACAAGAGCCCCGGACTACCAGACTCGTCACCTCCTCTTTGGGATACCTTTGACACAATAACACCGAACTGCCATGATCGTCACCTCCTCCTCGGGTTATCTTTGACACAATAGCTCCGGACTGCCAGGCTCGTCACCTCCTCGGGTTACCTTTGATACAATAGCACCGAACTGCCAGGCTCATCACCTCCTCTTCGGGATACCTTTGACACAAACACCGGACTTCCAGGCTCATCACCTCCTCCTCGTGATACCTTTGACACAATAGCACCGGAGTTCCAGGCTCGTCACCTCCTCCTCGGGATACCTTTGACACAATAGCACCGGACTGCCAGACTCATTTCCTCCTCTTCGGGATACCTTTGACACAAGTACCGGACTGCCAGGCTCGTCACCTCTTCCTCGGGTTACCTTTGAAACAACAGCACCGGACAGCCAGGCTCGTCACCTCCTCCTCGGGATACCTTTAACACAATAGCACCGGACTGCCAGGCTCGTCACCTCCTCCTAGGGTTACCTTTGATACAATAGCACCGGACTGCCAGGCTAGTCACCTCCTCCTCGTGTTACATTTGATCCAATAGCATCGGACTGCCAGGCTCGTCAACTCCTCTTCGGGTTACCTTTGATACAATAGCACTGGATTGCTAGGCTCGTCACCTCCTCCTCGTGTTACATTTGATACAATAGCACCGGACTGCCAGGCTCGTCACCTTTGATACAATAGCACCGGACTTCCAGGCTCGTCACCTCCTCCTCGGAATACCTTTGACACAATAGCACCGGATTGCCAGGCTCGTCACTTCCTGCTCAGGATATCTTTAACACAATAGCACCGGACTGCCAGGCTCGTCACATCATCCTCAGGATATCTTTAACACAATAGCACCGGACTGCCTGGCTCATCACATCCTCTTGGGGTTACCTTTGACACAATAGCACCGGATTGCCAGGTTCGTCCTCTCCTCCTCGTGTTACATTTGATACAATAGCACTGGACTGCCAGGCTCGTCACCTTCTCCTCGGGTTACCTTTGATACAATAGCACCGGACTGCCAGGCTCATCAACTCCTCTTCGGGTTACCTTTGATACAATAGCACTGGATTGCTAGGCTCGTCACCTCCTCCTCGTGTTACATTTGATACAATAGCACCGGACTGCCAGGCTCGTCACCTTTGATACAATAGCACCGGACTTCCAGGCTCGTCACCTCCTCCTCGGAATACCTTTGACACAATAGCACCGGATTGCCAGGCTCGTCACTTCCTGCTCAGGATATCTTTAACACAATAGCACCGGACTGCCAGGCTCGTCACATCATCCTCAGGATATCTTTAACACAATAGCACCGGACTGCCTGGCTCATCACATCCTCTTGGGGTTACCTTTGACACAATAGCACCGGATTGCCAGGTTCGTCATCTCCTCCTCGTGTTACATTTGATACAATAGCACTGGACTGCCAGGCTCGTCACCTTCTCCTCGGGTTACCTTTGATACAATAGCACCGGACTGCCAGGCTCATCAACTCCTCTTCGGGTTACCTTTGATACAATATTACTGGTCTGCCAGGCTCGTCACCTCCTCCACGGAATACCTTTGACACAATAGCACCGGACTGCCAGGCTCGTCACTTCCTCCTCAGGATATCTTTAACACAATAGCACCGGACTGCCAGGCTTGTCACATCCTCTTCAGGATATCTTTAACACAATAGCACTGGACTGCCAGGCTCGTCACATCCTCTTCGGGTTACCTTTCACACAATAGCACCGGGTTGCCAGGCTCGTCATCTCCTCCTCGGGTTACTTTTGACACAATAGCATTGGACTGCCAGACTTGAGTAGTGCATCGAATAAAGGGAGTGGCGTGACGAGTGGCACAATATCGAGTTCTTGGACGAAATGCGCTTTTATTTAGGAGAAAACTCTGGCCACATCTACACTCATTGTCATAAAAATCCGCGCACTAAGAAGGAGGTGTCGGATTGAAATGGGGTTTTAGTGGTGAGATGGTACATACCAAGGGCAGAAGTGATTACAATATCACAGCAGCTGGACGATTTCCCGAAAAAATACGGTACACATTCCAGTCAGCGTTAGTACCGCGTCGGACCGCCTCGTGCTCGGATACATGCAGTGATACGGTCCGGTATGGAGTTAAACAGACGCCGTATGTTATCCTGGGACAGATTGGGCTTCGCCTTTTGCAACTGACGCTATAAATAACGAGAACACTGGGGCATGGAGAAAATTGGCTTTCCATCTGGTCCCACACGTCCTCGATGGGCGAGAAATCAGGTGATCTGGATGGCCACGGAAGCGTCGAAGCATGACGTAGACAGTCCTGGGAAACCCGAGCCGTGTGCGGACGGGCGTTATGATGTTGGAAAATGGCTTCTGTCTGCCCCACTAGGAAAGGCAGCACATAGAGCCGCAGGATCTCCTGCACGTAGCGCTGAGCTGTAAACGTCCCTCAGATCACTGCGAGGGAAGTCCGCCTGTCATACGTGATGAATTTCCAGACCATATACCTGCAGTTAGGGACGTGTGCCGCTGTACATTATGGTTGGGATAGTAGCGCTCACCTGAGGTCCTCCACACTCTGACGCGGTGGTCGCCCGTTCCCATAGAGAAACGGGATTTGTCGCTGAGCACTATAGGTTGCCAGTCCGTAGTATTGCACGTTATTCGCTGCTGACACCACTATAAACGACACCGACGATAGTCAGGTGTTAATTGCAGAAAACGTAAGGGACGTTGAGAGTGCAAATTCGCCTCTGATAGGCGTCTCAAAATGGTTTTGGCGGACACAGGAGTCCCTTGTACAGCCGCCACATGTCTCTGGATACTGGACAAGAACGTCGTTGCATCTGTGCGTTCCTCTCTCACGATCCCACGGTTTTCTCTGCTGGTGATGTGTCTGGATCGACCAGAACCAGTCCGCCGTGTCTATTGCACCCAAAACGATAGCCCCGTACTATCCGACCGGCACAAATGGTGGCCCTTTCGTCACGCCGGCCACCCTGCCTCTCTCATCCCGACGATACGGCCTCGTTGAAGCTCCGTCAGTTGCCCGTACGCACATCTACGGCGGCTCCTCGGAATGTCTATTGCTCAGGTATCTCACCTGACTCTTACCGTGCACTTCGGCACGAATGTGGTGTCCCTTGCCTTATAAGCCCCAAAGATTGCGATTGCAGCGCCGGTCTTTGACGCGCAGGCATGCGGAATCGTACGACGCTTTAATTCTTTGCATGTCTGCCCTACCCGTAGCTATTCGCCTAGTTTCGCGTTAATCGCACGGTTTTTTCTTGGTGCGCGGATTTTTATGACAATGCGTGTATGTCCGCTGACAGCAGGGGTAGAGGCATCGGGAACAGTGTATTCGCACGAAACGTACCACACCAACAGGAGGCATTATGGCCTGGGGGTGGCTATCGGGTACAAAAGTAGATCACTTGCTTTGGGTGCTATCGGGTACAAAAGCAGATAACCTCTCGTGGGAGTCCATACCACCATGACGAGTGCCCATTACGTTAATGACATTCTACGCCCGTTTGCTCTTTCGTACCTGCAGGATGTTCCCGGGGCCATATTTTAGCAGCACAATGCTACAGCGCGTGTTGCAGCCACATGTTGCATGCCTTCTTCAGGGATAACATGTTAGTAAAATCATGCAATGTATTGATTTTGATACGCTTTCCAGCATTCCAGAAATCATTACTCAAGTTATGAGGATAATGGCTGTAGAATAAATCTCGCACCTATGACTGACCTTTGACCCCATTTCGATGATATTCAATAGAACCGGTGAAGTTTACTTCCGGAACAACATGATTATGTTTTGTCTCAATCGAAGCATTTTTACGTAAGTTATAACACCGCGTAAGGGCCATGAAATGGATCCCGATTCTGTGTCCTGACCTTTGGCCCCATTTCACCCATTTTCAATAGGGTTCGTCCCCAAAGTGTCCCCTACCACATACTAAAATTTCATTGAAATAGAACCATATTTACGCAAGTTATGACGCATAAGGGAAATGGAATGGATCCCGCTCCTATGTCGTGGCGACCTTTGACCCCAGTTCACCCATTTTGAATAGGGTTCGTCCCCAGGTGGTCCTCTACCAGATAGTAAAATTACATTGAAATCGAACCATATTTACGCAATTATGACGCATGAAGGCAATAGAATGCATCCCGCTCCTATGTGCTGACCTTTGATCCCACTTCACCCATTTTCAATAGGGTTCGTTCCCAGGTGGTCCCCTACCACATACTAAAATTTCATCGAAATCGAACCATATTTACGCGAGTTATCGTGCGGACAGACGGACGGACGGACAAAGCTGGAGCATATACGCTTCTTCAACCTACGGTTGGAAAGCTTAAAAAACGTTCCACTTCTGCCGTGGACGGCTAGATCACTGAATTTGTCACCCATAGAGAATCTCCGGGACAAACGACAGATGCAGCGGTACGATCGTCCGGCAGCAACCCTGGATAAACTTTGAACGCGGGTCAATACAGCCTGGATGGCTATTCCACAGGGCACCATTCACATATTATTTGATACGATGCCTCAGCGCGTACAGCACGTGATACAAGCCAGAACTGGCCGCACAGATTATTAACTACATCAACACACCTGGTACGTATGACACCGAGATGCTAATCATTTGTTCTGTATTGCCTAATGATTATATCCTGTAAAAATCAAAAGCTCCACTTCTTTCAGGTGTTCTGTGTTTTATGAACATGAGTGTATTTTCCTTCAGGCATAGCTTTGTGTAGAAGATACATATTTGGATATGAAGAATACGAGTTCTTTGCATGGATAAATTTGGACATTCTCATTCCCTGAGAGATCTTCAGCAATAATGTATAGAGATAATTGATTTAAGTATGGATTACTTTACAGCTGAGACGATATATGCTGAATAATTACCATAAATTATAATTCTTTAACCATTATGTCAGGGATGAAGGCATGCGTGTCCCAATTATGATAATTTTCCGTAGGAATTGTCGGAACAGAGACGCAGAGAAATGGTTTCATGAAAATAGACATTTACCGTTCCGCGGATGTTGAAACAGCCTCATCAGAGCGCAGTCGTAATCCACGATTTGCAGCTCAACATATTTTATTGTCCAGGTGACGGCTGTTAGAACAAAGACAATCCGGTATCATATACGTTGCGCAGGAGAAGAAGACTTCACATTATTAAGAACGCAAAGTCTAGATAATCTTATTTTGAGCTGAGACAAATCTTGTGGTAAAACATCTCCTTCACGATGAAGTACGCATTTGGTTTTCTCTCCGTCCTTGTTTTATATTTAGTCATCAATGCATCCGGATCAGGTAATTTGGTTCCATATTTTTTTAAAACATCGGTAGTTTTTAAATTCGAGAAAGGCCAGAAAATATCTGATTCCTTCGTAAAATGCATATATTGAGCCAAACTCTTATTTTGTAGCTCTCAAAGCAATATCGGTTGTAAATTACGGTCTTTGTGAAACCATCGGGTGTTTTGTTATCGAAAATGAGGTACATTCGTATATAGAACTAGGAATAATGAACAACAATGCCATTTGATTAGTGGAATCCGGATATGTAAAGAAAATTTTTCATGAATAGCACATCTCGAGAAAGAATTGAAATATAACGATAGGTTTCATTAAACATCTTTATCAAATATGAGTTCATAGCTTTGGTTATTTTGTGATATAAAACGGGTAATAGAAGTAAATCTTACAAAACTAGCCTATAGCCCGTCCTAGGACGGTTGTTTTTAACCTTTAAACAAATATTAATATACAGGGATGATGCCTGTCCTAGGACGGGGTGAAATTTTTAAATGAAGCAGACTGAAAACAAATCGAATAGACGCCGCATTTCTGTAAAGAAATATAGTAAAAACATATAGTAAGAACTCATTCATGTTAGAACTGAACATTATATGCTTTTTATTTCCGTTTTTCAAAAGACCTCGCGATAAATAACGTTCTGCGTAAAATATTTGATATTGTTTAACAATTTTACTTGTAGTCCCGTTGTTTTCGTGTAAACTTACCTTAATAACTTTTGCTTTGATTTTTCGCGCTAAATGACTTTTTTCTCCGGCACACTTGTTATTCCGTTCACGGCTTGTTTTAGACTGTCCTATTCCACGCTTCGTTTGAAACTTTCATACCGAAGCTTTTTCTACAAAATAATTCGACATCTTGTATTACAAATCAGAAACTATCAAAGTTATTGATAAAGTGCTAGTGTTTGTAGATGCGATTTGCCTCACTCTGACATCTCAAGGTTTCAGTTTTTATTGTAGATGAGAGCGTTCTAGATAGATCGACATTTTGCAAAATGCATCGGAAAGTTAGGTAAATTAAAAAAGCAAAAAATAACTAAAGCGTACAAATTAATCTTCGAATTGTGCTAAATTAAATTTAATGTACTAACTCAACTTGCCGTGATATCAATATTTCAATTCGAATTTTATGGATCGGATAAATATAACTCGAGTAATTGATAATCCAATGCTTTCAAATTAGCACGCGATCACTTTGACATCTTGAGAGTGTTCCAGCCAGAGGACTAGAAGATCTGGGCATTTATTAGAAGTAACACACGATCACTTTTACATCTGGATAGCGTTCCAGAGAGAGAGAGAGAGAGAGAGAGAGAGATCTGGGTGTTTATATATGCATATAATGAACTTGATGAAATCTTAAATTAAATCTTATAAAGTCTCAAATTAAACTTGTAAAAGAAATCTGTTCCATGCATAGACATGACCTACAAATACTTCTCATTTAAAATTTTCACGAGAACATGAAGACCTATTTCTTCAGAATATTGTTCACGTGTTTTCTATTTCCTCAGAATATTGTTCACATATTTTCTATTTCTTCAGAAATTACTGTTCACGTGTTTCTATTTCGTCAGAATATTGTTCACATGTTTCCTATTTATTCAGAATATTGTTAAGGTGTTTCTTATTTCTTCAGAATATTGTTCACGTGTTTCCTATTTCCTCAGAATATTGTTCACATGTTTTCTATTTCTTCAGAATGTTCTTCACCTGTTTCCTAATTCTTCAGAATATTGTTCACATGTTTCCTATTTCTTCAGAATATTGTTCACGTGTTTCTATTTCGTCAGAATATTGTTCACGTGTTTCCTATTTCTTCAGAATATTGTTCACGTGTTTCCTATTTCTTCACAATATTGTTAAGGTGTTTCTTATTTCTTCAGAATGTTGCTCACCTGTTTCCTAATTCTTCAGAATATTGTTTACGTGTTTCCTATTTCTTCAGAATATTGTTAAGGTGTTTCTTATTTCTTCAGAATATTGTTCACGTGTTTCGTATTTCCTCAGAATATTGTTCACATGTTTTCTATTTCTTCAGAGTGTTCTTCACCTGTTTCCTAATTCTTCAGAATATTGTTCACGTGTTTCCTATTTCTTCAGAATATTGTTCACGTGTTTCCTAATTCTTCAGAATATTGTTCACGTGTTTCCTATTGCTTCAGAATATTGTTAAGGTGTTTCTTATTTCTTCAGAATGTTGTTCACCTATTTCCTAATTCTTCAGAATATTGTTCACGTGTTTCCTAATTCTTCAGAATATTGTTCACGTGTTTCCTAATTCTTCAGAATATTGTTCACGTGTTTCCTATTTCTTCAGAATATTGTTAAGATGTATCTTATTTCTTCAGAATATTGTTCACGTGTTTCCCATTTCTTCAGAACATTTTTAACGTATTTTCTGTTTCTTCAGGATATTGTTCACGTGTTTCTATTTCGTCAGAATGTTGTTCACCTGTTTCCTAATTCTTCAGAATGTTGTTCACGTGTTTCCTATTTCTTCAGAATATTGTTCACGTGTTTCTTATTTCCTCAGAATATTGTTCACATGTTTTCTATTTCTTCAGAATGTTGTTCACCTGTTTCCTAATTCTTCAGAATATTGTTCACGTGTTTCCTAATTCTTCAGAATATTGTTCACGTGTTTCCTATTTTTTCAGAATATTGTTAAGATGTATCTTATTTCTTCAGAATATTATTCACGTGTTTCCCATTTCTTCAGAACATTTTTAACGTATTTTCTGTTTCTTCAGGATATTGTTCACGTGTTACCTATGTAGCGTAATCGATACCCAGTGTTCTTGCACGGAGTCATGCGCCACCGAGCTGTTCTTCTCACAATCAGATATTGAAATGGGCCAAGCAGGTGCAGTCAAGGAATTTATGTCGCGAATTTAAATGGTTTTTGACTGAAGTTTTATTCCCAAATTAATGAATCTCTAAAAAAAAAATATAAATCTTTGTAATTTTTTGCATGATATTTTTTTAAGCGTTTGCTCTCGACGCTTCTCTTGTGTTATGAGAACACACACAACTCCCCATTCCTCCCCTCCTGCAAATTTAATGATTCGCTGTTACCCAAGTTGTCTCGTAAACAGAAAACAAAACAAATTAAAGGATTATTTACAAAATTCGACTTTACTCACGATGGACAAAAGGACATGCAATTAAATTTGACAGGAACTTTAATTGAGACATATTACAAGATTTACAGAACTTTGCAATTAAATCATATACATAAAATATACACATGAAGAGCAAAATATGAATTATTCCTTGTCAAGGACAGCTAGTAAGGCATAACAGCGCTCGCAAAGACTCCCTATACTATTAATGAGGCTGTTGGTTTAGGCTTGTGGAATTAGCCGCCTCTCCTCTTAAGGGACTACTCGGAGTTCTTATCATATGCCTAGTCGGGTGGGGACTGGCAATCCGCAACTCTCCTTCCCAAGACATCCCAGACCTGTTGAGCAGGATTCATATCCCGCGAATATACTGACCAATCCATTCGAGCGATATCTTCTGTTTCCCGGTTCTCATCCACCAGGTCATCTCGATGTGGTCTGGCGTTATCTTCCATCAGAAGGGAATCTAGACCGATGCAATCTAGTTTAACATAAGGGACCGGAATCTTATCTCTATATCTATGTCAATCACCGAACCACTGCGAAAGATGTGCAATCGGCCCGACCGTTTGTACGATGCCACCCCAGACAAGAAAACCACTGCCATAAGAAATGGTCTTTTCACGGATATTTGAGGGTATGTCAGGTTGGAGATCGATATTTAAATCGTATCGTGACTCATTCGTGAATAGAACACTTGTCAAATTGTCTGAGATCGGCAAGCAATGTTGCCGATTCCATCTAAAAAGCAGCTCTCTGGAGGAGGGAGTTAGGGAAACACAAATAATTGGTCTTCTTACATAGAGATCTCTCTCTCTCTCTCTCTCTCTCTCTCTCTCTCTCTCTCTCTCTCTCATGCAGGGCCGTAGCTTCCGGGTGGGCAGGGTGGGCGGTTGCCCTCCCAAAAGGGCCATTCCAGGGACGTAAATTCATGCTCTGGGGAATGTAAAAATAGAAATTGTAACTATTATAAAAAAGAAAGTTATACCCTTCAGTATTTTCTGTTTAAACACTTTAGTTAGTCTCAAACAGTATTCCATGCAGCTAACCAGGGTACAGAGTAACATACACAATGAGGTGCGAACACCTTATATCCATGATGGAAATTTTCCGAAACAGTGAATGCAAGTATAGAAAACAATGTGCTGATATGCCTAACCTCCACGACCTTTCCGAGCACGTCGTTGGGATAAAGAGCTAATTAATCATTTGTGTTCTGTCGCAGAAAGTTCTCTAACTACACTGCTGGCCACCCAAAATGCAACACCAAGAATTACACGAGATAGCAAAGCCAAATTTACTGGACACATAACAACACATACAAAGATGAAACGATTGAGCTTACAGGCCCGTGCGACTTGCGGAACACGCAGACATCAATAGTTCGTGTGGTCCCCCATGGCTGCCAATAACGGCCGCTACACGCCGCGGCATCGAACGAAAGAGGCTTTGGATGTGGGCTTGGGGTATGTCGATCCAGGTTGCTTCCACACGTTGCCACAGTTCATCAGGCGTAGCAGCGGGTGGTGCTTGCCGTGCAACTCGGTTGCCGATCAGCGACCAGATGTGTTCAATGGGCGACATATCGGGAGAACAGGCGGGCCACGGCAGCAGTGACACCTGGTGGGCCGTGAAGAATTGTTGCACAACGAGTGCCGCGTGCGGGCGTGCATTGTCCTGTTGAAACGTGGCCGCTGGCAGGTCCTGCAGGTAAGGGACGACTACAGGCTCCGAAACGTCGGAGATGTAGCGGTGGCTGTTGAGTGTACCGACGATGCGTACCAGAGGGGTGTGGGTGTCATATCCAATTGCGCCCCAAACCATAACGCCAGGCGACGGACCGGTATGGCGATGCATAATGCAGGCGTCACACAGTCTCTCGCCGCGGTGCCGCCACACGCGGATCCGACCATCGTGTTGTTGCAGGCAGAAGCGGGATTCGTCGGAGAAGACAATGTCGTGCATTTCCGTAGTCCAGGTGCGGCGTTCAACGGCACACTGCCCGCCGCACTTGCCGGTGGTGTAACGTCAATGGTAATCGGAGCAATGGGTGCCGCGCGACAAGTCCCCGCTCCTGCAGACGACGTCGAACGGTACGTGCTGACACAGGTTGTTGCGCAACACACCCTAATTTCTGCGCTAACGTTCGTGATGTGGCGGTGCAAGCCGTCAATGCCCGCCGCACAACCTGCCGGTCCTCTCGTCTGGTGGTGTGCCGCGGCTGCGGCAATCTCTCACGTCGGTCCGTTCATCCCTCCTGCACCCACCGAATTCGTACTCGCCTCACTGTGGCTGGATGTCGTCCCACACGGGCGCCGATGTAGCGGTACGATAAACCGTTGTCGCGATAAGCCACTATTCATCCTCTGTCGAACTCCGAAACGGGTTGAAATGACTGCCGTATTCTGCGACGAGGTATCAGGAAGCTTCCCACGCATAGGAACGGTAGCACAATACACTTCCACTACTTACACCCCGCCTTGTGTGCACCCTTCTTATAGTGATTCTCTGTGTTGCGCCGGGCGCACATGATTTCCATATGCCCTGCAATGCTAATCGTTTGCATGTCCTCTCGCGGGCAACGCATGCTGCGAATTTCAGGCCAATCGCAAGCTTCCTTCTTGGTGTTGCATTTTGGGTGGCTAGAAGTGTATTTAATCTTGAATGGAATTTTTCTAATCCCTAACCCTAAAGCTTTTTCTTATTGTTACGTTCACTATCCGATACTCATTCATCCTGCGCTGGCTTGTTTTTCGTTCTGCATTTCTGCTGAGCGTTGTGTTGTCGGCCTACACACGACGTTTATGATTCATTTGGCATTTATCACCTGTGGTTCTTGGTTATTCCATGATGTTTACATTTTAGTAAAATTTTGTCAAAAACCTGAAGTGATTTTAAACGATCATACACTGGCGAAAAGTGAAAAAAGAACACCAAGAAGGAATTGGTGGACGATCATGAAATTTACATATGTTAATGGGGTCGAGTTTACGTAGGTGTGATGTTAATTTCGGGACGAACCGGTGAGCGCTTACGCCACAGCACGGCATAATATGCAAATTATCGTCGGTGGTATTCAAGGAGTACGGCGAAGTGAATGTAATCAGCCGTCGGCGTACGAACACGTGCGAAGATCCTGAAGAAGCTGCAATGCCTGGACATGAAAGACATGTACGATTTCAGCAGTTATCGGACTTTGAGCAAGGCCGTCTAGTCGGACTCCGCGAGGCCGGGTGGTCGTATCGTCGTATTGCGGAGAGAATTGGACGGGAAGTATCGATAGTGGTACGATGGTGGCGTAAATGGTCCGAGGAACATTCCCACACGAGAAGACGTGGAACCGGAAGTCACAGACGGATTGCTGAGCGGGCCGATCGACGCATAAGAAGAGCGGCGTTATCAAGCAGAACATTCACTGCGACGCAAATCCGAGCTGCCGTTGCACCTGAGGTGGCTGTGCGAACAATCCGCAACCGTCCACTGGATGCAGGACTACGTGCACGTGTGCCTCTGGCATATGGACCTCTGACTCCAGCCTACCGTCAGGAACAGCTGCAGTGGTGTCGCCAACGTCTGCTCTGGAAAACACAATGGCGATCTGTCGTGTTCAGCGATGAAAGCAGATTCTGCTTGGGAGCCTCCGATGGCCGTATGCGTGTTCGCGGACGCACAGGGGAGCATCTCCACCCTTCTTGCATCCGCCAGCGACACACAGGGCCTACACCTGGTCTCCTGGTTTGGGGAGAGATCAGATATCACTCCCGTACACAACTAGTGTTTGTACCGGGTACGTTAAACAGTACCTCCTAAATCAACAACATCATTCAGCCCGTTGTTGTGCCATTTGTAAGGTCGGTCCATCGTGGTGTTTTCCAGCAAGATAACGCACGCCCACACACGGCACGTGCAACGCAACATGCACTTCAGGGTGTGAGACAACTTCCATGGCCTGCATGTTCACCGGAATTTTCCCCCATTGAGCACGTGTGGGATTTTATGGGACAACGACTTATCCGGTCACCACGGCCAGCCACGACCATCCCTGATTTACGCGTCCAGATTGAGAATGTTTGGAACTCAATACCCCAAACTTACATCCAACATCTGTACGACAGACTGCATGCCAGAATTGCACAGTGTGACGCAGTTCATGGCGGTTCAACCTCGCACTAACCATGTTACATGGAAATGTTATTTTTCAGTTTACCAGCAAATACAGCTGTATTTTGCCATAATGTTTTGATCACGTTATCCTCTGTATGCCGTTATTATGCTGTATAAATTTCGTTGGTATCAGACGTCTCCTTCTTGGTGTTCTTTTTTCACTTTTCGCCAGTGTAATTCTTTCCTATAATGGCAGTGTGTGAGAAAGTCAAAGCCACATGTTATTTGAGTGGAACACGAAGGGGCGTAATTTTGAACTCCAAGGGTCGTAATTTCAAGTCACGCCCTCCCACGTAAGAAAAGCTTGCTACTGTCCTGCTCTCATGCAGCCTACAGTAAACTGTAAATCTAGTTATTCTCGCACCAGTGGATGCTGCGAGCTCTAGAGTCAGTTGTCTACCTGTTTTCTGCCGATGTCTATTTGCTGTTAGAACGATATAGTGGTCTTTGGCAGCATTGGTAGTCCTGGAGCGGCCTTGTCCTTGTCGATAAAAAACCTCTCATTTATTAAGGACCCACCTTTATAGTCTTGAGATGACGTTTTGTGATATATATAATGCTCTAGACACCTCCGACTGGAATTACCATGCTTCCAACCTACCGATCACTCGACAGCACTGAGAAATGAATTGCCCAAATGCTGTCTTCGAGACATTTTCAACTCAATCCAATACCTCAATACTGTTCAGCCTACTTCCAGGAGGAATATGAGGCGCAATACACCGATCTACACCCTTTGCAACGCGGTCGTCTGACTTGTATATTCTGCAATAAAAGAGACGCATATGCACATGGTTTCTGTTTCTTTATTTTCATATCTCATGTCCAGCTATAAAAAGCTAGCCATGAGGGTTTAACAAAGAATTGTTTAGGATCTATTTTTGACGTAGGAGTACGTCTAACTCCACGTATAGTATGGGGCGACTTACGGACGACCACCTGTGACAAAAATAGATAGAAAAGAAAAAAGAAAAAAAAGAATTCCAGAGGAATTAATGCAGCGGTGGAGCCTCTCTTATTCTTGTCCCTGTTTTCATTAGAAAATAACCTGATAGTTTCTAACTTTTAGACACGGAGCTGTGCAACTATATTTGACAGAAGTGGATAATCTGGACATTTCCATTGAAAGCAGGATAGTACAGAATCCACTTTCTCTAAAAATTTTGTACCTCCCTTAGGTGTCGCCTGACTTGCTTACAGAATAAAGACGGACTTGCCTTAGAGCAGTTTTTCGACAGATGCGCATTTCCTGGTCGACGTCGAATTTACTGCAACTCATTTACCCAGTCTATTTGCGCAAATTTCCGTTTTTTGCTAACTCAAGGAATAAGAATATGCAAGTTATATCGAATATCGAAAATACAACAGAAAATAAAACTGTCTCTGTTTTTTATCGTGTTTATTATTTTTCTTCTCCTTTATTCATTTATTCATTTGAGTTTCTCAACTCTAAATCTTGGCGCTCCCTAAATTATGACGTTCTATATAGCCGCCTTGTTCCCCTAGTGGTTGAACCGGTCCTGCCATCAGCAAAGGTGCATGCTTTCAGCCAGCTGTCTTCTTACGGCTATTAAGAATGGAAAATACAGCTCTGATGCGCTGTTTAAGTTCAACTACGTTAACAGTGTTGTTGCCTACACCTGTGAGTTCAGCTGCCTCACAAAGAACTTCAGAGGAGGTCCAGTGATCTTTCAGAAGAGGTCCAGTGACCTCCAGGTGAGGTTTGGTGATTTTCCAGAGGAGGTCCGGTGACCTTTCTTGGTGAGGTTTGGAGATCTTCCAGAGGAGGTCCAAGGATATTTCAAATGAGGTTTGATGATCTTCCACAAAAGGTCTGGCGATTTTCCGTGAAAGCCCTGTGATTTCCAAAGGAGGTCCGGTGGTCTTCCATAGGTGTTTCGGTAATTTTCCAGGTGAGGTTCTGTGTCTTCCAGATGAGGTCCGGTGTCTTCCAGAGGAGGTCCGGTAATCTTCCATAGGAGGTAGAGTGACCTTCCTGGTGAGGTTTCGTGATATTCCAGAGGAGGTCTGGTGATTTTCCGTGAAAGTCCAGTAATTTCCAAAGGAGGTCCGGTGTTCTTCCAGAGGTGTTCCGGTAATTTTCCAGGTGAGGTTCTGTGTATTCCAGATGAGGTCCGGTGGTCTTCCATAGGAGGTAGAGTGACCTCCCTGGTGAGGTTTCGTGATATTCCAGAGGAGGTCTGGTGATTTTCCGTGAAATTCCGGTGATTTCCAAAGGAGGTCCGGTGGTCTTCCAGAGGTGTTCCGGTAATTTTCCAGGTGAGGTTCTGTGTCTTCCAGAGAAGGTCCGGTGATCTTCTATAGGAGGTAGGGTAACCTTCCTGGTGAGGTTTCGTGATCTTCCAGAGGAGGTCTGGTGATTTTCCGGGAAATTCCGATTATTTCCCAAAAGAGGTCCTGGGATTTTGGGAGTAATATTACTGGGCCTTAGTGTCTTACCGACTGCTGGTGAAAATGACTGTCTAACTACCGAATTACTTGTACACTTTGCACTCCTGTACGGTGGTGGCCCGTCGTGCTTGTACCACACATTTAAATAGCTGTAATCTCTAATTGTTTGGGTAATAAAACATCCATCATTTGGAATCTCAAATACATTTCAATGTTGGTAAAAAAAAAAAGCTAGTGCAAATTATTTGTGTATACGCTGCACCGTTCTTTCCGTGGCCGGGTTTTTGAGCCACTGGCTTCTGAACATTCATTCCACATGGGCCAGGTTTCGGCTCCTGGATGAGCCGTAGGTAGTGTGCTTGTCCTAAGGCACTGCTCTTCCTGTTTTCCTTGGAATCAATTGCCCTAAATTAAAAATGGGAAACTATTTATAGCCCTACAAGTTCCTAACGGTTCGGGGTAAACTACGAAACAAAAAAAATCGAAGTTACAAAACTCTATACGTTTCTCTGGATCTTATCGGTATAATGATGAAAATGACACTAAGATAGATACACGATGAGCCGTTGCAAAAGTTGTAGCATTCGTGCAGGGCTCAGTCCTTTTTACTCTCCAATTTGCTGTCAGTTTCACTGGGAATGTACAGATACGAAAACCAGAATATCCTTATCATCCTAAAGCCGGAATATCACTATCATCCGAAAGCCAGAATATCCCTGTCCACCTAAAACCAGAATATCCCTATCGTACGAAAACCAGAATATTACCATCAACCGGAAGTCAGAATAAAAGACAATCCTCCGAAAGCCAGACTATCTCCATCATCCAAAAATGTATACCTATCATATCCCTATCAAGACAGAATATCCTCATCATCCGAAAGCTAAAAAATACCCTTATCCTGCGCTGGCAGAATAAGGATATAATAATATAAACTGAAGTGCCAGAAAAACTGGTACAGACGAGCTTATGTAAAATACATAGCAACGTCACTTATGCGCGTACTCGGTTGCGTCCGACAGTGCGTATATAAAAGAATAGACATCCTTGCCAGCTGTCAGAGCTCTTTTCGGCATGAGAATGTCAAGTAATAACGATTTAAGGGATTTTCAACGCGGTGTCATAGTTGGCGCTCGTGAGATGGGCCCATAGTATTTCGGAGGTAGAAAAGAAGTTCGGATTTTCACGGACGACTATTGCACGGGTGTACTGTGACTACAAGAATTACAGCAAAACCTCCAACCTACGATACCAGTGTGGCCGTAAAAAGACATTGGGTGAACGTGATGATCGTCGGCTGTCAAGAATCGTTTCACGCGATAGACACGCAACACTCTCGCAGGTATAATCGGAATTCAATGCTGGAGCCTCAACAAGCATCAGCGTCCGGACTGTGCAACGTACGCTGCATGATATCGGCTTTGGGAGCCGACGCCCAACTCGAGTCCCCTTGATGGGTGCACGACACAGAGCTATGCACCTCGCTTGGGCACGGCAACACCGCCACTGGACACTTGATGACTGGAAACAAGTAGCCTGGTCTGACGTGTCGCGTTTCCAACTATATCGAGCAGATGGGAGGATTCGTGTATGGCGCAAACTCCATGAAGCCATGGATCCCTCCTGTCAACCGGGAACTGTACCGGCTGATGGGGGTCCGTAATGATATGGAGTGTGCATAGCTGGACTTCACTGGGACCCTTGGTACGTCTACAAACGTCTGTGACTGGCCAACGCTATGTGCGCATCCGTTCTGACGAGGTACACCCGTTCATGTCATTCATTCATGCTGATGGGTTAGGCCTGTTCCAACAGGACAATGCACCTCCACACAATTGTCGGGTCGCCACATTATGGTTAGAGGAGCATTTACATCAGTTTGGGGTGTTGCTATTCCCACATAAGTCCCCAGATCTGAACGTGATAGAACACATTTGGGATTCCAGGCAACGTGCTATCGAACTAAGGAATCCGAGACCTCGGAATACACCCGAATTGTGGAACGCTCTGCAGGAAGTATGGTGTGCATTGCCTACAGCATATTTCCAGAAGCTAGTAGAGTCCATGCCCCGTCGTATTTTTGCAGTCCTGCGCTCCCTTGGGGGACCTACCAAGTATTAGAATGGTATACCAGTTTTTCTGGCACTTCAGTGTATCATCCTGCGCTTACCTACTGTTACGTGAACGGCATCTTATGCTGTCCATATCATGCAACTGAGAAATTGTACTGTGTCTTTGATGGCCACATGATC
Organism: Macrothele yani; assembly: GCA_039090855.1. Classification (NCBI taxonomy): domain Eukaryota; kingdom Metazoa; phylum Arthropoda; class Arachnida; order Araneae; family Macrothelidae; genus Macrothele; species Macrothele yani. The sequence continues at coordinate 97,693,006 of CM077005.1, read as the reverse complement.
ACGATGTACGACGCGTTGGGAAACTGCTGTGCATACGTACACCCGTTCCGCCGCACGAGCATTCCCGTTACTTTAACGACGAATCGAAACCATTTCACAAATTTCTCAATCGCAAATGCAGACATCGTTTGTAAGCAAAATACGATATGGTTTTGGCAAACTTACGCCTAAAACCAGAACTTCGGGGATGCCCGTTTTCTGGTGTCGGTCACTGATTAACAACATTTGGTGCACCGCAAACTAGAGGTCTGCACGGGTCTGTCCGGACTTGGCCGGGCCTTTTTCTTTCACCAGTTAAATAAAAAATTCCGGGTTCGGGGCGAGCCTGATCTGTACTGGATGCTTTAGTATTTTGCTCCTAGATTAAAGAAAAACGTTTCGACTCACAAACGAAGATTGACTTGTTAAATTATGGATAAGGTCTCTGAGTGAAAAGAAAGATATGAAAGTGTATCCTCCACTGGGCACGTTGATTAATTACAGCTTAAATCGAAAGGCAGGGCTGGAAGGTGAGAGTCTGAAATATGTCTGCTTATTTCATTTCTTTAAAGGCTGAAATCAAACTCCATTAAGTGGCTTTAGGGACTAAAATGTGTGGTTTTTATTTTTCCTGAGAAATGTTTACATAAACTGACATTCCAGCTTAACGAAACTCAGAGGACCGAGCTTCTGATATGATTCATTGCTACAAAGGTGATGAGAAAGTTTGTATAATTTCTTTGCATATAAGTACTGTATATTTGTGGATCCAGGCTACCTTGTTTATACTTAAGCGAGGAAGAGAAAATGCGTTTTCGTTTGTAACAAAAGTAGGTAGCCAGGTCTAAACCTCATCTGTGGAGGAATTCGAAGGAGAAGTGGCACGTTTCTCTTCGTTACATTCCGTTTATTACTGAGGTCGTTCAGCTCCGAGTTCAGAAGCTTTGTTTCTCCAGAGAAAACTTTGCGTTATTCGCAATAAGTAGACGAGAATGAGTGACGAAAGTCTGAAACGTGCCTCGTCGGACAACAGACTGGAAAGTCCGAGCCGGTCCGGGCCGAGTTTTCCAAAATAAGGCCTGTGCAAACCTCTGCCGCACACGCCGTTAAACATCGTGCTGAATGAACATGCTTCACGAAAGCGGATATTTTAAATAATTTACTGCATGCAAAATAAATCCCGGAGATCCTTGCTTGTGTCAGCTTTTGGGGATGTGCCTTTCAATCTTCTGTTTTGAGACAAACACATTATGGTCAGTTCTGCTGAACTCTACTACCCTGTAATTTATTTTGTTGACTTTTCCAGAAAGGAAAAAATTTAGCACATTGTTCCCTTAACCCTTTAAGCGACCGATGTTCCTGAATCAAATGCTACCAAAAAAACTTTTTGTCTCTCCCAAAAGAAATATTCACATAGCGCCCGGGTTTTACGAAAGCTACTTCAAAACAATTCCTTTCGCCTCTCATCTCAGCAGTACCGACCATAAACCTGTCACAGATGATAAGTTCAGCATTTTAGTTTTTATTCTGAGCTTCGTAACCCACGATATGACACAGAAAGATTGCTTAGGTTCGACGACATTATTGCAGCTCTTTAACCCTTTGAGCGTTAGAGACGCGTCTAGCGCGTGCAAAGACTTCCTTTACGTGATGGGGTTCATACCTGTACATAATAGCTGTTACCTGCACAACATACAACAATTACAGGAAGGCATACCACAAGCTGCTATGGAGGAAATGATTGTATCTTCGGACCATGCTATCGTTGTATGTATGTGGGGTATTGGGAAACTTCCTCACTATGGTTCCATCGAATGACGACACTTAAATAATGGACGGGCTGGACGAACTCTAAACACACACACATTTAATCTGTTGTACACTTACAATTGATATGGAATACAATAACAACGGAATCTACTCGTTCCGCTAAGAAATACAAACATGGAGAACACCAATCGAACTCACTTCGGCACACCGCCCTGTCTCGGTGTTTACACTTCAGAACTCTCTGTAGCTCTACTTCTTGTCTGTGGAAGCATATTTTAGTGACGCGCCGACGTCCGACGCTCACGCCACCCAGCGGCCGCTCCTCCACGTAGCGATCTCTCACCATCATGACGTCACATACCGAAAACCATAGCCCACTGGAAACAAGAGGCCTTGAAACGAACGGCTGCCGCTGAGGTCATGTGACCAACTAAGTCCCAACTTTTAGTCTCACTATCGTGTGTGCGTCGTCTCAACTATCAGTAATGTGCTGATGGGCTGAGAGAATAGCGGAAGAATTTCATAAAATGGGAGCTGATGCGGAAACTTCGAAGATTGTGTTGCAATATGTATAAAATGTGCTAGAATTTAGTTCACAAATTACTTTGAAAGCTTTACACAAAATGAAAGAAATGCTAATGTTTTAACGAAACTGACAAAGTACGTATTTGCGAAGTTTTCGCTTAGGATTCTAGCTGATGGGATTGCCGCACAAAACAAATGAAATGTTCTGTTGTTTTGTTGACAAATTATTTAAAAAGTTGTGGCACGAAATGCGAATATTTTAATGTTTTTGATGGCATATGTCTGTATCGATTCCAAAATGGCGGCTTGTTTACAATTTTTTTCCCTCCTGAGGAACTCCCTGTTGAATTTTTGCGGAACTTTTTTCAATTTCCTTCTATTTGTATTAAAGGATTTTGCTCCGCCGCCATTGCCGAAGTTCCTGTGACAGTATTTTTGGTTTCGGCCTATACCTGTAATGTTAACATTACCGGTGTGCGGTGTCAGTGTGTTCCTTATTCATGGATTACTAAAGAAAGGAAACCTACGTACTTTTTGTATTTCTTTTGCTTGACGTTATTTTTTGGAAAGGCGGACTTTTGTCGTTTAAACTTATAGCACATAGTAAATCTATTACTAAGGAAAACAAAAGCCGTGCAAAAAACGTTTCCGTAAGATGTATACATCTTACCGAAATGCTAAACCGTTAAACAACTGAGGTAGCTTTACCAACAAAACATATGAGTAACAAATCCTTTTTTCAATGTTCATATAAATAACTAAACTTTGCACGTTATATTACTTAAGACAGAAAAGGAATTTTGCGTATCAGCAACAGAAGGAACCAGCAAGTAGAAGTAATAACGCTCCAACATTTTCTTTTGTTGTAGTGGTAAATGAACGTTATATGTTATTACGAGTGTTAATTTGTTTTTCTTTGGAAAGAAAATCACAATAATTAATCAAAATAATAAAATATAAACAACTTCACAGCAAGATACTAATGTACGGACTGCGGAAAGTGAAGTTCGTTGACCGGGCCCGAAATTTCGAATCGTGGTGCTCCCTCAACTTTCCCGCTTCCCGGAACAGACAGAAGAAAAACAATGCCTAGTAAAATGCTTTGTTGGGAATTAGAACCACCCAACCATTTACCTAGAGGAACTTTCTGCGGCACATCACAACAATAGCACATATGCCAAATAAAAAAATAATAAAAATAAAAATCTTGGCTGAAATTGTTGGCCGGGCCCGGGCCCCGGTTCCGCTGCCACTGGACTAATGGACTTCAAATGCAGTTCGGAGCATGGAAGTTGAGACCTTCTTAGTCACATGACTGAATCGTTTCAGTCTCTTGTTTCCAGTGGGCTATGCCGAAAACCTACATGTATGACCTGCCTTTCATTCGAATCCTATTGCTGTTGTCAATGTTATATATGTAGCCCTGAACAGAAGGCATGTATTCAAAACCTGTTTCTTTGCCTCTAACATTCCAACAATCCTATTGGTGCTGTCATCGTGTAGGCATACTTTCAGAGTAATCTCACATGGATGGCAATACATTCGGCAAATTTCTACGTGGTCATGATACAAATTACATATGACTTAGCTACCCACGCTGATAACCGAGCTTCAGTAGTCGTTAAATGTGTATAACACCACGTTTGCCCTTCGAAACCTCACTATCCCGAAGATATTGTGACCAGCGTATTCCAATACATGGGCTTAGTTGACAAAAGTTATTCGATAGATTACAGTAGTTCATTTTGGTGTAAAGCAATAAGAAGCAGTAACGTTTGTGTTGGTTTGTGTGTGTGCATAATCAGTGGAGCATGGCGTCGACTTTCGGCCTTCACAAGAGAAAGAGTTCTCGTGTTTTAGTGGAAGACGATAGCAGTGATGACAGCGATGTCACTGTGGAATATTATGAAGAACAGTTCGCCAGTAGCACAGGTGTGAGCGAAATAGATTTATCGTGTAGTTCGTCTGAGAATGAAGTTGATACGTGAGTTCCTGATGCCCGTCAGTGGTACAGAGTTCCGACAGGAAAAGTTGGCCCCGGCCGATCTCGGATTGCTTTTAGTGACACCCCTGGAATTACTGCAGGTGTTATACCTGCGAATGCAACGTCCTTAGACCACTTTGAAGTATTTTTTGATGACGAATTGTTACAACTTCATTGAACAAATTAGGAGAACTGGCCAGCTGAAACCACATTCAAAAGTTACAAAGTGGACAGAGACAAATATTTCAGATCTAAGAACCTTTTTTGCCGCGCTAATGTTTCAAGGAATTGTTCAGAAGCCAGATGTAAAAACTTACTAGTCCAGACAAAAAATTATTGAAACACCATTCTTCTCACAAATCATGTCTGAATGCAGGTTTTCACTGCTAATGAGATTTCTGCATTTTAGCGATAATGAACTGCCCTGCGTGCATCCAAACCCAAAGCTAAAAAAGATTGGTGCTGTATTCGATTACATTAGGCAGAGGTTTTCTCAAGCATATATTCCTTCCACCTTTCAGAGATATTTGCTTTGACGAAAGCCTTCTTCTCTTCAAATGACGTCTCAGCTGGAAACAGTATTTCTCAATGGAAAGATCTCGGTTTGCAATCAAATGTTTCGAACTATGCGAAAATTGCACAGGCTATATGCGGGATACGATCATTTACGCTGGAAAATGCACGCAATTATCCAATTGTCAGCCAGACGTGGCTTTAAGAACAAAGGTTGTGCTGAGTTTAGTTGCACCTCTTCTCGACAAGGGTTGTTGTCTTACCATAGACAATTTTTACACTAGTCCTAAACTTGCTGACATTCTTGTTCAACGGTAGATCTGTTTTAAAAATATCATAAGGTTTATTAAATTGATGTCTCATTATATGAGTTAATTTGATTTAAGCTAAGCCGAGTTTTATTTTACTTTCAATTATCCGCACAAAGACGGCTTTTACTCGTGAGATGAGAGAAGTAGACTGATGTTTATCGGACTGTAAAGCTGACACGAAAAGATATGCCAAAGTACATGAAGTCAGCAAACCTAAAGAAAGGTGACATCATAGCTTATCAGAGAGGGAAAAATTGTAGCTCTCACGTGGAAGGACAAAAAACTGTGTCTCTTCTAAGTAGCGTACATGCCAATGAGACTACAGACTTACAAACAACGGCAGGAACTGCTACTAAACCTGTAGTAATTCTGGATAATAATAACAGAGTGGGAGGAGTCGACCGAATGGACCGGATGCTGTCATACTACCCTGGAGTCCGACATCAGCAGAGATATTTCGTGAACATTTTCTGTCACCTTCTTCAATATATAGGTCTTCAACGCCTTCATTCTGTATCGGCAGCAAGGTGGTACAATGGATCATCTGGCGTTTCAACTGAATCATATTGACAGGACAGTGGAAAAATATCACATGATATATCCTCGACAGAAACCAGGCCGGCCGTCAAGTGACGGAAATCCATCCAGACTGATCGAACGGCATTTTTCCTGAATACATTCCACCCACACAAATGCAGCCAGCACCAAGGCGAAAATGTGCTGTATGCTGCTCAAAAGTCGTTGCTGGAAAAAAGGTTAGGAAGGAAACTCGTTTGTGGTGTAAACATTGCCAAGTTGGATTCTGCGTGGACCCTTGTTTTAGGATTTGTCATGCTATATGCGACACTTCTAATTGTATCCATCCTTATGGAAAGGACTGTACATACACTGGTGTGCAAAAATTAAGGACGAAGAGGAGAAATTAGCATAACAGCGAAACCAGTAGGCAGAACGGACCGAAAGACCACTCAGGTGATAGACTAGGGTCCGGTATGGTAGGGCATGCGCATATATGCAGCATGATGTAGGGGGAATGTAGGAAATGTATAAAGCACACGGGCTGTGTAAGCTCAGCAATTCGGTGAAAGCTATTGCACGGTGTACATCGGTTTGAACGACGTCGAGTTGCTGCCACCGTGTGATATGGCCAACAGGAAATCCAATAGATAACATCTGGATGACTTTACCCGAGGTCGCGTCATTGGGAAGTTGGAAGAAGATCGAAGTGTGACTAGTGTGACCGAGGAGTTTGGGATCGCTCACAGCATCGTTTCACGAGCTTGGAGAGCATTTCAAACGATAGGAACAGCTGTCCGAGAGTTTAGCAGTGGTCGTCCACGAGCAACCACGGCGGCGGACGACCGGTATATTGTCCTACAGGCGAGAAGAGACAGACGGCAGACAGCGGGAGAAATCGTAAGGCACATGCAACAGACAACTGGAAGTCCATCATCGCGTTTTACCATGGCCAGGAGGCTGCATAAAGGTGGTCTATTTGCACGACGACCAGTACGGTTTGTGCCATTAACTCCTGCTCATCGGAGACGGCGAATTCTGTGGTGCCAGGAACTCAAGAACTGGATACATCAGTAATGGGTTCAAGTTCTCTTTACGGATGAAAGCCGATTTAGTCAGACGAACCATTCTGGACGTATACACATCTGGAGAGAGCAGGGAACACGCAATCACACCTCCAACATCATCGAAAGGGACCGGTTTGGAGGTGGCGGAGTTCTCGTTTTGGGGCAGTATCATGCTTGGTAGCTGTACTGACCTCCACATCTTCCAAGGAGGTTCAGTCACTGGTGTCCGCTATTGTACCGAGGTTCTCCTGTCTCACGTGCGTCTGTTTAAAGGTGCTGTGGGTCCTGAGTTCCTCTTTCATGGACGACAACGCTACACCTTATCGCACAGTGGCTGTCGCAGAGCTGTTGGATAGTGAAGATATTCAACGCATGGGTTTCCCGCAGTGTAAGACCTTCTCGGGAGACGCTTGGCAGCACGTCCCCAGCCGCCAGCAACGATTCCGCAGCTGCGATTGGCGCTACAAGAGGAATGGGTCGCGATACCTCAACAGCTTCTTGACAACCTCGTCCTCAGCATGGACAGACGTTGTAAATCCTGCAACGCAGTCAGGGGTGATCATATCCTCTACTGAAGACTGGATTTTTCTGGGCAGCCGCCTGTCACATGGCCGTTTCTGTCTTCTGTCCAGTTGTGCCCGAAGCTACCTTTTCAATAAAGTGCCTTTATTTCCTTTGGATTCCTTGTTTGGACGATTTTGCTCACTTGTCCCATATTCTTACATCTTGGGGATCTTATGGTATGATTCGAGTCGATGTGGATCACTTCTGCACGACGTTGTCTTCGAAAAACCGTCTTGTCCTTAATTTTTGCACGCCAGTGTAGATTGTATCTATTCTGCTTTTGTTCCTCCGTTTGTTGGCGTTACACTGTATATCTGTATGCACTGTATGTTAAACATGTTTCTAAAATGTTCAACGCTGAGTGTGCACTTACCTAGTTTGAAATGCAATGGTCAAAGAGTTAAGCAGGTAATCAGTCAGAAAAGAGTAGTGTCAATCACTTCCGACTGTATGCCTGTTACTCGTGATAAATGTTGCCTTTTAGTCTTTTATTCTGCGCTCCGTAACCTTTGACATGACAAGGAATGCTTTTTTAGGTTCATCGCCCTTGTTGCAGCTCTTAAAGCACGTGATCAGCCAGAAAAGAGAAGTGTCAATCACTTTCGACCTTAAACCTGTTACTGATGAAAAATATTGCTTTACAGTCTTGTATTATGAGCTCCATAACTCACGACATGACACGGAATGCTTTCTTAGGTTCATGGCCATTTTACAGCCCTTTAATCGAGTAATCAGTAAGAAAAACCTCGTGTCAATCATCCCCCTAAAGAACTACTTTGAATAAAAAAGCAAATAAGAAAGTAACATTTTCTGATGTACAGGTTCACTCTATCCCTCCACGTTTTGCCCATTTCTTAGACAGCAAATACATTCTTTCGAATTGATATCAGCCTATTTTGCTAATTCCGAATTCATTCGTTCCAACCACTTAAAGGGTTAATGCATTTGAGAGGGTTCAAAGTTACTTCATCATTCAGTTTCCTGTACCTGCGCGATATGTAGAAAGCTATCAATCACAGTTCTCAGGGTAATCTGGTTAAAGATTTTCGCTGCTGCGCCCTATAATCTTGTAAGCACTACCTATCGAAATGCCTTCAGTATAATCTTGGTTTGAGAGAGTGATATTCTTGTTTCGCCTATTGTAACACATGTAGGACTTTCTCCACCTTTGAACTCGTCTAATAAACAATAATATTACTGTAAAAAAAACTATACGTACTTTTCTCTCATTGAGACAAGAAACACCAATGAATTTTGCTTTCTAAGACATTTCTTGACCAAAAAAGCGAGCTAAATCTTCCAAAAACTGTACGGATTGACGAATAATGTTGCGTATGCGAACGATGAACCATGTGCTTAAGCTCTAGTCTTGAATTTCATTACTGTAATTAATTCAACACGTGTAATTCCGAGCCCGGTTGAATTACACGTGTTGAATTTCAGTGTGGATTTGTTACCATGGTGGAAGGATTTTAAATTTCCTAAGCTAGCTGCCATTGCAAGACAAATTTTGCTTAGCAAGACTTGCATTATGCATTGTCCAAAGCTATGGCCCAAGCAAGGATTAGTTTAAGGAGGTCTGGTATCGAAAAACTGGGAAAAAAATCAGATTCCCATTTTTTGTATTTTATTAAAAATCAAGAATCTTATCTTTAAAATGATGTATTAATTTCCAAAATTGTGCAGTTAGAAGTATTGTTATTTATTTTTTAAAATTTCCTCACTCCCGCGATTTTCGGGGTGACGTTGGTTTTTAGTGCAGCAGGTCGATTTAGAAAAAAGAAGATCAAGTTGAAGCGCTGAGGCATTAGATGCAATTCTCTTTCTCTCTTTTTTCATGATGAACTTGATCTGGAAACTGCACACACATATGATAATATTGTGATTATTATACTATTAAGCGTAAAGATTTGTTAATGTTACAAAGTGCAAAATAATCTGGTCTGGAATGCTTTTACGTTCTTTTTTTTTTAATTTTGGAAATTTCCCTACATGTTTTTTTTTTATATTCTACTACATCACTCTAAACTACCTTTACCAATTAGCTTTTTTAATCAAAATTTCAAACACTTGCAACTGTCTGTACGGCGTTGTACGTTTTATAATGCAATTTATTCAAAATAAAAGTAAATTTAGAAATGAAAAAGAAATAACGAATGGAATTTTTTGTTTCTAAACGATTTTCTTTACTTCAGCTTTTACCAAAATTACTGATTCCCCTGATACGGTAGAAGGGTACGTTGATTATTTATTTATTTTCAAATCCACATTTTATAACATTTGGCTTTATGCTTAGTATTTCTAAAAACATATTAATATTGTGAAGTGGATTAACTGAACTAAACTTTTTAAACTAATGATTTTTAAACTAATCCTTGCTTGGGCCATATCTTTGGCCAGTGTATAATGCATAAATGCAAGCCTTGATAAGCAAAATTTTCCAAGAATCCGGGCCCGGGCTCAGCAAACACTTGTAATGAAAGAAAGCGGGCCGGGCTCGGGCTCCTAAAATTGAGCCCGAACTCATCTCTAGTGTGTATACTTGTATTTCAATATTGTTGTATTAATAGAAGAAAACCAGGTTATGTTGAAACGGCAAAATCTCGTTACCACTTTGTTTCCACATATTTGCTTCTAAACATCCGATTGAAAAAAGAAATTACCTTTCGATTCCATTTATGTCGAAGAGTATCTTAGACATAGTTACTTTTTAAAATTAGGCATAGATTTTCCACTAGGGGGCGTAAAAATAAATTACATTTTTCCCGATAACTCTTTTTCTAAAACTCCGATTTGAAAAACATTTTCTTCGGCGGATACATCTTCTGATGGGAAATCTTTTGCATTTAATTTCAAGTTTTTGGTAAAGAATACTTTGACCACCAGGGGGCGTAAGTGTTAATTTTTGCTTCTGATGTATTTGCCATAAAATCTGAACCTCAAATATCGATTGAAAAAATTCTTTCGTGGACTGATGCCACTCACATAGATAAACCTTTTTGGAATATTTTCTTCTTAAAATATTCCACTGTTTCTCCACTAGGGGGCCTAGATGTATATGTTATTTTCTTCAATATCTCTACTTCTAGGAGTCCGATTTGAAAAATTTCTTCTTTGTTCGATAATGTTTTCCGTGTGACATGTTTTTCATATAATTTCAAAATTTTCAAGTAATTCCTAAACTTTCTGCTAGGGGGCGTAAAGGTAAATAGCCCCCCCCCCCCCCCTATATCTCTGCTGCTAAATCTCCGATTTAAAAAATTATTTCTGCGCCGGTTACAGCTCCTGATGGGAAATTGTTTGCACATAATTTCTAATTTTTGTAAAAAGTGGCTTGGCCACCAGGTGACGTAAGTCTTAATTTCCGCTTCTGATGTATTTGCAGCAAAATATGAGCTTCTAAAATCTCGATTGAAAAAAAACGTCGTTTGTTGACCGATACTACTCATGTCGACAAACCTTTTAGGAACCTTTTCTTCTTGAAATATTGCATGGTTTCTACGCCAGGAGGCGTAGATGTATATCTTATTTTTGTCAATATCTCGACATTTAAGAGTCTGGTTTGAAAAATTCTTTCTTTGTTGGATAGTGTTTCCGATGCGAAATGTTTTTCCTATGAATTCAAAATTTTCAAGTAAATCATAGACTTTCCGCTAGGGGGCACAAAGGTTAATTGCGTTTTCAGCGTTATTTCTGCTCCTAAAACTCCGATTTGAAAAATTCTTCCTGTATCGCATACAAGACCTGATGGAAAATATTTTTCACATAATTCCTAATGTTTGGTAAAAAATGGTTCGGCCACCAGGGGGCATAATTGTTAATTTCTGCTTCTGATGTATTTGTAGCAATATCTCCTGAAAACTCGACTAGTTTAATTTTTTTTTCTTGGACCGATACCGCTGATATGGAAAATAAACTTTTAAGAATACTTCCTTCCTTAAAGAATACATGGTTTTCCCACCAGGGGACGTAAAGTCACATCTTATTTTTATCGATATCTCTGTTTCTAAGAGTCCTATTTGAAAAATTATTTCTGTGTGAGCGTTTCCGGTGCGAAATGTTTCTCATATAAATTCACGTTTTTCTTAACGCACAAGTCTGCAACCAGAGGGCGTAAGCTCACGATTACGTTTATAGCAATATCCAGTGGTGGAAATGGGAATTTTTCGCTGCCGGAACGCAACGTACAACTTGCAGTGTTGTCGCCAAAACCAGTCAAAATGACGTCGCAACGTTTTATCTATGTCTGACTAAATAGTCAGAATTCGTCAAAAAGGCTTAACGCAGTTTTGACGGGTTTAGGCGACAACACTACAACGGTACAAGTGAATGCATTAAAAATTTAAAATTCGCAAACCCATTTGCTGTACACATAAAACCATATAAGGAAATTTCGTTATTAAACTTTAAAATGAAATATTCACATTTAGCGAAAGTCAGAGCTGTTTTCTTTATTCAGAAGTACGTTTCTTATTAGAAAGACCACGCGAATGTGTGCTGGTGCAATTAAAGGTATCAACTTTTTTGGAGGTGTCCTCAAATAACAAACATCGGAGAAAAAACGTCAGCTCGTGTTTGAGGCAGAGATATGTAACTAACTACTTTATATGCGGTGGCAAAGTAAATAAATTCGGCTTTGTCTTAAATATCCATTTATTTAGCTGCAATATCTATTATAACTTCGATTTGAAAAAAAAAATCATCTCCTAAAGTAATCTCCAAAGTTTTGTTTCAACAAGTTTCTTGCATCTTTTCTTCACGTTCTCTACAAGCCAAAAAATCTGCATTTCTCCTTCCGTCACTGAACCATTTCCGTACGTACAACTCAGGATTGAAGATCTTTGAAGAAGGTCCGTTTATTTTTATGAACATGAGGTTGCTGACGTGTGTAAAGTTTAAAGCGTTTCTTAAATCAGTTATTATCAAATTCATGGTGCTAAAACCTCTTTTCACAGTTAGCTGTTGATATAGCAACAGCAGCAACAGATTTTAATACGACTTTTAAATGATGTGAAACTTTTTTGGTTTCCTTGAAATGTCTGAACTCTTCAATGATTTTCCTTTCTTCCTTCAATCCGAATATTTGGCATAAACTTAAAACCTCTCATTCTCCATATAAAATATCTATGTCGGTCGGACAAAAAGACGGATACAAAACCTGAAGTTGTTTTACAATGTCCTCGCTGCTGAATAATCTGGCAGATAAATTGTTGGCAACACTCCGAAAAAACTGAACACGGTTCATTTTCCAGTCAGATTTATATCCCTTGAATGTAAGTCCACCACTTTGAATACCATATTTTTTACGGCATCTGATGCTACTAAAAAACCTCGTCAAAATCACTATCAGCTAAACTTGGAAGACTTTCACTGTAAGGGAGATATGCGAATGTGCTTCTGGTAACGATACAGAATTTCCTTGAAGACGCAGTGACAATGAACTAAGTTCCTTTAAGGCGGTTTTCATTAGTGCCAAATTTTCCAGGAAGCATGTGCTTGTAAGTCTTTTCAGTAAGCCAGAAAACATGTTTCTTTCTTTACTATCCCTTGAAGCATCAGCAGATGCAGCTTTAAAATGCGAAGCCAAGGCTGGAATCATATTCCAGACAGCAGATACTGTTCGCTCACTAGATGCGACCCATCTTGTTCCAAGAACTCTCCCGATTAAAGAAAACATAACTGCAATTTCTTCCCCACAGTGATGCAACTCGCGGGCGTTCTTTGATGAAGCGTGATACAAAGAGTACAATTTATCGCAAAACGATTTGAAACTCTGTATGCCGTAAACCTCTTTAATTACGTCCCCGACAGCAAGTTCTAACTTATGATTTGCACAGTGCCATATAATAAGTTCGGGAATTTTTGTTAAAGCTGTTGAGCCACACCAGATATGGAACCTGCGAAGTTTGCAGCTCCGGCGGAGATGAAAGATGTCAGATTATTTTTAATAAGCTCTATTGGAAAGTACTTCACCAAGGAGTTCATAATCGATTCAGTTATTGCTGTTGCTTTCAAATCGTGTAATTCAACCAAGTCAAAAAATAGAGTTTGGGCATTTATATCATCCGGATCTATAGACATTCTTATGCAGATTATGAGTACTGAGAGTCGGCTTACAGTTGTACACTCATCAACCAAGATACCGAATTTTATATTTTGGGAGACGATTTCTTCACAGAGGTTTTTACGCATATCATTTCCTATAGAATCGCAAATATCCGTACATGTCTTTCTAGACTGCAATATCCTCCCCATCTCAGTGCCGTTTTTCTTTTGAAGATCAATCAAACCAGGAAAATTGGCAAAAGGTCTATTGTTCTTCGCAATGAAATATGCGGTATTGAATATTTTGTACGTATTGTCCACTTTATTTTTATTTATTTTTTCAACAATATTTTCAAAGACGCCTTCAGAACGTTTTGCGTTCATTTTAGAAGCTTCTTTATGATCGTCACTTTCTCTGTGCTCCTTTATGGTTTTCCTTGCAGCCGTATTTTGCTTCTTCTTATCGTCAGCAGTAGATCTGACTTTGCAATCTATCCACTCCTTAGAAAGCCTTGCACCAATTAAAAATTCTGAAACGTTCATATTCCCGGCGGTTTTACAGACGGCACATCCTAAACACCCATTTTTTAAACAAGCCAAAAGTACTCTTTCAAAAAATACTTACTTTGATCCTCAGTCCAACACTCGGGTTAACCATTTGTTGAGCTTTGCCTAGATTCAGATTCTTCTAATGAACTTCCTGATGCAGTGATTTCCTTTGACTCTTGTATTTTCGGCGATTTTCTTGGTGATACTTAACACGGAGTCCAAGCTTGAACAGGGGGGGTGTCCAAATTCCCGAGTTCTATTTTTTTCCTTTTGACTTATCTTTTTTCCCAAAGAAATCTGTTAGTGTTCTTTTCAGTATTTTCAGTTGTTTTCTTTTCTCACACAAGAACAAATTAAAACTTACAACAACGACTACAATATCAGTCAAAAAGTCATGTCATACCACGACAAGAGCTGGACTTGAAGTAAACAGCATGTGCAGAGTGTAGTAATTAAGCTCGTTGCCAGGTTACAGGAACTGTGAAGTCATTTTATGCCAAGAGCGGAGAGAGGTTGCAAGGTCATCGAGCAATCAGCTCCTGTCATGACCTTTGCTCTCACGCAAACACTTCGCACTCATCGTGGAATTAAGCGGCGTTGCAGTCGTCACCATGGCGGGAAATCGCGAAGGAAGGACGCCAGACGGCGAAGAGAAATTTTTTTGAGAACTACAGCTACAACTCCGGTAGTACCTACACAAATGGCGAGTGAGCTTTATTAGAGGAAAATAAAAAAACAAAACAATTTGAAGCGAAGAACAATTAATACAAGATGGTGTCATTAATTGAAATGTATAATGCATTACGAAATGTTTTATGAAAATTAATTGCTCCCTTTCTTTTGGTGTCAATAACGGAACGCTGGAACGCAGAGTTTTGCTTCCGAAACGCAGGGTTTCGCTCCCTGATTGGCGTGCCGGTGCGTTCCGGCCCATTTCCACCACTGGCAATAAATGAGGGATTAAAAACCCGATTGAAAAACTTCTTTCTTCAGTCAGATACTATTGTTTTCCATACCGATTCCTTTGGTTTTGAAGAGCTTTGATAAATTTAATTTGCGTCAGAACGGATTCAAAGGACGTGCTTATTACACCCGAAAATTCGGTGACATCTTTCTTCTTTAGTATTGTTATTTAATGAAAAGAAGAAACGCCAATGCAGAAAGTTGGAAGTTGTTCCGCCTTGTTTTTCAAACCTTACTCGTAGCTTTTATTTCCCGAGCGAGGAGACAGGAGTGAAGTTAGGTGTTAGGATGGATCTTTTGTGACAAAATAAGTAACAAAGGAAGCTGACCTCCCTTCCAGTCCCGAGTGGGTGTGATAGTGATTTGATAAAACAATTAAATGAGAATTCTGAACAGAGGTAAAAATGTGTAATTCGTAAACATGTATGAGGTATCCGAAAAACAAAGTGGCATGTCAGCATGTATCCGAGGAACATTTCTCAAAAAAATGTCCTGAGCGCATGGATTTTATTTTTGACTTACTAGGCAAGTGTTTCGTTTTATCTTACTTTTGCCATATATCTTATAACGAAGTAAATTTATCCGTCATTTTTGTCAACGCTGGGCATCGAACCCAAGTCCCCTTATTCCGGAATAAGTCGCTCTACCAACTGAGCTACGCAGACGTACGTTCCCGCTGCTATCTGCTTTTATCTCATGTGCGTCCTGCGGGGCAGGCACGTCACAATCTCTAGAATTCCGAATGTAATGCAACTAGTACACTTCCACAAGCGCATATCCAAGTGTTTATGTTCTCACAGGAGAATTGTCCATTTTTTAAACGCAAACTATTTCCCGACCTTAGATGATTCATTTTCCAAAGAATTTAAAGGGCCAAATGTCATTCAGTGAACTAGATGTAAAGTTACGTTAAAAGTAACTCATGTGAGTAAGGTATTTTTTCCCTCCTTCCACACATACTTCGCATTCTTTTCGAATCACTTTTTCCATTTAAACAGTCATTTGTGTTGTCTGTCTATACCAAGAAGTTCACGTATGTTTATCATAGGGGTTTGACCACTAGGGCTATTTACATATGTTCACATTTTGAAGATGACAATCCGTTTTTGGTTTAAATATGACCAGGATGGTCAGATAATATCCGAAAAGTTGAAAATTTCGTCGTCTTGGAGCGGGAATTCGCGTCTCCCGGGTAGCGCCCAGGTATGCTAACCACTGCACCACCCAGAACGACCAAGTCTCAAGTTTCCTATTAATTTGAATAAAACCATCACAGGATTCACTCGCTGAAGCAACCGGCATTCGTGTTTAGCGAATCTGGAGGTTAAGAATCCTATCCCGTGATTGTCCGGAGGAGCAGATTCATGATTTACATATGTTCAATCTTTAGAGTGTAAATAAATAACAAAGACCGGCGCCGCATATCGGAATTTTTGTCCGGTGTGTTACATTGTCCGGCGCTGGTTGGTTTATTTTTTTCTTCTGTTTTTTTTTTTTTAATTTTCGTTGAATGATTTGTAGAATGGGGAAGAAACATCATCTTTCAGCACCCATTTTCTTGTAATTTACTAAGCAACTAAATGTGAGCGCATTTGGTAGACTTCACGAGTTCTATAATTTTTTTCATGTACCATTTTTCATTCAAGTGGTATTAAAAAGCTACTGGATATTGAATGTTTCTATATCAGTTGGTGAATAAATTTGTGGAGACCTTCATCTAGCAGTGAATTGATAATAGTTGACAATGCTATAAAAGATCAGGGCCCCAGAAAATTTGACGGCCCAGGGCCCTCAAAAGTGTTAAGACGGCACTGATAATGCATTATTGTTTGAATTTTCTTAAAGAGAACCGACTCATTAACGCAAAAGGAACCGAATCGACCTATCCTTACAACATCTCTCTCGGTACGCATGTGAAGGAGAAGACACGCTTAACAGGATTGATACTGGGGGGAGGGCGAATCATGGGTACATCACTACGAACCAGAATCAAAGCGTGCTTCAATATAATGGAAATATTCCTCATCACTTTAACCGAGGAAATCCGAATTTCGCCATCAGCAGGGAAGTAATGCTTATTGTGTTTTGGGATTCTCAAGGAGTGCTGTTAGCCCACTACCAGAGGCTAGCTGGGAATGTAAATGCTGAATCGTACTGTGAACTTGTATTAATGTTTCGGAATGCAATTCAAAAAAAAAAAAAAAGCCGTCAGGCCTACAGACTAGAGCAGTACTGTTCTATAATGACCACGTCAGACCTTATAGGACAGCGGTCGCCAACCGGTGGTCCGCAGAAAAATCTGGACATTATTACATAATTTGCATTTTGTATGTTTTATTAATAATAAAACAAAAATAATATTCTAAGAAATCCTTATAATCTGAAATCTGAATGACAATTTTCGCCTTTATGGCACTAAATTCACGAAATGTACTAGACTCTAGTACAGGGCTCGTGAAAGCTTCATTTCGTTCAGTTTCCAACAGTCACCCCGCTCCGCGAATACCGATTATCATCCGATTGTTTTATTGTACACTGCTGGACAATTGCTAAGGACGGATCATAAACGGCTATATAACGCATAAAAAAGTAAGTGTGGTTGGATGCCAAGTGAAATAAAATAATGTCAGAATGCCAGGACATTACAAGAAAGACAATTTATTGTGCTCTGAAATCCAGAAGGCTTTGGAACGTGTTCAAGGGACAAACAGGCCATTTTGTGCAGAATACGTAAACGTGAAAAAATGCAATTACCGTCCGCAGGCGTTCCGGCGTATGATGTCAATACGGGATATGGCCACCATGGAGGGCGATGCAAGATTCCACACGTCGTGTCATTCTTTGCACAACATTATCAAGCAGCTGTTGGGGTAATTTATCCCATTCCTCTGTCAGTGCACGGATGAGGGTGTCCTTGTTTATTGGAGGGCATTGGCGATCAGCAAGACTCCTCCCCAAAGCATACCACACATTTTCAATGGGATTCAGATCTGGAGAACGTGCTGGCCATACGAGGCGTTGAATATCCTCGCTCTCAAGACACTCCTGGACAGCGACTGTTCGATGACATGTTGCGTGAAAATGAATCTATCACCGACAGCACCACGGAACATGCAAACATGAGGTAGCAGAACATCATTAATGAATCGTTGGCCAGTCATAGTCCCAGTTGGAAGCACATAGAAGGACGTACGGCCATTGATCATGATGCCAGCCCATACCATGACCCTACATGTCGGATATCGGTCCCTTTCCTGTATGTTTGCTGGACAATATGCAGTACCACTATCACGCCAGATCAGTTGTCGTCGACAATCAGACGATAGACTGTATCTACTCAAATCTGAGAGGAGGACAGCAGACCAGTCGTTATCAGTCCAATTGCGATGTTGATGGCACCATTGCAAATGGGTGGTACGGTGACGTCTGGACAATGGGATGCACACAACAGGACGGCGGGCGTATAGTCCTCCTTCATGCAAACGTCTGACGACAGTTTTTCGGGAGATCCGCTTGCCAGTAGCAGCCATAAACTGATTTGCTACCTCACTAGCTGTGCTGCGCCGGTGTCTTTTTGTTGATAGCACTATGTACCGATCTTCTGAAGGTGTCGTACTGCGAAAACGACCTCCCGCGTGACGTTTGCTACACTCTCCATTTGTTTGAAATGATTTCCAAAGCCTTGAAACAACACTGTGGCTGACGTCGAACTCCCTGGCAACATCTGTTATTTTTCGCCCTTCTTCAGTCTTGCCAATAATACGGTCACGCGTAAAATCATCTACGTGATGTCGGGAAGACATACTGAAACTTGCAAGTTCGTCAATTGATTCTTTCCCTTTCAACTTTGCGTTTGAACAACAACGGTCAATACGCGTCAAATCCTTTATATCTTTTATCAGCGCTATGACGTCACGAACAAGTTCGGCAATCCAAAATTTGCATACGCACAACACGTCTTACTGTATCCCGCACTTATGCTAATTTCCACATTTTCCTGCCTTCCATTTTATGGTTGCTATCGTTGCTATTGTCATCCGTCCTTAGCAATTGTCCGGCAGTGTATTTGTGTATTGTATGTAACTGTGTATTTTCTTTAACTGTTATATTCAATGGTATCAAATAGTTTGACTTTAATAACTATCATTTCTTGTTTGGTTTCAGATTCGAATGCAATAAACCTATAATGAGTGAAAAAAAGGAAAGGAATATTTTGCATTTCTTTAGTAATACAAAAGATAATGTAACTAATGATAATAGTAACAATAGTAATATGTGTACTTCACTTAACCGTGAACTAATCAATGATTCAGAGCCTGCACAGTCCTCGTCAGGCACCATTAGGAAGAACATTCGAAATGGAGGCGGAGAGAAGAAAAAACTCAAAGTGTCAAGAAAATATGATTCGAACTACTTGAAATTTGGATTTATTCAAGAACCGCTTTGTGTTGTGTGTTCTGAGAGTTTATCCAATGATGCCATGAAACCTTCGAAACTCGAAAAACACTTGCAATCAAAACACCCGGATTTAGCTAAGAAACCACTTGAATATTTCCAAAGAATGCGTGAAAATATGCAAAAGCAAGTAATTGCTTTAGGCTTCTTATCTGATAGCACTTCAGATCGCGAAAAAAAATAAATAAAAAGCCGTATACGATTGGAGAAGAATTAATTAGGCCTTGCATGTTATAAGCCTGTGAATAAGTTTTGGGAAAGCAGGCTGTCCAGAAACTGAAATGTCCGCTAACACTGTCAAGCGCAGAATTGAAGACATGTCTGAAGATATTGAAAATCAAGTTATGAAAATGGGGGAAATTCACCCTTTTATTCAATTCAACTTGACGAGTCAACGGAGCACTTCTCCTTTGTCTTGTGAGGGTTGAGTGTGAAGGAGAGTTACAAGAAGAACTACTTTGTTCGCTCAACTTGCCCTGTAGAACAACTAGCGCTGAGATTTTTAAAGCACTTAATAGTTATTTCCTGGAACACGGAATTGAATGGAAAAA
Source organism: Macrothele yani (assembly GCA_039090855.1). Classification (NCBI taxonomy): domain Eukaryota; kingdom Metazoa; phylum Arthropoda; class Arachnida; order Araneae; family Macrothelidae; genus Macrothele; species Macrothele yani. The sequence goes on along the minus strand of CM077005.1, from coordinate 97,673,214 downwards.
ATGTATAGGGATATGTACAGACGGTGCCGCAAACATGACTGGACATCTTTCAGGAATTGCTGCAAAGGTGAAAAATGCTGTTCACCCAGACATTTTGTCTACACACTCCATTATACATCGTGAGTAACTTACGGCGAAAAATATGTCACCAGAACTACACGAAGTTAATATCAGATGTTATTAAAATTATAAATGAAATTCGACGCAAAGCGATCAATTCTCGAATATTTGAGGCACTTTGTGAAGAAATGGGTTCCCAGTACACTCACCTTCTTTTTCACGCTGAGGTGAGATGGCTGTCGAGGAGCAAAATACTAACCCGACTGTTCGCCCTGCGCGAAGAAGTCAAATTATTATTTTTCCAGCAGCAAAATAATCCGAAATTTCAAGAACTTTTTTCCGACGATGAGTAGGTAGCCAAGCTTGCATACCTGGCAGATATTTTTTCGCTGTTAAATGAACAAAACATATCCTTGCAAGGACAACTTAAGGACGTGTTCACACTACGAGGAAAAATGGATGCTTTTCGAAAGAAAATATTACTGTGGCAAACGCGGTTGGCTGAAGAAGATCTGCAAATGTTTTCAAATTTTGATGAATATATGAGAGAGAAGGATGTCAACCGGCAGGTGGTAACCATTGTTCAACAGCACTTACAATCACTCACAGAATCTGTTGGTCGTTATTACCCAAAGAAAGAAGATCCCAGACATGGCAATATGTGGATAATAGATCCATTTGCAGCAAACATTGAAGATAGCAATTTAAGCATGAATGAAAAAGAAAGCCTCATCGATCTATCATCCGACGACAGTCTCAAAGCTAAATTTCAGTCATCCTTATCAAGACCTCATTTTTGGCTCTCCATAAAAAGTGAATACCCATTGCTGAGTGGAAAAGCAATGAAAATTTTGATTCAATTTTCAACAACATATTTGTGCGAAAAGACATTTTCATCTGTCACAGCAATTAAAACTCTGTACCGGTCTCGGCTTGAAATAAATACGGCTCTCCGTCTTGCAGTAACGTCATTGGAGCCAAAAATCCATAAACTTCTTTCAAACAAGCAGGAACAAATATCTCACTAAAAATGCGTAATACTTAAATAAGCTTCAATTATTTTGTAGTAATTGAACTGACTTTAATAATTTTGTTACAATTAAACAGCCTTTAAAGATTGTGTTATGATTAAATAAGCATTTATAATTTAGTTATATTAAATAGGTGCATTTCATATTAACAAAATGGAAGTTCTGTGATCATTATTTTACAAATGTATTTATCTTTTAAAAAAATTCATATTAGTGGTCCGCGGGATTTAAAATTATGAATTTAGTGGTCCGTGAGGTCAGAAAGGTTGGCGACCGCTGTTATAGGACTCGATTAATCCAACAGAAAATAGAACAACTAGGTTGGAAACTTCTTACAATCCGTCTTACAGCCCAGATTTAGCCCGGAGCGATTTTCATCTGTTTGTTCCGCTAAGAACTAACCTTGTCGGCATACGTCTCGCTGATGAAGAAATGGTTGGACTTATGAAGAACGAATGCGGCTGGGACAGCAGATCAAGACTTCTATGCTGCAGGTTTCGACGCACTGATAAAGCGATGGGATAAGCGTATTAATATTGGTGGATATTATGTTGACTAATAAGGGGAAATGTAAAGAGGTAATAATAAATGTGGGATGAAAAAGCAGACCCAAGACTTCTATGCTGCAGGTTTCGACGCACTGATAAAGCGATGGGATAAGTGTATTAATATTGGTGGATATTATGTTGACTAATAAGGGGAAATGTAAAGAGGTAATAATAAATGTGGGATAAAAAAGCAGGCCCAAGACTTCTGTGCTGCAGGTTTCGACACACTGACAAAGCGATGGGATAAGGTCGAGGCACATTATTGTGACCACCTGCTAATATCCAAAGCAACCGCCGTGTGTAGCGCGGGCTGCAGCTAGACGGGCTGGGAGTGATTCAATAAGGTGCTGGAAGATGTTCACATGTATGTGGAGCCATGCTGACTGCCATGCATCTGACAACTGCTGGAGGGTGCGTGGTGGAGGATCCATACAGCGAACTGCACGATCGAGGTGGTCCCACAGATGCTCAATTGTCTTTAAGTCTGGGGAATTAGGGGTCCAGAAAGTACTTTCGAGTCGTTATCGTGCTCTCCCAACCACTCTCGGACTTTTCTAGCTGTGCGAAACGTCGCACTGTCGTGCTGAAAGATCCCATCCGCCCCAGGGAAGATAATCAGCATGTATTAGTATACGTGGTCTGCAAGGATGCATTCATAACGAATTCGGTCCATAATGTCTTCCACAGGTTGAGTGGACCCAGAGAATACCACGAAAACACTCCCCAGACTATAACGCTGCCCCCATGAGCTTGTATTCTTCCAGCAAAGGTTGAAGAGTGCTTGTTCTCCGATGTTTCTCGCCTTATACGCCAACGTCCATCCTTTCGATGAACTGAAAACGTGACTCATCAAAGAAGGCAATCCTTTGCCAATCAGCGGAGGTCCAATTCCGATGCTGCCGTGCAAATGTAAGCCTTTTCCGCCGATGCACCTTCGTTAACATAGGTGCAGTGACCATCTCTCTGCATCGGAGCTCCATATGCAGCAGGGTTCGCCGAATTGTCGTTTTAGACACACTTTCGGCACCCCTGGTTCATTCGGCCAGTGAGTTGCTCCATTGTAGCGTGTCGATCTGCCCTCACGCACCTTGGAAGCCGACGTTCACCTATCACATCAATGGCACGTGGTGCTGCGCAGTTTCCGCGTTGCTTATTCGCAATGGTGCCATTTCTCCAATCACGATACACTTTAAACCGCACAGCACACGGCCAGTTCACAAACTGCGCTGTTTCAGAAATACTGCCACCCTTTGCCCGAAAGCCGATAATCATCCCTGTTTGCAAATCTGATAAATCGCTCCTTTTATCCATGACAGCAACGAGTGATATATTTCCAGATTGCCTACGGAACACGTTTTGTACCCTCCAAGCCAGCTCACGAGACACGTGCCATCTTTCATTGGCTACGCGCTGTTGACGTCAAAAGTAGGAGGTGGTCACACTTCACTGCGTAATATTGGCGGAAATTATGTTGAGGAATAAGAAGGAAGTCTAAAGATAATAATGAATATAAATTTGTATCTCACTTAGTAGTTCTTAAATAACTGTTTGTGATTTTTTTCTGACTTTCCCTCGTATCTCTGAAATGTAGGAAATTATTCAACGTATTTCATGATTTATAGCAATTTACTAAGTTCCTTTGTGTTTCATTTTAAATTTTTTCGCAGAACCACTTCCTTCTCTTCCAACAGACCCTGCATCAGCGTTGGATAAAATCTTTCCCGGTTTTACTGATATCATTAAGACTGTAATGAAGGTAAGAACTCAAACTTTCGAAATTGGTTTTCCACCAGGTAATGATTGCAGAAAATTAAGTTTCTTTGCATAACATCAGGACTCAGTGCTCAACCATCAACTTATGGACCCCAGTGAAAGCACACAAGCAGGCTCTCAACCGTATCTCTTGAAGCGCCTACTATATATATCTGTATAAAAAAAGATTTTATGAAATCAAAACAAAAGGAAAAAATAATATGACGATGGTCTCCTCTTCACTGTGATAAAAAGTAAATGAAAATAATAAGATATATCCTGAACAGTAATAATCCCCAAGAAAAAAACTGGACACCATGTAGGGGCCGAACAACATTCGGCCGCTCCTGTGGCGCAGTGGTCTAAGCGCTTGTTTATGACCATTCGTCCGAAAAGGGTCCGGGCTCGAATCTCTATCGGGCATGGATGTTGTGTTTGTCGTACCGCACTGTCTCTCTCCCTTCCCTAGAACAAGTGACCATAAATTAGGGACGGGCGACGGCTTACAACCTGCCACGTGGTTTGGCAGTTTGTCGTATGTGAGTCTGGAGAATTCTAGGCCACTGTGGTGCAGTGATAGCATGTCCGGCGCGTAACTGGAAGACTGGGTTCGATTCCCGGTGGCGGCCGATGAGAATTTTTCCGTGACTCACTTATTGACGTGTAAAGAGCAATAATTTCTGTTTGATGTTCCTAATCCACGTCAATTGTGCGTATTAATGATTCATTGGCCTCCTACTGTAGTTATTTGTTCAGTTGCTACTTTCCATCTGTGGTGAATCCCCAGCATTCTGCGGGGCTCCAAGAAGCAACCTGCCATGTGGTTTAGCAGTTAGTCGTATGTGAGTCTGGAGAATTCTAGGCCACTGTGGTGCAGTGATAGCATGTCCGGCACGTAACTGGAAGACCCTGGGTTCGATTCCCGGTGGCGGCCGATGATAATTTTTCCGTGACTCACTTATTGACGTGGAAAGAGCGATGACTTCTGTGTGATGTTCCTAATTCACGTCAATTGTGTGTATTAATGATTCATTCGCCTCTTACTGTAGTTATTTGTTCAGTTGCTGCTTTCCATCTTTGGTGAATTCATAGCATTCTGCGAGGTATGACGTATAAGTATTTTCGTACTTCTACGTTATTTTAAACACATAACCATAAGATGAAATAGTTCCTAAATTAAACCTTGACGGCCAGACGAAACATGTAAACAACAGAAGTCAAACTTACGGAAAAGTTGCTTTATTCAAGGTTTTTCTCCAACACATCATAACATCACATAGTACTTCGCATTAAACGCTGCACACACCACACAGCTCCACACAGCTCTTCAGCACAACGCTCTAACGCTCTTTTTCAGCAACAGTTCACTGGTAGTTTTTATCTCTCGTTCTTATCAAATCAGGCATACGTCACATTCATTCAACAACAATTATGTTGCCAACAGTATTCGTTTGAGAGAAAATATATCACGTTAAGTGCGAAGTATAACTAAGAATAAACTCAAGATTTACATTGGGAAACAAACTAAAAAGGAAAGTTAATTTAGAATATACGTCACAAGGGCTCCAAGAAGCAACCCGCCATGTGGTTTGGCAGTTAGTCGTATGTGAGTATGGAGAATTCGAGGCCGCTGTGGTGCAGTGGTAGCATGTCTGACGCCTAACTGGAAGACTGGGTTCGATTCCCGGTGGCGGCCGATGATAATTTTTCCGTGTCTCACTTATTGACGTGGAAAGAGCAATGACTCTTGTTTGATGTTCCTAATCCACGTCAATTGTGTGTATTAATGATTCATTCACCTCCTAGTTATTTGTTCAGTTGCTGCTTTCCATCTTTGGTGAATTCCCAGTATTCTGCGGTGCTTCAAGAAGCATCCTGCCATGTGGTTTGGCAGTTAGTCGCATGTGAGTCTGGAGAATTCGTGGCCGCTGTGGTGTAGTGGTAGCATGTCCGGTGCGTAACTGCAAGAACTGGGTTCGATTCCCGGTGGCGGCCGATGATAATTTTTCCGTGACTCACTTATTGGCGTGGAAAGAGCGATGACTTCTGTTTGATGTTCCTAATCCACGTCAATTGTGTTTATTAATGATTCATTCACCTCCTTATTATTTGTTCAGTTGCTGCTTTCCATCTTTGGTGAATTCCCAGCATTCTGCGGTGCTCCAAGAAGCATCCTGCCATGTGGTTTGGCAGTTAGTCGCATGTGAGTCTGGAGAATTCGTGGCCGCTGTGGTGCAGTGGTAGCATGTCTGGCGCGTAACTGGATGACCTGGGTTCGATTCCCGGTGGCGGCCGATGAAATTTTTCAGTGACTCACTTATTGACGTGGAAAGAGTGATGACTTCTGTTTGATGTGTGTATTGCTTATAGCCCATTGAGTTGCGCTCACCGTGTTCGTTAAATCTTCAATCAAAAAAAATATTCAATGCGGGCGAAGATTTTCTTCAGTTACAAATACACTGATGGGCCATTACAATATGACCACCTACCTAATAATCTTCCACTCCGTGAGGCATCGATTCGAAGATGTGGTGTTAGGTATCCTGGAGTATCTGGTACCATAACATTAACAACAGGTCCTGCAGTTCCAGTACATTTTGGGGTTGCGGTGATTTACCGTGAACCCACTTTTCCAAGTCGAACCACAAATGTTCGGTTGGGTTCATATCAGGTGAATTTGAAAGCCAGGGAATTAACAGAAAGTTACCACCATGTTCCTCGAACCACTCCTTGACGACTCTGGCAGTGCAGCATGGCGCATTATCCTGTTGGTAATGGCCATCACCAGTTACCATGAATGGGTGAACTTAATCCGCAATGATGTTGAGATACCTGACAGCTGTCAGGATTGTGCTATTGGGATAATGGGTCCTAAACTGTCCCAAGAAAACATCACCCATAGCATAACACCGCCGCCGCCGGTCTGTTTCCGCCCAACAGTGCATCCATGTGCCATAACCACCGTTGATAATCGACGTAACCCTGTTCGTCCGTCCATGTGATACACCAGGAATCTTGTTACGTCAGAGCAGGCCACTTTCTTCCAATCATCCACGCTCCAATACTGATGATTTCAAGCCCATTTCATGCGTTGTTGGCGATAACGTGCCGTGAGCATGGGGATCTCGCTGGGTCTTCGGCTACGCAGACCCATGGGCAGAAGGCTACGAGGAACTGTGTGCAGTGACACATTACCCTGATCATCCCTGTTGTAGCTGCGGATGATTTGTCGCACTGTGGCCGTGTGGTCGCTGCGAACAATGCGCGACAGTATCCACTCTCCTCTGTCATCAATGAGGTGCGGACGACACACTGTTAGACGACAGTTTGTTGTTTAGCCATCTGTGTACCACTTTTGATACGTACTCACTACAGCGGCACGTGAATAACCCACAAGTGGCGCCGTTTCTGAGATCGGAGTTCCAAGGCGCCGTGGTATTACAATTTGTCATTTATCAAACTTCGATAGGTCGGCAGCTTTTCCCATTCGGACTTCGAAAACTCTACCAACCGAAAGCCAGTCCTCGGGATGTATATATATATGAACTTCACATGCGCCACCGTTCAGTCTCCAGGCGCGCTCATTTCTCTATGCTGGTGGTGGTCATAATGTAATGGCTCATCGGCTTATACTTTCCTACTACATGCCTCCCCCCTCCGATTATGATGCATTTCATTAGCGTACAATAAATTAAATTTAAACAAGAAGAATACATGCTGCTAACTGTTAGGTCTAAGCCGTATGTGTGAGCGGTCCAGCGCATGTTTGCAATCCATATGCGAATGATGTAAATCGGTGACTGAACATAAAAAACACATATTTTTTGGAATATAAGATGCATCCTTATTTTTTGAGAAAACTTTAAGGTAAAAAATAAAACGGCATTTTAAAATTTTTATTAAGAAAAAAAATTTTTTTCGTGAAAACAGCTGCTTATGGATTATTTAATCCTTGCGATTTGCGCAGTTAGCAAGGTGATACCGTTGATGAAAAGCAACCTACAGAAACGCTAACCACAGTTCATCAGCCAATTGTGCGCATGCACTGCAGGAGTTGCCTATAATGTCGCACTTTCATAGAGCCAATGGCCTTTGTTATTGGTTCTGGTGGTTATTCTGGCCGTTTGACTGATGTGTGGAAGTAAAATGTGCTCGGTCAAAATCTATCGGCATTCTGTGGCATTCTAACATTTCCTGGAAATGAGGGATCGTTTTACTTTTAATCTAAAGCTTGCCAAGAACCATTTGAAGGAAAATACATCGTCAAAGAATCGACTGGACTAACCTCTGCACCTTGTAGGCAAACAGCTGTTACTGTGAATAATTAAGGTTTTCGCGTTTGCCTACGAAAGTTCTTCATAAACCAAAGAATTTGCAGCAGCAATAATGCAGCCGGTACTAATGCTTTTGAACACCAATTTGCTGGTGGAGGTCTAAAGTATCTGTTGTGATGTTTCGTCCAGAGATGTGGTTCTTTCCCTTCTTTTTCTATCACTTTACTTTTTAAAAGAATTATGATGGTCCTTTCAAGTCCGTTTGAGATCGTTATGTACGACATGTGAGCAGTGGTGTAGTGGCGAAACGTCTCGGAACGGCTTTCTGGTTATTGTTTTTTTAGTCGGCACTCGTTCCGGTAAACCCTATACTGCATAATCTGTTTTCTTTTTAAAATACGAATGTCTTATAATTATTTTCCAACAAACAAAATGCGACAAAAAAGCTGCACTGTGAGTGGATTTACCGTCCCGTGCTTGTTTGTAGGTAGAGTTAGTCTCTAAATCCATTCTCACTTGGCATTCCCTTGAAACTCCTTCTTCCAGTGTTGTTAAGAACGTCGAGATAGGGTGTTGCAGTGGGAAAATTAAGCACGCCGAACAAAAAATTAGTCACCCCTAACAGAAATTACTGTAGGAAGTTACCGATCGCACAGAAGGCGCTGTGAAGCATTGTTCGGAGATAATTAGCACTGTGGTGGTCTACAGGATCATTTCTATCTCGCGCAGTGGTGAAGAACAACGTGTGTGTTGAATTTAGTCTGCAAAATGGATCGTAAGACAGACGTAACCGAGTGGCAAAAAGGAGCCATCGTGTTTGGCCGTGCCCAAGGACACAAAGTGAATGAAGTCGCCCTATTTGTTGGTGTGTCGAAACGTTACTGTCCAGCGGATCTACAAACAGTGGTGTTGTTGGCAGTCAAACGAAAATCGGCGACGTAACTGTGACTTGAAAACGAGTCTCACTGTTGTGGTTATCTATAGCCTGATGGGGGCGAATCCCTTTTCTTGTCTATAATATTTTAATACATGTGGTGGTTTTGATTCCACTCACATATTATTTGTGGTAGCGTTGGCCAAACAGATTTGGTACATATTAACACCATCCATTCCTCATTATCGCAAGTCTACGCAAATTAACGTAAGCATTGTTCCAATAAAATACAGGAAGTTAAAAAAATGATTTTTAATAAGACCAGGCGAACACAAAGACGGTACAACACGTACAGAAAACATTTAAAATTTGAACATGCAGCTTCCTCCGCTTACAAAAAGAAAAAACCCGCTGAGACTCCAAGCATCATCCAGTCTTCCAGCGTCCGTCGCTTTCCAAGAAACCCACTCATCTCCTTATCGGTTCTCCGTTTACAGTTCACCCTATTACTCCTCATCCCGTGGCAACATCGGGAGACTTCGCCGCTGGTTTCCCACCAGTCTTCACTGTTGGTGTCTCCGAGTGTGACGGCGGTGCCGATAACTCCTCTGACTCTGCGTCAGCTTCCCGAGCATCGTCGCTCCCTGGAAAACGAATTTCTGGCACTCGTACAGGTACCCGACGTAAGAGGAAGAAGAAGAAATCTTCCTCTGCGGATGGGCAACCGTTCCGTACTACCAAATCTTCAGGAGATATCTCTCCCTCTCCTGCGCCAACAGAAATTGAAAGGGACACTGATGATGATGGGTCTCCGCCTTCGTTTGAGGTCTTTTCAAGTGTTCTCTCCAAATGTGGTGCTCCTTCAGAACCTCTCAATCTTGGAGATTACTATCAGTTTTGCACCCACACCACGAACCTGGAGTCGACGTATGACTACCTCCGAGAGCGCGAAGACATTCTTCCCGCGCTGCTCCTGCAAGCCGGATGCATTGCTAAGTACCTTCGTGGGTTTGTTCATGACCCCCTGCACCACTCATGGACCCTTGGCTGCGTAAACCGATTACAACAACTCCTGAAAGTTGCTCCGCGACTCCTCCAACCAACGACTGACCAGTCCATTCAAGGTCACGACCCTTAATTGCAGAGGGTTCGCTAGCCCCCTAGCGAATGCTCTTGTTATGGAAGACCTCTCGCCCCTCGGGGCCGATCTGTTACTACTACAAGAAACAAACTGCCATTCCTCCACTCTGTTTACTCGCTGGCGTGCTAGCGATTATGTGTTCCATCATGCTTTCCGCTACTCATCTCATGGTGGACTTGCTATCGGAGTACATCAACATTTCCGATCCACCCTCACTGCACTCTCAGTGCAGAACTTATGCCGAGATTTACTCCAGCAAGTCTCCTTCACAGTTGGCGGAGCTCGATTTCACATCTTTAATGTGTATATTCCATGCACCTCTATTCATTTATCCATCTTGTTCACCAAACTCCGTAAAGCTCTCTCGAAAGTCTCACCTTCGGATCGTGTGCTCTTGGGTGGAGACTTCAATTGCACCCTTGACCCGGCTCTGGATCGCTCTCCTTCGTCACGAGAGCGTCGGACGGATCTCGTCGCACTACTCCATGACCTTGTTGCTGATTTCTCCTTCACCGATGCTTATAGGCGCCTTCATCCACAAGAGACCTCACACACGTGGCGCTCGTCTGGGAGTCAGCTTCCATCAACTGCACGCTTGGATCGGGTTTACGTTTCCACACCGCTTCTTGCGTCTATTACCGAGTTGCAACATCAACCTACTGCTTCCTCCAGACCACTGCACGGTCACCCTCACAGTGTTTGTTGCGGCGTCACTCCCTCGGACTGTTCGTCCGTGGACATTTGACTCCAATCTCCTAACTGATCCTGAATTTTGTGCCTCTGTCCGTTCTTTTCTCGCTGCTCGTCGCGCAGGTTTGCATTCCGCACCCTGTACCTTGACGTATTGGCTTCGTGTCAAGCATCAGCTCCTCTTACATATCAAGCAACTTTCCTTCACCATGAAGACTTCTAGTCAGATGCGCCTCGATCACGCCAGGCAGATGCTCACACTGATTGGGTTATCAGATCCGCTTTTTCCAGCATATCAGGCGGAGCTCCAGGCTTTGCTGAAACCTCTTGCGCAGCAAGCACTTTTACGTCTGCGCATTAAACATCTCAATCCGGAGGAATGCACCTATGATTTTCTAACATCAATGGAATCTGCACGTAAGTCTTCTACCTCGCTTCGTCATCTTCGCCTCCCCTCTGGCGAAATCACATCCGATTCGGCAGCGATTTGCTCTCACGTTCGTCAGTTCTATACCACCAAGTTCAGTGAAACTCCTCCCCCTTCTCCCTCTGCTCTCCCCCATCTTCTCAATAACCTACCTCAAGTTCCGTCTCATCTTGCTCCCACCCTGTCTCTTGCACCCACATCCACGGAGGTGTCCGACACCTTCTCTTCCCTTAACCCCCATGCCGCTCCGGGTCCGGACGGCCTCTCTTTTCCTTTTTACCGTGCGTTCTTGCCTCTTTTGTTGCCTTTTCTCCTCTCCGCTTTTTCTGCTGCATTTAACTGCTCCCCCCTCCCGAGGAGTTTCACGGACGCACATGTGGTCCTATTTCCCAAGAAGGGTGACCCTCTTGACTTGGGAAATTGGCGCCCCATTTCTCTTCTCAATCAAGATTATAAACTCTATACTAAGCTTCTTTCCCGTCGACTAAACTCTATCCTCCCTCACATCCTTGCTGACTCTCAAACCTATACTGTTCCTGGCCGTTCTCTTTCCTCCAATGTTCAACTTCTTCGCGATCTCATTCATCTTGCCAAGACTTATTCTGAACCTCTTGCTCTCCTTTCCTTAGACCTCCGTTCCGCTTTCGATAATATCTCACACGCCTATTTAACACAAACCCTGCTACACTTTGGCTTTCCTCCACAATTTGTCTCCGTTCTTCTCTCCCTCTATCGGGACGCCGTTTTCCATGTCAAGACGGCATCTTTTCTCACAGCACATGTTCCCTTCAAGCGGGGAGTTCGTCAGGGCTGCCCGCTTTCTGGTCAACTGTTTGCGATTGCCGTCGAGCCTTTTCTACGCTCTCTGCAAACATCTCTTCTAGCACAACTTCCACCACCAGTTGCCAGCTCACGGCATCACTCAGTCATTTACTCTGCTTATGCAGATGACATCACCGTCTGCATTCGTAGCGACTCACAGTTCCAACTGCTTCGTCGTTTGTTCTCCGCATATGCTTCATGTTCTGCAGCTGAACTGAATACGTCTAAGAGCACTGGATTGTGGTGCGGGTCGTGGTCCAATCGCTTGGATGCTCCATGGGGGGCCACATGGTCATCCACTACCCAACGCTTCCTGGGTGTGCACTTAGGCGCACCACAAGCTACATCCAGTGCAACTCGCTCGGAACTCCATCCTCGCCTCCTCCGCACAGCTGCATTCTGGTGTCGTGCGCAGTTCTGTACGTCCTACTACCAGCGTGCAAATCTCACCAGGACATACCTTCTGTCCATCTGCAAGCATTCTTGGATTGCATCTACGACCCCGCTTTTCTGTCTCCAGGAGGTTACACGCTGCCTTACTCGAGTAATGTGGGCGGGTCATCACTGGATTAACGTCCACAAGCTCTGTGCTCTTCCCTCCTATGGTGGTGCTGGCCTACCTGATGTCCCGCTGTGCTACAAAGCAAGCCGAGTGATCAACTTCATTCACCTTTTCACGGCTCCAGTGGCTTCCGCAGTTCAGGTACGTGACGTTCTTGCCTCCTTGCGTAACCCACATTTTTCCTTTCTTTCTTTAGTTCTCATGGATTGCTGTCCTTTCCCCCCTCCAAACTCCCACCTGCATATTCTGAAGCCCTCATTCACCTTCGCTCTCTCCCCCTCATTCGCTCCCCTCCCTCTTCAACTCTAGAGCTTCTTTCTGAACCCCTCTTCTTCAACTCCCTTGTTCATCCCCCCCATCTCCCCTGTTTTTCATTCCCCTCTTGGCTCCGAGCAGGTGTAGTAACTGTACAAGACCTCACTAACTCGGATCTATCCTGGCGCCCTCTCTCTGGCCTCCCCCTGCTATTCTCTCGTCCCCATCCGCCCATTTGGTCTATGACTCTCTGCTAACTGCACTTCTTTCGCTTTTCCCTGATCTTGTCTCCCCACCGGTCTCGTCTCTGTCTTTTCTGCCCCTCTTCCGCTGCCGTTTTTCCTCCGACTCACAAACTCGGTTCTTCCTCTCTCCTCTCTCTCCTCTAAATCTCTTTATCGTTTTCTAGTGCACCTTGCCACCCCTTCACCGCTTTCTATTCTGGAGGTTCCCCCTGCTTCTCTTCCTCTTGTCTGGGCCGCTGCCCGCTCACCCTTATCTGCCCCTCTTGAAATTAATACCCACTGGCTCTTTTTGCATAATCGCCTCCCTGTTCCGTATTTTCTCTTTCGCATGTCTCTTCTCTCCTCCTCCCTCTCTGCTCCTTCTGCGCACAGGAGGCAGACGTTTCTCACGTCTACCTTTACTGTCCCATCCTGATGCCTCTCCTCCACCAGGCTTTCCGGATTGCCAGTCGCTCTTGTTCTCAAGATCTTCCGTTCACTGCCTACAGACATCTTCTTCTGCGGGCTCATCCACCTACAACTCTTCCTTCAGTATGTGCCTATCTTTTCGTGCTGGTTAAACACGTTATTTACGTATACCTTCAACAACTCCGCAGCATTTCCTCGCCGGTCTCTTTACACCAGGCCAGCGCAGCACTTTTGTGCCATTTTCAAGATCGATTGCTTTCTCGACTCCGCCTGGAGTACCAGTCGGCTTCTTCCAGTCGTCGAGAAGCCACCTTCTATGCTACCTGGGCGCCGGCCGCTCCATGGTTTGCGATTGATTCTGGACTGCTACACCTATCAGAACCCTAGGACATTCTACACCTCCTTTGCTGAGTTCCGTGGCACCCTGGTGGCCCTCCTCCACTCTACGACTCGTGCAATCCACACTACCGTTGAATTGTGAATGCTAATGCCATCTCAGTGTATTTTCATGCTTACTCGTGTACATTACTTACTTTCACCCATCCTGTATTATGTTGCTTTGGTGCCCTCGTTAAATAACTTGCACAATTGTGCACGCTGCGTTTTTATCTCATGTATGTAATGTTTTACCTTCACGGCGGTGTTTGTGCTGTTCTTTTTCTAATTGTGTACTATTGTTTCGCCTGTGTTATCCTGTAGATCATGCCCAGCCAATGTCATGTGACACGATGTGTTTCTCTTTGTCACTTCTGCAATTTTTTATTCAATAAGCTTTGCTTGCAGCATTTGTTATTCATCCCCATTGTCATTGCAGTGTATATACCATCATGTTTTTAACAGTTTTGTATTATTTCCCAGTGAGATGCCCAATACTGTACGTCTCCCTCTTATGTTTTCTTATGATAAATTAGAATAAAGCGATTTTGAAACCTCGTTTGCACGTGTCCACAGAAACATAAACAACCTCCCGTGTTGGTGGCTTACGTGACACATAAGTTCTCTCCCTCCCTCCCGTATTGGTGGCTTATATGACACATAGGTTCTCTCCCTCCCTCACTCTCTTTTCTTTTTTCTTTTCGGATGGCTGCTAGCATCATCACACTCACCAAGAGGGACCACTGCCTTGTTTCACGCCTAGTAACTGCAAATCGGTGTCAAACAAGACAACAATTGCTCCAAACAGTCAATGAAAGTCCACTCCAACCAATCTCCGAAAGGACATTGCGGCGAGAACTGCATGTGATGGATATATGGAGCAGAGTACCACGGAAGAAGCCTCTTTTAATAGCAACTCACAAAGTCGCAAGTCATCAATGGGCTCAGAAGCACCACAACGTTTTACTGTAGAGGACTGGAAACGAGTAGTTCAGTCTGATGAGTGTTGTTTCCGTTTGTACTACAATGATGGGAGGCGACGAGGCATCGCAGGGCCAATGAAGCCTTTAATCCTGATTGTGTCGAAGGTGTGTTTCAAGCTGAAGGGGTTCTGTGATGTTTTGTGGATGTTTTTCGCACCACGAAATGGGCCCTCTCGTTGCAGTGATGATGAATTTGAACCAGCATGCGTACGTCCGCAGTCTGAATGACGATTTGTCCTACATCTCCAGGAGCAGCATCATATTGCTACTCCTGTCTTCCAAGACGACAATTGCCGTGTGCACAGGGCTAAAACTGTGTCTGTGTAGCACGAAAAAATATCAATAACACTGTCTCCCCTAGACTTGCCCACTAAATCCCCAGATTTAAATCCTATTTAAAATATGTGAGATCATTTGGAACAGAAGGTGAACCGCCGGAATAGACACCCACGTACTCTGGTGGAACTTCGGGACCACTTGACGAACGAGTGACTGCAAATCAATGTTCAGTTCATCCACAACCTCGTGGAGTCATCTGTTATCAAGGACATGCTCTTTTCCGTCATCTGTTTCCGTCATCTGTTATTAGGTAAGTTCTGACAGGGATGATTAATTTTTGGCTAGCGTGCTTATTGTAATTGGGATTTTAATTAATCTAGTCATTATTAAAAAGTCCAGGTGTGTGTCTCAGAGAATTTAGACCAGTTACGAGTGCCCTTTAGTTACGTTGGGAGCAGAGGAGATTATTTTTCTACTTGGAGCTTCAGGCTGGTTACGCACAGGGCAAAAAAAAACATTGCTCTCTCTGCAAAATGTTGCTTAAAAACCATTGCTCTCTCTGTAAAATGTTGCTTAAAATCATAGCTCTCTATATAAAATATTGCTTAAAACCATTGCTCTCTCTACAAAATGTTGCTTAAAACCTTTGCTCTCTCCACAAAATGTTGCTTAAAATCATAGCTGTCTCTATATAAAATGTTGTTAAAACCATTGCTCTCTCTATGAAATGTTGTTTAAAACCATTGCTCTCTCTATAAAATGTTGCTTAAAACCATTGCTCCCTGTATAAAATGTTGCTTAAAATCATTGCTCTCTCTGAAAAATGTTGCTTAAAACCAATGCTCTCTCAACAAAATGTTGCTTAAAACCATTGCTCTCTCTACAGAATGCTGTTTAAAACCATAGCTCTCTCTATAAAATGTTGCTTAAAACCTTTAGTCTCTCCTCAAAATCTTGCTTAAAATCATAGATGTCTCTATATAAAATGTTGCTTAAAACCAATGCTCTCTCTATGAAATGTTGTTTAAAACCATTGCTCTCTATAAAATGCTGTTTAAAACCATTGCTCCCTGTATAAAATGTTGCTTAAAACCATTGCTCTCTCTATAAAATGTTGCTTAAAACCATTGCTCTCTCTACAAAATGTTGCTTAAAACCATTGCTCCCTGTATAAAATGTTGCTTAAAATCATTGCTCTCTTTATAAAATGTTGCTTAAAGCCATTGTTCCCTGTATAAAATGTTGCTTAAAACCATTGCTCTCTCTGAAAAATGTTGCTTAAAACCATTGCTCTCTCTACAAAATGTTGCTTAGAACCATTGCTCTCTCTGAAAAATGTTGCTTAAAACCATTGCTCCCTCTACAAAATGTTGCTTAAAGCCATTGCTCCCTCTATAAAATGTTGCTTAAAATCATTGCTCTATCTTTAAAATGTTGCTGAAAGCCATTGCTCTCTTTATAAAATGTTGCTTAAAACGACAACTTACTCAATAATTTTTACTTAATTTCGTTTGGTGCTGTACCCAAACTGCCCCTATTCAAATATCTCAAGAACTAAGACTCTCAGTAATAAATGCCTTTAACCATTGCACTCTTAATTACAATAGTTTGAATTTCCAGCGACATCTAACTCGATAATATGGGGCTGATATTAGTTTTGGCGCCCTAAAACGGTCTCATTCCAATGTTTTCTGCCCAAAATGGTGAATCATGTTCCTTGAATGCCACAACGTGTAAATACGGACGGCTGATTTCGAATGATCACTGTACTTTGTTGTACTATAAATATAAGAAAGGGAAAAGGGGAGAGTGGTAAGGTGGGTAAAAGTAGGGAATTGTATTGAAGACGTAAAAGCGCTGAGCGTTCCTGTACTTTTTAAATTAGCAACACATCATTACATATGAGGTATTTTACATCATAAGCTCTCGAACGCTCAAGTATGCACAAGGGCACACGTACACATGTCCAGTACGATAGCACGCCGGGCTCATGAAAAAACACACACGCGTAATTACCAATGGGTAAACATAAAAGCATAGTATGTACAACCATTAACAATACGACATTGAAGAAAATTTTCAGCAGGATATGAAATACTATACCTGCGATAAAGCGATAACAATTTTCACTCATAGTCTTTATAGCAGCATACATGTATATATATCCATGTCGATAATAATGACCTTCGGTATATAAGACGCAGGGGAATTTTGTCACCAATTTTTCTGGGGAAAAAAGTGCTTCTTATATTCCCCAAAATACGGTATTTCTTTACTGCCCAGATTGTCTTCCACCGCGGAACATGTGAGACATGCATTGCTTTTAAACCTTCCCGGTTTGTTTGGGTTTTTTTATTGGAGGTTTAACGACCACCGTGAGCAACTCAATGGGCTATAAGCAGCCGCCCGTCCCTAATTTAGGGCCACTGGTTCCAGGGAAGGGAGGGAATCAATGCCGTAAGACAAACACAACATCCATGCCTCACCGGGCGGGATTCGCGCCCGGACCCCTTTCAGACGAATGATCAGAAGCCATTGCTTAGACCACTGCGCCGCCAGGGAGGCCCCTTTTGTTGATCTTTCGCTTATAATGATTACTTTTAAATAGTTGTAAGTTGAAGTGCTTATTTACAGTAGTGGCCAGAATTGTGGAAACCTTTGGGAAATAGTGTATTTTTGAGGTTTGATGGCTCACACCAGTTTGTTTTGGAGTAATACTATAAAAATATATATGAATGGAAAGATAAATGCAATAACTTTTATGAAGGGTTTTGTATAGAACAGCAGTTATGAAGAAGAAAAGTGAAACACATAGAAAAAAATGTGATATACAAAAATTCCTACCATGTCAATTGATACTTAGTTGGGTAACCTTCAGCGTTAATTAAGGCCTTACAACGCCTTCCTATGGAGTGAACCAAGTTTCTTAGTTCTGCAGCTGATATAATGTGAAACCAATATCGAATTATTGCTTCTATTAATTTGGTTTTATTGCTGAGTTGCTTCTGACTAAAAAGTTTCTTTAATCGGTTCCATAGATGTTCGATGGGTTAAGGTCTGGGCTATTTCCAGGCCATTCCAGCAGTGGAATATGATTATCTTGAAACCACTTTTTGCACGCAGCAGCAACATGACACGGAGCTGAATCCTGTTGAAATATAAATGCTTCATTGTCTTGGAAAAGATCACGTGCGGAAGGCTTCAGTTTGGGCTCAAGTATTTTATTATTGTATTTTTGAGCATTTATATTCATTCCCATTAATCACGCAAATTGTACCCACACCTTTTGATGTCCTACAATCCCATATCATAGCACTAACTGGGTGTTTCACGGAATATGTAATGCAATCAGGATGCAAATCTTCTCCGATTCTTCTCCTTACGTATTTTATGCCATCACTACCAAACAGGGAAATTTTGGTCTCATCACTCCAAATAACACTGTCCCATTGTTCCGCTGTCCAGTTAACATGGGTTTTAGCCCAGTTTAATCTTTTCAGCCTTTGTTTGAGAGCTAAAAATGGCTGTTTTCGTGGAATTCTAGTTTTCAGACAAAATTCCTGCAGTCTGCGCCGAACAATCCTTCCACTCAACTTTACATTGCATTGCGCCATTTCATCTTGTATACACACAGATGATTTTCTTTTGTCACCTAGGCACAGTCTCTTAATTCTTCTATCATAACTTGCTGTTGTGCTCCTTTTCCTGCCTTTACCAGTCTGGTTTTGTAGTGACTGAGTCTCCTTATACCTCTTCAAAAATTTATAAATGCCACCTTTGGTTGAGTTTCAACCAATTTTTCTTCGAATTTCTTCATAACTGAAGCCTTGTTCACTTAATAGTACTATTTTACATCGCTTTCTGGTTGACCAGTCAACTCTTTGCGTCATTTCTTTAATTTTATTATGTTTTACAAGCTCACTAAATGAAAGAACACACACACACACACACACACACACACACACACACACACACACACACACACACACACACACAATAACTTGATAGCAATCACATAACACACTGACAAATGTCATCCTCTCAGCTCCAATACATGACGTCAATAGCTAAATCATACTGTGACCTGATTGGCTCATTGTCAAAACTAGATTACACCTGATTGGCTCTCCAAACACTCATGCTCGTTGGCTACATTCAAATGAAGGAAAGCTACTTCATATCAATCTAAACAAGTTGTGCTTCCTTTTCTGGCTATTTGGATATAACTTTTCATAGATTACAGATAATTAAACAAACTTTGTTGCATTACATTTTTGATGACATTATCTTTCCATTGATGTAAAATTTGATGGTGTTACTCCAAAAAAGTGGTGTTATGAGCCATCAAACCCAAAAAACACACTTTTTTCCAAAAAGTTTCCACAATTCTGATCACTACTGTATGTGTCTCTGCTATTGTTTCATGTGAATGCCGTGTCCATGTATACTATGAAGACAAAACATTAGCGATTGGGGTGTGGGCAGTCTACATGGGCATCCCCCGCGCAGGGTGGAACAGACCCAAACCAAACATAGGCGATAAATAGGCGGACAGCAGGACTTCCCAACAATGCATCGCAATAGACGAACATAGGTAAACGTGGTGATCTAAGCGACTTTGAACGTGGAAGCATTGTCGGCGCAGGACAGATGGGTCATTCTGTCGCCTAAGTGGTAATAACCCGAGGGTGCCCGAGTGCAATCGTATCAAGGGCGTACCGCCAGTATACCATCGACCGTTGTACGAGTGCCCAGAGAGCAAACGGTGGTCGTCCACACGCCATTGACGAGCGGTTTGAAGTACATCATCCAGGCTTGTACGGAGAGGAATCTTGGCAATGGCGACGTAAATTACATCCAGGTTAAATGTCGGAAGCTCAAGCAGTGTCACCGAGTGAACGGTACGAAGTTCGCTGCATAACCTGAGCTACAAGAGCCGATGTTCTACTCATGCACCACTGTTGACTCTTCGTTATCGGAAATTCTGCCTCGCCTGGCGCTGGGAACATCAAAAAATGGACCTCTGCAGGAAGGGGCTGCGTCGCATGGTCAGAATATCGTTTTCAGCGGTACCGAAATGACGGGAGGTTGCGGGTGTGACGTCTACATCATGAGGCAATGACCTAGTCGTGTCAGGTAGGTTCTGTTGAAATCGTTTTCAGCTGTACCGAGATGACGGGAGGGTGAGGGTGTGGCGTCTACAGCACGAGGCAATGATCTAGTCGTGTCAGGTAGGTTCTGTTGAAATCGTTTTCAGCTGTACCGAGATGACGGGAGGGTGAAGGTGTGGCGTCTACAGCATGAGGCAATGACCTAGTCGTGTCAGGTACGTTCTGTTGAAATCGTTTTCAGCTGTACCGAGACGACGGGAGGGTGAGGGTGTGGCGTCTACAGCATGAGGCAATGACCTAGTCGTGTCAGGTAGGTTCGGCTGAAATCGTTTTCAGCAGTACCGAGTTGACGGGAGGGTGCGGGTGTGACGTCTACAGCATGAGGCAATGACCTAGTCGTGTCAGGTAGGTTCTGTTGAAATCGTTTTCAGCTGTACCGAGATGACGGGAGGGTGAGGGTGTGACGTCTACAGCATGAGGCAATGACCTAGTCGTGTCAGGTACGTTCTGTTGAAATCGTTTTCAGCTGTACCGAGACGACGGGAGGGTGAGGGTGTGGCGTCTACAGCATGAGGCAATGACCTAGTCGTGTCAGGTAGGTTCGGCTGAAATCGTTTTCAGCTGTACCGAGATGGCGGGAGGGTGAGGGTGTGGCGTCTACAGCATGAAGCAATGACCTAGTCGTGTCAGGTA
Organism: Macrothele yani; assembly: GCA_039090855.1. Classification (NCBI taxonomy): domain Eukaryota; kingdom Metazoa; phylum Arthropoda; class Arachnida; order Araneae; family Macrothelidae; genus Macrothele; species Macrothele yani. Next base: position 97,652,684 of record CM077005.1, on the reverse strand, counting down.
GGTTCTGTTGAAATCGTTTTCAGCTGTACCGAGAAGACGGGAGGGTGAGGGTGTGGCGTCTACAGCATGAGGCAATGACCTAGTCGTGTCAGGTACGTTCTGTTGAAATCGTTTTCAGCTGTACCGAGATGACGGGAGGGTGAGGGTGTGGCGTCTACAGCATGACGCAATGACCTAGTCGTGTCAGGTAGGTTCTGTTGAAATCGTTTTCAGCTGTACCGAGATGACGGGAGGGTGAGGGTGTGGCGTCTACAGCATGAGGCAATGACCTAGTCGTGTCAGGTAGGTTCTGTTGAAATCGTTTTCAGCTGTGCCGAGAAGACGGGAGGGTGAGGGTGTTGGCGTCTACAGCTTGAGGCAATTACCTAGTCGTGTCAGGTAGGTTCTGTTGAAATCGTTTTCAGCTGTACCGAGAAGACGGGAGGGTGAGGGTGTGGCGTCTACAGCTTGAGGCAATGACCTAGTCGTGTCAGGTACGTTCTGTTGAAATCGTTTTCAGCTGTACCGAGCCGACGGGAGGGTGAGGGTGTGGCGTCTACAGCATGAGGCAATGACCTAGTCGTGTCAGGTAGGTTCTGTTGAAATCGTTTTCAGCTGTACCAAGTTGACGGGAGGGTGAGGGTTTGGCGTCTACAGCATGAGGCAATGACCTTGTCGTGTCAGGTAGGTTCTGTTGAAATCGTTTTCAGCTGTACCGAGATGACGGGAGGGTGAGGGTGTGGCGTCTACAGCATTAGGCAATGACCTAGTCGTGTCAGGTAGGTTCTGTTGAAATCGTTTTCAGCTGTACCGAGAAGACGGGAGGGTGAGGGTGTGGCGTCTACAGCTTGAGGCAATGACCTAGTCGTGTCAGGTAGGTTCTGTTGAAATCGTTTTCAGCTGTACCAAGATGATGGGAGGGTGAGGGTGTGGCGTCTACATCATGACGCAATGACCTAGTCCTGTCAGGTAGGTTCTGTTGAAATCGTTTTCAGCTGTACCGAGATGACGGGAGGGTGATTGTGTGGCGTCTACATCATGAGGCAATGACCTAGTCGTGTCAGGTAGGTTCTGTCGAAATCGTTTTCAGCTGTACCGAGAAGACGGGAGGGTGAGGGTGTGGCGTCTACAGCATGAGGCAAGGACCTAGTCGTGTCAGGTAGGTTCTGTTGAAATCGTTTTCAGCTGTGCCGAGAAGACGGGAGGGTGAGGGTGTGGCATCTACAGCTTGAGGCAATGACCTAGTCGTGTCAGGTAGGTTCTGTTGAAATCGTTTTCAGCTGTACCAAGATGACGGGAGGGTGAGGGTGTGGCGTCTACAGCATAAGGCAATGACCTAGTCGTGTCAGGTAGGTTATGTTGAAATCATTTTCAGCTGTACCGAGATGACGGGAGGGTGAGGGTGTGGCGTCTACATCATAAGGCAATGACCTAGTCGTGTCAGGTAGGTTCTGTTGAAATAGTTTTCAGCTATACCGAGATGACGGGAGGGTGAGGGTGTGGCGTCTACAGCATGAGGCAATGACCTAGTCGTGTCAGGTACGTTCTGTTGAAATCGTTTTCAGCTGTACCGAGACGACGGGAGGGTGAGGGTGTGGCGTCTACAGCATGAGGCAGTGACCTAGTCGATGTCAGGTAGGTTCTGTTGAAATCGTTTTCAGCTGTACCGAGATGACGGGAGTGTGAGGGTGTGGCGTCTGCAGCATGAGGCAATGACCTAGTCGTGTCAGGTACGTTCTGTTGAAATCGTTTTTAGCTGTACCGAGACGACGGGAGGGTGAGGGTGTGGCGTCTACAGAATGAGGCAATGACCTAGTCGTGTCAGGTAGGTTCTGTTGAAATCGTTTTCAGCTGTACTGAGATGACGGGTGGGTGCTGATGTGGCGTCTACAGCATGAGGCAATGGCCTAGTCGTGTCAGGTTGGTTCTGTTGAAAGCAGTGGTGGCTCTGTGATGATTTGGAGCCTTTCCATGGGTCACATGAGGTCCCATAGTGTGTGTGGAGAGGTCCTCAGCCAATGCGCTCTACCAGCATATTCTGGCTGATCCCTACACGCTTTCATGGCGTTCCCGCATCCTGCGGCCGTTGGTCAGTTTGATAAGGATAATGCGCCCCCCCCTCCGCCGGGTCACAACCACCCAAGCATGGCTCGAGAAACGCTCCTCTGAGTTTCGAACCATCCAGTAGCTCCTAATGTCCCCGACCATGAACGTTAGACCCATTAATCCTGGACCAACGTCTCGATGGGAGTTGTGGACAATGCTGCAGCAGGCATAGCTGGCATTACCTCCAGTAACCCTCCTCCGGCATCTCATGGAGTCGATGCCTTGGCGTGTAGAGGAAGACCAACATGCTATTAGGTGGGAATCTCTAATATTTTGTCCATCGGTGTATATTACTTCAGTAGAAATTCCACGGCCGCGGCAAAATAATCACCAGTTGCTATTCAGCTAACTCTTTTTCGCTACCGTACCATTCATGCAGTGGCGGCTCCAGGCATGGGCATACCAGGCAATCGCCCAGGGCACCGCACCGCTGCCAAATAATTAGTAGTTTTTGCCTATCGTCACCTAAAATATTGTAGTTGTAGTTCATGATCATATACAAATAAACGACCAATTTTAATATTTGTTTACTGCTTTTAATTAGTGACATCAAAAAGTTACTCTGTTCGGAAAAAAATATTTTTTTTGGTCGGAGACATTTTTTCAGCCGGAAAATTGTGGAGATATGTCTAAACGAATTTTTTTTTCAAAGGTATTTTTCATTGGAGTTTTGCCACAATTTCGGGTACAAATAGTGAGCTGCAATACACTCACCCTTCTGTCCATAGGAAACGACGTGGCATCCACTCTGACCTATAGCGATTTGTTTGAAGACTTCAGCCGCAAGAAAAGTAGCAGATTTATCTTTAAATAATAGACTTATAATTATACAGCTATCCATGTTTGTTTGGTAAAAGGTAATTTTGGAACAGGTAATTTTTTGTTTGTTTGATGTTTAACCACCACTGTGAGCAACTCAGTGGACTATAAGCAGTCGCCCGTCCCTAATTTAGGGCCACTAACTCCAGGGAAGGGAAAGAGCTCTGAAATCAGTGTCGAAAGGCTCTGAAATCCTGCGGTATTGAAGATGCATACATTAATATTATTAATAACATCTATGAAAATGCAGGTGCAAAGATTCGGCTGTTTGAAAATGCAACACTCATAAAAATTGTAAAGGGACTGACACAAGGTGACACCATATCTCCCAAGCTCTTTAATGCCACATTGGAGAATGTCTTTCAATCACTGAACTGGAAAAACAAAGGGAGAAAGATTGATGGAGATTATCTAACTCCCCTTCGTTTTGCTGATGACGTAGTCATTTTTGCAACTACCCCATCAGAGCTGCAGAGTATGATCCAGGAACTTGCTGACAAGAGTAAAAAAGTGGGATTAAAAATGAACTGTCAGAAGACAAAAGTGATGTACAATGCTTTTACAAGAAATGAATATTTATCGATTGATTGGGAAAAGCTGGAGATAACAGATGCGTACGTTTATCTTGGACAGCAGATATCAAGTAAGGGTCACATTGATGAAGAAATTAATCGGTGTATAAAACTTGCCTGGAGAGCTTTTGGAAGAAACAGCATAATTTTCAAGAGCAGTATGCCATTATGTCTTAAAAGAAAAGTGTTTGATCAATGCATCCTTCCAGTGCTTACGTATGGTGCAGAGACGTGGACCTTAACTAAAAGAGGCATCTAAAGGCTGCAGAGAACTCAATGATTCATGGAGAGGTACATGCTTGGTGTAAACAGGAGAGATAAGAAGAGGAACTCGTGGACCAAAAAATGAGAAAGAGGGGAAGACATCATGATCAGAGTTAAATCCCTGAAATGGCAATGGGCTGGACATACTGCCAGAAGGACAGATCATCGATGGACAGCCGAAATTTTAGATTGGATTCCAAGGGACAGGAAAAGACCCAGAAGAAGACCACATGGGAGATGGGTGGATGAAATTCGAAAGTATGCGGGAGTAACATGTAGGAGACTGGCACAAGACAGACCGTTGTGGAAGAAACTTGGGGAAACCTTCGTCCAGAAGTGGATTGATAATAGTTGACAATGATGATTATGATGATATACATTATATAAGGGGTTATTGCGATTGCGAAGGGTCCCGTGAAGAGCCACTGCCCGGGGCCCCGCAAGCGCTAGGGCCACCACTGCATTCATGGGAATATCCAACGAGCATCAACAAGGATATCAATCTTGAATTGTTTATATTCTTTCCTCGATCCTATAGATCGCAATTGCTTTAATGGTTGAGTTTAATATTCTCCAACAAAATCAACTCTCGTTCATAATTCGCTATCTCTATCGCGCATAAATCTCGACAATTCCATATCAACTACAGTTTAACTACCCTCTTTAAAGATTTTCAATCTAATCATTATTCACTAATTTGTTTATTTTCTTGGGAGTTTGATGACCACCGTGAGCAACTCGATGGGCTATAAGCAATCGCCCGCACCTTCTTCCAGGGAAGGCAAAGCGCCAGTGCCGTAAGACAAATACAACATCAATGTGTCACTGGGGTTGGAACCCTGACCCATCTCGGAGGAATGGTCAGAAGCCAGCGTTTGGACCACTGCGGCCATTATGACTACCTCTGACTCACTGTCAGTGTTGCCAAATTACAAAAACTCTTCGGGGAAGTAATATACCGCTCAGTAGAAAACGTTTAATCAAGAAGTAGCTAAATTTACATAAGAGGGCAGAAACTCAAATGAAAGTTATTTAGAGGCATCTGTTCTACACTTATGTAAATTTTGGTAGCTTCTCAATCTGTATTCAAAAAATACTGGTTTTGATATCCGGTATAGTTCAGGTTACACCATTACGACATTAAGCTTTTTGGATAGAAAAGGAGTCACGTCAGTTTTTTTTTCTCTGGGCTATGACTGGCAAAATTTAAATACAAAACAGGGACCACGCAGTTTGAACTACGTATTATATGCTACGTGCAGGGCTGGAGCAAACTCTTCTTATGTAGAGTGGCCAAGAGACTTGAAATTGCGGTGTATATAAGTCAAACTACAACAAACTACAATTTGTTTCAAACGATGGTGCATTTTTTCCATGGCAAGTATTTGACAACTTTAGATGATGTCGAACGTGAGTGCCAAGGGTTCCTTGCCTCTAAACGGAAAGCTTAGTACCATATAGGAATTGATTAACTGGCAAACAGATGGGTTCAGACTATTGAACATACATTTTGAAATTCAGCTCGGATTCTTCGACAAATATATAACTCACGTTTCACTTTTAAATTATATCTGCAATATAAATTTATTGCAAATATAATTTAAAAGTGAAATTGTTCGATCAAAACCACCGTGTTTTTTCCGCCCAAATATTTATATACTTTTAAATTTTCGTTTAGTACTATTTATTGTCATACAGCACAGTTGCCAACAGGAGTTAGCATTTACATGAATACATCAGCTTTGACTTGAAATATCTTCTACCATATGCAATAATGTTTTTTTCTCTCTTTCTTCACTTTGAAGTCTATGTATATAACAATCATGTTTCTTTTTCGCTTTTATTGTTTAATTCATGTGTTTATAGTTAGTCCTGCAATCATAAAACATATGTATGTATTTCCTCATTTTAATCTGTTACTGATTTTGCAGATATACTTCTTTCTGACTCATGTCAGCATGCACGAGATTTATGAAAATATCAATACCCACTGTTTCAACAACCAATGTTAGTACTTCTGTGGTCTAGCCTTGATTAGGCAGGCATTTAGGCATGAAGCGCAAAAAATAATAACAAATTAACCTGCGTGTAGTTTTGGGGAAGAGGTTTCCGGTTATATGACTGTTCTTATTGTAAAAATATCAGTAGGTCTCCGCTGTTTGAAGTTCTCCCCATCTTTAATCTTCGGTTTAAAGCCTAAATATTTCACTGGAAGAGTTTTAAGCATTCCAAAAAATTCCTTTCATCGACCCCCCCCCGATTTCCCAGTTATGTCCAACACTTCCCAACCCAAAGAGTGGCGGCTCGTCGGGAAAAAAAATTCTTCAAATTATTTCATTTTGCGGATTCTTTGAATTAGTCACTTTTTCGTTCACAAGAAGGATTTCTGGAGAGTTATGTGGGGCAGTGGTCTAAGAAATGGCTTCTTATCATTTGTTTGAGATGGGCCCTGGTTCGAATCCCGGTAAGACAAAGATGTTGTGTTTATAACCAGAGAAACAGGTCTCTGCCTTTCCTAGAGTAAATGGTCCTAAATGAGGGACGTGCGACTACTTATAGCCTATTGAGTTGCTCATGCTAGAAGTGTGAGCACACCGTTTCAAATGTCACTACGATTTGATGAACAGACGACCTTGTAACTGCGCGTAGACCGTGTGAAGAGATAAGAGCCGCTGTTCCAAATCACTGCACTCCGGAACTGCGAAGAACGCCAACGTAGGGACTGGACTTCGCTAAATGACGGAATCGCTATGGCAACCAATGACGTCAATGATCGATGTGAAATGCTAGCAGCCGCCACTTCCCCGCAATGCGATTTTGAGTTTAGACGGTCCTCCTGGGATTTCGTCCGCTGTGTTTATACAGTAACCGCGAGTATGAACTTCAGTTTCAGTGGTGTTCCTTCATTATTTCCCGTGTGTTCTGGATCCAAGTTAAACAGCCGTTTTACGATGACATCATTGACTGCCATACTTCCTCGAAAGGTGGAAGAATTCATCTTCTTTATAAGAAATAGGTGCATTTTTTTTTCATGGATTCTCTGGTTACAAGCAACCACTGCCCTCCAATATAAAATTACACGACAACACGCGCCCACATGTCCCCCGATGGAACTTCCAACAAATCCACTAGTTGGACTAGGAAACCCAGCTGCACCTCCATATGCTCCCAATCTTGCGCACACGGATTTATTGCCTCTTCCGGCATCTAGGGAAACTCCTGGCGGCAAATACATTCCCAAACAACGAAGCTGTGTATGATATTGTTGCAACATTCCTTGCCGCACAGATTCTGTATTTATAGCTGTGTTATCCGCAGCCTCATAACCCGTTGGAAAAATTGTATGAATGCAAAGAGGAACAACTTTGACTAGTCGCTTAAATGAAACCTGTTTTTCTGTGGGTTTGCAGATGGCGCTCTCATTTCCTACATCCCATCTTCACAAAATTCAATAATTTCCGTATTCCACGTTGTGTAAGGTATTAACCGCTGCTTTTCTTCAAGGCGATCATCACTGACAAATGCAGTTTTCGCTAATTTTTAAATTTTTACACTAACACTAATTTCCTTTTCTTTCCACAGTGTGTGCAGGCCTCTTACGACAACATCGCGAAAACAGATCTATGTGTAAGTAAAGTTTCCAATATTTTATGTCATCAGTTTTTAAATAAACCATTACAAAAACCTGTAACACAAAATTTGATGTTCGAACAGACATCTTTTTCCAACTTTCATCAGAAAACAAATTGCATTTCTGGATCCCAATATGTTTTTATGCCATCTGAAAGTGATTTGCTTGTAGAACGACATTTTTCTGCGAATGGAATGGAATGGAATATTTGCAAAATTTATCTCATTCCATTTGCGCTTTTTAATTCCCGTGAAAACGTTGCAAAACACAAGCTCTTGGGAATCACTAGTGTAAACATGACGTTTGCAATGGCTAATAATGACTACATTTACTTATGCAATTTAGAACATCAGCAATGAATCAGAATTGCAATGCACAAAATTTTGTATTTGCTAACATTATTGCTGTAAGAAAAGTTGTATTTTGTTTTTCTATTCTGCTACTTTGTGAAACCAAATGGGACTGAATCAACCAAAAATTTGCATTGCAGTGGAAGATTACACTGGTCTAAAAAAAAAAAAAAAACTTTTTTTGTCCCACTAGAGATACATGGTCGAGTCACATTATTGTGACCAACAGCCAATATCCAGAGTAATCGCCGTGTGCAGCGCGGACAGCAGCTAGACGGGCTGGGAGTGACTCAATAAGGTGTTCATAGGTATGTGGAGCCATGTTGACTTAAGTGCATCTGACAGCTGCTGGAGGGTGCGTGGTGGAGGATCCACAGAGTGAACAACACGATCGAGGTGGTCCCACAGACGCTCAATTGGGTTTAAGCCTGGGGAATCAGGGGACCAGGGAAATACTTAAAGTCTTCATCGTGCGCTTCCAACCACTCTCAGACATTTCTAGCTGTGTGACACGTCGCATTGTCGTGCTGGAAGAGTAAGCCCAGGGAAGACAATCAGCATGTATAGGTAGGTGTACGTGGTCTGCAAGGATGGATTCATAACGAATTCGGTCCATAGTGCCTTCCACAGGTATGAGTGGACCCAGAGAATACCGCGAAACATTCCCCAGACCTGCCCCCACCAGCTTGTGTTCTGTCAGCAATGGTTGAAGAGTGTTTGTTCTCCAATCTTTCTCGCCTTATACTCCAACGTCTATCCGTTTCGAGAAGCAGAAAACGTGACTCATCGGAGAATTGCCCATCAGCGGAGGTCCAATTCCGTTACTGCCGTGCAAATGTAAACCTTTTTTCCGCCGATGCACCTTCGTTAGCATAGGTGCAGTGACCATCCGTCTACGTAGGAGCCCCATACGCAACAGGGTTCACTGAACTGTCCTTTTAGACACACTTCCAGTAGCCCCCTGGTTCATTAGGCCAGTGAGTTGCTGCACTGTAGCGTGCCGATCGGCCTTCACCCACCTTCGAAGCCGACGTTCACCTCTCACTTCAAAGGCACGTGGGGCTCCGCAGTTTCGACGTTGCTTATTCGCAACGGTGCCATTTCTCCAATCACGATACACTTTAACCACAGAAGCACGCTAACAGTTCAGAAACTGCGCTGCTTCAGAAATACTGCCACCCCTGTGCCCGAAACTCAATAATCATCCCATTTTGCAAATCTGATAAATCGCTTCTTTTATCCATGACAGCAACGAGTGATATGTTTTCAGAATGCCTACAGCACACCTTATATACCCTTGAAGGCAGCTTACGACACATGATTTCTTTTATTGGCTACGCGCTGTTGACTTCAAAAGTAGAAGGTGGTCACAATAATGTGAATTGACTGTGTAATATGTGACTTGATTTTAGCTTTTTTCTATCATGCAAAATTTTTTAGTGAGAAACGATATAAATTTGGAGAAATCATATATTATATACACTTACAAACCATAAATAAATTACCTAAAACATAATAAATGATGACTTCCTGGTGTATTTTGCTTGTGGAACGCCTCTGTTTGATGTCCAGCAGTAGTCAGATAGCATACTGGGAATCCACTTACCCTGGTACGCTTTTGCTCGAAATATCTTGATATCGCTCGTCATGTACAAATCTAAGTCACGTTCCAAGTCATTAAAATCTCTCTCCCTATGTTATTAAGTGAGACTCAAAAGGACAAGTTCTTGCTTCAAAATCAGGATCGTAATGAACTTTTACATCTTGTTCTTGATGAACGCCATTAGTGTCTGAGTCATCTCCACTCAGTGTCACATCTTATGGAGGTTGTGACACAGGTAAAGAGGAACGGGCTTCATTGCAGAAGGCAAATCAGTTAAACAGAAATGACATCCTGAAGAGTGATCTTCTGTTACCTCCAAACCATGGGAAGTGTAAAAGGCATATGGTGTAACGTACCAGGAGATGTGACGTACCTGCCAGAAGGACGCATACGACATAAAGGCAGATAAGAATCTGAATAAAGCGTCCGCGTAGCTCAATTGGTAGAGCAACTTATTCCGGAATGAGGGGATCCGGGTTCGAATCCTGGCGCGGATAGAAATGACGGAGAAATTCACTTCGTTATAATGGCGCCCGAACTTTCCGGATGACCCGACTGTTCAAAATTTCGCATTGGTGTGATGTTATTTCCACACCGCGAGATAGGAAAAATAAGAGAATCCTTTCTCCAGCACTTCGAAAAAAAAAAAAAAAAAAAAAAAAATAAGAGGGAGATGATGTAACGTACCAGGAGATGTGACGTACCTGCCAGAAGGACGCACACGACATAAAGGCATATAGGAATCAGAGTAAAACGCCCGCGTAGCTGAATTGGTAGAGCAACTTATTCCGGAATGAGGGGATCCGGGTTCGAATCCTGGCGTGGACAGAAATGACGGAGAAATTTACTTCGTTATAATGGCGAGAACGATTCAAAATAAATATGACGATTCACTATATATATATTTTTTATATATAGTATGTGTAAATAAGTCATGGTAATTAACACAGCTATGAGACATCTCTGATATGACTGTATTTACTGTTTTTGACGTAATATCAATCACATCAGAAAACTTGAACGTTTCAAGCTTTCTGATGCGATTTGATGTTACGTGAAGAACAGTAAATACAGTCAATTCAGAGATGTCTGATTACTGTGTTAATTATCGTGACGTATTTTCTACGTATTATGAGAAGAATATTTCTTCCACACTAAGTACTTGAACGACTGGCGATATGCTTAAGAACGCTAGATGGCAGCACAGTTTCCTTCGATTAAGAATGCGGTCGGAGAATATTTCGGGGCTCTTAACACTCAGATCATGAGTCAGATGACTTTGTCGTTCTGGATGGTGTAACCGTTGGCATACTCGAACGGTAATCGGGAGATGCGAGTTCGTTTCCCGCTCCAGAGCGATGAAATTTTCAAGTTTTCTGAGTGATTACGTGAGAACAGTGAAAATACAGTCAATTCAGAGATGTCTGATTGCTGTGTTAATTATCATTCTAGAACATGTTACAGAACAGTTATGAGAGGCACAACTCTTATCGTGGTCACCCACTTTACAATGAAAAAAACAAACAAACACGTAATACTTTTTAATTAACGGGTCAAGTTTTGCCTCTGAGCTTGGAAGTTTACTTCACCACACACGTAACAGAAAGTGTCAGGGTGATTTGAACACTTCCGTATCACAGTGATATCATTTGAAACACAGCACTATTGTGCAAGTTATCATTCACTTCAAAAGGATAACACAACACTCGCAATTATCACGCCGTAAAAGCCAGCTCACCATTGGCAGAACAATGGCTGTTCAGATGTTGCCGCGATGCGTCTGTATATGACTCATCCCTGACTGTTTCTAAGCACATACACTACTTAGTCTTTATAATGATATTTTCCCCCTATACTATATTTGAAATAAAATATAACAAACAATATCTTACTCACGTTTTATGTACAGTAACACCCTGACTTAGGCGGTTTCGGAGTTACGTGGTTGCATCTTGTAGCACATCTTCCGCTTACAACTACGATTACGAGATGGCGCTGGTGATCTCGGTAGTAGGAAAATGCTTGACGGGCTGCCCGCTGGATGTAAAAACAGTGACAATTTGTGTTTGCTTATCGACGGCGTGCATCCACACACAATTACGTCATTTTGTTATTTGAAGCTAAACGAATGTCACAGTGCTTCAGAATGTTTGACGAAGGACTGGCTGTTTTTAAGGCTCGGAATCCAGTCTCGAAAGCTTCGCGAAAGCGTTTGGAGCAGTGTATGACGCCTTTGCTTGCTACAAATTGATTTACGACGAGAACCGAATGGTGACTGTACAGATGTCCATGGACAAGTATTTCAAAGCGTCCGCGACATCAGTGGAGCCCCGAGCGTGCGTATTTTGTAAAAGTGTAATGCCCAAATACACATGTTCTGTTATGTTGTATATGTATCACTGTAAGCATGCGAGTTTTCTTTCAGTTGTACAATATATTGACAACAGTCATCAGACACCCCTTTAAAAGCGAATGAACGGATCTGCTGCGTTGTTAAGATGCGCGGTACAGCTGCACACGGTATAAAAACAAGCTAGCAGCAGACAGAGCTCATATCGCACTGTGAGGTTGAGTGAAAATGTCGCGGCGGGAGAGAACTGACTTTCAGAAAGGAGAGATTGTTGGATGTTATGTTAGTGGGTTGCCATAACAGAAAACGAGAGGCGTTTAAACATACCCAAGTCAATTGCTTTGGATGTACTGAATAAGTGGAAGACACATGGCGTGCCTGAAGCAGCAAAACGAACCGGCAGACCAAAGAATCGTTGCAGTTAATCGACGGAGTACTGCACAAGACCTCAGTGTACAGGTGAGTAAAAATGCTGGAACCTCGTTATGTACACGTACCATTCGTACAGAATTTCATTACATGGGTTACCGTGGTCGTGTGGTTGCTCATAAGCCTTTTATATCCACTCGGAATGCTACTCGTCGTTTAGCATGGTGTAAAGAACATTTATCGTGGGCTGTAGATCAATGGAAACGGGTCCTATGGACTGATGAATCCAGATACACGATCGATCAGTCTGATGGCCGTGTGTGGGTATGGTGGCAGCCAGGCGAACGCTATTTGCCATAGTGTACTCTGTTCCTACGATCAAGTTTGGAGCTCGCAGTGTACTCGTGTGGGGGTGTTTTTCATGAAGTGGTCACAGCCCATTGGTTATCGTGGACAAACCTGTTAACCAGCACGTCTACCCCGATATTCTTAACAATTATCCTTTACCAACTCTGTGGCATTACTATGGAGTCGAGCCTTGTTGGTACCAGCTGGCTAAAGCACCGATCCATAAAGCAAGGATTGTTACGGCGTGGTTTGATGATAATTCCGTATCGTGTGTGGACTGGCCAGCACAGAGCCCTGGTCTTAATTCCATAGAGCACCTATGGGATGAATTAGAGCGCCACATAAGAAGTTTGGAACCAAGGCCTACTACTAAGCAGCAATTAGTGGCAGCATTATGTACTGAATGGGGGCTCATACCTATCGCTGTATTCCAAAATCTTGTCGAAAGCGTTTCTCGAAGGGTCATTGAATGCATTAATGCCAAATATAGACCGACACCGTACTAATGTATGACAATAAATGCTATATTGTGTTTCTCTTCTAGGTGTCCAGTGACTTTTGTCAATATAGTGTATGTGCTTTTATATTTCAGGATTAATTTGCGCAATTTCGCTGATATTTTCATATACTATATAAATAGTTTAGCTTTAATTGTCTCTTGAAATGAAAGTGCATGTCGGCGATTCACCGTAATCAAGCACCTTTCGACTCACGATGAAATCTTCGAAACGAAGTAACCGCGTAAGTTGGAGACCTACTGTGCATTATTTCTGGTTTTTTTTTTTTTAATTGGAGGTTTAACGACCACCGTGAGCAACTCAATGGGCTATAAGCAGTCGCCCGTCCCTAATTTAGGGTCACTGGTTCCAGGGAAGGGAGAGAGCCAGTGCCGTAAGACAAACACAACATCCATGCCTCACCGGGATTCGAACCCGGACCCCTTTCGGACGAATGATCAGAGGCCATTGCCTTAGACCACTGCGCCACCGAGGCGGCTTATTTCTGTTGATGTAACACGTGTGAATTAATTAAGCAGTACTAAAACAAATGTTGTCAAACAAGAACTGTGGATGATAGAAAAATTCTGATTACATTTTTGAATTCAGCGTAAAAAAAATTACATTAGAAAAAAAAGCTGTATTTATCAGTGTTATAAATGGGAGGAAGATTTTCTTTGCTACAAAAAAATTGAAAAAGAAAAAGGGAAAAAATAAATAAAAAAAGACGAGAAACTGTTATAAATGGGAGGAAGATTTTCTTTATTACAAGAAAAATTGAAAAAGAAAAAGGGGGGCGGAAGGACGAGAAACCTTAATCAGGCCTAACTCTGTCCTGTACAAAGACGATATTTCGACTTCCGCCTTCCGAAACAAAGATATCCCCATTAAAGATGAGTCACAAATCAAGCCGCCATTACTGAAAATTCACTGTCACTGTGATGACCAGTGACTAAATGTAACATTTCAGAACTCTCAGTTAAAGTATCACAGTTTGCCGTTTTACGATTGAGATTTTAGGCCTTTTTCTGCAACAAACAGGCCTACCTACCTACATATGGAGTTTCGTATGAGTTTTTGCTGGTCGATTCAGCCTTGATGACTTCAACACGTTTTAAGATAAATCTTCCGTCTGTCTGTAGAAGAGTTTTATCGCGAGGGCTGTTGACCGCAAAAGATGAGCTGAGGGTGATAGCTATCACCTTAATTCCATCAGGGGCCATCCATAAAGTACGTCTGTTATTTTTTACTATTTTTGGACTTCCCCTCCCCCATGACACATTTTGTCCGATTGTTGACACCTTCCCCCTAAAAAGTACGTGCCACACCCTCCTTTTCTTGACGACTGCTTTTAGAAGTCCTTTGAGAAACAGAAAGAAAACATGTAATTATTTAAAGGAGTCTTCTATATATTTACACCTTTGCTTCAGAAAATATTTATTATTTAGGCATTAATTTATTCCCAAATGCTACCCGCACTTTATTATTCTGAAATAAAGATCTACAAATGAACGCATGCATTCAAGGTTGCAACACTCTCGATCATACCATCAACAAAACACAATAGATTCGGTAGTACGAGAACTTAAGATTGTGATTTAGCTAAATATCACCAGAAATCTTAAATATTTCATAATTTTTTTAACTATCAAAAAAAGAAACAAGAAAGATAACACCGAATTTTCTGGTGTAATGAACGCGTCTTTTGAATCCGTTCTGATGCGAATTAAATTTACCAAAGCTATTCAAAATCAATGGAACCCGTAAAGAAAACAGTAGTATCTGACGGAAGAAATGATAAGAAAGTTTTTCAGTCGGGATTTTAATCCCTCAGATATTGCTGTAAACGGAAACGTCGCCCTCTGGTGGCAGACTTGTGCGTTAAGAAGAAATTGAAAATATATGCGAAACATTTCGCAGCGGAAACGCTCTACAACAAAGAAAGAATTTTTCAAATCGGGCTCTTAGAAGCAGAGATATCGACAAATATAAGATATGCTTCTATGGCCCCTGGCGGGAAAACCATACATTATTTTAAAAAGAAAACATTTCGAAAAGATTTGTCTACGTGAGTAGCATCGGTCCAAGAAAGAATTTATTCAATAGAGATTTCAGAAGCTCAAATTTTGCTGCAAATACATCAGAAGCAGAAATCAACACTTACGCACCCTCGTGGTCGAACCATTTTATACCAAAAATTAGAAATCATATGCAAAATATTTCCCATCGCGAGCTGTGTCCGCTGAAGGAAAAAAATTTCAAATCGGAGTTTTAGAAGCAGAGATATCTGGGGAAAAGTAATTTACTTTTACGTCCCCTAGCGGAGAATCTATGCGTAACTTGGAAAAGTGACTATGCTTAAAATAATCTTCGACACGAATGAAATCGAAGAGTAAAAGAATTTTTTGAAATGGATGTTTAGAAGCAAATACACTATCTACCAACAAGTAATTGGACACCTGTGATTGCAAAGGAAAACAAAATTTATTCACCTTCAATAGTTGGTGGAGCCTCCACTAGAGGCGATTACAGCTGCGACCCTCCGGGGCATACTCTCAACCAGGCGTTGTACGTCGGCTAGCGGTATTTTCTTCCATTCGGATTGGAAAAGACAGGTCAGTTCCTTCCCCGATTTCGGACTGTGGGGGCACCCCTTAAGTCGACGCTTCAACTCGTCCCAGAGCTGCTCGATAGGGTTAAGGTCCGGGCTCTGAGCAGGCCAGTCCATTTGATTAACCCCATTGTCATCATACCAAGCCATGGTGGACCTCGCAACATGACAGGTGGCATTCTCGTCCTGAAAGTAACATGGGTCCACCCCGTAAAACTGCCACAACGTAGGAAGCGCATGGTCATCCAAATTGGTACAGTAGGTCTCGGCGTTCAGTCTACCAGGAATTGCGACCAAGGGTCCCGTGCCATACCAGGAGAAACACCCCCATAGCATAATTCCACCACCGCCGAATTTCACAGTTGGCAAAATACATTCCGGCAGGAGGCGTTCTCCAATCAGACGCCAAACTCAGAGCCTGCCATCCGAACGGCAGAGGGTGAACCTTGATTCGTCGCTCCAGAGAACCTGTTTCCACTGTTCAACGGTCCACTGTGGACGTTCTTTGCACCACGTTAGACGAGCAGCGCTATTGGACTTGGTGCTCAAAGGCTTGTGGGCGGCAGCACGTCCATGATAACTGAGCAGATGGGCTTCCTTACGGATGGTATTCATCGAAAGAACACTCCTGGATGCCTGTTGAAACTCCTCGCGGATGTGGCCCATCGATTTGGTGCGGTTCTTACGAATTTCTCTGGCCAGCACCCGTCGGTCTCTAACTCCCAGTTTTGTGGGTCTGCCGGGTCGGGGCACATTCCGACAGTCACCTCTCATCTTGCACTTGCCAATCACGTAAGCCACTGTCGATTTTGGGTGCTTCAACTCGCTGGATATGTCACGTATGGATCGGCCATTTCTGTGATACCCGACGATTACACCTTTCTCGAAATCAGAGAGCTCCGAACTGCGTGGCATCTTGAATGCGACTGGTTGCGTTGTTTTTTCCCACACGATATTTAACGGCGGCAGCCGTGACGTGCATCAGGACCGCAGATATCGTCGATTGCAGGGGTGTTCAATTACTTGTTGGTAGATAGTGTATATGGAATAGAATGTGTTTGAATTCGAAATCATTTATCTTTACGCCGTCTAGCGGCAAAATTTTGCATCGCGAAAAAAACGGGATAAAGGATCTTCATTCGCGCATTTCAATCTTCCTAACGTAAAAAGGATTTTTCAAAACAGACAATTTGTTGTAGAGATATCGTTTCTGCAGACGGACAGACGGGCAAACCGAAAGCGTAAGCACGATTTTTTTCACAAAAAAGTGCTAAAAAAGGCAAAAACAAAACGAAAAAAAATACCATCCACTATATTTTTGTCACTGGAAGTCCGAATTACTAACCCCCCCCCCCCCCCCCGCATGTCACATTTGGTCCGGTTGTCAGGAACCCCCACCCCCTTCTTCCGCTGTAATCTCGGACGTACTTTATGGACGGCCCCTTGTGGGGACGTGGGGGAAGTGAAAGCTGTAGACGAGGGACAATTTCTCTACTATCAGTAACCTGAAGCGGTGAGTAAAGATGTATGAAACAAATAACAGCATTACGTGTCACAGTGATTCTCCACTCTTTCCTTGCTTCGAATTATATCCATCACAAAATGTGATTTTATCATTGTTACAATAATCTCCTTTTTCAGTAACCCGATGTGTTGAGAAAGAGTGCATGCAACAAACAAGGGCATTACGT
This sequence comes from Macrothele yani, assembly GCA_039090855.1. Taxonomy (NCBI): domain Eukaryota; kingdom Metazoa; phylum Arthropoda; class Arachnida; order Araneae; family Macrothelidae; genus Macrothele; species Macrothele yani. Next base: position 97,635,494 of record CM077005.1, on the reverse strand, counting down.
ATCGTAGTGTTTCTGCGCCCTATTCCTGCTTCGTATCGTATCCATCGCAAACTGAGATTTTGTTCATTGTTACGATATTCTCCTCTATCAGTAATCTGATGCGTTAAAAAAGAGTGTATGGAGCAAACAAGAGCATTATATGTCACGTGATTCCCCACTCTGTCTCTGCTTCGAATTATATCTGTCACAAACTGTGATTTTGACACCGTTGCAATATTCCCCTCTTTTAGTAACCTGATATGTTAGAGTGTATGAATCAGGCAAGAGCGTTACGTGTCATACTGCTTCTTCGCTCTGTTCCTGCCTCGTATCGTATCCATCATAAACTGTTTCTCGTACCGAGTAAAGCTGAAGATTCGGCAGGTGTTTAAAACTGGCAAAGTTAACCCAGCATATTATTAGACAGATATCAGATCAGATCAGATCATATGTAGATAATTTTAGGAAGGGAGTGTCTGACGCTAGGTCTTTAACGACACTTAGAAATAGGGAGCGAGGAGATTTGAGCTAGAGTGCCCGATAGGAAAATGACACGGAAGCGAGTTAGAAAGGGGGAGAAAGACGGCCTTATATATTACCTGGAGGCCAGTACCCGGTGCACGACGACTTAACGTGTCCATCTGACTCACGGCGGATGCTTAGTGGTTCGAACATTCGCACCTGCCTGGGATCGAACCCGAGGTCTTCTCCGTGGCAGTCACAAACGTTGACCACTAGGCCACCCGCGGCCCAATTAGACAGAGATTGTGACATCGATTTATCAGAATGTGTTGGCGTTCTATGGTAGTGACAAAACTCAGGTACTCATCCATCAAGATCACTCGTCGAGTCACTCATCAAAATCGACCCAAGACTTCTTAAGCCAGAGTTACCAGAAGACTGGAGTTTAGTCAATTCCATACAGCAACATTCCTGTCAAGTCCTCTGACGCCTAACCGATCGACACCTTTCATACGATGCCTTTGGATAAATGAAACATGCTCTTCGGTGGAGAGGACCACGTACAAGAGATAGTCTTCGGAAAGCGTGCAAGGAGGAATGGGACAACATCGCACAACTGCACTTCGAAACAGTCTTCTACATTGCGTTGCAGAGCAACGGCACCAAAGAAGAGCCATCAGATCTAACACCTGTGACGTGCCTGCCACGCAGGACGCACATGAAGATAAAAGGCAGGTTCCAGTGAGATATTCTGTCGGCGTAGCTCAGTTGGGAGAGCGACTTACTCCTGAGTGAGGGGACCCGGTTTCGATGCTTGGCGCGGACAAACTTGTCTGTTATATTGTCGCCCGAACAGGAATGATCCGGTTGTTAAGTTTCTCGGAATGATGTGATGTCCTTTTCACACGGTGAGACAAGAAAAATGAAAATCACTTCTTCAGTACTTCGGAAAAATAAACCAGTGTGATGTTATGTTCCACACACCAAATTGTCTAGGATTTCTTAAATGCACGTTCTTCATGGGATGACTGCCTACAGCGACACGTGGTCCCGGATGACCCGTGGGCCATGCCCCGGCCCTCTTTTGGAAAGGGGGGGGGGTGTGTGACGTGCCTACCACGCAGGACGTACATAAAGATAAAAGGCAGGTTGCTGTGGGACATTCTGTCCGCGTAGCTCAGTTGGGAGAGCGACTTACTACTTCCAAAAGTTTTCCTATGTATGCAAGAGCCTCATGGGCAATTTGGACCTCTTGTTTTCAAGATTGTGGAAGGACTAACGGCGGAATATGAAAATGTATTCGTAACATCGTCGAAATCAGGGAAATTAACGAAACAGAATTTCAGTAGTTTCGTGAAAAATATTGTCCGACCATTTTGCAAAGAAGAAAAGTTTCTCTTGATCTTGGATTCATGGGGAGGTCAAACAGATCCAACTCATTTAATAGTGTTTTCACAAAGGATGACGGCTCCTGTTCTTCTACTGTTGAAATCATTCTACCTCATTGTACCCCATACTGTCAACCTTGTGATGAGTACCTTTTCCGTTAAGTAAAACATTTTATTAAAAAGTTACAAAATTCTGTCAAACTTTTAAAAGAAAATAAGCATTTAAACAAGCGAGTAGATGCCCTAAAGATCATTCACTTATACATCATCAACTTTCTGCGCCGATTTTCAAGAATATGTTGCAGTACGCTTGGTTTGCTGCAAAGTTAATAAATGACAGAAAGATTTTTAGAAATGTGAACGAAATGTGTTTTCCGGACGACGTTCGAAAAACGAAATGTAAGTGAAATTACTCCAAATACGTGGCGACAGTTAATAAATAAATACATTGCTCTTTCCACGTTTCTGAAACACACAGCATCCGAAAAATTGTTTTTCAGCCGCCGCTGTGGACTTGAACCAACAGAACCCTCGATATCTAGCCGAGTGCGTCAAACGTACTCTCGATATCTAGCCGAGTGCGTATATGTAACGCACTCGGCTAGATATCGAGAGTTCTATTGGTTCAATTCCAGAGCGGCGGCTGAAAAACAATTTTTCGGATGCTGTGTGTTTCAAGAACGTGGAAAGAGCGATGTATTTATTTATTATATGAAATGTAAGTGCTTGAACAGTTCTTTTATCAAATGCTCGCGTGTTAGAGAGAGAAGTGTTATGTTTTCATTGTTTTTATGATAATTATCAGCTGCAACTGTGTGTACCAAAAAAACAATAGCGAAACCTTCGATAGTGATACCTAACAGCATATATGTTAGATCTTCAAATAAAAGTACGTAATTATACTTTATAAGCTAAAATGTGATAATTCGATTCTCCTAACAATTCCTCTGTCCCCATATGTGCTATTTATTATTAAACTCCATTACCCAACTATTACTTCTACGAGTTATTTATTATTTGTTAGTGAAACTACACCGAATTGCCATTGACAATGACACAATACAATGTTAAGTGTAAGGTCCACATCACTACAAGGCCTGCAGCTCATGCAAATATTGCAGAGAAATACATATGTTTCATTCAATATCTACCAATATCACACAATGTTGTTGTAACTTCTTACAGAATTCTGAAAAGTGAGAACGAGAGAGCTTTAAGGGAGGATGGGAAAATGCAGGCATTCCGTTCTTTGCTGCTACGGATAGTTTACTGTTTATTCCCCGCTTTTCAACATTAGCCACCATGAAAGGAAATGTATACCACAATGCACTGCTGCAAGACCTCGTGACTTTACAGTAAAGAATCATTTACAGCCAATCACGAATTTCGTTATGATATCCTCGGATCCTTATAATTTTTTATTCCGAAAATAAGAGGCATTAGATCAAATGCCAGGACATATATATATCCTCATTTTTCCCTCTACTTTCATTAAAAAAAAATTCACCGAAATCCGCGGGTGGTCAGCTGTAAGGTCCCTTTGTTAGTCAGATAGTTGCAGGTGTGCAATCCATTGACCAGCTCGTCTATGTTAGGGTTGGGGAATGCATCCCCTTTGGTGATAGCATTGAGCTTCTTGTAGTTCAAACAGAACCTCATGCTACCGTCCTTCTTTGGGACCAACACTACTAGTGCAGCGTAAGGGCTCCTACTCTCTTGGATGACCCCCATTGCAAGCATTCGCTCAATCTCCTGGTCGATGAGCAGCTTCTTATCCATATTCACTCTGTAGGGTTTGCACTTTACCGGTGCGCTCTCCAGTAGTTCAATATCATGGGTAACTACGTTGGTCCGCCCTGGTTCCTCTGTCAATATGTCTTGAAAACCTCGTAGCATTGCTACCAAGTCCCTTTTCTGTTTTGCATTGAGATTATCGCCAAGTCTCCAGTGTGCTACTGTCCCCGGGTCATCTGGTTCTGGCAGGCTGGGAAACTCTGTTCCGGTTTCCTCGTCTTGCTCCCCCGACCAATAATATACATTACTGACAGCTTCGCTTCTTCTGTTATATTTCTTCATCATGTTTACATGGTAGGTTCTCGGGCAGGGCTCCTCGTCACCAATATCCACAACATAGGTGTTCTTCGCCTTCCTTCTGTCCACTTGATAGGGTCCCTCCCACTCAATTTGGAGTGCTCTCTTCTTGTTAGGGGTGAGAATCAGTACCTCATATCCCTGTGTGAATTTCCTCACTCTAGCCTGCTTGTCGTGCCATGCTTTCTGTTTGTCTTGGGCTTGTGCCAAATTTTCATGTGCCAAATTTAGTGCCTTGTCCAAGTCCTACTCACTTTGTCCACATATTCCGAAATTTCTACCTTCTCCCTGTCAGATCTTTTTACCATACCTCTCAACAGATCCAAAGGACCTCGAACGTTGTGGCCAAAAAGGAGCTCGAAAGGCGACAGACCTGTACTGGCCAGAGGAACTTCTCGGCACCCAAACAGTACATAAGGCAACATCCTGTCCCACTCATCTGGATGCTCCTGGCTGTCTCTTTTCAGCAGTGACTTGAGAATTCCATTGAATCTCTCGGTCAAACCATTACACTATGGATGGTACGGACTGCTAAATGGGTTTAATTCCCAAATGTGCCCACAACTCCTGAGTAAGCCTACATGTAAACTGCTTTCCCTGGTCCGACAGTATTTCAGTTGGAAATCCCATGTGGGTGAACACGTCGATCACGGATGTAACTACTTGTTCTTCCTCTATGCTCTCCAGCGCTCGAGCATCTGGATACCTGCTCGCATGGTCAATTACAACAACAATGTACTTCTTCCCTGATTCTGTAGTTGGTAGTGGTCGAATTAAATCCACGCTTACTCTCCTGAACGGTTCCTCGATGATGGGTAAGGGCTGAAGTGGGCTCGGAGCATGATCTCTCTTTCTAACCACCTGGCCGTCCGGGAATGAGCCAACATATTCTCCTACTTCCTTATATATCCCGGGCCAATAGAAGTTTTTAAAATTCTATCGGTGGTCTTTTTCACTCCTAGATGCCCTGCTATTGGCAAGTCATGAGCCATCTTCAAAATTTTACCCCTACATTTCCTAGGTACTAGTTCCTACTCACTGTGTAATCTCCTCTTGCTTTGCCTGATTTTTTAAAACCCTTTTTAGTAAGTTGTCTTCTACTACAAAGTGAGACAGATTCTTCTCTGGTGTACCTCCTTTCAATTTCTCCCACACACCCGACATAGGTTCATCCTTCCGTTGTTCCTTACGTAATTCCTCCCCTGTAAACACGGACTGTAACTGTTCCTCCAACTCCGTTTGGTGTTGACCACCATCACCTTCCATTTCGTGCAAACCTTCCCTGGGGTCATCTCCCTGATCTGGAAGTGGATTCTCATCTCCCTGATCTGGAAGTGGATTCTCATCTTCCTGACTAACCCTATCTGGTCTGTTGACTAACCCTATCTGGTCTGTCTTCCATTTCTCTTGCTCTCTTCATTCCCCGAGTAACTACTCCACATTCTCCCTTAAGAGTCTGTTTCCCTCTGGTGCAGCTCGCTGTCTCCACCAGGATGTTTTCTCCTTCACTAACCACTCGAGGGCCAAACTTACTCCCACTCTGAATCCGTGCTTGCTCTGGGTCCCTTTCCTCATTTTCCTCGGTGCCTGAGTTACCACTGGGTGTATCCCAATCATTGCCTATAATGATGTCCCATGGGATGTCAGAGACTATGGCAAATTTATGTGTCCTGTGTTAATTATTTATACTAATACTCACGGTTGCAAATTCTAAATCTTGTTTCTGGCCTGTCACCGGGTATACCGTAACCCGTCCTCCTGTCCTTGCCCCTTTTGGTACACGAGTCTCCTTAATTAGGCTAATGCAGGACCCTGTATCCCTGAGAGTGAAGACTACTTCCCCATTTAGTAGTGCCTCACCCAGATATGGTCCGAATACTGAGTCCTTACTGGCCCATATTGATTTATTTATTGCACACAGCATAGTTGGAGACCTTTCTCTACTTGGTGTTCCTTGCTGTTTACTTGTGCCTGCTTTTTCTCTGGGGGCACAGTCCCTACTGCCTCCTTGTTGGCTGCTCCAAGTATATCTCTCGGTCTTAGTCTTGCATTGGAACTTTTATGTCCAAATTTGTTGCACAGAAAACACCTGATTTTTTGTCCTTCATCTGCTGTACAAATTTGTTGCACAGAAAACACCTGATTTTTTGTCCTTCATCTGCTGTACAAATTTGTTGCACAGAAAACACCTGATTTTTTGTCCTTCATCTGCTGTACTTGTTTTTGTTGGCCCTGGTTGCTGTCGCTAAATCCCAGTTTCTTCACTTCTTTGGAGAATCCCTTACTATGCACTGGCCGTTGAGACCCATTATACACTGGCTGTCTCTCCCGTGCCTCCACATATCTGTCTGCCAAACTAACTGCTTTCTCGAAGGTCTCTGGCTCGCTATCCTTAATGTATACTTTAACACTATCCCCCACGACAGAATATAATTGCTCTAGCAAAATTAAATTCTTGAGCCCCTCAAAATCCTTATCTACCTTCGCTCCTGCTAGCCATTTTTCTAGCAGCTCAGTCAGCCTAACACCAAATTGCTGATAGGTTTGGTGCTTCTCCTTGCCCAAATTCCTAAATAGCACCCTGTACTTTTCTGGCGTTACCCTATATTCTCTCAGGAGGCCCTCCCTCAGCTTCTCAAAGCTGAGCAAGTCCTCCGCACTCATATAGGCTAATGCAGCACCCCTGGTGGCTCAGTCTGGGGAGTAACAGTTGATTCCATCTTTCCCTGGGGATAGCTAAGACAGTACAAATTTTCGAGAACTCATCCAGGTAGGCGTCCATCTCATTTGTGTTCTCGGAATACCTCCTAATGATGTCCCCATAACTACTTAAGGGCCTTTCTTGTGGGACGTCTCTACTAGCACTATTTACCAATTCTCCCTGGTCCCGTAATTCCACTTGTAATTTTAATCTTTCTATCTCTAAGGTTTTTTCTTGAATTTCTAGTCTTTTCATCTCAATTTGATGCTGTCTATCTTCCCTGACTGTCATATCCTCCCTGATACACACAGGTTCTCCCTCACAATCTGACAACTGCATTTGTATTTCTCTTTCTCGCTCACGCTGTTCTCTACGTGACAACTCAGCCACGAGCTTTGATCTAGATTTTTTTCCAATACTGATTTGTCTTTCTCTACATTTCTGTTCAATTCCTTCTATGCTCATAGCATTATAGTTTCTCTTAACTCACTCATAGTGATGTTCTGTTTCTACACCTCTCACTGTAACTATAAGTGTCAATTTGTCATACACTGTATCTATTTTTTTTAAGCTTACCGTATTGGTGTTCATTTCTCACTTTTTCTTTTAACTTTCCTCTTTAAATCCGTAGCTCTTCTCTCTGTTGTTTTTTTTTAGCGTGTCAAGTCTGTTATGCACTTTATTACAATACTCGTTATGTGTAAATGTGAAGTTACTTCCCCCTTTTTTTCCAGCTATTTTCCTCGTAGTGTCATATCTGTTATATACATTTTTTTCAAATACATTAATGTGTAAGTGGGATATTTCGTTATTATTCCTCTTTTTTTCTTAATAGCTCACCTTTTTCTTTTGAACCTAACTAGACCTGTCACCACTTTAAGTGATGTTACTTCCTACATTTATCCGTTATTTTTAGTCACGCCCTTATTTTTTCATTTAATTAATTTTAATTAATTAATTAAATAATTCCTAGCCTTACTAGCACATTTTCGAAAGGGCAATCTCTAGCCCGGGATAGATGTATGTTCACTTTGTACAATCCTCCTACCTTGAGTAGTACGGACGATGATCAACCAGTCGTTTTTTTTTCTTAGGAGCACACACACACACACTTGCTTGAGCGAACCGTTGCCACAAACACTTGGCTTTCACTGATTTCCCACCCTCTTTCAGGTGGGGGGGGGGGTTGCTTCTCTTTCGGATCTCCGGCTCGACGCTTTCTCCTGGTGCGTGCACTCGATGGCGTCATTTTGCTATTTTGCTTCTCCTCCCACGGGAACCAATGACGATTCGGCAGCTTGCCCTTTGAACTTTTGACAAAAGTTAGGATCTACGTCTGAATATCTCAAGATGGCGCTTGTCCGCTTTTGCTGAAGGCTGGCTCGCTCCTAGATGACAATTCATCTCGACTTCAAACCGCATTATTCTTGTTGGTTTTTTTTTTCTCAATTTATCTTTTTTTTCTCGCTACGGCACCCTCTCAACCACTGACCAGTTCTTGATTTAGCTGGGAATCCTTTTATTATTTTTTCTTGCTTTCCGAGTTTTTTTTTCTCTTGTTTTTGTTTTGTTCACTCAATTTCTGAATGCCTCTCTGTTCGTATCCCACCGCTGCGGCCAAAATTATTCTTTCCTGTGGTGGTGTGATACTGTGGCGATGGCTTAGCGGTTTTAATAGCACTGGAATGAGAAGCATTTATTACCCATACATTGGTACGCTGCCACCATTCAAACTATTCAAATACCGGTTTGAATCGGTATATCACTCAACTGTCGCAATACTCGGCTGCTGCCGACTAATACTTACAGCACTCGGAGTTCCTATGTACAACTTTATTTACAGCATCGGCATCCCAGGAGGGAATCAGGTTTATGTACACTTATCGGGTGGTGTCGCCAGAGTTTAACATATGATTCACCAATAGATCATCAGACATGAACATACGTACTTCTATAGAGCAGGAAGCAACTGTCAAGTAGGAGAGTCCAGGTCATGTACTCCTCCGGGAGCGACGAAAGTCCCGTTATTATTGCTGGGTGAGTCACCAGTGATACAGCAAGTCCTGAGTTCTCAAACTCTTTATACTGTTTTTACTTCAGTATGTTTTCAGTTACATCCATGTATAACGAAGTAAATTTCTATCCGCGCCAGGATTCGAACCCGGGTCCCCTCATTCCGGAATAAGTTGCTCTACCAATTGAGCTACGCAGACGTTTATTCTGATTGCTATCTGCCTTTATGTCGTGTGCGTCCTGCTGGCAGGTACGTCACATCTCCTGGTATGCGTTACATCATCTCCTGGTATTCGTTACATCATCTCCCCCCTTACTTTTTTTTTTTTTTTGAAGTGCTGGAGAAGGAATTTTCTGCTTTTTCCTATCTCGCGGTGTGGAAATAACATCACACCAATGCGAGATTTTGAACGGCCGGGTCATCCGGGAAGTTCGGGCGCCATTATAACGAAGTAAATTTCTCCGTCATTTTTGGTCTACGCCGGGATTCGAACCTTGGTCCCCTCATTCCGGAATAAGTTGCTCTACCAATTGAGCTACGCGGACGTTTTATTCTGATTGCTATCTGCCTTTATGTCGTGTGCGTCCTGCTGGCAGGTACGTCACATCTCCTGGTATACGTTACACATGTACCGCAGTACATTTCTAAGCAAAGTTGCAGAATTTTGTCACCTTTGTCACATTCTTTTCCTAATTTCTCTGAGACCCTCAGGTGTCAGAGATCACTCGTGGCCATGTTGTCAGACAATCTATCTGTACTATCTTCGCAGCGTCGACCAACCTTCCCTCCGCCGTTATCACACAGCTCGTCGTTTCCTCTGCCGCAGATATCGTCACTCCGTTACAGCCAGACTACAACTCGAATTTGACATTGCACAAGCAAATAACACTGTTCCAGTGGCAGCAGAACCGCCCGGGCCCGGTCAATAATTTTAGCCAAGATTTTTATTTGGCTTACGTGCGATTTTTTGTTGTGATGTGCCTTAGAAAGTTGCTCTAGGTAAGTGGTCAGGTGGTCCTAATCCTTAACAGATCTCTTTAGGCGTTGTTTATCTTCTGGTTGTTCCGGAAAGCGGGAAGGGAGGGAAGGTGCACCACGATTCGAAATTTCGGGCCCGGTCAACGAACTTTACCTTCCGCCGTCTCTGCACTGTTCCAAACTTCATGTCTATTTGGTCACCACAACAACCTTGGTTCCAAGTCGTCGAAAATGTCGTGGAACTGCTGGCTTAACCTTCGGCTCTCCACTACAGCGTTTTTATTCCATCATAAGTGTTCTTCATTAGTGTTCTGTGTCTACTTTTCTGCCCATGTGTGAGACTTACTTTTACTACTGAATTCTGAATTCGGCGTTTTGTTTCGAAATTGTTTACCTTTGAACTCTTACTGCTTTATCGTCTGTTTTTTTTTTTTGTTTTGTTTTGTTTTGTTTTTCGTTTTCGGTGAACTCACAGACACATTTTATTACTATTGTCATCAAAGGACTCATTGACTTATATTTTTTACTACTGTTAAACTGGGCAGCCTGTGAGCGCCCGCTTTTTCACATCTTTTACATTGTATTTATTTGTTTTTTAAATGCCGGCGATCACCTTGTTCTCTCCCATTTCTTGTTACTATGTTTATTTTGTACTTGTATATATTTTGTTCAGGGTTTTTTTCCCCAACATTTTGAGCAATAAAGACCTTATGAAGACCCAGGCGTGAGCAGCGAAAGTGCCCGAAAATCTTCTTCTCCCGGGGTCCGCTACACTTTTCTGCCAATCACAGACGTGCATTTCTTCCGCCAGCAGCTAGTACTCCGATGACATAAGTCGATGTCTCTCTCTCTCTCTCTCTCTCTCTCTCTTTCTCCATGCTTCCAAGCTATCCGCCTGCTGCTGTGGGACACGCCCACGCCCTCCTGACCTCCGCACCCTTCTCAATTCCGAGAAAACTGACCAGCTTCTGGCAATTCGGACGTAACTTTTTCTATGGTCACTTGATCAGAGTAACTTTTTATACTGGTCCCTACCGTCCCTGCCCTTCACCTCACCACACGTGTCATCACAATTTGTCCTTTATCAAACTGATAAATCGGCAGCTTTTACCAATCTGACTCGGAACACTGTACTAACCGAAAGCCGGTCCTCGGGTTGTATATATACTGCTCTGTGAACTTCACCTGCGCCACCGTTCGGTCTCCAGGCGCGCTCATTTTTGTAGGCTGGGGTTGGTCATAATGTAATGGTTCATCGGTGTAAAGGTACTCTTGGATTAATAAAGAAGTTAATTAAACTTTTTTATTTCCATATTTATTCCTTTAGCTGCAAAAAGCCTGCTTGCTGTCGAGTACTAAGTATTCTAAATGAGAAACTTAGTACTCGACAGGTAACTTATTACTTGACAAAAGTTGGAATAAAATAGAGATTTATGAGCCCACTGGTTAATAAACGGATTTATTGAACTTTTAATACATTACAAATCAAACGTACCAATAAAATTCTGTGGTGTAACGAAAAAAACCTACATTTTCATTACATCACAGAATTTCGTAAACAATAAATTACGCCAAAATAATTGATAATTTTGTTTAAACAGGAAAAGAAGAAAATAATGTAAAGATAGTTCAAATACAAGGAACGTTTCGGGCTTTAGATCTTGCGATTGCATGAAAGAATGCCCACGGAAAAAACGCCCACTTTTCGAAAGTAGGAAAAAACGCCCACGGAAAAATCGCCCACAGACAAAATGCTCACGGGAAAAATATGTGATCGACTGATAAGTTTATATGTCTGTTATAAACGGTGTTCGGACAACTGGTCACAGACTGCTGGCCAAAAAACCGTTAGGGGTCATATAAAAATTGCAGTTTCTTGGCCACCTCACCTACATAACGCGAATATGGGAATGACGGAATGAAAACTTTTAGAAGGGCCTAAACGTTAGTCCTAATATTATTTTCTGCCTGAGTAATACCGCAATATTAATAATTTGATGTGTAAAATATTTTCTGCAAACCTTACAAATACTAGAGGAAAGTTCGGATTGCACTGATGGACTGTACAGGTTGTATGGTGTTGGCCTGAAAGCCGTGGTAGTCTTATGCAACATTTATTTAAAAACATAGTAATGATTCACCGTTGTCTTCAAGCCAACTGCTATACGATATTTTTCTAGAAACTACAAATAAAAAAATTCTCTGCGAGTATGTGCAAACCCAGGGAATTTGTCTGGGGAGGGGGTGCTTAAAATCTAAAATATGAAATATAAAGAATTTCTGGTCCGATAGGGAGATTTCCAGCGTTTACAAGCTACAACACGTCGAATTATCTGAGGGTATCTGCTGCCTCAGGAAACTAGTCGGGGTGGGGGAGGGGAGGTAATACCAAAATCGTAAAATATCAAGAATTTCTCTTCCGATCTGGAGATCTTCAGCATTTAGAAACTGCAACTCGACAAATTTTCTTAGCGCATGTCACTCTCTGGAAACCTGTCGGCGAGGAGGGGGGGGGGGGTGTAATACCAAAAGTGAAAAATACGAACAATTTCTCGTCCGATCGGGAGATTCTCAGCAATTAGCAGCTACAACTCGACACATTATCTGAAGGCATGTGAATGATGAAAATCTCCGGGTCGGACAAGAAATTCTATATAATTCACAATTATCACAATTATATAATTCACAATTATCACAATTATATAATTCACAATTATCACAATTATCCATACATTCAATCCATACATTAATTAATAGGCCGTAGGCCTAAGCCTATTCAACACTTTTTTCTTCGCCTGTGAATTAATTAAGTAAAAGAAAAATATTGCAAACTTGACATGTTATGTAAATATTTAGTACCTACGTAAAAGTGCAGCGTTATTAAAAAATCCCACCTTAGGGTCCTTTTCCGAACATACATGAATTATGCTGTAATTCTCGCTTGGCTTACATAGAACGTTTTCTCGAAATTTGTTTGGAGTTCCTAATTCAATTCTCAATGTAGGCCAAAAATCGATAGTATTTACACCCCCCCCCCCTTGAACTTTTGTGGCCAGTTGTCCTGTGGCCAATTCTCCTACACCCATTTTCGTTATGTAGGTGAGGTGGCCAAGAAACCGCAATTTTTATATGACCCTAACGGTTTTTTGGCCAGCAGTCTGTGACCAGTTGTCCGAACACCGTTTATAATAGACATATAAACTTATCAATCGATCACATATTTTTCCCGTGAGCATTTTGTCTGTGGGCGATTTTTCCGTGGGCGTTTTTTCCTATTTTCGAGAAGTGGGCGTTTTTTCTGTGGGCGTTTTTTCCGTGGGCGTTTTTTCCGTGGGCGTTTTTTCCGTGGGCGATTTTTCCGTGGGCGTTTTTTCCGTGGGCATTCTTTCCTCATACCGATCTTGCACATTGTTTGACTGCTTCTGTGTAGTTTAATTTTTTAGCCAATTGATGTTCAATTGAAATCATTGCCAGTCCACTGAAACGGCTCTGTGACATAGTTGACCGCAAGTATGTCTTGATAAGCTTAAGTTTGGAGAAAATTATCTCCCCACTAGCTACAGTTACAGGTAGAATTGGTAGGATACGGGGTGCCACACTTACATTTGGGACAAAATTGTGTGAATTTTAAAGTTCCTGTCAGACACCAGGCTCCATTAAAGTCGAGAGCACTTTCAGTTCATCTTTTAACTCATAAGAATTTATGTCTTTCAAATCTTTGTCCTGTAAAACACTGGAAAGTTAGAACATTTTTCACTGAGCAGATCAATAACCATGTCTTGGAGCTTGGTTACATTATAAAGAGAAGGATATCCCGTGAGATTTCAATTGTATAAATTTCTCTTCCAAAGATGCAATTATAATGTCTAAAGAGTGAAAGTAAAATTCAACTTTATAACTCATCGTTAGATCTTCAATAGACTCATCATCTGCTTCATAAGTGAACTGTTTGTTCCCTCTTCCCTTTTCATCACGCCCGTAAGGCCGCGAACACACCTGCGTCTGCTGTGGACAAGCGCATATGATCCTATCCCTTCTTTTCATGTAAGCAACACTAAAAGGATTAACAACCCAACTCTTTTCTTTCTGCATATTTTTAATATTGGATGAAAGAAGTCCTTTACAAATAAGGTTGCTTTCTCCTTTTTACGCTTCTCCGCTGCTATAAAAAAAAGAAAAAAAAAAGGTAATTTTGCCGCCCCCTTTAGACAGCCGCCCTGTGCGGTGACACACTTCGCACATGCCTTACGCTGGCCCTGCTCTCGAAACACTCGTTTTATGTGGCACCCACAAAATTTTGGCATGCGAAAGATGCGTAGCATGAATTATTTACAAAAGAGTACCAGGGTACTCTCTCGACTCTTATTTTCGATTTACCTCCTATTTCATTTCATTATTCATATTTCACATCCGAAGTAGATATAGGTATCAGTCTCTTAAATTTGGGTGACTGGAAAAAAATAAGTAAAAAAAATAAATCGAAAAAATAATTAAAAAATCGAATAAAATAAAAAATAAAAAAATATTTTTCTTTTATATTTTTATTATGAAAAATACCCAAATTTTTTATATAAATTTTTTATTATAAAATATTTTTATAATAATATAAAAATTTAATGTAAAAATTTTAATATTCAATAATATAAATATATATATATATATCATCATCATCATCATCATCATTGTCAACCATTATCAATCCACTGCTGGACGAAGGTCTCCCCAAGTTTTCTCCACAACGGTCTGTCTTGTGCCAGTCTCCTCCATGTCACTCCTGCATACTTTCGAATTTCATCCACCCATCTCCCATGTGGTCTTCTTCTGGGTCTTTTCCTGTCCCTTTGAATCCAATCTAAAACTTCGGCTGTCCATCGAGGATCTGTCCTTCTGGCAGTATGTCCAGCCCATTGCCATTTCAGGTATTTAACTCTGATCATGATGTCTTCCACTCTTGTCATTTTTCGGATCCACGAGTTCCTCTTCTTATCTCTCCTGGTTACACCAAGCATGCACCTCTCCATGCTGTTTGAGTTGTCTGCAGCCTTTGTATGTCTCTGTATATATATATATATATATATATATATATATATATATGTATTGTATATATATATATATTGTATATATATTTAAATATATATTTTTTATTTAATAATAATAAAAATATATTTTAATAATAAAAATATTTTTATTATTTTTATATAATAATAATAATAATATAAAAATAATGAAAATAATCGAATAAAATAATAAAATAATAAATCGAAAATAAAAAATCGAGAGAGTACTCTTGATTTTTATTTTCGATTTACCTCCTATTTCATTTCATTATTCATATTTGACATCCGAAGTAGGTATAGGTAACAGTCTCTTAAATTTGGGTGATACCTAGAGTGGTATGCTTAGAGCATGTAATTAACTGAATATAACCTTGGTTTCTTTCTAATTGATTTTTTATCCGAAGTCAGAACACAGGTCACTCAGTTCGTTCAAGATAACGCCCAACTCCCGGAGTGACTCCGCGATAAGAACAAAGTGCTACAAAATACGCACCAAATAAACCGAAAGGAAAGTGATTATTTGATTTGCCTTATCAGCAAACATTAACACGTGAGAAAGTACTGTCTATTCTTTTAATAAGAATATGTGTTTCGATAAAAAAGATTAATAAAAAAACAGAAACCTCCCGAGAGTCAGGATCCTTTGAATAAATGTTAGTTAACATTATCTGAATAAAAAAACGAACAAACAACTTGAACGGAAGATGCTTTTTTCTTTTGCTTCCCCATCTTCATACTAATGGGTTAAATAATAATTCCGGAAGTAAGTAACGGAACAGTTTTGTTTCAGAAGGTCGCGTGAATGGATGGCGATCATTCAGCGTATTTTGCGCTCGGGTGCCCAGTAAATTGAAATATCTGGCAGTTACGCATTTCGCTGAAACATGCGTCTAATATTTCTCGTTCAGCTTCGGAGCTGTGGGGATATACTGTTTTGCTAACACTTTTTGGAGCTGCAAGGGCATCAATACCAACAGTGATGCTTGCAATGATAGCGTCTTTCTAGAATTTCCACGAGTTTGGAACAAGTTCGTCAAATAATTCTGCATTTTCTTCACGGTAGGTACGACGTACTCAACCAACATGAAGCCTCATTTCTGTGAATGAATAATTACATTGGCATCTATTTATTTATTGTCAAGTCAAGTCACGCCGTTCAGATTGTTGAGGTTTTCTATTATTCAGTTTGCGGTTTGCTGTCCACCTTCCTTGAAAGAGCCATCTGGTTGATGTGCGAAAACTTTGCAACTTTAATTTCTATTCTACGCCAAGAAACTCAGATCTCTAGTATACTTATAATATATTATTTTAGGGATATACTGTTTTGCTAACATTTCTTTTCAGTTTCGGAGCAGTACGGATATACTTGCTGTGGTAACGTTCCTTTCTATCTTTACAGAACTTCAACACCACTTTTGATCCCTTTGTCATCATCCGAGAGGTGAGTATGAAAGTTTAAGTTTCCATTTTGTAATATACATATTTTTTAATCTGGGCGTTTAACGACCACCGTGAGCAAATCGATGGGCTATAAGGAGTCTCTCGTCCCTAATTTAGGGCCACTGCGTCCAGGGAAGGGAAAGAGCCAGTGTCACAGGACAAACACAACATCTATGCCTCACCAAGATTTGAACTCGGATCCATCTAGGACGAATAGTCAGAAACCAGCGTCACTGGGACGGCAATGTAAATATTCGTATTGTATATCTGATGAACACAAGCCGTAGCGAAACACCGTGGCCTTACCAACTTATTCGGTTAATGAAAGTACTGTAAACACATAAGACTGATACATTTGTGTCAAAAAGCCGTGCTGCCAGGAATCAAAGTATCATGCCATGCAAGAAGCAGATAGGGATTTTGCAATGCATGTGTATCTGGCTTTATTATGCGCATTCGCTGTAACGCGATTCAAAAATCAAAATCGAAACTGCATAACTGTAAGATCTATTTTTCCAATGATCTCAGTCGTGAAGTGTAGGATTACTGTGAACGGATAAATGTGCATTTTAAAATTCTCCTCCTGAGTAATGCACCTAAATACTTCCTAATCGTTTTTTTGTTTGTTTGTTTGAGTGAAGGTTTAATGACCACCGTGAGCAACTCAATGGGCTATAAGCAGATCCCCGTCCCTAATTTAGGGCCACTAGTTCCAGGGAAGAGAAAGAGCCAGTACCGTAAGACAAACACAACTTCCATGCCTCACGGGATTCGAACGCGGACGAATGGTCATAAGCCATCGCTTAGACCACTGCGCCACCAGAGCGGTTCCTAATCGTTACTTATATTGATAACAACACTAACGTTATTTTTTTGCCACTGCTACAGGACTGTTCACTGGATTTCTTTAAACGCGCTGTCTCATGGGTTCGTGAGGATCTCGTTTGTAAGGTAATTTAGCAGTTTCTAGGATTTTCCTTTATTTTCCATCAACCGTTAAATGAGAGGTTTACTAGATAAATCAGAACTCGTTTTACTACAATGGTGCGGTTTTTTCAATGCAGCATATGGGAGAGGTTGTCCTGACTCTAATATTTATCTTTTTATTGTCTACATGTCGATCTGTTCCTGCTTACCCTATACGACATTTTTCTCGGTTACCTTGACACTAAGTTCCCTCTTCCAAACTTGATTTTTTCCTTCGATATCCCATCTTGGCATCGGACATTCCTGTTTTCCTTCGTCTTTCGAGAGAGAGGGGCCGAAAAAATTATCCCTCTGTCCTCAAATACTAGAACACTTATGTTGTCCTTTATCATTCCCCAGCCAAAATACGCGGATTATACCCCCCCCCTCCACCTCAACATCTTTGTAGTTGCTGAACCCTTATTATTACGACTTTCACCCTCCTCGTCAGAAATCCATCATTAAAGCCAAAAGCTATAGAAAAAGCTATGTGTTCGAATATCTTCCTACGCGGACGCTAATGCCATAAAGCCCTTAAATCAATCACTCCGCATCTCTATGGTTCACGAACAGCTGAACCATGGAACTCTGTTTTCTCCGAACACCGAAAGCATAGCAAGCAGTGGTCATCTTACATTAACGGCTGACTGCAAAGTAGTAAGGGACCATCTCAATGTCTCCCCTAAAACATTAACTAAAATAAAAATGAGTTGAGCTCATGAGATGATATTAAAGAAGGTTATCAATACTAAAACTTTTACACAGGCTAATGGCTTCATGAAAACCTCCATCACTCGTCTAGACTAGGATCTTGACTATGGATTTACCACCTCTGTTGACGGGTCATTTGAATTGCGTGCTTCTGATCTTAAGTCCGAGATGGTCCCTTGTTCGAGTCCTGGATGAGGCATGGGAGGTGTGTTCCCTTCCATGGAACCAGAGGTCCTAAATTTGGGACAGGCGACTGTTTGTAGCCATCATGGTAGACGCTAGACCCCAATAAAAATAAATCTAACCTATGGAACAAGCGTGATGGTCTGGGGAGCCATTGCGTATGACAGCCGGACTTCCCTCACAGTGATCCGAGTGACGTTGACAGCCCAGCGCTGCTACATCCAGGAGATCCTGCAGCCTCATGTGCTGCCTTTCCTGGCGGGGAGGCACGGAGCCATTTTCCAAAAAGATAAGGCCCGTTCGCACACGGCTCAGGTTTCCCAGGACTCTCTACGTCATGCTTCGACTTTTCCGTGGCCTGCCAGATCGCCTGATCTCTCGCCCATCGAACACGTGTAGGACAAAATGGGCCGCCAGCTTTATGCATGTCACAGTGTTCGTGTTTTAGAGCATCAGTTGCAAGAAGTGTGGGCCAATCTGTCCCATGATTGCATACGGCGTCTCTTTGAATCCATGCCGGACCGTGTACCGCATGTATTCAAGCACCAGGCTATCCGACGCGGTACTGACGCTGACCGGAATGTGTACCGCATGTCCGGGGGAAATGGTCCTGCTGCTGTGATATTGTAATCACTTCTGTCCTTGGTAGGTACCGTCTCACTGCTAAAATCTCATTTCAATCACCCGCCTCCTTCTTCCCGCGCGGATTTTTATTACAATGAGCGTATTTCGTAGTCTTACACTTAGAAAAAGATGTACCTGATGTTACTATCTCTATGACTTTGATGCTGAAGTTATTCAGAAATCTTAACTAAACTACGTCAGATAGGTTTCAATCAAGGTTGACGCATATCTTAAGTCTCATTTCTATAGCTTCCTCCTTTTAAGCTTTCCGGATTCTTCCTTGAATAGCAAGGTATTAGGAAAACTAGAATGAAGTAAACAAACAAGAAACATCATGCTACCTAACTTGACCATGGGTCTGCAACTTTAAAATATCATATGAACTGCATTAGTTTCCATAAATTAAGAAAAAAAAAACAGAAAAAATCGCGATAACTCAAAGAATACGTAATTAAATGTTATGAAATATGATGAAAACCTGTATCACATCGTACGTTAGAGGAAGACTCAAACATTTAATACCTACAATTATGACCACATGAGAATCAGGTAAAAAAATAAGGTGTCAATTGAAATAACCAAAATACCTCAATAGGGATTGTGATCTTCCAACACAACGATGTTACATGCTGTTGATGATAGTGTCTAAGAGCTCGGTGGGTAGCAACGGCTATTGTTCGCGTGAAGTTTCTGTAAGCCCCTCTAGGCCTTGTGGGGAGGGGTTGAGAGGTGCAACACTTCTACCGAGGGAATTCCAGACATGCTCGGTTAGATTAAGGTTAGAAGAACTGGCTGGCCAATCCGTTAGGACAATACTCTCCTCTTAAGATATTGTTCTACCCGCACTGTTTGGTGTGGACAAATGTTGTCATCTTGAGGAGAAATGTAAGTTATCTCCTATGCCATCTATCGGTACATAAGGACGAACATAGGAGTCCAGGAAATCATTCCTATAGAGATTCGTGGATCCCTTTGGAAGTACATAGAGTTCTCTGCGTCCACGGAACGAGATTCCACCCAAACTAGTAGGTTACCACCACATGAGTCCCCTTTCACGGGTCATAGAGGCAGTAGGGTCTTCCTTGGTGTCACCAGATGACCTGTTTGGAATCCTTTTAAAAGTAAATTTGGACCCATCTGTGAAGAGTACTGAACTCCACTGGTTTTGTCCAACTGACGTGAAGTCTTGCCCAATTTAAACGTTCCCTCTGTGGCGGGAGGTAAGGAGCACCAAGAGTAATGGTCAGCTAGCATAAAGACCTCCTTCATGAAGTCTGCTGCGCACAGTGGAAACAGACACAACCGTTCCTGTGGCCGCAGCAAGGGAAAATCTGAGTTGTGTCGGGGTGGCCGTTTTGCTCCTCCGCGCAATTCTTCAGAGATATCGGTCACCCACGGATGTTTTAGGTCTAGGCCTTCTTTTGCAGTACTTTCGGGATGCCGTCTGCATATTTTAAAATTGGTTCCATTGTCTGCGGGCCACAGAAAAACTCACATGCAGCCATCTTGCAACTTCCACCTGAATTTGTCGTGCCTCTGGTCTTCCAATCGCTCTCCACCTCAGTTTATCTGTTAAATGATGTCTCGCAGCCATTGCAACGAACATGCTACCTCAAAATCCTTTCTTTACACTCCGCAAATGATGTGAAGCACACCTCCGCAACAGCCACTTTTATACTGAGGCTCATTTCCTAAACCGATGCCATCGCTACTCATTTGCATACGATACCCTGACTCAGCAGTACATTTCTCGTCATATACTAAAATTTGGTGCATCTCCAACTCTTCTTTCACAAATAATTGGGACTTTTTCTATTTTTTGCTTGACTTTTAGAAACCAGTGAACAAAGAAAAGAAACAAAGAAACTGATGCCATCGCTACTCATTTGCGTACTATACCCTAACTCAGCAGTACATTTCACGTCATATACTCAAATTTCGTACATCTCCAACTCTTCTTTCACAAATAATTGGGGATTTTTCTGTTTTTTGCTTGACTTTTAGAACCAGTGAACAAAGAAAAGAAACAAAAACAAAAGAAAAAAAAAACACAAAGAAACTGATACCATCGATACTCATTTGCGTACTATACCCTAACTCAGCAGTACATTCCATGTCATGTACTCAAATTTCGTACATCTCCAACTCTTCTTTCACAAATAATTGGGATTTTTTCTGTTTTCTGCTTGACTTTTAGAAACCAGTGAACAAAGAAAAGAAACAAAAACAAAAGAAAAAAACCCAAAGAAACTGATACCATCGATACTCATTTGCGTACTATACCCTAACTCAGCAGTACATTCCATGTTATGTACTCAAATTTCTTACATCTCCAACTCTTCTTTCACAAATAATTGGGATTTTTCTGTTTTCTGCTTGACTTTTAGAAACCAGCGAACAAAGAAAAGAAACAAAGAAACTGATGCCATCGCTACTCACTTGCGTACTATCCCCTAACTCAGCAGTACATTTCACATCATATATTCAAATTTCGTGCATCTCCAGCTCTTCTTTCACAAATAACTGGGATTTTTTCTGTTTTGTTGTTTGACCTTTAGAAACTAATGAACAAAGAAAAGAAACAAAAACAAAAGAAAAAAACAAATAAAATGATACCATCGCTACTCATTTGCATACGATACCTTAAATCAGCAGTACATTTCATGTCATATACTCAAATTTCGTGCATCTCCAACTCTTCTTTCACAAATAACTGGGGTTTTTTCTGTTTTTTGTTTGACTTTTAGAAACCGGCGAACAAAAAAAAAAGAAACAAAGGAAGAAAACACAAATAAAATGATACCATCGCTACTCATTTGCATACGATACCCTAAATCAGCCGTGCATTTCATGTCATATACTCAAATTTCGTGCATCTCCAACTCTTCTTTCACAAATAACTGGGATTTCTTCCGTTTTTTTGTTTGACTTTTAGAAACCAGTGAACAAAGAAAAGAAACGAAAACAAAAGAAAAAAAAACACAATTAAATGATACTATCGCTACTCATTTGCATACGATACCCTAAATCAGCAGTACATTTCATGTCATATACTCAAATTTCGTGCATCTCCAACTCTTCTTTCACAAATAACTGGGATTTCTTCAGTTTTTTTTTTTGTTTGACTTTTAGAAACCAGTGAACAAAGAAAAGAAACAAAAACAAAAGAAAAAAAAACACAATTAAATAATACCATCGCTACTCATTTGCATACGATACCCTAAATCAGCAGTACATTTCATGTCATGTACTCAAATTTCGTACATCTCCAACTCTTCTTTCACAAATAATTGGGATTTTTCTCTTTACTGCTTGACTTTTAGAAACCAGTGAACAAAGAAAAGAAACGAAGAAACTGATGCCATCGCTACTCATTTGCGTACTATACCCTAACTCAGCAGTACATTTCACATCATATACTCAAATTTCGTGCATCTCCAACTCTTCTTTCACAAATAACAGGGATTTTTTCTGTTTTTTTGTTTGACTTTTAGAAACCAGTGAACAAAGACAAGAAACAAAAACAAAAGAAAATAAGCACAAACGAAATGATACCATCGCTACTCATTTGCATACGATACCCTAAATCAGCAGTACATTTCACATCATATACTCAAATTTCGTGCATCTCCAACTCTTCTTTCACAAATAATTGGGATTTTTTCTGTTTTTTGCTTGGCTTTTAGAAACCAGTGAACAAAGAAAAGAAACAAAAACAAAAGAAAAAAACACAAATAAAATGATACCATCGCTACTCATTAGCATACGATACCCTAACTCAGCAGTGCATTTCATGTCATATACTCAAATTTCGTGCATCTCCAACTCTTATTTTACAAATGACTGGGATTTTTTCTTTTTTTTTGTTTGAATTTTAGAAACCAGTGAACAAAGAAAAGAAACAAAAACAAAAGAAAAAAAAACACAAATAAAATGATACCATCGCTACTCATTAGCATACGATACCCTAACTCAGCAGTGCATTTCATGTCATATACTCAAATTTCGTGCATCTCCAACTCTTCTTTCACAAATAACAGGGATTTTTTCTGTTTTTTTGTTTGACTTTTAGAAACCAGTGAACAAAGAAAAGAAACAAAAACAAAAGAAAAAAACACAAAGAAACTGATACCATCGCTACTCATTTGCATACGATACCCTAAATCAGCAGTACATTTGATGTCATATACTCAAATTTCGCACATCTCCAACTCTTCTTTCACAAATAATTGGGATTTTTTCGGTTTTTTGCTTGACTTTTTAGAAACCAGTGAACAAAGAAAAGAAACAAAAACAAAAGAAAAAAAAACACAAATAAAATGATACCATCGCTACTCATTAGCATACGATACCCTAACTCAGCAGTGCATTTCATGTCATATACTCAAATTTCGTGCATCTCCAACTCTTATTTTACAAATGACTGGGATTTTTCTTTTTTTTTGTTTGAATTTTAGAAACCAGTGAACAAAGAAAAGAAACAAAAACAAAAGAAAAAAAAACACAAATAAAATGATACCATCGCTACTCATTAGCATACGATACCCTAACTCAGCAGTGCATTTCATGTCATATACTCAAATTTCGTGCATCTCCAACTCTTCTTTCACAAATAACAGGGATTTTTTCTGTTTTTTTGTTTGACTTTTAGAAACCAGTGAACAAAGAAAAGAAACAAAAACAAAAGAAAAAAACACAAAGAAACTGATACCATCGCTACTCATTTGCATACGATACCCTAAATCAGCAGTACATTTGATGTCATATACTCAAATTTCGCACATCTCCAACTCTTCTTTCACAAATAATTGGGATTTTTTCGGTTTTTTGCTTGACTTTTTAGAAACCAGTGAACAAAGAAAAGAAACAAAAACAAAAGAAAAAAAAACACAAATAAAATGATACCATCGCTACTCATTAGCATACGATACCCTAACTCAGCAGTGCATTTCATGTCATATACTCAAATTTCGTGCATCTCCAACTCTTCTTTCACAAATAACAGAGATTTTTTCTGTTTTTTTGTTTGACTTTTAGAAACCAGTGAACAAAGAAAAGAAACAAAAACAAAAGAAAAAACACAAAGAAACTGATACCATCGATACTCATTTGCGTACTATACCCTAACTCAGCAGTACATTTCACATCATATACTCAAATTTCGTGCATCTCCAACTCTTCTTTCACAAATAACAGGGATTTTTTCTGTTTTTTTGTTTGACTTTTAGAAACCAGTGAACAAAGACAAGAAACAAAAACAAAAGAAAAAAAGCACAAACAAAATGATACCATCGCTACTCATTTGCATACGATACCCTAAATCAGCAGTACATTTGATGTCATATACTCAAATTTCGCACATCTCCAACTCTTCTTTCACAAATAATTGGGATTTTTTCGGTTTTTTGCTTGACTTTTAGAAACCAGTGAACAAAGAAAAGAAACAAAAACAAAAGAAAAAAAACACAAAGAAACTGATACCATCGATACTCATTTGCGTACTATACCCTAACTCAGCATTACATTCCATGTCATGTACTCAAATTTCGTACATCTACAACTCTTCCTTCACAAATAATTGGGTTTTTCCTGTTTATTTCTTTGATTTTTATAAAACTGTGAACAAAGAAAAGAATCGATCTCAAGATTAACCATTTTTTCCATGACGTTGGCATTAGTTTTTATATAAAAAAAAATCAAACAATGCCGTTAAAATGCAAGATGTCCATTAAATGCGAGTAAAGAAACTACAAAAAAAAAAAAAAAAAAAAAAAAGAACCCTACATAACAAAAAAGGTATAGGAATTTAATGTGACGAGTGGCGTTCCTTCTCATCGGATATTTTTCTAAATCCTATCTATAATAACCAGCATTTAACAGAGTTCTTCAGATCGCAATTGGTGAGTCCAGTCCGGGATTTAATCTCCATAAAATTCAGTCTGGGAAATACCAATTCATACAAGCATATGTTCAAATAGGCATGACATTTTCAGTTCGACAAAGTCGCGAAAAGCTTCAGTCACACTGATACCAAAAGAGGCAAAGCAGAACATGTTTCTTTCTCGGAGCTTGACGTTACTGGAAACAAAGCGGTCCTAAGTTTAGGATGCAGTCAGCTACTCTTCGCGAAATCACTAGTTACCATTGATTTCGCTCTCGCAAATTTTCGTAACTTTTCACGCCACTAACGTGAAAAAAAATATCTTTACTAGTGTTGCAGAGGAAATGTAAATACTTCGTACTTTGGACCGCATTGTTTTTCTGCTTAAAGGAACAGTAAACTTTAAAACAACGTCCTCGAAAATACGAATTTTTGCTGTCATGTTATGCGGGTGACAGGGCGATGCTCATAGAGCGGAAATTTGTTTCCCTACGGCCATTGGGAGCTGAGTAAATAGCTGACAAAATTTCTGGTGATGACGTCACACTAGACAAGCGGTCAGTCAGACCACTTCTCGCACCAGCGGCATCTGTGTACTCGGTGCGGTAGGGGTTATGAGGGAAAGTACCAGGTAATTAGTGTCAGGAATTTATCTCCTTGTGTGGCACATGTCCTGTTCATTAGTCATCAAACTTTCTGCTGCAATTTACACAACTGGAATGAATTTTAAGCAGTTTACGGATTTCGCTGAAACCCTTGGTTTACAAGCACTCAGTAACTACTTTTTACAAAGTGGTGAAATCTTTAGTTGGGCCAATAATCAAATTTACGTGGCACAGTGTTTTAAAAACAAATTACTGATGATTTAAAATTATGCGATTCCGAAATTTGGGTGAACGGAGATGGACAGTTTGATTCGCCAATTTTTTTTTATTTTTTTTTTTGCGCCAAATGCTGTACGTATTCCATTATGGATATTCGCAAGGGAAATGTAGATTGTATTGTCGTCCAAAAAGGTGTTTTTGACGGGGACTTAGAAAATAATGCGTGCGATTTATTACTCTCAGACCTCTATGAAGAAATAAAGATATCAGTTTTTTATCAGATAGACATAGAAGCATTCGTGCCCTATGAAGAAAAATTATCCCAAATTGATCATCACATGGCCAAAATTTTGACTAAAAATCTAAAAGCTGCTGAATGCTGAAAAGAAAGCTCCTTTACTAGAAACATGGTGGTCCAGTATAACCAACCATTTATGGTGGTAGTAATGGAGATGCTGAACTGCTGGTAGAAAAATTTCTATCTCTGACTAACCTGACATACAGTAATAGAAGTAGAAATAACAGTTAGATAAACTGCCGTTTTACCTAACTGTTTTTTCTGGGTCTGGTTCATTTGCCCGACGTTTACTTCACCGAAGGGTCACTTGACCGAAAATCACTTCACCGAAAAAATTGTTTCACCGAAAGATCACTTGATCGAAGCGTTCATTTCACCGAAGGGTCACTTGATCGAAAGGTACATTTCACCGAAGGGTCACTTGATCGAAAAGTTCATTTCACCGAAAGGTCTCTTTACCTAAAAGTTCATTTCATCGAAAGGTCATTTCACCGAAGGGTCAGTTTATCGAAAACGCTAGATTTCATTACAGGATCTGTTGAAGCACGGTGCAAGTTTGACAGACAGACCACCGAAACGTTAGGGGATCATACTCAAATTGCACTTTTGATTTCTCCGTGTCACAGAGAACGCAAAGATTTAGTTTTAAGGCAAAAATAATTAATTTTAAGTCCCTATGCCTCGGCCTAGGCCTTTTTAGCAAGTTTTATCATGTTCATACGTTTTTCATAAAAATCATGTTCAGTGCTCATGTTCATAAATAGTTTACATGAAAAGTCAAGTTAATAATGTTGCACATTTATTCAGGCAAAAAAGAATCAATATTAGGGCCGTAGGCCTCGCTTAGGCCTTTTTAGCAAATTTTAACCGTGCGTGCTCATGTTCATAAGGTTTACATAACAACTCAAGTTAATGATGTTGTACACTTATTTAGGCCAAAAGAATCAGTCATAAAGCCCACGGCCTCGGCTTAGGCCCTTTTAGAAAATTTTAATCCTGCATGCTCATATTTATAAGGTTTACATAAAATGTCAAGTTAATAATGTCGCACATTTATTCAGGCAAAAAGAATCAATATTAGTGCCGTAGGCCTCGCTTAGGCCTTTTAGCAAATTTTAACGGTGCGTGCTCATGTTCATAAGGTTTACATAAAAAATCAAGTTAATGATGTTACACATTTTTTCAGGCAAAAAGACATAGGCCTCGCTTAGGCCTTTTTAGCAAATTTTAACCGTGCGTGCTCATGTTCATAAGGTTTACATAAAAAATCAAGTTAATGATGTTACACATTTTTTCAGGCAAAAAGAATCAATTTTAGGGCCCTAGGCCTCCGCTTAGGCCTTTTTAGCAAATTTTAATCGTGCGTGCTCATATTTATAAGGTTTACGCAAAAAGTCAAGTTAATAATGTTGCACATTTATTCAGGCAAAAAAGAATCAGTCTTAAAGCCCTAGGCCTCCGCTTAGGCCTTTTTAGCAAATTTTAATCGTGCGTGCTCATATTTATAAGGTTTACGCAAAAAGTTAAGTTAATAATGTTGCACATTTATTCAGGCAAAAAAGAATCAATATTAGGGCCGTAGGCCTCGCTTAGGCCTTTTTAGCAAATTTTAACCGTGCGTGCTCATGTTCATAACGTTTACATAACAACTCAAGTTAATGATGTTGTACACTTATTCAGGCCAAAAGAATCAGTCTTTAAAGCCCTAGGCCTCGGCTTAGGCCTTTTTAGAAAATTTTAATCCTGCTTGCTCATATTTATAAGGTTTACATAAAATGTCAACTTAATAGTGTCGCACATTTATTCAGGCAAAAAGAATAAATTTTAGGGCCCTAGGCCTCCGCATAGGCCTTTTTAGCAAATTTTAATCGTGCGTGCTCATATTTATAAGGTTTACGCAAAAAGTCAAGTTAATAATGTTGCACATTTATTGAGACAAAAAGATTCAATTTTAGGGCCCTAAGCCGAGGTTTAGGAACTCTAAACGAATTTCGCGAAAACGTTCCATGTAAGCCAAGCGAGAATTGTGCTTTAATTTGAAGAAATTAATTGCCGATGATCCGAGGTACACTTGGTTTGAGGGAACTGTACCCCGAACTTCCGTAGTATTATATTCTGTGCCGCTGGAGTCTGTCAGTGTATCCAGGATGTTCCCCTTGAAGTGTCTGCGAAGTCTGTGAGCTTTCGGAGGGGGCTTTCCCCCAAAATGTTGAAATGGACGTAGAGCTGTAAACATTAGAACCTTGCTTTATATAATGATTCTGTACACGATCACGAATTTTCAGGAGGGTGGGACGAATTCACCCTCCCCAAGTTTCTAAGAGCGCAGACAGGTGTTCAAGGTAAGGGATTTGCTCGCAATTTCTATGCTTCATGTTGTGTTTAGTGCCAAACTATGTATGCCCTTCCCCCTCCCCCAGAAATTTGGTGAAGTCTGTAAAAGGGATACGAGGTGCTTGGTTTTGAGGGCTCTACCCCCAACTTCCGTAATTTTATATTCTGGACCTCTGAAGTCGGTCATCAGTGTATCCTCGATGTTACCCCTGAAGAGCTCTTGAAAACGGGGGGGGGTTCAGTTTCACTCCACATTCCTGAAAATTCGTGGGCGTGTACAGAATCATTATATAAAGCATGGGTCTAATGTTTACAGCTCTACGTCCATTTTAACATTTTGGGGGAAAGCCAACCCCCTCCAAGATGACGGACCTCGCGCACGCTTCAAGGGGAACATCCTGGATACACTGACAGACTCCAGCGGCCCCGAACATAATATTACGGAAGTTGGGGGTACACCCTCCCAAAACTAGGTGTACCTCGGATCCTCGGCAATTTTTTTCTTCAAATTAAAGTGCAATTCTCGCCTCGCTTGGCTTACATGGACCGTTTTCGCGAAATGCGTTTGGAGTTCCCAATTCAGTTCTCAATATATGCCCAGAAACGGCAATCTTTAACCCCACCCCCCTCTTGATTTCTTTAACTTGACATTTTATGTAAACCTTATGAATATGAGCACGCACGATTAAAATCTGCTAAAAAGGCCTAAGCCGAGGCCTAGAGCCCTAAACTTGATTCTTTTAGCCTGAAAAGTGTGCAACATCATTAACTTGAGTTTTTAGGTTAACCTATGAACATGAGCACGTACCGTTATTATTTTCTAAAAAGGCCTAAGCTGAGGCCTAGGACCTTAAAATTGATTCTTTTTGCCTGAAAAAATTGCAACATTATTAACTTGACTTTTTATGTAAAGCTTATGAACATGAGCAAGCACAATTAAAATGTTCTAAAAAGGCCTAAGCTGAGACCTAGGGCCCTAAAATTGATTCTTTTTTTGCCTGAAAAATTGTGTAACATTATTAACTTTACTATTTATGTAAAGCTTATGAACATGAGCAAGCACAATTAAAATTTTCTAAAAAGGCCTAAGCTGAGACCTAGGGCCCTAAAATTGATTCTTTTTTGCCTGAAAAAATGTGTAACATTATTAACTTTACTATTTATGTAAAGCTTATGAACATGAGCAAGCACGATTAAAATTTGCTAAAAAGGCCTAAGCGAGGCCTATGGCCCTAATATTGATTCTTTTTTGCCTCAATAAATGTGCGACATTATTAACTTGACATTTTATGTAAACCTTATAAATATGAGCACGCAGGATTAAAATTTTCTAAAAAGGCCTAAAACGAGGCCAAGGGCTTTAAGACTGATTCTTTTGGCCTGAATAAGAGTACAACATCATTAACTTTAGTTTTTATGTAAACCTTATAAACTTGAGCACGCACGGTTTATATTTTCTAAAAAGGCCTAAGCCGAGGCCTAGGGCCCAAAAATTGATTCTTTTTGCCTGAATAAATGTGCAACATTATTAGCTGGACATTTTACGTAAACCTTATGAATATGAGCACGCACGATTAAAATGTTCTAAAAAGGCCTAAACCGAGGCCAAGGGCCCTAAAACTGATTTTTTTTTTTTTTTTTTGTCTGAATAAGTGTGTTTACATAACAACTCATTAACTTGAGTTGTTATGTAAACTTCATGAATATGAGCTCGGGGGATTAAAATTTGGCAAAAAGGCACAGGTCTATCTATGACTTATAATTAATGTTATATTTCGAAAAACCTACTTATGGGGAGGTGTTTAAAAGAAATTAAAAGTGTATTTTTTATACAATCCAATAATGTTTAGGTGACCAGTTTTTAAAAACCAGCACTCCAACAGATCTATAACAACAAAATTCTAAGTTTTCGATAAACTGACCATTCGGTGAAATGATCTTTCGATATAATGAACTTTTAGGTAAAGTAATCTTTCGGTGAAATGAACTTTTCGATCAAGTGTCCTTTCGATGAAATGAACTTTTAGGTGAAGTGATCTTTCGGTGAAATGAACTTTTCGGTCAAGTGACCCTTCGGTGAAATGTACCTTTCGATCAAGTGATTTTCGGCGAAGTGATTTTCGGTCAAGTGACCTTTCGGTCAAGTGAACGATACCCGTTTTTTCTAGTTCATATTTTTCTTCTTGTTTTACATATCATGTTCAACTAATGCGGTATTTTTATTTTCGTGGGGCGGGGGTCATTAATGACTTTGCACTTGGGCTACGAGAAATGCTCATAAAGTTGTTTCTCCCATGACAACAGGAGAAACCTAAAAAAATATATATGCACCTAGTTCAATGAAAAATACCTTTATATACTCTTATACAGACAGCAGCTGACAAATCTTTAGTGACAGTGGGAGTTAATCGAAATAGTTTGTGCCATTTCCAGGGCAACAAACAAAACCCGAATACTGTTGCTCATGAGATTCAGGAAAGCAGTCTAACAACACAAGAAGGGATTACTTTTCTGATTTTTCACCCTACAGGTATCCAGGCATTCACCCAATATACAAATTGTTTTTTCGCAATTCGTCTCCATAGTTTGCTACATACAAGTTCATATTTTTTTCTCGTTTTTTCCAGCCCGAGGAATCATTTGATAACGACATGCCTGTAAGGTGTGGATGTTTAAAACAACACTGTCGAATGATTCGGGGTTTATTATACATTGCGCACTACCTTTTATTTTCAGCATCTGATCACTCTTGTTTCAGCACAAACACTCAGCGTCTATTGACATTCTCTCGCATTTATAACATCGTCACCAGTCAAGATTACTTTTTCTACCCTCGAGTTTGTTTTCACATTTCTTGTTAAACATTCGTACTGTACCGACAGAATATCGTGGTTCAAATGAATAAGGATTTGCACTAGCTATTTTACAGATTGCTGGGATCAACTGCGCTGCACAGAACGGTAAAGAGTACCGGCTGGAGCCCTACACACGCTGAGCGTCTGGTCTCTTGTCTAGTGTAACGTCACTGCTGATTTTAAAAACCGCTGTAGCGGGAGAACTACTTACGATAAAGCATTTCTGATTGCGTTAGTTTTCATGTCTCTTTCGACATTACATTTTCGCGGAGAAAAAAGACCGCCCGAAATGAGTTTACTGTTCCTATAATTAGTAAGAAGCAACAGTGGAAAGTCTACAGAAGTGGAACAAAGCGAGATCTAAGCAGATCTTGGGAACTTTTACTAGACTCTGTATGTCAGGTACAGAGATGTGCGTTGTCGCCGCCGGACGTCAGTAGCAAAACCTCCAGTGACCACACCCGACGACTGAGTCTTCACCTCACGTAAGGTAGGATGATATTTCTCTAAGGTAGGATGATATTTCTAGACGCTGTATATCAGGTACAGAGATGTGCCTTGTCACCGCCGGACGTCAGTAGAAAACATCGAGTGACCACACCCGACGACTGAGTTTTCACCTCACGTAAGGTAGGATGATATTTCTCTCCCCAACTCCAGTTCCGAAGTTGTTGTATGCATATACAGTATACACTGATTGGCCACTTTATTATGAACACCCTCTCAGTACTTCGTTGGGCCACCTTTTGCCTTTAATACCGCGTCGATTCTTCGTGGCATGGACTCCACGAGATGTTGATAGGTGGTTTGTGGAATCTGAGACCATGCTTGATGAATAGCACTTTTCAGGAGTGTGAGATTGCAGGGTTGTGGATCCAGCTGCCTGATGGCTCGTTCAACTTCATCCCACAAATTCCCAATGGGGTTGATATCTGGAGATTGTGGCGGCCACCTAAGCAAAGTAAACTCACCGGCATGTTCCTGAAACCAATCCTGTGCAATACGAGCACTGTGGCAGGACGCATTATCTTGTTGAAAGTAGCCATCGCTATTGGAATAAACCATCCACATGACATGATGCATTTGGTCCGCAACGATGTGTAGATATGATGTGTCAGTCAGACGTTGATCAACATAAATTATAGGGCCCAAAGCATGCCAGGAAAACATTCCCCAAACCATAACCTTGCCTCCACCAGCTTGAAGGGTTGTAGCAATGCTTTTGGGTCCCATGCTTTCGTGCTGTTTCTGCCAAATTCTCCCTCGGCCATCGGCATGGTGCAACTGAAAACGTGATTCGTCGGAGCACATAATTTGTTTCCAATTATCGACTGTCCAATCCTTGTGCTCCTGTGCGAACTGGAGACGTTTTCTCTTGTTAACTGCAGACGGCAAAGGTGTTCGAAAAGGCCTTCGGCTGCCATATCCCATCCGATGCAGTGTACGGTGAACAGTGCGTGCAGAGATCATTTGAGGGGATCCTTGATTAAGATGGTCTGTAATTTGCTGCACTGTTGCCCTTCTGTTGTCTGTTACCAGTCTGGACACTCTTCGTTCCGCCCGAGCAGTCACTAGTCGATGACGACCACACGTTGCACGTAGAGACCCAATTTTTTGGCTGACAGACCAGTCTTTAAACACTTTTAACAACAGCTGCTCTGGAGCATTTCACAAATGCGGCGGTTTCGGTGATACTCGCTCCATGGCTCCGAGCTCCTGCCATCATCCCACGTAGAAAATCCGTCAGATCGCATTTTTATCCATCTCGTCACCCAAAAATCACTTCTACTACTGTCTCAAGCACTCAGCTTTCCCTTTTTATACTAGCCTCGCCCTCTGGCGGCAACAGCGTGCAGCCATTGCTCATTTGCTTAAAACTGTCAGGTGGTCATAATAAAGTGGCCACTCAGTGTACATGGATATGTATATATAATGCACGGTTGCAGGTCTTCCTTATAGGTAAATTGGAGAAAATATCCTTCACTCTAAACTCACGGGCTTGACAGGCCTAAACAGCATGGGCAATAAACATGGCTAATTTTATCCTTTTATTTTAACGTTAACTTTTATTTGGCCGCCCCGGTGGCGCAGTGGTCTAAGCGATGGCCTCTGATCATTCGTCCGAACGGGGTCCGGGTTCGAATCCCGGTGAGGCATGGATGTTGTGTTTGTCTAACGACACTGGCTCTCTCCCTTCCCTGGAACCAGTGACCCTAAATTAGGGACGGGCGACTGCTTATAGCCCATTGAGTTGCTCACGGTGGTCGTTAAACCTCTAATCAAAAAAAAAAAAAAAAAAAAAAAAACTTTCATTTGACCGCCACCTAAAAGTTCTAACTGATTGAACTAATTTTGTTATAATAAACATGCTAATTACTTAATCCTGTGTAGCAAACTTTTCTAGGCTGTGTGTATTTTTCTGTATCAAAATATGCGGCATATGGTACTTTTGCAAATACCTCGTAAGGAATCTATATGTAAGCTCATGGTGAAATCCGTAAACTCTGACATTGGGTTTCTTAAATTTATGGGTAGGCAACCCAAGGAGGTTAGAAGAAGAGGAGGTGAAATGACCCGTTTTGAGTGAAGCCAAAACAGATCAGCTGTTCCGATCCTCTCTCTGTGGTGGTGGAAGTCTGCGGGAGTTTGTAAACGTGACGTCACTTCCTGTGCCAAAAGCAGTTTCGCTTAGCGCATGCAAACCAAGTACGCAAACAAAGAATATTTCGGACTTCGTATTTCTCAACATTAGGGTTTTTGGTTATATTTTAAACATGGTTCATTGCACATGCGCTGTATGCAAGTAACCATGTGCAGATGCACTTCCGCTCAAAAAATCATTATTTTGTTCAATTTTTTAAAGAAATACCAACACATATTTTCCTATTTTTTCTGATTTTTTTTAATTACGAGAATGAATACTTCAGCCTCGATTTTTTTCATGACTGTATGAGTAGCGTAAGAGTCCGAAAAACCCGTTAGAAATCGCGATTTCCCCATAGAGATATATAGGAGATTCTCGGATTGGGCGCATTGGCGTAGTCAGCTGAAAAAAAGTGGCGTCACGCCAATAGCACAGGGAGAGTGGCTGTTGCCATCTCCTTATTCCAACCTCCTTGAGGCAACCTCACTGTTTATCCACCTAGACCATGTAATAAGTATTCCTCGACCACCAGTAGCGCACCGACGGTGGGGGTCAAAGGGATCCGGACCCCCCCTAAAAATAACAGCAATAACCCTTAAGATATTAAGCTATTACAAATATAATACATAGTTAATTCATGCATACTATATTGCATGCACACGCAAGGTATGTTTTTTAAATTAAGAAAAAGGATGTGTTTTCTTTTAATCCTTGTTGAGAGGAGTTCCTCCTGGGAAAACATGAGCTTCTGCTAGGATCTCACTGTTTGTTCTACGTCTGCCGGGAAGGTGTGGGTGTGGACTAGTGACTTTCTCGGTATCTCAGTTATGCTGTTGGGTTAATCGGTCGGGGGGTAGGCGGTAGGGGATGTGTAAAACTGTTGATACATCTGCTCTGTAAAGAGCCTGTGACCTTGCTGAAGACTGCGGTCAGCTCTGATCTTTCGCCCTTCGGACAGAGTCACTTCAAGTTCTTAATGACCATCCAGAATTTTTTTTTTCATATTAAACCGCTCCCTAGGTATTCATTGGAAACATAGGATAGATGGAAGGACGAACAGACGCATAAAGCGCATGCATGGTGTGACAGTCATGTGCAGTCCGTAAAAACCATCCACAAAATTTGAAATTAAACTACAGCGGTTGGCAAGAAATTTATCAAAAACAGGAGGACGTACAGACAGACGGACAAAAAAGTGCTAACGTGGTGTTAGGTGTAAGAGTTGCGTTCTGTCCTTATGGTCATCCTCTAAATTTCAAGTTTTCGACCAAGGAGGTTCAACGAAGTTTTTGGTAAGTGTCCAATCCGTGATAATACTAGTGTTATATATGGGAATGAATTATAATTCATAATTATAAACGGATTTTCAGAAAAGGAAAAAATAACGGATGTTAATACGAAATCAGTTTCAAAACAAAAAAAAAACAATTAAAAAAATTATTTCTTCGCAATATTGACTACATTTTTAGACATCGACGGGTTGCCCATCTTGGAAGTAGATCATTTGATGAAGTTGATTAAAGTTGTTAAGCTGATTAAAGTTCTTGTATGAGGTAGAACTGAGATAAAATCCTCGGTTCGGAAACGTTAACCAGGCAGCTCAGAAAATAACTATTAGCTATTCTTTTAGGGAAACCAAAGGGAGCAGGTCTGCACGAAAATCCCAGGCAAATTTCTTTAGTATAAAACTTACACTACACTGTGGTATCAAATTACTAGTAACAGCCAATAGTAATCAGACACGTGCGATCCTCGCTTACTTACGCAACTATTACGTTGAGATTTCTTTGTTAACAGCTCAATGCAAAAGATTCAAACGTCGATAGTGACAATATGGCAGAAACTCGTGATTTAAGCGACTTTGAAAGGGGCATGGCAGTGTACGCTAGGCCGGCAGGTGCAAGCATCTCAGAAACGGCAAACCTCCTCGGCTATGAAAGAACAACAGTATCGATGGTATACGAGTAGTGCATAACAAAACAAGCAGTCTTTGAATGGAACCTTAAGAGATATTCAGTCACATATCTGCAATGTAAATTCTTTTGTACACATTTTCTCGAAGACTATTACTTTGTAAATTATTTTGTACACATTTTCTCGAACTATTACTTTGTAGTATTTGAAATTTTAAGCACAAATAAAAACGACCCGTAGCTAATATATGCCACAGTTAGTATTCCGAAAAATTTGTTAGAATTGTTTTTAATTCAATTTACCTGACTCGAACTTATTCCAATTTGGCGTTAGATGGCACGATAAGTTAGCTTAGCAGTGTTAGCTTAGAAGAAACGAAATCTCTCATTTCTGTCTGATTTTTCTAATTATCTGAGCTAAATAGAAATCAATAAATGGGGACAAAAGTGAGATTGGAAACTTTTCTTCCTTAAATCGTCTTAAGTCCGTTCATTTTTTGAAGAGAAAATGTGTATATTAGCAGAGCACATCTGAGTTTGAGCTATAAAAACATCACTTACTTACCGAGCTCCACCTCAAAATAACGTCATTGGTTAAAACGTAACGGCGCGTATTTTGTCTTTTAATTCTCACTGTGTTTCCTGACTTCATTCAGTGCGTTAACTGAAAAGTTCTTATCAAAACTCCCTCCTGATGAATGAATTCTTCTTCGATTAATTCACCTGGAGCCAACGAGAGACCTTTCCTATTCTGAATATGGCGAGATCAGCAGTAATTCGCTGACGCCAATGTATGGGAAAGTCACTCAAGACGCAAAATCCACGCTAAAGGAGTGATTTTTTGCGCCATCTATCGCAGAAGATGAACTCTAACACTCAGGGGCGGGTTTACCATTGGGCCAACCTGGGCAATGGCCCAGGGAGCTGTACATAGAGGGGCGCCAAAATTTTGAGAATACATGTGGCACAAGACGCTTTATGGGATCCCCCCCCCCCAAAAAAAAAAAGAGAATGAAATGGGATTTTTCATTTCTACAAATTATAAACTGAGTAGTATAGTACCTTCAATACTTAAGAAAATAGTGCATTCTATGTGTTGTTTAATTATTAAAAATATTAGTTCATTTTGAAAGTGAATTCAGTGTGACTCAGAAGCCCCCGAGGAAGTTATTTCTTCCTGCTTCCTGGCAAGGTCAAACTCAGAAGAGGGCGGAGAGGGGGAGTATTTCTTTTACAGAGCTCGCAGACAACGGGGAACAAGAGTGGGAGGCTAGGGGAGGGGCAATGCACTGCACTGGCGCATAATTTTTACAAGGCAATGAAAAATCTGATCGTGAGGACAGCCCTGGGATGTAGGTTGAAAGACTGGAATCGGACTCCAAGAATTCAAGGCCCCAGGGTATTGTGGGTGACAAGAGAGGACAGAATACTTACTGGTTAGAATGCATTCCAATTGAGCTTATGACACCAGCTGCCTGCTTTGGGATTACCCCTCTGCCCTCCTGTCAGTTTACATGTATGTTTTCATTCTCGCTTTGTTCTTTTGGGAGAAATCATTACTATTAATCATCACCGTCAGCGAAAATGTCGACTACGAAGTTTTCTGGATGCGAAAATAGAAAAAAAGCTTAAAAATATTGAAAAAGAAGGGCATCTGTTAAAAAAAAATACCGAAACTTAAAAAACTTTTTTAAACCGGCAGAAGATGACACAGTAAGTAAAAAGAAAATGCAGTGTTTGGTTGCAAGATCTACCGATGAAGAAGTGAAGGAGCCAACTGAACAAGAACTAAGGGCTCAGGGTAAAGATCAAATTTGTGAGTCTTCCGATGGTGAAGATGAGGAAGGTAAGTCTAACACAAATCTTGGAGGAATTTTTCAAACTGTTGAAGGAAATGAACTTTTGTTACATCATATGATATTAGATCCTGCTAAATGGAAAGTAGACGATTCATTTGTTGATTATATTACAAAAATTCATCCGAATCAAAATTTAAACGAAATAGATTTTACAGTTTCAAAAAGATCTTATAGTGATTGATTTGGATCTGCCTCAAAAGGATTATTTTACAACAGTCTCCAAAATGGTAAAATTGATAGAAGAGAATGGTTATTGTATTCTGAGTCAACTGGACGCGTTTTTTGTTTACCATGTAAACTGTTTGCAAAGTGAGAGAGTTCTTTCTCTAGTACAGGTTTCTATGACTGGAAACGCGGAAACATTATACGATCACATGGTGCTTCATTTCAGCATGTGGAGTCTAACACACGCAAAGAATAATGGAAAGATTGATTGTGCTGTAATCAAGCAACTGATAAATGAGACAAATTATTGGAAAGAATTACTTTTACGGATTACCGAAGTCATTAAATTTCTGTCTTCTCGTGTATAATGAATTAGCTTTAACTGCTAGTAGTTATTATTATCATGAATAAGCTTAACTGCTAGTAACGTTGTAGTAGTAGTGATTTATGATGAATAAATAAAGTCTTAAGCTGGTTGTTAATAGTAACACTTAATGAAAGAGACCTAACAGCCAGACAGAGGTCTGACAAAACTATGAACTGAGAAAAACGTACTTACTAAGAAAACCTTTTATTAGGGAAACTCCTGGTATTATCCACACATACTTCACAGGTCACACAACTACTCGATATCTGGCTCTCACATATAACGAAGTTCCTCTCACATATAACGAAGTTCCTCTCACATATAACGAAGTTCCTCTCACATATAACGAAGTTCCTCTCACATATAACGAAGTTCCTCTCACATAAACGAAGCTCTCTTTACACCAAACGAAGATCTCTTTACACATAAAACAAAGCTCTCCCTACGCACATCAACAAAAAGCTCTCTACGCACATAAACAAAAGCTCTCTCTGGTATCGTTGAACGCGCCTATTTATACTGCCAACCACCACGTCATGACTTACACTCATTGCCACATATCATTCAGCGGGAGAAATAACATCTCGTTAAGTAAGAAGATAATTTACATAGGAAAATAAAATAACGATAGTAAAATCAAAAGGAAACTGAATCTAGAGTATACGTTACATCATCTCCCCCTTAATTTTTTTTTTTTTTTTTTTTTTGTCGAAAAACCTATCAAATTTTGGAGTGTAAGTCTTACATTTCGTTGATTGACGTTTATCGTCCTCTTTTTTTGGTGGCAGCAGTATGTACAATATCAAACTTGGCATGACAAAATCAAGAAATCTGTGACCGCAGCAATTGCCTGTGAAGCAGGAAACACTTTATATACTTGAACAAAACAAACCTGCATCGGCATAGCTTACTTTTATTCTGCCTAGCAGGAATCACTTTTTTAATTTCAAATTACGTCTTCCTATTAGAGTTGATTACAAACCAACTGTATCAGCAGCAGCGAAGATTGCCTGTAGCTGCCTAACAGTAACAATTTTCATTATTTTATCCCTACGCACATATATATAGATTTCAAATTACGTCCACATATTATCATTGAGTACAAACCAACTGTATCAGCAGCGAAGCTTGCCTGTAGCTGCCTAACAGTAACAATTTTTACTATTTTACCCCTAAGCACATAGATATATATAAAAAAATTGGATTAGTAGATGGACATAGAAGAGATATAAAAAAAAATACATATATACACAAAAAGAATGCATAGGCCCACACGAAAAAAAGAAATTCTGACACGCCAACTGGTCGTGCAGGAAAAACAACAAACGGAGAAAAGAACCTGTCCACGAGAACTTGCTTATCTCGAGGACGCATAAAAAACTCTAGTACGATAACGTTTTCCAGGCCTAATCAGACTGGTAAATTCAGGTGGCGTAGATCTTTTCAAAGACTTGAATGGATCTGGAACATCTGCAGTCTGTCGGTCAAGAAATCCCGGTGGCTGACAGGAACGGTCAGGAACGGCTGAAGTCCGTCGGTCAGGAACGGCTGAAGTCTGTCGGTCAGGAAATCCCTGCAGCTGACAGGAACGGCCAGGAA
Source organism: Macrothele yani (assembly GCA_039090855.1). Classification (NCBI taxonomy): domain Eukaryota; kingdom Metazoa; phylum Arthropoda; class Arachnida; order Araneae; family Macrothelidae; genus Macrothele; species Macrothele yani. The sequence continues at coordinate 97,596,161 of CM077005.1, read as the reverse complement.
CGGCTGAAGTCCATCGGTCAGGAACGGCTGAAGTCCGTCGGTCAGGAACGGCTGAAGTCTGTCGGTCAGGAAATCCCTGCGTCAGACATGAACGGTCAGGAACGGCTGAAGTCCGTCGATCAGGAACGGCTGAAGTCTGTCGGTCAGGAAATCCCTGCGGCGGACAGGAACGGTCAGGAACGGCTGAAGTCTGTCGGTCCGGAAATCCCTGCGGCTGACCGGAACGGGCACCCCCAGGCTTTTGATATGTAGTCCCTTTGTGCTGGGGCCCGTGTTGTCCTTCCAGCATTCTTTTGAAGGGACGTGGCTCCGGCCACATCGTTTGTTTTCGCTTTCTACCTCAGGGCATGAGAGTAGAAGCAGGCATCGGCCCTGTTTGCCCTGAGCGTAGGTTCCAGGGGCGAAACACGGGCTGATGCAAGGATCTCTGCCTTCGGCGCTGTTGCGGAGAAGCAGATTGGGGAGACAAGGTGCGTTTTCGACCAGCTTTTGGTGTTGCTGGACGGTTTGTAATTTGTGTCTGACGTTTAGGAATCGTCAAACTATTGTCTATATCTGATAAATCAGAAATATCTGATGACTCTGAGTCGCTGCTGTAAGTCAGTGGTCGTGCAGGGCGATGTTTATTTCTGCCTATAGGAATACTCTCTGACGAGGTATTCAAGGAAGTAGGAGCTTGTGTTGGTGCAGAGTTATTAGGGAATGGTGCAGCAATAGTCTTGGCAATGGTTGGAGGGAAAGGAACGATACTAGCCTTTGAAGAACTTGATTCGAGCCTTCGTCTTATGGTTGAATCAGGTTGCGTTTTTGGAAGCCCGTCTTGTGGAGGGGAGGGTGAAGAAAAAATCACTGGAGATTCTTCAAAAATGTTTGTCGGTTCGTCCAAAATTTCTGGAGGTTGATTGTGAGATATAGACTCTTGAGTCTGTGGAACAGAAGGTTGAGTAGGGTTGATGATAAAATCGATATTTCGTTCATGATATTTGCGACGCTGAGCAACGTGTACGTATTGAAATTAATTGTCAGGTTTTTCAAGAATAATGTTATTTTCAAACACATTTGCCACCCGATACGGACCTTCGTAGCTGGGTGCAAACTTCTTTACTAAAGTATGAGAAACAGAAGACTCGAAGTGCGTTTCCACAAGAGTGAGATCTCCAACGACAAGATCTGGTTCTCTACGCCTAGTATTATAGTATCTTGCTTGAGCCGCTTGTGCTCCTATCATTGCAACACGAGCTTTTTCAGCCATGATTCGTACTGATTGTGGAGTTGGTCGCTGGTTTAGTTCGTCGATAATCCCAGTTAAATTTTCAAAAGGGGTTTTAATTTTTCGACCCAAAAAAAGTTCAGCAGGAGTAAATTTAGTAGATTCGTGAACAGACGAGTGGAGGGCGAACGAAAAAAGCTCAAGATGTTCATCCCACCGCTCGTGATGATCCATTACAAATGTAGCAATCATTTTAACGAGACTGCGGTTTACTCGTTCCGCGGGATTACTCTGGGGAAGATATGGGTAAATGAATTTATGCTTAATGTGTAGTCTCGCACACATTCTTTCAAAAATGTCAGAAATAAATTGGGGACCATTATCCGAAACTACTTTATTAGGTGCACCATATCTAGAGAATACTTCATTAATTAATACATTACAAATAACTTCCGCCGTAGCGGCTTTAATGGAAAAAACTTCAACCCATTTAGAAAAATGATCAGTTAATACTGAAACGTAACGAGCTTTGTTTTTAACAGATAAAGGATAAGGTCCCAATAAATCTATTGAAATAATATCAAAAACATGAGAACTTGAACTAGATTTCCAGTGACCGGCCGGTCTTACATTACGGTAATTATGAATCTGACACAAGTGACATGATTGAATGTATGCGAGCACACTTTGGTACATGCCAGGCCAATAGGCAACATCCCGCAATTTACAACGGGTCTTGCGAATACCTAAATGGCCTGCAATAGGTTTATCATGAAATTCGTTTAAAAGGGCCATTCTAAGGGTTCGTGGAATACATGGGCGAAACTCTGCCCTAGTAGTCCGAGATTTCGTATAGTAAAGAAGACCCTCTATGACTTCAAAATGCTGTGACCTTCCAGCCAGAGAAAGATCACTTTGTTGTGGTGAACCCGCAAGCAAAAAATTATAGATATCCCCAAAATCTGGATCAATTATTAATTCTGCCATTATCTGCTCTCTGGATGTTATATCAGCTATTAGAAGTAAAGGCTGACATCCAGGAGTAGTTTCTGTGGGAACCCCACTTATCGGGACGCGAGACAATGCGTCCGGTAATTGATTCTTATGACCTGGTTGGTACGAAATTTTGATATTGCTCTCTTGTAACTTAAGAGCCCACTTCATAAGTCTTTGAGAGAGGTGCTTAGCAGAATTCAAATACTGAAGGGCAGAATGATCCGTAATTATGTTAACTGTCAATTCGTTAAGATAACATTGAAATTTGTCAAGAGCATACACTACAGCAAGACATTCACGTTCCGTAGCTGAATAATTGCGTTCAGCTTTGGCTAAAGTACGGGACGCAAAAGCTATTGGATGCCCAGCTTGTGACAAAACGCAACCAAGACCAACTCCGGATGCGTTAGTGTAAATATCAAATTCTTTAGTATGATCCGGGAAAGCCAACACAGGAGGCTGAGTCAACGCAGACTTCAGTGTTTCAAACGCAGCGTTAGCCTCAGGTGTCCAAACAAACTTCTTGTATTTACGTTTCAAAGCATACAATGGCTCACAGATTGTAGCATAAGCGGAGATGAACTGCTGATACCATCCGGTCATTCCCAGAAAGCGTGATAGTTCTTTTGCTGTTTTAGACCGAGGAAAGTCAACAATAGGCCTAATTTTTTCATTATCCGTAAATAAGCCGTGGGGAGTGATTTTCAACCCCAGATATACAATCTCGTCCCTCGCTATCTGGCATTTACTAGGTTTTAACGTCAAGCCAGCATTGTATATGAGTCGGAACACCTGTTTGAGCAGAGAAAGGTGCTCGTCAAAAGTCTCGGATGTAATAATAATGTCATCCAAATATAAATGCACATGGGGACCTAGAACAGGTCTGAGAACCGTATCCATAAGCTTTTGGAAAGTAGCAGGTGCAGAAGCTAGTCCAAAGGGCATACGCAGGTATTCATAAGCCCTAAAAGGAGTCACAAAGCCTGTTTTATCGATGGAGTCTGGATGTACCGCCACCTGCCAATATCCACTCGCCAAATCCAAGGTTGACATCCATTTAGTTGACGACAGGTCATGCAAAATATGCGACATGACAGGTAGTGGATAATTGATCGTTTTCGTGACTTGGTTTAGTTTGCGGAAATCTGTCACGAAACGAAATTCATTGGGTTGTTTCTTTGGAACCAGAAAGGCAGGTGCAGCCCAGGCGCTTGTTGATTCCCTTATTATGCCCTGTTTAATCAACTCAGAAATTTGACGTTGCATTTCCTGTTTCTTATGGGGAGCACAAGGGTAAGGTTTCGTCGCTATCGGTTTCGAACCCTCAGTTTCAATGACATGATAAACCACCTGTGTGAAACCAGGTTGATCGGAAAATAAACCAGGGCTTTCCTGTAAAAGGAGAGAAAGCTGGTTTCGTTGCCTCTCATTCAGTTGGTTACTCAGTAACAAATTCGTTATGTCTATAGTATCCGTAGGAATCACTTCGACAGGTTCCGGAAAGGAAATAACATGTTGTACGAAATTCAGAGTAACTTGAAAAGTATTGATAAAGTCCATGCCCATTAGACATTTAACAGGTAGTTCGTCTATGAGCAGGAAAGAATGCGTAAAACGAGCCTTTCCCAGTCCCAGAGATAATGTGACAGTTCCTGTGATACTGAAGATTTCGTTATTTGCACCTCGCAAATACTGCGTCGCAGGCTGAACGTGTATTGCAGGAAAATTTTCAGTGCAAAACTTCGTATTTAGGGCTGATATTTCAGAACAAGTGTCGAACTTTGTCTCGACAATAATATCTTCAATTATCAAGAACACATCAGGCAACTGAGGAGTTTGGACAGTCACTAATACTGTTTTAGGGTCAGAATGCTTGGTATCAGGAAACAGTACCGACCCTTGGTCTACTTCTTTTGGAAGTTTAAAGGATTCCTGGTTGTATTATCATGCGGTCTGAAACCTCGGCCCTGCCGGGTATCGGGAAAGTTTTCACGATGAAGAAAACTGCGTGAAAACTGCTGCGGGAACTCCGCATGTCTGTTGAAATTTTCATTTCTATTACTTCTTCCCTCAGCACGGGCAGAAAAATCATCATTGCCCTGAGCATGAAAACGTTCCGAATTCTGCGGATTGGAACGGGGTCGAGCATACTGTGCATTTGTACGGTACCCGGAAAATTGATTCGAAACTCGCTGTTGGTGTACCACTCTTCTATGCGGTGGAACGTATGATGCTTGGACTTGCACCTGTGTACGCCCGCGTTGAAAGTCATTAGGCCTATTATGTCGCTGAGGATTTTTGTAATAAGCCTCGCGGGGTGCCCGAGCATGGTGGGTTGGACCCTGTTTGCCGTGTCGCTCTTCATACGTTCGTATGAGGCGAAGGCATTCATGAATTGTAGCAGGGTGTCGGACCTCAAGAAAATCCTGTAGAAATGGATCGAGCTGTTGCAATAGGGTGTCCAACATGTCGACATGACTGGCATGTGGATCCCATAAGTTATACAAGCGTGTTGTTTCTAAAGCAAATGCAACAGGGCTATCGTTGGGTCCTTGCTGACGAGAAAAAGTTGTTGTGCAAGGCTAGCTCGACTGAGGCCGAAAGGAAAGACTTCCAAAAATTCCGCTCGGAAATTCTCATAATGAGAATCCGGGTTCGACACTCTCCACTGCCGATACCAGGTCTTAGCGGTATCCTTCAAGCAAGTGCCTGCTATTTGCACTTTGCAGTCTTGAGGTATATTGTATAGATCAAAATGATCCTCCAGGTCCTCAAGAAATTTTAAGGACCCCTCCAAACCATTGAAATGAATTGTTTCTGCATGCGGCACGAAATGGGCAAGCATTCTGCTTCTCTGAGAGGATTGAAATCCCTCAGGTACGACCCGCGACTCAGAGTAATAGGAAGCTGGTGAATGACGAAATTGCGAAGAATGCCCGGGTGCTTGGAAATCATTATCAGTAAAGTGAGCCCCACAGGCTTCTTGCAGATAGTCGAAATTAATCCCATCACCAGCGAAACTTGCTTTAGGGTGAAACATTGAAGTTGTCTCAGGTAAGGAAGACATGGGTAATAATTGTCAAGACCTCGTGTTCAGAAAAAGTTCGGGCGCCAATTATAATGAATTCAGTTTCTTACTGGTAGTTGTTGTAGTAGTTATAATGAACAAGCTTAACTGCTAGTAACGTAGTAGTAGTAGTGATTTATGATGAATAAATAAAGTCTTAAGCTGGTTGTTAATAGTAACACTTAATGAAAGAGACCTAACAGCCAGACAGATGTCTGACAAAACTATGAACTGAGAAAAACGTACTTACTAAGAAAACCTTTTATTAGGGAAACTCCTGGTATTATCCACACATACTTCACAGGTCACACAACTACTCGATATCTGGCTCTCACATATAACGAAGTTCCTCTCACATAAACGAAGCTCTCTTTACACCAAACGAAGATCTCTTTACACATAAAACAAAGCTCTCCCTACGCACATCAACAAAAAGCTCTCTACGCACATAAACAAAAGCTCTCTACGCACATAAACAAAAGCTCTCTACGCACATAAACAAAAGCTCTCTACGCACATAAACAAAAGCTCTCTACGCACATAAACAAAAGCTCTCTCTGTTATCGTTGAACGCGCCTATTTATACTGCCTACCACCACGTCATAACTTACACTCATTGCCACATATCATTCAGCGGGAGAAATAACATCTCGTTAAGTAAGAAGATAATTTACATAGGAAAATAAAATAACGAGAGATAGTAAAATCAAAAGGAAACTGAATCTAAAGTATACGTTACACGTGGATTAGCATTTCGTGGAAATGAAGCTAACGACAAGTTAGAGAATAATAATAGTGGCAATTATCTAGGTATCCTTGAACTGATAGGAAAATTTGACCCTTTTCTGGAGCAACATTTGAAAAAGTGTGGAAATAATGAAAGTGGAAATGTTATATACCTTTCGAAGAATATATGTGAAGAATTCATTTCATTAATGGCCTTATGAGTCACTGATGCAATAAAGAGTTGAAGTTGAGAAAATATTACCCTATTATTATAGACTCCTGCAGATTTGTCAGAAGTTGACTAGTTAACTGTTATTTTTCGTTATGTTTTGAAAAATGGACAACCAGTGGAACGATTTATTTGTTTCTTGCCCAACTCTGGTCATAAAGCAGTAGACATGAGAGAGGCTTTATTGAAGGTGTTACAAGATTTAAAAATCAATGTTAAAAACTGCAGAGGCCAAAGTTACGACAATGTGAGAAATATGTCTGGTGAATATTCATGTCTCCAAGCTCGATTAAAAAGTCATAACGGTTTAGCCTACTATATTCCATGGGCAGCAAATTTGGTTGGGAAATCTGCAGCGGGATGCTGCTTTGAAGCTACATCTTTTTTTATGTTCGTACAGGAAATATACAACTTTTGGTCATTTTCATCACATAGGTGGAAAATCTTGAAGACAAGTCTTCAAGATAGTTATAAGCTCCACAACGAATCTGGATCGCAATCGCCACTTCTTGTACCCAAAACGTTATGTGAAAGCTGATGGTCAGCAAGGGTTGATGCATGCAAGGCCTTACGCTCTAGTTATTCCTGCATTAGAGATGCACTTCAAGACCTCGCAGAAAACACCGGTGAAAAATTAGAAGCAAGAGTAGAATCAGGGGGATTATTAAGTAATATGAATTTGTTAGAAATGGGCATTCTCTTTGAGCTTTGGAGTGATATTTTACAAAGAATTGATAGTTGCAATAAAACACTGCAGAAAGTGAATGTTGACCTTTCAGTTGCTGTAGAACTGTACGATACTTATTAAACATTTAAGTGATCTCTGGAATAAATTTGATAAGTATGAAGAAGATGGAAAACTTTTGTCTCAGTGCGACGAATATAAGAAAAAATGTTACTAGAACCCGTCGGAGAACTACAATTTCAAGAGATGAATGGCAATAAAGAAACTGTTTTCACTGGAAAGGAACATATGCGAATATGCATTTTCCATACGATCATTGGTGCAGCAGTTGAAACGTCGAAGAGATGCGTATTCCGATGTGGAGAGCATGTTTGAGTTTCTAATGCAATTATCAGATGTTGATGAGACAACACTATCTCAGAAGGCAAAAAATCTATTGACAGTTTACTCTCAAGATTTAGGCACAGATTTTGAACAAGAATGTCTTCATTTCCAGAAATTTTGGAATAATTTAAATAGACAAGCAGTGACAGATTCAAGTGTTAGTGTTCCTGTTGAGCATATGTTGAAACTGATTAGGGAAAAAAGAATTGATTCAACTTTTCCAAACATTGATGTTATCCTAAGAATTTACCTATGTATACCCATCACTAATGCCTCTGGAGAAAGAAGTTTTTCTCTTCTGAAAATCGTCCACAATTATTTGAGGACATCTAGTTCTCAAGAAAGAACAAGTGCATTGGCAACTTTGTCACTTAATTCGAAGATTGTAGAAACATTAATATTTGATGATATAGATTTTGCCACAAAGAAATCGAGAAAAAAAAATCTTTTAGCGGTGAGTAATTTTACTATATTTTTACTATATATAAGATATGTTTATTCATTTCTTCTATCTCTCAGTCACTTAAGTGATACACAATGCACATTAATAGCAGCAGTCATTATATTTTTTTAAAATTCTAAAATTAATATTGCATACATTGTAAATTTAAATACAAAATTTTGCAGACAAATTTTTCAGAAGTGTGTTAAAAAAACAATTTCATTTGTAAATATAAAAAATTACTGTGAAACGACGTTTTAAAATTATGCGAATTAAACTTGTGAGAAAACGACACTTATAAATTTTTATTTCAATGCCCATTTTTAAATAATTCATGTGCTAAAAATTTTACAGGGTTGGGTTGTACTTGAGAACATGCTGATTCTGAAAGAGGCATGATAGTGGACGCTAGGCCAGCAGGTGCAATCTTAGAAACGGCTAAACTTTTCGGCTACGCAAGAGCAACTATATCGAGGGTGTACAATGACTGGTGTACAAGTACAAACAGCAAAACAAGAAGTCAGCGGCGTTTCTGTTGGAAAAATCGGCTGATCCATGCTCAAGGGCAACTGTGCTAGATAGTTATAATATATATATATAGATAGATAGTTACGATAGTTATAATATATCAACATCATCATCATTGTCAACCATTATCAATCCACTGCTGGACGAAGGTCTCCCCAAGTTTCCTCCACAACGGTCTGTCTTGTGCCAGTCTCCTCCATGTCACTCCCAGCAGAAGTTGCTCATGCAATCAAGAACATGAAGCGGGGGAAAGCTCCAGGAGAAGATGGAATTACTATAGACATCATACAAGAAGCAAGTGGAGAAATTGAAACAGTACTCGCCCAAATTTTCACTCGATGCCTTAATGAAGAGGAAGATTCCTGAGGGATTGGAATCCAATCTAAAATTTCGGCTGTTCATCGATGGTCTGTTCTTCTGGCAGTATGTCCAGCCCATTGCCATTTCAGGGATTTAACTCTGATCATGATGTCTTCCACTCTTGTCATTTTTCGGATCCACGTGTTCCTCTTCTTATCTCTCCTATATAGATTTTACACGACCTAACAGACAAGTTCCGTAGCTTCAAGTAATCGCACAGTACAAGAGCGAGAGCAGAAATTCAGCACATACAGCCTGCCGCATACAGCCCATTTCAGTGGTATGTGAGAAAGCTGCCCACGCATTCATCTGCGTGCAGGGGCGAAACATAACATCTGCCCCCTCACTTTGCTTCCTTTATAATTATGTCCGTAATAGGAAATTGAATACATATTTGATTGTTTTTAGTTCCTGCCGTTTAAAAATTCTTCTGATAAAAAGAAACATTTTTTTTTCTATTTTAATTATTAACCATATATTAATAGAACTCTGAATTTTTTAATGCCATTTCTGAGACTCCGGTTAAGCTGTTCTGGATTGTCTAGTATTAAAATAAAAATGTTCCACAAAGTACCAGCCTCACAGCGATCAGCAGGATAAAGAACTCTCACCAAGTACCAGCCTTATAAAAAAAAAAAAAATAATAATTGCCTTGAAATTCCGGAAAATTATTGTGTTTTTATAAGAAGAGCAAGAACGTTTTCTAATTCATTTAAGTATAATAAAATCATTCTTTCTTTTAAGAAAGAAATAGAAGGGAAAGAAAGGATGAAATATTGGGTGAAAGAAATGTACGCAATTCATTTAAGTTTGATGAAATCAGTCTTTCTTTTAAAAAAGAAACTAGAGGAAAAGTAAGGAATGAAGTAGTGGGGGAAAGGAACCTAACTCACTAAGTACACTGCTGGCCACCCAAAATGCAACACCAAGAAGGAAGCATCCGATTGGCCTGAAATTCGCAGCATGCGTAGCCCGCGGGAGGACATGCAAACGATTAGCTTTGCAGGGCATATGCAAATCATGTGCGCCCGGTACGCCACCGAGAAGCACTATAAGAAGGGTGCACAGAAGGCGAGGTGTAAGTAGTGGAAGTGTGTTGTGCTGCCGGGCCTGTGCGTGGGAAGCCTCCTGATGCCTCGTCGCAGAATACGGCAGTCATTCCAGCACGTTTAGGAGTTCGACAGAGGACGAATAGTGGCTTATCGCGACAGCGGTTTATTGTACCGACACACAGTCGCCCGTGTGGGACGACATCCAGCTACAGTGAGGCGAGTATGGAATCGGTGGGTGCAGGAGGGACGGACTGACCGACGTGAGCGATTGCCGCAGCCGCGGTACACCACCGAACGAGAGGACCGGCATGTTGTGCGGCAGACATTGACGGCTCACACTGCCACATCACGAACGTTACCGCAGGAATTAGGGTGTGTTGCGCAACAACCTGTGTCAGCGCGAGCCGTTCGACGTCGTCTGCAGGAGCGGGGACTTGTCACACGGCGGCCATTGCTCCGATTACCATTGACGTTATACCACCGGCGAGTGCGGCGGCAGTGGGCCGTTGAACGCCGCACCTGGACTACGGAAATGCACGACATTGTCTTCTCCGACGAATTCCGCTTCTGCTTGCAACAACACGATGGTCGGATCCGCGTGTGGCGGCACCGCGGCGAGAGATTGTATGACGCCGGCATTATGCATCGCCATACCGGTCCGTAGCCTGGCGTTATGGTTTGGGGCGCAATTGCATATGACACCCGCACCCCTCTGGTACGCATCGCCGGTACACTCAACAGCCACCGCACCACCTCCGACGTTTTGGAGTCTGTAGTCCTCCCTTACCAGCAGGACCTGCCAGCGGCCACGTTTCAACAAGACAATGCGCGCCCGCACGTGGCACGCATCGTGCAACAATTCTTCACGGTCCACCAGGTGTCACTGCTGCCGTGGCCCGCCTGTTCTCCCGATATGTCGCCCATCGGACACGTCTGGACGCTGATCGGCAACCGCGTGGCCTGGCAAGTACCACCCACGGCTACGCCTGATGAACTGTGGCAACGTGTGGAAGCAGCCTTGACCGACATACCCCAAGCCCACATCCAAAGCCTCTTTCGTTCGATGCCGCGGCGTGTAGCGGCCGTTATTGCCAGCCATGGGGGCCACACGAACTATTGAAGTCTGCGTGTTCCGCAAGTCGCACGGGCCTGTAATCTCAATCGTTTCATCTTTATATCTGTTGTTATGGGTCCACTAAATCTGTCTTTGCTATCTCGTGTCCTTCTTGGTGTTGCATTTTGGGTGGCCAGCAGTGTATGATAAATTCAGTCTTTCTTTTAAGACAGGACAGAGATGGGAAAGAAAGGAATGAGATAACGTAAGAGCTATGGTTCTTGTGGAATTCATACTAATGTATAGATGTCCGATTCAGTACAGTTTGACATTGTTCATGATGAGAGTAAAATGTTTTTATATCAAAAAACTTTGTCATATAGATATAAAATTTCAGTTTTATATTGATGTAGACTACTATATCGATATAATCGTTTTGTCATGTTCAAGTGACGTCATCGCGTCCTGTTTTACCCCATCACAATATGCTTTATGATGAGCTGACCAAAATATGATCTGGCCTCCATTGTCAAAAAACAGTTCCGACGCCCTTGATCGTATACGTCCCCTTGGTGTGCTACTCGCCTCTGCTGACCACTGACAAATTCGTCTGCAGTGGGCACGGTACTACCAAATCAAACTGTCACCCTTGTCCGGTGAATCACGTTTCCAGTTAACACGCTAATGGACGGACCAGAATATGGCGCCAACAATACGAACCGATGGATTCCAACTGCTTAGGGCTCACTGTAAGCATTAGGTTCTAAATAATACCTCTGGAGCAGCCATACGATGCCAGGAAGTATTTTAACATCAATACAGACCAGGCACACCCGCACATGTCCATGATGTTTTCTGATGAAGAAGGCTACTTCCAGCAGGATGATGCGCCAAGCCACAAAGCTCCGATCGTCATAAAATTGGTTCCAGAAGCGCGACATTGACGTCAAAGTGCTTAAATGGCGCCCACAGTCGCCAGATCTTAACCCAACTGAACATCGGCGGGATGAGAAGAAGAGAGCTATTCGTACCAGAGATCCACCTTCAGCGAACATTCGGCAGTTGACGGATGCAATCACATCCACTTGGCTGAACATTACCTGTATAGAACGATATGCCGTCTTCGTTGAATTAATACCACATCGATTCGAGGCAGTCTTGAAGGCCAATGGCGGCCCACCACGTTACTAGGTAGGGGTTCGTAATAATTCGCTGCTTCAGTGTATGTTTTTAACCACCTCAATTACTTTAGAATTGACAGTTACCATTTGTTTCCTGGAAAATATTAACAATCCTTGTCCGCCAGAGAAAACGAGATCGAATAACTTGTAAAAATAAAGTTCTTTTTGCCAGTAGTGGGATTCGAATCTGTCTCCTCGTTCGGGAGTCAGTTATTATCTCAGTTGAACTACGTCAACCTTGGCTTATCCCTTCAACTTGCCGTTTTGAATCTTGCGTCACTCACCTCTGCGGTACGTCACATATATCCCCCCGCGACAAAGGCGGAGGCACGAAATCGCAGGTTTCGGCTACCCCGCAAACCCATGCTGGTAGAAGAGCTTACTGTATAGGAAGGTATTTTTTGTCAATTCCAGACGATGTGTGGAAAAGGCATCACGTATTATACACACAGGACCACCAAATTCATTGTTCTGTTTGGGCGTCAATGTGAAGATAAACCCATATTGCCGGTGGTGGTATTCGATCCGACGTCTCCTCGCTCCTGAGCCAGTCATTTTTCCGACTGAACTACACCGACCTGGCTTATCGCTGCAGCTTCCGCTTGCGTCAGTTCTTCAAAAACTACACAGTCTATCGGTATAGCTTGGAGGTCAGTGGCGTATCTAGGGTGGGGCAAGTAGGGCACGTGCCCTGGGCGCCAATGTTAGGGGGCGCAAGAAAGCCGAAGGAAATAGTGTGTGTTTGCTGTTCGTTTGTTGAAGAAAACTTGTTTTGAGAAAACTTGATAAGAAATGAATTTGAGAAACCCAAAGTCATAATAAAAAAGGAGAGAAACGTTCATTCTGAACGGCTATCGTCAATAGCGCGGTGAATGCAGTGGCATGCGTGGAGTACACATAGACACCGCGCTAGACCGACCGACTAGCGCGGTGTCTCTGTGTACTCAGCTGTTCGTGCGACAAGCGACGCGTGGCGGCACAGCGGTGGCATTTGTTTTCTACTAGTTTCAAGAAGATTTAGGATTGCCTGTTTCAGCAGCTTAGAATTTACTTGAAAATCCATAGGTAAATTGGGGCTGAAGCTTACGGGAAGGGAAGACAACACTTAACATAATAGCCTACATCTTTGTACACAGCCAAGTCACATCATTGTGACCACATCCTTCATTTGAAGTCAACAGCGCGTAGTCAATGAAAGAAGGCATGTGTCGTGAGCTGTCTTGGAGGGTATATAAGGTGAGCTGTATGCAATCGGAAAGCATATCACACGTTGCTGTCATGGATAAAAGGAGCGATTTATCAGATTTGCAAAAAGTGATCATTATCGGCTTTCGGGCCAAGGGTGGCAGTATTTCCGAAACAGCGCAGTTTGTGAACTGTTCGCGTGCTGCTGTGGTTAAAGTGTATCGTTATTGGAGAAATGGCACCATTGCGAATATGCAATGTGGAAACTGCGGAGCACCACATGCCATTGATGTGAGAGGTGAACATGGGCTTCGAAGGTTCGTGAGGGCCAATCGACACGCTACCGTGGAGCAACTCACCAGCCGAAGGAACCAGCGGGCTACCGGAAGTGTGCCTAAAACGACAGTTTAGCAAACCCTGCTGCGTATGGGGTTCCGATGCAGACGGATGGTCACTGCACCTATGCTAACGAAGGTGCATCGATGTAAAATGTTTATATTTGCAGTGCAGTAACGGAATTGGACCTCCTCCGATCGACAAAGCATTGCCTTCTCCGATGAGTCACGTTTTTTGCTTCATCGAACGAATGAACGTTGGCGTATAAGGCTAGAAACATCGGAGAACAAACACTTGAACAATTGCTGGAAGAACACAAGCTGGTAGGGGCAGCGTTATGGTCTGGGGAATATTTTCGTGCATTCTCTGGTTCCATTCATACCTGTGGAAGGCACTATGGACCGAATTTGTTATGAACTCGTCCTTGCAGACCACGTACACCCATGTATGCTGATTGTCCGCGCTGCGGTGGATTGGATCTTCCAGAACGACAATGCGGCGTGTCACATATCTAGAAATAATGTCCATCAGTGGTTGGAAGAGCACGATGAAGACTTCAAAGTACTTCGCTGGCCCCCTTATTCCCCAGACTTAAACCCAATTGAGCATCTGTGGGACCACCTCAATTGTGTTGCTCTCTCTATGGATCCTCCACCACGCACCCTCCAGCAGTTGTCAGATGCAGTGCAGTGAGCATTGCTCCACATACCTGTGAACACTGTTCAGCACCTTATTGACTCATTCCCAGGTTGGTCTGGCTGCTGTCCGCGTTGCACACTGTGGTTACTCAGGACATTACCTGTTGATAACAATAATGTGGCTCAACCGTGTATAATATAACTGTGGTCATGCGTCCCTTCCACAAAGTGCTGCTCTCTCTTTTTTAGACAAAGCAATCCCACCCCCCGAGGTAAGCTTCTGAATCCGCCCTACCGAAGCCATCCCCCCTTAATCAGCTCCTGATACAGGCGATGTGGTGGGCAGTGAAAATCAAAATAAAATACCCATGATAACATGCTGCTCTTTTTATCATGATAAAACTAAAAAGAGATGTAAATTTATGATGGTTGGCTGACAGATTGGATATTCATTGCAATGCTAAAACAAACGATAAGGCAAAAGCTCGAATTTACCTTAGATGAGTAAATTTCGAACTGATAAAATAAGAAAAATGCAAATAATTTTTAAAAAATGCTTCTTCATTGTTTTGGACAGATCACCTTCGAAGTTCTTTCTGCGTCAAGGAAAACGGTTGGTAAAAGAAAGTTAATTTTTAATGAAATAAATTCATAGAGGATTGCATTTATGGAGACCTCGCTTAAGTCATAATTCATTAGAGGAATAATTGGAAGTCAATTAGGCTATTAAAGAACGCATTTAGATCTAATAACTTTCGATAAGCCAATCAGTCCGTATGTAACGGTGTGAATTGCAGTCAAAAAATATACGCAAGTGTTTTCCCCAGTTTGTGTGCAGGATTCAAGTGAATTATGACAACCTTTAATACCAATTACGAAGGTGCCTGCATGGAGAAGAAACCATTTACTAAATTAATTTTCCCCCTTGCAGTTCCATTAAAATTATGTGGGGATACTTTGGCGTGTTTAAACCTTGCAGCAATTAAGTTTAATCACCTATTTTGGGAGGCCCTTTTAGGGTGTCAGAGTCTTAGAGATAGACATATGCATTTGAATGACTGCCCGTATAGTTGTAATACTTTCTTTTATTTACCGATTCACACTTCAAAGATTCAGTCTCATATCTGAACAGTGAAGTGCATGAAGATGAAAGAAGTTTTGGAGCATTGCCTTTTATCAGATCGCCTAACAGTGGAGCAAGAAAATTCCATCAGTCTAGTGCTAGTCATGCGTATTTCATCTGATGATATGTTCTACGTCTAGTTCATTCTCCATGTTCTTCCTACACTGTTAATAATTTGGGAGTACGTTGCAACAAAACGTGGTGCTGCAGCAGCTGCGCCATTTGCTAAGAAAAGGTACACCATTGTATTGTGCAAACAAAACATAACAACATGATGCAAATTTGCACCAGCCGCCCCGGTGGCACAGTGGTCTAAGCTATGGCCTCTGATCATTCGTCCGAAAGGGGTCCGGGTTCGAATCCCGGTCAGGCATGGATGTTGTGTTTGTCTTACGGCACTGGCTCTCTCCCTTCCTTGGAACCAGGGACCCTAAATAAGGGACGGGCGACTGCTTATAGCCCATTGAGTTGCTCACGGTGGTCGTTAAACCTACAATAAAAAAGAAACATTTGCACCACGTAATGATACAAGGTTGCATCACATCATGGAGAAAGGTTTCACCACGTTGTCTGGCTTTGTTTTCATTACGCAATGACCCATTCTCAGAAATATCTTTTCTGAGAAAACGGTGCAGCTGATGTAGCACTATTTTATTGGTGCAACTTACCACACAATTTTTAAGTGTAGATGAAACCATAAAGGAAGGATCCATAGAGTGGAAACAGACATAGGAGCCCATGGAAATTCCTCACATAGAAAGTGGCGCCCCCACGGACCTAAAACGGAAGCAAAATGTGACGTGTTCCCGTGACGTCAGCAATAGTTGCTACGGCAACTCAGCGCTCGGAGTATTACCAATCCACATGCACAACATTTAGTGTCTTTGATATACGTGGGGTTAAGTGAGAACATAGTGAAAAATAATAGACCAGATATAGGAGAAAGGTTTTTAGTTAGTAGGATAGAGAACAGATAGGAAGAAAGTACTTCAGAAATAACAAATAAATTACGAAGATGGAAAACAGTTTTCACAAATGGTGGCCAATTATGGAAATACAGGCTACAGAAATGCCGAGTAAAAAAAGATAAGCCGAAAAGCTAACGAAGCCAATAACGTAGATGTCGAAGCAGATGACAATTGAATACAAATTAAAATTGTAAGTGAAGCAGAGTGGGTATGGAAGAAACAATCAAATGAACAACAGACACGTAAAAACCCAAAAGTTATGAATTCTGTAAGGAAAAGTATACGATCAGTAAGTAATAAGCAAAATAATACCACTTATTAGAACGCTAGAGGAATTGAAAACCAAAAATAATCTTAAAATTAATAAAGTATTGCGTTTATTCGTCTTAAACACTGCCGGATAGCAAGCCGAAGTCAAAAGTCAAAGTAAAAACATTCGTTCGGACAAAAATCACGCGGTTCGTGACTAGCGTCTCGAGGTAGAGACATCCACATGTATCGAGTTATCTCATTGGCAGCAATACAACTGGGACCAACCAATTGGCGAACGGCATAGTAACGGCTTTAACAGTTTGGCGGTAATAATGGTGGATAATGGCTACTGCTACGCTGCGAAGAGGTAAGTTTGAGAGAATAAGTAAGTAGTTTTCTTTAAAACTTCTATCAAGTTAATAATTATATTTGGATGGATACTGCGAACAGGTTAAGTTGTTCGATTTGTACTGTTTCATTCGGGTAGAAATACAATTTGAGCCAGATATACGTCGTCGAAGTCGTGACACAGGCTGTTTACATCTTAGTTAACATTAGTTTCTTCGTTGGCGGTTGTCGATAGTCCTGTACAATTGATATTTTAAGGTGAAATTGGATTTATTTGATGTGCTTTTATGTTTTGCAGCTATTATCCACCATTATTACCGCCAAACTGTTAAAGCCGTTACGATGCCGTTCGCCAATTGGTGGGTCCCACTTGTATTGCTGCCAATGAGATAACTCGATACATGTGGATGTCTCTACCTCGAGACGCTAGTGCGGTTCGTGGGTGTTCCCTGGGAAACCAGCTGTCAATCAACTGCAGTTCTGTTTTAGGTCGCTGGTGCGCTGCAGTCGACTTCATGACGTCATGAGTTTCAGCTTTATACAGCCAGTGTCTTCTCTGTATATCCTTCCTTTATGGATGAAACCAAGTCACGGATTATTGATCACGGTTATGGAAAATGGTTGAACTACATCTTCTTTACTCAGTTTTTATCAGTTTCTCTAGTTTTGTTTTCTAACGTTTCTGTTAAATCGTTTAAATGGAAATTTTACATTAATTTAAGTACTGTGTAGAACAGTAAAAAACTTAGCTCACGTAATGTTTAACTTTTCGTAGTGAATTGGCTTCCCTGTGAAACCCGAATATGATCTCAGTTGTAGCAGCTGACAGTCTTATATAAAAAATATATATACACTGAGTCGACGAAAATCATGGGGTACCTACCTAGTAACAGGTAGGCCCACCACCGTCCACCTTTCCCCGAATAAGGGCAGTCACACCGAGAACCATTGAATCTGAAAAGCGTTCCACAAGTATCTCCACCCATCTTGCTACAGCGCTGCCCATAATTCCAACGCATTTTTATAGGAGAAAGATCCAATTCTCGAACGGACCTTTCCACAGCATCCCGAAGATTTTCCACAGGTCTGAAAGCGTTCCACATGTATCTCCACCCATCTTGCTAAAGCGCTGTCCATTTTTCAACGCATTTCTAGGAGAAAGATCCAATTCTCGAACGGACCTTTCCACAGCATCCCGAAGATTTTCCACAGATCTGAAAGCGTTCCACATGTATCTCCACCCATCTTGCTAAAGCGCTGTCCATATTTTCAACGCATTTCTAGGAGAAAGATCCAATTCTCGAACGGACCTTTCCACAGCATCCCGAAGATTTTCCACAGGTCTGAAAGCGTTCCACATGTATCTCCACCCATCTTGCTAAAGCGCTGTCCATATTTCCAACGCATTTCTAGGAGAAAGATCCAATTCTCGAACGGACCTTTCCACAGCATCCCGAAGATTTTCCACAGGTCTGAAAGCGTTCCACATGTATCTCCACCCATCTTGCTAAAGCGCTGTCCATATTTCCAACGCATTTCTAGGAGAAAGATCCAACCCTCGAACGGACCTTTCCACAGCATCCCGAAGATTTTCCACAGGTCTGAAAGCGTTCCACATGTATCTCCACCCATCTTGCTAAAGCGCTGTCCATATTTCCAACGCATTTCTAGGAGAAAGATCCAATTCTCGAACGGACCTTTCCACAGCATCTCGAAGATTTTCCACAGGTCTGAAAGCGTTCCACATGTATCTCCACCCATCTTGCTAAAGCGCTGTCCATATTTCCAACGCATTTCTAGGAGAAAGATCCAATTCTCGAACGGACCTTTCCACAGCATCTCGAAGATTTTCCACAGGTCTGAAAGCGTTCCACATGTATCTCCACCCATCTTGCTAAAGCGCTGTCTCAACGCATTTCTAGGAGAAAGATCCAATTCTCGAACGGACCTTTCCACAGCATCCCGAAGATTTTCCACAGGTCTGAAAGCGTTCCACATGTATCTCCACCCATCTTGCTAAAGCGCTGTCCATATTTCCAACGCATTTCTAGGAGAAAGATCCAATTCTCGAACGGACCTTTCCACAGCATCCCGAAGATTTTCCACAGGTCTGAAAGCGTTCCACATGTATCTCCACCCATCTTGCTAAAGCGCTGTCCATATTTTCAACGCATTTCTAGGAGAAAGATCCAATTCTCGAACGGACCTTTCCACAGCATCCTGAAGATTTTCCACAGGTCTGAAAGCGTTCCACATGTATCTCCACCCATCTTGCTAAAGCGCTGTCCATATTTTCAACGCATTTCTAGGAGAAAGATCCAATTCTCGAACGGACCTTTCCACAGCATCTCGAAGATTTTCCACAGGTCTGAAAGCGTTCCACATGTATCTCCACCCATCTTGCTAAAGCGCTGTCCATATTTCCAACGCATTTCTAGGAGAAAGATCCAATTCTCGAACGGACCTTTCCACAGCATCCCGAAGATTTTCCACAGGTCTGAAAGCGTTCCACATGTATCTCCACCCATCTTGCTAAAGCGCTGTCCATATTTTCAACGCATTTCTAGGAGAAAGATCCAATTCTCGAACGGACCTTTCCACAGCATCCTGAAGATTTTCCACAGGTCTGAAAGCGTTCCACATGTATCTCCACCCATCTTGCTAAAGCGCTGTCCATATTTTCCAACGCATTTCTAGGAGAAAGATCCAATTCTCGAACGGACCTTTCCTCAGCATCTCGAAGATTTTCCACAGGGTCCATGTCCGGTAAACGGAGAGGCCATTCCAGAGTTGGAACTTCTGCGGAATGTTCTTCTAACCATATTCAAGTTACCCCGGCTTTGTAGGGAGGAGCATTACCCTTCTGGAAGAGTCCATTGCCCCGTGGGTGCTGATAATCATGAATGGATGGAGATGGTCTGAAATGATGGACATATAACGTGGACAGTTCAGAGATGCATCTGGACGTTTCAAAGGTTGGGAAAACACAAGTTTGTCCGTGTCCCCTTACTCCGAAGGAAGTTGCTCTCCCAACTGTGCTACGGGGACAGAATGTCTCGCTGCTAATTTATCGTCTTGACACATGCTTTCACCTCCGTAGTACGTCACATCATCTCCCTTTTAATATTTTTTTTTTTGTCTTTAAAGCGAAGTAGGAATTTTTCATTAATTCCAAACAATGTGTGGAACAAACATCACACATTTTTTGAAGAACCCAACGGCCAATGGATCCATTTTAGACAATCGGGCGCCGATGTGGAAACACAAGTTTGTCCGCATTGAATCCGCATTCCCTCATTCCGGAGAAAGACGCTCTCCCAACTGAGCTACGCGGACAGCATATCTCTCTGCAGATTTGTCGTCTCGGCACATGCTCTCACCTCTGTAGTACGTCACAAGGTCTTAAAGTGTGTCAGTTTAACACACCTCAGGAAATGCGAGAGTTATTAGAGCTCACCCTGCAATTTTTCTTGTCCACCCAATTTAAGATGTGCCATTTCTCAATTTTTTAACTTTCAAATATTATCTGGACTCTGCCAAGAAATAATTAGTGCCGTGTTTGTCTTCGTGTAGAATTACATATATTTCTTCCCAGGAAAGTGTGTTGCTTACTTCTCCACAGAAAGGTTATCAAAATGACATTTCCAACGACATGAAAATTTAAATGTCTTCCACTCTTCCAAATATTTAGTCTAAGCCCTTTTACACATTAGTGTGGCCAAAGACGAATGAGGAGGGTGGATAGGAATTCACTGAAGAAGGTTATTACTAATTGCTCTGTTATTTGTTAGTGCTACTAAGTAGGAGATTCCAACACGGAAAGTGTATTCGAAAGCTATGCCAGCGGCATAGGGCAGTGAGAGGCCAAGACGTGGCTGACGACTGCTTTGGAAGATATGATTGTAAGACAAATTTGCTTGCTTGAAAGAAAGTAGTTAAGGAGGGACAAGGTATTGTGTCTGCCTGTTCTTGTTTCTCCTTAACCCTAATCTATGAAAATATTTGCTTTCAGACCCTTCTCGTAGGCATAAAATTTTCTATTAATCATTGTGTGGTGCTAGTGGAAGTGTGTCATGTTTGCTACACAGGTATGTAACTCTTTAGGTTTTAATAATTTTATTAAAAATGGGTGGACTGAATATTAACAAAAAAAGACCCTAATTTTTTGTTTCTTTTGTATTCAAAAACTGCAAAAACTGATGGCAGTTCCAAAATTAATAAGTACATATCCAGGGAAGGGGAGACTGCACGAATTTCTATGCAGCAGTAAAAAGCATTAAAATTTTTTTCTTACAGTGTTTCGTAAATAAAGTTGCTATTAAAGTTGCCCCAGCAAAAAATAGTTCTCGTTAACCCATCACCCACGTTGAATTTGAAGTCTAGCGATATAGATGAAGCCGGTTTTATTGATTTTCAACGTGTTCAGGCAACAAACGCCCCAAAAACATCTCCACAAAAAACAATTACTAATTGGATATTTGGGTGAATTACCTAAAACTGTGATAATTTCCTAGCAAGTAATACAGTAGTTAAAGCGAATTTGCATCTAAATATTATTTCACTATATCGGAAAACTTTGCAATTTGTGAAATTTCTTGTAACGGTATTAGATCTGTTTTAGAAAAGCGACAAATCAGAATAATTTATGTAAATTTAAAATCAAAGTGATGTGGTAACTATGAGACAATTTTTTTGATTGAGAAAGTAAATTGGATTAAACTTCGTTGAGAGGAGGTAGATCTAGGGGCGAATTGTCCCATCGAGACACTGGGACATTACCCAATGGACCACTCAAGAAATGTCCCAAACTTTTCTATCCTTTTTGTCTGAATTTTTGGGAACGAATGAATAATGATTTTGGTACTTATGAATAATAATTGTTAAATTTATCTGAATATTAAGTCTGTCTAGTAATTCCTAAAAATAATATTTTTTTTTAAAAAAGGAAGTGTTTGTGCGATTCCTTCTATCTATATCCATGGCGCACTTAGTGGGGTGGCCCAGGGGCACGGTACCTCCCCATGAGGCATCACTTGTTCTTTAAGTCTTTGTTATTGGTCGCTGATGTTTTAATATATTTGTATACGTTTTAAAATATATATTTTACGAATCATTGGAAACACATTTAAACAAGGTGGAGATATTTTCATCGCTTCTCAATACTTTGGGAGATGTTTTCCCCCGAGTATTTTTATTTGCATCTTCAATATTTTGGGTCACCCCCATAAAGAAACCCTGAGTGCGCCACTGATCTGCATGTTGGGCATTTCCTCTGAAATGATAGAGCAAAATTCTTTGAACTTATATGAGAACGCGCCGCCGGACCAAACACTTTGTTATAATTTAATATAGCTAAAATTAGCTACAGTTAGACGCTGGTCGTTGGACTTGAATCCCAGGGTCATTGGTATGTCCTGCTTCCTTTTTGTAATCATGAAGGAGACACTAATACCCATTGTAATGGCCCATCATCCTCACCCCTTTACCTACTTGCACGGAGCAAAAAGCGATTCTCTGGCGAAATATTCTTAAATCCGTATCCCATTCATATTTAATCTTTAAAGAAATAACGATTTACCAGCACTGGCTAATGGGACGAAATAGGTCAGAATAATGGGTAGAAAGGATGTAAGGTCAGGTGATGCGTAACATTACAGCCTGTCCTTGATAAATGTCAACCCTGCCTTCTCGTGGTGCATCCTGTTCCCACTAAAGGGGCTCTGAGACCGCCAATAGCGGTATAACTATACCATCGGGATTTGAGGAAATGCTATCCCAAACTCACCAAAACGCTTGGCCAGCGTGGTGAGTTATGGCCAAACCCCTCCAAAATGACTCCACAACTTAAATCTTGGCCTTCAGTCTCCGGCAGCTGGAATGTACCTGGCCAAGACAGCGGCCAGTGCGACATGTAGGCAGAGGGTGTTAAGAATCCTCGGAGAACCGGACTAGGCTGCCATCTGATGCTGACCTTGGCTACGTATAATGGACGCTCCCTATTTTCTGATTCAAGGCTTCTTGAATTGGAAGAGGAACTACAAAGGATCAAGTGGGACATCGTCGGGCTAAGTGAGGTAAGGAGAAAAGGAGAAGATCACATTGAACTGAAAAGTGGACATCTCTTGTACTATCTTGGGACAGATACTGGCAGAACTAGTGGTGTTATATTTATAATAAACAAGAAACTTAAGGATAAAGTTGTAGAAGTTGAAAGTTCCTCTGACAGAGCTGCACGACTCGTTATCCAACTCTCGAAAAGATACCAGGCTCAGATTATTCAAACGTATGCACCCACCAAAAGTCATCCTGAAGAAGAAATTGAAGAATTTTATGAGGAAATTCGTCATCTAAATAATAAAGGTAAGCAGCACTTGGAGATAATTATGGGAGATTTCAATGCAAAAATAGGACAACGGCAACAGAATGAAACTTCAGTAGGTAAATTCGGTCACGGCAACAGAAACCAGCGTGGAAGTACTCTCGTTGAGTTTGCAGAGGCAGAAGGGTTTTTCATCTTGAACTTCTTTTTCAAGAAAAAGCCGCACAGGAAATGGACATGGAGACATCCAAATGGGACTACAAGTGAAATTAATTTTATTATGTGTAACAAAAAATTCGTCATAGAAGACTGCAATGTGCTAAACAAGTTCAATACAGGTAGTGACCATAGATTGGTGAGATGTAAGATGCACCTCAACACTAAACTTGAAGGTGGCAAGCTCATAAGACAAACAAAATGTATTGACATAACCAACCTTAAAAAGCACCATAATACCTTCAAGTTGGAGCTGAAGAATAGATTCTCTGCTTTAGAAGGCCTAAAATCGGAAGAAGTGGATATTTCTGAAGTTAACAGAAAAGTAGCCAAAGCTCTTATGGAAACAGCAACAAAATTAGCTGGGTCTAAGAACAAGTTGCATGTGAACAAATTATCAGGAAAAACCAAAATGTTGATGCAAAAAAGAAGAGTGATGAGGACAACTAAAGAAGATGTGACTTCCAAAGTGGAATATATAGAGCTATGCAAGACAGTACGAAAAAGTATCACTGAAGACGTAAGGAAATTCAACTGTGAACTAGTGAGGAAAGCAATTGAAAACAACCAAAGCCTAAAGATAGCAAAGGAACATCTCAGTAAGGGAACAAAGCAGATTATGGCACTGAGAAAAGAAGATGGTTCTGTAACAAGAAATAGAGGCGAAATTGTGACAAGAGTGAAAGATTTCTACTCCAAATTATATGAAAGGGATGATACATGTACTCCAGACATCATGAAAGGTACCAGTACCAGAATTCCTCCAGTCCTCCCAGCAGAAGTTGCACATGCAATCAAGAACATGAAGCAGGGGAAAGCTCCAGGAGAAGATGGAATTACTGTAGACATCATACAAGAAGCAAGTGGAGAAATCGAAACAGTACTCGCCCAAATTTTCACTCGATGCCTGAATGAGGGGAAGATTCCTGAGGATTGGAACACCGCTACAATGATCCTGCTACATAAAAAAGGTGATATTGAGGATCTCGGGAACTACAGACCTATCAGCCTCTTATCAGTGGTTTATAAAATCTTCACTAAAGTTCTTTCACACCGCTTGAAGGTAACACTGGACATGGCTCAACCGAGAGAACAAGCTGGATTCAGGAGTGGCTACAGCGCAATAGATCATATCCACGTACTGAGAGAATTAATTGAAAGAGCGAGGGAATATGAACTTTCATTGTGCATGGCTTTTATCGATTATGAAAAAGCCTTTGATTCGGTGAAACCATCAGCAGTTACAATGGCTCTGAAATCCTGCGGTATTGAAGATGCATACATTAATATTATTAATAACATCTATGAAAATGCAAGTGCAAAGATTCGGCTGTTTGAAAATACAACACACATAAAAATTGGAAAGGGAGTGAGACAAGGTGACACCATATCTCCAAAGCTCTTTAATGCCACATTGGAGGGTGCCTTTCAGTCGCTGAGCTGGGAAAACAAGGGGATAAAGATTAATGGAGATTATTTAACCCACCTTCGTTTTGCTGATGACGTAGTCATTTTTGCAACTAACCCATCAGAGCTGCAGAATATGATCCAGGAACTTGCTGACAAGAGTAAAGAAGTAGGATTAAAAATGAACTTTCAGAAGACAAAAGTGATGTTCAATGCTTTCACAAGAAATGAAGATTTATCGATTGATGGAGAAAAGCTGGAGACAACAGACACGTACGTTTATCTTGGACAGCAGATATCAAGTGAGGGTCACATTGATCAAGAAATTAGTCGGCGTACAAAACTTGCCTGGAGAGCTTTTGGAAGAAACAGCATAATTTTCAAGAGCAATATGCCATTATGTCTTAAAAGAAAAGTGTTTGATCAATGCATCCTTCCAGTGCTTACGTATGGTGCAGAGACGTGGACCTTAACTAAAAGAGACATACAAAGGCTGCAGACAACTCAAAGTAGCATGGAGAGGGGCATGCTTGGTGTAACCAGGAGAGATAAGAAGAGGAACTCGTGGATCCGAAAAATGACAAGAGTGGAAGACATCATGATCAGAATTAAATACCTGAAATGGCAATGGGCTGGACATACTGCCAGAAGGACAGATCATCGATGGACAGCCGAAATTTTAGATTGGATTCCAAGAGACAGGAAAAGACCCAGAAGAAGACCACATGGGAGATGGGTGGATGAAATTCGAAAGTATGCGGGAGTGACATGGAGGAGACTGGCACAAGACAGACCGTTGTGAAGGAAACTTGGGGAGACCTTCGTCCAGCAGTGGATTGATAATGGTTGACAATGATGATGATGATGATGAATGGGTAGAATTTAAATAGATGTCTTACCCAAGTGTACGATGTACCAACTCCATTGCGCAGTATGCGATCAGTGGATAGATAAACATGAAAATGAATAGCGTAGGAGAATTGCTATGTGGCAAGAGAACATTTTAATTTTCAGAATGATATTCATGGTGATTTAGTAAGAAATGGGGTCTTCAAGAAATTCACGTATTCTTTGTGTGTGTGCGTGGAAACAGTTTACTAACAGGAAAATAATTATCTTGTACAACATCCGGTTTTGAGCTTGTTTAGAAGCTATACATTCAGTCATGAGGGGACTTTTATACTTCTTTCGCCGTTAAATTGCTGTTAAAATTTGTTTACGACCGAAGTCGTTTCACAATACATATTTCAACAGTTCTCTTTCATCCAGCACCTAACAGAACTTTTTTATAAGGGAAATTATGAGGCGTTCACCTGTATGTACGTGTATTTTGGAGTGGATCCCAAAACTAGAATTTCTAGCCTGATTTGGTCGTCTCAATCCACTCCTGGGTGTATTCCGTTTGATGTGTAAATATAAACCAAAAACAAGAAATATGACACCGAATTTTCAGTGGTAATGAGCAGGTCTTTTGAATCCATTCTGACGCAAATTAAATTTATCAAAGCTATTCAAAGACAATGGAATCGGTAAGGAACAGTGGCGTAACTACCACTCCCGGAGCCCTCGCAACTGCGTGGGGGCGCAGGTAACTAAGGGGCGTACTGCAGCTGCCAGTTATAGTTTTATTAATATAAAAAAATTCGAACACGCGCAATAATTAACCCAAAGATTTATATTTTGCTTTAAGATATGTATTTAACTTTGCCTAAATAAATGCCTTGTTTCACTTTTAAAAAACTGAATGCCCTACAGATTGAAAGCTTTCGGCTCTTTGACTTCGGGTTGTAATACGATTGCTCCGCAATGGGTTGAAAATAATACGATCGCTCTCTCTCTCTCTCTCTCTCTCTGCGCTGCTGAGGAAAACCGCGAGGCCACAGTGGGATTCCCAGTGGAGGATGTGAGAAAACAGTCGGTTACCTAGACACCGACAGGCGTCAACATTTATACAAAAGGGGAGAGTGGCATAGTCACTCTCTCCCTTTTGTATAAATGTTAACGCCTGTCGTTTATATTAGTTACATTCATTTTTCAATAAATGTTGACGCCTGTCGGTGTCTAGGTAGCCGACTGTTTTCCCACATCTTCCACTGGGAATCCCATTGTGGCCTCGCGGTTTTCCTCAGCAGCGCAGAGAGAGAGGGCGATTGGAGAGCGATCGTATTATTTTCAACCCATTGCGGAGCAATCGTATTACAACCCGAAGTCAAAGAGCCGGACGCTTTCAATGTGTGTGTGCGTGTGAGTCATCATGGATGTTATGTTCTTTTGTTTTTTTTTTCGGCCGCTGTGGTTCAGACTCATTCAAAAGGGGGAGAGTGATTGGAAAACAGTCGGTTACCTAGAAACCGACAGGCGTCAACATTTATTAGAAAACAGTCGGTTACCTAGACCGACAGGCGTCAACATTTATTGGAAAACAGTCGGTTACCTAGACACCGACAGGCGTCAACATTTATTAGAAAACAGTCGGTTACCTAGACACCGACAGGCGTCAACATTTATTGGAAAACAGTCGGTTACCGAGACACCGACAGGCGTCAACATTTATTAGAAAACAGTCGGTTACCTAGACCGACAGGCGTCGACATTTATTGGAAAACAGTCGGTTACCTAGACACCGACAGGCGTCAACATTTATTCACAGCAGCCACAGATCTGCCATGTGTAAGAGGATTTCTTCAAGTGATTTATTTTAATTTTGGACAAGGTAATTACACGTATTTTCAAATCAATTACTTAAAACGTTAAAATTACAGGGCTTTAGGTGCCCCATTACTTTTGCAGACACTCTCCCTGTCTTCCTACCCCCCTCCCCCAACCACAACGCACAGCACGAAAAAATGCGTCCTCCCTCGTGTTCGAAATCTTTGGAAAATTACTGTGTTTAGGGGTGCTGAAGTAAATCTTGCGGGAAGGGGAGGGGGAGGGGGCACACGTTGTGCTAGTTTTGCCACTGGTTAGGAAAACAATCAACCGGCTTTTACTGTCGATAAAACATCCACAAATGAAAGTATCTACTTAGTACCACCAGCGGCAAAAAAGCATGTTACGAAAATTAAGAAATAGGGCACAAAAAGTTTCTCACAGCACAAGGAAGGTATCATAGTCGAGATTTTCAAATCAAACAGTTAAAAGAAAAAAATATAGAAAAGGAAACATGTTGTAAGTCTACGCATGCTACCGGAAGAATTTTGCATAATGAACAGTTGAAAATAGGCGAAAAATATTCTTCATGGAAAAAGCTGTGCTAAAGAAAAATAACTTTTCAAATACGTCTCCCGGAAGCAGAGAGTGAAAAAAAAACGTTTTAATTTTTACGCACCTAACGGGAAATCTTTGTATAATTTAAAGAGGATAATGCTCCACATCTCTGTTGTAGCGAACGGTATACAGTAGAAAAGAAATTCCTCAATGAGGATTTTAGAAGCTGCGAAACAGTTGCGAACTGAAGTACAAAAACATCACCTACCGACAGAAATGTTAACTACAAAATTCCTCATATACTAGCCGAAAGAGTTCTACAACGAAAATAGCGTCCGGTATTAGAAGAATATTTTCAATCCGACATGTACGAGCAGAATCAGCATCTGTATCCGACGCAGAAAGAATTTTTCAAATCGGATATTTAGAAGCAGAAATATCGGGGAAAACTCGATTTACCCTTACGCCCCCTAGCGGAAAGTCTATGAAGTACACTGGCGGAAAGTAAAAAAAGAACACCAAGAAGGAATGGGCGGACGATCATGAAATTTACATATGTTAATGGGGTCGAGTTTACGTTGGTGTGATGTTAATTTCGGGACCAACCGGTGAGCGCTTACGCCACAGCACGGCATAATATGCAAATTATCGTCGGTGGTATTTAAGAAGTACGCGAAGTGAATGTAATCAGTAGTCGGCGTACGGAAACGTGCGAAGACCCTGAAGAAGCTGCAATGCCTGTACATGGAAGACGCGTACGATTTCAGCAGTTATCGGACTTTGAGCGAGGCCGTCTAGTCGGACTCCGCGAGGCCGGGTGGTCGTACCGTCGTATTGCGGAGCGAATTGAACGGGAAGTATCGGTGGTGGTACGATGGTGGCGTAGATGGTCCGAGGAACATATCCACACGAGAAGACGTGGAACCGGGATTCACAGACGGACTGATGAGCAGACCGATCGACGCATAAGAAGAGCGGCGTTCTCAAGCAGAACATCCACTGCGACGCAAATCCGAGCTGCCGTTGCACCTGAGGTGACTGTGCGAACAATCCGCAACCGTCTACTGGATGCAGGACTACGTGCACGTGTGCCTCTGGCATGTGTACCTCTGACTCCAGCCCACCGCCAGGAACGGCAGCAGCGGTGTCGCCAACGTCTGCACTGGAGAACGCAATGGCGATCTGTCGTGTTCAGCGATAAAAGCAGATTCTGCTTGGGAGCCTACGATGGCTGTACGCGTGCTCGCAGACGCACAGGGGAGCGTCTCCACCCTTCTTGCATCCGCCAGCGATACACAGGGCCTACACCTGGTCTCCTGGTGTCGGGAGCGATCAGCTATCACTCCCGTACCCAACTAGTGTTTGCACCGGGTACGTTAAACAGCACATCCTACATCAACAACATCATTCATCCCGTTGTTGGGCCATTTGTAAGGTCGGTCCATCGTGGTGTTTTCCAGCAAGATAACGCACGCCCACACACGGCACGTGCAACGCAACATGTACTTCAGGGTGTGAGACAACTTCCATGGCCTGCACGTTCACCGAATTTGTCCCCCATTGAGCACGTGTGGGATTTTATGGGACAACGACTTATCCGGTCTCCACGGCCAGCCACGACCATCCCCGATTTACGCGTTCAGGTTGAGGATGCTTGGAACTCAATACCCTAAACTTACATCCAACATTTGTACGACAGACTCCAATGCCAGAATTGCACAGTGTGACGCAGTTCATGGCGGTTCAACCTCGTACTAACCATGTTACATGGAAATGTTATTTTTCAGTTTACCAGCAAATACAGCTGCATTTTGCCGTAATGTTTTGATCACGTTATCCTCTATATTCCGTTATTATGCTGTATAAATTTCGTTGGTATCAGACGTCTCCTTCTTGGTGTTCTTTTTTCACTTTCCGCCAGTGTGTTTGAAAATTCTGAAGTAAAGGCGAATAACATTTCCAACCGAAAACTCTATCAAACGAAGAAGGAATTTTTCAAATCGGGCTTTTAGAAGCAGAGATATTGACAAAATAAGATGTACATTACGCACCCTGGTGGAGAAATCATTTATTAGTTTAAGAACAAAATATTCCAAAAAGATTTATCGACGTTAGTGGTATCGGTCCACGAAAGAATTTCTCAATCGAGATTTTAGAAGCTCAGATTTTGATGCAAATGCATCAGAAGCAGAAATTAACATTTATGCCCCCCTCGTAGCCAAATCACTTTTACCAAAAAATTAGAAATATATGCAAATGATTTCCCATCAGGAACTGTATCCGCTGCAGAAAAAAAAAAAAAAAAGGAGTTTTTCGAATCCAAGTTTTAGAAGCAGAGATATTGGAAAAAAATGCAATTTAGTTTTACGCCCCCTAGCGGACAATCTATGCGCAACTTGAAAAGTGACTACACCTAAAATAGCCTTCGACATAAATGGAATCTAAAGGTAAAATATTTATTTTAATCGGATGTTGGAAGGAAATGTATGGAATGAAATGTATTTTGAATTCAACATCATCTGCATTTACGCCCTCTAGCGGCGAAATTGAGCACCGTTTTAAAAATAACGGAATAAAGGATCATCATTCACATTTCAAGCTTCCCAGTCCAAAAGAATTTCAAGCTTCCCAGTGCAAAAGAATTAGGATCATCATTCACATTTCAAGCTTCCCAGTGCAAAAACTAATAGTTGCAGAGAAATGGTGTCCGCAGACTCACGGACGGAAAACCGATAACATAAGCACGATCTTTTTTAGAAAAGATGTGCTAACACAAACACAGCGGTAAGAACCAAAAAATCTCAACTGGAGTATTACACTTAACGTTTTTATCTGTTTTGTGCCTTTTCACTTTCCTGTTATTCTCTGTATTTGTGTTTTTGTGGAAGTGTTGTTTTTTCAACAAAAATATTTCAATTTTTCAGTGTGCCAAAAAAACTGCTTTGGGAGATGCAATTGAAGCTCTTCAGAAAGCCATACCAAAGATAACAATTCCTGTGGGAGTTCCTGAATTCTACTCGGAGAGCAGGTGCTTTAATGCAGAGCGTTACCTAGAAGATATCGGAACTACTGTGCAAGAAGGGCTGGACAGTTCAGGAGTTACCAAAACATTGGAAAATCCAGGAAAAGCTGCTTCTGGTCTACTCAGTTAAACTGCGTACGATACGTGACATCATCAAAATCAGGTTTTAAAAAATGTAAGATGTCACTTTCTTCCCTTCTACTCAGTGCTTTATATGCGACAGAATGAAAATAAAACGTTGAATTTCAAAGAGCCCGGCTCACGTGTGTTTCTCTTTTCAGTCGTACAAAAAAAATTCCTTACTGAAGAAAGCAATGCATGTAAGCGGATACTGTTGTTAGAAATCTCATATTGAATTCAGTTTGCCTATGAGCGATTATTGCTCCGTCTCGATGACTTCATGTCTACTGAATTGCTTAACCCGAATGTTAAGAACATGATATCTCTAAAAGAAACAAGAAAGTTGACACCGAATTTTGGGTTGTCAAGAGCGCGTCTTCTGAATCCTTTCCGGCGGGAATAAAATTTTTCAAAGTAATTCAAAGTCAATGGAACCGGTTTGGAAAAAAAATCTATCGAATTTCTACAATCGATAAAACATCCAGAAATAGAAACAGCTACTTACTTTCACCAACGGCTAAAAAGTATGTTACCAATACTGACAAATGGCGCACAAAAAGTTTTTTTGTTTGGGGGTTTAACGACCACCTCAGTGGGCTATAAGCCATCATCTGTCCCCAATTTAGGGCCACTGGTTTCAGGGAAGGGAGAGAGCCAGTGCCGTAAGACAAACACAACATCCATGCCTTGCCGGGATTCGAACCCGGACCCATCTCGGACGAATGGTCACAAGCCAGCGCTTATACCACTACGCCACTTTGGGCGGCCAAAACGTTTAACATAGCAGAAGGAAGGTATCAGAGACAAAGAGATCTTTAAATCGAAGAGTTAAAGGAAAAAATAAAGAAGGAAACATGATAAACTCTACGCTTTCTAGAGGTAGAGTTTTGCATACCGTCCGTGATGGGTCCACGTTTGAATCCCGGTGATGCGTGGATGCTTTGCTTGTATTATGGCGCTGGTTCTTTCCTTTCCCTAGAGCCAGTGGTCCTAAATTAATGACGGGAGACTGCTTATAACCCATGGAGTTGCTCATGGAGGGCGTTAAACCTTCAAAAAAAAATGCATAATGGAAAAGTTGAAAATAGGCGAAAAGTATTGTTCATGGCAAAAGCAATGCTATGGAAAAAGAACATTTCAAATACATCTCCCGAAAGCAGAGATAGTAAGAGTTTTTGATTTTTACGCCCCCAAGCTGGAAAGCTGTGTATTATTTAAAGAGGATATCCTCCCATCTATCTGTATTGTAGCAAATGGCATACACTTAAAAAAATTCTCAGTAAGAGTTTTAGAAGCAGCGATATAGCAGCAGACAGAAGTACAGAAGCATCGCCTAGTGACAGAACTGTGAACTACAAAATTCCTCAAATATAAACCTAAAGTGTTCCACAAGGTAAATGACATCCCGCGTTAAAAGATTTTTTTAATCGCACACTCAGAAGCAAAGATATTGAGAAAAACAGATTAAACATTTGTTCCTCTTAGAGGCGAAATCGTGCATTATTTTGGGAAGATAATATATGCAAAGAGTTTTCCTAGTTAGTAGTGTCTGAAAAAGAAAGGATTTTTTCAGTTGCGTTTTTAGTCCAGAAGATAATCCATTAAACGAAAACGTGAACTTACGGGTATGTAACGATTGGTCGACAAACGGTTGGTCGACATAACGATTGGCCGACAGTAACGATTGGTCGACATAACGATTGGTCGACATAACGATTGGTCGACAGTAATGATTAGTCGAATTAACGATTGGTCGACAGCACGTTTGATCGACATAACGATTGGTCGACAGTAACGACTGGTCGATATAACGATTAGTCGACATTGGTCGACATAAAATAGTCAACGGAACTCGGGAAAAAAATGTGAATAAGTGCAAACAGTTTGGCGGTGAATTGCCCCACCAGAAAATTACCACACATCTTTCAGCAACCCGGAAAATTGCCACATGGTTTTCATTAAGGGGACGAGCACAAATCGCCGTTCGTCCGAGAAACGCTTTGAATGGTGTGGCAATTTTCCGGAGGAGCAATTTTCCGAGTTTCCGAATTATGTGTGCCAGTTTCCCCAAGGTGACTTTACCTAAAGTGGCCCTGGGCCCTTTCGGAAATAACAT
This sequence comes from Macrothele yani, assembly GCA_039090855.1. Classification (NCBI taxonomy): domain Eukaryota; kingdom Metazoa; phylum Arthropoda; class Arachnida; order Araneae; family Macrothelidae; genus Macrothele; species Macrothele yani. Next base: position 97,562,990 of record CM077005.1, on the reverse strand, counting down.
CGTTCAGAAGGCCCTCTATTTAGATTTCACTTAGAGTACAAAAGATGACACGGGGGCCTATTTGGAAATAATATGTTATAATGCTGTACGTTCTGAGGACTACATTCTAAAAGATATTATTTACAAAAAGGAACGTTACGTTTTGAGAGGTCAGTACGTTCTGAGAGGTACCGCTGCGAATGTAAATCATAATCCTCTGATCCAATGGTTATCTCGACCAATCGTTGTGTCTACCAATCGTACTGTCGACCAGTCGTTGCTGTCGACTAGTCGTTACGGTCGACTGATCGTTATGTCTACCAATCGTGCTGTCGACCAATCGTTACTGTCGACTAGTCGTTACGGTCGACTGATCGCTATGTCGACCAATCGTGCTGCCGACCAATCGTTACTGTCGACCAATCGGGTGTCGACCAATCGTTATATCGACCAATCATTATTCGACCAATCGTGCGGCACTGGAAATTACGCCTTCTAGTGGAACACTTGTGTATTAAGAAAAAATTTCAATTACGTGAGAAACATTTCGCGCCGGAAACGCTCTTCAAAAGGAATAATTTTTCAAATCGGACTCTTCGAAGCAGAGATATCGATGAAAATATGATATACATCCACGTCCCCTGGCGGAAAAACTATTCTCTATTATAAGCATGAGGTATTCGCGAAAAGTTTTCCGAGGTGAGCGGTATCTATCAACGAAAGAATTTTTTCAATGAAAAATTTTCTGGATGAAGAATTTTTATTCGAGTTTTCAGAAGCTCAGATTTTGCTGCAAATACAGCTGAAGCAGAGATAAGCACTTACGACCCTGGTGGCCAAATCGTTCTTTGCCAAAAATTAGAAATGATGTGCAAAACCTTTCTTTTCAGAAGCTGTATCCGTTGCAGGAAGAATTTTTCAAATCGGACTTTTAGAAGCAGTGATATCAGGAATAACGCAATTTACCTTTACTCTTCTAGCGGAAAATCTACGCATTATTTCAAAAAAGAAATTGCACCTAAAATTGTGTTCTGTATAAATGGCATCGAAAGGAAATTTAGAAGCAAATACAGTAAAATCTGTGTAAGTTGGCCACTCACGGTTTCCAAACTGTTGTGGTCAAGTTAGGGGTTCGGAATCAAAGTGAATGTTATACACAGTCGAGTCATATTATTGTGACCACCTACTACTTTTGACGTCAACAACGCGTAGCCAATGAAAGAAGGCACGTGTCGTCAGCTGGCTTGGAGGGTATATAAGGTGTGATGTACGCAATCTGAAAATATATCACTCGTTGCTGTCATGGATTAAAGGAGTGATTTATCATATTTACAAAAAAAGATTATTATCGGCTTTCGGGCAAAGAGTGGTAGTATCTCTCAAACAGCGCAGTTTGTGAACTGTTCGCGTGCTGCCAAGGTTAAAGTCTAGCGTTATTGAAGAAATGGCACCATTGCGAATAAGCAAGGTGGAAACTACGGAGCACAACGTGCCAATGATGTGAGAGGTGAACGACAGCTTCGAAGGTGCGTGAGGGCCAATCGACACGCTAAAGTGGAGCAACTCAAACTCACTGGCCGAATGAACCAGGGGGCTACCGGAAGTGTGTCTAAAACGACATTTCAGCGAACCCTGCTGCTTACGGCGTTCCTGTGTAGACGGATGGTCACTGCACCTATGCTAACGAAGGTGCATCGGTAGAAAAAGCTTACATTTGCACGGAAGTATAGGAATTGGACCTCCGCTGATTGGCAAAGGATTACTTTCTCCGACGAGTCGCGTTTTCTGTTTCATCGAACGAGTGGACGTTTGCGTATAAGGCGAGAAACATCAGAGAAGAAACACTCTTCAACCATTGCTGGAAGAACACAAGCTGGTAGGGACAGCGTTATGGTCTGGGGGACGTTTTCGAGGCATTCTATGGTCCATTCATACCTGTGGAAGGCACTATGGACCGAATTCGTTATGAATCTATCCTTGCAGACTATGTACACCCATACATGCTGATCGCTTTCCCTGGGGCGGATGGAATCGTCCAGCACCACAATGCGACGTGTCACACAGCTAGAAATATCCGAGAGTGGTTGGAAGTGCACGATGAAGACTTCAAAGTGCTTCACTGGCCCCCTAATTCCCCAGACATCTGTGGGACCATCTCAATTGTGTTGCTCTCTCTATGGATCCTCCACTGCGCACCCTCCAGCAGCTGTCAGATGCAGTGCAGTCAGCATGGCTCCACATATCTATGAACACCTTCCAGCAACTTACAGAGTCGCTCCCATCCCGTCTAGCTGCTCTCCGCGCTGCACACGGCAGTTACTCTGGAATGAATAAATCCATCGCTCTATCCACGTTAAGCAACGCACAGCAACCGAAAAATTGTTATTCGGCCCCCGTCGGGGAATTGAATCCTGAATCTCTCGATATCTAGCCGAGCGCGTTAGCCTTACACCACAGCGGCCAACAATTCACGGAGCTATGTTAGTTTTTCTTTTTCAGTCAGCATCTGACATCATAAATCTGTAAGATGGGCTCAGCTACTGAGACGTCTTCATGTGGTGGGTATTAACGGCACTGGCTATATATTAATTATATCAATTAAATCCGAGGGCGAGATCCAAAGGGAAAATCCTTTAAATACGTGGCGTCGGTTGACACGTATTTAGATTAGTTACTCTGGATATTAGCTGATGGTCACAATAATGTGACTCGACCGTGTATGTGGCATACATTAATATTGAAAATGAATTCATAGAAACAGTTTTAAGTACTGCATGAAACACTGTTTATACAGTACATATAAGTACAGTACCACTATATAATTATTATTATAGGATTGATTCTAAACTGGAAAGATATTCGCTGCATGGTGAATACTGTACAGTATGTATTTATTATTTAGTACTGTATAAGTAGTGTGTACATCTAAAGATTATGAAAGGGCATCATTTACATGGCTTGTACATTTCCAATTAGTGTATCCTTATTACGTATTAAGTTCATAGCAAACATGTATTCTTTTGAAAATAGTCAATCATAGTTTTCTGCAGAGTTTCTTTAAATTTTGTTTGAGCCCAATGGTTTTCAGTTTCTGCATAAACCCCTATGAGTTTTTCTGGTAAATCACGATGTTTTACAGATGCATAGTGTTGTAAATTTGACACTAATTTTCTTTTGATAGCCATCAAATCATTGAACTGCCTTACAGCATAAACTAAGAACAACTTGGCGTGTTGCCTGAAGTAAAAGAAAAAACCCAACACCCAAACAATAACTTATTCTAGAAAATTGTCCAGACTTTAGAAGCACACCACCTTTACAAAGGCAATATAGAACAGCCACCCACTATTAAGAACAACCCACCCACTATTATAGAACAACCCACCCACTATTAAGCACTGATAGCAATTTGTATGCACCCCACTTAAGAAAAGATCAGATCAGATCATATGTAGAGAATTTTAAAAAGGGAGTGTCTGTCCCCAGGTCTTAAACAACCTTTAGAAGCTAGGGGATTTGGGATAGAATACCGCATAGAAAAGCCACGGAAGCGAGGTAGAAAGGGGGAGGAAGACACCCTTATTTATTACCGGGGTCCGACAGCTTAAAGTGCCCATCCGACGCACGGCGGACATTTAGTGGTTCCAGCGTTCGTACTTGCACGTGATCGAACCTGAGGTTCACCGTGGCAGTCACAAACGCTGACCACTAGGCCATCCGCGGCCTTTCTTAAGAAAATCTTAACTGTCACTGTTTTAAGCACACACCTATTTACTGCAAAGAAAGATTATGATAAGGAAAATGACCCATAAATGGGTCTCAATGTTCCTGACAACTGCTTAAGGGAGATTAAAGGCTACACACACACGCCTGTCTGGTACCACCTCCCACTGTACCCTAAGGGGTTGGCCAGATATTGCTGATTACACTAATCCTTTCACCCATTCTGTTGCTACTGAACAACAACAACAACAAAAACAACAACAAAAGATTTTGAAGTATGTAGGTGGTCAACTTGGAGAGGTTTTGGAGTACAGACAAGTTCGAAATTTAAGAGATTTGGGTGGCCAATTTCCAAGTTAGACAGGTGGCCAAGTTACAGAGGTTTTGCTCTGTGTTACTTTGTAGGATATTTGTCATTCCTTGAAAAAGTAGTCAACTTACGCAGGTGGCCAACATTACAGGTTTTACTGTATATGGAAAAAAGTCTGTTTTGAATTCGATATCATCTGCATATACGTCATCTAGCGGCGAAGCTCTGGATCGAAAGGAAACCTGAAACCAAGGATCATGATTCACATATTTCAAGCTTACCAATGCAAAAAGAATTTTTCAAATCGGACTAATAGTTGCAGAAATATGCGTGCCCACAGACTGAAGGATGGCGGATAGAGTCATAACATAAGATCGATCTTTTTTTTACAAAAGACGTGCTAAAAACAAACACATTCAATAAATAAATTCTTCTTAAAAATGACATTTAATCGAGCTGATCACACAAATATAGGTAACATGATGTTTTGAAGAGTTTGCTCTCGACAGTTACATGTTACAAAGGAAATGTTCAATATTTTACATATTAAGCGGCCGATGTGCTTCAACTAAATGGGGCCAAAAGTTTTCTGTTCTCCCTACATTGAAATGTTCACATAGCGGTAGAATTTTACGAAAACTGTGACAAAACAATTTTCTTCCCCTTCCATCTCAGCGTTACCGACTAAACCTGTCATTGGCTATTCCAAGTTTCACCTTGTAGTACTTTATTCTCTGTTCCATACCCGAGGCATGAAGGGAAAGTTCTAGTTATCCTGATATGGACATCATGCCACTGGGTAGAAACGAGTGATTCAAAAATCCACGGGCGTGTACAGATGATTTGGGGAGGGGGAAACAAAAGATGGAAGTTTTTGGAATCCGCCAGAACAAATAAAAGACCATAAAAATTAGAAGAAAAAATTGGACCATCTTTTTAATGTAAGTTGATGCTTTTTTGTAATGTAAGTCGCATTTTAACCAAAAACATAAAAAAAAATGAAATACTTTCGGAGGGCCAAAGACCCTTGCCCCTTCTAAATACGCCCCTGCAAAAATCTTCCCTCGCCTTTCTTAGCTTCGTCGGCATTGTTATAGCCCTTTTAGCAGGCAATCAGTCAGAAAGGATTTGTGTCAACCATCCTCCTATCAATTTTGAATAATAAGGGCAAAAAGAAAGCACCATTTTCTGATGAGCAAGTTCACTCATTCTAACCACATTCTGCCTACTTCTTAGACAGCCAATGCAACGGCGAGTAAAACATTATGACCAGCATGCTTTCATGAAAATCAATGCAGCTGCAGGTAAACGGTGACGCGTGTGAAGGTCATAAAACGACATAATAACACCTATACAAATTTGAAGTTGTGATTCCGTCTATTGGCGGTAAATTATGACGAGAGTGGTAAGCCAAGTAATATCCGAAAACTTGAAAATTGCATCGTCCTGGAGCAGGAATCGAATCCGCGTCTCCCCGTTTGCGCCCGAGTAACTTCACATGAATGCCGTTGCTTTGACTGGAGAATCCTGTGGTGTGTTAAATTCAAATTACTAGGAAACTTCAGACTTTGTCGTTTTGGGTGGTGTAGTGGTTAGCATACTCGGGCGCAAACCGGGAGACGCGGATTCGATTCCCGCTCCAGGACGAGGAAATTTTTAAATTTTCGGATATTATAGCACTTACCACTCTTGTCATAATTTACACCACTAGCAATCATGCCCGTTCTCCGAACGGTGAATATGTAAAACCATTTTTTGAACATAAAATTAAAGAAAAAGAAAAAGTAATTTGAAATCCGTAACTGTTTTACGATTTAGAACAGCGTCGTGACGTCAATGCATGCGGTTTGACGTAAAACGGAGCAGGCTTTGGCGACCTTTAATTTTAAATCAAAATTTGAAATGTTCAAAGCATTTCAGTGATTTTGACAAAATCATCTTTAAACCTATCAGCATTTTAAAACAATAAAGCTTAGCCACCCTTTTGAATTTTTTGGTTTTCAGACTTTTTTCTAGGTGTAGAAGTGTTAGAAAAATTCAAGCAGACAATGGTTCAAAACGCTGTTTTTTGTTTGTTTTGTTTTTTTCGTGCATTTGCAGGTATCCGGACTTTAAGACCTACCAGCGTGCACATTTTGAGATCTCTAGGTCATTTAGAAGTGGTCAAACAATTCGCAAAACATTCAATCAGAAAATGTTCCGAAACCGACTTTCTTTTTTTTTTTTTGATTTCGTACTTTTCTAGGTATACGGACCTTAAGACCTATATGCATGCCAATTTTCAGATCTCTAGGCCATTCAGAAGTGGTCAAACAATTTGCGAAAAATTCGAGAAATGTTCCAAAGTCGCAATTTTGATTTTTGTTTTGTTTTGTTTTCCTACTTTTCTAGGTATACGGATCTTAAGACCTATCAAGCATGCCAATTTTCAGATCTCTAGGTCATTTAGACGTGGTCGAACAAATCGCGGACGAACACACTCGCATTTTCCTACTCTGTTTTTTATATACGAGGCGAAAGCCTATATTTACATAGGTATTCACCTATGCCGGCAGAAAACGCCGAACCTTAAAAGCGTCGCTACGTCATTAAGCATTGCTCCATTACCAGTTTGATTGTAGCCTGTCCTTTCACCCAATGAGAAGAGAGTGCTAAAAATAGCTGCGTCACCATGGCAGCAGGTCACGGGACCAGAACTTTCCTGTGTGTTGAAAGCTGAAGGCAGAGTAAGCCGCTCGTTTCTTTTCTTTGCGTCTTTAAAAAATGCTTAAAAATCAGAAAATGACTTTTTCTTTAAAAAAATTCTTGTAAAAGAGGGATGATAGATGTGAGTTTATGGTGTAAAAATTGCAATGCATTGTGATTTATAGTTTGCCATAATCCGTTTTTTTTAATGGATTCCTTCGCCAAATAGAGAATTTTGTGAAATTTAAAAATTTAATTTCTCGTAAACTAAATCGAAAATCAAAAAAAGGGTGACGAGGTGCAAAAATTCGGCCATGGCTCTCATGCGTAGAAAGTTTCGTGGTTCTGTTGCTGTTATTGTGTCCGGAACGCGAACTCATAGCACTTTTTTGCTTACCTTAACTTTGAAATACAATAGCTCTGGAAGTATCGCCAGAATCGAAAAACGGTTTATTTCAACGTGTTTTCCGAATAATTCTCTACAAACGATGTAAATTTCATATTTTTGTGTTCGATACTTTTTGCGCTGCGGGATAGAAAAGCGCGAGTGTCGCGAAATTTCTAAAACAGCGGCGGCAGCAGCGGCAGTTACTTTTTTAGAATAAAGAGAACAGACGGAATCACAATTTCAAATTTGTATTGTATACTGGTGTAATCCCGTACTTCATGGTTGACCTGATATTAAGTTCTGTTAATCAGTGTTATTCTTGCTCTTAAGAAGGGAAAAACAGCAACGAGTTTGACATAGGCCAAACGACTGGCTGAGAACATTTTCGAGACAGCAAGTCTTGTAGGGTATTCACGCTCAGCCCTGGTTAGTATCTTCAGAAAGTATTCTCACGAGGTAGAAACCATGAACCGTCGGCAAGGTGTGGGCTCACCACGGCTTGTCGATGAAAGCGTTGATTTCAGAGAAGGCTATACTGTACGGTACAGGCCAACAGAAGTGGTACTGTGGCGCAGTTAGCCCGTAATTTGAATACCGGTGATGGGAGTAGTGGGTTACAACGCACACTACATCGAACCCTTCTGAAAATGGAGCTTTAAACTCGCTGACCTCTCGGATTGGCCACGTTAACCTCTGTTCACCGTCGGAACGCCTACCATGCGGACGCCAGCATCAAAACTGGTCCTTGACAGATTGGAACAAGTTAGTAAAATCATGCAATGCATTGATTATAATACGCTTTCCAACATACCAGAAATCATTACTCAAGTTATCACTAAAGTTATGAGAATAATGGCTGTGGAATAAATCTCGGTCCTGTGCCCTGACCTTTGATTCCATTTCGATGATATTCAACAGAACCGGTTTGGTATAACTCCGAAATAACATGATAAAGTTTTGTCGCAATCGAAGCATTTTCACGTAAGTTATGATGCATAAGGGCTATGGAATAGATCCCGCTTCTGTGTCCTAACCTTTGACCCCATTTCGCCCATTTTCAATAGAATTCGTCCCCAGGCAAGACCCTACAACATACTAACATTTCATCCAAATCGAAGCATTTTTACGTAAGTTATGACGCATAATGGCGATGGAAGTGATTCCACTTCTATGTCCTGACCTTTGACCCCATTTCGCTCATTTTCAATAAGGTTTGTCGCCAGGTGGTCTTCTACCACATACTAAAATTTCATCGAAATTGAACCTTTTTTACGTTAGTTATGACGCATAACAGCAGTGGAATGGATCCCGCTTCTATGTACTGACCTTTGACCCCATTTCGTTCACTTTAAATAAGGTACCTTCCCAGGTGATCCCCTACCAGATACTAAAATTTCATCGAAATCGAACGATTGTTACGCGAGTTATTGTGCGGACGGACATACGCACACAGCGCGTGACGTAATGAGGCAGATGGGAATCGCGACCATCGCTCGCCGCAAGAGTGTGACGTCATAAAACTTTAATAGGATCCACACACAACGCGGGACGTAATGAGACAGATGGCGTGACCGCGCGCCAACATTCTCAAACGCGAGATTGTGACGTCATAAGATTTCTAAGCATGGGTAACATTCATGGAATAATGGAACAACGCCATCACTAAAAACGTTATAATTCGGGGTGGTTATTTAACCCACTGAACGAATTCCCCTAAAGTCGAGATCAAGCTAAATCGATTTCCAGTACCAAAAACGGTAGGTTAACGACTTTCATCAAAATTCTTAGAGCCGTTTTTAAAGTAAAATGTACATACATACATACATGAATTGCTACTTTAAGGTGGACGTCAAGTAATTTTGCTTCCTATACTTTCAATGGAAAAACTTCTGTACACATTTTCTTCACAATTAATGCGTTCCCAAGGATGAAAATTTGAACATTTTTCTAAAACATAACCATAATTATGCAATTCAACATTTGTTTGTCTACTGACGTCATGAAAACACAGGTCGCGCCATCTTTTTCTGGACAATTAATGCGTTCACAAGGATGAAAATTTGAACATTGATTAAAATACATTCATTTCATAACTTGGAATACTTAATATTTTCTAAACCATAACCGTAATTATGCAATCCAACATTTTTTTGTCCACTGACGTCATCAAAGTACAGGTCGCGCCATCTTTTCTCTGGTTTCAACACCACCAAAGGAAAAGTTATTGATTTTTAATATGATTATGGTTATGTTTTAGAACATATTAAGTTTTCCAAGTTATAATATGAAGTTATTTTAATCGATGTTCAAATTTTCATCCTTGGAAACACATTAATTGTGAAGCAAATGTGTACAAAACTTTTCCATTGGAAGTATAGGAAGCAAAATTACTTGCGGTCCACCTTTATAATATGGAATAAGGGCAATTGAAAGGATCGCAATCCTATGTCCTAACCTTTGACCACATTTCGTCCATTTTCAATAGGGTTCGTCCCCAGGTGGTCCCCTACTACATACTGAAATTTCATTGAAATCGAAACATTTTTACGCAAGTTATGACGCATAAGGGCAATGGAATGCATCCCGATCTTATGTCCTGACCTTGGACCCCACTTCACCCATTTTGAATAGGGTTCGTCTCCAGGCGGACTCCTACCACATAGTAAACTTTCATTGAAATCAAACCATATTTACGCGTTATGACGCATAAGGGCAATGGAATGATCCCGCTCCCACGTCGTGACCTTTGACCCCATTTGTCCCATTTTCAATAGGGTTCGTCCCCAGGTGGACCCATACCACATACTAAAATTTCATCGAAATCGAACCATTTTTACGCCAGTTATCGTGCTGACGGACGGACGGACAAAGCTGAAGTATATACGCTTCTTTTTTTTTCTTTTTTTTTTTTTTTATTGGAGGTTTAACGACCACCGTGAGCAACTCAATGGCCTATAAGCAGTCGCCCGTCCCTAATTTAGGGTCACTGGTTCCAGGGAAGGGAGAGAGCCAGTGCCGTAAGACAAACACAACATCCATGCCAGACCGGGAGTCGAACCCGGACCCCTTACGGACGAATGATTATACGCTTCTTCAACCTACGGTTGGAAAGCGTAAGAAAGGTTGTCTTTTCGGGTGAATCTCGTTTCCTTCAGCACCATGTGGACGTTAGGGTATGTGTGCATCGTTTACCAGGGGAAGAGTTGGCATCAGGATGCACCGTGGGTCAAAAACAAGTAGGTGGAGGAGGTATATTGCTTTGAGCAATGTTCTGCTGGAAAACACTGGGTCCCATCATTCATGTGCAGGAAACTATGACGTCTACCACTTACCTAAACATCATTGCAGACAGGTACATTCTCTCATGGAAACGGTATTATGCTCTAGCAGTGCCTTCTTTCACAGAATAATGCGCCATACCACACTGCTTGGATTGTTCGAGAATAGTTCGTGAAAAATGACGCAGACGTCTAAGTATTGCATTGGTCTCCAAATTCCCCAGACAACAATCTAACCAAGCATTATTCGAGAATGGTTTGTGGAACATGAGGAAGACTTCCATGTATTGCTCTGGCCTCAAAATTCTCCAGACATCAATCTAATCAAGCATCATTCGAGAATGGTTTGTGGAACATGAGGACGAATTCCAGCTATTGCCCTGCATTCCAAATTCCCCAGACATCAATCTAATTGAGCATTATTCTAGAATGGTTTGTGAAACATGGGCAAGACTTCCATGTATTGCCCTGGCCTTCAAATTCCTCAGACATCAATGTTATCAAGCATTATTCGAGAATGGTTTATGGAACATGAAGAAGACTTCCGGGTATTGTCCTGGCCTGCAAATTCCTCAGACATCAATCTAATCAAGCATTATTCGGGAATGGTTAGTGGAACATGAGGAAGACCTCCATGTATGGACCTGACCTCCAAATTTCCCAGACATCAATCTAATCAAGCATTATTAGAGAATGGTTTGTGGAACATGAGAAAGGCTGCCAGGCATTGCCCTGGCTCCCAAATTCCCCAGACATCAATCTAATAGAGCATTATTCGAGAATGGTTCGTAGAACATGAAAATGACTTCTATATATTGTGCTGGCCTCCAAATTCCTCAGACATCAATCTAATTAAGAATTATTCGAGAATCGTTTGCGAAACATCAGGATGACTTCCAGGTGTTGCCCTGACCTCCAAAGTCCCCAGACTTCAATCTAATCAATCATTATTCGAGATTGGTTTGTGGAACATGAGGAAGACATCCCGGTATTTTCCCCCACCCCTCTTGCCTCCAAATTCACCATACAGCAATCTAATCAAGCAGTATTCGAGAATGGTTTGTAGAACATGAGGAAGACTGCCAGGTATTTCCTTGGCCTCCGAATTCCCCAGACATCAATCTAATCAAGCATTATTCGAGAATGGTTTGTGGAACATGAGGTGGACTTAAAGGTATTGTCCTGGCCTCTAAATTCCCCAGACATCAATCCAATCAATCATTATTCGAGAATGATTTGTGGAACATGAGGAAGACCTCCCGGTATCCCCCTGGCCTCCAAATTTCCCAGAAATAAATCTAATTAAGCATTATTCGAGAATGGTTTGTGGAACATGGGGAAGACTTCCCGGTATCCCCCTGGCCTCCAAATTCCCCAAGCAACAGTCTATTCAAGCTTTATTCGAGAATGGTTTGTGGAACATGAGGAAGATTTTCCGGTATCCCCCTGGCCACCAAATTCCCCAGACAACAAAGTAATCAAGCATTATTCGAGAATGGTTTGTGGAACCTGAGGAAGACTTCCGGGTATTTTCCTGGCCTCCAAATTCCCCAGACATCACTCTAATGAAGCATTATTCAAGAATGGTTTGTGGAACATGAGGAAGACTTCCAGGTATTTCCCTGGCCTCCAAATTATCCTGACAACAATCTAATCAAACATTATTCGAGAATGGTTTGTGGAACATGAGAAAGACTTCAAGGTAATGTCCTGGTCGGCAAATTCCCCAGACATCAATCTAATCAAGCATTATTAGAGAATGGTTTGTGGAACATGAGAAAGACTGCCAGGCATTGCCCTGGCTCCGAAATTCTCCAGACATCAATCTAATGGAGCATTATTCGAGAATGGTTCGTAGAACATGAAAATGACTTCTACATATTGTGCTGGCCTCCAAATTCCTCAGACATCAATCTAATTAAGAATTACTCGAGAATCGTTTGCGAAACATGAGGATGACTTCCAGGTGTTGCCCTGACCTCCAAAGTCCCCAGACTTCAATCTAATCAATCATTATTCGAGATTGGTTTGTGGAACATGAGGAAGACTTCCCGGTATTTCCCCCACCCCTCTTGCCTCCAAATTTACCATACAGCAATCTAATCAAGCAGTATTCGAGAATGGTTTGTAGAACATGAGGAAGACTGCCAGGTATTTCCTTGGCCTCCAAATTCACCAGACATCAATCTAATCAAGCATTGTCAGAGAATGGTTTGTGGAACATGAGGAAGACTTCCAGGTATTGTCCTGGCCTCCGAATTCCCCAGACATCAATCTAATCAAGCATTATTCGAGAATGGTTTGTGGAACATAAGGTAGACTTATAGGTATTGTCCTGGCCTCTAAATTCCCCAGACATCAATCTAATCAATCATTATTCGAGAATGGTTTGTGGAACATGAGGAAGACTTCCCGGTATCACCCTGGCCCCCAAATTCCCCAGATAACAATCTAATCAAGCATTATTCGAGAATGGTTTATTGAACATGAGGAAGACTTCCAGGTATTGTCCTGGTCTGAAAAATCCGCAGACATCAATCTAATCAAGCATTATACGAGAATGGTTTGTGCAACATGAGGAAGACTTCCAGGTATTGCCCAGACCTCCAAATTCCCCAGACAACAATCTAATCAAGCATTATTCGAGAATGGTTTGTGGAACATGAGGAAGACTTCCAGGTATTGCCCTGGCCTCTAAATTCCCCAGACAACAATCTAATCAAGCATTATTCGAGAATAGTTTGTGGAACATGAGGTAGACTTCCATGTATGGCTCTGGCCTACAAATTTCCCAGACATCAATCTAATCAAGCATTATTCGAGAATGGTTTGTTGAACATGAGGAAGACTTCCAGGTATTGCCCCTGCCTCCAAATTTCCCTGACAACATCTAATCAAACATTATTCGAGTTTGGCTTGTGGAACATGAGGAAGACTTCCCGGTATCCCCCTGGCCTCCAAATTCCCCAGACAGCAATCTAATCAAGCATTATTCGCGAATGGTTTGTGGAACATGAGGAAGACTTCCAGGTATTGTCCTGGCCTCCAAATTCCCCAGACAACAACCTAATCAAGCATTATTCGAGAATGGTTTGTGGAACATGAGAAAGACTTCCAGGTATTGTCCAGGTCTGCAAATTCGGCAGGCATCAATCTAATCAAGCATTATACTAGAATGATTTGTGCAACATGAGGAAGACTTCCAGGTATTGCCCTGGCCTCCAAATTCCCCAGGCAACAATCTAATCAAGCATTATTTGAGAATGGTTTGTGGAACATGAGGAAGAGTTCCAGATATTGTCGTGACCTCCAAATTCCCCAGACAACGATGTAATCAAGCATTATTCAAGAATGGTTTGTGGAACATGAGGAAGACTTAAAGGTATTGTCCTGGCCTCCAAATTCCCCAGACAACAATGTAATCAAGCATTATTCGAGAATGGTTTGTGGAACATGAGGAAGACTTCCATGTATGGCCCTGGCCTCCAAATTTTCCAGACATCAATCTAATCAAGCATTATTCGAGAATGGTTTGTGGAACACGAGGAAGGCTTGCAGGTATTGCCCTTGCCTCCAAATTCTCCTGATAACAATCTAATCAAACACTATTCGGAAATGGTTTGTGGAACATGAGGAAGACCTCCCGGTATCCCCCTGACCTCCAAATTCCCCAGAAATAAATCTAATCAAGCATTATTCGAGAATGGTTTGTGGAACATGGGGAAGACTTCTCGGTATCCCCCTGGCCTACAAATTCCCCAAACAACAGTCTAATCAAGCTTTATTCGAGAATGGTTTGTGGAACATGAGGAAGATTTTCCGGTATCATCCTGGCCTCCAAATTCCCCAGACAACAAAGTAATCAAGCATTATTCGAGAATGGTTTGTGGAACCTGAGGAAGACTTCCGGGTATTGTCCTGGCCTCCAAATTCCCCAGACAACAAAGTAATCAAGCATTATTCAAGAATGGTTTGTGGAACATGAGGAAGACTTCCAGGTATTTCCCTGGCCTCCAAATTCCCTGACAAGAATCTAATCAAGCATTATTCGAGAATGGTTTGTGGAACATGAGGAAGACTTCCAGGTATTGCCATGGCCTCTAAATTTCCCAGACAACAATCTAATGAAGCATTATTCGAGAATGGTTTGTGGAACATGAGGAAGACTTCCAGGTATTGTCCTGGCCTCCGAATTCCCCAGACATCAATCTAATCAAGCATTATTCGAGAATGGTTTGAGGAACATGAGGTAGATTTCCAGGTATTGCCCTTGCCACCAAATTCCCCTGGCAACAATCTAATCAAGCATTATTCGAGAATGGTTTGTGGAACATGAGGAAGACTTCCCGGTATCCCCCTGGCCTCCAAATTCCCCAGAAATAAATCTAATCAAACATTATTCGAGAATGGTTTGTGGAACATGAGGAAGACTTCCCGGCATCCCCCTGGCCTCCAAATTCCCCATACAACAATCTAATGAAGCATTATTCGAGAATGGTTTGTGGAACATGAGGAAGACTTCCAGGTATTGTCCTGGCCTCCAAGTTCCCCAGACATCAATCTAATGAAGCATTATTCAAGAATGGTTTGTGGAACATGAGGAAGACTTACAGGTATTGCTCTGGCCTCCAAATTCCCCAGACAACGATGTAATCAAGCATTATTCGAGAATGGTTTGTGGAACATGAGGAAGACTTCCAGGTATTGCCATGGCCTCTAAATTCTCCAGACAACAATCTAATCAAGCATTGTTCGAGAATGATTTGTGAACATGAGGAAGACTTCCAGGTATTGTCCTGGCCTTTAAATTCCCCAGAAATCAATCTAATCATGCATTATTCGAGAATGGTTTGTAGAACATGCGGAATACGTCCAGGTATTGCCCTTGCCACTAAATTCCCCTGACAACAATCTAATCAAGCATTATTCGAGAATGTTTTTTGGAACATGAGGAAGACTTCGAGGTATTGCCTTGTCTACCAAATTCACCAGATATCAATCTATTCAAGCATTATTCGAGAATGGTTTGTGGAACATGAGGAAGATTTCCAGGTATTGCCCTTGCCACTAAATTCCCTGGCAACAATCTAATCAAGCATTATTCGAGAATGGTTTGTGGAACATGAAGAAGACTTCCCGGTATCCCCCTGGCCTCTAAATTCCCCAGACATCAATCTAATCAAGCATTATTCGAGAATGGTTTGTGGAACATGAGGAAGACTTCCAGGTATTGCACTGGCCTCTAAATTTCCCAGACATTAATGTAATCATACGTCTGTTGTTTATATTGGAACGGCAAATGCGATCTGCGGCTGCTCAACCATGTAACGTACAAGAGAGAGTTGAAGGATTTGCTGGTAACGTGCTGTTACTAGATCCACAAGTCGCTTTTAGAAGTGTTTTAACGTTCTCGCCGGGTAAGAACTGCTTTGCCGGCACGTGGAGGACCAACATCATATTTGGCAAGTGTTCATAATGCTTTGGATCTTTGGTGTATATTCGTTCGAACTGAATGCATTACATTTTGCTAATCTGGAATGAAATCGTTCCAGCCCGTTCAAGAGTTAAGGTCGATTAACTTCTTTGTGTAAGTGGGAGTATTAATTAATTCTGGTGGTAAGCATATCGAACAATTGGTTAGCGTTCAAAAACGTTCAGCGAGTATGTCATAATTATTAGAACGTACGCTTCCAAGGTATATATCATCGTCGTCATCAGTCATTCGCAGTCCGCTGCTGGGGAGATGAAGATCTCCCCAAGTTACTTCTACATCTGCCTACCTTGAACAATTGTTTTCCATGTCCTATCGGTATGCTTTGGAAGTTCATCCATCCAACTTCCACCTGGTCTTGTTTTAGGCCTTTCTTGTCGCTTGGTATCCAATCTTGCATTCCAGTTGTCCAACAGTGGTCAGTTCTTCGAGCAATATGTCAATCCCATTACCATTTGAAGGTCTTCATTTGATCATTATGCCATGAACTTTTCATTTTCCTAATCCACGATTTCCTGTTCCCATCTTTCTTGGTTACACCAAGCATGCGTTTCTCTATGGTTCTTTGAGTTGTCGGCAGCCTGTGCAACATGAAGGCAGATGGAGCTGACAGTTACCGGGAGCATGAACTATGCTGTCATTGAAGCTGACCGTACCTATAAATAACGATATGTAGAAATCCTGCCTTGTGATTCAAGGGTCTGTGAATTAGAGAAGGAACTCCACAGGTCAAGGGTCATGTGGTTTGATTAAGCAAAGTAAAAAGAAAAGGTGAGGATTTCATAGAACGTAAAGGTGGTCATCTCTGTTGCTACCGAAAAACAGACATCGGAAAACCTATTGGTGTTAGATATATAAACAACAACAAAAAAACTAAAAGATAATGCTCTAAAGATCGGGAGTTTCTCAAACAGAATTGCACTACTCGTTATTCGGCTTTCAAAAAGGTTCTACATTCAGATCATCCAAGCCCACACACCCACCACAAATCCACTTGATGAAGATGTCTAAGAGATTTATGAGGAAGCCTTATCTACTAAAAAAGGGCAAGCAACACTTAAAGACCGTCACTGGTGATTTCAGTCCAAAATAGAAAACAGAAACAGAATGAAACTTCGGTAGGAAAATTTGGTTACGGAAACTTAAACGAGCGTCGATATAATCTTGTTTTATAAAATCTTCACCAAGGTATTATCATATCACTTGAAGAAAACACTTGACATGGCTCATAACCAAGAGAACAAGCTAGATTCAGTAGTGGTTACAGCATTATATGTAGACCATATAAATGTACTAAAAGAACTAACTGAAAGAGCGAATGTGTATGAACTTCCACAGCCATCCCGGCGGTGCAGTGGAAGTTCATACGCATTCGCTCTTTTTTGAGATGAGAGAGAAAAGAATTGTTTTGCCGTAGCTTTCGTAGAACTCTGCCACCGTTTGAACATTTCTGTTTGAGGGGCACATAAAATGTTGCACAACGTTTGGTTTAGGCACATTGGTCGATTAAAGGGCTAAGTCCTCTGTCTTTCCCATCTCAAGAACAAGAATAAAATTCCGCCCCGGTGGCGCGGTTGTCTAAGCGTTGGCTTCTGATCATTCGTCCAAAAGGGGTCAGGGTTCGAATCCTGGTGAGGCATGGATGCTGTGTTTGTCTTACAGCACTAGCTCTATGCCTTCCCTGGAACCAGTGGCCCTACGTTTGGGACAGGCGACTGCTTATAGCCCATTGAGTACAACCATTAAATCTACAATGAAGAAAAAATAAACAAGAATGACATTGATTAACAGTTCTGAGTATCAGGTGTTATTTATACAGTTTCATGACCTTCACATGCGCCGTCGTTTACCCGCAGTTCCTTTGATTTGCATAAAGACATACTGGTCATAAGCTTTTGGCTCTTCGGTGTACATATATAATCGATTATCAACTGGCACCTTCAATCTGTCATTCCTACTTCTCTTTCTCCGGTCTACACTCTGTCGTATTTGAGCCTCTATGTTTAATGTGTTGTAACTTCATTTCTGATGCGCAGCACGAAAGTCCCATAAGACATAAGTAGTTGCGTCTAAACCTTCCTTGTGGGTGTAAATCCTGCGATAAATTGCTGGGTGCGTTCTGACCGAATGTTATGAAATCAATCGGAACAAAGAAAAACAATCAGTAATGTGGACAACTCTTTTAAAATGTTTTGGGAGATTGGGGGTTTAACGACCACCGTGAGCAACTCAATGGGCTATAAGCAGTCACCTGTCTCTAACTTAGGGCTGCTAGCTCCAGGGCAGGGAGAGAGCCAGCACCGTGAGACAAACACAACATTCATGCCTCGCCACGATTCGAACCCGTACCCATCTCGGACGAATGGTCTGAAGCCAACGCTTGGACCACTGCGCCACCGGGACGGGGGACAACCTTTAAACAAGTCACAATAAACTAGGATCTCGTGCAATCTTGTCTATAACCGAAAATAATGAGCCTCACGATTTCCGCTTTTCCTAAAATCACGGAGTACTATTAGAAATAGTGACAATGAAGTAATTCTGCATTGAGGCGAAATCTAAGTCTCACAAAAGATTGTTTGCGCAAGGCATGTTGAGCAAAGTGATGGGATAACCCGTGCATGCAATGAAAATTACAGATACCAGATTTCACTGAAACAGAAATATGTAAACGAAGTATAGTATAGCATTGTTAGATTCAAGACAGAAGTCACATAGTCACCCATTGAATGCACTGTAGCACACATCTTATCCAAGTTTTTCCACCTGGTTCGGAAAAACAGGCAAAATACAGGGGGTTGACATCGAAATTGAAACACCTGCGCAAATAGCACCCCACGCAGCCTTCATCTATTTCGCAGTCGATCAACGAGAGCGGAGTGTGAAGGTTGCATTAGCAAAGCAGTAGAACATCTGGACGTCAAATGCGCGTCTCGTCGGTGCTTCTCAGTCCAAGACAGCAAGTCTTTGTGGTGTATCTTGAGCCACGGTATATATGGTCATTTCGTCATACCAGCGAGAATGAAGAACCACATCCAATAGGAGTAACTGTCGGGGTGGGTATGTAACGATTGGTCGACAGTAATAATTAGTCGACAGTACCGATTGGTCGACAGCACGTTTGATCGACATAACGATTGGTCGAAAGTAACGACTGGTCGAAAGTAACGACTGGTCGATATAACGATTAGTCGATATTGGTCGACATAAAATGGTCAACGGAACTTGGAAAAAACAATTTGAATAAATGCCAACAGTTTGGCGGTAAATTGCCCCACCAGAAAATTGCCACACATCTTTCAGCAACCCGGAAAATTGCCACACACAGAAAAATTGCCCCACCGGAAAATTGCCACATGGTTTTCATTAAGGGGACGAGCACAAATCGCCGTTCGTCCGAGAAACGCTTTGAATGTGTGGCAATTTTCCGGTAGGGCAATTTTCCGAGTTTCCGAATTATGTGGGGCAGTTTCCCCAAGGTGCCTATACCTAAAGTGCCCCTTTGCCCTTTCGGAAATAACATCGTTCAGAAGGCCCTCTATATAGATTTCACTTAGAGTACAAAAGATGACACGGGGGCCTATTTGGAAATAATATGTTATAATGCTGTACGTTCTGAGGACTACATTCTAAAAGATATTATTTACAAAAAGGAACGTTACGTTTTGAGAGGTCAGTACGTTCTGAGAGGTACCGCTGCGAATGTAAATCATAATCCTCTGAACCAATGGTTATCTCGACCAATCGTTGTGTCTACCAATCGTACTGTCGACCAGTCGTTGCTGTCGACTAGTCGTTACAGTCGACTGATCGTTATGTCGACCAATCGTGCTGCCCACCAATCGTTACTGTTGACCAATCGTTATGTCGACCAATCGCTATTCGACCAATCGTGCGACACTGGTCAGGGTAAGGGGAAGCAGTCTGACAGAGACGTCCGAGTGCTAACACTGATGGTAGCCAAAAAATATAAAACCACAGCTGCCCAACACACCGCAGAGTTGAATACGCACCGTGACTCACCTGTTTCCATCAAAACTGTTCGTCTGGAGATTCAACGGGTCAACATTTATGGTCGTGTTGCTGTCGACAGAACCTGAATCACCAGTAACAATGCCAAACGTCGGTTGAAATGGTGCCATCAGTGCAAATCGTGGACGTTGGACAACGTGAAATATGCATTGTTCTCCGATGAATTGTTCTTCACTGTCTTTCCCACAACCGGGAGGGTTTACATGTGGATACATCCCTCACAGGCCTACCACCCGGACTGTTTATTGGCCACAGTGCAGCATGAAGATGGATTTGTGATGGTTTGGACCGCAATAACGTGGCAGTCTGTAGGTCCGCTGATTGTTCTTGAGGGGCACATCACCGCCAAGGACTATCGGACAATTCCGGAGGACCAGGTGTATTCAATGTTTCAAACGTTGTACCGTAACGGTGGTGCCGTGCATCAGAATGATAACGCACCGAACCTAACTGGTGAAAGAGTAGTTTGTTGAGCATGAAAGTGAGGTTGAAGATCTGTCATGGCCCGCGCAGTCACCGGACTTGAACATTATTGAGCCACTCTAGGGTGTTCTGGAGGAGCGAGTCAGGAAGCGTTTTCCTCCACCAGCATCATGTCGTGAACTAGCCCCTTCTCTGCAAAAGGAATGACTTCAAATCTCTCTGGCCACTGTACAGGACTTTTATCGGTCCTTCCTAAGGCAAACTGCAGCTGTATTGGATTTCAAAGGAGGTCCTATACCGTACCAATAATTTTTTTCATCCTAAACCCATGTGTTTCAGTTTCGTTGCCAACTCCCTGCAACTCATGTTGGATAAGAATATGAATAACTTTTGGTAGTGTATTGCAGTGAATACAATCAGGAGTTGACAAGATGTTAAATCTATGCAAAGTTATAGCTACCGCAATTACTATGCAAAATCGGTCACTGCACTTTTCTTTAATGCTACAGGTTTTATGGGTTATTATCTAACTCGCGCTGGAAACGTGGCGGCCCTGAAACCTGCGAATACCGCAGAGGAACGGATGGTTATGATGTATCTTGGCAGAAAAAAATAGCGGGTGTAAGAATGTCATGGAATATACACTGGCGTGCAAAAATTAAGGACGAGACAATTTTTCGAATGTAACGTCGTGCAGAAGTGCTCCACATCGACTCAAATCATACCATAAGATCTCCAAGATGTAAGAATAGGGGACAAGTGAGCAAAACCGTCCAAACAAGGAATCCAACGGATACAAAGACACTTTATTGAAAAGGTAGCTTCGAGCACAACTGGACAGAAGACAGAAACGTCCACGTGACAGGCAGCTGCCAAGAAAAATCCAGTTTTTAGTAGGGGATATGATCACCCCTGACTGCGTTGCAGGATTTACAACGTCTGCCCATGCTGAGGACGAGGTTGTCAAGGAGCTGTTAAGGCATCGCGGCCCATTCCTCTTGTAGCGCCAATCGCAGCTGCGGAATCGTTGCTGGCGGCTGGTGATGTGCTGCCAAGCGTCCCCCGAGAAGGTCCCACACGTGTTCGATTGGATTTAGGTCCGGGACAATACATGTAGAGTTGAGCATCTTACAAGCTTTAAAATTGGTAGCAAGGCGATCTTACTTTAATTTCAATAATGTAACATATCAGCAACTGGCAGGTGCCCCCAATGGGATCGCCACTTTCCGCTATATTGGCTGAAGCAATATTACAAGATATTGAATGTAACATTATTCCTAATAGCACATTTCGTCCTGACTTATTCATACGTTATGTCTATGATGTACTAATTATTTGGTCTCATCCCATTGAACTGTTACAATGTTTTTCAGAACAACTATCTGACTACTATCCAACTACTAATTATACAATTGAACTCGAAAATTGCAATTCATTACCATTTCTGGATATTTTGCTTACACGTGATTCTGTAAGTAATTCATTGACTTATTCTGTGTATAAGAAACTAACTACTAATCCCGTGTTTATACCTTTTAAATCATATCACCCATTTGGATATAAATTGGCAGGTTTTTTATTTTATGTGAATCGAGCATTCACACATACCTCCGCTAAGAAACTTCGACAGGCAGAGCTCGACATAGTTCAAGATCTTGCGCAATACTACGATTACCCCGATTATGTAGTATGGAACCTTATTAGGGCACGACATAAGGCTGACACCACCTACATTACGGTTAGACCAACCAAAACCACGTTATGCAGGTTCTTTGGATTTCCAACCGGTGGTAAATCAACAGTCACACAATATATGTAAAAAATATAAGTTGGCCTTTGGGGTTAAAACAACAAACATTTTCGAAATGATAAAGTGCGACCGCGACCCCATTCCATATACACTGGCGGAAAGTGATAAAAGAACACCAAGAAGGAATTCGCGGACGATCATGAAATTTACATACGTTAATGGGGTCGATATTACGTAGGTGTGATGTTAATTTCGGGACCAACCGGTGAGCGCTTACGCCACAGCACGGCATATTATGCAAATTATCGTCGGTGGTATTTAAGGAGTACGGCGAAATTAATGTAATCAGTCGTCGGCGTACGGACACGTGCGAAGACCCTGAAGAACCTGCAATGCTTGGACATGGAAGACGTGTACGATTTCAGCAGTTATCGGACTTTGAGCGAGGTCGTCTAGTCGGACTCCGCGAGGCCGGGTGGTCGCATCGTCGTATTGCGGAGCGAATTGGACGGGAAGTATCGGTGGTGGTACGATGGTGGCGTAGATGGTCCCAGGAATATTCCCACACGAGAAGACGTGGAACCCGGAGTCACAGACGGACTGATGAGCGGACCGATCGACGCATAAGAAGAGCGGCGTTGTCGAGCAGAACATCCACTGCGACGCAAATCCGAGCTGCCGTTTCACCTGAGGTGACTGTGTGAACAATCAGCAACCGTCTACTGGATGCAGGACTACGTGCACGTGTGCCTCTGGCATGTGTACCTCTGACTCCAGCCCACCGTCAGGAACGGCTGCAGTGGTGTCGCCAACGTCTGCACTGGAGAACGCAATGGCGATCTATCGTGTTCAGCGATGAAAGCAGATTCTGCTTGGGAGCTACCGATGGCCCTGTGCGTGTTCGCAGACGCACAAGTGAACGTCTCCGCCCTTCTTGCATCCGCCAGCGACACACGGGGCCTACATCTGGTCTCCTGGTGTGGGAAAGCGATCAGCTATCACTCCCGTACACAACTAGTGTTTGTACCGGGTACGTTAAACAGCACTTCCTACATCAACAACATCATTCAGCCCGTTGTTGTGCCATTTGTAAGGTCGGTCCATCGTGGTGTTTTCCAGCAAGATAACGCACGCCCACACACGGCACGTGCAACGCAACATGCACTTCAGGGTGTGAGACAACTTCCATGGCCTACACGTTCACCGGATTTGTCCCCCATTGAGCACGTGTGGGATTTCATGGGACAACGACTTATCCGGTCTCCACGGCTAGCCACGACCATCCCCGATTTACGCGTCCAGGTTGAGGATGCTTGGAACTCAATACCCCAAACTTACATCCAACATCTGTACGACAGACTCCATGCCAGAATTGCACAGTGTGACGCAGTTCATGGCGGTTCAACCTCGTACTAACCATGTTACATATAAATGTTATTTTTCAGTTTACCAGCAAATACAGCTGTATTTTGCCATAATGTTTTGATCACGTTATCCTCTGTATTCCGTTGTTATGCTGTATAAATTTCGTTGGTAACAGACGTCTCCTTCTTGGTGTTCTGTTTTCACTTTCCACCAGTGTATAAATAGACATGGTGTATACATGATACCGTTATTGCCAAGTACACTGAAGAGAAATAGAATTAGAGACAGCTGGCGTTATGCAAATGTGGCGCTGTGGGCGGCCCTGTAAACGGAAACGACATGACGTATGCGGCGATCCGACAAAATAAGGAGTGATGCGACGGGAATCAGTAAGAATCGAACGCAGTATGTGTAAGAAGAAGGATCTAAGCGCATTTGATCGTGGGCAAATTGTCGGGGCCCGACGAATGGGTCACTCCATCTCGGAAGTCGTGCAGGCACTAGGATTTTCACGAGCCACTGTGTCACGGGTGCACCGTGAGTACATCGAATCAGGTAAAACCATCCCTTCAAGGGCCAACTGTCGTGGACAACAGCGTGTGGATGAGCGGGGTCTTCGTCGGCTAGCTCGCATTGTAACAGCGGATAGACGGGCCACAGTGCAGGAAATCACTCGGCAATTTAACGCAGGTGCACAAAAACGTGTAAGCAGCCACACCATCCAGGACCATCTCCTCGCTATGGGGTATAGAAGCCATCGTCCCACGAGGGAACTGCTGCTGACCGCACATCACAGGGTGTAAAGATCAGCATGGGCGCTGTAACATTGCCACTGGACCCTAGACATTTGGGAAAATGTTGCCTGGACTGATGAGTCGAAATTCACGTTGGGACATGCGGATGGCAGAATACGAGTACGACGCAAACCACATGAAGCGATGGATCCTTCTTGCCAGCAGGGTACTCTTCAAGCTTGTGGGGGTGGCATTCTCGTCTGGGGACCGTTTACGTGGACTGAAATTGGACCCCTGGTACGTGTGACATCGTCCCTCACAGGTAAACTTTACCGGGATATCCTGGACGACCATTGAGTTGCTCCCGTTTGTGCGTCTTCAACATCCCACTGGGGACCTCATCCTGCAACAAGACAATGCACCGTGCCATCGCTCCCGAATTGTATCCGAACGGTTGGATGAACACTCCACTGACGTGACCTCGTTTCCTTGTTCAGCTAGGTCACCTGACCTCAATCCCATCGAGCACATCTGGGATGCCATCCAAAGAGATGTTCGAGACTCTGACCCACCTCCATCAAATCGTGGTGAACTATGGGAACTTCTTCAGGGGTCCTGGATCCGTATGGCTTTCCAACGCTTCCGGTGTCTTGTCAAGTTCATGCCGAGACGAATCGCCGCCGTCATTGGGCCGAAAGGTGGTGCTACACGTTACTAGACAGGTATCTCTAATTCAGCTGATGTTCAGTGTATATCGGGTCAAGAACCCAGGGTATATTTTGGATCAACTACAAGAACATTGGGAGTACGGCGTAAGGAGCACCGATATGATATCAGAAAAGACAATATGAATACAGCTTCGGCCAAGTTTGTAAAAGATGAAGATTACAGTCCCCAATGGGAAAACATAAGACATCTATCAACCACAACGAATAAGAATTATACGTGGTTCACGGAGGCAACGTACATTCTTCTATGTGGTACCCATTGTTGTAATGAGGATTTACCAACAATAATACCTTTATCATGGAGACAATTCATACGTACTATGCCAGCGCCTATTCATGAACATATATATCGATCTAACACTTTTGATGACACGTGATGGACTTAAAATTAGACCTACATTGATAATTATATATTCATTATTACTGTCACTGCATGGTATAATGTGTGCAATTATATCTTTACAAATTACCATGTTTAACATTTCAAAATTTAAAATGTTTGTTGTTCCCTGAGAGTGGTGTAGCCTGTTATAACTTCACAGCATTATGTTGTCAGGACAACGTGACGTAAACTTTTGTATATAAGTGCGTGTATCTGAGGGTGCACACGGCATTATGGCTTGAGAATGAGCTCCAGTGTGAGATCGAAAGATCTTGCCTTTTTAACTTATCTTTTAGCCTTTTAACTTATCATCTTTTATTTGTACTTTGGGATCTGACTGTATTAAACTTACTGCCAATGGCTCAATTGTACATAGTGGAGATGTTTTTAATCGTGTGAGACAGTTGTTATTTTAAATGTGTATCGTTTGTTTTAAAGCACAAAAAGAAGATATTTTTAGCTTGAAATTCTAGTTCGAGCTGATTTCTCACGCGCCATATTGCAATTTTGTTTTTAAGTTAGAGTTCCTTTTTCAGATTCTGTTGTTGTTTGTGTTCCTTAGCCTGAAGAAGCTGCCTGTGGTAGCGAAATCTTGCAATTTTAATGTCGTAGTGTATTACACCTAGAAACGCAAATTGTACTTGTTATACAAATATATTAATAAATAGAGAGAGCAATTGTTAGCCAGAGTTCAGGTGTGTCATGAGTGGAAACAAATGGTTGCATAGGATTCAAACTTTCTAAACAGAGTAATAACTGCCGATGAAACATGGGTCAGCTATTTTGACCTCCCTCACGAAGCGCGCAACGAGTGTCTGGAAACGCACAGGTTCGCCTCCTCCGAAAAAAGTCCGCCAAACCAAATCAGCTGGGTAGGTAATGATGATAAGCTTCGTTGATCATAAAAGTGTAGTCAACCAGCTTGCCGTTCCTCCACAAATTACTGTCAACTCTGAGTATTACATTTCATTCTTGAGGCGTCTGCAAAGACACATATCGATTAAGCGACCGGAACTGGTGGGCAAGTGGACCCTGCACCATAACAACGCCCGCCCACATGTGGCTGCTTGTGTTCAACAGTTTCTTACGAAATGCATTACTGATGTCATGCCACAGCCTGCCTACAGTCCTGGCCTCACCCCGTGCGATTTCTGTTTTTTTTTTCCAACGATGAAGGAGAAGTTCCGTGGCGCAACCTTCTTCATGAACAGATGCTGACGTTATTCGATCTGTACAGTGGTCGCTAAAGCAGCTTCCACAAAATGCCTTCGCCACATGCTTTGAAAAGTGGACTGAACTATTGGACCGTTCCATATCATCCGAGGTAAGATAGTTTGAGAAAGAATAACATATATTTTGCTGTACTTATATTTCTTCATTTTATGTGATTTTACTGTCAGTTTGTATGGAACGGCCATTGTAATATTATAATTTAATGCACATTATGCGATATGCTATACACCAATATGCGTATCTGTACAACAAGAAAAAATGACTTTTTAAAAGTGGTAACTGGCCTATAGTAGGGTGTATGGTTCCCACGAACAGCAAAAACCTCTGCACACTTGTGTGGCATGGAATTGATGAGGTTATCGAAGAGGATTTGGGAGTATCTTCGCACTCCTCAATGAGGACAATCTCCAGTTCACGAATAGTCAATGGCGGTGCCGGCCGAGCTGCAGTGCGTGTTCCAAGTGAGTTTCAGGCAGGCTCAATTGAATTTAAGTCAGGGAAGCCTGCTGGCCACTCCATACGCTCCATTCCCTCCTCTTGAAGCATGTTGTCCACTGGTCGAGCTCTATATGGTCGAGCGTTGTCGTCCACGAAAACGAACGAATCACCTATATCTGTAGCATACTGCATGACAATAGTAATGAGAATCTCGTCTCTATATCTCTGGGCCGTCAGACTGCCGTTTCAAATGACGTACAGTTCCATACGTCCACTGATACTTATACTTGCCCAGATCATCAACACATGTCCACCGAAACTTGATGTTTCCTGCACAAAATCTGGGACATTTCGTGTACCCGGTTCCTTCGAGATAAGAATTCGTCAATTGTCATACTCCAGACTGAATCTCGACTCGTCAGAGAAGAGAAATTGACCCCACTCATCCCAACCACGATGTTCTTTGGCTCAGTTTCTACGGGCTGTACGGTGTCGTGCGGTTAAACGGACACACACAATTTGTCTATGTGCGTAAAGGTCACCTAGATAAAGGCGAATGCGGATAGCTTGAGTTGACAACCTGGGTCCTGTTGACACGAGAAGCTTTAGCTGGAGCTGAGCAGCATTTTATTACCTGTTCCAAAGGACTGTTAACAATAAAAAACGGTCGTCACTTGCTGTAGTTGATCGTGGACGGCTTTGACCTTGCCTTATTTGAACACTTTTCGTATCCTGGAATCGTGTCCATAGTCGTGAAATGACACTTCGTGACACTCCAATGGCTTCTGCTACCACCTGCTGTTTCTGACCTGCTTCCAGACTGCCAAATAGATCTTCACGCCATTGATTCTAGTAGATCATGCTATTGAGTCATCTTTCGAACCGAAGACATCAAGAAACGAAATGTCACGATAAACGCGACAGAATAAGAGAGTTCCTGGAAAACCTTCGTTTTTATCCCAGTCTGTGCATTCTGACTTCGCAGGCGTTAATTTGCGCAAAGATATGCATGATTGGATTGTCTACGTCACACTCGATTTGCATTTTCTACGTTTCGGTAAGATATCACACGATTGGCATGCATGATGTCGCCAAAATGACATGCTTCCCTAATGATTTTGAGCAATGTGTAAATCGTATATATGGAGATAGATTTTGAAATGTGATGTTTATGAAAATAAATAGGGAGCGCGTACTCCTACTGTTTTCTTCAGAAAGGTAATCATCATCATCATCATCAACCATTATCAATCCACTGCTGGACGAAGGTCTCCCCAAGTTTCCTCCACAACGGTCTGTCTTGTGCCAGTCCTCCATGTCACTCCCGCATACTTTCGAATTTCATCCACCCATCTTCCATGTGGTCTTCTTCTGGGTCTTTTCCTGTCCCTTGGAATCCAATCTAAAATTTCGGCTGTCCATCGATGGTCTGTTCTTCTGGCAGTATGTCCAGCCCATTGCCATTTCAGGGATTTAACTCTGATCATGATGTCTTCCACTCTTGTCATTTTTCGGATCCACGTGTTCCTCTTCTTATCTCTTCTGGTTACAACCAAGCATGAACCTCTCCATGCTTCTTTGAGTTGTCTGCAGCCTTTGTATGTCTCTTTTAGCTAAGGTCCACGTCTCTGCACCATACGTAAGCACTGGAAGGATGCATTGATCAAACACTTTTCTTTTAAGACATAATGGCATATTGCTCTTGAAAATTATGCTGTTTCTTCCAAAAGCTCTCCAGGCAAGTTTTGTACGCCGATTAATTTCTTCATCAATGTGACCCTCACTTGATATCTGCTGTCCAAGATAAATGTACGTGTCTGTTATCTCCAGCTTTTCTCCATCTATCGATAAATCTTCATTTCTTGTAAAAGCATTGTACATCACTTTTGTCTTCTGAAAGTTAATTTTTAATCCCACTTCTTTACTCTTGTCAGCAAGTTCCTGCATCATACTCTGTAGCTCTGATGGGGTAGTTGCAAAAATGACTATGTCATCAGCAAAACGAAGGTGGGTTAGATAATCTCCATTAATCTTTATCCCTTTGTTTTCCCAGTTCAGTGATTGAAAGACATTTTCCAATGTAGCATTAAAGAGCTTCGGAGATATGGTGTCACCTTGTCTCACTCCTTTTCCAATTTTTATGTGTGTTGTATTTTCAAACAGCAGAATCTTTGCACTTGCATTTTCATAGATGTTATTAATAATATTAATGTATGCATCTTCAATACCGCAGGATTTCAGAGCCATTGCAACTGCTGATGGTTTCACCGAATCAAAGGCTTTTTCATAATCGATAAAAGCCATGCACAATGGAAGTTCATATTCCCTCGCTCTTTCAATTAGTTCTCTCAGTACGTGGATATGATCTATTGTGCTGTAGCCACTCCTGAATCCAGCTTGTTCTCTCGGTTGAGCCATGTCCAGTGCCACCTTCAAGCTGTGTGGAAGAACTTTAGTGAAGATTTTATAAACCACTGATAGGAGGCTGATAGGTCTGTAGTTCCTGAGATCCTCAATGTCACCTTTTTTATGTAGCAAGATCATTGTAGCGTTGTTCCAATCCTCAGGAATTTTCCCTTCATTAAGGCATCGAGTGAAAATTTGGGCGAGTACTGTTTCGATTTCTCCACTTGCTTCTTGTATGATGTCTACAGTAATTCCATCTTCTCCTGGAGCTTTTCCCCGCTTCATGTTCTTGATTGCATGTGCAACTTCTGCTGGAAGGACTGGAGGAACTCTGGTACTGGTATCTTTCATGATGTCTGGAGTGCATGTATCATCCCTTTCATATAATTTGGAGTAGAAATCTTTCACTCTTGTCAAAATTTCGCCTCTATTTCTTGTTACAGAACCATCTTCTTTTCTCAGTGCCATAATCTGTTTTTTTTTCCTTACTGAGATGTCCCTTTGCTATCTTTAGGCTTTGGTTGTTTTCAATGGCTTTCCTTACTAGTTCACAGTTGAATTTCCTTACGTCTTCGGTGATACTTTTTCGTACTGTCTTGCATAGCTCTATGTATTCCACTTTGGAAGTCACATCTTCTTTAGTTGTCCTCATCACTCTTCCTTTTTGCATCAACATTTTGGTTTTTCCTGATAATTTGTTCACATGCAATTTGTTCTTAGACCCAGCTAATTTTGTTGCTGTTTCCATAAGAGCTTTGGTTACTTTTCTGTTAACTTCCGAAATATCCACTTCTTCCGATGTTAGGCCTTCTAAAGCAGAGAACCTGTTCTTCAGTTCCAATTTGAAGGTATTATGGTGTTTTTTAAGGTTGGTTATGTCAATACATTTTGTTTGTCTTATGAGCTTGCTACGTTCGAGTTTAGTGTTGAGGTGCATCTTACATCTCACCAATCTATGGTCACTGCCTGTGTTGAACTTGTTTAGCACACTGCAGTCTTCTATGACGAATTTTTTGTTACACATAATAAAATCAATTTCACTTGTCGTCCCATTTGGATGTCTCCATGTCCATTTCCTGTGTGGCTTTTTCTTGAAAAAGGAGTTCAAGATGAAAAACCCTTCTGCCTCTGCAAACTCTACGAGAGTATTTCCACGCTGGTTTCTGTTGCCGTGACCGAATTTACCTACTGAAGTTTCATTCTGTTGCCGTTGCCCTATTTTTGCATTGAAATCTCCCCATAATTATCTTCAAGTGCTGCTTACCTTTATTATTTAGATGACGAATTTCCTCATAAAATTCTTCAATTTCTTCTTCAGCATGACTTGTGGTGGGTGCATAAGTTTGAATAATCTGAGCCTGGTATCTTCTCGAGAGTTGGATAACGAGTCGTGCAGCTCTGTCAGAGGAACTTTCAACTTCTACAACTTTATCCTTCAGTTTCTTGTTTATTATAAATCCAACACCACTAGTTCTGCCAGTATCTGTCCCACGATAGTAGAAGAGATGTCCACTTTTCAGTTCAATGAGATCTTCTCCTTTTCTCCTTACTTCACTTAGCCCGACGATGTCCCACTTGATCCAGAAATGTAAAATGCTTTAAAAGGTAAAAAAGGAAAAAAAAAGGAAGAAAGAAAGAAAGAAAAAATCACAATTGGAAAATCAGTATTTTATTTTTATTATCATTCAACATAAAGAACTACGTGCAAGAGAAGAGCATGATATAATACATGTTTCCGAAATTCCATTTTCATGCTGTTAAATTTTGTATGCAGCTGAACAGTGAACTGTACGCTGCTTCTTTCAAATAATTTCCAGTATAACTCTGATAAGTTTTTATGTCAAATTTTCAGCTGTGCCACTATAATTCCGATACTCCTGCAGGAACATTTAAACACCGACTGAAGACGTCAATAAACAAATTACATTGAGAAGATCTTGCAGTACACCATCAATACCAATATTTCGGGCACACTGAAAAAACAAAATATTTATTACAGAAAAATGAAATGGAGTCCAACTTATTAAAACGTTACATACAATGGTTCTGGTATCGTACAGATACAATATGCTTTCCAATGCTTTCACTGAGAGTAAAAAAATACTCCTCCCTTTCCCAACTGAGACTAATTGAGGTCACTTCATGAATGTAGAAATTTATAGAGGAAATTGTGATTTTTAAATTAACATAAATTATGTAGATCTGTCGTTGTTCAAATCAAATCCCTTATAAAGAACTTCAAAACTGTAAAATGCTTTCACAGAACGCGAAAAGGGTTCTCACCTTTCCCACCAAAGCCTAATCAAGCTCACTCTTTGAATTTAAAAATGCTGTAACGTACTAGGAGATGTGACGTACCTGCCAGAAGGACGCACACGACATAAAGGCAGATAGGAATCAGAATAAAACGTCCGCGTAGCTCAATTGGTAGAGCAACTTATTCCGGAATGAGGGGACTCGGGTTCGAATCATGGCGTGGACAGAAATGACGGAGAAATTTACTTAGTTATAATGACACCCGAACTATCCGGATGACCCGACCGTTCAAAATCTCGCAATGGTGGGATGTTATTTCCACACCGCGAGATAGGAAAAATAAGAGAATTCCTTCTCCAGCACTTCGAAAAAAAAAATATGAAAGGGGAGATGATGTAACGTACTAGGAGATGTGACGTACCTGCCAGAAGGACGCACACGACATAAAGGCAGATAGGAATCAGAATAAAACGTCCGCGTAGCTCAATTGGTAGAGCAACTTATTCCGGAATGAGGAGATCCGGGTTCGAATCCTGGCGTGGACAGAAATGACGGAGAAATTTACTTCGTTATAATGCAACCTGTGCAGTGGCAGATTGGGTCGACGAAACCAGGCCGGAAATTTTAATCTCCTGTTCCACTACAGAAGCACATGTACCCACAAGAGAACACCTTATTAATTCCCTCATGAGAAAACTCTGTAAGGATGTCTTTGAATGAATGTTATGGTTCATTTTCTGTGATATATGGCGGATATCTCTGAATTTAGCAGAAAAGTAAACAAAGCACTTATGGAAACAACAACAAAATTAGCGGGATCTAAGAACAAGTTGCATGTAAACAAATTATCAGGAAAAACCAAAATGTTGATGCAAAAAAGAAGAGTGATGAGGACAACTAAAGAAGATGTGACTTCCAAACTGGAATATATAGAGCTATGCAAGACAGTACGAAAAAGTATCACTGAAGACGTAAGGAAATTCAACTGCAAACTAGTGAGGAAAGCAATTGAAAACAACCAAAGCCTAAAGATAGCAAAGGGACATCTCAGTAAGGGAAGAAAACAGATTATGGCACTGAGAAAAGAAGATGGTTCTGTAACAAGAAATAGAGGCGAAAGTTTGACAAGAGTGAAAGATTTCTACTCCAAATTATATGAAAGGGATGATGCATGTACTCCAGACATCATGAAAGTTACTAGTACCAGAGTTCTTCTTGCCTTCTCAGCAGAAGTTGCACATGCAATCAAGAACATGAAGCGGGGGAAAGCTCCAGGAGAAGATGGAATTACTGTAGACATCATACAAGAAACAAGTGGAGAAATCAAAACAGTACTCGCCCAAATTTTCACTCGATGCCTTAATGAAGGGAAGATTCCTGAGGATTGGAACAACGCTACAATGATCCTGCTACATAAAAAAGGTTACATTGAGGATCTCAGGAACTACAGACCTATCAGCCTCCTATCAGTGGTTTATAAAATCTTCACTAAAGTTCTTTCACACCGTTTGAAGGTAACACTGGACATGGCTCAACCGAGAGAGCAAGCTGGATTCAGGAGTGGCTACAGCACAATAGATACTGAGAGAACTAATAGATACTGAGAGAACCACGTACTGAGAGAACTAATTGAAAGAGCGAGGGAATATGAACTTCCATTGTGCATGGATTTTATCGATTATGAAAAAGCCTTTGATTCGGTGAAACCATCAGCAGTTACAATGGCTATGAAATCCTCTGGTATTGAAGATGCATACATTAATATTCTTAATAAGATCTATGAAAATGCAAGTGCAAAAATTCGGCTGTTTAAAAATACAACACACGTAAAAATTGGAAAGGGATTGAGACAAGGTGACACTGTAACGTACCAGATGTGACGTACCTTCCAGAAGGACGCACACGACATAAAGGCAGATAGGAATCAGAATAAAACGTCAGCGTAGCTCAATTGGTAGAGCAACTTATTCCGGAATGAGGGGACCCGGGTTCGAATCCTGGCGCGGATAAAAATGACGGAGAAATTTACTTCGTTATAACACCATATCTCCGAAGCTCTTTAATGCCCTATTGAAAAATGTCTTTCAATCACTGAACTGGCAAAACAAAGGGATAAAGATTAATGGAGATTATCTAACCCACCTGCGTTTTGCTTTTCAAAATCGCTTTATTGGTATAACGAAATAAAATAGACGTTCAGCATAAAGCGTCTTACAAACAAAATTCAAACTGATAAAATCAATGATATTTACACTGCAATGAGAAATGTTGATGATACTGATATGCTGCAATTGAGCTAAATACACAGCAGGTGTAGGGAAAAACACCATAAGTTGGTCAACGTGTCACATGACACTGAAGGAACATATTTCCAGGAACACTGTATTGAAAACTTAAAACGCATGATAAAGTAGGCACAGGTTGAGCAAAAACAAAAATTAAATAGAACGATAATTATATACATGGGTAACATTCCAAAGCGCAGGCATACGTAGAAGCGAAACTACGGCGACAGAAAACCATAGTATGACTTATGGAACGAAGAAATATATACTACAATTAGAAATGTTAATGATAAGGAGATGCTGCAATTGAGCTAAAAACACTACAGGTGTAGACGAAACACCGTAAAGTGGTAGCCAGCATGTCACATGACACTAAAGGAACATATATGCAGACAAACAGTATTGAAAACTTAAAACGCATGATAACACAGGCATAGGTTGAGCAACACAATGATGAAATAGCATGACAATTATATGCAAAGGCAACATTATACAGTGCATACATACTCAATAGCTAAACGAAATAATAGAAAAACATGGAACAACTCGTGCAATGGATAAAATAATATGCAATGAAAAATGTTAATACTAGGAAGAAACTACAGTTGAGCTAAATACACAACAAGTGAAGGAAACACATCATTGGGTGGCTAGCGCGTAACATGACGCTGAAGGAACATATTTGCAAGTAAGCAATAATACAAACTTAGAGCGCACAATAAACAGGCACAGTTGAGCAAAACGGCGATATAATAGAATGACAATTATATACAAAGACAATAGTAAGCAGTGCTGACATACTTAATTGCAAACCGAGGTAAGAGAAAAACATAGTACAACTCGTGCAACATAGATAGCACGTAAAATACAGCAGAAGTTACAAGTGAACACACTGTGCACACAAATGTAGTAGAAGTACAAAAATATTTCACTAAATGTAATAAAACACGACCAACGCCGTGAAAATGCAACACTCAGCGCCACATTCTGGTAATAAAAAGAGAAAAAGTTCTAACGGATGGTTAGATTGAGGAGACCTGTGTCCACCGCGAACCACGGGGTCAGAGGTACCCACGTGGAATGAAAAGCTGCTTCTCGATGGCTGATGAAAGCCAGGCGGTGCTCAAAGCGGAGACGTGATGTTAAACGATCTCTGAAGTGGCACACAAGTGCCGCACTCGCTTGTTGAGGAGAAACAGGTGAGGAAATGCTCCGGAGTTGCTGATGGAACACGTAAACTACGTGTTTGGCCAGTACAAAGAGATATGCACAAAGAGAGGGAAGAGGATCTGGTGGATTATCACGTAATAGAAGGTGTCTATAGGCTGTAAACGATAACTCTTGGGAGCAAGAGGAACTGGCAATCTTGAAGGCTTGATTGAGTAGAGGCAGTAGAACAGGACAATATAGGTAGACGTGAGCTGATGACGTAGTCATTTTTGCAACTACCCCATCAGAGCTGCAGAGTATGATCCAGGAACTTGCTGACAAGAGTAAAGAAGTGGGATCAAAAATGAACTTTCAGAAGACAAAAGTGATGTTCATTGCTTTTACAAGAAATGAAGATTTATCGATTGATGGAGAAAAGCTGGAGATAACAGACACCTACGTTTATCTTGAACAGCAGATATCAAGTGAACGTCACATTGATGAAGAAATTAATCGGCGTACAAAACTTGCCTGGAGAGCTTTTGGAAGAAACAGCATAATTTTCAAGAGCAATATGCCATTATGTCTTAAAAGAAAAGTGTTTGATCAATGCAACCTTCCAATGTTTACGTATGGTGCAGAGACGTGGACCTTAACTAAAAGAGACATACAAAGGCTGCAGACAACTCAAAGCAGCCTGGAGAGGTTCATGCTTGGTGTAACCAAGAGAGATAAGAAGAGGAACTTGTGGATCCGAAAAATGACAAGAGTGGAAGACATCATGATCAGAGTTAAATCCCAGAAATGGCAATGGGCTGGACATAGTGCCAGAAGGACAGACCATCGATGGACAGCCGAAATTTTAGATAGGATTCCAAGGGACAGGAAAAGACCCAGAAGAAGACCACATGGGAGATGGGTGGATGAAATTCGAAAGTATGCGGGAGTGATATGGAGGAGACTGGCACAAGATAGACCGTTGTGGAGGAAAATTCGGGAGACCTTCGTACAGCAGTGTATTGATAATGGTTGGCAATGATGATGATGATGATATCGCAAAAATCCCTCTTTGGCAGGGCTTTTACGCCTTGAGGGACTGTCCAAGAAGTTGGCGTCAGCGAATCCATGCAGACCTCACCATATTCAGAATGGAAGCGGTCTCTCGTTGTCTCCACAATGAAAAGACAAAATACCCGCTGTTACGTTTTAACCAATGACGTTATTTGGGGTGGAGCTCAGTACGTAGGCGGGGTTGCCATCGCTCAAATTCAGGGGTTATCTGCCAATGTACACATTTTCTCTTCAAAAAATGAACGTACAGTAGGATTTAAGATGATTTACGAAAGGCAATATCCGAATCTCACTTTTAGCCCTTTTCAATGATTTCTATTTGGCATAGATAATTAAAAAATCTGACTGAAATCAGAGATTTTGTTTCTTCCAGACAGAACGCCAAGTTGTAATTCTTTCGAGTCAGATAAATTGAATTTAAAAAAAAACTCAGAATAATAACTATGGCATATATTACCTATGGATCGTTTTTATTTCTGCTCAAAATTTCAAACACTACAAAGTAATAGTCTTCCAGAAAATGTGGTTACATTGCAGATGCAGGATAGAACTTCTCTTACACTCACTCAAAGACAGCCTTAACTCCTGGACTAAACAGAATTATTGAAATACGCATTGTACGTAAAACTAATTCGGTCGTGAACAAATTTTAGTAGCATTTTAAGGATGAAATAATTTAAAAAATCCACTCATGATTGAATGTGGCTTATTAAACCCATGGCCAAAACAGGGTGTTGTACCAGATAATTACATGTACCTTATTATTGATCGTCTACGGCGCAACGGTATTCGTACCACTCCTGGCGGTATTCGTACCGCCTTTTAAAAGTCTACCGATAACTTTAACTCATGAACTACCATTTTGATCAATGAACCGGTAAATCGTTATTTCTTTTAAGACAAATGTGGGTTGGACACGAATTTCGGAACTTCCGGGGAATCGTTTTGTGCTTTATGTCTGTCCGTGGATAAGGGTGTGGGGATTTTGGACCATAAAATTGCTACTAGTGCTCTCTTTAAGATTAAGAAGATATCGTAGGGCTTATCAGTGTTCCTTTGGCTCCAAGTCCAACTACCCGCGCTTATATAACCGCAGTTAGCATAATTTATTTATAACAGCATTTTGGGTCCGGGGAGAAATATTTCACTGAAGTAGGGAGAATTTTGCTTTGTCATTTTAGAGCAAACGCCCAACATGTAGTATATACAGATAGAATGAAACGCTATTTTTTAATGACACTAACGTTTTTGACAGATAATATAAAGTTCAAATGAAGTTAACTATTCTCATTTATAAATACCAAAATAATTATTCTTTCTTTTCAAACAATCCAGACAAAGATCATACATAAAATAATGGGCCATTTATCGAGTGGTCCAGAGAGAAATATCCCGGTGTCCCGATGGGCCAACCTGAGCCTGAACCTGTAAATGCCCCTAATTCTCTGGTTTTAAATTAACATAATTTATCTAGCTTTGCTCTTTTCCTAATTGAAATCCCATTACAGCAAGCAATCAGAGATCGCAAAATGTCTTCACCGGGATCTAAAGGGATTCCTTCCCTTCCCAACAAAAATTAATCGCGGTCACTATGACTTTAAAAATTCATAGAGCAAATTCGGATTTGTTAATTAACATAATTTATCTAGGTGTATCCCGTTCCTAATTCAAGTCAAATCTCTTTACAACGTACTTCAAGGACTGCAAAATATTTTGTTGTATTCTAAAAATAAAACTGAAGTGCATATTCCATTGAAATACTGTGTTATGTGGTTGAATTATGTCCAAGTAATCAAAAAAAAAATTTTTTTATGCCTTTTTCTTTATTGGACAGATAATTGAGACATTACCCGGCTGAACATATTTAAACCAAGTAAGGACTGTATGTTTGTAAAATAAATAGGCAAACTATTAAACTACTGTTTGTGAAAATTGCAACGCCAAGAAGGAACCATGCGATTCGAATGAAATTCATACCACACATTACTGATATGACTGTACATAAGTGATTTAAATCTCAGAGCAATACAATAATTTTTAACTGAAAAAATCGGTATCTTGTGAAGCCTTCGCGAGCTGCAATAAGAACTTCTAGATGGCGTGAGATTGAATCGAAAAGACGTTGGATGGTGTCTTGGGTAATTGCTTGCCAGGTGGCATGTATGGGAATCCACAGATCATTGGTACTGACCGCTGGAGGACTTTGATGGGACAGTTGCCGAGTGACCATATCCCAGACATGCTCAATAGGCAAGATGTCTGGTGAACGTGCAGGCCAGGGAAGAAGCGGTATCTGCTGTGCTGCGAAGAGGGCTTGAACATTCCTGGCACACATCTGGTCGGGCATTGTCTTGCCGGAATATAGCGCCAGGACTGCTCTGAAGGAAGTGTATGACTTCTGCTTGTAGAACTTCCCTGTTGGAGCGGTTGCTGTTGAGATTGCCCTCAAGACGTAGCAACCGACATCGCGAATGGTACCCAATGGCAACCACACCATCACACTTGGCGTTCAGCCCGTATGATGCTCGACAATGCATGCTGGAAGAAGGCGCTCACCACAATACCGTCTAATGCGTATGCTGCCATCATGGTAGTCCAAGTTGAATCGGTACTCGTTCGAAAACATGACACGTTGCCAAACAGCACGCCATTGTCTGTATTGAAAACCCCATTCCAGCCTGAGGTGTCGATGGTTCAGGGTCAAAGGAATCTTTTTCATTACCTGCTTCGGGGTAGCAGTGCTATTCCTTGTAACAATGCGGGACACTCTGCGCTCACATCGAGGGTCCGTTGCACGTTTATGACCACATTTCTCTCGTTGGTTGGAAGTTTTGGCTTATTTCGCGTACTCTTGCAATACACGTCCGAGGGTTTGACAGGGAAATCCCAACAGTTCAGAAATTGCTGGGAGTGAACAGCCGGCCTTCCTCGCAGCTACTAAATCTGGCCACGGTCAAAGTCACCTTGCTGCCTTTTCCCATGATTAGTTTTCTGTAACTGGTTTCCGATGCACAGAGACCTTCTCAATTTATAGGCATTGCCAGTTTCAGCGTCCCAAGTGACTCGACGCAATACGGCTGTTTTGCACGTTGCATGCAATAATTTGTCTATTCAGTGTATTTGTATAAAACACTCCCACTTTGTTTTTCGCTGACGTTCATTAGCTTTACCTGTTATCGTGTATTATATTATAACGCGATCCTTTAATATGGCAGGAAGTGTTGAAAGAGGTATAACGCATTCTTTTGCAAAGCGTCTTTTTTTTCTCAGAATCTACACTTTTTTTTTTTTTTTGCTTCTAACGCGAATTACTGTCAGTGGCGGCTATTTGTATTCACCTCTTGAGCTGGGAATAGTCGATCAAATTAAAAATAAGTTTTGCAGACGATATTAGATGAGACAGAGGAGCCTGCGCTTCAGTGAGGTGAGAGTTTTTGCTTCGGGTTTAATGACCAACATAAGTTTTTGCTTCGGGTTTAATGCCCATCCCTAGTTTTGGGCCACTGGTTCCACGAAAGCGGCAGAGCCAGAGCCATCAGACGAATACAGCACCTATGACTTATTCAGGGCTCGAACCCAGACACATCTCGGACGAATGGTCGGAGGCCAGTTCCTTAAAACATTCTACCACCAGAAAAGCGAGAGTGCTTCAAGTGCCAATGTGGTCGGACATAAAAATGCTCGCCCCGTACAGACTTTAATAGCACAGTGGTAAAAGGACCGTTGGGATTATAACGCACTGCCATCCTGCCATTCAAGTTTCTTTTGCCGCTGTCCCGGTGGCACAGTTGTCTAAACGCTGGCTTCTGAGCATTCATCCAAAATGGGTCTGGGTTCGAATCCCGGCGAGATATACACTATCTACCAACAAGTAATTGGACACATGTGATAGCAAAGGAAAACGAAGTTTATTCACCTTCAATAGTTGGTGGAGCCTTCACGAACGGCGATTACAGCTGCGACCCTCCGGGCATACTCTCAACCATGCGTTGCACGACGGCTAGCGGTATTTTCTTCCACTCGGCTTGGCGAAGACAGGTCAGTTCCTTCACCGATTTCGGACGGTGGGGGCACCCCTTAAGTCGACACTTCAACTCGTCCCAGAGCTGCTCGATAGGGTTAAGGTCCGGGCTCTGCGCATGCTAGTCCATTCGATTAACCCCATTGTCACCATACCAAGCCATGGTGGATCTCGCAACATGACAGGTGGCATTGTCATTCTGAAAGTAACATGGGTCCACCCCGTGAAACTGCCACAACGTGGGAAGCGCATGGTCATCCAAAATGGTGCAGTAGGTCTCGGCGTTGAGTCTACCAGGAATTGCGACCAAGGGTCCCGTGCCATACCAGGATAAACACCCCCATAGCATAATTCCACAGCCGCCGAACTTCACAGTTGGCACAATACATTCCGGCAGGAGGCGTTCTCCAGGCAGATGCCAAACCCAGACCCTGCCATCCGAACGGTACAGGGTGAACCTTGATTCATCGCTCCAGAGAACCTGTTTCCACTTTTCAACGGTCCACTGTCGACGTTCTTTGCACCACGTTAGCCGAGCAGCGCTATTGGACTTGGTGATCAAAGGCTTGCGGGCGGAAGCACGTCCATGATAACCGAGCAGATGGGCTTCCTTACGGATGGTATTCATCGAAAGAACACTCTGGGATGCTTGCTGAAACTCTTCGGCGATGTGGCCTATCGATTTGGTGCGGTTCTTCCGAATTTCTCTGGCCGGCACCCGTCGGTCTCTAACTCCCAGTTTTGTGGGTCTGCGGGGTCCGGACACATTCCGACATTCACCTCTCATCTTCCACTTGCCAATCACGTAGGCCACTGTCGATTGTGGGTACTTCAACTCACTGGATATGTCACGTATGGATCGGTCATTTCTGTGATACACGAAGATTACACCTTTCTCGAAATCAGAGAGCTCCGAACTGCGTGGCATCTTGCATGCGACTGGTTGCGTTGTTGTTTCCCACCCGATATTTAACGGCAGCGGCCGTGACGTGTATCAGGACCGCAAATATCGTGGATTTCAGGAGTGTCCAACTACTTGTTGGTAGATAGTGTAGATGGTGTGTTTGTCTTACGGCGCTGGCTCTGTTCCTTTCTTGCAGCTAGTGGCCCTAAATTTGGGACGAGGAACTGCTTATACCCCTTTGAGTTATTCACGGTGGTGGTGGTAACACCCCTTCCCGCCCTCTAAATCTTTCCACTAATCTATCCTCAGCTTGACGAAACCTCCTGACCAGCATGACGTAGCGAACCTGCTAATATGTACAGGGGGTGGACAGCGAAACTGAAACACCTGAATACGAATATGTCTCGAATTAGTTCTTAATCTGAATTGCGATTCGTCTGTGAAAAGAACATTCACCCAACGGTTCTGTCCAGATGAGAATATTTATGGAATCAGTTCTTAATCTGAATTGCGATTCATCTCTGAAAAAACTTTCGCCCACTAGTCTGTACTTCAAGTGTAATGCTACCGACTCCACGTTAAATGAAGTCTGAAGGCAGTTAGAGGTGCACAAGAGGTGCACAAAGGGTTGGCATCCTTGCATAATGGCATTGCTCACGAAGTATATAAACAACATGCGTTGAAACCTTTTTTCGTGTGGCTTCTTCAAGCTCCAAAGGGAGCTGCCTAATGGACATTTCTCTGTTACGTGTGACAGTCAGATTTACATAGTGATCCTCTGTAGGAGTTGTGGCTATAGGACGGTCTTGTTCTGGTGGACGACGAACATCTCCTCTGTCGTTAAACTTTCTCCAGAGACTTGACATGACATTTTGTGAGACATTCAATGCTGTGGAAACTTCTGTCTGAAACTGACCGGCTTTCATCGAACTAATTGTACTCCACCCTTGAAAATCGTCCGTATGGTGTCCTCGTGACACTATCACCCCGACCTGCCACTGAAGTGAACGCAATAGTTGCCTAAAACAGCTGCAAGGTGAGTAGACAAGCATGTCTTTTTAAAGCAATCATAATTTGCATATACCTGTTTACCTGTGGCAAAGATAAATGCCGGTAGTTTTCAGCTTAGTGAAATTTGCATATTCGTCAATTTACATGAAATACATAATGCAGCTATATTTGTTTTTGTAGATTGATCTTTAATTTTGGGCACCAGTGTATTTTATGTAAAATTCGAGTGCGATACATGGAATGTGTCATGTTTTGCAATACATCTGTAGCGAAGTTTCTCACGAAAGTATCGCTGAATTAATTACTGAAATTTTAACATGACGTCATATTGATGAAACTCGCTAGGAGAACAGAAGTTTTTGCAAAATCCTGTATGCACCTTAGTACTGTAAACGTTAATGTCATAATACTTTATTTAAATTTCCTGCGGTACAGCTTTTCTTGACAGAGAGTAAGGAATTATGGATCTTACATGTTGTCAATTATTTCATTAACCAAATAGGATGGTGAAATCATGGTGTTTTACTGCGGCATGTGTTCACAATGTACACTACTGTTTGTTAAAATTGCGAAATCATGAAGGACTGCTGGCGTTAGCTTGAAACTTACAGGATATGTACAACAGGTTGAACATTCAAATTATTAAAATGCCAATGAAAATGCGCATGCAGTTTCTGAGCAGCCCCATCCGAACTGTCGGGTCTTGGGTATAAAGAGATGACTCAAACGAGATGTGCAATCAGTGAAGAGTCGATATTGTGTCCAAAGAGTGTTTCTTGTATCACTATGCTCATAGCGGAAGAAGGTCCCATTGTGAACAAATGACGGACTTTGAGCGAGGAAGGATATTTGGAAGGAGAGAAACTGAATTTTCCTACCGCGACATTGCCGCTCATACGGGACGAAATGACAGTATAGTGATGCGAATTTGGGGTCAGTGGACAAATGACGCTCGGACGCACAGAAATCCGTGAAATGAGTCGCAAAATCGCGAGATTGCAAGGGATGACAGATACCTCTACCGCAAGGCAGTGACCGATCGCCCAGCGACATCCACGGTGTTAGCGCAGCAGTGGAGCACTGTCATAAGTCAGGATTAATTAGTCCGCTAGCACATTTCGACGTCGTCTGCTTAACAGAGGACTGGTAACTAGTAACACAGTGTTGTACATTCCTTTGACACTCAAACATAGACACCACAGGATACAATATTTTCTCAAACATAGATATTGGCGCGCTGATTCGAAACAGGTAGCGTTTTCTGGTGAGTTATGATTCAAACTGATGATGGTCGTACACGTGTTCCAAGGCATCGTGGTGACCGGCATCTTGCAGCGTCGTACCTACCTAACGCCAAGCGTCAGGTTTGGGGCGCCATTGGGTTCAATTCGCCACCTTGCCTAATACGAATAGCGTCATACCGGCCCAACGCCAAGCGTAATGTGTTGGGGCGCCATTGGGTTCAATTAGCCACCGAGCCTAATACGAATAGCGTCACAGCGGCCCAACGCCAAGCGTCATGGTTTGGGGCACCATTGGGTTTAATTCGACACCTTGCCTAATACGAATAGCGTCATACCGGTCCAACGCCAAGCGTCATGGTTTGGAGCGCTATTGGGTTCAATTCGATACCTTACCTAATACGAATAGGGTCATACCGGCCCAACGCCAAGCGTCATGGTTTAGGGCGTCATTAGGTTCAATTCCCCACCTTGCCTGATACGAATAGCATCATAACGGCCCAACGCCAAGCGTCATGGTTTGGGGCGCGATTGGGTTCAATTCGCCACCTTGCCCAATACGAATCCATTGGGTTCAATTCGACACCTTGCTTAATACGAATACCGTCATACCGGCCCAATGCCAAGCGTCATGGTTTGGGGCGTAATTGGGTTTAATTCTACACCTTGCCTGATACGAATAGCGTCATAACGGCCCAACGCCAAGCGTCATGGTTTGGAGCGCGATTGGGTACAATTCGCCACCTTGCCTAATACGGAATAGCGTCATACCGGCCCAACGCCAAGCATCATGGTTTGGGGCGCCATTGGGTTCAATTCGCCACCTTGCCTGATACGAATTCATTGGGTTCAATTTGACACCTTGCCTAATACTAATACCGTCATATCGGCCCAACGCCAGCGTCATGGTTTGGGGCGCCGTTGGGTTCAATTCGACACCTTGCCTGATACGAATTGAGGGAACCCTAAGCAGCCAGCGTTGCATCAGGAATGCTTTAGAGGCATAGGTGATACCCTTCCTTCAGAGTTATCCTGGGGCTATATTCCAGTAGAAAAATAATCAGTCACATGGAGCCCGGAATGTCCAAGACCTCTTCCATGCACGGCAGATACTGCTTCTTCCCTGGCTTGCACGATCTCCGGATGTCCCCGATCGAACATGTCTGGGACATGGTAGCTAAGCGACTGGTCCATCAAGCTCCTCTGCCAGTCAATTAATTCTGGTCTCCCATAAAAGCAGCCTGGCAGATTATTCCCCAGGACTATATCGAAAATCTCTTCCATTCAATGCCAATCCGTGTAGATACTGAAATTGTTGCTGGGGGTGGTTTCACACGATACTGAGTTTTGAAGCGAAACAAAGCTTGTATAGCTCTACAAATGTAATCTGTTATCTCCTGTAACATAAGGAATCTGTGATACAAATTTCATTTGAATAGCGCGATTCTTTCTCGGTGTTACAATTTTCACAAACAGTAGTGTACATAAAAAAATTTTTATTGCAAAATGGAAACCTAAACTCTTC
This sequence comes from Macrothele yani, assembly GCA_039090855.1. Taxonomy (NCBI): domain Eukaryota; kingdom Metazoa; phylum Arthropoda; class Arachnida; order Araneae; family Macrothelidae; genus Macrothele; species Macrothele yani. The sequence continues at coordinate 97,518,182 of CM077005.1, read as the reverse complement.
CATACTCACCGATAGGAAGTTAGGCAGACAGATGTCAGTATTCTGTAAAGATAAAAAGAAATGTCAGCAAACACAACATCATCGTTATTACTTCAAAAACTAAACCGAGAAAGATTAGAGGTGTTTTTTAAAAGAATTAACTGCTTTGTTTTTCCAGTTAATTAGCGCCCACTCTTAGAGCATATGTTGCGCTGAATAAAGTAGTAGGCCATGACATTAGAGACATGAGTTTCCTTCTTTAATGACGTCACGCGAAAACCAAGGCTCCTGATTGGATTCCGAAGCTATCGTGTTCCATCACGGTGACATCACAAAAAGCAGGGAAATAATCTCTCTATTGTGTAATGCACTGGTGGATCCACCCACCATTTACTCCGATGGGCAGGGGTAAGCCGAGTAAGCAAATCTGCAGTTTTTACTGGTGAATGGATAAAATACAAAATCTATCTTTCAATACTTTGTCAGATTATTAACTCAACAAATACTAGAAATATTGATATTAAATTGAGGCGTTGTCTTTCTTTCTGATTTAGGTAAATCCTGGTTGCTTCTCATGTTTTTCACGTCTGAGCTCCTGTCAGTCTTTCTTCTCTGGCCATTATTGGCAGCCAATTAGGTCAGGATAACTAGTACATTGCTGTCCAAAACTTAACGACGAGGTACTTTTTGATCAGTTAAAAACAGGAAAAGCGGTTTTATAGCTATTAGTGGCATTGGTGGTAACAGCAACAATGAAATGAAACTCGCTGCACACAAATTCACGAGTTATAGCGATAGAAACAAAACAAAATGTTATGAAGGATATAGGCTCCCCTGTGCTCCAGTGTGACAATCTTCCATCGAATCTTCATAAACAGACTACAGGGCGAAGTTCTCAGTAGGGGATATATCCACCAATAACTGCAGTGCGTGTTTTGCCGTGGATTTTCATGTTCAGCACAGGTGGTTTAAGAGCTCTTAGGGTAAATTGTCCCACTCCTGCAAGAGAGCTTTAATAAGTTCTGGAATGTTCTCTGGTGAGGATATATATTGCGTAACACGTGTACTCAGAGGTGTGTTATGTATGCCCGATTGGACTAAGATCAGGGTACTACGCAGACTTTTTCTCATCCGGCCGATTTTCCCACTAGAAAATACTTCACTCACAGCTGCTGAGCGATAAGGACAGGCGTTGTTTTCCACGAAAATGATATCTGCACCCACAGTACCACGGAACAAAAGAATGTTTCGAAGGTAATAATATCACTGCATTACTGCTGCCCGGTTTTTGTCCGTTCTTGATCCATCACCTGCGGTTCAGTATGTTCATTGATACCGCCTCACATCATGTCTCAGCGATCGTTATATCTGTCCCGTTCAATGATACTCCTACTATTACATGCAGTCCCACGTTCCATCCAGATCACTTGCCGCTTGGAATTCGACAAAAGACCACAGTGGATTTCATTTTTGTACATTACCATGGTCCATTGATCTGAAGAACTGTAAACGTGAGACATGCAGCACTGATGGTGGGCTTTACAGTGCCCTCTGGATAAATGATAGACAGTGTGCGGGTTTCCGTGCATATACTACGTTTGGACGTCTTGAAACAGTGTCACGCGAAATTTACACATTTATGCTTGCTTGAATGTGAGTAGCTCACTGGCCTGTAGTACTTTTACGACTTCGTTTTGCCGTTTTGGCCAGGTAACGGCTATCTGGCCGCCCCGGTGGCGCAGTGGTCTAAGCGATGGCCTCTGATCATTCGTCCGAACGGGGTCCGGGTTCGAATCCCGGTGAGGCATGGATGTTGTGTTTGTCTTACGGCACTGGCTCTCTCCCTTCCCTGGAACCATTGACCCTAAATTAGGGACGGGCGACTGCTTATAGCCCATTGAGTTGCTCACGGTGGTCGTTAAACCTTCAACCAAAAAAAAAAAAAAAAAAAAAAAAAAAAAACGTCCATCTGGCTTTTTCGTACAGCTGGGGCAACCTCTAACAAAGCATCTGGCAATGGTTCTGTGTTTCCTGAACGCTGACCTAACCCGTGACATTCTACTGTATGCTACATCAAACTCTTTGAAGACACTGGTCACAGTCCCGCTTTTTTCGAGCTTGCAGATAATTCGGCCTCGGGTGAAATTATCTGCTGGAGAATGAACTCGTAAAAGTAAAAGACTTGGGCCTCCTGCCGGTATACACTGTTGACAATTGTAACGGAATCAAAGCAAATTTACGTGCGGGGTGTACATTATGGAATGTCTCCACCCTACATTTGTGTTCATATATTAGTAAACTCTTTTAACCCTATGACGCTCTGTAATCGTCAGATTTCATGTTCGTCCTTAAGTTGTCGTTTTTCTGTTTGAAGGTTAAACGACCACTGTGACCAACTCGATGGGCTATAAGAAGTCCCCTACCCTAATTTAAGCGCCCCTGATCCCAGGGAAGGGAGAGGGACAGTGCCGTAAGACAAACACAACATCCATGCCTCACGGAATTCGAACCCGGATCCATCTCTGACGAGAGGTCAGAAGCTAGCGCTTGAACCACTGCGAAAGCGGGGCTGTCCTTAGACAGCATTTCATAAAAATACAAGGGTCATCAAACTTGAAGTTTGTTGAGTACTTGACCCTGCTTCAGTTTCTCTACCCCTGAATGGTGATCGGTGGTGGATGAGGTGTTGATGTTTGGGTGTTTTGTGCCTTCCCAGTGAATGTTTTTAAGACTTTTGGATGGACATGTTTAAGTGCAGTGACTTTACCCCTCCATCCTTGCTGCCTCTTCAAATTTTTATTTTACAGTTACTTTCTGTTAGGTACTCTTACCCGAACCTCATTGCTTCCTACTTCTGGAAGGGCAGGTTTATACCTGGGATCAGAAACTCCCTTACTTTGAATTTCTGATATTGCACTGAAGTTCGTGACTGACTAGGCATCTCGCTCAGGTCAGTGTACTTATGTTGTACTTATTTTTGTTAGGGCACTTTAGAACACTGAAACTTCATAAATTGACGCACGAACAGAGACCCAAGTGGATCACGTGACTCAGCCTCTTGATGAAATTTAGGAGTGGAACTCTTAATTTTTGTGACGTATATTCTAGACTAACTTTCCTTTTTTAGTTTCTTTCCCTGTGTAAATCTTGAGTTTATTCTCAGTATTCTTCACGCTTAACGAAATATATTTTCCTTCAAACGAATACGTTTGGCAACACAATTGACGTTAAATGCAAGCGACGTATGCCTGTTATAAGATAAGAGCAAGAGATAAAAAGGACGACTGATCTATTGCAAGAGAGCGATTATTGAGAGCGTTGTTTTATAAACTGATGATTGTTGCAAAAGAGTGTTGTGATAATGTGTGCAGTGCATTCCACCGTGAATAAAGGACATTTTCCGTAAGTTGACTTCTGTTTACATGTTTCGTCTGGCCGTTAAGGTTTCCTTTTTTTTTTTTTTGATTGAAGGTTTAACGACCACCGTGAGCAACTCAATGGGCTATAAGCAGTCGCCCATCCCTAATTTAGGGTCACTGGTTCCAGGGAAGGGTAAGAGCCAGTTCCGTAAGACAAACACAACATCCATGCCTCACCGGGATTCGAACCCGGACCCCTTTTGGACGAGTGATCAGAGTCCATCGCTTAGACCACTGCGCCACCGGGGCGCCTAAGGTTTCTTTCATTTAGGAACTAATTTATAAGTATGTTGATGTTTTAAGTTAGCGTAAAAGTAAGACAAGATTTTCACGCTACATTTTCCTGAGTTACCTACATTTCTCTAGCTCCTCAGTCAAGAATGCTACCTACTTCAACCATGGGTACTTATCGCTTTCCTCTTCTCAGTCATCTTGTATCTCGATCTGGAACTATAGAGTGTAATGAGGTTGAAGCTCCTTTCAAATTATTATTGGAAGATATTGAAGGGGTTATTTCGATTTATGTAATATTCTGGAAGAAATTACAAGGTCGAAACTGTAGGCATGTGCTTAGGAGTGCCGCAAAAACATGTACTAATACGGGGGCTTCGTATCAAGCCTTTTGTACGAATTTTGTAGGAATTTTTCCTTTGCTGCCTAATAGAGAGAAATAATAGCACAACCCTTATTTCTTTAAAGTAGCAACCGTCTGAAAGTCCTGTGCACTTTGCGCTGGAGTAAGTTCTTCTGTATAAGCTGCAGGACCATCTCGCCTCTGATGTAGAAATCATAGCCTCGCTTCTGTAGTAGAGGTATCTTTTCTGTAAGACTTTTGGAAATCAGGTAACCACGAATTGTGCGTGATTAATTTTTTGCCTTAAGCATTTTTACGAATAACCCCATGTACAAAATCTTTCCAAAATTAACATACTATGCATGATGTGTGTTACATTTTTACATAATGTTTTCATATTTAACATACCCACATGCATTTGGATGTTCTGCCGTATTCCAGTTTCAAAATTCGCAGTTTTTTGAGATAAGGCATTTTTTAGTAACTTTCAAGTACTTAGTAATAGAAATTGTCGCGGGGTAAATGACGGTTTCATTAATGTTTAAAAAAATATTGGATACCAACTGCTCTCATCGTAAAATTATTGAGTGCAGTAGATTCACCTTCCGGATCGGAGCCCTCGGTCTTACTCAAAATACAAAGTTAAATATTGTCAAATAATTTCTTAAAATTCATCGATGTTGTATTTATGCTTAGGAAAAAGTGTTTTCTATAATTTCTAGAGAGCAAAATTTCACCCCACCGTTGATTGTCGCTCTGCTGCTTCCTTTGTTTACTTGGAAGTGTAGACCTGGCTTTTAGGTAAATAAACACTGTTTTTCGTTTCCTCAGGTGAAGAAAGAAGTGAAATAATAAAAAGATGCGTTGACAGATGCGACAAAACAAGATAGCCTGTGGCCAAAGTGGGAGGCGGGATAAATTGGTTAGTATTGTTTTTGGGTAGAAACCACTCCTTGTTCTTGGCTATAAAAAGGAAATAAACGCTATAGGAGCTTTAGAAGTATTTTATTTTTACCGCACAGGCCATTCAACATCTAAAATTTTACAAGAGTTGCTTTGTCAAAGGCGTTCCCATAGAGAAAGCACCCTTGTGCCTTACTTACTGACTTGAGCCGGCCCTGCGTATTTCTCACAACCTAAGGAAATTCACACTCAAAGATATGTGCCACTTCATCGCAGGAACTTCTCTTAGCTGGCAGTGCAAGATCCACAGAAAAGAAATAGTGAAACTATTTAACGTCAACAGTCACCATCGCTATACGATGGAAATCCGTAGTCTGGGATGAAGGCAAGACAAAGAATTTTTTTTTGTTATGGATTACAAGAACATTTTCTTGTAATACATAATTTCAGTCCTGCTTCTTACAGTGATAACTCCCAGAATATTAATTCCAGTTATAGGCCTAAAAATAATGGCACTAATGACTAGTATAATCAGAGTCTCAGATATAAATCGAATTGAACCCACCGACGGGGTTAGTGATGAGCATAATCGAGTAAATATAATCGATTTATTCGATTACGTCAAAATCATTCGAATGTAAGAAAACCTCTCGAGAAAACTCTGGATTGCTCCTACACCGTCTCGATCCAACGAGTGCATTCGAAAGGCGAGAAAATACCAGCCAACCATTGTTCGAATTCCCGTGTGCAAAATCTCTCATCTCTTCTCGAGAACTACTCAAGAGGTTCCGTTATCCGAGAGGTTTTCGAAATGCTTTGTGTGTGATCGAATGACCTCTCGCTTGCAGGATCACTCGAATGATCCCTCGCTGGAGGATGTACTAAATCAAATTTTGTACAGCTTGGATTCCTTACTTCGTGTAAGAAGAGGACGTCTACTGATAAAGTGTAAAAATTAGAAGTCATTCGAATGATTATTTCGAATGAATATCCCAATTCGTAGAAAGAAGAAGGCTGCTCTGCGCCATATACCGGTTAATTCTAAAATTAGAAATCATTCAAATGAATATCTCGATTTCTCAGATCTCTCGCTTACAACCTTTTGATTTTTGAATTCAATCGATTATGCCCAACACTAGACTGGGTTACACAAAAATTCGCCCTCACTCCCTCTTTTTGCCCGTCTTAGACTCATCTTATTGCTGTAAATGTCACAAAACACCGAGATGTGTTTGTAACACTAAAAAATACTACCAAATTTGATAGGGGATCCGACATTTCCGCAATTACAGTTGTAATGTACTACGTGATACGACGTAGATGACGTACTACTAAGGTGACGCATGAGTCAAATCGACAATGGAACACTAATAAACCTGTCGGTGTCGTTCAGTTGGGAGAACAGCCGCTCCGGTGTAGAAAGACGTCAGTTCGAATCCCACTAACGGCGAAAAGGTTGCACGTTTTTCTGTGAACTCCGGCTTTGACGGTCTTTTGAGGATCAACAACGGAAAAGGCTGGTTATTCTGGAGATGAAGAAGGATAATAAAAATTAATATCATGAAAGAAATACGGGATTACACCATATAATACAAATTTTGTATTATACATGGTGTAATCCCGTATTTCTTTCATAATTTATCTGCTCCTCCGGGCAATCACAGGATAGGATTCTTAACCTCCAGATTCGCTAAACATGAATGCCGGTTGCTTCGACTAGCGAATCCCGTGATGGTTATATTCAAATTAATCGGAAACTTGCGATTTGGTCGTTCTGGGTTGTGTAGTGGTTAGCATACCCGAGCGCAATTTGGGAGACGCTGGTTCGAGTCCCACTCCAGGACGGTGAAAAATTTTCAAGTTTTCGAATATTATATGACTTACCATCCTTGTCACATTTACACTAAAAATCGGATTGTCATCTTCAAAAATGAATATATTTTACTTATAAAAATATTTAGGTATGAATACTAAATATAAAAAAGTATTTTTACGTAGTGCAGTCGAATCCGAAGGGAGTGCGAAAAAGTGCGAGATATCTACAATTTGAGTTAAAAAAATAACGAAATTTATTTATATTTGATTGCATGTTTAATCATATCTTTAAAAACACATTTATTTTAGGTTTTGAACTCTAGTTTTTAAAGGTGCAACTATTTTTAAATATGTTCAAAATGAGGTTTGATTTATCACAATATAACAGAAAAAAATTAATTAAATATACTTAATTACCTCGTTACTATTTCAGAAAGTCTGTTAATAGAGCCTGCAGTCTATTTTATTGTCCTTTTGGTTTCAGTAGCTGTTTTTAGTTGTGCGATCTCATTAAAGTTTCATCACTTCTTCCAGGTATGGCTTTAGTAGAATTTCGTAAAGTATTTATTGCTACTAGGGCTTCTTTGGAAAAAGCAGCACTAGCAGCTGTAAGAATTGTAGTTGAGATAATCATCTTCGGTTCGCATTTGTCGCCCTCTTGAGGATTTAATTGAGCTATGACGTATTTATCTCTTAAATCTCCGTATCCTTTCGACGTCAGTATTTACATATGCTTGAAATGTTGTTTTTTCAGCTAAGAAATATACTGAATAAACGATGTTTGAATCAGATAAACAACTCGAGGCATAGGGGGGGGTCCGATAGCTTCAAATAAAATGTTTATTTCGCTAACATGATCTTTTGGTGAAGAGCTTTTTTTCTCTCAATGAAACGAATCCTCCACTGAGTGGAGAAAATGGCAGTCTGTATCATTCTTAGATGCCAAAAATAATACTTTTATGATCAACACGGTGTTTCTATATCTAAATAGACTGAAAGCCATTTTAATAGGAAAATCGGATGCGTCACGAATATTTTTCATCTATTTTCTGGCTTTCCTTGTTGCAGAACGTTTTCGATACACTGTATTTTGTAAGTGGATATATTAATTTTATCAGGATATCCTTGTTCCCGATGGAGGAACAGAAAATTTCGTTTGTGTTTAGGACAGAGTTAGACGTCCACGGCTGCGCTGTGCTCCAAGCGCTGACGTCTGACCATACGTCCGAAGTGTGTCCGGGCTCGAATCTCGGTGAAGCATGGAGTTGTGTTTGTGTTACGTCATTGGCTCTCTCGTTTCTCTGGAACCTTTGGCTCTAAATTATGAACGGATCTTTGCTTGTAGCCCATCGAGTTGCTCACGGTGGTCGTTAAACCACAAAAAAAGAAAATAAAAAAAGAAGTGAGTAAGATTTTTTTCAAAAAAATTATGTTCGGAGGTAACAACGTATTTAAAAAAAGGCATATACTGTATATTACCTAATTATGAAAGTTGTATCTCCGTTACCAACATAAGGGGCATAGTGTTTTCTTTTTTTCTTTTTTTTTTTTTTTGCTGAAAAACAAAGAAAAATACTCCAACATTGAAAATGATGCCATTCTTCGATAACACCATATATGTTGAAATTCATATCATTGTACTCAAAATGTAACTACACTTAGCACAACATCACTGGAAAACTAGTGAAAAAGAAATTCGCCTCAGTTCAGTGTTCCTGTATTTATGACATTCTAAAGTGCGTGCATAAATGTGGGCGTCATACACTATTGCAAATGTGTTGATGTTATCCAACATTTTCCTAGGAAATAATACACGAAAATGTAGTTACATATTTTTAGATAATGTTCAGTTTTCCAAGTAAATCTTTTTTAGACAGAATAAGGCATTAGAATCCTGACATGACTTTTTTAATAAAAATACCGGAAGCGTTCGAACTGAGACAAAATTTCATTCAACAAGTTTGTGATAGTTCATTTAAAAAGTGATGACATAAAATACTAAAAAAATTACTTACAACTAGTTCTGTCACCGTTTTATGGAGGTCTTTAGCCACACACTGTGGAAAGAAAAAAAAAGAAATCAGGAGATTCAGCAAAAAATCGAAGGGAAAAATCAGCGATCATTTTTAAAAAAAGAGCATAAATAAGTACGCTTCGCCATCTGGAAATTAAAACCGCCATTTCAGCATGGAAATGTTTAATTTTGACTATATAAGATAGGCGACACTGGAAGCAAGCGAATAAATTTGGATATATATGACCGTGCAAAGCAATAATAGCAGCTACTTAGTAAACTTTTCCCACCTCGAAAAAATCGTGTGCGACAGTGTCCGTTCAGTTCGTATAATCGTGGTCTACATGGTAGGCTGCTTACTGCAGCCGTATAATACCTGACACAGACGCTTATTCAACCTTCGTTCTGTCCGAGAACCAGGACTTGCCGGTGAAAAACACGAACCTTAATACGTATTTCCTAGATCAGCAGGATAACATTCGACTGCTCGCAAGTAGCGCTTATTCCTTCCGCGTGATCTCCAGGATCAACAGCGTAAATTTCCAATTGTTTGTGTGATTTTCGGAGTTTGACAACTACTGTGATCAGCTGCTTCGACAATCAGTCATTCGTCTCTAATATAGAGACGTCCCTAATTAAGGGCCACTAGTTCCAAGACAAGAAAAGAGCCTGCGCCATGGGGCAAACGCACAACACATGCCTCATTCCGGAACTGGAACTGAAAATTTATTAGTATCGTGCTTCTCGTACCACTCGGTGAAATTCCATTTGCATCATTAAGTTCTGCGTCGTTCCAGTTACTCAGTTTGTGCTGTCAGCAGTACGAAGCGCCTGTGTGATTTACGTGACCGGATAATGCTGCCATACAAACGGAATACTAGATGTAAATTCCATTCGAGAAGCCGAATCTAACTGCCTTTTGGCCCTTAAAAGATTCCACTATGCTTTTCCTGAAATCAGTACTGCATGCAAGATGTGGTCGTAAATTTTGATGCAAACTCTCGCCTCAACGATTTGTGCGCATGCTCTGAAATCACACGATACCATCAACGTCACCCAGCTTCGGAATCGTGACCAACCATTGGCGTGATTAATTCTACGTATCTACACGCTATTCTACAATCAACGCGCCCGTTTTGTGTTGTCAAACCGCGATACGCTTAGCGTTGTCGTATTCTAGGTCCGCATGTGCTACGCTTCGTACAATTGAGAATGGAGAGGGATACAGCTTCTTTAGTATCCAGTAGATGTTTCAGTACATGTTTACATCCAGCGGAGAAGCGCCGCTTCCCTTTGAAATCATGAGGCAAAATGCTGCACGAAATCGTGAAAAAGACAATGAAGTTTTAAAAATTCAAATACATTTATGCATTATTTTTCAGTTATTTCGTAATAAAAACAAGTTTCATGATTACGCTACTAAGTGAATGTATTCGACTTGCGACCGGTTACGCTAATGCCGACTGTTGTGAACCAGGCAATTCCGTGAGGCTTCTCTTTTTCGGACACATATGGCCGTAGTACGTTCTCCGTGGTGGTAGCTATCTCTAGTGCGCTTCTAGCCTAGCCTTTCAGCCCAGCAAGCAGAGTAGTGTCTCTCGAAGGGGATAAGAACAACTTACGATGACGCCTTCCGTTATCTCATTGGCACGAGCCAAACGGCTCCCAAACGGTACCCACTAATCGGCGACCGGAATTGTGGTGGGCTTCGGTGTTTGGCGGGAACAATGGCTATTGTAAAGAGGTAAGTTCCAAGTTGTGCTTTTTTGGTTCTGCAAAGAGGTAAGTTGTGTGTGTTTTTTTTTTTTTTTTTTTTGTGCTTCATTTTTTTATTTGGCTGATGGATACTGCGAACAGGTTAAGTTGTTCCTTTTGTGCTGCTTCATTCGGGCAGCAAAAGAATTTAAACTAGCATGTAAAAAAACAAAGTATGACGAGTCAGTGTTTTGTTACTAGCAGGGGTGGCTTTCCCTTCTGTAACATACACACGCGTACCACTGTCTTGGATAGAGATATTTATATACAGAGAGGGAGCTTTTAAAAGTGGTCATGAAATTGTATTTTCCAAATTTGGTAGACACCTTGTAAATTGTAAACAAGCCTGTGGTAATCTAAACATAGGATAATGATGCGTGCAAAGCCACAATAATCTTAAACGTGAACAAACAATGTGATTAATAAGTCTCATTGAAAATAAAAGCGCGAGAACAATCTGCAGCTCTACAGGACAGCAACAAAACTGAATTCTATAGAGGTGGGGGATGTTGAGACATTTCACTGATACTGTCACTAATGATTTTGGCAAACATTAGCCAGTCTCCAGAAGTTCATAAAAGACTTCCAGTGCTGTCAATTTTTTTTTTAATTTATTGTTGAAAACACCAAATTCAAAACATTTTAACTACGAATGGCATATACAAACATCACATAAAAATTTCGACTGTGAACCCCATGTAATATGGTCCAGTAGTACATAGGTTTATTCCTTCAAAAGGCTTAGTCCTCCACTGTTTTGAAGGGAAGGGAAAAAAATCGAGACGGTGTATTCCGAAGTCCAAAAAAGCACGAAATGACAATACAAACCGAATGCATACAATGTGGTTACATGGTTACAAATACATGTGGTTACAAATACATGTTTATTCCTTCAAAAGGCTTAGTCCTTCAGTGTTCCAATGGGAAGGAAAAAATAAAATCGTGATTGTACTAAATTTAAAAAAAAGCACGAGATACACATGAAACAACTTACCTCTTCGCAGTAGCCATTATATCCGCAAAAAGTCAAAGCACTTCCAAATCCCAAGCTCACCACGATTGCGGTCGCCGATTGGTGGGTGCCGTTTGGCTGGTGCCAATGAGATAACGGAATGAGTGTTCGTAAGTTGTTCTTATCACCCTCGAGACACACTAGTGTGGTTTGAGCATTGTTCATCGCGCTGGTGGCGCCTTTTCAACACATTATGTGGCAAAGTCATGGGCAAACTTGCTGATATATACTGTATATATGCCATTTTTAAAGCTGTTGAATAAGGCTACAACTTCCATACTGAGCACATTCCTATATTGTCATTTTCAAATAAGCTACAATGATAAAACTTTGAATATCACAATATAAATACCGTTTTTTTTTACGCTTTTATTAAAATTAAGAAAACACTATTGGTTTTAGCGCAAAGTTGAAGAGGAATAATTTTGTAGTGCGTAATTTGAGGATAAAACTAAAAAACATTGCATCTTTACGACCATTGGTTATGTAGATGTAAGTCATTTTCTAAAGGTCTGCGAATGGGAAGTTGGGGGAGGTACAGGAGGAAAACAAAATGGGAGGTGCGGGAAGTTTTAAGACAATACATCTCTTATTCTAACAACTGGCCAATATTCAGCTTTCCCCTAATTATTCCCGACATTTGACTTCTTTTTTCATTTTATTTCCTGGGCTACATTATTAGTATTAACTATCAAAACATCGTTTATTATTTGTAAGAAGTGTACATGATGATAAGAATACCGTAGCATGATTACTATCCATATTGTCTGCTGTGAAAGAAGTGGAATGTAAAAACTCAGAACATGAATCAAATATTTAAGTGTATTATTTGTGGAAGGTCAGCATCACCTAATGAAGTGCGTCCACCAAAAGATGGACGCTCTTGAACAGTTTTCTACAATGCTGCCGTGATTAGAAAGTTTGAACCCAAAACAATTCTAAGTGATATATCGGATGAAATGTTAGTACGACATTTATTTCCAGAGATATAGCAGTTTTTCAAAAGTCAACATCCGCCATCTTTGATTGGACGCCATTTTTATTAGCTACCACTTTGCGATGGCAATAATGGTTTTTAGTCATCCTTCTACAACAATACGAGGGTATGCTGATAAGTTTTCGGCCTCACCAAAAAAGAAATGGACTAGAGCCATTAAACTTACAGACTATTCCACATATTCCCCCCGAAGTTCAACACAATTGGCACAGCGTTTCTGGAGTTTCTTTAACCCTTTCAAAAAATTTCTGAAGTCTTATCACTCAAATACTGCTCTGCTGCTGATATCACCCCTGAATCATTCGAAAAATGCTTCCCTTTCAAACTTTTTTTAAGGTTTGGGAACAGGAAATAGTCTATTGGAGCAAGTAGAGTTATAACGAAGTAAATTTCTCCGTCATTTTCGGTCTACGCCGGGATTCGAACCCGAGGCCGCTTATTCCGGAACAAGTTGCTCTACCAATTAAGCTACGCGGACATTGATTCGAATTGCTATTTGCCTTTATGTCGTGTGCGTCCTTCTGGCAGGTACGTCACATCTCCTGGTACGTTACATCATCTCCCCCTTATTTTTTTTTTTTTTTTTTTCTTTCGAAGTGCTGCTCACATTTTTCCTATCTCGCGGTGTGGAAATAACATCACACCAATGCGAGATTTTGAACGGTCGGGTCATCCGGATAGTTCGGGCGCCATTATAACGAAGTAAATTTCTCCGTCATTTTTGGTCTACGCCGGGATTCGAACCCGAGGCCGCTTATTCCGGAACAAGTAGCTCTACCAACTGAGCTACGCAGACATGTATTCTGATTCCTATCTGCCTTTATGTCGTGTGCGTCCTTCTGGCAGGTACGTCACATCTCCTGGTACGTTACAGAGTGAATGGTCTGTGCAGGACAGGCGCTAGCCAAAGTTCCGCCCTGTGTGACTTTCCCTTTGCCACCCCTTCCCTTTTCTAATTGCCGCAACATCGTCACGAATTCGTTGTTCTTATTCTTCCTTATAGCAAATGTTTCTTCGCTCATAATCAACCATGGGTTTCACTCTTTTTCGTTCCCTCTCTCCTTCACATTTTAATACATAATGTCTTAAATATTTTTCCTTCATAAATAAAGTTTACATTTCCCCAAAATTTTATAGTTATTACACCAAGCACACGAAGTTCAAATATTGGAGAAAAAGATTGTCACAACCCAAAACGATTTTGTATATACACCGGTGAGCCATTACATCATAACCACCTACCTAATAAACTGTATATAGGTTCCCCTTTAGGCCGCAAAACAGCGGCTACTCGGCGAGGCATCGATTAGATGAGGGGGCGATAAGAATCCTGGTGTATCTAGTACCATAATGTCAACAGCAGGTCCTCCAGTTCCCGTCCATTTCGGGGTGGTGGTGATTTAGTGAAAACTCGCTTTTCCAAGTCGAACCACAAATGTTTGACTAGATTCATGTCAGTGAATTTGGAGGCCAGGACATTACCAGAAAGTCACCAGCATGTTCCTCGAACCACTCCTTGACGATTCTGGCAGTGTGGCATGGCGCATTATCCTGTTGGTAATAATGTCCATCACCAGCAGAGAACACAGTTGTCATGAATGGATGAACTTGGTCAGCAACGATGTTCAGATACCTGCAGTGTGCGAAATGGGCTGGTATGGTCCATTATGGCATACCGGTAGTTAACAAAATTGGAAGTGAGCATACCGGCAGTGAAAAAAACATTATTTAACATCCCGGTATGTGATAAATTATAAACCCGTCACAAATTACGTAAAGAAATTAGGATGAAAGCACAAATATTAACGCAAAAATCGGCAAATGACGTTTTTAATGGATACAATTGATAGATGATTAGCAGTTGGGATTGAAAGAGACCACAAACCCTTCAATGAAGGTTTTTTTTAATTATTACATTTATCCTTTTAATATTATATACATTAATTTTTTAATACAAATATATATATATATATATATGTGTGTGGAATGGTATGTATTATCATCATCATCATCATCATCATATGTAGAGGATTTTAGGAAGGGAGTGCCTGACCCCAGGTCTTAAAGAACCCTTAGAAAGAGGAAGCTAGTAGATTTGGGCTAGGGTGCGCGATAAGAAAGTGACACGGAAGCGAAGCAGAAAGGGGGAAGAAGACGCCCTTATTTATTACCGGGGGCCAGTACCCGGGGTCCGACGTCTGAACGTGCCAATCCGACGCACAGCGGGTATTTAGTGGATCGAGCCTTCGTACCTGCCCGGAATCGAACCTGAGGTCCTTTCCGCGGCAGTCACGAACGTTGCCCACTAGGCCACCCGCAGTCCTAATGGTATGTATTACTTTCGAAACCTCATATTTATGCAATGTGGATCTATGGTCAACACCATACCGGCAGTAGCTCTGTGCCACTTCGACCACTGGATACCTGACAGCTGTCAGGGATTGTGCTATTGGGATAATTGGGCCTAAAGTATGCCAAGAAAATATCGCCCACAGCATATCACCGCCGCCGCCGACCTGTTTCAGCCCAACAGTGCATCCAGGTGCTATAGCCTCTTTTGGTAATTGGCGTGTCCGCGCTAGGCTGTCTACGTGATGCGCCAGGAATCTTGATTCGTCATACCAGGGCACTTTCTTCCAATCATCCACGGTCCAATCTCGATTATCTTCGGACCCACTTCATGCGTTGTTAGCGATGACGTGCATTGAGCATGGGGACCCGGCTGGGTACGCAGGCTCATGCACAGAAGGCTGCGATGATCTGTGTGCTGTGACACATTGTCCTGATCACCACGGTTGTAGCTGCAGATGATATGTCGCACTGTGGCCCTGCGGTCGTTGTGAACAATGAGAGGCACTCTCCGCTCCCCTCTGGCATCAATGAGCTGCGGAAGTCACACGGCTGAACTACGGCTTGTTGCTTGGCCATCTGTGTACCACTTTTGTTACGTACTCTCTACGGCGGCACGTGAAGAACCCACAAGCCGCACCGTTTCCCAGATCGTAGTTCCGAGGCGCCGTTCCATCGCAATTTGTCCTTTATCAAACTCCGATAAATCGGCAGCTTTTTCCAGTCTGACTCCGAACACCCTACTCACCGAAAGCCGGTCCTAGGGTTGTATATATATATACTGCTCTGTGAACTTCACCTGCGCCACCGTTCGGTCTCCTGGTGTGCTCATTTCTGTAGGCTGGGGTTGGTCATAATGTAATGATTCATAGGTGTAAAGGTACTCTTGGATTAATAAGGAAGCCAATTAAACTTTTTTATTTCCATATTTATTCCTTTAGCTGCAAAAGCCTGCTTGCTGTCGAGTACTGAGTATTCTAAATGAGAAACTTAGTACTCGACAGGAAGCTTATTACTTGACAAAAGTTGGAATAAAATAGAGATGTATGAGCCCACTGGTTAATAAACGGATTTATTGAACTTTTAATACATTACAAATCAAACGTACCAATAAAATTCTGTTGTGTGACGAAAAAACCTACATTTTCATTACATCACAGAATTTCGTAAACAATAAATTACGCCAAAATAATTGATAATTTTGTTTAAACAGGAAAATAAGAAAATAATGTAAAGATAATTCAAATACAAGGAACTTTTCTGGCTTTAGATCTTGCAAATTCTTTGACTGCTTCTATGTACTCTAATTTTCTAGCCAATTGATGTTCAATTGAAATCACTGCTAGTCCACTCAAACGGCTCTTTGACATAGTTGACCGCAAGTATGTCTTGATAAGCTTAAGTTTGAAGGACATTCTCTTACCACTAGCTACAAAAATGTTACAAGTAGAGTCAGTAGGATACGGAGTGCCGCACTTACATCATTTGGGGCGAAATCGTGTGGGTTAATGAATTTTAAAGTTTCTATCGGACAGGTTCCACTAAAGTCAAGAGAACTTTCATTTCATCTTTTAACTCATCAAAATTTATGTCTTTCGAATCTTTGTCTTGTAAAACATTGCAAAGGTTAGAACATTTTTCACTGAGTAGATCAATGGCCATTTCTTGGAGCTTGCTTACATTGTTGGGTTGCTGCGAATGAAATGTCCGGCAAAGGACCAGCACACGTGGACGGCAAGAACGGAAAAGTACGACAACTTACCTAGGCAAAATAATCCCTCTCGACATCGACACATAGTTGTCATCTGTTCGGCAAGGCCATGATCCCGGAACGAAAAACGTCTTGTAGCTGGAACCCGAAGAAATCATCAACTGCACGATGAACCTCGTTGTCTGTCGTGAACTGTTTCCCCGGACAGGAAGTGATCCAAGCGACACAACAGATGACACTCTGTCGGAAAGAAGTCTGGGAAATAGGCAGGATAAGGCAGTGCTTCATAGCTCAAGGGACTTAGTGTCAGCATCGTTCGTTGTGCGACATGACGGCGAGCGTTGTCCTGGAGCAGAAAAACACCATGTCTGTTGACCAAAGCCGGTTGTTTCTGTAGCAATTTCAGGTGCGCCTGGTGTAATTCAGCACAAAAACGTTCTTCAGTGATGGTTTGGCATCTTGCCAAGAAACTCCGATGAATTGTCCCTGCTGTGGACCACCAGACAAAGAGCAACATCTTCTTGGTGTGTAGGGGTGGCTTAGGATGTCGTCCAGAAGTCTGTTCCTTGCTTAATCATTGTGCAGAGCGTTTCCGATTATCCTAAGGTACCCACTTCTCGTCGCAGTTAACGATTCGATGCAGTAGAGGCTCCTGTTTATTCCTGGTAAGCAGCGACGTGCAAACTTCCACATGCTTAGTCTTGTTGGTAGTTGTTAACTTATGCGGCAGCCACATGTCTAGCTTTTAAACCTTACCCAGCACAACCAGATGCCAAACAACTGTCATGTAGTAGTGCTGCTATCTCACGACATGTTTTTCGGTTGTCCGCTTCAAACACACGTAACAAAACATCATCAGAAATAGCAACAGGTCTGTGACCATGTGCTTCGTTTTGCAGGTCCGTATATCCGCCTCGAAACTTCACAAATCATCGCCGAATGGTTCGTTTGTTGGCTGTATTCTCCCCAAATGCTTTGTTAAAGTTTCGAGCGGTGGTTCCTGCAGAATGGCCTGGTTTAAATTCATGCAGGAAGATGACTCTCAAAACAGGCGTCTGCGCGTTTCCTTTGCAAGCCACGTTACGTCCAAACAAACCACGCATGAACCTTGTTCTTCACACATGAGCTAACTATTTATAGTAACTCTGTGACGTAATACACCAACACCTGTGGGTGGTTCCATTCCGCTGTAAAGGGGGCCTGTCTCCACTGCTCGTTCGCGCCTTACATTTCATTTGCACCAACACAATATAAATAAAAGCAAAGATATCACAGTAAGATTTTAGTTGTATGAATCATTCTTGCAAAGATGTAATTATAATGTCTAAAAGGTGGAAGTAAAATTCAACTTTATAACGCATCGTTAGATCTTCAATAGGCTCATCATCTCCTTCATAAGTGGCCTACTTGCTTTCCCCTTCCCCTTTCATCTCACCGGCAAGGGCGCGAACGCACCTGCGTCTGCTGTGGACAAGCGCGCATGATCCTAACGCTTCCTTTCATGTAAGCAACACTAAAAGTATAAACAACCAAACTCTTTTCTTTCTGCATATTTTTAATACTGAATGAAAGAAGTCCTTTACAAATAGGATAGGTTGCCTTCTCCATTTTACGCTTCTCCGCTGTTACAAAAAAATAATTTTACAGCCCCCCGCCCCCCAGAGAATGCCGCCCTGTGCGGTGGCACACTTTTGCACATGCCTTACGCCGGCCCTGGGTCTATGCACTTAAACCCCAGATCCCTCAAAACATTCATTGTGTTGCCAGCTTTGTGAGCTCGCGCATTGTCCTGAAAAAAGAGAACACTTTTCCGCAGTTTTCCTCGCCTTTTTTCCTTCAGTGTCTCCTTTAATCGGCACAGCAAGTTGGAATAATATTCAGCATTTATTGTTTGGCCCTTCGGGAGATAGTCTGTTAGTAAAACGCCTTCCGAATCCCAAATAACCGTTGCCATGACCTTTCCTGCAGACCTTTGAGTCTTGAATTTCTTTGGCCGTGCAGAACCCGAGTGCTGCCAGTGCAGAGACTGTTGTTTCGTCTCTGGATCGTAGTGATGTAACCACGTTCCATCAACATGACAAGCGGCTGCAAAAAATTATCACCAGATCACTTAAAATGCTGGAAAACTAATTTGAAAGTGTCCACTCGTTTTCGTTTCTCATTGGCGTTCAAACATTTGGGCACACACTTCGCTGACATTTTCTGGGTATCCAAGTGCTCATGAATTATGAACCCAACACGTTCCCTGGATATCTCTATTGCCTCAGCTATTGTTTTAACTGAGATTAGCCGATCTGAAAAAATCAAGTCAGGAACACGATCAGCAACTTCCGGTGCTGCCACTGTTGAAGGACTCCCAGATCTTGCTGCATCTTCGGTCTCAAGGTCTCTACGCTGAAAGTTGGCACACCATTTCTTCATAGCGGAATATGAAGGGCACTTGTCACCTAATGTTTGCGTCATACACTTACAGATTTCCTTTGCAGTTTTCTTCTGCGGGAACAGAAATTTCATGACAGCCCATAGTTCCACATTCGAAAATTCTACACTTTGCATTCACATGATTCAGTTCAGGACGTCAAACATCTGCAGAAAAAAGAGCTATTACTCTGAAAATTAGCACTTTACAATACAAAAGAGCACTCTTTCAAGCTGCAGTGACAAAATAATGCTACAGTTACAGGAAGGGGGTTAGGCACAGAACTTTCCCTCATACCCCTCATATAACTGTGGTATAACGGAAAATTAGTACCCCCAAATTTTAGCAAAAATCTTGGCCAGCCCATGGACTAAATGTTTTGTCCACTTAGTGTACTTAATGAAATGTTTCGTTACAATTCGGACAGTATAGGAGGAAAAATTGCATTTAGAAATCACTATTTGTTGCGATACGATACGAGTAACATTTTTTTTGAAATGTCGAAATCTTACCTTCAGTGTTTTCTTAAGGTTAATGTGACCCAAGAGAGTAGCAATATCAAGAGGCAACGGGCCCACAGGAAGGTTTTGTCCTGAGAAAAGTTTTAAAATAAAACACAAAAGAGTTCAGTAAATTACTATAAATAATGAAAAACGATTAATACTATCACAATTTATCTTACTGCAATGGTAATACTGAAAGGAAAATAAAAACTGCACGATCTTTGAGGAACATGCAGATTGTTCAGTAAAGCAAATCACCGCCTTAAATGCTATAGTCTTTGAATATGAACATCAACTATTTTATTTTTTGAATGCGAAAACTAAATCAAAACGCGAAATGCATGGTTGAAGTTAGATGTTGTTATATATCTTTGAAAAATATTCTTAGCAAACCCGAAGAATCATTTACATTTGCTGGAGAACTCCATTATCTAACGCACGAAGTCCTGGATCTCCAAGCGAATGGCTAGTTATTCGCAAAACTGACGATTACCCCATGAGCAAAGTTAATTAATGTGGTCTTTGGAAGATGTAATAGCGGGCTCCTGAAGAAAAAGGAATTCCACTTTGGGACATTAAATTGTCACGTAGCTTGAGCCCTTCGGGCCGAAGTGACGTGAGAAACTGGCAACCGGATGACAAAATCCGGGGCACGGATTGGCTCTCTGAACCCTCAGGTACCTAAAAGCAATTAGAACTTAGAGTGCAAGGTAAAAACTGAAGTACGTCGCAGTATATAACAAAGCAACGATTTTAATAAATTTACACACGAGAGGTTAACTTCTCAAATGTGGGCTAGACTTCTGTATGCTTAACTGGATTCTTGACCAATTAAGCATACTCTTGATTTTTCACCAGCAAATAGTACTCTCAAGCAAATAAAGGGTCCTGACAAAAATCAAAATTTTTAGTGAGTCCCAAACTTATTAGGCAGGGCCAATAAAACTTAAGTCCAAAAAGAAGTTACTGCGTTATTGTTGGTAAGTTATCGAGGATGGAATGCAGGACTCACACAGTAGTTGCATGGATGAATGAGCACTTGCGCGCACACACTTATTTCCGTAAGATCGAAGCACCAGCAGAAAATCTTTCGTACACACGGGAGATTCCTTGCGGTTTCTCGGCTCCTCCGTCCGACGTCCACGGTGGAAGCAAACAGACACCGTAAGGCAGGGATGGCAAACCTATGAGACGCGGGTCACCTGGTGACACACCAACACGATTTGGGTGACACACGAACACGTTTTGGGTGACACACCAACACGATTTGGGTGACACATCAACACGATTTGGGTGACACACCAACACGATTTGGGTGGCACACCAACACTATTTGGGTGGCACACCAACACTATTTGGGTGGCACACCAACACTATTTGGGTGGCACGCCAACACTATTTGGGTGACACACTAACACGATTTGGGGGACACACCAACACGATTTGGGTGGTACACCAACACGATTTGGGTTGCACGCGGGTATGAAAGCAATAAATAAAAAAAATAGTTTCTTGAAAACAATTTTTTGACAGCATGTCTGTAGTCCGTTCTTGGAAATAACCAAGACCTAACAAGAAAATTTATCTAGCCAAGGTGTCCTCCAAAGCAGTAGGAAATCAACCTGACTTTATTAAATCGCCTCTTGCATTAATTTCCAAAAGACAAGCGTCAAATGCACACAATTATTACTTTCTTTTTATCACTTCGCTCCTACGGATTTCCACCACGGGGACGTCCACACCTGCTTCGGCTCAAGCCTCCCTCTCTCCGGCTTTTTCCCACCTCTGCAGGAGGGAGAGAAAACCAGTCAAACAAGAAGACGCGCATGAGACGGCGAGTTCCCGTGATAACTGAAACTTGAACAATGAACGAAGAGCTTACAGATTTATAACTAGGCACCACTGCGACACCAGTACAGAGCTTCAGTTTGTAAGTGAAGATTGATTTGTTTGTAAATGCTGCTTATTTCTCTTGTGTAGGCCTATTAGAATTGTTTCTTTGCTAGTGTTTTGTATCCGGATCATGCAAACATGCTTTCTGTGCCGAAAACACAGAAACTTAACAAAGACAAAGATAGTGCCGAGTATCTCAAGAAAAGTGGACATTGGAGTTCGAAGCGATTGAAAAAAACTATAACGCTTTCTGTTGCCTATGTACGGAAACTGCAGTGCCCTGCACTTTCAATGTAAAGCTTCATTTTGAGAGGAACCGTAAAAATAATTGTTCCATCAAATGAAGAAGGAAAGAAGTGCATTTCACACAAAAAAAAAATGAAGGAATATGAAAAACAGTCAAATTGTTTCGCATCTTCTTTCAGGCCTAGGATAATATCACTGCCACTAGTTTTTATCTATCTCGCTGTACGGGAAACCGCTTTGTGACGGTGATTTCTTGAAGGCGGTTTTCTTAGCCACTTCCGGCACATTATCTGAAGTTTGTTTTTTTTTAACATGCAAAAAATTGTGAATAGAATTAAAGAAATACTAGCCAGCAAGAACACTGTCCAAGATAGAAAAACAAGAATGAGTGAAGATTTTTCAGACTAAATTAAATCTGATTTGGAAAACACCGATGTGTTTTCAATATGTCTTGATGAAAGCACAGATGTGACGTCACAAGCAAGGTTAGCGGTTTTTGTTGGATTTCTTTGTGAAAATGTAATGAGGGAGGAAATAATGAAGTTGCTGAGTTTGTCAACTACGATGACGGGAAAAGATATATATAATGTGTGAAGTGAAGCAAGAATTTGTAGTAAAAATGGGGATCGACTTAAATAAATTAGTGTCTGTGACTACTGATGGAGCCCCAAATATGGTGGGTAAACATAATGGCTTTATAAAATTTCTTGGCGAAGAAATTCAACACCCCATTGTGCAGTTTCAGTGCATTTGTGTGCGAAAGCAAGACTTAAGTCCTTTGAAAGTGTACTCTCGGTGGTAACTAGGATTGTGAACCTCATATGTGCACGTGCTCTGAATAAAAGCCAGTCACTAAGATGTTAACTGAGGTAGGAACACAATATAGCGGACTTCATATGTACAATAGCGTCCGCTGGCTGAGTCGTGGACAAGTACTCCACAGGTTTGTCCAGCTTTCAGATGAAATTCGCTTCTTAACAGAAATGCAGCAAGAATTCCCAGTACTCACGGATCCAATTTGGCTGTGCGATTTAATGTTTTTAGTAAATTTACAGCACTCTACAATGATTTTAATAAGGAACTTCAAGTAATGGGACGCACTGCAAATAGATAGTTTGAGATCATAAAGTCATTTAACCGCAAATTTTAAGTATTTTTCAGAGATGTTGAAACAAAGAAGTTTAGGTACTTTTCTTCACTTACAGCGCAACTTGAATTACTGTTCATGTTTCACTGATAACCTTGCTATGGAAGACACAGAAAATATCCTTAAGAGGTATTTAGATGTTTTAGGAAAAAAATCAAAACAAATAATCTCGGCGTGATTTTCGAAGTTTCAAGATTTGGGGAAAACATTGCAGTTTATCAAAATGCCTCATGTTGCTAAAATGAGTGACCAGATTTCACTGTTTCCGAGTAGTTGGATATTGACAATTCGGAAATAAAGTTGATAGCACTTCAAGAGAGATCTACGTGGATGAACAAATTCGTCAAACTTGGCGAAGCATTGGAGGAAATCCAGTGTGCTGTTGACGCTGAGTACTCTACCCAAAAGTCGAAGAACTTGATACTTGAACAGTCTCTCACAAAAATCTTCGGCCATAAAGAGACTTGCTGCAGTGCTACTTACGTTGTTCGGATCATCATACTGCTGTGTGCAGCTGTTTTCTACAATGAACTTTGTAAAGTCAAGGGTCAGAAACCGTCTTGGTTCAGACTTAAGTGCATCTTGCGTGATGTTGAAGACAACAGGTAACGAGCCGAACATAATGCCATGGCTATAGTAGCATTCAGCAATAAGTTTCACACTAATGTGATTACATAAGTATGATTGTTCAATTACCTTCTTACCAATTAAATCAGATTGAAATTGTCTTAGTCTTAAAACTTACATACTTATCTATTTTGTTAACGTCATTTTTATGGTATCCGCAAAATGAATTTCATGACGAAATGTTAATTAAAAAAAGACGCAAACAAGAGGTGACAGACTGCACACTTGAAAGCAATAAAGCAAGCTTTAATTAGCACACTAGTCCGAAAAGGTTCGCTATCCCTGTCGTAGGAGGTCCTCCCAAGGAGGTTATATTACTGGAGACACCACTCCTATCCACGCAGCATTGGCCGTCATAATTCACCGTCCGTGCTGCAAATGACGTCATGTGCAGGCACGACGCAGCCGCAGAAAAGAAGCTGCTTTGAAACCAATGGGCCGCCCCGGTGGCGCAGTGGTCTAAGCGATGGCCTCTGATCATTCGTCCGAACGGGGTCCGGGTTCGAATCCCTGTGAGGCATGGATGCTGTATTTGTCTTACGGCACTGGCTCTCTCCCTTCCCTGGAACCAGTGACCCTAAATTAGGGACGGGCGACTGCTTATAGCCCATTAAGTTGCTCACGGTGGTCGTTAAACCTAAGAAAAATGAAACCAATGGAACAAAGGCTTCTAGCAGCCCCGGTGGCGCAGTGGTCTAAGCGATGGCTTCTGATCATT
Organism: Macrothele yani; assembly: GCA_039090855.1. Lineage (NCBI taxonomy): Eukaryota > Metazoa > Arthropoda > Arachnida > Araneae > Macrothelidae > Macrothele > Macrothele yani. The sequence goes on along the minus strand of CM077005.1, from coordinate 97,494,101 downwards.
CGTCCGAGCGGGGTCCGGGTTCGAATCCCGGTGAGGCATGGATGTTGTGTTTGTTTTACGGCACTGGTTCTCTCCCTTCCCTGGAACCAGTGACCCTAAATTAGGGACGGGCGACTGCTTATAGCCCATTGAGTTGCTCACGGTGGTCGTTAAACCTCCAGTCAAAAAAAAAAAAAAAAAAAAAGGCTTCTAAGCTTATTAACAGATAAAATTAGTATTTCAATAAGCTTTATCAATAATACACACGCTTACTGTTTTATCAACGGTATAATTTAGTTTGTTTTTGCCTGCTTGTGACGTCACACCACAGATTAGCTGTGACCTATGGCGGCAAAGCCAGTGGTGTCTCCAATAATATAACCTCCTTGGTTCCTCCCTCTCGGGGTGACGGCAGCAAATCTTACGTACGTTGCAGAACTCTGGGCAGGGCATTCATTGACCTTCAGATCGCACACGATTTAGAGACCGCTGGCGTTTGATCGTCTGTGTGCGGGGCCGCGGGTAGCCTAGTGGGCAACCCTGGTGACTGCCGATGAAAGGACCTCAGGTTCGATCTCAGCTGGTACGAACGCTCGATCCACTAAATATACGCCGTGCGTCGGATGGGCACGTTAAGCCGTCGGACCCAGGGTACTGGCTACCCGGTAATAAATAAGGGCGGCTTCCTCCCCCTTTCTACTTCGCTTCGGTCTCACTTTCCTATCGGGTACTCTAGCCCAAATCTCCTAGCTTCCTATTTCTAAGGAATGTTTAAGACCTGCGGTCAGACACTCATTTCCTAAAATCCTCTTCATGTGATCATTTCATCGTCTGTATGCAAATGCTTCCACTGGAATGAATGGAGATAACTGACGCCTTCCTAACTTCAGGCATATCGGATGAGTTAGACAACCCTATCGCTGGTCATCGTTCCATCATGTTTTTGATGGTTTTCCACAGTCGGGAATTTGTTGGATGTTGCAGCTTTTCTCGTCTTACTTAGCAGCAGGTAGCGACAATCTCTACGTGAATTCGTTGCATGACTTCTCTTGTCCGGATGTACCCTAAGACGGATCAACCATTTACTATGTTTCAAGCGAAATTTTGTGATACGAAACGAAAGATCTAACCACTTGAAAAAGGCATGTTTATGGTTAAAAGCTTTTAGCAAAACTCCCCGTTGCCTTTCTCACGAGATCAGGAGTTCGTGCCACCCAAAGCTGCACTGAGTTATAGGGAAAAGCTTTGAACCGTTGACAGGGTGAACGTTGAAATTTATGAGCTCTATGTTTCGGCACCTACCCACATGCAGAAACAAATCAGTAGAATCTAAAGAAATGAGTTTGAAGCACTTAAAAACTGTATCTACTGATTTTACATACCAATTAGCACAAATTCTCCAAATAATTTGTTGCATTATTTTTATTATTAGTAGTCTCTTTTAGACTCATGCAAATGTAGACTAAGTCCTACAACATTTGCAACACGCGGAAAATGACTCTTTCTGTCTCAGATCAACGATATATTGTTAAGTGACCAGACACTGGAACACTTATTTGAGGGTAAAATTGCATGCTATCCCTAAATTTGGGGACAGCATGCAGTTAGTGCCCTCCAAATTTGCGGACACATACATAAACGAACTAAATATGAAAAATTTTGTATCGTTCCCGTTGGGGAATTTCAAATATTTGTGGCACTGAGTCTGCTTACTTGGAGACCGCCCTCCCAACCCAAAATATTTTAACGGACTTAAATGCATCACCGATCATTCAGGCAATTTAAAAATAAATTACGTACTCTTCTTTGAAATTGCATATGAATATGTTTCATTCTAACAAGGCACTGAGAAGAAGAAAATGAGATAGCCGTAGTCTAAGCGATGGCCTCTGATCATTCGTCCGTAAGGGGCCCGGATTCGAATTCCGGTGAGACATGGATGTTGTGTTTGTCTTACGGGACTGGCTCTCTCCCTTCCCTGGATCCAGTGACCCTAAATTGGGGACGGGCGACTGCTTTATGGCCCATTGAGTTGCTCACGGTGGTCGTTAAACCTCAAAAAAATATAAATCAATCAACTTTAAAACTTTTAATTTAAAAAAAAACTTATTAAAAAGCCTGATGACTTTAAAGTTTTAAAATTCATCTTGAATTACAGAAGGTGAGTCAAACGTTTTACAATATTTGGATCATTTTATGTATTCAAACGTACCTCTACGACCAAAGCTGACTAGCATTCAAAGTATAGGCCATCGTGTTGTATCGTCTTTAGCCATCTGTTTGCCAGTTCTTCGATTCCGCGGTGGTATCAGTTCTTGTCCTTCGAGGCGAAGAGCTCCTTCACCCCAGCTGCCACCTCGTCCTGGTTGTTGATGTGCCGCCCACCAAGAAAGTGGGCCATGGACTAGAACAAGTAATAATCCGACGGGGCACGGCCCGGTCTGTATGTATGCTGGGTGTGGCATCAGTTCGGTGCACTCAAGTTCCTGGAGTTTTGCCCAGGTCGTTCGAGGGGCATGAAGCCCAGCGTTGTCCTGCTGTGAGAGAGTGCGCTTCATGTTCACCAGTGCTGGGTACTTTTCCTCCAAAACGGCATGCATCCGCTCTAGCTGTTCAGAATAGTCGTTGGCATTGATGGGCCGACCGTCTGGAACAAATTCGTAATGGATTATCCCCTCGAAATTTCACCAGACGCAGAGCATCACCTTGTACTCCAAGCGCCCTCGTTTGTCAACAGGTTCAGGAAGCCGGCTCATGCTTAACCACTGCCGTTGTATGTTAGGATTACGGAAATAGACCCACTTTTCATCGCACGTAACAATTATCTTGATGCAACGTACATCGCCCTTATTTTCTAGGAGTTTCGTGCACATTTCCACTCGGCAGTTTGCTTCAGCTGACGTCAGTTGAAGAGGTAAAATGCGCAGCTCCTCTATAACTTACTGAGGTCCTGAGGGTGACGAACCACGGTTGTCTGTGATATGCCTAGCTCTCCTGGTAACCACCGCGTGCTAGTTGTCGGATTTGTCTCTACGGCCTCTGAAGCCACGGTTCGCAGCCTACCTAACCTTGGCTGATTGTCGAGGTTTCTGTCACCTGATTGGAATTTCTTGAACCATCTGGTTGCGGTACTGTGGTCCACGGAACCTTCCCCTTTCGCATGACAAATGTTTCGTGTTGCTTGAGCAGCGTTATGGCAGAGTTCAAACTCGTAAAGCAAAAGTTCCCTAATTAGCCGGTTGTGGCTGTTCATATTTTAGGCTATAACGAAGTAAATTTCTCCGTCATTTTTGGTCTACGCCGGGATTCGAACCCGAGGCCGCTTATTCCGGAACAAGTCGCTCTACCAACTGAGCTACGCAGACAATTATTCTGATTCCTATCTGCCTTTATGTCGTGTGCGTCCTGCTGGCAGGTACGTCACATCTACCCCCCCCCCCCCCCCGAAAGAGGGCCGGGGGCATGGCCCACGGGTCAGCCGCGACCATGAATCGTTGCAGGCAGCCATCCACTGTAGAACATGCACTTGAGAACTCCCAGTCAATCTGCTGTGTGCAATGCAACATCACACATTTTTATTTTTCGAAGCGCTGGAGAAGGAATTCTCTGATTTTTCCTGTCTCGCGGTGTGGAAATAACATCACACCAATGCGAGATTTTGAACGGCCGGGTCATCCGGATAGTTCGGACGCCATTATAACGAAGTAAATTTCTCCGTCATTTTTGGTCTACGCCGGGATTCGAACCCGAGGCCGCTTATTCCGGAACAAGTCGCTCTACCAACTGAGCTACGCAGACAATTATTCTGATTCCTATCTGCCTTTATGTCGTGTGCGTCCTGCTGGCAGGTACGTCACATGGCGTCCCAACCACAGACAGAAGGACGACATGCAATGCTGTTCACAGTAATGACTACCACTTTATATGCGTTTCGACTGACTGCAGTGCGCGACTTGAACTAGTTTAAACACGTGACATACCCGCTGCAGCACATGCGTTTATGCAAATATTGCAAAACGTTCGACTCACCGTCTATATTATTATTATCATCAATATTACAAAAAGAGTTTTTGATGCTACCTCTTCTTAAAAGTCCAGTTAACGTGCTTTTGTGGCAGCAAAGTCTTTAATGACATCTTCAACATCAAGTTCTTTTACAAGTTCAGCTTTTGCAACAAGACTAACCAAACTGGCGAGGCTTCTCAAGACAGTTCTTCCCTCTTTCAAGAACACTAAGAGACTTCTTATCTGATGCAGTAGAAGTCATCATACTCACGAAAATTCCTAACGCAATGTCCATATTACGAAAGAGTGAACTTTATTACTTCTCACGAGGTATTTTCAGGAATTCTTACGGCCCTCACAGCCCGACGGCCTAGGTTGGCCTAGTCGTAAATTCGCCCCTGGCTGTTTCACTAATGTGATGTGTGTTTGCATCTTAAAATTTTTATTTTAAACAGGTATGTTTTGAATGTTAGCGATTTGTACCGACAAAGCAGAGTTGCGATGGAGAGAAGATATTCACCAAAAGTAAAAAAAAAAATTACCTTAGATGCACGTGCTGAAATAAGAACCAGTTTCATAATCTTTATGTTTCTCTGAAGAAAGAATTGCATGTAGAATTTTTTCGTTTCGTGAAAATGTTTGGTGGAAATTAGAACGAGTACAATTTGTTTTTACGATAAGCATACTGGTAGGTGGGTACAACGGAAATTATTTTAAGCGAAATTTTCATTAGACACGTCAGAATGTTTTGATAAAGTGCAAATTTGGGGATATTTGAAAACACAAAATAAAATTTCGAGCAGATTTTGCATATCTAAAGATATTACATGTTTTTGGGGTCAGGTCACTAAATTTGAGGACTGTTCTCAAGTTCTAATTTTTTTTTTGCTGTTTTTTTAATTTGGACGTTACATTCCCGTTAATACTGAGGTAGTTTGTTTCTCCAGAGGAAGCCTTGCCTTATTTGCAATCAGTTGCGGGGAACGTGGGATGAAAGTCATGAACGGGCACAGCAAGAAACTTATGAGCTAGCAGGCACGGACCAGGCCTCTTAAACTACGGGTCCAGTCCGGGCTTTCCGAATTAAGGCCCGTACGTACCTCTTCTATAACACTATTACGATCCTATATAAGTATCTCATTTTCAAACTGGATTAAGCACAAACTACCAAACGTTTTAACAAAATCCGCTTAGATGATTTTCTATTGATACTGGTTTCAATGATCCCAAGGTTCTTAGATATTTCTTTAGGTTGAGCCATATCGGATACGAGCTGCTCTTGGCTGGCGAAATGACGTCACATAGGAAACAAAGCAGCGGACTTCGAGAGCCAGCACTCGTACGGGTTACACGTTAGTAAGAAATGTAAATAACAAATGCGATGGAAAATGTTTTCAAATACTTCCAATTTCAAAATTCAAAGTTTAGCATATTTATCAGAGATCTCTTATTTCCTGTTTCATGAATAAATTAATTTTGAAAACAAAACAAATTAACAACCTTCGCGAATAAAAAACAAATATAAGGTCATTGCTGTAAACAAACATATTGCTGCACTTCGTTTCGTAGTTCGCAGGAAGTTATATTTACAAACATTTATTTAATGTCAGTGCGAATGTAAATACTAAAAAATACAAATTATTTAAAGGCTAGCGTTTCGATTATCGCATCAAATAGTTCCGTTAACGAACAAGAGTAGATAATATGTAATTATTATTCAACGTTTCATTTCTACAAAACAAATCTTATTATGCTTTACAGAATTCCACTTAGTAGCGTTCTAATTCAAACGAAAGTTCGCGCGCAATGTATGGAAATACTTGATGAGCTGACAATCGGAGTGCTAGCCTATTGAATACGATAGGTTCCCAATGCTCGTTTTCTCAATTCATGTCCGTGTAATCTGTTTGCTGCAGGACTAACATTTACAACGTTAGGAATGAATGGTGACGATTCATGAAGTTTAGCAGTTGTAATATGCTTACGGCCAATATGACTTGCAAGATTAACTGTAAGTACAGCATCTGTTTTGAAATTTATTTTTGCAAGGTAATCCAATTCTGATTTTAAGTCACGAATATAACTATCAACAGTAAAATGTTTAGAGCAAATTCTTGCATTTTTTACTTTAAAATAATCTTTTCGTTTACATGTCAGTACCCAGATTTTTTCAAAAACAGAATCTGCAGAAAAATAATGGTAAACAATATCCGAACATTTAGTCTTCCGGTTGTAGGAAAAACAGCCTGCTACTGTCTATTCAGGCATATTGAGCAACAATGACGTAAGGCAGTAATAAATTATGAAGAGAAATAACGAGCTACGAAGACAGAGTAATTGGAAAATATCCACACAGGTCTATTCACCAAAGCGAAATACAAAGCAGAATTTCTAAACACGTGAAGGAGTTTGCAGCTTTGCTGCAACCACCAAGATTCTATGTCGGCGTCGTATTTGCTTCCTGTGTGACGTCATGCGCAAATCCCAGCAAACGGTGATTGCAACTGCGCATCGAAATGGCGCCCCCTGAATCATCCTAGTAGACGCAAAATCATAATTCGGTTCTGCGTATGCGTGCGTATGAATAATAAAGGAAGCAGAAAGACATTCTCTGGATTTCAATGGCGGTAATATCTTGACAATACTAGAACCAACTGAACGACGCAGTTGACTTACGTGCAGAGTGAAAGGCGGATGCTTCTGAAACAGGTTCGAACCCCATCATATGGCCATCCAGTCCACGATTTACAGCAGACTCACTGAGATTAGAGACGGAAATACTTAGATGGCCATACGAAGCCGGCCCTAGACGCACACCACCGCTGCCAACTACGAAGCAGTTAATAGGCTGCATTACAATTGCCTTAAAACTTTCTATGCAATCTTCGAGTCCGTGAGAGAATCAATCAGTCAAAACTGACGAGCCGCCCCGATGGCGCAGTGGTCTAAGGCGCTGGCCTCTGATCATTCGTCCGTAAGGGGCCCGGGTTCGAATCCCGGTCGGGCATGGATGTTGTGTTTGTCTTACGGCACTGGCTCTCTCCCTTCCCTGGAACCAGTGACCCTAAATTAGGGACGGGCGACTACTTATAGCCCATTGAGTTGCTCACGGTGGTCGTTAAAACCTCCAATAAAAAAAAAACAAAAAAAAAACTGACGAATGTGTCTGTGTGAAAATGATTATTATATTAGACTAAATGAGAAGATAAACAGACTTACAATTCCAACGCCAGAAGTTATTTGAAGTGCTACACTTTTGATGAGGATGAAAGAGTGAAAGACGGTGATAATTATTTGGACACACACGAACATACACCAATCAGCCATTCAATTATGATCACCCCCAACCTAGAGAGATGAGCTCGCCTGGAGGCCGAACGGTGGCACAGGTGAAATTCACAGAGCAATATATATACAACCCGAGGACTGGCTTTCGGTTAGAAGAGCGTTCGGAGTCAGAATGGCAATGACTACCGATTTACAGGAGTTTAATAAAGGACAAATTGTGGTGGTACGCCTCGGAACTACAATTTCGGAGACTTGTGGATTGTTCACGTTCCGCTGTAGTAAGTACGTATCAAAAGTGATGCACAGATGACCAAACGATGAACCTCCGTCCTGCCGTGGGTCGTCCGCAGCTCATTGATGCCAGTGGGGAGCGGAGACTGTCGCGCATTGTTCACAGCGACCGAATGAATGTCATTTTGTAGCTGCGGGTGATTTGTCCCCAGGCCACAGTGCGACAAATCACCCGCAGCTACAAAATGATCAGTACAATGTGATCAGGGTAATGTGAAACAGCACACAGTTCATCGCAGCCTTCTTTGCATTGGCCTGCGTAGCCGAAGACCCAGCCGAGTCCCCATGCCCACTGCACGTCATCGCTAACAGCACATCAAATGGGCCCAAGATCATCGAGCTTGGACCGTGGATTATTGGTAAAAAGTGGCCTGGTCTGACGAATCAAGATTCCTGGTACATCACGTAGAGGGCCGAGCACGGATATGGCGATTAGCAACGAAGGCTATAGCACCTGGATGCACTGTTGGGCTGAAACAGGTCGGCGGCTGAGGTGTTATGCTGTGGGCGATGTTTTCTTGGGACACCGTAGGCCCCGTTATCCCAATAGCACAATCCCTGACAGCTGTCAGGTATCTAAACATTGTTGCAGACCAAGTTCACCCATTCATAGCGACTGTGATCCCTGCTGGTGATGGCTATTACCATCACGATAATGCGCCATGCCACACTGCCAGAATCGTCGAGAAGTGGTTCGACGAACATGCTGGTGTCTTTCTGCTAATGTCCTAACCTCCAAATTCACCTGACTCGAACCCAATAGAACATTTGGGGTTCGACTTGGAAAAGCGGGTTCGCGCTAAATCACAACATGTCCTCCAGTTCCCGAAATGTACGGGAACTGGAGGACCTGCTGTACCAGATACCCCAGGATATCTATCGCCACCTCATCGAATCGATGCCTCGCCAAGTGGCAGCAGTTTTGCGGGATAAACGGGTCCTACTGACATTATGGTACCATATACCCTAGGATATCTATCGCCACCTCATCGAATCGATGCCTCGCCAAGTGGCAGCAGTTTTGCGGGATAAACGGGTCCTACTGACATTATGGTACCATATACCCTAGGATATCTATCGCCACCTCATCGAATCGATGCCTCGCCAAGTGGCAGCTGTTTTGCAGGCTAAACGGGTCATACTGACATTATGGTACCAGATACCCCAGGAGACCTATCGCCACCTCATCGAATCAATGCCTCGCCAAGTGGCAGCTGTTTTGCGGGCTAAGCGGGTCCTACAGCTTGTTAGGTAGGTGATCATAATGCAATGGCTCATCGGGTTATGCAGAACGGAACACTTTGGTTAATGGTTGAATCGAATGAACGTCAACAAGGATTATACAGGGTGATTCAAAAGTCGCGATCCATTTTAATGAAATTACACTCTAACTGCCCTCTTTTTACATGTCATATGAATTATGCTGACAAAAGAAGAAAAAATAGCCTTCGTTTGTGGTCGGTTGAAAGGTTTAACCTACGCCGAGGTCCAGGAGGAGTTCAGGGGGAAATTTCACAAACCAGGTCCAACAAGAACGGATATCAGGATCTTGGTGAACAAATTTCACAGAACAGTAAATGTATTGGATGAAAAACGCTCCGGGAGGCCAGCGACATCGGCAGAGACTGTGAATAACATACAGGAAGCAATCCAACGGAGCCCTCGTTCCACCACACTCAGACTCAGTAGGGAGCTGTGTGTATCCCAAACAGCTGTGTAGAGAACCTTACGCTTCATTTTTCAGAAAGGTGCCTACCATGCCCAGATCGTACATTCACTTGCGGATGAAGACTATGCATTTTGCCAGGCTATGCGTTACGATTTCCTAAAGGTTGTGGAACACGCTGACCTGATGAATCACCTATTGGTTAGTGATGAGGCCACCTTTCACATGTATGGAATAGTAAATCGCCACAACAGCGGGATATGAGCAGATGAACAGCCGCATAAGACCTGTCAGGGGGAAAGAATAACGCCTAAGGTTAATGTCTGCTTGGGATTCACTAAGATTAAAGTATATATGGGCCTTTCATGTTTGCTAAATCAACAATCACAGGAGCAACGTATCTGGATATGCTACAACTGTTCCTTAGAGTCACAGTTGATTTTAGATGGCATTTTCGATACAGTTGTGTTCCAACAGGCTGGGGCGCCACCCCACTTTGCTAATAACATGCATGATTACCTGAATGCGGCGTTCCCTGGTAGGTGGATAGGAAAAGGCTCACCTAGGCTATGGGCTCATGGTTCACCTGACCTGACACCACTGGATTCCTTTGCCTGCGGGAATACGTCAAGCCACAGTTTGTACAAGGTGAAGATTAAGAGAATCTCACCTGACCTGACACCACTGGACTTCTTTGCCTGTGGGAATACGTCAAGCTATAACGAAGTGAATTTCTCCGTCATTTTTATCCGCGCCGGGGTTCGAACCCGGGTCCACTCATTCCGGAATAAGTTGCTCTACCAATTAAGCTACGCGGACATGTATTCTGATTCCTATCTGCCTTTATGTCGTGTGCGTCCTTCTGGCAGGTACGTCACATCTCCTGGTACGTTACATCATCTCCCCCTTATTTATTTTTCGAAGTGATTCTCTTATTTTTCCTATCTCGCGGTGTGGAAATAACATCACACCAATGCGAGATTTTGAACGGTCGGGTCATCCGGATAGTTCGGGCGACATTATAACGAAGTGAATTTCTCCGTCATTTTTATCCGCGCCGGGGTTCGAACCCGGGTCCACTCACTCCGGAATAAGTTGCTCTACCAATTAAGCTACGCGGACATTGATTCGAATTGCTATCTGCCTTTATGTCGTGTGCGTCCTGCTGGCAGGTACGTCACATCTCCTCTCCTGGTACGTTACAAAGCCACAGGTGTACAAGCTGAAGATTAAAAGAATCCAGGAACTGAGGAATCGCATTGCAGCTGCGGTGGACATTATTACAATTGATCTTTTGGAACGAGTTTTAGGTCAGCTGTGCAGCGGTAGCAGTTGTGCCTCGGCATGAAAGGGGGTCATGTTGAATTACACTGATTCCATATCCTAGTCATGCATTTCATTGATTTGTATGGTTTTCGCAATCATTAAGGTTGTTTTTCTTGGAAATAGATCGGTACTTTTGAATCATCCTGTATTAGCAACTAAAAATGTTCGTGCTGTTTCCGGTAGAGTTTTTGCAATGACTTGTTTTATTTTGTAGTGGTTTGCAGAGCGCAGTTTTTTTATGTGCGTCGTAAGGCACAGATACGCATCAGTCAATCGGTGCGCTCTAAGTTGACTTGGTTCTTTTTCTGTGACTTTATACCCTTTTAAAAGGTCAGTTGAACCTGGTGTAATTCGGGCTTGTTTACTTTATGAATTTAAACTCAGGTCGAAGGCTTCAGAAACGTTCCGTAAGATACTTACTGTATGTGTGTTATTTGGAAGAGATGCGGTAGCAGAACGTACTGCATTCAAATGGTTTAAAAAGTTTGTTTCTAGTGATGAATCACTTGAAGATACATCACGTTCAGGAAGACTCTCCATTATCGATAATGAAGAACTACGTGCTGCTGTTGAAAATAATTGTAGATGAACATGTCAAGAACTTTCACAAATGTTTAACGTGAGTGGTGAAACAATGCGTTTACACATTCATCAAATGGGAAAATCATAGAGCTAAGCAAATATGGGTCCCAGATGCATTATCATGCATTATAAAGCCGAACGCACTTTTTTTTTATTAACTGATGGAATAAACAACAACAAGGTAAATTCGTACAGATTATCTAACCAAGATATTTAAAGAATGAGGCAAAAATACAGGTAAACTTTGATTAAAAAAAAAAAAGAAAGGAAGTAGCCCGTACCGGTAGCGCTGGCTTCTGACCTTTCGCCCATATGGCCCCGGAATCGCGTCCCAGCATGAATCAGGGGTGATGTGCTGGTCTTATGGCACTGGCTATCTCCCCTCCCTGAAACATGTGGCCCTAAATTAGGCACGGGTGACTGCTTAAAATCCTTAATGTTGCTAACCCTTCGTAATGTACAGACTCCTGATGACTGTCTTGCTCTTCAAACTGACGTCAGTAACCTGCTTCAGTGATGTACGTTAAACCATCTCCACCTCAACACCTCCAAGTGGCATCTCTTTTCCTTTTCGCCGAAAAGAAACCCAATTCTTATTTACTACAAAGCTGGCAACTATTCTCTGAACCAGTCAAACGATGCCCAGGATTTTGGAGTCACATTTGATTCCAACTTGAAATTTGGAAATCATATCAAAAGAATTGTATGTTCAGCGTATGGAAATACTGGATTCATCACGCCACATTCCAAGTATTTTTCAAATCTTCAGACACTTATTCGCATTTTTGAGACTACCGTCAGATCTGCACTAGAGTATGCGGCCATCATTATGCGGCCTCATACTACGAATTAATCACACTGAGAAAGTTAACAAAATATTTCTACGACACCTTTTTCTCAAGACTACTGGTGTTTATATCGCTGATATCCCGAGTGCGGACGTTCTGTCATTCTTCAAGATGACCTTTCTACACAGTCGAGTCCATTTAAAGGGTTAAACCCGGAAAACGGAAAAAGAAATCAAGGAAACAAACAATACGGTAACAACGTAGCAAATGGCAAATATCTAACGTCGAAGAGTTCTAACTAGCAACGTAACGACAAAGTAACACTTCACACTCTAGATATTTCGTTTCATAACTGCTTTTTTTCATCTCAGTTGCTTAACGTAGCTGACTGCCAGTGATGTCACTTGTAGAAGAAAAAACTTTTGAGAGTTCAGACATCAGGAAAGTGATAACCAAAATTGAAATGAGATAGAGCCGCCCCAAACCTAAAGTTAAGTAGGTGATATACGTCACGTGACATTAAAAACTACTGAAGTGATTAAAGAATACAAAGCTACATTACCTTCTCCGATAGTTGCAAGGGCCGAATACAAAAGGAAAGCAGAAATGAAAGCAAGTGCGAACTTCATTGTGAAAGAAAAGCTTTACCAGACGAGACTCAGACAAAATCGGGATATTTGACTTGCAATGTTTCTTCCGGATGGAATGATGTCAAGACTATCATTCCCTGGGGTTTTATAACACATCGAGATGACTGGATTCTAAGCCACCTGGATAATAAAAGATGTTGGTGATGAGGCTTTACACCAGTCAGGGAACTATAAAAATCTATTTTAACGTAAATATGTATATGATAACGCATTCCTCTGGAGAATTATCATAACAGAGAGGCATATACTTCAAAGAGCATATATGCTCCTGTCAGGACAGATCGCCATATAAAGTGACAATCTCCCTGGAATCAAGTAATTATCATTTTGACGGCCGTCTCTTTCGCCTTTGTACCTTATTTATCACACATTTGAAAATCTAAACCAGTTATCACACATTTGAAGGTGTAGACCTCCTCGATTTATCGCAAAACGGTTATGTATTTTTGCTTACGATCACTCTGGAAGCGAGAATGCATGTTGAAAGTCAGCCTTTTCACAACATTTTCTGCACATCGAGATATCTTCCATCTCAGCAAAGTTACGACTAACAGAAAAATGTCTATATGAAATATATCAGCACACTTTTGCAATTTACTCACCGAAATGTCATGCATGTTTTAAGATTTCGTAAGGCTAAAACTAGAAGTGACATGAAAACTGTATTTCATAAAGTAAAACTAGGGAAAACTGAAAATTGAATTTGATCAACAACCAAAAAAAAAATCATTTATAAAAAGACAGTTTCTAAATTCCAAATTTGAAGTTGTAGAGTAATAGAGAAACTCGCTGACAAGGGTAAAGAAGTGGAATTAAAAATTAAAAACGTACAAATATCTCGAAAAAAATGTATTTTCATAAAGTTGTTCTTCACGTGTTTTTCTGTGCGTTAAACAGCTTGAAAAGTCCAGATTATAGTAAATCTCACTTTTCAAAGTCCTTGAAAATTCCAGATTTACTTTTTTTTTCTTCACGTGTTTTCCTGTGCATTAAGCAGCTTGAAAAGTCCAGATTAAAGAGTCTGCGATAACATCTCGCATTGTAGTTACAATGTAATTGTAGAATTTATAAGCTATTCCTCTCACGATAGCCCGGAGGGTCGGTCGGCTGCCTAAGGATTTTTCTGCTTGCTTTCTACTGCAGTTGCTTCCCTTTTAGAGATGCTAGATTAAACTGGTTCGTAATTAAGAAATGTCTGGATGGATATTCCCATTATAATCGGAATATTTCATATCGCATGCTCCGTTCCAAAGTCGTTAAAATTCGGATGATACCGCATGCATTTCTGCTGAGTAGTAAGAGCCTTCATCAGCAGAACTTCTTTTTTCAAGATATTGTGCTATTATACCGCGTAATTGACTATATAATCTTAGATTAAGAATGTTTTCAATGTTTGTACAAAGAACGCACTATGATGTTTAGAGTTCTATTTTAAATAGCTGTAGATAGTATTTGCTCGCTTTACCACTAAAATCCCAACATAACTTTACTGTAAACATTCCGCTTACTGAAATGTTTCGTATAGCTTAACTTCCTGCTCCGGATAGCTCTACAATACAAGTTAATTAGGAATATAATAGAAAAACGTCCCAATGGAAATGAAAAATCTTTACTTACTATATAGAATAATTTTTATTTAGTTCTTACGATATCATCATCATTGTCAACCATTATCAATCCACTGCTGGACGAAGGTCTCCCCAAGTTTCCTCCACAACGGTCTGTCTTGTGCCAGTCTCCTCCATGTCCCTCCCGCATACTTTCGAATTTCATCCACCGATCTCCCATGTGGTCTTCTTCTGGGTCTTTTCCTGTCCCTTGGAATCCAATCTAAAATTTCGGCTGTCCACCGATGGTCTGTCCTTCTGGCAGTATGCCCAGCCCATTGCCATTTCAGGGATTTAACTCTGATCACGATGTCTTCCACTCTTGTCATTTTTCGGATCCACGAGTTCCTCTTCTTATCTCTTCTGGTTACCATAAGCATGCACCTCTCCATGCTACTTTGAGTTGTCTGCAGTCTTTGTATGTCTCTTTTAGTTAAGGTCCACGTCCCTGCACAATACGTAAGCACTGGAAGGATGCATTGATCAAACACTTTTCTTTTAAGACATAATGGCATATTGCTCTTGAAAATCATGCTGTTTCTTCCAAAAGCTCTCCAGGCAAGTTTTGTACGCCGATTAATTTCTTCATCAATGTGACCCTCACTTGATATCTGCTGTCCAAGATAAACGTACGTGTCTGTTGTCTCCAGCTTTTCTCCATCAATCGATAAATCTTCATTTCTGGTAAAAACATTGAACATTATAACGAAGTAAATTTCTCCGTCATTTTTGGTCAACGCCGGGATTCGAACCCGAGGCCGCTTATTCCGTAACAAGTCGCTCTACCAACTGAGCTACGCAGACGATTATTCTGATTCCTATCTGCCTTTATGTCGTGTGCGTCCTGCTGGCAGGTACGTCACATCTCCCCCCCGAAAGAGGGCCGGGGGCATGGCCCACGGGTCAGCCGTGACCATGAATCGTTGCAGGCAGCCATCCACTGTAGAACGTGCACTTGAGAACTCCCAGTCAATCTGCTGTGTGGAATGCAACATCACACATTTTTATTTTTCGAAGCGCTGGAGAAGGAATTCTCTGATTTTTCCTGTCTCGCGGTGTGGAAATAACATCACAATAATGCGAGATTTTGAACGGCCGGGTCATCCGGATAGTTCGGGCGCCATTATAACGAAGTAAATTTCTCCGTCATTTTTGGTCTACGCCGGGATTCGAACCCGAGGCCGCTTATTCCGGAACAAGTAGCTCTACCAACTGAGCTACGCAGACGTTTTTTTATTCTGATTCCTATCTGCGTTTATGTCGTGTGCGTCCTGCTGGCAGGTACGTCACAACATCACTTTTGTCTTCTGAAAGTTCATTTTTAATCCCACTTCTTTACTCTTGTCAGCAAGTTCCTGGATCATACTCTGCAGCTCTGATGGGGTAGTTGCAAAAATGACTACGTCATCAGCAAAACGAAGGTGGGTTAGATAATCTCCATTAATCTTTATCCTTTTGTTTTCCCAGTTCAGAGATTGAAAGACATTTTCCAGTGTGGCATTAAAGAGCTTCGGAGATATGGTGTCACCTTGTCTCACTCCTTTTCCAATTTTTATGTGTGTTGTATTTTCAAACAGCCGAATCTTTGCACTTGCATTTTCATAGATGTTATTAATAATATTAATGTATGCATCTTCAATACGGCAGGATTTCAGAGCCATTGTAACTGCTGATGGTTTCACCGAATCAAAGGCTTTTTCATAATCGATAAAAGCCATGCACAGTGGAAGTTCATATTCCCTCGCTCTTTCAATTAGTTCTCTCAGTACGTGGATATGATCTATAGTGCTGTAGCCACTCCTGAATCCAGCTTGTTCTCTCGGTTGAGCCATGTCCAGTATTACCTTCAAACGGTGTGAAGGAACTTTAGTGAAGATTTTATAAACCACTGATAGGAGGCTGATAGGTCTGTAGTTCCTGAGATCCTCCATGTCACCTTTTTTATGTAGCAGGATCATTGTAGCGTTGTTCCAATCCTCAGGAATCTTCCCTTCATTAAGGCATCGAGTGAAAATTTGGGCGAGTACAGTTTTGATTTCTCCACTTGCTTCTTGTATGATGTCTACAGTAACTCCATCTTCTCCTGGAGCTTTTCCCCGCTTCATGTTCTTGATTGCATGTGCAACCTCTGCTGGAAGGACCGGAAGAACTCTGGTATTGGTACCTTTCACAATGTCTGGAGTACATGCATCATCCCTTTCATATAATTTGGAGTAGAAATCTTTCATTCTTGTCAAAATTTCGCCTCTATTTCTTGTTACAGAACCATCTTCTTTTCTCAGTGCCATAATCTGTTTTCTTCAATTGCTGAGATGTCCCTTTGCTATCTTTAGGCTTTGGTTGCTTTCAATTGCTTTCTTCACTAGTTCACAGTTGAATTTCCTAACGTCTTCAACGATACTTTTTCGTACTGTCTTGCATAGCTCTTTATATTCCACTTTGGAACTCACATCTTCTTTACTTGTCCTCATCTCTCTTCTTTTTTGCGTCAACATTTTGGTTTTTCCTGATAATTTGTTCACATGCAACTGGTTCTTAGACCCAGCTAATTTTGTTGCTGTTTCCATAAGAGCTTTGGTTACTTTTCTGTTAACTTCAGAAATATCCACTTCTTCCGATGTTAGGCCTTCTGAAGCAGAGAATCTGTTCTTCAGTTCCAACTTGAAGGTATTATGGTGTTTTTTAAGGTTGGTTATGTCAATATATTTTGTTTGTCTTATGAGCTTGCCACGTTCGAGTTTAGTGTTGAGGTGCATCTTACATCTCACCAATCTATAGTCACTACCTGTGTTGAACTTATTTAGCACACTGCAGTCTTCTATGACGAATTTTTTGTTACACATAATGAAATCAATTTCACTTGTTGTCCCATTTGGATGTCTCCATGTCCATTTCCTGTGTGGCTTTTTCTTGAAAAAGGAGTTCATGATGAAAAACCCTTCTGCCTCTGCAAACTCTACGAGAGTATTTCCACGCTTTTTTCTATTGCCGTGACCAAATTTACCTTCTGAAGTTTCATTCTGTTGCTTTTGCCCTATTTTTGCATTGAAATCTCCCATAACTATCTTCAAGTGCTGCTTACCTTTATTATTAAGATGGCGAATTTCCTCATAAAATTCTTCAATTTCTTCTTCAGCATGACTTGTGGTGGGTGCATAAGTTTGAATAATCTGAGTCTGGTATCTTCTCGAGAGTTGGATAACGAGTCGTGCAGCTCTGTCAGAGGAACTTTCAACTTCTATAACTTTATCCTTCAGTTCCTTGTTTATTATAAACCCAACACCACTAGTTCCGCCAGTATCTGTCCCACGATAGTAGAAGAGATGTCCACTTTTCAGTTCAATGAGATCTTCTCCTTTTCTCCTTACCTCACTTAGCCCGACGATGTCCCACTTACGATATATCATACAATAATGTTTATTTGGTCTTTAGGATTTAAAATAATTTTTATTTGGTCCAAAAATACGTATTTGATCCCTAGGAGTTAAAAATAATGTTTATTTAGTCCTTAGGATATATACATTAATTTTTTTTTGAGGTTTAACGACCACTGTGAGCAACTCAATGGGCTATAAGCAGTCGCCCGTCCCTAATTTAGGGTCACTGGTTCCAGGGAAGGGAGAGATATACGTTAATGCATACATATCCTTAGGATATTGTACATTATTTATATTTGTACTGTGACGCTCTACACAGGTGACGTACATATCAAGACGGCAAGTAGCAGTGAAAAAACTCGTCGGTGTAGCTTAATTGGGAATGCATTCGGCTCCGTATCAGAAGAATTCGGGTTCGACTCCCGCCACTGGCAAAATTTGTGCTTTCACATTGGCGCCCGAATTTAAAAATGGATCCATTGGCAGTTAAGTTCTTCGAAAAATATGTGATATTTCTTCCACACATCGACTGGAATTAATGAGAATTCCTTTTTTTCGCTTCGAAAAATGTGTGATGTTTCTTCCACACATTGTTTGGAATTAATGAGAATTCCTTCCCCCACAGAGATTTATTTTAAGCATGGTCTTCGACGGACAGAAAACCTGCGATTTCGTGCTCCCCGCCTTCCTGGAGGGGGAATATATGTGACGCACTACAGAGGTGACGTACATGTCAAGACGGCAAGTAGCACTGATAAAAGCACTTGCCGGTGTAGCTTAAGTGGGAAAGCATTCGGTTCCGGATCAGAAGGATGCGGATTCGTGATTACTTGAATTTGACCATTCAAGCGATTAACGACATTCCGAAAGCTAACAATAGCTCATGTGATAAATATAATCTTCCAATTCCATCAAGTAACATTCCTAAAAATCCGGATGTTTATTTCGACAGTGCTGCAGAACAACAAAAAGCTACAAAAATGGCGAGTAATTTAAATGCAGAGCAAAAAATGCAGCGTATGAGAGTATTATGTCAGCAACCACTAATTATGATCTTCCTCACACATGTTTTTTCCTTGATAGCACGGGGAGTGCAGGAAAAACTTATTTGTGTAAAACCCTCGTCAGCACTCTCCGTAGAGAAGGAAACATATCTTTGCCTGTTGCATCCACTGGAATGCTGCTAATCTGTTAGAAGGTGACAAAACATACTTTAACCAATTTAAATTAGTGCAACCTTTAAATGAAATGTCTACGTCGAATATAAAGATTAACTCCACCGACACCGAAATCATTCGATCTGCGAAAGCCATCATTTAGGATGAAGAGACAATGGCCCCCGGTACTGCTTTACTTGCAGTTGACCGAATACTGAAATATATTATGAGGAATCATAAACCTTTTGGTGACAAAGTCCTTTTACTTGGAGGAGACTTTAGACAAACTCTCCCCCTGTTGTCACACATGGTGACAGAACCAAAATAATCCAAGCCAGCATTAAATTCAACCAATTATGGGAGAAGTTTGAGATTTTAAGACTCAAAAGTAATGTTCGATCTGTTGATTCGTCATTCAGTGAATGGCTTTTAGGACTTGGTGATGGTGCCCATGAAACAACTAATAGCATACCAGAGGAAATGATAGACACCTGCAAATATTTTATATGATGGTGATATAGCCAAAAAATATTAGGTGAAAACTTGAAAATTTCTGATTTTAAAACATTTGCAAGAAAGTCATTCTGTGTCCCAAAAGTTCTGATGTTGACAAATTAAATGAGAATGTTCATGATCTCTTAGAGGGTACAGCAAGCACATACTTAAGCTCTGATTCCATTGATGCGATGGCGAAGAAAATGATGAACAGTATTATCCTACAGAATTTTTAAACTTCATCAGAAATGCCACTTCACAGACTGCAGTTGAAGATTAGAGCTATTATCATGCTCCTGAGAAACCTCAATACACAACGAGGTTTATGCAATGAAACAAGACTGATAATTAAAGAATTAAAACCGAATTTGATCATTGCAGAAGTACTCACAGGCTCAGCACGTGGTAAAACTGTTTTTATTCCGCGCATTGACCTCAAACCTACTGATTTAGACCTTCCATTCACAGTAAGTGAACGACAATTCCCTGTAAAACTCGCATTTGCTGTGACCATTAATAAGTCTCAAGGTCAAACACTGAAGAAAGTAGGTGTCTACCTTCCTGAACCAGTGTTTAGCAATGGACAACTTTATGTTTGCATTGTCAAGAGTTCAACGGTTTGATGATGTCCCAGTTAAAGTAGTCCATTTGCAAGAACAAGGAAAACTACTTCTAGATTCCGAAAAGATATTTACAAAAAATATCACGTACAAAGATGTTTTCCAACGTCGTTAATAAACGCTTGAATAGCAATAAGTGGTTTCTAGAACCCGTTCAATTCTTATCTCAACGGGCTTTACAGCTAGTTGCTAAATATTCTACTGCGTGGTTACATTAAAACAATATTTTACGTTCAACAGCGTTAGTTGAACATGATTTTCTTTACATAATCTCTCGCTCCTCTAGTTCTTTTGAGCCGTATAGTTTTTCTCTTCGGTTATTGCAATATACAGCATGTCAAGATCGTCGCGCGAACCCTAGTGTTGAGAACGTAATTTTTCTAAAATAGTCTCGGTACATGCAACTAGACATTCCTCTCAGAAAGCACACTTAAATGTAATTGATCATGCGAATGTTGGGAAAGTTATGTTTTGAAACACTTTGTTCTCGGTAGTCACATACACTGGCGTGCAGAAATTAAGGACGAGACGGTTTTTCGAATGTAACGTCGTGCAGAAGTGCTCCACATCGACTCAAATCACACCGTAAGATCCCTAAGATGTAAGAATATGGGAAAAGTGAGAAAAAACCGTTCAAACAAGGAATCCAAAGGATACAAAGGCAGTTTATTGAAAAGGTAGCTTCGAGCACAACTGGACAGAAGACAGAAACGTCCATGTGAGAGGCGGCTGCCAAGAAAAATCCAGTCTTTAGTAGGGAATATGATCACCCCTGACTGCGTTGCAGGATTTACAACGTCTGTCCATGCTGAGGACGAGGTTCTCAAGGAGTTGCTGAGGCATCGCGGCCCATTCCTCTTGTAGCGCCAATCGCAGCTGCGGAGTCGTTGCTGGCGACTGGTGACGTGCTGCCAAGCGTCTCCCGAGAAGGTCCCACACGTGTTCGATTGGATTTAGGTCCGGGGACCTTGCGGGCCAATCCATTCGTTGAATATCTTCACTCTCCAACAGCTCTGCGACAGCCACTGTACGGTGAGGTGTAGCGTTGTCATCCTTGAAGTGGAACTCAGGACCCACAGCACCTCTAAACAGACGCACGTGAGGCAAGAGAACCTCAGTACAATAGCGGACACCAGTGACTGAACCTCCTTGGAAGATGTGGAGGTCAATACGGCTACCAAGTCTGATACCGCCCCAAACGAGAACTCCGCCACCTCCAAACCGGTCCCTTTCGATGATGTTGGAGGTGTGATTGCCTGTTCCCTGCTCTCTCCAGATGTGTAAACGTCCGGAATCGCTCGTCAGACTAAATCGGCTGTCATCCGTAAAGAGAATTCGAACCCATTTCTAATGTGTCCAGTTCTTGTGTTCCTGGCACCACAGAAACCGCCGTCTCCGATGAGCAGGCGTTAATGGCACACACCGTACTGGTCGTCGTGCAAATAGACCACCTTTGTGCAGCCTCCTGGCAACGGTAAAACGCGATAACGGACGTCCAGTTGTCTGTTGCACCTTGCTATTTCTCCAGCTGTCTGCCGTCTGTCTCTTCTCGCCTGTAGGACAATATACCGGTCGTCCGCCGCCGTGGTTGCTCGTGGACGACCACTGCTAAACTCTCGGACAGCTGTTCTTGTCGTTTGAAATGCTCTCGAAGCCCGTGAAACGATGCTGTGAGCGATCCCAAACTCTTCGGCCACACTGGTCACACTTTGCAGTGACGCGACCTCGGGTAAAGTCATCCAGATGCCGTCTACTGTATTGCCTGTTGGCCATATCACACGGTGGCAGCAACTCGACGTCGTTCAAACCGATGTACACCGTGCAATAGCTTTCACCGAATTGCTGAGCGTACACCGCTCGTGTGCTTTATACCCTTCCGACACTCCCCCCCCCCCCCTACGTCATGCTGCATATATGCGCATGCCCTACCGTACCGGACCCTAGTCTATCTTCTGAGTGGTCTTTTCGGTCCGTTCTGTCTGCTCGTTCCACTGTTATGCTAATTTCTCCTCTTCATCCTTAATTTTTGCACATCAGTATATTATAAAAAGGTTGTCAAAAGTTTAGGTTGGATTCATTTCATCGTGCAAACAACTTATTTTATCTAACATGTATGCGCTCTGAAAAATGGGGTGATGTACTCGTGTTTGAAAACAGCTCTTGCTTTCGTATAAAAAATGGACAAATTGTTTTCATTTTGACGTAGAACTATATCTTATGATACGATACAGATTAGCGGTGAACGAGACGCAATTGTGTGACCGATTTCAACTCGCAATAACTCCGGGGTTATCGGGGGCGTCTCAACGGCACTAGTAATGTTTGATAGCGCACAGATGACATTTAATGACAATTATAAGTGGTGGGTACGGCGGATCAATGGCAGTTCGTGACGGCGCGCCGAATCGGATGGTCATTTTTGTGCTCTGCGCGGCGAGTATACTTTTGTTTACGTGCTCTGCGCAGCGAGTATACTTTTGTTTTTGTGGTCTGTGCCGCGAGTATATATGTTTGTGCTGTGTGCCGCGAGTATACTTTTGTTTTCTGCAAACGCTATCGCAATGCCAAACAAGCGCGACAAAATGAGCCTTCGAGAGAACCTCTAGCGCACCGACCGACCCCGCGGAGCCAATCTTCTTTAGATACAAGACAAGGCATACGTAGTTCTACGTTTAAACAAAGGTGGCGAATTCACTTCGGCACCATCGGTTTTTTGGTTTCACATTTTGATAATACCGTTCAAGAAAAGTTACATGTTAACACGCCGTTTTTGGCCTATAAATTTGTTTTTCAAACATTTAAAAATACATGAAAAGTACTTGCCTTTTTCATGGGGACCGACCCTGTTGAGCATCTAAGGCTATAAGGAGTTGCCCGTCCAAAATTTAGGGCTGCCACTTCCAGGGAAGAGACAGAACCAGGTAAATGGGACAAACGCACCTCCCATGTATCATCCGGATCTCTAGTGCTATGACTCCGACTATTCAATCAATGGGGAGGCGCTTGGTTACATGAAAGAGCTTTTGTAAGAATTCCAAATGTTTATTAAGTTCTGGTCCTACACAATATCCCGGCTGCGTTCTTTACTGTTTGTGTTTGTGGCGGAATGGCATTTTTAAAGCATCCGATAATGTACATGCCTCCCCCGCCACCCACTGCACATGTTGTGTTGACATCCATAAGTGTGCTGTCACGTAGTATCGTTGCATGCCTCTCACAAAGTAGCATCAAAAAAGAAGCCATGTGCACACACACACACACACACACACACACACACACACACACACACACACATGAATGCATGCACATGGACAAAAGAAAGAACAGAAAATCAGTGGAGATCCAATTTGTACGATAGCCGTCCCGAGTGTCCGAGTGTCCCGAGGCACTGGCTGCTGATCATTCGTCCGAGGTGGGCGAATCCCGATGAGGCATGTGTAATGTATTCGTCTGATTGCGCTGGCTCTGTCCCTTTCCCGGAACTAATGGTCCCAACGTAGTGACAAGAGACTGTTTGTGGCCCTTAAAGCTGCTTATTGAGGTGGCTAAAGCCAGAAATTTTAAAAATCAATACGATATGAGTTATCAGTTCAGTTTGAATATTCTTAACACTTTTTTCTGTGTCTCCTTATTAGTTTCTGTCTCTCTAAAGTTTGAATCGCTGACGTGTCGTCAACTTTACATACACAGAAATTATTCTATATAATGTTTAATGAAGCAACATCGGATGAAAAATGCATTATGGTTGTATTCAGAAACTAGAAACAGAAATGTGTACTTGGAACACCAGCTCCTGAAAAGGGAACGCAGTTGTTTCCACTAATAATCTAACTTTGTTTCGGGTTCAACTAATATGCCTACCACAAGCAGAAGTTCTACTAAGCTTCCCCACTGGAAACTATTCCATGTACAGGCATGTAAGAAAGGAGTGACATGCTGGGTTCCAAAAAAAAAAAACAAAAAAAAAATAGTAAGAAAACAGCAAATGCAAGAGCGTTGATGCTAAGTGACAGGTTTGAATCAAATTTCAGTTTTTGATTAATAAAACATTCGAGACTTCGCTTAAAACAAAGAAAGAAAAAATAAACATGTTCGAAAGAAAAGCTATTAACTTTCGGTCGTGGTTATCTTCCCGTCCAATGAATTGGACTTTAAGCACACGAATCAAAACAAACTACGCTGAAAAGATGTACAGAATGCAAAGAGCAAACGAAAGTCGGGTTTCATTTGCACTGGAGACAGCAAGAATACACAGATTTTGCATGACTTTGCTTCCAACACAGACATTCTTGACACCTACTTTACTTCAAAAGCTAGATCCTATTTTTAAAAAAAGTTTGACGCCCTGACACAGTACTCGAGTGTCTAAGACTCATGCTAATCTATGAGGAGCGTCATAGCCCTCTTATGCCACTTCCCCAAACACGTGGGCATCCAAGATATGTATCACCCTATCTTCGAGATAGGGTGATACATATCTGCACACGTTGAGGTCCACCTCAACAATAATTTACTACGACTAATTCTCATTCCAACGAAGTACCATTTTGTTCTCGTCCCTGGAGTGGTCGGGACCAGGACCACATCGGAGTACTGCTAATAACACTGGACCATATCTCGCAATAATGATACAGTACTTTCACAGTGTCCCGAGGTGAATCATGGTTCCAGCAATATAATTGTTATACTAAGATTTAGAATGGCCTAGCATACACCAGTTTATAGGCCCAGAAATGCGGGTTATAACACTATTGTGTACTCAAGGGAAAGAAAAAATCAGAATTTAAACTACGCCGCTCCGGTGGTGCTGTGGTCTAAGGGATGGCTTATGACAGTTCGTCCAAGAAGGGCCCAGGTTCGAATCCCGGTGAGGCACGAACGTTGTGTTAGTCTTACGGCGCTAGCTCTCTCTCTCTCTCTTCCCTGGAACCAGTGGCCCAAAATTAGGGACGGACGACTGCTTATAGTTGAGTTGCTCACGGTGGTCGTTAAACCTTCAATAAAAAAAAACATTTAACTACATGAGGGGTAAGTGAAAGGTCGTATTATCCCTCCACATCCTCTGATAATGACCTTAAAATTCTGCTAATTAGAGTAGCCTCCACGGTGACCCAGTAGTCTAAGCGCTGGTTTCTGGGCATTCGTCCGAGATGGGTCGGGGTTCGCATCACGGTCAGACAGTGATGTTATGTTTGTCTTACGGCAGTGGTTCTCTCCCCTATCCTGGAGCCAGTGGCCCCAAATAAGGGACGGGCGACAGCTTATAGTCCATTGAGTTGCTCACGGTGGTCGTTAAGCTTTCAATCAAAAAAATTTAACTACAGGAGTGGTAAATGAAAGGTCGTATTATCCCCCCACTTCCTCTGCTAATGACCTTAAGATTCTGCTAATTAGAGTAGCCTACCCGGTGACCCAGTGGTCTAAGCGCTGCCTTCTGGGCATTCGTCTGAGATGGGTCTGGGTTCGCATCATGGTCAGACAGTGATGTTGCGTTTGTTTTACGGCAGTGGTTCTCTCCCTACCCTGGAACCAGTGGCCCTAAATGAAGGACGGGCGACTGCTTATAGCCCATCAAGCAGCTCATGGTAGTCGTTAAACCACGATCTGGTATGGCACGAGCCAACAGAAGGGATACTGTGGCACAAAGCAACACTAAAATGAACGCTGGTGACGGTAGTACTGTGTCAAAACACACCATAATTACAGCCCTGGTGAAAATCGGGACAGCGTAGCTGTAGGCAGCTCCGAGTGACCATCGCGACGTATACTCTAATTTAACTTTCATTTTTAGCTACTTTTTTTATGTAAATTTGAGTTCATTCTCCTTTAGCTTAACGTGATTTCTTCTCTTTCGCAAGAGAATGGTTGGCAACACCTTAAGGTCGGAGCGTAAGACGTGTGTATGTGTCCGATCAGAACTGAACTTTATATGTATAACATTTGAGTAGCAGTAGTGTGGGGATATGGTGGAAGTTATAATGTTAATTGGGGAAGAGACGTTGTCTAATAGACGTTTGAGCTGTTTGAAGGCTGCGTGTTATATTTTAGTGTTGTTGTTTTTTAACCAAGAGCTTTTATTATGAACTCACGTTCGTTTGATTAACATAGAAATATTAAAAAAGAGTTGTAGTTACGCCTTGTTGAAGTTCCAAAGGATTAGTGGCTGAATCAAGACTAATCGTAAGTAACTTTTTCTCGACGTTTCCTTGAATGACTCTGTGACGTCTTGGTGGGATTAGTCCCGGAGTCATGGCCTGGAGTCGCTGGGATAGAAATTACGTAAATGTAAAGTTAAGTTAATAGTGTTTATAATTTGAGAAAGTTTTTTTTATAAACAGGTCGAAATTTTAAATACTTTATATAGAATATTTGTAGTCGCTCACGTGCTCAGGTCATAAATTATGATTTTATAAATTGTTTATTATGTGTTATTTGTAAAAGAAATTGTTGTATATTTTATTTATATAATATTGGAATTTATTAAGTTGAGTTATTATTAAGGATTTGATGTGTGAAAAATTCTTATATGCAAAAATGTACCGGAGCTGACGCCCCTCGTAGTGGAGTGGCTTGATTGGAGCTCAGGGTCTCTTGGCGATATATATTGGTGATTTTTATCTCTCGTTTGCTGGTTCGTTTTTTGGGGAGATCGTTTGCACCTTTTCTCTGCGTGTGGCACACAGGTGCAGGTTGATTTCTTCTTAGAAAGCAATGCTGTGGAACTCGGAGTTTCTACCTGAGTGTTCCTGGGTGTCGGAAACAGTGAAGTTGCTTTGCGTCCTTCCATGCTGTGAGAACTCGGAGTTTCTGCCTGATTGTTCCTGGGTGTCTGAAGCAGTGAAGTTGCTTTGCGTCCTTCCATGCTGTGAGAACTCGGAGTTTCTACCTGATTGTTCTTGGGTGTCGGAAGCAGTAAAAGTCGTCACGTCTTTTTTTATGTCGAGAGAGCATGGAGTTTGTGAGGGAACTTTTCTTCTCATTGAGCCTGTTGTGTGTGGGCCGGGCCCGTCAGAGGAATACCATTAAATCCTAGTACGTGAGTGTAAAAGTTTTTTTCTTTGTATAATTAATAGTTGCTGGCAGAGTTTAAAGTAGGGTTGTAGAATAATTGAAAGTTATTTGAAATTGGTTTATTTTCATGTGGTGTTTATTGATGCATGTTGTACTATTGGGAGTTTCTTTTTCTTCTTCTTTTTTTTTTTTTTTTGAGATTTAACGACCACCGTGAGCAACTCAATGGGCTATAAGCAGTCGCCCGTCCCTAATTTAGAGTCACCGGTTCCAGGGAAGGAGAGAGCCAGTGCCGTAAGACAAACACAACATCCATGCCTCACCGGGATTCGAACCCGGACCCCTTCCGACGAATTATCAGAGGCCAACGCCTTAGACCACTGCGCCACCGGGGCGGCAGGGAGTTTCAAATTAATAGTGTTTACATACCTAGAGTTAATACTCTTGTGCTTTGGTGTGCTCATGTGCTTTAATCTTGAATGTTGTCTCAAGAAATGACAGGCTAATGATTAATGGGGTTTAAATATCTAATATTATTGGAAATGTATTGCCTGTTTTGCGTGATAAAAAATTGATGAAGCAAACGGGATGAAAATCTGCAGTATGTTGGAATTTAAATTCAGTTTAATGTGTTCTGAAGTAATTGACTTGTATTTGTACTAAAACTATTGAATGATATAAAAGGGTTTAGAAGAGTAAATTGTGTATGATTTGTTTGTTATTGTAAATTTATTTGAATATCTGTCTATTGCACATTACGTCCTAGTCGTGGATTCGAACACAGAGAGAGAGACAGATTACCGAGATAGTGGCTGGGCAAAGTAAATTCTGGTGGGGGAAGTAATGGCTAGGTGCATTGCAACTCCTGTTTCACTATAGGTAAAGTTTTTGAGAACTGATTTATGTAGTGTTCAGAGAGCTATACATCCACACACATTACGCCATGCTAATCTCGGTTCACTGTCTAAACCGCACTACAATCGACACGAAAGCATCAAAACTGGGCCTACCTTGAATGATTGTAAAAATGTCATCTGTTCCATTAAATCTCGTTTCCTGTTGTACCATGTGAACGGCTGGGTACGTGTGCATCGTTTACACCAGGATGAACCGTGGGACAAAAGCATGCACGAGGAGGAAATGTAATGCTTTGGGCAATGTTCTGTTGAGAAACCCTGGGTCAAGTCATTCATGTGGAGGAAACCATGACGTCTACAATCTACTATACCAGGTGCATCCTTTCATGGCAAAAATACTCTTATCTAATAGTGTATCCTTTCAAAAGGATAATGCGCAATGCCACACTGCCCGAATTGTTTAAAAACGGTTCGCAGAACATGAGGAAGACTTCCAGCCCTCCAAATTCCCCAGACATCAATCCAATCGAGCATCAATGGTTTGTGTGCAAATCCGATCTGCGTCGGCTCAACCACGTAATTTACATAACGAAGCACCTTTCTGTACACATGCTTCAATCAAGCTCTATTAACATCACGCTTTGAACATATAACATCGACTATCACACAAAAATATCTAACGAGAACTTAGATTTAAAAAGTATACTTACCGTAAGGAAGCCTAAGGAAAATCAACTTTACAGGTCGTAAATCAGCCTCACAGCTCTAAAGCCAGCCAGCCAGCAAACATACATTGCAGGCAACCTTATTTCATCTTTTTGCGTATGTCACACAACCTCCGATCTCATTTGTCGTTGCCAAAAGACATTCAGTCGGGAAAGAAAATTTGCGGTAAGTTAGAAGCTGCTTAAACGGAATGAACCAAAATTTTCATAGATACAGAAACAAAAAAGAAACTTATATTCGGATATATTTTATAGGACCATTTAACGTTTTTCAGCCAGAAATTCTCTTGCCGCTGGCACGGTGGGCAAGTGGTCTGAGACTTTGGCTTTCATCATTCGTCCTAGATGACTCCTGGTTCGAGTTCCCGTTGAGGCACTAGTGGTGTATTTGTTTCACGGTTCTGGAGTTTTCTTCCTTTCTTGAAACGAGTGGCCAGAAATCAGAGGCAGGACACTGTTTATGGTCCGATGAGTTGCTCACGGTGGTCATGAAATCTCGATATAATAATAATAATAATAATAATAATAATAATAAAATGCTGTTAGAGATCGCCGAGTCAATCTGATTATAAAGCCGGCTCTGGTTCGGTGCCATTATTGGATCCCTATTCACTCAGAAACACGGTTCTCACTTTCTACAGCCTGTTACGTGATGTCAGATAGGAGCTCCTTTGCATCTGAAAAACAGTTCTACTAAGAACCCACAACAAGGGTTTAGGTACATTAACTCTTCGATGTACGAAAATTATACTGCTGTTTTTCTGAAGATAGGCTGCTCATTTAGCAAGCATTAAGAGCCCACAACAAGGGTTTAGGTACATTAACTCTTCGATGTACGAAAATTATACTGCTGTTTTTCTGAAGATAGGCTGCTCATTTAGCAAGCATTAAGAGCCCACAACAAGGGTTTAGGTACATTAACTCTTCGATGTACGAAAATTATACTGCTGTTTTTCTGAAGATAGGCTGCTCATTTAGCAAGCATTAAAAACCCACAACAAGGGTTTAGGTACATTAACTCTTCGATGTACGAAAATTATACTGCTGTTTTTCTGAAGATAGGCTGCTCATTTAGCAAGCATTAAGAGCCCACAACAAGGGTTTAGGTACATTAACTCTTCGATGTACGAAAATTATACTGCTGTTTTTCTGAAGATAGGCTGCTCATTTAGCAAGCATTAAAAACCCACAACAAGGGTTTAGGTACATTAACTCTTCGATGTACGAAAATTATACTGCTGTTTTTCTGAAGATAGGCTGCTCATTTAGCAAGCATTAAGAGCCCACAACAAGGGTTTAGGTACATTAAATCTTCGATGTACGAAAATTATACTGCTGTTTTTCTGAAGATAAGCTGCTCATTTAGCAAGCATTAAAAACCCACAACAAGGGTTTAGGTACATTAACTCTTCGATGTACGAAAATTATACTGCTGTTTTTCTGAAGATAGGCTGCTCATTTAGCAAGCATTAAGAGCCCACAACAAGGGTTTAGGTACATTAACTCTTCGATGTACGAAAATTATACTGCTGTTTTTCTGAAGATAGGCTGCTCATTTAGCAAGCATTAAGAGCCCACAACAAGGGTTTAGGTACATTAACTCTTCGATGTACGAAAATTATACTGCTGTTTTTCTGAAGATAGGCTGCTCATTTAGCAAGCATTAAGAGCCCACAACAAGGGTTTAGGTACATTAACTCTTCGATGTACGAAAATTATACTGCTGTTTTTCTGAAGATAGGCTGCTCATTTAGCAAGCATTAAGAGCCCACAATAAGGGTTTAGGTACATTAACTCTTCGATGTACGAAAATTATACTGCTGTTTTTCTGAAGATATGCTGCTCATTTAGCAAGCATTAAGAGCCCACAACAAGGGTTTAGGTACATTAACTCTTCGATGTACGAAAATTAGACTGCTGTTTTTCTGAAGATAGGCTGCTCATTTAGCAAGCATTAAGAGCCCACAACAAGGGTTTAGGTACATTAACTCTTCGATGTACGAAAATTATACTGCTGTTTTTCTGAAGATAGGCTGCTCATTTAGCAAGCATTAAGAGCCCACAACAAGGGTTTAGGTACATTAACTCTTCGATGTACGAAAATTATACTGCTGTTTTTCTGAAGATAGGCTGCTCATTTAGCAAGTATTAAGAGCCCACAACAAGGGTTTAGGTACATTAACTCTTCGATGTACGAAAATTATACTGCATGTTTTTCTGAAGATAGGCTGCTCATTTAGCAAGCATTAAGAGCCCACAACAAGGGTTTAGGTACATTAACTCTTCGATGTACGAAAATTATACTGCTGTTTTTCTGAAGATAGGCTGCTCATTTAGCAAGCATTAAGAGCCCACAACAAGGGTTTAGGTACATTAACTCTTCGATGTACGAAAATTATACTGCTGTTTTTCTGAAGATAGGCTGCTCATTTAGCAAGCATTAAGAGCCCACAACAAGGGTTTAGGTACATTAACTCTTCGATGTACGAAAATTATACTGCTGTTTTTCTGAAGATAGGCTGCTCATTTAGCAAGCATTAAGAGCCCACAACAAGGGTTTAGGTACATTAACTCTTCGATGTACGAAAATTATACTGCTGTTTTTCTGAAGATAGGCTGCTCATTTAGCAAGCATTAAGAGCCCACAACAAGGGTTTAGGTACATTAACTCTTCGATGTACGAAAATTATACTGCTGTTTTTCTGAAGATAGGCTGCTCATTTAGCAAGCATTAAGAGCCCACAACAAGGGTTTAGGTACATTAACTCTTCGATGTACGAAAATTATACTGCTGTTTTTCTGAAGATAGGCTGCTCATTTAGCAAGCATTAAGAGCCCACAACAAGGGTTTAGGTACATTAACTCTTCGATGTACGAAAATTATACTGCTGTTTTTCTGAAGATAGGCTGCTCATTTAGCAAGCATTAAGAGCCCACAACAAGGGTTTAGGTACATTAACTCTTCGATGTACGAAAATTATACTGCTGTTTTTCTGAAGATAGGCTGCTCATTTAGCAAGCATTAAGAGCCCACAACAAGGGTTTAGGTACATTAACTCTTCGATGTACGAAAATTATACTGCTGTTTTTCTGAAGATAGGCTGCTCATTTAGCAAGCATTAAGAGCCCACAACAAGGGTTTAGGTACATTAACTCTTCGATGTACGAAAATTATACTGCTGTTTTTCTGAAGATAGGCTGCTCATTTAGCAAGCATTAAGAGCCCACAACAAGGGTTTAGGTACATTAACTCTTCGATGTACGAAAATTATACTGCTGTTTTTCTGAAGATAGGCTGCTCATTTAGCAAGCATTAAGAGCCCACAACAAGGGTTTAGGTACATTAACTCTTCGATGTACGAAAATTATACTGCTGTTTTTCTGAAGATAGGCTGCTCATTTAGCAAGCATTAAGAGCCCACAACAAGGGTTTAGGTACATTAACTCTTCGATGTACGAAAATTATACTGCTGTTTTTCTGAAGATAGGCTGCTCATTTAGCAAGCATTAAGAGCCCACAACAAGGGTTTAGGTACATTAACTCTTCGATGTACGAAAATTATACTGCTGTTTTTCTGAAGATAGGCTGCTCATTTAGCAAGCATTAAGAGCCCACAACAAGGGTTTAGGTACATTAACTCTTCGATGTACGAAAATTATACTGCTGTTTTTCTGAAGATAGGCTGCTCATTTAGCAAGCATTAAGAGCCCACAACAAGGGTTTAGGTACATTAACTCTTCGATGTACGAAAATTATACTGCTGTTTTTCTGAAGATAGGCTGCTCATTTAGCAAGCATTAAGAGCCCACAACAAGGGTTTAGGTACATTAACTCTTCGATGTACGAAAATTAGACTGCTGTTTTTCTGAAGATAGGCTGCTCATTTAGCAAGCATTAAGAGCCCACAACAAGGGTTTAGGTACATTAACTCTTCGATGTACGAAAATTATACTGCTGTTTTTCTGAAGATAGGCTGCTCATTTAGCAAGCATTAAGAGCCCACAACAAGGGTTTAGGTACATTAACTCTTCGATGTACGAAAATTATACTGCTGTTTTTCTGAAGATAGGCTGCTCATTTAGCAAGCATTAAGAGCCCACAACAAGGGTTTAGGTACATTAACTCTTCGATGTACGAAAATTATACTGCTGTTTTTCTGAAGATAGGCTGCTCATTTAGCAAGCATTAAGAGCCCACAACAAGGGTTTAGGTACATTAACTCTTCGATGTACGAAAATTATACTGCTGTTTTTCTGAAGATAGGCTGCTCATTTAGCAAGCATTAAGAGCCCACAACAAGGGTTTAGGTACATTAACTCTTCGATGTACGAAAATTATACTGCTGTTTTTCTGAAGATAGGCTGCTCATTTAGCAAGCATTAAGAGCCCACAACAAGGGTTTAGGTACATTAACTCTTCGATGTACGAAAATTATACTGCTGTTTTTCTGAAGATATGCTGCTCATTTAGCAAGCATTAAGAGCCCACAACAAGGGTTTAGGTACATTAACTCTTCGATGTACGAAAATTATACTGCTGTTTTTCTGAAGATAGGCTGCTCATTTAGCAAGCATTAAGAGCCCACAACAAGGGTTTAGGTACATTAACTCTTCGATGTACGAAAATTATACTGCTGTTTTTCTGAAGATAGGCTGCTCATTTAGCAAGCATTAAGAGCCCACAACAAGGGTTTAGGTACATTAACTCTTCGATGTACGAAAATTATACTGCTGTTTTTCTGAAGATAGGCTGCTCATTTAGCAAGCATTAAGAGCCCACAACAAGGGTTTAGGTACATTAACTCTTCGATGTACGAAAATTAGACTGCTGTTTTTCTGAAGATAGGCTGCTCATTTAGCAAGCATTAAGAGCCCACAACAAGGGTTTAGGTACATTAACTCTTCGATGTACGAAAATTATACTGCTGTTTTTCTGAAGATAGGCTGCTCATTTAGCAAGCATTAAGAGCCCACAACAAGGGTTTAGGTACATTAACTCTTCGATGTACGAAAATTATACTGCTGTTTTTCTGAAGATAGGCTGCTCATTTAGCAAGCATTAAGAACCCACAACAAGGGTTTAGGTACATTAACTCTTCGATGTACGAAAATTATACTGCTGTTTTTCTGAAGATATGCTGCTCATTTAGCAAGCATTAAGAGCCCACAACAAGGGTTTAGGTACATTAACTCTTCGATGTACGAAAATTATACTGCTGTTTTTCTGAAGATAGGCTGCTCATTTAGCAAGCATTAAGAGCCCACAACAAGGGTTTAGGTACATTAACTCTTCGATGTACGAAAATTATACTGCTGTTTTTCTGAAGATAGGCTGCTCATTTAGCAAGCATTAAGAGCCCACAACAAGGGTTTAGGTACAATAACTCTTCGATGTACGAAAATTATACTGCTGTTTTTCTGAAGATAGGCTGCTCATTTAGCAAGCATTAAGAGCCCACAACAAGGGTTTAGGTACATTAACTCTTCGATGTACGAAAATTAGACTGCTGTTTCTCTGAAGATAGGCTGCTCATTTAGCAAGCATTAAGAGCCCACAACAAGGGTTTAGGTACATTAACTCTTCGATGTACGAAAATTAGACATGTTTTTCTGAAGATAGGCTGCTCATTTAGGAAGCATTAAGAACAAACAACAAGGATTTAGGTACATTAACTATTCGATGTACGAAAATTAGACTGCTCTTTTTCTGAAGATAGGCTGCTCATTTAGCAAGCATTAAGAACCCACAACAAGGGTTTAGGTACATTAACTCTTCGATGTACGAAAATTAGACTGCTGTTTTTCTGAAGATAGGCTGCTCATTTAGCAAGCATTAAGAGCCCACAACAAGGGTTTAGGTACATTAACTCTTCGATGTACGAAAATTAGACTGCTGTTTCTCTGAAGATAGGCTGCTCATTTAGCAAGCATTAAGAGCCCACAACAAGGGTTTAGGTACATTAACTCTTCGATGTACGAAAATTAGACATGTTTTTCTGAAGATAGGCTGCTCATTTAGGAAGCATTAAGAACAAACAACAAGGATTTAGGTACATTAACTATTCGATGTACGAAAATTAGACTGCTCTTTTTCTGAAGATAGGCTGCTCATTTAGCAAGCATTAAGAACCCACAACAAGGGTTTAGGTACATTAACTCTTCGATGTACGAAAATTAGACTGCTGTTTTTCTGAAGATAGGCGGCTCATTTAGGAAGCATTAAGAACCCACAACAAGGGTTTAGGTACATTAACTCTTCGATGTATGAAAATTAGACTGCTGTTTTTCTGAAGATAGGCTGCTCTTTTAGCAAGGATCAACCAGTCGTAATGTGACAAACATCAGGACTAACGGTACTGACGTTGCTTGAATCTTTGTAATAAATGTTTGCTTATCAATCGTAAACGTATCCAGCTGCGCTATGAATAATGCGCCAATGTTTCATTTACGCTCTGGTATGTTAATTAAAGATAGAGGCAATAAGATGCTAGTAATAAATGAACTGTTGAAAACGTTATCTTGTATCAAAACTTCTTTAATATACGTAAAACACAATTAATAACAATGATATCATGGTTAATAAGGAATAATTTCATGATAATAATCACTATAACTATAAACACAGAAATGTGCTCATTAGGTTTCCAACACAACAACATAAGTATGGCGCACTCTGCGTGAGAGAAGAACACACACAGGAAGCTCCTTCGAAGCCTAATGGAAGCAATGATGGAGTGCAACCACGTAGAAGATGCATCTACGGAGGGAGCTGGGGAAGACCTTCCAATTTAGGGGTCCTTGAGACTAGGTACGTCGTTAGACTACGAAATGATTAAGAGCAACAGGTGCGCAGGAGTTATTTTTGCTGAGGAAAATTTGATAAGAATTTTTACTTACGAAACCGCTGAGAGACAGAATGTTTAACGCTGTTTACTACCGGCTACAAAGGAATTCGGCGCAACTCCGCCACCTAGATAAGCAGACACACGCACACACACACAACCACACGCAGAACTGAATGGGACTAGTTGCACCAGTGGTAAATCAACAAGATAACATGACAATGACTAATGAGCTACTGGTATAAGATATAAGTGTTTGTAGAATGTCGCCCCAACTTTTATTTTCTTGTTGTTAACGCATTGCCTTGTAATGCTTTTCAAAATTTATCAATTGCTTATGAAAATAATACTGTACTTGAACAGTTTCTTTAAAGAAAAATGTTATATTTGTTTGCCTAAATGAAATTTCAACGTCGTGACACGCAGAAACACAAAAACGAAAGACAAACACAAGGACAAACACATAACATGCAGACACAACTCCTCCACACTCCTTAACTCCCTTCCTTCAGGCCTGCGACATTGCCTTTTGCACTCCTGTCTCCCTTTCCTTCAAGCCCAGCTACTTTGCCATGCACTCCTCTTTTTCAAAGTTGCCTTCAAGTACCTCTCCCTCGCTGCTGCTTATATCGACTTAAACTCCATTATCCCTGTTAGAATCTCCTGCTTAAAACAAACAGAAGAGCAATTAGTGATTACATGCTTCATTGAATTCCTATCCACCCTCCTTTTTTGCCGGTGGCCATACTAATATAAAAAAAATGGCTTAAACTATGGATTTGAAAGAGTGGGAAGCAAATGAACTTTCATGGCCTGCGTATGTTCTTTTGATAACCGTATTACGGAGAAGTAAACCACGCCACTCATTGAACAGTTATCTTGTTATCTACCGGCTACAAAGGAATTCGGCGCAACTCCGCCACCTAGATACGCAGACACACGCACACACATATTTCTGATAAAGTGCGGACATTATATTTTGATGTTTAAAAAGTAGAAAAACGGCACATGTTGAACTAGATGGAAAACAGGGTGGGGAAGAAAATTTTCATGGTGGGCGTGCTCCCTTAGCGACGTCCCTGTTTGAGATTCGGGCAAAAGGATTTTCTTCCGGAAAAAAATTTAAAAATTTTCCACCAATGTTAACATGAAAACAACATATGGGTTTTAAAGATGTTTTGGAATGCCAGCGTAAAATTCAAGTTACGCCATTCGTTGTAAGATGTATAGTGCAAATGTCCTCTAAGTTGCCAAGGCAATTGCAGCGTACCTGTTGTTGACATACTGATAGAGCCACATCTCAATTAGTGCAGTCGTAGGAGAATGTTAGTTATTTTGGCATGAAGAGCCAAAATAACCAGTGGGCTACAATTCTACTGTCATTTGGCGTAGCTCTGGTTTGCAGTTAGGAGGGGCGAGTTTGCCATTGAGCCAACCTGGTCCATGGCCCAGGACGCTGCATATTGAGAAGCGCCGAAATTTTGGGGATGCACGTGACAAAAGTCGTCTTACCTAATTACGGTGACAGAAAAGAAATATCATTTTGCATTCCCGCAAATAAAATTGAGTAGTATAATAGCAATTAATACTTAATATTAAAACTGTGTTAGCACTCTTTTAATTTATTAATTATTAAACGTATCAATTCATTTTGAAAAGAGAATATCAAGAGCCGCGGGATAAATAAAGTAAATTCAGTAATCCAGCAAAGTTACGATTTCCTTCCTCATGCCCTAATCCCGAAGAAACAGAAGAATAAATAGTACACCCAACCTTAACTCCACTCTCCGTCATTGAATATAAAACAAGCAAAAACAAAGAAGGTAGTAACAACTAAAATCTTAAATTATTGATCCGCGAAAAGCTTATATCTGGTGCCCCTAACATCAAGGGAACCAGTCAATTTCCAAATCCCGCAATCAAAATAGGTATTACTATAAAAAAAAAAACATTACCAAAGCATGCGATGTTGCAATAACATTATACAAGTGATTATCTCCTAATAATCTCCCATCCTACCCTAACTCAGCTCGAATTATCACTATCATCGCTGTCCCAAATATCGCTAATCAAGCACCAAAAGCTAAAAAATACAACGTCCCAATATCTTTATGATTTGTCGAATATCAAACATAAAACTCGAAAGAGAACGGGAGAGAGCGTGTGGAGTGTGAGAATAAGTTCGGCGACTATCAGAGATACGTAGGAGCCGGGCGCCCATATGGGATACGAGAGGGGGGTACTTGCCTTCCCCTGAAAATCTATGCCATTTGATTTATTTATTTTTTTCTTGATTAGAAGTTTAACTACCACCGTGAGCAACTCAATGGGCTATAAGCAGCCACCTGTTCCTAATTTAGGGCCTTGGTCCCAGGGAAGGGAGAGAGCCAGAGCCGTAAGACAAACACAACATCCATGGTTCACCGTGATTCAAACCCAGACCCCTTTCGGACGAATGATCAGAAGCCATCGCTTAGACCACTGCGCCACCATTGCGGCTTTGAATTTTTGTGAGATATTTTGGAGATTTTCCCTATATATAACACTAATTCTGATTACTAAGTGATAAAATATATTATAATTTATAACGCTTTTTTTTTCTCTTTCTCCGACGATTCGGCTTTAAATAAATGATTATTAAGAAACATCTTATACTCCTTTAAAGCGTAAGTACTAGAATAGCGCTTAACATTTTGAAATTTTGTTTATATGGTTTTTTTGCACATGTGAAAAAAATTCGTGCTATATACAATACACTGAGGCACACCGTCATTGCACGATGATTTCAAAAAAATCATCGTGCAAAGACCGCCTCAGTGTAATGTTTTTTTATATTTATGCGTTGTGACGTATATTCTAAAATAACGTTCATTTTTAGTTCCTTTTCCTATGTAAATTTTAGTTTGTTCTCCTTTATACTTCCAAACTTAACGTGATATCTTCTTTCTCACAAGAATGAGGTTGGTAACACATTTGAGGTCGGAGAGAAAGTGACGTATGAATGTGATAAGAACGATGGATAAAAAGGACGATACAACAGTTGCTCATGGGTGGATGTGTGTGTGTGTGTAGACGTTCGATCGCAAAGATAAATGTGAAGTTTACCTGATGTGTTGTTGGATCTACTGAAGTAGTGCTGGACCAAAAAAAGTTATCGTAAGTTGACTTCTTTTTTATGTTTCGTCTGGCCGTAGACTATTGCATTGTATTCTTATTTAATGGTTTTAGACTTAGCGTAACGACAATCTTGCTCACGAAAAAGGCACTACGTTATAATGTTTTATAAGGCCATCTCTTAGAAAAACGTATAACCGAGGTTTCATTGTACCTCTTTATCAACTTTCATTGAATTTCCCCATAAATACTTCGAGTTATGTACGAATTTAAAAATTATCCTTTCATTTTGAGTACCAGCCTAGATCTCTGTCTTGAGAGGTGGAAATGACCAGCTGAGAAAATTGGCAGGCTTAAGCTGTCTCACAAGGAAAAGCTGAAGCAAACTTTTAAATGTGAACGAGAAATTTTATGAATAATTAGATTTGAGATAAAAAATACACCTATTTGTGGGATTATATATTGAAAAATAAAGTGCAGCTCTGAATTGTACTATTAGGAGAACCAGATTATTTGAAGCACTTTTTCTTTCCAAGGAAAAATTGTAGGAAAAATGAGATGAAGTTACACTGCTAGCCACCCAAATTGCAACACCAAGAAGGAAGCATCCGATTGGCCTGAAATTCGCAGCATGCGTCGCCCGCGAGAGGACATGCAAACGATTAGTATTGCAGGGCATATGCAAATCATGTGCGCCCGGCACGCCACCGAGAAGCACTATAAGAAGGGTGCACAGAAAGCGGGGTGTTAGTAGTGGAAGTGTGTTCTGCTGCCGGACCTGTGCGTAGGAAGCTTCCTGATGCCTCGTCGTAGAATACGGCAGTCATTCC
Organism: Macrothele yani; assembly: GCA_039090855.1. NCBI lineage: Eukaryota > Metazoa > Arthropoda > Arachnida > Araneae > Macrothelidae > Macrothele > Macrothele yani. The sequence goes on along the minus strand of CM077005.1, from coordinate 97,454,891 downwards.
AGCACATTTCGGAGTTCGACAGAGGACGAATAGTGGCTTATCGCGACAGCAGTTTATCGTACCGAGACATCAGCGCCTGTGTGGGACGACATCCAGTCACAGTGAGACGAGTATGGATTCGGTGGGTGCCGGAGGGACGGAAGGACCGACGTGAGTGATTGCTGCCTCCTCGGCACACCACCGAACGAGAGGACCGGCATGTTGTGCAGCGGGCATTGACGGCTCGCACCGCCACATTACGAACGTCAGCGCAGGAATTAGGGTGTGTTGCGCAGCAACATGTGTCATCACGTACCGTTCGACGTCGTCTGCAGGAGCGGGGACTTGTCACACGGCGGCTACTGCTCCGATTACCATTGACGTTACACCACCGGCGAGTGTGGTGGCAGTGCGCCGTTGAACGCCGCACCTGCACAACGGAATGGCACGACAATGTCTTCTCCGATGAATCTTCCTTCTGCCTGCAACACTACGATGGTCGGATCCACGTGTGGCGGCACCGCGGCGAGAGACTATATGACGCCTACATTATGCACCGCCATACCGGTCCGTCGCCTGGCGTTATGGTTTGAGGCGCAATTGGATATGACACCCGCATCCCTCTGGTACGCATCGTCGGTACACACAACAGCCATCGCTATATCTCCGACGTTTTGGAGCCTGTAGTCCTCCCTTACCTGCAGGACCTGCCAGCGGCCACGTTTCAGCAGGACAATGCGCGCCCGCATGTGGTACGCATCGTGCAACAATTGTTCACCGCCTACCAGGTGTCACTGCTGCAGTGGATCGCCTGTTCTCCCGATATGTCGCCCATCTAACACGTCTGGTCGCTGATCGGCAACCGAGTGGCCCGGCAAGCACTACCCGCGGTTACGCCTTATGAACTGTGACAACGTGTGGAAACAGCCTGGACTGGCATACTCCAAGCCCACGTCCAAAGCCTCTTTCGTTCGATGCCGCGGTGTGTAGCGGCCGTTATTGCTAGCCATGGGGGCCACACGAACTATTGATGTCTGCGTGTTCCGCAAGTCGCATGGGCCTGTAAGCTCAATCGTTTCATCTTTGTATCTGTTGTTATGTGTCCAGTAAATCTGCCTTTGCTATCTCGTGTCCTTCTTGGTGTTGCATTTTGGGTGGGCAGCTGTGTATCTATGAGCGTAGTTCACAGCAATAGCATCGATGCTGTCTTCAGCGCACTCTGTGATTTCATGATTTCAAAAATCCGTCTGCAGAAGCGCCCGACACACTATCTCTTCTAGCCACTATAGTCACGCTTCTTCTGCTAAGAAAGCTTCAAGTTTGTGACGTCATACTTTCTCCCCTTATTCTTACCTCCATAGGTTTTGCCCAATTACAGAAATAAACAAATCATATTACAAGTGTCATTAATTCTTACTTTAATTTCCATAACATGTAAACCCGAAAAAAATAATACTAAGAGTATACTAAATATAAAGTTTAATTTTTATTACAGCTACGCACAGTATATTGGATAATGAGATGTTTGTACTATTATAAATATTCCAGTTTATTCTCTCACGTTACAAGATTAATACGAAATGTAAAGTTTCATTGCTAATTCAATGGAAGTGTGCAAAATTGTGTCAGAGACCTTTAAAATACAATACATAAACCAGGCCTTTTTAGGCCGAGAAAGTTGGATATTTGTGTAGTTTTTAAGGCCTTTTTTACGCTTTCCAACCGTAGGTTGAAGAAGCGTATATGCTCCAGATTTGTCCGTCTGTCCGCATGATAACTCGCGTAAAAATGGTTGGATTTCGATGAAATTTTAGTATATGATAGGGGATCACCTGGAGACGAACACTGTTGGAAATGGGTGAAGTGGGGTCAAAGGTCAGGACATAAGAGCGGGATGCATTTCATTGCCCTCATGCATCATAACTTGCGTAAATATAATTCGATTTCGATGAAATTTTAGTATGTGGTAAGAGATCACCTGGGGACGAACCCTATTGCAAATAGACGAAATGGGGTCAAAGGTCACAACATAGGAGCGGGATCCCTTCCATTGTCCTCATGCGTCATAACTTGCAAAAAAATGGTTCGATTTCGATGAAATTTCAGAATGTCGTAGAGGACCATCTGGGTACGAACCCTGTTGAAAATGGGTGAAGTGGGATATAAGGTCAGGACATAAGAGCTGGAGCAGGATGCATTCCATTGCCCTTATGCGTTATAACTTACGTAAAAATGCTTCAATTGAGACAAAACTTTTCATGTTGTTCCGGAGGTATACTTTACCGGTTCTGTTGAATATCATCGAAATGGAGTCAAAGGTCGGGTCATAGGAGCGAGATTTATTCTACAGCCATTATCCTCATAACTTGAGTAATGATTTCTGGTATGTTAGAAAGCGTATCATAATCAATGCATTGCATGATTTTACTAACTTGTTTAAACTTTACCCGACTTCTGATCATTCGAACGAGAAGGGCCCGGGTTTGATTCCCGATGAGGCATGGATTTTGGGTTTATCTTACGGCACTGGCTTTCTCCCTTCCCTGGAACCAGTAGCCCTAAATCAGGGACGGGCGACTGTTTATAGCCCACTGAGTTGCTCACGTTGGTCGTTAAACCTCCCATCAAAACAAAAACAAAAAAGAAAAACTTTTCCTAGGTTTTTTTGTTTCAAGAAAATCTGGCTAGTGTTGCCAAGTCTACTAAAACCAGTATATCTACTGATTTTCAGATGTGTCTACTGATATACTGATAAAATTTTCGAAATTGCACAATTCTACTGATTTTTTGACGTTTAAGGTGGGATTAAAATTTTGAATTTTTGGAATATTGTCAATTACTTCACCCTGCTTGAACTCTGCTGCCCTAGTTTTTAAGTGTAAAGGAGCTTTAATTGTATTCTGAGATATTGAAATTGGCGGCGAATCCTCTTACACCCTAGGGGTAGGGTAGTGATCGTGTGGGTTTTGATTTCAGTTTTGATTTCAAGTGGCGGATAGTGTAATTACGAATCATTTCATTGTATCTTTCACTATCTTTGATGCTTCTGCTTTGCTGTTAAGTGTCTGTTTTTCCATCTCTGTGCATATCTTTTCAGCTGTGGTAAGATTTGGTATTTTTTTTATCTATGTATTTTTGCATCTGTGTTTGTCAATTGCATATAGTTTTGGAGCCTATCGGGAAAAACTAAAGTATGCTCAAAGGTATAGTGAAAAATGGGAAGAAGACTTGTTGTTTAAAAATTGGCTTTGCCCCAGTAAGAAGGGAAATGACTTTGCTTATTGTAAATCATGTTGTGTTGATCTTTCTCTTAATGCTTCAGGAAAGGCAGATTTGGAAAAGCCTACAAAAATAAAAAAGCACCAAAGGAATGTCGGAGGTCTTTCTGAACAGCCTAGCGTGCTGAACTTGCCTGTCTTTAGTGGACAGCGCAATGATGTTAAAGAAGTAGAGATCAGGCTGGTAGCTTTCGCTGGAGAACATAATTTGCCAATAAATATTATGAACCATTTACCAAGTCTTTTTAAATCTGCCTTAAAAGATTATGCCATTGCAAAATAATAATAATAATAATAATAGTAATTTCCTGTGGTCTAACTAAGACAACGGCACTGATTAACAACGTTACCGGGTAAACAGCTAAGGATGAACTGAACATTCTTCTTCGAGAAAAGAAATTCTCATTCATTGTAGATGAGACAACGGATTTAGGCTGCGCAAAACATCTATGTTTAGTTGCCAGAGTTGTCAAAGATTTCGAAGTCATAGATGCCTTCTTTGGGTTTGTTTCCCCTTATAGTTGCCACTGCCAACACTCTACATGAAAAGATAACAAAATATTCAATACAGCAGATATTTCTTATAAAAAAAAACATGATTGGGTACGCATCTGATGGTACAAATGCAATGGTAGGGGAAAGAACTCCCTAGCAAAAAAAATTGAAGGGAGACATTCCTAATTTATTGATTATGCGATGCGTATGCCACTCTTTTAATTCATGTGCCTCCTATGCCTGTAAATAATTACCCTATGCTGCGGATGATCTGGCACGTGATGTTTCAAATTCTTTCAGTTGTAGTCCGAAACGTTTTGGTGAACTAAGGGAGTTCCAGGAATTTGCCAACATTAACGCCCACAAGATGTTCCATCCGTGCCAAACTCGTTGGGTATAATCGAAACCGGTAGTGACGAGACTTTTATAACAGATGCCAGCCTTGAAGCTGTATTTTACCAATGTAGCAGTTACTGAAAGAAATAATTCTACTCAGACTATGCTTCAAAATCTACATGGCCCTGTCATTAAACTTTATCTGCAATTTTTAGAGTTCGCATTGGAACTCTTTTGTAGTTTGAATGCCGAAATGCAGGCAGAAAAGCCAAAAATTCAGATTTTGTATGATAAAGTTTCAAGAGTATTTCGCACTTTTGTGGAAAGTTACAGTAATGAGACGTACTTGAACCGTACACCTTTGGAAATGTCCAATTTAAAGGTCCGAAGTATTTCGTACCGGTTGACAAGTTCTATCTTGGGGCAAAACTTCAAGCTGTAATAGTCAATAAGAATCAAAATTTAACAGCACAAGAGCTCCTGAACTTTCAGCAGCGATGGAAAGTGCCTTCCTAGTAGAAAGGGCTAACCAGATTTATGAACGTTTTCCACTTAAAGATACAGCAATCAAAAGATTGGAGTTTTTGAATCCAAATATGGTATTGAACAAACAAATTTCCAGCATAGCACAGGTAGCAGCTTCAATGAGGTTGCCAAATTTGGTTAATGACAATAAAGTGCAGATATTGGACACAGAGTGGAGGCTGTTAAGAAATATACCGTTGTATCTTAAAGATGACATAACTCCTGAACAATTTTGGGAAACTGTAAGCAAAACTAAAAAAGGAGACGATACAAAAATGTTCCCTGAATTGGCAAAATTTGTCAGTGCATTATTAAGCTTGCCACATTCGAGTGCAGCAGCAGAAAAAATATTTTCAACATTAAACCTTTTGAAAACAAAGCATAGGAACAAATTATCCACAGAAACCATCGTGGGTATATTGCACACAAAGCATCTGTTAAAGAGCTCTAATAGTTTCAGCTTTTCTGTTGGAAGTAATTTGACGAGTAAGATGAAATGTTCAATGTACAATGCAGGTGATTAATTTCCATTTAGTGTATTTTCTTTTTTTCCTCTCTACATAATTCTAAACCTAAATCTTTTTTGAAATCTTAAATATAACTCATTTGTAAAACATAGTATCAAATTTACTTATAAAAAGGATGAAAGTGCTACTAATTTTTTGTTTTCAAAGATAAGATTTCTTGGAAAGGCTAAACCCAATCTTCTCATATCAACATTCTTGTTTTTTGTTTGTTTGTTTTTTATGTTGTTTTTTATTCTGCAATGTGTTGAGAGAGCAAAAACAGTAGCTCATAGTTGAAAATATACAATAATTTTATGGACATTTATATTTTATTATATTTCCTTTACAAATTACTTAAAATTGGCCAAAGTATCAGTAATTTTGCAATTTCAGTCATCATCAGCATAAATCTCTGCTGAGCTGTCTGCTTGCAGTTATTTTTCTTTCATCTTTTTTTATTTATTTCTTTTTTTTTTCACATATTCAGTCATGTCTTTGGGTATATAAAATCTTAACAGGTGCGTTGTGCTTTCTGTTCATATATTTTTTTCTGTGTTTAATCGATCATCAGGCAATGTTCTATTAAATTTTGCTTGATTTACAGTCAAATTATTACCAGACAGGCTGCATATTAATGATCAATTTTTAAAACTGTCTTTTCGTTTCAGTTCCAATTTTTCGGATCTTCTGATTTTTGTGATGCTTATTTACAATTTAACTTTTTGTGATGTGTGCGATTTTCCCATCAAATACATGTTGCTTTATTTATTCATAGATATCTCATATAATCTTTCTTTGTGTAGTAGGTTATACACTGCTGGACAATTGCTAAGGACGGATCATAAACGGCTATATAGCGTATAAAAAAGTAAGTGTGGTTGGATGCCAAGTGAAATAAAATAATGTCAGAATGCCAGGACATTACAAGAAAGACAATTTATTGTGCTCTGAAATCTAGAAGGCTTTGGAACGTGTTCAAGGGACAAACAGGCCATTTTGTGCAGAATACGTAAACATGAAAAAAATGCAATTACCGTCCGCAGTCGTTCCGGCGTAAGATGTCAATACGGGATATGGCCACCATGGAGGGCGATGCAAGATTCCACATGGCGTGTCATGCTTTGCACAACATTACCAAGCAGCTGTTGGGGTAATTTATCCCATTCCTCTGTCAGTGCACGGATGAGGGTGTCCTTGTTTATTGGAGGGCATTGGCGACCAGCAAGACTCCTCCCCAAAGCCATTGATCATGATGCCAGCCCATACCATGACACTACATGTCGGATATCGGTCCCTTTCCTGTATGTTTGCTGGACAATATGCAGTACCACTATCACGCCCGATCCGTTGTCGTCGACAATCAGACGATAGACTGTATCTACTCTCATCTGAGAAGAGGACAGCAGACCAGTCGTTATCAGTCCAATTGCGATATTGATGGCACCATTGCAAACGGGCGGAACAGTGACGTCTGGACAATGAGATGCACACAACAGGACGGCGGGCGTATAGTCCTCCTTCATGCAAACGTCTGGCGACAGTTTTTCGGGAGATCCGCTTGCCAGTAGCAGCCATAAACTGATTTGCTACCTCACTAGCTGTGCTGCGCCGGTGTCCTTTTGTTGATAGTACTATGTACCGATCTTCTGCAGATGTCGTACTGCGAACACGGCCTCCCCCGTGACGTTTGCTACACTCTCCATTTGTTTGAAATGATTTCCAAAGCCTTGAAACAACACTGTGGCTGACGTCGAACTCCCTGGCAACATCTGTTATTTTTCGCCCTTCTTCAATCTTGCCAATAATACGGCCAAGCGTAAAATCATCTAGGTGATGTCGGGAAGACATACTGAAAATTGCAAGTTCGTCAATTGATTCTTTCCCTTTCAACTTTGCGTTTGAACAACAACGGTCAATACGCGTCAAATCCTTTATATCTCTCTAAGCGCTATGACGTCACGAACAAGTTCGGCAATCCAAAATTTGCATACGCACAACACGTCTTACTGTATCCCGCACTTATGCTAATTTCCACATTTTCCTGCCTTCCATTTTATGGTTGCTATCGTTGCTATTGTCATCCGTCCTTAGCAATTGTCCGGCAGTGTATATGGAGTGGTTCTTGGGTATAGCTTAGTTTTGTTGCAATGGTTTCAAGCAGTCTTTAAATAAGATTCTGTATAAATTACTTTGGTTTTAGTATTTTCAATGAAAGTGTGAATGCGCAGTATCACTAATGTATTTAATTCTGCAGATGGTCTGGTGTGTTATTTATTTGTTGCAACAGTCGAGTGGGGATCATATCATCAACTCTTCAAGTGACTTTGTTTTGCGTATCAATATGCGACTTGTTTACATAAGGCCTGTTCACACTCACCATTACTTGGCGAAGAAGCTAGCTTCTGCGCTAAAACATTAGTGTAAAAACATTGGGAGAAAAGAAATCTTTAAATTTGGAACAGTTTTTTTTTTCGTGTGTAGAAAATATTTAAAACGTGAGAACAGATAGGTACATGAGGTGCATAACAGAAATTTGTGGCTTAAGAAAAGATGAACTGAACATATTTATTGCACAGATTTTCAATGAATAATAATGTTGGTGAATAATCTCTTTCACTCTGCTGACTAAATTACTTTCAATAATTTCTAAAATAGATCTGAGTGCTGCATTCGGCACCTACGCTGAGAAAAAAATTCCAAAAGCCTGTCAACGAAATATCCCGAAGTAGAAGCATTGCTTCTAAGCTTCTGCTTCCTTTAATGAAAACCTAAGTAGCTAAAACCTTTTACTGATATAAGTTGTTAAAATTACCAAACTATATTTTACAGAAAAGGTTGTTTTTTTGCGGCTGACATCTATTTGATTTATTACATGTTTATAAATTAAAGTTCTGCCCAATCACTTCTCATTAAAAACCATTCAACATATTTTTATTTATGTGTAACATTTTCAGGAAGAAAGAAAACGATAGCTCTGTTATTCTGCATTTTCTACGCATAAAGCAAGTTTTTTGTATGCGTGTGTGTGCGCGCGCGTGTGTGTGTGTGTGTGTGTGTGTGTGTGTGTGTGTGTGTGTGTGTGTGTGAACAAAATCTGTCAAAATTAATATTATTCTAACATGATATATCTATATAGATTGTGGGACGCTAACACCAGAAAACTAATTATAAATATAATGATCCGATTTATTGGTGTCAAAGTAAGAAATCACACGAATTGCACTATGCAAGCTTTCTCCGTCAACGGACGGCTTCATCAGGCGGTTACATAGAGAATACAGAATCAAATTGTAGACAGAACGTTAATTCTAATATGACAAATGAAATCATGCGTGAAGACCGCGCGCATAAATAACCACGGAACGTGGTGAATACAATATCTTAAAAGTTAATGCAAAAGCAAAAAATATAAACTTTAGGAAGAAACTAGAATCATGAAGTCCATCTTGCGATGCCTAGAAGATGGTTCCAAGCTACCGGTAGTTCGAAAGAGACATCTGTGTTGCATACATCCTGCCGCGTTAATATCTCAACTGTTTCCCTTATGGCAGCTGGTCTTGCGTCTTCACGCATGATTTCATTTATCATATTAGAATTAGTGTTCTGTCTACAATTTTGATTCTGTATTCTCTATGTAACCACCTGATGAAGCAGTCCGTTGACGGAGAAAGCTTGCGGAGTGAAATTCGTGTGACTTCTTACTTTGACACCAATAAATCGGATCATTATATTTATAATTAGTTTTCTGGTGTTAGCGTCCCACAATCTATATATTTATTTGCTGTTTCCGGGCATATAATGGACGCATATCATACACTTAGAAGATTTAGAATCAAGCTTGAGATAGAACGATCGCACTTTGACTTCTTGCAAGACTGCAGAGCGCGGGACCTGATTCCTCCTTTCCTCAAGTTTAAATCGGCGTTTGACAATTATTGGTTCCGACGTAAAAAGTTAATATTCCAGCAGCAAACGCTGAAGCACGTCATTCGCTCCAAAAGAGTTAGAATCATGGAGCTGGAATCCAAGTCCTTTAGCCTGCACGCTGCTCTAACGCATCTGGTCTCACCTTTGGAGCTAGATATAATGCTAAGAAAAATAGACATGCTGGCCAGCAAAGAGCGTAAAACCCACGGAGCTCGCCACAAGAAGAAATTAGATAAGCTCTGGGCAGAACAGCCCCCGAACGTTCCTCAGCATCAAGATTTTATAATTCCAGTCATTAATGTTTCTTCTAAGACACTTACCCATTCAGAGCTAGTAATCCTGCAGAAAGGCCCGACATTTGCATTTGAGAGACCTCTTAGATCCAAAGAAGTGGTGCCACAAATCGAAAGTGTCCTACGGCATTTGCCAGTTGCTGAGCGTGGCCCTATCAGATAAAAATGCGTAGCCATGCTTACAAGGATCGCGAAGACACGGCGTAGAAATTACATTCAAAAGCTCCCTAATGAATTAAAGAGGCTCAAAAATGATAGAGACATTATTTTCCTGCTAACTGATAAGTCGGGGTAGATCGCCATAATGGACGAGCAAAACTACGACATAAAAATTCGTTCTTTCATTGATTCGAACGCCGTCATGCAGACAAAAGACCCTCTCAACAGATGGAAAGCAAGAGTCAGGAAAGCTGCTAATTTTAAAGCCCTTCCAGACGCCATCAAGCGAAGAGCAAAACTTCCTCCTGGGACATCCATACCCAAATTATTCGGGAGATTAAAGCACCATAAAGAGGGCAACCCAATCAGGCCGATCGTTTCAAGGAAGAGAGCACCATCAGCACAACTTGAGAAAGCCCTAGCAACTTTTCTTATGCCATTCCTTCCGAACACAGACAAAGTCCTTAGCTCTTCGAATGAGTTCATCTCCAAGCTAAAAGGTATCACCCTCGCACAACATGAACATATTGGCAGCTTTGATGTTATCTCCCTCTACCCCTATGTTCCAATACCGGAAGCTACGCAAAACATCAAGCGAACACTGACTGGAGCTAACCTTTATGATAAAGAAGCTCTGAAAGATATTTTTGCTGTTAGTGACTTAGCTGTAGAATCCAACTTCTTTGCCTATGGCTCCCACGTCTACAAGCAATCAAAAGGAGTCCCGATGGGTTCAGCCTTGTCTCCAATACTCGCTGAAGCCATCATGAGACCTATTGAAGAGATGGTACTCACCACTCTTCCCAGGACACCAAGAGTATGGCTGCGCTATGCAGATGATATCTTTTTTGTCTGGGAGCACGGAGAAGACTACTTGCAAGACTTTATAGTAGACATAAACAACATACATGAAAAAATTAAATTTGCGATAGGAATGGAAAATCAAGGAGAGTTACCTTATTTAGATGTACTTGTGACGAAATCGACTTCAGGTTACACTCTCTACCGAAGTCTACTATAAACCCATGCACGTACCTAACCTTATTCCACCAGGATCAGCCAACCCAACAACACGCAGGTATGCTCTATTCGAATACCGGGCTAAAAGAGCCAAAGATCTTTGCACCTTGAAATTAGTCTTTGAAAGATCTTGCCTTTGCAGGAGGGTTTGACGTCTCCCGCGTAGAGAACACAATAGCGAAAGTTGAAGCCAACGCACTTGCTACACCGAACAGAAGAGCACCTTTAAAATTTGTTGGTTCGATCCCGTATAACCCCAAAATATCTTATTTTATTAAAAATCACTTTCAGAAAAAAGGATTGGATGTCGGCCTAAAAGTTTCTAAACCCATGGCAACCGTCCTCAGCACAGCAAGAGGTATTGGTATCTTGAAGCTCACAGATGCGGGCATCTACTTCCTCCCATTGTTATACCCAGACTCCTCTACTAAATGTTACGTAGGTCTCACAAAAAGGTCATTTGAGGAGAGAATGAATGAGCACAAGAGGGACGTTGCACAAAAGAAGCTTTCTACATCCCTTGCCAAAGAAGTAGCTAACCATCAGGCTCAACCCCAATGGCAGAATATCTTGAAGATCGCACCATATGGAGACGCAAGAACAACTGCCATAAGGGAAACAGTTGAGATATTAACGCGGCAGGATGTATGTAACACAGATGTCTCTTACGAACTACCGGTAGCTTGGAACCATCTGCTAGGCATCGCAAGATGGACTCCATGATTCTAGTTTCTTCCTACAGTTTGCATTTTTTGCTTTTGCATTAACTTTTAAGATATTGTATTCACCACGTTCCGTGGTTATTTATACGCGCGGTCTTCACGCATGATTTCATTTGTCATATTATAATTAACGTTCTGTCTACAATTTGATTCTGTATTCTCTATGTAACCGCCTGATGAAGCCGTCCGTTGACGGAGAAGCTTGCGGAGTGCAATTCGTGTGATTTCTTACTTTGACACCAATAAATCGGATCATTATATTTATGATATATCTAACTCCGTATGAAGTCGCCACATGATCGTGGGTGCGCGCACGCCTTATGTAATAAAAGTGCACTGATATGCAGAACTATTTGGAGGGCTCCAATAATTGGAAACCTACCCCAACAAGGTTCTAAACAGTTTTTGTTATGTCATTTCAATTTTATTTCCTTAACTGAAAACATAGTACTAGTTTCTTATATGTTATTCAAAAATTGCTACTTCGTTCATAAAACAATGGCAATATGCTAATATTATTGAAAAGGCATTGTTCAGCCCTGTTCACGGTGTATGATAATCAGGTCATACGACTCTGGAAACAAAAATCACCCGTTAATGTCACTTGTCACTAGATGGCGCGACGAACGTGTGGGCCGATGATTTGATACAACCTATGCTTTATTATGGAAGGAAGCAGCAGAAACATTCGTACTTCACGAATGCTATTTTGCTTGAAATTAAACAAACGATAACCTGGAATGCTTCGCAAGCATGCACTTTTGTGCCTATCACATGGAATTCGTCAAATAAGCGTTATACATAGACATATTTTTTTGGTCACAGAGTGAGTACTCTAACGTGAAGATTTCTGAACAGACGATGCTGAGTATTTTACTGAGGCAATAGAGAATAGACCCTTTATCGTCAAAAAAATTGTACTTCTTGTAAAATGAGATGGTGCTGTACATTCGGAGGAGCAATTTTAACATGGAATATCTGTTTTTGCGTAAGTCATTGGAGCATCGTTAACGGAAACTGCTGATTTCGAAAACTTACCAAATTTTTAGCAAAAAAGAATTTTGATTAATCTTCAGCTGAGAAATCATTCACTATTGATGTTTTCATTTAGTAATAAACAGTATATTTTACACATTTGTTTTATTTTTGTGCCTAGACATACTAATGAATAAGGAGCCCCCCATCTGTGTTGGCGATGACGGCAGAGAAAGTGCATCGTGGCAAAATGGCTGCTTTTCCTCGGCGGAGATTTCCCCGACCTGCGTGCATATAATACGATAAACGTATTTGATATCAAGGGATACAATTTGTAATCCTACACTCTTGACATAAAATTTTTCCATATTGTAAGCTGTGGAAAAATGCATCACATCCTAATGCTTGCCGCCATTTTTCCAACTCTGTTGCTGTTACATATTAAGCCTTAATAAGAGACACGAACTTACTTTTAAAAAGCATTAACGAACTCCATTCGAGAACATAAACTTTTACTTCATAACAACAATCATTCGTCCGCCTCATAACAACTCCGCCATTACCATACATACCTCCTTGCCACAACCACCAACGTCCAACGTCCCTTGTAATTCTTTATTATGTTACAGTTGGGTCAATAAAGGTTGATACAAGTTCTTCATATGCTGCATAACCTGTCCGATAACCTATAGTTCGGTACAAAACACTTTCGCACATAGCTAAAACAGTACTTTTTTTTTATTGGAGGCTTAGCGACCACCGTGAGCAACTCAATGAGCTATAAGCAGTCGCCCGTCTCTAATTTAGGGTCACTGGTTCCAGGGAAGGGAGAGAGCCAGTGCCGTAAGACAAACACAACATCCATGCCTCACCGGGATTCGAACCCGGACCCCGTTCGGACGAATGATCAGAGGCCATCGCTTAGACCACTGCGCCACCGGGGCGGCTAAAACAGTACTGAACAGATTCTAGTCCGACATTTAGCTACACTATAAATTTATTTCCCATTAAGTAAAAACAGAGTTGATATACTTTACCTTCTGTACAGCAACTTCAACGTTTCTGGAACTCCATACAATATAATTACACAAAGTAATAAATTAAAAATACTCAAGATAAATACCGATTTTGTACTGATGAATTCATTAACACCATATAATCCCATGACGGTTAGCGTGAACGATCGGCCCACAACTCCTCCCTGGCGAGCTGTGACCTTAACAGTCCGTTTTTCAAATTGTTGACAGCACGGAGAGTCGTATCACCTGACTTATCATACACCATGGCACTGTTCTGAAACATTAATTTAATGTCGCCTTTACTTTGTAATAATGGCGATCTCAGCGGTCCGCTCTCCCTCTAGCAGTGAAAGGAAGAATTACTATAGTACGGATAACCTTCTTAGCTGTTGTTAGATAGTTGCTTAGGTTCAGGTGGCTTGTTTTGGGGTATTTTTCCATTCATTCTGAAATTGGAGAGTAGTATAATAGAGAATTCATACTGTTGCGTCCCGCATTGTCGTTCCCAAGGTTGTATTGGTTCCAGCTATGTTTTTCACAAGTTAGTATAAACGTTTGTGCCTTGCATTTGAAATCCTTCCAGTGAAATGCTACTAACCTAGTAACGCGTTTGAATGAATGATAAACAAGACAACTTTACAACTTTTCATTGCATAATAATAATTTAAAATTCCGTATTTCTACGTGCTCTTGAAAACAAGTAATTGCTGTTATCTATATAAATTTAAACTCATTAAGGAACAAGATTTGCAATGTTCTGTCAACAGTCACCAGTTCAAAAACACTGTTTTAGGAACAGAATGTTAAAAAATTTTGAAGGGGGAGCACCAAAATGGGACTTTCCCAGGGACCACCAATTCTTGCAACACGCCTGCCGGTATTACTATATCACTTGTCCGAAAATGTAAAAGTAAAAATTACCTGTTACAGTAAATCATTACTACTGCACAGTGCTTACGCGGTCCACTTCTGCCTGCCTTACGAGCTCATCAATTTCACAATTATTTCGGTCTAAAACACCATTGAGCGAATGAGGCGACGACGTTATTGCGGTGGATTGAATGCAACGCGAAACTAGGCCGCCTCGGTGGCGTATTTCACAAGTGAATATACGAAATTGCGATTAAGGACATTTCCACCACGCGGTTGGTTCAGAGCTGCTTTTGAGATTGGGAATAGGCGGGTTCTATGAGTAGAGTCATATGACGGAAACATGTAGTTAAGATACATAGACTGGAAAATCGTAAGTTAACCGCGCGACATTTGAAGTTCAGCGTTGTACGTCAAGAATGTGTCACATCCCGTCTAGGCTTCTCACCAACTTTTCTAATGTTTCCCTTGAAATAATAAAGGTGTTTTAGTATTTTAAGTGCATGATAGTTAGCTAGTAACCTTTTGCACTTACTTTAAACATTAAGGTAAAGTACTCAGTTTTTCCTAGAACCTTGTCATATTTATCGTGACTTGCAGTTTCAATCTAGGCTTCTCACCTCGTTTTCTAATCTTTCCCTTGAAATAAGAGTTGTTTTAGTATTTTAAGTGCAGGATAATTAGCTAGTAACCATTTGCACTTACTTTATCTTTAAATATTAAGTTGAGGGACTCAGTTCTTACTAGAACCTTGTCACATTTACTGTGACTTGCAGTTTCTATCTAGGTTTTTACCTCCTTTTCTAATCTTTCCCTGGAAATAATAGAGTTGTTTTAGTATTTGAAGTGCAGGATAATTAGCTAGTAACCATTTGCACTTACTTTATCTTTAAATATTAAGTTGAGGGACTCAGTTCTTACTAGAACCTTGTCACATTTACTGTGACTTGCAGTTTCTATCTAGGTTTTTACCTCCTTTTCTAATCTTTCCCTGGAAATAATAGAGTTGTTTTAGTATTTGAAGTGCAAGATAGTTAGCTAGTAACCTTGTTCACTTATTTGATATCTAAATATTAAATTGAGGGACTTAGTTTTTACTAGATCCTTGTGGCATTCACCAGAGTATGTATGGCTCTAAAGTGAAGGTTTTCTGGCTAACTCGTGTTTCTTTTCCGAGACTTTTCATCCTCGAGATTTGTAATTGTCGAAACTCTAACTTATATGAAGAGGGAATTTCTTTCTATCATATTAAATTTTACTTATTTTTTCTCCCGTTTTCGTAGCTATTATGAACTCATAACTGCGTCGTAATACTGCGTTTTCTGAGCTCCGATATTTCGTGCCCTACGACTTATTATTTTGTGTATTTCGTGCGTCTAAAGGCTTGGTGCATCGTTTTGTTTCGTTTCCCGAGTAGGAAGTACGATATTTTACTCGTAATAGCTTTATTTACCTTTTGGTCGAGCTGGCCAGAAGAGCTGCTGGGTGCCGCCATTAGTAATGGCGTCATCCGGTGGGGATGCTGAGATTACTATGCCTACTTCCGGTTCTTCCGTACCTGGACTCTTGTTCGACAGCGTTTCTGCGTAGCCTTCCCCTAATGGCGTTGGTCAGCTGCCCTCTTCGGGTGCGTCATCCCGACATGTTTCCGGAGCTCCTCAACATGCGTGTTCCTCTAATACTTCTTCCTCTGTGATAACTGAAGTCATCATGGACACGTCGGACAGTGCTCTCCCTCGACAACAACCATCCTACTCTGCGGTTGCAACTGCCCTGGCATTTCGTGTGTCCCCTCCGTTGTACAAGGATGCAAGTACTCTTCTACCTTTTTTGAGTTGTGCAGGCGATGAGCTTCTTCTTGATCACCCGGAGGAATCGTCTCCGGAACCCCCTTTTCATCTATTCTAGCTCAAGGGGTATGCTTTGAGGCATTGCCTAACACGCCTCCCAAAATCTATGCTACTGCTCTTAAACGTCAGTTTTCCCCTACAGTCATACTTCACATGCCTCGTCGACCACGATTTGTCATCGTGTATTTAACGGAGGCAGCCATAGCTCATTCTGTCCTACAGACTGGATTGTTTATCCGGAATCGACTTCTTATGCCCGAACCTGTTGCCCAGCACGCTGTTGCTGTGTCATTGTAACCCCCCCCCCCGGAAGTGACCGATCTTATGCTCTATGCTACTCTTGCAACGGTCGGCCGGGTTGTCGGCCATATGAGCATGTTTTCCGCTGCACAACGTAATGCAGATGATCGCTCCATCCTCAGTGCTCGATGCACGGCGCAGATGGTGTTTGCCTCACAATATCATATTGCTCGCTGCCCAACCAAGCTCAAAGTGTGATGGTTATGTTCGTCGAATCACACTCCTTACTTCCTACCACTGTGCGAAATGCCTGGCGTTCGGACTTCATAAGGCAGACTGTCCTCCTCCTGTTTCTGCTCCTCAGACATTTCCTCGACGGACTACTGTGCCTTCCGCAACGGATATTCCATCACCGACAGCAACCTCTGGGGTGGCTCGAGGTGTTTCATCCTCCTCGCCTTTGCTTCTTCCTGTGGATCCCCTCCCTCCGCATCCGGTGTCTTCGGATCCGGCTGCAACTGATTTACCTGCCTCCATGGAGGACACAGAATCTACCTCTGGATTGGAGCCTTCTTCTGATGCCTCTTTTGAAACTCCATCGGTTGTAGAAACTCCTGCAGCATCGCTTGTTGCTCCTGCTTCAACTCGAATGTCGAGAGCTCCACATTCTACGACTTCGTCTGGGCCTGTTGGTGAGGTCGGTCATTTGGGAAATGACCCGGCTCCTACTGATGACTCCGCGAGTGATCCTTGCTCCCGGAGTGAGAAACGCATGGTTTTCCTTGCTCCTAGTGCTCCGGCTAAACGAGGACGCTCCCGGGTCTACCGTTCCCGATCCTCCTCCAGCACTCGTTCGCCTCCTCCATCTCCGCGAGGGTGCGGCCTCACTGATGACCCTGCGGAACTTGCTGAAGCTGCATTAGAGGTCATATTTGAACATTTATGTACACTAACTGCTGTGCGTACTACACCTTTGTCCCAACGGCAACTGTGTCGTCTCTTTGCGTTAGCCCCCAAGAAATCGTTCTGCTTCCGAACATATCTCTCTTGCTGTTCGTATCCTCCACGAGATGTTGACGACCAGATGTGTATGATTATGGACGCGCTTAGCCATTAAGTGAGTCTTGACTCAAGCGCGATGTCATTACATACCTGTAGTTCAAGGTTTCTGTTAGATATTTTAGTAGAGAGATCGTACTGCTTATAGTGACTCGTAATCCTGCAGCTGTGCTAGCACTTAAAACCCCAAACTTCTTATCTCCTGCAAAAGCTTCCCATTTATCTAAATATAATAGAAAATTATAAAGTACTCTGCATCCCTCAGAATCTACGCGGAGACTACTTGATGGACCTAGAGGTCATTACAGTCATAAACTCCATCATCAACTTTATGAAAAATGCAGTTGCATTAGTACTTCCAAACTGTATTTGAATATGATGCTTATAGAGAAAATGCCTTTTAATACTTCGTTGCTAAAAAGCTGCAAAGCATAGATTGCCCTCATTTTCTCAGAGTTATTCGGGTGAATATGAACGCGTGTAATTTTTGGCATGGCTTTTAGAGTAGTTATGCCAGAGTCCTT
Organism: Macrothele yani; assembly: GCA_039090855.1. Classification (NCBI taxonomy): domain Eukaryota; kingdom Metazoa; phylum Arthropoda; class Arachnida; order Araneae; family Macrothelidae; genus Macrothele; species Macrothele yani. The sequence continues at coordinate 97,437,114 of CM077005.1, read as the reverse complement.
CCTCCATGCTGCTTCAACATGCTCTGGTCTTGCTTCTCCTTCGGGCAGAAGAAAACCTCTGGTAACAAATGCGTTCCGTACACATTTTATTAAGTGAGGAAAATCTGATATGAAATGTAAACTTCTAGAACAATCTGTAGGATGCATAATGCTGTATTTAGTTCCAGAACAATCTGCTGATATACCAAATGTCTTCCACATATTCCTGTTCCAAGAAGCCCCATCACACGTAATGAAATCAACAAACACACCTGCATTTTCAGTAAGAATAACAGCTTCAATAATCAATTTTGCAAGCAAAGTCCCACTTATGTTGTTACTTGTGGCAAAAACATCAATTATTTGGGTCCAATCTCCGTTTAATGGCTGGAACACCATTACCAGTCCATGTTTACATGGGGTATGCTTAACAGTTTCTGACGTGTATGGCCCAATATCAACAAACCCTATTATTTCCAAGGAGGTTAGAATACAACAGGAGACGCCCTACGCAGTTTCCCGTGAAGTCAATTAGCTGCGACCCCCACCCACACAGCGGCCATCTTGTTTGGTACAAAACAATCTATTCTGCTGCGTGTGTGAGAGCCTGCTGACTCGTGCATTTACACGTTTCAGTTATTTCAGGAGCGAATAAAAGTTTCATTTACAAAAAAGCAAAGTTGTGGGGTTATCGACTGCAATAACAGATAATCTGGGGAATTAAATTTAGGACGTTCTGATATCTGGATAATTCTCAGGATCACGTTATAGTGGCTTATCCGCAAAATGCCGGGATGTGTTGCTATAGGCTGCACTAATCGATCTTCCAAAAAAATGCCAGGGATTACCTTTCACATATAAGTACTTATATTTTTTATATTGGACTAAAATATGGTATGGATGTTTGATTAAGAAATATGGTATGAATGTTTGGCAGTGGTGAAAATTTGGAAATGCATTTTTCATAATAAACTCGTGGGTGTGTCCTCACGTGGATCTAATTTGAAGTTAATGCAAAATCAATCGACTGCACAAAGTTCGGTTTTGCTGCAGTACACGGTATCGTCAGAGTCCATTTAGCGGGGGGGGCTGCAGCCCCGGGCCCCGCATTTTCAAGGGTCCCCAAAAATATGCAGGATGCTTTGAAGAATTGACAGAGTTCTGCAGGTTTTTTTGCTTTTGCCTTGTGAAAAAAAAATTTCTTTTTCTTTCCGCTTTTTAGGAGGAGTCCGCAAAAAATATAGTCTCCCCCAGTCCATCCCAAATCTTTGGAAAGCATTACAGAATTTTTTTTTTTACACATCTGTAATTGGGAGAAATTTTCATACATTAAGAATTCGTTTGAATCATGATATTTTGATCATATTCTTTTGCCCACTACTTCGATATAATTTCAACAAGGTGAACCTAACCCTGGGAGAAGAAAGGTGGGGGGGGGGGTTAAAGCAGAACTGAACTGGTATCCATTTTTCAGACATGCATTTTTACATTTTCTTGCTGCCACTGATTCGTCCATGAATCATGGGAATATGACGTCGATATTTTTATGGCTTCCTCATAATATTTTGGGAATGTTTTCTCCTGGGTATTTTTATTCTGCCGCCCAATGTGAAATCCTAGATGTGCCACTAATACTGGGGCCCCACAATACTGCCCATTCCCCGGGCCCCCATCTCCTTAAATGTGCTCTGGATATTATCTTACCATATTGCAGCTAAAAACAACCTTTATCATTTTCGAATTTCCCTGAACGCGAAATTACGGCAAGGGCCCTGCTCGATTTACCAGCTAGCTTCTTTATTCTTTGTACTGCCCTAGTAACAGAACAGTAAAAATAATGCAATTATTTTTTGCATTGATTGAATTTTTTCAGGGATAGTAAGTTGTCTGTTTATATGGTTTAAAATATGTGATTTCTCTTGTGAAACCAAAAACTTATTTTGTGCAAATATATTATGGATGTTTTTATTTACAGTATATCTGAACCTCATATATGCTTCGCCTGAAGACTGCAAGTTTGTTGCCACAAGCCTCCTGCTTTAATTCAGACTATTTGAGATAGAATGTTGTGGTGCAGAGATGTTCTTATGAATACTGCACTCATATTTCTATTTCTAATTGTTGTAAGGATTCATCTTATAAAACATCAATGATCAAAAGAGATAGGATTCATTAGGAACAAAAACCTGCAGTATCAAAGATTTAATGGTAGGTTGATTGTTTATAGTTGCATTTTTTAAGGGATTTTCAAGGTCTTAGAAGTTGATTATGTATTGCATGAAAATATAGTTTGCTTGTTAGTCTACTCCTATTTTAAACGTTACATTGGATGACGTGTTTAGTGTTTGCACCACGACCATCAGCTACACCCAAAGGGTTGTGGCACGTGAGCTTACGAGTTATCGGGTCCAGGAAAACCATGCGTAAGTGGAAAATGAAGAACAGAAAGTCCCTCATTCTTGTTAACATGTAGGCGAAATAGCTTGCTGAGGAGAATAACACAATCCCAGAATTCTTTGTGGTAATTAGCATGTGCCTTTTTTTGTTATTGAAGGTTTAGCGAACACCGTGAGCAACTCAATGCGCTATAAGCAGTCACCTGTCCCTAATTTAGGGTCACTGATTTCAGGGAAGGGTGAGGACCAGTACCGTTAGACAAACACAACATCCATATCTCACCAGGATTCGATCCCGAACCCCACTCGTAGAAATGATCAGAAGCCATCGCTTAAACCACTGCGCCACCGGGTGGCCTTGTTTTTCTTTTTTTTTTTTTACTGCTGGTAACCATTATGCTTTAGCTGTATCTATCATTCTTGTATTTGGAGCGTAAATTTTGTTTCAAGGAATGCATTTATCAGGTGTCACCAGCTATGTAGCTGTGAAACACTTTCGAGGAGATAAAGATCCAAGCTTTAAATGATATATTTCGAGTCACTAAAATTTTTTTTAAATCAACAGGAAAATCCTGGAATTGAAGAAAAAAAATATCAACACCTCTATGGTACCTAAAATATAGTATATGTGTAAATCAATATGTAAATAAAAATCTTTATATATGAATTACCCATGTTTTTTGCCTTTGGACTTTCACAGCAACTTGTTATACATAGTTTCATTTGTGTGTGTACAGTAGTTTGCTTTCTTTAACATTAGGAAGAAAACGACAGTTTTCAATTAATAACAGATCTTCCCTCCATCCTCATGTGTTCAGTGAGAAAAGTAATTTCTAGGAACTATCAAGCCAATTTTTATTTATTTATCCAAGAAACTCCACCTGTAAGTTCACAAGCACCATGTGCCCTTCTGTGAATCTAAAATTTTGGAATGAACAGAGAGAGGAAGAATAACATCGAAGATATGAATGTGCACAAAAGTGCTTTTGTTATTTTTGGCTGTTCGAGGGCAAAATTGATGCGCCAATGTATGAATATATCTTTTCTTTAAAAGTTATCTTCCACAGCAAGCTGAATTCTTATTTATCAGCTTCCTACAAAGTGAACTTGTGTGTGCTCTTGTGTCCCCTAGCTTTATATTTTTTTTTCGAGAATTTTTATTTCCTGCTTCTCAAAATTCATCAGTACTAGCATTAAGAAGATGGACCCAGGGTAGAGATTCTTACTTATAAACAAACTTCACCCCCATAAATAGTGCTCGGTGAGAGCTACTAACCAACTAATCCCCCCTAATATCTTTTTTTTTTTTTTCAGTTAAAAAGACAAAAATTTGTTGAAACTACATAAAAAAAACTTCAAAAAATTTAATTTGGGAAAGAAAAAGGTTTTTTTTCTCCTCTAACACAGAAGAAAATGAAAGTCTAGTAAATGTAGGAAATACTAAATCTTATAGATTGGAGGGGGTGGGGGTGAAAACTGAATTCAGTTTAACAGTTTTCTTTGCCGAGATATGAAGTCCAATTTTGATTGATGGCCAGTGATTTGGGGAAGATCCACTAATTTTCAGTTTAACAGGTTGAAACGTATAAAAAATATGAAATATATGTATAAATTGTACGCGTTCATAGGTTTGTTTCTATTTTTATGTTTCTTACGCTAGATTGGTGTTTTGGTTAGCTACCTTAAAACTCGGGGTAAAAATCTACGGAGCTGTAACATATACCGGAAGAAACTTTAGTTCATGATCTTTAAATAACTGTTTGCAGAATTTAAATCGACCCAGTAGTTTGGATTTTATAAGCCACTATATTTGTAAACAAACACCTGTTTCTTCACGTTTTCGCTTACACTGCAGGCTTTAATATGTATCTCATTTAAATTCTAAACAACTGGAAACTTTCTGGCTGGACGGTATACATAAATACAAGTGAAGCTAAACACCATACCGCTTCAATAAAATACGTGCAGATATTTATTGACGTTGCAACCCCAGCTAGAAATGAGCCAAGCAAGCGTTGAGTAGCACGCAAAGAGTCTGTTCTTGTTTGTACGGTGTCACGTCAATTCGTCGCGTGCGTCAATTCGTCGACTACATCAATTCGTCGACTACGACGATTCGTCGAGCGTCAATTCGTCGCGGACAAATTCGTCGACTACCTCAATTCGTCGCGTTTACAGATTTTGGTTACATACAAAACGAATGTTTGTACGATTTAAAGTTTTCGTGAAATCTAGTTTTCATTTCAGAACCATCAAATTTGGTATCATGAAACTCTAACTTAGACGCTAGACGGTTTTTGGAAGGGGTTGGAGCCCGGGGGTCGGAGCCCCCCCCCTCTTCATAAAAAAATTCGTAAAATCTACAGTTTTCATTTTAGAACCACAAATTTGGTATACTATCTTATGGCACTCTAACTTAGACTCTAGACGGTTTTTGGAAGGGGTTGGAGCCCGGGGGTAAGAGCCCCCATCATAAAAATGCCGTAAAATCTACAGTAATCAATTTAGAACCACCAAATTTGGTATACTATCTCATGGTACTCTAACTTAGACGGTAGACCATTTCTGGAACGGGTCAAGGCCCGGGGGTCAGAGCCCCCACATACAGAATTTTCTTAAAAACTACAGTTTTCAATTCAGAACCACCAAATCTGGTATACTATCTCATGTTACTCTAACTTATACGCTAGACAGTTTTTGGAAGGGGTTGGAGCCCGGGGGGAGGGGGAATGCCGTAAAATCTACAGTATTCAATTTAGAACCACCAAATTTGGTATACTATCTCATGGTACTCTAACTTAGACGGTAGATGGTTTTCACAACAGGTCAGTGCACGGGTGGTTAGACCCCCCACACACACACACAAATTTCGTGAAATCTACAGTTTTCAATTAAAAACCACCAAATTTGGTATAATATATCATGGTAATCTAACTTAGACGGTTTTCGGAACGGGTCGGGGCACGAAGGGTTTCACTCCCCCTCCCCCCATTTTTTCGTGAAATCTACAATTTTCAATTTAGAACCACCAAATTTGGTATACTATCTCATGGTAGTCTAACTTAGACGGCAGACGGTTTTGGGAATGGGACGGGCACTGGGTCAGAGCCCAGCTCATAAAATTTTTTGTAAAATCTACAGTTTTCAATTTAGAACCACCAAATTTGGTATACTATCTCATGGTGTTCTAACTTAAACGGTAGACGGTTTTTTGGAACTGGTCAAGGCCCGGGGGTAAGTGCCTCCACATAAAAAATTCTTCTTGACAAGTGGTCAGAAGCCAGCTCCTAGATCACTCCGCCGCCGTATCGGCACACGTTGAAGTGTATTTTTCATACGGCCCCAAACGCTCTTACGGACATACTAGATTGAACTGGACGCAAATAAATCATTAATATAATTTGTACTAGCAGGGATACCAGTTATTTGCCAGGTACATATTACTATTTGTGGAATCACCAAGTTCAGCGGGTGAAAGTTAATGAATGAAAAAGATATTCCTGCAATTTTCCAGTAAACTTATTTTAAATTTTTTGATTTAGTTAATTTAATTTTGCGAAACAAAAAAGAAAGAAAAAGGAATGGGAATACTTACCTTCTAGGAGACATCTATAGAACTGCAGTACATCTGGCGTGTGCTTCTGTGAATCTCGCAAAAAAGAAATGCAATGTACCAATGTGATGTCGATTGCGTTCGACTTCACATTGGCATTGATCATCTTTTTGTTACCGTTCTGAATTTTGAATATCTGGAACTCTCTATTTACATTACATTATATTTCTTCCTGATAAGCCGTTCGCTGGTAGTGAAAGCTAAACTATATTGATTTGTACTTTTTAATACACCATCAAATGCATATATTTTTGCACTTTATTGTTATCTACAGTCTCTAACTTAGACCGTAGGTTGGTTAGTTGGTTGGTTGATGGTTTATGGTGCAAGGCCCTCAAAGGGCCAAAGAGCGCCTTAGAACGTAGTTAGGGTATTCTTAAGAGTAAAAACGGAGCTTTTTATGAACATTTTGTTTGGGGCTCCCTTGAACAGGGCCCCGACCCCTTCCAAAAACCGTCTGTCGTCTAAGTTAGATAACCATGAGGTAGTATACCAAATTTGGTAGTTCTAAATTGAAAACCGTAGATTTTACGAAATTTTTATGGGGGCCCTCACCCCCGGGCTCCAACCCTTTCCAAAAACCGTCTGGCGTCTAAGTTAGAGTTTCATGATACCATATTTGATGGTTCTGAATTGAAAACTGAAGATTTTACGAAAAAAATATGGGGGAGGGCGCTATGACCCCCGGGCCTTGCCCCGTTCCAAAAACGGTCTACCGTCTAAGTTACAGTACCATGAGATAGTATACCAAATTTGGTGGTTCTAAATTGAAAACTAGATTTTGCGATTTTTTATGAAGGGGGCCCCTACCCCCCGTACTGCAACCCCTTCCAAAAACGGTCTACCGTCTAAGTTAGAATACCATGAGATAGTATACCAAATTAGGTGGTTCTCAATTGAAAACTGTAGATTTTGCAAATTTTTTTATGAGGGGGGCCCTTACCCCCGGGCTGCAACCCCTTCAAAAAATTGTCTAGCGTCTAAGTTAGAGTACCATGAGACAGTATACCAGAATTGGTGGTTCTGAATTGAAAACTGTAGTTTCTTAAAAAAATTGTATGTGGGGGCTCTGACCCCCGGGCCTTGACCCGTTCCAAAAACGGTGTACCGTCTAAGTTAGAGTACCATGAGATAGCATACCAAATTTTGTGGTTCTAAAATGAAAACTGTAGATTTTACGAGATTTTTATGAGGGGGGGCTCTGACTCCCGGGCTCCAACCCCTTCTAAAAACCGTCTAGCGTCTAAGTTAGAGTTTCATGATACCAAATTTGATGGTTCTGAAATGAAAACTAGATTTCACGAAAATTTTGTATGTATGTGGGGGCTCTGACCCCCTCCGGGCCTTAACCCGTTCTAAAAACCGACAACCGTCTAAGTTAGGGTACCATGAGATAGGATACCTGATTTGGTGGTTCTGAATTGAGAACTGTAGATTTTACAAAAATTTTGTATATGGGGAGCTCTGACCAACCGGGCCCTGACCCCTTCCAAAAACCGTCTACCGTCTAATATTTTTAGTGCCAAAGAAAAAGCGTAATATTCCTATCCTGTCTGAGTGTCCAAACTTTATAAATTTGATCAGGGAGGAAGACGTTCGAAATCGTACGTTTTTCTGCATTCGTTTTGTATGTAACCAAAATCTCTAAACGCGACGAATTGACGTAGTCCACGAATTGAGGTAGTCGACAAATTTGTCCGCGACGAATTGACGCAGTCGACGAATTAACGCGCGACGAATCGTCGCAGTCGACGAATTGACGCACGCGACGAATTGACGTATAACCTTCTTGTACCACTGCAAATGGCCGCCACCGACTGGCAGCTGATGGAGGGGGGAGGAAGTGGCTTCATCAACTTTACGTTGCGCAGAAAGAACAGGGCGTCTCCCGTTGTATTCTAACGTCCTAGATTATTTCACCAGATGATTTTGCCTACAGTTTTTCTGTAAGCTTCACTTCATCTATTAATATACCACCATGTCTTGCAAAAGGCTCCATCTCACTTGTTTTCTTTGAAATAGTTTCAAACGTCTGTGCATTGAATCTAAAACCACTGTTGTAATTTTAAATATACTTTCTAATAGTTGTTCTATTAGGTAGGATCATGATTTTGTGTTTCCGTATGTGCTTGGACAATTTTGGACTTTTTTGTGTGCATTAGTAAGCATTCAAGTAACCATTCCTTGGTATATGACATACCTCTTGCAGTTTTCCTTTTTGCTGCTTTATAACAATGAATAACCATTTGCAAAAGAAATAAGATATCCGTTTATTGACGTACAAACGTTATGAATAAAGCGTAAGCTTTCAACACCAACGGGTGCCTTCTCCAGACTTGTTCGTGGTTAGTAAGGCAAAAGTAACAAAGAATAGAAAATTTCAAATAAAATAAACATGAACAGAATTTGAGAACGTGATATGTTGCGTCGAGAGCAAGCGCTTTATTCATAACGTTTGTACGTCAATAAACGGATATCTTATTTCTTTTGCATACTGATTATTTGACGTAATCTACCCGAACTTTAGTTTTATCGAATAACCATTTGCTGCTGCTTAATGGGTAATTCTGCTATTTTTTCATTAATGGAAAGTTCTGTAAAATTCTTATTTTTGTTTTGGGTTTTTTTTATGTAATCAAAGAGCGAAATAACCCGTTTCTTCAGCCTGTTGATTTCCGAACTTTATTCTGATACTTATTTTTAAATGTAGCCTTTCTTCTATGATAAGCTATTTTGTGCTAAAGTAAGCGCCTCAGATACTTACATTTGAGGCAAGTCTCTGTTTCTTTCCTTACACAATTTTTGCTGTACAAATTATTGTTAAAAATAAATCCACTTTCAAAGTACTTTCTGTTATTTTCAAATTCTGAAATGGATCCTGCGCCATGACATACTGTTAGCCTATCAATGTCTCGAATAATGGATTCTAATTCATCTTTAGAAGTAATATTAGAAACTGTGTTAATTTTTAATCCACGTAAATACACTTCACAGGTAACCTCTGGTTCACTTTCGGTTACAACAACCAGTTTTTCGGTTGTCAATGAATTTGACAATTCACATTTGAATGAATGAACATGGAAAATTATGCACTTTGAATTATTAGCAGGAATTTTCTTACCCCAAAATTCTGAAGGAAGATTGATATTCAGAAGGCAGTTCAGTGTAACTCTTTGGGAAGTAAATTCCAAGCTATTTAAATTACCATCAGGCTTATCATAGGTTTCCCTAACTTTCCTCTTTTTTGCCAGAGGTTTTGGCAAATAATGGGGAAGAATTGGAAATAATGTTGGTATTGCATCTGGTGTCAAGATGGGCCGATCTCTGGGTATTAACACAGTCTCCTCGTTTATTTTATGCGCAACATTTCGAACCGCAAATCTCTCATCAAAGTGCAGTTCACACACAGCACTAAATTTGTATAAGTTTCTATCTGCACGGGGAATCAATTTTTGCCATTGCTGTAAAAGTTATCATTTTTGGGTATTCCAAAGAGCGACAGCTTACTGTTTTTGTACTGAGTATTGCAACCTGGCACAAAACAATGGTTATTTCTCTTCTGCATAATGAGCTAAGTATAACTTATATACAATATTTAGGTATTCCACATTCCTTCTAAAACATAACACGCCTTCGTCTAAATTCCCGCTCTTTTCACAGTAAGCAACATTTAGTTTCGCGCTCCCCTCACAGTAAGAAAGAGGGAAGGGAAGGCGATCACAGCGCCATCTACGAAGGAGGCAAATTTCGGTATAAGGATGTAGCACGTGACGTCTTCGAGAGGTTTCAGTTAAGTGGCAACAGTCCCTGCAAGTTCCTGAAGGACAAGCATAGCTGGCTGTCCTGCACTTAGTGTGCAAAGTGCAATCATTAGCGATCGATGTTTATAAAAATTTGAAGCCAAAATGCTTAGATTTTGTGGCATTATGAATTGTGATAATAGAGGAAATCGAGACCGTAAGTCTTTTTCACGCTACTAGCTACTGTCTCTAAAGGCAGTACCGAAAAAATTCGCTCATATGCCAAACGAAGGGAGATCGCTTCCCAGAGCTTAGAAAGTACTTTTTATTGAAGAGTTAGACTCTTCAAAGGCAGAGAACCTTTTAAATGTTAGTTTTATCCAGAAATCAGAGATTTCTGATAAAGCAGAGAATCTATCATTTACTTGTTCAAACGCTATTAGAGTGCAGTGCTTGCATTATTGAGCCAGGAGTTTCATTCGTTGATTCAAAGTTTTCAAGTTGAATTTAAAAGGTGTTGGCTGTTTTTTGCGTATGTTTTATTCCTACTGACTACTTTATTATAGAACACCTTTTAGAGTTTGTCTCTTTAGTCAATATTTCTTAAATAAACGCTTTGGTCCCTAATCGGCACTTCTGTGCAGTGTTTTTTTTTTCCTTTTTTTTTTCTCCAGGGATTTCATTTCAGAAGGTTCCTTGTTGATCTAGGGGATGCTGAAACTTTTTATAGGGCTGAAAGTTAATTTGTTAGCAAACCGGACTTTTAGTCAGAATCAAATTTCTGACCCTTCTGTATCTTTTTTTTTTTTTTTTTTTTTGGAGGTTTAACGACCACCGTGAGCAACTCAATGGGCTATAAGCAGTCGCCCGTCCCTAATTTAGGGTCACTGGTTCCAGGGAAGGGAGAGAGTCAGTGCCGTAAGACAAACACAACATCCATGCCTCACCGGGATTCGAACCCGGACCCCGTTCGGACGAATGATCAGAGGCCATCGCTTAGACCACTGCGCCACCGGGGCGGCCCTCACCGGGATTCAAACCCGGACCCCGTTCGGACGAATGATCAGAGGCCATCGCTTAGACCACTGCGCCACCGGGGCGGCTCTGTATCTTTTACAGCTCGAGTACACCGTCCCCATGACTCACTTTATAGCCAATAGCTAAGGTGACCAGATATCGGAACACTGATTTGAGGACAAAAGGGCTGGCGTCCCCAAATCTGCAGTTCACTTGGGGACATATACGTGTTCAAAATAAATATACAAATCTTTTTGTCCCAAAACTGTATTGCTTCAATAAGTGTTATACTACATATGAAAATTTGTGTCTTAAAAGGATACATTTTGTAGAATGTTGGTAATTTGTATTAACAAAGTAGAATTATGATGGCCAGAACATATTAGCAAAAGTGAAATGCTTTACCTTGTATATGTGCCAAATTGAAATCAAGCTGCACACCAAACTAATTGCATGGCGAATTTTTCATTTTGCCAAAGTTTTTGGAGAAATTTAGATCAAGTACAGTCGAAATTTTACCGCGCCAGTAGTTCAGTGCCCTAGTGCTGGCCACTGACCATGCGTACAAGCAGGGCCGGATGGGGCTTTTGTGAGGCCCGGGGAAAGTTTCATTGCTGGCACTAGGAAACAAATCTTATATTTTAATACCAGTAAAGTCGTTACGTAAAAAGTGTCGGTAATAAGCACACATGATGTGAAATCCACAAATTTGCCGGTGTGGCGACGACACCGCATCCCTCTACTTCGGAGTCGAAAGCTTTCCCAATTAATCTACACCGACGGAATTTATTGCTGCAGCTTTTCTGTCCTGACATGTGCTTTACCTCTGTAATACATCATAACGAAAACTATCATAAAGACAAAATGATTATGTCAAAGAAGTATTTGCTTTAACCTTAAGAAAAAGACAATATTTGGACTGAAAGTTCAAAGAAAGAGAGAGAGAGAGAGTAAAAAGTGTTAAGGCTACGATTTTCTTTCCGGAGAGAGGGTGATTGAGGTTGTATTGTGATTCTTATAAAAACTTTCTCACAAAATGATAAAAACATACGTGCGTACTGAATATTTTTGCATTGCGTATATTTTTTTTTGTAGGAAATAATAAGGTTCCCTGTGAAATAAATTCGTATGAAGTTTTTTTTTTCACTTGATGCATGTTTGACGATTGATTTTTAATGAAAAGTGGAGTAACTGACAAATTAAAGACTTTTTAAACTTTTATACGCGCTCACATATGATTTTTTTTTTAATTTCTAGTAATCCTTTTAAAGTCCCTGAATAAATGGCCTCCATATATGTAGCCTGAAACTAACTTTGATATTGTTCTTTTAATTTCTTTAAATTTAAGTATCTGGTTTGCACGCAAAATGTTAAATATATAAAAGTAAGGGCCGCAAAATGATGAAATTTAATTTGCTTTTTCATGAATGCGAAAAATATTAAGGTAGTTACAATAACCACTTGAAATCTGCAAATTTTGGTATTTGTACCACGAAAGACGATAACCTATTCGAAAATTAGGGGATTGGAAACAGGGAAAAAAAAACTTAAAAAAGACTTTAAAAAAAAAACTTTTTAAGGACCTCACACCCCCAAACTTACACACCAAAAAATAATATCTGTAAAAATTTCTACCGAAAGTCATTTTTTTCCTGAACTGCGGGGCCCTTGAAAGTGCGGAGTGCGACTGCTTATAGCCCATTGACTTGCTCACGCTGGTCGTTAAACCTCCAAACAACAACAAACAACAAAGTGCGGAGTGCGACTGCTTATAGCCTATTGAGTTGCTCACGCTGGTCGTTAAACCTCCAAACAACAACAAACAACAAAGTGCGGAGTCCCGGGCAACCGCCCCCAGTTGCCGCTGTGGTCCAGCCGGCCATACGTACAAGTGGGTACGGTTTCGAGTCCCGACTGAGACATGGATGATGTGTTTGTCTTATAGCACTTGCTCTCTCTTTTTTAGAACGAACGTCTCCAAATTAGAGACAGGTGACTGCTTATAGTCCTTAGAGTTGCTCGCGGTGGGCGTTAAACTCGGAAAGAAAAAGTCAAAATTTGTTTTCACAAGAAGCATGTCGGAAAATTATTACAATGAAAACTACTTTTAAGAACATTTTTCATTAGAAATCTAACAAGCTAATGAGGAAGTGTAAATTCGAGCACATTTGAGGGCAAACATTAAAATTTGAGGACAATTTGCGTCCCCAAAGGCATCAGACGTTTTTGAGGACAGTAAACTAAATTTGAGGACTTCTGGTCAGCTTCATTATAGCACATGTTCACATACATAAGTACATGCTTTTTTATTCATATAATTGAAAATTGTGCCAAAAGTGTTTACTGATTTCTACTGTTTTTTGCAATTCTGTCTGCTGATTTTTGACGTCAACCATCTGGCAACCCTGCGTGGTTGCCTGTAGGGATGGGCGATAGACCAAATAAAACTATCGGTAAACTATCGACTGGTTTGTAAAACCTCTCGACAGACAATCGACAGTTTTTGTAACACTATCGAAACTATCGATAGTTTTCACGAATAATTTTCTCTTTCAGTTTTTCAAAGTGCTAGTTCAAATTTACCGTTTTTGTGTCACAGTTCTTCACGTTTACTTTACTTTTTCTGCTTTTTTTCCTGTTCGATTTTTAAATTGTCGATTAACGGAGATGGCGACGTTTTCTAAAAGAAGGAAAAGTAATGTGTGGGAATTTTTCCAGCAGGTTAGTTTAACACAGGTAAAATGTAAGCTTTGCGAAAAGCAAATTTCATATTCGCGAAATACCTCAAACTTGTGGGACCACATTAAACGTAAGCACAGAAGCATGTACACCAGTAGTATTGCACCCGATGTTCAGGTACTGAATGATCTTCAATTAAACAGTGAAGTGCCATCAGTTTCTGGGCAATTTAACGAAACTCATTCCAGAGCAAGGCAACCCACAATATTTGAAACTTTGACCCAGCAGCAAGCAATGACACCTACTGGAGCAGGGTCTCAACGAATAACTGAGACTGCTGTTTTTTATAGCAAAAGATGCCTTACCCCTGGATGTAGTATCTGGGGAAGGTTTTAAAACATTTGTTAAGGAACTGAATCCCAGGTACAAGGTGCCCTCTCGCAAAACCATCACAACATTATTGGATAAGAAATATGAGCTGATAAAAATTGGTTTATCTAAGAGACTGGAGGAATCCAAGTGGTTGTGTCTCACAACAGACATATGGACTGATATAAATAGGGTATGAGGAAAGAATGCCCACAGAAAAAACGCCCACGGAAAAAACGCCCACGGAAAAATCGCCCACTTTTCGAAAGTAGGAAAAAACGCCCACGGAAAAATCGCCCACAGACAAAATGCTCACGGGAAAAATATGTGATCGACTGATAAGTTTATATGTCTGTCATAAACGGTGTTCGGACAACTGGTCACAGACTGCTGGCTGGCCAAAAAACCGTTAGGGGTCATATAAAAATTGCGGTTTCTTGGCCACCTCACCTACATAACGAAAATGGGTGTAGGAGAATTGGCCACAGGACAACTGGCCACAAAAGTTCAAGGGTGGGGGGGGGGTTGTAAGTATTATCGATTTTTGGCCTATATTGAGAATTGAATTAGGAACTCCAAACAAATTTCGAGAAAACGTTCTATGTAAGCCAAGCGAGAATTACAGCATAATTCATGTATGTTCGGAAAAGGACCCTAAGGTGGGATTTTTTAATAACGCTGCACTTTTACGTAGGTACTAAATATTTACATAACATGTCAAGTTTGCAATATTTTTTTTACTTAATTAATTCACAGGCGAAGAAAAAAGTGTTGAATAGGCTTAGGCCTACGGCCTATTAATTAATGTATGGATTGGATGTATGGTGCATAAGTAGAAGCGCAATATTATTGACAATTAATACAGACATTTGACATGGAATAGGAATAGCTGTGGTGCAGTGGAAGCATATCCGGCGCGTAACTGGAAGACCCAGAGTTCGATTCCTGGTGGCGGCCACTGAGAATTTTTCCGTGACTCACTTATAAACGTGGAAAGAGGGATGACTTCTGTTTGATTATTGACAATACTTGTTATGTAAATTTTACGAATATGGGAATGACGGAACGAAAACTTTTAGGAGGGCCTAAACGTTAGTCTTAATATTATTTTCTGCCTGAGTAATACCGCAATATTAATAATTTGATGTGTTATGTAAACGTTATGAATATAACATCGTTAGAATAAAAACTGTTAAATAGGCCAAGGCCTAGGACTTATGACTTAAGGGCCGCGGGTGGCCTAGTGAAGAACCAAATAAGATTGTTAACTTTCAACTTACTACTGTAGAGTAGCTACTTTCTTAAAAAATTCCAGTTCGGCTTTACTGTAATAAATTTGTGACTATTCTTATTTTTTAAAGTAAGGTCTTAATTTTTATAAAACTATGCATGTTTGTTATTTAACTATATGAATTAAAAGGGAAATAATTAAAAGTCAGATTATTTTATTTATAAATACTTTTAAAGTATAATGCATTTAATTGTAAAAGCGATTTTCGTAAAAGGCGCAATGTACAGATATAACTTTGTGTAATGTGCTTTCTTACCACTCTTGTCTCTTTTGGAAATCCTCTTTTGTATACGGCGAGCGGAGGGGGAAGGGGGGGCATCTGTCTTTCGTCAAAGTGGTGCTTTGCAGCTGCAGCGTTTGCTAGCGACCGCACCCCAAATAACAAGCGATATATTTCATTTAAATTTATCGGTTGGCCACCGGTCAGGGTGTGTCTTCCCCGTGAGTAGTATAATCTCAAGTTACAGGCATACTTCTTTTCTTCCCAGTGTAAAGAAAAAATACGCACTCATAGCTTCCTGGGAGTTTTCCAAAGGACAACTAAAACAGTTAATTTCTACATGCTATGTGTAGGAGAACTGGCCACCGGAGAACTGGCCACAAAAATTTTAAGGGGCCGTATAAAAATAACGTTTTTGACCGCTTCGTGCCCACAACCCCCAGAGGTTGGTAATCAGAGTCATATATAGTTTCCGTAATTTCGTCTTTTTCTTAATTGCGATAATTAATGTAATTCTTTATAAGAAATGTTTATGATCTACATCTGAGCAAAAGATTTAAGGGTTTTCAAACTACAAGTCTGCAAATTATCTGAGCGCATGTGCTGACTCAGGAAACCTGTAGGGGGGGGGGTAATATCAAAACTGTAAGATTTGAAAAATGTATCGTCCCATCGGGAGATTTTCAGCATTTACAAGCTACAGCTGGACAGATTATTTGAGGGCACGTGCCTACTCAGCAAACCTGGGGGGTGGGGTGGATGGGGTGGTTATATGATAATTGTGAATTATATAGAATTTCTTGTCCGACCCGGAGATTTTCATTATTCACATGCCTTCAGATAATGTGTCGAGTTGTAGCTGCTAATTGCCGAGAATCTCCCGATCGGACGAGAAATTGTTCATATTTTACACTTTTGGTATTACCCCCCCCCCCCCCTCTTCGCCGACAGGTTTTCAGAGAGTGGCATGCGCTAAGAAAATTTGTCGAGTTGCAGTTTCTAAATGCTGAAGATCTCCAGATCGGAAGAGAAATCTTGATATTTTACGATTTTGGTATTACCTCCCCTCCCCCCCCCACCCCGACTAGTTTCCTGAGGCAGCAGATACCCTCAGATAATTCGACGTGTTGTAGCTTGTAAACGCTGGAAATCTCCGATAGATTTTAAGCACCCCCTCCCCAGACAAATTCCCTGGGTTTGCACATACTCGCAGAGAATTTTTTTATTTGTAGTTTCTAGAAAAATATTGTACAGCAGTTGGCTTGAAGACAACGGTGAATCATTAGTATGTTTTTAAATAACTGTTGCATAAGACTACCACGGCTTTCAGGCCAACACCATACAACCTCTACAGTCCATCAGTGCAATCCGAACTTTCCTCTCGTATTTGTAAGGTTTGCAGAAAATATTTTATACATCAAATTATTAATATTGCGGTATTACTCAGGCAGAAAATAATATTAGTACTAACGTTCAGGCCCTTCTAAAAGTTTTCATTCCGTCATTCCCATATTCGCGTTATGTAGGTGAGGTGGCCTAGAAACCGCAATTTTTATATGACCCCTAACGGTTTTTTGGCCAGCAGTCTGTGACTAGTTGTCCGAACACCGTTTATAACAGATATAAAAACTTATCAGTCAAACACATATTTTTCCCGTGAGCATTTTGTCTGTGGGCGATTTTTCCGTGGGCGTTTTTTCCTACTTTCGAAAAGTGGGCGTTTTTTCCGTGGGCATTCTTTCATGCAATCATAAATAGCAAGAGTTATATTGGTGTTACTGCACATTTCATTGCCAAATGTAATGCTCAAAGTATGGATTTGGCTGTAAAGCCTCTTAAAGCGCCACATACCTCAGAGAACATTGAAAGTGCTCTTCGGGAGGTTATGAATGAGTGGCACATCACTAATGAGAAAGTTGTTTGCTGTGTCACTGATGGTGGTGCAAACATTGTGAAAGCAGCTCAGCAGATGTTTTCACAACACAGGCATTTACACTGTGTGGCACATTTGCTAAATCTAGTTGCAGTAGACTCTCTGAATGCTATAGAAATTATAAAAAACTTATTAGGAGAAGTAAAAAGGACAGTTACTTTTTTCAAGCATAGTGCAAGTGCAACAGAAAAGCTCCATGCTGAGCAAATGAAAGATGGTGTCGCTGAAGGGCAAACACTAAAACTTACTCAAGAAGTAGGCACCCGTTGGAATAGTACTTTCTATATGTTAGAGAGATTTATACAATTATATGGCTACATAGCAACTGTTTTAACTGTTGTGGATGGACCACCGATCTTGCACAAGAGCCAGATCGATGAATTAAAGAGCATCATGTTAGTTTTAAAGCCTGTGGAAGAAGTGACAAGGGAAACATCTTCACAAAATCATGTAATTGTGAGTGCTTTAATTCCCTTGTTGCGCTGTTGCAAAAAGGCAATTCAAAATGTACCAGTTGCACGTGGTGCAGAATTGTTAAAGAAAACATTGCTCGAAAATTTCACTAGACGTTTTGGGGCAGTTGAAAATGTAAAATGCATTGCCATAGCAACAATCTTGGATCCAAGATTTAAGCGATTGCATTTTGAGAATGTTTTGTTCTGCTCACGTGCAATTACTGGCCTTAATTCTTTGTTGCATGAACATGAGAAGGCTACTGAATAGGGATGGGCGATAGTATTCGCACTATCGATACTATCGATAGTTGCAGCACTATCGACAGCCCAGTTTCGAATAGTTTAGTCTTCTGATAGTATCGCGATAGTTTTTGCAAACTATCGACTGTTCATGTTATTCGCTTGGTTATTCGTTTTAAAACCGTTGCCTAAAACGCTGCGCGATAGGTTTTGGAAACTATCGACCATCTAATTATCGACAGTTCATGTTATTCGTTGTAAAATCGTCACCTAAAACGTTGAACATTTTAAAATGTATGGATAGTTCGACGATTATCTAACGAATGGTTCTACATTTCGAAAACACTGGTAGTTTTACACACTGTGAGATCAACTGTCGAATAGTTCGTAATTTTGGAAATGCTGATAATTTGTCCTGAGTGACAATGAAATCTTTTCCTTTTAAGTAATTTATTAAATGTAACAGAGCGATCGTCGAGTGTCTAAGACTACGCAATTCTAGAACACTGATGGTTTTACGATGAGATCTATTGTGGAATAGTTCCGCATTTAGAAAATAATAACGATAAACAAATAAACGATAGTTTCACACACAATGAGCCCAACTATCGAAAAAAGAATTTCCCATTTCTAAAACACGACATTTAGTATGCAGTGAAATTAGCTATAGAATGGTTCTGAATTTTGAAAACACCGATATAGTTTGCCATAAATGGCCGGCAGGAATCCCTGAAACAATGCCTGCAGAAAAAAAATACTCACTGAAAATGACACTTCTTGGTATCTGGAAAAATGCCCAAAATATCAAGTTGTAGACGCGTGTGTATGGTGGTTTTTTTTATGTAGGAGGAGGGGGGGGGATGATCACTGTGAGTAACTTTATGTGCTGTAAGCAGTTGCCAGTCCCGAATTTAGGCTCATATTGGTTCCAGATAATGTAGAGACAATGCAGTAAGACAAGCACAACATCCGGTGCCGCCCTGGCCCCTGGTAATGCAGTGGTCTAAGCACTGGCATGTGGCCATTCGTCCGGCCTCGAATCCCGGTAAGACATGAGTGTTTTTTTTTTCATCTTACAGCACTAGCTCTCAGCCTTCCCTGGTGTCAGTGGCTTAAGACAAGTCCATAAGTATGGCTACAGCCTATACTACTTAACTCCAAGTAGTATAGCAATACTTTTTAGTATCTATGCTACCTAAATCCAAGTAGTATAGCCATACTTTTTTTAGTATTCATACTTGAAGAAATAATAATATATATGTATATATATATATATGTGTGTGACATGGAGAAGATAGGCTCAAGACAGACAATTGTGGAAGAAACTTGGCCGCCCCGGTGGCGCAGTGGTCTAAGCGATGGCCTCTGATCATTCGTCCGAACGGGGTCCGGGTTCGAATCCCGGTGTGGCATGGATGTTGTGTTTGTCTTACGGCACTGGTTCTCTCCCTTCCCTGGAACCAGTGACCCTAAATTAGGGATGGGCGACTGCTTATAGACCATTGAGTTGTTCACGGTGGTCGTTAAACCTCCAATCAAAAAAAAAAAAAAAAAAAGAAGAAACTTGAGGAGACCTTCATCCAGCAGTGGATTGACAATGCTTGATGATTATGTATATATATATATATGAAGAAATTAATCGGCGTGTACAACTTACCTGGAGAGCTTTTGGGAGAAACAGTATAATTTTCTGGAGCAATAGGCCATTATGTCTTAAAAGAAAAGTGTTTGATCAATGCATCCTTCCAGTGCTAACGTATGGTGCAGAGAAGTGGACCTCAACTAAAAGGGACCTACAAAGGCTGCAGACAAGTCAAAGATGCATGGAGAGGTGCATGCTTGGTGTAACCAGGAGAGATAAGAAGAGGAACTTGTGGATCAGAAAAATGACAAGAGTGGAAGACATCATGATCAGAGTAAAATCCCTGGAATGACAATGGGCTGGATATATTGCCAGAAGGACAGACCATCGATGGGCAACCGAAATTTTAGACTGGATTTCAAGGGACAGGAAAAGATTCGACCTCATGGAAGATGGGTGGATGAAATTCGAAAGTATGCGGGAGTAACATGGAAGAGACTGGCACAAGACAAACCGTTGTGGAAGAAACTTGCGAAGACCTTCGTCAAGCCGTGGATTGATAATGGTTGATGATGATATAGATCCTGATCCTGTTTGTGAGGTGGGAGTTTTGATTTCGCATGTATTTAAGATTCATTCACTTCGGGAGCTTCGTTAAAGCCGCCTCCCTTTTAATACGCCAGTTCCTAATTCCCGGTGAGAATGTTGGAAGCACGTTTTGCCTTAAACATAGTTACGCTTCTTGGAAGAACTGAGAACGTGTGACTTTGAAGAATGTGCCTGTTTTGTCATTTAGGAATAAAACACGATGCCCTTTGCCCAAGCACTCATTGGATTTCTGAAAAGTCAATACCTAATATTATCGGTGGCACAAAAGTGCCGTAATTTGACCGTGTCCATGTAGTTTAGAAAACTTGAAGATTACATTGCACTGGAGCAAGAATCAAACCCACGGTTCCTGTATTGGTTTCCATGCATTTGTGAAGAATTCTATCTTCAGGGAGGTTCGTTTCTCAATTATATGCAAGATAATCAATACCTAGTTTAGATTCATTCATACAGTCTCTTGTTACAGCATCTTCTTCATATGCACAGAGATTCCTTGTAACAATACCTTCAATTAGTGCTGAATGACCATTTTAAACCTGTTCACTCGGATGAGTTCAGAAATATTCTTCTGAGCCTTTTGTGGTCTTACATTTCTTTACAAACCAATGGTGTGTTATTGATGTCTCATTTGCTGGAATTCACGCTTACATTTTTTTTTATTGGAGGTTTAACAACCACCGTGAGGAACTCAATGGGCTATAAGCAGTCGCCCGTCCCTAATTTAGAGTCACTGGTTCCAGGGAAGGGAGAGAGCCAGTGCCGTAAGACAAACACGACATCCATGCCTCACCAGGATTCGAACCCGGACCCCTTACGGACGAATGATCAGAGGCCAGCGCCTTAGACCACTGCGCCACCGGGGCGGCAGGCTTACATTTGCATCCTTTTACTTTGCAACTTAAAAAAGGAAGACGTACATGTTGATTTATTTTAGGCTTACATGCTATTGCCATATTAACTTGTTTGCAAATAACATTTGTGGCTGATCATATAAATGCTGAACAAATGTACAGTATATACATATGATTATACAATTTCAATTGCTTAATTTTTATACATGAAGATAATAATTCTTTATAAGATTTCTTTTGCCTTCAGAGGATAATGCTTGCTGGCATTGAATAGATGCCAGTGTAGTGATTACCTTTCTGCTACTTTGAATGAAAGGTTTGATATTTACTGCATGGGTTCAATTAAATCATTTAATTTGCTGTCATTTTCATGGTTTTTCAGAAAATGGTGGAGAGTGTGTATAGTTTTATCATCTGTATAGTACACTTTAGATACTAATTATGATTTTTTTAGTCTGTCACCAACAGGGCAGTCATGTTTTCAGTAATTTGGTATAAATTCATTGATCTCATATTTTTTACTTGTCACAAACTGTATTTTTTTTTTACTTGTTGGTGTTTTGACAACCATGAGCAACTTAATGGGCTATAAGCAGTTGTCTATTCCTAATATAGGGCTACAGGTTTTAGGTAAGAGAGTGAGAGAAAGCCAGTGCTGTAAGATGAACACAACATCCATGTCTCACTGGGATTCAAACCCAAACCTATCTTCGATGAAGCCAGCACTTAGACCACTGCACCATCACAGCAGTGAAGTTGTTTCTATTGTTCTGCTCTTTGTTACAGCACGGAATTGTTGGCCCCAGCCATTGAATTCCATACTGACAGTTTCTTTAGAAAATTCAAAAAAAAAAAAAAAGTTTTGCCACAGTAATTTTTATACCAATTTTTTCTTTTTGACCAATCATAGCAAAGTGATATTTTCTGCAGTAGTTATTAAGTAACCCAAAAATGTACATCACTCTGGATCAGTCCACTTGTATCAGGCAACATTGTTTTCAATATGGGTCACAAGTACAAGAAGCTGCTCTGTAAAATAAAAAATGCTTTTCAGGTGGAAATAAAAATATCTCAGATTTGTAAGTTTACCTTTTGTGTGTGTGTGTGTGTTGTGTGACAATCACCACGAGCATATCCATTGGTTATAAGCAGTTGTCTGTCCCTAATTTAAGGCACTTGGTTCCATGGAAGAGAGAAAGAGAAAGACAAGCACACTACTCATGCCGCATTCAGAACTCAAAACACAGATCCAGCAGACTAGTACACCACTAAGATGGTCATTATATTTCAAAAACCCATTTTCACACCTAATCTGCATAATAATTCCTAACACAAAACTTCTTAATATTGTACCATATGTAGCATGAATGCTTTTTGTACTTAATCACTTTAATACATAAGATTAACATTACTGACATACATTAAAAATAGAGCAAACTGAAGTCTTTATTTTTTTTTTTTTGATTGGAGGTTTAACGACCACCGTGAGCAACTCAATGGGCTATAAGCAGTCGCCCGTCCCTAATTTAGGGTCACTGGTTCCAGGGAAGGGAGAGAGCCAGTGCCATAAGACAAACACAACATCCATGCCTCACCGGGATTCAAACCCGGACCCCGTGCGGACGAATGATCAGAGGCCATCGCATAGACCACTGCGCCACCGGGGCGGCCAAACTGAAGTCAATATTTTTACTTTCTGTGAACAATTATGAAGCATTCAAGATGCCATTTCAGTTTTTTAAATGAATAAAACACTTGAAAAATCTTATCTGCTGCAGAAATGTTTTTTACAGTGCCATGTTGATTTCACCAACTTCCACTTTTCAAGCTATTTTTCATTGATTATGGCATTAATGGAATCAAGCATGTTGGGAAAACAAATATTTTTGGTGAGAAACAACTGTGGCTACAGTCCATCAACCAGTGGCAGATATATCAAAGAAGGTAGCTTTTATTGTTGAGGAAATGCAAATGAGTGCTAGAGCAACATGGTATTTGTATTTCTACAATTTTTCAACCAGAACTATAAAAATTCGGATGCATGACACCCAAGTCTTCTATATTTGTAGAAACCAAAAAAAAAAAAAAGCAGAAATTTGAAAAAACTTCCTTAACAGTTGGGAAACATATATATACACACATAGACATAGTTTTCATTTTTTGGGTGCTTTATATTTTCTCCTAAATTTTTTTTTGGGGGGGTGGGGGTGGGGAGGTTATATCTGGGGTTTTTTAGTTGTTTTGGAGTAGGTTAATTTTATTTTAATTTTTTATTTGCATTTTCTGTTTATCATTTGCTGTTTTTGTAGCAGACTGGATGATGCAAAATCCACACTTGTTGGTCTTTACAGAGGTATGAGGTGTTATCTGTGCCTAGCTCTTGATGAAACCATAGATAGCATCTTGCCATAGTTCTACATTCCTCTTTCTTTTCTCCCAGTTGGTTGTTAGATCTGTTCTTTTGATTTTTCCAAATCAGTTGCTACTGCTTTCAATTTTGTATGTTTTTGACTTTTCTTTTATGTAGCCTCAGGTGCTTTGGAATTTCAAAAGCTGTTTTGAAAATTTACATGTAACCTTTATTATGCTTATATATATATTCTGTATATAGTTATTTGCTTTTTTGTCATCAGCTTACTTTATATTAATACGACCATTCTTTGAGAACCTGCTTTCCCTCTTTCTGTGACGTCCAACTACTGATCAAGGTCAAATAGTGAGTACACTTGTGCAAAGCAAAAGAAAATTTTCTCATTGTTTACATGATTTTATCACAAAGCAAAGCCAATGCGCACCCACATCAACTGTACTCATCATTATAATCAAGTAAAATATCAATACTAGGAAGTTTTCATGTTTACTACCCTACTTATAATTAAAAGCTAAAATATGACAGTTCATATTTTTATTTAACAGATGAGCAGTATAATCAAAATGGATAACATACCGAATTTACAAATTTTACCAATACTGTGAAGTATAAATTTTTGCTTTCTTTTCCATTACAACACAAAATGCATACATTACAAATGACATGAATAACAAATTTATATATAATTACTATAATTTATTTAGTCTGGTTGACTTTATCAAACAACAATCCTGTTTAAAATGAACTTCAAATTTCTTGTCCTCAGCAAAACATGTACCAATGTAAAAATGCAAATCGTTGGGAGAAAATTGAAATGCTCAGTTTGTTTGTAATATAAGGAATGACACTTTAATATCATGATATCAAACTTTAGCATGTGACAATGAGATATAGAAACTACAAATTTCCCCACAACACTACCAATTGGGATGATTTATATAACATTTTTAATTACAACACAAAAGACACATATTGCAAAATACATAAAAAATAAGAAATTTACATTGAACTATTAAAATTTTGTTTACAATCTGTACCAAACAACACTAACACTTAAAATAAACTTTAAATGTTCTCCTCAGCAGAAAGTGACCACCAATAGATAACTGAAACATCAGACTGAATACCAAAAGACAGAAGACCACATCTAAATGTTCTCCTCAGCAGAAAGGTAGCAATATGAAAACACATTTTGAAGAAATTCAAATACTCAGTTTGCTTTAATAAAAAGGAATGAATTCTAGTTGTCACTGTACATTACATTCTGTGACCAAATATCATGTCTTCTAAAACTATGAGCAATATTATTTTAAATGTGAGTAACAGATGCAACAGTAATAAAATGTTTTTTTCACTCCCATAAATCATAACATTGCACTAAAAACATATACAATTTGTGACTGTAGTTACAAATTTTGATATAATATATAAGGAATGAAGGATCAAACTTTAGAACATGATAACAAGAGATTCAAAGCACACATTTCATCACAACACTGGCTTTTTTTTTATATTTTAGTTACTGTACAAAAGGCATACATTGCAAATGATATGAAAAATAAGGACATTATATTTAAAAAGTTTAAAACTTTGATATCAAGAAATCAAATTTTAGAATTCAATAGTGAGATTAAATACCCCAGATTTCAACACACTTCTTCAATGAATTGACAGCCTTGTGTGGGCCCTGGCTTTCTCAATGAGCATTTTTGTGAGATTTCGTAACATTAACCCCACGTCCAACCCCCTCCCACACACACACACACACACACCTGGAGGACCAAGGGATAAATTGCATCCAGGTACAACTTCACAGGGAAACATCCACACATTCAGGTCCCCAAACACAGGGAGTCTGTGGAAAACAAAGACCAGAAAGCCGGCAGGACCGGGATTTGAACATTCGTCAGAAAGTGCCTCCCAGACAGTGCATAGTGACTTAAAGCAACTGCACTATGCTGGTGGTTCATCACAACACTTTGACAATTTATAAGATTTTTTCAATTACAACACTAAAGGCATACAGTGCAAATTACATGAAAAGTAAGAAAATCATATTCAATTACAAACAATTTATTTATGGTTTGGATGATTGTGCCAAACAAAATATATCTTTAAATAAACAACTAATTACTTATTCTCAGCAGAAAATCTAGCAATATAAAAATGCAAAATGTGGGAGAAATCAAATGCTTTGTTCATTTTAATACATAAGAAATGAAACTTATATCGAGAAATCATATTTCAAAATGTGATAATGATATGAAACCCACATTACATCACAACATTGCAAAGTGTGACAATTTGTACAATATTTTTTATTACAATGCATAAGATATACATTTGCAAATGACATGAAAAAATGTATTGAATTGCTAGAATTTTACTTACAATCCAACTGATCATATTCAAATAATTTGTTCTTAGCAGAAAATAGTTAGTATAAAAAATATAAAGCACTGTGAAAAATCAGAATTTTTTTTTGATGCTTATGAAACAGGAGATTTACACACAACCACACACACACACACATATAAATTTCAAAATATGATGTGATGCCAAATCAGATTTACATAATTCACGGAATGAAGGGTAACTTCTACAGGGCCATACATTCACTGTAGAGCTTATTGTAATCAAATGTTCTGAGATCTGTCATTGACTTGAAACTGACATTACTTTATTTCTTTTTAACCAATAATCAATATAAAACTAACATCATCATCACTGTTAACCATTATCAATCAACTGCTGAATGAAAGATTCCCCAAGTCTCTTCTGCAGCTGTGTTGAGCCACTCTGCTCCATATTACTTTGGTATGCTTTTGAATTTCAACCACCCATCTTCCCTGTGCTCTTCTTCTTCTGTCCTTCGGTATCCAGTCTAATATTTCATCCAGTTATTTATCGGTGGCAGTTCTATAGATATTGTCCATAACACACACACACACACACACATATATATGTTATAGAACTGACCACCAATAGATAACTGAAAAATCAGGCTGAATACCAAAAGATAGAAGACCACACGGAAGATGGGTGGGTGAAATTTGAAAGCATGCCGGAGGGAAATGGTGGCAACTGGCTCAAGATAGACAGTTGTGAAAGACTTTAGTCAAGGCCCTATAGAAAACACAAGGCCATGACATTTGAGAGATGAGTTCCTTCCGTTTATGATGTCACTCTCATGTTACACGGACTGATGCGTTGGTGTCGTGTTTGACGCCACACATGACAGCGTTGGAAACCAATTGGTAGCCATGGTTTCTGTGCAACATCAAAAGGAGAGAGAACTCATCTCTCTAATGTTATGGGCTTATGTTTTCTAGATGGCCTTGCTTTCATTTAGCAGTGGACTGATAATGATTGCATTTACCTTGGGCAACAGGTATCATGCAAGGGTCACATTGATGAAGAAATTAATCGGTTTATATAACTTGGTTGGAGAGCTTTTGGAAGAAACACATTTCTCAAGAGCAATATGCTAATTACTATTATTCTTAAAAGAGAAGTGTATAATCAATGCATCCTTTCAGTTCTTATATATGGGGTAGAGACTTGGATTTGACTAAAACACACATACAAAGGCTGCAGACAACTAAAAGTAGCATAGAAAGATGCATGTGTGATGTAACCAGGCAAGATAAGAGGAACTTTTGGATCAGGAAAGTGACAAGAATGGGTGGCACCATGATCTGAGTAAAATTCCTGAAATACTAATGGGCTGGACATATTGCCAAAGGAATAGACCACTGAAGGACAACCGAAATTCTAGACTAGATTCCAAGGGATAGGAAAAGACCACACGGGAGATAGGCGGATGAATTTCAAATGCATGCAGGCATGACATGGAGGAGATCGGAACAAAATAGACCATTGTGGAAGAAACTTGGGGAGACTATCAAACAGTGGATTGATAATGAGATATGCAATATATGCAGAGTTATTATAAATCAAAAAGAAAATTTCAACACCAAATACGTACATATATATATATACAATATATGTGAAACAAGCAAACTAACAGATAACCACCATTTGTAGGGGGAAAAATGATGAAATGATAAATTATGCTTTGCAGCTTTCCTGCATAGCAATTAGTACAAGTTAAGCCAGAGGAATATTTTTTCCTGATATTTCTGCTTTATCCTGACACATTTTTTAAGGCAATTTTTTAAAAATGGAAACTAATTCATGGTAGTTGGAAGTTTTCATCTCCTATCACTCTGTGCAATTTATATGGGTACTTATAATATTTATCTAGATTTTTCAACTCATATTGTTTCACATTACAGATCTGGGTAACAGGGCCGTAGCCAGACAGTGGAATTAGAGGAGGCAGTTGATGACTGAGGTCGGGCAGAGGATATAAAACAGCTCTGGAAGTGGACTGTAGTGAGAGTCACAGAAGCGTATCTAGGGATTTCTGCGCCCGGGGTAAACCGCAAAATATTGCGCCCCAATCTGTCTTTCTATTTTCTACAAATGCATATCTATATATGTATATACAGTACTTGATCCGAACTCCAAAACATTATATATATCACTTAACTTAAAAAACTGTAACCTGTAACTTGCAAACAAATGTAATATGATTTCTGCAAAACCACACCATGCTGCAGGTTTCAAACATAATCAGCATATTAATGAGTTCAACCATAGATAAATTACAATCGTAATACAGAATCCAATAGCAACATCCCTAAACTCCTAACAAGAGGGAATATCCTTCAAAAATCAAATAACCCCCCTTCTCCTCCCACCCTTCTTCACCACCAAAAGAAACCAAACATTTTTTAATAATAATATATAACTGTAGTGAAGACAGAGTGCATAAGGTAGGGAAGACAGAGTGCATGAAAGAGATATTTTTAAGAAATTAATTAAGATATCTAACTATTGGCTTTAAAATTTAGCACTCTCATGAAACCTGAACCTCTATCCCAGGGTACCAGATGTCTTTCCCTGATGAGTGATCTGGTGTTCTGGGGTACAGTTATATATTATTATTAAAAAATGTGGTTTTTTTTTCTGTGGTGATGAAGGTGGGGGGGGAGGGGGTTATTTGATTTTTGAAGGATATTCCCTCTTGTTAGGAGTTTAGGGATGTTGTTATTGGGTTCTGTATTAGGATTGTAATTTATCTGTGGTTGAACTGAACTCATTAATATATATATATATACAACAAGAGTAAAGAAGTGGGATTAAAAATGAACTTTCAGAAGACAAAAGTGATGTTCAATGCTTTTACAAGAAATGAAGATTTATCGATTGATGGAGAAAAACTGGAGATAACAGATACGTATGTTTATCTTGGACAGCAGATATCAAGTGAGGGTCACATTGATGAAGAAATTAATCGGCGTACAAAACTTGCCTGGAGAGCTTTTGGAAGAAACAGCATAATTTTCAAGAGCAATATGCCATTATGTCTTAAAAGAAAAGTTTTTGATCAATGCATCCTTCCAGTGCTTACGTATGGTGCAGAGACGTGGACCTTAACTAAAAGAGACATACAAAGGCTGCGGACAACTCAAAGAAGCATGGAGAGGTGCATACTTGGTGTAACCAGGAGAGATAAGAAGAGGAACTCGTGGATCCGAAAAATGACAAGAGTGGAAGACATCATGATCAGAGTTAAATCCCTGAAATGGCAATGGGCTGGACATACTGCCAGAAGGACAGATCATCGATGGACAGCCGAAATTTTAGATTGGATTCCAAGGGACAGGAAAAGACCCAGAAGAAGACCACATGGGAGATGGGTGGATGAAATTCGAAAGTATGCAGGGGTGACATGGAGGAGACTGGCACAAGACAGACCGTTGTGGAGGAAACTTGGGGAGACCTTCGTCCAGCAGTGGATTGATAATGGTTGACAATGATGATGATGATGATATACAAGAGTCCTGGAAGACATTATGATCAGGGTAAATACACTTCATTGTATTTACCATTTCATGTTTTATTTTCTGCCTTCCATCACACTGCCTGTGTTGCTGGCGTGACTGTGTTTCATGTATTTTTGTAACGAATAAAGCGAATTTTGAAAGAGTGCTCTGAAATGAAAACATTGACCATTATTATAAAAAAAGGCTATGATGTGAACAATTTATCTGAGAAATATTTTTGGGTTTTATAACACTTTTTTTCTTTTATCAAATATTAACCCTATGGTAGGTAGCAAGTTAAGAAAACTTAAAAATGCATAATCAAGAATTTTGCAAATTCAGTCTAAGAAACTTACACTGCCCACATAAGTAAAGAAATCCACAGTAGATAGTACATCTGGGAGTGAAATTATGGAAATTTACTCAAAAAGGCTTTCTTTTAGGCACACTGCCAGCAGGTAACCTTTTGAATTCAAACTTTGGAGAAAGCTGGCAAAATAGAAATAATATCAGTTAGCCATATATAATGAAAACATTTTGCTTCCCTTTCCCAAGAAAACATCATGGAGCCAGGACTTGGTCAGGGATTTAATGAAAATGGAGCTGTGGAAAGTGTGTGCCAGGATTCGTACTGACAGACAAAAATTCTGAATTTATAACTCTGATTTAGAACAACCAATTCCATAAAGTTATCGTTTCATGTGATTAAGATATGATCTCATCAAAATAATTATTCTCACTACATACATTTCCAGGGATTGTATTAACATTGAGTTTTCAATTTTTATGTAATCCTTTTAACAATTACTCTATTTACTGCAGTGGTTTAAACTATGATTAAATTTTGCATATTTCCTGAGAATTAAGAAAATACACTGAGTTTATGTCTAGTAATTCATATAAACAGCAGTTTTTGACCATGCTATGTATGGTCTTGATCACCCTCAACAGAATCAGAGGACTGGTTGCCAGATTTTAGGAGACATCCAATAAGTGGGATTTGGTGAGGGATATCTGAATTGCAGTTTTTGGTTAGCAATATTTCAATTCAATACTTTCTTGAAAATGTAGAAATACTTTGTTCATAAAGGAGGTAATTTTTTCCCCAAGGGGACTGCAGAAATGTCTTCAGTTAGTAATGATAATGCTGTTTTTGGAAGATCATCTGGGCACATACTGTTTATGTTCACACAGTCTTGTGTTGATGCTTCAGTACGAGTCACCAAGGTATACTGAGTCCTGAGGGGGATGAAATAGGTATGGCATAAACTTTAGGGGAGCCGCCCGGTGGCGCAGTGGTCTAAGGCGCTGGCCTCTGATCATTCGTCCGTAAGGGGTCCGGGTTCGAATCCCGGTGAGGTATGGATGTTGTGCTTGTCTTACGGCATTGGCTCTCTCCCTTCCCTGGAACCAGTGACCCGAAATTAGGGACGGGCGACTGATTATAGCCCATTGAGTTGCTCACGGTGGTCGTTAAACCTCCAATCAAAAAAAAAAAACTTTAGGGGTAGAACAGGATCTCTGTTTTTTTTAGCAGACACTTTATAATAACAGGCTAAGAAGATGGGCCCTGGAGAGTTTACAGATCTTATAAGAAAATGAACAATGCTAAGGGACTGAACCAATAAATAGGATTCTATTT
Organism: Macrothele yani; assembly: GCA_039090855.1. Taxonomy (NCBI): domain Eukaryota; kingdom Metazoa; phylum Arthropoda; class Arachnida; order Araneae; family Macrothelidae; genus Macrothele; species Macrothele yani. The sequence continues at coordinate 97,406,233 of CM077005.1, read as the reverse complement.
TAGTGTTAGTGTAAGAGTTAGAAGTTTTTCATGTGGAAACCATAGAGAATTTTGTTTATTATAGATGGTGGGTATTGATGGGCTTCAGAAATTTTCTTAATTGTAGCAACTTCTTGTTTGAAGGATGATTCACTGTTGCAGACAATCCTGGCACAATTAGTATTTTAAAGCAATAAATTTGTGAGTAGTGGTGGAATGGGATGCACTGGGAATATACCAAAACATCAACACAAGCCTGTGTGAGAACAAACAGGATGTGTTAAATGGTCTTTCAAAAATAGGGTTATCAGCACTAAACCTTGAAGGCATTTCTGCAGTCCCCCTCCCCTTTGGAAAGAAAAAATAAAATAAAAAAACTCGACACCTTTATAAAGAAAGCAACTCTATGTTTTCAAGAAAGTATTGAAATATTGGTGACTACGAACTGCAATTCATGTATCACTCACCAAATTCCATTTATGTAGATCTATCTACTAAAATCTGATAATTGTTTCTGCATCGCCAATTCAAGTAGTACTTCTGGCAACCAGTGCTTTGATTCAGTTGATCGCAGGTGATCAAAACTATAGCTCAGTCAAGAGCTTCTGCTTATATGAATTTAATTACTATACAAAACTTTGTGTATTTTTACTTACTTTTCACATAGTTAATGTTGCATGATGCCTGTTGTTTCAAACTATTCTGCTTATTTGATATCATAACAGAGGTTTGGTATGTTTGTATCTTTTTTAAAACAACTTTGAAATTTTAGGTATTTTACATATGTACTATTTCCCAAATTTATACGTAATATCTGTTATGTTTACTTTTCTTGCCATTCCTGATGACTACAATTTGCCATGATAACCAGCTTCTCTAGCCGTTTGGGATGAAGCCTGTTACGTTTTGCTGTCATCACATTACCAGACTTTGAGAAGAGCCTTTCAAATGGAACTGAAGTTCCAACAATGCACAAATATTTTTGTGCAAGATCATAGAGCCCAGGATATACATATTTATTCCTTTCCCAGAACAACAATGGGTTTTCATTGCGATCTATAACTGGAAGTTGCAGATATTGCCTCAAGGAAACACTTATGCCACCCATAGTGTCACTGCTTGAACAATTTGTGCTGACCAGATTGTCATGAAAAGCCCATATGCTGTCTATGCTTTGTACAGGTGACACAGGTGTTTCAGTAGCCTTCTCATGTTCATGCAACAAAGAATTAAGGCCAGTAATTGCACGTGAGCAGAACAAAACATTCTCAAAATGCAATCGCTTCAATCTTGGATCCAAGATTGTTGCTATGGCAATGCATATTACATTTTCAACTGCCCCAAAACGTCTAGTGAAATTTTCGAGCAATGTTTTCTTTAACAATTCTGCACCACGTGCAACTGGTACATTTTGAATTGCCTTTTTGCAACAGCGCAACAAGGGAATTAAAGCACTCACAATTACATGATTTTGTGAAGATGTTTCCCTTGTCACTTCTTCCACAGGCTTTAAAACTAACATGATGCTCTTTAATTCATCGATCTGGCTCTTGTGCAAGATCGGTGGTCCATCCACAACAGTTAAAACAGTTGCTATGTAGCCATATAATTGTATAAATCTCTCTAACATATAGAAAGTACTATTCCAACGGGTGCCTACTTCTTGAGTAAGTTTTAGTGTTTGCCCTTCAGCGACACCATCTTTCATTTGCTCAGCATGGAGCTTTTCTGTTGCACTTGCACTATGCTTGAAAAAAGTAACTGTCCTTTTTACTTCTCCTAATAAGTTTTTTATAATTTCTATAGCATTCAGAGAGTCTACTGCAACTAGATTTAGCAAATGTGCCACACAGTGTAAATGCCTGTGTTGTGAAAACATCTGCTGAGCTGCTTTCACAATGTTTGCACCACCATCAGTGACACAGCAAACAACTTTCTCATTAGTGATGTGCCACTCATTCATAACCTCCCGAAGAGCACTTTCAATGTTCTCTGAGGTATGTGGCGCTTTAAGAGGCTTTACAGCCAAATCCATACTTTGAGCATTACATTTGGCAATGAAATGTGCAGTAACACCAATATAACTCTTGCTATTTATGATTGCATGAAAGAATGCCCACGGAAAAAACGCCCACGGAAAAAACGCCCACTTTTCGAAAGTAGGAAAAAACGCCCACGGAAAAATCGCCCACAGACAAAATGCTCACGGGAAAAATATGTGTTTGACTGATAAGTTTTTATGTCTGTTATAAACGGTGTTCGGACAACTAGTCACAGACTGCTGGCCAAAAAACCGTTAGGGGTCATATAAAAATTGCGGTTTCTAGGCCACCTCACCTACATAACGCGAATATGGGAATGACGGAATGAAAACTTTTAGAAGGGCCTGAACGTTAGTACTAATATTATTTTCTGCCTGAGTAATACCGCAATATTAATAATTTGATGTATAAAATATTTTCTGCAAACCTTACAAATACGAGAGGAAAGTTCGGATTGCACTGATGGACTGTAGAGGTTGTATGGTGTTGGCCTGAAAGCCGTGGTAGTCTTATGCAACAGTTATTTAAAAACATACTAATGATTCACCGTTGTCTTCAAGCCAACTGCTGTACAATATTTTTCTAGAAACTACAAATAAAAAAATTCTCTGCGAGTATGTGCAAACCCAGGGAATTTGTCTGGGGAGGGGGGTGCTTAAAATCTATCGGAGATTTCCAGCGTTTACAAGCTACAACACGTCGAATTATCTGAGGGTATCTGCTGCCTCAGGAAACTAGTCGGGGTGGGGGGGTGGGGAGGTAATACCAAAATCGTAAAATATCAAGATTTCTCTTCCGATCTGGAGATCTTCAGCATTTAGAAACTGCAACTCGACAAATTTTCTTAGCGCATGCCACTCTGAAAACCTGTCGGCGAAGAGGGGGGGGGGGGGTAATACCAAAAGTGTAAAATATGAACAATTTCTCGTCCGATCGGGAGATTCTCGGCAATTAGCAGCTACAACTCGACACATTATCTGAAGGCATGTGAATAATGAAAATCTCCGGGTCGGACAAGAAATTCTATATAATTCACAATTATCATATAACCACCCCATCCACCCCACCCCCCAGGTTTGCTGAGTAGGCACGTGCCCTCAAATAATCTGTCCAGCTGTAGCTTGTAAATGCTGAAAATCTCCCGATGGGACGATACATTTTTCAAATCTTACAGTTTTGATATTACCCCCCCCCCCTACAGGTTTCCTGAGTCAGCACATGCGCTCAGATAATTTGCAGACTTGTAGTTTGAAAACCCTTAAATCTTTTGCTCAGATGTAGATCATAAACATTTCTTATAAAGAATTACATTAATTATCGCAATTAAGAAAAGACGAAATTACGGAAACTATATATGACTCTGATTACCAACCTCTGGGGTTGTGGGCACGAAGCGGTCAAAAACGTTATTTTTATACGGCCCCTTAAAATTTTTGTGGCCAGTTCTCCGGTGGCCAGTTCTCCTACACATAGCATGTAGAAATTAACTGTTTTAGTTGTCCTTTGGAAAACTCCCAGGAAGCTATGAGTGCGTATTTTTTTCTTTACACTGGGAAGAAAAGAAGTATGCCTGTAACTTGAGATTATACTACTCACGGGGAAGACACACCCTGACCGGTGGCCAACCGATAAATTTAAATGAAATATATCGCTTGTTATTTGGGGTGCGGTCGCTAGCAAACGCTGCAGCTGCAAAGCACCACTTTGACGAAAGACAGATGCCCCCCCCTTCCCCCTCCGCTCGCCGTATACAAAAGAGGATTTCCAAAAGAGACAAGAGTGGTAAGAAAGCACATTACACAAAGTTATATCTGTACATTGCGCCTTTTACGAAAATCGCTTTTACAATTAAATGCATTATACTTTAAAAGTATTTATAAATAAAATAATCTGACTTTTAATTATTTCCCTTTTAATTCATATAGTTAAATAACAAACATGCATAGTTTTATAAAAATTAAGACCTTACTTTAAAAAATAAGAATAGTCACAAATTTATTACAGTAAAGCCGAACTGGAATTTTTTAAGAAAGTAGCTACTCTACAGTAGTAAGTTGAAAGTTAACAATCTTATTTGGTTCTTCACTAGGCCACCCGCGGCCCTTAAGTCATAAGTCCTAGGCCTTGGCCTATTTAACAGTTTTTATTCTAACGATGTTATATTCATAACGTTTACATAACACATCAAATTATTAATATTGCGGTATTACTCAGGCAGAAAATAATATTAAGACTAACGTTTAGGCCCTCCTAAAAGTTTTCGTTCCGTCATTCCCATATTCGTAAAATTTACATAACAAGTATTGTCAATAATCAAACAGAAGTCATCCCTCTTTCCACGTTTATAAGTGAGTCACGGAAAAATTCTCAGTGGCCGCCACCAGGAATCGAACTCTGGGTCTTCCAGTTACGCGCCGGATATGCTTCCACTGCACCACAGCTATTCCTATTCCATGTCAAATGTCTGTATTAATTGTCAATAATATTGCGCTTCTACTTATGCACCATACATCCAATCCATACATTAATTAATAGGCCGTAGGCCTAAGCCTATTCAACACTTTTTTCTTCGCCTGTGAATTAATTAAGTAAAAAAAATATTGCAAACTTGACATGTTATGTAAATATTTAGTACCTACGTAAAAGTGCAGCGTTATTAAAAAATCCCACCTTAGGGTCCTTTTCCGAACATACATGAATTATGCTGTAATTCTCGCTTGGCTTACATAGAACGTTTTCTCGAAATTTGTTTGGAGTTCCTAATTCAATTCTCAATATAGGCCAAAAATCGATAATACTTACAACCCCCCCACCCTTGAACTTTTGTGGCCAGTTGTCCTGTGGCCAATTCTCCTACACCCATTTTCGTTATGTAGGTGAGGTGGCCAAGAAACCGCAATTTTTATATGACCCCTAACGGTTTTTTGGCCAGCCAGCAGTCTGTGACCAGTTGTCCGAACACCGTTTATGACAGACATATAAACTTATCAGTCGATCACATATTTTTCCCGTGAGCATTTTGTCTGTGGGCGAATTTTCCGTGGGCGTTTTTTCCTACTTTCGAAAAGTGGGCGATTTTTCCGTGGGCGTTTTTTCCGTGGGCGTTTTTTCTGTGGGCATTCTTTCCTCATACCCTATTTATATCAGTCCATATGTCTGTTGTGAGACACAACCACTTGGATTCCTCCAGTCTCTTAGATAAACCAATTTTTATCAGCTCATATTTCTTATCCAATAATGTTGTGATGGTTTTGCGAGAGGGCACCTTGTACCTGGGATTCAGTTCCTTAACAAATGTTTTAAAACCTTCCCCAGATACTACATCCAGGGGTAAGGCATCTTTTGCTATAAAAAACAGCAGTCTCAGTTATTCGTTGAGACCCTGCTCCAGTAGGTGTCATTGCTTGCTGCTGGGTCAAAGTTTCAAATATTGTGGGTTGCCTTGCTCTGGAATGAGTTTCGTTAAATTGTCCAGAAACTGATGGCACTTCACTGTTTAATTGAAGATCATTCAGTACCTGAACATCGGGTGCAATACTACTGGTGTACATGCTTCTGTGCTTACGTTTAATGTGGTCCCACAAGTTTGAGGTATTTCGCGAATATGAAATTTGCTTTTCGCAAAGCTTACATTTTACCTGTGTTAAACTAACCTGCTGGAAAAATTCCCACACATTACTTTTCCTTCTTTTAGAAAACGTCGCCATCTCCGTTAATCGACAATTTAAAAAATCGAACAGGAAAAAAAGCAGAAAAAGTAAAGTAAACGTGAAGAACTGTGACACAAAAACGGTAAATTTGAACTAGCACTTTGAAAAACTGAAAGAGAAAATTATTCGTGAAAACTATCGATAGTTTCGATAGTGTTACAAAAACTGTCGATTGTCTGTCGAGAGGTTTTACAAACCAGTAGATAGTTTACCGATAGTTTTATTTGGTCTATCGCCCATCCCTACTACTGAAACACCTGTGTCACCTGTACAAAGCATAGACAGCATATGGGCTTTTCATGACAATCTGGTCAGCACAAATTGTTCAAGCAGTGACACTATGGGTGGCATAAGTGTTTCCTTGAGGCAATATCTGCAACTTCCAGTTATAGATCGCAATGAAAACCCATTGTTGTTCTGGGAAAGGAATAAATATGTATATCCTGGGCTCTATGATCTTGCACAAAAATATTTGTGCATTGTTGGAACTTCAGTTCCATTTGAAAGGCTCTTCTCAAAGTCTGGTAATGTGATGACAGCAAAACGTAACAGGCTTCATCCCAAACGGCTAGAGAAGCTGGTTTTCATGGCAAATTGTAGTCATCAGGAATGGCAAGAAAAGTAAACATAACAGATATTACGTATAAATTTGGGAAATAGTACATATGTAAAATACCTAAAATTTCAAAGTTGTTTTAAAAAAGATACAAACATACCAAACCTCTGTTATGATATCAAATAAGCAGAATAGTTTGAAACAACAGGCATCATGCAACATTAACTATGTGAAAAGTAAGTAAAAATACACAAAGTTTTGTATAGTAATTAAATTCATATAAGCAGAAGCTCTTGACTGAGCTATAGTTTTGATCACCTGCGATCAACTGAATCAAAGCACTGGTTGCCAGAAGTACTACTTGAATTGGCGATGCAGAAACAATTATCAGATTTTAGTAGATAGATCTACATAAATGGAATTTGGTGAGTGATACATGAATTGCAGTTCGTAGTCACCAATATTTCAATACTTTCTTGAAAACATAGAGTTGCTTTCTTTATAAAGGTGTCGAGTTTTTTTTATTTTATTTTTCTTTCCAAAGGGGGAGGGGACTGCAGAAATGCCTTCAAGGTTTAGTGCTGATAACCCTATTTTTGAAAGACCATTTAACACATCCTGTTTGTTCTCACACAGGCTTGTGTTGATGTTTTGGTATATTCCCAGTGCATCCCATTCCACCACTACTCACAAATTTATTGCTTTAAAATACTAATTGTGCCAGGATTGTCTGCAACAGTGAATCATCCTTCAAACAAGAAGTTGCTACAATTAAGAAAATTTCTGAAGCCCATCAATACCCACCATCTATAATAAACAAAATTCTCTATGGTTTCCACATGAAAAACTTCTAACTCTTACACTAACACTAAAATAGAATCCTATTTATTGGTTCAGTCCCTTAGCATTGTTCATTTTCTTATAAGATCTGTAAACTCTCCAGGGCCCATCTTCTTAACCTGTTATTATAAAGTGTCTGCTAAAAAAACAGAGATCCTGTTCTACCCCTAAAGTTTTTTTTTTTTTTGATTGGAGGTTTAACGACCACCGTGAGCAACTCAATGGGCTATAAGCAGTCGCCCGTCCCTAATTTCGGGTCACTGGTTCCAGGGAAGGGAGAGAGAGCCAATGCCGTAAGACAAGCACAACATCCATGCCTCACTGGGATTCGAACCCGGACCCCTTACGGACGAATGATCAGAGGCCAGCGCCTTAGACCACTGCGCCACCGGGGCGGCCCCCTAAAGTTTATGCCATACCTATTTCATCCCCCTCAGGACTCAGTATACCTTGGTGACTCGTACTGAAGCATCAACACAAGACTGTGTGAACATAAACAGTATGTGCCCAGATGATCTTCCAAAAACAGCATTATCATTACTAACTGAAGACATTTCTACAGTCCCCTTGGGGAAAAAATTACCTCCTTTATGAACAAAGTATTTCTACATTTTCAAGAAAGTATTGAATTGAAATATTGCTAACCAAAAACTGCAATTCAGATATCCCTCACCAAATCCCACTTATTGGATGTCTCCTAAAATCTGGCAACCAGTCCTCTGATTCTGTTGAGGGTGATCAAGACCATACATAGCATGGTCAAAAACTGCTGTTTATATGAATTACTAGACATAAACTCAGTGTATTTTCTTAATTCTCAGGAAATATGCAAAATTTAATCATAGTTTAAACCACTGCAGTAAATAGAGTAATTGTTAAAAGGATTACATAAAAATTGAAAACTCAATGTTAATACAATCCCTGGAAATGTATGTAGTGAGAATAATTATTTTGATGAGATCATATCTTAATCACATGAAACGATAACTTTATGGAATTGGTTGTTCTAAATCAGAGTTATAAATTCAGAATTTTTGTCTGTCAGTACGAATCCTGGCACACACTTTCCACAGCTCCATTTTCATTAAATCCCTGACCAAGTCCTGGCTCCATGATGTTTTCTTGGGAAAGGGAAGCAAAATGTTTTCATTATATATGGCTAACTGATATTATTTCTATTTTGCCAGCTTTCTCCAAAGTTTGAATTCAAAAGGTTACCTGCTGGCAGTGTGCCTAAAAGAAAGCCTTTTTGAGTAAATTTCCATAATTTCACTCCCAGATGTACTATCTACTGTGGATTTCTTTACTTATGTGGGCAGTGTAAGTTTCTTAGACTGAATTTGCAAAATTCTTGATTATGCATTTTTAAGTTTTCTTAACTTGCTACCTACCATAGGGTTAATATTTGATAAAAGAAAAAAAGTGTTATAAAACCCAAAAATATTTCTCAGATAAATTGTTCACATCATAGCCTTTTTTTATAATAATGGTCAATGTTTTCATTTCAGAGCACTCTTTCAAAATTCGCTTTATTCGTTACAAAAATACATGAAACACAGTCACGCCAGCAACACAGGCAGTGTGATGGAAGGCAGAAAATAAAACATGAAATGGTAAATACAATGAAGTGTATTTACCCTGATCATAATGTCTTCCAGGACTCTTGTATATCATCATCATCATCATTGTCAACCATTATCAATCCACTGCTGGACGAAGGTCTCCCCAAGTTTCCTCCACAACGGTCTGTCTTGTGCCAGTCTCCTCCATGTCACCCCTGCATACTTTCGAATTTCATCCACCCATCTCCCATGTGGTCTTCTTCTGGGTCTTTTCCTGTCCCTTGGAATCCAATCTAAAATTTCGGCTGTCCATCGATGATCTGTCCTTCTGGCAGTATGTCCAGCCCATTGCCATTTCAGGGATTTAACTCTGATCATGATGTCTTCCACTCTTGTCATTTTTCGGATCCACGAGTTCCTCTTCTTATCTCTCCTGGTTACACCAAGTATGCACCTCTCCATGCTTCTTTGAGTTGTCCGCAGCCTTTGTATGTCTCTTTTAGTTAAGGTCCACGTCTCTGCACCATACGTAAGCACTGGAAGGATGCATTGATCAAAAACTTTTCTTTTAAGACATAATGGCATATTGCTCTTGAAAATTATGCTGTTTCTTCCAAAAGCTCTCCAGGCAAGTTTTGTACGCCGATTAATTTCTTCATCAATGTGACCCTCACTAGATATCTGCTGTCCAAGATAAACGTACGTGTCTGTTATCTCCAGCTTTTCTCCATCAATCGATAAGTCTTCATTTCTTGTAAAAGCATTGAACATCACTTTTGTCTTCTGAAAGTTCATTTTTAATCCCACTTCTTTACTCTTGTTGTATATATATATATATTAATGAGTTCAGTTCAACCACAGATAAATTACAATCCTAATACAGAACCCAATAACAACATCCCTAAACTCCTAACAAGAGGGAATATCCTTCAAAAATCAAATAACCCCCTCCCCCCCCCCCACCTTCATCACCACAGAAAAAAAAAACCACATTTTTTAATAATAATATATAACTGTACCCCAGAACACCAGATCACTCATCAGGGAAAGACATCTGGTACCCTGGGATAGAGGTTCAGGTTTCATGAGAGTGCTAAATTTTAAAGCCAATAGTTAGATATCTTAATTAATTTCTTAAAAATATCTCTTTCATGCACTCTGTCTTCCCTACCTTATGCACTCTGTCTTCACTACAGTTATATATTATTATTAAAAAATGTTTGGTTTCTTTTGGTGGTGAAGAAGGGTGGGAGGAGAAGGGGGTTATTTGATTTTTGAAGGATATTCCCTCTTGTTAGGAGTTTAGGGATGTTGCTATTGGATTCTGTATTACGATTGTAATTTATCTATGGTTGAACTCATTAATATGCTGATTATGTTTGAAACCTGCAGCATGGTGTGGTTTTGCAGAAATCATATTACATTTGTTTGCAAGTTACAGGTTACAGTTTTTTAAGTTAAGTGATATATATAATGTTTTGGAGTTCGGATCAAGTACTGTATATACATATATAGATATGCATTTGTAGAAAATAGAAAGACAGATTGGGGCGCAATATTTTGCGGTTTACCCCGGGCGCAGAAATCCCTAGATACGCTTCTGTGACTCTCACTACAGTCCACTTCCAGAGCTGTTTTATATCCTCTGCCCGACCTCAGTCATCAACTGCCTCCTCTAATTCCACTGTCTGGCTACGGCCCTGTTACCCAGATCTGTAATGTGAAACAATATGAGTTGAAAAATCTAGATAAATATTATAAGTACCCATATAAATTGCACAGAGTGATAGGAGATGAAAACTTCCAACTACCATGAATTAGTTTCCATTTTTAAAAAAATTGCCTTAAAAAATGTGTCAGGATAAAGCAGAAATATCAGGAAAAAATATTCCTCTGGCTTAACTTGTACTAATTGCTATGCAGGAAAGCTGCAAAGCATAATTTATCATTTCATCATTTTCCCCCCTACAAATGGTGGTTATCTGTTAGTTTGCTTGTTTCACATATATTGTATATATATATATATATACGTATTTGGTGTTGAAATTTTCTTTTTGATTTATAATAACTCTGCATATATTGCATATCTCATTATCAATCCACTGTTTGATAGTCTCCCCAAGTTTCTTCCACAATGGTCTATTTTGTTCCGATCTCCTCCATGTCATGCCCGCATGCATTTGAAATTCATCCGCCTATCTCCCGTGTGGTCTTTTCCTATCCCTTGGAATCTAGTCTAGAATTTCGGTTGTCTTTCAGTGGTCTATTCCTTTGGCAATATGTCCAGCCCATTAGTATTTCAGGAATTTTACTCAGATCATGGTGCCACCCATTCTTGTCACTTTCCTGATCCAAAAGTTCCTCTTATCTTGCCTGGTTACATCACACATGCATCTTTCTATGCTTCTTTTAGTTGTCTGCAGCCTTTGTATGTGTGTTTTAGTCAAATCCAAGTCTCTACCCCATATATAAGAACTGAAAGGATGCATTGATTAAACACTTCTCTTTTAAGAATAATAGTAATTAGCATATTGCTCTTGAGAAATGTGTTTCTTCCAAAAGCTCTCCAACCAAGTTATATAAACCGATTAATTTCTTCATCAATGTGACCCTTGCATGATACCTGTTGCCCAAGGTAAATGCAATCATTATCAGTCCACTGCTAAATGAAAGCAAGGCCATCTAGAAAACATAAGCCCATAACATTAGAGAGATGAGTTCTCTCTCCTTTTGATGTTGCACAGAAACCATGGCTACCAATTGGTTTCCAACGCTGTCATGTGTGGCGTCAAACACGACACCAACGCATCAGTCCGTGTAACGTGAGAGTGACATCATAAACGGAAGGAACTCATCTCTCAAATGTCATGGCCTTGTGTTTTCTATAGGGCCTTGACTAAAGTCTTTCACAACTGTCTATCTTGAGCCAGTTGCCACCATTTCCCTCCGGCATGCTTTCAAATTTCACCCACCCATCTTCCGTGTGGTCTTCTATCTTTTGGTATTCAGCCTGATGTTTCAGTTATCTATTGGTGGTCAGTTCTATAACATATATATGTGTGTGTGTGTGTGTGTTATGGACAATATCTATAGAACTGCCACCGATAAATAACTGGATGAAATATTAGACTGGATACCGAAGGACAGAAGAAGAAGAGCACAGGGAAGATGGGTGGTTGAAATTCAAAAGCATACCAAAGTAATATGGAGCAGAGTGGCTCAACACAGCTGCAGAAGAGACTTGGGGAATCTTTCATTCAGCAGTTGATTGATAATGGTTAACAGTGATGATGATGTTAGTTTTATATTGATTATTGGTTAAAAAGAAATAAAGTAATGTCAGTTTCAAGTCAATGACAGATCTCAGAACATTTGATTACAATAAGCTCTACAGTGAATGTATGGCCCTGTAGAAGTTACCCTTCATTCCGTGAATTATGTAAATCTGATTTGGCATCACATCATATTTTGAAATTTATATGTGTGTGTGTGTGTGTGTGTGTGTAAATCTCCTGTTTCATAAGCATCAAAAAAAAATTCTGATTTTTCACAGTGCTTTATATTTTTTATACTAACTATTTTCTGCTAAGAACAAATTATTTGAATATGATCAGTTGGATTGTAAGTAAAATTCTAGCAATTCAATACATTTTTTCATGTCATTTGCAAATGTATGTCTTATGCATTGTAATAAAAAATATTGTACAAATTGTCACACTTTGCAGTGTTGTGATGTAATGTGGGTTTCATATCATTATCACATTTTGAAATATGATTTCTCGATATAAGTTTCATTTCTTATGTATTAAAATGAACAAAGCATTTGATTTCTCCCACATTTTGCATTTTTATATTGCTAGATTTTCTGCTGAGAATAAGTAATTAGTTGTTTATTTAAAGATATATTTTGTTTGGCACAATCATCCAAACCATAAATAAATTGTTTGTAATTGAATATGATTTTCTTACTTTTCATGTAATTTGCACTGTATGCCTTTAGTGTTGTAATTGAAAAAATCTTATAAATTGTCAAAGTGTTGTGATGAACCACCAGCATAGTGCAGTTGCTTTAAGTCACTATGCACTGTCTGGGAGGCACTTTCTGACGAATGTTCAAATCCCGGTCCTGCCGGCTTTCTGGTCTTTGTTTTCCACAGACTCCCTGTGTTTGGGGACCTGAATGTGTGGATGTTTCCCTGTGAAGTTGTACCTGGATGCAATTTATCCCTTGGTCCTCCAGGTGTGTGTGTGTGTGTGTGTGGGAGGGGGTTGGACGTGGGGTTAATGTTACGAAATCTCACAAAAATGCTCATTGAGAAAGCCAGGGCCCACACAAGGCTGTCAATTCATTGAAGAAGTGTGTTGAAATCTGGGGTATTTAATCTCACTATTGAATTCTAAAATTTGATTTCTTGATATCAAAGTTTTAAACTTTTTAAATATAATGTCCTTATTTTTCATATCATTTGCAATGTATGCCTTTTGTACAGTAACTAAAATATAAAAAAAAAAAGCCAGTGTTGTGATGAAATGTGTGCTTTGAATCTCTTGTTATCATGTTCTAAAGTTTGATCCTTCATTCCTTATATATTATATCAAAATTTGTAACTACAGTCACAAATTGTATATGTTTTTAGTGCAATGTTATGATTTATGGGAGTGAAAAAAACATTTTATTACTGTTGCATCTGTTACTCACATTTAAAATAATATTGCTCATAGTTTTAGAAGACATGATATTTGGTCACAGAATGTAATGTACAGTGACAACTAGAATTCATTCCTTTTTATTAAAGCAAACTGAGTATTTGAATTTCTTCAAAATGTGTTTTCATATTGCTACCTTTCTGCTGAGGAGAACATTTAGATGTGGTCTTCTGTCTTTTGGTATTCAGTCTGATGTTTCAGTTATCTATTGGTGGTCACTTTCTGCTGAGGAGAACATTTAAAGTTTATTTTAAGTGTTAGTGTTGTTTGGTACAGATTGTAAACAAAATTTTAATAGTTCAATGTAAATTTCTTATTTTTTATGTATTTTGCAATATGTGTCTTTTGTGTTGTAATTAAAAATGTTATATAAATCATCCCAATTGGTAATGTTGTGGGGAAATTTGTAGTTTCTATATCTCATTGTCACATGCTAAAGTTTGATATCATGATATTAAAGTGTCATTCCTTATATTACAAACAAACTGAGCATTTCAATTTTCTCCCAACGATTTGCATTTTTACATTGGTACACGTTTTGCTGAGGACAAGAAATTTGAAGTTCATTTTAAACAGGATTGTTGTTTGATAAAGTCAACCAGACTAAATAAATTATAGTAATTATATATAAATTTGTTATTCATGTCATTTGTAATGTATGCATTTTGTGTTGTAATGGAAAAGAAAGCAAAAATTTATACTTCACAGTATTGGTAAAATTTGTAAATTCGGTATGTTATCCATTTTGATTATACTGCTCATCTGTTAAATAAAAATATGAACTGTCATATTTTAGCTTTTAATTATAAGTAGGGTAGTAAACATGAAAACTTCCTAGTATTGATATTTTACTTGATTATAATGATGAGTACAGTTGATGTGGGTGCGCATTGGCTTTGCTTTGTGATAAAATCATGTAAACAATGAGAAAATTTTCTTTTTGCTTTGCACAAGTGTACTCACTATTTGACCTTGATCAGTAGTTGGACGTCACAGAAAGAGGGAAAGCAGGTTCTCAAAGAATGGTCGTATTAATATAAAGTAAGCTGATGACAAAAAAAGCAAATAACTATATACAGAATATATATATAAGCATAATAAAGGTTACATGTAAATTTTCAAAACAGCTTTTGAAATTCCAAAGCACCTGAGGCTACATAAAAGAAAAGTCAAAAACATACAAAATTGAAAGCAGTAGCAACTGATTTGGAAAAATCAAAAGAACAGATCTAACAACCAACTGGGAGAAAAGAAAGAGGAATGTAGAACTATGGCAAGATGCTATCTATGGTTTCATCAAGAGCTAGGCACAGATAACACCTCATACCTCTGTAAAGACCAACAAGTGTGGATTTTGCATCATCCAGTCTGCTACAAAAACAGCAAATGATAAACAGAAAATGCAAATAAAAAATTAAAATAAAATTAACCTACTCCAAAACAACTAAAAAAACCCCAGATATAACCTCCCCCACCCCCACCCCCCAAAAAAAATTTAGGAGAAAATATAAAGCACCCAAAAAATGAAAACTATGTCTATGTGTGTATATATATGTTTCCCAACTGTTAAGGAAGTTTTTTCAAATTTCTGCTTTTTTTTTTTTTTGGTTTCTACAAATATAGAAGACTTGGGTGTCATGCATCCGAATTTTTATAGTTCTGGTTGAAAAATTGTAGAAATACAAATACCATGTTGCTCTAGCACTCATTTGCATTTCCTCAACAACAAAAGCTACCTTCTTTGATATATCTGCCACTGGTTGATGGACTGTAGCCACAGTTGTTTCTCACCAAAAATATTTGTTTTCCCAACATGCTTGATTCCATTAATGCCATAATCAATGAAAAATAGCTTGAAAAGTGGAAGTTGGTGAAATCAACATGGCACTGTAAAAAACATTTCTGCAGCAGATAAGATTTTTCAAGTGTTTTATTCATTTAAAAAACTGAAATGGCATCTTGAATGCTTCATAATTGTTCACAGAAAGTAAAAATATTGACTTCAGTTTGGCCGCCCCGGTGGCGCAGTGGTCTATGCGATGGCCTCTGATCATTCGTCCGCACGGGGTCCGGGTTTGAATCCCGGTGAGGCATGGATGTTGTGTTTGTCTTATGGCACTGGCTCTCTCCCTTCCCTGGAACCAGTGACCCTAAATTAGGGACGGGCGACTGCTTATAGCCCATTGAGTTGCTCACGGTGGTCGTTAAACCTCCAATCAAAAAAAAAAATAAAGACTTCAGTTTGCTCTATTTTTAATGTATGTCAGTAATGTTAATCTTATGTATTAAAGTGATTAAGTACAAAAAGCATTCATGCTACATATGGTACAATATTAAGAAGTTTTGTGTTAGGAATTATTATGCAGATTTGGTGTGAAAATGGGTTTTTGAAATATAATGACCATCTTAGTGGTGTACTAGTCTGCTGGATCTGTGTTTTGAGTTCTGAATGCGGCATGAGTAGTGTGCTTGTCTTTCTCTTTCTCTCTTCCATGGAACCAAGTGCCTTAAATTAGGGACAGACAACTGCTTATAACCAATGGATATGCTCGTGGTGATTGTCACACAACACACACACACACACAAAAGGTAAACTTACAAATCTGAGATATTTTTATTTCCACCTGAAAAAGCATTTTTTATTTTACAGAGCAGCTTCTTGTACTTGTGACCCATATTGAAAACAATGTTGCCTGATACAAGTGGACTGATCCAGAGTGATGTACATTTTTGGGTTACTTAATAACTACTGCAGAAAATATCACTTTGCTATGATTGGTCAAAAAGAAAAAATTGGTATAAAAATTACTGTGGCAAAACTTTTTTTTTTTTTTGAATTTTCTAAAGAAACTGTCAGTATGGAATTCAATGGCTGGGGCCAACAATTCCGTGCTGTAACAAAGAGCAGAACAATAGAAACAACTTCACTGCTGTGATGGTGCAGTGGTCTAAGTGCTGGCTTGTGATCATTCATCGAAGATAGGTTTGGGTTTGAATCCCAGTGAGACATGGATGTTGTGTTCATCTTACAGCACTGGCTTTCTCTCACTCTCTTACCTAAAACCTGTAGCCCTATATTAGGAATAGACAACTGCTTATAGCCCATTAAGTTGCTCATGGTTGTCAAAACACCAACAAGTAAAAAAAAATACAGTTTGTGACAAGTAAAAAATATGAGATCAATGAATTTATACCAAATTACTGAAAACATGACTGCCCTGTTGGTGACAGACTAAAAAAATCATAATTAGTATCTAAAGTGTACTATACAAATGATAAAACTATACACACTCTCCACCATTTTCTGAAAAACCATGAAAATGACAGCAAATTAAATGATTTAATTGAACCCATGCAGTAAATATCAAACCTTTCATTCAAAGTAGCAGAAAGGTAATCACTACACTGGCATCTATTCAATGCCAGCAAGCATTATCCTCTGAAGGCAAAAGAAATCTTATAAAGAATTATTATCTTCATGTATAAAAATTAAGCAATTGAAATTGTATAATCATATGTATATACTGTACATTTGTTCAGCATTTATATGATCAGCCACAAATGTTATTTGCAAACAAGTTAATATGGCAATAGCATGTAAGCCTAAAATAAATCAACATGTACGTCTTCCTTTTTTTAAGTTGCAAAGTAAAAGGATGCAAATGTAAGCCTGCCGCCCCGGTGGCGCAGTGGTCTAAGGCGCTGGCCTCTGATCATTCGTCCGTAAGGGGTCCGGGTTCGAATCCTGGTGAGGCATGGATGTCGTGTTTGTCTTACGGCACTGGCTCTCTCCCTTCCCTGGAACCAGTGACTCTAAATTAGGGACGGGCGACTGCTTATAGCCCATTGAGTTCCTCACGGTGGTCGTTAAACCTCCAATAAAAAAAATGTAAGCGTGAATTCCAGCAAATGAGACATCAATAACACACCATTGGTTTGTAAAGAAATGTAAGACCACAAAAGGCTCAGAAGAATATTTCTGAACTCATCCGAGTGAACAGGTTTAAAATGGTCATTCAGCACTAATTGAAGGTATTGTTACAAGGAATCTCTGTGCATATGAAGAAGATGCTGTAACAAGAGACTGTATGAATGAATCTAAACTAGGTATTGATTATCTTGCATATAATTGAGAAACGAACCTCCCTGAAGATAGAATTCTTCACAAATGCATGGAAACCAATACAGGAACCGTGGGTTTGATTCTTGCTCCAGTGCAATGTAATCTTCAAGTTTTCTAAACTACATGGACACGGTCAAATTACGGCACTTTTGTGCCACCAATAATATTAGGTATTGACTTTTCAGAAATCCAATGAGTGCTTGGGCAAAGGGCATCGTGTTTTATTCCTAAATGACAAAACAGGCACATTCTTCAAAGTCACACGTTCTCAGTTCTTCCAAGAAGCGTAACTATGTTTAAGGCAAAACGTGCTTCCAACATTCTCGCCGGGAATTAGGAACTGGCGTATTAAAAAGGGAGGCGGCTTTAACGAAGCTCCCGAAGTGAATGAATCTTAAATACATGCGAAATCAAAACTCCCACCTCACAAACAGGATCAGGATCTATATCATCATCAACCATTATCAATCCACGGCTTGACGAAGGTCTTCGCAAGTTTCTTCCACAACGGTTTGTCTTGTGCCAGTCTCTTCCATGTTACTCCCGCATACTTTCGAATTTCATCCACCCATCTTCCATGAGGTCGAATCTTTTCCTGTCCCTTGAAATCCAGTCTAAAATTTCGGTTGCCCATCGATGGTCTGTCCTTCTGGCAATATATCCAGCCCATTGTCATTCCAGGGATTTTACTCTGATCATGATGTCTTCCACTCTTGTCATTTTTCTGATCCACAAGTTCCTCTTCTTATCTCTCCTGGTTACACCAAGCATGCACCTCTCCATGCATCTTTGACTTGTCTGCAGCCTTTGTAGGTCCCTTTTAGTTGAGGTCCACTTCTCTGCACCATACGTTAGCACTGGAAGGATGCATTGATCAAACACTTTTCTTTTAAGACATAATGGCCTATTGCTCCAGAAAATTATACTGTTTCTCCCAAAAGCTCTCCAGGTAAGTTGTACACGCCGATTAATTTCTTCATATATATATATATACATAATCATCAAGCATTGTCAATCCACTGCTGGATGAAGGTCTCCTCAAGTTTCTTCTTTTTTTCTTTTTTTTTTTTTTTTTTTTTTTTTTTTGATTGGAGGTTTAACGACCACCGTGAACAACTCAATGGGCTATAAGCAGTCGCCCGTCCCTAATTTAGGGTCACTGGTTCCAGGGAAGGGAGAGAACCAGTGCCGTAAGACAAACACAACATCCATGCCACACCGGGATTCGAACCCGGACCCCGTTCGGACGAATGATCAGAGGCCATCGCTTAGACCACTGCGCCACCGGGGCGGCCAAGTTTCTTCCACAATTGTCTGTCTTGAGCCTATCTTCTCCATGTCACACACACATATATATATATATATATATATTATTATTTCTTCAAGTATGAATACTAAAAAAAGTATGGCTATACTACTTGGATTTAGGTAGCATAGATACTAAAAAGTATTGCTATACTACTTGGAGTTAAGTAGTATAGGCTGTAGCCATACTTATGGACTTGTCTTAAGCCACTGACACCAGGGAAGGCTGAGAGCTAGTGCTGTAAGATGAAAAAAAAACACTCATGTCTTACCGGGATTCGAGGCCGGACGAATGGCCACATGCCAGTGCTTAGACCACTGCATTACCAGGGGCCAGGGCGGCACCGGATGTTGTGCTTGTCTTACTGCATTGTCTCTACATTATCTGGAACCAATATGAGCCTAAATTCGGGACTGGCAACTGCTTACAGCACATAAAGTTACTCACAGTGATCATCCCCCCCTCCTCCTACATAAAAAAAACCACCATACACACGCGTCTACAACTTGATATTTTGGGTATTTTTCCAGATACCAAGAAGTGTCATTTTCAGTGAGTATTTTTTTTCTGCAGGCATTGTTTCAGGGATTCCTGCCGGCCATTTATGGCAAACTATATCGGTGTTTTCAAAATTCAGAACCATTCTATAGCTAATTTCACTGCATACTAAATGTGTTTTAGAAATGGGAAATTCTTTTTTCGATAGTTGGGCTCATTGTGTGTGAAACTATCGTTTATTTGTTTATCGTTATTATTTTCTAAATGCGGAACTATTCTACAATAGATCTCATCGTAAAACCATCAGTGTTCTAGAATTGCGTAGTCTTAGACACTCGACGATCGCTCTGTTACATTTAATAAATTACTTAAAAGGAAAAGATTTCATTGTCACTCAGGACAAATTATCAGCATTTCCAAAATTACGAACTATTCGACAGTTGATCTCACAGTGTGTAAAACTACCAGTGTTTTCGAAATGTAGAACCATTCGTTAGATAATCGTCGAACTATCCATACATTTTAAAATGTTCAACGTTTTAGGTGACGATTTTACAACGAATAACATGAACTGTCGATAATTAGATGGTCGATAGTTTCCAAAACCTATCGCGCAGCGTTTTAGGCAACGGTTTTAAAACGAATAACCAAGCGAATAACATGAACAGTCGATAGTTTGCAAAAACTATCGCGATACTATCAGAAGACTAAACTATTCGAAACTGGGCTGTCGATAGTGCTGCAACTATCGATAGTATCGATAGTGCGAATACTATCGCCCATCCCTAGTTGCCTGAGCCTGACAAGACATGCTTTGGTTTTGAAATTCGTAACGGCAACCGGGACCGGAAGATTGTTGTTGTTGTTGTGGCTCGTTGTTTGAATGTTGTAAACACACGCCGAAAGTAAATTTAATGATATTTAGTTATAGATTGCGGCAGTTTTCAATACGGAAGGCACTGGTAATTTGAATTAACTTTAACTGTAAAAATTTGTTGGACGGTTATTGTAATTATAGTATTTTTTTCAAGTGGAAATTTCATGTTGAATTCTGTGCAAGTAATTTTAAAGACGTTATTTGGTGACGAAATCAACTCTTCTATTTTAGATAATTACAGAAACATTTAAATTGATGTTGTATTTGTAACTTCTGTTTCCAACAAAGCATTTTCTGTAACTTCGATGTTTCCAATGGAATCCTTTCAGTTTCTGTAATTTAGCACAAATCCATCCACGGTGACATTTCCATTCCTTAACAGTGCAGGGATCACTTAATGAATTAAAATATCTTAATAATATGTTGGTTTAACTACCTTGAAATGCATATTATTTCTGACAATGATTTCACAGAGGAGTAGCTTCTCTGATCAACGTTAAAGGATGTGGGATGTCCTAACACTTATAAATAGCAATACTTTTTATTAGTGTTAGGACACACTAAAGTATACTGTGATACTTTTATTAGTGTTAGGACACACTAAAGTATACTGTGATACTTTTATTAGTGTTAGGACACACCAAAGTATACTGTGATACTTTTATTAGTGTTAGGACACACTAAAGTATACTGTGATACTTTTATTAGTGTTAGGACACACTAAAGTATACTGTGATACTTTTATTAGTGTTAGGACACACTGCAAAGTATTAGGGAGTAAATAAGTCGTCTACTTTCAGGACTTGTACTGTGTCACGGGAAACACATCCATGAGATGCTTTGTCACTGTTTAGACTTCATAATGAATTTCTGGACTTAAAATTATTTTTTCCTTGTTACTGTATTGTATTTGTTTAAATTATGTCATGTTATGTAATTTCACTTAAAGTACTCAATGGGGATGCAAAACTACAAATCAGTTTAGTAATGATTTTGGAATATACCAATGTAACATCAATTCAGGTTATTCATAAATGAGGACTTCTAATGGTTAATGGTCACTAAACCCAGGCAATGGTACATATCTGATAAATTACAAAATTTACTATAGCAAATGTTATAAAAGGCTAGACTTCCAATTTTCAACTCATTGCATAGTTCAATGTATCTGTCAACTTTGTTTTTCATTAGCATGCACACACCATCACAGGGCAAGGAAACTAGCTCTGACATGTAAATGCTGCTGCTGACTATTTTTATAGAAAAATAATTTTAATGCCACAGTAACACAGATTTTGTTACACCCCAAAATGTGGATTCTTAGAATAAAACAGAACAGATGTGCTTTTTTTTATTGCTTAAACTTGAGCTGTCAACTCACTCATTCTTGTCTTCTGCCATGTAACAAAATAAACACATTTTAAGAAATTGTAATTGAACTATGCAATTTCCTGTAATTTTATTTTTGAGTTCTTATGATTTGTGCAGTTATTATTTTTAGTTGTGGGGGCGCAACTGAGGAACAGAAGGTCATAAAACTATGTTAGTCACTATCACCAAACAAATTCCCTCTGCTACTAAAGAAAGACAATAAAAGCGTTTGAAGCTTATTTCTTAATAGAATATGTTTAAAGCATTAAATGCATGAAATAGAGAAAAAAATTGGGGCGTGAGGTAGAACTGGCCTAATGTTCTCATGCCAGAGCCCATTTAATAGGGGGGCTGCAGCCCCAGGCAACACATTTTCAAGGGGCCCCAGAATTATGCAGGATGCTTGAAGAATTGACAGAGTTCTACAGGTTTTTTTTTTTTTTGTAGATTACACAATAAAAACTATAAGAAACTGTCTTGCAAAAAAAAAAAATTCCCATTTCCGCTTTTTTAGGATTCCACAAAAAGTATAGTCTCCTCCAGTTCATCCTCAAATCTTTTGAAAGCATGAAAGTATTCCAGATGTTTTTTGTACACATCTGTAATTGGGGAAAATTTTCATACATTAAAAAAAAATTGTTTGGATCATATCATTTTGTCCACTACTTCGATATAATTTCAACAACCTGAACCTTGGGGGGGGGGGGGGTATTAAAACAGAACTGAACTGGTATCCATTTTTCAACCACACATTTTTACATTTTCCTTGCTTGCACTGATTTGTCCATGAGTAAACTTCAATATGGAGGGAATATTTTTATGGCTTTCTCATAGTTTGGGAACGTTTTCTCCTGGGTATTTTAATTTTTCATACCCATAGTGAAATCCTAGATGTGCCACTAATACTGGGTCCCCAAAATACTGTCCAGCCTCTGGGCTCCCTGTCTCCTTAAATGTGCTCTGTCTCATGTATAACTGAAGCTGTGTAGCTTTTGTTGTAGAGTGCTTCAATTCAATTTAATGTTTTGGACATGTGCTACATTTTCTTTATATAAAAATAAACTTTTTTTTTTTTCATATAAAAGATAGGCATTTAAGTATGGAAATTATAATTCTAAAAATTGGTGGCAGAGCTAGTTTCTTTGATCCATGACAATAGGTGTCTGCAGGTCTTATGTAAACAAACTGAATTAGTACATGGAATCACTTAATGCACTAAAATTCATAAGCCCACCCATTTACATTCGAAGTTTAAGCCATTGTCCAGTATATCTGTTTGGAGGGGGACCAGAAAAATTACACACACACGCACACATATATATATATAAGGAAGTAAATAAACTTGCATTGGTGTACTACATATCTGTTCTGGGAACCGTGCGAAGCTTCTGGAACCACAGGCAGAGCATATAAGCAATAACCACTCATATCGATACAAGGAACCCCCCCTCCCTTCTCATTTATTCAACATAAAAAACAAAAACACCTGCCCAATAAACCCAGTACTTGAAAAGATCTGGAGCAGAAACATACTTCCAAATTAACTGAAAAACTAATATTTATAGATTAATCCTTGAAGAATAATATATACAAACGCAATACCATCTACTTCAACAAAACAAAATACAAAAAGACGGGGGACCGGGCACCAATCTTCAGGGAAAAACATACCCGACTCCCATTCTGATTCAGGTTTCATGCAGGCATATGATTAACTCTAATAAGTTCCAAACAAGAGCTAGCAATTTTGTTAAAATTTAGAAAAAACACCTGGTTTTTCCTACCTGAACCATAGGAATTTATAAAAAACTCACATAGACCAAACATACCACTTTCTAAGTTTAGAACCAAATTAACACAACACTTCCAGGCACACGTGCACCCCTAACCACTTAATTACACGCCTGCGTAAAACCTGAGTCGGGGATGTTTTCCCCTGAAGATTGGTCCCCGGCCCCCTTCCTTTTTGTATTTTGTTTTGTTGAAGTAGATGGTACTGCGTTTGTATTTATTATTCTTAGTATTAATCTAAAATTATTAGTTTTTCAGTTAATTTGGAATTATGTTTCTGTTCCAGTTCCTTTCAAGTGCTGGGTGTTTTGGGGAGGTGTTTTTGTTTTTATGTTGAATGTACGGGAAAAGGCGTGGGGAGGTTGATTTTTGTCTTATGCAGGGGGTTTCTTGCATCGACATGAGTGGTTATTGCTTATATGTATATATATATATATTACATTAAAACTTCCAAATAGCGGACATCGAAGGGGAAAGAAAAACTATTTGTTATTTCGAAGTCTCCGCCATTGGGAAAATCATGCTTTATGACAGCATGCTATGTTTATAACATAGAATAAGTGAATATAAGTAAGTAAATGCAATACTGAGAGCAAACTTGTACTAGGGTCATCCACATCACTTCATCCAGGCCATGTAACCCACCATCTCAGATTTTGATAAAATTTGGCATGGAGGCATACTTCACCAAGATATAGAAAATGACCAAATTTTAACTTCCTACACCTCATAGTTTCTCTGATACAGAGCTCCAAAGTTTCACTAAACACCAATCGCACACTTAGAGCAACGGAGTACCACTTTTCCCAAAATGCTGCATAATTGTAGTGCTATTTAGTTTAGAAGAAAGAAATTTTGTACCCTTATGCAAAAGAGCTTCCAGAATAAGAAATCATTTTAAATTTCATTGAAAACACCAAATAAATATTAAATTAAATGCAGTGGTAAAGTGAAAATTTAAGAAAAAAACTTGCTATTCTATATTAGGCTCTACAGCAAATAGCAGAGGTATGAGGGAGCTCTTTTTTTAATGTATATTGGTCTTTGACATATACTGTCACATAACAAGAAAAACAAATAGTGGCTTTCAGCTTGCTTTTGAAGATACGTGCAAATATCTGAAATGCGTGTAGGGTTCCACTTCGTCAATTCAACCACTTTTTTTTTTTTTATTAATTATAACTCATCTCTGATATTCAATAAACTTCACAAGGAGATAAAATTAACAAGGACACAAAAATATAAAAAAATTATGTTTTCTTACACCATATAGTTTCAGAAATACCATATTAACGGGTCATTCCATGTCAAATCAACACGGCTTACAACCTCACCTCAGAATTTTATGAAATTTGGCACACGTGTAAAGGTTATGGAGAAATGAATTAATGCCAATTAATTAGCCTCTATCTCTTTTGGTTTCTGAAATACACAACTTCGAAAATGGACTGAAAGCTTGAATTTTCACTTTTCATGTATTACAAAATCGCCCATGTTTTATTTCCTATTTGGCACAGAACTTGAATTGGTATCTTTGGAAAGCATTTGATGTGACCTTTCATATGATATATCACATGAATATATTTATTTAATCTCTGACCTGCTGTATCTCAGAAAGGGGTATTTTTATTTTTTTCAAAATTTTATATGTTATTCGTATATTTATGTTCTACAATATCTGTGAATCTCAACTTGGGACCACAATGGGATAATCAGTTATGAATTTAAATAGGAAGCCCTACCCCTCATTTTCATACTAAAATTACTTATTTGTACATACACCATTTTGTACTGAAAAAGATTCTTATCAAATGTATACAAAACAAATGGATTTTGTGCAATCAAACAATTGCCTCCAAATGGTTTTAGCTTATCAAAAAAATATATTTTTTTTATATCTACTGAGTTATAAAAAGAAACTAGTTTGTCTGCATATTTTTATCTAAAATGGCATATGAGCTATTATTTTTTGATAAAAATTTTATCCTACAATAGATTATGTCTGATTAAAAAATATGCATGTCAGCAAGTTTATAGTTCTGTCACAATACTACTATTGAACAGATGGATCATAAAATGGAAAAGGGAAATAGCTTTTTAATTAATTGGGGAAATTAAAAAAAAAATGGAAATCAACTTACAGATTTTGAATTTGTGTTTAACTGTCAAGTCCAGGAAACACTTTTGTTCATTCTAGCTTTTAGCTGTGGCATAATGCTGGAGCTATTTTCAAAGTTAATTTAGAAGATGCAGCATACATTTGGTCAGTACTGAAGCTACAGGTATTTGTAATATGTCAGGGTTTTCAGGATAATAAAATGATGGAGATGGACTCTGGGGATGGAGGAAGTTAACTTAGATTTCTTGTAGATCATAATTCACTCTGAGAATACATCCTACCCACCACTGTGCTTCATAAACACAAGTTACAAAGCCATGTAACTGTTCTATTTCAAGTTCTCCTTCTTCTTTAGTGACTTTCACTTCCTTGCCTGTTGTGGAATTAGAAAAAAAATTGCATAGAAGTGGGCTACTGCTACATGGTATGAAGGCATGCAACTTCTGGGTGCCAGGGACAACACGAGGCGACAAAAAACGCTCCTGTAAAAGAAATTTTTCTTTCTCATATTGCTGGGAAGTGACATAAGCAAATTGTATCCCTGCAATATTAGAGGATGCCCATTCATACAATTGCAGGGCAGTCATTATTTGGTCTGTGTATAGACGCTGCAAGCTGGCACGAGCTGCTAGTCTCTTCACAGTTTCACCAATACCGTCTGGCACTCCTTTTCCATGAGCTGTAGCAAAGAAATGCCATTCTGCTTGAATTCCGAAATCCTTTATGTGACAGCACAGGTTTAAAATTTGTTTACGATTCCTGTAGTGAGTTGCTGCGCCATCAGAAAAGTACATCATTTTCCTAGGGGTCCCATTAAATCTTTTGGCTAAAAACTGAATTAACTCTTTTTGAAACAAATGAACAGCTATAGTATTGTGATGAAGGCATTCAGAAATTATCACAAAACTAATATTTTCTATGCTGTGCTATTTTCAAGCAACAGTTCACCCATTTGTTTTAATATACAACAAATGGGTGAACTGTTGCTTGTGAGTTGTTCCAGTGAAATCCCTGAACCTCATCTTGAAGAATAAAAGAATAATTTTCAGAAAAATCACAAACTATTACATAATCACCACACTTTAGATTTTTTTACAATCTCCAAAGAAAGATAATTGCTGTTTAGCAATAAATGAATGCCATCGCAGTACTGTCAGTTTTTCAACAAATGAATCAATAAAGTCATCACAAGTGGTTGATAAAGTTCCAAGGACTGACTGATCAACACTCAACCACTGCTTATATGTAATTATTTGAATGCTGTTTTGATGGAAAAGCCTCTCAATATATTCTTTAAATTTCTCAGATTTTGGGCATTTGTTACACTCTCCCAGGTAGCAAATTGGCTGTGGAGGATTACAAACCAATGAAGCCACGCAGGTCTTATATGAATCTATTGGGGTTTCTTCCTCTTTACTCAGTTCCTTCAAATTACATCCAATCAACATTAACTTGACATTTTCATGGATATGACAAACACAGATAATGTGTGTTCCACTGGCACCTGCCAAAATGCAGTTTTTTGGTCGTAGTTCAGCAAATTTGGAAAATCCAATTCTAAGATCTGGGTACTCATCTTTGAACTGTTGAAATGCTTCATTTAGATTACTCAGTGCCAGTCTTTCCTGTACATGTGTTTTTACTCCATCAACCTTCATTGATACACAATCCTTTTTACCTGACATAATTCTACTTACGTCATCACTGTTATAAAATGTTTTTACGAGGCTAGTTGTTTCTTGACTTAAAGTCTTCCCAGGTCTTGGGTTAGGGGATACTAGGATACCTTTCTCCCTGACAAGTTGTTTGGCTTTTCTTACCATGTAATTGGTTGCTCCAAATTCTTTTTCTACCTTTCTGACAGACCAATTATTAGGTAAAACAGTTAAAATTTGCACTTGCAAACTTTTATCGTCGGTGCTATTGGATTTTTCCTTTAACTGAGTTATTATATCCAATTCACCTAAATCAGAAGGTGAATCGCTGTCAGAAATATCCATCACCTTATGTTTTAAAGCTTTGTTTATTTTTTTAAATTTAGCTTTTGGATATTCCATCTCAACCAGCCTTTTTTTTTTTTAATTGGTGTTTCTCCAATACTTTTCAAGCTTTCATTTAAAACACATATTGCTGTTTCTCTTTCATAATCAGAAATATAGCTTTGCTCATCAAGATCAGTATGTATTTCATGTTGTTCATCAGCAACTGTACTGGTGCCTGCCATAATACTGAAGATTCCTCTTCACTTTCAGAAATTAATGTTGATTGTAACTTTTTACGGCATTTATCACAAATTCTATTTCCCTCACTCAAAACAGGAACTTTCTTTACCATCCATTGCAGAACATTCCTTAAATTTTTTCTTACATTTAAATGACTTTGTTCATTTAATGGATTGCAACAGGTGCTCTTGATATTTTATTTGCCGCCCCGGTGGCGCAGTGGTCTAAGGCGTTGGCCTCTGATCATTCGTCCGTAAGGGGTCCGGGTTCGAATCCCGGTCAGGCGTGGATGTTGTGTTTGTCTTACGGCACTGGCTCTCTCCCTTCCCTGGAACCAGTGACCCTAAATTAGGGAAGGGCGACTGCTTATAGCCCATTGAGTTGCTCACGGTGGTCGTTAAACCTCTAATCAAAAAAAAAAAAAAGAAATATTTTGTTTCTGTTCAGAAATTCCATTTTTAAAACTACTTGGCTCAAAATAATAAGCAAAAGAAAAAGAACAAACTTCACTCTACAATAACTTGTAGCAATCTGAGCTGATCTGAGCACCATCTATTTGTTCTCCCTAATGATCTGTGACAAGCCCATCCAGAGGGGCTGGTCAAGCTTAAGGGCTTTATTGACCAAAACCACATGGCTGCCCATCTGTTGTTAATTTACACATAGTGGAACCTGTATCCTCTATCTCTGGGGCAGACATGCCAGGACTTCCTACTACAAGAAAAAGGATTGGCCCCCAGGACAATCACTTGGAAGAACACACAAAGGAGTTTTGTTGCAGGAACAGCAGACATTTAGTCCCGGTCGCAGAAACAGGGCGTCGCAGATCGCTCAACAAATCTTGCAGATCAATTTACTCTCTTTTCTTTTCAGATATAATTCGCACCATAAAAAAAAAGGTCCTCTTTTTTTCTTTTCTGCAGCTTTGCTTAACAAATCTGCAGATAAATAAATGGATCCAAGTACCGTTTCCATTTCCCCCACCCCCGCCGCCGCCTTCTTCCTGTAGACGAAATGTCAGTTCCGTGTGGGTGGGTGGTCAAGGCACATCTTGGCACAGCGGAACTCTGAACGGTCGTCGGGGGAGGGGGGATTACGAGGGGACTCCGTTCTCGAAGGTGGAATGTTGCAGGGCTTAATGTTGGCTTCCGAGGGTACGCAATGCGCAGCTATCAGATTTCCCGGAAAGAGCGAAGTCACAATTTCTGAGGGAGCAGGAAACTGCTCCCTCAGAATTGTTCACTCGCAAATAGAAAAATATTTCTCCAGTCCGTATAACACCCCTCAATTCTTATTTCATGATAAATCCACCAAATCAACGGGCTACTTTTATGAATTTTTCAGCAAATGAGTGAATCTGTTTTCTAATTTTTTGTTCTGCTCCTTAAACATTTCTGATAGCAGAAATTGTAATTCACATGTTTTTTCAGTCATGTAATTTCGTCAAAAATATGTGGTTGCTGTTCGGCGGGAAAGTCCCTTCCTGTTTGTTTACGCTTTCACAGCTCTCGTGCGCGACTGTTAGTATCCGTAGCTTCCTCGCCCCGCTGCTTAAGAATTTCTAATAGTGTATTTTTAGCAGAAATTATATTTTTTCAAATTTTTTTTAATTTATTCATACAACTTTGTCAAAAATGCGTGGCCGATGTTCGGTGGAAAAGCCACTTCCAGTTTATTTACATTTATGCAGCTATCTTGTATGGCTGTTATTTATTCATAGCTTTCCCTGTCCAACATATAACAGGGGAAAAGTAACAAAACTTTCATATTTTGCAATGCAAAGCCCAGGTACCGTATTTTTTTACAAAATGCGTCATGACTATCTAAGCTTAACATCTTTTATCGTTACCGATGCAACAGTAAGTGATGGATTGAGTTCGCGCTTCAGTCAGAATCCAAATAAACTGTATGATACTGTTCTTACATTTTTCCAGTTTTGTCCTCAACTGCGCTCTCTCCCGTATGGGGCGGGGCATAGATATGGGTAATAACTCTCGCCTATGACAGTCGGCGGATTCGATAGGAATTCGTACTTAAGCGTAAACAAATGGGACCCGCCGAACATCAGCAACATATTTTTGACAAAGTAAAATAGAAAACACCTGAAATGTATTTTTTCCTCGCCAAAAATTAATTTTCGATCGGCAGTGGCAAGTGGCCGACAAAAAATTTTGTGCCTTGAAACTTCCTGATTACAGCATAGTATAAATACAATATTGTAATCAGGAAGTTTTTTCTGAAATATTTTATTTCTAAAAATGATTTGTTTTTCTTTAGAAGAAACTTCCTGATTATTGTATCAGAGGTTAAAATTCAGGATGGGATGGCGGGATTTCCGCAGAAAAATTTAAACTCCCGCCGAAATAAAGTTGTTACCCGCCTCCCGCTTGAAGAAATTTTAAGAATATATATATAATCTTGGGTCCGTTTTTGGACCACTCGCAAAATTTGCGCATTAAAAACGTATCCTTCGTAAACATATGTGCGTTAGAAAGCGACCGTTCAGAGTTCCAAATATGCAATCGAATACATTGTTCATGTCTGGAACATAATCAGTTTGTGGACACATGAATCGGCTTCCGTATGTAGCTGCATGAGCAAGTTCACTTTGCATATCGCGGACTGTTAGGAATCAAGCGCGAGATACTTCTTCGGATTCGCGGAAGTCCGCTTTTTCGCCACATTTCGGTTATACTCGAGATCAACGCAAAAAAAAACAACAACCTGAAAACGCTTTTTTTTTTTTTTTGGAGGATGAGTGTGCGTGTGTGTGTTTGTGGGGGTTGGGGGTCGGTCGTTTTCCGTCTGGGGAACGGTATTCCATTTTTCAGAACTTCGGAAAACGAAAGTTAAATGGAAGTGAACAATTTTTCCGCAATCGTAATTTCTTTTTCTCACGAAGTTTCCTCTGTTCAGTATTGTTATTAAATATCAATTGATTGCATAAATGTTTGTATTTCGTCTTGAAAGTGTAGACAACAATTTCCGATATCGGAAGTTCGACGGAGCAAAAGTTTCCATGTAAACTTTAGGCACAAGTTTTTTCCACAGATTCGAGAAACTGACTTTGTCATCTTTTGCATCGTTCTCAAAACTAAAGATAATTACTTTCGAAAAGTGAACATAGACGAAATTCAGATTTAATCTGTAATTGTAATTTTTTTCTCGCGATGTTCCCTCTGCTGAGTGTTGTAAAATAATTTTGTTCAATAACTGATTGTTTCAGCTTGAAAATGGAGGAAAACTTTCCGAAAACGGAAGGCGGATGGAGAAAAGATTTTTTCGTAATCATATTTTTTTTTTTTTTTTTGCATGTTCCCAGTGTCCTGAATTAAATGCCATTTTCCCTCCATAAATAGTTGCAAACGGAAAAACTGCACATTCATCATATCAGAAGAATGGTTGAATCAACCAAGTCTCAATTATGTGAACTGCAAACATCTCATACATGGTGCTCTTTGGCCAAATTTGGCCCTTGCGCCAAAAATACCCATCACCAACCATCTCATACATAGAATTCAAATTATTTTTTCTTTCAGAGCTGAAGGGAAACATGTTCAAAAATAATAAATTAGTTGACCCTTGTAGTACTAAACTTGCACATCACAATGTCCAGTGAAGGTTTATTTTATCTTTCGTGATTGAGATAGATTGCAGATTTCCTTCCTCCACAATGCTACTCTTTTTGAAGTTTGAGTGTGTAGAGCTTGAATCTCTGAAGCAAAACACACACACACACACACACACACACGAGTTTTGGTAGACGAAAAGCTTGGCAGACGAAAAGCTTGGCAGACCAGTTTTTTTCTTTTTTTTTCAAAAATGAATGAAGATGCAGTTATGGAATATTCACTAATAAAGCATAGCTGAAAAAAATGAAGAGTACATGTGCCAACGTCCAAAGTTTTCTAAGAGTTTTATAAGCACACAATTCCATTAGTGTCAAAAGGTTCTGCTTTAAAGTCTTATGTTGCATTTAAGAAACGTACCATGTGAACGTGGCTTTAGCACAGAAAACAGAATTCAGTCAACATTTAGAGATTCGTTGAGCAGCAAAAATCTTAATGCATATTAATTCCAAAATTGGGCCAGATAAGCCCTCAAAAGTAAAACAACAGCTGATCAAAGCTTGCTGACTGCGGCAAGGAATGAAAGACAGACATATATACTTCAGGGCCTGCGGGGTGGGTAGGGTCGAGTGTCCGCAGATTAATTTTGGGTTTCTAATATCTGTGTTGCAGACAGCTTAGCAAAATTCTGCAACTGGGCATTTAGTTGCAGAATCATTCATAATATATAAAACTTAGCTTTTTGTCTGTTTGTACAGGGTAGTCTAGAATAAAAATTTGTTTTAAAGGGATTTCAGTATGAGAAAAATATGCTTTATGAAAATAATTGTAAAATTCTTATTAATAAATGTTCAGGAGCAATTGATTGCCATCAAAATTCTTTGGTAGATGATATGTGATATAAGACATATTGAAAAAGCTGCATGAAATGTCATTTCTGTGTGTGTGTGGTTCGTATTAACATGGTTTTTTTCTGCTTTTTATATCCCAGTATCCTATGATGATCCTAAATTGAGATTCACTGATATTGTAGAGCATAAATATAAGAATAACATATAAAAAAATTTAAAATTCCCTCTTTTTGAGATACGGAAGGTCAAAGGTCAAACTGTTTGACCTTGAAACCAAAAATTAAATAAATATATTCATGTGACATATTATATGAAAGGTCACATCAAATGCTTTCCAAAGATACCACTATCGAGGTTCTGTGCCAAATAGGAAATAAAATATGTGCTATTTTGTAATACACGAAAAGTGAAAATTGAAGCTTTCGGTCCATTTTCGAAGTTGTGTATTTCAGAAACCAAACGAGATAAAGACTTGTTAATTGGCATTAATTCATTTCTCCATAAGCTTTACATGTGTGCCAACTTTCATAAAATTCTATGGGGGTCAGGTTGAAAATACCGTTTTTTGCATTGATTTGACATGGAATGACCCTAACAAGTTTGACAAAATGGCTAGTTCAGCTGTACCCGACAACAAGTTAGGTGAGCATATGCAACAAACTGCTTAGTCATACTCACCTACGGTACATAGATCTATTTTTCATAATTAGTTTTGACTTGAAAAAAGAAACACAAGCAAGTAATTTGTTTTGCACTGTTTCACAAATATTTACATTGATGTTCTTAATATGCCATGATCAACTCCTGAGGATGGAGTCCTTATAATTCATCCAACTTGGAAAATACATATGTTCTTCTAGAACTTGTTGTCATGAGAGCATCGATTAAACATAAAATGTGTCCAAATGGAATATTGCACTCATCTTTAAATGAAGGCCAGTAAAATGAAACTGTAGGGCCATTTGGATGCATAAATTTTAGAGATGCATCACCTTCTTCATAATTGATTTTCTCTATTATTCCTAGAAACCAGTTAGAAACATATACACATGCTGCATAACAATGTGTATGTAACTGCCTTTGTATTCCCAGATTTGCACAGCCAAAATCAAAGAGTAATTTTCATCCAAGCTGTGGAAACTCTGTGTACCAGGTATTGTTTGAGCATGAGAAAATCTTACTTGACACTCATTGCGCACAGCATTCATATCACTTTTCGAAATGAAATGCAATTCTTCTTTTCATGATATTCTTATGACAGAAGCCAAACATCTCTGGAGTGGTTATTTGCTCTTTCAGTAGACGTTGGAGACTTGTTTTTGCAGTGATTCGTTTGACATTCCCACCTATGCCATCACAAGAAGACTTCCAATTGCTGGTGGCAAAGAAAGACCATGAAGCTATCACTGCAAAATCATTAATCTGATGACATAGATTTATGAAGTTTTTATAGTTTTTGTAATGAGCAGCACAACCATCAGTAAAATAATGTACTTCTTTTTCTTGTTGGTAGTTCTTTTTTAAGAAAATTATTATTTCACTCTGAATCTTGTACACCATTGCAACATCATGATCAAAATCATCAGAAATGAAATAGTGATTTGATGCAGAGTTCAAAGATTCAGAATTTCTTTTACAGTAAATAACAACAGGGTGAACTGTGCATGCATGGCAGGTCCAATGATACCCTTGTGCTTCTTCCTGAACTACAAATCCATAATTTGCACTGAAGTCCATCAGTATAATGGCAGACTCTGGACCAATTGTTCCTTTCAACTTACTGAAAAATAAAGACTGTGCTTTGGTAATGTATGAATGTGGAATGAGCTTCTCAATTTTTGACAAAAATAATTCAATGAGTTTCTCAACTGAAGAAGATAACTTTTGAAGCTCCATTCTGTCTGTAGACACCAACTGGTGATACTCTATTTCATCAGGGGATCATAATCTTTCAATTTATGCAACTATAACTGATTCAGATTTGTACTTTTTGGACACTGAACAACACCAAAGCATGCACTTTGAATTCTTACTGCTGCAGACAAGACTATTGATAAAGTCCTGATGTGATTCTTCAAAGTGTGCTGCACTAATCAAAAGTTAGACATTTTGATGTATAGTGCACACACATACAGAATGGGTTCCAGAGAAGCCCACAAGAATGCACCATTTCGGATGAAGAGCACAAAATTTAGAAAATCCTACTCTTTCATTAGTATATCTTTACTTAAATTGTTGATCGTACAGAATAAGTCTTTTCTGAGCATTAACGTTTCTAGAGACACTTACTTTGTCCTTCATTCCTGGCATTTGCCTAGAATAGTTATCATCTTCATAAAATCATGGTATCTTGTGAAAGTTTCTTACCTTGGCTGGGTTCGGGAACTGATATAATGCCTTTATTTTTTTCTAATTTTCTTGCCTGATGTACTGTGTATTCTGAAACTGCAAACTGTTGTGCTACTTTTTTCTGGACCATGATGGGGGAGCCATTGTTAATATCTGATTGTTTTTTTTTTTTTTGGACAACTAACAGTAGTAATCTTTTCTTTCAACAAAGCAACAAGTTTTTCCAAATCATGAGCTTTTAAAAGTTTTAATTCATCTATGGAGTGTTCA
This sequence comes from Macrothele yani, assembly GCA_039090855.1. Lineage (NCBI taxonomy): Eukaryota > Metazoa > Arthropoda > Arachnida > Araneae > Macrothelidae > Macrothele > Macrothele yani. The sequence continues at coordinate 97,371,491 of CM077005.1, read as the reverse complement.
TCATCACTGCCCCTAGTAGAAGACTGAGCTGTAAAGCCATACTCTAGAACACAATATATTTTACTCTGCATAGTTAACTTTGCTTGAAGAAGTTTTCTTTTCCCATATGCTGGTTTACTATGGGATGGCAAGGAATGTAATTTTAACAGGGACAATCCTAAATCAGATAAACTTTCAAAACTTTTTAGCATCACATTCTTTAATAATAAAATCATCAGGGGCCATTTCACTATCATCAGTCTCACTTAAAACTTCATTTTCTACAGGTTGTCCTAATTTAGATGTTTTTCCACAACACTGAGGACGTAATTTTTGACCTGGGCATACACTGATATTTTTAGATTGCAGCTGTTGGGCTATTTGTATACTGACTTGACGCAGGGACCTCTTAACAGGTTTTTTCACATCATGGTTACCAAAAGGGTTGCAACAAGTTACTTGGTAGCTTTCATATTTCTTCAGATAATAACATTTGTGATGTAAACATACTGAGATTATATCATTATGTGGAATATTAGGTCTTAAAGAAATAAGTTCCTTGTCAGCAACAGAAAGTTCTTCACTACTGAGAAACCCTTTTGTCTTAACATAACTTGATTTATTGCATTCTGTATTAGCAAGTGTTCTAACACTACACTGGTCCATTATGTTTTCCATGATTGAGGTTGACAAACTTGTCCCAAAGTCAGATTAACACAGAGCAGCCAATGCACAAAAAAGAAAATATTGGAAGCAATATATTTCACAGCAAAGTTTAAGAGACTTCTGGATAGCCTGTCCACAGTGAAATCAGCATGAGCATCTGAACCATTGCTTCCTTAACTTGGAATGAGGGACTGAAACCTTACTTCTCTTTAGCTGGAGGTCATCCCTAGGAGGGTGAGGTGAGAAAAGAGAAATCTTTTGACCTCCACCCTCATCTCAGCACTTGGGGAGTTTTGCAATGTCATAAAACTTACCCCATTTGAACTTGTGGTCAGTTGAGCACAGGGTCTGGGATGAAGTCAAAACAAATTCTCATGACCTTAGGAATAATGCTGTATCCTTTTGCCCCATGCCACATTTTCTTTTAAAAAGTGCTCTCTGATAAGTTGCAATTGTTTCCTAGTGCCCATCCATTGCAAGCTTACTTTAGTGTATTAACTAGTCATTCACATATAAAACATATAAAACCTGCTTATATCTTTTGTGGAAATGTTTACATTTGGGAGTAAGGTGGGATAAATTTTCCAAAATTCTGTTTCAGGGAGATTTGTCAGAGTAATTTTTGTTTTTTCAGGAATTTTTGCAATCTGCAATAAGAGAATAACATATTTTGAAATGACTGAAAAACTCTAAAACCTCACCATACTTGTTGTAGGGTGCAGCTGAACTAGCCATATTGTCAAACTTGTTAATATGGTATAAGAAAACATAATTTTTTATATTTTTGTGTCCTTGTTAGTTTTATCTCCTTGTGAAATTTCTTGAATTTCAGAGATGAATTATAATTAATAAAAAAAGTGGTTGAATTGACGAAGTGGAACTCCACACGCATTTCAGATATTTGCACATATCTTCAAAAACAAGCTGAAAGCCACTATTTTTTTTTTCTTGTTGTGTGGCAGTATATGTGAAAGACCCAATATACATTAAAAAAGAGCTCCCTCATACCTCTGCTATTTGTTGTAGAGCCTTACATAGAATAGCAAGTTTTTTTCTTAAATTTTCACTTTACCACTATATTTAATTTATTTATTCAGTGTTTTCAATGAAATTTAAAATGATTTCTTATTCTGAAAGCTCTTTTGCATAAGGGTACAAAATTTCTTTCTTCTAAACTAAATAGCACGACAGTTATGCAACATTTTCTAAAAAGTGGTACTCTGTTACTCTACGTGTGCCATTGGTGTTCAGTGAAACTTTGGAGCACTGTATCTCAGAAACTATGTGGTGTAGGAAGTTAAAATCTGGTCATTTTCTATATCTTGGTGAAGTATACCTCCATGCCAAATTTCATCAAAATCTGAGATGGTGGGGTTACATTTCCCCCAAAAATTGGATGAATTGATGTGGAATGACCCACTAACCTTTATTAAAAAATATCCATCAATACTTAGGAAGCAAAATAATCAAGTATTATTGTTTATCTAGTACATTCTCATGAAATTTTGTTTTCTAAATGAATTTCTAGCCAGCCGCCTGAAGCTTTGAATTCTGTGAATCCTAATTCATTTATGATTTCTAAAACCTTTTGACGAATTAAAGTCCTTGATAAAGGAATGTTGTTGGCTCTAGCGTGGCAAAACCATTCATATGTAAGAGTGTCCACAGCTAACCCATCAGTTTTAGGGAAAGCTCTCTTAATTTTCTGGTTGCATTTACAATCTTGCCAAAACTTCAAGATTTCACAGATTTCACTCACTTGCGTTTTTCCAATGCCCAGTTTATCTTCTAAAATGCGCAAACGTAATCTTTCCTTTTCACTCGACTCCACTATTTCACTAAATGCAGAAAAAAATTCGTGCACATGAACCAATTAGATGAATACCGTCTTCACACGATTTTAATGACATTAAAATATGAAATATATGTACAATTCAAATACTCTAAAATACACTAGCACTTTCAGAGCGACAGTCGCCCCATCATCAGGTGTGATCGGATCTTCCAAACCGTTCAGTATAAATATCTGTAGTGTACCATAACCGCAATCGACGTAACAGAATTTTGCGACGTACGCGCCATCTGTCCCGGCGGTTAAACCACGATCACTATTTCAAATTTTTCTTTTAGAGTCAAGCGCTTATGTTTGTGTGACATTTTAAAATCAATATTTGAGAAATCTTTGCTTCACAGCTCGCTTGATGAGAAAAACCTACATGATTATTGCAAACAAATGTGATTTCTAGTAATCTGGACTTGAAATTGATCCCTGTGAACTGACCTTGACCTTACCAAACAACAAAAGGTGAGTCCCTTCCACCTATACCTGAATTGTGTTTCAATCTGATTACCGTTCCCAAATTAGCAGGCTCTTAGTGCTGGTCCCCATTTCTGAGGTCTCACCCCATTGGGAGCACCTGAAGAGCTAGAAGGCAGTTTCTCCTGGTCAGATGTAGGTACACAAAGAGAAGGTCGAACTGTCAGGTTAGCACGAATGCTAATCCTTTTCCAGTGATTTCGGCCACTTACCCGGGGTACATAGCACTTAGCACCTTAAAATTTACTAGGCCTTGGGAACAAAACTTTTAAGACAGAGAATGAGGAAGGGTAAAATAACAAAAAGGAAAAATTTTGCGAGTTTGGGCGAATCACACCCCTAGGAATTCCTAGAATCGAAAGCAAATTGTCCGTTATATTGTACTTTAAGTGTGTCCGCGTCCGTTATTTGGAATGTCCGCTATTAAAAAGTGAATGCCCCATAAGAAGCCATGCATTTATGCCAGGAAATAAAAAAATTGTTCGCTATTAAGAAGTGTCCATTAATGGAAGTTTCACTATAGATACATGTGTGTGTATGCGATATATTGTTTTTTTAATTCCATGAACACATAAAGAGAAAAAGAGTTATTTCTTCACACCTTTAAAGAGCTATCTAAAATTTTAAACGACTTCTTGTTTTTCATGGTAACCAATCAGTATGTATCAATTTTGTGCACTGCCATGGGCACCCATAGCTTAGTTTTTAGGAGGGGGCAAATAGAAATTATAATTACAAATAACATACACAAACACCAAATGCAAATTTCCACTGTGTCTTCTTGGTATCTAACCATTTTTAAAACAGTCTCAGCACATAAATTTAATTGGAAATCAGAAGACCCAAAAATTACAGAAAAGAGATGGATAAATAAAATTAGACAGCATGTTGGAACAATAACAAAATTTCTTTGATTTACTTTTGAGTATTGTGCTTTTTGGCTGCTTGTATCCCATGTGTCATGAAGTCCCAGCAGCTGCTCTGGTAGTGCAGTGGTCTAAGCAATGTCTTCTGATCATTCATCCACAATGGGTCCGGATTCGGGTAAGGCATAAACGTTGTGTTTGTCTTATGGCACTGGCTCTCTCCCTTCCCTCGAGTCAGTGGCCCTAAATTAGGGATAAGTGACTGCTTATAACCCATTGAGTTGCTCACAGCGGCCATTAAACCCTCAATAAAAAAATAAGAAATTCCAGCGATGACTCAATCGGTCATCAAGAAGATAATAATGCCCACAATACAAAGTTCTGGGAAAATCTTCGGAAGATCTTTAAACAGCAGCGAATGTCTGCTGCAGAGAATGATATATTCTTCAATTTTTTTTTTTTTTTTTTCCTTTCATACTTTTCGATGTTGTACGTAAGCACATTGTGTTCCAACATGTAACAGAAAATTTCATTATTACTTTCTACTGGAAATTCCCAACTTTTTTCCTGATGTTACTGCATACGCTTGCATCCAGAGGTTCAACATAAAAACAAGCAGTCAAAAATTAGTGTTATGAAAATTTTCGTGGTTTTGTACCTTCCATGAACAGAAAGGGCAGCATCAGATTTCCAGGGGAGAGTAAGCACCCTATCTTGCCTCCTCTATATGGGTGCCTGCATGTAGTGCTTATCTACTTACAGGTAATTTAATTAATGTTAATAATTTTGTTCAAGAGTATTTTATACAAAAACAAAGATAGCGAAGAAGTTAAAAAATCCTTTGATTACCATATAAATTTAGAGTACAGGTATACATAAAAAAGATAACCCAACATATTCAACTCCTTACAAAATAATTTTAACTCATCTTGATTTTCTGGCATTTTGTCCAGCACCTCTGCTACAGTTAATGATACATCCTAATGAATTGACAGGTTTAAAAAGAAATTTCTGATAGCGCTTTGTGACCAATTGACTGTATGCAAAGACATAAACAATTGTGACCTAACATTGCAGAAGCAACAGCATGGTACAGATAAGGAGAGTGATAAGTGTTTCTCCCCCAAGTGATAGATTGGCTCCATTCCTGTTTTTTTTTTTTTTTTACATAGCCCAAACAACTTTCTATTTCTATTTCTGATCAGCTGGTGGTAGTGGGGTAGACTGAAATGAAGGTCATCCCAATAAATGAATCCCGTTGGCTATTTTTCATTTCTGATGACGCAGTGTCTTTTGAACATACAGTGCTTACAAGCAGTACCTAGGTATGAGGGAGGTGTAATTTAAAGTTTAGAGTGCTGTTCTGTGGAGTGACTGCTAAAGCACTAGAGTTATAAATTTTATGCCTAATTTTTCCAATTAGCCAACTCCTGACAGCTGAATAAATTTATCAGCTGTCAGGAGTTGGCTGGATGCGATTGTCCCATATCATATATGATATATCGCTAAGCTGTTCTCTGAGATTCAGAGGTTAGCTCCACAAAGAAATACAAACTACCAGATAATTTTTACTTACTGTTGCCGTATCAAACGTCTGCATTTGCAGCGATCTTGACATACAACTCAGACTTCACTGACATCCATCACACGCCATACACATGATCTTCTATACTTCATACTCATAATCTTTTTCTCATGCAGTCCCTCCTGAATCTGATCCTTCTATTAAAGATCCAGATTTACAAATTTTGCTAGTAGACATTGGCCACTAAGACTAAAATTGTTAGTGGCCGTAAAAAAAAAAAATAATCAGTGGCCAAACTTTGAAAAAAAAATCAAATTGTATATTTCATACTTAATTATTATTATAAAATTGCTTAGTATAATATCAGTATGTTTTATTTTGCATATTTCAGTTATAGTATTCTTAGAAGTTGAAACTGAAGTAATAAAACAATGCAGGAGAGTGGGAACATCGTGCAGGAAGGGGAGGGGAGTGCTCTTACAGGAGAAATTTTGCACCGTCTGACTTCCGGTTTTGGAAATTTTCCCGCTATTTTCAAGGTGGAATACAAATATTTATGCAGTTGAATATTACTTAAGAATAATACTGGGGAGAGGCAACATCGCTAGAAAAAAGGAATTACGATTGCGGGAAAATATTAACTCCGTCGACCTTCCTTTTCGAAATTTTCATAAAGATGGAATTCCGTCCTCCGACGAACATCCTCGGTCACCCCCCCCCCCCAATTGTGTACATTGGTTCCTCGATTTCGCGGAAGAATCTGATGCCTGAGATCACAGGGAAATTTTTGCAGCGTCTAACCTCCGTTTTCGCACATTGTTGCCCACAGTTTCAAGCTGAAATACTTTTATGCAATAAAATCATATTTAATAATAACACTTTACACTAAGGCAACATTGGGAAGAAAAAAATTATGATTACTGTAACTTTTTCACTTCATTCAACTACTGTTTTCGAAAGTTTTAAGACACGAAATACCGTCTCCAGACGGACCCCCCCCCCCCCACACACACACTCACAAATTGTCTTGAGTTTTACACTGATCCTGAGAATGATCTAAATGATGACAAAAAACTCGGAATTCCGCAAGTCCGCTTAAGAATCTCATGCATATTATAAAACAATAAAATAAAATAAAAATGAACATTCGTAGAATCCGTAGTTTCGACAGCGAAGTCCGTAGTCAGCCAACTAAATCCGTCGAAACTACAGACATTTCGTAGTTTTTCGCAGGTATGGAAATATTATTACAGTACAACCTTGAAAATCCGGAATCATTCGGACTATGCCGATTCCGGATTTTAGAATTTTCCTATGGACTATGCAGGCTTTCAGTGAACATATTCATTAAAAATAATAAAAAGAAAATGCCTAACTTCTAAAGTTTTCATCGGATTTTGACGAAATTTCACATGGGAGTTTATTTTGACGTGTCTGGGTTACTGTACAATTTGCATTCAGTTATTTAAAAAAATGGAGAATTTTTTTTTTTAATAAAAATTTCTCCCAGTTGGACTTTTTCGACGCAGATAGTTGAGCTGTCCACCACCAGCTTTTATCCCCACCGCAACCTTGTGAACCTCGTTCCCCTACAATGACCCATCAGCCTTGGCACAGTCTTTGTGATCAAAAACCGATGCCCTCGCCTTTTTTATAAACTTTTTTTTTCTTTTCTGCCATTCAAGCAGAATAGCAGAATGAAAAAGGTGATGGCTGACTTCCTTACAACTAAAATTTTGTGCCATTTCGTGCGATTTTCGTACATTTAGAGTAAGATTTTTCAAAAACGTGCGAGTTCCGTACAATTTAAAAAAAAATTCCGTACAATACAAGTTAAATAAAATAAATGTTTTTCTTGTACAGGTCGCCAGAATTGGCGATTTAATCAAATATTTTTAGTCGCCACGACGAAGTTTATCGCCAGTGGTGACCTGGCGACCGTGAGTCTGGATCTTTACCTCCCATGACTTCCTTGGCCTTCCTCAGCCTTTCCTTCCTGCCATTGTACTAAAACGATTTTCTTGGTAAGCATCTCATCACTCATTCTTTCAACATGGCCAAACCACCAAAGCATGGGCACTAAGACAGGAGTTTTGTAAATCATTCCCCCACCAAATATATCTTCCCCATAGAGATTCTATGAAGAAGCCTTCCTCTTACTGGATGTCTTCTCTTGTCATAAAATGTAGAACAAGTAACCAGAAATGCACTGGTAATCTCACACCAATTATTAACTCATCTCCAATATCGTACGGGTAAGGCTTCTGAAAATGTACTAGGACATTAAAAAAAAAAAAAGAAAAAACCTCAGAACCACAGTGAAATTTTTAAAAATAACTGTTAAGGTACGCTTTTTAGCATAACTTAGTTAAAAAGCTGGACTGTTTAGCTACTTTTCATCTTCTGCCCCAGTTCATTATGCTTTACTTTCTTGGTCCTCAAACCCAGCCCGATCAGTGCAGACCTCTACATCAGTTTAGTAATTTGTGAAAGCTCGTGTTTAAATGCATTGTTTTTGTGATTATTCAAGAGTAATGTTTGTGCTACTGCAAAAAATATCTATCTAAAAGATGCATATTTATACATTTCGGGGGGATGGGGGATTACCAGACCCCTGGATACACGCCTGTCGGGATTTTCCTGTTTAGAATATTTGAAATAGTTGATACATAGCACTGTATCATGTTTCAAATATAAAGGTAGGTTTTAAATCTTTGTATGAATATTTGTTAAGTCATCACTTGGTTTCAAAATGGCAGTGTGCACATAGCTCTCCAATTACCTCCTAAAGAACGTTACTCTTCTGAAAGACCTCTGAAGAGTTTACTGCTTAGAATTTCTTTGCTGTTTCCACAGAGCTTGACTATTGAGCTAATGCTTTCAAGAGCACATCAAAGAGTTCTCTCTCTCACTCTCTCTCTTTCTTTCTTTGTTTCTGAAGTCAGCACTTAGACCACTAAGGTGGCTACTTGGAACTTCATTATCCTGTATTGTATAATGGGAGCATACTCAAATGGATGTTGAGATACGCAAGTTCTAATCCTGCTCTAGGGAGATGCTGTTTTTTTTCAAGTTTTCTAAGAGAACATTGCATGAAGAACAGTGAGCTAAAAGAAATTCAAGTACAACAACCTGATTGCTAAAAATAATGTACTTATGAAGACTATTTTATTTTTTCTTAAATTTCTGTGACGACAATGTATAATCAGATATAAGCCCTTTTGTTTTTAAGTGTGACCCAATTAAGAATGTCGGTTACAGCTCAAAACTGACACATAAAAATAAGCAAATAAAAACCCGTCTATTCACAGAATGAGCCAAATAAAAGACTAGTCACAAGTCAACAAAAATAAAAGGACTATATATGACACATATCCCACTAAATTTTAATTACATCTGTGTTGACACAGTGATACAATTTAGCCCATTAGTAGCTAAAGCCAGAAGTTTTATTAATATTTTATGCTGCACACAATAGCAAACAAATATATGGCACCACTAGGTCATTATCATCATCATCATTATCAACCATTATCAATCAACTGCTGGACGAAGGTCTCCCCAAGTTTCTTCCACAACGGTCTGTCTTATGCCTGTCTCTTCCATGTAACTCCCACAAACTTTCGAATTTCATCTGCCCATCTCCCATGTGGTCTTCTGGGTCTTTTCCCGTCCTTTGGAATCCAGTCTAAAATTTCAGCTGTCCATCGATGGTCTGTCCTTCTGGCAAATAGGTCCAGCCCATTGCCATTTCAGAGATTTTACTCTGGTCATGATGTCTTTCACTCTTGTCATATTTCTGATCCACGAGTTCCTCTTCTTATCTCTCCTGGTTACACCAAGTATGCACCTCTCCATGCTGCTTTGAGTTGTCTGCAGCCTTTGCATGTCTCTTTTAGTTAAGGTCCACGTTAAAGATCCACACTCACGGTCGCCAGGTCGCCACTGGCGACTAAAAATGTTTAATTAAATCGTCAATTCTGGTGACCTCTACCGGAACCGAAAAAAAACCTAATTTATTTAATTTTATTTACTTGTGCTGTACAGGGGGGGGGGGGGGGAGATTAACTTGTACAGAGCTCTCACATTTTTGAAAAATTTTACTCCAAATGTGTGGAAACCTCGCGTACAGAAGCTATTCTGCTTCAACAGCAGAAAAGAAAAAAAAGTTATAAGAAAAGGGCGAGGACGTCGCACCGGTTTTTGATCACAAAGAATGCGTCAAGCAAGGATGATGGGTCATCGTGGGAGAAAGAGTTTGCAAGGTTGCGGGGGGGGGGAGCTTCTTCCCTTTGGGGAATTTGTACTGGGAGAATTTTTTATAAAACAAAAATTCTCCAATTTTTTAAATAATAGAATGCAAATATTACAGTAACCAAGACACGTCAAAATAAACTTCCATGTGAAATTTCATCAAAATCCGATTAAAACTTTAGAATTAGGCATTTCTTTTTATTTTTTTATGAATGTTCGCTGAAAGCACTATACACTACCGTCTCCAGTGCCGAATTTAGCGTGCACCTGCGGGCTTTTGAGCATCGCAAAGCGGCCGGCTAAAAAGAAACGATTTATTTTACGAATTAATACCGACCGAGTTTCAATCCGCTTTCCATGTTCGCTTAAAAAAATAAAAATAATTAATTGGTTAACTTCTGCTTTTTGTTATTATTTTTACCAAATATAGTGTTTTATAGTGTATTCTATGGACTTCACTGTCGAAACTACGGATTTTACGAATTTTCATTTTGCTTAATTTTTTTTCATTTTGCTATTGTTTTATGATATACATGAGATTCTTAAGAGAATTCGCGAAATTCCGCTTTTTTTGTCATCATTTAGATCGTTCTCAGGATCAGTGTAAAACTGAAGACAATATGTGGGGGTGGGGGCGTTTTCCGTCTGGAGACGGTATTTCGTGTTTCAAAACTTTCGAAGATGGTAGTTTAACGGTGTAAAAACATTACCGTAAGAGTAATTCTTTTTCTCCCGATGTTGCCTTTGTGTCCAGTTTTCTTGTTAAATATTATTTTATTGCATATATGTTTGTATTTCAGCTTGAAACTGTAGGCAAAAATTTGCGAAAACTGAGGTTAGTTGGACGTAGCAGAAATTTCGCTGTAATGTTCAGGCATCAGGTTCTTCCGCGAAATCGAGGAATCACACCTTTTTCGTTATTATTTTGGTCATTCGCAAGATCAATGCACAATTGAACATAATTTTTTGTCGAGGGGGGGGGGGCGGACTTCGTCAGAGGACGGAATTACGTCTTTACGAAAATTTCGAAAACGGAACTCGACGGAGTTCAGATTTTTTCCGCAATCGTAATACCTTTTTTTATCGCGATGTTATCTCTGTGCAGTATTATTGTTAAATAACATTTTACTGCATAAATATTTGTCTTTCAGCTTGAAAATAGTGGGAAAATTTCTAAAACTGGAAGTCGGACGGTGCAAAGATTTCTACTGTAATGCCCAATGCCCCCATCCCCCGTTCTGTCCCATAAGTTTTTGCATTTAAGCTTTATTAGGGAGGGAGAAATTCACGAAAATGGAAGTGACAAAGTTGAAAAATTTGTAAAAATTGATGCATGATGTTCAAAAGTACTAATATTCTCAAAGTTACCCCATTTATCTAAAATAGTTAAAGCTTTGATATCCCACACTCATGGTCTCAAGGCTAAACGTTCTTTCAGCATGATGGATGAAGTTATTGTTATCAGAGGGCATAAAAAAGAAAGAAAAGAAAAGCGTCAATGAAGAAATCGGGAGAGAAAGATAGCAGGAAGAAAAATTAAGCAATGGATGCTGTGCAGCTGCAGAGTCAACAAAAGACAAACTGACAGCAGTCTACATTCTTGCTGTGTGTTTTGATTTTTCACCCAGTTAAAACGTTCAGCGTTTTCTTTTCCTTCTTTGGTCTCATCTTGACATAAACTACAATTTTAGAGACAGTATGATCATACAGTAAGTGGAGGTTCATGCACTGCGGGTTCACTTGCTTGGATTTCCTGTCTGTCAAGCGTTGTGGGATTTAGAACACATCTGACTGATTTTACTGGTGGAAGTTTTGAACTTAAATCTCGCAATGTTACCTATCATGCCCTCGCCAGGGGAATCAACTTTGTGTTTCATGCGTGTTAGTTTCATGAGTGTCCTTGTTTGTTGTAACATTTTGTTGTGGCACATATTTCTTTTTCACAAAGAGATGCATAGTTTTGTAAAAAAAAGCAACTATGTATGTCGCACAATAATGCTGTTTGCCACTGACAAGCCTCTTGTCAATGTTGGCAGGTATAGTATTCCTGTGCTAAGTACTTTTTCTTTTTACGCCAGTTCCAGGGATGGAAAATGGTCAGTAAAATCAGTAAAAGTCAGTATTTTTCAGATTGGTCAGTTTTAGAGTGTATTTTTCAATTTTGGTCTGTAAAGTCAGTTTTATACCATGGCTTTTTTAAAAAAGATTTACGTGATATGAAAAAAAGTTTGTGGTCGGTAAAGCAATGTTTTATGTGGCAGATGGATTGAAAAATTAGAAAATGCCATTGAGAAGGCTCTGAGTTATAACTTTGTTAACAACCTTGTGCACTAGAGAGTGATTTTTGATCTCTATATTGGGAATGCTATCTAAGTGCAAAAAAGTAAATTTCGGTTAACTTTCCTCGCCAGATGTATTATTTTGGTTTGGGGAAGAGTTGTGTGTGCGCATATATGCAAACAATGCTCCTACCCATCTTATATTTCCTATATTTTGAGCCTTTGTACTGTATTTCCTATAATTTTTCTTATTACTTTCTCATACATTAGTATGAGGAAGTATTGTAATCGTGCAAAAATTCGAATTCGAGATTTCAATGGAAATACATGTTTTGGGGTCCCCCGAATACGATTTCACTATTTTCGAAGTGGTTTCTGCAGTCTGTTTGTGTGTCTGTCTGTCTGTAGTTTGTGTCCACCATAACTACATAATTATCTGGTTAATTGTGAAGTTTTTTTTTAACTAATCAGTGCTGATTTTTTTTTTAATTTCTCTGAAAATAATAATATGGAGGTAAAATTTGGACATTGTAGTATCCTGGTAGTTCACCACTGTGTAGGGCGGGGTGGGGCCCTATACCAGCATGAAAATCATATATATATATATATGGGAATAGTTGTGTGTGCATATGTGTTTTTTCTTCACTTCATACTGTAGTTCACCACTGTGTAGGGCGGGGTGGGGCCCTATACCGGCATGAAAATCATATATATATATATATATATGGGATGTAAGGTCAGGTGATGCGTAACATCACAGCCTCTCCTTGACAAATGTCAACCCCGCCTTCTCGTGGTGCATCCTGTTCCTACTAAAGGGGCTCTGACGACCGCCAATAGCGGTATAACTATACCATCGGGATTAGAGGAAATTCTATCCCACACTCACCAACCCGCTTGGCCAGCGTGGTGAGTTATGGCCAAACCCCTCCAAAATGACTCCACAACTTAAATCTTGGCCCTCAGTCTCCGGCAGCTGGAATGTACCTGGCCAAGGCAGCGGCCAGTGCGACATGAAGGCAGAGGGTGCTAAGAATCCCCGGAGGACCGGACTAGGCTGCCATCTGATGCTGACCTTGGCAACGTACAATGGACGCTCCCTATCTTCTGATTCAAGGCTTCTTGAATTGGAAGAGGAACTACAAAGGATCAAGTGGGACATCGTGGGGCTAAGTGAGGTAAGGAGAAAAGGAGAAGATCTCATCGAACTGAAAAGTGGACATCTCTTCTACTATCGTGGGACAGATACTGGCAGAACTAGTGGTGTTGGATTTATAATAAACAAGAAACTGAAAGATAAAGTTGTAGAAGTTGAAAGTTCCTCTGACAGAGCTGCACGACTCGTTATCCAACTCTCGAAAAGATACCAGGCTCAGATTATTCAAACTTATGCACCCACCACAAGTCATCCTGAAGAAGAAATTGAAGAATTTTATGAGGAAATTTGTCATGTAAATAATAAAGGTAAGCAGCACTTGAAAATAATTATGGGAGATTTCAATGCAAAAATAGGGCAACGGCAACAGAATGAAACTTCAGTAGGTAAATTCGGTCACGGCAACAGAAACCAGCGTGGAAATACTCTCGTTGAGTTTGCAGAGGCAGAAGGGTTTTTCATCTTGAACTCCTTCTTCAAGAAAAAGCCACACAGGAAATGGACATGGAGACATCCAAATGGGACGACAAATGAAATTGATTTTATTATGTGTAACAAAAAATTCGTCATAGAAGACTGCAGTGTGCTAAACAAGTTCAACACAGGTAGTGACCATAGATTGGTGAGATGTAAGATGCACCTCAACACTAAACTTGAACGTGGCAAGCTCATAAGACAAACAAAATCTATTGACATAACCAACCTTAAAAAACACCATAATACCTTCAAGTTGGAACTGAAGAACAGGTTCTCTGCTTTAGAAGGCCTAACATCGGAAGAAGTGGACATCTCTGAAGTTAACAGAAAAGTAACCAAAGCTCTTATGGAATCAGCAACAAAATTAGCTGGGTCTAAGAACAAGTTGCATGTAAATAAATTATCAGGAAAAACGAAAATGTTGATGCAAAAAAGAAGAGAGATGAGGACAACTAAAGAAGATGCGACTTCCAAAGTGGAATATATAGAGCTATGCAAGACAGTACGAAAAAGTATCACTGAAGACGTAAGAAAATTCAACTGTGAACTAGTGAGGAAAGCAATTGAAAACAACCAAAGCCTAAAGATAGCAAAGGGACATCTCAGTAAGGGAAGAAAACAGATTATGGCACTGAGAAAAGAAGATGGTTCTGTAACAAGAAATAGAGGCGAAATTTTGACAAGAGTGAAAGATTTCTACTCCAAATTATATGAAAGGGATGATACATGCACTCCAGACATCATGAAAGATACCAGTACCAGAGTTCCTCCAGTCCTTCCAGCAGAAGTTGCACATGCAATCAAGAACATGAAGCGGGGAAAAGCTCCAGGAGAAGATGGAATTACTGTAGACATCATACAAGAAGCAAGTGGAGAAATCGAAACAGTACTCGCCCAAATTTTCACTCGATGCCTTAATGAAGGAAAGATTCCTGAGGATTGGAACACCGCTACAATGATCCTGCTACATAAGAAAGGTGACATTGAGGATCTCGGAAACTACAGACCTATCAGCCTCCTATCAGTAGTTTATAAAATCTTCACTAAAGTTCTTTCACACCGCTTGAAGGTAACACTGGACATGGCTCAACCGAGAGAACAAGCTGGATTCAGGAGTGGCTACAGCACAATAGATCATATCCATGTGCTGAGAGAACTAATTGAAAGAGCGAGGGAATATGAACTTCCATTGTGCATGGCTTTTATCGATTATGAAAAAGCCTTTGATTCGGTGAAACCATCAGCAGTTACAATGGCTCTGAAAACCTGCGGTATTGAAGATGCATACATTAATATTATTAATAACATCAATGAAAATGCAAGTGCAAAGATTAGGCTGTTTGAAAATACAACACACATAAAAATTGGAAAGGGAGTGAGACAAGGTGACACCATATCTCCGAAGCTCTTTAATGCCACATTGGAGGGTGTTTTCCAGTCACTGAGCTGGGAAAACAAGGGGATAAAGATTAATGGAGATTATCTAACCCACCTTCGTTTTGCTGATGACATAGTCATTTTTGCAACTAGCCCATCAGAGCTGCAGAGTATGATCCAGGAACTTGCTGACAAGAGTAAAGAAGTGGGATTAAAAATGAACTTTCGGAAGACAAAAGTGATGTTCAATGCTTTTACAAGAAATGAAGATTTATCGATTGATGGAGAAAAGCTGGAGATAACAGACACGTACCTTTATCTTGGACAGCAGATATCAAGTGAGGGTCACATTGATGAAGAAATTAATCGGCGTACAAAACTTGCCTGGAGAGCTTTTGGAAGAAACAGCATAATTTTCAAGAGCAATATGCCATTATGTCTTAAAAGAAAAGTGTTTGATCAATGCATCCTTCCAGTGCTTACGTATGGTGCAGAGACGTGGACCTTAACTAAAAGAGACATACAAAGGCTGCAGACAACTCAAAGAAGCATGGAGAGGTGCATGCTTGGTGTAACCAGGAGAGATAAGAAGAGGAACTCGTGGATCCGAAAAATGACAAGAGTGGAAGACATCATGATCAGAGTTAAATCCCTGAAATGGCAATGGGCTGGACATACTGCCAGAAGGACAGATCATCGATGGACAGCCGAAATTTTAGATTGGATTCCAAGGGACAGGAAAAGACCCAGAAGAAGACCACATGGGAGATGGGTGGATGAAATTCGAAAGTATGCAGGGGTGACATGGAGGAGACTGGCACAAGACAGACCGTTGTGGAGGAAACTTGGGGAGACCTTCGTCCAGCAGTGGATTGATAATGGTTGACAATGATGATGATGATGATATATATATATATATATATGGGAATAGTTGTGTGTGCATATGTGTTTTTTCTTCACTTCATACTGTAATGAATAGTAATCCTATTTTTATTTGTTGTTTCAGTTAATGCAGCTGTCTTTATAAAATCATACGTTTTTGATTAACTGGATTACTTAGACAAAAGTATGGGAAAATGTACTGTAAAATCAGAATGGTTCCAAAAAAAGGACAGCCATGGTTTCTGAATGGGGACAGAAAAAAAGTGATAGTGAAGTTTTTTGTATGTTGTGCGCACAAACATTTTCGGTTTCTTGGGGCTTTAGTGCTATAGAGCAGCATGCTTCTACTCGGAAGCACAGAGAACAATGTAAAGCAAAACTGAGTTCTTCACAACTACAATCGTCTTCAGCCCGTCCTGGATGTAGCAGTGATGGTGAAATTTCATCTCCCGGACCTACACCATCAATTCAATTCAGCTTTATTCTGCTAGATAAGCTGCTTCAAGGGCAGAGTTAATCTGGTGTTTGAAAATGATTGGAGGGAACTTTGCTGTTCAGCCAGCTTGTGAAGATGTCAAAGAAACCTTTGAGGCAATGTTTCCTGGAAGTGTTCCTTCTGAGTTCACCCTTTCAAGGACAAAGGTAAGATATTTAGTATGTGATGCTTTAGCTCCATATTTTAAAAAGCAGTTGGTGGATGATATTGAAGGAGCACATTTCTCTCTTTGTTTTGATGAAACTGTGAATGCAGCTTCAAAAAAGAGCTTCAAACTGTAGTTAAATACTGGTCTGATTCCAAACAAATGCTTATGACACGACATCTACAGACTTTCTTCATTGATAAAGCCACTGCTAGTGATATTTACTCCAAGTTAAATGAAGCCTTGGATAATGCCCAGCTTTCTTGTTCAAAGCTATTGACGCTAGGTTGTGATGGACCCAATATTAACAAAACTGAATCGTCTTATGAATGATTCTCTGATCCTGTTAGGAACAAAACAGTTGATTGATGTTGGCACATGTAACATACACATCATCCATAATGCATTCCAAAAAGGATTGCAAGACTTTGGTGAAAATGCTTCGGGCATGATCTTGTTTCTCTATAATTTTTTTTGATGGCCAAACATCTCGTTGGGAAGATTTTGAAAAAAATACAATAAGATATGAAACTTCCGGGTCATCGGTTTATGAAACATGTTTCCTCTAAATGGCTGACATTAGAACCAGCTGGAGAAAGACTTTTAGAACAATGGTCAGCTGTTGAAAAATACTTTCTTCAGTTCATACCCCAGCACAAAAGCAAGTTGATGAGTTCTTTGAAATACAAGAATATTGTTAAACTATTAAAAGACAAAACTACCAAAGCAGAAATTATGTTTGCTTGTGTAAGTGCTCATACATGTTCAAGATTCACTGGTTTCCTTCAGAAGAGAGATCCTTTAATGCATCTAATCTATAATGAGCTCACAAACCTCGTCAGAACACTCATGAATCGATTTTGTGTTAGTGCTGCTCCATTGAGTCTGGAAGCATTTTGTGATAAGTATTACTTGCCATTGAAAAACATAGTGTTCGACACTAGAGAAAGTGAATATCTCAAGAAGCTAAGCACACAAGGAAGATGCTATATTTCCATGAAAGCTAGAAAGCACTCTGTGTCTGCTTGTACACATATTTTGGAAAAGTCTTCTTTGGATAAACCTGTGTTGTGGTATCTTTGATGTTTGCATCCTGCAAAGAGGGTGAAAGAAGGATCATACGAAAACATAGTGAAATTAGCTGCAGTTCTTCCAATTGAGTACAGTGAACATGCACTATTGACGTTAGAAGAAGAAAAATCAGGTAGTGACAAGAACCCAGTGGACGTTTACTGGAGTCAGTTTTTTGAGAAGATATATACCTCTGGAGAAAAGAAATACCCTACTGTTACGAAAATTGTGAAGGCTGCACTTGCACTTTTGCATGGCAATGCGGATGTAGAAAGGGGATTCTCATTGTCGGGAAACATCTTGAATGAAGACACCGCAAATTTGTGTGAAAGAACATTAGATGCTCATTTGATTGTAAGAGATGCTGTGGTGAATGTGTTTGAGGGGAAGGCTCACTTTGTAATTATCACTCAGGAACTTCTTCAATTGGCACACACAGCTCATGTCAGATACAAGCAGTACTGTGAAGATGCGAAGAGAGTGGCTGAGGAAAAACTGAGGAAACAAGAAGAACAGGAATAAGAAAAATTGTTGCAAGCAAGTATGAAGAGTAAGTTTGAAAAAGAAAAAGTAAATATTGAACACAGTGAACAGGCACTGAAGAAAATGAAAGAGGAAGAAAAGGAGAAAAGATTGACTGTTGACATATTACTGGATGATGCAAACAAGTGCTTAAAAGAAGCAATAAATAAAAAGGACTTGGTGGGAATTAGTGTGGCCCAAGCAATGTTGGAGAGTGCTACAAAAGTTAGGGAATGAGAAGTGAAGAAAATTAAAGACATAGAAAAGGTACAGAAAGCAGTTAAATGAAAACGCAGTGTTATAACAACATGTTTTTCAAAGAAGCAAAAACAAAGTGAGACTTAATGACCTAATTTTGTAAAGAAAGCTAGATGATTTTCCACATTACATTTAAAAATTCAAAGTTGTAAACATTTTGTTTGTATTATTCTGAAAATGGTACTGTACAGCTGCACTTTGGCTGGTTGGTTGTTCAATTTTTATGGCGCAAGGGCCATGTTTGGCCAAAGAGCGCCAGACACAAGACAAACAAACAGTATTAAAAAAGTGGTATAAAACTTAAAATCTGGCTGATCAAATAAAACTGAGGAATGAGAATGATGGAAGGGCTAAAAAGACAATGAAACAAAAAGTATTAAAACATGATACAATGGTTAAAAACTAGCTGATTAAGTAAAACTGAGGAATGAGAATGATGATAGGGCTAAAATCTAGATACGTTTAAAAAGTCAATTTGTTTAAAAATGAGAAGACAGCGACAGTATCGCAGTGGTCATGAGGAGCCGCTGCAGTGTAGCGGCGTCCTCGTTCAACAAATGAGAATGAAAGAAATGAAAACGTACATCACGAAAACGAACACAGGTACACAGAAGATGAGTGATGGTGAGTCGGCAATTGCACGCCTCGCACATCGGCGCAGTGTCGCCACACAGCAAAAAGCGGTGAGTGAAACGACAATGCCCAATGCGGAGACAGGCAAGCACCACTTCCTCCCTACAGTTCCAACGATATGAGGTTTTCCAGACTTCAAGATTAGGTTTAATACGATGCAGCTTATTTTCCACCTGTTGGTCCCACAGACCCTGCCACGTTCTCTTGATATAGTGGCGAATGATAAAGCGGACATCCCGATGAAACAGTGGCTAGGGTGTGACGACCAAAGAGGAAGCAGATCTAGCAGCCGCATCAGCACACTTGTTACCCGAGATTCTAACATGTCCAGGAATCCAGCAAAACTAAACCTGAAAACCGGCCTCGAGCAAACGACGAAGCAACAGTCTCACATCCAAGAGAAAAGGATGGTCACAGCAATCCGCAGATGATAAGGACTGCAAGACACTTAAAGAATCCGTATAGACCATAGCACAATGATGAGAACTCGACTGAACATGGAGAAGGGAGAGATACTCAGCATGCATCTCTGCCGAAAACACCGTGGCCTCAGCTGGGATCCGCGCTACTAAAACATCATCTACACAGACAGCCGCGGATCCAACGACTCCATGCATCTTGGAGCTATCAGTAAAAATAGGAGTGTAGTCAGAATTGAGGTCACGGTGCTCAGCGAAGAGCTGCTGGTACACTGACGCAGGGGTTGAGGATTTATCAAAATATGTAAAGGTGGTATCAACCATGACACCAAGTGGGTGCCATGGAGGATCCCCAAAGCCCCTGGTCTCTCCAACAAGTGACAAGTCGAGCCCTACATCACGGGCTACGGCCGCCATACGAAGGCCGAAGGTTGAAATGCACGAGGGCCGGTTCCCAAATAAACGAGCATGCTGGGGAAGAAAAACTGCTTCGTATAAAGGATGGTCTGGAAGAGATCTAAGTTTCAAGTAGAATTGAATAGACAGCTGCAGACGGCGTAATTCAAGCGATGGTTCGTTCGCGTCAGCGTAAAGGCTGGGAATCGGAGATGTTCGAAATGCTCCCGAACAAAGACGCAGTACTTGATGGTGAATAGTGTCCAAAGGCCGGAGAACGGAACGACGAGCAGAGCCATACACGATACAACCATAATCCAGTTTCGACCGTATTAAGGAATGGTAAATGCGAAGTAAAGACATCCTGTCTGCGCCCCACGAGACTCTCTAAAGGATCTTAAGAATGGATGGAGCCCGCAGACAGGAAATCTTGAGCCGCCGAACGTGCGCACGGTCGATGGTCAGTCCAAGAACTTGGTCTTGGGCAAAACTGGTATGGCTGCACGGTCTAAAAACAGCTCTGGGTCAGGATGGAGGCCGCGCCTCCGGCAGAAATGGACACACGCTGTCCTGTCGGGAGAAAGAACGAAACCATTGCTATTCGCCGCTTTAAAGATCTGGTTAATCGCAGACTGCAACTGCCTTTCAATAAAATTCATGCTTAATGACGAGCAGGAAATATGTAAATCATCAACATAAACAGTAGCCTAAACCGCAGGAGGAAGATTTGTGAAGAGACAATTAATGCGAAGGATGAACAATGTGACAGATAAAATGCAACCTTGAGGAACACCTTGTTCTTGATGGAACGGTGCTGAAAGCGTCGTACCCAGGCGCACCTGGAACACCCGATTGCGAAGAAAATTAACGAGGAAAGTCGGAAGATTTTCTCACAATCCGCATGCATGGAGGTCACGGATAATACCGTGCCACCACGCTCGATCATAGGCTTTTTCAATATCAAAGAAAACAGACACCAGGTGCTGCCTACGCACGAACGCCTCGCGCACAGATGTCTCAAGGTGCAGGAGATGATCGTGAGGTGAACGATGACGGCGAAAGCCGCTTTGTGATGGTGAAAGTACTTGATGATATTCTAAAAAATGAATTAACCGGGAATTAACCATGCATTCAAGAACTTTACACAGACAGCTAGTGAGAGCAATTGGACGATAACTAGAGGGAGACTTAGGATCCTTGCCAGGTTTGGGAAAAGGCAGAACAAAAGCTTTTCGCCAAGATTCCGGGAAACTGTACTTTTCGCCAAGATTCCGGGAAACAAATACGATTATACAAGATTAAGAGATTTTTGAGAGACGACTGCGAGAGATGACAGAGCATGTCAGAGTGGATTCCATCGGGACCGACAGATGTAGCGCCGGACTGATGCAGAGCCACCCTGAGTTCAACCATGCTGAAGGGGGAGTTATATCCAGTGTCGAGAAAAGGCGCAAAGGAGATTCTCTGGCGTTCTGCAGTGGATTTTATTATTTGAAAAGAAGTAGGATACGCCAGGTCACTCGACACGGAGGCAAACGCCTCCCCCAAACAATCAGCAATCTCCCCGACTTCAGCATATGTGCAGCCATTACTCTCGAGAATGGAGATCTGGTGAGAGCTGTAGTTACCCCTGATCTTACGAATCTTGTCCCACACACTTTTCAAACTGGCACGTGAATTGAGAGATGAAACATACTGGATCCAAGACTCCCTCTTGCTACATCGACACACCAACCGAGCATAGGATTTAGCACGTTTAAAAGCAACGAGATTAGCATCGGTCGGATAACGCCAAAACGTAGACCAGGCCTTATGTTGAGCTCTCCTAGCCGCTGCGCATTCAGGGGTCCACCAAGGCTTCGGACTTCTGGAGAGTGTCGTAGATGTTTTTGGTATAGAAAGATCAGCTGCCTGAAGAATACAATTTGTGACTTCAAAAACCGCTGCGTCGATTGACTCTTGGGTCACCATTGCAGGAGATATCAATGCTGACGATGTGAAGACCTCCCATCTCGCATGCTCCATCCTCCACCGAGGAGGGCGGGAAGCATTAGATGGCATGTTCGCATGATGTGAGAGCAAAATCGGAAAATGGTCGCTCCCGTGGAGGTCATTGCACACCGTCCACGACCAGTCAGTAATAATCGATGGTGATCCCAAGGTCAAATCGATCGCACTGAAGGATCTTGTCGGCTCATGGAAGTACGTGTCAACACCGGTGTTAAAAAGGCACAAAGAGGCCGAGGACAGAATAGACTATGCGACGACCTCTCGTACTGATGCTGACACTACCCCACAAATGATGATGAGCATTGTAGCCACCCAGTAAAAGAAAGGGTGAAGGCAGTTGATCAACCAATCTCTCCAGTACAGAGATGCTTACATTCTCGTCCGGCGGCAGATAGACACTGCAGACAGTAAGAGGCCCAGGGACAGATATTCGCACCGCCACGGCCTGCAAAGTTGTGGATATCGCAACGGAAGACACCGGAACACTGTGAGGGACAAGAATAACGACTCCCCCACAGGCGATGTCTTCTGATGCATTATCCGTCCGATACGCAATGTAGCCTCGAACTGAAAGCAGGTCTGATGGTTTAAGCTTCGTCTCCTGTATCCTGTAGACAAAGGCACACCGGAGAGTAAAATGAAAGCAGATGTTTCACTTCATCAAAACTCGTTCGAAAACCTCGACAGTTCCACTGAATGATTGAAGCCATGGTTATAAGTGAAATGAAAATGGAAATGATCAAACGAAGTCAGGCTCCATCACCTCTGATGGGGGTTCCCCCAGATCTGGAGGCGTGTGACCAGGGGCCAAGATGGGAGCATGCTTTGTCCCAAGTGTCTTAACGGGAGGCGCACGACGTTGAGTCAAGTGCTCAGATTTTAGAGGAGAAGAAATGCTTTTCTTATCCTGGGCTTTGGTTTTCTTGTTAGAAGAAGTGGCCTGAGTTCCCTTGTTGGTCGTGGGATGAGTCTGCTTCGGCGAAGTGGTGGGTGGCGCTTTCAGACCCCTAGCTCGAGACTGGAGTGCCTCCAGTCCGGCTGCGATGATTTCGTTTACATTGTATGGACATTTAGGGGGGATCTGAATGTCGGTCTGAATGGCAACCGTAGATTTGGCAACCACCACTGAAGCGTATGATCGCCGATCAGATGTAACAGGAACACTTCTTCTGGCCTCAGGATAGGAAATATTTTCCACCGTTTTGAGCCTTTGGATTTCCTTCTCCTCCTTCCACTTGGAACAATCTTTGGCTGCTGCCGTGTGTGAACCCTTACAGTTCACACAAAACTCAGCCTCGGCCACACATTCTGACAAAATATGCTCTGTGGCACCACAGCGTCCACACCTAGGATTGCTCCTGCACGACTGCTGAGAATGGCCGTACGACTGACACCTAAAACATCTCGGAGGGTTAGGGATGTATGGACATATCTCAAGGTGAAGATACCCTGCCTTGATGGACGTAGGCAGGGAAGGGCTGTCAAATGTTAATATGACGTTGCGGGTTGGGACAGACTGCCCATTCCGCCTGAAGAGTATACGCCACACACCCGTAACGTGTTGACTCCTCAGTTCTTCAGGTAGTTCCTCCTCAGAACACTCAACGAGGTCCTGAGAGGAGACAACACCTCGAGATGAATTTAGGTATCCATGAGGTGTTATTTTGACCGGAGTCTCAAGCAGCGTGGTGGTTTTAAGAAGTGTAGAGCTGTAGGACACAGTGGACATTTCAACCAGAAGATCTCCAGATTGGAGCTTCTTTACGCTCTTAGGAGAGCTTGCTATGGATTGGAGTGCTTTGTTGATCCAAAATGGACTTTTAGCACTCAAAGGCTTTGAAGGGTCCAATGAGTGCACAAAAGAATCGGGCATTCGAACAATCGGGCACATGCTTTTTAGCAGAAAGAGCTAAGCCTTCCTCAATACCTTTTTTGGTTTTAGGTTCGTGGGAAATATCATTTAGAGCCATGAAAAATGTTAAGAATTAATCCGCCGACTTTCCCACCCACAATCGAGCCCAACAAGGGTGAACCGGAGGTCCGCAAGCCCAAGTGGGGCAGGACACGGCTCTAGGGATAGCAAGCGGATATAGCAAGTTAATACGGCAGACATGCGCTCAGCGTGCACCCAGACTTTCCTGTGCCTGGAGAACACCCGTTTGGCATGCCCACCTTATCCCCAGACTCGCCCTGTCATGCGAAACGACAAGCCGTTAGAGGTCTGGACTCCACTCGGCCACAGAACTCATTGACTAGGAGTGGGTTAGTTCCTAACCGCCCGTTTAGGGTGAAGCAGGGGGCAAAGAGGAGTGTTGGCCACTGGCGACAACAACACCCAGGTCACCAGAAACCTCAGCCTCCATCATCCCCTTTTCCACCTTATGGGTCACCGCACACGGCAAACGTGCAGGTAGGTCTAGCTAACCAGCCCGGAAGAACAAAGAAAGGAACATGAAATGAAAAAGACAGGATAGAAAATGAGAAACTATAATCCAGAGCTGGCGCATAATCACAACCTCAGCAGCCCACAACTGAGGCGGGCTCGTGTGAAGTGAAAAAAAACAAAAAAACATAAAAATGTGAAAAACATCACATATAGTACATGTCGGCTCGGGCCGTGGGGACGCCATCCCCCAGCAGCTGGATGAACAGCTGTCCTTTCGGTTACATAATTGTACAAGACGAAATGAAAAAAATGATCCGTCACAAGGTTAGCTCGGGCCGTGGGGGCGCTCCCCAAATAACTGGAAAACCAGTTATCCCCGTGCGGGGACAGCTGCACTTTAAAGCTTTTTCTAGTTTTAAGTATATTTGTGCTGAATAGGAGCATGTCAGTATTATTATAATAAAGTGCAATGAATTTCCTGATTATTTATTATTATTATTATTATTATTATTATTATTATTATATGTAATTTTGTAATAGTTTTATATGTTGATTACAATTAAAACAATAAATAGGTGTGAGTTGGCTGGCTATGGGGATGGTGGAGGCCAGATTAAAAAAAAAATGCTTTTGACCCTTCTTTCCTAATGAGAAATTTGAGTCAGTATTTAATCTGTTTTTTTATGTCCAAATCAGTAAAGTCAGTTTTTGTAATCAAAATGGTCAGTAAGTCAGTAATTTTAGTCTTAGGTTTGGTTTCCATCCCTGCAGTTCTGATGTTTACAAGATCAGCAAAGATTTTTTTTTTTTCGTGTGTTAGACTGCTTTTTTCACCTTACCGTCAGCAGATGATTTATTTCAAGTTTTGTCCGTTGTGTTGTTTCTGTAAAAAAAAACCATAAAACTTCTTACATGATCATCTTTTGGAATTCTAATTTCTAGCTCAGTTTTCTTAAATCAACTTTTGGTTGTATATATCCATTCAGAGGATCAATGGATTTTTGACATAATCTCATGTGTTGCTGAATGTTCTAGAAAGCTGGAAAAAAACTGATGTGGACATCAGTAATGGTTTACACTATGTTACTGAACTAAAGTTGGCTGTTTTAAAATCTGCAGATGAAGGGGCAAATTGGTCCTTCTTTTAAGGTCTTTGTCTCAAAATGATGACATGCCATCAACATTTCATGGTCACCAAATCAGCACAGCATGTAATCAACGAAGATGTGTTGTAGATGATGAAGATATAGGACTAAGTTCTACAGAAAACAGCATTGATTTATTGAAAAAGAATTGCACAAAAACTTGAATTTTTTTTTAATAATGTCCAAACATCTGTTTTCTGCAAATATATGTCCGCTCTTTAGATAAGGTGCTATTTCCCAAATCTTCTGAAGGCCTAAACAATCAAGGTGATGATGCAATAACTGATCATGCTTTGGAATAGTGGCTTCAAATCAAGAAGATTCTCGTTAGTTTGAATTCTAACAGAATTTCATGTATTTCAAATGCTTTATTACACAAATGGAGAATTCAGATAATCTAAAGCCTTTTAAAATCATGAGAGATCCAGTAACTGTGCTTTTAACGGCACTGCTGTTAAATGCTCATGTAGAATGTCTTTGATCAGCAGTTAAAAACACAATTAGGTGAAAGAAGCCTTCTAATGAAAAACAACAGACTTGAAAGTCGCATTAAGGTCAAAACATTAGGAATAAAAATGAGTAATGTTGACCCTGAAAATGGGATAAAACTATGGTGGGAGATAGCGTGAAATCTTGTTGACCAAACTACAAAGATTAATTTATGTATTTTATTACTTTAGTTTCAATGTTTAAGCATACTATAATTGAAATATGCTAAATAAAACACATTGATATTATAGTAAGCAATTTTATAAAAAAAATAGTATGAAATATACAATTCGATTTTTTCAAAGTTTGGCCACTGACTTTTTTTTTATGGCCACTAACAATTTTGATCTTGGTGGCCAAAGTCTACTAGCAAAATTTCTAAGTCTGGATCTTTAGTCCACGTCTCTGCACCATATGTAAGCACTGGAGGGATGCATTGATCAAACACTTAGTTCCTTTTAAGACATAATGGCATGTATTGCTCTTGAAAATTATACTGTTTCTTCCAAATGCTTTCCAGGCAAGTTTTATACGCAGATTAATTTCTTCATCAATGTGACCCTCACTTGATATCTGCTGTCCAAGATAAATGTACACATCTGTTATCTCCAGCTTTTCACCATCAATCAATAAATCTTCATTTCTTGTAAAAGCATTGTGCATTGCTTTTGTCTTTTGAAAGTTCATTTTTAATCCCACTTCTTTACTCTTGTCAGCAAGTTCCTGGATCATACTCTCCACCTCTGATGGGGTAGTTGCAAAAATGACTACATCATCAGCAAAATGAAGGTGAGTTAGATAATCTCCTTAATCTTTAACCCTTTGTTTTCCCAGTTCAGTAATTGAAAGACATTTTGCAATGTGGCATTAAAGAGTTTGGGATATATAGTGTCACCTTGTCCCACTCCCTTTCCAATCTTTGTGGGTGCTGTATTCTCAAATAGCCAAGTCTTTGCACTTGCATTTTCATAGTGGTTATGAATAATATTAATGTACATGCATCTTCAATATCGCAGGATTTCAAAGCCATTGTAACTGCTGATGGCTTCACCAAATCAAAGGCCTTTTCATAATCAATAAAAGCCATGCATAATGGAAGTTCATATACCCTCGCTCTTTCAATTAGTTCTCTCAGTACGTGGATATGATCTATAGTGCTGTAGCCACACCTGAATCCAGCTTGTTCTCTCGGTTGAGCCATGTCCATTGTCACCTTCAAGCGGTGTGAAAGAACTTTAGTGAAGATTTTATAAACCATTGATAGGAGGCTGATAGGTCTGTAGTTCCTGAGATCCTCAATGTCACCTTTTTATGTAGCAGGATCATTGTAACCATTTTTCCACTCCTCGGGAATCTTCCCTTCATTAAGGCATCGAGTGAAAACTTGGGCGAGTACTGTTTCAATTTCTCCACTTGCTTCTTGTATGATGTCTACTGTAATTCCATCTTCTCCTAGAGCTTTTCCCCGTTTCATGTTCTTGATTGCATGTGTAACTTCTTTTGTTCTTTTGGGAGGACTGGAAGAACTCTGGTACCTTTTGTAATGTCTGGAGTGCATGTATCATCCCTTTCATATAGTTTTGAGTAGAAATCTTTCACACTTGTCAAAACTTCACCTCTATTTCTTGTTACAGAACCATTTTCATTTCTCAGAGCCATAATCTGTTTTCTTCCCTTACTCAGATATCCCTTTATTCTTTTCAGGCTGTAGTTGTTTTCAATTGCTTTTCTCACTAGTTCACAGTTGTATTTCCTTACATCTTCAATGATACTTTTTCGTACTGTCTTGCATATATTCGACTTTGGAAGTCGCATCTCCTTTAGTTGTCCTCATCGCTCTTCTTTTTTGCATCAGAATTTTGGTTTTTCCTGGTAATTTGTTTGTATGCAACTTGTTCTTAGTACCAGCTATTTTTGTTGCTGTTTCCATAAGAGCCTTGGTTACTTTTCTGTGAACTTCATCATCATTGTCAACCATTATCAATCCACTGCTGGACGAAGGTCTCCCCAAGTTTCCTCCACAACGGTCTGTCTTGTGCAAGTCTCCTCCATGTCACTCCTGCATACTTTCGAATTTCATCCACCCATCTTCCATGTGGTCTTCTTCTGGGTCTTTTCCTGTCCCTTGGAATCCAATCTAAAATTTTGGCTGTCCATCGATGGTCTGTTCTTCTGGCAGTATGTCCAGCCCATTGCCATTTCAGGGATTTAACTCTGATCATGATGTCTTCCACTCTTGTCATTTTTCGGATCCACGAGTTCCTCTTCTTATCTCTCCTGGTCACACCAAGCATGCACCTCTCCATGCTGCTTTGAGTTGTCTGCAGCCTTTGTATGTCTCTTTTAGTTAAGGTCCACGTCTCTGCACCATACGTAAGCACTGGAAGGATGCATTGATCAAACACTTTTCTTTTAAGACATAATGGCATATTGCTCTTGAAAATTATGCTGTTTCTTCCAAAAGCTCTCCAGGCAAGTTTTGTACGCCGATTAATTTCTTCACCAATGTGACCCTCACTTGATATCTGCTGTCCAAGATAAACGTATGTGTCTGTTATCTCCAGCTTTTCTCCATCAATCGATAAATCTTCATTTCTTGTAAAAGCATTGAAATTTCCTGTGTGGCTTTTTCTTGAAAAAGGAGTTCAAGATGAAAAACCCTTCTGCCTCTGCAAACTCTACGAGAGTATTTCCACGCTGGTTTCTGTTGCCGTGACCGAATTTACCTACTGAAGTTTCATTCTGTTGCTGTTGCCCTATTTTTGCATTGAAATCTCCCATAATTATCTTCAAGTGCTGCTTACCTTTATTATTTAGATGACGAATTTCCTCATAAAATTCTTCAATTTCTTCTTCAGGATGACTTGTGGTGGGTGCATAAGTTTGAATAATCTGAGCCTGGTATCTTCTCGAGAGTTGGATAACGAGTCGTGCAGCTCTGTCAGAGGAACTTTCAACTTCTACTACTTTATCCTTCAGTTTCTTGTTTATTATAAATACAACACCACTAGTTCTACCAGTATCTGTCCCATGATAGTAGAAGAGATGTCCACTTTTCAGTTCAATGAGATCTTCTCCTTTTCTCCTTACCTCACTTAGCCCGACGATGTCCCACTTGATCCTTTGTAGTTCCTCTTCCAATTCAAGAAGCCTTGAATCAGAAGATAGGGAGCGTCCGTTATATGTGGCCAAGGTCAGCATCAGATGGCAGCCTAGTCCGGTCCTCCGGTGATTCTTAGCACCCTCTTTTCCTTCATGTCGCACTGGCCGCTGCCTTGGCCAGGTACATTCCAGCTGCCGGAGACTGAGGGCCAAGATTTAAGTTGTGGAGTCATTTTGGAGGGGTTTGGCCATAACTCACCACGCTGGCCAAGCGGGTTGGCGAGTGTGGGATAGCATTTCCTCTAATCCCGATGGTATAGTTATACCGCTATTGGCGGTCGTCAGAGCCCCTTTAGTGGGAACAGGATGTACCACGAGAAGGCGGGGTTGACATTTGTCAAGGAGAGGCTGTGATGTTACGCATCACCTGACCTTACATCCCTGTAATTGATAAACAGATAGAAATATGTGCTTATGTTCACTAGGGGCAGAATGGTACATTATGAAAAATCAGAAAATGTAAACAAATTGTTCCTCACAGTAGGAGATATTCCAAATAGAAAGTATTTCCATGCAGAAAAAAATTCCTTCAATTGAGATTTTAGATGTAAATGTATGCAAATATACGTTTTCTGACCATCAATACTTTTAGAACATTGTATTGTGGAAGAATAAAAATCTGGGGACTTTTCAACTCAATGCTATACAGTGTTGCCGACTGTATAGCCCAGCGTGGCGGTCATACATCCTACTAACTCAGGCCACATTATACTGTCCTCGCCCATCGCGCATTCATGTAATTCCTCAGAAATAAATTAAATCAATCATTTCTTTTTCATCTACTTATCTACATGTATGGTAAGTTTTGTCTCATTTCCTTCATGGTGTGACATTTTCTATGTCGAGCAGTGTACTTTTTGCTTGTTTTCTTCTTATTTTGCCATCATTGCTTTATAATGAGTTTCTATATTAAAAATGACATAACTATATCACTTAAAAAAATCTGTGACTTGTTCATAATCTGTACAGAATAAATATCTTATGCATATGCAGTTTCAATCTGATTGCACTGTCATGAAATATTGAGCTGTTGCCTTCATTTGTTTTGTTTTTTCATTTCATGTGTAAAGGAACAATTTAGGATTGGGATTTAAGGAATAAGAAAAAACTGTCCATATAACTGATTGGCATTCTAATGTGTGCATGAATCTCCAACACTCTCTGCTTTGCCATACTGGAGCTATGTGAAATAGTTTTTCCTTCATAAGCAAAGCAGCAGCATGTTATACAGAAGCATCAGGATTTTTCTGTATTACTGTATGTTATCTGTGATTCTCCACAATATTCTGATTGTTTTGAAAATTCTTTTGTCAACTGATACAACAAAATGGCCAGTGTTGTTAATTTGTGAAATGATTTTCCCATTTCCATTTAAGCTTAAAGGAGATTTGTGTTCAGTGATAGGTCTGATTTTTGTTTCCAAATGTTGAATAAATGTGTAAGTGAAAAGTTCCATCACTGTGTGATCAGTTTTATTTTGTTATGTGCAAAAGCCTCTTTAGAAACATTTTAGTAAAAAGTTTTATGTTTCATGTATACATATATATATATATTTTTAATCTTAGGTATGACGAAGATTGATGCAATGATACCAGCAAAAGTTGCCTTAAGAGTTCGTCCCCTATCATCTAAAGAATTTAAAGATGGCTGCAAATCCATAATTAGATGCAGCGAAGAGCGACAGATCATCTTGGGTGACGAAAAAATTTATGAGTTTGATTATGTTTTCAACCATGAAAGCACACAAAATGAGGTGTATGAAAATTGCGCATCTGAATTGGTTGACAAGGTCTTCACTGGTAATTTTCATTATCTTTTTGCTTTTTCTAAATATTATGTGCATCGGTTGATTCTTGTGACTGTTTGGCTGGTAATTAAGAGGCATTTTTGGGAAGTAGGTACTGTTTGGCTATTACTTAAATGAAAACGTATTTGCAAAAAAATGTTATTTTTATCGGGTTCATCATACCTTAAACTACTTTTCTGCATAGTTTCTGCCATTATTAAGGCATTTATCACCATGGGGCACGAGTTTTTATATCCCCTCACTGTAGAACGAGGTTGCCCGTGGAAACAGCCACTTCTGCACTGCTCCTTTCACTTCATCGTCAAAGAAATGTCGATGAAGATAAATGCAAAGGAAGTGCTGCAATAGTGAAATGTGTGTCCGCATGAACTTTTACGTCGACCACATGCACCAAAGCATCATTGACCACAAATGGCTGGTCGTTCTGCTCCTCATTGTGCACATTCTCACGACTTTTGTTGAACTGTCTGAGCCATTTCCTCACCATTCCATCACTCATGCAAGTAGATGTCCTGCATCCATCTGCCCTCTGCCCGTAACATCTATTTGACTATCATTCCATTAGGCCTACTCATTGCAGTTTGACCATAGACCTTACAAATCTGATGGTGTCAGCCAGTTTAACGTTTCTTGCATTCAAAAATCAAATTATGAACCTTATCTCACAGTCGGCAGACAGCATGATCTCCTTAAACATGTTTAGTCGGCTGAAAATACTGTTTGACCCTCCAAAAATTGCTACAAAAGGTTTCTCAACTGTTTTTTGTGGTATCAGGTGTGCTGAATAACACACTAAAAGTTTACCAAAGTAACCACCGGAAAGGCCCAATTCTCAAGATGGTCGTCAAATACCTAACTCCTACAGTTTTCATCCTAGAAAAGTAAAGTTGGTGTCTACCCCTATGTTTTTAGGGTCTTTTCTTAGAATACGTTTATCACAAATAAATTATAAAAATATTTTATTTATCCTTAGTTTACCCAAAATGAACAAAATTATCAATGTTACCATATTCACAAATAGTCATTGTCACATTCTTCTTCCCAAACAGATTCATTAAAATGATTTTCACAATTTTCTGTTTGGCACGGTCCACAAGCAGACGTGCATGGTAGTCCATATCTCGTGCAACTGCACCGTTGTGTTCGGCAGGCAGTTGTGCAATTACAATGGAGCATATGAAGAAGACTTTCTGGTGCAACAAGTTTATTAGTCATAACTGGCACATGCTTATTGTCCAATAGCTTCCACCCCCAATCGACCGCATTCATATCACTGTCCTTTCCGATCCAAACCATGATTTGGTAATATACTCTAAAGCTGTGGTATTTTGTCGAGGACTTGGTAGGAGGAAGGCGCTCTGGAGTGATGAATGACATGGCAGAAACAATTTTTTTACTGAAGAGTTGGTAGTGCAAGCTGGTAAGGGAATCAGTACTTCTGCCCCCAAACAAGACCGCCATTACCTTGTTTCCTAGCCCCTCTATAACAGATTTTGCTTGATGTGGGAGCAGAAACACATTTGCACATTTCTGAATCGTTTGTTCACGGCTAATAAGTTTTTGGAATGCTGACTTCTTGCCTACACCAAATAAGCGGTAAGTTGCATCACATCCTGTGTAAGCATGAATGAACAACAGTTGCAAACACACATTACTACCCAGAACTGGTTTCATTTCACTGATGTCACATACCTTATGAAGTGTGGACTTGTCCGAACGAAAATATAGGCCTCTATTGTTTAGCTGTAGATAATAGAGGAGAAGGATGAGTAAATCTGTATCCTCCCCTGTCAACATCATTGGATGGTGTTCTGATGACTTGACAGCTGCCTTGACAATGTCCACGTTGGCATCCCCTGACGCACTGATAACACCGCAGCCCCTTTTCCGCAGTTCTTCTGCTACCAGACGAATAAGTGCCAGTTTGTTGCAATGTGTGGAGAGAAAATCATCTTTTCTTTCAACAAACTCTGTTGCTGCATTGAAGCTGATGGTCGACTGAGTGATTTGCCCACGTCACTGATGCATATTATCCTTGATGGAAGGACCAGCTTCATAACCGTTAAAAATAACAGTTGCTTTCCCATAATGTTTTATGGTAAATTCTGCGTATGAGCGTGCAGTGGCACCATAACTGTCATTCTTTTTCCATGGCGAGCGATGAAGAAGGGAACCACCATCTAACACATAATGTTCAGTTGGTGGGATCGAATCCATTACAGCTTTTTTGGATTCCTTGATAGTATACTCTCAATCGCATGTGCCAGTTGAGCTTTGTCACTTTTACGAAAGATTTCTTTGGCTTCAAACAAGGCTGCTGGGAATGGACTGAGCTCATAGCTCATTACATCCTGTAAAGAAAGGTCTCCAGTTTTTGACATAACCAAAAATCGTTGGTAGAGCAGAGCAGGATCAATGGTTCGGCCTTTGTCAATTTTAATGCTGGACCCGTCACTAAGGGTTTTTGTTAGGTCTTTTCATTTAAATGATACATCAAAAATTGGCTTTCCGACCATATTTCGTGCAATAATTTTGCCGAAAATCTCAAAATTATGCACATTGACATCCTCTTCGGCAATTACACCCGTAAAAATATTTCTCAAAGATGGGTCTGGTGAGAATGGCGTACAGGCTACTAGTTTTCCCTTGATCTTCTCCAAGTCAGAGTAATCTCGTTTCATCCTTGACAGTGTTGATTCTCGATGCTGATGACTGGTTGTGTACAGGTAAAGTCATTGAATTCCTGCATGGCATCATTGTATTGAGATGTAATAGGTGTGGACATGGTCCACAAAGCACACATTTCTTCAGTCATACCACTTCCATGGGTTAATCCGCCACTGCTCTTTAAAGATCTCATTAATGTCTGCTCGATTACAAGGTCTGAACTAAGGCCTGCCCAGAACTGGTTACTGCGGCGAATCACATGGAATCCTTGGAAAATGCAGCATGTACATCAGGATGTGTGTTCTGCAATTGCCTCATTTCTTGTACATAGAGATTTGCAGATTTCAGGTAGTTATAGTGTCCAGCAGCAGCAAATATTGGCAGACAGTCTGACACCGATGTCGTTTGAGGTGAAGCAGCACGTAGGGACCAAGTCCGTTTGCGCAGCACATTGTTGTACAGAGTCCACTTTTCGTCACTAGTTATCAGTCGCTTCAAAAAGGATCGTTTTCCTCATGTTTAATGAGCATATCACAGAGGTTTATATGCGCCGTCAATTGAGCTTCTTTGAGTTCACGAGGAACTCACACATCGAGCTTGTTTAAGTATCCCAGCTTCTTCAGGCGGTTGTGAACGCTTGAATGATGGATGTGCAATGTGTCTGCAATCTCTTGTGTTGTGTAACATGGGTTTGACGTGATCAATGCCTTGATTTGGTCGTCATCAACCTCGGTTGGCCTCCCGGACCGAGGAGCATCGTTGAGGTCAAAATCACCAGCATGGAATTTTACGAACCACCGCTGGCACTGACATTCTTGTAGAGCATTATCACCGTACACTTTACACAACTTTTCACAAGTTTGACGCACGTTCTTCCCTTTACGGAAGTAAAATATTGCGAAAATGCACAGTTTGGTCTTCCATCTTCAACTTGATGTCAAATCTCCGCAAATTAACCAAATCGCTCACTATGCCTTTTAGACTGGAGCTAGAACTGGCACCTGTTGAATGCCATAGCGATAACAGAGCTGCGCATGCCTCTAGTACTTCCCAAGCCACCCAACCGCCATGGGATGCCAAAATACGTTATGACTTTTCCGACAACCCAATAGTTACTTTATTGTTAAAGGAAATGTATTTCAATTTTTAGCAAATACTTTTTATTTCTTTGCAAATGTTTTTCTGTTCTCAGCTTGAAATTATTAGCACATAAGAAATAAATATTTTTCAGTTTTAGCACTTAAAAATACATTCTCTAATTATAAGGTGATAGTGCCAAAAACTGCTAGTTGGCATTGTCATTATTCTGATTTTACAATAAGCAATCTACTAAAAAGACGCAAACAGAAAAAATCCAGTTACAGTATTTGTAACTTTATTATAAAGGTGGAGTCTTCATAATAAAAATTTAAATTTTGAAAAATGAAATTTTCAGAATAGAGTTTGAAAACTCAGGTGCTACAGTGACTGGGCACTTGGATTTGTCTACTCCTGATACTGTTTCACTGTACATATTTGTCATTATACTCTTTTATTCTCTTTTTTTTTACTGATGTTGCAATTAAATAAATATGTAATGTTATCACCACTTAGTTATGGAGAAAGTTTTCTCCCTCTCCTTGAGCTTCATTTAAGAAGTAAATTTCAAAAGTACTTGTAAAGTAGGTTAATGTCTGGCCTCCCTGCAGCCAACATGCATGGAGGATAGATAAGTATGGAATAGGGAAACTCCAGTGCCATAGCAAAATTGTTTTGTATTATTTTCGTTGTGCTAAGTTCCAGATTGTTTCATTAAGTTTTATACAGAGCACAGAGAAATTTTTCCACTTCATTGAATATGTAGCATGCACTGAAGAACACTCTGTAACAGTGGACTCCATAGGATTTCATAAGAATTCTAAATACTTAATGGAAAGGAGAAGCAAAGAAATAATTCCATTTTGCTTTAAGTTTAAAGCTATGAATGCTATTGCAAATATTGATGAAGTTCTTTTCTCTCCTTAATAAATGCATTATCACACTAACATATATAATATTTTTGACTGAGAACACAGTAGTGTTTACATCTCTGATAATGTGCTTTTAAAAAATATGAAGAAGACCAGTGTTGTGCGTGTTTCCATATTTTGTGTTACACAAACTTTTGCATTCAAATCACATTTTGATTTATACTATCAAATAAAAGATGAAGGGTGGTTTGCTTGTTGCCATAATAACAAGTTCTGAGTTTCACTGTGAACCATACGAGTAAACATGGGATTTTATGAAAAATTTATTAGTACATAATACATTCTAGTTTTTGAAATGTACCTTCATTTATGATAGCAGAAATTAAAATGAAAGTTTTGAACTCGTGGAAAGTACATTATATATATATTACTTACCATTTTCTTTGTAAACATTTCTTAGCATGAAAGCTTGGTTGTTTTATAATTGTTCCACACCCATGTGCTTACACAGCAAAAGGAAAGGTATTAAACGAAACACAATGATTTAAAATTTAAAATATTTTTATAAAACTTAAAATACATCAAACAAAAGGGTTTTTCAAGTTAATGAAATCCAAAATGATCAAATTAAAGTGGCTTTCACTTACTGTTAAGGATTTCAGATTTTGTTAGATTCTTCAACAGAACTAAATACTGTTTATCAGCCTCGTTTGTACAACAAGGTATGTACAGCATCATTAGTGTGTGTGCCTTTGTTAAATGCTATGGGTGATATTTTGTTGGAAGCACAAGATTTTGAAGTTTCCTCAATGCTACGTCTTGGCATTTAGTGTCAAAATAAATAATACTTTATGTTTGTGCCACAGTGTAAAGTGCCACTTTGTCACCCCTTAACTTTTCACTGAAGAAGATTTACATAATGTTTTTGAATTTAACATACTCATAAGCATTTGGCTATTCTGCCCCATTCCACTTTTAGAGATAAGCTGTTTTAGTACCTTTCAAGTACTTATAAATGCAAACTGTCACAGTGTAAATGATGATTTCATTCACATTAAGAAATATTTAATAGGAATTGCCACTCCCATAAAATTATTGGGTGTATTAGATTCACTTAGCCAAATCAGCACCCTTCATGAAGGCGCTTTGTGAAATTTTTAGTGTGAAATTCTACTCCACCATTAACTGCTATTCCCACTTTATTTTAATGGGAAATACAGCACAGCAGAAGGAAGGGGACCAGGCAATAGACGATTTATTTCGTTTCTTTAGAAAAAAAAAAGCGGGGGGGGGGGGGGAAGGAAAGAAGGTGCATAAACAAATGTGACAAGCAAGATAGCCTGTAGGGTCATTTATGTCATATCAACACACTGATTGTGATTGATATTTTGAGATTTTGGTGAAACTTGGTGTATCAAGTGTCTTTCATAGTTATGAATAGAAATGTTTAAAAAAAATTGCCTTCCGTTCAAAAGTTATTAAGTATTTATTTTAATTTTTATTAAAAATTGCTGCATCCTGAAATAGTTAACGGCCATTTTCTCAGGAACCAGATGAGATACAGACCTGGACAATGTCTCATTTTAAAGCTCATTTGATGGACTTCAATTTGATATCACATGGCAGAGTTTAAAATATAATTTTTTTCATAAAAAAAAACAAATTTAATTTTAAAATACAATTTTTTCAAAAAACAACAATTTTAAAATTAAAAAAAAATTCACAAAATTACTTTGTACTATCTACTTACACCTCCCAAAGTTTCATTATGGGATCACGGGATACAGGTGATACAAGTTTCACATGTATGGAGAAATAGCCAACATATTGGATCTAGCTTTTCACAAAAGTCTAGCTTTAGATGAATCTGGCTTACTTATTACCAGTAGTTTAAGAATTATGATAGTGCTTAATACAAATTTTATTCTACATTTTCTAAGTACATGGCAACTAAAAAGGTTGAATTCAAATTACACAAAAACATTAGTTTTAGCAGCTTACCGCAAAAAAATTTACAAAGTATTTGTCAATATGCTGAAGGTGGGGGTGGCTGCTCACTCAAGTCTGTCAATCTTTTCTTTAGTCCAAGAAGTGTTTAATGGCCTCTGCAATCTTCTTTTTACTTTCTGGTAGAGTGCAAGCCCGACCAGTTAGCATGACGGGATTAACTTTGCAAATTACATCAGTAGAAAGAATCCAGAACATATGAGGTGTTGAGGGGTAAGAAAAAGGAGAAGGTCCTGATGGATAGAGAATGTAACTTTCACTTCATTTTCATCTCCATGTTTTCCCAAAACATGTTCAGCCACCATCTGTCGTTGTAAGTAGAAATGACATACCCGTTCAGTTCATCAAAGTCTGCATAACTTCTTTCCTTAAGCAGGATTGGGGTTTTGACATGATGAACATCTAAACTGGTTTAAACCATCAAAACCTGGCAAAAGCTCATAACTAATGTTTTTAAACAATTTGTAAGCATTAATAGATATACTAAATAGTAAGAAACTTACCTTCAAGCAAACTGCAATGTTAGTCTTTATTTTTAGCACGTCTTTTGTAAAAAAAGATCATGCTTATGTTACCGGTTTGTCCGTCCGTCTGTCTGTGTCCACGATATCTCTGCAACTATTAGTCCGATTTGAAAAATTCTTTTTGCATTGGGAAGCATGAAGTATGTGAATGATGATCCTTCATTTCATTTTTTTTTGCGATGTACAATTTTGCCGCTAGAGGGCGTAAATGCAGATGATGTCGAATTCAAAAATACGTTTTATTCCACATATTTGCTTCTAAACATCCGATTGAAAAAATTCTTTTATCTTTCGATTCCATTTATGTCTAAGAGTATTTTAGATATAGTTACTTTATCAAATTACGCATAGATTTTCCGCTAGGGGGCGTAAAAGTAATTTACATTTTCCCCGATAATTCTTCTTTTAAAACTCCGATTTGAAATGTTTTTCTTCAGCGGATACACCATGCAAAAGATGGAAAATCTTTTGCATATAATTTCAAATTTTTAGTAAAGAACACTTTGGCTATCAGGGGGCGTAAGTGTTTAATTTTGCTTCTGATGTATTTGCCATAAAATCTGAGCTTCTAAAATATCGATTGAAAAAATTATTTCGTGGACTGATGCCACTCACATAGATAAACCTTTTCAGAATATTTTCTTCTTAAAATATTCCACAGTTTCTCCGCCAGGGGCATAGATGTATATCTTATTTTCATCAATATCTCTACTTCTAGGAGTCCGATTTGAAAACTTTCTATTTTGTTGTATAGTGTTTTCAGTGTGACATGTTGCCAGGGGGTATAGATGTATATCTTATTTTTGTCAATATCTCTACTTCTAGGAGTCTGATTTGAAAAATTCGTTCTTTGTTGGATAATGTTTCCGATGCGAAATGTTTTCCTATAAATTCAAAATTTTCAAGTAAATCATAGACTTTCCGTTAGGGGGCACAAAGGTAAATTGCATTTTCTGCGTTATTTCTGCTTCTAAAACTCAGATTTGAAACCTTCCTGTATCGCATACAAGACCTGATCAAAAATATTTTTCACATAATTTCTAATGTTTGGTAAAGAATGGTTTGGCCACCAGTGGGCATAAGTGTTAATTTCTGCTTCTGATGTATTTGTAGCAAAATCTGGTCTCCTGAAAACTCGACTAAATTTTTTTTTTCTTGGACTGATATCGCTCATATGGAAAAACCTTTTGATAATACTTTCTTCCTAAAATAATGCATGGTTTCCCACCAGGGGACGTAAAGTCACATCTTATTTTTGTCGATATCTCTGTTTCTAAGAGTCCGATTTGAAAAATTCTTTCTGTGTTACAGAGCCTTTCTGGTGCGAAATGTTTCTCATATAAATTCATGTTTTTCTTAACCAGGGATTGCATTTCTCCTAAAATTCCTAATATTTTGTGACCCTCCTTAAATTCCTAAAAATTATAACTAAAATTTGCTATTCTTCCTAAAATTTTTGTAAGCTTATTTATTAAAAATATAACCGTTATTAAGGCCAATAAATTTACCATTACAGTAAGGTAAGAAGACCTGTTATTGTAGAAACACAGCCTATATGGTGTGCTGCTGAAGGGAGGGAAAATGACGCCATCGAGATGCACTTGCTTCGGGGCGGGCGCTCCACTTTTGTGCCTTCGGACAGTTTTCGAGAGTAACAAGAGATCTAAGGGAAAAGGGGAGGGGTCATTTTCACCCCTGGTTTGCGCTTTGCAGACGAACTCAGTGGCACGCAGAAGATCATACTTTATTTTTGAACATGCCTCGTGGAACCTCCTCTTTCTGCTGATGTTTTGTTATTGTAAACCGCAGGTGGGTGGAAGCAAAGAGGAAACATGTGGTCACCTTCCGTAACCTCCGGTAATGACGATGGGATGGTAGCCGAGTGTTATCGTGGCAGGCAGTAACGCACGTGATCATTGACTTTCGATCGTGCGTCGGCGACACCGACCTTCGATGCGCAATATATCTCGGCTCTGACTATAGATTTTGACGAATTTGCTACTGATATGCATTACTTTTTAAAGAGTAGTGCTGCAAGACGAGAGGATTATAAATCTGTCGAGGATATAACATTGGTCACAGCCAAATTTCTTTTGCGTCATGTCAGCAACAGATGGTTAACCGTTGGTTCTGTAGCCCAGAGGCTCTTGGATCAATGGCTAAATATTACAGAATATTTTTTAAACTTCTTGCCATCTCAAAAAATATTTGAAAAACAACTACGCAATTCAGCAAGGTATAAAAGAATTCACTGTTTCCTGAAAAATGAGCTAACTCCTTGCTATTTAGCATTAATTTCATTTTTGCACCAAAATTTTGAAAAGTTTTCATTATGTTATCAGAGTGAAGAACCAAAAATACACCACTTATATTCTGATTTAAATACTTTAATGAGGAATGTTATGGCTCAGTTTATCCAAGATGATGTTATTGCAGGGAAATTTGGAGAAGACCTAAAGAATGTAGATTTTGAAAACAAAAATTCATGGAAAAAACTAGGGGAGTTAGAAGTTGGTATGAAGACAAAAAATCTCCTCAGGAATGTTCAGGAGACTAGGCAGAAATTATTTCTCTTAGATGTAAGATCATCACTAATTGCAACTACAAAATATTTAAAGTCAAATTTGCCATTCTGCAATCAAAAGCTAAGAGACATAGAAGTTTTAAAGGTAAAAGAACCAAAGAAAGAGTCATCTCAACTTTCAGTCACTGAAGGACTTTCGGAAATAACCAGAATTTCAAGTGTTTTGCATCTTTCTGAGGAACAAATTGATAGAGTAAGAGAAGAGTGGAAACTTTTAAATTCTGATAAGCCAACTCTAGATGAACTAGTGAAATTTTCAGAGGAAGGGCATATTCCAGTGCGGATTGATCATTACTGGCGTAATATATTTAGTATTAAAGACTCCAGCAGAAAAGAAAAATACTCAAATCTTGCTAAACTCATCAAGTCAATTTTAGTTTTACCTCATGGTAATGCTGATGCAGAAAGGGGATTTTCGGTTAACACTGCTCTGTTAAGGAAGGACAAGGCTAACTTAAAAGACTCAACTATAACATCATTAAGAATAGTTAAAGGGGCCATTAAACACTATGGATGTGTAAGTAAAGTTCCCGTAACAAGAAATTTGTTAAATAGTGTTCGTGATTCACATAAATTTTATAAAGAGTATGTTGATAAGCTAAAGGAAGAATAATAAAAAAAGGTAAAAGAAAGGAAGCAGAAAGAGAGGGAAAATAAGGAAAAGCAGCTAGAGAAAAAAAGAAAAGCTGAGTTTGATGACAAAATAAAAGAAAATGATGCAGAAATAAATTGGCTTAAAAAAGATAAAGAAGCCTCCCTAGCAGTAATTCAAGAGGGAACAGAAAGAATGAGAAAAGCTGTAGAAAAACAAAATACTGTTGAAATAGCAGTTGCCTCTAACTTGATCATACAAGGTTCAGTGTGAAATAAAGAAAACTGAAAGTAAATTAGTTGTGATGGAAGCAGAAAAAGATAGGCTTATCAGGAAAAGGTTGAAACAATAATATGAAAAAAGTAATTCAGTGAACAATTGTACATAGTTCTTGGTTTTCAATTACCTTTTTAGGATATTATAATTTAATGTGAAACCTGAAAACTTTACTGTGAAAATCGTGAATTGCTTCTGGTTCAACAGCATATTAATGTTCAAAGTGAAACTTGAATGTGGTAAATATACTTGAATATGATAATAACACGTGAAAAGATAAGAACTGAACATTAGAAGTAAATCATACTTAAACTTTAGACATTAGACGTTATGCAAAAAATTTGGGCGTGAACTTCAACCATATATACTAATGGACTGAGCATTGGCAATAGCTGCATCAAAGCCGCCATGGCTCCAACATTGGGCACGTCATCATCAGACTCCAAATTTCGTGTAAAAATGCTGTTATGATTACTAATTTACGCTGCAGAACTTCAGTGTTTTCGGTGTATTATGTGAATGCACCTCATATATAATGAAAACTCTTCAGGTAAGTTTACTTATGAGCTATATACATGCATGATCGGGTTGTTTACATTTCGTGATTTATAATGTGATGAACATTTGCGAAGAATTTGGAACATGCATTCCATTTTTTTTTCTTAAGTTACTATATTTTTATATCAATAGCTGCAAGTTTCTGGTTAAGTAATTAAACTTTATTGACTTAGGTATTTAATTCGTTTCTTACCCATGAAAAATCATAGAACTTTCTTTACTATATCGCTCAGAGCAACCATAAGCACAGCAGGTGTAACCCATCTTTTTGACTGATGTCATGTGATTTTATGTTGGAGCCAGAAATTTTGATGTCATGCGCAGTCTATCAGTATATATGGTTGAAGGGTGTGAAGCAAACTCTTTACAATGTATACGAAGTTGTTTTACTAGATGTATACAAATATACATCTAGTTTTTATTGAAATACACTCCTAAAATTTTCCTAAAATTCCTACCTAAAATTTTCCAGAAGTATGCTATGATCCCTGCTTAACGCACAAGTCTGCAACCAGAAGGCGTAAGCTCACGATTCCGTTTACAGCAATATCTGAGGGATTAAAAACCCTACTGAAAAACTTCTTTCTTCCGTCAGATATTATTGTTATCCATACCGGTTCCATTGACTTTGAATTACTTTATCAAATTTAATTTGCGTCAGAACAGATGCAAAAGACATGCTTATTACACCCGAAAATTCGGTGTCATCTTTC
Organism: Macrothele yani; assembly: GCA_039090855.1. Classification (NCBI taxonomy): domain Eukaryota; kingdom Metazoa; phylum Arthropoda; class Arachnida; order Araneae; family Macrothelidae; genus Macrothele; species Macrothele yani. The sequence goes on along the minus strand of CM077005.1, from coordinate 97,328,904 downwards.
TTGTTAATTATTATATTATTACAATCATTAAAGGCAGAAAAGTGGCAAAATTTTTGTTCTTTAAAATTTCTGATCAGTACAGAATCAATTTCATTGATCTAAAATTATGCAACTGCCAATGAATGGCAGAACTAGTAGTCTGGTTCACCTTAACCTCGTAGCGTCCAGTACCACATAACTAATTTTGCACATTTGTTGACACCTAAACTATTCCTGAGCTTAGAGTGTATAAATCCAAAATCAGAAAATACTCTTTCAACTGAAGCTGAGCTAGCAGGACTTGACAGCAAATGCATTGCTAGTTCAGCAAGTTTAGAGATAGGCTCAGATTACATTTTGAAATTCCTTTCCACCAAATCATGGAATTCGTATTCCTTCCATTAGCGCTGAAATAAGAGGGTGGGGGGACGTTTCGTATGCAATCAGCACAGAAAAATGCCTGTATGAATGAATAAAATCTGGATCCCTTCTCGTTATGCTACAACTTTTCAAATTAACAATCTGTTTCCACACTACTGTGTTACAGTTACAGTGCCAAGCTAATCCTGGATTTGTTGTGGAGACAGACTTGAAATGCTGTTTTGTTTGGTTAACAAAACACATTCCATGTTAAAACAGACATTCTGGTCCAGAAAATATGGGTTGAGTCATAATATGCTTGAATTTACTGTATGGTTTAACAAAGAAATTTTGCCATATTGCTTAATTATATATAAATACTTAAAAAAGTAGAAAATTTTATTATTTAACAATCCTATACCAGTTATTTATTACTCACATATTATTGACATTTTAAACATTACATGCACTGTATGTTTGTTATTTTAAAAAAGGTATTTTTATATCAAAATACAGTATTTGAGGTTTTTGACATGACGGTTTAAACCATGGTTAAAACCATCAAAAACCATCACATGTCAAAACGCTGCCAACCCCTGTCCATAAGGGATGACTGGATAGCTAGTTGATTACGGGGCAAATGAAAATGGCTTAGAATAAACTTTTGTTCCACACCTTGAGGGAGTGAGAGCATGAAGCTTTTGAATTCCTGAAATTGCCACAGTGTGACTGAACAATGTGCCAGATGTTGTTCTTTTACTATGTACTCTTCTGGCATAAAATATGTAAAGTCCATGGACCTGAAAAGGTTAAGTTTTGCCCATTCATAGAATTGAAAAGGTGTCGTGGTCCGATTTTGGTATGACCTTTGTAGGCTTGTCCTTGCTACCTCTCTTTTAACCGTTCCCCCTACCCCTTACCATGAGCTGTAGCTGAAAAATGCCATTCTGCTTCAAAATCAGGGAATACGAAAATAAGGCTAAAACTCAGGGAGAAATTTTTTTTTTTTTTTTTTTTTTGCAAAAAGCTGGAAAAGTCAGGGAAAATTAAACTGATAATTTTTTGCTTAATGCGTATGCAGTTACTAAGGATGGGAATAGAGTGCGCCAGTAAAATAATAATAAATATTGCACCATCTTGCTACAAAAGGCAGATTTTGCGCCATTGTGCGCCAGAACTGACATACCTCGTCGTCATTGTCGGTACTTTGGCACACTACATTCTCCGTGCAAACCGAGTTCCATCTGATGCGGAGTAAGACCATGCGTTGGGAAGAAAGATCCAGCAATTCTAAGTACAAAGGGTTTTATGTAGTTACTATAGAAATTGTCGTCCACTACGGACGACGAAAAACATCGAGTATGCTGTGGAAAGCGTCCATCCACTACGGATGACAGAAAATATCGACTATACTATGGAAATCGTCGCTCCGCTACAGATGACGTAAATTATCGAGTATGCTGTGGAAATCGTCGGTCCGCCACGGACGACAGAAAACATCGAGTATGATATGGAAATTGTCGGTCCGCTACGGACAACGAAAAACGTCAAGTATGCAATGGAAATCAAAATTTTCCGTCAGCATAAAAAAAAGCCAGCTATTAATTCAAGTGTACAATAATAGCTTTTTTAGTACGTCTTTTGTAAAAAAAAACATCATGTTTATGTTATCGGTTTGTTCATCCGTCTGTAGACATCATATCTCTGCAACTATTAGTCCGATTTAAAAAATTATTTTTGCTTTGGGAAGCTTGAAATATGCGAATGATGATATTTCGTTTCCTTTTTTTTTTTACGATGTACAATTTCGCCGCTAGAGGGTGTAAATGCAGATGATATCAAATTCAAAATGTGTTTTATTCCATATATCTGCTACTAAACATCCGATTGAAAAAAATCTATTATCTTTCGATTCTATTAATGTCGAAAAGTATTTTAGGTATAGTTACTTTTTCAAGTTACGCATAGATTTTCCGCTAGGGAGCGTAAAAGTAAATTACGTTTTCCGCGATGTCTCTTATAAAACTCCTATTTGAATTTTTTTTTTCTTCAGCGGATACAGCTCCTGATAGAAAATCTTTTGCATATAATTTCTAATTTTTGGTAAAGAATGATTTGGCCACCGGGGGCGTAAGCGTTCATTTTTGCTTCTGGTGTATTTGCCATAAAACCTGAACTTCTAAAATCTCGATCGAAAAAATTTGTTCATGGATCGATGCCACTCACGTCGGTAAACCTTTTCGGAATATTTTCTTCGTAAAATATTGCATGATTTCACCGCCAGGGGGCGTAGATGTATATCTTATTTTTATCAACACCTCTGCTTCTAACGGTCCAATTTGAAAAATTCTTCCTTCATTGAATAGAGTTTCCAATGTGACATGTTTTTCATATAATTTCAAAATTTTCCAGTAATTCATAGACTTTCTGCTAGGGGGTGTAAAAGTAAATTGCGTATCCCCCGATATCTCTGCTTCTAAAACTCCGATTTGAAAAATTCTTTCTGCACCGAATACAGCTCCTGGTGGAAAATCCTTTGCATATAATATCTAATTTTTTTCAAAAATTGTTTTTCCACCAGGGAGAGTAGTCTTAATTTCCACTTCTGATGTATTTGCAGCAAAATCTGAGCTTCTAAAATCTCGATTGAAAAAAAATTCTTTTGTGGACTGATACAACTCACGTCAACAAACCTTTCAGGAATATTTTCTTCTTAAAATAATGCATGGCTTTTATGCTAGGGGCGTATATATATATATATATATATATATATTATTATTGTCAATATCTCTACTTCTAGGAGTCTGATTTGAAAAATTCCTTCTTTGTTGGATATAGTTTTCGATGCAAAATGTTTTTTTTTTTAATATAAAATCAAAATTTTCAAGTAAATCATAGACTTCCCGCTAGGATGCACAAAAGTAAATTGCACTTTCCCCGATATTTCTGCTTCTAAAACTCCGATTTGAAAAATTCTTCCTATATCTCATACAGCTTCTGATGGAAAATGTTTTTCATATAATTTCTAATATTTGGTAAAGAATGGTTTGGCCAACAGGGGGCATAAGTTTTAGTTTCTGCTTCTGATGCATTTGCATCAAAATCTGAGCTCCTGAAAACTCTGACTAAATTTTTTTTTATCTTGGACCGATACTGCTCGCATCAAAAAACCTTTCGAGAATACTTTCTTCCTAAAATTCATGTTTTTCTTGGAAGGGAACGTAGATGCATATCTTATGTTTGTCCATATCTCTGCTTCTAAGAGTCCGATTTGAAAAATTCTATCTTTGTTGGAGAGCGTTTCCACAACAAAATGTTTCTCATATAAATTGAAATTTTTCTCAACGCACAAGTCTGCAACCAAAGGGCGTAAGTTCACGATTCTGTTTACAGCAATATCTGCAGGATTAAAAACCTGATTGAAAAACTTCTTTCTTTGGTCAGATGCTATTGTTTTCCATACCGGTTCCATTTACTTTGAATAGCTGTGGTAAGTTTAATTTGCATCAGAACGGATTCAAAAGACGTGCTCATTATACCCGAAAATTCGGTGTCATCTTTCTTGTTCTCCTTGCATTGAATATATTGCATTATATGTGTGGTATTTGGTACATATATTATCATGGAGTTTACATTACATAATCTGTAAATTTTACCTGAAATTCCCCGCAAAATTATTTTCAGGAAAATCTGGAAAACTCAGGGAATTTTTAAAGTCAATATGAGTGGCAATCCTGTCTGTTGCTTGGCAATGAAATCATGACAAAGAACTTTGAGATTGTCGCAGAAAAGATCAATTGATTCATGATCAGGTTTTTGCAGTTTCGAAGCAGGGCTTGATTTCGACCAATAGTTAGCAACAAATACATTTTGCTAGTGATAAAAAGTGGTTCTAGCAAAAGTTGCTAGTTGAGAAATGTTGAATGTTTTAGTGTGAACTGTTAAGTGCCACTGCATTACGTGTGTGGAATATTTTAGACACATACAAAAGGGAACATTTGCTTTCTAGAAATGAATGTTTCTTGAAAAATACAAACATTATAAAAACATTTTGGCACTAGTAGAAATATCCAGTATATTTCCCTTATCCACTTCTGCATGTGAGGTTGGGTTCAGTTTCATGAAGAGAATCCAGAGTGATTGGAGGAGCAGTTTAAACTGCTCTCATGAGTATTGAGGATGAAGGTCCATCCAAAGATAAGTTTTACCCCAGGCCTGCTGTTTTAAAGAGGTATAATGAAAAGATCCAAAACCCAGATCATAAACCATATGGAAAATAACTTAAGATTTTGAATAGTGTTCTTGAATTTTGTGAATAAAGTTAAATAGAAAAAATGTTTTTTTAAATATTTGCATTTGAATTAAACTGTTATAATCTGTCAGGTCATGGAAAGGTGAGTTATATCTAAATATTTGTAATCTTTTCAGCATTACAATGTGACAGTTACAGGAGTGAAATAAAAATTTGTCATGGTTGACTAATGGAGGGGGACATGTTAAAGTTTCGTTTGTATAATGTTAATAAATGTTTGCTAGTAGATAATACAATTTGCTAGTAAAAAGTAACGCCACCAGCAAGTGTTGCTACTGCAAAAAAAAAAACAAAAAAAAAACAAACCGAAGTCAAGGCCTGTTTCGAAGTTGCACCGGTTAACTAAAATCCATTGGCAAAAAAAAATAAATAAATAAGTTACTGTTTCATTTAAGTTTTTTAAAACAATTTAAGCATCGACTGTCCTTCCACTGGGATTCATGATTGGGGGATTATTAATAATAGTTCGCAACTAGTATGATGAACACTCGCAAGTCACATTAAAACCACTCGCAGTTCTTGGTTTTAAGGCATCAAAATGGCACAACACAACTAAAGTGATCTTACTATGAGGAGCTCTGATGCTAGACTGACTGTGTTCCAGGAATTTCCACAACCTTACTGAACCAATAGCATGTTCCAACAGGTACAAGCAGCCTGTTCAAGCTTGTTCAATGGTCCTCAAGTCAAGTAGAGGAGGGCTGGGAGGGGACAATCAATAAGGTTTCTTCTGATTTCTACAATCTAAACCATTTAAATTTAGATAATATTTTTTGTCATAAATTTACCATGGTACACTGCCGGACAATTGCTAAGGACGGATGACAATAGCAACGATAGCAACCATAAAATGAAAGGCAGGAAAATGTGGAAATTAGCATAAGTGCAGGATACAGTAAGACGTTTTGTGCGTATGCAAATTTTGGATTGCCGAACTTGTTCGTGACGTCATAGCGCTGATAAGAGATATAAAGGATTTGACGCGTATTGACCGTTGTTGTTCAAACGCAAAGTTGAAAGGGAAAGAATCAATTGACGAACTTGCAATTTTCAGTAAGTCTTCCCGACATCACCTAGATGATTTTACGCGTGGCCGTATTATTGGCAAGATTGAAGAAGGGCAAGATGCCAGGGAGTTCGACGTCAGCCACAGTGTTGTTTCAAGGCTTTGGAAATCATTTCAAACAAATGGAGAGTGTAGCAAACGTCACGGGGAGGTCATGTTCGCAGTACGACACCTGCAGAAGATCGGTACATAGTGCTATCAACAAAAAGCTAGTAAGGTAGCAAATCAGTTTATGGCTGCTACTGGCAAGCGGATCTCCCGAAAAACTGTCGCCAGACGTTTGCATGAAGGAGGACTATAAGCCCGCCGTCCTGCTGTGTGCATCCCATTGTCCAGACGTCACCGTACCGCCCGTTTGCAATGGTGCCATCAACATCGTAATTGGACTGATAACGACTAGTCTGCTGTCCTCTTCTCAGACGAGAGTAGATACAGTCTATCGTCTGATTGTCGACGACAACTGATCTGGCGTGAGAGTGGTACTGCATATTGTCCAGCAAACATACAGGAAAAGGACCGATATCTGACATGTAGTGTCATGGTATGGGCTGGCATCATGATCAATGGCCGTACGTCCCTCTATGTGCTTCCAACTGGGACTATGACTGGCCAAAGATACATTAATGATGTTCTGCTACCTCATGTTCGCATGTTCCGTGGTGCTGTCGGTGATAGATTCATTTTCATGGACGACAACGCAACATGTCATCGAACAGTCGCTATCCAGGAGTGTCTTGAGAGCGAGGATATTCAACGCCTCGTATGGCCAGCACGTTCTCCAGATCTGAATCCCATTGAAACTGTGTGGGATGCTTTGGGGAGGAGTCTTGCTGGTCGCCAATGCCCTCCAATAAACAAGGACACCCTCATCCGTGCACTGACAGAGGAGTGGGATAAATTACCCCAACAGCTGCTTGATAATGTTGTGCAAAGCATGACACGACGTGTGGAATCTTGCATCACCCTCCATGGTGGCCATATCCCGTATTGACATCTTACGCCGGAACGCCTGCTGACGGTAATTGCATTTTTTTCACGTTTACGTATTCTGCACAAAATGGCCTGTTTGTCCCTTGAACACTTTCCAAAGCCTTCTAAATTTCAGAGCACAATAAATTGTCTTTCTTGTAATGTCCTGGCATTCTGACATTATTTTATTTCACTTGGCATCCAACCACACTTACTTTTTTATGCGCTATATAGCCGTTTATGATCCGTCCTTAGCAATTGTCCAGCAGTGTATTTTAAAAATTAAATTGACATTTTCTCCTTTCATATGAAACTTGTACTCACTGTACTCACTGTATCACCTGATCCCATAATGATTAAAAAATGAAACTTTGGGAGGTGTAAGATGATAGTACAAAGTAATTTTGTGAATTTTTTTCAAAATTTTAATACTGCCAGTTTTTGAAAAGTTTAAATTTTAAAATTAAATTTGTTCTTAAGAAAATTTTGTATTTTAAATTCTGTCATGTTACATATCAAATTAAAACCCATCAAAAGAGCTTTAGAATGAGACATTGCCCAGGCCTGTATCTTATCTGGTACCTAAGAAAATGGCAGTTAACTATTTCAGGATGCAGCAATTTTTAATAAAAATAAAAATTATTAATACTTAACTTTTTTAAGGAACGCAATTTTTTTTTAGGATTTCCATTCATAACTATGTAAGGACACTTAATATGTCAAGTTTCATCAAAATCTGAGGGGTCAATGAAGAATTTAATTCCAAACTGTGTTGATTTGACATGGAATGACCCTTTAGCCAAAGAGGGAGGCAGGATAGATTGGTCAATACTGCTTTTGGATTAAAAAAAACACTGCTTATTCTTGGCTATAAAATGAAGTAAGTCTATATAGGAGCCCTAGAAATATTTTGTTTTTCCCACACAGGTTATTCAGCATTTAAAATTTCACAAGAGTTACATTGCTAAAGCCCCCACCCCCAAAAATGCACCTATGTAGTACTTATCAGCTTGGGCTGGCCCTGGTGAGGAGTATACAAGGCATACTCGGAAAGTAAATAGCATTTGTGAATATTTTTGTATGTAAGTACATTGTACCCGCCATAATCCAACCCATCCTGCCTAAGGCACAGTTCGCCGCCCCGGTGGCACAGTGGTCTAAGGCGTTGGCCTCTGATCATTCGTCCGTAAGGGGTCCGGGTTCGAATCCCGGTCAGGCATGGATGTTGTGTTTGTCTTACGGCACTGGCTCTCTCCCTTCCCTGGAACCAGTGACCCTAAATTAGGGACGGGCGACTGCTTATAGCCCATTGAGTTGCTCACGGCGGTCGTTAAACCTCCAATCAAGGAAAAAAAAAAAAAAAAAAAAGGCACAGTTCCTTTAGCAATATTCTTTGCCCTGATCTTATCTCTCTCATCAAAATACTGAAAAGAAGGAAATGCCTAAAATTCTAAAGTGTTTGTTAGATCAAGGTTATCTAGAAAACACAAGGCCATGACATTAGAGATACAAGTTTCCTCTTTTAGTGACATCAAGTGTAAACCAAGGTTTTCAATTGGTTTCCAGCACTATTGTGTATGACACCAACATATCAGGCTGTGTATCATGATAGTGATGTCACAAATGGAGGAAACTCATCTTTCGAATGTCATGGCCTTCTACATTCTAGATGGCCTTCATTAGATCTCATTCAAGGCTGACTGGGCTGTCCTTTGACCGATGTTAAGAGGTTTTGTTGTTCAGAGGCTATCATTAATGTTAATCCTATGACTGCTGTTTTGTACCAACCAAAACTTGCCATTGTTCGGAGATGTCTATTAATGGAGGTTCGAATGTACAATGTTTAAAAATGACTCGCTTTCATAATTTCAAGTACTTCCAATATTGGATTTCGTTAGTAAAAGTCTGCTATTGAAAAGTTGATTCTTTTTTGACATGCATTAATGCAATTGCATTTTCGGACTTATCATTAAATCCATGTTGAACACTTACCTCAAGTGTTGGTTTCCGTATTTCTGTTGTGTAGATGCAGCATAGTTTTTTTTTTTTTTCATTTAGTTGCTGTTCCTTTTTAATTGGCCTCGTCACTAAATGAATTTTTTTCCTTTGCTGCTTCTACATTTCGATACATTTTTTACCCGAGTACTTTCGGTAACATTCCGTTACCGTCATCTAGGAGACGTTTTGCTCCGACCAGCACGGACCATGTCAGTAGAGCATTAAGTGGTTCTCGTGGGTTGCATCTGTTCACGGCTATCGCTTCCTCTTGGGCATTGTGGCGCCATCTCTTGTTGGCCAACGATCTCATTTTTTGAACTTTTCCATTTTTTTGCTCAATTTTAATTAAATTCCTCCAGCTGTTTCTTAAAATATTAGGGTCATTGTGGTTGCAAACTTTTGCTCTATTTTTTTCTATCATTACTGACTCTGCTATTCTGAGGTGCTTTTCGGATTTACAGCTTTTTATGATTTTTATATTTTCAAATTTAGGATATTTTTGGTTAGCCTGACAATATTGAATAAGTGCAGTTTTTCTTCTTTTTTCTGCCAATTTTTTACATGTTGTTTTAACCTGTGTTTAAGCTTATTTTTGGTACTTCCTATATATGCCATTGGAGGGTTTTTTGTAATAGGAATTGAGTAAATACCTGCTTTTTCTAACATTTTTACATTTTCATTATTTTTGATTACTATATTTTTGATAGTATTTACTTTTCCTCCAATTTGAATGTTATGCTTTTTACAAATATTATTAATTTCATTAGTAGTACCTTTAATGTAAGAAAAACCATTTAGATATTTGATTTCATTTTTATTTATTACTGCATTATTTTTTATTTTATTTTAGTACCATTTTTTTATTAAATAATTTGGATAACCAAAACTACCCGCAATTTTTTTATGAATTTAATTTCTTCATTGGTGAACTGAATATTTTCAGAGTGTGTATAAGCTCTTTTAATTAAGGTTTTCAGACTATTGCATTTTTGTGGATAAGGATGTGCCAAATTGTACGGGATTAGAACAGGAACAAATGAACTTTTTCGATAAACTCTGTATTGCAACTTATTTGTGGACTTTATAACTTGTACGTCCAAAAAGGCAATTGTGTTTTTTTTTTTTCATTTCTACTGTAAGTTCAATTGTTGGGTATAAAGAGCTGTAGCATTTGGTTAATTTTCTTAACTCTTCTTCGTTCAGTTTTGATAGAATGAAAATATCATCCACATATTGACAGTACATTTCAATAGCTTCTGGAACAGGAGTGCTTGGATATAATGCTTTAACGTCCCTAAAGGACTTACATATGGCAAGCATGGACGTTAAAGCATTATATCCAAGCACTCCTGTTCCAGAAGCTATTGAAATTGTGATTAAGAAGTTACATAATCTTAAAATATTAAATGACACACAAACTCAAGAATTCAAAAAAGTTTTATTCTATTTATATGAAAACAATGTATTTACATACAAGAACAAAATTTACAAGCAAAATTCAGGAGGCCCAATGAGCTCACCATTATCAACTGTATATGCTGAGGTTGTGATGAACGAGACTGAAGAAAATGTCATGCAGCGTATGGAAGAAAAACCAGAAATGTACTGTCGATACGTGGATGATATTTTCATTCTATCAAAACTGAACGAAGAAAAGTTAAGAAAATAAGCCAAATGTTACAGCTCTTTATACCCAACAATAGAACTTACAGTAGAAATGGAAAAAAACAACACAATTGCCTTTTTGGACGTACAAGTTATAAAGTCCACAAATAAGTTGCAATACAGGTTTATCGAAAAAGTTCATTTGTTCCTGTTCTAATCCCGTACAATTCGGCACATCCTTATCCACAAAAATGCAATAGTCTGAAAACCTTAATTAAAAGAGCTTATACGCACTCTGAAAATATTCAGTTCACTAATGAAGAAATTAAATTCATAAAAAATATTGCAGGTAGTTTTGGTTATCCAAACCATTTAATAAAAAAATGGAACACAGAAGTACTAAAGAAAATGAAAAATAATGCAGTAATAAATAAAAATGAAATCAAATATCTAAATGGTTTTCCTTACATTAAAGGTACTACTAATGAAATTAATAATATTTGTAAAAAGCATAACATTCAAATTGGAGGAAAAGTAAATACTATCACAAATATAGTAATCAAAAATAATGAAAATGTAAAAATGTTAGAAAAAGCAGGTATTTACTCAATTCCTATTACAGAAAACCCTTTAATGGCATATATAGGAAGTACCAAAAATAAGCTTAAACACAGGTTAAAACAACATGTGAAAAATTGGCAGAAAAAAGAAGAAAAAACTGCACTTATTCAATATTGTCAGGCTAATCAAAAATATCCTAAATTTGAAAATATAAAAATCATAAAAAGCTGTAAATCCGAAAAGCACCTCAGAATAGCAGAGTCGGTAATGATAGAAAAAAATAGAGCAAAAGTTTGCAACCACAATGACCCTAATATTTTAAGAAACAGCTGGAGGAATTTAATTAAAATTGAGCAAAAAAATGGAAAAGTTCGAAAAATGAGATCGTTGGCCAACAAGAGATGGCGCCACAATGCCCAAGAGGAAGCGATAGCCGTGAACAGATGCAACCCACGAGAACCACCTAATGCTCTACCGACATGGTCCGTGCTGGTCGGAGCTAAACGTCTCCTAGATGACAGTAACGGAATGTTACCGAAAGTACTCGGGTAAAAAATGTATCGAAATGTAGAAGCAGCAAAGGGAAAAAAATCATTTAGTGACAAGGCCAATTAAAAAGGAACAGCAACTAAATGACCCCCCCCATGCTGCATCTACACAACGGAAATACGGAAACCAACACGTGCGGTAAGTGTTCAACATATATTTAACGGTAAGTACGAAAATGCAACTTTCATAATATTTCATGAAATATGCAGATTGTTTATAGGGTCATTCATTCCATGTCAAATCAACAAGGCTCACAACCTGACATTTTTTTATTTTTATGAAACTTGGTATAATTGTAGTATTCATTAATATAAACAAACATGATTTTTTTTTCAGAATTTTTAACGCATCCGTTTTTGAGTTATTGATTTTTGAAATTTCAAAAAAACCCTGAAAATTCATCATCTGAGCAAACTTTAACTGCCAATTACTCGGGTTCTAGTAGAGCTAGGGTCATGAGTTATGGCTCATTTTAAAGATCTTGAATTGGGCTTTCATTTGCTATGACACACGACACTATTAAAATAATTTTATGTCAATTTTACAATTTTGAAATTGAAATATTAAAAAACGTGTTTTTTTTTAATCTGAAAAAAATATATGTTTAACAAACATTATTTTTCTACATATCCTGAAAGTTTCATAATGGGATCGCTATGGGTTCACTATAAAAAAAAATAATAACGTAGAACAATGCAACTGAAATGTGCCAGATGTACTTACCAGTTCCACATATGACTGGAAGGGTATTCTTTATGTGGTTTGTGTAAAATGGCATGCTTGTTCTTTTAAACATTGTGAATGTTAAAGAATGAAAATAAACATCTAAGTAATTTGAAACTGTGTCCCAAAGTAATTCATTTCATAATTCAGTATAATTTTCTGTGTGCATATTTACACTTACAAAATTATTTTATCTTCTATATGTATCCTGCTTTTTTTCTTTCTTTTAAATTTTGCTGCACTTGTATGCCAGTGCTTGATTTGCCTTCTTTGTCTCAGTCATTGTTAAATTATATACTCTTCCAGTAGCTGTTGTCGGGTCAACTTTTAACAAAATATCAGATTTGTGAACCAACAGTATATCCGGTGATTGAGGATACTTGTATGATGGAGATGGACCATGCGGCTCCAGGAAGCTCACTTTTTACCTCTTCTGTGTCCTCATTCACACCAAGTACACATCCCAACCAACAGTGCTCTGAGTACTTACTAATCACAAAACCTACCATATTTTCAAAACTAATGTTCTCTTCCCCTTTATCTGTTGCACATATCTCTTCTTTAAAATGCTCAGAAAGTGAGTAAGTTTTGACTAGTAATTTGTGTTTTCCTGCAGGAATGAAACAATGGAGTTTCTGAGTACCACTTATTGTCTTAGCAGAAGCTATTCTACTTTTAAGGATAATTTCCTCCTCTTTGTAATTTTCTGTTGTTGCAAACCAAAAGTGAATGGAGGCAATATTAGCAGTGGCCCATTCAAAGAGTTGGCGTGGGGTCATAATTTGATTATTATAAACAAGTTGTAAACTTGCCTTTGCAGCTAATCATTTCACAGTACCCCCTATCCCATCACATGCATTTTTGCCATGTGCTGTTGCAAAAAATTCCATTCTGCTTTTATATTAAAGTCAGTCTCGTGGTAGCACAAGCTGAGGAAGTTTGACTTGTTTTTATATTGTGAAGCTGCTCCATCCGAAAAATAAAATATCTTTTCAGGTTCAAAAAGGAGGAACTGTACACCAAATTAAACTCAAAATGGTATAACTATATACTAAAAATCCGAAAATTTATTGGCGTATAATAAATAATCAAAATTTCCAAGCTTTCGCACATCAACCAGATGGCTTTCTCAAGGAAGGTAGACAGCTAACTGCAAACCGGATAATAGAACGTTTCAACACTTTAAACGCGATGACTTGACTAGACAATAAATGATTAGGAGCAAAACGTGATATTTCGAAGAAACGAGGTCACGTTGGTTGGGCACGCGGTACTATGGTAGAAATCTCAGCATTATTTGAAGAATTGATTCCAAATACGTGGTAACTCCAGAGAGACGCTATCGTTGCGAGCCTCGCAGCTGGTCAAGATTTCCAAGGTTTCGCGAATGGCAGTAGATTTGGGTGTAGAGTATGAAGCTAATTTCTTTACATCACTCCATATAGGATCGGCGGACTTGAACTTGGCTTCTCTTGATAGGGCAGTGGTTATTTTCCATTCTCTTGTGTCCCTTTTATGTTCGCTGATTCTAATTCCAAACGAACGTTTGGTCATTCCGATGTAGTATCGCCTGGAGCCGTCCGGATATTTTAGTGGGATGGCATAAATACCTTCCTCATTGAGAAGAGGGGGCTTGTCAATATTTCTCTTAAGCATCGTGTATAAAGATGCCGGAGACCTTATGCCGACACCGAAGTTCATCCTTCTGAGCACGTTTTTGAGTTGATAGGAAATATTTGGTATGTAGGGAATGGAGCCCAGGTAGCGAAGTTGCGGCATAGAAATATTATTAGCACTTCTGGTTCTGGCTTTCTCGATAAAGTTATGCATCTGGTTCGAAGTATATCCTGCCTCAGTGGCCAATTCGACGATGTTTCTTAGTTCAGATTGTCTAGAACGGGCATCGGACGAGACAGCGAAGGCTCTTCTAATTCGTGAACGGAATAAGGCGGTCTTGTAATCATCAGGGCAGAATGAACTGCGGAGCATCAGGTTGGGAATGGATGTGGGTTTATAATAGACTTCCGTATGAAGGCGGTTGTCATGCGATTTGCTCACTGAGACGTCGAGATAAGGTAAGGTACCATTGTGTTCAAGCTCCATGGTGAAATTGATTGTAGGATGTATACAATTTATTTTATCGAGGAAAAACGGGAGAGTCTCCTTTCCGTGTGGCCATATGAAAAATACGTCGTCTGCGTATCGTAGCCAGGTGGTAGGTCTTAGGGTGATGTTGGTGAATATATGTTGCTCAATGGGGCGAAGTATTGCTTCCGCAAGGACGGCTGAGAGTGAAGATCCCATCGGAGCGCCATTTACTTGCTTATAAATTCAAGAGAAGTCAGTTCAAGTCCGCCGATCCTATATGGAGTGATGTAAAGAAATTAGCTTCATACTCCACACCCAAATCTACTGCCATTCGCGAAACCTTGGAAATCTTGACCAGCTGCGAGGCTTGCAACGATAGCGTCTCTCTGGAGTTACCACGTATTTGGAATCAATTCTTCAAATAATGCTGAGATTTCTACCGTAGTACCGCGTGCCTACCAACGTGACCACGTTTCTTCGAAATATCACGTTTGTTCCTAATCATTTATTGTCTAGTCAAGTCACCACGTTTAAAGTGTTGAAACGTTCTATTATCCTGTTTGCAGTTAGCTGTCTACCTTCCTTGAGAAAGCCATCTGGTTGATGTGCGAAAGCTTGGAAATTTTGATTATTTATTCTACGCCAATAAATTTTCGGATTTTTAGTATATAGTTATACTATTTTGAGTTTGAATCTTTTCAGGTTTTTGAGAAAAATGTGACCATGAAATTAATTAGGTAACGCTGAAACAGATGGACAGCTATACTGTCGTGAATTAGGTAGTCGGATATAATCACAAAACTTACATGTCCTAGGTTTTGAGTTTTCTCATCTCAATAGTATATAACTATAGGATGAAGGGTTGCTTGGGCATTGTTCCACTGAAAACCCTGAGCTGCATCTTGCAATACAAAAGAATAATTTTCAGCAAAGTCACAAATTACTATGTATTGATTTTCTGTTATTGTGTCTTTAAGATGTCTTAAGTAACTTGACTGTTGAGTTGCTATAAAAGAATGGTGAAGCAGGGCTGGAAGTTTTCCAAACAACAGGTCCAAAAATTCCTGTGTGGATTTCGATAATGTTTCAAGTACTGTCCTCTTCTTTAATTGCATCCATTGCTTGAATGTCACATTTTCTATACTATTTAGATCAAAACAATCTTCAAATCGTTGCTTGAGCTGTTCTAATCCTGGACAGTTGTTGCACTGACTGAAGTAACATGCAGGTGAAGGGTTTCCACAAATTATGTTTGCAAGAACATCTTTATAGGAGTTTATTGGCTGAACAGTGTCTCCTGTTAATTCGGGTAACTTGCATTGTGTCATCATCAATGTAACATTCTGATGCATTGTACAAACACAAACAGAATGTGTGCCACTTGCTCCTGCAAGAACGCAGTGCTTAGGGCGAAGTTCACAGAACTTGGAGAACCCCACCTTTTTCTCTTGAAATCCTTCTTTAAAAAGAGTATACAATCCACGCAAATTACTCAGAAGCAGTTTTTTTTTTTTTTTTTTACCTGTTGATGCTTATTATCTATTTTAATGGAAACAAAGTCTTTTTTTCCTAGCATTTGGCGGCTTACATCGTCACTCTCATAAAATTCTTGTATACAATTTGCTGTGTCTTTGTCTAAAGTCTTTCCTGGCTTTGGATCAGGAGAAGACATGATACCTTTTTCTTTTACTAGCTTTTTTTAGCCTTTCTGGCCATAAAAGGACAAAGCATTCACCAATCTTGGCCCCTGGTCACACACCACCAAATCTGGGGGAACGCTCACCAGAGGAAATGGAGGCTGACCAAGTTTAACCATTTCCTTTTTCATCTCATTTTTACCCATGGGTTCAATAATTCAGTGGAACTGCCGAGGTTTTCGCACCAGTTTTGATGGCAGTGTCCATCAAACTGTCTCGGCCTCAGCGAGGTCCCCACCCTCAACCAACATTATAGAGGACCATGGGGGGGGGGGGAGGAGAGTGACAGTTCGTCCCCAGCCTCAACCAGCATTACAGAGAAACATGGGGAGAGGAGAGTGACAGTTCGTCCCCGCCCTCTGCCAGCATTGCAGAGGAGTGTGGGGGGAGGAGAGTGACTTTTCGTGTCCCTCAATTAGTGAATTTTTTTATAAATCTAGTTAACTACCTTGTCTTTCCTGCTTTCCTCATACTCTTTTTCAACTTTTACCAAGCCTGTCTGCTCTTACTCATTTTCCACGCTTTTAAAATTCTGTGGCTGATAGTTCTTTGTCTGGCGCTCTTTGGCCAAACCTGGCCCTTGCGCCACTAAAATCCACTAACCAACCAACTGGCCATAAAATTTGAAACTCTAAATTCTGTTTCAATTCATTTCAGTGACCAAGATTTAGGCAGTGTACTCAATATTTGCATTCTTATGCTTTTATTTTCTGTGGAATGAAATTTTTCTTTCAACTGTCATATAATTTCTGGTTCAGGAGATGAAATATCCTTTGGCTCTGATGCAGGACTTAACTTTAATAATTTTGCTCGAAATGCTTCTTGGGCTTTTTTATATTTCTCTTCAGGGTATTTTTTTTCTTGCAGGCGTTTTTTCTTGATTGGTATTTCATCCAGACATTGTAAACTTCTGTTAAATGCTTCTATAGCATGCTCTTTTTCAGGAGTTGATACTTAAATGTTTTCAGATGGAACAGCATGGCCTTCGGCTTCTTGTTCATTATAGCTGTCAGAAGGTGAAGAGGAATGTTCAGCAGCTTCAGAGTGAAATCTCTGGATTGCTTTACGACAACTGTCACAGATCTCGTCTCCAGTTTTGAGCAACTTGTTTTGTAGCAATAGATTCTTGGAAACTGGTCGCAGATTTTTTTTGTTATGTTTGTGGTTTGGTTTCCCAAGGGGGTTGCAACAGTAAACCACACTTGAAACTTTTGATGTGGATGGTCTGCTGGCATCCATCTTTTACTTTGCTTTTACTTTAAAACCTAGGAAAGAAACACAATTTGTTACCCTTATGGATATATATTAACTTTTTAACTAATTATAATCGATTCATTAACATTTGCAGTGTTTGTAAGACCAGGGATAACATTTTAGACAGACAAAATAAACAATTCCTCAGTCACTGATGGTGTGTTTAGTAACGTCCTTCTATGTTATTTATTTTTTTATAGTGATCCCATTATGAAACTTTCAGGATATGTAGAAAAATAATGTTTGTTAAACATATATTTTTTCAGATTTTTTAAAAAACACATAAAATTTTTTTATAGTGTCATGGGGCATATCAAATGAAAGCCCAATTTAAGATCTTTAAAATGAGCCATAGTTCATGACCCTGGCTCTACTAGAACCCGAGTAATTGGCAGTTAAAGTTTGCTCAAATGATGAAATTTCAGGTGTTCTTTTTTTTAATTTCAAAAATCAATAACTCAAAAATGCATGCATTAAAAATTCTGAAAAAATTTATATATGTTTATATTGATGAATTCTACAAATATACCAAGTTTCATAAAAATCAAAAATGGTCAGGTTGAAAATGCTATTTTTGCTGGTTGATTTCACATGAATGACCCTATAGAATGAATTCATTAAAAATCTTTATTAGCTTCTGATAGTCTGGTCTAAGTTTCATGGAAGTATGTTTAATATAAATGTTGTTCTTTAATTTGTTGGTTAAATGATTTCTTTTCACTTGAGCTTGTTAAGTGCATTACATACCATAGCTGCAGTTATTTGTTTTTCAGGCTATGATGCCACTATCTTTGCCTATGGACAAACTGGATCTGGCAAGACCTACACGATGGGAACAAACTATAAGAATATCAGTTCAACCGAAGAATCGTGTGGAATTATTCCTCGTCTTCTGTTTGATGTTTTCAAAAGAAGAAATGACAACTCAGCATCTGAAACTCGAGTTTCTTTCACTTTTGTTGAGATCTACAATGAGATGATTTATGACTTAATGACAACAAAAACCCAGCAGGAGAAAAATTTACATGGACTATCTTCTGCATTAAAGGTATGTATATTCTGAGGCAAGAAGGAGGAGTGGATAAAGCAGTTATAATAATTAGAAATTGAAATCTAGTACTTTCTGAAAATCATGAACCCCCTAGTCTGATGAGACTTGGTTACAAAAGTGACCCACAGATGGCAGCACACCAAAAATGACTTCATAATTAAAGGAACAGTAAACTCATTTCAGGCATATATATATTTTTTTTCCCGTGCGAAAATGTAGTGTCGAAGGAGACATGAAAAATGGTGCAATCAGAAATGCTTTATCATAAATAGTTCTCCCGCTAAAGCATTTTTTAAAATCAGCAGTGATGTCACACTAGATAATCTCGAGTCGTTGCTGTTTACTGTTCTGTGCAGCACAGTCGATCCCATCAGTCTGTAAAATGGCTAGTGTAAATCCTTATTCATTTGAATCACGATATTCTGCCAGTACAGTACAAATGTTTAACAAGGAATGTGAAAACAAATTCGAGGGTAGAAAACATGATCTTAACTGGTGCCAATGTGATAACTGCGAGAGAATGTCAACAGACGCTGCGTATTTGTGTTGCAACAAGAGTGATCAGATGATGAAAATAAAAGGTAGTGCCCAATGTATAATAAACCACAAATCATTCGACAGTGTTGTTTTAAACATCCACACCTTACAGGCAAGTCGTTATCAAATTATTCTTCGGGCAGAAAAAAACTAGAAAAAAAAATATGAACTTGTATGTAACAAACTGTGGAGAAACGTTGCATACAAACAATTCATATATTGGGGTGAATGCCTGGATACTTGTAGGGCAAAAATTAGAAAAGTAATCCCTTCCTGTGTTGTGAATAAAATTAGAGAATGTTTTCCTGAATCTAATTAACAGTATTCGGGTTTTGTTTGCTGCCGTGAAAATGACCGAGACTATTTCGATTAACTTCCACTGTTGCAAAGATTTGTCAGCTGCTGTCTATATACGAGTATATAAAAGTATTTTCCATTGAACTAAGTGCATATTTTATTGATTATTTTTTTAGTTTCTCCTATTGCCATGGGAAAAACAACTTTATATGAGTATTTCAGGTAGCCCAAGTTCAAAGTCATTAATGATCCCCCCCAATCAAAATACTGCAATAGTTGAACATGACATATAGCTCTAGAAATAAAAGTTAGATAAAAGGCAGTTTATCTAACTGTTATTTCTACTGTCATTACTGTATGGCAGGTTAGTCACAGATAGAAATTATTCTACCAGCAGTTCAGCATCTCCATTACACATTTGAGCTGACCACCGTAAATGGTTGGTTATACTGGACCGCCATGCTTCTAGTAAAGGAGCTTTCTTTTCAGCACCTTTTAGATTTTTTTAGTCAAACTTTTGGCTATGTGCCACACATCAAACTGATGATCAATTTGGGGATATATTTTCTTCATGAGAGCACGAATGCTTCTATGTCTATCTGATGAAAAAAAACTGATATCTTTATTTCTTCACAGAATCCTGAGAGTAATAAATCTCACGCATTCTTTTCTAAGTCCCCTTTTTGGATGACAATACAAGCAATATTTCCCTTGCGAATATCCATAATGGAATATGTACAATATTTGGCGCAAAAACCTGGCGAATCAAAATTTCGGAGTCGCATAATTTTAAATCATCAGTAATTGTTTTCATACTGTGCCACGTAAACTTGATTATTGGCCCAACTAAAAATTTCACCATTTTTTAAAAAGTAGTGCTATTGAGTGATTTGTAAACCAATAGTTTCAGTGAAATCCGTAAGCTGCTTAAATTTATTCCAGTTGTGTAAATTGCAGCAGAAAGTTTGATGACTAACGAACAGGAGACGTGCAACAAACACAAGGAGAGAAATTCTTAACCCTAATTACCCCATACTTTTCCTCGCAATCCCTACCGCGCTGAGTACACAGATGCCGCTTGTGTGAGAAGTGGTCTGACTGATCGCTTGTCTAGTGTGACGTCATCGCCAGAAACTTTGTTGGCTGTTTACTCAGCTCCCAATGGCCGTAGGGAAACAAATTTTGGCTCTATGAGCATCACCACATCACCCGCATAGCATGACAGCAAAAATTCGTATTTCCGAGGATCTTTTTTTTAAGTTTACTGTTCTTTAAATAACTTCAAGTAAATAACTTCACACCAAAGATGACTTCAAGTAAATGGCACAAGATGATTTCATCTTGTGCCATTTTACTTGCATTGTTTTTTGGAAGTTATCTTTTCTAATTTAGTCATTTGTGCAGCTGGAACACAAAAATTACTGATTTAGTAAATTGTGTATTCCAGCTTTTTCACTCCTTTTATTTTGCTTCTGTCTTGAGGATCTTGGAATTGTCTAGAAGTGAAAAGGAATCAATTTCTTTCTTTCAGCAAAAGGGCATAATTCAAGTGTTGCATTGCTTCAGCGACACGGAATGAAGATGTCTTTTGGATCCCACCCGTTCTGGAAAGGTAGTGTTAAATATTGTAAGCAAAAGATTAATTTGCAAATTGATAATTGGTTCCAAGGAGCTGGTCTTCCTATGACTAGGGCTTTGAACTAATGTCAATTAAATTCTGCCAACAACAGCTCAAGATGTGCCAGATATGACAATTGACCACAATGCTGTATGCACTTAAGTGAAATCTGCACGTATGCTGTTGAACCTGACAAAATTGGAGATGGAAGACTTCGTACTGAATTTGATGAGAATATGTTCTCCAAATGTAAAATAATATTTAAAGGATATATCCTAAACAGTCGTGAATTTTTGGCAATATGTGTTGTGAAGCTTGCCAGATGTTTTTGGTTGTACTTTCAAAATGGAATACAAAACTTTGATGGATACAATTGAAGATTGTATACAACCTCATTCAAACAGCTGGCAAGCTAGTGAAACAACGAAATTTCAAGATACAGATTAGTAATGAGGAACTGTACATCAACACCAACTATACAAAAAACAGTAGAACTATACTAATAGTCTGATTTATTGGCGTAAAAATAAAAATATATCAGCATAGATGCCAACTAGTACGGATTTTCCGTAATTTTACGGATTTTTGGTTGCTGTTACAGAAGTACGGAAACACCGCTGAAATTACGGAAAATCTCCATTTGATTTAATTTTCTGAGATAGAAAGCAAATTTTCATCAACTTATAAATTTTTGTTGGTTTTTCAAGTTTTTCTGGGGGAAAAAATTAAATGCTACTTTCAGGGCTGCCAGACCTGCGTCAATTGTGCCAGCCGCGCCAAAACGTTGTTCCTGCGCCATTCTGCTAAAAAATCGCCATTTCGACGAAATCTGCGCCAATTTTGCGCCAAAAGTTAAAATTTACCGGTCATCGATAATTTAGCGTTATCTTACGACATTCGAAATCGATTCAACGGTGAATTCGTACGTGAGATTCTTCCGCGGATTCGCGGAGTCCCCTCCATTTTTTTTTTTTTTTTTTTTTTCCGAGATCGATGCAAAAGTGAAGTAATTTTCGGGATATTAGTTGGGGGGGGGGGTCGTATTCCGTTTGGTGATGTTTTGTTTTTTTAAACGTTCGGAAACGGAAGTTAAACGAAGTGTTTTCCCGTAATTGTATTTTTTTTTCTTTCGCAATGTTGCTTCTGTTTAGTACTGTTAAATATAATTTCATTCCATAATTTCAGCTTGAAATTGTTGGCAACGATTTCCTAAAGCGGAAGTTAGGCCGCCCGAAAATTTCCCAGTAATCTTTGGCGACGAGATTCTCACGCTGATTCGAGGAATTCCGTCTTTTTTTTGTTATCATTTGGGGGGGTTGGTGGGAGCGGCAGTGGGGGGGGGGTGTCGGGAGGACGGAATTTCAACTTTCGAAAACGGAAAGTAGACTGAGATAAGATTTCTCTGGTAATCGTAATTTTTTTTTCTCGATGTTTCCTCTACCCAGTATTGTTAGATATCATTTTATTCCATAAATATTTGTATTTCAGCTTGAAAATGTTAGATAAATTTCCGAAAACTGAAGGCTTGAAAAACCGTTATTTCAAGCCATGTTTCCCGATTCAGTGATCGCAAAAAAATATTCGTGTGGAAGAACCAAGGCTACTGCACTAATTCAGCACATGGCCAGTGTTTCTACAAGTAACATCGTATCTGAAGTTTAAAAAATCCTTTTTCTCTATCTACGGATGGAAGTAATGGTGCTCAAGCAAAATAAACTGTATCCCATTACAATAACATATTTTGACGAAAAAATAGGGGAAAATTCAACTGTTTTGTTATCATTGGTTGAATCAAGTAATAATACAGTTGAAGGAATATTCAACGTTTTGAACAATGAGTTTGTTAAAAAAAATATCTCATGGAGCAACTGTGTCATTTTCCTGTGACAATGCTAACACTATCATAGGTCAAGTAAAAGGTGTTGTTTCTCACATAAAGAAGGTTCAGCCTGCAATCATAGTGCAGCGATGTTCATGCCATTTAATAAATTTAGCTGCACAGAAATCTGCTACTCAACTGAAAGGATTTAATGTTGAGCAGTTTCGGATATAGTTGTATTTTTTTTTTTTTTTTGAGAAAAGTTCAAAGGAAAAACACAATCTAAAACTGAGTCAAGCTGTTTGTGGTACTAAACCACACACAATTCTAAAGCATGTCAATACTCACTGGTTATCACTTTTGGAACCCATTGACAGAATTTTAGAACAGTGAGAGGCTCTAGAACATTATTTTAGTGACAATGAAGAAGCTAATTCACAGTATAAGAACCTTGCAAGTATGATTGGAAATTCTTCATCTAAACTTTATTGTCTTTTTTTATCTGCTACTCTTCCTTTGTTTACATCTGTTAACATGTTCTTGCAGCAGGAAGCTCCGCTTGTGCGTGTATTAAAAAGAAAACTTCATAGTCTGTTATCTGAATTGCTTGTACGATTTATCAAGCCATCGGCATTTGATGTGACAGCAACATCTCTTGCAGATGGAAATTTTGAAAGAAGGAGAAATCAAAAGAAAACTGTGATCTCGTAATTGGGTCAAAAGCGAGATCTTGTATAGGCACAACTGCGGATCTGAGTGAAGACACAGTGGCTACTTTTTATTCTGAGGTAAGGGAATTTTACAAGGCAGGCTGTAATTACATTTTAAGAAAATTTCCACTTAATGATGAATTTCTGAGTCATGCTGAAATTGCAGATGTAGCATTAAGGCAAAGTGTTTCTTTTGCATCAGTCCAATATATGTGTTCCCTGTTTCCAGTTTTGAAACCAGAAGAATCTGACAAGGTGGAATCTGAATTTACTCACTACCAGTTTGAAAATTTTAACTGTGCTGTTACTTCTGGGAGAATGAATGAAGTGTGGCACAGAATTTCTTTAATGAAAAATGAAAGTGGCCAGTTAAAGTATGAATCATTAAGCAAAATTATGAAAATGATTTTAATAGTCCCTCATAGCAATGCAAGTACAGAAAGAATTTTTAGTATTGTGAAAAAAAAGAAAAAACATGAATGATTCAGACCTAATTTAAGCAGTCATGTGCTGTCTTCTTTATTAGTAGAAAAAATAAACAGCATTGCACACAGTGAACTATGCTATCAGAAGAAGTTTTTGCAAATTGAACTAAGGAAGGCCAAAATGGCAACTACAGCCAGTTTATCATAATAATTTGGCAACATTCCAAGGAATCATTTTTCTTCATGTCTGGAGGTAATTTATTATATTTTCCTGGTAGACAGTATTTTGAATTTTCCCTCTAGCAAGTTATTTTTTATTGTATTATTATTATTATTTTTATTATTATTTTGTTAATAGTTCTGACAGATTAAAATTTGTTGCAGTGTTAAATACCCAAATTTGCCGCTGTAGACTGGATTACTGAAAATTACTGAAAAAAAAAAATTGTTCCTGAAAATTACTGAAAAATGAACATGTTGGTTACTGAAAACTACTTTTAGAGGTTGGCATCTATGTATATGTTTCCAAGCTTTTGCACATCAACCAGATGGCTTTTCAAGGAAGTTAGGCAGAAAAATTGGATTACTAGTATAGTTTTACTGTTTTGTGCTCAGGATATAGGGTTTCAAAACCTCACTGTGAATTATAAGTACAATTTTGTAGATCAGAATACTGGAGCTAATACCTGGAAAACTGAAAGATAGTGGAGGTCCACGAAATGGTGAAATAAGAAACAATGGGGAACAAACAGCCCTTGACCATTTAGAATACTACTTGTCTTAATTTGTATCATGGCAAAAGATTAAAAATGACAAGGACAAATGTTACAGGTCTTCCTACAAGACAATATTTTCTATAATTTTTGGTTGGAATCACTATCCTGAATTATCATAAATCCGGTAGTCTGTCCATGTAATTATCCTTGCGTCAGCTACTGGTTTGAGAATTTTTTATAAATTTCTTTGCTATTTAACTGGTTTGGATGAACCCCATGCAGTTCTTTTTGCTTTCACATGTATCTGGTCATCTGTAGATAGTTCCTCTACTTCAGCATGTAGCTACTTAAATACTCTCTTTGTCTACCACTCAGGGAACACCAAACATAATATTTTCAATTTTCATTGCCTTTGTTGTGTAAATATGATACCCACAATACGATACCTCGTATTTACACAGTGGGCATTGCGAAAGTAACATGCGAATGCACACACACTCTTCTATTAATTGCTTTAAGATTTATGTTCAGCTGTCTGATTATACCAAAAGAATAGGTTAGCACAGGGATTGCAAAGTTATTACATGCTTGTACCTCATTAGTTGTGTTTGTTATTATTGTTGACTAGGTACAAGTATTGTGTTTGATTTTGTATTCTGCTAATTTTGTTAAGAGATTCAGATAAATTTGTGATCATTTTTTGAAAATTTTCTTTTCTTTCTTGAAGGAGGCTTTTTGTAATAATTTTGTAATAATTGCATTTGAATATTTTTTTCTAAAACATTTTTCTCCTTTTGCATAATTTTTAGGTTTTTTTGTTGTCTGTGTCAAATATATTCACTTCTTTGATTGCTATGCTTGTTTCTAAAAAAAAGAATGGTATATAAGCTGTAGCATAATAGTCTATAAAGTTGTTTTGGCCTTTTCTTACAGATGAGTAAGAATTTTATCATAGTGTTTAGTCTGAAAAAAATTACTATTCCTTCATGTTGAGCATTCCTAATTGAAACTTGTGTGTGTTATAAGTATTATATGAAAGCTTTATTAATAGCTCAAGTTTTTTATATCATTATTTGCTAATGTAGGAGAAAATGGTGATCCTACTGCTTTGTCAGATATTCATATACTTTTTTTTTTAATGTATTCCTTCTTCAAGGATAATTTATTTCTTTTATTTTTGTTGCAGCTTAGAAAAGTCGAAGAAGTTAATGTAAACACTTGTGAAGAAGCCCTGAAGTTATTTGAAGAAGGTTGTTCCAGACGTGTCCAAGAAAAAACATTTGGGAATCAGTATTCAAGTCGTTCTCATGCTGTATATACTTTAAAGATTACAAAATACAGTATGGAAGAGTAAGTATGATTTTTTTTTTTTTTTTTTACTACAGCACTTTAAGATGATGCCATGTTATGCACTTTAAGAATTCATATTAAACCTATAAACCTTTAATCATGAGGGCATTTCCAGTATGAATAATATAAAATGTAATTTTTCAGTTTTTGTGGAAATTGTGTAATATTCTGTCAGTGGAAGTCTAATTTATTAAAAATTGGGTGTACACTAGTCAAATGTTAATTAATTAATAAATTGCAGTAATAACTCACCATACTAACTGTTTTATCAATTTTAGCAAAAACATGACCCATTTTCACTGCACAAGCAAAATATCCACTTTTATGAAACTAGTATTTGTAACTGCTCTTTGGGTATTCATCGCATCTTGTATTTAGGAGTGCATTAATGAGTGGCAACTTTCGAGTGCGCTGAAAAAGCTGATAGCAACAAAGTACAGCAGACAGCCAAGTGGTTTGGAAATGTACATTGTTGTTTATTAGTATAAAGATAATTCATGTCAACTAATAAATAATTTCAGTGTGGTTTTTAGTAATTAACTTATTTTGTGCACCAACTGATGTGAAAGTGTTTCTGATAGTAGTGAAACAAAGGAAACAAGAAGTCCATTAACAGTAGCATTTCAAGAACTAAACATACTTAGTTTCCAAAAAAGATGTTTTATCTGGATTTGATTTTTTTTTTTACTTTCATAAACGTTATGCTGATGTTATTCAAGGCTTATTGTAATTTCTCTATTCTTATTTTCTTTAGTGCCATTTAATCGCTTTGAGTTCACAGCATCTATTGGAAAGATTTAGTCTGTACTGGTGGAAATAAATACCAAAATGCTTTTAAAGAGTGATCTGATTTTGCCAAAACTTGATCATAATGTTAACAGGGATTATCTAATGTTTAAATTTTGATTCCAAATTAAAATATATCATGCTTTGTGAACAAATCTTACAGTTGCAATTATTATTCTTAAGACCAAAGATTTTTTAATTAAAATTTATTGACTTGCTGTCCTTTAGATCAAATTTTTTTTAAGTTTATTGACTTTAAGCACTAATGCCAAAAAGAAGACAAACAGCTCATGTGTCCAGCTATGGCTGGTCATTGTACAAAAGAGAAGAATGTTGGTCTGCGATGTTGCTGAATGAGTTGTGTTAGACATGTCTACAACTCATTGATTTTGTGGACACAGTGTCTATAAACAGGCAGGCATATGTGTTCAAAGACCACATAAGCAGGGATAGATTGTCCTGTAGTTTTTTACAGATTTTCAGGTCTAATTATGGAACTACAGTAATGTCGAAAAAGCCATGGATTTTCCCCTTTTGCATTCAACACCTGACGTTTTAGTGTTACAGCATAACAATCACTGCAATGGATAATTTTCCATGTTCAAGAAGGTTTGTTAGGAGCCTCATCTGACCTTTAGTGTTACAGCATAATAGCCACTGCATTGAATATTTTTCTGAGTTCAACAAACAGTTTTCACCAGTCTTTCTGCTCCACGTGCGTTAGGTCGCAAGGCTAAGATTCCGAACAATGTTCATTGCTTTTCTTTTGTTTTCTTCGCACAGGTGGTAATGCTGCTTTGGGCTTTATAATGCTTAGGGAAACCTGTTTTCCATCAGTGAGCAGAGTGCTCCATGGAAAACCAGATGATTTAAATAAAATGTAATGTTATTTTTAGCAGCTAACATAACTGATTCTGAAATTGAAATGAGCTATGATTTTTAGATTTGACTTAATGACAGGCAAATCTTAAAATCATAGCTCATTTTCTAGAGTAAAATGTCTGCCCATTGAGCAACAATCGTACAAAAAGACCTGGGTAACCAACACATTTTTTAATATGAATTAAATTTTGTCTGTTTTTGTTTTGAATTTTAACATTCTAATTCAAAATAATAGCTTTTTGACAATGTAACGTACCCCCCCCCGCGCAAATTTTTTTAGGGTTTCAAACTTTGTTTCGCAATCACCTTAGGATATGTCCCTGAATGTCCCCTTTTTTTTATGATTGTGTCCCTAATTTTGGCAAATCACATGTTGATCCCAGTTTTATAATATATCAGTTATTTTTCTTTCTTAAAATTGGTATCTGAAATGTCATGGTTGAAGAAAATTCAAGGTGAGTGATTTAACTGTACATGTATAATTAGTTTCATATAACAAAATAGCCCCAATGAGGATAACCAAAGGGCCACTAGGTGTTGCAACCAGCTTTAATCCTGGCTGTCCGAGCATTTTTTTTTCCAGCTATCTCCTGATGCTTCACTTTAAATAAGCAAGAAAAAAAAAGGAAATATGTAATCTCATAATATTATCTACAAAAACGAATCTTGCATATCACACAATTTTATTTTGTATTTAAAACTTAGGTTTAAACCGTTAAAAGAAAAAAAGAACTTTGAGAGTGAGCTGTTTTACGCTTTAAACGTGGAATTAAACTGTATGGCATCACGTGATATGCAAAAATCGTTTATTTTGTGCTTGCATATTATGATTGCATTTTATCAGACAACATACTCTGCAACTCCCTTTTGCTCTGTGTCAGCAGTACAAAGTTTGCATGCAATTCAAACTGAGTATAAATAAGGGAAAAACCAAAGTTATGGTTTTTGAGAGAGGAACTGGTAGTACTGGATGTAATATGTCTAAATGAACAGTGATTGACCAGGTGAATAAATTTGTGTATTTAGGAAGCATGTTTGATAGAGAGAACAAATTGGATGGTGAAATTAGTAGGCAAGTGAATTCTTCATTGAAAGTCATAGCTGCTTTGGGAGGTTTTCACAGGAATGATGGGCTCTCAAGAGTGTCCTGCATGACTGTGTATGAAAGTGTAATTGTTCCTACTCTGATATATGGCAGTGAAACCTAGGTACTACAGAAGAAACATAAGAGTCGCTTGTATGCTGGAGAAATGCGTTACTTACGGGGGTTTGTGGCAAGACAAGTTCTGATCATGTGAGGAATGAAGATGTGTTGCAGCTGTGTAATGTGAAGCAAAATGTTGTTAGCAAGGTGGAGACTAATATGTTTTGGTGGTTTGACCATGTTGAAAGAATGGGTGATGAGATGCTTACTAAGAAATTTTTTTAGCCCAAGTGGCAGGAAGGAAAGGCAGAGGAAGGCCAAGGAAATCATGGGAGGATCAGATTCAGGAGTGTTTGCATGAGAAAAAGATTATGAGTATGAAGTATAGAAGGTCTTGTGTAAGTCGTGTGATGGATATCAGTGAAGCCCGAGTTATGTGCCAAGATCGCTGTAAATGGAGAAGTTTGATATGGCAACAGTAAGTAAATAATCAGTTAAAAATTTATCTGGTAGTTCGTATTTCTTTGTGGAGCTAACCTCTGAATCTCAGAGAACAGCTTAGTGATATGTATGTATGCTGCACTTTTACTTCTGATTTTCAGCAAACGTAGCTTTTGTCATAACCTTTTTTAAGCTTATGTCAAAATATTTATTCCCCGAGTTAGATGAACTTAAAAAATTGTATGAGGAAGTACAGTGTTGTTTGGACACCAGATTTTTTTATATATGCATTTTTTTTTTCAGTGATACTGTACTCTTGATGAAAGTTAGTTGGAAGATTTTTTTGTGGCCTAAAATGGCTTGTCATTTTGATTATAAGTGGTTACAGACCACAGACTCTAATGGATATTTGATTGGTCAGTGGAGGGAAAAGCACAATGATAAGGAACTGTACTCTACTGTAATGTCTGATTAAAAGTGATTGACATTTCCAAGGTAAGAAGCACATACAAAACTGTTCTGAAGTTCTCAGCTGCAAACAGCTCATTCTTGTGCAATCTAATGCTACCACCTCAGAAGAAAGTCCAAAAACCTCAAGTTCATCTTTTACAATCTAAATCTAATGATGTTCAGGAGGCAGCTCATAGGGCAGAACTACTCTAGGTGCTTAAATCAGTGTCTTGAAACTACTCTGCATGGTCAAGTAACAGAAATGGCAAGTGTCCTTTGAGCTATGTTCCCCACTCCTGGAGCAGTACCCAATGATTTCTGTAATTAGTGCCACTAAAGTGAGTTACTTGATAACACATGCTTTTGGACCGTACTTTCTTGATGAAATGCTTGATGAACAAGATTTTCTGATTACTCATTATAATATGATGAAGCAACTAATATTGCTAGAAAAAATGAGTTTCAAATCACAATAAGATTTTGGTCTGAAAAACTAAACAAAGGTGTTTCATAGTACTTAGAGACCACCTGTATTAGTCACACTATATCACAGGACATACTGAAAGCTCTGCAGAATGTAAACATATCTTTGTGCGACTAATATCAGTTGACAGTGAAGGCCTGAAAATTAATAAGAAAGTTTTCCGCTTACTAAATGAAGAAGTACTCAAAAGTTTGCAAAGGAGGGTTGCTCGATGTAGAAACATGCAGTATTCACGTAGTGCATAGCACCTTCCAGAAAGGCCTTAAAATACTCGGGGAGGATGCTTTGGGCTTTGTATTATCATTGCATCAGTACTTTGATGAGTGGCCTGCAAGGTGGAAAAAAACTGCACTTCTATTCAAGAAAAGCACAAAGTACCTGAGAAATGTTTTGAAAAACGTGTCCTCTCATAAGTTGACTTTACAGAGTGCAGTGCGACATGTACTGGAACAATGGCCAGCTGTTTTGAATTCCTTTTTGAAATTCATTCCTGTCCATCCAATCTGATGAAAAGTTTTCCATATAAGAAAACTAGCTGAATTGCCCAGCATTGCTCAGGAGAATTTGGTGATAATGCACTATCTAAATTTTGTACAAATCAAATGAAAGCGATAAATTTTTTACGGTATGAACCGTACCTAATACTGTATTTCATTTCTTCATTGAATTTGAAGTTTATTCTCTGGAGGATCTTTCGGCACACAGTATTTTTAGTTTTTCCATTTGATTTTAGTTGTTTACTTACCTTCAGTTCTGATGCTGAATTGTGTTGCAGTTTTTCACTGGAAAGCACTTGTCACAAAAAAAAAAAAAAAATCGATTCTTGCACTTATCACAACAAAAAGTATTAAATTTGAATTCAAAATAAAATAGTGGAACTTTTTACAAAAATTTTGTATGGGAGCCCTTTGACCCAAGGCTCCGACTCCTTCCCAAAACCATCTACAGTCTAAGTTAGAGTACCATTAGATAGGCCTAGTATACCAGTTAAAAATAAAAAAGTAAAAAATGGAACTTTTCACGAAATTTTTTGTATCGGGGTTTCTTAAACCTGGGCTCCGACCCCTTCCAAAACCATCTATGGTCTAAGTTAGAGTACTGTGAGATAGTATAGGCCTACCAAATTTGGTGGTTCTAAATTAAAAACTGTAGATTTGCATAGCAGACAAACAAACAAACATTCAACTTTATATATTTGATTTCACAGCTGTTGAAGAAGAAAACCATGAGATGTTAATTTCTTTTTCTTGTGTCCAGTGCAAATCGGTTCATCAAATTCACAAAGAAATTCCAGAAAGAAGAACCTGATTCAAGATGTGCACACTAAATTGAAGGAGTTGTTTACATTGATTGTTGAAAGAGTTTGTAGGGATGTCAAAGTGTCCAAACCCTCTTTGATGAAAACGTTTTTGAATCTTTGAAGCTTTTGTCCTTGAAAGACAATTTTTTATGAAGACTTGCAAAGAAGACTGTTGAAATATTCAGAAGATGAAAGGAAAAGGTTTTGTACTGATGTTCAAAAGCATTATAAAGGTGCAGGGACTTGACTTCTCCACAAGGAGGTCTTAAAAAAAAAAAACAAGCTTTGAAGTATGCATGTTGTTTAAAACCTAGCCTTAGAAAATAAAACACCACAGTAAAAGATGTAGTAAAACTTGCTCACAGCCTGCTGAATGAAATCAAAATTGGTGCACTTGTAGATAAATAGAAACTGATCCAGTTGAAAATAGATTCTCTAACCTGATTCTTTTTGTTTCCATTATCTTTCAATGAAAAGGGATTCCAGTGAATTGAAGTTTCCACTGTTTGCTGGACTCATCACAGCTGTGTCGTCTGTTAACTGTGGTGCTGCAGATGTGGAAAGAGTCTATTCTATTTCAAAGCAGATCATGTCAAAAATAGATCAAGGATGAAAGAGAGAACGCTCAATGCCCGCCTTATTGTCCTTGATGCTGTAAGATAATTTGATGACAAACCTGAGAATGTACCTTTAACCCCAAAGTTACTGAGACTGGCTAGTATTGCCTACAAAGGTTATCAGGCATACCTTGAATCTAAAAGAGAGAAACAAAAGAAAAAAAGAGAAGCTTCACTTTTGCAAGAGCAGTTGAAGAAGGAGGAGCAGAGAGAAAAATTCATGATGAAAAGGAGGAGGTGAAACAATGAAAAGTGATGCTGGAAGGTGCCAAGAAGGAAGCAAAACTGCAATCAGAGGTAACTGACAAACTTTTGACCGAAGCTAATGATTGTCTTTAAAAAGCCCTTCAGAAAAATGACATAAAAGAAGCAAAGAACATAGTTTATAATTGATGCAGCAAGGTCAAGCGAAGTTGATTTAAATGGAAAAGAAAAGGAGGTCAATTGCTTGCAGAAAAAAATGCTAAAGAGGAAAGACATTCTACTCAATCACTTTTTAGTTCCTAAGAAGAAGCCTAAGGAAGACTAGTTCCTAGTGGTGCTAAGATTTTAACATGAGCAATGTATTTCCAAAAAATAAAATATATGTAATGGTCATTCCCCATCCAAGCCAAACTCCAACTCCTTATGTGAAAATCATTATGCTTTTCATTTGTCTACCATTTTTTCTGTGCAGTTCTTAAGTTTTTAAACTCCTGCCAATTGGACATTTATCTTCTTAGTTTATCATTTAAAAGTAATTTTGAGTTTGGTTTTGGCTGAATTGGCCTTTTGGGGTTGGGGAATTCAAAAACAAAAAATAAAAAAATTCTAATTTAAGATTGCATTTAGACAAAAATCCGATTGCCCTTAAAAAGTCCCTTTTTTGGGTTTAGCCCGTAAAATTATCCCTATTTTTTACTCTTCAAATCCCTAAGTCTTTATTTCTCAGGTTAAATTCCATTGGGAACCCTGAGTTAGGAGCCTCGTCTCCTCGTCTGGCGTTTAATGTTACAGCATAACAGTCACACTTTGGTGGATATTTTTCCGAGTTCAGAAAGGATTGTAAAGAGCAACAGAGATGGGGTTATGATGAAAGGTCAGGGAAGTGTATGGGAACAGATCAGGGGAGGGGGTGGGGAGTCACATTGAACAGTCAGGAAGAATAATGCTGTAATTGCTTATGCTTCCAGAGCAAATGAACCACTCCCTCTTTGGCTACTAGGCAATGAAAACTTAGTATGTGCTACTTGCTGCTTGTAGTTTTGCCTCCTTGAAAGTTCCTGTTCTGCTTTTCATGTGCTGTGTCATTCGTCTCTGCTCTGATCATGTTCACTTTTGCATTATTATGTTTTACTTGCAATGAATTGTGCCAGATACATCTTATACTACTGAATAGAAAAAAAAAAAACTTTCAAAAATACAAGGTGAATTATTTGAAAAAAATTCTTTGTTTTAAAACCATCTCTTAGAATGTATTTTATTCCATTTGTGACACTGATTTTTCCACTGTGTACGATACAAGTGAAAAGTGCCTGTGGCATGTGCATTCCAGAGCATGAACGTTTTTAGAATGGAAAGCAAATTATGCAACATACGTTTTGTTGTTACTAAACGTTCATATATATTTTTTAAATTCCAACAGAGGATTTACTCTTGAAGCATGCAGGGGTGGCATACATTAATTACTCAATATATTCAAGTATTAAGTTTTCCTCAATTTTAGAAATACAGTGAAACTTCCATTAACAGACACATCTTAATAGTGGACATCTCTCTATAACAGATAATTTTTTTATTCCCCTGCATAAATGCATGGCTTCTTATGGGGCATCCACTTCTTAATAGCAGACATTCTAAATAATGGACGCGGACTCACTTTAAGTACAATATAACGGACAATTTGCTTTCGATTCTAGGAATTCCTAGGGGTGTGATTCTCCCAAATTCGCAAAATTTTTCCTTTTTGTAATTTTACCCTTCCTTGTTCTCTGTCTTAACCATTTTGTTCCAGAGTCCTAGTGAATTTTAAGGTGCTAAGTGCTATGTACCCCGGGTAAGTGGCCGAAATCACTGGAAAAGGATTAGCATTCGTGCTAACCAGACAGTCCGACCCTCTCTTTGTGTACCTACATCTGACCAGGAGAAACTGCCTTCTAGCTCTTCAGGTGCTCCCAATGGGGTGAGACCTCAGAAATGGGGACCAATGCCCAGAGCCGGCTAATTCGGGAACGGTAATCGGATTGAAACACAATTCAGGTATAGGTGGAAGGGACTCACCTTTGTTGTTTGGTAAGGTCAAGGTCAGTTCACAGGGATCAATTTCAAGTCCAGATTACTAGAAATCACATTTGTTTGCAATAATCATGTAGGTTTTTCTCATCAAGCGAGCTGTGAAGCAAAGATTTCGCAAATATCGATTTTAAAATGTCGCACAAACATAAGCGCTTGACTCCAGAAGAAAAAGTTGAAATAATTTAGTTGAGTGAAAGGGAAAGATTAAGTTTGCGCATTTTAGAAGATAAACTGGGCATTGAAAAATGCAAGTGAGTGAAATCTGTGAAATCTTGAAGTCTTGGCAAGATTGTTATGGCAACCAGAAAATTAAGAGAGCTTTCCCTAAAACTGGTGGATTAGCTGTAGACACTCTTACATATGAATGGTTTTGCCACGCTAGAGCGAACAACATTCCTTTATCAAAGACTTTAATTCGTCAAAAGGCTTTAGAAATCATAAATGAATTAGGATTCACAGAATTCAAAGCTTCAGGCTGCTGGCTAGAAATTCATTTAGAAAACAAATTTCACAAGAACGTAATAGATAAACTAAAACAACAATACTTGATTATTTTGCTTCCTAGGTTTTGATGGATATTTTTTAATAAAGGTTAGTACAAGTTTGCTCTATGTATTGCATTTATATACTTATATTTACTTATCTTTTAAACTGCTTGTACGTTATAAACACAGTACATGTATACTATCATAAAGCATGATTTTTCCAATAGCGGACACTTCTAAATAATGGACAGTTTTTCTTTCCTCTCCAATGTCCACTATTTGGAAGTTTCAGTGTAATTAGTGCATTTCCAACTG
Source organism: Macrothele yani (assembly GCA_039090855.1). Lineage (NCBI taxonomy): Eukaryota > Metazoa > Arthropoda > Arachnida > Araneae > Macrothelidae > Macrothele > Macrothele yani. Next base: position 97,294,042 of record CM077005.1, on the reverse strand, counting down.
GGATAAATTATAGTGAGTTGGACAAATTGGAAGCAGAATTTGCTGCCTATTGGTGTGAGGATTTAAGAGAAATTATTAAAAATCCACAAATGGGCATCATTTGAGTGGAAATTTCCAAGTGAAAGTGTCAATTACTTTGTGCCTTCTAAAGTTTTATTATCTATTTTGGTTGTGCCATATCCATGTGCAACTACTGTATGAATATGCAGCTTTGTGGGGGAAAATTAAATGGAATTTTAGGCAAAATCTCAGTACCAATGTACTTAATGCACTTCTTATAAAAAAAAAAAATTAAATATCAGAATTTAATCAGACATGTTACAAAGGAACTAAAAAGTGCAAAGCAAGCTGCTATTAGTGTGCTACAAAACACACAAACAATAATTGTGTGTAACTGAAATATATTTATTAAAATGTGAAGTTGAACAGGTTTGTACTTTATTGATTTGCTCATCACACATACATACACATACACTTTCTTCTCATTTTAAGTTATTTAGTAAAATTTATCTTTGTTCCCTATTCAGGTAGAAAATATTACTAAAACTATAGCAGTGTACTCTCAAAACTAGGCATGCTAACCTTCAAATTTTAATATGGTTACCTGATTATATTTTGAAGTATGTGTCAATCTCTGATGACTTCCTTTGGAGGTTGGTATCTTTGTGCAGAAGATCTTCCAAAAGCACTGATTAAAGTTGCAACTAATAATGTGTTCAAGGGATATCTTTGACAAACAGATTGGCCACTTGCACTCAGATTAAGAGTATTGTGTCCTGTGTTATACCTTTCACAGTTTGTAGTTGTTTGCTAAAAGTGCAGATGATATATCATATTCTACTGTTTTGCATCTCACTCCTACTTGCCATGTCTTCAGTAGAGCTGCACACATGTTAAGAGGAAACTGGAATGCCATTCTTTAGGATTTAGTAGAAGACATTTCTACCTCACTGTGAGTGAAGGATGAATACGGGTTAGAAAACTCACACAGAGAGAAAGAGATCACAGATATTTTATGATTTCTGGAGCCATTAGATATGACAATAACACGACTTTCTTTTATGTTGGAGTGGAACATAAGCCCAGTGATCATATTGGTTTTGGTGAACGTGAATGATTCAGCATTGCAACATGATAATGTCCCTCCTCATGCCATCATTGTTATGGGATTGGCTCCTTGAGTTGTGAATGTCTTTTTATTGGCCTGCCAAATTACCAGATCTGTCTCCAACTGAGAATTACTTGGAGGAAGTTTTATACCTTCTTACTTTACTTATGTTGTATCATCAACTCAAAAGCAGTATCTTTGTCTGAAATTTGAGTTCCTTTGTCAGGCCATAAAACAAAACCATGAATATACCTTTATGAAACCTATTTGATTTAATCATCACATTCACGCTTCTTTTAAGCATTCTCAATTGCATCACTAACCTCTGCATATGACACATCTCTTTGATATTATTCTTGTGTTCAGACTCGCAAGCATCAATGTTGACTGTCTAATGTATTGTTCATCATTGAGTGGAATCTCCTTCTTTCACAGCACCCTGTTTTGCTAATCTCCAATCTATAGTTGCATTTTTTAGACATTTGTGTGTGTTATATGCTACTTTTTTTCAGCCATTAAGAACCCTATGACTACTGTGTCACGATCAGTTTCACTGTTAGGCTTAATTTTTAGAACTACCACTTATGTTTTTTATCTGGGTAGTTCTGTGTGACATTGGCAAAAAGACCCCAACTCACTGGGTTTTGTTCCAGAATCCTTAGGTTGAATGACCAACTAGAACCATCAGCTGTGGGCTAATCCCCCGCACTGATGTTCCTGCCTGATTAAAAAGACACAAAGAAATATTAAAAATGACTCAAGTTTGGGATATGGTGGACCTACCACATTTGAGAAGGACGGTCCACCACGGAATCGATCTGGACTTTCTAAACAGCGTATGAGAAAGAGATCTCGGCTGAGTGAGTGTAAGATTGGTGTATGAAATACTAGAGGTATAAATGGCAAGATGAATGAGGTAATTGAAGAGATGAATAAGTATAGACTGGATGTGCTGTGTGTAAGTAAAACCAAAAAGAAGGAAATTGGGATAGAAGAAGTAAATGGAATGGTGAGTGTGTGGTCTGGAGTATTGGACAATATGAGAGGACAGGCTGGTGTCGGTGTCATTTTAAGTGAAAAGATGAAGAACAACTTGATTCACTATAGCTGCATAAGTGAGATAATTCTTTGGATTCGTTTGAAAGTGAAACTTCAGAGAATAGTAATTGTTGTAGTGTATGCTCCTTGTGACTCGGAACCTTCTGATAAGAAGGAAGATTTCTGGAATGAGCTAAAAGCTGTTTTGAGCCAGTTTGGTGCTAAAGAGCAAGTTATAATAATAGCAGGGGACTTCAATGCTAAAGTAGGTGTGCAGAATATGATTTTTGACAATGTTCTGGGTAAGTTTTAATGATCCTTGTGTGAATGATAATGGTGAAAGATTAATTGAACTCTGCATTGAGAATGGTTTGTGTGTATCTAATACGTTTTTCAACCACAACTATATCCACACATATACTTGGGAAAATTGTACTCTTGGTCAAAAGAGTTTGATAGATTTTGTTGTCTATGATCAGCATCTGAAACACTTAGTTGTTGACACTCACGCTATGAGAGGTGCAGATGTTAGTTCTGATCATTACTTGGTAGTGTCACGAGTGAAACTGAGTGTTGGTTGGAGGAAAAGGAATAGGAAGAAGCCCAAGATGGAAAGAATAAAGGTTGAAAGGCTACCTGAATATCATCAGCGTTATTCTGACTTACTCAGAGAACAACTGAAAGAGCTGAAGTCTTGCGAGAGGAATGTAGAAAAGAAGTGGGAATGTTTTAAGAACTGTGTTGTCACTGCTGCTGAAAAGGTCTGTGGCACCACAAAAGTGGGTTACAATAGAGGTGATGCTTGGTGGAATAGTGAGATTGAAGAGGCAGTAAAGAGAAAGCCTATTTGGGGATGCTGCAAGGTAGAGTTTCTGTGGATGAATATCGCTGTAAGAAGCATAAAGCCGCTAAGCTGGTTCGCCAGAGTAAGGCAAAAGATAAGAAGAAGAAGGTGGAAAGGCATGAATTGGCTTTTTGGAAAGATAAAAAGACTTTCTGGAAGTACACGAGAATCAAGAAAAATAGGGGAAACAAAGTTGTAAGTTGTGTAAAGAATAGGGTCGAGGAAGTGATATGGGAGCCCAACGAGTTAAGTGTAAGATGGGGTGAATACTTCCGTGAGTTATTAGATCAGGAAAGCAAAGATGATTCTGAGACAGATGCAGATGATGTTGGGATGGAAGCACAGGAGGGATCTCAAGAGAAGAAGTGTGTAAAGCTCTAAAATCTCTTCAGAATGGTAAGGCTCCAGGAGTTGATGGCATAACTGCCGAGATGTTGAAATATGGTGGTGACCATGTAATTGACTGGTTAACTGAAATTTGCCAGTTGTGCTGGGAGTCAGGAATGGTCCCTCGAGATTGGAAGGATGCTATCATTGTTTCCTTGTATAAGGGAAAAAGGTGATCAGACTGACTGCAAGAACTATCGTGGTATTAGCCTACTGAGTGTGCCAGGGAAAGTGTTTGGTAAGGTCGTTATTGAAAAAGTATGGGGTCTTACATCAGAGAAAGGGTGGAATGTTCAGAGTGGTTTTATGCCTGGTAAAGGCTGCACTAACCAAATTTTTGCATTATGCACAATGAATGAAAAGTATCTGGCTGTTAGTAAGAAAGTTTTTGCTGCTTTCATAGATTTAGAAAAAGCTTACGACCGAGTGAATAGGACATTTTTGTGGAAGGTATTGAATGAATATGGTGTTACTGGGAATCTACTTAATAGTGTAAAAGCCATGTATGCTGGCAGTAGAGCTTGTGTACAAGTAAATGGCGTTTTATCAAAATGGTTTTCTATTGGTGCAGGAGTCAGGCAAGGTTGTGTAATGTCACCCTGGCTGTTTAATATATTTATTGATGTGCACGCATGTGTGATGCCAAAGTAGATAAAACTGGTTTATGTCTTAGCGATATCCATGTGTGCAGATTGCTGTATGCTGATGACACGGTCCTGTTGGCAGAGAGCAAAAGTGAGTTGCAGAGTATGTTGTCTCTGATGTACGAAGTTTGCATGAAATTCAAACTGAGTATAAATAAAGGAAAACCCAAAGTTATGGGCCGCCCCGGTGGCGCAGTGGTCTAAGGCGCTGGCCTTTGATCATTCGGCCGTAAGGGGTCCGGGGTTCGAATCCCGGTCGGGCATGGATGTTGTGTTTGTCTTACGGCACTGGCTCTCTCCCTTCCCTGGAAGCAGTGACCCTAAATTAGGGACGGGCGACTGCTTATAGCCCATTGAGTTGCTCACGGTGGTCGTTAAACCTCCAATCAAAAAAAAAAAAAAAAGTTATGGTGTTTGATAGATGAACTGGTAGTACTAAATTTAATATATGTCTAAATGGCACAGTGATTGACCAGGTGAATGAATTTGTGTATTTAGGAAGCATGTTTGACAGAGAGAACAAATTGGATGGTGAAATTAGTAGACGAGTTAATTCTTCATTGAAAGTCATGCCTGCTTTGAGAGGGTTTCACAGGAATGATGGGTTCTCCAGAAAGTCCCACATGGCTGTATATGAAAGTGTAATTGTTCTTGCTCTGATCTATGGCAGTGAAACCTGGGTACTACAAAAGAAACATAGAAGTTGTTTGTGTGTTGAAGAAATGCGTTACTTACAGGGGGTTTGTGGCAAGACACTATATGATTGTGTGAGGAATGAAGATGTGTTGCAGTTGTGTAATGTGAAGCAACATGTTGTTAGCAAAGTGGAGACTAATATGCTTCAGTGGTTTGGCCATGTTGAAAGAATGAGTGATGAGATGCTTACTAAGAAAATCTTTTTAGCCCAAGTGGCAGGAAGGAAAGGTAGAGGAAGGCCAAGGAAGTCATGGGAGGATCAGATTCAGGAGTGTCTGCATAAGAAAAAGATTATGAGTATGAAGTATAGAAGATCTTGTGTACAGTGTGTGATGGATGTCAGTGAAGCCTGAGTTGTATGTCAAGATCGCTGTAAATGGAGAAGTGTAATACGGCAACAGTTAAAAATTATCTGGTAGTTTGTATTTCTATGTGGAGCTAACCTCTGAATATCAGAGAACAGCTTAGTGACATGTATATGTATGTATATTTCATAAAACTTTGTCAAAGGGATAGAAGTTCAAAAGTACTGTGCACTGATGTTTACATTTTTTTCAATAACTTTTGGCCAAGGGTGAAAGTAGGGACTAAACTTCTGAAAGACTTTAGTGTTACACTATTTTTCAACTAATAAATTCAATGAGATAATATAATAAAATTACTTTTGCTCCAAGTTATTCTAAATTTGAAATTTTTACAAGAAATTTGAGGTAAAATCAGTTTTGTTGACAATAATTTGTTATTTCTGGCCCTATTAATCATTAGCACATTTTAATTTAACTCATGCACTATGTATAAATCTTGATCCTCTACATTCCCAGTCATACTGTTGTTATTGCATGCACTTGAGTACACAGTAATTTGGAAATTGTGCCCCAATGGTGCAGTGGTCTAAGCACTGGCTTCTGACCATTTGCCCTTAATGGGTCTAGGTTCAAATCCTAGTGAAGCATGGATGCTGTTTTTGTCTTATGGCACTGACTCTCTCTCTCTATCTTCTCTGGAGCCAGTGGCCCTAAATTAGGGAAAGGCAGTTGTTCACAGTGATCATTAAACTCCCAAAATAGAACCAGACAGTAATTTGGAAATTCAAGACTGCCATTCATTGTCTCAGCTATAAAAGCGTTTCTGAGAAAGAGGAACAGCCAAAATAAAAGTTTCTGCAAGTCACAAATCCTTGCACAAAAATTCTTAAGTGAACCTGTTGTAATTTATCATAGATATCAGATCCCCCTGAAGAAATAATTATTCTCAAATGCAAATTTTCATAGTGATCTCCGACTTTGGAATTCAAGTGCTATACCAGGTACGAATTTCTTTCTTTTGCCACCCATCCATTAATACTGGACAATTTTATGATTCAAATTCGTGAAACTATATCCAGGGCTGACAGTATGAAACCACAAGACTTGAAAACAAGTTTCAATACCTAGCCTCCACTCAAAAGAACACTCGCAGTTCGGCTCTCGCGAAGGTTGCTGATACCCACTCACCAAGGTATGTTAACTTGTCTTCTGTGCCTGTTCCTGCTATAATTGATAAACTTCTTGCAAATGGACCCAAATTTTCTCCTTCTGCTAATCCTAGCCTACCACATACTATTTCACTACTGGAAGTGGCGATCCAAAACACCGATCCCGCACATCAAACAATCATTCGTGCAAAATCGGCTATTTCAATTTCCGATGTTCAAACCCTAAGGCTCAAGTACTCTTCTTCCTTTTCGAGAAAATTTAGAAATTTCACCCAATGTAATAATCTTACAGTTTGTAAAGCAGACAAGGCAGGATGACCTGTTTTCATCCATAAGAATTCTTTGGACAACAAAGTAGCTGAGTTCCTGGAAAAAAACAATTGCATAAGACTCAATGCAGACAACACTGAAAAACTATGTAAAGTTGTTACCAAGCTTTCTAAAAATCTTTTCTAAAATCTTTCTTATGAGACATCCACCCCCACCCCCACCCCCCACCCCCCATCCCAGCTTATTATCATACTCCCAGGTTGTTTGTTGTTTTTACAGATCAAGCTACATAAAGTTGGACATCCTATTAGGCTCTTAATTGAAAATACCTTTTCTCCAATTGGACAAATGCTGCAATGTTCTGACAAAAAATCATCTTTATTATGTTGTGTCGACTAAGGACTTCATCCAGAAACTCCCTGCATCCACCAATCCTCAAGATTTCTTGTACACCTTTGATGTGGGTTCATTATTTCCTTCTGTTCCTTTCTTTGATGCCTACATGCTCATGGTCAGAAAACTAATGGAGCACCAAGAACTTCCTGGGGAACTCATCAAAGATTTGTATGACTGTTTTGATTCATTGGATAAGTATTCCTGTTTTGTATACAATGGTATCTACTACCAACAAAAACAAGGTGTACCAATGGGCTCTCCTCTTTTCCTCTTACTTGCTGAAATTTATTTGTAGAATATTGAAAAATTAATCGTTGCCCCACCCCCCTTAAAACCCTCGATTTGGTTACCGTACGTTGATGACATCTTCATCATTTGGCCACACCAGAAACACCCTGTTTGGACTTATGTCCTCTATAACTTCCAAATTCCCTCATATAAGATTCTCGTCTCAAGAACAGGTGGACAACAATATTCCTTTTTCTGGATGTTAACATCAACCCAGACTTCTCACTTGGTCTCTCTGTTTACAGGAAACCTTCTCTACCACCCATATTATCATCCCTTACCATTCCTGCACCTTTGGTAAATACAAATTGGCTGCTTTAAAGGCATATATCCACAGAGCTAACCTTATTTGCAACAGCCCTTCTGCTCTTCAAAACAAATATCAGAATATCATCAACATTGGCAAATTGCATGGCTTTCCACCCCTCTTAGTACATAGGCTAATTAAGAAATTTGAATCACAGAATAAATCTACTAGTTTACTGCCTGAACTTTCCACTACTCATCAGTTTGTTGGCACTTTGCCCTTCAGCCTTGCCTTCACTCCCAAAGTTTGCTCCATTTTCAAGTCTTTTGGCTACAGGACTGCTGTTAAACCACCTCCACATCTTCTTAACCTTATCCTTAAAGACAGAGACCCCAGTAAACCCCTAGAGTTAAAAGGTGTTAACTCTATCCCAGTCAACACTTCCACAGGCATTACCCACTATATTGGTAGTACTTACCAAAGCATCAACTGGTGATTGGTGGAATATATTGCTGATGTTAAGAAAGGCAACCCTCCCACCTCCCTTTCAATTTTAATCATCAGCAATACGTTCGCGATTCCCGATTGGCAAAACGTTAAAGGTATTGCTCCGTTCAGCAATCGGAAAGCCCTCAGGTACAGCAAAAGCATTGAAATCTTCCTTACTCCTAGAATCTGCAATACAGACGCACCTTTTAACATATCTATCATTTGGAAAGCTAGTTTGAAATCTGGCAACTATTGAGGCTTATACCACGTGTTTCATTCCATGGCTGATGAAGGTAAAAGTCACTACCAAAACGCCATATCACTTGTAATTTTTACATAACTTATGCGTGATATGTTGACATCAAGAATTATTCAAATGCAAATTTCATTATCAGAACAAAGGTGCTATATTTATGCTGTTTCCCATATAGCCATTTCTTCAGAAAATTCCAAAATGGCATTGTTCTGGTGCAGAAATTGAAACTGCATCTCCCGATTCCCCGATCCTGTAGATCATTTTTTGTTCCTGCCCCAGGGCAATGCAATTTTAAAGTTTTCTGAAGGGATATGGCTACATAGGGAAACATTGAAAATATAGCACCTATCTCGAACGCATGGTCATAGGCCAGCATTTAGACCATTGCCCCACCAGTTAACTTTGTAACTTTGTGCCAATAACGACATTTTCATGTGTTTGTGAAGAATTATTTCTTCAAGGCGATTCATTTCCAGAGTTTGTTGAACCCCTGGAATACTGGAAAAGTCCTGGAATTTGATTTCTTTTTTTCCCAGACCTGGAAAATCCTTGATTTTTGATGTTTTTGTGAGAGGTCCTGATATTTTTTCATCCAATGAATTTTTTTTTTTAATGGTCACATTGTTTGGATTGTTTGTGTAATCTCTCCAGCTCCTTGTGGTATCTGCTTGTGATGACACCACTTCCATAATGTGGGGACAAGATGTCATATCATGTGATACTGCAGTGCAAGATGCTTGAGTGCCATATTTCCAGCGATTTTAGTTCATGGTGTAGTACTTGTGTGTGGTTGGAGTCACAACAGTGTGTGGAAATCTTTCTGCTAGTCCAAGATGACCCTTCTTTCTAGCATGTGCTTTCCTAACTGAAGTAATTGATATCTGGCCTCTGTGACTGCTTAGCCCATCCAGTTGCTTACTGTGGGCATTACCCCCCCTTTCCAAAAAAAAGAGGGGAAAAAAGCTGGCCTTCATGCAGCTAATGTTCATGAGGATGGACGACTACGCAACAGGGAATCTTCAGTGCCATGAAAACATTGTTTGTATTATTATCATTGTGCTAAGTTCCAGATTGCTTCATATAAGTTTTATACGGGGAAATTTTGCCACTTCATTGAAGTTGTAACACCCACTAAAAAAATTCTAACAGCAGAACCCATAGGACTTCATAAGAATTCCAAATGCATAGTGAATTTCACCTCAATTTGCAAAATATAAAACCAAGCACTACAATTCTAGAAAAAATTTAAGCTCCTGAAATTTTTTGATGAACTCCTAGAGAAGTCATGGAATTTATTTTCTGTAAGTTTGTACAAACCCTGCATTTCCCATCAACATCTAAGATGTTCTTTGAAGCACTGGATCTTGTGACCTATATCCATACCTGGATGAGAAATGCGTCATTATCACTATGAGGAAACAGTGGGGTGGGTTGCTTCAACTAGCACAAACAGTATTTAGATTCGTAAGCCACATCTGCTTAGCTTCAGTTGCTTTGAACTTCTTCTCCTATGTATTGATGGTTGCATTCTCAAACAGAAATCTGGAGATGCGTGTTTGATTCCTACTCCAGTGCAATGCAACTTTCAAGTTTTCCCAAGAGGTGGTGCTCAGAAAATAGTGAAAATGTGGCACCTATGTGCTGATAATGACACTTGTAATTTATATTAGTGTTTTTCAATTTTTTTTAATCTTGTACTTAAAAATTCTGATCTGTATTTGCTGTTACCATGGGTAAAGTGTTTAACTGCCTAGGTTTATTTCTTTTTGTAAAAGTTTTATTTTTTTCCCCCTTTCTCATAAATGGAGAACTGTCTTAATTTGGTTAGCATGCTTATATTTAGGTGTAAAAAAACTGAGCTCAGGTTTAAATAATGCAACACTGTCAAGTTCATAAAGTTTGATATCCTGTACAAGGCTTAATTTTGTGGACTGTTGTTAAGCTTAACATTATGAATTTTAAAGAAAGCTTAATACAAAAGCTTAAATTTCACTACTAGCCAATACAAAAGTATTGGCTAGTAGTGAAAAATTCATGTGGGAGAAACAAGCAATATAGAGTAAGGAATAGATAGATTTAGAAAGGGTTAATGGCAATTTTGAAGAATATATTTTGTTCTTATATTTTCTGTTTCACGCACTAAATTTTAATGTGTGAAACAGAAAATATAAGAAGAATGAAATACATTCTTCAAAATTGCTATTAACAATTTTTACCATGTAGTCCAGCAACAGGCTTAAGGGTCTACGAGACCCACCATCTTGTATTGCTTCATTCTCTTGTTAACCAACGGGCAAGCGTATTTCACAAATTGCTCCGGCAATTTTGCACATTTTGGAACACCGTTTGTGGCTAACACAAGATATATGATAAATAAAGAGTTCCCTGGTTTCAGAATTTCATTTTGGACTCTTTAAGTATTTTTTATTAATTAATAAAACTATGGAAGACGCCTTGCTACGACTTTCGCTGCAGATAAAAAATGAAGGGAAAGGTCAATAAAAATTCTGAAACCAGGGAACTCTTTATTTATCATATATCTTGCATTAGCCACAAACAGTGTTCGAAAATGTGCAAAATTGCCCGAGCAATTTGTGAAATACGCTTGCCCGTTAGTTAACAAGAGAAGGCAGCAATACAAGATGGCGGGTCTCATAGAGCCTTAATAGCTTGAGCTATATCGAAATTTAGAAAGGGTAGTTGAAATTGAACATGGTGAAAATATTGTTTCTGACAATTTTAATGGTAGAGATAGATAGAAACAAAAGTTTTTTTTTTTTTTTTTTTGCTGATCTTACTTTAGTTTGGTATCCTAAAATTATATAAAGTCTTGACATTAACCTAATGTTATTTTTGTTTTGCATGTGACAATTCTGATTTTACATATAACCCATCTTATTAAATTTTCAGTGATGCTATTACTTCAAAACTGAACTTGGTTGATTTAGCAGGCTCAGAAGCATGTAGCAAAAATTTCACACGCAGTAATCGCTACATAGAAGGTAAGCACCAGCAAAAAGTAATAATAAATAAGGTAAAAAATAAAAGCATGTTCTCTACTGAAAAATGCCGATGAACTTTTGGCTAGTGCTTTTAAATACTTCATAATACAACATTCAATCAGTTATGACAGAATTTCTGTTTTTCCTTTTAAGTTGAATAAATATACCATTTTAGAGTAAATTTTAATGTTAATTTGCTAAGTACATGCAGTTGTGTTTGTAGAAAATAAGTTTTCCATTAGTATCCATTTAAAAATAAAAGAAAAAACAAAACATGTATGTTAGATCATGTTCAACTGTAATATAAAAACAGTGTGTTAATCTCACATTTAAAGCAAATTTTATTCAGGTTTAGTGTACTTCATGGATGTATTGCATATTTCATCTACAAGAATTGCTTAGTGACTGACTGTGAATCAGTTGAATGTGTGTCAGATTGATGTGGAAAAGAAGTAGGCATATTTTAAGAACTGTGGCCACTAAGAGTAAAAAGGTTTGTGGTTCTGCAGGTCTTTTGAAAAACCCAGAGCTCAGTCTTTCCAGTTTACTGGCTGGCTCATCCTGGCCCATTTCAGACTTTCATTGTTTTTTTGTTTTTTTTCTGTCATATGTTGCAAATAATTTAGGCCTTCCTTTGGAGAAACAAAACTGCTATACTGAACTGAATTATTTCAGTATTAAACAGAATGTAGCACAGAGAGACGGGTCCTTTCTGGTAGGAATTCCTCCCATGTATGTGGTTTAGACCTGACTACCTACTTCAGTTACAAATGTAAATGCATTTAGTGTTTCACACTTAAGCATAAACTAGGTCACCTGGATCCCAAAATATGTAAACAAAAACATTGAACTTCCTCATTTCCATTGTAGCAATGAATTATACCAGAAGCCCCATTGTCTTGCTTTGTGAAGCTGAAAAATATGTTTTTATAAGCATTTCTTGGAAAAGAAAAAGCCATATGTTTTAGTTGCTAACTCTGCGTTTATTAACACCGCTGGGAAATGACAGTCAAGAGTTGTATGACATCCAGGAAACTTGACTAATGTCGAATCCGCAGTAATTATTTCATTTTACGTTAAATCTTTATCGCAGTCAAGACGACAGCTGTTGCAGTTCTAGGTATAAGTAGTCGTAACTAAGTTTCCTTTCCAAATATGAATTTCAGTAAAAGTCGCATGAAGTAACTACGTACATTGTTTGTTAAAATTGTGTACAGCATATTTACTGTCGCACACACATCCAGATGCTGACATGGCCATAGAGTTAAAAAAAATTACTTACAGCCAAAATTAATTTCAGATTTAATTAATCATTACATCTGGTGATGAGTGCACTTCCATACTTTCATTTCACTCAGTGACCTTTGCTGTCTGATTATTTTACAAGTCAGTCTTTGTTTTGTGAGTCAAAACATTTTTCTGTGACTGGCCTGGCTTGAGCCCAGAATTTTTCACTTAACTGATGAAAAAAAAGCCCAATTTTGCCCTCTAACTGGCTAGGTACGGCTCAGGGGTTACAGACCAAGCCAGGCCTGTGCAGTCCTGCACTATACTGAAGAGGTGGGTAGCAGTAAGGGGTGATACTTGGTGGAACAGTCAGATTAAAGAAGTGCTTTCAAAAAGAAAGGATCATATTTTGGAAGGTTGCAAGGTAAAGTATTTAAGGAAAATCACTCCAAAAGCATCAAGTAGGGAAGCTGGAGTGAGGCAATATTTGAAAATTATGAAGTGAACAGGGAAGAATGGGCTTTATGGGAAGACAGTTCTTTCTGGAAGTACATAATATGTAGAAAAAACAAGGGAAATAAAGCTTTAAGTAGTGTGAAGAATAGGATTGGAAAGAGAATCTGAGAGCATGTGTGTAATAAGTGAAAGAATGGGTGAATACTTTTGTGACTTATGAAAATAGAAAAACTATACAGTGTAGGGTAGAAACAGGTTGGTAAAGCGATAAATTCTGTGGAAAATGGGATGTCTCCTGGAGTAGATGATATAACACCTAAAATGTTTTGAAGTCTAGTGATAAAAGCATTATTGATTGACTGGTTAGTTGAAATTTGTCAGGTATGCTGGGAGTTGTTCCTCAGGATTGGGAGGATGCTATCATTGTTCCTTTGTGTAAAGGAAAAGGTGGCCGCAAATGTATTAACTGTCATCATATCATCCTACTGAGTGTGCCAGGGAAAATATTTAGAAATATCACTAATACCACTGGGGCTTGATTTCAGAGGTGTAGGATCTACAGAGCAGTTTGAAATTCCTGGCAAGAGCTGTACTAATAAATTTTTGCATTACATATGATGATTCAAAGGCATATATTTGTCTTTTGGTATGGACTTTTTTGCTGCGTACAATAGAAGGTTTACAACAGAGAAAACAGAATGCTTATGTAGAAGGTCTCAAAAAATTATGGTACAACTGGGAACTTTCTAGAATGTGTGAAAGCCACATATGTGCCAGCCCAGCAGTAGAGCATGCAGGTATGTGTAAATGATGTTTTATGGTGCTAGTTTCCCATTACTGCAGGGGTTAGGCAAGATTGTGTAATGTCTCAGTGGCAGCTCAGTATTTTTATGGATTCCTGCATGGATGATGCTAAAACAGTAGTATTGGTTTATCTCTTAGGAAATTTCCGCATGTGCCGGTTATCTAATGCTGATGACACAGTCTTGTTGTCTGTGACACATGTATAATTGAAGCAAAATGTTGTTAGTAGGGTGGAGATGAATATTTTGAGGGATCTGGCCATGTTAAAAAATTAGTGATGACGTTAAAACTAAGAGAATTTATTCAGCTCAAGTGGCAGGAAAGAGAGATAGAGGAAGGCCAAGGAAATCCTGGGAGGCAGGAATGCATGAAAAATATATGTTGCATAAAATAAAAAAGGTGATGAGTGCGACATAAGCTCAATTTGTACGCCATGATCAGAGTAAATGGAGATATTTGATACATCAAGAGTAAATTAAATTTAATATTGCTAAATGTTTTATTTTGGTAGAATATTAATATTTCTCTTGTCAACGACTTTCTCTGCCAAAGCCAGTGATCAAAAGGCAGAGATATTCATTTCAAGCCTGGAAATCCACAAATTTTCTTGTGATATGGCAGGTTTGTAGAATGACTGCTTTTTGGATTGGCTGAGCACAGTCTCTGTGGCAATCCTAATTTCTCAAGATTTTTCAGAAAGTTATTTGGCATCATTGCAGTTGCCAAAATGATAACTGGTACGATCTGTGTTATGCTTTATTTCCAGATCCTATGGATTTCCATTCGCAGGTTCTAACATTTTGAGATTTTGTCAGATACCGTTCTTTGGATATTTTCCGTAAGCGGAACTGCTACATCTATGAATTATGTCTTATTCAGTTTTTTTGTCTACAATTACAATGTCAGGTCAACTGTGGTCAACCTGACATTGTGGTCATTGTGGTCTATGATGATAGCTTTGTCCCAGTACATGACATAATTCTGATTTTTGAGAATAGGTTCTGGTTAATAAGATGGAGTGTAGCCTTGGATAAAGCTATATTTAATGCCACACTCTTGATGTAGGGTCTTGGTTACATGGTCGTGTCTGTTAAGGTACTGTTTTGAAGCAAGAAGAGAGCAGCCATCTAAAATGTGTCCTATGGTTTCATTGGATTTTCCACACATTCTACAGGTGCCATAATCTGCGACTTTCATTATATGTTTCTTGTGGTTCAGGGTCATGATAAAGCTGTCTTGAATTCCAATGAAGAATTCCTCTGTCTCTGGATAAAGTTGACCTTTTTTTAATCATTATAGAGAGGAATTTTTCTCAATGTTTTCCAGATCTAAGGACTTTGGATATTTACTGTGAAAAATTTTGCTTTTCCAACTTTGCAGTGGTTCTGAATTGGTTTCTGATTGAGAAAGGAACTGAGAAGTACTCAGGTTCAGTGGTGTAAAGCCTTCATCAGCTGCAGCCACCACTGTAGTGATGACATGTTTTTTTCCTTAATAAATACTGTTTGAGTTATTATTATTATTACATTTTTATTTTCTCATGTACTGCAATGACATCTTAAGCCTGGTCCACTTGTCAGTACGGACATTAAGTCAAGTCATAGTCACTCATGGTTTAAAAATCTTCTGATGATGTGGCACATATCGAGAATTACTGCTTCTTGGATTTTGGGGCTTAGGTGTTGTAGACCCAAAGCATCAAGCTGAGTTACGAGTCTACGGAATCATACCAGTTGCAGAGATAATCAGTGGACGTATGTGAACTGTTTTCAGCTTCCACATCTGTTTAATCTCTGCAGCCAGTTCTACATACTTTTTGTTGCATAAGTATTCTGAATATTACGGTCCAATGGTACTGATATGTCGATAATGACTGCTTCCTTCTGCTTTTTATCATATCTGGACAATTGGCAGAGATGGTTGTGTCTGTTTTAATCTCATGGTCCCAATATAATTTGTATTGTTTATTATCTAGTACCTCAGTGGGTTGATATTTATATTATGGTACTTCTGACACTGATAGTTCTGTATCGTGCGCCAAATGTTGATGTATCATCTTAGCAAAATTATTATGTCGCTGCATATAATCAATGTTTGCTAGCATGGTGCATCCTCCGCATATGTGTTCAATGGTCTCACTGCACATACCACATATTCTACTTGTTACTTCGTAGATCCTCCTTTAAAATGTATTTTCTATAATTTTTGGTTGCAATCGCTTTGTCTTGAATAGCCATCATAAACCCAATAGTCTCTCCATATAACTTTTCTCACTTCAACTACTAATTTGAGACTTTCTTGTCAACTTCTGGTCTGTCTAACTGGTTTGGATGAGCCCCATGAAGTTCCTTTTGCTTGCATTTTCGAATATGGTCTTCCGTAGATGATTCTTCTATTTTAGCACCTGGTTTACTTAACATCAGTGGAGTGATCTCTTTGTCTGCAGCACTTATGACATAAGCATATTATTTTCATTACATTTAGAGTGAAAGTATTTCTGCAGTGATCAAATTTGCGCATCTTGAAAGCATTTTGTATCAAGGTTACTTAATCCTCCTCCTTCTTGTGGGAGTGTGATGCACTCCACGGCTGCCTTTGGGTGTCTCATTCGATGTTGGGTCATACTTGATCTCACAGCTCTGTTAAATTTCTGAAGATCTGTTTTCAACCACCTGATAATACCAAAAGAATAAGTTAGAACCGGGACCACAAAGGTATTAATTGCTTTCACCTTATTAGCTGTGCTTAGGTATGTCTTTAGAATCATTTTAAGTCTATGCTGGAATTTATCTTTTATATTATTCTTAATTTTACTGTGTTGAATGCCACGTGCTTCTAAAAATCCCAGGTACTTGTACCCATTTTCTGCATTTAAATCTTCAGTTATTTCATTCTTGTCTAAAGAGAAACCTTCAGATTTAACCAGAACTCGTCTTTCTAAATGCACCACCTTACTTTTGTCCAAGCCAAAATCCATATGAATTGATCTGTTAAATGTGGCAGTAATCTGTATAAGCTTATTCAATTGTGTTTTGGAATTGCTGTATATCTAAAGGTCATCCATACGTAATAAATGACTTTGTGTTGAATCCATATTTTGTGTTGCGTAGTATGTGGCTGAGAGGATTAAGGCCTATGCCAAACCAAAGAGCACTGAGAGAGTTCCCTTGAAAAAATACCTTTCCTGATTCTGATATTTCTAGAATTAATGATTTTCGTTCCATCTGATATATAGAGATTTGTTTGCCACTGAGACATGGCTTGTTGAAGCAACTGAATAACTTTGTTGTTCACTTTATATATATATTCAGTATTTTTATGAGGTAATCATGTGGAATTGAATTAAATGCTTTCTTGTAGTCAATACAAGCCATGCTCAAGTTTCTTTTCTTCTTAACAGCCTGATTTACCACAATAGTATCAATAATAACTTGATCTTTGCATCCTTTAGATCTTGTATAACATCCTTTTTGTTCTTCTGTCATCACACCATTATCTCTTAAGTGATTGTTAATCTTCATAGTTAAAGTGGATTATTAGTAGTCATATATTGATCTTGCTAGTACTCTTGTGAAAAGTTTTATTATTATTATTATTTTCTTTATTCAAAATAAAGAAAATAATAATGACAAACAAAATAAACAGCAAATTATCATTGACTGGTATTGTTGAACTGATACGAGTTTTCACCGGAGACCTAGGTATCAGTCAAGAATCGGCGTAAAATATATGATGTTCCAAGTAAAGCTGTCTTCTGCAGTTCTTTAGGTGGCATATCAGAAAGCTACAATTTTTCAAAATGATTCATAAAATTTTTTGACATTGTTTCAAGTGCCCCGATGACAATGGGAACTACTGTTGTGTGTTTAGTCCATAACCGGGTAACTTCTATGGCCAGGTCTCTATATTTAGTCATTTTTTCCAATTCTTTTTAATTGACTCTGGCATCTCCAGGGATCGCTATATCAATTAGCCAGACTTTCCGATTTTCTATTACTGTTATGTCTGGTGTATTATGTTCTATGTGTCGATCGGTTTGAATTCTGAAATCCCAGGAGATCTTGACTTCATTATTTTCTATGACTTTCTCAGCCTTGTGTTCCCATGAGTTTTTCGATGCTGGCAGATTGTGCTTTCTGCATAATGACCAATGAATAAATTGTGCAACCCTATCATGTCTAACTTTGTATTCTGTCTGTGCAATTTTGCTACATTTACATATTAGATGAGACACAGTTTCATCTTTTTCTTGACAAAGTCGACACTTTGGATTATCACTGACTTTCTGGATTTTAGCCTTCATAACATTTGTTTGCAATGCCTGTTCTTGTGCAGCAAAAATCAGACCTTCTGTTTCTTTCTTGATGGAACCCAATTTCAGCCATGCCCAAGTCAAGTTGTTGTCACTTTTCCCATCAATATTCTTTAGAAATTGTCCATGCAGTGGCTTGTTCTTCCAGCCGTCTAATCTGCTTTCAAACTGTTTCCTCTTGTATTCAGCCTTGTTTTCTGTTGCTTTAAAGATATTTTCATTATTCACTGCCTGAAGTAGCTTTTCTCTGCTTCTGTTGACGTAATCATTCAGGCTTCTTTTTCTTCCTCTACTACCTGTTGTACTTGTAGTAGCCCTCTGCCTCCAATCTTCCGAGGTAAATACAATCTCTCAACATCACTTTTTGGATGGAGTGCATGATGCATGTTCAATAACTTTCGAGTTTTCCGATCCAGTATTTCTAATTCACTTTGGGTCCAATCAATTATTCCAGCTGGGTATCTAATTACTGGAATGGCTCATGTATTTTATGGCTTTGATTGTATTTCCACCATTTAGTTTTGATTTCAATATTTTTCTTATTCTCTTGATATACTCACTCTGAGTCAGACCTTTGACTTTTGTATGTAAGATGTTATCTGATTCAAGAATTCCAAGGTATTTATAATTTTCATTATCTGACAATGATTTCATTATATTACCATTTTCTAGTTCTATTCCATCTATATTCTGGACTTTTCCCTGGCGCATGGATAGTACTGCACATTTTTCCAGTCCAAATTCCATCTGTATATCATCACTAAATATTTGCACTGTATGCAACAATGTTTCAAGTTCGGCGGAACTTTTTGCATACAATTTAAGGTCATCCATGTATAGCAGATGGTTTATTTTTCCATGTTGGTCCGAAATGTGGTAGCCCATTTTTGTTTTGTTCAAAATCATTGACAGTGGAATTAAAGAGATATTAAACAATAAAGGCGACAAAGAACCCCCATGAAATATGCTTCTCTTGATATTAACTTCTCCGAGTTCTTCACCATATGCATGTAACACTGTTTTCCAGTTTTTCATATTTTCTTTGAGGAATCGGCAGATGTTTTTGCTAACTCCAAATAGTTCCAAACAAGTGTTAATCCAGCTGTGGGGCAATGAGTCAAAGGCCTTTTTATAATCTATCCATGCCATATTCAAATTCTTTTTCTTCTTTTGGAGTTTTTTAGTACCATTTTGTCAATTAGCAGCTGGTCTTTTGTGCCTCTTGACCTTTTGAAGTTCCTCTTCTGTTCTATTGGGTACAAATTGTTTTCCCATAGTACTCTTGTAAAAAGTTTGAATGTTGTTGGGAGGCATGTAATTGGACGATAGTTAGTAGGTTCATTGCCTTTTTCTTGATCTTTCACTATAAGGAATGTGCGAACTGTTATCATCCAATCTTCTGTGGAAGAATTCTGTAGCATTATATTGAATTGCATAGCTATTCGTTGATGAAGACTTGTAAGATACTTCAACCAAAATCCATGCAATTCATCTGGCCCAGGAGCGCTCCAGGCTTTCACATTCTTTATTTGCTGTGTAATCATATCAGTTGTTATCATCAGATTATCCATGTGTATTCCTTTCAAATCTTTACGAACATCTTTGATCCACAAGGCATTTTTATTATGTTCAACTGGGCTTTCCCAAATTTCTTTCCAAAGTGTCAAGGCATCTTTCTTGCGTGGGCTGACGTTTATTTGGATTGCCTTTTGTCTCAATGATTTATAAAATACTTGTTGCTGATTCCGAAATTGCGTATTTTTATTGTACTGTTTTATGCGTCCGTCATATCTTTCAATTTTCTTTGCAGTAGCTGTTACTCATTGTTTTAATTCTTCCATAATTTCAACCATTCTTTTTCTTTCCAGGTCGTATTTTTTGCAGAGTCCATCTTTTATTTTTCTACTTTTAAGCTTCCCATCTTTCAGGCATTTTAAGTTACTAATGTCACCACAGAGTTTATTTATTTTATTTTCTAGCCGAATTTTCCACTTAGGAGTGCCAGGCATTTTTTTCTTTGGCATCTTGTAACCAAGTTCCATGGTTACTATGGCAGCTGTACTGTACATGACCTGGTTTGTTTCCTTTAAAGTATGAGTTGGAATTTTGTCCACAACATCATTTGCAGTTTTTAACAAATGTTTCACTTGTTTGCTTCGTATTTGGCGAATTACAGGAAGTCTTTGTCGTTCCTCACCTTGCATCATATGGATTAAAATTTTCTCTTTCAGGAGATTTTGCTGTTGTGTCGATTCATGGTTGTCATGTTGTTTCACAGATTGTTCTTCAGGTAAAATATTTTCTGCTACTTGATCTTCAGGATTTACCAGCACAAAGTTTTCCATGACGTGGTCCTTATTTTGTGTTGGTCCTTCTTTTGCCAATTTCTCCATCTTTTGCAATTCCAGTTCTGTAAATACCTTGTTCCTAATGATAAACCTTTGATTCATTATTCTTTGTTCTGTTATTCCACTGTCTGGATGTTTTCCTTTCCAAATTTGCATCATTCTTTTTTGAAAACCGCGGGTTGATGGATTTGCCTGGTAAAAGCATTTCATGATTTCTCGATTTTCAGCAACTGTCCAAGTTTTCCTTTTCTTTTGTTCCAGTAGCATTGCAGCAGCCTGTCCTGGTTCCTCAACAGGATCTGCTGAGCCCTGAAGCCCATTTGTCGACAGGTGTCCAGGAACCAAAGCACCTGACGCGATCCTTGTTGACCCGGGCGACGACTGATCCGGTATGGAATTCTTTTTCTTTCGTCTCATCATGATTGATGGTTGTTGGGTACTCTTAGTCTGGCTCCTCAGTCAAGACCTGTCTGGCTTGGGTGGCCCTGCTGGTAGCAATGCTACCGCCAGCATAGCTCTCAACCTCATCGGGACACACAAGCCCCACCACCACGATGAGGTGGCACCCTCGATGGGGTTATTATTATTATTATTATTATTTTTATTATTATATGAGATAATTCCACCATTTTCTGGGGAGATGTGTTATCTTCCTTCTGGGACGGGTACGATGTACCGAGTTTGAGAAGTGGTACTTGTTTTAGTTGTCCAGGAACTTCCTAATAGCTGCTTTCAGGAACTTCTGGATAGCTGCTTTCTGTAGTTCCATGTAGGTGTTAGGTTGGAAGTCTAGTGTCCGTATGTAGCTGTGAATGGTCTTAGGTACAACTCCTGTGGTTGATATTACTATGAGAACAGTGGTGATGTTCTCCATATGTCACATTTCCTTGACTTCATGTTAGATTGTTATACTTTGACTGCTTCTCTTCGTGCGTCTTCTGGATGTTGCATGTGTTAGGCACGGCTATGTCAGTGAGGTATGTTGACTTCTTCTCCTTGCCGACCAGGACGACGTCGGCCCAATTGTGGGGAATGGTCTTATCTATTCCGATCGATTTGTCCCAGTACATCTTATGAGTGTTATTCTCTAGAAGCGCTGTCGGCTCATACTTGTAGTAGGGGACAGGCTCAGTTGTAATGAGGTGGTCTTTCTTGCCAATTTCTGATGAAGGATCTCAGTGACTTGATATTGTGCCTGCTCGTGTACTCTGTGTGAGGATTGCACACTGCTGTGTTATGTTGTATAGTTTCTGGCACTTGATGGTATTGCTGACATGTGTCACTTTCCTTCAGTATATGCTCCTGATAGTTTTTGGAGTTTACAATGATCTTGTATAGCCATCAGGGACCCTTCGGTCTTGGGGAAGAGTGATCCGTTTGTTTGTCATGCATTGGAGGCAGTCTTATCCACATGGTTGGATTGAAGATCATTCTAGTGTTTTTCATGTAGCACTTTCTTTTCCCAAGTCTCTTCTTTTAGTTCCTAGCTCTAATCTCAATATTTTGGGTAGGGAGGTCTAACGCTATGAACTTCTTGTCACTCTGGTTTATTGCTTAGTGAAGGGTCACCATGCTCTGATGGAAATATTTTCTGAGGCTGCCGATTTCTTTGTCTCAGTGCTCCAGGAGATAAATCATCCCCTGTCCTTCTCCTGCCCGTCCAATGGTCAGCCTTTCTACTGCTGACTTTGGGTGGTGCTGGCAATATTCATTGAAGGTTGTCCTGGTATTGTGCATTATTTCCTCTAGCTCTGTGGTGGTCCACTTGTTCAGATTAGATCATATGTAGAGAATTTCAGGAAGGGAGTGTCTGACCCCAGGTCTTAAACAACCTTTAGAAATAGGAAGCTAAGAGACTTGGGCTAGAGTGCCCAATAGGAAAGAGACACAAAAGGGAGTTAGAAAGGAGGAGGAAGACGCCCTTATTTATTACCTGGGGGCCAATACCCGGGGTCTGATGGCTTAACGTGCTCATCTGACGCATTTTAGATGCTTAGTAGTTCGAGCGTTCATACCTGCCTGGGATCGAACCTGAGGTTTCTCCATGGCAGTCATGAACGTTGACTACTAAGCTACCTGCGGCCCTGGTCCACTTGATGATCCCAAAGAAATACATGAGGTCTGGAACTGTGTATGTGTTGATAACCCTGGTGATGTTGCGAGCATTGATCTTTGTCTTCATTAGCCTCTTCAGCCTTTGGTTGTATTTGGTGGCTAGATTGTTTTTGATTATAGGTTTCTTCTCCCTTCATAGGTGCAATCTCTCCTCCGGTGTTCGATTGGAAGCTACGTAAATCATGCTTTCCTCAGTTTGACTGTGTGTCTTGCGTTTCTCTAGACCAAATTCCATCCCGATGTCATTGGTGATTCGAATTAGCTGCTGGGGTTGGTTCTGTTGTTGTTATTATTATTATTATTATTATTGTTATTTAAGAAGCTAACCTCTTAATCTCAAGAAATCAGGTTAATGCTATTTTATGTATGAATCTATAGAGAAGCAGGATGCAGCCTGTGTATGTTCTTGAATATCAGTTCTGAAAAACCAAGAAACTTAAAAATATTTTAATTGTGCCACTTTTGTATAGCACCTTTGTTTGATTTTGTACCTTATCAAGCACAAGATTACACACTATACTGTGAAAAAAAAAAGTTAGTGTATTGAACAAGAAGTCCTGTCATTGAGAAAATTTTGCATTTAAGAAGAAAGCAGATTGCTAATTTAAAAGTCTGTTAAAGATTTTCTACCAATAAGTTTAAATCATTGGTCATTTATGTTTGCATCTTTTAACTTGTTATTGTTTTTATGATCTTGCCCATTAATTTGTAATATAAATAACTTGTAATGTATCCTCTGTCCAATTACTTATTAGGGAAAATATGTTACTTTAAGTTAATGAATTTTTCCTTTTCCCTTTACTAGGAGTCAACATAAATCTAAGTCTGTTAACCCTTGGAAAAGTAATTCGTGCATTACGTGATGCAAGCAACACTTCCCAGAGCGCTCATGTTCCATATAGAGATTCACTGTTGACTCGCTTGTTGAGAGGTGAGTAGAATAAAGCATAATTATTACTCAGTTGCTTGAAGTGTTTTTAAAAATTGTGTGTTATGCTAGGAACTGTTGTCATGTTTGCCACTTATTATTAATGCTTTCATGAAATTAATAGTTCTGTTGCTCCACACTGTCTGCTTTCTATAGCTAACTAAAAATCCAGCAGGGCTTGAAAAATATCTGAAAAGTTTCATGCCCAGCTGGGCATGTGCAGAAATTATTTACCTACCCAGGTAGTAAAAGCTGGATGCCCAGGAAAATTTGTCTTTAAGATAACACATGAAGACCCTCATTTTTTTTTTTTTTTTTTTTTTTAAGTTAAAAACTATGAACTTTTTTTGCATGTTTTGCATTTCCGCTTTAAGGATCAGTATTCAAGATGTTCAATGCCCAAAAGCGTGTATCTCAAGTTTTAAGATGATGATGCTGAAATTGGTATGAAATTAGAGGATGATGAAATTGGCATTTGAGAAATTTGGTGATCCTGCCATGTTCCTTTCGTTAAAATATTCGACATTTGTCTTTAAACACCGGAGGCTAGTTCAATCAGAGGCATTCATCTCGTTGCTGATTATAAACAACATTTGGAGCAAAACTATATATGGTTCCAATACAATTAAAGAAGTGATATTCTTTTGTCCTTCGCACTCCGAAACAGTAATGCAACTTCAGGTGATTAGCTCAGTGAAATGAAACATGACATGTGACGAATGTCTCTTTTCTTGTGTAGTAGGAAATTCTATTCAAATTTTTTATTTACCTGCCTAGGCCAACAATTACATGCCCTGAACATCTCGGATGTGGTATTTTATAATGCATGATACAGTAATTTGTGATTAAATATGTGTTGTCAAATGCTAGACAAAAGTAAGTTCATAAGATTTCAGGTTGTAGTGCATCATTTCATTTTCTGAGTAGCATTGTACTATTAAGGATAATCTGTGATATGAGGATGCTGGTCAGTTGGAGGTGTAATTTATATTAGAGGTCTGCACTGGCATTAATTTTGAAAGCCTGGGTCCAAACTTTAGCGCAGGATTTCCTGTTTACTGCCTGGCCCAACTTGTGTTATACTTTCATTAAGTGTTCTTCATTTATTGCAAATAACGCAATTCTTCCTTTAGAGCAAGGATTTTCAGTCCATTGCCTGCAAAATGTTGCCCTCAAAGGAAATTCTAAAATGGAAGAAAATGCATTTTTAAAATTGAGTAATGAATATCCACACATGCACACACACAGAGAAAGTTTTATAGAGTGCTGAAAAATGCAAGCGTATCAGGTACCTATTTTCGAATTCTTTGTCACATAGATATCATGTTAGCTGCATCGTTTCTTTTTTGAAAGTTAAGTTTTAGGGTTGAAAACCTCACTGAATATCAATATTCATTTCTTACTTTTCTTTTCCATGTAGCCCTCAAGTCCTATTTCATTTTGCCATGTTATCCGCCATTCAGAAAAGTTTGAAAACCCCTCGCTATAGAGAAACAAGTGTGCTGTACTGAACAAAACTACCTACCTTAGTTGTAAAGGGAATATCATGCAGAGAGACATGCCATTTCTCGTGGGAATTCCATTCATGGTTGAGGTTTAGGCCAAATATCTAAACAAATACTTAAAACTTTCTCAATCTCCATTGTTGCAAAAAATGGCATCCGAAGTTCATTTTGGTTCTAGTTTCAAGAACTTGATAACTTGGTTTATGTTAACATCTCTTGGAAAAGAAAAAAAAGGCACATGTTTTAGTCACTAAAGCCAATGACTTAAAAACGGAATTTGATCTCAACCTCGAAAGAAATAAACAGTCCTGTTTCAGATTCCCATCTTATAGCCCGACTTGTCGGTTTAACCTATAATTAATCAATGCATTTGGTGGTACATTCATTTCACTCAGTGAACTTTGCCATCTGATTATTTAGCAAGTCAGTCTTCATTTTGTGAGATGTCCCATTTCAGACTCTCATCTTACAGCCCGACTTGTCGGTTTAAGCCATAATTAATCAATGCATCCGGTGTCAGATTCGTTTCACTCAGTGAACTTCACCATCTGATTATTTAGCAAGTCAGTCTTCGTTTTGTGAGATGTCCCATTTCGGACTCTCATTTTACAGCCTGACGTGTCAGTTTAAGCTGTAGTTAATCAATGCATACAGTTGCAGATTCATTTCACTCGGTGAATTTTTCTATCTGATTATTTAGCTAGCCAGTTTTCCTTTTGTTAGACAAAAAGATGTTTTTAATGCAAGAGCAAAATGTTAAACTTTCTGGTACAGGCTCAGCTTGAGATCAGAATTTTGTACTTAACTAACGAAAAAAACAAAAAAACCAGGCCAGGCCAGTCTGACCTCTAATTTATATTTTATAAATAAAGGAAAAGCAATAATCTGCTCAAATACATGTCTTTAGGGACTCCTAGTCCTTCTTAGTCAGGTTTAGGATCATTTTTGGTAGTATTTTAGGACTTTAATATGAAGAAAGTTTTCATGCGGAATATTATTATAATGGATTAACAAATTGCCTATTATAATGGATTAACACAATACCATAAAATACTTTAATTTAGATTCAAGCTGTACAACATGCCTTTAGTATAAATTACAAGTTAAAACCAATTAATGTCATAAAGTAGCTAAAATCATGATTACTTTCGAATTCACTTTGAATTCATCATCAGTTGGAATAAAACCCGAAGCATCACAGAAGTCAACATCAGTCTTTCATGTATTCCCTCCCGTTGTAATTTGTAACTGTGCATGTGTTAAATTTCTTAGCCAATCCAGTTCACAACAAGGCACAGGGTGATTGTTTTCATAGTCCATAAGGTGTTTCCAGTGTATTGGAATGCCATACGGGTAGTCGTCATTACAGCAAAAGTTATTATACCTGTAAATTAATAAGCTCTCAGTCAGTAGGAGTTGGTATTTAGTCCTTGGGGTACAAAGAATATCCACATAATTCCAACTGGAAGTATAGGTGCTTTGTCTGCGTGATCTTGATAATGCTGTGGACGCCAACTCCATCCGGATACTGTATTGGTGTTCAGAAAGTCTGCAGCATAAGGTTCGGGAAGTAGATCCGATGTACATTTTATGAGCCAGATCTTGTTCGTTAGGTTTTAGGAGAATGGAGTACACTCCATATTTATTCAATGTGTCAACACCATCGCGGTCATTTTTCACCAATGACAAAATATTAACAGTTCTTTCGCCAAAACCCAGGCCATTTTTCTTACAAATAGTTCTTAGGGATTCGTAATACGTGGTGGGAATGGAATTGATCCCGTGTATCTAATAACTTTACGTTCACGCTGGAGAGTAGAAATGTTTGCCACTTCTTGTTTCCGCACAAGTTTTTTCACTATATTAGATGGATAGCCAAATAATTCAGGCTCTACCTAACTCTGACCAAGAACGAGTTCGATTTCAAGTAGCTCGACAATTAACTATTCATAACAGTCTTCAACGGATTTAAGTGAATACCAGCCAACTCAAGGAAGAAAAGAGGCAACTCGTTATACTAAAGAAGGACCCTAATATTCCCATCCTCAGTGCTGATAAAACATCCTAACTTGTGGTGTTAAATTGCTTGGATTATTTGGAAATCCCACATTCAGTGTGATTGATGAAATCCCATATTCAACCTTTAAAAAAGACCCAACTCAAGCAACTGTATCAGTCCTTAGATGACTAAAAACTAACCATGTTTTACCTTCTTGTATTCAACCACCCCCAGGTCCCAGGATTCTCAAATTATTCAGGAAAGTAAAACTTCACAAACCCAGTTATCCAGTTCGGCCACTAGTTTTGGCCTATTGTAGGCCTACCCGACGTTTAGAGTGTGCATTGGCCAAGTTGCTAGCATCCCTCATTTCTAATTATCACCTATCTCTCTAGCTCCCTTCAAATAATAACCCAACTTAACTCTTTCTCTTCACCTATCCCTTTTATTATGGCCTCCATGGATATAATATCACTGTTTCTAAATGTACCAATCCCTACCATGCATTCCATTATAGAAGAAAAACTTCAAAGTCAGAATATTTACAACTCATTGGAAATTCTAGCATTTTTGTCAGCTCTTGTCTACAATAGAACCTACATTCAGCATAATAATACCATTTACAGGCAACTGAATGATGCACCCATAGGCTGGTTCCTATCTGGTACCCTGGCTAAATTGCTCCTTCAGTCCTTGGAAAGTGAAGTTTTGCCCAATGCTGAAATAAAACCACTACTGTATCAGAGGTATGTCGATGCCATCCTAATCTTTTGGCCATCCACCACTGAATCACTTAGCAATTTGCATACCTTTTATCTTCTAAATTTGAAACTATAAACTTCATGATTGAACTTGAGTGTGATATGGCGGTGAAGGAGAAGGTCCTTTCGTGGACCTTCTCCTTCACCGCCAACCCGTATTTAATACAGTTTCATTTACAGTCTATCGAAAACTATATCAGTCCTTAAATTCAACCATTTCAACTTTAATACCTTACAATTCTTACCATCCTACAAACCACAAACTATCTGCATTGAGGTTTTTGGTAATAAAGCCTATACGCATCAGTCTTGTGAAACTGATAAGAATAAACAGATTTCATTTATTACAAAACTGGCAGCTGACTTTGTCTATCCATCTAATATAGTGAAAAAACTTGTATGAAAACAAGAAGTGGCAAATACTTCTACTCTCCAGTGTGAATGTAGAATTATTAGATATGTGGGAACAATTCCATTCCTACCGCATATTACGAACCCCTTAGAACTATTTGTAAGAAGAATGGTCTGGGTGTTGGAAAAAGAACTGTTAATATTTTGTCTTTGGTGAAAAATGACCGAGATGGTGTTGACACCTTGAATAAATATGGACTGTACTCCATTCTTCTAAAACCTAACAAACAAGATCTGGCTCATAAAATGTACATCGGATGTACTTTCCAGACCTTACACTGCAGACTTTCTGAACACCAATACAGTGTCCGGATGGCTTTGGCATCCACAGCATTTTCAAGATTACGCAGACAAGGCACTTATACCCCCAGTTGGAACGATGTGGATATCCTTTGTACCCCAAGGACTAAATCCCAACTCCTACTGACTGAGAGCTTATTAATTTACAGGTATAATAACTTTTGCTGTAATGATGACTACTCGTATGTCATTCCAACACAATGGAAACACCTCATGGACTATGAAAACAATCACCTTGAGTCTCGTTGTGAACCGAATTGGCTAAGAAACTTAGCACGTGTGAAGTTACAAATTACAGCGGGATGGAATATATAAAGGACTGATGTTGGCTTCTGCAATGCTTCAGGTTTTATTTTATCTGATGATGAATTCAAAGTGAATTCAGAAGTGCTCATGATTTTAGCTTTAATTGGTTTTAACTTGTAAATACTAAAAGTATGTTGTACATCTTGAATCTAAATTAAAGTATTTTATGGTATCGTGCGTAAGACGACAATTTGTTCATCTGTTATAATAGTATTTTAAGAATTTGAAGAAACAGCAACATGTGCTTAGCATCAGTAAACGGTTTGTTAAGTTAGATTATTGGCTGCAATTTGTAATTTCAAATGCAGTGAAATCTTGATACAATGAATGCACTTCAGATTTAATGGACAAAATCTGCTGTGAAGAGTCAAGTAGTCCTGATGAAACTTCCTCAGCTACCTCTCAAAAGTGCTGTTGCTACAGTACACAAAATTCAGACTTTTAAATAACGTTCAAATTGGAGGAACAACGAATTATGTCATAACAGGAGAAGCAAAATATTATGCGCTGTCTTTTAGATCTTATTTTTGTCCTTTTTTTTTCCTTTTTTTTTCTTCTTCTTCTTAGAGATGTGCTCTCAAACTGGTTTCCTACTGGCTGCATCTGGCCCTCAAATATTCTAAAATTCTTAAATAATTTGAAATTGGTCAAATATCAGGAAAATTGCACCCCACTCCACCCCATAATAATCAGTGATTTTTTTATTTTCCCGAAAAATCTTCTTTTTCAGATTTCAGACTTGAGATCACTGCCTGCCTAGAATTTGATAGATCTTACTTTCAATATGTTACATTATTCCTTAAAATATATCAAAACTAAATTTTAAAAATTGCCGGTTATTACGTAAGTTTTTGTTCAGCTTCTGCAGACGTCATGTAACATGGAGCAATTCTAATTGCTCCATGCTGCATGACGTTATCGTGCCTAAAGGGAAAATAACCCAATATACCCCTGCTTGGAGAAACACATCACAAGGGAACCAACCAACTAATGGGTCAAAGCCCTTTGCTGGTTGGTTCTCTTGCAGCATGTTTTTCTAAAGAGGAGCCCATTCAGCTATTAAGCTTAGTTGCCTTGTGTTATAGAAAAAAAAAAACCTGAAACTAATCAATTGATTGATTTTTTCTTACACATGTACCATTACTATGGGAATGTATAAACAAATTTTATGTGGGCAGGCTAGGTATTCCACTCAGATTCACTAAAGACCGTGGAATTTGGGTACCAAAAATAGTGTGCCTCGTGCACACTATTTGGTACCCAAATTCCACGTTATTATTAATAAGAAACAGCTAACTATATTAAAGATCAGCTACTTAAAAAATTTGCAAATCTGTGTTTTGGTGAGAAAATGCAAAAATGTAAGGGAATGTAGCAATTCATTGCAGTGTCACCACTCTGATAAAACTTTCAAAACCACGTGGAAAAGTCAGGGAATTTTTTTATTACTTTCAAGTGGGTACCCTGATTTAGCTTCCAACAAAACGTTTGTCTATCAGAACAAAAAAAAAAAAAAAAATCTGAATCATAACAAAAGCCATGGGGAAGCTACAAATAATCTTCTCTCCCCTTCTCTTCCCAGTTTTGATGCAGCACTCCATGTTGCAAATATAAACCTATCATCAATGTAGCTAAATTTTTCTTGTTTAGTAGCTTTTTGAAATTGTGAAACAAGTGAAAATCACTTGTAGTGAAATCTTTGTCTTTTTTTCTTGTGAAAGAATAGACCAAGTTGAAACCATATTGCTTGCTGTCAAGTCCATAGGTTTTCTTTGTTGGTGTGTTTTCATGAGGCTGGTATAGCCAAAGATGTGGGGATCACTCCCCCCATCTCACACACACACCCTTTCCCCACTGCAACTCTAGCTAAGTAAAACCATGCTTGAGGACAGCTGGAATTGTTCACAAGGGCATAGTTTGTTAGCATGTTATATTCTAGAGAAACCTCTTCTTCACTGTTCTTAGCTTAATTTCAGGTTTTTGTAAATTTTTCAAATAATTTAGCTGCTAACCATCATCTTGTATGCACCCCCCCCCCTGCAGTAAAAAAAACTTACAAAATTTGAAGCTAAAACATATCAATTATTTTTTCCCCTCTGTTAGATCCATTTCAGGATTCACAACATTTCTTTTTAAGTTTTTGCTGAAATTCAAGCTAGGTAAGTAGAAATGATGAACAGAACAGAAAAAAATATATATGTGGCATTCCTTTTCGGTTATGTTTCATGATTATGAAATTCAAAATAAATATAAATAAGTGAAAAAACAAAGTTATATTTAGGGCATTTCAGTGAGGTGCGGTTAGTACTGAATGCAAGATCAGTCTAAATGGTAAAAAGATAGACCAGGTGAATGAGCTGGTATATTTTGAAGTGTGTTTGACAGGGAAATATCAAAAATGCTTGTTTGTGGCTAAACACATTCTGATCATATGGGGAACAAAGACGTGTTGCAGATGTGTAATGTGAAGCGAAATGTTAGTGAGGTGGAGACATATATTCTTAGGTGATTTGGCCATGTTGAAAGAACGAATGGTGAGATGCTCACTAAGAGAATTTGTTCAGCCCAAATGGCAGGAAAGAAAGGTAGAAGAAGACCAAGGAAATTCTGGGAGGGCCAGATTTGGGAATGTCAGATAATGAGTATGAAGCACAAAAGGTGTCATGTGAGATGGATGTCAGTGAAGCTTGAGTTGTGAGCCGATGTCACTGTAAGTGGAGACGTGTGGCACATCAACTGTAAGTAAAATCTAGCACCATCAGTTTTAAAATTTAATCTGGCAGATGAGCTTTCTTTGAGAAGCTAACTTCTGAGTCTGAGATCAGCTTTGTGGTATGTATGATGTAATTTTCAATGTACTAAAAATGGAAGAATATAAAATTTAAAATTTTGTAATTTATAGTGTGGTAAGGGGAGAGTTATTCAGATTCCATATCTAGATTGTTTTTTTTAAGCTAAAAACAAAAAATGTGATTTCTACTTATGATTTGTCCCTACATACATTTTGCTATGATATACATATTTCCATTTTTGAGGTACTTTTTGAGATGGCTAGGATTTTGACATTGAATATATATGAAGAGCTGGGGGTGGACGATCAAAGTCCACTTTTTGAATTTGTAAACCTGAACCTGCCATTTTTTAGATGAAAAGGTGTAGAATGCAATGGTGAAGTCAGTTTAATGGGAAAATGATCATATTCTTCTCCATAGCAATTCAATGAAAACATGGTTGATGGAAGAACGATCGGAGTTCACTACATTTGCAGAAAGAGTGATGAAGGTCCAGTCACATGACTGCAGTAGCCAATGAGAGAGCAGCTTGGTTTTCCAACATGGCAGTGCCCGGTACTCTGCCTTGTGCTTGATTATTGCATTGACACACTGTGTTTATGTTGTATTTAGGTGATGGTGGACCAAAATCCTTATGAATTAACATCTCCAAAGCCAACAGACAAAACAAAAAAACAGCAGGTTCATATAAACAAGAAGGAATTCGCCAAGAAGCGTTGTTTAAGAAGTTGCACAACAGGCAATAATTGTAAGTGACAATGCTATCGTTGCTATGTGTCAGTAAATGAAGCTCAACAGGCTTCATTACTTCAGACTTCAATGAGTTTCCTACCAAAGATCACCAAGATTCATATTTAAGTGACTTGCTTAAACTGTGCTGTGTAAAAAGACATTGTCGACCAAGAAAAGAGATCGAGGACAGTGATAAGTGCCATGACCATTCATACGTGTACAAAGTATGTGTCAGTAATGAAAACAATATCATTCCTGAAGTACCTGTGTGTTGTAAAACATTTATAGTCATGAAAGAAATACGGGATTACGCCATATAATACAAATTTTGAAGATGACAATCCGATTTTTGGCGTAAATGTGACAAGGATGGTAAGTCAGATAATATACGAAAACTTGAAAATTTTCATCGTCCTGGAGCGGGACGATGAAAATTTCGTATATTATCTGACTTACCATCCTTGTCACATTTACGC
Source organism: Macrothele yani (assembly GCA_039090855.1). Lineage (NCBI taxonomy): Eukaryota > Metazoa > Arthropoda > Arachnida > Araneae > Macrothelidae > Macrothele > Macrothele yani. The sequence continues at coordinate 97,261,431 of CM077005.1, read as the reverse complement.
CAAAAATCGGATTGTCATCTTCAAAAGTTACATTTATAGTCTTTCACAGAATTGCAAACAGACGTGTGCAAACCATGACGAAGAGCCTTGCCTCCGCTGGCATGGAACGTCAAGATAAGCTAGGTAAACACAAGAACTGACCACAGAGCATTCTAACTAGTGACATCAATAACGCACAAGCTCACATCGAAAGTTTGAGGGGAATGCGGTCTCATTACAGTGTTAAAGATTCCACTAAAGTGTATTTGCCTGAGGAGTTGAATGTGGTAAAGCTGTATAAAATGTTTAAGGAAAGATAAACCAACAATAAGGTGTCAAATGATAAGTACCGGTGTATATTTAATAATGAATACAACATTAGTTTCGGAGCCCCATAAACAGACACTTACAATACTGTGACGCAGCTAGGGTTAAAGAACAGTACCTGATGTTACTGATTTCTAATGGCGAAACAGAAACTCCTGGCCTTAATAGTTCAGGAAGCACCACAAGCACTTCACAAACCACTGCTAGTAGTGCAGTCAACCGGCTGAAAGAGATGAAATTGAAAGTACAACTGCATTTACGTAAAGATGATAAGTTTTATGAAAAGAAGCAAAAATGCAATCTTGAAACCAGTGGTTGGAAAAACTACTTTTTATTTGTAGCAAACTACAACTACAACTACTTTATGATAAATGCAGTGAACTACAACTACATTTTTAACAACGTAGTGACTACAAACTACTTTGAAAATGTAGTCACTACTTCACTACTTTTAGGACCCGAATTTTGCGAGATTATTCAATACACACTCAAAGTTAAGGATGTTATATTACTACAAAATATTGTATATCCCATATACACCAGACTTTACAATGTAGCATATAGCACATCATATAAAATGTGAACTGCACAAGACTGTGCAATGTAGAATATAGCATATCATATAAAATGTGAACTGCACAAGACTGTGCAATGTAGCATATAGAATATAGCATATTATATAATCATGTGAAGCTACTCTACTTTTTTAAAAACATGTTTGTACATTTTTAATAGAAGTTGCATCTCAAAGTTGCTGTCAGATAAACAGGATCTCTTTGGACATAACACATCTGACGCAAATGAAAACAATCTTTCAACAGATGCACTTGACGCCACACCAGTGTTAGTTTTAAGAAATGCCTGTTTTATGTAGTTATACGACATAAGCGTTGTAGCAGGGTTTAGTGGTTCGGACAAGAACCTTCTCAGTTCTTCCTGGTAAGTACCTTCAGAACTGCTAGACGGAAAGTTATAAATTCCTGCAAAATCATCCAAAGGTTTAACTTCGGTTACAGTTTCTGAAGTTTCAGGAAACATATCGTGGGGATACTCTTCCATCCATTTCCTGGCCTCATTTTGCCTCTCCCTCTCCTCAATCCAGAGCAGTTTGAATCTGGGGTTGAAACAACAGTTTCTCTGTCCCACAGCAAATGACCGAACCTCTTTTCAATACCGGCACCACAGCTTCAACCAAAGGACCGCAAAATCGCAGGCCAGTGCTGGACTTCAAAGTCCTCAATAACTGATGCAGTGTAGGAGCGAGGTATCCCATGGAGACACTCACTTCTGCTTGTAGGATATTTAAGGCACGGGAAATGGGATCCATCACGGTGCAATATTCATTTAAAAAATCAACTTCGTGAGGCAATAGCCTTCCTAAACCTGCAGCATCGAAAATCTTATGTAGTTTCTCCTCGTTCTCTCTCAGGAACCTGCATATACGTTCGACGGCAGAATGCATTGAGTTCCATCTCGTCCTACTCGGTATTATGAGATGGGCACTTAGCTAACTTTTTTAAGGCACTGTTTTCAAGTGCCTTTTCACAATCTTTTGCTGCCACTAAATTTAGCGTATGGGCAGAACAGTAGTGATGTGGTGGCAAAACCACGTCATTTTCGCCATTCGTGTCATTTCCCTCTAAAATGCGAGATATCGGTATGTTTTCCAGCAAAAAATCTTCACTATCTTCTGTCACATGACTCTCATCCGAGAATATACGGAAAGCTTTGACAAAATTTGTTGCGTTATCCGTCACCATAATAAGAGTCTTGTTTTGGATCATGTAAGACACAAGTATCGTAAATATTTCTTTGGCCAATACATCATATGTGTGTTTACCCACAATCCTCTTACAGGCCAAAGTTGCTGACCTTTTTTCTAAAGAGTCATTCAAATAAAGGCAAGTGACTCCTAGAAACGACTTGTTGTTGGCAGACCAACAATCTGCTGTGGCACACACGTACTGGGCTTCTGATAATTCAGAAATCAGCAGGCTTTTCATCTGCTCATATTCGGAGTGAAGACGATGCACTAAGGTTTTCGAAGACATCAGTTTACTTGTGGTTAGCTTCTCCCACAGGGCTCTAAATGATTCCCTTTCCACTTCAGAAAAAGCATGGGCACTATCGACAATCCAATTTACTAAAGCACCATCAATTTCTTCTTGGGAGGACCGGGCAGACATCTTTGCAGGAGCTCTATCAAACAGGGACACGTGCTTCAAAGCATCGTGGGTTTTTAGGCTTGATTTACCTTTTAACGCCTTTATAAGCTGCTCCAGTTCAGACAGCTTGTGTCTGTGTTTCCGCTGAAAAAAAAGATGACAAAATAAGCCTTTGAAGATTACAAATTCAAATTTTTTATCCAACAACATTTATAGCTAATACTAATACAGGGATAGTAGCGATACTTCAGCAATAAGTAGGACAGTACAAAACACAAAAGTATATTTTACAGCCAACAGTACAAAACACAAAAGTATATTTTACAGGATACAGTGCATTTTTAAAACCATTATACATAAAACTTAATATATTCTCCTTTTCTTTGAGCGCGTTCACACTAGAAATTTTTCCAAGCAAAACTAACCCACTTATTATTATTGTTTTTTTTTATTGGAGGTTTAATGACCACCGTGAGCAACTCAATGGGCTATAAGCAGTCGCCCGTCCCTAATTTAGGGTCACTAGTTCCAGGGAAGGGAGAGAGCCAGTGCCGTAAGACAAACACAACATCCATGCCTCACCGGGATTCGAACCCAGACCACTTTCGGACGAAAGATCAGAGGCCATCGCTTAGACCACTTCGCCACCGGGTCGGCCTAACGCACTTAGTATATTGCAGTTTCAGTTAATATATTAATATCTGTAAATATGGCATTTCTTTGGGGCTATTATTTTTGTTTCTGTATGGTAATTATCGTGTGCTTGTGAGGGGGGGGGGAGACCACATAATTTTAAAATGTAAGATTTAAGATTTTTCTATAAAACTTTGTTCCGGGCCCCGCAAAAATACCATCCGGCCCTGGAACAACTGCTGTTGTAACATGCTCGCAAATACAAATGAATAAATGCTATGCCATCTTGACTTATTTTTTCCATGCTGTTCTGATTGTGTGATGGCACAGTGTCATCTATAGGTGAAAATTTGTTATGAAGTGCTCTACTTGAGGAGTAATGTTAATGATATAAAATCATTTTTTTTATTATGAACAGTTTTAGTAGTACTAACTTAGTATATCGCAGTTTCAGTTAATATATCAATATTTGTAAATATGGCATTGTACCTGATATTTTAAAACAGAAAATTTTCAAATATAAGGAAGAAAACAGAAAACCAAAGTTTTTCTACTTTTCCGTTATTTAAAGTAGAAAAACTTGGTTATGACATATAATTAGGGTTACCAGTCGTCTGGGATTGGCCCGGACAGTCCTGGATTTGTAATGACGTCTGGGGCTGTGTCCGGGATTGAAAAAAATCCGGAATTTTTAAATAAGTGGTTATAAAGACAGTGAAAAATACACATAACTAATTATTTATTTCATTACTATAAGTACTGAAAATTTTGACTTACCTCTATGTGCAATTTCAAATTAGAGGCGGATGAATTTTAAACCGACAGCTTCTTATTTAACGGGCAAAGTTTGCACGTGACTGTAAAATTCCCGTTTACTTGCTTCTCGACCACTGTGAAATAATTATTATACGCCGACCAAGGCAGTTCAATTCTTTCTTCATCAAGCTGGACAGTAGCTGCCATATTTCAGGAAAACAGAAAAATTTATAATCACCGGGAAACATAAGTTAAATAAGTCTTCGAAGCAAGGAAAGCAAACATGTTCGTATTCACACGAGACGAAAACGACAACGAGACAAGTGTTGGTGTTGCCGACCTATGCTAGAAAACTCTGTGCTTTGAAACACCAAACTTTCTTATTCCGAGACCCTCGTTCGTCATAACCTGTCCATTTTAATCCGCTCCGTAGCCAATATCATGAAAGAAATGCTCGCTAGATGGCGATACTTAGCGCTGGAGCTGTGCAGTTCAAACGAGGAGTATTAGCGTTGTGTCGCAAACATGTGTGACGATCAAGTGATATGTAGAAGGGCACCTTGTTTGTTTACTGAAGTAATGTTAAAAGTAGTGTCGAAACTCGCTACAAACTATAGAGGTATGCATCGCGCTACACTACTTTTTCGTTAAAGTAGCGCGTTACACTAACAAACTACACGGAAAAGTAGCGACTACAGTAGTTTCGCTATTTATAGCGCACTACTTCCTACCACTGCTTGAAACAAAAGTAGTGCTTCTACAATGCATGAAAGTATTACATTTGATTATTGTAAAACTCTTTCTGTTCCCAATAAGTCTTCAAATATATTGAGTATCTTCAATTATTTGAAAAATTCTTAGCAGTTCGCTTTTGCCATGTTATATTCTGGAATTCAGAAAGTTGAAATTTTTTTTTTCGTATTTGAGACATGATATTACTATAAAAAGGAAAGAATAAAAAGGCTCGACTCACAATGTTTTTTTCTTGGTGGTCCTCTTCATTCTATTGTTTTCAATTTTTGACATTAAAATATCTTAGTTCATGCCTAAAAGGTGATTATGATTTACAAACTAAAAGGTGATTATGATTTACAAGCCTAAAAGGTGATTATGTAAATCATAATCACCTTTTAGGCATGAACCAAGATATTTTAACATCAAAAATTAAAAACAATAGAATGAAGAGAACCACCAAGAAAAAAACATTGTGAGTAGAGCCTTTTTATTCTTTTCTTTTTATAGTAATATCATGTCTCAAATACAAAAACAAAAATTTTCAACTTTCTGATGTCCAGAATATAATGTGGCAAAAGCGAACTGCTAAGAATTTTTCAAATAATTGAAGATACTCAATATATTTACAAGCACAGGTTAATTCAAATTTGTTTCCCATCATGGGAAATAAATAATATGATGTCTTCAAATGTTGTATATTACAAATGCCAGTTGTCTTGCAATACTTTCAGCATTCATGTGTTGTCAGTGGAGGAAAGTTATTTTTACATGTATGATCAAACCATGACCAGAAAGGGTTTCGATGAAGTAGCTTCACTCTTAATTAGTTTCATTGATAACAACCTCGACAATAACATAAAAGATTTACATATTTTTTGCAATGCTTGCAGAGGACAAAACAGAAATTATACAGTGTTGAGAGCGTTGCATAATTATGTAACGGAGTCAGGCCGACTGGAAAGTATAAAAGTCACATTTCCTATAAGAGAGCATAGCTACATGGTGTGCAATAAAGATTTTTGTTTAATTGTAGATTGTTGATGTCCCATACGGCTGGGTAAAAGTGTTTCCTGAAGCAAGAAAAAAAACAAAAAACACACCATTTCACGTGGTTGAGCACAAACAGAACATGTTCCACAATTACAATGAATTTTTACGTTCATTTTACCTGTGCCAGTGCCCTTTTGGCATTAAAAAAATAAGGGAATGGAAAATGACATCTGTAACGCCCTACACCATGCAACATCACTGTGTGTACAGTGAATCTTGGGTTTCATCAAAACTCACAAAAAATAATTCCAAAGATCTTGAAATATTGAAGAGTCTTTACTCTGCTCTTGTTCCTGTGGCAAAAAAAAAAAAAAAAAAAAAAAACGATTTGCAGGTTCTAAAACAGTTTGTGCCAACTGAACACCATGATTACTATGACAATCGAGCAATGCTGAAGTTGATGATTGAGGGTAGGATAAATACGTTTTATTTATTATATGACCTTCATCCATGTTTTCAGCTTTATAAAGGTTCAAAGCCTGTATTACAATTTATAAAATTCCATTTCAATGTAAACTTTAAGCTTGTCAAGTTGTCAAACTTTAAAATTATCAATATCCAGTAAAGGTGGACGTTGATCGGTCTTTCCCTGGGCTCTGCATATATTTTATTGAGAAAGTGATCTTTTAAGGCCATACACAAGATATACCTATTTAGTTCTACAATTTACCCATAAATTTTATGGGTTCTACTTGTTTTACTGTTATTTTACAGATTTAAGTTTTTCTCTAAATATCCGTGTGTGCAGATTGCTGTATGCTGATGACACAGTCCTTTTGGAAGAAAGCAAAAATTAGTTGCAGAGTACGTTGTCCGTTATGTATGACATTTGTATGAAATTCAAACTAAGTGTAAATAAATGAAACCCCAAAGTTATGGTTTTTCCCTTATTTATACTTAGGAACTCTTAATACTGAATGCAAGATAAGTCTTAATGGCACAGAGATTGACTAGGGGAATGAGTTTGTATATTTAGGATATATATTTGACAGAGAGAACAAATTAGATGGTGAAATTAGTAGGCGATTGAATTTTTCTTTGAAAGTCATATCTGCTTTAGGAGGATTTCACAGGAATGATGGGTTCTCAAAAAAGTCCTGAATGGCTGTATACAAAAGTGTAATTGTTCCTACTGTGATGTACGGCAGTGAAACCCGGGTACTGCAGAAAAGACGTAGGAGTCGTTTGTGTGCTGGGGAGAGGCGTTACTTACGGGGGCATTGTGGCAAGGCACACTGTGATCATGTGAGAAATGAAGGTGTGTAATGTGAGGTAAAATGTTTTTAGTATGGTGAAGACTAATATTCTTATGTGTAGAAATGGCTTCCTAGTTTAATTGAATTAATAATCTAAAGCAACTTTTATGGGAATTTTACTAGGAAATTTTTTCATTAATAGCAAATTTTTGGAGAAAACTCTTTTCCTTCTTCAGGCTGTCTTGTTGTTGACACTTTTTACTTGTCACTATCACGGTTACGGTTTACCTTGACAGTTACGGTTAACCTTGACGGTTTAGGTTATTTTTCAACAAATCCTGCCAGATGTTAGGCAGGGAAAATCCTTTGCAGTCATTGATGATGGAATTTTGATTTTTCTCAATCTCTATTCCTTCTTTCAGTTTTTTTTTTTTGGAAATTGCTTTGGAAACCGATTACTTTAAGGGAATTCCAATCCATGTTGTGCCCAGTTTCTCTAACATGCCTATCTAATCCAGTCTTGTTGGAGCAATTTTTTATAGCTGCTTTATGCTCAGCTATACGAGTTTCTAGTCTGCGACCTGTTTCACCTATGTAAGATAGTCCACAACTACAATTTACTTCATAAACTACCCCTTGCATTTTTAAAATATCTTCTTCTCTTTGAACTATTTTAGGGAAAATTTTTTTAACTTTGTTCTCTAAACTTGGAGCTAGCCTAATATCGTATTTCTTACTAATTCTCTTTAAAGACTCAAATAAACCTTTGTGATGAGAAATTTTTCTAGTGAATTTTACTTGTTGCTTTTGTGGGTTCTTCGTACCATTAAAATTCAGAAGCTTCTCAATTTCTTCTTTAGGATAGTTATTCTCTGCAAGTATGACTTTAAGCTCTTCTTTATGGGCTTCTTTTTTATCTGCAGTAGAAAATATTTTATTATTTTTTTCTAAAAATTCCTATCATCCAGTTTCTATTAAGAAAAATGTAGCAAGTCAGTTTTTAGAAAAAATTAATAAAATAGTTTCTACTGCAGATAAAAAGAAGCCCAGCAGATAAAAAAGAAGCCCATAAAGAAGAGCTTAAAGTCATACTTGCAGAGAATAACTATCCTAAAGAAGAAATTGAGAAGCTTCTGAATTTTAATGGTGCGAAGAACCCACAAAAGCAACAAGTAAAATTCACTAGAAAAATTTCTTATCACAAAGATTTATTTGAGTCTTTAAAGAGAATTAGTAAGAAATACGATATTAGGCTAGCTCCAAGTTTAGAGAACAAAGTTAAAAAAATTTTCCCTAAAATAGTTCAAAGAGAAGAAGATATTTTAAAAATGCAAGGGGTAGTTTATGAAGTAAATTGTAGTTGTGGACTATCTTACATAGGTGAAACAGGTCGCAGACTAGAAACTCGTATAGCTGAGCATAAAGCAGCTATAAAAAATTGCTCCAACAAGACTGGATTAGATAGGCATGTTAGAGAAACTGGGCACAACATGGATTGGAATTCCCTTAAAGTAATCAGTTTCCAAAGCAATTTCCAAAAAGAAAACTGAAAGAAGGAATAGAGATTGAGAAAAATCAAAATTCCATCATCAATGACTGCAAAGGATTTTCCCTGCCTAACATCTGGCAGGATTTGTTGAAAAATAACCTAAACCGTCAAGGTTAACCGTAACCGTGATAGTGACAAGTAAAAAGTGTCAACAACAAGACAGCCTGAAGAAGGAGAAGAGTTTTCTCCGAAAATTTGTTATTAATGAAAAAATTTCCTAGTAAAATTCCCATAAAAGTTGCTTTAGATTATTAATTCTTATGTGGTTTGGCCATGTTGAAAAAATGAGTGATGAAGTGTTGACTAAGAGAATTTATTCAGCCTAAGTGGCAGGAAAGAAAGGCAGAGGAAGGCCAAGGAAATCATGGGAAGACCAGATTCAGGAATGTTTCCATGGGAAAAATATTTGTATGAAGTACAAAAGTTCTTGTGTGTGATGTGTGATGGAATGTCACTGAAGCTCAAGCTGTGTGCCAAGATCGTTTGTAAATGGAGACTTTTTATACACCAACAGTAAGCAAAATCTAGTTTGGTCAGTTAAATGTGTACTTTGCAAATCATATTTGACCAGGTACCTCTGAATCTCTAAGAACAACTTAATGATATGTGTGTACATATGTAGCCCCCCCCCCAGATTAGTCCAATTTTGAGGGGGAAATAAGTATCCTTAAAGACCATGGCACCTGCATATTTTGATTTAACTTATCACATTTTCTCCCTTCCACAGTTCTATTGCCCGGCTAATATCTCAGCTAAACATATAAAACGAGCGAAACACACAGAGTCACGTACGGTAAAAGGTTCGTTTAGCGGTACTTTTCGGTCATCCTACGACCTTGATCACCCGCGATCGACTGGATGGGCTGGTTGCCAGAACTACAATTTGAAATTGGGGTGTTGGAACTGTTGCCAGATTTTAGAAGAGAGATCCAAATATGTGGAATTTGGTGAGGGGTCTCTGAGTTGAAATTTTTGGTAAACAAAATTCCAATGCTCTCTTGGAAACGCACCATTGCAACACTGAATCTTCCTTCAATGAAGAAATTGAAACCATAAAGAAAATTGCTGAAGCCCATCAGTTCCCACCTTCTACAATTCAAAAATTCCTCCAAAGTTCCCACTTGAAAAATCTGTCTGCTCTCTCACCAATAATAATGGAAAAAACACCATTCATTGGTTCCATCCCTTTCCATTCTCTTATAAGATGTGTAAACTTTTCAAAACAATGGGCTACACTCTCATAGTGAAACCAAACCCTTCTGCAATAATGTGCCTGCTTAAAGACAGGGATCCTGTCTCACCCTTGTACACCCCTGGAGTTTATGCTATTCCCATTTCAACTTCCTCTGGTATCTCAGTGTATATTGGAAGCACATACCGAAGCATCAAAACAAGACTTGGTGAACACAAAAAAGATGTTTCCAATGGTCTTCCAAAGACAGCTTTATCTGCACTAACCCTTGAAGACACCTCTGCAGTTCCCATTTGGAAAGAAACCAAAAAATTTGCCCCATTCATCAACAAGGCATCTCTGCATTTCCAAGAGAGCATTGAAATTTTGTTCACCAAAAACTGCAATTCAGAGACCCCTCACCAAATCCCATTTATTTGCATCTCTCTTTTAAAATCTGGCAACAGTTCCACCACCCCAACTTCAAATTGTAGTTCTGACAGCCAGTCGATCGCGGGTGATCAAGGTCATAGGATGACCGAAAGCTACAGCTAAACGAACCTTTTACCGTACGTGACTCTGTGTGTTTCCCTCGCTTTATATGTTTATGTGTTATTGTCGCGTGATGCCTGAGTTTTAAACCAATATCTCGGCTTTCACCTGTCTTCAGGCTAGGACGTAAGATGCAGTTAGACAGGCTCTTCAAATAACCAACTCAAAAAGTACTCATACACAGAAATCCAATTTGTAACTCTTTATGTAATCAAAATTAAGTCAAAATACTTCAATAGTTAAATTAGGCAAAATTTACACATTATTGCAGAACAACTAAGCAAACTCTTGACATCTTTCACCATCTATCGAGTTATTATTAGCACTTTATGCACAATTCCACAAGTGCACAAATTCTCCAACAAACTCAAATTCAGTAAACACTTAGTATTTGGAACATGTTATAAAGTTCTCACTTTCAAGTTATGCAACAATAGAATTTAACAATAACACAACAAGAAAATTACTTTTAGGAATGCTCAGCTTTCTAATTATTATTATACCCTAAACTTCTCTAATCATACTCAATAACTTCTGCCGGTAAACTATTAAAGATTATGGAAATGAAAATAAATCATAACTCGCACACTGCAATCCAGAAGATTTCTTCATAAAACTTCTTAATCCAATTCCATGTAACAGAATTATCCCGCATACAAGGATGTGTGCACAATACGTCAAGAATCAGTTCCAATCAGAAGAATACCTTTCAAGTAAGTTCAGCACAACGCAGCAGATATCCCATAGATGAACCTCCAAGGCCTATCAGCTAGGTAACCTCCAGGATGCCATCCAGCAAAAACAACGGTACTGCCAAAGTTCCCAGAACACAGTTTCTCGGCAAGAACGTAACTCAGTCTCATCAAGGTATAGCACTTCAGAAACCACGTTCCCTCCATGAAGAAGCCAATAAGAGAATATCCCTATGTAATTCCAGCATGATACAGCAGGTATCCAGTCGATAACCTTTAAGGCGTAACAGCAAGGTGACTCTCAAGAAGTCATCTAGGAAAAACAACTTTATGGCCAAAGCTCCCAGACAGTAGTTTTTGACCAGCACGTACTCAGTCTCATCCAGGCATAGAACCTCAGGAATCATGTTCCCTCCAGGAAGACGTAAATAACAGAATACTCTCAAGTAATTCCAGCAGGATGCAGCAGGTATCCAGTCGATGAACCTTTAAGGCTTACCGGTGAGGTGACTCTCAAGAAGTCATCCAGGAAAAACAACTTTATGGCCAACGCTCCCAGATAGTAGTTTTCTCAACCAGCATGTACTCAGTCTCATCCAGGCATAACACCTCAGGAATCAAGGCCTAACGGCTAGGTGACTTTTACGATGGCAAACGGCAAGAATAACTTCAACCACACATCAAGCCAATACCACTGCTCGCATCATTCCATCAGGACCTCGCCGAGAACAGTAAACCTCACACAGGTTACCCCGGAAGGCAGCAACAAAACTAGGAAAAAACTAAACGAAAGAACCAAGCCAGAATGCCAAGCAAACAGGCCAAGCGTCCAAGATCTGTGGAAGTCGATATAAATAGTGAAGCAAGCCTCGGACCCCAACGACTTCCCATCTCACCTTCAACAGACGTCATCGCATCACTCATTTACATAACTTCACCCCAGAACTCTTTTAAGACACGCAACATAAATAATATTTACACAGCAAAGAAAAATATATAACAACAAGTTTAACTTCCAACAATAACACATTTGAAGAATATATTATATTATACAATCATACTTCCGGAACGTCAGCACGTGAGTGTTACCGTAAGAAATATATTTAGAATTTACCTATAATAAAATAAATTCCCAAATTTAAATTTCACTAAGTTTTAATATTACTTTAAACTAATAATCTATCCATTTTAAGGCAGTACATAACTCCGGTCAATGACCTCGTGACGAAACCCTACCAGAACGTCACAATCTATGTCCCCAACCCTTTCTGCATGCAGTCTAAAGAAAAAGACTAGATAAAAATGCTGTAGGATTGGGATTAGCAATATTTTCTAAAAAAGAAATGAAAAATGAAATGAAAAATAGCCTAACATATAAAACTTGAAAGTGTGTTTTTAAAACTATTCTAACATGTTGGCACAAAAGTTCAAGTTCAGAACCTTAGTTAAAAAGTTACTGCAGCATCACAATAATTTCACAGTCACTAATGAAATTTTTACCTGTGTATGTAGCCTAATAATAATGCACGAATGAAATAATTATGTATCAATTGCATTTTAGCTGCTGTAAGCTTTAAATAATGCCAAATATCCTAATTATGATGTATAAAACCATGAAAATTGACAAATCATTTGCGTAATAAAAGGGCATTTAATTTATATGTTCCTTACATTTCATCAATACATTTGATACATCAATCCCTCGAACACATTGATTAAACTTTCACAATTTTTTTTTTTTTTTATGAATTTCAGTTCTTGAAAGTTGGCAGGTGTACACAAGATTCCTGTGTGAAATGCTTTTAATGGTCATATATTTGTGTGAATTTTGAATATTAAATTGTGAAGAAAAAGAAAAATTGCTTTTAATGCCACAGATAGCTGACTTTAAATTAAATTCTGCTCTACGTGAAGTTAGAGTACTTCTAGTGAGTTATGTTGATTTCGTAAAATTTTCCTCATTGTGTAGTTTTATGTGTATACTTATGTGCACTTGTAATAATGATTGTGATTTGTTTTTATTGTTATCTAAACACCACCTGATTGAGAAGTGTAACAGCTTGTTGCAAATGCAGGTGGGTGAAAGAAATAAAAAGCTAGAAAGGTGTTTTTGTATGAGTTGAAAATATCTTGATATTGTGAAAGAGAAAGTTATAAAGAGAATTTTTATCTTTGAAAATTAAAAAATATTATGTTTTTTGACAACTAGCCAGAAAAAAATAGTTTAAGGCTAATGCATTGTCATTGTTTCTTTTCATTTAATTTAAATGCAAACAATTTGAATCACAAAATATGTATTCTTCTTACCCCCCTCCCCCAGATTCCTTGAAGTTCAACAGTTTTATCTTGATGATTGCTTGCATAAATCCAGCCAGTCAGTATTTGACCGAAACCTGTACCACACTGAATTATGCAACTACTGTATGCTGTATCAAAACAAGGCCTGTAGTAAAACACAGTACTTCTAGTAAGTTACATTGATTTTGTAAAAATTTTCTCATTGTGTAGTTTTATGTGTACACTTATGTGCACTTGTAATCATTGTGCAAGGGAATTGCATACTTGCCAGGTTTTATGATTTTCCCGTAAAATTTACGAAAACATGACTTGTTTTACGGGCAAAACTATAATTTTACGGATTTGATGATTTCCCGAGATTTATTTTCCTTTTTCTGATGATTTTGAACCCGCTATTCAAACTTTTTTATTAACTTTATTAACTTAATCCATTCAAAGTAAAGTGCTGACGTAAGCTACGAACAACTTTTCAGTTATTATAATAAGCTTATTCGTAATGTGTTTATGTGGGAACATTTGCAGCAGCTTTCCCACATGTTAGGTTTTGCGTTGTTTCAAACACTAAAACTTGCGCCCCGCGTAAACTGATACGGATAACAACCAGCCGGGCTTGTTTAACTTTGCGGCTTGGCTCTGTCCATCGCGCGCGCTGCCCCCCCTCCCCCAGCCCTTCTGTTTTTCAAGTAATGCATTCTTTGTCCCCTGGGTCGCAACTTCTGAGGAGGCCAAAGTGGGGTGTGACTTGCATTGGAGCAAGCACTTGAGAGCAGGCGTTTTTGCTACTCCCAGTTTGAAATGCGGTCTCAAAACGTAGTTATCGTAGAAAAAATATTCAAACGGATTTTAAATCTGTGTAATTTTTAAGCCCAAATCTATACCCAACATGACGAAATTAAGCAAAAGCCGTCAGTTTTGTGAAATTGAAGATGCGTTGGATCATGGTTTCATAACTTCTTCTCTGGTAATAAATTTGACCTAACGAAGAATGCTACTATAAGAGGAAGTTAAAAGAAAAAAAGAATAAGTCCAATGTTCATTTGAGCCAGTGCTTCTCCAGCAGTGATTTATTTTGCTCGTCCGTTAGTAAGTTTGTACGCTTTCCAACCGTGCTTTGTTCGTCTCTCGATAACGTGCTTAAAAATATCTTGGCTTGATTCAACCAAATTAATATGTTGTGGTACTATTTTTCCTCTGCAAATTGCATCTCTTTAAACTGTTACTGTTTTACTATAGCAGTTTTACTTGCATTTTTTTTTCAAGTGTCAATAAATTTAGTATTAGTGATTCTCTATGAGCAGCAATATAAAAGAGGGGGGGAGTACTATAAAACTTTCTGTGATGCGTATTATGCGGAGTTTCCTGTGTATTACAAAATCTTCAAAAAATGAAACATGCATTTTGCTCTACGTGTCGATGTAATTTCAGCGTTTCGCGTGGTGAGAGGAATGATATTACTAATCATATAGCGTCGAGCATAAATCTAATGTTGACTGCATGGGGAAAAAAATACGAAATTAACTTCCTTTGTTAAAAGTTATAATGAACTGGATGCCATTCGTGAGAAGTGTTTATTCACTTCGTTTTTAGTTGAGCATAATTTACCAATTAGTGTCCCTCAGTCACTCATTTATTTCATTTGACTGTCTCATCGTCCGTCTCTCTGTAAGATAATCCTAGCATGAAAATTATTTGTTTTTGAAAACATTTTAGTTTGTTCCGTAACGGCATGGGATACGATCCTATTGGATTTGGGAGTCAAAGGGTGGAACATCCTTCCCTTGAGATGCAAACCTCCATAAAAATAAAATGTTATCTCTTTATAGATCATAATGATAGCATAGTAATGAGAAATTATGTATATATTCCATTTTAATCAAAATAAATGTGCCGATAAATTCAAACATCTGTAGTCATATCAATTAAAAGTTGATACTTGTTTCAAAGGTAACATCATTTTTTAATCGATATGTTCAGTACATTTAATCAATATGCGACAAGTAATTTCATTGAATATATCGATTAAAATTTTCATCGAACATATTATTATTGATTAATTTTTTTACGGATTTCGGTTTCTGAAAGTTGGCAGGTATGGAATTGTTAAAAGAAATCTTCAAAGAGAAATATTTTTTATGGATGTTTTCTTAATTAGCACTTCATGGTGCAAAATATTATCTTATATTGCCTTTACACATGGGCTAACATCTCTCCACTAAGAGAGCTAAAACTTGTAAACATGCAAAAGGAAGGAAACCAATCTCTCATCTCCTGTTTTTACTGGGGGGGGGGGGGGTCCCAGTTTTCTAGGTTGCTCCATTAATCATCTAGTTCTTGTGAGGAGAAATCTGAAAAATATTATTGTTATTATTATTGTTACTATGTAATTTCATGAGATTTCATGTTTAAAGTAAAAAAACATTAACTAAAGTTTTTTGGGGTTTTTTTTTTTATCAGTCATACTGAAGTGGGTTTGTGAGTGTTTTTGGTTTTTAGAGATCTTTGGAAAAGTTCATAATGAATGTGAGCAGGAGAATGATGGCTTCACCTCATTTTTTTTTTCTTAATATTTTTGTTCTGTATTTATTCCCATGTTTTAGAACTTTATGGCTTATAAATGAAGTAGCATTTTTTTTTTATGAGAATTCCTTGGAATTGGTTAATTTGGATCAAAAATCATGTAATAAAAAAGAAAAATGATCACTTCATGCTAATCATTGTAAAGATTCACAATATATCCGTCTATGCACGATCTTCATAACCGGATGAGATACAAGTTGATAAGATAAAAGCCATTGGAGTTAAAATACTTTAATCTTAAAATTACAAGGTTAAAATAAACCCATAAGATCTTTTGAACCTTTGTTAGGTTCTTCCTCAGATGTAATGACTACATATGGGGTACAAGTGTCAGGTTTATATACACATTAGCGGAAAACAGTTTGTGACGTTTATTAGGAGCAAAGCACATGCTCAGTAAAATATCATGACGTAGTCCATGGAACCTTTATTTGAACCATAACTAATTATTACCAATGTTCTGTGGTTGCTCATTTATTTTTTAAATGTTCTGTGGTTGCACGTTTTATATATAAATTTGAACCATGACTAATTATTACCAATGTTCTGTGGTTGCTCATTTATTTTTTAAATGTTCTGTGGTTGCACGTTTATAATATAAATTTGAACCATGACTAATTATTACCAATGTTCTGTGGTTGCTCATGATCCACCATCATTTCATGTAACAGTGGTCTTCCATGGCTGAGGGATTTAGTATGGAGTGTGATGACACTCATACTAAATCCCTCAGCCATGGTTATGGAAAGAGACATCTCTTTCCATAACTATAAATGAACATACTTTTAGTCAACAAAGTTGCAAATTTTGATTGATTAGTGGCCAAAATAGAAGATTCATTCCATATAGGGTAATGCATTCCATATCTTGTCAAACATGACAGAGTAGTTGACATTAATCCTGATTTTACATTATTTATACTCTTTTAGTCTGGTTTTTAATGTTTGTAGGGTAGAGCCTATGTATACTTGATCGGTTCCTCCCTGATCTACAGGCTGTAATGGGATTTTGTACACTCTGTATCTGTTGCTGATATCCACATGGTCTCGATCTTTTTTAATAATTGTTATAAGATTATTTATCCTTACTTGAAAATCTAGATTATGGCGTCATTAAATAGTTTTTAAAATGGGTGTTACTTTGGAGACATAATTCATCAATCCCACAAATCAATGATCAAAACCCTCTCTAAGCAATGTAGTAAATGCCAACCTCTGGATTTTATGCAGGATGTAGTTGATGACCATGTCCGCATATACACTGAAGAGCAATTGAATTAGAGATACCTGTCTAGTAACGTGTAGCACCACCTTTCGCCCTGATGACTGCGGCGATTCGTCTCGGCATGGACTCAACAAGACACCCGAAGCGTTGGGAAGCCATACGGATCCACGACCCCTGAACAAGCGCCCACAGTTCACGAAGATTTGATGGAGGGGGTCAAAACCTCGAACATCTCTCTCGATGGCATCCCAGATGTGCTCGATGAGATTGAGGTCAGGTGACCTAGCTGGCCAAGGAAGCGAGGTCACGTCGGTAGAGTGTTCATCCAACCATTCGGATACAATTTGGGAGCGATGGCACGGTGTGTTGTCTTATTGCAGGATGAGGTCTCCAGTGGGATGTTGAAGACGCTCAAACGGGAGCAAATGGTCGTCCAGGATATCCCGGTAACGTTGACCTGTGAGGGACGATGTCACACGTACCAGGGGTCCTGTTTCAGTCCACGTAAACAGTCCCCAGACGAGAATGCCACCCCCACCAGCTTGAAGAGTACCCTGCTGGCAAGAAGGATCCATCGCTTCATGTGGTTTGTGCCGTACTCGCATCCTGCCATCAGCATGTACCAACGTGAATCTCGACTCATCAGTCCAGGCAACATTTTTCCACATGTCTAGGGTCCAGTGGCAATGTTGCCGCTCCCATGCTAATCTTTGCACCCTGTGATATGCGGTCAGCAGCGGTACCCTTGTGGGACAATGGCTTCTGAACCCCATAGCGAGGAGATGGTTCTGTATGGTGTGGCTGCTTACAGGTTTTTGTGCACCAGCGTTAAATTGCCGAGTGATTTCTTGCACTGTGGCCTGTCTATCCGCTGTTACAATGCGAGCTGTTGTCCACGGCAGTTGGCCCTTGCAGGGATGGTTTTACCGGATTCGATGTATTCACAGTGCACCCGTGACACAGTGGCTTGTGAAAATCCCAGTGCCTGTACGACTTCCGAGATGGAGTGACCCATTCGTCGGACCCTGACAATTTGCCCACGATCAAATGCGCTTAGATCCTTCGTCTTACCCATATTACGTCCGACTCTTACTGATTCCTGTCGCATTACTCCTTATATTGTCAGATCGCTGCATACGTCATGTTGTTTCCGTTTACAAGGTCGCCCACAGCGCCACATTTGCATAACGCCAGCTGTCTCTAATTCAATTGCTCTTCAGTGTACAAACCTTTTGCAATCTCCTTCACAAAAAATTATTATTTATGGCAGCAGAAAGATTACTCAATCATGAGGGGGATTCAAATTTAACCTGGACTTTTTTTGATAATCAGATATTTATTTACCATGCAGCTGCAGTTACATCACTTACTTTTTGAGGTAATCTCCATCATGGTCCATACATTTTCTCCAGCGTTCTGGAAGCTTCCGGATTCCATAGAGGGCATTTATATTACAGTAAATGCTTTCAAAACGTTTTGGCTGCTATTTTTCATTGGTGGAAGTTGAGCAAAACTCCCAAAGTGGGTTGAATGGCATTGTTTTCCAATAAAAAGTCTTTGACATTGTGCATTAGGTAATTAGTGGGGTAAATTAATTTGATTAAAATTATATTAAATGATTGTGGTATTTGTTCTGAGATCAGAAAGCAAATTTTGGGGGCAAAATAAATTATTTTTTATTCCTGTGGAAGGTACTCATAAAATTGTTTTTAACAGGTTTTCAGGATATTTAACATCTATACAGGTCATAAACCTTGTTGTATTTGTACAAAAAAAATTATTACATACAGCTATGGAAACAAAAATAAATAGTATATCAGAGTTATGTAGAAATGATTGTATATCTGAGTTATGTAGAAATGATTGTATATCTGAGTTATGTAGAAATGAATACACTTATGTATTTATTTAATCTTTCTGTTATATTCAATGTGCCTTTGACTTGTTTTTTGTATTGTTATTTGTTGTTCGTGTCCTTTTTTTTTTTTTAGTACTAGGGGTGGGAGGGCTATGTCAGGCCTTACGGCCTTTTCCCTCCTCCTCCTGGTTGGTACATTTTTTGTAATTGATTATATTGTTTGTATTTGAATTGTAATATGTGGCAACTGAAAAATGAATAAATGAAATGAAATGAAAGAAAATTATCTTTTTAAATGTGTTTAGATTAGTTAATTTCTTAAAAGCCTAATTGAAATCTATTGTCAAATGAGGCAATTGATAGTAACAGTGTTGCCTGCTCTCAGTTGGAGACACTCAGTAATACTGTATATTATATTTTGTCTGAAGGATAGTATGTGGTGGAACACCATCGAGTATCATCGCTGTCCTGATGATGACTTATGAAATGGCTTAAAATGCACCAACAGTGGGTTTTGACATCTCTTAACAAGATGCTGAAAAGATGCATTCCACCTTTGCTAACCTATTTTTCTTTTAATCCTCTTCAGTCAATTCTCATAATTCAACTCTTTTTAGACTTCTTGAGTATCATCTTCCGTTCGACTATTACAATAGAAGACCATCAAATTGCCTTCGTGTGTGATGAACTTAATGACAGAAACTTGCAAATAACCACATATGTGATTTATTTATTTGTTTGAGGAGCAAACAACCATCATAAGCAACTCGGTGGGCTGTAAGCAGTTGCCTGTCTCTAATTTAAGGCCACTGGTTTCAGGGAATGGAAAGAGCAAGTACCGTAAGACCTGCACACCATACATGCCTCACCCAGGATCAGAACTTGGACAAATCATTAGAGGCCAGTGCCTCATACTGCTCGGCCACCAGCGAATCCTACATATGTTAGTTCTGAAACCATTAAACATCAAACCTGACTAAAAATGTTCTGCTAGAAATAAAAAGAACACACAGAACAAATATAAATTTCAAAAATGTAAGTTTTCCATCTTTTTATTGGTTTCAATTTGTTACATTATTGTAAATTTGAACATAAATAAGTAATTATAAATCAATAAGTATTGAAATCAATTTAAGATCATGCCTAAGTTCTGTAAAAAGAGATGTTTAAATAAGGAATCTTTCAACTCAAAGCTTCAGTCTTTTTCAACCTTAGAAAGAAGAGATGATGGTAAGTGGTTGCCATATCTGTTAGTAAAAATAAACATGACATTACAAATCTGGCAACTACTTACCATCATCTATCCCAAGGACTTTTAAGATACATAATCAGTTAACCGTGCGATATTTGAAGTTCAGCACTGTATGGCAAGAATCTATCACATCTCCTAGTTTACTAAAAAGGCGTTTGCGTGTTTATATCAGTTACATCCATTTTTATATATATAACCAGTAAGATTTTTTTTTTATAAATAGTAAGTATATATTGTAAAGTATTTCAGAAAATGCTATTATTGGCATATCTTCACTGTATTCCATGTAATCACTTCCTTCAAAATACTTGAAAATTTTCATCGTCCTGGAGCGGGAACCGAACCCACACCTCCTGATTTCCAGTCGAGCATGCTAGTCATTACACTACCCAGGACAAGGAAATTCCAAGCAACTGAGCGTAGATATCTGAGAACCTTCAAATTCGTGCTACTCGAAGCTATTCCAGCCCCATCGTAGTGTCTAAAGACCTTTTCTCACATCCAGGGTCGGATGTACGTTGCAAATTCCAGGAATATGATCACATCACTGGCTTTCATCACTGGAATATGATTTCAGAAAATAATATAGCCAGATTTAATGGACTAAACAAATTTTTAAAATGATTATATCTTGCATAGCATACTGATGTACCAACAGATAACTGACCAGCAGGCACTTTCAGTTCATAGATTTCCTCACAATAATTGTGATACTTTGGGGAAGTGAGTAAATACTGTAAGACATGCTAATTGGAAACCAAGCCAAGCAAAGCCAAAATCTGACAATTGCCATTTAGTAAGGGGTATCACACACCTTTGCAGTTTCACTATAATCCCTGTCTGGAAATAGAAAAGAGAAGTGTGAGGGCTAATATGTCCCCAAGGAAGATCAGAATGAGAAAAAAATTGAAATCTATTCATATTTCCACCCGGATTTAGGTGCAGAGTCAGCAATGTTGCTGTGACTTGCAATTTTCAATCTAGGTCTCCCACCTCCTGTTCTAAGATTTTCATGGAGATAATAGAGGTGTTTTAGTATTTTAAATATAGGATAGTTAACTAGTAACCTTTTACACTTATTTCACCTCTAAATATTAAGTTGAGGGACTTAATTTTTTACTATAGCCTTATGTCATTCACCAGACTAAGTATGGCTCTAAAGTGAAGGTTTCTGGTTAAGTATGCAATGGTGTGGGGACTTTTCTGGTTCAGTTTATAACTTATCACATATTTTGTCTTTTTGCCAGGTAAAAGTTCTAGTAGCATCCCTAGTTTTTTAGAGAAAGCCTGGACACACGTCCATGTTTCATCACCTTTTTCAGAAATTTGAAGTTTCACTCGTTTTTTTCCAATTTCAAGGCGATTTTACTATTGGTGTTGGGTGTTTTTATTTTATAGGCTTATGTAGTATTCATAGCTGCCAATCCTTCCGATTTACCCGAAAATCTTCCAATTTTGGGGCGTCTTTCCGATATTCTGATCGAAAAGTGATTTCTTGCACGGTTTTCTGCTTACACGTGGACTTTTGGATGGATCCGAGTACCTTCCCCTGTGCAAGCGGCCAGCTGTGTAACGTAAGGTTACAATCGCATTCTCTCTCTCTCTCTCTCTCGCTGCCCCACTCCCCCGTTCTCCTTTTTAGATAATGCGTGGTTCGTCCCCTGGGTCGCAGGTTCTCAGAGGCCAGCGTGGGTGTTTCTTGCATTC
Organism: Macrothele yani; assembly: GCA_039090855.1. NCBI lineage: Eukaryota > Metazoa > Arthropoda > Arachnida > Araneae > Macrothelidae > Macrothele > Macrothele yani. Next base: position 97,239,710 of record CM077005.1, on the reverse strand, counting down.
CAGCACTCCCAGCTCAAAATGCTATTTCAGAACATAGTTATCGTAGGAAAAACATTCAAACGGATTTTAAATCTGGAATTTTTACACCCAGATCGATACCCAACATGGCAAAATTAAGCAAAAGCTGCCAGTTTTGTGAAATTAAGAATGCGTTAGTTTCGTAACTAATGCATTCTTAATATGCATTATTAAGAATGCATGGTTTCGTAACTTCTTCTGTGGCAATAAATTTGACCTAACAAAAGAATGCTACTGTAAGAGGAAGTTGAAAAAAAAAAAAAAGTCCAATGTTCATTCAAGCCTGTGCTTCTCCAGCAATGATTTATTTTGCTTTTTGCTGGTCCATTAGTCAGTAAGTTTTCTACGCTTTTCAACCGTGCTTTTTTTTTGTTCGTCGCTCGATAACGTGCATAAAAATGTCTTGTCTTGATTCAACGAAATTAATATGTTGGGGTACTATTTTTTTCTTCTGCAAATTGCATCTCTTTTAAGCTGTTACTGTTTCACTACATCAGTTTTACTAGCATTTTTTTTTCAAATGTCAATAAATTTAGTATTAGTGATTCGCTATGAGCAGCAATATGAAAGAGGGTGAAAAAAGTACTATCAAACATTCCGTGTTGCGTATTCTGCGGAATTCCCGTGTATTGCAAAATCTTCAAAAAATGAAAAATATGCATTTTGCACTGCGTGTCATGTAATTTCAGCGTTTCGCGTGGTGGAAGATATGATATTACTAATCATATTTCTAGTGCCCAGCACAAATCTAATGTTGACTGCGTGAAAAAAAATATGAAATTAACTTCCTTTGTTAAAAGTTTTAATGAACTGGATGCGATTCGTGCAAAATGTTTGTTCACTTCGTCTTTAGTTGAGCATAATTTACCAATTAGTGTCACTCATTTATTTAATATTTTTTATTTGACTGTCTCATCATCCGTTGCTCCGTAAGATAATCCTAGCATGAAAATGGTTTGTTTTTGAAAACATTTTAGTTTGTTCCGTGACGATGTGGGATACGATCCTATTGGATTTGGAGGTCAAAGGGTGTGGAACATTCTTCCCTTTAGATGCAAGCTTCCATAAAAATAAATTTTTATCTCTTTATAGATCATAATGATATAGCATAGTAATGAGAAATTCTGTATGGATAATCGAAATAAACGTGCCAATAAATTTAAACATCTGTAGTCATATCAATTAAAAGCTGATACTTGAGTTAGGTAACATATCGTTTTTTAATCGATACATTCAGTACATTTAATCAATATGCGCGACAAGTAATTTAATTGGATATATAAATTTTTTTTTATTTTTTTTTATGATTTTTGGTTTCTGAAAGTTGGCAGGTATGAGTATGGTTTTACTCTCCCAAAACACCAAATAGTTAGTATGGAGTACACAAGTGGCTAAAATGCACTTTTATCATAAAATGCAAAAATTAGTGTAAATTGCCGTTCGAAAGTAAATCTTTTTGTTGTGCCGGTCTGTTTTCAGACAGGGGTTAAGCTGGTAAATTTATTTGCATGCAAAGAAATTAGGGCTCAAATCCCAGCAAAATTTTTATGATTTTTTAGGCAAAAAGTGTCAAAAAAAATTGAATTTTGCTAAAAATTTACTAAGTCCTGGAAATAAATTTCCAGAAACTAGTAAATAACTTTTTATTGAAGAGTTTAACTCTCCAAAAGGCAGAGAACCTATTATTTTAAATCATATTAAAAACCAGAAAGGCAGAGGACCTTTTGTCAGTTTTAATCAGAAATCAATGTCTCCTGAAAAGGCAAAGAACCTATATTTTTACATAAGGATCCACATCTGAGAGGGCACATAACTGTTCTTATTAAGGAAGCTTACCTATTTTCTAAATTTATCCCTTTGTAGTGCAATGAAAGGAATGGGTAAGAAACAGGTAAAATCAGGATAAGTGACCCACTGTGATTAGGCGACAGTCAACCTTTGAACTTTCTCTTGAACAAAAGTATTCTAAGAGAAAAATCTGTTTTATTCTAAGTGCAATGATAGAAAGGGCAGAGGACCTGCTTTTTGCTGTAGCAGGAAAAGTGACCATTTTTTATCTAAAATCCTACTTAAATATTCTTTTTAAAATGCTTGTTGAATGTACATTTTAAAAATAAATATCTAATTTCGTACAAGCATGGAGCCTGTTCTTTTTAAGGGAGAAGATACCCAATTCCTATTTTGAACAAAACAACGGAACATTCATTCTTTCTACAATATTTAATTTTATTTATTTTTATTACCCCCCCCTGCCCTCCCCCAATTGAGTAGCTATTCCGAATTCACAGCACTGCATAAAAGACTTACAAAATCAAAAGTTTTTTTTTCTTCTGAGCAACTTCTCTTAAGAATAAACAAACGGCTATATTAAATGATTCTTGACATTATTTAGAGTTTCATGCAACTAGATCACACAGTTTACAGGAAGTGAAAAGGAAATACATTTTACACGTTATTTCATATCCCACAAAATTACAAATTTCACAACACTGCATAAAAAATACTAACAAAATTTAAGTTTTTTTTTCTTTCTGGGCAACTTCTCTAAAGAAATAAAAAAGGACTGTATTAAAATTATTCTTGACATTACTTAGAGTGCGGAATACGAATTTCGTGCATCTAGATCACGCAGTTTACAGGAAAGTGAAGAGGAAATGTATTGTACACGTAGTACAAGCGACATTTCTCTTCAGTTATTTCATATCCCACAAAATTACAGTAATGATGTTTTCTTTAATCCTAAGTTAAAAGGTGCAACGTCTAATTTATCCCCATTGAAAAAAAATGCAGTATTATAACAACAGGAAATTCCTTCTTTTGCACAGGTAAAAGAGCTTAATGAACATTGTTTACATAGGAGACATGCTTACTTACACATACATTACAAGCTCTGCAATCAAATGTCATCAGCTGCTGCCACTCATTTACACAAGAGCTTCCAGTCTATGTATCTTTAAGTTCTTTGATCCATCCTTCCTCGGGTCCAAAGTGATTTTAGTTATCAGTTGAAAGTTTCCATGTTTCAGTGTTTTTTTATGCAACTTAAGAGTGTTTTTAAAGTTTCGATACTTGTTAATTTGCTATGATTGTTTGCCGTCTAAGGCTCTTTTTCCGAAAGAAAAAGTCTTGTGTCACTAATGCCTTTCCCAGTGCTGTCTGTTGAGTAGAATGAAAACGTTTAAAAAGTTGCAATATGGTTCCAATGATATGTTTTGGATTTCGGCCATACTTTTAGGACATTGATCTGTGTATGTTTTGTCATCATAAGCTAGTGAAGAAATATTCCTGATTTACTGTATTTTTCGGAATATACGATGCACACCGGTATATAAGGCAAACTCTTATTTTTTTGAGAGAAATTTATGGAAAAAAATAAAATGGCATTTTAAAGTTTATAACTTTTTAGTTTTGACTCATTGATATAAAGTAAAAAAACACCTAGATTTTTTTTAGGTAGATCTAATGTACTAAAAGGATTTAATAATACTTTTATAAGCATAAGATTATATGATAAACATACACTTAACTTAACCTACTTTCTTTGTGCTACATACAGTAGTCTTCGACTACTGTATGTAGCATGTAGTTGCCAACTCACGATATGAATGTCGTGTACCTCGGGGCAGGGGGGTGTTATATATTACTTTGAGGGATTGTTATTTAGCAAATTATTAATTACAATGTAATATTATTTAATAAAAATGTAATAATTTGTTAAATAAAAATCCCTCTAAGGTGTATTTAAAAATAAAAAACGTGGTACATGCATCTTATGCTTACAAAATATATTTTAGAGCTTGAAAAATACCATACCCAAGATGCCTGATGCAGGTAAATGAAACATCTAGTTATCCGAACCGGGTAACTAAATTTTAAAATAAAGTTTGGGATAGAATTTCCTACTACAAGAAAAAAGACAGTCATCACATGTCGTTTTTCATTTCACTGCTAATCGCCGGAAGTTGTATTATTGTTATGGAGTGCCAAGGACAGAAGAATTTCACTTCTTTAATTATATTGAGCTCTAGGTCCAGAAACTGAAACCACATGTAGTTTTTCTCCAAATGCTGTTTATAGTCAGCGGCAAGATGCATGCCTCTGATGGAACTAGTCTCCGGTGTTTAATGACAAAGGGTGAAACCAAAACTTCAAAGAAAAGAACACGGAAGATCACTTAAGTTTCTCAAATATAAATTTTATCATCTAAACTTGAGATAAATGCTTTTGTTCATTGAACTTTATGAGTACTGACCCTTAAAGTGCAAATGCAAAACATGTAAAAAAAGTTCATATCTTTTAATTTAAAAAAAAAAAAAAAAATGGGAGTTCTGGTTTGTTATACACTGCTGGACAATTGCTAAGGACGGATCATAAACGGCTATATAGCGCATAAAAAAGTAAGTGTGGTTGGATGCCAGGACATTACAAGAAAGACAATTTATTGTGCTCTGAAATCCAGAAGGCTTTGGAACGTGTTCAAGGGCCAAACAGGCCCTTTTGTGCAGAATACGTAAACGTGAAAAAAATGCAATTACCGTCCACAGGCGTTCCGGCGTAAGATGTCAATACGGGATGTGGCCACCATAGAGGGCGATGCAAGATTCCACACGTCGTGTCATGCTTTGCACAACATTATCAATCAGCTGTTGGGGTAATTTATCCCATTCCTCTGTCAGTGCACGGATGAGGGTGTCCTTGTTTATTGGAGGGCATTGGTGACCAGCAAGACTCCTCCCCAAAGCATCCCACACAGTTTCAATGGGATTCAGATCTGGAGAACATGCTGGCCATACGAGGCGTTGAATATCCTCGCTCTCAAGACACTCCTGGACAGCGACTGTTCGATGACATGTTGCATTGTCGTCCATGAAAATGAATCTATCACCGACAGCACCACGGAACATGCGAACATGAGGTAGCAGAACATCATTAATGTATCGTTGGCCAGTCATAGTCCCAGTTGGAAGCACATAGAGGGACGTATGGCCATTGATGATGATGCCAGCCCATACCATGACACTACATGTCGGATATCGGTCCCTTTCCTGTATGTTTGCTGGACAATATGCAGTACCACTATCACGCCAGATCAGTTGTCGTCGACAATCAGACGATAGACTGTATCTACTCTCATCTGAGAAGAGGACAGCAGACCAGTCGTTATCAGTCCAATTGCGATGTTGATGGCACCATTGCAAACAGGCGGTACGGTGACGTCTGGACAATGGGATGCACACAACAGGACGGCTGGCATATAGTCCTCCTTCATGCAAACGTCTGGCGACAGTTTTTCGGGAGATCCGCTTGCCAGTAGTAGCCATAAACTGATTTGCTACCTCACTAGCTGTGCTGCGCCGGTGTCTTTTTGTTGATAGCACTGTGTACCGATCTTCTGCAGGTGTCGTACTGCGAACACGACCTCCCCCGTGATGTTTGCTACACTCTCCATTTGTTTGAAATGATTTCCAAAGCCTTGAAACAACACTGTGGCTGACGTCGAACTCCCTGGCAACATCTTGCCCTTCTTCAATCTTGCCAATAATACGGCCACGCGTAAAATCATCTAGGTGATGTCGGGAAGACTTACTGAAAATTGCAAGTTCGTCAATTGATTCTTTCCCTTTCAACTTTGCGTTTGAACAACGGTCAATATGCGTCAAATCCTTTATATCTCTTATCAGCGCTATGACGTCACGAACAAGTTCGGCAATCCAAAATTTGCATACGCACAACACGTCTTACTGTATCCCGCACTTATGCTAATTTCCACATTTTCCTGCCTTTCATTTTATGGTTGCTATCGTTGCTATTGTCATCCGTCCTTAGCAATTGTCCGGCAGTGTATTAAAAGATAATTTTTCCTGGTCATCCAGCTTTTACTACCTGATCAGGTAAATAATTTCTGCACATGCCCAGCTGGGTGTGTGACTTTTCAGATATTTTTCAAGCCTTGTGTAAATAAAAAACATGCATACATATCATTAAGCTGTTTTCTGAGATTCAGAGGTTAGCTCCTCAAAGAAAGACCATGTGCCAAGTACACATTTAACTGACAGAACCGGAGTTTACTTACTGTTGGTGTATCAAATGTCTCCATTTACAACCATCTCTGCACACCACTCACACTTTATTAACATCCATCACATGCCGCACACAAGGCCTTTTGTACTTCATACTCATAATCTTTTTTTCAAGCAGACATTCTTGAGTCTGGTCCTCCTATGATTTCCTTGGCCTTCATCTACCTTTCTTTCCTGCCATTTGGGCTAAAAAAATACTCTTAGTCAGTACCTCATCACTCATTCTTTCAACATGGCCAAACCACCTAAGAATATTAGTCTCCACCTTACTAACAACATTTTGTCTCACATTACACATCAGCAACACATCTTCATTCCTCACATGATCAGCATGTGTCTTATCACAAACCCCCTGTAAGTAACGCATCTCCCCAGCACGCAAACAACTCCCATGTCTTTACTACAGTACCAAGTTTCACTGCCATACATTACAGTAGGAACAATTACACTTTTGTACTCAGTCATTCAGGACTTCCTTGAGAACCCATCATTCCTGTGAAATCCTCCTAAGGCAGAGCTATGACTTTCAATGAAGAATTCACTCACCTACTAATTTCGCCATCTAATTTGTTCTCTCTGTTAAACACATTTCCTAAATATAGAAACTCATTCACCTGGCCAATCTTTGTGCCATCTTGCATTCAGTACGAACAGTTCCTCGCTCAAAGACCATAACTTTGGTTTTTCCTTGATTTACACTCAGTTTGAATTTCATACAAGCTTCGTAGATCTGGGACAACATACTCTGCAACTCACTTTTGCTCTTTGCCAACAGGACTGTGTCCTCAGCATAGAGCAATCTGCACACACGCATATTACTAAAACATAAACCAGTATTATCCATTTTGGCTTCACGCATGCATGCATCCATAAATATATTAAACAGCCAGGGTGACATTACACAACCTTGCCTGACTCCTGCACCAATTGAAAAGCATTTTGATAAAACACCACACTGATACACATGCTCTCTAGTGCCAGGGTACATGGCTTTCACACTATTAAGTAGATTCCCAGTAATACCATTTTTATTCAGTACCTTCCACAGTAGAGTCCTATTTAATTTGTCATAAGCTTTCTCTAAATCTATGAAGGCAACAAACACTTTTTTACCAACAGACAGATACTTTTCAATCATTATGTGTAAAGCAAAAATTTTATTAGTGCAGCCCTTACCAGGCATCAAACCACTCTGTACATCCCACACTTTCTCTGATGTAAGACCTTGTACCTTATCAATAATGACCTTCCCAAACACTTTTCCTGGCACACTCAGCAAACTGATACCATGATCGTTCTTGCATTCAGTCTGATCACCTTTTCCCTTGTACAAGGGAACAATGATAGCATCCCTCCAATCCTGAGGGACCATTCCTAACTCCCAACATAACTGGCAAATTTCGTTTAAGTAGTCAATCACAGAGTCACCACCATATTTTAGCATCTTAGAAGATATTCCATCTACTCCTAAAGCCTTACCATTCTGAAGAGATTTTAGTGCTTTACACTCCTCTTCTCTTGAGATCCCAGCAGTGCTTCCATCTCTCACCATGACATCATCTGCCTCTGTCCTAGAATCATCCCCGCTTCCATGACCCAATAAATCACAGAAGTACTCACCCCATCTTTCACTTGGCTCATTGGGCTCCCATATCATTTCTCCGGCCCAATTCCTTACACAACTTAGAATTTTATTTCCCCTCTTTTTCCTATGTCTTATGTACTTCCAGAATGTTTTTCTATCTTTCCAAAAAGCCAAATTGTGCCTTTCCTCCTCTTCCTTCCTTTCTTTTGCCTTACTCTTGGCAAACCAGCTTTGCTGCCTCAAGCTCCTTACAATGATACTCATCCTCAGAAAGTCTACCTTGCAACATCCCCAAGTATGCTTCCTTCACATAAAACTAAGGTTCGGGTAGAATATGCCAAAAATCAGTAAGAAAAGGAATAAAATATCCGTTTATTGATGTGCAAATATTATTAAAGCGTAAGCTTTCAACACTAGCAGGTGTCTTCTTCAGACTTACATGTGGTCTGAAGAAGATACAGACTTATATTCTCTCTTGTCTTGCCTAACCACGTGTAAGTCTGAAGAAGACACCCGTTGGTGTTGAAAGCTTACGCTTTAATAATATTTGTACGTCAATAAACAGATATTTTATTCCTTTTCTTATGCTTCCTTCTTTCAGAATCACCTTCAAAGTTGCCCACTGTTGCAGTACCACAGACTTCTTCAGCAGCAGTGACAACACAGTTCTTAAAACATGTCCACTTCTTTTCTACATCCCTCTCGCATGCCTTCAACTCATTCAGACATTCACTGAGTAAATCAGAGTAATGCTAATGTTCTTCAGACAGCCCTTATTCTTTTCACCACAGGCATCTTCTTGTACCTCCTTCTGCAACTAACATTCAGTTTCACCCATGACACTAACAGGTGATGATCAGAGCCAACATCTGCACCTCTCATCACACAGGTATCAACAACTAAGTGTTTCAGACGCTGATCGTAGACGACAAAATCTATCACACTCTTTTGACCAAGAGTACGATTTTCCCAAGTATATGTGTGGATATACTTGTAGTTGAAAAATGTATTAGATACACACAAACCATTCTCAATGCAGAGTTTAATTAATCTTTCACCATTATCATTCACACCAGAATCATTAAACTTACCCAGAGGTGCCGCCCCAGTGGCGCAGTGGTTTAAGCGATGGCCTCTGATCCTTCGTCCGTAAGGGGTCCGGGTTTGAATCCCGGTGAGGCATGGATGTTGTGTTTGTCTTAGAGCTCTGGCTCTCTCCTTTCCCTGGAACCAGTGACCCTAAATTAGGGACAGGCGACTGCTTATAGCCCATTGAGTTGCTCACAGTGGTCGTTAAACCTCCAATCAAAAAAAAAAAAAACTTACCCAGAACATTATCAGATATCCCATTCTGCACACCTACTCTACCACTGAAATCCCCTGCTATTATAAGTTTCTCTTTAGCACCAAACTGCTCAAAACAGCTTTTAGCTCATTCCAGAAATCTTCCTATCAGAAGGTTCCAAGTCACAAGGGCCACACACTACAACAATTACTATTCTTGAAGTTTCACTTTCAAACGAATCTAGAGAATTATCTCACTTATGCAGCTATTGTGAATCAAGTTGTTCATCTTTTCACTTAAAATCACACCTACACCAGCCTGTCCTCTCACATTATACAACACTCCAGGCCACACACACTCACCATTCCATTCATTTCTTTTATCCCAATTTCTTTCTTTTTAGCTTCACTTACACACAGCACATCCAATCTATACTTATTTCTTGAATCACCTCCATAGAGAAACACCAATCCATCAGCCAATGGCGTACATGCACTGAGAGGTTTGCCTACAATATTCTAGAACCAATAGCCTTTATTATTGGCTCAGATGGTCATCCTCACTGCATGGGTGATGTGTTAAAGTAAGATGCCTTGATCAAAATCCATTGGCATTCTGTGGAATATAGACAATTCCTGGGAATGGCAATTTTATTTTATTTTTTAATCTAAAGCTTATCAAGAACTGTTTAAAATAAAAAATATCATCAAAGAAGGAAACGAGCTAACCTCTGCACATTGTTGGCGGAATGCAAGAAAGCAAGACTTTCACATGTTAGTAAGACTTTCACTTTCTTGTCGCATGTTCTGATTTTTTTTTTTTTTTTTTTTTTTCCCCGATTGAAAAGTTCAGCTTTTTGTTCCTTGGTCAATCTCATGTATGTATATACAACACATAAGGTATGTATGTGCTTGACACATTCACTGCCACTGTGCGGTTTCAACAACAATCGTGAGGTACCGGAACGAAAACCGAGCAAATCACCCAAGGCATCTCCTGGCACCACGGATGAGCTTCTGTGCACTTGGATCAACCTAGACGTGTTCAGATCTCATAGCTTTACACGAATCTGCTATTCTGAAATACGAGAAAATTTATCCATAATTGATATTTGTAATTATAACCTTCAGTAACTCCAGGGATATTTACATGTCTACAACATATGCAATGTATATGCTATAGACATGCATATCCTGTAGATGGTAACTAATAAATTGGAAAATTCTTCAGTTGCATAAAGATTGAAAAATTTGATTTGTTCAATACCTCTCATATTAATTTTCAGTCCTAGTACGCTAGTAAATTATTCTCCCGGCGTCAGGAACATCATACCGATGTGTAGCTAAAATCCGTTGATTCGGAGTATGAGAGAGAACACATTCTTCATTTTCACTTTCACTGCTGGTCGTACTACAGCTACTAAAAGAATGCATTTCTACATACAGATGACAAATTATTGGGTTCACCTATTTTCATGGCAGGATGTACCAGGCGATGAACTTTTGGTGAGAGGGACCAGAGATAGCCTGTCTGCATATATATCCGTTATTCCCCCAAAACTAAGCATTGAAGTCAATATGGGTTTCCTTGAAATCCCCTTAGTGTTCTCAATAGACTGCCCTCTAATGTATGAACTCTAAGCAGCAAATGCTTTTTATTGCCACTCAAGCATTTATTTATTGATAGTTCCCTTCACTGCAAAACCAGTGATATTCAAAGGAAAATAAACATTGCAGTGAAAAGCGCATGCTGTGTAAGTCTATGGGGAGTCAACTTACTTTCCCTTTCCTAAACCATGTCGAAAAAAATCCGGCGTCCCCAACCCGCAGTCATTTTTAAACAGTTGGATACTCATTCTCAGTGCCAGTAACAAAATAGATACCTCTCTTGGAGTGCTGAAGGTTTTACGAAGGGAAATATGAAGCCACCGTTACGATGCCATTCGGCAGCAGCGTAACCTGGGCTAAGTATTGTATGACGCCGTTTGGCGTCATGCGGCAGTGAAAGTGTTAAACTGTATTTTTTATTATTAACTCACAAACACATGGATGTGCACATGTCTAGCATGATATCAGGCCCGGCTCACAAAAAAACACACAAGCATTCACAGTACAGTTACATTGTAAAAAAAGTGCATAATCTCAATTACTGAATCTGTGATAAAGTGATAGCATTTTAAACTCATATAGCAGTCATTATATCAGCATACATGCATATACATTCATGGCAATAATAATGACCTTCGATATATAAGACACAGGAGGATTTTGACACTTTTTTTTTTTTTTTTTGGAAAGTCAAGAAAAAGCAAACTCATAAAAAAGCATTAAAATAAGAGTGTTCTTCAAACAGGACTTTTAAATTTTAAACTAATATTTTATAGAACTGTCTTAAATTTATTTGCATGCTTTATTAAAAATAATATGTCATAAGACTCTTAAAATTTATTTGCAGACTTTACTGAGTACTACTGCCACATTATTATTTTTTATTTTTTTCAGAGAAAATCATAAAAACTCCACTTCACATTTTGCCTCCAACACCAGCTTGGATTAAACAAGGGCTTAACCTGACTGTTGCTACTCCATCAATACAGCCCACTCCTGCAAAGGGATCTCAATCATGTCGGATCACTGTTGGCCCAATTTACCAGAGAGTTCAAGATGTTGGGTGTTCTCCCATCTTTAAAGAGCCACCTCGGCCTCTGATGTCTTACAATACCGTATTACAACCTGGCACAGGAAAAAGCACAACTAACATAAAACCACTTCAAGAGATGGAATTTTCTGTTCCAAAATCAGTCCAGAAGACATTAAAAGAGTTCTTTACTCCAGTAGCCAGGTAAGCCCAGATTTGCTGTGTAAATGTCATCACTTTTGTACAGAAAAAATGTTTATCTTGTCATATGCACTACACTGTGAAAGGTATCTTGACATTTCCACTTCATTGTGGCTTTAGTGTGATGCACCTCATTAGCATGTCAATACTCTTCAGCTGCTATGGCATACCCACCTTCCTGGGTCAGCTTTCCACCAGAAAATAATACATTACAGCCAGTGTAGTCATTGATATCTTCTGCAGAATGGTTAACAGTATGGGACCTGCTCGTTTGGCTGTTGTGCAGCTTTTCAGTACTTTTCAATGCTGCTCTGCTGCTAATCCCATAAGTCTCTCATGGGGGTTAATAGGAAGACTAAATGTTAGCCAGTCCAACCTCAGTACTTTAGGAAAGTAAGAATTCTCAGTGTTAGAATCCAGGAATAATACTTTTACCACAGATGTTGTGTCTAATTGAATGTTAAGCATGCTTTTATCTAAATTTTTATATCCAGGTTTTCCCATACAACCTGATTATTTTTTTAACTCAGAAATTTTCTTATTTTGTCAAAAAAACTTTTCTTTTTTTCAGATTTTTATAAATTATGTGAGGGGATGCTGATAAGTCCTCGGCCTCACCAAGAAGAAAATGGACTGGATCGATGAAACTTACAGACTATTCCACATATTCACCCCAAAGTTCAACACACTTGGCACATCATTCATGGAATTTCTTTAACTCTTCCAGAAAAAATTCTGGTCTGATCACTCAAATAATGCTCTGCTGATATCACCTCCGAATCATTCGAAAAATGCTTTCCTTTCAAATATTTTTTTAAGGTTTGGGAAGAGAAAATAGTCCGATGGAGCAAGATCTGGTGAATAGGGTGGATGGTCTACGCGATTAAACCCCAGATCCCTCAAAACACCCATTGTGTTGCCAGCCTTGTGAACTGGCGCATTGTCCTGCAAAAAGAGAACACCTTTCCACAGTTTTCCTCACCTTTTTTCCTACAACACCTCCTTTAATCAGCACAGCAAGTTGCAATAGTATTCAACATTTATTGTTTGGTTCTTCAAGAGATATTCAGTCAGTAAAACACTTTCTGAATCCCAAAAAACTGTTGCCATCACCTTTCCTGCAGACCTTTGAGTCTTGAATTTCTTTGGCCGTGGAGAACCCAAGTGCCGCTTCTACAGAGACTGTTGTTTCATCTCTGGATTGTAGTGATGTAACTATGTTTCATTAACAGAGACAAGTCACTGCAAAAAATTATCACCAGAGTGCTCAAAGTGCTGCAAAACCAATTTGGAAGTGTCCACTCATTTTCGTTTCTCATCAGCGTTCAAACATTTGAGCACCCACTTCGCTGACATCTTCTGCATATCCTAGTGCTCATGAATTAGAAACCCAACATGTTCCCTGGATATCTCCAGTGTCTCAGCTATTGATTTAGCCAAGATTCGCCGATCTGACAAAATCAAGTCATGAACACGATCAACAATGTTGGGTGTTGTCTCTGTTGAAGGCCTCCCAGATCTTTCTGCATCTTCAGTCTCAAAGTCTGCACACTGAAAGTTAGCACACCATTTCTTCACAGTGAAATATGAACAGCATTTGTCACTTAATGTTTGTGTCACACACTCATAGATTTCCTTTGCAGTTTTCTTCTGCAGGAACAGAAATTTCATGACAGCCCGGAGTTCAACATTCAAAAATTCAACACTTTGCATTGGCATATTCAGTCCAGGATGCCAAACATCTGCAAAAAAAAAAAAAAAAAAAAAAATAGCTATTACTCTGAAAATTGGCACATTACAATACAAAAGAACACTCTTTCAAGCTACTGTGACAAAATAATGCTGCAATTACAGGATGTGGTTTAGGCCGAGAACTTTTCAGCATTCCCTCGTATTTGTGTTAACAACATTTGTCTTCATAATACTTTTTTTTTTTTTTTGACTGGCATTTTGCTTCACATTCACATTCCTCACATGATCAGAGTATGTCTTACTTACTGGGGCTTGTGGTAAGACATATTCCGATATCATGTAAGAAACAAAGATGTGTAATGTGAAGCAAAATATCATTGGAAAGTTGGAGACAAATATTTCTGTGTTCATTTAAACATGTTGAAAGAAGGGTAGGGAAAGACCAATAAAATCATAAGGGGGCCAGATTCAGGCATGCCTACATGAGAAAAAGATGGTGAATGTGAAACATAAAGGCCTTGTGTGAGGCAAGTGATGGGTGTCAATGAAGCTAGAATTGTGTTCCGAGATATATATATTTTTTTATTTTTTAGGGATTTAACGACTACCATGAGCAACTCAATGGGCTGTAAGCAGTCACCTGTCCCAAATACAACATTCATGCCTCACCAGGATTTGAACCCAGACCCATCTTGAACAAATTATCAGAAGCCAGTGCTTAGACTACTGTGCCAGTAAGCTTAGGTGCACTGTATTACAGGAAGGGGGGGGGGTTGAAACTAATCAATTAACAGATTTTTTATTTTTTTAAATGCAGGAACTGTTTCTATGGGAATGTATTAATACATTTTTAGGGCTTGAAAAACACCATGCTCGAGATGCTCAGGGCAGGTAAATAAAAATCTGGTTGCCCAGTTCGGGCAACTAAATTTAAAAATAAAAAAGTTTGGAATAGAATTTCCTATTACAAGAAAAAAGACAGTCGTGGCATATCATGATTCCAGACCTGCCAACTGTTACGATTTTTTTCGTATTTCAAATCAATTCAATTTATTAGTTTAGCTGTTATTATACACATACAAAATGCTCACCAGAAGTAACAAATTAATAGACATATAACAGCTAGGGAGATAAAAAGAAGCGCCAAAATGACCTGACAAGTCCTGATTTCCCTTCGTAGAAAGCACAAGTCAAGAAATAAAATACATTACATCAATTGGGCATATTGTTAGTTATATTAGTAGTTAGCAGTAAATGCATGGTAACAATGCCCAGTGTGTTGAGATCAATATTTATAGGGAACAGTTAGTGGTGTGAAATTATATTAAAATAAAAATCATACATTTGTATTTCATATTTTTTAAATAATGTGGACATCTTTATCAACTTTTAATTCAATAAATCCTTAGCATTGAAATGGTATGGCCATATTTCATCCATTCTATCTTATGAGTAATTTCTCCCCCATCCCCTCTTACTTCCATTTCCGACTTGCTGGTCCAACCAATCCCTTGTTTTTTAATGCAGTGTTAGTGAGTAAGAAAGTAAATAGTGATTCTTTTCTTAAATAAGCTGTAGTTATTAATATTATGAATTTCTTTAGGCAAGTGATTCCAAAATGTTGGCCTTTGATATCCAATGCTAAGTTTTATTTGTTGATTTTTCGGAAAGCATGGCTGTAACATATGTCTATATCTCGTATCATATTCATGAATTTCGTTATGAATGTCAATGATATCATTATTAAAACCCAATTTAATTACTTTAAACATATTAGCACCCAGAGAGCATAAATATAACTAGTTAATGTTCAAAATGTTATGTTTATTAGGATCAAGACTGATTCGACCCTAGTTTTGTGAACTTGTGATACCAATTAAATGTGGATTTAATTTAATTTCTAAAAACTCTAATTATTTTATTCTGAAGCACCTGAAGTTTCCCAAGGTTACGCTTAGTAGTAGTATCCCCAACAAGAGGGACAGTAAATTAAATGAGAGTGTACTAAAGAATAGTATAGACATTTTTGGTTCTTGTAGTAAGACTATTAAACACACTGCCAATAATTCCTATTTTTCTTGACACCTCACGGGCTATTTTGTCTGTGTGTAAGTCCCATTTCAAGGTATTCTGAATAACTACACCCAAGTAAGTATAATGATCAACTGTAGATATTGGTATATCATCAAAGGAAATGATTGAATCTAGCTGATTGTTTTGGTTCAAAGTTGGAACAGTAAAAAACATTGCTTTAGTTTTAGATGTATTAATAATCAATTCATTACTAATGAACCAGTCTTGATATTGATATTTTATTGTATTAAAGTAGTCAGTTATTTGTGGAATATCTTGTTCTTCAAGAAGAAGTATTATATCATCTGCATATAAAATTAATTTTGTATCTGAAAAAACTGAGGTGATATTAATATATATATATATATTAAATAAAATTAGGCCTAAAATTGTTCCTTGAGGAACACCCACAATAATTTTTTCTTGTGTTGAGTAATGATCTGTAGTTTTAGTCAGTTAGAGTCTATCGGTTAGGTAACTTTTAAAAAGGTCCGCAGGTAATCCTCTTATACCAGTATTATGGAGTTGTTTTAATAAGATGGAATGATTGAGGCAATCAAATGCCTTTGTCAAATCCAGAAATAATGCTAGTGTGATTTTTTTTAAGTAGGTTTTGTAATAGATGTTTCTGGAGAGACAAAATAGCCGTCTCAGACCTTCCTGATTGAAAACCATGTTGATTTTTAAGAATGATATTATATTTTATCAGAAATGTTGTTAGTCTATTAAAAATCAATTTCTCTAATACCTCGGCAAAGACTGAAATATTAGCAATTGGTTAATAGTTATTAATGTATTTGCATTTTTGAACTTCACTTTTAGTTGGTAAAGTTCAATGAACACTTACCGCACGTGGGGCTTGGCTTTCAATTCATATTTCCGTTACGTGGATGCGGCACGGGATTTTTTCATTTGGCCACGGGTCCGCTTCTTCTTTTTTTTTTTTTTTTCTCCGTTGGAATTTATTTTGTCTCATCACCAAATGAGTTTTTCCTTTGCTGCATCCTCATTTACTTCAATATTTATTCATACCCGAGTACTTTCAGTAAAATTCCTTTACCGTCTTCGAGGGGACGTTTTGCTCCGACTAGCACGGACCGTGTCAGCTGGGCATTTCGGTGGTTCTCGCGGGCTGCTTCTGTCATCGGCTATCGCTTCTTCTTGGGCGTTGTGGCGCCATCTCTTGTTGGTCAGTGATCTCACTTTTCGAACTTTTTCATTTTTTTGCTCAATTCTAATTAAATTCTTCCAGCTGTTTCTCAAATTATTAGGGTCATTATGGTTGCAAACTTTTGTCCTATTTTTTTCAATCATTACCGACTCTGCTATTCTGAGGTGTTTTTCGGATTTACAGCTTTTAATGATTTTTATATTTTCGAATTTTGGATATTTTTGGTTATCTAGACAATATTGGATAAGTGCTGTTTTTTCTTCTTTTTTCTGCCAGTTTTTTACGTGTTGTTTTAATCTGTGTTTAAGCTTATTTTTGGTACTTCCTATATAAGCCATTGGAGGATTTTCAGTAATAGGAATTGAGTAAATACCTGCTTTTTCTAACATTTTTATTTTTTCATTTTTTATTACTATATTTTTGATGGTGTTTACTTTTCCTCCAATTTGAATGTTATGTTTTTTACAAATGTTATTAATTTCATTGGTAGTACCTTTTACGTAAGGAAAACCATTTAAATATTTGACTTCTTTTTTATTTACTACAGCATTATTTTTTAGTTTCTTTATTACTTCAGTGTCCCATTTTTTTATTAAATGGTTAGGATAACCAAAGCTGCCTGCTGGAAGAATTTAATTAGAATTGAGCAAAAAAATGAAAAAGTTCGAAAAGTGAGATCACTGACCAACAAGAGATGGCGCCACAACGCCCAAGAAGAAGCGATAGCCGATGACAGAAGCAGCCCGCGAGAACCACCGAAATGCCCAGCTGACACGGTCCGTGCTAGTCGGAGCAAAACGTCCCCTCGAAGACGGTAAAGGAATTTTACTGAAAGTACTCGGTATGAATAAATATTGAAGTAAATGAGGATGCAGCAAAGGAAAAACTCATTTGGTGATGAGACAAAATAAATTCCAACGGAGAAAAAAAAAAAAAGAAGAAGCGGACCCGTGGCCAAATGAAAAAATCCCGTGCCGCATCCACGTAACGGAAATATGAATTGAAAGCCAAGCCCCACGTGCGGTAAGTGTTCATCGAACTTTACCAACTAAAAGTGAAGTTCAAAAATGCAAATGCATTAATGCACGTTAAATAATTAACCTCCAATATCGAAAGTAAATTGAAAGTTATTAATGTTTTCTGGTTTTCCTGATTTATATTTAAGAAATATCATAGTAGTCTTTGAGGTCTGTTGGAAAAACACCCATCCCAAAAATCAAATTAAAAATTATATACAAAGGCTCAACCAGAACTTCTGCTGTATAATGTAATACCCTGGGGTGTACTTCATCTATACTCGGTGAAGAATTAGTTTTTAAATTATGAAGCTCTGTTATTATTTCCTGATGTGTTATATTAGTTAAAAAAAAAGTATTTGAAATATTTGAATCACTGAGATAATAGGTTAAATCTCTACCAGCTATATGTTTAGAGTGTTTAATGTTAGAAGCCCTAGTTATAAAATCGTGATTAAACATATTAGCAATTAAGAAGTAAAAAATACCTTATCCAACACTGCATTAATCATAGACAATATCCTGATTTCGAAAATATTAAATTACAACCCACACAAACGAAAAAGAATTAAGGATTTCTGAAAGTGTTATAACCGAACAAAAAAAAAAAAAAAAAAAAAAAAAAAAAGGGAAATAATATGCACTTTACATAACCCCACTACTCTAGATACAACTTGGAAGTCACTTATAAAAAGAGGGGAAAATGCATAAAAAAGACAAAAAAAAAAAAAGAACATTGCAGATCAGATCAGATCAGATCATATGTAGAGGATTTTAGGAAGGGAGTGTCTGACCCCAGGTCTTAAACAACCTTACAAATAGGAAACTAGGAGATTTGTGCTAGAGCGCCCGATAGGAAAGTGACACAGAAGCGAAGTAGAAAGTTGGAAGAAGACGCCTTTATTTATTACCGGGGAGCCAGTACCCAGGGTCCGACGGCTTAACGTGCCCATCAGACGGCTTAACGTGCCCATCAGACGCACGACTGATATTTAGTGGATCGAGCGTTGGTACCTGCCTGGGGTCGAACCTGAGGCCCTTTCCATGGCAGTCACGAACGTTGCCTGCTAGGCCACCCGCAGCCCAAAGAACATTACAAAAAATCACCTCATTTAATAAAGGACGAAAAATAATACAACAGTTTATTTAAATAGATAGTTAAAAATAAAGAAGAATATACTTACGACAAACATACCTACCAACTAATCCAATAGATGGTGGCACTTGAGGAGTAGTCACCTTACATGCCATGAAGACCTCAACCCTCCCTTCGTTTCCCGACATGCGACTCCTGCGGCTACACACGCGAGGAACACCTGCATAGGTAATAGATGGCCTGAAGACGGTGCTCTGGGAGCACAGAAAGCTGTCGCCGTAATATCGTAGAAGAAGAGCTTTTATGTGAGCCCGTGAAATTGGCATTGTGATGGCTCTTCTAACCAGCAAGCAACAAATAAAAAAATCAAATGGATTAGAGACCTCGCCATAAATTTCTGATATAATAGCAATATAATCGACCACATATACCATCAGTCCATTAATGACAGAAAGAAACCAAACCAGCCAATTAGTAACTAAAAAAAGTTTTGTGGAAAACTTCCTTATTGTCCACCAATATCTGGAATTATTAAAAAGGAATGTAGTAAGGCTAATTTACTTATTGCTGATACAGTCACTGATAATAGCAGAACACTTCAGAGAAATACTGACAATATCAGTATACTAAATAAAGCTGGTGTGTATCAAATTCCAATATTCAACAACAATGATTCCTCACACAATAAATCAATATACATTGGTAGCACAAAACGAAGTATAAAATCTCGATTGAGGGAACATCTTGGTAACTGGACAAAGAACGAAACGCGAACATCGCTCATTCAATATTGCCAAGATTATGATAATAATGCTGTCCCCGATTGGGACAACATAAAACTGTTAACGTCCCATAACACCCATAGAAAGATCCTCACAGCCGAGGCTGTATTAATTGAAAAGACTGAGGAGAATAATTGCAATTCAAATACTCCCATCGAATTATCCAGTGCATGGAAAAATGTAATCGAGCACGAAAAACATCAATCCATCCGTGCTAAGCAATCAAAAATTTACCAACATAGATTAAAAACTAGACGAACAGCAGATGGCAGGACCTCCAATATACATGACACAAATGATAACTGATGAAGTAAGGTTGGCTATAGTTAAACGATGCGACAGACCTTGGAGTTCATTGCAAAGTCAACAACTTGAGAATGGCCACGATATATGTGTGCCGAAACGCGTCGGGAATGTCGACGGCGCAATAGGACAACGACAGTGTGGTATCTTTCGCATGAATTTTATTATGACAACTTCATTCTATTTTATTTCATCATTTTTCAATACAGGTTTTTAACTTCTGTAAGTGTTCTTTAACTTTTGTAAGCGTTCTTTTAATGTTAAATTCGAAGCCTGTTCGCTATCCTTTGTGTTCAAGCCATTCCATTTTGTTTGTGCCCATTCAACAGTGTACAAATTCCATATATCTCTCACCACCTTCAAATATCTATCACTCTAATGTTCATCTCAACGTTTTTACGAAAGACGACGGAACTAAGCACGTACCGGTATTTTTGTGCAACAGACTTAACCATGTTAAGCATAACCTTGTTTTGATAAGGACGATGAACCGGAAGAACCGTGGCTGCTACTGACAACAAAGGAAAGCGGGGCAGTTCTCAAATGGTAAGCATTAATACGCTTAATATGTTGTTTTTTTTAACTATAATGGTCAATTGACACACAAATAATTTTCACCGTCGGATGTTACGTATCAGCCGGTCGAACTTTCACAGAACATAATGTGTGAAACAGAAATATTCAGAAACATCAAATGATTGTTTCAGATACTATATATGTTCCACGTATAACGGCACGATTTGGTTAATACCATAATGTGCAACTAGAATCAATAGACTGAACTTTTATCACGGTTCTGCAAACACAAGTATACAATTGTTATCTACCTTTAACTCCAGGTCTACCAATGGACATTATGAAGACATGAAAAAATCTTTCACTGGAGCCAAAACCGATTGACAAGAGGTAGTAAAATATTTTTTTATCCAATTAGTAACGTATTCCTCTGTGAATTCCACAACACTTCAATGGCTCCGTATTCCAGTTTATCTGTGTATCCTATAAGTTGGTGTCGAACGCTGTAATTAGTAAGGTAAAAACAAGAATTTTTAGTATTCATAAGCAACATTACACAACTTCCACCCACTACTTGACTTGATGTATTTAGTGCGATAAATCATGCTGCAGTTACGCTAATACAATTTTGCTGCCAAAACTATGATTTTTGTTAAATAGTCATGTTTTCCCCCATTTTTTCCCTTTCCAGACAAAAGCCTTGTAGCAGAATATCGGCGACGGGCGACATGTGTCGCAGATTTATTTTGATCCTGCAGATAAAATCGACATCCCCAGAACCCTATTAAACCATCTGTCAGATTCCCTATCATAGATGCAAGTTTTCCGCCTTTCAAAATTTCCGAAAAGGGAAGTTCGGCGTAGTGAGGATTTCTTCTGTAATCTTAATTTTTTTTTTTTTTCTCATGAAGGACGATGTATGTCGCAGAATTATTTTTTACTCATACACGTAGCAGAATCGCGGCGATGGCCGACGTACATCGCAGATTTATTTTGTACTCATCCCCGTAGAAGAATCGCGGTGGTGTACATTGCAGGTTTATTTTGTACTCATCCCGTAGCAGAATCACAGTGATACCCGACGTACATTGCAGATTTATTTTGTACCCACCCCCGTAGAAGAATTGCGGCGACACCCGATGCACATCTTAGATTTATTTTGATCCTGAAGACAAAAATGACATCCCCAGAACCCTATTAAACCATCTTGAAGACTCCCTAAGATGCAAGTTTTCCGCCTCTCAAAATTTCCGAAAGCGGAAGTTAAGCGGAGTGAGGATTTCTTCCGTAATCATATTTTTTTCTAATAATTAACAACATAAAAGTATTTGCTGATTAGATTTAATTAGTTTCTCATTAAAAGTTTGATGTAGGGAAAAAATCCCTACATTCTCATCATCAAGAATTTATATAGCTGAAATAGGCTTTAAAAATTATCAGCATGCGTCGTGTTACGATTTTTCTATCTGAGTGTTACTTTTTTGTTTCTGAGAGGTTAGCAGGTCTGTGTTTCATTCACTGCTAATCACCAGAAGTTGAATTGTTGTAACGAAATGCCAAGGACAGAAGAATATTACTTCTTTAATTACATTGTATTATGTTCTAGGTCAAGAAATAGGGACTATATGTAGTTTCGCTCCAAATGTTGTTTGTAGTCAGTGACAGGATGTATGCCTCTGATGGAACTAGCCTCCCGTGTTTAATGACAAAGGGTGAAAAAATTTAACACAAAGAACATGGCAGAATCACTACATTTCTCAAATACCAATTTTATCATGATACTATTTCATATCTACTTCAGCATCGCCATTTTAAAACTTGAGATACATGCTTTTTGTGCATTGAAAAAAAAAAACAGAGATGCAAAACATGTAAAAAGAGTTCACATTTTTTAGCTTAAAAAAAATGAGGGCTCTGATTTGTTGTTGTAAAAGATAAATTTTCCTGAGCATCAGCTTTTACTACCTGGAATGGTAAATAATTTCTGCACATGCCCAGCCAGGCATGTAACTTTTCAGATATTTTTCAAGCTCTGACTCCCATAGAAACAAAAGATCATGGACTTCCATTCGGTGATCGTGAAAGATTATGTAGTAGGAACAAAAGTTCATGCAATCATGGTACCAAAAATAATGAGTGTCATGCATTTAGTTGTTATTAATAAAAACCAGTTTGTGTTGTGTAAAGATAAGTTATTAAAAGAGTTTACATATGCTTGCTTTGGTGGCACAATGCAAGAATGGAAGGAAATGTAGCAATTTTTCACTATGGGATTTGGTTCATCACTGGAAAATCTTTCAAAACCACCTGGAAAAGTCAGGAAATTTCTTTTTTTACTGTTGAGTGGGAACCCTGATACCTTAGTTAGTTACACAGTAAATGGCAACAGTTACAGTGCTTGTGATACATGCCACAGGAGCAAGTGTTATCATGCACTGAGTGTTAAATGAAAAGAGTGGCAAGAAAAGTTGTGCAAATTTTTGTTACAGACAATACAACTAGTATAGTGTGCTGTAATTAAATCTATCCCTTAATATTTGCAGTTGCATTTCATTATACTAACCACACAAAAAGAAGCATACTACTGTAATGTCAGCACTGAGAATATCATTAAAATATGTCAACTTTACTGTACATGCTATGACAAGTGCAATATTTTTATAATATTCTTATACCTTCCTTTATATACCAGTCTTAATCCTGTGCTTCAGCAAGAGAGTCCATTGGATTATGATGACCTGAGTTCCCAGATAGTTTCTGTAGTGTAGTGCACAGTAGCTAATCTGAAAAGAAAGTGTCATGACAGAAATCTTGTCTGTAATAAAAGGAATTCCTTGAGAATGCAGCTTTCACAAATGCTAGTAAATGCCCAGGCTTACTTGCTGCATATTATTTGTTGTTGACCTTTTAAATTTAGCACTGATTTAACCTTGGTCTAAAATGTGGAGTGACATTCCATCCATTAATTTTTTGTAAGAAAGATGCAAATGTTGGCAACTAAAACTTCACAAATTAAGCAGATGGAATTTGAAATTGGTGCTTACATCAACTGATAATGAGGGGTTTTTTTGTTTTGTTTTTTGCAGGTGGAATTTGAAAATGGTGCTTACATAAACTGACAGTGAGTTTTTGACTGGTTTTAGTTTTCTAAAGGAACATTATTTCTCCAAAAGTAAGGAGTCCTATTGATGTCCATGCCTGTCAGCCACTAGATTATTTGGTTTCTTAAATTTTAGTGTTAAGATGTCATTCATGAAGTGGCTGAAATTCATTGGCTCATGGAATTTTTTAATAGATGATCTGAAATTGAGATTGTAAGGATCATAAATATGCAGTTCACCCTGTGACATGTAAATATGTTTCCGTATTCCAACATTAACAATTTATTTTAAGATGTTTATGTATCTTGCAATTTTTGCTTTGTAAGAAAGCAGAAGCCAGGCAAACAGTTGTCACCAATGAAAGAATATGGCAAGGGTTAGTTCCCAATGCAAGCCATTAAGGGCTGTGAGTAGCCTACATTGTTATCAAGGTAAGATCGTTTTTGTAAAGTATTATATTCTGATGTGTAGTACCAAATGTATCAGCAAGTTCTTTTGTGTTCTTTTTACGATTTTCGGTTTCTGAAAGTTGGCAGGTATGAGTATGGTTTTACTCTCCCAAAACACCAAATAGTTAGTATGGGGTACAAGTGGCTAAAACACACTTTTATCATAAAATGCAAAAATTAGTGTAAATTGCCGTTCGAAAGTAAATCTTTTTGTTGTGCCGGTCTGTTTTCAGACAGGGGTTAAGCTGGTAAATTTATTTGCATGCAAAGAAATTAGGGCTCAAATCCCAGCAAAATTTTTATGATTTTTTGGACAAAAAGTGTCAAAAAAATTGAATTTTGCTAAAAATTTACTAAGTCCTGGAAATAAATTTCCTGAAACTAGTAAATAACTTTTTATTGAAGAGTTTAACTCTCAAAAAGGCAGAGCACCTATTATTTGTAATCATATTAAAAACCAGAAAGGCAGAGGACCTTTTGTCAGTTTTAATCAGAAATCAATGTCTTCTGAAAAGGCAAAGAACCTATATTTTTGCATAAGGATCCACATCTAAGAGGGCAGATAACTGTTCTTATTAAGGAAGCTTACCTATTTTCTAAATTTATCCCTTTGTAGTGCAATGAAAGGAATGGGTAAGAAACAGGTTTCTAATCGGGATAGGCGACCTACTGTGATTAGGCGACAGTCAACCTTTGAACTTTCTCTTGAACAAAAGTATTCTAAGAGAAAAATCTGTTTTATTCTAAGTGCAATGATAGAAAGGGCAGAGGACCTGCTTTTTGCTGTAGCAGGAAAAGTGACCATTTTTTATCCAAAATCCTACTTAAATATTCTTTTTAAAATGCTTGTTGAATGTACATTTTAAAAATAAATATTTAATTTCGTACAAGCATGGAATACCCAATTCCTATTTTGAACAGAACAACGGAACATTCCTTCTTTCTATAATATTTAATGCCAGTTTTAGCATCGTCATCATCTTAAAACTTGAGATACCTGCTTTTGTGCATTCTACATTTTGAATACAGAAATGCAAAACATAAACAAAAATTCATCATATTTTTTTAATGATTTGTTATAAGTAAATAATATCAAAAGGTATTCTTTACCTGTTATTGAAAAAGTATTTCACACGTTTGTTGCTCCATGAGGCACGTGCTCCCGCCCCGAGAAGCCAAGTTTGTGCTCTTGGGATGGGAGCACGTGCCTCACGGAGCAACAAACGTGCGAAATACTTTTTCAATAACAGGTAAAGAATACCTTTTGATATTATTTATTTATAATCTAAAGCACGTTTTTAACATAAGACAACCATTAGGAATTGTCTCGTGAATTGCACATTTCGTAATGATTTGTTATCTTAAAAGATAAATTTTCCTGGGCATCTAGCTTTTACTACCTGGGCAGGTAAATAATTTTTGCACATGCCCAGCTGGGCATGTATCATTTCAGGTATTTTTCAAGCTCTGCATAATGCACACTGTACTTACTAGTGGCATAGTGAAAATGTGTGTTCACTGCTCTGACATAAAAACTACATTTTCATTGGGCAGTCTAGAAGAAAAGATCTATATGACTCTGCCAGGATATGAAATTAAACAACTGCAAAATTTCTGTTTGAAAGTAGATATGACAAGAAGATCCAAGCTGCTTCACGTACAAATATAATGATCTATTGGGTTGATGATGAAGTTCATATCATTTTATTTCACGAGTGTTTAGCAGGTCAGCAGTGATGGTGCAGATGCCACTTGCATATCAAAATGTTGCCAGTAATATCGTGTATCTAAATCATATTGCGTTGTGTGATTGTAGCTAATGGTTTTTTTGGTTTTCAGGTCCGGAAGTATGGAGTGTCAAATAGAGAGGAATGAACATTTCTGACATCTGCTCCTCTACGAGTTTAACAAGGGATCCACAGCCACCGAGGCTACTCAACATATTTGTGATGTGTCTGGAGAGGATGCTATTGCTCCGAGGACAGCCCACAAATGGTTTGAGCGGTTCTGAGGTGGCAATTTTGACCTCAACGACTCTCCAATCTCAGGTCGTCCATCTCACTTTGATGAGGATCGTTTGAACCATCTCATCCACTTGGATCTGCGTCAAACCACATGAGAATTGCCCACTGAGATAGACTGAGATCAGGCCGCAGTGGTGCAACACCTGGAACATATGGGAAAGGTCCAGAAATTGGGTTCTTTGGCGCCTCACACTCTCACCGAGGACAACAGGAATCGGCTTGTTGCGATATGTGGTTCCTTGCTCGCCTGTTATCGCAAATATTCTCAGCAACACAAACCCTTTCTGTTGCGTATTGTTACTGGAAATGAAAAGTGGTGCCTGTATGTGAATTTCAGGCATCGGAGGGAATGGTTAAGTCCAAACAAGACGCCCACACCACGTCCAAAACATGACCTTCACCCTGTGAAGATAATGTTATGTGTCTGGTGGGACATAGAATGCATTATTCACTTGGAAATGCTGCCGAGGAATTGGACTATCAACACTGCACTCTATTGTGAGCAACTCTGCCGTGTGGAGAAAGCAATTCAGCAGAAACGGCCACATCGGCGCCAAGAAGTTCGTTTCCAACATGATAATAAATGCCCTCATAGTGCAAACATGATCAAAATGGTCATTCAGGACATGAAATGGGAGATCCTACCACATCCGGCCTATTCCCCAGATATCACCCCTTCAGACTATCACTTGTTCCGATCTCTGTCGAATGCACTCCATGGCAGAAGGCAACAATAATGTTGATCTCCAGAATTTCCTTGATGATTTCTTCACTGCAAACCTGCATGTTTTTTCAAGAATGGCATTGCAGACCTATCCAGCCGTTGGAACACCATCGTAAACAATGGGGGGGGGGGGGAGGTGATACATTGTTGATTGATTCTGTTTTCCCTTCTGATGTAATACATTCCTGTAGTGCAGTGAAACAAGCGGCATGAACTTATACATCAACCCAATATATAAATGATACACATTATTTGCATCTGATAACGAAGAAGAATATATCAATGAATCCAAAAAAAATATTTGAAAACCTATTTGAAATAAAAGATCTTGGAAATGTAATGATTTTTTTGGGGGGGGCATAATGTAATGATTTGGGGGGGGGGCATAATGGTGGGAAGATCTGATGATCAAAACTTCATACTTCATCAAAGTGTAAAGGTAATGGACATCATAAATGAATATGATGAAGACAACCCAGAAAAAAAATTATGCTCCATGTGTACAGACTTTGGATAGTACAGACAAAAAGAAAAAAGTCGCAGACAATTTTACATGCTGTGAAGCAGTGGGAGCCATGTTGTACATTTCTGTAATCACAAGATCTATATCACAAAGTGGAGAATCCCTCAGTGCATGATTGGAAAACTATACAAAAGGTAAATATTTAAAAGTTATTACTGAAATGTGATTTGGGGCCTGTTTGTCCCCCAAATATTGCTGTGATCATAGCATTGCTAATCGTAAGACCTTAACTTCACTTAGGGTGTCACCACTCACTTTTAGTCACTGGTTGTAACAGTGACAGTGATTTTTCAGTAACGTTGGTGTGATTTTCTACCCATCTCTAGCATGTGTGGATTTGTAAATTTACAGAAGAAGTCTATATTGAAAATGTTTAACTTCAAATTCCAATATGTTGTTAGTAGAGTTAGTCTAGATCAGGCATATGCAACATACTGCCCATGGGCCGCATCCAGCCCCCACCTTAGTTTTATTCGGCCTGCAAGTAGTTTTACAAATTTCACTGAATCTCGCCCGCCAGTCACCTACTGATTGTTAAGTTTTCCTGTAATGAAAGAGTGGGTGCACTTTAGATGTCGCCCCATAGAAGAATCTTTCTGATAGATGGCAGCACATCAATAGCAGTGTCTCTCTTTGATTGATGGGAAGAGAAGCATGTGGGTGTGATTCCTGAAGTGTTGCTGAATGGCAGAGCCTGTCAAGAGAAAGTTGTAGGCCGGAAGAATCTCTGCAGTGGAATGACTGGAGTGAACGGCCGAGATTTTGTCATTGTGCTGTTATTGTTCATAGTTTACCATCGCCCACAACTGTTAGCATTCAATTGAGCATCTTATGAAGTTTTAATGTGCTAGTTTATTATGTTTAACTATATTGATATCTTGTGGAACATTGCAATTTTTTATATTAGTTTTGTGTTTTGTTATAATTGTGTTTGCGAGCAATTTTTTCCTAGAATGAAGTTCGTTAAATCTAAAACGAGAATGAGAATAACGGATTCACATCTAGAATGCACTTTTCACGTTGCAACTTCAGTTATTTCCACAAACATTGACCGTGTTGTGAGAGACATGAAGTCCCAAACATCCCCCTGAATGCATCTGATTTGTCTTAAGTTTAACTTAATTTTGTTCATAAAGTGAATTTAAAAAAAATTATATTCATTAAAATAAACATTAAATAATAAATAGCTGAATAAAGCTTTCATGAAATGCAGGGTAACAATGGCACACACAACAGCAACTAGGCCTCTGTGAATCTTGGAGAGGTGCAAGCTAGTTCTGTGCGACATTGGCGAAAAGACCCCAACTCACTGGGTTTTGTTCCAGAATCCTTAGGTTGAATGACCAACTGGAACCCTCAGCTGTGGGCTAATCCCCCACACTGATGTACTTACCTGATTAAAAAGACAAGAAGAAATATTAAGAATGACTCAAGTGTGGGATATGGTGGACCTACCACACTTGAGAAGGACGGTCCACCACGGAATCGACCTGGACTTTCTAAACGGCATATGAGAAAGAGATCTCGGCTGAGTGAATGTAAGATTGGTGTATGGTATGGAATACTAGAGGTATAAATGGCAAGATGAGTGAGGTGATTGAGGAGATGAATAAGTATAGACTGGATGTGCTGTGTGTAAGTGAAACCAAAAAGAAGGAAATTGGGGTAGAAGAAGTGAATGGCACGGTGAGTGTGTGGTCTGGAGTATTGGGTGATATGAGAGGACAGGCTGGTGTAGGTGTGATTTTAAGTGAAAAGATGAAGAACAACTTGATTCACTATAGTTGCATAAGTGAGAGAATTCTCTGGATTCGTTTGAAAGTGAAACTTCAGAGAATTGTAATTGTTGTAGTGTATGCTCCTTGTGACTCGGAACCTTCTGATAAGAAAGAAGATTTCTGGAATGAGCTAAAAGCTGTTTTGAGCCAGTTTGGTGCTAAAGAAAAAGTTATAATAGCAGGGGATTTCAGTGTTAGAGTAGGTGTGCAGAATGCAATTTCTGACAATGTTCTGGGTAAGTTTAATGATCCTTGTGTGAATGATAATGGTGAAAGATTAATTGAACTCTGCATTGAGAATGGTTTGTGTGTATCTAATACATTTTTCAACCACAAGTATATACACACATATACTTAGGAAAATCGTACTCTTGGTCAAAAGAGTGATAGATTTTGTTGTTTACGATCAGTGTTTGAAACACTTAGTTGTTGACACCCGTGTGATGAGAGGTGCGGATGTTGGTTCTGATCATTACTTGGTAGTGTCATGAGTGAAACTTAATGTTGGTTGGAGGAAAAGGAATAGGAAGAGACCCAGGATAGAAAGAATAAAGGTTGATAGGCTCCTTGAAGATCATCAGCGGTATTCTGACTTACTCAGAGAACGATTGAAGGATCTGAAATCTTGTGAGAGGGATGTAGAAAAGAAGTGGGAATGTTTTAAGAACTGTGTTGTCACTGCTGCTAAAGAGGTCTGTGGCACCACAATAGTGGGTAACAATAGAGGTGATGCTTGGTGGAATATGAGATTGATGAGGCAGTAAAGAAAAAGAAGGAAGCCTGTTTGGGGATGTTGCAAGGTAGAGTCTCTGTGGATGAATATCGCTGTAAGAAGCGTGAAGCTGCTAAGCTGGTTCGCCACAGTAAGGCAAAAGATAGGAAGGCAAATGTGGAAAGGCATGAACTGGCTTTTTGGAAAGATAGAGAGTCCTTCTGGAAGTACATGAGACTCAGGAAAAATAGGTGAAACAAAGTTGTAAGTTGTGTGAAGAATGAGATTGGGGAAATGATATGGGAGCCCAATGAGTTAATTGAGAGATGGGGCGAATACTTCTGTGAATTATTAGATCAGGAGAGCAAAAATGATTCTGAGACAGATGCAGATGTTGTCACAATGAGGAATGAAAGCACAGGAGGGATCTCAAGAGAAGAAGTGTGTAAAGCTCTAAAATCTCTTCAGAATGGTAAGGCTCCAGGAGTTGATGGCATAACTGCAGAGATGTTGAAGTATGGTGGTGACTCTATAATTGACTGGTTAACTGAAATTTGCCAGTTGTGCTGGGAGTTAGGAATGGTCCCTCGGGATTGGAAGGATGCTATTATTGTTCCCTTGTATAAGGGAAAAGGTGATCAGACTGAATGCAAGAACTATTGTGGTATTAGCCTACTGAGTGTGCCAGGGAAAGTGTTTGGTAAGGTTGTTATTGAAAAAGTGTGGGGTCTTACATCATTGAAAGTGTGGGATGTTCAGAGTGGTTTTATGCCTGGTAAAGGCTGCACTAACCAGATTTTTGCATTATGCATGATGATTGAAAAGTATCTGGCTGTTAGGAAGAAAGTTTTTACTGCCTTCATAGATTTAGAGAAAACTTATGACCGAGTGAATAGCACACTTTTGTGGAAGGTATTGAATGAATATGGTGTTACTGGGAATCTACTTAATAGTGTAAAAGCCATGTATGCTGGTAGTAGAGCTTGTGTACGAGTGAATGGTGTTTTATCAAAATGTTTTTCCATTGGTGCAGGAGTAAGACAAGATTGTGTAATGTCACCATGGCTGTTTAATATATTTATGGATGCATGCCTGCGTGAGGCCAAAATAGATAATAGTGGTTTATGTCTTGGTGATATCCGTGTGTGCAGATTGCTGTATGCTGATGACACTGTCCTGTTGGCAGAGAGCAAAAGTGAGTTGCAGAGTATGTTGACTCAGATGCACGAAGTTTGCATGAAATTCAAACTGAGTATAAATAAGGGAAAAACCAAAGTTATGGTGTTTGAGAGAGGAATGGGTAGCACTGAATGTAATGTAAGTATAAATGGCACTGTGATTGACCAGGTGAGTGAGTTTGTGTATTTAGGAAGCATGTTTGACAGAGAGAACAAGTTGGATGGTGAAATCAGTAGGCGAGTGAATTCTTCTTTGAAAGTCATAGCTGCTCTGGGAGGTTTTCACAGGAATGATGGGTTCTCTAGAGTGTCCCGCATGGCTGTGTATGAAACAGTAATTGTTCCTACTCTGATGTATGGCAGTGAAACCTGGGTACTGCAGAAGAAGCATAGGAGTCGTTTGTGTGCTGGAGAAATGCGTTACTTACATGGGGTTTGTGGCAAGACATGATCTGATTGTGTGAGGAATGAAGATGTATTGCAGTTGTGTGATGTGAAACAAAATGTTGTTAGCAAGGTGGAGACCAATATGCTTCGGTGGTTTGGCCATGTTGAAAGAATGAGTGATGAAATGCTTACTAAGAAAATATTTTCAACCCAAGTGGCAGGAAGGAAAGGCAGAGGAAGGCCAAGGAAGACATGGGTGGATCAGATTCAGGAGTGTCTGCATGAGAAAAAGATTATGAGTATGAAGTATAAAAGATCTTGTGTACAGTGTGTAATGGATATCAGTGAAGCACGAGTTGTATGTCAAGATCGCTGTAAATGGCAAAGTTTGATACGACAACAATAAGTAAAAATATCTGGAAGTTTGTATTTCTTTTTGGAACTAACCTGTGAATCTCAGAGAACAGCTTAGTGATATGTATTAATCTACTTGTACATTTTTTATACTAATGCCATAATTAAAATAAAATAAAATATTAACAAAAACTAAAACATGTTTTGCCAAATAAATACCTATGTCTTTAAATTTTAAAATAACATCATATGGCATGGTTCATGGAAATATTTAAAATTCACTATCTGGACCACGCTCCTGGTGAAATTGCACATTCTTGGTCTAGACCAACCTTTGTTTTACGGTTTTAAAGGAGATGTGTGAATGTTTGTTTGTTTTACTAATGGTATTACACACACCAAAAGGTACAGCAAAGTGAACATACCATTCTCTAATAGCTAGAAAAAAAAATAAGGTTTGCTTCATTGATCATCTGCTGCACTTTTATTTTTGGAAGAATACATGAACTGGTTTGTTAACAAATTGAAAAGGACAAAATCTATCTTTATAATCTTATTTTGCCAAATAATATTTTAGAACTGCAAATGCTATGCAAGGTACAAACTTGTCAAAGTTTTATCATTTATTTATAAATTTAATGGAAATGTTTGGCCATACACCTTTATGGGCAAAAATAGGTTTTTTGAATTCCAGATACTGTCCATCTTTTTTAACAAAAAAAAAAAAAAAAAAAAAAGAATTTTATGTATGTTTTTATTTTTCAGTTTGCTTTACTTAAGGATCTTTACTGCACTTTTCTAGCTCTGTTCATAGCATTCTTTTCTTCTAAACCAATGTTGTTATCATTATCACTTAAACTTCACAGCTTAAATTAAAGAAAACAATGTTCTTTGTTCTTTAAGCAAGAGAGGGGTGGGGGTGAGGGGTGGGGGACTGGGAGAGAGCAAAACATAGGATCTATATAGATTAATTCTTGGGAAACTAATAAAGTATAAAATTAAATATTTGTTACTTAAAAAGTGAGCAGAAATAAACCAATGGGTACTTCCCAATTTTTAAAGAAGGAATGGGAAAATAAAATTAATGAGTGGTTATTGGATATTTTGCTGGGTTTTAAATCCTGCAAGTGTGTCAGAGACTGTAACCCTGATCAGAAATTTTCAGTAGTAAGCACTAAAAAAAAAAAATCTGTAGTTTTTAGCTATTTTCAATAGGGAAAACTATTTTTAAAATTCATAGTTTTAAGCGTTTTTCAGTAGTAATGGATAAAAATAAATGATTACACACTTGGTAAAAAAAAATTGCCAGAGAAACAAAATGACCGTGTAAATTCATAAAAAAGCAAATTTTTGCTTAAAAAATTACCCATAAATTGAAGATACACAAATGTCAACCCCGCCTTCTCGTGGTACATCCTGTTCCCACTAAAGGGGCTCTGACGACCGCCAATAGCGGTATAACTATACCATTGGGATTAGAGGAAATGCTATCCCACACTCACCAACCTGCTTGGCCAGCGTGGTGAGTTATGGCCAAACCCCTCCAAAATGACTCCACAACTTAAATCTTGGCCCTCAGTCTCCGGCAGCTGGAATGTACCTGGCCAAGGCAGCGGCCAGTGCAACATGAAGGCAGAGGGTGCTTAGAATCCCCGGAGGACCGGACCAGGCTGCCATCTGATGCTGACCTTGGCGACGTATAACGGACGCTCCCTATCTTCTGATTCAAGGCTTCTTGAATTGGAAGAGGAACTACAAAGGATCAAGTGGGACATCGTCGGGCTAAGTGAGGTAAGGAGAAAAGGAGAAGATCTCATTGAACTGAAAAGTGGACATCTCTTCTACTATCGTGGGACAGATACTGGCAGAACTAGTGGTGTTGGATTTATAATAAACAAGGAACTGAAGGATAAAGTTGTAGAAGTTGAAAGTTCCTCTGACAGAGCTGCACGACTCGTTATCCAACTCTCGAGAAGATACCAGGCTCAGATTATTCAAACTTATGCACCCACCACAAGTCATGCTGAAGAAGAAATTGAAGAATTTTATGAGGAAATTCGTGATCTAAATAATAAAGGTAAGCAGCACTTGAAGATAATTATGGGAGATTTCAATGCAAAAATAGGGCAACGGCAACAGAATGAAACTTCAGTAGGTAAATTCGGTCACGGCAACAGAAACCAGCGTGGAAATACTCTCGTAGAGTTTGCAGAGGCAGAAGGGTTTTTCATCTTGAACTCCTTTTTCAAGAAAAAGCCACACAGGAAATGGACATGGAGACATCCAAATGGGACGACAAGTGAAATTGATTTTATTATGTGTAACGAAAAATTCGTCATAGAAGACTGCAGTGTGCTAAACAAGTTCAACACAGGCAGTGACCATAGATTGGTGAGATGTAAGATGCACCTCAACACTAAACTTGAACGTAGCAAGCTCATAAGACAAACAAAATGTATTGACATAACCAACCTTAAAAAACACCATAATACCTTTCAAATTGGAACTGAAGAACAGATTCTCTGCTTTAGAAGGCCTAACATCGGAAGAAGTGGATATTTCTGAAGTTAACAGAAAAGTAACCAAAGCTCTTATGGAAACAGCAACAAAATTAGCTGGGTCTAAGAACAAATTGCATGTGAACAAATTATCAGGAAAAACCAAAATGTTGATGCAAAAAAGAAGAGTGATGAGGACAACTAAAGATGTGACTTCCAAAGTGGAATATATAGAGCTATGCAAGACAGTACGAAAAAGTATCACTGAAGACGTAAGGAAATTCAACTGTGAACTAGTAAGGAAAGCAATTGAAAACAACCAAAGCCTAAAGATAGCAAAGGGACATCTCAGTAAGGGGAAAAAACAGATTATGGCACTGAGAAAAGAAGATGGTTCTGTAACAAGAAATAGAGGCAAAATTTTGACAAGAGTGAAAGATTTCTACTCCAAATTATATGAAAGGGATGATACATGTACTCCAGACATCATGAAAGGTACCAGTACCAGAGTTCTTCCAGTCCTTCCAGCAGAAGTTGCACATGCAATCAAGAACATGAAGCGGGGAAAAGCTCCAGGAGAAGATGGAATTACTGTAGACATCATACAAGAAGCAAGTGGAGAAATCGAAACAGTACTCGCCCAAATTTTCACTCGATGCCTTAATGAAGGGAAAATTCCTGAGGATTGGAACAACGCTACAATGATCTTGCTACATAAAAAAGGTGACATTGAGGATCTCAGGAACTACAGACCTATCAGCCTCCTATCAGTGGTTTATAAAATCTTCACTAAAGTTCTTTCACACCGCTTGAAGGTGACACTGGACATGGCTCAACCGAGAGAACAAGCTGGATTCAGGAGTGGCTACAGCACAATAGATCATATCCATGTACTGAGAGAACTAATTGAAAGAGCGAGGGAACATGAACTTCCATTGTGCATGGCTTTTATCGATTATGAAAAAGCCTTTGATTCGGTGAAACCATCAACAGTTGCAATGGCTCTGAAATCCTGCAGTATTGAAGATGCATACATTAATATTATTAATAAAATCTATGAAAATGCAAGTGCAAAGATTTGGCTGTTTGAAAATACAACACACATAAAAATTGGAAAAGGAGTGAGACAAGGTGACACCATATCTCCGAAGCTCTTTAATGCCACATTGGAAAATGTCTTTCAATCACTGAATTGGGAAAACAAAGGGATAAAGATTAATGGAGATTATCTAACCCACCTTCGTTTTGCTGATGACATAGTCATTTTTGCAACTACCCCATCAGAGCTACAGAGTATGATCCAGGAACTTGCTGACAAGAGTAAAGAAGTGGGATTAAAAATGAACTTTCAGAAGACAAAAGTGATGTACAATGCTTTTACAAGAAATGAAGATTTATCGATTGATGGAGAAAAGCTGGAGATAACAGACACGTATGTTTATCTTGGACAGCAGATATCAAGTGAGGGTCACATTGGTGAAGAAATTAACCGGCGTACAAAACTTGCCTGGAGAGCTTTTGGAAGAAACAGCATAATTTTCAAGAGCAATATGCCATTATGTCTTAAAAGAAAAGTGTTTGATCAATGCATCCTTCCAGTGCTTACGTATGGTGCAGAGACGTGGACCTTAGCTAAAAGAGACATACAAAGGCTGCAGACAAATCAAAGCAGCATGGAGAGGTGCATGCTTGGTGTAACCAGGAGAGATAAGAAGAGGAACACGTGGATCCGAAAAATGACAAGAGTGGAAGACATCATGATCAGAGTTAAATCCCTGAAATGGCAATGGGCTGGACATACTGCCAGAAGAACAGACCATCGATGGACAGCCGAAATTTTAGATTGGATTCCAAGGGACAGGAAAAGACCCAGAAGAAGACCACATGGGAAGATGGGTGGATGAAATTCGAAGGTATGCAGGGTGACATGGAGGAGACTGGCACAAGACAGACCGTTGTGGAGGAAACTTGGGGAGACCTTCGTCCAGCAGTGGGATTGATAATGGTTGACAATGATGATGATATATATTTTCTTGGTTTACTTCAAAAATTATACACAGAATGTATGTTCCAATGAGAACTATACAGCAAACAAAGTAAGTGCCTACACATACTGGAAGTTGTTGATGGTCGTGGTAATCTTCAAACCCCAAAAAGAATGAACAAAAAATGTTTTTTCCTGCAATGAACAAAAAGAAAAAAAATTGTTTATTGCAGGAAAGAATTCTAGTACTATTCCAGGACTTTAAGCAAAAATATGAAAAATTAAGGACTTTCTAAGCCCTGGAAAGGGAACTAAAATTTCAGAAAGTTTCTGGGATTCCATGGACTGTGATAACTCTGCACCTGGCCAGAGGCACTTGAACATCCAAAACATATTGAAAAATCAAGGGGAAATGCAACAATATCAAAAACATTTAAAAAAACACTCTCCAAAATGTTTAATCAATGTTAGAATCCAAGAAAACAGAAATAAACTTACGCACATCGTTAAAAAGGTCACTTCACTAAAATTTTCAATTTCCATAGTACATCCAATGCTTTCCATAATCCATAGCGTACGGATTATTTCCATAGTAATTGGAGTTTCTAGTGTGGTCATGACTCTCTCTCTCTCTCTCTCTCTCTCTCTCTCTCTCTCTCTCTCTCTCTCTATCTCTATATATATATATATAAAGTTTCTCTATCTCTCTCTCTCTATATATATATAAGTTTTTCTCTTTCTTTGAATAGACATGTTGGCGCAATTCCTTTTCTTTCATTATTTAGACATGTAGGTAAAGAAAATTTTTCATCTGACAAAGCTCGAAAAACTCCATCTAATGAAACAATCATGTCTTCTGCTTCATCATCATGTGTTTCTTTTCTGTCACCGGTTCCTATGGAGAGTTCCAGGCTCCTTACACCACTCAGAGGTAAAACAAATTCAAATGTCATTATTTCTTTGATATGTTACAGTAGAGATTTTTGCAAAATAATAACAATTACAAAAATGAAAATGTGATGTTCATGTTACAAGTTTTTATTACATAATTCACATGAGCAAATAAATATTTTAGTTGGAATTTCAGCTGTACACAAGCCTTGAGCCCATTAGCATTGGGGCTGGTACTGAAAACCTTGTAAAAATTCTTTGGAAAAAAAAGTTCAAGTCCTTAAAAGTGCTTGCAGAAGTTCATACTTC
Source organism: Macrothele yani (assembly GCA_039090855.1). Lineage (NCBI taxonomy): Eukaryota > Metazoa > Arthropoda > Arachnida > Araneae > Macrothelidae > Macrothele > Macrothele yani. The sequence continues at coordinate 97,202,343 of CM077005.1, read as the reverse complement.
AGTATAGTTCTTGAAAATGTAATTTTTCAAATACCCCCCCCCCTTCCCCCAATCTGCAAATGGAGCAATCTGAAAACACTTGCACTGGGTAGAATTCCATGTAATAAAAAATGTAAACTCCTTAAGGGTCTTTGCTGAAAACATTTTAGCAGTTAATGATTTCTTGTTTGTTTGTTTTTCTTTGTTCTAGTGTACAGAGAAGGAAGGGGACATGTCAGGAAAAACACCCATACGCGCGCACACACACACACACACACACACACACACACACACACACAAAGCCTCTAGCTGGTTGCTGTTCCATGTTCAACATCAAGGAACTCCACAGTTTGGAGATTTCAAGCTTTGTGATGATTATATATATTTATGTACAGCTGATGAAGCTAAGCTAGAGCCCAATGGAACCTTGGTTAGCACAAAAAACAAAATATTTATGAAATAAAGAACTCTATTTTGTGTGTGAGTGCTAGAAATGTGCAGGAGGATAAGGGACTGCAATGGGAGGGGGAGCGTAGAAGCTGGTAGCTTTGTATTTTGTGGGAAGTAGCTTAAATGGGCAGCAAGGTTCCCAACATCCTTGAAAGTCTTTGAATTTTTCCAATGTCCTTAAGAATCCTTGAATTTTGTTTATGCTCCATTAGAAGTACTTAATATTTCTTTTCAGTAGTGCCCAGGCTACAGAGTTTGATATTGACACATTTCCAGTTTTCTGACAGCTGCATAAAAACTAAAGGACTATATATGGTGTTGAGCACAGTGTCTTTGTAATCATGTGGTGAAAGCCAAATGCATTGCAAGTAAATTTGTTTTTTATAACTTTTAACCATTGACAAAAATCTGCAAAAGGCAGTCACGTAGCTTTCACCATAAACTTTGTGGCAGACTCAGAACTTGTCAAACATGTATAGAAATCTCCAACACTTTATTAGAATCTGTCAACATTTTTATTTATTTAAATGTGTATGTTTTTTTTTTTTTTTTTTTTTTTGGTACATTTAATTGATGACAGTCACTCAAAACTATCTGCTTGGGACCTGCAAGTTTAATAGAAATTTCAATATATGTTAAAAGTTTTATACATTTCAATTTGCATTATGTGCCTTTGTTGGATCAAATTTTTTTAGCATCAGTGAAGTTTGTTTTGCAATGTTTGTTGCAAGTTGCTTTTACATACATAACGTCCTTGACAATATTTCAGAGTCCTTGAATTCTATTTAGTAACAAAAGTGAGAACCCAGGGGAGGGAATGGATGTCACTTGTCTCCTTACCAATGGAGCTCTATATCTTATGACTAAAGTGCAGAAGTTGAGGCAAAATGCCTTAAAATGCTTTTTTTGCCTTTTCGGCTCATATTTGAAGAAAATGCCTTTTTATGTTTTTAATGCCTTTTTTTGCCTATACTCAACAAATGCACTATTAAGTTTTGATAACAATCTAGCATGCAGTACGTAGTGTTTCCAGGTAAGCGCATAATTTTTTTAAGTTATTCATTTCTTTTAAAAACTCGTTTTTAGGGTATAGGTGTACAAAACCATAAGGTAGGTGGCATTTTCTCTAAAACGAAATCACAGTCGGCAGACATTTGAAAGTAAACACGAGTACAATCGGTACATTCAAAACGAGGTGCTCCAATTTAAGCAGCGGTGGCAGACGCATGCGCAGAGTCTGCGATGGTCGGCATCTCATTTTATGTTCTGCTCTTCCTAGAATCCTAGATGATAGTTTCTGTGCATGGTGGAAGTATCCGAATCCAGTCAGATAACATTGTAACCAATCAAGCTACAGTGAAAGCCAATAATGCACGTACACACATAAGACCTTGAACGTAAGTGCAAAACAAGGGAGGAAAATTCTGTTAGTTCGCTACCCCTAATAGATTTGGCTTTGCAACCAAGTGAAACAATAATGCCGAAAACTGCTTCTTCAACCAGTGCTAAATTAAGTCGGTATGTTCAAGAGTACGGAAGTGATATCTTGTCCACTGATGGAATGGTGTTGTTTTGTAAAATATGCGATACGAAACTGAATTACGAAAAGAAATTCTTCATTTCACAACATTTGGCAACAGCTAAACATAAAGCTGCTGTTATTCGGAAGATTGGTGAAAAAAAGACATGTTTGATTTCGTCATTCGCTTCTACTTCGAGCAAGCAGTCACAGTTTGCAAGTGATTTGTGCCATGCTTTTATAGATGCTGGAATACCTTTGTGAAAGCTGGAAAATTATTCACTGAATAATTTTTTGGAGAAATATACAAAGGAAAATATTCCGTGCGAAGCAACTTTGCGGAAAACATAATTAGATTCCTGCTACGTCGGTATAATGAAAGAAATACGAGAAGATGTCGGGGATAAAAATATCTGGATCAGTATCGATGAGACAACAAATGCCACGGGAAGGTATGTGGCAAATGTTGTTATAGGTACAATGGAACCTGCTCAGCCCTCAACTATCTACTTACTTACATCAGAACAACTTCCAAAAAGAAATAGTAGCACGATTTCTCAGCTTTTTGCCTCTTCATTAGCTCCTCTTTGGCCTGGCGGAATAAAGTATGAAAATGTACTATTGTTTTTAACAGATGCAGCTCCTTATATAAAAAAGGCTGCCCACAGCCTGAAAGTTCTCTTTCCAAAAATGCTTCATTTAACTTGTTTGGTTCATGCTCTCCACAGAGTAGCGGAGGAAGTACGTGGGTTATTTCCGGATATTGATGCGTTAGTGAGTAATGTGAAAATATTTTCCTTAAAGCTCCTCATCGAGTTCATTTATTCAAAGAGATAGAAGAGATCTTGTCAAAATCTGCCTAAACAGATTTTGACAAGATGGGGAACATGGATATCAACCGCTGTATATTACGCAAATAATTTGAGCAAGATTGCTGAAATTGTTAACAGTTTTCAAGAGGATGAATCCTGCGCAATACGCAAGGCTCAACAGATACTAGCTAAAGATTCCATTCGTAACGATTTAACTTTTATTCAAGCACACTTTTCACAGTTGCCCGATATGATTACTTTGCTGAAAAAAAGAACGAAACGTTAGTCAAGGCCTTGAAAATATTAAATGATGTAGTTAGTACAATTAAATGTGTTCCCGGGAGAAAGGGTCAAATCATGAGTGAAAAATGTCAACGAGTTCTTTCAGCAAATAATGACTTGGAGAAAATCAAAGTCACCGCTAAAATACTCCAAGGTGAAAGTTCATCTTCTATTGAAATGGATCCTACAACTGCCTCATGTTTCAAATACGCTCCCATTACCTCCGTAGAAGTTGAAAGATCATTTTCACTTTTAAAACATATCCTAAGTGACAGAAGTCAGAGTTTCATGTTCGAACATTAAAAAAAACACCTAGTACTTGTGTGTAACCGCAAAAATAAGTAAGTGATAATCTGGTAAATGATTTTGCCAATTCAGCTTAACACCTGTGTATGATTCAGAATTTTTCGACCACTTCTATAAATGCCTATTTTTGATGCCTATTTTGATGCTTTATTTCGCTTAATTGCCTGCCTATTTTTAGCATTTTTACTGCCTCAACTTCCGGGCTTTACTTATGACCTTTCTAATGAGATGAACAGTTGTGTTTCCATCTCTGCATATATCGTAAAACTGTCTCTAAAAACATTGATAATGGTTTGGAAGGAGGATGTGATGAATTTGTAATCAGCATCAGCATTTTTTTTTTTTTTTCAAAATTAATGCCCAATGAAAAACAAAAATGGATTTAAAAAAAAATCTATGTACTAAAAATTTTTGAAGCTTTTTAAGTTTATTTGTAGGAAAGGCTGGTCTCTCCACTACTAGTGTCTATCTGTTCTTTATTATTTTGCACTTGGATTGGAGAAACATGCTGGATTAGAGACTGCACTTCAGAAAATGCCACTGACAAATTGTAGAATTTATAGCAGGCTTGTTTCTGGTGATGGTTTGCCTCCACGGGGCGCTTCGCTGGGAAACAATATCGCACATGACAAGTAGCGAATGCCTCTATGAATCTTGGAAACTGACACAAATTTAAGCTTCAGTATAAATTAGTGTTGAGGTACCAGCTAGTTCTGTGTGACATTGGCCAAAAGATCCCAACTCACTGGATTTTGTTCTAGAATCCTTACGTGGAATGACTGATTGAAACCGTCAGCTGGTCCAGCAAGGAAACAACCTGGAATTTCTGAATGGCATACGAAAAAGAGATTTCGACTGAGTGAGTGTAAGATTGGTGTATGGTGTATGGAATACAAGAGGAATAAATGGAAAGATGAATGAAGTGAATGAATAAGTATAGATTGAATGTGCTGTTTGTAAGTGAAACTAAAAGGAAGAAAATTGGGATAGAAAAAGTTAATGGAACCTCGAGTGTGTGGTCTGGAGTGTTGGATAATGTGAAAAGACTGACTGGTGTAGCTATGATTTTAAATAAAAAGATGAAGAACAACTTGATTCACTGTGGCTGCATAAGTGAGATAATTCTTTAGATTCATTTGAAAGTGAAACTTCAGAGAATAGTAATTGTTGTAGTGTATGCTCCTTGTGACTTGGAAACTTCTGATAGGAAGGAAGATTTCGGGAATGAGCTAAATTCTGTTTTGAGCTAGTTTGGGTTAAAGAGAAAGTTATAAAAGCAGGGGATTTCAATGCTAGAGTAGGTGTGCAGAATGTGATTTCTGATAACATTCGGGGTTAGTTTAATGATCCTTATGTGAATGATAATGGTGAAAGATTAATTGAACTCTTCATTGAGAATGGTTTGTGCGTATCTAATACGTTTTTCAACCACAAGTGTATCCACCCATAGACTTGAGAAAACCATACAGTGTAATAGATTTTTTTGTTTACGATCAACGTCTGAAACATTTAGTTGTTGACACTCGTGTGATGAGAAGTGCAGATGTTGGCTCTGATCATTACTTGTTAGTGTCACGAGTGAAAGTAAATGTTGGTTGGTGGAAAAGGAATAGGAAGAGGCCCATGATGAAAAGAATAAAGGTTGAGCGGCTCCGTGGAGACCGTCAGCGTTTCTGTAATTTACTCAGAGAATGACTGAATAAGTTGAAGTCATGTGACAGGGATGTAGAAAAAAAGTCAATATGTTTTAAAAACTGTATTGTCATTGCTGCTGAAGAGGGTAACATTAGAGGTGATGCTTGGTGGATCAGTGAGATTAAAGATGCAGTAAAGAGAAAAAAGGAAGCATATTTGGGAATGTTGCAAGGTAGAGTTTCTGTGGATGAATATTGCAGTAAGAAGTGTGCAGCAGCTAAGCTAGTTTTCCAGGGTAAGGCAAAAGTTAAGAAGGAAAATGTGGAAAGCATGAATTGGCTTTTTGGAAAGATAGGAAAACCTTCAAAAAGTACATAAAACATAGGAAAAATAGGGGAAATAAAATTTTAAGTTGTGTGAGGAACAGGACTAGAGAAATAATAAGGGAGGGAGCCCAATGCGTTAAGTGAAAGATGGGATGAATGCTTCTGTGAGTTATTAGATCAAGAAAGCAAGGGTAATTCTTAGGCAGAAGCAGATGATGTCACAGTAAAGGTAGAAGCACAGGAGGGATCTCAAGATTAAAGGTGTGTGAAGCTGTAAAATCTCTTCAGAATGGTAAGGCTTCAGAAGTAGATGGCATAACTGTTGAGATGTTAAAACATGGTGGTGACTCTGTAATTGACTGGTTAACTGAAATTTGCCAGTTGTGCTGGGAGTTAGGAGTGGTCCCTCAGAATTGGAGGGATGCTATCATTGTTCCCTTGTGTAAAGGAAAACGTGATCAAACTGAATGTAAGAACTATTTACATGGTATTAGCTTGCCTAGTGTGCTAGGTAAAGTGTTTGGAAAGATTATTATTGATAAGGTATGAGGTCTTACACCAAAGAAAGTTTCGCATGTTCAGAGTGGTTTTATGCCTGGTAAGGACTGCAGTAACCAAATTATTGCAATGCATGTTGATCAAAAAGTATCTGTCTGTTAGTAGGAAAGATTTAGAGAAAGCTTAGCACTGAGTAAATAGGATACTTCTGTAGAAGGAAATGAATAAATATCGTATTACTGGAAATCTACTTGATTGTATGAAAGCTGTATGCTGGCAGTAAAGCTTGTATACGAGTGAATGGTATTGTATCAAATTGGTTTTCTATTGGAGCAGGAGTCGGACAAGGTTGTGTAATATCACCACAGCTGTTTAATATATTTATGGATGCATGCATGTATGATGCTAAAATGAACAATACAGGTTTATGTCTCGACAATATCCCTGCATGCCAATTGCTGTTTGCTGATGATACAGTCCTGTTGGCAGAGAGCAAAAGTGAGTTGCAGAGTATGTTGTCCCGAATGTACAATGTTTGTATGACATTCAAATTGAGTATAAGTAAGGAAAAATCCAAGGTTATGGTTTTTGGCTAAGGAACTGTTAGAACTGAATGCACGATAAGTCTTAAAGGCAGAGAGATTGACCAGGTGAATCAGTTTGTATATTTAGGAAGTGTGCTTGACAGAGAGAACGAATCAGATGGCAAAATTAGTAGACGAGTGAATTCTTCTTTTAGCTGTGTTAGGAGGATTTCACAGGAATGATGTGTTCCCAAGTAAGTCCCAAATGGCTGTGTATAAAGTGTAGTTGTTCCTACTCTGATGTACGGCAGTGAAACCTGGGTACTGCAGAAGAGACATAGGAGTTGTTTGTGTGCTGGAGAGATGCGTTACGTGAAGGAGGGGTGGCAAGATACGCTCTGATCATGTGAGGAATGAAGATGTGTTGCAGATGTGTAATGTGGGTCAAAATAAGCTGTGGCGTATATGAGTTCAAAATTGAAATTTCGGCTCACACGGCTTATACAGCATGGCGGCGTATACAGCTTCTTTTTCTTTTTTTTTTTTTTTTTCGGAGCAAAATTATGAAAACGTTTTGACTTGTTCCATTCTTTTTTCCGCGGGAAGATATGTCAATAGAGAGGGAATGGAATAACGATATTACAGCCATGCGCAATAAATCCCACCCACCACCTCTTAAAACAAGACATGAAAATAATAGGTTATAGGATTGAGGTGGGACAGGCAAGAGAGAGGTGACTCCGATAAAACTCAGAAAAAATCTGTGGCTGGGGAAAACTTTGCAGGGAATCGATCTTGTTAGCAAGGATCGCCCTTGTTTCATGCTCCTAGCAACTAACTCTCTTTGAACTCATGACGTCATCAGCTTCGCTCTGAGGCTAACGCTCTCTCTCCCCTCTTGAAACGGGATATCCAACTACCACCCAAGATCGATTGTCATTGGTCAATGACAGCACGTGCAAATTTTGTCGGTGACGTGTGCATTCGTTGCATTCAGTTCGCCAAATCGCATTTTCTCTTGTACGCTACGCGTAGTTCTACATTATCATGGAAAGTAAAATGATGAAACACAGAAGTTATACTTCTAGTTTTAAGCTAATGGTAAATAAATATGTTTTTTCGAATCCTGGAAAAACATCAAAACTTTGACGATCATTTCGGGCTTCACTGAAGCAAATATTGTTTCTAAAAACTGCGGTGAAACGCCAGAAGACAGTGAAAGTGATGCGGACGACCCTGAAGTTTTTTAGATGATGAGCTTTTAAAACTTTTTAATTTGGACAGTGAAGTTTCTGATTTTGATGGATTTGATTGAAAAACTATGTGTACCAGATATTTTCAGAATGTTGTGCGTGTATTTTTTAAATTCTTGAGGTATAAATGTTTTATAATTGGTTTAAGCGCCTTATGAATTCTTCAAGCAAATTTTTATAAAATAGGTAGTAGGGTAAGTGTTATCCTTAAGATAAAATCTTGTTTAATTGATATTTTATTTATTATTTGAAAGATCAGGTACTATATTTTTATCTACGTAATGTTTTCAAGACTCTGCCATGGTACTACCCCAAGGTAAGTAGATTATAGAAGGTAGGTCCGAGAGTAGGTTTTCGAAGCTAGTAGTTCTAAACTCTCAGATGGGGTAAGTTTTGTGACATCAAAGGTGCAAACGGAGTTAGCAATAGGTCAAAGTTGAGACTGACTTCCTGCCTAAGGTGTGCATGCTTTCTAGAATTTATGCCAAGTTTCAGCGACTTTTGTCCAGTATTTTGCAAATGATACACATTTTTGCAGTGAATTAATAGTCAGTTTATAAATATTTTTTTATTAATATATTTGGTCAAAGCAGCTTTTTGAGCATTGTGCATTAATAGATATGCCTGGTTGCCCTGTTGCGTGTTGTGGCAACAGCAAAAGATCGAAAGATTCCAACTTAAATTTTCATCGAATTCCAAAGGGCAGTTTGAAAAAAGCACAGATGAACTCATGTGAACGAAAAGATGCATTCAACGCTGACAACGCCAAAATATGCTGTGCCCATTTTGATGAGGATTTTGAAAGATATTTAAAAAGTGAATTAATATGCTGCAATTCTTGCCTCGCCTAAAATCAGGTGTGATTCCTCACATTAATATATTTGGTGGTTGTGCTTCAAGCACAAAGCTAGAAGGCTCAAAGCGTGCTGAAAAAAAAAAAAGTATCAGCAGTTTTTGTCAGAAGTAATGCAGAATTTTATACCAAAGAATGCCAGATTAAGTCCAGATTTGCAAATTCAGTCTGTTGACGACTAGCTGAAAGTAAATCTTTTCATTTAGCTTGAGAGCGAAATAGAAGAATAAAGAAAGCAAATTGCACCATTAAAAATATGTAAAAAAGCTCAATAAAATAAATTCTGAGTTACGATCGAAACTTTAGTATTGGAAAACCAAAGCTAAAATCTATTATTTGAAAGCTAGAAATGTACAATCTGAAAATGCATTGCTGGGGGGGGGGGGATTCTGTTATTGCTGAGGAAAACGGTGAAAAAAGCAAAAGAAACTTTGAGCAGAATTTTTTCAAAAAGCATATCAGCAGAGGTGGTCATACAACATATCTAGCAAGTTCTTGTATAGAAATTGTTCAAAAATTTGAAAGTGTTTTCCTGAAAGTCCATGGAGAACAACTTGCGAAACATCATATAGTTAAGCATTTATCTTTGGAACTCAAAAAGGTGTTTCCAGAGGTAGATGAAAAAATCGTACATCTTCACCCAAAATTGAGCATTTTTATCAGGATTAAATTCCTTAATAATTGTATGACTGAGTTATGATCAAAACTTCAGTATTAATATGAAAAAAAAATGAACAATGGGCAAAAAGTTCCCAAAAGTAAAACAAACTCATCATGACAGGTGCTTCAAACTCAAAAAGGTATATTCTTTGCATTTCTGTTACCTAAAATGCAGCAATTTTTTTTCTGAAAATAAAGAAATATATGCACAGTTGTTAAATGTTACAAATCATATCATACGACATCTTAACATAAACATCGGAAATTTCTTTTTATCCGGAATGTAGAGATCTTGTTTCTCGCTCTTTGCAGCAATCTGTATGATAACACACTACATTTGATCTTTTATTTATTGTAACTAGAATAACGCGTACACGGAATGAATTAATTTTTATAATATTTAACACCCAGTGCCCAGCTGAAAGTTTGAAAATGACTATAAATTTCATGTACACACCTGAAAATCAAACACAAAATTTATCAACTTTCATAGCTCTTGATCTTTAGTTTTAAAAAAATGGTGAAGGTATTTGTATGGATAGTGAACGGCAGTATTTCTTTTTAAAGTACTAGCTACTTAGATAATTAATTTTATTGCGATTTTAGTTTTTACTTTAAAAAGTTTCTAAGCGCAAATTTTAATTTTTTGCAATTTTTTCAATATATTTATACTTTTTTTGGAAATCGAAATAAATTTTGTTGCCTTGTATTTGAAGGTACTGTCCATTAATGCAGTGTAAAATATTCTGAAATATTTTATTTAAGGGTTTTCCATAAAGTCTTGAAGTTTTACACCCAAAGGCTTCTCTTAAAAGCTTGTAAAATGCTAAACAGAATACTTTGGTCCTTAGCTGCTTTGCACCTTTGATGTCACAGGGGTGTGGTACCCAGTAGCCAATACCGCTCAACCCGTTTATGGACCTACCTCTACTATCTACTTACCTTGGTACTACCCCACCTTACTGCGAAGGTGCGGTGTATACAGAGGGGCGGCGTTTCTGGTGATTTTTTTTCATTCCGCCCCCTTTTTTTTTTATCGCTGCGGCGTATATATAACCTCTGAATCTCAGAGAACAGCTTAATGATATGTGTGTGTGTGCGTATGTATAAATGTGAAACTGGCTGACACATTCATTATCAGGTTTGTGAGGTCTACAGTCAAACTGCCATGAATGAGGAAATGGGTCAGTCAGTTCAATGGAGATTGTAAGAACATGCACGGCATGGAGTGGCCGACCATGGGTTTTCAATGATGATTTAATGCATGCAGTCAATGCAAAAGCTCACGAGGAAAGACGTTTCACAATTTCGGCACTTTCTTTGCATCTCCCACAAATTTTAAGGACTGTTCTCTATGAAATTGAGATAGGTCGTTTGGGGTTTCAGAAATTGTGCTCACACTGGGCGCCAAAGGTGCTCTCCGAGGAGCACAAAAGCGAGCACTCAGCACAGGGATAACTGGTTTTCCAGTTATTTGGAGTGTGGCGCCCCCACGGCCCAAGCTGACCTTGTGATGGATCATCTTGTCATTTCTTCTTGAAACGATGATGCTACCAAAGGGGCAGCTGATGGGGAGTGGCAACCCCACGGCCCGAGCCGACGTGTACTTTATGATGATTTTCCCATTTTTATGTTCTTCGTTGTTCTCTTGACACGCACCCGCCTCAGTTGTAGGTTGCTGAGGTTGTAATTATGCGCCAGCTCTGGATTTTAGTTTCTCTTTTTCTTTCCTGTCTTCTCCATTTTATGTTCCCTTCTTTGTTTCTCCGAGCTAGTTAGCTAGACCTACCTGCACGTTTGCCGTGTGCGGTGACCCACAAGGTCAAAAAGGGGATGCTGGAGGCCGGGGTGCTGTTGTCGCCAGTTGCCAACACTCCTCTTTGCCCCCTGCTTCACCCTAAATGGGCTGCTAGGACCTAACCCACTCCTAGTCAATGAGGTCTGTGGCTGAGTGGAGTCCAGACCTCTAACAGCTTGTCGTTTCGTACGACAGGGTGAGTCTGAGGATAGGATGTTCCCCAGGCACGGGAAAGTCTGGGTGCACGCCGAGCGCATGTCTGCCCTATTAACTTGCTATATCCGCTTCCTATCCCTAGAGCCGTATTCTGTGTCCACTTGGGCTTGCGGACCTCCGGCTCTCCCTCATTGGGCTCGGTTGTGGGTGGGGAAGTCGGCGGACGAATTCTTAATTTTTTTCATGGATGAAAATAAAGTTTCCCACGAACCTAAAATCAAAAGAGGTATTGAGGAAGGTTCAGCTCCTTCCGCCAAAAAGCATATCCCTGATTCTTCGAATGTTCATTTCTTTTTTGTGCACTCATCGGACCCTTCAAAGCCTTTGAGTGCAAATTGTCAATTTTGGATTAATGAAGCACTTCAATCCATTGCAAGCTCTCCAAAGAGCATAAAGAAACTCCAGTCTGGAGATCTTCTTGTAGAGATGTCCACTGTGGTCTACAGTTTCACACTTCTTAACACCACCATGCTGCTTGAGACTCAGGTCAAAATAACACCACATGGATACCTAAATACATCTCGAGGTGTTGTCTCCTTTCAGGACCTCATTGAGTGTACCAATGATGAACTTCTTGAAGAACTGAGGAGTCTTGACGTTACGGGAGTGCGGCATATTCTTTTCAGGCGGAATGGGCAGTTCATCCCATCCCGCAACATCATTTTAACATTTGACAGCCCTTCCCTGCCTACGTCCATCAAGGCAGGATATCTTCACCTCGAGGTATGACCGTACATCCCTAATCCTTTTAGATGTTTTAGGTGTCAGTCGTACGACCATTCTCAGCAGTCTTGCAGGAGCACTCCTAGGTGTGGGCGCTGTGATGCCACAGACCATCATTTACCAGACTGTGTGGCCGAGGCCAGGTTTTGTGTGAATTGCAGGGGTTCACACTCAGCGTCAGCCAAAGATAGTCCCAAATGGATGGAGGAGAAAGAAATTCAAAAGCTGAAAACGGTTGAGAATATTTCCTATTTTGAAGCCAGAAGGAAGGTGGTTCCTGTTTCATCTGCTTAGTGATCTTATGCATCAGTGGTGGTTGCCAAGTCTACAGTTGCCATTCAAACTGACAGTCAGATCCTCCCTAAATGTCCCTACAATCTGGACGATATCGTTGCAGCTGGGCTGGAGGCACTCCAGTCTTGAGCTAGGGGTCTGAAAGCGGCACCCACCACTTCGCCGAAGCATACTCACACCGCCACCAGCAAGGGAACTCAGGCCACTTCTTCTGGCAAGAACACCAAAGCCAAGAACAAGAAGAGCGTTTCTTCTCCTCCAAAATCTCAGCAAACTACTCAACGGTGAGCGAATCCCGTTAAGACACTTGGGACAAAGCATACTCCCATCTTGGCCCCTGGTCACACACACCCCCTTTTGGGGGACCGGTACTTGTCAGAGGAGATGGACGCTGACCTCGTTTGAGCAGTCAGTATAGTTCATTTTATTTCCTTTTTCATCTCACTCCTAACCATGGCTTCAATACTTCAGTGGAACTGCCGAGTTTTTCGGACGAGTTTTGATGACGTGAAACATCTGCTTTTGTTGTACTCTCCGGTGTGCCTTTGTCTACAGGAGACAAAACTTAAACCATCAGACCTGCTTTCAGTTCGAGGCTACAGTGCATTTCGGACAGAAAATGTGTCAGGAGATATAGCCTGTGGGGGAGTCGCTATTCTTGTCCCTCACCGGGTTCCGGTCTCTTCTGTTAAGGTATCCACAACTGTGCAATCTGTGGCAGTTCATATTTCTGTGCCCGTGCCTCTTACTGTCTGCAGTGTCTATCTGCCGCCAGATGAGGATGTGAGCATCTCTGTTCTGGAGAGCTTGGTTGATCAGCTGCCTTCACCCTTTCTTCTACTGTGTTACTTCAATGCCAGTCATCCTTTGTGGGGTAGTGTGACTTCAATGCCAATCATCCTTTGTGGGGCATCAGCACAAGAGGTCATCATATTGAGTCTCTTCTGTCCTTGGCCTCTTTGTACCTTTTTAACACCGGTGCTGACACATACTTCCATGAGCTGACAAGATCCTTCAGTGCAATCGATTTGACTTTGGGATCACCATCGATTATTGCTGATTGGTCATGGGCAGTGTGTAACGACCTCCACAGGAGCGACCATTTCCCAATTGTGCTTCCACATATTGTGAACGTTCCATCTTTTGCCTCCCGCCCACCTCGACAGAGGATGGATCATGCCAGATGGGGGAGGTCTTCACATCGTCCGCAGTGATATCTTCTACCATGGTGACCCAAGTGTCAATCAACGCAGCTGTTCTCAATGTCACGAATTGCATTATTCAGGCGGCTGATCTTTCTATACCAAAAACATGTACGAAGCTCCCAAGAAGTCCGAAGCCTTGGTGGACCCCTGAATGCACAGCAGCTAGGAGAGCTCAACATGAGGCCTGGTCTATGTTTCGGCGTTATCCAACCGATGCCAATCTCGTTGCATTTAAATGAGCAAAATCCTACGCTCAGTTGGTGCGTCGACGTAGCAAGAGAGAGTCTTGGATCCAGTATGTTTCATCTCTCACTTCACGTGCCAGTTCGAAAAGTGTGTGGGACAAGATTCGTAAGATCCGGGATAACTACAGCTCTCACCAAATTTCCATTCTCGAGAGTAATGGTTGCACATATGCTGAAGTCGGGGAGATTGCAGATTGTTTGGGTGAGGCTTTTGCAGCTGTGTCTAGTGATATGGCTTATCCTTCCTCATTTAATAGGATTAAGTCACAAGCCTAACACCAGAAGATCTCGTTTACCCATTTTTACGACATGGCTATAACTCCCCCTTCTGCACGGTTGAACTATGGGTGGCTCTGCATTGGTCCGGCACTACATCTGTCGGTCCTGATGGCATCCACTATGACATGCTCCGTCATCTCTTGCAGTCATCTGTCAAGAATCTTTTAATCCTGTACAAGCCGCCCCGGTGGCGCAGTGGTCTAAGCGATGGCCTCTGATCATTCGTCCGAAAGGGGTTCGGGTTCGAATCCCGGTGAGGCATGGATGTTGTGTTTGTCTTGTGGTACTGGTTCTCTCCCTCCCCTGGAACCAGTGACCCTAAATTAGGGACGGGCGACTGCTTATAGCCCATTGAGTTGCTCACGGTGGTCGTTAAACCTCCAAAAATTAAAAAAAAAAAAAAAAAAAAAAATCCTGTACAATCGCATTTGGTTAGAGCACAATTTCCCGGAATCTTGGCAAAAAGCTTTTGTTCTGCCTTTTCCCAAGCCTGGCAAGGATCTTAAGTCTCCCTCTAGTTATCGTCCAATTGCTCTCACTAGCTGTCTGTGTAAAGTTCTGGAGCGCATGGTTAATTTCTGGTTAATTCATTTTTAGAACAAAATCACGTACTTTCACCATCACAAAGTGGCTTTTGCCATCATTGTTCACCTCACGATCATCTCCTGCACCTTGAGACATCCGTGCGCGAGGCGTTTGTGCGTAGGCAGCACCTGATTTCTGTTTTCTCTGACATCGAGAAAGCCTATGATCGTGCTTGGTGGCAAGGGATTATCTGTGACCTCCACGCATGCGGATTGCGAGGAAATCTTCCGACGTTCATTGTAAATTTTCTTCGCAATTGGGTGTTCCCGTTGCACCTGGGTATGGCGCTCTTGGCACCATTCCATTAAGCACAAGGTGTTCCTCAAGGTTATATTTTGTCTGTCACATTGTTCATCCTCCATATTATTTGTCTTTTCACAAATCTTCCTCCTGCGGTTATATTCTGCTCGTCATCAAGCATGAATTTTATTGAAAGGCAGTTGCAGTCTGCGATTAACCAGATCGTTATTGCGGCGAATAGCAATGGCTTCGTTCCTTCTCCCGACAAGACAGCGTGTGTCCATTTCTGCCGGAGGTGTGGCCTCCATCCTGACCCAGAGCTCTATTTAGACCGTGTAGCCATACTAGTTTTGCCGGAGACAAGTTCCTTGGACTGACCGTCGACCGTGTGCACATTCGGCGGCTCAAGATTTCGTGTCTGCTTGCTCTGTCTATTCTAAAGATCCTTTCGAGAGTCTCGTGGGGTGCAGACAGGATCTCTTTGTTTCGTATTTACCATTCTTTAATATGGTCGAAACTGGATTATGGTTGTATTGTGTATGGCTCTGCGCGTCATTCTGCCCTCCGGCCTTTGGATGCTGTTCACCATCAAGCACTGCGTCTTTGTACAGGAGCATTTCGAACATCTCTGATTCCCAGCCTTTACGCTGACGCAAACAAACCATCTCTTGAATTACGCAGACTGCAGCTGTCTGTTCAATTTTACTTGAAACTTCGATTTTTTCCAGACCATCCTTTGTACGATGCAGTTTTCCATCCCCAGCATGCTCGTTTATTTGAGAACCGGCCCTCGTGCATTCCAACCTTTGGTCTTCGTATAGCGGCCATAGCTTATGATGCAGGGCTCGACTTGTCACTTGCTGGAGAGACCAGGGTCGTTGGGAACCCGCCGTGGCAGCCTTTTGGGGTTGTCACTGATCTCAACTTTACTTCTTTTGATAAGTCCTCAACCCCTGCTTCCGTGTACCAGCAGCTCTTCGCTGAGCACTGTTCCCCTCAATTCAGAATACACTCCCATTTTCACTGATGGCTCCAATCCAAGATGCATGGAGTTGTTGGATCCACGGCTGTCTGTGTAGATAACGTCTCTGTTGCGTGAATCCCAGCTGAGGCGACGGTGGTTTCGGCGGAGATGCATGCTGTGTATCTCGCCCTTCTCCATGTTCAGTCGAGTTCTCATCATCGTGCTATGGTCTATACGGATTCCTTAAGTATCATGCAGCCTTTGTCATCTGCGGATTGCCATGACCATCCTTTTCTCTTGGATGTGAGATGGTTGTTTCGTCGTTTGCTCGAGGCCGGTTTTCAGGTTCAGTTTTGCTGGATTCCTGGGTGTGTTGGAATCTCAGGTAACGAGTGTGCTGATGCCGCTGCTAGATCTGCTTCCTCTTTAATCGTCACACCCTTGCCACCGTTTCACTGCGATTTGCGCTTTCTTGTTCAGGATCATGTCAAGCGAACGTGGTGGGGTCTGTGGGACCAAGAGGTTGAAAATAAACTGCATCGTATTAAACCTATTCTTGGAATCTGGAAATCCTGATATCGTCGGAACCATAGGGAGGAAGGTGTGCTTGCGCATCTCCACATTGGGCATTGTCGTTTCAACTCACTGCTTCTTGCTGTGTGGCGACACTGCGCCGATGTGTGAGGCATACAATTGCCAACTCACTCTCACTCATCTTTTGTGTAGCTGTGTTCGTTTTCGTGATGTATGTTTTCACTTCCTTCGTTCTCATTTGTTGACAGAGGATGCTGCAGCGGCTCCTAGATGACCACTGCTATAGTGTCGTTTTTTGTTGTTGTTTTTTTCATTTTAAAAACATATTGACTTTTTAAATGTTTCTAGCTTTTACCCCTTCCATCATTCTCATTTTTCACTTTTACTGAATCAGCCAGATTTTAGGCATTATACCATGTTTTTAATACTGTTTGTTTGATTGTTTTGTGTTTGGCGCTCTTTGGCCACACATGGCCCTTGCGCCATAAAAATCCAACCACCAACCAACCAAAAGCAAGCAGGCTGACAGTAAGGTAACCCTTCTCATGCAATACAGTGAGCAGGATGATGGGTTCGTGAGCCAAATGGCCATATATGATGAGATATTGGTGTCCCACATGACTCCGGAATCGATGAAACAATCGTGCATGGAGTGGTGGCACACCTCATCGCTGAAAATGAAGAAATTCGAGAAAACAATTTCAAGCCACAAGATCATATGCGCAGTTTTTTTAGGACAGGCAAGGAATTTTTCTTGTTGAATTCTTGTCTAAAAGCAGAACAGTAAACTCATCAGCCTATTCTGAGACCCCGGAAAAACTGCATCACATGATCCAGAATAAAAGGCGTGACATGCTTACTTGCTGCATTGTCTTGCTTCATGACAACACTCTATCTCACATTTCTGCATGGACTCAAGTGCTCATCATGTCATTTGGCTGGAAACAAATGGATCAACTTCCCTCCTTCCCCTACAACCCAGACCAAGCACCAAGTGGCCATTACCTGTTCTTGCATCTGAAGAAGTTCCTTGCTGGTCGGCATTTCTTTGACAATGGTGAAGTCAAAGAAGCAGAGCAAAAGTGGCTGTTTTCACAGGCAGCTTCGCTCTACAAAGAGGGAAGCTGCCTGTGAAAACACCACTTCGCTCTACAAAAACTAGTGCCCTGTTACTATAAATTTCTCAATAATGGTGCAAACTACATAAAAAAGTAGTTTAAGATATGGTGAATCTGATGAAAAGTAACATTTTTTGCAAGTAGATTTTCATTTAACTTTAACAGCCAAATAGTATTTACTTTCCAAATATGCCTCGTAGCTAGTTTCCTCTCAAAACTCAGCAATGAAGTCACGTTTTTGTCCATTTCCTGTTGTGTTTCCACCACTGGTTGATAATTTTCCCCCTCTGTTTGAGATAAAAGTTTAGACTGTCTAGCTTTATTTGTAATGCAGTCTATCAGTAATTAGAAGTTTCATCTTCAAGTATTCTGAAATTAAACTCTTAGTTTCCCATTGTAACTGTTTACATCAGTAGGGATCCATCAATAAGTGAATGATGAGTAATTGTGCATTTTCAATTTTTGTTCATGACTCATCGTTAATACCAATAATTTTGATAATATTTTGAATCGGGAGTGACAAAAATGGCAGGTAACTGCATTTTTAAAACTGCGTGGTTTAGGCAACCCAGACTGCAATTCCTGGCTGCAATGCCTTTTGTCTTAGTAAAATATAGAATTTCTAGCAAAGGTTTTAGTTTTACATCAAAGGGAAAGTCTGCATTAAAGTCTCACAAAAGATTAAAAAAAAAAAAAGCTTAGTTTCAAACAAGGCAATTTGCTTTAATATTATTATACAATGTGCTATATGTTGTTATACAGTGTGCACACCCTAGTATTTTTTGTGTTCACAGTCTTTAGTGATCGAGGATTCATAGCAAAGAGGTGTTCAAGCATAGCTGACTAGGGATCTCTTCAACCCATGCAAATATGTTAAGAATATCATGAGAATAAAAATGATAAAGTTGGAGATAGAAATTTGCATTTGTTTAATAAGCAGCAGTTTACCTCCAGAAGCAGTAAAATCCTGATTCAACATTTCTCAATGGATTTATGATTATGGATTTTAAGTGTGCAAATGCATTGTATCCTTCCATCTGTACCTGTTTAATCATGTTTTTAGCACGTCTTTTGTAAAAAAAAAAAAAGATTGTGCTTATTGATGATATACTATAAAAACAACCAATAGAATAATAGCTATATACTGTACGCACTACTGTTTTACACGTTATATACGTTCTATGCGTTGTGTGCATATTTGCAGCAAAATCATCTTGGCATTTATATATCATATATGACTAGGAATATTATTACAAGTTTCAATTATTATATCATCAAGGACTCGCCTTGTATCGGTATTCCAAATTAGTAAGCTTCATCCTGTATCTTGAAATAAAATATCTAGCGTGTCACCACGTAGAAACATCGTATTGCAAATAGGCCCAATTGAAATTTGCGACCAGGGTTTAAACTCAAATAAAACACAACTATGGATATCATACAAAGAGAGTGTGAAAGAATTATATACAATGCAATTAAAAATCCATTTACCATCAACAGGTGTCGTCAATCTTTAAAAGAAGGAATGGACATAATCAATGACAATCCAAACAGACCTTTAATAAAATTTCGTCAATTATTGAAAAACGCCAGACAATCTCTGCAACACGCACACGACTCCACACAAACCACTGGACATGTTTCGGCACGACTGACTTTCAACCATTATCAACGGTATGCATCCTGGGTCAATGTTCAAAGTTGTTATATATCTAGGTCACCTCGGCATCACCTCTGCTACAGTTGCTCCACGTCGACTTCTTCCGTCATCGTTACATACATGTGTATTCATGTGCGAGTCACATCCACGCCATCTATTGGGTTAATTCCGGGATTGCTGTCGCTGTTCTTATTTCGTAAGTATATGTTATTTCTTTTATTTTCCTTTTTGTTGTTATATTTCGTATTATTTTCTTGTTGTATTAGGTATTTCCACGGATATGGGATATCTTTTGGAGTAGACGTATTGCAATTGGAGCTTTGGGTTTTCTCTATTGTTATAGCCTCAGACCATAAAATTTGATTATGTTTATTGTTGATGTTGATGATTGTGTTATAGCTCATAAATAGAGCTATAACACATTCATCAACTAAAATTGCACTTATAGAGGAAATAAAATGGATTAAAGACACTGCTAAATGTTTTGGATATCCTGTTGGCTTGATAGATTCATTATATCACAAAATAAGAAGATAACGTATTTCTTTTTGTTAATCCATTGTTGTGCTTCATGGTATACTGAAGCACAACAATGGATTAACAAAAGAAATACGTTATTTTACGGAAGTATCCCATATTTACCTCCACTAAACAATGTTATAAGAAAAGAATGCCAGGATTACAATATTGAAATTGCTGAAATAGTTACTGATAATTCTAAATTACTGACAAATAGTGGTTACAATAAAAATCCACTAAATAAGGCAGGTGTGTACATGATTCCTACAATAGATCCAAAGGAAAATAAACAAGACAAATATTACATTGGTAGTACTAAAAGAAGGTTTAAAACGAGGTTGAATGAGCACTATAGTAATTGGATTAAAAAAGAAGAAAAAACATCACTTATACAACATTGAATGATAAATGAGTTAATACCCGATTGGGAAAATAGTAAAATCTTAACTTCCCACAATAAACATAATCAAATTTTGTGGTCTGAGGCTATAACAATTGAGAAAACCCAAAGCTCCAATTGCAATACGTCTACTCCGAAAGATATCCCATATCCGTGGAAATACCTAATACAACAAGAAAATAATACGAAATATAACAACAAAAAGGAAAATAAAAGAAATAACATATACTTACAAAATAAGAACAGCGACAGCAATCCCAGAATTAACCCAATAGATGGCGTGGATGTGACTCACATGTGAATACACGTATATGTAACGATGACGGAAGAAGTCGACGTGGAGCAACTGTAGCGGAGGTGATGCCGAGGCGACCTAGATATATAACAACTTTGAACCTTGATCCAGGATGCATACCGTTGATAATGGCCGAAAGTCAGTCGTGCCGAAACATGTCCAGTGGTTTGTGTGGAGTCGTGTGCGTGTTGCAGAGATTGTCTGGCGTTTTTCAATAATTGACGAAATTTTATTTAAAGTCTGTTAGGATTGTCATTGATTATGTCCATTCCTTCTTTTAAAGATTGACGACACCTGTTGATGTTAAATTGTTTTTTAATTGCATTGTATATAATTCTTTCACACTCTCTTTGTATGATATCCATAGTCGTGGTTTATTTGAGTTTAAACCCTGGTCGGTCGCAAATTTCAATTGGGCCTATTTGCAATACGATGTTTCTACGTGGTGACACGCTAGATATTTTATTTCAAGATACAGGATGAAGCTTACTAATTTGGAATACCGATACAAGTAGAGTCCTTGATGATATAATAATTGAAACTTGTAATAATATTCCTAGTCATATATGATATATAAATGCCAAGATGATTTTGCTGCAAATATGCACACAACGCATAGAACGTATATAACGTGTGAAACAGTAGTGCGTATAGTATATAGCTATTATTCTATTATATAATACCACATATTTTAATTTTTGGTTATTTTTACTAACCAAAATCAATTATAAAAACAACCATTCACTTACCCGAAAGATCTTGGTAATTTTTTTTATTTTGTAACACTTCAAGCGCGTCAATTATATTGTTGTTGGCTTTCTGAGGTTGAACTGATTCTTTGCCTATGACTTTCCTTCTTCCGGGGATGAAACATCGTACTATCTTTTCTTTTTTTATTTATTTACTGGACAACACACGCAGGTTTCTTTCTGCCATATGAAACGTAACCATAGCTCATCATCACGATAAAAACCTCATACATACACACACTATAACCACTCATTCATACATTCTGTTAAAAACACTATGTACATATTTACACTATCTACATTCCCAGGCAGTTAAACCATTTGTCAACTGTGATTAAAAAAGTGCTCAATCTGTTTCAAACTCCGTGTTAACCCTATTGCATGTGCCAACCTCATTCAGCCCGTCATACACAACCCTCTAGCACTTTCAACAGGCACTGTCTTCATCAGGAGGCAGCTGTGTCTCACCTGCCTACCACAGCTCAAGTGAGCTGATTTATTGAGGCCCGGGTCTCAGTCGCAATCTCTGCGTCTCTGGCGCCATCTATTGTCATTGTTGCTCTTTTTCCTTTTTTCTCTCTTAGCTGTTGCTCTATTTTTATTAAAGCCTTCCATTGTTCACTTAAGTTGCTAGGCTCATTAATGTTGCATAATCTTGATCTGTTTTTTTCGATTAATATTGATTCCGCAATTCGCAACTGCCTTTCATTTTTACAGCTCTTAATAATTTTAATATCTTCAAACCTTGGATAATGATGATTTTCCAGACAGTATTGGGTTAATGCGGTCTTAGCTTCTTTTTTATTCCAATTACTTATATGCTGGTTCAATCTGTATTTTAATTTGTTCTTGGTGCTGCCTATATACGACACAGGTGGTTGTTGGTTTATAGGAATTTCATACACTCCTGCTCTATCCAATTGGCTGATCTTTTCATTTTTTATTACTAAATTTTTTATAGTCTGTACCTGATTTCCTACTTGTATATCATATCTGCCACATAATTTATTAATTTCAGCTGACACGCCTTCAACATATGGTATTGCAGCAACATATTTTAATAGTTTTTTTATCAGTCTTGCCTTTATTATTAGCCTGAGTTACTTCATAAATCCATTTCTTTAATACATGTTTAGGGTAACCAAAATCATGTGCAATTTTTTCAATATATTCAATTTCTTCTTTTTTATATTGTTCCATTGATGAGTGTGTTAAACTTATTTTAATTAGTGTTTTAACACTATTTCTTTTATGTGTTAACGGGCGCGATGACTGAAATGGTATTAACACAGGAATATATGATGATTTCCTATGCACTCTGTATTGCATATTATCATTTGTTTTGATTATCATAATATCCAAAAATGCCAATGTATTGTTATGTTCTTGTTCTACTGTCAATTCAATCGATGGATAAATATCTCTATACCTTTTTGTCAAGTCTTCAAGTTCATCATTTTTTAGCCTCGACAACAGGAAAATGTCATCAACATACCTGCAGTATAACAGTGGTGGATCTTCTAGTTTACTTATTATTTTAATCTCTATGTCACTCATTATAATTTCTGCAAATAAAGTTGACAATGGTGACCCCATAGGTCCACCATAATTTTGTTTGTATACTTTGTTATTAAACATAAAAATGTTTTTTTTTATATATGTATAATAAAATTTCTCGTAGTTCTTCAATCTGTATTGCATTCATTGTCTGTAACATGTATAATTGTTTAACAATTATGTCAATTGCTTGAGGTACTGGTGTGCTAGGAAACAGAGCAGGCACATCCATACTAGCCATATGATATTCACTTAAATCTTGTTTAATTCCTTTAAGTTTCTCAATGAATTAATATGTATTCCTCACAGTGAACCTTGTCTTCATGAACAATGGTGCCAAATATTTGTAGATATTCTTTTCCAGCTTAATTAATGGGAAATTCCTATTTGATACTATTACTCTCATAGGTGTATCAGGCTTATGAGTTTTTATTTTTGCAAACATTTTTGGTATTCCAGTACCCATTGGTGGGTATGCTTTCTTTATTTCTTCAGGCAAGGTGCTGTGATTTCTTATTCTAGCCAAGTACCTTACTTGAAATTCAGTTGGGTCTCTTGTCAGAATGCTGCAATTCAGATCCTCTATTGCTTTATTCATTTTTTGATTATATTCAGTTGTGTTTAAAATCACAATTTGCCCTGTTTTATGTGCTTCACAAAATTTAATTGTTAGGTCATCTCTTAATTTTATCATTTGTTCTTTCTCATACTGAATTTTATCTAAATGATATTTTTTACTACTTTTTTCATTAAATTCTCTCAAAACAATTCTATACAATTTACTTCGAAATTCTTCGCGATCTTCTGCAGGTACACTACGTGTCATTTCTTCTAGGTTAGGTATTAACTCTTCAGTCTTCGGCAAGCCACGCAGAAACGCATATTTCTTACCCCCTCTGCAATATTTCTGACCCTCTGGTATGACGGGCTGAATGAGGTTGGCACATGCAATAGGGTTAACACAGAGTTTGAAACGGATTGAGCACTTTTTTAATCACAGTTGACAAATGGTTTAACTGCCTGGGAATGTAGATAGTGTAAATATGTACATAGTGTTTTTAACAGAATGTATGAATGAGTGGTTATAGTGTGTGTATGTATGAGGTTTTTATCGTGATGACGAGCTATGGTTACGTTTCATATGGCAGAAAGAAACCTGCGTGTGTTGTCCAGTAAATAAAAAAAAAAAAAAAAGAAGATAGTACGATGTTTCATCCCCGGAAGAAGGAAAGTCATGGGCAAAGTGTCAGTTCAACCTCAGAAAGCCAACAACAATATAATTGACGTGCTTTGAAGTGTTACAAGATAAAAAAAAATGACCAAGATCTTTCGGGTAAGTGAATGGTTGTTTTTATAGTATATCATTAATGAATTGTACGTAAATATACGCACTTTGCTGGTGATTGATACCTAAAAAGGGCAAATAATACGATAGATTGTGCTTATGTTATCGATTTGTCCGTCCGTCCGTCCGTCTGTACCCACGGTATCTCTGCAACTATTAGTCCGATTTGAAAAATTCCTTTTGCATTCGGAAGCTTGAAATGTGAGAATGACGATCCTTCATTCCATTTTTTCTTTTTTTTTTCTTTTTTTACGATGTACAATTTCGTAGCTAGAGGGCGTAAATGCAGATGATGTCGAATTCAAAATTACGTTTTATTCCACATATTTGCTTCTAAACATCCGATTGAAAAAAATATTTTATCTTTCGATTCCATTGCATTTTCCGCTAGAGGGGCATAAAAGTAAATTATATTTTTCCGGATAATTCTTCTAAAACTCCGATTTGAAAAAAATAAATAAAAAAAATTCAGCGGATACATCTCCTGATGGAAAATCTTTTGCATATAATTTTGAATTTTCAGTAAAGAATACTTTGGCCACAAGGGGTCGTAAGTGTTAATTTTTGCTTCTGATGTATTTGCCATAAAATCTGAGCTTCTAAAATATCGATTGAAAAAATTCTTTCATGGACTGATGCCACTCACATCGATAAAGAGTTTCGGAATATTTTCTTCTTAAAATATTCCACAGTTTCTCAGCCAAGGGGCGTAGACGCATATCTTATTTTTGTCAATATCTCTATTTCTAGGAGTCCGATTTGAAAAATTCCTTCTTTGTTGGATAGTGTTTTCTGTGTGACATGTTTTTCATATAATTTCAAAATGTTCAAGTAATTCATAGACTTTCCGCTAGAAGCGTAAAGGTAAGTTGCATTTCTCCCTATATCTCTGCTTCTAAATCTCCGATTTGAAAAATTCTTTCTGCACTGGATACAGCTCCTGATGGGAAATCGTTTGCACATAGTTTCTAATTTTTGTAAAAAAAAATGGCATGGCCACCAGGGGGCATAAATCTTAATTTCCGCTTCTGATGTATTTGCTGCAAAATATGAGCTTCTAAATTCTCGATTGCAAATAACGTCGTTTGTAGACCGATACTACCCATGTTGACAAACCTTTTAGAAACATTTTCTTCTTAAAACAGTGCATGGTTTCTACACCAGGGGGCGTAGAAGTATATCTTAATTTTGTCAATATCTCTACTTCTAGGAGTCCGATTTGAAAAATTCCTTCTTTCTTGGATAGGGTTTTTGCAGTGTGACATGTGTTTCATATAATTTAAAAATTTTCAAGTAATTCATAGACTTTCCGCTAGGGGCGTATAGGTAAATTGCGTTTCCCCCTATACTCTGCTCCTAAATCTCTAATTTGAAAAATTCTTTCTGCACCGGATACAGCTCCTGATGGGAAATCGTTTGCACATATTTTGTAATTTTTGTAAAAAATGGTTTGGTCACCAGGTGGCGTAAGTCTTAATTTCCGCTTCTGATGTATTTGCAGCAAAATATGAGCTTTTAAAATTGCGATTGAAAAAAAGTTGTTTGTTGACTGATACTACTTGTGTCAACAAACCTTTTAGGAACATTTTCTTCTTAAAATAATGCATGGTTTCTACGCCAGGGGCGTAGATGTACATCTTATTTTTGTCAATAACTCTACTTCTAAAAGTCCGATTTGAAAAATTCCTTCTTTGTTAGATAATGTTTCCGATGAGAAATGTTTTTCCTATAAATTCAAAATTTTCAAGTAAATCATAGACTTTCCGCTAGGGCGCACAAAGGTAAATTGCGTTTTCTGCTCCTAAAACTCCGATTTGAAAAATTCTTCCTGTATCACATACAAGACCTGATGGAAAATATTTTTCACATAATTTCAAATGTTTGGTAAAGAATGGTTTGGCCACCAGGGGTCATAAGTGTTAATTTCTGCTTCTGATGTATTTGTAGCAAAATCTGGGCTCCTGAAAACTCGACTAAATTTTTTTTTCTTGGACCAATACCGCTCATATTGATAAACCTTTTGAGAATACTTTCTTCCTAAAATAATGCATGATTTTCCCACCAGGGGACGTAAAGTCACATCTTATTTTTGTCGATAACTCTATTTCTAAGAGTTCGTAAGCTCGCGATTCCATTTACAGCAATATCTGAGGGATTAAAGACCCGACTGAAAAACTTCTGTCTTCCGTGAGATACTATTGTTTTCCATACCGGTTCCATTGACTTTAAATAGCTTTGATAAATTTAATTTGCATCAGAACGGATTCAAAAGGCGTGCTTATTACACCCGAAAATTCAGTGTCATCTTTCTTGTTGTTTTCTATAAACAAAATGTAAATTTATTCTTCAAAAATCCAATGTAACTTCTTAAATTTAGGCCATATAACTTTAATTTTTATATATATTAAAAAGCAATTAATTATTAGCTTGAATATATCATAAACAAAAAGTTGCAAAAATACTGCTTTTAGTTTGTAGTAGTTTGGGAATTCATGCACACTGCAGAACAGAATTTAATGTCATACATTTTAAAATAAGAAACTTCTGTTTTTGTATATTGACATTCGTAATTAATGTCAGTAACTGATAAAAATATTTTTTGAAACCAAAAAAAAAAAAGTTAAGAAAAAGATGGTAATTAAATACATATCATTATTGGTGCAAAGGTGCCATATTTTCACTGTTTTTCATGTAGTATGCATGTATGTGATTCAGGGTGCGCACGCGTGCTTGAAAACCTGGAAAGTCCTGGAAAATCATGATTACGTTTTCAAGGCCTGGAATATCCTGGAAAAACGGTATTTTTAATGCTGTCTTGAAAAGCCTTGAAATTTGAAATTAGTGCTTAAAAAATGCCCTTTTAGGAAATCGTGTTACTGACTGTTACCCCTTAATTGTTTTAAGTTCCTCTCCTCTGTTCTCAAAGAAACCGCCGGCTACAGTGGTGTTTCGGATGTGCCCAAATCCTAATTTGGCTGGGGGGTGGAAGCACTACTTTCAGTGCAATAAAATTGGATGATTACTAGCAGGTCTGTTAGGAAGGGGAGCTTGATGCATTCTCTAGCCCTGAGCTTGATGTCCGTCCGACAACTACTGAGAACAACAGAAGGGGAAAGAAGAGACATTTAGCATTTGCAAGGGGGGTCGCGTGTTTACCAAGTCAGCTGGCATCCACCAGTGAAGAGTATGCCTGAACAACACATTCATCTGCTCCTTGTTTATTGCATTAAGACGCTTGCTTCCGGCCCACCCCTCAAGAGACTTCGGCTACTTATGATAAAAAATAAGAAAACTATCTTTGCGAATTTTTCACAAAAGTGGCTGAAATTTTTTACATTTACTATAATTGGATTACAGAAGCTCACTCCCAAAATTCCATTTGAATCGGTTTAAAACTTAAAAAGTTAGCATTGGAAATTTTTATTATGTGTGCCTCTTTAAACAGTGAGCCTTGAGCAGAAAGTGTGTTACCATAGCAACGGTTGATTGACAGCTGGGAGCGCTGATCTGAAGCCCTTGGTTGGGAAGAAAGCAAACACCTGTTTATCACTTCCACGGCTCAAAAGGACTAAGAGATATTTTCAGAAATCCATTTTCCGGAATTTTGAAAATAACACAGTAAAATTTTTACAGTGGTTAAAATACATCACAATAAAGTTCTAGTGCAAATTTCGCCGAATTCCGTTTGAAACTTTAGCAGATGCAAAAAAAAAAAAAAAAAAAAAATCTTCCGTTGCAAAATCGGATTCAAAAAAAAAGAAACGGCAATTATAAATTATGGGAAAAGCAAGCAAATTATTTTTTTTTAGATGCCATGGTTTATTTAAACAGAGTGATCCTTAAATTTTGTTTCTGTGATGATATGGACTCTATTTTAATTACAAACATACATTTTTATTCAGATGTCTGAGTTACTGTTTTAATAAAAAAATCTATAATTAAAAAGTTTTCAATGGATTTAGGCGAAATTCAGCAGATAAACGTATTTTAGTAAATTGCAACGTTATGACGTAAATTTGGTCATTTTGTCGAAAATTGGGCAGCATTTTTTTTTTTACGTTTTCTCCTATAGTTAGGGTGAAGGAGGAAGACACTTCAGTGAGCTGCAGGTGGTGATTTATGGCGATGTGCCAAATTAAAAGAAGCCGTTCCATCAGGACATTCCAGAGGTTGAGCGTGCGTGGACGCGTGCTCCTGCCGTTTGAACTTAATCGGAATGTTTTCGGGAGGGGAGAAATATCCGTTTCAGCTTTACAGCTTTCAGGCTCCTTTTTTTCTTGGTAATAAATAAAAACCATAGTTGCTGCATTCACCATTGATCCATATTCGCATTTCTTGAATATAAACAGCAGACAATCGGAAACATGGTGTTGGGTGGGTCTTGATGTTCTTCATTTGTATCTGCTGAATTTTGTTCTGTGGGAATACGGAATGAGTTATACTGTGAATACATACAGAACTACATATTTTTGAGCTGAAAAAATATGTCTACTTGTACACAGTAGCTAACGTGTGAACTCAGGCGAAGACAATCAGACATATGGACGTCTGATTCCATAAAAAAATAAACCCATTTTATTATACACGACAGGTAAAAAAGAAAAAAACATTACATGTTTTTAAACATTATAAAGGAAAGCGGATTTTTGAAACACCATGACTTGATGATATTAATTTCTGAAAGTTTTTTTTTTTTCGATTTTAATTTCTGAAATCTTTTTTTTTTTTTTCAATTACAATACACTGTAACATGATACCTGTGTGTTGTATCCCTTAGTTGTATGGCAGATTTTCAGTTGGCCGATATCCGCGATCGTAAGTGGTAGTTACATTGCTATTGTTGATGATGACAAGATAAATACTGGAGTAATGTAGAATGTTGCATAAAGTAAAAAAAAAAATCGCCCCCCTCCTCCCCCTTCGAACTTTTATGCGGTTATCATAGCTGATCAACCATTTCATTCCATGAACATCAGCAGATTTCAATCATTTGACCATTGGGGGTCTGACGGAATTCAGCAGTGCTTAAGCGCCTAGCGCAATGAGAACATGCTAATTATGGACAGTTCTATTCCCTTCCCCCCTATCATCCCTAATAATTGAGAGCGCATACTGTAGTTTCAAATATTCTGTGTATGAGCTAGTTTTCACGCTGTTCGTTATGTTTTTATTTTAGAAATTACTAACCCTTTCGAACTGTAGGTTGCAGAAACGTTTATGCTTTGGTTTTCCATTTGTCCGTACGATAATTCACGTAAAAGGGGTTGGATTTTTGGCGAAATTTTAGTATGCTGTTAGGTACAACCTAGGAACCTACCCTGTTGAAAATGGTTGAAATTAAATTCAAAGGCATAGATATAAGAGCAGTATTCATTCTCCAAGCTTGAAGCCCTACGTCCACTCTCCAGCTGGGTAAGTATGAAAGATTTGAGACTTGGAGAGGAGACCCAGTACAAAGTTTTGCTTCCCTCAGGCACTAAGTGTTTGTTAACATTTCCTTTCCTCTGGTTTGGAGCCCAGCTGTAAGAGGTGATGCTTTGTAACAGACTTTTAGCATAACACTCTGTCTACTGATTGGCATACAGGTCATAAAACAGTAACTTCACTAAGTGTTGTTTCCATGTTTTGAATGAAGACTAAATCAATGCCAAAGCATTTGCAACCCAGGCTGCCTAAAGGACAAAGCTGGGGGAGCAGGAAAGAACATAGCAGTAAGACCCATTTTTCTTTAATTACTTAAAATCTGGCCTATAGTAATTGGTCACATGTGTAGCCCCTTACTCAGGGGAAATTCTCAATTTTTAGTTGTGTGGTTCCTGATCTTAGATATTTTTTTTGGTTTTCATTTACTGTTTCAGTTGATTTACCCATTTTTTCACCCCCCCCATTAAATATGGGTAAGTGTACTTTTAGTGATCTTTGGCTAATAAATCCTAAATATGCTGGATGGATTAAAAAAGATGAAAGCAATTGCCATGTTGCAAAATGCATTTTTATCCATTAAAATAATAGATGTTTCGAATATGGGGGAATCCGCTTTAAGAAGCCACATGAAAGGAAAAAAACATAGTATGTTGACAGAAAGCTGTAAAAATGTTCCACTAACTGTTGATAAATTGCTATGTGTATCAAGTGATAAACAAGTACAGCCTATTGCATCCACATCTAATCCTCTGCATATTCCTCTTGAAAAAAATGCAACCATTAAAGCAGAAGCATTGTGGTGTTTAAAAGTGGTTAAATCCCATTACTCTTACAGGTCTTGTGCAGGTAATGATGTTTTATTCCGCCTAATGTTTTCTGACAGCAGAATTGCTGGAAACTTCAGCTGTGGCGAAAAAAAAAAATGTTCCTACACTTGTTGCTTTGGTTTGGCACCTCACTTTAAATCAGTGTTGGTTCAGGAAGTCAAAACTGAAAATGAAAATTTTGTGATTTTGTTTGATGAAAGTTTAAACAAGTTTAGTCAGTCAAAACAAATGGATATACATGTTCGTTTATGGGGAAAAGGAACAGTTTCAACCAGATATTTGTCATCAGTTTTTTTGGGTCATGCTGGTGCAGACATAATGATGGAAAAATTTCTTGAATGCATGGCGTGCCTCCCACTGTGTAACATTGTGCAGTTATCAATGGATGGACCCAATGTTAATTGGAAGTTTTTGATATGCTGCAATCAACACTTAGTGCTGACTCAAATGTCCAACTCCTAAACACAGGGAGCTGTGGACTTCACATTGTAAACAATGCCTTTCGACATGGAGCCTCAGCAACAGGGTGGGAAATTCAAAAGTTGCTTTCATCATTATTTAGGCTTTTAAAGATTCACCTGCAAGGAGGGAAGATTTTTCTAAAATAATTTTAGCCAGTAAGATGCCATTAAAATTCTGCCCACACAGGTGGCTAGAAAATACTCCTGCCTGCGAGCGAGCATTAGAAATTTGGGCAGACATTGAAAATTATGTTAACCAAGTTGAAAAGAAGTACATCAAGAATCCCCACACTGTATCATTTGATGCTATCAAAACTTTCACTATAGATCCTTTTGTTTTGGCTAAACTGCATTTCTTCAATTCAGTTTCAAAACAGCTGGTGGTACCATTTCTCAAGGCATATCAGTCAGATAAGCCAATGATGCCTTTTATGGCCACAGATCTTGAAAAGATGCTAAGAAATATGGTGAATCGCTTTGTTAAAAGAACCGTAATGGCAGAAGCTAACTCTGCCTTAAAGCTGTTACAAGTAGACCTTACAGATGCATCTCAGTGTTGTCACTATAAAGAAATTGATGTTGGGTTTCAAACAGCGAAGGTATTGAAAGAATTAAGTGCTAAGAACATTAGTGAACGCAAACTTATGGAGTTTAGAATGGAATGCCAGAATATTTTTGCAAAAGCTAGTTGTGAAGCTATTGGGAAAAAATCCACTTAAGTACTCCCTTGTTCGCCACATGAAGTGTTTAGATCCTCGGTTGATGTCAAAAAATAGTGAGACTTGTATTAAGAATCTAACATCCATTCTCACACTTCTTGTTGATGCTCATAGAATACAACCAGAATTATGTGATGGTGTAATATGGCAGTTTAAGGAATTTGTGACCAGTGTTGCAGCAGTAAAATCTTCATTCATAAACTTTGATCCAGAAGATAAACAACAAAGAGTAGACACATTATTGTATGAGTACACGTCTTCTTACTAAAGCTTTTAGTGAACTGTGGAAAGTTGTGAAACTTCTTTTACTGTTGTCACATGGGCAAGCTTCTGTTGAGAGGGTTTTTCAGTCAATAAGGAGCTCATTGTAGAAAACATGAGAGAGGGAGTCAATTGTAGCACAGAGAATTATTTATGATCATATATCCTATGTAGGTGGTATTGATAAGGTAAATATCTCAAAATCCCTTCTGTTATCAGTTGGAGCTGCAAGGCAAAAATACATACATTATTTGGATGATAAGTCCAAAGAAAAGGAAAAAGCAGCCATATGTGGAAAAAGGAAAGCTATTTTAGATGAAATTGATAGCATAGAAAAGAAAAGGAAACTCATTGAAGGAGAAGTCAAAGAATTACTTAACTCTGCTGATGATTTAGCTTTAAAAGCTGAAACTACAAATAACATTACATACATTGTAAAATCTAATAGCTTTAGAGAAACTGCTCATGAGAAAAGAGCAGTACTTAAAAAAATGGATATGGAACTTGAAACCAAAGTCAGCAATCTTAAATCTGTATAACCATTCATTGATACTCCATATTTGTGGTATCTTCCAAGCATATAGAGAATTAATACTAAAACATAAAATTTTTATATTTGTACAATTTACAATAGAAATGAACTTTTTTTTTTCTTTGAAGCATGTTGAACTTCAAACCAGTTTCGATCTTATATCTTCATAATTATTTAGTGTTTTTCATATGAAGTTCATGTAAATAGACTAATGAACTCTTCTGTTCCAAAAACTTATAACTTTCTGCAACTAATTTCCACAATTGGGCTTCTTATTGGACTAAAACTTTGGTAAGTAATATAAAACCTTATATATACTTGTACAGTAAATACTCATGGGCTCCTAAAACATATTTTTGCTATACATTTTACTATGAATTTGTGGCCAAAACAATTCAATCAATTGTCCTTAATGCATTGATCAGATTTTTGGTTTATATAACTGACAAACTTCAATTTTTTTAAAAAAAAGCTTTTAAAAACTTAATTCATATAATTGTCTTATGTTTTGGGAGTTGAACCAAAAGTGGTTATTCTGATTCTGGTTATGATTGAAGCTTAACTGGAGGTAGAGATTCCTTATGCTCATCATTTTTCATTTATGTAAAATACTTAAGAATATCCTAATTTATACCAATAAAAAACTGAAATTGTTTTATGTTTAAGGTTTTTATAAATAGTTTAGCTAGTTCCACATTTTGGGGTAGCACTTCATAAATTTAGTTTAGCAGTGATTTTGATTTAAAAAAATAAAAGTAAATTGAGGCAATCTTGTTTGATATGAAAAATAATTTTTGGAAAGTAATATGAGGCAAGTGTACTGGTAGACATAAAGGTGGTTAGATTCTTTTGGGTTGGGTGGTGGGCCAGGACTTTCTGACTTCTATGATGAAACTTATTTGAAATTTGTTGCCATGTTCCTAAAATTACACTTTCTGTTTTAAACTCTATTGGTTCACCTTTCTATGATCGTCCACTCCCGAATCATTTCTTGAGGTGCATAGTGATTCCGTGGCTTATGCTTTTTGATTTAACATAACTGTACTACAATTGGATGAAATTTTCCTCAAGTCTGGAACATATTCTGTCTAGTAATTAAGATTTTCATTGCCTTCAAAAGTCACATCCCAATATGCATCCACCAGTGGCAGTCATTGGGAATGTTAAAAAGAAAATAAAAAATCATTCCCATGTATGGAAACACTTTTTATCAGAGCTAGAATCCACCTGTGGGCATAACAGGCACATGCCCCATTTCAAAAAAAGGGGGAGGGGTGAGTAAGTAGATAAGTGCTTTGCTTTGTCTCACGTTTCTTGTTTTCAGACATCACACTTTTTCACTTATGGATTTGCAACTCCACGTTTTGTCTTACATTGGCCCGAACTTTTCAGTGATCCACACAGCAGTACTTCAGAACTGCTGTTTGTGATGTACTCTGACAGGCAAGCACCCCATCTCCCCCTTATGGGTCCTCCATGTTTTACCACCGTGTTTTTTTTTGGAGGAAATAAATCTCAGAGATTTTTTTACCAGTCCTCTGTTAGACGTGCACCCTCCCCATTCTTAAATTCTGAATCTGCCCTCACTTTATTTTATAATAATTTCAGTTGTTATCAATAATAGTCTGATTACATGGAAGATAGTGCAGAATAGTGATGCAGCTAAAATGACTGATTGAATTAATCATTTTCTGATTGAGGAAAGGATTTTCTGAATAGCCTTGTGGTAATTGCATCATGATTCAATTTAGCATTATTGGGTAATTCGCCAATTAAAAACATTAAAAAGAAATGTAATGGGTAAAAAAGCACACTCATCCATTTGCATCTTTCATCATTTTTATTACTTAAAACTGAAATTGCTTTTAAAAACTAATTTGAGCATGATACTGTAAAGCGTAGTAATCATCCTGGAATTTTTTGTATATGGCCTGGAAAAAGGCCTGGAAAGTCCTTGAATTTTTTCCCCAAAAAAGAGTACGAACCCTGGTGATTGCAATAATCCTTCTAGAAACAAGTGATTTTTCTAGAATTTTATTACTGAATAAATTATGTGAATATATATCAGTTTACTCTGTAACTGTGAGAATACCAGAGCACTGCATGCACTCAAGTCTCATTTTGCCTCTCTAGGCAGT
Source organism: Macrothele yani (assembly GCA_039090855.1). Taxonomy (NCBI): domain Eukaryota; kingdom Metazoa; phylum Arthropoda; class Arachnida; order Araneae; family Macrothelidae; genus Macrothele; species Macrothele yani. Next base: position 97,168,158 of record CM077005.1, on the reverse strand, counting down.
ATTGGATCATCTCAGGGATAATTTTGTCCATACCAGTAAATAATTTGGGGCAGGTGAATTTTAACCTTAGAGAACCTCAGAGGATTTGCACACAGTCTGACCCAATATAGCATTTACATTGTTTGAACTTGCACCTAAAAAGTTTTACTTCTCTTGTTCATGATTCGTATGCTCCTTGAAAACCTTGAAAAGTCCTTGAAAAAAAGTTCAAGTTCTTAAAAGTACTTGAAAAAGTTTAAGGCTATGTGAATAGTACTAGAATTTTTTTTGTTTTGTTTTTTGGCTAATGATATAAAAGAGCATGTGTAAAATAACTGTGCTGAAAAGCTATATAGGAGATTTCTGTGTAGTTCCGATAAAAACACCAAGCTCATCAAGTAGCGCAGAACTTGCATTTAACTCAGGGGCGTGGATGGACAGCTGGTACTTTGGCTATGACATCACTACAGAGTAAAACATCAGTGGAGAGAGTGAAATAAGTGTCCAGCAGTGGATGTATTCGCAAATCGTGATGGACTTCAGTTGACTGGGGTTAGGAATGTGTTCTTGCTGTAAGGTGAATATGAAAATAATGTACCCTTTTAAAATATCCCACAAAATAAAATGATTTTGAGAAACACTAAAACAGAGCAGCAATTCAAAGTTAATTAAATAAGCCAACAGTAGGTCATTGAAGGTGTGCCCGTCCCAGCTAAGTTTAATGGTTTGAACTTGTTAAAATACCTACTTACTGACCAACTGACGGCACATGCATATGATAATTTGGTTTTCAAAAATTCCTTGAATTTATTTTGCTTGTACATATAATCATCATTGTCAACCATTATCAATCCACTGCTGGACAAAGGTCTCCCCAAGTTTCCTCCACAACGGTCTGCCTTGTGCCAGTCTCCTCCATGTCACTCCCGCATACTTTCGAATTTCATCCACCCATCTTCCATGTGGTCTTCTTCTGGGTCTTTTCCTGTCGCTTGGAATCCAATCAAAAATTTTGGCTGTCCATCGATGGTCTGTCCTTCTGGCAGTATGTCCAGCCCATTGCCATTTCAGGGATTTAACTCTGATCATGAGGTCTTCCACTTGTCATTTTTCGGATCCACGAGTTCCTCTTCTTATCTCTCCTGGTTACACCAAGCATGCACCTCTCCATGCTGCTTTGAGTTGTCTGCAGCCTTTGTATGTCTCTTTTAGTTAAGTCCACGTCTCTGCACCATACGTAAGCACTGGAAGGATGCATTGATCAAACACTTTTCTTTTAAGACATAATGGCATATTGCTCTTGAAAAATATGCTGTTTCTTCCAAAAGCTCTCCAGGCAAGTTTTGTACGCCGATTAATTTCTTCATCAATGTGACCCTCACTTGATATCTGCTGTCCAAGATAAATGTACGTGCCTGTTATCTCCAGCTTTTCTCCATCAATCGATAAATCTTCATTTCTTGTAAAAGCATTGAACATCACTTTTGTCTTCTGAAAGTTCATTTTTAATCCCACTTCTTTACTCTTGTCAGCAAGTTCCTGGATCGTACTCTGCAGCTCTGATGGGGTAGTTGCAAAAATGACTACGTCATCAGCAAAACGAAGGTGGGTTAGATAATCTCCATTAATATTTATCCCTTTGTTTTCCCAGTTCAGTGATTGAAAGACATTTTCCAATTTGGCATTAAAGAGCTTCAGAGATATGGTGTCACCTTGTCTCACTCCTTTTCCAATTTTTATGTGTACTGTATTTTCAAACAGCCGAATCTTTGAACTTGCATTTTCATAGATGTTATTAACAATATTAATGTACGCATCTTCAATACCACAGGATTTCAGAGCCATTGTAACTGCTGATGGTTTCACCGAATCAAAGGCTTTTTCATAATCAATAAAAGCCATGCAAGTTCATATTCCCTCGCTCTTTCAATTAGTTCTCTCAGTACGTGGATATGATCTATTGTGCTGTAGCCACTCCTGAATCCAGCTTGTTCTCTCGGTTGAGCCATGACCAGTGTCACCTTCAAGCGGTGTGAAAGAACTTTAGTGAAGATTTTATAAACCACTGATAGGAGGCTGATAGGTCTGTAGTTCCTGAGATCCTCAATGTCACCTTTTTTATGTAGCAAGATCATTGTAGCGTTGTTCCAATCCTCAGGAATTTTCCCTTCATTAAGGCATCAAGTGAAAATTTGGGCGAGTACTGTTTCTATTTCTCCACTTGCTTCTTGTATGATGTCTACAGTCATTCCATCTTCTCCTGGAGCTTTTCCCCGCTTCATGTTCTTGATTGCATGTGCAACTTCTGCTGGGAGGACTGGAAGAACTCTGGTACTGGTACCTTTCATGATGTCTGGAGTACATGTATCATCTCTTTCATATAATTTGGAGTAGAAATCTTTTACTCTTGTCAAAATTTTGCCTCTATTTCTTGTTACAGAACCATCTTCTTTTCTCAGTGCCATAATCTGTTTTCTTCCCTTACTGAGATGTCCCTTTGCTATCTTTAGGCTTTGGTTGTTTACAATTGCTTTCCTCACTAGTTCACAGTTGAATTTCCTTAGGTCTTCAGTGATACTTTTTCATACTGTCTTGCATAGCTCTATATATTGCACTTTGGAAGTCACATCTTTTTTAGTTGTCCTCATCTCTCTTCTTTTTTGCATCAACATTTTGGTTTTTCCTGATAATTTGTTCACATGCAACTTGTTCTTAGACCCAGCTAATTTTGTTGCTGTTTCCATAAGAGCTTTGGTTACTTTTCTGTTAACTTCCGAAATATCCACTTCTTCCGATGTTAGGCCTTCTAAAGCAGAGAATCTGTTCTTCAGTTCCAACTTGAAGGTATTATGGTGTTTTTTAAGGTTGGTTATGTCAGTACATTTTGTTTGTCTTATGAGCTTGCCACGTTCGAGTTTAGTGTTGAGGTGCATCTTACATCTCACCAATCTATGGTCACTACCTGTGTTGAACTTGTTTAGCACACTGCAGTCTTCTATGACGAATTTTTTGTTACACATAATAAAATCAATTTCACTTGTCGTCCCATTTGGATGTCTCCATGTCCATTTCCTGTGTGGCTTTTTCTTGAAAAAGGATGTTCAAGATGAAAAACCCTTCTGCCTCTGCAAACTCTACGAGAGTATTTCCACGCTGGTTTTTGTTGCTGTGACCGAATTTACCTACTGAAGTTTCATTCTGTTGCCATTGCCCTATTTTTGCATTGAAATCTCCCATAATTATCTTTAAGTGCTGCTTTCCTTTATTATTTAGATGACGAATTTCCTCATAAAATTCTTCAATTGCTTCTTCAGGATGACTTGTGGTAGGTGCATAAGTTTGAATAATCTGAGCCTGATATCTTCTCGAGAGTTGGATAACGAGTCGTGCAGCTCTGTCAGAGGTACTTTCAACTTCTACAACTTTATCCTTCAGTTTCTTGTTTATTATGAATCCAACACCACTAGTTCTGCCAGTATCAGTCCCACGATAGTAGAAGAGATGTCCACTTTTCAGTTCAATGAGATCTTCTCCTTTTCTCCTTACCTCACTTAGCCCGACGATGTCCCACTTGATCCTTTGTAGTTCCTCTTCCAATTCAAGAAGCCTTGAATCAGAAGATAAGGAGCGTCCATTATACGTAGCCAAGGTCAGCATCAGATGGCAGCCTAGTCCGGTCCTCCGGGGATTCTTAGCACCCTCCGCCTTCATGTCGCACTGGCAGCTGCCTTGGCCAGGTACATTCCAGCTGCCGGAGACTGAGGGCCAAGATTTAAGTTGAGTCATTTTGGAGGGGTTTGGCCATAACTCACCACGCTGGCCAAGCGGGTTGGTGAGTGTGGGATAGCATTTCCTCTAATCCCGATGGTATAGTTATGCCGCTATTGGCGGTCGTCAGAGCCCCTTTAGTGGGAACAGGATGTACCACGAGAAGGCGGGGTTGACATTTGTCAAGGAGAGGCTGTGATGTTACGCATCACCTGACCTTACATCACTTGTACATATACAGTATACTATGTATGTTTCTTTTGCTTGTAAGAGTACAAACTTTATATTCCTACAACCTTATATTATTTTATATTCTTGTCTCTAAGTACAGACAAAAGAATTACTTTGTTTTAGTATTTAATTCGTATTTTGTAATGTTAAGTGCTTTTTTCTAACATTTCAGATAGAACGAATATTGACTCTCCAGCTTTCAACACTCGCAGCTGTGGAAGAAAGCATTATTTCATTGAGAGCAAAGGTAAATTTACACATTTGTTTTCTTGATCAGTTATGCAGAATTTTATGTATGCCTCCAAGAATTTAAGAACTCCTTATTCAGGTCTTTTTCTCCTTATGTTCCCTCAGATTCATGAAAAATCCTTAAATTTAATTGACTTCTGGAAATCATTGTACTTTGGATTTTTTTATGTCTTCCATTGTTCATTTAGAACATGGGAAGTAAACTTTCCCACCCCCACCTTCCTCCTCAATTTCTTTCATCTTCCAAAAGCTGTGTTGCATTCACCTTTCCCAGCTGGCACATGCACTCAGTCATCTTTCCTGATGAGGTGAGCAGAAGACGTGACTGGATAAACTTCGTCACTTGCCTCAGCATTGCTTCCCACAGAAGATCCAGACACCCCAAGGGCTACAGATTTGCTGTGGAAATTGTTGGTCAAACTACAGAGTGCAGGGAACCAAATAATATACTATGGAAATTGGAAATCTCAATGAAATAATGTTTTTCAACATCTGTTAAAGTTTATTTTCAAGTCTAAGATTTATTAAACATTTTGGAAATTCCTGATTAGATATCTTTTTTCTGACCAAGTCGCTCCCCCCCCCTTTTTCTGATCACATTCCTTGTTTTTAAAATCTTCGGTGATAGTGAAATGGGGCAATTTCATGTTTTTCAAGAATTTTTTTCTAATGAAGTACATGTCTTCCTATTTTCAACAGTATCTTCTTCAAAACCAATCAGTAGGGCCCCTTATGAAGTGAAACTAAATTTCAAAATCATTACTTAATTTGCCCAAAATGGAATCTAAATTATTTGCATGACCTGTTAGATTGTTTCGATGACAGAGTTCGCAATGCTGTACCAATTTTTTATGTTTAATTCAAAATTCTCACTTGAAACGTGTGCGCAAGCATGTTTTCTTTTATTTAAAATGAAATTATGTAAAAAAAAAAAAAACACTTTATGAGGAAACAGATGGTGGCAGAAAGTTAGTTTCCAATTTTAACTGTAATTTCTTTTTTCTGAACAAAAAGGAAAATGCTTGCTCTTTTTATGGTTTTTGATACAGCAAGAAGTGACTAAGAAATGGGAAGTCATGCATTTTCAGAGAAATTGAACTTCAGAAAGTTCTGATGTCATGTCGTAGACTCCTGAAAAACTTCTTAAATTGACTTCCAAAAGCCAGTACAAACCCTGGTTATGTAGAGTCAAAGAGTGTGTCCTCTTCAATTCTACATAGTTGACACGGAAAATGTCTCATTTTGTCTAAATTAATACATACAGTCGACTCTTGATAAGTCAAATCTGAAGAGAGTGCAAATATATATATATATATATATATATATATATATAATAGGAGTGTTCAAATGAAAAGGTACGAAACATCATAAGAACGTAACCGTTAACATATTTGCCTATGCCGCTATGGGAGAACGTAGCGACACATCTAGGGATGCGATTGGAGTCACCGGCGTGGATCGGAGAATGCGTGGGCGCCCGCATGTGCAGGAGAGAGCAGAGGCTCTTATAAAGAGTGCCGTCCAATTGACGCGGCAGTGCGTGTGAGGACAGGATGGCGTTCACATTGCAAAATTCGACGATTGAGGAGCAGCGAGGCGTTATCTGTTTTCTGACAGCGGAAGGTGTTAAACCAGCCGCTATTCATCGCCGGATGGTGACCGTATATAGGGAAGACTGTGTGTCCGACAAGTCAGTGAGAAAATGGAGTGCCCGTTTTCGTGCAGGCCATGAGAGTTTGGTTGATGACCCGAGACCAGGCCAGGCAAACACAGTCATCACGGCCGATCTCATCGACAAGGTGGACAACCTAGTGAGAGGTGATCGGCGTGTCACATTGCGAATGTTGGCGGTGGAGGTGGATGTCAGCGTTGGAACAGTGTGGACAATTGTTCACGACAGGTTGCGTTATCGGAAGGTGTGCACGCAGTGGGTTCTGAAGCAGCTCACCGACCAGCAAAAGGAACTGCGTATAGAGCTAGCACTTCAACATCTGTTTCGGTATCATGAAGACCCCGCTTTCCTGGAGCGGATCATCACAGGTGATGAGAGCTGGTGCCATCACTACGAGCCAGAGACAAAGCGGGACAGCATGCAGTGGAAGCATGCGTCGTCACCTCCCTAAAAAGTTCAAAGCCGTGGCGTCAGCAGGCAAGGTGTTGCTCACCGTCTTTTTCGACGTCCAAGGTCCACTACTTGTTGAATTCCTCCAGCACAGACGAACCAGTAACTCTGATGTGTACTGTGAGACACTCCGAAGCCTACGCAGGTCCATCAAGGCCGCCTCGGTGGCGCAGTGGTCTAAGGCGCTGGCCTCTGATCATTCGTCTGTAAGGGGTCCGGGTTCGAATCCCGGTGAGGCATGGATGTTGTGTTTGTCTTACGTCACTGGCTCTCTCCCTTCCCTGGAACCAGTGACCCTAAATTAGGGACGGGCGACTGCTTATAGCCCATTGAGTTGCTCACGGTGGTCGTTAAACCTCCAATCAAAAAAAAAAAAAAAGGTCCATCAAGAACAAAAAAGACCGGGGCTGCTCACGGAGGGTGTGGTTCTGCTCCATGATAACGCACGTCCACCCGTCTCCAGGGTCACACAAGCGGAACTGGCCAAGTTCCAGTGGGAGCAGCTTGACCATCCGCCCTACAACCCGGACATGCCGCCCTGCGATTTCCATGTGTTTGGTCCCCTGAAAAAACATCTGAAAGGGAAGCGCTTCCACTCGGACGGCGAACTCAAGGACGCTGTGCAGGACTGGGTCTCGTCACGGCCACAGGAATTCTGGGAACAAGGAATCCTTCGGCTCCTTAATCAATGGGATCGTTGTGCTACGGCCTATGGTGTATACTTTGAATAAAGTCTTCATTTATACCCACAGTTTTGTTTCGTACCTTTTCATTTGAACACTCCTTGTATATATGTGTGTGTGTGTGTGTGTGTGTGTGTGTGTGTGTGTGTGTGTGTGTGTGTGTGTGTGTGTGTGTGTGTGTGAAATATTGAAAATTTGAGTTATCGAGAAAATAATTGTGCATTGGACGTGTGCAGGAAATTTTACTTTTTTTCAGGTTATCAAGAATTTTGTCTTATCAAAGTTTGAGTTATGGAGATTCACCTGTGTATGCCAGACCCTATGGAATTACACTAATGCTGAGCTACAGCAACCGTACCTTTTATTTCCTTTGCTTCTGCATGTCTGTGAATGTACTGCACCTTAGCAAATATCAGCTGTAAGTGTTGTGAATTTCAAGACACAGTTTTTTATGATAACTTTCGTAAGCACATAATTACTGGTAATTTAGATTTCATTGAAAATCCCGATTTAAGAAGGATCTTAGGTTTGGGGGCCAAGTTCAGGCCTTCATTCTACCTCTCAAAAGATAGAATCAAGTATGATTTTGATCAAGACTTAAGTAAATATATTGTTAAAACTAGCTTAGCCTACAACATGCCAATCGAAGTCTTTGCTGAATGGAAATGCAAAAATTTTCAAGAATTTAAACAGAATTTAGCCATTCAAAATATTTTTTACAATAACAGCCTTGCTTGCATTATCTCCTGAGTTAAAAAAAATCACTTTCTAAATTATAAGAAAAATTTATCTTTACCACGACAGACAAAGCAAACAATAATTTTGCAATTATTTGCAAAAATTCTACTTTGAATTCATTTCACAAGAGCTGCATAATAAAGTCACCTATATGCCTACTTCTGCTTCCTGTAAGGAACTCGCCAATAAATTTAAAGCATTTCACAGACAGTTGGGGCTTAGAACGGCAAATAGTTATGAGCCTGAATTTCCTTATCTTTTTGCTATTGCAAAATTTCATAAGGAACCGGTGAAATTCAGATTCATAGCTAGTAGTACCAAAAGTCCTAAAAAAGTAATAGATCAGTATTTTGAATCAGTTTTGAAGAAGGTTTTAAACATTATTAAATCCAAAGTAAACCTAACATGTAAGAACTTCTGGATTATTAAAAGCAATGCTGAGGTCATTTTGAAAATTCTTGATAACACACCTACTGAGGTCAATTGCTATGACTTTGAAAATCTGTATACTAACTTTCTGCTGGAAGACATTATCAGTACCCTCAAGTTACTCTTTAATGAATTTCAAATCTCCAGCATCATTTTGGAAAGTTCTTGGCTCACACTTCTAAATTGCTGTATTAAAAATAACTTTATCCTCTTCAATAACAAGCTTTACAAACAGGTTATTGGAATACCTATAGGGTGTTCTTATTCCACGAGTGTATGCAATTTGTTCTTGTTCTTCAAAGAACTTCAGTTCATGAAGTTAAATTCATCCAATCAAGAAAGTTACTCTCATACCTACAGATACATTGATGACCTACTTTGCTTTAATAATTCAGGAAATGTCGAAAAAGACTTTGCAGCTATTTATCCTAAATGCCTTAAACTAAATAAAACCAATGATAATAACCAAATTCTTGAATTTTTGGATTTAGCTATAAATCTCAATGCAGGTAACCCAATCATAAGCCTTTATGATAAGATAAATCAGTTTAAATTTAAAATTATCAAATATGGTATGTGGTGTAGCAATATTTCCAATAAAGTAATAGAAAATGTATTTATATCACAAGTCCTAAGGCTTTCTATTTCTAGAACATGTAGCTTAAACTCTGAACTAGAAAAATATGTTATCATTTTAATCAAACAGTTTTTTGAAAACCAAGTACCTAGAAACTTCTTAAAAATTGCATTAAGAAAAATAGTTCTCAAGCATAGAAATTAGGATGGAAGGCTTAATTTAATTTAAATCTTGTTGACCAAATGAATTGTCTAAATTAAAGCTAATTTTTAGAGGTTTAGGTAATGATGTGGTCAACTATCAATTAAGGAACCTATAATACACTATTCTATCCCTCTCTTTTGATTATCAAAAGAAAGGTTATAATTTAAAAAATTGCACAAAAAAAGCATAAAACTCATAAAAAAAACTTTTAAAATATTTATAAAAATAAAAGCCAAAAAAAATAGTAATACTTAAATTTCAAAGGTTTGGAAAGAATGCTGTTAATTAGGTTATATAATACTTTTTGAACTCTTGGGAGCAGAGATACATTTTCCCTACTCCCAGGAAAAGCATTTTAGTATTTTGGTTTGCTCTGAAAATTCGTAGTGGTTTTTTCAGAGCATTAAATCTGTTGTTTGAAATTTACTCTGGGAAACTTCACTGTTAACATCCCAGGAAGGTTCTAAAGTTGGCTGCTAGATGGCACTGCAATGGACATGCCCCTGCAGTTAGTTTCTTCCACCCCAGAGGAGATAAAGGAAAGAACCCATGTACTTCTCAGGCATGGTAAGACGTGTTTCTGTTTTGTATGTTCATTCGTTTATTTTAACTTTTATTTTTTCTTGGAATTAATTTGGGGGGCTGTTTCACACTCTTTGAAAGTTGGTTGTTCGCTTTGGCCATGCTTAAAGTTTCCTGTGGAACTTTGGTAAGTGTTTTGTTTCCCTTTGTTGGTTTTACAAAAGTTCATTTTTCGTAGATTTTGAGCCTTCCTGTGGGCTTAATGATTAGTACAATATTTTGTAAATATCTTAACTTGTGCCAGCAAAGCACCACCTCACATGTAATTTCATCTTTTATTTTGTTTGTAGGTTGTTTTTATTTTTTTAGGAATGTAGTGAATTTTCATTTATTATAAATGTGCACTAAACTTAACTATATTTCCAATGTTTTCCTGTGTGTCTAGGGCATATAATTTGCTTCTCTGTAACTTACAACCTAGTACTTTGGTTTTAAACTTTATTTAAAAAATATATATATATTTGCTGTGGGTACCTTGCCTTTCTGAGACATGCAACTCGGTTATTTGGGTTCACTCTCGGGTTTTGCAATTGTACATTGTTGCTTGTGCACTTTTTGCTTCTTTTTTTCCTAAAATTGTTGCTTTGAATTTGCATTTTTCAAAATTGTAAAGTTACTCTCTTTGTTTAAATTTATTATTTTTTTTATATTAATTTTTTCTGATGTTTTCTGCTTTTCTTTTTATCTGGAAGGTTAAAAGTTTTCATTTTTGCTGTGACAAGCTTAAAGTTTTCCTTTCTGTACCTTTCTTAGGTTAGGTTTTTTCTTGATATTTTAATACTAATTTCTTCCCTGGTTTTGCTTTTTGGGGTGCTCGGCTCCCTTCTTTTTATTTTTGTTGTGATTTTCTTGGTTGTTGTGCGGTCGGGCAATGTTTTTTAGTTTGCTGGGTTGGTTTTATTAGAAATCTCATTTTAATTTGACAATTTTATCCCTAAATTTAATCTGTCCTTATAGCAAACTGAAATAGCAGAAACCCACAATTCTCTTGTCTCAGTAGATTATTGAGTCTTTTCTTAATTGACAAAGCCATCAGAGAATCAGTCATTGATTTGCTTCCCTGTGTTCTTCTGTTCGTTAATTTTCAATCGTTTGATGCTTGCCTGCTTCAGGCGGTTGGAGTTGGTGGTTGTTGTTGTTCTGCTCGTTCTCGGAATTTTTGTTTCATTTTTTCTTTCTTTCAAAATTTGCTCCTTGGTTTCACATTTCTATAGATGTGTGTGTGTGTGTGTGTGTGTGTGTGTGTGTGTGTGTGTGTGTGTGTGTGTGTGTGTGTAAGGAAACATGATGTAACTCTGCACCTCCTAGTGCAAGAATTTTACATAATGGAAAAGTTGAAAATATGCGAAAAATATTCTTTATAGCAAAAGCTATGCTAAGGAAAAAACATTTCAACTATGTCTCCTAGAAGCAGAGCTGGTGAGAAAAAGGTTTTGACATTTTTGCCTCCTAGCAGAAAAGCCATGTATTATTTAAAGGATAATGTTCCATATCTTTATTATAGCGAATGGCGTACAGTATAGATAGAAATTTCTCAACATGGCGTTTAGAAGCAAACATACAACTTTAAACAGAGCTACACAAGCACTACCTAGCAACAGAACTACAAGCTACAAAAAACTCCAAGTACAATCTTAGTGTTTCACAAGCTAAATAGCATCCAGTGTTAAAATATTTTTTTTAAATTGGACATTTAAAAGCAGTGATATTGAGAAAAACAGATTAAACAACATTAGCCTCCTAGTGGCAAAATTGTGCATTGTTTTAGAAAAGAAAGGTACACAAAAAATTTGGGTAGTTAGTAGTATCTGACCGAAAGAGAATGTTTTCGGGTTTTTAATCCCGCAGATAATTGTTTTACATGGAAATGTGGAAGTACACCCTCTAGTGGCAGACTTGTGCTTTAAGAAAAATTTTAAATTATGTGAGAAACATTTTGCACCTGAAATGCTCTCCGATAAAGAAAGAATTTTTCAAATCGAACTCTAAGAAGCAGAGATATCAATAAAAATAATATGTACATCTACACTCCCTGGCGGAAAAACTGTGTACTATTTTGAGCAGAAGATATTCTTGAAAGGTTTTCCAAGGTGAGCGGTATCAGTCCATGAAAGAATTTTTTCATTTGAGTTTTCAGAAGCTCAGATTTTACTGCAAATACATCAGAAATTGGGAAAAAACACTATGCCCCTGGGGACAAAATTATTCTCTATCAAAAGTTTGAAATTGTATGTAGAATATTTCTCACCAGGAGCTGTATCCGATGCAGAAAGAGTTTTTCACATCAAACATTTAGAAACAGGGATATCGTGGAAATCTCAATTTACATTTGTGCCCCCTTATGGAAAACTATGCATTACTTGAAAGAGAAACTGTATCCAAAATAGTCTTCATTATAAATGGCATTAAAAGGAACAAAAAGTTTTTAAATCTGATATTTAGAAGCAAATATATGGAATAAAATGTATTCTGAATTCTATAGCATCTGCATTTATGCCTTCTAACAGCAAAGTTGTGCATCGGGGGAAAAAAACAGAAAGCAAAGATCATCGTTCTCGCATTTCAAGTTTTCCAATGGGAAAAGAATTTTTGAAACTGGACTAATAGTTGCAGAGATATGGTGACCACAGACAGACAGATGGATGGATGGACAAAGGCACTATAAGCATGTTCTGTGCTACAAAAGATGTGGTAAAAAGAACATAAATATAAATAAATGTCCAATGCTACACTAACTTTGTTTTGCCCAGAATGGTTAAGGCAACAATGGAGTGGCATCCAATGACAGTGGCGTTAAGTGTTTCCCTTCTTCATGGTGATGCCAGTGATCACAAAACCCAGGAAGTTAGGCCAGGAAAAATTCAAACAGCTACTTCTTGCATATTAACCCAATCTGCTTTGTGTGATTTTTTACAAGAATTAAAAAGGAACTTGCTGGTCAGCATTTCCCAAAGGTGAAAGATCTCATCATTTTGATATAAAGAAAACAGCATTTATTGATATAAATGCAGTTATTTATGACTTAATACATGGTTCATACGCTTTTTCAATCACAAAATTCCAGGACATACGATCCAAACGCTCTTACTTAAAATATAATGAAACCATAGGTCTTTTCAACCTGTAACCTACAACAAACAACTTCTTACATGCTTGGGCGAGCTTAATACAGAATGCAGAATGTTGTCCCCTGCAGCTAATCAGAAACTTAGAATCACAGATATAAATACTAAAATACCAAAACTGTCACTGAAAATGTGACCAGGTTTAATATCTACTAAACTTTTGTATACTATACTACACTGATTTTGAGAAACTTTTATTTTTCTACTTTGACTTTAGTTCAGTTATTGAAGCAAATTACAGAATAAAAAAAAGCACAAAACTCAAAAATACATAGGTATAAGGTATTACTCTTAAAATGCTTTCATATACCACACAATCAATACATAAAATACTATTTATATTTAATTATTTTGAAATAATGCTTACATTGGAAATTTAAGAATTATTTTGAAATAATGCTTACATTGGAAATTTAAGGGTAAGGAAAGGTGAAATATTTGGAACTTTTTCCAAAGGACCGAAAGAATTGTTATTTCTTAAACATATAATCATGGAAGCAAGTATTTGTGTTACATTTTATTTAGGGAAGGAATTTTCAACATAATATTGGTGCTGTAGCTAAGTTTTAAATTTGTACTCACCAGCAAACAAAGTATGCACAAAAATTTTCAACATGAAATGAAAGAGAATAATGGGAAAACCTTAAATCCAAGGGCTGTGTACAACTGCATTCATAAGTGATCAATCAAGGCAATTTAACTGGGCATGATTAGAAAACTAATTATACAAAATGCAAAGTGATTAGCTTGCTTAGAAAACACTAAGAAGCAACTAGATTTAAGTTTCTGATATTAGAAAGCAATAACCCAAAAAAAAAAAAAAAAAATCAGCTACTTACTTCCAACAGTGGCTAAAAGTATGTTACGAATATTAACAAATGCTGCAGAAAACATTTCGCATAGCAGAAGGAAGGTATTAGAGACAAAAAGATTTTCAAATCAAACAGTTAAAAGAAGAGATAGAAAAGAAAACATGATATAACTGAATGCCTTATAGCAGAAGAATTTTGCATTGAAAACAGGTGAAAAGTATTCTTCATAGCAAAAACTATGCTAAGGAAAAAGAACCTTTCAAATATGTCTCCTAGTACCAGGGACAGCAAGAAAAACGTTTTGACTTTTACAACCCCTTGGGAATAAGGTGTACACATTATTTGAAGAGGATCTTCTTATTGTAGCAAAAATCTTATTCACTCTCCATCTTTATTATAGCGAATGTCATACAGTAAAAAAAGAAATTGCTCAATAGAGTTTTTAGAGGCAGAGATAGGCTGCAAACCGAAGTACTAGCGGCAGAATTGTGAACCACAAACCTCCTCAAAATACAAACTTAAAGTGTTCTATAAGGTAAACGGCATATGTTGTTGAAAGAATTTTTTAAATCGGACATTTGGAAGTACAAATATTGAGAAAAATAGATTAGATATTTGCATTGCCTAGCTGCGAAACTGTTCATTATTTTGGGAAGAAAATACACGCAAGGAGTTTTCACAGTTAGTAGTACCTGGTCGAAAGAGAATATTTTTCAATCGGGTTATTAGTCCCGTAGATATTGCTGTAAACGGAAGTGTGAACTTACGCCCTCTAGTGGTGCACTTGTGCATTAAGAAATATTTGAAATTATATGAAAAACATTTCACACCAAAAATGCTCTCCAACAAAGAAAGAATTTTTCAAATCATATTCCTAGAAACAGAGATATATGGACAAAAATAAGATACACGTGTACACCCCTGGTGGAAAAATTATGCACTATTTAAGCAGGAGGTATTATCAAAAAGTTTTTGGAGATGAGCGGCATCGGTCCACAGAGGAATTTTTTCAATCGAGTTTCGAGCTCAGATTTTATTGGAAATACATCAGAAGCAAAAATAAACACTTATGCCCCCTAGCAACCGAAACATTCTTTACCAAAAATGAGGAATTATATGCAAAATATTCCCCCTGAAGAACTGTATCCAACACACAAAGAATTTTTCAAATCGGACTTTTAGAAGCAGAGACATTGGGAAAACTGCGATTTATCGTTACGCCCCCAGCAGGAAAATATTAGTCCTGTAGATATTGCTGTGAACGGAAATGTAAATTTACGCACTCTAGTGGCGTACTTGTGCATTAAGAAATATTGGAAATTATATGAGAAACATTTTGCACCGAAATTTTTCTCCAACAAAGAAAGAATTTTTCAAATCGTACTCATAGAAACAGAGATATGGACAAAAATAAGATATGCGGGTATGCCTCTGGTGGAAAAATCATATACTATTTAAGCAGGAGGCATTCTCAAAGTTTTTGGAGGTGAGCGGTATCGGCCCACGGAGGAATTTTTTCAATCAAGTTTCGAGCTCAGATTTTATTGCAAATACATCAGAAGCAAAAATAAACACTTATGCTCCCTGGTGGCCAAACCATTTTTTACCAAAAATGAGAAAGTATATGCAAAACATTTCCTCTCAAGGGCTGTATCCAGCGCAAGAAAAGATTTTCAAATCGAACTGTTATAAGTGGAGATATTGGGAAAACAACAATTTACTGTTACGCCCCCTAGAGGAAAATTTATGCATTATTTGGAAAAGGGACTGTAACTAAAATAGTCTTCGATATAAAGGTCATTGAAAGGAAAAAGAATTTTTTCAATTGGATATTTAGAAGCAAATGTATGAAATAAAATTCATTTTACATTCGATACGATTTTCATTTTCGCCCCATAGCGGAGGAGTTGTGCATCGGAAAAAAATCGGAACAAATGGATCATCATTCTCACATTTTAAGCTTCCCAATGCAAAAAGAATTTTACAAATATAACTAATAATTGCAGAGATATGGTCTTCCCGGTCGTACAGACAAAGTGATAGCATAAGCGCGACACCAAAAGATGCTAATAACGCAGCTTCAGTCCTCGTAACAGACAAGAAAAGCAACAGCTCTTTCGCATTTTTCATGGGGTGGGGAGAAAAATTTGTCAGACATAAGTTATGTCAGTAGAAAAATCTTCAACTACAAAACATTGCGCAGGGACAAAAAGGTTGAAATGGATAAAATTCCAGGACATGTAACAGAATTTTAAAACTTTTCCAGAACAAAATGGAATTCCAGCACTTTTCCAGGATGCATACGAAAAATGGACTTAACATCTACTGTAGTTTTGCATGGAACCCTGGCCCAGTTTCCTCAGGACTATTTCATGTTCATTTCTTGCGATGACTGTTTGTTTCATGCGTCACATGTCACATGGTGATTATGGGTTTTGATGAGTGCTCTCCAAGTGCTTGAGAGATATGGCGATGAATTGGAATCATTCACCAGGGGAGAAAGGTTCTGAATAATGTGGAAGGCCCCTAAAATGATGAGATTAGACACCGATCTAGGTGTTTCTAACTATTTTGCATAATCAAACGAAATTTGGTGGTCATTCTCCCAACACGAAGATTGCTTAGAAACAGGTTAAGAGAACACCAATCGTAAGTTAAAAAGTGTGAGCTCAAAAAATCTTCCATAGGCCAGTACTGATGGAAGAACTACCACCAATTTTTTTTTTTGATAATACAAAATTGTTAGAAAGACCTAAATCATGTCTAATTTTGACTTTTTAGAGGCCTTCCACATTTTCTAAAATTGTTCCTCTCTGGTGAATGATTCCAACTCATTGTCATATCTCTCAAGCACTTGTCAAAACTGATAACCACCATGTGACATGTGAAACAAAAAGCAGTCATCGGAAAAAAAAAATTAAAAGAAAAAAATGAACACACCCTAGTCCCGAAAAAGCTAGACCAAGGTTCCATTTGAAACTAGAGTAGATGCTAAGTTATAAATAATTGCATTTATAAATGTCTTCTTTTTATTATTATTATTTTTTGTATTAAAATGGAAAGTATGTTAATGCAATTCTGCAGTTCATCATTTTAACAGTGAAAGATCTTGCAAAATGCATGCATTCATAGCTGGATATTCCCCAAAAGAAATATACCACTAAGCATTCCAGAATTGATGTATACATCTGCAGCTTTGCATAGCAGGAGTGAAATACTTCAAAGACAGTAAATGGTTTTTTTTTTTATTATTATTATTATAGTTAAATGCAATGGTTTGTTGTTCTGCAGACACATTTCAAGAACATTTTGAACACTGTGTAAGTGTAGAGAAACCAAAGGGAAGGAGTATGCTAAGAGGCAGCTGAATAGCAGTGAAATCAAAGACACTAACATTTTCTTTGGGAAACTAAATGGTGCCATTAACATTTGCCTATGCATTCAATGCTTATGGGAAACATTTTTTAAAAAGGAAATTCTCATACAGGAAACCCCCGCAATATATGCTGGGTAAATATGAAGAAATTGGGGCCAGTTGCATAAATGTACAAGGAGTAAGTGGGAAAAACGAATTTTTCAAGGTATTAGGAAAATTCAATCTGAATGTGTTTTTCATCAGTCTAAACACGTTCAGGATGAAAGAAGCGTTTGCAAAGAAAATGGCATATGCTACTTTCAACCAAAGTATGGGTAATTAGATCAGTTGTAATATATTGATTTCTTATTTTTCTCTTTTTAATCACATTTATTTTCAAATTATAGTTCTTCTCATCTAAGAAATTTAGCATTTCATGTGTAATTCTGGTCTCACTTTGAAACAGGGACGTTTTTGGCATCATATCTAGAATGTTTAGTTCTTTTGTTTCCTATTTTGATATTTTTCATCCAGTTCAGGCCTTAAAGAAAATTCTGTTTGCCTTTTAAATGTGGAAAGGTTGTAGGTTATGATGCTATTATTCCAGAATGGACTAAACTCAGCAGGTATACACGTGCTCTTTGATTACACAGAATCGTTAAATTTGCATGAGTGAAGAGGTTTGGTTCCTGAGGACTGGTAAAATTAAGTTATTGTGCCAATATAGGAGGGTCATTCAGAATGTAAAAAATGGTTGGTTATAAAAGCTATATACTTTAAAAATTTTCAGATATTTTATTTACAATTCTTAATTCATACTTTAGCCTATTTTTTTACCTAGTTGCCCTGGACATTGAGGCACTTGTCATATCTTTGGATAAGTTTAAGTATCTCCTCCTCATAGAACTCTGCTGCCTGTCCTTTCAGCCAGTCCATAACAGCTGCCATCATCATCAAAACATTGTACACCAAGGAACTGCTTTTAATTGAGGAACAAGTGGTAGTCCGATGGTGCCAAGTCCAGGCTGTAAGGTGAATGCTCAAAAACTTCCCTGTGAAACTCATCAAGCAGCTCCTTTGTCTTCCTGGCAGTGTGTGTGCAGGCATCCTGTATGAAACAGATTTCTCATTACAGCTTGCCCCTGCAGTGGTTTTGAATGGCTTGCCATAGATATTTTAGAGCTGCACAGTAGGCATCAGCATTTATGGTCGCAACTCTTTCCGTGAAATCTTCGAGTAAGACACATTTTCGGTTCCACAAAACACTCGCTATGATTTTCTTTGCAAACAAATTTCGTTTGACTTTTCATGACTTTATCAGTGATTGAGGGTGATGCCACTGAAATAATTTTTCTCAGGGTTGTAGTGTGAAATCCATGTCCCCTATAACAATTTGGTCAATAAACTTGTTGCCATCTTGGTCATAACGCACCAAAAACGTCAATGCAGCTCCCAGTTGCTGCTTTCTGTGAGCATCCGTGGCATCCATCTTGCACAGATTTTGTTAAAGGTCAGATGTTCA
The DNA here is from genome assembly GCA_039090855.1 of Macrothele yani. Classification (NCBI taxonomy): domain Eukaryota; kingdom Metazoa; phylum Arthropoda; class Arachnida; order Araneae; family Macrothelidae; genus Macrothele; species Macrothele yani. The sequence continues at coordinate 97,149,782 of CM077005.1, read as the reverse complement.
CTCATAATTTGGCACACAAGTGATTTATTGGTTTTTCACCAATAAATCATTTGGTGCCATTTCTTCAGGATACTTGTTCTGACAAACTCAACCCTTACTGCCACACATTTATTTAATGCATAATTTGTTTGTGAAAGTTGAAATGGATTTGGAACAGAGGTAAAATAGCGACTTAATTGCATAGGCACTTGTTACTTGAAAAATTTAAGGTTCTTTTGCGTAGTGATAATTTGTGTATAGTAATGTTTGCAATTTAGTACTTCATAAAACTACATATGTTTAAAAGGTAGAATTTTTTTTTCAAAAAGAAAAAAAGAAAGATTTTCTTTAGCTATAACTATAGTAGTGAGTGCATAATTAATATCAGGGACTGTTTTATTGCAAATTTTAGCTAAATACAGGGTAGTGTTAGTCCTGTTTACAAGTGTAGTTAAGTGAGGTATTCAGCACACTGAGCTCATAAATTTGAGGATTTTTACTTGAGGTTTTGTTTACGCATATCATAGTTCTTTGAGTTCATAAGTATCTTGTCCGAATATTTTGAGTGATAATTTTTGCAGGTATTGTAATATGTTCAGTGATTATTTTCAAGTGCATTTTTTCATTTGTTTACTTTGTGTACACATTCAGTGAGTTGAGTTGCATTGGTTAGTTGCTACAATTTGAGGAAACCTTTGGTCAGTGTAGTGTTGATATAAATTCATATTAACAGTTCATATTCCGACTTAGAAATCGATCGGAAAATGCTACTATTCGTTTTTACGTGCATTATTTCAAAAACTTGAAAATATTCAAGTTGGATAATGCTTACCTAGGCATTCCGTTTCAAGTCGCCACGCTCCTGAGGATGCCCAAAGACTGGGTGAAAAATTTAGAGCATTAATAACGGTAAAGAATTGAAGTTGTTGAATCCTAAAGTGAAAATCTACTGAATCTACCGAAAGTAAGCAGAGTGTTGGATGTGAAAGGTAGATGCACATACAATGGACAATAGGACAATAGCATCAACGAAGACCCGAAACGTGCGTGAAAAGTGAATAATCGCTAGAAACGGAATGCCTAGGTAAGCATTATCCAACTAGAATATTTCCAAGTGTTGATATAATTTTTGGTTCAAGTTAGAGTAGAATTTTTCTTGCTGAAGGTAGCTTTTGGATAATTAATTGTGCTTGAAATTTCTTTTTGTGTACTTACAGTGTAGTTAGGATTGGTTTAAATTCTAGTGTTAGTGAATATTTCAGTTGACAAGTGTTAGTTTTTCATTTAGTGTTCAAATAGTGCGACTGTGAATTTTTAAAAAAGGTAGTTAAGTGTCATGTCTTTGTTACTGAAGCATCATGGCTCCTCCAGGTTAGCAAGAAAGTAGAATAATCAGTTGTTGTGTATATAGGTTTCGTTTTGCTATTTCCGTCACAGTGTTGGTACTTTTTCCTTATCTTCGGTTTCGCATTTGGTATCATTTAGTGTTTTGATCATGTTTTGGAATTTCTAGTTGTAGTATCATATTGTTTTCAACTTTATTTGGGCTGTGCTTACATCCCAATTATTTATCAGCGTGGCACTAAATTGTGGGTGCTAAAGTTCTCTCGTCATTATTCAATTTTTATCTCGGTACGTGGATACTCCCAATTGTTTAACTTCTGTAGTTTGTTTGCATTTTGTCTCTCTTCACGTGTGTAGTTGTGATTGCTTCTGTGTGTTTGAGTGTCCAAGTATGGTATGAGTGTGTTTTGACTTGCTTGCTCGTCTTTTTCTGAGAATGGATGTGATGATGTGTCGCCATTTTCCAGCTTCTGAAAAAGAGACTGGCCATCTCATTTTCGGAAAGGAAAATAGGCTCCCATCACGCATCTTGATTCCTTTCGGGACAAGATGAAAGAAAAAAAAAGGGAAAAGAATGATGCGCAGTTCTTTTGGTTTTTTTCTTTCATCTTGTCCCAAAAGGAATCAAGATGCGTGATGGGAGCCTATTTTCCTTTCCGAAAATGAGATGGCCAGTCTCTTTTTCAGAAGCTGGAAAATGGCAACACATCACAAGTATACGAGAAACTTTGGCACATTTTTTGGGCACTTCACTAATCATAAAGCATCGATTCTCTTTAATGATGTCATCAACCTTTCGTTTGAGTTTGTCCATGATGACAGAGGGGTGCCCCAATGGCTCCTCATCATGAACATCATGTTTTAAACATGATGCACCACTTTTTGATGCTAATTTCATTCATAACACCTCCAACTCCATGCACTTGAACAAGTCTCTGATACATGTCAATAGATTTGGTGTTTTCAGCAGTCAGAAAATGGATAACTGATTGAACTTTGCATTTGGCGGGGTTTTAAACGCACATGTTAATTTCGAAAAATCGTAACTAACCACAAATGGATAATACACACGCGACAATGGTACCAGGAGATGGTGAACAGCGCACTGGGCCCAGACGACCTTCATTAAGCACTGGCCAGAAACCTGAGCAGACATTATATGCAAACATTCTTTACTTTCTGAATGGCCTACGTATAAGAAAGGGAAGTGGAAAGATTGTAATGATTATGAATACACTTCGTAAATTAATATTTCCTGTAAAGTGTACTTGAGTGTTTTAAGCTTAGAAAATCATTGGAAAATCATCTAAGCTAAGGTCAATCTGTCTTCAGGAAGAAGCAGGGGATGCCAAGATATTTCATAAGGTGAGGAGGATTTATATACAGTGTTCATGCTGATTTTGAAAATGCTTTTGACAGAGTACCTAAGAACAAACTATGTAGTATGTTAAAAAGTTATGGAATAAAAGTCAATGCCAGTAAATCATTTGAAATTAACTCTGTAGTAAGGCAGGAATGCAGACTTTCCCTGTTGTTGTTTGTGATCTGTGTGAATAAACTACTTGAGGAAAGTTAATTAGTTTTAGATGTTGAAGTAGGTGACTTAGCATTCACTTATAAAAGTATACACAAATTATAGCATAATCTCAGTCAGTTGAGTATGCCATGAGGAAATTTTGTGATGAAGGCCAATCTTGATAAACCTAAATCCGTAGTTCTTAGCTGAATTCCGAAAATTATTAATTTGTATCACAGGGTAAGAGAGTCCAAAATAGGTAACATTTTAATTATTTGGGTGTGATTACACTAGCCTGCAAATGAAAACTTTTCTGCGGTAAGAACTTGAATATGTGACTTTTACTAATCTTTGTACGCTGAATTCAAAAATGCATTTGGTTCTGCTGTATCACATCGGGTTCCTTGGCAATATGGTATAATGTAAGTTCATCAATTTCTGTTGACTGAAGCGATACAATTCATGTCTTTGCATATATAGGCATGCATGTTTAACCATTTTTAAAACTAAACATAAGCAAGAACAACCTTTAAAAGTGAAAGGGAATAATCAGAACAAAACTACATAGAAATAAAATAAAAAGTGTACAAAAGTTGAAAACTTACCTAATTGCATTACTTAATGTTAGTCGGTAGTTCTTTTTCTTCTCTTGTCATGGAAGATCAGTGTTTGTGATGCCCTTGAATGTTCTTTGGAAGGATCTTCACGTGCAGAAGACCAACAGTAATCAGCCATCATACACTCATCCCAACGTCCCTGATAACGTCGCTCTGCCTCTTTTAAGTCCTGATGGAACCTTTCACCTTGCTCTTCACTCAAAGCTCCCAAATTTGGAGGGAAGTAATCAAGTTGTGCACTTAAGAAATGAAGTTTTAGGCTCTTATATAACAACCAAGCAATTTGAATTTGTCCAACATATTTTGTACAATTGTCTTGTACGATGGGTCCTTTACATTTCCAAGAAAATTTTTCATCACTTCTTTGAAAGCGTTCCATGCCTCTTCTTCAGTTTTGATCGTTGTACAGGTGAAATTGTTATCCATCATCAGTTTACGAATTTGCGGGCCATCAAATATTCCTTCTCTGATTTTAGCTTGTGACCATGAAGGAAATGTTGTGCATAAGTACTGGAAGCATGGACAACTTTTGTCTAGTGCCTTTACAAACTGTTTCATAATGCCAAGTTTTATGTGTAACAGAGGGAGTAGAATTTTCTCACGATCAACTAGACTTTCATTAATGACATTCTTGGAACCTGTTGTCAGTTGCTTCCTTTCAGGCGAATGTGCAGTATCCCAACGTTTGTCCCTGGCTCTGCTATCCCACTCGCAAAGGAAACGGGGAAATTTTGTTTATCCTGTCTGCTGTCCTAACAATATTCCAACAACTTTCAAGTCACCACATATTTGCCATTCATGTTCATGGAATTTAATTTTTTCAAGCACTAACTTTAATGTTTCGTATGATTCTGACAATTTTGTGGAATGAGTAAGTGGTACAGAAGCGAATTTGTTGCCGTTATGAAGTAAAACCGCCTTGAGGCTTCTTTTGGAAGAGTCAATGAAAAGGCCTAGGTTGATAGATTTCCTCTCACAACTGATGAATAAGATTACTGATGTCCGTACAAAAAAAAAAACAGATCTTCCTTTGAGTAGTACTTCCGAAAGCACTTGTCACGATTCCTGTACCAAGAAAATGTAACTCCAGGTGCCAGCAGGTTTTTCTCATAAAGTCTTGAGCTTAGTAATTCACTCTTTTCCTTCGTGAGCCCCAGTTCTCTTATCAAGTCACTCACCTCAGGTTGAGTAAACATGTTTGGTGAATGGTCAAATTCTTCTAGTTCGAAACTTATGTCCTCAGTGTCTGAATGTAGAGAACTGCTTACAGATTCATCACTCAAGTTAGCTGGTGGTGTAGGTACTGGTAAGTCAAGTCCATGAGGAGCAGGCCATATGGCTGATAGCAGATTTGGATATTTAATTCCTTTCTTATTTTTTTTTGTTATAACCAGCAACATTGCACATACAGAAGTAACAGTCATCATGGTGGTTCTTCTGTTCACACCATATCATTGTAATTGCAAACGGCATTGCCATGTTTCCTTCGTACCAGTATCGCAGTCCCTGGACACAACTGTCACAAGCAATGTGAGGCGCAAACGACTTATCTTGGTCTCCGACTTTCACTTTGAAGTATGCAAAGTATGGTTTCTTCACGAATGAAACTAATTTACGTACCTTACCATCAAACACATAACATCCACAAATGTAACAAAATTGCTGAGGACTTTGCACACACTGTCTTCTACACAATCCCGACGCACTAGCCATACTTACAAACTCACGTTTTACTTTCACACTTCCAGTGTAGGACGGGCACATGCACAAGGATACCTGTCCTCTGCTCAACTGATAGGATATTCAGTGAGGGAAGGTGAGGGTTCTTTAAACAGAAACTCCTAGGGGTACAATAAACAAGCGGCGGCGCGCCACCTAGTGTTGCTCTGACGCAAAGCGGCGACGTCTGAAAACATAAGCAGTAACGAAACACGGAAGTACACAGGAACATTCGTTGACAAGGAGCATTTCTCATAGTAATATAGCATTTCCTAGGTTTAAGTCAAGTTCTTTGTGGATATTTAAGTGCGATTGTGAGCAGATGGCTCTACATTACATACAATGCGGATACGTCAGTTCACATATACAGAAAAAACAACATTGCAAAACAACTAGATGTGATGGACCCAAACTAACATTATTTTCGGATTCAGGACACAAATTTCCACAAGTGTCACCTACTTTCGTGTTTACCGCAGAACCATTGTTGGCTAATGTTATTGATTGACTAGACTGGAAAGCTGAACAAGGAACTAGATAACAGAATCTGCTATATTTAAAGGACAAGTTGTTACAAAATTGCCTAAAAACACGATATTATGTCCTTTTGTTTAATGAAACTTTAAAACGAAGTGAGACAAAAAAAAAAAAAAATGGACATCCATGTAAGGTTCTGGTTGACCAATGATGTTAAAACTATGTACAGAAATACATAAATTTGACATAGTTCAGCAGAAAGATCTTGTGGATCCAAAGTCCATATATAGTATGAGGTGATAATTTGTACCCTGTAAAAGCAGAGTGTTACCAGTCTGATGGTTGGCAAATAGGGTCATACAACAATGAAATACACCCCATGATATTTATTTCCTTCAAAGCTGAACTTATTAAAAGTAAAAAATTAGCATCTACATCCTGCCCCTTTAAAATTCAGTGCCAACAAAATAGGCTCTGTCTGTTCAAAGGGCAACTCTAAATCAAGTTTGGCAAATCCAAAAGTGGGATTTTCTGAGTGGGAAAAAATTACACCTTCGAATTCCAGAGCATGAAAATTCTGTAGAGCACCGTGAGTGCTATGTTTCCTCGAAAATCTTTGAAAAAAGGATTAAAGAGGGCTGTGCAATTGTTACTGAACTGCAGCAAATGATTACAAAAGAAAAAGAGAAATGGCGACACATTCTCAGAATCATTGTCGATTGCATTTTGTTTTGTTCAGTCAACAACTTGGCCTTTCGAGGTTCAAGTACAAAGATAGGTGAAGACAACTGTGGATTTTTTTTACATTTGCTTGAGTTTGTTTCTCATTATGATAAACAGCTAAAAGAGTATATTACCATAGCCAACACAAAACCAGGAATTCCAAATTACCTTTCCCCAACAATTCAAAATGAGTTCAATTTAATAGGTGACACTGTACACCAAGAAATACTAAAAGACATAAGAGAGGCAAAATATTTCTCAATTTCATTTGATTGTACACCAGATGTAGCCCATCAGGAACAAATGTGCCAGATTATTAGGTATGTGAAAGTTTCAGAGGATTTTGCTCTATTGAAGAAAGTTTCATCGATTTCATAAAAACTAGTGAAACGACTGGGGCTGGTTTAACTGAAGAAATTCTACAAAAAATAGAAGCCGATGGGCTTGACATTCGTAATTGCCGAGGGCAAGAATACGATAATAGTTCAAACATAGCGGTGAAGTGTTCAGAAGTCCAGGCCCGTATACAAGCAAATTGCAGCCATGCATGTTTTATGTCGTTTGCTGCTCATTCATTGAACTTGGTTGGTGTTCATGCTGCTGGAGTCTCTCCAGATATTATCTCATTTTGGGGCACAGTGCAAGAACTGTACAAAATATTTGCTCACAATGTCAAAATGTGGGAAATATTATCCAATGAACTTTCTAGCTCATTCAAGCGTCACTGTGATACAAGATGGGCATCCAAATACTCTGCTGTTCATGCACTTCATTCACAGCTTGATAAAGTCATCGAAGCCTTAGAGGAAATTTCTGACAACCCTCAATTCCATGATGACTGTTTATCAGTGGTTAAAAATCTTCTGAAACAAATTAATTATAAGTTTGTTTGTTACTCTGTTATGTGGGACAAAATACTAAATCAGATCTCCCACGTGAATGAACAACTACAGCGCAAAGATGTGACCGTGGACTGTGCAGTTAGTCACTTGACAGGATTGAAAGCTGCTTTACAAGACATCCGGGATACAGGGATTGATGTTATACTGGGCGAAGCATCGGACATCTGTGCCGCAACATCTCTTCATTGCTTCTTCGAGGAGAAAATGGCAATGAAGAGGAAAAGGCTGACATTGGAAGAAAGTGAGGACACTGTTTTGACAGGAAAACAAAAGTTCAGTATAGACTTTCATGCTGTTTTGGACAAAGTCTTAGAACAAATGGAATGGCGTTTTAAATGTTTGAGTGAAGTGTTAGATGACTTTAATTTCTTAACGGGCAAGTCTTTGCAATCTATGATTGTAGAACAGTTAAAGGCTAGTAAAATGCGCTTAGCAAATAAATATGATAAGGATCTGGATGCTACTGAAATAGAGGGGGAAATAGCTAGTTTTAAGTTTCAGGCCACTTCTTTATTTTTAAAAAATCAGGATTTTTCAAAAGCAACCTCTCTTGACCTATTAAATTTAATCCACCAAATGTCTCTTGCCGCATCTTATCCAGATTATTCTTAACATTGCCAATTACTAATGCATCTAGTGAACGTGGTTTTAGTAAGCTGAAAATAATAAAAAATTACTTAATGTCATCAGTGGGTCAAGAGAGGTTAATGCACCTGGCAATTCTGTTAATAGAAAAAGATATTGCTAAAAATATTAATTATGATCAAATAATAAATTATTTTGCTGCTGTTAAAGCTCGAAAGGTGCATTTGTAAATACAAAATCTTTCTGTTAAGGTTTAAGCATAATTTTAAACAAATGCTACTTGTACATATTTTTTCAGTTGTTCATAAGCACTTGAGGTACCAATTAATAATAAATAAAAAGTATTCTTCATTCAAACTGTGTACAATGTTTTTTCTTTCTTCTACAATCCCTATTGAATCTCATATAATTACCACAGGCTATTGGATAGGATTACCTATATAAGTTATTTTTTTTTAAATATTATGAGTAATATTTTATATAAAAAATTTACATTTTGTAATTATTTCATACAATTAGCAAATTACGTATGGGACAATAATTGTAAATAACAAAATAACAATAAAAATTGCAATATTTTTGTTATACAGGTATTGTACTATATCTGCAAACAGGTATATAACAAAATCTGACACCGTCACCTGTTCCAGTTGGACTGGGGAAGGGGGGCACCCATTTTACTGCTTGCCCTGGGTGCCAATATCTCTAGCTACGGCCCTGATGGATGAAGTTATGAGATTAATACAGTCCAAAACTGTAAAAAGTTTCCATGACTTTGATAGATTCGTAGTCGACTGTGTTCAAAACCCATTGCAATGATTTCCTGATGTAAATGGTTTTAAATGTAGCTATAATTCCCTGATCTAACGGTTGAAGTAATGAAGTTGTATTTGGTGGTAGGAAAGTTATTTTGACATTTGGGTGACTTTCAGATGGCTGGGTGCATTATCCAATATCAGTAGAACTTTAAAACCTTGATTTTTCTGCTTTAAGTAGTTTTCAACACTTTGTACAAGACAGTTTAGAAACCATTTTTTAAATAAATCAGTTTTTACCCAAGCTTTCTTATTTGCCGTCCAATATACTGGTAAAGCACTCTTATTTAGATTTTTCATTGCACGATGATTGAGGGATTTATAAACTAGCATGAGTTTTATCATTTGATCGCCTGAAGCGTTACTGCACATAAGTAATGCTACGTGGTCTTTTGATGCCTAAAACCTGGTGCAACTTTTTCTTTTGAAATAAATGTTCTCTTGGGCATTTTTTTCCACCAATAGCCCATCTCGTCGGCATTAAAAATCTAATGTGTTGTATATCCACCCTGTTCAATAATTTTTTGCAATTTCTTGGGATAACTTTTGGCAGCTTCATTATCAGCTGATGTGCTTTCCCCTTGTATTTTCCTGTTTTGTAATGAAAATCATTTTCTAAAATGGTCAAACCAACCTTTGCTAGCAACAAAATCGGGGTTAACAGCAGATTCTCAATTTTCTCTTAAACGGCTGTAAATTTTTAAAGCTTTATGTTTAATAACATTGGCGTCCAGTGGGATCCATTTTTTTTAGCAGTCATCAATCCAAATACTAAGAGCTGTTTCCATTTTCTCAATTGCTGGTGCTTTGGAACGAGCTGCCATATTTGCGGAGATAGAACAACCTGCAGCAACGGAAGCTCTTATTTTCTGTTAATTTTTCTGTATGATCCAGATTGTTGCTTCATTTAAATCCAAGGTTTTTGCAACATATGATACTTTTCCCCTCCTTTTTAAAACGATCCAAAATATGTATTTTTAGTTCTAGCGAGATGAAATGTCTTTTACGAACATTTTTACTTCTGTCAGACATAGTTCAGGGCTACAATTAACAAAAAAGAAATACTAGTAGTAGTAAACTTACATTTCTTTAAAAAGGTTCACTAATATCTAATATCAAGACTTTCTTGTGACTACTTACACGCTTGAATGAAAAACATCGAATGAGATGGTGCTTGCTCTTAAAAGCTCTTATTACGTCACATGTTGTGTGGAGATTTCCCTCATTCTCACCCGTCTTAAATCCTCTCCTCACATCACGTGTGGTGCAGGGATTTCCCTAATTCTTCAGCCGTGTTATACGGGGATGTCACTTATTCTCAAGCAGTGTAGAGTAAAACCGTGTTGTAGGAATGCCGTGTTATACGGGGGTTACCTGTACTTCCTTACTTTGCAGAGAAAACAACTTCATGGGAATCAAAAGACTGCGACGGAAAATTGTTCCAAATTTGAACTTTAGTTTCTTTTTGAACAAAAGGGGCCGTCCATAAAGCACGTCCCTGATTTTTTATTATTTTTAGACTCTCCCCTCCCCGTGTCACATTTTGTCCAATTGTTGACACCCCCTCCCTTAAAAAGTTCATCCTAATTCCCCCAAACTCCTTTATTTTTGACCACTGCTTTTAGAAGTCCGTTGAAGAACAGAAAGAAAACATGTAATTATGTAAAGGAATCTTGCATATATTTACACGTTTGCTTCAGAAAATATTTATTATTTAGGCATTAATTTATTCCCAAATGCTATACGAACTTTATCATTCTGAAATAAAGATCTACAAATGAACGCACGCATTTAAGGTTGCAACACTCCTAATTATACCATCTACAAAACACGATAGATTTGGTAGTACAAATATGAGAATTTAATATTAATATTCTGATTTAGCTTAATATAATCAGAAATCTGAAATATTTCGTACCTTTTTTTAACTATTAAAAGAAGAAAAAACAAAACGAAGAAATACCATCCACCATATTTTTGCCGCTGGACGTCCAAATTACTAGTCCTCCCCCTCCCCCTCCCCCATGTCACATTTGGTCTGGTTGTCAGGACCCCCACCCCTGTAATCTCAGACATACTTTATGGACAATCCCAAAGGGAAAATAGTTGTCCCTCTTTGTTTCTTGAGTAATGGAAAACCACACATTTTCAGCAAAATTAAAATTTAAAAAGCAATGCTGATCCTCACTCTGCTGCGAAAACAATTGTGCAGATCATTGAATTAGTGCAATTTCCAGCAAGGACAAGATAAATAATGGTTTTCAGTGTAAATTTTGCTTAATAAAAAGCAAAAATGAATGTTTCATTGATTGATGTGTAAAGAAAGTACCATAAGGAATAAGAAAAGGTACATTTCATTAGGACACTTTTCAAAAAAATAGGAAGTCATTTTTGTGCACTGTTATCATTTTTTTCGAATAATGCTCCTGGGTTGTTTATATATATATATTACTTTTGGTTGTTTTGTGGTTTGAATACAACCACCAACTTACTGTGTTTACTGTAATATTACACTATATAAACCACACTTACTATGTTTACTGTAATATTCCCGTTGTAACATACATTGATTTTTGAGGTAAACTGAAAAAACTGTTGGAGCCACTTAGTGGTTCCCACAAAATGTTTTCAATTTATCGGCAATTTTTAAAGCAAAAATTCGAATTTTTATGAATTTACACTGTCATTTTTCTGCCCTGACATTTTTTTTTTTTTTTTTTTTTTTTTTACAGAGCATCTAATACAGTTTTATTCATTACTACTGAAAATAAAACAACTAAAAACTACGGATTTTTTTAATGTTTACTACTGAGAATTTCCTATCAGGGTTGGAGTCCCTGTACATGTATATGCCTGAACACTTTACTTATACATGGATGTGAGATGATGATGACGATGATTAAATGTAGTGGTACTGCTGCTCACGAAATGGTAAAATTTAGTCTTGCTCTAAAGCTATTTACAAAGATCTGGATTTTGGATATTGTCTGCATTTTTGTCACTGTTATCTTCGGAGCTGATTGTAGTTGCCTGAAGGTCCTGAAATTGTGTGTAGCTCACCCCAATCAGCTGAGTTGAAGACATAGAAATTTGAGACATGCAGCTCTGACTCATATTATCTTTTGCTGTCTTAAATACAATCAGTTGAAGCTAGGTCGTGTGCTTTGACAATTCCTAAATTAATGCTTTTTATGCACCAAGTAGACAACACTTAATTCTTGTTCTCTCATGAAGCTGCATTGCTGCAGCACTGTGATTAATTTCTAGACAACTCAGTCTTCTATAACAATAAAATTACAATGTCTGTCTGCCAGTCCGAAATGCAAACACCATTGATGGATGTGTGTTGCCATAAGCCCCCTGTAAGTAATGCATCACTCCAGCACACAAACAACTGCTGTGCATCTTCTGTTGTACCCATGTTTTACCGTTGTACATTAAAGTAGGAACAATTACACTTTCATAGAGTTGGAACAATTACACTTTCACAGAGCCACTTGGAACCTTTTTGGGAACTCATCAGTCCTGTGACTCACTTATGAGTACAATGAGTCAAACATTTTGGACTCACTGTGCTCATCTGTGTCATCAGCTATGATGAAACTTGTGATATAAACAAACAGGGTGAGTTATGTATATCATGCAAAAAATTACCAGAAGCTTGAATGACAGAGAATGGCAAGAAGGTCCCAAAAGATTATGCAGTGTAGTAGCCAAATGAATCAGACTTGTGATTCAACCTCAAAAGACAAAAGGAAAATGTACAAGAGAGTGCTATAGCAAAAATAGCAGAGCTTTTTCAAAGTGCGAGGCCTATTCAATAAGTAATGCCTCAGCACAAGTATCTTGTGCATGACTTGTTGCCTAGCAACCAGTCAGATGGCAAATGAATCTCTGTGCCACCAGCTTCATTTTACTTCGCAATGGAACTCCATACATCTATCGGTAGAAAGACCATTTCACGTAATATGAAGAAATCAATAATGAAGAAAATTTCACACATGATTTATTACATACTAAACTTTAAGAATAGTCAGATTTGTAAGACCTTTCGGCTGCAGCATCAGCCTTGTGCACACAAAAAGCAAGCACCCACGTGGTTGACATCGTTTCTTTAGCTGTTGCCAGTAGAGATTTCCAAATTATCGGAATATTGAAGGGTGCATCTGAATTGCAAGTTTTTAATTACAAGAGTTTTTAAAGTAACTTGTACAGAGAACTAGCGGACAATGCTTACCTTGGCATTCCTTTCTAGCGACGGGGACATTTCACGCACGTGTTTTCCGGTCTTTGTTGAGGTTATTGTCCTAAAGTCCGTTGTATGTGATGACTGGCTTTACTTCTCACACTTTTCGCTGGGTATACTCATTGGATCTTTGCTTTAGGATTCCAAACATCAATTTTTACCGTTCTTTATACTCGAAATTTTCGCCCATACTCTGGGCATCTTCAGGAGCGTGGCGACTTTACCACCGATGTTCGTGGCTAACTTCGTGCTAATGGAGTCCGATACTCCTTGTTGCCATTCGTCGGAAAAACTTTCCTGGATATATTTCGTTAACAAGCCCGGCTGGCGCCATCTATGTTTTAGTTACGAACACTTTTTTTTTTTTTTTTTTCCGTATTTTTTTTTTTTTTAATTTTTTTATTTATTTAATTTCTTCTCCTATCCTGGTTTTCTTGTCTTTTTTGCCTGTTTTTCTTTTGTTGTTGTTTTTCTTGTCTTATTAGTTCTTTCCACAGGCCCGATAATGTGCTAGGGTCGTTCTGGTTACATACCCTTGCTTTATTTTTGTAGATTAATATTGCTTCTTCCCTCCTCATTTGCCTTTCCGATTTTTTATTCTTTTTTAGCATTTTAATTTCTTCGAACTTTGGGAATGTCCGGTTTTCCAAGCAGAATTGCACTAAAGCCGTTTTGGCTTCTTTTTTTGCCAGTTAGATATGTGTTGTTTAAGTCTTTTTTTTAATCTGTTTTTCGTACTTCCAATGTACGATATTGGGGGTATGTGTGCTATTGTAATTTCGTAGGTTCCTGATTCTTCTAGCATTTTTTCCTCTGTTTTTTTGTTGACAGTCATACTTTTCACGGTGTGCACTGAGCTTCCTAGTTGTAAGTCATATTTAGCACAGTGCCTATTGATTTCTTTACTCACTCCTTCCAGGTATGGGAAAGCTCCAATGTATTTCAATTTTTTATTTCTCATCTTCCTTTGGTTGTTGCACTTCTTGGCCTTCTTTCCTCTGAGTCATATGCTTTTTACTCTCATGTATCCATTTATTAATTAGCTTGCTCGGGTACCCATACTCTTGTGATATTTTCGAGATAAACTCTAGCTCTTGATTTTTTAGCCTGTTGTTAGATGTGTGTGTGTACGCTCGCCGTATCAAGTTTACTATGCTGTTTTTTATGTATCACTGGATGGTGCGACGAGTATGGTATCAGTACAGGTATGTAAGTTGCTTTTCTGAACACAGAGTATTCAAAACTATTTTTTGTTTTTCTTTAGTTGAATGTCCAGGAAAGATAGGCAATTATCCTCTTCAAACTCAATAGTTAGCTCTATGGTGTTACAAATTTTGCTAAACTGCTGTGCTAGATCTTGTAGCTCGGCTTTGTTAAGTTTAGACATTATAATAATGTCGTCTACATATCGAGCATAAAGTATTGGTTTTTCAGGTAAATTTTGAATAATTTCTTTTTCGATACTTTATGCTCGATATGTAGACGACATTATTATAAATGTCTAAACTTAACAAAGCCGAGCTACAAGATCTAGCACAGCAGTTTAGCAAAATTTGTAACACCATAGAGCTAACTATTGAGTTTGAAGAGGATAATTGCCTATCCTTCCTGGACATTCAACTAAAGAAAAACAAAATAGTTTTGAATACTCTGTGTTCAGAAAAGCAACTTACATACCTGTACTGATACCATACTGCGTCGCACCATCCAGTGATACATAAAAACAGCAACATAGTAAACTTGATGCAGCGGCAGCACACACACATCTAACAACAGGCCTAAAATCAGAGCTAGAGTTTATCTCTGAAAATATCACAAGAGTATGGGTGCAGAAAAACTTAATTAATAAATGGATACATGAAGTAAAAAGCATATGACTCAGAGGAAAAGTGCAAAGTGCACAACATGATGAAGATGAGAAATAAAAAATTGAAATACATTGGGCTCCCATACCTGGAAGGAAGTGAGTAAAGAAATCAATAGGCACTGTGCTAAATATGACTTACAACTAGGAAGCTCAGTGCACTGCCTGAAAATATGACTGTCAACAAAAAACAGAAGAAAAAATGCTAGAAGAATCTGGAATATAAATTCCAATAGCACACATACCCCCAATATAAATACATTGGAAATGCGAAAACAGATTAAAAAAAGACTTAAACAACACATATCTAACTGGCAAAAAAAAGAAGCCAAAACGGCTTTAGTGCAATTCTGCTTGGAAAACCGGACATTCCCAAAGTTCGAAAAATTAAAATGCTAAAAAGAATAAAAAATCAGGAAGGCAAATGAGGAGAAGAAAGCAATATTAATCTACAAAAATAAAAGCAATATGTAACCAAACGATAAGCATTTTGCTGAAATGGAAAGAACTAATAAGACAAGAAAAACAACAACAAAAGAAAAAACAGGCAAAAAAGACACAAGAAAACCAGGATAGGAGAAGAAATTAAATAAATAAAAAAAAAAAAAAAAAAATACGGAAAAAAAAAAAAAGTGTTCGTAACTAAACATAGATGGCGCCAGCGGGCTTGTTAACGAAATATATCCAGGAAAGTTTTTCCGACGAATGGCAACAAAGTATCGGACTCCATTAGCGCGAAGTTAGCCACGAACATCGGTGGTAAAGTCGCCCATGGCTCCTGATGAAGATGCCCAGAGTATGGGCGAAAATTTCAGTATAAAGAACGGTAAAAATTGATGTTTAATCCTAAAGCAAAAGATCCAATGAAGTATACCCAGCGAAAAGTGTGAGGAAAGTAAAGCCAGTCATCGCATACAACGGACTTTAGGACAATAACCTCAACAAGACCGGCGAAAACCTGCGTGCGTGAAATGTCCCCGTCGCTAGAAAGGAATGCCAAGGTAAGCATTGTCCGCTAGTTCTCTGTACAAGTTACTGAAATATCGCACGTAAAAGAGAATAGTACAATAATTAGAGCTATATAATAGTCAGAATTAGAACTACTAAGTGGAAGAGTTTTTTTCTTCAATAAAAACTCTTGCAATTCTGACGCACTCTTCAATATTTCGATAATTTGGAAATTAATTGCAAGAGGGTTTTTTTCTTCAATAAAAACTCTTCCATTTCCGATGCATCCTTCAATATTCTGATAATTTGGAAATATCTACTGGCAACAGCTAAAGAAACGATGTCAACCATGTGAGTGTTTGCTTTTAGTGTGAACAAGGCTGATGCTGCATCCGAAAGGTCTTGCAAATCTGACTATTCCTAAAGTTTAGTACGTAATAAATCATTCGTGAAATTTTCTTCATTATTGGTTCCATACATTTATTTGTTCATATTTAATTGTATTTAAAATAGAAGATTTTTTCAGCTGTGTTGACAGCTGTCAAACAATGATTAGTTATAGAGTGTTTAACTCATGAAAATGTACCTCCCAAAGAAATTCT
Source organism: Macrothele yani (assembly GCA_039090855.1). Lineage (NCBI taxonomy): Eukaryota > Metazoa > Arthropoda > Arachnida > Araneae > Macrothelidae > Macrothele > Macrothele yani. Next base: position 97,133,445 of record CM077005.1, on the reverse strand, counting down.
CACCACATTAATGGCAGTTTATGGTTCTGGAACTTTGGATATAAGCACTGTTTGTTGTTGGGTAAGAATATCAAAGGACAGGAGAGGAATGTTGGCTGTAAAGGATCAGCCGTGGAGTGGGAGGCCAGTAATCGTGAATTGTGATTTGAACTGGCAAAAAGTTGGTGAGCTCATGAGGGAAAATTGAAGAATAACTCAGAGAACCATAGCAAGTAAGCTGAACATTAGTTTAGGTAGTGTCAATGACATTGTTAACATTTTAGGATTCAACTGAGTATGTGCTCATTGTTTGCCACATCACCTAACGGCTGAAATGAAGAAATTAAAAACTTAAAACTTGCCAAATGTTGCTTGCTCACTATGAAAAATATGGAAGTGATTTCCTCCAAAGCATTGTGACTGGTGATGAGAGTTGGGTTCACCATTATGGCCCTGAAATGGAAAATCAATCACTGGTATACCGACACCCATCTTCTCCTCGAGTGGAAAAAATTAAAAACTCAAATTTCTGCCAGTAAGTGCATGCTCACTATGTTCTGGGACAACAGAGGTAATATTCATCAGAAGTACATAGTCAAAGTACAATCAACTTTGAATGCTACGTGCATACCTTTAAAAAGTTGAAGCCTAAACTGCATGCATGAGGAGAAAATAGCCAATGGTTCTGCAACATGAAAACACCAAAACCCACGCCAGTGCTTTCACTTCAGAGGCCATATAGAAAATCAGGTTTGAAGTTCTTGAACACCCTACCTACAGCACAGATTTGGCACCAACCGACTTCTGTTTGTTTTCTGCTTTCAAGAGACATCTGAAAAGAATTCAGTTCACCTGTGATGAAGATGTTCAAGCCACTACAAGGAAATGTTTCTGAAAGCAACCTGAAAATTTTTACCAAGATGGGTTTATAAAACTTGTTACACGTTTGCATATCTGTATCAAGCAGGGGGGGGGCTGGACTATGCGGAAAAATAAAATATGTGAATTAAAGTAGACATTCTGAGCTTTGTTCTTGTTTTGTTTCAATTTTAATTCTTGCCACTGGGCTTGTATACATGTATAAATATGGAGGCATTACTTTCTGAATATCCTCTGTACAAAATATTCCAGCTGTAAAAAACATTGGAAACGAGGTTTACGCATAGAGAGCAAAAAGAAAGACATTATGAAAGCATAAAAATAAAGTCATAAACCACCCCGCTCCTTTTTTTTTAACTCTCGATGCTGAAAACATTGAAGTACAATGCCCACTTAAAACTAACCTGAGCAGCAAGGGCTAAAGAATATGTTTTCATTGCAAGGAAACAGCAAAATTTGTTAATTACTGAGCATAGTGCTGTCTCCAAATTATTATCATGCTTGCTTACTCTATATTTGTAATACATCTAGCAGTTTATATATTGAGTATCTTCAATTATTTGAAAAATTCTTAGCAGTTCGCTTTTGCCACGTTATATTCTGGACGTCGGAAAGTTGAAAATTTTTTTCTTGTATTTGAGACATGATATTACTATGAAAAGAATAAAAAAGGCTCTACTCACAATGTTTTTTTCCTTGGTGGTCCTCTTCATTTTATTGTTTTCAATTTTTGACGTTAAAATATCTTGGTTCATGCCTAAAAGGTGATTATGATTTATAAATTTTTTGTTAACCCTAATTATCAAACGAAAATTACTTAGGTGAGCACTCAAGCCTTAAGAAACAAAGAAAATTTCAGGTTAGAAAACCTAAAGAAACAGATAAAAAGTTAAAAATCTTAAAACCTTGGGACCGCTGTCTTTCAACCTTTCAAACATTTCCGGCCGTCCTTCTTACTCCTCGTGCTGTGTCGCAAAGGACACTCCCACTAGGGTGGAACTTACACGTGTTACGGGCACACACGCCCATCTTCAGAGTCAGCAAAGATTGCAAATGGCTGTCATCTGCAATTCTTTGGAGTTTTCTTCACTCGGTCCCTCCTCCCCTCTCGCCGTTGATTCGTTGGTGACGTTACTTATTTTTTAGTTCGTATATATTTATAAGCACACGTTGTTAATTTAAATTTGTTTCCCATCATGGTAAATAAATAATATGGTTTATCTAGCAGTTTATTTTTCTTTTATTTTTTTATACAATTTTTTTTTCTTTTTTCCGAGAGCGAGAGGGCTTCTCAAACTAACAAAAAAGCAAATTGCTAAAATACTACAATTTTGTTTTTCACATTGTTTTAAATATAATACTCTACTGAAGTGGAGTAAGTGAATACTTTATAATTGTGAGCGTATAACTGTATTCAGACTTTTAAATTTAATTATTTTACAAATCAAAAGAGAAATACTTGAGTACACTTGTGCTTTAAATGCATGACGTAATTGAAAAATTTTCCTACTGACATTTAATAAGCTTATTAACTGGGCTGTTGGTGAAATATAGCTTTATGTAAAAAATGTTTATTTTTATTATTATTATTGTTATTGTCATTTTTTCTGCAAGCCACTACAATTTGGTCATGATTTTGTTGTCGTTTTTCAGTTTCTTTCACAGACGTTATGCAAAAGAAAATAATTGAAATGATATTATCTTGTTTGCTGACTTTTTGACTATACTTGAATATTAAAGTGGAAAAAGTATATTCTTATTTTTTATTTTTATTTTTTAGATGAAGAGGATTTCATAGACTTTCCTGTTTTTAACACAAGTTACAGCAAAAATCGGAGGACCTTGCAAAGTGCCTGTAAGTTTTGTTAATTTTCTTTTAATGGCATGCGATTCAGTGTAACTTGTAAAATACTGTATGATGGCACATGTTTGAGTTTCATAAAGTTAATTACAGTATAATAATTCTGAAAGGTAGGAAACTCGGATGCGTAGGCAAAAAAAATATTTCACTTCTTGGATTTGTATTTGCCACAATATTGCTGGAAAATTCCCTAGCTGAATATATCATGACAGAAAAAAATAAGAGAATATAGTTGTTTGGTATAAGCGTATCAAGGCATCATATGAACATGCTAAAATGAATTTTTAAGTATCAAGAATTTTAAGGAACTTTAAGTAATGATAACATGTGTAATGGGTTATTGAAGTTGTAGATTACATATCTGAGATCAGATCAAAGAAATTTTCTCTGTTGCTTTTCTGTAATAACATTTGTAGAGAACACTTAATATCTGTAATTTGTAATAGATTCCATTTTATAAGTTTCATTTTGGTTAAGTTGGTAATGTTACATCTTTCTCAACTAATGTTGTTCTCAGCAAATACATCAGGTTTTTCTTTTTTTTTTTTTAATGTGTACTTCATCTAATAAGATTTTTGGGGTTTAAATTGCAAATCTGAAATCAGGTTGATGGTGGCTTACTTAAAATAATGCGAGTAATAAGCTAGTTAGCAGAAATTGATTGTTTTTTAAATATTCCATAAGAATTGATTTATTTAAAAAATGCTATTTATTTTTCTAAGGACTGAATATTTTTCTCTTGGTATATCTTATTCACAAAATGTATATACGTGAGATTCCTCCGCTGACTCACGAATTTCCGCTTTTTTTTTTTTTTTTTTTTTGAGATCGACGCAAAATGAAAAACAAATTTTGATTGACTAATGGGGGGAGGGCAAGGTCGTTTTCCGTCCAGAAACAATATTTCATCTTCGAAAACTTTTGAAAACGGAAGTTAAACAGTGAAGATTTTTCCCGTAATCGTAATTTCTTTTTTTCTCGCAATGTTAACTCTGCCCTGTATTGTTGTTAAGTATCATTTTATTGCACAAATGTTTTTATTTCAGCATTAAGCTGTGGGCAACGATTTCTGAAAACGGAAGTTAAGACGGCCCAAAAAGTTTACTTGTAGTCTTCAGGCATGAGATTCTTCCATGAATTTGAGATATTCCACCATTTTCGTTATCATTTCCGCATTCTCGAGATCAATGAAAAACTGAAAAAAAAATTGGGGGGGAATTGGTGGCGGTGGGATTCATTTTACATCTGAGAGCGAAATTCGGTGTTTTGAAACTTTCAAAACCAAAAGTTAGACGGAGTGTAGATTTCTCCCTTAATCATAATATTTTTCTTGCAATGGTCCTTCTGCTCAGTATTGTTCATAAAAATTTGCATTTCAATTTAAAAATTGGGAAGAAAAGTTTCCGAAAACGGAAGTCAGATGAAGCGAAGATTTTTCCTGTAATCATAATTTTTTCCCCTCATGATGTTTTCTCAGTATCCTGTGTTGTTGTTAAATGTTACTTTCCCCCATAATATTTTCAATTTAAGCTTCGTAAGGGAGGGGACATTTTCCCAAAACGGAAGTCATGATGTTTGAAAATTTGTAAGTATTGATGCATGGTTTTCAGAGTATTCATATCATTGAAGTTATTTAAAATAGTGGAAGCTTTGATATGCATTCATGGTCCTTAGGCTGAAAATGTTTTCAGCATGACAAAAAAACTTATTGTCATCAGAGGGAATAAAAAACAAGAAAGATGACACCGAATTTTCGGGTGTAATAAGCACGTCTTTTGAATCCGTTCTGACGCAAATTAAATTTATCAAAGCTATTCAAAGGCAATGGAACCAGTATGGAAAACAATAGTATCTGACGGAAGAAAGAAGTTTTTCAGTTGGGTCTTTAATCCCTCAGATATTGGTGTAAACGGAATATTGAGCTTACAAACTCTTAGAAACAGAGTTATCGACAAAAATAAGATGTGACTTTACGTCCCCTGGTGGGAAAACAATGCATTATTTTAGGAAGAAAGTGTTCTCAAAAGGTTTATCCATATGAGCGGTATCGGTCCAAGAAAAAAAAAATTTAGTCGAGTTTTCAGGAGCCAAGATTTTGCTACAAATGCATCAGAAGCAGAAATTAACACTTATGATACCTCGTGGCCAAACCATTCTTTACAAAACCTTAGAAATTATGTGAAAAATATTTTCCATCTGGTCTTATATGCGATACAGGAAGAATTTTTCAAATCGGAATTTTAGGAGCAGAAAACGCAATTTACCTTTATGCGCCCTAGCGGAAAGTCTTAAACGATTTACGTGAACATTTTGAATTTATAGGAAAAACATTTCTCGTCGGAAACACTATCCAACAACGAAGGGATTTTTCAAATTGGACTTTTAGAAGTAGAGATATTGACAAAAATGAGACATACATCTACGCCCCTGGCGTAGAAACCATGCATTATTTCAAGAAGAAAGTGTTCCTAAAAGGTTTGTCAACATGAGTAGCATCGGTCAACAAATGACTTTTCTTTTCAATCGAGATTTTAGAAACTCATATTTTGCTGCAAATACATCAGAAGTAGAAATTAAGACTTAAGCCACCTGGTGGCCATACCATTTTTTTTTAATTAGAAATTATGTGCAAACGATTTCCCATCAGGAGCTGTATCCGGTGCAGAAGGAATTTTTCAAATCGGAGGTTTAGAAGCAGAGAAATAGTGGGAAACGCAATTTACCTTTATGCCCCCTAGTGGAAAGTCTATGAATTACTTGAAAATTTTGAATTTTTAGGAAAACCATGTCACACTAGAAACACTATCCAACAAAGAAGGAATTTTTAATTCGGACTCCTAGAAGTCGAGATATTGACAAAAATAAGATATACATCTACGCCCCTGGTGCAGAAACCATGCACTATTTTAAGAAGAAAATGTTTCTAAAAGGTTTGTCGACACGAGTAGTTTGGTCTACAAACGAGGGTTTTTTTTCAATCGAGAATTTAGAAGCTCATATTTTGCTGCAAATACATCAGAAGCGGAAATTAAGGTTTACGCCCCCTGGTGGCCAAACCATTTTTTTTATTAAAAATTATGTGCAAACGATTTCCCATCGGGAGCTGTATCCGGTGCAGAAAGAATTTTTCAAATCGGAGATTTTGAAGCAGAGATATACAGAGAAACACAATTTAGCTTTACGCCCCTAGCGGAAAGTCTATGAATTACTTGAAAATTTTGAAATTATATGAAAAACATGCCATACTGGAAACACTATCCAACAAAAAAGGAATTTTTCAAATCGAACCCCTAGAAGTAGAGATATTGACAAAAATAAGATATACATCTACGCCCCCTGGCGTAGAAACCATGCACTATTTTAAGAAGAAAATGTTCCTAAAAGGTTTGTCGACATGAGAAGTATCGGTCTACACACAATGTTTTTTTTTTAATCGAGAATTTAGAAGCTCATATTTTGCTGCAAATACATCAGAAGTGGAAATTAAGATTTACACCCCCTGGTGGCCACACCATTTTTTTACAAAAATTAGAAATTATGTGCAAACGATTTCCCATCAGGAGCTGTATCCGGTGCAGAAAGAATTTTTCAAATCTGAGATTTAGAAGCAGGGATATAGGGCGAAACATATTTTACCTTTACGCCCCTAGCGGAAAGTCTATGAATTACTTGAAAATTTTGAATTTTTAGGAAAACCATGTCACACTAGAAACACTATCCAACAAAGAAGGAATTTTTTAATTCGGACTCCTAGAAGTCGAGATATTGACAAAAATAAGATATACATCTACGCCCCTGGCGGAGAAACTGTGGGATATTTTAGGAAGAAAATATTCCGAAAAGGTTTATCGATGTGAGTGACATCAGTCCACAAAAGAATTTTTTCAATCGATATTTTAGAAGCTCAGATTTTATACCAAATACATCAGAAGCAAAAATTACCACATATGCCCCCTGGTGGCCAAAGTTTCTTTACCAAAAATTCGAAATTATATGCAAAAGATTTTCCATTAAGAGATGTATCCGCTGAAAAAAAGATTTTTCAAATCGGAGTTTTAGGAGAAGAGTTATCGGAAAAAATGTAATTTACTTTTACGCCCCCTAGCAGAAAATCTATGCGTAATTTGAAAATGAAACTATATCTAAAACACTCTTCGACATAAGTGGAATCAAAAGATCAAAGAATTTTTTCAATCGGATGTTTGGAAGCAAATATGTGGATTAAAACATAATTTTGAATTCGACATCATCTGCAGTTACGCCCCCTAGCGGCAAATTGTGCATCGTAAAAAAAATATAGGGGAAAACGCACTTTACCTTTACGCCCCTAGCGGAAAGTCTATAAATTACTTGAAAATTTTGAAATTATATGAAAAACATGTCGCACAGAAAACACTATCCAACAAAGAAGGAATTTTTCAAATCGGACTCCTAGAAGTAGAGATATTGACAAAAATAAGATATACATCTACGCTCCATGGCGGAGAAACTGTGGGATATTTTAGGAAGAAAATATTCCGAAAAGGTTTATCGATGTGAGTGACATCAGTCCACGAAAGAATTTTTTCAATCGATATTTTAGAAGCTCAGATTTTGTGGCAAATACATCAGAAGCAAAAATTACCACTTATGCCCCTGGTGGCCAAAGTTTCTTTACCAAAAATTCGAAATTATATGCAAAAGATTTTCCGTTAGGAGATGTAACCGCTGAAAAAAAGATTTTTTAAATCGGAGTTTTAAAAGAAGAGTTATCGGGGGAAATGTCATTTACTTTTACGCCCCAGCGGGAAATCTATGCGTAATTTGAAAATGAAACTATATCTAAAACACTCTTCGACATAAATGGAATCGAAAGATCAAAGAATTTTTTCAGTCGGATGTTTAGAAGCAAATATGTGGATAACAATGTAATTTTGAATTCGACATCATCTGCAGTTACGCCCCTAGCGGCAAAATTGTGCATCGTAAAAAACGAAATGAAGGATCATCATTCGCATATTTCAAGCTTCCGAATGCAAAAAGAATTTTTCAAATCTTACTAATAGTTGCAGAGATACCATGGGTAAAGATGGACGGACAAACCGATAACAGAAGCACGATCGTTTTTTACAAAAGACGTGCTAAAAAGAGAAATAGAGAGAAGGATCACAATGAAGAAATTGGAATGGAATGGTAGCAACAGAAAAAAATTAAGTAATGAATGGTGAATGGTATGCAGCTGCAGGGTCAACAGAAGGCAAATATGGCCGTGGAACTTGCTGAGAAGAAACCAACATAAGAGGGAAACTTGCGCTGATTTCTAGCAAGTACAACAACAAAATAATAATAAAAATAATAATACTGTGCTTGAAGCAATGTCTTTAAAAACTATATTATTTTGTTTTGAATTCAATAATTTGTATTGTGAGTACAGTGATGTGTTCCAGTTTAATATTTACATAAATAAATTACAGTGAACAATTCCATCTTGCTCTTGCTGCATTATACATGCATGCACACTTTCACATCACACATTTTGATTTTTCACACAGCTAAAGTTCAGCTTTTTTTTTTTTTTTTTTTTCTTGGTCAGTCCCATCTATGAATGTGTAAATGTAACCCGAATTTACTGCATGCAAACAATTTTGAAATATGATGCATGAAAAGTGTTAAGCAGTGTAGTTTTATTAGGTAAACGAAATGTTATTTATGACCAATGTGTAGTTACATGAAAGCCACAGATAATGTTTTTGATAAGGGTCCAGGGAGTGAAATTTGTCCTTAAAAAGCTGCTTAAAAATGCATTGGCAAATAAATTAAATATAAGTGTGTACACATACAGTATAATGTTACAAAATTATCACCTCAAATACTGTGTTTATGCACATTTTACACACGTATGACAACAAAACAAAAATAACTGCTTTATTTATCACTAACATCTAGTTTCAGTATGTCAGTTTCCAAGAAGTAATTTACTCACATTTTATAGAATTAGCAATGCTAAGATGACCTTTTGAAATAGAAAAACACACACACATATATCACCCAGTTCTTCTTTGAGATTCCGAGGTTAGCTCCTCAAAGAATAATCATCTGTTGAACCCAAGCTATTGACATTGTAAGGTTGTACTCACTCCTGACATATCAAATGTCTCCATCTACAATGATTTTAGTGCACAACGTGAGCTTCACTAAATAGAACAGTTACATTTTTGTTTTATATCCATTATGCATATCATGCAAGGCCATATATACACGTTATTCTTTTCTCTTGAAAGCATTTCTGAATATGGTCCCATGATTTCCTTATCCTTCCTCCATCTTTATTTCCTGCCACTTGGGCTGTATGAATTCTCTTAGTTAGCACCTCATCACTCATTCTTTCAACATTGCTAAACACCTCAAAATATTTGTCTCAATCCTACTACCAACATTTTGTGTCACATTACTAATCTGCAACACATCTTTGTTCCTCACCTAATTAGAACTAGCCTTTCCACTCTATCCTTGAAGTAACTCATCTCTCCAGCACAAGAATGACTGCTGTGTATTTTCTGCGCTGTCTTTTCCCTCTGTACCCCTGAAGTAACTCATCTCTCCAGCACAAAATGACTTCTGTGTCTTTTATGCAATACCCAGGTTTCACTACTGTACATCAGGGTAGGAACAATTGCAGTTTTTCACACAGTCATTCAGAACCTTTTTGACAATATATCAGTCCTGCAGAATCCTCCTTAAAGTACCTATGATTTTGAAAGCTGAATTCACTTACCTTTTAATTTCACCATCTAATCTGTTTTCTGTGTCAAACATGCTTCCTAAAATCACAAACTCATCCACCTGATTTAACTCTGTACCATTCAGACTGATTTTGCATTCAGTGAGATTCAGGAGTTTCTGCATGAAAAAAAGATTGAGTATGAAGTATAGATCTTGTGTATAGCGTGTGATGGATGTCAGTGAAGCCCGAGTTGTATGTCAAGATCGCTGCAATGGAGAAGTTTCATGTGGCACCAGTAAGTAAAAAATTATCTGGTAGTTTGTATTTCTTTGTGGAGCTAACCTCTTAATCTCAGAGAACAGCTTAATGATATGTATGTATACTAACAGTTCTTCACTCAAAAACCTTGACTTTGGCTTTTTCCTTTCTTATTCTCAGTTTAAATTTCATGTAAACTAAATTCAGGCTGGAAAACATGATCTACAACTGACCTTTACTCTTCATAACAGAACTGTGTCATTAGCACACAACCTGCACACACTGAAATTTCCAAGACATAAATAAACCGATGTCTATTTCACACGGTTCGTACGCGTCCTGGAAAAGTGCTTGAAATGTCCTAAAATTCTGTTACATGTCCTGAAATTTTATCCATTTCTGCCTTTTTGTCCCTGCACGATGTTTTGTAGTTGACAATTTTTCTACTGACATAACTTATGTCTGACAAATTTCTTTCCCCACCCCCTACAAAATGCGGGGGGGGGGGTTCTTGTCTGTTAAGAGGACTGAAGCTGCATTATTAGCATCTTTTGCATAGTGCTTACTGTATGTTATCACTTTGTCTGTCAGGCCAGGGAGACCATATCTCTGCAACTATTAGTATGATGTGTAGAATTCTTTTTGCATTTTGAAGTTGAAAATGTGAGGATTATGATCCATGCATTCCGGGTTTTTTTTGTTTTTTTTTCCAGTGCACAACTTTGCCGCTGAAGGGCGCAAATGAAGATCGTATCAAATTTAAATGCATTTTATTTCATATACAGTGGATCCCACTTAAAAAGTTCCAGCTTAAGAAGTTTTCCCGTTTAAGAAGTTTTATTTTTAGAGTCCCAATTTTTTTCCATAGTGCTAATGTTAATTTTTCCCACTTAAGAAGTAACAATGTTTCAAGTTTTCCCGCTTAAGAAGTTGTAAGTGTTACAAGTTTCTAAGTACGAACATACGATTTTGGAACTCGTGCAGCAGATCAGTACATGTCAAAGAAATTGGGAGGAAACGTTTCCCCGTACATGTAGCAAGCGAAGCCCCTGCCGGCTTCCCACGGTCAACGCAGGGGGTCATGTTTACCTCCCCCACTTCTTCTGCGTCTGCCCTTTCTGTATCACAATCACCTTAACTTTGGGGCTGGGAAAAGGCTGGGAAAGGAAACACCTGCTGAAAGTTAGTCATTCTGTCAGAGGCATCAAAAGAAGCTTTATCTGTGGTTGAGAAACGAAACATTATTTTGAAAGTTGATGAAAACCCGCATTTAACTAGGGTACAGATAGCAAAAGAACTAAATTTACCTGTTACAACCCTCAACGGTATAGTGGCAAAACGTTAACAAAGATGTTCCCACTTTTGAAATGCAAAATATTGACGATATTTGCGACAACGAAACGCAAGCGGACGATGAACCAGAAACGCAAGAAAATGAGGGCAGGCCAATTCCAACTTCAGCTGAAGCTGGTAAAGCACTAGAAACTTTTCGCCGCTTTATAGAAAGCCACAAACGTGTCCCAATGGACATAATGAGAAATTTGAGGGAAATGGACACGTACCACGTACTTTGTGAATCTAGCGGGGAAATGATGAACGATGAACCAGAAACGCAAGAAAATGAGGGCAGGCCAATTCCAACTTCAGCTGAAGCTGGTAAAGCACTAGAAACTTTTCGCCGCTTTATAGAAAGCCACAAACGTGTCCCAATGGACATAATGAGAAATTTGAGGGAAATGGACACGTACCACGTACTTTGTGAATCTAGCGGGGAAAAAGGAAGAAACAAACGCTTTTAGATCAGTATTTTTGAAATCCTGTAGCATAATAAATGTAGCTTTCAATCTTCATATTCAAATATTTTTTTTTATTATTGGAGTTTTAACGACCACCGTGAGCAACTCAATGGGCTATAAGCAGTCGCCCGTCCCTAATTTAGGGTCACTGGTTCCAGGGAAGGGAGAGAGCCAGTGCCGTAAGACAAACACAACATCCACGCCTCACCGGAATTCAAACCTGGACCCCTTACGGATGAATGATCAGAGGCCATCGCTTAGACCACTGCGCCACCTGGGCGGCATATTCAAGTTTAAATGGGTAAGTTGTGAAATCTTTTGTTACTTTAAAATTAACTAAAATGTAATTTCTGGATTTAATTTATGCAACATTTTTAATCGCTAAAGTCTTACAAAACCCAATCAGACACTTCCCGTTTAAGAAGTTTTCCCCGCTTAAGAAGTTTTCGATCGCTTCGTCCCAACGAAAACTTCTTATGCGGGATCCACTGTATTTGCTTCTAAACATCCGATTGAAAACATTCTTTTTCGTTTCGAAGACATTTATATCGAAGATTATTTTTGTTGCAGTTCCTTTTTCAAATAATGCATAAAATTTCTGTTTGGGATTGTACAAGTAAATCATGATTTTCCAGATATCTCTGCTTCTAAAAGTCTGATTCGAAAAATTCTTCCTGCATCGAATACAGCTCTTGAAGGAATATGTTTTGTATATAATTTCTCAATTTTGGTAAAGAATGGTTTGGCCACCAGGTGGCGTAAGTGTTTATTTTTGTTTCTGATATATTTGCAACAAAATCTGAGCTGGAAACTCGATTGAAAAAATTCTTCTGTGAACCGATACCTCTCACTTCGGAAAACCTTTTGATATGCCTCCTGTTTTAAATAGTGCATTGATTTTCCACCAGGGGACATGCACATATAACTTATTTTTGTCGATATCTCTGTTTCTAGGTGTACGATTTGAAAAATTCGTCATTTGTTGAAGAACATTTTCAGTGCAAAATGTTTCTCATAGAATGTCAAGTTTTTCTTAACACACAAGTGTGCCACTAGAGGGTGTAAGTTCACATTTCTGTTTACAGCAATATCTGTGGGACTAAAAACCCCATTGAAAAATATTGTTTTTCGATCAGATACTACTAAGTATGAAAACTCTGTATTTTATTCCCAAAATATTGCACAATTTTGCCGCTAGTGGGCTCAAATATCTGATCTATTTTTCTCAATATCTGTACTTCTAAATGCCCAATTTAAAGAAAAATATTTTAACACCAGGTACCATTTACTTTATGGAACACTTTAGGTTTGTATTTGAGGAAGTTTGTGGTTCACAATTCTGTCGCTAGGTGGTGTTTGTGTACTTCCGCTTGCAGCTGTATCTCTGCTTCTAAAAACCTATTGAGAAATTTCTTTTTTTACTGTATGCCATTTTGCTATAATAAAGATGGGGAGTGGATAAGATTTTTGCTACAATGAGATCCTCTTCAAATAATGTACAACTTTCTCCCTAGATGTTGTAAAGATCAAAACGTTTTTCTTGCTATCTGTTCTTCCAGGAGACGTATTTGAAAAGTTATTTTTCCTTAGCATAGCTTTTGCCATGAAAAATACTTTTAGCCTGTTTACTTTACCATTATGCAAAATTTTTCCACTATAAGGCATCGAGTTATATCGTGTTTCTTTCTATATCTCTTCTTTTAACTGTTCAATTTGAAAATCTTTTTGTCTCTGATATGTACCTTCCTTCTACTATGAGAAACTTTTTGTGCACCATTTGTTAATTTTCGTAACATGCTTTTTAGCCACTGGTGGAAGTAAGTAGCTGGCTTTTTTAATTTTTTTTGTGGGTTGTTTTGACCTTTACTGAAATTTTCTGAGTGCTTTATGTAAAAATTTGCCATTAAATAAGATTGCTTTTTAATATCATAAACTTAAAATTAAGTTGTTTCTTAGTATTTTCTGAGCTAAGTAATCACTTTTCATGTTTTATAATTAGTTTTCTAATCATACCCAGTTAAATTGCCTTGATCACTAATGAATGCAGTTGTACACAGCCCTTGGATTTAAAGTTTTCCCATTATTCTATTTTGTTTCACTTTGGAAATTTTTGTGCATACTTTGTTTGCTGGTGGGGTACAAATTTAAAAAAAATAGCTATAGCATCAATATTATGTTGAAAATTCATTCCCTAAATAAAATGTTACACAAATACGTGCTCCCATGAATATTAGTTTTGCAATAGATCTTTTAGGAGAAAAAAGATCTATTGCAACTCACAAATTTAATCACTGAAAAATTCCTGTCCCTTAGATTCACTGTTAATGAAGAAATTGATGGCAAGATAAATTTCTTGTATATCAGCATCTTAAAGTGTAATAATCTTCTTTCCACTTCTATCTACCGAAAACCAGTTTCTACCAATAGCATTATTCCTTTCTATTCTCATACCTTCCACCAATATAAACTGTCAGCCCTCAAGTCTCTCATTCATCGAGCTCATTTGGTTTGTAACACTGAAGTTAATCTAAAAAATGAATTAGCAAACATCCACTTGATCGCTACTCAACATGGCTTTCCTCCTCTCTTGGTTTCTGAATTAATCCATAATGCTAAGAAAAAAACAGTTGTTGCTCTTCAACCTGTCTCACCAAAAAAGGAACTAATCCTAGTTGTAAATGCATTTATGGCACCTCTATTCATAGTGATTGTGGAATAACTTTTTACGGGTCTTTTAGAGGTTATTTTTAATGAAAGTTGGTTGTCAAATTTTCGAACTAAAGCCTAGTTCGTCATCAGGACTATGTCACTGGAGTAGTTGCTGCCACTCAATTGGAAGAGACCATCCGCAATTATCGTTAATTGTGGTACTTCTTCTTCTTGCTATTTCGATCCCTTCTTCTAGTTTTCTCTTTACTAAGTTTGACTGGTGGACGATTTTTTTTTTCACTGAGTCCCAATTTATGGAGTGTCCACTTGCTTGTACATGTCTGTCTAGCCCTGTTTTGTTCCCAATGTTCCTAATAGCTGCTTGGTGTTCTTTCATTCGGACCTTAATACTTCTCCCTGTTTCTCCTATATAGCTGAAATATATAGAAAACCCACCAACACAGGGAAGATGTTAGACTTCTGCTCATTCCACCCTGATTATATTAAATCGAATACAGCGAGACAATTTTTGGAAAAATTGAAATCCTGGTCTCTTCAGCTTCTCAAAAAGATCTTCACAAAGAAGAATTAAAGGAAATGTTGGCAGAAAACAATTACCCCTCCCCATATGTTGAGAAAATATTTAAACAAGTGCCAAAAAAGAAGCAGGAAAAAACCAACTTCAAATTCACCAGCAAAATTACGTACCACAAGGGACTTTTCGAGAAACTGAAAAGGATCGGAGCAAAATATAATATCAGGCTAGCTCCAGATCTTAATAACAAAATAAAGAAATTCCTGCCAGCTTTAAAGCAGAAAGAATTGGACATCCAATTGCAAGAAGGAGTAATTTACTGCATCGACTGTAACTGCGGACTCAGCTATATAGGAGAAACAGGGAGAAGTATTAAGGTCCGAATGAAAGAACACCAAGCAGCTATTAGGAACATTGGGAACAAAACAGGGCTAGACAGACATGTACAAGCAAGTGGACACTCCATAAATTGGGACTCAGTGAAAATAATCGCCCACCAGTCAAACTTAGTAAAGAGAAAACTAGAAGAAGGGATCGAAATAGCAAGAAGAAGAAGTACCACAATTAACGATAATTGCGGATGGTCTCTTCCAATTGAGTGGCAGCAACTACTCCAGTGACATAGTCCTGATGACGAACTAGGCTTTAGTTCGAAAATTTGACAACCAACTTTCATTAAAAATAACCTCTAAAAGACCCGTAAAAAAAGTTATTCCACAAGGAACTAATGTTTGCTGGCTCAATCCCTTACCTAGAAACTTCTCCCTACAAACTCTTAAGTATCTTCAAAAGAGAAGAATATAGACTTGCCATTCGTTCTTCCCCGTCAATTTCTGTTATCCTCCGTAATGACAGAGACCCAAGAACTCCGCTTTCTTCGCCTGGAGTGTATAAAATTCCGATCAAGACTAACGTTGGATTAACCGCGTACATAGGAAGTTCCTTCCGAAAAATTCTCTCAAGACTTCAGGAACACAAATCTGATGTGAAATTTCGAAAACCTTCCTCTTCCTTGTCTCTTCTTACCATGGCTGACACTTCTGCTATTCCAAGTTGGCCCGATACTAAAAAGTTGGCTCCCTTCCAAAATTGGTATGCTCTGAGGTTTAGAGAAAGTTTGAACATTTTATTTTCCAAAAATTGCAACTCTGAGCTCCCCATTTTCATTCCTTACATCTGGAAATTCCTCATTGCATCACATCACCCAGAGTTACCATTACAAAACTTTCCTTTCCAATCTGGCAACGAAAACCAACTGTAGTCGCACTGATGAAGGCCATAGTAATGGCTGAAATATATTTGCCTTAAACTTTTTATATGTAACTTAGCATGTTTTACACTACCTTCTTCTTAAGTTGTTTGTTGTGGGTTACAGATTCAACAGACCTATGGTTTCACTGTATTTTAAGTAATAGCATTTGGATCATATGTCCTGGAAAAGTCCTGGAATTCTGTGATTGAAATAGCGTATGAACCATGATTTCAGCTTCACACATGCCTAGATATGCAAGTATCTTGAACAGCCATAGAAATATTACGCACCACTGTCTGACTCTAAAATCAATGTAAAAATTATTTGGTTAAACACAATTTGCATGTACACATGTTGTGCTTCCAAGTAAATTGCTAATTGCATCATAATTTTTCAGGATCTTCCATATAAGGCCTCTGTTTATAGTGTTGTAAGGCTTCCCCAAATCTACATTTCAGCAAAAACTTTCTTACTGTAAGATAAAAACACCATATGTAACACAAAAATTTGGTTAGTACAGCTGTTACCAGGTATAAAACTGCCCTATACATTCCAGAGGCCTTGTCTGATGTAAAACCCATTCCTTGTCAATTATGACTGTTCCAAATACTTACCCGGGCATATTCAGCAGGTGATACCATGATAGTTCTTATGTTTGCTATATCTTGTGGACCTTGTTGCTTTGTGTTGTGGACCTTGTTGCTTGACTAAATGTGCTTGTCTGTGTCATCAGCTATTATGAAACTTGCAATTTATACAATCAGGGTGAGTTATGCATAACATGATAAAAATTACCAGAAGCTTAAACAACAAAGAATAGGAAGAAGGTCCCAAAAGATGATACAGCATAATAGCAAAATGCATCAGACTAGGGATTTGCACTCCAACATAGGAAGAAAATGTATATATTAAGAGAGAGTGCTGTAGTAAGGGAAAACACGAAGTTGTGATTTTTAAGCAAGGAACTGTTTGTACTGAATGCAGCATCAGTCCAAGTGGTACAGAAATAGCCTACATGAATGAATTTGGACATTTAGGAAGCCTGTTTAACAGAGAAAATAGGTTAGGTGGTACCATTGAATTCATCTTTGAAAGTCATTGCTGCCTTAGTGTTTCACAGGACTGATGGGCTCTCAAAAAGGTTCCAAATGGCTGTGTATGGAAGTGTAATTGTTCCTACTCTGATGTACAACAGTAAAACCTGGGTGCTGCAGAAGAGACACAGCAGTTGTTGATGTGCTAGAGAGATGCATTATTTACAGGGGGCTCATGGTAAAACACATCCATCAATGGTGTTTATACTTCGGATTTAACCCTGATTTCCGGGTTTGTATGCTCAGTCAATCCCAAAATTACAGGTTTCCAGTTATTCAAATTTTGCCAACACAAGTAAACAATGTGACATTGTTTATAAATGTATCCTTCCCATTTCACAGCTTTTTAAATTGTGCCAATACATGTAAACTCTTTGTATATGTTTAAATGATTTGACATGATTTTCTCCCTTGTGTTAATTGGCTGATAAATAATTATGTAACACTATCTTTCTCAGTTTTTGCCAGTCTTATGACTCCACACATGTTAGATCATCAGGCTGAGATTCAAACCGATGTGCATTGCTTTTCTGTTGTTTTCCCCATACAGGAGCTAGTGCTGCTTTGGACTCTGTACTTAAGTTGAGGATTAGTGAAACCTGTTTTCCATCAGAGATTAGAGTAGTAGAGGGCTCTATGGAAGACCAGGTGGTTTAAAAAAAAAAAAATGTAATGTTACTTTTAGCAGCAAACATAAGTGGATCTGAAAAATGAAAGACACTAATGACAGACAATTCCTAAAATCCTGGATAATTTTTTAGAGTAAATGTCTACCTTTGGCGATCAATCGAACTAAAAGATCTGGATAACCAACAAAAATTTTAAATATATATATTTACACTTTTAATATATATTTTTTTATTTTGAATTATAATATAAAATTATAAGCCAGAATAATAGTTTTCATATTGTAACCCCACCCAGCAAAAATTTTCAGTGTTTCAAACTTTGTCTCACAATCACCTTTGACACATTCTGGTCACATGAGGAATGAAGATGTGTTGCAGATGTGTAATGTGAGGCAAAATGTTAGTAAGGTGGGGACAAATATTCTTAGTTGGTTTGACCATGTTGACAGAATGAGTGGTGAGATGCTAAGAGAATTTATTCAGCCCAACTGATAGGAAAGAAATGTAGAGGAAGGCCAAGGAAATCATGGGAGGACCAGATTCAGGAATGTTTTCATGAGAAAAAGATAATGAATGTGCAGTACAAAATGTCATTGGTGTCAGTGAAGCTCAAGTTGTGTGCCAAGATCAGTGTAAATGATGTTCAGTACATCAACTGTAAGTAAAATCTAGCATTATCAGTTTTAAACTTTAATCTGGCAGATAAGCTTTCTTTGAAGAGCTAGTCTGTGTCTGTAAATCTCAAAGAACAGCTACGTGTGTGCATGTGTGTGTGAGAGAGAGAAAGAGCTATAACAGAAGTAGCAGTACTTTTTCAAAGTACAAAATATTCCAGACATCAAGAACATTGAAAACATCTTTTACACATGGAGAACCAAATGAAGGACATTATGAGAGGGTAAAAATAAAGCAATACTTCTCTCCCCTTTATTTTAATTCTCAGTGCTAAAAATATTGGAGCACAATGGCCACTTAAACATGAGCAGCAATTTCTAAAGAATACGCTTCATTTTGGGATGCAGCCAAGTTTGCTATTTACTGAACATTCATTGGTGCTGTCTCTGTAGTATGGTTATGCCAGCTTACTCTATATTTGTAATACATGTATCAAGAGTTTTTTTGGGGTTTTTTTTTTTCTTTTTATGTCAATACATTTGGGGGGAGAGGGAGGTTCAAACTCGTACAGAAGCAAATTTATAGTGTCGCCATTCTTTTTCTGTATTTTTCATAATACCTTGATGAAGTGGAGTAAATTAATACTTTATATTTGTGAGCCATAATTATATTCAGATCCTTAAATTTAGTTCTTTGCAAATCAAAAGAAAAATACTGAATGCTCTGGCACTTTAAATGCATGAATTAGTTGGAAAATTTTCCTATTTATTTATGTTTAATAAACTTAATTATTCTGTTTGTGAAATACAGCTTTATATAAAGTATGAAATATTTTTTTAATATTTAGTCATTATTATTATTTTTTTTTTTTTTTTTTTTTTTTTTTTATTTTTTGTAGGCCACTATGATCTGGTCATTATGTTGTGTTTTATTTTAACAAAACTTATGCAAAAGCAAATAACTAAAATGATGATCTTGTTCACCAACTGTAACTATGGAATTTTTTTTATTTTTATTTATTTGTTTGTTTTTTAGATGAAGAAGAAAGTTTAGGAAGCTCTCCTACTTTTAACACACGTAACAGCAGAAAACGGTCCTTGCAGAGAGCTTGTAAGTTTCCCAGGTGTTCTTTTCATGGCATGTTATGCAGTGTAACTTGAAGTTTTTTGAAATTCGGGTGGTTCTATAAGTTAAAATGAAGCTCAGATGTCTGGGCAAAATATTTTGCTTTTTGAATTTGTATTTGCCACTCTATCACTCTATTTTTAGAAAATTCTCTAGCTGAGTATATCATGGCGGAGAAAAAAAAATGAGAATGTTGTTTTGGTGTAAGGATATCAAGGGAGCAAACATACAGCCACATTAAAATGAACTGTCAAGCTAATTATGAGCTTTATTTTAAGTAAGCCTCAGCTTTGGGAATTTTAAGGAATTCTTAATAAAGATACCATGTGTAATAGATTATTAAAGTTGTAGATTACAACTTTGAGATCAAATCAAAGAAATATTTTATCTGTTGCTTTTCTGTAATAACCTTTGTAGAGAAGAACACTTAATATCTATAATTTGTGATATATAAATGCCATTTCATAAGATTCAGGACTAAGATTAGGAATCTGTTGTTAAATTGATAATGTGATATCTTTTCCAACTAGTGTTGTTCTCAGTAAACATATCAGATTTTTCCTTTTCTTTAATATATACTTCACCTAAAAAGTCTTCTAAGGTTTATATTGCAAATCTGAGATCAGGTTGTTTGGCCAAACACTATATGATCAGCTGAGGCTTACTTAAAATAAAGCTGGTAATTAGCTTGTTATCTCAAATTGATTCCTTTTTAAAGATGATTCCCTTAAAGTTCACTATTGAGCTTCAAAAAGAAAGAATTAACTCCTTAGATATTACTATCTATTATGAAGATGGAAAATTCCTCACTAGTTGGTATAAAAAACCTATAAATACTAATAAACTATTGGATTTCAATTCCTATCATCCAGTTTCTATTAAGAAGAATGTGGCAAGTCAGTTTTTAGAAAAAATTAGTAAACTAGTATCTACAGCAGATAAGGAACCCCCATAAAGAACTTAAAGTCATCCTTGCAGAAAATAACTATCCTAAAGGAGAAATTGAGAAGCTTCTAAATTTTACTGGTAAGAAGAACCCACAACAGCAACAAGTAAAATTCACCAGAAAAATTACTTATCACAAAGATTTATTTAACATGAAAAAGTCATGAAATTGAGTGAGTGGTCATGAATTTTTTGTTTTTGTTTTTTGTTTCAGCACTTTAATGAAGAAAAGTTTGCACACCTATAAGAAAACGCGAACCGGCACCCTTATAAACCGCCACATAGTTGATGCCCCATGACATATATATATAAAAAACATATGTCTTCATCAAAAGCTGATGTTGTGAAGAGGGAATATTTATAATTTCGTGAATCTTCTAAAAAACAACTGAGACAGTCCAATCCTAAGGAGGAAAACTGGATCACTTCCTGATGAATTTACTACAAAGTGCGAACCATGACTTTATCAAGTTCTTACAGAAGCTGTTATGCATGTTTCATGGCAATGCTGCAGTTAAAAGAGGCTTTTCTGTTAACAAAGAACTTTTAATTGAAAACTTAGAAGAAGATGCAGTTGTTGCAGAAAGAAGTGTTTACAGGGCAATACAATCATTAGTTGGTTTAGCTAATAGTGAGAAAGAACTGAATGTAGACATCACAAAATCAATGATATTATCTGCTGAAAATGCTTCATCAAAAAGAGTAGAAACCTTAATGAAGAAGGAATCTGACAAAGATGAAGTGGCCAATCGTAAAAGAAAAGCAGTCCAAGAACTAAAATAACTCAAAGATAAGAAAAGAAAGCTTATAGAAAAGGCAAAGTTCTAGATTCTGAGATAACAAGTTTAGCTAAGATATTTAAACACTGAGTCTTTCACTGTGAAATTTCAGCCTCTATAAGTTTTGTACATTCATAGTTTTTATATTGCCTTAATAAAAACTTATAAGTTTTTACAGCATTACCATGTTAAAAGAATGTGTGTAGTAATAGATGTAATGATAAATATTTCTGAAAATAGCCATAACCCATCCTAGATGAGAGTTGAATATTTTTATTTCTTTAAGCACATAGAATTTGGTGAATGGCATAGTGCAAGCCATACATAATTACATTATTCATGTTAAGCAATTTTAGTGACATAAGAATTACATTCAGCTTTCATCTCAACTGGCTTCGGGTAGGGCTTAATTAAAAAGCACCCCCTCCCCGTATAGCCATTTTAGCAGCAATATTATAGACACATCAGTTTTGCCTAAACTATTGTCGCATGGAATTAATTTCAGTGTTTGTAAAATAAAAAATAACCTGTGATCTCAAGCCAAGGATACCAGATTGTGAGTCTAGAATGGTTGTCATTGTGACACGCATTGTCAAGAAGTCATGAATTTAACTGAAGATGTCATGAAAAGGTCATGAAAAAGTCATGAATTTGGTTCATTGGAAATCAGTAGACACCCTGTTTAAGTCCTTAAAGAGAATTAGTAAGAAGTATAATATAAGGCTAGCTCCCAGTTTAGAGAACAAAGTTTAAAAAAAAAAAATTCCTTGAAATAGTTCACAGAGAAAAGGATATTTTAAAAATGCAAGGTGTTGTCTATGAAGTAAACTGTAGTTGTGGAATGTCTTACATAGTTGAGACAGGTCACAGACTAGAAACTCATATAGCAGAGCATATAGCTGCTACAAGAAAAGTGGCTCCAACAAGACAGATTCAGATAGGCATGTTAGAGAAACTGGTCATGACATTGACTGGAATTCCCTTAAAGATATCAGTTTCCAAAGCAATTTTCAAAAAAGAAAACTAAACGAAGGAATAGAGATTGAGAAAAATCTGAATTCCATCATCAGTGACTGCAGAGGATTATCACTGCCTAACGTATGGCAGGATTTGGTGAAAAATAACCATAACTGTCAAGGCTAACCGTAAGTGCAATGACAGGGAAAAGTGACAACAAAAGACAGCTTGAAAAAGAAGAGTTTTCTCTGAAAATTTGTAAGTAAAATAAAAAATTCCCATAATAGAAGATTTTGATTAGTCATCATCATCATTGTCAACCATTATCAATCCACTGCTGGACGAAGGTCTCCCCAAGTTTCCTCCACAACGGTCTGTCTTGTGCCAGTCTCCTCCATGTCACTCCCGCATACTTTCGAATTTCATCCACCCATCTCCCATGTGGTCTTCTTCTGGGTCTTTTCCTGTCCCTTGGAATCCAATCTAAAATTTCGGCTGTCCATCGATGGTCTGTCCTTCTGGCAGTATGTCCAGCCCATTGCCATTTCAGGGATTCAACTCTCAGCATGATGTCTTCCACTCTCGTCATTTTTCGGATCCACGAGTTCCTCTTCTTATCTCTCCTGGTTACACCAAGCATGCACCTCTCCATGCTAATTTGAGTTGTCTGCAGCCTTTGTATTTCTCTTTTAGTAAAGGTCCACGTGTCTGCACCATACGTAGGCACTGGAAGGATGCATTGATCAAACACTTTTCTTTTAAGACATAATGGCATATTGCTCTTGAAAATTATGCTGTTTCTTCCAAAAGCTCTCCAGGCAAGTTTTGTACGCCGATTAATTTCTTCCTCAATGTGACCCTCATTTGATATCTGTGTCCAACATAAACGTACGTGTCTGTTATCTCCAGCTTTTCTCCATCAATCGATAAATCTTCATTTCTTGTAAAAGCATTGAACATCACTTTTGTCTTCTGAAAGTTCATTTTTAATCCCACTTCTTTACTCTTGTCAGCAAGTTCCTGGATCATACTCTGCAGCTCTGATGGGGTAGGTGCAAAAATGACTATGTCATCAGCAAAACGAAGGTGGGTTAGATAATCTCCATTAATCTTTATCCCTTTGTTTTCCCAGTCCAGTGATTGAAAGACATTTTCCAATGTGGCATTAAAGAGCTTCGGAGATATGGTGTCACCTTGTCTCACTCCCTTTCCAATTTGTATGTGTGTTGTATTTTCAAACAGCCGAATCTTTACACTTGCATTTTCATAGATGTTATTAATAATATTAATGTATGCATCTTCAATACTGCAAGATTTCAGAGCCATTGTAACTGCTGATGGTTTCACTGAATCAAAGGCTTTTTCATAATCGATAAAAGCCATGCACAATGGAAGTTCATATTCCCTCGCTCTTTCAATTAGTTCTCTCAGTACGTGGATATGATCTATAGTGTTGTAGCCCCTCCTGAATCCAGCTTGTTCTCTCGGTTGAGCCATGCCCAGTGTAACTTTCAAACAGTGTGAAAGAACTTTAGTGAAGATTTTATAAACCACTGATAGGAGGCTAATAGGTCTGTAGTTCCTGAAATCCTCAATGTCACCCTTTTTATGTAGCGGGATCATTGTAGCATTGTTCCAATCCTCAGGAATCTTCCCTTCATTAAGGCATCGAGTGAAAATTTGGGCGAGTACTGTTTCGATTTCTCCACTTGCTTCTTGTATGATGTCTACAGTAATTCCATCTTCTCCTGGAGCTTTTTCCCGCTTCATGTTCTTGATTGCATGTGCAACTTCTGCTGGGAAGACAGGAAGAACTCTGGTACTAGTACCTTTCATGATGTCTGGAGTACATGCATCATCCCTTTCATATAATTTGGAGTAGAAATCTTTCACTCTTGTCAAAATTTCGCCTCTATTTCTTGTTACAGAACCATCTTCTTTTCTCAGTGCCATAATCTGTTTTCTTCCCTTACTGAGATGTCCCTTTGCTGTCTTTAGGCTTTGGTTGTTTTCAATTGCTTTCCTCACTAGTTCACAGTTGAATTTCCTTACGTCTTCAGTAATACTTTTCCGTACTGTCTTGCATAGCTCTATATATTCCACTTTGGAAGTCACATCTTCTTTAGTTGTCCCCCATCTCTCTTCTTTTTTGCATCAACATTTTGGTTTTTCCTGATAATTTGTTCACATGCAACTTGTTCTTAGACCCAGGTAATTTTGTTGCTGTTTCCATAAGAGCTTTGGTTACTTTTCTGTTAACTTCAGAAATATTCACTTCTACCGATGTTAGGCCTTCTAAGGCAGAGAATCTGTTCTTCAGTTCCAACTTGAAGGTATTATGGTGTTTTTTAAGGTTGGTTATGTCAATACATTTTGTTGTCTTATGAGCTTGCCACGTTCGAGTTTAGTGTTGAGGTGCATCTTACATCTCACCAATCTATGGCCACTACCTGTGTTGAACTTGTTTAGCACACTGCAGTCTTCTATGACGAATTTTTTGTTACACATAATAAAATCAATTTCACTTGTCATCCCATTTGGATGTCTCCATGTCCATTTCCTGTGTGGCTTTTTCTTGAAAAAGGAGTTCAAGATGAAAAACCCTTCTGCCTCTGCAAACTCAACGAGAGTATTTCCACGCTGGTTTCTGTTGCCATGACCGAATTTACCTATTGAAGTTTCATTCTGTTGCTGTTGCCCTATTTCTGCATTTGAAATCTCCCATAATTATCTTCAAATGTTGCTTACCTTTATTATTTAGATGATGAATTTCCTCATAAAATTCTTCAATTTCTTCTTCAGGATGACTTGTGGTTGGTGCATAAGTTTGAATAATCTGAGCCTGGTATCTTCTCGAGAGTTGGATAACGAGTCGTGCAGCTCTGTCAGAGGAACTTTCAACTTCTACAACTTTATCCTTCAGTTTCTTGTTTATTATAAATCCAACACCACTAGTTCTGCCAGTATCTGTCCCACGATAGTAGAAGAGATGTCCACTTTTCAGTTCAATGAGATCTTCTCCTTTTCTCCTTACCTCACTTAGCCCGACGATGTCCCACTTGATCCTTTGTAGTTCCTCTTTCAATTCAAGAAGCCTTGAATCAGAAGATAAGGAGCGTCCATTATACGTAGCCAAGGTCTGCATCAGATGGCAGCCTAGTCCGGTCCTCCAGGGATTCTTAGCACCCTCTGCCTTCATGTTGCACTGGCCGCTGCCTTGGCCAGGTACATTCCAGCTGCCGGAGACTGAGGGCCAAGATTTAAGTTGTGGAGTCATTTTGGAGGGGTTTAGCCATAACTCACCACGCTGGCCAAGCAGGTTGGTGAGTTTGGGATAGCATTTCCTCTAATCCCGATGGTATAGTTATACCGCTATTAGTGAAAACAGGATGCACCACGAGAAGGCGGGGTTGACATTTGTCAAGGAGAGGCTGTGATGTTACGCATCACCTGACCTTACATTCCTGTATATATATACACTGACAGAAAAAAATCCCAACACCACGAAAAAATAGTTGTAGAAGAATGAAATGGCAGCAATACAAACATATTTAATCTATTAAGGTTTCAAGATCACAGCTTATTGTAAGTGCGAGAAGAGCCATTTTAAATGTGAAATGCTGGTACATTAATAACCGGTGCAACCGCCAGAATGTTGAATGCAAGCATGCAAACGTTCATGCATTGTGTCATACAGGTGCTGGATGTCAGTTTCTGGGATGGAATTCCATGCCTGTTGCACTTGGTCGGTCAATACAGGGACGGTTAATGCTGGTTGGGGGTGACGCTGGAGTTGTCGTCCAATGATGTCCCATACGTGCTCGATTGGTGACAGATCTGGTGATCTAGCAGGCCACGGCAACATGTCGACACTCTGTAGAGCATGTTGGGTTACAACAGCGGTATGCGGGCGAGCGTTATCCTGTTGGAAAACACCCCTGGAATGCTGTTCATGAATGGCACTACAACAGGTTGAATCACCAGACCGACGTACAACTGTGCCGTCAGGATGCGTGGGATAACCACGAGAGTGCTCCTGCTGTCATAGGAAATTGCTCCCCAGACCATAACTCCAGGTGTAGGTCCAGTGTGTCTCGGCCGCAGACAGGTTGGTTGCAGGCGCTCACCTGGCCTCCTTCTAACCAACACACGGCCATCACTGGCACCCAGGCAGAACCGGCTTTCATCAGAAAACACAACAGATCTCCACTCCGTCCTCCAACGAGCTCTAGCTTGACACCACTGACGTCTCAAACAGCAGTGGTTTGGAGTAAGTGGAATGCACGCTACAGGGCGTCTGGCTCGGAGCTGTCCTGCAAGTAACCGATTTGTAACAGTTCGTTGTGGCAACTGCAGCTCGAATTGCTGCCGCAGACGTGGTACGATGCGCCACGGCCATACGCCGTACATGGCGGTCTTCCCTCTCAGTAGTGCCACGTGGCCGGCCGGAACCCGGTCTTCTTGAGGCAGTACCTTCCCTTGACCACCGCTGCCAACAATCATGCACAGTGGCTACATTCCTGCCAAGTCGTTCTGCAATATTGCGGAAAGAAAATCCACCTTCTCGTAGCCCTATTACACGACCTCGTTCAAACTCTATGAGCTGTTGATAATGGCTTCTTCGTCTTCTTAAAGGCATTCTTGACTAACAACAACACCCTACATCGTATCTCAACGATAACTAATGTTCACGAACGTTACAGCGCATATTTACTGCAAACCTGCTTTGCATGTTCCGAGGGGCGCTACCAGCTCCACACCGTATGCGCCGAGTGCGAAATTTGCATAGACGTCATGTTACAGATGTTCTCTCACCGCCTACCAACTGTCGTTTATCTAACACAACCCCTTCTTGGTGGTGGGATTTTTTTCCGTCAGTGTGTATATATATATATATATGTACACTATATTGACAAAAGCCACCAGACACTGAGAAGAGAAACGCAACATAGCATTTATTGACATACATTAGTATGGTGTCGATCCACTTTTGGCCTTAATGCATGCACTGACCCTTGGAGAAATGCTGTCAACAAAGTTTTGAAACACAGCAATAGGTATGCACTTCTCTTTAGTACATAATGCGGCCGCTAACTGTTGCTTAGTAGTAGGTCTTGGTTCCAAACTTCTTATGCGGTGCTCTAATTCATCCCATTAGTGCTCTATGGGATTAAGATCAGGGCTCTGTGCTGGCCAGTCCACACACGATACAAAATTATCGTCAAACCATGCCATAACAGTCCTTGCTTTGTGGCTTGGTGCATTATCTTGCTGGTACCAACAAGGCTCAGTTCCATAGTATTGCCACAGTTGGTAGGGCATAATTGTCCAGAATATCGAGATAGATGTGCTGGTTAACAGGTTTGTCCATGATAACCAATGGGCTGGGACCATATTACATAAACCACCTCCACACAAGTACAATTCCAGCTCCATACTTGACCGTAGCAACAGTACACTGTGGTAAATAGCGTTCCTCCAGCTACCGCCATATCCACACACGGCCATCAGTCTGATGGATTGTGTATCTGGATTCATCAGTCCATGGGACCAGTTTCCATTGATCTATGGTCCACAACAAATGTTCTTTACACCATGCTAAATGACGAGTAGCATTCCGAGTGGAGATGAAAGGCTTATGAGCAACTGCACGACCACGGTAACCCATGGAATGAAATTCTCTGCAAATGGTACATGTACATACTGAGGTTCCAGCATTTTTACTCACCTGTACACTGAGGTCTTGTGCAGTACTCCGTCGATTAGCTGTAATGACTCTCCTGAGGCTTCGACGTTTTCCATCACTGATTTTCTTTGGTCTGCCAGTACGTTTTGCTGCTTCAGGTACACCATGTATCTTCCACTTATTCAGTTCATCCAAAACAGTTGACTTGGGTAAGTTTAAATGCCTCTCGGTTTCTGTTATGGACAACCCACTAATATAACACCCAATAATCTTTCCTTTCTCAAAGTAAGTTCTCTCCCGCCGCAACAATTCCACTCAACCTCACAGTGCAATATAATCGCCGTCAGCTGGAGGATTATTTTTATACCATTTGCAGCTGTACCGCATATCTTAACAATGCAGCAGATCCGTTCATTTGCTTTTTGCTTTTGAAGGGGTGACTTTTGTCAATATAGTGTATATATATAAGGCATAATAAAGGTTACTTGAAAATTTTCAAAACAGCTTTTGAAATTCCAAAGCGCCTCAGGCTGCATAAAAGAAAAATCAATAAACCAATATGCAAAACACAAGGGGAACAAAGCAACAACAACTCTCAAATAAATAAATTATACTTGAACTACAAACCCTCAAACAGGAAAAAGAAAGAAAGAATTTGCTAGTATACACAAGTTGCACAGAGTTTGCAGCTCACTAGGATAATAGGCTACATTTAAATCTGATTTAATCCAATTTGCATTGAAACTTGCAGACCAATTTCACCTTCCATACCAGGAGTTTATGATGTGGATTTGCCATATTATTGAGGATTTCCAATGTCAGCTACAAAATTTGTCTTTTCTTGACCTACCAAAAAAGAAGTATGATTGGAATGTTATATCTACAGGTATAGCTGACTTAAAGAAGAAATTTACTGTTACTCCAGTGGATAAAGTAAATAATAATTGTGCTATTATCTGCAAGAAATTATTCTTAGAAATCCTCGACAAGGAACTTAATACAGGCTTAACATATAGAATGATAGGTCAAAATAAATCTGTAATTTTCAAGAAGATTCTGACCTGGAAAAAGAGACTTAATCTAGGAAATATCCCTTTGAGATTACTATTCGTATATGCTATACCGAAGATACATAAAAATCCTATTAAATTTCGTTTTATTACTAATGCTCATGGTTGCTACAGATACAGAGCTGGAGTAATTTTTGAAGGTCTATTAAAACGGATTTTGAACACCTACAAGAACACCTGGCTTATCAAGGATAACACAGCGGTTTTAGAATTCTTTGCACGGAGTGATAGTGAAATACAGAGCATCAATACATTTGATTTCAGAAATGTATTCATTACAATCTCTATTGAAGATATCAAGAATGTCTGTTACAAACTCTATGACGAAGAAGAAACACAGTTTAACATCAACAGACAATTCTGGAACTACTTGGTGGATTTTTGTATAGGACCGAATTTCATTGCTATGGGTACACATATTTTCCAACAAGTTATAGGTATTCCTATGGGCAGTGTATTTTCGAGTACACTAGCCAATATTTATCTTCTACACTATAAAGAAACAGTAGATGAATATTTGGAATTGGCCACAGGACATGTCTATAGGTATGTAGATGACATATTAGTCATAAATGTACCAAGTTTTCAGTTGATCGCTCAAAATATCTATGCCAAGGAGTTGGTTCTGGAAAAGACTAATTCTGATTGTAACACCTTACATTTTCTTGATATTGAGTTTAAATACAACATTACTAACAGTGTCTTGATCAGTATTTACGATAAAAAACAAAATTTTGATTTCGACACTGTGGTTCACATTCATTGGACCTCAAATGTGTCGATATCATTACATAGAAATATTATGATCAACCAAATTCTTAGAATTGGCGGAATTTACAATCATTCTTCTACATTAAAAGAAAACTTGCATTTTTTTTCTCAATATCTTGGTTTGTAATCAATATCCCATTGGATTTATTATTCATTATTTTTCTCAACTTGTTAAGTGATTAGACCCAAGATTTAACATTGAAGAAATTATTAATATATGACCTTACAATATTAAAATATAGGAAATACTAGTCTGTTTGGGTCACTTACAGCTACTTTACTAACCACAACATAGCTTACTTACACTAGTGCACTTTTGACAGCCTATTGGCCTCAGATAAGGTTTTCTTTATCCATGACCATATACAGTGACCTTTGACCTGGCAGGCTTATCTCTAGATTTCGTCTGGTTCTGATAACAACTGTTCTTTAACGTTCCAACTTTTATGTGTTAGTTCTGTGATTGTATTATTCGACTACTTTCTGTAGCTTAGGGTTCTGACAGCAGCTGTACTTTGGGACTCCATACTTTTAAATGTTCCAGGTGTCTTTATGTATCTTGGTTATTTTCCGTGGTTTAGGGAGCACGGCGAGGGGGACTTTGGGTTCTTGTCCTTCCCATTTCTGATCTCAGAAAAGCCACGTGCAAAAACGGGTGCTTCCATGACGACGACCGTTTGTGCAAATGCAAGGTTTGCTGGTTATTTGATGCTTTTCTTTTCCTTCATGTATCTTGTTTTTTGGGTATAACTGTTGAGATTTTGTTCTTCGATTTGTACTTGCATTTTACGTTTAGTTTTGCGTACTGGCTATTTTCTTATTTCCTGTGTTCAGATTTTATAACACTCGTATTTTAAAGTTCACTGTATCATGTCGATTATTTCATCATTTTTCATCTTTGGTGTTCATGCTTTTCGTTCATTTTTCAGCTTTGCATATGTAATTTTTTTTATAGTATCATATATATATTATATTATTTGTTCATACTTCACTTATTCATTGTAGCATTTTCACATACAGAGAGTTTTGATAATCTTTCTCTCTATATATATATATCATCATCATCATTGTCAACCATTATCAATCCACTGCTGGGCAAAGGTCTCCCCAAGTTTCTTCCACAACGGTCTGTCTTGTGCCAGTCTCCTCCATGTTACTCCCGCATATTTTCGAATTTCATCCACCCATCTCCCATGTGGTCTTCTTCTGGGTCTTTTCCTGTCCCTTGGAGTCCAGTCTAAAATGTCAGCTGTCCATCGATGGTCTGTCCTTCTGGCAGTATGTCCAGCCCATTGCCGTTTCAGGAATTTTACTCTGATCATGATGTCGTCTTCCACTCTTGTCATTTTTCTGATCCACGAGTTCCTCTTCTTATCTCTCCTGGTTACACCAAGCAAGCATGCATCTCTCCATGCTTTTTTGAGTTGTCTGCAGTCTTTGTATGTCTCTTTTAGTTAAGGTCCACGTCTCTGCACCATATGTAAGCACTGGAAGGATGCATTGATCAAACACTTTTCTTTTAAGACATAATGGCATATTGCTCTTGAAAATTATGCTGTTTCTTCCAAAAGCTCTCCAGGCAAGTTTTGTATGCCGATTAATTTCTTCATCAATGTGAACCTCATTTAATATCTGCTGTCCAAGATAAATGTAGGTATTGGTTATCTCCAGCTTTTCCCCATCAATCGATAAATCTTCATTTCTTGTAAAAACATTGGACATCATTTTTGCCTTCTGAAAGTTCATTTTTAATCCCACTTCTTTACTCTTGTCAGCAAGTTCCTGGATCATACTCTGCAGCTCTGATGGGGTAGTTGCAAAAATTACTACGTCATCAGCAAAACAAAGGTGAGTTAGAAAACCGCCATTAATCTTTATCCCTTTGTTTTTCCAGTTCAGTGATTGAAAGACATTTTCAATTGTGGCATTAAAGAGTTTGGGAGATATTGTGTCACCTTGTCTCACTCCCTTTTTAATTTTTATGGGTGCTGTATTCTCAAATAGCCGAATTTTTGCACTTGCATTTTCACAGATGTTGTTAATAATATTAATGTATGCATCTTCAATACCGCAGGATTTCAAAGCTATTGTAACTGCTGATGATTTCACCGAATCAAAGGCCTTTTCATAATCGATAAAAGCTATGCATGATGGAAGTTCGTATTCCCTTGCTCTTTCAATTAGTTCTCTCAGTACGTGGATATGATCTATAGTGCTGTAGCTACTCCTAAATCCAGCTTGTTCTCTCAGTTGAGCCATGTCCAGTGTCACCTTCAAGCGGTGTGAAAAAACTTTAGTGAAGATTTTATAAACCACTGATAGGAGGCTGATAGGTCTGTAGTTCCTGAGATCCTCAATGTCACCTTTCTTATGCAGCAGGATCATTGTAACATTGTTCCAATCTTCAGGAATTTTCCCTTCATTAAGGCATTGAGTGAAAACTTGGGCAAGTACTGTTTCAGTTTCTCCACTTGCTTCTTGTATGATGTCTATGGTAATGCCATCTTCTCCTGGAGCTTTTCCCCGCTTCATGTTCTTGATTGCATGTGCAGCTTCTGCTGGGAGAACTGGAAGAACTCTGTTACCTTTCGTAATTTCTAGAGTACATGTATTATCCCTTTCATATAGTTTTGAGCAGAAATCTTTCACTCTTGTCAAAATTTTGCCTCTATTTCTTGTTACAGAACCATGTTCTTTTCTCAGAGCCATAATCTGTTTTCCTTCCTTACTCAGATGTTCCTTTGCTCTCTTCAAGCTTTGGTTCTTTTCAATTGCTTTCCTCACTAGTTCACAGTTGAATTTCCTTACATCTTTAGTGATACTTTTTCGTATCGTCTTGCATAGCTCTATATATTCCACTTTGGAAGTCACATATCCTTTAGTTGTCCTCATCTCTCTCTTTTTTTTTTTTTTTTTTTTTTTTGGATCAGAATTTTGGTTTTTCCTGATAATTTGTTCGTATGCAACTTGTTCTTAGTACCAGTTATTTTTGTTGCTGTTTTCATAAGAGCTTTGGTTAGTTTTCTGTTAACTTCTGAGATGTCCACTTCTTCTAATGTTAGACCTTCTAGAGCAATTGATTTGTTCCTCAGTTCCAATTTGAAGGTATAATGATGTTTTTTTTTTTTAAGGTTGGTCATGTCAATACCCTTTGTTTGTTTTGTGAGCTTGCCATGCTCGAGTTTAGCATTGATGTGCATCTTACATCTTACCATTCTATGGTCACTACCTATGTTGAACTTGTTTAGCACACTGCAGTCTTCCATAACAAATTTCTTGTTACACATAATAAAATCAATTTCGCTTGTCAATCCATTGGGATGCCTCCATGTCCATTTCCTTTGCGACTTTTTCTTGAAAAAGGAGTTCATGATGAAAAACCCTTCTGCCTCTGCAAACTCAACGAGAGTATTTCCACGCTGGTTTCTGTTGCTGTGACCGAATTTACCTACCGAAGTTTCATTCTGTTGCCCTATTTTCGCATTGAAATCTCCCATAATGATCTTCAAGTGTTGCTTGCCTTTATTATTTAGATGACTAATTTCCTCATAAAATTCTTCAATTTCTTCTTCAGGATGACTTGTAGTGGGTGCATAAGCTTGAATAATCTGAGTCTGGTACCTTCTCGAGTGTTGGATAACAAGTCGTGCAGCTCTGTCAGAGGAACTTTCAACATCTGCAACTTTATCCTTCAGTTTCTTGTTTGTTATAAATCCAACACCACTAGTTCTGCCAGTATCTCTCCCATGATACTAGAAGAGATGTCCACTTTTCAGTTCAATGACATCTTCAGTGATACTTTTCGTATCGTCTTGCATAGCTCTATATATTCCACTTTGGAAGTCACATCTTCTTTAGTTGTCCTCATCTCTCTTTTTTTTTTTTTTTTTTTTTTTGCATCCATCAAAATTTTGGTTTTTCTTCTCCTTACCTCACTTAGCCCGACGATGTCCCACTTGATCCTTTTTAGTTCCTCTTCCAATTCAAGAAGTCTTGAATCTAAAGATAGGGAGCATCCATTGTAAGTAGCCAAGTTCAGCGTCAAATGGCAGCCTTGTCCTGTCCTCCGGTGATTCTTAGCACCCCTGCCTTCATGTCCCACTGGTCGCTGCCTTAGCCAGGTACATTCCAGCTGTCAGAGACTGAGGGCCAAGATTTAAGTTGTAGTGTCGTTTTGAAGGGGGTTGGCCATAACTCACCATGCTGGCCAAGTGGGTTGGTGAGTTTGGGATAGCATTTCCTCTAATCCCGATGGCATAGTTATACTGCTACTGGCAACCCCGCTTTCTCGTGGTGCATCCTGTTCCCCCTTTAGTGGGAACAGGATGCACCACGAGAAAGCGGGGTTGACATTTGTCAAGGAGAGGCTGTAGTATGTTGCGCATCACCTGACCTTACATCCCATATATATATATATATATATATATATATATATATATATATTATTTTATGTACGTGGATATGATCTATTGTGCTGTAGCCACTCCTGAATCCAGCTTGTTCTCTCGGTTGAGTGGAAAAGGAATGAGACAAGGTGACACCATATCTCCCATGCTCTTTAATGCCACATTAGAAAATGTCTTTCAATCACTGAACTTGGAAAACAAAGGGATAAAGATTAATGGAAATTATCTAACCCACCTTCGTTTTGCTGATGACATAGTCACTTTTGCAACTACTCCATCAGAGCTGCAGAGTATGATCCAGGAACTTGCTGACAAGAGTAAAGAAGTAGGATTAAAAGTGAACTTTCAGAAGACAAAAGTGATGTTCAACGCTTTTACAAGAAATGAAGATTTATCGATTGATGGAGAAAAGCTGGAGATAACAGACACGTACGTTTATCTTGGACAGCAGATATCAAGTGAGGGTCACATTGATGAAGAAATTAATCGGCGTACAAAACTTGCCTGGAGAGCTTTTGGAAGAAACAGCATAATTTTCAAGAGCAATATGCCATTATGTCTTAAAAGAAAAGTGTTTGATCAATGCATCCTTCCAGTGCTTACATATGGTGCAGAGACGTGGACCTTAACTAAAAGAGACATACAAAGGCTGCAGACAACTCAAAGCAGCATGGAGAGGTGCATGCTTGGTGTAACCAGGAGAGATAAGAAGAGGAACTCGTGGATCCGAAAAATGACAAGAGTGGAAGACATCATGATCAGAGTTAAATCCCTGAAATGGCAATGGGCTGGACATACTGCCAGAAGGACAGACCATCGATAGACAGCCGAAATTTTAGATTGGATTCCAAGGGACAGGAAAAGACCCAGAAGAAGACCACATGGGAGATGGGTGGATGAAATTCGAAAGTATGCGGGAGTGATATGGAGGAGACTAGCACAAGACAGACCGTTGTGGAGGAAACTTGGGGAGAACTTCGTCCAGCAGTGGATTGATAATGGTTGACAATGATGATGATGATAATTATTTTATGTTTTTTATTAAGTTGTAGTAAGATTTTAAACATTGGCTGGACAATATAATACAGTGTTTCTCAAACTTTGGTCACTCATGGACCACTTTAAGCATTTCTTTATTTATCGTAAACCACCAAGCAGGACAGCCTGGGAGAACTTCCCTGGAAGAAATTTGAAATTGAAAAATGTACTGTCTGAAACTGAATTTTTTTTTTTTTTTTTTTTTTTTTGATTAGAGGTTTGACGACCATCGTGAGCATCTCAGTGTGCTATAAGCAGTCGCCCGTCCCTAATTTAGGGCCACTGGTTCCAGGGAAGGGAGAGAGCCAGTGCCGTAAAACAAACACAACATCCATGCCTCACCGGGATTCGAACAGTTAGACCACTGTGCCACCGGGGTGGCAAACTGAGGTTGCTAACTCTGATTAATAATAGTAGGACCTACCGGACACCCTCTTCAGCCGGTGAGTGATAACTCCCCCACCCTGCCCGATTCCAAGGAAAGACACAACCAAAGTATCCCCCGATTTATGTGGTTTATAGGCGGGATTATGAGCTGCGGCTCAACTTACCACCCCCACCCCCACTGAAATGTATTTTTAATTATTTAATTATTATTAATTTAGCTTCTTTTGGTAAATTTTAAGCTTTTTTTTTTCAGCAAATTTTCAACTGTTTTTACTGGAAAATAATAGTTCCCATTAGGGCCAGTAAGCAATTACCACTGGCCTTAAGCAGAAAATCGCCAAAATTTCTGACCAGGTGTTTAAAATACCGGTGGGCTGCCAACTCTATCTGAAACAAAGTAATTTTTAGAGTACCTATATTTCATAAAGAAAGAAAGAAAAAGTTTGGTGAGTTATGATATTATTTTGTCAGTGATATATAACAAAACAAAAAAACAAAAAAAAAAAATACAGATCATTTGCTTAATTAAATAACTGGCAATGTACCACAGCATGGCCGTAAGTACGGAAGGGGTTTTGGGGGTTCAAGTTCTCCTCAGAATGCCACAAAGAAAGATTTATAACAGGTAATATTTATGGGAAATTACTTAAACTTTCTCCGAAAATCGTAATCCACCCAACCTAAATTTGAGCCACGGGCAAAAAATTTCCATACAATTCAAGTTACATCATATGCAAAATGTGATTTGGACTATTGTACTTTGATTTTCTCTTTTGATTTCAATACTTTTCTGAAAGTTCACGTGTAGAGATTCAGTAATTAAAAAACAAAACATTAACTACAGTAATAATTATAGCATCTATGAGAAGGATGCTGCTGTTTAGTTTGCGATCTTTTACCAAGTTACCTATATCTGACTGGATGACCGATAATTTGAGTAGTAGAGTAGTTTTCATGTCTAGTCCATTTCTTTTCTTGCTCTTAATTTCAACTAACTCCAAAAATCCAAAATCACAGTTGTAAAGAAAATGATTAATGGCTCTATCTGATAGCTCTGGATATTTGCATCAAGCATGCACTCAAAATTTAAGAGGAGGGATTCTCACATTCTTCATAATTTTTCTTTTGAAATTTCCTGTGAGCCACCAGTGGTCCATGGACCACACTTTGAGAAACACTGATGTAACGTGTGCTTGTAGCACCGGAGCATTTTGCATTTGATACACCATAACAGTTAATTCACATGCACTTGAGTCTGTAAAATGCTTTTTCAGGGTCGAATTTGCATTTTTCCTGGATCAAAAATGTTGAAAGTAATTGGTAATTTTTATAATTTCTTGTGTGAAAGACAGAGAAATCTGTCTCATCTGAAAATTAATATTGAAATGTGTTTTATGAACCTGCTTTTGGTAACAATCTGACCTTGAAAAGTTTTCATATTTGATATTATAAGCGTTTCTTTCTTTTTTTTTTTTTTTTTTTTTTGCTACTCCAGCAGGTGAAGTATCAATTTCTTCTGGTGGCATGGATGTAAAGGATGAAACTCTCATTTCTTCCTCACTTTTATCAGAAGGTAATAATACCCCATTACTCCTAGACCTTGATGACAAGCTTTTTGACCTTCCTCCTCCTGCCAAGAAATATAACCTCCGAGATCGTGCCACAATTAGACGCACTGAAAGGTGGAGTGTTTGCCAAAACCTCCAGAAAAATTACAAAGTGAGAAAAACTGAGGTGATTGGCAATGTCGGTGTAGCAAGAAGTAAATCAACAGCAAAAAAGTATGAAGTTCTAAAAGGTAATTTTTTTTTTTTTGCATTTTTACTGTACAAGTATTTTAAAAAAAAATTATTTATTTATTTTCCACATTTACCTTTTTTTTTTAAAAGCACTTTGCAGCTTACTTTTTTTTTCATGTTTTATTTATATATATATTCTTGTATGTTTGTGGGGGGAGTGAAAATAAAAGTAGTACTTCTTCTCACATCGTACTTTTAGTATACACTGATATGCCAGTTTATTTGGTACATCTGCTGTATCACATAAATGGGCTAACTCCAACATATGAGACTGGATGTGAGCAGAGTGAATCAAACAGACCAGGCTGGTCAACCATCAGTTAACCTTCCACTGAGGGTGGGAATGAGGGAAATGAATGATCTGGGAGACTTTGAGCATGACCGGATAGTTATTGGCAGGCATGCCTGTTCATGCATCTCCCAAGCCATCATTCCCCCTGGGCTTTTTGTGCACACCCGTAGCGATGGTTACTGTGAACATACACGAGATTGTTCCACAGATGTGTGGGTTTTTTTATTTTATTTTTTTATTTTCACAATTCGGATCATTCTTGAGATTGATGCAAAACTAAAGAGAAATTTCTTGGGGATTAGTGGGAGAAAGAGGGATCATTATCTCCATCTGGAACAGTATTTTCGACTTCCAAAACTTTGAAAACAGAAGCTAAATGAAGTAAAAACATTTCCTGCAATCGTAATTTTTTTTCTCATGATGTGCCTTTGTCCAGTAGTGTTGTTAAATATCATTATATTGCATAAATTTTGTATTT
Organism: Macrothele yani; assembly: GCA_039090855.1. Classification (NCBI taxonomy): domain Eukaryota; kingdom Metazoa; phylum Arthropoda; class Arachnida; order Araneae; family Macrothelidae; genus Macrothele; species Macrothele yani. The sequence goes on along the minus strand of CM077005.1, from coordinate 97,095,462 downwards.
CAGCATAGAACTGCAAGCAACAATTTTTGAAAGCTTCGGAAGTTTGGACAAAGCGAAGATTTTCCATAATCTTCAGGAATAAAATTCTTCCATGGATTCGAGGAATTCCACCTTTTCCATTATTAATTGGGTCATACTCAAGAGCGATACAAAACTGAACATAATTTTTTTAACTATTGTTGGTGGTTCACTGTGGGCGTTTTTCGTTTGAGGGCAGAATTCCGTCTTTAAAACAGAAGTTTGACAGAGTGAAAATTTCTCCTGTAATGGTATTATTTTCTTCTTCACAATGTTTCTTCTGCCCAGTATTGTTAAACATCCTTTTTTTCATAAATATTTGTATTTCAGCTTTTAAAAAATGGCATGAAAATTTCCGAAAATGGAAGTGACGAAGTTGGAAAATTTGTACGAATTCATTAATGGACTTAAGGCAACCCACTTTGTGCAAATAAAATCTAGAAATTGTGCGTTTTATTTGCAGTCGTAGTGAGCAATGGGCTTGCCTCCTCGGGGCGCTCCGTGGTAACAATAGCACACACAACAGCAACTAGGACCTCTGTGAATCTTGGAGAGGTGCCAGCTAGTTCTGTGTGGCATTGGCAAAAAGACCCCAACTCATTGGCAAAAAGACCCCAACTCACTGGGTTTTGTTCCAGAATCCTTAGGTTGAATGACCAACTGGAATCCTCAGCTGTGGGTTAATCCCCAACACTGATGTACTTACCTGATTTAAAAGACAAAAAGAAATATTAAGAATGACTCAAGTGTGGAATATGGTGGGCCTACCACACTTCAGAAGGACGGTCCACCACGGAATCAACCTAGACTTTCTAAAGGGCGTATGAAAAAGATCTCGACTGAGTGAATGTAAGATTGGTGTATGGAATACTAGAGGTATAAATGGTAAGATGAGTGAGGTGATTGAGGAGATGAATAAGTATAGACTGGATGTGCTGTGTGTAAGTGAAACCAAGAAAGAAGGAAATTGGGGTAGAAGAAGTAAATGACGCAGTGAGTGTGTGGTCTGGAGTATCGGATAATATGAGAGGACAGACTGGTGTAGGTGTGATTTTAAGTGAAAAGATGAAGAACAACTTGATTCACTATAGTTGCGTAAGTGAGAGAATTCTATGGATTCGTTTGAAAGTGAAACTTCAGAGAGTAGTAATTGTTGTAGTGTAGGCTCCTTGTGACTCAGAACCTTCTGATAAGAAGGAAGATTTCTGGAGTGAGCTAAAAGCTGTTTTCAGCCAGTTTGGTGCTAAAGAGAAAGTTATAATAGCAGGGGATTTCAATGCTAGAGAAGGTGTACAGAATGCAATTTCTGACAATGTTCTGGGTAAGTTTAATGATCCTTGTGTGAATGGCAATGGTGAAAGATTAATTGAACTCTGCATTAAGAATGGTTTGTGTGTATCTAATACGTTTTTCAACTACAAGTATATCCACACATATACTTGGGGAAATCATACTCTTGGTCAAAAGAGTGTGATAGATTTTGTTGTCTATGATCAGCGTCTGAAACACTTAGTTGTCGACACCAGTGTGATGAGAGGTGCGGATGTTGGTTCTGATCATTACTTGGTAGTGTCACGAGTGAAACTTAATGTTGGTTGGAGGAAAAGGAATAGGAAGGATAGAAAGAATAAAGGTTCATAGGCTCCTTGAAGATCATCAGCGTTATTCTGACTTACTCAGAGGACGACTAAAGGAGCTGAAGTCTGGTGAGAGGGATGTAGAAAAGAAGTGGGAATGTTTTAAGAACTGTGTTGTCACTGCTGCTAAAGAGGTCTGTGGCACCACGATTGTGGGTAACAGAGGTGATGCTTGGTGGAATAGTGAGATTGATGAGGCACTAAAGAGAAAGAAGAAAGCCTATTTGGGGATGTTGCAAGGTAGAGTCTCTGTGGATGAATATCGCTGTAAGAAGCGTGAAGCTGCTAAGCTGGTTCGCCAGAGTAAGGCAAAAGATAGGAAGGAGAAAGTGGAAAGGCATGAACTAGCTTTTTGGAAAGATAGGAAGTCTTTCTGGAAGTACATGAGACTCAGGAAAAGTAGGGGAAACAAAGTTGTAAGTTGTGTGAAGAATGAGATCGGGGAAATGATATGGGAGCCCAATGAGTTAAGTGAAAGATGGGGTGAATACTTCTGTGAGTTATTAGATCAGGAAAGCAAAGATGATTCTGAGACAGACGCAGATGATGCCACAATGAGGGATGAAAGCACAGAAGGGATCTCAAGAGAAAAAGTGTGTAAAGCTTAAAAATCTCTTCGGAATGGTAAGGCTCCAGGAGTTGATGGCATAACTGCAGAGATGTTGAAATATGGCGGTGACTCTATAATTGACTGGTTAACTGAAATTTGCCAGTTATGCTGGGAGTTAGGAATGGTCCCTTGGGATTGGAAAGATGCTATTATTGTTCCCTTGCATAAGGGAAAAGGTGATCAGACTGAATGCAAGAACTATCGTGGTATTAGCCTACTAAGTGTGCCAGAGAAAGTGTTTGGTAAGGTTGTTATTGAAAAAGTATGGGGTCTTACATCAGAGAAAGTGTGGGATGTTCAGAGTGGTTTTATGCCTGGTAAAGGCTGCACTAACCAGATTTTTGCATTACGCATGATGATTGAAAAGTATCTGGCTGTTGGGAAGAAAGATTTTACTGCCTTCATAGATTTAGAGAAAGCTTACGACCGAGTGAATAGGACACTTTTGTGGAAGGTATTGAATGAATATGGTGTTACTGGGAATCTACTTAATAGTGTAAAAGCTATGTATGCTGGTAGTAGAGCTTGTGTACGAGTGAATGGTGTTTTATCAAAATTATTTTCTCTTGGTGCAGGAGTTAGACAAGGTTGTGTAATGTCACCATGGCTGTTTAATATATTTATGGACGCATGCATGCGTGATGTCAAAATAGATAAAAGTGGTTTATGTCTTGGTGATATTCGTGTGTGCCGATTGCTGTATGCTGATGACACTGTCGTGTTGGCAGAGAGCAAAAGTGAGTTGCAGAGTATGTTGACTTGGATGCACGAAGTTTGTATGAAATTCAAACTGAGTATAAATAAGGGAAAACCCAAAGTTATGGTGTTTGAGAGAGGAACAGAATGTAATGTAAGTATAAATGGCACTGTGATTGACCAGGTGAGTGAGTTTGTGTATTTAGGAAGCATGTTTGACAGAGAGAACAAAATTGGATGGTGAAATCAGTAGGCAAGTGAATTCTTCTTTGAAAGTCATAGCTGCTCTGGGAGGGTTTCACAGGAATGATGGGTTCTCTAAGAGAGTCCCACATGGCTGTGTATGAAACTATAATTGTTCCTACTCTGATGTATGGCAGTGAAACCTGGGTACTGCAGAAGAAACATAGGAGTCGTTTGTGTGCTGGAAAAATGTGTTACTTACGTGGGGTTTGTGGCAAGGCACGGTCTGATTGTGTGAGGAATGAAGATGTGTTGTAGTTGTGTGATGTGAAACAAAATGTTGTTAGCGAGGTGGAGACCAATATGCTTCGGTGGTTTGGCCATGTTGAAAGAATAAGTGATGAGATGCTTACTAAGAAAATCTTTTTAGCCCAAGTGGCAGGAAGGAAAGGCAGAAGAAAACCAAGAAAGGCATGGGTGAATCAGATTCAGGAGTGTCTGCATGAGAAAAAGATTATGAGTATGAAGTATAAAAGATCTTGTGTATGGCGTGTAATGGATATCAGTGAAGCATGAGTTGTATCTCAAGATCGCTGTAAATGGAGAAGTTTGATACGACAACAGTAAGTAAACATATCTGGTAGTTTGTATTTCTTTTGGAGCTAACCTCTGAATCTCCGAGAACAGCTTAGTGATATGTATGTATGTATGTAAATTGTGCGTTTTAAGTCATAAAATTATCAACCCATAATTTCTAGATTTTATTTGCACAAAGTGAGTTGCCTTATAATGGTGTTCAAAAGATTATGAATATTTTCAAGGTTACACCATTTATCTAAAATAATTGAAACTTTGATATCATGCATTCATCATCCTAGGGCTGAAAGTTCTCTCAATGTGACAGAGATTAAAATTGCCATCTGATGGCATAAAAAAAAAAAAAGCAACAATGAAGAAATGAGAAGTTACAGAAATCAGCAGAAAGAAATATTAACAGGCCTTAATACAGACATTTAACGTGGACCAGGAACATCAAACAAATATCTTCGCTCTTTCCACGTTTATAAGTGAGTCACAGAAAAATTCTCATTGGCCGCCACCGGGAGTTGAACCCAGGGTCTTCCAGTTACGCGCTGGATATGCTTCCGCTACACCACAGCGGCCTCGAATTCCTCCAGACTCACACACGCTAACTGCCAAGCCAATTTGGCAGGTTGCTTCTTGGAGCCCTGCACAATGCTGGGGATTCACCAAAGATGGTAAGCAGCAACTGAAGAAATAATTAGAAGGCGAATGAATAATTAATACAGACATTTAACATGGACCAGGAACATCAAACAAAGATCTTCGCTCTTTCCACGTTTATAAGTGAGTCACGGAAAAATTCTCATTGGCCGCCACCGGGAGTCGAACCCAGGGTCTTCCAGTTACGCGCCGGATATGCTTCCGCTACACCAAACGTGGAAAGAGCGAAGATCTTTGTTTGATGTTCCTGGTCCACGTTAAATGTCTGTATTAATTATTCATTCGCCTTCTAATTATTTCTTCAGTTGCTGCTTACCATCTTTGGTGAATCCCCAGCATTGTGCGGGGCTCCAAGAAGCAACCTGCCAAAAATTGGCTTGGCAGTTAGCGTGTGTGAGTCTGGAGGAATTCGAGGCCGCTGTGGTGTAGCGGAAGCATATCCGTTGCATAACTGGAAGACCCTGGGTTCGACTCCCGGTGGCGGCCAATGAGAATTTTTCCGTGACTTACGTATAAACGTGGAAAGAGCAAAGATCTTTGTTTGATGTTAACAGGCCTGTTTGTCATCTGGGTGTAGTCCGGAATTTTGGGTTTTCGAGTTTTGTGTAGAAATTTGGGAATCCTCAATATCATATCATGTCATTTCTAAAGAAATGCCATGAAGTGATAATTAATTAAAAGTGCCTTTCCAGATTCAAAACTGTATGTAGTGCATCCTGAAAGAAAAGCTACTTTTATTATTTTGGCAGCTGTATCTGTGTAAAATAATTTTGTTTTATATAAGTTGCAATGAATCCAATGAACTAATAGCAGAATTGACGAAAATCACCGTAGGATGTTATGGCAGCAGGACTTAAGCATTCAAAGCTGAACTCATCTCCGTAGTTCGCCTAAATGTTCTGCAAGTGCAAAATTTGACTTCAAAAATAAAGTCGAATTTTAAAGTTTTGAGAGAACTCTAACATCATAAATAAAGTTCGAAAATGCATGTTTTGAAAGATTTCTAACATACTGTGAAAAAATGTGGTACAAATAAAGGGGGTGCAAAGTTAAACTGCACAGGCATTAGTGGTTAATTATTGTGTGGCTAATTAATATAATGTGTGTATGTAATATATAAACAATTTGTACCTATATTGTACATTACATATATCATCATCAGGAGCAACCATTATCAATCCACTGCTGGATGAACGTCTCCCCAAGTTCCTTCCACAACTGTCTATCTTGTGCCAGTCTCCTCCATGTCACTCATGCGTGCTTTCAAATTTCATCCATCCTTATCCCATATGGTCCTCTTCTGAGTCTTTACCTGTCTCTTAGAATCCAGTCTTAAATTCCAGTTGTCCATCGGTGGTCTGTTCTTCTGGCAACATGTCCAGCCCATTGCCATTTCAGGGATTTTATGCTGATCATGATGTCTTTCACTTTTGTCATTTTCCTTATCCATGAGTTCCTCTTCGTATCTCTCCTGGTTACAGTATAGTACATAAATAATATGCATTGTTTATATATGTACCACCAAGGACAGGATTTTTTGTTTCGTCTCACAGTCACCCCTGTATTAAGCAATGGATGCTATGAAGCTTACTGAGAAGTAAGCAAGGCTTGCTTGCAAGAGGAATCTTGAGCTGATGTTCGAGCAAGTACAAGAAGAAGAAAAAACTGCTTGAAGCAATGTTTTTTTAAATAATTTTGTTTTGACCTGAATTCAATAATTTTATATTGTGAATAAGGTGTTGTGCTTCAATTTAATATTAGCATAAATAAATTACAGTGAACAATTCCATCTTGCTTGTGATGTATTATATTCACAACTTCTTGTCACATGTTTTGAGTTTTCACCCAGTTAAAAAGTTCAGCCATTTTTTTTTTTTTGTCGGTTTCATGTATGTGTAAATGATGTGATATGCGAAAGAACTTTAAACAATTGGCAATTCTGTGGACAAAACCAACTGGTAGATCAAAGAAGACTGGTGACTTGGTTCAGAGATGATCCTTGGTATACCAATGTTGAATTCTGCAGTGATTTACCTGGTTGTGGACTGTCTGCTCATGTGCATGATTCTTGCAAGTAAACACACCATCCATAATCTGCAAAGGTCCACAAACAGCTCACTGTGAAGGATACAGATATGTACAAAGCATAAATAGTGAGAAAACCATGGTGTCTCATGGCGCTGAAAATGTGCATCTGAAAATGTTCATACTAAGACTCCACCCCACCCCCAACCCCTTTCCAGCAAAAACGTTGGAATTGGGATTCAATTGGCTTAACCTCGCCATCCACCATTAAAAAAAAAAGGTTAATAAAGGAAACTTAAAAGCAACACCAGATGTTTTCTGTAATTTTTTGTTTATCACTTTCTTCACCTTTTTAGCGTCAGTAGTTATGTTAATCATCTTTTTATTGTTAATGGTTAAATTTATAACTATAGAGTAGTGGCCAAAATTGTGGAAACCTTTTGGAAAAAGTGTATTTTTGAGGTTTGATGGCTCATAATACCACTTTTTTTGGAGTAATACCATAAAATTATATATCAATGGAAAGATAATTTCATCAAAAATGTAATGCAACAAAATGTGTTCAATTATCTGTATCTATGAAAAGTTATAGCCAAATAACCAGAAAAAGGAAGCACAACTTGCTTAGGTTGATATGAAGTAGCTTTCTTTCATTTCAATGTAGCCAATGAGCATGATGGTTTAGACAGCCAATCAGGTGTCATCTTGTTTTGGCAACGAGCCAATCAGGTCACAGTAGGATTCAGCTTTGATGTCATGTACTGGAACTGAGAAGAGGACATTTGTCAGTGTGTTATGTGATTGCTATCAAGTTGGATTTGTGTGTGTGTGTGTGTGTGTGTGTGTGTGCGTTCTTTCATTTAATGAGTTTATAAAATGTAATAAAATTAAAGAAATGGTGCAAAGAGTTGACTGGTCACCCAGAAAGCGATGTAAAATAGTACTATTAAGTGAACAAGGCTTCAATTATTAAGAAATTAGTAGAAAAAATGGTGGAAACTTAACAAAAGGTGGAATTTTTAAATTTTTGAAGAGGTATAAGGAGATTCAGTCACTACAAAACTAGACTGGTAAAGGAGGAAAAGGTGCACAACAGCAAGTGATGATAGAAGAATTAAGAGACTGTGCCTAGGTGAAAGAAGAAAATCATCTGGGTGTATACAAGATGAAATGGCGCAATGCAGTGTGAAGTTGAGTGCAAAGATTGTTCGGTGCAGACTGCAGGAATTTGGTCTAAAAGCTAGAATTCCACGAAAAAAGCCATTTTTATCTCTCAAACAAAGGTTGAAAAGATTAAACTGGGCTACAACCCATGTTAACTGGACAGCAGAACAATGGAACAGTGTTATTTGGAGTGATGAGACCAAAATCTGCCTGTTTGGTAGTGATGGCATAAAATACGTAAAGAGAAGAATCAGAGAAGATTTGCATCCTGATTGCATTACATGTACCGTGAAACACCCAGTTAGTGTTATGATTTGGGGTTGTTTGACATCAAAAGGTGTGGGCAGAATTTGCGTGATTAATGGGAATATACTATACTGGGCAAATTAATTGGGACAAAGTAAATAATCACTCTTTTTTCCAAAACTATGCATTTATATCATTCTATGCCTTGATATACACTGATAAATACCTGTATTAGTATGAAGTATGCCCTGCTTTAGCAGAAATGACCTCTTGAATTTGTTTTGGCATTGACTCCACTAATTAAGTGCACATATTTTTGACTTCATAATCGTGGAACCACACTTTTATAGCATTCGTTATCATGCGTTCTTTGGTTGTACAGTCCATTTTACCTAAACGTCTCTTCAAAATGTTCCACAAGTTTTCTATGGGATTTAAGTCTGGTGAATTTCCGGACCAATCAAGCAAATGAATTTGATTTTCCAGCATGAAATTCTTGACCAATTTCGAATTGTGGCATGGGGCCAAGTCATGTTGAAATGTCCCGTCAAACGTTTGCAAGAATGGAACAATCCTACGCTGTAATATTTCTATGTACTGGGCTGAATTCATCATACCTTGAACAGGAACTAAGCTTCCAGTGCCACTTGATGAGAAAACCCCAAAACATCTGTTTCAGAGGGTGTTTTACAGTTTGTTTGACATGCTCAGGTCTTAACAGTTCACAGTTGCTTCGTCTAACGACATTTCTTTGGTAACCCTGCACAAATAAATGAGTTTCTTCACTGAAAATTACCTTTTTCCAGTCGTCAGCAGTCCATGATTTATTTATTTTTTTGGCCCAGGCTAAACAGTTGTATCTTTATTTTCGCATTCAAATATTGTTTTTTCGTTGGTCTTCTTGCCTTCCGGCTAACTTCCAGAAGCCTACGGTGTACAGTTGAATCACTAACATCACAACCACTAGCTAATAAATCTCTTTGAAGGTCGGTGCTTGTTTTTTTTTTTTTTTTTTTTTTAATTCATTTTACTATTTCTGATTAGATATTTATCAGTTTATGGAGTTGCTTTTCGTTTTCTTCCACATCTACCTCTCCTTTTTGGAGACGATGATCCAAATGCATTGTATCGCGTAAGCAGTCTTGATACATTTGATTTGCCTATACCAACTGCAGAAGCGATATCTCTCACTGTCATAGAAGTGTGATCCTTCAGAGCAATTATTTTCGCACTCTTCCTTAAGGAAATATCCATTTTTCAATACACAAAAGCAACACGTACTCACAGAGAGCAAAAACTAACATCCACTTGTCACACATGAAAGCTCACAACTAAAGCTGAAGTGCCTATTTCCTGTTTAAAACCGGTCAAACCACATTCTTACTATCAAGTTCTAACAGTCACACCACCTCACAGCTGATAAAACCGGTTTACGTGGGTTTCCGACATCAACTGGCGATCACATTACAATTCTGGGAATAAAATCACTTGTCCCAATTAATTTGCACGGTATAGTTAATGGCCAAAAATACATTAATGAAATACTTGAGCCGAAACTGAAGCCTTCCGCACATGATCTTTTCCAAGATAATGAAGCATTTATATTTCAACAGGATTCAGCTCCATTTCATTTTGTTTCTGTGTGCAAAAAGTAGTTTCAAGATAATGATATTCCACTGTTGAAATGGCCTGGGAGTAGCCCGGACCTTAACCCCATCGAAAATCTATGGAGCTGACTAAAGAAACTTGTTAGTCAGAAGCAACCCAGCAATAAAACCTAATTAATAGAAGCAATAATTCAATCTTGGTTTCACATTATAACAGTTGCAGAACTAAAAACTTGGTTCACACCATGGGAAGGCATTGTAAGGCCGTAATTAACGCTAACAATTACCTAATATGTTCTATGGTGAGAATTTTTGTATCTCATTTTTTCTGTGTGTTTCACTTTTCTTCTTTATAACTGCCGTTCTAATAAAAAAAATCCTTCATAAAAGTTATTGCATTACATTCTTGATGAAATTATCTTTCCATTGATATATAATTTTATGGTATTACTTTTAAAAAGAATGGTGTTATGAGCCATCAAACCTCAAAAATACACTATTTCCAAAAGGTTTCCACAATCTGTGCCACTACTGTATATTCAATAAAATATTAAGCCTAATATTTTGCAGAATATACAGATTTATTAGTCTGCAACGACCTCAGTTGCTGAGAAAAGATATTCAGCTGTGTATCATATAAACAGATTATTTATTTACTCAAGTTTTTTTGAAAAATATGTTTTTATTTATTTTCGTATTTTTAATGGGAAAAATTTTTGCTGTGTCTTTGTTCAATATACCAATCAACCTTGTAATCTTATTACATGTGATTTTCAGTGCACCTCTGAAGAGCTTAAATGTGAATTAATTATACATGAATTAACTAAATTACTCTATATATTACACTATAAAGAGTTAATGAAATGCAAAAAAGTATAAATAATTGCACGTGGATCAAGCTTCATTTTAGGCCCTCCCCAAGTATCATGAATCTAAAGGATTTTACTTCAATTTTTTCTTCTAAAGTTCTTAAAGAAAATAATCCTTTCAAGAAAGAATCTGCTGAATTAATTGCAGTAGCCATTCAAGAAATTAAAAGATTATGAAAATTTCGCAGAAAGAACAAAAAATAGAAGAGGGCAAGATAAGAATTTAACTGGTTGATTTCATGAATTTCTTGAGAGTAAGGTGAAACAATCAGATAAGTTTTCTTTCTGTTTTGGACAACTACCACATCCTGTAGGAATTGTGGGCAAAATTTTGCCCTGCCCCCGGTTCCAACAGGAGAATGAGATTGGAGTATGCTCAGAGAAATTCAGTGCACTTGCAAACTTTTATGGACTGCTTGAGAACACCCGAGGGGGTTGTGACATAAGCTGGAGGAGCAGTAGCACTGTATGGCTTTGATTGTTTGTTCTCCATACCGGACACTTCTTCACTTGGTGTGGACCTCAACTCCAGACTACACAGAGGTATCTTATTTCATTCCATGCCAGATACTACCCTTCTGCAATACATGTCTGCTTTTACATCAAAACTTCCTTCACGAGCTGCTGAGAGCTTAACTTGCCCTCCTAGGGGCATTACAGCTATCTTGGATTCACCTGCTTCTGCAACACTGAATCTTGAACAAGATTTAGTTGTCAATTCCACTTTCTTAGTTCCTTTACCCTCCAACTATGTGGTCATTCTGTCCTGTTCCTCCAGAGCTCTCAGACGAGGACTTGCCATTGGCAATATTGGGCCCTTCTGCAAGATCATCGGTCCTGTGTAACATCTGCCTGCAACTCCACGAGGCGTACCCTTTCTTCACATCTCAGGGCTTTGAAGGCAATTGTGTGTTGTCTTCCCCAACGACGCTGCTCTAAAATCCTGTCCCACCACTATTGTAGTTAAAGATTTTGATCAACTTCATCAATTTAATGTGTATACTTTTGTTCAGTGTTTCAATTGTGAGCAACGGGAACACATGATTTCGCTTTGTCCCCTCCTCCCTTCAACTGTTTCAAGTCCTTTTGCTCCTTCTAATCTTCTTATCTCTCCACCCCATGCTCTTCAGTTGGTGTACTTTCATTTATCTTCATTTACACAGTTAAAGATTCTTTTCCTCTCCCTGATTCTCCATTACTTTATGGTCCCTACTTTGACTTAATGGATGCTTATCTTTTTGTGGATACTCTTCTTGAAGACAAGGTGAATATCTCTCAGTCTAGTATCCTCAAAAGATCCAGTTCTTCTCCTTCTTCCCCAATGCTCCATCTTATACATGCTAAGGTACGTCCTCCTTGTCATGCTCAGTCCTTGTCTTCTGTCCCTACTTCAGTTTCTGGCCTCTCTTTTAATTCTTCCTTGGGGTTCTTCCCTTCCACTGCTTCTCTTTTTCTGCACAGCCTCTAGCTTCTTCACCTATGCCCTCTCTTTCTGTGTCTCTTCCTATTTCACTCCCTCTTAGTGTCTCAGTGACCCTTCATGTATTTTCTCTATTGACTTAAACTGATTCTTCTTGACCTTCTTCTCCCTCTATGTCGATTTCTTCTACCGCTAAGTTGCAGCTCTTACCCACTGAAGTCAAGCAAGCGACTAAAATACCACCAGGACCTTCCGACCCACAATTGTTTGGAAGATTAAAACAACACAGACCAAGGCTGAACGTAAGGCATATTGCAGGCAAAAGAGAATCCCCCACTTATTTCCTTGAGAAAGGGATGGCCACATTCTTAAAACAGTTTTTACCGAAATCTGAGCATGTTCTAAACTCCTCCACAGACTTCATTAAAAAAGTAGCTATCCTAAAACTAGACCAGACTGATATCAAGGGTACTTTCGATGTGGTTCCCTTTGTACCCGTTTATCCCGGTAAGCGAAGAGTGTGATAACTTAGAAGACCTAATATTGAAATCTAACCAACACTCTCCTGAAATAGTGCAAAAATTAAGGAAAACATTAAAGCTGGTCACCACCAACAACTATTTCTGCTCTGACTTACTCAGAGAACGACTGAAGGATCTGAAATCTTGTGAGAGGGATGTAGAAAAGAAGTGGGAATGTTTTAAGAACTGTGTTGTCACTGCTGCTAAAGAGGTCTGTGGCATCACATTAGTGAGTAACAATAGAGGTGATGCTTGGTGGAATAGTGAGATTGATGAGGCAGTAAAGAAAAAGAAGGAAGCCTATTTGGGGATGTTGCAAGGTAGAGTCTCTGAGGATGAATATCGCTGTAAGAAGCGTGAAGCTGCTAAGCTGGTTCGCCACAGTAAAGCAAAAGATAGGAAGGAGAAAGTGGAAAGGCATGAACTGGCTTTTTGGAAAGATAGAAAGTCCTTCTGGAAGTACATGAGACTCAGGAAAAATAGGGGAAACAAAGTTGTAAGTTGTGTGAAGAATGAGATCGGGGAAATGATATGGGAGCCCAATGAGTTAAGTGAAAGATGGGGTGAATACTTCTGTGAGTTATTAGATCAGGAGAGCAAAAATGATTCTGAGACAGATGCAGATGATGTCACAATGAGGGATGAAAGCACAGGAGGGATCTCATGAGAAGAAGTGTGTAAAGCTCTAAAATCTCTTCAGAATGGTAAGGCTCCAGGAGTTGATGGCACAACTGCAGAGATGTTGAAGTATGGTGGTAACTCTATAATTGACTGGTTAACTGAAATTTGCCAGTTGTGCTGGGAGTTAGGAATGGGCCCTCGGGATTGGAAGGATGCTATCATTGTTCCTTTGTATAAGGGAAAAGGTGATCAGACTGAATGCAAGAACTTACGTGGTATTAGCCTACTGAGTGTGCCAGGGAAAGTGTTTGGTAAGGTTGTTATTGAAAAAAGTACGGGGTCTTACTTCATTGAAAGTGTGGGATGTTCAGAGTGGTTTTATGCCTGGTAAAGGCTGCACTAACCAGATTTTTGCATTACGCATGATGATTGAAAAGTATCTGGCTGTTGGGAAGAAAGTTTTTACTGCCTTCATAGATCTAGAGAAAGCTTACGACCGAGTGAATGGGACACTTTTGTGGAAGGTATTGAATGAATATGGTGTTACTGGGAATCTACTTAATAGTGTAAAAGCTATGTATGCTGGTAGTAGAGCTTGTGTACGAGTGAATGGTGTTTTATCAAAATGGTTTTCCATTGGTGCAGGAGTTAGACAAGGTTGTGTAATGTCACCATGGCTGTTTAATATATTTATGGACGCATGCATGCATGAGGCCAAAATAGATAAAAGTGGTTTATGTCTTGGTGATATCCGTGTGTGCAGATTGCTGTATGCTGATGACACTGTCCTGTTGGCAGAGAGCAAAAGTGAGTTGCAGAGTATGTTGACTCGGATGCACGAAGTTTGCATGAAATTCAAACTGAGTATAAATAAGGGAAAAACCAAAGTTATGGTGTTTGAAAGAGGAATGGGTAGCACTGAATGTAATGTAAGTATAAATGGCACTGTGATTGACCAGGTGAGTGAGTTTGTGTATTTAGGAAGCATGTTTGACAGAGAGAACAAATTGGATGGTGAAATCAGTAGGCGAGTGAATTCTTCTTTGAAAGTCATAGCTGCTCTGGGAGGTTTTCACAAGAATGATGGGTTCTCTAGAGAGTCCCGCATGGCTGTGTATGAAACAGTAATTGTTCCTACTCTGATGTATGGCAGTGAAACCTGGGTACTGCAGAAGAAGCATAGGAGTCGTTTGTGTGCTGGAGAAATGCGTTACTTACGTGGGGTTTGTGGCAAGACATGATCTGATTGTGTGAGGAATGAAGATGTATTGCAGTTGTGTGATGTAAAGCAAAATGTTGTTAGCAAGGTGGAGACCAATATGCTTCGGTGGTTTGGCCATGTTGAAAGAATTAAGGTGGAGACCAATATGCTTTGGTGGTTTGGCCATGTTGAAAGAATGAGTGATGAGATGCTTACTAAGAAAATATTTTTAGCCCAAGTGGCAGGAAGGAAAGGCAGAAGAAAACCAAGAAAGGCATGGGTGAATCAGATTCAGGAGTGTCTGCATGAGAAAAAGATTATGAGTATGAAATATAAAAGATCTTGTGTACGGCGTGTAATGGATATCAGTGAAGCACGAGTTGTGTGTCAAGATCGCTGTAAATGGCGAAGTTTGATACGACAACAATAAGTAAAAATATCTTGAAGTTTGTATTTCTTTTTGGAGCTAACCTCTGAATCTCAGAGAACAGCTTAGTGATATGTATGATGTATGTATATATAAACAGACCAGGGGAGCACCCATGGGTTCACCGACCTTGTAAATCCTAGCAGAAGCTATACTATGACCTATGGAAGAAGAAGGTATTTTCAAACTGTGCCTTAAAACCGAAAGCCAGGTTCAGATATGTGGATGAGATCTTTGTTGTATGGCAACATGGAGAGAAAATCCTTAAAAAGTTCCACAAAGAAATAAACTCCTTCCACCAGTCCATTGATTTTACATATGAGAAGGAAAGCAACGGAACCTTGCACTTCTTAGATGCTCTTGTTACCAGGAAAAGAGATGGCCAACTACACACGGAAGTATTCTACAAATCATCAGAGGTTCCTAACGTCATCCTCCCCAGCTCCTTCTGCCCAATTTCATATAAAACGGCTATTTTTAGATCTTTTTCAATTTACTTCCGATATTGGAGGTTATATTTTTTAGCGTGCATTAATGCATTTGCATTTTTGAACTTCACTTTTAGTTGGTAAAGTTCGATGAACACTTACCGCACGTGGGGCTTGGCTTTCAATTCATATTTCCGTTATGTGGATGCGGCACGGGGGTTTTTCATTTGGCCACGGGTCCACTTCTTTTTTTTTCCGTTGGAATTTATTTTGCCTCATCACCAAATGAGTTTTTTTTCCTTTGCTGCATCCTCATTTACTTCAGTACTTATTCATAACTCCTAGTACTTTCGGTAATACTCCATTACCGTCTTCGAGGGACGTTTTGCTCCGACTAGCACGGACCGTGTCAGCTGGGCATTTCGGTGGTTCTCGCGGGCTGCTTCTGTCATCGGCTATCGCTTCTTCTTGGGCGTTGTGGCGCCATCTCTTGTTGGTCAGTGATCTCATTTTTCGAACTTTTTCATTTTTTTGCTCAATTTTAATTAAATTTCTCCAGCTGTTTCTCAAAATATTAGGGTCATTATGGTTGCAAACTTTTGTCCTATTTTTTTCAATCATTACCGACTCTGCTATTCTGAGGTGTTTTTCGGATTTACAGCTTTTAATGATTTTTATATTTTCGAATTTAGGATATTTTTGGTTATCCAGACAGTATTGAATAAGTGCTGTTTTTCTTCTTTTTTCTGCCAGTTTTTTACGTGTTGTTTTAATCTGTGTTTAAGCTTATTTTTGGTACTTCCTATATAAGCCAAAAATAAGCTTAAACACAGATTAAAACAACACGTAAAAAACTGGCAGAAAAAAGAAGAAAAACAGCACTTATTCAATACTGTCTGGATAACCAAAAATATCCTAAATTCGAAAATATAAAAATCATTAAAAGCTGTAAATCCGAAAAACACCTCAGAATAGCAGAGTCGGTAATGATTGAAAAAAATAGGACAAAAGTTTGCAACCATAATGACCCTAATATTTTGAGAAACAGCTGGAGAAATTTAATTAAAATTGAGCAAAAAAATGAAAAAGTTCAAAAAATGAGATCACTGACCAACAAGAGATGGCGCCACAACGCCCAAGAAGAAGCGATAGCCGATGACAGAAGCAGCCCGCGAGAACCACCGAAATGCCCGTGCTAGTCGGAGCAAAACGTCCCATCGAAGACGGTAATGGAGTATTACCGAAAGTACTAGGGTTATGAATAAGTATTGAAGTAAATGAGGATGCAGCAAAGGAAAAAAACTCATTTGGTGATGAGGCAAAATAAATTCCAACGGAAAAAAAAAAAGGAGTGGACCCGTGGCCAAATGAAAACCCCCGTGCCGCATCCACATAACGGAAATATGAATTGAAAGCCAAGCCCCACGTGCGGTAAGTGTTCATCGAACTTTACCAACTAAAAGTGAAGTTCAAAAATGCAAATATTTTTAGATCGTGGTTCAGAAGAGCATTTGTTAATTCTTTGACCATAAAAGCCAGAAAAACAGAAATAACAAACATCATCAACAAGGAGCTTTCAGCTGGGTTTTCTAGCCAAACACTAGATTCAATATTACGGCAGGTCCAAATGTCTAAACCCAGGACTCCTAATACCACAAGCAACAACAATTTAAGATATTGTGGGTCCATAACGTATTATCTTAAGTTCTCTTTCAAGTTCAAAAACATTGTTAAAAAGTATAGAATAAATGTGGCTATCAAATCTCCTGCGTCTATACATGACATGGTATCTGCAAGCAAACCGCCCATAAATAAAGAAAACACAGTGGGAGTTTATGACATACCCCTAATCTATCCAGACGGCAGCACAAAGTCATATGTTGGGTTAACTAAAAGGTCACTCCAGATAAGGACCAGGGAGCATAAATGAGACGTTAAAGACAGGAAAACCAGAACTTCTTCAACTTCTTTGTGCAAGAAAGTCATCCAAAAAGAAGCAACCCCACTTTGGAGCATGTTGAAAAGAATAGCACCTTATACAAGCTATGCTGGCACAGCCACAAGTGAAAGTTTCGAGATCATGACCCACCCACACCCATGCAATGAAAACTTGTCTTATGAGATATCAGATGCCTGAGGAATCTCAACAAGCATCAAGGAAACAACAGGCAATTCCTTACCATGCCGCATGATCACATTTTAAAACACGGACTCCACAAGTGAGTATGTCTAAACACAGACCTCAACGTGAAATGGAACTGTTTGGTTCTACAATATCAAATTTGTGAGTCTATTTGACAGTCCTCTATCCTCTGTACATAGACATCTTCAGAATTATCATTATCTGTTTTATTTTAATTGATTAAATGTCTGTTGTCTCGTGCCAGTCCTGAAGTTACATATTTATGAGTGTCAGAAGAATTTCTTGGTTTTGATTGGCTAAATTGTCAAAACCAAGAAATTCTTCTTTTCACCAGTACCTAAGATTTTGGTGATAAAGAGATCGCAAGTATTTATTCTAAATTTTAATGTTTACTTCAGGTTGTCAGCCAGCACCTGACATCCTGACATCTAAATTCATAAAGCTATTTTTATTCGATGGTCTGGCGCACGTGGCATAACAATATAATATAACAAAGAAAGATGACACCAAATTTTCAGGCGTAATAAGCACGTCTTTTGAATCCATTCTGACGCAAATTAAATTTATCAAAGCTATTCAAAAGCAATGGAACCGGTATGAAAAGCTATAGTATCTGACGGAAGAAAGAAGTTTTTCAATCGGGTCTTTAATCCCCGAGATATTGGTGTAAACGGAATCTTGAGCTTATGAACTCTTAGAAACAGAGTTATCGACAAAAATAAGATGTGACTTTACGTGCCCTGGTGGGAAAACCATGCATTATTTTAGGAAGAAAGTATTCTCAAAAGGTTTTTCCATATGAGCGGTATCGGTCCAAGAAAAAAAAATTTAGTCGAGTTTTCAGGAGCCCAGATTTTGCTACAAATACATCAGAAGCAGAAATTAACACTTATGACCCCTGGTGGCCAAACCATTCTTTACCAAACATTAGAAATTATGTGAAAAATATTTTCCATCAGGTCTTGTATGTAATACAGGAAGAATTTTTCAAATCAGAGTTTTAGGAGCAGAAAACGCAATTTACCTTTGTGCGCCCTAGCGGAAAGTCTTATGATTTACTTGAAAATTTTGAATTTATAGGAAAAACATTTCTCATCGGAAACATTATCCAACAAAGAAGGAATTTTTCAAATTGGACTTTAAGAAGTAGAATTATTGACAAAAATAAGATGTACATCTACGCCCCTGGCGTAGAAACCATGCATTATTTTAAGAAGAAAATGTTCCTAAAAGGTTTGTCGACACAAGTAGTATCAGTCAACAAACAACTTTTTTTTCAATCGCAATTTTAAAAGCTCATATTTTGCTGCAAATACATCAGAAGCGGAAATTAAGACTTACGCCACCTGGTGGCCAAACCATTTTTTACAAAAATTAGAAAATATGTGCAAACGATTTCCCATCAGGAGCTGTATCCGGTGCAGAAGCAATTTTTCAAATCGGAGGTTTAGAAGCAATTTTTCAAATCGGAGGTTTAGAAGCAGAGTATAGTGGGAAACACAATTTACCTATACGCCCCCTAGCGGAAAGTCTATGAATTACTTGAAAATTTTGAAATTATATGAAACACATGTCACACTAGCAAAACCACTATCCAAGAAAGAAGGAATTTTTCAAATCGGACTCCTAGAAGTAGAGATATTGACAAAATTAAGATATACTTCTACTCCCCCTGGTGTAGAAACCATGCACTGTTTTAAGAAGAAAATGTTTCTAAAAGGTTTGTCGACACGAGTAGTTCGGTCTACAAACGACGTTTTTTCTATCAAGAATTTAGAAGCTCATATTTTGCTGCAAATACATTAGAAGCGGAAATTAAGATTTACGCTTCCTGGTGGCCAAATCTTTTTTTTTTTTTTTACAAAAATTAGAAATTATGTGAAAACGATTTCCTATCAGGAGCTGTATCCGGTGCAGAAAGAATTTTTCAAATCGGAGATTTAGAAGCAGAGATATAGGGAGAAACGCAATTTAGCTTTACGCCCCCTAGCGGAAAGTCTATGAATTACTTGAAAATTTTGAAATTATATGAAGCATATGTCATACTGAAAACACTATCCAACAAAAAAGGAATTTTTCAAATCGAACCCCTAGAAGTAGAGATATTGACAAAAACAAGATATACATCTACGCCCCCTGGCGTAGAAACCATGCACTATTTTAAGAAGAAAATATTCTTAAAAGGTTTGTCGACATGAGTAGTGTCGGTCTACAAACCATGTTTTTTTTTAATCGAGAATTTAGAAGCTCATATTTTGCTGCAAACACATCAGAAGCGGAAATTAAGATTTACGCCCCTGGTGGCCAAACCATTTTTTTACAAAAACTAGAAATTATGTGCAAACGATTTCCCATCAGAAGCTGTATCCGGTGCAGGAAGAATTTTTCAAATCGGAGATTTAGAAGCAGAGATATAGGGGGAAACGCAATTTACCCTTACGCCCTCTGACGGAAAGTCTACGAATTACTTGAAAATTTTGAAATTATATGAAAAACATGTCACACGGAAAACACTATCCAACAAAGAAGGAATTTTTCAAATCGGACTACTACAAGTAGAGATATTGGCAAAAATACAATATACATCTACGTCCCCTGGCGGAGAAACTGTGGGATATTTTAGGAAGAAAGTATTCCGAAAAGGTTTATCGATGTGAGTGCATCAGTCCACGAAAGAATTTTTTTCGATCGATGGTTTAGAAGCCCAGATTTTAAGGCAAATACATCAGAAACAAAAATTAACACTTACGCCCCCTGGTGGCCAAAGTATTCTTTACCAAAAATTCGAAATCATATGCAAAAGATTTTCCATTAGGAGATGTATCCGCTGAAAAAAAGATTTTTCAAATCGGAGTTTTAGAAGAAGAGTTATCGGGAAAAATGTAATTTACTTTTACGCCCCGTAGCGGAAAATCTATGCGTAATTTGAAAATGATACTATATCTAAAACACTCTTCGACATAAATGGAATCGAAAGATAAAAGAATTTTTTCAATCAGATGTTTAGAAGCAAATATGTGGATTAAAACGTAATTTTGAATTTGACATCATCTGCATTTACGCCCCCTAGCGGCAAAATTGTGCATCGTAAAAAAAAAAAACGAAATGAAGGATCATCATTTGTATGTTTCAAGCTTCCAAATGCAAAAAGAATTTTTCAAATCGGACTAATAGTTGCAGAGATTCCGTGGGTACAGTCGGACGGACAGACAGACAAACCGATAACAGAAGCACAATCTTTTTTTTTACAAAAGACGTGCTAAAAATAGTAATGCTTAGCAAATCCAATCTCTTTAAAAGTATAAAGTTTGGTCAAATGAAAAGGTGGCAATGACGTGTAAAAATTCCCCGATGAGGATATGGAACAGCCAACCAATGACATCATGCAGCGAGGAACGGCCTTGTGCAATAGTGCAGCATTCGTTGGCCTCCAGTGGGATCAGCAGGTGTGTTTGAAATATGGGTTACATGAAAATGGTGCTTCAACTGCGAACTGCATTGGCAAGCGAACAATGTGTGGTCATACGCTTTTGATCAGCTAAAGGCAACAAGACGATCGACATTTATAGGAAAGTGTTCGCCGTGTATGGGAAAAATTGCATGTCATGAAAAATTGTCCGTAAGTGGAACGCACATTTCCGACAAGGTTGTGACAGCCTGTTGGATGAAGCGCAACCCGGCCAGGCCAACATTGTTGTCACGCCCGAACTTGTGGAACACGTGGATGAATGCGTGAAGGCTTATCATAGGGTGGCCATACTTTCCCTGGAATAGACATTCAATGTGAGTCATGGCACCATGTGGACAGCTGTGCATGAGAAGTTGGGCTACAGAAAAGTGTGTGTACAATGGGTGCCAAAGTTGTTGTTCGATGCACAAAAGTCTTCGAATGGGCCTTTCACTGGAGCATTTGGTGCAGTATTAGAATGACCCTGCCTTCCTTTCCAGATTAGTGACAGGTGATGAAACTTTATGCTGTCTCTTCAAACCGGAAACAAAACGTAGCAGTATGCAGTGAAGCATTCTGGAAAAAAATAAGTGGAAGCATTTTTTAGACAAAATGCAGCAGTATGCAGTGAAACACCACACAGAAAGTGCAAAGCTGCACCACAGACTGGGGAAGGTTTTGTTAATGGTGTTCTTCGATGAAAGGAGTGTGCTATTCATCAACTTCCTCCATCAACAGGACAGAGTACTGTCAGATACTGCAATGACTGCATACCGTCATCAAAAACAAAAGGCGCAGGATGTTGAGCTCCATATCATGTTACATGATAACACTCAGCCACACGTCTCCTGTGAAACGCACTCTTCTGACAAAATTTCGATGGGAGGTACTATAGCATCCACCCTATAGTCCGGACATGTCACTCTGTGAATACCATTTGTTTGGTTCCCTGAAGAAACATCTCAAGGGTTGACATTCCCATCAGAGTCTGAACTGCGTGCCTGTGTGACAAATTGGCTCCTCTCCCAGCCCAGATACTTCTTTGAGAAGGGTATTCACCTCTTACTGCAACAGTGGGACTGCTACCTACAAGCCTACAGTAACTAATTTTAACTGGTACTTATATGTGCCTTTCCATGACTCTTGTCACCTTTTCATTTGACCAACCCTTATAACAAGTTTATTTACGAAGAATATAACTGTATTAAGCATGCGTATTGTTATGTCAAAAGGAATGGAAAAATGGTACCGGTGTCTTCCCCTGACGTACTGTCTACGAATCCAAGAGTGCTAGCTGCCATGTCACTGTACGAAAGGGACGCTGCCTGAAAAGGAAATATTATTTGCGCAGAATTGAAATCAAGTGTGGGCAACACTGATCGATCTTGAAAAGCTCCCTCCTGTTCTGCTGGTGGCTAGTTTTATCTGGCTGCATCAGTTGCTTCACATGCTATTTTTCTACTGAAGTTGATTTGTGTGATTTTACTTTTACCATGTCTGTTTCTAAACCAAGTTACAGTAGAAAATGATCCATTAAAGATGAACATAGAATATTTAACAAGAAGTGGGAGTTACAGTACTTTTGCTGTGAAAGTAATAATCGTGAATTGTGCCTTATTTTTAAGCAAGTGCTAGCAGTTCCAAGAGATTACAATTTACGACACCATCTTCAAACTGTGCATGGGGAGAAGTATGATTCACTGCAAGGGCAAACTGAAGAAACTGAAAACTGATTTAATTTGCAACAAAATGTATTTCAGAGAATTGTTAAACAGAAAACAGATAATGTGAAGGTAAGCTATATCTTATCAACAATGATAGAAAATTCTAAGCCTTTTAGAGATGGTTGTTTTATAAAAGAGTGTTTAGTTAAAGCAGCAGAGTGCATTTGTTCTGACAAGGTGAATGAATTTAAAGAAATAAGTCTTTCGCCAAACACAGTTGCTAGTAGAATCGATGAACTAGCTTCAGATATAAACGATCAATTAATTCAGAAGATATCGGAGTTTCTTTACTTTTCCCTTGCAATTGACGAAGGTACTGACGTAACAGATGTTGCTCAGTTGGCTGTTTTTATTCGTGGGGTAGATGAAAATCTTAAAGTAACTGAAGAACTACTTCAACTAATACCAACGCATAATACTACAAAAGCTGATGGCATTTTTGACAAAATAAAAACAATGTTTGAGGAGGGAAAATTGTCTTGGCCTAAACTGGTATGTTTAAGTTACAGATGGTGTGCCTGCAATGGCTAGATCAAAAAACGGCACTGTTGGAAAGATAAAAAAAAATTTAATCGATGAGGTTCACTTACTCCATTTGTACATTTTCATTGCATTATACATGAAGGAGCATTGTGTGGCCGTGCTTTAAAAGTTGAAAAATATTCTGAAAGCTTTGGTAAAAATCATAAACTACATTCGCTCCAGATGCTTAAATCGCAGACAGTTTGCTGCTTTTTTAAAAGATATTGGCTGGGAGCAAAGTGATATTTTCATATTTTGCATCACTCCCATGTAAGATGGCTTAGCTGTGGATGAGTGTTAAAGCGATTTTGGAATTTGAGGGATGAAATAAAGATGTTCCTAGAAAGTAAAAATCAAGACTTCTTGCTTTTTGATGATCCAAAATCGTTACATGACCTGGCATTCAGCACAGATATAACTGCTTACATAAACGTTTTAATATCAAACTACAAGGCCAAAATAAGCTAGTCACTGATAATATTGATAATGTTAACGCATTTCAGAGGAAACTTCAGCTTTGAGAAGCTCAGCTCAGTGCAGGAAATCTTGCTCGCTTTTCCACTTTAAAAGCTTCAGCTGAAGAAGAAATCAACTTTGGTGAATTTTCTACTAAGATAGCTATGTTAAAAGAGGATTTCAACAGGCGGTTTGAATGTTTCAAAGACATGGAAAATATTTTCAATATATTCAGGTCTCCATTTTCCTATTATGTTGACAATGCACCTAAAGAACTTTAGCTTGAATTAAAAGACTTTCAGTGTGATTCTTTCCTAAAAGAAAAATTCAACAGCTGCAATTTCAGTTTTACCAGTTAGTTTCAAAGGACAAGTACGTAAACATTCATAACCTAGCTGCACGGGTTCTATGTTTAGTACAACATACTCATGTGAACAGTTGTTTTCAAGAATGAACCAAGTAAAATGTCTTGAAAGGAATAGGTTAAGTGACAGTCACTTATGCTCACTTTTGAAAGTAGCCTGTTCAAAGGACATTATTCCAAATATCGATAAGTTAGTGACAGAAAGGCGAGCCTAAGTTTCTGGTCAGAACATGTAATATTTTCTGTACCGTGTTCAGTTGGTAAAATGTGATTGGTTTAAGATTTAAGTGAAAATAATTGTTACATGAAAGTGATTGTTTTCAGTGATGGATGAAGCATTTGTTTTTACTATTTACCGATAATTAGAAATAATATTCCACTATAGTGCCAAGCCATTGGTGTAGTTTTGTCAAGTTGATATTTATTCATAAGAAATTTATTAATATTCATGCAACCCCTGAGTTCCTTCAAAACTGGAAAGTAGCCCTTCAAAGGGTCTGAGTTTGAGACCACTGCTTTAAAGGGTGCTCTGAAAATTGTATGCATTTGTCCTCTTCACTGATGGTTTTTAATTTTATCTTAGGAAACTTATATGGTGATGGAATTAGTTAAATGTGGCAACTGCTCTTTGGAATGAGGCCAGATTATAAAAATATCAACATATCTAAGCTAACTAGTTGATTGGTAAGGTTATTTAAAATAATAGTGTGTTCAGTGTTTTTTTTTTTTTAATTTTTGTTGTTGTTTGTAGTTGTTTTTGTTTTGGCATTTTCTGTCCACGTGGTGAGCAGTTCAGTGTGTTGCGAATGCACTATCTTGTCAAAAGTATCTGAACACTTTCCTGTCCACAAACTCCCTGTAATAGGAAAGGAATTAAAATCAAGTTGTTCCACCCTTTGCTGCTATCACAGTCTCCACTCTGCTGTAAAGGCTTTCCACTAGATTTTGTGAAATAATAAAGTCAGATTTGTCACCGATGTCAGACAGTTCGTCCTGGCTCACAGTTGGTGTTCCAATTAATCACAAATGTGTCGCGTGGAGTTAAGATAGGGGCTCTGTGCTAGCCAGTCAAGTTCTTCTGCACCCATGTCATCAAACCATTTCTGTACGAACTTTTCTTTATGGATGGTGACGTTGTCCTGTTATTCAGGAAAAGAGTCTTCACCGAACTGTTACCATAAAAATGCCCCTGGGCATTTTTACTTCACAATTACATCAGTTAGAGTTGATCAGACCAGCTGCAGCAGGGCAGACATTTCCCGAACTGACTTGTTGCTAGAATGGCATCCTATGATGATGCCACACTGAACGTCACTGAGCTCTACTATATGACTCATTCTACCGTTCATGCTTGTGTATAATGTTTGCTAGGCCACATGCATCTTTTTACAACTGTATGTGTCGTGGTTGTAATGTAAATGGGCAAATCCAATGCTGAAAAGATGTGTCTGGATACAATTTGATCATGTAGCTTATTTTTCAAAAACAATAGGTGATCCCATTGGAAGCCCATTTTTTTTTTTTTAGCTTGTAATGTGTCTTTATTATAAACAAAATGGTTTTGTGTTTGAAGTGAATGAAAGCAGTCAGAGATTTTTGAAATGTTGCCCAGTTGAAACTTTTTGATTAACTTTCTCACCTGTAGAATGTAAGGATCATAATAAGGAAAAAGAGAAAAGCTGCTCTGTAGATGAGAAAGTAGTTTGAAATTTGCTATTGAAGTCTTTAAAGGAAGATTTAAGATAATTTGATAGCTTGGCCATAATAAGTTAACTTTATGCTGATGTGGAACCCCCCTATCTAAAAACATATCTGTCCATGCATAGAAGCAATTTAAATGTAACTTTTGCTTTTAAACAGATTTTACTCATTTTTTTTATTTTGAAACTGATAATATTTCTTTATTTTGCAATGTGCATTTATTATATGATGTTTAAATAACATGAAATGATATGCAATAGGAAGAGCCTCCTGTGTCATTTATTGCTGCTCACAAAATGAACAGTAAATAATGGAATTATAGTTCTTTTTCAGAGAGATCTGAAGAATTAAGTGAAAAATTATAAAGAAATTCTAAGATATGTATTTTCATTCCTTTTTCACAAATAGTATTTATTTTTTTTTAGATTTCTCTGAAGAGCAAAGTATGGCAGTGCAGGAGCACGAAAAAGAAGTTTTAAATCTTCTGAATTCTGGATCCGTGAGAGATCTTTCAAAATTGCCATCAGTGGGACCTAAAACAGCCTACGTAAGTACTATTTCTGCAATGGTAGATTTGTCTCAGCTGTTCATGTATCACCACAGTAATTTCACTGACCATGTTCATGTATCACATAGTAATTTTATGTGCCACGTCTAGACTTCGGTATTTGTAGGTCTGGCTTTTCTAGCTGTTCCTTATCATCCAAAGAAAATTAGATGTGGCTTATTTGAGTGCAGGAAATCCAGCTTAGACATCTCTTTTGAATCATAGTTTTAAAAGAACTTACATTTGGAACTGCCTAGGTAGAAGAAGACAATTTAGGTAGGCATTTTTTGTTAAAAACAAGAAAGTGATTCTGAACAGTAGTTAAACAGCATCATGCAGGGCTGCCAATTGTGCCAGTCCATGCCAAAACGTTGTTCTTGCACCATTCTTCTAAAAAAAACGCAATTTGGATGAAATCTGCACCAAAAGTTTAAATTTACCGGTCATAGATATTTTAGCGTAATCTTACGACATTCGCAATCAATTCAGCGGTTAATTCATATGTGAGATCCTTTCGCTGAGTCCCCCTCCCCCTTTTTGTCACTTTTGAGATCGGTGCAAAAGTGAAGACATTTTTGGAGTATTAGTTGGGGGGTGGGGTCGTATTCCGTCTGGGGATATTGTTTTGTCTTTTCAAACGTTCGTAAACGGAGTGCAGATTTTTCCCATAACCGTATTATTTTTCTCTCGCGATGTTGCTTCTGTTCAGTATTGTTGTTAAATATAATTTCAGTACATAATTTCAGCTTGAAATTGTAGGCAACTACTTCCGAAAACGGAAGTTAGGCCGCCCAAAAATTCCCCCGTAATCTTCGGCCACAAGATTCTTACACTGATTCGAGGAATTCCATTTTTTTTTGTTATCATTTGGACCATTCACGAGATTGATGCACAACTGAGTTGAAATATTGGGAGGATTGATGGGGGAAGGGGGGTTCGTCGGAGGACGGAATTTCATCCTTCGAAAACGGAAAGTAAACGGAGGTAAGATTTCTCTTGTAATCGTACATTTTTTTTTCTCGCAACGTTTCTTTTGCCCAGTATTGTTAGATATCATTTTATTCCATAAATATTTGTATTTCAGCTTGAAAATGTTGGATAAATTTTCGATTACGGACGGAGTGAAGATTTCTTCCTTAATATTTTTTTTTTTTTTCCCCACGATGTTTCCACTCCTATGTAGTTGTTAAATGTCATCACCCTCGTAAATGTGTGTGCATTTTAGCTTGATAAGGGTGGGGGAAATTTCCAAAAATGGAAGCGATGAAGTTTGGAAATTTGTAAGAATTGATGTATGGTGTTCAAAAAAAAAAAAGTATTCATCCTCTGAAAATTACACCATTTATATAAAATAGTGAAAGCTAGAATTCATCAGAATTCATGGTTCGCAGGC
Organism: Macrothele yani; assembly: GCA_039090855.1. Taxonomy (NCBI): domain Eukaryota; kingdom Metazoa; phylum Arthropoda; class Arachnida; order Araneae; family Macrothelidae; genus Macrothele; species Macrothele yani. The sequence continues at coordinate 97,068,246 of CM077005.1, read as the reverse complement.
TGAAAGTTCTTTTAGCATGATGGATAAAATTGTCATCTGAGGGAATAAAAAATGAAAAAAGAAAGAAAAGTAACAAAGAAAAATGGTAAGGGAAAACTTTCAGCAGAAAAAAAAAAAGTAAACAGTGGATGCTGTGCTGTCGCAGAGTCAACAAAAGACAAATATGGCCGTGGAACTTGCTGAGAAGAAAGTAGGGTTTGCTCGCTAAAGAAACCAGAGCTAATTTTCTAGCAAGTACAAGAACAAAACCAGTGAAAAAAAACTGTTTGAAGCTACATCTTTTAAAACCACTCTATTCGGTTTGGAATTCAGTAATTTTATAATTGTGAATACAGTGGTGTGATCTAGTTAAATATTTTCGTAAATAACCTACAGTGAACAATTCAGTTTTGTTCATGTTGTGTAATATTCACACTTTCTCACCGCGCAGTCTGATTTTTCACCAAATTAAAAAGTACAGCTTTGTTTTTTATGTTCAGCAGACTCATGTATGTTAATTAAAATCGCTCCCAAGCACTATGTATAAATGAACAGATTGTTTATATCGCATAACTTGTAATCAATTATCAGGAATACTGATCTTTTGGTTCTTACTTAAAGTCTGAATTTTGCCCCGTACATTCAGGGAGCAGAACTTTTAGAAGGTTTTGCTTTTCTCGTTTTGACCTACCGTGGGAAACATCTGTACCCTCACACTTTTCTTTTTATTAAGCAGACGATTGCGAGTTAGTTTCCAGTTACTAACTCGCAATCGTCTGCTTAATGTCCATACATACAGGATCCCACGTATGCAAGAGCAGTGGCTCTTTCAGACAGCAACAACAAAAAAGTCAAACTGATTCTACTACTACTGAAGGAGGGGGGGGGCAATCACACACCAAAATACCTCTGCGCAAGTGTTAAGCGATGGAAGCAGCTTTTATCTAACCAACTTTACTAAATTTCACTGTTATCTTATAGTTTTAGTTCCAGTTGTAATTGTTTACAGCAATAATGAAAGTTTGACATTGATAATTATTGGATGAAAAACATTGTATGAAGAGTATCATGGTGCAACTGCTGAAAGGTGATTTTACAATTTGATTATTAAATGTTACATTAGTTTTCCTTTTACATCGAAGGAAAGCTTTCCTTCAGAAAACCTTAGAAATTTGGGCACATGCAAACCACGTATGCGTGGCTTGCCAGTTGGTTGGTTTCAGAAATAATGTATTTTCATCTGAATGCCATGAATCTCGAAAAATATGCTGCTAAAAACCAACCAAACAACAAACAGTAATTACATATTATGTTTTCTTCCTAAGTGTATGTTTGCAAGCGTTCAGTAACAATAGTAACAGTTCTTGGATGCGGCAGCATCCTATTCATGTTACAGCGAAACAAATGCATTCAGAAGAAAATCCCTGATATTAATGTGTTACGCTTAAAATATTGCAGGTCATGTAGTTTTCAATAAATCGTGGGTAGTATAATTGTTTTCCCATTTATCTCACTGTAGGAACGACAGAAATGCTAATTAACAGTCATAAGAGAAGCAGTAAAATGTCAACAAACATGAAATATAACATTTTTTCATAGTTCATAAAATAATGGTAATTCAGTATATAAACATAACTTAAAGCACAGCATGGACTTTAAACAATTAAAAATGCTGTCATTAAGGTGGACCTCAAGTAATTTTGCTTCCTATACTTCCAATGGAAAACCTTCTGTACATATTTTCTTCACAATTAATGCATTCCCAAGGATGAAAATTTGAACATCGATTAAAATAGCTTCATATTATAACTGGAAATGCTTAATATATTCTCAAACATAACCATAATTATATTAAAAATCAATAACTTTTCTTTTGGTGGTGTTGAAACCAGAAAAAAGATGGCACGACCTGTACTTTTATGACGTCAGTAGACAAACAAATGTTGGATTGCATAATTATGGTTATGCTTTAGAAAATATTAAGTATTCCAAGTTATAAAATGAAGTTATTTTAATCGATGTTCAAATTTTCATCCTTGGGAACGCATTAATTGTGAAGAAAATATGTACAGAAATTTTTCCGTTGGAAGTATAGGAAGCAAAATTACTTGACGTCCACCTTAACTGCTCCAAAACCTGAGTTCTGGTCCAAAATACAAATTTTCTTACTCCAAAACTTAACGTTTCTGCTTCAATTTGCATATTTTCCTGCTCCAAGAATTGCTCTGAAGCATGGTAGGGGCACTAACACCTCTGAGCATGTCACACTTTCATACTAAAGAGCACTAAAGATCTCTTTACTTTGTACACATGTCGTTCACTCATGTTATTGGCACAGAAAAAAAATTAATACTGTCTTAGAACAAATTTTGTTCATCCATGCTTGTCAGTAGATTTCCAAAATATTATTGTGCATTTCATTCTTTCTTTCTTTCTTTTTTTTTTTTTTTTTTTTTTTTGTTTTTTGTTTACGGCTCTAAGAGCATGAATTTATGCTCCTGGTTTTACCGTTCTGGGAGCACAACCAACTCTAACCAAATTCCGTTTTGCCATCAAGATGCTGACTGAAAAATACTAAAGACCTAGTTTGAAAGTTTGCACATGACATTATTTTTTTTGCTTTACTTAAGTGTGAATTTAGAAATCATAGTAAAACTCCTCCTGAAACTATTGATAATCCTCCCCTCTCCCGGCATGAAGTAGAGAATGCCCTTAACTCTCTACAGGCCTTGATGGCCTGGACTGCATCATAATTAGAAAAATTAATTTTTGTAATCCAGAACTCTTTATCAGAATATTAAATCAATGTCTTAAAAAGGAAAATCCCCCCCCTAATCTTAGAAAGTGCTCTATTTTTATCAGCTTTTAATAAAGCTGATAAAAATAAAGAAGACCTAGCTTCATATCGACCAATTTGTCTGTTACCATCATGGTGCAAGGTATATGACAAATTAGTAGCTAATAGAGTCACATTCTTTCTCTGCTCCAAAAATTGGTTTTCATCTTCTCAATTTGGTTTTCTTCCAGATAGAGATCAAGTACACTCCCATTATAAGAAACCCGGATATAAGAAATTAAAGAAGAATACCGTTTATATATATAGAAAGAAATTTATAAATTTGGTTGGCTCAATGTTAAAGCATAGAAACATTTCATGTTTATAAGAAAGCAAAAAAAAAGTCAAATTTCGGTTATAAAAAAGTTCCAAAAAAAGATTTTTTTCGACTTGTATTGCAATGTTTCTTCTCTTTATCTCCCGTGGAATTTCAAGGCCATTTTCGGAGCGACTTCCACCAAATAATGCACGTCGGGTTTTTTTTCCTCCTTCGCACCTCCCCACAATGCATGATAAATGTTTTCTTGGAAGGGGTAATCCCGTTCTGACTTACCCCTTCCAAGGATTCTAGGTCATCACCTGCGCATTCATAGATGAAGATCGGTACATTACTACATACAGTATGTATGTGTTCTTTGTTCTTATCTTTTCATTTTACACTGTTTTTGAGTTCTACAGGGTGTCTACCAGGTCACAGAATTAAGGGTGTAGGTCACAGTCAGCCTTTCGTTTTTTTTTGTTTTTTTCTTTCTTCCCTTTGTGCCTTAGCCTGTAAAAATCAAATTTCAGCTTTGAACTAAAAAAGTGTTTGCCAATGACGATGACATCATTTCCTTCCTTCAGACAAATTCTGAAGGGACACACCGTGATATCGTTCTCCCCTTCAGCGTTCATGTACTCCTCTTGGCACTCAACCAACTGCGGTTCTCTCAACTGTGGGCCCAAACAACAGTTAAGGTCTTTTTGTCGAACGTAAGCTACCTTTAACCTGCTTGTTTCCTTTTCAGAAAAATTCATCGCGGATCATTAGGGCTGGACAATGTACCAGTATATCGCAAAAAACTGGTTTAAATTTTACATTGAGGCTCTGAATTTTTAGCTAACGGTACTACGATATGTCGTCCTTCGCGATGCGATGTTTCATGAAGTACGATGTTGATGAAACCACACGATGGCATTGTGTACATCGGAGCTTCTTCACGTATGATGAGAATGCATCATGAAGCAAACATGAAGTTCAAACCTGTTCTTACCGGACCGCCGCGTTTCGACCATGCCACAAATTAGCAAATTTGCATCTACTGCTATCTGCCAGCAGGAATGATGTTCGAACAGGTTTTGATCAGTACGATTCCAAAACTGTAAATCGTTCCAAGTCATGATAAAGACTGCGGCATGTTTCTATGCCGTGACTGCAATTTCCGGGATCTCAGGAATTTACCTCTGTCTAGGAAGTAGTTGGCAGGTATTTAGCAAGTCTTTTGTAAAAAAGATTGTGCTTATGTTATTGGTTTGTCCATCCGTGCGTGGACATCACATCTCTGCAACTATTAGTCTGATTTGAAAAATTATTTTTGCCTTGGGAAACTTGAAATGTGAATGATGAACCTGGCATTCAGAATTATTATATTTGCACTTTTAAGGTATTAACCTCTTGCAAAGTGCGCATAGTTTACGTGCAATTCATAAATGAAAAAACCATTAGAAAGTACCACTCACTCACCATAAAGATCATGGTAACCTCCAATGACAACACACTTCCAACACGTCATTCATCGTGATGTAACTGGGCTTCCAAGGTTTACAGACTTCTTGCTTACGCTTCTTACTTCCGGGTGTGAAACATCGTATTTTTTTTTCCTTAGCCTTATGAGATGTTACTATAAAGCTTGTCAATTCCATAAAAAATCACACATACAACTCATTCATACAATTCAAGTAAAAACTATGTACATAACCTTACATTCATAGGTGATTAAACCTTGGTCAACTGATCAAGATTATGCAACATTAATGAGCCAAGTAACCTAAACGAACAATGGAAAGCCCTAATAAAAATTGAACAGCAGCGTAAAAAGAAAGAGGGAAAAAAGAGCAGCAGGGACAATAGATGGCGCCAGAGACACAATGATTCAGAGATAGCGACTGGGGCCCATGCCTCGATGGCTCCGCTCACTTGAGCTGTGGTGGGCGGGTGAGACACACCTGCCTCCTGAAGATGACAGAGGCCTGTTGAAAGTACTAGAGGATTGGATGTGAGGGGCTGAATGGGTGTGACACTTGCAGTGGGAGTAGCAGAGGTTGTGAAACAGAAGGAGGAGTTTGATAATTACAGTTGACCAAGGTTTAATCACCTATGAATGTAAGGTTATGTACATAGTTTTTACTTGAATTGTATGAATGAGTTGTATGTGTGATTTTTTATGGAATTGACAAGCTTTATAGTAACATCTCATAAGGCTAAGGAAAAAAATATATATACGATGTTTCACACCCGGAAGTAAGAAGTGTAAGCCAGAAGTCTGTAAACCTTGGAAGCCCAGTTACATCACAATGATGTGTTGACGTGTTGGAAGTGTGTTGTCATTGGAGGTTACCATGATCTTTATGGTGAGTGAGTGGTACTTTCTAATGGTTTTTTCATTTCTGGCATTCAGAGTTTTTGAGATGCACAACTTCACCACTAGAGGGCGTAAATGCAGATGATATCGAATTTAAAATGCATTTTATTGCATATATTTGCTTCTAAATATCCGATTGAACTCCCCCCTCCCCCCTTTGGTGCCATTTATAACAAAGACTGTTTTAGGCACAGTTTCTTTTTCAAGTAATGCATAGATCTTCGCCTAGGGGCGCAAAGGTAAATTGATATTTCCTTGATATCTCAGCTTCTAAAAGTCCAATTTGAAAAATTATTCTTGCATCAAAAACAGCTTCTCGTGGGATGTATTTTGCATAGAATAACTAATTTTTGGTAAGGAACAGTTTCACCACCAGTTGACATAAGTGTTTATTTCTGTTTCTGATGTTATTTGCAGCAAAATCTGAGCTTCTGAAAGGGTCGACTAAAAAAATCCTTTCATGGACTGATGCCGCTCACCTTGGAAAATGTTTTGAGAATTCCTGCTTAAAATAGTGTATAGTTTTCCTGTTAGGGAGCATGTGCGAAATGTTTCTCATACAGTTTCAAGAAATGCATAGATTTTCTACTAGGGGACGTAAAGATAACTTGCATTTACCCCAATATCTCTGCTTCTAAAACTCCGATTTGAAACATTATTTCTTTGTTACAGAGTGTTTCTGGTGCGAAATGTTTCTCATATAGTTTCAAGTTTTTCAAGTAATGTATAGATTTTCCACTAGGGAGCGTAAAGGTAACTTGTGTTTTCCCCAATATCTCTGCTTCTAAAACTCCAATTTGAAAAATTCTTTCTGCATCGGATATGCTCGTGTTGAAAAATGCTTTGCATATAATTTCAAAATTCTGATAAAGTATGTTTTGGCCACCAGGGGGCATGAGCGTTAATTTCTACTTCTGATGTATTTGCAGCAAAATCTGAGTTTCTGAAAAAGTCGACTGAAAAAATTATTTTGTAGACCGATACTGCTCACCTCGGAAAACATTTTGAAAACGCCTCCCGCTTAAAATAGCACAGAGTTTTCCCACCAGGTGGCACAGATGTATATCTTATTTTTGCCAATATCCCTGCTTCTAAGAGTCTTGAAATATTGAAATATTCTTTTGGGGGAGCATTTCTGTTGCAAAATGTTTCTAATATAATTTTAAAAATTTCTTAACTCACAAGTCTGCCACTAGAGGGCTTAAGCTCACATTTCCATTTACAGCAATATCTGTGGGCTCTGAAAACCTGATATACCGTAATTTTTGGGCTAAGAGCCGCGGCTCTTACGTTACTAAAAGTGAAATTTTTCAGGTGTGCGGCCCTTATGCCGAATTTGTTTTCGATAAGACTGTTTCTTCCTTCTCCTTTTTTTTTCTTTTTTTTCATGCAGATGCTTAGTAAATTTTTTCAAATCACTTCTTTTTTTCACAAACTCTACTGTGATCATGTTTTCCCCCCTTTCTACTCATACGTTAGACACATCTATTTAAACGATAACTCAACTGTCCTGATGTTGGTTTAGGAGAGAAAGTGGGAGAGAACAGGAATGCCTGACTCAAATGCCCTTTGCATGGGGAGTGGGGGATGGAATGGAGGTATAAGCACACAGAGGAGTAGCGTGACGTCCGAGCCTTCTGTGGATAGCGCGCCCAGCGTATCTCTTTCGTTGGCTGCAGCATACATCATGCAGGAAGGTGCGATGCAACCAAGGGAAGAAACAGTGATTTTCACTCGGGGTAGGGAGACCGGTTTGATGGGCGCTTCCCTGAACAAAAGCTTAAGAACATGAACAATGCAAAAGCCTGCCCCAGGATTATTCCATTAGCAGAGACCTATTCCAAACAATACTGGCGGGACAGAAAGACAAATTCTGTTCACTCTTCTTGGTTAATCTGGCATGCGATACAAGTATTTCTTGGCTCTGTGCTCCTGAGTTTTGCTTCGATCTTTTTTTTTTTTTTTTTTTATTGACTGACGATAGTAAAAGTTGAAGGCTTTGGCTGGAAAAGAAAAAAGAAGGGAGAGCTTTCCCATTCATATAAAGTGGAGCTCAACGTCGTGAAGGCTCAGTGCAGTAAATGAAAGTAGGTCAAACCACTTGAAAGAGAGAAAGCAGCACTGCTGTTTCGAAGTGTTGGCGGCCAGATCCGCGAACACGTGCGAGGCAGCTGGTAAAAGGAAGCGCAACTTCATTCTAACAAAAACATCTCTAGATGAGAAAAAAAGCATAACATGAAAGGAACATATTATTAAAGAAAACATTAATTGAAATCATTACAAGCGATAATTTATAAGTTAATTACTTCTAAGACGGATTCTATTGCGGTGAACAGAGAACCATCCTGTAGCAGACATCCACATTGAATGGAATTTAGACAATTGTGCGGTTTTACGAGCAATCCGATATTCTAACGGGAGTCTTAAGATTAACTGTGATTTATATTGATCACATAAATGGTTTTGAGCATTTAATAAAGGCAAACAAATAACATCATTAGCATGATTAATAAAAAATGTATAAATAAAAAATTTTGCCAGTATGAAAAAATAAATGTATAAAGCAGATCGACACTGAGTTGCAGAATTAGCCTTTGAAGTATACATATAATGACGTTGGGTGTGAGTTAATTAATGAAAATAAGGAAGATAAATTAGCTTTCTGAGCAGCACCACGACTTCACAGGTGCGGCCCCTATGCCAGTGCTGCCCTTATGGCAACTTTTGCTTCCAAGATTGCAAAATTTCTCACCTGCGGCTCTTGGTCTGAAAATTACGGTAATTCTTTTTAGATCAGATACTACTAACTGTGAAAACTCTGTTGTGTATATTTTCTTCCCAAAATAATGCCTAATTTTGCTGCTAGGGGGCACCAATGTTTAATATGTTTTTCTTAATATCTCTGCTTCTAAATATACGATTTAAGAAATTCTTTCAACACCATATGCCATTTACCTTATGGAACACTTTAGGTTATTGTTTGGGGAGTTTTATAGTTCACAGTTCTGCCGCTAGATGGTGTTTGTGTGCTTCTGCTTGCAGCTATATCTCTGCTTCTAAAAATCCTATTGAGAATTTTTTTTTTTTTTTTTTTTTTTTTATTTACTGTTTGCCATTCTCCACAATAGAATTGTGGTACATTACCCTCTTTAAACAATGCACAGATTTCCCACTAGGGTGCGTAAAGTTCAATACCTCTTCTTCTGGGAGACATATTTGAAAAGTTCTTTTTCCATGAATATTTTTCGACTTTCCCATTATGCAAAATTCTTCCGCTAGCAGGTGTAAAGTTATATCATGTTTCTTTCTTTATTTCTCTCTTTTTACCGTTTGATTTGAAAATCTGTTTGTCTCCGATAACTTCCTTCTACTTAAAGAAACTTTTTGTGCACAGTTTGTTAGTTTTCGTTACATATCTTTTAGCTGCTGGTGGAAGTAAGTAGCTATTTATATTTCTGGATGTTTTGTCAATTGAAGAAATCCAGTTGATATTTTTCTAACCGGTTGCACTGACTTTGAATAACTTTGATAAATTTAATTTGCATCAGAAATGATTCAAAGGACATCCTCATTACAACCGAATATTCGGTGTCATCTTTCTTGTTTTCTTTTTTGTTTGCATTATAGCAAAACAGTATAGAGAGATGTATGGACATTTAAAATTACATCTGTAGAATTTTCCAAATGTCAGTCTGTGCACTTCCACTCTAAGAAAAAGTTATTGGAACAGGCTGAAGAAGCTAATGCAATATAAACAGAAATTAAAGCAGCATACATACGCACACACAAACTGCAGAGTTAAAACTATGACATACATTACATTTAGATTGTTAAAGCTCTTCATTAGTGCCCTGGGGGCTAAATGTTATCCAATGAGGAAGTGTTTGATTTAGATAAAATTTTTAGTTTTATGTGTGCACAGTAACACTGAGCCTTACATATGTCTACTTAATGCATGTTTCCTATAATGTCTGTACAACAGTTTTACCCATTCCTGACATAACTTATCAACACCATGCTGAAAATTTCCACCAATTGGAAGCTGCATACTCTGAAGTCGAGAAATCTTCGTTTACAGTACTCTTGTTTCTGGCTTCCTTGATTGGAGAAGGGGGAATTCTCATTGGTATTGCTTTTTTGTTAATTTACTAAGGACATTCATGTAAAAATGTCTTCCAATCAGGGCGTGATTTCACCGATTGGCAACTAGCAAATAGCTAGTGAAAAATCAAATTTGCTAGTGAAAAAAAATCGCAGTAGCAAATATTGCTAGTAAGGTAATTTCTTTATTTAAAGTAACCAAAAATCATTGTTAATCCACAAAGTTTACATAACAGTTTCTATTATCACTTGTTAAAACAGCGACGATCAGCGATTCTCTTTCGCCACTTAATACCCATCCTCCCCATATCTTTCATCCCTTCCAAACTGTCGTAGAAGCGCATTGCAACTCCTCTCCATAGTGCCCTCATTGGTCTATTACAAAAACTGAACGTGACGTCAGCAATGGTTGCTGTGACAACCCAGAGCTCTGGGATGGATCGGTTGTTTGACCACCTGCTCTGCCACCCTCCCATTTTTTGCCCCATGAACTTTGTCCTCAACTCCTGTCGTACCCTAAGCCAAGCGATCGCCTACTTCCACAAGTCTTGATAATCGTGCATACATCAAATACTGCACTCTAATGATCAGTGATGAATAAGCAAGAATAATTCCACTTATTCGGATGGTAGACAAAACCGAAATAAGCAAACCAAAATGTTACTGGAAAATAGCCTGCCAACACTGGTAAAAGTTTTATCCATAGTAACTAGCCTTATTGCGTGGCATAGATAGATGCTTTTTTACGAAACGTGTTACTCCGTAAATGATTACGGAAGAAACTTTTGCTTCGTCTGACTTCTGGTTTTGGAAATTTTCCTTGTATTTTCAAGCTGAAATACAAATATTTATCGAGTAAAATGTTAATGAGCAATAATACTTGACAGAGGCAACATCGTGAGGAAAAAAAAAATTATGATTACGGAAAAAATCCGAATTCCGTCGACCTTTCGTTTTCTAGTTTCGTAAAGACGGAATTCCAATAATAACGAAAAAAGCCGGAATTCCTTGAATTCGTGGAAGAATCTCATGCCTGAAGATTACAGAAAAATTTTGCAGCAGCCAACTTCCGTTTTTGCAAATTGTTCTCCACAGTTTCAAGCTAAAATGCAAACATTTATGCAATAAAATGATATTTAACAAGAAAAGCGGACACAAAGACAACATTGGGAGAAAATTTTGCGATTACGGCAAAAAAATTTTACTCCGTTTCACTACTGTGTTCGAAAGTTTTGAAGCACGAAATTTCATCTCCAGATGGAAAACGGACCCCCCCCCCCTCCCTCTCTCAAATATCGATCTTCAGAATGATCTAACTGATGACAAAAAAAAAAAAAAAAAAAAAAAAAAAAACCCGGGATTCCACGAATCCCTGTAAGAATCTCGTGTATATCATAAAAATAATAGCTAAAGAAAAATTTGAAACAAAATGAAAATTTGTAGAATCCGTAGTTTTGATAGTGAGTTCTGTAGTCAGACAACTAATTCCGTAGAAACTACAGAAACTACGGCATTGTGTGGTAGTTGGCAGATATGAAGTGTGTAGAAGTTTAGTAGAAATTTGTGCGATACTTCCACTTAGTACTGCATGTTGTGAGGTGGGATTCAGTTTTTTAAAAAGAATACAAGGGGATTGGAGGAGCAATTTGTCTGTTGAAACTTTAAATGCTCTGATGACAATTGAAATAAAAGGGCCACAAGAAGAGATTTTTAATCCACGGTCAGCAGTTATAAAGTGGTATGATGACAAAGTCAGACACCCTGAGCGTAAACCATATGGGAAGAAATCTGAATTAGAATGTCAGTGAAATATATTCATGTGGTATTAGAATTTGTTAGAAATTAATAATAAAGATAGTCACTAAACTTACCTTTTTGAATAATGAATAGAATCTTAGATAAGTCAAAATATTTATACACATATTTAAATTTCTGTGTAACTTTATTAGAAAATAAGTTATGATGTGATTTAGTTTTACTTGCTAGTCATGCAAATGTTTTGCTAGCAAATTATTTGGTCACTAGCAAAATTTGCTAGTGAGCAAAAAAGATGAAATCGCGCCCTGCTTCCAATAAAAGAAAAAGTGGTGCTGAAAGTGAAATAATGTTAAAATGTCTCAGAAATCCATAAAATTAAAAGAAAAAGTGGACATAATAAATATGAGGCTGGTGAGTTAATAACTAAACTTTCAAACTCTATGAAATGGTTCCAGCCACTCCACATATTCAACAGACCACACCCTTATGTATTATGTTTTTCTTTTGCTGAAATGAAACATAAAAGTTCATCTAGTACCCCTGGTAAAGTAGTCGTAATTGGTTTTAGTCTTCCTCCCTCTAACTTCCAACCCCAGTTATGTCTGACTTTTTCCATCTCCACATCTTCTCAACCTCATCCTAAACGATTGTTTAGTTCATTTTCAGAATTAATCCCAATAAACCTCTAGAGTTAAAAGGTGTCTACTCTATCCCTATCAACACTTCCACAGGCGTTACCCACTATATTGGTAGTACTTGCCGAAGCATAAACTGCCGATTGATGGAACATGTCGCTGATGTTAAGAAAGGCAGCTCTTCCACTTCCCTTTCAATTTTAACCATCAGCGATGCGTTCGCGGCTTCCGATTGGAAAAATGTTAAGCCGATCGCCTTGTTCAGCAGTCAGCAAGCTCTCAGGTACCACAAAAGCATTGAAATCTACCTTACCCCTAACACCTGCAATATTGACACACCTTTTAACATCCCTGTTGTTTGGAAAACGATTTTGAAATCTGGCAACAACTGATGCTTTTACCACGCGTCTCATTCCATGGCTGATGAAGGTAGAAGTCACTACCAAAACGTCCCACTTATAATTTTCAACGTAACTTACGCGTGATATGACGATTTCAAGAATTCTTCAAACAAATATAATCTGATGATTAATGTATCTTCCTACGTTATTTTAATAAACATCAGCAAACTAGCGGTACTTTTGCCTTAGGGTGTTGTCATCTGTTTCATGAAGTTCGGTGAAAAAGTTATATAGGTTATTTATGTTTTCATAAATAAGCTTCCATCCTTTTGTTAATTTCACTGCTGATTCCATCAATTATTGGGAGAAACTCCTTAATTCTAAATCTGTCTGTTCCGCGATTAATTATTTCTGCTTCGTCAGACTCTTAAAATTTAATCCTAAAACTTCTCTGTGTTGCACACTCTATATTATCAATGCAGTCAATGTTCGGAATGTTCTGTCTGACTTTTTCTTCATAATGCTTAAACTGTTCCTTTAGTTTTTGAATGAAGGCGTTCAGAGAACCCAACATATTGACAACTACGTGGAGATTAATATTTTCTTATTGAAACATTTTGTTGCAATCACTGAAATGCTGCAGTATATCATACTACAAATACATGAGGAAAACAGTTTCTATTGTGCCAATTTTTTTGTGTAAATGAGATGCCTGCAACTTTGTTTCTGCTGCCTGCTCTGTATAGTAATAATATATTCGAGAGCTTCTTCTATGCTTACTTGGCCACTGCATAAAGCTTTAACAGCATCATAGTGAGCAGACCAGCAGGTATCGCACAATCTTTTAACTACAGTTGATTTTGTATGCTTTATCAAAACATTTCACTGATGTGATGATGATGAAAAAAAAACAATGCAGTTGTTGAACGAACTCAAAAAAACGAATGACATCAGGACAAGAAGAAACAGCATGGACTCCAATTAAGTTAAGGGAATGTCTTGCGCAAGGAATGGAAACAGCAGTTCTATTTAATTTTAGTAATTTGGCTTGTACATTTGCGTACTTTCCCGCCATATTCCACACATTGTCATATGACTGCCCTCAACAGTCCTCTATAGGAATGTTTTTTTTTTTTTGTTTTTTTTTAATTTGAGGACTGCTGAAAAATACTGAGATGTACGGCTGAAAATTGGAAGAAATGCCAAAAACCTTTCTACTGGAGCATTTCTTGTTATACAACAAACTGTGAAAGTTAGCTGGTCAACATGACAGATGCCGGGCATTGAATCTATACTCAGGGAATAATACTCTGCTTGCTTCATTTCTTCTACAATTCTGGCTAGCACTTTTTTTGCCATAATTTCAATGAATTCTTTGCAGCTATTTACTGAAAAATATGAAGGAACTCCTTTACCCTTGTTCCCTCTGCTGAAAATGTGTTCTTTAAGGAATGGATCAAACTCATTTAGCAGTTCTGAAATGCCTAAATAATTCCCATTGTGATGAGACTCTAATGTTTGGTTTTCGCCTCTAAAAGCCAGACCTCTGCTAGCTAGAAATTTTGCCACAGCGACAATTATTTTCATCTTCTTTCCAGTAGTGACGCTTTTCTGTAAATTGCCTTGGCATGTAAGACTCAACTGTATTCAATTTTTTTGTCTGGACAAATAATTCATGCAAGCGCGATGTTCTGGTACGCTTTCATGTTCCGCAATTCAAGTGGATGAATGTTTCCAATCATTAAAACCGTGTGATGAAAATGAACTTTTTGTATGAGAAAACAGCCTGAATACAAAACAGTAAACTGAGTCATATAAAGATGACTAAATCAACCACTTATGATTAACACTTTTTCCATTCCGTAATTTCCGTTAAAAGGCATCGGAATTCAGATTTCTTTTCTTCACTTTTCCGTCACTTTTGAAATAGCAGCCGACGGACTGGCTGAAATCAGAATCCTTATTTTGATATGCAAGTGGACCTTTTTTAAAATCTGGTAGTTTCAGAGAGCGTCGTCAATTAGTGTCCACTTTCTCGGATCCGTAGAGTATGTTTTTTCACAGACAACATTCTCTGGCTGCTCTTTCAAGTGCTCTGATGAGGTGCTGTCACTTCTGTTTCCACATTCCACCACATCACAGGATTCTTTCACTGTATTTTCAGAAACATTAGTGGTTTTATTAATCTCAGTTTCTTTTGAAGAAAAATAAGATGATGCACTAGGAATACTTCACAGTTCATCTCTCTTCTGGACTTCCTTTTCGATGTGCCACTTTGATAAGAACGTTTCATTTTCTTACGTTGGTCATTCACAAAACAAAAAGAGACTAAAGCCACTTGCAGTGGACTACATTGACTTCCTCTAATCCCTAAAGTTATATCCTGCTGGATAGCTGTACTGTCAAGGACACATCGCCAGCTCAGTGCTTTATTAGGGGTCAGAGAGTAGGTGACGAGGTGAGTCACTGCCAACTGACTCTGACTGAGAGAGAAAATAACTGGAAAATGTCAAGTATCCTCCTCTCCTCAGTGAAGAAAGCAGGGGAAAGAAAACCTGGCCTAATTCTGTGGCTTCCTCCCCCGGTTTCCTCAACATGGGCGTACTGATTTATTGAAAAGGGAGAAAAAACTTAACGTGCAGCGTGAGGTTGTGAGCCATGATTTCGTGCAGCATTAGAAATGCTGAAAATGAAGTGACTTAATAAATTCTTCCTTTCAATGCTTCCTGACTATTTTGCAGCATCATGTACTGGTTGATTTTTTAACTCTCAGACTTCAAAATAAGAAAAAAAATACTAAAAGTATTTACAAACTGCCAATTTGGGGCCCCTGTTTGGGTCGGAGACCATTGGCCCTCCCATTATTAAGGCAGCACTGTCAGATATGTACCCAATCGAACAAATCTGGGACATGGTAGCTAAGTGACTGGCCTATCAAGTGCCTTCACTAGTCACCGCAAATGACCTCTGGTCTCGCATAGAAGCAGGTTACTCCCCATGACGATATCAAAAGCCTCTTCCATTCAATGCCACGGCATGTAGAGGCTGTTATTGTTGCTCGAAGTAGCTTCATACGATACACAGTTTTGAAGGGGGGAAATCTTATGTAGCTCTGCAAATGTAATCAGTTATCTCCTGAAACATAAGGAATCTGTGATATAAATTTCATTTGAATAGTGCGATTCTTCCTTGGTGTTGCGATTTTCATAAACAATGGTGTATCTGCAAATTTCTTTTGGCAAGTCCTTTTAAATGGAGCTACTCAATGACTGCATGGTGCTTGATTCTCTCAACAGCTGCTAACTTCATTCACATTCTTCACTTCAATGCCCGCTGTAAAGGAAGACAAAATTAGTTACACTCTGAATATTTTCTGTAGACATACAAGAAGAGTCACAGCATAGATTGGCAGTGTTTGTTGTCTTTCACAAAAAACCTTCATGATCTATATTGTGCTAAAAACTTTTCAACTCCACATCATATAATGACATTGCTTTCCACACAAAAAAATATTACAATTCACTGCCCTCTACTTAGCCTACTGGCACTCAGCACTTTCCTCATGTCTCCCAGCTAACTGTCTATCAGTTCACATTTGCACAACCTGGATTTTTTTTTTCGTGTTTCTAGTAGTATTTTTAAATTAGCTTAATCTGTTGGCACTTTGTTTAAGTTATTTTCTTTGTATTATAATTTCCTTTCCAAGTAAACCCTTGTTTTTGTGGCATCATTTGACCATATAGACTATCTTAATGAGCTTAAACCACATAAACACACACTTTTGTAGAAACTACAATTGCTATAAAATTATAACAAAAAAAAAAGTTTACTTTTCACTTCTCAATTTCCAGAAACTTCTAACAAATAGTCTAATACAGGGGTGCACAACCTTTTTATAAGTGGGGGCCAAGTTTATTTTTACATAATAAGTGGCAGGCCGCAAGTTACCTTTTCACATAGGCACTTGCCAAACCCTACCGCTAAAGCTAATTTTACTATTATCCGAATAACCTATTTTACCAGCAGACAAAAAATGTGTTTCAATACCATTTTTGTGTCCTCTAAATGGTTTAAATCCATTTTTGAAGTTTTTTGGCAAATTGCGTTATTAAGTTATCAAATTACTGATTTACAATCAACTTACTCCTAACTGGAAAAGGTTTAGGGGTATATAAAATAAAATAATACTATCACAAGGTTGTAAAATTTTTATTTTTACAAAAAACAGAATTCTTAACATCAAAGTATATAAAAAATTAAAATCAATATATCGTCAAACTGACCATCAAATCAAGTAGTAGCCTAATGTTCCTAATGAGATGCTTGGCATTGTTTATTTTTCAATAGTCTGTCAATATCAGGTTCAATGTTAGAGATGGTAATGCGCAAGTTTCCCTTCAATAGTGTATCACTTAAACGGGAACGACACTTTGACTTTATTTGTTTCATCAAAGAAAACGATTGCTCGCATAAGTAGGTACTTCCAAACAACGTTGCCGTTTTTAAAGCATGATCTTTGAGCAATTTCATTTCTTTCGGTAAGTAATTTTTGTAAAATTCTAGGAGAGAAACTTCAGAGTATTTTGTTTTTAACTCATTGTTACACTGAAGATCAATTAATTCCATCTGGAAATCTAGTGGCACTGACGCAACGTCAGTAGTGAATGGTAGAGAAAACATATCAAACAAAACCTCAAATTTTCTTATATCTTCAAATCGTCTTTTAAACTCATTGTGAAGGTCCACTACAAGAGATGCATATTTAGCCACATTTACATGGAATTCAGAACTTTCAACAAAACTTTTCATTGTTGGAAAATTTGCTAGTAGTCCATTGCTTAGTTGTGACTGCCATAAACTGAGTTTAACCTCAAATGATTTTAATATGTAACACATGTTGTTGATCATGTTGTTTTTACCTTGAAGCTTAATGTTTAATTCATTGAGATGTTGGGTCATATTGATGCAAGTCATACACTCGTTTCAGCATTTTCCCAGCACTAAGCCAACGAACTTGTGTAAAATAAATAACATCATCATATTGGGATTCCATGTCTGATAAGAATTATCTGAACTGGCGGTGATTAAGAGCTCCGGCACGAAGGAAATTGACCACTTTAATCACAACCTTCATCACATGCTCCATACGTATGCTTTTAGCACACAGATTCTCTTGGTGTAAAATACAGTGAATAGTAACTAGATCACTGCACTCTTTAGCAAAATAGCTGACAGCCCCTTGTTTACTTCCAACCATGGCAGGTGCACCATCAGTTGATATGCCATGTAGTTTTTCCATATTTAAATTAAACTTCTCTAAAATATTTTTCACTTCACGATAAATATCACATCCTTTAGTTGTGTCTTTCATAGGAGCCAATGCCAGTAATTCTTCTGAAATATGAAAATTCTCGTCAACACCACGCACAAAAATACAAAGCTGGGCAGTATCAGTCACATCTGTGCTTTCATCGATTGCCAGTGAGAAGTACTTGAAATCCAATATTTTTTCTTGTAGTGTTTGCTCAATGTCCACTGCCATTTCTTCTGCCCTCCTGGAAACTGTCATTCGATTAAGGCTAATTTTTGATATAATACTTTTTTTCTCTGGGAATGCCACATTTGCCACTTTTTCCAAGCATTCCTTAACTAGCTCGCCATCTTGAAACGGCTTCATTCTTTTTACTAAAATCTTTGACACAATAAAACTTGCTTTTACCGCAATTTGCGATTCATCGTTAACCTTACGAAAAGATTTTGTTGAAATTTTAATTTTCTTTGCAGTTCTTTTACTTTCTCTTTTCGCATATTACCAGAAAATTCGTTGTATTTTGAAGCATGTTTTGTCTCATAATGCCTTCTTACATTGTACTCTTTCATAACACCAACTGTTTCTTTGCAAATTAAACACGTTGCTTTGCTGTTGTATTCAATAAAAAAATATATCTCACTCCAGGTCTCTTGAAACACTCGACACTCGTCCGTCACTTTACGCTTTTTTACAGACATGATACTGATATTATAATAATAATGTAGAAACTCTGTAAACTGCACACAAGCTGTAACAACACACAAACAACTCACAAACGTGAACTCTGCCACGACAACAATGATACTCCCAGTGCACGACGTGGCGTCCAGTCAGAAATAACAAACCTATAAATAGCCTCGCGCTACACCACTTCAAGGTCACACAGCGCCCTCATCCTCCCCTGCCGCACAACGATGAGTCGGTGTGTCAGTCACGTGCTCACATCCACTTGTATTGCAAGAGTGACTCCACAGTCAGTCTGAACCTTGCAGCAGTCTGGTTATGCAAAACTTAAAATCTGTCCAATAGTTGTTTACTTTTTAATTTATTTTTAACAAACATTTTTATAATTTTCTTATTTCAACTAGGGCCTACAATAATGGGAAAAAATCTCATCATTCACAATTATATATATTCACGTTTTCAATAGTATAAAATATTTATCCGCGGGCCGCATAAACTGACTTTGAGGGCCGCGGGTTGTGCACCCCTGGTCTAATATCACTGATATATGTTTAAAAAAATAGGAAAACAAAACATATTATTTGGTCAGTGGTACTTAAATGGAGAAGAAAATCAGCTATAACAAATTGATAATGAGGAATAGTGCACCAATTATGTAGAAAATAGTAACGCTATACTAGTGATCCGATTTATTGGCGTAGGAATATATACAGAAGCGTTTCCAAGCTTTCGCACATCAACCAGATGGCTTTGCAGTTTCTGTCTAACTTCGTTGAAAAGCCATTTGGTTGATGTGCGAAAGCTCGGAAACGCTCATGTATATATTCTTTCGCCAATAAATCAGATCACTAGTATAGTGTTACTATTTTCTATCGGCTATTACATACACCTATGTATATGTATCATTTTTTTTTTCACAATATGATAGCTGTTGTGTGGTGTTATGATTATTAAACTTTTTACTTTATTTTTTGGAGTATAAGACAAGACTTCTTTCTTCAGAAGTCCAGATCTTGACTTATATGCCACATCTCTTTATCTATTGATTAGTCATTGAAATTTCTGAATGAGAAAAAAATTATGCCTTAAATTTGATTGTGATCTGAGCACCTGAAATGGATATTATGTTCATAAGAAACCATTCCGAAAACATATGAAATGTAATATTTCATTAATTAAGATCTTGTTTAAAAGCTGCTGAAACGGATATTTTCGTTCAACAGAAATACCATTAAAATTGCTGTTGCTGTTTTGGAGTGGCAGCTGTTGTATATTAATGCATCCCCCTCATGATCACTCCAAGACCCAGTGGGTGACATTCACCCCTGGTTTTGCACAGCTGCCAGAACTACAATGGGTGCACCTCATTTATCTCGCAATGATTAAGCCTTTGAAACACATTGTTGCCAGGTAATTGATTGATTGGTGACAATCGTGTTGACAGCCGGCGGTGCATTCCCTTTTAAGAGCAGCACGACCAGCAGCTAGTAAAGGCAATCTTTTTTCAATTTGTCAGTCTCTGAATTGTACCTCTCAACTGAATTAAAATTAACAATTGCTTCCACTTAAAATAGGTTAATTATACAAATGATCCGAATTTTTTGCCATAGAATAGCAATCAAAGTTTCCAAGCTTTCGCACATCAACCAGATGGCTTTTTCAAGGAAGGTAGGCAGCAGACTGCAAACTGAATAATACACTGACGGGAAAAAAATCCCAACACCACGAAAAAATAGTTGTAGAGGAATGAAATGGCTGCAATACATTTGTATAGGTAACATATTTAATCGATTAAGGTTTCAAGATCACAGATTAATGTAAGCGCGAGAAGAGCCATTTTAAATGTGAAATGCTGGTACATTAATAACCGGTGTAACCGCCAGAATGTTGAATGCAAGCACGCAAACGCTCATGCATTGTGTCGTACAGGTGCTGGATGTCAGTTTGTGGGATGAAGTTCCATGCCTGTTGCACTTGGTCGGTCAATACAGGGACGGTTAATGCTGGTTGGGGGTGACGCTGGAGTTGTCTCCCAATGATGTCCCATACGTGCTCGATTGGTGACAGATCTGTTGATCTAGCAGGCCATGGCAACATGTCGACACTCTGTAGAGCATATTGGGTTACAACAGCGGTATGCGAGCGAGCGTTATCCTGTTGGAAAACACCCCCTGGAATGCTGTTCATGAATGACAGCACAACAGGTTGAATCACCAGACCGACGTACAACTGTGTCATCAGGGTGCGTGAGATAACCACGAGAGTGCTCCTGCTGTCGTAGGAAATTGCTCCCCAGACCATAA
This sequence comes from Macrothele yani, assembly GCA_039090855.1. Taxonomy (NCBI): domain Eukaryota; kingdom Metazoa; phylum Arthropoda; class Arachnida; order Araneae; family Macrothelidae; genus Macrothele; species Macrothele yani. The sequence continues at coordinate 97,047,677 of CM077005.1, read as the reverse complement.
CTCCAGGTGTAGGTCCAGTGTGTCTCGGCCGCAGACAGGTTGGTTGCAGGCGCTCACCTGGCCTTCTTCTAACCAACACACGGCCATCACTGGGCACCCAGGCAGAACCGGCTTTCATCAGAAAACACAACAGATCTCCACTCCGTCCTCCAATGAGCGCTAGCTTGACACCGCTGACGTCGCAAACGGCAGTGGTTTGGAGTAAGTGGAATGCACGCTACAGGGCGTCTGGCTCTGAGCTGTCCTTCAAGTAACCGATTTGTAACAGTTCGTAGTGTCACTGTGGTGGCAACTGCAGCTCGAATTGCTGCCGCAGACGCGGTACGATGCGCCACGGCCATAAGCGGCGGTCTTCCCTCTCAGTAGTGCCACGTGGCCGGCCGGAACCCGGTCTTCTTGAGACAGTACCTTCCCTTGACGACCGCTGCCAACAATCATGCACAGTGGCTACATTCCTGCCAAGTCGTTCTGCAATATTGCGGAACGAAAATCCACCTTCTCGTAGCCCTATTACACGACCTCGTTCAAACTCTGTGAGCTGTTGATAATGGCTTCTTCGTCTTCTTAAAGGCATTCTTGACTAACATCAACACACCACGTCGAATCTCAACAATAACTAACGCTCACGAACGTTACAGCGCGTATTTACAGCAAACCTGCTTTGCATGTTCCGAGAGGCGCTACTAGCACCACATGTATGTGCCGAGCGCGAAATTTGCATAGACGTCATCTTACAGATGTACTCTCACCGCCTACCAACTGTCGTTTATCTAACACAACCCCTTCTTGGTGTTGGGATTTTTTTTTTCGTCAGTGTAGAATGCTTCAACAATTTAAATGTGGTGACTTGACTTGACAATAAACAAAGAGATGCAAATGTAATTATACAATTAAAATCAATAATTTAATTATACAATTAAGATTCACGGTCATTCGGGAAACTTTGGAAATCATTACCAACAATGAGGCCTGCAATGATAGTGTCTCACTAGAGTTACCACGAATTTGGAGCCAATTCTTCAAATAGTGAATGCCTATTGTTTTCCTTCAAGGATTCTGCATGCAAAACAAACATGATGCCTCGTGTCATTAATTGTATGATTACATTTGCATCTCTTCTTTTATTATCAAGTCACTGTGTTTAAATTGTTGAAGCGTTCTATTATTCAGTTTGCAGTCTGCTGTCTACCTTCCTTGAAAAAGCCATCTGGTTGATGTGCGAAAGCTTGGAAATTTTTATTGCTATTCTACGCCAAGAAATTCGGATCAGTAGTATAGTTATACTATTTTGAGTACAGTTGGTGTACTGTTCCTATTTATTAATTGCTTTCATTTATTATGCTTATCTTAATTTATTTCATGCTTCTGACTAAAATGAAACACTTTTTTCATTTCTGATTTCAATCGGATCCTATGAGGAAGCAGTTAAGGATAATACTCACACTGCAAGCATCGCTCTGATTTGGCATGCACTCGTTTGCACTTGTATTTGGTTGTTGTTGTTGTTTTGTTTTTTTTCACCTTTGTACAGTGACTTCTACTGGTCAATTGGAGGTAAGGAATACAGCAACTTCGGTTTATAAAAAAAAAGTAATCTCACAAAGTTCAACTTTTTGACGAAAAGAAAAATGTGGTAGTTACCTCACTTTCTGTTCCGTTTCATCTCTACTGAAACATTAAAAATATAAACGAAACTGTAAGGGCTGTCAAAGCATGTTCAAATTAAACTTGTTACAAAGTACACGCACCACACTTCCAAATTATCGTCTAAAAGCGTATGGTCTAAAAAACGTCTTTATTTACAATTTAAAAATATGGTTGTTTAAAAGCATTGGCAAGCACTTTCGCGACCACTATGATCGCATCTTCAGGCCAATGAGTGAAATCATATTAGAGCAGCACATGGTTTAAATAGTAACAGACATAAGCACAGATAATACATATTATGTAAATGAGAAAAAAAAAACCCACATAAATCACTGCCATTCACTACAAACTGTTTAAAGGCATTAAAATGATTTTGGTGGTTTCTCCCATGAGTATTGTAAAACGAAATTTCTCCAGGCACTAGGGATGTAGACAGGAACGTCTTCATTGCAGCACTTAGGTCCTAATTTTATAATATATAGGCTCTCAGTGAGGAGCATAGAGCTTTTGTAGAAGCTGTTGATAGCAAGTTCGCATTTTCCCAGTCAGATCTTAGGTCCTTTTAAGTCCTGACAGTCCCAGTCTTAGACAATGTCGAGGTAGTAGCTCCTTTACTGATGGCATACTTGTGCTCAGCCTATCGAATTCCCAAGCTTCGAAAGGTCAAACCCATATAACAGAGATCCGCAGATTGTCCATTAATGTCCATCGGGGGGGGGGACAACATATACACCAAAGTGGGAAACAGTTGGTATTATATCTCTGTCATGTCTAATAATAAAAAAAGAGGTTTTGAGTTTTGACACCGAACCCTAAGGAGTATTTTTTACAGGTGTTTTTTAATAAGGTAACTGATTTTTGGTAGGGCATACTTCCCACATATTTAGTTGTGGGTACACTTCCAGTTAGGGTTGTTTAAGTCGTTGTGCGCTGCCCGTGTGATAACCATGTGCATTTGCAATCTCATTCATTTTCTCCAATTCCTAATATTGGTATACAGAATTCGAAGAGTGAGTAAAAGCTCTATTCACAAGGAATCTAAGTGCCGAGTATTTGTAAGAGGTGGGAATACATGAGTTGAAGGGGATCATTACCGGTATAAAGGTTGTTTTCCGATAGACAGGAAAGTCAAAATATTCATGATCTGAGGAATGTGAGACCAAAAAGTCAAGATAGGGTAGTGACCCAGATTTTTCTACCTCTATAGTAAATTTTATACCGGGAATGATTGAAGATAAGTTTGAAGCCATATCATACAGTTCGGAGGCAGAGTGAGGCCAGATAAGAAAAACATCAACATCATATTGTATGTATAATGACGGTTGAACAGTACAGGATTTGGGGTATTTATTTTCTAAGTCTTGAAGCAGGATCTCGGCAAGAACAGGTGACAAAGGAGAACCGATTGGTGCCCCCTCATTTTCTTTGTAGATGGTTTGTTGTAAACGGAAAAAACATCGGTCCCCAACAAGTTTCAAAGCTTGTAGGGTTGTATCAATTTCAGCTTGGCTGTAATGGTTCTGGGTAAGCAAGATTTTTCAGTGAGAGCATAGACAACTGTATGAGAAATATTGGGGAAGAGGTTTTCCACATCTAGCGAGGCAATGATGAACTGAGTCTTCGGGAATTGACAAGATTTTATTTTGTTAATAGCTTCTATTGTACTATTGACTGAGAAAATAGATTCAGTGGTAAATGATTTCAGGAAGACTGCAAGAGATTTTTCCAGGTTTTGAGTGGGGTTTGCATAACCTGAGATGAGGAGTCGAACAGGGTGATCAGGATCAGGTTTATGAGTTTTTACTTTTCCAAAGGATTCAAGAACTCTGGATCCTGGGGGAGGTAACATATTGCAGGAGATACAATTCGGTAGTAAGCCAGAGTTGCGTAATTTTGATAATCTAGTAATGGTATAGGCTGTCGGATCGGAGTTCTAAATTGAGTGGGGTATATTCCGGATAGTTGCCAGCATATGTTACAAAAATGCACTTAGATTTCTTGTGAATAGAGCTTTTACTCACTCTTCGAATTCTGTATACCGAAATCAGGAATTGGGGGAATTAATGAGATTGCAAATGCACATGGATATCCCAGGGGCAGCGTACAACGACTTATACAGCAATATAAACAGAAGACTTCAACAACCCTAACTGGAAGTGTACCCACAACTAAGTATGTGGGAAGTATGCCTTACCAAAAATCAGTTGTTACCTTATTAAAAAACACCTGTAAAAAATACTCCTTAGGGTTTGGAGTCAAAACTCAAAACCTTGTTTCTATTATTAGACATGACAGAGATATAATACCAACTGTTTCAGCTTTGGTGTATATGGTGTTCCCCTGATGGACATTAATGGACAATCTGCAGATCTCACCTTTCGAAGCCTGGAAATTCGGTGGGCTGAGCACAAATATGCCATCCGTAAAGGAGCTACTACCTCAACGTTGTCTAAGACTGTCATTGAAAGGGACTTAAGACCTGACTGGGAAAATGCGAACTTGCTATCAACAGCTTCTACAAAAAGCCCTATGCTCCTCACTGAGAGCCTATATATTATAAAATTAGGACCTAAGTGCTGCAATGAAGACGTTCCTGTCTACATCCCTAGTGCCTGGAGAAATTTCGTTTTACAATACTCATGGGAGAAACCACCAAAATCATTTTGATGCCTTTAAACAGTTTGTGGTGAATGGCAGTGATTTATGTGGGGTTTTTTTTTTTTTCTCATTTACATAATATGTATTATCTGTGCTTATGTCTGTTACTATTTAAACCATGTGCTGCTCTAATATGATTTCACTCATTGGCCTGAAGATGCGACCATAGTGGTCGCGAAAGTGCTTGCCAAAGCTTTTAAACAACCATATTTTTAAATTGTAAATAAAGACGTTTTTTAGATCATACGCTTTTAGACGATAATTTGGAAGCGTGGTGTGTGCACTTTGTAACAAGTTTAATTTGATCATGCTTTGACAGCCCTTAGTCTCTTTGATTTGTAACGCATAAAACCTCTGATTTATAGATATTAAAAATATAGTTACGGAATGTTGGAACACTAACTGTATTATCTGTGAATGAAGATATAGGAATCGAGAAATTTATTTCATTCTCCATATCAACATATAAGCCGAGAAATATGGTAACTTCAAATAAGAAGCGTTGGGGTAAAAAAAAATATTCTTGTTTAATTTTGTGAAAAAGCTGAATTGTTTTAAAAGTACACAATGTTAGGATTTTTTTTTTTTATGTCCCTATACTTCCTATACAGAAAGACTTAAAAAGAACTTTACAACTTTGAAAGCATATGAAAATTTATTCAGAATACTTACGGAATTTTTTGAGGCGTTAATCTGTAGCTAAACACATCAAGTTTTACCCCACGTAGACATTTTGATTCGATGTGACTGCCGTTAGTGATATGGCAGACATCCCACCTGAAGCCAATTTCTTCCCAAACTTGAAGCAGCATATCTGTTAGTGTTATCACTTCTGCAACTGTTGTGAAGATTCTGATTTTTTAGTTCAGTGAGATTTTCAGGTAATATTGGAACACTCAATCTCTAATAAAAAAACTTATAAGACAAAATTAAAAGGTGGTCATGCTATCGGCCCTGCTCGACCAGCTTGTGAAACATTTATTGAGGAAATCTGTACAGTAGTGAGGTGGTGCACCACCTTGCTGAAAGAAAGTGAATGTGTCCTTGTCCATCGTCATGCATCAGTGGAATGAGATCATATCTATTAATAGATGCACGGTACTGTTCATGATTTTCTCATGAAAAAGAAGGAGTCGTAAACTTTATGTTTGGTAAGTGTACAAAACATATTCACCTTTGGGATGTCACAAACATGTTCCAAGATTTGCGTGGATTTTCATCACCGCAAATCCTGCAGTTTTGGATGTTAGCCTTACCACTGACAGAAAATGTTGACTCATCACTGTAGATTACGTAGTCCAGGAATACCCCATCTTCTATCAATGCAACATTTCTCATCACTGAAGATTACGTAGTCCAGGAATATCCCGTTTTCAATGCAATGCAACATTTCTGTGCAGAATTCCTGACGAGCCACGCAATCTGCGCTGCTAATTTCTTGAATCATGGTAAAACTGATGGTTTGTAAGTGCAATAATTTTTGTGACACTTGCCAAATTGTCAGTTGTGAAACACCCATTTCATGAAAGACGTGTCACACTGACTTCAGAGGACTATAAACAAAGCTTTTCCTCACTTGTTCCATGACAGCAGCAGAAACACACAGGCAACCAAGGGATTTCTCATTGGGGAACAGAACAACCAGTTCCAACAAAATTCTTACACCAAGAGTAAACTATGGGTCTAGCGGGAGAATCCCAATGGTACTGGGCGCAAAATTTCTGTTGAACAGTTGTCACGGTTTTCGCTTCTTCAAACCAAAGCACGCTCTGCATCTGTGAAAGCGGCCATTTTGAAATGCACACCGCTGGCAGTCGTTGTTAAGGAATTCAGTGCTATGTCACTACATGAGGTAAAAGCTGACATGTTTTGCTACAAATTAATGTCTCCAAAATAAAATAAAAATATGTAAGCATTCTAAATAAATTTCAATACACTTTCAAAATTGTAAAGTCTTTTTTGAATCACCCGGTACATGTTCTTGTATCCCTGAAATTTTAGGTTTTTCCTTCCTTCATTCTTAGCAATGAAAAGAAAAGAATTTTGTAAAATCTGTGTACTTTAATAATGTCATTTTACTTTTCAGATCATTATAACGTGGCGGAAGATAAAAGGTCCCTTTGGGAACATTAAAGAATTAAAGAAAGTCCAAGGACTACAACCAACATTCTTGACAAAGTTTGCAAAATCAAATCTTATATCCTTGTAATTTTCACAGTAGCCAATGATAGTATGTCTTTTATTTATTTATGCACATGTCACAGTTGTTCTGTGATGTTACTCATACTTTCGAGCAAAATTTTTTGAAACAAAATGTTTAATACTTGCAAAAATTGGAAACTGTTTGTGAGTTAAGAATATTTTGTAATTCTCCTGCCTAAAAAACTACTTGATTTGGTCCCATTAAAAACAAACTGATTGTAGATATACTGGCAACAAGACTAAGTGTTTAATACTTAATGGCTTTTAAGTTGAAATGGTAGGATCAGGATGTTACATATAATAACATCTTGTATGAAATAAATACTATGTATATAAATACTATAGCCACTTATTACATTTAAGACAACTTTATAATTTGAATGTGCATGAAGTGTACATTGAACATGTATATACTTTTGAAAAGCACATACAACTGTGTGTTGCTAAGCATATGCTAATATTAATATATTTTTCATATGCTTTTATTTTAATTGAAGTACACATTTGATGCTCCTTTAAGCTTTTCTTGTACATGTTATGTAACATTAGTTGTTTTCATTATATTTTTATAGCAATATACCAAATGATGTTTTGTGCACATTTTATTATGATGAATGAAGATAGTTGGAATATCAATCATGCTTGTTACATTAAGGAAAAATTGAACAATACAAACTTTTCACCCCATTTTGAATTTTGATCATCTGTAAGCATGACATTTCAACTACTTTCACAGGGTTCGTACTCTTTTGGGGGAAAAAATTCAAGGACTTTCCAGGCCTTTTCCAGGCCATATACAAAAAATTCCAGGATGATTACTACGCTTTACAGTATCATGCTCAAATTAGTTTTTAAAAGCAATTTCAGTTTTAAGTAATAAAAATGATGAAAGATGCAAATGGATGAGTGTGCTTTTTTACCCATTACATTTCTTTTTAATGTTTTTAATTGGCGAATTACCCAATAATGCTAAATTGAATCATGATGCAATTACCACAAGGCTATTCAGAAAATTCTTTCCCTCAATCAGAAAATGATTAATTCAATCAGTCATTTTAGCTGCATCACTATTCTGCACTATCTTCTATGTAATCAGACTATTATTGATAACAACTGAAATTATTATAAAATAAAGTGAGGGCAGATTCAGAATTTAAGAATGGGGAGGGCGCACGTCTAACAGAGGACTGGTAAAAAAATATCTGAGATTTATTTCCTCCAAAAAACACGGTGGTAAAACATGGAGGACCCATAAGGGGGAGATGGGGTGCTTGCCTGTCAGAGTACATCACAAACAGCAGTTCTGAAGTACTGCTGTGTGGATCACTGAAGTTCGGGCCAATGTAAGACAAAACGTGGAGTTGCAAATCCATAAGTGAAAAAGTGTGATGTCTGAAAACAAGAAACGTGAGACAAAGCAAAGCACTTATCTACTTATTCAACCCCCCCCCTTTTTTTTTAAATGGGGCATGTGCCTGTTATGCCCACAGGTGGATTCTAGCTCTGATAAAAAGTGTTTCCATACATGGGAATGATTTTTTTTCTTTTTAACATTCCCAATAACTGCCACTGGTGGCTGCATATTGGGATGTGACTTTTGAAGGCAATGAAAATCTTATTACTAGACAGAATATGTTCCAGACTTGAGGAAAATTTCCCTCAATTGTAGTACAGTTATGTTAAATCAAAAAGCATAAGCCACGGAATCACTATGCACCTCAAGAAATGATTCGGGAGTGGACGATCATAGAAAGGTGAACCAATAGAGTTTAAAACAGAAAGTGTAATTTTAGGAACATGGCAACAAATTTCAAATAAGTTTCATCATAGAAGTCAGAAAGTCCTGGCCCACCACCCAACCCAAAAGAATCTAACCACCTTTATGTCTACCAGTACACTTGCCTCATATTACTTTCCAAAAATTATTTTTCATATCAAACAAGATTGCCTCAATTTACTTTTATTTTTTAAAATCAAAATCACTGCTAAACTAAATTTATGAAGTGCTACCCCAAAATGTGGAACTAGCTAAACTATTTATAAAAACCTTAAACATAAAACAATTTCAGTTTTTTATTGGTATAAATAAGGATATTCTTAAGTATTTTACATAAATGAAAAATGATGAGCATAAGGAATCTCTACCTCCAGTTAAGCTTCAATCATAACCAGAATCAGAATAACCACTTTTGGTTCAACTCCCAAAACATAAGACAAACATATGAATTAAGTTTTTAAAAGCTTTTTTTAAAAAAATTGGAAGTTTGTCAGTTATAAACCAAAATCTGATCAATGCATTAAGGACAATTGATTGAATTGTTTTGGCCACAAATTCATAGTAAAATGTACAGCAAAAATATGTTTTAGGAGCCCATGAGTATTTACTGTACAAGTATATATAAGGTTTTATATTACTTACCAAAGTTTTAGTCCAATAAGAAGCCCAATTGTGGAAGTTAGTTGCAGAAAGTTATAAGTTTTTGGAACAGAAGAGTTCTATTTACATGAACTTCATATGAAAAACACTAAATAATTATGAAGATAAAAGATCAAAACTGGTTTGAAGTTCAACATGCTTCAAAGAAAGAAAAAAAAAGTTCATTTCTATTGTAAATTGTACAAATATAAAATTTTTATGTTTTAGTATTAATTCTCTATATGCTTGGAAGATACCACAAATATGGAGTATCAATGGATGGTTATACAGATTTAAGATTGCTGACTTTGGTTTCAAGTTCCATATCCATTTTTTTAAGTACTGCTCTTTTCTCATGAGCAGTTTTTCTAAAGCTATTAGATTTTACAATGTATGTATTGTTATTTGTAGTTTCAGCTTTTAAAGCTAAATCATCAGCAGAGTTAAGTAATTCTTTGACTTCTCCTTCAATGAGTTTCCTTTTCTTTTTATGCTATCAATTTCATCGAAAATAGCTTTCCTTTTTCCACATATGGCTGCTTTTTCCTTTTCTTTGTACTTATCATCCAAATAATGTATGTATTTTGCCTTGCAGCTCCAACTGATAACAGAAAGGATTTTGAGATATTTACCTTATCAATACCACCTACATAGGATATATGATCATAAATAATTCTCTGTGCTACAATTGACTCTCTCTCATGTTTTCTACAATGAGCTCCTTATTGACTGAAAAACCCCTCTCAACAGAAGCTTGCCCATGTGACAACAGTAAAAGAAGTTTCACAACTTTCCACAGTTCACTAAAAGCTTTAGTAGAAGACATGTACTCATACAATAACGTGTCTACTCTTTGTTGTTTATCTTCTGGATCAAAGTTTATGAATGAAGATTTTACTGCTGCAACACTGGTCACAAATTCCTTAAACTGCCATATTACACCATCACATAATTCTGGTTGTATTCTATGAGCATCAACAAGAAGTGTGAGAATGAATGTTTGATTCTTAATACAAGTCTCACTATTTTTTGACATCAACCGAGGATCTAAACACTTCATGTGGCGAACAAGGGAGTACTCAAGTGGATTTTTTTCCAATAGCTTCACAACTAGCTTTTGCAAAAATATTCGGCATTCCATTCTAAACTCCATAAGTTTGCGTTCACTAATGTTCTTCGCACTTAATTCTTTCAATACCTTCTCTGTTTGAAACCCAACATCAATTTCTTTATAGTGACAACACTGAGATGCATCTGTAAGGTCTACTTGTAACAGCTTTAAGGCAGAGTTAGCTTCTGCCATTACGGTTCTTTTAACAAAGCGATTCATCATATTTCTTAGCATCTTTTCAAGATCTGTGGCCATAAAAGGCATCATTGGCTTATCTGACTGATATGCCTTGAGAAATGGTACCAGCTGTTTTGAAACTGAATTGAAGAAATGCAGTTTAGCCAAAACAAAAGGATCTTTAGTGAAAGTTTTGATAGCATCAAATGATACAGTGTGGGGATTCTTGATGCACTTCTTTTCAACTTGGTTAACATAATTTTCAATGTCTGCCCAAATTTCTAATGCTCGCTCGCAGGCAGGAGTATTTTCTAGCCACCTGTGTGGGCAGAATTTTAATGGCATCTTACTGGCTAAAATTATTTTAGAAAAATCTTCCCTCCTTGCAGGTGAATCTTTAAAAAAGCCTAAATAATGATGAAAGCAACTTTTGAATTTCCCACCCTGTTGCTGAGGCTCCATGTCGAAAGGCATTGTTTACAATGTGAAGTCCACAGCTCCCTGTGTTTAGGAGTTGGACATTTGAGTCAGCACTAAGTGTTGATTGCAGCATATCAAAAAAACTTCCAATTAACATTGGGTCCATCCATTGATAACTGCACAATGTTACACAGTGGGAGGCACGCCATGCATTCAAGAAATTTTTCCATCATTATGTCTGCACTAGCATGACCCAAAAAAACTGATGACAAATATCTGGTTAAAACTGTTCCTTTTTCCCATAAACAAACATGTATATCCATTTGTTTTGACTGACTAAACTTGTTTAAACTTTCGTCAAACAAAATCACAAAATTTTCATTTTCGACTTCCTGAACCAACATTGATTTAAAGTGAGGTGCCAAACCAAAGCAACAAATGTAGGAACATTTTTTCGCCACAGCTGAAGTTTCCAGCAATTCTGCTGTCAGAAAACATTAGGCTGAATAAAACATCATTACCTGCACAAGACCTGTAAGAGTAATGGGATTTAACCACTTTTAAACACCACAATGCTTCTTCCTTCTTGCTTTAATGGTTGCATTTTTTTCAAGAGGAATATGCAGAGGATTAGATGTGGATGCAATAGGCTGTACTTGTTTATCACTTGATACACATAGCAATTTATCAACAGTTAGTGGAACATTTTTACAGCTTTCTGTCAACATACTATGTTTTTTTCCTTTCATGTGGCTTCTTAAAGCGGATTCCCCCATATTCGAAACATCTATTATTTTAATGGATAAAAATGCATTTTGCAACATGGCAATTGCTTTCATCTTTTTTAATCCATCCAGCATATTTAGGATTTATTAGCCAAAGATCACTAAAAGTACACTTACCCATATTTAATGGGGAGGGGGGGGTGAAAAAAATGGGTAAATCAACTGAAACAGTAAATGAAAACCAAAAATATCTAAGATCAGGAACCACACAACTAAAAATTGAGAATTTCCCCTGAGTAAGGGGCTACACATGTGACCAATTACTATAGGCCAGATTTTAAGTAATTAAAGAAAAAGGGGTCTTACTGCTATGTTCTTTCCTGCTCCCCCAGCTTTGTCCTTTAGGCAGCCTGGTTGCAAATGCTTTGGCATTGATTTAGTCTTCATTCAAAACAAGGAAACAACACTTAGTGAAGTTACTGTTTTATGACCTGTATGCCAATCAGTAGACAGAGTGTTGTGCTAAAAGACTGTTACAAAGCATCACCTCTTACAGCTGGGCTCCAAACCAGAGGAAGGAAAATGTTAACAAACACTTAGTGCCTGAGGGAAGCAAAACTTTGTACTGGGTCTCCTCCAAGTCTCAAATCTTTCATACTTACCCAGCTGGAGTGGACGTAGAGCTTCAAGCTTGGAGAATGAATACTGCTCTTATATCTATGCCTTTGAATTTAATTTCGACCATTTTCAACAGGGTAGGTTCGTAGGTTGTACCTAACAGTATACTAAAATTTCGCCAAAATCCAACCCCTTTTACGTGAATTATCGTACGGACAAATGGAAAACCCAAAGCATAAACGTTTCTGCAACCTACAGTTCGAAAGGGTTAGTAATTTCTAAAATAAAAACATAACGGACAGCGTGAAAACTAGCTCATACACAGAATATTTGAAACTACAGTATGCGCTCTCAATTATTAGGGATGATAGGGGGAAGGGAATAGAACTGTCCATAATTAGCATGTTCTCGTTGCGCTAGGCGTTTAAGCACTGCTGAATTCCGTCAGACCCCCAATGGTCAAATGTCTGAAATGTGCTGATGTTCATGGAATGAAATGGTTGATCAGCTATGATGACCGCATAAAAGTTCGAAGGGGGAGGTGGGGGCGATTTTTTTTTACTTTATGCAACATTCTACATTACTCCAGTATTTATCTTGTCATCATCAACAATAGCAATGTAACTACCACTTACGATCGCGGATATCGGCCAACTGAAAATCTGCCATACAACTAAGGGATAAAACACACAGGTATCCTGTTACAATGTATTGTAATAGAAAAAAAAAAAAAAGATTTCAGAAATTAAAATCGAAAAAAAAACTTTCAGAAATTAATATCATCAAGTCATGGTGTTTCAAAAATCCGCTTTCCTTTATAATGTTTAAAAACATGTAATGTTTTTTCTTTTTTTACCTGTCATGTATAATAAAATGGGTTGATTTTTTTATGGAATCAGACGTCCATATGTCTGATTGTCTTCGTCTGAGTTCACACGTTAGCTACTGTGTATACAAGTAGACATATTTTTTTCAGCTCAAAAATATGTAGTTTTGTATGTATTCACAGTATAACTCATTCCGTATTCCCACAGAACAAAATTCAGCAGATACAAATGAAGAACATCAAGACCCACCCAACACCATGTTTCCGATTGTCTGCTGTTTATATTCAAGAAATGCGAATATGGATCAATGGTGAATGCAGCAACTATGGTTTTTATTTATTACCAAGAAAAAAAAAAAAAAAAAAAGGCCTGAAAGCTGTAAAGCTGAAACGGATATTTCTCCCCTCCCGAAAACATTCCGATTAAGTTCAAACAGCAGGAGCACGCGTCCACGCACACTCAACCTCTGGAATGTCCTGATGGAACGGCTTCTTTTCATTTGGCACATCGCCATAAATCACCACCTGCAGCTCACTGAAGTGTCTTCCTCCTTTACCCTAACTATAGGAGAAAACGTACAAAAAAAATGCTGCCCAATTTTCGACAAAATGACCAAATTTACGTCATAACGTTGCAATTTACTAAAATACGTTTATCTGCTGAATTTCGCCTAAATCCATTGAAAACTTTTTAATTATAGATTTTTTTATTAAAACAGTAACTCAGACATCTGAATAAAAATGTATGTTTGTAATTAAAATAGAGTCCATATATCACAGAAACAAAATTTAAGGATCACTCTGTTTAAATAAACCATGGCATCTAAAAAATAATTTGCTTGCTTTTCCCGTAATTTATAATTGCCGTTTCTTTTTTTTGAATCCGATTTTGCAACGGAAGATTTTTTTTTTTTTTTTTTTGCATCTGCTAAAGTTTCAAAAACGGAATTCGGCGAAATTTGCACTAGAACTTTATTGTGATGTATTTTAACCACTGTAAAATTTTACTGTGTTATTTTCAAAATTCCGGAAAATGGATTTCTGAAAATATCTCTTAGTCCTTTTGAGCCGTGGAAGTGATAAACAGGTGTTTGCTTTCTTCCCAACCAAGGACTTCGGATCAGCGCTCCCAGCTGTCAATCAACCGTTGCTATGGTAACACACTTTCTGCTCAAGGCTCACTGTCTAAAGAGGCACACATAATAAAAATTTCCAATGCTAACTTTTTAAGTTTTAAACCGATTCAAATGGAATTTTGGGAGTGAGCTTCTGTAATCCAATTATAGTAAATGTAAAAATTTCAGTCACTTTTGTGAAAAATTCGCAAAGATAGTTTTCTTATTTTTTATCATAAGTAGCCGAAGTCTCTTGAGGGGTGGGCCGGAAGCAAGCGTCTTAATGCAATAAACAAGGAGCAGATGAATGTGTTGTTCAGGCATACTCTTCACTGGTGGATGCCAGCTGACTTGGTAAACACGCGAACCCTCCTTGCAAATGCTAAATGTCTCTTCTTTCCCCTTCTGTTGTTCTCAGTAGTTGTCGGACGGACATAAGCTCAGGGCTAGAGAATGCATCAAGCTCCCCTTCCCTAACAGACCTGCTAGTAATCATCCAATTTTATTGCACTGGAAGTAGTGCTCCCCCCCCCCCAGCTAAATTAGGATTTGGGCACATCCGAAACACCACTGTAGCCGGCGGTTTCTTTGAGAACAGAGGAGAGGAACTTAAAAAAATTAAGGGGTAACAGTCAGTAACACGATTTCCTAAAAGGGCGTTTTTTTAAGCACTAATTTCAAATTTCAAGGCTTTTCAAGACAGCATTAAAAAAATACAGTTTTTCCAGGATATTCCAGGCCTTGAAAACGTAATCATGATTTTCCAGGACTTTCCAGGTTTTCAAGCACGCGTGCGCACCCTGTTTCAGTTATTCATTATGTGCATATTGCATACTTGTTATTATGATGTATATATATATTAGGCACATTTCGTGTAGGTTTGCAAAATGTAGTGGTTATTGTGTTTCCATTTTTGTACTACTGCTGTATTCACCATAAAAAATATTTTTGTGAACTTTATGGATTTTATTGATAAAAAGATATTTCCTTTCCTGAACTGCAAGGTGTAGCATAACTGACTACAAAATGGGTTTTATTGTTTGCTTGTTTTTCAAAGCAACACACAATCTATTTTCTGGTTAATGAAGTTAGCTGCTTTTGTGGTATGCTTTCTGCTCCTTCAAAGAGTATTTATAAAGCACTTAATATTTGAAATCAGTTTATAAAAAGCATGGGTGTAATGAGTAAACAGCATTTAACAAAAATCAACAGACAAAACATGTACAGATGATTTTGTCAAAACAACAGGTAAGAATGCAAATTCAAAAAAAGGAGCTAAACCACTGATGAAACCTATTGTGGGAGCTCTTTGTGTTCATGGCATTTAAACTTTTCTATCTGTTTTTTTTTTTTTTTTTTTTTTTTTTTGTGACAGAAAGACAGGTAGATGTACACATACATACAGGGCGATTCACTCAGGACTGAACACTTATTATGTGGAATATACGATAAGCGTGAACCCCGAACAGAGCAATTCTTTATTTCCTGAAGAAGTCGGCATGCATTACCTGTGAATAAAACGTCTCCCCGGCGGCTGGGTGACGCGCCATCTGTCTAGTAGTGGTGCGGAAATACCGTGTCTCCACAGACAGTTTAAGCGAGAAGGAAGAATGAAGATGATGTACTCAATTAAAGAGCATGTGTTCATTGTGCGTCAGTACTGGATAACCGGTTCCTTCAAACCGGTGTTAGGAGTTCTTGAAGAAATTTGGTGGGCGTAAACCACCCACCAGAGCCACCATTTCGAAATTGGCGAAGAAGCTGGAGAAAATGGGAAGCTTGTTGGATACCGACCGATACTTGGAAATCTTTAATAAGTTTATGAACCAGCTGGATAATCAGGAACTTCCAGATGGTTACTTTCAACGGGATGGTGCAACATGCCACACCTCCAATAAGAGTCTGGCAGAAATTTGCAGCTTTTTCCAGGACAGAATTATCTTCAAAGACCTGTGGTCACCTAGGTCTCCAACCCTGACACCCCAAGATTTCTTTCTCTGGGGATTTTAAAAAGCAAGGTTTGAGCCAACAAGCCACGGTCAATTGAGGAACTGAAAGACAACATCATACATGAAATTGCTGTCATCGACATCACTATGCTGCATTGCACATTCACCAATATGGAGCGTCAGGTGAATATGTGCATGGACGCTGGCGGTGGGCACTTCCAGCATCTTCTATGAGACATTCCTTTTTGTCATGGATCAAGGTGTTTTACGTTAATTTTCTTCAAATGTGCCTTTGTAATCATGAGTGAATTAAAAAAAAAGCTAAGTGTTCAGTACCAAGTGAATCACATTGTATATCATGTATGCTAACACATGTAACACATTCTTAAATAGGGAGGAGGATTTTTTTCATTTTCGCACACAGCCCCTCGTACTCTGTGCGTATTTTGTGTTGTGCAAAACACAACTCCAATTAATGTATGTTTACGGTTATTTTAGCATTTCATACAAGTAGCACATGCAACTTTCTTGTCAATATTAAATTATTGAAGAACCATGTTAAACTTAAAAGAACAACTGAAAAATTCCAGTAAAACCCACCGAAACTAGGCTTTAAAAAAAACAAAGAACAGGGTTTTTTTAAACCCTGGGGGTTAGCCTACAGTGTGGCAGCAGACATAAGCTACTTCCCAGAGATGCCACCTATTACAGATTATCAGTAGTTTCTACTGATTTTTAAGTCGAACAATGAAACTACAATAATGCTGAAAAAACTTTGGAATTTTTGCTCTTTATTCACTTAAAGAAACTACAGATATTTGCACTTTATTCACTCTTAAAAAGTTTTTGCCTTTCTTCTTATACATCAAGTTTCATCATTGCAGTATAGAAAGCCAGTCACATTGGATATTTTACGTAGTTCCGGAGTTTGTAGAGAGCCGAGAGAAAATTGTGTCCGAATGAAACGTCCAGGAAGTTTTTTTGGGGGGGGGGGGCGGAAATCACACACATTAGATGGTTTAGACGCTGGCTGCTTCTGTGCCCCAGTGCAAGAGAAAATGTCTCCCTGTATTCAAATTCGGTTGACATTAAATGTCTGTAAATACTGTTTCACACGTTATACAAGTTCCGCTATCGGGAGTTTGCAAAAGGACATTAACGTAGTATTGGCAATTGAAATCAAGTATAATAATAATAAGTATCTATACTTACAATATTTATAGTGGCTGTAGGTGCTTCATATGTGCGTCATCCAAGAATGTGAATTCTTTCAATTGTGAAGTTAAAATTCATGATACTGTAAAATCTGCGCCAGATAAAATTAAACAAGATGAATTTTTTACAATGCAAAAAAATTCTTTAACATCGATGAAATAAGAAACTGAATTAAAACCTTGTTGAATTTTTAAAAACGAACTACAATCCTGAAGAGGAGACCGCGAAGCATCCTGATACATAATGAAAACCAAAGATGAATTATACTTTTGCCAAAACCTCAAAAAATAAACAATCTTGAAAAAGAAAATACAAACATACAAATCTCCCGAATGCGAAGCACCAAACTAGTTTCTGCTACAATTTATAGCCATCATCAGTGGTAGGTGCACGGACAATAGGATCACCGCACTCACTCGCTCAGGTATGCAGCCTAACCCCTATGTATGTTCAGCCCTGTCGTGTAGATATTTGCGCATCATGATTTAGGTTCAACTGCACATATCAATGGTGTCGCCATCTGTAGTCAAACAAAAATATACTAATATTTCTACGTAGAAAGCTATTAGTATATTTTTGTTTGACTACAGATGGCGACACCATTGATATGTGCAGTTGAACCTAAATCATGACGCGCAAATATCTACACGACAGGGCTGAACATACATTGGGGTTAGGCTGCATACCTGAGCGAGTGAGTGCGGTGATCCTATTGTCCGTGCACCTACCACTGATGATGGCTATAAATTGTAGCAGAAACTAGTTTGGTGCTTCGCATCCGGGAGATTTGTATGTTTGTATTTTCTTTTTCAAGATTGTTTATTTTTTGAGGTTTTGGCAAAAGTATAATTCATCTTTGGTTTTCATTATGTATCAGGATGCTTCGCGGTCAAGATAGTCTCCTCTTCAGGATTGTAGTTCGTTTTTAAAAATTCAACAAGGTTTTAATTCAGTTTCTTATTTCATCGATGTTAAAGAATTTTTTTGCATTGTAAAAAATTCATCTTGTTTAATTTTATCTGGCGCAGATTTTACAGTATCATGAATTTTAACTTCACAATTGAAAGAATTCACATTCTTGGATGACGCACATATGAAGCACCTACAGCCACTATAAATATTGTAAGTATAGATACTTATTATTATTATACTTGATTTCAATTGCCAATACTACGTTAATGTCCTTTTGCAAACTCCCGATAGCGGAACTTGTATAACGTGTGAAACAGTATTTACAGACATTTAATGTCAACCGAATTTGAATATCGTAGCCACGTAAAAAGTATGTTCATCGCAACTTAGCGAAAATTGAACAACGATATATGTCTCCCTGTATCTTTGGCAACCAGCCAATGAAAACATTTCACCAGAGCACCAGCAGTTGCCTGTGTTTGACTCCTTTCAAAGTTAATTGTTCTGTGTGTCGTTGCTCCCATTGTATTTATCATGTTCCAATTTACTTGCAATGGCACCGCATAAACAGCCAGATACTTCTACTAATATTCTCGGATCTGAAAAGCAAAAAAGTTGTCAAAAATTCAAGGAGAGTTCGCAAGAATATCCGTGTCTAAAATTGTCTCGGGGTCTCCAAAAACCGTGAGTTTTATATGCTGTTGATTTTTCAATTGTACATAGAGGAAATGATTGCGTCGACATGTTCACTCTAAAAAACAGGAATATTTTTGGAACAGGCAGAAAAGTACTAAAATTATTTCTTCATATCTGTTAAAAAATGATGTGCAGGTAATTAAGGCAGAGTGCTATTTTTCTCGTTTTTTAATTTTTTCATTACACAACACACAATAACCATAAGTGTCTGCACTTATAACATATTTATTAAAAGATGGAATTGAAATGGGGGGTACTTAGTTATGTTGCAAAATTTATCCAAGTATTGTCTTGGAGAGGTGAAAGCTAGTTCTGTGTGACATTGGCGAAAAGATCCCAACTCACTCGGCTTTGTTCCAGAATCCTTAGGTTGAATGAGCAACTGGAACCATCAGCTGTGGGCTACCCCCTCCCACACACACACACACTGATGTACTTACCTGATTAAAAAGACAAACAGAAATGCAAAAATGGACTCAAGTGTGGGATATGGTGGACCTACCACACTTGAGAAGGATGGTCCACCATGGTATTGACCTGGAACTGGAAGAAGGGAAATCAGAAAGAGATCTCAGCTAAGTGACTGTAAGATTGGTGTATGGAATACTAGAGGTATAAATGGCAAGATGAATGAGGAGATGCAGAGGAAGGCCAAGGAAGTCATTGGAGGATCAGATTCAGGAGTGTCTGCCTGAGTAAAAAATTGCGTATGAAGTATAAGATCTTGTGTATGGCATGTAATGGATATCAGTGAAGCCTGAGTTGTATGTCAAGATCGCTGTAAATGGATAAGTTTAATATGGCAACAGGAAGTAAAAATTATCTGGTAGTTTATATTTCTTTTTTGGAGCTAACCTCTGAATCTCAGAGAATAACTTAGTGATATGTATGTGTTGCCCCCCCCCCAATCCAGATTTAAATGTTGGTAAAACTGAGGGTCACATTGATGAAGAAATTAATCGGCGTACAAAACTTGCCTGGAGAGCTTTTGGAAGAAACAGCATAATTTTCAAGAGCAATATGCCATTATGTCTTAAAAGAAAAGTGTTTGATCAATGCATCCTTCCAGTGCTTACGTATGGTGCAGAGACGTGGACCTTAACTAAAAGAGACATACAAAAGCTGCAGACAACTCAAAGAAGCATGGAGAGGTGCATGCTTGGTATAACCAGGAGAGATAAGAAGAGGAACTCGTGGATCCGAAAAATGACGAGAGTGGAAGACATCATGATCAGAGTTAAATCCCTGAAATGGCAATGGGCTGGACATACTGCCAGAAGGACAGACCATAGATGGACAGCCGAAATTTTAGATTGGATTCCAAGGGACAGGAAAAGACCCAGAAAAAGACCACATGGGAGATGGGTGGATGAAATTCGTAAATATGCGGGAGTGACATGGAGGGAGACTGGCACAAGACAGACCGTTGTGGAGGAAACTTGGGGAGACCTTCGTCCAGCAGTGGATTGATAATGGTTGACAATGATGATGATGATGATGAAAACTGTATCAGTGTACTCTGGGAAACAGGCATGCCACACTGCACATTTTAATGCAGGAACTACACTATGGAAAAATTACAGGTGCCACACATATGTAATGATTTCCTTCAGGTGTTGGCATCTCTGCAATCCTAAATCCAGCTTGTTCCCTTGGTTGAGCCATGTCCAATGTTATCTTCAAGCAATGTGAAAGAACCTTAGTGAAGATTTTTAAACCACTGATACGCCTGTAGTTCTGAGATCTTCAGTGTCACCTTTTTTTATGTAGCAGAATCATTGTAGCATTGTTCCAATCCTCATGAATCTTCCCTTCATTGAGACATAATGAAAACTTGGGGGAGTCTAGCTTCAATTTCTCCACTTGCTTTTTGCATGATATCCACGGTAATTCCATCTTCTCCTGGAGCTCTTCGCTGTTTCATGTTCTTAATTGCATGTGTAACTTCTTCCAGGGACTGAAAGGACTTTGGTACCATACCTTTCGTAATGTCTGGAGTAGATGTATCATCTCTTTCATATAGTTTTGAATAGAAATATTGCACTCTGTCAAAATTTCACCTCTATTTTTTGTTATAGTACCATCTTCTTTTCTCAGTGCCATGATCTGTTTTCTTCCCTTACTTAGATGTCCTTTTGCTCTCTTCAGGCTTTGGTTGTTTTTCTTACGAGTTCACAATTGAATTTCTTTACATCTTCAGTGATACTTTTCCGTACTGTCTAGCATAGCTTTATATATTCCACTTTGGAAGTGGCATCTTCTTTATTTGTCCTCATCTCCCTTCTCTTTTGCATCAGCTGTTTTTCCTGATATTTTCTTCATGTGCAACTTGTTCTTGGTACCACCTATTTTTGTTGCTGTTAACTTCAGATATATCTACTTCTTCCGATGTTAGACCTTCTAGAGCAGAGAATCTGTTCTTCAGTTCCAATTTGAAGGTATTGTGATGCAGAAAATAGTAATACTATACTAGTGATCCGATTTATTGGCGTAGGAAATAAACGCATAGGCATTTCCAAGCTTTCGCACATCAGCCAGATGGCGTTTTCAAGGAAGTTAGACAGAAACTGCAAACTGAAAAATAGAAAAAATAACAATTTGAACGCGGGAACTTGACAATAAATAGATGTGACATTATATTCATTTAAAGATACGAGGGCCGCCCCGGTGGCGCAGTGGTCTAAGGCGCTGGCCTATGATCATTCGTCCGTAAGGGGTCCGGGTTCGAATCCCGGTGAGGCATGGATGTTGTGTTTGTCTTACGGCACTGGCTCTCTCCCTTCCCTGGAACCAGTGACCCTAAATTAGGGACGGGCGACTGCTTATAGCCCATTGAGTTGCTCACGGTGGTCGTTAAA
The DNA here is from genome assembly GCA_039090855.1 of Macrothele yani. Taxonomy (NCBI): domain Eukaryota; kingdom Metazoa; phylum Arthropoda; class Arachnida; order Araneae; family Macrothelidae; genus Macrothele; species Macrothele yani. Next base: position 97,026,132 of record CM077005.1, on the reverse strand, counting down.
CCTCCAATTAAAAAAAAAAAAAAAAAAAGATACGAGGCATCACTTTGGTTGCACGCGGGATCCTAGTAGATAAAAGGAGTTAATTGAAGAATTGGTTACAAATTAGTGGCAACTAGAGTGAGAAACAATCAATGCAAGTATCGCTGTTGGTAATGATCTCCAAGGTTTCCCGAAGTAGTGGACTTGAATTTGACTTCTCTGGATAGTGCCGTGGCTACTTCACCGTATTTTGTGTCCCTTTTATGTTCATTTTAATTTTTTTTTTTTTTTAAAGAAATTAGCAAGCTACTCTATCCTAAATGTACAGCCATTTGGGAAATCTTGGAGATCATTACCAACAGCAATACTTGCAGTGATTTCGTCTCACTCAAGTTGCCACGAATTCGGAACCAATTTTTCAAGTAACGCCTTTTCTCTACCAGGATCCTGTGTGCAACCAACGTGATGCCTCGTATCTTTAAATGAATATAACGTTGCATCTATTTATTGTCAAGTTCTCGTGCTCAAATTGTTAAGTGTTCTATTATTTTTCAGTTTGCAGTTTCTGTCTAACTTCCTTGAAAAAGCCATGTGGTTGATATGCGAAAGCTTGGAAACACTTAAGTGTTTATTTCCTTCGCCAATAAATCAGATCACTAGTATAATGTTACTATATTCTACTTAATTGGTGTACTGTTCCTTGTTATAATATATAAATTTTATTATGATGCTTTTTAACATTGGTCGTTTCAATGCATTTTGCTTGTTTTGTGAGCTTGCCACGCTCTAGTTTAGAGTTGAGGTGCACTTACATCTCACCATTCTATGGTCAGTGTTGAACCAGTTCAGCACACTGAAGTCTTCAATGACAAATTTCTTGTTACACATAATAAAATCAATTTCACTTGTCATCCCATTGGGATGCCTCCATGTCCATTTCCTTTTATGGCTTTGTACACTGAAGAGCAATTGAATTAGAGACAGCTGGCATTATGCAAATGTGGCGCTGTGGGTGTCGCTGTAAACAGAAATGACATGACGTATGCGGCGATCCAACAGTGTAAGGATTGATGCGACGGGAATCAGTAAGCGTCGGACGCAGTATGGGTAAAACGAAGGATCTAAGCGCATTTGATTGTGAGCAAATTGTCAGAGCCCGACGAATGGGTCACTCCATCTCGGGAGTCGTGCAGGCACTGGGATTCTCACCAGCCACTGTATCACGGGTGCACCGTGAGTACTTCAAATCCGGTAAAACCATCCCTGCAAGGGCCAACTGCCGTGGACAACAACGTGTGGATGAGCAGGGTCATCGTCGGCTAGCTCACATTGTAACAGCGGATAGACGGGCCACAGTGCAAGGAATCACTGGTGCACAAAAACGTGTAAGCAGCCACACCATCTAGAACCATCTGCTCGCTATGGGGTACAGAAGCCATCGTCCCACGAGGGTACCGTTGCTGACCGCACATCACAGGGTGCAAAGATTAGCATGGGCGCGGGAACATCGCCACTGGACTGTAGACGTGTGGGAAAATGTTGCCTGACCTGATGAGTCGAGATTCACGTTGGTACATGCGGATGGCAGGATACGAGTACGGCACAAACCACATGAAGCGATGGATCCTTCTTGCCAGCAGGGTACTCTTCAAGCTGGTGGGCTGAAATGGGACCCCTGGTATATGTGACATTGTCCCTCACAGGTCAACGTTTCCGGGATATCCTGGACGACCGTTTGCTCCAGTTTGCACGTCTTCAACATCCACTTGGGGACCTCATCCTGCAACAAGACAATGCACCGTGCCATCGCTCCCAAATTGTATCCGAATGGTTGGATGAACACTCCACCGACGTGACCTCGCTTCCTTGGCCAGCTAGGTCACCTGACCTCAATCCCTTCAAGCACATCTGGGATGCCATCGAGAGAGATGTTTGAGGCTCTGACCCCCTCCATCAAATCTTCGTGAACTGTGGGAACTTGTTCAGGGGTCGTGGATCCGTATGGCTTCCAAACACTTCCGGTGCCTTGTCGAGTCCATGCAGAGAGGAATCGTCAACGTCATCAGGGCGAAAGGTGGTGCTACACGTTACTAGATGGGTATCTCTATTTCAATTGCTCTTCAGTGTATATACACAGGGTGCATAGGAAAGTCCCTTTAGCCTGAAGTAACTTGCGAATGGAGAGAGGTACAGATATGCAAGTGAAATAATGGTATAGTAAAGCAACCACGCCCGATCGAATGCAACTGATAGCAGAGCCCCTAGTGGCAAAATGTGGAAGTTAGCCATTGCAAATTAAAAACGAAAAGAGATACAGCAAAATTTCCAATTACAAAGTTGTAGATCATCAATTAATTAGTACAAAACGACATTTGTTTCACACGGATAAGATAAATTGTTGCCTGAATACCCTACAATGTCTGAAATCAATGCACGACCTTTTGTGTGAACGTTTGAAGGGCATAGGTATGAGCAAATACACACAATTTATTGCATAAATGCATACTTATGTTAATACAGTTTGGCAATGTCAGACAAAACAAAAAAGGCAAACTGGCGCACAGTGATAAAAAGTTAATGTCGAGTATGTTCAAAGAGTTCGCCATTGCCTACGATACACATTTGTATTCGTGAAAGTAACTCTCACACTATTGCAAGCATCTGTAACATGACGACGTAGATCCAGCAGACTTGTAGGTGCTGTTGCATACACCTGATTTTTTACGTAAACCCAGAGGAAGAAATCCAACGGAGTGAGGTCCGGTGATCGTGGAGGCCATTCAACAGCACCATACCCGATGATTCATTGCCCAAAACAATCTGTGAGAAAGTGTCGCACTATCATGTTGGAACCACAAGGAACGTAATATGGACAGGGGAATGCTATCTAAAAAGTCAGGTATGATATCCTGTAATAGTTGAAGGTATCTCTGTCCGTTGGCATTCGCCGTAAATAAGCACCATCTCGCAATATTGGGAGTGAGTGAAGCTCGCCATTCTCACGCAGTGTACGTAGACCTAAACTTCTGATCAGGATACATCTTGCTGCTGGTTTTTATATCGTAGGTACGGTACAACGTCACAATCTGTATTGGCATACGGCTACATTTGCGAAATGTGAATATGCCGATTCGAATCATTGTGCATCGATTTCGGACATTTTAGGGTATTCAGGCGACAATTTATCTTATCCGTGTGAAACAAATGTCGTTTTGTACTAATTAATTGATGCTCTACAACTTTGTAGTTGGAAATTTTGCTCTATCTGTTTTCGTTTTCCAATGGCTAACTTCCGCCTTTCTTCACTAGGGGCTCTGCTATCGGTTGCATTTGATCAGGCGTGGTTGCTTTACTATACCGTTATCTCACTTGCATATCTGTACCTCTCTCTATTCGCAAGTTATTTCACGCTAAAGGGACTTTCCTATGCACCCTGTGTATATATAAAGGAGTTCATTTTGTGCATCTACAAACTCTGAGTGTTTCCTCACTGGTTTTTGTCGCGGCGACCAAATTTACCAACCGAAGTTTCATTCTATTGCCCTATTTTTGCATTGAAATCACCCATAATGATCGTTAAGTGCTGCTTTCCTTTGTTATTTAGATGCCAAATTTCCTCATAAAATTCTTCAATTTCTTACTCAGGATGACTTGTGGTTGGTGCGTAAGCTTGAATAATCTGAGTCTGGTATCTTTTTGAGAGTTGGATAACGAGTCATGCAGCTCTGTCCGAGGAACTTCGAGAACACTGTGCATCAGTTTCTTGTTTATTATAAATCCAACACCACTAGTTCTGCAAGTATCTATCCTGCAACAGTAGAAGAAATATCCATTTTTGAGTTCAATTAGATTTTCTTCTTACCTCACTTAATCCAATAATGTCCCACTTGATACTTTGGAATTTCTCCTACAATTCGAGGAACCGTAAATCAGAAGATAGAGATCGCCCGTTGAACGTAGCCAAGGTCAGCATCAGATGGCAGCCTAGTTCCATCCCCCTGTGATTCTTAGCACCCTCTTCTTTCATGTACTGGCTGCTGCTTTGGCCAGGTACAATCCAGCTGCTGGAGGCTGAGAGCCAAGTTTTCAGTTTTGAAAGCATCGGGGGGATGGGGGACATAACTCACCACACTAGTTCAGTGCTTTGGCGAGTCTGGCATAGCATTTCCTCTTATTCCGGTGATATTGTTATACTGCTATTAGCAGTTGTCAGAGCCTTTTTGGTGGGAACAGGATTCACCATGAGAAGGTGGGGTTGACATTTTGTCAAGAGGCAATGGTATGTTTGAATATCACCTGACCTTGCATCCTGTATATAGATATTGTATATTATTCTGTTCCATTTCAAACTGGCATACTAATATGCATAAAAATGTCAGAATTAAATTGTGTGTGAATGACTAATGAATAACATTGATACTTTTAAAGTACAAAGTCATGTTTTTGCTATGTGAAATATTTAACCTGTCTTACTGGTCTCTACTTTTCACTCTGAAAATGTTTGTATAAAAACCTTAAGAAAATAAACATGATTTTTTAACATCACTGTTTCAGCTATTTCCTTGTCTGAGTGAATTGTTCAAACCTACAGTTTTGTTGTTTGGGTGGAAGGGATTGTGACTGGGGCAAATGCGCCCCTTAAAACAGACTTCTTTTTTAAATGACAAAAATCACGTAAATCATTAGCATATTTATTTTTTGTAAAAGTATAGCAATAAATGGACAGATTTTTGCAAAAGTTCTTATAATGATTAAAATTTGCTGTGAATGTGGAGATTAAATGTTCTATTCTAGCTTCAGAGAGAGAGAGAGAGAATAAAAAGAAAAAACAGAGTTTCCAAAACGGAGGAGGCGGAGAGTGGAAGGGAAAAGAGATTTTGACTGATCATAGAAACCAATGGGTGTGCTTTGTTTAACGGAATATTTCCACAAACTTTCAAGAGAAGATTGCCAGAAAGCAAAGGAATGATATAAGAATGACTTGATAAAGTGAAATAAATGGAAGTTTCTTTCAAAAGAGATTGGAATCATGCATTGCAAAAGAATAAATGAATATTTTAATGAGGAATTACCAGTAATATTACTTAAGAATGGTTGGATGATTCAAGCTGGATTTTTTAACTAAGCTTCCCAAACAGAATGGCTCAAATTTATCTTAAAGTATCTATCCAGACTTGATATTTAAAAAGCTCAGAGCTTGTTTTGTTGCAAAGTAGGGAATTGGGCCCTAGTGTTGATTTTTCAATTGTTTTTTCTACTTTGTGCTTTAAAAATCCAGCAACTTCTGACCATTCGTCTATTGCATTTCACCACTCATTCTTTCAATATGGCCAAACTGCCTAAGAATATTTGTCTGCAGCTTACTAGCAACATTCTGCATTGCACATCTACAACAAATCTTCGTTCCTCACATAATCGGAATGTCTCGCCACAAACCCCCTGTAAGTAGCGCATCTCTCCAGCACATAAACAACTCCAATGTCTGTTCTCGCAATTTTGATACGCTTATTTTCCTGTACCATGTTGTCTACAGCAGCAACACTGTCCTGAGTGCTGGATATTGATGGTCTGTTTTCGTGATATTTGTCCATCAAATTGGTGTGACCCTTTTCAAATTGTTGGCATCACTTTACAATGGGCATGGCATTTTCCTCGTATAGAGCACAGATTTCACGATGGATGTCAGTGCAATTTAGGCACTTAGCCCACAAAAATTTAATGGTTCCTTGCACTTCCAATTTAGAGTAAGAATCCAGTTGATGTGCCATTACGAACTGCCTGCTGCACACACCTTACGCTGCTAGTGAACTAAAACACCTCCCATCGGCAGCTCTGACGTACCGTCTACTTTGCTCCCAAGCACACACGATCTGACAGCAATTTCACTCCAGATGGCACTAACTGTAACTTACTTTTTATTCACCTATGTGCATCAGTGTTAGGGATCACCCTATAGCTAATGGTTCCAGTTGGTCATTCCGCCTAAGGGGTCCTAGAACAAAACCCACCGAGTTGGAGTCTTTTTGCCAATGTCATGCAGAACTAGCAGGTATCTCAACAATGTTGTTATATTTATTACATCACTTTCACAGAGTCCCTTGTTGCTGTCACATATGCCATTGTTGCTCCGCAAAGCATTCCTTCAAGGCAAACCAATCTCGTACTATAATCTGTTACTATCTTTAATTGATCAGTTAATTAAATCCATGTTGAAGCAATCAGTTATTTTTATGGATATAAAATCAGAAACTGAGTTGAAAAGTACAACTTTGGCCACCTGAGGTTTCAAAAAGTTTACACCCCCAGATCAAATATTAACACCCCTGATGAGGAATCCTGCAAAAATCTTTGGCCACCTATGCCATTGCACAAAGAATTATGCCTGAGAGATGATAACTTAAGCATTTATGCCTGCCCAAAGCCATTCTGTAATATCTAGTGGTGTAGGAGATTTGATCTTAAAAGAACTGTGAACTCCAGAGGATCGAAGCACCCTAGTAATGGTAACTAAACTTCAGTTCACACCAGTATGAAAACTATCAATGAACTGGTTAGAGCAGGAATACAAATATCTAAAAATAAATGGCCCATCGAAGATAACCTAATTTCTATTGTTACACACTTTGAGGAATGGTGTAGTACTAAAAAACATGAAGAATTAATAGCTAAATCTCAACAAGACGTTTTTTTGTTTCTATTTTGTACACAAGACACACTGGATAAAGACTTTCTATGAACTTTTCTTTAAAGAAATTCAACAATAATAAAAATTTTCTATTGTCTAAATTAAAAATAATAATAATACAGAATCCACCACATAACCCTTATCCCCAGTTGCTTTCTTCCTGATGAAAGATTGCAATGCAGTCATCAATAACCTTGAACCAAAAAATGTAACAATTGTCTTCCCTCAGGTACAATCCTAATTTTTCTGAATTCACCCACTATGTCCTGTAATCACTTTTAAGCTCATCAAAATCTTTACCAACTGATCATCAAACTTCCTCTAGTTACTCCAAAGAAACTAGGGGCCATGATCTACTTGGTGTTTACTGAGCATGTAGACTTGGCATTACGTCTCATTAGTGGGGCTGCGCAGAAGAGAAATAAAACACTGATATAACACATATTGCTACAGTCATCAGTAGGGCTAGGACATTTATGATTTTGCGTGGTTTTTTTTTGGTGACACTAAAACATTGTTTAAGTGTATACAAATGTGTTTCATACAAAAATAAGCAGATTTAAGTACCTCAGTTACGGCATGTTTTCATTCACATTAAAGTATTTCTTTATTTTTGAGTCATTATTTTACTTATTTTGGTATTTTTAATAAAAAGCATTTTTTGGGTGAAGATCGACTCATTTGACAGAAATGAAGCTGCCTCAATTAAAGTTGCACAGAGACTACTTCTGATCCTAAAATATTACATAAATTTTCCTAGATAAAGTCGAATTTTGAATTTTTGCCAGCTGCTATTATTTTCTGGAGATGTCAGCAATGTTATTAGTGTATCAAATGGATTTGATGAAGAAAATTGTGAATGACCTAGACATTGTGATGGAAAAGTGGGAAGGGCTGTGGAAAAGAAAACTGAGCAAGTTTGTTTTTTAAATGTTGGGTATGAACTGCAGATGTGCAATTGGGAAGAAACTTTTCCCTTGGTGAAATTGCAGAACACTTTGAACAATGTGACACTTTATTTCAAACATGCTCCTGTGGTTTCAGTAGAAGTGAAAAGGAGCTTTTTAATGTTTAAAGCTTTCTTGGTGGACAATTGAAAATCTGCACATGATTTTTTATGTGCATTCCAGTTTTGGACTAATGAAATAAGAACTTTCAGTTTACTATGGCAAACTAAAAATATTCAAATATTTTTAGTTTTAAATTTTTTAGTGAAATTCAAACTTTCAATTTGGCACAGGAAGTGTCATAAAATGTAAGCTGCATTTTTATTCTTTTTCTTGTTTTCTTTTATAAGGCATTTTTTTTGTCTGTTAACAAAAAAAATCTCAGTTTGGCACAGAAACTGTAAAAAGTTAAATTGTATTTTTAACTTTTCTGGAGAAGTCAGCAGGACATGTCTTATAGGACATGTTTTCAAGCAATCAATTTTTAGTTTGGCAGAAAACTATAAGACAAATAATTTATATTTCTTCTTTGTTTTGTTTTATAGGTCATGTGTTCACTAGTAAAAGAATTTCAGTTCACAAAGCAACAGTCAGCAACTTAAAATATATATTTCAGGTTTTTTTTTTTTTTTTTTTTTTTGATGCACCTCTTTTTTTTAAATTAGTTTTGCAAAGAAATAAAAACTAAATGTGCATTTGTTAGGTCATTTTTTGTTTTATAAGGCATTTTTTTTTTAGTTTTTTGGGTCATAAATGCATTTTTGTAGGGCATTTTCTAGAAATTTTTAGATACAAGACACTACTGGTAATAAGTCACTCACAAAACTTGTTATCAGATTGTAGGTAATAATACTTCCCGATTGCTTTTCCTTGTCAGCATTCAGCATATAACACATCAGTAAGTTTTTTTTTTTTTTTTACTAAATAAAAAAAAATTGATCCCAATTGCTGCTGTGTATTATTCATGCTGTGGTCAACATGAACCAGTTGTTATCAATTTATCATATTATATCCCTACTTATCTTTGATCTGTCACCTACACCACATATATCTACAATTTCGGAGCAGAAACAGACCTCAAGAATAAATTTACTGATTTTGATCCATTAAAACATCTTTAAGAAACATGCTAGTTGAACTTGTCCGTCAGTTATAGTGAAACCTGCTTAACCTTGTACGAAACTGAAGCCTGTTCACGACCAAAAAATGTCAGTCCCGACAAAACATACAGGAAGTTCATATTATGTTCCCTTTTGTTTGATGGAAACTATCCAATACAGATGATGCATATTCACATCCTTCACGAAGGAAAAACCTGCTTTAATAGGAAATTTTTAGTTTCCCTTTTCAGCTTATTATCCCTCTCCAAGGAATCATTCTACATTCTCATTAGGCATAGGATCAAGAAAATGATTCTATTATTTGCAATGCCCAGACAACTTTTTACCCTTGGTGCAAATGGAAATGACTACATCACACACAATGAAAGCTCTTGAAATTTGCCGTCTGAATTTTCTTCTAGTTATTCAGCACAGCAATAGCACTTATATGCACATGCAGATGGATCCAGGTCATGGGAAATAAATATGCGAGAGTAACCTGGTTACATTTAGGTTAATTTGCGCTATTATAAGCTGCCTAATTCTTAAATATAAATCAAACATAAAAAAAGCAATATTTTGCGTTTCCTTTTAAATACAACACAGAAACGCATTGCCTTCACTACAGGTTACAGGAACAAATTGTGTTACATGTGGAAATTGTGACAATGAAAACATTTTAATTAAGAAAAATAAACATGTAAAATTATCTCCCACAGCCACCAATACTACTTATCCTATTGCTAAGTCAATTATTTGTGTTTAAAGGTTTAACTAAATAAGCTGAAAGGATACAATATGTAGCAACATTTAAATTTTCAAGAATTTTTATTTCTGTCAACAATGCATGGAAATTATGAAACAGAATACTATGAATGTACATTTAAAATAAACAAATGTTAATTGATCACTACCATATTACCCTTTAGAACATTCAGAAAACATTTCTACAATTAGATACAGAATATGTTTCTGTTTGGAAAGCCTTAATATTTCTCTGTTTTATATGAAATGAAAATCTGTTCAAGACAGACTTTATTTATTTCCCCTGAATTTCCATTTTAACATGTTACTGTATTTTCTACTTCATAGTATACATTGTTGATGAAATTTTTCTAACAGTATGAATTTATACAATGCACAGTTACCCAACAGCACCTACATTTAAACCATTTGTTAGTGCTATCTATGTATCTAAAATGCTACGACGATGTGTGGCACAATATGCTTCATAAAGATCAAAGTTAGAATTTATTGTTTACATCTGATGTTTTACCATGACCACTTCACCTAGTTAATGATGTCATTCATGTACATAGATGCCAACCTCTAAAAGTAGTTTTCAGTAACAAACATGTTCATTTTTCTGTAATTTTCAGTAACAATTTTTTTTTTCCGTAATCAAAGTCTACAGCGGCAAATTTGGGTATTTAACACTGCAACAAATTTTAATCTGTCAGAACTATTAACAAAATAATTTGCTAGTGGGAAAATTTAAAATACTGTCTACCAGAAAAATATAATAAATTACCTCCAGACATGAAGAAAAATTGTTCCTTGGAATGTTGGCCAAATTATTATGATAAACTGGCTGTAGTTGCCATTTTGGCCTTCCTTAGTTCAATTTGCGAAAACTTCTTCTGATAGCATAGTTCACTGTGTGCAATGCTGTTTATTTTTTCTACTAATAAAGAAGACAGCACATGAGTACTTAAATTATGTCTGAATTCATTCATGGTTTTTTTCACAATACTGAAAATTCTTTCTGTACTTGCATTGCTATGAGGGACTGTTAAAATCATTTTCATAATTTTGCTTAATGATGCATACTTCAACTGGCTACTTTCATTTTTCATTAAAGAAATTCTGTGCCACACTTCATCCATTCTCCCAGAAGTAGCAGCACAGTTAAAATTTTCAAACTGGTAGTGACCAAATTCAGATTCCCCTTTGTCAGATTCTTCTGGTTTCAAAACTGGAAACAGGGATCCCATATATTGGACTGATACAAAAGAAACACTTTGCCTTAATGCTACATCTACAATTTCAGCATGACTCAGAAATTCATCATTAAGAAACAACACTTTTTACTTGACCTATCATAGTGTTAGCATTGTCACAGCAAAATGACACACAGTTGCTCCATGAGATATTTTATTTAACAAACTCGTTGTTCAAAACGTTGAATTTTCCCCTATTTTTTCGTCAAAATATGTTATTGTAATGGGATACAGTTTATTTGCTTGAGCATCATTACTTCCGTCCGTAGATAGAGAAAAAGGATTTTTTTTTTTTTACTTCAGATACGATGTTACTTGTAAAAACACTGGCCATGTGCTGAATTAGTGCAGTAGCCTTGGTTCTTCCACACGAATATTTTTTTGCAACCGCTGAATCGGGAAACATGGCTTGAAATAACGGTTTTTCAAGCCTTCAGTTTTCGGAAATTTATCCAACATTTTCAAGCTGAAATACAAATATTTATGGAATAAAATTATATCTAACAATACTGGATAGAGGAAACATCGCGAGAAAAAAAAATTACGATTACCAGAGAAATCTTACCTCCGTCTACTTTCCGTTTTCGAAGGATGAAATTCCGTCCTTCGACGGAGAAAATGAACCCCGCCTCCACCAATCCTCCCAAAATTTAAGTTCAGTTATGCATCGATTTCGTACATGGTCCAAATGATAACAAAAAAAGACGGAATTCCTCGAATCAGCGTGAGAATCTCGTCGCCGAAGATTACGGGGAAATTTTCAGGCGGCCTAACTTCCGTTTTCGGAAATCGTTGCCTACAATTTAAAGCTGAAATTATGCAATGAAATTATATTTAACAATACTGAACAGAAGCAACATCACGAGAGAAAAAAATATGATTACGGGAAAAATCTGCACTTGTTCAACTTCCGTTTCCGAACGTTTAAAAAGACAAAACAGCGTCCCCAGACGGAATACGACCCCCCCCCCCCCCCCAAACTAATATCCCAAAAATTTCTTCACTTTTGCATCGATCTTGAAAATGGGAAAAAAACACAGAGGGGACTCCGCGGAAGAATCTCACGTACGAATTAACCGCAGAATCGATTTCGAATGTCGTAAGATAACGCTAAAATATCGATGACCGGTAAATGTAAACTTTTGGCGCAAAATTGCAGCAGATTTCGTCGAGATGGCGATTTTTTTAGCAGAATGGCGCAAGAACAACGTTTTGGCGCAATTGGCGCAGGTCTGGCAGCCCTGAATGTAGCATTCAATTTTTTTCCCCAGAAAAACTTGAAGAACCAACGAAAAATTTTAAGTTGATGAAAATTTGCTTTCTATCTCAGAAAATTAAATCAAATGGCGATTTTCCGTAATTTCAGCAGTGTTTCCGTACTTCCGTAACAGCAACCAAAAATCCGTAAAATTACGGAAAATCCGTACTAGTTGGCATCTATGCATATATATCAAAGAGCCAAAACATTATGATCAGTGTGTCTTCGTGCAAATTGAAGCAACTGCTGGTAAACGACAGTACGTGTAGTCATAAAACTGTACATAAATAACACCTAATACTGGGCACTGTTAATCAGTGTTACTCTTGTTCTTCAGATGTGATAGGCAGTGAACTTAAAGAAGATTGGGTCAGAGCATTTCTGAGATGGCAAGACCTGTGGCATGCTGTCTGCCATGGTGGGAAAAACCACGAACCGCTAGCAACATGTGGTCCGGCCATGGCACATCAATGCAAGAGGTGAGCAAAGGCTATCATGTATGGTGTGAGCCAACAGAAGGGACACTGTGATGCAACTCACCAGTAATTTGAATGCTCGTGACAACACACAGCCATTCAAATCTACCTGGAAATAGAGCTGCGTAGCAGCAGACCACTCTGAGTGCCCGTGCTAACCTCAATTAACTGTTGGAAGTGCCTACGATTAGCACAAGAGCATCAAAACTGGACCTTTAATCCTCTGCTCTGATAAATTACATTTTCTGTAGCACCACATAAATGAACAGGTATGTGTGCATCGTTTACCTGGGGAGATGTTGGTACCAGGATGCACAGTGGGGCAAAAACAAGCTTGTGGAGGAAATGTAATGCTTTGTGCTGGGTCTAGCAATTCTTGTGCATAAACTATGAAGTCTACCACCTACCTAAACATCATTGCACAGCAGGTACATCCTTTCATGGCAAAGGTATTACCCCTAGTAGTGCCTTCTTTCAGCAGAATAATGCACTATGCCATATTGCCTGGATTGTTCGAGAATGGTTCACAGAACATGGGGAAGACTTTTAGGTATTGCCTTGGCCTCCAAATTCCCCAGGCATCAATCCAATCAAGTATCTGTGGTTTGTGTTAGAACAGACAATTCTATCTGTGGCGGCTCAACCACGTAATTTATAAGAGTTAAAGATATGTTGATAATGTGTTAGTACTCAAAATTTCTAAAGATGTTTGGTACCCAACACATCTTTAGAAATTTTTATGGTGTCCATCCTCACCAAGTAAAAGTTGTTATGGCTGCAAATGGTGGACCAATGACATATAAGGCAGATAGTCGTGATATTTTGATTCTTCGGTGTACGACAGTGTCATACATTACTACAACTTTAAATTTTTTTTCCAGCAATATGCACTAAAGAGCAATTGAATTAGAGATACTTGTCTAGTAACATGTAGCACCACCTTTCGCCGTGGTGACGGAGGCGATTCCTCTCTGCATGGACTCTACAAGACACCGGAAGTGTTGGGAAGCCATACGGATCCACGACCCCTGAACAAGTTCCCACAGTTCACGAAGATTTGATGGAGGGGGTCAGAGCCTCGAACATCTCTCTCGATGGCATCCCAGATGTGCTTGAAGGGATTGAGGTCAGGTGACCTAGCTGGCCAAGGAAGCGAGGTCACGTCGGTGGAGTGTTCATCCAACCATTCGGATACAATTCGGGAGCGATGGCATGGTGCATTGTCTTGTTGCAGGATGAGGTCCCCAGTGGGATGTTGAAGATGCACAAACAGAAGCAAATGGTTGTCCAGGATAACCTGGTAACATTGACCTATGAGGGACGATGTCACACGTACCAGGGTTTCCATTTCAGTCCACATAAAGTCCCCAGACAAGAATGCCACCCCCACCAACTTGAAGAGTACCCTGCTGGCAAGAAGGATCCATTGCTTCATGTGGTTTGCGCCGTACTCGTATCCTGCCATCTGCATGTACCAACGTGAATCTCGACTCATCAGTCCAGGCAACATTTTTCCACATGTCTAGGGTCCAGTGGCGATGTTCCCGCACCCATGCAAACTTTGCACCCTGTGATGTGCGGTCAGCAGCGGTACCCTGGTGGGACGATGGCTTCTGTACCCCATAGCGAGAAGATGGTTCTAGATGGTGTGGCTGCTTACACGTTTTTGTGCACCAGCGTTAATTTGCCGAGTGATTCCTTGCACTGTGGCCCATCTATCCGCTGTTGCAATGCAAGCTAGCTGACGATGACCCTGATCATCCAGACACTGTTGTCCACGGCAGTTGGCCCTTGCAGGGATGGTTTTTCCAGATTCGATGTACTCACTGTGCACCCGTAACACAGTGGCTCGTGAAAATCCCAGTGCCTGCACGACTTCCAAGATGGAGGGACCCATTCGTCAGGCCCCGACAATTTGCCCACGATCAAATGCACTTAGATCCTTCATCTTACCCATACTGCGTCTGACTCTTACTGATTCCCATCGCATCACTCCTTATATTGTCTGATCGCTGCATACGTCATGTCGTTTCCGTTTACAGGGCCGCCCACAGCGCCACATTTGCATAACGCCAGCTGTCTCTAATTCAATTGCTCTTCAGTGTACTAACACTTACATAAAAATGAAAGAAGAGCAACTGAACTAGACTAAACAAGGTTAACTTCATGGTTCAAACTGAACAAGCCACATACTACACCCAAATCATGATAGAAAAAAAAAAAAAAAAAAGGATTTCCACAAACCTGTGGACGAATCTTCATTTCCATATGAAGTGATGTCATCAGAGACATTAAGTACGATGCTGGTCAATAAAAACATTTCCCTCTCGTACACACAAATGAAAGTTTCATGTAAAACACAGATATATAATGACGGCATCACCGTGCTATAGTGAACTCTAAAATATCCATTGCTCCTTGGAGGGCACATTAAGTCACTAGTCCAAGGGTAGGAATCCCTATTACAAATAAGTTGTGTCCTTTTGCCATCTCTCTCCACCCCACCCCCATGTGCTCTAATCCATTTCCATGTTGTCTCTACCCTACTACCTACAAAAGTAGCTTTAGATGTAGGCAGTCAGGCAAAAAAAAATGAGGTGTGCTGTACCATGCCACATAATTATGAAACACTCCATTACTTCCATGTACAATATACACTCATGTTCATAAAAAACAGAACACCTGAAAGGAAACTAGCTGTGACTTGTTTTTTTGCGCAATATGATAATCAGGAAATATCGCAGAAATGATTAACCTTTCAGCGTCGTAGGTGCACGAGTACCACGTCTAGGCAAATCAGATCACACAATGTCACAGACCAGTAACCGGGCATTTTTCTGTTATAAGTGCCACGTCAGAAGTGGGTAAGGATACCTCGTCATCGTGTAAGACAGTCATACAGTCACATCAGCGAGTTCAACAGAGGTCATTATCAGCATGATAGGATGCAATGCTTCCCTCCGAGAAATTGCCAGTCGTGTGGGGCACGTGTGTCCATCGTGACAAAAGTGTGCAGGGAATGGTAGGATGCCGTACAAAGGGAATGGTACAATTCTGAATGCCGTACATACTCACACAACGCCGAGGAACACCCATCATCTCATCAGGTTGTCTTTGAATGATTTCTGATTCATCAAAGGCATTGGTGCAGCAGTGGCGCACTGTGACACATTCTCCCATGTCAATTGTAACAGTATGCGCCAGTTATTACAATTTGGACTGCATGCTTGTCAGCCCCTCAAGCTTTGACACCGCAGCAATGGACTACCAGGCTACAGTGGTGTGTCAAACACAGTCAGTGGTGTGACGAATGGCACAATATTGTGTTCTTGGACAAAATACGCTTCTGTTAAGGCAAAAATCATGGCTGTGTCTGTGTCCACTGACAACAGGTGTTTAGGAAGAGTGTATTCAAATCGGGCATATCACAACAACACGAGACATTATGGCCTAGGGTGCTATTGGATATGAAAGCAAATTACTTCTTGTGAGAGTCTGTACCACCATAAAAGATGGCCTGTTACGTCAGTTATTCTTTTCCTTCCATACCTGCAAGACTTCTCCTGGGGCCATATTTCAGCAGGATAATGCCACACCAAATGTTGCAGTAACAACACTTCTTCTTCAGAGATAACAACTTTCCACTTCTGTAGTGGTGTGCTAGATCGCTGGATTCATCTCCCACAGAACATCTCTGGGACATGCTGAAACGACAGGTGCAGGGGTACGACTATCCACCAGCAACTCTTGATGAACTTTAGATGCGGGTCAGTACGGCCTAGATAGCTATTCCATTAGACACATCCGCACATTATTGGATCCAATGCCTCAGCATGTACAGCAAGTGATACAAGCCAGAGGTGGCCACACCGATTATTGTCTACATCAATGCACTCGTACGTATAACCAGAGCAGCAGAATGTAGATGCATGCGGATAGTTTCCAAATTATTAGCAAATTTTGTAGTTTTTGCTTGTAGATTAAAAAGAATGTTATTTACAGCAATTATAGTACTTAATGAAAGCCTTACTCAGATTAATATAGATAATTCAATTTTAGCTTGAAGAACTTTCACATCTTCTCAGTTCTTTTGTTTTTACAGACATTTCTGAGAACTAGAAAGTATAATTGAAAGTTTAAATGTCCATTCAGATTCAAAATGTAGTTCCCAGCTAAATTTTAAAAATAAGATATAGAAGTATTTACAGAAAGAGGGAAGAGAACTAGCAGAAAAAAAGAAAACAATACAGATTCCTCATAAATATGCTGAGAGCATTAATTAGAGGCAATGTTCAAAACACTAATAAAAGAGAAATAATTGAAGTTAAGAGAGAAATTAAGGATCTAATAATGGGAAAGAGGGGTTAAAATTAGGGAACAAATTCCAGTTAAAGAATTACTTATGGAAGAAAAGTTTGTCAATATTTATCAAAAGAACAAAAAAGAATACAAGGCAATGTCATTGTGCCTCTGGAATATAAAGACTCACAAAACCAAATGTGTGACAAAAAACATTTCAATTTTACAGAACATTGTACAAAAGACAAAAGGTTTGCTTGGACGACATAGAACAATTTGTACAGCTTCCCCAAGTGGACGAGCTGGACAATGAAGTTCTGGGTGCAAAAGTAACAAAAGACGAGGTGGAAAATGCTATTCGTAAACAGAGAAACCAACGGTCCCCAGGCCCGGATGGTGTGATAGTAGAATTCTACAAACAACACAAAGACAAACTCATTAAAAAAGCTGAAATGGATTCAGTAGAATTTGAGAAAATCAAACCAATTACACTACTAAACGTGGACTATAAAATACTGGCTACCATTTTAAACAACAGATTGAAAACAGTCATGAACAGACTAGTCGGTTCATTACAATTTTGTGCAGTGCCAAAGAGAAATATATTTCACAGCATGTTCCAAACCAGAGATATAATATTTCTGGTCAATAAAAGGAAAATTAAATTTGGTATCTTTTCGTTAGATCAGGCGAAAGCCTTTGATACAGTAAATCAAGAAGCCTTACTAAAGATTCTACAAAAGTAAGGAATGTTGGAGAATATTGTCAAATATATCCGATTGATGCATACAGAATCAAATACAAAAGTTATCATAAATGGAGAAAAAACGGATGAAATAGCAGTCAAGAGTGGGATAAAACAGGGTTCCCCCTTGTTACCAACACTCTTCACATAGACAATCAAGCTATTTTTAAGAAAAATTTAAGAACATCAAGAGATACAGGGTTTCCCTATTCCAGGGAAAAACAATGAATTTATAAAATACACAGCCTGTGCGGATGACGTTGTGTTGTACGTGCAAAACGAGAAATCTATTTCACAAAATATGGACAAATCACAGGAGCAAAACTTAACATAGAGAAATCAAAAGCTATCATTTGGAACAAATGGACACTATAGGCTGGTATCCCAAGCTATGCTTAAAAATTTGGGCATTTATTATACACATTATGGAGTCAGCAATACATGGGAAAAAATCATACAGGAACTACAGCGTGAGATTGAAGAGTGGCAAATCCATAAAATTTCGTTAGCTAGTAGAGCAAAATTAGTCAATACAATTCTAGTAACAAAATGTGCCTATGCGGGAGTTCTTAAAGACCCTCGAAGATTAGCTTTGTTTAAAATGACTCGATATTTGTTCAGATTTCTGTGGAATGGTAAGATAAAAGAAGATATTCAAAGAATAGTCTTATACCAGAGAATAATTAATGGTGGATTGGAAATTTAAAATCTTGCCATTTGGTTTCATACAATATGATACCTGTACATCAAAAAATGGTTAAACGAGGACACATTTCCAAGTAGTAACTTTTTTAAGTACTTGCTGGGATTTCAAACTAAGAAATTCACAAGTTGAGAAATAATCTGGAAAGGACCAAAAAGACATATGATACCAAAATTTTACCAAGATCAACACACATTTGGAAGTAAATACAGTTCTAATCAAGACCTCGCAGCCAGAGAGATATATTTTGAGAATATTCCTAAGCGGAAGCTGGAGACTCGTGAGTTCCACTTGCCGCGAGGATACAATAATGAGAAAGCTTGGGAGAACTTACCGCCACGTTATCAATACCCATCAAGGAGAAACTTCATCCTCAAACTTGCACATAATCTTTTACAGACTCGACAAAGAACCAATCTTTGGGATGGAAGACAAAAATACAGCTGCTGGCTTGCAACTACATTTATTCGTAAAACGTCAGTTTGCGGAGAGAGTATGGAAAGGAATCGCACAGTGGGCAGGGTTCTCCCTCCTAACAGCATCTCAAATAATAAAGTTATGTCCGTTCCCAAAAAAGAAGAACATTGTATTCCAGATAATTGTTGCGGAAACAAACTATCAAATATGGACAGAGCAAAATAAAGTTACTCACAGTGAAAAAAGAAGGGGAAGTACGTTGCAAATGATATGGAACGTAAAGAGAATGATATATAACAGAGTCCAAATAGAGAGAAGAAAGCTGACTGAGCAGCCAGCAATTTAATCAAAGATGGATGAGCTGGAGGAAAATAACCACTGGATCACAAAATAATTTAAATTTTCATTGGAGTTGAATTTTATGTCTAAACTATAGCATTATCTATTGATATGAATTGCATTTAAGAACAATTGTTTATAGCTATTAGTCTTGAAATAAAATAGTCTAATAAAATAAAATATCACAACAAGAAATTATCTATTTATTACTTTGCTCTTAAAATGAATGCGTGCCATAATTCCTAAGCATTGAATAATGTTGTGAGCATAAATTTTGTGAATTAACTATAGTGTTTTAATTAAAAAAAATTAATGTGAATCTTCTACTTCTTAGTTCATAAACATTGTATTAGTATTGTAATTAAATTTAGGGATTGAATTTAAAATAAATTATAATGTTTGAATAATTTAGAGATCTATTGGCATAAACATAATAATAGAAAACTTACAATAAAAATTCTTTTTGTATTTAAAAATACATAAATGTTTATCAGAGAATTGCAGTTTACTGTAAAATTAAGGAACTTAAGTTGAGATTTAAACTGAGATACCAAGCTCTAGGTTAGGAGGAACAGTGTTTCCTGCTCTTTAATCATGGTTTTTTTTTGTTTTTTTTTCTCTCTGTGTCTCTTTCTTCTCACTTTGGAGCTGCTCTCTTTTCAGGTAATGCCGGAGTGCCTGCCTGCTTTTGGAGCCAGACGGATTGGATACCGAGAGCTGTTTTGTGTGAGACAGAGGAAATGCGTGAGTGAAAGCAGTGGTGTAGTATAAATGCAAAAAAAGACGGGGTGAAATTTGAGTGAATGGAAATTCAGAGTTTAGATCCTCAAAGCCGTTCCAATTGTTGAATGGCGGAGAGGGTTCAATGGTGTTTACTGAGTATTAATCTCTGTGACCCCCTTGCCTTCGGGGGAGAGGGATACAGGGACTTCAGAGATCTTGAGCGGGGCACACTCTGTAGTGTGTTCCATGGGGCGCCTTAATCTTTGAAGACAAGATTCATAAATGGAACTGTTTTTCTGGATATAAAAGCTTTCTTTAATTAGTCTCTTGTTTTTGTGAGGTTCATAGTCCAATGTTTTACTGTAAAGATCCATTTCGCACACATTGCTGCACATTCACTTGTAATGTACTTATTTTATTCTCATTGGAATCTGTAATGATCTAATAATTATTTATTGTTTTATTATTTTTTCTATAAATGATCTTTTCTATTGATATCGTGAATTGTGGGTTTGCAGCAAGTTTTCTGTTTCAATGGCTGTGTACGCAGATAAAATTTATTTTTATACAACTCTGTGTACAACACCAAGATTCTAATCATTTGTTCTTTATTGTCTAATGCAGTGTGGTTCTCAACATTTTCTACAGTATTCCTCCCCCATCGGGGCAAGCTTGAAACATACACACAGGTTATCATTGCTGTATAACCAGTATTTATTTTCTTTTATTACAAATTGAATGATACCAGTACGGCTTGATTGAAAATATTAAGCAAATATGCAACTGCACTAATAAAAAATACAAATATGCAGTACCTACCTATAGTACTTTGCACAAATAAAGTGGGTAATATCTGTACATAGTATACAACCAGGAATTTAATCCTCCTGAATAAAGTTATAATAATGTAAATTAAAAAATATTTTCACAAACTGTACATATCAATGGGAAACTTGGGCTTGTTTTGAATTGTGCAAACGATTGATGTTCGGTTCTAACTGTGTCCGTCCGACACACTGGTCATCCTCCACATTAAGACGATTTCTGTACTTCGTTTTAACTGTGGCCATTGTGGAAAATTCAGCTTCGCACAGGTAGCTTATTGGAAATTGACGGGACACTTCCAGAACACTTTTTGTAAGTCCTTTACACTCGCTTCAAACTGAAAGCCAAAATTTCTGGAAGTGAGGTTTTGTGAATTGCTATTTTTAGTGGCTTGTCTCTCGAAAGTTCAAGTAACTGCTCTTGACTGGCCATGCTTAATTCTGGCATATCACTCACTGTTACGCAGAATGGATCTCGAATCCAATCATGGGTGTGGCTGTCTATAGAACTTTTTCACGAAGCCTTCCATTTTGTCCTGCGTATTCAGAATATTTTAGTTCTTTCCCTGTAGTGACACATTCACACTGTTTAGTTTTTCAAAAATGTCTGCCAAATAGGCCAGTGTTGCTAAAAATTTGACATTACGCAAAGTTCTGCTAATTCCGTTTTCCCAAGCAGAAAAATTCTAATTTCATCAAGCAACTCAAAAAGATGCTGCAGAATTTTTCCACGCGACAGCCATCTGACTTTACTATGAAAAAGCAGATGCTTATGTTCAGATCCCATTTCTTCATGAAGTTCAGTAAAGCAACGAGACTGCACTGGCCAAGATTTGATGTAGTTAACAATCTCAACAGCATTCGTAAGAACACTATGTATATCTAGTTGCATTTTTTGGCAGCCAAAGTTTTGCAATGTATTATACAATGAGTCCATTTTACTGCCAGAGCTACAGCTTTCACTAGAGTTACAAGACCACTATTCTTCCTTGTTATAGCTGCAGTGCCGTTGGTGCATAAACCTATACAATTAGTCCAAGCCAAGCTTTCAGCACAGACAAATTCGTTAAGTAGAGCGAATGTGTCCTCACCTGTAGTTGTTGCAGGGTGAGGAGCCAGTAACCTTTCTCACCTTTTTAAAAATTAGTCACCTTTTGTCATTTTTTTTCAGATTTTGTCACCTTTCCAAACCTTTTTTTGACAATATTAAAGGGAAATGTACAATTTAACAATATAGTTTCAAAAGAAGATGCTGGAAGTTGAAAGATTATTATTGTAAGTATGCCTACAACTATGTGAATGTACTTACATAGTACAACTATGTGAATTAAGTTATTTCTGTACTCCTATACCTCCCCTTATAATTGTAGGAAGGCCTCATTATTAATATGTTCACGGACAAGGCAGCATATGCCACTGCACATCCAGTGACATGACGTTATATGCCATCCAACTTTACTTCACGCTGTAAGTAAAAAGTGGCAAATGCCGACAAAATTGTATGGGGTTTCCAGTTACTTTAAGTTTACTGTCCTGCTGAAAACATGAATTTTCCATAAATGTCTCTGCATTTTTATTACTGTCCACGAATGTGTTAAGCCCCAATGATGAATGAAGATGAGCTGAGTGGCATCTAAGCCAATAACATTTTACCCTTTCATCCTCTGAGAAACTCCATTTAAAAGTGAAATCTTACAGGCTATCATCAACATATTTTCCTTCGTGTGACAGAATTTTTGAAAGCAGTCACTGTTTTTTATTGTATTCATAGTGTGTATGCTTCTTGGCAAAATTTACAGATTTCGACAATAGTTAAATGTTTTCAGAAAGCTGGGTTTCTGCAAAATGCAGAAATGAATGATGAAACTGAAGTTGACAATACCACCAACAACCTACTAGGAACATTACTTGAAGACATCAAAAACCACCTGCTAAGTGAAGATCAGTTCCCAGCAATAGATAGCAAAATCATAGTGCACAAAGACGTGGCAGACACAGATGAGGATATTTTTCCTGGTGTGCTATTGAACATTAAAAATGCTATTCTAAAGCTATAGGATGAAGAAGAAACTGATGATAATGTGAATGAACACCAAACTATCGGAAGAAAAATCCCTACTTTCCAAGAAGCACTGGTTTTAGTGTCAAATTTACAACACTATGTGTCTGCAAAACATCCTGCTTTTCTAGAAAAACTCATGGGAGTTTATACTGAAATTGAAAAACACTGGGCCCATCCACATGAGTTCAGAAACGAATTCCCAGTAAGGAAAGTAATGTTGATAATAAGTGTCAGCCATTAATAATACTAGCCTGCAAATGAAAACTTTTTTTCTGCGGTATGAACTTGAATATGTGACTTTTACTCATCTTTGTACGCAGAATCCAAAAATGCTTTTGGTTCTGCTGTATCACATCGGGTTCCTTGGCAATATGGTATAATGTAAGTTCATCAATTTCTGTTGACCGAAGCGATACATTTCGTCTTTGCATATATAGCATGCATATTTAACCATTTTTTAAACTAAACATAAGCAAGGACAACCTTTAAAAGTGAAAGGGAATAATCAGAACAAAACTACATAGACATAAAATAAAAAGTGAACAAGAGTTGAAAACGTACCTAAATACATTCCTTAATGTTAGTCGGCAGTTCTTTTTCTTCTCTTGCCATGGAAGCTCAGTGTTCGTGATGCCCTTGAGTGTTCTCTGGAAGGATCCTCACGTGCAATAGACAAACAGTAATCAGCCATCATACACTCATCCCAACGTCCCTGATAACGTCGCTCTGCCTCTTTTAAGTCCTGGTGGAACCTTTCACCTTGCTCTTCACTCAAAGCTCCCAAGGCTCATATTACAACCAAGCAATTTGAATTTGTCCAACATATTTTGTACAATTGTTTTATATGACGGGTCCTTTACGTTTCCAAGAAAACTTTTCACCACTTCTTTAAAAGCGTTCCATGCCTCTTCTTCAGTTTGATCATTGTACAGATGAAATTGTTACCCATCATCAGTTTACGAATTTGCAGGCCATCAAATGTTCTCTCTCTGATTTTAGCTTGTGACAATGAAGGAAATGTTGTGCATAAGTACTGGAAGCATGGACAACTTTTGTCTAGTGTCTTTACAAACTGTTTCATAATGCCAAGTTTTATGTGTAACAGAGGGAGTAGAATTTTCTCACGATCAACTAGACTTTCATTAATGACATTCTTGGAACCTGTTGTCAGTTGCTTCCTCTCGGGCCAATGTGCAGTATCCCAATGTTTGTCCCTGGCTCTGCTATCCTACTCGTAAAGGAAACAGGGAAATTTTGTGTATCCTCTCTGCTGTCCCAACAATATTCCAATGACTTTCAAGTCACCACATATTTGCCATTCATGTTAATGGAATTTAATTTTTTTAAGCACTAACTTTAGTGTTTCGTATGATTCTTACAATTTTGTGGAATAAGCAATAAGCAAGTGGTACAGAAGCAAATTTGTTGCCATTATGAAGTAAAATCGCCTTGTTCTTTTGGAAGAGTAAATGAAAAGGCGCCAGGAACTAGGTTGATAGATTTCCTCTCCCAACTTATGAATAAGATTACAGATGTCCGTACAAAAAAACAGATCATCTTCCTTCGAGTAGTACTTCTGAAAACACTTGTCACGATTCCTGTACCAAGAAAATGTAACTCCAGGTGCCAGCAGGTTTTTCTCATAAAGTCTTGAGCTTAGTAATTCACTCTTTTCCATCGTGAGCCCCAGTACTCTTATCAAGTCGTTCAACTCGAGTTGAGTAAACATTTTTGGTGAATGGTCAAATTCTTCTGGTTCGAAACTTATGTCCTCAGTGTCTGAAAGTAGGGAACTGCTTTCAGATTCATCACTCAAGTTAGCTGGTGGTGTAGGTACTGGTAAGTCAAGTCCATGAGGAACAGGCCGTATGGCTGATGGCAGATTTGGGTATTTAATTCCTTTCTTATTATTTTTGTTATAACCAGCAACATTGCACATACAGAAATAACAGTCATCGTGGTAGTTCTTTTGTTCACGCCATATCATTGGAATTGCAAACGGCATTGCCTTCCGTTTTCCTTCATACCAGTATCGCAGTCCCTCGACACGACTGTTACAAGCAACGTGAGGTGCAAACGACTTATCTTGGTCGCCAAGTATAGTTTCTTCACGAATGAATCTAGTTTACGTACCTTACCATCAAACACATAACATCCATAAATGTAACAAAATTGCTGAGGACTTCGCACACACTGTCTTCTACACAATCCCGATGCACTAGCCATACTTACAAACTCACGTTTTACTTTCACACTTCCAATATAGGATGGGCACATGCACAGGTATGCCTGCCCTCTGCTCAACCGATAGGGTATTCAGTGAGGGAATGTGAGGGTTCTTTAAACAGAAACTCCTAGGGGTACAATAAATAAGCAGCGGCGCGCCGACAGCTCTGACGTGACACAGCGGCGTCTGAAAACATAAACAATAACGAAACGCAGAAGTACGCAGGAACATTCAATGACAAGGGGCATTTCTCATAGTAATATAGCTTTTCCTAGGTTTAAGTCAAGTTCTTTGTGGATATTTAAGTGCGATTGTGAGGAGATGGCTCTACAATACATACAATGTGGATATGTCAATTCACGTATACGGAAAAAACAATATTGTGAAACAAACAGATATGATAGACCAAAACTAATGTTATTTTCGGATTCAGGACACAGATTTCCACAAGAATTACCTACTTTCGCTTTTACCGCAGAATCATTGTTGGCTAGTGTAATTAGTGTTCTTTTAGTAAAGCAGATGGTGAAACATTGCATAAAAAACTATGTGAAGCACTTTCTGAGGCCAATTTATTACAAAACAGATGCCTAATGCTTGGATCAGATGGACCTAATATGTTGATAAAAAAAGTGTTTAGGCTTTTCAATAGTAATGTTCAGGAGACACGGGGAACAAGTCTTATAAACATAGGTACCTGCAACATCCGCATAATGCATATGTAAAATCATTGGAGTGTTGTGAAGAAGCTTCTGAGCTGCTGATCAACATTTACCATTATTTTGACTGTTGGCCTGCCTGTTGGGAAGAGTTTGAAGAAATGCGATCTAAATATAACGTTCCACGCCACAAATTTTTGAAACATGCAACAACAATGTGGCTTACCTTGGGGCCTTCAGCCAACAGGATTTTGGAGCAGTGGGACATTATTCAGTTCTATTTCCTTAAGCACATGCCTCTGAGAAAAAATTCTGCTGCTCTTCAATCCAGATCCTACAAGGCTGTTGTGAGTGCCTTAAAGAAACCTTCAATAAAAGCTGAACTTCATTTCATTATTTCACCAGCAGAACTATTCATGAAGTTCACAAAACGTTTTCAGTGCCAAGCACCCATGATTCACAAATTGCATGAAAAAAATAGGGAACGTTCTTCAGACCTTCATGGCTCGTATTTTGAAGGCTGCTGTCGTTAGAAAAATCACTAATTTTTCTAAAGTTTATCTTGATGTACTGTTTACAGTTGGTAATTAGCTTTCTGAAGAACTTGTCATTAATAAATGGTCACAGACGAGCTTTCTAAACTATAAGAAAGTGATATGTTGTTGTTTCTGAAGGAAGATCAAAAGTACTATATTACTGCTTGTAAGCATGTGATGGAAAAGACTTGCTTATCAAATGGATCACTTAAAAATTTTAGATTTTTAGACCCAAAAGAAAGAATGAATGATAGAAGCTGCAGAGACATATTGAAAGTTGCAAAAATTATGCCATTTCATGTTCAACTGGATTATTTGTTAGATGAGTGGAAAATTTTGCAACTGGAAAAAGATGATACAGCATTTGAAAACAAAACTATTGATGATTACTGGCAGCAACACATCTCAAAAAGGGACTCATTATCAAAAGATATTAAGTTTCCAAACGTTGCAAAAGTCATAAAGGCAGCTCTTTCTTTGTCACATGGAAATGCTGACATAGAGAGACTATTTTCCATTTCTAAGCGTATATTAGTAGAAGATAAATCAGCAATGACAGAAAGATTTTTAAACAGTGTATTGACAGTGAGGGATGCTTTGAAACAATATCTTAATTTTCTTTTTGTACCCATTAATCCAAAACTCATTAAGTATGGACAACAAGCACATTCAAAATACACTGCCTTTATCGAAGAATGTAAGAGGAAAAAGAAAATCAAATTAGAAGAAAAGCAAAAAGAACAAAAAAGAATGGATTATGAAGAAGATATAAAAAAAATGGGAAAGATAAAGAAGTCAATCGAATGTGAGACTGCTGCTCTGAATGACAAGAAAAAAGAACACCTACAAACTAAGAAGGCCAGAAAAGAACTCTTTTTTGGAAGCTTCGGCTAAACTGAAGGAAGCACTCGATAACGATTATTTAAAGGGAGCAAAATTAGGTGAAAGCATGCTCGAGGGAGTAAAATGTATACAAACGGAAGAAAGAGTGATAGAAAAGGAAGTGGAAATCATTCAGAAGAACCTTGAGAAAAGAAAATCAAGTATGATTACATAATTTTTTGCTAAGATGCCTAGAAAACAGTAATCTAAAACAGTTTTTTCTTCAGAATTGTTTTTTGGAACATTGAATAGAATTGTACGTCATTAGATTTTCAGAATTTTGTGTAATTTTTTTTCTGTAAAATTATATGACGACAATAAAATGGCCATATGCCATCCAGGACCATAATAAAGAAATTTATTATGATCTTACCTGGCCTTTTTTGGTAGGGGAGTATATAAAAAAAAATTTAAAAAAAATGTTTGTAACTATATTTGTTATTTTGTGATATTGGCAAAGAAGTCTCTTTTAATCACCTTTTTCAAAGGTCGCCTTAGCTCCTCACCCTGTTGTTCGGATTGTTTAACAAAACAGTAACTTTTCTTGTATATTTCCTTCCTTGGCATATATCTCAAGTAACAAATAAGCTAAGCGTGTGATGAAATATCGGTTGATTCATCAAGTTGCAACACAAATATTTGACTTTTTCTACTTGTTGAATTAACTGTGTTTTCAAATCCATAGCCAAGTCATCGATTCACCGTGAAAATTTATTATTTGACAGGGGAATAGTTTTTAATGACTTCGCAACTGCCTCTCCATTCATAATACAACACATTTCTACGGCTGTTGGAAGCAACAAATTCTCGGCAAAGCTGTGTGATTTCTTACATTTAGTGATTTTCATAGCCACTACATAAGAAGCTTTCAACGCTTTCTGTAATACCGTAGCTTTTTTTGACATAAGTCTTCTGTCGTTTCAATTCTATCTCTTTTTGAACAAAAAACTCCCGATCCTTGTATATATAATCTGCATGCATAGTTTCCAGATATCTTTTAAGTTTCGCAGACCTAAAGCTTTCATTTGCGAGAACTTGAAAACAAATGACACACTGCATATGTTGAACGACAGATTTGCTACTAAAACAAGAAAATTCGAACTTGATATAACATGCATCATATTGCCTGCACTTTTTCTTTCCTTTATCCGGGGCTATACTTGTGTCGTCAGTAGTAGTCCTGCTACTATTACTAGGTTCACTTTGATATGCAGATTCTGCACTACTCATAATTCTCTTCAAATAGCTGTCCATTCTCAATGTCAAGTAGATTACATTGCGTGCATCGGCTCGCACCTCCACCGGTTGGGAACCTAGAGTCTAATGAACATATTCTGTCAAAATCGAAGTCATAGCTTGACTGCTTTCGGGTGTTCTGTTTTTTATGAACATGAGTGTATCTTTGTGTCGCATTTATAATGAAGATAGAGATTCCATTGAACCTCACAAGTATCTAAGACCATACTCTAATTACTAACTGCTGGGCACACATGCTGTATCAGAATGCCATTCATTCTTTTTACTCCAATATGTAATAAAAAAAGAATGGCACAAAAAAGAAACTCTTCCCCCTCCATTCCTATATTTACCAAGTACGTTATCATGAAACTGAAAAAAACTGACGAAGCCATCAAAATTTTTCCCAATTCCACAAAGCTGCAACTTTGATGAATTCTAGAATATCCTGATTTAAAGAACATCTGTTCTGGAAGATGCAATAAGGAAAAATAATCTTCCGTATGTAATTTCCACAACTGTTCTTCCACCACACTTTGTGTAAACAATTTTGAAATTTAGTTGAAACTTCATAACTTCTCATCAATATGTCAACTTGGGTAACACTCAAATTCTTCACTGAGTAATGCAAAAAGACAAACTGATTATTTGACATGCTACAAAAGTATCATTTAATACTTTTCACAAAAGGTATGTTAATTCTAATAATTAATGATTTAATGGCTTCCTCTAATTACTTTCAGTATTATAAATATTTAACGGGAAGTGATCAAACATTAATCCCACGCAATTATCTAGAAATTAGAAGAATCCCTAGAAATTTACAAGACACAAGGTGGCAAAATCAACGACCATGCTGGATGGAAAATCTACGAAGCTTGGTTGCCAGACCTGTGGAAGTAGTAAGACACAAGAACTCCTGATGATGATCTAGTGTGTAGATCGGAAATTTGAGAGGTAATGTACCTTAATAAATTTATCCTTGACAATTCCCGTCAAATATTTATATGGTATGTTAATGTCAATTAATCAAATTTCTGAAGTTTGTCACGTGACTTATTAGGGAGGGAGTTGTCATTTAATGAAATAAACCCCCTTAAAAATCAAATTAAAAATATAAATGAGCTCTCACATTTTACTGGGACCCTAATCGCAGAATTATTATCTGAACCACTTAGCACCTAATGACTGCATGTGATTCATTAACTGAAAATTCTGTTTTGTTTTTTGAGGTAATGACCCCATGAGCTTAAAGCTATAAAAAGTCACTGGCTCCAGGGAAGAGAGAGGGCTAGGGATGCATGGAGAAATGCATTTATGTTTTGCCCTAATACTTAAACAGGGTTCCTAATAAATCCTTAATTTTTTTTTGGGGGGGGGGGCTTTTATAAGTTCTTAATTTTTGCAAGAAATTCCCCAAAGTGCTTAAAAAGTACTTTATTTTCCTAAGAGCCTGTATGAAATGCAAAAATTACAATGTAATGTGTACAACTTCTGCTACTCGTTGATGATGTCAGTAGAAAGCCCATGGGAGAGTGTGGGGCAGGAGGAGCTCTTGTCAGTGACTCGTGGAGAACTTGACTTAGTAATTTTGACTTTGGTTTTACAATTCAAGCAAATTAAATAATTATGTGCAATATCTGTAACTTGACTAGTTTTATTAATTACATTCTTTTTGTTGCATGTGTGATTATTCTGATATGAATGATTTGACCAGCACAACTCTTTTAAATTGCATAAATTATAATTCATTTCATCCACAAACTTGAATTATATGCAACAATATTACAAGCTTGGTAATAATTGATGTCATGGCTATTCCTAGACTTGATACACTACTATAAATTTCACTAAATTATGGTTTGGTTATGGCAACACCTACTATAGTGTAGTCCTGAGGAAGGGTAGGGGGGGGCTACCCGAAAATTTGACTGTAAATAATTTCCTTTATTCCTGAGTAAAACCCATAATTTAGTGAAATTGGCGTGCAAAAATTAAGGACGAGACGGTTTTTCGACTGTACCGTCGTGCAGAAGTGCTCCACATCGACTCAAATCATACCATAAGATCCCAAGATGTAAGAATATGGGACAAGTGAGCAAAACCGTCCAAACAAGGAATCCAAAGGATACAAAGGCACTTTATTGAAAAGGTAGCTTTGAGCACAACTGGACAGAAGACAGAAACGTCCATGTGACAGACGGCTACCAAGAAACATCCAGTCTTTAGTAGGGGATATGATCACCCCTGACTGCGTTGCAGGATTTACAACATCTGTCTATGCTGAGAACGAGGTTGTCAAGGAGCTGTTCAGGCATCACGGCCCATTCCTCTTGTAGCACTAATCGCAGCTGCAGAATTATTGCTGACGACTAGTGACATGCTACCAAGTGTCTCCCGAGAAGGTCCCACACGTGTTCGATTGGATTTAGGTCCGGGGACCTTGCAGGCCAATCCATGCGTTGAATTTCTTCACTCTCCAACAGCTCTGCAACAGCCACTTTACGATGAGGTGTAGCGTTGTCGTCCATGAAGAGAAACTCAGGACCCGCATCACCTCTAAACAGACGCACGTGAGGCAGGAGAACCTCGGTACAATAGCGGACACCAGTGACTGAACCTCCTTAGAAGATGTGGAGGTCAGTACGGCTACCAAGCATGATACCGCCCCAAATGAGAACTCTGCCACCTCCAAACCGGTCCCTTTCGATGATGTTGGAGGTGTGATCGTGTGTTCCCTGTTCTCTCCAGATGTGTATACGTCCAGAATCGCTCGTCAGAATAAATCGGCTCTCAACCGTAAAGAGAACTCGACCCTATTGCTGATGTGTCCAGTTCTTGTGCTCCTGGCACCACAGAAACCGCCGTCTCCGATGAACAGGCGTTAATGGCACAGACCGTACTGGTCATTGTGCAAATAGACCACCTTTGTGCAGCCTCCTGGCCACAGCAAAACGCGATAACGGACGTCCAGTTGTCTGTTGCATGTGCCTTGCGATTTCTCCCGCTGTCTGCCGTCTGTCTCTTCTCGCCTGTAGGACAACATACCGGTCGTCGCCGCTGTGTTTGCTTGTGGACGACCACTGCTAAACTCTCGGACAGCTGTTCCTGTCGTTTGAAATGCTCTCCAAGCTCGTGAAACGATGCTGTGAGCGATCCTGAACTCCTCGGCCACACTAGTTACACTTCGACCTTCTTCCAACTTCCCAATGACGCGACCTCGGGTAAAGTTATCCAGATGTCGTCTACTGGATTGCCTGTTGGCCATATCACACGGTGGCAGCAACTCAACGTTGTTCAAACCGATGTACACCGTGCAATAGCTTTCACCGAATTGCTGAGTGTATACCGCCCGTGTGCTTTATACCCTTCCGACACTACTTCCCCCCCCATCATGCTGCATATATATGCGCATGCCCTACCATACAGGACCCTAGTGTATCTCCTGAGTGGTCTTTCGGTCCGTTCTGCCTGCTCGTTCCACTGTTATGCTAATTTCTCCTCTTCGTCCTTAATTTTTGCACATATTCCAAGCTTCATCAACATTTGTACAGTTAAGTCATGTGTAAAAGCATATTTGTACATGTGTTATTTCCGTGGGTGCAATTTGCAGGGTCCTTAAACAAATTTTGTAGGGTGCTTAAAAGTCTTTAAAAAGTGTATATATTTTTTGGGAGAAAATTAGTAGAACCCTATTAAATCCAACCCCATCGGCACGAGAAGTCAGCACCCTGAATGATCAACCACAGGATAAACTTTAAGGTTACTACAGATTGATAGCATCAACAAAATTGAGTAACTGAAGGTGTTCATTGAAAATAGGCAGATGAAATACATCTTCGTGCATAACAACACAGAAAGAATAAAGGCCAAGTCAAGTGTTTTTGATACGAAATGAATTTGGCTCCTATTAAAGTTTGCTAATGCACCGTGTAAGAGAAATTGTGCGATCCTGACAGAGTTTCAAACCCTGGTCTGTGCCAGCCATCTAGTCTAAGGTTTTCCACAGACTCCTTCGGCTAATGAATGTAAATGCATGAATGGTTCCACATGAAGCCAGCTCGAGACACGTTGTTCTTGATCCCCCTAAGATTTGGCTAGTGTACATGGAGGCAGTGATGGACCTCATTGGTCTATGTGTGCTAAGAAAGTAAGTACTGTAATTTTCGTCGTATAATCCGCAGACAGCGAAATTTACATAAAATACTTTTCCCCCTTCGTATATTCCACACCGGTGTATAATCCACAGACTGTGACATTCAGAAAAAAATTGCTGTATAATCCGCACGTCATAGATGTTAAATCGAAAGTGGTGTTTCCGACAGGAAAGTCCGCCACATAATGACCCAGGAGTCCGTAGACGTAAGAAAAAAATTATTTTATTAAAAGAAGAAATTCATTTTTAAACATTACTTTTTATATTTTTATCTCCAGACAGATATAGCTTAGTGGCATGGCAGCCATAGAAATATCTCATGTATTCGCGTATAAGTCTTTGGACAGGGTGGCTACAAAATCATGAACAAGAAATTCCCTGACTTTTCCAGGTTTTCTAGGTGAAAATGAACTTTTTTCTTTGACCACTGCATACAAACCAGAAAAGTTAATGAATACATGGGGAAAAAAACAAAAAAAACTTTTTTTACTTCAATTTTTACAAAGTAGTAGTCAACTCTTGGTAACACAAAATTTCTGATAACTCAAAAAAAGTAAAATTCCTTGCGAATGGCCTAGGCACATAATGAAGTTATGGTCTTGATAAGTCGAAAAATTTTGAGTGGCCAACATGATAACTCAAAATATTCGTGTTTAAAAATAAAAAAATAAAAAATGGCCCATAAAACGCAAACCAGGAATTGATTGCACAACTCATTCATAACAAGACAACAAAAGCAAACATTCCATGCTGACCACTTTAACCTTGAAAAGTGACCTCCCTTTGAATTAATTCTGCCACCACTCAGGCAGGGACAGACTGCAACTACACTCCCTGCAACACATCTTTAATTTCCACCAATAAGTGATCAAACGGCACTCAAAAAGAATTTCAGACTGGCCTCTTGCCATTCGACCTAATAGACAGATGGTGTTCAGTAGCACTTTTAGTTAAGTTTGTGTTGCATATTCTTGTTCTGAACAAATTCAAGCTTTGTTTCATAAAATTAATTTTTCTAAACTTGTGGCTTCAAATCACAAGTTGAACACATGGTCCTTCGCTGATAAAAGTCAAAGTTATTAAATATGTTGAAGCAAAAAAAAAAAAAGTGCACAGCATTTTGTAATATCGGGGAGCACAATGTCTACAATTCTAAAGAACTAAAGAACAAAGAAGCGATTTCTTCTTTTTTTTAAGGAAGCCATGGCAAGAAGAAAAGAAAGGAATGTGCAGAGTATTGGAATATTTGGGGGATGCTTAATGGAAATAAAGTATTCAGTGTAGAGATAAAAATGTGCAACTGGGAGAATCTATCATGAGAGAGGAAGCTAAAGTGGAAAAGCAACTAGGTCAAATGATTTCTGGTTTCAGAAATTGTCACAATATCAGACATCATAAGCTTTGAGGTGAAAATGTAACCATGGATGAAGAGATCTGCTCCAAATGGTTAAAGAAACTGCCTACTATTTTAAACGAGGATAACCAAAGATGTTTCCAGTGATGACAAAATGAGACTGTTTTTAAAGTGTCTTCCTGACAATACTATACCTTTGAAAGGTGAAACTACTCATGGTGTCAGAAGCACAACAAAGATCATGTATTGTTACTTTAACATGAGTGAGTGGACCTAAGAAACTTAAGCCAACAATGATAAGCAAATCTAAAAAAACCTAGATATTTTATGCAGTAAAATCTTGACTCACTGACAATCAATCAAATAAAGACACCCAAATAACTAATGGAATTTTTAAAAACTGTCTGAAAATATTCTATAAAAAAATGGTGCTGCAGATGTGTAAAGGATTCTCATCATTAATAACTGTACTGTGCATGAATGCATTTTTGAAATTCAATCCAAAACATCAAATTTTTACCAGCTGATACATCATCGAAATTGCAAACATAAGACAATGGTGAAGAAACTTGAAGATCTGTTGGGACATGAACTTGATGAAAAATGAAACCTAGTTTTGCAAAATTTAAAATTAGACAAAAAGAAATATTTTGAGCATATGAAAATGTTGACACTGAAATAGAGGTTTGAGTAGATTTCAGAGTGGGGGATGAAGACATAGCCTAATTAAATCCTCAACTTGTCGATGAAGATGAGTCGCAGGAGTGCCCAAACCTCTACTGTTGAGAAAAAAAAAGCTCGAGCAGCAACAAACATTTTGCAAAACTTTTTTGAAGCCACAATTGAAAAAATTTTGAAATTTTTAATGCAACTGTGAACTTGAAATTGCTGTTGAACGTGAAAGGCCAATAAAAATGGAAAACTCTTTTAACAGATTTCTTCAAACAGTAGCTAAGTAATTCAGTATATTAAAGTTGTTTTTTTTTATTCTATTTTCATTGCGATGTCATTTACACTTAAACAACAGTTTAAATACATAAAAAATATTTACACTTAAAAAATATGCAGTTTTAATGTAAAATGCACATTTAAAGATGTAGCTAAATATGTAATTGAGTTTGCATAACTTTCAGTTGACGACTTGAATTTTTTTCTCACTCCCCTTTGGATTTGTCTTTTGAAAAGTTGACTGTACTTTCAGAAAGTATGTAAGCTACAAAGATTCATTTTTTGCTAGAAATTTAATTTTTTCACTAATAACATTTGCACTGTCTTTTGGATCTTGAATTTTTGCTTTCTTGACCTGTAGCTGCTGTACCATCATTGAAACCTTCCTTTTTTCATTCTGTGCTTTCTTTTTCTTATCATCTTCATTTTGAGCAGCCTTCACAAGTTTAGCATTTTTAGATCAAGAATTTTGGGCTGTCAGTTACAGTCGAACTTGGTTAAGACGAGCTCAGGTATAACAAGGTCCCGGTTATAGCGAGTAAATGCCAGAAGAAGTTTGGTTTTGTATGCAATTAGTGTTAAATTATCCCGCTTGTTACGAGTATCAACTCTGTTATAGCGAGCAAATTTGCAAGACTTTCAGGTTTTTTTTTAACACCCAGTAAAGATAGCGCAGCATTGAAAAGTGGCGTCAATTAGCCACCTGCTACCCAAAAAGACCGTCTGTGTGTCACCTGCTCCGAGAGAAAAGCGGGAGTGTTTTATGACGTCTTGCATTTCAGCACAAGGGTAGGTGGGGGCGGCACTTTGTGGGGGAAAGCTTCCCAGCCTTTTCTTTGCTACTGTTTACAAGAGGGTTCCTGGAATTCGCTTTCTCGCATTGGCTGCTATGGTCTAACCCCATGCATGTTTTCTTAGTGCATTCAGCATTTCAACTTCGCACGGGACATATCATAACCTTTTTTTAATCAGAAAGTCGCACGCAGCCCTACTCTTGCGACATCACTATGTTTTTCCTCCCCCTTTTTTATAAAGTGTGATATTGTGAGCAAAATGGTTGGTGTGAAAAGAAAGGCTCTCTCCATCAGGGAGAAAATGGATATTATTCAGGAACTGCAAGACGGCGAGAAAAATTCAGCCGTTTGCAAAAAGTACGGGCTTTTATCATCTACCGTATCTACATTGTGGAAGAACAAAGATGCAGTTTTGTCAGCATTTGAAAACAATCTTGCAGAATGCAAAAAAGTGTGAAAAAAATTATATTGATGAAGCTTTACTTTATTGGTTTAAAGTTCAACGTGATGCTGGTTTTCCTATCAATGGACCAATTTTAAAAGTGGAAGCGGAAAAATTTGCAGTACAGTTCGGTCATGAGAATTTCATATGCAGTAATGGGTGGCTTGATCTCTTCAAGCACAGACACAATATTGTTTACGTAAAAATGTCAGGGGAATCAATGTCTGCGGATACGGAATCTGTAAGTCAATGGCTAAAAAGCGTTTGGCCTAGCTTCATTTCTGAATTCAGTGAGCAGAACATATTCAATGCTGATAAAACTGGCAATTTTTACAAGGCAACTCCTGAAATGACTAACTTTTAAAGGCGAGAAATGCATCGGAGGTAAATTAGCAAAGAATCAGCTAACCATTCTAATTTGTGCAAAAATGACAGGAAATGAAAAAAGAAAATTATTGGTGATTGGCAAATCGTTAAAGCCTTGATCTTTTAAATAATGTTCAGCATCTCTCGGTTGATTATAAAGCAAACAGAAAGGCATGGATGACATCAGATATCTTTACGGGAGAACTTCATAAATGGGATCGTGAACTACGAAAGAAAAACAGAAACATTTTGCTGTTAATAGATAGACAACTGCCAAGCACATCCCAAAGTAGAAAACTTGACAAATATCAAACTTGTGTTCCTACCACCAAACACAACATCAATTCTACAGCCTATGTACCAAGGGATTATTAGGAGTTTTAAGTGCCATTTTCGGCGATTTCTAACAGTACAATTAATCCAAAAAATGGAGAAAAAGCTTGAAATTAAGATTTCCATATTGGATGCTGTTTGTCTTATGAGAGAAGCTTGGGATAGTGTCACTCCGACAACCATTAAAAATTGTCATAGGAAGGCTGGTCTTCTAAAGGAGACTTTAGTAGAAAGCACTGAAGTGATTCATGACGATGATCTCCCCTTATCAGAATGGTTAAAAAGTAGAGATTTAAGCACCTTGAACAATTGCAATTCTCTTGATGATTTTATCGACATTGACGCTGCGGTCTTAACAACTGGAATTTTAATGGAGGAACAAATTGTGCAAGAAGTCATTGCGGTGAATGAAGAAACTGAAACCGACAGTGAAGGCGAAAACATTGCAGAAACACAAGAAGTTGTGACTTACAATCAAGCACAAGATGCCTTGGATGTTTTGACTAGATTTTATGAAACTAATTCTGGCAAGGAGTGTGTGTTCAATGCATTATCAATTGTTAAGCGTAATCTCATGGATTTTCAGTTGAAGTCAAGGACAACGCAGCTAAAATTAACCAAATTTTTTCATACGAAATAAAAAGGATGTGTGCTTTGGGCAGATAGTAATGTATGGTACAAAAATTACAATACTGTATAGTACATGTTGTATTTCATACAGTACGTATGTAGTTTACATGTCCGTTATTCAAGAATTTCAACTTAATCTGCATCAGATTGTACGTACTTACATATGTATGTACTACAGTATGTATAATGGTACGTATAGTTCTGTGTGTATGTAGTACTGTGCGTACGCATTTTTCAAGAATTCCACAACTAACCAAAATATTGTACGGTAACTTCAACTAAACGTAAGTACTATGTATTTCTCAACATTAAAAAACATTGTATGTACTATATTTGATAACAAAATTTATTTTTTGAATGATTTCCTTCATATTTTGGGTCTTTCCCGGATCATACGAGTAACGGCTATAACGAGCAATTTGTTCGATCCCAAACAGCTCGTCTTAACAGAGTTAGACTGTATATAGGTTTTGTTACCTTTATGTTTTGGATACCACCAATTTGTGTTGTTGCATCATACACAGTCCTGTATGCAACCAATGTTGCCTCCTTCATGTTATCAATAAGGCTCCCAGAATTAACAAAGAAACCCCTTTCAACAATGAGCATTACCATGAGACAAGATAATTTTAACTGAGTACAGTTCTTGATATTCATGCTTTAAAAACATTTTTCTCCAAAAGTGATCAATGCGATCATGTGATCGAGAAAAATGCTGACATTCTTGAACTGAAAGAGTGATGTGAGTTTCTTAAAACTAACAGATACTCTATCAACTTGCGGACAATCTATCCAGTTGTGTTCAATCGAAGTAGGCAGCAAACTTGAAAATCATTTACAGCTAATATCTTGATTGTGTGCAACATTAGCATTAAGAGAGGATAGAGCCTTAGTAAATTTAAAAGTTAATGATGATCGATCTAAAAGTTTGGTAACAATGCTTTTAGTACACAGATCCGCATTTATTTCTGAATTTTAAAATGTCGATGTCCGCTACTGGCCGACACCTTTTAATTGCTGCATTTGTAGCAAAACCAATCTTAATGTCTTTTGCTGACAGTAAGTTCTTTTTGCTAACATCAGTGTCTGAGTATGTCAATGACTTCCTAATAACCTCAGATTTCACAAAGCACTCCATGATACTTTCAATTATCTGAACCAAGGATGTGTACAGAAATGGTGAGTATGGAGCATTTGTTTGAAAATCTCTTAGAAAAGGGTCAAGTTTTGAAGAAAGACACACATAAAAAAAAAATGCTAATTTCACTGGTAGCAACTTGTCTTTTAAATGCAATGAGAAACTGTACTAAAACTCACACATTTTGGAGTCTTTTTTTTTTTTTCTGTTCAATATTTCTATTCACATATTCTGCGATGGATGGAATCAACTCTACGGCTCTTTCAGCAACCTTCTTATTTTCCAGTCACTGAACAGCACAGAACTATAATGGAAAAATGCTTGAACCTGATAACCTTGGAAAATCAGTGCAACGAGTAGGAACAACTTTCAATAAGTTATAAAGAACTTGAATATAATACTTCACCCTGCTTCTTTTATTGCAGCTTTGAATGCATAGTGCATGGTATGTAAACCACAAGATCCAAACTCTAATACTATAGTATTCATGGCACACTCTTTCACACGAGCTTTCCAGTCCCTTAGAAACTTTATATGTATATTAACATTTTGGTCCATCCATTTTGTCCATTTTTAGTCCTGCAGATATTGCTGTAAATGGAAACGTGAACTTATGCCCTCAGGTGGCAGACTTTTGCATTAAGAACAATTTGAAATTATATAAGAAACATTCTCCAACAAAAGGAATTTTTCAAATCGGACTCTTAGAAGCAGAGATATTGACAAAAATAAAATATATATCTACGACCCCTGGCAGAGAAATCATGCATTATTTTAAGAATATATTCCAAAAAAGTTTATCGACATGAGTGGTATTGGTCCACGAACGGATTTTTCAATCTAGTTTTCAGGAGCTCAGATTTTGCTCCAAATACATCAGGTGCAGAAATTAACACTTACGCCCCATGGTGGCCAAACCATTCTTTATCAAATATTAGAAATTATAAGCAAAAGATTTCCCATCAGGAGCTGTATCTGGTGCACCAAGAATTTTTCAAATCGGAGTTTTAGAAGTACAGATATCAGGGAAAACGCAATTTACCTTTACGCCCCTAGCGGAAAGTCAATGAATTGCTTAATTTTTTTGGAAGTTATATGTAAAACATGTCGCACCGCAAACTATCCAACAAAGAAATAATTTTTCAAATCGGACTCTTAGAAGCAGAGATATCGACAAAAATGAAATATGCATCTACACCCCTAGCTGAGAAACCATGCACTATTTTAAGAAAATATTTTGAAAAGGTTTATAGACGTGAGTGGTATTGGTGCACGAAAGAATTTTTTCAATCGAGATTTTAGCAGCTCAGATTTTGCTGCAAATACATCAGAAGCAGAAATTAACACTTACGTCCCCTGGTGGCCAAACCATTTTATACAAAAAAATTAGAAATTATATGCAAAAGATTTCCCATCAGGAGCTGTATTCGCTGCAGAAAGAATTTTTCAAATCGGAGTTTTAGAAGCAGATATATCAGGGGAAACGCAATTAACTTTTACGCCCCCTAGTGGAGAATCTATGCGTAACATGAAAAGTTACTACAGCTAAAATAATCTTTGACATGAATGGAAACGAAAGGTAAAAGAATTTTTTGAATCAGATGTTTAGAAGCCAATATATAGAATAAAATATTTTTTGAATTCAATATCATCTGCATTTACGCCTTCTAGCGGCGAAATTATGCATCGTAAAGAAAAGCAAATAAAGGATCAACATTCGCACATTTCAAGTTTTCTAAGGCAAAAAAAAATTTTAAAATCAGACTAATAGTTGCAGAGATATGGTGTCCGCAGGCGGGCTGACGGACAGACAAACCGATAACATAAGCACGATCTTTTTTTACAAAACACCTGCTAAAAAGGCAAAGCGTGCGAAATTTGTTGAAAACCCATCTGGTCTTGCGTAACGGATGTCCTCTTAAGGTCACACCTAAAGCCGAACGAGAGCATATGCGAAGCGTACGTACATTGCATTGCGATCCCCGATAACGAACTTTTGTACCCAAACAAAGAGAAAGAAATAATGCACACAGCTGGCATCCATCTGATGCAAAAGGTACTTCAAAGCACTCAAAGTAAATAATTTATACTATTACGCTTTGTAAATAATAAAAGAGAAAACAATACCTATAAACATGAATTAAAAACAATCGGATTCCAAAATTGTTTTCTTCCCTTTTTTAACACATTATTAAATCTCTTTCCATGATTTTTTTTATCGTGTCCTCACACATAATTCAATTTGAATGATGTATATGTACAACAACATGAAGC
Source organism: Macrothele yani (assembly GCA_039090855.1). Taxonomy (NCBI): domain Eukaryota; kingdom Metazoa; phylum Arthropoda; class Arachnida; order Araneae; family Macrothelidae; genus Macrothele; species Macrothele yani. The sequence goes on along the minus strand of CM077005.1, from coordinate 96,985,600 downwards.
CATTCCAGAAACATTGTGCTGACATTAGAAGCAGATGCGGAATTGTGGATTGATTGAACAAGGGTGCGTTGGAGGAACCAGAGTCAAATAAAACATGGCTATTTTTTGAATAAAGCTCATATTGAGAAATGGCTTCCTAGTTTAATTGAATTAATAATCTAAAGCAACCTATGGGTATTTACTAGGAAATTTTTTCATTTATAGCAAATTTTCGGAGAAAACTCTTCTCCTTCTTCAGGCTCTCTTGTTGTTGTCGCTTTTTGCTTGTCACTATCATGGTTACGGTTTACCTTGACGGTTACGGTTAACCTTGACGGTTAAGGTTATTTTTCAACAAATCCTGCCAGATGTTAGGCAGGGAAAATCCTTTGCAGTCATTGATGATGGAATTTTGATTTTTCTCAATCTCTATTCCTTCTTTCAGTTTTCTTTTTGGAAATTGCTTTGGAAACTGATTACTTTAAGGGAATTCCAATCCATGCTGTGCCCAGTTTCTCTAACATGCCTATCTAATCCAGTCTTGTTGGAGCAATTTTTTATAGCTGCTTTATGCTCAGCTATACGAGTTTCTAGTCTGCGACCTGTTTCACCTATGTAAGATAGTCCACAACTACAATTTACTTCATAAACTACTCCTTGCATTTTTAAAATATCTTCTTCTCTTTGAACTATTTTAGGGAAAAAATTTTTAACTTTGTTCTCTAAACTTGGAGCTAGCCTAATATTGTATTTTTTACTAATTCTCTTTAAAGCCTCAAATAAACCTTTGTGATAAGAAATTTTTCTAGTGAATTTTACTTCTTGCTTTTGTGGGTTCTTCGTACCATTAAAATTCAGAAGCTTCTCAATTTCTTCTTTAGGATAGTTATTTTCTGCAAGTATGACTTTAAGCTCTTCTTTATGGGCTTCTTTTTTATCTGCAGTAGAAACTATTTTATTAATTTTTTCTAAAAACTGACTTGCTACATTTTTCTTAATAGAAACTGGATGATACGAATTGAAATCCAGTAGTCTTTTAGTATTCATTGGTTTTTTATACCAACTAGTGAGGAATTTTTCATCTTCATAATAGATAGTAATATCTAAGAAGTTTATTCTTCTTTCTTTTTGAAGTTCAATAGTGAACTTAAGGGAATCATCTAATTCATTGAATGAGTCTAGAATTCTTTCTGGAACAATTTCTGAGCTATCTATTATAAATAACATGTCATCCATGTATCTGCTATATAAGCAGAAGTATGTGGGTTGTACTAGTATCTTTTCTTCTAGTTTTCCCACATAATAGTTAGCTAAGAGTGGGGAGAGTGGGGAGCCCATAGCTAGCCCCGATTTTTGAATGAAAAAAGTTTTCCCAAATTGAAAGTAGTTGTTCTGCAAAGAGAAAGTAAGCATTTCAAAAATTCCTACTAATATGTTTTTTTCCTTGTTGTGAAAAACTATTAGGTCTGCCAAGTCTTCCGCTATAAAGTCTATAAGTTGATCTATATTAATGTGAGTATACATAGACACTATATCTAAACTACCCATAATAGGAGAATCTAATTTAGGAAGAAGTTCTAGTTTTTCTTTTAGCTGCATTGAGTTTTTAATCAAGTTAGGTGGCTCTTTTAAAAGATTCTGAAGGTGTGACTTTAAAAAATAGTTTAGATTTGAAAGAATAGAGTTTTTTGAGTCTATTATTGGTCTAATTGGTTGGTGTTCTTTATGCAGTTTGGCTATTCCATATATTTGAGGTAATCTGAACTGTAATTTTGAGAATTGTTTATAGTTTTCTGGAAGCTGGTTTTTCTTTTTTGAAGTGAAATAAGCTTAGAGACTTTTTTAATCAAATCTGGTAGTGGGTTTTCTTTTACTTCTTCATACATAGGTTTTTTAGTTCTTCTTCCATCTTTTCTAGATAATCTTTCTTATCCATAATAGTAATCAACTTACTTTTGTCTGTTTTCACAGCAACTATACTTTCATTTTTTCTGAAATCTTTAAGAGCTTTTAATTGCCTATTATCAAAATTTTTTTGAGGTTTCCTTACTTGCTTCTGGAATTTTGTAAGGCTATTGTAGTAATCTTTTCTGAGGAGGTCTGCTTTAATTTGGTCCTCTTTTTCTAAAGTGCTGCAGATGCTTTCCAATTCAATTACCAATTTTTCTGGATTTATTTTTCTTTGGATAGATTGAAATTACTTCCTTTATTTATCACTTGTAATAATTCTTGGCTAACTCCAGTAGCAGTGTTGTCCTTCACATGACTAAGAACTGCAGTTTTTTTGTTTTTACTTGAATAGTTTTTCTTCAAAAAATTTTCTTCTTTAAGGTTCAGCTTTTTAACAAATTTCTTATTTTTGTTTCTTACTCCAATTTTTAGCCAGTCATCCAATTCTGCTTTTACTGTATCCCTTAAGATTCCAGAAATTTTCTTTTCATTTTCTACTTTTACTTTTTTATAATAAGCAACATTTTTATATTTTGCTTCAATACTTCTTTTTAACGTTTTTTGCTCTATTTTTCTTATGAAGTTGGCTGAAAGTAAATCTTTAAATGGTTTTCTAAGTCTAAATGAATTTGGAATAAAGTTATTTACCTTGCAATTTTTCAGGAACTTGATTTGAGCTATGGATCTTTCCATCTTCAATGTAGCATGTTGAACTTTCTTTATTGTTTGCCAAGTATCTGACCCATACTCTGTTCTAATTCTTTGAATAAAGCTCATATTGAGAAATGGCTTCCTAGTTTAATTGAATTAATAATCTAAAGCAACTTATGGGTATTTACTAGGAAATTTTTTCATTTATAGCAAATTTTCGGAGAAAACTCTTCTCCTTCTTCAGGCTCTCTTGTTGTTGTCACTTTTTGCTTGTCACTATCATGGTTACGGTTTACCTTGACGGTAACGGTTAACCTTGACGGTTAAGGTTATTTTTCAACAAATCCTGCCAGATGTTAGGCAGGGAAAATCCTTTGCAGTCATTGATGATGGAATTTTGATTTTTCTCAATCTCTATTCCTTCTTTCAGTTTTCTTTTTTGGAAATTGCTTTGGAAACTGATTACTTTAAGGGAATTCCAATCCATGCTGTGCCCAGTTTCTCTAACATGCCTATCTAATCCAGTCTTGTTGGAGCAATTTTTTATAGCTGCTTTATGCTCAGCTATACGAGTTTCTAGTCTGCGACCTGTTTCACCTATGTAAGATAGTCCACAACTACAATTTACTTCATAAACTACTCCTTGCATTTTTAAAATATCTTCTTCTCTTTGAACTATTTTAGGGAAAAAATTTTTAACTTTGTTCTCTAAACTTGGAGCTAGCCTAATATTGTATTTTTTACTAATTCTCTTTAAAGCCTCAAATAAACCTTTGTGATAAGAAATTTTTCTAGTGAATTTTACTTCTTGCTTTTGTGGGTTCTTCGTACCATTAAAATTCAGAAGCTTCTCAATTTCTTCTTTAGGATAGTTATTTTCTGCAAGTATGACTTTAAGCTCTTCTTTATGGGCTTCTTTTTTATCTGCAGTAGAAACTATTTTATTAATTTTTTCTAAAAACTGACTTGCTACATTTTTCTTAATAGAAACTGGATGATACGAATTGAAATCCAGTAGTCTTTTAGTATTCATTGGTTTTTTATACCAACTAGTGAGGAATTTTTCATCTTCATAATAGATAGTAATATCTAAGAAGTTTATTCTTCTTTCTTTTTGAAGTTCAATAGTGAACTTAAGGGAATCATCTAATTCATTGAATGAGTCTAGAATTCTTTCTGGAACAATTTCTGAGCTATCTATTATAAATAACATGTCATCCATGTATCTGCTATATAAGCAGAAGTATGTGGGTTGTACTAGTATCTTTTCTTCTAGTTTTCCCACATAATAGTTAGCTAAGAGTGGGGAGAGTGGGGAGCCCATAGCTAGCCTCGATTTTTGAATGAAAAAAGTTTTCCCAAATTGAAAGTAGTTGTTCTGCAAAGAGAAAGTAAGCATTTCAAAAATTCCTACTAATATGTTTTTTTCCTTGTTGTGAAAAACTATTAGGTCTGCCAAGTCTTCCGCTATAAAGTCTATAAGTTGATCTATATTAATGTGAGTATACATAGACACTATATCTAAACTACCCATAATAGGAGAATCTAATTTAGGAAGAAGTTCTAGTTTTTCTTTTAGCTGCATTGAGTTTTTAATCAAGTTAGGTGGCTCTTTTAAAAGATTCTGAAGGTGTGACTTTAAAAAATAGTTTAGATTTGAAAGAATATAGTTTTTTGAGTCTATTATTGGTCTAATTGGTTGGTGTTCTTTATGCAGTTTGACTATTCCATATATTTGAGGTAATCTGAACTGGTAATCTGAACTACTTTCAATTTGGGAAAACTTTTTCATTCAAAAATCGAGGCTAGCTATGGGCTCCCCACTCTCCCCACTCTTAGCTAACTATTATGTGGGAAAACTAGAAGAAAAGATACTAGTACAACCCACATACTTCTGCTTATATAGCAGATACATGGATGACATCTTATTTATAATAGATAGCTCAGAAATTGTTCCAGAAAGAATTCTAGACTCATTCAATGAATTAGATGATTCCCTTAAGTTCACTATTGAACTTCAAAAAAAAAAAGAAGAATAAACTTCTTAGATATTACTATCTATTATGAAGATGAAAAATTCCTCACTAGTTGGTATAAAAAACCAATGAATACTAAAAGACTACTGGATTTCAATTCGTATCATCCAGTTTCTATTAAGAAAAATGTAGCAAGTCAGTTTTTAGAAAAAATTAATAAAATAGTTTCTACTGCAGATAAAAAAGAAGCCCATAAAGAAGAGCTTAAAGTCATACTTGCAGAAAATAACTATCCTAAAGAAGAAATTGAGAAGCTTCTGAATTTTAATGGTACGAAGAACCCACAAAAGCAAGAAGTAAAATTCACTAGAAAAATTTCTTATCACAAAGGTTTATTTGAGGCTTTAAAGAGAATTAGTAAAAAATACAATATTAGGCTAGCTCCAAGTTTAGAGAACAAAGTTAAAATTTTTTTCCCTAAAATAGTTCAAAGAGAAGAAGATATTTTAAAAATGCAAGGAGTAGTTTATGAAGTAAATTGTAGTTGTGGACTATCTTACATAGGTGAAACAGGTCGCAGACTAGAAACTCGTATAGCTGAGCATAAAGCAGCTATAAAAAATTGCTCCAACAAGACTGGATTAGATAGGCATGTTAGAGAAACTGGGCACAGCATGGATTGGAATTCCCTTAAAGTAATCAGTTTCCAAAGCAATTTCCAAAAAAGAAAACTGAAAGAAGGAATAGAGATTGAGAAAAATCAAAATTCCATCATCAATGACTGCAAAGGATTTTCCCTGCCTAACATCTGGCAGGATTTGTTGAAAAATAACCTTAACCGTCAAGGTTAACCGTAACCGTCAAGGTTAACCGTAACCGTCAAGGTAAACCGTAACCATGATAGTGACAAGCAAAAAGTGACAACAACAAGAGAGCCTGAAGAAGGAGAAGAGTTTTCTCCGAAAATTTGCTATAAATGAAAAAATTTCCTAGTAAATACCCATAAGTTGCTTTTGATTATTAATGGCTATTTTGACGATAAAACTAAATAGTTTTAATGCAATAGTTTGCAGACATAAAGCCCGCAAATATATTTTGCTAAAACAACATTCAATGTTTTATTATTTTATCGCTGGCAAGATGAGCTAGGACGACAGAAATAAAAATCCCTGACTTAGTTCGATTTGCCACAAATTTCCCTGACTTTTCCGTATCAAGGGAAATTCCCTGACTTTTCCAGATTTTCCAGGTCTGTCACCACCCTGTTGGTAGAAATCCTGCTTTGAGTTGGGGGATCAGCTTATATGTGGGCCAATAAAAATAGGGCTAGATTTCCGTGAATTCTCCAGCGGAATTTATCAACAGATTTGTTTACATTTTAGACCATGGCACAACAACTTTCCGCATGTTGCTGCGCGATTGTTTCTTGACCTCAAAACTATCGCACAGCGACACGATCATAGTATCAACTGTGCCCACCACTTTAAGTTTAAATTTGGCAGTGTAACTAAAACGTTTCCTTTTCAAAGACATCATGAATAGCAATTAAAGAAAATATCTGCCACAAGGACGGTGGTCAAAAAGGTGAACAAACTAAACACAAGAACACAGTGCCCATGCAATCTGAAAGGAGAAATGCATAGGTTCATGCAGCAAGCAAGCTGTGCATACGTTGTTCGCAAAACCAGAGACAGTACAACCGTCAGTTGTCCTTAAAAATGCAAAATGACTCTGCGCTGCCCCTCCCCACATCTTCCTCGATCTTTCATTACGACACTCCTCCCAGCTCCGTACAAACTCCTGAACTGAGGAAAATTTTTCTGAGGGAGTTTTTTTTCCAGTTACAAGGTATGATCAACTTTTTTTTTTAAATCGGCGTATAATCAGCAGAACCTATATTTTAAACTTTTTTAGCAAATAATCCGTGCAATATATGACAAAAATTGCAGTATTTGATTTTGCAGTTCTTAACTTTGTTTTTAACAGTTCTTGAATTCAAAGTGTTCTATTCTACGAGGGCCATCACCTAAAATGGAAAAAAACAAAATGATTTTGGAACCTCCTTAGTGCTTGATTTTAGAGTTTCTCACAGTTTTAAATTAAAATCACTCTGTTCTATGAATACTGTCAAAAGCATAGGAGCAGCAAATATAGTGTCAACTGGGCATATGTACTGTGGAGCAGATGAAGAAGCATAAAGCAAGATTGAGGAGAGTAGAATGAAAATATTGTTTCATATTCTGAATGTAAAAAGTCCTTTGCCATAGGTCTCAAACTAATGTGAAACACTAGAACATTTATACATGAGTACCAAATTTCGAGGATGACGTAACCAGCGTCCCAAAGTGTATAATGCAGATGCTTTAAATTATTCTCTGTGCATGAAATTTTCATAAAAATAAACTGAAACTGGTCCAAGGGTGACCAAAGTATAGTCACAAAATTTAAAGAAACAGTTATCCCATACATGAGACTGACGAAGAGGGGGGGGGATGAACTTTTTAAACAGGTGAGAAATCTGAACATGCAGCAAAATAGTGTGAATATAAATAATAATGCATCATGAACAAGATGAAATTGTTCACTGTAATTTATTTACGTAAATATTAAACTAGAGTACATCACTGTATTCAAAATATAATGGTTTTAAAAGATATTGCTTTAAACATAAACATAGCTTATATTTTCTTGTTTTGTTTTACTTCCTAGACATCAGCACAAGTTTCCACTTGCAAGCAAACTTTGCTTTCTTTGCAAGTTCCATAGCTACCAGTCATAGCCAAAAGTTCTGCACCAGTAGAACGAAAGTCAATTTTGATGTTCGAAGTCAACTTATACAGCGTAATGGTAAAGTCAGGAATACATATTATACATCATTTTAAAGGAGACTTTATGCTGAAATCCAATATCTTTATAGAATGTTATTACCAGTAATAGAAGTGAAGTTACAAGCAAAAATGTGCAAGTGAGGAATCACAAATTCAGTTCTGAAAAAGTGTTTGCGCCCCTCTAATCCACTATAGCTTTCTCCGACATCCGCTAGTGAGATATAAAAGGATGTAGAATCGTCTGCCGACTTAGAGTGGGTCGCTGCTGGCCTAATGGTCAGCGTTCGTGACTGCCATGGAGATAACCTCAGGTTCGATCCTGGGCAGGTACGAACCACTAAATACCCGCCGTGCGTCAGATGGGCACGTTAAGCCGTCAGACCCCGAGTACTGGCTCCCCAGTAATAAATAAGGGCGTCTTCCTCCCCCTTTCTACTTCGCTTCCGTCTCACTTTCCTATCAGGCACTCTAGCCCAAATCTCCTAGCTTCCTATTTCTAAGGGTTGTTTAAGACCTGGGGTCAGACACTCCCTTTCTAAAATCCTCTACATATGATCTGATCTGCCGACTTAGTGTTGTGGTTCTCTGTGATGTTGTGCGGTGCTTCGTTCCCTTTGTCCCCCCTCCACACGGACTGGTGTCACGGATCACCCTCTCCTCTCACTACATTTTTCTGTTTGTCTTTCCTGTTGAGTTCACTTACTCCGATCTCCTAGCTTCCTATTTGTTAGGGCAGTTTTATACCTGGAGTCAGACACTCCCTTCCTAAAACTTCTTCAAATATCGTATCGTGCCGACTTAGAGGGCCGCGGGTGGCTTACATTCATGACTGGACAGAAAGGACCTCAGGTCCGATCCCAGGCAGGTACGAACTCTCGATCTACTAAATATCCGCTGTGCGTCGGATGGGCACGTTAAGCCGTCGGACACCGGGTACTGGCACCCCGATAATAAATAAGGGTGCCTTCCTCCCCCCTTTTTACTTCGCTTCCGTGTCACTTTCCTATCGGGCACTCTAGCCCAAATCTCCTAGCTTCCTATTTCTAAGGGTTGTTTAAGACCAGGCGTCAGACACTCCGTACCTAAAATCCTCTACATATGATCTGCCAACTTAGAACGCAGCTGCTTGTAGTCAGTTGATAGAAGTCTATGCAGAATTCCTGGTGATATTTGAATTTTGGAATGTCAAAGACACAAAAATTGGTCCTGCCTCTTCAAACCAGGGCAAAAATTATTACTTTGCGTGAACTTGGATTCAGTAGTCGTAAAATTGCTGTTAAATGTGGCTGTGATTATTCCACTGTCTTGCGCACCATTAAAAGAGTTGCAGAAACTGGATGTGCGGGAAACAGAAAAAGAACAGGTCAACCAAGGCTGTGTACTGAATGTGATGATCGCATATTGATTTGTCATTCTTTAAAATCAAGGTTTAAAACAGCCACTGATTTAAGAAATGAGTGGGAGAATGAAGTAGGCATTATTGCATCTGCATGTACAGCATGCCGTAGGCTATAAAAAATGGACTGACTGCACAAAAACCTTTCCTTACTGAACAACAACAGCTCAAAAGAATTGTTTGGGCCAAGGCCCACAATAATCAGTGGCCTGCACAGTCACCGGATCTTAATCCCATAAATAATCTGTGGGTGAGATTGAAGCAAAAGATCTGTCAAGGATCAACATCTAAAACAGCATTAATTGAGTCTGTAAGGGCCGTATGGCACTGTGTTATCACCAGTGGACAACTACACAGTGCGTCAAAGAATTTTTAAGACGGGGTCTTTAAAATGAAATAGAAACAAGAAATTATAATTTGTTTTGGTTTGTTATTCAAAATAAGTCCCTCCGGCTTCAATACACTTGTTACAGCGATTTAATAATGATTCGAATGCCTGTTCCAGTTCACTTTGCGGAATTGCCTCCAAAGCACGCAAAGCTGTTTGTATGGTCAAAATATCATCAAATTAACACCCTTTTAACGTCATTTTAAGTTTTGGGAACAAAGAAAAGTCGCAGGGTGCTAAATCAGACGAATACGGAGGATGATTCAACACACAGACGTTATTTTTTGCCAAAAATCTAGGAAGAAGAAGTGAGGTGCGACTGGGTGCATTATCGTGCAACAAACACCAACTGTTTTCATCCCGATATTCTGGACGAATGCGACGAATTCTGCCCATCAAACGCCTCAAAACATTTAAATAAAACTCACCAGGAATTGTTTGTCCACTTGGAATAAATTCTTTGTGGATAATACCCTTACTATCGAAGAATGTAATGAGCATTGTTTTGATTTTTGATGGAACTTTTCTTGTTTTATTGGCTTGTGGCGAGTTTTTTTACTTCCATTCCGCACTTTGTCGCTTTGTTTTAGGATCATATTGAAAACACCGTGTTTCATCACCAGTAACAATCGATTTTAAGAAGTTTGGATCATTTTCAGCAGCTGAAATGATGTCTCTGCAATGTGCTCTTCTCCTTGATTTTTGTTCATTGGTTAACGTGTGTGGAACAAATTTAGCACAGACTTTTGTTTTGCCCAAATCTTCGTGCAGGATGTTTCGAATCATTTCTTTGTTGATGTTTAAAGACTCTTCCACCATTCGTAGTGGCGCACGTCGATTGTTTTCCATGAAATCACGCACTTTATCAATAATCTCGGGTGTCCTCGATGATTTTGGTCTTGCAGTATGCTTATCATCTTCTAGCGTCTCTCTTTCCTCCAAATAACGTTTGTGCCACAGGAAAACATTTGATCGACTTAAACAAAACTCACCGTAAACTTGTTTCATCATTTGGTACGTTTCCGAGGCACTTTTACCAAGTTTTGCATTAAATGTAATAACAGCCCTTTGTTCCATCTTAATCATTCAACATGAAAACAATTTTACTTCCCTAATGAATGGCCATTTCGTTTGAGTTACTTTAACAACTGTGCAGTACTTTTGGCAGAAAGCAAGCAGATAGTCATGGTTTATAACGCATTCGCGATTACACTGGTGGCGCCACCGTAGGCTGAAATCTAGCGCCAGTCTTAAAAATTCTTTGACGCACTGTGTAGAGAAGCTCATTAGTTCCATGCCAAGAAGATGCACTTTGTTACTAAGAAACCATGGTTATCCAATTAAGTATTAAAGCGTATTTTGCTTGTTGGTAAGTTATTTCAAGTGCCCTGCAAGTTTCAATAATGTACAGTAATTTTACATTAAATGCATTGTACACTAATTTCACAAATTCTACTATTTTTTGCTTTTTAGGACTAGATGCTGTACTTTTGCTTGTAACTTCCCTTCTATTACTGGTAATAACATTCTGTAAAAATATTTGAATTCAGCATAAAATGATGTATAAATATGTATTTCTGACTTTACCATTACGTAGTATAAGTTGACTTCAAATATCAAAAATTGACTTTCGATCTACTGGTGCAGGACTTTTGGCCACGATTGTATATTTGTCTTTTGTTGACTCTGCAGCTTCACAGCATCCATTGCTTAATTTTTCTTTCTTGTGATATCTGCCCTTCCCATTTCTTCATTGTAGCTTTTCTTTCATTTTTTATGCCCTCAGATGACAATTTTATCCACCATGCTGAAAGAACTTTCAACCTGAGGACCATGAATGCATATCAAAGCTTTCACTATTTCAGATAAATGGTGTAACTTTGAGAAATATGAATACTTTTGAACAAAACACTGTATAAGTTCTTACAAAGTTTTTATCTTTATCACTACCATTTTCAGAAGCTTTTTTCACACTTATCAAGCTGAAATGCAAACATTTATGGTGTGGGGGAGGATAATATTGAACAACAACAAAAGATACAGGGAAACATTACGGGGGGGGGGGGTACAATTATGGACAAAATATTCTGCATCTGACTTTCATTTCCTGACATTTCAAGCTGAAATAAAATACTTATGGAATAAAAGATTTAACAGTACTGAGCAGAATGAAACACCATGAGAAAAAAAAATTACATCTATAGGAAAAATCTTTACTCCGTGTAACTTCCATTTTCGAAAGTTCTGAGCGATAAAATACTGTCCCCAAATAAAGCTCCCAAAAATTTCTCTTCAGTTTTTCTTAATGACAAAAAAAAAAAAAAAAATTGGAATTCCGTGAATCTGAAGAAGAATTTTATGTATGTTACTCACGCAAGGGCCCTTCCAACAAATTTATCAATCTCATGTTGATTTTATGTTATCTCTTTCTAACTTTATAGAATAATAATAACTTAAGAAAAACACATGCAGGTTGAAAATTCATAAATGTCATGGCAGTTAAAGAAAAGAGAAAGTTAATCAGTCATATTTCCACACAGCTTTCAAATTTGATTTTAATATTCAAAAAACAAATGATCACAAGAGGCTCAAAGAAACAAAATAGTTAACATATCTGCACAGTGAGTAGCATTACTATGCTCAAAGCTTTTTTTTTTTTTTCTTTTTTTTTGTTCCAAAAATGAAATGTGATGAAATGGGTATAATTAACCCTACATTATTTTTCTTTGTTTTTTCTTTTTTTATTATTTTTACCAATAAACCATAACATAATGATGATTTAAGTTCATAAAATGCAAAGGGATAAAAACAAAGACAGGAGACATGTTTCTGAACTGTGTTCCATAATGCAACAGATAAGTAAAAAAAAATTATAAAACCAAATAAACACCAAGCAACAATAACAAACTGTGAAAGGGGGCTTAATTTTTAAAACTGTATACAATATGTAAAAAAACATTTTTTACACTTCATGATACAACATACCAAGCATTTTTTTTTTTACTGGTCAAAAGAAAATGACCCATTTTAACTCTTTCCCAGTGTCACTAAAAAAAGCCAGTACACACTATGTATCATTGCAAAATTACCTAAAACATTACTATCAATTGCTATCATTAGGACATAGGAACAGCCAATGGCAAAATTCTTGGCACATTATTCATTCACTTGAATTTCATTTTTGACCTGTTCATCTTATCTCAATTTAGTACACTCCCTACATTTTCTTTGTTGCCACATAATTTTAAACACATATTTCTTCTTTCTTTCTTTTTGTGATGGGAAAGAATTAATTCTTTTTTATGCTTAGCAATACAATTTCCATTTTTTTTTTCAAGATCAGTAAGCAGCAATCACAGTCAAACAGGAAAAACAGCTTGCAATGCTTAAAGAGCACTACAGCTGCTGAAAAAAGATCTAAAACAAGACTAGTAAACATACTGAAAATACGAATCATTATAAATAAATACAGATCACTGATTTTATACTTAATCTTCATAGTACCTATACAAGAATCACTATGCAAAACAAAAAGGATTTGACTAAAGCTAATGATCTTTATTAATGACCAATAAAAATCACACAATATAAACTTATGAGGATTTAGTTACGATTCTGGTAATAATATTAAAAATATACTTATCTGACACATACCAGTGTGGCAGCAAGCTTTGATGGTAATCTATGAACAAACACTACAAATGCAAAATTATTAACAAAGGAAAAAAAAAACAGCATACAGCATTCTTCACCTAAAAAAAAATGGTGGAATGAAAAACTTGCGGGCAGTTTTAACTACCTTTTGATATCTTAAAAGTTTTATCTCATAAACTACAAATAGTAATTTATTGAGCAACCTAAAAGTAAAGGAGCTCATATTGCAGACATAAACAAAATCTTAACAGCTCTGTTGTTTTGTTTTTCTACGCACCCACATTCCTCTAAAATGCTTATATCTAAATTTTCCTGTATAGTAAATAACAAATACACACTGCAGACTGATGTCATCTGCTCTGAAGTAAATTGTCAAACTATATAAAAGTATGTTCCAAAATGAAGATCAAGCTGACACATGTGTGCATCATCATATAAAAAAAAATAATAATAATCACAGCATTAAAAATTTAATAACCACATAACATGCATGCTCTTAACTCTCATAGATGATTACCAGCTATTAAAATTAACAAAACAACTACATCATTAAATTTGCTAATTATGGTGTTTCGGTCTAATTTCATCATGCATACATACTGTTAGGCTATGTCATCGTAAGTCATGTTGGTGTTTGTATTTTATATCAGATGTTACCTAGAACTCGCAGAGATATGGAGCATAATAATGTTAACTATTAGTTACTAAACAAATAAAAAATTATATATGACTGTTCCACTAAATTAAATTTCTTTTTCAAAAAAAAAAACAACTTAATTAGTAGTGTATTTCTATTAACTCACAATTCATGCTAAATCTTACATATTTATGTCTCCAAAATATTCAGTAACACATTGTAGAAAGACTTCATAGCTTTTTTGTTTGTTTCTTTTTCTCCAGCCCATAATTCTTTATGTGCATCTCTAATATTCTGTTAAATGGATTTGCCTAACCTAATTGGTCTTGCACATTTAGAGTTCTTTTCTATATAGAGCAACAAACTGTTATAAAAACAGTTGTCATTTGTTACTAGAATATTGTTTAATCCAACTTGCATTTTGTCACAAATGTACTGATGTCTCATGAACATCATGTCAAGATGCTTGCACTACTAAAACATGTCTGCTGACTTAATGACTTACGCCTACAAATGCACAGAAAATTTTTATGCTGCACTACATTTTGCTATCACCATAAAAAAATTCAGCTGAAGTCTTCAGTATATTGCAGGATGTATATAATACATCTGTGCTTCTCCATAATGTAGCACATAAGTGGTATTAAATGGTTTAAGAAAGACATGGCACCCATCCTTACCATGATCATAGTGACACTGATGGCTTCCTCAGTCACTACAGTAGTTGGAGGATTCAGACCACCTGCCTTACCCCTATAGCCTCAAAAAAAAAAAATCTTCAGCTTAATCTAGTATAAGCACCACTCCAACATGCCATCTGCACTTTTGTGACATAAAGCAATTTAGATTGGAGCAATGGTCTACAAAACCACATAACTGTTCCTCAAATTTTCCCTTAATAAAATCATTATTCTTTACAGAACAGTCCTTACAGTTGTTTTTGCAACATATCTATCTAATGAAGTTTACAATAATTTTTGTTTTCACACGACACTTTAAATTCAAGAATTTTGCTTTATTAACGGGTGTAAAAAATCATTTTAAAATCTAGTCTTAATAATTTTGGCAATTTTAACAAATCATGGGAGCAAATGGAAGTAAAGTTCAGTTTCAATGAACAAAAAAAAAAAGCTATTGCATCAGTAAACACAAAATTGCCTTACTAAATTTCTTTCTAAGGTTACTCATAACTTACAGTGTGTAGCCTTTTTTCCCCCACAAAATCTTATACTTTGAGTTCTTGATAAATCATGTGTCACCACTGTTGCTACACAGGCTCTAACTCCACATCATGACATACTTCCACTTCCCCAACTCAAGGAACTTATCTTAATACAAAAGAATGTTATGAAGTAATCAAATTTGAATAAAAAAATTACACAGTACTTCATACAAACACCACAATATTTCTCAAAATCAGAAATAGTCATAATTTTCTTATTGCTGGACGTTACATTCAAATAACTTAACAATCTCCATATTTGCTATGTGGCTTACATTGAAGCTACAATCTTTCAAACATCAGGAAGTGTGTTTTCTGATCAAAAAGAGTTTATAGTTTAAGTGATTAGACTTCAAATAATAGCTTACAACTCCTGGTGCCAAAATATGCTTTTTGACTAAAACAAACTCCTTTCAAGTGTAATTTCCAAACAAAGCAAATTCGTTTAGCGGCCTCATTACCTAAAGCATGTACTCTGTAAAATATATGATTGAAAAAAATGGGAGAATCTGTTGCTTTTTTGAAAACCTTTACCACAAATCCATAAAAAAAAACTTGATAAATAATAATGGAGTGAAGGAAAATGTAACTACTTGCATTCAAAGAGATCATTTTTCCATGTTCTTGCACAATGCCTCACAAAATAATAATAAAAACAATTCTTGACAAGAACTTCTGAAAGCCTATGGAAGCTTCTTTGGAGATTTTTCGTCAGTTTAATGACCACTGTGAGCAACTTGATGGGCCATAAACAGTTGTCTGTCCCCAATTTAGGGCTGCTAGTTCCAGGGAAGGGTGGGAGCCAATGCTCAAGACAAATGCAACATCCACATACCTGCCAACTTTCAGAAACCAAAATCCGTAAAAAAACTAATCGATATATTCAATGAAATTACTTGTCACACATATTGATTAAATGTACCGAACATATCGATTAAAAAACGATGTTACCTAAATCAAGTATCAACTTTTAATTGATATGATTACAAATGTTTGAATTTATTGGGATGTTTATTTCAATTAAAATAGAATCTATACATAATTTCTCATTACTATGCTATCATTATGATCTATAAAAAGATTAAAATTTATTTTTATGGAAGTTTCATCTGCATCTAAAGGGAAGGATGTTTCACCCTTTGACCACCAAATCCAATAGGAATAGGATCGTATCCTACACCGTCACGGAACAAACTAAAATGTTTACAAAAATGAACCATTTTCATGCTAGGTTTATCTTACAGAGAGACAGACGATGAGACATTCAAATAAATAAAATGAAATAAATGAGTGCCTGAGGGACACTAATTAATAAATTATGCTCAACTAAAAACGAAGTGAGCAAACGTTTTGCACAAATCGCATCCAGTTTATTATAACTTTGAACAAAGGAAATTAATTTCGTATTTTTTTCCACGCAGTCAACATTAAAATAGAAATATGAATAGTAATATCATTCCTTCCACCACGCGAAACACTGAAATTGCATCGACATGTAGTGCAAAATGCATATTTTTTTGAAGATTTTGCAATACACTGGAATTTTACAGAATACGCATCACGGAATGTTTGATAGTAGTACCCCCACCCCCTTTATATTGCTGCTCATAGCGAATCACTAATACTAAATTTATTGATACTTGAAAAAAAAATGCAAGTAAAACTGCTATAGTAAAACAGTAACAGCTTAAAGAGATGCAATTTGCAGAGGGGAAAATCCCAACTACGGAGTTATCCGATCGAGCTGGTCAGCTAGGAAAGCTGTGATCAACTGAAAGTCTCTATCATCAAGAAACAAAGGTTTAGATTTTAGTTATGAATGTCATCTCTCTCCTCTGCCCCCCCCCTCCCCATTTCTCATAAACCGATCAATGTCTTGCAGCAGCATTAAAAAAGTTTACGAAATCTGCGGCATCCTTTATACACCCCAATGGCACTGATTTTATAGTTGTCTTCCCTTCCTGTTCCCCCTTCCCACCCCCATCTTACTGAACAGAGCTTCTCTAGTTATTCCTTTGCAAAAACAATCTGGGAACACCCCTTCTCTCCTCCGACTGGACCACCCCCTCTCCCCTGCAGTAAACTAGCACAATGTGTTTAGCCGCCGGAACAAGATCAATGCTGTCTTTTACATCAGGCATCATGGGAAATGATGCAGCCATTTTGTCCCCTGCTCTCTTTGTGGTGTAGTCACGGCACAAAACGTTGGAACCGGGGTTTTAACTCCGATCTTATATCTCTACAAAAAAAAAATGGACCCTAACATGACAAGTTTTAGAATACATGTACTTTGTTTTAGAAAATGAAAATCTCTAAATATCACGTAATTCGGTTTGATAGAAGTTACGAAACCAATGGTTATTTTTTTTTACAAACATATGAAGTAAAAAAAAAGTCTACTCCCTCCCTAGATTAAATTCATGCTGTCAAAATCCAGATATTTTAAAATTACAAATTGTTTTCTAAAAACCCAAAATTTTGCACCTACAAAAAGTGTGGATTTGCAAAAGCAACAAACTTCTTCTCTATGATACTTTGTTGTTTTACTTACGAATCCCTTAGTATGAATTAATTGATAGGTGGTATATTTTGCATGTTTTTGCTTTATTATAAAACATTTTTTTTTGTGCCTGTTAATTTCTAAAAAACACGCACGCTGTCGTTTTATAATTAAGAATTCCATCCAAACCGGTCAACTTTTACAGAAGTTATTGTGAAAAAATTCGGACAAACATCTTGCGCATGTGTGCACTGTCTCCATGAGTGCTGATAATAACCATTTTCAATAGGATTGATCTACTATTGGGTGCTGGACAGCGCACTGAAATTTCATCACAATCATGCTTTGATTTTATGCAAGTCATCACGCAAAAGGGCGGAAGAATAAATCCCGCTCCTATGTCCTGACCTTTTGACCTTTTTCAATAGGAGTTCGATGAATTAGCATGGACACCAACTTACTAATTTCGTTGAATCCAGCCAAGACATCATGCAAATTATCATATGGACAGACAAATCTGGAACATATTACACTTCCTCAATGGTTGGAAAGCGTAGAAAACTTACTGACCAGCAAAATAAATCATTGCTGGAGAAGCACTGGGTCGAATGAGCATTAGAATTTTTTTTTTTTTAACTTCTTATTATACCGCATTCATTCATTAGGTCAAATTTATTGCTAGAGAAGTTACGAAACCATGCCCCAAAATTCATTTTTAATTTCACAAAGCTGGCAGCTTTTGTTTTAATTTAGTCATGTTGGGTATCAATATGGGCTTAAAAATTCCACAGATCTTAATTTTTTTTTCTACGATAACTACGTTCTGAGATGGCATTTCGAACTGGGAGTAATAAAGACAGATGCTCCAATGCAGGACGGATCTTGATTTATCCACAGATCTTGATTTTTTTTTTTCTACGATTACGTTCTGAGATAGCATTTTGAACTGGGAGTAATAAAAACAGATGCTCCAATGCAGGACGCCCGCTGGCCTGAGGAATAGCTACTGGGAGGATGAACAATGCATTCTCTGATAAGTGGGAGGGGGTCAACACAGGGAGAGATAAAGAAGCCCAGCTGCAGTTCGGTTTATGTGCGGTGCAAGCTCTTTAGCGTTTGAAACAACCCAAAACATGTGGGAAAACTGCGGACGAATGTTCCCAAATAAACACATGTAACTGAAAAATGTATTTGTAACTTACGTCAGTGGTTCATTTTAAATGGATTAAGTTAAATAAAAAGTTTTAATGCTGGGTGCAAAATCATCAGAAAAAAAAAATCTGAAAGAATCGCCAAATCTGTAATATTAACACTTTGCCCATAAAACAACTCACATTTCCGTAAATTTTACAGGTAAATCGTAAAACCTGGCAGGTATGCATCCATGCCTCACCAGGATTCGAACCCAGGCCCATCTGAGATGGTCATAAGCTAGTGCCTAAACCACGGTGACACAGTGGTTTAGGCACTAGTCATCAGGGTGACACTATTTCTTCAATATTATTCTCCTATTTACTTCCATATTATTCTCAAATAACAGGGGGTATTATTCTTAAATAATAGGAGAATAATAACCTCCTAGAGAAACAGAGGTTGAGAAACTGCTTTAAAGGGGGGGGGGCATATACTTTAACTCACTACAGAAGATACAATGCCTGTACTTCAATATTTTGTACCAATCTTTATCTAAAGCCATACTCTTTATTTTTAAACGCTGTACAATTCTCAGACATGAAACACATTTTGAATACTTACTTTCACATCAGCAATGGCATTTCAGTTAAATCTGGGAGAAACAAGTGAAAAAAAATATATATTAAAAAAATTGGTGACAATCATACAACTGGAATATTATGATCTACTGATACATTTGTACTGACACATTTAAAATTTTCTATGATAATAAATCAGTATAAATAGTTCACAATAGATATATGGTGAATATCGCTATGTGGAATAATAGATATACGATAAAATGTCAAAGTTACTTCTGTTTCACACATTAAAATTCTATCAAAAAAACAACCAGCTTCAACTTTCGTCGATCAACCCATAAAAAACATCAAAGAGAATACAAGTAAAAAAGTCTTACATTTTAGACTTTAAAAGGTTAAGACTTTTTACTTGTATTCTCTTTGATTTTTTTCATGGGTCGATCGAAGAAAGTTGAACCTGGTTGGGTTTTTTTTTTCATAGAATGTTAACGTGTGAAACAGAAGTAACTTAGACATTTTATCGGATAACAAATCAAGGTTTCGCAAATGACTTGAGCAATTTCAATGTTTTTGATGCATACAGAACATTCTTTCAATAAAAATATTCTTAATACATCACCAGGATGTATTTTTTATTCTTAAAAACAAACATACACAGTCACACTTGAACAGTCACAGAAAGTGATATGAAACTGCATGAAAAATGTTCAGCTGAAGTAATCTTGACATGTGACGTAACTAACGGAAGTTCCACATAATAAAGATAATCAATGCACCACAGCTCCACAGATTTTTTTTTTCTTTAATGACATTTGTGCTCTTACGGAGTATTTTATTCCACCATTTTCTTGAATTCCATTTAGCCACTAAGTTAAGCTGCTGAGTTCTCCTCATGCTGTCTTTGTGTACATCCTATGACCAGTCCCATTGTGAAGATGAATAGTGCAATGTTGAAAGAGACACTGGCATTCCAAATAGAGGTCATCCATACCCTAGAGCACAGGCTGCACAAGTTCAGGAAGGAGGGAGTATTTTTCTCAGAAGGAGGTGTAGAACAAGCCAGAGGTAGAATGCACATAAACTCTGGGAGTGCGAAGAACAGAGATAGTCACGGTGGCTTGAGGTTCATTTTTAAAGATGGGATTCAGTCCTAATATGAATGAAGTGAGATATGCCAGGAGAAAAGACTGGTTTACCTACAGATACGGTAGAAACCATGTAGCAGGAAACTTGTCCATGAAATTTAAGTTTCTTCGTGAAGGTGACATAGCATCAGGGAAACAAATGTTCAAGCACAGATATATTGATAGAGGGCAAGCTGCTGATTTGATGGCAAAGTATTAAATAAATTATTAGGTTTTAACAAGTTGACTATGTTAAATTGGGTTCATGATAATATTTCTGGCTAGTGACTTCTTTCCTCAGTGGCATGGTAATATCTAAAGGTAGAAAGAGCTGGAAGGCAGAACCAGTAGGAAAACCAAAGCACAAAAAAGGCAATTGAAACCTCTCATTTTATTAATGGAATTTTGAACATGCATACTTAACAGGCAGAAATGACAAAGCTACATACATGTGGAACACCTGATTATCACTCTGTCAGCTGGTATGTTCTTGCAGAAATTTTAGTAATGTGTGAGATGACATATTATGCCAAAAATGTTTAAATTCTGACAAAATTACACAAATTGTATCAGTGAATTTGATTTGCCTGATGCAGTGACTATATTAATAATGACATACTGATGATATGGGATCACTACTAGTTTGTTAGCGAAGAAAGCAAACCAATTGACCCAGGGCAAATTAATATTAAGATTCTAACTTACAGCAAATTCAAGTTGAACATTGCTCAAATGCTCCCCATTTTCTCAAGTTTCATAATCTAGAATCTAAACTACAAATAAACTTTGCAGAAACAAATTACTGCATGTTAGGAGTGATAAAAAAACAACATTTGTTTCAAAAGTTCTGTCTCTAGTGAAAAAAGGTCATGCGAGGTGATTCTTATGATATGTAGAAAAAAACTGGGTCATGTGGGTCAACATCCTGCAGCTCTACCAGACATCTAAATGTCAGGGCTTTCGAAATTTCACTTTGAGGTGTGTCTAAGACCACTTAACTGATACACATTAAAAAGTGTGACCCTCTGGGCAATACATACGCTTTAACCATAAACTCAAAAAGAATCTTACGGACTTTAGACTGTTCTTGGTGCAGCTCTCTGCGCTAAGCTGAACAGAGCTTCTATGCTAAAGACAGCGATACATATGTCGAACAAGTATCGTTGGTGGTCAGTACATAAATGTTCTTTTTCGATGTCCAGAAGAATCACCTGTATTTTCTTGAATTTCGATACAGCTTTCACCCATGATCTATCAATGGGGCTGGAGTATTCTTTTGTGATGCTGGTTGATTTATCAGTGAGCTGAAACAAGTGACAGAGTTTGTTCCATATAGCATGCACACAAACCAGAGCAATGGGACAAGCTCCTTTACTGCACCACGTGATGCCCTTCTCTCTCAGCTTATCAAGTCACAAAAGTTGTTTTTTTTTTCTTTCTATTTTTTATCACCCCTACTGCCACGAATAATACTACCTTGACACAAAAATTCAGATTCAAAAATTTTGAGGTGTACTTCATCTTATTTCAGAAACACCAATCGAGAACTTTAATAAAAAAAAAAAAGAGAGAAGTTCAAAGATTTCTTGAAAACCATGCATTTTTCTTTTGATTTTCCTCTCTGTGAACTACTGATACTTGATTACTTTTTTTTTTTTTTTTTTTTTTTTGATTGGAGGTTTAACGACCACCGTGAGCAACTCAATGGGCTATAAGCAGTCGTCCGTCCCTAATTTAGGGTCACTGGTTCCAGGGAAGGGAGAGAGCCAGTGCCTCAAGACAAACACAACATCCATGCCTCACCGGGATTCGAACCCGGACCCCGTTCGGGCGAATGATCAGAGGCCATCGCTTAGACCACTGCGCCACCGGGCGGCATATACTTGATTACATATTATATTTATCATTTCCTATAAAGTACACAAATTTTGCGTATGTTTATATAGAACGAATCAATTAACAGGAACGGTGAGACCTGTATTCTTACAAGGGATTCAGGAGCATCCCAGCAATGTTTTTCACTGTCACACGCAAAATATACACCACATACGCCCACAAGTGTGTATGCCGACAGCATGGCAGCAAGCATTTGCGCAATGCCCAAAAGCATTGCACTGAGAATGTGAAGGTGGGTTTAGTTCCCTCAAAGCTTTCCATCACATCACCATATTTCTCATTCACTATAACAAGAAAATAATACCATAATAAGTGCAAAAACAGTACAGAAAACACATAAATGGATAACAAAAAAAAAAAAAAAAAAAGGGCAGATATAACAAAAGTAAAATTATGCCTTTGAAGATAAAAAAAAAATGCAAAATAAATACAACCCTGTCTCTGGAATCCTGAAAACAATTACAAATTTAGAAGTAAATTAAATCAGGAAAGAATGAGCAGGTGAGATAACCAAAGTGACACAAACTGAATTTGCCCCACAAAAATATGCTTCAGTGATATAAACTGAGGTGCCACTTTATTATGACCACCTGGCAGTTTTAAGCAAATTAGCTATGGCTGCACTTTTTGCCACCAGAGGGCGAGGTTAGTATAAAAATGGAAAGTTTGGTGCTTGTGAAAGTAGTAGAAGTGATTTTTGGGTGACGAGATGGGTAAAAAATGTGATTTGACGGACTTTCAACGTGGGATTTTTGTAGGAGCTCGGAGCCATGGAGCGAGTATCACCGAAACTACCGCATTCGTGAAATGTTCCAGAGCAGCTGTTGTTAAAGTGTTTAAAGACTGGACTGTCAGCCAAAAAACTGGGTATCTACGCGCAACGTGTGGTCGTCATCGACTAGTGACTGCTCAGGCGGAACGGAGAGTGTCCAGACTGGTAACAGACAACAGAAGGGCAACAGTGCAGCAAATTACAGACCATCTTAACCAAGGATCCCCTCAAATGATCTCTGCGCCCACTGTTCGAAGGCCTGTTTGAACACCTGAAGGCCTGTTTGCAGCCGAAGGCCTGTTTGAACACCTTTGCTGTCTGCAGTTAACAAGAGAAAACGTCTCTAGTTCGCGCAGGAGCACAAGGATTGGACAGTCGATAATTGGAAACAAATTAGTAGTCCGATGAATCACGTTTTCAGTTGCCCCATGCTGATGGCAACAGCACGAAAGCATGGACCACAAATGCATTGCTACAACCCTTCAAGCTGGTGGAGGCAATGTTATGGTTTGGGGAATGTTTACCTGGCATGCTTTGGGCCCTTTAATTCGTGTTGATCAATGTCTGACTGGCACATCATATCTAAACATCGTTGCAGATCAAGTGCATTTGTCATGTGGATGGTTTATCCTAATGGTGATGGCTACTTTCAACAAGATAATGCGTCCTGCCATAGTGCTTGTATTGTACAGGATTGGTTTCAGGAACATGCCGGTGAGTTTACTTTGCTTAGGTGGCCCCCACAATCTCCAGACCTCAACCCCACTGAGAATTTGTGGGATGAAGTTGAACAAGCCATCAGACAGCTGGATCCACAACCCTGCAATCTCACACTCCTGGAAAGTGCTATTCATCAAGCATGGTCTCAGATTCCACAAACCACCTATCAACATTCTCGTGGAGTCCATGCCACAAAGAATCGACGCAGTATTAAAGGCAAAAGGTGGCCCAACGAAGTACTGAAGGGGAGGTCATAATAAAGTGACCACTCAGTGTATATATAAAGCTGCAAACCAAAACCCAAACACAAAGTATTTTGAAAAACTGAAAATCTAAACGCGCACAGAGCAGCAGAGAAAAATTCTGAAGTAAATAGCAAAACATGAAAATACAGTTCAAATACACAGAGCCAAAGGTACTGGAGAAAAGTAATGCAAACAAGCAAAGAATGCAGAAAATATTGTAAATAGTGAGTTATGGCTTTTTCAAGGACCAGCAAAGCTCCCCATTTACTCATCTGTACAAAGATCTAGTTGAACATGAGTCTCTGCTATGTCAAATATGTATTTAAGGTGAAAACAAAAAAAATTAAAGGAACTTAAACCCTCCAAAATTAGTAAAAGATTTTCGTTAGCCCAAGAAAAAAAAAACGTAACTTACTATTTACAATATTTTCTGCATTCACTGCTTGTTTGCATGGCTTTTTATTTATTTTTCTCCAGTATTTTTGGCTCTGTGTGTTTTAATTGTGTCTTTCATGTTTTGCTATATATATATATATATATATATATATAGCTTTAAGGTCATGGAAAATCACAGTTATACTCTGAGGAATACTGACAAAGCACAATCTGAATCACAAACAATACTCCCATTCTCCGTGAAAGTCCAAAAAAAAAAAAAAAAATCACTAGAATGAAGTATAACAAAGAGAAATAAAATATTTAAAATATAAAACAAACTTTAACAAATAAGTAGAAGCCTACTGGAAAAATTAATAGTATACAAAACCATGGAACTTAACCATGCCAAGGTTACAATGTTTTTTTTTATTTTTAGTTGTTGTTTGTTTTTGTGGGTGAGTTTGCACAGTACCTGAAATCTGAAACTATGGCACAAGATTACACAGAAAAACCATCAAGCATATATACAGGGTATTTCAAAAAGATTGAAACAAGCTTTTATCTCTTCAATGGTTGATCACAGATACATACTTTCAATTAGGAAAATGCTGACATAAAGACTTACGACATGGCAGTAGCACCCCTGCGAGTGCCATTTGCATAAAAGATAAAAAAATAATAATTATTTTTTATACAGCCTTTGTAGAAAAACAAGTTCAATCAAAAAAAGTTGTGTAATGTCCTAATTAATTTAAAAAACAAACACTGTCATTCTGCTTGCAAAACTCGTGGAGATATTTGCGAAGAAAACTGTAAAAAATATATCGTCTGGAGCCTGTTAGAAAACATACTGTATGTTTTACTACACAGAGGCATCAAAATCTATTTGAAACTACAGCATAACTATTACTATAAGGTTTTAAAAAGAAGAAATAATTTTATAAGCAAGATCTCTGATTTAGCAAGCACAACGAGAACTTTTGTTTGGCATAAAGCTAATTTGATCATTTTAATGGACAAAATTTAATGAAGTGCCCGGATTTAAAGAGAGAGTGAAAAGCTAAGATGATCACTTTTAACAAGCAAAGTAACAAAATTTAATGAAATTCCATATTTTGTTTGTTTGGGGGTTTAATGATCACCATCAGCAGCTTGATAGGCTATAAGCAGTTCCTCATTCCTAATCTAGAGCCACTTGGTTCCAGGGAAGAGAAAGAACCAGTGCCATAAGACAAACACAACATCCGAGCTTCATTGGGATTTAAACTCGGAGCCTCTTGAATGAATGGTCAGAAGATAGTGCTTAGAACACTGCACTACCGAAATTCCATATTTAACGCGGCAGAGAAAATCTGCTGTGCCCAGTCCTGGAATGGAGGAATAGAAATAGAGGCATACAAGGACAAACCTGTAACAGCGTATGATAATCCCGATTTGCTAGTGGAAGGATGTTGATAGAAAAGCAATAGGGGTGAAGTACATCAAATGCTTAACAAGTGAGTTTTGCAAGACTCTCCTGCCACCCACTCCAAGGGGATATGGTTTGGGTGCATAGTGGTAGTAGAGTTGAAAACAGGCCATCTACTATAAGACAAAAAGAGGATGGATGGAGCTCATGCACACAGAAGTGGATTTCTGAGGGACAATTGCAGAGAGCGACAGGAGAGTAATGGAATAGGGATATCGCTGGAGGGGAAACGAGATAAAACAATTTTTGGAATTGTGTCCCTTTCCCTTTCACCCTCCAAGTGAGCATTGCACTGGGAGGATTGGTGATGCTTTTGCTTTATGTGTGTTGTGTAGTTAAACAGCAGTCTGTCTCATCTGGCTGTAAAGTTAAATATACTTGAAAGATTTAATGAACTATAGTACAAATGTAGTTAATTAAATCTTTCATATATATCCAATTGTTATGGGTATACAATATACGTGTATAATTTAGACTGCCACTCAAAAAAGAATTTCGAATATTCAATGTCTTACCCTTAAATTTTGTTCATTTTAATAAAAAAAAAAAAATAAGGCACAGAAAGTTTTCAGACAATTGGTCAATATTTAACGGTGGCTCAATGCAGCCGAACATTTTAATGTATTCCGATATACACAGTGAATATTCGTAATGAAAATTTACAGCAAAGATTGCAGATTACAACAAGTAATGTAATTTTTATCAGATTCCCTGGACAATTATTAGTTTATATGTGTTGGGGTACTGCTGACAATGCTTTTTAACTACTTACAGAAGGTACTGCTGGCAATGCTTTTTAACTACTTACAGAAGGTACTGCTTCTGTTCTTCTTGGTTAGTTAATACAGCATTAAAAGACTATTAGCGAAATGCCCCTTTTTGCTGCATTGTTAGCAACTTTGAGGTTCTCAACCCTCAGTTTGGTTTTAATGAATCCTTCATCTTCCGCCCAGGTGCTAGGATCAGCTTGAAGAAAGTTATCAGAAACAGGCAAAGCCACAAACAGTTTTTTGGTGTTGTTTGTCACAAAGTCTGATAGTTTACTTTCTTTTATCTGTTTTTCACCAATCTTTATTCTTCGAGAAACAAGATTCTCCCCTTCTTGTCTAAGGATGCCACCATGGCCACTTTCATCTTTACGGGCACTGTTTCATTGAAAAATGCTAGACCTACTAGAATTTCACTCAAATATCACAAATGGTCAGAGAAGCTTTTGATTGCAGCATTTGTAACAGCTTCGTTTGTGGTCTTGTATGCAACAAGGTTCTGTAGGACTTCAAGGTCCATCCTTGGAGCAAGTGCAGCAGCTGGTGCAGTAAACCACGATTTCACGTACAGCTGTACGACAAACAAGTTGAACTCACGAAGGATGAATTGTTCTTGAGCAGTTATCTGAAACTGAGATTGAAACAAGTATATCTTTAAACTGTAAATCAGTTTAGCCATCCACCTAGATCTGTGATAAGCATGAGGAGAATGTATGGAAGGATCATCTACTGCAAGTGTATCTCCAAGAAACAGCAGTGAGAGTTGCAACAGTTCTTTATAATCATTCCTAGTGACATTCGCACAGCTGTCCACGAATGAAAGTAACTAAGCCTGTTTTAATTGGTTCTATTCGACAAGCAATAACTTCGTCTTCTAGACCCAACTCATAAACATCTTTATTAAGCTGACTCTAAGAATCTGAAAACCTCAGGAAGTGCTGAATGTTTGGGCCAATGAAAGGCTCCATCAGTTTATCATAAACATTTGCAACGATGAGTTCAAATACATGGTGTCAGCAAGCCAAGCTCACAAGAGTTCTGTTTAATTTCTGCTCCAGCAAAGGTACATGCTCCACCTTTCAAACCTGTATTGATTGCTATGGTGTCAAATGACATAAACTGAATTCTTTCAATCAAATCCCAATCCTGAATCAATTGGAATACTGCAGTTGCTTGCACCTATTCCAGTCTCATTTGAGAGTATTGGAGCACCCAGAAGTTTCATAACACCATCCCCAGACACAAGTACTGCTAGGTGATCAATAGTTTCCTTGTTAGTCGGAGCAGGGAGTACTTTCCCATCCTAGTGTGTAGTTAGTGGTATATCAGGAACAAATGAAGTTTGTATTTCTACTGCTATGGCCTCTCTGTGCCCGTCCAATGGACTCTTTGTTGAGAACAATTTCTTCAAGGTTTACACCCAATGATTGAGCAGTGGTGGCTAGGACATACGTAGCTTTCCTGTCACTTATTTTACCTCGGTCTAATGCAAATGTTAACTCAGGACTGACAATGTTAGAAGGATGGGGCTTTTTAGTTTTTTTACAATTAGAATAACTTGCTGTAGGTATAACTGTTTAGTCATTTAAGTCACTATTACTTTCAGTACAGCTGCTCAAATCTAGATTCATTGATGAGGGCTCTGACTCACATTCTAATCTGTCAGCTTCCTTCCTTTCTCTAATTTCAATTAAATTCATTCTGTTCCTGGGCCTTTTCTCTAGCTTAGCAAGGCTTTTATCAACAGAATCCATCCTCTTCCTCGCTGAGCCAATAAAAATTCCCTGTCCTCAGGCAATACTATTAAGGACATGGCATCAGCATGAACTACATCAAACAAATCATCAAATGTGTCGACAAAAGCGGCTCCCTTTTTCTGCTGTGTTTCTGTCCTCCTGGAATAATTCTTTTTCAGGCTTTTCCACTGGGAATGCAAGAGCTTAACTTTATTGATCATATGATACACTTGGGTGGTTGGGATTCATGCTTTCGCCCAGAAAGTTATAACTTCCTGTGCAGCCTCTGTAGCACTGTCTTGAATGGTTCGCTTTTCATTAAGGTGCAAATGAAAAAAGCGGCTTAAAACTTGACAATTTGAGGGTAGCTTGTTTCTGGTTATGGACTCACTAGCCCCAGCTACCAACCAAATACCTCGAAGTTTCTTTGATTTATCAGTACGTGTAGCAGCTGCCATTTTTACCAGATACTGTATTTAATTTATTCCCAAGAAATAATAATTTATTAGAGCTCACCTGGCTTTCGAAGAACTTACTGAAGAACATGGAGTTAGACTGACAATGCGACCAGCAATGTTAATTTAACAGATGCTTCCGCTCGACTGAATGTGAAAGAGACGACTTAAAAAGGATGAAAGAATAAGTCCTGTGTCTGGACAAGCAGCACCATCTGTTGCACTGTGGGAGAATGAGAGCAACAGTTTTGTGTTCTAAACGTAAGGTCTTTTAAAAATAGGACATGGCCTTTGAGCCACCAGTAAATTTCAAGGTGCAGCAAAGAAACTTTGGGAAAGTTAATTTTACATAAAAATTAACAAAATAAGGAGGTGAGACCAATGAAAACAGAAGAAAGAACTTTCTTCATACATTTGGGTGGCAGTTTAGCCATATATGCATATTTTTACATGACAGGAATTTTTACCCAAAAACGGATTTAGAGAGCGCCCGGATTTAAGGAGGGTTTTTTTGCCAGTTCTGAGCTCCTCATTATAAGTGGGCTCCACTATGGTACCAAAATCTAGAGAAACTGAAAAACCAATACTTCAAATCTGACAAAAGGATCATAAATAGCATGTTTGAAATAATGTTTTCATGTTGGCCTCCTGATATTTATTTACCTACTTTTCAATATTAATCAGCAATAATTTTTCATTTAGTGTCCATTTAAAGAGGTAACTTTATGTGAATCTCTGCCAAGGGGTTGATTACACAGTGGTAACAGCTGCTAAATGTGCTGAATGGTCATGGGTTAAACTACTGCTTTTAATATACAGACTGTTGTCCAACAGTCTTAGTTTCAAATAATTTCCATCAATACGCCCGCATATATGATGATGCAATACAGTTTTTTTAACAGCACAAAATACTAGGTTAATAACTTGAGTGCAGGTATGGTATGAGGATTAAGATAAAGTATGAATTTATCAACATTGTACAATGCACCATCTACCATGAGAATATGCTAGATTCATTTACTTCAGTCTTCTGTTAGACCCCATATAAGAAAGTTCCTGATCAGGCTGCGACGGATGTTGTGGTGCCACAAAATAATCTGTGGGGCGACAACTGGGCAACACAACAACTGGGTGCAAAAAGCAGAAGTTTGCACAAGCAAAAATTAAAACAAAAAAGGGAGGGGGGGAGTGAGAGTAGCCTGAGAATAAAAAAAAAAGAGTCCACAAATTTCAGTCCAACCTCTGTTGTCAGAAATTCTGGTCTCTATTTTCATGCTGAAACATTTATATAATAAAATGATATTTAACAACCAGATTGGTCAAAAGGATCACTGTGAGATAAAAAAAAAAAAATTACAAGAAATTTTTGTTTCATCAACTTCCTTTTACAAAAAATTTCCCCATCCGTTTTCAATCTTAAATGCTCACATTTATGTAACTAAATGGTATTTAACAACAATGTAGGACAGGGGGAACACTGTGAAAAAAATTACGATCACAGAGAAATAAATCTTCACTCCTTAGCTTCCATTGCTGAAAATGTTTGCCTTTATTTTTAAGCTGAAACACAAGCATTTCTGCAATAAAATAATATTTAATAATAATGCGGACAGAACGAACATAGCAAGAGGAAAAAGAAACGAAAAAACTATGATTATGGAAGGAATCTTTGCCTCATCTAATTTCCATTTATGGAAAATTTTGAAAGACAGAATTCCATTCTGAGATGGAAAACTTGTTTTCATGATCATAAGTGTGCAAGAGAGGATTTAAAAGGTCCTGGGGATGATGGGTGGGGGAGGGGGTCTGCAGAATCAGAAAAAATGCTCTAGGGATATTCTTTTTTCTCTACACAACCAAAATAAAATCTGCGATGTATATCACCTATCGCACTATGGGGCTGTCAGACACCGACCTCCT
This sequence comes from Macrothele yani, assembly GCA_039090855.1. Lineage (NCBI taxonomy): Eukaryota > Metazoa > Arthropoda > Arachnida > Araneae > Macrothelidae > Macrothele > Macrothele yani. The sequence goes on along the minus strand of CM077005.1, from coordinate 96,955,223 downwards.
ACAGAGGACATCCGAATGCATGGATAAAAGATCTTCATGTTGAAGTCCGGAAGGCAACTAAGACCACATGATACCCTTAATTTATTTATTTTTAATTGTTTCTAATGTTCTTACAGTACTTTCCAATTGCTCATATTTTAACTGCAAAAATTAGTAATTGTATAACATGCTAGACCGTCTATGAAATAGAGGCAGTGTAAATGTTGGGAAGCAGGCTTTGTATATAATTTTAACATGAATGAAAAATAAAATTAATTTTTTGAGTTTTTCAATGCACTTAAACTCGAAAATGTGCTAAATTAGGGTAGTGGTGGCAATCCAAGTTGAAGTCAATCTTAAAAATACGTGTGTTTTAAATGTGTTTCAAGATATGCACATGGCTTGTGGAACATAAGCTACAGTTGATATCTAGTGCATTTAATAGTAAGTTTGCATGTTTTAAAAATACAGTTTGGGTTTATTTTAAAATAGAATTCAGTGTTTAGCTTCTGAACCGTGAGTGGTAGGCCTACCATTGCTCATATGCTTTAATGTGTAACAGAAAATACTGAAATAAAACAACAAGATCATCTCTTTAAATACATAGAAATACAAGATCAGAGGATGAAAGGGCTTTTACACATTAGGGGAAATAACAGAATATTTTATTAATGTGCTTTGTCTTTTTGATTAAAAAAACTGATTGTCATCTCAATAATGGTTATGAGAATGAAAATCAATATTTTTAATGCAAATTATGTGCACATATCATATGCTAAAGTGCCCATGATTTGTTTTGATAAAGAACAGAGTGCTGTTTTTAAACACTGGATTTCTTCAAACTCGTGCGCAAACAGAGTACTTAAACAATATTTTTCATTCTACGTGAATACTGTTCTCGAATTAGGATAACGTTTTGATGATTTAATCTGTTTTATTTCAACTTAATTTTATTCTTTTTTTCTCAACTATAACAGCTGCTTTCAACATATAAATATTGGCACTATATGAGAGTTAATAGCATTTACATGACATTCATATCCCTCTTCCCCTTGGCCAAACTTGTGGCAGGAAAAATATCTCACAACTTTATCCAATTTTTAGATCTGATAAAAACATTCTGTAAATATGCCATGGTATTAAGCTGAAGGAATTTAAAAAATGAAACATCACAAATGAGGTAATAAAAGTAAAAGGATGGCTGGTTGTAACCCACCACCACAGACCAGATGCTAATTATGATACACAATGGAGAAATGGCCTAGGCTGAAACCTCATGGGAAAGAGGTGGGCTTCTTTATAACATGAATCTCTACCCCAGGATCAATAGCTTAACATGACTTTCAAACCATGGTGGATGTTTAGAAGCAGCAAGACACAAAAACGAGAACCCCTGTGTTCCAGTTGTGCATGCTACTTATCAGGCCACCCATGACACAATGCCAAAAGGTATGAATGATTCACAATGACAACAACAATGAAGAATTGTGTCACTTTTGACCTCATTACAACCCCCATATGTAACAGTTTTAAATTGCTTTCAGCTTTACACACAAACACATAAGTACTTTTTTCCTCAGCTTCTCTATTGCTTGCCACAATAGTCTAAACACTGCTTGGCACACACATGTAAAAAGAAAATGTGTAATTTATACAAAAACACATTTACATACTATTTATCTAATACCATCATACACATACACAAAGACTTTCAGCATCTTCTATTAGACAAGACACAAGGACTTTGTCAAGCCATCAACTTTTTACACACTTACCAGAAAGACTAAAACTTATATTCAATGTTGCACAAAAATTAAGCCCCAGTCACAGCACAAAATAAAATGTTATACATGCTCACAGCTTTGAATTCACATGTTTTCTCTGCAAACTTTAAAAAAGACAATGTAAAAAGGAATGTACTACAATGCAGGCTGAGAATACACTACAATGGCACGTGCTATAGGAACCCAAGCATTAAGCAGAAAATACATAATATATAACAACAGCTAAGCATAATTCAGTTATACAAAGCTCTAAACAAGAAACGATCAAAACATATCTGGCAACCAAGTACAGTATAGTGAAACAAACATACGCTTGGAACTTCTACACTCAAAAAAGAGGAATCTGATTTGACTTAACTACACTCATAACAAAAATCATTTAACAATATATTTGCTTCTACAGGAGAAAATCATTACAATTAACAAGGACCCGAATGCCCCGAAAGCATTCACTTTTACATTCAGACACCTCATTAAGCAAAACATTGGAACTGCAAACCTATGGCTATGTGATTCAAACATACAACTCTGATAACATAATTCTACATGAATAAAAAGGTAATAATGTGATTACTGATGCAATAACAAAATGGGTATTCAACTACACCAGCAGCATTCAAATAAACTGTAACACGTTCACAAGGTGAACTTCGTTTTTGATCTTTAAAAGGAGTCGTGCTCCAAAACAAAATAATAATAAACACATTATTGCAAAAGTTACAAATACAAGAAGAGACCATTGGATGATCAAAACCAGCTGCCTGACTCCAAGTATTTCACGGTATTCATCAGCAATCAATTTCACATAACGATGTAAAAATAAGCAAATAACACAAATTTAGTTTGAAATTCACAATAACGTCATGACACTGACATTTGAATGTGGTTATCTTTAAAAAAATTGGTGTACTGTGACAACTGGAATAAGAATTACTACTAAATTTTCTTATGAATTTTTTTTTTTCAGAAACTCTTAATGCGAGTTTAAGCTATATACTATATCTGTACTCTTCAGATATCAGATATATACTGAAGGGAAAAAGCAGTGACATCATTGACTTGAGGTGATCATAACTCCAAATAGAAAGGAGATATCTTAGAGCTAATATCATCACTGGTATCACAGGCTGGTGATATGGAGTTGATAAATTAATGTTTGCCACATTCAAAAAGGAAATTACAATTTTGCTCAGCAAAACTTAAGATGCAGACCTCTTAAGTAATCTAAAGTTAAGTAATCTTAATTCCTTTTAGCCTTCAGTTAACCATATTTTGATTTGGCACACATTAATAGCATAACATGTGCAATAACATAGTTTTTAACATTAGATGCATAGTCATTCATAAAAATGCAAGAAAAAAAAACATGTATTCACTTAAAATACTTTACAGGAAAAGGTATACCACCACTGATATAAATCAGAGCACTGGAAATGCATTCTGAGTTAATAAGCCAGCTAAAAATAAAATCAACGAAAGGGACGGGATGTGGACTTAAGCTTTAAAACGTTAAGCTTTCAGATGTGCAAAGTTTTCAGTCAATGGAATCTGACAAAACCCATTAAAAGCACCCAGAAATAGAATAGTTTATTATCATTTGAAATTAATTTTATGGTGATTTATTAGGATGAATTTTTGTAGTTATATGTCAAATTTTCAGGTTGTACTGTAACTTGTTGTTGGGACTGATTCAAATGAGCAGGTGTTGCCACTTGCATTTCTGATTGTTAATTGTGGCTCTTTCTCTTCTTTCAATTTCTACATCTTAGAGGAGCCAGAGTCAATGACCAGAAAGGCTGGGCATTACCACATAAGTGGCAACACCAACTCTCTTGAGTCAGTCTCAATGGCGGATTGGAGTGCAACCAGAAAATTTGAGAAACAGCAACAAAAATTCATCCCAGAAATTCTTGTACAATTTGAGTTAATTTAAAATAATAATGTCACTAGGATTCCCCATGAAAAAAAAAATTACAACTACAGAACTGAGAGCATCTCCCACCCCCATTCTTTTTAACAGTAAGACGGCGACATTACTCTGGTTAACTTTTATCACAGAATTTTAAAATGTTAATAGAGGTTAGAATGACAAGGCCACAGCTCCCCTTTCCCCAGAATGTGACAGAATTGAATCACAGGTCTGCTTTGATAAACAAGATAAATCTTACAGACTGAACAAATTCACCCATACAGCAAATTTGTTGTTTCCCCTACAAATGGAAGAATAACATGAATATTAACCAGACGGGGAATTTTTAAAATACTATATCACGGATGAATAAGGGAAACTTACTAACATTCGGAAGAAAAATGGCTTCAAATATTTACAGTTCCACATGTTTTTAGAAAAATGCCACACAAATAGTTTTTTTTTTCTTTTTTTTTGTATAGACTTTATCAAGTTCTATAACATTTTACTTGAAGAAGTTTGACGATTATGGGCAAAACACGTAACAATATTAACAAATAAAGGTAACTTGATCACGCTAGTTACGTTAACTGAAAACTTTTACAAAAAGTTCGTAAGTTGGAAGCTTTCGAACTTTTGTAAAAGTTTTCAGTTAACGTAACTAGCGTGATCAAGTTACCTTTATTTGTTGAAGTTTTTCACAAAAATTATTTCAAGGGTACAGTGGACTTTGAATGCACTTTTTCAAATAGTAGCAAAATCTTTACACTTGGCTATATATACTATATGATCAAGAGTATCCGAACACTCCTGTTGAGTAGTGGATTTGTCCATATACATCACAGCCACTGCTCATACGGGTATAAAAAGACATACTGGCCTGGCAAACATCATAGACGAGCATGACCAGTAGAATGGGCCATACAGCAGAGCTCAGTAATTTTCAGCATGGCACAGTCACAGGATGCTAACTTAGCAACAAGTTAGTTTGAGAAATTTCTGCCTTGCTGTAGCTGCCCTGAGCAACTGTAAAAAGATGTTATTGTGAAGTGGAAATGCCTAGGAGCAACAACAGCACAGTGTGATCGTGACCTGGTAGGTCACCTGAAATGACAGAACAGGACCGCTGAGTGCTGAAGTGAGTGCTGTGACAGAATCACCTGTCCTCTGTCCTCAGTGGCAACACTCATCACCAAGTTCCAAACTACTTCTGGAAGCAACGCCGGTACTGTAATGGTTTGTCGAGAGACAAAGACAATAGGTTTGAATGGCCAAGCAGCCTCACACAATTCTAACATCAGTGAGATCAATGCCAAGCATTGATTGAAGTGGAGCAAATCTCAATGCCAGTGAACTTTGGAACAGCAAAAACGTGTTCTCTGGAGTGATGAATCATGCTGCACCATCTGGCAGTCCAACAGATAAATCTGGAGGTAGAGGATGGCAGGCGAATGTTACCTTCCCAACTATGTTGTGCCAACTGTGAAGTTTGGTGAAGGAGGCATCATGCTCCGGAGATGCTCCTCATGATTTGGGCTGGGGCACCTAGTTCCAGTGCCTAGGAATCTTAACACTGCAGCCTATAATGACATTCTCAACAATTCTGTGTTCCCAACATTATGGCAACAGTTTGGTTTTGGTGAATTCGCTTTCCTTTAGAAACAGCACAATGGTCCTGTCCACAAAGCGAAGTCCGTTCAAGAACTATTCGATAAGATGGGTATGGAAGAACTTGACTAGCCTTCACAGATCCTCGACCTCAACACCATTAACAACTTTGGGATGAATTAGAACACTGACTGCAAGCCAGGCTGAGCCACTTGACATATGCATCTGACCTGGTAAATGCTCTAGTGGAAAAACAGAAGGTAACTTACAAAAGCAACGTACCAAATTCTAGTGGAAAGCCTTCCCAGCAGAGTGGAGGCTGTGCAGCAACAAAGGATGGACGAAATCGATATTAATTCCTTTCCTATTCAGGGAGTTTGTGGATAGGCAAGTGTCCGGATACTTTTGATCAGATAGTGTGTATATTGGCTCAAGTGATATATACTGTAATTAGAATGCATTTTCACTCAGAGTACGGGGCTTCCTTTACAACCAATTCTCTCTTAACTCTATCTCCTTTAACCATGAAATCAGAGGCATAACTAGGCATTTCTGCACCCGAGGTAAACCACATAATATTGCGCTCCCATCAGTCTATCTTATTTATATACAGTATAGACATTACTAATTTAATTGTTATACATATATTACTAATTTAATATAATAGTTAGATATAAATAACTATTATATTAAATTAGTAATATCTATATATAACTATTGTATTGAATTAGTAATAATGTTGGGTAGTGTATATATACTGCTTGACAAAACAAAATCAATATCAAACCCAATGTTATCTCTATGCCGGAGGTACAATCCAACTGTGACTGTTTGTACAGCTTTTCACAACTGCTTCGGAGCTCGGACCTTTGGTGCCACAAAAAAGGGCCTAATGCAGCTGGTAGTCATGGCTGCCAGTCACAGTAATGCTTGATCAGCAACGTGAACAACATTCTCATCTATCCAACTAAAGAAAAATTACGGTCCCCATTGTTATTGACAAACGTCACAGTTCTTCTTTAGTTAAACAGACTACAGAACCTTTCTTTCATTTCTAAATGTTAGTAACTAGCATCTGTACATTTTGAAGAAGAAATTTGAATTATGAGTGTACCAGAAACCCATGAAAAAATTTAAATTCCAATTTTAATCATATTGCTAGCAGTGGTTTTTGCTTCTTCTCGTTATGCCTCTGCATAAAATGATAGATTTTCATTTTCAATTTATTTATTTTAACTTTCATTTCTTGAATAACTGGGGAAGGAGAAGTCTAATGGCAAAATGATACAGCAATGTACCATTACTGGCATATTTTCTTAATCACATCCTTCCCATTTCTATTTAACAACTAAAAAATTCAGGCTAGCTAGCACAGAGAGAGATAGAAGGTGCACTGCTAACCATAGGTGTCAGAACTGGGAGGCTTAAAAACTTTTGTCCTTTAAATAAAACTACTGGGTTAGATTCAAGTATGTTTAGTCTATGCTAAACTAAGCACAGAGCAAGAAAAGAGGCAAACGTTACCACTTTTGGGGCTACTTCTCAAAATAACTCTAATCAAGTTAGATTTATTACCTAGCTAACCATGGGTCTCCCATACTGCATTAGTGGAAAGATTGCAGTGCTTAAATAACAACACATCATTATGGATTATGTTTCTCATACACAGATAAAAAAAAAAAGCAGTTTCTCCTTGAAAATGGCAAATTGAATTATGCAATTATTACATTCTCCAAATTATAAAAATGTGTGCCCCCTCCCACATTGATTTTCATGCTCCAGCACCACTCCTACAGATCCTAGTAGTGATAGCAACATGTATAGGAATGCCAGTCAATGATATCACTGCCCTAAAAATTCTCAATTCTGAATCAAATTTGATGTAACCATGCATAAATACACACACATATTGCCCTCACAAATACTTCTGGAAGACAACTCTTTGATCCTCTACATCACATGTACACATTTTTTGAAAGAGTTCAAAACACATTCACAAAAATGAAATACCGTTTTCTTTTCATCTTACAAACACTAATCTGTGTGATGGAATAACAAAGAAAATCATAAACACATTGCCAATAAAACTGGATTGAGTTTAATGGCAATTTAAAGAAAGAATTACCTTGAACAGAACACAATAATAATAACAATGAATATTATTTTTTGAAAGATACAGAATAAAACAAAATACTTCAAATGATGTTTTGATTAATAAAACTTGCCAATTATGATAAGAGCAAATTAGGTTCATACTTATTGTTGTACATATACATAAACATCTCTATTGTAACAAAATTAAGAACTTCAAACAGAGGTCATCGCTCTTTCCATGTTTATAAGTCAGTCACGAAAAATTCTCATTGGCCGCCACTGGGAATCCAATCCAGGGTCTTCCAGTTACGCGCCGGATATGATTCCACTGCACCACAGTGGCCTCGAATTCCTCCAGACTCACGCACACTAACTGCCAAGCCAATTTCGCAGGTTGCTTCTTGGAGTCCTGCACAATGCTGGGAGATTTATCAAAGATGGTAAGCAGCAACTAAACAAATAATTAGAAGGCGAATGAATAATGAATACAGACACTTGACGTGGACTAGGAACATCAAACAGAGGTCATCACTCCATGTTTATAAGTGAGTCACGGAAAAAGTCTCATTGGCCGCCACCGGGAATCGAACCCAGGGTCTTCCAGTTACACGTCGGATATGCTTCCACTACACCACAGCGGCCTCAAATTCCTCCAGACTCGCACACACTAACTGCCAAGCCAATTTGGCAGGTTGCTTCTTGGAGCCCCGCACAATGCTAGGAATTCACCAAAAATGGTAAGCAGCAACTAAACAAATAATTAGAAGGTGAATGAATAATTAATACAGACACTTGACGTGGACTAGGAACATCAAACATAGGTCATCGCTCTTTCCACATTTATAAGTGAGTCACAGAAAAATTCTCATTGGCCGCCACCGGGTATAGAACCCAGGTCTTCCAGTTACGTGCCAGATACCATCTTTGGTGAATCCCCAGCATTGTGCGGGGCGCCAAGAAGCAACCTGCAAATTGGCTTGGCAGTTAGTGTGTGTGAGTCTGGAGGAATTCGAGGCCGCTGTGGTGCAGTGGAAGCATATCCGGCACGTAACTGGAAGGCCTTGGGTTTGATTCCCGGTGGCAGCCAATGAGAATTTTTCCGTGACTCACTTATAAACGTGGAAAGAGCGATGGCCTCTGTTTGATGTTCCTAGTCCACGTCAAGTGTCTATATTAATTAAGAACTTTCAGCCTTATTTAAGATTGGATAAAACAAACCAAAAAGGATGATAATTGCCTGCTCACAGGCTTATTAAATTTAGTTTCATTTGTTTGCTATATGTTAGCAAAAAATTCTAACCTATTAGAATTCTGATAAGAGTAGATAGCAAGTGTCAAAATAAGTTTTGTTGCTGTCTCAAAACCAAATACAGTGAAAACTTGGTTACACATTTTTCTAGGGGATAGCTTTAAAAAATGTATAAATGAATTTTCAAAATGTTAAATACTATTGTTGTATTTATGCTTTAAAACAGAATAAGATGTTCCTTAATGATTTTATTTAAAGTGAAATTGGTGGCAAAAGAAAAAAAAATGTTAGAAATCATAATATATTTTATTGCATTGCAAAAATCATAAAGCCTATGAAAAATCAAACTTCTCTTTTGATGGCTCTATCTGCCTATAAAAATCCTGATTCTAGATTAAGTGAATTCCTGATAACTAAGAATCTTGAGACCAGTTCTTCAGTATGGAACTCATGAACTAACAGCCTCCCTTTTTTTCTGGGAATCCTTAGTGCATCCATTTGAAACCATCGTTGATTGTACATTTAGGATTCTATTTTACTATGCCATAAAATAATACAGCTATAAAGTTATGACCCAGAGATTTATTCATTTTTAAATAGTGTATATGTCTGCGAGTCATGAAATGCAAAACCAATTTTTTTATCCAAAGTGAAAGTAAAAAGCATACCCTTCTATGATGGGACTAAGATTCAACTTTGGCTTTCACCAAGAAGGAACATAGCAACACTGTCTTGATCCTCTCAAAGTTGTAAGATAACAGGCTAGGCAAAGACTCCAAACCAGATGGAAATTTTCAGTAGTACACACTAAAAAAAAATCCGTAGATTTTAGCCTTTTCAGTAGTGAAAACTACAAAAATTGGTAGTTTTCACCTTCTTTTATGAATTCACATTGTTATTTTGCTGCTCTGGCATTTTTCATTTATTTTTTTTTTAGTAAAAGCACATTTCCAGAGCAGCAAAATGGCAGTGTAAATTCATAAAAAAGCAAATTTTTGCATAAAAAATTGTCCATAAATTGAAGACAGTTTGTGAGAAAACCCTAAGTGACTCTAATACTTTTTTTCAATTTACCTCAAAAATCACACACACACACACACACACACACACACACACACACACACACACACACACACACACAATGTATGTTCGTTCCGATGGGAACCTTATAATAAACAAAGTGATTACACAGACTGGAAGTTGTTTACGGTCGCCATCAAACCCCAAAAAGATTTTTTTTTAAATGTAGTTTTTCCTCAGCAATTGGCAAAACAAAACTGTTCATTGCAGGAAAGAATTCTAGTACTACTCCAGGACTTGACACAAAAATATGAAAAATTAAGGACTTTCCCAGCTCTGGAAAGGGAACTACAAATTTCAGGACGTTTCCAGGATTCCATGGACCGTCTGCACATGGCCAGAGACACTAAAACATATTGAAAAATCATGGAAGAAATGCAACGATACTGAAAATTTTTAAGAAACACGCTCCAAAATATTCAATGAATGTTAGAACCTAGGAAACATGAAAACAAATTTTATGCACATCGTTAAAATGGTCATTTCACCGAGCTTTTCGATTTCTGTAGTATATCCGACACTTTCCGTAATCCGTAGCGGAACAGCGATTTCGTAGTGACTACGGAGAGTCCATAGTAGATGAAGTCTCTGGGTTATGTATAAAAGAATCAAAGAACCATGTATTTTTAATAATCTGAATTTTAAAAATTTAACATATAATCACAAAAAAACATATAAATTATGTATAACTGATTTAAAAAGGCAAAAGAAACTATAGTAAAATATCAGGTATCGCACAATTACGTATAAAAGTGAAAAATGTATAAATGAGGTTCCACTGCACTTTGTCTTGTATGTACAAAAACAGCAGCTGTGTACAGAATTTAATGAAGAATTTAATGACAGACACTACAAGACCAAGCACATGATAAAAATAAGAAAAATTACGAAAAAAATTATGAGTGGAACAAAACCAAAGCACTGAAAGCAGTGCCTGATGTGAAATTTTTATTAAGATTGTGTGAAAAATGCAACTTCTCTCAAAGCTAACTATTATGTTGCAAAACTTGTCCCTGAAAGAGGAAAACCTTTTACTGATCGAGAATTTGTAAAGAAATGCATGCTTTTAAAGGCAGCAGAGGAACTGTGTTCCAATAAAATAAGCAATACTGCTGATGTATTTATCTGCAAACCAATGCTCAGATTTAGAATTTAATGAGATTTTGAGGTTAACAACTTTTCACAACTAAATGGAAAAGTATATTGTTTAGTCATTAAAGAAAATTATGAACATACCTTTTAATGATTGCTTCTCAAATATATATATGACACACACATATAGCCAAGGGTTGTGTTGGACCTGAGTGAAGCACTAACAATAATAACTCAATTTTTTTAACTACCAATTGGGTTTGAAGCTCTATGACCTTGAGCCTCAGGAGAAAGAAGATGGTTTTGAGAATATTTCATGATAGAAACACAAGGCCTCAACAAGTCTTGAGGATAATGCTGATGAGCATCAGGACGGGTTGAAGTACAAATGTTTTTATTTGCTTTAATATTTCTGAATTTTAATAGCCAATGAATATCTTGCTTTTAATCATTTTAGTAAAGCACTCAAAAAAACGTGTACATATGTAAAAATTATTTTAAAAAGAATGATACTTAACTCATTACAAAAGGTTTTCACTAACGAAATTTTGTAAACAGATAACATGTATTATAGTTATACATTGGTATTTTTAGTGCTTGTGTAATACAGATTTCTCAAGTAGAATTAATATAAAAATGAATGGTTTTTAATGGTTAACACGTTGGGTCGTAACGTGTTAACTTCTACATTTTTCAGAGGAGGCACAAAAATATATAGAATAAAAATACCAACGTTTCTCACAATGAAATGTTTATTTCACATCGACTATAGTTTCGCAGAGCATCTGGCATGGCTTCCTCAGGACGAATGAGGGCTTGATTATGTGGCACTGTGTTAACAATCCATGCTGATAATCAGTTAATTTTGTTGACTGAGGCACCTTACATTCACAGTTGTGCTATTGTCCCATCATAGCCCTATGAGCATATTGATAGTACAGTCTGTCCTGACAAAGCCGAGCCAGACGCTCTGCAAAACTATAGTTGATGTAAAATAAACATTTCATTGTGAGAAACGCTGGTATTTTTATTCTATGTTAACACCGCAAGTTTAGTAGTCATAAATTATATGTGAGAAAAAAAAAGTTTATATACATAAATCTGTAGTGGATATCAGTCACTTTATATATATATATATATATCTTTAAACGACCCACCGGTGTGTTGTACAGCACTGTGTTAAAACAGTTACGACCACTTTGTAACGCACTACAAAAAAATTGCCGAAAAACGTCGCTGCAGCGAACGTGTTAAAAAGAATTGAGTTATTATTGTTATGCTTCACTCAAGCCCAACACAACCCTCGGCGACATACATGCATATGTATTTGAGAAGAAGTCATTAAAAGGTGAGTTCATAATTTTCTTTATATGTCTAAAAATATACTAGATGTTTGCATGTGAATTCAACTACTTGAAGGTGGACTAACATTTTCAGGAAGTGGGATAGTTAAATGGAAAAGCATGTAAATTTACAGCATCCTCACTAGCACTCAATTACAGTCTATCCTAACTTCTACTGCTTCAAAAGAAGTTGCAAAGCAGTACATATACACTGCCCTACCATTAATATCCAGACACCCCTCTATTGATAGTGAATTAGGTCCAACACAAGAAACACATCACAGACCGTTCTATCAATATGCTCATAGGGCTATGATGGGACAATAGCACAACTGTGAATGCAAGGTGCCTCAGTCAGCAAAGTTAACTGATTATCAGCATGGATTGTTAACACAGTGCCACATAATCAAGACCTCCATGCATCACATTTCAGCAGCATTGAGGTATCTAGTCTACAAGTTGGTGATGTGATAATAAGCAAATGGAAGAAGACTTGGGCTGAACCTACCAAGAAATGACCTAGTGAACCTCCAAAGCTAAGAGAATGTGCCAGATGCGCTCTGCAAAGTACTGTCCACTCAGAACGCACATCAACATAATCTCAAATCATGCAAAACCTATATGAGACTATTGGGACTGATGTTAGCACCACTACAGTGCGCAGGACACTGCATGAGATGGATTACCACAGTCGAGCAACTATCTACAAGCAGCTAATCACTTTGACTAATGCCACACACCCATTAGCGTGGTGTGAGGAATGCCTATCTTGGACTGTAGACCAATCCTTCAGGACTTTCTTTTTTTTTTTTTTTCCAATTGGGAGTTTAACGACCACTGTGAGCAACTCGGTAGGTTATAAGCAATCGCCCATCCCAAATTTAGGGCCACTGGTTTTAGGGAAGGGAGAGAGTCAGTGCCGTAAAACTCAATTCAATTCAATTTATTAGTTTAGCAGTTATCATAAACATATAAAAATGCTTGTTAGAAGTAACAAATTAATAGATATATAACAGCTAGGGAGATCAGGAAAAAAGGCCAAAATGACCTAACGAGTCCCGATCTCCCTTCGAAAAAGCACAAGTCAAGAAATAATATACCTCACATCAAGTGAGCATAATATTAAATATATTAGTAGTTAGTAGTAAATGTATGGTAACAATGCCTCAATGTGTTGAGAGCAATATTTATGGGGGAACAAGTAGTGGTGTTAAATTATATTTTCAAAAAAAAAATCATACATTTACATTTCATATTTATAAATAATGTGGACACCTTTATCAACTTTTAATTCGATAAAACCCTAACATATGCAGTCGCAATGGTATGGCCATATTTCATCCATTCTGTCTTATGAGTAACTTCTCTCCCCCCATCCCCTCTTACTTTCCATTCCCACCTTACTGGTCTGACCAACCCCTTTTTGTTTTTTATTACGTTAGATTACGTAAATAGTGATTCTTTTCTTAAATAAACTATAGTTATTAATATTATGAATTTCTTTGGACAAATCCTTCCAAAATTTTGCCCCTTGATGTAACAAATACAACATATGATAACAAACACAACATCCATGCCTCACATGATAACAAACACAATAATCTTGTTATGATAACAAACACAACATCCATGCCTCACATGATAACAAACACAACAATCTTGTTATGATAACAAACACAACATCCATGCCCCACCGGGATTCAAACCCAGACCCATCTTGTATGAATGGCTAGTAACCATTACTTAGACCGCTCGCCATCAGGATGACTACCTTCTGGACCATATTGTACTGATAATGAAGTTTGGTGGGGCAGTGTGATGGTGTGGAGCTCTTTTTGTGGTGCAGCTTGGGCCTATTAGTTATTTCAGACAAAACGTTCAGTTCTACCTAGATGTCCTGGATAATTATGCACTACCAACGTTGTGGCATTACTTTGGGGAAGGCCCGGAATTGAACCAGAAGGACAATGCATCATGTCACACTGCTCACATTGCTACAGACTGGTTTGAGGATCAGGGAACTGAAAAGTTGGACTTGCTGACCCAGAGAAAATCTCTGGGATGAATTGGATTGTCATGTACATGGAAGAAGAGATCACCAAACAAACAAAATTCTGGTCACTTCAATGATGGCTGAATGGCAGAATGTATCAAAGGACATTTGAAAAAAAACTGGTGGAGTGTATTACACAAAGACTAGGCCTACAGGCCACCATAAGAGCTAAAGCTTTCTCTCAGCATTGATATTAAATTTTCTGTACATAAAGATTATTTTTCATACATGCAGGTGTTCAGATGTTAACAGTAGGACAGTGTACATCCTTAGGCTGGAGTACATATACATTTTTATTTTAAGCAGCGTTTTGCTTGGTTCTTGCACCAGAACCACAAAAAAAAAAAAAAAAAAAAAATGCACACACACAGAAACGAAATAGGAAAACAAATTGCTGGTCCCATTCATTTCTGAAGATATTTCTGTTTTCTAAGAAAGAGGTTGAATTTTCTTTTTGCTAATCACCAAGTAAAGCAAATATAAAAAAAAAAAAAAAAATCTCCTTCAAAAACAGGAAATGCCTTCAAAAGTTTCAATACATAAGAAATCCATACTAACAACTCATGACAGACTCAGAAAAAAGTTGAATTTCATTAACTCATCCTGGGCAACTTACAACAATAAGGCTTCATTCAGCAAAGGCGAAAGATCTTACTTTGTACAAATTAATACAATGTAATACAATAAGCATGAACCTGATCTGTAACCATCTGTTATCTTCAATTATTTACGAGTACAGAAAATTTTGCATGTAATACATTACAATTCAAAAGGAGGTAATAACATGTCCTTCAATTTTTATTTATTTATTTTTTCAGTATGCTTTCTGGAAGACTGCACTTCACAAAACTCACGTGTTCATTGCTTCACAACTTTAAGAAAATGCTTTCCAAAAAAAAAATTAACTTCAAAAATTTAAAATTGCATAGGCCACTACTACTCACTTCACGAAATAACTTTGATCTCTTAAGATGAAGCATAACACTTGAATTTACACACATTTAATTCATCAAATACAGTTCCAATCAAGCAGCCTTTTATTTTAACTGTCTTAAATTACTGATTCAAAATATATATATTTAAACTTGGAAACAGTAGTTTTTGTGCCATAAGAAAAGAAAAGACCTGAAAACAAAGTACTAGCTTGCAGAATAAGAAAAAAAATTTGAAAACAACAGTTTTCAGAATAAGAAAAAAAAATTAGAAAACAACAGTAGAAACAGCAAAAAACATGGAAACTGAGTACTTTTTTAAGCCATAAAAAAACACTGGCTGCACCTGAAATTTTCTTGCAACACTAACAGAAACCTTCAACTCGAGAAAAGGTGTCTTATTGGACTGCAGTATATTACTTTTTCCTAAAATCACATATGCAGGTTATGGAACTTTATTTTTCAATTAAATATTCTTGGTTATTCTTCTGTTCATTCTGTAAAATTAATAAAGGGAATTTTCACCTCAAATGAACCACAACAAAAGATCGCGATCACATTTAAATCTGCACAGCTTTAATTATTTAATGCATTTCTCTTTTTGTTTTGGGGCTTAAAGCCCAACTTTTACTTTTCTGTTGCCTGTGGTTCTTTCTTTATTTACCTTA
Source organism: Macrothele yani (assembly GCA_039090855.1). Taxonomy (NCBI): domain Eukaryota; kingdom Metazoa; phylum Arthropoda; class Arachnida; order Araneae; family Macrothelidae; genus Macrothele; species Macrothele yani. The sequence continues at coordinate 96,939,432 of CM077005.1, read as the reverse complement.
AATATGTATTTATTAATTTAGTTTTACAAAATCCCATTGATTCACACAACTGCTTTCAGCACCAGCTTCTCATAACACAGTCTTACAAAAGCCCCATCCTTAAATGAAGCAGCAGCTTCTTGTCACAGTCTTACAAAGGTATTTTTAAATAATTATTTATTTTCAAAATTGCCAACAATTTGACTGCCTACATAAATATTAAAACAATGCTAGTGAAAATATTTATGCCATTTCACCATATGATTATTAGGTCATTTGAGAAAGCTGTATTTTCCAAGAATGACACAACACCAAGTATATCACCACCATTTCAGTTATCACCCTGGTTTGTTATTAGAAATAATGCTGTACCAAGGTAAAAATATAGACCTTTGTAAAAAAATGCAGTGAAGTTTTAATCAATATGTTTGACTGTTAGTTGTGTTGAATGTACTGAACAGTTAAAAGGTGACTTATTGTGCAAACGATTTCTTGATTTTAATATATTTCATACGCTATTACGATATTTGGCACTATTTAACACTTAACAGCGAATAAAAAATGCAACTGATACATAATTATCTCATTGATATGTTAGTATTAGGCTACATACCAATGAAAGTTTCATTTGTAACTGCGAAATTATTGTGATTGGAGTAAATTTTTACTTAACTGAGGCTTTGGCCTTAAATTTCTGTGCCAACAAGTTAGAACACCTATTAAAACGCACACACACAATTTTAAATCTTATATGTGAGGTTTATATTTTCCATTTCTCTCACTCTCATTTTTATAGCAGCTGTCGCTAATCGTAATCCTACAACAATTTTACAGTATTTCCCACCAGGTTGCGACAACAACAATTTTACAGTATTTCCCACCAGGTTTAGACAGGCGACAACTGTCAGACACGACAGACATGAAGTGGAAGCAAACGTGATGAGGTAAAATCAGAATATAATGGTGCCGTGGTCCTAGGGGATACTTATTCTTTTTATACTGCACTAACTAGGAGTGGGGGTGGAAACCTAAAATATGACGTCCCTAAAATAATCGTAAAACAAGTATAAATTCTGTAAATTTTACGGGCAAATCATAAAACTTAGCAGGTACCAACACAGCAAAAAGGCATTTTTATTTGAGGAACATTCCAACTCTAATCTCTGCCAATACTTAGATACATTTGTACAAAATTCTAGCGGATAATGCTCACCTTGGCATTCCTTTCTAGTGATGGGAACATTTCACACACGTCTTTTCCGGTCTTTGTTGATGTTATTGTCCTAAAGTCCGTCGTATGCGATGACTGGCTTTACTTCTCACACTTTTCGCTGGGTATACTCATTGGATCTTTGCCTTAGGATTCAAACACATCAATTTTTACCGTTCTTTATATTCGAAATTTTCGCCCATACTCTGGGCATCCTCAGGAGCGTGGCGACTTTACCACCGATGTTCGTGATTAACTTCGCGCTAATGGAGTCCGATACTCCATGTTGCCATTCGTCGGATATACTTTCCTGGATATATTTCGTTATCAAGCCCGGCTGGTGCCATCTATGTTTCATTAAAACAACTTCTTTTTTATTATTATTTTTTATTTTCCTATTCTGGTTTTCTTGTCTTTTTTGCCGGTTTTTCTTTTGTTGTTGTTTTTCTTGTCTTATTAGTTCTTTCCACAGGCCCGATATTGTGCTAGGGTCGTTCTGGTTACATACCCTTGCTTTATTTTTATAGATTAATATTGCTTCTTCCTTCCTCATTTGCCCTTCCGATTTTTTATTCTTTTTTAGCATTTTAATTTCATCGAATTTTGGGAATGTCTACATAAATATTAAGGAATGTCTACATAAATTTTAATTTTATCGATTTTTGGGAATGTCTACATAAATATTGGAGCTTTCCCATACTTGGAAGGAGTGAGTAAAGAAATCAATAGGCACTGTGCTAAATATGACTTACAACTAGGAAGCTCAGTGCACACCGTGAAAAGTATGACTGTCAACAAAAAAACAGAGGAAAAAATGCTAGAAGAATCAGGAACCTACGAAATTCCAATTGCACACATACCCCCAATATCGTACATTGGAAGTACGAAAAACATATTAAAAAAATGACAAACAACACATATCTAACTGGCCAAAAAAAGAACCCAAAACTGCTTTAGTGCAATTCTGCATGGAAAACCGGACATTCCCAAAATTCGATGAAATTAAAATGCTAAAAAAGAATAAAAAATCGGAAAGGCAAATGAGGAGGGAAGAAGCAATATTAATCTATAAAAATAAAGCAAGGGTATGTAACCAGAACGACCCTAGCACATTATCGGGCCTGTGGAAAGAACTAATAAGACAAGAAAAACACCAACAAAAGAAAAACTGGCATAAAAGACAAGAAAACCAGGATAGGAAGAAAAAAAAAAAGTTGTTTTAATGAAACATAGATGGAGCCAGCCGGGCTTGATAACGAAATATATCCAGGAAAGTATATCGGACGAATGGCAACATGGAGTATCGGACTCCATTAGCGCGAAGTTAATCACGAACATCGGTGGTAAAGTCGCCACGCTCCTAAGGATGCCCAGAGTATGGGCGAAAATTTCGAGTATAAAGAATGGTAAAAATTGATGTGTTTGAATCCTAAGGCAAAGATCCAATGAGTATACCCAGCGAAAAGTGTGAGAAGTAAAGCCAGTTATCGCATACAACGGACTTTAGGACAATAACATCAACAAAGACTGGAAAGCACGTGCGTAAAATGCTCCCATCGCTAGAAAAGAATGCCAAGGTAAGCATTATCCGCTAGAATTTTGTACAAGTTACTTTGAAATATCGCACGTAAAAGAGAATAGTAGAATGATTAGAGCTATATAATAGTCAGAATTAGAACTACTAATTGGAATTGTTTACTTAGATACAGTTAGTTATTAGTACAACAGATTTCAGAGAAACATGATTCCCTGTTCATTTAGATGAAATCGCAATTAGACTATGGTAGAAGAGTACATTGTATGATTTTTATCGAAGATAAACAAGGCAAAGACATGGTGAATGGGAGGGTTCCAAAACTATTATTTTTCTGTTTAATGCACTTTGAATTGCCTGTGCAAGTCATATGTATTAAAATGGGAAAAGAACAGACACATGGAAAGTGATACACTAAATAGCAGTAATCACAATTGCTTCATAGCTGTACTAATGTAACTCTTCTTCCTAATAAATAAGACCTTCACATACAGTGTTTAAGCTGCCACTCGCATTTTTGCTAAATCGCGATAAAGTCAGCACTTTTGCGACAAAAAGTCTCCACTGAATCGCCAAACAGCGAATGTTTCCTCTCATTTTTTCTTTCGTCATCCTGCCCACCCCGTGTTGTTTTACATCCCCATCATATTTTAATTCTGTCATTCCTTCTTCGCCCTGCCGACCTGGTATCCTTTCCCGCCATTTTTTCTTTCCGTCTTCGCTGTTGCACACTGCTTTGCCCTGTTGTCATTTTTTCCATCCCCGTTGTTTTTCTCCTATTGCAGAAAAGCACTGGTGAGCCTCGAGAGCACTTTTCGCAAGGGCCTTTCTGCGATGGATAAGGAAAGAGAAGTTTCGTTTGTTTCTTTGGCTGTTCACTGTCATAGCAGCACACGCCATTTCAGTTTGGGTCAACCAGTCGGTTGGTGTGTTGTCGATTGTGGCTTTGCTTCCCTAGTCATAGTACATATTTTTTTATTAAAATTAGAAGTGAAAAAGCCTATTTGTTTTAATTTTTTTATTGTTTAAAATACAAAATTTTATTTAGCGAATGCATTGTGCTTGTATTTTCATACATAAATATAGCACAAAAAAAATAGAACCGTAAATTTGGCTAATCTGCATAGCATTTTGCTACAACTTTTGCTGACAAAATAGCCAAATTGCTACAAGAGAAAAAAAAATTCCAGCTTAAACACTGTTCACACCCTATTTACAGGAGAGGGAGGACGTGAGAAAGACTGGGAATGTTTCACAGTCAGGTGTTCGTTATCAATCCCCCCACAATGGGGTTATTGATCAGGAGGTAACAGGGGAATGACTGTTAGCCTGTGGTTGATACCTACAGTAGTTTATGTGGTTGGAAAGAGGGAGACACCTCTATAAAATTTCATGTGTGAGAAATTGAGTTATACTGGAAGTGAGTACAACTTTACAGTTTTCCTTGTCATAAGTTCACCCACAGCACAAGGCTGAAAAGAAATCCACATCTTACTTTCCCTAGAGTGTAGGTACCAAGTATAATGCCACCGTTTCATTTATCCTCCTGGTTTGTAATCAGGAATAATGCCATACCCAGTTCAATAGTGTGTGGTAAAAAAGTAAAACAGGCACTGAAGTACAATTAATTAATTTTAAATAAAGGTTTTCAAATAGAAAATTGCAAACAACTTGCACACAAATGAAAAGCCAGATTAAATCCTTACCATTCTCTAAATTACCCATTCACGTATAATCACGCAGCTCTCAATACTACATTTCCACAACCGCAAGGTTTCTACGCTAATAATAATCAATGAATGTGTCAGCACTTCAAATTATTTACAGCTGAACATCGAATAAACGATTTTTTTAATATTGGAAATGATAGTTGAAATTTGTAATGTTACTGGAGATGGTTATAAGCCACACTAGTTAAAACATCACATTTCAGAAGTAAATTTGAGTTTAGCGTTAAAAATGAAAAATAAAGCATTGTATAATACACTTGCACACAAGCTAACTCCTCTAGTTCAACAGCTAAGAAGTAATAAAAAACATGGAACTAAATTCCAAGAGTTTGGAAAACATGATATTCATTGAAATAAAATTATGCAAATTTCAACGTTTATCTTCTGCAGAAACCTTCAAAGTGAAACTCACTGTCAGATTTTATAAGTAGTTCCGGTAAGTCCATTTTGGTTCAAGTTAAGGCATTAGTATAAACATCAACATCAGTCTTGTTGTGGCTGTTTTATTTTTCACCTAAATCCTAAGCCAGACCTTGTTTTTTATACCATCCATGGCATTACTTATGAAGCATTTTTTTAAAAGATCATGTCTTTGTACTTCCTTAAGAAAAATACAGCGGGCAGTTGCAAGAAATAACATCCATACTTGCCGTAAAAACACCAGAGACGATTGACTTTTGTGGCCCTCCATAGCTGTGAAATGATTTATTTGGTGTCTGTCGGTTTGAATGTGTCCTCTCCCAAAGGTGGGGTGACATTCTCTAAGCTCTGCAATGGACGAATGAGGGGATTACTTCAGGGGCAAGAAATTCCATGTTATTGCTTTGAAAAGGGATTAGGTTTCACACTTATCACATTAGCGACTATTCCAGAAGACTGGGAGCGAATAATTCTTTTCTTGGAATCATATAACGGGTGCAAAACTATTCCATTATATATTTATATTTTTAACTAACTCGCGTATATATAGTACATATAGATTTTCAGCAAATGTTACCATTTGAAAATAGTGTGGCTTTAGTTTAACTGCATTTCCATTGGAAAATAATGACATCACCTTCTCCCTTTCACTCTCAACACAAATTTGGAAAATATTTACAGCACAGAATATTGTAGTAATACACAAGGGAAATTTTCTAAAAATCCTGCCAGTATTTTACTGTCTTGGAAGAGCACTTGATTAACCATTACACCACCCAGTGCAACCTACTCCAAAGCAACGAATATATTTATGCTCTTGTTACTACTAGTTATTATACATGTGACAATGAAAGACATTTTGCATCTTCCTGGAAGGTTAGAAAAAACATCTGTCACCTGACTAAATAAATTTTGCCAGCTAATAATCACCTGGCTAAATAAAGAGGATGCTTTGTCGACAGTAAATTTCTACTGTGCACGGAAAAACGAAATTCGTAGAAAAAGATGCAAGAAAATAACTGTTTGATGACGAAAATGTAAAGCAAAACTTTCCTTGAACCAAATATATCCCAAATTCAAAACCAAGTATATCACATACAAATTCAGCTATGATCTGTGTGTGTGTCTAACGTTTGCACAAAAAAAAAAAAAAAAAAAAATCATCTACATTTTAATTCATTATATGATTCAAAATGATAACTGATGCATTTTTTGCAAATTACACTGCAGCTCCACTTATTTCTTTGGTTTAGGGAATAAATCTGCACCCAGTTTAAAGCCACTCTAAATTTACCACAAAGGAATTTTTATTTGACAACCATTCTGATGCCTGTCAATATGATAGCAGACACTATGATTTTTATCAAAAATACGTGACAGAACAAAGGAAGGTATTAGGAAAACTGTTGTTTTTTTTAATACACTTCCAATCACCTCGCAATTCACATCCATTAACATTAGAGGAGAAAGCGCTGCAGACATGTAGACAGTTACACACTAAATGGCAGTTGTCATCACTGCTTCATTGCTGTATTTACGTACCTCTTCCTCTTAATGAGTAAAAAACCTTCACACCTCATTTACAGAACAAAAGGGGGTGTTGAAGACAGTGTTTCACAGCAGGGTGCTTGTTATCAATCCCTGCTGCTAGGACGTGAATGTCGTTTAGCCTGTGGACAACACTTACAGTGGTTTAAGTGTTAGAAACAGTGAGGCAGCACTTTAATTTCATGTGTGAGGAAGTGAGTCATAGTGGAAGCACATATAAATCTTATGGTTTTCCCTGATGTACTCTCTCCTACTATGCACAAAGCCGAAAAGAAATCTATGTTTTATTTTTCCTCAAAACAGTGATAATAAGCCGCACCTACTTAAACACCACATTTCAGGGCTGCACATTTGTAAAATCAAGTTTAGTGTCAGTATTACAATCAGAATATATGGTAATATCTTTTGAAAAAGAACTGTCTGAGGACATATTTGTTACATATGGTTATGAGAAAGGTACTAGAATGTAAAAAGGGTGCCACAAAATTTCAAACAGTGTATTGAAAAAAAAATAACCATTTTTGGAGAAACATTGGTTCTACATGCCTTTATAGCATTATACACAAGGTATTAACAGAATTCATAATGAAAGTTTAAATTTTTATAGCCTTGGAATCCTTAATGGAAGTTTAAATTTTTACAGCCTTGGAATCCTTCAGGAAATTTAAAATCTGTACAGTCTTGAAAGAAAACTAGAATCCACATTTCCCAATTTCAAGCTAAGACAGATTGAAACTGTTATTAGCAGAGCTCGTTTACATGCACACAGTGCATAATAAAATCAGCACAAATAAATATTTTCCAATTTCAAGCTAAGATGAAAGCAAACTGGAATTAACAGAGCTCCTTGATATGCACATAGTACATAATAAAATCAGCATAAATCTGAATAATTTCAAGCTAAGATAGATGGAAGCTGGTGTTACAGCTCTTTCACATGCACATGGTACATAATAACATCAGCATAAATCCTTCAGTTGCTTAGGAATGTGTTGCCCTGGGTGGTGCAATGGTTAATGCAGCTTGACACACAGAAATTGAAAAATGTTGACTCAGTTCTTACTCCTAGACAGTACAATTTTTTTATTTTTCCAAGGGATTCCTAATTTGGATAAAAGTTATTTATAGCAATATATACCAAACAAATATATAGCCACCAGTACCTATACAGCTTAACTTCATACTTTTTTCTGTACCAATATTTTTTAAAATATTTTAGAAATCCTATAAAAATTGCATTTTTGAAGTCTAATTTCACACTTCATATTATTTGGGCAGCTACGGAAATCAGTTTAGCTCGGGAAGCCCTACAAGTGGTTTCCATAAAACTACAGTATGTTTTCAATCAAACCCTGTAATTCCCAAGCAAACAGAACTTGACAGTTTTAATCATTTTGTGGGATTTTCAGAAATGAAATGACTGAAGATTCTCAAATTCTTCTCAAGTTTAAAAACTCGGACTTGTGGTTTTAGAAGGCAGAACTTCTGCTGCACTCGTGCAGAAACTACTTAAAATTTTATCTTCTCTTTCGGAATTAACTCAACATTGAAAAACTATATTGAAACAATCGTTCTATTTAAAAACATTGTTCTATTTCTGATTGCTTCAATGGGGGAGGGAAAACAGTTTTTTACAGCAAAGGTTAATACACAGCAAACAGATTTGCTGACATATAAAAACTAACAATGCCTAAAAGGAGAGGGGGAGGGGGATTGGTAAAACCAAAATTTTCTCTTATCAATTATTATTAAGTTCATGGCATACATAAAGGTAACTTATCAACTTATCAGGGATCTTTAGGAATAACATAGCAAGAAAAAAAAAAGTGAATCTTGAAAATTCACTGTGCAGGAATTAATTAAATTGTAAAGAACAGAGTGCATGGCTGCTAAAAGAAAAAAATCACAGGACTATATGGAAGGAAAATGACGCTCAATAAAAACCACAACTACAAAAATGCAGAACTGTGTATGATAATAATTCAACAAAAGTAATTAGCAACAATACAGAAAACATGACAACTTAAGTTAACTGCAAAAGCTCAAGCCAATTTTTCCAAAGTAAATGTATACAAAAGAAGTACAATTAAGGAACTACCACTGCAAACAATGCCACTGCTTTCTTCATCATGTTCATGAATCCAAAAGCCTGCAAGAAACTGAAGCACATAATACCCATTTCCAAGCTTAAACCAGCTGAAAACATGATGAACATAGAAATGCTAAATAAATAAACCTCACATTCAAAAATTAAGAATAACTCGTTTTTAATTAAAAATATCTACCTGTAATATATTTGATTGTGAAAGTTTCACTTCGTGAACTAAAAAAAAATTTCAGATGTATAAGAAAAAAATTTAAATATACATAAAAGTTTTTAAAATGTACACCAATTTTATAAATTAATAAAACAATTTGAAGAAACAACTGTATTTACAAAAATATTCTTGTAATAGCAATATAATAACATGCCTGCTCTTAGAATATGAAATTCATGTGGTTTAGAGAAAATTCTATGAATGTGATCTATGTTAATTCATGTTTCTCCCACCAGGGAACCTAGAAGAACAGCAGTGCTGCCAGCGCCTTAACCAGCTGATGCATGTTTTTATTTTTAGCACTGATGAAATACCAACTGTTAAACATCATTTCACCATCAACACCATTTCACAAGTTAGATCTAGGCCACACTAAATTATTTACAGCTATAACTACTGCAAGCATAAATGCAATCAAAAATATGTAAAACTACCAAACTACGAAGGACATGTCCAAATAACTTTTAAAAAATGTGGGTAAAATTATATCATTGCATGAACTGATTAAAATTCAAAAGGTATTATCCACAATAGGAACTTAAAAATTATTAATACTTACAGTTCATATACTAAAATGATTTTCTCCTTATGACACACACAACTGCCAAACAAATACCTAACAATGATGAAATAAATAACCTGAAGTCATTACATAACTCCAACAATATGCTATATCACATATTGCTTCATAACAACGTGGAATTTTCAGAAATCACACAGTCATGAAGAGAAAAAAATATTTACACTCCATGTTTGCACATCAACTTGATCCATTTCAAAAGGTTGTTTAACAAATTTCAAGCCTTGATGCCTAGCAAAGTGGATTATGGCGTTAATCGCTCACGTATTTTGCGCTTATAAAATTACATTTCAATAAGAAACAAAACAATCTCATATTTAAACCTCTAAAACTCACAAAATGCTGGCTTTAGATTTTGCTGCCGTACACATGTAAAATTATCTACACTTCAATCACCTTTTCTGCAAATGTTAATACACTGAATAACAGGAGATCGACTGACACTACGACGAATTTCATTCTTTACACTAGCTAGAAGGATATTAACAAATGATTGTTATTAATCAAGCAACTGGGAAAAATCTGGATTTGTGGCTGAGTGATACTGTTCCTGCTGCTGCTGTTGTGACAAATTTGTTTCTTTGGGTTCTTCATCATCATCATTGTTTTCCATGTTGTGCTGGTTTTCTACAGAGTGCTGTTGTTGTTGTTGCTGCTGCTGTTGTTGTTGTTGTTGTTGTTGTTGTTGCTGCTGCTGCTGCTGATGATGAGAATTGATCACTTGAGAATTCATGGATCCGGATGCAAGTAGGGATAAGCGAGACAATGGTGTGGTATGTTGGGTTATTGGGCTGTAACATCCCAAGCTACCATGTGGCTGAAAGGAATCGTAGTGCCTTGCAGGTCCATGTGGCAGCCAGCGAGATGTTGGAGTCAGGGGGTAGGTATCGGTGTAGGAGGGGCTGAGTAAAAAGGCCGGGAGTCATGCTCGTGATTAGGTGTATGATTTGATGTTCCAATGGGTAATGGACTGGTGATACGTGCTTGCTGAGCATTTGACATCAGACTGCTATGTAAGTGCATCTGCGCCATCGGCTCAGATAAGTGATTCGAATTATGCAGGTTGTTGGAATGTTGGAACAGCTTACTATGCAAAAAGTGCCGAGAATTAGCCTCGTCATCAGGGGATGGGCTGGAAAGCTGTGATTGATGAGGACTTGGAGAACTATTCATTCCTTGAGGCTGGTTACAAGACAAGGGTCTTGCCAGCGGAACATGGCAGTTAAGAGGTGGCTTCAAATCAACAGGAGACTCCGAGTACGGATTATTCAACCCTTGGCGTGGACTACGCATATCTGGATGTTGACCATTCTGACCTGCATTTGATAGAGACAGCGGCTGAGGTGTCGTAGGAGAATTCAGAGGGGAGGATGTAGATGCTTGCGAAGACACCGGAGATGACTGTATGGGGAAAGCATTCATGTGAGATGTAGGGGGCGGGTTCAGTTTTGGAACCTGTCCAGGATAAGTTCTGTTAGCAAGTCGAGAACCAAACTGACGTTTTGTAGGTATCTGGCCAGCATGACGCTGCATGTGAGTTTTCAGATTACCTTTCTGAGAGAAGGTCTTGCCACACAGGGTGCATGGAAAACGATCATCTTTGTTGTGAGTCCTTAGATGTGTTTGCATGTTGCCTTTCTGTGAAAAACATTTCCCACAAAGGCCACAAGCAAAGGGTTTTTCTTTGGTGTGGACACTGCGTATGTGAGTTTTGAGATTCCCTTTCTGGGTGAACCGCTTACCACATGAGTCACAGCCAAACTCTTTTTCACCGGTGTGTATTTTCATGTGAGTGTCCACGTTGCCTTTCTGAGTAAAGCTCTTGCCACAAACTTGGCAAGAGTAAGGTTTCTCACCAGTATGAATCATCATGTGAGTCTTGAGGTTGCCTTTTTGGGTGAAGAGCTTGTGACAGACAGGACATGGAAATTGCTTGTTGGGAGGTGGCCTCGATTTACTCACCACAGCCATGTTATTTTGAGCATTCAAAACAGGATTCATAGGTGGGTGCACTGATACAGGCATTGATGTCGGCACTGTTGTTGAGGCAACAGAAGAATTTGGCATTTGACTCATAGGTTTCCTTTCCGTTGGGGAATTCGTCGCAACTGGGCTGTTTGTCTGCCTTGTGGTGCTCGAGCTCGAAGCTGGAGCTTCAGTTCGAAGACTACTACACAGGTTTAAGTACTGCTGGCAAATATCACAAGGGTATGGTTTGTCTTTTGCATCAGGGTGTGGGCATTTTGGTGGTGGTTCATTGATAGTTGACATTTTTTCAATATAACTGGATGCTGCTGCCAACTGCGAAATCCCTGTACCAAAATGTAATGGATTCTTCTTCAGGAACAGATCAGTAAGACTAGCTTGGTAACCAGGAGGCCAGCTCTTCTGTGTTAGGGATGACGAAGCCATCCAAGGATATGTGCCGTTCTGCATCGTGAAGGTTGAATTTGGTTTTACCGTTTCCAAGAGAAAAAATTTCAAAACACTACACTGTGCCTACCACAACCACCATTTCTTATTTTTGATGTTGGAACACTGGATACACCCATAAGATCTGTGACTAAGTAGTGTGTTCATTTTCCTGCAGGGGAAAAAAAAAATAATTTAGAAGCAATTTTTTTTTTAAACTGAGCAATTCAGATACAAATTTGCACTTATCATTATCAACAATCAATTTAAGCACTAACTCTTCAATCAAAATGCTGACTGGGAATTATAGTTTTGTTAAATACAACACAAATACAGCAGATTCTCATTAAATGGGACACATTGAGGCTAAAACACTTTGGCCCGATTAAATGGCTGCCCCAATTATGTGGAGCTTTATCCCAAAGAACTAATTTGGGATGTTCCAGGAATGTCCCAAATAAACTGCTGCCCCGATTAACCGATGGCCCAATTAATCGGAATCTACTGTATGTAAATGTAATTTTACATCTATGTAAATATAATTTAACTTTTTTATGGAATTTCACATACTATAACATTTTTTATCTATTTAAGTAGAAGGGTTTTTTTTCACACAGCTAAATGATAATCTTTAATCATTGTGGTCGTACAGTTGTTTGATTTTCATCCTGCTGCCAGTAATTGTATTTACACATGGAAGTAGTTGCATCATTGTCTAAGTTGAGGTGAAATTAGTATGTAACATTAGAAACACTAATTAATCACTTGTTGCTTAAACGATGCTCATATTGGCTGCTTTTCATAATCCATGTTATCTTTAAGGCTTAAATTCGCAGAGCTTAAATGATGTTGTTGCCTATGGGAGCCCGCCTCCACTATTCCTAATTTTGGAATTGCTTAGCAAATTTAGTCAAGTTGAAGCATCACAAGAGATTGGTTATGATTCACCGATGTCAAACTATTTACCAAAAATTATTACTTTTCCTTTCACCACATTCATAAATCAGGTTAGAAATTATATCCCTGGAGTTGGCAAATTGAGAGAAGATTAGAAACTACTGCATAATATTCTGGTTAGATTAAGGGTTAACCAAGCCAACTTGGGAAAACAAGATCCGGGTAAATAGAATAAATGGATAACACCAAAGGTAAGAATAAGGGAGAATCAACATAGTGAAAAACTGGGAAGTACCGACGTCCATCACCACAAGTTACCACCAAAGAATGCATCACTATACATCAGCTACTTTTTTTAATTTCAATAAGAATACTGATATGTGAAAAGGTACTACGAAGAGTAAGCTTGTAGACTCCATATGTGGTGCTCAGTAAAAAGTTTAATTCCAATCTTTTACCAAGCAACAGGGCAGCTTTATCAAGGAATAAAGTAATGCAGATTCTATTTCTGTTATCTGTTGAATCTGTATTCTGTTCACTTGTTTCCTTGATAAAGCCATCTTATCTTGCTGGTTGTGAAAAGCTGATTGAAACTTTTTATTGAACACTGTATTTTCATAATTTAGGTGTTATTTCTCAGATTCAGCTCTGATATGGTTTACTTATGGGTTTTTTTCATAACACTGTTGTTTATATTGTTTCATAAGCAACAAACAGTGGTTTCCTGAAATGAATAAACAATATAATTCATTGTTTGAAAAGTCACAGTATTACCATGACCATTCAAAAGTTTACGTGCCTACAATTACTTTAATGAGAGTAACAAGAAACTTACCTTTACTAGAAGGTCTGTTCTCATTTGAAACAGATACATTTCTTTGCACATTTTTTCCCCATTTTGAATTCTACAGTTGGTTTGGGCTTCTGGTGTGGCAGTTTTATGTTGTCTTCAGCTTGTTCTTTATTTGACAGAATGAGTAATTCTTTCAGCTTGTTCTTTATTTGACTGAATGAGTAATTCTTTAATCCGTACTGCGGCAATGATACTTGGTCTAAGATACCTCTATTTTACTTAAAAACCTATTATTTTGCGGACGTTTACATAATCCTAACCGGTACTTTAATTGAAGCTGCTAGAGGCAATCTATGTTGGGAACGGCAGAGGTGTGGTGCATGAATGAGAGAGAGAGAGAGGAGTTTTGTGTAAATAGTGGGCAATGAGATGAGTTAGTGTAAATAATGGTATTTTAGTTTTAATTTTTTTGTTAGATGTTTTTGGTGTTTGTAAATAAGAAGTTAGTTTATGTTAGTGAATGTTCACGCAAGTAGGTTTACTGAATAGTAAGTTTTTATAAGCCAATTAAACTACTGGTTAGGATTATGTAAACGTCAGTGAAATAATAGGTTTTTAAGTCAAATAGAGGTATCTTATTAGACCAAGTATCACTGCCGCAGTATGGATTAAAGAATTACTCATTCAGTCAAATAAAGAACAAGCTGAAAGAATTACTCATTCTGTCAAATAAAGAACAAGCTGAAGACAACATAAAACCGCCGCACCAGAGGCCCAAACCAACTGTAGAATTCAAAATGGGGAAAAAACGTGCAAAGAAATGTATCTGTTTCAAATGAGAACAGACCTTCTAGTAAAGGTAAATTTCTTGTTACTCTAACTGAATAAACAATATATTTTCAGCTTTGAAAATCTGAATAACAGCAAAGATGCATCCTCTTCTCCCAATTACCATTTCTTCACAAAAGTTGATACTTGACAAGCTTGGAACTGTGAAGAGTCCCAACACTTCCCGTTTTAGAAATTAAGTCATGCTTAGTGGAAGTTATGAAGATAATTATCATATCATAGATTACTCTATTACATTATGGAGTCAACATAAATCACCCATCTAAGTTTAATTTCATTCCATGTGGCATCTACTTGTTATGGACACTTCTTATCAACATACAAAAAAATTTCTAAACATGCAAAGCGAACATGAATTAGTTCAAATATTCTTTCTACAATAAAAACAACACACTACGCATATCAAGCTTTAATGCACACAATATAACTTCACCATCTTGTGAGCTTCATGTACTAGACTTTTAACACATACCTGCTCGATGTTTATTTAGCTACACACAATTTTTGCGCAAAATACTCTACAAGTTTTGATTAAACTACATATGATCATTTTTAGGAAGACAATACCTGCTTACCACAAGAAAAGTAGAAAGTAACAATTAAGAAAGTTAAAAACAGCAAACGATTTCAATTTTTAAAATATAAGGTGTCTTTCTGTATAATGAAAAAAAAATCAATAAAAATGCAGCAGTGACTTTTTTTGATTGGACAAATGGTAATATATGAGAGGTGGTTGATAGCACTATGAAACTAATTTTAAGGCAATGTAGTAGTGATCTCTTAGAGAGGTAGTTGATGATACCCTCTCACAAGTTTTTAGAACATTTGTTGTTGGACCCCAACCACAATTTAAGGATCGGTGTTTTTAAACAGTTTTCTCTAGAAGCAGAAATTAACATAAAAGCAAATCCTATTTTTCCTGTTCTTCGTTTTTCGCTTTTATAAATAATTGTATGTTAGTCCTGCTATTTTACTGTAGTTACCATAGTACATGGTGATCATAACTGACATTGAATGCTGGAACTTTTCCTCCAGTAATGTTTTAGCACGTCTTTTGTAAAAAAAAGATGGTGCTTATGTTACCGGTTTGTCCATCCGTCTGTATCCACGATATCTCTGCAACTATTAGTCCGATTTGAAAAATTCTTTTTGCATTGGAAAGCTTGAAATATGTGAATGATGATCCTTTACTTCATTTTTTTTATGATGTACAATTTCGCCGCTAGAGGGCATAAATGCAAATGGTGTCGAATTCAAAAATATGTTTTATTCCACATATTTGCTTCTAAACATCCGATTGGAAAAATTATTTTATCTTTCAATTCCATTTATGTCGAAGAGTATTTTAGATATAGTTACTTTTTTAGGTTATGCATAGATTTTCCGCTAGGGGGTGTAAAATTAAATTACATTTTTTCCCCGATAACTTTTCTTCTAAAACTCCGATTTGAAATTTTTTTTCTTCAGCGGATACACCTGCTGATGGAAAATCTTTTGCATATAATTTAAAATTTTTGGTAAAGAATACTTTGGCCACCAGGGGGCATAAGTGTTAATTTTTGCTTCTGATGTATTTGCCATAAAATCTGAGCTTCTAAAATATTCATTGAAAAAATTCTTTCGTGGACTGATGCCACTCACATCGATAAACCTTTTCGGAATATTTTCTTCCTAAAATATTCCACAGTTTCTTCCGCCAGGGGCGTGGATGTATATCTTATTTTTGTCAAAATCTCTACTTCTAGGAGACCGATTTGAAAAATTCCTTCTTTGTTGGATAGTGTTTCCAGTGTGACATGTTTTTCATATAATTTCAAAATTTTCAAGTAATTCATAGACTTTCTGCTAGGAGGCGTAGAGGTAAAATGTGCTTCCCCCTATATCTCTGCTTCTAAATCTCAGATTTGAAAAATTCTTTCTGCACCGGATACAGCTCCTGATGGAAAATCCTTTGCACATAATTTTCTAATTTTTGTAAAAAATGGTTTGGCCACCAAGTGGCAAAACCATTTTTTACAAAAATCTTAATTTCCGCTTCTGATGTATTTGCAGCAAAATATGAGCTTCTAAAATCTCAACTGAAAAAAAAAGTAGTTTGTTGACCGATACTACTCATGTCGACAAACTTTTTAGGATACTTTCTTCTTGAAATAATGCGTGGTTTCTACGCCAGGGGAAGTAGATGTATATCTTATTTTTGTCAATATATCTACTTCTAGGAGTCCAATTGAAAAATCCCTTCTTCAGGGATCATAGCATACTTCTGGAAAATTTTAGGTAGGAATTTTAGGACTTTTTAGAAAAATTTTAGGAGTGTATTTCAATAAAAACTAGATGTATATTTGTATACATCTAGTAAAACAACTTTGTATACATTGTAAAGAGTTTGCTTCACACCCTTCAACCATATATACTGATAGACTGCGCACGACATCAAAATTTCTGGCTCCAACATAAAATCACATGACAACAGTCAAAAAGATGGGTTACACCTGCTGTGCTTATGGTTGCTCTGAGCGATATAGTAAAGAAAGTTCTATGATTTTTCATGGGTAAGAAACGAATTAAATACCTAAGTCAATAAAGTTCAATTACTTAACCAGAAACTTGCAGCTATTGATATAAAAATATAGTAACTTAAGGAAAAAAAATAAAAAATGGAATGCATGTTCCAAATTCTTCGCAAATGTTCATCACATTATAAATCACAAAATGTAAACAACCCGATCATGCATGTATATAGCTCATAAGTAAACTTACCTGAAGATTTTTCATTATATATGAGGCACATTGACATAATACACCGAAAACACTGAAGTTCTGCAGCGTAAATTAGTAATCATAACAGCATTTTTACATGAAATTTGGAGTCTGATGATGATGTGCCCAATGTTTGAGCCATTGCGGCTTTGATGCAGCTATTGCCAATGCGCAGTCCATTAGTATATATGGTCGAAGTTCACACCCAAATTTTTTGCATAACGTCTAATGTCTAAAGTTTAAGTATGATTTACTTCTAATGTTCAGTTCTTATCTTTTCAAGTGTTATTATCATATTCAAGTATATTTACCACATTCAAGTTTCACTTTGAACATTAATATGCTGTTGAACCAGAAGCAATTCACGATTTTCACAGTAAAGTTTTCAGGTTTCACATTAAATTATAATATCCTAAAAAGGTAATTGAAAACCAAGAACTATGTACAATTGTTCACTGAATTACTTTTTTCATATTATTGTTTTAACCTTTTCCTGATTAGCCTATCTTTTTCTGCTTCCACCACAACAAATTTACTTTCAGTTTTCTTTATTTCAGCTGAACCTTGTATGATCAAGTTAGAGGCAACTGCTATTTCAACAGTATTTTGTTTTTCTACAGCTTTTCTCATTCCTTCTGTTCCCTCTTGAATTACTGCTAGGGAGGCTTCTTTATCTTTTTTAAGCCTATTTATTTCTGCATCATTTTCTTTTATTTTGTCATCAAACTCAGCTTTTCTTTTTTTCTCCAGCTGCTTTTCCTTATTTTCCTTCTCTTTCTGCTTCCTTTCTTTTACCTTTTTTGATTCTTCTTCCTTCAGCTTATCAACATACTCTTTATAAAATTTATGTGAATCACGAACACTATTTAACAAATTTCTTGTTATGGGAACTTTACTTACACATCCATAGTGTTTAATGGCCCTTTTAACTATTCTTAATGATGTTATAGTTGAGTCTTTTAAGTTAGCCTTGTCCTTCCTAAACAGAGTAGTGTTAACCAAAAATCCCCTTTCTGCATCAGCGTTACCATGAGGTAAAACTAATATTGACTTGATGAGTTTAGCAAGATTTGAGTATTTTTCTTTTCCGCTAGAGTCTTTAATACTAAATATATTATGCCAGTAATGATCAATCCGCACTGGAATATGCCCTTCCTCTGAAAATTTCACTAGTTCATCTAGAGTTGGCTTATCGCAATTTAAAAGTTTCCACTCTTCTCTTACTCTATCATTATTTCCGAATGTCCTTCAGTGACTGAAAGTTGAGTTGACTCTTTCTTTGGTTCTTTTACCTTTAAAACTTCTATGTCTCTTAGCTTTTGATTGCAGAATGGCAAATTTGACTTTAAATATTTTGTGGTTGCAATTAGTGATGATCTTACATCTAAGAGAAATAATTTCTGCCTGGTCTCCTGAACATTCCTGAGGAGATTTTTTGTCTTCATACCAACTTCTAACTCCCCTAGTTTTTTCCAGGAATTTTTGTTTTCAAAATCTACATTCCTTAGGTCTTCTCCAAATTTCCCTGCAATAACATCATCTTGGATAAACTGAGCCATAACATTCCTCATTAAAGTATTTAAATCAGAATATAATTGGTGTATTTTTGGTTCTTCACTCTGATAACATAATGAAAACTTTTCAAAATTTTGGTGTGAAAATGAAATTAATGCTAAATAGCAAGGAGTTAGCTCATTTTTCAGGAAACAGTGAATTCTTTTATACCTTGCTGAATTGCGTAGTTGTTTTTCAAAAATTTTTTGAGATGGCAAGAAGTTTAAAAAATATTCTGTGATATTTAGCCATTGATCCAAGAGCCTCTGGGCTACAGAACCAACGGTTAACCATCTGTTGCTGACATGACGCAAAAGAAATTTGGCTGTGACCAATGTTATATCCTCGACAGATTTATAATCCTCTCGTCTTACAGCACTACTCTTTAAAAAGTAATGCATATCAGTAGCAAATTCGTCAAAATCTATATTTAAGCTTGTCAAAAAAATTTAAAATGCATTACTAACAACATGCAGGTTGCAAAAACCTAGTTCCAAAGATTTCTGGCCTGTTTCTTGTTTTACAACTTCATTGAATTTGCGTAAAAAGCACTTATTTACAATTGGGCTGTCCATGGATACACAAATAATTCTGTTCAACGAAATATTGAAGGATGATAACACATCAAGAATTTCTTTTAGCAAAATATCTGCTGTTATGTGACCCAGAAAAACGCTTGTTAGGTATCGGCAAGAAACTGAATTTATTTCTGAAGACCAGTACCTGAGATACACATCCAACTGTCATTTCACTTGTGTATTTGTAGTTTCATCAAATGCTATAGTAACTTTTCCTGGGCTACTAGATGCAATGTCTTTTTTCAAATGCTCTTCAAAATATTTTGACAATCCATGTGATATCACATAAGCAACTTTTTTCTTTAAGTTGCATTTTGGCTGCAATAGCAGAATTAGGAAACATTTCTTTGAAAAGTTCAACTGTTTCAGTGCATGAAACAAAAGACATATTGTCCTTAGCAACTTTCATGGCCCATAATGCTTCGGCTTTAGCCAACTGTAAATCATGACTCAGTACTTCACTAATATTTGTTTTGGGCTGAAGATCCCGTCCTCCAAAGGCTTTCATCAGGATGGACTTATTTCGAAATTTACTTTGAAATTTCTGCAAATGTTTTTTTCCTTTATGATGCGCTTTTACTTGTGAAAAGCCACTATTAGAAATGTTGAAAATTTCTGAACACAATATACACTTAGCAGAAAATATTGTTTCAGTTGAAGAACACCATTCTTTCAACTTCACTCCGTCCAATTCTTTGGCAAGCCACGCATCTTGAAATTTCGTTTTGGATTTAGGCATCTTAAACACTTGTATTACTAATCAGAAAATGAAAGGGAAGTACAAAAACACGTTCCAATATTGCAAAACCAGACAACTTCCCGAAATTTGGCTGCGAGGATGTCAGAAGACGGAAAAAAAAAAAAAAGCAGGTCACCACTAGAGAACTGAACCTGCACACAGCACAGAGAACACCATAAAAGACGCAAAACCAGAAACTATCATACGCATCTCACGCAAGTTCAGTCAAAGCGAGTCGGAGCCGAGATATATTGCGCATTGAAGGTCGCTGTCGCCGACGCACGATCAAAGGTCAATGATCACGTGCTCTACTGCCTGCAACGATAACACTCAGCTACCATCCCATCGTCATTACCGGAGGTTACGGAAGGAGACCACATGTTTCCTCTTTGCTTCCACCCACCTGCGGTTTACAATAACAAAACATCAGCAGAAAGAGGAGGTTCCACAAGGCATGTACAAAAATAAAGTACGATCTTCTGCGTGCCACGGAGTTCGTCTGCAAAGCGCAAACCAGGGGTGAAAATGACCCCTCCCCTTTTCCCTTAGATCTCTTGTTACTCTCGAAAACTGTCCGAAGGCAAAAAAGTGGAGCGCCCGCCCCGAAGCAAGTGCATCTCGATGGCGTCATTTTTCCCTCCCTTCAGCAGCACAGCATATAAGCTGTGTTTCTACAATAACAGGTCTTTTTACCTTACCGTAATGGTAAATTTATTGGCGTTAATAACGGTTGTGTTTTTAATAAATAAGCTTACGAAAATTTTAGGATGAATAGCAAATTTTAGGTATAATTTTAGGAATTTAAGGAGGGTCACAAAATATTAGGAATTTTAGGAGGAATGCGATCCCTGCTTCTTTGTTGGATAGTGTTTCTGATGAGAAATGTTTTTCCTATAAATTCAAAATTTTCAAGTAAATCATAGGCTTTCCGCTAGGGGGCACAAAGGTAAATTGTGTTTTCTGTGTTATTTCTGCTTCTAAAACTCCGATTTGAAAAATCCTTTCTGCACTGGATACATCTCCTGATGGAAAATTCTTCGCACATAATTTCTAATTTTTGTAAAAAATGGTTTAGCCACCAAGTGGCGTAAGTCTTAATTTCCACTTCTGATCTATTTGCAGCAAAATATGAGCTTTTAAATTTTCGATTGAAAAAAACGTCATTTGTAGGCCGATACTACTCATGTCGACAAACCTTTTATAAACATTTTCTTCTTAAAATAATGAATGGTTTCTACACCAGGAGAGTAGAGGTATATCATATTTTTGTCAATATCTCTACTTCTAGGAGTCCGATTTGAAAAATTCCTTCTTTGTTGGATAGTGTTTCCAGTGTGACATGTTTTTGATATAATTTCAAAATTTTCAAGTAATTCATAGACTTTCTGCTAGGGGGCATAGAGGTAAATTGCTTTAACCCCTATAATTCTGCTTCTAAATCTCTGCTTTGAAAAATTCTTTCTGCATCAGATACAATTTCCACTTCTGATGTATTTGCAGCAAAATATGAGCTTCTAAAATCTCGATTGAAAAAAGTCGTTTGTTGACCGATACTACTCATGTCGACAAACCATTTATTAGGAACATTTTCTTCTTAAAATAATGCATGGTTTCTACACCAGGGGGCATGGATATATATCTTATTTTTGTCAATATCTCTACTTCTAGGAGTCCAATTTGAAAAATTCCTTCTTTGTTGGATAGTGTTTCTGATGCAAAATGTTTTTCCTATAAATTCAAAATTTTCAAGTAAATCATAGACTTTCTGCTAGGGGGCACAAAGGTAAATTGTGTTTTCTGTGTTATTTCTGCTTCTAAAACTACGATTTGAAAAATTCTTCCTGTATTGCATACAAGACCTGATGGAAAATATTTTTCATAATTTCTAATGTTTGGTAAAGAATGGTTTGGCCATCAGGCAGCATAAGTGTTAATTTCTGCTTCTGATGTCATCATCATCATCATCATTGTCAACCATTATCAATCCACTGCTGGACGAAGGTCTCCCCAAGTTTCCCCCACAACGGTCTGTCTTGTGCCAGTCTCCTCCATGTCACCCCTGCATACTTTCGAATTTCATCCACCCATCTCCCATGTGGTCTCCTTCTGGGTCTTTTCCTGTCCCTTGGAATCCAATCTAAAATTTCGGCTGTCCATCGATGATCCATCCTTCTGGCAGTATGTCCAGCCCATTGCCATTTCAGGGATTTAACTCTGATCATGATGTCTTCCACTCTTGTCATTTTTCGGATCCACGAGTTCCTCTTCTTATCTCTCCTGGTTACACCAAGTATGCACCTCTCCATGCTTCTTTGAGTTGTCTGCAGCCTTTGTATGTCTCTTTTAGTTAAGGTCCACGTCTCTGCACCATACGTAAGCACTGGAGGGATGCATTGATCAAACACTTTCCTTTTAAGACATAATGGCATATTGCTCTTGAAAATTATGCTGTTTCTTCCAAAAGCTCTCCAGGCAAGTTTTGTACGCCGATTAATTTCTTCATCAATGTGACCCTCACTTGATATCTGCTGTCCAAGATAAACGTACGTGTCTGTTATCTCCAGCTTTTCTCCATCAATCGATAAATCTTCATTTCTTGTAAAAGCATTGAACATCACTTTTGTCTTCTGAAAGTTCATTTTTAATCCCACTTCTTTACTCTTGTCAGCAAGTTCCTGGATCATACTCTGCAGCTCTGATGGGGTAGTTGCAAAAATGGCTACGTCATCAGCAAAACGAAGGTGGGTTAGATAATCTCCATTAATCTTTATCCCTTTGTTTTCCCAGCTCAGCGACTGAAAAACACCCTCCAAAGTGGCATTAAAGAGCTTCGGAGATATGGTGTCACCTTGTCGCACTCCCTTTTCAACTTTTATGTGTGTTGTATTCTCAAACAGCCGAATCTTTGCACTTGCATTTTCATAGATGTTATTAATAATAATAACGTATGCATCTTCAATACCGCAGGTTTTCAGAGCCATTGTAACTGCTGATGGTTTCACCGAATCAAAGGCTTTTTCATAATCGATAAAAGCCATGCACAATGGAAGTTCATATTCCCTCGCTCTTTCAATTAGTTCTCTCAGCACGTGGATATGATCTATTGTGCTGTAGCCACTCCTGAATCCAGCTTGTTCTCTCGGTTGAGCCATGTCCAGTGTTACCTTCAAGCGGTGTGAAAGAACTTTAGTGAAGATTTTATAAACTACTGATAGGAGGCTGATAGGTCTGTAGTTTCCAAGATCCTCAATGTCACCTTTCTTATGTAGCAGGATCATTGTAGCGGTGTTCCAATCCTCAGGAATCTTTCCTTCATTAAGGCATAGAGTGAAAATTTGGGCGAGTACTGTTTCGATTTCTCCACTTGCTTCTTGTATGATGTCTACAGTAATTCCATCTTCTCCTGGAGCTTTTCCCCGCTTCATGTTCTTGATTGCATGTGCAACTTCTGCTGGAAGGACTGGAGGAACTCTGGTACTGGTATCTTTCATGATGTCTGGAGTGCATGTATCATCCCTTTCATATAATTTGGAGTAGAAATCTTTCACTCTTGTCAAAATTTCGCCTCTATTTCTTGTTACAGAACCATCTTCTTTTCTCAGTGCCATAATCTGTTTTCTTCCCTTACTGAGATGTCCCTTTGCTATCTTTAGGCTTTGGTTGTTTTCAATTGCTTTTCTCACTAGTTTACAGTTGAATTTTCTTACGTCTTCAGTGATACTTTTTCTTACTGTCTTGCATAGCTCTATATATTCCACTTTGGAAGTCACATCTTCTTTAGTTGTCCTCATCTCTCTTCTTTTTTGCATCAACATTTTCGTTTTTCCTGATAATTTATTTACATGCAACTTGTTCTTAGACCCAGCTAATTTTGTTGCTGTTTCCATAACAGCTTTGGTTACTTTTCTGTTAACTTCAGAGATGTCCACTTCTTCCGATATTAGGCCTTCTAAAGCAGAGAACCTGTTCTTCAGTTCCAACTTGAAGGTATTATGGTGTTTTTTAAGGTTGGTTATGTCAATAGATTTTGTTTGTCTTATGAGCTTGCCACGTTCAAGTTTAGTGTTGAGGTGCATCTTACATCTCACCAATCTATGGTCACTACCTGTGTTGAACTTGTTTAGGACACTGCAGTCTTCTATGACGAATTTTTTGTTACACATAATAAAATCAATTTCACTTGTCGTGCCATTTGGATGTCTCCATGTCCATTTCCTGTGTGGCTTTTTCTTGAAGAAGGAGTTCAAGATGAAAAACCCTTCTGCCTCTGCAAACTCAACGAGAGTATTTCCACGCTGGTTTCTGTTGCCGTGACCAAATTTACCTACTGAAGTTTCATTCTGTTGCCGTTGCCCTATTTTTGCATTGAAATCTCCCATAATTATTTTCAAGTGCTGCTTACCTTTATTATTTAGATGACAAATTTCCTCATAAAATTCTTCAATTTCTTCTTCAGGATGACTTGTGGTGGGTGCATAAGTTTGAATAATCTGAGCCTGGTATCTTTTCGAGAGTTGGATAACAAGTCGTGCAGCTCTGTCAGAGGAACTTTCAACTTCTACAACTTTATCCTTCAGTTTCTTGTTTATTATAAATCCAACACCACTAGTTCTGCCAGTATCTGTCCCACGATAGTAGAAGAGATGTCCACTTTTCAGTTCGATGAGATCTTCTCCTTTTCTCCTTACCTCACTTAGCCCCACGATGTCCCACTTGATCCTTTGTAGTTCCTCTTCCAATTCAAGAAGCCTTGAATCAGAAGATAAGGAGCGTCCATTGTACGTAGCCAAGGTCAGCATCAGATGGCAGCCTAGTCCGGTCCTCCGGGGATTCTTAGCACCCTCTGCCTTCATGTCGCACTGGCCGCTGCCTTGGCCAGGTACATTCCAGCTGCCGGAGACTGAGGGCCAAGATTTAAGTTGTGGAATCATTTTGGAGGGGTTTGGCCATAACTCACCGCGCTGGCCAAGCGGGTTGGTGAGTGTGGGATAGAATTTCCTCTAATCCCGATGGTATAGTTATACCGCTATTGGCGGTCGTCAGAGCCCCTTTAGTGGGAACAGGATGCACCACGAGAAGGCGGGGTTGACATTTGTCAAGGAGAGGCTGTGATGTTACGCATCACCTGACCTTACATCCCGCTTCTGATGTATTTGTAGCAAAATCTGGGCTCCTGAAAACTCTACTAAATTTTTTTTTCTTGAACCGATACCGCTCATATGGAAAAACCCTTTGAGAATACTTTTTTCTTAAAATAATGCATGGTTTTCTCACCAGGGGACGTAAAAAGTCACATCTTATTTTTGTCGATATCTTTGTTTCTAAGAGTCCGATTTCAAACATTCTTTCTGTGTTGGAGAGCGTTTCCGGTGCTGAATGTTTCTCATGTAAATTCGCGTTTTTCTTAACGCACAAGTCTGCAACCAGAAGGCATAAGCTCACGATTTCGTTTACAGCAATATCTGAGGGATTAAAAACCAGATTCAAAAACTTTTTTCTTCCGTCAGATACTACTGTTTTCCATACCGGTTCCATTGACTTTGAATAGCTCTGATAAATTTAATTTGCGTCAGAACGGATTCAAGAGACGTGCTTATTGCACGGTGTCATCTTTCTTGGTTTGTTTTTTTTTACAACAGGACCCCCCCCCCCCATTATGTCATAATTTTTAGGAGGTTTTCTTGGGGGGGGGGGGGTTCATGTGTGCTGATTTTAGGCTATTCTTAATTTATTTGAGACATCCTAAGCTCACCCTTTAATATTTCATTCTCTGGTGCTCTTGTGCTAGGAGGGCCTTTCTTGAGCTTGGTTTTTATAAAATTTATTAATTTATACTTTTATGGGTTGTCATTTCTTTTTTTTTTTTTAATTTTAGTGGAAGAGGGTTTTGTGTGTGTGTGTGTGTGTGTTTTGCTCAGGGGTGTAGGAAATTTTCATTAATTTCACTGATGTCCATATGATCCAGATGGGAATGAACTGAAATTTCTTCTTGTAAATAAAGCTTGTTTTGGAAACCTGGCTTCCTAGTTTATTAAATTATATATTTTAATTAAACTTCTAACATGGTTTTTTTCTAGGAATTTATTTTCTGTGAAAAAAAGAGTGACAAGTGACTGCTTGATGAAGGAGAAGAGTTTTCTCAAAAAATCTGCAATTTAAATTAAATAAATTTCTAGAAAAAAACCATATTAGAAGTTTCATTAAGGGTATAATGAAAAAACATTTTTTGTTTGTTTGTTTATTTATTTGGAGGGTTTAAGGACCAACAACACGAGCAACTCAAAGACCTATACGAAGTTGTCCATCCCTAATTTAGGGTCACCAATTCCAGGGAAGAGAGACAGCCAGTGCTGTGATAAATGCACATTATTGTCATTCGGGAATAAAACCT
Organism: Macrothele yani; assembly: GCA_039090855.1. Classification (NCBI taxonomy): domain Eukaryota; kingdom Metazoa; phylum Arthropoda; class Arachnida; order Araneae; family Macrothelidae; genus Macrothele; species Macrothele yani. The sequence goes on along the minus strand of CM077005.1, from coordinate 96,913,140 downwards.
GTACACATCTTGGACATATGATTACAAGCCAGCAGCACCTTGCACCACTCAGCTGCTAGAGTGGCAAACTGAGATCTGTCTCACCCTTCAGTATTGCGTAAGCTATTTCTTGTGATTTGAGAGAAAAGTGCATGACCTTGAAACCTCTAAATTGTGTCATGCAAGTAATCAGACAGGTTTGTAAGTTTTTAAGTTTCTCCAGAACTGCTCCGACTAGTGATGGCAAAAGCTCACGACAACTGGCACAACTACAGGCAGTTATAAACTTTTCTTCACGCTCCACAGCCTTCCCCACCTCTGTTGTTATTAAACTTCCCCAACCTAACTTAATGAAAAACTGCAATGTGGAGAAATTAAGTGATCACAAATAATCATAGACTGATACCTTTCAGAAATAAAATACCGGTATTACATTCCTGTGAAAAAAATAAAAGTTTAACAAAAATATCAAATGCAGAGAACAAAACATGGGAAAAGTAAAAATCAACATTTTCAAATTTAATGCAAATAAAAACAAGACTTCTTTTCATTCATCATTTTCTTCCAAAACAAATTTAAGCCTAACAGAAATAAAATATTAAATCAGCCACTTTGATCTGGAATAGGCATTCAAGTATTGATGGTAATTACATGCTACTAATACCAGGGTGAGTTAGAAGTTCGTCCTGTTTGCAGTTAAAAAGCTTAATGATGTAAGAAAGCCATACACACTCTTCTCATTCTCCAATTCTCCAAAGTACAGGCCGTTGTTTTTTATAGTCTTTGCCAACATTCCAGAGATGTGATCCCACTGCAGTGCCACTTACTTGGCAGGTTTTGAGGACAGAAACTCTCTGATGCCACAGAGTTTCTGTCCTCAAAACCTGATCCCACATCCACTAATGAAGCAAAGTGCTGTCCTGGTAGGAAATAGGCCATGGAGTAAAACAAATGGTAGTTACATAGAGCAAAGTCAATACTTTATGGAGGATGGGGGTAGTATTTTAACGCCTACCAATTCCTGTATTTTTTTGTAGACCACTCTGGAGGTGACTTGGTGGGTTATTCACTTGCAGCAATGGCCTACTTCCAATTGATGAACACTGGGTAGCAATAGTGCATTGCATCATGGACCCCCTGCAGTTGTTTGGTATAGAGGTTCTCGTCCATGGCCAGACATCTGGCACAGGTTCCCAGTGCAGAGGACCCTCACAATTACACCAAATGAACACTATGACTTTCTACTCAAAACACTCTCTTTGCAAAACTGGTTGTACTTCCTGGTGTGACAAATAGGTTTTTCTGGTAGTTGAAGCATGCTTAAAGTTATGTATCAAGTTTTTTAAGGGAAAAATATTTCACCCATTGCTATGGCCTTCATCAGTGCGACTGTGATTTGTTGCATTGCCAGATTGGAAAGGTAAATTTTTTAACGGTAACTCCGGGTGATGTGAAGCAATTAGTGATTTCCAGATGTATGGAACATAAATGGAGAGATCAGAGTTACAATTTTTTGGAAAATAAAATTTCCAAATTTTCTCTGAACCTCAGAGCAAAACCATTTTAGAGAGTAGCCAACTTTTTTGTACTGGAATTAAGTGGAACAGCAGAAGTGTCTGTCATGGTAAGTAGAGACAAAGAAGAGGAAGATTTTCCAGATTTAACGTCAGATTTGTGTTCCTGAAGTCTTGAAAGAATTTTCGGGAATGAATTTCCTACACACAATGTAAATCAGCTGTTTGTCTTGATAGGAATTTGATACAGTCCTGGAGTAGAAAGTGGTGATATAAGGTCTCTGTGATTACGAAACAGTATGGAAATTGAAGGAGAAGAGAGAACAGCAAGTCAATATCCTACTTGTTTGAAGATACTGCTGAGCTTATCCTTCTCTTTTTGAAGATACTGTAGTCGCAATGATGAAGACCATGGCAATGGCTGAAATATATTTGCCTTAAAAAACTTTATATGAAACTTTAAGGGTTCTTCAACAACCACAAAAACCTACTTGTTTTTCATTAGGAGCCATCCATAAAGTATGCCCGAGATTACATGGGTAAGGGGGGGGGTCCTAACAACCGGACCAAATGTGACATGAGGGTGGGAGAGGTTTAGTAATTTGGACATCCAGCGGCAAAAATACAGTGGGTGGCATTTTTTCGTTTTGTTTTCTCTTTTTTTCTTCTTTTAATAGTTAAAAAAGGTATGCAATATGTCAGATTTCTGATGATATTTAGCTATAACAGAATGTTAAGTTCTCGTATTTGTACTACCAAATCTATCGTGTTTTGTAGATGGTATAATCGGGAGTGTCGCAACCTTGAATGTGTGCATTCATTTGCATAACAGACAATTAATAAATAGGAACTGTACACCAACTATACTCAAAATAGTATAACTATACTAATAATCCGAATTTTTTGGCATAGAATAGGAATCAAAGTTTTCAAGCTTTCGCACATCAACTAAATGGCCTTTTCAAGGAAAATAGACAGCAGACTGCAAACTGGATAATCGAATGCTTCAACAATTTAAACACGGTGACTTGACAATAAACGAAGAGATGCAAATGTAATTCTACAATTAAAGAACATGATGCCTCATTCTTTAATTGTATAATTACATTTGCATCTCTTCGTTTATTGTCAAGTCACCACGCTTAAATTGTTGAAGCATTCTATTATCCAGTTTGCAGTCTGCTGTCTACCTTCCTTGAAAAAGCCATCTGGTTGAAGTGCGAAAGCTTGGAAACTTTGATTCCTATTCTACACCAAGAAATTTGGATTAAATTATTAGTATAGTTATACTACTTTGTGTATAGTAGATCTTTGTTTCAGAATGATAAAGTTATTTCAGAATGATAAATTTCAGAATGATTCTGAAGCAAACGTGTAAATATACGGAAGATTCCTCTAAATAACTACATGTTTTCTTTCTGCTTCTCAACGGACTTTTAAAAGCAGTCGTCAAAAATAAAGGGGGTTGCGGGAATTAGGATGTACTTTTTAGAGGGGGGTGTCAATAATCGGACGAAATGTGACATGGGGGAGGTGGAGGGGGAGCCTAAAAATAGTAAACAAATTATGGACATACTTTATGGACGGCAACCTTACATGCATTGCCTAACACTCATTTATGATCCTGGTGTAACTTCAGCCAACAATTCCCAGTGATAGGATAATGCAGTAATATTCATTTTTCATCACCTGTGATGATACTATGCCAAAACCTATCGCCCTGTGGATTTGATAACAATCTGTGACAGAGAGGGACGTGTTGGCTTGCTGGAGTATCAACTCATGGGAAACCATTCAATGACACCTGGAGGAGAAACCAAGCTAGTGCAGGTGACAAGTGATGGTGGATTAGGAAGACTGCACCTCATCTGCCAACTTTTGTATACTGGTGGTACCAGAGTTCACTGTCACCTCCCTTCAACCAGAGTGGCTGGCTACCTGTCACTGTTGGTGGTTGTTGGATATCCTGACCTTGGCTTGTCTTTGAGATTGGTGTCCCCATCAATGAAACACTGCAATCATTGTCATGCAGTCCATTGTTTCCTTGCCTTCAACTACACAAATTTCTTGTAATGTTGTTGCCATACTTAACCCTTTTTTCCCAATAATGGCATCATAGAAGCACTCAAACAGCACGTTTATGGACCTCCATCAGTGGTTAAAATTCTGAGCGGGATGGCGGGATTCCCGACAAAATAAAGTTGTTAGACGGGACTCTTCCGTCTCACAAAATTTTAAGAAAAAATATATATATAAATATAAAATCTTGGGTTTGTTTTTGGACCACTTGCAAAATTTGTGCATAAAAAACGTATCCTTTGTAAAAATATGTGCTTTATAATCGGACCATTCAGAGTTCTGAAAATTGCATCGAATACACCGTTCATGTCAGAAACATAATCAGTTTATGGACCCATAAATCGGCTTTCATGCGTAATCGCATGAGCAGTTCATTTTGCATACGGTGAAGTCAGCAGCATGCAAAATATAAAAAATTTAAATGGTCAAGCAACAGGCATTGATTGGACCATTTCATATAGATTGACCCAGATGCATGGAAAAGGAATTAACCTAAATCTTGCTTATGAAACAAACAGTCATCGCTTTTAAGTCCGGTCCCACTCTTAAACGTTATGTTCATGTGAATTGGTAATATCAACACAGAATATTTACGAAAGCGGTAAAAACTGGAAATTTAGCAATTATTAGTTTAATGCTATTAAAAAAAACTGTTACAATTGCTGAAAATTTGCAAATAAAAAACCACCCGACATTATCAGATGAAATTTCTTTCAGTAACATATTTGGCGATGAGCTCGGAAAGTAGATTTTCGACGTTTTTCGAGAGTTAGCCAAAGATAGGTAGCGGTTAGATCCTACAGATGGGAGAATTAATGACTAATGGTCATTTACCAGGAAAGCAAACCACCACCCCACCCCCTACCCCCCACCCCCCACCCCTAGACCCCAGCGCGGTTCAGCTACAGCACCAGTCTCCGTCTTTTTTTTTTGTCTTTTTGACTGGAGGTTTAAACGATTGCCGTGAGCAACTCAATGGGCTAAAAGCAGTCACCCATTCCTAATTTAGGATCACTGGTTCCAGGGAAGGGAGAGAACCAGTGCCGTAAAACAAACATAGCATTCATGCCTCACCAGGATTCGAACCCGGGCCCCTTTCAGACAAATGATCAGAGGCCATATCACTTAAACCACTGCGCCACCAGCACAGCAACAGTTTTTTTTTCTCTCTCTTAAATGTAACACAGCAGATAATGGACAAAGTTGGTTGGTCAAACTAAATGTCAAACTAATTGTAAAAGAAAATATTATATGGGGTGCTGGTTAAATTTAGAATATTGTAGGAACAAAAATAGCTATTAAAAAAAACATGCTATTAAAAAAAACTGTTACAATTGCTGAAAATTTGCAAATAAAAAACCACCCGACATTATCAGATGAAATTTCTTTCAGTAACATATTTGGCGATGAGCTCGGAAAGTAGATTTTCGACGTTTTTCGAGAGTTAGCCTAAGATAGGTAGCGGTTAGATCCTACAGATGGGAGAATTAATGACTAATGGTCATTTACCAGGAAAGCAAACCACCACCCTACCCCCTACCCCCCACCCCCCACCCCTAGACCCCAGCGCGGTTCAGCTACAGCACCAGTCTCCGTCTTTTTTTTTTTGTCTTTTTGACTGGAGGTTTAAACGATTGCCGTGAGCAACTCAATGGGCTAAAAGCAGTCACCCATTCCTAATTTAGGATCACTGGTTCCAGGGAAGGGAGAGAACCAGTGCTGTAAAACAAACATAACATTCATGCCTCACCAGGATTCGAACCCGGGCCCCTTTCAGACAAATGATCAGAGGCCATATCACTTAAACCACTGCGCCACCAGCACAGCAACAGTTTTTTTTTCTCTCTTAAATGTAACACAGCAGATAATGGACAAAGTTGGTTGGTCAAACTAAATGTCAAACTAATTGTAAAAGAAAATATTATATGGGGTGCTGGTTAAATTTAGAATATTGTAGGAACAAAAATAGAATCTAATTTTGAAAAATAAACAGGTGGGTTTTTCAACTGGGCCCAGCTTGGGGAACCCTAAGTAACAGCCAACCTGAAAATAAATTATTCTCTAACTAGACTCCTTGGAATACACATTTTCCAGCCATACTCCAAAAAGAAGGAATAAAATTATCCATAACCAGTGATCGAACAACAAACCACAACCTCACTGTTAAATGAACAAAGTAACAAATGCACGGGATGGAACGGAAAACATAAACAGGTGGACATGAACAAACAATAAAGTTCAGGTTAAAGTACCTAACGACAAGTGCAGCCCATAATCATTTCTCAGGACACATGAAACAGTATGCACTGGGTAGAGATTGGTTAAGCCCAGATGGCCACTGCTGGACACTTTAGCTTTAGCAATGGAGACAGTGTAGTTTTAACGGAGTGACCCCTCCCCACACATCACTAATTTTGCCTTCAAATTCTGTTTTAGCCAGTTGGTGAGTGCATGCCTATAGCCTGCTACACAGTCCACCCTTCAAGGTCACTTTGAATCACATGGCATATGCAGGAATTCTGGCACAATAACCCAAGCTCCTGCTATCGGACTCTTCATTGCCCAGTTTATGAAGGTAGCCATAATGGTAGGAGTAACCTATCAAGTTTTACAGAAAAAAAGAAAACTGCATTTCAAAATGAAGTCTTCCAATTTTAAGGACTTCATACCAAAAAATACAATTTTTCAGGACTCCATAAGAGCAAATCTACCATTTTCAAGGATTTCCGGGCCTGCAAATTAAAATTTTCAGTTTCCAGGACTTTCCAGGAATTTCAGGTCCAGTGGGAGCCCTGGAAATTACGTGATTTACTGCAAATAGCAAAAGCTGAAATTAAAAAAAAAAAAAAAATGGGCTCCAGGGACAGATTTCTAGGCGTTGGAATTTGTCGAGCCCTGAACATAACTATAGAAGACAAAGAAAATGAAGCAACTAGCCTACTTCAATATGAAGAACAGCATGACTCTACTTTTGAAGCAAGTACCTCTGCTTTTAAAACCACATCTGTTAACTCAAAGTGATTTAAATGACTTTCTTCGGGATTTGAGTTTGTCCAAAACACAGGTCAAACTTTTGGGTCTAGGCTGAAAGGCTGGAATTTACTTCAGCAAGACACAAAAGTGTGTGGGGGTTTTTTCGTAAAACTGCCAGGACGTGTGTAAAAATTTTTATTTTTAATCTCAAGAAAATTATTTAGTTCATTATAACAATATTTGCTCTGTGATGATGCTCATGGTCATGAACATAAAACAACAGAGTGGCGACTGTTCATTGACTTCTCTAAAACTAGTTTGAAAGATGTCCTTTTGCACAATAGAAACAAATTTCCTTTCGTGCCATTAGCTTATGCTGTTAATATGAAAGAACCTTACAAGAAAATGAAATTTCTTTTTGAAAAAAATCCATCAGTATGACAAGTTTACCACATTCAACGGTTGCACTGGCTTTTTAAAAGTTTTCACCAATTTTCCAAATTCAATTTTTTTTTTTTTTTTTTTTTTGCCGAATGTGATCTAAAGTATCACCAATATTTTCACTAAAATTTTTTATCCATCACTAAAATGATTATTTTTTCACAAACTGCGAAGAATGCGATAGGCACAGCGACACCTGCAATTGGAACATCTCTGGTGATTTAAAAGTCACTGCGCTGTTACTAGGTTTTCGTCTTGGCTATACTAAATTTTGTTGTTTCTTGTGCGAGTGGGTCAGTGGATACGAGAAAAGTCATTGCATCACAAGGGAATGGCCAAAGCGTGAATCATTTACTTTGGGAAAGAAAAATGTTGCACACCCCCCACTGGTCAACCCTGAAAATATTTTTTACATCCACTTCTTATAAAATTAGTTCTTTTTCAAAACTTTGTTACGGCCATGGATAAAAATGGTGCTGGGTTAGCTTAATTGAAGGAAAATGTGCTTGATTAAGTGATGCTAAAATTAAAGAAAGCGATCATGCTTCTGAAATGGCAAAATGTCATAAACAAGAAAAGCAAAGCACAGCATTTTTATGCGAAAGCTACATATTCATATATTCTTATTATATGTTTTGGAACTCAACTTCCTAACTCATTATTTTTGTGGCAATTTAAGATCTAGCCTAGCTCTCTACCCAGTCTTTTAATTTCCTATTTCTGTTTCAATGAATGAGAGAAGAATGGATGTTTCAGGAAATTATCAACAGTATTGGTGATTATGAAGACAAACATTTAGCGGCTGTACTACCTAAGTGCTACAAGTAGATGGTGTTTTACATTTCCCATCGCAACTCTGAGCACACCACTTCGTGACATCAGTAGTTCCACAAAGAAATGCAAAAAAATGCATGCATGTGAGTAGAATAATAAAAGACTTTAAAAAAGCAAAATACCATACCTCATTTGTTTGAATGGACTTTAATATGCAGTTGAACTGCCTTTTTAAATTTGTCACACTTTCAAAAAGCGAATAGAGTTCTTCACTTGTTTGTATGGTTTGATTATGCAGTTCAATGAATTCATAAATATAATAAAACAACTGAATGGAAGAAATAAGAAGGTATTTAATAATTCAGGTATTTCTAACATTTGTTCAGTTGTCTTTTGATTTATGTTTGATTGAAATACATTCCCTTACTTTTTAAAATAACTCTTTTACTTGTTTTAGACTGATGCTATGTTGTTATATCTTCAGCTGTGGCATCCCCCTATGGTGGGGGAATGGCACAGTGAGGATATAACTTTTCTCAAAATTAATAAGCTGTGGTCTAAATCGCAAACAAACCCATCAGCAACTGCAGCAGGAATATTATTGCAGTAGTGTTTATATATCTCGTAATGGCACCTACACAGCCATGAACTTGAACATTAACAAATTCATCAGGAAATGCTGTGGAAGGATACCCATAGAGCACTTTCTATTTAGTACCTCACATTTCTTTGTTTACGTAAGGATATTAAGCTACTGCTGATACTATTCCACCCAAGAAACAGAAGTGGCACTAAAATAATCCAGCAACTAACGCAAGACAGCAGAGAGTGAGATTGACATTTTTTCCAGTAACAAAACGAGAATGGGTATTACGGAAGTTTGCTCCTGTGAGTTTGTACCAAATGCAAGCTAACTTCCGGCAGGGTGTTTAACAGGGCATGCTCGAATACCCCTGACCCAGAGCAGCAAAAGGTTGTACTCAATGGAAGCAGAATTCAAAGTTGTACATGAGCTGTGGATGGAAACCTTGAATGCTTAACTGCAGGGAAAGGCAAGATGTTTTTCATGCCTTAACTTGATCAGATGGTGCTTTTCAGGACACATAATAACATTAATTCAAAATTTTACAGAAATCTTTTAAATTGTTTTGATACTCTAATAAAATTTCCTGAAAAATGGTGGGTGTTCATGACTCCTATGAGCCAAGCCAAGCCACGACAGCTTCTTTTTAGTTCTACCCCACCACACTTCTGTAGTTCCACATCTCTATTGTTCTCTCTTGGTGCTTCATTATTCTTTAACCTGTGTATTGCATTTTTAATTTCCTAAAAACATGGGATATTCTACAAAAGAGTTTTGCAGTACCTTTTTACAAAACTCAATACCCTGACCATCATCACATTCTTATGCTGATTTATTACAACCTGATCATTAGGATACTGAGTTTTGTACAGCATTTCCTTTTTAGAAAATCCAACATTTCACGAAATTAAAAATGTGATACATAGGTTCAAGAACGAAATGTAGAGAATTGAATAGAACAGCATTTTTTCTTCGAGGAATTGTTAGCTTAGAAGATTATGCATGGTTTTAATGGGAAATGGTTGGGCAGAATTATGTTATTAATATAAATATGTAATACATCAAATTGATAAAACTAAAAAATTATTTCCTTTAAAATAAACAGTCTAATAATTTCAGCTACTTATCTCACATATGACTTTAGACACTTAGATTATCACTGAAGGAAGCAAAAGCTGAGCCATATTTCTATGACAGAACATTTGACCAACAGGGTATTGGAATTTTTGTTTCAACGTAGGTGCCAAATGCAGCCATCAGATCCCTTTCAAGAATTAATCAAAGTAATTCAGTCAACAGAATGGAAGAAATTATTCAGAAACATTATAATTAACCATTCACGAACAAATAATTAACCATCTGTGCACTAAATGTTTTCAGAACCCTTTTATGTGACAAATCATCGGCCTGAGCAAGTTGTGCTAAAATTACTGTGGGCTGAATGATCAGCCGTCGATTTTGATCCGAGTAGTTCCCCAATCAGACAGCAGATCTCGTCATGAATGATCATATTATTTATTAATCATATTGTTTTTTAAATGAAATCTCCACGAATCATACCATCAAACAGCAATATTATTGAAAAAATTATGAGGAGAATACACAGTAAGCATTGCATGGTAAGTTTGCATTCGCTATAGACTTCGCATGCACTTTAACCGCGTGATGGGAAGAAGGCAAAAAAATTCCTACTACAGTTGAGGCAGCAGGGCTGTTAACATGGGATTGTGGGCGAATTGTTACACTGTCAGAAATCACTTTTTCAAGCCACATTTAAAGTGCAATAACACACAACTCGTGGTCCAGGGACAGCGGCATGTTTAATTTTCTTGCGGACTTTGTGGTGCAGGAGAACGAAATAAGAATCCCCCACATCTTTTTCCAAATTCATGTGTTAGCTGAGGACAAACTTTATTGACAGCTTGTTCCTCAGTATTTGCAGACGTGCATTTTGAATCACCTTAGAATAATGTCAGCCTGTAAGGAAATCTTGAAATAGCTAGTGTAAGAGTGAAAGTTTGTGAAGTGATAGTGATGATTTTGAATCACTTTAAAATAACATTAATCTGTAAGAGTATATTCAAAATTAAGGGAGTTATCATTATATTTTCTCTTTTTTCTTTTTTTTTTTTCAGAAGAAAGAAGTCTGAAATTTCTGTTTCAAAAAACTATTTCATGTAAAGTTATTTTTTAAACAAAATTCAGCTATCTGAAATGTAATATATTTAAAATATCTTTGTATATATATATCTTATTTCTGAAGCTATCCAAAAATTGTGTAATGGGCGTGTAACAGGTCAATTTAATGAAAATTTGCGCGCCTACGCCTTATATGGGGTGCGTGCATAAGTTCTACTCAGTTTTTTCAGGCTACAAAGAAAGGAGGAAAACACAACAAATAACAAACCTAGAATTTCACATAATTGCCATCATTCTGTATGACCTCTTCTTATCTGTCTATGAGTAGGTGAATCCCACGCCAGAAAAACTCCTGTGTTTTAGGGTCAAAAAAGTCATGAAATTGCCGTTTTCACATCGTCCACATCATCGAAGGTTTGGAGAGTGAAGGCGTTCTGTAACGATTGAAAAAGAAGGTAGTCCGTAGGTGACAAGTCAGGGGAATACGCTAGGTAAGGTAACACTTCCCAACCAAAGTCCAGTAATTTTTGCCGAGTGATTAAAGCAGCATTAGGTCTGGCGTTATCATGATGAAGGATCCGCCTCTGCGATTGACGAGTGCTGGCAGTTTCAATGTCAGTTGTTCTCACAATATGTCCAACTGTTGGCAGTAGAGGTCAACATTTAGCATTCGGTTAGGTGCCAACATCTCCCAGTGGATTATTCCCTGGACATAACACCAAACACTCAACAAAACCTTTTTGGGATGCAGTCCTCCTTTTGAGGTCAATGGAGCAGGCTCCGCACCTTGGCACACAGTCCGTCGACACTCTACATTATGGTACAGTACCCGTTTCTTTTCAACCATTACAATTCGTTCCTTAAAATGGTTCATTTCTGTGACAAGAAAGCAAAGAAACACAGGTATGGATTCTATACTCTCGTTGCTTTGCAGAAAGCTGGTGTGAAACCCAGTTACCGAAATCAGTGATGGGCCCAAGCGGATGCATCCGTTTTCCGACTGTTGTTCTGTGTACTGACAACGCTAATTCCTGAATGGTTGGATGTGGGTCATTTGTTATGGCTTGGTCCACATCCTCATCAGAAACCACGGATGGACATCCAGGATGTGGTTGATCTCTACAGCTTCTGTCTCCATCCCAGAATTTCCGAAACCAATGACGACATGTGCTATCATCAACTTCCACATACACTTGCCAGATGTTGCGGCAAGCCGCGGCTGCAGTGCTGCCTTTATCGAACTCGTACAGTAAACAACGTCTAATGTGCTCCTTATCGCATGCCATGTTAATTGTCAATGATTGCCGTTATGAATGACTTACTCGGTCAAACCTAGTGCCTCTATATGCTCTACTCCTCCATGCATTATTGGCCGAAAATTCGGCATCGCAGCGTCATTTGTGACGTAACTACTCCGATCACAATTTGCATCTATTTCAAAAATGGGCAGAACTTTTGCACACACCCAATAAATATTCAGGGGTTGCGCTGCCGATTGCATTCTTCGCAGTTTGCGGAAAAAAAAAATCATTTGGCGATGGGAAAAAACGTTTTGGCGAAAATATTGGCAATTATCTTTTTGTACTATTTATAATAAAACTCTGCCAAAAAAAAATGAATTTAGCGAATGGTTAGGCAAAAACTTGAAAAAAGCCAGAGCAACCACTAGGGCTGGGCGGCGTATCAATACACCGTGAAAACCCGGTGTGAATTTTACGTCGATATTTCAGTTTTTTGACTGACGAAACTATGATACCACCGAGATGGCCGATGTAGATGTCATTACCCGACTGAATCGAAATACTGCCACCACTAAGAACTGCTCATCATCACACATTCGACATGCATTTCAAACGTACATGACGATTCGTTGAATTATTGGTCCTCGGCGTTTCAGTGCGGCCCAATGAGATGATGAATTTGAGAAACCTCCTGATGTTACTCATAGGCAGCTATCGGCAATTCGTACGCTGAGATCAGATGATCTCGCGATGTGTTGTTGAGACAGCACATCGGGAGATTTACATGGTTATTGGTGAAACATCGGATGCTTTCACGAAAACGAAATCCGAAAAGCGGCGGATTTCTGAAGTTGCCAGTTTTCTGAATGCTGGATTTTCGAGGTTTTACTGTATTACATTTATAGAAATGTTAAGAAAAACCTTATAAAGTTCAGGGGAAAATTTTGGCCCAAAATATTAGAATTTATGAAAAGTACAGTGTTTTTTTTTTTTCTTGAAGCTTGCAATTTCTAAGAAAATGGCTTAGCATTTCTGGCATATGCACACACATTACATGTAACACTTAAAAGGGCTTAAACCTCGATGTTCCAGAAGCTGATACATCAAAAAAATGTTGAGGATTCATTACCGATGTTTGAAACTGGTAAAGAATATTTTCTGCATAAAGTGAAGTAATTTCTTTTTGTTGTGTTCTTGTAAAAAGGAAGGGAACATCATGTTTTTATATCGTGAATTGGCTGTTTTGGTCAATGTTTCGTCAACAAAATCAAGTTCTTTTCCTCGATGCTACAGGAACTTATACAACAAAATAACATCAAAGTTTCCACCGATACATCGAACATTTCAACAGATATTATTGGTTACTCGATTTGAATTGGTGAGTAATCACCATTATACTGAGCAGGGATTTTACCCACTGATGTGTCCATTTACTGCTGCTGATGGAAAAGTACAAATTCATCGGCTTATTAGCAAAAACATCGAAACATCAATGTTTTCACTGATACATGGTAAATTTCCACCGGTACTATCAATGCTTTGGGAATGTGTAAACCCAAAGGGGAAAAAAGATTAACAAAATGGTTTTTATATATCAAATACGTGGAGATAATGTAAATGGACGATGTCATCACTCTTTCCACGTTATTTTTTAAACAACGCATAGCGACTGAAAAATTGTATTCCGGCACTGCTGGGATCGAACCCCAGAACTCTCGATAACTAGTCGAGTGCGTTCGAATTTACGCTACAGCGCCAACAATTCTCCGCGCCATGCGTGGTTTATCAGTCAGCATCTGACTACACGAATACGTATTGATGGTCTCAGCAACTGAGATGTCGTCATCTGGTGGCATTTAACGCAACAGCTATTTTAATTGTAGCTGATAAATTCAAAGGGCGATAGAAATGGTTAATATATATCAAATACGTGGAGATAATGTAAATGGACGATGTCATCACTCTTTCCACGTTATTTTTTAAACAACGCATAGCGACTGAAAAATTGTATTCCGGCACTGCTGGGATTGAACCCCAGAACTCTCGATGACATCGTCCATTTACATTATCTCCACGTATTTGATATATATTAACCATTTCTATCGCCCTTTGAATTTATCAGTTACAATTAAAATAGCTGTTGCGTTAAATGCCACCAGATGACGACATCTCAGTTGCTGAGACCATCAATACGTATTCGTGTAGTCAGATGCTGACTGATAAACCACGCATGGCGCGGAGAATTGTTGGCGCTGTAGCGTAAATTCGAACGCACTCGACTAGTTATCGAGAGTTCTGGGGTTCGATCCCAGCAGTGCCGGAATACAATTTTTCAGTCGCTATGCGTTGTTTAAAAAATAACGTGGAAAGAGTGATGACATCGTCCATTTAAAATGGTTTTTATTTTGCACAGTGAGTGGTTTCTTTTATGTTCAGGCAAAGACATTCACATAGATGCCAACCTCTAAAAGTAGTTTTCAGTAACCAACATGTTTATTTTTCAGTAATTTTCAGTAACAATTTTTTTTTTTCAGTAATTTTCAGTAATCCAGTCTACAGCAGCAAATTTGAGTATTTAACACTGCAACAAATTTTAATCTGTCAGAACTATTAACATAATAATAATAATAATAATAATAATAATAATAATAATAATAATAATAATAATAATAATACAATAAGAATAATTTGCTAGTGGGAAAATTTAAAATACTGTCTACCAGAAAAATATAATAAATTACCTCCAGACATGAAGAAAATTTATTCCTTGGAATGTTGCCAATTTATTATGATAAACAGGCTGTAGTTGCCATTTTGGCCTTCCTTAGTTCAATTTGCAAAAACTTCTTCTGATAGCATAGTTCACTATGTGCAATGCTGTTTATTTTTTCTACTAATAAAGAAGACAGCACATGACTGCTTAAATTAGGTCTGAATCATTCATGTTTTTTTTTTTCACTGTACTGAAAATTCTTTCTGTACTTGCATTGCTATGAGGGACTATTAAAATCATTTTCATAATTTTGCTTAATGATTCATACTTTAACTGGCCACTTTCATTTTCCATTAAAAAAATTCTGTGCCACACTTCATCCGTTCTCCCAGAAGTAACAGCACAGTTAAAATTTTCGAACTGGTAGTGGGTAAATTCAGATTCCACCTTGTCAGATTCTTCTGGTTTCAAAACTGGAAACAGGGAACACATATATTGGACTGATGCAAAAGAAACACTTTGCCTTAATGCTACATCTGCAATTTTAGCATGACTCAGAAATTCAGCATTAAGTGGAAATTTTCTTAAAATGTAATTGCAGTCTGCCTTGTAAAATTCCCTTAAATCAGAATAAAAAGTAACCACTGTGTCTTCACTCAGATCCGCAGTTGTGCCTATATAAGATTTCGCTTTTGACCCAATTACGAGATCACAGTTTTCTTTTTGATTTCTCCTTCTTTCAAAATTTCCATCTGCAAGAGATGTTGCTGTCACATCAAATGCCGATGGCTTGATAAATCGTACAAGCAATTCAGATAACAGACTATGAAGTTTTCTTTTTAATACATGCACAAGCGGAGCTTCCTGCTGCAAGAACACGTTAACAGATGTAAACAAAGGAAGAGTAGCAGATAAAAAAAGACAATAAAGTTTAGATGAAGGATTTCCAATCATACTTGCAAGGTTCTTATACTGTGAATTAGCTTCTTCATTGTCACTAAAATAATGTTCTCTCACTGTTCTAAAATTCTGTCAATGGATTCCAAAAGTGATAACCAGTGAGTATTGACATGCTTCAGAATTTTGTGTGGTTTAGTACCACAAACAGCTTGACTCAGTTTTAGATTGTGTTTCCTCTTCGAACTTTTCTCCAAAAAAAAAAAAATACAACTGTATCCGAAACTGCTCAACATTAAATCCTTTCAGTTGAGTAGCAGATTTCTGTGCAGCTAAATTTACTAAATGGCGTGAACATCGCTGCACTATGATTGCAGGCTGAACCTTCTTTATGTGAGAAACAACACCTTTTACTTGACCTATGATAGTGTTAGCATTGTCACAGGTAAATGACACACAGTTGCTCCATGAGATATCTTTTTTAACAAACTCATTGTTCAAAATGTTGAATATTCCTTCACCTGTATTATTACTTGATTCAACCAATGATAACAAAACAGTTGAATTTTCCCCTATTTTTTCGTCAAAATATGTTATTGTAATGGGATACAGTTTATTTGCTTGAGCATCATTACTTCTGTCCGTAGATAGAGAAAAAGGATTTTTTTTTTACTTCAGATATGATGTTACTTGTAGAAACACTGGCCATGTGCTGAATTAGTGCAGTAGCCTTGGTTCTTCCACACGAATATTTTTTTGCGATCGCTGAATTGGGAAACATGGCTTGAAATAACGGTTTTTTAAGCCTTCAGTTTTCGGAAATTTATCCAACATTTTCAAGCTGAATTGACTTCACTTTTCGGAAATGTATCCAACATTTTCAAGCTGAAATACAAATATTTATGGAATAAATTTATATCTAACAATACTGGGTAGAGGAAACATCGCGAGAAAAAAATACGATTACCAGAGAAATCTTATCTCCGTCTACTTTCCGTTTTCGAAGGATGAAATTCCGTCCTCCGACGGAGAAAGCGACCCCCCCCTCCGCTGCCACCGCCGCCACCAATCCTCCCAAAATTTAAGTTCAGTTATGCATCGATTTTGTACATGGTCCAAACGATAACAAAAAAAGACGGAATTCCTCGAATCAGAGTGCGAAACTCGTCGCCGAAGATATTACGGGGAAATTTTCGGGCGGACTAACTTCCGTTTTCGGAAATCGTTGCCTACAATTTCAAGCTGAAATTATGCAATGAAATTATATTTAACAGTAATGAACAGAAGCAACATCGCGAGGGAAAAAAATATGATTACGGGAAAAATCTGCACTTCGTTTAACTTCCGTTTCCGAACGTTTAAAAAGACAAAACGTCCCCAGACGGAATACGACCCCCCCACCAACTAATATCCCGAAAATTTCTTCACTTTTGCATCGATCTCGAAAAAAAAAAAAAAAAAGCGGAGGGGACTCCGCGAATCTGCGGAAAAATCTGGCCGCTGAATCGATTTCGAATGTCGTAAGATAACGCTAAAATATCGATGACCGGTAAATTTTAACTTTTGGCGCAGATTTTGTCGAAATGGCGATTTTTTAGCAGAATGGCGCAAGAACAACGTTTTGACGCGGACTGGCGCAGGTCTGGCAGCCCTGAATGTAGCATTTAATTTTTTTCCCCCAGAAAAACTTGAAGAACCAACAAAAATTTTTAAGTTGATGAAAATTTGCTTTCTATCTCAGAAAATTAAATCAAATGGCGATTTTCCGTAATTTCAGCGGTGTTTCCGTACTTCCGTAGCAGCAACCAAAAATCCGCAAAATTACGGAAAATCCACACTAGTTGGCATCTATGCATTCATGTAAATAATAACAGTTACATTAAAGTTCCTATTATTCTTCCCCCCACTTTTTTAATGCAGGAGACTTCTTCTTGGCCACTAAGATTTGTTAACTTAAAAGCCAGTTTTTTTTTTGTTTTTTTTTTGTTTTTTTTTGCACTTATTGGCATGCCAGTATAGGTGCAGACTGGATAAAATTCCAGTCTGCACCTATACTGGCATGACATGTTATCGTGCTGACAGAAGGCACCAATAGGGGGGAATACCATAGCCATGGCAGGATAACCTGGTCTGCAATGCTGTTTAGGTAGGTTGTAGACACAGAGCGTCTACCATTTTCATGTGACTCAATTTCTTGACCTTTTCTTGACCTTAATTTTTCACGTAGAACCATTTAATGGTGGTTTTAACTGCTGTAACTTTTTACATGTTATATTTCCTTTGAGTGGAAAGCAGTTTCTCGGTTGGAAGTTATCAATATTCACTGCGAATATATATCGCGGTAATCGAATGCGATTCAAGGAAAAATCTTTCACGTACCTCTCGGTTGTAGTTGGTCGATGTTCAAATCTTTGCACTGTTGTTCTCATCAGGTTCTTGGGTGTAGGCTTTTTTTGACTAACTTCAAAAATTCTGCACGTTTCTTGAGTAGGATATACTTTTTAGTTGAACTACGGGAGGCACATGAAGACAAAGGAGATGTAAAAATTACGTTAGAAAACTTGAAAAACGGAAAAATGAATCACTTGAAAAACGGAAAAATTAATCACTCGAAAAAATATTCGCATGAGGAATTGCAATCACCAAAAAACTTCGTCAGACTTCTTGAATGTATTGTCCGATGCATTTCGGCAGATCTGTCTGTCATCTTCTGGGACCTCTGGTCATGCGTTCTCTCTGCAGTTTACATTGAATATGCCACATGCTCAGTTTGGGAATCTTTGTGTGTTATACATCGGATGTGTTGCATTGCCACTCCTGTGATTTGAAGACACTGGAATTTTTTTTTACGTCTGCGTGTTTGCATTGTCTCTGTTCTGTTTGCCTTCCCATTTTTTTTTCTCTTCTTCTATCAGTATCTTCCATGGAATTGGCATTTCTACTCCACTACTAATGTTGCAGTTGGGTTTTTTTTTTTTTTCTTTTTTTTGGGGGGGGGGGGTTTCAATCACGATTGCTTCGGCGAAACGGATGGTTTTTTTCGGTTGGTTGTTTGCAGATAATTTTGATATTTTCAAATTCTGGCATTGTGTTATTTTTTATGCAATATTGTACAAGTGCTGTTTTTTCCTCTTTTTTTCCCCAGTTCTTCATATGTTGTGTCAATCTTGTTTTTAATTTGTTTCTTGTGCTTCCTATGTATTTCACTCTATTGTTGTTGTTGGTTGGCTTAATTGGAATGCTATATACTCTGGCACTGTCCAATAGTTTTGTTTTTTCTCTGTTATTGATTATTATATTCTTGTAGTCTTTTACTGAAATTCCAATATCTAGATGTTTTTTGCATTCCTTTTCGATTACATTTGCAACCTATTTTATGTATTGAATTTACCACAATATTTTATGGAATAACTTTTTTTACGGGTCTTTTAGAGGTTATTTTTAATGAAAGTTGGTTGTCAAATTTTCGAACTAAAGCCTAGTTCGTCATCAGGACTATGTCACTGGAGTAGTTGCTGCCACTCGTGGCAGCAACTACTCCAGTGACATAGTCCTGATGACGAACTAGGCTTTAGTTCGAAAATTTGACAACCAACTTTCATTAAAAATAACCTCTAAAAGACCCGTAAAAAAAGTTATTCCACAATCACTATGAATAGAGGTGCCATAAATGCATTTACAACAATATTTTATATTTTGCTTGGTTTATTTTTAGGATGTTTATACATGTAAATTACTTTTTTGACATCTGAGGTGGTATATCCAAATTTTTTGGCTGTTGTTATTCTCCATTTAAGTTCTTTTTCCTTGAAAAAGTTATTCCTGGAATGTGTGAATGCTCTATTTAAACCACCATTAAATGGTTCTACCTGAAAAAATAATGTATGGAAAACAAGTTTTTTTTTTAATCTCGATACATTGAGAAATATGTGTGTAATTTTCTTGACCTTTCCTTGACTTTTACGGGACATTTCTTGACCCTAAAGCTAAGTTCAATAGTGTAGGAGTTTGGCCATTTTAATTAATTAAATATAAAATCTGATTATGTAATTAAGAAATTAACAGGGTAAATTGAGTATATAAAATGATTTCTAAAAAGTTAAAATAAACAGCAATATTTTTTACCAATAAGCTTGCATTTAGTGAAAAACTCAAAATATCCTGCTATAAAGAATTACTTGTAACCTGGAAACCATGTTACACAAAAGTACGACAAAAGTGAGTACAGGAAGTACATTATAAAGGTTTAGACTTACTTATAATTAAAATTAATAGCAATTTATTTTAATTTTTGATAACACTATTTACTCAGCAAATAAATGCTATTCAAAACAAGCTTCACACTTCTGCACAAAGTATCCAAACAGGTACACAACTGAAAAGTTGAACTCAATTAGGACCACACTTATTTAGAAGCTGTTCTATGATTTTGACTATGATTTTGAAAGTTTTATCGAGAATGTCTGTTAGCGTAGGTTTTCTTTAGTAGTTTATTCAACTGAGTCTTCTTATGAGCCACTTTCCTTAATTATGTTTCCAGTTTAATCAAGCCCTCAGTGCTAAATCTTTCATTGTGTGAGGCTAACAATTCTTTCACATCATCAGTTTCCAAATCAAGCTTTTCAGGTAGCTGGAGAATTTCTTGAACAATATTATTAATCTAACAGTTGGTTCAAATCCTTTTAAATCAGTCACAAATTGTGGACAAAAAGTTTATGTCAAAGTCCAATTATGCATTACTGTGTCATCATTTTCCATGCACTACCAAAGTTCCTGTGATACTTATGCAAAATATTATAATCATGACTAAACTGTTTAACAGTTGTCTTGTCTATACTAAATGTTTATGTTTAAAATAAGCTGTCTTCAGATCATGATGCGATAAATAATATAATTCAAAAGTGGCAATAGCTCCTTGATCCATAGGTCGAACTTAAGGTGTGTTTGTTAGGTAGCAAAAGAAAAAAAAAATACATAAGGGTGTGGTTTGTTGAATATGTGGGGTGGCTGGGGCCATTTCATAAAGTTTGAAAGTTTAGGTAACTTACCAGCCTCATATTTATTATGTCCACTTTTTCTTGTAATTTTATGGATTTCTGTGACATTTTACCATTATTTCACTTTCAGCACCACTTTTTCTTTTAAGGGAAGACATTTTTACAAGAATGTATTTAGTAAATCATTAAAAAAGCAATACCAAAGAGAATTCTCCCTTCTCCGATCAAGGAAGCCAGAAACAAGCGTAGCGTAAACGAAGATTTTGAGACTTTAAAGTATGCAGCTTCCAATTGGTGGAAATTTTCAGTGTGGTGTTAATAAGTTATGTCAAGAATGGGTAAAAATGTTGTACATACTTTATAGAAAACATGCATTAAGTAGACATATGTAAGGCTCGGTATTACTGTGCACACATGAAACTGAAAAAGTTATCTAAATCAAATACTTCCTCATTGGATAACATTTAGCCCCCAGGGCACTAATGAAGAGCTTTAGCAATCCAAATGAAATGTATGACATAGTTTTAACTCCGCAGTATGATTTTTTTTTGTTGTTGTTGGAGGTTTAACGACCACTGTGAGCAATTCAATGGGTTATAAGCAGTCGCCCGTCCCTAATTTAGGGTCACTGGTTCCAGGGAAGGGAGAGAGCCAGTGCCGTAAGACAAACACAACATCCATGCCTCACCGGGATTCGAACCCGGACCCCGTTCGGACGAATGATCAGAGGCCCTCTGCAGTTTGTGTGTGCGTATGTATGCTGCTTTAATTTCTGTTTATATTGCATTAGCTAATTCAGCCTGTTCCAATAACTTTTTCTTAGAGTGGAAGTGCACTGACTGACATTCAGAAAATTATACAAATGTAATTTTAAATGACCATACATCTCTTTATACTGTTTTGCTATAGTGCGAACAAAAAAGAAAACAAGAAAGATGACATTAAATATTTGGTTGTAATGAGCACGTCCTTTGAATCTTTTCTGATGCAAATTAAATTTATCAAAGTTATTCAAAGTCAATGCAACCGGTTAGAAAAATATCAACTGGATTTCTTCATTTGATGAAACATTCAAAAACAGAAATAGCTACTTACTTCCACCTGCGGCTAAAAAGTATGTAACAAAAATTAACAAACTGTGCACAAAAAGTTTCTCACAGTAGAAGGAAGTTATCAGAGACAAACAGATTTTCAAATCGAACAATTAAGAGAGAGAAATAAAGAAAGAAACATGATATAACTCTACGCCTGCTAGCAGAAGAATTTTGCATAATGGGAAAGTCGAAAAATATTCATGGGGGAAGCTATGCTAAGGAAAAAGAACTTTTCAAGTACATCTCTCAGAAGAAGAGACAATGAAAAAAAGGTATTCACCTTTACGCACCCTAGCAGGAAATCTGTGCAATGTTTAAAGAGGATAATGTACCACATCTTTGCTGTGGAGAATGGCAAACAGTAAGGAAAAAAATCTCAATAGAATTTTTAGAAGCAGAGATACAGCTACAAGCAGAAGTACACAAACACCACCTAGCGGCAGAACTGTAAACTAGAAAACTCCTCAAATAATAACCTAGTGTTCTACAAGGTAAATGGCATCTGGTGTTGAAAGAATTTCTTGAATCACACATTTAGGAGCAGAGATATTAAGAAAAACAGATTAAACATTGGCACCCCCTAGCAGCAAAATTGGGCATTATTTTGGGAAGAAAATACACAGAGTTTTTATAGTTTGTAGTCTCTGACCTAAAAAAAAATCTTTTATATTGGGTTTTTAGTCCCGCAGACATTGCTGTAAACAGAAATGTGTGCTTACGCCCTCTAGTGGCAGATTTGGGCATTAAGAAAAATTTGAAATTATATGAGAAACATTTTGCAACAGAAACGCTCTCCAAAAAACAAAGAATTTTTCAAATCACTCATAGAAGCAGGGATATTGACAAAATAAAGATATACATCTGCACCCCCTGGAGGGAAAACTATGCGCTATTTTAAGCGGGAGGTGTTCTCAAAACATTTTCCGAGGTGAGCAGTATCATTTCTTCAGTCAGCTTTCTTCAGTGGAAATATCATTTCTTCAGTAGAATTTCTTCAGTCGACTTTTTCAGAAATTCGGATTTTGCTGCAAATACATCGGAAGCAGAAATTAACGCTTATGCCCCTAGTGGCCAAACCATACTTTATCAAAATTGTGAAATTATATGCAAAACATTTCTCATCTCGAGCAGTATCCGATGCAGAAAGAATTTTTCAAATCGGAGTTTTAGAAGCAGAGATATCAGGGAAAGCACAAGTTACCTTTATGCACCCTAGTGGAAAATCTATGCATTACTTGAAAAACTTGAAACTATATGAGAAACATTTCGCACCAGAAATGCTCTGTAACAAAGAAAGAATTTTTCAAATTGTACTCTTAGAAGCAGAGATATCGACAAAATAAGATATACATCTACCCCTGGCAGAAAAACTATGCGCTATTTTAAGCAATAGTTTTTACGCCAGGGGGCATAGATGTATAAGTATCTCAAAACGTTTTTCAAGGTGAATGGCATTGGTCCATGAAAGGATTTTTTTAGTCTACTTTTTCAGCTCAGATTTTGCTGCAAATACATCATAAACAGAAATAAACACTTACGCTTCCTGGTGGCAAAACCGTTTCTTACTAAAAATTAGTTATTAAATGTAAAAGTTTCCCATGAGAAGCTGTTTCTGATGCAAGAAGAATTTTTCAAATCGGACTTTTAGAAGCCGAGATATCGGGGGAAACGCAATTTACCTTTGCGCTCCCTAGTGGAAGATCTATGCATTACTTGAAAAAGAAACTTTGCCCAAAATCAAATTTAAATGCAATAAAATGCATTTTAAATTCGATATCTTCATTATGCATCTGAAAAACTCGGGGGGGGGGGGGGCGATACAAAGGATCATCATTCTCATATTTTAATCTTGCCAATGCAAAAATAATTTTTTAAATCGGACTAATAGTTGCAGAAATATTATGTCCATGGACGGACGGACAAACAGATAACATAAGCGTGATCTTTTTTACAAAAGATGTGCTAAATACCTGTCAACTACTTCCTAGACTGCGGTAAATTCCAGAGATCCCAGAGATTGCAGTCACGGCATAGAAACATACAGCAGCCTTTATAACTTAGAACGATTTACAGTTTTGGAATTGTACTGATCAAAACCTGTTCGAACATCATTACTGCTGGCAGATAGCAGTAGATACGAATTCGGCAATTTGCGACATTGTCGACACACGGCGGCCCGATAAGAACCGGTTTGAATATCGCGTTTGCTTCGTGACGGATTCCCACATACATGAAGAAGCTCTAATGTTCGTGACACCATTGTGTGGTTTCATCAATATCGTTATTCACGATACATCGCGAAGGACGACACATTGTAGTACCGTTAAGCTAAAAAATCAGAGCCTCGACGTAAAACTTAAAACCAGGTCTTCATGATATACCGGTACATCACCAAGCTCTAATGACCCGCGCCGATTTTTTTGGCGAAACAAACACGCAAGTTATCGGTAGCTTACGTTCGACAAAAAGACCTTACTGCCCACAGTTGAAAGAACCGCGCTTGGCAGAGTTCCAAGCGGAGTCAATGAACGCTGAAGGAGAGAACAGTATTACGGTGTGTCCCTTCAGAACTCGTCCAAAGGAAGAAAATGACGTCATCGTCATTGACAAAAACTTCTTTTTAGCTCAAAGCTGAAATTAGATTTTTACAGGGTAAGGCACAGGGGGGGGAGGGTTTGACTGTGACCAATGCCCTTAATTCCATGACCTTTCCTTGACTTCCGTGACCGTTTCTTCCTCATTTCGTGATGTGGTAGACACCCTGTAGACGACATCATAGTTTCCTGGTCATGACTGACAGGACCCAGGGTTTCCCAGAAGAACATTGCCCACAGCATTACACTTCATACACCAGCTTGTTTTCGTCCCACGATGCATTCTGGTTTTAGCAGTTTGTTTCCCACACATGCATGGCCATCCACGTGGTACAACAGGAAGCAAGATTAATTGGATTAGATGACCTTCTTCCAATTATTCAAGGTTCAGTTTTGATGCTCGTGTGCCCATTGTAGGCACTTTTGACAGTGAACCGAGGTTAACATGGGCACTCAGAGCAGCTTACGGCTACACAGCCCCATTTCCAGCAGGGTTCAATGTTGTGGGTCTTGTGACACATTGCTGCCGTCACCAGCATTTAATTTACTGGCAAGTTGCCCCACAGTATCCCTTCTGTTGGCTGGTATCGTACAGGATAGCCTTTACTCACCTCTAGCATCGATGAGCCGTGATCGCCCTACACCTTGCCGTTGGTTCGTGGTTTTCCCTTTTCGAATCACTTTTTGAAAGTACTAACCACGGCTGACTGTAAGCACTCCATGATCCTTGTCGTCTCGGAAATGTTCTGACCCATTGCCTGGATATTATAATTGGGCCTTTGTCAAACACGTTTAATCCTGATGTCTTTCCCATCAGAAGAACAAGAGCTCAGTATCAGATGTTATTTATAATGTTTCATAGTCTTCACGCACACTATCGTGTACCTGCAGTCCTTCGATCTGCATAAAGATGAGCTGGTCATAATATATTGGCTCTTTGGTGTGTATATATATATGCATCCATCTCCATCGTAACATAAGCTAATCTGAACCGAGGTTACTGAATTTGATCTTATTTCGCCTGCCGAGGTCAAAGGATATGAACAAGTTTACTGCACATCTGCCACGCAGCACAGTTTGGTTGGACCATCATTCTCAGCGCTTGAATTACCCAGTGGTCCGATGGCCATTGGCCAGTAAATATTCCATTGGGCCAATGAACTATTTATGTTACTGGCCCAGGTGACCAGTAATTTTTTTTTTAATCCCATTTATTTCAGAATTTGCAAGTTCATAAAGAACTGAACCAAATTTCAAAATATCCAGGTTTGGCAATGACAGTTTTCCGATTTTTTGAAGTTCAGATATTTACTACTCAAAAACTGAATATCAGAATTTCAAACCATACTTTAGTTTTATGAAAATTTTGGACTGTAGGAAGCTGTGGTCTGAATCAAAATATTTGGATTTAGACACCACCACTTGTTAGCCCAAGTAGTGACCCCAGAATATGGGTCTTTTACAATGCTTTCCAACTGGAGGTTGAAGAAACGTTTATGCTCTGGCTTTGCCCATTTGTCTTTCTGTCCACATGGGGTAACCTCCTGCCTTTCACACTGAAGCAAGGTATTTCATGCAGGTGGCTTTTACTATGCTGCAAAATGCTTCATAATCAGTACACTGTATATTTTTCCTCTTCTTTATTTTCTTCCTTGCAACTTTGTGTGCTGTGCATGCCCATGTATATGAATGCATTGAATTTCACGACTTCTGTTGCTCTTAATTTGTGATAAACAGCTCCGATTAAATGATACGTTATTTTTTGTATATACTGTAAATGTGCAAGGTTTTTCTTTTATGGACCAGTGATTTGCAAATTAGAGTGGTCCGCTGGGCTTGTAAAAGATTTATTTCTAATTCTAACACTGATTCTTTACTGAACAGTCCTGGTATGATTCATGAACTTGCTTTGTTTCAACATTCAGCACAGAAAATATCCATTTTGTTCAACAAAGAAACTCCTGAAAGCTAGTTCTAACATAAACCACAGGTGCTGGATTGGATTGATGTCTGGGGAATTTGGGGGCCAGAGCAATACCTGGAAGTTTTCGTCGTGTTCCACGAACTGTTCTTGAACAATCCGGGCAGTGTGGCACGGTGCATTATCTGCTAAAACGCACTACTAGAGGGAAATACTACTGTTGCCATGAAAAGATGTACCTAATCTGAGGTGCTGTTTAGGAAGGTGGCAGGCATCCTACTTTCCTGAACATGAATGGCTACACACCCAGGGTTACCCAGAAGAACATTACCCAAAGTATTATGCTTCCTCCACCAGCTTGTTGTCATCCCACAGTGCATCCTGGTGTCAACACTTTCCCAGTCAATTGTTGCACACTTACCCGGCCATCCACATGGTGCAACAGGAAACAAGATTCATCAGACCAGGCAACCTTCTTCAAGTTATTCAAGATCCAGGTTTGATGCTCAAGTGTCCAATTTTTGGCACTTTTGACAGTGAACCGAAGTTTGCATAGACACTCAGAGTGGCCTGCGGCTAAGCAGCCCCATTTTTTTTTTTTTTTTTTTTTTAGGTTTAATGACCACCGTGAGCAACTCAATGGGCTATAAGCAGTCGCCCGTCCCTAATTTAGGGTCACTGGTTCCAGGGAAGGGAGAGAGCCAGTGCCGTAAGACAAACATAACATCCATGCCTCACCGGGATTCGAACCCGGACCCCGTTCGGACGAATGATCAGAGGCCATCGCTTAGACCACTGCGCCACCGGGGCGGCAGCCCCATTTTCAGCAGGGTTCAATGTACTGTATCTTGTGACCAGAGTAGCAGAATGTAGACATACGCGAGTACACTGTATGCGGATAGTTTCCAAAATTAGCAGATTCTGCAGATATTTTTTGCTTGTAGTTTTAAAATAATAATAATAATAAGTTTTATTTATTGCAATTATAACACTCATGGTTCACTCAGATTAATATACTTAATTTAATTACAACTTGAACTTTCAGTTATTTTTCATATCTCAGTTCTTTTGTTTTTACAGACGTTTCTAGATTTCATCAAGGCCTTTCCCAATATACAGGAACTGTATCAAAAGTTTTGTTTACACAGAAAGAATTAAAATTTTTATTGCCAGGTTTCTCTTATAGTTGTGAGTTATTAAATTAAAATATTTTCCTATTTTATTTTCTAAGTACTGTATTTTTGAATTTTGTTGAAAATAGTATTTATAAATTTTGAAGGTTCATTAATGGAACTGTTTTTCTGGATATAAAAATTTCTCTAGTCTCTTGTTTTTATGAGGTTTGTAGTCTAATATTTTGATATTTTGCCATAAAGGTCCATTTCACACATATTGCTGCACATTCAGTTGTAATGTACTAATCACGGAAATCTGTAATGCTCTAATAATTATTTACTGTTTTATTAATTTTTCTATATATTATCCTATTTAATAGTTATCATGGTTCACGCTTCACGGGTTTACAGCAAGTTTTCTGTTTCAATGGTAGTGTACGCAGATAAGATTTACTTTTATACATCTCTGCTTGTGACAAATTACTTCTGTACCAGCATTCAAATTACTGGCGAGTTGCGCTACAGTATCTCTTATGTTGTCTCATACAATACATAATAGCCTTCACTCACCTCTAGCATTGATCACCCATGATTGGCCCAACACCTTGCTGGCGGTTCGTGGTTTTTACCTCCTCGAACCACTTTTTGTAGGTACTAACCACAGCTGACTGTGAGCAGTTAACAAGCCTTGCCATCTCAGAAATGTTCTGACCCAGTTGTTTGGCAATTACAATTTGGCACCTTTATCATCTGAATAATAACACTGATTAACAGAGCTGAGAATCAGGTGTTATTTATACCATTTCATGACTTTCACATCGGCCGTCGTTTACTTGCAGCTGCTTTGATTTGCATACGGACACGCTGGTCATAATATTTTGGCTCTTCAGTGTATGTAAAAAATAATGAGTATGAAAAAATCTTTCATTAGTTTCCAGTTTAATGATTCAACCAACCTTGAAGTAACGTTCTTACATTTTGGCTCCTACACCCAAACCAAACCAAAAACTTTTTCATGCTGAGAAGGCAATAGAAAACGCATCAGTGAGTTTTCTGAACAGAAACAAGCAAAAGTTTTATTTATCACTTACACATTCTGTCAGGGGCACCGGTTTCAAGCACTGTCAGCTCTTGTCTCTTTACCCACTAGTTTCTCAAAACTTTTGTTTCACAAATGGAAAACCAGACTAGCATAAGTTTCAGGGATGTTTCCACGGGGACTAGCACAGCTGCTCCATCTTCTGAATACAGTAAAACCTCGAAAATCTGACATCCAGAAAACCGGCAACTTCAGAAATCTGGCACTTTTCTGATTTCATTTTCGTGAGAACATCTGATGTTTCCCCAATAACCATGGAAATATCCCAATGTACCGTCTCAACAACACGTCGTCGCGAGATCATCCGATCTCAGTGTGCGAACTGCCGATAGCCGCGAACGTGTAATATCGGGAGGTTTCTCAACTTCGTCATCTCATTGGGCCGCGTTAAAGTAACGACCAAAGAGGCGATGAATCGGTGTGTACATTTGAAATGCGTGTCGAATGTGTGGTGATGACCTGTGCTTGGTGATGGCAGTATGTGGATTCGACATCAGCCTTCACGATGCATTGTGGTAATCGCAATTGTGATGTATCGTAGTTTCGTCAGTCAAAAAACCATAATATTGATTTAAAATTCACATCGGGTTTTCGCGATGTATCGATACATCACCCACCGTTAGCAGTTGCTTTGTCTTTTTTTAAGCTTTTGTCAAACCATTCACTAAATTCAATTTTTTTCGACAGAGTTTTATCATAAATAGTACAAAAAACGTAATCGCCAATATTTTCGCCAAAACTTTTTTCCATTTCCAAAACGATTTTTTTCTCGCAAATTGTGAAGAATGCAATCGGCAGCGTGACCCCTGCATATTTATAAGGCTTAGATGTGCAAATTTTCGTTAAAGTGACCTGTTATGTGTAAATCCGGTACTCGAGTTACGTGCTTTACGTAATGCCTGTTACACAATTTTTGGATAGCTTCAGAAATCCAGAATTTTCATAAATCCGGGGCTCATCCAGTTTCGTCGATGCCGGATTTTGGAGGTTTTACTGTACTTCCCTCTCTGGTGAACAATCAACATCATTATTGCAGTTATCATTCTATAACATCAAAAACATCTACGGCAGCACAGTCCAACGTCTACAGCGCAGTGGACCAGGTTTTTAAAAGAATTAGATGGCAGATCACATATTTATATATATATGTACAGGCAGTGGTCGGAAGTAGTGTGCTACAAGTAACGAAACTACTGTAGTCACTACTTTTCCGCGTAGTTTGTAGTGTAACGCGTTACTTTAACAAAAAAATAGTGTAGCAAGTAGCTCGACGCAACCCTTTGTAGTGAGTTTCAACACTACTTTTAACGTTACTTCAGTAAACAAACAAGGTGCCTTTCTACATATCACTTGATCGTCACGTGTGTTTGCGACCCAACGCTATTACTCGTTTGAACTGCACAGCACCAGCGCTAAGTATTGCCATCTAGCGAGCATTTCTTTCATGATATCGGCTATGGAGCGGATTAAAACGAACAGGTTATGACGAACAAGGGTCTCGGAATAAGAACGATTGGTGTTTCAAAGCACAGAGTTTTCTAGCATAGGTTGGCAACACTTGCCTCGTTGTTGTTTTCGTCTCATGTGAACACGAACGTGATTGCTTTCCTTGCTTCGAAGACTTATTTAACTTATGTTTCCCGGTGATTATAAATTTTTCTGTTTTCCTGAAATATGGCACCTACTGTCCAGCTTGATGAAGAAAGAATTGAACTGCCTTGGTCGGCGTATAATTATTATTTCAAAGTGCTCAAGAAGCAAGTAAACATGAATTTTTCAGTCACGTGCAAACTTTGCCCGTTAAATAAGAAGCTTTCGGTTTCAAAGTTATCCGTCTCTAATTTGAAATTGCACATAGAGGTAAGTCAAATTTTTTAGTAATAAATAATTAGTTATGTGTATTTTTCGCTGTTTTTATAACCACTCATTTAAAAATCCCGGACTTTTTTCAATCCCGGACACAGCACCGGACGTCATTACAAATCCAAGACTGTCCGGGATAATCCCGGATGACTGGTAACCCTAATTATATGTCATAACCAGGTTTTTATATGATATGGTATATTCTACACTGTTGGCCACCCAAAATGCTACACAAAGAAGGACACGAGATAGCAAAGCCAGATTTACTGGACACATAACAACAGATACAAAGATGAAACGATTGAGCTTACAAGCCCGTGCGACTTGCGGAACACGCAGACATCAATAGTTCGTGTGGCCCCCATGGCTGGCAATAACGGCCGCCACACGCCGCGGCATCAAACGAAAGAGCCTTTGGATGTGGGCTTGGGGTATGTCGGTCCAGGCTGCTTCCACACGTTGCCACAGTTCATCAGGCGTAGCCGCGGGTGGTGCTTGCCGGGCCACTCTGTTGCCGATCAGCGACCAGACGTCTTCGATGGGCAACATATCGGGAGAACAGGCGGGCAACGGCAGCAGTGACACCTGGTGGGCCGTGAAGAATTGTTGAACGATGCGGGCGCGCATTGTTCTGTTGAAAGGTGGCCGCTGGCAGGTCCTGCAGGTAAGGGAGGACTACAGGCTCAAAAATGTCGGAGATGTAGCGGTGGCTGTTGAGTGTACCGGCGATGCGTACCAGAGGGGTGCGGGTGTCATATCCAATTGCTCCCCAAACCATAACGCCAGGCGACGGACCGGTATGGCGATGCATAATGCAGGCGTCATACAGTCTCTCACCACGGTGCCACCACACGCAGATCCAACCATCCTGGTGTTGCAGGCAGAAGCGGGATTTGTCGGAGAAGACAATGTCATGCCATTCCGTAGTCCAGGTGCAGCGTTCAACTGCCCACTGCCGCCGCACTCGCCGGTGGTGTAACGTCAATGGAAATCGGAGCAATGGGCGCCGTGCGAGAAGTTCTCGCTCCTGCAGACGACGTCGAACGGTACGTGCTGACACAGGTTGTTGCACAACACACCCTAATTCCTGCACTAACGTTCGTGATGTGGCGGTGCGAGCGGTCAATGCCCGCCGCACAACCTGCCGGTCCTCTTGCTCGGCGGTGTGCCGCATCTGCAGCAATCGCTCACGTCGGTTCGTCCATCCCTCCTGTACCTACTGAATCCATACTCGCCTCACTGTGGCTGGATGTCGTCCCACACGGGCGCGGATGTCTCGGTACGATAAACCGCTGTCGCGATAAGCCACTATTCGTCCTCTGTCGAGCTCCGAAACGTGCTGGAATGATTGCCGTATTCTGTGACGAGGCATCAGGAAGCTTTCCATACACAAGTCCGGCAGCACAACACACTTCCACTGCTTACACCCCGCCTTCTGCGCACCCTTCTTATAGTGCTTCTCGGTGGCGTGCCGGGCGCACATGATTTGCATATGCCCTGCAATGCTAATCGTTTGCATGTCCTCTCGCGGGCGACGCTTGCTGCGAATTTCAGGCCAATCAGATGCTTCCTTCTTGGTGTTGCATTTTGGGTGGCCAGCAGTGTATATGTACAGTCTTGTGCAGTTCATTTTATATGATATGCTATATGCTACATTGTAAAGTCTGGTGTATATGGGATATACAATATTTTGTAGTAATATAACATCCTTAACTTTGAGTTTGTATTGAATAATCTCGCAAAATTTGGGTCCTAAAAGTAGTGAAGTAGTGACTACTTTGTTAAAAATGTAGTTGTAGTTAACTGCATTTATCATAAAGTAGTTGTAGTTGTAGTTCGCTACAAATAAAAAGTAGTTTTTCCAACCACTGTGTACAGGGGTTCGACAGAATAATGTGAACACCATGATCAGAGACGTGACTTTTAATGCAGTTGCGTACGTCGCAATACACAAAGATATCCACCACTTTTTGGGTGTAATAGCTTTGTTTAAAACCTTAAGGTCCTGTTTAAGTGCATTTAAAGTGTCTTGTTGCAAAATTTCTTTCACAGTAACGATGAAATGAGTGATCTAACGGACTTCAAAAGAGGGCTAATTGTTGATGGCCAGCTAGTTGGTGCCTCCGTGACAACAGCTCAATCTGCATCTCCCGACCACAGTATCAACGAAAACAGTGTGCAGGGAACAGCATAAACAAGATATTCATTTAATAATCTAAAGCAACTTATGGGAATTTACTAGGAAATTTTTTTATTTATAGCAAATTTTCGGAGAAAACTCTTCTCCTTCTTCAGGCTCTCTTGTTGTTGTCACTTTTTGCTTGTCACTATCATGGTTACGGTTTACCTTGACGGTTACGGTTAACCTTGGCCACGGTTTAGGTTATTTTTCAACAAATCCTGCCAGATGTTAGGCAGGGAAAATCCTTTGCAGTCATTGATGATGGAATTTTGATTTTTCTCAATCTCTATTCCTTCTTTCAGTTTTCTTTTTTGGAAATTGCTTTGGAAACTGATTACTTTAAGGGAATTCCAATCCATGCTGTGCCCAGTTTCTCTAACATGCCTATCTAATCCAGTCTTGTTGGAGCAATTTTTTATAGCTGCTTTATGCTCAGCTATACGAGTTTCTAGTCTGCGACCTGTTTCACCTATGTAAGATAGTCCACAACTACAATTTACTTCATAAACTACTCCTTGCATTTTTAAAATATCTTCTTCTCTTTGAACTATTTTAGGGAAAAAATTTTTAACTTGGAGCTAGCCCTAATATTGTATTATTTACTAATTCTCTTTAAAGCCTCAAATAAACCTTTGTGATAAGAAATTTTTCTAGTGAATTTTACTTCTTGCTTTTGTGGGTTCTTCTTACCATTAAAATTCAGAAGCTTCTCAATTTCTTCTTTAGGATAGTTATTTTCTGCAAGTATGACTTTAAGCTCTTCTTTATGGGCTTCTTTTTTATCTGCAGTAGAAACTATTTTATTAATTTTTCTAAAAACTGGCTTGCTACATTTTTCTTAATAGAAACTGGATGATACGAATTGAAATCCAGTAGTCTTTTAGTATTCATTGGTTTTTTATACCAACTAGTGAGGAATTTTTCATCTTCATAATAGATAGTAATATCTAAGAAGTTTATTCTTCTTTCTTTTTGAAGTTCAATAGTGAACTTAAGGGAATCATCTAATTCATTGAATGAGTCTAGAATTCTTTCTGGAACAATTTCTGAGCTATCTATTATAAATAAGATGTCATCCATGTATCTGCTATATAAGCAGAAGATGAAAAAATTCCTCACTAGTTGGTATAAAAACCAATGAATACTAAAAGACTACTGGATTTCAATTCGTATCATCCAGTTTCTATTAAGAAAAATGTAGCAAGTCAGTTTTTAGAAAAAATTAATAAAATAGTTTCTACTGCAGATAAAAAAAAAGCCCATAAAGAAAGAGCTTAAAGTCATACTTGCAGAAAATAACTATCCTAAAGAAGAAATTGAGAAGCTTCTGAATTTTAATGGTAAGAAGAACCCACAAAAGCAAGAAGTAAAATTCACTAGAAAAATTTCTTATCACAAAGGTTTATTTGAGGCTTTAAAGAGAATTAGTAAAAAATACAATATTAGGCTAGCTCCAAGTTTAGAGAACAAAGTTAAAAATTTTTTTCCCTAAAATAGTTCAAAGAGAAGAAGATATTTTAAAAATGCAAGGAGTAGTTTATGAAGTAAATTGTAGTTGTGGACTATCTTACATAGGTGAAACAGGATACAGACTAGAAACTCGTATAGCTGAGCATAAAGCAGCTATAAAAAATTGCTCCAACAAGACTGGATTAGATAGGCATGTTAGAGAAACTGGGCACAGCATGGATTGGAATTCCCTTAAAGTAATCAGTTTCCAAAGCAATTTCCAAAAAAGAAAACTGAAAGAAGGAATAGAGATTGAGAAAATCAAAATTCCATCATCAATGACTGCAAGGATTTTCCCTGCCTAACATCTGGCAGGATTTGTTGAAAAATAACCTAAACCGTCAAGGTTAACCGTAACCGTCAAAATAAACCCGTGGAAACCATGATAGTGACAAGCAAAAAGTGACAACAACAAGAGAGCCTGAAGAAGGAGAGAGTTTTCTCCGAAAATTTGCTATAAATAAAAAAATTTCTAGTAAATTCCATAAGTTGCTTTTAGATTATTAACTCAATTAAACTAGGAAGCCATTTCTCAATATGAGCTTTATTCAAAGATATTCATGGCAGAGCTGCTACTGCAAAACCTCTGGTGACCCGGGTGAATGCACAAAGGTAATGGCAGTGGTGCCAGGAGCACACAACATGGGCTGCGATGCATGGATGCATGTAATGTGGTCGAATGAATCCACATTCACACTATTCTTCACCGCAGGACGTGTTTATGTGTGGAGAACATCGTCAGAAGCGTACAACCCAGACTGTCTGCTCTAAAAATCTAGACTCACGGTCACAACTGGCGAAAAACTTCATCGTCGTGGCGACTAAAATTGTTTAATTAAATCGCCAATTCTGATGACCTGTACGGAAAAAAAAATTGTGTTTAACTTGTACGGAACTCGCACGTTTTTGAAAAATTTTACACCAAATGTACGGAAATTAGTATGAAATGGCACAAAATTTGAGTTGTACGAAAGTTGACCGTCACTGTTTTCCTTCTGCCATTCTGCTTGAACAGCAGAAAAGGTAAAAAAAGTTTGTAAAAAAGGATAGGGAGTCAGTTTTTGATCACAAATAATGCGCCAAGAATGATTGGGGGAATGAGTTTCGCAAGGTTGCGGTGAGGATGAAAGCTCCTTGCTGACGGTGGACAGCTCAACTGCTTGTGTTGGGAAAGTCCTACTCAAAGAAATTTTTATGAAAAAAATTCTCCAGTTTTTTAAATAACCAAATGCAAATTTTTAAAAAATGTGCGAGTTCCGTACAAGTTAGTGCGGGCGGTCGTAGTGAGCGATAGGTTTGCCTCCTTGGGGCGCTCCGTGGTAACAATGGCACACACAACAGCAACTAGGGCCTCTGTGAATCTTGGAGAGGTGCCAGCTAGTTCTGTGTAACATTGGCGAAAAGACCCCAACTCACTGGGTTTTGTTCCAGAATCCTTAGGTTGAATGACCAACTAGAACTGTCAGCTGATGTACTTACTTGATTAAAAAGACAAAAAGAAATCAATACCCGGACTCAAGTGTGGGATGTGGTGGACCTACCACACTTGAGAAGGATGGTCCACCACGGAATCAACCTGCACTTTCAAAACAGCGTATGAAAAAGAGATCTCGGCTGAGTGAATGTAAGATTGGTGTATGGAATACTAGAGGTATAAATGGCAAGATGAATGAGGTGATTGAGGAGATGAATAAGTATAGATTGGATGTGCTGTGTGCAAGTGAAACCAAAAAGAAGGAAATTGGGGTAGAAGAAGTGAATGGCACAGTGAATGTGTGGTCTGGAGTATTGGATAATGTGAGAGGACAGGCTGGTGTAGGTGTGATTTTAAGTGAAAAGATAAAGAACAACTTAATTCACTATAGTTGCGTAAGTGAGAGAATTCTCTGGATTCATTTGAAAGTAAAACTTCAGAAAATTGTAATTGTTGTAGTGCAGAGGTGCCAAACTCTAGCAGAATGTATCAGTAATCAATAGGGGATTTTTCAGTAATGTTTCAGTAATGGAACACAAACTTTCAGTAATATTTTCCGTAATGTAACATGCCATTTTTTTTTTCAAAGTTAAGGGCAATATTATAGTATTACTGTGTGACCTGTAATACTTGTATGAGGTGCCAACCTTCCGAGGAGCCTATCAGTAATCACCATACGAAGCCTCATCGTTAACGCGTGGAAAGGGTATTTTGTGAGAATTTAATGCATGAAATGTGTAATAACCTTATATATTTGCACTATCCTGACAAAAAATTATGAAATTAAATTATCAATATTGTACTTACCTCATGTCATTGCTGACATAAAGACTCCCTTGTTGCTTGTTTTGCAGTAGTATATTCTTTTTCAGAAAACTTCTTTTTATAACACGGCTCACCTGAGAAAAATGCTTTACTTTTCTGTACAACAAGGGCACTTAAATGTTTTGGTGCTCATTGTTGGGCGGACGTATGTGTGGTTTTTCCTCACTATACTAAATATTCTCTCTGTAGAGGAATTGTCGTGAGGGATAGTCAATATTTCCAACATTAGTTTAGGCAATGCAGAATACTTGGGAAGGCCAGATGAATCCTTCATCTTAGATATTTCATTCCATGCCACATCTGCTCTAGGATATCCAGCTTCATCAATATCAGTCTGGGAACATAGCATGAAACAAGGGACCAGCATGATTACAGCTTGCTATAGGTAGGTAATGCTCCACAACGAATGTAGAAAACAGCAACTCAGCATTTATCACACTATTTTCATTCTTTTCTGCAAAAAAATTATCCAAAGGCTTTGATTGAGTCTTTAATTTTACATAATCCTCATTTTTTTTTTTTTGACTGGATATGCCTTCGGCAATCACCTCGTCCTGCATGGCTACTGATTACTCCCATATTAGAAGGCACGCAAGGAAACCTTTATTTCAGCATTTGTAATATTTTTCCATTTCCTAGCTCGAGATTTGGGAGAAAGATTTGGATGTTCCTGGAGAAACCTCTTTGCATACTTATCGGTTTCAAAAACGATAATTCCAGGGATGAAATTGGCAAAAAACAGGTCAAAATATGCAATAGGTGCTGCATCAGTTGCAGGAGCATGTTTGGGCCCCAGCATTTCATGATAATCAAAAGGATGCTGAGGTTGTTCATCACTTCCCTCTATTACATCCTCCCATTCACTTTCAGAACTTTCATGATCTGAAGATTCACTATCAAGATATTCACTTTCTGAAGAAGATATTGTGTGCGTGGCATGGTGGCTAGTTTTCTGGCATGATGTTGTTTGGCCAATATCACTCTCAGATGATTCAAAATCATCACTATCAGTTGGCAAACTTTCACTCTTACTACAACAAGCCATTTCAAATAATCTTACAAAAAAATGTCACGCAGTAGGCAAAAGCACATCTGCTAGTCTGAGGAACAAGCTGTCAATATAGTCATCTACTGCTAACACGAGTTAGCAGTAGATGACTATATAAAAAGAGGGGGATTCATAATTCACAGAGTTTTGCGATTGTTTCTGTTTGCTTGGAAAAAAGAAATGAATAATGTGAAGAGCTTCTCGTAATAAAACACCACACTTTCTTCTCCGCGCGGCGAAAGTCCGCAAGAAATATACACTCTGTCATCGCGGGACCACGAGTTGCGCGTTATTGCACTTCGAACGGGGCTCGAAAAAGTGATTTCCGACAGTACAACGTATTATAATTCACCAACAATGCCAAGTGAACAGCCCTGCCTCAACTGCAGTAGGAAAAGTTTTGGGTAAAGTAGCCTTTCTCCAGTCACACAGAGAAAGTGCGCGAGAAGCCGATAGCAAGCGCAAACTCTTTCACGATAAGACACTTATGGCATATTATCATTCTTTCAATAATATCGCTGTTTGACGATATGATTCCTGGAGATCCCATTACAAAATGATATGATTGATAAATGATATGATCATAAACACCGATATCTGCTGTCTGATTCAGGAAATATGTGGATCAAAATCAAAGGTCGACGAATCAGCCGCGTCACACTAAAAGGGTTAACAAAAGGATACAAAATTGAGATTCTCCAAAACACACTGAAATCCATAATTCTTTCCAACCTGTTTGTAATTTCGTAATCTGACAGTCGAAACCGTAATATTTACGGACAATTCGTAATAGTTGGCACCTCTGGTAGTGTATGCTCCTTGTGACTCGGAAACTTCTCATAAGGAGGAAGATTCCTGGAATGAGCTAAAAGCTGTTTTGAGCCAGTTTGGTGCTAAAGAAAAAGTTATAATAGCAGGGGATTTCAATGCTAGAGTAGGTATACAGAATGCAATTTCTGACAATGTTCTGGATAAGTTTAATGATCCTTATGTGAATGATAATGGTAAAAGATTAATTGAACTCTGGATTGAGAATGGTTTGTGTGTATCTAATACATTTTTCAACGACAAGTATATCCACACATATACTTGGGAAAATCGTACTCTTGGGCAAAAGAGTGCGATAAATTTTGTTATCTACAATCAGCGTCTGAAACACTTAGTTGCCGATACTCGTGTGATGAGAGGTGCGGATGTTGGTTCTGATCATTACTTGATATTGTCACAAGTGAAACTTAATGTTGGTTAGAGGGAAAGGAATAGGAAGAGGCCCAGGGTAAAAAGAATAAAGGTTGATAGGCTCCTTGAAGATCATCGGCGTTATTCTTACTTACTCACAGAACGACTGAAAGAGCTGAAGTCTGGTGAGAGGGATGTAGAAAAGAAGTGGGAATGTTTAAAGAACTGTGTTGTCACTGCTGCTAAAGAGGTCTGTGGCACCATGATAGTGTGTAACAGAGGTGATGCTTGGTGGAATAGTGAGACTGAAGAGGCAGTAAAGAGAAAGAAGCAAGCCTTTTTGGGGATGTTGCAAGGTAGAGTTTCTGTGGATGAATATCACTACAAGAAGCATGAAGCTGTTCAGCTGGTTCGCCAGAGTAAGGCAAAAGATAGGAAGGGGAAGGTGGAAAGGCATGAATTGGCTTTTTGGAAAGATAGGAAGTCTTTCTGGAAGTACATGAGACTCAGGAAAAATAGGGGAAACAAAAGTTGTAAGTGAAAATTATATGGGAGCCCAATGAGTTAATTGAAAGATGGAGTGAATACTTATGTGAGTTATTAGATCAGGAAAGTGAAGGTGATTGAGAGGCAGAAGCAGATGATGTCACAGGGAATGGTGGAAGCACAGGAGGGATCTCAAGAGAAGAGGTGTGTAAAGCTCTAAAATCTCTTCAGAATGGTAAGGCTCTGGGAGTTGATGGCATAACTGCCGAGATGTTGAATGGCGACTCTGTAATTAACTGGTTAACTGAAATTTGCCAGTTGTGCTGGGAGTTACAAATGGTCCTTCAGGATTGGAAGGATGCTATTATTGTTCCCTTGCATAAGAGAAAAAGTTATCAGACTGAATGCAAGAACTATCGTGGTATTAGCCTACTAAGTGTGCCAGGGAAAGTGTTTGGTAAGGTTGTAATTGAAAAAGTATGGGGTCTTACATCAGAGAAAGTGTGGGATGTTCAAAGTGGTTTTATGCCTGGTAAAGGCTGCACTAACCAAATTTTTGCATTATGCATGATGATTGAAAAGTATCTGGCTGTTGGTAAGAAAGTTTTTACTGCCTTCATAGATTTAGAGAAAGCTTACGACCGAGTAAATAGGACACTTTTGTGAAAGGTATTGAATGAATATGGTATTACTGGGAATCTACTTAATAGTGTAAAAGTCATGTATTCTGGTAGTAGAGCTTGTGCACGAGTGAATGGTGTTTTATGAAAATGGTTTTCTATTGGTGTGGAGTCAGACAAAGTTGTGTAATGTCACCAGGGCTGTTTAATATATTTATGGATGCGTGCATGAATGATGCCAAAATAGAAAATAGTGGTTTATGTCTTGGTGATATCCGTGTGTGCAGATTGCTGTATGCTGATGACACTGTCAGGCTGTTGGTAGACAGCAAAAGTGATTTGTAGAGTATGTTGTTCCGGATGTATGAAGTTTGCATGAAATTCAAACTTAGTATAAATAAGGGAAAAACCAAAGTTATGGTCTTTGAGAGAGGAACTGGTAGCACTGAATGTAATGTAAGTAGAAATAGCACTGTGATTGACCAGGTGAGTGAGTTTGTGTATTTAGGAAGCATGTTTGACAGCAGTGGCGGTTTTTAGGAGGAGGCAAGGGAGGCAGTGCCTCCTCAGAATTTCAAGACTCTTAGTTAGAACTATTTGTTTTGTTCATTCAGTAATTTTGGGTATAGGAGAGCAAAAGTTTATGCTAGTTAACTCTTTTGAATTAAATGTCGTCCATGCGTTCATTCGGTTTTTTAAATTGACGCTTTTGGAAAATAATCGGTAGCAGGTAGTTACGAAATGCCCTCAGCTTGCGATCTCTGTCCGTGAGGCAATAAGCGAAATGCCTCTCGTAGATTTTGCGCCAAACCTGTTTACTTCCACTGAATCAGTAGATCTGAAGGGTAGGCATGGAGAAACGGCGAACACAAAGAGCGCACGCGCACCGTGTACTTCCTGTGAGCTAGATGTTATTTTGCCTCACGGGAGCAGCTGTTTCCTTGTAGGCAGCTCCACTGTGTTAACTACTAATTCTGACAGCTTTGAGCGGTATTACATAGCGCCTTCTTCCTAGTTGCTTTTTTTCCACACTAATGTTTGTGTAACTCATTTTATTTACGTTTTATGAAGAGTTGTTTGTCAGACCATGGCCTCTGCTTCCAACACATATAATATGGTGGAGAGCAGGGCGCGATTTCACCGATTAGCAACTAGCAAATAGCTAGTGAAAAATCAAATTTGCCAGTGAAAAAAAATTGCAGAAGCAAATATTGCTAGTAAGGTAATTTCTTTATTTAAAGTAACCAAAAATCATTATTAATCCACGAAGTTTACAGAACAGTTTCTATTATCACTTGTTAAAACAGCGACGATCAGCGATTCTCTTTCGCCAATTTCCTTTCGACACTTAATACCCATCCTCCACATATCTTTCATCCCTTCCAGTGGAAACTGTCGTAGAAGCGCATTGAAACTCCTCTCCATCGTGCCCTCATTGGTCTATTACAGAAACTAAACGTGACGTCGGCAATGGTTGCTGTGGCAACCTAGAGCTCTGGGATGGATCGGTTGTTTGACCACCTGCTCTGCCACCCTCCCTTCTTTTGCCCCACGAACTTTGTCCTCAACTCCTGTCGTACCCTAAGCCAAGCGATCGCCTACTTCCACAAGTCTTGATAATCGTGCATACATCAAATACTGCACTCTAATGATCAGTGATGAATAAGCAAAAATAATTCCACTTATTCGGATGGTAGACAAAACCGAAAGAAGCAAACCAAAATGTTACTAGAAAATAGCCTGCCAACACTGGCAAAAGTCTTATTCATAGTAACTAGCCTTATTGCGTGGCATAGATAGACGCTTTTTTACGAAACTTGTTCGTGGAGGGGTAAACGATTACGGAAGAAACTTTTGCTTCGTCTGACTTCTGGTTTTGGAAATTTTCCTTGTATTTTCAAGCTGAAATGCAAATATTTATCCAGTAAAATGTTAATGAGCAATAATACTTGACAGAGGCAACATCGCAAGAAAAAAAAATTATGATTACGGAAAAAATCCGAATTCCGTCGACCTTTTGTTTTCTAGTTTCGTAAAGACGGAATTCCAATAATAACGAAAAAAGCCGGAATTCCTTGATTTCGCGGAAGAATCTCGTGCCTGAAGATTACAGAAAAATTTTTCAGCAGCCAACTTCGTTTTTGCAAATTGTTCTCCACAGTTTCAAGCTAAAATGCAAACATTTAAGCAATAAAATGATATTTAACAAGAAAAGCGGACACAAAGACAACATTGGGAGAAAAATTTGCGATTACGGCAAAAATTTTCTTACTCCGTTTCATTACTGTGTTCAAAAGTTTTGAAGCACGAAATTTCGTCTCCAGACGGAAAACAACCCCCCCCCCTCCCAAATATCGATCTTCAGAATGATCTAACTGATGACAAAAAAAAAAAAAGCGGGATTCCGCGAATCCCTGTAAGAATCTCGTGTATATCATAAAAATAAAAATAATAGCAAAAGAAAGATTTGAAACAAAATGAAAATTTGTAGAATCCATAGGTTTGATAGTGAGTTCCGTAGTCAGACAACTAATTCCGTAGAAACTACGGCATTGTGTGGTAGTTGGCAGATATGAAGTGTGTAGAAGTTTAGCAGAAATTTGTGCGATACTTCCACTTAGTACTGCATGTTGTGAGGTGGGATTCAGTTTTTTAAAAAGAATACAAGGGGATTGGAGGAACAATTTGTCTGTTGAAACTTTAAATGCTCTGATGACAATTAAAATAGAAGGGACACAAGAAGAGATTTTTAATCCACGGTCAGCAGTTATAAAGTGGTATGATGACAAAGTCAGACACCCTGAGCGTAAACCATATGGGAAGAAATCTGAATTAGAATTTCAGTGAAATATATTTATGTGGTATGAGAATTTGTTAGAAATTAATAATAAAGATAATCACTAAACTTATCTAAGATTCTATTCATTATTCAAAAAGGTAAGTCAAAATATTTATATACATATTTAAATTTCTGTGTAACTTTATTAGAAAATAAGTTACGATGTGATTTAGTTTTACTTGCTAGTCATGCAAATGTTTTGCTAGCAAACTATTTGGTCACTAGCAAAATTTGCTAGTGAGCAAAAAAGATGAAATCTTGCCCTGGTGGAGAGCTTACTGGAAAAGCCTTTCAGTAGGAGAGATTTTGAAGAAAAAAATCAAATTAAAAATGATGGTAGGCCTACACCTGAAATGAAAAAGATTTCAAAGGGCAAAACTTCAAACAGAGGTTTTAATATTGACTGGTACAGAAAAGAACAATGGCTAACTGGTAGTGAATCAACGAACAAACTATATTGTTGGCCATGTTTGCTGTTTCCTGTGAGTGCCAATGAAGTCTGGCAAGAGAAAGGCTTCAATGATTTGAAAAACTTACCACGTGCTTTGGACAGGCACGAAAAATGTAAAGATCACATTCTGGCAGTTGTTAAATTAGAGTTGCTACGCAAAACAAGGATAGACTACTATCTCAACGAAGCAAAGAGAACGAGTGACTACGTCATAATGAAAAAGAATCATGATGTAATGAAGAAATTG
The DNA here is from genome assembly GCA_039090855.1 of Macrothele yani. Lineage (NCBI taxonomy): Eukaryota > Metazoa > Arthropoda > Arachnida > Araneae > Macrothelidae > Macrothele > Macrothele yani. The sequence goes on along the minus strand of CM077005.1, from coordinate 96,870,264 downwards.
ACTGATATTACAACACTAGTAGCCCTGCAAGAGCTCCCATTTCGTGGACACGATGAGAGCGAAGTAGTCTGAAAATAGGGAAATTATCTCGATGACTGATTTACTCTCCAAGAGTGACGAAACATTGAGTGTTTATGGAGAATAGTACAACATTTTCAAGAACTTCAAAAACAATACAGAATGATTTAATCGAATCAGTTGCTCATATAGTTAAGAATGAAATCAATGCAGATATTGAAAATGCCCAGTTTTTTTCTTGGCAGATTGATAAAGCGACAGACATTAGCTCCCATGCACAAGTATCAATTATAGTTCGATTTGTGAAAGATGGAGTACCAGTACAAAGATTCTTGGGATTTTTTGACGTAAGTTCTGATCGGTGTGCTACTCCGCTTAAAGAATTACTGGATCGTGAGCTGGAAAGATTTAGCTACAAAGAAAAACTAGTTGCACGGACATATGATGGTGCAGCAGTGATGACATCAGAGCTGAATGGATTGCAAGCAAAAGTGAAGTGTGATGCCCTTCGAGCATTATTTGTTCATTGCTATGCACGCAGGCTGAACTTAGTTTTGAGCAGAACAGTGTCAGCGTTGAAGGAATCACGTTTTTTTTATTTATTTATTTTTTATTTATTTATTTTTTGAAAGTTTAAATGCAATTTGTGCATTCTTTTCCAAATCCACAAAGCGTGTTCATTTACTAGAATCTGTTGGTGGACCCAGACCACCTCGTGTATCACAGACCAGGTGGAACTTCAAATCTCGTTCAGTGTCTACCATAGCTGACCACAGGTTGCTGCTAATTGAAGTATTTGAAAAAATTGAGGATGATTCCAACTATGATGACGAGACAATTCACAAAGCAGCAGGACTAAAATGGTGGCTTCAAGATTTTAATTTCGTTTTTCTTCTCATATAAAAAAAATATTTGATTTAACTGAGGTTACTTACTTTCTTTGTACTGCAATCAAATAGTTCCAATGTTACATTCTGTAACAAACAAATTACTGGCTTATGTGAAAAATTGTTGTACTTTCGAGATCAGAGACAGTTTGATGATCTCTCCAAATAAAGGATTAAAAGGAAGCAATGATATTCCAGCCACCATGCAATACAGAAGACTGTATTATGAGGTAATAGACAATGTTACAACTCAGTTAAAATGCCTGTTTTCTGACATTGAGAAATTAAAATTTCTTCAGCTGGTCGATGTACACTGCTTTGAAGCTCATTCCAGAATTTTTCCTGAACATTGTTTTAAAGCTTTGCTTCAAACTTATGAAAAATTCTTTGACAGCACCAAACTGCATAGTGAGGTGCAGGTTCTGTATTTAGACGGAGATTTGTGGAACAATGCCAAAAGTACAATAGAACTTCCATCTGCAATAATAATCTAGCACAGGCACTGCCAGAGTTGTTTAGACTTCTTTCCCTCGTAGTAACAATTCCTGCAACATCGGCCTCTGTGGAACGCAGTTTCTCGTGCCTGAATAGGATAAAACAACTACAAGAGAAACTCCAATGGGCAAGAAAGGTTGTCAAGTTTATCAGTTCTGTCCATCAAGAAGGCGCTTGTGAAGAGGATGGGAGTAGAACAGACATGGTATGACCATATAATAAATCACTTCGCCAAACAGAAAGAACAAATGATAGACCTGATATACAAGACAATATAAGCGTAAGGTAAGCTTTCTCTCTCTTGCTGTATAGATAAACGCTGTGTGCAGAAGTTTTCAAGACTTTTTTTTTCTTTTGGCATCAGTGAAGGTAGAGGTGTATATAGAATTTCATTTGAGATGAAAAAGATGTATAGTTCAGTCTTGCTTTTTATCTTCTGTTGATCTCTTTAATAAATAACTATTTCCATGTAATATATTTCATATTTAAATTGGCTTAACAGTTCCCAAATAGTCCAAGAGGGCAATTCAAACTGAGAAAAAATATATTTAGGCGAAGGGCTGGAATCTTACATAAACAGATTTTGTGTTGGTCTCAAAGTCATGTAAAACGTGCGTCTCCGGTAAAATCTTTATAAATCTTTTCACGGGTCACGTTACTTATTTTATACTTCGCACATGAGAAAATAAAAAAAATTATGTGAAAAAAAAAGGCATTAAATTGAATAAATTTATTTGAATCCAGGCTGAAAAGTAGTTTGTCTCCTCAGCAACTTTGGTCACAGGCCACCACTGTTTGACAGAGAGAACAAATTGGATGGTTAAATTAGTAGGCGAGTGAATTCTTCATTGAAAGTCATAGCTGCTCTGGGAGGTTTTCACAGGAATGATGGGTTCTCTAGGGAGTCCCGCATGGCCGTGTATGAAACTGTAATTGTTCCTATTCTGATGTATGGCAGTGAAACCTGGGTACTGTAGAAGAAACATAGGAGTCGTTTGTGTGCTGGAGAAATGCGTTACTTACGTGGGGTTTGTGGCAAGACACGGTTTGATTGTGTGAGGAATGAAGATGTGTTGCAGTTGTGTGATGTGAAGCAAAATGTTGTTAGCAAGGTGGAGACCAATATGCTTCGGTGGTTTGGCCATGTTGAAAGAATTAAGGTGGAGACCAATATGCTTTGGTGGTTTGGCCATGTTGAAAGAATGAGTGATGAGATGCTTACTAAGAAAATCTTTTTAGCCCAAGTGGCAGGAAGGAAAGGCAGAGGAAGGCCAAGGAAGACATGAGTGAATCAGATTCAGGAGTGTCAGCACGAGAGAAAAGATTATGAGTATAAAGTATAAAAGGCCTTGTGTACAGCATGTAATGGATATCAGTGAAGCCTGAGTTCTATGTCAAGATCGCTGTCAATGGAGAAGTTTGATACGACAACAGTAAGTAAAAATATCTGGTAGTTTGTATTTCTTTTTGGAGCTAACCTCTGAATCTCAGAGAACAGCTTAGTGATATGAATGTAAATTTTACAGTAACCAAGACACGTCAAAATAAACTCCCGCGTGAAATTTCGTCAACATCCAATGAAAACTTTAGGTTAGGCATTTTCTTTTTATTATGTTTAATGAATGTTCGCTGAAAGCCTGCATAGTCCATCGTAAAATTCTAACATCTGGAATCGGCTAAGTTCGGAGCTCCGGACAATTCCGGATTTTCAAGGTTGTTCCATACCTGTGAACTTCTACAGAATGTCTGTAGTTTCTACGGATTTAGTTGTCTGATACGGAACTACGGACCTCGCTGTCGAAACTACGGGTTCTATACATTTTCATTTTGTATATATATATATTTTTTTTTTTTATTGTTTTATGATATACATGAGATTCTTAAGCAGATTCGCGGAATTCCGCGGGGTTTTTTTGTCATCATTTATATCATCTCAGAATCAATGTAAAACTGAAGACAAATTGCGGGGGTTTTCGCCTGGAGGTGGTATTTCGTGTATAAAAACTTTCGAAAACGGCGAGCAAAAAAATTACCGTAATCGGAATTTTTTTCTCCCGATGTTGTCTTTTTGTCCAGTTTTATTGTTAAATACGATTTGATTGCATAAAAGTATTTCAGCTTGAAACTGTAGGCAACAATTTGTGAAAACGGAAGTTAGACTGCAAAAATTTCCCCGTAATTTTCATGCATCAAATTCTTCCGCGAAATCTAAGAATTCCGCCTTTTTTTTTTTTTTTTTGGCCATTTGCGAGATCAATGCACCAGTGAACATAATTTGGGCGTGGGGGGGGGGGATAGGGGAAATTTGTTGGAGGACGGAATTCCATCTTTACGAAAATTTCGAAAACGGAAGGTCGACGGAGTTCAGAATTTTTCCGCAATAGTAATTCCTTTTTTCTTGCAATGTTGCCTCTGCCCAGTATTATTGTTAAATAATATTTAACTGCATAAATATTAGTATTTCAGCTTGAAAATAGAGGGAAATTTTCCAAAACCGGAAGTCGGACGGTGAAAAGCTCTCTCTCGTAACCGCACCCACCTCCCCACACGATGTTCCCACTCTCCTGCATTGTTAAATATCCCCTGTCCCATAAGTTTTTGCATTTAAGCCTGACATGGGTGGGGGAAATTCCCAAAAATGGAAGTGACAAAATTGATTTTTTTTAAATTGATGCATGCTATTCAAAAATATTAATATTTTCAAAGGTACGCCATTTATCTAAAATAGTTAAAGCTTTCATGATAATTAACACAGCAGACATTGCTGAATTGACCATAATTACTGTTTCACATGTAATATCAATCGCATCAGAAAACTTGAAAATTCCACCGCCCTGGAGCGGGAATCGAACCCGCATCTCCCGATTTCCAGTCGAGTATGCTATCGATTACACCACTAAGGACAAGGAAGTTCCAGGGCAATGAAATTTTCAAGTTTTCTGATGTGATTCATATTACATGCAAAACAGTAATTAGAGTTAATTCAGTGATGTCTGATTGCTGTTAATTATCATGACGTATTGGCCACGTATTATGAGAAGAATGTTTCTTCCACATTGTATAGTTAAAGATTTTATATAATCAAGCACCCATAGTCCTCAGGCTGAAAGTTCTTTCAGCATGAAGGATGAAGTTGTTGTTATCAGAGGGCATAAAAAAGAAAAAAAAGAAAAGTCTCAATGAAGAAATAGGGAGAGAAAGATATCAGCAGTAAGAGAAATTAAGCAATGGATGCTGTTCAGCTGCAGAGTCAACAAAAGACAAACTGACAGAAGTCCGCATCTTTGCAATGTTTGATTTTTCACCTATTTGAAACGTTCAGCTTTTTTTTTTTTTTTCCCTTCTTTGGTCTCATCTTGACAAACTATAATTTTAGAGGCAGTATGATCATATGGTAAGTGGAGGTTCATACACTGCGGGTTTACTTGCTTGGTTGGATTCCCTGTTTGTCAAGCGTTGTGCGATTTAGAACGCATCTGACTTATTTTTTTGGTGGAAGTTTCAAATTTAAATCTCGCAGTGTTACCTATCATGCCCTCGGCATGGAAATCAACTTTGTGTTTCGCACATGTTAGTTTTATTAGTGTCCTTGTTTGTTGTAATATTTTGTTGTGGCACATATTTCTTTTTCACAAAGAGATGCATAGTTTCTTAAAAAAATGTCTATGTATGCCCTGCAATAATGCTGGTTACTACTGACAAGACTCTTGCCAATGTTGGCAGGTATGGTATTCTTGTGCATAAGTAAGTACTTCTTTTTACACCAGTTCTTATGTTTACGAGATCAGCAAAGATTTTTCTTTTTCGTGTGTTAGACTGCTTTTTTTCACCTTACTGTCAGCAGATGATTTAGCCCAAGTTTTGTCCATTAGTGTTGCTTCTGTAAATCTGTTCATCCAGTTCAAATAGTTTGTGTGGCTTTTAAAAATACTATTGTCTGCAGATGGGAAAACTCAGGGTATTTAATTTGGCAAAATGAGTGGTAACCCCAAATAACCGATAATCTGGATGTTCTTCCTCATTTATATCTATGACTTATCATGGTCAGCTAAAGGCAAAGACGTTTTTTCATATTATCTGTCTTCCAAAGTACTTTTTTTACTGTAATTAGTGTGTTTTTAACAGTACCTCAAAAAAAAAAACATCCCACTTCCTAATTTCTGTGGAAGAAAAAGTTTCTTTGTTGGAACATAATGCCAATATTCACTTTTTTAATGTTCTTCACGTTTTTCAAACTCCTTTTTGAAAAATGTGAAACAGATTCACATTAAAATACATAGATTTTTTACCAAAATACATGCTTGTAAAAATTGAATCTGAAAGTTTCTTAGATGTGGTTAAAAACTTTTTAACCAAAAAACAGGCAGCAGCACATAAAAAAAACATAAATGAAACCAATAAAAAATTTTCTATGATCATTTTCGGGAATTCCAATTTCTAGCTCAACTTTCTTAAATCAACTTTTGGTTACATACATATCTATTCAGAAGACCAACGGAGTTTTTGACATAATTTCATGTGTGGCTGAATGTTCCAGGAAGCTGGAAAAAATTGAAGTGGACATCAGTAGTGCTTTGCACTATGTTACTGAACTAGAGTTGGCTGTTTTAAAACCTGCAGATGAAGAGGTAAATTGATCCTTTTTCAGCACATCTTTTGTAAAAAAAGATTGTGCTTATGTTACCGGTTTGTGCATCTGTACCCACAATATCTCTGCAACTATTAGTCCGATTTTAAAAAAAAATTTGCATTGGGAAGCTTGAAATATGCGAATGATGATCCTTTATTTCGTTTTTTTTTTTTTTTTTTTTTTTTTTACGATGTACAATTTCGCCGCTAGAGGATGTAAATGCAGATGATGTCGAATTCAAAAATATGTTTTATTCCACATATTTGCTTCTAAACATCCGATTGAAAATATTCTTTTATCTTTTGATTCCATTTATGTCGAAGAGTATATTAGATATAGTTACTTTTCCAAATTACGCATAGATTTTCCGCTAGGGAACGTAAAATTAAATTACAATTTTCCCGATAACTCTTCTTCTAAAACTCTGATTTGAACATTTTTTTCTTCAGCGGATACACCTCCTGATAGAAAATCTCTTGCATGTAATTTCAAATTTTTGGTAAAGAATACTTTGGCCACCAGGGGGCATAAGTGTTAATTTTTGCTTCTGATGTATTTGCCATAGAATCTGAGATTCTAAAATATCGATTGAAAAAATTCTTTCGTGGACTGATGCCACTCACATCGATAAATGTTTTCGGAATATTTTCTTCTTAAAATATTCCACAGTTTTCCCGCCAGGGGGCATAGATGTATATCTTATTTTTGTCAATATCTCTACTTCTAGGAATCTGATTTGAAAAATTCCTTCTTTGTTGGATAGTGTTTCAGTGTGACATGTTTTTCATATAATTTCAAAATTTTCAAGTAATTCATAGACTTTCCGCTAGGGAGCGTAGAGGTAAATTACTTTTCCCCCTATATCTCTGCTCCTAAATCTCCGATTTGAAAAATTCTTTCTGCACCGGATACAGCTCCTGATGGGAAATCGTTTGCACATAATTTCTAATTTTTGTAAAAAAAATGGTTTGGCCACCAGGGGGCGTAACTCTTAATTTCCTCTTCTGATATATTTGAAGCAAAATATGAGCTTCTAAATACTCGATTGAAAAAAAAACGTCATTTGTAGACCATTACTATTATGTCGACAAACCTTTTAGAAACATTTTCTTCTTAAAATAATGCATGGTTTCTACGCTAGGGGGTGTAGATGCATATCTTATTTTTGTCAATAGCTGTACTTCTAGGAGTCAGATTTGAAAAATTCCTTTTTTGTTGGATAGTGTTTCCAATGCAAAATGTTTTTCCTATAAATTAAAAATTTTCAAGTAAATCATAAGACTTTCCGCTAGGGGGCACAAAGGTAAATTGCGTTTTCTGCGTTATTTCTGCTTCTAAAACTCCGATTTGAAAAATTCATCCTGTATCACATACAAGACCTGATGGAAAATATTTTTCACATAATTTCTAATGTTTGGTAAAGAATGTTTTAACCACCAGGGGGCATAAATGTTAATTTCTGCTTCTGATGTATTTGTAGCAAAATCTGGGCTCCTGAAAACTTGACTATAATTTTTTTCTTCCTGGACCGATACTGCTCATATGGAAAAACCTTTTGAGAATACTTTCTTCCTAAAATAATGCACGGTTTTCCCACCAGGAGACATAAAGTCACATCTTATTTTTGTCGATATCTGTGTTTCTAAGAGTCCGATTTGAAAAATTCTTTCTGTGTTGGAGAGCGTTTCCGGTGCAAAATGTTTCTCATATAAATTCATGTTTTTCTTAACGCACAAGTCTGCAACCAGAGGGCGTAAGCTCACGCTTCTGTTTACAGCAATATCTAAGGGATTAAAAACCGGATTGAAAAACTTCTTTCTTCCGTCAGATACTATTGTTTTCCATACCGGTCCCATTGACATTGAATAACTTTGATAAATTTAATTTGCATCAGAACGGATTCAAAAGACTTACTTATTACACCCGAAAATTCGGTATCATCTTTCTTGTTTAAATCTTTGTCTCAAAATGAAAACATGCCATCAACATTTCAAGGTCACCAAATCAGCACTGCATGCGATCAACAAAGATGTTTTGCAGATGATGAAGATACAGGACTAAGTTCTACAGAAAATAGCATTGATTTATTGAAAAAATTCGTTACACAAAAAGTTGAAAAAAAAAAAAAGATTTAATAATGCCCAAACATTTGTTTTATGCAAATGTGTCTGCTCTTTAGATGAGTTGCTATTTCCCAAATCTTCTGAAGGCCTAAATGTTGCAATAACTGAAATATACAAAGTATTAAAGTTTAACCCTGATCATGCTTTAGAAGAGTGGCTTCAACTCAAGAAGATTCTCATTAGAGTGAATCCTAGTTGAATTTCGTCTAATTTAAAAGATTTGCTACACAATAATTGAATCTGATAGTTTCTTGGACGTGGTTAAAAACTCAAACTAAAAAAATAGGCAGCAGCACATTAAAAAAAACATAAATGAAACCCATAAAAAATTTTCTATGATCGTTTTCGGGAATTTCAATTTCTAGCTCAATTTTCTTAAATCAACTTTTGGTTATATACATATCCATTCAGAGGACCAATGGAGTTTTTGACATAATTTCATGTGTTGCTGAATGTTCCAGGAAGTTGGAAAAAATTGATGTGGACATCAGTAGTGCTTTGCACTACGTTACTGAACTAGAGTTGGTTGTTTAAAACCTGCAGATCAAGGGGCAAATTGGTCCTTTTTTTAAAACTTTGTCTCAAAATGATGACATGCCATCAACATTTCAAGGTCACCAAATCAGCACTGCATGCGATCAATGAAGGTGTGTTGCAGATGATGAAGATATAGGACTAGGTTCTACAGAAAATAGCATTGATTTATTGAAAAAAAGAGTTACACAAAAAGTTGGAAAAAAAAAAAGATTTAATTATGTCCAAACATCTGTTTTATGCAAATGTGTCTGCCCTTTAGATGAGGTGCTATTTCCCTAATCTTCTGAAGGCCTAAACAATCATGGTAATGATGCAATAACTGAAATATACAAAGTTTTAAACTTTAACCTTGATCATGCTTTAGAAGAGTGGCTTCAACTCAAGAAGATTCTCATTAGAGTGAATCCCAACAGAATTTCGTCTAATTTAAAAGATTTGCTACACAAATGGGAGAATTCAGATAATCTAAAGCCTTTTGAAATCATGAGAGATCTAGTAACTGTGCTTTTAATGGTACTGCTGTCGAATGCTCATGTGGAACGTCTTTGGTCAGCAGTTACAAACACATTAAGTGAAAAAAGCCTTCTAATGAAAAAGAACAACTTGAAAAGTCACATTAGGATCAAAAACATCAGGAATGAAAATGACTAATTTTGACCCTGAAGATGCAATAAGACTATATGGTGGGAGGATAGCGTGAAATTTCGCCGACCAAACTATAAAGATTAATTTGTGTATTTTATTACTTCAGTTTCAACTTTCAAGCATACTGTAATTGAAATATGCAAAATAAAACATACTGATATTATACTAAGAAATTTTATAAAAATAATATAGTATGAAATATACAATTTGATTTCTTTTCAAAGTTTGGCCACTGATTTTTTTTTTTTTATGGCCACTAACGATTTTGGTCTTAGTGGCCAATGTCTACTAGCAAAATTTGTAAGTCTGGATCTTTCGTCTGCTCCCAACAGTGCAGAATGGTGGTGGTTCTGTCATGCTCTGGGGAGTCATATTCTGATTTCCAGCAGGTCCCCTGATCAGCTTGAAAGGACTGATACTGACAGGATGTATGAAACCATTTTGGCCAACCAAGTGCATTCAATGGCTCAGGCTTTGTTTCCTGCAGGGGATGCCATCTATCAAGATGATAATGCCCCAATTCCCAGAGCTCAGAATGTCCAAACATGGTTTGAGGAACATGAGGACGAACTTTCACACCTTCCTTGGCCTCCCAATCACCAGACTTACACATCATCGAGCTATTGTGGTATGTGTTGGAAAACAGAGTAAGATCCTGTTATCCTCTTCCTGAATCTCTGAAGGAACTGGAGCAGTTTCTGCATGAAAAAATGGTGCAACATCCCACTAACCAGCCATCCAGGATTTGTATGGATCCATTTCAAGGAGGATTCAGGCAGTTTTGAATGCCAAAGGTGGCCCCACACCCTATTAGGTACGTAAAACCTTCTTTTTTTAGGTGTTCACATTATTCTGTCCAACCCATGTATATATCAAAATATAAATCATTTTCCCTTGATAAATGCCCATACCACTCTGTTACCGCACAATGCAGCTGGAAACCAAGAGTGAGTAGTACATACATATATAAATATCCACAAACAACACCTCTCGAACATGTACATTCTGACAAATATACATATATCAGGGATCATAGCATACTTCTGGAAAATTTTAGGTAGGAATTTTAGGACTTTTTAGAAAAATTTTAGGAAAATTTTAGGAGTGTATTTCAATAAAAACTAGATGTATATTTGTATACATCTAGTAAAACAACTTTGTATACATTGTAAAGAGTTTGCTTCACACCCTTCAACCATATATACTGATAGACTGCGCATGACATCAAAATTTCTGGCTCCAACATAAAATCACATGACAACAGTCAAAAAGATGGGTTACACCTGCTGTGCTTATGGTTGCCCTGAGCGAGATAGTAAAGAAAGTTGTATGATTTTTCATGGGTAAGAAATGAATTAAATACCTAAGTCAATAAAGTTTAATTACTTAACCAGAAACTTGCAGCTATTGATATAAAAATATAGTAACTTAAGAAAAAAAAAATGGAATGCATGTTCCAAATTCTTCGCAAATGTTCATCACATTATAAAACACAAAATGTAAACAACCCGATCATGCATGTATATAGCTCATAAGTAAACTTACCTGAAGAGTTTTCATTATATATGAGGCGCATTCACAGAATACACCGAAAACACTGAAGTTCTGCAGCGTAAATTAGTAATCATAACAGCATTTTTACACGAAATTTGGAGTCTGATGATGACGTGCCCAATGTTTGAGCCATGGCAGCTTTGATGCAGCTATTGCCAATGCGCAGTCCATTAGTATATATGGTCAAAGTTCACACCCAAATTTTTCGCATAACATCTAATGTCTAAAGTTTAAGTATGATTTACTTCTAATGTTCAGTTCTTATCTTTTCACGTGTTATTATCATATTCAAGTATATTTACCACATTCAAGTTTCACTTTGAACATTAATATGCTGTTGAACCAGAAGCAATTCACGATTTTCACAGTAAAGTTTTCAGGTTTCACATTAAATTATAATATCCTAAAAAGGTAATTGAAAACCAAGAACTATATACAATTGTTCACTGAATTACTTTTTTCATATTATTGTTTTAACCTTTTCCTGATTAGCCTATCTTTTTCTGCTTCCACCACAACTAATTTATTTTCAGTTTTCTTTATTTCAGCTGAACCTTGTATGATCAAGTTAGAGACAACTGCTATTTCAACAGTATTTTGTTTTTCTACAGCTTTTCTCATTTTTTCTGTTCCCTCTTGAATTACTGCTAGGGAGGCTTCTTTATCTTTTTTAAGCCTATTTATTTCTGCATAATTTTCTTTTATTTTGTCATCAAACTCAGCTTTTCTTTTTCTCTAGCTGCTTTTCCTTATTTTCCCTCTTTCTGCTTCCTTTCTTTTACCTTTTTTGATTCTTCTTCCTTCAGCTTATCAACATACTCTTTATAAAATTTATGTGAATCACGAACACTATTTAACAAATTTCTTGTTATGGGAACTTTACTTACACATCCATAGTGTTTAATGGCCCTTTTAACTATTCTTAATGATGTTATAGTTGAGTCTTTTAAGTTAGCCTTGTCCTTCCTTAACAGAGCAGTGTTAACCGAAAATCCCCTTTCTGCATCAGCATTACCATGAGGTAAAACTAAAATTGACTTGATGAGTTTAGCAAGATTTGAGTATTTTTCTTTTCTGCTAGAGTCTTTAATACTAAATATATTACACCAGTAATGATCAATCCGCACTGGAATATGCCCTTCCTCTGAAAATTTCACTAGTTCATCTAGAGTTGGCTTATCGCAATTTAAAAGTTTCCACTCTTCTCTTACTCTATCAATTTGTTCCTCAGAAAGATGCAAAACACTTGAAATTCTGGTTATTTCCGAAAGTCCTTCAGTGATTGAAAGTTGAGTTGACTCTTTCTTTGGTTCTTTTACCTTTAAAACTTCTATGTCTCTTAGCTTTTGATTGCAGAATGGCAAATTTGACTTTAAATATTTTGTGGTTGCAATTAGTGATGATCTTACATCTAAGAGAAATAATTTCTGCCTGGTCTCCTGAACATTCCTGAGGAGATTTTTTGTCTTCATACCAACTTCTAACTCCCCTAGTTTTTTCCAGGAATTTTTGTTTTCAAAATCAACATTCTTTAGGTCTTCTCCAAATTTCCCTGCAATAACATCATCTTGGATAAACTGAGCCATAACATTCCTCATTAAAGTATTTAAATCAGAATATAACTGGTGTATTTTTGGTTCTTCACTCTGATAACATAATGAAAACTTTTCAAAATTTTGGTGTGAAAATGAAATTAATGCTAAATAGCAAGGAGTTAGCTCATTTTTCAGGAAACAGTGAATTCTTTTATACCTTGCCGAATTGTGTAATTGTTTTTCAAATATTTTTTGAGATGGCAAGAAGTTTAAAAAATATTCTGTAATATTTAGCCATTGATCCAAGAGCCTCTGGGCTACAGAACCAACGGTTAACCATCTGTTGCTGACATGATGCAAAAGAAATTTGGATGTGACCAATGTTATATCCTCGACAGATTTATAATCCTCTCGTCTTGCAGCACTACTCTTTAAAAAGTAATGCATATCAGTAGCAAATTCGTCAAAATCTATATTTAAGCTTGTCAAAAAAATTTTAAATGCATTACTAACAACATGCAGGTTGCAAAAACCTAGTTCCAAAGATTTCTGGCCTGTTTCTTGTTTTACAACTTCATTGAATTTGCGTAAAAAACACTTATTTACATTTGGGCTGTCCATGGATACACAAATAATTCTGTTCAACAAAATATTGAAGGATGATAACACATCAAGAATTTCTTTTAGCAAAATATCTGCTGTTGCATGACCCAGAAAAACGCTTGTTAGGTATCGGCAAGAAACTGAATTTATTTCTGAAGACCAGTACCTGAGATACACATCCAACTGTCGTTTCACTTGTGTATTTGTAGTTTCATCAAATGCTATAGTAACCTTTCCTGGGCTACTAGATGCAATGTCTTTTTTCAAATCCTCTTCAAAATATTTTGACAATCCATGTGATATCACATAAGCAACCTTTTTTCTTTAAGTTGCATTTTGGCTGCAATAGCAGAATCACAGGAAACATTTCTTTGAAAAGTTCAACTGTTTCAGTGCATGAAACAAAATACATATTGTCCTTAGCAACTTTCATGGCCCATAATGCTTCGGCTTTAGCCAACTGTAAATCATGACTCAGTACTTCACTAATATTTGTTTTGGGCTGAAGATCCCGTCCTCCAAAAGCTTTCAGGATGGACTTATTTTGAAATTTACTTTGAAATTTCTGCAAATGTTTTTTCCTTTATGATGCACTTTTACTTGTGAAAAGCCACTAATAGAAATATTGAAAATTTCTGAACACAATATACACTTAGCAGAAAATATTGTTTCAGTTGCAGAACACCATTCTTTCAACTTCACTCTGTCCAATTCTTTGGCGAGCCACGCATCTTGAAATTTCGTTTTGGATTTAGGCATCTTAAACACTTGTATTACTAACCAGAAAATGAAAGGGAAGTACAAAAACACGTTCCAATATTGCAAAACCCGACAACTTCCCGAAGTTTGGCTGCGAGGATGTCAGTAGAAAAAAAAAAAAAAAAAGCAGGTCACCACTAGAGAACTGAATCTGCACACAGCACAGAGAACACCATAAAAGACGCAAAACCAGAAACTACCATACGCATCTCACGCAAGTTCAGTCAAAGCGAGTCGGAGCCGAGATATATTGCGCATCGAAGGTCGCTGTCACCGACGCACGATCGAAGGTCAATGATCACGTGCTCTACTGCCTGCAACGATAACACTCAGCTACCATCCCATCGTCATAACCAGAGGTTACGGAAGGAGACCACATGTTTCCTCTTTGCTTCCAACCACCTGCGGTTTACAATAACAAAACATCAGCAGAAAGAGGAGGTTCCACAAGGCATGTACAAAAATAAAGTACATCTTCTGCGTGCCACGGAGTTCGTCTGCAAAGCGCAAACCTGGGGTGAAAATGACCCCTCCCCCTTTCCCTTAGATCTCTTGTTACTCTCGAAAACTGTCCGAAGGCAAAAAAGTGGAGCGCCCGCCCCGAAGCAAGTGCATCTCGATGGCGTCATTTTCCCTCCCTTCAGCAGCACAGCATATAGGCTGTGTTTCTACAATAACAGGTCTTTTTACCTTACTGTAATAGTAAACTTATTGGCGTTAATAACGGTTGTATTTTTAATAAAGAAGCTTACGAAAATTTTAGGAAGAATAGCAAATTTTAGGTATAATTTTAGGAATTTAAGGAGGGTCACAAAATATTAGGAATTTTAGGATGAATGCGATCCCTGATATATAGTCCTGATCATTATATATATATATATATATATATATATATCATTGTCAGCCATTATCAATCCACTGCTGGACGAAGGTCTCTCCAAGCCTCTTTCACAATGGTCTGTCTTATGCCAGTCTCCTCCATGTTACTCCCGCATACTTTTGAATTTCATCCACCCATCTCCCATGTGGTCTTCTTATAGGTCATTTCCTGTCCCTTTGAATCCAATCTAAAATTTCGGCAGTCCATTGATGGTCTGTCCTCCTGGCAGTATGTCCAGCCCATTGCCATTTCAGGGATTTTACTCTGATCATGTCTTCCACTCTTGTCATTTTTCGGATCCACGAGTTCCTCTTTTTATCTCTCCTGGTTACACCAAGCATGCACCTCTCCATGCTACTTTGAGTTGTATGCAGCCTTTGTATGTCTCTTTTAGTTAAGGTCCACGTCTCTGCACCATACGTAAGCACTGGAAGGATGCATTGATCAAACACTTTTCTTTTAAGACATAATGGCATATTGCTCTTTAAAATTATGCTGTTTCTTCCAAAAGCTATCCAGGTAAGTTTTATATGTCGATTAATTTCTTAATCAATGTAACCATCACTTGATATCTGCTGTCCAAGATAAACGTACGTACCTTTTATCTCCAGCTTTTCTCCATCAATTGATAAATCTTAATTTCTTGTAAAAGCATTGTACATCACTTTTGTCTTCTGAAAGTTAATTTTTAATCCCACTTCTTTACTCTTGTCAGAAGGTCCTGGATCATACTCTGCAGCTCTGATGAGGTAGTTGCAAAAATGATTATGTCATCAGCAAAACGAAGGTGAGTTAGATAATCTCCATTAATCCTTATCACTTTGTTTTCCCAGTTCAGTGATTTAAAGACATTTTCCAATGTGGCATTAAATAGCTTGGGAGATATGGTGTCACCTTGTCTCACTCCCTTTCCAACTTTTATGTGTGCTGTATTCTCAAACAGCCAAATCTTTGCACTAGCATTTTCATAGATGTTATTAATATTATTAATGTATGTATCATCAATACCGCGGGATTTCAAAGCCATTGTAACTGCTAATGGTTTCACCAAATCAAAGGCCTTTTCATAATTGACAAAAGCCATGCACAATGGAAGTTCATATTCCCTCACCCTTTCAATTATTGTGTTGTCAGAAAAGTCATGGCGTATTTTAGCCATGTTTTGCAAAGGTCATTTATTGATAGAAAGAACAAAGATCAATCAATGATATAATGCCCATTTTGTTTGATAAACTTTTGCCATTTTTCAGTGAGCTGCAGAATGCCTCGTTCATAGAAGGGCCCGTCTTTCGTGGCGAAAAACTGTACAAGATGCTGATTTACAGCCTCATCTGAATTGAACGTTATATCACACAAGGACTGTTGAAGAGAGCGAAACAAGTGGAAGTCTGATGGTGCAAGGTCAGGCAGGTATGCTGAGTGTGGCAACACATGCCACCCAAGCTCCAATCATTTTTGGCGGGTGATCAAACTTGTGTGTGGTTTCGCGTTGTCGTGATGGAACACAATACCTTTACGATGAACGAGCTCTGGACATTTCTGGATGATGGATTCGTTCAAACTGTCCAATTGCCGACAGTACACATTCAAATTGATTGTTTGGTTCCGTGGTAGGAGCTCCAAAAACACGACACCTTTAAAATCCCACCATACTGAGACCAGAACCTTCCGCTGACGAATGTCTGCTTTGTATGTCGTTTGAGGCGAAGCAGCACGTCGGGACCAAGACCATTTGCGCAGCACATTGTTGTACACAATCCACTTTTTGTCACCAGTTATCAGTTGCTTCAAAAAAGGATCGTTTTCCTCACGTTTAATGAGCATATCGCAGATGTTTATACGCGCCGTCAACTGAGCTTCTTTGAGTTCATGATGAACCCACACATCGAGCTTGCTTACGTATCCCAGCTTCTTCAGGTGGTCATGAATGCTTGAATGATGGATGTGCAATGTGTCTGCAATCTCTCATGTGGTGTAACATGGGTTTGACTCAATCAATGCCTTAATTTGGTCGTCATCAACCTCAGTGGGCCTCCCGGACCGAGGAGCATCTTTGAGGTCAAAATCACCAGCACAGAATTTTGCGAACCACCGCTGGCACTGACGTTCTTGTAGAGCATTATCACCGTAAACTTTACACAACTTTTCACAAATTTGACGCGCGTTCTTCCCTTTACGGAAGTAAAAAAGTAAAATATGGCGAAAATGCAGTTTGGTCTTCCATCTTCAACTTGATGTCAAATCTCCACAAATCAACCAAATCACTCACTATTCTTTTTAGACTGCAGCTAGAACTGGCTCCTGTCGAATGCCATAACGATAACAGAGCTGCGCATGCCTTTAGTACTTCCAAAACCGCTCAACCGCCATCGGGTGCCAAAATACGACATGACTTTTCCGACAACACGATAGTTCTCTAAGTACGTGGATATGATCTACAGGGTGCATAGGAAAGTTTCTTTAGCCTGGAATAACTTGCGAACGGAGAGAGGTACAGTTATTAAAGTGAGATAACGGTATAGTAAAGCGACTACGCCCGATCGAAAGCAACAGATAGCAGCGCCCCTAGTGGCGAAATGCGGAAGTTAGCCATTGCAAATCGAAAATGAAAAGAGATAGAGCAAAATTTCCAATTCAGTTGTAGAGCATCAATTAATTAGTACAAAACGACATTTGTTTCACACGGATAAGATAAATTGTCGCCTGAATACCTTACAATGTCCGAAATCGATGCGCGACGATTCGAATCTGCATATTCACATTTCGCAAATGTAGCCGTATGCAAATGCAGATTGTGACGTTGTACCGTACCTCTGATATAAATACCCTGATCAGAAGTTTAGGTCTACGTACACTGTGTGAGAATGGCGAGCTTGGATTTCTGGGGTTACGTAAAAAATCAGGTGTATCCAACAGCGCCTACAAGTCTGCTGGATCTACGTCGTCGTGTTACAGATGCTTGCAATAGTGTGACACCTTCCATGCTGAGGAATGTGCAAGCAGAGTTGCTTTCACGAATACAAATGTGTATCGTGGGCTCTTCGAACATACTCAACATTAACTTTTTTTCACTGTGCGCCAGTTTGTCTTTTTTGTTTTTATTTTGTCTGACGTCACCAAACTGTATTGACATAAGAATGCATTTATGCAATAAATTGTGTGTATTTGCTCATACCTATGCCTGTTCCCTTCAAACGTTCACAGAAAAGGTCGTGCATTGATTTCAGACATTTTAGGGTATTCAGGCGACAATTTATCTTATCCATGTGAAACAAATGTCGTTTTGTACTAATTAATTGATGATTTACAACTTTGTAATTGGAAATTTTGCTTTATCTCTTTTCGTTTTTGATTTGCAATGGCTAACTTCCGCATTTCGTCACTAGGGGCGCTGCTATTGGTTGCATTCCATTGGGCATAGTCGCTTTATCTCACTTGCATAACTGTACCTCTCTCTCACCGTTCACAAGTTATTCCAGGCTACAAGGACTTTCCTGTGCACTCTGTATAGTGCTGTAGCCACTCCTGAATCCAGCTTGTTCTCTCGGTTGAGCGATGTCTATAGTGTTACCTTCAAGCGGTGTGAAAGAACTTTAGTGAAGATTTTATAAACTACTGATGGGAAGCTGATAGGTCTGTATTTCCTGAGATTCTCAATGTCACCTTTTTTATGTAGCAGGATCATTGAAGCGTTGTTCCAATCCTCAGGAATCTTCCCTTCATTAAGGCATAGAGTGAAAACTTGGGCGAGTACTGTTTCGGTTTCTCCACTTGCTTCTTGTATGATGTCTACAGCAATTCCACCTTCTCCTGGAGCTTTTCCCTGCTTCATGTTCTTGATTACATGTGCAACTTCTGCTGGGAAGACTGGAAGAACTCTGGTACCTTTCATGATGTCTGGAGTGCATGTATCATCCCTTTCATATAACTTGGAGTAGAAATCTTTCACTCTTGTCAAAATTTCACTTCTATTTCTTGTTACAGAACCATCTTCTTTTCTCAGTGCCATAATCTGTTTTCTTCCCTTACTGAGACGTCCCTTTGCTATCTTCAGGCTTTGGTTGTTTTCAATTGCTTTCCTCACTAGTTCACAGTTGAATTTTCTTACGTCTTTGGTGATACTTTTTCGTAATGTCTTGCATAGCTCTATATATTCCACTTTAGAAGTCTCATCTTCTTTAGTTGTCCTCATCTCTCTTCTTTTTTGCATCAACATTTTGGTTTTTCCTGATAATTTGTTCACATGCAACTTGTTCTTAGACCCAGCTAATTTTGTTGCTGTTTCCATAAGAGCTTTGGTTACTTTTCTGTTAACTTCAGAGATGTCCACTTCTTCTGATGTTAGACCTTCTAGAATAGAGAATCTGTTCCTCAGTTCTAATTTGAAGATATTATATGATGCTTTTTACGGTAGGTCACATCAATACACTTTGTTTGTTTTATGAGCTTGCCACTCTCAAGTTTCGCATTGAGGTGCATCTTACATCTTACCATTCTATGGTCACTACCTGTGTTGAACTTGTTTAGCACATTGCAGTCTTCCATGACACATTTCTTGTTACACATAATAAAATCAATTTCACTTGTGAATCCATTGGGATGCCTCCATGTCCATTTCCTTTGCAGCTTTTTCTTGAAAAAGGAGTTCATGATGAAAAACCCTTCTGCCACTGCAAACTCTACGAGAGTATTTCTACGCTGGTTTCTGTTGCCATGATCGAATTTACCTACTGAAGTTTCATTCTGTTGCCGTTGCCCTATTTTTGCATTGATATCTCCCATAATTATCTTCACGTGCTGCTTGCCTTTATTATTTAGATGATGAATTTCCTCATAAAATTCTTAATTTCTTCTTCAAGATGACTTGTGGTGGGTGCATAAGTTTGAATAATCTGAGCCTGATATCTTCTTGAGAGTTGGATAACGAGTCGTGCAGCTCTGTCAGAGGAACTTTCAACTTCTACAACTTTATCCTACAGTTTCTTGTTTATTATAAATTCAACACCACTAGTTCTGCCAGTATCTGCCCCGCGATAGTAGAAGAGATGTCCACTTTTCAGTTCAGTGAGATCTTCTCCTTACCTCACTTAGCCCAACGATGTGCCACTTGAACCTTTGTAGTTCCGCTTCCAATTCAAGAATCCTTGAATCAGAAGATAGGGAGTGTCCATTGTAAGTAGCCAAGGTCAGCATCAAATGGCAGCCTAGTCCGGTCCTCCGGTGATTCTTAGCACCCTCTGCCTTCATGTCACACTGGCCGCTGCCTTGGCCAGGTACATTCCAGCTGCCAGAGACTGAGGGCCAAGATTTAAGTTGTGGAGACATTTTTGGGGGGTTTGGCCATAACTCACCACACTGGCCAAGCGGGTTGGTGAGTGTGGGATAGCATTTCCCCTAATCCCGATAGTATAGTTATACCGCTATTGGCAGTCGTCAGAGCCCCTTTGGTGGGAACAGGATGCACCACGAGAAGGCGGGGTTGACATTTGTCAAGGAGAGGCTATGATGTTGCGCATCACCTGACCTTAATATAATGATCAGGATCAGGACGTAAAATAAAAATGATCAGGACTTAAAATAAAAATGATCAGGACTTAAAATTCAAATTTGAAATAGAAGGGGGTCTTCCTACTTGTGTTTGTAAATGGCCAGGTGATTGAAAATTTCAGGTGGGAAATTTGAAAATGTGACTTATTAATAATAAGACTCTGGGAAAACAGCAGTAATTTTTTAAACAATATAAGCTATACTTAGTTTATAATAACAAACAAGTGAATTAGATAAAAAAAATTATGACACTCAATCTAATACAAATTACCCCGATTCATTTTACAAAACTAAAGTTGTAAATGCATTTATGAACTAAAGTTGTTCATTAAATTGCAGTACATTGATATCATAAAATTGCACCTGACCTAAAGTATTTATGTCTGTCTTTCATTTCTTGCCACAGTTAGCAAGCTTTGATCAGCTGTTATTTTATTTCTGAGGGGTTATCTGGACCAATTTCAGAAATGTGCTTTAAGATTTTTGTTGCTCAGTGAATCTCTAAATTTTGACTGAACACTGTTTTGTGTGCTAAAGCGACGCTCACATGGTAAATTTGTTAAAAGCAACACTAGATCTACTAAGAATCTTTTGACAATAATGGAAATGTGTGCAGATGTTTGCTTATAAAACTCTTAAAAAACTTGGGACATTGGCACATATACTCTTCATTGTTTACAACCATGTTTGAATAGTGAATACTCCATTAACTGCATCTATATTAATTAAAAAAAAAAACTGGTCTGCCAGGCTTTTGAAATACTACCACCAAAATGTGTGTGTGTGTGTGTGTGTGTGTGTGTGTGTGTGTGTGTGTGTGTGTGTGTTGCTTCATAAACTCAGATTCTACACACTCAAACTTCAAAGAGTTTCATTGTAGAGGAAGGAAATCTGCAGTCTATCTCAATCACAAAAGATAAAATAAAACTTCACTTGACATTGTGATGTGCAAGTTTAGTATTACAAGGGTCAACTAATTTATTATTTTTGAACACATGTTTTCCTTCAGCTCTGAAAAAAAAATATCTTCTTGAATACTATGTATGAGATGTTTACAGTTCACATAATTGAGACTTAGTTGATTTAGACATTCTTCTGATATGAAGAATGTAATAATTCAGGACAGTGGGAACATCACGAAAAAAGCTGAAGCACAATCAGTTATCGAACAAAATTATATTTTATAATAATACTGAGCAGAGGGAATATCGCGAGAAAAAAGTTAGTTGCATATTAAATCTGCAGTTCGTCTAACTTCCGTTTTCCAGAGTTTTGATAGACGAAATTTCGTCCCCAGCCAGACCCCCCCAAATTATCTTCAGTTTTGCCTCATTCTCAAGAACAACACAAATAATTACAACAAAGGCAGAGTTCCTCGAATTCATGAAAGAAGGTAGACACTATAATTCGTGCATGAATACTAGTATTAAAAGAAATCCGTCTTGTTGCACGATGATATTTATTCAGCTAAAAAATGAAATCTATATACTGTTTAAAAACACATGAGCACTTTCGGTGTCACATTGACACCTTCATCAGATGTAATTTCACCATGTGGCTACATGCTGGTCTTAAGTACGTGGAGTAGATGCATCATGGGAAAGGTAATGTCAATGTCACATGATATACCAGATAACAAGACAATCAAAAAAAGGCATAGTTAGCCAATGATCACTTAACAGAAGCAATTGCTATTGTGCTGTCCTTCCCAACAAGATTGCTCCAAGGTTCAGGTAAAACATAAGGATAATAGTCATTACAGCAACGTGTATTATAAGCCGAAATATAGAGGCTTTCTGCAAATAACAAGGAATAAACAGAGTTAGGTGTGTTTATGATTTTAGCGTTTTCCCAGTCTGGGATGGAATTTCCAGCACTTATGGTTCTTGCAAAAGAGGTGCTTTGGTGATTCATTTTTAGATCATATCTGTGTTCATTTAATCTCAAATCCAAATTTCTTTTGGTAGAACCCACATAATGATTGTTTAGTTCACCAGAGATAGTGTCAAGCATAGGAATAACATACACACCCCATTTTTTCCCTTTGTCAATTTTGTCACGATCATTGCGGATAATGGTATATAGATTGCATGATCGTATTCCAAATTGTATTTTATGACGAGAACATATGTTGGTAAGGAGGTTTACAATATGTGGATTAAAATCAACAGATCCAACATACTTTTTAGGCACTTGCTCACTAATTAAAGCAGTTGACATAGAAAACCGTACTTTATTGTGCACTCCCTTAACAACGTTGTCCGGGTAACCATGGTTTTTAGCGAGGGATGATATCCATTGTAGTTCTTGAGCTCTGGCGAAATGGCTAGAAGAATGTGAACATGCTCTTCTAAATAGGAAGTGCAGAGCAGAAATTTTATGCTGAAAAATGAGAGCAGAATTGTAAGGAATTAGAGTGGGTGTGGAAGTAGGTTTTCGATAAACGGCAAAAGACAGGGAATTGTCAGAAGGGGTACGAGTAATTTGAAAGTCTAGATAAGGTAAGACGAAATTATTTTCAAGTTCTATCGTGAGTTTGATGGAGGGGTATTGAGCAGACATAGCGTTGACAAACTGTTGTAACTGATTTATGGTATATGGCCAAATTACCAAGATGTCATCAACGTAACGGATATAGAGACTAGGTTTTTGTGGGAATTCTTGTATGACTTTATTTTCAATATGCTGTAGAAGAATTTCTGCTAAGACTGCGGATAAAGGTGAACCCATGGCCTGTCCCGTCGGTTTGTTGGTAAAATATGTTCTGAAATTTGAAAAATGAACGCTTTTAATGAGATGAAGAGCATTCATTATGAAAGCAATATCATTGGCAGGAATGTCAGAATCAATGAGCAAAACCTGAATCAACTAAAATGTAGCTTCCATAGGTACATTCGTGTATAAAGAAACTACATCTAGGAACGCCAAAAAATAGGAATTTGGTAGTGGCTGAATTAACTTTAACCTATCAATAGCTTGTGTGGTGCTCTTTATTGAGTAGGAAGAATTCACTGTAAATTTGGTGAGATAACTTGCCAAAGCTTTTTCCAAAGGTCGGGTGGGGGCAATGTAACCTGATACAAGAGGGCGAATAGGGTACCCTTCCTTGTGTAGTTTTAATCTACCAAATAAATCAGGCACATGGCAGCTGGGGGGTGGATTGAAGGCTTTTGAAAAGGAGTCCGGAGGAGCTGAAGAGTTCTTAAGGCGGCTTAAAGCACTAACAGTAGCCCTGGTGGGGTCTCGTTTCACTATTACATGAGGGACACTAGAAATGGCATTGAGCATTTTTTTTTTTTCATGAAAGAAACTCGTGCCTAAAGTTTACAATAAAATTTTGGCTCTGTCAAACTTCCATTATGGGAACTTGTTTACAGCTTCAAGCTGAAATACAAACATTTATGCAATAAACTGATGTTTAGTAACAATACTGGACAGAGGAAACTTCGCGAGAAAGAGGAATTACGATTGCGTGAAAAATTTTCACTCCATTTAACTTTCATTTTCGGAAGTTCTGAAAAACGGAATACCGTTCCCCTGACGAAAAATGACCCCACCCCCACCCCCACCCACTAATCCTCCGAAAATAAAATTTTATCTTCAGTTGTTTTTTTTTCATCGATCTCCAGTGCAACCGAAATTTGGCGAAAAAGCAGAATTTCGCGAATCTGAGGAAGAATTTTATGCCTGATTTGTAACAGTTCGTGATATGGAAAATGAATGTCTCATGCGGTTACATATGGAAACCGATTCATGTGTCCATAAACTGATTATGTTCCTGACATGAACGATACATACGATTGCAATTTTTGGAACTCAGAATGGTACGTTTCTAATGCACATATATTTATGAAGGATACATTTTTAACAAGCGAATTTTGTGAGTGGTCCAAAACCAGACCCAAAATTGTACATGTATTTTTTTTTTTTTTTTTAAATTTCTTAAGGCAGGAGACTGGCACCTTGCAACTTTATTTCGGCGAGAGTTTAAATTTTTCAGCGAGAATCCCGCCATCCCACCGTGAATTTTAATTCCTGATGATGTAGATACGAGGTCTGATCAAAAAGTTACGAGACTAGGCCGATATACAAAAAAGTACTTATGTTACTTAAGTCTGGCTAAGACTCCCTCAAAGTAGTCTCCTTAGGCAGCAATACACTGCTGCCAGCATTTTTGCCACAGTTGGAACGCTCCTTGGAGTCCTGTTCGTGAATTGTGTAAAGTACTGTCTGCAATTCGTGCTGGATCTTATCCACGGTTTCAAAACGGCGACCCTTGAACGTCATCTTTGGAAACAGAAAGAAGTCACAGGGGCTAAATCCGGCGAGTAAGGTAGATGACGAAAAGTAGTCATGCTGTTGCGACTGCAAAACTGGTATGTTGCTAATGCTATGTGAGCTCCTGCATTGTCGTGATGGAGCAAGAAATCGCCTCAGCGCCACATTTCAGGTGGTTTGCAGCGAATGTCCTCCTAACGACGCCACATAACATCGCAGTAAAAAATGGCGGTGACGGTCTGGCCTTGGGGGATGAATCCACGGTGCACAACCCCATGAATGCCGAAGAACACGATGAGCATGCTTTTGGTTCTGCTCCGGACCTGTCATGCCTTCTTCGGTCATGGAGATGCCGGGCTGTTCCACTGCGAAGACTGTTGTTTGGTCTCTGGGTACTAACCGTAGATCTATAGATGCAGACTGTTGTTTGGTCTCTGGGCACTAACCATAGACCTATAGATGCAGACTTATTTTAGCTAAGTGGCCAGTGGCCAGTAAGTCCAAAAAACTTAGTGGCCAAAAAAAACATTTCTGGTTGGTAAGTTAGCATATCTTAGTGGCCGAAAAGGTTTCCAGCATATAAAAGATTTCATATACTGAGCTCATATACTACAATGTGTGTAACAGTACTATAGAGGACTTTGTCCTAATATACATATAACAAGAAAGATGAAACCGAATTTCGGGTGTAATAAGCACGTCTTTTGAATCTGTTCTGACGCAAATTAAATTTATCAAAGCTATTCAAAGACAATGGAACCGGTATGGAAAACAATAGATCTGACGAAAGAAAGAAGATTTTCCATCGGGTTTTTATTCCCTCAGATATTGCTGTAAACTGAATCGTGAGCTTGCGAACTCTTTGAAATGGAGATATTGACAAAAATAAGATGTGACTTTACGTCCCCTGGTGGGAAAACCATGCATTATTTTAGTTTTCCATATGAGCGGTATCGGTCCAAGAAAAAAAAAATTAGTAGAGTTTTCAGGAGCCAAGATTTTGCAACAAATACTTCAGAAGCAGAAATTAATGCTTATGACCCCTAGTGGCTAAACTATTCTTTACCAAACATTAGAAATTATGTGAAAAATATTTTCCATCAGGTCCTGTAAGCGATACAGGAAGAATTTTTCAAATCAGAGCTTTAGGAGCAGAAATAATGCTGAAAACGCAATTTACCTTTGTGCCCCCTAGCGGAAAATGTATGACTTGTTTGAAAATTTTGAATTTATAGGAAAAACATTTCGCATCGGAAGCACTGTCCAACAAAGAACGAATTTTCCAAATCGTACTCCTAGAAGTAGAGATATTGACAAAAATAAGATATACATCTACGCTCCCTGGCGTAGAAACCATGCATTTTTTCAAGAAGAAAATATTCCTAAAAGGTTTGTCGGCATGAGTAGTATCGGTCAACAAACGACTTTTTTTCAATCGAGATTTTAGAAGCTCATATTTTGCTGCAAATACAACAGAAGCGGCAATTAAGACTTATGCCACCTGGCGGCCAAACGATTTCTTACAAAAATTAGAATTTATGTGCAAACGATTTCCCATCAGGAGCTGTATGCGGTGAAGAAAGAATTATCCAAATCGGAGTTTTAGAAGCAGAGATATAGGGGGAAACGCAATTTACATTTACGCCCCTAGCGGAAAGTCTATGAATTACTTGAAAATTTTTAAATTATATGAACCATATGTCACACTAGAAACACTATCCAACAAAGAAGGAATTTTTCAAATCCGACTCCTAAAAGTAGAGAAATTAACAAAAATAAGATATACATCTACGCCCCTGGTGTAGAAACCATGCACTATTTAAAGAAGAAAATGTTTCTAAAAGGTTTGTTGACATGACTAGTATCGGTCAACAAACGACGGTTTTTCAATCCAGAATTTAGAATCTCATATTTTGCTGCAAATGCAACAGAAGCTGAAATTAAGATTTATGCCCCCTGGTGGCCAAACCATTTTTTTTTTACAAAAATTAGAAATTATGTGCAAACAATTTCCCATCAGGAGCTGTATCCAGTGCAGAAAGAATTTTTCAAATCGGAGATTCAGAAGCAGAGATATAGGGGAAACGCAATTTACATTTACGCCCCTAGCGGAAAGTCTATGAATTACTTGAAAATTTTGAAATTATATGAAAAACATGTCACACGGAAAACAATATCCAACAAAAAAGGAATTTTTCAAATCGGACTCCTAGAAGTATAGATATTGACAAAAATAAGATGTACATCTAAGCCCCTTGGCAGAGAAACTGTGCAATATTTTAAGAAGAAAATATTCGGAAAAGGTTTATCGATGTGAGTGGCATCAGTCCACGAAAGAATTTTTTCAATCGATATTTTAGAAGCTCCGATTTTATGCCAAATACATCAGAAGCAAAAATTAACACTTACGCCCCTGGTGGCCAAAGTATTCTTTACCAAAATTTTGAAATTATATGCAAAAGATTTTCCATCAGGAGATGTATCTGCTGAAGAAAAAAATTTTCAAATCAGAGTTTTAGAAGAAGAGTTATTGGGAAAAATGTAATTTACTTTTACGCCCCTAGCGGAAAATATATGCATAATTTGAAAAAGTAACTATCTAAAATACTTTTCGACATAAATGGAATCGAAAGATAAAAAAAAAATTTC
This sequence comes from Macrothele yani, assembly GCA_039090855.1. Lineage (NCBI taxonomy): Eukaryota > Metazoa > Arthropoda > Arachnida > Araneae > Macrothelidae > Macrothele > Macrothele yani. The sequence goes on along the minus strand of CM077005.1, from coordinate 96,843,124 downwards.
AATCGAATGCTTAGAAGCAAATATGTGGAATAAAACGTATTTTTGAATTCGACATCATCTGCATTTACGCCCTAACGGCTAAATTGTACATCGTAAAAAATTTAAATAAAGGACCATCATTTGCATGTTTCAAGCTTCCGAATGCAAAAAGAATTTTTCAAATCGGAATAATAGTTGCAGAGATATTGTGGGTACGGACGGACGGACGGACAAACCGATAACAGAAGCACGATCTTTTTTTACAAAAGACGTGCTAAAAAGAGGTGGGGGGGTATAGAAATTTTGCTATTAGTTACATGGATGACTTCTGAACATTAAAGAAGCCACTCACTGTGCAAAATAAAAACCATTTTGTAAATCCCCCTCCCCCTGGGATTACTCATTTCCAAATCATCCATAGTGTCGGTGGAAATTTTCGATGTATCAGTAGAAACATCATGTTTCAATATTTTTTTATAGTAAGCCAAAGAATTCATACTTTTCCATCTGCATCAGTAAATGGGCACATCGGCGGGTAAAATCTCTGCTCAATTTAATGGTAACTATGCACCAATTTGAATCAAGTAACCAATAATATTTGTTAAAATGCTCAATGGATCAGTGGAAACCAATGTTTTTTCGATGTATCGGTTCCTGTAGTACTGAGGAAAAGAACTCCGTTTCGCCGACGAGACATCTGCGACCAAACATCTAATTCACGACATAAGAAATTTATGTTCCCTTCCTCTATACAAAAACGCAACAAAAAGAAATTCATTCACTTTACTTAGAAAATATTCTTTACCAGTTTCAAACATCTGTCATGAAACCTGAATGTATCATCTTCTGCAACATTGAGGTTTAAACACCGACTATTGGTGGTAAAACTTCAATGTTCAAAAACATCAAGGTTTTTTCCCCGTCCTTAGTTAGGACTGGTTTCACGTCTTTTACTTCTGAATTATTATAATTTTCAAATTGGCACTAAAACTGACATATGGCGAAATTGGTGACCACTGAAACAAATCTGACCGCCAGAGTTTTCAGTTAATCGTCATCTGGCGAGTGGCGAGTGCCAATTTGCACTTATACATAGACCCAAGTCTTGTCCCCAGTAATGACCCGCAACAGGAACATTTCATGCGTCTCCACTCCAGATTTGTTGAGTTTGACGCAGAATTTGTTGTTCACTCGCTGCTCTAGTTTGTAGTCCATGCCGAAATCACACCTGTGTTCTGCAGATGGTCACCAAATATCATGGTGTTCACAGAATGACACCAATCTGCACAATGACTCATGAAGGTCACTGCCCTCAACCGCTGTTTGCGCATCTGCGATCTGTTGGCGTGCTACATACCTAGTTTTGGAACTTTTTGATCGCACTGTGTATATGTAAAATGTTCTGCTTAATTAATTAAACCTTCAAACTCTTGACTAATATTAGAACAGCTGGAATTTAAAGTTCGAAAAAAAAAAAAAAAAAAACTTTATTGAGATCACAGTGGATCAAGGTTTGTATACTTCCACACAAAATAAATTCAAGCACTTTTCAAGGACTTTTTAAAACCAAATTATCATGTGCGTGTACTGTCAGTCAGTCAGTATGTAGGTAGGTTGGTATTTTAGCAAGTTCAAACCATTAAACTTAACTGGGATGGGCACACCTTCAATAAACTGCCTGTTACACTCCCTGTTGGTGTATGTTATTAACTTTAAATCACCCCTCCGTTTTGGTGTTTTTCAAAATAATTTTATTTTGCGGAATGTTTTGCAAAGGTACATTATTTTCGTATTCACCCTCCAGCAAGAATGAGTCCCTAACCCCATCCGCAAATACATCATTCCACTTATTTGACTCCATGGCGGACGTTTTACCCTGTAGTGATGTTATAGCCAAGGTACCAAGTCAACGTGCTTCCCCTGAGTTGAACGCAAGTTCAGGGGTTAAAATTCAGGGCGGGAAAGTGGGATTCCTGTTGAAATAAAGTTGTTAGGAGGGAGTCTTCTGCCCTATGAAATTTTAAAACAAAATATATATATATAAATATAAAATTGTGGGTTCATTTTTGGATCACTCACAAAATTTGAGCCTTAAAAACGTATCCTTTGTAAAAATTACGTGCGTTAGAGACAGATCTTTCAGAGTTCTGAAAATTGCAATCGAATACATGATTTATGTTGGAAATATAATTAGTTTATGGACACATGAATCAGTTTCCGTATGTAGCCGCATCAGCAGTTCATTTTGCACATCGTGAACTGTAACGAATCGGACACAAGATTTTTTTTTCTCGGGTTCGAGGAATTCCGCTTTTTCGCCATCATTTGGTTTATACCCAAGATCGATGCAAAAATGAAGATAAGTTTGATTTTTGGAGGATCAACTATGGTGTGTGTGGAAATGGTATTCCATTTTCAGAACTTCTGAAAATGAAAGTTAAACGGAGCGAAAAATTTTCCCCGCAATTGTAATTTATTTTCCTCGCGAAGTTGTCTGTCCAGTATTGTTACTAAATACCAGTTTGTTGCATAAATGTTTGTGTTTAAGCTTGAAAGTGTAGACAACAATTTCCAATAACGGAAATTTGATGGAGCAAAAATTTTCTTGTAAACTTTAGGCAAGAGTTTCTCCCGTGGAATAGAGGAACTCTGCCTTTGTTGCCATCATTTGCATCATCCTCGAGAACAATGCAAAACTAAAGAGAATTTGAGGGGGAGTTAATGTGTGTGTGTAGTGGTGGTGGTAGTTTTTTTCGAACTTTAAATTTCAGCTGTTCCACCCAGGACATGAAATCTTGGGCGGTGTAACCGTTTAAAAATGTCTAACAGATAAATGCCTCAGTTCTTTGGATTTCACTGTCCTGGGTGGTGTAATGGTTAGCATACTCAAGCACAAATCGGGAGATACAGATTCAGTTCCCATTGCAGGACATTAAAATTTTCAAATTTCTGTGGTTATGTTACATGGAAAGAACAGCTTGATTTATGTCTATATAAAAGAAGCCACTCACTGTGCAAAATAAAAATCACTTTTGTAATTTATTTATTTTTTCTTCTTCTTTTTCACTGGGGAGTCAGTTAGGACTAGGGAGGGACACATCGGTGAGAAACATTGATGTTTGACATCGCTGGTTACTCATTCCCGAAACATCGATAGTATCAGTGGAAATTTTTGATGTGTGAGTGAAAACCTCAATGTTTCAACTTTTTTGTTAATAAGCCAAAGAATTCATACTTTTCCATCTGCAGCAGTAAATGGGCACATCGTTGCATAAAATCTCTGCTCAACATAACAGTTTACTCGATTTGAATTGGGCAGAGATTATATAAATCTCTGCCCAATTAAAATCGAGTAATCAATAAAATAATATTTGTTAAAACGTTGGATGTATTGGTGGAAACCTCGATGTTTTTTCGATGTGTTGGTTCCTGTAGTGTCAAGGAAAAGAATTCTATTTTGCTGACAAAACATTGGCCAAAACAGCCATTCACAACATAGAAAGATGATATAACTTTCCTCTGTACAAGAATTCAACAAAAAGAAATTCATTTACTTTACATAGAAAATATTCTTTACCAGTTGAAAACATCAGTCACAAAATTTTGACGATTTTTCGATGTTGGCTTCTTCGACATTAAGGTTTAAACACCAATTATTGGTGGCAAAACTTTGATGTTCAAAAACATCGAGGTTTTTCGCCCATCCCTAGTTAGAACTAGTTTCCCATCCTTTTACCTCTAAATTATGATAGCTTTGTAAATTGGCACTAAAAATGACAAATGACCAAACTGGTGACCACTAAAATAAATTTAATCTTCATCCGGCAAGTGCTAATCTGCTCCTATGATATTCCGCATCAGGTTCATCTAAAAATAGCTTGAATTTTCTAAGTGTAAGAGCACAGTTTCTGCCACTACTTAAATTCATCATTTTCAGCACCTTGTCCATTGTATTTGATAGTCCCAGAGAAGACCCATAAACATGAGTGTTGGTGTACAATGCAATGCGACATTTCAGATTTAATTCTGTCTCTTTTTAGTCAGAAATGAAATTTGATTTATTCTTCATTTGCGGGCTGCATCCACCAGTTGTACAGCACTGGTCTGCATGCAGAATAATTCCCTTGTCAATTCCCCTTCTTGAAGTATTTTCAAAGTGTTACATGAATTGTTGCAGGGCAGCTGCTGCCATGTTTGTTTACATTTAAGATTACGGCGGCTCTCAGTGTGCTACTATGCAATATAGATTGTTCCACGGTTAATTGCAAAACAGGGTTGGATTTTTTAATAATACACATTTATATTTCAATGAAGCAAGTACAATATGTAGAATGGAATGTGAAAAAATCTCTGAAATCGTAATTTTCTTCTTACTGCTTCAGTGTGAAATCAATATCTACTTCTGCGTAACATGTTGCACTCCATTGGCTAATAGGAGTTGCATTTCTCTACGTCTTGAGGGTAATGTTCTAAGACAAACAACTTTAAAATACACCAGTAGATGCAGCAAAGTCTTGGCATAAATCACAGGCTGAGCCAGCAGCTTTCTTCACTGGCAACCATCAATGCTGAAAGCTCTGTTGTATTTGCAACAGTAAACTATACTTGGGGCAAGGCTAACCTGACAATGGAGTTTAAGTTACAGAGTGTGTACGTCCACTGCATAACATAGTTCCAGTTTAAAAGCCATGTTCGAGCTTGAACTGAGACATAAGAAAGCACATGGATATATAGATGTTCTAAATGTCGTACATGCACACATTAAAAAAATGAAGATCCTAGTATCAGTAGCGTTTCTAAAATTCAAATACAGTTGAACCCTCATATATAAAAAAATTCCCTGAATTTTTAATGCCATCGTAATGTTATTTCAACTCTATATTACGAACAGCAGTTTTGTCCAAAATCATATATAGCGAAGTTTTGCCTTTTTCCCATTCAACATTTCTCCTGCGAGAGAGGTAGCCATTTTCTTTTTTTCTTCTTCAGGATATCTTGAGACCTCCGACACTCAGTGAAATGCTCAAAGACTAGCTAGGCAGTGTCGGAATCCTCCACTTTTCCTTAATCCTCCTTCACTGGAGGAAACCCCCACTTCATCACCCCAAGAGCTTAGAGGGTAAATGGTCTGTTTCCCAGCTTGAGAACAGAAGGAGGAATGCGACAAAGGATCAGGGGGTGGGGTGTTGAGGAATCATGCCAGGGGTGTCCAATGTCAGCATCTTCGTTTTGGGGCCGTATGTTAAATTGTTCGGATGGACCAGATAGGCAGATGTTTGTCTTAAACATACTTCTGTAATTCCTAAGCGAACACATCTGATGATTTAAAGCTTTGGAAGCAGCAATTTTTACTTACAAATTTGTTCATTAGAATGCATCAACACAAGCTCTCAAATCATGTCAGTTGTTAAATGAAAAACACTGAGTTTAAAAATTGAAGCAATCAATTTGGTGGAGAAAGGGAAAAAGAAGTGTGACGTAGCCAAAACATTTGGCATTCCGGGAAATTCACTATCCACAATTTTTAAAAATAAGGATAGTTTGAAGCGGAAGTTCTCGGAAGCTTCTTTTAGCCATGATAGAAAACGATTTCATGAAGGTCTTTATACAGACGTGGAAGCAGCACTGTTAAAGTGGTTCCAAGAAGTGAGAAGCAAAAATGTTGCAGTCTCTGGCCCTTGGCTGAAGGAAAAAGCATTAGATTTTGCCTGACTTCTAGGAAAACCTAATTTTCAGCCAAGCAATGATTGGTTTCAAAGATTTAAAGAGCGTCACGGAATCATATTTAAGTCCATTTGCAGAGAGAGTGCTTCCGTGGATGATGAAACAACCCAAAAGTGGCTGGAATCAAGTGAAACCTTAATTTCGCGGTATGGTTTCACTTGATTCCAACATTGGGCCAAACTCCTGTTTATAAGGAGTTTGGCCCAATGTTGCCAGATGATGAACCCAGTGTGGGTCCGAAAGTACTAGCATGTTTCCTGTGATGGTTTTTAGATGCAAATAAAGTTCATTTTTTAAATTGCAACTGAGACCTGCTTTTTAAATCATGTAGCAACAGCATTGTGAAGGTGGTTATTATAATTTATTGACACGAATCTCCACGAATTGTGAATCTTAAATTATTTTTCTTGCGATGTTCCTTCTGCCATATACGGTCATTAAATATTATTTTATTAGATAAATGTTTACATTTAAGATTGGTTTTCGGAAAATTTTCCTCCATTCTCAAAGTTGTACAGAGCACAAATTTCTCCGTAATCAAAAATTTCTCCCTCTAATATCCCTCCAATCGCTGTGCTTCTGTATTATTGTTTAATCATCATTTAATTACATAAATGTTTGCATTTGAGATGGGAAATGGAGCAAAAAATTTTCGAAAATGGAAGTAGAATTTCTTCTGTTAAGACAATTTTTTCCTAGTGATACCTCTGCGCTATATTGTTGTTTTAAAAATATCATTTTATTCCATAAATCTTTGTGTTTTAGCTTGAAAATTGTGTCAAAATTCCAGATACAGAGGGCCAGAATGTTCTTGATCTTAATTAATGTTTAAATTTTTATTGTTTTTCGTATCTAGTAGTTATTTTGCGCAGTGACCACCCACAGATTATTTTGTGGAACAAGGATATCTGTCGCAGACTGGCCAGGAATTTTCTACTATGTGGGCTTTGCCCTGAGTATAGGAAACACAGCCAGGATTGTCTAGGGGTGGCATATAAATTGATATCTGATTTACTACATTGACAGAAAGAAAGCATCTCTACTCTGCTGTAGTGTGATGATGTGATTTGCTCATTCCCTTGTGCATGCACTTCTCTTCTTTTCTCATATCAACATGTTTGCCCTCTTTTATTTAGAGAATTGGGAGGGTCAACAGTTCTTTACTTCTTCCCTGCGTTTCCTTCTTCGCATTGTGTTGGGCTGATGCCCTGCTACTGTGCCATACACTATATTTCTCATTTAAATATAACACATAAAGGTATAATACACTATTACCAAAGGCAGTAGGTAACAACAAATGCATTCTGCAGCAGGAAAATGAGTGAAAGCCCAAATGAAAAATAAGGAATTAATGTATGCAAATTGGCTGACACCAAGGACTCCAGAATTATGGAAGATACAGATATTTAATACCACTCATATTAACACCTACATAGAACCTGCGCTATCTGTAGTACATTGCCTAGATGGACCTTGGGGTCATACCAAAAAGTTATTAAATGTTATTATCCTGACAGCAGGTAAAACAGTGAGGAAACTAGCAAAATAAATGCTACTTCTGAAGTTTTCACAATGTAATAACAGCACTTAGAAGGAAGCTCAGAACACACAGTACACAAGCAGAGCTAGTTGGAAGCACGAGGGACTATCTTAGTAATTTGCATAAGAACCATTTTTCTGATTTGCATAAATAAATGGATTGAAACACTTATGCTAAGAATTATGGCAGCATGTCACTTAGGACTCCAGTGGAAGGGTGACAAAGAAATATAAATGTAAGGCATTAGCCCTTGTACATAGTGTAGGGCACAGTAGCAGGGAAGAAAAGCAGGGAAAGGAGTAACGGTGACCCACCCAATTTTAAGTAAAAAAAAACCATATCTTGAAAGAGAAGAAAAGTACATGGGCAATAATATGGAGAAATCACATCATTGCACTACAACAGAGTACAGATGATTTTTCTGTCACTTCAGCAAGTCAGATTTCAATTTGTACCACAACCCTTGTCAGTCCTGGCTGTGTTTCCTAGGATACCATCTCAAACGCAATTTGCAGACAGGCCACTTAAGGAGTCCCAACATTGACAGTCATCAGTGAAGAAAGCTGTCGACTCAGCTAGTGTCTACACTGGGAGACATCGCTGCATTTACCAGTGAAATTCATGTATTGGGAAATTACAATCTTGGGAGCAGAATAATCTTATGAGTCATTTATTATCTATAGATGTGCCTCTCTAATGGGAAGACACAGCTGAGGATATAACTGACAGGTCAGGAAACTACAGCATAGTGACAGAAAGCCATGGTCAAAAATGTAAACAAACCCGCTAGCAACTGCCGTAGAAGGATTCACGTAACACTTCGAAAGTCAAATCACTTTCTGTACTAAAAACACTAATATGACAGTTCTTGCACTCTTAACCCCTTTAGTGGTGTCTTCATTATTACCATGTCACACCTCCCAGGGTGGGTTTTTAAATGGGTTGATCATTTAAATTCATCTTACAAGAATTTATTACAGAACACAATAATGAGATTACATATATGTTTTTGTCATGAAGGCAGGATATATTATAACAATTTAGGTGAATTAATATAAAAAATACATAATTTGAGCAAAATTGTATAAACAAATTCTAATACTTTCTTTTGGTGTGAAAATTTTCAAAGCAGCCTTCTGGATGTTCTCACACAGCTTACATTCCTATCTAGTTTCTTTTCTTCTGGGACCAACTCTACTAGGAAACTTCTTTCCTGTGGCTGGGATATGAGTTAGGAAGTATCTTTCAGTAAGACTAGCAGGTGGGTCTGTTTTTGAGGGTCTTCCTCCCTTGAACAATTTCCTGTTCATTGCATACTTCTCTTAAAGCCCATGAGTGACTTTATGTCTAAATTGTAGGAGACTGCATTTTCACCACCACTTTTCCCATATATAATATGGGCATCCATCAAATGAAAGAATAGTTTCCTATAATTAGCCAACATATGAACTACTTTCAAGTGCCATCATTTGGCCAACATATGAACTACTTTTAAATTAGTAAAATGGGCCCGGAAATGTTTCCTGCATGAATTCTAAACAGACCACGGAAATCTTCCGCAATAGAACAGTATGGGCAGTAGAACTAGCCCTGGAATTTGTCTGGGCATAACACTTAACAGGCTAAAGAAAGCCTTTTTTTCTTTAACTACAGAAATAGCAAGACAGTTGTTCTCCATTACTTCCCAATGTATTTACATCAGTAAATCTTTTCATTTTTATTATTTTTTTTTTCTTAAACTCAGGAGAAATGAAGGCAGGTGGACTTCCAATTATCAGTACTTCAAGTAGTTTCACATATCATCACAATCTTAACGCTACATAATTGCTATCATAGGGTAAAGAAAGTAGCTCCACTGCTACATTTCATTTTGGTATCAAGTAATGGATGTTTTGTATATAATAATATTAAGTCCTTTAAACATTACATAAATCGAAAGTATCATCATCATCATCATTGTCAACCATTATCAATCCACTGCTGGACGAAGGTCTCCCCAAGTTTCCTCCACAACGGTCTGTCTTGTGCCAGTCTCCTCCATGTCACCCCTGCATACTTTCGAATTTCATCCACCCATCTCCCATGTGGTCTTCTTCTGGGTCTTTTCCTGTCCCGTGGAATCCAATCTAAAATTTCGGCTGTCCATCGATGATCTGTCCTTCTGGCAGTATGTCCAGCCCATTGCCATTTCAGGGATTTAACTCTGATCATGATGTCTCCCACTCTTGTCATTTTTCGGATCCACGAGTTCCTCTTCTTATCTCTCCTGGTTACACCAAGCATGCACCTCTCCATGCTTCTTTGAGTTGTCTGCAGCCTTTGTATGTCTCTTTTAGTTAAGGTCCACGTCTCTGCACCATACGTAAGCACTGGAAGGATGCATTGATCAAACACTTTTCTTTTAAGACATAATGGCATATTGCTCTTGAAAATTATGCTGTTTCTTCCAAAAGCTCTCCAGGCAAGTTTTGTACGCCGATTAATTTCTTCATCAATGTGACCCTCACTTGATATCTGCTGTCCAAGGTAAACGTACGTGTCTGTTATCTCCAGCTTTTCTCCATCAATCGATAAATCTTCATTTCTTGTAAAAGCATTGAACATCACTTTTGTCTTCTGAAAGTTCATTTTTAATCCCACTTCTTTACTCTTGTCAGCAAGTTCCTGGATCATACTCTGCAGCTCTGATGGGGTAGTTGCAAAAATGACTACGTCATCAGCAAAACGAAGGTGGGTTAGATAATCTCCATTAATCTTTATCCCCGTGTTTTCCCAGCTCAGCGACTGAAAAACACCCTCCAATGTGGCATTAAAGAGCTTCGGAGATATGGTGTCACCTTGTCTCACTCCCTTTCCAATTTTTACGTGTGTTGTATTTTCAAACAGCCTAATCTTTGCACTTGCATTTTCATAGATGTTATTAATAATATTAATGTATGCATCTTCAATACCGTAGGTTTTCAGAGCCATTGTAACTGCTGATGGTTTCACCGAATCAAAGGCTTTTTCATAATCGATAAAAGCCATGCACAATGGAAGTTCATATTCCCTCGCTCTTTCAATTAGTTCTCTCAGCACGTGGATATGATCTATTGTGCTGTAGCCACTCCTGAATCCAGCTTGTTCTCTCGGTTGAGCCATGTCCAGTGTTACCTTCAAGCGGTGTGAAAGAACTTTAGTGAAGATTTTATAAACTACTGATAGGAGGCTGATATAACAGTTTTTAATTTAAATTACGCATGTCAGTTTGGGCAAAGCTGAGCATAACAGGTTGTCACTGGAAAAACGCCCTTCAAAGCCATGTGCATTCAAAATGTGTTTCGAAGATGTTATTGGGAAATAATGTAAAACAAATAAGCAAGTCTTTTCATGTATCCATTACTTTATATTAAGGTATGCCATGCACATTATTTATTAGCAAACCTAGGTAAAATAATGCATTCTTAGTTTCTATACTTGCAGCAATGCTAACCTGATTACAGAGTTGAAAGTACAAAATGTGTATTTCAACTACATAATATAGATCCAGTCTAAAAGCTTATATTTCAGCTTGATTTGCGACTAAAAAGAGCACAGTTGTTCTAAACCAGTGGCCTTAAAGCCACGTGTGGCCTTTTAGGCCATTAAGTCCAGCCTTATGAGTGAATCCAAATTTTGCAGAACAAATAAATCCTTTTATTTTTATTAATATATTTTTTTCGTCTTTTATTGCATTTATTTTAATCTTAAAATGACTGAATTTAAAATACCAAAGAGTAAAAAGACGATTCAACGAAACAATGCTCCCCGACTGAAGGCCACATTTAAAGCATTAGTCATAACGGCTATTTTTGACACTGCTACGCTCACGATTTCATCCTACAGCTCCTAAAGAACTACAGATGGAATTGATTCAGCTCTCAGAAGATGAAGTCCTTATTTGACGCTAAGAAAGATCCAGTTGAAATACAGAAATATGCAATGGAATACCCACGCCTTCAGCAACATGCACGTAAAATGCTTCCTTGCTTTTTAACCACTTATTGCTTTGAATCCACATTTTCCCATCTAACCCAATTCAAGACAGCCTTAAGGTCACATGACGGATGTCCATCTAGAGGAGCAGCTGAAAGTGTGGACCTTCATGTTGCAACCAAATATTCAAATGCTTTCCAACAAAAGCAGTCACAACAAAGTCATTAAAAAGTTAGTTGACTATACAATCAACTTTTTTTTTTTTCATTTTTTGATTAGCAAGATTTTTACAAAATAATGTATATTCCAAAGTATAACTAGTTGAAGTTCCTTGAATACTGCCTTGTAAGATTACAGTTAACTTAAGCAGCCTTCCGACATGATAAGGTTTCCCACCTCTGTTCTAAACATTGAGCGTATGTATATTAAAATAAAATGATTTTAGTTTCAGCTATCTTTCTAAAAATACAGATATATTTTTTTATTTGGAGGTTTAACAACCATTGTGAGCAACTTAATAGGCTATAAGCACTCGCCCGTCCCTAATTTAGGGTCACTGGTTCCAGGGAAGGGAGAAAGCCAGTGCCGTAAGACAAACACAACATCCATGCCTCACCGGGATTCGAACCCGGACCCCATTCGGACGAATGATCAGAGGCCATCGCTTAGACCACTGCGCCACCGGGGCGGCAAAATACAGATAATCATCGTGTTTTAACGATGTCATTGTTCCTTGTGTCTTTCAGCCATGTGCTGTTAGAGAAGATTTACCCAGAGGATATTTACTGTGGATGGGAGGTAAGCAGACAGTCATGTGTTTTGCAGGGCTAAGCATTACTCCCTTCCCCTTAGGGAGAAAATCACTGATAGCACAACAATCTTGAAGTTTACTTTTGTTCTGACTCCCATCATGGAGGCACTCTCTTCCGCCATAACGGTATACTGCGACTTAATAGTGAGGAGAAATGCTGAGAAACCACATCTTTTTTTATTGAAGGTTTAACGACCACCGTGAGCAACTCAATGGGCTATAAGCAGTCGCCCGTCCCTAATTTAGGGTCACTGGTTCCAGGGAAGGGAGAGAGCCAGTGCCGTAAGACAAACACAACATCCATGCCTCACCGGGATTCGAACCCGGACCCCGTTCGGATGAATGATCAGAGGCCATCGCTTAGACCACTGCGCCACCGGGGCAGCCATCTTTTTGGTGAATCAGTCTTTGTAGCTTCCATTCCATAGTCAGATTAAGCTTGCCCACAGTATAGTTGTTTACATATATTCTACATTTTGTGTGAAATATTTGTTAGAATAATAATAATTTAAGACACTGATAACACGGATTTGTTAATAGTTTCTTCCTATTAAACAATATGGCTTCTTTTATACAAAGGAAATGTAAAATAATAAGAAAATGGCATTTTCTTTTTCAAAGAATTGTTAGTTAGTTCAAAAGATTTTGTACAGGTTTTTAACGAGAAGTGATTGGGCAAAATAATATAAATTATAAATATCAAATAGATATCAATTGCAAAAATGATTTCCTTTAAAGTATTTAATTTGGAAATGTTAAAGCTATTTAAATCATCACTAAACGAAGCAGAAGCGGAGAATTGGCACTTTTATGTTAAAGCAATTGGCTGACACGATCTTTGGATTTGTTTTGATGCAACAGCATTCATATTTCTTTCAGGAATTAATGCAGATGGAATGAAAGAAATGATTCAGGAACATTACAATTAACCATTCAGGAATTCAACCAATTACCATTTATGCAATGAATGCTTTCTGTTCATATTTTGTCAAATCACGAATTTGTGCTCTGTTCCTCGTGTATCCATTCATTTTCCATTTTATGTTTCAATTTTTTTTTTATTTTTAAAAAAATGCTCTGAATCACAAGAATTATTTCTTCCCCTGTGTTTTTATTCTTTCTTACCTTTTGTTATTGAGCCATGAGTAAAGCAAACATCCAACGACAAGCATATGAACAGCTTCAATATCTTCCAAACATTACACGAACAATGTATCCACTGCCATTTGACATTAAATCATGAATTTTGTCAATCAATTTTATGAATTTTTCTGGCTTACGAGCACAAGAGCACTTGTTTCTGAGATTTGTGTTCCTTTAAAGGCATAGAACCACTTAAACCCTATACATTAGTGCTTGAACAAACAAATGCTGCATACTGATTTTCTAATTTTGTTTAATGTTCATGCTTAGATTGCAGCTCCATAACTTTAAAAACAGCTAAATTCAAAATATAGCACTAGTGAATGTAATGGTAGAGAATGAGCAACAGAAGCAATGGGCAAACATACAAAATCACTGAGTATTATGTCAGCTAATATTCAACAAAAGCTGCATATTTACCTAACACACAAGTTCAGGATCAGTACTTTTAAATCTGTGGATTTGTTTACAATGCTTACCGCAACTAAGCTATATCAAATCAGTGACAGGTCATAAAATGATGCTTTGGACTGCACTAATTTCAATGAGCAGTACTCCCAAAACTGTTACGAATTGGAATTAAGAAATTTGCAAATGTAAGTAATTTACAAGTGGATTTAATGTGGTTTTAATTTACATATTTAACACACTGTCTTTTACAGTTAAAGATTCAATGACAGTTATGCAAATTTTACAAGATTAAATGAATGACATGGATGAACTTTAACACATACACTTTCCTAGAATAGGAAAAACACAGATACTATCTTTCTCTTAGAACTGATGGCAGTTAAGTAAGCTTCCTTTCTGGGCTGCTTCAGCAGTTCGTAGTAAATTAATTTTACAAATTTAACGAAAAATGTATATCTCTAACTGTGAATATGCTTAACAACTCAGCACATGTACTGATCATGTTAAAACTTTGAACTTATTTTAAAAATATGTTACATGAAGTTAACTCAGTGGTGTGAATTTATTACTAATATGCCCTATTTGTCTGTTTGCTACTATAAATGATGAAATTTCATTTCCAAAAAGGAAATTTTTTACGAGAATTCAAAACGAGATTTGCCTAAATAATATAAATCAGTATGAAAAGACGGAAGGAACTCGCTTTTGTTCAAAATCAAAATAAAATAACGTAACCAACGGTTTAGAAACGATATTTCGGGCATAATCGTAGCCTAATTCACGATCGTTAAACCGCTAACACTTTCAAAAAACGAGTAACAAAAAACAGAAAAAGAAAAAAAAACACAGATCACTCACCTTTTGCAAAGATGATGGAATGTCCAGTTGGTAATCTTTCAAGCAGAGACGTTGATAAATTTTATTCTTGGTCCCCCGACAGCGAACAATACATTTCAGCTTGTGTTTTTAAAACACCCATGAATATTTTCAAAAGCAATCGGCAGAATTTTCAAAACACAACGAACTCTGTATGGTAAGCGGCAAACAAAATCTGTCAAAAGTTTGACAGCATAATAACAGCAATAAGCGTCAGGGTCTCTGTAAGGACGCATCACTCAAAACAGATGCGTTAAGAAAAAAAAAAAAAGGTACAGACAAGCTAAAAAAAAAATCACTGTCTAGCCTTAACGATGGCTAAACACTGGCTTCCTATAGCTACGACCGAAAAATCTCTACACGCAAAAGCCAACGTTCCCAGACGGAATCATCTCCAACGTCAATGTTTCAATATCAGGTATCACTGTCAGATATTAAAAGTTGCACATCTCGAATGCCCTCCGTTCCCTAGAGCATTAAAAATAAAATTTGCGAGGGAAAAAAATAAAAAAACGTCCTTGAGCCACAAGATTCTGTCTGAGGCGATTGTTGACATTCTCCTTCCTTCCACCTAACGGAGATGAGCAAAACTAAAAAACGACTATTATTTTTTGGCGGAAAAGATCAATCAATTAAAAAATGAACGATGTGATGCAGATACTTCCAGAACGTAAAAAAAAACATAATAAGTACTATATATATTGACATGATAATGATCGAAGACTCCAATGTTACGTAGTGTTTGTAGTAAATATCTTTCAGAGATGGAAAAATACGAAAACGAGAATGTAAACAAACTACAACTTTATCCGTGAATATGAACTTATAAACTATATTGCTGGACTCGAACTCAATTATTCTATTTATTTTTCATGATATAGAACGTTATCAAAATATTTAGACTTTTCGAAATTCAAATTTTCATGCAGAGAACAAAAATAAGTGATGTAAACATATGCAGGCGTGGATACGTGAAGGTGAACACATGTGCCGAAATCAGGAGAAACGATATATGAATTTCAGTTGTCTTTTTTTATTTCTCTCTTTTTTTTTTCTTTTTAAAGCAGCAACTTTACAGAATTGTATAAAAGTAGTATAAAATCTCAAACACGAAATATATGAAAAATAATTAAGAAGAGTGTAACATCAAAATTAAAAGAACGCTTAGTGCATACTGAATTTACATACAAATACAAGTAACAAGACAGTTGAATGAACCTTATAAGGGAAAAATATTAAAAACAAAGGGCCAAATAATTAATTTCTATCTTATATACAGTTTTTTGTCACCTATTCAGATAACTTATACAAAAGAATGTAAAGTCTAGAACGCGCGTTTATCGAATATTCGCAGCGATTTTTACAAAATGATTATAATGGGTCCCACAAGTTTTATGAACAGTGCGAATGAACGTCCAAGCTCGAGATAGGGACCGTATATGAAAACATAGGCTAGCAAATGATTGCATATCCTGACACTGTAAAATGTTTTTTCTTTCTTTATTATTTTTTCTCGCCGATCAAAACTTACAAGCGAGTATTCTTCTCTTTCTCTAATACTGCTGAATACCACAGAAGAAAAATCTCTGGACTTTAGCAACCTTCTTTTCTGGGGGGAGGGGTGAAGGGTGAAGAATGGGGTTAACGACCACTATGGCCAACTCAATGGGCTACAAGAAGTTGCCGGTCCCTATTTTAGGGCCACTGACTCCAGAAAAAGGACAGAGCTAGTGCCGTAAAGCAAAAAACAGCATCCATGCCTCCCTGGGATTCAAACCCGGACTCCTATCGGGATAATGACCAGAAACCAGTGCATAGACCATTGCTCCACCGATGGCGGCTTAGCAACCTTCAAAACGATCGGACTTGTCTACTCTTGATTTTCGAGAAAATATTTTCCAACAGCTACCATGAACTTATTAACCGTAATAAAGTTATCCAACTGAAAAAATTATTTGGGTAAATATACTGAATTAATTCAAACAGTATTTGGATTTAGGTTGGTAAATTTAGCTGGGCCGCCCAGGTGGCTCTAAGCAATGTTCATCCGACTAGGTCTTTTTTTTTTTTTTTTTTTTGATTGGAGGTTTAACGACCACCGTGAGCAACTCAATGGGCTATAAGCAGTCGCCCGTCCCTAATTTAGGGTCACTGGTTCCAGGGAAGGGAGAGAGCCAGTGCCGTAAGACAAACACAACATCCATGCCTCACCGGGATTCGAACCCAGACCCCTGACGGGCGAATGATCAGAGGCCAGCGCCTTAGACCACTGCGCCACCGGGGCGGCGACTAGGTCTGGTCAAGACCGTCTAGAAAATACAATCGCATGACAAAAGACCTTTAAGATACATAGACTCATCGAGCTTATATTAGATGGAGACACCACTTCTATCCACGCTACATTGACCAGTCTAAGTGGCTGAGGCTAAATTTACGCTATCCGTAATTTAGCCCACAGACTAGGTTCACGCTCCTTCTGTGATTGGTCACTGTGATCTCGCAGGCGGAGTCTGGGCGGTTACTGCTTTGGCACGTTAACCAATACCGGTCCCTCTTTATTTCTGACATTTTCAAATTTTTTGTTAGAATTCAAGTCGTTAGATGGCGCATTGAGCCCGTTTCTCGTCCAAAAACAAACGGTCGTAGTTCACTTATAGACTTGCTTATACTTTCGCGAGCAATGTTATTTGTTAATTAATTTGAAATTAATATTTTTGTGTATAGAATTGAGAAGGTGAATCTGAAGGTAAATTTTTGAAGCAACAGTTCTACGAAAAACTGGAATGGAAAAAATTGAATGAGGAAGACCATTTGAATTAAACATATACATAATACGATCGGCGGTCGGTTCTGTCTTTATTAGGCGACAATGACAAACTAGTAATACGATAGTCCGCTATTCATCACTAGTTTGCATATTCACGTAATTTGTTTAAAAATGACAATAAATTTAATTGCTTTCCACAGATTTTGTAAAGCTCTTCAATTTTTTTTTCTAACCAATTTTTTCGTAATATTTTGCCGTGCATAATGTTTCTGAGCACCACAAAAAAATCTGATGCAGAAAATTAGGATTTGAAGCATTTAGCTTCTTTGAAAAATATCTCCTGACGAAATATTCACATTTTTGTTAATTCATAATGAGCAGGAATACCGATAAGAAACATTAGTCTTTTATTTAATAAGTTTTAAAAATCAACAATATATAAGTTTACACATTGACAAACCGAATAATTGTGTGTGTATATGTGATCTCGAGTACATTAAGATCCCATTTTAAAATTCAAGGAATTATCTCCTGCCATTAAAAAATACGTATAAATCCGTATCAA
Source organism: Macrothele yani (assembly GCA_039090855.1). Lineage (NCBI taxonomy): Eukaryota > Metazoa > Arthropoda > Arachnida > Araneae > Macrothelidae > Macrothele > Macrothele yani. Next base: position 96,825,354 of record CM077005.1, on the reverse strand, counting down.
TAAGTTTAGACTATTTGAAACCCTACTGCGAGAAAAAAGGAAAAAAAACCTCTTTGATTTCCTCCGACTAAGTTTTAATAATTTCAGAGCATATCCTTTCAACAAAAATGATAGCTTAGAAATTTACTTCAGCAAATTATACAGTCAGTGGCTATTGAAATTTCCAAACATGAAGTGCCAAAGCAATTTAACAAAAAATGAAACATTTTACATAGACTAAGAAAATGAGAACGTTTTATAGTATTCCCGTAATGAATAATCCCTTGCAGTGGCGCACCCAGGAATTTTTGTTGGTGGGGACTGTATATATAGTTTATATAACAAGAATTTTTGTTGGAGGTGGCTGCTGTATATATATATATATATATATCATCATCATCATCATTGTCAACCATTATCAATCCACTGCTGGACAAAGGTCTCACCAAGTTTCCTCCACAACGGTCTGTCTTGTGCCAGTCTCCTCCATGTCACTCCCGCATACTTTCGAATTTCATCCACCCATCTTCCATGTGGTCTTCTTCTGGGTCTTTTCCTGTCCCTTGGAATCCAATCTAAAATTTCGGCTGTCCATCGATGGTCTGTTCTTCTGGCAGTATGTCCAGCCCATTGCCACTTCAGGGATTTAACTCTGATCATGATGGCTTTCACTCTTGTCATTTTTCGGATCCACGTGTTCCTCTTCTTATCTCTCCTGGTTACACCAAGCATGCACCTCTCCATGCTACTTTGAGTTGTCTGCAGCCTTTGTATGGCTCTTTTAGTTAAGGTCCACCTCTCTGCACCATACGTAAGCACTGCAAAAATGCATTGATCAAACACTTTTCTTTTAAGACATAATGGCATATTGCTCTTGAAAATTATGCTGTTTCTTCCAAAAGCTCTCCAGGCAAGTTTTGTACGCCGATTTATTTCTTCACCAATGTGACCCTCATTTTTTTTTTTTGATTGGAGGTTTAACGACCACCGTGAGCAACTCAATGGGCTATAAGCAGTCGCCCGTCCCTAATTTAGGGTCACTGGTTCCAGGGAAGGGAGAGGGCCAGTGCCGTAAGACAAACACAACATCCATGCCTCACCGGGATTCGAACCCGGACCCCTTACGGACGAATGATCAGAGGCCAGCGCCTTAGACCACTGCGCCACCAGGGCGGCGACCCTCACTTGATATCTGCTGTCCAAGATAAACGTATGTGTCTGTTATCTCCAGCTTTTCTCCATCAATCGATAAATCTTCATTTCTTGTAAAAGCATTGAACATCACTTTTGTCTTCTGAAAGTTCATTTTTAATCCCACTTCTTTACTCTTGTCAGCAAGTTCCTGGATCATACTCTGTAGCTCTGATGGGGTAGTTGCAAAAATGACTATGTCATCAGCAAAACGAAGGTGGGTTAGATAATCTCCATTAATCTTTATCCCTTCGTTTTCCCAGTTCAGTGATTGAAAGACATTTTCCAATGTGGCATTAAAGAGCTTCGGAGATATGGTGTCACCTTGTCTCACTCCTTTTCCAATTTTTATGTGTGTTGTATTTTCAAACAGCCGAATCTTTGCACTTGCATTTTCATAGATGTTACTAATAATATTAATGTATGCATCTTCAACACCGCAGGATTTCAGAGCCATTGCAACTGCTGATGGTTTCACCGAATCAAAGGCTTTTTCATAATCGATAAAAGCCATGCACAATGGAAGTTCATATTCCCTCGCTCTTTCAATTAGTTCTCTCAGTACGTGGATATGATCTATTGTGCTGTAGCCACTCCTGAACCCAGCTTGTTCTCTCGGTTGAGCCATGTCCAGTGTCACCTTCAAGCGGCCCAGCAAAAACACAAGTGCTGGGAAACTGCTGGCCACCAGCTGGCAGTGATGGGTCATTGCTGGCTGAAATCTGCCGCTCACGGCCCGGTAGTGGTCCGTTGGTGGCAGCGCTATCAGTTGGCGAGCCATTGATGGCCCTGCAGCATCGCCGTGTATTGTGGGCCTCCAAGCAAGTGCCACTAGTGGCCCGTTGCTGGCAACCAATGCAACCCCCAACTGCAGGTCGAAGCATCGGGACTGCGCATGCGCAGAAGCAACACTTGCTGTGTCTCTCATGGTACCAGTTAGTTGAAGACGACGCTATCGCCATCGTGTTATTTTAGTGGATGTTAAGAAAAAAAACCCATATGTGGAGAGGCGAATTAATTTCCTAATGAAATTTTACGTCGACGAAGATATCAGATTAAGCCGTGAAATACTAGATTACAGACATGAAATACACCCACTCCATTTCCCATGAATAACAAGAAAAAATTTGAAACCGTTTGAAACACATATCCTGGAAAACCATTAAAATAGCGTTTGTTGAAAAAAAAAAGAATTATACGCGTACAAAATTTATTAATTATTTGAAAGAAAAAAAAAGAAACGCTATGTGGTGTACTCATCCATGGGTTGAATACACAAGACTGGGAGGAATTCGCTTCTAAAAATAACGAGAAGTAAAATAAAATATCTTTTACTCTTTAAAACAAATGTATTTTCGGACAACGGAAAGGAAAGACACAACGTTAAAAATGTAATAGAATGTGACATGAACCCGGGTAAATAAATATTTATTCAACAATCTCTTTTCAAGACGGCAAGGACAGTACAAAACTTTGGAAAGTGACTCTAAGTATGTACACGCCTAGGAAATAAGTGAAGTTCCCTTAACGTAAAAAAAAAAAAAAAAAAACTATCGTTACATTAAAAAAATTAATTTATCAATTATATGAAACTGACTTTTATGAGAAATACCTCGCAATATTATAAAATGAAAGAAGGAAGCATTCGATTACAAATTGGATACCAAACAGATAGCTTCCAGCACGTATCCGAGCGTTGTGAATTAGTCCGGTCGGTAGCGAACGCGGCTTCCACGTAAACGGCCCAGGAACGAATCTAGTCAGATGTAAACGGCGTTTTTCTGGTATGTCGAGAAAATTTCCCCATAGCGCAGTGCGTTGTTAACTCGCAAGCTTCGTAACGGTAGAAAAAAATTGTCGTGTTAGGAAACTGCGGTTATCCTTGCTTCATTATTATTATGGCTAATACTGGGAAATTGGCGGACAACATTCGGCAAGCCACCAGTTACGTCACGTGGTTGCTGGCTGCCACTAGCGGACCACATTAGGCTAGGCATCATTTCTGGCACGTGCTTGCTGGGCCACTGAAGGGCCACTTGTGACAGCTACTGCCTGTGGTGGACCACTGATGGCCCTGTTGTGGCATATGACAACTGATGGGGAGCCAACTGTTGGCCTGAACTGCTGGCCCTTCTGTTGGCCGCCCGGACATTTTATTGACGGTTCGGCAGCGGCAACACAGTGCTGGGCCAGTGCTGGCTGCCAGCAATGGCCCAGCAAGACTGTTTTTGCTGGGGTGTGAAAGAACTTTAGTGAAGATTTTATAAACCACTGATAGGTCTGTAGTTCCTGAGATCCTTAATGTCACTTTTTTTATGTAGCAAGATCATTGTAGCGTTGTTCCAATCCTCAGGAATTTTCCCTTCATTAAGGCATCGAGTGAAAATTTGGGCGAGTACTGTTTCGATTTCTCCACTTGCTTCTTGTATGATGTCTACAGTAATTCCATCTTCTCCTGGAGCATTTCCCCACTTCATGTTCTTGATTGTATGTGCAACTTCTGCTGGGAGGACTGGAAGAACTGTGGTACTAGTACCTTTCATGATGTCTGGAGTACATGTATCATCCCTTTCATATAATTTGGAGTAGAAATCTTTCACTCTTGTCAAAATTTCGCCTCTATTTCTTGTTACAGAACCATCTTCTTTTCTCAGTGCCATAATCTGTTTTCTTCCCATACTGAGATGTCCCTTTGCTATCTTTAGGCTTTGGTTGTTTTCAATTGCTTTCCTTACTAGTTCACAGTTGAATTTCCTTACGTCTTCAGTGATACTTTTTCGTACTGTCTTGCATAGCTCTATATATTCCACTTTGGAAGTCACATCTTCTTTAGTTGTCCTAATCTCTCTTCTTTTTTGCATCAACATTTTGGTTTTTCCTGATAATTTGTTCACATACAATTTGTTCTTAGACCCAGCTAATTTTGTTGCTGTTTCCATAAGAGCTTTGTTTACTTTTCTGTTAACTTCAGAAATATCCACTTCTTTCGATGTTAGGCCTTCTAAAGCCGAGAGTCCATTCATCAGCTCCAACTTGAAGGTATTATGGTGTTTTTTAAGGTTGGTTATGTCAATACATTTTGTTTGTCTTATGAGCTTGCCACGTTCGTGTTTAAAAAAAAATGTTGAGGTGCATCTTACATCTCACCAATCTATGGTCACTACCTGTATTGAACTTGTTTAGAACACTGCAGTCTTCTGTGACAAATTTTTGTTACACATAATAAAATCAATTTCACTTGTCGCCCCATTTGGATGTCTCCATGTCCATTTCCTGTGTGGCTTTTTCTTGAAAAAGGAGTTCAAGATGAAAAACCCTCCTGCCTCTGCAAACTCTGCGAGAGTATTTCCACGCTGGTTTCTGTTGCCGTGACCAAATTTACCTACTGAAGTTTCATTTTGTTGCCGTTGCCCTATTTTTGCATTGAAATCTCCCATAATTATCTTCAAGTGCAGCTTACCTTTATTATTTAGATGACGAATTTCCTCATAAAATTCTTCAATTTCTTCTTCAGCATGACTTGTGGTGGGTGCATAAGTTTGAATAATCTGAGCCTGGTATCTTCTCGAGAGTTGGATAACGAGTCGTGCAGCTCTGTCAGAGGAACTTTCAACTTCTACAACTTTATCCTTCAGTTTCTTGTTTATTATAAAATCCAACACCACTAGTTCTGCCAGTATCTGTCCCACGATAGTAGAAGAGATGTCCACTTTTCAGTTCAATGAGATCTTCTCCTTTTCTCCTTACCTCACTTAGCCCGACGATGTCCCACTTGATCCTTTGTAGTTCCTCTTCCAATTCAAGAAGCCTTGAATCAGAAGATAGAGAGCGTTCATTATACGTAGCCAAGGTCAGCATCAGATGGCTGCCTAGTCCAGTCGTCCGGGGATTCTTAGCACCCTCTGCCTTCATGTCGCACTGGTCGCTTCCTTGGCCAGGTAGATTCCAGCTGCCGGAGACCGAGGGCCAAGATTTAAGTTGTGGAGTCATTTTGGAGGGGTTTTGCCATAACTCACCACGCTGGCCAAGCGGGTTGGTGAGTGTAGGGTAGCATTTCCTCTAATCCCGATGGTATATTTATACCGCTATTGGCGGTCGTCAGAGCCCTCTTAGTGGGAACAGGATGAACCACGAGAAGGCGGGGTTGACATTTGTCAAGGATAGGCTGTGATGTTAAGCATCAGCTGACCTTACATCCCTTGAAGATGATATGGACTGATAAATTTGTGTTTGATTTGTAGCCTCGCACACATTCGCTCAAATAACTCCGAAATGAACTGAACCCCGTGGTCCGAGACTACGGTACGAGGACAGCCGAAACGAGAAAAAACATTATGTATTAAAGTATCACATATTACATCAGCCGTAAGTTCTTTAATGGGGAATGCTTCCACCCATTTAGAAAAATTATCTGTAACAACTAAAATATAACGCGACTTAGTTTTAGTTGATAATGGATAAGGGCCCCATAAATCTATAGATATGGCTTCAAATGCACAATTATTTGAACTACAAATAAGGTGACCGGCCGGTTGTTTATTATCATAATTGTACTTTTGACAGTACTCACATGAGCGAATGTATGCGAGTATACTATTGTACATGCCCGGCCAGTAGGCTACGTCTCGAAGTTTAGTACGAGTTTTCCGTATGCCTAAGTGGCCGGCTAGAGGAATATCATGGAACTCGTGGAGTAAGGCCATGCGGAGACACTGAGGTATCGCAGGGCGGTACTCAGCTCTCGAATTCACAATTTTTTTATAATACAAAATACCATCGATGATCTCATAATTTTAACTCATCATCATCATCATTGTCAACCATTATCAATCCACTGCTGGACGAAGGTCTCCCCAAGTTTCCTATACAACGGTCTGTCTTGTGCCAGTCTCCTCCATGTCACCCCTGCATACTTTCGAATTTCATCCACCCATCTCCCATGTGGTCTTCTTCTGGGTCTTTTCCTGTCCCTTGGAATCCAATCTAAAATTTCGGCTGTCCATCGATGATCTGTCCTTCTGGCAGTATGTCCAGCCCATTGCCATTTCAGGGATTTAACTCTGATCATGATGTCTTCCACTCTTGTCATTTTTCGGATCCACGAGTTCCTCTTCTTATCTCTCCTGGTTACACCAAGCATGCACCTCTCCATGCTACTTTGAGTTGTCTGCAGCCTTTGTATGTCTCTTTTAGTTAAGGTCCACGTCTCTGCACCATACGTAAGCACTGGAAGGATGCATTGATCAAACACTTTTCTTTTAAGACATAATGGCATATTGCTCTTGAAAATTATGCTGTTTCTTCCAAAAACTCTCCAGGCAAGTTTTGTAGGCCGATTAATTTCTTCATCAATGTGACCCTCACTTGATATCTGCTGTCCAAGATAAACGTACGTGTCTGTTATCTCCAGCTTTTCTCCATCAATCGATAAATCTTCATTTCTTGTAAAAGCATTGAACATCACTTTTGTCTTCTGAAAGTTCATTTTTAATCCCACTTCTTTACTCTTGTCAGCAAGATCCTGGATCATACTCTGCAGCTCTGATGGGGTAGTTGCAAAAATGACTACGTCATCAGCAAAACGAAGGTGGGTTAGATAATCTCCATTAATCTTTATCCCCTTGTTTTCCCAGCTCAGCGACTGAAAAACACCCTCCAATGTGGCATTAAAGAGCTTCGGAGATATGGTGTCACCTTGTCTCACTCCCTTTCCAATTTTTACGTGTGTTGTATTTTCAAACAGCCTAATCTTTGCACTTGCATTTTCATAGATGTTATTAATAATATTAATGTATGCATCTTCAATACCGCAGGTTTTCAGAGCCATTGTAACTGCTGATGGTTTCACCGAATCAAAGGCTTTTTCATAATCGATAAAAGCCATGCACAATGGAAGTTCATATTCCCTCGCTCTTTCAATTAGTTCTCTCAGCACGTGGATATTATCTATTGTGCTGTAGCCACTTCTGAATCCAGCTTGTTCTCTCGGTTGAGCCATGTCCAGTGTTACCTTCAAGCGGTGTAAAAGAACTTTAGTGAAGATTTTATAAACTACTGATAGGAGGCTGATAGGTCTGTAGTTTCCGAGATCCTCAATGTCACCTTTCTTATGTAGCAGGATCATTGTAGCGGTGTTCCAATCCTCAGGAATTTTTCCTTCATTAAGGCATCGACTGAAAATTTGGGCGAGTACTGTTTCGATTTCTCCACTTGCTTCTTGTATGATGTCTACAGTAATTCCATCTTCTCCTGGAGCTTTTCCTCGCTTCATGTTCTTGATTGCATGTGCAACTTCTGCTGGAAGGACTGGAGGAACTCTGGTACAGGTATCTTTCATGATGTCTGGAGTGCATATATCATCCCTTTCATATAATTTGGAGTAGAAATCTTTCACTCTTGTCAAAATTTCGCCTCTATTTCTTGTTACAGAACCATCTTCTTTTCTCAGTGCCATAATCTGTTTTCTTCCCTTACTGAGATGTCCCTTTGTTATCTTTAGGCTTTGGTTGTTTTCAATTGCTTTCCTCACTAGTTCACAGTTGAATTTCCTTACGTCTTCAGTGATACTTTTTCTTACTGTCTTGCATAGCTCTATATATTCCACTTTGGAAGTCACATCTTCTTTAGTTGTCCTCATCTCTCTTCTTTTTTGCATCAACATTTTGGTTTTTCCTGATAATTTGTTCACATGCAACTTGTTCTTAGACCCAGCTAATTTTGTTGCTGTTTCCATAAGAGCTTTCGTTACTTTTCTGTTAACTTCAGAGATGTCCACTTCTTCCGATGTTAGGCCTTCTAAAGCAGAGAACCTGTTCTTCAGTTCTAACTTGAAGGTATTACGGTGTTTTTTAAGGTTGGTTATGTCAATAGATTTTGTTTGTCTTATGAGCTTGCCACGTTCAAGTTTAGTGTTGAGGTGCATCTTACATCTCACCAATCTATGGTCACTACCTGTGTTGAACTTGTTTAGCACACTGCAGTCTTCTATGACGAATTTTTTGTTACACATAATAAAATCAATTTCACTTGTCGTCCCATTTGGATGTCTCCATGTCCATTTCCTGTGTGGCTTTTTCTTGAAGAAGGAGTTCGCGACCCGCTAAAGAAGGTTCACTAGGAGCAGAAGAACCAGCGAGTAAGAAATTGTAGATTTTCCCAAAATCTGGATCATTCGGCAGTTCAGAAATTATTTGCTCCTTTGAAGTGATTTCCGAAATTAGAAATAGGGAGGGAGGTTCAGTATCCGCCTGGGTACCAGAACTGACTAGACAGCGGGACAGTGCGTCGGGCAGTTGGTTTGACTTACCTGAGCGATATTGAATTCGAACATTATATTCCTGAAGTCGAAGTGCGGCCCCGGTGGCGCAGTGGTCTAAGGCGCTGGCCTCTGATCATTCCTCCGTGAGGGGTTCGGCTTCGAATCCCGGTGAGGCATGGACGTTGTGTTTGTCTTACGGCACTGGCTCTCTCCCTTCCCTGGAACCAGTGACCCTAAATTAGGGACGGGCGACTGCTTATAGCCCATTGAGTTGCTCACGGTGGTCGTTAAACCTCCAATTAAAAAAAAAAAGTCGAAGTGTCCATTTTAACAATCTTCGAGACAGATTCTTTCCAGTGGTTAAATATTGAAATGCCGAATGATCCGTAATGACATTGACAGTTAAATGATTGAGATAGCATTTAAATTTGGTAACAGCAAATGAAATAGCTAAGCATTCTCGTTCAGTAGCAGAGTAATTACGTTCTGCTTTGTTAAGAATTCGAGAGGCATATGCAATAGGATGCTCTCGTTGAGATAGAACAGCTCCTAGACCAACACCTGATGCATCAGTAAAAATATTGAACATTTCTGCACGATTAGGAAAGGCTAACACAGGTGGCGAAACCAAGGCATGTTTAAGAGCATTAAAAACAGTCTCTACCTCCGTGGACCAAAAAAATTGTGTCCATACTTTCGTTTTAATGCAAATAAAGGTTCGCATAGAGTAGCGTACCCCGGAACGAACTGTTTGTACCACCCGGTCATGCCTAAAAATCTAGATAATTCTTTCGCTGACTTAGGCCTAGGAAAGTCAGAAATTGGCTTGACCTTTGAGTCGTCACTTAGAAGACCATTAGGGGTAATTTTTAATCCGAGATATACTAGTTCGTCCCGTCCAAATTTACATTTGGCAGGCTTTAAAGCCAAACCCGCATTATGTAACAGTTCGAAAACTTGGTCCAACAGAGACAGATGCTCTTCAAAAGTCTCAGAAGAGACAGTTACATGTATATCATCCAGATAGACATGGACATTAGGTCCGAGTACAGGACGTAAGACTGAGTCCATTAGGCGCTGAAACGTTCAGGAGCATATGCCAAACCAAATGGCATTTGTAGGAACTCATATGCGCCAAACGGGGTAATAAATCCAGTTTTTTCTACAGAATTTGGGTAGACAGCAACCTGCCAATGCCACTAGTTAAATCCAAAGCTGATAGCCAGTTTGTTGACGATAAGTCCTGGAGAATATCGCTAATTATAGACAATGGATAATTGATAGCTTTAGTCACCGCATTGAGTTTACGATAATCTATCACAAAGCGATACTCTCCAGATTGTTTTTTTTTTTTTTGAACAAGAAAAGCAGGTGCTGCCCAAGGACTAAGTGATTCTTTAATAATTCCCGAATGGAGCATGACCTGAATTTGTTTTCGTAACTCAGCTTTTTTCTGGTTCGGACATGGATAAGGCTTACATGCAATGGGATTAGCCCCTTCCGTATCAATGGTATGATACACCACCTGTGTAAATCCTGGCTTATCAGAAAATAACCCTGGTTTGCTGTGTAAAACCTGACAAAGTTGGCTCTTGTGTTCAGGCAATAATCTGTCACTCGCAAGAACTGCAGAAAAATTCAATAGGCTCTTCTGGGGTGGGAGGACTAATCTCAAGCATTAAGATTATGCCGTGCTCGAAATCAAATGTAAGCTTAAGCATTTTAATGAAATCCACCCTCAGAAGGCAATCCACGGGTAACTCTTGGATCAAAAAGGAAGTATAAGAAACTTGAACTTTGCCAATCTTGACAGGTAAATGAACTGAACCTGAGATGGAAGAGGCATTATTGTCGGCACCTCGCAGACATTGCTGGGAGGGCTTGACACAAGCCTTTGGAAAGGTAGTAGCAGAGAAATCAAAGTTTAATGCAGAAATGTCAGATCCAGAATCAATTTTAGTGGACACAACTACTTTACCCAAGGTGACAAGAATATCAGGCAATAGGAGCTTGAATTGTTTAAAAAAGAGATTTGAGGTCTTCAGAAAAGCGAGGAGATAGACTCTACCCATCTACTTCCTGCTGAAGTTTAAATTCTCGTTAAACTGATTAGAATGTTGTGATTGATTTTGCAAATTTGCCGAAGCACCAGAACGTGCTGAGTTATAGTAACGTGCAGGAGAGGCAGCATTATTATCATTAGGTCTGCCTTGCCCCCCAGCACGGTGTTTTGGATATGTCTTGTCAACCGGGTAGTAATTATCTCGGGGACGAGAAACTTGGTTGTTATCCTGGTTTCCATAATAGTTGGGACGTCTCACCTCTGGCGCCCGACGATGTGGCGGCACGTGTCTGGACTGCTGATAGGCGTTCTCCACCCTTGACTGATAAGCAGCCTGCCTAGGCTGATTGAAAAATTGTCATTGACGAAAGTTCTGTTTTGGCTGCTGATACCTAGTAGTTTGAATAGGAGGTTCATGGTACTGCGTAGATTGTCGGTACTCTTGGACCTGTGAAGATTGCCATTTGCTGTGTCGTTCTTCATACACTCTAATGAGTTCCAGGCACTCATGAATGGAGAGAGAACGTCGAACTTCCAAAAAATCCTGCAGGAAGGGATCCAGCTGCTGTAGCAAAGTATCGCAAATGTCAGACTCGACTGCAGCGGGATCCCATAATTTATAAAGTCGAACTGTTTCCAGGGCGAACGAGACGCCTGGAAAACAGTTGTTGTGCAAGGCCGGCCTTATTGGTGCCAAAAGGAAAGACATCCAAAACGTCAGCTCGAAATTGCTGATAGGAGCCCTCTGGGTTCATTCGACGCCACTGTCTGTACCAGACCTTTGCCGTGTCTTGCAAACATGTGCCAGCAATAAGTATCTGACAGTCTTCAGGAACATTATATAAGTCAAAATGATCGTCAAGATCCTCCAGAAACTTAGGTGATCGGCCGTTTCCCCTGAATACAATAGAACCCGCATGGGGTACGTAATGAGCAAGAATTCTGCTCCTTCTCACGGGGGGCGGTGGGGTAATTTGCTGTTGAGGCACTGCAGTCGAAGTACGCGGTACATAAGCTTCGTACCTCGCGTATTCGCTGTCTGGTAAGTCGGAACCGAAGGCCTCGTACAGAGCACTTGGGGAATTATTTGGAACTCTATAACGCTGAGTGCGTAGATTGTCTGTTGTAGAATTATGAGCCTCGTGATCATGTCTATAACAGTCATAGAAGAGACCGATAGGATCCGTGATATTATAAATTTTCCGTGACTTCTACTATGAATCTGTTCGATTAGAGTTCGGGCGCCAATATTACGTAGAAGTCTTTCCGTACTTCTTCGTTTTTTAAAAAAAACATAACCATAAGATTAAATAGTTCCTAAATTAAACCTTAACGGCCAGACGAAACATGTAAACAACAGAAGTCAAACTTACGGAAAAGATGCTTTATTCAAGGTTTTCTCCAACGCATCGTAACATACCATAGCACTTCGCATTAATCGCTCCGCACACCACACAGCTCCTCAACACAACGCTCCCCAAGCAACAGTTTACTCGTAGTTTATATCTCTCGTTCTTATCAAAACAGGCATACGTCACGTTCATTCAACCTCAATTATGTTGCCAACAGTATTCGTTTGAGAGAAAAGATATCACGTTAAGTGTGAAGTAGAACTGAGAATAAACTCAAAATTTACATAGGAAAAGAAACTAAAACGGAAAGTTAATTTAGAATATACGTCACACAGTGTAATCCTCTTCTCGACAAAACAAAATTAACGTCATACCCCAAGGTTATCTCTACGCGGTAGATACAATCTAACTGCGACTGCTTGTGTAGTTTTCCGCAATTGCTTGGAAGTTTGGGCCCATGGGCGCAGACGGGGGGGTGTCACAGGAGTCACTTGACCCCCCCATGTAGAATTATTTTCCCCTTTATTTTATTTACTACTTTTTTTTTTTACACTCACAGAACTGGTCCGCAAGGAAAGATGGAGTTTTGGGTGTATAATTTAATATCCCAATTTTATTGGAAATTTGTAATTGGAAAACGATAACGTGAAAGCGGAAAACCTAGCAAACCGTAAGGTAGTACGCCCAAATAAGTTCCGCTCAGGGTGGTGTGGCTGAACTTAAAAGGCTTGGCGTGGGTGGCTCTGCTCGACACTGTTCATTACTTTGAAAACAGTTACCAATGTACATGATAATACACGACTATTACTAACATACACTTTCTTCAAAAGCAGCATCAATTAATAATAATAATAATAGTAGTAGTGTTCTTTTTTTTATTTTATTTTTATTGGAGGTTTAACGACCACCGTGAGCAACTCAATACGCTATAAGCAGTCGTCCGTCACTAATTTAGGGTCTCCGGTTCCATGGGAATGGAGAAAGCCAGTGCCGTAAGACAAACACAACATCCATGCCTCACCGGGACCCTTTCGGACGAATTATCAAGGGGCATCGCCTAGACCACTTTGCCACCGGGGGGGCGTAGTAGTATTCTAGTGTAGTATATAAGTAGTAGTAATAGTATTAATCTTTCATTTTCACGAATTACTGTTTTCTACATATTAGCTAAACCTTAATTACACTTGACCCCCCTTGAAAAAATTTCTGCAGGCGCCCATGTTTAGACCTACTCTACCACATCAAATGGATCGAATTCAGTTCGTAGTAGTGGCTCACAGACACAGAAATGATCAAATAACCCCCAGAGAATCTTCAACAATGTGAACAACATTCTTTTTTTGTCTCGTATGTGTAGTTCATCCGACTAAAGAAAAACAGAGGGCCGCATTGTTTGTGAAATTCACAAATTTGATGGTTACCAGATCGAACTCGCGTCTCCCACCCCGGAATGAGTCACGTCATCTCCCACTAAATTTTTTGAAGCGAAGAATTTTACAATAATTCCAGACGATGTGTGTAACGAACATCACACACTTTTCGAAGAACCCACAGGCCAGTAGATCCATTTTTACGTTCGGCTGCCAAAGTGAAACTCACACATCTGCCGGTGGTCTCCGGAGTGTGCCGTTCGAAGAAACTAAACTACACCGACGGAATGTATCGCTGCCGAGATGTCTTGACGCGTGCTTTACCTCCGTAGTACGTCACATGTCGCTGACGGCCGTAGTTCTCTTTTAGTTCGACGGACCATATGAACACTCCTTCATTCCTGAATGTGAACAGCTAGAATCCTGTGAACATTTTAATGAAAAAATTCGGATTTTAAGTGCACCAAAAACTTGTGTAAAAATTACACTTTCAATTTTAATCAGACTGCAAGCTGCCTTGCCGTAGTTTCACCTCTGCACCGTTTACCACACGGTGCTATACACGCGTCACTGGCTTTGTGCCCTTCATGACCATACCTCCGATGTTGGCGACTAGTGCTACGCCTCCCCCCTCTCCCAGGAAAGACCTTGGAATTGAGATTCAACGGGCTTAGCCTCATCATGCGCCGTAGAAAAAATTGATGAAGGAAAAAAAAAGCAACTCCAGATGTTTTCCGTAATTATGTACAAATTTATATGAATTGTTTGTAATTTCCTTCACCTTTTTAGCATCAGTAATTACATTAATCGTTTTTTTAATGTTAGTGGTTAAATTCATAACCATATATCAGATAAAATATTAAGCATAATATTTTGCAGTATAGATTTACTGTATTAATTCTGCGACGACTTCAGTTTGCCGAGAAAACATATTCAGCTGTATCTCATCTAAAACAAAATTATTTATTTACTCAAGTTGATTGAAAATACGTTTTTATTTATTTCCGTATTTTTAATGGCAAATATTTGTGCGGTGTCTTTGTTCAATGTGCAATCAACCTTGTAATCCTTATTATTTGTGATTTCAGTGCACTTCTGAAGAACTTAAATATGAATTAATTATACATGAATTAACTAAATTATTGTACGAAATCACACCACATAGAGGTTATGAAACGCAAAAAAGTATAAATAATTGCACGTGGATCAAGCTTCATTTTTACGCCCTCTCAAAAAATAATGAATCCAAAGGATTTTACTTAGGATTTATTTTTACTTTTACTTATGATCCTAAGAATTTTACTTCAAGTTTTCCCTCTAAAGTTCTTAGGCTTCTGATCATTCGTCCGAGATGGGTCCGTGTTCGAATACCGGTGAGGCATGGATGTTGTGTTTGTCTTACGGCGCTGTCCTTCCAGTGGCCCTATATTAGGGACAAGCGACTGCTTATAGCCCACTGAGTTGCTTACGGTGGTCGTTAAACCTCCAATCAAAAAAAAAGTTCTTGAGGAAAATCATCCTTTCAAGAAAGAATCTACCGAATTAATTGTAGTCGCATTCAAGAAATTAAAAGATTACGAAAATTTTACACTAGAAAGAGCAAAAAATTGAAGTGTACGAAAAGAATTTAACTGATTGATCGCGCAACTTTCTGGAAAGCACGGCAACAATAAGACAAGATTTTCTTCTGTTTTGGTCAACTACCGCATCCTGTAGAATTGTGGGTGAAACTTTGTCCTGTCCCCAGTTCCAATAGGAGAAAGAGATTGGGGGCGTGCTCAGAGAAGTTCAGTACACTGCAAGCCTTTATGGACTACTTGAGAACACTCAAGGAGAGATGGGGGTGACGTAAGCTGCAGGAGCAACCACACTGTATAGGCGTGTTGACCAACAAGTAGCACGAAAGGCCGGACGCCGCGACTCAGTTCTTAATACAATGTTTTTAAGACCGATCGGCGAACAAGAACTTTCTTTGCGCGGTTAGAAATCAGATTTTGTGTTGGCAGCAAATCTATTGGCGCACCCACGGAAGGGGCTTTGGGTCTTAAGCCCCCTCCAAGGAGATTAAGAGCGACGTACGTCACAAATTAAACTTTCAAAAACAATTTTTATGTATTTTTTTTTATATGTTAAAAAAATTCCATAGTGCCTTCTTCCCAAAGCCCCAAAAAGATTAAGAGCAACGTACGTCACAAATTAAACATTATTTTACATGTTCAAAAAATTACAGCTGCCGCCCCCCCCGTGGCGCAGGGGTCTAAGCAATGGCTTCTGATAATTCGTCCAAAAGGGGTCCGGGTTCGAATCCCGGTGAGGCATGGATGTTGTGTTTGTCTTACGGCACTGGCTCTCTCGCTTCCCTGGAACCAGTGACCCTAAATTAGGGACAGGCGATTGAGTTGCTCACGGTGGTCGTCAAACCTCCAATAAATAAAAAAATGTTACATAGTGTCTCTCTTCTAATTACATGGTATCTTCTTCCCAAAGCCCCAAAGAGATTAAAAGCGACGTATGTCACAAATTAAACATTCAAAAATATTATTTTACATGTTCAAAAAATTACATAGTATCGGACATAATATCTTCTATTACGTACGGTGTTGGCCTGTTCTGTTTGTTCTCTATGAACCATATTTTAAGATCAGGCATCATCATACTATATAGGTATACCAACAAAACAACAACAAATAATACCCCTCATTTCACATCGGAATAATGATGTAAGCTTTACTGAAAACATTCATTTTTCCAGAAAGATCTCAAACCATCATCAGCTCAAAGAAATGTCACGTAAGTTTTTTATATTAATTTTTGATATACAGCTGTATAAGAAACTAAGGCTGTTTCATTTGCATGAGTTTTTCCATCATATTTACTTTGAACTTTAAGATGTTTTTGGATTTAGAACAGTCCAAAATAGTTGTGTTAACCAGTAGGTGATATAACTGAGTAAAACATAATAGTGTTAGCATAGTTATTTGGTTCTGTAGCATACTCTGTTTACAGATAAATCAGAAAGCTGTCAGATGTATGCAATATCTAACATGTGACAGGCCATTCCATTGGAAGTTGATACCTGACATATATTATACATATATATATATATATATATATATATATATATATACTATTTGGAATGTAAGGTCAGGTGATGCGTAACATCACAGCCTATCCTTGACAAATGTCACCCCCGCCTTCTCGTGGTGCATCCTGTTCCCACTAAAGAGGCTCTGACGACCGGCAATAGCGGTATAACTATACCATCGGGATTAGAGGAAATGCTATCCTACACTGACCAACCCGCTTGGCCAGCGTGGTGAGTTATGGCCAAACCCCTCCAAAATGACTCCACAACCTAAATCTTGGACCTCAGTCTCCGGCAGCTGGAATCTACCTGGCCAAGGAAGCGGCCAGTGCGACATGAAGGCAGAGAGTGCTAAGAATCCCCGGAGGACTGGACTAGGCTGCCATCTGATGCTGACCTTGGCTACGTATAATGGACGCTCCCTATCTTCTGATTCAAGGCTTCTTGAATTGGAAGAGGAACTACAATGGATCAAGTGGGACATCGTTGGGCTAAGTGAGGTAAGGAGAAAAGGAGAAGATCTCATTGAACTGAAAAGTGGACATCTCTTCTACTATCGTGGGACAGATACTGGCAGAACTAGTGGTGTTGGATTTATAATAAACAAGAAACTGAAGGATAAAGTTGTAGAAGTTGAAAGTTCCTCTAACAGAGCTGCACGACTCGTTATCCAACTCTCGAGAAGATACCAGGCTCAGATTATTCAAACTTATGCACCCACCACAAGTCATCCTGAAGAAGAAATTGAATAATTATATGAGGAAATTCGTCATCTAAATAATAAAGGTAAGCAGCACTTGAAGATAATTATGATAGATTTCAATGCAAAAATAGGGCAACGGCAACAGAATGAAACTTCAGTAGGTAAATTCGGTCACGGCAATAGAAACCAGCGTGGAAATACTCTCGTAGAGTTTGCAGAGGCAGAAGGGTTTTTCATCTTGAACTCCTTTTTCAAGAAAAAACCACACAGGAAATGGACATGGAGACATCCAAATGGGATGACAAGTGAAATTGATTTTATTACGTGTAACAAAAAAATTGTCATAGAAGACTGCAGTGTGCTAAACAAGTTCAACACAGGTAGTGACCATAGATTGGTGACATGTAAGATGCACCTCAACACTAAACTCGAACGTGGCAAGCTCATAAGACAAACAAAATGTATTGAACTAACCAACCTTAAAAAACACCATAATGCCTTCAAGTTGGAACTGAAGAATAGATTCTCCGCTTTAGAAGGCCTAACATCGAAAGAAGTGGATATTTCTGAAGTTAACAGAAAAGTAAACAAAGCTCTTATGGAAACAGCAACAAGAAAGGAAAAATTAAAATGTTGATGCAAAAAAGAAGAGAGATGAGGACAACTAAAGATGATGCGACTTCCAAAGTGGAATATATAGAGCTATGCAAGACAGTACGAAAAAGTATCACTGAAGACGTAAGGAAATTCAACTGTGAACTAGTGAGGAAAGCAATTGAAAACAACCAAAGCCTGAAGATAGCAAAGGGACATCTCAGTAAGGGAAGAAAACATTAAGGCTCTGAGAAAAGAAGATGGCTCTGTAACAAGAAATAAAAGCGAAATCTTAACAAGAGTGAAAGATTTTTACTCCAAATTATATGAAAGGGATGATACATGTGCTCCAGACATCATGAAAGGTACCAATACCAGAGTTCTTCCAGTCTTCCGAGCAGAAGTTGTACATGCAATCAAGAACATGAAGCGCGGAAAAGCTCCAGGAGAAGAAGAAATTACTGTAGACATCATACAAGAAGCAAGTGGAGAAATCGAAACCGTACTCGCCAAATTTTCACTCGATGCCTTAATGAAGGGAAAATTCCTGAGGATTGGAACAACACTACAATGATCCTGCTACATAAAAAAGGTGACATTGAGGATCTCAGGAACTACAGACCTATCAGCCTCCTATCAGTGGTTTATAAAATCTTCACTAAAGTTCTTTCACACCGATTAAAGGTAACACTGGACGTGGCTCAACCGAGAGAACAAGCTGGATTCAGGAGTGGCTACAGCACAATAGATCATATCCACGCATTGAGAGAACTAATTGAAAGAGTGAGCGAATATGAACTTCCATTGTGCATGGCTTTTATCGATTATGAAAAAGTCTTTGATTCGGTGAAACCATCAGCAGTTACAATGGCTCTGAAATTCTTCGGTATTGAAGATGCATACATTAATATTATTAATAACATCTATGAAAGTGCAAAGATTCGAATGTTTGAAAATACAACACGCATAAAAATTGGAAAGGGAGTGAGGCAAGGTGACACCATATCTCCGAAGCTCTTTAATGCCACATTGGAAAATGCCTTCAATCACTGAACTGGGAAAACGAAGGGATAAAGATTAATGGAGATTATCTAACCCACCTTCGTTTTGCTGATGACGTAGTCATTTTTGCAACTACACCTTCAGAGCTGCACAGTATGATCCAGGAACTTGCTGACAAGAGTAAAGAAGTGGATTAAAAATGAACTTTCAGAAGACAAAAGTGATATTCAATGCTTTTATGAGAAATGAAGATTTATCGATTGATGGAGAAAAGCTGGAGATAACAGACACGTGCGTTTATCTTGGACAGCAGATATCAAGTGAGGA
Organism: Macrothele yani; assembly: GCA_039090855.1. Taxonomy (NCBI): domain Eukaryota; kingdom Metazoa; phylum Arthropoda; class Arachnida; order Araneae; family Macrothelidae; genus Macrothele; species Macrothele yani. Next base: position 96,806,431 of record CM077005.1, on the reverse strand, counting down.
TCACATTGATGAAGAAATTAATCGGCGTACAAAACTTGCCTGGAGCGCTTTGGGAAGAAACAGCATAATTTTCAAGAGCAATATGCCATTATGTCTTTAAAAAAGTGTTTCATCAATGCATCCTTCCAGTGCTTACGTATAGTGCAGAGACGTCGACCTTAGCTAAAAGAGACATACAAAGGCTGCAGACAACTGAAAGAAAACATGGAGAGGTGCATGCATGGCGTAACCAGGAGAGATAAGAAGAGGAACACGTGGTTCCGAAAAATGACAAGAGTGGAAGACATCATGATCAGAGTTAAATCCCTGAAATGGCAATGGGCTGGACATACTGCCAGAAGAACAGACCATCGATGGACAGCCGAAATTTTAGATTGGATTCCAAGGGACAGGAAAAGACCCAGAAGAAGACCACATGGGAGATGGGTGGATGAAATTCGAAAGTATGCGGGAGTGACATGGAGGAGACTGGCACAAGACTGCCCGTTGTGGAGGAAACTTGGGGAGACCTTCATCCAGCAGTGGATTGATAATTGTTGACAATGATGATTATGATGATGATGATGATGATATACTATTTAAGAAGATACAAAAGCAATAACAATTTTTCAACCAATATTCCTAAAACGACATAGTAAATCTCATATACTGACAGGTATCAGTAAAAAGAAGATAAAAAATTGCAAACTGAATGTAGAAAGTGTCGAGAATGTCGAGCCTTGGCTTTATCAAGGACCAGCAAAACTCTGCATTTTCTCACCTCCACAAAGACCTAGTTGGAAATGGGTTTCTGCAAAGCCATAGATGCAAGTAATATGCCCACCAATTTTTTTTTAAATATATCACAACTTCTCCTGAGTTGCACGTCAAAACACAAGATAACATTATTTTTGCATGCATCTATAGCTTCTCTGGCCCAACCCATGCTCGTCATCTGCTACTAGAAAAACAGAAAAACGATTACAGAAAAACACATGTTGAGAGAGTGACTGGTTGAAACATAAGGATAATTCAGTAATAACACAATGCCAAGCAACCCAACCTCCTAAGAGAGAATTTGAACCAGAATAGCAATACCAAAGTATTACAGATTCTAATGCTTTGCAGTGAAAAACTTTTATTCAAAAATGCCATATAATAAAATATAATATTTTTTTAAAAAAAGAACAGATTCCTGAAAGTGAACTTGAATATTGAACTCCCTTCTCTTCAACAACACACATCCTTGAACAAAAAATAAAATAAAAAAATGATGATAATAACTAACTAAAAATGCTTGGTGAAGATTACATGATTTTAACATTTAGTTGCAATATATACAAAGTATTCCAGAAATGCTTTAAGTGCTTAAAGAAGTAGCAATTACGTTCTTTCCGACTTTGAAAACATCGTTGACTATAAGTACAATAAAGCGGCCAGCTACTTAGCCAAAGTGCCCTAAATAACGCTAGAATTCCATGTAAAGTGAAAGAGAAAAAACACAAAGTATATAGACATGCATGCACCTAATTGCCTTAAGTAAAAAAAGAAAAAAATATTTTTATTATATGGCATTTCTGAATAAGAGTTTTTCACTGCAAAGCATTGGAATCTGTAATACTTTGGTATTGCTATTCTGGTTCAAATTCTCTCTTAGGAGGTTGGGTTGCTTGGCATTGTGTTATTACTGAATTATCCTTATGTTTCAACCAGTCACTCTCTCAACATGTTTTTTTCTGTAATCGTTTTTCTGTTTTTCTAGTAGCAGATGACGAGCATGGGTTGGGCCAGAGAAGCTATAGATGCATGCAAAAATAATATTATCTTGTGTTTTGACGTGCAACTCAGGAGAAGTTGTGATATATTTAAAAAAAAATTGGTGGGCATATTACTTGCATCTATGGCTTTGCAGAAACCCATTTCCAACTAGGTCTTTGTGGAGGTGAGAAAATGCAGAGTTTTGCTGGTCCTCGACAAAGCCAAGGCTCGACATTCTCGACACTTTCTACATTCAGTTTGCTATTTTTTATCTTCTTTTTACTGATACCTGTCAGTATATGTGTTTTACTATGTCGTTTTAGGAATATTGGTTGAAAAATTGTTATTTCTTTTGTATCTTCTTAAATAGTATGTGAATTCTGAATATTCGAGACTGCTGCGTTGCGCGTCTTGATCTTCAGGTTTTTTCCAAATTTTTTCTTAAATTCTTATGTAATATCTTTGATTTTGTATATATATATATATATATATATCATTGGGATGTAAGGTCAGGTGATGCGTAACATCACAGCCTCTCCTTAACAAATGTCAACATCGCCTTCTCGTGGTGCATCCTGTTCCCACTAAAGGGGCTCTGACGACCGCCAATAGCGGTATAACTATACCATCGGAATTAGAGGAAATTCTATCCCACACTCACCAACCCGCTTGGCCAGCGTGGTGAGTTATGGCCAAACCCCTCCAAAATGATTCCACAACTTAAATCTTGGCCCTCAGTCTCCGGCAGCTGGAATGTACCTGGCCAAGGCAGCGGCCAGTGCGACATGAAGGCAGAGGGTGCTAAGAATCCCCGGAGGACCGGACTAGGCTGCCATCTGATGCTGACCTTGGCTACGTACAATGGACGCTCCCTATCTTCTGATTCAAGGCTTCTTGAATTGGAAGAGGAACTACAAAGGATCAAGTGGGACATCGTGGGGCTAAGTGAGGTAAGGAGAAAAGGAGAAGATCTCATCGAACTGAAAAGTGGACATCTCTTCTACTATCGTGGGACAGATACTGGCAGAACTAGTGGTGTTGGATTTATAATAAACAAGAAACTGAAGGATAAAGTTGTAGAAGTTGAAAGTTCCTCTGACAGAGCTGCACGACTTGTTATCCAACTCTCGAAAAGATACCAGGCTCAGATTATTCAAACTTATGCACCCACCACAAGTCATCCTGAAGAAGAAATTGAAGAATTTTATGAGGAAATTTGTCATCTAAATGATAAAGGTAAGCAGCACTTGAAAATAATTATGGGAGATTTCAATGCAAAAATAGGGCAACGGCAACAGAATGAAACTTCAGTAGGTAAATTCGGTCACGGCAACAGAAACCAGCGTGGAAATACTCACGTAGAGTTTGCAGAGGCAGAAGGGCTTTTCATCTTGAACTCCTTTTTCAAGAAAAAGCCTCACAGGAAATGGACATGGAGACATCCAAATGGGACGACAAGTGAAATTGATTTTATTATGTGTAACAAAAAATTCGTCATCGAAGACTGCAGTGTGCTGAACAAGTTCAACACAGGAAGTGACCATAGATTGGTGAGATGTAAGATGCACCTCAACACTAAACTCGAACGTAGCAAGCTCATAAGACAAACAAAATGTATTGACATAACCAACCTTAAAAAACACCATAATACCTTCAAATTGGAACTGAAGAACATATTCTCTGCTTTAGAAGGCCTAACATCGGAAGAAGTGGATATTTCTGAAGTTAACAGAAAAGTAACCAAAGCTCTTATGGAAACATCAACAAAATTAGCTGGGTCTAAGAACAAATTGCATGTGAACAAATTATCAGGAAAAACCAAAATGTTGATGCAAAAAAGAAGAGAGATGAGGACAACTAAAGAAGATGTGACTTCCAAAGTGGAATATATAGAGCTATGCAAGACAGTACGAAAAAGTATCACTGAAGACGTAAGGAAATTCAACTGTGAACTAGTAAGGAAAGCAATTGAAAACAACCAAAGCCTAAAGATAGCAAAGGGACATCTCAGTAAGGGAAAAAACAGATTATGGCACTGAGAAAAGAAGATGGTTCTGTAACAAGAAATAGAAGCGAAATTTTGACAAGAGTGAAAGATTTCTACTCCAAATTATATGAAAGGGAAAATACATGTACTCCAGGCATCATGAAAGGTACCAGAGTTCTTCCAGTCCTTCCAGCAGAAGTTGCACATGCAATCAAGAACATGAAGCGGGGAAAAGCTCCAGGAGAAGATGGAATTACTGTAGACATCATACAAGAAGCGAGTGGAGAAATCGAAACAGTACTCGCCCAAATTTTCACTCGATGCCTTAATGAAGGAAAAATTCCTGAGGATTGGAACAACGCTACAATGATCTTGCTACATAAAAAAGGTGACATTGAGGATCTCAGGAACTACAGACCTATCAGCCTCCTATCAGTGGTTTATAAAATCTTCACTAAAGTTCTTTCACACCGCTTGAAGGTAACACTGGACATGGCTCAACCGAGAGAACAAGCTGGATTCAGGAGTGGCTACAGCACAATAGATCATATCCACGTACTGAGAGAACTAATTGAAAGAGCGAGGGAATATGAACTTCCATTGTGCATGGCTTTTATCGATTATGAAAAAGCCTTTGATTCGGTGAAACCATCAGCAGTTGCAATGGCTCTGAAATCCTGCGGTATTGAAGATGCATACATTAATATTATTAATAACATCTATGAAAATGCAAGTGCAAAGATTCTGCTATTTGAAAATACAACACACATAAAAATTGGAAAAGGAGTGAGACAAGGTGACACCATATCTCCGAAGCTCTTTAATGCCACATTGGAAAATATCTTTCAATCACTGAACTGGGAAAACAAAGGCATAAAGATTAATGGAGATTATCTAACCCACCTTCGTTTTGCTGATGACATAGTCATTTTTGCAACTACCCCATCAGAGCTACAGAGTATGATGCAGGAACTTGCTGACAAGAGTAAAGAAGTGGGATAAAAAATGAACTTTCAGAAGACAAAAGTGATGTTCAATGCTTTTACAAGAAATGAAGATTTATCGATTGATGGAGAACAGCTGGAGATAACAGACACGTACGTTTATCTTGGACAGCAGATATCAAGTGAGGGTCACATTCATGAAGAAATTAATCGGCGTACAAAACTTGCCTGGAGAGCTTTTGGAAGAAACAGCATAATTTTCAAGAGCAATATGCCATTATGTCTTAAAAGAAAAGTGTTTGATCAATGCATCCTTCCAGTGCTTACGTATGGTGCAGAGACGTGGACCTTAGCTGAAAGAGACATACAAAGGCTGCAGACAACTCAAAGAAAACATGGAGAGGTGCATGCTTGGTGTAACCAGGATAGATAAGAAGAGGAACACGTGGATCCGAAAAATGACAAGAGTGGAAAACATCATGATCAGAGTTAAATCCCTGAAATGGCAATGGGCTGGACATACTGCCAGAAGAACAGACCATCGATGGACAGCCGAAACTTTAGATTGGATTCCAAGGGACAGGAAAAGACCCAGAAGAAGACCACATGGAAGATGGGTGGATGAAATTCGAAAGTATGCGGGAGTGAAATGGAGGAGACTGGCACAAGACAGACCGTTGTGGAGGAAACTTGGGGAGACCTTCGTCCAGATTAATTTCTTCATCAATGTGACCCTCACTTGATATCTGCTGTCCAAGATAAATGTACGTGTCTGTTATCTCCAGCTTTTCTCCATCAATCGATAAATCTTCATTTCTTGTAAAAGTATTGTACATCACTTTTGTCTTCTGAAAGTTCATTTTTAATCCCACTTCTTTACTCTTGTCAGCAAGTTCCTGGATTATACTCTGTAGCTCTGATGGGGTAGTTGCAAAAATGACTATGTCATCAGCAAAACGAAGGTGGGTTAGATAATCTCCATTAATCTTTATCCCTTTGTTTTCCCAGTTCAGTGATTGAAAGACATTTTCCAATGTGGCATTAAAGAGCTTCGGAGATATGGTGTCACCTTGTCTCACTCCTTTTCCAATTTTTATGTGTGTTGTATTTTCAAACAGCCGAATCTTTGCACTTGCATTTTCATAGATGTTATTAATAATATTAATGTATGCATCTTCAATACAGCAGGATTTCAGAGCCATTGCAACTGCTGATGGTTTCACCGAATCAAAGGCTTTTTCATAATCGATAAAAGCCATGCACAATGGAAGTTCATATTCCCTCGCTCTTTCAATTAGTTCTCTCAGTACGTGGATATGATCTATTGTGCTGTAGCCACTCCTGAATCCAGCTTGTTCTCTCGGTTGAGCCATGTTCAGTGTTACCTTCAAGCGGTGTGAAAGAACTTTAGTGAAGATTTTATAAACCACTGATAGGAGGCTGATAGGTCTGTAGTTCCTGAGATCCTCAATGTCACCTTTTTTATGTAGCAAGATCATTGTAGCGTTGTTCCAATCCTCTGGAATTTTCCCTTCATTAAGGCATCGAGTGAAAATTTGGGCGAGTACTGTTTCGATTTCTCCACTTGCTTCTTGTATGATGTCTACAGTAATTCCATCTTCTCCTGGAGCTTTTCCCCGCTTCATGTTCTTGATTGCATGTGCAACTTCTGCTGGAAGGACTGGAAGAACTCTGGTACTGGTACCTTTCATGATGTCTGGAGTACATGTCATATATATCTGGAGTACATGTCATATAATTTGGAGTAGAAATCTTTCACTCCTGTCAAAATTTCGCCTCTATTTCTTGTTACAGAACCATCTTCTTTTCTCAGTGCCATAATCTGTTTTTTTCCCTTCCTGAGATGTCCCTTTGCTATCTTTCGGCTTTGGTTGTTTTCAATTGCTTTCCTTACTAGTTCACAGTTGAATTTCCTTACGTCTTCAGTGATACTTTTTCGTACTGTCTTGCATAGCTCTATATATTCCACTTTGGAAGTCACATCTTCTTTAGTTGTCCTCATCTCTCTTCTTTTTTGCATCAACATTTTGGTTTTTCCTGATAATTTGTTCACATGCAATTTGTTCTTAGACCCAGCTAATTTTGTTGCTGTTTCCATAAGAGCTTTGGTTACTTTTCTGTTAACTTCAGAAATATCAACTTCTTCCGATGTTAGGCCTTCTAAACCAGAGAACCTGTTCTTCAGTTCCAATTTGAAGGTATTATGGTGCTTTTTAAGGTTGGTTATGTCAATACATTATGTTTGTCTTATGAGCTTGCTACTTTCGAGTTTAGTGTTGAGGTGCATCTTACATCTCACCAATCTATGGTCACTGCCTGTGTTGAACTTGTTTAGCACACTGCAGTCTTCTATGACGAATTTTTTGTTACACATAATAAAATCAATTTCACTTGTCGTCCCAATTGGATGTCTCCATGTCCATTTCCTGTGTGGCTTTTTCTTGAAAAAGGAGTTCAAGATGAAAAACCCTTCTGCCTCTGCAAACTCTACGAGAGTATTTCCCCGCTGGTTTCTGTTGCCGTGACCGAATTTACCTACTGAAGTTTCATTTTGTTGCCGTTGCCCTATTTTTGCATTGAAATCTCCCATAATTATCATCAAGTGCTGCTTACCTTTATTATTTAGATCACGAATTTCCTCATAAAATTCTTCAATTTCTTCTTCAGCATGACTTGTGGTGGGTGCATAAGTTTGAATAATATGAGCCTGGTATCTTCTCGAGAGTTGGATAACGAGTCGTGCAATTCTGTCAGAGGAACTTTCAACTTCTACAACTTTATCCTTCAGTTTCTTGTTTATTATAAATCCAACACCACTAGTTCTGCCAGTATCTGTCCCACGATAGTAGAAGAGATGTCCACTTTTGAGTTCAATGAGATCTTCTCCTTTTCTCCTTACCTCACTTAGCCCGACGATGTCCCACTTGATCCTTTGTAGTTCCTCTTCCAATTCAAGAAGCCTTGAATCAGAAGATAGGGAGCGTCCGTTATGTGTAGCCAAGGTCAGCATCAGATGGCAGCCTAGTCCGGTTCTCCGGGGATTCTTAGCACCCTCTACCTTCATGTCGCACTGGCCGCTGCCTTGGCCAGGTACATTCCAGCTGCCGGAGACTGGGGGCCAAGATTTAGGTTGTGGAGTCATTTTTGAGGGGTTTGGCCATAACTCACCACGCTGGCCAAGCGGGTTGGTGAGTGTGGGATAGCATTTTCTCTAATCCAGATGGTATAGTTATACCGCTATTGGCGGTCGTCAGAGCCCCTTTAGTGGGAACAGGATGTACCACGAGAAGGCGGGGTTGACATTTGTCAAGGAGAGGCTGTGATGTTACGCATCACCTGACCTTACATCCCTATATATATATATATATATATTCTACTGATAATTACTGTTCAAAATGGTATAATTATTAGCATAAACACTTTTAACTAATATCCTTACAGAGAACATTAATATCTACACATGTTTCTCTAACTGTGAAGAGGAGCCTCTTATAGCCTCCATAAATCTGGGAAAATCCTGAAACATGTACCATAAGATATTTTTCTGGATATATCATTTATTTTTGTCACCATTGCTTCCAAACCACAATAGCAGCATCATTCGAATTGCTAGAATACGAATATATGAACTGATCTATGGCCTCCTACGAGCATCAGAAACTTCGTTACACTCGAAGTTAAACTAACTGCATACTACCAGGGGCCAGACCGTGATATTGTTCATGCGTCGGCAAGGTGGAGGTCTGGCTGCCTTTAGATGAAATTAAGATGCTTTGTTACACCCCTCCCCTCCAACACAATTTTCTTGAGGCACGCAGTCCACATAGTGAAAGAATTATTTATGGAATTATCTTCCAAAATTTTAATGAAAACCTGCACAAATTGCTAGTTTTATTTCGAGGGAGAATCCTGTAAGAATACACATCAGAAAAAAATACTTCCTGTGGGAATACTTCCAAAAACTTTCAGAATAGGCAACTTAAAAATTAAATATTGAAAACCGACTGTGGATTGTATATCAGAAGTGACGACGGGGTATATTTCCTTCATACAGCCGCAGGGTGTGCTGGGGGTGTCAAACTAACTTACATGGAAAATTCGCACCCAAATACTGATCTTGCATTTTAAAATTATCAGGAAATTCCTTTTTTCCTTTCGATTAAAACATTAAGTTGGAGTCCCTTGATTAATTAAGACTCGAGACTAACCTATTAAGATAGCACTGTACGTAAGAAGTTATCTAAATAAAAACAGGGATTGAGTAGTTACCTGAATTTTATAGTGTACGCATATTTATTTAGTTTCTCTTTTTATTATATTAGCAATCTGGATTTCATTTGTAAATAAGTTAAAACAAATAATTCAAAAGCCTTCGGGAAAAAAAATGTATTTCCTTCCTCACTGAAATTCCAATTTTCCTCTAAATGATTAGAGTACTTTTCCTGTATTCAGTCCCTTCACCTCATACGAGTAAAATGCGAATTGTTTAATCACATGCTGTACCAACCAAACATGCCGATTTCCTACTCAGTCCTAGGAAGACAAAAATTCACTGTGAAAACAAATATTCCCATCGGAGCGGTCATACCGTCTTCCCTTTTATTGTGTAATTAGTTTAAATTGCGGATGCGGTCACTTTGAAAATGCTACCGTGCTATAGCATCACCCCCTAATAGCTTAGAAGGCCCGCGCACCGAACGCCGGAAGCTGCGTGACGTAGGGGAGAGTAGGCTGTTGTCCGTGGTGGGTGGTCGAGCATGCATGAGCTTGCTCACTCTGTGTAAGCGTGACTACGGATGTGCGTGGTTGTTGTTGTCAAATTGTCAACTAAATTTATTTTCATAGAGGAATATTAAATGTATTCAAATTCCCTACTAATGGGGAGGTTCTCAAAATGGATTACAGCAATAAAGCGTGAAAATTTTCAACTCTAAGGTACGTGGAAACCTTTTGTTAACCTTATTTTAAACTACTCGTAAAATAAAAATTTTGAACTAGAAAATTTAAATTTGGCTAATTTTATAATCTAATGCATCTCACAGCGGGAAGTCAAAGCACTGAAAAGATTTTTGAAAAATGAAATTTATGTTTGTAATGGAAAGAATAGATTACTTGTGTTGTTATAGTAACCCATAACATGTTTTTGCCAATGTATCAAATAAGTTCAAAGTAAAATATGTATATTTAGGAAGGGATTTTAAACTTTTTTTTTATTATGGACACAGAATAATAAGGGTTGCATGTTTTTGATCCCAAGAGTAATATGTTGATACATTCGTACTTAGTTATTTAAGTGTTTAGGCAGCGTCAGATTAACTTTTTTGGGGTCCCTATTTCTGGGCACAAATGCTTGTAAAATACTTATATCCTATACGAAATATATGTATGTCATGTACACATCTAACATGCCTATGTCCTTTATATAAATGCTAAGGCCTTGTTGCCATGTGAAATACATCTTTTGTGTTTGCAGACATAGAGAATTGCATTGAATTATCATTTTTAATATTTATTACTAAAGGAACACAAACACTGAATCAAGTATAGACAGCAAAAATTAGATATGAATGCACAAAAACAGAAGTTCACACATAGTTCAGGAGTAAGTTTGCCTTTAAAATGTCCGTTTAAAGATTTTGAAGCATTTTTCTACAAACCAACACATTGAAGAACTCTCGTGTGAGCAGTGTGTATGCTCTATCTGTGGTAGGATGGGAATTTATCAAAACCATTCAATTTCTTAAAAATTAGGTGAAATATATCAGTACTACCTGGGCAAGAAATTATTTACTTGCCCAGGTAGTAAAAGCTGGATGCGCAGGAAAATGTATCTTTTAAGATAACAAACCAGAACCCTATTTTTTTTAAGTTAAAAATATGAACTGTTTTTACATGTTTGCTCTTCCATTTTAAGGGTCTGTATTACAAATGTTCAATGCACAAACGTGTGTATATCAATTTTTAAGATGCTGGTGCTAAAATTGGTATGAAATGGTACGATGATGAAACTGGTGTTTCGGAAATTTAGTGATTCTGCCATGTTCCTTTTGTTAAAGTTTTCTCCCTTTGTCACTAAACATGAGATGTCAGTTACATCAGAGGCATGCATACTGTTGTTGATTATAAACAAAATTTGGAGCAAAACTAGGTTTCCGATTTCTGGGCGTAGAGCATAACATAATTAAAGATGTGATATTACTCTTTCCTTGGTACTTCGTAACAATAATACAACTTCCATTAATTAACAATGACATGAAACACGACATGTGATGACTGTCTTTTTTTCTTGTGTAGTAGGAAATTTTATTACAAACTTTTTTATTTTAAAATTTAGTTACCATGCACAGGCAATTAGATGTTTTATTTACCTGCCCAGACGAATGATTTACATGCTCTGGGCATCTCGGGCATGGTATTTTTAAGCCTTGGATATTGTTATTTTTAAGAGAAAGAAAAGTACGTGGATCGACATGAATCCACATATTGTGGAAACTATGTTCTAAACAAACAAGATTTCTAAAATACAAGTAGAAATATATACTCGCTTCTTTTTTTTTTTTTTTTTTTTTTTTGAAAATATTTGCTTAAAATGAGAGATCAACTTTTTATTCATTTATCTAGACTTATCTGTTTCCAGACTTCCTGCACTGTGTCTTCACAAGCTACAGCAATAATAACTGGAACTAATATATCTCATATTATCCGATAACTACTGGAAAGTGTGCTTCCAAACGTGAGGGTGGGTGTCAATTTTTGTATAGGGAAAAACTTCTTCAATCCTTCATAGAATTTATTTTGAAACCAAAATCATAAAAACAGGAAAAAACAATCTTTTTCAATAGCTTTAGCAAAGACAAAACATTTGTGCAAAATTTTATACCATTGCTTTTTATAGTTTCTGAGAAAATGGTACATCAAGTTAGTCAATTTATAATGAAACATGTACATCTTTTAAAATACATCCTATAGTACCAAAACAATCGCTTAGATTTATTCAGTACAATAACTACTGCATGTGCATTTGTCAGGTTCTCAAAAAATATAATAATTATCTGAAAAAATACTTTAAGAAATTATTGGAACAAATTTCAGATTTTCTTAGAAACGTGTCTTTGAAATTCTTCAAGGAACAGCTAACGGACACATAATCAAATTGTGCTTGTGATACACAAAGAACTACACAACCATAATTATATGTACATTGGCAGTTTTGCTAAATACTTCTTGAAAATTAAATTTCAGGAAATTTCTGCCAATAAGTTACTTGTATTTTTCCAGATAAAAAGAAATGCTTATATTGTGGATCCAAATAGTTTTGCTTAATGCTACTAATATACTTAATACAGATGTGTTGAACTTTGACAAGGTAATTTTTTTGAAATAGTGCTTTGGAAGACAAAAATTATAAACTTTACATTTGCTTATCAAAATGAAGTTGTCCAAACTCGTAACTAGATGGTACTAAAATTAGGAAAACTTGTTATGTCATTATTGTACGTTTAATAATGTAGCAATGGCATAATTTTCTTGAAATCTTAATTTATTTGATGCAATCAGTGGATCAAGCAGCAATTCCCTGTATGTATGTTAAAACGTGTTTTATTGAGCCTTTGGTAATAATTAAAAAACACAGAAAAAAATTCAGTTTTTCTTGACCTTTTTATATATATTAGTGATCACGGATTGCATATAAAATACATTTTCACTAAAGGAATTATTTCATTATTAAAATTTTCATAGTCATAAGTTTGCAATGAATGAAAAATCTGATTCCTTAAATATGTCAATCGACATCTTTTGAAACGACGGCGATACTTCGTAATAGACCCTCAAACTAATCTTTCAAGTACAAGAACGATTTGTTCACAAGTACAGGAATCGTTCGGTTAACTATAAAGATACTATAACTTCAAGTGAAACTACGACAACAGTTTATAATTTCGATTATAGAAATGGTTTATCACTCCCAGTGAAATGACAGGGATGCTTTCATTAAACTGACGAATCTGTCTTGCTTACCCTTTCAAGTCGAAATTATTGCTACGCTAAATTTTACGCTGTAATTTCTTTTTCTTCTGTATTTTAAAAGATTATTAAACAAACTTGTTAACTCTGCAGTTATTTGAAAACTAACACACAAGTTCTTATTTAAATGCAGTGAAACTCTAAAAGAACGCACGACCTGGTTAGTTGGTGTACGTAAAGACGCGTTCGTTCGCACATCGCCGTAATGGACTACTCTAGTGACGTCACAAATCGGTGCGCGGGCCTGCTAAGCTATTAGGAGGTGATGGCTATAGTCGTAGGGTAACGGGGAGAGCGCTTAGGGTTGTTTCCGTCGTGCTCCTGGCTTCCTGCTTTGCAAAACAAAGGGTTGGTCAAGAAGTGAGTGACAATCATACTTTGGAGACATTTTCATGACTGTAGCCTCAAGGCGAGTAATATTGTCTCAGGTCCAGGAAGAGACACAAAGATACACACTTCAAAAATAGAAAGGCTAAATATACTTGCTTAAAAGAACCGCAGAGAATGAGAACTGCTATAAGATATTGCAATTTGGAATTCGCTTTTATGTAATAATACGAATGAAACAAACAAGTTTAATTCACAGAGAAAAAAGGGCAAATAATATGTATTTTATGAAACAGTATATTTCAGTTCATTATCATATAAACATAATATATATATTTACATGAAAAAGCTAAAGTAAAATAAGGGAGTCTACCGGCCATCTGCCCTCCATGTGACCGTCAGCGTGGGCTCAAGCCCACGCCTACTACTGTCAAAGGTAGGAAAGCCAAATCACAGTGCCTCTGGACAGAAATGTAACAACGGTATTGGTTCCAGTCACTCCCTAATAAACCTCCCGCATTTACCCACTTGTAAATTTACTGTCTTTGTGGTGCCATAAATGAGAAAAAGGTTTTCCCCCACTCACCTCACAGGTTTATTGCCAGCTAGTGAATGGGTTGCCGAGACAACTCACTGTGTAAGACGGTCATTGGGCATGCACAGGCATGGCTTTCTGCGATTAATCGTATAATACGGTTAATCGCAGAAAGCCATGGCACAGGTAACACGCTCTTCTCATCTCCCCATTCTAGTTGTTAAATAAATGTCTGACCTATTTACTTCACTAAAGCAGTGGTAGTGATTACAGGTACCCTAGCAAGTTTGATACCAGTGTGGGCTACAGTGATTTTATTTATATATAGTCTCAAGTACAGCAAAAATACCCAGTTTTGGGATTAAACGCCGACACATGTCATGCAATCAATGTCATCTAGCCGCCCCGGTGGCGCAGTGGTCTAAGGCGTTGGCCTCTGATCATTTGTCCGTAAGGGGTCCGGGTTCGAATCCCGGTGAGGCATGGATGTTGTGTTTGTCTTACGGCACTGGCTCTCTCCCTTCCCTGGAACCAGTGACCCTAAATTAGGGACGGGCGACTGCTTATAGCCCATTGAGTTGCTCACGGTGGTCGTTAAACCTCCAACCAAAAAAAAAAAAACCGCCAATGAAAAAAAAAAAAAAAAGTTCTGAAAGTGTACGATTTCAAAGGAGACTTTAAAATCCCCCATTTGTTTGTTGAACAATGTAGTTTTGAAGAGGTGTCATAATGAGCGGTCATGGTGCTAAATATATATTAAATAACATCCGATTTTTATTTCAATGACAGGAGTTTCGTGTCTTTTACATACCTATGAAATGTCAAATCACTTTCTTTTGTATTGCGGTTGGTACAACCATATGCACAACAACAGTTACTATGTTCACATCTATCTGTTTACATTATTCTTTCACTTAAGAGTTTGTTTTTGCCTGCTTATGACGTCACGCCAAAGATTAGCGGTGATCTATGGCGGCAGAGCCAGTAGTGGTGGTGGGGGTGCCGCATGTCCAGAAAATGCAAGCTCGATGCATAGGCTGGAAGTTCTTGTGTAAATGAGTGGCAGCAGCTGGCGACATTTTGATCGCAGACTTTGTACGGCAAAACGGCATGTGTCCTGTTTAAACAATACTAATTCAGCTCTTTTACCTGCGCGAAAGAAGGAATTTTACGTTATTATAATACTGCGTATTATTTTTTTCAATGGGGGATAAATTCATGGAGGTAGGAATAAAAGGAGACGCTCTCGCCAACTCTTCCCATGCTAGCAAAGTGAAGCCGGATTTGCACGCTTCCGCGGTGAAAGTAGTACCGCCAGATTTGGCGTGGTTATCCTCAAGATGCAAAAGCAGACGATTTTCCGTAGGAAAGTATTAGTGAGACCCTGTTCTTTTTCTTAAGATTTTACATTGTCTTAAATTATAAGCGAAATGGAAAAGCAGTGGAATAGGTTTAAGGAACTCTTAGGTTTACATGAAAGGAATTTTAGTGCACAAACTTAGATTTTCATGGAGGAAAAGAGATCTAAAAAAGCGTCTTCGTAACGACTGAGACGTATATAAACTGACGATTTAAAATGTGTTTAGACTAAACATAATTTTATAAAACGTTTAAAATCTTTCTCCGTCTTAGCGGATTATCGTAAAATACTGTTTATCATAGAAATTGTAATGGTCGAGATTCAGAGAATTTGTATTATGAGTGAATTTTTCAAAAGATCGCACTTTAAAGGGAGGGAGCACTTTTGCCATGTTGTTAGGAGGAAAATTAAAGTAAACAACGACATTCCACGTATGTTTTACTTGGAGAATAATTATGATTGTTCTTGAGCAAATAAACAAGGGGAGGGGAGAGGAGAATATTCTCATTGAACATTATTATTTAAAAAAAAACAAAAGTTTATGAAATATCCAGATTTTATTTCCAAGCCTTTATAGAAAAAAAGAAGAATCTGCAAGCAAGCTTGTTGAAAGAAATTTAAAAAATCAGACTCAAAATATGACGTTATTGTATCTTCATTTTATTTTTTATAATTACATTAAGCACTTGACTGATTTTAGTTTCTTCTAATGGAGGTAGGAAATTCCAAATGGTTTGGTTAGAACTGTGGTGGGCTTCAAAGGTATGAATGTAAATAATTTTAAAACTACAGGCCTTAATAGGAAGGGAACTTTTTTCAGGAGGGGGGGAGGTATCTTTTAAAGGGTACAGTTTCAAAATCTAGAAATAAAATATACAATTTATTAGTTTGTGGAAATAGGATTTACAAGTCCTGCTGACATTTTATCAAGTCAGATTAATGAAATCTGACTTGATAAAATGTCTTGATAAAAACAGATTTACATAAGCAGCAGAAATAATTCCTACTGTAAGATCTCTTTTAAAATAAATCCAACTGCATTCAAAATATTATACTTCTAATACACATCACTATTAGCAGAAGCACGTTCATAATGTAATAAGTTAATAGCTTTTAAGTAGTAAATGAAACAGATGTGTATATAATAAGGATTTTAATTTGGTTTTTGAAATAGACGTATACTATTTATGAGCAAGGTTATATTTATTAATAAAGAAATCATTGAGGATAAATCCCGCAGTTTGTTGCTAGCACAACATATGTTCAAGAATAGGAAAATCTGATCATATAAGGTATGGTTAATCAACACAACAAGGTGATTAATTTTAGCTCTAATGGCTGGGAGCATTGCTAACAGCAACCCATATGCTAACGCACATTTAACCTACATTTTTATGGCCACAAAAATTAATGGATAACTAATCAGAAGTGCATGGGAAATATAGAAGTGAAAATTTTCTGCCATCAGATACTAAATCATCTTTAGTTCATTGTTATCCATGTAACATCTCCAGTACCAAAATCTGATTTCCAAAAATAATGCTGACCTTTTAAGCTAGAACTTCTTACGACAGCCTATTTCATCGGATTAGTTAAGTAATAAAGTTTTCACTCAAGTAATTTATTTGTTTACCATAACTATACATTATCATACATTGCAATTAATATCTTTATAACTTTATGCTGTTATATTTTTACTTCAGCTGAATTCAAGATTCCCCCCCCCATTTCTGTCATCAAAAAGCCTAGCTGTGAGTTACATTGTAAGCTGTAGAAAATATGTCAGTACTATCATTTCCTAATGGGGGTTCAATATACCTCTAGTTACACATGACAAAAGATAATGAGCTAGTTAGAACATGAAGAAATATTATTATGAGTTGATGCCCGCATACATATTAAACTTCTTGAAGTCATTTTTATATACGCGAGAAAGGAAAAGCTTACCCAACAGTATTTGTAGCTGGAACTTAGCTTACTGCTGCAATTCACACCATTAAAGACATATGTTTGTATCGAAATTTATATATAAATCTAATACAAAACATTATCTCAAATAGTTAAATGTCATCTTCAGTAACCTTCACCAGGCCGCCCCGGTGGCGCAGTGGTCTAAGGCGCTGGCCTCTGATCATTCGTCCGTAAGGGGCCCGGGTTCAAATCCCGGTCGGGCATGGATGTTGTGTTTGTCTTACGGCACTGGCTCTCTCCCTTCCCTGGGACCAGTGACCCTAAATTAGGCACGGGTGACTGCTTATAGCCCATTGAGTTGCTCATGGTGGTCGTTAAACCTCTAATAAAAAAAAACCTTCACCAGCAGCAGCAAAATGTTTTCCTTCCCATACAATGGGTGCTACAGCAGGTATGAGTGTATTTTCTCTTAAAAGGCTTAGTCCTTCACTACTAATGGGAAAACAAAAAAAGGAAGGGTGGGGGATGCATGGATACACATTAATAATACCAAAGAATATAAAATAAAAAATATACAATACAGGAAGTCCGTAACAACTATCAAAATACTGGGTACAAGAGATTTACACTGATGTGCAAAACATACAGGCTAATAACACTGAGCTAATCAGAATATGAACTTTGAGCAAATAAATCACAATAAATATTTGAATGTTTCAGCTACCACAAATACCTCAGCTTTGAAGAAATTACAATCTGTTGATAAAACAGAGACAGGTCATAAGCTCGATAGAAAGAACACACGTGACACACCCACTGTGCAAGGAATGACCTTTTAGCTACATCTGACTGATTTTACCAAACAAAAAGTAAACACCTGGCAGATATGATGTAAAGGAAGATAAGGTAACAAGAAGGACTTTAAATATCAACAGAGAACCAAAAGAGGAAAGTTTAATTAGAGCATACATGCTATAATTAATATTAGATAGGAAAAGCAGATTATTCATGAGAGAGTTAAAACGCATGAAAACAATGTTTAACCTCAGAACATATACATGCATTACAGAATAGCAACTAAATCAGGTAAAGAAAGCATTTGGTACCAGAAGTGAATGAAATATACACTAGCGGAAAGTGAAAAAAGAACACTAAGAAGGAATTGGCGGACGATCATGAAATTTACATATATTACTGGGGTCGAGTTTTCGTAGGTGTAATGTTAATTTCGGGACCAACCGGTGAGCGCTTACGCCACAGCACGGCATAATATGCAAATTATCGTCGGTGATATTTAAGGAGTACGACGAAGTGAATGTAATCAGTCGTCGGTGTACGGACACGTGCGAAGACCCTGAAGATGCTGCAATGCCTGGACATGGAAGACGTGTAGGATTTCAGCAGTTATCGGACTTTGAGCGAGGTCGTCTAGTCGGACACCGCGAGGCCGGGTGGTCGTATCGTGGTATTGCGGAGCGAATTGGACGGGAAGTATCATCGGTGGTGGTACGATGGTGGCGTAGATGGTCCGAGGAACATTCCCACACGAGAAGACGTGGAACCGGAAGTCACAGGCGGACTGATGAGAGGGCCAATCGACGCATAAGAAGAGCGGCGTTGTCAAGCAGAACATCCACTGCGATGCAAATCCGAGCTGCCGTTGCACCTGAGGTGACGGCGCGAACAATCAGCAACCGTCTACTGGATGCAGGACTACGTGCACGTGTGCCTCTGGCATGTGTACCTCTGACTGCAGCCCACCGTCAGGAACGGGCGCAGTGGTGTCGCCAACGTTTGCACTGGAGAACGCAATGGCGATCTGTCGTGTTCAGCGATGAAAGCAGATTCTGCTTGGGAGCCTCCGATGGCCGTATGCGTGTTCGCAGACGCACAGGGGAGCGTCTCCACCCTTCTTGCATCCGCCAGAGACACACAGGGCCTAGACCTGGTCTCCTGGTGTGGGGAGCGATCAGCTATCTCTCCCGTAAACAACTAGTGTTTGTACCGGGTACGTTTAACAGCACCTCCTACATCAACAACATCATTCAGCCCGTTGTGCCATTTGTAAGGTCGGTCCATCGTGGTGTTTCCAGCAAGGTAACGCACGCCCACACACGGCACGTGCAACGCAACATGCACTTCAGGGTGTGAGACAACTTCCATGGTCTGCACGTTCACCGGATTTGTTCTCCATTGATCACGTGTGGGATTTTATGGGGCAACGACTTATCCGGTCTCCACGACCATGCCGATTTACGCGTCCAGGTTGAGGATGGTTGGAGCTCAACACCCCAAACTTACATCCAACATTTGTACGACAGACTCCATGCCAGAATTGCACAGTGTGGCGCAGTTCATGGTGGTTCAACCTCGTACTAACCATGTTACATGGAAATGTTATTTTTCAGTTTACCAGCAAATACAACTGTATTTTGCCATAATGTTTTGATCACGTTATCTTCTGTATTCTTTTTTTGTTTTTTTTTATTGGAGGTTTAACGACCACCGTGAGCAACTCAATGGGCTATAAGCAGTCGCCCGTCCCTAATTTAGGGTCACTGGTTCCAGGGAAGGGAGAGAGCCAGTGCCGTAAGACAAAAACAACATCCATGCCTCACCGGGATTCGAACCCGGACCCCTTACAGACGAACGATCAGAGGCCAGCGCCTTAGACCACTGCGCCACCGGGGCGGCCCTCTGTATTCCGTTATTATGCTGTATAAATTTCGTTGGTATCAGACGTCTTCTTCTAGGTGTTCTTTTTTCACTTTCCGCCAGTGTAATTGACTGATAGCTTATTTATGGAATATCAAAGTAATTGATGATCCTAAAATGTTTACTGTTCTGTAAAATGAATAAGAGAACATGAAGTTTTAGAATACCCAAAAATATGCAAGGACTAGAAATGGGGTGGCCAAAGAGAATCAAATCTATTTTTTGGAATGAATAGGAAATACAGGCAATTTAAAGATGAATGATTGCTGTGTTAATAATTCTAATGTATTTCCATGTATTATGAGAATATTTCTTCAAAAATCATAATGTGCATACATATGTTTAAAAGGCCATAGCTTGAGAAGAGCCAGAAACACAGATCTTCACTGTAAGGTACTACGTACGGTCACTGTACGGTCACTTTCAAGTATTTCCTTGTTCATTTGTCTCTTACTTCTATTTTTTTTTAATTTTTTAAATATCTGTGCAACCTTTGTGTTTCACTTTTCTCATCTACTGTGTTTAGTATCACCATCATTTTATGTTTCACGTACGAAGTGGTTTTGTTGTGAATCATGAGATATTAACATTGATGCTTTGCGTTGTCGTATAAATACAAGAAACGGTGAGTGCAGTGTCTCACATGCAAAAGTTGCTGTTGTAATGTCCTCTGCTAATTCAGAGAATATGTATTTGTACTGTGAAGTTCGGTTTTAAATAAAGGAGCTCCAGTTCTATTAACTGATCTTGTAGCACACTAACAAAAGCACATTGTCTATTAGTTTAAAATGAGTATTATTTATTAGCTATGGTCAAATCTGTAATTTAGTATACTGGTCAAGCCCTAAAACAGGTAAAAAAATAGATGAACTTCTTGTAAATGTAGCTAATTCCTAACCCCTATCGTTGTTGTTTATAGTGCAAAGTTTTTGGATATGAACACTGTCATAATTATAGGTGGGTTATTAATAATTCAAAGACGATTATATTAATAATGTAGTTATATTGAACATGCTTTTAAACGTGGTTCAGTTATGAATACCACTCCAATTACATAAACTACACTATTCCAGAAAAATTTGCAACAATTTTCGTAAACAGCCCTGTATAACCTACGTAAACCTAGCGACTTCTTTAATTTTGCTGCAAATTTAGAACATTACGTAATATGCTAAAAGCAAGCAAATCACAGCAAAATATACAGTAGCCATTCACAGTAAATTGCAATCGACGATTGAATCCCAAAGGACTAGTGAACGGAAAATAAAGTGATACTAACCGGTGTAATGACGTACCTGGTATTTTCTTTTCAAATTTATTTGCACAGCTGAATGCCACGCAGGATCCCATGGAAACTAAATATGAACAAGCTAAAGTATGCTGTCAAACACAGAAAAAAATCTACGCTGACAAACCAGTTTAACAAAAAATATGAGCTTCTAAAAATCACAAATTTTCAATGCTTTCCTACGGCAGACACGACCAAGAGGGTAACCAAGCAAGCGGAGGGATATCATAACAGTAAACAGATTGGCTTCAGAAATCTGCGGTTAAGGCGTCTCCTATATTTCCTACCTCCATGGATAAATTAGACATTGCACCTTTTAACTTACGATTAAAGAAAACATCATTATCGTAATGTTGGGGGGAAATAAAATAACTGAAGGGAAACCTTGCTTGTCCTACATGTAAAA
Organism: Macrothele yani; assembly: GCA_039090855.1. Lineage (NCBI taxonomy): Eukaryota > Metazoa > Arthropoda > Arachnida > Araneae > Macrothelidae > Macrothele > Macrothele yani. The sequence goes on along the minus strand of CM077005.1, from coordinate 96,785,175 downwards.
TATATTTCGGCTTCAGCTGCTTGCAAACTGCGAGATCTAGTTGTATGAAATTCGCATTTCACACTCTAAATAACGTCAAAAATCATTTTAATGCGGCCATTTGTTTATTCTTAAGAGATGTTACGAGAACAAAACTTTTAATTTTTTGAAGTTTTTCCCGCAGTATTAAAAATATTATTATTAAATCTGGCTATGTTATTTTCTGAAATGCTTTGCAATATATACATATTATAAAAACAAAAAATAATAAATCTTACTGGTTATATGCATACAAAAATGGATGCAACTGATATAAATACGCAAACGCGTATAGTAAGCAACGAGATGTGACAGATTCTTGCCGTACAACGCTGAACTTCAAATGTCGCACGGTTAACTTACGGTTTTCCAGTCTATGTATCTTAAAGGTCTTTGCGCAAGACATTAAGGAGAAGAGTTTACTCTTTTAATGACGTCACAAGGAAATCATGGCTTCCGATTGGTTTCCAGAGCTGTCGTTTCTGACGTTAAACACGGCACCAAAGTGTCAGACCCAAGGAGGTTAGAATAAGATATCTGGAGATGCCTTTGTCAATGAAGCAGTATCACTTTGCGTGAAGCCTATAACCGCGAGCGCCGGCCGGCAAAGTGTGGGAAATCTGATGGTTTTCAAGGCTATACGTCGTCGAAGTCGTGATGCCACGTAATGGCGACTAGGCATAAACAAACGTTGTTTACATCTTAGTTAACATTAGTTTCTTCATTGGTGGCTGTCGATAGTCCCGTACAATTGATTTTTTAAGGTGAAATTGGATATAATAGATACGATGTTATGTTTTGCAGCGTACTGTAATTACCAGACTGTGAAAAATCGGTGGCGCAGTGGTCTAAGCGATGGCCTCTGATCATTCGTCAGAACGGGGTCCGGGTTGGAATCCCGGTGAGGCATGGATGTTGTGTTTGTCTTACGGCACTGGCTCTCTCCCTTCCCTGGAACCAGTGACCCTAAATTAGGGACGGGCGACTGCTTATAGCCTATTGAGTTGCTCACGGTGGTCGTTAAACCTCCAATTAAAAAAAAAATCAGTGTTCCTTTTATAGATTTCCGAAAAACAAACAGAAACATGCCCTATGGACTGGAATGTCAAGGTAAGGATTTGTGGACTGACTGGTAATCTTGTGAACAAGAATATTTTTTGTAATCTGTAAAATATGAATATGAACCAAACACCCCCCCCCCCCCCTATTTTTTGTTATCGTTTTCAGAACCTTAAGTTTTGCCTCGAGAGGCTGTTATAACAAGTTCCGTACCAATTTACGGGTGAACTCGTGAAAAGTTTTTATAACATGCGATGCCTTTGGGATCGCATGTTATAAAAATTCTATACAAAAAAATAAATATACTATTAGGTATTAAAATATATTGACACAGTTGAAGAGCATCCATAAAATGTACACTTTGCAACGTAAGTATGTAAATGGACAGGAATGTATGTCATGCACTTACATTGCAGTACACCCCTTCTTACTAAATGCATATTTCGATACAGTTTTTCAGAAGCTAATTGATTTGGTAGGGGAAGTGTTAATTTTTTGCAGGAAAGGTAACCTTTCACAGCGTATGCTCATTCATACTGGTGAAAAACGTTATCAATGTGATGTATGTTTCAAGGAATTTACTTATAAATGTAATCTTTCCATACATATGTTTCTTCATACTAAAAAAATAGGAACACTGATGTGTGCTTAAAGTTATTTTGAAAATGGGCAATTTCGGGCAGTATATGTGTACTAATAAATTTTTGGAACACTAAAGAATAAGAATAAGAGGAATCATGGGTGGTCAGTTCACATATGATACGTATAAAACTTAAAAATGTAAGATAAAATAATTTATGAAACATAAACATAAAAAGCAAACAGTACCTCGACGCTATATATCTTATATTTCATGAAAGCACGAATTTGTTCAAGTATTTCTTCCCTGTGCGGTTCATAATAAAATGACTGGATGTGAGAGGATCTCACAGCATTTTCACCGCGTTGAATTAGCTTCAAATTGTCAGAAAAAACAAATAAATAGCAAAATATGAGCACATCTCGCCAATCGCGCTGAAACGCTATGGGAATCATGGAGGAACAGACATTTCATGAAAGAAATCATGAAAGAAATACGGGATTACGCCATATAACACAAATTTTGAAGATGACAATCCGATTTTTTACGCCAAAAATCGGATTGTCATCTTCAAAATTTGTGAACAGACATTTGTTTATGCCAGCGCCATCTTGTGACGTCACACTTCGACGACGTATTGCAATGCATTTTGTGTTGGCCGAATCGCCTTCTTTCGTCGCAAATGTTTCCAATTTCGAATCGTAACTTGCTGCCGATGTGAGAGAAAATGCTGAATTTACAAAATTCTTATTTATTTTTGGGCTTTTTCCTTGTTTTGATTTTTTTATTAGAGGTTTAACGACCACCATGAGCAACTCAATGGGTTATAAGCAGTCGTCCATCCCCAATTTAGGGTCACTGGTTCCAGGGAAGGAAGGGAGCCAGTGCCGTAAGACAAACACAACATCCTTGCCTCATTGGGATTCGAACCCGGACCCCTTTTGGACGAATGATCAGAGGCCATCGCTTAGACCACTACGCCACCGGGGCGGCTGTTTTGAATTGAAATGCGCGAACGTTAGTGCAAATTCTAAAAAAAACATAGCGTTAAAATTGAAAACTTTATTCGTGTAAGAAGTATAATTTATTCCGGTTTGATATTAGCACGCTTTCTGCACTACAAAACCACACAATTCTAAAATACACACAATTGAAATTACACGGGTATCATGTAAACAACGTCTAATTCCCACACCTTGTGGTTCACGGTTAAAAGACTCAGGACAGACATCTCCAGAAGTATTATTCTAACTTTCTTGGTCAGACTGTATAACATGAGCGTGACGTCTCAAACGGAGGGAATTGGTTTCTCTAATGTCGTGGACTTATAATTTCTGGGCCTCCCCGGTGGCGCAGTGGTCTAAGCGATGGCCTCTGATCATTCGCCCGTAAGTGGTCTGGGTTCGAATCCCGGTGAGGCATGGATGTTGTGTTTGTTTTACGGCACTGGCTCTCTCCCTTCCCTGGAACCCGTGACCCTAAATTAGGGACGGGCGACTGCTTATAGCTCATTGAGTTACTCACGGTGGTCGTTAAACCTCCAATAAAAAAGTATTTTCTGGACGGCCTTGGCCTGGCTAAGGATGGGGGTGTTTTTTCTTTTGTTGTTGGCGTACGGCTCTGATTCCAGCCATGCTTCAAGTATGACCTTGGTCACGGTCACGGCCATACTTCAAGTATCACCTTGCTCTCTTCTTTTCCCTGAAACTAGAGACCCCAACTTACAGATGTGCGACAGCTCATAGCCGTTAGGTTTGTTCACAGTGATCATTAAATCTCGAAGGCTAGAATATAGCCGCCATTCAGCCGTGATGGTAATCAGATGTCGAAGAAGAAGTATTAATTATTTTTCCTTCTACACGAAGGTAGACAGCAAACTGCAGTCAGCCTTCCTTGAAAACCCAATCTGCTTGATATGGAAACTTTTATTTCTATTCTACGCCAATAAACTCGGATTACTGGTATAGTTATATTAGTTTTAAAAATATCGACGATGATATCTTTTTCTCTAAACTGCTGAATACCGCAAAAGAAATTATCACAAAGAATTGATCAACACTGTTTATATTTCCACGACGATGCTCTAATGGAGCAGCTGTCTATAAGCGCTGATTTCAGCCCATTGTTCTGAATCAGTCTGACTTCGAGTTCCGATGAAATGTGGATGATGCCCAAGGTGGTTGGAATAAGACTTCTGCTGGAGATGCTTGGGTCCCTCAACCGTCAAGCCACAAAGTGTGGGGAATTTTAGTGTTGCTTACATGATCCAAAGGAGTTTCATGCAGTTTCAGATGTGTATTTTTTAATTGCGTGGCTTTTTGTTGCGGAAATCATGTTAATACCAAAGAGAAGACAATTGCTGTCCACAGACCAGTGAAGGTTTTAATTTCAACGTGTGTTTTGTTTTGAACTTTCACTAACGTGTCATGTATTTCAATTGAAAATTGAAATGTGAAAGTTCTTCAGAATAATTAAGAATTTATAAAATACAGCGGTTTCTTACACATTGGCAAGAAATTACGACGCCAAATTTGAAACATTTATGACGAAAGAAGCGTTTCACCAATAGAAAATGCATTGCGATACAATCCACCAGCTTTGTGACACTTTAATCAAGGCCGTCTAGACCATGGCCCACGGTGTATGATATAGTCAGGTGTTACGACTCTGGAAACAAAAATCGCCCGTTAATGTCACTCGCCACCAGATGGTAGGACCAACGTGTGGCCCGATGACTAGACACAACCTATGTTTCCTTACGGGAGGAAGGGGCAGGAGTATCCGTGTTTTAAGAATGCTGTTTTGCTTAGAATTGAAGAAGCAAAACCCGAAACGCTTGGTAAACATGCACTTTTGTGTCTACCAAGTAGGTTGTCGTCAATTATAGCGATATATATTTATGTTTGAATCCCAACGCTTAGTAGGCACGCATTGTATTTCATGTTTCCACACCTGTATGTAGGATAATTTCACTTTTCATAGGTAGAACAACAACTTTAAAACAAATATTTATTTTTGCGCGATTGCTGTGGTTTCACGCGGACCGCCATTTATACATATGAAAATGGCGGCGCGCATGTATGAGGTAAAGAACTAATATTGTCAGAGTTTTGTCGATATCAAAGTATAAATTAGTGATTGTTTGTCATCTGTTGGAGCTGTAAAAGTTGAAAAAGGTTATTTACATGTCGAATAATTTCTCCGATAATTCGATACAAAACACATTGCCCCATATCAAAAAGGTAAGAATTGAACTGATCCTAGTCCGACACACAGCTGCACTATAAATTTTAGTATTCTTCTAAATTAAAAGAGTTGACGTATACTTTAACTTCTGTTTAACTTCTAAGTATTCCTATGAACTATGATGATTAGGGTAAACAATCGGCCCACAACTCCTGCACGCTTCCTGGCAAGCTATGACATTAATGATCTAGTTTTCTGTTATCTCTATAGGGAGTTGTACCACATGACGATCATTCACTGTGCCATGTCCTTATACAGTATCTTCTATGCTCACGGCCGAGCTAATCTGATTATGGAATTGAAGGTACAGAGTGTGTGATTCCTCTGCATTATATAGTTCCAGTCTAAAAGTTCGTATTCGAGCTTGAATTGTGACTAAAAAGTGCACAGTACCAAAGCGAGTATATTTTGGTATACAAAATATTCTCTTTTCATAGTACATAGTTATTCTAGATGTTGCGCGTACGTACCTTTAAAAAATTAAGACTTTAGTTTCGGTTGCGTTAAAAAAATACAGATAATCACATTTAACTGAGTCATTGTCACATGTATCTCTCGGCCACGTGCGTTAGAGAGGAAAATCCTGGAGGATATTTGCTGCTGGTGTGTGGTAAACGGTCAGTCAAGTTCAAGTGTTTTGAGAGGTTAAGCGTTACTCCTTTATTCCTATGGAGGAGGGAGGGGATCGCTGACAGTACAATGAGAGGGAAGTTCACTTTTATTCCGACTACCATCATGGTGACACTCCCTGCAGCGATAGTGGCATACCGTACCTCATTAGTGCGAAGAAATACTGAGAAACCATGACCTTTTTTCGGTGAATCTACTATACCCTCAGGCTAAGTTTGTCGCGAATATAGACTACCATGCTTCAATAGGGCTTCCGCGAAGTGGTACTGCTCCATTGAGGAAGGCATCTCCAGGTATCGTATTCAAACCTCTTTGGTGTTGCTTTGTCTTACTGCACTAATTCTCTCCAGCCGCCCCGGTGGCGCAGTGGTCTAAGCGATGGCCTCTGGTTATTCGTTCGAACGGGGTCCGGGTTCGAATCCCAGTGAGGCATGGATGTTGTGTTTGTCTTACGGCACTGGCTCTCTCCCTTCCCTGGAACCAGTGACCCTAAATTAGGGACGGGCGACTGCTTATAGCCCATTGAGTTGCTCACGGTGGTCGTTAAACCTCCAACCAAAAAAAAAAAATAATTCTCTCCCTTCCCTGCAACCATTGACCCGAAATTAGGCACAGCCACCTGCTTACAGCCCATCTCATAGGCGTAGCCAAGGGGGTGGTCCTCGGGTCCGGACCCCCTGAGGGGACATTTGGCACGAATTTAAAGCGATATATATGTATATATGAGGCTTTCACCAATGATCTAAACCCATGGATCCCCCCCCCCCTTAAAAAATTTCGGGCTGCGCCACTGCCCATGAATATCCTTTAACCCCGAAACGCAGGCCAAATATGACCAAAGGAAAGTTCTTTGTGCCGCCGCCCATTCTTTATTGGCAGGAGGAGACGATTTTGATTCTGCGGTGAGTGGAATGCTATTGCTTCATTGTATATTAGCCACTTCTTTACATCAGCATCTCTGCACCAGATTATTTAAAGTGCACCACGTGCCAGGAGATCGTCTTATATATACCAAATTTTTTCAGCTAGTGAAACTATGAAAGCACATTCAAATATACCTTTTCTTTCGTTTTTTATGATTCATCTGTGATCTGTAGGACCAAAAGACCTAAAGTTCAATTATGCATATTAAAGCATCCTAAGGGCAGTTATGAGCAATAAAGAGAAAGACAAGCCGCAGATCAAGAAAACTATCCATGTAACACCAAATTCAGCGCAGAAAATTTAAAAATTCTAAGCGATCATCGCCTTAGTCCAACTAGTGTCCACACCCTCCAGGGGTGTGTAGATTGCGATTGTTGAAAAGGTGCTACGGCTAAAAAGCACACACAAAAGTTACACACTCGACGATTCTCTGAGCGTGCCTTTAAGCAAGGGATTGTTTCTTATGCGTCCTTTTGTGGCGTATAATTAAGGTGACCAAACATTCTCATTTTCTGAGGACAGTCCTCAATTTCAAAACTTCGTCCTCAGTTCCGTAAAAACCGATCGAGGAAGTCAAATATACTCAATTTCTTATTTTTGTCCTGAATTTTTCAAATTTCCCCCATAAAATTGAAACAGGAAACAATGTGCTAAACAAAAGTAGCAGAACTCAATTGAATCTACCAAATGCAACCAAATTTAGCATCATTTACTTATTTAATTGCGAGAAAATGAACTCAAAGATATGGAATTATTTTCTAAAAGGAATAAATTTTACCTTGAATTAAGTTAGAAATCATGCAATATTAATGGGAGACATGCCGAAGCATCGAACAAAGCCAGCTCGATAATCGTGGTGTTATTTCGTTTCTGTTTTAATTGGATTTAACAAAAGTATTTATAGGATGAGTAATAAATCTCATCTTTTTCACCATCCACTTTCTTCCAATTAAATACGTGGTTCATGATAAATTTGGATGAATTTGATAGATTCCATTGATGGTTCTACAGCTATTATTTAGTACATTTTTCATTAGACTGGTTCTTCAAGTGAAGTTATCGGACTTAAGGCATTCCTTCTCATAGGGAAAACATACAGGTATCCCATGATTTCTCTCCGCTCAGTGTAAAGTAATTTTCTGGCTTCAGATATCTTTTCTTGAACAAAATCACAATGAAATTTCAGTACAAAAATCAAAATGTAGCTTTGTTTGTATGTGCTGCCTCCTATAAGTAGAGTTCAAAATTTATCCGAAGTTATATTCTACATGATAGTATTTAACTGCTACTTTATACTTATTTCACATGAAAATTACCCTTCAGATTCATCGTATGATTTACCATGAAACTGGACAATTACGGCTCAGCTCATAGTATTTTTTACTAATCATCGGCTTTACCATAATGTGTCAGATGTTATCCTCAATCCAGTGGGGTAACTAGCACAACATGCGGCCCACGCAAGATTTACTTTAGCGCTTTTAAGCGCAGTAATTTTCCCAGGATTTCAAGCACGAGGAAGGATGCATTGTTCGCAATGTGTGTGTGGTGAATGGGATGGAGGGAGGGGGTGGGGGAGGTCAGGAAGTCAGGCAGATAGTCTGAAAAAGTAATGCCGGTACATAGAGCTCTGTAGCTTTAACTTTTTAAGTAACAGATTTAACAATACATGTAATTGTTTTGTACAAAACTAAAATAAATCACTTGAAGAAATCACCCTCTTTTACATGGCAGATCCGCGCCTGTCGTGTACGTAATCCTAGGTGACTGACTGACTTTTTTCCCACATCCTCCATGGGGAATCCCATGTAGCCTCGCGCTTTTCCTCAGCAACGCAGAGAGAGGCGTTGGAAACCGATGGTATTACAACTCAGAGCCAAAGGGCTGAATAGCTTCAATTTGTTGGACATCGAGTGCTTTAAAAGTGAAACTTGGCACTTATTTAGGCAAAGCTGAGTGCACCTTAAAAAAAATATGAACCTTTGGGTTCATTGTTTGTTTGTCTTTGTGCGTGTTCGAATTTTTTCAAAAAACTATAACTGGAAGCTGCGGCACGTCCCTTGGATACCTGCGCCCCCCGCAGGTGCAAGGGTGGTATTTACGCCACTGCCTCAATCATATCCTCATTTTCAAATGAAATTGTCTGAGGACAACATGAAATTTTGTCCACAATTACGTTCTCAAAATCTGGTTACCTTACAGACGTATAATAGTCAAATGCAAATTAGTTATGCCGCCCCGGTGGCGTATTTCACAAGTGAATGTACGGAATTGCGATTAAGGCCACTTCCGCCGCGCGATTGGTTCAGAGCCACTCTGGAGAATGCGAGTAGGCGGGGCCTACGAGGAGAGTCATGTGAGTGAGACATGTAACTCTGCACCCGCCATATGACATTTTAATGTTCGGGTATTTTCATTGCGAGAGAGTGTACTTTACTGGTAGGGGAACTTTTGAGTTTTTATATCAGCATGACTTCATGGACTTGTGACTTATCTTTGATTAATCGCAGAAAGCCATGCTTCAGTTATATAGATCTCACAGAGCTGATAGATGTCAGCGCGCATTGCTGTAGAACAGGATTAGTACTGATGTCTTTTGTATGGAGAACCATGAGCTGTTTGACGTTTGTTTGTTTTTTTTTTTTTCGGGGAGAAGGCGGGTTGAAATGTGGAATTGAAGGCATTTTTGATTTAGTTTGGAAGGACAAAAACATGAGGAATTTCCTAAATATTAGAAATATATATGACAGATCACTTACTATTTTATCAGACACAATATATGGCAAACAACATTATGGAGTATTTATTCCAACGGAAGTGTCTTATTTCAACAGAACACTGTCTTTCGTTCGTACTCAGCGTTACATTCAGAGAGTTTTTCCGGGGGGTCAATCGCAAATTTTGAGGGGGCTCAAACTTGTTATTATTTGTTATGTATTTATACATTAATACATAAAGGGATGATACATGTACTCCAGACACCATGAAAGATACCAGTACCAGAGTTCCTCCAGTCCTTCCAGCAGAAGTTGCACATGCAATCAAGAACATGAAGCGGGGAAAAGCTCCAGGAGAAGATGGAATTACTGTAGACATCATGCAAGAAGCAAGTGGAGAAATCGAAGCAGTACTCGCCCAAATTTTCACTCGATGCCTTAATGAAGGAAAGATTCCTGAGGATTGGAACACCGCTACAATGATCCTGCTACATAAGAAAGGTGACATTGAGGATCTCGGAAACTACAGACCTATCAGCCTCCTATCAGTAGTTTATAAAATCTTCACTAAAGTTCTTTCACACCGCTTGAAGGTGACACTGGACATGGCTCAACCGAGAGAACAAGCTGGATTCAGGAGTGGCTACAGCACAATAGATCATATCCACGTACTGAGAGAACTAATTGAAAGAGCGAGGGAATATGAACTTCCATTGTGCATGGCTTTTATCGATTATGAAAAAGCCTTTGATTCGGTGAAACCATCAGCAGTTACAATGGCTCTGAAAACCTGCGGTATTGAAGATGCATACATTAATATTATTAATAACATCTATGAAAATGCAAGTGCAAAGATTAGGCTGTTTGAAAATACAACACACATAAAAATTGGAAAAGGAGTGAGACAAGGTGACACCATATCTCCGAAGCTCTTTAATGCCACATTGGAGGGTGTTTTTCAGTCACTGAGCTGGGAAACCAAGGGGATAAAGATTAATGGAGATTATCTAACCCACCTTCGTTTTGCTGATGACGTAGTCATTTTTGCAACTACCCCATCAGAGCTACAGAGTATGATCCAGGAACTTGCTGACAAGAGTAAAGAAGTGGGATTAAAAATGAACTTTCAGAAGACAAAAGTGATGTTCAATGCTTTTACAAGAAATGAAGATTTATCGATTGATGGAGAAAAGCTGGAGATAACAGACACGTACGTTTATCTTGGACAGCAGATATCAAGTGAGGGTCACATTGGTGAAGAAATTAATCGGCGTACAAAACTTGCCTGGAGAGCTTTTGGAAGAAACAGCATAATTTTCAAGAGCAATATGCCATTATGTCTTAAAAGAAAAGTGTTTGATCAATGCATCCTTCCAGTGCTTACGTATGGTGCAGAGACGTGGACCTTAGCTAAAAGAGACATACAAAGGCTGCAGACAACTCAAAGATGCATGGAGAGGTGCATGCTTGGTGTAACCAGGAGAGATAAGAAGAGGAACACGTGGATCCGAAAAATGACAGGAGTGGAAGACATCATGATCAGAGTTAAATCCCTGAAATGGCAATGGGCTGGACATACTGCCAGAAGGACAGACCATCGATGGACAGCCGAAATTTTAGATTGGATTCCAAGGGACAGGAAAAGACCCAGAAGAAGACCACATGGGAGATGGGTGGATGAAATTCGAAAGTATGCGGGAGTGACATGGAGAAGACTGGCACAAGACAGACCGTTGTGGAGGAAACTTGGGGAGACCTTCGTCCAGCAGTGGATTGATAATGGTTGACAATGATGATGATGATGACATATTATATTATTGGCCACCCCGGTGGCTTCTGATCGTTCGTCCGAAAGGGGTCCGGGTTTGAATCCCGGTGAGGCATGGATGCAGTGTTTGTCTTACAGCACTGGCTCTCTCCCTTCTCTGGAACCAGTGACTCTAAATTAGGGACGGGCGACTGCTTATAGCCCACTGAGTTGCTCACGTGGTCGTTAAATCTCCAATAAAAAAAATATTATATTATTTATATATACATTAATACATATAACAAATTTTCTGAAATCTACACATGCAAGTGATTAAAAAAGTTATACCTTTATTTTAATTCAGTAATGCACCACGGATTTCACCATGCTGCGGTGGTGTAAAATATTAAGGATTCCAGTAAGATAACGCTGCTGTGCTGGAGAAAATCCCCCCCCCCCCAAACATTAGGAGTGGCAAAAATATTTTAATCTTACAACAAACGTTTTTCTGATTATTAAGGAATCATTACAGTGTTACCTGAAAACGTATGGTGCAAACCATTCCGCTGCCACTTGGTTTCAGCCCCTTTGGATTATTTAGGTCAGCACATAGTAGTAAAAAAAACAACTAATTAATCGTTTGAAATTCCTGGATTTCCTTTTGGCACAGAGCGTAAACCACCTACCGCCAGAAAAAGAAATATGGGAATCATTTTTAATAATTTACTGTCGTTAAAAATTAGGTAGCGCAAATATTTTGTTGTATTGGAAGCCCTAACGTCACGTTTGCTACATTGAGGCTTACTTAACCATATACATGGGAAGTCGGCATCCAGAAGACTGAAATAAAGCTGAATGCCAGCTTCCAAAATATGATGACATATTGCAGTGCAAGCAGCATGCCGTTGGTGATGACAAATCCACAGTAAACTTAACTATCAAATACAAAGCTCTAAAAAATTTACCGAATTGTGAAATAATGCTTTGTTTTCTTGTTTGCCCCTCTTGCAGATCAAGATTAACTTGTTTTCTTCTACCCTCCTGATTTTTATCTGGAGAAAATATTGAGTAATTCTCGTAGGACTTCATAATAAATTTTTAACATGGACAATTGTTCCATTTATAAACAAATTTACAAAAGCATTTTCATCTAGAGCAACAAATTTTTCTATAGAGTATATATATTTTCATAACTACTTTGATTTCAGAGCTACATTTAAAAAAGTTATTTAAAGTGTTAACACTTTGTGTGAAGTCATTTATGGCTCTAATTAACAACGGAAATTCCGTTTTTTTTTCTCGAGGTATTGTATACATTATTGGCTGCATTGACTTGTCGGATTTAGAAAACGTAAATATACATGCCGATGGCAATTTTAGTTTTAGTGTATAAAACAAAGCAATTAATTTAATACTTAAAATAATCTTAATGCTACTGAGATATGAAGTCCATGTGAATGATTTTTTTTATTATAATATTTTTCCCCGTTTTCTTAAAGTTTTAAAATTAGTTTCTTCAAATTTTCATCCATAAACAAAAAATCAGACAAAATATAAAGGGTGATAACTCAAAAACCTACGGGGGTTCCATGGGGGTTCCATGGTTCCATGGATTTTCGGGGTAGCTAAGACCCCCCAAAAAGATGCCTGAATACATCACTGGTCGTACTTCGTGCAATTAAGTAGTTCTTCGCTAATACAAAATCACTCTATTTGATTTGATTTTCTAGCTAGACCTCCTCACATTCAGAGGAAAAAACTTGATCGTCAGAATATTTCGTTGTGGAGACATACTTTTCATTGTTAAAGGTCCTTTTAAGGGTAATAGAAAGGACCTTTAAAAGCATACTTTTTAGTATCCTTTTTCACAACAGCACGAGTCATGATGGGTAGTTGACGTGCTGCCGTCTATTGGCCGATACGGAGTATGGTATTCAATTAGTTAGTTATTAAAGTCGTCTTCAATTTTAATATTAAGATAGATTTCGACTAGTATTCATCTGAGAAACTGTAGATATTCCTTATGATATCGTGCGCAAAATTACTTTACCGTATTATTCAACATGATCATTTGTCACATTCCTCACTGAATTTCTTAGGAAGCAGAACTTTCCAGAATAAAACTTTTCACGATATAATTCAATATGATCATTTCTCACATCTGTTAAGTAACCTCATACTGAACTTCTTAGAAAGCAGAACTTCCCACGATATAATTCAGTATGAATTATTTCATACTGAATTATAATCAAAAGTTGTAGAACTCATTCAGTATGAATTATTTGTCACATATGTTAAGTAACCTCACAATGAATTTCTTAGCAAGCAGAACTTCCCCAGATAAAAAGAAAGTGTTCGTGTCACATGACTCTCCTCATAGGCCCCGCCCACTTGCAATCTCTAAAGTAGCTCTGAACCAATCGCGTGGCGGAAATGGCTCTAATCGCAATTTCGTACATTCACTTGTGAAATACGCACCCCGGTGGCGCAGTGGTCTAAGTGATGGTTTCTGATCATTTGTCCGAGATGGGTCTGGGTTCGAATGCCGGTGAGGCATGGATGTTGCGTTTGTCTTACGGCACTGGCTGTCTCCCTTCCCTGGAACTAGTGGCCCTAAATTAGGGACGTGTGACTGCTTATAGTCCATTGAGTTGCTGATGGTGGTCGTTAAACCTCCAATAAAAAAATAGTTATTGACTTCAGTCCTTATTTTTTAGTGATTGATCATTGAAATAAAAAATAACATTCTGAACTTTGTAAAGTTTAGACATCTATGGGGTGGGGTTGATAGCTTCAACCTCTGGAAACAGTCTAATGACACACCTGCAGGCAGCTGACAGAGTGATCAATGGCGAAGGGTGGGTAATCCTAAGAATTGCGCCAAGGATAGCTCTTGGCTTAAGCAGCGGATGAGGCATTTTTTTCTGTTAGCAACTCGATGGGCTATAAACTAAAGTGACCTGTTTTTTTAGAACGAAATTGAGGATATATTGGCACGTTGTCCTCAATTTCAATGAAAAATTGAAGACAATTTCGTTTCCAAATGAGGACATCTGACGCATGATAGTAAAGCAAAAGATTAAGAAAGAAGGTTACGAATTGTACCATAATTGCTAACTTTCATGGGAAAACATACGACGAACTTGAAGTATGGTTTTCATCTGAAATAAGTTTAAAACAGCCATAAAATACTATCATGCAGAATATTTCTTCTGATAATTTTAAAATGTTACTCATAGGGAGCAGCACATGCAAATAAAGCTACATTTTGATTTTGTACCGAAATTTCATTGTTATTCCGTATAAGAAAAAATATCCGAAGCCAGAAAATGACTTTCCACTGAGCGGAGAGAAATCATGGGATACCTGTATGTTATCTCTATGACAAGGAATATGACCCAAAAACTTCACTTGAAGAAACAGTTTATTGAAAAATGTACTCAACAAAAGTTGTAGAACTCATTTGAAAAGTTTGAATTATTTTTAATTGCCACTGTTTCAATTTTTGGAGGAAATTTCGAAAACAGAGGGCAAAAATAAAGAAATGATGACATTTAACATCCTCAGTCAGTCTTTTTTTTGCTTGAAGATAGAACGACCACCGTGAGCGCAACTTAATGGCCTATAAGCAGTCGCCCGTCCCTAATTTAGGGTCACTGGTTCCCAGTGCTGGGGAAACTACTTTTGAAAAGTAGTTATCCACAACTACACTTACAATTTCAAAAAAGTAGTTCGCTACAAATAAAACTAATTTTCCTGAAAAGTAATTTCGCTGCAACTACATCTTATAAATGTAGTTTCGCTACAATTACGTTTTAAAAGTAGTTTAAAAAACTTTGTGAATAAAAACACATATGAATGTATTTACGAATCGGAGGAGTTTTCAGATGCTGGTCGTAGTAAATAAGTAGAGCTATCGCAGTGTGATTAAACGTATTTGGATAAAATACATAAAATTTTATTGAAATATATGAAATTAAAAATTTGCATATTCATTTAAATAAAGACAAATGATCATAACGTATCTTCAGTGTGTTCTGATGCATACCTGTTCCAGTCCGAATTAATATAATAAAAATTCCGATGCTCATATTCAGCAGTCTTAATAACTGCGGTTCACTTTATCATTGCCAAGATATGCCAGTAGAAAATTTATACGACGTGTAGTATTTACATTCATACAATACAATGACGTGACGTATGCATAGGAAGATGAGCAAAATGAAAACATATACTACAATATACGAGTCCATTTAGTTCTGTAACAATTGCATTTTCAAATGTTTATAGATGAGTAATGATCTCATGAGAACATCAGAAGCGTTACAAAACAGGCGTTCCACTGAAGCACTACTGCTGTTTTTTTCCGATGTAAATTATTTGGAGTTAACGGCCTTTCGGCTTTGCACTGATTTATATGAGCCTGTAAGATTTTCAGTGACTTATTTATGTTAAGTGATGTATCATTTATGGCATGGGTTACAAAATTTAAATAACTTTTAGACCAAAATATTGAACATATGTATCATGTAGGTTTTTGCATTTTGATCATAAATTACGAATATTTCCCATGAACATAATTTTGTGAAATAAAGGAAATCAATAGTTTTATTGAACGCAAATTTGGAGCAACATTTATGTTATAGGTGGATTCAGTTTTGAGCGCCTTACTGAGAAGTAAGAAAAACTGTCGATGCAATAAGCCTGTTATTTGCATTAAAACAAAAGAACAGAAAAAAGGCGTTAGAGAAAGATGGAGAGAGAGGAAACTTGAAAAATCTTCAAGACTGGTGCTACTGAATGAAAAAAAAATTTTTTGAACCTGATACTAGAAACGGATACATTGTCTCTTTTTTTTTCTTTACGCTGGTTAACAGAAGAGTTATGAAAAGTTAAAAAACTGAAAAATATTTTGTGAATTTTCAGCTGCCCGATGAAAACGCATTTTTTTCAGTCGTTCTTTAAACTTGGAAATATTGGGGTAAATAGAGATGCACATTAACCTCCCAACCAAAGAAACTTTAGAAAAATAGCATGGATCATATTCTTATTCGCCAGTTCAAATGAAAATGAAAAAAAAAAAAAGGAAAGAAAGATTTGGGCCGCTGATGCAATGGTATTGTGCCTGTGCCCCAAAAAATGGATAGGCGGTAGGAAAAAATCCTACTTGCTGTACGTCATCTATCCACGTGGAAATTGGGTGGATGAAATTCGAAAGAATGCCGGAGTGACATAAAAGAAAATGTCTCAGGGACTGAAAATGGTTGACGATTGAAGTTGATTACATATATACTCTATAATGCATACTTTTATTACATTAACCTTTCTCTCTTTTTTTTTTACTTTTCAGAATGACACTTAAAACTATATTTTGAATTAAATGAATTTTCTAGTCTAAAGCTTTGCTTCATACCGATAAAATTTTCATGAAGGAAACATTAGGAGCATAAACATTTGGATGACATTGCATTTTAGCATGAGTTCTATGTCTACTGAATGATAGTTATATTGAAAAGCGCTAATATAAATAGTTTGATGTTTCTAATAGATACGAGGAATCGTGTTATGAAATTAATAACATCAATTGTAGTACGTGATGTATCAACGTGTAGTGGATGCTGTAATAAGAAGTAAATTAGAAACACATAGGTTCCGTTAGTAGTGAAGAATGCTCAGATATGTTTTTGAGAACTCCAAGTAAACTATTGAACAAAGAAATTAAAAAGAAAACCTCATGCATGCATGAAAATAAATAAATAAAATATGCGCATAGACATAATAGAAAGAAAAATTGTGAAGCAATGGCTTGGAGATGAAGTTTCAAAGTTAGATATCATGATTTTGAAGCCGAAAGGCTATTTGCCTTCTTTACCAGAAGCGTGCAAAGTAATACAATTTCCTTTTGTTGTTTCGCTTTTTAATTCACAACAATTATAGGAGACTGCCTAAAGAAGTTCTGTTTGAGCATTCATTTAGCATCATGAAATATATAACATTATTAAGGTGGTTCCACCTAAAATATCTGCCTTATGTTTCCAATGGTAAAACTTCTTTACATATTTCCTTTGCAATAATGTATTCCCAAAGATGAAAATTTGCACATCGATAAAACTAACTGTAAGTTAGTTTTATCAATGGGATACTTAATACTTGCTAAAACATAACCATAATTAAGCAATCCAACATTTGTTTGTCTACTGACGTCATCAATGATCAATGTACAGGCAGCGCCATTTATTAACAAGTCTGAACATTACTCAAAGAAAAATGATTGATTATAATTATGGTTATGTTTTAGCAAGTATTAAGTATCCCATGATATAACTTAAGGTTAGTTTTATCGATGTTAAAATTTTCGTCCTTGGAAATACATTAATAATTGCTAAGAAAATATGCAGAGAAGTTTTGCCATTGGATACATAAGGCAGAGAATTTAGGTGGAACCACCTTAAAGCACTTACTTTGTCTCTAAACATTAAGTTGAGGACTCCGTTTTTACTAAAACCTTGGGTCATTTGCCGTGACTTGTAGTTTCAATCTAAGCTTCTCACCTTCTTTTGTAATCTTTCCCTGGAAATAATATTGTTTTATTATTTTAAGTGCAAGATAGTTAGCTAGTTTTTTACTTGTTTGATCTCTAAATATAAAATTGAGAGACTTAGTTTTTACTAGGCCCTTGTGTCATTCACCAGAGTATGTATGGCTCTAAAGTGAAGGTTTCGGGTCAAACCTACATATGGTTTGCTAAATCGTGTTTCTTTTCCGAAACTTTTTATCCTCGAGATTTGTAATTTTCTAAACCCTAAAATACATGAAGAGGGAATTTCTTTCCATCATATTTAATTTAATTTATTTTTTCTCCCGTTGCACATAGAGGGGTGAGAGAATATTTGTATTGCACATAGAGGGGTGAGGGTATTATGAGTTCGTAATACAGCCATGTGTATTACGAACTCATAATACTGCGGGAAAAACCATCCAAAATTAAAAGTTTTGTTCTCGGCAACTTCTCTTAAGAATAAACAAATGGCCATATTAAAATGATTTTTGACATTACTTAGAGTGTGAAATACGAATTTCATGCAACTAGATCACGCAGTTTGCAAGCAACTGAAGCCGAAAGATATTTTACACGTAGGGCAAGCGACGTTTCTATTCAGTTATTTCATATCCCCCAAGATTACGATAATGAGGTTTTCTTTAATCGTAAGTTAAAAGACGCAATGTCTAATTTATATCCAACGAGATAGAAATACGTACAGTGATTGCATCGGGAAATGGGTGAAGTCACCGGAAACAAGTGGCAGCCATGTTTGATGCGGTACAGAACAAACTTCCGTTCCGTGTTACGAAAGGGACTTTTCGCAATATATGGTTTGATGTTAAATGAGGATAAAACTCACAAATTTTGTTAGGCTAAAACTTTAACGTATCAAATAATGCTTTTTATCATTAGTGGGCGGCAATAGTGTTTTAAAAAGAAAATTATATTTTAATGGATGCAGCTTGCTTTCGTTGAATAAAACCTCAAACCATAATTTTTTGGCATTTCACAAAAATTTTTGGAGCACATTTTGAGTGAAATACAAGTCACCGGTAATACAGTAAATGAAAAAAAAAAAAAAAGAAAGAAGAAAAACTACAGTTGAAATCAATCCGCAGTTTCGGTAAAAATCTTAGATATTCATCGGTCATCACCATCAGAACGCTGAATCATCCTGCAGCTTTCCACTCCAAATATTTAATGATAGTTTTAAATTAAAAAAAAAAAAAGTTCGAAGAAAAACGGAAAACAAACAATGAGTTTACACAAGAGGCACCAATATTAAAATACTTTTACCAACTGCCCCTCTCTTATATAATCAGAAGAAAACTCCTACTTAACTGGTTTTTATTTAATAAAAATTAAAAGTCCTTAACACTGGGCATGTTTCTAATCTGTTAGTTACCTTTAACATTCGACAACACAGATCTGTAAGACTTATTCGTGGGTAAGCAAGGCAATTGTGGTAGCTTGCGCATAATAAAGATATCTCCCAGCACATACACTAAATACTTCACACAATGTAATTCTCTCCCTCTCTTTCTGTATATATATATATATATATATATAGGGATCTAAGGTCAGGTGATGCGTAACATCACAGACTCTCCTTGACAAATGTCAACCCCGCCTTCTCGTGGTGCATCCTGTTCCCACTAAAGGGGCTCTGACGACCGCCAATAGCGGTATAACTATACAATCGGGATTAGAGGAAATTCTATCACACACTCACCAACCCGCTTGGCCAGCGTGGTGAGTTATGGCCAAACCCCTCCAAAATGACTCCACAACTTAAATCTTGGCCCTCAGTCTCCGGCAGCTGGAATGTACCTGGCCAAGGCAGCGGCCAGTGCGACATGAAGGCAGAGGGTGCTAAGAATCCCCGGAGGACCGGACTAGGCTGCCATCTGATGCTGATCTTGGCAACGTACAATGGACGCTCCCTATCTTCTGATTCAAATCTTCTTGAATTGGAAGAGGAACTACAAAGGATCAAGTGGGACATCGTGGGGCTAAGTGAGGTAAGGAGAAAAGGAGAAGATCTCATCGAACTGAAAAGTGGACATCTCTTCTACTATCGTGGGACAGATACTGGCAGAACTAGTGGTGTTGGATTTATAATAAACAAGAAACTGAAGGATAAAGTGGTAGAAGTTGAAAGTTCCTCTGACAGAGCTGCACGACTCGTTATCCAACTATCGAGAAGATACCAGGCTCAGATTATACAAACTTACGCACCCACCACAAGTCATCCTGAAGAAGAAATTGAAGAATTTTATGAGGAAATTTATCATCTAAATCATAAAGGTAAGCAGCACTTGAAAATAATTATGCGAGATTTCAATGCAAAAATAGGGCAACGGCAACAGAATGAAACTTCAGTAGGTAAATTCGGTCACGGCAACAGAAACCAGCGTGGAAATACTCTCGTTGAGTTTGCAGAGGCAGAAGGGTTTTTCATCTTGAACTCCTTCTTCAAGAAAAAGCCACACAGGAAATGGACATGGAGACATCCAAATGGGATGACAAGTGAAATTGATTTTATTATGTGTAACAAAAAATTCGTCATAGAAGACTGCAGTGTGCTAAACAAGTTCAATACAGGTAGTGACCATAGATTGGTGAGATGTAAGATGCACCTCAACACTAAACTTGAACGTGGCAAGCTCATAAGACAAACAAAATCTATTGACATAACCAACCTTAAAAAACACCATAATACCTTCAAGTTGGAACTGAAGAACAGGTTCTCTGCTTTAGAAGGCCTAACATCGAAAGAAGTGGACATCTCTGAAGTTAACAGAAAAATAACCAAAGCTCTTATGGAAACAGCAACAAAATTAGCTGGGTCTAAGAACAAGTTGCATGTAAATAAATTATCAGGAAAAACGAAAATGTTGATGCAAAAAAGAAGAGAGATGAGGACAACTAAAGAAGATGTGACTTCCAAAGTGGAATATATAGAGCTATGCAAGACAGTACGAAAAAGTATCACTGAAGACGTAAGAAAATTCAACTGTGAACTAGTGAGGAAAGCAATTGAAAACAACCAAAGCCTGAAGATAGCAAAGGGACATCTCAGTAAGGGAAGAAAACAGAATATGGCACTGAGAAAAGAAGATGGTTCTGTAACAAGAAATAGAGGCGAAATTTTGACAAGAGTGAAAGATTTCTACTCCAAATTATATGAAAGGGATGATACATGCACTCCAGACATCATGAAAGATACCAGTACCAGAGTTCCTCCAGTCCTTCCAGCAGAAGTTGCACATGCAATCAAGAACATGAAGCGGGGAAAAGCTCCAGGAGAAGATGGAATTACTGTAGACATCATACAAGAAGCAAGTGGAGAAATCGAAACAGTACTTGCCCAAATTTTCACTCGATGCCTTAATGAAGGAAAGATTCCTGAGGATTGGAACACCGCTACAATGATCCTGCTACATAAGAAAGGTGACATTGAGGATCTCGGAAACTACAGACCTATCAGCCTCCTATCAGTAGTTTATAAAATCTTCACTAAAGTTCTTTCACACCGCTTGAAGGCAACACTGGACATGGCTCAACCGAGAGAACAAGCTGGATTCAGGAGTGGCTACAGCACAATAGATCATATCCATGTGCTGAGTGAACTAATTGAAAGAGCGAGGGAATATGAACTTCCATTGTGCATGGCTTTTATCGATTATGAAAAAGCCTTTGATTCGGTGAAACCATCAGCAGTTACAATGGCTCTGAAAACCTGCGGTATTGAAGATGCATACATTAATATTATTAATAACATCTATGAAAATGCAAGTGCAAAGATTAGGCTGTTTGAAAATACAACACACATAAAAATTGGAAAGGGAGTGAGACAAGGTGACACCATATCTCCGAAGCTCTTTAATGCCACATTGGAGGGTGTTTTTCTGTCACTGAGCTGGGAAAACAAGGGGATAAAGATTAATGGAGATTATCTAACCCACCTTCGTTTTGCTGATGACATAGTCATTTTTGCAACTAGCCCATCAGAGCTGCAGAGTATGATCCAGGAACTTGCTGACAAGAGTAAAGAAGTGGGATTAAAAATGAACTTTCAGAAGACAAAAGTGATGTTCAATGCTTTTACAAGAAATGAAGATTTATCGATTGATGGAGAAAAGCTGGAGATAACAGACACGTACGTTTATCTTGGACAGCAGATATCAAGTGAGGGTCACATTGATGAAGAAATTAATCGGCGTACAAAACTTGCCTGGAGAGCTTTTGGAAGAAACAGCATAATTTTCAAGAGCAATATGCCATTATGTCTTAAAAGAAAAGTGTTTGACCAATGCATCCTTCCAGTGCTTACGTATGGTGCAAAGACGTGGACCTTAACTAAAAGAGACATACAAAGGCTGCAGACAACTCAAAGTAGCATGGAGAGGTGCATACTTGGTGTAACCAGGAGAGATAAGAAGAGGAACTCGTGGATCCGAAAAATGACAAGAGCGGAAGACATCATGATCAGAGTTAAATCCCTGAAATGGCAATGGGCTGGACATACTGCCAGAAGGACAGATCATCGATGGACAGCCGAAATTTTAGATTGGATTCCAAGGGACAGGAAAAGACCCAGAAGAAGACCACATGGGAGATGGGTGGATGAAATTCGAAAGTATGCAGGGGTGACATGGAGGAGACTGGCACAAGACAGACCGTTGTGGAGGAAACTTGGGGAGACCTTCGTCCAGCAGTGGATTGATAATGGTTGACAATGATGATGATATATATATGTATATATATACTCCTTGACAAATGTCAACCCCGCCTTCTCGTGGTGCATCCTGTTCCCACTAAAGGGGCTCTGACGACCGCCCATAGCGGTATAACTATACCATCGGGATCAGAGGAAATGCTATCCCACACTCACCAACCCGCTTGGCCAGCGTGGTGAGTTATGGCCAAACCCCTCCAAAATGATTCCACAACTTAAATCTTGGCCCTCAGTCTCCGGCAGCTGGGAGGAGACTGGCACAAGACAGACCGTTGTGGAGGAAACTTGGGGAGACCTTCGTCCAGCAGTGGATTGATAATGGTTGACAATGATGATGATGATGATATATATATACTATCTACCAACAAGTAATTGGACACCCCTGCAATCGACGATACCTGCGGTCCTGATACACGTCACGGCCGCCGCCGTTAAATATCGTGTGGGAAACAACAACGCAACCAAAGCCACAGATGGCTTAGTGGTTATCGAGTCGGACTATCAATGCAAGGTCCTCAGGTTCGAACCTGGGCTGATCTTTCAGAGACGGTACGATTTTCTAACAATCGCTGAATATCCGCCGTGCATCGGACGACCACGTTAAGTGACGGCCCCCGGCCGGACCCACTGGTTAAATGGGTATCCTTTCCTATGTCCCCCCTGAAATTCTCTCACCCATCTATGTGCAATATCGTACTTGTTCGGTGGTGCCATCTACTGTACTCTAATCTCACTACAAACTGTTCTGTCAAAGTCGCTAGACTTGCTCTTATTCCTTCCGTTTCTGTGTCCTACCCAAAAGGTGATCTCGCTGTAGGTGGCTGGGACCTAAACTCTACTCACTGGGACGGAAGTTCTACAAGAAAAAATGACAAATACTGTAACAACGCAACCAGTCGCATGTGAGATGCCACGCAGTTCGGAGCTCTCTGATTTCGAGAAAGGTGTAATCATCGGGTATCACAGAAATGGCCAATCCATACGTGATATATCCAGCGAGTTGAAGTACCTAAAATCAACAGTGGCCTACGTGATTGGCAAGTGGAAGATGAGAGGTGACTGTCGGAATGTGCTCCGACCCGGCAGACCCACAAAACTGGGAATTAGAGACCGACGGGTGCTGGCCAGAGAAATTGGGAAGAACCGCACCGAATCGATGGGCCACATCCGCGAGGAGTTTCAACAGGCATCCGGGAGTGTTCTTTCGATGAATACCATCCGTAAAGAAGCCCATCTGCTCGGTTATCATGGACGTGCCACAAGCCTTTGATCACCAAGTCCAATAGCTCGGCTAACGTGGTGTAAAGAACGTCGACAGTGGACAGTTGAACAGTGAAAACAGGTTCTCTGGAGTGACGAATCAAGGTTCACTCTCTACCGTTCGGATGGCAGGGTCTGGGTTTGGCGTCTGTCTGGAGAACACCTCCTGCCGGAATGTATTGTGCCAACTGTGAAGTTCGGCGGCGGTGGAATTATGCTGTGGGGGTGTTTCTCCTGGCATGGCACTGGACCCTTGGTCCCAATTCCTGGTAGACTCAACGCCGACACCTACTGCACCATTTTGGATGACCATAGGCTTCTTACGATGTGGCAATTTTACGGGATGGACCTTTCAGGATGACAATGCCACCTGTCATGTTGGGAGGTCCACCACGGCTTGGTATGGTGACAATCGAATGGACTGGCCTGCGCAGAGTCCTATCGAGCACCTCTGGGACGAGTTGGAGCGTCGACTAAAGGGGTGCCCCCACCATCCGAAATCGGTCTCCAAGCCGAGTGGAAGAAAATACCGCTAGCCGTCGTACAACGCCTGGTTGAGAGTATACCCCGGAAGGTCGCAGCTGTAATCGCCGCTCGTGGAGGCTCCACCAACTATTGAAGGTGAATAAACTTCGTTTTCCTTTGCTATCACAGGTGCCCAATTACTTGTTGGTAGATAGTTTATATAAGACCCTGAAGAAGACCCCATGGCAGATGAATGGATGAAATTCGAAAGCATGCATGAGTGACAAGGAGGAAACAAGATCAAGACGGACAATTGTGGAAGAAACTTATATATACACTGAAGAGCAATTGAATTAGATACTGCTGGCGTTATGCAAATGTGTCGCTGTGGACGGCCCTGTAAACGGAAACGACATGACGTATGTAGCGATCCGACAATATAAGGAGTGATGCGACGGGAATCAGTAAGAGTCGGACGCAGTATGGGTAAGACGAAGGATCTAAGCGCATTTGATCGTGGGCAAATTGTCGGGGCCCAACGAATGGGTCACTCCATCTCGGAAATCATGCAGGCACTGGGATTTTCACGAGCCAATGTGTCACGGGTGCACCGTGAGTATATCGAATCCGGTAAAACCATCCCTGCAAGGGCAAACTGCTGTGGACAACAGCGTGTGGATGAGCGGCGTCATCGTCGGCTAGCTCACATTGTAACAGCGGATAGACGGGTCACCGTGCAAGAAATCACTCGGAAATTTAACGCTGGTGCGTAAAAACGTGTAAGCAGCCACACCATCGAGAACCATCACCTCGCTATGGGGTGCAGAAGCCGTCGTCCCACGAGGGTACCGCTGCTGACCGCACATCACAGGGTGCAAAGATTAGCATAGGCGCGGAAACATCGCCACTGAACCCTAGACATGTGGAAAAATGTTGCCTGGATTGATGAGTCGAGATTCACGTTGGTACATGTGGATGGCAGGATACGAGTACGGCTCAAACCACATGAAGCGATGGATCCTTCTTGCCAGCAGGCTACCCTTCAAGCTGGTGGAGGTGGCATTCTCGTCTGGGGACTATTTACGTGGACTGAAATGGGACCCCTGGTACGTGTGACATCGTCCCTCACAGGTCAACGTTACCGGGATATCCTGGACGACCATTTGCTCCTGTATGTGCGTCTTCAACATCCCACTGGGGACCTCATCCTGCAAAAAAACAATGCACCGTGCCATCACTCCCGAATTGTATTCGAATGGTTGGATGAACACTCCACCGATGTGACCTCGCCGCTTCCTTGGCCAGCTAGGTCACCTGACCTCAATCCCATCGAGTACATGTGGGATGCCATCGAGAGATACGTTCGAGGCTCTGACCTCCTCCATCCAAATCTTCGTGAACTGTGGGAGCTTGTCCAGGAGTCGTGGATCCGTATGGCTTCCCAACGCTTCCGGTGTCTAGTCGAGTCCATGCCGAGACGAATCGCTGCCGTCATCAGGGCGAAAGGTGTTGCTACACGTTACTAGTCAGGTATCTCTAATTCAATTGCTCTTCAGTGTATATCAGTAAAAAGGAGTAAAGCACACGCACTCACGTAATTAGACCACATCAACACTGCACCCTGTTGCAGGAAATAGACGTAGTAGAAATAAACATAGAATTAACCACAAGCAACCAACTTTCATGACTCTAAACACAAATGACATAAAATAAAACAACTCAGGAACCCCAAACCACTCTTCTGGGAGAGACATCTGAAGCCCCGGAGTTAAATCATAGTTTAGATGTTACAGAAAAAGACCCAGAAGACCTCATGGGAGATATGTGGATGAAATTCGAAAGCATGTCAGGAGACCATGTGTAGGCATGGAGGAGAGGCTCAAGACATACAATTGTGGAAGAAACTTGGGGAGACCTCCATTCAGCAGTGGATTGATTGATAATGGTTGACAATGATGAAAAATTGATAATGATATATATATATATATAATTATATTGTAATGATAATGGTTGTCAATGATGATGCTATATACGTACTTATATATCATCATTATCAACCAAATATAGCATCATCATTGTCAACCATATACACTGGCGGAAAGTGAAAAAAGAACACCAAAAAGGAGACGTCTGATACCAACGAAATTTATATAGCATAATAACGGAATACAGAAGATAACGTGATCAAAACATTATGGCAAAATACAACTGTATTTGTTGGTATACTGAAAAATAACATTTCTGTGTAACATGGTTAGTACGAGGTTGAACCGTCATGAACTGCGTCACACTGTGCAATTCTGGCATGGAGTCTGTCGTACAGATGTTGGATGTAAGTTTGGGGTTTTGAGTTCCAAGCATTCTTAACCTGGACGCGTAAATCGGGGATGGTCGTGGCTGGCCGTGGAGACCGGATAAGTCGTTGTCCCATAAAATCCCACACGTGTTCAATGGGGGACAAATCCGGTGAACGTGCAGGCCATGGAAGTTGTCTCACACCCTGAAGTGCATGTTGCGCTGCACGTCCCGTGTGTGGGCGTGCGTTACCTTGCTGGAAAACACCACGATGGACCGACCTCACAAATGGCACAACAACGGACTGAATGATGTTGTTGATGTAGGAGGTGCTGTTTAACGTACCCGGTACAAACACTAATTGTGTACGGAGTGATAGCTGATCGCTCCCCACACCAGGAAACCATGTCTAGGCCCTGTGTGTCGCTGGCGGATGCAAGAAGGGTGGAGACGCTTCCTTGGGAGTCTGCGAACATGCATACGGCCATCGGAGGCTCCCAAGCAGAATCTGCTTTCATCGCTGAACACGACAGATCGCCATTGCGTTCTCCAGTGCAGAGGTTGGCGACACCACTGCACCCGTTCCTCAAGGTGGGCTGCAGTCAGAGGTACACATGCCAGAGGCACACGTGCACGTAGTCCTGCATCCAGTAGACGGTTGCGGATTGTTCGCACAGTCACCTCAGGTACAACGGCAGTTCGGATTTGCGTCGCAGTGGATGTTCTGCTTGACAACGCCGCTCTTCTTATGCGTCGATCGGTCCGCTCATCAGTCCGTCTGTAACTCCCGGTTCCACGTTTTCTCGTGTGGGAATGTTCCTCTGACCATCTACGCCATAATCGTACCACCACCGATACTTCCCGTCCAATTCACCCCGCAATACGACCAGCCTGCCCCGCGGAGTCAGACTAGACGACCTCGCTCAAAGTCCGATAACTTCTGAAATCGTACACGTCTTCCATGTTCAGGCATTGCAGCTTCTTAAGGTTTTCGCACGTGTCCGTACGCCGACGACTGATTACATTCACTTCGCCGTACTCCTTAAATATCACCGACGATAATTTGCATATTATGAGGTGCGGTGGCGTAAGCGCTCACCGGTTGGTCCCGAAACTAACATCACACCTACGTAAACTCGACCCCATTACCATATGTAAATTTCATGATCTTCCACAAATTCCTTCTTGGTGTTCATTTTTCACTTTCCGGCAGTGTATATATATATATATATATATTTACCTAATGAAACTTCAGTAGGTAAATTCGGTCATGGCAACAGAAACCAGCGTGGAAATACTCTCGTTGAGTTTGCAGAGGCAGAAGGGTTTTTCATCTTGAACTCCTTTTTCAAGAAAAAGCCACACAGGAAATGGACATGGAGACATCCAAATGGGACGACAAGTGAAATTGATTTTATTATGTGTAACAAAAAATTCGTCATAGAAGACTGCAGTGTGCTAAACAAGTTCAACACAGGTAGTGACCATAGATTGGTGAGATGTAAGATGCACCTCAACACTAAACTTGAACGTGGCAAGCTCATAAGACAAACAAAATCTATTGACATAACCAACCTTAAAAAACACCATAATACCTTCAAGTTAGAACTGAAGAACAGGTTCTCTGCTTTAGAAGGCCTAACATCGGAAGAAGTGGACATCTCTGAAGTTAACAGAAAAGTAACCAAAGCTCTTATGGAAACAGCAACAAAATTGGCTGGGTCTAAGAACAAGTTGCATGTGAACAAATTATCAGGAAAAACCAAAATGTTGATGCAAAAAAGAAGAGAGATGAGAACAACTAAAGAAGATATGACTTCCAAAGTGGAATATATAGAGCTATGCAAGACAGTAAGAAAAAGTATCACTGAAGACGTAAGGAAATTCAACTGTGAACTAGTGAGGAAAGCAATTGAAAACAACCAAAGCCTAAAGATAGCAAAGGGACATCTCAGTAAGGGAAGAAAACAGATTATGGCACTGAGAAAAGAAGATGGTTCTGTAACAAGAAATAGAGGCGAAATTTTGACAAGAGTGAAAGATTTCTACTCCAAATTATATGAAAGGGATGATATATGCACTCCTGACATCATGAAAGATACCAGTACCAGAGTTCCTCCAGTCCTTCCAGCAGAAGTTGCACATGCAATCAAGAACATGAAGCGAGGAAAAGCTCCAGGAGAAGATGGAATTACTGTAGACATCATACAAGAAGCAAGTGGAGAAATCGAAACAGTACTCGCCCAAATTTTCACTCGATGCCTTAATGAAGGAAAGATTCCTGAGGATTGGAACACCGCTACAATGATCCTGCTACATAAGAAAGGTGACATTGAGGATCTCGGAAACTACAGACCTATCAGCCTCCTATCAGTAGTTTATAAAATCTTCACTAAAGTTCTTTCACACCGCTTGAAGGTAACACTGGACATGGCTCAACCGAGAGAACAAGCTGGATTCAGGAGTGGCTACAGCACAATAGATCATATCCACGTGCTGAGAGAACTAATTGAAAGAGCGAGGGAATATGAACTTCCATTGTGCATGGCTTTTATCGATTATGAAAAAGCCTTTGATTCGGTGAAACCATCAGCAGTTACAATGGCTCTGAAAACCTGCGGTATTGAAGATGCATACATTAATATTATTAATAACATCTATGAAAATGCAAGTGCAAAGATTAGGCTGTTTGAAAATACAACACACGTAAAAATTGGAAAGGGAGTGAGACAAGGGGACACCATATCTCCGAAGCTCTTTAATGCCACATTGGAGGGTGTTTTTCAGTCGCTGAGCTGGGAAAACAAGGGAATAAAGATTAATGGAGATTATCTAACCCACCTTCGCTTTGCTGATGACGTAGTCATTTTTGCAACTACCCCATCAGAGCTGCAGAGTATGATCCAGGAACTTGCTGACAAGAGTAAAGAAGTGGGATTAAAAATGAACTTTCAGAAGACAAAAGTGATGTTCAATGCTTTTACAAGAAATGAAGATTTATCGATTGATGGAGAAAAGCTGGAGATAACAGACACGTACGTTTATCTTGGACAGCAGATATCAAGTGAGGGTCACATTGATGAAGAAATTAATCGGCGTACAAAACTTGCCTGGAGAGCTTTTGGAAGAAACAGCATAATTTTCAAGAGCAATATGCCATTATGTCTTAAAAGAAAAGTGTTTGATCAATGCATCCTTCCAGTGCTTACGTATGGTGCAGAGACGTGGACCTTAACTAAAAGAGACATACAAAGGCTGCAGACAACTCAAAGCAGCATGGAGAGGTGCATGCTTGGTGTAACCAGGAGGGATAAGAAGAGGAACTCGTGGATCCGAAAAATGACAAGAGTGGAAGACATCATGATCAGAGTTAAATCCCTGAAATGGCAATGGGCTGGACATACTGCCAGAAGGACAGATCATCGATGGACAGCCGAAATTTTAGATTGGATTCCAAGGGACAGGAAAAGACCCAGAAGAAGACCACATGGGAGATGGGTGGATGAAATTCGAAAGTATGCAGGGGTGACATGGAGGAGACTGGCACAAGACAGACCGTTGTGGAGGAAACTTGGGGAGACCTTCGTCCAGCAGTGGATTGATAATGGTTGACAATGATGATGATGATATATATATATATATATATATATATATATATATATGGTTCACAATGATGATGATATATATATATATATATATATGGTTGACAATGATTATATATTTACCGTTATCAATCCACTGCTGGATGAAAGTCTCCCCAAGTTTCTTTCACAATTGTCTGCCTTGAGCCTGTCTCCTCCATGTTACTCCGGCATGCTTTCGAATTTCATCCCCATCTCTCATGCGTCTTCTTCTGTCCCATCCAGTTCAAAATTTCAGTTGTCCATCGGTGGTCTGTTCTTCTGGCAACATGTGCAGCCCATTGCCATTTCGGTAATTTCACTCTTTCTATATACAGTATATATATTCTAGTACATATATTTTTATATATATATATATATATAAACATTACTTACCTTTTTTCTGAATTTTTGATTCTGTCGGTTTACTTTTTGATGTATTTTAACAGAAGGGTAAATCCTTTTTTATGTATCTATATATGTTTATTTGCTACGTTTTAATTACTATCTTCCAAGGTTTATCCGTAAGTAAAAGAATTGAAAATAATTATTCTCAAGTGCAGTTTAAATAAACTTGATGGCCTACTTTCTGTGGCGGTTAGAGATATATATGTATATATCACTTCTGTAACTCCCCTGTGACCTAGGTATAGACAGACTTTTTTTTTTCATTGGAGGTTTAACGACCACCATGAACAACTCAATGGGCTATAAGCAAGTCCATATGATCCTCCGAACGATATTTGGCTCCAAATGCTATTTACAGTTAGCAACACCAGTATTGAGTATCTAAAAATAGTTTTATGCACTTTTTGAACCTAAAAAGAGACTTCTAGTTTTTGGCATCAAAAGAAAAATCTTTCTACATATCCTGCTCTTAATACCTGGGCAGGTAAATTTTCTCTCGGCATGTATTATTTTAGATATTTTTCCAGCACTGGGCTCATGACCAAAAAATTCAGATTATGGACTTTAATTTTTTTATGGAACAAAAAATTGTCTTTTTTTTTTTTTGGTTCAATTTTAAGTACTTAATATTTTTTATTTGCACTTTCATATTTTACCTTTTTTAAGAAGCCTAGTTTTTTGTATTTCCAAAGCTCAAATTTGGCAATTTTCACCTGATATTTGTACATATTTTGGCAATTGTTAAGAAGTGCTGCACAGTTTTTTTTTTCTTTTTTTTTTCAATTTTAAGGGCACAGCCTCTTATTAATATGAAGTGAAAGATTAACAACCACTGATTTGCATTCATGGTGTGCAAAAAGTTTGGTGAGCAAATGTTTATGTTTTGTGTTGTTATTTTGTGGGTTCCTTCAGCAGTCTTGTTGGAAATACAACAAGTGTGACTGATTTTATTTTAGAGAAATACAGGCACAACTTGTTCAATTCAAAGAAAGGTTGATTTACGTGAGTGATATTTGTTTAATAGTAACCTCTCATATGGTTAATGCAAAAGGAATAACTGGCAATTTCTTGCATGGACATACTGACTGTTCATCCATCATGAAACAGAGGTCACATTCTTCAAAAAAATAAAAAAATAAAAAAACACCTATTGCACAAAAATTAAATGCAAGTAGTTTTTACAAAAAGTTTCTAGTCCCTTTCCTTTGTATTATTCCATTTGCTCAGAATATTATATATTTTTTTCAATTGCCATTTCATAATTTTTTTGTGCGTTTTCATAAATACTTTATGTTGTTTGAATTTTTGAGGTACCAGTGTACTCCCTGTTCCTTATTTTCAGTTTTTAAATCCCCACTCTCGCTTTGTTGCAGTAACACTACAGATTAATCACTAATCAGAGACAAATGCCTAGAACACAAGCTAGGTGACACTGTGCTTTCAGATAGAATATTAGATTGTTTCCTGGCAGGTGTCAGCAAGCAATAAATTTATAAATTTATATTACCAATCACAATTATTATTTCTGCAATTTAAGTAACTGCAAATTGTCTTCTTTACCAAAATTTGCTATCTAATGATTATTGGCCATGGGTACATGATTTTTGTCGGGTAAAAAGGAATTGCAGGTTCCTAAGATTTTGAAATTTTGTTGTCCTAGAAGGCAAGTTACATGTGCACTCTACAGATTCTAGAATATATATGCAAATATCAGTTGTAAGACATGCTCAGCATATGTAAAAAAACCCACTTATATAAGTAAAAATTGTTCCCCAAAAGAAATCTCCAAGTTGGTAACCCATGCAGTTAACTTCAGCTTCCCATAATAAGTAATAATCATAATTCAGTGTTTGCACTGAGTACGACTCTGTTTACAAAATATAAGGAATAAAAGTCTTAAAATAACACAGATATTAAAACGGTTTATCTCCTGCTTTAATCACCAACTAAACAGGTTAGATGTTTTATTTCTTGTGTTTGATTAACTGGGCATTTACAGCTCAATCTCATTTAAAAACGAAGCTTACTTGTGAAATGTCGTTCCGCAATCTTGTTTCTTTTATTCTTATAATTTAAAGCTACACAGTAAAACTGCATTTGAATGTTAATAATTTTTATCCAAAATGCTCTGATACTTGAGAATATTTACAAAACTGTAGCCCTAACTCTGTAATGAAACATAACACGATCGCCGAACAGCTGAAAGAACTGAGGTGACTCCTTGACACACACAGTAGTTCAGTGGCGGCGTAACCGCCCTGGGCTGCCAGGGCCATGCCCCGGTCAATAATTTCAGCTAAGATTTTTATTTTTTTTGTTTTGCATATGTGCGATTGTTGTGATGTGCCTTAGAAATTTCCTCTAGGTAAGTGGTCTGGTGGTCCTAATCCCCAACAAAGCTCCTTAGGCATTGTTTTTCTTCTGTTTGTTCCGGGTTGCGGGAAAGAAGCGATTCAAAATTTCGGGCCCAGTCAACGAGTTTCACTTTCCGCCGCCTCTGCAGTAGTTGTACCTCATCAAAGACGGCGGAGCTTCTCTCGTTGGCTTCAGCTGTCTCAGCGGATAACCGATCACAGAAACACTCTATGTATTTCTATCTCGTTGTTTATATCTCATTGAAAAAAATTGTTTATATCCCATTGAAAAAAAATTAATACGCAGTATTAAAACAACGTAAAATTTCTTCTTTCTCGCAGGTAAAAGAGCTCAATTAACGTTATTTTCATAGGACACATGACGTTTTGCCGTACAAGCTTCTGCGATCAAAATGTCTCCAGCTGCTGTCACTCATTTACATAAGAACTTCCAGTCTATGTATCTTAAAGGTTTTTGTTTTTTTACTAAGACTTTTACACGCGCAAGGGCAATGTCAATGCCCCCTGCAACAAGGCCAAAACACCTCCTGCCCTCCGACGTCTGTCGTCACCACAGGAAGACCTGTTGAATTTGACGAACGACCGTAACCATAGTTGGCGTGAGTGATTATTGTAGCGTTGCTGCATGAGGTTCGTTATTCTTGCTGCTAACTGATTCATATTATTTCACTCCTTGTAATTTATTTCACAGTGCTAAAAAACATTCTGCTGTTCTAATATGCCTTCACGTTGTTGTGCACCAAATTGCCGTATCAATTACGACACATGTCCTAAAGCGTCAGTGCTCAAATTTCCCGAGAATGAAGAACTATGCTCCAAATGGATTCGTGCAACTCCTTGAGATTTCTAGCCTACAGGAGCTTCAAGGGTATGTGTGTTTTATTAGCTCTTTTATAATGCAGTTTCTTTGCCATTTTATATTTAGTGTGAAATATAGTCTAGTTGAGAAAACGGTCTTTAACCTTAGTAATGTACCGCAATAAAGTGTTCTATCGGAAGATGTTTGCGCAGGCACTAAATCACGTAGTATATATATATACTGTATAATGGTTACCAATCTGTAAACCAGGTTGTAATGTACTGTTAATAAAGTTAAATAATTATTAAAACCATCCAGACAGGAAATGTTACACGTGTGGCCCACTGAGATAAATATGCTGTTGGATGATTTGAATCATGAAAGTACTACCAGTATGAAACAAAAATACGTACAATTCTTGTACAACAAATTCATCCTATCTTTCTTAGAGGAACAAATCGATAACACTTTCATTAAAATTTGATATGTTATTAATCACGTATTTTTTTCTTTTGAAAACATGGCTAATGCACTCATTTTATCCTCACTCATGGTGCTTTTTAAAAGTGTTTTTATTGTCTTCAAAGTTGAGAGGTAATTTTGACCAAAATGACCTCTCAACTTGAAACATTCAAAAATTATTTTTTTTAATGTTGCTAAAGTGACAGTAGGAAATAAATATAACCATAGTTTTATTTTGTGTTTTTCAAAGAAGGTACCTTTCTTTAAAAAACAAACAAAAGAAAAACACTTAATATTTAATATTTCCCAGTCTTCACATCTTTCCTAGTGATTTACAACATCTTGCATACAAAGTAATTGGATCTAGGTTTAAAACCTTGCTGCATTTTGAACATGAAACTTCATTAATAATTGCGCCATGACAAACAATAAATTTAACGGCATCTGTATTTCTGTACATATGTTGGACATGAATTCAATGATTTCAAACGACAACCTTCAAACATATCATTACAAGAAACAGTATATTCAGACAAGGTTATAATGGTCTTGAGAATGCCATACTAAATTAGCAGCAAACAACCAATTTGAATCACTCTTCAATAATATAATTATTCTACTAAAATTAACTGAAATTAACAGAATATACAAACTAAAACACTATTCACCATGCTAAAATAAATGTCGTTCATTGCATTTGTCTTTCACTAATAGAATTAACATTTTGTATCACTTGCACTGGAAAAACAATCCCCCTCCCCAAAAAATAGTTAATAAATAAGACAACCTTATAAAAATACCAAAGAAGATATTGTAAAAATTATATCACATTTTTGCAATATTTTGGTGTATTACAAGCTTCTTATTTATTGATTAGGGGGGGGGGTGTTTTTCCAGTGCAAGTGGAAAAATGAAAAAGGAATTTCCG
The DNA here is from genome assembly GCA_039090855.1 of Macrothele yani. NCBI lineage: Eukaryota > Metazoa > Arthropoda > Arachnida > Araneae > Macrothelidae > Macrothele > Macrothele yani. Next base: position 96,750,357 of record CM077005.1, on the reverse strand, counting down.
TTTTCATTTAGCAATCTAATTAGCCTGAAATCGAGTTGCTAAACAAACTCCCTAAGTTTCATTGCATTTGTCTTTCACTGATAGAATCAACGTATTGTAGTATCACTTGCACTCGAACAAAAATTATAACATTCAGTTTACAGATCTTGTTCTATTTACTCAGTACAAATACCTTTTTTTACCATCGCAAATATCTGTTTCAAATAGTTGGAAAGAACGTAGTTTCAGCTGTTATTGTTTCGTAAGCATCTAAGTACGGGATATCACCATCGCGTTAGACAGCAGCAGTCCAATAAAATAGGGTGGCACGGCAAGGTGTTCCTGTGTTAACGTCAAGAACTGGTGCTGCGGCCTTGTTACAGGGGGCGTTGGCAACGTGCAAAATCTGTAAACTCAATGTTATAAGTATTTTTTATTTATTAATTTTTTTAGGTGGGGTGTTTTTCGAGGGCAAGTGATACAATGCCTTGATTCTATTAGTGAAAGACAAATGCAATGAACGACATTTAGTTTAGCATGGCGAATAGTGTTTTAGTTCGCATATTCTGTTAATTTCAGTTAATTTTAGTAGAATAATTATATTATTGAAGAGTGATTCAAATTGGTTGTTTGCTGCTAATATAGTATGGCATTATCAAGACCATTATAACCTTGTCTGAATATACTGTTTCTTGTAATGATATGTTTGAAGGTTGTCGTTTGAAATCATTGAATTCATGTCCAACATATGCACAGAAATATAGATGCCGTTAAATTTATTGTTTGTCATGGCGCAATTATTAATGAAGTTTCATGTTCAAAATGCAGCAAGGTTTTAAACCTAGATCCAATTACTTTGTATGCAAGATGTTGTAAATCACTAGGAAAGATGTGAAGACTGGGAAATATTAAATATTAAGTGTTTTTCTTCTGTTTGTTTTTTAAAGAAAGGTACCTTCTTTGAAAAACACAAATTAAAACTATGGTTATATTTATTTCCTACTGTCACTTTAGCAACATTAAAAAAAATTAATTTTTGAATGTTTCAAGTTGAGAGGTAATTTTGACCAAAATTACCTCTCAATTTTTTTTGATTGGAGGTTTAACGACCACCGTGAGCAACTCAATGAGCTATAAGCAGTCGCCCGTCCCTAATTTAGGGTCACTGGTTCCAGGGAAGGGAGAGAACCAGTGTCGTAAGACAAACACAAAATCCATGCCTCACTGGGATTCGAACCCGGACCCCGTTCGGACGAATGATCAGGGGCCATTGCTTAGACCACTGCGCCACCGCGGCTCTCAACTTTGAAGACAATATATTTTTTTAAAAAGTACCATGAGTGAGGATAAAATAAGTGCATTAGCCATGCTTAATAGAAAAAATACGTGATTAATAACATATCGAATTTTAATGAAAGTGTTATTGATTTGTGCCGCTAAGAAAGATAGGATGAATTTGTTGTACAAAAATTGTACATATTTTTGTTTCATACTTTCATGATTCAAATCATCTAACAGCATATTTATCTCAGCAGGCCACATGTGTAACATCTTTTGTCTGGATGGTTTTAATAATTATTTAACTTTATTAACAGTACATTACAACCTAGTCTACAGATTGATAACCATTATACAGTATGCTACGTGATTTAATGCTTGGGCAAACACCTTCCGATAGAACACTTTATTGCGGTACATTGCTAAGGTTAAAGACAATTTTCTCAACTAGACTATATTTCACAATAAACATAAATGGCAAAGAAATTGCATTATAAAAGAGCTAATAAATAACATATACCCTTGAAGCTCATGTAGGTTGGAAATCTCAAGTTGTACGAATCCATTCGGAGCGCAGTTCTTCATTCTCGGGAAATTTGAACACTGTCGTAATTGCTACGGCAATTTGGTGCATAACAACGTGAAGGCATATTAGAACTGCAAAATGTTTTTTTAACACTGTGAAATAAATTACAAGGAGTGGAATAATATGAATCAGTTAGCAGCAAGAATAACGAACCTCATGGAGCAACGCTACAATAATCACACACGCTAACTATGGTTACGGTCGTTCGTCAAATTCAACAGGTCTTCCTGTACTGACGTCAGAGGGCAGGAGGTGTTTGGGCCTTGTTACATGGGGCGTTGGGTTTTTTTTTTGTTTTTTTTGTTTGGAGGTTTAACGACCACCGTGAGCAACTCAATGGGCTATAAGCAGTCTCCCGTCCCTAATTTAGGGTCACTGGTTCCAGGGAAGGGACAGAGCCAGTGCCGTAAGACAAACACAACATCCATGCCTCACCGGGATTCGAACCCGGACCCCGTTCGGACGAATGATCAGAGGCCATCGCTTAGACCACTGCGCCACCGGGGCGGCGGCGTTGGTTGGATCCACCTAAAATCTTTGCCTTGTGTTTCCAATATGCAAACTTCGGCAGCTATTTTCTTCACAATTAATGAGTTTCCAAGGATGAAATTTTGAACATCGATAAAAATAATTACATATTATGGACTAGTATACTGAATATTTTCTAAAATTTAACCATAATTATATCAAAAAACAATAACTTTTCCTTTGGTGAGGTGGAGACCAGAAAATAGATGACGTGCCCTGATGGCGTCAGTAGACAAACAAATACTTAATTGCTTAATTATGGTTAAATTTATTAAGAATACTAGGCTATAATATGAAGTTATTTTGATCGATGTTCGAATTTTCATTCTTGGGAGCGCTTAGTTGTGAAGAAAATGTTTACATGTGTTTGCCTTTGGAAATACAAGGCAAAGATTGGAAAGCCGGGTGGCGCAGTGGTCTAAGCGATGACCTCTGATCATTCGTACGAAAGGGGTCAGGGTTCGAATCCCGGTGAGACATGAATGTTGTGTTTGTCTTACGGCACTTGCTCTGTCCCTTCCCTGGAACCAGTGACCCTAAATTAGGGACGGGAGACTGCTTATAGCCCATTGAGTTGCTCACGGTGGTCGTTAAACCTCCAATCCAAGAAAAAAGATTGGATCCACCTTGATAAATGCTAATTCACTGATGATAGAAAGTTATTTGGCGCCAACGATCGTATAGGAATCTTCTACGGAAGGGCACTCACGATATCTGAAATTCTTTCAGTAATAAACTGAAGCAGAAATCCATGCTCCCGCCTGGTTAAAACTGTCTGCAGTGGGGGAGTTAATTATGGAGCCATTTCCTTAAATAATTAAACTGGAGAGGAATATTTTGCTTGCCAGAAAGGACACAGCAAGAGTGCAGTGTAACGTGGATTGATACCGCTCTTCCCTCACATGGAGAGCCAGTGATCTCTCTCTGGATTCCCTACCCAGAGGTGTTTGCAAGATAAGGCACGAAACCCTGAAATCATCGACGTCTCCCAACGGTTGCAATGCATAAACTCGAGACATAAATGAGCATGTGAGGGTAATCCCCCCCCGCACAACAAAAGTATTTCCGTTACTACTAGTACCTCTAACTATTTACTTATCAGCAAAGCTGTTACCGATACTTCGAAAGATAAAATGGTTTCACTTTGGGAATTACTTACTACCTACCTGTACCTTTTGCTCACAACAGTTAATTATTTTGGGGTTGAGCTGGCAGTATTAATTTGTTGCTAAAAAATAAATTCCTTCAGTGAAATTTAAGTAACTTTGATTTCGACAACTACATGATATTGTCTTTAACATATACCACACTAAGAACGTTAATAAAAAATTTGCATCTGTATAAAATAAACCAATTACACACATAACATACCTTTTAAAAAAGTTTTGCCTTTCTTTCCAATTGCGAAATTACCCATTTGGCAAATAAATAAAAGAAAATCTGCAGTCAAGTTTTTATGCTACTAGAAGGGCAAATCCTCTTTTTCATAGGATATTGATCTTTTTTTAACAGAAATTTTAGTCATTAAGTTTCAGTCAGGTGGTATTGACCTAAAGTTCTATTTACTAATAAAATAACAGTATATTTAGCAAATTGGATGTTGATCTAAGTTCCATTTATTAATTAAAAAAAACATCAGTCTGGTGTGGTGTTAATCTAAAGTTATATTTACTAATAAAATAACACTATTTCTTAAAAAAGTGTGCAATCTTCATTTGTTTTTTAGCGGAGACGCTATCAGGTTGACGCTTACGTTTCCAACATCCTTCATTTGCAGTGTCTTGTTTGTTTTGTTTGTGTACCGAAGAGGAGAAGAACCTTTACTATTACAAGTAGCCGTTATAATTGCTTCAACAGGTTTTGGAGGCAGAACTGTAGCACGTACTCCAGAGATCGTGCTAGAATTTTTTCAAAAGAGTAAAAATAAATAAATACATCGCTCTCTCCACTTTCCAGAAACACACAGCAACCGAAAAATTGTTTATTGTAACGCACTCGGCGCGATACCGAGAGTTCTGTTGGTTCGATTCCACAGCGGCGGCTGGAAAACAATTTTTCGGTTGCTGTGTGTTTCTGGAACGTGGAGAGAGCGATGTATTTATTTATTAACTGTCGCCACGTATTTGGAATATTTTCACCTTAGAGTAAAAATACTCCTTCACATTTTTCAAAGGAGTATTTTTCTTTCCGAAGGAGTAATTTTAGAGAACGAACAACTATCACATTAAATTTTTAGCTAAATAATATTTAATATATAAACAAATAATTATATCTATATATAAATATGTCAACACGAATCAGCATGTAATTGAATTTCTTTTATATAAAATAAGTAAATCGTAATTTATCGAAATCTTACATATTTGTCTTGTTTTATCCATGAGGCTGCAAAAAATTTTGTTTTGCTTTTGAAAGACTACCAAAACTTGTGCCTGTGTGTCGCTTCACAGATTCAGTTTCTACACACTCAAACTTCAAAAAGAGTTCTATTGTGGAGGAAGGAAATCTACAGTCTATCTCAATCACAAAAGATAAAATAAACCTTCATTGGACATTGTGATGTGCAAGTTTATTATTACAAAGGTCAACTCATTTATTATTTTTGAGCATGTTTTCCTTCAGCTCTGAAAGAAAAATATCTTCTTCAATACTATGTATGAGATGTTTACAGTTCACATAATTGAGACTTGGTTGATTCAACCATTTTTCTGATATGAGGAATGTCCAGTTTCTCGCTTTGCAACTATTTATAGAGGGAAAATAACATTTAACAATAATTCAGGACAGTGGAAACATCGCGAAAAAAAAATTACGATTACGAAAAGATCTTCGCTCCGTCCGACTTCCGTTTTCGGAAATTTTCCCTCCGTTTTCAAGCTGAAACACAATCAGTTATAAAAAAAAATTAAAAATTATATTTTACAATAAAAATGAGCAGAAGAAATATTGCGAGGGGGAAAAATTACGATTACAGATTAAATCTGCAGTTCGTCTAACTTCCGTTTTCGAAAGTTTTGAAAGACGAAATTCCGTCCATAGCCGGAAAACGCCCCTCTCCACCACGTACGCACACACACACACACACCCAAAAAATTATCTTCAGTTTTGATGACAACAAAGTCAGAGTTACTCTTCGAATCCGCGGAAGAAACTCGAGGAAATTTTTGGAACAAAAATTACAAGGAAATTTTTGCTCCGTCGAACTTCCGTTATCTGAAATTATTGTCTACACTTTCAAGCTGAAATGCAAACAAACATTTATGCAATAAATTGATATTTAATAACAATACTGGACAGAGGAAACTTCGTGAGAAAAAGAAATTATGATCGCGGAAAAAAACTTCACTCCGTTTAGCTTTCGTAAGTTCTGAAAAACGGAATACCGCTCCCCAGGCGGAAAACGCGCCTCCCCGCCCCCAATCGTCAGAAAATAAAACATTACATTCATTTTTTTACGCTTTCCAACCGTAGGTTGAAGAAGCGTATATGCTCCAGCTTTGTCCGTCCGTCTGTCCGCACGATAACTCACGTGAAAATGGTTCGATTTCGACGAAATTTTAGTATGTAGTAGGAGACCACTGGGAACGAACCCTATTGGAAATGGGCGAAACAGGGTCAAAAGTAAGGACGTAAGAGCGGAATCCATTCCATTGCTCTTATGCGTCCTAACTTGCGTAAAATTGGTTCGATTTCGATTGAGTTTTAGTATGTGGTAGGGAACCACTGGGCACGATCCCTATTGAAAATTGGCGAAAGGGGGTCAAAGGTCAGGCAGGGCATGAGAGCGGGATTTATTCCATTGCCCTTATGCGTCATAACTTGCGTAAAAATGGTTCGATTTCGATGAAATTTTAGTATGTGGTAGGGAGCCACTGGGGACGAACCATGTTGAAAATGGGCGAATTGCGGTCAAAGGTCAGGGCATAAAAGCGGGATCCATTCCATTGCCTTTATGCGTCATAACATGCGTAAATAAGGTTCGATTTCGATGAAATTTTAGTATGTGGTAGGGAACCACCTGAAGACGAACCCTATTGAAAATGGGGGAAATGGGGTCAAAGGTCAGGCAGGACATAAGAGCGGGATTTGTACCATTGCCCTTATGCGTCACAACTTGCGTAAAAATGGTTCGATTTCGATGAAATTTTGATATGTGGTAAGGAAATGAAACCTATTGAAAATGGGTGGAATGGGGTCAAAGGTCAGGACATAAAAGCGGGATCCATTTCATTGCCTTTATGCGTCATAACATGCGTAAATATGGTTCGATTTCGATGAAATTTTAGTATGTGGTAGAGAATCACCTGGGCACGAACCCTATTGGAAATGGGGTCAAAGGTCAGGCAGGACATAAGAGCGGGATTTGTTCCGTTGCCCTTATGTGTCATAACTTGCGTAAAAATGGTTCGATTTCGATGAAATTTTGGTATTTGGTAAGGAACCACCTGAAGACGAACCCTATTGAAAATGGGCGAAATGGGGTCAAAGGTCAGGGCATAAAAGTGGAATCCATTCCATTGCCTTTATGCGTCATAACATGCGTAAATATGGTTCGATTTCGATGAAATTTTAGTATGTGGTAGGGCGCCACTGGGGACGAACCATGTTGAAAATGGGCGAATTGCGGTCAAAGGTCAGGGCATAAAAGCGGGATCCATTCCATTGCCTTTATGCGTCATAACATGCGTAAATAAGGTTCGATTTCGATGAAATTTTAGTATGTGGTAGGGAACCACCTAAAGACGAACCCTATTGAAAATGGGGGAAATGGGGTCAAAGGTCAGGCAGGACATAAGAGCGGGATTTGTACCATTGCCCTTATGCGTCACAACTTGCGTAAAAATGGTTCGATTTCGATGAAATTTTAGTATGTGGTAGGGAGCCACTGGGGACAACCCTATTGAAAATGGGCCAAATGGGGTCAAAGGTCAGGACACTGGAGTGGGATCCATTCCATTGCCCTTGTGCATCATAACTTACCTAAAATGTTTCGATTGCGACAAAACGTTATCATGTTGTTCCGGAGGTATAGTAAACCGGTTCTGCTGAATATCAACGAAACGGGGTCAAAGGTCATTGCACAAAAGCAAGATTTATTCCACAGCCATTATTCTCATAACTTGCGTAAAACTGCTTCTATTGCGACAACACTTTAGTATGTTATTCTTGAGGTATACTGAACCGGTTCTGTTGAATATCATCGAAATGGGGTCAAAGGTCAGTACACGGAAGCGAGATTTATTCCACAAACATTATCCCCATAACTTGAGTAATAATTTCTGGTATGTTGGAAAGCGTATCATAATCAATGCATTGCATGATTTTACTAACTTGTTTTTTTCATCGCTCTGAAGTATAACCGAAATGTGGAATTCCGCGAATCCGAAGAACAATCTCATGCCTGATTCGTAACAGTCTGCGATATGCAAAATGAATTGCTCATACGGCTACGCATGGAAGCCGATTCACGCTTCCATAAACTGATTATGTTCCCGATGTCATCATCATCATTGTCAACCATTATCAATCCACTGCTGGACGAAGGTCTCCCCAAGTTTCCTCCACAACGGTCTGTCTTGTGCCAGTCTCCTCCATGTCACCCCTGCATACTTTCGAATTTCATCCACCCATCTCCCATGTGGTCTTCTTCTGGCTCTTTTCCTGTCCCTTGGAATCCAATTTAAAATTTCGGCTGTCCATCGATGGTCTGTCTTTCTGGCAGTATGTCCAGCCCATTGCCATTTCAGGGATTTAACTCTGATCATGATGACTTCCACTCCTGTCATTTTTCGGATCCACGAGTTCCTCTTCTTATCTCTCCTGGGTACACCAAGCATGCACCTCTCCATGCTGCTTTGAGTTGTCTGCAGCCTTTGTATGTCTCTTTTAGTTAAGGTCCACGTCTCTGCACCATACGTAAGCACTGGAAGGATGCATTGATCAAACACTTTTCTTTTAAGACATAATGGCATATTGCTCTTGAAAATTATGCTGTTTCTTCCAAAAGCTCTCCAGGCAAGTTTTGTACGCCGATTAATTTCTTCATCAATGTGACCCTTATTTGATATCTGCTGTCCAAGATAAACGTACGTGTCTGTTATCTCCAGCTTTTCTCCATCAATCGTTAAATCTTCATTTCTTGTAAAAGCATTGTACATCACTTCTGTCTTCTGAAAGTTCATTTTTGATCCCACTTCTTTACTCTTGTCAGCAAGTTCCTGGATCATATTCTGCAGCTCTGATGGGGTAGTTGCAAAAATGACTATGTCATCAGCAAAACGAAGGTGGGTTAGATAATCTCCATTAATCTTTATCCCTTGTTTTCCCAGCTCAGGGACTGAAAGACACCCTCCAATGTGGCATTAAAGAGCTTTGGAGATATGGTGTCACCTTATCTCACTCCCTTTCCAATTTTTATGTGTGTTGTATTTTCAAACAGCCGAATCTTTGCACTTGCATTTTCATAGATGTTATTAATAATATTAATGTATGTATCTTTAATACCGCAGGATTTCAGAGCCATTGTAACTGCTGATGGTTCCACCGAATCAAAGGCTTTTTCATAATCGATAAAAGCCATGCACAATGGAAGTTCATATTCCCTCGCTCTTTCAATTAGTTCTCTCAGTACGTGGAAATGATCTATTGTGCTGTAGCCACCCCTGAATCCAGCTTGTTCTCTCGGTTGAGCCATGTCCAGTGTTACCTTCAAACGGTGTGAAAGAACTTCAGTGAAGATTTTATAAACCACTGAAAGGAGGCTGATTGGTCTGTAGTTACCGAGATCCTCAATGTCCCCTTTTTTATGTAGCAGGATCATTGTAGCGGTGTTCCAATCCTCAGGAATCTTCCCTTCATTAAGACATCGAGTGAAAATTTGGGCGAGTACTGTTTCGATTTCTCCACTTGCTTCTTGTATGATGTCTACAGTAATTCCATCTTCTCCTGGAGCTTTCCCCCGCTTCATGTTCTTGATTGCATGTGCATCTTCTGTTGGAAGGACTGGAGGAACTCTGGTACTGGTACCTTTCATGATGTCTGGAGTACATGTATCATCCCTTTCATATAATTTGGAGTAGAAATATTTCACTCTTGTCAAAATTTCGCCTCTATTTCTTGTTACAGAACCATCTTCTTTTCTCAGTGCCATAATCTGCTTTCTTCCCTTACTGAGATTTCCCTTTGCTATCTTTAGGCTTTGGTTGTTTTCAATTGCTTTCCTCACTAGTTCACACTTGAATTTTCTTACGTCTTCAGTGATCCTTTTTCTTACAGTCTTGCATAGCTCTATGTATTCCACTTTGGAAGTCACATCTTGTTTAGTTGTCCTCATCTCTCTTCTTTTTTGCATCAACATTTTGGTTTTTCCTGATAATTTGTTCACATGCAACTTGTTCTTAGACCCAGCTAATTTTGTTGCTGTTTCCATAAGAGTTTTGGTTACTTTTCTGTTAACTTCAGAAATATCCACTTCTTCCGATGTTAGGCTTTCTAAAGCAGAGAATCTGTTCTTCAGTTCCAACTTGAAGGTATTATGGTGTTTTTTAAGGTTGGTTATGTCAATAGATTTTGTTTGTCTTATGAGCTTGCCACGTTCAAGTTTAGTGTTGAGGTGCATCTTACATCTCACCAATTATGGTCACTACCTGTGTTGAACTTATTTAGCACACTGCAGTCTTCTATATGACGAATTTTTTGTTACACATAATAAAATCAATTTCACTTGTCGTCCCATTTGGATGACTCCATGTCCATTTCCTGTGTGGCTTTTTCTTGAAGGAGTTCAAGATGAAAAACCCTCCTGCCTCTGCAAACTCAACGAGAGTATTTCCACGCTGGTTTCTGTTGCCGTGACCGAATTTACCTACTGAAGTTTCATTCTGTTGCCGTTGCCCTATTTTTGCATTGAAATCTCCCATAATTATCTTCAAGGGCTGCTTACCTTTATTATTTAGATGACGAATTTCCTCAAAAAATTCTTCAATTTCTTCTTCAGGATGACTTGTGGTGGGTGCATAAGTTTGAATGTATTAGATTGCAATTTTCGGAACTTTGAACGGTTCATTTCTAAATCATGTATTTTTACAAAGGATGCGTTTTTAACACGCGAATTTTGCGAGCGATCCAAAAACGGACCCAAGATTTTATATTTATATATATTTTTTCTTAAAATTTCGTAAGGCGGGAGACCCCCCGCTTAACAGCTTTGTTTCGGCGGGAAACCCGCCATCCAGCCCTGAAATGGCAATTAAACGAATTTCAAAACACTTCCTTCCACGCCACGCTGCACCGACACTAGCGTCTCAATCTCGACGCGGCTGAATCGTTAGCTCCGACCAATGCGCATGCCCATCGGTTGAGCTGCTCTGTCCTGAAGGTTCTTCCGAATGATTGCCGAAAGCGGATCCCTAGCTGACTAGCTCGGCAATGGGAACCAAATCATGATTTTTTCATAAACTGTGACATAAAAGTTAACATGTAATTTCTTGATAAAAAAATGGTCATTTTTATGACAAAATCCCGGTGTAATCACCGATTATAAAAGGAAATTGCATATAGAAAAACAATGCGTAAAAATACGCATTTCTAAATTTTAACGCATATTCGGCGTTTTTAAGGCGTGAAATACGCGTGTAGATGCGTTATCGCAATCTCTGACGTACTCCATTTATATATGCAGAAACACGACCCAGATGTATCAATTTTCCGACACCATTACCTAGCTTTCTCTTTTTGGGTGTCTTTTTTCTAGCCAATCCCACCGGAATTTATTTTTGACTGAAGCCTCTAATGTCTTGAGATCGTCAGTTTTGGTTAAAAATTTCATCGTTGATGACGAACTTAAACCGTGTAAACTTTCAAATTCATAAAAACATTCATACATCACACACACACACAGAAAACCACAAACGTTTCATCAGGGAAACAGATACCTCCTCTCCGTCACTGACTTACTAATACAATGAAGCAGGCTGCTCCCGCGCGTAGGTGCAGACACGTGAGTGACGTACTTTATTTGCTTTAACTCGCTCCCACCCCCGCCATCTCCAAGTTCCAATCCCATATCACTCATCAGAGCGAACACCTGTTTTTTTGCATCGAGGGGCAGAAGCGCCGACGAAATGACTGAGAATTTGCGCGCATGCATGCCCTTTCCACAAAACAACGGACAACCACAGCACGAACTGCCGGCTTCGTGTGTCAAGCTCGCCAACTGCATCGGCGAGGAATACAATATTATCATCACATTAATTCATTAGTGAAAAGCAATTTTTTTTAGTAAATACTTTTGCCATGAATCGTTTTTTTTTTTTTTTGCTTTGTCGCTTATTAGAACTCAAAATTTAATTTAACAGTCTTAAAAATGTCTTCAAAGCTAAACAACCGGAATTCCGGGCATGATAGATCGCCCAAACCCGGAACACAAACAGCCCTGCCTACCTTCAACAACAGTACACTCTTATGGTGACGCGGCATATAGTAACTTTGGCATGCACTGCTTGCCTTCTGTCTTGTTCAGAGTTGGGCGCTACTCTCGATAAACCATTTGTTTAGCTCATGGATTTTGATGCATAGAAAATGCACCGTGTTAACCCCCAGGTTTGAATACTTCTAGAAATACCTGAGTCTCTTAACCGTGAAGCCAAAATTTGATGTTCACATAATACCCTACGAAGTTTCAGCTACGTGTATTTTGAATTGGGTGCTTTTCGGCTGCAAAAACAAAAAAACCCATGTTACTACCAAACCAGAAAGGGTGGGGTCATTGAAGGTTCTTTTTTTATTGAAGGTTTAACGACCACCGTGAGCAACTCAATGGGCTATAAGCAGTCGCCCGTCCCTAATTTAGGGTCACTGGTTCCAGGGAAGGGAGAGAACCAGTGCCGTAAGACAAACACAACATCCATGCCTGACGGGATTCGAACCCGGACCCCTTTCGGACGAATGATCAGAGGCCATCGCTTAGACCACTGCGGCACATTGAAGGTTAAACAACCACCGTGAGAAATTCAGCAGGCTATAAGCAGTTGCCAGTCCCTGATTTAAGGCCACTGGTTTCAGGAAAAGGGAAGAGTCAGGTACGTAATACAAGAACATCCATGCCTCACCGGGTTTCGAACCCACTCTTTTTGGACGAATGGTCACTTTTTATTATTAGAGGTTTAACGACCACCATGAGCCACTCAGTGGGTTATAAGCAGTCGCCCGTCCCTAATTTAGGGCTACTGGTTCCAGGGAAGGGCCCTAGGGAGCAAGAGCCGCAAGACAAACACAACATTCATGCCTCACTGGTATTCGAACCCATCTCAGACGAATGTTCATAAGCCATCGCTCAGACCACTGCGTCACCGGGTTGTCCCAGAAAGTGTTACGCTCCACAGACGAGTGGAATTTTCAATTGCAATGTTTGCTTAGTTTTGAACTTTCACTAACGTTTCATGTACTTCAATTTAAATGGAAAGGTGCCTTAAAATAACCCCGAATGAATGATTAAGAATTTTATGAATCCAACATTTTCTAACACATCAAAAAGTTACAATGGAAGAATAGGAACATTGTAAAAAAATAATGCTTTACGGACAACACAAAATGCGTTGTAATAGCCTTGAAAACCACTTGCTTTCCCACACTTTGATGGCCACCGCTCGCGGTTATCAGCTTCACGTAAAGCGATACTGCTCTTTTGAAGAAGGCATCGCATGATCTTACTTTAACCTCCTTGGTTCGCCTGTACAAGACAGTCCCTTACGGGCAGGAAGCTAGGATTTCAGCAAATGTGGCCTCCGTACATAAACATTCATGGTGTAGTAGTTTAACGACAGTAGACCAAACATTTCATTTTTTTCTTTCAGTGGATTCATTTGGGTATCAAAACGGTAACGAGGAATAATTTTTTAATGAGTGGTTTCGCTAATATATCACGATACTGTCGAGTTAAGCTTTAAAAAAACCGATAGTTTCGTTTTGAAGTGCTTTTCTGGAAAATTTTCAGGATATATACACAAAAATATGCACTAAATGTGATAAAATGCTTTTATTCCTCAAAGTGGCTAAATGCGCATTTCCCCTGAATACCCAGACTAAAGTGATTAACCTCAATGACGATCTAATGTCTCGTAGATCGATTTTTGTTTTTATTTCCCGGTTTGACAACCATCATAAGCTACTCTAGGGACCGTAAACAGTCGCCCATCTGAAAATACATTTCATGGTTCGAGGGAAACCTTCGTTTCCATCATTGACGGTTGCAAAGGTTTTGCAGCAGCGTAGTACCAGAAAAACCTATGCCGCCCCGGTGGCGCAGTGGTCTAAGGCGTTGGCCTCTGATCATCCGTCCGAAAGGGGTCCGGGTTCGAATCCCGGTGAGGCATGGATGTTGTGTTTGTCTTACGGCACTGGCTCTCTCCTTCCCTGGAACCAGTGACCCTAAATTAGGGACGGGCGACTGCTTATAGCCCATTGAGTTGCTCACGGTGGTCGTTAAACCTCCAATCAAAAAAAAAAAAAAAAAAAAAACCTATACCTCATCCGAAACTGGGCCCTGCCGCCCCGGTGGTGCAGTGGTCTAAGGCGTTGGCCTCTGATCATTCGTCCGTAAGGGGTCCGGGTTCGAATCCCGCTCAGGCATGGATGTTGTGTTTGTCTTACGGCACTGGCTCTCTCCCTTACCTGGAAACAGTGATCCTAAATTAGGGACGGGCGACTGCTTATAGCCCATTGAGTTGATCACGGTGGTCGTTAAACTTCCAATCAAAAAAAAAAAAAAAAGAAAGAAACTGGGCCCAATAACGACACGGAAGTTTGGACGATTGCTTCGGGAAGTCAAGAGCGGCTAAATCCGCATGCCTTTGGTTGACTTTCTCTGCCAACCAAATATGTGGGCCGCTAGTTGTGACGCCACAAAGCAATCGTCCAAACAAAGGAGGTTATATTACTGGAGACACCACTGGCTCTGCCGCCATAGGTCACAACTATTCTGTGGTGTGACGTCACAAGCAGGCAAAAAGTAACTAAATTATACCGTTGATAAAACAGTAAGGTTGTGTATCATTGATAAAGATTATTGAATTACTCATTTTATCTGTTAATACGCTTAGAAGCTTTTGTTCCATTGGTTTCAAAGCAGCTTCTCTTCTGCGGCTGCGTCGTGCCTGCTCATGTCGTCATTTGCAGCACGGACGGTGACTTATGGAGGCCGATGCTGCGTGGATGGAGTGGTCTCTCCAGTTATATAACCTCCTTGGTCCAAACCAGCTGTATATCCTAGTGGCCCAACTCGGACGATTAGCACGACACCCATTCGTTTGGTCATCAAAGTAGCAAAGCTGATTATCACCAGGTTAGAAAACTGTAGGTGAATTTTTTCAGAACATAATACCTCTGCTGAAAGTATTGAATTCTGAAAAAATAAGTAAAAAAATCACCTATTTTTTTCTTTCACACACAATAGACTAGCGATGCTAAACACGCCGTAGTGCAAGAAATGAAATATCTTTGCAGTGCAGGGCTAAATCACGAAAACATTGGATAGTAAGTATGAAAATAATTTCGTTACCTCTGTAATTTAAAAGCGACTCACAGAATTAGACGTCATAATTTATTTTCTTCAAGGGATATTATTATCACCCCCCCCCTCATGTTGGTTGATTAATTTCACCATGTAAATGAAGTCATCCACCCGAAATCCAAACTGACCACATTTTAAGACTAAACAAAGGACAAAACTTTTGTTTCATCTATTTAACATATATCCCTAGACAATTTATATATTTTTTTTATAATTTTCTAATCATTTGAAATCATTGTAAACACACTATATTGAATTCCGGGACTACAACAATGAACATACATACATTAAGTTGTGCATTACTTTTTTTTTTTTTTTTGATTGGAGGTTTAACGACCACCGTGAGCAACTCAATGGGCTATAAGCAGTCGCCCATCCCTAATTTAGGGTCACTGGTTCCAGGGAAGGGAGAGAACCAGTGCCGTAAGACAAACACAACATCCATGCCTGACGGGATTCGAACCCGGACCCCTTTCGGACGAATGATCAGAGGCCATCGCTTAGACCACTGCGGCACATTGAAGGTTAAACAACCACCGTGAGAAATTCAGCAGGCTATAAGCAGTTGCCAGTCCCTGATTTAAGGCCACTGGTTCCAGGAAAAGGGAAGAGTCAGGTACGTAATACAAGAACATCCATGCCTCACCGGGTTTCGAACCCACTCTTTTTGGACGAATGGTCACTTTTTATTATTAGAGGTTTAACGACCACCATGAGCCACTCAGTGGGTTATAAGCAGTCGCCCGTCCCTAATTTAGGGCTACTGGTTCCAGGGAAGGGCCCTAGGGAGCAAGAGCCGCAAGACAAACACAACATCCATGCCTCACTGGTATTCGAACCCATCTCAGACGAATGGTCATAAGCCATCGCTCAGACCACTGCGTCACCGGGTTGTCCCAGAAAGTGTTACGCTCCACAGACGAGTGGAATTTTCAATTGCAATGTTTGCTTAGTTTTTGAACTTTCACTAACGTTTCATGTACTTCAATTTAAATGGAAAGGTGCCTTAAAATAAATCCGAATGAATGATTAAGAATTTTATGAATCCAACATTTTCTAACACATCAAAAAGTTACAATGGAAGAATAGGAACATTGTAAAAAAATAATGCTTTACGGACAACACAAAATGCGTTGTAATAGCCTTGAAAACCACTTGCTTTCCCACACTTTGATGGCCACCGCTCGTGGTTATCAGCTTCACGTAAAGCGATACTGCTCTTTTGAAGAAGGCATCGCATGATCTTACTTTAACCTCCTTGGTTCGCCTGTACAAGACAGTCCCTTACGGGCAGGAACCTAGGATTTCAGCAAATGTGGCCTCCGTACATAAACATTCATGGTGTAGTAGTTTAACGACAGTAGACCAAACATTTCATTTTTTTCTTTCAGTGGATTCATTTGGGTATCAAAACGGTAACGAGGAGTAATTTTTTAATGAGTGGTTTCGCTAATATATCACGATACTGTCGAGTTAAGCTTTAAAAAACCGATAGTTTCGTTTTGAAGTGCTTTTCTGGAAAATTTTCAGTATATACACAAAAATATGCACTAAATGTGATAAAATGCTTTTATTCCTCAAAGTGGCTAAATGCGCATTTCCCCTGAATACCCAGACTAAAGTGATTAACCTCAATGACGATCTAATGCCTCGTAGATCGATTTTTGTTTTTATTTCCCGGTTTGACGACCATCATAAGCTACTCTACGGACCGTAAACAGTCGCCCATCTGAAAATACATTTCACGGTTCGAGGGAAACCTTCGTTTCCATCATTGACGGTTGCAAAGGTTTTGCAGCAGCGTAGTACCAGAAAAACCTATACCTCATCCGAAACTGGGCCCAATAACGACACGGAAGTTCGGACGATTGCTTCGGGAAGTCAAGAGCGGCTAAATCCGCATGCCTTTGGTTGACTTTCTCTGCCAACCAAATATGTGGGCCGCTAGTTGTGACGCCACAAAGCAATCGTCCAAACAAAGGGTTATATTACTGGAGACACCACTGGCTCTGCCGCCATAGGTCACAACTATTCTGTGGTGTGACGTCACAAGCAGGCAAAAAGTAACTAAATTATACCGTTGATAAAACAGTAAGGTTGTGTATCATTGATAAAGATTATTGAATTACTCATTTTATCTGTTAATACGCTTAGAAGCTTTTGTTCCATTGGTTTCAAAGCAGCTTCTCTTCTGCGGCTGCGTCGTGCCTGCTCATGTCGTCATTTGCAGCACGGACGGTGACTTATGGCGGCCGATGCTGCGTGGATGGAGTGGTCTCTCCAGTTATATAACCTCCTTGGTCCAAACCAGCTGTATATCCTAGTGGCCCAACTCGGACGATTAGCACGACACCCATTTGTTTGGTCATCAAAGTAGCAAAGCTGATTATCACCAGGTTAGAAAACTGTAGGTGAATTTTTTCAGAACATAATACCTCTGCTGAAAGTATTGAATTCTGAAAAAATAAATAAAAAAATCACCTATTTTTTTCTTTCACACACAATAGACTAGCGATGCTAAACACGCCGTAGTGCAAGAAATGAAATATCTTTGCAGTGCAGGGCTAAATCACGAAAACATTGGATAGTAAGTATGAAAATAATTTCGTTACCTCTGTAATTTAAAAGCGACTCACAGAATTAGATGTCATAATTTATTTTGTTCAAGGGATATTATTATCATCCCCCCCCCTCATGTTGGTTGATTAATTTCACCATGTAAATGAAGTCATCCACCCGAAATCCAAACTGACCACATTTTAAGACTAAACAAAGGACAAAACTTTTGTTTCATCTATTTAACATATATCCCTAGACAATTTATATATTTTTTTTATAATTTTCTAATCATTTGAAATCATTGTAAACACACTATATTGAATTCCGGGACTACAACAATGAACATACATACATTAAGTTGTGCATTACTTTTTTTTTTTTTTTTTGATTGGAGGTTTAACGACCACCGTGAGCAACTCAATGGGCTATAAGCAGTCGCCCATCCCTAATTTAGGGTCACTGGTTCCAGGGAAGGGAGAGAACCAGTGCCGTAAGACAAACACAACATCCATGCCTGACGGGATTCGAACCCGGACCCCTTTCGGACGAATGATCAGAGGCCATCGCTTAGACCACTGCGGCACATTGAAGGTTAAACAACCACCGTGAGAAATTCAGCAGGCTATAAGCAGTTGCCAGTCCCTGATTTAAGGCCACTGGTTCCAGGAAAAGGGAAGAGTCAGGTACGTAATACAAGAACATCCATGCCTCACCGGGTTTCGAACCCACTCTTTTTGGACGAATGGTCACTTTTTATTATTAGAGGTTTAACGACCACCATGAGCCACTCAGTGGGTTATAAGCAGTCGCCCGTCCCTAATTTAGGGCTACTGGTTCCAGGGAAGGGCCCTAGGGAGCAAGAGCCGCAAGACAAACACAACATCCATGCCTCACTGGTATTCGAACCCATCTCAGACGAATGGTCATAAGCCATCGCTCAGACCACTGCGTCACCGGGTTGTCCCAGAAAGTGTTACGCTCCACAGACGAGTGGAATTTTCAATTGCAATGTTTGCTTAGTTTTTGAACTTTCACTAACGTTTCATGTACTTCAATTTAAATGGAAAGGTGCCTTAAAATAAATCCGAATGAATGATTAAGAATTTTATGAATCCAACATTTTCTAACACATCAAAAAGTTACAATGGAAAAATAGGAACATTGTAAAAAAATAATGCTTTACGGACAACACAAAATGCGTTGTAATAGCCTTGAAAACCACTTGCTTTCCCACACTTTGATGGCCACCGCTCGTGGTTATCATCTTCACGTAAAGCGATACTGCTCTTTTGAAGAAGGCATCGCATGATCTTACTTTAACCTCCTTGGTTCGCCTGTACAAGACAGTCCCTTACGGGCAGGAAGCTAGGATTTCAGCAAATGTGGCCTCCGTACATAAACATTCATGGTGTAGTAGTTTAACGACAGTAGACCAAACATTTCATTTTTTCTTTCAGTGGATTCATTTGGGTATCAAAACGGTAACGAGGAATAATTTTTTAATGAGTGGTTTCGCTAATATATCACGATACTGTCGAGTTAAGCTTTAAAAAAAACCGATAGTTTCGTTTTGAAGTGCTTTTCTGGAAAATTTTCAGGATATATACAAAAATATGCACTAAATGTGATAAAATGCTTTTATTCCTCAAAGTGGCTAAATGCGCATTTCCCCTGAATACCCAGACTAAAGTGATTAACCTCAATGACGATCTAATGTCTCGTAGATCGATTTTTGTTTTATTTCCCGGTTTGACGACCATCATAAGCTACTCTAGGGACCGTAAACAGTCGCCCATCTGAAAATACATTTCATGGTTCGAGGGAAACCTTCGTTTCCATCATTGACGGTTGCAAAGGTTTTGCAGCAGCGTAGTACCAGAAAAACCTATACCTCATCCGAAACTGGGCCCTGCCGCCCCGGTGGTGCAGTGGTCTAAGGCGTTGGCCTCTGATCATTCGTCCGTAAGGGGTCCGGGTTCGAATCCCGCTCAGGCATGGATGTTGTGTTTGTCTTACGGCACTGGCTCTCTCCCTTACCTGGAAACAGTGACCCTAAATTAGGGACGGGCGACTGCTTATAGCCCATTGAGTTGCTCACGGTGGTCGTTAAACTTCCAATCAAAAAAAAAAAAAAGAAAGAAACTGGGCCCAATAACGACACGGAAGTTTGGACGATTGCTTCGGGAAGTCAAGAGCGGCTAAATCCGCATGCCTTTGGTTGACTTTCTCTGCCAACCAAATATGTGGGCCGCTAGTTGTGACGCCACAAAGCAATCGTCCAAACAAAGGAGGTTATATTACTGGAGACACCACTGGCTCTGCCGCCATAGGTCACAACTATTCTGTGGTGTGACGTCACAAGCAGGCAAAAAGTAACTAAATTATACCGTTGATAAAACAGTAAGGTTGTGTATCATTGATAAAGATTATTGAATTACTCATTTTATCTGTTAATACGCTTAGAAGCTTTTGTTCCATTGGTTTCAAAGCAGCTTCTCTTCTGCGGCTGCGTCGTGCCTGCTCATGTCGTCATTTGCAGCACGGACGGTGACTTATGGAGGCCGATGCTGCGTGGATGGAGTGGTCTCTCCAGTTATATAACCTCCTTGGTCCAAACCAGCTGTATATCCTAGTGGCCCAACTCGGACGATTAGCACGACACCCATTCGTTTGGTCATCAAAGTAGCAAAGCTGATTATCACCAGGTTAGAAAACTGTAGGTGAATTTTTTCAGAACACAATACCTCTGCCGAAAGTATTGAATTCTGAAAAAATAAATAAAAAAATCACCTATTTTTTTCTTTCACACACAATAGACTAGCGATGCTAAACACGCCGTAGTGCAAGAAATGAAATATCTTTGCAGTGCAGGGCTAAATCACGAAAACATTGGATAGTAAGTATGAAAATAATTTCGTTACCTCTGTAATTTAAAAGCGACTCACAGAATTAGACGTCATAATTTATTTTCTTCAAGGGATATTATTATCACCCCCCTCATGTTGGTTGATTAATTTCACCATGTAAATGAAGTCATCCACCCGAAATCCAAACTGACCACATTTTAAGACTAAACAAAGGACAAAACTTTTGTTTCATCTATTTAACATATATCCCTAGACAATTTATATAATTTTTTTATAATTTTCTAATCATTTGAAATCATTGTAAACACACTATATTGAATTCCGGGACTACAACAATGAACATACATACATTAAGTTGTGCATTACTTTTTTTTTTTTTTTGATTGGAGGTTTAACGACCACCGTGAGCAACTCAATGGGCTATAAGCAGTCGCCCATCCCTAATTTAGGGTCACTGGTTCCAGGGAAGGGAGAGAACCAGTGCCGTAAGACAAACACAACATCCATGCCTGACGGGATTCGAACCCGGACCCCTTTCGGACGAATGATCAGAGGCCATCGCTTAGACCACTGCGGCACATTGAAGGTTAAACAACCACCGTGAGAAATTCAGCAGGCTATAAGCAGTTGCCAGTCCCTGATTTAAGGCCACTGGTTCCAGGAAAAGGGAAGAGTCAGGTACGTAATACAAGAACATCCATGCCTCACCGGGTTTCGAACCCACTCTTTTTGGACGAATGGTCACTTTTTATTATTAGAGGTTTAACGACCACCATGAGCCACTCAGTGGGTTATAAGCAGTCGCCCGTCCCTAATTTAGGGCTACTGGTTCCAGGGAAGGGCCCTAGGGAGCAAGAGCCGCAAGACAAACACAACATCCATGCCTCACTGGTATTCGAACCCATCTCAGACGAATGGTCATAAGCCATCGCTCAGACCACTGCGTCACCGGGTTGTCCCAGAAAGTGTTACGCTCCACAGACGAGTGGAATTTTCAATTGCAATGTTTGCTTAGTTTTTGAACTTTCACTAACGTTTCATGTACTTCAATTTAAATGGAAAGGTGCCTTAAAATAAATCCGAATGAATGATTAAGAATTTTATGAATCCAACATTTTCTAACACATCAAAAAGTTACAATGGAAAAATAGGAACATTGTAAAAAAATAATGCTTTACGGACAACACAAAATGCGTTGTAATAGCCTTGAAAACCACTTGCTTTCCCACACTTTGATGGCCACCGCTCGTGGTTATCAGCTTCACGTAAAGCGGTACTGCTCTTTTGAAGAAGGCATCGCATGATCTTACTTTAACCTCCTTGGTTCGCCTGTACAAGACAGTCCCTTACGGGCAGGAACCTAGGATTTCAGCAAATGTGGCCTCCGTACATAAACATTCATGGTGTAGTAGTTTAACGACAGTAGACCAAACATTTCATTTTTTTCTTTCAGTGGATTCATTTGGGTATCAAAACGGTAACGAGGAGTAATTTTTTTAATGAGTGGTTTCGCTAATATATCACGATACTGTCGAGTTAAGCTTTAAAAAAAACCGATAGTTTCGTTTTGAAGTGCTTTTCTGGAAAATTTTCAGTATATACACAAAAATATGCACTAAATGTGATAAAATGCTTTTATTCCTCAAAGTGGCTAAATGCGCATTTCCCCTGAATACCCAGACTAAAGTGATTAACCTCAATGACTATCTAATGTCTCGTAGATCGATTTTTGTTTTTATTTCCCGGTTTGACGACCATCATAAGCTACTCTACGGACCGTAAACAGTCGCCCATCTGAAAATACATTTCATGGTTCGAGGGAAACCTTCGTTTCCATCATTGACGGTTGCAAAGGTTTTGCAGCAGCGTAGTACCAGAAAAACCTATACCTCATCCGAAACTGGGCCCAATAACGACACGGAAGTTCGGACGATTGCTTCGGGAAGTCAAGAGCGGCTAAATCCGCATGCCTTTGGTTGACTTTCTCTGCCAACCAAATATGTGGGCCGCTAGTTGTGACGCCACAAAGCAATCGTCCAAACAAAGGGTTATATTACTGGAGACACCACTGGCTCTGCCGCCATAGGTCACAACTATTCTGCGGTGTGACGTCACAAGCAGGCAAAAAGTAACTAAATTATACGGTTGATAAAACAGTAAGGTTGTGTATCATTGATAAAGATTATTGAATTACTCATTTTATCTGTTAATACGCTTAGAAGCTTTTGTTCCATTGGTTTCAAAGCAGCTTCTCTTCTGCGGCTGCGTCGTGCCTGCTCATGTCATTTGCAGCACGGACGGTGACTTATGGCGGCCGATGCTGCGTGGATGGAGTGGTCTCTCCAGTTATATAACCTCCTTGGTCCAAACCAGCTGTATATCCTAGTGGCCCAACTCGGACGATTAGCACGACACCCATTTGTTTGGTCATCAAAGTAGCAAAGCTGATTATCACCAGGTTAGAAAACTGTAGGTGAATTTTTTCAGAACATAATACCTCTGCTGAAAGTATTGAATTCTGAAAAAATAAATAAAAAAATCACCTATTTTTTTCTTTCACACACAATAGACTAGCGATGCTAAACACGCCGTAGTGCAAGAAATGAAATATCTTTGCAGTGCAGGGCTAAATCACGAAAACATTGGATAGTAAGTATGAAAATAATTTCGTTACCTCTGCAATTTAAAAGCGACTCACAGAATTAGATGTCATAATTTATTTTGTTCAAGGGATATTATTATCATCCCCTCCCCCTCATGTTGGTTGATTAATTTCACCATGTAAATGAAGTCATCCACCCGAAATCCAAACTGACCACATTTTAAGACTAAACAAAGGACAAAACTTTTGTTTCATCTATTTAACATATATCCCTAGACAATTTATATATTTTTTTTATAATTTTCTAATCATTTGAAATCATTGTAAACACACTGTATTGAATTCCGGGACTACAACAATGAACATACATACATTAAGTTGTGCATTACTTTTTTTTTTTTTTTTGATTGGAGGTTTAACGACCACCGTGAGCAACTCAATGGGCTATAAGCAGTCGCCCATCCCTAATTTAGGGTCACTGGTTCCAGGGAAGGGAGAGAACCAGTGCCGTAAGACAAACACAACATCCATGCCTGACCGGGATTCGAACCCGGACCCCTTACGGACGAAAGATCAGAGGCCAGCGCCTTAGACCATTGCGTCACCGGGGCGGCATGGCTTCGTAACAGTTTAAAAATTTAGATTGCGCTTGTTTTTTTTAGGCCTATCATTTGTTTTTTTTTAATTTCTGACACTCCTCATCTTTGTCATCACAGACCTGTGATGACAAAGATGAGGAGAGCCCCCGGTGGCGCAGTGGTCTAAGGCGCTGGCCTCTGATTGTTCGTCCGTAAGGGGTCCGGGTTCGAATCCCGGTCAGGCATGGATGTTGTGTTTGTCTTACGGCACTGGCTCTCTCCCTTCCCTGGAACCAGTGACCCTAAATTAGGGACGGGCAACTGCTTATAGCCCATTGAGTTGCTCACGGTGGTCGTTAAACCTCCAATCAAAAAAAAAAAAAAAGATGAGGAGTGTCAGAAATGAAAAAAAAAAAAACGAATGGTAGGCTTACTTAAGAGTAATTCTTAATAGTCAGAAGAAAAAAAAGGGGGGGATCCTGAAGTTTATCTACGTGGGAAAAATCCCTTTAAATTTCGACCAAATTTCAGTTTTCGAAATCATTCTTTCCAGTGGCTTCCTAGTTTGGACAGCCCCTTTTCTGTATCACTATGATTTTTTTTTTTTTTTTTTGATTGGAGGTTTAACGACCACCGTGAGCAACTCAATGGGCTATAAGGAGTCGCCCGTCCCTAATTTAGGGTCACTGGTTCCAGGGAAGGGAGAGAGCCAGTGCCGTAAGACAAACACATCCATGCCTGACCGGGATTCGAACCCGGACCCCTTACGGACGAATGATCACAGGCCTGTGCCTTAGACCACTGCGCCGCCAGGGCGGCCACTATGATTCACCTATTGTGGTTCTATTTAATTTACATTGGATATACAAGCACACTTGAATCAGGGGTGTGCCCCAAAACTTTTAGGATGCATAGCAGTTGTGCTGCAAGTGGACACAGTAAAATGATGCACTGTATACATCTCACCCTCCTTACTTTCACAAGTGCAATTTTATTTATTTCATGTTTGACGAACTCAATAGGTTTGCGAAATACGATGAAATCTGTGCAACCAATAATTTTTTATTTATTTTTTCATTTATGACATTAACACTAAATAGCAATGAAATAGTAGTTTATTAGTTTACAACCTACTGTAGTTGGTCTGGGTGCAATTACTGGAATGTGTTAAATTCAACATTCAGATGCTATACACATTACATTATTAAAATTTAGTACAAAGCATACAACAGCTGTTTATATTGCAGGCTGTCTTCCTAAGTCTTCACACATACAGAGCTCTTTGTGATAATGCTTAAACTGAAACCTCACTTATCTGAAGTTGGATTAGCTAACATCAAGGCCACCGTGATCAAGGCATTTAAAGAAAAAGGAATACACTTCTTTTACTACTCTCTCAACTTTTCAGTGATGAATTAAAGCACTTCAACACTTTTAATAACAGAATACTAAATAACTGACTTTAGTATAAATATCAGTATGCAATTTTAGCAGAATACATGGCTTTATTTATGGCAAAATTGATGCTTAATTACTAGTTGGTTCTTCACCACAAGAAAAAAAGTAGTAAACTCCTGAAAAAACATGGTCATATACAAACTATTGATTGAAATAGTTGAACTACAGGCATTGCATAATTATATTTAATTTAATTCAAAAACAACATTTATGAATGTAATTTTCATAATTTAAAGTCTACTATATAGTTCAGCTTTGTCAGGAATAAGCGTTTTCATTTCTTGCTTCTGACAATGTTACCAGTTTCACGTGTTCAAAAGCCTCGTGTGGCCATCACATTGCAGATTGACAAGTGCTTTCTATGCACGTAGGTATGGAGATGACAATAAATCATTTACGGTTTTGAAATATATGAAAGGCTGCTAAAAAGTCTAGGTCAAATATTGATTTAGGTCTATCCAACAGTTTTAGTGCCATTAAACAGAAATTGGTGGTTATTTTCCCCAACAGTGCTGGGCTATGGAAGATTTTTTGATTTCACACTTTTTAATATATGATTGGTGTTCTTTTAATCTGAATTTAGGCGATCTCCGTGTTTGACCTATGTATGACAAACCACATTGACACCAGATGCAATGTATTCCCAAGAATTTATGTCTGGAATTAGGTCCTTTTTTGCAGAGTAAATCATCTTAGTACAGGTGTGAAGATAACCTTGAAATTTGATGACTTGAGAATTTTTGAAATTTGGAAGCAAATTTTAGGGATGAATGGAAAAACCGCAAAGTTTCGTTGAGAATTTGGAGAGATCGGGGTCAAGGTGGATTTATACTGAGGTTTAACAAAAATTTTGATAGCCCCACTAATGAATGTTTGGAGTCTCTGTTGATAGCAATGTGTCTGATGTAATTTAGTTCTTTCTTGAGACCCTCCTTTGTAAAACAAACATTTAAGGCTCGGTATGTATGAAATGTGCTGGTTTTATGTTGGATGGAATGATTTGATTTTCTGTGAAGCAGTAAACTAACAGCAAATGGTTTCCAATAAACAGTGGTAATGAATGAATTTTCGCACCGTGTAACGGTGCGAAAATTCATTATTACCACTGTACATCTAGAAAAGGAAGTTTGTGAAATTTTGAAATTTCAAAAACCATTACCAATGATCAAGTCATTACCCCCATTTTATATTTATTTATCTGTCCAGGTAGTAAAAGCTGGGTGCCCACAAAAAATGATTTTTTAAGATAACAAATCAGGAGCCTCATTTTTTTAAGTTAAAAAAATATGAATTTTTTTTTACATGTTTTGCATTTTCATTTTAAAGGTCTATTCAAAATGTTCAATGCACGAAAGTGTGTATCAAATTTTACGATGCTGAAATTGGTATCAAATGACATGACGGTGAAATTGGTATTTGTGTGCGAGAAATTTAGTGCTTCTGCCATGTTCCCTTTGTTAGTACTCCATAGCAATAATAACTTCCGGTGATTAGGAGTGAAATTAAATACAACATGTGACCACTGTCTTTTTCTTGTACATAGTAGAACATTCTATTCCAAACTTTTTCAAATTTAGTTGCCCGGACCAGGCAATCAGATTTTTTATTTATCTGCCCAGGCCAATAATTTATGTACCCTGGGCATCTCTGGCATTGTATTTTTCAAGCCCCGTGAAGAATATATATGAAAGCTCTCAAATATATTGATGGCAACCATACAGAGAATAAAGGTAAGAAAAGCCATGGTTTTAAGACCAGGCCTTGATTTCACTTTTTCCCTTTTTAGCAGTAGCAACACCTTTTTACTGGCAAATTGCATTATCTACTAGTGAAAGTTTATTAACAGTATACAAAAAAACTTTAACATGTCCCCTCCATTAGTCAAGCATGACAAATTTTGATTTCACCCATGTAACTGACACATTGTAATGCTGAAAAGATTACAAATATTTAGATATAACTCACCTTTTCATGACCTGACAGATTAATTCTAACAATTTAATTCAAAGTCAGATATTTTAAAAACATTTTTTTTTTAAATTTAACTTTATTTCACAAAATTCAAGAACACTACTCAAAATCTTAAGTTATTTTCTGTATGGTTACGATCTGGGTTTCAGGTCTTTTCTTCATACTAGGTACTTTAAAACAGCAGGCCTTGGGTCAAACTTCTCTTTGGATGGATCTTCAGCCTCAATACTCATGAGAGCATTCATTCAATGTTTGTAAGTTTAAACTGCACCTCCAATCACCCTGGATTCTCTTCAGGAAACTGAACCCAACCTCACATGCAGAAGTAGAAAAGGGAAATATACTGGATATTTCTACTAGTGCCAAAATGTTTTGATAATGTTTGTACTTTTCAAGAAACATTTGTTTCCAGAAAGCAGTTGTTTCTTTTTGTATATGTCTAAAATATTTCACATGCACAATGCAGTGTGGTGCTTTACAGTTCACACTAAAAAATTCAAAATTTTTCCACTAGCAACTTTTGCTAGAACAACTTTTTATCACTAGTAAAATTCATTTGGTTGCTGGCAATTTGCTATTAACTACCAGTCAAAATCGAGCCCTATAAAAGCTATAAATAAAGCTAAAAGAAAATATAAACCTCAATTTAGAAAACTAGAGAATTGGACTTAAACCGAATGTTTCGAGTCATACATTTCTAGATACCTAAACATGGTTTTAAACCAAATAAAGATACAGGAAATCATAACATGTGGAGACCTGAAAGTTTTTCTGGGAATGACAATGCATGTTTCCAGCTCACAATATTTAGAAGATATCTACCTTCAGATAATTGTTGAAATAGGATGCTATTAATGACAAAGTATTCTTTGGGCTTAAAAACTTAACTGGTAAGTAAATTAGTTTTACAATGAGGGTTCTCACTCAGATGTATGCTAGGCTGATGACTGTACCTGTTTCATCGAAATGCCGACTCTGCAGCAATATGTGGAACTCTCTCAAAATTTGTTAGTGAAGGCACTGCATACCCATATCACATTGCAATGAAATGTATACACTTCCGTCCATCTGATTTTGCATTTTCTCACCAAAGCACACATTTGTAAATTATTTAAATAACTGATCTTCATACAATTATTTGCTATTTATTAATAACAGTTAAATGCACAAGGCACATTTTTAGTACCATAATCTTTTACAAATCTTACTGGTATACTGACAACATAGAATTTGTCAATACACTCTCATAGACACAGTTCATATATAAGAAAAGATCTAAGTTGATCAGTTTCAGATTTTCTTTTTTCTATGACACGAGGCAGATAAGCTTAATATGACCAAATCGGTTCCTGTTTAGCTTTTTTTAAAACAAAAAAGCTAAGCTAAACCAAAATATATTTTGTTATGTTACACAGGCCGAGATAATATTTCCATCTCATAACTTCGAAGTATATGCCTTGACAAGAATTATTTTTGGCAGATGCTTTATCGAAATCTTTTTAGTTCACAGATTTCTGTAATAGAGATACTGAAGCATGTCTGTGATCTATTGTCAAAACACTGCAAGTTCTCTTAAAACAAAATGGATAGCCAATACATAAAATCCTGGTACCAAATTTAATGGCCTTCTTTTGATTTCAAAGCACTATAAAATGCAAGTTCGTCAATCCTTAAAAAACTGCACATTTGCTTTAAGAAATCTAAGTCAGGATATGTTAAGTGGAATCCACTAATTAATTCATTGTTACTAATTCTCTTAATTTTATGAAATAAGGGTTTGTAAAAATTTAAAAATATGATACAAAAATTTTCACTGATTAGATACAGCGTACAAAATGAAAAACAGCTTTTAAGTTGTTGTTTTTTAACATTAAATGACATGTGTTAAGACCCATTAGATACAGATTCATAATTATTTATAAGGAAAACTTTACCACAGGAAACTTTAGTAAACACTACAGCAAAAGCACTGTGTTATTCAAGACATGATTTCAGAAAAAAAGTATCTACTTCTGTATTGATCAAACATTTTCACTCCCATATTAGTTTGGCTTACAATATTTTTGGCTTTGGCAATCGGAGATCGAATGTTAAGATTCTTTAAATTTCATGTGTGTAAATGTACAAAATACAGATGTTAAGTGAAATGAAAAGGCTTTTATTAAGTGTTTAAAGTAGCAACCCTGAATCCTATTTACCGACATGGTAAACACTGAATCACTTGGAAGATACTGAAATTCAAAGGACATGACTGTAATACATAGTGCAATAAAAAAGTTCCAATACTAGGTATGCAGGGCGGCAACAGGTGGCAGTACACGAATGCGTGAGCTGTGGTCGAGAGCAGTGACCTTCACGAGTTATTGTGCCGAATGATGTAGTTCTGTGAACATCAGGAGCTGATATTTGGTGACCACGTGCAGAACACAGCTGCAATTTCAGTATGGACTGCAAACTAGAGCAGCGAGTGAACATCAAATTCTGTATCAAACTCGGCAAATCGGGAACGGAGACCCATGAAATGTTGCAGCAGGATTATGGCAATGAAGCAATGAGTCATGCGAGATGTTTTGAGTGGCACTCGCGCTTCAAGAGCGGCAGAATGGCCCTGGAAAACAACGAGAGGCCAGGGTGACCGTTCACGAGCAAAACCCCCAAAAATGTGGACAAAATTAGGAAACTTGTGCATGAGGATCATTGGAGAACCATTCAAGTTATTGCTACTAGCGTCAATGTGTCATACGGAACAATGCAAGAAATTCTGACATTGGTTTTGAACATACACCGAATTGCTGCAAAGTTTGTGCCAAAGATTCTGAACCCCGAACAGAAGGCGCTCCGTGTTGAACTCTGTCTGCAGGTGGTGAATGAACCAATGTTCCTGTCGCGGGTCATCACTCGGGATGAGACTTGGGTTTACGGTTATGACCTGGAGACCAAATAACAGTCATCGCAGTGGAGGAGCCTGGCATCTCCACAACCAAAGAAGGCCCAATAGGTTCGGAACACAACCAAAAGCACGCTCAGCGTGTTCTTCGACATCCATGGGGTTGTGCACCGTGAATTCGTCCCCCACCGCTCTTTTTTACTGTGATGTTCTACAGTCTCAGGGAAGACATTTGGTGCAAGCCACCTGAAATGTGGCACTGGGGCAATTTCCTGCTCCATCACGGCAATGCAGCAGCTCACACAGCGTTAGCAACACCAGTTTTGCAGTTCAACAGCATGCCTACCCTTCCTTACCTGCCTTACTCGCTGGATATGGCTTCCTGCGACTTCTTTCTGTTCCTGAAGCTGAAGCTCAAGGGCCACCGTTTTGAAACCATGGACGAGATCCAGCGTGAATCGCAGACTGTGCTTGACACGATTCGTGAACAGGACTTCCAGGTAGCGTTCTAACAATAGCAAAAATGCTGGCGGCAGTGTATCGCTGCCCAAGTAGACTACTTTAAGGGAGATTGTAGCCTGACTTAAGTAACGTAAGTACCGGGTGATCCAAAAGTCTTGCACATTTTGAAAACATAATAACTCGCAGAGTTTTGAGAGTAGGGCAACACAGTTTGCGTAGAAATGATCTGAATGACATGGGGGGGGGGGGGGTAATGAAATCACAATTTTCACTCATTTTACTTACATTTTTCATCACCAGATGGCGCCATAGGCGAATAGGTCTGGGATAGTGGGCATTAAAAGCAGCAGCTGGGAAGCAACCACAAGTCACAGCGGTCGCTCTTCGTAAAATTGTTCTATTGCAATGCTGAATGTGCGAGTGCAGCGTTGAGAGCCTACCAGTCACTGAAAGGTGATCACAGTGGGAAAGGACCAATGGAAAATGCTGCGCTGCAAAGAACGGTGAAAAAGTTCGAGGAAACGGGATCTTTGGCAGCACGCATACAAAGTGGTAGACCACGAACACGTGCTACTGCAGCAGAGACGATTACACAGGAAATGGATGTGATTGCAAAGTCATCCGCACATGACGACTCCAGTGCTCGCCAAGTTTCTCGGCAAACAGGCATTCCATATGAGACTGTGTGGCAAACACTACAAGAGATTCTGCACAGATACCCGTTCAAACTGCAAGCTGGCGATTACGTGCAGCGTCAGGAGTTCCCAGCATGTTTTTGACAAATGGATGTCGACGAGAACTGGCTGATGAACGTTTTATGGACTGATGAGGCACACTTTTCCCTAAACGGAGCGGTAAACACGCACAACTGCTGCATCGGGGCCACGGAACATCCACGAGCCGTAGTTGAAGTGCCACTTTATCAGCCGAAAGCGACGGTGTGGTGTGGATTCACGGCTTCCTTCACTATAGGACATTTTTTTTTTTTTTAAAAAAGGTCCACAGCACCTCCTTCGAAACCGTTTCAGTGACAAGTGCACATTATGTGAACATGTTACGAACGTGCATTATCCCTAGCTTGCAAGAGCAGGATGCAGTGAATCTGGGCACATTTATGCAATATGGAGCACAACAAAACATCGCACATTCCATTATGCAATTGCTGCAAGAGAGTGTTGAGCCAACACTTTCCGAAGGCCTGGCATCCTCAGTCAACAGACCTGACACCCTGCGATTTCTGGCTCTGGGGTTATCTAAAATCACAAGTATACAGATGTCGCCCCACTTCCCTGGCCATGCTGAAAGATGCTATTCAACACCATGTGGCGGCTATACCACCGGTCATACTCTTCAATGCCGTCCATGGTGTTTTCTCTCGTCTGCAGGCAGTGCTGGAACAGGACGGCCATCACATTGAACACCTGGTACAATGAGGCGTCTAACCTGGTACAATCAGGTGTCTATTTTTCTTGACACTTCCAACCTATGGTTGCTGCGCCATCTGGCGATGAAAAATGTAAGTAAAATGAGTAAAAATTTATGTGATTTCATAAAAAACCCGACGTCATTCTGATCATTTCTACGCAAACCGCCGCGAGATATTACGTTTTCAAAATGTGCAAGATTTTTGGATCACCCGGTACTTTGTTGCATATCGGCCTAGTCTCGGAACTTTTTGATCGGATCTCATAATGGAAAAAATGCATGGAATGAAGTGAGCCCTCCAGTTCTGGACATGAAAAGAATTATCTCAAGTGACTCCACCAGGATATGTGCAGGAATTTGTGTCCGTAAATTTCGCATCTTTGGTGACTTGCAACTGCTGCTACATGAAGTTAAAAACAACACAACACACACAGAATTTATATTAGTGGTTTCAATAATCCTAAGAATTTCTTTAGAAAGAAGACACACCTTAATAATCAGCAAAAATCTTTACCACGGTAGTTTTTTTCTTACTCTTTAAGATTTATTAACAATGTTGTTTTTTTACAATATAATGCATACTTTCATGCCAAGGTGAATTTGCAAATGCATAAAAAGGGCACATAATAAATTAAAAATGGGAAAACACTTAATGATGAAATATTCTAAATTCTGTACATGAACAAATACAGAAAAAATACAGAAGGAGCACTCATGGAATTGGAAAAATGGCACACTTATGTGTCTTTAGGAACCCAAAAGAGGTGTCATTAACTGGCTATCAAATGAGAGGCCAATACTGTACAAAACTTCATATCAAATATGCATCATGAAATATTTTTTATAATACTTTTTTTTTTTAAAAACAAAATCAAATGGAAGTTACATGCATTGTTCAGAAAAAAGTAAGCTACAGGAAAAGTGGCACTGTATGTTTTTAACAGCAGTTAGAGAAATAATCATATCACCAATTTTTTAAATACTTTTTTATGATTAAATGAAGGATTTCAAATTAAAGTTTAAAAATGAAACTATATGAGAGTTCATGAAACATCTACATGTGAAATTTGCATGACTTTCAAATAAGGTTTGGCAAAGCTCAGAATATTCACAAGAAGAAAATGGTTACACATTCTTTTTTTGGAGAAACTGGACACCACTAATTAAAACATTCAATTTCTGTAAAATATGCAGGTCATGTGATTCGTGTAGCGAGCAAAAAATATGCGCTTCTTAAATCATGATGTGGTGCACAAATATTATGCAAACCACATTATTAGAAATGACTTTATATTTTAAAAACAGCATGTTCATATCTTGTGGGTTCAGAAATAAAGGAATGCATGATATGAACAAAATATACAGCAAAGGTTGGCAATTTCAGCTCTTCTATTTTACTGTAGTTATTGGCTCCATGAGGGAGAACAACACCCATGTGTGTGTGTGAGAGTGTGAGAGAGAGAGAGAGAGAGAGAGCACAAGACCCATGTCCCTCATGACCTCCTCATAAAAAAATGAAGTACCTTGTTTAGCCCCAGCAAAACTTTACATCAAACAGATTGCACATGCATTTTTAAGGACCCGTATAACAAACAGAAAAATCTGCATCACCCTTTGGATTACATAAACTTAAGCAATATTTCACATACAGAGAGAATTACTCTGAAACTTGTATGTGTTTTATCTGAATTGGTACTTCGTTGAGTGGAAACAAAACTAAACAAATACATACCGAGTGCTTATGTCATAAGCATTGTAACAAGGGTTATTTCCTTGGAAGTTGGTTGCAGACATATACTTCCTGTTGGAAAAAGTATCAGAATGAAGCACAGAATGTCATGGCAATTTCACTGCTGTGAGTGGTACATTAATAAAAATAGGAAATAATAATTTTTATATGGTTCCCACAGCAAATAATATTGACTTAGAAAAAGTTGCTTAGCATTCTAATTAGTCTAAAGGAAACACAACCCATCTTTCTATTTGCAAAAGTTGCCAAGATATTAATGCAAATTTTGATTAGCCATTCATGTTGTCTCATGCAAATCTGTAAAATGTCATACAACTTAGCTGGTACTTCCTTCCTGTGGTATAATACCAGCTGCAGGAGATAATGGCCAGATACAGTAAGGCTGTACCCTTCACAATGATGGTTATTCACGATGAGTGCAACTCCATCATTGCAGTGATTGTCAAACATTCTATATATAACAGGTAAATGTACTAAGGCCATACACCACATGTTCATTATTCATATTGCTAACATCTCATAGACTTTTGCAGCTAGAAAGACTGGTTTTCTTTCTTTAGATCAATTAGCACGTTGTGCAACTTTCTCTAAATGGATATTGCTCACTGCTGGGGTTGTATGAAAAATTTTTCATTTCCTACTATTATGCATGGTAGTGAAACTGCCACAACAAAATTCTAAGATTCATTCTGATAATTTTCCCAACTGGCAGTATATTGTATGACCAACTATTGAGGAAATAAACCCTGGCTACAATGCTTACGAAACACTTGGTATATATATATACACAGTAGAACCCACTTTAATGAGGAGCTAAGGAGCGACAGAAACCTTCGTTAAATCTGTTTCAGGGTGAGAATTTTATGTGAAAATATGCATACATGTTTATGTTATATATTTATAACAACTGGATATACTTGAAATACTTAACTGATTAAATACATCAGTAGTTTAGTTAATTAATTAAATATTTCCAGTATATTCCATTTGATGGGAATGTGAGACTGACTGAAGTTTAACTACAAAACACGCATGAAGCAAAACAGCACCACTCCTCCCAATGCAATGCCAACTTGTACAGTGAAAGGGCAACGGACACAAGTCTACGAATTTTTATCTCCTGTTTCCCCCTTTAGCATCACCCCCATTCCATTACTCCCATATGTTATCTACAATTGTCATCTAGAAATCCACTAACATCATGTGTGCCCATCTGTTTAAAAATTGGTCACCTACTTCTAAGAAGAAAAAAAAAAAAAAAAAAAAAAAGAGACCGACCCACCTCCTTTTGCTTAGAAAGTAGGTCAGTTTTTAGCTCCGCTGACACAATAAACCCAATATTTCTTGAAGTGGCTGGTGAAGAGAGACTTGCACAACTTTCTTGTTGAGCATTTGATGCTTTTCTATCAATATTCTTCCACTAGCACACAAGCAATCCCTTGTGCTTATGCAATTTTGTTCTGTTTGCCACCAGTTCCATTCCTCCATTGTCAGACAGTGTGCAGCAGATTTTCTCATTATTGAATATGGAATTTCATTAAATTTTGTTAATCTGCTTGTTAAAAGTGATTAACCTTTTTCACCCTCATTAAATCCGCGGACTCTTAAATTTTGATCATTAAAAACAAATTAGCTCTGATTAACAACATACCAAACAGAAATTTCTGTTTTGCTCATTAAACCCAAAATCACACTACATGCAGACTTGTTATAAATGGGTTCTCCTGTATACATATACATTTACCATCAGCAGTAATTCACATATCAACTACATTTACCACAGAGAGGTGCTCTTTGGTATTTTGAGATTCTTGCATCAGCAAAATGCGATTGAAAGGAAAAAAAAAAAAAAAAAAGAGAGAGAGGACAATATGGATATCAGAGTTAAATCAATGGTTGCTGTGATATCTTTACTTTTTACTGTAAAATGGAATTCTACATTAAGAATTATATTTAAGATAGGAGCAATCCCATACATGATGATTACAGAACTACTAAACTGATTATCTAAATGTCCATGTTTTTTCATGTCTTTATATTCTTCCCAGAAAGCATTTCACTTCCATCAGCAATTTGCAATTCAAAGACTTATCTCCCGACTTTCTTCAAATAATGCCCCCCCCCCCAAGAAAAAATTGGCTGCAGAATGTGACAAAGTTTTAACCAAATATTTTTTTCCCCACGAAAGGTTAGGCAAAAAAAAAATTAAAACAGTAATGGAGGCTTCTGTTCAAATTTTGACAAAGAAATGCAACCCCCTCTAAAATTCTAAAATGCAATTCTATCACAGAAGGAAAAAAATTAACTTGAAGATGAACTTCAGCAAACATTGAGTCAAAATTCCCTATAATATTTTTTTCTTAGTATATATAAAAAAACAAACAAACAAAAAAAAAAACAAGATCAGTGTGCAAGTTAATTGTGGTTAAACATGGTTGAAAGTGATATAATTAAACACCGGTCTGCATGTGTTATTCTTCAGGAAAGGTTGTGAACTATAATGCCTGCCTATCCATATATCATATGCAGTAACAGGAGAATAAATATTAAAATAAATACAAAAAAAAAAAAAAAAAAAAATTCCAACTAGTAATCTGTCTTACCAGAGGAAGATTTTTTTTCTATTACTGCTCAGATTTACATAATTTAGTCAACATTGATTTTTCATTAATTCAAAAGGGCACACACTTTCATATTATCCGTTAAGCTCTGGTTATTTTAGAATAAAACTAAAAATTAGTTAAGTTTTATAAAAATTAAATTGTATCAAAAGAATGTGCACATATGCTTACAGCAAATAAATTTACCTAATAATTTCCACCCTTTCTTCTAAAACACTATTTTGTATCAAATATGAAATGCAAATCTGTTTATTGATGTGTGGACATAAGCCATATTCTTAATTCCAGGCCAGATTTCCCTTATGATAATCAGAAAATCTACAGCTTCACATTCTCCAAAGCCAGCGGCATCACATATAACCAGGATAACTAAACCTGACCTTGTAGCAGCATAAACATGACATTTTTACAAGAACAAATTACATATAAAATTCACATATGAGGCAATAAATTTTAAAAATTGATATCCAGAAACTGAAATTCGGTTTGACTTTTACATATCAGTTGAATCAATCGGGGGGGGATTAATACAGTACTGGACTTATTATCTGGCTACCCCAAATCCAAAATGACCGAATTTTTTTCCCCTTGACATTTTGTTTCCAAGATATATATGGCAATAATAAAATGGGATCAATCCCCTTTAGTGTTAGGAATTGTTTCAATCTTCCTTACCCAGCTTTGGTGTGTGTGTGTGTGTGTGAGAGAGTGAGTGAGTGAGTGAGTGAGTGAGAGAGAGAGAGAGAGAGAGAGAGAGAGAGAGAGAGAGAGAGAGAGAGAGAGAGAGAGAGAGAGAGACTGGCCATGAAAATTTTCAATACGTTTGCACAATTGCTGCAGCTAGTGCAGTAACTGTAGTAGGGGCCTAGGTGCCAGGCACATCTCAGCAAAGCACATGAAGACAAAATAATGTAATAGCTTAAAGATTTTTTGTTTTTACGATTCTCAGATGCTTGTGTGTCAACCAATGAAAGAGTAGAGCAATAAAAAAAACATTTTTACTGTAAAATAAACTACATTCATTTACTCATTTCATTGCATGTAATTTACATTTTCCAACAACAAACTGCGACTTAGAAGAGTTTTTACTGTCAAGCGTGCAACAGGTATGCTGTCGCTTATAAAATCTAAGCTTTTATAGGAAAGGGAAAAAGAAATATCCATTTCATTGATTCAACTTATATTTTCTCTATAATACATATAAATTTTATATTAGACCAACATTTTTAATAAAATTAAGATTAAAAATTTTGGTAATTGTGAGAAGTTAAAAAAAAAAAAATGTTGACTAAAACACACCCTAACTAAAAATATGTTGACACAATGTTATTTTGTGAAATATGCACTTTCCGAAAGCTGTGAAGTTGACTAACCCAGATCAAAACCATAAGTAATTCTTCACAAGAAATAAACTAGATCTTCTACAAGTTCTATGTTGCTAGGAAGCTATACTTCCTTCCTGCCTCCTTGATTGTTACTTTTCCAATTGGAAATTGATTTAGCTTGAGTCAAGCATACTCACTGTGCCACACGATTCGCACAAGCTACATTACGGACCAGAAATATGCGAAAACCAACAATAACTGAAAACACTGGCAATGCACCAGCTTGGAGTTTCCTGGATAAGAGGTTTATCACTGTAATATTAAACACATATTGGAAGAAATGTAATATAACAAAAGATGGACCATGCCTGAAGGGTATGTACATACACAAACACGTTGAAATACGAAGATATAATGCCACACAACTTAATGCAGACAGGAACATACCTGCAAACAATGTAGAACAGCAGTAAAACTAAACAGCCTGAGGACATCTGAATACTGAAACATTAAACAACACATCTCTTCTGAACTCACCTGCCAGCAAGTGCACATTTGATATTGCAATTACAGATATAAAACGTAACAGCTTCCCCTCTCCTTTGGTGCTTACTACAAACAGATATATGTGTGATTGTGTAGTGCAACAAGGGGTAGACCAGGAAAGCACATCCTTCAATCAAAAGAGTTGCAAACATCACTGCATACATAACACAGTACTTGAAGAAAATGAGTAAGGCTTATTCATTTATTTATCCATTTATTAGACAACAACTTTTCACCTAGAAAATACCATGCCCAAATGTGAGATTTTTTTTTTTATTATGCAATTTGTAATAACTGCACCCTGAACCCACATGGGTGCAAAATCTGAGACTAATTTCATATCAAGAGATCAATGCAAACCTTACAATATCCAGCAGTTAAGGATTATTTAATGACTAGTAATGAATAATTTGTATGCTAAGCATTATAACAGAAAAGTATGGCCAATAGTTGCTTTAATGATATTAGGAAGAGATTTAGAGTGTTAATTCAGAATATTTAAAAATTTACCTCAGTATGCCAATAAATCACACCTTCATACTTAAAATACTTTTTACCTGAGGATCACCAAAGTTCAAAACCATTACTCAGAGACGGTAAAGCATTTTTTAGACCTCCAGTGCACAACGAGTTTCAGCAAATTACTTCATGTAGTCTGGCCAATACTGAATATGGTATCGCTGTGTAGAACCTTCAAACAGTCGATCAAGCCAATTAGATAGGCCATCTAACAGATGTTCTTCAAATAAGATATTGCTGTATACATCACTGTCATCTTTTTGAGACAGCTTTCCAGCTTCAACATCAGTTGTGTCAGAGTCACTATCTTCAAAACCCATGAACTCACCTGAACTTCCTTGATTATTTTTCTTTGTTTTACACTTCAAATGCTGCTCGGCATGTTTCGCATGGTAAACACAAAAATATTTACGGTGACCATTGAGAGACAGAACTGTGCCAATGCAGTTTTTGGGATTGATATTAAGCTCCCGCGACTCACCAAGGGTCTGTAGCAATATTCTACGGTACCACTCCAAATTCTTCTCAACCATAAGGAAGGAAAACATCAAAGTCTTATTCTTCCTATATGGATAAACTGTGCGATAAAAAATGGGCAACAGTTTCATTTTAGAGTTAGTGTCAACAAGCAGAACAATGGTGCGACAGCCAGGTTTTAAAAGTCTAACGAGCCCATTATATGTCTCACCACGTAATTCGTGGACATGGAGGCGAACCTCAGGTTTCGTTTTTATAGGAACGCCTGGAACTCGTTTCCCTTCTCTGCGATATTTCTCCTGAATACTCTGTTCTTCTAGCTGCACCAAATAGGACATTATGTAACCAACTAAAACAATAAAACCAATAGACATCACAACTGACAAAGCAGGCAATATTTCTTGGCGAGTGATATTGTCCCACAGAGCATCTCCCATTAACACCAAACGATTTACAATTCTAGTAAACAGACTCGATGCATGCTCGTCGACAAGCATGTTGACTTTAGCGTCATACAGTAGAGCTTCCGTTGTCTTCATGACATGATTCATTGCTGCAAGCAGCTCCTCTTTGGTCTCGTTTATGCGCTCAACATCAACAGTCCAGTCATTTTGTAGCCACTGATACCTTACTCTATCTTGTTCCTTTCTCCAAAGCAAAACCACATGCAGATTAGGGTCCTCAGGGGCTCCCTCTCCAACAGATAATGCATTCACAAATTCCTCTTGCTTCTCCTTATAAAGAAACATGAACCTCACTCTGTCACTAGGATGATAGATGTATTTTAAGAAGTCCCGCATAAGAGCTCTATGTGGGTCATGTTCAGCAATATTTTTTGTAATCAAAATCACACATAGGTGTTTCCGAGCACGCAATGCTTCAGGTGGGCACAACTGATCAAAGAGGGCTTGAGAGGAAAGTCTAGGAAGTAAAAGAAACTTGTTGGCTTCGAGAACATCCCTCATGGTCTGGGGTGCGAGTTCTGCCATGCTTAGCGTTGCAATGGGACTGCTTGAATCTTCATTAAACACCAATAAGGATTCCATGTAAGGGTGAATATTATATCTTTTCTGCACGGATTCTGTTTCCGGAAGTCCCAGTCTCACGTGAGCAAAAGCAGCTCTCAAATGATACCGGTATGCAATCAGTAAATACCTTATTCGAATAGACTCTGCTTTGCTGAATAGAAGAACCCTGACTCTGTTATCATGCCAACCCTGGAGAAAAGATTCATAACTGGAGTCAGTTACACTTGTTACAGTCCTTGATGGAAAAAGGCGGCGGCAAAAGTCTACAACTTTAATAAAGCTGAGTTGTGAGTCCTTATAGTGAAAAGCATGACCGTCAATAACACCGATCAAGTAAGGAACAGAGCTAACTCCAATTTTATGGGCTAATGTGCTTTCATGTTGTGCATGTATAGTAGCAAATGATAAGCCTAAGGGTTCCAACTCTTGAACCAGCTTATGCCATATTGGTTCTGCCTGTAGGCATGGAAAGCAAAGATCACCATAAAATAATATAAGGTATGGCTGGCTATTGCTGCTGGGTAAAATATGATTTTCATATGCCTTTGATGTCACAGTGTATTTATGATACAAAGACCCTTGATTAAATTTGTATTGGAAACTAAATCCACCTTGATTGAATAAACTTTCAAACGGATCAAAGTCAAAACGTCTAAACTGTGAGTAATCGGGCTGTTGCCGAAAATTAGGTGAGTCTTCTGTTATTCCACGGCGATCAAAGA
Organism: Macrothele yani; assembly: GCA_039090855.1. Lineage (NCBI taxonomy): Eukaryota > Metazoa > Arthropoda > Arachnida > Araneae > Macrothelidae > Macrothele > Macrothele yani. The sequence goes on along the minus strand of CM077005.1, from coordinate 96,709,621 downwards.
GACGTCTCCTTTCTGGGTCCATCAAAAGTTCATAAGCGCGATTGATTTCAATGAATTTTTCCTCAGCGCCAGCATCTTTGTTCTTGTCTGGATGCCACTCTCGTGCTAGTCTTTTATATGCACTTTTTATTTCAGGAATGGAAGCAGATTGTCGCACACCCAGAGTTTTATATGGGTCTTTCAGATATACAGCAAATGTCACTGAAGAAATAAATATTAATAATAAAATTCTATACATGATAATGATTTAATACTAAGTTAATATTTCCTTACAATATTAAATTTTGCCTTATCCCTCTCAAAATATTCACTTGAAACTAGGTGCTAAAACATCTTGTTATTGTACATAGATACATATATAACACATGGCAAACAGATACATCACTTTGCAGGTGCTGCTTGTGTTGTTGCTGGAGGGTTATTTTCACACTGTTGTTGGAAGAGTCTTGTTCGTTTTCTTGTATAGTGTTGCCAGTGCAGTAGCTGCTGATCTTCAATAAACTTGGCACATTGAGCACTTGCTATTTCTCGTCTGAAGTGTTCATATTGTAGTAACTCTAAGAAATACAAGCACATGGGATACCTGCAAAATGTAACAAATCATCTGGCTATGAATAACAATAACAAAAGAAAAAAATCAAAACCTGTAAATTTAATCATCCATTTAGATAACGTGCAAAATTACCATCTAGGGCATTACCATCATGATGAGAGAACATCAAAATTACCATCGTGATGAGAGATGGGCTTGCCAGGCAACAATAGCATACACGACAGTAACAAGGGCATATATGAATCTGACACAAAATTAAGCTTTGGTATAATTAGCAGCAAACTGCTAATCAAAATTTCATTTGAGTAGCAGTTCTGACATTTTGACTAACAGTTTGAAATCTTATTTCACAAACTCTTAAGAAATGTACCTATAAGTATATTGGGATGTCAGGTTTTAAATATAACATAAAAAAAGCACTGACATCCTTTTTTTATTATTTATGTATAACAAGATTACCAATGCAGGAATCATATTTTTATTCAGAATCTGACAAAGAAACAGATCTTGTTCTCCTTCTGCATTGTTTCATACTGAGATACCTTGTTACTGCTGGCTCAGGTGAAAAAAGTTTTTTTCCATCTATAGAAATTCTAAACAGGTTGTTCAAGGTTTCAGTATTTAACTTAGATCTTTAATCAATTTTTACACTTTTCATAAGTGAAAGCTCTTTCTAGAGAGCTGCATTAGAAACAGGTAAAATTAATAGTGTTTATTAAATGAACAACATTGCCAAACTGATCTTTGCAATTTTAGAAAACTGTTTTCCACAAACTTGTTTTGAAAGATGCCTGAGATTAACAAACAAACCAAAATGTCTTTATTGCTAATCAGTCAAAAAGTACAATGTCTTTCTCAACTCCTTTTTTCACTAGTAATTTGGAAAAATGATCTACACATGTGACACAGCATCATCCCCCAAATTTTCTAAATCTTTTTTATTGGTTGGCCAAATATTAGGTTCCAAAAGCTTTGAGGCACTAAGTACTTTGCTTTCATGTAAATCTTCTAATCGATCAGACAAGCAAGAGTAAAAATTATCGAGAAAACATACATATTTCTTCTTGAAAGCACCAGCAGACTTGGCATTTTGCCATAACTGCACACTTCTACATACAACATAGTCCCATTTATTACAACTATACCCATCAGAATCTTCATTATAATTATAATCAGAAAATAAATCACCAGTTTCAAAAAGAACGGCAAGCTCTGGTATAAATTTTGAGTATCCATCTTTCATTTCATCAATAAATGCATAGAGTTGCTCCAATGCCTTCATAACCAACAGAAAATCAACATTTTCATTTTGCAAACACTCACTAAGTTTAGATAATGGATAGAGAACACTTAAAAAAAAAACAACAGCCAAGAAACAAATTTACTTGTTTTTAGTTTTCTTAAAATCCTCCTCACTTTTGTTTTCTCTTCTGGTATTAGAACAGAAACTAAGTTTTCAAACTGGGCTACAACCGCACTGTAGTTTTTCAGCAAACACTGAACAGCTTGTGGCAAATCCACCTTGCTACTTGAACACGCATAGATGGCTTACCTGACATACTCGCTGAATCATTGTCTTCTAGAATTTTGCGAAGTTCTTGGAATTTCCTTATACGTTTGGAACTTTTGTCATATAAAAATGGTGAATATCTTCCACAACTTTGATGATCTCTTCAAGGTAAGTGTTTGCAATACACTTTTTAACACTCAGTTCAATCCAATGACTAAAAACAATGCATTTTAACCAGCCACGGATATTTCTCAGTGAGAAGGGAAGCAACACCTTTCATGTGTCCTAAATTTACTGTAGCACTATCTGCCAGAAAGGCTACAAGTTTATTTTCAATGTCTTCAACACCAAATTCAATTAACACATTTAGAATTGCCACCTGGATACCAACAGCATCGTTCTTCAAATCCGCGAGTTTTAAAAACGTTAGTTCTATATTACCATTAGCATCGATATACACTATCTACCAACAAATAATTGGACACCCCTGCAATCGACAATATCTGCGGTCCTGATACACGTCACGGCCGCTGCCGTTAAATATCGTGTGGAAACAACAACGCAACCAGTCGCATGCAAGATGCCATGCAGTTAGGAGCTCTCTGATTTCGAGAAAGGTTTAATCGTCGGGTATCATAAAAAATGGCCGATCCATACGTGACATATCCAGCGAGTTGAAGTACCCAAAATCGACAGCGCCTACGTGATTAGCAAGGGGAAGATGAGAGGTGACTGTCGGAATGTGCCCTGACCCGGCAGACCCACAAAACCGGGAGTTGGAGACCGACGGGTGCTGGCCAGAGAAATTCGGAAGAACCGCACCAAATCGATGGGCCACATCCGCGAGGAGTTTTAGCAGGCGTTCGGGAGTGTTCTTTCGATGAATACCATCCGTAAGAAAGCCCATCTGTTTGGTTATCATGGACGTGCTGCCACCCACAAGCCTTTGATCACCAAGTCCAATAGCGCTGCTCAGCTAACGTGGTGCAAAGAACGTCGACAGTGGACCGTTGAACAGTGGAAACAGGTTCTCTGGAGTGACGAATCAAGGTTCACCCTCTACCATTCGGATGGCAGGGTCTGGGTTAGGCGTCTGCCTGGAGAACGCCTCCTGCCGGAATGTATTGTGCCAACTGTGAAGTTCGGTGGCGGTGGAATTATACTATGGGGGTGTTTCTCCTGGTATGGCACGGGACCCTTGGTCGCAATTCCTGATAGACTCAACGCCGAGACCTACTGCACCATTTTGGATGACCATACCTTTTCTACGTCGCGGCAGTTTTATGGGGTGGACCCATGTTACTTTCAGGATGACAATACCACCTGTCATGTTGCGAGGTCCACCATGGCAATGGACTGGCCTGTGCAGAGCCCGGACCTTAAAACTATCGGAGCACTTGTGGGACAAGTGGGAGCGTCGACTTAAGGGGTGCCCCTACCGTCCGAAATTGGTGAAGGAACTGACCTGTCTTCTCCCAGCCGAGTGGAAGACAATACCGCTTTCCAACGTACAACGCCTAGTTGAGAATATGCCTCGCAGCTGTAATCGCTGCTCATGGAGGCTCCACCAACTATTGAAGGTGAATAAACTTCGTTTTCCTTTGCTATCACAGGTGTCCAATTACTTGTTGGTAGATAGTGTATTTCACAAACAGTGTCTTTTTCTGCAATATTAACATTTGTACTACTGTCGTAATACACTGAAATACAGGACTCAGATTTCAGGGCTTCACGTACGTTATATGTCATCACATCTGCAAAGCACGTAACAAACTCCGCGCACACATCGCTATGGTACGAAGCACCTACTTCAACATCATGCCTTGTTTCAAGGGCAACAATAGCTGAAAATTGTTTAAATGATACTTCTTTTGCTGTTAAGCAAGCAACGTCGATCAGTTTACTGCACTGTTTTTCTCTTGCCTATGGAACTGAGATGTAATGTGCGCAGAGGCAAGATATTTCGTGACGGATCTGAAAGTCCTGTGATCCCCAGATGCTTCTCATCTAATGGATGTGCTTGATCACATGAGCTGCTAAACACCTTGACAGCGTAGCGAGAAGTTTTTAAACTGGTTTGGAAATAAAGAAAAACATATATGTCTGAGTGGGATGCTTGTAGTTAGCATTAAGAGCAACACGTGTCCAAAAGATTTTTTTCACTGTAATATATTTCATCATTTTTCGCGAGTTTTAAAATTATGTTGCAAATTAATTTTTACATCGCAAAACACAAATTTTGCATTGCAATTTGCGATGTGATACTGCTTATTTTGAACCCTGGTATAAATATTGTTAAGGTACCAGCAAATTCTGTATACACTGATCAAAAGACTACAAAGATTTGTTCATTGCACCCCTCCATAGGGATGGGGAGACATGATCAGTCTCACAGGGAGAGTAAGGAAAGGATTACTTCTTTTTTGGGATGGTCACACTCTGAAACAAGATTAGGTTCTGCATGTATCATATTATCACCAACAATTCCACTAGGACCACAGATGGGTTTGTTACTTGAAATTGTATGCTGGGTTAAAAAATGTTGCATTATTTATATTTTTAATTGACTCACATATGCATGCTGACACCTGCACGTTGAAAAAAAAAAAAAAAGAAGAATTTCTTCCAAAAAGGGCCAGCTTATATGCAAGCATATGGAGCAGTTAAATACAAAAATTAAATGTAAACGGCACTCTCTGCAAAAGGAAAACAGAGAAAAACAATATATTTTCACTGCTGTATTACAGCAGGGAAATGGAAAATATAATATCGATCTTATATAACAAAAATCCAGTTCTTACTTGAGGTATTTGGCATACTCTGGCTTTTTCCAATACTGCAAGTACTTCAAATATGTGACAAAAGTTTTATCCTTGAGGTAACCTCTTTGAGCTAAAACTAAAAAAATAATAATAAATATAATAAAAATATGCTGCATAAATATTAGGTGTGCAACTTAATTCTCGGCTTCTAACCGCAAGCGAGCATAGAGCGTTGGTAAATGCAAATAGCTGTGTGCGATAATGGTGATTGCAGCATCATCCAACAGTTTTCCAGGCAACCGTAACCACCCACAGCTGTAGTGACACGAGGGACGAAAGTGGACAGTGAAAGCGATGGCGTTCGAGAAGCAACATTTGAGGCACTGCCTCCTATTTGCGCTTCAGCTGAAAAAAGTGCCATGGAAGCCAGGAAATGATCTGTGTTGCTATGGGTGAAGCTGCTGTGTCCTACAGTACGTGTAAGAAGTGGTTCCAGCAGTTTAAGCAGGAAAATTTCGATCTCCGTGATACAGAACGTCTGGGACAGTCACAGAAAGTTGACAACAAGGAACTGGAACACCTGTTGGACGCGGATCCCTGTTGCACACAGTCAGAGCTCGCCCAGGAACTCGGAGTAACACGGCAAGCCATTGCAAAGCGCCTGCACAAACTTGGACGGATTCACAAGGAGGACCGTTGGGTGCTCCACCAACTCACAGCTGCGAACAAGTCTAGGCGCTACGATGTTGCTGTGTCCTTGCTCTCCAGATTCAAGACGAATTTCCTGCACAAGATTTTGACCTGTGATGAGAAGTGGATCCTCTACAATAATCCTCAGCTGCGCAAATCATCCAGATCAGCCTACCACCAATACTGCCAAATCAAATATCCATGCCAGGAAGTTGTTGCTGTGCATATGGTGGGATCAGCGTGGCGCCGTACACTATGAGTTGCTCAAACCTAGTGAAACGGTCAATGCTGAATGCTGAGCGTTACTGTCAGTTACTCATTCGTGTGAGTGATGCAATGGAGGCAAAAAGGCTATACACTGGCAAGGCCAGAAGGTTGGTCCTGTAGCTTCAGGATGACGCGCGTCCTCACACCGCGAAAACAACTTTAAACACGATCATCGACCTGGGATGGGAGATTTTGTCCCACCTGGCGTATTCACCAGACTTCGTCCCATCGGGTTATCACCTCTTTGGCTTCCTGCAACATCACCTGAGTGATACGCACTTCACTTCCGTCGAGGAGGTCCACACAAGTATTGATAACTTTATCAACTCGAAACAGCCCTCGTTTTTCCGCAGTGGCTATTGGCAGCTCTCTGACTGATGGCTCAAATGTATCCAACACGACGGGGATTATTTCCCTGATTAGGTACGTATTCGATTTGCTATAATTTGCTGTCAACGTGCCATGCCTGTGGGAGAGAATTAAGTTGCACACCTAATAATACATCTTAAAATATTGAACAATTTTTAAAAGCTATCATGAAAAATAATAATTAAAAAATGAATAACTAACTCAACATCAGGTCCATGTCAGATCATCCAGGTCATGGAACCAAAGGTTCTCAGTTTTTCTTCAAATTTGGTACACAGTCACTACTTGTCAAGATAAGAACAAACCCCAATCTTTAGATAATTATATTGAATAACTTAGAAGCTATGTCTCAAGGATGGAGCTATAATTGGAGTAAGTGTTACTCTTTTGCTGATAGAATTAAAACCGTTAAAGATATGGTTTTGAAACTTCGTAATCTGTTAGTTCTGAAGTCAAGAGATTTCAAAAATGCCCACATTTTGTTTTTATGACTTCAACTTTTATACTTATGAAAATTCTTTGAACCACTTTTGCAACTTTTTGAAAGAATAAGTGGGTTCTCTTCACAATTTTTTTTCTATGTGGCAGAGGTGGTACACTAGCGTGCAAAAATTAAGGACAAGACGGTTTTTCGAATGTAACGTTGTGCAGAAGTGCTCCACATTGACTCAAATCATACCATAAGACCCCCAAGATGTAAGAATATGGGACAAATGAGCAAAACCATCCAAACAAGCACTTTATTGAAAAAATAGCTTCGAGCACAACTGGACAGAAGACAGAAACATCCAGGTGACAGGCGGTGCCAAGAAAAATCCAGTCTTATGATCACCCCTGACTGCGTTGCAGGATTTACAACGTCTGTCTCCGCTGAGGACAAGGTTGTCAAGGAGCTGCTGAGGCATCGCAGCCCATTCCTCTTGTAGCGCTAATTGCAGCTGGCGGCTGGTGACGTGCTGCCAAGCGTCTCCCGAGAAGGTCCCACACGTGTTCGACTGGATTTAGGTCTGGAGACCTTGTGGGCCATAATCCATGCATTGAATATCTTCACTCTCCAACTGCTCTGCGACAGCCACTGTATGATGAGGTGTAGCGTTGTCATCCATGAAGAGGAACTCAGGACCCACAGCACCTCTAAACAGACGCACGTGAGGCAGGAGAACCTCGGTACAATAGCGGACACCAGTGACTAAACCTCCTTGGAAGATGTGGAGTTCAGTACGGCTACCAAGCATGATACCACCCTAAACAAGAACTCTGCCACCTCCAAACCGGTCCCTTTCGATGATGTTGGAGGTGTGATTGCGTGTTCCCTGCTCTCTCCAGATGTGTATACGTCCAGAATCGCTCGTCAGACTAAATCGGCTCTTATCCGTAAAGAGAACTCGACCCCATTGCTGACGTGTCCAGTTTTTGTGTCCCTAGCACCACAGAAACCGCCTCCTCCGATGAGCAGGCGTTAATGGCACACACCGTACTGGTCGTCATGCAAATAGACCACCTTTGTGCAGCCTCCTGGCCATGGTAAAACGCAATAACAGACATCCAGTTATCTGCTGCATGTGCCTTGCGATTCCTTCCCGCTGTCTGCCGTCTGTCTCTTCTCGCCTGTAGGACAATATAACGGTCGTCCGCCGCTGTGGTTGCTCGTTGACGACCACTTCTAAACTCTCGGACAGCTGTTCCTGTTGTTTGAAATGCTTTCCAAGCTCGTGAAACGATGCTGTGAGCGATCCCAAACTCCTCGGCCACACTAGTCATACTTCGATCTTCTTCCAACTTCCCAATGACGCGACCTCGGGTAAAGTCATCCAGATGTCGTCAACTGGATTGCCTGTTGGCCATATCACATGGTGGCAGCAACTCGACGTCGTTCAAACCGATGTACACCGTGCAATAACTTTTGCCGAATTGCTGAGCGTACACCGCCCAAGTGGTTTATATCCTTCCGACACCCCCTCCCCCTCCATGTCACGCTGCATATATGTGCATGCCCTACCATACCGAACCCTAGTCTATCTCCTGAGCGGTCTTTCGGTTCGTTCTGCCTGCTCATTCCGCTGTTAAGCTAATTTCTCCTTTACGTCCTTAATTTTTGCACACCAGTGTACAACATTGTTCTTGCACTTTTTTAAAGGGTAATTGTGTAGACTTCCATTTTATCTAAAAAAAATTTTATGGCTTTTCTAGTCCAACATAAAAAAAAAAAAAAAACTCTTTTTGAAGTTTTCTCACCTTGTTACCAGGGAGGCGGCACTTATGTTAGAGAGACCCTAGCCTCACAGAGCAAATTTGGTGCTTATAAGAAGAAAAATTACAGTAATGTACATCTAACAGTCTTTTATACTGGGAATAGTACAATCTTTCCAGTGCTGCTGTGTGCCAGCCCCCTCCCCCTCTACTCATACCATCACCTGTTTGAACCATGTAAGTGCATAAGATAAGTCTGTGACTTTGTGTGTATCACAAGACTAAACATTTTGCTTGTTATTTCTGTTCTTCTTCCCGAAAATTAATATTTGTTACTGAAGATATTGGAACCTGAAAAACGGATGTGCATAGCATTGCCTTTGAAGGAACTGAATTACTTTTTAATCAAATGTATCCAAGAAGTTAAAAAAGTATTTGACATTTTACAGGTGTATTCACCACTGGGTGTAAGTATTTCATGCAATTTTTTTTTCTTAAGTTCATTGGAAATATAATACAAATTGACACATGAACATTTAGTTATTACAAAAAAAAAAAAAAAAAAACTTTAGTGACTTTTTTAGTCCAACATTAAAAGAAAAAACTTTTTTAAAATTCTCTCATGAACTTGTGACCAAAGCTGCAATTAAATGTTTACAAGTTAGATAGAACCTACCAAAAAATATTCAGTGCTTATAAGAAAAATTATACGCAGTCATTTTTATCTATTAATATTCCATACTGAAAACCACGTAAAACCTGCCGTGTGCAGTACCCAGCCTTATTCCCGTGCTCTGATGGAAGAATGCTCTCAAAATGTGTATTAAGACCCCTGTTTTTTTCATTTTTTGAACCATTAATGAAAGTATTAAAATCTGAAACCCATAGACTATCTTTGAAGGAACATAATGATTTTTATTGCAATTTAACTTCTTAAAAAACAAACACTCCCTCCGAATCAAGACAACAGAAAGCCACTCCTCTTACACTGTGACATCATCCGTCGTAGTCAAATACCTGAAAAGAATAGCTAAACGCAAAAATCTCAAATTTCCAATACAAGAAATCAAGAAAATGATAAATAAAATTTAGAAATAAAATCAAATAGATACCTCTAATTCCTTTTGAAGCTTGAATATTGTGGAAATAAATCTCTTCATTAGGGATTATAGTGTAGAGATGAGTTGGGGCTCAATTTTAGGAGCCCGCGCCCAAAGGCCCCCTGCCCGCTTTCTTTGATTACATGTGTTTGCTGAGCCCGGGCCCGGATTCTTGGAAAATTTTGCTTATCAAGGCTTGCATTTATGCATTATACACTGGCCAAAGACATGGCCCAAGCAAGGATTAGTTTAAAAAGTTTAGTTCAGTTAATCCACTTCACAATATTAATATGTTTTTAGAAATACTATGCATAAAGTCAAATATTCTAAAATGTGGATTTGAAAATAAATAAATAATCAACGTGCCCTTCGACTGTATCAAGGAGAATCAGTAATTTTGATAAAAGCTGAAGAAAAGAAAATCGTTTAGAAACAAAAAATTCCATTTGTTATTTCTTTTTGATTTCTAAATTTACTTTTATTTTGAATAAATTGCATTATAAAACGTACAACGCTGTATAGACAGTTGCAAGTGTTTGAAATTTTGACTCTAGAAAACTAATCTTTACAATATAATTTACATATATGCTAATTGGTAAAAGCAGTTTAGAGTGAGGTAGTAGAATATGAAAAAAAGCATGTAGGGAAATTTCCAAAATTAAAAAAAAAAAAAAAGAATGTAAAAGCTTTCCAGACGAGATTATTTTGCATTTTGTAACATTAACAAAGCTTTGCGCTTAATAGTATAATAATCACAATATTATCATATGTGTGTGCAGTTTCTAGATCAAGTTCATCATGAAAAAAGAGAGAGAATTGCATCTAATGCCTCAGCGCTTTAACTTGATTTTTTCTCTAACACTCGACCTGCTGCACTAAACTCCGTCATCCCAAAAATCGTGGGAGTGAGGAAATTAAAAAAATAATAACAATACTTCTAACTGCACAATTTTGGAAATTAATACATCATTTTAAAGAAAAGATTCTTGTTTTTTAATAAAATACAAAAAATGGGAATGTGATTTTCCCCCAGTTTTTCAATACCAGACCTCCTTAAACTAATCCTCGCTTGGGCCATAGCTTTGGACAATGCATAGTGCAAGTCTTGCTAAGCAAAATTTGTCTTGCAATGGCAGCTAGCTTAGGAAATTGAAAATCCTTCCACCATGGTAACAAATCCACAATGAAATTCAACACATCTAATTCAACCGGGCTCAGAATTACACGTGTTGAATTAATTACAGTAATGAAATTCAAGACGTGTAATTCCGAGCCCGAGTTTTTCGGTAGTTAATGAATTCTGAGGGCATCCGAGCTCATCTCTATTATAGTATCCCTCTGCCATCTTAACTTTTTGGTGTTGTCATTGTGCATTGAAGTGAAAATACAACATGCCATACTTTTTTAAAGTAATTGACCAAGTTGATAGTGGTCTTCTATTTTCTAAATTGGAACTTGAGTACATCCTAACCGAAGTGGTTTTAGACATTTTTAAGCACTTGAAAGAAAATTTTATTTTCTGCTTACAAGATATCAGTAGCAATGTTTGATCACTAAGGAAGTCTATATTACATTATTATCCTAGCACTTTACTTCAACCTTCATTAACTACAACCTAACTTACTGATATTAGTAACTTATGCCCAAATAAACACAAATGATAATGAGCACTCACCCCACCCCCTTCCCAGACAAACCACACTATCTGGTGTGCCTGCACACGTTTTTTCACTCACAAATAATGGAAAAATATGAAACAAATACAAAATCTTAAATAGCCTTACAAACATTATTGCAAATTGGGTCAACATTTCCCCAAATTAATTTGTCTATCAGTGAGAAAAAGCATGCTCAGTAGTATCCACTGCATGCATCACTTCAAAGATGGAATTTTCACATCTCAAGTAATCATGACAAAAACTATCTACTTACCAGGCTTCAAAGGGAGAACAAAGATTTTTTCCCCTGGAGTATCCAGCAGAGAATTAACCTTTGATTTCAACCGACAGCCAATGGGAATTTAGTTTTGGTTTGCTTCCCCACTACTCTACTTTTTAGTTTTGGTTTCAGTCTGAATGTCACTAGGGTCGAGTTGAGTTTTGGTTTGTACTTAGCTTTGCAGCCAATCAAGAGGAAATTACTTTTAATGTGCTTAGTTTCACTATTTGCTGCAGGCTGTCCAAGAACCTCTCATGACCCTGTGAATAGATGTTGCTTGTTTCTGCCTATTACTTAATTATTGTGATGTGACTAAAATTAATGCAGTACTACAATGGAGAAAGAACGAACCAGCACAAATATAGAATGCAGTATTGGGTATAATCTTAGTGATACCTGTCATAAGACAACTTACACAAGAGCAAGTGGCCCAAAAACTTTGGATGAGATTTTAGAGAAAGAAAAACAGCTCTTATTGTGGAGAACTGGACTCTTTAATGATGTAGCCATAGATTTTTCAACCTTCACATTGTGCAGACATCATGAAACAACTGTATTTACTGAGATATGTGAATCAACAAATCATTTGCTGCGATCCATTTTCTAGACATAAGAAAATCATTAAAAAGTCACTACGAATTACAAACTTGAAGATGCTGAAGAATTACAGTCAGTGGGAATTTGTGTTACACCCGGTAAAAAATTATGTCCACAATGCCATTTCTTGTGTGACACAAAGATAAAAAGCTGTACTGCAGAAACTGATAGTTCAAGTAGTCCTCATAGGTCTGAGTGTGACACATAATTGCAGACATCAAGCAGGCTAGCAGAGAAAGATAGCTTGAATGCTAGCATTAATGAATTAGGATGTTCACCTGTAAAACTCCATTCATTGTCATGTGAAAAGAAAAAGCATTACATGAAATGTAAAATGTCACAAATAAAAGATTCAATAAGGAAAAAGCTGACACAAGTAATTGGTTTAGGAGAAGGACCATTGCACACACAAGAAAGCGTTTCTTCAGAAAGTGAATCATGTAAACCAGGTGTGCCTGAAATAAGAATAAAAGCAAAGGATTTAGATGAGATAATAGCATTAATACAAAGTAAAATCCCCAAAGTAAGTAACCGGCACAAAATTCAGTTACTAACAGTTGTTCCCAGTTCTTGGTCTAGAAAGAAAGTTAGCAAAACATTCTGCATTTCTGAATACATGGTTCGTCAAGCATGCTTACTCACTAAAGAAGAAGGAATTTGTGCCTTGCCAAACTTCAGGGTGGCAGCAAATTATCTGCAGAAACAACTAATTTGATACAAAACTTTTATCAAGATGATGAGTATTCTCACCCGTTACCAGGAATGAAGGATAAAGTTAGCATTAGTAGAAACATTCACGTGCAAAAATGCTTAATCATATGTAATGGTAGGCTTTTCAAAGTTTTGCTCACTGAGACCCAAATGGTGTGGTTTAGCTGGATCCAGTGGAACACACTCAGTTTGTGTTTGTGCACTGCATCAAAATGTCCAGTTTATAATAGAAGCACTTAATTTTGAAGAAAAACACTCCGACTTTATTAAGAAAACAGTTTGTGATCTAGAAAATAAAGACTGTATGCTAGGAAGGTGTAATCAGTGTCCTGGGCATTGATAATCTACAGCAATTTTTGTCCCAAAATTTAAATGATTTTGAAGACTATATTGAATTCAGTCAGTGGGTAACAACTGACAGAGCAGAAATGATAAAACAACAGACACCAGTGAGTGATCTTATTAAAAAGTTGCTAACACAAATACAAGTTTAAGACCTCGTGCATACATTGCTAAAGCACAGTCACATTATTTTAGAAAAAGAAAAGACACACTGGAAAATGAGATTGAGGCCCTGGTAGTTCTTGACTTTTCAAAAAATTAGTCTTGTGGTACAGAATGAAATCCAGGGGTATCACTGGAACAAATCAATGTGTACCTTGCACCCAGTGATTGCATGTATTACAAAAGAATTCCCTGTAGTGCTCACTCAGTCTCTGTGTGTTGTCAGATGTCTTGGAGCATGATATTCTATTTGGGCATGAGGTTCAAAGGAAAACAGTAGCACTTCTGAAATCAGAGATTCCACTTCTTAAGAAGATTGAATATTTCAGAGATGGATGTGCTATGCAATGCAAGAATTGTAAAAATTTCTTTAATTTATGTTGTCATAAAAGTGACTTCAGTGGAATAACAGCTTGCTGGTCATTTTTTGCTACCAGCTATGATAAGTCTGCTTGTGATGGCATAGGTGGTACTGTCAAAAGAATAACTGCATCAGGGTTCCCACTCAAAAGTAATAAAAAAATTCCCTGACTTTTCCAGGTTCTCCAGAGTGGCATGTTGCAAAGAATTGTTACACTTCATTCCATACCATTCATTTTTCTCACCAAAGCACACATTTGTAAATTCTTTACATAATTTGTCTTTATAAAATTACCTGCTTTTCATTAATAACAACTAACTGTGCACATTATTTTCTGTACCAAGTTCCGTGAACTTTTGTGAATATTACCCACACGGAATTTGTAAATACACTCCCATAGAAACAGGTCATATGTAAGAAAAAATCTGTCAGTTGAATAGTTTAAGATTTTCTATAACACAATGCAGCTAAGCTTAATGATGGAATGGCTCTGTTCAAAGAAACATGTTTCAAGAGAACCAACAGACAAAGGCCTTCGATCCATCATTTGGTTGGTTCTCTTGTGAAGTGTTTCTTCAAGCAGGAGCCATTGTGCCTAATTGTTCCATGTTATAACAACAGGGATCATAGCATACTTCTGGAAAATTTTAGGTTGGAATTTTAGGAATTTTTAGAAAAATTTTAGGAAAATTTTAGGAGTGTATTTCAATAAAAACTAGATGTATATTTGTATACATCTAGTAAAACAACTTTGTATACATTGTAAAGAGTTTGCTTCACACCCTTCAACCATATATACTGATAGACTGCGCATGACATCAAAATTTCTGGCTCCAACATAAAATCACATGACAACAGTCAAAAAGATGGGTTACACCTGCTGTGCTTATGGTTGCTCTGAGCGATATAGTAAAGAAAGTTCTATGATTTTTCATGGGTAAGAAACGAATTAAATACCTAAGTCAATAAAGTTCAATTACTTAACCAGAAACCTATGATATAACTGAAGGTAAGATCTACCAAATTCTAGTTTCACTTTGAACATTAATATGCTGTTTAACCAGAAGCAATTCACGATTTTCACAGAAAGTTTTCAGGTTTCACATTAAATTATAATATCCTAAAAAGGTAATTGAAAACCAAGAACTTACCTGTACAATTGTTTACTGAATTACTTTTTCTGCAATTATTAGTAATCATAACCTTTTCCTGATACGCCTATCTGCCCAATTTTCTGGCGGCTTCCACACAACTAATTTACTTTGTTTTCTTTATTTCAGCTGAATTTTGCTTAACGTATGATCTAAAGTTTAGAGGCAACTGCTTTACTTCTAATGTTCAGTTCTTATTTTGTTTTATCTATTCAGCTATTTACCATTCATTCACTTTTCTGTTTCCTTTCACAGAAAGTTTCTCAGGTTTCAGGCTTAAATTATAATATCCTAAAAAGGTAATTGAAAAACCAAACTATGTATTTACTGCATCATTTTCTTTTATTATTGTCATCAAACTCAGCCTATTTCTTCTTTTCTCTAATTTACTTTGTTTTCTTTATTTTCCTTGTATGATCTTCTGCTATTTCCTTTCTTTTACCTTTTTTGATTGTTCTTCCTTCAGCTTACTGCTAGGAGGCTTTATCTTTTTATTTATTTCTGCATCATTTTCTGTCATCAAACTCAGCTTTTCTTTTTTTTATGCTTTCCTTATTTTCCCTCTCTTTCTGCTTCCTTTCTTTTACCTTTTTGATTGTTCTTCCTTCAGCTTATCAACATACTCTTTATAAAATTTATGTGAATCACAAACACTATTTAACAAATTTATTGTTATGGGAACTTTTTTTTTATGATGCGCTTTTACTTGTGAAAAACTATTAGAAATATTGAAAATTTCTGAACACAATATACACTTAGCAGAAAATATTGTTTCAGTTGCAGAACACCATTCTTTCAACTTCACTCCGTCCAATTCTTTGGCGAGCCACGCATCTTGAAATTTCGTTTTGGATTTAGGCATCTTAAACACTTGTATTACTAACCAGAAAATGAAAGGGAAGTACAAAAACACGTTCCAATATTGCAAAACCAGACAACTTCCCGAAATTTGGCTGCGAGATGTCAGAAGATATGAAAAAAAAAAAAAAAAAAAAAGCAGGTCACCACTAGAGAACTGAACCTGCACAGAGAACACCATAAAAGACGTAAAACCAGAAACTATCATCGCATCTCACGCAAGTTCAGTCAAAGCGAGTCGGAGCCGAGATATATTGCGCATCGAAGGTCGCTGTCGCCGACGCGTGATCGAAGGTCAATGATCACGTGCTCTACTGTCTGCCAAGATAACTCAGCTACCATCCCATCGTCATTACCGGAGGTTACGGAAGAAGACCACGTTTCCTCTTTGCTTCCACTCACCTGCGGTTTTACAATAACAAAACATCAGCAGAAAGAGGAGGTTCCACAAGGCATGTACAAAAATAAAGTACGATCTTCTGCGTGCCACGGAGTTCGTCTGCAAAGCGCAAACCAGGGGTGAAAATGACCCCTCCCCTTTCCCTTAGATCTCTTGTTACTCTCGAAAACTGTTCGAAGGCAAAAAAATGGAACGCCCGCCCAAGCAAGTGCATCTCGATGGCGTCATTTTTCCCTCCCTTCAGCAGCACAGCATATAGGCTGTGTTTCTACAATAACAGGTCTTTTTACCTTACCGTAATGGTAAATTTATTGGCGTTAATAACGGTTGTTTTTAATAAAAATAAGCTTTGCGAAAATTTTAGGATGAATAGCAAATTTTAGGTCTAATTTTAGGAATTTAAGGAGGGTCACAAAATATTAGGAATTTTAGGGACGATTACGATCCCTGTAACAACTGCCTGCAGAAATTGAACAAAAGCCTAATAATTTTCCCTGAATTTTTGGAACCATTTTCAAATTCCCTGAGAATTCTGGGTTTTCCCTGTTTTTCAGGTTGAGTGGGAACCCTGTGCATGCTCTAGTCTGCAGCGTCCATATAATGAACAGATTTATACTCCTTTACAAATGTACAACTTTTGCAAGAAAGAAATTTTAGGAATGCATTTTGCATTTCTCAAGGAAGATGAAATGATTAACATTTGAAAGCAGCAACAAGAGAGATTTTTTTATTGGTTAAAACAATAGCACGAACCCAAAGTTTTCACTGCTTTATTCCACAGAATGATTCAACAATAGCAACCAAAGGAGTCAGCACAGATAATGATTTTGCATTAGTGTTTAACTTTTGCAAATAAGAACCACTTTCACAAACAAATTAAATGCTTATGTATGCTGTGTATATGACAACAGGCAGTACTTAGGTTTTATTACAAACATTGAACATGAAACTGGTGAGACACTTATTCATTTTATGCACACCCCACCCCCCAGACCTGCAGTTTCCTTTCAATGGCTTAAAAGGGATGATAACTGCTGGGTTCCACTTCAGCCTATTTTATGTAACATACCAGCACCAACCACATCAACAGGGCACCAGTACATGTTAAGGTTTTATTACAAACATTGAACATGAAACTGGTGACACACTTATTCATTTTATGCCCCCCCCCCCAGACCTGCAGTTTCCTTTCAATGGCTTAAAAGGGATAACTGCTGGGTTCCACTTCAGCCTATTTTATGTAACATACCAGCACCAACCACATCAACAGGGCACCAGTACATGTTACATGATGCAACCATTGAGTTCATAAACAGAAAATGGACTGATTACAAACATTAGGTGTGACACTTTGTCATCCTCTACTTCTCAGTATTCTAAATGTGAAATTATTTATCTGTGTGTAATTAGGTATGTGCCCTGTTCTTTGGTAAATTTTTGAAAACAGTTTAATATTCATAAAATGTTCATATGCCAATTTGTATATTTCTAATGAACTTTTAAAAATATTAAAAAAAAACAACATCTTGTAAACGTTTAAGTGCAGCTCTGGTCACAAGTTCATGAGAGAACTTTAAAAACGTTTTTTTCTTTTAATGTTGGACTAAAAAATCCATTAGTCTTTTTCAACAATTAGTTAAATGTTTATAAGTCAATTTGTATTATACATATTTCCAATGAAAATTTGCATTATATTTCCAATGAACTTTAAAAAAAATTGCATGAAATATTTACTTACACCCAGTGGTGAATACACCTGTAAAATGTCAAATACTCTTTTACTTCTTGGATACATTTGATTAAAAAGTAATTCAGTTCCTTCAAAGGCAATGCTATGCACATCCGTTTTTCAGGTTCCAATATCTTCAGTAACAAATATTAATTTTCGGAAAGAGGAACAGAAATAACAAGCAAAATTTTTAGTCTTGTGATACACACAAAGTAAAATGGTGGTAGTGGTATGGGAGGGGTAGGGAGGAACCCGGGGGGGGGGGGGCTGACACACAACAGCACTGAAAAGATTGTGCTATTCCCAGTATAAAACACAGGTAGATGTACATGACTATAATTTTTCTTCTTATAAGCACCAGATTTGCTCTGTAAGGCTAGTAGGGTCTCCCTAACATAAGTGCCGCCTCCCTGGTAACAAAGGTGAAAAAACTTCCAATTTTTGTGTTGGTCTAAAAAGCCATACATTTTTTTTTTGAATAAAATGGAAGTATACACCATTACCTTTTAAAAAAGTGCAAGAACAATGCTGTACCACCTCTGCCACATTTAAAAAAAAAAAAAAAAATGTGAAGAGAAGAGACCCACTTATTCTTTTAAAAAATTACAAAAGTGGTTCAAAATATTTTCGTAAGTGTAAAAGTTGAAATCATAAAAATGAAATGTGGGCATTTTTGAAATCTCTGACTTCAGAACTGAGTACCAAGTTTCAAAATAATATCTTTAATGGTTTTCATTCTATCAGCAAAAGAGTAAAACTTACGACAATTATGGCGCCATCCTCGAGACCGGCTTCTGTACACCCCACACCAAACTTCAAAATGGCATAACTTCTAAATTATTCAATATATTTATCTAAAAATTGGAGTTTTTTTTTTACCTTGACAAGTAGTGACTATGTACTAATTTTGAAAGAAAAGTGATAACCTATGGTTGTTTTTTTAATTTTTTCTGGATGATTTGACGTGGAATGATCATCCCTTAAAGCATAAAAGACAAATTACCACAAAAAGACATTTAAATGATTTTAAGCATAGACACAAGTTCCACATTAATCAAAAATCTGCTTGGGGCCTCTCTACAGTAAGGGCACATAGTTTAAGGCAGAAAGAAGGTTCCAAGGCTTGTATTCTGCCACAAACATTCAATGCGATCTACAAACCATGTTAAGCCACTGATCTTGAGTATAGGTGCAGATTAACACTTGCCCCTAGCCACATAGCAATTAACTGGCAACTTTGGCAATTAAATTTATTTGAGTGGTAACTAGTTTGGCCATTTGTCATTTTTAGTGCCAATTTACAAAGGTATAATAATTCAGAAGTAAAAGGATGTTAAACTAGTCCCACCTATTGATGGTGAAAAATCTTGATGTTTTTGAACATGGAAGATTTTGCCACCGATAACCGGGGTTTAAATCTCAATGTTGAAGAAGCCGACATTTAAAAAAATATCAAGGTCTCATGACTAATGTTTGCAACTGGTAAAGAATATTTTCTACGTAAAGTAAATGAATTTCTTTTTGTTGCATTCTTGCACAGAGGAAAGGAATATCATCTTTCTATATTGTGAACTCGCTGTTTTGGTTGACGTTTCATCGGCGAAATAGAGTTATTTTCCCCGATGCTACAGGAACCGAAACATCCGAAGTTTCCATCCATACATCCTGCGTTTTAACAAATGTTATTGTCAGTACCATAAATACTTAATGGGAATTACAGAGGATACATTTATTAAGGTAAATGAAGTCATTAATTATTAGAAATATTATTGATTACTCAATTTGAATTGGTGAGTAATCTCTGTTATATTGAGCACATATTTTATGCAACTACGTTCCCATTTACTGCTGGAGATGGAAAAGTATGAATTCTTCGAGTTATTAGCAAACATCAGGGTTTTCACTGACACAGCAAAAATTTTCAATACTATTGATATGGTTAATATATATCAAATACGTGGAGATAATGTAAATGGACGATGTCATCACTCTTTCCACGTTATTTTTTTAAGAACGCATAGCGACTGAAAAATTGTATTCCGGCACTGCTGGGATCGAACCCCAGAACTCTCGATAACTAGTCGAGTGCGTTCGAATTTACGCTACAGCGCCAACAAATCTCAGCGCCACGCGTGGTTTATCAGTCAGCATCTGACTACACGAATACGTATTGATGGTCTCAGCAACTGAGATGTCGTCATCTGGTGGCATTTAACGCAACAGCTATTTTAATTGTAGCTGATAAATTCAAAGGGCGATAGAAATGGTTAATATATATATCAAATACGTGGAGATAATGTAAATGGACGATGTCATCCATCACTCTTTCCACGTTATTTTTTTTTTCAGTCGCTATGCGTTGTTTAAAAAAATAATGTGGAAAGAGTGATGACATCGTCCATTTACATTATCTCCACGTATTTGATATATATTAACCATTTCTATCGCCCTTTGAATTTATCAGCTACAATTAAAATAGCTGTTGCGTTAAATGCCACCAGATGACGACATCTCAGTTGCTGAGACCATCAATACGTATTCGTGTAGTCAGATGCTGACTGATAAACCACGCGTGGCGCTGAGATTTGTTGGCACTGTAGCGTAAATTCGAACGCACTCGACTAGTTATCGAGAGTTCTGGGGTTCGATCCCAGCAGTGCCGAGAATACAATTTTTTCAGTCGCTATGCGTTGTTTAAAAAAATAACGTGGAAAGAGTGATGACATCGTCCATTTACAATACTATTGATGTTTTGGGAATGAGTAACCACCGATGTCAAACATTGATATATTTCACTGATGTGCCCCTCCCTAGTACTGACTGACTCCACAGTGAAGAAAAATAAAAAATAATTATGAAATGATTTTTATTTTGTTCAGTGAGTGGCTTCTTTTATGTTCTGATAAAGCCATCCATGTAAATAATAGAAGTTCAATTAAAGTTCCTATTAATCCCCACCCATCTTTTTTTTTTCTGCTGAAGACCTCTTTTGGCCACTGAGATTTATTAACTTACCAGCCAGTATTTTTTTGGCTTTATTTTTTGCCACTAACTTTTGTTGACTTACCAACCACTGCCCCCTTAGCTAAAATTCCAGTATGCACCTATAATCCTGAAGTAGAGACCTTTCACGGTAAGCAAGCAAGCAGACTGTATTCATTCTGGGCTACACTTTTAATTGAAACAGAAACCACTTTGAAAAGGAAGCTCATTATTAAAGGTATTTCATGCGATAGCTAGACACAACCTAGTAGTCATACCCAAAGGAAATAAAAATAGGGGGTGGGAGAGGAACAAAGCAAAGATCACAGCGAATTCTTAGGCGCAATTGAATACTTCTTTTGAATCCTTTCCAAAAAAGACATTTAGACATTTTGAAGCAGATGTTTAGGAAATGGCACATTATTTAAAGTATGCAGTGTGAACAGTGTTCTTCATAGGAAACAGAACCAGTTGTGCAGGGGAAGAGGAGGGGGGGGTGTCAGATTTTCAAGATAGGTAAAATATCCCCAAATAAAAATAGCTACCTATACTCACTAGTGGCTGAAATGTGTACTGCAAAAAATCACGAAATGCACACAAAATGTTTCGTATTGTGAAAGATACTCGACACACAAAAGAAATTTTTCAAATGCAGCAATTAGGAACAGAGACATGGAGGAAAAGGTTATATAACTTTATGCTCTGTAGCAGAAAGCCAAGTGATAGTTAAAGAAGGAAATAAAAGCAAAATAATCTTTATAATGAAGAGCACTGTACCAAGAAACGATTTTTCTAATAGGATTTTAGAATCAAGACACTCTTTCAAATAGAAATATATGCTGACACTATCTAGCAGCAGAATTGTGAATATTGGAAAAGTAGAAAATACAGAGGGTGAGTTGAAAGTTTTGCATTATTTGGATCACTTTATGTTGAAAGCTGACTAGCATTCAAAGTATAGGCCATCGTGTTGCACCATTTTTAGCCATCTGTCTACCAGTTCTTTGATTTCGCGGCGGTACCAGTTCTTGTCCTTTGAAGGAAAGAACTTCTTCACCCCAGCTGCCACCTCCTCCTGGTTGTTGAAGTGCAGCCAGCCAAGGAAGTGGCCATGTACCAGAACAAATGATAATCCAACGGGGCAAGGTCCAAACTATCTGCTGGGTGTGGTATCAGTCCAATGGGCTTCAAGTTCCTGGAGTTTGGCCCGGATCGTTCACGTGGTATGAGGCCGAGTGTTGCCTTGCTGCAGGAGAGCGCACTTTCTGCTGACCAGTGCCAGGTACTTCTTCTCCAAAACGACATACATCCGCTCCAGCTGTTCAGAGCAGAGGTTGGTGTTGATGGTCTGACCATCTGGACTAAATTCATAATGGATTATCCTCTCGAAATTCCACCAGACGCAGAGCATCACATCACCTTTTGCTCGAAGTGCCCACATTTGGCAACAGTTTCTGGAAGCTTGCCAGGGCTCGACCACTGCCGTTGCGTGTTAGAATTACGGAAATAAGACTCACTTTTTATTGCAAGTAACAATTCTCTTGATGAAACGTACATTTCGTGCACACTTCTACTTGGCAGTTTGCTTCAGCTGGTGTCAGTTTGTGAGGGACAACACGGCAGCTCCTGTAGACCTTGCGGAGGTCCTGAAGGTGACGAACCATGGTGGTTTGTGATATGCCCAGGTCGCCCGATAATCTCCAAGTGCTGGTTGTCAAATTTGCCTTCACGGCCTGGCACAATGACTCCAAATCCACGGTTTGCAGCTTACCTGACCTTGGCTGATCGTCGAAGTTTCTGTCACCTGAGCAAAATTTCTTGAACCATCTGGCTGTGGTAATGTGGTCCACGGAACCTTCCCCTGTCGCATGACAAATGTTTTGTGTTGCTTGAGCAGCGTTATGGCCGAATTCAAACTCGTAAAGCAAAAGTTCCCTAATTAGCCGGTTGTGGCTGTTCATCTTTTAGGCGTCCCAAACACTGACAGAACGACGACATGCAATGCTTTTCACAGCAACGACTACCACTTCATATCCCTTTCAACTGACTGCAGTGCGTGACTTGAACTAGTTTAAACATGTGACATACCCGCTGCAGCACATGCATTTATGCCAATATTGCAAAAATTTTGACTCATCCTCTGAGTGTGCAACATTTCTTCATCATAACAGCTATGCAAAAGAAAAAGAATTTTTGATATGACTTCTAGAAGCACTGATAGTGAGAAAAAAATCACATAGACACTCCTGTTGCTATGCATTACTTTAAAGTGGATAGTGTTGGCAATCTTTATTGTACAGAACGTCATGCCGTACAAAAAGAAGTTTTCCTTTAAAGTATTTAAATATGAAGGTACAGTTGAGCAGTGGTGCCCTCCATGCATCGTCAGATTAGTGCCAGAACCATTGGCAGATGGCTGCACAACATAGGACTACACGCATGTAGATCGTTACGACTGCCCGTAACACCATTGCATTGTCGTGCCAAAGACTGCAATGGTGTCGTGCCAGACTGTCATGGAGCCAGTCAGAATGGCAGTGGGTGTTCTTCATTCACGAGTCCCACTTTTGTCTTGGAGGAGACGACCAATGAATACATGCATGGAGGCACCGTGGTCAGTGCCAAGATGAACGGTTTGTTGTTGAGCGTCACACATCCAGAAGGCCTGGTGTCACGGTGTGGGGTGCGATTGCCTACAATGCCAGATCACCTTTGGTGTTCATTACAGGCACACTGACAGCCCAACGTTACGTTAACGAGGTCCTGCAACCAGTGGTACACCTGTCACATGGGAATCCCTGCTGTTCACCTATTTATCCTCTACATTCGGTTTGCATCTGTTCACTCTGCACAGGGAATGCCCATGTCAACTACC
Source organism: Macrothele yani (assembly GCA_039090855.1). Taxonomy (NCBI): domain Eukaryota; kingdom Metazoa; phylum Arthropoda; class Arachnida; order Araneae; family Macrothelidae; genus Macrothele; species Macrothele yani. The sequence continues at coordinate 96,686,074 of CM077005.1, read as the reverse complement.
TATCACCCCATCTCTAATATTTTGTCTAACTGAGTGTATATCTGCAAAAATAAATCAAAACATACCACAACGGGAACAAAAACCTCCTGCTTTTTATCCTTCAGTGATTAATTGCATACATTTTCAGGATGATTAGAAACCTGTTCAATAATAAAATTTTAAAATGAACATATCTTTAGTGCCAAACTCTGGTGACAAACACAATGCTCTTCATGCACTTTTACCTGAAATGTTCAAATGCTGATGACACTGCAGCACCACTAAGTTATGGGGTGCTAACATCAATATTTTCTGTTTTTCATGCAGTTCAAGTGCATGAAAAACATGCACTTGAACTGCATGAAAAACATATATCTTGAACATGCACTTGAACCGCAAATGATTTTTGACAATGGCTCATGATTGATGAAAAATAAATCGATGACAAAGTACAATATATAAAAACAGAAGCATGTGCATGCAAGTAACATTACTCCCGATTCACTACTGGTGGGTATAAAGATCAGCCTAGCAAGTACATATATCATTGTTCAATTTTCGCTAAGTTGCGATGAACATACTTTTTACGTGGCTACGATATTTTAATTCGGTTGACACTAAATGTCTGTAAATACTGTTTCACACGTTATACAAGTTCAGCTATCGGGAGATTGCAAAAGGACATTAACGTAGTATTGGCAATTGAAGTCAAGTATAATAATAATAAGTATCTATACTTACAATATTCATAGTGGCTGTAGGGGCTTCATATGTGCGTCATCTAAGAATGTGAATTCTTTCAATTGTGAAGTTAAAATTCATGATATTGTAAAATCTGCACCAGATAAATTAAACAAGATGAATTTTTTTTTATCTTGTTTAATTTTATCTGGTGCAGATTTTACAATATCATGAATTTTAACTTCACAATTGAAAGAATTCACATTCTTAGATGACGCACATATGAAGCCCCTACAGCCACTATGAATATTGTAAGTATAGATACTTATTATTATTATACTTGACTTCAATTGCCAATACTACGTTAATGTCCTTTTGCAATCTCCCGATAGCTGAACTTTTATAACGTGTGAAACAGTATTTACAGACATTTAGTGTCAACCGAATTAGCAAGTACATTTTTTTGTATACTTTCTACATCTATGTTCATTTTAATAATTCATTTCTTGCTTGTACAATATGTTCTGAATACACTAGCTGGTTTTCAGTAGCAACATATACCCCGCTCGACATAGAAATTGCCCACCCAGAAGGTGGTGTGTTACAAACATGCAAATCGAAAGGCGGGTGTACCCACTCGAGATATGCAAATGGTGTTAAACCAAAGCCTATGATGTGACACTTTCTTGAAATAAAGCTGCCTTCATCAACAGGGATGGTAATGTGTGGTCGCAGGTGGAAATGTAGCAGATGTTTCAGATTTGTTGTTTGTGCTGGAAAACTGTTCGGCGAACGCCGAAAATGCTAGGTACATGCAGTCAGCAGGTTTATTGCCATTTGGATGCATTTCAGAGAGGAAGAATTGGGGGCCTGTGCAAAGTGGGCTGGTCTACACATTGTATCACAGTGCATATGCAACAGGATGCATGAACTGTTGGACGCTGTCGGCACCAGTGGCTACAGGAAGGTTCGAACGTGCATCGGAGTGGCAGTGGTGCAGCCCGACAGATGTCAGCACACCTGGACTGGCAGATTATTTGACATGCTCGTTCATTACCAGAAAGCTCAGCAGCCGATATTTGGCGTGCTGTGTCATCGGCCATGAACATTGTCATAACGACCTGAACTGTAAACCGAAGGTTACAGCTGGCAAACCTGCGCAGTACCCAACAGTTATATTGACTGACATTGATGGCCAGCCACTGTGGCACTAATCTGGATTTGTGCCAAAGTCATGTGAACAGGGGTCACAGATGGACCACTGCAGTCTTCAGTGATAAATCCTGTCTCTGTCTGGGTGCTGACAATTGACGGATCCGTGCCTGGAGACACCCTAGTGAGCGGACTGATCCAGTTTTCATTCGTGACCCCACACCGCCGTCAGGCAGGCATCCTGGTATGGGGTGCTACTGCGCATGACAGCAGGTTACCAGTTGTGCGCATTACAGGCGCACCGACAGCTGCACAATATGTAAGCAAGGTTCTGCAGCCCATTTTGATACCGCTGCTGAATGGCCTACAGCACCCCATTTTCCAGCAAGATAACGCTCATGTACACACCGCTTGGGTGTCCAGATAATGTTTGCAACATGTTCAAACACTGATATGGCCAGCAAGATTGCCTGATTTATCCCCATTTGAAAACCTGCAGGACCACATTGGACATCATCTGCAATTGAATCTGCCTGTGCATGATTTCGATGAATTATGGGAGCAAGTAAACCGTGCTTGGTATTCCATTCCTCAGGATGATATTTGTCAACCATAGGAGTCATTGCCATGCTATACTACTGCTTGTAGTTCGCTGGGGTGCAAGCACTTACTGAGGCATACCCATTCTGCTGCATTATCTCATTTGATAATCACTGTACATGTCTGAAAATAATACCAAGATAAATCTTTATGTATTCCTATTTGCAGGCTCAATTCCATCGCTCTATCCTCACTCCTTCTGGGTGGGGCAATTTCTATGTCGAGCAGCACATGAGCAGAATAGAATAACAATACTATAATAAAGCAGCTATTTTTTGTTCTCAGTTAATGTAGAATATTGGCAAACACTATCAATACAAGAATAAATGGAAGCAAAAATTTCACTTGTCAGCCTACACTGTGCAGGGCTGCTGACCACCACTGCATCAAAAACCAGTTTTAGCAGGAGTAAACAGACAGTGCATCTGGAAGTGTCTGGCACATTAATAAGGGACCCACATACTACATAACATAAATTATGTGTGGCAAAGATGGACATCATCTATTCAGCCCCAACATAAACAGCATTGAACAGCAATGATTTTGATGATCTTCAGGACATGAATCACACACTGCAAATAAGATTCCAGTGGAGTTTGGCTACAGTGCAAATTACTGTATTTTTTGGTGCAACATAATATTTCCCCAGAAGTCCAAGTCTCAATTTATACATCACATCGACTTATCTGTTGAATTAGTCATTGAAACTTCTCAATGAAAAAAATAAAAAGGCTGAGCTTAAAATTCCGCCATGATCTGGGCACCCGAAACACAATACTACATTAATAAAAAACTATTCTTTTATATTTTCTGGTGGGCGTTCTTAGTGAGAGATGGGTTTGCCTCCTCGGGGTGTGACACTGGGCAACAATGGCACACACAACACCTATAAGGACCTCTATGAATTTTGGAGAGGTACCAGCTAGTTCTGTGTGACATTGGCAGAAAGACCCCAAGTCACTGGGTTTTGTTCCAGAATCCTTAGGTGGAATGACCAACTGGAACTGTTAGCTGTAGGATGATCATCCACACTGATGTACATTTATGATTTCTACAACCCAAAGAAAGAACCTCTATGAATCAAGTGTGAGATATGGTGGACCCTACCACACTTGAGAAGGATGGTCTACCCTGGAATCGACCTGGAATTTCTAAATGGAATATGAGAAAAACATCTTGGCTGAGTGAGTGTAAGACTGGTGTATGGAATACTTGAGGTATGAAAGAGGTGATTCAAGAAATGAATAAGTATGGATTGGAAGCACTGTGCAAGTGAAACTAAAAAGAAAGAAATTGTGATAGAAGAAATGAATGGAACGGTGAGTATGTGGTCTGGAGTGTTGGATAATGTGAGAGGACAGGGTATTGTAGGTGTGAGACCCAGGAAAGAAAGAATAAAAGTTGATAGGCTCCTTGAAGACCATCAGCGTTATTCTGACTTACTCAGAGAAGTACAGAAGGAGCTGAAGTCTGGGTGAGAGGGATGTAGAAAAGAAGTGGGAATGTTTTAAGAACTGTGTTGTCACTGCTGCTGAAGAGGTCTGTGGCACCACAATAGTAGATAACAATAGAGGTGATGCTTGGTGGAATAGTGAGATTGAAGAGGCAGTTAAGAGAAAGAAGGAAGCCTATTTGGGGATGTTGCAAGGTGGATGAATATCGCTGTAAGAAGCGTGAAGCTGCTAAGCTGGTTTGGCAAAAGATAGGAAGGAGAAGGTGGAAAGGCGTGAACTTGCTTAGATAGGAAGTCCTGGAAGTACATGAGACTCAGGAAAACAGGGGAAACAAAGTTGTAAGTTGTGTGAAGAATGAGATCGGGGAAACGATATGGGAGCCCAATGAGTTAAGTGAAAGATGGGGTGAATATTTCTGTGAGTTATTAGATCAGGAAAGCAAAGATGATTCTGAGAATGACGCAGATGATGTCACAGTGAGGGATGGAAGCACAGGAGAGATCTCAAGAAAAGAAGTGTGTAAAGCTCTAAAATCTCTTCAGAATAGTAAGGCTCCGGGAGTTGATGGCATAACTGCCGAGATGTTGAAATATGGTGGTGACTCTGTAATTGACTGGTTAACTGAAATTTGCCAGTTGTGCTGGGAGTTAGGAATGGTCCCTCGGGATTGGAAGGATGCTATTATTGTTCCCTTGTATAAGGGAAAAGGTGATCATACTGAATGCAAAAACCAGCGTGGTAATAGCCTACTAAGTGTGCAAAGGAAAGTGTTTGGTAAGGTTATTATTCAAAAAGTACGGGGTTTTACATCAGAGAAAGTGTGGGATGTTCAGAGTGATTTTATACCTGGTAAAGGCTGCACTAACCAGATTTTTGCATTACGCACAATGATGGAAAAGTATCTGGCTGTTGGTAAGAAAGTTTTTGCTGCCTTCATAGATTTAGAGAAAGCTTATGACCGAGTATATAGGACACTTTTGTGGAAGGTATTGAATGGAATATGGTGTTACTGGGAATCTATTTAATAGTGTAAAAGCCATCTATGCTGGTAGTAGAGCTTGTGTACGAGTGAATGGTGTTTTATCAAAATGGTTTTCTATTGGTGCAAGAGTTAGACAAGGTTGTGTAATGTCACCATGGCTGTTTAATATATTTATGGGCGCGTGCATGCGTGATGTCAAAATAGATTATAGTGGTTTATGTCTTGGTGATATCAGTGTGTGCAGATTGCTGTATGCTGATGACAGTCCTGTAGAGAGCAAAAGTGAGTTGCAGAGTATGTTGACTCGGATGCACGAAGTTTGCATGAAATTCAAACTGAGTATAAATAAGGGAAAAATCAAAGTTATGGTGTTTGAGAGAGGAACTGGTAGCACTGAATGTAATGTAAGTATAAATGGCACTGTGATTGACCAGGTGAGTGAGTTTGTGCATTTAAGAAGCATGTTTGACAGGGAGAACAAATTAGATGGTGAAATTAGTAGGCGAGTGAATTCTTCATTGAAAGTCATAGGTGCTCTGGGAGGTTTTCATGGGAATGATGGGTTCTCTAGACAGTCCCGCATGGCTCTGTATGAAAGTGTAATTGTTCCTACTTTGATGTATGGCAGTGAAACATGGGTACTGCAGAAGAAACATAGGAGTTGTTTGTGTGCTGGAGAAATGCGTTACTTACGGGGGGGGGGGGGGCGCAAGATATGGTGGTCTGATTGTGTGAGGAATGAAGATGTGAAGCAAAATGTTGTTAGCAAGGTGGAGACCAATATGCTTCAGTGGTTTGGCCATGTTGAAAGAATGAGTGATGAGATGCTCACTAAGAAAATCTTTTTAGCCCAAGTGGCAGGAAGGAAAGGCAGATGAAGGCCAAGGAAGACATGGGTGGATAAGATTCAGGAATGTCTGCATGAGAAAAAGATAAAGTATGAAGTATAAAAGATCTTTTGTACGGCGTGTAATGGATATCAGTGAAGCCCAAGTTGTATGTTAAAATCGATGTAAATGGAGAAGTTTGATACGACAACAGTAAGTAAAAATATCTGGCAGTTTGTATTTCTTTTGGAGCTAACCTCTGAATCTCATAGAACAGCTTAGTGATATGTATGTATGTATAAAAGAGGGAATTCTTTGGATTCGTTTGAAAGTGAAACTTCAGAGAATAGTAACTATAAGAGTGTATGCTCCTTGTGATTCAGATCTCTCTGGTAAGAAGGAAGATTATTGGAATGAGCTAAAAGCTGTTTTGAGCCAGTTTGGTGCTAAAGAGAAAGTTGTTATAGCAGGGGATTTGAAAGCTAGAGGTGTTCAGAATGAAATTTCTCAAAACATTCTGGGTAAGTTTAAAATCCTGGTGTGAATGAAAATGGTGAAAGATTAATTGAACATGGATTGTGGGTATCTAATACCTTTATCAACCACAAGTATATTTACACATATACTTGGGAGAATTGTACTCTGGGATTACAGAGTGTAATAGATTTTGTTGTATATGATCAGCACCTGAAACACTTAGTTGATACCAGTGTGATGAGAGGTACAGATGCTGGCACTGGTCATCACCTGTTAGTGTCTTGGGTGAAACTGAATGTTGGTTGGAGAAGGAGGTATAGGAAGATGCCTGTGATGAAAAGAATAAAGGTTGAAAGGCCGTCTGATGAATATCAGTGTTACTCTGATTTACTCAATGAACGTCTTAAGAAGTTGAAGGTGTGTGAGAGGGATGTAGAAAAGAAGTGGTCATAATTTAAGAACTGAGTTGTCACTCCTGCTGAAGAGGTCTGTGGTATTTACTGCAACAGTGGGTAACTTTAAAGGTGATTCTTGATGGAACAGTGAGATTAACGAAGCAGTAAAGAGAAAGAAGAAAGCATACTCGGGCATGTGGCAAGGTACAGTTTCTGAAGATGAATAGCGCTAGCGGAAGTGTGAGGCAGCAAAGCTGGTTCACCAGAGTAAGGCAAACGATAAGAAGAAAACGGAGGAAAGGCATTATTTGGCTTTTGGAAAGACAGAAAAAACATTCTGGAAGTACATAAGACATAGAAAAAAGAGAGGAAATAAAATTCTAAGTTGTGTAAAAAAATAGGGTCAGAGAAATGATATGGGAGCCCAATGAGCTAAGTGAAAGATAGAATGAGTACTTCTGTAATTTATTAGATCATGAAATCATGCAAAGGTGATTCTGAGGCAGAAGCAGATGATGTCACAGTGAAAGATGGAAGCTTTGGCGGGATCAAGAGAAAAAATGCATAAAGCTCTAAAATCTCTTCAGAACGGTAAGGCTTCAGGAGTAGATGGCATAACTACTGAGATGATAAAATATGGTGGAGATTCAGTGATTGACTGGTTAACTGACACTTGCCAGTTATGTTCGGAGTTAGGAATAGTCCCTTAGGATTGGAGGGATGCTATCATTGTTCCCTTGTACAAGGGAAAAGGCGATCAGACTGAATGAAAAGAACTATCATGGTATCAGTTTGCTGAGTGTGCCAGGAAAAGTGTTTGGGAAGGTCATTGTTGATACAGGGGTTGTCCAAAATAATGGAAACATCTTGAAACAATAGGTGTTATATGCACCTAATATGGTGTAAGAGCACTCTTGGCATTAAAAACTGCTTGAATCCTCCTTGGAATGGATGCACACAAGTCCTGGATAGTGGTAAGTGGTATGTTGTACCATTCTTCCTGCAGAAATTGCTCCAATTCCTTGAGAGATGCTGCAGGAGGATAACAGGATCACACTGTTTTCCAACACAGACCATAGGGGCTCAATTATGTTTAAGTCTGGTGATTGTGCAGGCCAGGGAAGTTGTGCAACTTCATCCTCATGTTCCTCAAACCAAGACTGAAAAGTTTGACCTGTGAATCAGGGCATTATCATATTGAAAGGAGTAATCCCCTGACGGAAACAATGTCTGCGCCATTGAATGCACGTGGTCGGCCAAAAGCGTGATATAGTCACCGCTAGTGATCCATCCATGTGAGGTGATAATGGGACCTGCTGCAAACCATGAGATCATGGCCCAAATCATTATGGAACTGGCCCCATGCTTCACTGTAGGAAGGAAACAGTCTGGGTTGTAGGCTTCTGCGGGGGTTCTCCACATGTAAACCCGTCCTGTGTTGGGGAATAGTGAGAAACTTGATTCATCAGAAAACAAGACATGTTTCCAGTGATCCGCAGTCCACGCTTTATGTTCCTGGCACCACTGTAGTCTCCGTTTCATATTCACCTGCAACACCAGGGGGTTTTCAATCGCAGCTCTGCCATAAATATTGTGCTTATGCTATTCCCTTCCCACGGTATGGGTCGACACTGGGTTTTGGAGATGTGCATTAAGCTCAGCAGTCACTTTCGTTGCCGTGGTCTTCCTCCCTGCGGTCACAATCCTCTTTAATGTCCTCCTGTCTCTCACAGCGAGTTTGGTTTTCCTTCAACAGTTGTGTCTCACAGATGATGTTGTGCTGTGGACAATGTATGCTGTCATGACCTTTGACACAGTACCTCTCGATCCTCCCAATACCTGTGCCACTGTGGTTACCGACGCACCAACCAGACGGGCTCCTACAATCTGTCCTCCCTGGAACTCTGAAAGGTCACTCAGTGTGCCTTCAGCTGGAACGAAATTATGCAAACACTGATTTACAATGCAAACACACAGACCCTTGAGACTATAAGCAACACTTTTTTTACAAAAAAAAAAAAAAAAAAAAAGTGGCTACATGTTTGTTTTACTCAAAAAGCAGCACATACCAAAGTCACTGTTTTCAGCGAGGTGTTTCCATTATTTTGGACAACCCCTGTAAGGTATGAGGTCTTACATCAGAGAAAGTGTGGGATGTACAGAGTGGTTTGATGCCTGGTAAGGTCTGCACTAATCAAATTTTTGCAATACGCATGATGATTGAAGAGTATCGGTCTGTTGGTAAAAAAGTGTTTGTGTCCTTCATAGATTTAGAGTAGGTTTATGACAAAGTAAATGGGACTCTTCTGTGAAAGGTACTTAATAAATATGGTATTATTGGAAAACTACTTAATAGTGTGAAAGCCATGTACACTCGCAGCAGGGCATGTGTACAAGTGGTGTTTTATCAAAATGACTTTCTATTGGGGTAGGAGTCAGACAAGATTGTGTAATGTCACCCTGGTTGTTTAATATATTTATGGATGCATGCATACATGATGCCAAAATGGATAATAATAATGGTTTATGTCTTGGTAAGATGCTTGCGTGAGAGCAGATTGCTCTATGCTAATGACACGGTCCTGTCGGCAGAGAGGAAAAGTGAGTTGCAGAGAAGTTTGTATGAAATTCAAACTGAGTATAAGTAAGGGAAAAATCAAAGTTATGGTTTTTAAGCAAGGAACTGTTAGTACTAAATGCAAGATAAATCTTAATGGCACAGAGATTGACCACGTGAATGAGTTTGTATATTTAGCAAGTAAGTTCGACAGAGAGAACAAATTAGATGGCGAAATTAGTAGGTGAGCGAATTCTTCATTGCCTTAGGAGGATTTCACAGGAATGATGGGTTCTCAAGGAAGTCCCGAATGGCTATGTATGAAAGTGTAATTGTTCCTACTCTGATGTACGGCAGTGAAACCTGGGTACTGCAGAAAAGACATAAAAGTTGTTTGTGTGCTGGGGTGATGCATTACTTACGGTGGATTTGCGGTAAGACATGTTCTGATCATGTGAGCAATGAAGATGTGTTGCAGATGTGTAATGCGAGACAAAATGTTGTTAGTAAGGTGGAGACTAATATTCTTAGGTGGTCTGGCCATGGTGAAAGAATGAGTGATAAGATGCTTACTATAAATTTTTGTTTAGCCCAAGTGGCAGGAAAGAAAGGTAGAGGAAGGCCAAGGAAATTATGGGAGGACCAGATTCAGGAATGTCTGCTTGAGAAAAAGATCACAAGTAAGAAGGACAAAAGGTCTTGTGCGCAGTGTGTGATGGATGTTAACGAAGTTCGAGCTGTTTGCCAAGATCATTGTAAATGGAGACATTTGATACACCAACAGTAAGTAAATTCCAGTTCTATCAGTTAAATGTGTACTTGGTAGATGGTCTTTCATTAAGGAGTTAATCTCTGAATCTCAAAGAACAGCATAATGATATATATGTATGTAAAAAACAATTCTGAAAGCGTATAAAATGTAATATTCCATTTGACAGAGACATCATTAAAATTGCCATGACTTATTTAGAGTGACAGCTGTCATACGTTAATTGCATACACATCATGATCCCTACAAGACCCACTGAGTGGCATTCACCCCTGATTTTGCAAAGCTGTCAGTAAATGAATGGGTGCACTTTATTTACCTGGCAATTACTAAACCACTGAAACATGTCACTGCCATGCAGTTGATTGACTTGTGGTACATGTATTCTACTTGTCTTAATTTATATCATATTTCAGATTAAAATGAAAAGCTCTTTTGGTTTTTGATTTCAATTGGACTCTATGAGAAAGCAGTGAATAATATCATGTGCTGCAAGCATCACTCTATTTGGAAAATGAAATACTGCATCAAATTGTAACCTTGCTTTTTTTTTTTTTTTTTTTTTTCACACACCTCTGCACAATGGCTTCTCTGACTAGCCCATCGGAGGAAAGGAATACAGCATCATCAGTTCGTTAAAAAAAAAAAAAAAAGAAACTTAAGAAATTCAAATTTTTCTGAAAAGAAAAATAATGCAGAAGTAACCCACTTTCTCTTCCTTTTCACTTTTATCGAAACATTAAAAATATAGTACGTGAAATTTGACACATTAGTTCTGCATTTGTTTTAGACTTGTCTTATACTTAGGATCAACTTATCTAAGTGTGAAAATAAGGATTTTGCACAATTTAACTCATTTGACTTATACTCCACATCAACTTAACACTTTCGCTGCCAGCGGGCCCACACACCTTCTGTAGAAATCGCCGGGGGGGGGGGGGGCAGAAGTAAATATCTGAAGTTCCAATAATGGGATTCCCAAAATATTTATACCCCACATGGATTCCACACTTATCAGAAGAAAACTTCCATCTTCTTCTCTTTCTATTTGAATTCCAAGGTAATATGTTATGTGGCCTAAATGTTTGACTTCAAATTGATTTTTCAACAAATTTGCAGTTTTCTTTATATTTTCTGTGTTATTCGATGCAATTAATATATCATCTACATAAATAGCTAAATAACAGAAGTCTGTTGGTAAAAAAGTTGTTTGTTTTCCATCCTTTAGCGATAGTAAGCAAGGATCTGTTGTACTTTGTTTGAAGCCCTTGTTGCACAAATATTCTGTTATTGTTTTATTCCAATTTCTGGCACTTTGTTTGAGACCATATATGCTCTTATGCAATTTACAAACTTTTTCTTCTTTTCCTGATTTTCTGAAACCTTCTGGTTGTTCCATAAATACATCTTCTAATTTTCCATACAGGAAGGCAGATTTTATATCAAGATGATGAACATTCCACATTTTCTATTTGCTGCAACTGTTAAAAGAGTTCTTAAAGTGGTATATTTTACTATGGGTGAAAACGTTTCTTCAAAGTCTAATCCCGGTTGTTGTGTATACCTCTTAACTTTGCAACAAGCCTTGCTTTATAGCTTTCAACTTTTCCACTTGCATTGTATTTTGTTTTGAAAATCCATTTATTTTTAATGGCTTTTTCTTTCCTTCTGGAAGATCTACCAAAGCCCATGTTTTATTTTCCTTCAATGCATCTAGTTCTTCCTTTATGGAATTCAACCAGTTTTATTTTTCTACTTCGTTCATGTCCTGGATTTCTTTTAAGCTTTGAGGATCCTTTTTATATTGAACTTTTGCAACATATGCGAATCTTTAAACATTTTCAGGTTCTTCTCTATCATTATTTTATTCTACAGTTTCTGATGACATTACTTCATTTTGAACGAAGATTTCTTGTTCATCTTTCCTTTCAGCAGGTTTACTTTTTATTATAGCTTGCTGACGTTCATCAAATTTTACTGATCTGGTAATCATTATTTTTTTTGTTTCTTTATTTAATACTCTGTATCCATTAGATCTTTGATCATATCCTAATAAGATTCCCTCTTGTGCTCTATCGCCAAATTTTCTTCTTTGTTGCTTTGGTACATATACACAGTGCGCCAAAGAATTTTTAAGACTGGCGCTAGATTTCAGCCTATGGTGACGCCAGCAGTGTAATCGCGAATGCGTTATAAACCGTAACCATCTGCTTGCTTTCTGCCAAAAGTACTGCGCAGTTGTTAAAGTAACTCAAACGAAACGGGCGTTCATTAGAGAAGTAAAATCTTTTTCATGTTGAATTATTAAGATGGAACAAAGGGCTGTTATTACATTTAACGCAAAACTTGGTAAAAGTGCCTCGGAAACGTACCAAATGATGAAACAAGTTTATGGTGAGTTTTGTGTAAGTCGATCAAATGTTTTCCTGTGGCAAAAACGTTTTTTGGACGAAAGAGAGACGTTAGAAGATGATAAGCATACCGGAAGACCAAGTTCATCTAGGACACCTGAGATTATTGAAAAAGGGCGTGATTTCGTGGCAAACAATCGCTGTGCGTCACTAAGAATGATGGAAGAGTCTTTAAACATCAACAAAGGAACCATTTGAACCATCCTGCATGAAGATTTGGGCAAAACAAAAGTCTGTGCTAAATTTGTTCCACACACGTTAACCAATGAACAAAAATGAAGGAGAAGTGCACATTACAGGGACATCATTTCAGCCGCTGAAAATTATTCAAACTTCTTAAAATCGATTGTTACTGGTGATGAAACATGGTGTTTTCAATATGATCCTAAAACAAAGCAACAAAGTGCGGAATGGAAGTAAAAAAACTCGCCACAAGCCAAATAAACAAGAAAAGTTCCATCGAAAATCAAAACAATGCTCATTACATTCTTCGATAGTAAGGGTATTATCCACAAAGAATTTGTTCCAAGTGGACAAACAATTACTGGTGAGTTTTATTTAAATGTTTTGAGGCGTTTGATGGGCAGAATTTGTTGCATTCGTCCAGAATATCAAGATGAAAACAGTTGGTGTTTGTTGCACGATAATGTACCCAGTCACACCTCACTTCTTCTTCGTAGATTTTTGGCGAAAAATAACTTGTGTGTTGAATCATCCACCGTATTTGCCTGATTTAGCACCCTGCGACTTTTCTTTGTTCCCAAAACTTAAAATGATGTTAAATGGGTGTTTTTTTTAATGATATTTTGCCCATACAAACAGCTTCGACACGTGCTTTGGAGGCAATTTCTCAAAGTGAACTGGAACAGGCATTCGAATCATTATTAAATCGCTGTAACAAGTGTATTGAAGCCGGAGGGACTTATTTTGAGTAACAAACCAAAACAAATTATAATTTCTTGTTTCTATATCATTTTACAGACCCAGTCTTAAAAATTCTTTGACGCACTGTGTACATAAGCTTTTGATCCAAATACTTTAATATGATCAAGATATGGTTTAAATCCGTTCCACAATTCAAAAGGAGTTTTTTCTGTTACTTGTGTTAAATTCGCTGTAACAAGTGTATTGAAGCCGGAGGGACTTATTTTGAGTAACAAACCAAAACAAATTATAATTTCTTGTTTCTATATCATTTTACAGACCCAGTCTTAAAAATTCTTTGACGCACTGTGTACATAAACTTTTGATCCAAATACTTTAATATGATCAAGATATGGTTTAAATCCGTTCCACAATTCAAAAGGAGTTTTTTCTGTTACTTGTGTTGGAACTCTATTTTGTATGTAAGCTGCTGTTATTACAGCTTCTGCCCAGTATTTACCTTCCATATTAGCATCTAACATCATAGTTTTTGTCATTTCTGTCAAAAATCTGTTTTTTCTTTCAGCAATTCCATTCATCTGAGAACAGTATGGAACAGTTGTTTTATGTTCTATTCCTTGTTCTACTAAATAATTTTCAAAATCTCTTCCACAATACTCTCCTCCATTATCTGTGTTTATTGATTTTGGCATTTTTCCAAATTTGGTTTTCACTGAAGCTACATATTGCTTAAATTTTACTAATGCTTCATCTTTACTTTTAAACAAATAGATGTAACAGTATCTGCTATAGTATTCTATAAATGTGATAAAATACCTGTAACCACTAGGACTGGCTTCAACCATGGGACCACAAATATCTGTGTGTACTAATTCTAATGCAGCTTTGGCCTTAAAACTACTTTGTTTGGAGAATGGCTTCTGTGTAAGTTTGCCTTTTATACAAAACTCACAATTTTCTTCCTTTTTACAATTGGAAAGAGTTATTCCTCTTGCTAACTCCTTTTTCTCCATTTGTTTTATCATTTCAAAATCCCTATGACCTAGCCTTCTGTGCCATAAATTCAAACAACTTTTATTTTCACATGTAGTGGCCAAATTTGCCTTTTCATCTGACATTTGTAGATTGAACAAATTATCTGAGGCATCTATTAAGCCTATAGCTACAACAGTATCCCCATACTTAATTGTGCATTTCTTATTCTTGAATAAAACTTCAAATCCTTTTTCTGTGGCTTTTCTAACAGACAACAAATTAGTGTCTAAATCTGGAACATATAACACATCCTTTACTTCCACTTTTCGAAGTTTTCCTTTTTCGATTTTGCAGTTTAAGGTTATATTTCCCTTGCCTTCTGACTTTATCTGAGAACCGTCGGCAGTAGTGATAAGCTCTGATTCACCTTTTGAAAGTTCTTTAAACAGTGTTGCATCATTTGTCATGTGACATGCTGCACCGGAATCAATTGACCAACCTTCGGATATTTTGTTGGGTTTTGACTTCGTTTCTAATGAAAAATTTTCATTTTCTCTTTTTATGTCATTTTGTTCACAATCTAATTTTGTTTTTCCTGTCTTCTAGGCAATATAACTGTGAGACTCTGTATGTGGGTTAATTTTGTGAAACTTACCAGTGTTCCCTTTATTTTTGATTCCTCTTGTAGTGCCAACAATCATCTTTCACATGATTCTTTCTTTTACAAAAAGTGCACACATTTTCTTGTTTAGAGCTGTAATTTTTCTTTTTATACCTTGTTTTCAAAACAGTTGTGTGATCGGCATGGGCCTGTGAGTTTTCTTTTCCTTCTATTAGATTCATCTATCACTTTACATTTGATAACTCAAGTGTTAAATATTCTTCCTGTCTTGCTTCTAATGCAGTAACTAAATTTTCATAGGAACTTGGTAAACTATTTAGCAAGATAGCCCCCAAATGTGTGTCTTTGAATTCCTCTCCCTGTGCTTTAAGCTTGTGAACTATTTACATGCTCTTGCATAGTTGATCCATTTTCTTGAAAACGTAAACTATATAGTTTTCTAAGCAAATACAATTTACTACTTAAACTTTCTCTTTTGTAAACCATTTTCAAAGCATTCCACATTTTGGAACTTGTTCTCTTATCGTGTACGTGAATAATTTGATCATCAGACACGCAAAGTGTTATAGTAGCTTTAGCCAGTTTGTCATTTCTCAACCATGCATCACTCTTTTCTTCTGGAATTGGCTCTGAAACAACATTCCATAAATAATCTTTAATAAGAATCATTTCCATTCATACTTTCCAAATTTGATAATTAAAATGATCTAACTTTGTTATGCTGTACATGCCGCTTCCTATGAATGACGCCATTTTGTTCCGCTTTCAATTTTCGAATGAGGAACTACGCAGTAACAAATACGCCTTTAATCAAACACTCGACTCAAACGCTTGATGAATTTGACGAACGTTGCTTTTAATCTTCCTGACAGCAGTGATATTTCAGTCTCATAATCAAGATTGTTAGTTATTTCTAAATAAATAAAATTCTATAATTGATATTAATGATAGCCTTTTATGTAACGCAGTAAGCCACTTACCAGCTGCAGGAAGATCTATCCTTTAGTCATCACAGAAAAAAAAAATGGTTTCCACACTTATAAACACTTGAATGACAATACACTAATATATTTATTGTACATCTCCACAAAAAGGTAATAACTCACTATTCCAACACGCACATCCTCTATATATCACCAACATTATTGTTGTTCAGTCAAAGATCAACCACTTAGATTACTAACCGACGTGAGCAGCAAAAGGGGATCCAGGCAACGCTCACTAGAGCAAACAAATAAAAAAAAAAAGTTTCGAGCAGCGCCACCTGCAATTCTGTTAAATGTGTGCTGAGGCTTCTGGTTCAAATGTCAAGGAACTCTGACAGTCATATTTCTTATAATAATTTCTAACAAAAACATCCAGAAGTTGCGTGCGACCGACGTGGCCCAAAAGTTAAACATGATGTTGTATAGGCCACACAGGTGCGGGCAACTTCATACAAGCTAATGTAAACAAGTTAGTAAAATCATGCAATGCATTGATTATGATACGCTTTCGAACATACCAGAAATCATTACTCAAGTCATGAGGAACATGGCTGTAGAAAAAATCTCGCTCCTACGCCCTGACCTTTGACTCCATTTCGATGATATTTAAACAGAACCGGTTAAGTATACTTCCGGAACAACATGATAAAGTTTTGTCTCAATTGAAATATTTTTACGTAAGTTATGACGCGTAAGGGCGATGGGATCCCGCTCCTATTTCCTGACCTCTGACCCCATTTCCAATAGTTTGTCCTTAGGTGGTCCCCTAGCACATACTAAAATTTCATCAAAATCGAACCATATTTACGCAAGTTATGATGCATAAGGGCAATGGAATGCATCCCGCTCTTATGTCCTGACCTGTAACCCCATTTCGCCCATTTTCAATAGGGTTTGTCCGCAGGTGGTCCCCTACCACACACTAAAATTTCATCGAAATCGAACCATTTTTATGCGAGTTATCGTGCGGACAGACAGAAGAACAGACAGACGGACGGACAAAGCTGAAGCATATAAGCTTTTTCAGCCTATGGTTGGAAAGCGTAAAAAGGAATTGTAGAAAGTATAAATAATGAGTGCTCCTCCCTCTTTCCTTTCTTTGCGATAGTGTGTTGTGTCTAGCGGAGGTTCAGCTGGAACACAGCATCGGTTGGAGACAATGGAAATATATTACCCTACTGGGGGAAGGCAATTCCCACTTAGGTGGTTCCACACACTGATTCCTTAGCACAGGGTGGCTGGTGGAAGCAAAATAAGAGAAAACTGGGTGAACACTTTTTTCTTACTAACAATATATTCCTCTGCTCGGATGCAGTTTATATAAACAAATGCTTCAGGAAAGGTAGCCCCCTTCCTTCCCTTTTGGGCAATAAATTCCTTTTTTTCCATTAGACAGCACTTACTTCACTTGAGCATAACAGATTTCAAGATGTTAACAGACATGGACCTCCCCCCCCCCCCGCACCGTTTTTCCCCCAACAGCACTAATTTGTAGTTTGACGAAAATCCCATAACTGCTCTTGTAATCAAAGCCTGAGGATGGCCAACCCCATAAATAGCAAAAAGTTTTACTCCAAAAGGCAAAAATTAGAATCTGTTGTCAGGCTTCCTTCTCCATGGACACCTGATCCCACTGCTGGTCCATCTGGAATTATTAACCCTGCTACAGATCTTTCTGCTATAGATGATCCAACTGTTTGTCCTACAACAACCGATTCTGTTGAATCGGACTCAATTGACCACGAATCAAGTATTTCCAGTTTTGAAATTTCTTCTGCATCTAATTCTGATCCAGATTATGAAATCAGTACTGAAAAATATGATGATGATTGTGATTTCTTGCAAACAATGGAACAACATCGGCGTTTAGAAGTGAATCCCATACATAACAAACAGCAGCAGATAATTTGGGGACCAGTTGATTCGTCAAAGCAAAAGGAAATTTCATTGACAGCACCCTGAGGTATATGACCCGATGTAATGAATTTAGACCCCCTTACAGCTATTGATATTCTCCACTATTTAGTCACTGATGGCATTTATCTTCTAATGGTTACTGAAACAAATAAAAATGCACAGCAAGTCATTCAAGGCGGTATAATATCACCACATTCGAGGATGAAACAATGGCTGCCAACATCTGTAAGTGAAATGTTAAAAAATTTTGGCCTGCTTATTTGGATAGGCCTGGTTAGATTTCCAAAGATTACAGATTATTGGTTCACTCATGTGCTGTTCCAAAACTGAATTGCACCTAACACTTTCAGCAGAAACAGGTTTAAACTCCTACTGAAGTTATGGCACTTCACAGACAATTCTCAAGATCCATGGAACGATCACACTTATAAGGTCAAACAGCTAATGGAGATACTGCTGTGCAACATGAATAAATTGAAACAGATGGGGAAAGAAATTTCTGTGGATGAAAGTATTGAACTATTTGGAGGAAGACTTGGTTTTAGGCAATACATTCCTGGAAAGGCCCACAAATATGGTATAAAAATTTATAAGTTATGAGTAGCCCCGCATCAAATTTGTACTCTATATTTTACTTTAACAAAAAAAAAAAAAACTATTTGTAATATATCATGAAAATTTCCAAAATACACACAAAAATCTACGGAATCCATGAAAAAAATAACAGTATACCCATGGGCCATAGAAGTTGCAAGCGACTTTTATGGCCATCTATTTGATTTACGATGTATTTCTTCAGTATGTTGACTTGTAGTCTAATGCTTTAAAACATGGGTAAAATCTAGTGAAAGGAATACAAAATAAAAACCAAATTAATTGAAATGTTCAAGGCGCATGCACCCAATGTAGCTTTCCTTTTATTAATTTTACTTATTTTTTCCAAATGGGATAACGTTTATGCCTCACATCTTTTACCACATGCTACTTGCCATAAAAACAAAATATAATACAAACACACATATATAAATATCTTTGTATATGTATCACTGAATATTTAAAACCAAAAATTTTGGAAATAAACCTGATATTTTACAAAATGTACATATAAAAAATAACAACAGCACATTCCCAGGCCACGGAAGTTGCACGTGACTTCTTATCCCCAGGCCATCTGCGTTACAACATATGCACTGTGTTGCCTAGCAACCTAATAAATACTTCAAAACACGAAGAAGTTGAGTCACCTAGCGGAAGTAATACAAAACAAAAACCAAAACCCATTAACAATTTGAAGTCGTTGGCGCCAGCATGGCCCCCTTACGATTTTTTTGCTGACACCTGCTGGCAGCAAAAGTGTTAAAACCCAAACAAAATTGGTAATCAGATGCCCCGAAGATCATTCTGAAGGATACATTTTATGTAGCAGAACAACTGATAAATATTCATATGTGTGTTTTTGGAAACTACAAACGATTATAATCAAGTTGTTAGTTTTCCTATAGCAAGCTCCTACATCATACTACTAAAGCACACGCAAACACAGAGAGTGAGAGGGGGGGTCGAAAAGATTTGCTACCAAACGATTAGTAGTGTCTTGCTAAGGAACCTAAAAGTCCAGGACACTGGCTGAGGATGTATGGAAAAGCATGAGCTACCCACTGGTGTTGTTGCGTCTCTACTATGGTATAATACAGTAGGCTTTGGAAGGAAGTTTGATTATTGACAGTATGCAACATTTCAGATATGACGACTAGCTAATTATTATTACTTACTTGTCATCTGCTTAGAAATCAGGCCTACTTTTAGTTAAAAAAAACAACAACAAGGAACAATTTCTGATGCCAGTTCTATTCTTCCCTCCTCTCCATCTGTTATCTGTTCACACAAACATTTTATAGTTTAGCACATTGTGATGCACAAGAAAAGCCACTTCATTCATATGAATTTTTCTTTCAGAACAGATGCAATTATAACAATTCATGTGACTTGGTAGCAATATTACTAACACTTGTTCACAAATTTCATTTATTTCAAAAATTTTGATCACTTTGGTCACATATAATAACAAAGGGGAAGAGAAACTATATAAATATAAGCATGTAAAATGCAGATTGAAAGCTGGCTTTGTTAAAATGTAAGTACACGAGAAAGAAAAATAATATGGGAACTTGCAACTATAAGCATTGTGCGTGTTATATAGCAAACATCTAAAAACTTAATGTTTTAGTCAAATAACACCACAAATACCTCAGAATGCTATGTTGATTATATCATTTACTCTGTATAGAATAATTGTTTTTCAGCCAAGACTACAAATTAGATTGGAGGCACAGAGTACACCACATTACATTTTTTTTAATCAAATAAATGTCGAGCTTTCACTCTTAAAGCATCACACTCATCTATTTTTTTCATTTTTTTGCTGGTTTGCTAAAACAGCTATTGAGGGGGACATGGAAAATATATTTTATTTTATTTACTCTCTACAAGCTTGACCTACAAAATAACCTTTTGCCTGAGCAATTGATTTACTTTCATAATTTTCCCCCTCCATAACTATCACTTAAAAAGTTGCACACTTACTAATAAAGTAAAACCTTTTATCCAATGACTTGTGTGTGTGGTCAAGTGTCAAGGTTACAAACCATTCTCATTTTTTTTTTTTTTATCGCCCTCTTCAACCACGCAGATGCCAAAAAATCAGAAGCCAGAAAGATAAGAAACACCAATCATCTGTAGGATGAAGCCAACAAATCCTCATCTCACTGTTGGTTGTCCAGATGCAAAAAAAAATTGATAGCAACTATGTAGAAGTTAAACAGCAACACAAATGGTTCTGGCTTTCAACACCTGACAGATGACAAAATCATTGCTAAAATTCAAGCAAACAACAATGAAAGTGAGAGTGATGATGAAGAGAACGAAAACAACATTATCAACAGTGAAGCTTTTGTTGTTTCTCCAAAGGACAGTCATGATTAGAGAAGCAAACTAATGTTAACATAACAGAACTGTTGTTACAAAGACTCTGCCACAGAAGAACATCTCTCAAAATTACACAAGCAAAAACTTCAGTTAAACCAGAGTAAAAGCAATGTGAATTAGATAATGCATGTATATGCCATGTACACATTAAGTATATATATTTTGTAAATTTAATGTATAAGACAATTCATATTATGTCAATTTTTTTTTTTTTTTTAGCTATGACTGGATACTAATACGCACAGTGTTCTGTGCGTATTAGTATCCAGTCTTGAATTTTTTATGTACCCATGCCACTGTCTCAATTCAGTCAGTAAAGGAGTTTTTACTATATTTAGTATTTCCTTCCAAAAAGGCATAAAATGAAGATGGTATTAATGAAGAGGACAGACAATGTTATTTAAATGTTAAATGTTAGAAGGTTAGCAAAATATGGATTTCATAAATTTCTCATTTCCATGCATTTAATTTAGGTAAAGATTCCAACATCCTTTACAACTTACATTAGGAGGCAGTAATAAGTAAATTTAAAAATATTAATATAACAAGTTCCAGTGTTCCTTACATGTTAAATAGGTAGGATTTGCCAAACACTGCACAAATTCCAGTTCCACTTGGAATCTCAAACGGTGCTGGTCGTCAGTTTCTAAAGGGAGAAGAAAAGCAAAACTTATTAAAATCATAAAGTCATCATGGATAGCACAAAAGTTATGTGGGCACCACCCCTCATTACAACAAAGTTTATAATGTGAGCTGAACATTTTTAATGCACAAGTGAGTGCACAAACCTAAAAATTACTTTCAACAGAAATGAAGTAAATATGAGTACCTGCAAAATACAGAATAAAATTTCTGAAACCAGGTAAATGGACATCCTATTAACAGAACTTAGTTGCACAGAATTTCACACATTCAACAAATTTGTATGTTCTTATTTTTAAAATCTTTAGTCCTAATTTTGCAAGCTGTGTTATTTATACAGGCCCACAAACAGTTCAAAAATATCTTTTCTATTAGTTTGGCATTAAAAAAAAAAAAAAAAAAAAAAAAAGACAAAAACACCAGCATTTCTTTTGCTTAAAGCTCTTTACATTCTTACAAAAAAAAAAAAGAAAAGATACACCTTATCTCTATTTCCAGCACACAGTTTTCTCTAGCATGTTCCTTGACAATGTGAACACCTACACCACTTGACAAAGAAAATGCCACGCAGGGAAGTATTTGTCGGAGTGCCGCGCTAATCAGTGGGTATCTGTCGACAGTTGGATAACGTAAACAATTGCAGTTGTGAACCAATCATATGATAGGCGATGAGAGATAAAAGGACAAAATGGTTCTGCATAGTGAACCAAGTTTGGTCGTCCTCACCTGGGCATGTAGGTCACTGTATCAGAGTGATCTCGGTGGCAAAAGCAGGTGTAAGGAGTGAGAAAGCCTGGGCGACATTTTTTTTCTTTTTGAGGTTTAACGACTACCGTGAGCAACTCAATGGGCTATAAGCAGTCACCCGTCCCTAATTTAGGGTCACTGGTCCCAGGGAAGGGAGAGAACCAGTGCCGTAAGACAAACACAACATCCATGCCTCACCGGGATTCGAACCCGGACCCCGTTCGGACGAATGATCAGAGGCCATCGCTTAGATCACTGCGCTATCAGGGCGGCCTGGGCAACATCATCAGGAATTCTACCACCACATGGTCATCTTTACCAAAGGCTTCATTAAAGGGCTACGTACAGCTGGTTGATCCCTTCGTTGTGTCAAGGCTAAAATACATTGCGATACAACAGCAGTCAGCCAAATGTGGTGCCAGTGGTTACAGGAAGGTAACATGATTTGTCCTAGCCGAACTGGTAAACATAGATGGACGTCCAAAAGCCTTCATAGTCACATTCGATGACAGGTGCACAGGCATTTAATCTTTCAAGTCCATAACAACTGGTCTTGAAAGATTCAATGGTTCACTACAGAAGCACAAATTAATATGAAATAAGCACTCCCATGCAGTAATAGCAAATCCTAAAGCTGACATCGTGGGAGGACAACAATTAAAAAAAAAAAAAAAACTCCCAAGACATAGCACCTTACAGTCGGTGACAGAGAGGGTCTCTTGCACAATTCACTTGCTGAGTATTTGATGTATCCCCTCTCATGCTTTTCTATCAACATTCTGTCCCCAGTATACTAAGATTCCCTCCACTGTGCTGTTTGCTGTTGCAATTTCATCTTGTACGTCATTTCTATTTCTACATTCTAGGTCAGTGCATAGCAGATTTTCTTTTCCTTGTTAAAAATGATCACATTAGTTTTGAATTAAAATTATTCTGAAGTTTCTGTTTTGCTCATTAAATCTAGGATCTTGCTAAATACAGACTTGCTGTAAGTGAATTTTATACTGTATTTTCTTTCAACATGACATAATTTAGAGTCATGGTTTGGGGTGTTACAATATTACAGCATAGCCCACTATAATAGCAGCTGAGATCTGTGCCTCTGTTTTACAATATGTTTCTAAGAAAGGCTCTCTTAAAAAAGTTCCATCTTTATAGGGAAGTTTTTGTAGGAAGGGAAAGAGTTCACAAGTCATTTTTTTTTTTTTTTCAAAGAGGTAGGAACTATTCGTGTTCACACACCAAATTTCAACCCTGAAATTTACCCCTTTTTTCATAAAAATTCTCAAAGTTTGAAAATTTAAGAAAACAGTACTTTTCAAAGCTAAATATTTCTGGTGGGAGACCAGATAAAATTCTGAAATTTCAGCCCATAACTGTACTATATGATGGTATGCATCGAAAATTTGGAGTTTAAGATTTAAACATGCAAAAACATATAAGAGCTAACTAGTATACATTAAATATATTCTTATTGCTTCTATTAACTAATATACAGGGTGATATAAGAGCTAACTAGTATACATTAAATATATTCTTATTGCTTCTATTAACTAATATACAGGGTGATTCCTTAAGTCCTAAGTCACTTCAATAACTTGGGAACAAAGACAGCTAGAGCTATGGAAATAAGGTATGGTTTAGTAAAACAACCATGTGCTATAGGATGAGAGTGACTGCAGCACCCCTAGTGGCAAAATGTGGAAGTTAGAACTCCTATCTCGGAAACCACGAGAGATACGGGAAAGAGATCAATTAGAAACTTGTAGAGCATCAACGAATTAGTAGGAAATGACATATGGTAGAAATAGCTGGGGTAAGTATAAGGCTGGAAACGAGAACTTGTGCAAAGCCGGTTTGTGGCCTTCTCGTGGTAACAGTCTAGCAGAGAGAAATGTATAACGTATGCGACCGCACGCCTGCGAGCGTCGTATGCAAATTCTGGTGTGACATAACGCCTCACCTGCCGTATCAGGCATGGGGTGGCAATGTATAAAGGATTGTCGGTCAGGAGCTATGTCATTCGTAACGTGAGTATCGAGCATGGCAGGCTATTCAAATGAACAGTACTGCTATATGGAGAATTCGAACGCAACGTGAGGGAAGCGTCACGCCAGTATGGCTAATGATTTCCGACTCGTCCATCACCATCACAGACAGAGTGGACCATGAATATGAGAGAGAGAGAGAGAGAGAGAGAGAGAGAGAGAGAGAGAGAGAGAGAGAGAGAGAGAGAGACAGTATTGCAGCACATCCCGGTTCGGGCCACCCCACCGGAATGGGAAGGGATGTGAAACCAGTCGATGTTCTGGCATACGTTTTGGCCAACCCACACACCAGTACGAGGGAAGTCAGTATGGCGTGTGACTTATCACAATCCCGTGTGTGTGTAACATTTTGCATCAGCATGGTGCCCACCCGTACCGTACAGTACTACTGCAGTAATGATGCTAGGGGATAACCAACGTCTAAATTGGTGCAATTTTGTAATGAACACTGTAGGAGAAAATGCGGCCTTTCTATCAAACATCCTTTGGACTGACGAGGCACAGTTCACACGCGCCGAGGTGCTGAACAAACAAAACACCCATTACTGGGCAGTTCAGAATCAATTTTTTACACGGGGAATGAGGCATCAGGTGCGCTGGTCGATCAACGTCTGGTGTGGCATCTGGAAGGACCAACTTGTTATGCCTGTGTTCTATGAGGGCGCATTAAATGGACGAAGATACCTGTAGCTTTTACAAAGCACATTACCTGAGTGGTTAGATGATCTGTCGCTGCAAGATGTACGCTCATTATGGATTCAGCATGACGGCGCTCCGGCACACCAACCAACAGCGGTACAGCACTTCCTGTCCGACACTTTCGAGCAACAGATCATTGGTTATGGTGGTCCCGTAGCGTGGCCTCCACGATTCCCAGATCTAACTTCCATGAATTTCTTCCTCTGGGGTTACCTAAAGGATCACGTGTACAGGGTGGAACCAACGAGTCTCCATGATACAGGGTGGAACCAATGAGTCTCCATGATCTCCGACTGCGTATTGTCGCTGCTTGTGAGAGCGTGACACCTGTTATGCTGGCGAACGTACAACGGGAAGTTCTGTCTCGCATTCAAATGTGTATTGTGGCAGATGGTGGCCATACTGAACCCTATTTACGTTAAACACAACATTATGTAAATACCGCTGTTGTATTAAATACAACCAGTGTACTCCATTTGTATTCATGCCTGAGTATAATAAACCTTGTGTTTCCCTCATGTTTCCAGCTTTCTACCTACCCCAGCCATTTCTGCCATATATCATTTCCTACAAATTTGTTGATGCTCTACAAGTTTCTAATTGATCTCTTTCCCGTATCTCTCATTGTTTCCGATATAAGAGTGCTAACTTCCACATTTTGCCACTAGGGGCGCTGCAGCCACTCTCATCCGATCACGCATGGTTGTTTTACTAAACCATACCTTATTTCCATAGCTCTAGCTGTCTTTGTTCCCAAGTTATTGAGGTGACTTAGGACTTTAGGAATCACCCTGTATATGTGAGTATATACAACATTTCTTTGTCATACTTAAATGCACACAGTCACAATCCAGTGTAAAAACAAACAAACCTGGGTTTATCTAAAAAATTCTGAAAAGGTTTACCTTATTATACAAGTAAGTATAGTGTTCAACAAAGAGCTGAGAGATTCCTTCATACAATTGAGGGGTGATGTGTGAGAAAACATCCAGTCACAGATGTAAGCCCCATCAATGTGAGCTTTCTTAGAATGTTCTTCAGAGGTACCCAAGTCTTGTTATCTCCAGAAATTCTGAAAGAGGTTCATGGTCCAGCTGGCTCATAAAAATGACTTTAAAGTCATAATTTCCAATGCTCACTTCCTCAATATAACTCCAAGGTACCACTGCTCTTCACAAATAAGCACACAATTAAGCCTTCTTGAAGGGGCAATGAAGAAGCTTTTGACACCTATACCTCCTCTAAGTCCTCAGAAATTGAAGTGTGGTAGCACCTTATGAGTTTCATTTATTAGAACATATGTATGGTGCAATCAAGTTTTAGCAAAAGGCAAGCAGTTGTCAAATTGCCTTATCAATTCAACTAGATTCTTAACCACCTCACAAAATTCAAACATACCTTCTGGGCACCAAAATTTGACTGCCAGTTGTCACCTGTAGGCTTCTCTTGGTTACTTCCCCTTTCATAATTCCTCCTATATGCCATCACAAGCTTTTTTCCTGTGGCAGGAAACAAACTTTGGTTGAAAGCCAAAGTCATTCTCATAGTTGCACAAATTGAGAAAGTTCTTATTCTTACATTGATTGGCAGTCAAATTGGTGAGATAGACCTTAATCACTAATGGAGCAGTAGTCTTGATGCCATCAATCAAATGCTCTTGGAATGTGATGGTGTTGTGCTCTAGGTGATCACTGATGACACACAAACTTCTGATCTTCCATTCACCTTTATTACTTTCTTTAAAATAGTAAACAAATGAGTGAACAATGGCCTGTTTGCTCACCCAGTGAAAACTTTATATCTCATCTTGAATAATATATATATCTTACAACCATATTATCACCGGAAACTTGAGTTATGTTGAAAATGAAAAGCTTAGGAATTTATTAGAGTATGGCTCTAAATTCAGACCTTCCTTCACAATTTCCAAAGAAAGGATTCTTGAGAGCTTCACTCAAGATGTAAATAAGTACATCGTAAAACCAGTTTGACGCATACAATCAGCCTATTGAGGCCTTCGCAGGGAATGGAAATATAATATAATCAATAGCTTCACCGGTGAGTTGGCAGGTCTGGACTTTTGTTTCGACAGAAATCTCTTTTTCTCTGGAGAAGCTAAAAGGTCACTCTCCAAACTACAAGACCAATTTATTTTTACCACTACGGATAAAGCTAGCAATAATTTTGCAATTATCTGTAAGAAGTTCTATTTTGAATTGTTAACTATGGAACTCAATAATAGAGTAACATACGAGCCCGTAAGTTATTCTACCAAGCAGTTAGAAAATCGGTTTAAGGCATTCTTCAAGAAACTTAAAATTCCACAAACTAGAAGATATGGGCCTGAATTTCCATTTCTTTTGCAACGGTTAAGTTTCATAAGGATCCTGTGAAGTTCAGGTTCATAGCTAGTGGAGTAAGGAGTCATAAAAAGAAAATAGATCTTGCTTTTGAAGATGTCTTAAAGAAGGTTTTGAAACACATTAGAAACTGTTCTAACTTGATGTACAGAGATTTTTGGATAATTAATAATAATGCAGAAGTAATTTCTACTATACTCAAAGTTTGTCCCCTAGATATTAATAGTTATGATTTTGAAAACCTATATACTAATCTGCCTCTATCAGATATAATCACTACATTTAAGGAGCTGTATGCAGAATTTAAACTTAACCAATTTGTTGATGTAGGAACTTGGAACTCTTATCTCAATTGCTGCATAAAAAATAACCATATCTTATATAATAATACTCTCTATAAGCAAGTGAACGGTATTCCAATGGGAACATCAATGTCCACAAATATCGCTAATCTATTCCTGTTCTTTAAGGAATATAAATTCATTAAAAAATCACCCCACCTGCTCAGATAACTACCTTTACACTTTTAGATATATTGATGATCTGCTGTGTATCAATAATTCAGAAGTTATAGAGAGTGATTTTGATAATATCTATCCTAGCTCTCTTAACTTATGTAAAACAAACCACAGTAATCAGGAACTTGAGTTCCTAGACTTAAGCATTAAGCTCAACAGAGGTAACCCATCTATTAGCCTCTTTGATAAAAGAGTTAATTTTCCTTTCAAAGTAATTAAATATCTACACTGGAATAATAACATTTCAACCAAAGTAATTGAGAATGTACTAATTTCTCAGGTCCTAAGAATTTCAAGAATTTGCAGCAACAATTTGGATTTCAATTACCACATTAATATACTATTAGAAAGTTTTCTAGAGAACGAAATTCCTTCTTCTTTCATCAAAAGAACTTTAAGAAAAATTATTCTGAATAATAGAGTAAGGTTGGCAGATCTGCTTTAATTTTCTACACAGTTAATAATATGATTCTGACCAATCAAAGCCGTAAGGAAGTTGGCTAGAGGATGCCTATTAACTACCTAAAGGAACCTTAGTGCTATGGATATGACGGTCCTATTAAAACAAAAAATTAAATAATATAAAAAAAATCACAAAAAAAGCTTAAAAATCTGTGTATAAAAGAAAATAAAAACAAATAAAAAGAAAACTAGTTATTCATCACTAGGATAGCTATACTAAAAATAGTAAAACCAACATTAAAATTAATAAGATTCTGATTAATCTATAGAAGCTCACTAAGGTGATTTAATACATGCAAAGATTATTAAATAAACTGCTCGTGTATTTCATAATATTTCTCATGTATTCTGGAGAGTTAATTCTGCTCATTCTGATCATACAGATCCACAGTCTTAAGTTTATATATTTTTTCTCTGGTTAAAATCTCCGCGCGTTGTTTTCTTGCTGTATGAGGAGGCCATCAGCCCCACCCTCACTGCCCCCCAGCGTCTAGGGAGTGGCAGAAGGGGTCAGCCATGTTCTCCTCTTGTGTGGAGAAAAGTTTTTGTTACACAAGAGGTAAGCTCTCTTCCTTGTTTTTGGGTTCTAGGTTTTATAAGTTCAATGTTTGTACTTTATGTACCTTTTCTCTGTCGTTTTTTAGCTTTTCAGCTTTTAAGCATTGGTTTGTCTGTTTACATTTTTGCGGGTTTTAACTCTTACTTTTCTTTGTAACTTTGAGCGTCTTTTGAGGTACCTAGGAACAGAAGAAGGCTAAGCCTGTTCCTTTTCTATGCGCTGTCTATGCGCTGTTTTTTCAAAGTAGTTAAGTTCTTAATAACTAATTAATTATGCACTTAAAGCACTGCTGAAATACTTTGTACATATTGCAACCTAACTGTTTAAGGTATATAACTTTCACAAAGTTTTCTTTAGTTAATATTTATCTTTAACTTATTCTCGTTTTCGTGCTGTCATAAGTTGTAGAGTAGGGGGTTTTAGACTCAAGTTTTCTTTCAAAAATCTGTTCGGTATAAATTAACATTTCCTTTTTTTTAATTGCAATGTAAAATTTGGATTCCTTTGCATTATTTTTCAGGTTTAAATTTCTCTCAAACGAACTTGAATTTCGTTATAGCTGAAAATCATTTCCATTTATTATGTCACTCTCACAGCTTGAGTTCTCTTTAATCTTCTTCTCTCTGTTTAATAGTAACAGATGAAGAGCATGGGTCGGGCCATGAAGGTTAATGGATGCAAGCGAAATTGTTAACTAGTGCTAGGTCATGCTACTCTACGGAGGACATGACTTATATATATATATTTTTTAACTATTTTAGGTGGGAATGTTACTTGCATCTATGGCCTTGCAGAAACCCATTTCCAACTAGGTCTTTGTGGAAGTGAGAAAATGCAGAGTTTTTGCTGGTCCTTGATAAAGCCAAGGCTCAGTATTCTCGACACCTTCTACATTCAGTTGTTTTATTTTATTTTTTTATCTTTTCTCCTTTTACTCACACAGGTAGATACATAACCTTTTCTATGTTGTATTAGGTGTGAGTCAAAATTATATATGTATTTTTTTGCTTAGGTATCTTCTTTATAGAATGTGTATTCTGAATTTTCAAAACTGCTGCGTTGCGCGTTTTGATTTTCAGGTTATTTTGCACTCTTCGTTTTAAATTCTAAAATTGTTTCCTTAATCTTCAGTTTTGCTCTTAAGTATATATATATATATATATATATATATATATATATATATATATATATATATATATATATACTTAAGAGCAAAACTGAAGACTAAGGAAAAAATTTTAGAATTTAAAACGCAGAAACCCATTTCCAACTAGGTCTTTGTGGAAGTGAGAAAATGCAGAGTTTTTGCTGGTCCTTGATAAAGCCAAGGCTCAGTATTCTCGACACCTTCTACATTCAGTTGTTTTATTTTATTTTTTTTCTTTTCTCCTTTTACTCACACAGGTAGATACATAACCTTTTCTATGTTGTACTAGGTGTGAGTCAAAATTATATATGTATTTTTTTGCTTAGGTATCTTTATAGTATATATATATATATATATATATATATATATGGGATGTAAGGTCAGGTGATGCGTAACATCACAGCCTCTCCTTGACAAATGTCAACCCCGCCTTCTCGTGGTGCATCCTGTTCCCACTAAAGGGGCTCTGACGACCGCCCATAGCGGTATAACTATACCATCGGGATCAGAGGAAATGCTATCCCACACTCACCAACCCGCTTGGCCAGCGTGGTGAGTTATGGCCAAACCCCTCCAAAATGATTCCACAACTTAAATCTTGGCCCTCAGTCTCCGGCAGCTGGAATGTACCTGGCCAAGGCAGCGGCCAGTGCGACATGAAGGCAGAGGGTGCTAAGAATCCCCGGAGGACCGGACTAGGCTGCCATCTGATGCTGACCTTGGCTACTTACAATGGACGCTCCCTATCTTCTGATTCAAGGCTTCTTGAATTGGAAGAGGAACTACAAAGGATCAAGTGGGACATCGTGGGGCTAAGTGAGGTAAGGAGAAAAGGAGAAGATCTCATCGAACTGAAAAGTGGACATCTCTTCTACTATCGTGGGACAGATACTGGCAGAACTAGTGGTGTTGGATTTATAATAAACAAGAAACTGAAGGACAAAGTTGTAGAAGTTGAAAGTTCCTCTGACAGAGCTGCACGACTTGTTATCCAACTCTCGAAAAGATACCAGGCTCAGATTATTCAAACTTATGCACCCACCACAAGTCATCCTGAAGAAGAAATTGAAGAATTTTATGAGGAAATTTGTCATCTAAATAATAAAGGTAAGCAGCATTTGAAGATAATTATGGGAGATTTCAATGCAAAAATAGGGCAACGGCAACAGAATGAAACTTCAGTAGGTAAATTCGGTCATGGCAACAGAAACCAGCGTGGAAATACTCTCGTTGAGTTTGCAGAGGCAGAAGGGTTTTTCATCTTGAACTCCTTTTTCAAGAAAAAGCCACACAGGAAATGGACATGGAGACATCCAAATGGGACGACAAGTGAAATTGATTTTATTATGTGTAACAAAAAATTCGTCATAGAAGACTGCAGTGTGCTAAACAAGTTCAACACAGGTAGTGACCATAGATTGGTGAGATGTAAGATGCACCTCAACACTAAACTTGAACGTGGCAAGCTCATAGGACAAACAAAATCTATTGACATAACCAACCTTAAAAAACACCATAATACCTTCAAGTTAGAACTGAAGAACAGGTTCTCTGCGTTAGAAGGCCTAACATCGGAAGAAGTGGACATCTCTGAAGTTAACAGAAAAGTAACCAAAGCTCTTATGGAAACAGCAACAAAATTAGCTGGGTCTAAGAACAAGTTGCATGTGAACAAATTATCAGGAAAAACCAAAATGTTGATGCAAAAAAGAAGAAAGATGAGGACAACTAAAGAAGATGTGACTTCCAAAGTGGAATATATAGAGCTATGCAAGACAGTAAGAAAAAGTATCACTGAAGACGTAAGGAAATTCAACTGTGAACTAGTGAGGAAAGCAATTGAAAACAACCAAAGCCTAAAGATAGCAAAGGGACATCTCAGTAAGGGAAGAAAACAGATTATGGCACTGAGAAAAGAAGATGGTTCTGTAACAAGAAATAGAGGCGAAATTTTGACAAGAGTGAAAGATTTCTACTCCAAATTATATGAAAGGGATGATATATGCACTCCAGACATCATGAAAGATACCAGTACCAGAGTTCCTCCAGTCCTTCCAGCAGAAGTTTCACATGCAATCAAGAACATGAAGCGAGGAAAAGCTCCAGGGGAAGATGGAATTACTGTAGACATCATACAAGAAGCAAGTGGAGAAATCGAAACAGTACTCGCCCAAATTTTCACTCGATGCCTTAATGAAGGAAAGATTCCTGAGGATTGGAACACCGCTACAATGATCCTGCTACATAAGAAAGGTGACATTGAGGATCTCGGAAACTACAGACCTATCAGCCTCCTATCAGTAGTTTATAAAATCTTCACTAAAGTTCTTTCACACCGCTTGAAGGTAACACTGGACATGGCTCAACCGAGAGAACAAGCTGGATTCAGGAGTGGCTACAGCACAATAGATCATATCCACGTGCTGAGAGAACTAATTGAAAGAGCGAGGGAATATGAACTTCCATTGTGCATGGCTTTTATCGATTATGAAAAAGCCTTTGATTCGGTGAAACCATCAGCAGTTACAATGGCTCTGAAAACCTGCGGTATTGAAGATGCATACATTAATATTATTAATAACATCTATGAAAATGCAAGTGCAAAGATTCGGCTGTTTGAAAATACAACACACGTAAAAATTGGGAAGGGAGTGAGACAAGGTGACACCATATCTCCGAAGCTCTTTAATGCCACATTGGAGGGTGTTTTTCAGTCACTGAGCTGGGAAAACAAGGGGATAAAGATTAATGGAGATTATCTAACCCACCTTCGTTTTGCTGATGACGTAGTCATTTTTGCAACTACCCCATCAGAGCTGCAGAGTATGATCCAGGAACTTGCTGACAAGAGTAAAGAAGTGGGATTAAAAATGAACTTTCAGAAGACAAAAGTGATGTTCAATGCTTTTACAAGAAATGAAGATTTATCGATTGATGGAGAAAAGCTGGGGATAACAGACACGTACGTTTATCTTGGACAGCAGATATCAAGTGAGGGTCACATTGATGAAGAAATTAATCGGCGTACAAAACTTGCCTGGAGAGCTTTTGGAAGAAACAGCATAATTTTCAAGAGCAATATGCCATTATGTCTTAAAAGAAAAGTGTTTGATCAATGCATCCTTCCAGTGCTTACGTATGGTGCAGAGACGTGGACCTTAACTAAAAGAGACATACAAAGGCTGTAGACAACTCAAAGTAGCATGGAGAGATGCATGCTTGGTGTAACCAGGAGAGATAAGAAGAGGAACTCGTGGATCCGAAAAATGACAAGAGTGGAAGACATCATGATCAGAGTTAAATCCCTGAAATGGCAATGGGCTGGACATACTGCCAGAAGGACAGATCATCGATGGACAGCCGAAATTTTAGATTGGATTCCAAGGGACAGGAAAAGACCCAGAAGAAGACCACATGGGAGATGGGTGGATGAAATTCGAAAGTATGCAGGGGTGACATGGAGGAGACTGGCACAAGACAGACCGTTGTGGAGGAAACTTGGGGAGACCTTCGTCCAGCAGTGGATTGATAATGGTTGACAATGATGATGATGATGATATATATATATATATAAACACCCAAATCCATCTGTGTCTCTCTCCCTAGAATGCTTGACAGCACAGCAACATCTGCATTGTGTGACATCACTTATCTATCAATTTGTGTGTGCTCTTGCGATGTCAAAATGATTGCCTGCTGCATAATAGCACATGATCACTTTTAGATGTCAAGGTGATCGCATGCTAATTTGAAAACACTGGATTAATAATGGCTCGAGTTCTATTTTTCCGATCTACAAAGTTTGAATTGAATTCTTAATATCACAGCAAGTTGAGTTTGCACATGATCACATTGAGATGTCAAGGTGATCACATGATTATTTAAAAACATTGGATTATCAATGGCTTAAGTTTTATTTATATGATCTACAAAATTAGAATTAAAATCTTGACATCACAGCAAGTTGCATTTGTATATTAATTTAATTTAGCACAATTCAAATATTAATTTCTACGCTTTAATCATTTTTTTACTTTTTTAATTTAACTAACTTTCCAAGTTTGGTGCTGATTATATTATACATTTTGCAAAATATCAATCTATCTAAATGCTCTAACCTACAATAAAAACTGAAATCTTGAGATGTCAAAGCGAGCAAGATTGCATCTAAAAGCAGATGTTGCCCCAATAGCACATTGTCAAAAATTTAGATAGTTACTATTCGTATTACCAGATGGCACATTATTTTATAGAAAAAGGTTTGACATCTCAAGATTTTTCTAAAAAAAAAAAAATTCTAGATTCGGAGGTCAGCTCCTCACAGAAAGAACTCACTGTTGCCAGACAAAGAACTCACTGTTGATAGAACATCACGCCACACACAAGACCTTTTGTACTGCATACTTATCTTTTTCTCATGCAGACATTCCTAAATCTGGTCCTACTATGATTTCCTTGGCCTTCCTCTACCATTCTTTCCTGCCACTTGGGCTGAATAAATTCTCTTAGTACCTAATCACTCATTCATTCATTCAACATGGCCAAACCACCTAAGAATATTAGTCTCTACTTTATTAACAACATTTTGCCTCATACACATCTGCAACACATCTTCATTCCTCACATGATCAGCATGTGTCTTAACCTCACTCCCTGTATGTAACACATCTCCTCAGCACACAAGCAACTCCTATGTCTTTACTACATTACCAGGTCTCACTGCCATACATCACAGTAGAAACAATTATTGGGACTACCTTGAGAACTCATCATTTCTGTGAAATGTTCCTAAAACAGCTACGACTTTCAGTGACGAGTTCACTCGGCAACTAATTTTGCCGTCTAATTTGTTCTCTATGTCAAATATGCTTCCCAAATATACAAACACATTTACCTGATCAATAATGGTGCCATTTAGACTTATCCTGCATACAGTACTAACAGTTCCTTGCTCAACAACCATAACTTTGGGTTTTCCCATTGTGAGCGATGGGTTTGCCTCCTCAGGGCGCTCCGTGGTAACAATGGCACACACAACAGCAACTAGGGCCTCTGTGAATCTTGGAAAGGTGCCAGCTAGTTCTGTGTGACATTAGCGAAAAGACTGTAACTCACTAGGTTTTGTTCCAGAATCCTTAGGTTGAATAACCAACTGGAAACCCTCGGCTGTGGGCTAATCCCCCACATTGATGTACTTGAGTGATTAAAAAGACAAAAAGAAATATTAAGAATGACTCAAGTGTGGGATATAGTGGACCTACCACACTTGAGAAAGACAGTCCACCATGGAATCGGCCTGGACTTTCTAAACAGCATATAAGTAAGAAATCTCGGCTGAGTGAATGTAAGATTGGTGTATGGAATACTAGAGGTATAAATGGCAAGATGAGTGAGGTGATTGAGGAGACGAATAAGTATCGACTGGATACGCTGTGTGTAAGTGAAACCAAAAAGAAGGAAATTGGGGTAGAAGAAGTGAATGGCACGGTGAGTGTGTGGTCTGGAGTATTGGATAATGTGAGAGGACAGGCTGGTGTAGTTGTGATTTAAGTGAAAAGACGAAACACAACTTGATTCACTATAGTTGCATAAGTAAGAGAATTCTCTGGATTTGTTCGAAAGTGAAACTTCAGAGAATTGTAATTGTTGTAGTGTATGCTCCTTGTGACTCTGAACCTTCTGATAAGAAGGAAGATTTCTGGAATGAGCTAAAAGCTGTTTTGAGCCAGTTTGGTGCTAACGAAAAAGTTATAATAGCAGGGGAATTCAATGCTAGAGTAGGTGTGCAAAATGCAATTTCTGACAATGTTCTGGGTAAGTTTAATGATCCTTGTGTGAATGATAATGGTGAAAGATTAATTGAACTCTGCATTGAGAATGGTTTGTGTGTATCTAATACATTTTTCAACCACAAGTATATACACACATATACTTGGGAAAATCGTACTCTAGGTCAAAAGAGTGTGATAGATTTTGTTGTCTACGATCAGCGTTTGAAACACTTAGTTGTTGACACCCGTGTGATGAGAGGTGCAGATGTTGGTTCTGATCATTACTTGGTAGTGTCACGAGTGAAACTTAATGTTGGTTGGAGGAAAAGGAATAGGAAGAGACCCAGGATAGAAAGAATAAAGGTTGATAGGCTCCTTGAAGATTATCAGCGTTATTCTGACTTACTCAGAGAATGACTGAAGGAGCTGAAGTCTGGTGAGAGGGATGTAGAAAAGAAGTGCGAATGTTTTAAGAATTGTGTTGTAACTGCTGCTAAAGAGGTCTGTGGCACCACAATAGTGGGCAACAATAGAGGTGATGCTTGGTGGAATTGTGAGGTTGAAGAGGCAGTAAAGAGAAATAAAGGAAGCCTATTTGGGGATGTTGCAAGGTAGAGTCTCTGTGGACGAATATCGCTATAAGAAGCGTGAAGCTGCTAAGCTGGTTCGCCAGAGTAAGGCAAAAGATAGGAAGGAGAAGGTGGAAAGGCATGAACTGGCTTTTTGGAAAGATAGGAAGTCCTTCTGGAAGTACATGAGACTCAGGAAAAATATGGGAAACAAAAGTTGTAAGTTGTGTGAAGAATGAGATCGGGGAAATGATATGGGAGCCCAATGAGTTAAGTGAAATATGGGGTGAATATTTCTGTGAGTTATTAGATCAGGAAAGCAAAGATGATTCTGAGACAGACACAGATGATGTCACAATGAGAGATGGAAGCACAGGAGGGATCTCAAGAGAAGAAGTGTGTAAAGCTCTAAAATCTCTTCAGAATGGTAAGGCTCCAGGAGCTGATGGCATAACTGCCAAGATGTTGAAATATGGTGATGACTCTGTAATTGACTGGTTAACTGAAATTTGCCAGTTGTGCTGGGAGTTAGGAATGGTCCCTCGGGATTGGAAGGATGCTATTATTGTTCCCTTGTATAAGGGAAAAGGTGATCAGACTGAATGCAAGAACTATCGTGGTATTAGCCTACTAAGGGTGCCAGAGAAAGTGTTTGGTAAGGTCGTTATTGAAAAAGTACAGAGTCTTACATCAGAGAAAAGTGTGGGATGTTCAGAGTGGTTTTATGCCTGGTAAAGGCTGCACTAACCAGATTTTTGCATTACGCATGATGATTGAAAAGTATCTGGCTGTTGGTAAGAAAGTTTTTGCTGTCTTCATAGATTTAGAGAAAGCTTACGACCAAGTGAATAGGACACTTTTATGGAAGGTATTGAATGAATATGATGTTACTGGAAATCTACTTAGTAGTGTAAAAGCCATGTATGCTGGTAGTAGAGCTTGTGTATGAGTGAATGGTGTTTTATCAAAATGGTTTTCTATTGGTGCAGGAGTTAGACAAGGTTGTGTAATGTCACCATGGCTGTTTAATATATTTATGGACGCATGCATGCGTGATGCCAAAATAGATAATAGTAGTTTATGTTTTGGTGATATCTGTGTGTGCAGATTGCTGATGACACTGTCCTGTTAGCAGAGAGCAAAAGTGATTTGCAGAGTATATTGTCTCGGATGCACGAAGTTTGCATGAAATTCAAACCGAGTACAAATAAGGGAAAAATCAAAGTTATGGTGTTTGAGAGAGGAACTGGTAGCACTGAATGTAATGTAAATATAAACATCACTGTGATTGACCAGGTGAGTGAGTTTGTGTATTTAGGAAGCATGTTTGACAGAGAGAACAAGTTGGATTGTGAAATTAGTAGGTGAGTGAATTCTTCATTAAAAGTCATAGCTGCTCTGGGATGTTTTCACAGGAATGATGGGTTCACTAGGGAGTCCCGCATGGCTGTGTATGAAAGTGTAATTGTTCCTACTTTGATGTATGGCAGTGAAACCTGGGTACTGCAGAAGAAACATAGGAGTCGTTTGTGTGCTGGAGAAATGCGTTACTTACGTGGGGTTTGTGGCAAGACACGGTTTGATTGTGTGAGGAATGAAGATGTGTTGCAGTTGTGTGATGTGAAGCAAAATGTTGTTAGCAAGGTGGAGACCAATATGCTTCGGTGGTTTGGCCATGTTGAAAGAATGAGCGATGAGATGCTTACTAAGAAAATCTTTTTAGCCCAAGTGGCAGGAAGGAAAGGCAGAGGAAGGCCAAGGAAGACATGGGTGGATCAGATTCAGGAGTGTCTGCATGAGAAAAAGATTAGGAGTATGAAGTATAAAAGATCTTGTGTTCGGCATGCAATAGATATCAGTGAAGCCCGAGTTGTATAACAAGACCGCTGTAAATGGAGAAGTTTGATACGACAACAGTAAGTAAAAATATCTGGTAGTTTGTATTTCTTTTTGGAGCTAACCTCTGAATCTCAGGAAACAGATTAGTGATATGTATGTATGTACACTCAAATACCTGTCAACTTTCAGAAACCGAAATCTATAAAAAAATTAAGCATATGTTTGATGAAAAATTTAATCGATATATTCAAGGAAATTACTTGTCGCGCATATTGATTAAATGTACTGAACATATTGATTAAAAATGATATGCTACCTAAACAAGTATCAACTTTTAATTGATATGACTACAGATGTTTGAATTTATAGGCACTTTTATTTCGATTAAAATATAATCTATACATAATTCCTAATTACCATGCTATCATTATGATCTATAAAGAGATAAAAATTTATTTTTATGGAGGTTTGCATCTCAAGAGAAGGATGTTCCACCACCCTTTGACCCCCAAATCCAATAGGGTCGTATCCCACGCTGTCACGGAACAAACTAAAATGTTTTCAAAACAAACCATTTTCATGCTAGGATTATCTTACAGAGAGACGGGCAATGAGACAGTCAAACAAAATAAATGAGTGACTGAGGGACACTAATTGGTAAATTACGCTCAACTAAAAACGAAGTGAATAAACACTTCGCACAAATCGCATCCAGTTCATTATAACTTTTAACAAAGGAAGTT
Source organism: Macrothele yani (assembly GCA_039090855.1). Classification (NCBI taxonomy): domain Eukaryota; kingdom Metazoa; phylum Arthropoda; class Arachnida; order Araneae; family Macrothelidae; genus Macrothele; species Macrothele yani. Next base: position 96,647,316 of record CM077005.1, on the reverse strand, counting down.
AATTTCGTATCCCCCCCCTATGCAGTCAACATTAGATTTATGCTTGGCGCTATATGATTAGTAATATCATTCCTTTCACCATGCGAAATGCTGAAATTACATCGTCACATAGAGCAAAATGCATATTTTTCATTTTTTTTAAGATTTTGCAATACACAGGAAACTCCACAGAATATGCATCACAGAAAGTTTTACAGCCCCCCCCCCACTTTTATATTGCTGCTCATAGCGAATCACTAATACTAAATTTATTGACATTTGAAATAAAATGCAAGTAAAACTGCTATAGTAAAAACAGTAACAGTTTAAAGAGACGCAATTTGCAGAAAAAATAGTACTGCGACATATTAATTTGGTTGAATGAAGTCAAGGCATTTTTATGCACTTTATCGAGAAATGAGCAAAGCCCGGTTGGAAAGCGTACAAACTTACCAACGGACGAGCAAAATAAATCATTGCTGGAGAAGCACTGGCTCGAATGAACATTGGACTTACTTTTTTTTTTTCTTTTAACTTCCTCTTACAGTTGCATTCTTTTGTTAGGTCAAATTTATTACCAAAGAAAAAGTTACAAAACCATGCCCCAATGCATATCTACGATAACTACGTTCTGAGATCTCATTTCGAACTGGGAGTAGTAAAGACACATGCTCCCAAGTGCGTGCTCCAATGCAAATCACACACCACTTTAGCCTACTGGATGTTGCGACCCGAGGGACGAACAATGCTGCATTGAGAGAGAGAATAACACCACAAATATCTCAGAATGCTATGTTGATTATATCATTTACTCTGTATAGAATAATTGTTTTCCGGCTGAGACTACAAATTAGATTGGAGGCATAGAGTACACCACATTACATTTTTTTAATCAAATAAATGTCGAGCTTTCACTCTTAAAGCATCACACTCATCATCTATTTTTTTCATTTTTTTTGCTAGGTTTGCTAAAACAGCTATTCTAGTGATTTCTCTTTTGGATCATTTGAGCTTCAGACTTTTTTTTTTTTTTTTTTTGGGAGAGGGGGAAATGAAAAAGATATTTTATTTTATTTTATCTACTCTCTACAAGCTTGACCTACAAAATAACCTTTTGCCTGAGCAATTGATTTACTTTGACATAATTTTCCCCCCTCCATAACTATCACTTAAAAAGTTGCACACTTACTAATAAAGTAAAACCTCTTTTATCCAATGACTTGTGTGCGTGGTCAAGTGTCAAGGTTACATACCATTCTCCTTTTTTATCGTCCTCTTCAACCACGCAGATGCCAAAAAATCAGAAGGCAGAAAGATAAGAAATGCATTTGTGTGTGTGTGAGAGAGAGAGAGAGAGAGAGAGAGAGAGAGAGAGAGAGAGAGAGAGAGAGAGAGAGAGAGAGAGAGAGAGAGACTTTTCAATTATCAAACTAAATATGAAAATTTGGTAAGTGCAGCGCTTACCAAGCATAAAGCCACCATGCTTATCAATAACAACCTTTCCAAATACTTTCCCTGGAACACTCAGCAAACTGACACATATGCAGCTGCATTCAGTCTGATCACCCTTGTCCTTATACAAGGGAACAATGATAGCATCCCTCCAATTCTGAGAGACTATTCCTAACTCCCAGCACAACTGGCAAATTTTAGTTAACCAGTCAATTACAGTCACCCCCATATTTTAGCATCTCAGCAGTTATGCCATCCACTTCCAGAGCCTTACCATTCTGAAGATATTTTATAGTTTTACACACCTCTTCTCTTGAGATCCCTCCTGTACTTTCATCTATCACTGTGGCATTAACTGCTTCTGCCTCAGAATCACCTTTGCTTTCATGCTCTAATACCTCACAGAAGTATTCACCCCATCTTTCACTTAACTGATTGGGCTCCCATATCATTTTTCCAATCCTATTCTTCACACAACTTTGAATTTTATTTCCTCTATTTTTCCCATGTCTTATGTACTTCAAGAAAGATTTTCTATCTTTCCAAAAAGCTGATTCATGCTTTTCCACCCTTTCCTTCAATATCTTTTGCCTTACTCTTGTGAACCCGATTGGTTGCCTCACGATTCTTACAGCAATATTCATCCGCAGAAACTCTACCTTGCAATATCCCCAAATACGCTTCCTTCTTAATCTTTATATAATGTGGAAGAAATATTCCTCTCATAATACGTGGAAAAATACATCATAATTAACAACAATCAGACATCTCTGCACCAAACAGAAGTCATCGCTCTTTCCACGTTAACTTTTGTTTGTTCCTGATCCACGTCGAGTGTATGAATTAAGACATCTCTGAATTGACAGTATTTACTGTTCTTGATATAATATCAATCACATCAGAAAACTTGAAATTTCACCATCCTGGCACATACAATTTTCAAGTTTATACTATTAATTTGAACCTTATACTATTAATCAGATAATTTTTTTTTACAAGGATTTTTCTCACCGGTATAAAAATCTGCAACCTTTCTAATAATGTCTTCATTTTCTTTTATACCAGTTCTTTTTCCTAAGCCTGGAAGTATTTTTGGAGCCTTAGTTATATCTCTAATCACTTTGACTAAACATTCTGAAACCAAAATTTAGTACTTACTATTTTTTTCTTGACAATGTTTCCGGCAGTAAACTTAATATTTTTACTTGTTCTTCTTTCTCTGCTGTCCCACATTTCTGTTTGTTTTTCAATGAGTTCTTCATATTCTTTAGAAAAAGATATTGAGGGTAGATTTTCTGCCAATGGTTCATCAATAATTACATTTGCTTCAAAAGAAGCTTTAAGTCTTTTTGTCAGGTCTTGGGAAAACTTTCCCAACTTTATTTGAATTGCCACTTGTTTTTTAGAACTTAAATTTCTTATTTTAGAAACAGGGGATAAACTTAAGTTTGAATAAGTTGCACCCAAAAAGTTCAGAGGGACGGATAAAATCACCTACATTCCTGAAGTCATCATTACCCTCACTATCTTTTTCTTTATTACAACTGAACTAAAGGTATGTCACCACCTTAAATCCTTTGTTCTTTTTTTTTATTAAATTCATTTAACATTTTCAGATTATGTGCAACATGTATAACTAAAAAATAATTAGGAAAAAAAGAATTAATTAATGGCATTAATTAACTTCATATTTAATAAAACAAAATGTATTCATTTTATGAAAGATCTCTTAAACTTCTGGGTGTATTTAATCAAGAAAGGTGCCAAAATGCTCATTAGAATGTTGTGAATGCAATAAACTAAAACAATGAAGTTAGTGAAATGGAATTCAAAGTTATATTTCTATATATACAGGATGTATTCAAATCTTTAAAAAAGTGCATTTATCAGGAACAAATTTTTCTCTAAAAAGAAAAGTTAATCATTGCTACAGTCTTCATTTTAGTTAATTGCACAGCTAAATGAGTGATAAATATGCTGTTAAAATTTGAAGTTTCATATATAAATAGTTATCAAGTTATTAGTGTTGGAATCACGATGAAAACATCATATTTTCAATATTGAGGAAACACAAAAAGAAAAGCTCAGTGGCTCTGAAAAAGTAACTATAATTTTCAAAGGTCCTCAAAACCCCCACTTTTGTAGGTTTCACCTTCAGTATCAAGGTGGATTTCTTTTTTTTTCTTTCTGCTGGCTCTATTTTTCTTTCTTTGCAATTTAGAAGCAGGTGTTGAGGCATTTTGTGCTTTCACCGAACGCTGACAATCCAAATGACCAAAGCCTTTCAGAGTATATTGTCCTGGAGAAATACCCAAGAAGTATAAAACTCTTAACCAATCCATTATAACCATTATTCAATGTGATGGTTATAATGGATTGGTTAGAGACAAATTATAATGGATTAGTTAGACACAAATATGCTGCTAAGAATTTCCATATCAATAAATCTGTACCCAGAACACCCTTCTGTTGTTTTAGGAACAAACTGAAATGGGTGATGAATTGGAGCTTTTGCGTCATCAAAATGTGTTTGTAGATCATCACTGTTGAAACTATGCTCTGAAACAGGCTCAGCAGATGTGTAGCAGTTATCCTGGAAACTTCATTTTTTTCTTCCTTTGAGAGCAAAATTTTGCCATAATACAGTATAAAAACTCTATATAAATGATACTAAAACACCGAGGGAAGAAAATAAAATTAAGAAGCACAAATGCTGTAAAAATATTGCAAAAGGAACACTTAATGAACAGTGATCGCTTGGTTTGCAAACTAAACAAATATCGCAATTGACGCTATAGTTTCGGATAAGGGCTATCAGAAAGTGTTGCCAGGTTTGAAATTGTAAAAGAAATAACAAATATTTGGAAAACTGACAAAGAGGCATAGATTATACAGCCAAACTGTCAGCAAACTGACGCAGGTTCAAAGGCTAACTCACTCTGGTTTTGATTTTCCTTACTGTGTTGTTCACTTTTACGGACAGTAACTTGAGAAATTATAAACATAACTGAATTTTTTTTTTTTTTTCATTTCCAGGGAGAGATGAGCTAAAGGCTGAAAGTAAAGCATTTTTTCGACAGAAGTTTACATGACTTTGATATTATACAGAGTACTTTGGATTCTCCGTAGTCATCACGTAAATCGTCAATCTGCTACGAATTATGAAAAGAATCTGATATAAACAGAAATTGAAAGTCTCAGTGAAATGATCTTATTAATGATGTAAGTGAAGTTTATTTTCGTGTTTTCAAGATTTTAATATTCACTGAACATTTTAGGGAGTGTTTCTTGGACGTTTTCAATATTGTTGCATTTCTTCCAAGCCTTTTCAATATGTTTTGGATGTCTAAGCGTCTCTGGTCATGTACAGGTTATCACGACCCACGGAATCCCAGAAACTTCTTTAATTTTTCATTTTTTTTTTTTTTTTTTTTTTTTTTTTTGCTTTAAGTCCTGGAGTAATACTAGAATTATTTCCTGCAATGAAAAGTTTTAATATAAAGGTTAAACAATTAAGGTATAGTGGCCAGCGGTTGAAAGAACTGGGTAAAGAATCTCGCAAATGTTAGGATTGCCAAAAATGATTAGCAATGATGAGAATGTTTTGTTGTTTTCTGCGTCCACATTTTCAATTTTTTGGATCAAGTTTCGTGTTTTTTGTTGTTGTTCCACCTTCATTATATTCATAGTTTTAAGAATTTTTCCTAATGTATTGCACGTTTCTTCTCATAGTATTTTCTTAAAACCAATCAGTAGAGAGCAAACATCCCCCCCCCCCATGAGGCATCCTTTTTTTTTTTTTTTTAAGTGGAATTAAATTTTAAAACTGGTACTTAATCTGTAAATGGTAGAATCTGCTTCATTTCCCATGATTCATAAAACTGTTTCGTGGGAGAGTGAGCAACGTGTACCGATATTTCACATTTAATTTCCCGTACAATACTTGTTTTTCCATTTATTTATTTTTTTTGACACATCTTGCAACATCAAAAGACAGAGCAAGCATTTTTTTCTTTTGCTTAAAGCGATATTATTGAAGCTTAAAAACGCTACCACCCGCATTCTGCAGGAAAAACAACTTTACGGGGAATGAAAGACCACAACGGAAATATGAAGTTCCGATTTTGAACTTTAATTTTGTTTTAAACAGAAGGTAAAATGCTGACCTTTGTTTCTTGATATAGCAAGAAGCGATTGAAAACCATGCAATTTCAGCAAAATTGAAGTTTAAAAAGTGATATTGCCGATCCTCAGTCTGCCATGAAAACAACTATAGAGGTCATTGGTATAGTGCAATTTCCAGCAAGGACAAGATAAGTAGTGATTTGCAGTTTGAATTTTGCCTTAATAAAATGCAAAAATGTGTGTTCCATTGATTTATGTATCAAGAAAGTACTATTAGGAATAAGAAAAGGTACATTTCACTAGGAAACTTTTCTACAAAATATAAAGACACTTTTGTCTGCTACCATTCTTTTATGAAGTGTTCCGTGTCTTTATTTTTTCTTTCACTCTTTTTTTGTTTGGTGGTTGAAGATGAACGTCAGAGCACTAAAATAATTTTTGAAATCGTCATGGTTTGTGTGTTACGTGTATTCCTACCAATTCTTCTCACCATCAGAGCATCTTCCAATCTGTGTAGGCACTTTCTGTATTTACTGTAAGGCTTTCATTGGAACATAGTGATTTTTGAGGTAAACTAGAAGGAAAAAAAAAAAAAACTGTTGGAGCCACTTAGTGTTTCCTACAAAATGTCCTTAATTTCTGGACAATTTGTTAAGCAAAAATTTGCTTTTTAATGATCATTTTTAACACTATCATTTTTCTGCCCTGCTGATTTGTTTTTAGTGTGTAATACAATTTTATTCATTACTACTAAAAAATGCAGAAAACTACAGATTTTTGTAGTTTTTACTTCTGAAAATTTCTTATCAGGGTTGGAGTCTCCAATTACATATAACCCCACCCCCAAGTGGTCCAATGCTTTAAAATTTTTTGCCACTAAAAAGTCAGCTGGCCACCAGATTTCAGAATATTTTTCTATCCCCTGAAAGTAAACGATGCAAGAATCCTTCATTGTGTTAGAGCTTCCCTAACAGCTCTGCCGATACACGGATTCCTGTGTTTGCCTTTTGATATTGGTAAGTTGCAGCTCGCAAGGCGCTCTTACACTGCCTAGCTTTTCACACAGCATTTGGAGAAATCATTATATAGGGCCCGTGGCTTATGCCTCGTGTTCCTTGTTAAGTGCACCACTGTGCCCAGATGTTTTCACTCACGGCATTTGCTGTGCAATTTCTTTCACAAACAGGTTTTTCATGCTAGTGCACAATCATGCATCAATTCTGTGAATTAAAATAAGCTTTATTAAGGAACTGATGGTTTTATGAATCCAACAATAGGAATATTAATGTATAAATAATAGCAAAATAAATTTAAACTGCTCTACTGAATTTTTTACTCGTCAGCAACTTTTCACTCATCACAGGCGACCACATTTCACACACACACACACACACACACACTGAAGTGTGCATTTTGTGCTTGACATCTCTCTGCTTGTATTCAAATCTCAAACTCCAAATTTTTTATGCATATCATCATCATATAGTACGGCTATGGGCTGAAATTTCAGAATATAACCTGGTTCCCCACCAGGGATACTTAGCTTCGAAAAGTGTCATTTTCTTAAATTTCCAAACTTTGAGAATTTTTATGAAAAAAAAGGGGGTAAGTCTCAGGGTTGAAATTTGGTGTGTGAATACTAGCTCCTACCTCTTTGTATATATATATATATAAAGACTTGTAAACTCTTTCCCTTCCTGCAAAAACTTTTTTAGAAAGAGAGCTAAGAATTAAGGCTGAAATTTCACCCTTTAGGATTACATTTAGGGGGAATGTCCAATGGGCAACCTTGTAACCCATTTTTTTTTGAGCAAATTGCTCTTAGCCCCATATTAATAGGATAAATGGGGGCTGAGATATTTCAGTTTCCTTAAACCCTTTAAATTTCAAAACTGCTGCAGCTTGTAAAACAAATATGGCCACCATGTGAAAACAAAAAACAATAAAATTAACATAATAAACATTTGGTAATAATTGATGACATGGCTATTCCTAGACTTAATCAGAGTGTCTACTGATTTCCAATGAACCAAATTCATGACTTTTTTATGACTTTTCCATGACATCTTCAGTTAAATTCACGACTTCTCGACAATGCATGGCACAACGACAACTATTCTAAACTCATAATCTAGTACAGTTGGCTTGAGATCCCAGGTTATTTTTTATTTTTACAAACACTAAAATTAATTTCATGTGACAATAATTTAGGCAAAACTGATTTGTCTATAACGTCATTGCTGGTAAAATGGCTATACGGGGGGTGGGTGGGGGGCTACCTGAAAGCTAGTTGACAGAAAAGCTGAATGTAATTCTTATGTCACTAAAATTTAAAATTGCTTGTTAACATGAATAATGTAATTATGTATAACTTGCACTATGCCATTCACAAAATTCTATGTGTTTAAAGAAATAAAAACATTCAACTCTCATCTACGATGGGTATGGCTATTTTCATAAATATTTATCATATCCATACATGAGACCGGCCGATGACAAAAAAAGCTGAACTTTTTAACTGGGTGGAAAATTGGGACACGCGAACGCGCGGTGAGCAAATTCAAATACAGCATATATACAATATTTAAGAGTACGCTAGCCATATGGAATTATTTTCTGTAAATTATGTAAGTAAATATTAAAGTGAAGCACATTATTATATTCACAATAGACAAATAGGGATTTAAGAACAAAATAAAATGAAATATTTAAAAAAATCAGATTTAAAACTTACATGTGAATCTTTACTAGCTAAATCCTGAGGTGAAAAGTATTTATCTAGGAAAGTTTGTGAATTTAGTCAAGCAATTAGAAACTTGCAAGAATTAGAAACATATATCCACAGCTTAGTTTTTAGTCATTGAAGAAGTCAATAAAGTATTTCTCAATGTAACCTAATAAAATGGCTTGCAAAATTTTTTGCTTGCGTTGTGAATATGGTGACATGAATCTCCATCAACGTCAAGCAAGTGGGGAGATTTTCTCTGCCGAATTCTTGTTTTTAACCCTGTTTTTGAGCCTCTCATGACACATTCTTTCCACTTAGCTTTCAAACAAGCAAAACAAATTCCTTCTTAGAGAGAAAGAATGGGAAAAAAAAAAAAACCGGAAAGCTGCGTCACGAACTTTTTAGAGGCTTCGGCCCGACGTAATACTGGCCCAAAGCCGTGCCTCCCCCCCCCCCCACTTAGCTTTCAAACATGCAAAACACATTCTTCCTTAGAAAAAAAAAAAAAGGAAAGAAACAGAGTTGCGTCACGAACTTTGTTCAGCGGCTTCGGGCCGACGTTATCCTAGCCGGGCGCCGTGCTTTCTTTCCACTAAGTTTTCAAACAAGCAGAACACATTCCTCCTCCTTAGAAAAAAAAAAAAAAGGTTCGTCACGAACATGGTTCAGAGGCATCGGGCAGAAGCAATTCCGGGCAACAGCGAAAGCACGTCCGAACCAACGTAATTCCGGATCACGGCAAAAGAAGCACATGCGAACTAACGTAATTCCGGATCACGGCAAAAGAAGCACATCCGAACTAACGTAATTCCGGATCACGGCAAAAGAAGACCACCAGGCCTACATAATCCCGCGGCGTGGCGCCATTCTTCCTTTCCACTTAGCTTTCAAACAAGCAAAACAAATTCCTTCTCTTCGGGGGCGGGGCGGTAGAACGAATTTAAGAAAAGAAAGCTGCGTCACGAACTTTATTTAGACGCTTCAGGTCGACGTAATCCCGGGCCACGGCGAAAGAAGCACGACGGGCATTTTTTTTTTGTTCACACTTTGAAACAAGCAAAACAAATTCCACCACCTGAGAAAAAAAAAAAAAAGACAAAGGGCTGTGTTACGAACTTTGTTCAGAGGCTTTTACGTCGATTATTTACAAAATCAGTAAAACTTTCTTAATAACAGCGAAAATCTGAATATCCATAATTTTTTTGTTAGTCACCCGTAATCCCGGGGAAATCCGTAATAATTACGGAGATTCCGTATTTTTTGGCATCCTCCGTAGGAAGAGGATTCACGAGAGCTTCGATTCTCGAACGATCTCAGAAAAGCGGGAACGCATTCGGGTACATTTGCAAATTACAAGAGAGAGTTTCTGGCGATGACGTCATGGATAGAATCAAGCGGATAGTTTGGCCCTGATAGAATGCAGGGTGGCGATTTCCCGCAAGACACGGAAAGGGCTGCGGGAGTTTCCCTAACGCACGAAGTAGGCGGAGCTTCCACCCTTTGCGCTGCGATGCTCAAGTGACTGACAACCCATCCATTGTTGACAGCATTAAACGAATTGAGCTCCTGACTCCACACTCCCAACATTTCTTCTTGCCCCCGCGTCTGCTCCAAAAGCAACGCTTTCAGCTAGAAAGCGCTTAGTTCTTTTACTCCACAAAAAAGCGGAATCGCGGAATTCCGCTTTTTTTTTATTTTTCTATAGAACGACGACCCCCCCCCCCCTAAAAAAATCCTGAAAAATTTCTCTTCATTTTTGCAATGACCTCGAAAATGACCAAAATGATGCCGAAAAAAGCGGAATTCCGCGAATTCGCGGAAGAATCTCATGTATGTATATCTCTTAATACACAAATTCTTTTAACATGGTAATGCTGCAAAAACTTACAAGTTTTTATTAAGGCAATATAAAAACTATGCATGTATAAAATTTATGGAGACTGAAATTTCACAGTGAAAGACTCAGTGTTTAACTATCTTAGCTAAACTTATCTCAGAATGCTGGTCCTCCTGGTCTGTTCGAAGCTGCTCCGCCATATGGCAGTGCTGTCACGTGTCCACTGCTCCCAACACAGTCAGATGGTATGGTCAAAACGATCTACGTGGCAGGCTATACGGTGTGCCGACCACCCTGCGGTTTTCAGCCCGATGATCAGGCCTCTCTGAAAGTTTGTAAGTTACGTAAATCGATGTCTCTGGCTTCTACACGGCATTCTTGGCACTCTGTACTCTTGCTTGCGTTGGCCGATGCTTTTCGCTTTCATGGGGCATCAACTACATGCTGGTTTATAAGGGTGCCAGTTCGTGTTTTCTTCTAGGTGCGCAAACTTGTCTTCATTCTGGTGCTGATACAAAAAAGACAATTTCATGACCACCCACTCAATTTCATTACTTCATGACCACCCACTCAATTTCATTACTTCATGACCACCCACTCAATTTCATTACTTCATGACCACCCACTCAATTTCATTACTTCATGACCACCCACTCAATTTCATTACTTCATGACCACCTGCTCAATTTCATTACTTTTTCATCACCAGTCCTGTTAATGAACTATAAATATCTCCAAATTATGGGGTTTTCTGTAAGGAATAAAAGGAATTAATGTCTAATTTTTGGGTAACACCCTATCCTAACACAAGACTACAACTTGTATAGCCTTAGAAATTCTTAGTGTAAAAAAAAAAAATAATAATAATAATAAAAGGTTTTCTAAAAGTGGTCAAAGACAACCATTTAATTTCTTCCTAGACCACTTTAAATGGAATGGCCTACTTCTGACTTCTACTTTAGGATCTGGGTTTGAATCATGGAAAGAGACACAGAAGCTTGTACTTCTGACACTGTCTTTTCCCCTTTCCTGGGACTCATGGCCCTAAATTAGAGACTAGTATAGCTTTAGTGTTATAAAAAAAAAAAAAACATTTTTAAAGGTGGTCAAACACAACTATTTAATTTCTTTTTAGACCATTTCAAATGGAATGACCTACTTGTGACTTCTACTTCAGAATCTGAGTTTGAATCACTGAAAGACAGGTGCTTGTACTTCTGAAACTTTTTTTCTTTCCTGGGACTCATGGCACTAAATTTGAGACTAGTATAGTCTCACAGATTCTTAGAGTGTATTAAACTCCCAGATGGGGTGGGATGTTCTTGTTAATTTAAGTTACTGAACATGACTAAAAATTCAGAACTGTGCACTACTCGTGGTTTAAAAAACCCAAAACCATATGCTGGTGGTTCTCTGGATATATTGTTTAGTTTTCTGTTAAAAACTGATTTCAAATCAAACACTTAAGTTGGTAAATTAAATCAGTATAAGCTACTTTTTCTATTATTTTGCAAGCAACAGCAAAATTTCCTCCATGAAAAAATCCAATTATAAATATACTGTATAATACATGCACTGAAGTAGCAAATTATTAGGAATGCTAACCTAACAATGTGTCATGCCACTTTTGGTCTACAAAACAGTCTCTATTTGATGTGGCATGGATTCAACAAGGTGCTGATACTGTTCTGCAGGCATGTTCAGCCAAGTGGATATGATATGATAGTGTCCATCAGTTACCAAATATTTACTGGACGAGAATTCCTCTGATATGAATGATTCTCTCAATTCCATCCCAAAGGGTTAAGATCTGGAGGACTGTGATGGCCATTTAACACTCTGAAGTCACTGTCATGCTCCTTAAACCACGGTGTGACATTCCAAGCCTACTGGCATGGCACACTGCTTGGTGGAAGAAGTCCTCTCTATCAGGAAACACAGTGCACTTCACTTGTATGGGTGTGCCTGGTCTGCCATGATGTTCAGTTACCCTGTGGCATTCAAATGCTGTTCCAGAGCTATTAAGGAACACAAATGTCTGCCATAAAAACTGACTTTATGCTGTTACAGTGCCTCCACCAGTTAGTACAGATAATGCAGGGCACCTGGGAACCATCATGTCATTGATGCCATATTCTGGCATGTCCATCAGTGGGCATTAACTGAAAAATTGATTAATCAGACCAGGTGACCTTTTTCCAGTCCTCAAACATCCAGTTTTGGTGCCCCCATGCACACTGCAGATGAATACCTAGTTTCTTTAGCAGAAATGAGAGGTACATGAAGGAAATGCCTGCTGTTATAGCCCATTTACACCAATACACTAACGTGCAGCTGGAGCTAAAACACAAACTTGTGGAGTTTAAAATTCTTCATCACTCTTGTAACAAAACTTACTTCTATGCTAGCCCTCGTTCTCATCCTTTCTGGATCATTCCATGTCAGATAACCCAGCTTAATTTTGAAATGGCACCCACCAACTCAGATTTTCATGAAACTTTTTTTACTTGTTACTAATTTTTTCCCCCAGGCTACATAGTTTCTGAGATATAAAATATCAAAGTTTTGGAAAATTGTACATTGATGACGTTTCCGAGATTGCGCTTTCAGACGCAGTATTTGAGAAAAAAATTCATAGTTCTGTGTCTAATCAACATATCACTACCAAATTTTTACCACATGTCAAGCAAAGTATGTACATTTCAGAAAAAAATATTATATAAATCTTGCCTACCTCTAAGAGACATTAAAATTTAGTAAATTTTTTTTATAAACAAAATTTTATGTGCAAAGACGTTGCTTCATTAAGTGAGTATTATGGCATAATGCACAGGAGTTATCAGAGTGCTTTTTTTTTTTTAAATTGAACCTAAAAGTATAATCTAAAAGGCTGTGAAAAAAAAATAGTGGGATTTTGATTGCTAATATAGTTATTTTAACTTATAAATTAAGTTATTCTATCTAAGCACAGATAGTTTCAAACGGGACACTATGCATCATAATAGACAAAAATGTTCATAGATAAATTTTAGAATTTTTTTTATCAGTGTATGAAGAGCATAAATTACAAATTTTAGTAATGTGGAGAAAGCTTATGACAAGAAAATTTTTGTCATAATAACTTAAATAAATAAATAAAAACTGGTCTAGAGCACAAAATTTTCAACTTTAAGTGATAAAAACATAAGAAGTGTAACAATTAGTAGATATCTATAGCTAATTAAGATAATCAACCAATGGAATATTTTAGTTCAACAAATTAAAAGCTTGAGTAATTAATCTTACTTTTCATCTGAGATGTCGTATCTTATTGTACTGGTGTTGTATTAAATCAGCCTCATTTTCAGAAAAGTAATACACCCTTCCAGAGCCCTTGGTGGTGGGAGGACTAAAACAAGAAATGATGTTACACAGGGGAACGTGGCAGATGTCTTTCTGTGGAGGCCAGTGAAATGATAGTGCTGGGCCATACAATTTCTGTGAGGCAAGAACTTCTTGTCATAAGCTTTCTCCACATTACTAAAATTTGTAATTTATGCTCTTCATACACTGATATGAACTTTACTTTTAGATCACCTTCCTCCACATGTTTAGAAAGTACTAATCCAAAAAAAACAGTGACTGTCATAAATACACGCAATGTATAAGTTTATAGAGATCTGTGACATCTTGACTGCAGGTGGTTGTTTTTCCAGAGGTGGAAAATAGTGCTGAAATTTTCATCAAAGCTAGTTCTCTTTGTTCCAATGGAATCTTCAGACACAGGGATGAAATGGTGAAAGCTACGTGTAACAGGAATTGTTTTTGCTTTGGAGAATCGGACTTGTAGCTGCTGATGTGTTTCTGAAAGTGTTTCTTTTTTTACCATCCAGAATTTTATGTTTTTGACTCTTGCCTCACAGAAATTGAGGACTTTTTCAATTGAGTCTATTGCATCGCCAGGGCACATTTGAAGGCTTGCTCGGGTAACCAGCAGCTAAACTGTACCACCAATGCCGTCGCAAAGAGATTTCCTCGACTGGTTGCAAAAAATATCCACGATATGGCTAAAGGGAAGTCCTGGTTGTGGTAGCAAAGATTGAGAAAGTTTTTGCTGTTCTTATATTGTGCAGCACCTCCATCACTGAAATAAAATACATTTTTTACAATGGGAAAGTTTTTCTTTATATACTGAGTGATTATTTTTTGTGTTTCGCATACAAAGGCTACATCATGCTCTAAATCATCGGACAAGATGCACACACTTGAAACAAGTAGGTCTTCAGAGTGGTGGACACGTGTGTAGATTACAGCTGTATGTAGTGAACAACTGTCGCTTGTCCAGCAATACCCTTGTGCTGCATCTTGAATGATGTATGAGTAATTTTCATTGAAGTCTAGGAGAACAATAGCTGCATCCGATTCAAGGTTTGCTTTCATTTTCTTTAGAAAGTTTGCTTGGGATTTAGTTATAAATGCATGGGGCACAAGTTTTTCTAGTTTCTCAATTAAAGTTGCTAAATATTCATCAAATGTCACAGTGAATTTCACCTGTTGTGTTCTGTCTGACACTTCATCTTCAGGGTCCCACTCTTCAGATTTTTCGAGTAGAAAACTTTTCAAATTTTCACTGGATGGGCACTGAGGAGCAGTGTCGCAGCATGCAGTCTTTGTTATCCTTAGAACAGATTAAATAACTGAGGAGCAGTGTCGCAGCATGCAGTCTTTGTTATCCTTAGAACAGATTAAATAACTGAGGAGCAGTGTCGCAGCATGCAGTCTTTGTTATCCTTAGAACAGATTAAATAACTGAGGAGCAGTGTCGCAGCATGCAGTCTTTGTTATCCTTAGAACAGACTAAATAACTGAGGAGCAGTGTCGCAGCATGCAGTCTTTGTTATCCTTAGAACAGATTAAATAACTGAGGAGCAGTGTCGCAGCATGCAGTCTTTGTTATCCTTAGAAGACTAAATAACTGAGGAGCAGTGTCGCAGCATGCAGTCTTTGTTATCCTTAGAACAGACTAAATAACTGAGGAGCAGTGTCGCAGCATGCAGTCTTTGTTATCCTTAGAACAGACTAAATAACTGAGGAGCAGTGTCGCAGCATGCAGTCTTTGTTATCCTTAGAACAGACTAAATAACTGAGGAGCAGTGTCGCAGCATGCAGTCTTTGTTATCCTTAGAACAGACTAAATAACTGAGGAGCAGTGTCGCAGCATGCAGTCTTTGTTATCCTTAGAACAGATTAAATAACTGAGGAGCAGTGTCGCAGCATGCAGTCTTTGTTATCCTTAGAACAGACTAAATAACTGAGGAGCAGTGTTGCAGCATGCAGTCTTTGTTATCCTTAGAACAGACTAAATAACTGAGGAGCAGTGTCGCAGCATGCAGTATTTGTTATCCTTAGAACAGACTAAATAATCAGTCAGGTCCTGGTATGTCTCTTCTATACAAAAAGCATGAAGTAGAAGACTTACATTTTGATGGATTGGGCAAACACAAATAGAATGTGTTCCAGAAGTCCCTGCTAACACGCACCATTTTGGACGTAGCCTGCAGAAGATGCCAATTTTAATGATGGGGTACTCATATTTTAAAGCAGAATACAATTCATTTAAATTAGCAAGTAATAATCTCTTTTGTACATGAACATTTTTAGAAATACCGACTGTCCTTTGTTCCTGGCATGATTCGAGATTATTCATCACTCTGGTAAAAGTTCTTCACCAATTCAATTATATATTTTCACTGAGTGTTTTACCTTTTCTGGGTTCAAGTAAAGCCACGATTCCTTTGTCTCTGAGAAGGTATCTTGCTTGACGGATGACATATCCACTTACATGGAACTCTTCCATGATTTTTTTTCCTGCTCCATGAAGTAGGAACAAGTGTCAAAAGTTGTATCTTTTCTCTCTGTGTCATTGAAGCCTCAAGTTTTGCTTTAAGTAAACCTACAAGCACATTCATATCATCTGCTTTTTGTTTTAAATCTTTTGGGCGTTTTTTTGGCATCTTTTTCAGGTGGAGAAAATTCTTTTTCTATAACCCTACTTTTCAAATTAGAACATGCTGACTTAACCCTTTTTTTTTTTTTTTTTTTTTTTTTTTTTTCTTTTCATAGGCAGATTTGCTGTGTAATGCAATGGCATGGAATTTCAGAGGAGACTCCCCTATCTCTGCCAGTGATGTGTTAATTTTCCCTACTGTTTCTTCTTTGGAAATTAATGTTTCTAAATTACAAATACTCTGGTTGCTTTCACTATCTGTGTCCACCTCTTTAATATCATCATTTTCATTTAAACATTGTGAGTGTTTCTGCACCTTTTCTCTACATGCATCACATATCTTCTGTCCAGGAATTGATTTCACAATCATAGGAATTTTATTAATTTTCTCTGAAAAGTCAAAGGTCACATTCCTCAATGCTTTTCTAATTTTTTTCTTGTGGCACTTAAATGGATCAAAACAACTTTTCTGGTAAGTTTCATATTTTCTCAGGTAGTATGTTTTATGATGCTCACAAATATTAAACAGAAGTTCACAACTTATCCCACTTCTCAAGGCCAAAAATTCTTTTTCTGAAGCACTTATTGTTTCAAAGTTTATCAGATTCACCTCCTGTGTGTAACTCTTCTTATGGCACTCAGTTCCACTTTCTTTTCCTATACTACATTGTTCAACAAGCTGTTCAGTTTGGGACATTTTTAAAACTAATATTTCAAAGGGTTACTACAAACTTTCTTTTAAACTTTGAACAGAAAAATGATCTTTAACTGTAACTAAGAGGAATAACCCACTTCTGAAAACTTTTGAACATTTGAAGCAGCATAAAGCATCTTTTTTTTTTTTTTTGATTGGAGGTTTAACAACCACCGTGAGCAACTCAAATGGGCTATAAGCAGTCGCCCGTCCCTAATTTAGGGTCACTGGTTCCAGGGAAGGGAGAGAGCCAGTGCCGAAAGACAAACACAACACCCATGCCTCACCGGGATTCGAACCCGGACCCCTTCAGACGAATGATCAGAGGCCATCGCTTAGACCACTGCGCCACCGGGGCGACATAAAGCATCTTCACTCAACAATAGATAGCAGATGACTGAGCTGAGACTGACTAGTAGTGCAATCCAGTTGAATCCTGTACACAGAAGAATAACTCATGTTGAATCAGCTCAAGCTTTATTGCTGATACATGCTGAGTCACCTCATGCTTTCAAATTGCTGGTACAGCTAGTTTATCCCACTTGCCATCCAGTTAAAAAAAGTATTCCATCCAGTTAAAAAAAAAAAAAAACCTTAATTCATTCAAAACAATTTTTAAATTGAACAATGACTAATTGTATTTGATTTTTTCATTATCAAATTTATACCAAGCCGGTAAAGTTTGGCATTGAACAGTACACTATTTTAAATTATTTGACTAGTCTACATTTATTCTATATTAGGTCAAATTATCACATACAGGTAATTATCTATTATGATGTATAAGTGTCTGCATAGAATGCGTCAAATTATGAGTTATTAGCGATCAAAATCCCACTATTTTTCTTTCACAGCCTTTTAGACTATACTTTTAGGTTCAATTAAAAAAAAGCACTCTGGTAACTCCTCTGCCTTATGCCATAATACTCACTTAACGAAGGAACGTTTTTGCACTTAAAAATTTGTTTATAAAAAAATTTACTAAATTTTAATGTCTCTCAGAGGTAGGCAAGATTTATATAATATATTTTTTTCTGAAATGTATACGCTTTGCTTGACATGTGGTAAAAATTTGGTAGTGATATGTTGATTAGACACAGAACTATGAATTTTTTTCTCAAATGCTGCGTCTAAAAGCGGAGTCTCGGAAACGTCATCAACGTGCAATTTTCCAAAACTTTTGACATTTTATACCTCAGAAACTATGTGGCCTAGAGAGGAAACATTTTACATTCATTAGTAACTTGGTGGTAGTAACAAGTACAAAAAGTTTCATGAAAATCTGAGTTGGTGGGTGTCATACCCTGGGTGAATTGACATGGAATGACCCTTCTTTTTGATTTCTTTCTGGGGTGTATGTTGTTATAGATCACGTTGGGAACCGCCAGCCTACCCCTGCTGCCGAGGTCGAACACTTCTCCTCTTCCTAACAGAGCCGACCCAGGTCCTTTTTTTTTTTTTTTTTTTTTGTGTGTGTGTGTAATGTGAACTGTTGCAGAAGCTGTAATGTCCATAGCAGATCGTTGAATAGCTCACACACTCGGATTCAGTCAATCATTGGAGGAAACAATCATGTGCAAACTTAACAAGTTTATTCGAATACCAAAATTAATCTCCGGTTGATAAACTGTATTCCGACGTGGACCGGCTTCCAGGCACAGGAATAACACCTCCTCGCTCTGAGGTTGTTCTCTTGGAAAACTTTCCGAAAATTCTCGGTTAGTCAACGAATGCCCCCCATTCTCCTTCACCAGCCACGATGCTCAACACCCGGAGAGCTTAACAAAGCATTCTTCCAACACTACCGTGTAATCTGAGGCCACACATCCGGAGACTTCAACACCAACGGCCCTGAGCAAAACTCCTCACCCCCTTTTATAGCATTCCTCATCTCACCCTCCCACCTCTGGGAGCTGTCCACACCTTGGAAGACATTCTATCAAACCAGGGTGCATGTGACCTTGACGCCCTATATCTTTGAACATGAGCTAACATCACTTCAGGTGACATGTGCGCTCGACTCAGCAACCATACCATGTTTGCATCGTACAAAAGAAATTTGCCCACGTGTCTACCACATGCACTTTATCGTTGCTTTACACCGTGTGCTTAACATTAACAAAAAAAAAAAAAAAAACATTATTACAAATAAACTTCTGGAGCTGAACCACTAACCTTACAGACCATTTGTACCAATGTGCATCTGGTTGTGTAAGCTGAAATTCTGGTCTTAATATTGCTGTTGTACCTCATGGTTACTTGACGCAATGCAGCTTGTTTGTTACCTTGTACAACTGTCACGTCCCATTGTGCCCTTGAATATTGACAAGTTGTTTCTGCCCACATGAAGAGAGCTGACTGCTTGTATTGTTGTTTGTGCATCATACATTGTATGCTCTCGATACAGTTCTTGCATAATCAAGAAGCCTTTCCATTCCAAAGATGCTTGCACCTGACTGCTTGGCACCCATTATTGTACCTCATTCCAAGTAATTTCAATCCTGACTCTTTTTCCTACTGCCACTATCTACACTAGGCCTGAATCTTTTTCAGTGTGCTGTTTTTAAAGACATCTCAATGTCATAGCTGCATACATAAGTGAGGAAGGCATGTGTCTGATTGCTGTTGCATGTCCTAATAATTGACTGCTTTAGTATTTATGTATATGCACTGAAAATAGAAATTAACATTTAACTTACAAAGCATGTGGAAATTATTTTATTTTGACAATGATATGGCATTACAAATCTTAAAAACTGCATCATTTTGGCAAAGAAATTGAATCTACATTTCACACTTTCTGTGCAATTAATGGCAGGCTGTGTACTCAAAAGTTTACTCATAAGAAGACAAAGTGATGTTGCAACTTTCAGAAAGTGTATTATGATGAATTCAACAACTTTGAATTCCATTTTACATTGTCTTCTAAATACATGAGACTGATGAAAAAAAAACTTTTTAACCTGTGAGAAATCAAAATATGTGGTGAGAAAGTGTAAATACAACACAGCAATGGCAAGATGGAAATGCACAGTGCAATTTATTTACGTAAATATTAAACTGGAGCACAATGATGTATTTTTATTACAGAATCACTGAATTCAAAACAAAAAAGACATTGTTTTAGACACAGCCCCCCGCCCCCCTTTTGTTGTTTTTGCTAGAATATTAGCACAAGTTTCCCCTTAAGAGCAAGCCTTGCTTTCTTCTCAGCATGTTTCACAGCCAAATTTGTCTTTTGCTAACTCTGTACCTGCACTGCACCCATTGCCTATGTTTTCTTTCTGCTGATATCTTTACCTTCCCATTTCTTCAATGTAACTTTTTTTTTTTATTCCCTCAGATTTCATCCTGAGGACCACGAATGCTTGACACCAAAGCTTTCACTATTTTAGATAAATGGTGCAACTTGGAGAACATGAATACTTTTGAACACGATGCATCGATTCTTAAAAAATTTCCAACTTCGTCACTTCCTTTTATGGGAATTTCCCCCTCCCTTTTATAACTGAATGCAACAATTTATGAGGGAAAATAACATTTAACAACGACACAGGGTAATGGAAATGTCATGGGAAAACATTATGATTATGATGACTGATGAGAGAAGAGAAATATTCACTCCATCTGAATTACATTTTTCATTTTTGGAAAATTTGTCTCCCATTTTCAAGCTGAAATACAAATATTTATGGAATAAAATATTAAACAATATTGGGCAGAAGGAACATCATGAGAAAAAAATTACAATTACAGGAAAAATCTTCATTCCATCTAACTTCTATTTTTCAAAAGAAAGAATTCCGCCGTAAGATCAATCTCCCAAAAAGTTTTCGTTCAGTCGCCCCCCCCCATCAATCTCCAAAAAGTTTTCGTTCAGTTGTGCATCAACCTCTAAACTGACTTAAATGAAAAGGCAGAATTCCTTGAATCCACGAAAGAATCTCATGTCTGAAAATTATGCACCGTTTAACTTCCATTTTCAGAAATTGCTGGTGAAGTTTCTTGCTGAAATACAAACATTTATGAAATAAAATGATATTTAACAGTACTGGATAAAGGCAACATCATGAGAAAAATGCAATTATGGGAAAAATCTTCACTCCTTTCATTTTCTGCTTTTGAAAGACAATATTGTCCCTTTAAAATTATCTTCAGTTTTGCATCGATCTCGAGAATGATTCAAATAGGGGAGGGGTGCAGTGAAATTCTGCAAATCCGTAAAAGAATCTCATGTATGCTTCTGGTTTTGGAACCATAAAACCTCCCACCTTCCTTTTTGGTAGGAGTGAAAAGCAAGTTGTTGAACAACATCTGCAGGCAAAAATGACAAAACGGTCATTGCTAAAAGATATCCTTAAACTGCAGTGAAGACGAGGTTCATTTGAGAAAATTGGTCATATTACGGAGGTAGATGCCACATGTACACCGACTTGATCACATCACTGCATGGATTGAGTTCTAATCTACCCCTATCAGATATCATAATCAAGTGACATGGCTCACATACGTATTGCTCGGTCACAGTACATGATAATTCTTCGCACAGAATTCATCCTGCAGCAGCTTTGGATTCTACAGGCTTCAACCTTCTCCAGCATTTATTCTACACAGCAGCACATCTAACATTATGTTCATGAATACGCTCAGCCTGTAAATCTGCATAAAAAGCATACCACTTCTTCCACGTGACATAATTACTTCAATGCCATGGAGAGAATGTATTTTTAACATAACACAGCCAGAGCAGATATTTTGCATAGAACTCCTGCTTTGTTTTTACATAAGAATTATCCAAATGCAAGAAAAAGGGGCCCAACAAATTCATGGACACTTTTCTTTTTAATTGAGATGTATTATTTCTAGGAAACTGAACTTAAAAATTTAGTTACAGTAATATTAATGGAACTGGATACACTGATTAAAACAAAATTTAATTCATAGTAACTATTTGAAACATGAAAAAAATTTGCCATTAACTTTATTCCTTACAAAGGGAATAAATAGCACGCCATCCAGAAACTACCAGCCAACCTTCTTCAATCCCCTGAAATTATTTATCACTGCACACATTTTTTTTAAAAATAAAGTTAACTGCAAAGTGTTATATTTTTTCACCTTTGAAATTCACTCTGCTCATACCATCTGGTATTTACCTACATATCCATAAAATACTTGTGGACTATTGCTACAAATTTGCTATTAATCCTCTCCCATCTATGTTTTTTATTTTAAATTTTATTTTGAGGTTCAATAACCACTGTGACAACTCTCGACCTGTATTCTAAACAATAACTGATCTTATGGATTGCCTTATAGTACATACTCTGTTGTGATTTTCTCATGGAAAAAGGTTACACTGGCAGCATTTTTCTCCATTGTTATGCTTTAGAAGATACCTCAAATTTGCACAAATGAACCACAGGTAGTACAGAAATTTATCTGGACCTCATTTTGTTCTTCAAACACAGCAAAACAACCCAAATGTAGAAAAACTTAACATACATTATTCCATTCAACTAAAATTGCCATACATCATAAACATCCCAAATATATCTGAACTTTCACCATGCAATACATATGTGCTCTACAACACTCTGATCATCCAGATATCTCTGTTGGTTACAATATTGTATTACAAGTCTTGTAAATACAAGACCATGATGATTCATGGTCTTGTATTTACAATACCATGAATCATCATGTTAGTTCTTGTACAGTGTACTTAGTCATTAGTGTTAAATGCTAGCACATGACTAAGGCACTGCAATCCTAATTTCTTTGCATATCTTGAATTACATTAGTTCACAAAATTTGGTTAGTTTCATTATCATTTGAAGCTACATGGTTTCTAAGAGACATACACAGATTTTACTTAAATGCCCTGACATAAAAAAGTTATTCCTGATAGAAATGATTTTTTTTTGTGAGACCTGTTATTAAGCTGTGATGCTTTGTTGATAAAATATGTATAATATAATACAGAGGATATTCACACATTTTTAGAATGTTTTTGATAAGAAATTACAGAAAATAAAAGAAGTTCAAAGAATTGAAACTTGCAACAGTATGTTAGATGAACACAAAAGAAACATCTGCTGCAGTCAAATACTGTCTAAGAAAATGGTGCACATAAACAAGCTGTGAATAGAAGGTTATTTTTTTGCTCTTTATGAAGAGAAATATTTGTATTCTGTAATTAAAAATTGCTGCAAAAATCATGGAATTAGCCTTTCTAAATGTAAAATAAGCAATATTATTAATAATAGGCAGAAAAATTGTCAAACATTACTTTGAACAGGAAAAAGAACATTAAACGAATATCTGAAGAAGGTGCATACTTTTACGACTGTTTCGAAAGTTAAGGTCCCTGGTCTTAAAGAAAATTCACAGACCCAAAGAACAATCACTAAGTTATTAAAAATCTTTGTATCAACTGTAAACAAAGTAATAACAAATATTTGAATTCGGGGGGGGGGTTCACCCCCTTTTTGCCTAGGGTAGAACACGGTGTAGACTTCTTAATGAAAATCCCTTAGCTGGAGACAGAAGGAAATGTATTGTGACTATTGATGAAGTGTGGATCTACCCAAGTGACTAACACAAAAAGGTCGATTTACTATCACAAAAGAGAAGAAAAAAAGACTTACAAACTTGGTCCCAAGAATCCAAAGAAAGTTTTAGCAAACGATTCATAATTATTGCTGGTTTCTCATTCAATGGGAAATCAAAGTTAAGAAAAGTTGAAAAGAATGCTAAAATAAATTCTACATATTATTAAAATAATGTTTTAACTCCTATATTTAAATGGGAAATAATATTCCTTTATCCACAGAGCATGACTGGTAGCCTTATCCTGATGGATAAGGCTACCAGTCATACATCTAAATCTACCAATTTATTTCTTGAAAAAAATGGAAAAAAAAAAAAAAAAAAAAAATCAGGTATCAAGTCTACATATTTTGCTCACATTCCTTCAAAGTTTCCTGATGTACCACCAACAGACTACTGTGCCTTCACAGACTGCTAAAAAGAACACTTACTAATTGCAAACCTAAAACAATGATTAGACTTTGGAAAGCAGTGGAGGAAGAATGCAATGAAATACTGAGCTACCGATTTGAAGAAACGCACTGTTATCTTGGAAATCTAGATGTAGGTTCATAGTCCAGAGAAAGGGCTATCAGACCATTTAAAAAAGAAATAATTTTATTTTAAACATTAGTTATATTGCTGGAAAATCATTCTAAAAATGTGTGAACATCCTCTATATAATATAATGTATAAGAAGAAAAATATTGAAATGCAAACACCATGCATGAAAACAATTATAATAACCTGCCTTATAACATTAGATGGGTCCAAGACTCCAAAGTGAAAACACTGAACTGTTACACTCCAAGACTACTAATTCCATGGCATAGATCTCCTATGGGCTTACAACAACACAATTAAGAAATTTTGAAATACATCAGCAAAATTTTCCACTAAAGAAAACATCAAAAATGGTGTACTATAATATAACAAAAAGAGAAGGGGAGTTATTCTGCATGCACTACACCTAAACAAGCTCATTACAGTCAATGCAAAGGGCAATGAATGTTTGTTTTTGCTTGCAACATATTATCTTAAAGAAAATCAAGTATAGCATGTTACTTTGCCTGATAGAACACCAGAGATAAAATCAGTGTTTAATTCCTTAACAATAAAAAAAAGGACATTTGTGAATATATTTTGGAAGAATGACAATTTTCTGAAATTCTATAACAAAAACAGAAGCAGTAGGTTACCAGTTTTTAAGGATTGTATAATACTGACCAATTTTATATTGGACTGTCAGCTTTTAGTACAAACCGCATGAATGCAGAAGAAGAAAAAAATGTGAAATTTTAATAGCAAAGACAAACTTTAGTATCTACATTGTAACCAAATGACAATTTTCAAGAAATAAAAAATGTAACAACTGTAAGTACGTAAAAAAAAAAAAAAAGCTAAAAGCTAAAAAGCATGGAAGGCATTATTCTTGAGATTCTATTCTGAATCAAAGATCATGAAAAAGATTGAAATCAAATATCTCCTGAATTATATCCTTTCAAAATGAAAAAAAGAAAGAATAAAACAAAACAGTATCACTTACTAATGTACTAAAGTTAAGGACCATGTCATGTAAAACTGTTTTCAGTCAGACTCACTTAAAATCAGAACTCAAAAATATGCCAACTTTAAGGTGGAGTCACCTAATGTAATAAGCGTGAAACTCAATAATGAGATTTACGACGTGCAGAAATTTGTGATTCAGATATGTCTGGTTAAACATGAACTACAACGAGGGACCAGACCTCAAGGGAAAATTTATCCTATACCTACAGTGTTAGTTGTTCTATGCACATTTTCTCACAGACTATTGAGTTCTGGTCTTTAAAATTTTCAGCACAAATAAATCAAGTCCTTAGCTAATATATGCCCCAGCTGTGATTTTGAAAAATTTGTCAGAAATACTTTTAAAATTCAATTTATCTCAATCAGTGCCAAATCAGAATACTTCTCAAATGAGATAAATTGAATTAAAAAAAAAAATTCCAACATTTTTTGAAATCACAGCTAGGACAATAAATTATACATAACTAAGGATTTTAACTATTTGTGCTCCAAATTTTGAAGAGCAGAACTCAATAGTCTTTGAGAAAATGTGTATAGAATGATTAACACTCTGCAGTAAAGTAACAATCCTATACATGTGAAAAATAAAGTTGTACCTTTCTTTAGTCACACCCTCTTAAAATATTCCTTTTGGTATTAAATACAACCTCTTAAAGTTTCATCTCATTCGGTTGACATTTAGAGGTTGCACAACACCAGTTACTTTTGTTCATTAAAAGCTATTAGAAGGTATATAGTATATACCTTAATGTTGCATCTTTGTGTTTAGCACGGCCTCGTTAATTGATCCACGGCGCCATTCCCTTTTTGTTATGACTTGTTTCACCTTTCAGTGGATTTAACACAAGATTGTTTTGTATTTCATGTTTATGCACTATTGTTGATAGAACAACAAACGCTTTTTTAGTCTTGTTGAAAGCTTTATAGAATATTCTGTGGCTGAACAATTAAATCCACTGAAAGATGATCTTGTCAAGTTCATCAAGGATCAGCTAACAACATTAACTGAGGGATGACTACAAGGAATTACAACTCTCTTCTCCTATTCCTAAGAGATGATGACGCGAAGCGGATTAACATTCATGTAAAGATTAAAATTAGCAGTTGCCACTCGCCACGTGGCGACTGCATAAAATAAAATGTCCAGTAGAAAAAGTAACTTTAGTCACCAAGCTCGAAAATTTGCTGTTTTTCATTGCTAAAGAATTAATTTGCATTTTTAAAACACTCATGTTACAGAAAATGCATTTTCAAATCATCCACCTCACGTGCTGTTAAAAACAGCCCTTTCCTCCACACATAAGTGGGAATGATCTATTTATAGATTCACTCTTCAAGAACGGGGGCGGCTGTCTGTTTTTCCACTTAAGTTGGTGCACAAAGTAACCATATCGGGAACGGACACCTGTGGCTTTAGATGGAACTGTGGCATCACAACTCGTCTTCAGCAGCTCGTTTTTTACATTTTGGTTTCTCTGAAAATGCACGATTTTCCATTGCTTAGGCACTTCTTGCTTATTATAAAAAAAAAATGAGCAAGCATTTTCCCTTTTGTTTGCAAAAAGAGAAATCAAAGGTAGAAAATCGGGACTTCACTTTCCGCCAATGCACACCATCTTTCATTCCACGCAGAGTCGCTTTCCTTCACGCAGAGTCGCTTTCCTTTGCACGTGTGAAGTTGGTTATAAACAAAAAACTCTTTGTCTGCCGCTTAATACGGTAAAATGTTACTAAGGAATGAGTAAACACAAGTTCTTCAGCGAAACAATATATAAAAAAACAGTACTATATTGTTCACCCTGCTGTGATAGTCATTTTACGGGTCACGGAAAAAGCCAATTTCATCACGAACAGAATAAGTACCGATTTTGAAATTTAATTTAGCTTTAAAAAAACGGAAGAGAAAAAAACACTTTCCATATTGATTGGTTTTGTAGAGCAGGCTGTTAGAAATAACAAAGACTGCGCTTCACTAGAAAAAAACTTTTAAAATACGAAGTTGTTCTTTTCCACTTTTACTGAAGCTATTAAAAACGAGAAACATAATCAGAAAAAATATAACATACAAATATAACCAGAAAGTGGAAAAAAAGTGCATCTTGGGGGTAAGAAAAATTCAAAATTTAGAAAACTACGGGACATTTTCATCCATGCTAAAACAATCATTTTCAGGCGACGAACGGCATGAAGATGCTCAAATTATATCAAACAAATGCCGCAACATTAATAACATCCAATAAACAGTCCCCAAAATGTTTGATGAATGTTAGAATTTTGAAAACATGAAAATAAACTTTGAACAAATGATTGAATAACATTATTTCATAGATTTTTTATTTCCGTAGTATATTTGATGTTTCCCGTATTCCATAGCGATCGATGATTTCCGTAGTGACTATGGAGAATTTGTAGCATTTGGAAGATCTGAGGTGGGCAAACAGGAAAAAATGACAAATCATTAACAGGAAAAAATGACAAATCATTAAAATTCTACCAAAACAACGTTTCCTGAAGAAAAAAAACGACAACCAGATTTTTTATTTTCGTAGTATATTCGATGTTTCCTGTAATCTGCAGCGATCAACGATTTCCATAGTGACTATGGAGAATTCGTAGCATTTGGAAGGTCTGAGGTGGACAAACAGGAAAAAATGACAAATCATAAAAATTCTACCAAAACAACGTTTTCTGAAGGGGGGAAAAAAAACCCCAGAAAACCAGATTTTTTATTTCTGTAGTATATTTGATGTTTCCCGTACTCCACAGCAATCGATGATTTTCGTAGTGACTATGGAGAATTCGTAGTATTTGGGAGGTCTGTGGTGGGCTAGGGTGAGTGCCAACCCACCCAAAATTTTGGTCCACCCTCCCCGTTAGGCCCCCAGAATTTTTGGATAAATGATGAAAATGAAAATGTAGTACACTTTACTATCGGAGCTATATGTTCTTCTGTGGCAATGGGAGAAGGGTAGCACTATGCAATTATGTTCCTCCAACCACGATCCATGACTCAGACTGGCAACCTTACTTATATGTTGCGCTTCCGTGGCTCATGCACTTGGTTGAAAAGTTGAATAAGCATCACTCTGCCAATCCCATCACCACCCTAGCGCTCTCGCAGTCTATGACAAGTAGTGGGCATTATCACGATCGTCGAAAACAGCAGACAATAAGCAAAATTTCTCTAGGCTAGTTAGTAGTTACACTCGTTTTCTTTCTCGTTCTGGTGAAAATGCTCATTTTCCCTACTTGATTTATTTTTTTGCACATATTGTGCATGATACATGAAAGT
The DNA here is from genome assembly GCA_039090855.1 of Macrothele yani. Taxonomy (NCBI): domain Eukaryota; kingdom Metazoa; phylum Arthropoda; class Arachnida; order Araneae; family Macrothelidae; genus Macrothele; species Macrothele yani. The sequence continues at coordinate 96,619,063 of CM077005.1, read as the reverse complement.
GGGGCATTTCTTCCCAAACCAAACTTTGAAATAACATGTCCGCAAAACGACCAATCCATGATTTTTTTGAGCAAGTGTTAATTAGAAGAAGAAAAGTAAATTAAGCGGTAGTGTCTACAAAGTGGATAATGATTATCAGATGGCTACAACTTCATCAACAGCGTGTGGTGAATCATTAGGAATCAACGAGGATTCCTTAAGTGCTTGTAGTGATTCAACTGAAATTTTTTATGAACGCAATGTTTGTGAAAATGTTGCGACACTGGAAAGACCACGTGGTCGCAAGACAAAAAATGTGGAACTCGAAGAGCTTGATATAGCAACTTCACTTTCGAATCAACCCAAACAGCGTATATTAAAACAGTTCCCACAAAAAAATACGGTAAAGAACAAAGAAGTTTCCAGACATATTAGTATAACATGTTTCCATGGCTTACATATCGTATAAAGAGAGATTCCGCCTTTTGTTTTCCGTGTAGAATGTTTTCATCGGACGACGAAAACCATGAGGTCACCTTCGCTCAGCGAGGTTACAACAATTGAAAAAAAGCTCTTGAAAAGGATTCAGCTTTAAAAAAACCACCAGAACAGCTTGACCCACAAACTTTACTTGGTGTCGTGGACCTCTTATAAGAAAATGAAATCAAGAAGAGCAAAGTCATCAGTTGCCACACTTCGAAGTGCTGCATGTTCTGCGGAAGTCAAGAAAAAGCTTTGTTTAGGGCAAACGACGACGGTTTTTGAAAATTCTTGACTTTAATTATATATCTATATATGAATCATAATTTGCCCCCCCCTGAAAAATTTCTGCCGCCGTCCCGGTGGTAGGCAAACAGAAAAAATGACAAATCATTAAAATTCTACCAAAACTGAACGTTTTCTGAAAAAAAAAAAAAAAAAAACCCTGACACTAGGTTCGAAAACCAGACAGAATCTGATGGAATCAGGATACTCTGTAAGTGTTCTTATTTCGTCATGACTATTTTTTCAACAACTCTGTAAGTGTTCTTACTTTGTCATGACTGTTTATCAATGTTTTTAATGTAATATTTTATTAAAGCAACCCAGGAAATTACTGAATATTTTCTGTTAGTGGTCAGGAATCATTGCGAGTCTGTAAAATAAAGGGACCAGGTTGGTATCACATTTCTCCCAATCTCAGCTGTACCACAAAATGATTCTGCTATAAGATATGAAATTCATTTTTGAAAGCTATACAGCCAGTTTTCATTTTGACACCAAGAAGAACCTAACCAAAAATAAATGGAATGAAAAGAAAAATTTAGCATAATGGAAGCAGCTTCGAGACATAATGTCTGAACATGGTATTATGCACATTGGTATACAATGTTACTTATTACTGTTTCACACGTTGTATTGTTTCATTAGCTAAACTAGTTTCAACTCTTCATTTTGCGAGTCATCCTCAGTAGCGTACGATGTTTGCGTTTCCAAAGAGGTCGTTGAATCACTGGGTCACTGATCGTTCTCATTATCAGCTGTGTCCTTGTTGCGCATGCGTATTACGGTCGTGGGTTTGTTTGGACATCTTTTTTATTTCTTCTCTCGTTCCACCAAGAATTCCCATGCATATGGCAGGTCATAGGGGTTGTTGTTATTACAATTTGTATCACAAGTTTTCTCGATCAATATAACTTGTAATAACAACACCCCCTACGACCTGCCATATGCATGAAAATTCTTGGTGGAACGTGAGAAGAAAATAAAAAAGAAGATGTCCAAACAAACCCACGACCATAATACGCATGCACAACAAGGACACAGCAGATAATGAGAACGATCAGTGACCCAGTGATAAAACGACCTCTTTGGAAACGCAAACATTGTACGCTACTGAAGATGACTCGCAAAATGAAGAGTTGAAACTAGTTTAGTTAATGAAACAATACAATGTGTGAAACAGTAATAAGTAACATTGTATACCAATGTGCATAATACCATGCAATTAGCCACGTATTGATGTAGAGCATTTATTGAATATTTGACTCACAAACCACATGTCTGAACATTTTTGACCATCAACAACTCACTAAAAACTGCTAGAGAAACTAAACACACACTATTTTTAGTACATGAAGGTCATAAAACAAATTGTTGAAATACTCAATACTGCTAACTGCTATGCCAAGCAATGCAGCTAAGTTAAGAGAATGCAAGTATTGTGAGCAATGTTCTTGATGACAAGACAATGCTCATGCAAAGAATGACTAGAAAATACAGCAAATTAAATGAAGAAGTACTGCTTGAAATTTTTGACACATCCACTGCGATCAATTTAGGGTCCTGGAGAGATGAGAGATTTTATTTGTGAACATAGCGAGAGATCAAATAAAAATGATTAAATTGTCTTTCCAATAAAAATTGTCTAGAAAATTTGGTTGACGTGGTTGAAGAAAAATATAACTTTTAAGATTATATTTATTCATTTAATTGCACGGACAATAGACAGTGGGCCCTTGTAACTACTACGCTTAAATTTAACTATGTCTAAATAAATGAAAGGTATACAGTGCAGTGATAAAATGTCATGTGTATACAACACGAAATAGCTGTAAGGAAAGTGGCCACTAGATTTTGTCCACCCACTGGCCAATGGCCACTCGAAAAAATCACCAATTTTAATCTTTACATTCATGCTCCTGGAAGCTTTACATCGAGTTAAATACAGCATGATGATCTACTTGTTTCACTCGCAGTTCAAACTAACTGCCTGAGAACTCTATAAACTTCAAAAGTCTTTAATGTGTTTGTGCTACAGATTTATCTCAAGTATTGGTATACTTCTCCCTGTGGAGCACCAGCTCCTAATAATGACCTAAAACTCTTAAATAAGTTTGATACACACAAGGAAACAAAGTAATTGCTGATGCTGCAGTTAAAAGCATCTTAGGACATTTGTGGTACTTAAGTGAAACATTTGTTGGATTAGCCTTTTTCGACTCCAAAGTTTCTTCTGAAACGAAAGCGAAGATGGAAAAAGCATAGGAAAAAAAAGGTGCCAACAACCCTCTGCACAGTATCAAAGTTGTGACAACAGCTGTTCAAACAAAGCAGTTGTGTGATTTTGTGTTACAAAACACTCTCAAATTATTTATGGCTTTGGATATATAGGGTGTTCACCAGATTTACAAAGTGGAATTTCTTGACTTCTTGGGGACTTTTTGGTGACCTATTATCTTTTTTTCTTGAGCAATGACAAAAGCTTCTGAAGCATTTTGCAAGCTTAAAAACCATGAAATAAATAAAATATTAATGAGCTTAGACCTCCCAAGTTAAATATAACAAAATTGTGTAAAACACACACACAACTTTACTACTATATTCATTTAGTTTATATATTTTTTTATGCTTACCGTTTTGCCCCTTCTGATTGTGAAAAAAAAACAACTCAGGACGTAGATGAGGCCTCGCAAACTGAAGAAAACTTCTGCGTGAAAGAGGACATACAAAGTAGTCTGAATGCCAATAAATTTGGGTCTCCTCTCAGTTTGATTATTACATTTCAAAAGCTTACATTGTGGTTATGCATGGTGCCTTGAATAAAGGCTTTTAATGACTACTTCAGTGCTTAAATAAATGTGGATTTTCTAGAAAAAAGTTCAATGAGGTTCTTATAGTGAGTTTGCACTTTAAATTATATAGTAATATTTTCATTATTTACACTTTATCACATGCACATTGTTCTTCTTATTTGAACTTTTTTTTTACATAAGTTACATATATTTGTGACCTTAAATTATAAATAGACTATTCTTCAAACTTTAGCCTTGTTGTGAACTCTGGAAGTGGGAATCAATGTTTCAAGTCAAAAATCCATAAATGGAAACTTAAAGAAGGAACAGTCACAAAACAAATTAAGTACATGATTCAAAACAGTAATTTGTATTTTACCTACGATTTAGAGCAGTACAGACAGTGTCGTAGTTCTCCAGTTGTATGTGCTTTGTTGTGATTTTTATCTCAAGAAAAAAAAATCTATGCTTGATTGAAGAAATTTCAGAAATCTTGAAGCAGCATTGATATAAAAACAAAGTTTGAAAAAAATACTAAAAAAGGTAACCAAAAAAATGAAGGATTTGATGTCCACCTCCAGAAATAGTGAAACTACAGGACTTGCACTCTGTCCTTCCGCCTATGCATTTTGATCCTAATACCGAGGGTCATCCTCTAGGACAATAACATCTGTCGATAGACTGGTGTCTTTGTCACACTGTAGTTCTCTCATACTGTGAAAAATCCAAGTCACTACATCCTTTCATGTAGTGGTCAAATGTCATGATGTTGAAAACATTTGTTAATTCTGAGCTGCCCACCATCTGCATTCTCAAACAAGCAACTTTTATTGAATTTTTTAGTATTTTTTTTACAAACTTTTATGAAATTTTAATTAAATCTCAAAGAAGCATGAGTATTGTTTTTAATGGCCAGCTTCTTTTAGATTTCTGAAAATTCTTCAATCGACCCTAGTTTTCCTTTTTTTCCTGTTACTGAAGATAAAAGTGATGCAGCAAAGAGCAAACAACCAAAGGACTACTTTGCTGTTTTTACTGTTCTAAATCGTACATAAAATACAAATTACTGTTTTATGTACCATATACTTCTTTTGCTTCATTACTTCACTTTTGCTCACCACCAAGTTCACAGGTACAAGAAGATTTGAAAATTAAAAATCACTGAAGCTTAATGAAAATTTCAGGTTCTATTTCATCAGAACAGGGTAGAAAAGAAACAATGCATATTGCACAGAAAGCTTTTATTTGCCTGATTTGAGGGAATGAATTTATTTTAGTACTTCCTGAGTGTGGGGTGGGGAGTTCGGACTTTATCAGCGTCAGCTAACTTTTCTTGGAACCTCTCTTCACAGAATCCACCAGCTAACTAACTTCCTTTCCCCTTAGTCCACTAGCTAACTTTCTTTCTTTCCCCCTCGTTGCTCTTTAATTTCTTACTCTTACATGGGACGAGGTCATTTCAAAACTTGGGTAAGAAATTCTCATGCCCCTCTCCCGTATGTTAATGATGTAAGTGATGGGCTGTAATTTATTTGTCCTGTATCTATGCTGCTTTGCGACAGGGATCTGTCTCTTTCATTTGTTGGTGGGGGTGGTGTCTCAGGGCTGTAGCTAGAACCCAGACCCAGGAAGGGCTGACGGGTCATCAGGGAGGTGGGGCTCAGGGTTACACTACAAACTAAACTTTTTCACGAACACAGACGCAAGTTTTTCTTTCTTTTTTTACTCCCTTTGTTAATTTACTTCACTCACTAATAATTTCTTCCATTCCAGAAAGTAAAAACAATAAAATAAAATAAAATACAAAAAACGTGGGGTTGAAAGAAAACTGAACTATCTTGAAATATACACTGCTGGCCACCAAAAATGCAACACCAAGAAGGAAGCATTCGATTGGCCTGAAATTCGCAGCATGCATCGCCCGCGAGAGGACATGCAAACGATTAGCATTGCAGGGCATATGCAAATCATGTGCGCCCGGCACGCCACCACGAAGCACTATAAGAAGGTTGCACAGAAGGCGTGGTGTAAGTAGTGGAAGGGTGTTGTACTGCCGGACCTGTGCATGGGAAGCTTCCTGATGCCACGCAGCAGAATACGGCAGACATTCCAGAACATTTCGGAGTTCGACAGAGGACGAATAGTGGCTTAACGCGACAGCGGTTTATCGTACCAAGACATTGGCGCCTGTGTGGAACGACATCCAGCCACAGTGAGGCAAGTATGGATTTGGTGCAGGAGGGATGGACAGACCGATGTGAGTGATCGCTGCAGCAGCGGCACACCACCGAACGAGAGGACCGGCATGTTGTGCGGCGAGCATTGACGGCTCGCACCGCCACATCACGAATGTTAGCGCAGGAATTAAAGTGTGTTGCGCAACAACCTGTGGCAGCACGTACCGTTCGATGTCATCTGCAGGAGCGGGAACTTGTCGCACGGAGGCCATTGCTCCGATTACCATTGAACGCCGCCCCTGGACTACGGAATGGCACGACATTGTCTTCTCCGACGAATCCCACTTCTGCCTAAAACACCACGATGGTCGGATCCGCGGTGAAAGACTGTACGACGTTTTCATTTGGGGCACAATTGGATATGACACCCGCACCTCTCTGGTACGCATCGCCGGTACACTCAACAGCCACCGCTATGTCTCCGACGTTTTGGAGCCTGTAAGTCCTCCCTTACTTGCAGGACCTGCCAGCGGCCACATTTCAAAAGGACAATGCGCGCCTGCACGTGGCACACATCATGCAACATTTTTTCACGGCCCACCAGGTGTCACTGCTGCCCACCTGTTCTCCCGATATGTCGCCCATTGAACACGTCTGGTCGCTGATCGGCAACCGAGTGGCCCAGCAAGCACCACCCGCGGCTACACCTGATGAATTGTGGCAACGTGTGGAAGCAGCCTGAAGCGACATACCCCAAGCCCACATCCAAAGCCCCTTTCGTTCGACGCCGCGGCGTGTAGCGGCTGTTATTGCCAGCCATGGGGACCACATGAACTACTGATGTCTGCGTGTTTCGCAAGTCGCACGGGCCTGTAAGCTCAATCGTTTCATATTTTTATCTGTTGTTATGTGTCCAGTAAATCTGGCTTTGCTATCTCGTGTTCTTCCTGGTGTTGCATTTTGGGTGGCCAGCAGTGTATTAAAAAAATCACATTCTCTGAATTTATTTTATTGTGGTTGAGTCACAGGTTCCTTATTGGTGGATGAACTATACTGCTCAAAATAATTAGGGAAGCATGTGACTTTGGCGACATTACGCAGGCCAATCGTGAGATATCTTGCCAAACGTGCAAAACAGGAGTGTGACATAGACAGCTGAATCATGCATATCTTTAAGCAAATAAGTGCCTATGACATCAGAATGCATGAAAATGAAGGTTTTCCTGGAGGTCCTTTATTTTGCCACATTTATAGTGACATTTGGTTTCTTGAAGTTCGGTTTCAATGATGTCACAGCAGCATGATTGACCAGGAACAACAATCCGGAGAGCTATTGGCAGGCTGGAAGTAGGTCACACACAGCGAATGGTAGCAGAAGCCATTGGAATGTCACAAAGAGTCATTTCCCGACTATAGACATGATTCCAGAATATGGAAAGTGTTCGATGAAGGCAAGGTCAAGCTTGTCCACAAACAACTACAGCAAGGTACGACCGTTATCTATTGTTAACAGCCAAATGGAACAGGCAGCAAAATGCTACTCAGTTCCAACAAGAGCTTCTCATATTAACAGGATGAAAGTTGTCATCTCAAACCATCCGTAATCGTCTTTACCAAGGTGTTCTTTATGCATGTACACCTAGTGTTCTCCCTAGAGCCTTTTTACTGGTCAGCCCGCCCAGCTATCTTTCTCTTCCACCCAGCTAAATTTCCTTTAATGAACATTTTTACAACACATATAATGGTAGCAATGGAAAACTTATTCCCACATATACCATAAATATTGATGAAAATAGGCTGAAAGTTGTGTCAAATATGATTTATTAGTAAGAACTCAGTTTTTTTAATGATTTATGTACAATTTTTTAATGATTTATGTACAATTTTCTAATGATGTTTATCATGTTACATTAATGCCTACCACACCACTAACAATGTTTAATAAGTATATTTTGTTAAGCAAAACATTTTTTTATTATTATTATTGGGGAAGGAAGGTGTCATTAAAAGTACCACCCAGCTAAAATTTCTTGCCACCCAGCTGTAAAAAAAATCTAGGGAGAATACTATAGACCAATGATGTGTATCCCTTTAACCACAAGGCACCGTACTGTCTGTGAAAACTGGGCTGCAGAATATCATGGTTGCCACCTTTTGGTATACTTTATTTCCGGCCATAGTGTATTCAGGGATCATAGCATACTTCTGGAAAATTTTAGGTAGGAATTTTAGGAATTTTTGGAAAAATTTTAGGAAAATTTTAGGAGTGTATTTCAATAAAAACTAGATGTATATTTGTATACATCTAGTAAAACAACTTCGTATACATTGTAAAGAGTTTGCTTCACACCCTTCAACCATATATACTGATAGACTGCGCATGACATCAAAATTTCTGGCTCCAACATAAAATCACATGACATCAGTCAAAAAGATGGGTTACACCTGCTGTGCTTATGGTTGCTCTGAGCGATATAGTAAAGGAAGTTCTATGATTTTTCATGGGTAAGAAACGAATTAAATACCTAAGTCAATAAAGTTCAATTACTTAACCAGACACTTGCAGCTATTGATATAAAAATATAGTAACTTAAGAAAAAAATGGAATGCATGTTCCAAATTCTTCGCAAATGTTCATCACATTATAAATCACGAAATGTAAACAACCCGATCATGCATGTATATAGCTCATAAGTAAACTTACCTGAAGAGTTTTCATTATATATGAGGCGCATTCACATAATACACCGAAAACACTGAAGTTCTGCAGCGTAAATTAGTAATCATAACAGCATTTTTACACGAAATTTGGAGTCTGATGATGACGTGCCCAATGTTGGAGCCATGGCGGCTTTGATGCAGCTATTGCCAATGCTCAGTCCATTAGTATATATGGTCGAAGTTCACACCCAAATTTTTTGCATAACGTCTAATGTCTAAAGTTTAAGTATGATTTACTTCTAATGTTCAGTTCTTACCTTTTCACGTGTTATTATCATATTCAAGTATATTTACCACATTCAAGTTTCACTTTGAACATTAATATGCTGTTGAACCAGAAGCAATTCACGATTTTCACAGTAAAGTTTTCAGGTTTCACATTAAATTATAATATCCTAAAAAGGTAATTAAAAACCAAGAACTATGTACAATTGTTCACTGAATTACTTTTTTCATATTATTGTTTCAACCTTTTCCTGATAAGCCTATCTTTTTCTGCTTCCACCACAACTAATTTACTTTCAGTTTTCTTTATTTCAGCTGAACCTTGTATGATCAAGTTAGAGGCAACTGCTATTTCAACAGTATTTTGTTTTTCTACAGCTTTTCTCATTCTTTCTGTTCCCTCTTGAATTACTGCTAGAGAGGCTTCTTTATCTTTTTTAAGCCTATTTATTTCTGCATCATTTTCTTTTATTTTGTCATCAAACTCAGCTTTTCTTTTTTCTCTCTAGCTGCTTTTCCTTATTTTCCCTCTCTTTCTGCTTCCTTTCTTTTACCTTTTTTGATTCTTCTTCCTTCAGCTTATCAACATACTCTTTATAAAATTTATGTGAATCACGAACACTATTTAACAAATTTCTTGTTATGGGAACTTTACTTACACATCCATAGTGTTTAATGGCCCCTTTAACTATTCTTAATGATGTTATAGTTGAGTCTTTTAAGTTAGCCTTGTCCTTCCTTAACAGAGCAGTGTTAACCGAAAATCCCCTTTCTGCATCAGCATTACCTTGAGGTAAAACTAAAATTGACTTGATGAGTTTAGCAAGATTTGAGTATTTTTCTTTTCCGCTAGAGTCTTTAATACTAAATATATTACGCCAGTAATGATCAATCCGCACTGCAATATGCCCTTCCTCTGAAAATTTCACTAGTTCATCTAGAGATGGCTTATCAGAATTTAAAAGTTTCCACTCTTCTCTTACTCTATCAATTTGTTCCTCAGAAAGATGCAAAACACTTGAAATTCTGGTTATTTCCGAAAGTCCTTCAGTGACTGAAAGTTGAGTTGACTCTTTCTTTGGTTCTTTTACCTTTAAAACTTCTATGTCTCTTAGCTTTTGATTGCAGAATGGCAAATTTGACTTTAAATATTTTGTGGTTGAAATTAGTGATGATCTTACATCTAAGAGAAATAATTTCTGCCTAATCTCTTGAACATTCCTGAGGAGATTTTTTGTCTTCATACCAACTTCTAACTCCCCTAGTTTTTTCCATGAATTTTTGTTTTCAAAATCTACATTCTTTAGGTCTTCTCCAAATTTCCCTGCAATAACATCATCTTGGATAAACTGGGCCATAACATTCCTCATTAAAGTATTTAAATCAGAATATAACTGGTGTATTTTTGGTTCTTCACTCTGATAACATAATGAAAACTTTTCAAAATTTTGGTGTGAAAATGAAATTAATGCTAAATAGCAAGGAGTTAGCTCATTTTTCAGGAAACAGTGAATTCTTTTATACCTTGCTGAATTGCGTAGTTGTTTTTCAAATATTTTTTGAGATGGCAAGAAGTTTAAAAAATATTCTGTAATATTTAGCCATTGATCCAAGAGCCCCTGGGCTACAGAACCAATGGTTAACCATCTGTTGCTGACATGACGCAAAAGAAATTTGGCTCTGACCAATGTTATATCCTCGACAGATTTATAATCCTCTCGTCTTGCAGCACTATTCTTTAAAAAGTAATGCATATCAGTAGCAAATTCTTCAAAATCTATATTTAAGCTTGTCAAAAAAATTTTAAATGCATTACTAACAACACGCAGGTTGCAAAAACCTAGTTCCAAAGATTTCTGGCCTGTTTCTTGTTTTACAACTTCATTGAATTTGTGTAAAAAGCACTTATTTACATTTGGGCTGTCCATGGATACACAAATAATTCTGTTCAACGAAATATTGAAGGACGATAACACATCAAGAATTTCTTTTAGCAAAATATCTGCTGTTGCATGACCCAGAAAAACGCTTGTTAGGTATCGGCAAGAAACTGAATTTATTTCTGAAGACCAGTACCTGAGATACACATCCAACTGCCGTTTCACTTGCGCATTTGTAGTTTCATCAAATGCAATAGTAACCTTTCCTGGGCTACTAGATGCAATGTCTTTTTTCAAATCCTCTTCAAAATATTTTGACAATTCATGTGATATCACATAAGCAACTTTTTTCTTTAAGTTGCATTTTGGCTGCAATAGCAGAATCAGGAAACATTTCTTTGAAAAGTTCAACTGTTTCAGTGCATGAAACAAAAGACATATTGTCCTTAGCAACTTTCATGGCCCATAATGCTTCGGCTTTAGCCAACTGTAAATCATGACTCAGTACTTCACTAATATTTGTTTTGGGCTGAAGATCCTGTCCTCCAAAGGCTTTCAAGGATGGACTTATTTTGAAATTTACTTTGAAATTTCTGCAAATGTTTTTTTCCTTTATGATTCGCTTTTACTTGCAGGGATCATAGCATACTTCTGGAAAATTTTAGGTTGGAATTTTAGGAATTTTAGGAATTTTTAGAAAAATTTTAGGAAAATTTTAGGAGTGTATTTCAATAAAAACTAGATGTATATTTGTATACATCTAGTAAAACAACTTTGTATACATTGTAAAGAGTTTGCTTCACACCCTTCAACCATATATACTGATAGACTGCGCATGACATCAAAATTTCTGGCTCCAACATAAAATCACATGACAACAGTCAAAAAGATGGGTTACACCTGCTGTGCTTATGGTTGCTCTGAGCGATATAGTAAAGAAAGTTCTATGATTTTTCATGGGTAAGAAACAAATTAAATACCTAAGTCAATAAAGTTCAATTACTTAACCAGAAACTTGCAGCTATTGATATAAAAATATAGTAACTTAAGAAAAAAAATGGAATGCATGTTCCAAATTCTTCACAAATGTTCATCACATTATAAATCACAAAATGTAAACAACCCGTTCATGCATGTATATAGCTCATAAGTAAACTTACCTGAAGAGTTTTCATTATATATGAGGCGCATTCACATAATACACCGAAAACACTGAAGTTCTGCAATGTAAATTAGTAATCATAACAGCATTTTTACACGAAATTTGGAGTCTGATGATGACGTGCCCAATGTTTGAGCCATGGCGGCTTTGATGCAGCTATTGCCAATGCGCAGTCCATTAGTATATATGGTCGAAGTTCACACCCAAATTTTTTGCATAACGTCTAATGTCGAAAGTTTAAGTATGATTTACTTCTAATGTTCAGTTCTTATCTTTTCATGTGTTATTATCATATTCAAGTATATTTACCACATTCAAGTTTCACTTTGAACATTAATATGCTGTTTAACCAGAAGCAATTCACGATTTTCACAGAAAGTTTTCAGGTTTCACATTAAATTATAATATCCTAAAAAGGTAATTGAAAACCAAGAACTATGTACAATTGTTCACTGAATTACTTTTTTCATATTATTGTTTTAACCTTTTCCTGATACGCCTATCTTTTTCTGCTTCCACCACAACTAATTTACTTTGTTTTCTTTATTTCAGCTGAACCTTGTATGATCAAGTTAGAGGCAACTGCTATTTCAACAGTATTTTGTTTTTCTACAGCTTTTCGCATTCTTTCTGTTCCCTCTTGAATTACTGCTAGGGAGGCTTCTTTATCTTTTTTAAGCCTATTTATTTCTGCATCATTTTCTTTTATTTTGTCATCAAACTCAGCTTTTCTTTTTTTCTCTAGCTGCTTTTCCTTATTTTCCCTCTCTTTCTGCTTCCTTTCTTTTACCTTTTTTGATTGTTCTTCCTTCAGCTTATCAACATACTCTTTATAAAATTTATGTGAATCATGAACACTATTTAACAAATTTATTGTTATGGGAATTTCTTGTTATGGGAACTTTTTTTTCTTTATGATGCGCTTTTACTTGTGAAAAGCCACTATTAGAAATATTGAAAATTTCTGAACACAATATACACTTAGCAGAAAATATTGTTTCAGTTGCAGAACACCATTCTTTCAACTTCACTCCGTCCAATTCTTTGGCGAGCCACGCATCTTGAAATTTCGTTTTGGATTTAGGCATCTTAAACACTTGTATTACTAACCAGAAAATGAAAGGGAAGTACAAAAACACGTTCCAATATTGCATAACCAGACAACTTCCCGAAATTTGGCTGCGAGGATTTCAGAAGATATGAAAAAAAAAAAAAAAAGCAGGTCACCACTAGAGAACTGAACCTGCACACAGCACAGAGAACACCATAAAAGACGTAAAACCAGAAACCATCATACGCATCTCACGCAAGTTCAGTCAAAGCGAGTCGGAGCCGAGATATATTGCGCATCGAAGGTCGCTGTCGCCAACGCACGATCGAAGGTCAATGATCACGTGCTCTACTGCCTGCCACGATAACACTCAGCTACCATCCCATCGTCATTACCGGAGGTTACGGAAAAAGACCACATGTTTCCTCTTTGCTTCCACCCACCTGCGGTTTACAATAACAAAACATCAGCAGAAAGAGGAGGTTCCACAAGGCATGTACAAAAATAAAGTACGATCTTCTGCGTGCCACGGAGTTCGTCTGCAAAGCGCAAACCAGGGGTGAAAATGACCCCTCCCCTTTTCCCTTAGATCTCTTGTTACTCTCGAAAACTGTTCGAAGGCAAAAAATGGAACGCCCGTCCCGAAGCAAGTGCATCTCGATGGAGTCATTTTTCCCTCCCTTCAGCAGCACAGCATATAGGCTGTGTTTCTACAATAACAGGTCTTTTTACCTTACCGTAATGGTAAATTTATTGGCGTTAATAACGGTTGTTTTTAATAAAAATAAGCTTACGAAAATTTTAGGATGAATAGCAAATTTTAGGTCTAATTTTAGGAATTTAAGGAGGGTCACAAAATATTAGGAATTTTAGGAATTTTAGGACGAATGCGATCCCTGTACTTGTGAAAAGCCACTATTAGAAATATTGAAAATTTATGAACACAATATACACTTAGCAGAAAATATTGTTTCAGTTGCAGAACACCATTCTTTCAACTTCACTCCATCCAATTCTCTGGCGAGCCACGCATCTTGAAATTTCGTTTTGGATTTAGGCATCTTAAACACTTGTATTACTAACCAGAAAATGAAAGGGAAGTACAAAAACACGTTCCAATATTGCAAAACCAGACAACTTCCCGAAGTTTGGCTGCGAGGATGTCAGAAGATAGAAAAAAAAAAAAAAAAAAGCAAGTCACCACTAGAGAACTGAACCTGCACACAGCACAGAGAACACCATAAAAGACGCAAAACCAGAAACTATCATATGCATCTCACGCAAGTTCAGTCAAAGCGAGTCGGAGCCGAGATATATTGCGTATCAAAGGTCGCTGTCGCTGACGCACGATTGAAGGTTAATGATCACGTGCTCTACTGCCTGCCACGATAACACTCAGCTACCATCCCATCGTCATTACCGGAGGTTACGGAAGGAGACCACATGTTTCCTCTTTGCTTCCACCCACCTGCGGTTTACAATAACAAAACATCAGCAGAAAGAGGAGGTTCCACGAGGCATGTTCAAAAATAAAGTATGATCTTCTGCGTGCCACTGAGTTCGTCTGCAAAGCGCAAACCAGGGGTGAAAATGACCCCTCCCCTTTTCCCTTAGATCTCTTGTTACTCTCGAAAACTGTCCGAAGGCACAAAAGTGGAGCGCCCGCCCCGAAGCAAGTGCATCTCGATGGCGTCATTTTCCCTCCCTTCAGCAGCACACCATATAGGCTGTGTTTCTACAATAACAGGTCTTCTTACCTTACTGTAATGGTAAATTTATTGGCGTTAATAACGGTTATATTTTTAATAAATAAGCATACAAAAATTTTAGGAAGAATAGCAAATTTTAGTTATAATTTTAGGAATTTAAGGAGGGTCACAAAATATTAGGAATTTTAGGAATTTTAGGAGAAATGCGATCCCTGTGTATTTTATGTTCACGAATGTGAGTCACGCCCGATTTTCCTTACAATATCTCTTTCCCTCCCGATTCTTCTGAGCAGTGTATTTAATTATTTTATTTTACTATTCTGGTCCTTTCTACAGCATTGTGGAGTTACTGATGCCGTATTTTGACTTTTTCTACTCCCTTTCTTCAGTTCCAACTTTTCTCCGTCTTTTATCACATGTTCTCACTCACTGGTGCTCGGAGACAAGCCTCTTCTTGCTGTAGTAAACAGCCAAACCCCCTTTCTTCCCTACTCAAAAACCAACAGACCTCAGATTCACGCCATCAACCCTTTTTTCCCATACACAAGCATCATAAAACCGCTGCTACTGACCACAAAACGATGAATAGGAAAAAGTTAAAAGCTCTTCCTCTCCTAAAGATTTCGTTTTAGCACTATTTTCCAACACCCAGAGAGATGCATATTTAGCTTTCACCCACATCCGCTTCCCTCGATATTACTTCTTTGTAGGCAATTAACTACATAGAAGTTCCTTAACAGCAGCTCACATTTTGTATAGTCCCTTATCAAGTTACAAATAGAGTTATCCCTTCTGTGCAACTAGACATCCATACTTCCTGTTATTGTTTTTTCATGCTTTTCTTTCTTTTCAGGAGGAGGGGGGGGGTTTCTTCCATATTTTATGTTTCTTCGAAAAAAAGGGGGCATTTCTCTCTTTCCTGACCCTTAACACCAAACAAGCCCTGTGCCTGTGTGATTGAGAATCACTGGTGCAACCGTTTCTACAGATTCACCCTAAGTTTTTTTTTTTTCATTCATTGTTCATACTGTATTATCATTTCAATTTCACTTTGTTAAAAAAAGTTCAATACACAAATAAATAAGGTATTTACGCTTATTTATAATGAAGCACAAGAGTAATTTTTATAAACAATGGAAAATAAAAATTCAGAGGATTTACAACAATGGCAGTCTTCCAGGAAGGAAGGAAGGGGGGGCTCCTCAGAGCTATATCATTGGGGAATCTATGCGATGTCTTTCTTGGATAATACATACATGAGGCTGATGAAGAAAAAAACAAAAAGCTGAACTTTTTAAACAAATGAAGAAATCTGAACGTGTGGCATAATAGTGTCAATATAATGCAGCATGAGCAAGACTAAATTGCTTATTGTATTTCATCAATATAAATATTAAACCGGAGCACACTGTATTAAAAATATAAATTTACTGAATTCAAAACAAAATATAATGGTTTTAAAAGGCACTGCTTTAAATGCATTTTTTATATATATATTGTTCTGTTTTACTTGCTAGACATCAGCTCAAGTTTCCTCTTGTGAAAACTTGGCTTTCTTTGCAAGTTCTGTAGCTATATTTGTCTATTGTTGAGTCTAGCACCATCGCATGCATTGCTTAATTTTTCTTTCTGCTGATATCTATCCCTTTCCATTTCTTCACTGTTGTTTTTCTTTTTATGCCCTCAGATGACAATAATTTTATCCATCATGCTGAAGGAACTTTTAAGCTGAGGACCATGAACGCATATCAAAGCTTTCACTATTTTAGGTAAATAGTGCAACTTTGAGAATATGAAAACTTTTGAACGCTATGCATCAATTCTTACAAATTTCCTAACTTTGTCAGTACTGCTTTTTGGAAGCTTTTTCCTCACTTATCAAGCTAAAATGCAAACAATTATGAAGGGGTGGATAACTTTAAACAACAAAAAAGGATACATGGAACATTGTGGGAAAAAATTACGATCACAGGAGGAATATTCGCTCTGTCAGACTTCTGCTTTCGTACATTTTCCCTCCATTTTCTAGCTGAAAACTTATAAAATATTAAACAATACTGGGCAGAACGAACACTGAGCGAGTAAAAAAATTATGATTACAGGAGAAATCTTTACTCTAACTTCCATTAGTCGGAATTACGTCCTTAGACGGAAAATAGCCCACCTTTTTTTTTTGTTCAGTTGTGTATTGATCTCATGAATGACTCAAATGATAATGGAAAACGCAAAATTCCTCAAATCCGTGGAAGAATTTCATGCCTAAAAAATTACAGGGAAATTTTCCTGCCATCTAAAATTTCCGTTTTCAGAAAATTTTCTTCCATTTTTAAGCTGAAATACAATTATTTACTCAGAGCTGCCAACTTTTCAATATAAAAAAAATCGGGATATGAATGCATGTTCAGAAGTGCACATATTTACAATTTAGAAATAATAAAATCTATATATTAATTTTATAAGTTTTTTTACTGTAAGACCTATTTTGAGAGAACGGCTGAAAGTAAAAATATGGTTGAGGTATCAAAATAAAGGTGTTACCATGTAGATGCGCCAGTCGAAGAGAAAAATGAGATTGGGGCAATGGTTCAGGCATTGTGGGGCAGCAAAGTTCTCATGTAAAGTCTATGGGGAAAGGCATGTGGATTGACTGAAACAACTCTCGCAAAACACGCACTGTTAAAGGCGGAAGCATGGAGGGACTGAGAGAGTCCAAAGTCTTCTGAGCAAACCGTTATGCATAGCAATGGTCCATTAACCTCCATATGTTGATTCATGTTGTCATGGAAATGCTAGCAGGTGATCATATTGAAGTTCTTCGCATAAGAGCAGTGAAGACTCTCGAAGACCTGCTTGCATTATGTCGTTGGACTGAGTGATGTATAAATACAATTTAATATTCATTCGATCCAGTTTATTCATGTAGGTAAGAAGTTTCCCATTATGTAAAGATGTAAATAAAGATTCCGTTGACCATTGTTAGTGAAAATATTTAGAATGTAAATTGTACATACTGAATTGCGACATCTATATATTCCTTCTATAAGGTGTTTTACTGAGACCTACTTTGACAGAAAGGCTGAACGTAAAAATATGATTGAGGTATCAAAATAAAGGTCTTATAATGTAGATGTGCCAGTCGAAGAGAAAACTGAGATTGGAGCAATGGTTCAGGCATGGCGGAGTGGCAAAGTTCCCATATAAAGTATATGGAAGAAGCATTCGACCCTTATCTACATAGTGCTCAGTTCAGTGTCAAACTTAGTGTGTGCATAGTGTTCTATGATCAGTCCTAAAGTAAGTAAATACTTTATTGCATACTTACCCTTAACAGAATGTCTCTCTCGCAGAAAAAACAAAACAAAAACGTACGAGCCTTACTGGACATGAGCGATCAATGGGTCGCAACTATATGTCTCAGACAAGAGAGAATGAAGAGTATTCGCAACGCGAATTTCATTCCAACAACATTTACAAACACAGTTGTGACTGAAGATGATAGTGAAAGAGTGCGCTATCCAATTGAATTTTTGCATACGATCGAGATGAATGGACTTCCGCCTCACATTCTACGACTGAAAAAGGGTGCAGTAGTGATGCTCATCACAAACCTGGCTACCCCGGCGGCGCTGTGGTTTTAGCGCTAACTTATGAGCATTCGTTCGTAAAGGGTCTGGGTTCGAATCCCAGCGAGGCATGGATGTTGCATTTGTCTTACGGCACCGACTCTCTCCCTTCCCTGGAACCAGTGACCCTAAATTATGGACAGGAGACTGCTTATAGCCCATTGAGTTGCTCACAGTGGTTGTTGAACCTTCAGTAAAAGAAAAAAAAATCACAAACCTGGACACAAGGAAATGTTTAGTCAATGGCACACGAATGATTGTAAAGTCGCTCTCCCAAAATACAATTTCTGCGGAAACTTTGTGCGGAGAACACAAGGGGTCGCTGCACACCTTGCAATGCGTTTCGCTGACTCCAAGCAACAGCACTTTCCCTTTTACGATCAAACGGATTCAATTTCCGATCATATTGTTCTTTGCAATGACAATAACAGTGAAGGACAGACACTTGCTAAAATCGGAATATACCTGCCAGAAACAGTCTTCTCACATGATATGCTCTACGTTGCCTTATCTCGAGCAAGATCAAAGAATTCTGTTGCAGTAAAAATCACTCACGAAGATACACCTGGATTACCGGGATCGCTAATAGATGGACTCAAAATATTGTCTTTACTGAAGTGTTTGAATGAATTTGTAACATTTTTTGGTCAATCACAAAGTTTACATTTGTTGCTTGATATGAGTTTATTCTTTACACAAAAAAAAAAAACCTGTCGATTTTGACTAGCTGTAATGAAAACTATATATATATACACTGAAGAGCAATTGAATTAGAGACAGATGGCGTTGTGCAAATGTGGCGCTGTGGGCGGCCCTGTAAACGGAAACGACATGACGTATGCAGCGATCCGACAATATAAGGAGTGATGCGACGGGAATCAGTAAGAGTCTGACACAGTATGGGTAAGACGAAGGATCTAAGCGCATTTGATTGTGGGCAAATTGTCGGGGCCCGATGAATAGGTCACTCCATCCCGGAAGTCGTTCAGGCACTGGGATTTTCACGAGCCACTGTGTCACGGGTGCACTGTGAGTACATCGAATGTGCAAGAAATCACTCGGCAATTTAACGCTGGTGCACAAAAACGTGTAAGCAGCCACACTATCCAGAACCATTTCCTCGCTATGGGGTACAGAAGCCATCGTCCCACGAGGGTACTGCTGCTGACCGCACATCACAGGGTGCAAAGATTAGCATGGGCGCGGGAAAATCGCCACTGGACCCTAGACGTGTGGGAAAATGTTGCCTGGATTGATGAGTCGAGATTCGCGTTGGTACATGCAGATGGCAGGATACGAGTACGGCGCAAACCACATGAAGCGATGGATCCTTCTTGCCAGCAGGGTACTCTTCAAGCTGGTGGGGCTGGCATTCTCGTCTGGGGACTGTTTATGTGGACTGAAATGGTACCCCTGGTACGTGTGACATCGTCCCTCACAGGTCAACGTTACCAGGATATGCTGGACGACCATTTGCTCCCGTTTGTGCGTCTTCAACATCCCACTGGGGACCTCATCCTGCAAAAAGACAATGCACCGTGCCATCGCTACCGAATTGTATTCGAATGGTTGGATGAACACTTCACCGACGTGACCTCGCTTCCTTGGCCAGCTAGGTCACCTGACCTCGTTCCCATTGAGCACATCTGGGATGCCATCGAGAGATATTCAAGGCTCTTACCCCCCCCCTCCCCCTATCAAATCTTCGTGAACTGTGGGAGCTTGTTCAGGAGTCGTGGATCCGTATGGCTTCCCTACGCTTCCGGTGTCTTGTCGAATCTATGCCGAGACTAATCGCTGCCATCGTCAGGGCGAAAGGTGGTGCTACACGTTACTAGACAGGTATCTCTAATTCAATTGCTCTTCAGTGTGTATATATATAGGCATCCTGAAATTTGCAGTTTATTAATGCTGGAATTTCTAGGTCAAAGCAACTATTTTCAGCTCTCTACATTGTTCCCTTCCTAAGTTATTAGTTAATTAAGTTTTGAGGTGATTAGACACCACATTAATAATGTAAACAGCCAGATCTGCCTGGAACACTCAATGTCACAGCAACATCTGCATTGTTGCTCCATCACGTGTCGATCAATTCGTGTGTGCTCTCGATATGTCAAAGTGATTGCGTGCTATACAATAGGACGCGATCTAATGCCAAAGTGATTGCATGCTATATAATAGCATGCGATCACATTGAAATGTCAAAGTAATTGCGTGCTAATTTAAAAGCATTGGCAATGACTCAAGTTCTATTTATCCGATCTACAAAATTAGAATTGAAATCTTAATATCACAGCAAGTTCAATTTATATATTAATTTAATTTAGCACAATTTGAATATTTATTTGTACGCTTTAATACATTTTTACCTCTTTAATTCAACTAACTTTTCAAGTTTAGTGCTGATTATGTTATACATTTTGCAAAATATCGATCTAACTAAATGCTCTAACCTACAATAAAAACTGAAATCTTGAGATGTCGAAGTGAACGAAATTGCATCTACAAACAGATATCACCCCAACAGCACATTGTCGACGATTTAGATAGTTCCGATTTGAAATGCAAGATGTCGCATTATTTTGTAGAAAAAGCTTCGGTATGAGGTTTTGAATCTAACCGATGAATTGGACAGTCTAAAACAAGCCGTGAACGAAATAGCAAGTATGCAGGAGAAAAAGTCATTTAACGCGAAAAATCAAAGCGAAAGTTATTAAGGTAAGTTTACACGAAAACTGGACTACAAAGAAAATTTTTAAACAACAACAAATATTTTACACAGAATGTTTATTTATCGAGAGGTCTTTTGAAAAACAGAAATAAATAGCATTTTCAGTTCTAACATGAATGAGTTCTTACTTTATAAGTTTTTACTATATTTCCTTACAAACAGCCAGCATCTATTTGATTTGCTTTCAATCTACTTCAATTAAAATTTCACCCCGTCTTAGAGGCTATAGGCTATAAATGTATAGAAGGCCATAGCGTGTTTTATATCACGTGGGATTAATGACAAGTACTGTTAACGAATTTTGTTCAGTCAGAGATTCTTATAATTTTAAAAGTGTTCTAACATTATGTATCCTCAACGCATGTTAAATAACTCTCGAATGCCGAACTCAAAAACTCTCGAACGCCAAACTCTGGCTTTGTGAAATTTGTACAGCTTATTAATGATGGAATTTTTAGGTTAAGCATTAGTTTCTGGAATTTCTAGGTCATGCATTATGGCTGAGCCAAATCAACATAGAGTAAAAATTGAATGTTTGCTTGATAACGTTTTTGGTCCATTTGATTCCACAAATTCCATACATTCTGTACATTTCATTGCTTTAATTCAACAAATACTGTAATTTTCGTTGCATAATCCGCGGATTATCTGCTAAAAAAAGTTTAAAATATAGGTTCTGCGTATTATATGCCGATTAATAAAAAAAAATTTACGACCCTTCGATTTAAAAAAAAACTCTGCAGCGTGATTGTGCAGGGGAGGGGGTATAATTGGAAAAGGAACTCCCTTGGAAGAATTTTCCTCAGTTCAGGAGTTTGTACGGGGCAATGAGGTCAAAGAGCAGGTGGGAGGAATGTAACGAAAGATCGGGAAAGTTGTGTGGAGGGACGGCAAGGTCATTTTGTATCGTTGAGAAGATCGTGCGGTCTGTTTTTGGCAAAAAGCCAAAGAAGTACGCACAGCGCTTGCTACACGAACCTAAAGTTCCTCCTTTCGGATCTCGTGTGCGCTTGTGTTTAGTTCGTCTTTCGCCGCTTTGACCATCATCGTTGCTGCTATTTTCCTTCATTGCTATTCATGACGTCTTTGAAAAGGAAACGTTTCAGCTACACTGCCGAATTTAAACTTGAAGTGGTGGACGCAATTTTGAACTATCGCACAGTGACATGATACGATCATGTCACTGCACGATAGTTTTGAGGTCAGAAAACAATCGTGCGGTAACAGGCAGAAAGCCTTTGTGCCGCGGTTTAAAACGTAAACAAATCCGTAGGTAAATTCTGACGGAGAATTCATGGAAGTTTTTTACTGGCCCACGTATAAGCCGATCCTCCGACTCTGAAAGCAGGATTTCCTCCAAAAACTTAATTCGACTTATATGCGAGTACATACAGTATTTCTATGACTTGTTCTGTATCAGCCTTTCATCATTGGCAAGGTGTAATGCAATACTTTGGAGCTGCATCGGCGAGATCTATGGATGCCACACCCTTTATCTGTCCGGAGATAAAAATATGAAAAAGTAACCTTTAAAAATGAATTTCTTCATTTAATAAAATCGTTTTTTTTTTTCTTACTTCTTCAGACTCATGGGTCATTCATTATGTGACCGACTTTTCTGTCGGAAATTCCACTTCCGGTTCAACATCTATGATGTGCGGATTATACGGCGATTTTCCCCCTGAATGTCACAGTCTGTGGATTATACGAAGGAAAAACATTTTTTTTAATGTGAATTTCGCGGTCTGTTGATTATGCGCCGGTGCGAATAATACGACGAAAATTACGGTATTTGTGACAGCAATGTCCAAAAGGAAAATAGCAGTTTTTAATCAAACACGAAATGCCAAAAGCTATCACGAACCAAGCAATCGAAAGAGGATATTCAGTAGAATTTTTGAATTATTTTAATACAAACGGAATTCTGCCACAAAAATCAGTGCTGAAAGTTGGATCTCCCATCATGCTGTTAAGAAATTTGGACCCACCAAAAATGTGTAACAGGTCAAGACTGATGGTGAAGGCATTAAATGCTTATATTGTTGAGGCAATGATTCTAACTGGAATATTTGAAGGTGAGCATGCCTTCATTTCAAGGATCCCATTAATTCCAACTAATTTGCCATTTTCATTCAAATGATTACAATTCCCTGTTCGGCTTGCATTTGCAATCATCATTAATAAATTGCAGGGACATACGCTTGAAGTTATTGGCTTGGATTTGACAGACGAATGCTTCTTACATGGACAGCTGTATATTGGAATGTTAAGAGAAAAGGACCAAAGTACCAGACAAAATCATATATTGTCGCAGATGAAGGAGAAACCCAAAATGTTGTGTATGACCAAGTGCTGAAATAATCACACTATAAATAAATAATTTGTGATGACTGAATTAGTAGAATCATCTTTTTTCTTTCATGCAAGCATCAATATTTTTTCCCCGAGTTTTTCAGTGAAATATAAGGGAATATGAAATTACACACACGTGCGTACGCACACACAAAGAATCTAAATCCCAGGCAAAGCCGGGTATAGTAAAGCTAGTATATATATGTACCTATACACTATATTGTGGTGCATCCTGTTCCCACTAAAGGGGCTCTGACGACCACCAATAGCGGTATAACTATACCATCAAGATTAGAGGAAATGCTATCCCACACTCACCAACCTGCTTGGCCAGCGTGGTGAGTTATGGCCAAACCCCTCCAAAATGACTCCACAACTTAAATTTTGGCCCTCAGTCTCCGGCAGCTGGAATCTACCTGGTTAAGGCAGCGGCCAGTGTGACATGAAGGCAGTAGGTGCTAAGAATCACCGGAGGACTGGACTAGGCTGCCATCTGATGCTGACCTTGGCTACGTACAATGGACGCTCCCTATCTTCTGATTCAAGGCTCCTTGAATTGGAAGAAGAACTACAAAGGATCAAGTGGGACATCGTCGGGCTAAGTGAAGTAAGGAGAAAATCTCATTGAACTGAAAAGTGGACATCTCTTCTATTATCATAGGACAGATACTGGCAGAACTAGTGGTGTTGGACTTATAATAAACAAGAAACTGAAGGGTAAAGATGTAGAAGTTGAAAGTTCCTCTGAAAGAGCTGCACGTCTCATTATGTTATTCAACTCTCGAGAAGATACCAGGCTTAGATTATTCAAGCTTATGCGCCCACTACAAGTCATCCTGAAGAAGAGATTGAAGAATTTTATGAGGAAATTCATCATCTAAATAATAAAGGCAAGCAGCACTTGAAGATAATTATGGGAGATTTCAATGCAAAAATTGGGCAACAGAAATGGAACGAAACTTCAGTAGGTAAATTCAGTCACAGCAACAGAAACCACCGAGGAAATAATCTCGTAGAGTTTGCAGAGGCAGAAGGGTTTTTCATCATGAACTCCTTTTTCAAGAAAAAGCCACACAGGAAATGGATGTGGAGACATCCAAATGGGACAAGTGAAATTGATTTTATTATGTGTAACAAAAAATTCATCATAGAAGACTGCAGTGTGCTAAACAAGTTCAACACAGGTAGTGACCATAGACTTGTGAGATGTAAGATTCACCTCAACACTAAACTCGAACGTGGCAAGCTCATAAGACAAACAAAATGTATTTACATAACCAACCTTAAAAAACACCATAATACCTTCAAGTTGGAACTGAAGAACAGATTCTCTGCTTTAGAAGGCCTAACATCGGAAGAAGTGGATATTTCTGAAGTTAACAGAAAAGTAACCAAAGCTCTTATGGAAAATCAACAAAATTAGCTGGGTTTAAGAACAAGTTGCATTTGAACAAATTATCAGGAAAAACCAAAATGTTGATGCAAAAAGAAGAGAGAAGAGGACAACTAAAGAAGATGTGACTTCCAAAGTGGAATATATAGAGCTATGCAAGACAGTACGAAAAAGTATCACTGAAGACATAAAGAAATTCAGCTGTGAACTAGTGAAAAAAGCAATTGAAAACAACCAAAGCCTAAAGACAGCAAAGTGACATCCCAGTAAGGGAAGAAAAGAGATTATGGCACTGAGAAAAGAAGATGGTTCTGTAACAAGAAATAGAGGCAACATTTTGACAAGAGTGAAAGATTTCTACTCTAAATTATATGAAACGAATGATACATGTACTATAGACATCATGAAAGGTACCAGTACCAGAGTTATTCCAGTCATCCCAGCAGAAGTTGCACATGCAATCAAGAACATGAAGTGGAGAAAAGCTCCAGGAGAAGACGGAATTACTGTAAACATCATACAATAAACAAGTGGAGAAATCGAAACAGTACTCTTCCAAGTTTTCACTCAATGCCTAAATGAAGGGAAGATTCCTGAGGATTGGAACACAGCTACAATGATCCTGCTACATAAAAAAAGGTGACATTCAGGATCTCAGGAACTACAAACCTATCAGCTTCCAATCAGTGGTTTATAAAATCTTCACGTAAGTTCTTTCACACCGTTTGAAAGTAACACTGGACATGGCTCAACCAAGAGAACAAGCTGGATTCAGGAGTGGCTACAGCACTATAGATCATGTCCACGTACTGAGAGAACTAATTGAAAGAGCGAGGGAATATGAATTTCCATTGTGCATGGTTTTTATCGATTATGAAAAGGCCTTTGATTCATTGAAACCATCAGCAGTTACAATGGCCCCGAAATCCAGCCTGCGGTATTGAAGATGCGTACATTAATATTATTAATAACATCAATGAAAATGCAAATGCAAAGATTCGGCTATTTGAGAATACAACACACATAAAAATTGGAAAGGGAGTGAGACAAGGCGACACCATATCTCCCAAGCTCTTTAATGCCACATTGGAAAATGTCTTTCAATCACTGAACTGGGAAAACAAAGGGATAAAGATTAATGGAGATATCTAACTCACCTTCGTTTTGCTGATGACGTAGTAATTTTTGCAACTACCCCATCAGAGCTGCAGGGTATGATCCAGGAACTTGCTGACAAGAGTAAAGAAGTGAGATTAAAGATGAACTTTCAGAAGACAAAAGTGATGTACAATGCTTTTACAAGAAATGAAGATTTATCGATAGATGGAGAAAAGCTGGAGATAATAGATACATACATTTATCTTGGACAGCAGATATCAAGTGAGGGTCACATTGATGAAGAAATTAATCGGTGTATAAAACTTGCCTGGAGAGCTTTTGGAAGAAACAGCATAATTTTCAAGAGCAATATGCCATTATGTCTTAAAAGAAAAGTGTTTGATCAATGCATCCTTCCAGTGCTTACGTATGGTGCAGAGACGTGGACCTTAACTAAAAGAGACATACAAAGGCTGCAGACAACTCAAAGAACCATGGAGCGGTGCATGCTTGGTGCAAACAGGAGAGATAAGAAGAGGAACTCGTGGATCAGAAAAATGACAAGAGTGAAAGACATTATGATCAGAGTTAAATCCCTGAAATGACAATGGGCTGGACATACTGTCAGAAGGACAGACCATTAATAGAATAATAGCTATATACTATATTCACTACTGTTTCACACGTTATATACGTTCTGTGCGTTGTGTGCACATTTGCAACAAAATCATCCTGGCATTTATATATCATATGAATAGGAATAATAATATAAGTTTTAATTATTATATTATCAAGGACTCACCTTGTATCGGCATTCCAGCTTAGTAAGCTTCCTCTTGTATCTTGAAAAATATGTTTATCTAGCGTGTCATTAGCCACGTAGAATCATCGTATTAAAAATAGGCCCAATTGAAATTTGCAACCAGGGTTTAAATTCAAATAAAACACGACTATGGATATCATACAAAGAGAGTGTGAAAGAATTATATACAATGTAATTAAGAAACATGTGTGCCTAGCGTGTCATTAGCCACGTAGAATCATCATATTGCCAATAGGCCCAATTGAAATTTGCGACCTGGGTTTAAATTCAAATAAAACACGACTATGGATATCATACAGAGTGTGAAAGAATTATATACAATGCAATTAAAAAACCTATACCTTCAACAGGTATTGTCAATCTTTAAAAGAATGAATGGATAAAATCAATGACATTACAAACAGACCTCAAATAAAATTTTCGTCCATTATTGAACAATGCCAGACAATCTCTGTAACACGCACACAACTCCACGTAAACCACCGGACATGTTTCGGCACGACTGACTTTCGGCCATTATCAACGGTATGCATCCTGGATCAATGTTCAAAGTTATTATATATCTAGGTCACCTCGGCATCACCTCCGCTATAGTTGTTCTACGTCGACGTTTTCCGTCATCGTTACATATACGTGTATTCACGTGTGAGTCACATCCACGCCATCTATTGGGTTAATTCCGGAATTGCTGTCGCTGTTTTTATTTCGTAAGTATATGTTATTTCTTTTATTTTCCTTTTTGTTGTTATATTTCGTATTATTTTCTTGTTGTATTAGATATTTCCATGGGTACGGGATATCTTTCGGAGTAGACGTATTGCAATTGGATTTTTGGGTTTTCTCAATTGTTATAGCCTCAGACCACAAAATTTGATTATGTTTATTGTGGGAAGTTAAGATTTTACTATTTTCCCAATCTGGTATTAATTCATTTATCATACAATGTTGAATAAGTGATGTTTTTTCTTCTTTTTTAATCCAATTATCATAGTGCTCATTCCACCTCGTTTTAAACCTTCTTTTAGTACTACCGATGTAATATTTGTCCTGCTTATTTTCCTTTGGGTCTATTTGTAGGAATCATGTATACACCTGCCTTATTTAGTGGATTTTTATTGTAACCACTGTTTGTCAGTAATTTAGAATTCATCATCATCATCATTGTCAACCATTATCAATCCACTGCTGGACGAAGGTCTCCCCAAGTTTCCTCCACAACGGTCTGTCTTGTGCCAGTCTCCTCCATGTCACCCCTGCATACTTTCGAATTTCATCCACCCATCTCCCATGTGGTCTTCTTCTGGGTCTTTTCCTGTCCCTTGGAATCCAATCTAAAATTTCGGCTGTCCATCGATGGTCTGTTCTTCTGGCAGTATGTCCAGCCCATTGCCATTTCAGAGATTTAACTCTGATCACGATGTCTTCCACTCTTGTCATTTTTCGGATCCACGTGTTCCTCTTCTTATCTCTCCTGGTTACACCAAGCATGCACCTCTCCATGCTGTTTTGAGTTGTCTGCAGCCTTTGTATGTCTCTTTTAGTTAAGGTCCACGTCTCTGCACCATACGTAAGCACTGGAAGGATGCATTGATCAAACACTTTTCTTTTAAGACATAATGGCATATTGCTCTTGAAAATTATGCTGTTTCTTCCAAAAGCTCTCCAGGCAAGTTTTGTACGCCGATTAATTTCTTCATCAATGTGACCCTCACTTGATATCTGCTGTCCAAGATAAACGTACGTGTCTGTTATCTCCAGCTTTTCTCCATCAATCGATAAATCTTCATTTCTTGTAAAAGCATTGAACATCACTTTTGCCTTCTGAAAGTTCATTTTTAATCCCACTTCTTTACTCTTGTCAGCAAGTTCCTGGATCATACTCTGCAGCTCTGATGGGCTAGTTGCAAAAATGACTACGTCATCAGCAAAACGAAGGTGGGTTAGATAATCTCCATTAATCTTTATCCCCTTGTTTTCCCAGCTCAGTGACTGAAAAACACCCTCCAATGTGGCATTAAAGAGCTTCGGAGATATGGTGTCACCTTGTCTCACTCCCTTTCCAATTTTTATGTGTGTTGTATTTTCAAACAGCCGAATCTTTGCACTTGCATTTTCATAGATGTTATTAATAATATTAATGTATGCATCTTCAATACCGCAGGTTTTCAGAGCCATTGCAACTGCTGATGGTTTCACCGAATCAAAGGCTTTTTCATAATCGATAAAAGCCATGCACAATGGAAGTTCATATTCCCTCGCTCTTTCAATTAGTTCTCTCAGCACATGGATATGATCTATTGTGCTGTAGCCATTCCTGAATCCAGCTTGTTCTCTCGGTTGAGCCATGTCCAGTGTTACCTTCAAGCGGTGTGAAAGAACTTTAGTGAAGATTTTATAAACTACTGATAGGAGGCTGATAGGTCTGTAGTTTCCGAGATCTTCAATGTCACCTTTCTTATGTAGCAGGATCATTGTAGCGGTGTTCCAATCCTCAGGAATCTTTCCTTCATTAAGGCATCGAGTGAAAATTTGGGCGAGTACTGTTTCGATTTCTCCACTTGCTTCTTGTATGATGTCTACAGTAATTCCATCTTCTCCTGGAGCTTTTCCCCGCTTCATGTTCTTGATTGCATGTGCAACTTCTGCTGGAAGGACTGGAGGAACTCTGGTACTGGTATCTTTCGTGATGTCTGGAGTGCATGTATCATCCCTTTCATATAATTTGGAGTAGAAATCTTTCACTCTTGTCAAAATTTCGCCTCTATTTCTTGTTACGGAACCATCTTCTTTTCTCAGTGCCATAATCTGTTTTCTTCCCTTACTGAGATGTCCCTTTGCTATCTTTAGGCTTTGGTTGTTTTCAATTGCTTTCCTCACTAGTTCACAGTTGAATTTTCTTACGTCTTCAGTGATACTTTTTCGTACTGTCTTGCATAGCTCTATATATTCCACTTTGGAAGTCACATCTTCTTTAGTTGTCCTCATCTCTCTTCTTTTTTGCATCAACATTTTCGTTTTTCCTGATAATTTATTTACATGCAACTTGTTCTTAGACCCAGCTAATTTTGTTGCTGTTTCCATAAGAGCTTTGGTTACTTTTCTGTTAACTTCAGAGATGTCCACTTCTTCCGATGTTAGGCCTTCTAAAGCAGAGAACCTGTTCTTCAGTTCCAACTTGAAGGTATTATGGTGTTTTTTAAGGTTGGTTATGTCAATAGATTTTGTTTGTCTTATGAGCTTGCCACGTTCAAGTTTAGTGTTTCTGGCATTCTTTTCTTATAATATTGCTTAGTGGAGGCAAATATGGTATACTTCCGTAGAACAACGTATTTCTTTTTGTTAATCCATTGTTGTGTTTTTGCATATCAGCTCTTCTTATTTTGCGATATAGTGAATCTATCAAGCCAACAGGATATCCAAAATATTTAGCAGTGTCTTTAATCCACTTTATTTCCTCAATAAGGGCAATTTTCGTTGATGAATGTGTTATAGCTCTATTTATAAATGATCTGAACGCTGAAATTTTATATCTCCATGGGTGACAGGATTCATTGGGAATTATAGCAGGAACGTAAGAAGGTTTTCGATATACACCAAATTCTATTTTATTTTGATGCCTAAATAAAGAAATGTCAAGAAAATTAAGTTTGTTGTCAATTTCTTTTTCATATGTTACAACAAACTTAATTAACAACAAACTCAGAAATTGACAACAAACTTAATTTTCTTGACATTTCTTTATTTAGGCATCAAAATAAAATAGAATTTGGTGTATATCGAAAACCTTCTTATGTTCCAGCTATAATTCTCAATGAATCCTGTCACCCATGGAGATATAAAATTTCAGCGTTCAGATCATTTATAAATAGAGCTATACCACATTCATCAACGAAAATTGCACTTATTGAGGAAATAAAGTGGATTAAAGACACTGCTAAATATTTTGGATATCCTGTTGGCTTGATAGATTCACTATATCGCAAAATAAGAAGAGCTGATATGCAAAAACACAACAATGGATTAACAAAAAGAAATACGTTATTCTACGGAAGTATACCATATTTGCCTCCACTAAGCAATATTATGAGAAAAGAATGCCAGAATTACAATATTGAAATTGCAGAAATAGTTACTGATAATTCTAAATTACTGACAAACAGTGGTTACAATAAAAATCCACTAAATAAGGCAGGTGCATACATGATTCCTACAATAGACCCAAAGGAAAATAAGCAGGACAAATATTACATCGGTAGTACTAAAAGAAGGTTTAAAACGAGGTGGAATGAGCACTATGATAATTGGATTAAAAAAGAAGAAAAAACATCACTTATTCAACATTGTATAATAAATGAATTAATACCAGATTGGGAAAATAGTAAAATCTTAACTTCCCACAATAAACATAATCAAATTTTGTGGTCTGAGGCTATAACAATTGAGAAAACCCAAAAATCCAATTGCAATACGTCTACTCCGAAAGATATCCCGTACCCATGGAAATATCTAATACAACAAGAAAATAATACGAAATATAACAACAAAAAGGAAAATAAAAGAAATAACATATACTTACGAAATAAAAACAGCGACAGCAATTCCGGAATTAACCCAATAGATGGCGTGGATGTGACTCACACGTGAATACACGTATATGTAACGATTACAGAAAACGTCGACGTAGAACAACTATAGCGGAGGTGATGCCGAGGTGACCTAGATATATAATAACTTTGAACATTGATCCAGGATGCATACCGTTGATAATGGCCGAAAGTCAGTCGTGCCGAAACATGTCCGGTGGTTTACGTGGAGTTGTGTGCGTGTTACAGAGATTGTCTGGCATTGTTCAATAATGGACGAAAATTTTATTTGAGGTCTGTTTGTAATGTCATTGATTTTATCCATTCATTCTTTTAAAGATTGACAATACCTGTTGAAGGTATAGGTTTTTTAATTACATTGTATATAATTCTTTCACACTCTCTTTGTATGATATCCATAGTCGTGTTTTATTTGAATTTAAACCCAGGTCGCAAATTTCAATTGGGCCTATTGGCAATATGATGATTCTACGTGGCTAATGACACGCTAGACACACGTTTCTTAATTACATTGTATATAATTCTTTCACACTCTCTTTGTATGATATCCATAGTCGTGTTTTATTTGAATTTAAACCCTGGTCGCAAATTTCAATTGGGCCTATTTTTAATACGATGATTCTACGTGGCTAATGACACGCTAGATAAACATATTTTTCAAGATACAAGAGGAAGCTTACTAAGCTGGAATGCCGATACAAGGTGAGTCCTTGATAATATAATAATTAAAACTTACAATCTTATTCCTATTCATATGATATATAAATGCCAGGATGATTTTGCTGCAAATGTGCACAGAACGTATATAACGTGTGAAACAGTAGTGAATATAGTATATAGCTATTATTCTATTATATAATACCACGTAATTTATTTTTTGGTTATTTTACTAACCAAAATCAATTAGGACAGACCATTGATGGACAGCCAAAATTTTAGATTGGATTCCAAGGGACAGGAAAAGACCCAGAAGAAGACCACATGGGAGATGGGTGGATGAAATTCGAAAGTGTGGGGGAGTAACATGGAGGAGACTGGCACAAGACAGACCGTTGTGGAAGAAGCTTGGAGAGACCTTCGTCCAGCAGTGGATTGATAATGGTTGACAATGATGATGATACACTATATTGACAAAAGTCACCGGACACCCCTTCAAAAGCAAATAAACAGATTCGCTGCATTGTTAAGATGTGCGGTACAGCTGCAAATGGTATCAAAACAAGCCTGCAGCTGACTGCAATCATATCGCACTGTGAGGTTAAGTGAGAATGTCATGATGGGAGAGAACTGACTTTGAGAAAGGAAAGATTGTTGGGTGTTATATTAGTAGGTTGTCCAGAAGAGAAACCAAGAGGCATTTAAGCATACCCAAGTCAACTGTTTTGGATGTACTGAATAAGTGGAAGACGCATGGCGTGCCTGAAGAAGGATTACTGCACATGACCTCAGCGTACAGGTGAGTAAAAATGCTGGAACCTTGGTATGTACACATACCATTCGCAGAGAACTTCATTTCATGAGTTACTGTGGTCGTGCGGCTGCCCATAAGCCTTTCATCTCCACTTGGAATGCTACTCATCATTTAGCATGGTGTAAAGAACATTTATCGTGGACTGTAGATCAATGGAAACAGGTGCCATAGACTGATGAATCGATCCATCAGTCTGATGGCCGTGTGTGGGTATGGCGGCAGACAGGGGAACGCTATTTACCACAGTGTACTGTTCCTATGGTCATGTTTGGAGCTGGCAGTGTACTCGTGTGGGGGTGTTTTTCATAGTATGGTCCCGGCCTATTGGTTATCATGGGCAAACCTATTAACAAGCACGTCTACCTTGATATACTGGACAATTATGCCCTACCACCTCTGTGGCAATACTATGGAACCGAGCCTTGTTGGTACCAGTAGGATAATGCACCGAGCTATAAAGCAAGGACTGTTATGGTGTGGTTTGACGATACTTCTGTATCATGTGTGGACTGGCCAGCACAGAGCCCTGATCTAAATCCCATAGAGAACCTATGGAATGAATTAGAGTGGTGCATAATAAGTTTTGAACCAAGGTCTACTACTAAGCAACAGTTAGTGGCAGCATTATGTACTGAATGGAAGCGCATACCTATCGCTGTGTTCCAAAACCTTGTAGAAAGCATGTCTCAAAGAGTCAATGTATGCATTAAGGCCAAAGGTGGACAGACACCGTACTAATGTAGGTCGATAAATGCTATGTTGTGTTTCTCTTCTAGGTGTCATGTGACTTTTGTCAATATAGGGTATATACATTATTCCTCCAGAAGATGAATATGAAACAAGGGTTCACTGCAGGGAGAAATAGAACTGAAATTTTTGGGGAGCAATTTTGCTCCTCAAATTTAGCATTGCGGAGCAATTGAGTAATTATGTGGAGCACTTTTGATCACTGCTTTGCCCTGCCGATCTGGTATCCTTTCCCAGCATTTTTTCTTTCCATATCGCTGTCGCACCGCTTCTTCCCTGTTGTCATTTTCCCATTCCCACTGTCTTTTCTCCTACTGCAAAAAATCATGGATGAGATTGAAGAGCACCTTTCATAAGGGCTTTGCTGCGACGATAGATAAGGAAAGAAACATTTCGCACACTTTTTCGCCCTTCCTCCTATAGCATAAAAGCACCGGTGAGCCTCGAGAGCACCTATCACGGGGGGGGGGGTCACCACTGCAGCAGCAACCGCCGTTTCAATTCGGGTAGAGAATGGTTAGTCGATGCGTCATCAGTTGTGGTTTTGCTCAGTTTTGGTCTTTATATATATATTTCCATAAACTGCATGCTACAGCAAATGTAAGCATTTTTATTAGAAGTGTAAATCTCTATTTGCTTTTATTCTTGAATTCTATTTAAAGCACAAAATTTTATTTAGCCAATGCATTATGCTTATATTTATTCATAAGTAAATATAGCAAAAAAATTGAACATAAATTTGGCTAATCTGCATAGCATTTTTGCAACAACTTTTGGTGACAAAATCGCCAAATTACTACAAAAGAAAAAAAATTCCAGCTTAAATACTGCTCTACGGCTCGGTACACCACTGAAGAATTCATTGTCAAAGGTCTTCCAGCACATGAACCGTCTTCAAGGCGGCAGTCCCCATTTTTAAATCACTGAAACCAAAATCTTGTTGTTCTTTCAGAAACTGCTCCTTCATCTTCCACAGCACAAATTTTCCTACCTGCTGTGGTTAACTTTTTAAAAGAAAAACTGCAACAGCACTCAAATCATTTATTTCTTGCCCATAGCTTTTGACAGAAAATGTTCCAATAAATCATGGCAGTGTATGGTCCTATTTACACCAACTAGATGATACCAGTCTTCCGGCATGCGTTGTTTTTATCTGCATAACGCATACACACCAAGTAATTGCCACAAACAGCACAACTCTTCAAAATGGAAATGGCTTTTGAATTGCCCTAATACTTTTGCCTAAACATATATTCATCTGCAGTTACTGCTGCCATAAAGCAGTTCAATTTTTATGATGCATTTCAAATGCTGTTACGATTGGAAGATAAATTCCTGACAGTCACAGCATGATTATACAGGGTGTTTCACTAGGTAGTTCCCCCAAAGAATCGGTCATATTTTGCAAAGCCCTCTACTTAAGAAATGTGACATATGGTTTACAACACACCTTAGTTGATGGGAATGTAGCACCATTGCCTTTTGGGACATCAGGAATGATTTATGCTATGGGTGGCATCGGTGAGATGGGGTTTGCAGTGTGAGTTCATCAAATGTTTTAGGTGGAAATGGATGTAGATAGCACTATTCACAATAAATGTTGGAAATGTCTTTCACCAACATCCAAACACACTGAACTGCACATTATTGAAAGTCCTCCGCAGCATGTTTGCATCAATAGTCCGGATTATTGCACTGATGTTGCTTTCTAAGTCTTCTAACATGCAAGGCATATTGTTGTAAACCATGCTTCATCAGTGAACCACATGAAATCCATCCAAAATGTTTAAAATTGTGAGTAAAAATGTCAGGAACCAGTGATAATAAAACACACACTTTCAAGATCTGGTTCTTGCAACTCTTGCACAGCTGTCACACGGTACAGATGAAGCAATGCTTTCTTCGCGGCCCTTTGGCAGGTGGAAACAGAATACTGACTTTCTTGTGGCAAACGTCATAGTGACTTCTTCGATAAAGCCAGCCGCCTGTGCTCCATCTCTTCGATTTTGTCTTCCACTAAACAAGGATGTCCACCAATGTATTGGTTCAAAACACTGCTTGTGGTTTCAAATTTCTTCGCTAATCTGGCAATGTAACATTTGTCTGGTGCTTTTCTTCTCCCAAACTTCTCGAGGAATTCATGCTCTATTACCTTTATAGACTCTGTTATCCAATAACTTTTCACAATAAACACCTGCTCCGCAACTGTATATACAGCCATCCTGAACAACATTCAACAACACAGTAAAACACGGGAGATTTCCTCTGCACAGAATTAACGTACTCGGTCATCTGGTGGTGTCACAATGAGTTATCACCTCATCAGTAAAATCACTCCCACGCATTTCTCAAGAATCAAGGCCACTTGTAAACCAAATGTGTTTCTATGTAGAATGGGAAGAAAACAACAGTTGGTTCTTTGGGAGACTACCTAGTGAAACATCTTGTGTTTGGAAGTATCAGCAACACATGGCGCAAGAATTTTGCAATATACAACCTTGCCTAGGAACTATTCACACATATTCTTTAAATTTTGTCTTACATTAGGGTCATTCTATGTCAGATCACCGAGGCCATGTCACCCACTGACTCTGATTTTAATTAAACTTGGCAGGTAGATATACCCGATAAAGATATGGGAAAATCCCAAGTTTCAGTTTTTTAAACCTCATAGTTTTTAAAATACAATGCTCCAAAATTTAGCAGAACACCCACTTTTGCAGCTGTGCAGTAGCATGCCACTTTTTACATAACATGCTGTAGTTTGTGTGCTACTGAATTTAGGAGAAAAACTTTGGAATCACATGGAAAAGGGTTCCTACATATTGAAAACACTTTTCATTTTACCTGAAACACCAGTTAAGTGAGTGCCACCTAGTGGTGAAGTGAAAAATTACAGCAAAATTTAGACATTTTATGGGAGGCTCTGTAGAATATTGCTCTGGCATGAGGGAGATAATTTTTTATTTTATGTTTATATTTAACACATCTTATAACATATTTGAAAAAAAAAAGGTGGTTGTCAGCATATTTTCTCAGATGGTTAAAATGATCTGAATTTCATAGAGGGCTCTCCTTCGACAGTTCAGCCATTTTGTTCTACAAACCTGACTCACCGTTTTGGATTTTGCTAAAAATTAGCATGTAGGTTTACCTAACAAAGCGGCAAATTTTTTGTCTTCCACATTCCATAGTTTCCGAGTTACAGCACTCAAAAGTTAGGCCTAAGCACTCATTCAACAGCAAACTGATCCTGTTGCAAATAATGAAGCATATCATGTGGCAGCTTTTCAACTTAAATCTGTGTGTGTGTGTGTGAGAGAGAGAGAGAGAGAGAGAGTGTGTGTTCACAAGATATAGTTACTCTCACATGCTGAGGGGTAAGAACCTCTGCAAAACAAAAAGAAATAGTTTGTTAATTTTTTACATAAAATTTCAACTTTCCAATTTGCTACCCTGTAGCATACCTTGAGAATAATCAAACATGCAATTCTGTTAATAAATTGCTAGCTAGGTAGCAACAAGATAAAAAAAAAAAAAAAAAAAAAGTAATTTCTTGTATACCATGATTACAAGAATTTTTTTCCAGTTCTGGTAAATTTCCAAATCAAATTTAGAGGCTAACCATTTTTAAATATATTCCTTATAGTTGAAAAAATAAATACCTATATTCTTAATACCTAATAATTTGGACTTAATCTGTAGTTTTTTTGCTCCATTTTTTACAATTGACAAAGTGAAACAAAATCAAATAGAAATTTTTAAGCACTGACTAATTTTTAACTACTTTGAAAAAT
Source organism: Macrothele yani (assembly GCA_039090855.1). Taxonomy (NCBI): domain Eukaryota; kingdom Metazoa; phylum Arthropoda; class Arachnida; order Araneae; family Macrothelidae; genus Macrothele; species Macrothele yani. The sequence continues at coordinate 96,581,966 of CM077005.1, read as the reverse complement.
TATGTAAAATAAATATTTCAGAGTACCAGTGCACAAAGCATCAACAGGAGTAACCATTTTTAGCATTGCACAGAACACATTTCAACATATCACAAGTTTGCTTTATCAGCTGATTTAATCATCACAAGGGGATGTGGGTAGAGAAAATGTTGAAAGATAAGAACTTTCTGAAATATGATTCAGGGAATGGAGTTTATTTTGGGTTTTAAACTTACAGTCAGTGACAGTAGGGTTTTAAACTGACAGGCAATGTTTATTTTTGGTTTGGTTTTCAACTGACAGGCAATTTTTATTTTTGGTTTGGTTTTCAACTGCCAATCAATGTTTAGTTTTGGTTTTGGTTTCAGCTAACAAGCCAATGAGGTTTTAGTTTGATCTTTTGTTTTGGTTTGTTTCCCTAGTACCCTGGTCATGACCAACCCCTTTGGTTTGCCTTTCAGTTAAGAGTTTTAGCTTGCTGAGAGAATAAGATTTAAGTTAACTGTTACTGTTCTTTTGCTGAGAGGGAAAGTTTTCTTAGTTTGTACATATTCTCTTACTGCTTACTTCCTTAGTAATGGATCAACAAAACCTCTACAGTGTTGGGCAGTTGACCCAAACATCATGTCACAAAACATGCTATGTGTCACAAAGGGGACTGAAAAGAGTTAAAGAGATAAGTGAAGTTGATAAGGGAATACTGTGTTTAAGAGCTGAAATAGCAGACTGTGGAAGTATTGTGACATTATGTCTTCATCATGAATACTACTATATAACAAAATTTGAGGAACAACAAAAATCATGCTGCAATCCATTTCAAGTTCATAAAAAATCTGTAAGAAGCTCTCTAAGGATGGTCAGTCTAGGATTAGCAAAAGAATTTATGCAAAAACATGTTAATGTCAAACCTGGGCAGAAGATTCAATTCAATTCATTTATTTTGCTGAGTGAAAAACAAAAGAACAATACTACAGATAAATAAATCAGTTGAAACAATGCCCAGCCAGGAAGCAGGGGGAAAAGGCCAGCCAGGCCTGACAAGGTCCCATTCTCCCCAAATTAGTTTTACAATGAGGGCAGTAGTTTTAAATTACAAACAATAAAGGTATCATTAAGAAAATCAAACAACAACAAAAAAAAAAAAGAAAAAGAAACAGATCATATCTTAATATACGAGTCATTATGTTAAATATAGTTCCCACCACTGTGATCACCAAGCGGAGGTGCCGCAATTCATTATAAAGTTTTTCATTTTTTTTTATAAAGTTATTTAAGGAAGTTAGCTCCGTGGGCGATGAGTTCCAATAATGTGGGCCAATGTAGTTTAAACTTTGCTTCATAGCTTCCGTTTTCGGAAGAATAGGCCTAATATGTGATTTAGTGCGTGTGCATCTGGGGTGTAATATGTATAACATCGGAATGTAAATTATTCTTAATGCGCTTGTACATAATTTTCCCAATGTTGTAGTAATATAATTGGTTAATCGTTAGAATATTATATTTATTTGAGAAAACTCATGTAGTATTATATAGTGTTAGTTGTGAATTTCAAATCAAATTTCAAGTCAATTAATCTTATATATTTGTTTTGAAGAATTTGAAGTTTTTTGAAATTATATTTAGTTGTCTGTCCCCATGATAAGATAGCATAATTGTCTGGAACATGGTATAATATAAATAAATTAGTGTTTTGTAGGTAAGGTTTGTAAATATCAGGCTAATAACTCCAATGTTTTTAGACAGTTTGAGAAGAAGGGAGTCAACATGATGGTTCCATTTAAGGTCCCTATGTAAGAGTTGTAACTGTAGAAATAGGGCTATGAGACTAGAGGAAGCAAGCTCTGAATCTGGTTTAGACATCACAGCTGCACAATATGAAAGTGAAAGCACAAGTGACAACGAATTGGCGCTACTACAAGAATCAGTAGAAAAAGAACAAACACTGGACGAAATCAATATGGGAATGAGTAATATTGGCTGTTCTCCTTTGAAGCTGCGTTCTGTACCACAGCACAGAAGATTGTCATATGGAAAAAGGAAAATAAAACAAATACAATCAAATGTTAAACAAAGTTGCCCGTGTACTGCAACATGATTTTTCAAGTTCTGAAAATAAAGATACCACTGAGACCAGTGCAACAAAGCAAAAGGCCAAAGATTTAGGTAAGCTTGTGGCTCTGATGAAAGAGAAACTTCCCACATTGAACAGGCAAAAAAAAAAAAAAAAATCCATATGCTAACAATGGCACCTCCATCCTGGTCCCAAAAGATGATTATTGAAACATTTCAGGTGTCAGAATATCTAGTGTGTCAATCTAAAAAACTGATTAAGAAAACAGGCATTATGTCACTATCAGAACCAAGGACAGGGAAAAACTGAGCAATGAAACATTGCATTTAATTCAGGGATTTTTATGAAGATGACACTTCTTCTCGGCAGATGTCAGGAAAGAAAGATTTTGTAAGCATCAGAAGCAGTGTTCAAAAATTCCGAGCGACTAGGAATAAGGAACGGGCGCGTAACGTTTGGTAAACGGAACACTCAGTGTGGAGAAATTTTGCCGCATCTTTTTTTTTATTACTTCTTTCATGTTTTTCTTAATTGATTTTTGCCAAAACGTTTTTGCTGCGATGTTCAAAAGCAACATTTTAGTGACTAACACCTAACAGAATTTTTGCTTCCTTCAAACGGCACCCCGTGCACCAAGGCTGTGTCGCCTTGTGGCAAGCTGAGAGGAATCACCGTGAGAACACGTGTGACTTGGAACTCTGCCAACAAGAATGCAGCAGTACGAAGGGTTGGGGAGAAGAGAAAGTTCATCTTAATACACTGTACACTCGTGACCTGCGAGTGTGAGGTCAAGTATCGTAGCTGCCGCTGGACCCCGCGTTCCACTAAAGTTTATGCTCATATGCCAATGTCCCTCTTACTTATGTCGCTTCCCGTGAAAGTGCTCATTTATTGTTTTAACCACAACAGGCAAAGATCGAAGTCCATGCGATTTACGAGACTGCTTTAGAGAGGGAATGGACTACAGAGGCTTTCAACTTACCTCTTCTTTCCACCTCACATTCACGTGTATTGTGCTATTGATTTCTTTGTCAGTTAGTAAGCTGCTCAGAGATCGCGATAACACCTCTACATGCGTATTTCACGCCTTAAAAATGCCGAATACGCTTTAAAATTTAGAATTTTAAACCATATACAATTCCCTTTTATAATCAGTGATTACATCAGGGTTTTGTCATAAAAATCACTTTTTTTTATCAAGAAATTATATGTTAACTTTTATGTCACAGTTTATGAAAAGAAGTGAAAAGCGACGTGTTTTGATGTTCGTTTAATTGCCATTTCAGGGCTGGATGGCGGGATTTCCGCTGAAACAAAGCTGTTAAGTGAGAGTCTCCCGCCTCACGAAATTTTAAGAAAAAATATACATAAATATAAAATCTTGGGTCCGTTTTTGGATCGCTCGCAAAATTTGTGCATTAAAAATGTATCCTTTGTAAAAAATATGTGATTTAGAAACGTACCGTTCAGAGTTCCAATAATTGCAATCGAGTACATCGGGAACATAATCAGTTTATGGACCCGTGAATCGGCTTCTATGCGTAGTCATATGAGCAGTTCATTTTGCATGTCACAGACTGACACGAATCAGGCATGAGATTGTTCTTCGGATTTGCGGAATTCCACATTACGGTTTATACTTGAGAGCGATGAAAAAACAAAACAACTGAAAACAATGTTTTATTTTCGGAGGATTGGGGGGCTCATTTTCCGCCAGGGGGCGGTATTCCATTTTTCAGAACTTCCGAAAACGAAAGCTAAATGGAGTGAATCCCCTCCCCCCGCAATCGTAATTTGTTTTTCTCGCGAAGTTTCCTCTGTCCAGTATTGTTTTTAAATATCAATTTATTGCATAAATGTTTGCATTTCAGCTTGAAAGTGTAGACAATAGTTTCCGATAACAGTTCAACGGAGCGAAAAACAACAACGCCTTTTTCAGATATGTGTGACTTGCTAACATTGCTTAAAAATTTGACATTGATATTTTGCAAGAATATGGTAGTGAAAAACGGTGCAAAGAGTTCATTGAACATATTCTTCAAGTCATTCAAGTCATAAGAGATCTTTTAGCTGAAATAAAGAATTGCTCCCATGTTAGTCTTCTGCTCGATTCTTCAACAGATGCAAGATCAGTAGAACAGCTCATTCTCTGTATGAGATATGTAAAAGATGAAAAAGTTAAAGAAGTGTTCTTGACTATTGGAGAATTAAAAATTGCTACTGCAGAAGATTAATCCAATAGGCCTACCGTGGCGTGATAGTAAGTGGCTTCTAGAATTGTGCTGATGGTGCAGCAATGATGGTTGGTCGTTCAAATAGTCTTGCAGCAAATGAAAGAATGTGAACCACTGGTATTTTTCTTCAAAAGGTATTCGGCATGTTCAAGGACATCACAGAAACAGTGAACCTGTGTACGAAACTGATACTGTCCTTAAGAAGCAGAAGAATTAAAGTAAGTTATCTTCAGCACTTATGTAAATAGTTTTCTATTAAAAGATGTAATTAGTAAAAGTTTTGTTATGTACATAGATTTTCTATTAAACATATTTTTGAGAAATGATTTGTTGGTAATTTTCACAATTTCTCAGATTTTGTCTAATTTTCTTCAAATTGACTTGATATTGAAGTCAATACTGTTTCTTTTATTAGTACATTAATGCTTATTAAAACAAACTTCTGTGGACAAGTTTAATTTTTATTACAGCAGAACTGCTGATTATTAGCAAAAAATCAGTCTTCAGTATTGTAGGAATAATCAGGAGAGAACAACAGCCAAATATTATGTAAACTTTCTTAATCCTTTATCAGTGGGACAAGTATATAATTATATGATAACTTCCATCCTAGGAAAGTATTTGACAAAATATATCACAGATTTATGTAGAAGTCTGTTTCATTTTTATTAATTACACTAGCATATAACTGTATTTCTTTTATTCTCTTAAATTTTAAACCTCCTGGCATTTGGTGATCCAAAAAGTGTGTGTGTTTCCCCAACAAACCAGATTTATAATTTCAGCACTTTGGAAAATGTATAAATATTACTCATTTTCATCCTATTATATTTCTCAGGTTTGGCTTTATATTTCAGGCTCATTTATTATTTAGATCCATAAAATGCATACTTGATAATTGACGGTGGCATTTCTTTATACCTCAAAGCTGGTTTCCGCATTTTTTTGTCCTATGTCGATTTTCAAAAATGAGTACTTTGATTCGGCTCCTGATTTTTTCAGCTGGCACCTAAATTTCAAAATATTTTTTGACCCCTGATCAGAAGAAATCAGCATGTGCAGAAGAAGCTAATTTTGAGCAATCTTAAAGAACTGTATAGCTCTTTTAAACAGCAATATCCTGGCAGAAAGGTTGGATTTTCAAAATTTTGCAGTGTAAGACCAAAATGGTGTGTTTTAGCTGGTGCTGCTGGTACTCATTCTGTATGTGTGTGCACTATACATCAAAATGTTATATTACTTCTGAATGCTGCTCAGTTCAAGGAATCATATGAAACACTAATGGGCAGAGTTGTATAAAAATAAAATGTATCTGCGTACACAACCATTGAAACAGAAAACTTGCTGCAAATCTGCGAATCACACACACGATAACAGTAGAATAAGATAATTTAAAGAAAAATTAATAAAACAATAAATAATTATTAGAACATTACAGATTTCAGTGAGGACAAATACAATTGAATGTGCAACAATTTGTGCAAAATAGACCTTTAGGGGAAAATATTAAAAATATTGAACTATGAACCTCAGAAAAACAAGAGACTAAAGAAAATTTTTTATGTCCAGTAAAACAGTTCCATTAATGAACCTTAAAAAATTCTGAATAGCATTTTTAGCAACTGAATTCAAAAATAGTAGACTTACAAAATACATAAAGAACTTATTTTAATTGAATAACTGGCAACTTCAAGAAGAACCTGGCAATAAAATTTAAATTATTTCTGTGTAAACAAAACTTTTGATACAGTTCCTATACATTGATAACAGGCCTTGAGAAAATCTGGAGGCCAGAAAAGTCTGTAAAAACAAAAGAACTCAGAAGATGTGAAAAATAAGTGAAAGTTCTTCAGATTAAAATAGAATTAAATATATTAATAGTAGTGAAGCCTTGAGTAACTGTTTTAATTGCTGTAAATAACATTTTATTTTTTTTAAATCTACAAGCAAAACCTATCTGCAAAATTTGCTAATAATTTGGAAACTGTCCACGTATGGCGTACGCGTGTACTTCTACATTCTACTACTCTGCTAATGAGTTACATGGTTTGTGACTTGAAAGATCGTAACTGCATGCTCAGATACTGCAAAAACTGCCCATCTACAGATAACTTTTGGAAAACAAAATTTGAAGACTATGATGAAAATGATACCATAGGATTCAGTCAGTGGGTATCAAGTGGAAGAACAGAATTAATTAAACAAACTTTAACAATGGAAGATTTTAAGCAAATACTATTGTTGAAGATGGAAAAACTTATCCCACATGCATACATTGCGAAGGAACAATCCAAGTTTCTAAAGGAACTCAAAGAAATGCTTATGCCAGACATGGCAATTGTTCTTATGGACTTCAGTGAGAACTACTCATTTGTCATACAAGATGAGGCACAAGGCTATCATTGGACATCAGATGCATGTACAGTTCACCCAGTTATTATGTACACAAGAGGTGAGACACAGTTGCTTGAAATCTCCAATCACTGCTTCTTTTCTGACGATCTGGACCACTATGCTTGTATGGTGTACAGAATTCAACAAACAACAATGCAGTACATCAAGAATAAATATCCAGAAGTTGTGAAGATTCACTATTTTACAGATGGGTGTGCAGCACAATATAAAAATTGCAAGAATTTTTTGAATTTGTGCAAGCGTGAAAATGATTTTGCAATATCTGCACCATGGTCATTTTTTGCCACTAGCCACAGGAAATCAGCTTGTGATGGTATTGGTGGTATAGTGAAACAAATTGTAAGCAGAGCAAGCCTGCAACAACCTATCAAAAATCAAACCACAAAACCGATGGATGCCTTTAATTTATGTGTTGCAAACATAAAAAACCTTGAGTTCCACTTTATATCAAAGCCTGAAATTGAAATTGTACGAAACAACCTACAGAAACGTTTTTAGAAACATCAGTTATTCCAGGAACCAGAAGTTTTCACTATTTTTGTCCACTTTAATCAAATACCATAGGCATGAAGAGGATAAGTAGAGATGGCAAATATTGTTTGATATTTAACTTCATAAGTAGCACTGAACTTATAAATCAGCCACAGTTTCACACTCAATGCTATGTAGCATGCATATATGATAACTGTTATTTCAGTATATCAGTGATATTGAAAAGGATGAAGACATGAAAATCAAGTTTATGCATCCACATGATCCTGCAAAGTCATTTTACTGACCACTTCATGATGATATATGCTATGTGCCTATGCAGCATATATTGTGTACAGTGCAACCTCCAATGACGACAGGCACAGCCCAAGCATATTATTTTCGTAAAGAAGACACAAAAGCTGTTCAGATTAAGTAGTGTGCAGCACAGAAAAATTCCATACAATTAGAAAAACTCCCACTGAGGCATGCATCGAAATAAACTGTAGAACAATATCTGTTATACGTGTAACTGAATATTATAACATTCAAGCAAGGAATGAATAGCAACTTAATATTAATATGCAGGTGATTACAACTTATTCCACCAATGATAATTGCAGTTAAATTTTAAAAAACAAGTGATTTTTTCCTGTGTTTTTTTTTACAGCTACTTGAAAAATGGCACTTATTTTAAATATATGATTTTATTTCTTACTCATCACTTCAGTTTAATTAACTGCTAATAACAGCATTTATTCATACTAAACACTGTGGTTACAGGACCGAGCTCCTTATGGATCTTACGATTAAATTAAAAGTATTTAAATGTTTGGATTTATGAGCCAGCACTGCACTCAGTAACTGCACATGTACACATGTTTTCAACTTAAAAGGTACCATATAATAGACTCCACAAGTTGAAACAGGATCAGTTTGCTGTTGAACAAGTGGTTAGGCCTAACTTTCGAATGCTGTAACTCGGAAACTATGGAATGTGGGAGATAAAAACTTTGCAGTGTTTTGCAGCTTTGATAGGTAAACCTACATGCTAATTTTCAGCAAAATCCAAAACGGTGGGTTAGGTTTGTAGAACAAAATGGCTGAACTGTCGAAGGAGAACCCTCTCTGAAATTCAGATCATTTTAACCATCTGAGATAATATGCTGATAACCACCATTTTTTTTTTCAAATATGTTATAGGATGTGTTAAATATCAACATAAAAAATTTATCTCCCTCATGCCAGAGCAATATTCTACAGAGCCTCCCATAAAATGTCTAAATTTTGCTGTAATTTTTCACTTCACCACTAGGTGGCACTCACTTAACTGGTGTTTCAGGTAAAATGAAAAGTGTTTTCAATATGTAGGGACCCTTTTCCATGTGATTCCAAAGTTTCATTCTCCTAAATTCAGTAGCACACAAACTACAGCATCTTATGTAAAAAGTGACATGCTACTGCACAGCTGCAAAACTGGGTGGTCGGCTAAATTTTGGAGCACTGTATTTTAAAAACTATAAGGTTTAAAAAAATGAAACTTAGGATTTTCCCATATCTTTATCGGGTATATCTACCTGCCAAGTTTCATTAAAATCCGAGTTGGTGAGTTACATTTTGAAAAAAAAAAAAAAAAAATCGGTGATTTGACATGGAATGACCCAGTAAGGAAGTTGCTATACGGAATAAAAAAAAACTTTCACTTTTTATTCATTTTACATAACCTTAAAAATATTTTAAAATCAGAAAATAATAATTATACCTTCATTAATTAAAGAACAAAAAACTGCTAAATAAGAATAACAATACAGTCTGTTAACTTTTCAGATTCTTGTTTTACCACAGAGAAAGTGAGAGCTTGTTTTCAAGTTTTGCATTGAAATTCTAAAATGAACTAGCCAAAAATTACAGAATTCCCTAATTACCTTAGAAAGTGCATATTTTCAGAGGAGCACCAAAATCAAACCTAATACTGTTAAAGAAGAGAGAAAAAACAGAAAGCCACAAAGCTCAAGCAAAATTAATTTTCATATATATCAAAGTTATTTTTCTTTTACCCTCTGCTCTAAAGAAAAAGGTAATAAGTCACGAAAAAATAAATAAAATGCTCACCCCAAAAAACAGGAGAGCATGGAATTGCTGGGTCAATTCTACGCTCAGCCATTCTTTCTGTGATGACTCTTGAGAATATAATTCAGTTGACTAGAGTAGAACTAAGCTTCTTGGAACAGCAAGGTCACTCACTGGTTTAGCACTGGTAGGAGCAGAACAAAACTACAAATAAAAAGGGGAAATATTTTAAACTCTGTAAATATTGGTTATGACTCTTAAGAAACTTTATATATTAAGAATGGCACTATTCTGGCAACTGAAGAAAAAAAAAACATTAAACAGCTATAAATTCATGTATTTGTTAGGTCAAATAACAAAAAGAAAAAATACATATTTGCATTTAAGGGTATCAAACCAAATTAACTGGGGGAGGCATAAAAAGAATAAGCCTAATGTTTTCCATTTTCAAAGTGTCTTTCACAGTGGGAAAAACAGGAAATATGACAGGAAAATTTCCTGCACAATTTGGAATTTGAATCTTTCTTTACAAGACATTTTATACTATCCTACAAGTCCAGACAGAAAACCAAAGACAATGAAAGAGAGTAAGAGCATCACAGACTTTAAGAATGAAAGATGTAGCCAAATACAAGATAAGCCAGAACTTACAAAAAAAAAAAAAAAAAAAAAAGCAAACAAGGCTAGCACCCAGCATGAGCCACTGGACTGGAAGCCATCATGATGAGTACTTGCGAATCAAAAAATAATGATATCTTTTTGGTGCCATTACTCCTGGAAATTTGCATTTGTTTATACAGAAAAATAAAAATGCTGAAATGATAAATTATTATGCACACCCAGGTGAAAATACACAAAGCAGCAGGACAGCAGCAAATTGCAGTGTGCAGGAAAACTGGTTGGGGCTATAAATAGAGTGGGTGAGTATGCACAGGAATACATTCCGTCAAAGACCAGCACGTGTCGAGGACGAGACTTAAGTGAGTTTGATTGAGGTCAAGTCGTGGGAGCCAGGAAGACTGGATGTTCAATCAACACAACGGTGAAACTAAGAATTTTACGATAAACCGTAGCAAGTGTGCACCAGGGAGTACTTGAAATCTGGCAAAACTGCTAACAGTCAGATGAAATGTGGCCGTAAAAGTGCATTGGATGATCAAGGGTGCCAACGATTAGCCCGCATTGTACAGACAAATTGGAAGGCTTGTTTGCAGCAAATCACGCCACAATTTAATGAAGGAGCATCCACAAGCCTATGCTCAAAGACAATCTGTCGACACGTGGCACAACTCGACTGGGGCAGTCGACGACCACATCGTGTCCCGATATTAACAGCACAGCATCGCACGATTTAGCTGCAGTTTGCGAAGGCCCATCGAAACTGGAGCATGGATGATTGGAAATGTGTCATCATATGATGTAACGAATCCCCTTTCGCACTGTATCACGCCGATGGCAGGCAACGTGTGTGGTGTAAACCACACAAAGCTATGGACTCTGCATGCGAAGTTGGGTTATTACAGGCAGTTGGAGGTGGTGTAACTGTTTGGGCAGCTTTCACGTGGTCCGGCCTGGGTCCCTTGAGTCTTCCATCACTGGTTCCAGCTATGTGCAGCTCCTCGCCAACCATTTCCACCCTTTTATTATGTGCCTTTGTCTGAACCAAATTCTAATCTTTCAACAGGACAACGCTCCACCCCATCGGTCCCGGCTAGCGACCGACTGGCTCCAGGAGCATAGCAGTGAGCTTATCACACTCACATGGCCCACTCTCTCGCCGAACATCAACCCCATAGAGAATTTATGGGACATATCAGAACGAGCTGTTCGTGATCAACCATCCTTACCTACATCTCGTACATCTGTTTCTATTTACAATAAAAATGGATGTTGTGATGATATTTAAAAGAATTTCTTCAAATGTTTAAATAAGATTTCCTTTAACATGAAAGTGTTATCACATTCTTAGCATTTGCTTTTATGCAGTTCAGTGGTGACTTTTTTTACAAATTATGGTCGTCTGTGAAAAGATGAGAAACAAACTAATTAAATAAGTGTTGTTATCAGGTCTGATTCTGGAGGGAGGGAGGTATGTAAATGACAGCCACTTTTGGGCTTACATGGTGGTGGGAAATATCAGATTGTTGCCTGCAAAATCTTATGAACATCCACAGGGTTTGTACACGTCCTAGAAATGTCCTAAAATTTTATTCATTCTTGCTTTTTTGTACCCGTGCGATGTTAGTAGGCGAGAATTTTTCTGCTGATACAACTCATGCCTGATAAATTTCCTTCCCCACCCACTTGCAAAATGTTGGGGGCTGTTGGTTTTCTTGTCTGTTAACAGTACTGAAGATGCATTACTAGCATATCTACTATTATATATATATATATATATATATATATATATATATATAAAAACACAGCAACCAAAAAAAAAAAGTGCTTATATTATCACTTGATCATCTGTCCACTAAAGTTTAAAATTGGTGATTTTTTTCAAGTGGCCATTGGCCAGTGGGTGGACAAAATCTAGTGGCCACTTTCCTTACAGCTATTTCGTGTTATTATATACACATTTTATCACTGCACTGTATACCTTTCACTTATTTAGACATAGTTAAATTTAAGCTTAGTAGTTACAAGGGCTCACTGCCCAGTGCAATTAAATGAATAAATATAATCTTAAAAGTTACATTTTTCTTCAACCACATCTACCAAATTTTCCAGACAGTTTTTATTGGGAAGTTAATTTAATCATTTTTATTTGGTCTCTCGCTATGTTCACAAATAAAATCTCTCCACCATAAATTGATAGCAGTGGATGGGTCAAAATTTTCAAACAGTACTTACTTAATTGCTTACTTTATTTAATTTGCTGTATTTTCTAAAGTCATTCTTTGCATGAGCATTGTCTTGTCATCAATGCTTGCATTCTCTTAACTTCTGCATTGTTTGGCATAACAGTCAGCAGTATTGGGTATTTCAACAATTTGTGCTATGACCTTCATGTACTAAAATTTGCTTGTTTTTTTTTTTGTTTCTCTAGCAGTTTTTATAGTGAGGTATTGATGGTCAAACATGTTCAGACATTATGTTTCAAAGCTGCTTCCATTCTGTTAATTTTTTCTTTTCATTCCATTTATTCTTGGTTAGGTTCTCCTTGGTGTCAAAATAAAAACTGGCTGTATAGCTTGCAAAAATGAATTGGGTATCTTATAGCAGAATCATTTTGTGGTACAGCTGAGATTGGGAGAAATGTGATATCAACCTGGTCACTTTATTTTACAGACTCGCAATGATTCCTGACCACTAACAGAATATATTCAGTAATTTCCTGGGTTGTTCTAATAAACATTACATTAAAAACATTGATAAACCTCCACAGGTGTTGAAAATATAGTCATGACGAAATAAGAACACATGCAGAGTATCCTGATTCCATCGGATTCTGTCCGGTTTTCGAACCCAGAGTCAGGTTTTTTTTTTTTTTTGGTTTTTTTTTTTTTTTTTTTTTTTTTTTCAGAAACCGCTCAGTTTTGGTAGAATTTTTTATTGATTTGTAATTTTTTAGTCACTACGAAAATTGTCAATCACTGCGGAGTACGGGAAACATCGAATATACTACGGAAATAAAAAAATCTGGTAGTTGTTTTTTTTTTCCTTTAGAAAACGTTGCTTTGGTAGAATGTTAATGATTTGTCTTTTTTCCCTGTTTGCCCACCTCAGATCTTCCAAATGCTACGAATTCTCTATAGTCACTACGGAAATCGTCGATCGCTACGGAATACGGGAAACATCAAATATACTACGGAAATAAAAAATATATGAAATGTTATTCAATCATTTGTGCAAAGTTTATTTTTATGTTTCCAAATTCTAACATTCATCAAACATTTTTGGGACTGTTTATTGGATGTTTTTAAGTCGCGACATTTGTTCGATATAATTTGAGCATCTTCATGCTGTTCGTCGCCTGAAAATGATTGTTTTAACATGGATGAAAATGTTCCGTAGTTTTCTAAATTTTGAATTTTTCTTAACCCCAAGATGCACCTTTCTTTTCACTTTCTGGTTATATTCTTTTCTAATTATGTTTCTCGTTTTTAATAGCTTCAGTAGTAGTGAAAAAGAACAACTTCGTATTTTAAAATTTTTTTCTTGTGAAGTGCAGTTTTTGTTATTTCTAACAGCCTGTTCTTCAAAACCAATCAATACGGAAAGTGTTTTCCCTTTTCCGCTTTTTTTAAAGCTAAATTTAATTTCAAAATCGGTACTTATTCTGCCCGTGATGGAATCTGACTTTTCCGCGACCCATAAAATGACTATCACGGCAGTGCGAACAATACAGTACTGATTTTTTATATATGATTTCGCTGAAAAACTTGTGTTTACCCATTCATTAGTAACCTTTTACCGTATTAAGGGGCAGAGAAGAGTTTTTTTTATTTTGTTTAAAGCCAACTTCACACGTGCAAAGGAAACGTGACTCTGCATGGAAAGAAAGACTGCGCGCTGCGGAGGAAAGTGAAGTCCCGATTTTCTACCTGTGATTTCTTTTTGTAAACAAAAGGGAAAATGCTTGCCCATTTTGTTTGATGATAAGCAAGAAGTGCCTAAGCAATAGAAAATTCATTTTCAGAGGAACCAAATTTTAAAAAACGAGCTGCTGAAGACGAGTTGTGATGTCACAGTTCCATCTAAAGCCGCAGGTGTTCGTCCATTCCCGATATGGTTACTTTGCGCATCAACTGAAGTGGAAAAACAAACAGCCACCCCCGTTTTTGAAGAGTGAATCTATAAATAGATCGTACCCACTTATTTGTGGAGGAAAGGGCTGTTTTTCACCGTGCCTGAGTTGGATGATTTGAAAATGCATTTCCTATAATAACATGAGTGTTTTAAAAATGCAAATTAATTCCTTAGCAATGGAAAAAGGCAAATTTTCGAGCATGGCGACTAAAGTTATTTTTTCTACTGGACATTTTATATTACCCAGTCGCCATGTGGCGAGCACTAATTTTAATCTTTACTGTCCGCCCAGGGACACCATATCTCTGTGACTATTAGTTCGATTTGTAAAATTCTTTTTGTATTGGGAAATTTGAGATGTGAGAATGACGATCCTTGCTTTCCATTTTTTTTTTTTTTTTTCTGATGCATAAATTCACTGCTAGAGGGTGTAAATGCAGATCCTGTCGAATTCAAAATACATTTTATTTTTTATTTCATATATTTGCTTCTAAATATCCTATTGAAGAAATTCTTTTTTCTTTGGATGCCATTTATATCAATGACTATTTTAGTTATATAGTCTTATTTTCAAGTAATCCATAGTTTTTCTGCTTGGGAGCATAAAGGTAAATAGCGGCTTTTCCGATATCTCTGCTCCTAAAAGTTCGATTTTAAAAATCCTTCCTGTGTCGGATACAACTCCTGACGGGAAATGTTTCGCATATAATTTCTCAATTTTAGCAAAGAATGGTTTGGCCACCAGGGGCATAAGTGCTTATTTCCGCTTCTGATGTATTTGCAACAAAATCTGAGCTTCTGGAAATGAGTGAAAAAATTCTTTCGTGAACTGATACTGTTCTGTCACTTTGCATAACGTTTCCAGAATACCTCCTGCTTAAAATAGTGAATAGTTTTCCCTGCTGGGGCGTAAATGCATATATTATTTTTGTCAATATCTTTTTCTATGAATCTGATTTAAAAATTATTTCTTTGTTGGAGAGCATTTTCAGTGCGAAATGTTTATTATATAATTTCAGATTTTTCTTATCGCGTAAGTGTGCCACTAGAGGGCATCAGTTCATATTTTCATTTACAGTAACATCTGCAGGACTAAAATCCTGTTTGAAAATGTTTTTTCCCGATCAGATACTACTATGAAAACTCCTTGTGTGTATTTTCTTCCCAAAACGATTGTCAGGTCCCGCCGAGTTCGATCTGCCACCAGGCCTTATTGAATCCGAATCTCTCAAACGGGCGTGATGTAGGTTCTTTTGAATGCCGTTGAGTTAAACTCGATCGTTGAAATATTGGAACGTGTAGTGAGCAATTCTTAAGACCTACGATAATGAGTTAGAGTAACTCCAATAACAAGTCCTTGGTTAGACAAGACAAAATTAATAGATGAAAGAATAAGTTCTGTTCGATTGGATATCTCCACGTGCCAACAGGTTTCCAGCTAGCTAACACTTCACTCACTAAACGATATACCTGAAGACCCTCCGCCACGTTGACTTGAGTCGTTCCGTCTAAAACCCGGCCGATCTCTTATCGCCAAAAAACCCTGACTATTCAGTCACTGAAAACGTAAAACCCGAGAGGTCTAACAGACACTCTCTGCTTTAAAACACAACATCTTACTCAATGGAAGGTGAAACACAAAAAGCCTCTCTCGTCGCTAGCAAACGTGTCGCTTCCTTTTATATCCTTAATCTTCTTTCCCCCTTTCCACCTCTGGAAATCCTATTGGTGTGGAGTTAGCCGTTCTCCGGAAGTGGTGACCTTTGACCTATACATCAGACCCCATCGACCAGGTCAATAGATGCCTCTAATCACATGCCACCTTCGGCATTACATAATCTGGCATACAAAGGAAATGTGCCACATGCTTACACCTGCGTTTGAATTTACATTACATTGCCTTTGAAATGAGAAATAGTTACAGGAAACATTACCACATCGAACTAATTAGTGGGGACCAGACTCTGTCACCTTACAATGTGCAGAACAATTTTGCTACTAGGGGTGCAAATATTTAATTTTTTCCCCTTTAATATCTGTACTTCTAAATGTCCAATTTAAAAGATTATTTTAACACCAATGAACATATGGAACATTTTAAGTTTGTATTTAAGAAACATTTAGGTTTGTATTTAAGGAACATTTTAGGTTTGTATTTAAGGTGGTTTGTAGTTCACAATTCTGCCGCTAGGTGGAGTTTGTGTACTTCCATTCGCAGTTGTATCTCCGTGTCTAAAAACCCTATACAGAAATTTCTTTTTTTACTGTATGCCATTTGCTACAATAAAGATGGGGAGCAAATAAGATCCTTTTTAAACAATGCACAACTTTCCCCCTGGGGGGGCAAAACCTTTTTCTTATTCTTTGAATAAAGCTCATGTTGAGAAATGGCTTCCTAGTTTAATTGAATTATTAATCTAAAGCAACTTTTATGGGAATTTTACTAGGAAAATTTTTCATTAATAGCAAATTTTCGGAGAAAACTCGTCTTCTTCAGGCTGTCTTGTTGTTGTCACCTTTTTCTTGATATCTCTGCTTTTGGGAGATTTATTTGAAAAGTTCTTTTTCCTTTGCATAGGTTTTTTCCTATGAAGAATACATTTTGCCTATTTTCAATATTACCATTATGCAAAATTCTTCCGCAAAAAGGCATAGAGTTATATCGTTTCCTTCTATGTCTCTTCTTTTAACTGTTTGATTTGAAAATCAGTCTGATATCTTCCTTCTGCTCCGAGAAACTTTTTGTGCGCCACTTGTTAATTTTCGTAACATACTTTTTTGCCACTGGTGGAAGTAAGTAGCTGATTCTTTTTATTTTTCTGTGGCTTATTTTGACTGTTACTGAAATTTGCTAATGGATACTTTATGTAAAAATTTGCCACAAAATCAGATTGTTATCTAATATCAGAAACTTAAATTTAGTTGTTTCTTATTATTTTCTGAGCTAACTAATCACTTCCCATCTGCTATAGTTAGTTTTCTAATCATACCCAGTTAAACTGCCTTGATCACTGATGAATGTAGCTGTACATATAAATATAAGCCCTTGGATTTAAGGTTTTCCCATTATTCTCTTTTATTTAATTTTGGAAATGTGTGTGCACACTTTATTTTCTGGAGTAGAAATTTAAAATATACATAGAGCAACAATATTAGAAGCTCTAGCATCAATATGATGTTGAAAATTCTTTCCCTAAATATGTGAAATGTAACACAAATTCTTGCTCCCATGAATATTTGTTTAAGACATAATAACCCCTTTGTTCTATTTGGAAAAAGTTTC
This sequence comes from Macrothele yani, assembly GCA_039090855.1. Lineage (NCBI taxonomy): Eukaryota > Metazoa > Arthropoda > Arachnida > Araneae > Macrothelidae > Macrothele > Macrothele yani. Next base: position 96,564,691 of record CM077005.1, on the reverse strand, counting down.
AAATATTTCACCTATCCATATTCTTAAATTTCCAATGAAAGCATTATACCAAAATACATACATAACGTTTGTGGTCTTGATTCCACTGCCAACCACCAATGTAACGTTCTCTGCCGCTATTTCACTTCGGGCAACCAATGTAACAACCGTGGCCGAGCAATTTATTATATTTCTTTTCTACCGTCATTTGACGTTGTTCTTGGCGTGAAGACTGTATTATATATGGGCATACACTTAAACAATTCAAACCAATCACATTCGTACACATAAATAATGTGTTCTATGACTGCACTGACTGCACTAAACATTTAATTAGCTATATAAAAAAATAACAATGGCACATATACGAATAAAAATTAGTTGTCTTCTGAACATAAGTGTTGGGTCAACTGTGACCTAAATCTGTTCCCACTAGATAGTTTTAATGAACTTAAATTCCACAGTTCAGTTCTTACAACATTACCAGTTCCTCAACTAATCGCGTAGCAGATGTAATATCAAAAACAAAATGTTTTTACTTACATGGATGCTGCGCCAAGAATAAATCCAAATTGTTACCTATTACATCAGGGCTGGAAAATTACCGGGCGCCAGGTCGCCCGGGAGCCTAGAAATTTGGTCCTGGCACCCAACTTTTTTGTTCTTCAAATTTCGCAATTTGCAGTCATTACTTTGAGTTCATAGAAGCAAAATGTATCTTCAACAATTTGTAATTTAATAAAAGCAAACTGTGAAATTTTCTGCTTTGATCGCATTTATAAATTCTGACACAGCTTTTATATTGAACCGTGGGTTTCAAGCAGAAAAATGCGACGAAATCCCGAGTCACGTTACTAACCTGTCAGATCGCGGAAGCATGGAAGATCACACTATTTGGTTTAAGCTGCCGGCCTGGGAGCAGAAACAGCGAGAAGTGTCTCAGATTCTCGGAAAGGTTTGCAGACTGTTTTTCTATTTTCTTAACATTAATTGTTCTTAAGATTTCTTTAAATTTTAAAACAAAAGAAGGAAAATTTTTCACACATTTTTAACGTTGGTTCCCGTTTAAGATGTAAAGCTGTAATTGATAGATCATGCAGACAACTATAATAGGTAGATTGCCCCCTCCCCCATTTTATTTTAGCTTTCATTTTTCCATATTTTTCAAACAGATAACTTCAACTTACAAGATAAAATTGCTTTTCTTGAGCTTTGAATCTCGGAAGCGATATTTTTATGCACTTTTAGTGCTGGTTAAAAGGGCATAAAACATTTCGGAAGCTAATGGTCGCAATTCCTTCCTTCCTTTTTTGCACGGAGGCCTAAATTTTAATCTAACTGAAAGTTAAATTAAGGTGATTTTTTAAATTTTATTTTTTTACGAAAGCCATACCATATTTTTAAAGCGTTTTCTCCGTTTCCGCGGCCATTGGCTTTCCGTAAGTTGACATCGCAACTTTTTTTCCCTTTTGCTTCCAGAAGCTTCACTTCAGTATTCAGTTAGATTGATCTTTTTTTTTTTGTTCTTCCTCTTTATTTTTTTTAAACCATATTTTTACACATTTTCATAGTCTGTTTTATGTTTTTCACGGTCGCACATTACGAGGCATTCCAGAAGTTGATCAGTTTTTGCGTTTATTGGCTTCAGATAGCTTCATTTCAGTTAGATTGGTTTGTTTTTTTACAAAATCCATATTTGTTAAGAGTTTACAACATTCCCTTCCGTTTCTGCGGCATTTTGGAAGTTGAAGGTCACATTTTATTTTATTTTATTTATCTTTTTTACTTCCAGATGGCTTTATCTCGTAATTTTCCCCCTAAAACCACATCTTCCACACCTTTCTGTATTTTTAACACCCCTTGCTTTGTTTACAAAGCCGCATGGTACTCCGGAAGATGACTGTCACAATTTTTTTTAGCTATTATTTTCTTCCAAATAGTTTCATTTCAGATTGATAAGGTTAAAAAAGTTTTTTTTTGTTTTTTTTCACATTCTTTTTTATGTTTAGATTTTTATCAAAACTATAGGACCCTGAGATTTATAGACCGAATTTGAATTTCATTTAGCAGTAAGTAGTTTGGGTAGTAGGCAGTGCTTTATATTATTACTCTTTGTTCCGACATCATCACCATGCATTACGTTTGTTCAAGATACTTTGAAATTTGCTTTCTTTTCACCTGGCTCCTAAATTTTGGAGCTGGCTCCAAGATCTGGAGCTTATTTTTTCAGCCCTGTATTACACGGTAATGTATCCACACACACCGCAGTCATGCGGCCGATATTTTTGCGCATGAAAATCCACTAATGCAGCTTTCTCGTGGAGGGGTTGCCCTGATATCGCTGTTTCGCACACACAAACATGTTGTTGTTGATAGACCTTCGACACACCTCCTTGGCGGCATCTGTTTGGGGATGACCGTGCTAACAATTCACTTTGGGTTTCCAGTCAGAGTTCTGAATCTTTGCATCGCTTCCCATTGGAGCGACCGACATCCAATCGCCGTCTTCTTAACAGGGTTTGAAAAAAAACGGCTTTTTTTTAAAACCCAGCCCACTTGGGGTTTATTGGGTTTTATCGGGCTTTTTTGAGTACTGTTGCAAAAAAACAAAGAAGCGACATTCAATGAGTAAATTCTGTCTTAAAAGCATAAAAGGGCAAAAAGAATCTTTTGATAAAAGAGTGGCTATTTTTTTTTTTTTTTTATGCTGCTAACATATAATTCAATGCAGCAGAATTGGATCAGTTTAAAATTATGATTGAAACACTGAGACATGGACATCAACCATCCTCAGCAAAAGCCATTGGTGGAAAACTGTTTTATACTGCAGCAGAAGAAACTGAATCTCAGCTTTCAGAAAAAATAAAATTAGGCAGTTTGACTCTCAACATAGATGGTTGGTGCAGTGTGAAGAATGAGCCAGTCCAAGCTATCAGTGTCCATACCAGAACAGAGTTTTTTGCTGTATGCTGATGATACTGGATTAGAAAAGAAAACAGCAAAATATTGGGCTTCTAAATTAGAGGCAGCCATAAAGGGAGTGTGGAGAAAAATTTGGAAAACCTTTTTTGCCATTGTAACTGAGAGCAAAAACAAAATGATAAAAATGTGGAAAATTTTAAATGAAAGATATCCAACTCCCATAACATATGGATGCTCAGCACATCTGTTGAATTTGTTAGAAAAAGATGTTTCCCCAAAGACTGTTTTAAAGCAGATTGTGGTGGTGCAAAAATATTTTCATAACGTAGGCCTGCCTACATCAACCACACGGATGGTTCAAAGAAAAGCCTGGCGAAACAAGGTGCAACTTTCTTCCTGATTGTGTTAAAACATTTGTGGGCAATTAATTATCACAAATACAGAAAAATATCTTAAAAGCATATTTAGGAATTTGATCAATCTATTTAAAAAATCTTGGATATGAAGCTATGAATCTGGAAAAGCAGTTATCCGTTGTTGCTAGCACACTGGACACACTTCAGAGAGAGACACAATGTCTGTTTCAGTTGCTGTTGAAATATAAGCAGATTTACTACAAGAAATCCTCAATCTAGATTTTTAAAAAGTTTGAACAAGCAATTCTTGCACCACATTTTCTAGCAAACCTCATGGATCCAAAATACAGAGGTAAGAAACATAACCAAGAACAGGAGAGTATTGCAGAAGAGTAGATATGCAAATTTCCCCGATTACACAGTCGAATAATATGACCACCCCGGAATCACTGTGTACTCACCCAGGTGTGTCACAGAGTCTATGTGACAAAGTCAACCACACAGAGATATAAGCGGCTGGCCAGGACAGATGAGCCATAGTGCGTAATGTGAGCACAATGGGCAGATGTAGTGATTTGATAGCTGTTCAAAAAAGAAAGATCATTGGTTACCACACCAAGGATGGAAGCATCTGAGAAACAGCAGACTTTGGGGGCTGTTCAAAAGGTGCTGTAGTATGGGTGTACCAAGATTGGACCACCGGCACACTGAGTACCTCCCGACATCATAATTGTGGAGCCCCAAAGGCCATCAACCCCAGAGGAGAAAGAATGTCACCTCCGTCAACTTGTAAAGGGCAATCTACACGCAACAGTGCAGCAATTGACCATGCAACTGAATACTGGAGTACCCAAGTATGTGTCCCAGATAACAGTAGAGTGAACCCTGTTACGCACGAGTCTTTGGAGCCGACGCTGTGTCAAGGCACCCATGTTAACCCAGGGCCATTGGCAATGATGTCTGCAGTTCGCATGGGACTACAGTCACTAGACAAAGGAAAAAAGGTTGCCTTCACTGACGAATATAGGTTTTTACTCTACCGAAGTGACATGCCGTGGTGAACATGGAGTCAGACCAGGTCTACGCCAGTTGCCAAATGGCGACCAGATATTTCGTAGTGGCTAGTAATTTTTTTAGTGTAGTAGCCAATGATGGCGAGTAGATTTTCCTCCCCAAGTGAGCAACTATTTTGTCCAACTTTTCTCCCCACTAGGATTCGGCAATGTATCGATACATCGCGAAAAACCGGTGTGAATTTATCATCGATGCTACAGTGTTTCGACTGACGAAACTGCGATTTTTCACCACCGTGATGTAAATGCTCGCGATTTAATCGCCATCGCGTGCCACCGAGCCGTGACTACAGTGGCTAGAAGCATGAGCACGTCTCCAATGTAGTTTCTCACAGTGTCTCGTTCCAGACACTACATCGGGGGATTGCTCATCGGAAATTCGCCTGCCAGGGGAGTAATCGTGGACATTATTGGGGTAGCGACACGATGTTAAAGCATGTTTCTTATCGGGCCTCCGTGCATCGACGATGCTATTAAGAGGCTGCGTGTTCCATGCGTTGGATCTCGGAAATTCACCACAGCTTAAGAACAATAGGAAGTATGTGGTAGGGTTTGTTTTTTTTATGTGAATATGACATTAAAATCAGATCAGTATGGAAAGTTGAGCGTTACGAAAAAATGGGCATCGAGTTTGGTCTAATAATTTCTATATTATCGACGCGAACCAAACCAACCTAGTGTCATTCTATAGCTAAGGGAACAAAGACTTGTTAGTGACCTTGAGTTACCATGCAGCAATAGGGGGGGGGTCTCAAACGAAAGCTAACGTCGATATCTGTCGATTTAAAACACTAGAAGTGAAATCAAACAGAAATACATCGAACGTAGTCCACGCGGAAGAGCAACTAGTCATCTTTCGATGATGAACACTGCAATGTCCGCGGCAGAACACATGAGAAGTATCGGGAGCGAAAAGAAAATTGCTGCGGCGCAGCGCAATCACTTTGGCGGCAGCGAAGCACGAGCCAATTGATGTGGAGCATCAGCAGTAAACCTCATAAAAACCAGTTATTGGGCATGTCTGAATAGTGACACTTTAAACGACTTAATGATGATTAGATGCAATGGCACTTCAATTGAAGATTTTTATCCTCAAAATGCTATTTTAATTGTGGTGGGCAGATACCTTTGATGGGAAGATCAGACACAGTACGTATCAGTGGTAAACTGTATCAACATTATTAGTGCCACTTTATGTATATATAACCTAGCCTTTGTCCCTTTGTTTTAAATACTATTAAAAGAAATCAGACATCTAAATTCAATGGACTGGTACAAAAACTGTATCAGAAACTAACTTAAAAATAAATTATGTATGAGTAAATTAAGTTAGTAAGAGTAATGATAATACAACACTGAAAACAAATTATCAAAATAATCAATCATTTTGGAACAAAAGCATATGCAATATTGGCATTCAATCTAAGGATCCTATGCAGTAACTGCTCTGCATCTGTTTTTATGAAGTTAATGGGGAAGGTCTCTCTCATTAGGGAGAGAAAGGAGGGGAAAAAAACATGCACCCATTTAATTTTATAGAAACGTGAGTAGAGCAGTTACCGATTTTTTTATTATTTTGTTTTTATTTTGTATGGCCAGTAGATTTTGTCATTTGGCTAGTAAAATGTTTTTATTCCACTAGCCACATTGGCTAGTAGAAATTTCAGTAGTTTCGCAAGGGCTGAGTATGCTTGTCGGTCAAGTACAGGCCAGCGGTGCGAGTGTGCATGTCTGGGCGATATTTTACTTGTATACCCTGGAACCGCTGGTACTACTAGATGGGTCCCTGAATGCCAATGGCTACCTGTCCATTCTTGCAGACCACACATGCATCCCTTCACATTGGACGTTTATCCTGGTGGTGATGGTATCTAAAGGACAATGCAACCTGTCATGTCGCTAAAGCAGTGCATGACTGGTTCCAGGAACACGACAGTGATGTCTCCGTTTTCCCTTGGCTGGCGAAATCGCCCGACCTCAATCTCCTAGAGCACTTATGGGACTATTTAGATCGACAAGTTCGGCGTGCCGACCCACAACCACGTAATTTCCAGCACCTCCATGTTCTGCTGCAGTACGAATGGGCACATGTGCCTCGGGCAACCTTCCAGGGCTTAAATGAGTCCATACCACACCATCTCACCACTGCCATCCCATTATTAGGTAGGTGGTCATATTATTCTGATACGACCGTGTATTTGCCTGGTGTAATGGCTTTCAAAATTAATGATACAGACTGTTACCTAACATCAATGATGAAAGAAAGTGTCATCAGCCAATTTTCTTCCATAAAAGGATGGCAAGCCATGGCAAAAAAGTCTGAAAGGGTTCAAATTCAAAATTGCCTGCAGGATTTTGTAACTTTTTTGTATGCCTACATTCAGCACCAGCTTCATCTGCCTCCATTGAGAGAAATTTTTTTAAAGTTACGAAATAGGCTTCGGATAGAGAAAGCCACAAAACTTGTTAAGTTTATACCTTTTTGGATCAAAATTTCCTGTAGATAGGGGTTTTAGCCAGAAACAAAACTACCAGAGATTACATTAATTATTTAAATGTGGCTGTTTTACAGAAAAACTCTGAGGTTTGAAAATATTGGAAAATTGTGTACTATGATAATTTCAGACTGCTTTTGAGGTTCTAGTAAAACACAAAGTAAAAATACTTTATTATTTGTACCATTGTTTAATTTTTAGGCTATCTTTGTAAATAGTCAAAAACCCTTGCAGTTTAACATGCCGCACACAAATAATATCTCAGGCAAATTTTATTTAAAGATAATATTTTAGTTAAAAGCTAAGTATGTTATATTCTGTTTCTCTATTATTATTTTTCTATAGTATGAATAGATAATGTTGGTCTATTCTATAGTTACTCTTTATAGATGGAAAGCTATTTATATGCAACAATTTATTATTTTCAGGATTATTATTTAATTTTTTTATTTCAGATCAGTTGCCTCATCAGCTGATCTGAAAGAATTATTCTGTGTTGCTAAATAATGAAATCGGTCGACCATCACCTTTGAGAAAGAAAGAAAGTCTAGTCTAGTCATTATTCCTATTGTTATAATTGTAAAAGAAAATATTTTATTGGGTACTGATTAAATTTGGAATATTGCAGAAGAAAAAATAGAATCTAATTTTGAAAAAAAACAAGTGGGTTTTTTCAACTGGGCCCACCCAGGCGAACCCTGCTTCTTAACTACTCCAAAGCGTCGCTTTTCACTGGGCCCACCGGTCGCAATTACTGTATGGTTTAGCAGCACAGGCTTTGCTGCTTTATCAAGCAGATATAAGCATTCCGCTGTCCCAATGGCAATCTTGCCCATCAAGATAAACTCCAAGTTGCTGAATCTCCACTTCCTAAAAAATGCGGGAGGTGCCTCATTTTCCCCAAATCACATAGCAGCTCCAAGTTATCTCGCCTTTCACATCGGAGAGCGTACGAACAACTGAAATTTCCTTATTTTCACGCCAAAATGCGCAATCTTGTTTTTTCGCGCAGACCACACAAAAAGAGAGCAATTGTACCCAAAAATGCTGCAAACAATTGATGAATTTACGATAATTCGCTCACCCTCTTGTCCCTCATCTTCATTTAGTTTTACAAGTGGCCCGCTGGTCTCGCATCGATACATTCGTTCCTGCCGTGTTCAGACTACACGTCAGCTGCGACCTGCGATTAGTGACCTAAAAGCGCTAACTCCGACCACCCAGCCGGTATGAGAATTCACCTCTTTTCTGTCCTATATACCCAGATAAAACTTTCTCTGCTGTTCACTTTTGAACTCCAAAAATCCTCTCACTTAATTAATACTTAATTTCAAACATCCACCACGCCCATTAATTCCTGAATTAATGGCGGAGGGTGGTTCGTAATGTAGGAAATCAATCCTTATTTTGCTGTTTAATCTCATGTAATGACGTAATTGTTCATATGCTATTATGTTTTGTTTATTCAAGTCAAGTGAGATGTGTATATATCACGTCACGCATTGTTCTCATGACAAGCACTATTGATGTACATGCTGTAACGCCAAAATTAATCTTCAGAGCTGTTCTTGCCTTCGAGGCATAAGGTTGAAGTCAGTAGTCATAGCCGTGTTCTATTACTATTTTAAATGTTTACAACTTATGATTTTTTAATGATAATAAATAATAGATTTAACTACTCAATTATGTCTTTAGTTTGGTGATATCTCACTGTGCAGTGTATAGCATTTACAATGCTCCATAAATTTTCCCACACCTAACAATACATACCACTAACAGTAAATATCTTACTGGAACCCAAAAATGTTTGTTTTTCTGGGTGCGCATTGATTATTCACACTGAAAGTTCCATAGTAACAAATAAATATCCACTAATGGGTCTAAATACTATTGTGTACCTCTTGATCCATAGTCGATACGAAGCACATTCTTGGTGTGTCATTTACTTGTTTTTTGGTATTATACCATACTGATTTTGAAAAAAAAAAAAATCTTTTTGTACTTTGTCTTTAGTACAATTACTGAAGCAAATTAAGGAATAAAAAAAAATACTCAAAAATATATAGGCAACACTCTTGAGATGCATTCACATACCACACAATCAATATACGAAATACTATTCAGTGTTCGAATTACCTGGTGGTTTTACTGGCCTTTCCATCGGACCGGACCACTGAACCATTTTATTACTGGCCATCCTGGCCAGTAAATTTTTTCTTCTAATTTGTCACATTTTAACTCATGAATTTCTATATTTTTTTCTTGTCATAAGGTTTTCTTTTCAATACAGACATTTGACGTGGAATAGGAACATCAAACAGAAGTCATCACTCTTTCCACGTTTATAAGTGAGTCACGGAAAAATTCTCATTCGCCGCCACCGGGAATCGAACCCAGGGTCTTCAGTTACGCGCCGGACATGCTTCCACTGAACCACAACAGTCTCGAATACCTCCAGACTCGCATACGACTAACTGCCAAGCCACTTCGCAGGTTGCTTCTTCGAGCCTCGCACAATGCTGGGGATTCACCAAAGATGGTAAGCAGCAACGGAACAAATAACTAGAAGGTGAATGAATAATTAATACAGACATTTGACATGGACTAGGAACATCAAACAGAAGACATTGCTCTTACCATGTTTATTGTGCGGGGCTCCAAGAAGCAAACTGCCACACTTGGCAGTTATTTGTATGAGAGTCTGGAGGAATTCAAAACCACTGTGGCGCAGTGGAATCATGTACAGCGCGTAACTAGAAGACCTGGGTTCGATTCCCGGTGGCGGCCAATGAGAATTTTTCCGTGGCTCACTTATTAACGTGGAAAGAGTGATGACTTCTGCTTGGTTTTCTTTTTATGCTGCAAACTAGTAACAGATTCATGTGATACAGGATAACAGCAAGTTTTTTATCCCACTTGCTCAGTAAATAACGGAAGAAACAGCACACACAGAAATGCATTTTTCCACTTCTTCTCTTGTAAGAGCAACAGCTATTCTTATGGACTGGAAGTAAGCACAACAAATGTCCTCCTCTTCCTTGCATTCACCCCCATCCAATACTACTGATTTTGAGGCATGTAAGCCCTTTTGAATCTAGTAGAAAATATTTTTCTTTTTTTTTTCCACCCAGCCCATACCAGTGAATACAGCAGATTGAGTCATTCCATCTCAGCTCAGGCGGGACATGTCAGGTGACCATTTTAGATTTGTTCCAAAAAATTACAGTAGTTACAACTATTGGAGACATAAAATATCCTGAAAGGAATTTCCTAAAAAAAAAAAAAATTCTCCAGCTACAGTGTTTTGAAGTTTGGCTAAAATCTAGTGATCTTTGAAAAATGGGGAAAATGCTGTATTTTAAAACGAGCGCTGCTTCTAAACTATTTAATCTATTCACTTAATTTTTTTTTTATTTTGTAGCTATTGAATTAAATTTTAACTTGGCATAGTTTGAATAAGCCTGACTGACATTATTAATACGGGAAAAAAACATTGCAAAAAAAAAATGTTTTTTGCATTTTCGGAATTTTTTTTCCTACTAAATAATTATTTTTCAGGTAAGTATTACGGATGGCAATCTGAAGTCCCTCAATGGAAGTTTTACAGCAAATTTTATTTTAAACCTGGGATGCATGGCGTCCATAAAATTTAATTTTAAGTTATGCGGAAGTTCAAAAAAGCTCAATTTTTAAATGACATTAACTCAAAAACCCCATTTTTTAAAAATCTGATAATCTGTCCATTTGATGTTCTCTTAGTTATTAATAAATTGCTCATTGCAGAATAGTGTATTTTTGGCTGGTTAATTTTATATATTTTTTTAAAGATTGCACATTTTCAGCCTTTCAGCGTTGCTGCATAATACAGCACAAAATGCAATAGATTGTCCATATTTCACTGAAAACATCGTTTAAATCAGGTTTCAAAGTTAAAACATAGGTTACTGGTGTTTGATTAGTACAATTACATTATATTTTGAAGTTCAGCACAAAAACATACACTAAAAAATGTGCGGAACATAACATTATTATACTATAGCATCACAGTAATTCAATAACATACTTTTTTTTTTGACACTTGGTATTATTGCAATTTTTTTATTAATTTTACTTTCATAAAAAAATTTTTTTTCATAAATAGCCTTTTAGATGATAAACAATTTCTTAGCAGTATATTAATAAAGTTACCTGTAAAAGGTTTATATAGAAGGATTAGGCACAGTAGATGTGGTTGATTTTTCTCAGCTCCTGTTGGGTCAAAAGTATGGAGTCATGCAGATAGTCCAAGTGGAGTAGGATTCCTTACTTTAAGCAGCATATTTTTTAATGGCATTGGACATTCATCTTTCTTCTTTCCAGATTCCTCTGGCCACTGGAACCCTTTAGTTGAACCGTGGGGATGAATAAATGACACAGTAATGTCATTGAGCTCTCGAGATATATCTGTAATCTGCTCCATCCACCAATTATTGTCATAAACACACCCAACAAACTCACCTACCTGGAAATCACTTACTGAGTAATGTTTTTTCACCTGGCTGGATGTTTCAACTTCTTCAACTTGATGTTTAATCGTATGTCCCATATAAGACTTGTTATTTTTAACCAACCAGCAAATTTTTGATTGTATTCCTACAACAGGTTTTACATTAGCCCCCCCCCCCTTCTCCATTCTTCTTCCTTACAAGACCTGTAGGTTTGAACAGTTTTACCTTCAAGAATCAGTAGTGTTATATTTTGTAAAAGATGAGAAAGTTCAGCAACAAATGAAGCTGCATCTCTTATGGCTTGCACAGACCCTCTTTGGAGATTAAACTTTGCTGCATAATGCTTACATAGCCCACCTATATAGCATCACAACTTTTACCATGCCCAGTCGCTGAAAAAATCCACTGTTTTTCCTCAATTTGATTATTTTTAGAAAGTCCATAAATTTGGTATTTAGTTTTGAAATGTCTAGCAGCCCCATCAGAAATGTAAACAAGTGATCTAATATTTTTTAACTGGCACAACTTAGAAATTTCTTTTTTTATAATCTCTATAGCACAGAGAGTGTCAGCTGTGTCGTGAACTGTATCATCAGACACTACAACAAAACTTTTTATCTCTTTTTCAAGATATGCAACACATGTGAATAGTGAAATCTGAACATTTTGCCAGTGGTAACTTTGCATTTCATGAGACAGTATCACTGTCCAATTTTCAGCAAAATCAAAATGTAAAACTAGAATGTCAAAACTTTCTTTCACATAGATTTTTGCTTCAGCTATTCCTTCTCTTTGGATTTTCCTGATTTTGCTATGAGAAATTGCTTTCTTCACCCAATGTCTTACATCTTGCAGAAACTTTTGGACAGATACAGATTTTCTTATGAGATCACCAGCTTCCCAAATAGCAAATGTAACTTCTTTATTCAAGCAAGGAGTTTCAACTGTCACTGCTTCTGTGCCGGGGCAGTCACCACACTCTTGGAGCCAACAATCTTCATTGCTTATTCTGTCACATAAACACTCCTGTAAAAGAACTTCTTCCTCAATTCATGTGTTTGTTATATTTTGGAGAGCTGTACATATAAGTTTCAGATTACTGCAATAAATACAAGTGCATACTTCTTGTATTGGCTGAATTTTGACCCACTTTGGACGCAGAGTGTAAAACTTTGAACGACCAAATTTTATATTTGGGTTGTCTCTTTTCATTAGCCTGTATGCCTCTTTGATTGATCTTGTCATAAACCTTTTTAATTTTCTCACCATTATCATCTCTAACACAAACATTTTTGTTTGGACTATCCCTAGTACAGTCTGTACTATCATCTAGGTAGTATGACAATACCAGAGCTGCAGCTTCTGTAGACAATGGATGCCCACTGTAGGAGTCAGGTTGAGCATAGATTCCCTTTTCTCTTCTAACCTTGCGTGATTTATCTATGAGGTACTTCGATACTGTAGGTAACTCTCCCTTCAAATCAGTTTTACTAACAGTCTGTGGTAGCAATGTCAGTAATTGCACTTTTTCAGTGTAGTTACAAGTATGAAGTGCTGTATTAATATTAGAAAACTACAGATTACAAGTAGAACAGTCAGGCTTCTCGAGAGAAAACTGACTTGAAACACTAACTCCATATATGTCTTCTAATTGCTGCACAGCTGAAGTTGTTTGTGTTTTCTCTAATGTCAACTTTTTCCTCTTCAAATAAGCTTCTCTCCTATCCTCCCTAACTTCTAAAGGGGCTTTAAATGGTGACACATTAACATCAAGCATTGTAATACTGCCATTTAAAACATCCACAATCTCATGACTGGGAATGAAAAAACCCTCTCTCTGATGTGGGAATTTATTCTTCAGTTTCATTTGCACATTCCAAAATTTTTCTTTTGCAAAAAGCCACACAATTGCAATACAAATAATCATTTCTATTTACAGAGACAGATCTTTTGAATTTCATCACCTAAATCACCAACACCACAGAACCTAACAAGCTTAGTTTTGTACACAACTCTTTTGTGTCTTTTAATGTAGTCCACACATTTAACTCTCTCAGAACTATGATGATCAGATATAAATTATTCACTGAACAATATTGAACATCACTCATCAACAGACAAGAGACAACTGGAGTGGGAGAAAGGTGGGGAATTAGTAAATGGACATAACAGCTGCCGATTGGCTGTTCAGTGAGCAATCAATGGACATGTTTGTACTTGCAAACGCCTGTCATAACCTGTTGTTTCAGAATTGTGGCTTGTGCAAATTCATTACAAAATGCTATAAATTTATGAGGAGTATAAGTAGAACAGTGGATGGTTACAAAATTAACAAGTTTAACAAAATAAATAATTTAAAGTATATATAGAGAGAGGGAGAGAGAATGAGGTTGCAAATAATTCCCCTAGAAAAAAAATGAAACCAGCAAGAACATACTGCCATGTTCTGCAGATATTTTTTAGTATATGTTTTAGTGCTGAACTTCAAAATATAATGTAATTGTACTAATCAAATACCAGTAACCTATGTTTTAACTTTGAAACCTGATTAAATGATGTTTTCAGTGAAATATGGACAATCTATTGCATTTTGTGCTGTATTACGCAACAATGATGAAAACGCGCAATCTTTAAAAAAATATATAAAATTAACCAGGAAAAATACACTGTTCTGCAATGAGCAATTTATTAACAACTAAGAGGACATCAAATGGACAGATTTTCAGATTTTTAAAATATGGAGTTTTTGAGTTAATGTCATTCAAAAATTGAGTTTTTTTTTAACTTACGCATAACTTAAAATTAAATTTTATGGACTGCATGCATCCCAGGTTTAAAATAAAACTTGCTGTAAAACTACCATTGAGGGACTTCAGATTGCCATCCTTACTTACCTGAAAAATAATTATTTAGTGGGAAATTTTTTTTTCCAAAAATGCAAATTTTTTTTTTATCAATTTTTTTTCCTTATTAATAATGTCAGTCAGGCTTATTCAAATTATGCCAAGTTAAAATTTAATTCAATAGCTACAAAAAAAAGTGAATAGATTAAATAGTTTTGAAGCAGCGCTCGTTTTAAAATACAGCATTTTTCTCATTTTTCAAAGATCGCTAGATTTTAGCCAAACTTTAAAACGCTGTAGCTGGAGAAATTTTTTTTTTTAGGAAAATCCTTTCAGGATATTTTATGTCTCCAATAGTTGTAACTACTGTAATTTTTTGGAACAAATCTAAATGGTCACCTGACACATTTTGGTACTGTCTGCCTGAATTAGGATGGAATGACTTAGTTCTTGGTTACTGACACCAGATCAGATGCAAGCCTGCTTATGTTTCTGTTCCAGGGATATACTGGGGGGAGGGGGGCAATAGATGTATGTAGGTCCTTTTTTTGTAAATAAAAACCTTTGTATAAAACAGCGTTCCCCGTCAGACTAAAACTAACATCATGGGGAAAGTGGGAAGAATAAATAGTGAGACTGCAGTAAGAAAAGGGAAGCTGAATCTGAAACAATACAAAAACTAAAAAAGGGCTGCTAATGTATTAGGTTGTTGGTTGGTTAGTTTATTTTAATGGCGCAAGGGCCATGGGTGGCCAAAGTGCGCCAAACAAAAGACATCAAAATAGAACAAAATCAATAAAACACGTACACAAGGGTAAAAGTGAAAGATGGAAATGAATGCGGTAAAACTAGATGAGTTTAAAAAAGTCAATTTCTTTAAAAAATGAGAACACTGCGGTCGCAGTCCTCACCAATGAGAGTCTGCAACGTAGCTGCTCCTTCGTCCAACATTAGGTTGTCGGAAAAGTCATGATGTATTTTGGCACCCGATGGCGGTCGGGCGGTTTTGGAAGTACTAGAGGCATGCACAGCTCTGTTATCGCTATGGCATTTGACAGGTGCCAGTTCTAGCTGCAGTCTAAAAGGAATAGTGAGCGAGTTGGTTGATTTGCGGAGATTTGACATCAAGTTGAAGATAAAAGACCAAACTGTGCATTTTCGCCATATTTTACTCTTTCACTTTCGTAAAGGGAAGAATGTGCGTCAAGCTTGTGAAAAGTTGCGTTAAGTGTACGGTGATAATGCTCTACAAGAACGTCAGTGACAGCGGGGATTCGCAAAATTTCGTGCTGGTATTTTGACCTCAACAATGCTCCTCGGTTCGGGAGGCCAACTAAGGTTGACGACGACCAAATCAAGGCACTGGTCAAGTCAAACCCACGCTACACGACACGAGAGATTGCAAACACATTGCACATCCATCATTCAAGCATTCACGATCACTTGAAGAAGCTGGGATACGTAAGCAATCTCGATGTGTAGGTTCCTCATGAACTCAAAGAAGCTCAATTGACGGCGCATATAAACATCTGTGATATGCTCATTAAACCTGAAGAAAATGATCCTTTTTTGAAGCGACTGATAACCGGTGACAAAAAGTGGATTGTGTACAACAATGTGTTGCGCAAACGGTCTTGGTCCCGACGTGGTGCTTCGCCTCAAACAACATCCAAAGCAGACATTCATCAGCGGAAGGTTCTGATCTCAGTGTGGTGGGATTTTAAAGGTGTAGTGTTTTTCGAGTTCCTACTATGGAACCAAACAATCAATTCGAATGTGTACTGTCGGCAATTGTACAGTTTGAACGAATCCGTCATCCAGAAACATCCGGAGCTCGTTCATCTTAAAGGTGTTAAGTGTTCTAGCACGACAACACGAAACCACACACAAGTTTGATCACCCGCCAAAAATTATTGGAGCTTGGGTGGGATGTGTTGCCACACCCAGCATACTCGCCTGACCTTGTGCTGTCAGACTTCTACTTGTTTCGCTCTCTTCAACAGTCCTTGCATGATATAACAAATTCAGATGAGGCTGTAAATCAGCACCTTGTACACTTTTTCGCCACAAAAGACAGGTCCTTCTATGAACGAGGCATTCTGCAGCTCACTGACAGATGGCAAAAGGTCATCGAACAAAACAGGCATTATATCGTTGATTGATCTTTTTCTTTCTATCAATAAATGACCTTCGCAAAACATGGTTAAAATAAGTCACGACTCTTCCGACAACCCAATATGTAGATTTTTGTGCTTATGGTGCCCGACAACTGTCCTGGAGTCTGCTATTTTCTACATTTTTTTTTTTTTTTACGGACCAGTGGGCATTTTAGCAGACCAGTGATTTGCAAGTTCTAGTGGTCCGCTGGGCCAGTAGAAGATTTATTTCTAATTCTAACATTGCTATTTATATTTAATTATTTTGCTAATACCCCATATATTAGAAACATGTCCAATATCGTAAGGTTTAAATTAAACATGCAACAATGTAATAATACATTTAGGATAACTTACCATTTCATGGTCTTGTTCCCAATTCCACATTTCCAGCACGTGAGTTGTGATCACAATGTGCATGTTCCTAGAGGTAGCATGGGGGCTCTTCATTTTTCTCAGCTGAAGTCATTCACTTTATTCTATTCTATTTTTGGTCATATAGGGTTTTTTTTTTTTTTAAGGACTACTACACAGCATCTCTGGAAGGAGAGGGGGAAGAAAAAAAACTATAAGACCAAGAATAGAATAGAATAAAGTGAATGACTTCAGCTAAGAAAAGTGAAGAGCCCCCCATGCTACCTCTAGAAGCATGCGGCATTGTGATCACAACTCACGTGCTGAAAATGTGGAATTGGGAGCAAGACCATGAAATGGTAAGTTACCCTAAATATATTAATTATTTTGATATATTTTGATATATCAAAATAATCAAAATATAAATAGTATTTCATATATTGATTGTGTGGTATATGAAAGCATCTCAAGAGTGTTGCCACATTTATGCTCTAACTATAGATTTTATACCTCTATAGTTTTCAGTATTATGGTTTGTTTTTTTTTTATTATTCTTTAATTTGCTTCAATAATTGTACTGAAGACAAAGTACAAAAATAAAATTTTCTCAAAATCTGTGTGGTATAAACACACACACACACACAAAAAAAAATTTGAAAAATATATACATATTTTCAAACCGTTCTTAGCTAACGTGCTTATTATATTGAATTCAATTAATAGAAACTCACCTTTTCAGGTTGACGCAGGCACACAACATTTCTTCAGTTATTGGAGTTCGAGCGAGGCAGTATAGCGGGTCTGCTGGAAGGAGGTTGGTCCTTCCATCAAATTGCCGACTAAGTGGGACGAGAGGTATCAGCTATGGTAAGATGGTGGCGTTGGTAGTTAGAGGTGCATTCACACACTCGCAGGTGTGGTTCCAGAGATCACAAAGTTATGGACGCATGAGAGGACGGCGTTGGCAGAGTGGATGGCTATGGCGTCACAAATTCGACCCTCTGTCATATCAAGTGTGTCTACCATAACGATACGGAATCATTTGCTGGACGCAGGACTATGGGAAAGCATGCCGATGACACAGTTACCACTGACTCCTGGTCACCGTCGAGCACCATTTGCATTGGTGTCAAGAACAAATTTATTGGAGGGAAGAATGGCGGTCAGTGGTCTTCAGTGATGAAAGCCAATTCTGCTTGAGAGCGTCTGATGGTCGTGCATGTGTCCAAAGGCGACAAGGTGAGCGGCTTCTGTCATCGTGCATCTGCAGACACATAGGCCACACGCCAGGCATCATGGTGTGTGTGTGTGGGGGGGTGATGAGCTATCACTTTTGTGCAAGTCTGGTGTTTACGGGGTACACCAAATAGCAGTATATATGTCAGCAACATCGTGCAGCCGGTCGCCCTGCCCTTTTTTTTGTGTGATCCCAAATACGATATTCCAGCAAGATAATGCCCGCCCACACTCCGTCTGGGCAACTTAACATGTTCGTCAAGCTGTGCATCAACTGCCTTGGCCAGCACGCTCTCCGGACTTGTCTCCAATAGCGCAGGTCTGAGACTGGATTGGACAAAGACTCTTCAGCGGACCCCGGCAAGCAGCGACCATCTCTGAGTTATACGTCCAAGTTGGAAGTGCATGGAATGTTATCCCGCAGGGTGATATCCAGCATTTGTATGACAGACTGCATGCCAGATTGGAAGTTATATTGCTGCTGGAGGAGGTGCAACACCTTAACACGTTATTAAAATATGCCTTCTGTACACTGCAATACGTATCAAAAGGTAAAATAAACATTGAATCACTTCACACGTGTGATCACTTTTCTCTCTTAACAAGTTGTTGATATAACATAAATCTGATAGATGCAGCTGCAATTTTTAATGTTCTTTTTTCATTTTCTGGCAGTGTATTTGCCTCCAAATACGGGACACTAAAAGAAAACAAAAATTTCCTAAGAAAGAAACTGTTCCACTCAAAAATTAGAAATTTAAAACTAAAATCTGCGAAAATGATGTTCTTTCTACCTAATACATCAGTATTGCAGCCTATAGACCAAGGTATCATTAAAGCTTCATAATTGCATATAGAAAACTGTTCCTGTGGCATGTTCTTTCCCAAAGTTCTTTTTGTGAAAACAGCAAACAGCTTGCCAAGTCTGTCAATGCATTGAATGCAATACAGTGGATAACTATGGCTGTTAAATCCAGGGTTCATTCTAGGCATTTTTCGCTGGGCGGCGTGCCCTGCCCGCCTTCAGGTTTGAAAAATTTCACCCTACCCGCCCTCACGCTAAAATTTGCTCTCTACTGCCCTTAAATTTAAAAAAACCCCATCCTGACCGCACTTAAATGGAAACTGCAAAACATGCGCGGACCTGCCTTTATCAATCCTACACTGCTGTGAAACCAAAATAGCGCACCCACTCCATATTAACCTCTCATCTACGTCTAGAAAGTCATAATGACTTTCTTTTCTTTTTGCTCTTCCAGATGGCTTCACCTCAGTAAGATTTATGAAGTTTTTTTAGTTGTTTTTTTTCCCAGAAATCACTTTGGCACATTTCTTATCGTCCCTACTCCGTTTTTATGGGCATATTATGTTGTGGCATTATGGGAACTGATGGTTGCAAATTTCCTTTTTTTAGCTTCCAGATAGCTTTGTTTCAGTTATATTAAAGGTGCACGTTTTTTTGTTTTTTTTCAAGAGCCATATTTTTTTTGCTTGTTCTCCGTTTCAATGGCATTCTGGAAGTTGACGGACGCAGTATTTTTTTTCTTCCAGATAAATTCATATTAGTTAAAAACTTTTTTTTTAGTAAAATCGTACTTCTATGCATTTTAAACGTCCCCTGTTGCATTTCCACAGCTGTTTTGTCATACACAAGATTTTTCAGAGGAATCCTGCTGTTTTTGGTCATTATTTGGGTCATTCTCGAGGTTGATGCAGAACTGAAGATAAATTGGGGGTAGTGGGTAGGAAGGGGTCGTTTTCCGTCTGGGGAAGGTATTTTTTGTCTTTCAAAACTTTTGAAAATGGAAGTTAAACGAAGTGAAGATTTTTTCCGTAATCGTAATTTCTTTTTTCTCACGAAGTTATTATCTATGTTTAATATTGTTGTAAAATATCATGTTATTGCATAAATGTTTGTATTTCAGCAAGAAACTGTGGGCAACGATTTCCAAAAACAGAAGTTGAGACGACGCGAAGATTTTCCTGTAGTCTTCAGGCACGAGATTCTTCCGTGGAATGGAAGAATTCCGCCATTTCCGTTATTATTTTGGGCATGCTCTAGATCAATACAGAACTGAACAGAAAGTTTGAGGGGAAAGGGGAGGGGATCGCTTTCCGTCCTTTGAAACTTTCAAAAACGGAAGTTAGACGCAGCAAAGATTTCTCCCACCGTGCACTGTTCCTACTGCCCAATAATGTTCTTAAGGGTCATTCCATGTCAAATCAACAAGGCTCACAACCCGACATTTTTGTATTTTTATGAAACTAGGTATAATTGTAGTATTCATCAATATAAACAAACATGATTTTTTTCAGAATTTCTAATGCATCCGTTTTTGAGTTATTGATTTTTGAAATTTCATCATCTGGGCAAACTTTAACTGCCAATTACTCGGGTTCTAGTAGAGCTAGGGTCATGAATTATGGCTCATTTTAAAGATCTTGAATTGGGCTTTCATTTGATATGCCACATGACTATTAAAAAAATTTAATGTCAATTTTAAAATTGAAATATTAAAAAACATTTTTTAAAAATCTGAAAAAAATATATGTTTAACAAACATTATTTTTCTACATATCCTGAAAGTTTCATAATGGGATCACTATAAAAAAACAATAACGTAGAACAATGCAACTGAAATGTGCCAGATGTACTTACCGGTTCCACCCATGACTGGAAGGGATTCTTTATGTGGTTTGTGTAAAATGTCATACTTGTTCTTTTAAACATTGCGAATGTTAACGAATGAAAATAAACATCTAAGTAATTTGAAACTGTGTCCCAAAGTAATTCATTTCATAATTCAGTATAAGGTTCTGTGTGCATATTTACACTTACAAAATTATTTTATCTTCTATATGTATCCTGCTTTTTTTCTTTCTTTTAAATTTTGCTGCACTTGTATGCCAGTGCTTGATTTGCCTTCTTTGTCTCAGTCATTGTTAAATTATATACTCTTCCAGTAGCTGTTGTCGGGTCAACTTTTAACAAAACAACAGATTTATGAACCAACAGTATATCCGGTGATTCAGGATACTTGTATGATGGAGATGGACCATGCAGCTCCAGGAAGCTCACTTTTACCTCTTCTGTGTCCTCATTCACACCAAGTACACATCCCAACCACCAGTGCTCTGAGTACTTACTAATCACAAAACCTACCATATTTTCAAAACTAATGTTCTCTTCCCCTTCATCATATCTCTTCTTTAAAATGCTCAGAAGGTGAGCAAGTTTTGACTAGTAATTTGTGTTTTCCTGCAGGAATGAAACAATGGAGTTTCTGAGTACCACTTATTATCTTGGCAGAAGCTATTCTACTTTTAAGTACAATTTCCTCCTCTTTGTAATTTTCTGTTGTTGCTAACCGAAAGTGAATGGAGGCAATATTAGCAGTGGCCCATTCAAAGAGTTGGCATGGGGCCATAATTTGATTATTATAAACAAGTTGTAAACTTGCCTTTGCAGCTAATCATTTCACAGTACCCCTATCTCATCACATGCATTTCTGCCATGTGCTGTTGCAAAAAAATTCCATTCTACTTTTATATTAAAGTCAGTCTCGTGGTAGCACAAGTTGACTTGTTTTTGTATTGTGAAGCTGCTCCATCCGAAAAATGAAATATCTTTTCAGGTTTTTGAGAAAAATGTGACTGCATGAAATTAATTAGGTAACACTGAAACAGATGGACAGCTATACTGTCATGAATTAGGCAGTCAGATATAATCACAAAACTTACATGTCCTAGGTTTTGAGTTTTCTCATCTCGATAGTATATAACTATAGGATGAAGGGTTGCTTGGGCATTGTTCCAGTGAAAACCCTGAGCTGCATCTTGCAATACAAAAGAATAATTTTTAGCAAAGTCAAAAATTACTATGTATTGATTTTCTGTTATTGTGTCTTTAAGATGTCTTAAGTAACTTGACTGTTGAGTTGCTATAAAAGATTGGTGAAGCAGGGCTGGAAGTTTTCCAAACAACAGGTCCAAAAACTCCTGTGTGGATTTTGATAATGTTTTTCAAGTACTGTCCTCTTCTCTAATTGCATCCATTGCTTGAATGTCACATTGTCTATACTATTTAGATCAAAACAATCTTCAAATCGTTGCTTGAGCTGTTCTAATCCTGGACAGTTGTTGCACTGACTGAAGTAACATGCAGGTGTAGGGTTTCCACAAATTATGTTTGCAAGAACATCTTTATAGGAGTTTATTGGCTGAACAGTATCTCCTGTTAATTCAGGTAACTTGCATTGTGTCATCATCAGTGTAACATTCTGATGCATTGTGCAAACACAAACAGAATGTGTGCCACTTGCTCCTGCAAGAACGCAGTGCTTAGGGTGAAGTTCACAGAATTTGGAGAACCCCACCTTTTTCTCTTGAAATCTCTCTTTAAAAAGAGTATACAATTCACGCAAATTACTCAGAAGCAATTTTTTTATTTTTTACCTGTGGACGCTTATTATCTATTTTAATGGAAACAGTCTTTTTTTCCTGGCATTTGGCGGCTTACATCGTCACTCTCATAAAATTCTTGTATACAATTTGCTGTGTCTTTGTCTAAAGTCTTTCCTGGCTTTGGATCAGAATACATTATACCTTTTTCTTTTACTAGCTTTTTAGCCTTTCTGGCCATAAAATTTTAAACTCTAAATTCTGTTTCAATTCGTTTCAGTGACCAAGATTTAGGCAGTGTACTCAATATCTGCATTCTTATGCTTTTATTTTCTGTGGAATGACATTTTTCTTTCAACTATCTTATAATTTCTGGTTCAGGAGATGATATATCCTTTGGCTCTGATGCAGGACTTAACTTTAATAATTTTGCTCGAAATGCTTCTTGGGCTTTTTTATATTTCTCTTCAGGGTATTTTTTTCTTTTTCTTGATTAGTGTTTCATCCAGACATTGTAAACTTCTGTTAAATGCTTCTATAGCATGCTCTTTTTCAGGAGTTGATACTTCAATGTTTTCAGATGGAACAGCATGGCCTTCGGCTTCTTGTTCATTATAGCTGTCAGAAGGTGAAGAGGAATGTTCAGCAGCTTCAGAGTGAAATTTCTGGATTGCTTTACGACAACTGTCACAGATCTTGTCTCCAGTTTTGAGCAACTTGTTCTGTAGCAATAGATTCTTGGAAACTGGTCGCATATTTTTTTTTTTTTTGTTATATTTATGGTTTGATTTCCCAAGGGGGTTGCAACAGTAAACCACACTTGAAACTTTTGATGCGGATGGTCTGCTGTCATCCATCTTTTACTTTGCTTTTACTGTAAAACCTAAGAAAGAAACACAATTTGTTGCCCTTATGGATATATATTAACTTTTTAACTAATTATAATTAATTCATTAACATTTGCAGTGTTTGTAAGACCAGGGATAACATTTTAGACAGACAAAATAAACAATTCCTCAGTCACTGATGGTGTGTTTAGTAACGTCCTATGTTGTTGTTTTTTATAGTGATCCTATAGCGATCCCATTATGAAACTTTCAGGATATGTAGAAAAATAATGTTTGTTAAACATATATTTTTTTCAGATTCTTAAAAAATCACATTTTTTAATATTAAAATTTTAAAATTGACTAATTTTTTATAGTGTCATGTGGCATATCAAATGAAAGCCCAATTCAAGATCTTTAAAATAAGCCATAATTCATGACCCTATCTCTACTAGAACCTGAGTAATTGGGAGTTAAAGTTTGCTCAGATGATAAAATTTCAGGGTTTTTTTTTAAATTTCAAAAATCAATAACACAAAAATGCATGCATTAAAAATTCTGAAAAAGTTCATATATGTTTATATTGATGAATTCTACAAATATACCAAGTTTCATAAAAATCAAAAATGGTCAGGTTGAAAATGCTATTTTTGCTGGTTGATTTCACATGGAAGTGACCCAGTGATGATTTTGAATCATCTGAGAGTGAAATTGGCCAAGCAACATCAAGCCAGAAAACTAGCCAGCATGCCACGTACACAATATCTTCTTCTGAAAGTGAAGATCTTGATAGTGAATCTTTAGATCATGAAAGTGAATGGGAAGATGTAATAGAGGAAAGTGATGAACTACCTCAGCATCCTTTTGATTATCATGAAATGCAGGGGCCCTAACATGCGCCTGCAACTGATGCTGCACCTATTGCATATTTTTACTTGTTTTTTCCCAATTACGAAATGGAAAAATGTTACAAATGCTGAAATAAAAGGTTTCCTTGCGTGCCTTCTAAATATGGGAGTAAAACAACCAACTATTGCTTCCTATTGGTACACAAGTTCCTCACAGAATTTGCCAAGGTTTCGACAAATGTTTTCAAAAGATCGTTTTCAAATGATTTTGAAATTCTTTCATCTCGTGGATAATAGCAACCAACTTAGCAGCTCCTGGTGAACCTGGCTATGATCCTTGAACAAAAATTCAGCCGCTATTGACCATGCAAACAGGCTTTTTAGGCTTCATTACATTCCACTTCAGCAGCTATGTGTGGATGAAAGCCTAGTAAGAACAAAAAAGCATACACAACTTATGCAGTACTTACCCAACAAACATCACCACCATTGAGGTATCAAATTTTGGATGCTCTGTGATTCAGTATCCAGCTAATGCCTGTCTTTTTTTTTTTTTTTATTCTGAGGAGCTAAAGACACCACTTCAAAAGCAAAGATTCAAGAACATGGACTGGCATACTCTGTTGTAATGAGATAGTTGAAAATGGGAAACTTTCTGTCTAAAGGGATGTTTTCCTGGATAACTTTTTCACAAGTGTTCCTCTGGCTAAAACACTATATAGTGCAGCGATATTTGTAACAGGAAGCATCCGGAAAAACAGGAAATTCTTACCAGCACCCTTTCATAGTAAATTTGCTATTGGTGAAGTGAAGTATTTCCGTATGGGTCCTATTCTTGCTGCTGCCTTCAAGGGAAAAATCGCAGAGGTTTCCTGTTCTGCTGGAAACACTACATGCACATGTTTACGTCAAGGAATGAGTAGAAGTATAACTAAGCCATCAATTGTTCAACAGTACAACTCTTTCATGGGTGGAATTGACACCTCTGATATGATGGTGTATTCATATCTAGATGAGAGGCATACAAGTAAAATACTGGGAAAAGGTGTGCTTCAATGTTTTCCCCCTGTATGGTACTGAATAGAACATATTTTGTAAAAAGAAAACATTCCATCTAGCCAGAAACCCATGTCTATAATAGATTTTATTATTCAGATTATAGAAACTCTGGCAGATGAGTGGCTCCAAGAAAAAGATAACCAAGCAGGAACTTCAGGCACTACAGAAACAAGAAAGCAGGAAATATCTCCAAAAACTTCCTGGTAAAAAGGAAAAAGACTTGTGTATGCAGCAAACAGTCTAAATATGACAAAGGAAAGAGAAAGAGGTCCAGCACAATATGTGCAAAGTGTGAAAAGGGCCTTCATGGTAATTGTTTCCCACTGCATAAGTGTAGTGCATAAGTATGTTTCAGTATTGTCCTGTGCTATGCTTCCATAATATTAGCAGAACCATGAAACTCTACCTTAGAATAATATCAAACTGTGAGGGTATAATCAAAATTAAAGGGCTTATCATTCTATTTCATCCTTTTTTCTTGCAGAGGAAAGAATAGTTTTTCAAAATTGGTTTTGAATTTGCAATTTCTATTTCAAAAAAATTATTTCCCATCAAGTTATTTAAAAAAAATCAGTTATCTGAATTGTTAATTAATGTACATATAAATATTAAGAAAAATCTTATAAAGCTCAGAAAAAATTTTTTGCCCAAAATATCAAAATTTATGGAAAGTACAGCATTTTTTCTTGCAGCATGTAATTTCTAAAAAAATGGCTTAGCATTTTTCGCATACACACACACATTAAGTGTAGCACTAAAAGGGTTAATGAAGTTTTAAAATACACCATATAGCTGCATAAATTCTTTTTAAATGTCAGTGAAAAACTCAATTTAATTAGTAAAATTTATATTCATGTGAAGAAAACTGCCTGTGAATTGAAAACTTCAAAACAAACCCTTGCATCTGATTATTCTAAACATAGAGTCCCTTATTGACAGGTACTACTGTAATATTAAGGCCCCTCATTGGTACTTATTACTGTATGATTAAAGAATCAACTTTTGAACTCTGCATTCGTGCATATAAGTAAACAATGAAGTAAAAAATTTGCAGCAAGCAGGCAATAATATAGATTACACAATCAATCATTCTAGTGGATACTTATGACTCACAAAAAAAAAATCTTAAAGAAACTGAAAAACAAAAATTGGTGCATATTAACTGTGCACTTTGAATAATACTATGGATGTACCTAAAAGGAAAACAAATGATTTGATGTTTAAGAAACAACAATTCTTGTGCAACAAAACAAGCAAATGTTCCTACCAATGTTTTTATAGGCAAGCATGCTTAGGAAACACTACAATACTAAGGGTCCAAACATAAAATACTTAGATTAAACACACTCTATAAAATTAAACTTCAAAATATCTAAAACACTGATCGCATGAGGTTATTTTATATTTTATATAGAATACATAGAAGTCCTCGCAACATATAGGATCTACTCAACCGCTTTCAAAACAACAAATTATGCAATAAGCAGTCCAAATCGAGTAGTTATGAATTCGAAGGTAATGAAAACCTTAAATGGCTTGTCTTACAATGCGGATTAGTTAGTGATGTTGGAAATTTCAGAGTGGGCATCCGATAACACACCAAGATGTTCTAACTTACCACAAATGTATACCTAACATATTCCCACTTCACAGGAAGCAAAATTAATACTGCCTTGGGATCAAACACTATAAAGCAACAGATCATTAAAGCATCTTAGGCAACAGTATGTAGCGGTACGTAGTATCCTTTATCTTCGACCGATACCGAAGTTTTCCTCTCGGGTTTCCCTTTACGGTTTGTCTTACCTTCACATAATGAACCAGTAACAAGGTTTAAGAAATTGCCGAGGCCCTCCGAAATTGCTATGCTATTCAGCAAAGCCAATTTTGCTATTCAGAGTTCAGACTGATGCCAATCTTCATCAAATTCAATTCGCATAATGATGAATTATGGATGGATGAATGAGGCTTGAAATTTCATGTTTCGTAACGAAACTGCCACAGCGTTGGCATAATATGTCATTGGACCACGTATCTTTTTTTATTTCAGGATTTAAATACCCCCACGAAGAAAGGGATTTTATAAGCAGTTGGTCACTCCTTATTTAGGGCCACTGACTCCAAGGCAGATACAGAGCTACTGCTACAGTGCCTGTAGTACTGCCAAACGACAAGCATATCATCTCTGCTTCACCGTGACTCGGCCCATTTAGGACAAATGGTCAGAGGCTGCGTTTCAGACCCTTCGGCTACCGAGGGCTTCACTTTCCGCCTGAATCTCTGTTGAGCAATATGCCGTAAGATATGGCTTCTGATCATTCGTCGAAGATGGGTCAGAGTTCGAATCCCGGTGAGTCATGGATGTTGTGTTTGTCTTACCTACTGGTTCTTTCTATTTTCTGGAACCAGTGGCGCTATTTTTTTACTTTTTTTCTTATTGAAGTTTTAACGACCATCGTGAGAACTCAATGGGCTATAAGAAAAACTTCATGATGACTAATGGACCTTATTCAGCTCGCACTGCATCATGGGAATTTTTTTTTATTGGAGGTTTAACGACCACCGTGAGCAACTCAATGGGCTATAAGCAGTCGCCCGTCCCTAATTTAGGGTCACTGGTTCCAGGGAAGGGAGAGAGCCAGTGCCGTAAGACAAACACAACATCCATGCCTCACCGGGATTCGAACCCGGACCTCTTACGGACGAAAGATCAGAGGCCATCGCTTAGACCACTGCGCCACCGAGGCGGCAAAAAAAAAAAAAAATTTCGAGCTTGCGGACTAGCAATAGTTCGTTTACATGCCTTTTTCCATTGCTTAAGGTGGTTCCACCTAAAATCTCTGCAAGCGATGACCTCTGATCATTCGTCTGAAAGGGGTCCGGATTCGAATCCCGGTGAGGCATGGATGTTGTGTTTGTTTTACGGCACTGGCTCTCTCCCTTCCCTGGAACCAGTGACCCTAAATTAGGAACGGGCGACTGTTTATAGCCCACTGAGTTCCTCACGGTGGTCGTTGAACCTCCAATCAAGAAAAAAATGGTCAAACTGCTTTCCATATTTTCTTTGCAATTAATGTATTCCAATAGCCGCCCCGGTGGCGCAGTGGTCTAAGCGATGGCCTCTGATCATTCGTCCGAACAGGGTCCGGGTTCGAATCCCGGTGAGGCATGGATGTTGTGTTTGTCTTACGGCACTGGTTCTCTCCCTTCCCTGGAACCAATGACCATAAATTATGGACGGGCGACTGCTTATAGCCCATTAAGTTGCTCACGGTGGTCGTTAAACCTCCAATAAAAAAAAATGTATTCCAAAGATGAAAATTTGCACATCAATAAAACAAACTTTAAGTTACAGCACAGGATACTTAATACTTGCTAAAACGTAACCATAACTAAGCAATCCAACATTGGTTTGTCTACTGACGTCTTCATTGTACAGATCACACCATCTATTAATAGGTCTGAACATTACTCAAAGAAACTGATTGATTTTTAATATAACTATGGCAATAACTCCTTGAACTATGGTTATGTTTTAACAATCATTGGCAATCTCAGCGGTCCGCTCTCCCTCTAGGAGCGAAAGGAAGAACTACTATAGTACGGATGGTACGGATAACATTCTTAGCTATAGTTACATCGTTGCCTAGGATCGGTTGGCTTGTTTTGGGGTATTTTTGCATTCATTCTGGAATTAGAGAATAGTACAATGGAGAATTCCATGAAAAAGAACAATTCATATTGTTGCGTCCCGCAGTGTCGTTCCCAAGGTTCCAGCTATGTTTTTCACAAGTTAGTATAAACACTTGTGCCTTGCATTTGAAATCCTTCCAGTGAAATACTACTAACCTAGTAACGTGTTTGAATGAATAATAAGCAAGACTACAAGACATGATGTTATTGCATAGTAATAATTTAAAATTCCGTATTTCAACATGCTCTTGAAAACAAGTAATTGCTGTTATCAATATAAATTTAAACTCCGTTAGGGAACAAGATTACAAAGTTCGGTCAAGAGTTGCCAGTTCAAAACACTGAGGAATGATGATAAACAATTACCAATTCAAAAAGACAGTTTTAGGAACAGAATGTTCAAAAATTACAAATTTGTTATTGTTGACAGGGTATTGAAAATGGATCCTGGAAATCATCAAGTGAAACGAAATGTCGGTAGATGTGTAGATTAGCAATTTAAATTATTTCGTCGGGAAAATGTTAGTACCTGGAAAAAGTGCGACGTATAGATTTTAGAGTATGGAAAATAATGGTAAATGGTGCAGAAATTTCATGTTTTAAATGTGTATTAAATACTTTTTTTGTAATATTTACCTGTAAGTGCGATACTGTTAAGAAACGCTGCGGTAGGCCTAGCGCATCGCTACCGCACAATGTCATGCGTTGCTCCGTTAAAAGAAAGGTTCGTTGCTGCACCAAAATGACGGGTGGAAGAGTGCAAGAGAAAGCGGTTACGTTGTTGTCAGGAGAGCGATAAATGTTGTAGTGATATTCTTCAGAAAATAGGTCAAGACTATCCACCCTTTATTTGTTGATTCCTGTACATTGTTGGCAGGAAAAACCTGAAAACACCTCTTTGATTCGCAAAAGATACGTATCAGTGAGATAGAAACTGACTTGCGAAGAAAGTATTGACAGGAGAACCAAAAGTGCAGTAGCACAGCAAACGCTTGACATTGTCGTGATAGCGATGCGTTAGGCCTACCGCAGGGTCTCTTCACAGCATCGCACTTACAGGTAAATATTACGATAAAAATCTTTAAAAGACATTTAAAACATGAAATTTCTACACCATTGGCCATTAATTTCCATAATCTCAAATCTGTACGTCGCACTTTTTCCAGGTACTAACATTTTTTCGACGAAATAATTAAGACGCTAATCTACACATTTACCGAAATGTCGCCCCTTTCGGCATAGCAGGTCAAAACATCGCGCAACATAACATCGCGAACATAACATCGCAGATCAAAACATCGCGGACACAAAACATCGCAAGCCATAACATTGCGGGCACAAAACATCGCAGGTCCAAACATCGCGGTGACAAAACAGCGCAAGCCATAACATCGCGAGCCATAACATTTCAGGATCGGGCGTTAATTAAACGGCTTTTTTCTTTTGTATTTGTCTAAACATTTGATCTTTGGTTGGAAAAATTCGTTCAGACACTGATTTAATTTGCGGAACACTAATATGTGGCACTTATCAAAATATTTCATTAGTGAGCACTAATTAATCTCTCATCTCATACAAAATTTTCGTAAAATCTACAGTTTTCAATTTAGAACTTACTCACGGTGCTCTAACTTAGAGTGTAGACGGTTTTGGAAAGTGTTCGCAGCCCGGGGTTCGTATTTCACAAGTAAATGTACGAAATTGCGATTAGAGCCATTTCCGCCACGCGATTGGTTCAGAGCTACTTTGGAGATTGCGAGTGGGCGGGGCCTATGAGGAGAGAACACTGTCTTTTTTATCTGGGGAAGTTCTGCTTGTTAAAAAATTCATTGTGAGATTACTTAACATATGTGAGAAATGATCAAATTGAATTATATCGTGAAAAGTTTTATCGTGGGAAGTTCTGCTACCTAAGAAATTCAGTGAGGTTACTTGACAAATGTGACAAATGATCATATTGAATAATACGGTAAAGTAATTTTGTGCACGATATAAGGAATATCTGCAGTTTCTCAGATGAATACAAGTCGAAATCTATCTTATTATTAAAATTGAGGACGACTTTAATAACTAACTAGTTGAATACAATCTATATTTTGAGGTTATTCACCTTTATTCCCTAAATCTTTTAGGAGGTTTTCGTCTCTACACATTTCCAACACGTATTTTTCTTATGTACATCGTGGTTCAAGCCCGCAAAAAAAAAAAAAAAATTTTTCAACTCACGTAAACTGTGAATGTACGAAATTGCTATTAGAGAACCTCCTAAAAGATTTAGGGATTAAAGGTGAGCAGGAGCGACGGCTGTGTGGGTGCTCCGGGGCCTGCGCACCCATTGAAAGTTTTGCGTCATTTAAAAGAATTTTTTATTCACATTATTTTTACAAATTTGAACTGCCCTGGGATTGGAAAACGCAAATAATAGTTCAGAAAAAATAAAATCAAAAATTTTGATCTTCATGTTCAGGTGTTTTGAAAAACCCTGATTTCCCAAAATTCAGGGGGGAAAAAGAAAAGAAACAAAATAACTGCCAAAAATGTTATGGTCATCTGGTCTTCGACAACAGGTTGACGCATTTGGGACAGATATCTAACAGCGTCAAAATCTAGGTTTTAAAAATAGAAACTTTTTGAAAAAAAAAATTAGTCTGCATTGTATTTTCATACCTTAACACACACACACACCCTCCATCTTTTCTTTGCTCATGCTCCATGTCCTTAGTCTTAGTTATGGGCTTGAGCACCCATTAGACTTCTGGAAAGTTGGCGCCTATGAAGGTGAATAACCTCAAAATATAGATTGTCTAAATAGCACGTGAATAATTAAGCAGCTAAATGACATTTGACATTTGCAATGCTGTGTGCATACATGATAGTGGAATACTATACTCCGTATCGGTCAATAGATGGCAGCACGTCAACTACCCATCACGATTCGTGCTGTTGTGAAAGTGTGTATATAAGGATACAAAAAGTATCCTTTTAAAGGTCCTTTCTATTACCGTTAAAATGACCTTTAACAATGAAACGTATGTCTCCAGAACGAAATATTCTGACGATCAAGCTTTTTTCCTCATGAATGTGAGGAGGCCTAGCTAGAAAATAAAATAAAATAGAGTAATTTTGTATTAGCAAAGAATTACCTATTGGCACGAAGTACTACCAGTGATGTGTATTTAGGCATCTTTTCGGGGGATTAGCCCCCGAAAATCCATGGACGCCCCCCCGTAGGTTTTTCATGGATCACGCTTTATATTTAGTCTAATTTTTTGTTTATAGATGAAAATTTGGAGAAATTCATTTTAAAAATTTACGAAAACGGGGATAAATATTATAATAAAAAAACTCATTCAGATGGACTTCATATCTCAGTAGCATTAAGATTATTTTAAGTATTAAATTAATTGCTTTGTTTTATACACTAAAACTAAAATTGTCATCGGCATGTATATTTACGTTTTCTAAATCCGACGAGTCAACGTAGCCAATAATGTATACAATACCTCAAGAGAAAAAAACAAAAAAAAACGGAATTTCCGTTGTTAATTAGAGCCATAAATGACTTCACACAAAGTGTTAACACTTTTTTTAATGTAGCTCTGAAATCAAAGTAGTTATGAAAATATATATACTCTATAAAAAAATGTGTTGCTCTAAATGAGAATGCTTTTGTAAATTTGTACATAAATGAAACAGTTGTCCATGTTAAAAATCTATTATGAAGTCCTACCAAAATTACTCAATACTTTTTTCGGATAAAAATCAGGAGGGTAGAAGAAGACCAATTCATCTTGATCACATATGCAAGAGGGGCAAACAAGAAAACCAAGCATTGTTTTACAATTCGGTAATATTTTTAGAGCCTTTGTGTTTGTTAGTTAAGTTTACTGTGGATTTGTAATCACCAACGGCATGCTGCTTGCACTGCAATACATCATCATATTTTGGAAGCTGGCATTCAGCTTTATTTCAGTCTTCTGGATGTCGACTTCCCATGTATATGGTTAAGTAAGCCTCACTGTAGCTAACGTGAAGTTAGGGCTTCCAATACAACAAAATATTTGCGCTAGCTAATTTTTAACGATAGCAAATTATTAAAAACGATTCCCACATTTTTTTTTCCTGGTGGTATGTGGTTTATGCTCTGTGACAAAAAGAAAATCCAGGAATTTCAAACGATTAATTAGGTTGTTTTTTACTACTATGTGCTAACCTAAATAATCTAAAGTGGCTCAAATCAAGTGGCAGCGGAAAGGTTTGCACCATACGTTTTCAGGTAATATTGTAATGATTCCTTAATAATCAGAAAAACGCTTGTTGTAAGACTAAACTATTTTTGCCACTCCTAATGGCCGGCCGGTGGCGCAGTGGTCTAAGCGATGGCCTCTGATCATTCGTCCGTAAGGGGTCCGGGTTCGAATCCCGGTCAGGCATGGATGTTATGTTTGTCTTACGGCACTGGCTCTTTCCCTTCCCTGGAACCAGGGACCCTAAATTAGAGACGGGCGACTGCTTATAGCCCATTGAGTTGCTCACGGTGGTCGTTAAACCTCCAATCAATCAATCAATTAACCACTCCTAATGTTTAGGGGGGACCACTCCAAAGTAGCTCTGAACCATCGCGTGGCGGAAATGGCCTTAATCACAATTCCGTACATTCACTTGTGAAATACGCGCCCGGGGTGGAGGGGCCCCCATACAATATTTTCGTAAAATCTAGTTTTCAATTTAGAACCACCAAATTTCGTATATTATCTCATGGTGCTCTAACTTAGCACGTAGAGGGTTTTTGCTTTAAAAGGTAGGGGGCCCTGGGCCAAGGGGCTCCAATACGCAATATTCGTAAAATCTACAGTTTTCAATTTAGAACCACCAAATTTGGTATAATATCTCATGGTGCTCCAATTTAAACGATAGAGAGGTTTTGGAACGGGTGGGGGCCGCCCCGGTGGCGCAGTGGTCTAAGCGATGGCCTCTGACCATTCGTCCGAACGGGGTCCGGGTTCGAATCCCGGTGAGGCATGGATGTTGTGTTTGTCTTACGGCACTGGCTCTCTCCCTTCCCTGGAGCCAGTGACCCTAAATTAGGGACGGGCGACTGCTTATAGCCCATTGAGTTGCTCACGGTGGTCGTTAAACCTCCAATCAAAAAAAAAACGGGTGGGGGCCCGGGATCAAGGGGGGCATATGCAATATTTATCAAATCTACAGTTTTCAATTTAAAACCACAAAATTTGGTATACTATCTCATGGTGCTCTAACTTAGACCGCAGAGGGTTTTTGGAACGGGTGGGAGGCCCGGCGTCGAGAAGCTCCCATAGAAAATTTTCGTAAAATATACAGTTTTCAATTAGAACCACCAAATTTGGTGTACTACCTGATGGTGATCTAACTTAGAAGGTGACGGTTTTTGGCACTGATGGAGGCCCAGTCCGAAGGGGGGGGGGCCCTACAAAATGTTCGTAAAATCTAGTTTTCAATTTAGAACCACCTAATTTGGTATACTATCTCATGGTGCTCTAACTTACACCGTAGAAGGTTTTTGGAAGGGGTCGGAGCTCGGGGTCGAGGGCCTTCCCCATAGAAAATAATTGTAAAATCTACAATTTTCAATTTAGAACCACCAAATTTGGTATACTATCTCATGGTGCAGTAACTTACACCGTAGACGGTTTTTGGAAGGGGTCGGAGCCCGGGGGCGTATTTCACAAGTGAATGTAGGGAATTGCAATTAAGGCCATTTCCGCAACGCGATTGGTTCAGAGCTACTGTGGAGATTGCGAGTAGGCGGGGCCTATGAGGAGAGTCATGTGACGGAGACATTTTTAGCGTTGCTGCATTCGCCATAAGACATTTTAATGTTTGGGTGTTTTCCTTGCAACAGTGGTTACCTTCAGTTGTTTTACCTGTACAGTCGGAATGCGACAGGAGGTAAATAGCAAGTGAACTTTATTGGTAGGGGAGCTTTCTAGTTTTTATTTCAACACGACTCATGGACTTATGACTTGTCTTCGGAAGTACCTATCCTTTACTCACAGAGCCGACAGATGTCAGCCCGTCAGCGCTCACTCCTCCTGTAGTTCAGAATTAGTACTGATGTGTTTTGTATTGAGAACCCATGAGATGTTTAAAGTTTTTTATAATTTCCGGGGAGAAGAGGGGTAGAAATGTGGAATTGAAGGAATTTTTGATGAAGTTTGGAGGGACAAAAATTATGAGAAATTTCCTAAATATTAGAAAAATATATATGTGACTGATCACTTACTATTTTATCAGACACAATATATGGCAAACAACATTTTGAAGTATTATTCCAATGTAACTGTCTTATTTCAACAGAACACTGTTTTGAAGTCCTACTTCGTGTCATTAGGTAGTTCTTTGCTACTACAAAATCACTCGATTTGATTTTTTTGTAGCTAGACCTCTTCACATTCATGAGGAAAAAAACTTGATCGTTAGAATAAATTTTTCGTGATGTGTATTATGTAGACGTGCTGCCATCTATTGACCGATACGAAGTATGGTATTCAAGTAGAAACTGCACATATTCCTAATGGTATCGTGCACAAAATTACTTTACCTTCCTATTCAATATGATCATTTGTCACATATGTTAAGTAATCTCACAGTGAATTTCTTAGAAAGCAAAACTTTCCACGATAAAACTTTCCAGGATATAATTCAATATGATCATTTGTCACATATGTTAAGTAACCTCACATGAATTTCCTAGGAAGCAGAACTTTCCACGATATAATTCAATATGACCATTTGTCAGTGGCGGCCCGTGACCAAAATTGCTGGGGAGGCAAACTACTTTTCAGCTGGGATTAAAATAAATTTATTCAATTTAATGCCATTTTTTTCACATTATAATTTTTTTTTATTTACTTTCTCATGTGTGAAGTATAAAATAAGTAACGTGACCCGTGAAAAGATTTATAAAGATTTTACCGGAGACGCACTTTTACATGACTTTGAGAACAACACAAAATCTGTTTATGTAAGATTCCAGCCCTTCGCCTAAATATATTTTTTCTCAGTCTGAATTGCCCTCTTGGACGATTTGGAAACTGTTAAGCCAGTTTGAATATGAAATATATTGCATCGAAACAGTTTTTTTATTAAAGAGATCAACAGAAGATAAAAAGCAAGACTGAACTATACATCTTTTTCATCTCAAATGAAATCCTATATATACCTCTACCTACCGTGACGCCAAAAGAAAAAAGTCTTGAAAACTTCTGCACCTAGCGTTTACCTTCACAACAAGAGATAAAGCTTACCTTACGCTTATATTGTCTTGTATATATGGTCTATCTTTCGTTCTTTCTGTTTGGCGAAGTAATTATTATATGGTCATGCCATGCGTGTTCTGCTTCCATCCTCTTCACAAGCGCCTTCTCGATGGACAGAACTGATAAACTTGACAACCTTTCTTGCCCAATGAAGTTCCTCTTGTAGTTTTTTATCCTCTTCAGGTACGAGAAACTGCGTTCCACAGAGGCCGATGTTGCAGGAATTGTTACTACGAGGGAAAGAAGTCTAAACAACTCTGGCAGTGCCTGTGGTAGATTATTATTGTGTATGGCAGATAGAAGTTCTGTTGTACGTTTGGCATTGTTCCACAGATCTCTGTCTGAATACAGAACCTGGAGCTCACTATGCAGTTTGGTGCTGTCAAAGTATTTTTCATAAGTTTGAAGCAGAGCTTTAAAAAAATGTTCAGAAAAAATTCTAGAATGACCCTCAAAGTTGTAACATTGTCTATTACCTCACAATACAGTCTTCTGCATTGCACGGTGGGTGGAATATCATTGCTTCCTTTAAATCTTTTATATGGAGAACCAACCTCACTGCACACGTTATGATAGAGATCATCAAACTGTCTCTGATCTCGAAAGTACAACAATTTTTCACATAAGCCAGTAATTTGTTTGTTACAGAATGTAACATCGGAACTATTTGTTTTCTGTACAGAGAAAGTAACCTCACTTAAATCAAATATTTTTTTTATATGAGAAGAAAAGAAAAGCGAAATTAAAATCTTGAAGCCACCGTTTTAGTCTTGCTGCTTTGTGCATTGTCTCATCATCATAGTTGAAATCATCCTCAATTCTTTAAAATACTTCAATTAGCAGCAACCTGTGGTCAGCTATGGTAGACACTGAACTAGATTTGAAGTTCCACCTGGTCTGTGATACGCGAGGTGGTTTGGATCCACCAACAGATTCTAGTAAATAAACACGCTTTGTCGATTTGGAAAAGAATGCACAAATTGCATTTAAATTTGCAAAAAAAAAAAAAATAGAAATACGTGATTCCTTCAACACTGACGCTGCTCTGCTCAAAACTAAATTCAGCCTGTGTGCCTAGCAGTGAACAAACAATGCTTGAGGGGTATCACACTTCACTTTTGCTTGCAATCCATTCAGCTCTGATGCCATCACTGTTGCGCCATCATATGTCTGTGCAGCTAGTTTTTCTTTGCAGCTAAATCTTTCCAGCTCACGATCCAGTAACTCTTTAAAGCACATCGATCAGAACTTACGTTAAAAAATCCCAAGAATCTTTCTACTGGTACTCCATCTTTCACGAATCGAACTATAATTGATACTTGTGCATGGGAGCTAATGCCTGTCGCCTCATCAATCTGCCAAGAAAAAAACTGGGCATTTTCAATATCTGCATTGATTTCATTCTGAACTATATGAGCAACCAGTGGCCGACCCAGGAATTCCTGTTCGTGGGGGCTATATATATATATATATATATATATATATATATATATCATCATCATCATTGTCAACCATTATCAATCCACTGTTTGTCTTGTGCCAGTCTCCACCATGTTACTCCCGTATACTTTCGAATTTCATCCACCCATCTCCCACGTGGTCTTCTTCTGGGTCTGTTCCTGCCCTTTGGAATCCAGTCTAATATTTCGGCTGTCCATTGATGGTCTGCCTTTCTGGCAATATGTCCAGCTCATTGCCATTTCAGGGATTTTACTCTGATCATTATGTCTTCCACTCTTGTCATTCTTCTGATCCACGAGTTCTTCTTCTTATCTCTCCTGGTTGCACAAAGCATGCATCTCTCCATGCTGTTTTAAGTTGTCTGCAGCCTTTGTATGTCTCTTTTAGTTAAGG
The DNA here is from genome assembly GCA_039090855.1 of Macrothele yani. Classification (NCBI taxonomy): domain Eukaryota; kingdom Metazoa; phylum Arthropoda; class Arachnida; order Araneae; family Macrothelidae; genus Macrothele; species Macrothele yani. Next base: position 96,526,807 of record CM077005.1, on the reverse strand, counting down.
TCCACGTCTCTGCCCCATACGTAAGCACTGGAAGGATGCATTGATCAAACACTTTTCTTTTTCGACATAATGGCATATTGCTCTTGAAAATTACACTGTTTCTTCCAAAAGCTCTCCAGGCAAGTTTTATACGCCGATTAATTTCTTCATCAATGTGACCCTCATTTGATATCTGCTGTCCAAGATAAACGTACGTATCTGTTATCCCCAGCTTTCCCCCATCAATCGATAAATCTTTATTTCTTGTAAAAGCTAATGTCATTGTACATCACTTTTGTCTTCTGAAAGTTTATTTTGAATCCCTCTTCTTTACTCTTGTCAGCAAGTTCCTGGATCATGCACTGCAGCTCTGATGGGGTAGTTGCAAAAATTACTACGTCATCAGCAAGACGAAGGGGAGTTAGATAATCTCCATCAATCTTTATCCTTTTGTTTTCCCAGTTCAGTGACTGAAAGACATTTTCCAAAGTGGCATTAAAAACTTTGGGAGATATCGTGTCGCCGTGTCTCACTCCTATTCCAATTTTTATGGGTGCTGTATTCTCAAATTGCCGAATCTTTGCATTTTCATTTTCATAGATGTTATAAATAATAGTAATGTATGCAGCTTCAATACCGCAGGATTTCAAAGCCATTGTAACTGCTGATGGTTTCACCAAATCAAAGGCCTTTTCATAATCGATAAAAGCCATGCATAACGGAAGTTCATATTCCCTCGTTCTCATATATATATGTATATAGTATACGTACACAATGTGTGTACATATATAAAAGAGATATACAAAGACTGCAGACAACTCAAAGAAGCATGGAGAGGTGCATGCTTCGTGTAACCATAAGAGATAAGAAGAGGAACTCGTGGATCCGAAAAATGACAAGAGTGGAAGACATCATGATCAGAGTTAAATCCCTGAAATGGCAATGGGCTGGACATACTGCCAGAAGGACAGATCATCGATGGACAGCCGAAATTTTAGATTGGATTCCAAGGGACAGGAAAAGACCCAGAAGAAGACCACATGGGAGATGGGTGGATGAAATTCGAAAGTATGCAGGGGTGACATGGAGGAGACTGGCACAAGACAGACCGTTGTGGAGGAAACATGGGGAGACCTTCGTCCAGCAGTGGATTGATAATGGTTGACAATGATGATGATGATGATATAGTGTGCGCCTATAGTTTATGTACGGTTGTGACGTAAGTAGCTCTTAATCTCTTTGGGGCTTTGGGAAGAAGACACTATGTTAGACACTATGTAATTTTTTGAGCATGTAAAATAATATTTTTGAATGCGTCGCCCTTAATCTCTTTGGAGGAGTCTTAAGCCCCCAACGCCCCCCGCAGTGTGTGCGCCAATGTGAGCAACTGGTTCGACTAAATCATTCTGTATTGTTTTTGAAGTTCCTGAAAATGTTGTATTATTCTCCATAAACACTCTCAATGTTTCGTCACTCTTGGAGAGTAAATTAATCATCTCGAGGTAATTTCCCTTATTTTCAGAGACTTCCCTCTCATCGTGTTCACGAAATGGGAGCTCTTACCGGGCCAATAGTGTTGTAATATCAATCAGCTTCTTCATTGCATCACGATTCTTTCTTACTTTCTCATTATGACGTAAGTCACTTGTTCTCCTCGCTTCGTTGAGGGAGTAGTCTATCCTTGTTTTGCCTAGCAACTCTAATTTAACAACTGCCAGAATGTGATCTTTGCACTTTTTGTGCCTAGTCCAAAGCACGTGGTAAGTTTTTCAAATCATTGAAGCCTTTCTCTTGCCAGACTTCATTGCACTAACAGGAAACAGCAAACATGGCCAACAATATAGTTTGTTCGTTGATTCACTACCAGTTAGCCAATGTTCTTTTTTGTACCAATCAATATTAAAACTTTTGTTTGAAGTTTTGCCCTTTGAATTCATCTTTTTCATTTCAGGTGTAGGCCTACCATCATTTTTATATTGATTCTTTTCTTCAAAATCTCTTCTACTGAAAGGCATTTCCAGTAAGCTCTCCACCATATTAGATACATATGTTTGAAGCAGAGGCCATGTCTGACAAACAACTCTTCATAAAACAAATAAAATTAGTTACACAAACATTAGTGTGGGAAAAAAGCTACTAGGAAGAAGGCGCTATGTAATGCCGCTCGAAGCTGTCAGGATGAGGAGTTACAGTGAAGCTGCTACAGGGAAACAGCTGTTCCCGTGAGGCAAGATAACATCTGCCTCACAGGAAGTCCACAGTGCACGTGCGCTCTTTGTGTTCACCGTTCCATCTCCTACGCTTCGGATCTACTGACTCAGTGGAAGTAAACAGGTTTGGCACAAAATCAGCGAGAGGCATTTCGTTTCCTGCCTCACGGACGGAGATCGCAAGCTGAGGACATTTCGTAACTACGCGCCGCTACCGATTGTTTTCCAAAAGCGTCAATTAAAAAAACTGAATGAACGCATGGACGACATTTAATTCAAAAGAGCTAACTAGTATAAACTTTTGCTCTCCTATACCCAAATGTACTGAATGAACAAAACGAATAATTCTAACTAAGAGTCTTAAAATTCTGAGGAGGCACTGCCTCCTTTGCCTCTTCCCATAAGCCGCCACTGCCATTTGTCACATAGCGTATGTAACCTCACAATTAATTTCTTAGCAAGCAGAACTTCCCCCGATAGAAGACAGTGTTCCTGTTACGTGACTCTCCTTATAAGCCCCGCCTACTCGCAGTCTCCAAAGTAGCTCTGAACCAATCGCGTTACGGAAATGGCCTTAATCGTGATTCCGTACATTCACTTGTGAAATACGCAGCCAGGAGTCGAGGCACCCCTCCCCCCAGAAAATTTTCGTAAAATCTACAGTTTTCAATTTAGAACCACCAAATTTGGTATACTTCCTCATGGTGCTCTAACTTAGACCGTAGACGGTTTTTGCTTTAAAAGGTAGGGGGCCCTCCGTCAAGGGGCCCGAATACGCAATATTCGTCAAATCTACAGTTTTCAATTTAAAACCACCAAATTTGGTATACTATCTCATGGTGCTATAACTTACACCGTAGACGGTTTTTGGAAGGGGTCGGAGCCCGGGGTCGAGCCCCCCTCCCATTGAAAAGTTTCGTAAAATCTACAGTTTTCAATTTAGAACCACCAAATTTGGTATACTATCTCATGGTGCTCTAATTTAGACGGTAGAGGGTTTTTGGAACAGGTGGGGGGGCCGGGATCAAGGGGGCCTCATACGCAATTTTCGTCAAATCTACAGTTTTCAATTTAGAACCACCAAATTTGGTATACTATCTCATAGTGCTCTAACTCAGACCGTAGAGGGTTTTTGGAAAGGGTGGGGGTCCCGGGGTCGAGGTGGCCCCATATAAAAATTTTGGCAGTTTACAGTGTTTCTTCAAATAAAAGTGCAGTTCTCGCTTGCCTTACGTAGAACGTTTTCTCGAAATTGTTTGGAGTTCCCAATTCTACTCTCAAAAAATATATATATATATATGCCAAGAAACGGCGATCTTTATTCACACACACCCCCCCTGCCTCGTTGAACTTTTGTGGCGAGTTGCTGTAAACTCGTATGAACCGGCATGAAAATTCCGACAAACAAAAGAACTCCTTCCCGTCATTAAGCACTTTGAAAAACTGCCACACATAATTCGCAAACTGGGAAAACTGACACACATTCAAAGTGTTCCTCGGAGGAACAGCAATTTGTGCTCGGTCCCTTAATGAAAAGCATGTGGCAGTTCTCCAAGTTGCTGAAAGATGTGTGGCAGTTTTCGTGTGTGACGTCTTACCGGAGACCAAGAAGTTTAGAAAGTGCTTTAGATCGAATTAAAACTTTAAATAAAAAAATCCCGTATCAGCGGCGGGGTAGATTCGATTTAGGACGAAACAAGATAGTAATTCCGCAACTTCATGTATGTTTGAAATGTGAAAAGATGAAAGAGAGTAAAAGACTGCAGGAAAAAATATCTGATCTTGAAAGTGTACTAGGTGCTTTAAAGAATGAGAAACGCGAGATTATTAAATATCTCTGCACAAATCAGAAATACATACATCATTACAAGGTTCTGGTCAAAACAAATTATCCAACTCAAGAAGCAATTAAAAGAAATTAAGAGAAACTACATTACGTTGGAAAGATTAGATAAAGGTATCCATGATATATTTACGACGCCCAAGTGATCTTACGAAAGGAAGCAATGGATAAAATGGGCGCCTGAAGATGTATCGAAATGCATCGTAATAAGAGCTCTCTTTAGAAAAATCATATATGACTTCTGGAGGGGGAAAACATTATTCCATTACTTTGAAAAGATGGTGCGCAAAATTTACCCGTAATCCAGGCATTCAACACGATGTCCTTTTGTTGGTGGGGGAGGGGGGGAGCTATGAAAGTTTAAATCGCTCTGTAAAGCTTTATGTTTTAAGCTTTGACGAAATTCATATTGACTCTTGGCTATACTACGACACCAGAATGGATAAAATTCTTTGCCCTTTCAAGAAAGCCTAATTTTTCCTAAACCGAGGATTATTATCGCAATGGAAGCAGCCAATATTCTTTAACTTACAAATGAAAAAAATATTGCTTTTTTTTAATAAATCAAGGTTTGGAATCTACTGGGGTTGAACTAAAAGTTATTTCTGACTTGGGGTGATGCAATACGTTGTGGAGAGAACTTGAAATTTCTATGAACAGGTCATTTTTCGATAATCCTTTTTCTTAAGGGGTCAAAAATATGGGTATTTGCTGATAATTTTAGCCTTTAGAACTTCGAATATGAAACATTCTGCTTAAATTTCAAAACAAATATTCCTTCTGTTTTAATGTGTTTCAGTGATGTTCGTTGGATTTACTGGGGTATAAACATGGATTTAATTCCTTCCCACGCTTGCTTCGTGCGCTTAGATATCGGAGGGGATTAGATTACTCTTGCGAAGACAGATGGCACCGCAACTATGCCATAGCCTCCCTCTTCGGGAAGCAAAGTGTGCTTCGCTAAAAGAACCAGCCTTTGTACCAATAGCCCTGAGTTTTTACGCTCTTTTACCTCCTCCACATTGAGCCGTTCTGTGGAACAATAGCAAAACAACCACTCCATTTTCCAGATGTTTACTTGCTGCGGTTTACATTTAAAAACCAAACCCATTGTCCTCGTTTAGAGTAGTCTCGTGGGGAAGGAATCACAATGCGACGGGCACATACTAAGATTGCTTCCCACCTGAACAAGGGGGGTGAAAAACTTAACTATACCAATGCTTCTTCATTAGTTCCACGGCCCAAATCGTGATGGATTTGGGAATTGTGAGCTATTCTTACAGATCACATGTCACCCAGTGACGAGGCGCATTTTTCCGTTTTGTGGAAAAACAAATTTTAAGTTAAAAGTCGGAAGAACAATTTACCACAAAATAAATGTTTTGTTGCAATTATCTTACCATTTATTAATCAATACATAAAGCAAACTTTTGATCAGTCAATAAAATGAAATTAATAAATGAAAAATAAAGGTCCTTATCATTCGCTGAAAATAACTTAAACACAGTACGTCATGACTTAAAGGAACTGCAACCACATAAACTTGATACTTTAATTGAATCCTTACTAGATGTTTTTCACTTATATAACAGTAGACAACACAGGCGCCGACTTGAAAAATTATTGGGGGTTCCGGAAATTTTTAATCGAATTACCAATTCATTTTTCAGAGTATTTAAGTCTAATTTAAATTTCATTCAGTGAAATTATCTGGCACAATAAGACTCCTGAAATGCTAAAATGAAGCAAATTGTAGTTAATTACAGATTTTTTTTCTCTAGATAATTATTTATTTCGTTTATTTTGCTTTTGTAGGCGCGGCATTATAATATACAATACACAGGTCCTATGTTAATTTTCAACTCAATTGTCTTATAAAAGTAACTAAAACATGTAAAATATATTTTAAGGTTTTTTTTACCAATTTTAAAAATTCCAAAATTTTTTTCTTCAAATGATTTCTGAGTTTAAATAGGAGATTAGAAATGAGAGGACATGATATCAGCCCCATGCCCTGCGTTTTCCGTGGGCTCTACTTCGTATCAGCTGTGTATGCCCAGGATGCTCAATTTGGGCTGCGTCTGTACTCATACTATGGGGAAATCGTTGACTTTGAAGAGGTTTCAGAGGCACTTGTGCATCATGTACAGTCAGGAAAAAATGAAACCGAAATATACATGCACATAACTAAAAAATGGCAAAAAGTTACAGAAATACTGTTTAATATTTTCTAAAAAAATTAAACAAAATTATGCTCCGTCGAGCGGTAGTGCATATTGCGTATTAACCAATCACGGCCTTGCTAAAGCTGTGGGAGCCTTGTTGACCTTCAGGGAATGCTGCTGAGAGTTAGAGACGGCCGCTATCAACCTGTGCTCTAGCACAGGTCTTCAGTAAGTGACGTCACGCCACTGAACCTCCCCACCCGTGGGGCCCAAGAAACCAGATGATCAGACTTGGCTTCACCAGCGGTTGCTGATGCCATCTTCTCTCTCTTCTAACCTTCTTGTTTCCTGACTGCCCGAAGATAGGGCTGGTCAACTGACCGTATAACATATTTCCACCTTTATCACTATGACCTCGAATATGTTCTCGTCTCCGATTGTAGAACTAGACTTTTGTATTTTGTGGGAACCCAGACAAACCAGAGAATTTTCTAAAGGAGACAGTTTTAAATGCTCTTAAACAACGGTACTTGAGGTATTATCTGTCGCGTCAAATTATATGAGCACGAACAAACACTAATTCTTTTTTGAGGCACAATAAACAGTCCGAGGGGTAAATTTCTATACACACTTTTTATATATAGTAAATGGGGAATGAATAATAAAAACCTTGAAGAATTGATAACGAAAACCAAAATTTATGCACATATGCGTATACGTGTATTTTTTCCACGAAATACGGGCAAAAATATTAGGGGTTCGAGGAACCCTCAACAAAATCATTGGGGGTTCAGAAACTGTCTCGAACGCAAGAAGTCGGCGCCTATGATAGACAATATAAATATATTTACACACAATTTTGAATAATCCAATAATGGATCCCGGGAGATTGGTACACGGCAAATTGGTGCCCAGCAAACTCGTACCCATGCAGTTTCGTTCCCTTCTGTTCAGTTCCCAGCAAAAACACAAGTGCTGGGAAACTGCTGGCCACCAGCTGGCAGTGATGGGTCACTGCTGGCTGAAATCTGCCGCTCACGGCCCGGTAGTGGTCCGTTGGTGGCAGCGCTATCAGTTGGCGAGCCATTGATGGCCCTGCAGCATCGCCGTGAATTGTGGGCCTCTAAGCAAGTGCCACTAGTGGCCCGTTGCTGGCAACCAATGCAACCCCCCAACAGCAGGTGGAAGCATCGGGACTGCGCATGCGCAGAAGCAACACATGCTGTCTCTCATGGTACCAGTTAGTTGAAGACGACGCTATCGTCATCGTGTTATTTTAGTGGATGTTAAGAAAAAAATCCGTATGTGGAGAGGCGAATTAATTTCCTAATGAAATTTTACGTCGACGAAGATATCAGATTAAGCCGTGAAATACTAGATTACAGCCATGAAATACACCCACTCCATTCCCATGAATAACAATTCATGGAATGGAGTGGATGGCCGCCCCGGTGGCGCAGTGGTCTAAGGCGCTGGCCTCTGATCATTCGTCCGTAAGGGGTCCGGGTTCGAATCCCGGTCAGGCATGGATGTTGTGTTTGTCTTACGGCACTGGCTCTCTCCCTTCCCTGGAACCAGTGACCCTAAATTAGGGACGGGCGACTGCTTATAGCCCATTGAGTTGCTCACGGTGGTCGTTAAACCTCCAATCAAAAAAAAAAAAAAAAAAAGAATGGAGTGGATGAATAAAAAAGAAAAAATTTGAAACCGCTTGAAACACATATCCTGGAAAACCATTAAAATAACGTTTGTTGGAAAAAAAAGAATTATACGCGTACAAAATTTATTAATTATTTGAAAGAAAAAAAAAGCAACGATATGTGGTGTACTCATCCATGGGTTGAATACACAAGACGAGAGGAATTCGCTTCTAAAAATAACCAGAAGTAAAATAAAATATCTTTTACTCTTTAAAACAAATGTAGCTTCGGACAACGGAAAGGAAAGACACAACGTTAAAAATGTAACAGAATGTGACTTGAACCCGATTAAGCCGCCCCGGTGGCGCAGTGGTCTAAGGCGTTGGCCTCTGATCATTCGTCGGAAGGGGTCCGGGTTCGAATCCCGGTGAGGCATGGATGTTGTGTTTGTCTTACGGCACTGGCTCTCTCCCTTCCCTGGAACCAGTGACTCTAAATTAGGGACGGGCGACTGCTTATAGCCCATTGAGTTGCTCACGGTGGTCGTTAAACCTCAAAAAAAAAAAAAAAAAAAAAAAAAAAAAAAAAAGAACCCGATTAAATATATATTTATTCAACAATCTCTTTTCAAGACGGCAAGGACAGTACAAAACTTTGGAAAGCGACTCTAACTATGTACACGCCTTGAAAATGAGTGAAGTTCCCTTAAGGTAAAAAAAAACTATCGTTACGTTGAAAAGTTGAAAAAATTAATTTATCAATTATATGAAACTGACTTTTATGAAAAATACCTCGCAATATTATAAAATGAAAGAGGGAAGCATTCGATTACAAATTGCATACCAAACAGATAGCTTCCAGCACATATCCGAGCGTAGTGAATTAGTCCGGTCGGTAGCGAGCGCGGCTTCCACGCAAACAGCCTGTGATCGAATCTAGTCAGATGCAAACGGGCGTTTTTCCGGTCTCTCGAGAAAATTTCCCCAGCGCTGTGCGTTAACTCACAAGCTTCGTAAGGGTAGAAAAAATTGTAGCTTTAGGAAACTGCGGTTACGCTTGCTTTTTTTTATTATTATTATGGCTACTACTGGGAAATTGGCGGACAAGATTCGGCAAGCCACCAGTTACGTCACGTGGTTGCTGGCTGCCACTAGCGGCCCACTAGCTGACCACATTAGGCTAGCCATCATTTCTGGCACGTGCTTGCAGGGCCACTGAAGGGCCACTTGTGGCAGCTACTGCCTGTGATGGACCACTGATGGCCCTGTTGTGGCATATGACAACTGATGGGGTGCCAACTGTTGGCCAGCTGTTGTCCTGAACTGCTGGCCCTTCTGTTGGTCGCCCAGACATTTTATTGACGGTTCGGCAGCGGCAACATAGTGATGGGCCATTGCTGGCAGTGTTGGCTGCCAGCAATGGCCCACTGCTGGCCCAGCAAGACTGTTTTTGCTGGGTTTTAAAGCCTGATTTCCAGGATTTGGCATCATCTTCACCTCTTCTAACTATTCCGATACATTTTCCCCTCTTCAAATTCGTAAATTATTTCACAAATTGAAGCAATCACGGAATTTTCCTAAAATTGAATTTTAGAAAACTCGTACCCGGGAGATTGGTACCCTTCTGTTAGTGAGACGTTATGGGGATATATACAAATTGCATTAACGGAAGGTCTTTCCTCTTTGGTGATTTTCGTTGTTGAACAGCTGTTCTCTTGGCGGAAAACTCCCATTCTTTCTTCCACCGTTAGCAAAACACACCGCATAAAACTCCTACACCTTAGACACTAAGTCTCCACTTTATTATGAACATCTGACAGTTTTAAGCAAATGAGCTATGGCTGCATGCTGTTGCGGCCAGAGGGCGAAGCTAGTATAAAAAAGGAAAGCTTTGGGCTTGCGATAGTAGTAGAAGGGATTTTTGGGTGACGAGATGGGTAAAAAATGCGATTTGACGGACTTTCAACGTGGGATGATTGTAGGAGCTCGGAGCCATGGAGCGAGTATCACCGAAACCGCCGCATTCGTGAAATGTTCCAGAGCAGCTGTTGTTAAAGTGTTTAAAGACTGGACTGTCAGCCAAAAAACTGGGTCTCTACGTACAAGGACGTCATCAACTAGTGACAGCTCGCTCGGAATGGAGAGTGTCCAGACTGATAACAGACAACAGAAGGGCAACAGTGCAGCAAATTACAGACCATCTTAATCAAGGATCCCCTAAAATGATCTCTTCACGCACTGTTTGCCGTACACTGCATCAGATGGGATATGGCAGCGAAGGCCTGTTCGAACACCTTTGCTGTTTGCAGTTAACAAGAGAAAACGTCTCCAGTTCGCACAGGAGCACAAGGATTGGACAGTCGATAATTGGAAACAAATTATGTGGTCCGATGAATCGCGTTTTCAGTTACACCATGCCGATGGCCGAGTGAGAATTTGGTGGAAACAGCACGAAAGCGTGGACCCCAAATGCATTGCTACAACCCTTCAAGCATGTGGAGGCAACGTTATGGTTTGAGGAATGTTTTCGTGGCATGATTTGGGCCCTTTAATTCGTGTTGATCAACGTCTGACTGGCACATCATATCTAAACATAGTTGCGGACCAAGTGCATCCTGTCATGTGGATGGTTTATCCCAATGGCGATAGCTACTTTCAACAAGATAATGCGTCCTGCCATAGTGTTCGTATTGTACAGGATTGGTTTCAGGAACATGCCGGTGAGTTTACTTTGCTTAGGTGGCCCCCACAATCTTCAGATCTCAACCCCATTGAGAATTTGTGGGATGCAGTTGAACGAGCCATCAGGCAGCTGGATCCACAACCCTGTAATCTCACAGTCCTGGAAAGTGCTATTCATCAAGCATGGTCTCAGATTCCACAAACCACCTATCAACATCTCGTGGAGTCCATGCCACGAAGAATCGACGCAGTGTTAAAGGCAAAAGGTGGCCCAACGAAGCACTGAGGGGGTGGTCATAATAAAGTGGCCAGCACTCAGTGTATAAGGGAATGTATACGCAAATTGCATTTCGTACTAGATTTGTTAAAGTGTAGGAGTTATTATAGTGGCATAAAATTATAATAGGAGATTCCTACTTACATAAAATGGCATGTAAGATCAGGTTCACTATAAACCGCCAAACAGGAAACTCCCACATGTTTTTCATTAAGGGGCCGAGCACGAGTTGCTGTTCGTCCGAGGGGCACTTCGAATTTGTGGCAGTTTTCCAAGTTTCCGAATCATGTGTAGCAGTTTTCCAAAGTTACATTGACATACACACTGAACTTGATGGGCCGCCCCGGTGGCGCGGTGGTCTAAGGCGTTGGCCTCTGATCATTCGTCCGTAAGGGGTCCGGGTTCGAATCCCGGTCAGGCATGGATGTTGTGTTTGTCTTACGGCACTGGCTCTCTCCCTTCCCTGGAACCAGTGACCCTAAATTAGGGACGGGCGACTGCTTATAGCCCATTGAGTTGCTCACGGTGGTCGTTAAACCTCCAATAAAAAAAAAAAAAAAAAAAAAAAAAAAGAACTTGATGGACAGATACATACAGTATAGGCATTCTGTGTTTCAACGACAGGAATGTACATAGGTGAACTAGGAACTCAGCGAATAAACCTCCGAAAGACAAACGCAAACAACCATGCATTGCCCGGGATTCTAACACAGACCCCTCCGTTGGTCGAATGACCATAAGCCATCGCTTAAATCACTGCGCCACCGGAATGGCCTAGGCAAACACGACATCCATGCCTTACCAGGATTCCAACCCAGACCCCTCCGTTGGGCGAATGATCAGAAGCCATCGCTTAGACCACTACGGCACCGGGGTTACTCCCCAAAGAGATCAAGAGCGACGTATGTCACAAATTAAACATGCAAAAATATTATTTTTCAAGTTTTTTTTTTTTGATTGGAGGTTTAACGACCACCGTGAGCAACTCAATGGGTTATAAGCAGTCTCCCATCACTAATTTAGGGTCACTGGTTCCAGGAAAGGGAGAGAGCCAGTGCTGAGAGACAAACACAACACCCATGCCTCACCGGGATTCGAACCCGGACCCCGTTCGGACGAATGATCAGAGGCCATCGCTTAGACCACTGCGCCACCGGGGCGGCATTTTTCATGTTCAAATAATTACATGCTGTCTTCTTCCCAAAGAGATTGAGAGCGACATACGTCAGAACAAAACATACGGTTGTCACGTGTATATATATATACACACACACTGGCGGAAAGGGAAAAAAGAACACCAAGAAGGAGACGTCTGATCCGAATGAAATTTATACAGCATAATAACGGAATACAGAGGATAATGTGATCAAAACATATTGGCAAAATACAGCTGTATTTGCTGGTAAACTGAAAAATAACATTTCCATGTAACATGGTTAGTACGAGGTTGAACCGCCATGAACTGCGTCACACTGTGCAATTCTGGCATGGAGTCTGTCGTACAGATGTTGGATGTAAGTTTGGGGTATTAAGTTCCAAGCATCCTCAAACTGGACACGTAAATCGGGGATGGTCGTGGCTGGCCGTGGAGACCGGATAAGTCGTTGTCGCATAAAATCCCACACGTGCTCAATGGGGGACAAATTCGGTGAACGTGAAGGCCATGGAAGTTGTCTCACACCCTGAAGTGCATGTTGCGTTGCACGTGCCGTGTGGGCGGGCGTTATCTTGCTGGAAAACACCACGATGGACCGACCTTACAAATGGCACAACGGCTGAATGATGTTGTTGATGTAGGAGGTGCAAGGCGCTGTCCTCTGATCATTCGTCCGTAAGGGGTCCAGGTTCGAATCCCGGTCAGGTATGGATGTTGTGTTTGTCTTACGGCACTGGCTCTCTCCCTTCCCTGGAACCAGTGACCCTAAATTAGGGACGGGCGACTGCTTATAGCCCATTGAGTTGCTCACGGTGGTCGTTAAACCTCCAATCAAAAAAAAGAAAATGTAGGAGGTGCTGTTTAACGTACCCGGTACAAACACTAGTTGTGTACGGGAGTGATAGCTGATCGCTCCCCACACCAGGAGACCAGGTCTAGGCCCTGTGTGTCGCTGGCGGATGCAAGAAGGGTGGAGACGCTCCCCTGTGCGTCTGAGAACATGCATACGGCCATCGGAGGCTCCCAAGCAGAATCTGCTTTCATCGCTGAACACGACAGATCGCCATTGCGTTCTTTAGTGCAGACGTTGGCGACACCACTGCAGCCGTTCCTGACGGTGGGCTGGATTCAGAGGTACACATGCCAGAGGCACACGTGCACGTAGTCCTGCATCCAGTAGACGGTTGCGGATTGCTTGTACAGTCACCTCAAGTGCAACGGCAGCTCGGATTTGCGTCGCAGTGGATGTTCTTCTTGACAACGCCGCTCTTCTTATGCGTCGATCGGTCCGCTCATCAGTCCGTCTGTGACTCCCTGTTCCACGTCTTCTCGCGTGGGAATGTTCATCGGACCATCTATGCCACCATCGTACCACCACCGATACTTCCCGTCCAATTCACTCCGCAATACGACGATACGAACACCCGGCCTCGCGGAGTCCGACTAGACGACCTCGCTCAAAATCCGATAACTGCTGAAATCGTACACGTCTTCCATGTCCAGGCATTGCAGCTTCTTCAGGGTCTTCGCACGTGTCCGTACGCCGACGACTGATTACATTCACTTCGCCGTACTCCTTAAATACCACCGACGATAATTTGCTTATTATGCCGTGCTGTGGCGTAAGCGCTCACCGGTTGGTCTCGAAATTAACATCACACCTACGTAAACTCGACCACATTAACATATGTAAATTTCATGATCGTCCGCCAATTCCTTCTTGGTGCTTTTTTCACTTTCCGCCAGTGTATATACACTATCTAGCAACAAGTAATTGGACACCCCTGCAATCGACGATATCTGCGGTCCTGATACACGTCACGGCCGCTGCCGTTAAATAGCGTGAGGAAAACAACAACGCAACCAGTCGCATGCAAGATGCAATGCAGTTCGGAGCTCTCTGATTTCGAGAAAGGTGTAATCGTCGGGTATCACAGAAATGGCCGATCCATACGTGACATATCCAGCAAGTTGAAGTACCCAAAATCGTCATTGGCCTACGTGATTGGCAACTGGAAGATGAGACGTGACTGTCGGAATGTGCCCCGACGCGGCAGACCCGCAAAACTGTGAGTTAGAGACCGACGGTTGCGGGCCAGAGAAATTCGGATGAACCGCACAAAATCGATGGGCCACATCCGCGAGGAGTTTCAACAGGCATCCGGGAGTGTTCCTTCGATGAATACCATCCGTAAGGAAGCCCATCTGCTCGGTTATCATGGACGTGCTTCCGCCCACAAGCCTGTGATCACAAAGTCCAATAGAGCTTCTCGGCTAACGTGGTGCAAAGAACGTTGACAGTGGACCGTTGAACAGTGGAAAGAGGTTCTCTGGAGCGACGAATCAAGGTTCACCCTCTACCGTTCGGATGGCAGGGTTTGGGTTTGGCGTCCATCTGGAGAACGCCTCCTGACGGAATGTACTGTGCCAACTGTGAAGTTCGGCGACGGTGGAATTATGCTATGGGGGTGTTTCTCCTGGTATGGCTGGGGACCCTTGGTCGTAATTCCTGGTAGACTCAACGCACCATTTTGGATGACCATGCTCTTCCTACGTTGTGGCATATTCACGGGGTGGACCCATGGTACTTTCAGGGTGATAATGCCACCTGTCATGTTGCGAGGTCCACCATGGCTTGGTATGGTGAAAATGGGGTTAATCGAATGGACTGGCCTGCGCAGAGCCCGGACCTTAACAATATCGAGCATCTCTGGGACGAGTTGGAGCGTCAACTGAAGGGGTGATCCCACCGTCCTAAATCGGTGAAGGAACTGACCTGTCATCTCCAAGCCGAGTGGAAGAAAATACCGCTAGCCGTCGTACAACGCCTGGTTGAGAGTATAGCCCGGAGTGTCGCAGCTGTAATCGCCGCTCGTGGAGCCTCCATCAATTATTGAAGGTGAATAAACTTCGTTTTCCTTTGCTATCACAGGTGTGCAATTACTTGTTGGTAGATAGTGTATATAGTCCTTCAAAGTCCTCGTATATAAACTATAGGCGTACAATATATATACATGTATATATACAGTATATACATATCATCATCATCATCATCATTGTCAACCATTATCAATCCACTGCTGGACGAAGGTCTCCCCAAGTTTCATCCACAACGGTCTGTCTTGTGCCAGTCTCCTCCATGTCACTCCCGCATACTTTCGAATTTCATCCACCCATCTTCCATGTGGTCTTCGTCTGGGTCTTTTCCTGTCCCTTGGAATCCAATCTAAAATTTCGGCTGTCCATCGATGGTCTGTCCTTCAGGCAGTATGTCCAGCCCATTGCCATTTCAGAGATTTAACTCTGATCATGATGTCTTCCACTCTTGTCATTTTTCGGATCCACGTGTTCCTCTTCTTATCTCTCCTGGTTACACCAAGCATGCACCTCTCCATGCTACTTTGAGCTGTCTGCAGCCTTTGTATGTCTCTTTTAGCTAAGGTCCACGTCTCTGCACCATACGTAAGCACTGGAAGGATGCATTGATCAAACACTTTTCTTTTAAGACATAATGGCATATTGCTCTTGAAAATTATGCTGTTTCTTCCAAAAGCTCTCCAGGCAAGTTTTTTACGCCGATTAATTTCTTCATCAATGTGACCCTCACTTGATATCTGCTGTCCAAGTTAAACGTACGTGTCTGTTATCTCCAGCTTTTCTCCATCAATCGATAAATCTTCATTTCTTGTAAAAGAATTGTACATCACTTTTGTCTTCTGAAAGTTCATTTTTAATCCCACTTCTTTACTCTTGTCAGCAAGTTCCTGGATCATACTCTGTAGCTCTGATGGGGTAGTTGCAAAAATAACTATGTCATCAGCGAAACGAAGGTGGGTTAGATAATCTCCATTAATCTTTATCCCTTTGTTTTCCCAGTTCAGTGATTGAAAGACATTTTCCAATGTAGCATTAAAGAGCTTCGGAGATATGGTGTCACCTTGTCTCACTCCTTTTCCAATTTTTATGTGTGTTGTATTTTCAAACAGCCGGATCTTTGCACTTGCATTTTCATAGATGTTATTAATAATGTTAATGTATGCATCTTCAATACCGCAGGATTTCAGAGCCATTGCAGCTGCTGATGGTTTCACCGAATCAAAGGCTTTTTCATAATCGATAAAAGCCATGCACAATGGAAGTTCATATTCCCTCGCTCTTTCAATTAGTTCTCTCAGTACGTGGATATGATCTATTGTGCTGTAGCCACTCCTGAATCCAGCTTGTTCTCTCGGTTGAGCCATGTCCAGTGTCACCTTCAAGCGGTGTGAAAGAACTTTAGTGAAGATTTTATAAACCACTGATAGGAGACTGATAGGTCTGTAGTTCCTGAGATCCTCAATGTCACCTTTTTTATGTAGCAAGATCATTGTAGCGTTGTTCCAATCCTCAGGAATTTTCCCTTCATTAAGGCATCGAGTGAAAATTTGGGCGAGTACTGTTTCGATTTCTCCACTTGCTTCTTGTATGATGTCTACAGTAATTCCATCTTCTCCTGGAGCTTTTCCCCGCTTCATGTTCTTGATTGCATGTGCAACTTCTGCTGGAAGGACTGGAAGAACTCTGGTACTGGTACCCTTCATGATGTCTGGAGTACATGTATCATCCCTTTCATATAATTTGGAGTAGAAATCTTTCACTCTTGTCAAAATTTCGCCTCTATTTCTTGTTACAGAACCATCTTCTTTTCTCAGTGCCATAATCTGTTTTTTTCCTTACTGAGATGTCCCTTTGCTATCTTTAGGCTTTGGTTGTTTGGTTGTTTTCATTTGCTTTCCTTAGTAGTTCACAGTTGAATTTCCTTACGTCTTCAGTGATACTTTTTCGTACTGTCTTGCATAGCTCTATATATTCCACTTTGGAAGTCACATCTTCTTTAGTTGTCCTCATCACTCTTCTTTTTTGCATCAACATTTTGGTTTTTCCTGATAATTTGTTCACATGCAATTTGTTCTTAGACCCAGCTAATTTTGTTGCTGTTTCCATAAGAGCTTTGGTTACTTTTCTGTTAACTTCAGAAATATCCACTTCTTCCGATGTTAGGCCTTCTAAAGCAGAGAACCTGATCTTCAGTTCCAATTTGAAAGTATTATGGTGTTTTTTAAGGTTGGTTATGTCAATACATTTTGTTTGTCTTATGAGCTTGCTACGTTCGAGTTTAGTGTTGAGGTGCATCTTACATCTCATCAATCTATGGTCACTGCCTGTGTTGAACTTGTTTATCACACTGCAGTCTTCTATGACGAATTTTTTGTTACACATAATAAAATCAATTTCACTTGTCGTCCCATTTGGATGTCTCCATGTCCATTTCCTGTGTGGCTTTTTCTTGAAAAAGAAGTTCAAGATAAAAAACCCTTCTGCCTCTGCAAACTCTACGAGCGTATTTCCACGCTGGTTTCTGTTGCCGTGACCGAATTTACCTACTGAAGTTTCATTCTGTTGCCGTTACCCTATTTTCGCATTGAAATCTCCCATAATTATCTTCAAGTGCTGCTTACCTTTATTATTTAGATAACGAATTTCCGCATAAAATTCTTCAATTTCTTCTTCAGCATGACTTGTGGTGGGTGCATAAGTTTGAATAATCAGGAGATATATATATATATATATATATACACACACACACATTGTGTACATATGCTATATATATATAGCCCCCTCCAACAAGAATTCCTAAGTGTGCCACTGCCTAGGCCTAGACCTTTTAAACAGTTTATATTCTGCTTATGTCACTTTCATAAAGTTTACGTATCAACTCACGTTAATAATATTGCGCTTTTACTTAGGCTCTAAATATTAATTCATAGGCCCTAAGCCTAGGCCTTTTGAACGGTTTTTATATTACTGATGTCACATTCACAACGTTTACATATCAACTCATGTTTAAAATATTGCGCTTTTACTTAGGCACTAAATATTAATTCATAGCCCCTGTAGGCCTTTTAAACAGTTTTTATTCAACCAAATTTTATTGAAAGTTCCTAGAAAGGCTTAGACATAGGGCCTTGCAATTAATGTTTTGTGACCAAGTAAAGGAGAAACATTGCTTACTTAATTTGTAATGTAAATCTTTTTACTATGAGCTCCGTGGATTACAAATTGCAAAACAGGCCTAGGCCCTTGGTCGCAATTCCTGGTCTGTTAATATATGTTTTAAGTAAAAGTGCAATACTGTAACCTTGACTTGCTATGTAAACGTTCAGAATCTGAGCTCGGCGGATACAAAATGGCTAGAAATGCCTAGGCCTTGTGCCTTGCAGGTAATGTTTCGTGGCCGAGTAAAGGAGCAACATTATTAACTGGATTTGTTATGTAAACGTTAAGAATATGAACGCAATTATACAAGCTTTAACTTGTCATGCAAACCTTATGAATATCAGCACGGCCGATTCAAATTTGCTGACAATCCTCTTCAATTTCGCCTGCCCCCAAAAGAGCTTCCAAGCCACAAAGCTTCGGAGGGATTCGCTACAAACCGGATGGCGAAGATACCGTCAAGATTAAGAGAGACGTAGCTGAAAGTAAAGATGTTCACACAAGCGACCAGCCGATCGTCCGCCCGTGCAATAAAACAATCCCTCCTGTGTGAGGGGGTGGGAACAAAGAGCTGCTGTTGAACAAATAACCACCGATAGGGAAGCTCATCCATCAGACATTTTTTCCGGCGTTCTAGCAATGAAATAGCTTGCCAAAAATTGTACTGTGGGACGGTTTTATTGCTTCGGCAGAAAAATTAGGCGTGTGTGAAACGGAACAAAAAGAAATCCCATACTACCCCCTTTTCGGAAATAGAATTAGTCTTATTATGATTCTATTGTTTCATGAAACAACATAGCTTTAAAAGATCTACAAATTGACGGCAATTTGTTATCCATGCAATTTGTATATGCCCCCGTAACGTCGTAGCAACAGAAGGGTAATTTGCCGGGTACCAATTTGCTGTTCCCCTGAAATAATTACTTTTCTGTAGGAACTTTTTTATTTTATTTCATTTATTTATTTATTTATTTTTGAGAATTCCGTGCAAATGACGGTATACAATAACTGAAAGAGACTTTTCGAACTGGTTAAGTACGTAAAATCCCTGGAAAAACATGGAATTGCAATCGCAACAAATTGTAAGTTTAAGGTAGAATATATTTTGGAGCTCCTAGATTTAAGAGTTATGTACAAGATGTAACTACCTTAGCAACGACAAATGAAATCATGCAATTATTTTTATTCATTTTTTTCGAGGTTAAACAACCATCATCAGCAACTAATTGGATTGTAAGCAGCCGCTCGTAACTAATATAGAGCCACTATTTCTAGGGAAAGGAAAGAGCCTGTGCCCTGTGAGACAAACACAACGTCCATGTCTCACTCGAACCCAGACCAATCTCGGACAAACGGTCAGAAGCCATTGCTTAGATTATTGCGCCACCAGAAGGGAAGGCATGCAATTACTTCCGAATTTTTGAATGGTGAATTTTGAAATTGAAAGTCTTTAATTAAAAGAATTAAACTTGAAGAGAAAAACTTGTCTGTTTAAGTTGTAAGTATAAAAAATTAAATCATTAAAATTTAAAATAATTTACATGAGAATGTAGTTCAAACCTGTCAATCAAAATCAAACAAAGTGAGTTTAAAATGCTTTTCGTTTTCATTTACCGTATGAATTTAATTTTACTAGAAATTCTTGCAGAAACAACCACATGCCACAAACTCTGGACACGGCGAACTTTTTAATTCCTTTTTTTGGACGAATTTGTCATTCACATCTATAGAATGTGTGGTTACGGAATATTTCTTCATGGGAAATCCCTCCCAGATCTTTTTACTACTTGTTTGATAACACCACATTGAAATATTCTTGCATCTTCCTATAATGCCTGCGACCTGAGTTCAGGACAAGTTTCCGGCATAGGTCTTTTTAGAATTTTTTAATAAGCGCAATATTATTTACTTGATTTGTTATGTAAACATTTTGAATATGAGCTCCGGCTACGTATAATGAACGCTCCCTATCTTCTGATTCAAGGCTTCTTGAATTGGAAGAGGAACTACAAAGGATCAAGTGAGACATCGTCGGGCTGAGTGAGGTAAGGAGAAAAGGAGAAGATCTCGTTGAACTGAAAAGTGGACATCTCTTCTACTATCGTGGGACAGATACTGGCAGAACCAGTGGTGTTGGATTTATAATAAACAAGAAACTGTAGGATAAAGTTGTAGAAGTTGAAAATTCCTCTGACAGAGCTGCACGACTCGTTATCCAACTCTCGAGAAGATACAAGGCTCAGATTATTCAAACTTATGCTCCCACCACAAGTCATCCTAAAGAAGAAATTGAAGAATTTTATGAGGAAATTCGTCATCTAAATGATAAAGGAAAGCAGCACTTGAAAATAATTATGGGAGATTTCAATGCAAAAATAGGGCAACGGCAACAGAATGAAACTTCAGTAGGTAAATTCGGTCACGGCAACAGAAACCAGCGTGGAAATACTCTCGTTGAGTTTGCAGAGGCAGAAGGATTTTTCATCTTGAACTCCTTTTTCAAGAAAAAGCCACACAGGAAATGGACATGGAGACATCCAATTGGGACGACAAGTGAAATTGATTTTATTATGTGTAACAAAAAATTCGTCATCGAAGACTGCAGTGTGCTGAACCAGTTCAACACAGGTAGTGACCATAGATTGGTGAGATGTAAGATGCACCTCAACACTAAACTGGAACGTGGCAAGCTCATAAGACAAACAAAATGTATTGACATAACCAACCTTAAAAAACACCATAATACTTTCATATTGGAACTGAAGAACAGATTCTCTGCTTTAGGAGGCCTAACATCGGAAGAAGTGGATATTTCTGAAGTTAACAGAAAAGTAACCAAAGCTCTTACGGAAACAGCAACAAAATTAGCTGGGTCTAAGAACATGTTACATGTGAACAAATTATCAGGAAAAACCAAAATGTTGATGCAAAAAAGAAGAGAGACGAGGTCAACTAAAGAAGATGTGACTTCCAAAGTGGAATATATAGAGCTATGCAAGACAGTACGAAAAAGTATCACTGAAGACGTAAGGAAAGTCAACTGTGAACTAGCGAGGAAAGCAATTGAAAACAACCAAAGCCTAAAGATAGCAAAGGAACATCTTAGTAAGGGAAGAAAACAGATTATGGCACTGAGAAAAAAAGATCGTTCTGTAACAAGAAATAGATGCGAAATTTTGACAAGAGTGAAAGATTTCTACTCTAAATTATATGAAAGAGGTGATACATGTACTCCATACATCATGAAAGGTACCAGTACCAGAGTTATTCCAGTCATCCCAGCAGAAGTTGCACATGCAATCAAGAACATGAAGTGGAGAAAAGCTCCAGGAGAAGACGGAATTACTGTAAACATCATACAAGAAACAAGTGAAGAAATCGAAACAGTACTCGCCCAAGTTTTCACTCAATGCCTAAATGAAGGGAAGATTCCTGAGGATTGGAATAACGCTACAATGATCCTGCTACATAAAAAAAGGTGACATTGAGGATCTCAGGAAATCAGTGGCGTAGCCTAGGTCTTGTACAAGGGGACGCTGAAATAATCTAGTTAAAATCGAAATGTAACCTTTTATTTTGAAATTCTGTATTGCCCTAAAAAGAAGGGAGTACACAAAAAAACATTTATACAAAATAGAATACCATATGATAATTATCATGAAATGTCATTTGGTCTTAATTTTGAACATAGAGGTTCTTTTTAAGTTAATGTACAAAATTTGTGAAATGCAGAAGTTTTGACAGGTATTTATATTGAATATACAGTTTTGAATTTCAAATTTCACCTACATATACTGTATAGTACCTTTACTTGTTTGCCTAATGTTCAAGTATGGCATAGGTCTTTTGTTTTTTAAGTAGCACCATTTCTCCAACGTAACATCACAGCTGGGAGTTTTTTGCAAGTAATCAATGAAATCCACGTCCAACATGCTTTCCACATCAGTCATTTTTTCACAGTAAAAATGTTATAAAACAACACTGAAAACAAAAAACCACGCTGCACAACAGAGAAGTCTGCATACCAACGCTCGCTAAAACTCGTCCTCCTCGAATACGCTGGAGTTTCCCGTCGCAAACAAACAGGAGTGATCACCCTTCGCGAGCATGAGCAGTCACATGAATTTGACCCTGGCCTCTGTTCTCCTCAAGGTCATCAGACGCTAGATTGGCTAAGCGTCTGGCATTGAGGAGAAAACCACTTTACATCAGACGAGTAAAAGAGAGAGGGAACTGAGTATTTGCTATTATGGGAAAATAAACGCTAATATAGTGATTTCATGCTTTTTTGTTAAGAATAACATTTAAAATTGCCGAAGGAAATGTAATGGAATAACACACTCTCGCAAGGAAAGGCACTATTCTCCATCGATTTTTCAAGGGACGCTGAGCGTACCAGCGTCCCCTCACGCTACGTCACTGCAGGAAATACGGACCTATCAGCCTCCTATCAGTGGTTTATAAAATCTTCACTAAAGTCCTTTCACACCGCTTGAAGGTAACACTGGACATGGCTCAACCGAGAGAACAAGCTGGATTCAGAAGTAGCTACAGCACAATAGATCATATTCACGTACTGAGAGAACTAATTGAAAGAGCGAGGGAATATGAACTTCTGTTGTGCATGGCTTTAATCGATTATGAAAAGGCCTTTGATTCTGTGAAACCATCAGCAGTTACAATGGCTTTGAAATCCTGCGGTATTGAAGATGCATACATTAATGTTATTAATAACATCTATGAAAATGCAAGTGCAAAGATTCTGCTGTTTGAAAATACAACACACATAAAAATTGGAAAGGGAGTGAGACAAGGTGACACCATATCTCCCAAGCTCTTTAATGCCACATGGGAAAATGTCTTTCAATCACTGAACTGGGAAAACAAAGGGATAAAGATTAATGGAGATTATCTAACTCCCCTTCGTTTTGCTGATGACGTAGTCATTTTTGCATGATCCAGGAACTTGCTGACAAGAGTAAAGAAGTGGGATTAAAAATGAACTTTCAGAAGACAAAAATAATGTTCAATGCTTTTACGAGAAATGAAGATTTATCGATTGATGGAGAAAAGCTGGAGAACCCAGATATGTCTTGGACAGCAGATATCTAGTGAGGGTCACATTGATGAAGAAATTAATCGAAGAACAAAACTTGCCTGGAGAGCTTTTGGAAGAAATAGCATAATTTTCAAGAGCAATATGCCATTATTATGTCTTAAAAGAAAAGTGTTTGATCAATGCATCCTTCCAGTGCTTACGTATGGTGCAGAGACGTAGACCTTAACTAAAAGAGACATACTGAGACTGCAGACAACTCAAAGAGGCATGGAGTGGTGCATGCTTGGTGTAACTAGGTGAGATAAGAAGAGGAACTCGTTGATCCGAAAAATGACAAGAGTGGAAGACATCATGATCATAGTTAAATCCCTGAAATTTCAATGGGCTGGACATACTGCCAGAAGGACAGACCATCGATGGACAGCCGAAATTTTTGATTGGATTCCAAGGGACAGGAAAAGACCCAGAAGAAGACCACGTGGGAGATGGGTTAATGAAATTCGAAAGTATGTGGGAGTAACATGGAGGAGACTGGCACAAGACAGACCGTTGTGGAAGAAACTTGGGGAGACCTTCGTCCAGCAGTGGATTGATAATGGTTGACAATGATGATGATGATGTCGAATATATTTTCATTTTTTCGTATTAGTTTGGGAGATATTTTCTTCGGGGTATTTTCATTTGCATCTTCAATATTTTGGACCCCATAAAGAAATCCGGAATGCGCCACTGAGCTCTTGGTAACATGTGATTGACCCAGATAAAGTAATTTTATATGTCGGAACAAAGCGTTTACAAGGCCCGTTGTGATTGTGGTGTAGGAGAACTGGCCACAAAAAATTTAAGGGGCCGTATAAAAACTGCGTTTTTTGACTGATTCATGGCCATGACCCCCAGAGGTTGTTTTTCTGAGCCATATAAATTTTCCGTAATTTCGTCTTTTCTTAATTGCGATAATTAATGTAATTAGCTATAAAAATCTTTATGATCTACAACTCAACAAAAGATTTCAAGGTTTTACAAAGTACGCACAAGTCTGCAATTATCTGAGGACTGTGTGCGTGTGTGTGTGTGGGGGGGATGCCGAAAGTGTAAGATATAAAAATTCTTTGGTCCGATCGGGAAATTTTCAGTAATTACAAGCTACAACTCGACACATTATCCGAGGGCATGTGCCTACTCAGCAAACCTGTCGGGGGAGGGGGGGATATATTCCAAAAGTGTAAAACATCATAAAGAATTTCTGGTCCGATCAGGAGATTTTCAGCATTTAGAGCCTACAAATCAACAAGTTATCTAAAGGCTTCTGCTGCCTCAGGAGGCCTGTCGGGCGAGGGGAGGGGGTTACACCAAAAGTATAAAATATAAAGAACTTCTGTTCCGGTCGGGAGATTTTTAGCATTTACAACCTACATCGCAACAAACTCTCTGAGGGCATGTGCTGACTCAGGAAACTTGTCGGGGGGGGGATTAATTCCTAAAATATAAAACAAAATATTTCTGGTTGTAAATCGTGAAAATCTCCCGAACGGACGAGAAATTCTTTATATTTTACACTTTACGTATTACTCCCCTCCCCCTCTTTGACAAGTTTCCTTGGTAGGCTCATGCACTCAGAAAATTTGTTGAGTTGCAGGTTGTAAACGCTGAAAATCTCCCGATCGAACTGGAAATTCTTGATATTTCATATTTTAGGTTTTAAGCCCCCCCCCCCCGACAAGTTTCCTGGGTTTGCACATACCAGCAGAGAATTTGTTTAGCTGTAGTCTATAGACGTAGAAAAATATCGTAAATCAGAAAATACGAAATTATGGACATTTTATGTGTGTCAGATATCTCGGGAGGCGTAGCCACGGAGCAGTCTAGAATGCAATTTTTATACGGCCCCTTAAAATTTTTATGGCTAGTTCTTTGCTTTGTCTTTTGCCCGAAAATCATGGAAATGTCTAAATTTCTTGCTGAAAATGAAATTAAAAAATAAATTATGAACAATAGTTGCTCAAGTAGTGGGGAATATAGCCACACGAAATTTGTTTATGTAGAACAATTTTATGGCACTGAAATTCCAATGTGTCCAGTTCTCCGGTGGCCACTTCTCCGTGCCCGTTGTGGGGTTGTGATTGATAGGGAAATTTTATATCAAGTTTGTTAAAACATATAAAATTCTATTCAAGAATAGCAGAGTTACTTTGCCGGTAATAGGTATAATCAATATTTGATTCTAGCTGCAATACATCGAATATTTGATCCGATATTAAAAGAAAATATTCTGCACACGACCTCTTTCCTCTGAACTACAGCCGGATGGCGGGAGCTTTTACAGGGCCTGGGGCGAAATTTTATTGCAGGGCCCGGACCAAAAATTCATTGTTGGCAAAAGGAAATAAATCTCATATTTTAATAAAGTCGTTACATGAAAAGTGTCCTCAAAGAACACACACGATGTGAAATTCAGAAATTTTGACGGTGACAACGAATCCTCATCCCTCTACTCCAGAGCCGAATGCTTTACGAATTAAGCTACACCGAAAGAATTTATTGTTGCAACTTCTCCGTCTTGACATGTGCTTCACCTCTGTAGTATGTCATAAAGAAAACTATCATAAAGAAAGTTCAGAGATAGAGAGAGAGAGAGAAGAGGGAAGGAGAGAGAGAGAGAGAGAGAGAGAGATAAGAGGGAGGGAGAGAGAGATAAGAGGGAGGGAGAGAGATAAGAGGGAGAGAGAGAGATAAGAGGGAGGGAGGGAGAGATAAGAGGGAGGGAGGGAGGGAGAGATAAGAGGGAGGGAGTGAGAGATAAGAGGGAGGTAGAGAGATAAGAGGGAGGGAGAGAAGAGGGACGGAGAGAGGGAGAGAAAAGAGAGAGAGAAGAGGGAGGGAGACAGAGAAAGAGAGAGAGAGAGTAAAAAGTGTTGAAATCTACTATTTTCTTTCCGGGGAGATGGGGTTGAGATTGTATTATGACTCTTATAAAAACTTCCTTACAAAATGATAAAAAAAAAATACCTGCATAGCGAAATTTTTTGAATTGCGAATATTTTAGTGTAGGAATTAATAAGGATTCCTCTAAAATAAATTCGTACAAATAGTTGTGTTTCCCCTGATACAAGGTTTTAGTGAGTAATTTTTAATGCAAAGTGGAGCAAGTGACAAATTAGCGAATTTTTAAACTTTTATACGCGCTCATATATGATTTTTTTAAAATTTCCAGTAATGTTTTTAAAGTCACTGAATAAATGGCTTCTATATGTAACCCGATATTTACTTTGACGTTGTTCTTTTTTATTTCTTTAAATTTAAGTGTCTGGTTTGCACGCAAATTGTTAAATACATAAAAGTAAGGACCACAAAATGATGAAATTTAATTTGCTATTTTTCAATGCTGAAAATAAGAAACATAGTTTCAATAATCACTTAAAATTCCCAAATTTAAGTATTTGTACGGCGAAGGACGATAACCTATTCGAAAATGGAGGGATTGTAAACGGAAAAAAAAAACTTTTGAAAAAGAACTTTTTAAGGGCTTCGCGTCCCGAAACTTACACATAAAAGAAATACTTGTTAAAAATTCTACCAAAAAGGATTTTTTTCCTAAACTGCGGAGCCCCTTGAAGGCATGTGGCCGGGGCGAAAGCTCCAGTTGCCCTTATGGTCCAGCCTGCTTTGCTCCGTACTGTGGATCAAATTTAGGGCTTTGCTGAAGGACTGATTAGAGCAGACGGGAGCAGTTCAAGTATTCTTTGTTGATAAGCCCCATTCCTTTTCCGTAGAGCTAAAACTAACGGGGGGACGCAATTGTTTAGACACGGGGACATCCTGTGTGACCTTGTAACATTGCTCCTGGGAATAGTGAACATTCGAGTTTTGGCCTTGCCGATGTTTTGAATGTTCTTAGATTCTACTAACGGATATTTCACTTGCAAAACACGGGACCTAGGAACGACAGCCGTGGCCAGGAATAACAAGACGCTAAACGCGTTCCCTTTCGCAGCATAAAACTGGTACCCTCTATGAAAATAGCGTCACAGAACACGTGATAATGTGCCTATATTATCGTTATTTTTTTTATACACTGACGAAAAAAAATCCCAACACCAAGAAGGGGTTGTGTTAGATAAACGACAGTTGGTATGCGATGAGAGTACATCTGTAAGATGACGTCTATGCAAATTTCGCGCTCGTCGCATACGTGTGGCGCTAGTAGCGCCCCTCGGAACATGCAAAGCAGGTTTGCTGTAAATACGTGCTGTAACGTTCGTGAGCGTTAGTTATCGTTGAGATTCGACGTAAGGTGTTGATGTTAGTCAAGAATGCCTTTAAGAAGACGAAGAAGCCATTATACACAGCTCACGGAGTTTGAACGAGGTCGTGTAATAGAGCTACGAGAAGGTGGATTTTCTTTCCGCAATATTTCAGAACGACTTGGCAGGAATGTAGCCACTGTGCATGATTGTTGGCAGCGGTGGTCAAGGGAAGGTACTACCTCAAGAAGACCGGGTTCCGGCCGGCCACGTGGCACTACTGAGACGGAAGACCGCCGTGTACAGCATATGGCCGTGGCGCATCGTACCGCGTCTGCGGCAGCAAGTCGAGCTGCAGTTGCCACCACAGTGACACAACGAACTGTTACAAATCGGTTACTTGAAGGACAGCTCCGAGCCAGACGCCCTGTAGCGTGCATTCCACTCACTCCAAACCACTGCCGTTTGCGACGTCAGGGGTGTCAAGCTAGAGCTCATTGGAGGACGGAGTGGAGACCTGTTGTGTTCTCTGATGAAAGCCGGTTCTGCCTGGGTGACAGTGATGGCCGTGTGTTGGTGAAAAGGAGGCTAGGTGAGCGCCTGCAATCAACCTGTCTGCGGCCGAGACACACTGGACCTACACCTGGAGTTATGGTCTGGGGAGCAATTTCCTGTGACAGCAGGAGCACTCTCGTGGTTATCCCACGCACCCTGACGGCACAGTTGTACGTCGGTCTGGTGATTCAACCTGTTGTGCTGCCATTCATGAACAGCATTCCAGGGGGTGTTTTCCAACAGGATAACGCTCGCCCGCATACCGCTGTTGTAACCCAAAATGCTCTACAGAGTGTCGACATGTTGCCGTGGCCTGCTAGATCACCAGATCTTTCACCAATCGAGCACGTATGGGACATCACTGGACGACAACTCCAGCGTCATCCCCAACCAGCATTAACCGTTCCTGTATTGACCGACCAAGTGCAACAGGCATGGAACTCCATCCCACAAACTGACATCCAGCACCTGTACGACACAATGCATAAATGTTTGCGTGCTTGCATTCAACATTCTGGCGGTTACACCGGTTATTAATGTACCAGCATTTCACATTTAAAATGGCTCTTCTCGCGCTTACAATAAGCTGTGATCTTGAAACCTTAATCGATTAGATATGTTACCTATACAAATGTATTGCCGCCATTTCATTCCTCTACAACTATTTTTTCGTAGTGTTGGGATTTTTCCCCGTCAGTGTATTTTTACCAATTAACAAAACAACGGAAATAAAAAAATAAAATTTAAGTTTTCTTTTTGGTATTTTGAGGCCCCTTCAATTCCGAGGCCCCAAGCGCGCGCTTCCGGCGCCTGTGCAGTGATCCCCCCCCCCTAGTAGGGGCTTTTTAAAGTTTTGTACTCGAGTAAAAGCGCAACACAATAAACTTGACTTTCTGTGAAAATTTTATGCATATGAGCACGGTTGGGGTTGATTGAAAACTGATAAAAAGGCTTAAGGCCTGTTTATTAATTTTTGTGCCTGTGTAAAAACGCAGTATCGTAACCTTGGCATGTTATCGAAACCTTATGAATACGTCGAACTAAAAATTCCAAAAAAAAAAAAGGCTAGGCCTAAGTTCTTGCAATTAAGGTTTTGTGACAGAGTAAAGGTGCAACATTAATAACTTGACATGTTATGTTAACGTTGTGAATATGAGCACAACGGATTAAAAATTTCAA
Organism: Macrothele yani; assembly: GCA_039090855.1. Classification (NCBI taxonomy): domain Eukaryota; kingdom Metazoa; phylum Arthropoda; class Arachnida; order Araneae; family Macrothelidae; genus Macrothele; species Macrothele yani. The sequence continues at coordinate 96,497,786 of CM077005.1, read as the reverse complement.
GAAATCGCCTTTGGGATTAATGTGTTGTAGCAGAGTAAAAGTGTAACATTATCTTTATTTTCTATATAAACCATACGACGTGCTGAAATGGCCCAACTATATATACGTATCTTCAACCATATACCGAAGCGCGGACACGGTGAAACAAAAGTGTGATTTTGTACGGTCCCTTAAAAGTTTGTGGCCAGCCCACATGGAAGAGGTCACGTTGATGTCAAAAACGTACTTTTCACACGGCTCCATAACAGATAGCAATGGACACGCCGCAATCCTTTTTTTTTAGTTGGGAGGTTTAACGACCACCGTGATCAATTTATTGGGCTGTAAGCAAACAGCAGTTCCTAATTTTGGGTCACTGGTTCCAGGGAAGGGGAGAGCCAGTGCCAGAAGACAAACGCAACGTCCATGACTCACCGGGATTCGAACCCGGGCGTTCTCGGACTAGTGATCAGAAGCCAGCGCATAGACCACTGCGCCACCGGAGCGGCTCACGTTGAAATCAACTCTGAATTTTTCATACCGCCCCAACGCTCTTATGGACATACTAATGGAACTGGATGCAAAGAAATCATTAATGTAATTTGTACTAGCAGGGTGGTATTTCCCGGGTAAATATTACTATCTGTGGAATCACCAAGTTCAGCGGGTGAAAATTAATGAATGAAAAAGATATTCCTGTAATTTTCCAGTAAACTTATCTTTAATTTTTTTTATTTAGTCAATCAAATTTTATGAAACAAAAAAGAAAGGAAGAGGAATTGAAATACTTATCTCCGAGGAGACATCTATAGAACTGCCGTACATCTGGCCGTAAAGGAAGGATCTATAGAGTGGAAACAGACATAGGAGCCGATGGAAATTCCTCACATAGAAAGTGGCGCCCCCACGGACCTAAAACAGAAGCAAAATGGGACGTGACCCCGTGACGTCGGCAATAGTTGCTACGGCAACCCAGCGCTCGGAGATGATCAGATGATGGCGCCATGATGGCGCGCTCCATGCCAGTGCGACCCTCCCCTCGTTTCCCCACGAACTTCCCCAACGCAATCTGAGCGTGATCTCTCAGCGCAGTTCCGCAAACCTTGCACGCAAAAGTATCTTCACGAGCTCGCTTTACCAATTTTTCCAGAATCATAATTTTTTTAAACTCAGTGAAATAAACAAATGTATGTAGTAATAAATTTCATAGGTATAGAGAGAAAACCTGCAAATAATTTAAACATATAACTGCTGGATTGGATCATTGTTCAACTTTATTTTCCAAGCTGTTGTATTTTCTCCTTTTAACTGGTGAAATTTATCTCGCAGGGTTCAGTTACATAAATATAAAATACACTTATGGATCCTGGTACATGAATGTTATTTAAGGTATGAAAAATTACACAATTATTACTGATAAAAACACGCAAAACAAGACTACCAAGTATTTCCTGAAACAAATCATTTTTGCATATATCAGTAGACACGTAAAAATCAACAGACACGTAAAAACCAAAAGTAATGAATTCTGTAAGGAAAAGTATACGATCAGTAAGTAATAAGCAAAATAATACCACTTATTAGAACGCTAGAGGAATTGAAAAGCAAAAGGAATCTTAAAATTAATAAAGTATTGGGCGTATTCGTCTTAAACACTGCCGGATAGCAAGCCAAAGTCAAAAGTCAAAGTAAAAACATTTGTTCGGACAAAAATCACGTGGTTCGTGGGTGTTCCCTGGGAAACCAGCTGTTAATCAACTGTAGTTCTGTTTTAAGTCACTGGTGCGTTGCAGTCGACTCATGAGTTTCAACTTTATACAGCCAGTGTCTTCTCTATATATCCTTCCTTTATGCATCTGGCGTGTGCTTCTGAGAAACTGCGACACTGAAATGCAATGCACCTGTGTAATGTCGCGTGCATGCGACTTGACATTGGCATTGATCATATTTTTCTTACCGTTTTAAATTTTGAATATCTGAAACTCTCTAAAGACATTACATTGTATTTCTGCCTGATAAGCCGCCCGTTGGTGATGGAAGCTAACGTTTATTATTTTTTTATTTTAATACACCATTAACCGGATATTTTTGCACTTGTTATCTACGGTCTCACACTTAGACCGTAGGTTGGGTATTGGAGTGCTGAATTTTGTTGCAGATCTTAAGAGTAAAAAGTTAAACTTTTAACGAAAATTTTGTATGGGGGGGCCTTTGATCGCGGGCCCCGACCCGTTCCAAAACCCATTTATGGTTTAAGAGTACCGTGAAAATTTTGGTGGTTCTAAATTGAAAACTGTAGATTTTACGAAAATTTTGTAAGGCCCCCTTCCTTGACCCTGGGCCCCGGCCCGTTCCAAACACCGTTTACGGTGTAAGTTAGAGCACCATGAGGTAGTATGCCAAATTTGGTGCTTCTAAATTGAAAGCTGTAGAATTTACGAAAATTTTCTTCATCCGACCAGTTCCAAAAACCGTCTACCGTCTAAGTTAGAGCACCATGAGATAGGATACTGAATATGGTGGTTGTATGTAGAGAACTGTATATTTTACGATAATTTTGAATGAGGGGCTAAGGGTCCGTTCCAAAAAACGTCTGCCGTCTAAGTTAGAGCACCATGAGGTGGAGCACCAAATTTGGTGGTTCTAAATTGAAAACTGTAGATTTTACGAAAATTTTGTAGGGGCCCCCACCCATTCCAAACACCGTCTACCGTCTATGTTAAAGCACCATGAGATAGTATATAAAATATAGTGGTTTTGAATTGAAAACTGTATATTTTACGATAATTTTGAATGAGGGGCCCTGGACCCCGGACCCCCGACCCGTTTCAAAAAACGTCTACCGTTTAGAGCACCATGAGGTAGTACACAAAATTTGGTGATTCTAAATTGAAAACTGTAGATTTTACGAAAATGTTGTAGGGGGCCCCTGAAGTCCGGGCCCCAACCCATTTCAAAAACCGTCTACCGTCTAAGTTAGAGCACCATGAGATAGGATACTAAATGTGGTTGTTGTATATTGAAAACTGAAGATTTTACGAAAATTTTGTAGGGGCCCCCTTCGGACCGGGTCTCCACCTGTGCCAAACACCGTCACCATCTAAGTTAGAGCACCATGAGGTAGTACACAAAATTTGGTGGGTCTAAATTGAAAACTGTAGATTTTACGAAAATTATCTATGGTGGCCCCTCGACTCCGGACCCCCACCCGTTCCAAACCCCCTCTACGGTGTAAGTTAGAGCACCATGAGATAGTATACCCAAATTTGGTGGTTTTAAATTGAAAACTGTATTTGACGAATATTGCGTATTTGGGGCCCTTGACCCCGGGCCCCCTACCTTTCCAAAACCGTCTACGGTCTAAGTTAGAGCACCATGAGGTAGTATACCTAATTTGTTGGTTCTAAATTGTAAACTGTAGATTTTACGAAAATGTTGTAGGGGCCCCCTGAAGCCTGGGTCCCGACCTATTTCAAAAACCGTCTAAGTTAGAGCACCATGAGATAGGATACTAAATATGGTTGTTGTATATTGAAAACTGTAGATTTCACGAAAATTTTAAAGGGGCCCCCTTCGGACCGGGCCTCCACCCGTGCCATACACCGTCACCATCTAAGTTAGAGCACCATGAGGTAGTACACCAAATGTGGTGGTTCTAAATTGAAAACTGTATATTTTACGAAAATTTTGAAGGGCCCCCTGAAGCCCGGGCCCCGACACGTTCCAAACACCGTATACGGTCTAAGTTAGAGTACCATGAGGTAGTATACAAAATTCGGTGGTTCTAATTTGAAAACTGTAGATTTTACGAAAATTTTCTTTGGGGGCCCTCGACCCCGGGCTCCGACCCCTTCCAAAAACCGTCTACGGTGTAAGTTACAGCACCATGAGATAGTATACCAAATTTGGTAGTTTTAAATTGAAAACTGTAGATTTGACGAATATTGCGTATGGGGGCCCTTGACCCCGGGCCCCCTACCTTTCCAAAACCGTCTACGGTCTAAGTTAGAGCACCATGAGGTAGTATCCCAAATTTGGTGGTTCTGAATTGAAAACTGTAGATTTTACGAAAATGTTGTAGAGCCCCCCTGAAGCCAGAGTCCCGACCCATTTCAAAAACCGTCTACCGTCTATGTTAGAGCACCATGAGATAGGATACTAAATATGGTTGTTGTATATTGAAAACTGTAAATTTTACGAAAATTTTGCAGGGGCCGCATTCGGACCGGGCCTCCACCCGTGGCAAACAGCGTCACCATCTAAGTTAGAGCACCATGAGGTAGTACACCGAATGTGATGGATCAAAATTGAAAACTGTAGATTTTACAAAAAGTTTGAAGGGGCCCCCAGAAGCCCGGGCCCCGACACGTTCCAAACACCGTCTACGGTCTAAGTTAGAGCACCATGAGATAGTATACCAAATTTGTGGTTTTAAATTGAAAACTAGATTTGACGAAAATTTTCTATGGTGGCCCCTCGACTCCGGGCCCTCCACCCGTTCCCAAAACCCTCTACGGTCTAAGTTAGAGCACCATGAGATAGTTCACCAAATTTGGTGGATCTAAATTGAAAATTGTAGCTTTTACGAAAAATTTATATGGGGACCCCTCGACCCCGGGCTGCGTATTTCACAAGTGAATGTAGGAAATTGCAATTAGAGCCATTTCTGCCACGCGATTGGTTCAGAGCTACTTTGGAGATTGCGATTGGGCGGGGCCTATGATTAGAGTCATGTGACAGGAACACTGTCTTTTTATCTGGGGAAGTTCTGCTTGCTGAGAAATTCATTGTGAGGTTACTTAACATATGTGACAAATAATTCATACTGAATTATATCGTGGGAAGTTCTGTTTCCTAAGAAGCTCACTGTGAGGTTACTTAACATGTGTGAGAAATGATCATATTGAATTATATCGTGAAATATTTTATCTTGGGAAGTTCTGCTTCCTAAGAAATTCAGTGAGGTTACTTAACAAATGTGACAAATGATCATATTGAATAATACGGTAAAGTAATTTTGTACACCATATCATAAGGGATATCTGCAGTTTCTTAGATGAATACAAGTCGAAATCTATCTTAATATATTAAAATTTAGGACGACTTTAATAACTAACTAGTTGAATACCATACTCTGTATCGGCCAATAGATGGCAGCACGTCAACAATCCATTACGATTTGTGCTGTTTCCTTTCTATTACCCTTAAAAGGACCTTTAACAATGAAAAGTATGTCTCCACAACGAAATATTCTGACGATCAAGTTTTTTTCCTCGTGAATGTGATTAGGTCTAGCTAGAAAAATAAAATCAAATAGAGGGATTTTGTATTAGCTACTAACTACCTAATGGCACGAAGTACGAGTCCAGTGATGTATTCAGGCATCTTTTCGGGGGTCTTAGCCCACCCGAAAGTGATCTCCCTTTATATTTAGTCTAATTTTTTGTTTACAGATGAAAATTTGGAGAAAATAATTTTAAAAATTTAAGAAAACGGGGGAAAATATTATAATAAAAAAAACTCATTCACATGGACTTTATATCACAGTAGCATTAAGATTATTTTAAGCATTAAATTACTTGCTTTGTTTTATACACTAAAACTAAAATTGCCATCGGCATGTATATTTACGTTTTCTAAATCCAACGAGTCAGTGCAGCCAATAATGTATACAATACCTCGAGAGAAAAAAACGGAATTTTCGTTGTTAATTGGAGGCATAAATGACTTCATACAAAGAGTTAACACTTTAAATAACTTTGTTTTAAATGTAGCTCTGAAATCAAAGTAGTTATGAAAATATATATACTCTATAGAAAAATTTGTTGCTCTAGATGAGAATGTTTTTGTAAATTTGTTTATAAATGGGACAATTGTCCATGTTAAATATCTATTATGAAGTCCTACGAAAATTACTCAATAGAAGAAGACCAGTTCATCTTGATCACATATGCAAGAGGGGCAAACAAGAAAACCAAGCATTGTTTCACTATTCGGTAATATTTTTAGAGCCTTTGTATTTGATAGTTAAGTTTACTGTGGATTTGTAATCACCAACGGCATGCTGCTTGCACTGCAATACATCATCATATTTTGGAAGCTGGCATTCAGCTTTATTTCAATCTTCTGGACGCCGACTTCCCATGTATATGGTTGAATAAGCCTCAATGTAGCTAACGTGACGTTAGGTTTTCCAATACATCAAAATATGTGCGCTACCCAATTTTTAACGATAGCAAATTATTAAAAACGATTCCCATATTTTTTTTCCTGGCGGTATGTGGTTTACGCTCTGTGACAAAAAGAAAATCCAGGAATTTCAAACGATTAATTAGTTGTTTTTTTTACTACTATGTGCTGACCTAAATAATACAAAGGGGCTGAAACCAAGTGGCAGCCGAACGGTTTGCACCATACGTTTTCATGTAACACTGTAATGATTCCTTAATAATCAGAAAAACGCTTGCTGTAAGACTAAAATATTTTTCCCACTCCTAATGCTTGGGAGGGGGGAGTATTTTCTCCAGCACAGCAGCGTTATCTTATTTTTTTTTTTGATTGGAGGTTTAACGACCACCGTGAGCAACTCAATGGGCTATAAGCAGTCGCCCGTCCCTAATTTAGGGTCACTGGTTCCAGGGAAGGGAGAGAGCCAGTGCCGTAAGACAAACACAACATCCATGCCTGACCGGGATTCGAACCCGAACCCCTTACGGACGAATGATCAGAGGCCAGTGCCTTAGACCACTGAGCCACCGGGGCGGCGCAACGTTATCTTACTATCATCCTTAATATTTTACACCACCACAGCATGGTGAAATCCGTGGTGCATTACTGAATTAAAATAAAGGTATAACTTTTTTACATTTTTTTAATCACTTGCATGTGTACATTTCAGAAATTGTTTTATATGTGTTAATGTATATATAAATAATATAATATGTATTAATGTATAAATAAATAACAAATAATAACAAGTTTGAGACCCCTCAAAATTTGCGATTGACTCCCCAGAAAAAAACTCTCTGAATGTAACGCTGAGTACGACCTCAAGACAGTGTTCTGTTGAAATAAGACACTTCCGTTCGAATAAACACTCCAGAATGTTGTTTGCCCTATATTGTGTCTGATAAAATAGTCAGTGATCTGTCATATATATATATTTCTAATATTTAGGAAATTCCTCATATTTTTGTCCCTCCAAACTTCATCAAAAATGCCTTCAATTCCACATTTTATCCCGCCTTAAACCGAAAAAAAACCCGTTAAACAGCCCATGGTTCTCTACACAAAACACATCAGTACTGATCCTGTTCTACAGCAGTGCACGCTGACGTGCTGACATCTATCGGCTCTGTGAGAACTATATAGATTGAAGCATGGCTTTCTGCGATTAATCAAAGATAAGTCACAACTCCATGAAGTCATGTTGGTATAAAAACTCAAAAGTTCCCCTACCAATAAAGTACACTCACTATTTACCTCCTGTCGCATTCTGACTGTACAGGTAAAACAACTGGGGTTAACCATTGTCGCAATGAAAACACCCGAGCATTAAAATGGCATATGGCGTGTGCAGCCATGACTTTCTGTGATACATGTCTCACTCACATGGCTCTCCTCGTAGGCCCCACCTACTCGGAATCTCCAAAGTGGCTCTGAACCAATCGCGTGCCGGAAATGGCCTTAATCGCGATTCCGTACATTCACTTGTGAAATACGCCCCCGGGCTCCGACCACTTTCAAAAACCGTCTTCGGTCTAAGTCAGAGCACCATGAGATGGTATACCAAATTGGGTGGTTTTAAATTGAAAACTGTAGATTTGACCCCGGGCCATCTATCTTTCCCAAAACCGTCTACGGTCTAACTTAGTGCACCATGAGGTAGTTCACCAAATGTGGTGGATCTAAATTGAAAATTGTAGCTTTTACGAAAAATCTCTATGGGGGCCCTTCGACCCTGGGCTCCGACCACTTCCAAAAACCATCTACCGTCTAAATTAAAGCACCATGAGATAGAATACCAAATTTGGTGGTTTTAAATTGAAAACTGTAGATTTTACGATAATTTTGATTGAGTGGCCCTGGACTCCGGGCCTTTGCACCGTTGGAAAAGCGGTACGGGTAACCCCAATTTCTACCAAAATTTAATCAGGACATCAATTTCTATGAAGTCCCCCTCCCCTTTAAATATACTTTTTTTTGCAATTCATCAAAAGCTATCGAAAGCAATTTATTTAGGGATTACTGCGATGTTATGGTACCACGATGTTTTGCCCTGCGATGTTATAGTGCAGCGATGTTTTGCCCTGCGATGTTAAGGTGCCGCGATGTTTTGACCTGCGATGTTTTAGTACTGCGATGTTATGGTACCGCGATGTTTTGAACTGCGATGTTACGTCGGCGATCATATGTCGTACGATGTGTTGACCTGCGATGTTATGTTTTAGACCCCTCTGTCGGTATTACTATATGACTTGTCTGAAAATGTAAAATTAAAAATTTCCTGTTACAGTAAAGCTTTACTGCCACACAGTGCTTACGCGTTCCACTTCTGCCTGCTTTACAAGAGCACTCAAAAGACTACAGAAATTTCACAATCATTTCTGTCTAAAACACCGTTGATCGAATGAGGCGACGACGTTATTGCGGTGGCTTGAATGCAATGCGAAACTATGTGGACTTCTTTCCTATTTTTCTTCTTAATTGCACATGAGGTTATATAACTTGCTTTAAAAATCCCTTCCTCTGCTTTGATGCATCGTGAATTTTTCGTAGCGTCCACAAATTTCATTATCTCAAGGATTGAGAGAGTTAAACCAGCCATTCCTACATACGATTTCACGAGAACACGTGCTACGTTATCCGTACTACAGTGCCTAGAAGAATTAGTGTGTCGTGTTCGCTGAAAAAATTGCTGCCCGCAATCACGAAAGCGGTAGATGGCGCTGCCATCGGATGTCACGTCGCTTTTCAGGTACGAAGGACGACGAAAACGCACATCTTTCTATGACACACACCCAGCTCGCCAGTATTATGTGTACTCCTTGAACGATATTTTATAAGCAGATAACTTAAGTACATACGAAATAATTGACACATCTCTTTCACCCCCACACCCTCAAAAAAGAACGAACGGGGTGCTCAAGATTCATTAATAAGGGTATCGTAGTTTAAGTTCAGCTTTGCATTGTGCTATCGTCAACATTAATGTTAGATATTTCGGAAGTTTTAGAGTCATACATGGGTTACATTATGCAAAAACACTGGACACCAATATGCAGTGTACAACCACTGAAACATCAACTGTAAGTTGATGTTTCAGTGATTGAAAACTGCATTGAAAAAAAAAAAAAGATGTTTTGCCCCTCAAAACCTCACCGGAAAAGAAGGGGGAAATATTTTCTCAATGAGACATCGGCTTTTTAATTTGCATTCCAATAATCCAATTACGTCTTGAAATTCAGCAACCGATTACTATTTTTAAAATTGGTCTATTTTCTAATAATATACCAGCTGTAATCCATTTATAAAAATCATTCCTAAAAAAACTTTGCCTGTGATACGATAAACAAAATGAATCATACTGGACAGAAGTAAATATACAAAAACTGAATGTATATGATGACATTCTTTTAAAGAAAAATAATCATAACATTTTTCTTTACTTTTCTTCACCTTATAATAATTATGTGATTAAATTTGCTATTCAAATTGGTTTGCAGTGAAGAGAGGAAAATTCTTTTGCACCTTAAGTAAAAAGTTTAATAAGGTAAAAATTAAGAAGTGGGTGTTCATGGAGTCTGTCTAAATGGGATAATTTTATGCAGATCCTGTAAACTATTTTTACCCTTAAAAAAAAGGAAATTATTAATGTAGCATACACACAGGCGTAACGTGGAGAAGGCACAGTAGGGCATGTGCCCCCCCCCCCCCCACTTGAAAAGTGGAAAAACTAATTAGTCGTTCGCTTTTTAAATTTTGGAAAATAGTAGGTATGGTGTCAGGCTTGAGTAATGGTTTGTCTCGGCATGTTAGAACTTCCTTACCTTGAATAGTGGAACGATAATGCATCTCCATGAATTTAGATTCAAAGTGCAAGGCACGTACAACACAACTTTCATCAAGTTTCTTATCAGCTCTGAAAATTGCCTTATCCCATTTGCTCAACATATCAGGAATATTGGGGACAGCAAAGAGTGATATTTTATTTTTGCAGGATTTATAGCCAGTATTACATCCTGGCACAAAACAGCTGCTTTGCCTTTTCCGTTTTCTATGTTTTTTATTATTTGCTAATGCAGAATTTCCCAGTCCTTTCATAGCTGACATTATTTCCCTATGATCTTATAACTGTTGCAATCGATTTCAGTACTGCACTTAAGTTTAACCACACAGTAGGTTTAACGCGTGACAGCCAATACTTGATCAACTTCTACATCTTCACGAATAAAAAGTTACTAATTTCGGAAATAAATTTCGTTATAAACAATCGACAGTTGAATAAAACTAGCACACTAACACCCGAATAAGCCTATTGCGTTTTAGTGATCAACTGTTGAATTACCTAGTGTATTACTGTTATGATCGAGCTACAACGAATTAGCAAAGGTACTGCCAAAAAGATTTCCCTCCACTAACCTTTGTTTTGTGAAAATTTGAAGTTTCGTAAGGCAGCAAATCCTTGGCAAACAAACTTCCCACCATTGAATAGCATGAAGCCGATGAAGCATCCTAACGTAACTTCCGATGCCAGCGCCCTCTGTCATTTCATGACGATTGGTCACAACACTGTGAGGGACATCTTAGGGAGCACGTCACACTAATTCTTCTAGGCACTGTATCCGTACTAAAAGAAGTTTGTTTACGCAAGGAGGTGTTTACGTTTGCGCAGCGCCCACTGTAGTTCATTGAGGTTGCCAATTAAATATCCCATGCCGTAACTTAAAGATAGTTTTGTCGATGTCCCAATTTGAATCTTTGGGAATGCATTAATTGTGAAGAAAATATGTAAAGACGTTTTACCATTGGAAACATAAGGCAGAGATTTCAAGTGGAACCACCTTAACAAAGGGGTTACGTTGCAGGTGTTTAGGAAAAATCGCGATTTTCGCAAATTTATTAAAGACATGCTTAGCTTTTTCAAATCGTATGGTTGTGCTAATACATTCTGTCACCTAAAATGTACAGCAGAAAAAATAACTTAACATAATTTTCCTCTGAAAATGTTAAAGGAATGGCCATGCTTGTCTCACGGCACTCATTCTCTCCCTTCCCTGGAACCAATGGCCCTAAATTAGGGACGGGCAGGATGTATGACAATTCAGACGATACGACTCTTCGTGACATGGAGGTTATATTACGGAAGACATCACTGCTATCCATGCAGCATTGGCAGCCATAAGTGCCCGTCCGTGCTGCAAATGACGTCATGAGCAAGCACGACGCAGCCGCTGAAAAGAAGCTGCTTTGAAAACAATGGAACAAAAGCTTCTAAGCGTATAAACAGATAAACTGAGTAATTCAATAATCTTTATCAATGATACACAAGCTTACTGTTTTATCAACGGTATCATTTAGTTGGTTTTTGCCTGCTTGTGACGTCACACCACAGATTACATATGACAGATTAGCTGTGACGATGGCTCCGGCTGTGACCTATAGCGGCAGAGCTAATGGTGTCTCCAGTAATATAACCTCCTTGCTCCGTGATGTCAACAGTTTGAAAAACGGACTCTTAATGTCACAGCTCGCCAGGGTGCGTTCAGGAGCTGTGGGCCGATCGATCACGCTAACCATCATAGGATTGCACGGTGTTTATGATTTCATCAGTGTAAAATCGGTATTTATCTTGAGTATTTTTTATTTATTACTTTGTGCAATTATATTGCATGGAGTTCCAAAAACGTTGAAGTTTCTGTACAGAAGGTAAAGTACTTCAACTCTGTTTTTACATAACGGGAAATAAATTTATAGTGTAGCTAAATGTCGGACTAGAACCTGTTGAATTCTGTTTTAGGTATGGGCAAAATTGTTTTGTACCAAACTATCGGTTATTGGACAGGTTACGCGACATATAAAGAACTTGTATCAACCTTTAATGACCCAACAACTTTGGGAAAATGGCGGCAAACATTTTTCCACACCTTACAATGTAGAAAAATTTTACTTTAAGAGCATTAACCGTTGTTAAATGTAGGATAACTAATTTTATCCCTTGATATAAAATATGTTTATCGTACTGCGTATATGCACGCAGGTCAAGGAAAGCTCCGCCGAGAAAAAGCAGTTATTTTGCCGTAATGCCCTTTCTCTGCCGTCATTGTCAGCACAGATGGAGGCAGAGTCATTAGTATTATTAGGTACAAAAATAAAACAAAGGTGTAAGACATATTGTTTATTGCTAAATGAAAACATCAGTAGTAAATGATTTCTCGAGGGGAATAATAATCAACATTATTTTTATATATATATATACATATATATAACACCTATTTGATCAATTCCATGTGATAGACACAAAAGTGTATGTTTGCGAAGCGTTCCAGGTTATTGTTTTTTTAATTCCAAGCAAAATAGCATTCGTAAAATACGAATGTTTCTGCCGCTTCCTCCCATAAGAAAGCATAGGTTGTATCAAATCATCGGCCCCAACGCCCACACGATCGTCGCGCTTTCTAGTGACAAGTGACTTAAACGAGCGATTTTTGTTTTCAGAGTAGTATCACCTGACTATCATACACCGTGGGGACGGCCAACTGCTTGTAACCCATTGAGTTGCTCACGGTGGTCGATAAACCTCCAATCAAACAAACAAAATGAAAAGCGATGATTTCCATCCAAATGTGCGTTCTCGAATAGGTTCTACTGCCCCGTTGGCGCAGTGGTCTAAGCGATGGCATCTGATCATTCGTCCGAAAGTGATCACGGTGAGGCATGGATGTGGTGTTGTCTTACGATACTGGCTCTCTCCCTTCCCTGGAACCAGGTACCCTAAATTAGGGACGGGCGACTGCTTATAGTCCATTGAGTTGCTCACGGTGGTCGTTATAAAAAAATGTTCTGCAGACTTTAACGAGGAACATTTTCAATATTGTGGCAAGTATTCTGGCCCTAAGAATCGAAGGCAGTTTAAACTTGATATCATTCCATCGATATTTAATTTCCAAAAATTGTGAAATAGAAAAAAACGAATTGCATATCTAGATAGGTGAGTTGCGAATGAACTTCTACGTTCTTTCCCAAAAGAGCGAAACATATCAATAATTTTTCCTTTTTTTAATGTTACGCATTCATTTTATTTTTAAGTAGATTGTCTAGCGGGTGGCAATGGGAAGTTTTTATGTTGTTGTTTTTTTAGATTTTGTTTGTTTTCATATTACCTATTTGTTTGGACTTCTAATTATTTCGTTTTGGAAAAAAGATTTCAGATGCTTCACCAATGTCTGACACTTGCCGCCCCGGTGGCGCAGTGGTCTAAACGATGGCCTCTGATCATTCGTCCCAAAGGGGTCCGGGTTCGAATCCCGGTGAGGCATGGATGTTGTGTTTTTCTTTCGGCACTGGCTCTCTCCCTTCCCTGGAACCAGTGGCTCTAAATTAGGGACGGGCGACTGCTTATAGCCCATTGAGTTGCTCACGGTGGTCGTTAAACTTCCAATAAAAAAAATGTCTGACAATAAGAACATGAAATTTAATTTAACGTGTCTGAGAAATGCTTCATTAAAACTTTCACCATGACTAATGGTGATGTTGTCCTGAACACTGTGTAGTCCTGCATCATTTGAAATAAACATCGAACACAAAATCGTCATGGTATATTTTCGCAACCGTGGTTTCTTCTTCTAAAAAATTAATTTCTGCGCTTTATAGCTCTATTCTTCTAAAAAATTATAACTCCTGCGCTTTATAGCTCTACTAATACGTTGACATAATCCAAAACTTTCAAATTTTTGAAATTGTCCAACAATAAGGGGTATGAGGATGTAGCAGACACGTGACTCTCAGCATGTCAACGAGCTTTAGTAACGTAACTGAAGGACAACCAGCCTCGTTGAAATGATGGCTTCTTACTTGGAAACTTTGACTTCCGAGTACAAAATGCGATATTTAGAAAAAATTAAAGAGATTGAAGGAAAAGATACTTATGTGCTGAATACAAGTATCTTCGAAGGTGATGCGAAAAGTTTTCCGAAAGTGCAAATAGTAAATATTTTCTATTACTTCGCCTTTGGTCGAAGCGTCTTTATTGCAAAACAGTTCGAGGCATATAAAAGTTTCGAAGCACATAACAATTTCTCATCGTCGGTATTCTTTTACAGGGTAATTTAGAACGATCACATATTTGTGAGTAATCAGTCATTTATGGAGAAAATAGGTACGCTGCCTTAATAAGTAAAATTCTCTTCCCTCCCATGTGCGGAGAACTGAGTAAAAAAGGTTTTCTTTCTTTCCAGGAATCGCTGATTTTGGATACTACTCACCCTTGAAATGTTCTATGCCTTTTTGAGAGTTTAACACTTCAACAAAAAGTGTCTTTCTAAGCTCTGGGAAGCGATTTCCAAGCCTTAGAAAAATGAGCAAACTCTTTTTTTTTCGTAAAATTGTAGTGAAAAAATAAAATAAATTTGTTGGGATTTGTGCCCTATAATCTATTTATCCGTAAATAAATTTAGCAGCATTACACCAAACTGTAAACAGACCCAGACACCAAAAAATATTTTATTTGGACAATAATTTTAGCCATTATTTGCATTTTCTGCAAAAGTGTGCTTCAGCTCCAGGTAAAAATCCAAATATACTAAAAAAAATCAACGGTAGTTTTTTGGATCATATAGAACAAAGTAGTAAACTAAAAACCCCCAACACCGACAGTCAAATAACTTTAGAAGTGAAAAGCCGAAAACTCGCAAAAAAAAAAGTGAATCAGGGTAACAGTGTGATCGAGATCTAAGAAATGCAGAAGAGCCAGAGATTTGAATCTGACTAAAAGTCAGGTTTGCTAACAAATTAACTTACAGCCATATAAAAAGTTTCAACACCCCCTAGATCAACCAGGAACTTTCTGAAAAGAAGTCCGTGGAGAAAAAAACAGGTGCACAGAAGTTCCGATTGGGGACCGAAGCGTTTATTTAAGAAATATTTTGACTAAGAGACAAACTCTAAAAGATATTCTATAAGAAAATAGTCAGTAGTAATAAAACCTACGCCAAAAAATAGCCGACATCTTTTAAATTCAACTTGAAATCTTTGAATCAACGAATGAAACGCCTGGCCCAATAAGTTCAAGCACTGCACTCAAATAGCGTTTGAACAAGTAAAAGATGGATTCTCTGCTTTACCAGAAATCACTGATTTCTAGAGAAAACTAACATTTAAGAGGTTCTCTGCCTTTGAAGAGTCTAACTCTTAAAAAAAAAAGTGTTTTCTAAGCTCTGGGAAGCTATATCCCTTTGTTTGGCATATAAGCGAATTTTTCCGGTACTGCCTTTAGAGACAGCAGCTAGTAGCCTGTAAAAGACTTACGGTCTCGATTTCCTCTATTACCGCAATTCATAATGCCAAAAAATCTAGGCATTTCGGCTTCAAATGTTTATAAACACCGACCGCTAATGATTGCACGTTACACACTAAGTGCAGGATAGCCAGCTATGCTTGTCCTTCAGCAACTTGCCACTTCACTGAAACTTCTCGATGACGTCACGTGCTGCCATTAAAGACCTTAAAGATACATAGACTGGAAAACCGTAAGTTAACCGCGCGACATTTTTTTTTTGATTGGAGGTTTAACGACCACCGTTTTTTTGTTTTGTTTGATTGCAGGTTTTTTTTTTTTTTGGAGGTTTAACGACCACCGTGAGCAACTCAATGGGCTATAAGCAGTCGCCCGTCCCTAATTTAGGGTCACTGGTTCCAGGGAAGGGAGAGAGCCAGTGCCGTAAGACAAACACAACATCCATGCCTGACCGGGATTCGAACCCGGACCCCTTACGGACGAATGATCAGAGGCCAGCGCCTTAGACCACTGCGTCACCGGGGCGGCGATTGCAGGTTTAACGACCACCGTGAGCAACTCAATTGGCTATAAGCAGTCGCCCGTAGGGTCACTGGTTCCAGGGAAGGAAGAGAGCCAGTGCCGTAAGACAAACACAACATCCATGCCTCACCGGGATTCGAACCCGGACCCCAGTGGTCTAAGTGGTCTAAGCGATGGCCTCTGATCACTCGTCCAAAAGGGTCTGGGTTCGAATCCCGGTGAGGCATGGATGTTGTGTTTGTCTTACGGCTCCGGTTCTCTCCCTTCCCTGGAACCAGTGGCCCTGCTTATAGCCCATTGAGTTGCTTACGGTGGTCGTTAAACCTCCAATCAAAAAAAAAGAACCCGGACCCCTTACGGACGAATGATCATACGCCAGCGCCTTAGACCACTGCGCCACCGGGGCGGCAACGACCACCGTGAGCAACTCAATGGGCTATAAGCAGTCACCCGTCCCTAATTTAGGGTCACTGGTTCCAGGGAAGGGAGAGAGCCAGTGCCGTAAGACAAACACAACATCCATGCCTCACCTGAATTCGAACCCGGACCCCTTTCGGACGAATGATCAGAAGCCATCGCTTAGACCACAGCGCCACCGGGGCGGCCCGCGCGACATTTGAAGTTCAGTGTTGCAAGTCAAGAATCTGTCACATCTCGTCTAGGCATCTCACCAACTTTTGAAATGGTTCCCTTGAAATAATAGAGGTGATTTAGTATTTTAAGTGCAGGATAGTTAGCTAGTAAACTTTTGCACTTACTTTATTTCTAAACATTAAGTTAAGGTACTCAGGGTTTCCTAGAACCTTGTCACATTTCCCGTGACTTGCAGTTTCAAATTAGGCTTCTCACCTCCTTTTCTAATCTTTCCCTTTAAATAAGAGTTGTTTTAGTATTTTAAGTGTAGGATAATTAGCTAGTAACCTTTCGCACTTACTTTATCTTTAAATATCAGTTCTTACTAGAACCTTGTCACATTTACCGTGACTTGCAGTTTCAATCTAGGCTTCTCACCTTCTTTTCTAATCTTTCCCTGGAAATAATAGAGTTGTTTTAAGATTTTAAATGCAAGATAGATAGATAGTAAACTTGTTCACTTATTTGATATCTAAATATTAAATTAAGCGACTTAGTTTTTACTAGATCCTTGTGACATTCACCAGAGTATGTATGGCTCTAAAGTGAAGATTTACTGGTTAAACCTACAGATGGTTGCTAACTCGTGTTTCTTTTCCGAGACTTTTCATCCTCGAGATTTGTAATTGTCTAGACTCTAACTTATATGAAGAGGGAATTTCTTTCTATCATATTTAATTTTACTTATTTTTTCTCCCTTTTAGTAGCTATTACGAACTCAACTCATAATACTGCGGGAAAAACTTCCAAAATTAAAAATTTTGTTCTCGGCAACTTCTCTGAAGAATAAACAAATAGCCACATTAACATGTTTTTTGACATTACTCAGAGTGTGAAATACGAATTTCATGCAACTAAAACACGCAGTTAAGGAACTGAAGCCGAAATATATTTTACACGTAGGACAAGCGACGTTTCTTTTCAGTTATTTCATATCCTCCAACATTACGATAATGTTTTCTTTAATGGTAAGTTAAAAAGCGCAATGTCTAATTTATACCCCATTGAAAAAAAATTAATACGCAGTATTAAAACAACGTAAAACTTCTTATTTCGCGCAGTTAAAGAGCTTAATTAACGTTGCTTACATAGGACACACGCTGTTTTATCCGTACAAGCTTTGTGATCAAAATGTTCAAATGCTGACAGCTGCTGCCACTCATTTTCACAAGAACTTCCAGTCTATGTATCTTAAAGGTCTTTGGCTGCCATCTTAGCCAGCAGAAATCAACTTCCGATGTCTTTTTTTTTTTTTTTTTGATTGAAGGTTTAACGACCACCGTTAGCAACTCAATGGGCTATAAGCAGTCGCCCGTCCCTGATTTAGGGTCACTGGTTCCAGGGAAGGGGAGAGCCAGTGCCGTAAGACAAACACAACATCCATGCCTCACCTGAATTCGAACCCGGACCCCTTTCGGACGAATGATTAGAGGCCATCGCTTATTAGACCACTGCGCCACCGGGGCGGCTCTTCTGACGTCACATGAATAGGCGAATAAGGAGGTACGTTTTTGCAACCTTGATTTGTTCTTCGAAGAAATTAATTTCTTCTTCTTTGCTCTCCCAGTAGCTCTATTAACTCTTTTTTTTATTGAAGATTTAACAACGGCAGTGAGAAACTCAATTAATTATAAGCAGTTACCCGTCCCTACTTTAGGGCCACTAGTTGAACTGAAGGGAGAGAGCCATTGCCGTAAGACAAACCAACATCCATGATTCACCAGGATTCTTCTTTGTTTTTTTTATTGGAAGTTTAAAAACTACCGTGAGCAACTTAGTGAACTATAACTAAGCAGTCGTTCGTCCCTAATTTAGGGATACTGGTTCCAGGGGAGGCATAGAGCCAGCGCTGTAAGGCAAACACAACATCTATTCCTCACTGGGATTCGACCCCGGAACCTTCACGGACGAATGATCAGAAGCCATTGCTTAGACCACTCCGACACCAGGGCAGCACGAGAAAGTTGGCCAACAGTAAGAAGTAATGAATATCCAAGGGTGTGAACAGTGGCGGTTCTGAAAAAAAAATTCGACCGCCCCGGTGGCGCAGTGGTCTAAGCGATGGCCTCTGATCACTCCTCCAAACGGGGTCCGGGTTCGAATCCCGGTGAGGCATAGATGTTGTGTTTTTATTACGGCACTGACTCCCTCCCTTCCCTGGAACTAGTGACCCTAAATTAGGGATGGGCAACTGCTTATAGCCCATTGAGTTGCTCACGGTAGTCGTCAAACCTCCAATCAAAAAAAAATTCTGTGTGTGTTGTGTGTAGGGGGGGGACTCCTGAAGGTGCTGTAATGAATTAAAATTAATATGTAATTCCAAAAACATAAAAATCCAGCTATGTTTGAGGGGCGGGGGTACCGCCACTGGTTGTGAAAGGATCACCAAAATCTAAGGAAAAGACAAGTGATGTTTATCAACACCAAAATGGCAGTGCCGTGCGAGACTTGGATTGGTGTTCTTATCCGGCCAGAAACAGTGAAAAGAAGTGAATTCTACATTTGTCAACAGGAAGCTTCAAATCCTGAAGGAATCGTAGAAAGTAGCATGGAAGTGGAACTAAGGGAAAATCTCTATGGTAATGGCATTGCTTTGTGTGCTAAAACCATCACAGCAGGCATAAAACTGAATACATTTTTGTGAATAAGCAAAAAAATGTCGGGAAAACCGAAATTCTGATGAGTACGAGGAAGGAGAAAGAAGAACAGTGTAAGGCCTAAAAATGAGTACCATTTCTAGAAATAAATCTATGAAACGGTGAACCTTGTAGAGGGAAGAAGGGACCCAAAATTATGCTGTGCGAGAGACCCTTGAGCAGGTAAATTCGCCTCCGATATGTCCTCGTCACCCTTCTCTTTAGCAACAGCATTTTGTTTATCCTGATATTTTATTCATGTGCAATTGTTTTCAGTACCACCTATTTTTGTTGCTGTTTTCATAAGAGCCTTGGTTAGTTTCCTGTTAACTTCAGAGATGTCCGCTGTTAGACCTTAAGCAGGGAATCGGTTTCTCAATTCCAAGTTGAAGATATTATGATGATTTTTAACGTTCGTCATGTCACACACACACACACACACACACACACACACACACACACACACACACACACACACACATATATATAATTTTTAAACGTAGTTTTTATACTATATATATAAGCCATTGAGCAGGTAAATTATATATATTATTAATCCTGTATATATAAAGGGTGTCCGAGAATTATTGGACACATTACAAAATTATGTACAAAAAAAACCCCTATGAGCATTGTCTGTTTTTCTATGTCACGTATTACTAACATGGTTTCTACAGTTTTGTTTTGCAGGATTGTTATTCCCAGAATCCGATAGATGGCGCTAGGTGTGGCCTGATGAGAATGTGTGAGAAATGCGCAATCAGTAGTCATGTCATCCGTACAGCGAAGGCTGAACTGGTTGAAGAAAAGGCCACAACATTAGCGTTGAAGACAATAGATTTTTGGTGATTAGACAGTGGGCGTTAAGGACAATTTCAGCCGTTAGATGGCACTGCGTCCCAAGGTATAAACATCTCAGTTTTTACGTTATTTGAATTGCTGGATTGTGTATGTTCGTCGTTTTTTCTTGTGTTTCTTTTAGAAAAACCTTAGAGTTTTAAAACCAAACTGTTGTTTTCACAACAAAATCTAACCAATTTTAAAAATGGTTTACTGTTGTGTGCCGATATGCACATCTTCTGAGAAGAAAACCGTGGGATTTTCATACCATGAGTTTCCCTCAAATCAGAACCTAAAGCAACTGTTGCTGAAAGAAATATCTCGTCAAGATTTTGCTCCAAATGACAAGTTACCTTCAACTGTTGTTTGTGGTAAGCATTTTCATTCGGATAATTACGTACCTAATTCAATTTTAGAAAAAAACCTCAGCTATATAAACTCATATTAAGTAAAATAGTAGGTAAATGTGTAGATTCGCGTTTTAAATTATTTCGTTGGAAAAATATTAGTACTTGGGAAAAGTGTGACGTATAGGTTTTAGATTGTGAAAATTAATGGCAAATGGTGCATTAATTTTCTGTTTCAAATGTCTTTTAAAGATTTTTATCGTAACATTTACCCGTACGTTCGATACGTTAGGCCTACGGCAGCGTCTCTTCACAGAATCGAACTTGCAGGTAAATGTTACGATAAAAATCTTTAAAAGACATTTAAAATATGAAATTTCTGCACCATTTGCCATTAATTTCCATACTCTAAAATCTGTACGTCGCACTTTTTCCAGGTACTAGCATTTTTCCGACGAAATAATTTAAGACGCTAATCTACACATTTACCAAAATCTTAGCCCTAGATAGTTGAAGAATAAAGAAGGAATGAGATTTACACATGAATTACACTAGTAAATACAGAAAAATTCTCCTGCCCAAGTACTACGAATTCAGAATACAAATATCCATCTGTTAATGTGGAAGTGAATATAAATAAAATCTCAAATGTAAATAATGATACGGAATCAGTTTGTTAATGCGAACAACGTCAATAGATGGCGCTGCGTCCCAACTCATCTTTTCTGTCCTCGCTGTTTTTGCTTAATTTTACAGCCTGATAGTATCGAGTTCAGCCTTGGTACAGCAGAAGGCGATGTGTGTGTTATGGCTTGCGGAATTAAATTCTGTCATTAAAGTTAAAAGACGTTACCGTTTAGGTTGCAATCTTCCGTCAATAAATTCAATTCAACGGTGGATGAAACAGTTTAAAGAAACTGGCAATGTGTAACATTGTGGAGTAGCCGGTAGGCCTAATGTCAGCGGTGAGACGGTTGACCAAGTTAATGAAAGTTTCCGACGAAGCCCCAGGAAATTCGTTCGTAAAGCAAGCGGAGAACTGTGCATTCCGAAATCGACAGTTCAAGATATCTTGCACAAAGAAATAAAGTTTCATGCTTATAAAATTCAAATAGTGCAAAAGATGCATGTAAACGATTCCACTCTGCGATACGATTTCTCTGTGGGTATGCTGAATCGAGTGGAAAACGATGAAAACATATTCAGTACTGCAGTTTTTAGTGTTGAATTCACATTTCATGTATCAGGTATTGTGAATCGTCACAACTGTAGGATATGGGGCAGTAAACCGCCTCATGCTGCTATTGAACTGGAACGTGATTCTCCGAAAGTTAATGTGTGGTGCGCCCTATCAAAAAGAGAAGTGATTGGCCATTTCTTCTTCTGCGAAGAAACGATAAATGGTGACATTTACTTGGATATGCTAGAAAATTTTGCTATACCCCAGATCAAAAGATATGACAACGCCATTTTCCAACATGACGGTGCTCCTCCGCATTGGTCAACGTGTGTACGTAAGTGCCTAAATGAGAATTTCCCCAACAGATGGATTGGCGTGTTGGTCCCATTCCATGGCCTCCTCGATCTCCAGATCTAACTCCATTGGATTATTTCATGTGGAGTTATGTGAAGGATCGTGTCTATCAGACGCTTTCCACTAATTTGCAGGAACTGAAACAGCGTATCACAGCTGCTACTAATTCCATAACTCTTCAGATGCTTGCCAATACATGGCATGAAATCGAGTATCGCTTGGAGGTACTACGAGCAACCAAGAGATTTCACATCAAAATTTATTAACTTGTGTAGTTATATTGCAAGTTAGTACAGTCTGTTTTTTTTTCTATCTGTTTAATGTTTTGTTTTATATAACTTTGTAATGTGTTCAATAATTTTCGGACACTCTGTATATATACTAGTAGCGTTTCTTTCAGAACTTTTTGGCTGGGGGGGTGGAACTTTAGAGGGCGCAACTTTTCCATTTGCTATATATCATCATCATCATCATTGTCAACCATTATCAATCCACTGCTGGACGAAGGTCTCCCCAAGTTTCCTCCACAATAGTCTGTCTTGTGCCAGTCTCCTATATGTCACTCCCGCATACTTTCGAATTTCATCCGCCTATCTTCCATGTGGTCTTCTTCTGGGTCTTTTCCTGTCCCTTGGAATCCAATCTAAAATTTCGGCTGTCCATCGATGATCTGTTCTTTTGGCAGTATGTCCAGCCCATTGCCATTTCAGGGATTTAACTCTGATCATGATGTCTTCCACTCTTGTCATTTTTCGGATCCACGTGTTCCTCTTCTTATCTCTCCTGGTTACACCAAGCATGCACATCTCCATGCTTCTTTGAAATGTCTGCAGCCTTTGTATGTCTCTTTTAGCTAAGATCCACGTCTCTGCACCATACGTAAGCACTGGAAGGATGCATTGATCAAACACTTTTCTTTTAAGACATAATGGCATATTGCTCTTGAAAATTATGCTGTTTCTTCCAAAAGCTCTCCATGCAAGTTTTGTACGACGATTAATTTCTTCACCAATGTGACCCTCACTTGATATCTGCTGTCCAAGATAAACGTACGTGTCTGTTATCTCCAGCTTTTCTCCATCAATCGATAAATCTTCATTTCTTGTAAAAGCATTGAACATCACTTTTGTCTTCTGAAAGTTCATTTTTAATCCCACTTCTTTACTCTTGTCAGCAAGTTCCTGCATCATACTCTGCAGCTCTGATGGGGTAGTTGCAAAAATGACTATGTCATCAGCAAAACGAAGGTGGGTTAGATAATCTCCATTAATCTTTATGCCTTTGTTTTCCCAGTTCAGTGATTGAAAGACATTTTCCAATGTAGCATTAAAGAGCTTCGGAGATATGGTGTCACCTTGTCTCACTCCTTTTCCAATTTTTATGTGTGTTGTATTTTCAAATAGCAGAATCTTTGCAATTGCATTTTCATAGATGTTATTAATAATATTAATGTATGCATCTTCAATACCGCAGGATTTCAGAGCCATTGCAACTGCTCATGGTTTCACCGAATCAAAGGCTTTTTCATAATCGATAAAAGCCATGCAAAATGGAAGTTCATATTCCCTCGCTCTTTCAATTAGTTCTCTCAGTACGTGGATATGATCTATTGTGCTGTAGCCACTCCTGAATCCAGCTTGTTCTCTCGGTTGAGCCATGTCCAGTGTTACCTTCAAGCGGTGTGAAAGAACTTTAGTGAAGATTTTATAAACCACTGATAGGAGGCTGATAGGTCTGTAGTTCCTGAGATCCTCAATGTCACCTTTTTTATGTAGCAAGATCATTGTAGCGTTGTTCCAATCCTCAGGAATTTTCCCTTCATTAAGGCATCGAGTGAAAATTTGGGCGAGTACTGTTTCGATTTCTCCACTTGCTTCTTGTATGATGTCTACAGTAATTCCATCTTCTCCTGGAGCTTTTCCCCGCTTCATGTTCTTGATTGCATGTGCAACTTCTGCTGGAAGGACTGGAAGAACTCTGGTACTGGTACCTTTCATGATGTCTGGAGTACATGTATCATCCCTTTCATATAATTTGGAGTAGAAATCTTTCACTCTTGTAAAAATTTCGCCTCTATTTCTTGTTACAGAACCATCTTCTTTTCTCAGTGCCATAATCTGTTTTTTTCCCTTACTGAGATGTCCCTTTGCTATCTTTAGGCTTTGGTTGTTTTCAATTGCTTTCCTTACTAGTTCACAGTTGAATTTCCTTACGTCTTCAGTGATACTTTTTCGTACTGTCTTGCATAGCTCTATATATTCCACTTTGGAAGTCACATCTTCTTTAGTTGTCCTCATCTCTCTTCTTTTTTGCATCAACATTTTGGTTTTTCCTGATAATTTGTTCACATGCAATTTGTTCTTAGACCCAGCTAATTTTGTTGCTGTTTCCATAAGAGCTTTGGTTACTTTTCTGTTAACTTCAGAAATATCCACTTCTTCCGATGTTAGGCCTTCTAAAGCAGAGAATCTGTTCTTCAGTTCCAATTTGAAGGTATTATGGTGTTTTTTAAGGTTGGTTATATCAATACATTTTGTTTGTCTTATGAGCTTGCTACGTTCGAGTTTAGTGTTGAGGTGCATCTTACATCTCACCAATCTATGGTCACTGCCTGTGTTGAACTTGTTTAGCACACTGCAGTCTTCTATGATGATTTTTTTGTTACACATAATAAAATCAATTTCACTTGTCGTCCTATTTGGATGTCTCCATGTCCATTTCCTGTGTGGATTTTTCTTGAAAAAGGAGTTCAAGATGGAAAACCTTCTTCCTCTGCAAACTCTACGAGAGTATTTCCACGCTGGTTTCTGTTGCCGTGACCGAATTTACCTACTAAAGTTTCATTCTGTTGCCGTTGCCCTATTTTTGCATTGAAATCTCCCATAATTATCTTCAAGTGCTGCTTACTTTTATTATTTAGATCGTGAATTTCCTCATAAAATTCTTCAATTTCTTCTTCAGCATGACTTGTGGTGGGTGCATAAGTTTGAATAGTCTGAGCCTGGTATCTTCTCGAGAGTTGGATAACGAGTCGTGCAGCTCTGTCAGAGGAACTTTCAACTTCTACAACTTTATCCTTCAGTTTCTTGTTTATTATAAATCCAACACCACTAGTTCTGCCAGTATCTGTCCCACGATAGTAGAAGAGATGTCCACTTTTCAGTTCAATGAGATCGTCTCCTTTTCTCCTTACCTCACTTAGCCCGACGATGTCCCACTTGATCCTTTGTAGTTCCTCTTCCAATTCAAGAAGCCTTGAATCAGAAGATAGGGAGCGTCCGTTATACGTAGCCAAGGTCAGCATCAGATGGCAGCCTAGTCCGGTCCTCCGGGGATTCTTAGCACCCTCTGCCTTCATATCACACTGGCTGCTGCCTTGGCCAGGTACATTCCAGCTGCCGGAGACTGAGGGCCAAGATTTAAGTTGTGGAGTCATTTTGGAGGGGTTTGGCCATAACTCACCACGCTGGCCAAGCGGGTTGGTGAGTGTGGGATAGCATTTCCTCTAATCCCGATGGTATAGTTATACCGCTATTGGCGGTCGTCAGAGCCCCTTTAGTGGGAACAGGATGTACCACGAGAAGGCGGGGCTGACATTTGTCAAGGAGAGGCTGTGATGTTACGCATCACCTGACCTTACATCCCTTGCTATATATATATAATTTTAACTACTATATTTATATATAGAGAGGTAATTATTATATATCCAGTGGCCTTCCTCCCCGGAAAATGTTTAATTTTTTTGTTTTTGGTTAAAATGCGACTTACATTAGGAAAAAAAAAAAAAAAAGACCCTAATTTAATAAAAATGTATCAATTTACATTTAAAAAAATCTTTAATTTTTCTTCAATTTTTCATTAACTTTAATTTTTTTTCCAGATGGTGGATTTCAAAAACTTCCATTCTGCCCCCCCCCAAGGAAAATTCTATATGCATCCCTGATACAGTAATTACTTCTTCAAACATTTCAGGAATAACAACAAACCTTTTTCAGTTAAAGGGGCGGGGGGGTCCGTAAGATTGAAATTTTTATCTATTAAAATGCGTTCAACGCACTCTTGTTCCTGAATCACGATTCCCAGACAAATAGGTATGATTAGTCTACTTATTATATTTTAAAGAATACCATACGTCGTAATACATTTTTTAATAAAATAAACTATCTAGTACCATTTGAACAAATATTTAAAAAAATATAATTGGAGAAATATTTAATTGTAGCATGAAAAGAAATGAAACTTCCTTTTCAATCATAGCTTGGATTTATTAAAATGTGGCTCGGTAACCTAAAATGTCTCGGGGGTGGGGGGTCCTTTCGGGGAGGGCTTCACCCCCTTGATGTATGCCTGAAAGAAACACTATATATAGGATTAATGTATATCTTTATGTATATTATATATGATTTTTTTAAACCATATCCTCAGAATATGACTTTAATCAGTGACCGATAAGTGACGCCACGTTTTTTCTCGGAAAGCCGATTGAAGCTGTGACGTGTGTACAGCAGTGGCGGCTTTTCAGGTGAAGTAGATGAAGTGCCTCTTCACCTATTTCATTTGAAATAAGGTTTCATTTAATAATTTCGTATAATATATTCTTTTCTTTCCTTTATTGAGTGCCAAAATACCCAACATTTTGATTAGATATCAATTCACAATGCGCGTTCAATACGGAAAACAAGTCCTTCTACGCAAACCAGTTCAAGTGAAGAGCTGAAATAAGAATGCTTGGAAGTCTTCCGTTGTCGTCCGAGTTGCCATGGTAACTGTGACGTCACTCTCCCCTATCTGCCGGGCAAGTGAAGTATTTTAGGTTGAGACGCCAAGGCTCTGCACCTGCAGTCGTGACCTTCCGAAGAGATCGCAGCGAAACGGGACGGATTGCCATTGCGGTGTTTTGGTACATACTTTCCGAAAGAGATTTGTTTTTCGTGTTTTGTGATTGTTTTTTAATAACTTCATTAGTTACTTCAGTTTCGTGTACAGTTTACCTGATAGTGATAGTTTTAGTTTTCAGTTTGTATCCTGTGAAACGACATTGTCTGTAATTTATTGCAAACTCCGTTCAATCGGTGGAAAGATGAAAATAAAAAAGACATTTTACTTCAATGACGACCGATGGATTCACTAACAATTGTCGTCAAGAAAGAAATCAAGAAGAGCAGTAAATCTTACAATATTAATTTTAAAAATTGTTGGTTTACTGAATATAAATGGCTCTGTAGCCCTTCTGTGTTACAATTTTTTTTTGTTGGCCCTGCTTATTTTTTAGTAATAAAATTCGGCGTGGAATAAAGACAATTTTCAGATTTCTTAAATATAAAACGGTCACTTCACAAACGTGGTGATTCTAGCGAACACCTGAAATGCGAATTAAGGCTAAATAATTTTGAAATGAATTAGAACACCATTGCCGATGCCCTGAGGGAGAATGCTAGGCTCTTGAAATGAATTTCAACGAAAGTGTTTGTTTAAATAGACTTTTCCTGCAGACATTGATTGATGCAGTACTGTATTTGATTAAACAAGAACTAGCATTCTATGACCATGACGAAGCACTGACTCGATAAATCGTAGAAATTCAAGGAATTGCTTTCACTGTTGATATCAAGAAGTCCTTTAAAAATTCAAAATCAATACGAAACGATAAAAAATGTCTTCACAGGTGACTCAAAAGCTATTCAAAACGAATTAATTGAATGTATTTCTGAATATATAAACGATCACGTCAAAAATGAAATAAATGAAGTTCAATGCTTTTCTATTCAAGTAGATGGGAAGACATAGCCAGACTTCCGAGCGCTCTTTAATAATAAAATCTGTCCATTCGGAAGGTGTACTGGTTGAGCGATTTTTGGGTTTCCGTGATGTGAGTGAAGATAGAACGTCAGAAGCTTTATACAAAATGCTAGACAAAAATTTCGAACAGTTTGATTATCAACACAAGTCAATATGACAATGTTACGATGGGGCAAGCGTAATGTCAGGACACTTGACTTGGCTCAATGAAAAATGAAGCATAAAACTTCTCAAGCTGTTTTCGTTACTGCTTAGTTCATCGTTTGAACCTTGTATTACAGCAGAGTTTTTCTAAAATTTCTAAGTGTCGAATATTTTTTTCGATAACTTCACTGAGTGGTGAAAAAACAATACACTCACATCAACAACCGCAAGATGCATGTCAACCACAACAGAAACCCGATGGTCCTCCACTTCGAAGTTAGTAAGTGTAATAGTTGATGATTGGGATAAATTGAAGGAAGCATTCAAATTTCTCACAAATAGTGACCAATCAGACAAAAATCAATTCAACTTGCCCAAGGGTTTTATAATATGAGCACTTTCGAATTTACATTTTTGGCAATAGTATTTTATGAAATATTTGGCTTCACCGATCTGCACAGCTGGCCACACAATATGCAACACCAAGAAGGAATCATCCGTTTGGCCTGAAATTCTCAGCATGCGTCGCCCGCGAGAGGACATGCAAACGATTAGCATTGCAGGGCATATGCAAATCATGTGCGCCCGGCACGCCACCGAGAAGCACTATAAGAACGGTGCACAGAAGGCGGGGTGTAAGTAGTGGAAGTGTGCTGTGCTGCCGGACCTGTGCGTGGGAAGCTTCCTGATGACACGTCGCAGAATACGGCAGTCATTCCAGCACGTTTCGGAGTTCGACAGAGGACGAATGGTGGTTTATCCCGACAGCGGTTTATCGTACCGAGACATCGGCGCCCGTGTGGGACGACATCCAGCCACAGTGAGGCGAGTATGGATTCGGTGGGTGCAGGAGGGTCGGACGGACAGACGTGAGCGATTACCGCAGCCGCGGCACACCACCGAACGAGAGGATCGGCATGTTGTACGGCGGGCATTGACGGCTCGCACCGTCACATCACGAACGTTAGCGCAGGAATTAGGGTGTGTTGCGCAAAAAACCCGTGTCAGCACGTACCGTTCGACGTCACCTGCAGGAGCGGGGCTTGTCACACGGCGCCCATTGCTCCGATTACCATTGACGTTACATCACCGGCGAGTGCGGTGGCAGTGGGCCATTGAACGCCGCACCTGCACTGTAAAAAATTTCCGTGAATTAACGTAAAATCTTATGGCAGCACAGTTGCCAAAATAATTCCGTTCCGTTAATAAAAATTCTGTTTTTTTACAAAACTTCCGTTTTATAATATTATGTTTTTCCACAAAATATTTCCGTTTTCTGACAGAATTATTACGTTTATTTACAAAAACAGTTTTATAACATTCTGTCTTTTCACAAAGTATTTACGTTTTCTGACAGAATTATTACGTTTCTTTACAAAAACCGTTTTGTGCTATTCAGTATTTTCACAAAATATTTGTGTTTTCTTACAAAATAATTACGTTATTTTACAAAACCTGTTTTATACCATTCCGCATTTTCACAAAATATTTCTGTTTTCGGACAGAATTATTACGTTTTTTCACAAAATTTGTTTTGTAACATTTGGTGTTTTGATAGAATTATTATGTTTATTTACAAAAACTGTTTTATAACGTAATGTTTTTTCACAAAATATTTGCGTTTTCTGACAGTTACTATGTATATTTACAAATATTATGTTTTATCCAATTATTTATTCCCTGGGCATAATTCTTTACATAGAAACGTTATGTTTAATAACGTTTTCCCACAAATTATTTCTTTCTGATAGAATTATAAATTTAATTACGAAACTTTTATATTATTTCACTTTTCCGCAAAATAATGATGTTTTCTGACAGATTAGGTCTGGTCTTCAAATTTTTTTTAAATATTCTGTTTCCCAATAAAATATGTATTCAGACAATGTTCCTTTTCATAAATTTTAATTTCTAAATATCATTTTTGTGATATTTAGGTTTTCTTTTAATTACATTGTTTTTTACATAATTTCTTTGCACACATTATGGTCGAAACGAGTATCATATAATATTGTATGTAAGAAAACACCCAAAAACATTTCGCATGGAACATGCATTTACACAGAACCAGGCGAAATATAAGGTGTGAAAACTAAATAGGCAAAGTACCTCAATAATATTTTATTTCTATAAACTGTTTATGTAAGTAGTA
This sequence comes from Macrothele yani, assembly GCA_039090855.1. Taxonomy (NCBI): domain Eukaryota; kingdom Metazoa; phylum Arthropoda; class Arachnida; order Araneae; family Macrothelidae; genus Macrothele; species Macrothele yani. Next base: position 96,467,686 of record CM077005.1, on the reverse strand, counting down.
TTTGTTTTCAGCAGGCAAATTTTGTTTTGTACAATGTTTTGGTTTATACTTACCACACATTTTTTTTATACTCACCACAAATTTTTTCCTTTGTAATTAATATTTTAGTCAGTTCTGTTTATGTAAATAGTATTTACATTTCTGGCAACAAAACGTCCTACAGGAATTCTTATTTAAAAAGAACTGGCAGGTTTTTTCACACAATATTTTTTTTGTTAGAAGATCTGTTTTATAAAACCGTTGTTTACAAATAGTTTTTGCAGGAATATTTCAGATTTTCATTTTTAGAAACCACCTTATACAAACAGTACAAATACCACATGTTAATAGGTCAATGTTTACGAAATGACAGAATGATCAATAGCAGATCTGTACTTTTTCTTGTTGCCGTCACTCATATGTTTAGTATCTTTTAGCACCAGCTTATGTGTATAACATTTTTTGTCATTGTTTCAGCAGAATTTTGGAAGAATATTGTAGAATTAAAAAAAAAAAAAACTGCCTGTTCTTAACACTTCAATGAATGGCTTTTGGGTTTTCTTCTGAATCTATGTTCCAAGTTATAAACATGGCTGTTGTATAAATCAACTTGTAATTTTAATGGAATGAAAAGATTTCATAGGAGTAGAAATCGGTCATGGCAACTATGTAAGCATAAAAAAAAAAAAAAAAAAAAAAACTTCAAGTGTTTTGGTAGGAATTTAATGTTCCAGAGTTTTATTTTCCTGCACAGTAAAATGCTAGGACACAACAATAATAAACAAATGAAACATTAATTACAAATTGTAATTACCCACAGCTCGCTGTTTTCAAAGATGTTGTTAGACAGCTAACATTTCTTAGGTATATTTGAATTTCTCCAAAACCACCAGATTATTCAAAGCTAGCTGGTATGATTAACAGCTTGTATCAAGCTGAAAGCTCTGTAAATGCCTACATGTGTTTACACTAAGACTAGAAATTACCATTGCTTATAAACAGGAAAGATAAATGTAGATACATTTTGTAATTGTGATTTTCAACACTACATCTGTTAATGCTACTGTATCATATAGGAGTGCTAGCATTTTCCTTGCATTACTAGTAGTTAGAAAAAAAAAAAAAAGATCAAAGCTAATTACTGCAGTTTTCATAGAATATTAATGAGATTTGACCATTAACATAAAGATGGATGATTTTAGAGGAGCATTCGTGCTCTTTTAAACCTTCAGTATTAACATTAACGTCTGTCATGATATTTGTTCTATAATTATTCTTATACCAAAATGCAAATACGTATGTCAGATTTCAAAGATTCAGCAAACTACATTTAATGATATGTGCCCCACTTTATTTCCGATTATGTACAGGAAAAAAAAATGCTTCAATTTCATTTCTAAAACTGGACCAAATTTGAAAAATTGTTTCAACAATGTTTTTATCTTTTCTTCAAGTTGCAACACTCTAGGTGCTATTGCAGGCTGCTGCACCTTCTTTTTTGGAACTTTCGTTCTCCTCCGAGGGTTTACGTTTGCAAAGCACCCTGAAAAACAGAAAATGCAAAGAATTAGTATTAAACACATAGCATTAAATATTGTGCAAAGTAGGGTAATGATACGTATAACTGTTGTGTACATTTGGTTAAACATTAAAATCATTAATATTCTTGATGCTTATGAAATTGCAATATCATATCTCAAAATATATGTATGCACCAAAGAAAACTTAGTAAGGCTCGTGATGATAATGGATAAACAAATTTAAATAAATAAATTACGCTGCCGCAATATCCCCAAAAGAAAAATAGACTAGTTTGTTTAAAAAAAAACGACCTGCCAATGGGATTGTATGAGATGTCACTAAACAAAACACAAAAATTGCACATATTATCCTAGAATCACTGAACACAAGAGCAAATGTGACTCAGAAATTGGATGAGAAAGCTGACCAGCTGTATTTATTTATTTGCAGCTGAGGCCTCTTGCCTGGCTGAAAAGAACTTTTTTGTTTCACAGAATTTCTTTAACAGACGAATTTGAGCATTAATTTTAACACATCACACCTGAGAAGGCCAAAAGAGGTTTACACCCAAGTGAACTTTGAAGGGACTCATATTTCACAAGCTACACCATTGATTAGTTCCTTCACTTAATTTACATTCATTTTGGAAATATTTTTCACCGAAATAAATTATCACAAAAGCATGGGATAACTACTCTTTTCACAACTACCAAATTTACACCAATATACCAAAATTATATAGAATTGCCTTGTAATTTTTCACTCATATTTATTAACAGGCTTTGAAGACAATCACATTTCTAACCCCCCACCTCCCCCATCTTGAATATACCACTCCATCCACATGAATACATCACACATCTTTACACTTTGGCAATAAGAAAAAAATAACAGATACAGAATTTTTGAAAGACAGTAATGCATTACATTACCTCTTCTTCTAGCTTTGCAAATTTCTAAATTTTCTACCCCAAATCCTCTTAACATAAGTACCTTCTCTTTCTCTATTTCAACATTTTGATTTAAAACTCCAATTTAAAAATTTAGCATACCCTTTCGGGGCATCTGATGGGTCAAACAGAAAAGAACATTCTTAGCAATTCCCCTTTCATTCTTCCTTCACAAAGACATACAAAAAATAGGAAAAAAATGTATTCAACACTTGCTCAACATCAGAAACTCATTGACTTGGATTTTTTTTTCTTCTATCAGGCAAAATGTATCATGTTTCATATCTGAAACAATCATTTGATGTTTCTGAATATTTCTGTTTCACGCGTTATGTTCTGTGAAGGTTCAACTGGCTGATACGTAGCGTCCGACAGTGAAAATTATTTGTGTCAATTGATCATTATAGTTAAAAAATACATATTAATGCTTACCACTTGAGAATTACTCCGCTTTCCTTCATTGTCAGCGAAGGAAAGCGGGGTAGTTCGCAAGTGGTAAGCATTAATACGCTTAATATGTATTTTTTAATTATAATGGTCAATTGACACACAAATAATTTTCACAGTCGGACATTACGTATCAGCCAGTCAAACTTTCATAGGACATAACGCGTGAAACAGAAATATTCAGAAACATCAAATGATTGTTTCAGATACTATATATGTTCCACATATAATGGCATGATTTGGTTAATACCATAATGTGCAACTAGAAAGTATCATGTTTCATCAGAATTATAAAATAGCAATCAAACACTTTCTATTTGGAATTTCCGCTTCCTGCTCTTTTCTTTTTCTGCATATGGAGATGGGCCTTCATTGTTTATGAAGAATTTTGATGGCCAAAGGAAAAAAAGGAAATATTTAAGGTTTTACCTTTCTGGTGCACTCAACTCATCGGTGAGGGTGGAGAAGTCATGTTGAAAACCGTCCAAGAAGACGTCAAGGAAAATGGGATGTCATTAGACCTCAGAACAATGATGCACAACCTATGTCTCAGGACGGGTGTCGCGTTGGCCCGCCATCACGACACTACCAAAACTAAATTTTTCGTAATCGTACGCCAAATTATTTTCTTCCATGCTGAACGCTGAAGTTCAAACCTGCACATGTGCGGCGTAATGGTTCGGGGAGAATGGCCAGTCCAGCGCGGATGCTCCTTTTGTTTACTTTGTTCCCATTGGCTGTTGATCTTCTAGCAGTGCTTGTTTGTTCTCGGTCGACACTAAAGTGGACGGCGTACAGGTATTGTGACGTAACATCATTCGTTCCACTGATTCCACATTAACTGGTACTCCGTGTTATGGTGACTTGCACTTTTGAGTGAAGCCTTTCCCTCTGCTTTTCCAGTTAGTATGGATAAATGCTGATGGTTTTCTTTACTGGAATACCTTTTCTGATGATTGATTTCTTGCAACAACCACCTTAACCCCCCTCCCCCCACGCAGTCTATTTTGAATTTAAACCACTTTTTTAGCTTCCCACGTCACTCGAACGCATGTGGTTTCTACTTTATTTTGTGCGCCGTTTGGACTTTTTTTTCTTTAGAGAAAAATGCATGCTTCTCTTATAATCTAATTTTATTTCTATCAGAACCAAATTTTGTCTCCTTGTTCTGGATTTTTCCAGAGGGGCGGAGCAAACTTCCTCCAGTTCTTGCTGTTTCATACATTTACAGCTTTTCGCTTACTGTCTTTATTTTAAGGCTATTTTGCTTTGGGTGTTGGAGGTTTTTATTTTTGTAGCCTTTTATATCTAAGAAAAGTCCCTCAATTCACTGTTTAATTTACTTCTGGAGCACATAGATTTCTATTTAGTGCATCTGCATCATTTTGCATAGAAATGCAGAATTTATCGAAAATAATTACTGAAATGAAAATCTTTTTGGTGCTTGTGTATGTTTAAAGACCAGGAAGATGCTGTCCAATTTAATTAATTCTAAATAAATTAGTGCGTAATTCCTAGCAAAAATAGTTTTTTCAGCACGAGTTTGTGCGAAAAATCCAGATTTTGCTCCAAGTTTTCCTAAGCTTTGAAAAGAGCTAAGAAAAGCACTTTTTATTGGGGAGTTTAAACTCCTCTAAAGGCAGAGAAGCCTACTTATTAAGGCAGCATACCTATTTTATAAATTTATCCTTCCGTAGTGCAATGGAGGAAAGACTTCTTGAGAACCTAGCACTTTTTATAGCAAAGCTTACCCACTGTACTTAGGCAACAGTTGACCTTTTAACTCGTCTCTTCAATTAATATTCAAAGAGAACAATCTTTATTATTCTAAGTGCAATGATAGAAAGGGAAGAGGACCCACTTTTTGCCGAAGCACGATGGGCGACCTTCTTTTTTAATCTAAAAGCCTGCTGAAATATTATAATTACTAAACATCTGTTATAAACATTTATTTAGAACGTTATTATCATAAGAATAATCATATGTTATAAACAAATATTTAACCAATTCACCATAGTTATCTTCAACGTTAATCGGTACCAACGTCACATTCCAATACGGAACACGTTTTAAAGTTATGAACAATGGCACACGTGTTAATGCTATTCACTGGAACACGTGTTACTGTCATCAATGTTAAATACAAGGTGTTAATTTTATTGTTATATTTATTATTATGAACAAATTATAGGTGCATCAATTACAGATCATTTACCGATTAAATTTACTTTATCGTGCCTTTTTATAACTATGGGACTTTTGTTCTACAGTGATCGTATATGGACAAAAACGTGCCCCTTATATGTACTGGCATATAATGAAGCACGGCGTTGTGATTCACCTTTATCCCGTCACTGGAATGGTGGGGGAGTAAAGGTGCCGCTCGTGAAAGAAATCAGAAACATAAACACATATCTTGTTTTACGCATACCTTAACTTATGTCTTGTGTCATTATAAGGAAAACAAACAGGAATCTTATGTGGAAGTAATAAAAATGGTTTAATACGTGAGATTTAGGAACACTAAGGTACCACGTGCGTGGGTGCAGCCGTTAGCAATACCTTACACATAAAATTTACTATTATTACGATTTTTCTCTATAACGTCTCCGATCATTTCTGCATACATCTATCTATATATATAAGTGCAAAGCTTAGTGATTCATTTTACTTCTAGTTCCTTTTCTCCTATGCTTTACTTAAATGTTTTACCTAGCTAACTGGGTTTTCATTGTTTGATCATGACCAATACACACGCCACGTGCTCTAAGTAGGTTTATGAATAAATTTAAGCAAGTACATGCAATAACAGGGAAAAGGAAAAACAACTTAACTGGTATTTCCATATGTCTTTCAGGTTTTCAATCCAAATCTTTTTCCAATTGTCAGCGCTGGCAGTACTTCATCTATCTCTCGTCACCTCGCTCGACGACCCGCTATCCACGTCTGTCCCTTGTCGCTACACGCACTCCACACTGTTGACCAGTGAAGACCTTCTGACCTTCTGAGCTTCACCTTGTCCGCGGATGCCAAGGTCACTTGACCAGTCTGGAATTCATCTAATCCGTCCGGGGAACGTCACTTCGCTCCCTCCTTGGGAACTGACCCTTCAACTTTTCCGACCCCCCTATATCCCCTGGGGCCTAAGTATCGTCACAAGGCTTGAGATTGCCTCCCGCTATCCCCTGGGGCTATCTATGCACGTGCATGTTGGACTAAATTTATTTTAAATAATTTTATTTCCAACATTCCTCCCTTACCAGATGTAATCTTATGGGGGGCCAAAAGGAATGCTGGGGGGAAAAACTACACGCACGGATAGACTACTCCATCCTTACCTAGTAATCCTCTATCTTTTTCCTCATGTGCACTTATATATACATATAGCAATGAAATTATATAAAATATTCATAATCACACATATACACAATACACTTTTCAAACACAAAAATTAATTAACTGTTACGGTCCTGCACCCACAATACATATCTAAAAAATATCAATTCAGTGATACTGCTGGCATCTGAAGCTTACATGCACGTGTCGTTTAGTACACTTTGAGCTGTTGCTGACCAAGTATCAGTAACACATTTAACTGCCAAACGCTTTTCCGTTTGTTTGTTTGCTTTTATATTCAAATTTTTTTTTATTGTCATTGTCCACGTCCACCGATTCTTGAGTTTTATTGTTTGACTTAATTTTTTTTCTCTGGTGGAAAGTAAGACAAGGTGAAATTGTTCGATTTACGTTCAGTTCTGCGATTCACACACAATTCACACAAAAAGTTATCAGACATCAAACCAATATCACTGGCAGTTCGCAATATTTGGAGAACATTGTCACCTGATTTGTGCTTTTTATATGCTGGTAATAAAATTAGCTGTAGAACACTTTGCTCTGTACGTATATGTTTATCTAGTATTATTCGTCCACAGTCACCTATAACATGGGTTATTCACCAAGGTCTCTTTGACCTGGAACACAATAACAGCAAAATCATTTCACCTGTGCTTTATTTATCTCTGCATGCGCCCTCATTGACACTGTCCTTTGTGCTTTTAAACACCACACCGCTCATTGGCCATACCGTTTTCACTACCTGTTGACCACACAGCACAACAAAGTCTTTGCTGTCAATGTAGCACTTTATTTAGTCTGTAGGTCATCCACATGAAAAAATGCGTTGCATTCACAGTAATTACGACCGTCCTTGGATACACCAGCACGCTTACATTACGCATGCCACGTGCGATCCGTTCATTATTTTCAAAAGCTTGCATCATTACTTGAATATCCTCCTGTTGTTTGAGTTTGGGAAAAGAAAACGGTGTTTCAATAACTGTTGCACTTTAGTTCCCGTAGAAAGCATGGTTCTTTTCGTTCACCAACACGTGGTTCTTTTCGTTCACCAACACGTGGTTCTTTTTGTTCACCAACACGTGATTCTTTTTGTTCACCAACACTTGGTTCTTTTTGTTCACCAACACGTGATTCTTTTTGTCCACCAACACGTGATTCTTTTTGTCCACCAACACGTGGTTCTTTTTGTTCACCAACACGTGATTCTTTCTGTTCACCACCACATGGAACACACTGACTTTACTCACACTTTGATTTATTTTTTTTTCTTCTATAACCTTCTCTCTTCCCCTGATTACGCACTGTACCGCTCTGTCATTACCCAGACTAGACGCGGCAGTGTGATCCGTCAATCGAAACAAAGTCAATTACCCAGTGGTTTAATTTTCATTTACCCTTATCTACATTCATTATCATTATTTTTTTTTCCAGAATAGTTGTATATCTAATATCTTAGATTTACACTATTCTTTCCTTCCCAAGCAAAGATAGACCCGCGCAGCTAAACTTAAACAATACCGTCCTACTGCACCTAATTATTATTAACATTAATATTTTATATTACACTTGCCAATATCTCTACTAAATTTTTATCTGACGAATTTTTCGAGCATACACCTCCACAAGAGATAACCATGTGTTCCTGGGGGAATATTCAGATATAACATAACGTTAGTTAGCCAGTTAAGAAATTTCTTTTTTTTCTTTTTTTTTTCTTTTTACACACCTTTCTATGCACTAACCACACACAGACTTGAAACATACTTGAAATACGGAATGGAAAATAATAATACCCGAACTCGAGAAAATTTTATACATATATATTACACAAAATACTAGTGAATTTTCCACCTTTTGCTTTAATATTAAGAGATATATGCTAATCCTATAATAAAACATTCTGACTTACTAACTTCCGTTTAAAATGCCTTCTAACTACAATAATGAATTACTAAATCTATCAAATAAATGCAATAAAGATCCGAATTAGATTTGCTACTGGAATTGGGGCTGCGGGGAGGGGGGGTGGTAAATGAAATAAACTGCAGCTCTTCTATTGCTTTGCACCTTTCTGTCTCGAACAAGATTTGCTTGGCTGCTTTAACTTAAAAGGATCTTTATCGTCCTGTACTCCTAATAACTGTGAAAGATCAAATGGCGATTCTGCAGTTTGTTCTTCACATTTTTCGTTAAGTGGATTATGAGGATTTGCGAACGACTGTGAGGAAGAACGAACTGGATTCGTTACTGACTTCTTCTCTTTACTGTTCTTCACCATCTGAGGGGATTCTAAGTTGTCTTTTTCATTTTTACGTTGCTTATGTACAATTTCTGTAGTGGATTCAGCTGTTGAGATTTTATCTACGCTTGCTTTGCTCTTACTTCGGGAATCAACTATTGTCAAAACCTGGACCTTCTCTTGAGCCTCTTCATTTTGAGTAACACGTGGCTTTGGGGAACTTTGAGCACGCTGGTGTCTATTATACTTATTGTAAAAATGCCTACCCTGACTAGGTCTTGAGGGAAATGGATTTCTGTAATTATATTTCCCTCTGCAAAATCTCACTTTGTGGCCTACAGCTCCACATCCAAAACAACGGAGGTTGTCATAAGCCCGACGTTGTTTCTGATTTGTTACGTAATGTGGTCTAGCATTCCTATTTATTTGATCAAAATGCTTATTCTGCTCTAACGGAAAACTTCTATGTCTCTGGATGTGGAACGTATTGACAACTGCAGTGTTTACATTTCCCTGGTTGTTATTCCTGTCTTGTCTCTGGTACAAATTTCCGCGAGGATTAAAATGACCCGCGCCATTTGTATCCCGCGCTCCGTAACCTGAAGATTGGGGGACACGAAACGAGGCTCTGTCTCCCTGTCTTTGGTTTCCAAGATTATTTGATTGCTGATTACATCTGCTAACTGGGTGTCCTAATGCACCACATCCGAAACATCTAACATTAACAAAATTTCGCCTAGCCTTATATCTGGAATTCTCATAATTTAGACTTTCATTAATTTTTGATAGCAATTTTGATAGCTCATTCTCGGCTTTCATTAATCTTTCACTCATTTGTTGTGTTTCTTCTCGTAAGGTACTGATAAGTGCATTTTGCTGCACGATGTATTGCTGAAACATGGGACAAAGTTCTGAAATACCATTAGCATCGCCTGGGGCGCTTTCTCGAGGGATTTGATCTGCATCATCGGCAGAATTGACACTCTTTGTGATGATATGTCGATTTGCCTCAGCAAGCAGTGCATCTTGTACTGCTTGATCGAAATTTTCAGGCCCTTTCGAAAGTACCTCTGTTTGAATACTTCTTTCCACACCTGCTAAAAATTGTGATAACATAATTGAATCAACCAGTGCCTTAACCTGCTCATCCCCTGAGACCGGTGCGCCTAGATAAGAATGCGCTGATTCTCTTAGACGTGATTCATACTGGGCGACCGACTCTTCTGGTCTTTGATTGCAAGAATTAAAATTTTGTATTGCCACTACTAGAGGCTGGGTATTGGCAAACCTTTTTATCACTGCTGATTTAAACATCTTGTAATCATCAAGCTGTCTAACATGGGGAGATTCACTCAAAAATCCTAAAGCTGCTTGCGTCATGCGAGCTTTTGCTACAAAAATTTTTACTTTTTCTGACCAATTAGTGACTGATTCTAATCCCTCTATTGCTTCGAACAAGAAACAAGCTGGAATAAGCTTATCGTTTCCAGAGAATTCGGGAATCAGGGGAAGTACTGATGCAATAAATTGCAACTCCTGCATGGAATCTTGAACGGAGGAGCCTGACATTTTTAATACCTAAGTTATACACAAATACCAATTAAATAATACCTTTCCTTACAACATGCGATTGCGCTTTTACCTAACTCTTAGTAATGAAGTTGTCAAAATAACACCTTAAGAAAACTATTGCATGATGCATACAACAAAAGAAAATAATGAACTGCTACACATGAAGAAAAGAAAACCCATTCAATCCGTACTGCGACGGGGAAAATACGTGACAGCACGAATGGCTCAAAAGTCACGGCACCAATGTTATAAACATTTATTTAGAACGTTATTATCATAAGAATAATCATATGTTATAAACAAATATTTAACCAATTCACCATAGTTATCTTCAACGTTAATCGGTACCAACGTCACATTCCAATACGGAACACGTTTTAAAGTTATGAACAATGGCACACGTGTTAATGCTATTCACTGGAACACGTGTTACTGTCATCAATGTTAAATACAAGGTGTTAATTTTATTGTTATATTTATTATTATGAACAAATTATAGGTGCATCAATTACAGATCATTTACCGATTAAATTTACTTTATCGTGCCTTTTTATAACTATGGGACTTTTGTTCTACAGTGATCGTATATGGACAAAAACGTGTCCCTTATATGTACTGGCATATAATGAAGCACGGCGTTGTGATTCACCTTTATCCCGTCACTGGAATGGTGGGGGAGTAAAGGTGCCGCTCGTGAAAGAAATCAGAAACATAAACACATATCTTGTTTTACACATACCTTAACTTATGTCTTGTGTCATTATAAGGAAAACAAACAGGAATCTTATGTGGAAGTAATAAAAATGGTTTAATACGTGAGATTTAGGAACACTAAGGTACCACGTGCGTGGGTGCAGCCGTTAGCAATACCTTACACATAAAATTTACTATTATTACGATTTTTCTCTATAACGTCTCCGATCATTTCTGCATACATCTATCTATATATATAAGTGCAAAGCTTAGTGATTCATTTTACTTCTAGTTCCTTTTCTCCTATGCTTTACTTAAATGTTTTACCTAGCTAACTGGGTTTTCATTGTTTGATCATGACCAATACACACGCCACGTGCTCTAAGTAGGTTTATGAATAAATTTAAGCAAGTACATGCAATAACAGGGAAAAGGAAAAATAACTTAACTGGTATTTCCATATGTCTTTCAGGTTTTCAATCCAAATCTTTTTCCAATTGTCAGCGCTGGCAGTACTTCATCTATCTCTCGTCACCTCGCTCGACGACCCGCTATCCACGTCTGTCCCTTGTCGCTACACGCACTCCACACTGTTGACCAGTGAAGACCTTCTGACCTTCTGAGCTTCACCTTGTCCGCGGATGCCAAGGTCACTTGACCAGTCTGGAATTCATCTAATCCGTCCGGGGAACGTCACTTCGCTCCCTCCTTGGGAACTGACCCTTCAACTTTTCCGACCCCCCTATATCCCCTGGGGCCTAAGTATCGTCACAAGGCTTGAGATTGCCTCCCGCTATCCCCTGGGGCTATCTATGCACGTGCATGTTGGACTAAATTTATTTTAAATAATTTTATTTCCAACACATCCACGAAAGATTCCAAGTTCTGATGTCTCCTGACTTCAAGTGCTTCGCGAGCGGCGAACTGAACGAATAGCAGTTCCGAATGATGTGATGCCATGCTGTCTGGACCGGAGGAAGTCGTATTTGATCGAGCCTTAATGTGCGGCACTGCTGTCGCGCGTGATGTCATAGCAGGGTTCTTAACATTTCAAACAAAACAGTATTGCTCGTATGTGTGAACCTTGTTTTTGACGGAGTTTACACATTCATTCGTTTATCATCTAGGATTATTAAAAAGCAAGTTCACAAACAGTTTGTTATGTTGTTATCTTCATAGATTATTAATCAAAAGTTCATAAAAGGCAAGTTTTTTTGTTTCAATTCATAGGCTTCCAACATAATTCATGCATTCGTTTCTTAACAGGTTTATATATCAACTACATTTTAAACTAGGAGTTGTAAATAATAAGTTAGGTTTTTGCATCTAAACATAGTTATTCCATTTTTAATATCTACAGACCAAGCCACACAAGTCTGGGTAGGCTTTTATTAGAGCATCGAGAGATTTGTTACTCAGTGTTCATGCAAGTTTGCTTTAAACCTTTTTGTTTCATTTGATACGTATTTAAGGTTAAGCAGCTATAACTTTTGGAAAAGTGTTTGATATTCCACACCTATCCCCTAACCGACGGACGAATTCATGTCATTGGGTTATTTGTATTTGGTAGTTTGTTTTTTGGGAAGTGTTTCACATGACTTTACTGTTTTTGTATCAGTTTATATTTCAGCGTTGGAGGTTTTTTTTTTTTGTGTCATCTCCACGGTAAGCAGAGTGATCAGGAACAATGCTCGCTGAAAGGATTATGACTTATGACGGCATTCCCTCTTGGCTTGCTGTATGGGCCGGAATTCAGGGAAATTCGTTGATGTCTATCGGAAGCAAGTAGCCCAATGCCCCAGTGGCGGACTTAAAACTTTGGAAAAGAAGAACTATTGCATGCATGAACAAACTCACCTTGAATAATGGTTTCATTAGATGAACAAAACTATTATTTAATAAAATAACGTAATAGGAGCACTATACACATAACATATTGAGGGTTCATTTCTTTTTAAAGCTTGCATTATTGCAACTGCTGATGAACAACTTACGTTCGGTTGCCACTTAGCGTATAGATTTTTTTTATTTGAGGTTTAACGACCACTGTGAGCAACTCAATGGGCTATAAGCAGTCGCCCGTCCCTAATTTAGGATAACTGGTTCCAGGGAAGGGAGAGAGCCAGTGCCGTAAGACAAACACAACATCCATGCCTCACCGGGATTCGAACCCGGACCCCTTTCAGACGAATGATCAGAGGCCATCACCTTAGACCACTGCGCCACCGGGGCGGCTGTATAGAGTTCATATGATGAACCACGCACTCGACGCAAAGAGAATTTCAAAACAATTCTTTCTCTTCCTCTCATGTGTGGACTTTTTTAACTTTTCGACTACTGCGAAGTGCGCAGTATCTTTCCTTGTGTTTCCAACAAAACATACTTTAACTTTTATATATATAGAAATAAATAATTTCAGAGAATAACACGTGTTTTTGAATTAGTAGTAGCATCACTTTTGAGAATATTTTTGTGTTGTAAAATTTAGAAAATTATTAAGTGTTGTGCAGGGGAAATCATACTTTTAAACATGTCTTTCTTATACTTCATAACATTTTGCAGCATTTTTTCAACTGAAAAATATATTCAATCTCATACAATAAAAAGTTAAACAAGTAATTTTAAATTTAAATATTAATAAATATTGAACCTTTCACTGTATTACCTGTGCCCAGATCGACTCCATTTTCTAGTTTCTTCAGGTCATTAATAAGGGGATCAAATTAAATGTTTACCAAATTAAACTCTGAACCCCTAGCACTGTACTCCAAAAATAAAAAAAAATAATGAATATCAAAAGTACTTTTGAGATACTAAATGATGATAGATCAAAAAACTAAATTTGAGTCACTAAAATAATAATGGTATCTACTGCTTTAGTAATGCCTATATTTTAAATACTATTGCTATGCCAAATTTAGTAAATGTTTACCAAATGTGTAACACTAAATTTACACGACAATGCTGAAAAAAGAAAGTTTTTGTTGTTGCAATAAACACTTTGTCAAAATAAAAAAATAAAAAATATTACATCAAATTATTATTTAGCTAGCATACACTGAAGAGCAATTGAATTAGAGATACCTGTCTAGTAACGTGTAGTACCACCTTTCGACCTGATGACGGCGGCGATTCGTCTCGGCATGGACTCGACAAGACACCTGAAGCTTTGGGAAGCCATACGGATCCACGACCAGTGAACAAGCTTCCACAGTTCACGAAGATTTCATGAAGGGGGGGGTCAGAGCCTCGAACATCTCTCTCGATGGTATCCCAGATGTGCTCAATGGGATTTATGTCAGGTGACCTAGCTGGCCAAGGAAGCGAGGTCACGTCGGTGGAGTGTTCATCCAACCATTCGGATACAATTTGGGACCGATAGCATGATGCATTGTCTTGTTGCAGGATGAGGTCCCCAGCGGGATTTTGAAGACTCACAAATGGGAGCAAATGGTCGTCCAGGATATCCCAGTAACGTTGATCTGTGAGGGACGATGTCGCACGTACCAGGGGTTCCATTTCAGTCCACGTAAACAGTGCCCAGACGAGAATGCCACCCCCATAGCTTGAAGAGTACCCTGCTGGCAAGAAGGATCCATCGCTTCATGTGATTTGCACCGTACTCGTATTCTGCCATCCGCATGTACTAACGTGATACTGCGTCGGACTCTTACTGATTTCCGTCGCATCACTCCTTATATTGTCGGATCGTTGTATAAGTCATGTCGTTTCCGTTTATAGGGCCACCCACAGCACCACATTTGCATAACGCCAGCTGTCTCTAATCCAATTGCTCTTCGGTGTAATTATAAGCCCCGCCCCCAAACGAATTTCAGGTGGTGACGCATTGGAATGTGAAACTTCGGGCAATCCCTGGGAAACGTTCGATGAGTACAAGGAACAACATTTTAGCGAGTGGGGAGTAGAATTACCACAGGACAAGACTGATTGGCTGAATGGCACATGCAATAATTGCCCAAAGTATATCAGTGATTACGTTTGTAAACATTTAGTTGGGTTAGCAATTCGCCTGAAATATGTTGAACAACCTGCTGAAACAAAGAATGTACCAATCAGGGAAAAACGTAAAAGAGGACTGACAGTAAAATAAAAAAAAAAACCTTACTAATTCAATAATTTCTTATTTCAGGTTTATTATGTGATTTTATTTTTAGTAATTAGTGAGACTAATTTCTATATCATGATTATTATAATAAAACTGTAGCACATTAAAAGTTTAGTTTTCATTGTATTAGCTTAACACCTATAACTACAAGTATTTACAGGTAACTGCAGGCAGGCATATGGGTATTACTACTCAGGGTTAGAATAAGATCTACTGGCCCAGTGGACCACTAGAATTGGCAAACCACTGGTCCACCAAAATGCCTACTGGTCTGTAAAAAAATAATGAAATTTTTTTTACGACATTTACAATATATGTAGAAAATAATGTATCATTTCAATGGAATTATATCCAATATTTGTTTTTAAACCTGTCATTAGTTTGCAGCCTAAAAAAAAACCATACAGCAAGGTAAAAAAAAACAACAGAAATTCATTTTTTAACTTGTGACAAATTTGAAAAAAAAAAAAAACTTCCTGGCCATTTGGGCCAGTAAAATCAATAGTTCAATGGTCTGATGGAAGTTTTATTGGCCAATGACGACCACTGGGTAATTCGAACGCTGCTACTGTTATTTTTTGGTCAGAAAAAGAACTTTAGATTTAGTCATGAATTATTAATTTTAATTTCAGTTCCAATATCATAAGAACAACATAATTATGATTACATTTTTCCCGTTTTAAAAGTATGTAGTCTTACGTTTGGTAAATATTATTTTGCTTACAAATGATAAAAGAGACTAACAAGTCAATATCAGGTTATTGATCTTAAATTAGATATCATCTAAAATTTGGTGAACATTTAGTATTTTTGGGAGACACAGTTTTTTACTGTCCAATAATTAAGAAAATGATGAGAAGTTAGTATCTGGTTATCACTTTATCATTATTACGTGGTCTAAAATTTGGTGAACATTTACTATTTTTGGGAGACAAAAGTTTCTTTAGTGGTGAATAATATACAGTAACAAGTAAATATCTAGTAAACACTTTAAAGATTAAATATGGTCTAAAATTTGATGAACATTTATACTATTTTGGGGAAACGAAAGTATTTTTTTGTTGCATATGTGGCATGAATATTGCTTCATGCCCATAAAAATAAAAATCCACCTGTCTGCATAACAGAACTAATTGCATTAGTTCCATTTCTGATCTGAACCAAGGATACATAAATTTCGTGTGTAATACACTCCCATAATTTTATGCTTTTTTTTTCCAAACCCAAGGGGGTTTGCTGTTTCAAAACTGTTCTGATACAGCAGAATTTTCAAATTTTCTGATTCATGAAAAAACCTAGCACCTTTGAAAATGGCCCCATCTGTGAAGTTTGATAAAACTCCTTCAGAACACAGAAGTGGAGATTTGATTTGCTTTTCTACAGAAGCATTTTGTATTAAAACTGCCAGACTTTTTAAGATTGGCACGCAGTAGAAAGTAATGTTTTATTATCACCATTTCTGCCTAAATCCATGGCAACAGGATGAACATAACTGAAATTTTGCTCAAAATATTTTTTCGTCAAATAGTCACAAGCAAACCTCTATTTGAGCATGCTTGATTCAGAAAATCGTGCTTTTGTTCTTTTTGGAGAACTTCAGTAATCTGAAATTCATTAACTTGATTACTTTTTTGCAACAGACTGCTTATGAACTGCATACTATTCTCCTGATTTATTTCATGAATATTCAGCATTTCAGTAATGATCACATCGACAACAAAAGAAGGTAAATAAAATTTGGCCAGTAGCCTTAAACAAAACAAAGCAACTGATGTGTTCATGTCTAAGGCTGAAATTTTACTGTTTGTACTGCTACTCAGTTCATTTACATTCTCCTTATTTAGGTTACTCTCACTGTTAACATCTTCACAAGGTTGTAACGGTTCGTTGTTCTTGAATTTATCGGCTGTCAGAAACCTTGTTGTATGCTTTCGAGACAAGTGCAATTAAAATCTCGACTTGTTACTAAATTTACCAATGTGGTAAATGTGTAATTTAACGTCCTAAATTATTTAGTCGGGAAAAGTTTACTGTGTGGGGAGAGTGCGACATAAAATTTTTTAAGCATGCGAAATAATGGGGCAAGCTGCAAAAATACAGTAATTTAAAAGAATGTGAAAGAATTTTCACCGAAGTATTTACCTGGAGTACGATGGTGTGTAGCAGTTGGTGAGGGAGGAGGCTTAAGCGATGTTAACGGCGACGACGTGAAGCTTCCGTGTTTTGATAGGGAGCAGAAGTTCGTAGTGAATGCCCAGAAGAATACAATAAAAGTAGAGTGTATTCTTCGGAAGAGTGTGATGCGTGCTGTAATCCGGCGCAAGTGGAAATAGTTCAAAAACTGTTTTTTTTTTAATTTTTGAGAAAGAAATGTGCGGAATGTCATTATTAGTTTCACAATGTATCCGAATGGAAACAAATGAAGGAATGTAAATGTTTTCATGTACGACAGAAGTGTTGAGTAAGAACTTTTGGTTCCGGTTGAATTTCAAGTTTTAGTTATGGTTTCAAAGATGTACAGGGGTAGTTGATTTCTTCAAGTACTTCATTTGTAGTTGTGCTCTTAGTCCGTATAGTGTAGCTAATATTTTTGCGCCCTGAAACGGATATTTTTGAAAATAAAGGAGTTTCTTCAGTTTAGATATCATAGTATAGCAGGGAGGTCAAGAGTTTATTGTATTTTGCTGGATAATGAAATTTTAAGCCCTGATGAAATCTGAAATGAAGTATGGAGACTTTGGAAAGAGCCACTCACACCGTTGAAAAAGCTACCAATACCGCAGTTTACAATGCTGTGTAAAGTCGACCTGTTTCCTTCAGCGTATTCCTACAAGATGCTTCTATGACTGCGTACTGCGGAACCACTTTCTTCTGTAATCTTCCGCACATTACTTGCCCTTCTAAACGAAGCTTCTATTCACCGGACTCCACTTTCACCCCATCGTCCTAGGCCTACTGCACGTACTCTTCCAAACCATCGTAGTCCCACGTAAATTTCTTTCCTTTTATCTAATACTATATTTTTGCACCTTTCCTCATTATTTTGCATGCGTTAAAAATTGTACAAGGTTGTAACAGTTCGTTGTTCCTGAATTTATTGGCCGTCAGAAAATTTGTTGTATGTTTTTGAGACAAGTGCGATGAAAATGTCGACCTGTTACTAAATTTACCAATGTTTTACTACACTGCTCATAAGGACGTGGAACTTAATCTTGTCTTTTTATGTGTAGTTGAATATGTGAAATTAAGGAAGCTCAGTCTGCATTCTGTTACAGACATGTTTGAATGGGGCAGGCTATTTTTAATAGTCTGAGTAGTACACAATGGTGTAAGTTTCAGATGGTCATGTGAAGTATGTGTCTTCAAAGATGAAAATTTAGCAAATGTTCCAGAGCATGTTATGAAACCACAAGGAAACTGCACCCTAGTAATGTTTTTGTGTATTTTTATATGAGTTGCATAGGACTTAAGTCTCGAAAAAAAGGATTTGCACATTTTACACTGGAAATATGAAGATCCATTTGAATTCATGGTATGATACTTCCAGTGAAATAATGTCAGTTCTGCCAAAAAAAAAAAAAAAAAAGTAGGAGTTTTAGCATTTTTTATACATATGTAGAGAAACAAAAAATACAAATTTTAGTTTCATAGCATTCTAGACCGGTCGGTGCCTTTAATTCATTTTTTAGCGATTCTTTTTAACTCTGACTGGTCATACTCCGAGTTATGTATCTCTTTGTTTAATGGGTGCAGTGCCATACTCCAAGTTACGCATCTCTTCGTTTTATTGACCCGCAGTGCCATCGAATTGGTTTCTGATTTGGAAAGTTCGTGATAGCGATACTTAAGACTTGGCCTATAAATCAATAGATAAGTTGTTTCACCGTTAAATATCGAACCTAAATTAATTTTTAATATAGCTGATGCAGAACTTCGAGGAAAATCATTGTTTTGGAAAATATCGCTTACGGTCCGATAAGTTAGAATATCGGTAAAAAAAATTTTGTCAGACATTTCACAAATGTGCTGGATTTGTTTCACATTACAAATGCTTTCATGTGAAATGTCCTGAAAACAAATCTTCAAATTCTCAGTCTTCGTCATTCTAAAGTCTCTTCAATCCTAATAGGAACAGAACGAATTTTGCAGGGATTTAGATTTTCAGTAAAAATTAAACAAGGGGCTCCTACCACTGCATCACCATAACTGCAAATCGATACAAAAAAAAAAAAATAGCTAGAACATATAGGCTAAACTTTTTACAAAAAGAAAGTTAAATTGGATGGGGGGGGGGGGGACCAAAACAGTATGCCTTATGAGCCTTTGGAAACTTGTATCTGCTGGATGGTTAAATTTTCAGGGTTGTGTAACTAAAAAATTTCTGACAATTTGCCGATTCTAATTACTTCTCACCACGTTTCTGATTGGTAATTCTTTACATTACCAATGCGATAAAAAAATGCGAAGGATTGATATATTTCGCTATATGTATCTGTACTACACAAAACCTTAGGGCCAGAGGGTTTCTGATTCGAAAATTTGGTATTGGGAGTTGCCTGTTGGCGTTTCAATTAGGCGGATCGGTTTGGTCAGGCAACGTTCCCGATTGAAATTTCGTCTTGTTCATGAAATTTTAAGTTATTTTTCTAATGTAACTTACAATTTGGAAGGTTTACCAAAATACCTTATACACTGCTGGACAATTGCTAAGGACGGATCATAAACGGCTATATAGCGCATAAAAAAGTAAGTGTGGTTGGATGCCAAGTGAAATAAAATAATGTCAGAATGCCAGGACATTACAAGACAGACAATTTATTGTGCTCTGAAATCCAGAAGGCTTTGGAACGTGTTCAAGGGACAAACAGGCCATTTTGTGCAGAATACGTAAACGTAAAAAAAATGCAATTACCGTCCGCAGGCCTTCCGGCGTAGGATGTCAATACGGGATATGGCCACCATGGAGGGCGATGCAAGATTCCACACGTCGTGTCATGCTTTGCACAACGTTATCAAGCAGCTGTTGAAGTAATGTATCCCATTTCTCTGTCAGTGCACGGATGGTGGTGTCCTTGTTTATTGGAGGGCATTGGCGACCAGCAAGACTCCTCCCCAAAGCATCCCATACATTTTCAATGGGATTCAGATCTGGAGAACGTGCTGGCCATACGAGGCGTTGAATATCCTCGCTCTCGAGACACTCCTGGACAGCGACTGTTCGATTACATGTTGCGTTGTCGTCCATGAAAATGAATCTATCACCGACAGCACCACGGAGCATGCCAACATGAGGTAGCAGAACATCATTAATGTATCGTTGGCCAGTCATAGTCCCAGTTGGAAGCACATAGAGGGACGTACGGCCATTGATCATGATGCCAGCCCATACCATGACACTACATGTCGAATATCGGTCCCTTTCCTGTATGTTTGCTGGACAATATGCAGTACCACTATAACGCCAGATCAGTTGTCGTCGACAATCAGACGATAGACTATATCTACTCTCATCTGAGAAGAGGACAGCAGTCCAGTCGTTATCAGTCCAATTGCGATGTTGTTGGCACCACTGCAAACGGGCGGTACGGTGAGGTCTGGACAATGGGATGCACACAACAGGAAGGCGGGCGTATAATCCTCCTTCATGCAAACGTCCGGCGACAGTTTTTCGGGAGATCCGCTTGCCAGTAGCAGCAATAAACTGATTTGCTACCTCACTAGCTGTGCTGCGCCGGTGTCTTTTTGTTGATAGCACTATGTACCGATCTTCTGCAGGTGTCGTACTGCGAACACGACCCCCCCCCCCCGTGACGTTTGCTACACTCTCCATTTGTTTGAAATGATTTCCAAAGCCTTGAAACAACACTGTGGCTGACGTCGAACTCCCTGGCAACATCTGTTATTCTTCGCCCTTCTTCAATCTTGCCAATAATACAGCCACGCGTAAAATCATCTAGGTGATGTCGGAAAGATATACTGAAAATTGCAAGTTCGTCAATTGATTCGTTCCCTTTCAACTTTGCGTTTGAACAACAACGGTCAATACGCGTCAAATCCTTTATATCTCTTATCAGCGCTATGACGTCACGAACAAGTTCGGCAATCCAAAATTTGCATACGCACAACACGTCTTACTGTATCCTGCACTTATGCTAATTTCCAGATTTTCCTGCCTACCATTTTATGGTTGCTATCGTTGCTATTGTCATCCGTCCTTAGCAATTGTCCGGCAGTGTATATGTGAATTAAAATATCATAACAAAACAGTTTGGTAAACAGCCCCGTACTGTGTAAATGATGGATTTTGAAGATGTTAGTATAACACACACAATTTCAAATATACTACAGAGCACATATCTGAAATCAATTAACTGCAGTTGATTTAAATCATAATGAAACAGAAAAATGTACTTACCAGAAAAGTTTTGTGCTACACGTGGGGTTTAAATTCACGTTGATCGTTGTTTTCGTAGTGGAGTCGAACTGCGCATGCGCGTTACGCTATAAACCATTGCCAGATCTTTCTGACTAAGTTTTTCTGTGAATTTACAAACATTTTAACACAATGTTCGAAAGTTTTACTGAAATTCCAGGAAAAACACAGATCAGCTGAAAAAACAGTTTTTTTATGTAAAATCACAGAAAAAAAGTAATGTGA
The DNA here is from genome assembly GCA_039090855.1 of Macrothele yani. Taxonomy (NCBI): domain Eukaryota; kingdom Metazoa; phylum Arthropoda; class Arachnida; order Araneae; family Macrothelidae; genus Macrothele; species Macrothele yani. Next base: position 96,446,141 of record CM077005.1, on the reverse strand, counting down.
ATTTCAGGTTTTTTTTTACAGTGTGGTCTACCGAATGGCATGACATTGTTTTCTCCGGCGAATCCCGCTTCTGCCTGCAACACCACGATGGTCAGATCCGCGTGTTGCTGTACCGCGGCGAGAGACTGTATGACGCCTGCATTATGCATCGCCATACCGGTCCGTCGCCTGGCGTTATGGTTTGGGGCGCAATTGGATATGACACCCGCATCCCTCTGATACGCATCGCCGGTACACTCAACAACCACCGCTACATCTCCGACGTTTTGGAGCCTGTAGTCCTCTCTTACTTGCAGGACCTGCCAGCGGCCACGTTTCAACAGGACAATGCGCGCCCGCACGTGGCAGACATCGTGCAACAATTCTTCACGCCCCACCAGGTGTCACTGCTGCAGTGGCCCGGCTGTTCTGCCGATATGTCGCCCATCGAACACGTCTGGTCGCTGATAGGCAAGCGAGTGGCCCGGCAAGCACCACCTGCGGTTACGCCTGATGAACTGTGACAACGTGTGGAAGCATCCTGGACTGACATACACCAAGCCCACATCCAAAGCCTCTTTCGTTCGATGCCGCGGCGTGTAGCGGCCGTTATTGCCAGCCATGGGTGCCACACGAACTATTGATGTTTGCATGTTCCGCAAGTCGCACGGGCCTGTAAGCTCAATCGTTTCATCTTTGTATCTGTTGTTATGTGTCCAGTAAATTTGGCTTTGCTATCTTCTTGGTGTTGCACTTTGGGTGGCCAGCAGTGTATTATTCGAAATTTTGCAGAACAAATCACTGGACTAAATTACTGTGTTACTCAAATTAAAGAAAAAAAACTTATGAAATTTTGAGCCACAAAAGGAACGATGAGGTATTTGAAACACTGTTTGGAAAAGCTAGCAAAATAACAGAAATAAGCAGATCTAAACGGGAATATGCTGCTCTTATACAAGAAACAATTTTTCAAAATTATAGACAATTGTATTTTGAAATTTTGTACCACATTCTTATGAAAATGGATATAAGATTTCAAGACCGAGAGATACTTGAACTTCAATTTCCCTGTCTTGCTGACACAACCAAATTCGACCAATTTAATCCATGCTTTCGCTCTCACGCTTTTGAAAATCTTAAACATTTTTACGGAAAAATATTTACTAAACACCAGCGCCTTAAAAATGAACTGAGTCTTGTGTATGCTTATGAAAAATTAAGGAATATATCGACTCATGAACTTCTTCGAGTGCTTCATGGAGATAAAGACATTTTTACAAAATCTTATATACTGTATTGGTTTCCCTGATTTTAACAATTGCATCTGCGAGTGTTTCAGTGGAAAGACATTTTTCTTGCCTTAAAAGAATACAAACTTACTCAAGAAACACTATTTCTCCAGATAAACTTGCTTCTTTGGCAAAGATTTCTATTCAGAAAGACATTTTCTTGATGTCACGAATAAACAGCCATTTTATGATGACATAATCGACAAATTTCCAGCTTTAAAAGGAAAAGAATTGATCTAATCATCATCATCATCATTGTCAACCATTATCAATCCACTGCTGGACGAAGGTCTCCCCAAGTTTCCTCCACAACGGTCTGTCTTGTGCCAGTCTCCTCCATGTCACTCCCGCATATTTACGAATTTCATCCACCCATCTCCCATGTGGTCTTTTTCTGGGTCTTTTCCTGTCCCTTGGAATCCAATCTAAAATTTCGGCTGTCCATCTATGGTCTGTCCTTCTGGCAGTATGTCCAGCCCATTGCCATTTCAGGGATTTAACTCTGATCATGATGTCTTCCACTCTCGTCATTTTTCGGATCCACGAGTTCCTCTTCTTATCTCTCCTGGTTATACCAAGCATGCACCTCTCCATGCTTCTTTGAGTTGTCTGCAGCCTTTGTATGTCTCTTTTAGTTAAGGTCCACGTCTCTGCACCATACGTAAGCACTGGAAGGATGCATTGATCAAACACTTTTCTTTTAAGACATAATGGCATATTGCTCTTGAAAATTATGCTGTTTCTTCCAAAAGCTCTCCAGGCAAGTTTTGTACGCCGATTAATTTCTTCATCAATGTGACCCTCACTTGATATCTGCTGTCCAAGATAAACATACGTATCTGTTATCTCCAGTTTTTCTCCATCAATCGATAAATCTTCATTTCTTGTAAAAGCATTGAACATCACTTTTGTCTTCTGAAAGTTCATTTTTAATCCCACTTCTTTACTCTTGTCAGCAAGTTCCTGGATCATACTCTGCAGCTCTGATGGGGTAGTTGCAAAAATGACTACGTCATCAGCAAAACGAAGGTGGGTTAGATAATCTCCATTAATCTTTATCCCTTTGTTTTCCCAGTTCAGTGATTGAAAGACATTTTCCAATGTCGCATTAAAGAGCTTCGGAGATATGGTGTCACCTTGTCTCACTCCCTTTCCAATTTTTATGTGTGTTGTATTTTCAAACAGCCGAATCTTTGTACTTGCATTTCCATAGATGTTATTAATAATATTAATGTATGCATCATCAATACCGCAGGATTTCAGAGCCGTGGTAACTGCTGATGGTTTCACCGAATCAAAGGCTTTTTCATAATCGATAAAAGCCATGCACAATGGAAGTTCATATTCCCTCGCTCTTTCAATTAGTTCTCTCAGTACGTGGATATGATCTATTGTGCTGTAGCCACTCCTGAATCCAGCTTGTTCTCTCGGTTGAGCCATGTCCAGTGTTACCTTCAAGCGGTGTGAAAGAACTTTAGTGAAGATTTTATAAACCACTGATAGGAGGCTGATAGGTCTGTAGTTCCTGAGATCTTTAATGTCACCTTTTTTATGTAGCAGGATCATTGTAGCATTGTTCCAATCCTCAGGAATCTTCCCTTCATTAAGGCATCGAGTGAAAATTTGGGCGAGTACTGTTTCAATTTCTCCACTTGCTTCTTGTATGATGTCTATAGTAATTCCATCTTCTCCTGGAGCTTTCCCCCGCTTCATGTTCTTGATTGCATGAGCAACTTCTGCTGGGAGGACTGGAAGAACTCTGGCACTGGTATCTTTCATGATGTCTGGAGTACATGTATCATCCCTTTCATATAATTTGGAGTAGAAATCTTTCACTCTTGTCAAAATTTCGCCTCTATTTCTTGTTATAGAACCATCTTCTTTTCTCAGAGCCATAATCTGTTTTCTTCCCTTACTGAGATGTCCCTTTGCTATCTTAAGGCTTTGGTTGTTTTCAATTGCTTTCCTCACTAGCTCACAGTTGAATTTCCTTATGTCTTCAGTGATACTTTTTCGTGTTGTCTTGCATAGCTCTATATATTCCACTTTGGAAGTCACATCTTCTTTAGTTGTCCTCATCTCTCTTCGTTTTTGCATCAACATTTTGGTTTTTCCTGATAATTTGTTCACATGCAACTTGTTCTTAGACCCAGCTAATTTTGTTGCCGTTTCCATTAGAGCTTTGGTTACTTTTCTGTTAACTTCCGAAATATCCACTTCTTCCGATGTTAGGCCTTCTAAAGCAGAGAATCTGTTCTTCAGTTCCAACTTGAAAGTATTATGGTGTTTTTTAAGGTTGGTTATGTCAATACATTTTGTTTGTCTTATGAGCTTGCCACGTTCCAGTTTAGTGTTGAGGTGCATCTTACATCTCACCAATCTATGGTCACTACCTGTGTTGAACTGGTTCAGCACACTGCAGTCTTCGATGACGAATTTTTTGTTACACATAATAAAATCAATTTCACTTGTCGTCCCAATTGGATGTCTCCATGTCCATTTCCTGTGTGGCTTTTTCTTGAAAAAGGAGTTCAAGATGAAAAATCCTTCTGCCTCTGCAAACTCAACGAGAGTATTTCCACGCTGGTTTCTGTTGCCGTGACCGAATTTACCTACTGAAGTTTCATTCTGTTGCCGTTGCCCTATTTTTGCATTGAAATCTCCCATAATTATCTTCAAGTGCTGCTTACCTTTATTATTTAGATGACGAATTTCCTCATAAAATTCTTCAATTTCTTCTTCAGGATGACTTGTGGTGGGTGCATAAGTTTGAATAATCTGAGCCTGGTATCTTCTCGATAGTTGGATAACGAGTCGTGCAGCTCTGTCAGAGGAACTTTCAACTTCTACCACTTTATCCTTCAGTTTCTTGTTTATTATAAATCCAACACCACTAGTTCTGCCAGTATCTGTCCCACGATAATAGAAGAGATGTCCACTTTTCAGTTCAATGAGATCTTCTCCTTTTCTCCTTACCTCACTTAGCCCGACGATGTCCCACTTGATCCTTTGTAGTTCCTCTTCCAATTCAAGAAGCCTTGAATCAGAAGATAGGGAGCGTCCGTTATAGGTAGCCAAGGTCAGCATCAAATGGCAGCCTAGTCCGGTCCTCCGGGGATTCTTAGCACCCTCTGCCTTCATGTCGCACTGGCCGCTGCCTTGGCCAGGTACATTCCAGCTGCCGGAGACTGAGGGCCAATTTTGATCTAATATCATCATCATCATCATCATTGTCAACCATTATCAATCCACTGCTGGACGAAGGTCTCCCCAAGTTTCCTCCACAACGGTCTGTCTTGTGCCAGTCTCCTCCATGTCACCCCTGCATACTTTCGAATTTCATCCACCCATCTCCCATGTGGTCTTCTTCTGGGTCTTTTCCTGTCCCTTGGAATCCAATCTAAAATTTCGGCTGTCCATCGATGATCTGTCCTTCTGGCAGTATGTCCAGCCCATTGCCATTTCAGGGATTTAACTCTGATCATGATGTCTTCCACTCTTGTCATTTTTCGGATCCACGAGTTCCTCTTCTTATCTCTCCTGGTTACACGAAGCATGCACCTCTCCATGCTTCTTTGAGTTGTCTGCAGTCTTTGTATATCTCTTTTAGTTAAGGTCCACGTCTCTGCACCATACGTAAGCACTGGAAGGATGCATTGATCAAACACTTTTCTTTTAAGACATAATGGCATATTGCTCTTGAAAATTATGTTGTTTCTTCCAAAAGCTCTCCAGGCAAGTTTTGTACGCCGATTAATTTCTTCATCAATGTGACCCTCACTTGATATCTGCTGTCCAAGATAAACGTACGTGTCTGTTATCTCCAGCTTTTGTCCATCAATCAATAAATCTTCATTTCTTGTAAAAGCATTGAACATCACTTTTGTCTTCTGAAAGTTCACTTTTAATCCCACTTCTTTACTCTTGTCAGCAAGTTCCTGGATCATACTCTGCAGCTCTGATGGGGTAGTTGCAAAAATGACTACGTCATCAGCAAAACGAAGGTGGGTTAGATAATCTCCATTAATCTTTATCCCTTTGTTTTCCCAGCTCAGCGACTGAAAAACACCCTCCAATGTGGCATTAAAGAGCTTCGGAGATATGGTGTCACCTTGTCTCACTCCTTTTCCAATTTTTACGTGTGTTGTATTTTCAAACAGCCTAATCTTTGCACTTGCATTTTCATAGATGTTATTAATAATATTAATGTATGCATCTTCAATACCGCAGGTTTTCAGAGCCATTGTAACTGCTGATGGTTTCACCGAATCAAAGGCTTTTTCATAATCGATAAAAGCCATGCACAATGGAAGTTCATATTCCCTCGCTCTTTCAATTAGTTCTCTCAGTACGTGGATATGATCTATTGTGCTGTAGCCACTCCTGAATCCAGCTTGTTCTCTCGGTTGAGCCATGTCCAGTGTTACCTTCAAACGGTGTGAAAGAACTTTAGTGAAGATTTTATAAACTACTGATAGGAGGCTGATAGGTCTGTAGTTTCCGAGATCCTCAATGTCACCTTTCTTATGTAGCAGGATCATTGTAGCGGTGTTCCAATCCTCAGGAATCTTTCCTTCATTAAGGCATCGAGTGAAAATTTGGGCGAGTACTGTTTCAATTTCTCCACTTGCTTCTTGTATGATGTCTACAGTAATTCCATCTTCTCCTGGAGCTTTTCCCCGCTTCATGTTCTTGATTGCATGTGCAACTTCTGCTGGAAGGACTGGAGGAACTCTGGTACTGGTATCTTTCATGATGTCTGGAGTGCATGTATAATCCCTTTCATATAATTTGGAGTAGAAATCTTTCACTCTTGTCAAAATTTCGCCTCTATTTCTTGTTACAGAACCATCTTCTTTTTCTCAGTGCCATAATCTGTTTTCTTCCCTTACTGAGATGTCCCTTTGCTATCTTTAGGCTTTGGTTGTTTTCAATTGCTTTCCTCACTAGTTCACAGTTGAATTTTTCTTACGTCTTCAGTGATACTTTTTCTTACTGTCTTGCATAGCTCTATATATTCCACTTTGGAAGTCACATCTTCTTTAGTTGTCCTCATCTCTCTTCTTTTTTGCATCAACATTTTCGTTTTTCCTGATAATTTGTTTACATGCAACTTGTTCTTAGACCCAGCTAATTTTGTTGCTGTTTCCATAAGAGCTTTGGTTACTTTTCTGTTAACTTCAGAGATGTCCACTTCTTCCGATGTTAGGCCTTCTAAAGCAGAGAACCTGTTCTTCAGTTCCAACTTGAAGGTATTATGGTGTTTTTTAAGGTTGGTTATGTCAATAGATTTTGTTTGTCTTATGAGCTTGCCACGTTCAAATTTGGTGTTGAGGTGCATCTTACATCTCACCAATCTATGGTCACTACCTGTGTTGAACTTGTTTAGCACACTGCAGTCTTCTATGACGAATTTTTTGTTACACATAATAAAATCAATTTCACTTCTCGTCCCATTTGGATGTCTCCATGTCCATTTCCTGTGTGGCTTTTTCTTGAAGAAGGAGTTCAAGATGAAAAACCCTTCTGCCTCTGCAAACTCAACGAGAGTATTTCCACGCTGGTTTCTGTTGCCGTGACCGAATTTACCTACTGAAGTTTCATTCTGTTGTCGTTGCCCTATTTTTGCATTGAAATCTCCCATAATTATTTTCAAGTGCTGCTTACCTTTATTATTTAGATGACAAATTTCCTCATAAAATTCTTCAATTTCTTCTTCAGGATGACTTGTGGTGGGTGCATAAGTTTGAATAATCTGAGCCTGGTATCTTTTCGAGAGTTGGATAACGAGTCGTGCAGCTCTGTCAGAGGAACTTTCAACTTCTACAACTTTATCCTTCAGTTTCTTGTTTATTATAAATCCAACACCACTAGTTCTGCCAGTATCTGTCCCACGATAGTAGAAGAGATGTCCACTTTTCAGTTCGATGAGATCTTCTCCTTTTCTCCTTACCTCACTTAGCCCCACGATGTCCCACTTGATCCTTTGTAGTTCCTCTTCCAATTCAAGAAGCCTTGAATCAGAAGATAGGGAGCGTCCGTTGTACGTAGCCAAGGTCAGCATCAGATGGCAGCCTAGTCCGGTCCTCCGGGGATTCTTAGCACCCTCTGCCTTCATGTCGCACTGGCCGCTGCCTTGGCCAGGTACATTCCAGCTGCCGGAGACTGAGGGCCAAGATTTAAGTTGTGGAATCATTTTGGAGGGGTTTGGCCATAACTCACCACGCTGGCCAAGCGGGTTGGTGAGTGTGGGATAGAATTTCCTCTAATCCCGATGGTATAGGTATACCGCTATTGGCGGTCGTCAGAGCCCCTTTAGTGGGAACAGGATGTACCACGAGAAGGCGGGGTTGACATTTGTCAAGGAGAGGCTGTGATGTTACGCATCACCTGACCTTACATCCCTGATATACGTATAAAAAAATAGGTAAATTCTCATTAACTGATTTTCATTGAAAACAGTATATATCTTTTCATATTGCTCTTGTAGCTCTTCACCTATTTTCCCTACCACGAGCCGGCACTGGTATACAGTTGTTCATTGGATTTCACATGGTCTTTTAAAGGACCATATTTGACCACGAACAATATTTATTCAGATAGAAAAGCAATATTTTTCGTCATTGAGCAGGTGGAAGAGAAAACAACTTTTGCACTCGGAAGTGCTGGCCTCTAAGAGCATGGGTGTCGCTTGTTCCATGCTTGTTCAGAGGACAGGAGGTTATGTCCCATCCTAACCTCCTTTTGGTCCCATCCATTATTTCTGAGTACCCTCCATATTTCTGATATTGCAATGCATTCAGATATGGTTTTATTCAATACACCTAGAAGATTTGCTTCCAAGGCACATTTTAAAAATAAAAAAATACTTAAAAAAAAAAAGAAATCGGCAATTATTACTTCACGCATGCGTCTCCCCCCCTTCAACTACTATTTGCCAGTGACACCCTTGCTAAGAGTGACGGAAACTTAGTGCGGGAGAGGAGGATGGGTTTATGAATGAGGTAACACTTAATTTTTCGTTCTTTGTTATTGGGTGCTTATTTTAAATGTATTTGTACATTTTTCTAAATATATAATTTGCGAATATTGATTTGGAAATGCACTTCAGATCAGATCATATGTAGAGGATTTTAGGAAGGGAGTGTCTGACCCCAGGTCTTAAACAACCCTTAGAAATAGGAAGCTAGGAGATTTGGGCTAGAATGCCCGATAGGAAAGTCACACGGAAGCGAGGTAGAAACAAAGAATATGAACGCTTCGCGTGAAGAAGCCCAGCTCTCGTAGAGATAATGTAAGACAGGCAACAGCAGCGCCGCCGCACCACGAGAGATGACATGCTCTGCGGGAAAGCTAACATTCAGGCGAAAAAACCGCAGGGGACGACGGGAAGCGAAGCTATTCTTTAGACAGAACGGAAGCGAAGCTTTGATCGGCGATCGTTTCCTTGGGTCTGAGACTAAAGCAGTTCTTTTTTTCCTGAGTATCCCTCCCGTCCCTTCTTTTGGTGAAACAAATATATACAATAGCAATTAATATTATTTTAACGAAATATTAGCAGTTTTATTCTCACTCTAAGCACCAACTTTTTCAGTCTTGATATTGAATACATAGGTACCAAAATGCCTCAAAATTAATGTCATGGGAAAATAAAATTGCTTACAATTTTTTAATTCTCTTAAATTCCGAACTGGAAGCTGTTTTAAACAAAGAAACATATTGTATTTTTGTGAAAATCAAGAAATCATACTAACTCTAAAAAAAAAATGACACGAACTTCACAACTTCACGTAAAACATGCAAAACGAAATGTAGCTGCAGCTTAACATATTAGCGAAAAAAAAATTGTAATAAAGTGAAGCATAAAACGCGCCCTGTCCGAACGATTTTAAATAAAAAATCCACTTTTTTGGGAAGATTTTTTTTTAAGCTGCAAACAACTTTTTACTTATCAAAAATGATTTAAAACAGACTTCAGAAATACAGCTTGAGGCTCCAATGATGTCAGGCGATTTCAATTTTATCCGGTACCCAGTTTCTATTTATTCTGCACATACACCATTAGGCTTTAGATCCCAAAGTAAAATGATGCAATAACTTACCTTGCATTTCCAATCATCTTGTGAATATTTTTCAATTATTGGTAAAGAAAAAAAGGTTAAGTCAGAAAAGAAGATCGAAAAAAAAAAGACAATGCCCTTAAATTATTTCTAAAATAAAACGGATGCACATTTACTATTAAATAATTTTATTACTTCATTGATCATAGATGTTACATGTGCTGCAATTTTACACACCAATAAAGAATACAGGGCGTCAACAATAAGTATCGATAATAGATACACTGCAAAATAACATTTTTCGAGAATCAGCTGGTGTTAAATTATGCATTTTTCAACACAACTAGTGATGCAAAACCATGAAATAATTTTATGATTACTCTGACTAAACACTTGTGACACATGCACTTCTTTTTCCCGTACAAAAAAAGTACACATGGCGTCAATTATAAGTACAGATAATAGATACATCGTAAAGTGAAATAAAAAAGAAACCAGCTGCTGGTAGGTAAATTATGCATTTTCCAACACATTACTCTGACTAAACACTTGTGACACATGCACTTCTTTTCCCCATACAAATAAAGTACACATGTGTTCAATAATAAGTACACACAATACATGCACTGCAAAATGAAATTTAAAAAAAAATCAGCTGCTGGTACGTAAATTATGCATTTACCAACACATTACTCTGACTAAATACTTGTGACACATGAGCTTCTTTCTTCCATACAAATAAAGTATACACGGCATCAATTATAAGTCCAGATAATACATACATCGCAAAATGAAAAAAAAAATCAGCTGCTGGTAGGTAAATTATGCATTTTCCAACACATTACTCCGACCAAACACTTGTGACACATGCACTTCTTTTTCCCGTACAAAAAAGTACACATGGCGTCAATAATAAGTACAGATAACAGATACATCGTAAAGTGAAAAAAAAAAAAAAAAAAAATCAGCTGCTGGTAGGTAAATTATGCATTTTCCAACACATTACTCTGACTAAACACTTGTGACACATGTGCTTCTTTTTCCCATACAAATAAAGTATACATTTGTTCAATAATAAGTACAGACAATACATACACTGCAAATTATTAGGTGTGCAACTTAATTCTCGGCCACAGGGACGACACATTAACAACAAATTATAGCAAATTGATTATGTACCTAATGGGGGAAATAATCCCCATCGTGTTGGATACATTTGAGCCATTGGTCAGGAAGCTGCCGAATGCCACTGTGGAAAAAAGAGGGCTGTTTTGAGTTGATAAAGTCATCAATACTTGTGTGTACCTTTGACAGAAGTGAAGTTCGTACCGTTCAGGTGTTGTTGCTGGGAGCGAAAGAGGTGATAATCCAACGGGGTGAAGTGTGGAGAATACGCCGGGTGGAATAACTCCCATCCCAGGTCGGTGATTATGTTTAAAGTTGTTTTCACGATGTGAGGATGTGCGTTATGCTGAAGCAACAGGACCGAACTTCTACCCTTGCTGGTGTGTATGGCCTTTTTGCCTCCATTGCGTCACTCACACGAAAAAGTTGCTGACAATAATGCTCAGCAGTGACCGTTTTACTAGGTTTGAGCAACTCAGAGTGTAAGACACCGTGCTGTACAGCAACAACTTCCTGGCATGGATTTTTGGTTTGGCGGTACTGGGGGTAGGCTGACCTGGATGAACACACGATTTGCGCAGCTTAGGATTATCGTCGAGGATCCACTTCTCATCACAGGTCAAAATCTTGTGCAGGAAATCCTTCTTTTGAATCTGGAGAGCAAGGACACAGCAACATCGTAGCGCCAAGACTTGTTTGCAGCTGTGAGTAGGTGGGCTACCCAACGGTCCTCCTTGTGAATCCATCCAAGCTTGTGCAGGCACTTTGCAATGGCTTGCCATGTTACTCAGAGTTCCTAAGCAAGTTCTATTTGTGTGCGACAGGGATTTGCACCCAACAGTTGTTCCAGTTCCTCATCGTCAACTTTCTGTGGCTGTCCCGGACGTTCTACATCACGGAGATCGAAATTTCTCTGCTTAAACTGCTGGAACGACTTCTTACACATATTGTAGGACACAGCAGCCTCACCCAAAGCAGCACAGATCATTTGCTCGGCTTCTGCGGCACTATTTTCCAGCTGAAACATGAACAGGAGGTAGTGCCTCAAATGTTGCTTTCCAAACGACATTTCTTTCACCATCAACTTTTGTCCCTTCTGCCACTACAGCTGTGAGCGGTTATGGTTGCCTGGATAACTTGGATGGCACTGCAATCAGCCATTATTGCACACAGCTATTTGCATTTGCCTAAGTTTTTTTTTTTTTTTTTTTGATTGGAGGTTTAACGACCACCGTGAGCAACTCAATGGGCTATAAGCAGTCGCCCGTCCCTAATTTAGGGTCACTGGTTCCAGGGAAGGGAGAGAGCCAGTGCCATAAGACAAACACAACATCCATGCCTGACCGGGATTCAAACCCGGACCCCTTACAGACGAATGATCAGAGGCCATCGCTTAGACCACTGCACCACCGGGGCGGCTTGCCTACGTTCTACGATCGCTTGTGGTTAGGGACCGACAATTGAGTTGCACACCTAATAACATTTTTAATTTACGCATTCTTCATTTTCCAATACAGATTTCTATGCACACAGATATCTATGGGATTCAAATAAAGTATTCTGGACAAAGACACTGAAGAAAATATTTACTTGAAACACCACCACTTAACCCTTATGAGAAGGAACAGTCAATGACCACAGTAAATTTGATATTCTCCTGGTCAAGGCTGTTTGCAGTAAATAAAACAGTTCAATATATTTTTCTCCAAAGTGAATTAAAAATGAAATTGACTTTGTCAAAATATGATTTCATATCCAACTGTGGACTTCATGAAATACAAATTTGATGGAATGTAAACACTAAGGATCTGTATAACACCCTATTATAAAAAACCTACAAAGGATGTATCCATAACCCTAGAAATACCCTAAAATAGTTTAAGCATCTGTGGCAAGAGATTTTTTTTTTTTTTTTGGTTAGCCTGTCCCCTGTGTTATCTTTATATCTTTAAAATGACTTCTTTCTTACCTTTTGAGCTTGAAATTCAGAAATTACATCATTAAAATTTGAAATAGAATTTGTCATTTTCAAAATAATGTATTGCCAATGCAGAAAGTTTTTTTTGACAGCGTTGTTCTTAAAGATTTCAGTCTTTTCAAAAAAGAAAAACAACATTCACTTGTACAGTTGCTAATTGGTAAAGTTAGAAATATTTTCAAAGTTGCCTCAACATTAGGAAATGTTCTCATATTTAGTTTACGTAAATTTTGCTAAGTGTCTATAATATTTTGAGGTTTCTGTTTAATGAGCAAACACTGCTGATATCTTTCAGCAAAATCATTATAATGCTCCTTTACAAGAAGCTTCATTTGTTTCACAGTTTATTATAAAAGAAACTTTGACTACAATATTTTCATATGAAACTTTCCTTCAGGTGAATTGTGATACCAATGCATCACAGAGAGCATAGTGACATGTCACTCCAAAATTATCTCATGGATGGAGAGAGATATACTGGAGGAGTATCTCCATCATCAAGAATTTTTGTAATTTCCATTAGAAGAACAGAAAAAAAAACACTGAAAAAATTTTTGTTTTCGCTAAAAATAATTACAAAATATTCTCCTACTTCATGTAAAAATAATTAAAAAATATTCTCCTACAAGGGGCAAGAAATCTGGGCTTGCACCCAGGCTGCAAAGGCCCTAGGTGTGCCCCTGAATAAAGATAAAATGCTTGTTTTCAAAATAAAGTGCTAAACATGTTTTTCAATTTTTATGACAATTTTTGCATTTTTTTCAGTGGTTTTTTTCTGTTTTTCAGATCCCTACACATTTCTTTAACTTTGTATGTAACCATCAAATGAACATAATACCCAACAAGGTATTCCCACATTTTTACCTTATGAATGCTGCAGGATAACCAATTGTGGTCTACTTCACTAAGTTTGCCAACCAATTTTTTTTATGTGTCTGTGGTGGCAAATCTCATGAAACTGTGAAGTAAACAGTTCACCAAGTTTACAGACAGTCTGTAACAATGCTTCAGTAGGATAAGTCAAACCTTTTTTGACATCATCGAATTCTTTGAAATGCAAGAACAATGAATTCTCAGTTAAGGTTTTGTCACCAATTAAATCAGCAGTGCAAACTTTACACAAAAATTTGCCTGCTACATTTTTGGCGACAAACCCTGCTACATATGCAGCTGAATTTGTTTCTAAGTTTGAAAATATCCTATCTGAAGCAATCAAACTGTTTAATGAACTGTCTGGATTGTCCACATCACTGCTGTTTATCAGCTCAGGGTTTTCAGACACATTTAATGTATGCATGGGAATTAAAATTGTGTCATCATCAGGCTCACAATTTGCCATTCCACAAGTGCTAATGATACTCTGTGCCATGATTAGCCTTACTCTTTGTTGAAAGTCATATGCAGTAGGATGATCATTATTACCTCCTTTGCGTCTGACAACAGAAAAAAAACTTTCCAAGGCATCTTGGTTAAACCTGCACATTAAAATGAAAGGAACATCAATTAAAAGTGTAGGGATCATATGCAGAAAGGCAGACAAAGTAATTTTGAGGCCTAATATGCATGGAAATGAGATTTTTCTACCTTTGGTGTCAAAGGATAATGATTTCACAAATTGCAACTGTTTCTTCCAGAATTCTATGTGAGAAGAATTTTTTGTAACAGCAGACAACAAAGGCCGAGTTTTATCTTTCAAAACTCGACTGTTCAAACTGTCAAAGAGATCATTGACAGATGAACAAAAGTCAGCTGTGTGGGCGGCAGAAGAAGGTAGATAACTCAGTGCAGTCAGCAAACACAAAGCTGATGCCACTGACTGGCTTAGCACCTGAGTGGCAAGCTTGACATTCATGGCACTTAGCCCATCCACCTCTACGTGCCGTCTTGATAATTTAGGAACAACTCTGTGTTTCTGCTTGGAATCAAATTCATACAAGGCAACAATATGGTCCCAGGAAGCAATTTTGCTACCTGAAAACTTAACATTGTATCTCCTGAAGTTGTTCCTTACACATTTTATCAAATGTGGAACATCACACAATGTGAAGATCTTTTGACCTTCAAATATGAAAAAGGTCTCTCCTCATTAACACCAAATTCCACACCATACAACCTTTGGTTGTTGGACCCTTGGTCACAGACAATTGCGATGGGTGTTAACCCGGAAGCAAACAATTTTCCGAGTGCTTCCAGGACTAACACCTTCAGAATTGCTGCTGGTGTGGTATCGGCTGAGAAAAAGTACCCAACAACCTGTTTCCACTTTTTGCAAAGCCCACGAACCATAATAGCAAGCACGTGTGTTGCAATACGAGGAGTATCAATAATGTGGGAACCATAATCCTCAAAACCATCTACAGAATCTTTTTTCCTATTGTACACTAAACCTTTTTTTAGCCTCATTTCATCAAATGATATAATACATTTCTTGTCATGTGGTTTCAACTTGCTGGCTACTAAACGGATGGAATCCAGCACAGCAGCTGAAAATCCTGGCTCCATTGCAATACCTGATACACATTTCAAGAGAGTTTGTTTACTTGGTAAATGTAAAAAACTCTTGAGTGTGCAATATGCTTTAGGACTAGCAAGGTAGAGCTGAAGACATAAAAATTTGTCATCTAGCGACCACCTACGCCCATAGCGGGAAACACTACCAGCAGAGATTTGACATTTGATGAATTTGAATACATTTTGAGACACTAGAGGCTGAATTATTTCCAGAACACTTTTGATACTGCACTTAATGTTCTTCTTTGCATATTTTCTCTTAAGATAATAAAGCTTAGAAGATAAAGATTTAATTTTTGCCGTTTTAGGCGTTATCATTCTATGCTGAGAAAATAACTGCCTTCTTGGCATATGCACAATATCAGGAGTGTTTGGGGCTACAGGAGTAGCCATAGGGACTGCTGGATCTGGGCTCCTGCTCACTGCAGAAACAGAAGCTGGCAAATCTTCAAAAATGTCGGCATTCTCTGATTCATGTTGCAGCTTTTTCATCATGGCCTCTCTCATACTTGGTAGGCTCAGGACCCCTGCCAGAACTGAAGTATTTATTAGCTGAAAGAACACAAGAGATTAAAACCTCACATTTTCAATTATATGAAAAAACAACACTTTTTTTCTAAAACAAAAAATGTAACAATACTTGACTTGTACAGTACAACAGAAAGCATACATGAAGCATAAGTTGAAGAACCCATTCTACGAATACGCAAATAATGTAACACACCAGGGACAAGGGAACTGTCTTTCTTTCACACCCCTGAATAGCTTTATAAATTGCCAAACTGAACCCCAATTCTATGGGGGGGGGGGGATATCCTAAGTAGATTTCATGAACCCAGACCTAATGTCATGATGGTTTGGCCAAAAGTAAAAAAATCTCAGGAAATGCTACACTACAGCAAAACGACTTGAAGAAAAAGGGTCAAATAAAAACAACAAATACAGGAACAATAAAAAATCTATATATTAATTCTATAAGGTTTTTTTTTACTGCGAGTCCTATTTTGAGAAAACGGCTGAATGTAAACAGAGGTGTTTGCAAGGCACATTAATCAAAGTTAAACATCTGGAATTCCGGGTATGAAAGATCACCCAAACCCGGAAATCTGGGTAAGACCCGGAACACAAGCAGCCCTGCGTAAAGATATGGTTGAGGTATCAAAATAAAGGTCTTACCATTTAGATGTGTTAGTCGAAGAGAAAAAATGAGATTGGGGGGCAACCGTTCGGGTTGTGGGGAGGCAAAGTTCCCATGTAAAGTCTATGGGAGAAGGGTGCAGTTGACATTCGGTCGCCTGCTGTAGACTCGTGTGCTGTTGAAGGCAGAAGCATGGAGGGACTGAGATAGTCCAAAGTCTTTTCTGAGCAAACCGTTGCGCGATACAATGCTAGCAGGCATTGGTATCAAAGTTCTCATCGGAACAGCGAACACTCTCGAATACCTGATTGCGTTATGCTGTTGGACTGAATGATGTATATATACAATTTAATATTCATTCAATCCAGTTTATTCACGTAGGTAAGACGTTTCCCATTATGTAAATAAACATTCCGTTGACCATTGTTAGTGAAAATATTACAGGCGACTGCTTATAGCCCATTGAGTTGCTCACAGTGGTAGTTAAACCTTCAGTCAAAAAAAAAAAAAACACGAACCTAGACTATTGTCTGGTTGAATGAATTTGTCAATCAAATAAAGTTCACATTTGTTGTTTCATATGAGTTTATTCTCTGAAAAAACAAAACAAACAACGTCGATTTCGACGGGTTTCTTTTAGTTGGAGGTTTATTTGTGCTACGAACATGATGATTGCTTGCTAAGTTACCCGGATGCAGGTTTGCCTTTTCTGCACAGTGGAAAGATTAATTTTATTAGCAATTTAATCTTTGAACTAACAACACAACTTGGCTTCAGATATATGCACAAATATAAATAAATCTCATTCAAGTTCTTTGGATATAATTTTCAGGTCTGTAAACATTGATTTAAATATTTTACTCACTGAATCATAATTTTTGAAGTAACAATGTTTACAAATTCATCGGAATCTTGTTTTTCCATACAATTTGAAGTGAAATACACAGTGCATTCAAAAAGTTCCAAGACTCCCGCTCGTAAAAACGTACAGATGGCGATATCTCTATAAAACCGGCGGAATGACGCAGCAACGACCTTCAGCCACGCGTATCATGTGATTCCAGTTATTTCTGACTACTTCTGCCTTTTATTTCTGCAAAAAAATTATTTCTGCAAAAGAAATTTTTTTTTGCAGAAATAAAACAGTTAGGTTATATATTTTCAGTTCCACATTCATTCACTTGCACAATCAAACATTTAAAATTTACTATTAATTAAAAGATTTTTGTAGAAAGAGTTATACTCATCGGATCAGGAGACAGCGAGCGCTTTCTGCGGTACTTAACCGCCATCTTCGGGCCACTATTTCTACATGAGGGTTCCTCGTATGTGTGTAGTTTTGGAGTTGCATGCCGGGAATTGATGGGAAGGTTTGCTGCCTGTATGTGTTAGGTGATTTGTTTCCAATGTGTCGCCACTATTGGACGAGTTGGTAGGTATCAGTTGTAAGTATAATTCTAATGTGTGTCTGTATGTGTTAGGTGATTTGTTTTTAATGCGTTGCCATCGATTGGATGAGTTGGTGGGTATCAGTCGTAAGCATAATTCTTTTGTGTAGAAATTTTCTGGGCTATTATTATTTGTTCGTAGAAACAGGTGCAATTTTTTTTTCTTCTTTGTTAATTTGTGTGATTTTTTGTAATGTTCTTTTTTTGCCTTTTTTTATGGATTTTTTTATATATAAGTGATTTCCAGGCTGTGTCTAGTGTGGTGGGGACTTGTAAGTTGCATATTTTACCTTTTTTTTTTTGTTCAATTATAACGCTTTCGGAAATTCTTAATTCTTTTTCGTTTGTGTGGGTGGTTAGTAATTGAATATTTTCAAAATCAGGGTATTGTTTATGTTTAACATAGTGTTGGATAAGTGCAGTTTTTTCTTCTTTTTTGTTCCAGATTTTATATGTTGATGTAAGCTTTTTATTAATCTATTTTTTTGCAGCCAATGTATATGTGGTCTTCAGAACTCTGTGAAACAATAGGAATTTCATACATGCCTGCTGATTGTAGTATATTATTGTTACTTTTTTTCTTTATAATTAAGTCACCAATATTTTGAACTGAATGTCCAAAAATAATGTTGTGTTTCTTCATTAATCTTAAAAATTTTCCACTTAGTCCTCTAATAAAAGGGAAAGAACCTGAAAATTTTAGATATTATGCATGTTTTAGGTAAAAGTACGTTAAAATAATGTGTTTTGTTTAGTAATTTTTGTATCAGTTGTAATAGATGTCAAAGGTTTTTGTTGAACTTCCTGGTGTGTCCTGATATTTCTTTTTACATCAATAAAAACAGTAAGGTTTTACCCTTAAAGAAATCAACAGTAAACATGGATTCATGCGAAAGTACATATATTAAGCCAGTTAAATGTATATGGTTCCACATGTGGTTTTTCTGGAACTTAGGTTTATCCTTAATATAATTTCTTTTCTTTTGCTTTCAGGCTCATCATTATAACTGTCGAATAACATTCGGGAAAGCTATATTTTGACATGACAGCTGCAAAACCCAAAATATGAATGGATCTCTTTCTTTCCTTTGCGTAGACCTAGTACATACCAAAGGTGGCTCTATAGATCATAGGGCCACCTTTGCAATATACTGAAATGAACAGGTAGTTTAAAACTAAATTCACATAAGAAACATAATTGAATATTATTTTAATTCCCACAATTTCACATGTCTTATTGTTAGTCTAAACTGCAAAGTAACATACCTGGATTTTTAAAAATTGTAGGAATGGCAGACTTGTGGAGGAAGTGTCTTTTTGTTGAAGCATAATCATGATCCTGGAAATGCAGGGAGCATACTTTATAATGGGAAATGTATAAAGAGTTTGGATATTTTGCTTCCACAGCCCTAACAGTTTTGGGACACATGTGTTCACGGCATGCCGAAATCCAGGATGAAAATCTAAGAAAGAACAATGTATTACACACTTTGTAATCAATACATTTAGAAACATACCATTTCAAATGGTATTAAGTAGTGAAAAACTATAAAAAAACAAGTTCCCCTAAATATATATTGTGTCATCACACAACTGGCATTTGTGTGATGACACAATATAAATTTGGTGCTTAGGACAACAAGAAATTAAACAAGAGTAATGAGCAAAATAATTTACAGCTCAAAGTGAATTCCATAAAGAAATTTTGCTGTAATCTTAAGAAATTGCATTTTTCATATTTTTTCATTACATTAGCACTTTGTTGCACATTGCATTAAAACATTGACAACTGACATGTGTTTGTTAAGCAACTAAATTTTTTTAAACACAAGTTACCTTTTTTTAAATATTACATTGCACTAGCTATGCAAAACATGCAGCTAAATGTTAACAATGCTCTATTTTAGGTAAATAACCAAATAACCTACAACTTAGATAAATGAACATAATTTAAGAATAACGAACGCAATTTTTGCCAAAAATTAAAACATTATCCTGAGAAAGTAGCAAAATAAAGGAGACTCACCTACTTGACTCTTTGGGAAAAGAGAAAAACCTGCGGTCAGGGTGAGATCTGTTTTCTGATTTGCAGATTACACAAATCACATGACGATTCTTTTTCCTCCTGAAATATAAAAAGATTTCATTTGTTATTTCTAGTATTTCATTTCAATTTAATTTTTGACATCTCTAATGAATCATAATATAATACCTTAAATAATTAAATGAAAATTGTAATTTCTACATGTAGGCATAAGCTGTAACGCAGAATTTGAACTTAGCAGGCTGCACACATGTAGTAGTGTAAGCAGTGCTACCTTACTACACATGATTATGAACAAACTTTGCTTAGGGACAAGCCACACTAAAAGGATACAAATTCCACATTCACGTCTATACAAAAACAACAATTGTGGATACAGTTACTTGCAACTGGAATCGTAAATCACCTCTCCATTCCATAGTAGGGATAGTTGTGATTCAGTGATTAGCATTCTCCGAATTGTGACGAGCAAGATTAATAATGCCACAGAAGGTGTACCAACCACATGACCAGTGGTAATCATGCACATGTGAAGTTTGCACATAAAATTACCTAAAGATTAATATCTCATAGTGGCTAAGCGTCATAAAAAATAAATATGTTTTCTGACCAGTGAGTCGGAGGATATTGGAACAGTGTAATAACTTGAAATAGTTTCATTCTAGTTGAGCCACTGAGTCAGTTATGTAAGATCAGAGGAAGAGTTATATGTTTGCCATTTGAGTGATGTAGCAAAGGAGCCCTTGTATAAAGAAGAAATTTTTGTTTAAGTGGCTAGCTATTCAAAAGTATTTTAGAAAATTCTAGAAACCCTTAAAAAGGGGAAATAAAATGCTTAAATTGTAACGTGCAGCCCTTAAGGCTAAGTAGTAACTTTGTCTGAAGGTGGGTACTGGAGAAAAAAAAATTTTCAGGTGCTTACTGTACATAGTATGTATTCAACATAAGTCGTATGGGAACCATGGATACAAATCTCTATGGCAGGTTACGATTTCCTGGCAAATTTACCTTACATAGTTTTCTCCTTTTTGCTGCCATAAGGCAGTTTAAGAATTTTATTTTGTAAACTGACAAGGAATATCTCTCTCATCTTTCAAGCTATAATTATAAACATAGCATGTCTGTAGTACTCTCTAATATGCTCAGATGACTCTGTGTTCAGTTGAAATACTGCGGAAGTCTAAAACTAAAAGAATAGTTGTGTGTGATATTTTTCTTTCTTTGATTGCAGGTGTAACGACCACGGCGAGCAAGCAGTTGCCTGTCTGTAATTTAGGGTAACTGGTTCCAGGGAAGAGAGATAGCCAGTGCCGTAAGACAAACACAACATACATGCCTCACCGGGATTCAAACCCGGACCCTTTCGTACGAATGATCAGAGGCTGTTGTGTGGAATAGTGTTGCCCTTCTGACTCATACGTTCAGATAACTCCCTTCTAACAGCTGAAATATTGCGTGAGGGAGTCTTAAAAGAAATAATTGTGTGGGATAGTGTTGCACCTCTGACTCTGGAGTGAGCATAACAAAAAGTTACATATGAAATCCCAATATCTTATTACCTTACGTGAAAGAGGTGTTTGCTATATTATTATTACTGAATGGGTATGAAATTATGTCAACTAATGTTAAGTCCAGAAATTGAATTTTCCTAAATTGTGTTACTCTTATGCTCAGGAAGGCCAAAAAGGTCATCAAACCAGAGTTAACTTTGTATTTGTTTTTTCGTTTTTTTCAACTGCCCGCCCTGAATGTTGTGTTTGCAAATAAATAAAACTACTGAAAAATTTATTTGGCACTCATAATTTCGGAACATAGCATGTCACAGCTCTGACTGTGGCTTTGGTCTAAGGATTTGGGAACCTGGGAAAATACATATTGTATAACCATTTTGTCCTGCTATTGATCTATATTGGCCACAGAACTAATACACAGGTAAAATAAATATTGTGTAACACATAAGTTACACATGTAACACAAATACTTTAAGTACTACCAGGTGCAAGTGTGTGCAGCAACAAACAAAACCACAAACAAGAAAAAATTTAATAAGCTGTGTACACATTAAATATATTCTTTTTTTTATTGAAGGTTTAACGACCGCCGTGAGCAACTCAATGGGCTATAAGCAGTCGCCCGTCCCTAATTTAGGGTCACTGGTTCCAGGGAAGGGATAGAGCCAGTGCCCGTAAGACAAAAACAACATCCATGCCTCAACGGAATTCGAACCCGGACCCCGTTCGGACGAATGATCAGAGGCCATCGCCTAGACCACTGCGCCACCGGGGCGGCATATACATTCTTACACTTTGCTTAGTTTCCACCACAACACCAACATGGCGATTGTAGAAAAGTACCTTAAAGTAAAAAAATAAAAAAATGCCCTGCTTGATTTGGGAGGTATGAAGAGGAAGTTCTATTTCATTAAACAGCTGACACAAATTTCCAATTTTTAGTATTAACTAAAATATACTATACCTAATTTTTATTTAACCCTATTTTAGGGGTGTTTGGTTTATATGGAACCATTATAAATATTATTTTGCATTGCAGGTGCATCAGCAAGGCCACATGATCAGGGGAAATCACACACATGTGCAATTTGCACAGAAATACCTACAGATAACTACTTTATAGTAATACCCGGTTGCTTGCCACGAATTTCATATTAACAATATACCTTAAATGTCAAATGTGCTGAGGCCATTTTTGAATTTCAATGGGTTTTGTTCGTGTTACCCTGAAGTATTAAAAATTGTTTTCGTGGAATTCTCAGAAGCACATGAATGGGTTTCCACAAAACGTATAAGTTAGGTATGTAACCTTAGTTATATTCTTTACTTAATGGCTGTGAATCCTAAGAAAACATAATGCTGAGAATGATTCTACGTAAAGGCGGGAAAAAGGATTAACCTCCATGTCAACATGCATACAATTGAACAATGTAAGGCTCAAAATGTTTCCTTTAATAACACTTAAAAAGGAATGGGAAAAAAACCCGTAATTACTCACCTAGTAGATTTATCATTTTCTTCCATCAAAGACATGTCTTGCTTGATACAGACTACCAAAATAAAATTGTAAGTCCACTTGAACAATTGCAGATCACTGAAACGACTATAGCATATATCGCAGAGCTAGAAGAGAGAATTGAAGAAAGTCAACAAACACAAACGCATGCTCAGTCCAACTCAGTCTGCTCCGGCATCAGCCTGTATGTTGGCTTCTGTGCACTGCATGTTTTCCCTAAAGATACGGCTGCGCTAGTTACGTCTCGCTGAGCCTTAACTTCTTCTCGTTAGAAAGGGGGAGGAAGACGCCTTTATTTATTACCGGGGGTCAGTACATGGGGTCCGACGGTTTAACGTGCCCCGGAAATGCACTTTAATACGGTGGAGATATTTCTGTTTATCACTTTCCAATATTTTAGTTGTTTTCTCCGAAGTACGTATTCTTTTTTTCTTTTTTGCATCGTCAATAGTTTAAGTCATGCAGAAAAAGAAATGCTCGACGTGCCAGTCGCAGGAAAAAACAGTCGGAGCTATGTGTAGTATTACACTATCACGTGTTTAAATGAAAAAGTGATACGTCGTTCGATCCCTCAAAAATATTAATAATAAAAAAAGGTATATAATGTTCATTCATATGGATGTCTGGTATACACAGAAAATGAAATCGACACTATTACCAATTAATAATCCATTATTAGTGATAATAAGGAGCAAAGGTAGCCCTCTTGTTTGAATTTAGGAAAAATACAAATTGCATCGGTTCAAGTACAGTGAGTTCAAGTGCCCATTTGTTACCATGCACTTAGAATTCCTTACTTGCTTCTTGTGTAAAGTTGGGTCGGCCAGTTAGACCATGGTAAACTCAGTCAATGGACAACTGCAATGATGTTTTACAGGATTTTATGAAGCTAATGTGTAATTCCTGGTTTAAACAACACTTAGAATGAAAAAGCTAGGAAATTTGGATAAGCTCCTTCAACTTCAATTCTTTACGTTTCAATAGTGATTAGCGAGTACGTGGTGTCATCTATTGGCCATGCATTTTTAAATGTCCGTATTGGAAACTGGCAACTTTTTTCCATTGTCAAATTTCCGAAAAAGTTAGAGGAATTCTGTAATTCTGTTGTTGTGATCACTTGGTTCATGGGTTGTGTGTTATTGAAAATTTAGTTTGGTTGTTACCCGGTGTACAGAATTGGTCATCTTTTAATATTTGGTGCCGATTGACTAGTAAGATTTGATCATTTAATGCATTACTTTTAGAATGAGTACTATTTTTTTGATTTTGTATTTAGTTTTTTATTATAATTTTATTATTTTTGTGATAGCAAGCGATGGAGTCTCAATGTCGAAAAAGGTGTGCACCGTAAATGTTTTAATGAAATTTTGGCTGAAAACGTATTTTTTCGTAGGCGTGAAATTGGTTTTCCACAATTTTTGAATTTTCCTAATGCACTTCAATTGTGTTGGTAAGCAGAAGTAGCTATTACACGCGCATCTTCATGTTGTAGTTGGATATGCTCTGCTTGTTCTGTAAATGGTGTGTTCTAGAAATATAGTAATTTTTTTTTTTTTTGGTTGCATCAATTGTGTGTTTTAAATATTTCTTTTTTTGCTTGGGGCATAAATGCATTCTATGTTATGTTCTCCTCCCCCTTTTTAAAAAAATTCTTTAAAAATACCTTTTGACTTGGAGGTAACTTTTACAGTAAAAAAATTCTTTAAAAATACCTTTTGACTTGGAGGTAACTTTTACAGTAAAATCTTTAAAATGCACTTTAAAGTTGACATTTTTTCACCAGTTGCCATGAAATTACATATAACTCATTTTTTAAAACTTTTTGACCAAATAATTTAGAACACTAAACCCCATTTACAAATTATGTTCCCCGACTTGAACATGGATAAAATATTCTGTCTTCTCTTTTCTCTCAGAGAATTAAGATTGTCTTTATTCGCTTAGTTCTGACATTGAAAAGAGCCAGACTTACAGAAATGCAGGGGTACAGAATATGTTGGAACACAGCAACGAGGTTCGGGGGAAATTAAGGCAGCTATGGGGAAATTTTTGCCCCGGGGTAAAATAATAATAATAAAACGAAAAATTTACTTATTTTTGAAAGGTAAGAGTAATTTACTGCACGGTAATAATTTTGAAAAATGTTGCGTTATGAATACAAGAGGTTACTGCCTCTGGCAGACGATTCACCTAGCCCAAAGGACTTTGCTAATGCCAAGGCAAAGACAGCGTGGCGTGAGTAACAAGTACGACACAACCACTAGTCACGCTAATAAACGTTTCTGAAACTAATGGCAGTGAATGTGTCATAGCCGCCGATTTGGAAAATTATTGGGGGTTCCGGACATTTTAAAGCGAATGACCCCCGCATTTTTTAAAGGATTTAAGTCTAATTTAAATTTCATTCAGTAAAATTATGTGGTACAATAGATGCCCAAAATGCTTGAATGAAATAAATTATAGTTAATTGCAAAATTTTCTTTCCACTGTTTATTTTTCAGCATCTCTGCCCTGCCACCGTTTTCATCTAGACCCAAAAATGTTTCAGACAATTTGAATCTAAGATGTATATTTCACATTTTGAATCTAAAATACATTCTAGTTCTTTCTCAAATTTTTTAAGTAACAGGCTTTAAGTATAGTTCTTAATCATCAAGTCTAATGGCCGCTTAAACTTGTATGAAAGTCCCCTACAGTTTTGGGGAAAATTTCGGACAAAAAAAAATTGTGTTCTGGGGTAATATTGGGTCCTAAAACTTTTCTGCGCCCCTGCAAAAATGTTGTTTATGGAAACATTTGTGCCGCCCCGGTGGCGCAGTAAGCGTTGGCCTCTGATCATTCGTTCGAAAGGGGTCAGGGTTCGAATCCCGGCGAGGCATGGATGTTGTGTTTGCCTTACAGCACTGGCTCTCTCCCTTCCCTGGAACCAGTGACCCTAAATTAGGGACGGGTGACTGCTTATAGCCCATTGAGTTGCTCACGGTGGTAGTTAAACCTCCAATCAAAAAAAAAAAAAAAAAAACATTTGTTCTCTCTCCTTGCCTGAAAGTATCTTGATAGTTTTAAGTGTGTCCAAAAATTATTACATAATGCTATAGAGTTCTGAACTCATTTTTTACTTTGCAGTAAAAAAGGATGAAGTCTTTTATGTGTAATAATTGTGGCCACCATATTGAAATGGATGATGTAGAGGATCATTATCTTCAATGCCAAAATGCAAAGTCACTTTCTTGCATCGACTGCTGGGAAGTTTTTTAGTAAGTCTGTTTTTGATATTCTGAGTTCGATATTTAGTAAGTGTGTTTTTGATATTCTCCGGAATGAGGGGACTGGGTTCGATGCCCGGTACGGACAAAAACAAGTTCGTTATATGGTGCGCATTGAGGAGGACGTTACTACCGATGAAAAATAGATTTTATATATCAGTGAAGGGCACTCAAAATTGCAGCGCACACGCAAGTGTAATCTTTTGCATCTAATAATGATTTTATTACACTATATCAGAAAAGAAAATATGTAGTACTCTGATGAACTTTGCACCCATTTTCACAGTATGTTCATTGAGTTTCACGAATATCGGAACACAAAAGTATGAATGCAGTTCCTGTAAAAATGTTTTACGATGCACATGGATTTCCATGTTATGTTTGCTGATTATGAAGAGCAACGTAACTGTTGTCACATTTTTATAGGGAATGATTACTGTTGCTTTCGTAGTTTTGAAGTCCGATATTTGTGAAATTCGATAAAGAACGTATTCCTATCTGCTTTACTGTGGTGAAATCGTTATTTCAACAGTAACAACACTTGTTGAATCGGTTGAATAATTTTAAATAGCGTTAGAATTGGCAGGGGTTGCCAGAATGTTTTCACTGGGTAGTGAACATATAAAGTATGAGTGGTCTTACCGGTTATAAGTCAATTTGTTGTGCCCAATTCGTCGCCAACTCAGTTCGTCAAGTGAAAATTTATCGTGCGTCAATTTGTTGCAGTTACCAATTTATCGCAGGCTCAATTCGTCGCAGGCAAATTCATCGCGAGCGAATTCGTTGCTATTCAATTCGTCGTGGACAATTAGTCGTATTTCGAATCTCAGTGAAATACTTTGGAGTTTGTAAGAGGTTTTTGATCTCTCCAACGTGAAAAAGTCTTTCGGGAGATGGTTGGTTGGGGGTGGGGGTACGATTTTGAATGTTGTATAACTTGTGGATGTTTCATGTTCCATGTGACATGTCTCCTCCTTCCTGGGGCCCCGGTGAAGTCTTTTGAAGGATATAGTGGTTCAGGAGGTTTGAGGCCCCTGTCCCTTGGTTGCTCTTGCAGTATTAAATTTAACTTGTACATTGCACTGATTTATTCTTAGTGTACTTTACATTGTTCGGCAGGTCCATGACACCTCAGTGTCTTTGGGCCCCTCGGGGATCGCAGGCCGTAGATTTATATAAGCCTAATGAAAGTGATTTGTCCGCATTTTTTGTGTTTATTGTTGTATCGTGTAGCAGACTCAACTTGTGGGTATGCCCTTCCCTCAGAAATCTGGTCTGTAAGAGGGATCCGAGGTGCTTTGGTTGGGAGGGGGGGGAGGCTGTCCCTAACTTCCGTAATTTTATATTCTGGACCCCTAGAGTCGGTCAGTGTATCCGGGGTGTTCCCCTTGAAGCGTCTGCAAGGTTCGCGAGTTTTGGGAGGGGGTCCCTCCCCAAAATGTTAAAATGGACGTAGAGCTGTAAACATTGGCACCATGCTTCATATGGAGATTCTGTACCCGACCATGAATTTTCAGCCCTTCCCCAGGTTGAATTCACCCCTTCCCCAGGTTTTTAAGAGCGGAGAAAAGGTGTTCAAGGTAAGTTATGTTCACAAACACTTCATGACACGCTCATCCTTGTTCCTCTGGCTCAGGTCATGTGGCACCCATTTTCCTTCCTTCGGAATCTTTCTCATTGTGCGTAAACGATTGAAAATGGTTTGGGTTACCCCTAGTTGTTCTGCTAGTTCTTTTTGCGTTTGAGACGAATCTTCATCCAGCAATGTTTGCAGTTTCTCATGTGAAACCTTCTGCGAGGAGACACTACATTTTCGATCACTAACATCAAAATTAGTAATCGGAAAAGTCCCCCTCAGGAAAACTCCCCCACATTGGAAAAGTTCCCCTTAAGAAAAGTCCCTTACCTTTTTCAGTCGGGGACCATGCACAAATTGCATTTGACACAAAATATAGGACGGAGAATTTCCGTGGTCATCATTTTCATTTCCACGCTGTTTAAAAAAAGATGCAGCCGAACAATGTGCACAAATATGTCGGGGAAAATTCTGGGGTTGGCTTTTCAAACCTTTATCGCTATTTTTAGTAAAAAACTGTCTTCCAAGTAGCTGGATGAGGTGGGGGAAATTTCTGGGTTAGTATTTCGACTGTTACCGCACTTAGTGAAAAACAGTCTTGCAATCAGCAGGGTGGGGGAAATTGTGGTGTCATAATTTCTAATTTCATCCACTTTAAAACAACATTCAGCTGTACAAGTAGCACAAATATGTGAGGGAAATTTCCGGGATCGGCATTTCAAGCCTTTATCGCAGTTTATAGTACTGCAAGTAGCTGGATGAGGTGGGGGTAATTTTCGGGTTAGTATTTTGACTGTTACAGCGCTTTTTAGTAAAAAACAGTCTTACAATAAGCAGGCTAACAGGGTGGGGGAAAATTCCGGGGTCAGCATTTCAAACTTCTACCGCTGTTTAGGGTAAAAATCGGTTTACAATTAGCAGAGGGTTGGGTGGGGGAAATTTCCGGGTTAGTATTTCCACTCTTACCGAGGTTTTTAGGTTTTTAATGGAAAACGTGTGTTACAGCCAGCTGGCTGACAGGGTGGGGAAAAATTCAGGGTAATCATTTCAAACTTTTATGGATGTTTATAGTTACAGGCCTGGGAACAGGTCACTTTTTTAGCTTTTAGTTTACCAGTTTTTAATTAGTAGCTATTTGTCTACTTTTTGAAGAAATAGTTACAAAGTTTCTTTTTTTAACCCATGTTAGTTTTTTTTTTTTCCTGTTTTAAGAAATGCATTTTTTTTTACCTTGCCCTGAGTAGCTGAGTACATTTGTACCTGGGTGGGAGGCTAGTTCACAAACTGAAAGATCTTACTTAAATGGGACCCTTCGTAGAGGCTAATTTTTCTGTTATTGTTTTCCCAACTTTTGCTGTGATAACACCTTTCTTTCCCTCCCTCCACAGTAGGGTGGAACTACTCCTTCACCAAGTTGGATGTGTATCATTTGTTCTGTTCTTACCCAACTCTTGTGGAGGTGGCAAATAACATGAGATCATGTTATCTTAGTGATATTACTTTCATTTTAGTTTTAAAACTGACCCTGTGATCTCATTGGTGAAAAAATGGTTTGTCTTCAGGAAAGCAAGGAAAAAAGGATCTACTTAATGAATCTTTTGTATTTGAGAACTACCTCTACAACCAAAAATTAGCAAACTGTGGAGAATTTAATTTAGGTATGTACCAATTTTAATAATACTAACAATTATAGTTTTTCTCTTCTCTTTCTCATCTTTCCTCCCCTCCATGTGAGGGAACTTTTATAGTGGTTGTGAAAAAAATCTTGTCATATGTCTGTTGATATTTTAATATTGGGAGCCAAGAGGTTCAAAATACCTGTGCAAGACCACATACATTCGCACTTCAAATGAATTCATAAATTTTGAGTGATATCTACATTTGAATCCTGTTTTTGTTGATGTTTGTTTTTCTCAAGAATGCCTGTTGATGGCTGTTTTTCTAAGTTAAAAATACTGCAGTGATCTTAAAACATTTGTCCTGGCCATGGTTGAACCCTATTGAATATGAAAACACTTTGGAATCGGAACCACCCGCAGAAATTACTAAAGATCTAAATTTGAAAAAGCATTCACTCTGTGAGAATATTATAGCCCCTCCCCCCATCCATATACGTATAAATATGATTGAACTTCTCCCGAACTTTGTCAAATTTCGAGAGATGTATTAATATTGGAAACCCACAGGTCAAAAATACCTGTACAGGACGGGAGATAACATCCTTACATAATTACAAGTATAAGGGGACATTTTCCAGTACCGTCATATGTACTGTACAGAGTGCCATTGTACAGATTTCTGTTCACTCAATAAGTTCACAGCGCGTTAACCAATTTGAATGAAGTTTGAAATCGATCATAATTACAAGTGTGAAGCGACTTTCCAGTGCTGCCAAATGTATGGTGCATGAACAGGTTTGGGTATTGTACAGATACCTGTACACTCGCATAACTCCAAAACACGTGAACCGATTTTTACCAAATTTTAAATAGAACACCCTTACATAATTCTAAGTGTGAGAGGACACTTTCCAGTACTGTCAAATGTACTGTACAGGGCAGGAATAGAAAGTATTGTAGAGCTTCTTGTACACTCAACACTAACTTTACAAAGCATGAACTGATTTTAATGAAATTTGAAATTTACTTCTCTTACATAATTACAAGTGTAATATGGTGCTTTCCAGTACTGTACATGAACAGGTTTTTTGGGGGGTATTGTACAGATGCCTGTACGCTCTCATAACTCCACAATGTGTGAACCGATTCCCATGAAATTTTAAATGGAACACCCTTACATAATTCTAAGTGTGAGAGGACACTTTCCAGTACCATCAAATGTACTGTACAAAGGTTATTGTACAGATTCCCGTACACAACGCCACAACGCATGAACCAATGTTCATGAAATTTAACTTCTTTACATAATCACAAGTGTAATGTGACACTTTCCAGTACTTCCAGGTGTACTGTACATTAACAGATGGGTATTGTACAGCTTCCTGTACATTCACTAACTCCACAATGAATTAATCGATTTTCATGAAGTTTGAAATGGAATAAATACTCTCGATAGAAATTTAAGTTGAAAATTTCTTGTGGTGTCAAACTGGATGGTACAGGTACCATCAAATGCACTGTACAGTACAGATTTTGGTACACACACCAAACTCCACACCACATAATGAAATTTCATGAAATTTGAAATAGAGTGCTCTTACATAATAACAATTGTACAGTGACACTTCTTTTTGCCTAGAATTGGGTGCTTCTGTCTCTGCTGTTATTATATAGAATTTCATATGTATGGATAGAAAACTACTGTACAGGCTTTCCCAAACTGATTTTTTAAAATTCAAAACAACCAGGCTTTTCTTGCACTGGAGATGAAATTGGGTACAAATTTCCAAACAGGGGGGGGTTAAATCCTAATGCCAAAAGACCCGGTTGGGGTTCTTATGGTTGACTTGCACCCACCCTGACCAGTAGCTGCCCAATCCCACATTTTAGAAATAATTTTTGTGAAACATATTATTCCAGAAATATTTATTTACTACTTTCAACCACAGGATCATACTGGGGCCAGATTTTGTTACCAAGTCTGTTGCTGAGCCCCCCTCCCCCAAAGCCAGGAGCAGGGTTTCCCTAAGGAAGTGCTGTTCAATCGTTTTTGCTTGCGTACCCCACAATACAAATTTTCTTAACTTTGAACCCCCAATATTTTTTAATTTGTGAATTGCCAAGTGGAATTATTTAATACTAAATATGCATGTTTTTTGCCAGACAACATTGTTTAATATTATAAATATATATGAATTAGGAAACGACAATGCCTATTATGAATCACACAACAAAAAATACATCAATACAATACATCAATACAATACATCAATACAATATTAATCTTATTATAAAATATCCATTTAGTTGAAGGCTGGGCTTTTTTTTTTTTTGAAGCTAGAAATTCGATTTCTGGATGAATGTCAGTGAGTGCAAATATGAGGCCCTGCTCTGGATTAAGGCAATTCCTCTCTTTAGTTTTAATTGATGTTAGTGCAGAGACACCTTGTTCACACAAGTAAGTCGATGGGAATGGAAGAAGCTTTGAAATAGCTAGGTCACTTATTTCCATGAACTCTTTTTGAGCTGCTGTATAAAAATTAAAGATTGACATGTTCTCAAATGGTACTTTTAGTGTGCTGTCAGCAGACATTTCAATTAAGTCGACTTTTAATTTGATGGAAAGATCAGATGAAGTGCATGCAATTGTATTAAAGGGATTTGTAACCCAATAGCATGCATGTGTTTTGTCCTCATTCTCAATCCGTGGAAAGTATTTCAAGAATGCTTCACTCAGCCAGACCAAGTGGCATTTAATCCCATTATGGTATCAGTAACACCAACCCCATTTTGTTCAGTAAATTCATAAAGAGTTGGAAAAATCGCAATATTTCCATCACTAATATAATTTAACCAAAACAAAACTTTCTTATAAAACCCCTTGATTTTACTGTGTGCCTTAAAAATATTTGTATCAAACTTTTGGAGCTGTAGGTTGAGTTCATTTGGTTAGCTGAAAATGCCCGCTAAGTAACTTAATTGACAAAGCCAATCTTCATTTTGAAACTATGTGACCAGTTCAGATTTCACTTCTGCGAGTAAACACATTAATTCTTCCCTCAATTCAAACAAGCGGATCAAAACATGTCCTCATGACAACCAGTGCAACACTGTGACAATAGTTGTGTACTGAAGTTGAAGATATTCGTGCCAATAACATTAATTGCTAGAATGCCATCGTTGCACGATATAATATGAAATTCAAATTTAATGATGAAAAATGACTTTTATTTACACTGAAGTAAAAGTTGAAAGTCAAAATCACATCACTAGATCTTTCGTGCTGGCTCCCAGCACATCCTCAGGTGAATTCTAAAACAGGTATTGTAAAAATTTCAAAAAGTGTCCACCGTGGAACGTCGCTTTAGTTTATGTACATTGCGTTCAGCTCCCGAATGACTTCAAAAAATGTTACAATACTCTGACTTATGATTGTTATGTCTTAATTGTTATTGGGTGAGTTCTGAAATAAAGTTTGAGTTATTGGTTTATTTGCTTCTTGTTGTTTGAAATGCAAATATGTTGGGTCAGTGGATTATATTCCAAAAGTTATGAATATACTTAAATCTTCCTGTAAAAAATACAACTTGGATTTTGGAATTAAAACAAACAACCTAATGTCAACTATTAAAAAGGATCGGGACCCAATTCCGAGTAATAGCAGATTCGGAGTTTATAAAATACCTTTACAGGCCCTGAATACTGTTGACATAGATCGAATTTATATTGGATCCATCATGAGGAATTTGAACTTTTGTATTGTGGAACACAAGTACAGTGTCAAAACACATTCAAACTCTATAGTATTTGCAAGATTAGTTAACCAAGGAGCCCACATCCCTCTATGGAATGAAGCAAGTGTTATTTCTTCTCAACAACAAAAATGTGACTTTGCTAGCGGAGAGTTTACACATCGTCAATAACGCTGATATATGTTGTAACGATGAAGTACCCAGATTCATACCTCCAACTTGGATGCGGTTAATTTTGAACAAGAAGAAGCAAATGAACCAACAACTCGAACTTTATTTCAGAACTCGCCCAATAACAATTAAGACAAAGCAATCATAAGTCAGAGTATGGTGACATTTTTTGAAGTAATTCGGGAGCTGAATGCGATGTACATAAACAAAAGCGACGTTCCACGGTGGACTATTTTTCAAATTTTTACAATACCTGTTTTAGAATTCACCTGAAGATGTGCTGGGAATCAGCACAAAAGATCTAGTGATGTGATTTTGACTTTTAACTTTTGCTTCAGTGTAAATAAAAGTCATTTTTCATCATTAAATTTGAATTTCATGTTATATCGTGCAACGACGGCATTCTAGCAATTAGTAATAGTTGTGTATGTGCAGATCCCATCTCCTCACACATTTTCTGAAAAAGACTGGAATTTAATATTCGGGACTCTATCAAATTGATTACTTTTACAGCACTGTTCAATGTTTCATGCAATTCAGGAATGTTTTTTGCAGCCAAACTTTGTTTATGTATATATAATGCAGTGTTGTAATTATTGTTATTTTTTTTTGTTTCTTAATCTGTTTTTCTTTTCTTTCAGACTGAATGAGTGAAGCATGGGAAAGTGCAAGCTCAGAAATGAATGGATTATAAAGAAAGACAATAATGGCTATGAAATATCATTATGGGGACAAAAACACAGTGAATATGAACTATACTGCAAATTGTGTATTTGTACAGTGAGTGTCCAGAATAAGGGTTTTCATGCTCTATTGCAACATGCTAATCCTACTAGACATAAGAAGTTGTGCTTTGATGCATTTGGTCCAAAACAGATGGTTTTATCTGCATTCCCTCCTGGTAATCCATCCTCATCTTTTGAAGAAACTCCTGTGTTACCTACACTTAGCCTTTATAGTGTTGAAGATAGTGCAACTGCAGCCGAACTGATATGGACTATGAAAGCAGTGTGCAGTAATTATTCAGTTGCCTCTTGCCATGATATAGTTAAAATATTTGAGGCAATGTTTCCTGGGACAGATACTCTGAATAAAGAATTTTCATTAAGCCCAAAAAAGATGCACTATTTAATTACAGATGCTATTGCTCCATACTTTTGGGACAACATGCTGGAAGAAGTTAAGTCATCATTTTGTACTTTATGCTTTGATGAAACCACAAATGTTGAGGACAAGAAAGAGCTTCAGATAGGAATCAGACACTGGTCTGAAAGTAAGAATGAAGTTGTTGCTCTACATTTAGAGATGTTTCTTATTAGGAAAGCAGATGCAGCAAACCTTTATGAAAAAATAAATACTGCCATTAATAATGCTGATTTGCTTGTACAGAAATTTTTAATGATAAGGTCAGATGGGCCAAATGTTAACTTTTTAGTGCACAGCCTTTTCAATGAACATTTAGTGACTTTGCATACTAAAGGATTACTTGATATTGGCACATGTCATATCCATACTGTACACAGCGCCTACTTGCGATCATTACAGTGTCTTGGTGAAGGTGCATCACAGTTGCTTGTAGCAGTCTATCATTATCTTGCTGGCTGGCCTTCTAGAACAGAGGAATATGAAAAGATTCAGAATGATTTAAAGTTACTTGCACATAAATTCATAAAGCACTCTTCAACAAGATGGTTGTCTTTTGGAAAGGCAGCTGAACGATTGATTGAACAGTTTGAGGGAGTACTGCATTATTTTCTTAAACATATTCCATCCAAAAAGAAATGTGAACACATGGAAAGTAGTTCATACAAGATGATAGTTGGTCTTTTGCAAAATACAACAATGAAAGCGGAATTGTACTTTGCCATTTCTTCTGCTGAACTATTCTCAAAATTTACTCGAGTGTTTCAACAAGATGGGCCTCTAGTTCACATTTTACATTCACAATTACAAGAGTTAACTGGAACAATAATTAGGAGAGTTTGCAAATCAAATGTAATGAAGGCAATTCAGTCTGGCTAAAAAAAATATGATGTGACTATATTTGATGATGACAATGATCTTTTACCGTTGAATAATATTGTGGTTTCGTTGGAAGTTATAAGGGAAATATGCTGTCTGGAGGAGAAGCAAAGGCTATCATTTTTGAAGCGTGCTCAGGCACATTATATTGCCGGAAGCAAATATTTAATAGAAAAAGTGTTGCGTTCCTCAAAAGTAAAAGTAATCACAGCTCTTGGAT
The DNA here is from genome assembly GCA_039090855.1 of Macrothele yani. Lineage (NCBI taxonomy): Eukaryota > Metazoa > Arthropoda > Arachnida > Araneae > Macrothelidae > Macrothele > Macrothele yani. The sequence goes on along the minus strand of CM077005.1, from coordinate 96,410,916 downwards.
GTCTGTATCCTTCACAACGGAAGTTGCTTACAAGCTGCAGACATATAGTCACACTCGCAAGAGCATTCATTACCTGTTGATATTGCAGAAGATGTACTGTTGGATGAGTGGAATACCTTACAGCTAGAAACTGAATCACAGGAGACTGAAAATGTGCGCATTGAGCATTACTGGAATCAGTTTTTTTCCAAAGTGAATGCTGTTGGCAAACCAAAATATTTGAATGTTTCAAAAATTGTAAAAGCTGCTCTTACATTATCGCATGGTAATGCAGAAATTGAACGAGGTTTTTCAATTTCAAGATGGGCTTTGACTGAAGATAAAACATCAATGTCCGAAAGAACGTTGAATGCAATTATGATAACAAAAGATGCTTTGAAACAGTAACAAAATAGCCCACTCCTTGTGCCAATTACTAGAAAGCTTATATCTTTGGCACATAATGCTTCTAAACATTATCAGATGTATTTAGAAGATGCAAAGAAATCAAAAGGAAAGGAAAAGTTTGAAAAAGAAGAAGAAGAATGATTACAGAAAGAAGCAGAAGGAAAAAAGAGAAATGCTGAGGCATCAAGGAAGAAAAATGGAATTAAAACTGCTTGAAAAGAAAAGGGATCATGCAGCATCCAAAGAAACAGCCAGTACATTGTTACAAGAGGCAACTGAAAGATTGAAGAAAGCCCTTGACAAAGATTTGAAAGAGGCAGAATTGGCTCAAGCTATGCTGGAAGGTGTTTGCTTAGTTACGAATGTTGAGAAAGAACAATGTAATGAAGTTGAGACACTTCAGAAAACAGTCGATAAATGAAAGAGAAACCTCATTACCACTTTTTTTTTAAAGGAACCAAAGATATAGTCAGTCCCAGTGGCGTACCCAGGAAAAAATCTCGGGGCTGTACATTTTAATTAGTGCTACAAAAAAATGGCAGCAATAGAAATGACACAGAAAATTGCCAGTGCTGTTATAAAATATAAAAAAACGAAAGGTTCAGGATTTCCATGAAATTAAAATTAAATGATAACCAAAGTCAATGTAACTTCTTACCTTTGACCCAGTTGTAAAGTTGCTGTACGTCGCTCTTGTTAAATTTTTGTGAACTATGTCCGCTGTGTACTTAATAGTTTTCCATGGGTAGCATAGTAGCCTTAAGACAGAAAAATAAAGCTTAGTGATAAGGAAGAGTAATTAAGTTTATACTTTAACTTAAGATTAGTCTTTATTTAAATTATATGTGACAAAAAAAAAAAAAAAAAAACAGCACTAATATAAAGTATAAGGTTGGTCCTAGTAAATAGCTGAGACTAAGAAAAAGAAGATAAACATACCAGGGTTGTAAAGAAGATAAACATACCAGGGTTGTGTGGAACATAAAATAAATTAGGTTATGAGGAGTTACTTCAGGGGTACACTTGGCAAGTGCTGTGCACTAACAAACGTAAGATTTACAACCCGGGTATGTTTGTTTTAATTCTTTTACTTATTTGCTCAGTCTCAACTAATTTTCCAGAGCCAACCCCATACTTAATAACAGTTTGTCACATATATTTAAAATAATAATTGCCCTTCCTTATCACTAAGCTTTATTTTTACTTTCTTACATTTACTACATTATTTATGGAAAACTACTAAGCACACAGCTAACGTAGGTACCATCCATTCAAATTTATCAACTGTGACGTACAGTAACATTTCAACCTGGTTAAAGGTAAATTACATTAACTTTTGGTTATTATTTACACTGCTGGCCACCCAAAATGCAACACCAAGAAGGAAGCCTCCGATTGGCCTGAAATTCGCAGCATCCGTCGCCCGCAAGAGGACATGCAAACGATTAGCATTGCAGGACATATGCAAATCATGCGCGCCAGACACGCCACTGAGATGCACTATAAGAAGGGTACACAGAAGGCTGGGTGTAAGTGTGGAAGTGTGTTGTGCTGCCGGACCAGTGCATGGGAAGCTTCCTGATGCCTCGTCACAGAATACGGCAGTCATTCCAGCACGTTTCAGAGTTTGACAGAGGACGAATAGTAGCTTATCGCGACAGCGGTTTATCGTACCGAGACATCGACGCCCGCGTGGGACGACATCCAGCCACAGTGAGGCGAGTATGGATCCGGTGGGTGCAGGAGGGACGGAAGGACCGACGTGAGCAATTGCCGCTGCCGCGGCACACCACCGAACGAGAGGACTGGCATGTTGTGCAGCGGGCGTTGACGGCTCGCACCGCCATGTCATGAACGTTAGCGCAGGAATTAGGGTGTGTTGCGCAACAACCTGTGTCAGCACGTACCGTTCGACGTCACCTGCAGGAGCGGGGACTTGTCGCACTGCGCCCATTGCTCCGATTACCATTGACGTTAAACCACCAGCGAGTGCAGTGGCAGTGGGCCATTGAATGATGCACCTGGACTACAGAATGGCACTACGTTGTCTTCTCCGATGAATCCCGCTTCTGCCTGTAACACCACGATGGTCGAATCCGCGTGTGGCGACACCACGGTGAGAGACTGTATGACGCCTGCATTATGCATCGCAATACCGGTCCGTAGCCTGGCGTTATGGTTTGGGGCGCAATTGGATATGATATCCGCACCCCTCTGGTACGCATCGCCGGTACACTCAACAGCCACCGCTACATCTCCGACGTTTTGGAGCCTGTATTCCTCCCTTACCTGCAGGACCTGCCAGCGGCCACGTTTCAACAGGAAATTGCGCACCCGCACGTGGCACGCATCGCGCAACAATTTTTCACGGCCCACCAGGTGTCACTGCTGCAGTGGCTCACCTGTTCTCCCGATATGTCGCCCATTGAAGACGTCTGGTCGCTGATCGAAAACCGAGTGGCCCGGCAAGCACCACCTGCGGTTACGCCTGATGAACTGTTGCAGTGTGTGGAAGCAGCCTGGACTGACATACACCAAGCCCACATCCAAAGCTTCTTTCGTTCGATGCCGCGGCGTGTAGCGGCCGTTATTGCCAGCCATGGGCGCCACACGAACTATTGATGTCTGCATGTTCCGCAAGTCACATGGGCCTGTAAGCTCAATCGTTTCATCTTTGTATCTGTTGTTATGTGTCCAGTAAATCTGGCTTTGCTATCTCGTGTCCTTCTTGGTGTTGCATTTTGGGTGACCAGCAGCCAACAGTACTGCCAGTTAACAGCTTCAAATTTGTATCTCTTTAAAATTGGTTAGGTATTGACATGAAATTAAGCAGTTATAGAATTCTAAACATTATTCATACCCAGAATCTCTATGAAAAGAAACACCTGCCATTGTTTAGCAATACTATTAGCAATTGCCATTGCCATTTCTTTTGCACTTTGTGGTTATTAATACTTTTTTAATTTTTTGTCGGGCAGTCTAGCTAGTTAAATATGGGTGGGATTACACATGCTAAATTGCATCCTCATCGGTGTGCTAGTGGTCAGTTCCAACTATTTTAACTTCAACTTATATTTTTATAGTTATTAAAATAAGAAAAAATATTCAAATGCACCCTTGCTGAGAAGTTAAGGACGATCCTTGTTAAGTATACAAAAAATTCAATAATTTATGTATCTGGCAAAATAATTATTTTACGAAAAAGCTTCATTTGTGTAGACAAATATGTGTAATTTATGAAAATCTATCTGAATCGCACAGTTTTGTCCTGACTTCTTTATCATATCACTGGAATATGGGTACGGAAAGAAGTGAGTGTACTTTAGTTGAAAGCAATAAGTAACTAGGATGTTTTTCACTGTGTAGATTCCCATATTGATTGATATCAAACCACTGAAATGGAACAGTTAAATGCCATTTACAGGAAATTATTGATTAAAAAAATTTACTTCATGATTTTCAAGCTCTCCATTTTGGAGATTTAATAAATTAGTTACAACAAACCTCTGTGATTTTGATGAAATACATATCTTTACATATGTGCTGTTTTTTTTTTTTTGTGAAATTGTTAGTTTTCACTAGCTTTAACACTTGTGATGTCTCCAGTAGACTTAACATAGCATCGTTCTTAAATTTTGTGCACTACCATAGTTTAATCTTATTTCTAGTCCACTGATAACATAATTAGGAAATTTTCATTTGGTTTCTTCAGAAATAAAAGTGAAAATAATAACTAATCATTTTGCTCATTAATATAAATTTTTCTAAGGAAATTTTATACAGCTTTAGTATTTCATTTTCTCCAACTTTTGTCTGGTCTCATCAGCAGAGTTTGGTAAGTTTTTTTTTCTTTTCTTATATTTACATATTTTGGGTGAGTGCCAAGGTTTTTATTGAGACAATATAAGTAATTAAGGCATATGTTGCGATCCAGAGAGTTATGTTTGTTTGCACTAAAATCATCCTTGCGCTACAAGATGGTGCGTTTTGAGCCATCTTCTAGCCTTCCTTCCAGGGGATTGATGCTATCTTAGCTCCCTGTCACAGATAGATCAACTTACAAAGTTTTGCAGAGACTTTCTTTTACTAAGAATCTGCCAGTCTAAGGTTACGACCAGTGGTGCGAAATAATTTTGTATATGTGCTCAAAATTAAGGATTCTTGACCAGTTTTCTTGTAATGTGAATTGATTTCAAGGTATCAAAGTATGTGAAAGGTATATATCACTCTATCTAGAAATGAGAAAACCAAATCAAGTAGTTTTAACTAATTTTTATACCTCACATAATAAGTCTCTTTAGTCTCTTTTTTTCGGAACTTTTAGTCTACAAACTCTTTTTTTTTTATTTTTAGTTTACAAACTCACTTTTTTCAACCCTTAATGGCAATCCTAGGCCTGATAGTAAAAAAACGTCTTGCAAGTAGCTGGATGAAGTGGGGAAAATTTCCGGGTTAGTATTTCCACTCTTACCGCAGTTTTTAATGGAAAACAGTCTTACAATAAGCAGGCTGACAGGGCGGGGAGAATTTCTGGGTTAGTATTTAGATTGTTACCGCAGTTTTTAGTGGAAAATTTTCCGACGCACTTCGGTAGATTCAATAGAACGCTGTGGACAGAAGTTGTCCGACAGTATTCATAAATACGAAAAATTCACATACGTTTATCTGAATTTCCTAAAATCTTAGAGGGCTGCCCTCGACGTGTTCTAACTGCGTAGAGATTTTCTTTTGGCAAGGGGTGGGTGGCTAAAAAAAAAAGTTGGGTGTGCTGAAGCCCAACATAGAGCATCCGTAGCACCGCGCATGTGCAACACATTGACCACGACATTCTTGCAAAGCACTGAGGCTTCAGGCCTTTTTAGTAAAATGTTTGTTAGTTATAATGTTTGATATGTAAATGTTATGAATATGAAGGCAATAAATCAGAAACTGTTAAAAAGGCCTAAGTACGTATAATGTTATAAAAGGCCTAGTTTACATAATGTTTGATATGTAAAACGTTATGAACATAAAGGTGATAGATCAAAAACTGTAAAAAAGGTCACGTATTTGTGCTACTTGTAGGGCTGCATCTTGTTTTGAAGTGCATGAAAATAGAAATGGTGACACCAGAAATTTCCCCACCCCATCCAGCTGCTTGCAAGACAGTGTTTTTTCTATAAACTGTGATAAAAGTTTAAAATGCCGACCGCAGAAATTTCCCTTACATATTTGTTCTAGTTGTACGGCTGCATCTTGTTTTAAAGTGGATGAAAATAGAAATTATAACACTGGAAATTTCCCCCACCCCATCCTAAAAGTCAAAATGACGACCCTGGAATTTCTCCCCACCCTGTCAGCCTGCTATGATTGCAAGACCGTTTTTCACTAAGAAGAGCGGTAACAGTCAAAATACTAACCCAGAAATTTCCCCCACCTCATCCAGCTACTTGGAAGACAGTTTTTTACTACCCAGCCAAAACAGTCTTGCTGGACCATTACTGGCAGTCAGCAATGGCCCAGCACTATGTTGCCGCTGCCAAACCATCAATAAAATGTCCGGGCAGCCAGCAGTTCAGGCCAACAGTTGGCACCCCATCAGTTGTCATATGCCATAACAGGGCCATCAGTTATCTAACGCAGGCAGCAGTTGCCACAAGTGGCCCTTCAGCGGGCCCTGTAAGCACGTGCCATAAATGATGGCTAGCCTAATGATGTGGTCCGCTAGTTTCCCAGCAGTGGCAGCCGGCAATCACGTGACGTAACTGATGGCTTGCTGAATCTTGTCCGCCAATTTCCCAGTAGTAGCCATAAAAAAAAAAATCAAAGAATAGCTGTAGTTTCCCAAAGCTACAACTTTTCCTGCTACCACTTCGCCAACTGGTGGTGCTGCTACCAACGGACCGCTACCGGGCGGGCCGTGAGCGGCAGATTTCAGCCAACAGTGACACATCACTGCCAGCTGGTGACCAGCAGTTTCTCAACATTTGTGTTTTTGCTGGGTAAAAACAGCGATAAATGTTTGAAATGCCGACCCCGGAATTTCCCCCCACATATTTGTGCACATTGTTTGGCTGCATCTTTTCTTAAATAGCGTGGAAATGAAAATGACGACCCTGAAAATCTCTCCCACGTTCAATATTTTGTGTCAAATGCAATTTGCGCATGGGCCCTGACTGAAAAAAGTGGGATACTTTCCCTGTGGGGGGACTCTTCCATCCATCATCAAAATCACCTGCTTTAAACCGTCTAAACTAAAACTCACACTTGCTTTTAGATACACTATTCTCCCCCAAAACAGAACAGATCAATGCACATGCTTTTGCAGCACTTTTTCCTTGATGAAATTTGTAACAAATGCAGTGTTGAATAAATGTAGTATCACTAGCCATCTTTCACCTACTGATATGCAAGTGTGTTTGTTTGACTGTTGGGCAAACTTCTGTGTCACATTTTATACTTTGGACTAGTTATGGTCACATGACAACAATTTGGGGAAATGTCGATATGTAAGTTAGCGGTATGTCACACAAAAAACTCTTTAAAACTTATTTTTACACCTAATAGTTTTATATAACTTATTTGTTTAATTGTTTAACCATATGAAAGATATTTTGGTTAGAATAGTTAAAGAGACGCCCGTCATGTCCAATGCTATATATATATATATATATATATATACATATCCTAATTGCCCCCCACCTCCATGGGGGAAGCTGTAATAATGTGTTTATCATTGAACATGACGAAACTTTTTACTCGTAAAATGGTCTTTTGTGTAAATTGACGAAGAGGAAGCTGACTGCTTGGATCATTTGCAGTGTCATCTGAACTAGAGTTATACAGATTTTTTTTCCTTCACTTTTATATGAAACAATTGTGGTTTATGAAAACTCTTAATTTACCGGAAATACAAAATGATGTTGCTAAAGGTATATATTTCATGTAAAAATAAATAAAAATTGGAAAACATTCTCGTACAAGGGGACGAAAATGTGGACTCACACCCGGGCGGCAAGTACCCTTGGCGCTCCCCTGTATATTGTAAATGATAAAAACGATAAAATAATCTAGTTTGAGGAAGCTAGAAAACTGTTCTTGCAATGACAGCCCAGCCAGCTCAGCAACACTCGAGATGTCCAAGCAGCACAGTGATATCACAACTGGCCCCCAGCCTCTCTCATGAGGACCGTGTCGGCATTTGGTTTCACAAAGCCATGGACCAGCCTCTAACCTCTTTGGTGCTCACCCCCCACTCCCTTGAAAGCACAGGCCCTCGACACTCATTGTTTGCCTGTGGAGGGCTTCAGTAGTCTAGCTGTAACCCGAACCATTCCCTTCTTACCCCTCCTGAAACAATTAGCAACGGCCCAGAGAGAAGTGCGAAGTAATTGACCCCTTGGGCTTAGTGCTTAGCACCATTTTGCTGAGGTTTTTGCATCCCCCGCATTTGACTCCAACGCCATCTAGTTTTCCTTTGCTGTTTTGTCTCCTCCAATGGCCTAACAAGCAACAGCTTTTGATGGTTTTAACCATCATGTCAGAAACTTTGGTGTTATAAATGTCGAAAAACCTCAAATATCTAGTTTTAATTTTAAAATAGCCTTCAGGGGTTTGAAAAAATACAGTGCCCAGGGCATGAATTATTGGCCTAGGCAGGCAAAAATAAAATCAAGTTGTCTAGTCGGGCAACTAGATTTAAAGAGAAAAAAAGTTTGAAATGGGGAATTTTCTACCTAGAGGAAAAAGATGGTAGTCGCTTGTTTTTCATTTTACTGCCAATCATCAGAAGTTGTATTATTGTTACACAGTGAGTGCTAAAGCCAGGAGAATATCACTTCTTCTTTAATTATATACTCTACATCCAGAAATTGGAGCCACATGTAGTTTTGCTCCAGATGTAGTTTGCAGTTAATGACGGGATGCATGCCTCGGATAAAACTAGCCTCCAGTGTTTATTAACAAAACGTGTAAACTGCAATGAAACAGGACAATGCAGAATGATGGGCAAAAAAGCCATGCTTTATGGGGAGGGAGCGACAATAGAATATTTATTGCACAGCCCCGGGTGGGGTGGTGTCTCTCTGATATAATTTGAGCGAGTAGTTTAAGAATAAATTTATATATATTTTTATTTTAATATGAAGAAACAATACTTATAAATGCAATTATTTTAACTACTATAAATCCACATTGAACCCTGGTGCAGCTTTTTCAGGACCATCAATATTACGAAGGAATGAGTTTGTCTTTTAGATTCGTGCATCTGTAAGGACTTTCAATAGTCATGAGGAAGCTGGAGCAGAGTTCCATGCAAAATCGTAGTAGACTTGGTTACAAATTATTTCATTTATAAACATTGTATTGTTTCTTTGTATTAAAATGAAACATTTGTTAATGCAACATGTGTAGTTCATCATTTTAAATATTTTATTTCTACTTGGTCTATTCTCATTTTAGTGAACTATATATGATCAGATAAAATATTTTTTGTGTGCAAAATTTCTGCTTTTCAGATATAACTATATGCAGCCCATATTGCATGTCCTGAAATAGTCCTAAAATTCTAAAGAAAATCTTATTCTGATTTTGTTGTTATTATTGTTGTTATTTTGTTTTGTTTTTGTCATTCCGAACACTGTGTGAGTGGGACATTTAAGGAGGTATGCAGTGATTTTACCGATGCCCACTAATACCACTCATAATACGTATTTTTGATGTGCTCAACATCGGTGATACCAAATTTATGTGATTTTAAAGAAGGTAGCAACACATGACTTCCCTAGTATGTGACAGGATTTTTACTTTGCTATGTTAATGTGATCTCATTCAGAATCAGTGTGGTTAAAGTTTGCTGTAATGAAACTTTTTGACGTGTGCAGTCAACAAGAAAAATCAACACCTCTTTTCCATCAGAATGTGAAAGAACTCCACGTTGCACAGTTGTCAACAAAATCAGTGACGTCTATTCCGATACAAGAGTTGAGAATGAGTTTTAGGTAGCTCAAAAGTGCCATTTCTGTGGGATAAGGTGTTCTGATATTCTTTGCCTAGTCTCTTTTTGATTTAAATTGTTTTTATGAAAGAATGACTTTTAGTGGTTAATTGAAAGACTTTCTTTTTCATAAAGAAAAAAAAGTGTGTGTGTGTGTGGGGGGGGGGGGACTATATGCAAATTCGCAACACATAGTCTGCGGGGGTACTGTTCAAAATTAAATTAAACTTCCAGTTTTGATGGGTTTTAATTTTTAACATGTGAATATTTTTTTAAATTTAATGTTTTTTTCTAATTATAAGAAAAAAGAAATGCAGTCTCATAGAGTAATAATGTGAACAAACATGTTAAATATATACTAAAAAAGAAACTGAGATAAGAGAAAATTATTTTATACTGTTTAATAGTGTTTCTGATTTTGCTCCCTTTGTCTCTCATCTTACAACTAATTTTTCTGCATCTTGTTTTCAGTGGCGAAGATTTTAAAAATCACCTCAAATGTATAACTGAAGAAGAAAAGTTTGATGCCGAAGTTTCACAATTAAATGAAGGTGAAGTGAAACAAGGACAGGGGATAGAGGTAAGCCATATATTCGAGTTTCATGAAATTTTTCTGTTGTCTTGAGTTTTCTTTTTCTTAAGTTTGCTGTTACAAATACAGGGAACCTTGGTTATAAACTTTTCTAGCAAGTTGCCATAAAAAATAAAAAACATATTTATAAAAGAAATTTCAAAATGTTAAATGCTTATTCTGAAATTTTGAATACCTCCAAAAAGAAAAAAAATGTTATGCTATTTATAATGTGAGACATACAGTGTTCGAATTACCCAGTGGTCTGCTGGCCATTGGCCAGTAAAACTTCCGTCGGACCACTGAACTATTGATTTTACCGGCCGGGATGGCTAGTAAGTTTGTTTTTTCTTCTAATTTGTCAAATGCCAAAAAATTAATTTCTATTTCTTTTAGCTTGCTATATGGTTTTCTTTTTAGGCTGCAAATTAATGATAGGTTTGAAAACAAATATTAGAGATAATTCTATTGAAGTGATACATTATTTTCTACATATATTGTTAATGTCTTTAATGTTTATTATTATTATTTTATTTTATGGACCAGTGGTTTGCAAATTCTAGTGGTCCGCTGGGCCAGTAGATTTATTTCTAATTCTAACACTGCACACATGAATGTTTTGTTTGCTACCTTATTAACCCTATGCCTATTTTGACTTTTATATTAATTTTGTTTATTCTAATTTCATTATAAAAACTAATTGAAAATAGTCTTTGCATACAAACATATCAATAAACCGTCCTCTGAGATTCAGATTAAAGTTTAAAACGGAAGTATGTACTGTTAATGTATCAAATGTTTCCATTTGTAGTGGTCTTTTCACACACCTGGAGCTACACTGACATGCATCACATGTTTCATGCAAGATCTATCATACTTCATATTCATTATCTTTTTCTCGTGCAGACATTCCAACATCTTCTCCCATGATTTCCTTGGTTTTGCTTTATTTTTTCCCCCTGCTACTTGGGCTGAATAAATTCTCTTAGTAAGCATCTCCCCCACTTATTCTTTCAACACACTACCTAAAAGAATTTTTCTCTACTGTACTTACAACATTTTGCTTCGTGTTACACATCTGCAACATATCTTCAATCCTCACATGATCAAAACATGTCTTGCCACAAACCCCCTGTAGGTAACACATATATTCAGCACACAAATGACTCAGTTGTCTCTTCTGTGGTTCCCAGGTTTCACTGCCATACTGTCACAGTGCTGTTTTAACTCTTTCCTTAATTACCGAAATGTGTTATAATCAGAAGATTGCAAGGTTCGTTGTGCACTGTAAACATCAATAGAGTAGTAATAGATCATTTAACAGAAGAATTGACGTTTGATAAAATCCTTTATTTTTGTGATTTTGCTTAATTTATGATTACTCCGAGTCACCGAGATTTCCTACTCCCAGCTACATTCATGCTTTCCGCTGGTACGCGGATACAACCTCCCTTCAGACACGTCCTCCTCCTACCCTCGAAGTCTCGTTCTCGTCTTGTCTCCGTAACTCTTCTCAAAACGCGCCACCAGCATCTCTGCTAAACACCTTCTTCTCCATGCATCTCCATTCCTAATCACCACTCCGAAGGACGGAAGTCCATCCTAATGAGTTACTTTAAAACTCTAAAAAAAGCCTTCTTCTATTGTAACTTACTACACACGAAATCCTGTGTGTTGTCCTCTCCAGGAAGTCCGCCAATAAACTTATCGTTTTCGGTGACTTACTGGCTCTACCAAATCGAACTCAAAAAATATATCCTTAAGAAGTTTCCCACAATTACTTTTCAAACATTCTGAAACTGCAAGGATTCTTAATTATTTGCATATTCATTAAAATTCAACAATTAAAAGATATTTACATGACATTACATTTCATAAAATAAATATTCCCGTTCAATTACACTATTATTAAAGGTTATTTACATTTACCACTATTACATCTATCCCCCTCTCACAAAGAAAAATATGAATCGCAGATGAATATTTTGTACACTATCATGACGCTCTAAAGCCGAATTCAACTAGCGATGACCGGAGTTTTATATACATCAAGATTACATAGCATTATTGATATTATATGACATCGCACTTAAATCATGTTTAAAATAGAATGATATTTGTTTACATTTGGAATTTGTTACTCTTGATTTCCATTCGACAATGTTCTTGAAATGCAGATCCACAAAAGTTTTTGTTAGAAATCGATGTTACTGATGTGGCACTCAAAATAAGTAAATATGTAATTTGATTCAAAATTGAGCATTTTCAACATATTTGCAACACGTAAGAGCAAGACATGACACAGACCAACTGAGATACGATAACTATAAATTTAAGAAAAAAAAATGAATTATTGATACAACTAGTGAAAATTTCGTACCATTATCACACTAACATTAAAATAAACTAAAATACTCAAATTAATTAATCAGTGTACACTCTCGATTCCCGATGCTGACTATGTACATGAAACTGTTCGTTCATCGCTCCGATGATAACTTACCATTTCTATTTATGCTCCATCTTCCGGATGAGAACTGTAAGCCTTGGGCTGTGATCCCATGTGAAAAAAAAAAAAAAAAAAAAAAAAAAAAAGTACTACACTTTTAACTGTACCTTATAAAATATCCATCCTACTATAACTCTGATTCCTTTACACTACACAGCACAAAATACATCACTACCTTATTCTTCCACTAATTACCAAACAAAAAACCTTACCTAACTTCCTAAAACAACCGACTCTCATGAAAATACACTACGCTGAACCATTAATTTCCGTACAACCGATACCCGACGGAAAACTAAGCCTATCCCAGGGGCACGATAAGTACCAACACTACACGACTTGAGAGTGTGCCAAAAAAAAATTCCCTTCGAACATAATTCTTTCCACCATAACAATAAACATTTACCAAACAATTAGTCTGGTCACATATTATGTAAACTCTCAGGTTAAATGCAATTCAAAACATATCAGTACTTGTGATTAAAGTTCCAGTAATGAATGTTCTTCGATACACCATATATCATAACACCAAAGTTTGTGTCTTATCTTCTCACTTTTGAGAAGAACTACCATTTTTTTTCAGTTCGTGGTTATTGTAAGTAAGTGCTTACAGCTTATCTTTGTAGTGCGTACTGACTATCATAAGTGTTCTTATGCATAAATCACAGAGTAATTTTGTTATTATTTCTTAAATTGGAGTTCAACTATGAGTTGAGTTTTTGCACTAAATGTAAGCACTGAAAGAATAAAAACCTCAATAACTGAAAGAGTTTTTCCGATAGTCCCTCGATACAAGGTCTGTGTAAGTCAAAGTAATAATAGTTTTATCGGGACCACCACTGAAGATCATCAGTGTGAAAAAAAAAAATAAAAAAAAAATACTAAAATTACAATTTCAGAGCACTTCGCTCTTGAGTTTCTGTTCTATTTACATTCATGTGAGTTCTTGTGTTTCTGTTGTAGCACTTTTTCTCACCTGTTAATAATATCCGCCGGCTATCGTACCTGTTCTTCCATCCAAGTTCCTAGGATGGAGATTATATTCGTGCTCAACCAAAGTTTCGGTAGCACCTTGACTGATTTGCTGTTCAGTGTGTAAAATCTCATTTGCAGAAGCATTGTTCTCCATTTCTTCTGTCACCTAACCAGCTGGGGTGTGTTACCTCACCTGCACGAGAGCTTCGTTGAATAGGTGGATTTTGACTGACTTCCACGGTTGGCGTTAAATCATCAGTATTCTGCTGATGAGAATTTCGCTTTTCCCCATCGTCGTCAGGATAAAGACATTTTCTTCCCGGCACTGGAAATATTCGGTCGCTGTGAACGAACCTATTAATTCTGGGGGTTCGGCTCCTAATTTCTTCATTCTTTCGTGAAACTTCTGGCATACTAAGAAGAGACACTTTCTGATTTTGTTTAAACCCTTTCTGCACAAGACAGGAGTAACCGATAGCAACACATTCTTTGATATCAGCATGCATGTTAAACCAGAAATACTTTGCTCTAATTGTTAGCAATGATTTATCAAATCCAAGATGGCAATTCATAAATTTCCATCCATGTATTAGCTTTATCACTTCCTCCACTAACCACTTTGGAATACTGAGCTGTTCAATAATTTCTTCTGTCATGTCACTCGGATTACAATTTGTACAGTTATATAGTAAACCATTACTCATAAAAAATTGTCTCTAACTTTAATAATCGCCTCAGGTTGCTTAACTTAAAGGCTACACAGAATCGGTCCTAATTTAGGATTTTGTAACTGCATTTCCGCTAGCTCTTCTTCTGAAACAACAGAAGTAACTATCTCATCTTCTTTAACTGTAGCATAAACATCAGCAGAATCAAAATACTTTTCAGAATCACTTGCATTTGATGGAGAAATCACATTTCGAGAAAAACATTCTGCAACAGCGTTTTGCTTTCCAGCCACAGAATCAGTTGTTGTGGACCAATTTGTATGATTTCTTTTGTTCGGAGCAACATTTTTCGGTTCGACAATAACCGTATTTTCTCTTTTCTCTCGTAAGAGGCCCAAATCTCTAATGAGTAGGCACTATTGAGAATGTGGAGGTAAACATAATTTCTTTAATTTTTTTTCTTCAGGGGGTTGGAATTTATTTTATCTTCTCCCTGTATTTTTTTCTTCCACCCTGATTTCTTTTTTTTTTCCCTTGGTGTATTTATAATCACCGTTACATCCCTGGCATTTAAAATAACTCCATAGCTTCTCATAAAATCATTTCTTAATATTAGGTCATAGCTGGGGTGAAAATCGGATTCAGCTACGTAGAGAACATGTTCACATAAAACCCCGTTCAACATGAAGCGCATTTCTAAAGCAGCTGTGGTTCTAGTGGGTATACCAGTTACTCCATGGATAACCACATTTGACTTAAATTCTCTAAACAATTTTTTGTTCCTAATTTTTCTTGCTAACAAGAGTAATAGCAAGGAGATCATTGCACTTGAATCTAGAAGTGTATTTATCTTCTCTCCAGCAATCTCACAAGGCAAGGTAAGCAGAGAGCCATCTATTGGATATTCAAGAGAACAAGATAATGGAAACGCATCCTTCATGGCGAAATTCAGGCCCACGAACTTTGCTGAATTTAGTTTAAATCGCTCTTTCTCTGAGAAGAGCTCACCTGGTTTGCAGCGTAATGATTTCTACGACTTGCAGCAAAATTTGTTCGCTCTCTGTTATTGCTTCTGAAATTTCTCTGCTGATAATTTTGAGAGCGCTCCTCTTGATACTGATTGCTGTGGTTAAAGCGGCAATTATGGGCAAAATGACCATGCGTTTCCACTTGACCAGCAGAGAGGTCCTCTGGATTCTGTTAGTGGATGTAGCTGCTTGCCAACAGTTCTGTGAGGCTGACTCTGTCTCCTTCGTTGTTCGGCCTCATTGTGCTGAATTTTCCACTCACAAAACTCATCTGCTGAGCTGCGTAACAGAGCGTCGGTGTCCTGAGATTTCTGGAGCAACCTTTTATACATAAATTTTCTCTCATCATTTTCCCCTACTTGGTAGTTAATTGGCTCCAAATTATGCTGATTCTGTGTGTCATGTTGAGGTAAATGGCTCTCTGTAGCAGCTAGCGACGCTGGATAGAATGACATCTGAGCATACATTTCTTGCGCAATAGCTGATTTTACACAGGACTCGAAATCAGGTTTTTCCACACTTAATACAAAACGCTTAATTTGTGGTTTCAAACCGCCGCAGCTTTTGTATGCGGCGGTTTGAAACCGCGAATTGTCAGGTTTCTCTTACAAATATTTGTAAGCAACTGCCTTTAATCACGTAGCAAATTCTCTGACTGATTCGCTCTCTTTCTGATAGCAGTTAGCTAGAGCAGATAGACGGACAAGTGGCTCTTCTACCTCAAAATGATTCAAAAAAGCTATCTTTAAACATATTGTAATCAGTCGTGGCTCTCAGTTCAGGACTTTGAGCCAAAAAATCAGCTGCGGCTCCTTGAAGTTTAGATTTTGCAATGAGAAGTTTATCCACATCTCGCCAGTTTGCTAAATTAGCAACTTCCTCCAAACTCTGAAAAAAAATGCGTGGCTGTGAAATGTTCGTGTGCCTGATTAAATTCTCCATTTAGCGGAGCACAACTTGCTAATAAAGCTGGAACACGATAATTATTGTTACTATAAGTCTGTGAATTTTCTTGAGTAGTCATGATTATGACATTTTAATATTAACTGATGCAAAAATGAAAAGACTGTTCTTGACCAACCACTTGTGCCAAGTAAGCGAATAAATACAGTTCCTACGTCATGCAAAAAAAAAAAAAAAAAAAAAAAAAAGAGATCTAATTACAGACTTTCCTTGTTGACGACGATGAAGTATAAATTAACCAATCAGAAAGTAGTTACACTATATGAGACATTCTGATATGATGTTACCCAATTTTTTAATTAAGTGATTGCTTGACTATTTTATACACCTTTCCTCCCATAGTTTAACCCCATCGGTGAGGCAGCTCAAAACAATTTACATTGTATTTTTATCTGCCACCATCTTGGATATAGGTTCATTTTTCTTTTCTCTGGCAGGCCAAAATAGGACCTCACAATAGTTTTTAAAGAAGGCAATTGTTTTCCTCTTATTGTGGATCAAAAGTTTTGGTTTTTGGTACTTTAAAGATGGACATTTTCAGCTTACAGAAAATGTATAGAAATTGAAATAGAAATGTACAGAAATGTATAGATAGAAAATATTTTTTTAACAGTGATTAAAATTGCATTGAAATCTGCAATACTCGCAAGCCCATCTCCCTCTAGTTATCAGCCAATTGCCCTCACTAGCTGTCTGTGCAAAATCCTTAATTCCCAGCTAATTTATTTCTAAGAAAAACAACGAATTCTGTCGTCATAACAAAGTGGCTTCCACCGTCATCGTTCAGCTCCTGACTATCTCCTGCTCCTTGAGACGTCTGTTCATGTGGCGTTCGTACATAGGCAGCACCTGGTGTCTGTATTTTTTGACATCAACAAAGCTTACGATAGAGTGTGGCGTCACAGTATCCTCCGTGACCTCCACGAAAGTGGGTTGTGGGGAAACCTCCCAGCCTTCATTGCCAACTTTCTTCGTAACCGTGAGTTCCAGGTGCGCTTGGGTACGACGCTCTCTGCCTTTTTCCACCAACAGGATTCGTATGGTCCTTAAAAATCCTTAAGAACTCCTTATTTTTGATTTCCATTTCTAAGGCCCTTAAAAGTTCTTAAAAAGTCCTTATTTTTTGAAGCAAGTGCTTATTCCCCCCCCCCCCGGTCTTGTTTTTGTGCTGCAGTAATAAGCATCGCTAACCCTGCCCCCATTTTTGTTTGTGTGTCTGTAAATATGCTAACCCATTCACCAGGGGAGCTGTCTTCTAGCTCATTGAAGAGAGATATCCCCTGGAATGTTCTTAGAAAGGGTATCCCTTCAACACCCCACCCCCACTTTTCCCATTGTAGCCTGCATGATTTACCTTGCCGTGACCTTACCAGTGGGATTAACATCTGTGTTGTGTCTTTTCAGGGGTCAGAGGGTCAAAACAAGGGGGGGAAGTTATGTTAGACTTCATAATTTATGGTGTCAGTTGTCTCATGTGGTCTGATCTATCTAGTGTCTACTGCTCTACTCAGTTCACCTTGCTTCGTTGTCATTGTGTCTCCTTTATTTTGGCGTGTATTTAATTTTGTCCTTTGTGGGCAAAGTACTGTATATACTCGCGTATAAGTCGACCCCCCACTTTCAGAGGAAGAAAAAATCGTAAGAAATCGGAAACTCGGGTATAAGTCGATCCCCCCACTTTCAGAGGGAAAAATCGTAAGAAATCGGAAACTCGCGTATAAGTCGAACCCTTCAAAATCCGATTCCGAGTCAGACTCGCAAAACAGTTCAAAAAAGTCTTTCTCCGTCATCGGCACGTCATCATAAACATCAGTATTCCCATCTATGCCTGTGTCATCAGAATCACTGTCATCATCACTCATAAAAATCTCATCATCCTCTGTGCCATCAAGTTTGTTACTAATGCAACATTTCTTGAATGATTTCACGACCATTTCCGCAAGTATCGCATCCCAAGCATCCTTGACCCATCGCGCAATCAAAACGATATCCGGCTTCTTTAGATTTCCGCCCTTGGTTTCAGTCGGCAAATCGGAACTTATCCAATCTGCCCAATACCTCCGCACATTGTCCTTGAAGGGCTTATTAAGGCAGACATCTAGTGGTTGAAGAACAGATGTCAACCCACCTGGGATGACAGCAAGAGTTGTTTTTGAATTTTCTGCAGTTTTTTTCACTTCTGCACAACGGTGTGCAACAAACATATCCCACACCAAAAGAGAAGGTTTCCTCAAAAGTGCACCTGGCCTTTTGTTCCACACATTCTTTAACCAGTCAATTGTTCCGGATTCTTTCATCCATCCTTTTTCATGGGCACAAATGAGCACACCAGACGGAAAGACAGCGCTTTTCGGCAGAGTTTTGCGTTTGAAAATAATTACCGGAGGTAGCTTACTGCCGTCGGCCAAACAGGAAAGAAGAACCGTGAAACTGGATTTTTCGTGGCCAGTCGTTTTAATCAAGATATTTTTTTTCGCCCTTTTGGTTCACCGTTTTATTTCCAGGAAGGTCGAAACACATGGCGGTTTCATCCATGTTCCCTATTTGGGAAAGTTCAAAAGCAGTCTCTTTTCTCTTTTGAATTACGTACTTTTGAAATTCCATTATCTTTGCTTCGAGGTCACGAGGTAACTTTCGTGCAATTTTGGTGCGCTGGCGTAGACACAACCCATAGCGGTTCATGAACCTTGTGCACTAACCTGGTGAGGCACGAAAAGTGTTATTTGCGGCTGCAAACTTTTCATCTTTTGTGAGCTTCATTGCTCGCAAACGTATACCAGTTCGCGTTACAATGTAACCATTTTGTCTGCAGCCCACAATCCAATCATTCAAGACACTTTCCAGCTCTGGGAAAGATGTCGTTCAACGACCCAGCGCCTTTTGCGATTTTGGGATTTTCACCAAGTCCGTTTTTTACGCCAATCTCGAATCAGTTTTTCGTTAATGCCAAATTGACGTGAAGCAGCACAGTTGTTAGTATTTTCTGCAAAAGAAACCACTTTAAACTTGAATCCTGCGTTATAGGACATCCGTTTCTTTACACAATCCGTGTCACCCATAATAGGAGAAGCGAGACACGTGCGATTAAGAACAAGCAACACCCAAGGTCTTTGAGCAACACCTAACACTGGCTGTGGCATGGCTCTGTTTCCAAAGAAAAACGCTTCGCGCGATATTCTTTGCCGTTACGTCAGTACAGTCAACTGGTAGTCGGAAGGGCGGAGCTTTCTATGCGCGGCTGTGACTGCGCTGTGGATACGCAAAGCCAGGAGAGAGCCTTCTCAAAGCATGGAGAAATTCTTAGGTTTGCGATTTCGTAATTCTACCACATCGGCGTTTTTTCTTTCTTTCTTTCTTTTTTTTTTCTTTCGGAGGGTTGCGATTTCGTAATTAATACCGCATCGGTATTTTTTTTGGGATGGATTGCCTTTTGCCTCTCGGGAGGAACTTTTGGACTTACGATTTTTTTTGACCCCGCGTATAAGTCGACCCCATTACTTTAAGCTCTCATTTTGTCCCAAATTTCTCGACTTATACGCGAGTATATACGGTAGTTTATATTTGGGGCAAAATGCCTGGTACCTGGCCACTTGCACTGTTTAATCCCCTACATATGTATATATACATACTGTCACACACACACCTGGTGATATTCCAATGATGCAAAATATCAATTGCAGTGTAGGTCCTTAGAAAGTCCTTATTTTTTTTTTTTTTTTACACAGAATAGGTTATGAACCCTACTTTCGTGGTAGCATGCAATGATATAAGCCATGACACAGCACATGCTCTGTGTGCCATTCTGCTCATAAAAAGTGAAATTGCTAAGATTTGTTCTTTGGAAGAATTTTAAACAATTGCTTACATCTCAGATGGAGCAAGCAGCAGGGCACTTTAAAAACAAATATCAGTTCTATGAACTTATGAAAGGGAACCCAAATGTGACAAAGGTAGTGGGCCATCTCAGCCACAGGCCATGGCAAGAGTGCATGTGATGGTATGGATGGCTTGTGCAAACATTTTGCTATTAAATTCAACTTACAGTAAGAAGCTTTACAAGCTATAAGAGTTGCACCTTCATTTGTTGAAAATGTCTTCCCCTTGATTCCAAGACTAAACTTCTACTCCTCACAACTTGTGAAGTTCAATCCTATCGAACCAGCAAAGTAGAAGAGTGGGATACAGTAAAATCTGTTGTTGGAATAGTCACAGCATTCCTGGTTTATACAAGAAAATAAACCATCAATGGCCAGAGCAGTCCAACACCCACACGAAACAGTGCAATTTTCAAGCCAACAACAACAACAACAAAAAAAAAAAAAAAAACCATTTTCTGTGAATGTTTTTCAAATAGGAGATAGGAGAATTCGTAGGATGCATTTATGACGATAGCTGGTGGATGGGACAGATTACTAACATACCTAGAGAATTTGAGGGCATAACAGTATCCTTCACGCACCCTCATGGATCAGCCAGAGGTTTTTGGTGGCCACACGAACGTGGCAAGAAAAGAAACAAGTGTCCAGTGACCTTAAAAAATGTACTTCTAAAGGTGAATGCCCCAACTCCTGCTGGGCATTCTGCATAACTTCATACCTTTGATGAGAAGGAAATCAGTAAATTCCAGCAGCTTTTCTCAGTTTGAATAATTTGTAGTTACAATGGTAAGCTCATAATTTTGCTTTTGAGGCCTTTTTTCTTATGTAAGTAGAAATTGAATCTTAACTGCAACTGAGATAATGTATTGTATGTGAATAAACTATGGATTTAAAAAAAATAAACATCTACATAGGTGACAATTATTAAAAATCATAAAAATGACTTTAAAATATAGATTGACACTACAATTTGGAATATATACTCAGGTAAACTTTTCAGAAATATCTTTCAAGTTTTTTTTTTTTTTTTTTTTAATAATAACTCAACTGTGAGGTTCAAGTAGGAGAGAAGTGCATTTTCAAAAATTTGTAGGAAAATTTCAAGGCAAAAATCTAGTAACCTGACTCCCCCAGTTAACTAAACTACCTACTATTAGGGCATTATATAGACAAAATTTCAGAATTTTTAAAAATGGGGTTTTTGAGATATTATAATTCAAAAATGTTGATTTTTTCAAATTTTGTATATTTTAAAAAATAATTTTATGAGTTTCATGCATCACAGGATAAAAATAAAATTACTGCTAAGACAACCCTAGTAGGAGTGCAGGTTGGCACACTTACCCACCTAATGTCTTTTTCTTAAAAAAAAAAAAAAAAAAAAAAAATCCCAAATTTGTGGAAAACAAATTTTTTTTGTAATAAATATAGACTTTTTTTGCCATCTAGCAACATTCTTTTGATCAATTTCTGTGAACATAAAGAAAGGCCAGTTCAATAGTTTAAAAAAAAAAATAATCAAGTCTCTACCTGTTTATAGTTCAGGAGCAGTGTACATTAAAAAATTTGGCGTTTCATCTGATTTTCGTCATGGGTGTATTTTTTGTCTATTTTCAAAATGCTGTAGCTCGACCAAAAATTTTTTTTTATGAAAAATCCTTTTGCAGTACTTTATACTTTTATTAGAAGTAGCTACCATATTTTTTTCAAAAAAATTGGAGGTGGTCAACTGACACCCCTGCCTGCATTGAGGTGGAAAGGGTCAGTTATGGAATATTCACTATTCAAAAATAGCTGTAAAAAATGAAGTGTGTATGTGCCAACGTCCAAAGCCTTCTAAGAGTTTTATAATCAATCTTCTGCATACATTTCCATTAGTGTCAAAAGGTTCTTCTGCAATTAAGTCCTGTGTTGCGTTTAACAAACATACCACATGAACGTGGCTTAGCACACAAAACAGAATTCAGTCAAAATTTAGAGATTCACTAAGCAACAAAAATCTTAATGCATATTTCTGAAATTGGGCCAGATTAAATCTCGGAAATAAAACAACAGCTGATCAAAGCTTGCTGACTGTGGCAAGGAATGAAAGACAGACAAATACTTTGGGTGCAATTTTATGATATCAGTGTATTGCAAAATGAACAACTCTAGTTTTGTAAAATGAATCATGGTAATTTGTATTAGATTGGATGTAGTAAATGCTTTGATCTAATTCACCTGTTTGTTTTAAAAACCAAGTATAGTTTATATTGTTCAAAAAATTACTGTTTTCCCAGAGTCTTTTAATATCAGGGTTACGCCTCCTGGATTTCCTGGAATTAAAATTTTTTTCCAGGGCCCTGAAAATTCCTGGAAAAAAATTTTTTTTTGATGACTCCTGGAAAACTCCTGGAATTGTATTTCTTTTTATGCTGAACTAGTTTGATTTAAAGATTTGCAGCCAGTGTTGCACAGAAATGTTAGCTCTTCTCCAGCTGTGAAATGAAAGGAGAGAGTGGGGGAAGAACGGGGGTTGCAGAAACTTCCTTGCCTAAACGGGTGCACAGGGCCCGTGGCCTGTTGACTGGTGAGCATCTCCTGCACGCTACTGGGATAAAAAATGTGATTCATCTTTGTGGAATTTTGACAAAACTGGCTGAAAATTTAATGCATTGAATAAATTGCTAAAAGGAACAAACCCATCAAATTTCGTGTGAAGCAAGGTATTTCATGCAGGTGGCTTTTGGTATGTTGCAAAGTGCTTCATAATCAGTACACTTTATGGTTTTCTCCTTACTTAGTTTCTTTCTTGCAACTTCGTGTGTCACGCATGCATTCAATTTCATGACTTAAAAAAGAAACCTTTTGATTTTTTACCAGAAATACACACCAGAATAAAAACCAGTTGCAACTTCTCTTGTTCCAACTGCAGAGCAAAGGCAAAACTGCGAAGATGCAAAAACGTGATAGGAAAACCACAACGACAAAAGGAGTTATGCATCTTCTCCCCACGAAACCAGATGCAAGCTAGCTTTTGTTTCTGCCCAGGGAGAGATACTGGCAGAAGAGGTCAAATGAATGTGTAGGTCATTTTTGTAAAACTGCACTTTGCATTTAACATTAGCATACCTACCAACTCTTCCGATTTTGGCAGAAGTCTTCCGATTTTTTTATACCTTCTTCCGACCAAACTCGCATTCTTCTGCCGTTTGAAAAATTTCTGTGTTTTTTGCGAAAAATAACCTGTTTTATTAATTTTTGTAAGTCAACAAACAAAAAATAGTTGAAAAGCTCAGCAATAACTTACTAGTCTTAATCTCACGGCTGCCAGACCTGCGCCAGTTGCTTCTGTTCAGTATTGTTGTTAAATATAATTTCATTGCATAATTTCAGCTTGAAATTGTAGGCAACGATTCCCGAAAACGGAAGTTAGGCCGCCCAAAAATTTCCCCATAATCTTTGGCCACAAGATTCTTATGCTGATTCGAGGAATTCCGTCTTTTTTGTTATCATTTGGACCATTTACGAGATCGATGCATAACTGAACTGAAATTTTTGGAGTATTGGTGGTGGTGGGTTGGGTAGTCGTTTTCTCCATCGGAGGACGGAATTTCATCCTTCGAAAACGGAAAGTAGACGGAGGTAACATTTTTCTCGTAATCATAATTTTTTTCTCACGATGTTTCCTCTACCCAGTATTATTAGATATCATTTTTTCCCATAAATATTTGTATTTCAGCTTGAAAATGTTGGATAAATTTCCAAAAAACGGAAATCTGACGGAGCGAAGATTTCTTCAGTAATTTTTTTCCCCCACGATGTGATCCCCACTCCTATGTAGTTGTTAAATGTCATCATCCTCATAAATGTGTGTGCATTTTAGCTTGATAAGGGTGGAGGAAATTTCCAAAAACGGAAGTGATGAAGTTTGGAAATTTGTAAGAATTGATGCATGGTGTTAAAAAAAAAGTATTCATTCTCTGAAAATTACACCATTTATTTAAAATAGTGAAAGCTCTGATATCAGAATTCATGGTTCTCAGCTACAGTTGATGTTTTTAGTAAGCACAGGATACCTTTCAAAAATTGCATTGCTTTTTCGGAGCAGACAATGCTCCAGTAATGATAGGAGAGAAAAATGGTGTGGCTCGTTATTTGAAAGAACACCAAAGTGAAATAATAGTTATAGGGTGTATTTGCCATTTAATTGATAATGTAAAAGAATTTTTTCTTTGGTTAAAAAAATCGCACAATGTTTTGATCATTAATGTCAGGTGAATCGCTTGAGAGTCTTCTGTTAATTAAATGCAAAGAAAATTTACTTTGTTTTCAAAAAGAGTACTACAAAGAATTCTAAAAAAAAAAAAGCCAAAAAGGCCACTGTAAAAAGTTCAGCTAACTGTTAAATTACTATAAATAAAAGTTCGCTTCAATAAAAACACACAAAAAAATAAAGATAAGTGTCTTGTATTCCTTTTTTGTTTAAGCAGTATGAGTTCTAAATCACTTTAACGTGTGACAAATTGACGTAAAAAAATCTTCTGAATTTTTATACAATCTTCTGAATTTTTCAAAGCAATCTTCTGCATATTCATTAAATTTAGTTGGCAGGTATGCATTAGCATTCCCTATGGCTATTGGACTAAAACATGCAAGGTATTATTTGAAGAGAAGTGTGTGGTTGCAGTGACAGACTAGGAAGTGTCAGTTTAAAAACCAGCAACTCAGGTCACTTTTGTGAATGACAAAATACCCGGTCAAGTCGCATTATTGTGACTACCGGCTAATATCCAGAATAACCGCCGTGTGCAGGGCAAACAGCAGCTGATGGGCTGGGAGTGACTCAATAAGGTGCTGGAAGGTGTTCACAGGTATGTGGAGCCATGCTGACTGCAGTGCATCTGACAGCTGCTGGAGGATCCATAGAGTGAACAACACAATCGAGATGGTCCCACAGATGCTCAGTTGGGTTTAAGAGTGGGGAATTAGGAGGCCAGGGAAATACTTTGAAGTCATCGTGCTCTTCCAACCACTCTCGGATATTTCCAGCTGTATTACATGTCTCATTGTCATGCTGGAAGATCTCATCTGCCCCAGGGAAGACAATCAGCATGTATGGGTGTACTTGGTCTGTAAGGATGGATTCATAACGAATTTGGTACATAGTGCCTTCCACAGGTATGAGTGGACCCAGAGAATGCCACGAAAACATTCCCCGTACCATAACGCTGCCCCCCACCAGCTTGTGTTCTGCCAGCAATGGTTGAAGAGTGTTTGTTCTCTGATGTTTCTCGCCTTACATGCCAACGTCCATCCATTCGATGAAGCAGAAAACGTGACTTGCCGGAGAAGGTAATCCTTTGCCCATCATTGGAGGTCCGATTCCGATACTGCCGTGCAAATGTGAGCCTTTTCAGCCGATGCACCTTCGTTAGCATAGATGCAGTGACCATCCGTCCGCATTGGAGCCCCATACGCAGCAGGGTTCGCTGAACTGTCATTTTGCCGCGCCGGTGGCGCAGTGGTCTAAGCCATGGCCTCTGATCATTCGTCCGAAAGGGGTCCGGGTTCGAATCCCGGTAAGGCATGGATGTTGTGTTTGTCCTACGGCACTGGCTTTCTCCCTTCTCTGGAACCAGTGACCCTAAATTAGGGACGGGCAACTGCTTATAGCCCATTGAGTTGCTCGCGGTGGTCGTTAAACCTCCAATAAAAAAACAACAAAAAAAAACTGTCATTTTAGACACACTTCCGGTAGCCCCCTGGTTCATTCGGCCAGTGAGTTGCTCCACTGTAGTGTGTTGATCGGCTCTCGCGCACCTTCGCAGCCGACATTCACCTCTCTCATCAATGGCACATGGTGCTCCGCAGTTTCCACATCACTTATTCGCAATGGTGCCATTTCTCCACTCACAATGCACTTTAACCGCAGCAGCATGCAAACAGTTCACAAACTGCGCTGTTTCAGAACTACTGCCACCCTTGGCCCAAAAGCCGATAATCATCCCTTTTTGCAAATCTGATAAATCGCTCCTTTTATCCATGACAGCAGCGAGTGATATGTTTCCGCTACAGCACACCTTATATACCCTCCAAGCCAGCTCACGACACGTGCCTTCTTTCATTGGCTATGCGCTGTTGACGTCAAAAGTAGGAGGTAGTCACAATAATGTGACTAGACTGTGTATTTCATAATATTTGTGCTGTATACTTTAATTTGATATTAACTGTATATTATGCTTTAGTGTCCCATCATTGATGCCAATAACATGTGCATATTAAATGTGTTTAAAAAAAAAAATCACTGGTCAGCAGGACATAGGGTAAATGTTAGACTTCTACTCATTCCACCCTGATTATATTAAGTCTAATACAGCGAGACAACTGGTCTCTTCAGATGCTTAAAAAGGTCTTCACTGAGAAGAATTAAAAGAAATATTGGCAGAAAACAATTACCCCTCCCCTTATGTTGAGAAATTATTTAGACAAGTGCCAGAAAAGAAGCAGGAAATAAACAACTTCAAATTCACCTGCAAAATTACGTACCACAAGGGACTTTTCGAAAAACTGAAGAAGATCGGAGCAAAATATAATATCAGGCTTGCTCCAGATCTAAGTAACAAATTAAAGAAATTCGTGCCAGCTTTAAAGCAGAAAGAAGTGGACATCCAATTGCAAGAAGGAGTAATATATTGCATCAACTGTAACTATGGACTCAGCTATATAGGAGAAACAGGGAGAAGTATTAAAGTCCGAATGAAAGAACACCAAGCAGCTGTTAGGAACATTGGTAACAAAACAGGGCTAGACAGACTTATACAAGCAAGTGGACACTCCATAAATTGGGACTCAGTAAGAAAAATCGCCCACCAGTCAAACTTAGTAAAGAGGAAACTAGAAGAAGGGATCGAAATAGCAAGAAGAAGAAGTACCACAATTAACGATATTTGCGGTTGGACTCTTCCAGCTGAGTGGCAGCAACTACCCCAGTGATGTAGTCCTGATGACGAACTAGGCTTTAGTTCAAAAATTTCACCACCAACTTTTTTGAGTAATAACCTTTAAAAGACCCGTAAAAAAGTTAATTCCACAGTGGATATTACTCTGTTAATGATAATGGTAAAAATATGTTGTGTGGGTCAAATTGTAACTGTGTTTTCCTTCTCTTTCCTGACATATGGAGATCTAAGAAAGTGCAGACCTTTCTGATTCTGAAGACTGTTAATACATAAACAGGGCTCGATAAATCCTGGGCGCCAGGTCGCCCAGACGGCTAAAATTCGGGCCATGGCGCCTAATTTTCTTCTTACCTGAGATTTCGTAATTTGCCATAAATACTGTAATTTCTTTTGTATAATCCATAGATTATCTATTAAAAATGTATAAATTTAGGTACTGCGGTCACCAATAAAGAAAGAAAAAAAAAGCGGTTCAGCATTTTAAAAAGTCTGTGAGGTAGTTGTCAGGAGAGTTGGTGTTACTGGGAAAGTACCGAAAATGCTGTAACAGAAAAAATGTAACATAACAGCGAGATAGAAGACCGCAAGGAGATTGTAAGAATATACATATTTTTTTTACTTAGAGCATTTTGGCAGAAAATGTGGCACAAGGAAGGCGTTAGTTATTATTTGCGCGTACGGAAGCCTACGTGTTGTGAGAATCCGTGACTCGGGAATCCCGTAAAGCTATTATTCCACAGCATGTAACCATTCTGCGATCACATTGGCCAATACTGTTCAATTAATTTCCTTCATTAAATCGGTGATATGCGAATCGCATTGCCTAGTTTTGGTGTGCTAATTGTATTAGTTAAGGATGTTTCTTTCTTTCGGTATTAAGTTGAAACGTATTCAGAAGTAAGACAATGCTATGGACTGTCTGCAATTTCAATGGATTTTTTAGTTTAACTAATGAACTACAGTAACGCTGCAACAGCTAGCGATTTTAGTTCTTTATTTACTTAAAAGTAATACAAAAGTACTTCAAAATGACAGTTACTTTTTAAATAAGACAATAATTTCTTTCTTATATCTTTGGATTTCTGAGTCGGTTCTGTGAAACGCCGTTTTCTGTCGGAAATTACGATTCACGATTAACCTGAAAGCTGCGGATTTATACGACTGTTATACATGTTACTTCGGAATGTCCATAGTTTCTACGGATTTAGTTGTCTGACTACGGAACTCACTCCCGAAACTACGTATTCTACAAATTTTCATTTTGTTTAAAAATATTATTTTGCCATTATTTTATGATATACAAATCATAGAATATTTATGATATATAAATCATAAAGATTCTTAAGCGCATTCGCGGAATTCTCTAGTTTTTTTGTTTTTTTGCATTTTTTTTGGCATCATTTAAATTGTAGAATAAGGTGTGTGTGTGTGTCATTTTCCGTTTGGGAACGGTATTTCGTGTTTCAAAGCTTTCGAAAACAGTAGTTAAATAGAGTAAAAAGAATTTGCCCTATTTTTTCTCCCAATGTTGCGTTTGTGTCTAGTATTCTTGTTAAATATCATTTTATGGTATTATGTTTGTATTTCAGCTTAAAACTGTAGGCAAGAATTTGGGGAAATGGAAGTTAGACAGCGTGAAAATTTCCTCCTAATCTTCAGGCATGAGATTCTTCCGCGAAATTGTGAATTTCCCCCTTTTTCGTTATTTTGGCTACTCAGGAGATCGATGCACAAGTAAATAATATTAGGGGGGAGTAGATGTTTGTCAGAGGACAGAATTCCATCTTCACGAAACTTTCGAAAACAGAAAGTCGACGGAGTTAGATTTTTTCCGTAATCATAATTTCTTTTTATTCGCGATGTTGCCTCTGTTCAGTATTTTTAAGTATAATTTTTACTGCATAAATTTTTGTATTTCAGCTTGAAAATCGGAGAAAAATTTCCAAAACCAGAAGTCGGCCGTGTTTCCGGTAATCGTTACCCCCCCCCCCCCCGATGTTCCCACTCTCTAGCTCTGTTAAATATCCCCCACCCCATAAGTTTTTGCACTTAATCTTGATAAGGAAAGAAGGAAATTGCGGAAAATGGAAGTGACTAATTTGGAAAATTTGTAAAAATTAATGCATGGTGTTCAGAAGTACTAATATTCTCAAATTACACCATTTATCTAAAACAGTTGAAGCTTTGATGTCATGTACTCATGGTCCTCAGGCTGATTGTTGTTATCAGAGGGCATAAAAAACTAGAAAAGAAAGAAAAACAACAATGAGGAAGTAGGCAGAGAATGATATCAGCAGAAAGAAAAATTAAGCAATTGTGCTGTGCAGTTGCAGAGTCAACAAAAGACAAACTGACAGTAGTCTGCATTCTTGCAACCTGTTTTGATTTTTCATCAGTTAAAATGTTCAGCTTTTTTTTTTTTTCCATTCTTTGGTCTCATTTTGTCTTAAACTGCAATTTTAGAGGCAGTATGATCATATGGTAAGTGGAGATTTGCGCACTGCGCGTTTACTTGCTTGGATTTCCTGTCTGTCAAGCATTGTGGAATTCTGAACGCATTACTACTGATTTTTACTGGTGGAAGTTTTGAACTTAAATCTCGCAATCATGCCCTCACTGGGGAATCAACTTTGTGTTTCACACGTGTTAAGTTTGTTTCATTAAAGTCCTTGTTTGTTGTAACGTTTTGTTGGGGTGCATATTTGTTTTTTACAAAGAGATAAATTATTTCGTAAAATAGTTTATGTATTTCACGCAATACCAGTTATTAGTAACAAGGATTATGCGAATGAAAAAAATGTTTTTTTCTTTGGATTATACTACGCCCTTGCGGATCTCGCGAAGGAAATTTTTTTCTGAATTTTATGGTATACAGGTTTTACGAAGAATAAAAAATATGGTACTTTGAATTAATATGTACAAAATATGACATCCGCAAATGGTATTTTAATAAAATCGAAATCTGAAATTTTAATTGTTTTGAGATCACCTACTGAGAGAATGGAAAAAGGAAATTATAAAGCAAATTTGAACTTTATTTTGCAATAAGTGGTTTGTTTGCGTAAAAAGAAAAAAAAATTGACAACAAATATGGTTTACCACTTTCGTTCCAGCGTCATAACCAAACATGTTTTTGTTCATGCGTTATTGACTTCATTTCATCTGGCGCCTAAATTTTGCAGCTGGCTCCTAGATTTAGAACATATTTGTGGAGCCCTGTAACATACATACATACATACATACATACACTTCTGGACAATTGCTAAGGACGGATCATAAACTGCTATATAGTCCATAAAAAAGTAAGTGTGGTTGGATGCCAAGTGAAATAAAATAATGTCAGAATGCCAGGACATTACAAGAAAGACAATTTATTGTGCTCTGAAATCCAGGAGGCTTTGGAACGTGTTCAAGGGACAAACAGGCCATTTTGTGCAGAATACGTAAACGTGAAAAAAATGCAATTACCGTCTGCAGGCGTTCCGGCGTAAGATGTCAATACGGGATATGGCCACCATGGAGGGCGATGCAAGATTCCACACGTCGTGTCATGCTTTGCACAACATTAACAAGCAGCTGTTGGGGTAATTTATCCCATTCCTCTGTCAGTGCACGGATGAGGGTGTCCTTGTTTATTGGAGGGCATTGGCGACCAGCAAGACTCCTCCCCAAAGCATCCCACACATTTTCAATGGGATTCAGATCTGGAGAACGTGCTGGCCATACGAGGCGTTGAATATCCTCGCTCTCAAGACACTCCTGGACAGCGAATGTTCGATGACATGTTGCGTTGTCGTCCATGAAAATGAATCTATCACCGACAGCACCACGGAACATGCGAACATGAGGTAGCAGAACATCATTAATGTATCGTTGACCAGTCATAGTCCCAGTTGGAAGCACATAGAGGGATGTACG
The DNA here is from genome assembly GCA_039090855.1 of Macrothele yani. Taxonomy (NCBI): domain Eukaryota; kingdom Metazoa; phylum Arthropoda; class Arachnida; order Araneae; family Macrothelidae; genus Macrothele; species Macrothele yani. Next base: position 96,380,104 of record CM077005.1, on the reverse strand, counting down.
ACCATTGATCATGATGCAAGCCCATACCATGACACTACATGTTGGATATCCGTCCCTTTCCTGTATGTTTGCTGGACAATATGCAGTACCACTATCACACCAGATCAGTTGTCGACAATCAGACGATAGACTGAATCTACTCTCATCTGAGAAGAGGACAGCAGACCAGTCGTTATCTGTCCAATTGCGATGTTGATGGCACCATTGCAAACGGGCGGTACGGTGACGTCTGGACAATGGGATGCACACAACAGGACGGCGGGCGTATAGTCCTCCTTCATGCAAATGTCTGGCGACAGTTTTTGGGGAGATCCGCTTGCCAGTAGCAGCCATAAATTGATTTGCTACCTCACTAGCTATGCTGCGCCGGTGTCTTTTTGTTGATAGCACTATGTACCGATCTTCTGCAGGTGTCGTACTGCTAACACCTCCTCCCCCGTGACGTTTGTTTGAAATGATTTCCAAAGCCTTGAAACAACACTGTGGCTGACGTCGAACTCCCTGGCAACTTCTGTTATTTTTCGCCCTTCTTCAATCTTGCAAATAATACGGCCACGCGTAAAATCATCTAGGTGATGTCGGGAAGACATACTGAAAATTGCAAGTTCGTCAATTGATTCTTTCCCTTTCAAATTTGCGGTTGAACAACAACGGTCAATACGCGTCAAATCCTTTATATCTCTTATCAGCGCTATGACGTCACGAACAAGTTCGGCAATCCAAAATTTGCATATGCACAACCTGTCTTACTGTATCTCGCACTTATGCTAATTTCCACATTTTCCTGCCTTCCATTTTATGGTTGCTATCGTTGCTATTGTCATCCGTCCTTAGCAATTGTCCGGCAGTGTATTAGGGTGGTCCAAAAAAAAAAAAGTTTTAAATATTCTTTCTCCACAACTTTTATTTTATGCCATAGTATGTGAAAGATAAGTACACCAACGGATTTTGAAAAAAAAAACAAAAAAAAAAAACGATATTTAGGGGTCGCCCAATGTTTAAATTTTGAGTATTACATAACTGAAAATGAAAAATTTCGAAAATTGAATAATTATGACATAAGAGTCGCCTTCGATGGTGAAGGAAACTGTTTTCTATGATTTGCCACCAGTCGTAGAATGAACTGCTTTTGTTCTTCGTCCTTGGTAAGAGACTGGTTGTATTTTTTAATCAAACTGATGCCTCGCTTGGCAGTGTTCTTCACAACCCTCATCTTACAGCAACGTTCACGAAGTTCAATGAAAACAGGATCATTTCTCCACTGTTGGGGTTGCAATTTCAGAAACGTATTAGATTTAATTTTCCCTCCAACAAGAAGGACATCGAAGAAGAAGCTAGTCCTTTCAGTTACAAAATTTTCTAAATTGAGATCTTTTTCCTCAGATATTGCTATATGTCGCGACGTTTCAGATTCTTGACCATTTTTTCTTTAGTTTTCGTGGGCACTCGATCGTCAAACAAAGCTAAGGCTACCAAGTGCTCAGAAAGAAACCAAAGGTGACTGGCAAAAGCATTGTAGGCTTTCTCGCCAATTTTTTGATTAGGGTAAAGTTTTAGGAGACTTGGAATTACAGCTCCATATAATGATATCCAGCTTCTAAGTGGAGCTTCATTTCAATACTTCACATAAACCAGGCTTACAAACAAAGCCAAATTCACTGTATTTATTGTCTCTCGAGGTGTTAACTGAAACTGATTTTGAAAGAGGCATATTTTTAGAGCATAAATGCCTTTAGTCAGCCATCGAGCATGATGTGTAGGGCCAGGAGCTCGAAATGTTTCTGTGCCACTTCCTCCACCAAGAAACAAAAGAGACAAGTGCAGAAGTTCTTCATAATCGTCTTTTCGTTGCTGTTTTTCCAATGCACTTGGTAAATACTCCAGCATTTCTTGTCGTAATCTGTTTAATATAGGATCCTGAAAGAGGTCAATGTCTGCTGCACTATAAGCACTTTGATCAATCGTTGGCCACCTTTTCTGAAAGCGGTTGAAGAGTGCAGTTTCTGGACCCCCAGTAGAACCGAATACACATAAGAAAACAGCTGAAAGCATAATCTCCATAACATGATGATGGCATGCAATCCAAACGAGTTCACTGCCTAGGGTTTTTTCAATTGTTGTGCAAGCTCCTGTGTGAAGCCCAGTATTACTCGCTGTCGTATCAAACACAAGTCCTTTGATTTCAGACTTAAAATTCCATTTCTCGATTGCTTCAACACAAGCTTGTGCCTGAGCTTTCCCTGTTCCTCGGTCTATCTTGGGAATTCCCAAAAGCTTTTCTTGGCCATTTCCAGTGAGATCTGCCCCCACTAACTGGCAATGCGATCAACTGTCACCTTGGATCCATCAGTATCTGGCAAAAGTTTGCCATCCCAATGTAAAAGAAAAGGCCCCTCCAAAGATGATTTCTTTTGTTCAGCTGCTGTATCTTTCTGTCTTTCTAATCTTGTAGAGTTCCTAATGGAGCTTCGAGAAAGGGTGATTTCGGAAATATAGTGTCCAAGCGCCCTGCAACGGCTCCAGCAACGAATACAGCTCCTCTATCCGGAAGATTGACTCGATCTAGGGCTCCGACGACTTCTGGTAACGTAAATATATTGTTACGTCGTTTGGATGGGAATGGAGTAGAAGGTGCGGCAGATGTGGATGCTACAGGTTGATATTCGCCTTCACTTTCGGAGCTATGTGAAGATGATGAAGAAAGCTCTGCAGTTTTCCCAGGAAGACATTTGCTCTCTCTTTCTTTATATTTCTCTGTTGCCTTTCTATCTTTTTCCTCCTGCTGTCTTTTCCTAATTTCTTTTTCTGTTGTTTTTAAGTCAGCACCACTCATACTACATGAAAAGACATCTCTTTGTTTCTGGAGGAATACCTGGTCTTTGTCGTTTTTCATTTGCATTATAGCATTTTTCACGGCAACATCAAACAATTCTTCTAGATCACTTTTGAACATATCCTCACGCACACGGTCATTTTCTCCTTGACGAGTACGGTGCTTCTTCACAGCTAAATATCGTTCATAAAGTTTTGAGAGTTTTCTCACACACAAATCAATCCACTGTGTAGGAATCCTCGCACACTTCCAAACAATCACAACTGCTTCACAGGTCAATTTGTAACTCACTGACAAGCTCTTGCCCTCTTCTAAATGGTAAAACTGGACCATCCAGAGCACATCCAATCCATGGGGAAGTCTTGCTGTAGAGAAGTTAGAGATTGGCTTTCCAAGAAGCCAGTTAGTGGGGTCAGATCTCAAGCTAGATGTCGACATGGTTGTTTATACCTGAAAAGAAGAGAAATTTGAGCTAGCTTACCAAAAAGTAAACTTCTGGGCGACTACTAAACTTCCACGCATCGAGCTAAAATTTGGTGCACACATTACTACATCATAATGGACAAAATTGCGCTATGTGGAGCCATGATTTGAATACCTTTTTTTCCATTGCAAAGTGGACCACCCTAATACACGTGTATCATTAAGCTGTTCTCTGATATTCAGAGGTTAGCTCCTCAAAATAAGACCATCTGACAAATAAATATTTAACTGATAATACATATTCCTAAGGTGTTCTTTGAGATTAGCTCCACAAAGAAATACAAACCACCAGATAAATTTTTAACTGATTATTTATTTACTGTTGCCATAACAAACTTATCCATTTATAGCGATTTTGACATACAACACGGGCTTCAGTGACATTCATCACACGATGCACACAAGACCTTCTATACTTCATACTCATAATATTTTTCTCATTCAAGCAGTCCTGAATCTGATCCTCCCATGATTTTTTTGGCTTTCCTCTTCCTTTCTCTCCTGTCACTTGGGCCAAAATTTTTTTCTTAGTAAGCATCTCGTCACTCATTCTTTCAACATGGCCAAACCACCTAAGAATATTAGTCTCCACCTTGCTAACAATATTTTGTTTCACATTACACAACTGCAACACATCTTCATTCCTCATGTGATATGAACGTGTCTTCTCACAAACCCCCAGTAAGTAACACATTTCTTTGGCACACAAACAACTCCTATGTCTCTTCTGTAATACCCAGGTTTCATTGCCATACATCAGAGTAGGAACAATTACACTTTCATACACAGCCATTTGGGATTCTTTTGAGAATCCACCATTCCTGTGAATACTTCCTAAAGCATCTATGACTGTTAATAGAAGGTACCCCAAAAACCATTGTCATGTATTTAAACAGAGAGCACAGAGTGAACATCAAGTTTTGCTGCAAGTACGGGAAGTCAGCAGCGGAGACCTTCGAAATGATCAAAACTGTTTATGGGGACAATGCCCTATCCTGTCGCGTTTTTGAATGGTATGCTTGCTTTCACGAGGGATGGGAAGATGTTGGAGATGACCCAGTGATTGGAAGACCGTCAACCAGCCTTTCTGAGGAAATGGAGAAAGTTCACACTCTGGTGTAGTCAGACTGTCGAATAATGGTACAGATGACGGAGGACAAACTCCATATCAACTGTGAAACAATCCAGCTGGTTCTGAAGGAAGATCTCGGGAAAAGGAAGATTTGCGCAAGGTTTGCGCCGCACAGTTTGACTGAAGAACAGAAAGTGCAAAGTGTCGAAAGCTTCAAGGCATTCATTGCGGCTGTGGAATCGGACCCTTTGATGCTGGACCACTTTGTGACAGGTGATGAGACGTGGTGCTTTCAACACGATCCAGCATCAAAGAGGCAAAGCATGGAGTTTAGGGCACCAAGTTCACCTAGACACAAGAAGGTTTGCCTGCAGAAGTCGAAAATCAAGGCAATGCTGATCATGTTTTTGACAACAGCAGCTTCATTCACAGGGAATAGCTTTTGGAGTGTGCAACAATCACCAGTGCTTTCTACCTGCAAGTTTTTGATTGTCTACGGAAGAGAATTCATCGTGTGAGGCCGCACCTGCGAACATGTGGAAGTTGGTTCCTTCTAGATGACAATGCGCCTGCTCACTTGGCACTGTCGGTGACACAGTACCTTAAGTTCAGAGTGCCCAAGCTCAACCATCCACCCTACTCCCCGGACTTAGCTCCCGCCGACTATTTCCTGTTACCCAAAGTGAAATTGGCGCTGAAAGCACAATGTTTCATGACTCAGACTGTTCAGGACATCAAGAAAACCGTTATGGTGGAAATGAACAGTGTTCCTGTAAATGAATTCAAAAAGTGTTTCACACATCTAGTGGAGCAATCAAAATGCTGCATTGATAAGAAGGGGGTCTACTTTGAAGAACCATAACGACAATTGAACTCAGTTCATTAAACTTTCCTCGTAAAAGCAGCTGTCCTGGAACTTTGTCAGACGGTGTATGCTCATATTCTTAAGAGATTATTAAAAGATCTAGACAAGAGCTAATTACCGATTTAATTGAGAGTGACCGTCAGGAAGAACTCAATGAATCTGACAGTGAAACAGCCCATACTAGCGCATCTAGCGAGATTAACAGGGAAGATAGACAGTATGAGTTAGAAATTAGAAGATTGGAGATTGAGTCGAAAAAACAAGACATCAAGGCTTTATGACTGCACTTGGCTTTAAGAGAGATAGGTGGGACAGATAACTATTCTCACAGACCCTTAAATAGTTATGGGGACGTGATCAGAAAATTCTCGGAAGCGGAGGATGAGATGGATAGTTATCTAACAAAGTTCACCAAGATAGTACACCGCTAGGTATTCCTCGATCGAAATGGTCAACATTGTTAATTCCCAGATTATCTTCACGTGGAGCGAGCATCATCCATTCTATGGGAGCAAATGAGGTACAGGATTTTGAGAAATTGCAGGAAAATTTGTTAAGGGAATATAAAATTACCCTGGAAAAATACAGAGTGTCATTCAGAAATTTTAGTAAAGGGAAGAACCAAACCTACCATCTGTATGGAGTAAGATTAAAAGAGTTGTTAGAGAAGTGGTTAACAGGTGCTCAAGTAGAAAATAGCTATGAAGCATTAAAAAGTGTCTTACTGTTAGAGCAATTTTACTCTATGGTTAGTGAGCCCATTAAAATGTATATCAAGGATAACGGGCCTGAAACTTTTGAAGAGGCGAGAAAGCTAGCTGACAGGTACGTAGAGGCTCGGGAAAGACAGTATGCCCCAGTTCATCAGAATTCCCAGCCTGCGAAAGGATTTTTTCATGAGGAGAAAAGGCAACAGGGTAGAGATGGAAAAGTGGTCCGGAACGCAGCAGATGCCCCAGGGAATAGCATACAAATCAGGTGCTACCTGTGTGGGAAAATTGGGCACAAATCTTTTGAATGTAGAGGGAACAAGGATAGGAGAGTAGCAGGTAAACAAGGTGAAAGTCGAGAGATGACTGTCATAGACAGATAAGGGACCAATAAACAAAGTTATCAGCCAAACAGAGAAAAATCTCCGACCATGTTATATGTTCCACTACCAGTTCTATATGGGCAACGCCTGAATCTAGCTTCGGACCTTACTTAGGGAAGGCCGAGCTAAATGGAGAAACACTCTGCACATTACATGACACAGGATCATGTATCTCCCTGATTAGGTGCAGTAACGTTCCTCCAGGAGCAGTGACAGGAAAAAAGGTAACAGTTTACCCTGTGACTGGTGACAGACAGGAATTGGATATAGCACGGGTGACTATAGAAGTGAATAAGGAATTAAGGACACATGACTTTGCGACAGTGAATGACATCCCTTGGGACATAATTCTTGGGAATGACTGGGATGCACCATAAGGTAAACGGTGTAGTGAAATTAGTGAGAAAGATGATCAGGCAAGAAGGGAACCGGAACCAAACAAGAGTGGAAGAGACAGAAGTAATGTTATAGTTGAAAAGGTAAAGGATATAGGAAAAAGCGTTGACAGTGCAGATAAGGAAAGTACTCCTAGCACAGACATAGATAGTGCTCCACAAAAAGAATGTGGAATACTAACTCAGAGAATGTTAAGGGCACAGGAAGAAAGAGATAAAGGGAACGAGGTTGAACGACAGCAGGTAGAAGAAATGGATAGTGAGAGATCACCCAACCACTGATAGAAGATAGGGAAAGTGAACTTGAGATTGGAAGTAATGAAAGGGACGGAGTAGTTGAAAGTGATAAGAGCCTACCTCAGATATTCACGTCTGAAGAATTTAGTCGAGCACAGAAAGAGGATGAAAGTTTAAGCAAAATATGGAAAAGATGTGAGGGTTCTGAGCCGAATGAAGAGGTATCATCATACTTTATGGTACAGAAGGACTTCTTGAAACGAGTATATAGGGGCAAGAGAAAACAAGACATAGTACTTCAGTTAGTAGTGTCCAAAGCTTATCGAAAAATAATTTTGGAAATAGCACACGACTTACCCATATCTGGCCATTTAGGAGTGAAGAAAACAACTGATAGGGTGTTGAGGAATTTTTATTGGCCAGGGATATTCAAGGAAATAGCCGAGTATGTCAGTTCATGCCCACAGTGCGATTTCGTAAGAAAGCGAGGAGATCATGCACCAAACAAACTCCAACCTTTGCCTATCATTGAGGTGCCATTTGCTCGGGTATCGGTAGACCTAGTTGGTCCCTTGAACGTTAGCAACTCAGGCAAGAGATATGCAGTGGTCATAGTAGACCATGCGAATAGATACCCGGAAGCCAGAGCGTTAGAGACGATTGAGGCTGAGGAGGTGGTGGTGAATGCTCTTATCGACATGTTTTCACATGTCGGCTTTCCTAAAGAGATCCTCTCGGACCAAGGAAAGTAATTCACCTGTAGATTAACCCAGGAATTGTGGACACAGTTAGGCATTAAGCCACTTTTCTCAAGTATATATCACCCTCAGGGAAATGGTCTTGTCGAGCAATATATAGGAACGTTAAAATCCTTACTCAAACGGGTAAACCAGGATAGCCCTGACGACTGGGACAGGATGTTGCCTACGTCTTGTTTGGTTGCTGAGAAGTCCCCCAGGCGAGCACAGGTCTCTCGCCATTCGAACTAATTTTTGGGCACAATGTTCGAGGACCTCTGAATCTGCTAAGGGAGAAAATTGAAAAGTCAGAAGGTGAGAGAGTATAAATTTTGGATTATATACATAAAGTAAATAGAAGTTTGGAAAAAGGGCTAACTTTAGCCCAGGAAAATTTGTCGCAGGCTCAGATCAAACAGGCAAAATGGTATGATAGGAAGGCCAGGATTAGGAAACTGTGTGAGGGAGATGAAGTCCTAGTGCTCACTCCTAATAGGAAGAGAGCAATGCAAGTTGAATGGGAAGGTCCATTTAAAGTGCTTGGCAGGAAAGCAGAAAACACGTATGTCACAGATGTGGGAGAGGAGGACCCTTGCTGCCCAAGGGTATAACCACATAAATATGCTGAAAAAGTTTAACTGTAGGGGTCAGACAGTAAGCATCGTGTGTTACAGAATTGATGGTGGAGATGAGGAAATTGTAACTGAGTTACCGGATTTTACTAGCAGGGAAGCACAAGGAACAGTAGAAGAGCTTACAGTTGGAGACAATCTCTCGGAAGCTCAGAGGGAAGAGTTAATAGCTATGCTACAACAATATGAGCATATCTTGACAGAGATACCGGGAAGGACCAGTGTTGTGACACATGACATTGAGCTACTCGATGACACTCCAGTTAAGTGTAAACCGTATCGGGTCAGCAAGGAAAAAACAGAACTTATTGATAAGGAGATAGAGAAGATGTTGGAAATGGGAGTAATTGAGGAAAGTAGAAGCCCTTATGCAGCACCAGTTGTGCTTGTGCCGAAGAAAGATGGAAGCATGAGGTTTTACACCAATTACAAAAAACTCAATGCCATTACCAAGGGGGATGCTTTCCCTACGCCGAACGTGGACGAGTCAGTCAATGGTCTGCACACTTGCAATTATTTGACTAAGCTCGACATGACAAAAGGATACTGGCAAGTGAAGCTAACAGACAGAGCAAAAGAGCGAAGTGCACACACTACTGACAGACTATATCAATTTGTAGTGATGCCTTTCGGGTTAAAGAACAGCCCCCCCACTTATTTGAGATTAATGTCGTAAGTATTACATGGAACGGAGGATTTTGCAAAATGCTATGTGGATGATATCGTTGTGTACAGCAGTACTTGGGATCAACATTTACAACACGTACAATCATTGCTGAGGAAGCTCAAAGGAGCAGGTTTAACAGTTAACCAACGGAAGAGTGAATTTGGAAATGCTGGTGTCAATTACTTAGGGTTTCATGTGGGACTGAATGGAATCACTCCTGAGGAGGCCCGAGTCCACAAGATTTGTATGTGGCCTCGCCCAATCACAAAGAAGGATGTCAGGGCATTTCTGGGAATTACAGGGTATTACCGAAAATTCATTCCCCACTATGCAGACATTTCCAGTGCATTGGCAGAAACACGGAGAAAGAAGAAACCTGACAAAGTTGAGTGGAGTGAGGAGTGCGAGAAGGCGTTCTCGACTCTGAAATCTAAGTTAACAGAAGGCGGTATACTCAAGTGTTTTGACCCGTCTAAAGACACATTCGTGCAGACAGATGCAAGCGGAGTTGGGCTAGGTGCTGTGCTGAGTCAGCGAGGAACAAATGGGGAAGAACACCCAGTGGCATACTTGAGTCGGAAACTGACTGATGTTGAGAAAAGGTACTCGACAATTGAGGAGACATTAGCTGTTGTTTGGGCAATAGAGAAGCTGAAACCATATTTAGACTCTAGGCCCTTTGTCGTGATAAGCGACCACAACCCATTGGTTTGGCTGGAACACGTCAAAGATAAAAATCTGAAGTTGACGCGATGGTCCCTGTACTTGCAGGAATATAATTTCACTGTGCAGTACTAACCAGGAGCCAAACATGGAAATGCAGATGGTTTGTCGAGACATGTGTACATATAGGAGAATGGGAGTAATGGTAACAGTGTTGTGTTCATATATAGTATAGTGTTAGTAAATGTGTTAGTGTTATGTAATCATATTTGTCCATAATAGGGTGCTCACATATATGTAGCTAGGACCTAAATGTGTAAATAATAATCATTCAGTGTCGAACATTTTTGTCAATTAGTACTAGATGGAATAATGTATAACCTACAGGCGAGCAGGTATCAGAATACAGCGGTGTCAGATCAGGAACATAGGGCACAGATGAGAATAGTGCAATGAGACAGAGGACACAGGGGACTGGTTTCTTGTCAGGCGGCGCTTGAAAAGAAACAGTCGTATAAGCTTGTGAGGAAGGACTGTGATGACGTGAGAAAAATTGGGAGATTTTAGGGTCGGAAAGGTGAAAAATAAATACAAGCTGGGAGATGGGATGCCATTTCTGGTCAGTGAGAGGGAGGATGGTGATTTGTTGGCCATGTTGTATGTGCCAGTGGAAGAAAAGAAAAAAGCAACAAAATCCTTTCCTCAGTGAATTCTGAGGGGAAGAGGGGCTCAACAAATGCGCGACCCTGGGATGTCACGGAAAGTTTTGCTGGGCGCTGGACATTGAGAGAAAACAACAGGGCCCAGCCACTCAGCATTCTTGCACGCCATTGGACGAGCAGTCTCCGGGCTCGAGAGAAGTTGGAGGAGGCGCGAAAAGTTACAACGGACTTTCTCTCTCTCTTGGGTCTCTGAACATGATCGAGGAAGACGCTTCTTTTTCTCTGTGATAGCGATGTGGAGTATGGAATCCAGCCGTTAATAATGCTGTTCCACTGAGGTGGAGTAGCACTGTAGCAGCACCAACCTGAGGGTTTGGTTATATGAATGATGTTCTAAATCCTGCGGGTTATTTAGGGATATAATATTCAGGCCGCGGTCTGACATGATCAAAGTTCACTCTCCATCTGTGTTTCCTAAATGTTGTGTGACTGTGTATCTCAAAAGGAACTTTGGCATTGTATCTTATCCAGAACTGTGTTGCTAATGAAATCAACTCGCGTTGCTGGGCATTGAATCTCATCCGCTCAAAAGTATGGAGTCAACAACATGAAAGATGTACTAATATTTGAATATACTTATGCACACCATAAGAGAATGTAAATAAAACCGTGTACAGATTGTAATTGTTTAGCAGCTCTGTATCATATCACTCACAGATCCTTCACCATGCCTCGGACGAGCGGCTGAGTAAGATACGGTGATCGGTTCATATAAGGTAAGGAATTGATCTGGTGGCAGCTACTAAAAAAATGTGTAGTAGAAAGGAAAAATCATCTACTCACACACTATCCTCTTACATATACATATAAAAAAATATTACGTAATGGGCAATACTACCTTGCACTGCAAACGATGGACATCTAACCAAAAAAAACAAAAAACACCACAGGGTCCATCATGGGTTTGGTTCATTGGCGAAAGCCCAATATACACACATATATTGTTTTAAATTCATACTAAATCTCCCCTCAGGGGGGGGGTCCGGACCCGAGGACCATCCCCTTGGCTACTCCTATGACCCATACTACTTTTGTGTTTTAAACACAATTGAAAGTGTCTGTGCATTCAGAAAAATAATGCTGTGGGTGACGTGCCTTGTGGAAGTTTCAGACATTTGGATTCGAGCCTCTGTTTCTGCATATTCTTTGGTTTCTGTTTGCGTTGGGCGATATATCTATCGCAGTAGAGCTGTATGTTGTGACCAATGGTTTTGTGTGACATTATTTCCCCCCTCTCAACTTTTGATCATCAGATGTTGTCCGCTTTTATAACGACATCCATCTGGCATGGAATCCCTGCTGCTATAATTACATCTTACCTTCTGGATGTTTATCGTGCCATGTTTTTTTTTTTTTTTTTATCCTTTTCTGCTTTTGGAGGATGGGGGTTGATCACGTAAACCCTGTAAAATGCGGGAAGAAATTGTGTATGGAGGTAAGTTTCCTTATTTTTCTTTTAACTTCTGAAACTAAGGCAGCTCTGTACTGTGCTTCCTTCCTTTTGAGTTCCATTCCATTTACATTAACGAATGCTATTCTATGTGCTTCAGTAGGAAATATTGTATGCATCCACATAGGAAAAGTGTATATTTTTTGCTCTGCAAATTAAGTGGCTCCATGTCCTCATAAAGTTTGCAAAAAGTTTATTTTTTTTTAAACGTTTCTATTTTCTTATGACTGAATAAGACAAGTGGATACTTGTTGAACGGGATTCACACCTAAATAATACAGTAAACAAATCTATACAAACTCCGTTTATTGGTGTGAAAGCATAAAAAAAAAAAAAAAAAAATTCTAATTTTTGGCAAAGAATACTTTGACCACTAGGGGGCGTATTTTTGCTTCTGATGTATTTGCCATAAAATCTGAGCTTCTAAAACCTCAATTGAAAATTTTTTTCGTGGACTGATGCCATTCACGTCGATTAACCTTTCCGAATATTTTCTTCTTAAAATATTCCATGGTTTCTCCGCCAGGGGGCATAGATGTATATCATATTTTTGTCAATATCTCTACTTCTAGGAGTCCGTTTTGAAAAAATCCTTCTTTGTTGGATAGTGTTTTCAGTGTGACATGTTTTTCATATAATTTCAAAATTTTCAAGTAATTCATAGACTTTCCACTAGGGGCGTAAAGGTAAATTGCGTTTCCACATATATCTCTGCTTCTAAATCTCCAATTTGAAAAATTCTTTCTGCACCGGATACGGCTCCTGATAGGAAATCCTTTGCACACAATTTCTAAATTTTGTAAAAAAATGGTTTGGCCACCAGGGGATGTAAGTCTTAATTTCCTGTTCTGATGTATTTGCAGCAAAGTATGAGCTTCTAGAATCTCGATTGAAAAAAAGTCATTTGTAGACTGATACTACTCATATTGACAAACCTTTTAGGAACATTTTCTTTTAAAATATTCCATGGTTTCTCCACCAGGGGCGTAGATGTATATCTTATTTTTGTCAATATCTTTACTTCTAGGAGTCCGATTTGAAAAATTCCATCTTTGTTGGATAGAGTTTTCAGCATGACATGTTTTTCATATGATTTCAAAATTTTCAAGTAATTCATAGACTTTCCGCTAGGGGGCGTAAAGGTAAATTGCGTTTCCACCTATATCTGTGCTCCTAAATCCCCAATTTGAAAAATTCTTTCTGCACCGGATACAGCTCCTGATAGGAAATATTTTCCATATAATTTCTAATGTTTGGTAAAGAATGGTTTGGCTACCAGGGGACATAATGTTAATTTCTGGTTCTGATGTATTTGTAGCAAAGTCTGGGCTCCTGAAAACTCGACTAAACATTTATTTTTCTTGGACCGATACCGCTCATACTGAAAACCCTTTTGAGAATAGTTTCTTCCTAAATTAATGCATGATTTTCCCACCAGGGGCGTAAAGTCACATCTTATTTTTTTCGATATCTCTGTTTCTAAGAGTCCGATTTGAAATATTCTTTCTGCATTGGAGAGCGTTTTCGGTGCAAAATGTTTCTCATGCAAATTCATCCTTTTCTTAATGCACAACTCTGCAACCAGAGGGTGTAAGCTCACGATTTCATTTACAACAATATCTGCGGGATTAAAAACCTGATTGAAAAACGTCTTTCTTCTGTCAGATACTATTGTTTTCCATACCAGTTCCATTGACTTTGAATAGCTTTGATAAATTTAATTTGTGTCAGAACGGATTCAAAAGACGTGCCCCTTATTACACTTGAAAATTTGGTGTCATCTTTCTTGTTTCTTTCTTTTTGGCATGTATTTAATTTTGTTCTTTGTAGGCAAAGTAGTTTATATTTTGGGCGAAATGCCTGCTAAATGGCCACTAATGCTGTTTAATCCCCTTACTTATGTATACGTACACACACACCTGGTGATATTCCAATAATGCAAAATATCAATTGGAGTGTAGGTCCTTAGAAAGTCCTTATTTCCCCCCCCCCACAAAATAGGGTATGAACCCTGATCAAGAACAAGGTGTTCCTCAAGGCAGCATTCGATCGGTGACTCTGTTCATCCTCCGCATTAACTGTCTGCTCAAAAATCTTGCTCCTGCGGTTTTGGCTACCATTTATTTTGACGGCCTTCACATCTTCTGTTCGTCATCAAGCATGCATATCATTGAAAGGCAGCTGCAGTCTGCAATTAACCAGATCGTTAAAGCGGCTAACAACAATGGTTTCATTCTTTCTCTCGACAAGAAGGCATGTGTCCATTTCTGCCGGAGGTGTGGCCTCCATCTTGATCCGGAGCTCTATTTGGACCATATAGCCATTCCAGTTTGATCGTCGACCGTGCGCTCACGTTTCGCTCGCACGTTGACGGCTAAGGACTCCCTGTCTGAGAGCTTTGTCAATCCTTAAGATCCTTGCCTCAGTCTTCTGGGGTGCAGACAGGATTTCCTTGTTCCATATTTACCATTAACTCATTCAGTCTAAACTGGATTGTGGCTGTATAGTAGGGTGAGCCTTATGTGGCCTTAAAATTTTTTTTTTTTTTTCCTCCCAACCTATACATGTGTTCAATATATCAAAAAAATAATTTGCTGAATTTTTTTATGAATATCAAGATATTTTTAGGGGTCGCTACCACATTTACAGTACAAGATGGATAAGAGATGAAGTTCGTACGATGAAATTGTACGAAATGGAGTTTCATGAAGTTTTAAGGGTTAAAAACAGATGTAAAATATAGTATGTATTTTGGTTAATGATATACAATTGATAATAATATACAATTGGCTTATGATACAAAACTACTGTATTAATTAACAGGGTGGCGACAGACCTGGAAAATCGGGAAAAGTCAGGGAAATTTGTAGCAAATCGAACGAAGTCTGGAATTCTAAAGTCTGGAATTCTTATTTCCATCGTCCTAGCTCATCTTGCCAGCGATAAAATAATAAAACATTGGATGTTGTTTTAGCCAAATATATTTGCGAGCTTTATGTCTGCATACTATTTCATTAAAATGATGTAGTTTTATCGTCTAAAGGGCCATGTTTTCTTTTACTCGGGATCCAATGCACCCTTGTTCAATCAATCCACAATTCCGCATCTGCCCCTAATGCCAGCACGGTGTTTCTGGGATGGCTTCATGTTGTTGTAAATGTACATCATTTAGACTGAATTATGTGTGCGCACACGATAAAAAAATCCAAAAGAGATATAATAATGTGTTAAAAAAAAAAAAAAGGAAGAAAACAATTTTGGAATCAGATTGTTTTAAATCCATGTTTATAGGTCGTATTTTCTCTTTTATTTATGAAGTGTAATAGTATAAATTATTTACTTTGTGTGCTTGGAAGTACCTTTTGCATCGGATGGATGCCCGCTGTGTGCATTATTTCTCTTTCCTTCTGATTGATTGGGTACAAAAGTTCGATATCGGAGATCGCGATGTTACGTACGCTTCGCATTTTCTCGGGTTCGGCTTTAGGAGTGACCTTGAGGAGACATCCTTTGCGCAAGACCAGCCGGGTTTTCAGTAAATTTTGCAAGCTATGTCTTTTTAGCACGTCTTTTGTAAAAAAAGATTGTGCTTCTGTTATCGGTATAGATGTTCGTCGGAGGACGGTATTCCATCTTTACGAAAATTTTAAAAACGGCAAGTCGACGGAGTTCAGATGTTTTCCGTAATCGTAATTTCTTTTTTCTCGCGATGTTGCCTGTGTCCAGTATTTTTAAGTAATATTTTACTGCATACATTTTTGCATTTCACCTTGAAAATAGGAAAAAAATTTCCACAACCGGAAGTCGGACGGAATTCCCGTAATCGTCCCTTCCCCCTCTCGTGATGTTCCCACTTTCCGGCCTTTTTCGGCGAATAGCTTGCATGTTGGGTGTCATCCGCCGCGCTCATTACGCCTCTATAGCTCGTGGGTCGGGGCTTTCGAAACATTTCTTTTTCGCCGAATGTCGCACGTGTCGGATGGCACTCTTTATGCCGATGATGCCTCTATAGCTCGCATGTTGGTGCTCGCGAGACATTTCTTTTTCGTCGAATAGGTTGGGTGTCATTTGCCACGCCGATGACGCCCCATATAGCTCGCATGTCAGGGCTCACAAGACGTTTCTTTTTCACCGGATAAAGAAAAAGAAACGTTATCTGCGTGTCGGGTGTCACCCGCCATGCCGAAGACTCCTCTATGGCTCGCATGTCGGCGCTCGCAAGGAATTTCGTTTTCACTGAATAGCTCTGGTGTCACCCACCATGCCAATGATGCCCCTATGGTTCGCATGTCGGCGCTCGCGAGGAATTTCGTTTTCGCCGAATAGGTCAGGTGTCATCCGCCACGTCTATGACTTCTCTGTAGCTCGTATGTCGAGGCTTGTGAGACATTTCTTTTTCGCCGAATATCTTGCATATCGGGTGTCAGCCATGCCAATGATGCCTCTATAGCTCGCATGTTGGCGCTCGCGAGTCATTTCTTTTTGCCGAATAGCTTGCATGTCGGGTGTCATCCTCTGTGCTCATTACGCCTCTATAGCTTGTGGGTCGGGGCTAGCAAAACATTTCTTTTTCGCCAAATATCGCATGTGTTGGGTGGCACCCTCCATGCCAATGACACCTCTATAGCTCGCATGTCAACGGTCAGGAGACATTTCTTTTTGCCGAATAGGTCGGGTGTCAGCCGCCACACCGATGATGCCTGTATAGCTCGTATGTCCGGGCTGGCAAGCTAAAGCTGAGCTTTCACTGCTAAGTTGTGGCTTCTACTGCAGAAAAGAAAAAAAAAAATGCGAGTTCTGTGTGAGTGTAGGTGAAAAGTTATTTGAGTGGAAAGGGTTTATTTAGATTAAAAACGAAACGAAAGAAAACGTAGCAGTGAAACAGCTATGACAACAAAAAGAACGAAGTCAGATAAAACTTATCATCAAGTGTATCGCAGTATGTATAGTAAAGAATGGCCTTTTTATGAAGCATCTAAAGTTTTGCTGAATCACATTTTATAAGCCATGTGGCTGTGATTTTAGCCTGTCGCAAGGCGGCCGCGATGATTGTAGGCGTCATGCGGAGAGCAAGAAGCACAAAGATCATGTCAAAAGATTAAATGGAGATGTGAGTAAAATTAATGTAACCAAAAAACTTCTGACAGCTTATAAAGAATCCTGAAAAAAATATCAAGAGCAGATTAGTGCTGGAAAAATGCATCGAAACATGCAAAAAAAAAAAAAAAAGAGAAGAAATTGAATGTTCGCAAGGTGATTTGAAATGGGAAGAAGCTGAACATTTGCAGCAGTTGGATTCCCTCATAAAATGTGAAACAATGCTGAGATGAACATTGAATGTGGCATAAAAAAAACCCCACATGAGTGAAACAGAAAGTGGACAGATGCTATTAAAAGAAGCAAAACAAAAGATTGCTAACTATCTTAAAAAATGAGAAAAGAATAGAAGTGAGCAATTAAATATTGAGAAAAGCAGCAAAAAATTAAACATTTTTTGTAAAATAAATGATTAATAATAGAATCCTGCTATGGTTACAAATATTTTGATCTATTTGAAAACTAAAATGTTTGCATATGCGTGTGTTTATTTCAATGCAAGATGTTTTAAATTTGAATAGGGTGCATCTATTTCCAAAACATTTTTTGCTTAAGAGTTTGTTCTATCTACTAATATTTTACCTGCTCTAAAAATGATTTCTTACACCAAAAATGTATTTTATCTGCTCCAAAAATGTATTTTACCAGCTCCAAAAATGCATTTTGCTGCTCCAAAAATGGTTTTGCAACTTTCCATCACTGCAAACTTTAAAGTCATCCTTGCAGAAAATAATTATCCTAAAGTTGAAGCTGAGAAGTTTCTAAATTTTACTGGTAAGAACTCCCAAAAACAACAAGTAAAATTCACTAGAAAAATTTCTTATCACAAAGGTGTTTATTTGAGCCCTTAAGAATCAGTAAGAAGTATAATTTTAGGCTAGCTCCAAGTTTAGAGAACAAAGTTAAAAAACATTTCCCCTAAAATAGTTCACAGAGAAGATATTTTAAAAATGCAAAGTGTTGTCTAAAAAGTGAAATGTAGTTGTTGACTGTCTTACATAGGTGAGACAAGTCGCAGACTAAAAACTCGTATAGCAGAGAATAAAGCTGCTATAAAAATTGCCCTAACAAGACAGGTTTAGATAGGCATGCTAGTGAAATTGTCACTACATGGACATAAAGTTTTCAGTTTCCAAAGCAATTAAAAAAAAAAAAAGAAGGAATCAGAATATTTAGAAAGCTAAAAGAAGGAATCAGAATTTCATCATCAATGACTGCAGAGGATTATCCCTGCTAACATCTGGCAGGATTTAGTGGAAAATAATGATAAATATGGCTTTTCCAATAACTTAACTTTTCTTTTTTTAGGCATTTTACACATTACTGACATGTCCATGAAGTCATGAAAAATTGGCTTTTTCATATTTCCATAGGAGAAAGAATTCTTCATAAGCAGACATCTGCAGTAATGGTTTACTTTTGGAGTAAAACTGTTAAAACACGATAATTTAAACATGCTTTGGCACTTTAGATTTTTTATCAAATAAACAAAATTCCCTATTTAGAAATAGCATATTACTTCAGTAGTGGCCATGGTTCCTTGATGAGAGCTTACTCCCACATTTTGGAATCATTTTTCATAAAAAACTTTAAGTAGATTAAATATTTATCTTAATTTGTAGTGCAAAATTGGATTTTCACACATTTTGAACATATTCTTTTTGCATTTCCATATAGTTGATGCTCATTAACATTTCTTGTAACATTTTTATTCCAATAGCTTAATTTCAGTTCGATTTACTATTTCCTTTCAAGTGTGACCAAAACTTTTATGCACTTGTAAACTTGTAAATGCTTTTATTTATTTTTTTGTTCATACCCCATTGCCATACTGTGGCAGTCTGGGAAGAATAGCTGCAACATGTGTGATGTTAAAATGCTGGATCTTCATTTTTGGTGTCTATGTTTCCCTTGTTGACTGGGCATTTCATTGTTTGTTAATGATCTTAATGGAAGTACTGACTGACTCTGGAAAATGATTTAGTTAGCAGGCCTTGATCAAGATTTTTTAAAATTTGTTTCTTCAAATTAAAGAGTACTTTAAATTGTTTTTCATTTAAAGACTAAGCTTGCATTTTAAGTATTAAAATATACACTGAAGAGCAATTGAATTAGAGATACCTGTCTAGTAACATGTAGCACCACCTTTCGCCCTGATGACGGCAGCGATTCGTCTCTGCATGGACTCGACAAGACACCAGAAGCGTTGGGAACCCATATGAATCTACGACCCCTGAACAAGCCAAGCTCCCACAGTTCACAAAGATTTGATGGAGGGGGTCAGAGCCTCGAACATCTCTCTCGATGGCATTCCAGATGTGCTCGATGGGATTGAGGCCATGCGACCTAGCTGGCCAAGGAAGCGAAGTCATCTCGGTGGAGTGTTCATCCAACCATTCGGATACAATTCGGGAGTGATGGTACGGTGCATTGTCTTGTTGCAGGATGAGGTCCCCAGTGGGATGTTGAAGATGCACAAACGGGAGCAAATGGTAGTCCAGGATGTTCCGGTAACGTTGACCTGTGAGGGACGATGTCACACATACCAGGGGTCCCATTTCAGTCCACGTAAACAGTCCCCAGATGAGAATGCCACCCCCACCAGCTTGCAAGAAGGATCCATCGCTTCATGTGGTTTGTGCTGTACTCGTATCCTGCCATCCGCACGCACCAACGTGAATCTCGACTCATCTGTCCAGGCAACATTTTCCCACATGTCTAGGGTCCAGTGGCGATGTTCCTGCGCCCATGCTAATCTTCGCACCCTGTGATGTGCGGTCAGCAGCAGTACCCTCGTGGATCGATGGCTTCTGTACCCCATAGCGACATCTGCAGTAATGGTAAGCAGACATCTGCAGTAATGGTTTACTTTTGGAGTAAAACTGTTAAAACACGATAATTTAAACATGCTTTGGCACTTTAGATTTTTTTATCAAATAAACAAAATTCCCTATTTAGAAATAGCATATTACTTCAGTAGTGGCCATGGTTCCTTGATGAGAGCTTACTCCCACATTTTGGAATCATTTTTCATAAAAAACTTTAAGTAGATTAAATATTTATCTTAATTTGTAGTGCAAAATTGGATTTTCACACATTTTGAACATATTCTTTTTGCATTTCCATATAGTTGATGCTCATTAACATTTCTTGTAACATTTTTATTCCAATAGCTTAATTTCAGTTCGATTTACTATTTCCTTTCAAGTGTGACCAAAACTTTTATGCACTTGTAAACTTGTAAATGCTTTTATTTATTTTTTTGTTCATACCCCATTGCCATACTGTGGCAGTCTGGGAAGAATAGCTGCAACATGTGTGATGTTAAAATGCTGGATCTTCATTTTTGGTGTCTATGTTTCCCTTGTTGACTGGGCATTTCATTGTTTGTTAATGATCTTAATGGAAGTACTGACTGACTCTGGAAAATGATTTAGTTAGCAGGCCTTGATCAAGATTTTTTAAAATTTGTTTCTTCAAATTAAAGAGTACTTTAAATTGTTTTTCATTTAAAGACTAAGCTTGCATTTTAAGTATTAAAATATACACTGAAGAGCAATTGAATTAGAGATACCTGTCTAGTAACATGTAGCACCACCTTTCGCCCTGATGACGGCAGCGATTCGTCTCTGCATGGACTCGACAAGACACCAGAAGCGTTGGGAACCCATATGAATCTACGACCCCTGAACAAGCCAAGCTCCCACAGTTCACAAAGATTTGATGGAGGGGGTCAGAGCCTCGAACATCTCTCTCGATGGCATTCCAGATGTGCTCGATGGGATTGAGGCCATGCGACCTAGCTGGCCAAGGAAGCGAAGTCATCTCGGTGGAGTGTTCATCCAACCATTCGGATACAATTCGGGAGTGATGGTACGGTGCATTGTCTTGTTGCAGGATGAGGTCCCCAGTGGGATGTTGAAGATGCACAAACGGGAGCAAATGGTAGTCCAGGATGTTCCGGTAACGTTGACCTGTGAGGGACGATGTCACACATACCAGGGGTCCCATTTCAGTCCACGTAAACAGTCCCCAGATGAGAATGCCACCCCCACCAGCTTGCAAGAAGGATCCATCGCTTCATGTGGTTTGTGCTGTACTCGTATCCTGCCATCCGCACGCACCAACGTGAATCTCGACTCATCTGTCCAGGCAACATTTTCCCACATGTCTAGGGTCCAGTGGCGATGTTCCTGCGCCCATGCTAATCTTCGCACCCTGTGATGTGCGGTCAGCAGCAGTACCCTCGTGGATCGATGGCTTCTGTACCCCATAGCGACATCTGCAGTAATGGTAAGCAGACATCTGCAGTAATGGTTTACTTTTGGAGTAAAACTGTTAAAACACGATAATTTAAACATGCTTTGGCACTTTAGATTTTTTTATCAAATAAACAAAATTCCCTATTTAGAAATAGCATATTACTTCAGTAGTGGCCATGGTTCCTTGATGAGAGCTTACTCCCACATTTTGGAATCATTTTTCATAAAAAACTTTAAGTAGATTAAATATTTATCTTAATTTGTAGTGCAAAATTGGATTTTCACACATTTTGAACATATTCTTTTTGCATTTCCATATAGTTGATGCTCATTAACATTTCTTGTAACATTTTTATTCCAATAGCTTAATTTCAGTTCGATTTACTATTTCCTTTCAAGTGTGACCAAAACTTTTATGCACTTGTAAACTTGTAAATGCTTTTATTTATTTTTTTGTTCATACCCCATTGCCATACTGTGGCAGTCTGGGAAGAATAGCTGCAACATGTGTGATGTTAAAATGCTGGATCTTCATTTTTGGTGTCTATGTTTTCCTTGTTGACTGGGCATTTCATTGTTTGTTAATGATCTTAATGGAAGTACTGACTGACTCTGGAAAATGATTTAGTTAGCAGGCCTTGATCAAGATTTTTTAAAATTTGTTTCTTCAAATTAAAGAGTACTTTAAATTGTTTTTCATTTAAAGACTAAGCTTGCATTTTAAGTATTAAAATATACACTGAAGAGCAATTGAATTAGAGATACCTGTCTAGTAACATGTAGCACCACCTTTCGCCCTGATGACGGCAGCGATTCGTCTCTGCATGGACTCGACAAGACACCAGAAGCGTTGGGAACCCATATGAATCTACGACCCCTGAACAAGCCAAGCTCCCACAGTTCACAAAGATTTGATGGAGGGGGGTCAGAGCCTCGAACATCTCTCTCGATGGCATTCCAGATGTGCTCGATGGGATTGAGGCCATGCGACCTAGCTGGCCAAGGAAGCGAAGTCATCTCGGTGGAGTGTTCATCCAACCATTCGGATACAATTCGGGAGTGATGGTACGGTGCATTGTCTTGTTGCAGGATGAGGTCCCCAGTGGGATGTTGAAGATGCACAAACGGGAGCAAATGGTAGTCCAGGATGTTCCGGTAACGTTGACCTGTGAGGGACGATGTCACACATACCAGGGGTCCCATTTCAGTCCACGTAAACAGTCCCCAGATGAGAATGCCACCCCCACCAGCTTGCAAGAAGGATCCATCGCTTCATGTGGTTTGTGCTGTACTCGTATCCTGCCATCCGCACGCACCAACGTGAATCTCGACTCATCTGTCCAGGCAACATTTTCCCACATGTCTAGGGTCCAGTGGCGATGTTCCTGCGCCCATGCTAATCTTCGCACCCTGTGATGTGCGGTCAGCAGCAGTACCCTCGTGGATCGATGGCTTCTGTACCCCATAGCGAGGAGATGGTTCTGGATGGTGTGGCTGCTTACACGTTTTTGTGCACCAATGTTAAATTGCATAGTGATTTCTTGCACTGTGACCCGTCTATCCGCTGTTACAATGTGAGCTAGCCGACGATGACCCCACTCGTCCACATGCTGTTGTCCATGGCAGCTGGCCCTTGCAGGGATGGTTTTACCGGATTTGATGTACTCACTGTGCACCCGTGACACAGTGGCTCGTGAAAATCCCAGTGCTTGCACGACTTCCGAGATGGAGTGACCCATTCGTCGGGCCCCTACAATTTGCCCACGATCAAATGCGCTTAGATCCTTCGCCGTACCCATACTGCGTCCGACTCTTACTGATTCCCGTCGCATCACTCCTTATATTGTCGGATCGCTGCATACGTCATGTTGTTTCCGTTTACAGGGCCGCCCACAGCGCCACATTTACATAACGCCAGCTGTCTCTAATTCAATTGCTCTTCAGTGTACATGGTGCATAGATGCCAACTAGTACGGATTTTTGGTTGCTGTTACGGATGTACGGAAACACTGCTGAAATTACGGAAAATCGTCATTTGATTTAGTTTTCTGAGATAGAAAGCGCATTTTCATCAACTTAAAAATTTTTGTTGGTTCTTCAAGTTTTTCTGGGGGAAAAAAATTAAATGCTACATTCAGGTCTGGCAACCCGCGCCAAAGCGTTGTTCTTGCGCCATTCTGCTAAAAAAATCGCCATTTCGACGAAATCTGCGCCAATTTTGCGCCAAAAGTTAAAATTTATCGCTCATCGATATTTTAGCGTTGTCTTACGACATTCGAAATCGATTCAGCGGTTAATTCGTACGTGAGATTCTTCCGCGGATTCGCGGAGTCCCCCCCGTTTCTTTTTTTTTTTTTTTCCCTTTTTTCTTTCATTTTCGAGATCGATGCAAAAGTGAAGAAATTTTCGGGATATTAGTTGGATGGGTGGGTGGGTGGGTGGGGTGGGGTGGGGTGGGGTCATATTCTGTCTGAGGACGTTGTTTTGTCTTTTTAAACGTTCGGAAATGGAAGTTAAACGAAGTGCAGATTTTTCCCGTAATCGTATTTTATTTCTCTCGCGATGTTGCTTCTGTTCACTATTGTTAAATATAATTTCATTGCATAATTGCAGCTTGAAATTGTAGGCAACGATTTCCGAAAACGGAAGTTAGGCCGCCCGAAAATTTCCCCGTAATCTTCGGCGACGAGATTCTCACGCTGATTCGAGGAATTCTGTCATTTTTTTTGTTATCATTTGGACCATGTACGAAATCGATGCATAACTGAACTTAAATTTTGGGAGGATTGGTGAGGGTGAGGAGGGGGGTGTCGTTTTCTCCGTCAGATAACGGAATTTCATCCTTCGAAAACGGAAAGTAGACGGAGGTAAGATTTCTCTGGTAATCGTAATTTTTTTTTTCTCGCGATGTTTCCTCTACCCAGTATTGTTAGATATCATTTTATTCCATAAATATTTGTATTTCAGCTTGAAAATGTTCGATAAATTTTCGAAAACATAAGTCAATTCAGCTTGAAAATGTTGGATAAATTTCCAAAAACCCGAAGGCTTGAAAAACCGTCATTTCAAGCCATGTTTCCCGATTCAGTGATCGAAAAAAATATTCGTGTGGAAGAACCAAGGCTACTGCACTAATTCAGCACATGGCCAGTGTATCTGAAGTAAAAAAAAAAATCCTTTTTCTCTATCTACAGATAGAAGTAATGATGCTCAAGCAAATAAACTGTATCCCATTACAATAACATATTTTGATGAAAAAATATTGGGAAATTCAACGTTTTGAACAATGAGTTTGTTAAAAAAAATATCTTGTGGAGCAACTGTGTGTCATTTTCCTGTGACAATGCTAACACTATAATAGGTCAAGTAAAAGGTGTTATTTCATAATGATGAATTTCTGAGTCATGCTGAAATTGCAGATGTAGCATTAAGGCAAAGTGTTTCTTTTGCATCAGTCCGATATATGTGTTCCCTGTTTCCAGTTTTGAAACCAGAAGAATCTGACGAGGTGGCATCTGAATTTGCTCACTACCAGTTTGAAAATTTTAACTGTGCTGTTACTTCTGGGAGAATGGATGAAGTGTGGCACAGAATTTCTTTAATGAAAAATGAAAGTGGCCAGTTGAAGTATGAATCATTAAGCAAAATTATGAAAATGATTTTAATAGTCCCTCATAGCAATGCAAGTACAGAAAGAATTTTCAGTATTGTGAAAAAAAAAACCATGAATAAATTCAGACCTAATTTAAGTGCTCATGTGCTGTCTTCTTTATTAGTAGGAAAAATAAACAGCATTGCACACAGTGAACTATGCTATCAGAAGAAGTTTTTGCAAATTGAACTAAGGAAGGCCAAAATGGCAACTACAGCCAGTTTATCATAATAATTTGGCGAACATTCCAAGGAATAATTTTTCTTCATGTCTGGAGGTAATTTATTATATTTTTCTGGTAGACAGTATTTTAAATTTTCCCACTAGCAAATTATTTTTATTGTATTATTATTATTATTATTGTTATTATGTTAATAGTTCTGACAGATTAAAATTTGTTGCAGTGTTAAATACCCAAATTTGCCGCTGTAGACTGGATTACTGAAAATTACTGAAAAAAAAATTTGTTACTGAAAATTACTTGGCATCTATGCATGGTGTAAGGCAGGAGTTGCGCTGACTTTTCTAAAGTTTTTGCCAATTTAGTTGCCAAATTCAATTTGTTTTCGCCAAAATGTTATAACACTAAGAAAAGGTAATCGCCAAAGCCTTTTTTCCATCGCCAAAACAATTTCTTTTTCACAAATTGCGAAGATGGCGATCGGCAGTGCAACCCCTGGTGTAAGGCATAAACACTGTGATGAATTTTTCTAATCAATAATAAGTGGCCATGTGGTTTCTTGCATGGGCTTCTGATCATGTGTCCTAGATAGGCCTGTGCTAAAGAAGTCCCATATAAAGCATATGGGTGGTTTGCTTGTCTGATAGCACTGGCTGTCTATCCCCTTCCTGAAACCAAGGGCCCAAAATCTGGGATGGGTGACTGCTTATAGCCTTAAGAGATACCCTTGGTGGTCATTAAACCCAAAAATAAAACAAAAACTGTTTTTACATAAGCTAAAATAAAGCATAGTTAATCTACACTGCATATTTATTTGCTATATTTATAATTCAAATGTTCATTTTTAAATTACAAAAAGATGACATTTTTCTGAAAATTATGTTGCAATTTTTTCCCTATAATTATTTTATTTGACACTTTTTTTCCTAAAAATGTGATATAGTGAGAAAAAAAACTGGACAAACCCCTGAGCAGTAATTACTGCAAGCATTTGTAATGGACCATTCATGAATGATTTGTTCACGAATGGCACACTCAATGATGTGAACGATCATCCAGTCTGTCATGACCATGACACACAACACATTTTAAATCTCTTCCACATCTTGGGTTTGGAAACAAATTCCCAATAAGACAAATAATGTCAGGAATTTGTAGGTGTTAACTGATGTCAGTAAGCAATCAGCAGTTACCTAAGAAATAAGGTGAAACTTAAGAATGGGAGGGAATGAAACAATGCCATTTTCATTTGAATGGTGTGCCTGAATTGTTCGCCTTGAGCTCTTTTGCCCAGTTTGCCAATTTCCGCTTGACCTTGCATTTGCAGGCGCGTTGTAGAAAAGCATTACTTTCTTAGTGAGTAGTGAGACAACTGGCCAGGAGTGGGTGCAAAATGAACAACCATTAATTTAAATAAACTTAATAAATGTACAGTGGTAAGGCCAAAACTGTCGGCACTTTGAAATTTTGTGGTTTCTTAACTTCACAGGCTTATAGAAAATGTTATGTTTCACTAAATGCAAATGTATATATATCAAATGAAAGAAAATTTAATGCTGAATTCAATACAAATGAACAGAATTCAAATATCTGCAGTACAGAAAAAGTTATGCTTACTTTTAGTCTAAAAAACAAACACAGACTGTGTGATTCATTTAAGAAGTGGAATGTGAGTGCAAACCCTACTGGCCAATCACAGTCCTTGTTCTGAGGACCAGTCAAATGGCTGCAGCTGTGATACATTGTGTCAAGTTGAGGGAAATCAGTTTTGCTGTTTGTTCTGTAGAAGAAAGACTGTTATTGATGTATGCGTAATTGGAGATTGTGTGCATACTTTTAGTATTTCTTGAAAATTAAAGTGTAGATAATAAATTGAGCAATGGCACCAAAGAAAAGAATTGATTGGACACCCACAAAAGGAAGCAAGAATGGGAATGCTGTATTACATGAATTGGATCTTTCTTATGCTCAAATTGCAAGGCACTTCTGGGACAGTGACATCTGGAGTATGAAAATTGTGTTTACGTTTTCAGAAAACAAAGTCACTGGAAATTATATCAGGAAAAGGCTGAAAATAAAAAATGAACAAAAACTGTTGATGACAGAAGAATTTCATCTGAGGCCAATGGAGGTGAACTGGGGGGAACTGATGCTTCTGTCAGTTCAAGAATGATAAGAAGAAGACTATCAGATATGGGACTAAGAGGTATGATTCCAAGAAAAAAGCCATATCTGAATCTACAGCAGTGCAAAAAAAAAAAAAAAAAAAAAAAAAAATTACAGTGGGCAAAAGAATGTGTTGAATGGGCAGAAGATCAGTGGAAGCAAGTTATTTGGAGTAGCGAAAGTAAGATATCCTTATTTGTTAGGAACGGGCAAAAATGTGAGATGTCGAGTATGAGAAGAGCTATGTCCTGACTGAATGGAGGCAAATGTAAAGCACCCAAATAAGCATTATGATTTAGGCATGCATGGCAGCAGATGATGTTGACCACCTTCATGTAAACATGAGCATGCTGAACACAAGAAAATACCCTGACACCATCCTGGAATCAAAACAGCTACCTCTTCCATCAGGAATCTCTTTCCCAACAATGCACCATTTCTTTTTCAGTAGAATTCAGCTTCTTGCCACACAGCACACATATGCAAACAGTGGTTCACAGCAAAGGACATTCCATTGTTGACCTTGCCAGGAAATGGCCTCAACCTAAACCCAATAAAAAATTTGTGGCACCATTTGAAAAACCTTGTGCAAATGAGACATCCATCAAATAAAAAACAATTAATTGAGGCTACAATTGCTTCCTGGCACCACATGATAGCGAAGGCAGAGCTTCAAACACTTGTTGGCTCAATGAGACATCGCTGTACTTCTGTTTTAAACAACAAATGCTACCCTACTAAATACTGATAATATATTGCAATCCTTAGTAGCTGATATCATTTTATCAGATTGTGGTATAGATTTATCGTAATTGCAGTATTCCCAGCATAACTTTTTTTTGTACTGCAGACTTCAATTCTGTTTGTTGTATTGAATTCAGCATGAAATTCTCTTTCAATTATTATATAAACATCCACATTTAGGGAAACAACATTTCCCATAAGCCTGTAAAGTTGCAAAACGTGAAATTTTCAAAAAGTATTCACAATTTTGGCCACCATGGTAGAATGAATTACCATATACACTTGCGTATAAGTCGACCCCCCCCCCCACTTTCAGAGGAAAAAATCGTAAGAAATCGGAAACCTCGCATATAAGTTGATCCCGGAATGAGAAAAAAAAAATTTCAATGAATTTATTCAAAAACATTTGAAAACGAAAAAAATTATATATATAATACTAAATTTAATTTGCATACCCAAAAACTTCATCGGAACCCTTCAAAATCCGATTCCGAGTCAGACTCGCCAAACAGTTCAAAAAAGTCTTTCTCCGTCATCGGCACGTCATCATAAACATCAGTATTCCCATCTATGCCTGTGTCATCAAAATCACTGTCATCATCACTCATAAAAATCTCATCATCCTCTGTGCCATCAAGTTTGTTACTAATGCAGCATTTCTTGAATGATTTCACGACCATTTCCGCAGGTATCGCATCCCAAGCATCCTTGACCCATCGCGCAATCAAAACTATATCCGGCTTCTTTAGATTTCCGCCCTTGGTTTCAGTCGGCAAATCAGAACTTATCGAATCTGCCCAATACCTCCGCACATTGTCTTCCAAGGGCTTATTAAGGCAGACATCTAGTGGTTGAAGGACAGATGTCAACCCACCTGGGATGACAGCAAGAGTTTGTTTTTGAATTTTCTGCAGTCTTTTTCACTTCTGCACAACGGTGTGCAACAAACATATCCCACACCAAAAGAGAAAGTTTCCTCAAAAGTGCACCTGGCCTTTTGTTCCACACATTCTTTAACCAGTCAATTGTTCCGGATTCGTTCATCCATCCTTTTTCATGGGCACGAACGAGCACACCAGACGGAAAGACAACGCTTTTCGGCAGAGTTTTGCGTTTGAAAATAATTACCGGAGGTAGCTTACTGCCATCGGCCAAACAGGAAAGAACAACCGTGAATCTGGATTTTTCGTGGCCAGTTGTTTTGATCAAGATATTTTTTTCGCCCTTTTGGTTCACCGTCTTATTTCCAGGAAGGTCGAAACACATGGCGGTTTCATCCATGTTCCCTATTTGGGAAAGTCCAAAAGCAGTCTCTTTTCTTTTTTGAATTACATACTTTTGAAATTCCCTTATCTTTGCTTCGAGGTCACGAGGTAACTTTTGTGCAATTTTGGTGTGCTGGCGTAGACACAACCCATAGCGGTTCATGAAACTTGTGCACCAACCTGGTGAGGCACGAAAAGTGTTATTTGCGGCTGCAAACTTTTCATCTTTTGCGAGCTTCATTGCTCGCAAATGTATACCAGTTCGTGTTACAATGTAACCATTTTGTCTGCAGCCCACAATCCAATCATTCAAGACACTTTCCAGCTCTGGGAAAGATGTCGTTCCACGGTGCAGCGCCTTTTGCGATTTTGGTATTTTCCCCAAGTCCGTTTTTTTCACTCCAATCTCGAATCAGTTTTTCATTAATGCCAAATTGACGTGAAGCAGCACAGTTGTTAGTATTTTCTGCAAAAGAAACCACTTTCAACTTGAACCCTGCATTATAGGACATCCGTTTCTTTACACAATCTGTGTCACCCATAATAGGAGAAGCGAGACACGTGCGATTAAGAACAAGAAAAACACGTGCGATTAAGAACAAGCAACACCTAACACTGGCTATCGCATGGCTCCATTACGTCGAAGGTCAGCGCAATCAACTGGTAGTCGGAAGGGCGGAGCTTTCTATGCGCGGCTGTGACTGCGCTGTGGATACGCATAGCCAGGAGAGAGGAGACTTTTCAAAGCGCGGAGAAATTCGGAGGGTCGCGATTTCGTAATTCTACCACATCAGTGTTTTTTCTTTCTTTCTTTTTTTTTCTTTCGAAGGGTTGCGATTTCGTAATTAATACCACATCGGCATTTTTATTTCTTTTGGGATGGATTGCCTTTTGCCTCACGGGAAGAACTTTTGGACTTATGATTTTTTTAGACCCCGCGTATAAGTCGACCCCATTACTTTGAAGCTCTCATTTTGTCCCAAATTTCTCGACTTATACGCGAGTATATACGGTACTTATGCCATCACTGGTAAAAATGATTCTGAATGGCTGATACAGTGGGTACTCTTAATAACACAGTGACTTGTAATAAAGAAGACCTGTTTAAGAGAAGAAATATTTTTTTTTCCAGATTTTATCATTCAAAAACACTACACATAGAAAAAACAACCATTTAGAAAATCTTTTGTTGTTATTAACTCTGCAATTTGCTGCATACTGTTTTAAAATTGAGTATGCTTTTCTTTGATGTACTTAGATAATATTTGATTTGTTTTATTGTAAATTCTTGAGTGTAAGTTTACTGGGACATTTTAATTTTTAGAAAAATCACAAGAGTTATAATACTGCTGGTGCTAGCACATCAAGGGAAGAATGTAGTCTTAATGATGAACGTGATCGCTATCGCCGTGATGACTACAAAAGGTAAATTCAAAACTTCTCAAAACATCTAATTTTT
Source organism: Macrothele yani (assembly GCA_039090855.1). NCBI lineage: Eukaryota > Metazoa > Arthropoda > Arachnida > Araneae > Macrothelidae > Macrothele > Macrothele yani. Next base: position 96,349,429 of record CM077005.1, on the reverse strand, counting down.
GTAATTAATGACATTCGTGCCTTCCTCTGAAACTATGTATAATCTCGATTATGAAATACTTTAGTTTTGTTGGGCAACATGAAAAAGTTATTAATTTGTTTTACTTTCTTTTACTGAAAACATTTCTTAAGTAACCATATGCCATTTGTTTTTGAAGTAGGAAGGCTCATAGAAAAAACACATAGAAAAAACAACCATTTAGAAAATCTTTTGTTGTTATTAACTCTGCAATTTGCTGCATACTGTTTTAAAATTGAGTATGCTTTTCTTTGATGTACTTAGATAATATTTGATTTGTTTTATTGTAAATTCTTGAGTGTAAGTTTACTGGGACATTTTAATTTTTAGAAAAATCACAAGAGTTATAATACTGCTGGTGCTAGCACATCAAGGGAAGAATGTAGTCTTAATGATGAACGTGATCGCTATCGCCGTGATGACTACAAAAAGGTAAATTCAAAACTTCTCAAAACATCTAATTTTTGTAATTAATGACATTCGTGCCTTCCTCTGAAACTATGTATAATCTCGATTATGAAATACTTTAGTTTTGTTGGGCAACATGAAAAAGTTATTAATTTGTTTTACTTTCTTTTACTGAAAACATTTCTTAAGTAACCATATGCCATTTGTTTTTGAAGTAGGAAGGCTCATAGAAAAAACACATAGAAAAAACAACCATTTAGAAAATCTTTTGTTGTTATTAACTCTGCAATTTGCTGCATACTGTTTTAAAATTGAGTATGCTTTTCTTTGATGTACTTAGATAATATTTGATTTGTTTTATTGTAAATTCTTGAGTGTAAGTTTACTGGGACATTTTAATTTTTAGAAAAATCACAAGAGTTATAATACTGCTGGTGCTAGCACATCAAGGGAAGAAGAGTGTAGTCTTAATGATGAACGTGATCGCTATCGCCGTGATGACTACAAAAAGGTAAATTCAAAACTTCTCAAAACATCTAATTTTTGTAATTAATGACATTCGTGCCTTCCTCTGAAACTATGTATAATCTCGATTATGAAATACTTTAGTTTTGTTGGGCAACATGAAAAAGTTATTAATTTGTTTTACTTTCTTTTACTGAAAACATTTCTTAAGTAACCATATGCCATTTGTTTTTGAAGTAGGAAGGCTCATAGAAAAAACACATAGAAAAAACAACCATTTAGAAAATCTTTTGTTGTTATTAACTCTGCAATTTGCTGCATACTGTTTTAAAATTGAGTATGCTTTTCTTTGATGTACTTAGATAATATTTCATTTGTTTTATTGTAAATTCTTGAGTGTAAGTTTACTGGGACATTTTAATTTTTAGAAATATCACAAGAGTTATAATAGTGCTGGATCTAGCACATCAAGGGAAGAATGTAGTCGTAATGATGAACATGATCGCTATCGCCGTGATGACTACAAAAAGGTAAATTAAAAACTTCTCAAAACATTAATTTTTGTAATTAATGACATTCGGGCCTTCCTCTGAAACTATGTATAATCTCGATTATGAAATACTTTAGTTTTGTTGGACAACATGAAAAAGTTGTTTGTTTGTTTTACTTTCTTTTAGTGAAAACATTTCATAAGTAACCATATGCAATTTATTCTTGAAATAGGAAGGCTTCTTGCTTTCTTTAATCATCCTTTGTTCTGCTGTTCACATTTCCTTTTTTGAACATGTGCAAATTAGTGTTGAATACCAGTGAAATCTGTTTCAATTCCTTTGTAATTACTGTATAGTAATATTTTCTTGGTTTCCCTTTAGTCTTGCTTAAGGCTGTCTTTGAATGAGTCTTAGGGTTGATCTTCTACCCTACATCTGCAATGTAAATTCTTTTGTACTCATTAGATCAAAGACTATTGCATTGTAGTGTTTGAAATTTTGAGCATGAATAAAAACGACCCATGGCTGAGGGGTTAATTTGTGCCGGAGCACAGCTCTGGTACTTATTCCCCTGCTGGAGCTGAGCTCCCCCACTAATTTGCAACGAACCCTAGTCTTACATTTACATCTGGGTTGCAAATTTCCAAAAGTTTGTGGTGTGCTGTAAAAAAAAATTTAATCTGTCAAACTGGAGCATCTTCAAGCAAGTAAACAACACACTCCCCGTCCCCTAGCTTAGTGCCCGGAGAATAATTATATAGATGTCTTTTGTTGACGTCGCCAGCGTGGATGCTAGGTTGGCCATTGCTTAGGAGGGGCCAAGAGAGTTGGGGCAGAAAAGTTTTACTGGCCGCAGTAGGTGTACAGTAATCACACACAAGCAACAAAGAGATGACAGTCCCTCAATTGTTTTGGCAGGCACATTTGTAAAGAAAGATAAGGGGGTTTCCCTTCCGAAGAGTGAAAGGGGATTAAAGTTTCTGGGCTGGGGACACTTTCAGTCAGCAGTTCAAGGGTCGGCTGGTCGGGGTAGGGATTATCCACCCTGCTGACCTGCTGCCCGGATCTTTATTGTAAAGGAATTTTCTGCATATTGGACGCTCCCATTTCGTAGGTCCACGTGTCGTCGTATCCGTATTTCGCCCATTGTCTACCGCAGATAGAGGAATCAGGTCTGATCATTTATTTTGCTGTTTGGGGAATAGAGTAACATGTGCAAGCACACACAGTAATCTTTTGTAAATAGCTGGAAAAAAATTTTTTTAGCATAGTTTTTACTTGAAAAGATAAAGTTTATTTTAAAATTAAATGACTACGATGAAGCGAAAGCGTACTATACGTGACTCTTTTTTTATCAATGCGGCGAAAGTTAACAAGAAAGTTTGTTTATCAGCTTCCCCACAAGAGTCAATGAAAGTTTCTTCAGATGTTGCTGATTTGGTGGATTCTTCGCCATCTGTAAGTAATGCAGATACAGTTTTTTCACCTAAACAAAACAATTTAGTAAATCCAGTATTAAATTATTGTAAACCAATGTGTTATTCAAATGAGCAAGCTTTAAGTTTTGCTAACAGTTATCTATGGCTGGTGGTGAGTGCTACATTGGGGTGTAGATCTTGCTCAGCTGTTTCATCCTTGGGGCCACTCAAAACCCAAGGTTTAAATTAAATGAGATCTGGATTTCAAAAGGCATCGCACCTAACAGCGATTCCAAATCTTCTCAAATGCGATCATTAAGGAAGAAAATAATTGAACATCGGGACTCAAAAGCTCATATTTTGCTGAAAAGATTTTGCTTAGTCGGGAGAAAGATACTCTGACACAGAATGTAATGAATCTGAGCCAAGACTATTATAGTTCGACAGAGAAGGTTTTCAGGACTATTTATAGTCTTGTGAAACAAAACAGGCCTTTCATTGATATGGAAAAGGAAATACAACTTCAAGTACTAAATGGGCTTCATATGGGTAGAATTTTGCATTCCAATGTATGTGCAAAAAATATAATGACACATATTTCCAACAGTATGAAAAGGAAACTTTCTAATGAGCTTATGCAAATTTTCCATAATGATTGATGAGTCTATATCACTTTCTAATAATTCGACTTTGATAATCTGTATTAGAACCTAGTTAAGTGATATGAATAGGCCAGTAAATTTGTTTTTGAGTTTAGTGGAACTCGCCAGAACATCAGCTGTAGGTATATATGAAGCTCTGATAAAAAGAACTCGATCATGTGCTTCATCGGTCATGATGGGAAAAAACGCAGGAGTTTGTAAACTTTGACTTGAGAAATTCAGTAACATTGTCATGTGGCATTGTTTGAATCACCGTTTGGAACTGAGTGTTCGTGATGTAATTAAGGACATTAGGGTTCTTGATCATTTCAAAATATTTACTGACAAAATTATAAATATTTACAATAGTTCACCCAAAAACCAAAGAGAATTGAAAGAAGTTGCAGCAGATTTAGAGTAGGAAATATTAAAAATAAGAAGAGTTCTTGAGATACGTTGGTGTGCTTCTAGCTACAGAACAGTCAAAGCCGTTTAACGAAATTACAAATCTTTGCATAAACATTTTCTGAGGGCTTCACAAGATTCTACAAGAGATTCAAAAGATAGGTCTACATTTTTAGAAATTATTAAAAAGTTTGCATCAGATTTCGTCATAAATTTGGGATTGATGCTGGATACTTTAGAACTATTAGAACTCTCTCTTCAGTTGCAAGACAGAAATATGAATTTAGTTGAAGCTCATCATCTAATTTGCATAATAATTGCTGTATTTGAGTCTAGAATGGAAACTCCAGGAAAATATTCTGAAGCCCAATCAGTTTACAAGGCACTTGCAAGCAAGTGGTGTTAAGTGAAAGCCGAGTTACCGAGATATGTTTTTTCCAATTTTATAGAAGTCTGGCAAACAACCTGAGATGGTTGATTTTTGTGAACTCTAATGATTTTACGAGCAAAGATTATGAGGAACTTATAACGCAAGTGAAAGTTTTACGTACCAGCTACTGGTCTGATTCCCCAGATATTTTATGTGGGGAAAAAAGGATGGAAAAACTTTGTGACCATTTTAAAATAAACACTAGAGGGTGATTAAAGATTTTAGAATATATAAGTCCACTGCCGGGAGAGAAGTAAAAAACAGTTTGAAAACCTTAAATTCCATTGTGAACCGTATCCTCATATCTACTGCAGAATGTAAAAGGGGCTACTCTGCAATGAACAACATTGTAATGCCACAGAGAACCTCACTGAACACTGGCACAGAGTCCAAAAACTAATGTTCTTAAAATTAGTTGGGCCTTCACTAAAACATTTCAATCCAATAGAATACGTGAAAAGTTGGCTGGCAAATAGGCATCACACTGCTGATGATTTGAAATGCAGAGTGGCCAGTAAAAAGGAAGAAAATTTGGAAATTTTAGCCCTGTGGAGTTTTTTTGTGAATTATAGTTATATGGCCATTATTCTAGTAAGATTTAAAAAGTTTCATTATTCCGGTAAGTTTAGCATTTTGCAATTGTAAACAACAGTTTCTGCATTTTGTAAACCATACCAATACTTTTAGGGAGAGAAAAAAGAAATTGCCAAATTGCTTTAAATAAATTTAAAGAAATTTCATGATTGCATGACAGCAATATGGTACCAAAAATTAGCTATTCATAAGAAATGTCAAAATTTCAGTCTTTATTATTTATCAATTACATATATTTCAACAAAAATGTGTTTAGATGGGCAGTAATTAAATAAAATGTGCAGTTTAAAGAACACAAAAATATCAAACTGAACAACATAAAGCAACACCTCCCCCACCATGTATTTTTCATAGAACACAATTACTGAGAAATAATTTTTATCATTTCGGTACATCACTAATTCACGGTACAATTTCCCATAATATTTTTAGAGCTCTGGTACTTTTTTCTCTAGAAAGTAAGCACTGCAATAGCTAATATATTATACCACAGCTATTATTCTGAAACATGTGTTCAATTTTTTTTTTTAAATTCAATTTATCTGACTTGAAAGCATTCCAATTTGGCGCTAGATGGCATGTTAAGTTAGCATAACAGAGTTTCTGTCTGGAAGCAATGAAATCTCTTATTTTTGTCTCATTTTTCTAATGATCTGAGCCAAATAGAAATCAATAAATAGGGGCAAAAGTGAGACCGGATTCTTGTCTCCTACAGATCATCTTAAATTCTAATGTATATTCATTTTTTGAAGAGAAAATGTGTACATTAGCTGAGAACCACTGAATTTGAACTATAGAAACTCCTCCCACCTACTGAACTCCACCCCAAATAACATAATAGGTTAAAATGTAACAGCACATATTTCATTCCATTTCTTGTATCACTGTTGTATTTTCTACATTGTGCTCCATGAGAAACCCATAGAGCACAATGTAGAATAAAGAACTATTTCTCCTGTTTCATTTAAAGTTGCTGCAATCACAAACTGCAGTGATTGAAAGTTTGCACCAATTGCGCCGAACTGCAGAACTTTTGTTATCTTGCTCTAAACTGCTGCAAATTACCAAAAAAATTTATATTTGTACCCAACTGCGCCAAAACGGCAATCCGCAGCAAAAACTGCCTAGCGAGAAAAATATTTTCACTGCAAAAAATGCCGTTTTAAACGGCAAATCGAATAACGCTTTTTTAAGGTCTACTCGTAATTTGGTTAAACATATAATGACGCTTAATCAACACATACCGCCAATCCCAACATTTTGGAATGATTTTCATCTACCTTCTAATTCATTGTTTTTTCAGCATAAGTGACGAATAGGTTTCACAATGTAGGTGGAGCTTATGGAGGAGGAGGAGTTTTGTTGTAATCACATAGTATGTAGGAGAAACGATGCTGTACGTTATGAAATCCTGATGAAGATTGTTTACAGGTGGTTTGGTGGTCTTTCGGAGTGTTGTGCAATTGAGATTGTTTATATGTCGTTCCCTGCTCTTTGGGATGGCGCAGTTATTTCGTTCCGGGCAAAGTGCGCGATTACGTAAATACAGCGTTAGGTCAGTTGTTAGCTATTTCGTTGATATGGTGGACGACTGAAAATGGCTCTCCTGTGTCAGGATACAATCTTTCTGTTTCTAAAGGATTCTTAGGTATTCAGAGATGCCAACTTTTACGGATTTTCCGTAGTTTGTATACGGATTTTCACTCCATATTATGGTTTTACAGAAGTCACTTAAAAAACCACAGAAAAGCCCACGCAAGATCCCTTCACGCAATTTTCTACTTTTTACCGTCTTTTGGTTGAAAAAACTCACTTTTCAGATAGTCCCTTATACGTCTTTGATGCTCTGACTTTCCCCGCCAACGGAGGCGGAGTTTTGTCACATGATCAGGGCTGCCAGACCTGCGCCAATTGTGCCAACCCGCCCCAAAACGTTGTTCTTGCGCCATTCTGCAAAAATATCATGATTTTGATGAAATCTGCGTCAATTTTGCGCCAAAAGTTAAAATTTACCGGTCATCGATATTTTAGCGTAATCTTATGATATTCGAAATCTATTCAGCAGTTAATTCGTACGTGAGATTCTTTCGCGGACTCACAAAGTTCCCTCCTTTTATTTTTTTTTATTTTTTTCCCCCGGGGTATTAGTGGGGGGGGGGGGGTGTCGTATTCCATCAGGGGATGTTGTTTTGTCTTTTTAAACATTCGTAAGCGGAAGTTGAATGGGGTGCAGATTTTTCCCGTAATTATACTTTCTCTCGCGATGTTGCTTCTGTTCAGTATTGTTGTTAAATATAATTTCATTGCATAATTTCAGCTTGAAATTGTAGGCAACAATTTTCGAAAACAGAAGTTAGGCCGCCCGAAAATTTCCCTGTAATCTTCGGCCACGAGATTCTTACGCTGATTCGAGGAATTCCATCTTTTTTGTTATCATTTGGACCATGCACAAGATCAATGCACAACTGAACTGAAATTATTATCTTCCTCGAAGGACGGAATTTCATCCTTCGAAAACGGAAAGTAGACGGGGGTAAGATTTCTCTTGTAATCGCAACTTTTTTTTTCTTGTGATGTTTCCTTTACCCAGTATATTTAGACATCATTTTATTCCATAAATGTTTGTATTTCAGTTTGAAAATGTTTGATACATTTTCGAAAACGGAAGTCGGACGGAGTGAAGATTTCTTCCGTAATTGTATTTTTTTCCCCCACGATGTTCCTACTCCTATGTAGTTGTTAAACGTCATAACCCTCATAAACGTGTGTGCATTTTAGCTTGATAAGGGTGGGGTAAATTTCCAAAAATGGAAGTGACGAAGTTCCGAAATTTGTAAGAATTTATGCATGGTGTTAAAAAAAAAAAAAAGTATTCATTCTCTGAAAATTACACTATTTATCTAAAATAGTGAAAGCTCTGATATCAGAATTCATGCTTCTCAGGCTGAAAGTTCTTTAAGCATGATGGATGAAATTGTCATCTGAGGGAATAAAAAAAAATGAAAAAGGAAAGAAAAGTAACAAAGGAAAATGGTAAGGGAAGACTATCAGCAGAAAAAAAAGTAAACAGTGGATGCTGTGCTGTCGCAGAGTCAACAAAAGACAAATATGGCCGTGGAACTTGCTGAGAAGAAAGTAGGGTTCTTAATAGCGGACATTCTAAATAATGGATGCAGGTACACTTAAAGTACAATGTAACAGACAATTTGATTTCAATTCTAGGAATTCCTAGGGGGTGTGATTCACCCAAACTCGCAAAATTTTCCTTTTTGTTATTTTACCTTTTCTCATTCTCTATCTTAACCATTTTGTTCCTGGCGCCTAGTGAATTTTAAGGTGCTAAGTGCTATGTACCCTGGGTAAGTGGCCGAAATTGCTGGAAAAAAGATTAGCGTTTGTGCTCACCAGACTGTCCTACTCTCTCTTTGCATACTTACATCTGGCCAGGAGAAACTGCTTTCTAGCTCTTCAGGTGCTCCCAATGGGGTGAGACCTCAGAAACGGGGACCAGCGCCCAAGGCCGACTAATTCGGGAATGGTAATCAGATTAAAACACATACAAACACAATTCAGGTGTTGGTGGAAGGGACTGACCTTTTGTTGTTTAGCAAGGTCTAAGTCAGTTTTCAGGGATTAATTTCAAGTCCAGATTACTAGAAATCATATTTGTTTGCAGCAATCGTGTAGGTTTTTCTCATCAAGCAAGCTGTGAAGCAAAGATTTCTCAAACATCGATTTAAAATGTCGCGCAAACGTAAGCGCTTGACTCTAATAGAAAAAGTTGAAATAGTGGAGGTGAGTGAAAAGGAAAGATTAAGTGTGCATGTTTCAGAAAATAAACTGGGCATTGGAGAAACGCAAGTGAGTGAAATCTTGAAGTCGTGGCAAGATTGTAATGGCAACCAGAAAATTAAGAGAGCTTTGCCTAAAACTGATGTTTAGCTGTGGAGACTCTTACCTATGAATGGTTTTGCCGCACTAGAGCCAACAACATTCCTTTATCAGACTTTTTAATTCGTCAAAAGACTTAAGAAATCGCAAATGAATTAGGATTCACAGAATTAAAAACTTCAGGCAGCTGGCTAGAAATTCAGAAAACAAAATTTAGAAAACAAAATCTCACAAGAATGTAATAGACAAACAACAATACTGATTATTTTACTTCTTGGGTTTTGATGGATATTTTTTTCAATAAAGGTTAGTACAAGTTTGCTCTATGTGAGAATAATTGGCAGTAAAACACATAACACACAAAATATTAGAATAATTCTTGATGTCAACATATCACGCTTAAGTTACGTAAAAATTACAAGTGGTGGGACTTTTCGGTAGTGACTTCTACCTTCATCAGCCATGGAATGAAACACGTGGTATTAGCGTCAGTTGTTGCCAGATTTCAAAATAGCTTTCCAAATGATAGGTATGTTAAAAGGTGCATCTGTATTTACAGGTGTTAGGAGTAAGGAAGATTTCAATGCTTTCGCGGTACCCGAGGGCTTTCCGAGTGCTGAACGGAGCGATGCGTGGAACATTTTGCCAATCGGGAATTGCGGATGTATCGCTGATGGTTAAAATTGAAAGGGAGGTGGAAGGGTTGCCTTTCGTAACATCAGTGATATGTTCCACCAATCGCCGGTTGGTGCTTTGGTAAGTACTACCAATATAGTGGGTAATGCCTGTGGAAGTGTTGACATGGATAGAGTAGATCCTTGTAACTCTAGGGGTTTATTGGGATCTCTGTCTTTAAGGATAAGGTTAAGAAGATGTGGAGGTGGTTTAACAGCAATCCTGTAGTCAAAAGACTTGAAAATGGAGCAAACTTTGTGAGTGAAGGCCAGGCTAAAGGGCAAAGTGCCCACAAACTGATGAGTGGTGGAAAGTGCAGGCAGTAAACTGGTAGATCTATTTTGTGAATCAAATTTCTTAATTAGCCTATGTATTAAGAGGAGTGGAAAGCCATGCAATTTGCCAATGTAATCTTGTAATCTTATGGGCCGCTAATTTAATTTTTACCGGCTCATAAAGAGCATGCATGTGTAGTTACAAATGGATAAGCATAAAAGTATAGTACCTGCATGCATTCACGATACAATGATGTAGAGTAAGAGCAGAAGAATATAAATTACTGTACCTAAGATAAAGTGATAACATTTTAAACTCATTTCTTTTATAGTCAACTTTTTTAAGTCTACTTTATAGCATGCTATACATTCATGGAAATAGCAGTGACCTTCAGTATGTAAAACACAGGTAGATTTTAACACCAGATTTTTTGGAAAAATAGTGGCTTGTTTTTCAAAAAATATGGTAATTAAATTCGGAAAAGCATTGAAAAGTATTTTAAAATGTAAAAAGGAAGCTTTAAATTGCATTGCAGAGTGACGCCTTACCACCATCTCATCCCCATTCCACTCTATGGAGCATTTTCCAATATTGCAGCACATTTGTTTCCACAAGTGACTGTATGTGAGAGGCTGAGTTCTTTATTGCCTTTCTTGGTCATGCATGCCTGGTGGTATTTTGTTTGTTCTCTTTCAATTATTAGGTCACCTTTTTTTTGTAACTTATTTCAATTTTATTGAGGTATGTGACCAAAGAGATACAGTGTTCTGGAGCTAATGGGTAACAGCTATGTGTTAAGTATTGACAACATTTTGTATCACGAAAAAAAGTTGTATTTTGTCAACTTGGGAGATCTATTGTGCAGTGAGTTTTTGTGAATCCCAGGTTCAGAGATATGTATCAAACATTAGAATTTGTAGATATTATTGTTAAGTATCTATACAACTTTTTTTTTTAGACCTTTTTAAAAGTAGAGGAAGGATTACAAAGTGTTGGAAAATTGCCAGATGATGATAAAATGGCCAATCAGCTAGCTCCAGGTAAGTGAATTTTGACTCTTTTTCTGTTTATCCACAAAAACTTTTAAGTTTGTCTATACTTGGGAATAATTAGATAATAATATGTAATTATTTGTACTTGTAATTAAATAGTTATGTTCATAAATAATGCAACTAAGCATGTTATGTTTTGGCATAGCAATCCTGTATTCAACTGTTAGCAAGTAGTAAATTCCTCAGAAAACTTGAAAATTTTATCACCATGGAATGACACAATTATACAGTTTCCACATCCCACCCCCTCCCGAGAAGTTCTGCTTTCCCCCTTCGGATCCACGTTTCCTGAAAATTTCCCTAGTGCCTCTGCTATTTTACCTCCAAAAGTTGCCAAGAATTTCTTCAGCGGCTTTATTGCCATGTTTTTGGGGTGATGGAAATATTTTGTTTTTCTTCAGTGGTGTACTTGCGGTAGCTGATAACAAACATCACCAGTGCAGCTATTAGTCAATCACGAAGTCAGGATTCGTCCATTTAGCACATAATTTAGCAGGGTTTCTAAAGCTTTTGTCTTAGTTTTTCACACAAAAGAACGTTTATATTGAATTTGACTTTTATGACGATGGCTGCAGTGAGAACCGATATTGTCTGCCACCTTAAAGACAATGTTAAAACGATCGGAAAAGGTATTAAAAATGCTTGGAAGTGGAAGTGGTTGGAGGGCATCAGCAAGACTGCACAAAAAGAAACAATCGAAGAATTTAGCTGCGAAAGAAGAGAAAAAGAAATGACTACAATTAAAGAAAGAAAAGGCATTGACAAAGAAAAAGCTGCCAAAAAAAGTGTCTAGAGATGCTTCAAAACAGCACACTCCAGTATTTGAGTGTCCTAAAAAAGCTTCTAGTAATAAAGCCTGATCATCAACTATTGAAAACATAGTTGTCCTAGAAAAAAGCTGCCAGTAATGAAGCATCATTCTCAAAAATCCAAATTCCAGTCATATCAGAACAGAATTTGATAAACATTGATCATAAAAAAAAAAAAGGGAAAAGGGACTTTTAGAATTAAGTAGTTATAGAATTACATTCAAAGAAAAAAATGCAAAAGAGCTAATAAGGAAAGAAGTGGGGGTATGCTCACTGTAAAGAGTATGTTTGAAAAGATGATGCAAAAGAAAAATGGAATATAGTGTTTTTCAATCATAAATGCAAGCTTGTAATAAATATATACAATATATTGACAAGTCACCAGACACCCCTTCAAAAGAAAATGAGTGGATCCGCTGCATTGTTAAGATGTGCGGTACAGCTGCAAATGGTATAAAAACAAGCCTGCAACTGGCCGAGGTCATATTGCACTGTGAGGTTGAGTGAAAGTGTCATGGCGGGAGAGAACTGATTTTGAGAAAGGAAAGACTGTTGGGTGTTATATTAGTGGGTTGTCCATAAGAGAAACTGAGAGGCGTTTGAACATACTCAAGTCAACTGTTTTGGGTGTACTGAATAAGTGGAAGACACATGGTGTGCCTGAAGCAGTAAAACGTACCGGCAGATTAAAGAAAATCAGTGATAGAGGACGTCGAAGCCCCAGGAGGGTTGTTACAGCTAATCGACGGAATACTGCACATGACCTCAGTGTACAGGTGAGTAAAAATGTGGAACCTCGGTATGTACATGTACCATTCGCAGATAATTTCATTCCATGGGTTACTGTGGTTGTGCGGCTGCTCATAAACTTTTTATCTCCACTCAGAATGCTACTTATCGTTTAGCATGGTGTAAACAACATATATCATGGACCGTAGATCAATGGAAACGGGAGAACACTATTTACCACAGTGTACTGTTCCTACGGTAAAGTTTGGAGCTGGCAGTGTACTCGTGTGGGGGTATTTTTCGTGGTATGGTCGCAGCCCATTGGTTATCGTGGACAAACCTGTTAACCAGCACATCTACCTCGATATTCTGGACGATTGTGCCTTACCAACTTTGTGGCAATACTATGGAGCCTAGCCTTGTTGGTACGAGTTGGATAATGCACCAAGCCGTAAAGCAAGGACTGTTATGGTGCGGTTTGATGATAATTCCATATCACGTGTAGACTGGCCAGCACAGAGCCCTGATCTTAATCCCATAGAGTACCTATGGGATGAATTAGAGTGCCGCATAAGAAGTTCGGAACCAAGGCCTACTATTAAGCAACAGTTAGCAGCAGCATTATGTACTGAATGCAAGCGCATACGTATCGCTATGTTCCAAAACCTTGTCGAAAGCATGTCTCGAAGGGTCAGTGCACACATTAAGGCCAAAGGTGGACTGACAGGGTGCTAACGTATGTCAATAAATGCTATGTTGTGTTTCTCTTCTGGGTGTCCAATGACTTCTGTCAATATAGTGTATATTCTATGCACATATTAGTACACACATATACATTCTTATTCAATAATTTTTTTGTTTAAAATAACACCGCATATATTTCCCTCTTTTTTTCTGTGTTTGCCATTTTCATCCCTGTACGTTACTGCTGTGCCAAAAAATAATAAGCTTTGTATTCCTGCCATTTATTTATTGACCTGTATGATAATTTGGCTGATTTTTTTTCTCATAATACTATTTCGAATTTAGGTAGAAGCTATAAATTTTCATACAAAAAACAGTGGTTTTATTTTCATATTGTTAGGGGTTATGCAATTGAAATACTTTGGAAGACTAAACTGAAAAAATAATAAAACCCAACTGACTAAAAAAATTCTAACCATTCACATTCTTGGCGAGTTTTGTGGTTTGCCCTCAAAATTTATGGAAATTCTGCATATTTTGCGATACTTTTATGGATTGCATTCTTGAAATTTTTTTTAGTTGTTTTTGTTTTTATTTTTCAAGTTGTGTGATTTTGTGGCCCCATGAACCACTGCACCTGTAAATGGCCCTATATACACTATGTGGACAAAAGTTACTGAATACCCCCATGCAGGCCCAGTGGTATGCTCCTGCAGCAGACATGTGGTCGATAAGGTAAAAAAGTGGCAACAGGAGTACTCTCAGGTCAATCGCTGGTAAAATGGCTTAGCAGGAGAGAGCTCTTTGAGTGTGAAAAGTGCGTTATAATGGGCTGCTCAATTGAAGGTATGAGAATGAGATGTATTGCTGATGTCAAATAGGTCACTAAATTGACTGTGGGCTTTGTCATGAACAAGTAGAAGTTGGGACATTGCACGGATTCACCTCGCCCTGGAAGACCCACAAAACTGCAACCCAGAAAGCGCAGAGGGAGATCCGGAAAACCAGGTCTCGACCAATGCACACCATAGCACATGAGTTCCAGATGGCCACAATTATTATGGTCCAGAGTTTGCCGGAAAAAAAATATTTAAAGGAGTATTTTTACTCCTTTAAAAAAATTTAGGGAGTAATTTTTAAAAATGGGGAGTGTTTTAGAAAGTTTAACAAATGCAATAAAAACTTACAAAAATGCTGGGCGATTATGAAAAATCAATTCATATTTTTTCATATTAAAGTATTTTACTACCACTCAATGTATTTAGAATTTCGATCCGTTTTGCTTTTTGTTATAGTAATAAATATAATATTCACATTTTAAAATAATAACATTAAATTTATCATGTTTCCCAATGACCACATGCAACATGCATACATACATACATACATACATACATACATACATACATACATACATACATACATATCACTAAGCTGTTCTCTGAGATTCAGAGGTTAGCTCCAAAAAGAAATACAAACTACCAGATATTTTTACTTACTGTTGTCGTATCAAACTTCTCCATTTACAGCGATCTTGACATACAATTCGGGCTTCACTGATATCCATTACATGCCGTACACAAGATCTTTTATACTTCATACTCATAATCTTTTTCTCACGCAGACACTCCTGAATCTGATCCACCCGTGTCTTCCTTGGCCTTCCTCTGCCTTTCCTTCCTGCCACTTGGGCTAAAAAGATTTTCTTAGTAAGCATCTCATCACTCATTCTTTCAACATGGCCAAACCACCGAAGCATATTGGTCTCCACCTTGCTAACAACATTTTGCTTCACATCACACAATTGCAACACATTTTCATTCCTCACACAATCAGACCATGTCTTGCCACAAATCCCCCGTAAGTAACACATTTCTCCAGCACACAAACAACTCCTATGTTTCTTCTGCAGTAGCCAGGTTTCACTGCCATACATCAGAGTAGGAACAATTACACTTTCATACACAGCGATGCGGGGCCCTCTAGAGAAATCATTCCTGTGAAAACTTTCCAGAACAGCTATGACTTTCAATGAAGAATTCACTCGCCTACTAATTTCACCATCCAATTTGTTCTCTCTGTCAAACATCCTTCCTAAATACACAAACTCACTCACCTGGTCAATCACAGTGCCATTAATACTCACATTACATTCAGTGCTACCCGTTCCTCTCTCAAACACCATAACTTTGATTTTTCCCTTATTTATACTCAGTTTGAATTTCATGCAAACTTCGTGCATCAGTGACAACATAGTCTGCAAATCACTTTTGCTCTCTGCCAACAGGACAGTGTCATTAGCATACAGCAATCTGCACACACGGATATCACCAAGACATAAACCACTATTATCTGTTTTGGCATCATGCATGCATGCGTCCATAAATATATTAAACAGCCATGGTGACATTACACAACCGTGTCTAAATCTTGCACCAATAGAAAACCATTTTGATGAAACACTATTCATTCGTACACAAGCTTTACTACCAGCATACATGACTTTAACACTATTAAGTAGATTCCCAGTAACACCATATTCATTCAATACCTTCCACAAAAGTGTCCTATTTAAAACTCAGTCGTAAGCTTTCTCTAAATCTGTGAAGGTAGCAAAAGCTTTCTTCCCAACAGCCAGATACTTTTCAATCATCGTGCGTAATGCAAAAATCTGGTTAGTGCAGCCTTTACCAGGCATAAAACCACTGTGAACATCCCACACTTTCTCTGATGTAAGACCCCGTACTTTTTCAATAAAAATCTTACCAAACACTTTCCGTGGCACACTTAGTAGGTTAATACCACGATAGTTCTTGCATTCAGTATGATCACCTTTTCCCTTATACAAGGGAACAATAATAGCATCCTTCCAATCCCGAGGAACCATTCCTAACTCCCAGCACAACTGGCAAATTTCAGTTAACCAGTCAATTACAGAGTCACCACCATATTTCAACATCTCGGCAGTTATGGCACCAACTCCCAGTGCCTTACCATTCTGAAGAGATTTTAGAGCTTTACACACTTCTTTTCTTGAGATCCCTCCTGTGTTTCCATCCCTCATTGTGACATCATCTGCATCTGTCGCAGAACCACCTTTGCTTTCCTGACCACATGCAACAACAATGTGTTTATGAAGTGAAGACATTGCAGTTTTAAGATTCTTATAGACACATACATGAGATTCTTCTGCAGATTCACGGAATTCCGATTTTTTTTTTTTTTTTTTTTTTTTTTAATCATTCGGGTCATTCTCACAATTGATGTAGAACTGAAGAGAATTTTTTCGGGGAGGAGGCATCGTTTCCCGTCTGCGAACAGTATTTTGTCTTTCAAAACTTTTGAAAACAGAAATTAAAGTGAGTGAAGATTTCCCCCGTAATTGTAATTTGTCTTCTTTCATAATGTTGTCTGTGTCTAGTATTGTTGTTAAATATCTTTTTGTTGCATAAATGTTTGTATTCTAGCATAAAACTGCAGGCAACGATTTCCGAAAATGGAAGTTCAGATGGTGCAAAGATTTTTTTTGTAGTATTCAGGCATGAGATTGTTTCGTGGATTCGAAGAATGCCGCCACTTCCGTTATCATTTTGGACATACTCAAGATCAGTGCACAATTGAACAGAAATTTTGGGTGAATGGTGAATGAGGGGGAATCGCTTTCTGTTTGAGAAAGGAATTCCGTCCTTCGAAACTTTTGGAAACAAAAGTAAGAGAGAGTAAAGATTTCTTCCATAATCGTTTTTTTTTTTTTCTCGCGATGTTTCTTTTGCTCAGTATTTTTCTTAAATAACCTTTTATTTCACAAATACTACATTTCAGCTTATAAAACGGGAGAAAAAAGTTTTCGAGAATGGAAGTCAGAGGAGGTGAAGATTTCTCCGGTGATTATATTTTTTTCATTCCGCGATGTTCTCAGTATCCTGTGTAGTTGTTAAATGTTACTTTCCCCCATAAATGTTTGCAAGTAAGCTTGATAAGGGAGGGAAAATTTTCCAAAAAAAAAAAAAAAAAAAAAATGGAACTAAGTTTGAAAATTTGTTAGAATTGATGCATGGTGTTCAAAAGTATTCATATTCTGCAAGTTACACCATTTATCTAAAGTTGTGAAAGCTTTGATATCATGCATTCATGGTCCTTAGGCTGAAAGTTCTTTCAGCATGATGGGTAAATTATTGTCATCTGAGGGAGTAAAAGGAGAAAAAAAGAAGAAAAGTGACGAGGAAATGGGAAGGGAATGATATCAACAAAGAGCGCGAGAAAGAAAAGCTAAGCAAAGATTGCTGTGCAGCTGCCACATGTTCTAATTTGTCATCCGGTTAAAAAGTTCAGCTTTTTTGTCCCTTGATCGGTCTCGTGTATGTAGACATTAAAGCACTTTCGAGATTCTTATAGACATCTAAAAATATCTAATAAACTTCACAGCAAGTTCCACAGCCACATTTGTCTTTTGTTGACTCTGCAGCTGCACAGCATCCAGTGCTTAAATTTTCATTTTGCTGATATCTTTGTTTCCCTTCCCATTTCTTTATTGTCGCTTTTTTTTTTATGCCCTTGGATGACAATTTTATCCACCATGATGAAAGAACTTTCAGTCTGAGGACCATGAATGCATGATAGCTTTCACTATTTTAGATAAAAGATAAATATAAATTCTGGTTAAAAACATCTATAGCGGAGGCCAAAGCTGTTCTTAAATTTACGTGCATACTAATATAATATTTACAAAGGTTGCTTACCTCTTTTCACATTTTTCTACACGTTACATTCTTTCTACCCGTCATGCTTGGTCTTGGCTCCCGGTGCAGTGTTCCATTTTTGGTTTTCAGGTTCTTTCAAAAGCTTTACCAACACTCAAGTTCATGAAATGCATTGTTGTCCAGGTTGCAAAAATTGTATCCTCCCCCTTCCCACCCTTCCCACAATCTTGTAAAACCTAACTTTCGTTGCTAAAAAACCACCAATTGTTGAACACAAAATCTTTTGATATTATAGACAACTACGAAAATGCTTATTTACAAACATACAAATTCTGAACAAAAAAATTAAAAACCTATATACAAATATTTACACACAATTCATTCCTTGGATTCCTCAACACCTCACGAACAACCAACCATACCCCAAGCCACTCCCAAGCAGATTGCCTCTAGTACTTTCAACCCCCTACTGGGTTATCTTCAGGAGGTGTTTTCTCTTCTGCCACTGCAGCGAGAGTGAGTGATACGCCCAGCTTCTTTGCCCCGTCCCATCGTCATCCACGAAACGCTTCCACCGTGGCTCCATCTGTCATTGACTTTAGTGAACTCTTCATTTTCTCTTTCCCTTTCTGTGTTTTTGGTTTTTTTGGTCAATTTTTATTAATTCCTTCCATTTCTCATTAAGCATATTAGGATCGTTACTATTACATACTCGGTATCTATTTTTTTCAATTAATACAGTTTCTGCAATACGTAGGTGTCTTTCATTGCGACATGTTTTTATTATTTTTACTTCTTCAAAATTCGGATATGTCTGGTTATCTAGGCAGTACTGTATCACTGCTGTATTTGCTTCTTTTTTTGCCAATTTTTAACATGCTGTTGTAATCGACGTTTTAGCTGATTTTTCCTACTTCCAATATATGACATTGGTGGGATTCCATTTATCGGTATTTCATACACATCAGCTTTTTCCAAGATACTGCATTTTCCAGTGTTATTAATTATCATATCTCCAATAGTCATTACTCTGGTTCCCATCTGAATTCCATATTTATTGCATAATTTATTGATTTCCATAGAGATTCGTGGTAGGTAAGGTGTTGCTCCGACATATTGTAATTGTTTTTTTCCGTAAGGTGAATAAATAGTCTGCATCTTTACTTGTACTTCATAAATTCATTTATTTATCTTCTGTGGAGGGTATCCGTAGTTGTATGTGATTTCTTTAATATAATTTATTTCTTCATTACGAAATTCTTCTGTAGAGGAATGTGTGGTAGCTCTTTTAATTAATGTTTTTATGCTATTACATTTCTGTGTGTAAGGGTGTGTTGAGTTATATGGTATCAGAACTGGGACATATGTTTGTTTTCTGTGTACCTTGTACTGCAGTTGGTTATTTTGCTTAAAGATCTTGACATCCAAGTAAGGTAAGATATTTTCTTCTTCATGTTCTACTGTCAATTTTATTGTGGGATAGACATTACTAAGTTCTTGAGTAAAAGATTCCAGCTCTTCAATTTTCATTCTGGTCATAATGAAGATATCATCAACGTATCTACAGTAAACCAATGGTGGTTCATCCAATGTACTGATAATTTGTTCTTCTATGCTGTTCATAATTACTTCTGCAAAAAGGTTTGACAAAGGAGACCCATTGGGCCACCAAAATTTTGTTTGTATATTTGGTGGCCCAATGGGTCTCCTTTGTCAAACCTTTATTTCAAACGTGAAATAAAGGTTTGAAACGTGAAATACAAGTATTTCACGTACAAGTATTTTTGGAATAAAATGATATATAACAACAATACTGGACAAAGGCAACATCGCAGGAAAACGAAATTACGATTAGGGAAACAATCTTTATTTCGTTTACTTCCGTTTTTGAAAGACGGAATAACGTCCCAATGAGTATTTTTATGCGCTGGTAAAATTCTTCGATGCATAGTTATACACGTTTCTCGATACGCATTTTATGCGTTGATGTGTATTTTGTGAGTTTCTCAATATGTATATTTATGCGTTTCTCGTGCATGTTTTTACGCGTTGATATGTATTTTACGTGTTTTTCGATGCACATTTTTACGTGTGAAAAGAAAAATTCCTGATGCATATTTTTATGCTTTGGTAACATTTTCATGCGTAAACACACTTTTTTGCCGCTCCGGTGGCGCAGTGGTCTAAGGCGCTGGCCTCTGATCATTCGTCCGTAAGAGGTCCGGGTTCGAATCCCGGTCAGGCATGGATGTTGTGTTTGTCTTACGGCACTGGCTCTCTCCCTTCCCTGGAACCAGTGACCCTAAATTAGGGACGGGCGACTGCTTATAGCCCATTGAGTTGCTCACGGTGGTCGTTAAACCTCCAATAAAAAAAAAAAAAAAAAAACACTTTTCAATGCACACAAGACGCGTAATTACGCATTTTGGCAAACTCTGTTATGGTCTCCATTAAGACACTTAGTAGAGAGGCCCATGCACTCGGTTATCGTGGCCGAGCAGCCGTCCATGAACATCTCTTCCTAAAGACAGCCATGGCCGCCCCGGTGGCGCAGTGGTCTAAGGCGCTGGCCTCTGATCATTCGTCCGTAAGGGGTCCGGGTTCGAATCCCGGTCGGGCATGGATGTTGTGTTTGTGTTACGGCACTGGCTCTCTCCCTTCTCTGGAACCAGTGACCCTAAATTAGGGACGGGCGACTGCTTATAGCCCATTGAGTTGCTCACGGTGGTCGTTAAACCTCCAATAAAAAAAAAAAAAAAAAACACTTTTCAATGCCAAAATGCGTAATTACGCATTTTGGCAAACTCTGTTATGGTCTCCATTAAGACACTTAGTAGAGAGGCCCACGCACTCGGTTATCGTGGCCGAGCAGCCGTCCATGAACATCTCTTCCTAAAGACAGCCATGGCCGCCCCGGTGGCGCAGTGGTCTAAGGCGCTGGCCTCTGATCATTCGTTGGTAAGGGGTCCGGGTTCGAATCCCGGTCAGGCATGGATGTTGTGTTTGTCTTACGGCGCTGGTTCTCTCCCTTCCCTGGAACCAGTGACCCTAAATTAGGGACGGGCGACTGCTTATAGCCCATTGAGTTGCTCACGGTGGTCGTTAAACCTCCAATAAAAAAAAAAAAAAAAAAAAGACAGCCATGTGGCTACGATGGTGTCACAGCACAAAAATTGGATATTGGATCAGTTGTGGTTAGTGTTATGCAGTAACGAATCCCGTTTCATATTCGATCAGATGAATGTGTCTGGGTTTTGCGGTTACCTTGAGAACTTCTGCTGACTGTGAAGCACAAAGGTGGTGGAGTTATGGTATGGGGCTATTTCAGCTGGTACAGTGTAGATCCAGTGGTTGTTGTTCATGGCAACACGGACTCTGTGCTGTATAGAGATATCCTGCATAACTCAATGCTCCCAACGTTGTGACAGCTCTATGGACGTGACAATTGTTTTTTCCAGGATGACAATGCCGCTTGTCACGTTTCCTGGACTACAATGGAGTGGTATAAGAAAAATCAGGTTGTGCGGAAGACCTGACCTGCTCAGAGCCCAAACCTCAATCCCACTGAACACCTATGAGATGAACTTGACACACTGGTGAGCCATTACGATATGACCATTTACCGTATATACTCGCATATAAGTCGAGAAATTTGGGACAAAATGAGAGCTTCAAAGTAATGGGGTCGACTTATGCGCGGGGTCTAAAAAAATCGTAAGTCCAAAAGTTCTTCCCGTGAGGCAAAAGCCAATCCATCCCAAAAGAAATAAAAACACCGATGCGGTATGTGAGGATCTCTGCGAACGAGAGGCCCCTTTAAATACTTATATATGATTTTTGTGTCTTTTTCGTGTGTATATGTATGTGTTCAAGTGACAGCCGTGTAAGATATCTTGTACGAGAACGAACAATTTATCCTTGCAAACTCACTGCTGGACATTTTGGTTACATTGGTCCTCAACGACGCCATTTTGCTCGAACTCGTAAGATAGTCGTTGGTTGTCAAATACATGGTGATATTCGGTACGCCTTCTTACATGCTTGGAGGCGGAACTTAAAGAACATTCGTTACGAGGTGTCAACAATGCAACCCCGAAAACGTTGGGGGGTTCGCGGAGGAAGGGAGACGAGGAGGACATTAGAGATTGGAAGGAGAGGAGAATGAGATGTCACGGTGATACACCATAATGCTTTTTTTCATTGTATGGGATATAACCCATAAAGCATGTAAATAATGTACAGTTATATATATATACCTTGAATAAATATTCGGATTTCTTGGCAAATGGATTCCTGAACTGGAGGTATTTTCCTTAAGGCCGTACTTTGTAAAGGACGAAATGAACCAAACGGGCCTGGGAACCACAGGCTCGCTAAAACATGTCACACGGTATTAATTACGAAATTGCAACCCTCCGAAAGAAAAAGAAAGAAAGAAAAACACAGAGGTGGTAGAATTACGAAATCGCGACCTTCCGAATTTCTCCGCGCTTTGAAAAGTCTCCTCTCTCCTGGCTTTGCGTATCCACAGCACAGACACAGCCGCGCATAGAAAGCTCCGCCCTTCCGACTACCAGTTGATTGCGCTGACCTTCGACGTAACAGAGCCATGCGACAGCAGGTGTTAGGTGTTGCTTGTTCTTAATCGCACATGTTTTTCTTGTTCTTAATCTCACGTGTTTTTCTTGTTCTTAATCGCACGTGTTTTTCTTGTTCTTAATCGCACGTGTTTTTCTTGTTCTTAATCGCACATGTTTTTCTTGTTCTTAATCGCACGTGTCTCGCTTCTCCTATTATGAGTGACACGGATTGTGTAAAGAAACGGATGTCCTATAACGCAGGATTCAAGTTGAAAGTGGTTTCTTTTGCAGAAAATACTAACAACTGTGCTGCTTCACGTCAATTTGGCATTAACGAAAAACTGATTCGAGATTGGCGTGAAAAAAAAACGGACTTGGTGAAAATCGCAAAAGGCGCTTGCGCCGTGGAACGACATCTTTCCCAGAGCTGGAAAGTGTCTTGAATGATTGGATTGTGGGCTGCAGACAAAATGGTTACATTGTAACGCGAACTGGTATACGTTTGCGAGCAATGAAGCTCGCAAAAGATGAAAAGTTTGCAGCCGCAAATAACACTTTTCGTGCCTCACCAGGTTGGTGCACAAGGTTCATGAACTGCTATGGGTTGTGTCTACGCCAGCGCACCAAAATTGCACAAAAGTTACCTCGTGACCTCGAAGCAAAGATAAGGGAATTTCAAAAGTATGTAATTCAAAAGAGAAAAGAGACTGTTTTTGAACTTTCCCAAATAGGGAACATGGATAAAATCGCCATGTGTTTCGACCTTCCTGGAAATAAGACGGTGAACCAAAAGGGAGAAAAAATATCTTGATCAAAACGATTGGCCACGAAAAATCCAGTTTCACGGTTGTTCTTTCCTGTTTGGTCGACGGCAGTAAGCTACCTCCGGTAATTATTTTCAAACGTAAAACTCTGCCGAAAAGCGTTGTCTTTCCGCCTGGTGTGCTCGTTCGTGCCCATGAAAAAGGATGGATGAACGAATCCGGAACAGTTGACTGGTTAAAGAATGTGTGGAACAAAAGGCCAGGCGCACTTTTGAGGAAACCTTCTCTTTTGGTGTGGGATATGTTTGTTGCACACCGTTGTGCAGAAGTGAAAAAGACTGCAGAAAATTCAAAAACAACTCTTGCTGTCATCCCAGGTGGGTTGACATCTGTCCTTCAACCACTAGATGTCTGCCTTAATAAGCCCTTCAAGGACAATGTGCGGAGGTATTGGGCAGATTGGATAAGTTCCGAATTGTTAACTGAAACGAAGGGCGGAAATCTAAAGAAGCCTGATATTGTTTTGATTGCGCGATGGGTCAAGGATGCTTGGGATGCGATACCTGCGGAAATGGTCATGAAATCATTCAAGAAATGTTGCATTAGTAACAAACTTGATGGCACAGAGGATGATGAGATTTTTTATGAGTGATGATGACAGTGATTCTGATGACACAGGCATAGATGGGAATACTGATGTTTATGATGACGCGCTGATGACAGAGAAAGACTTTTTTGAACTGTTTGGCGAGTCCGACTCGGAATCGAATTTTGAAGGGTTCAGATGAAGTTTTTGGGTATGCAAATTAAATTTAGTATTATATATATAATTTTTTTCGTTTTCAAATGTTTTTGAATAAAATCATTGAAATTTTTTTTTTCTCATTCCGGGATCGACTTATACGCGAGTTTCCGATTTCTTACGATTTTTTCCTCTGAAAGTGTGTGTGTGTGTGTGTGTGTGTGTGTGGGGGGGGGTCGACTTATACGTGAGTATATACGGTACCTAATAATCTGTAGGACCTCACTTAGCCCTCAAAACAACGGCCACTTGGTGAGGCATCGATTCCATGAGGTGGCAATAGATATCCTAGGGTATCTGGTACCATAATGTCAACAGCAGGTCCTCCAGTTCGTGTACATTTTGGGGTGGTGGTGATTTAGTGCAAACCTGTTTTACCAAGTTGAACCCCAAATGTTCGATTGGGTGCATGTCAGGTGAATTTGGAAGCCAGTTACCAGAAAGTCACCTTCATGTTTCTCAAACCACTCCTTGACAATTCTGGCAGTTTGGCATGGTGCATTATCCTGTTGGTAATGGCCATTACCAGTAGGGAACACAGTTGCCATGAATGTGTGAACTTGGTCCACAACGATTTTCAGAAACTGTCAGGGATTGTGCTATTGAGATAATGGGGCCTAAAGTGTCCCAAGAAAACATCGCCTACAGCATAACACCACCGGCCTGTTTCCGCCCAACAGTGCATCCAGGTGCCATAGCCTCTGTTGGTAATCGGCATATCTGCGCTCGGCCGTCTACGTGATGCACCAGGATTCTTGATTCATCAGCTCAGGTCACTTTCTTTAAATCGTCCACGGTCCAATCTTGATGATCTTTTGCCCATTTCACGCGTCGTTGGCGATGATGTGCAGTGAGCATGGGAACCCGACTGTGTCTTTGGCTACTCAGGCTCATGCACAGAAGGCTGCAATGAACTGTGTGCTGTGATACATTGCCCTGATCACAACTGTTGTAGCTGCGGGTGATTTGTCGCACTGCGGCCCTGCAGTTGCTGTGAACAATGCACGCAGTCAGCTCCTGTCTGGCATCAATGTGAATGAGCTGCGGATGACACACGGCTGGATAACGGTTCGTTGTTTGGCCATCTGTACACCACTTTTGATACGTACTCACTACACGGCACATGAACAACCCACAAGCAGCGCCATTTCCGAGATCGTAGTTCCATGGCACAGTACCATCACAATTTGTCCTTTATGAAACTCCGATAGATCGACAGCTTTTCCTATTCTGACTCTGAACACTCTACTAACTGAAATCCGTTCCTCGGGTTATATATATTATACTGCTTAGTGAACTTCATCTGCACCACCGTTCAGTCTCTAGGCGCTCTCATTTCTCTAGGCTGGGGGTGGTCATAATGTAATGTCTCATCGGTGTAGACCAACACGACCTTCACTGACAGAGTTGATTGAAGTACACAAGTCAGAATGGAAGAACATCCTGCTTTCTGTACTCCATGGACTCGTGGACAGTTTACCTCAATGGGTGGCTGCTGTAATCTCTGCAAATGGAGGACCTACTCGCTACTGATGTAAATACAGTACTGTTTTTCAGTTTACTTACAGTGTCCAATCACTTTTGTCCACATAGTGTATATATTTTCCTGATTACAGTTCCTTCCACTTCTGCAATTTGCATGTTGTATTATTATTTGCATTACACATGTATTCCTTTCCTTGTGTTTACTGTAATATAAATTACTACACAGCACATTTTTTTATAATTTTAATTCTGTTATTGTTAATTGTATGTACAGTAGCTAAACAGGATAGCTTGACTTCTAAAGATCCTATGCAGCTGGATTTTATTCCATTAAATGGAGGCAGTGTTCCCTCACCTGCGATTGCTTTACAGTGCCCAGAAATTGAAGGTGTTGGTATGTACATTTCCATATTCTGCATGATTACCCCCCCCTCTCTCTCTCTCTCTCTCTCTCTCTCTCTCAGAGAAATTTTATTGTACATATATGAAAATAACATTTTTAAGTTTAACAACAAAATCTTGGTGGACCTATGGGGTCACCACTGTCAACTGTATCTGCTGAAATTATGATGAGTGACATTGAGGAAAAAATAATAAGTAAACTCGAAGATCCACCACTGATATACTGCAGATATGTTGATGACATTTTTCTGTTGCCCAGGCTAAAAAATGATGGACTTGACAAAAAAGTATAGTGAAATTTATCCATCTATTGAACTGACAGTAGAACAAGAACATGACAATACTTTGGCATTTTTGGATATTTTGATTGTTAAAACAAATGATAATATGCAATACAGAGTGCATAGAAAATCTTCATATATCCCAGTACTTATACTATTTCAGTCATCGCATCAATTAACACATAAAAGAAATAGTGTTAAAACACTAATTAAAAGAAGTTTAACACACTCATCAATGGAACAGTATAAAAAAGAGGAAATTGAATATATTGAAAAAATTGCATATGATTTTGGTTACCCAAAACAGGTATTAAAAAATGGATTTATGAAGTAACTCAAGCTTACAATAATAAGGTCAAGATTGATAAAAAACTTGTAAAATATGTAGGAGCAATACCATATGTAGAAAATGTTTCAGCCGAAATTAATAAAGTTTGTGGCAAGTATGACATACAGGTAGGAAATCAGGTACTTACTGTAAAAAATTTAGTGATTAAAAATGAAAAAATCAGCCAATTAGATAGAGCAGGAATTTATGAAATCTCTATAAACCAGCAACCACCTGTGTCATATATAGGCAGCACCAAGAATAAATTAAAGTATAGATTGAACCAGCATATAAATAATTGGAATAAAAAGAAGCTAAGACAGCAGTAACCCAATACTGTATGGAAAATCAACAATGTCCAAAGTTTGAGGATATTAAAATTATTAAGAGCTGTAAAAACGAAAGGCAGTTAAGAATTGCAGAATCAGTGTTAATTGAAAAAAACAGATCAAGATTATGCAACATTAATGAGCCTAGTAACTTAAACGAACAATGGAAAGCCCTAATAAAAATAGAACAGCAGCTTAGAAAGAAAAAGGGAAAAAGAGCAGCAAGGACAATAGATGGAGCCAGAGACACAATGATTCAAAGATAGCGACTGGGGCCCGTGCCTCGATGGCTCTGCTCACTTGAGCTGTGGTGGGCGGGTGATACACACCTGCCTCCTGATGACGACAGTGGTTTGTTGAAAGTACTAGAGGATTGTGTGTGAAGGGCTGAATGAGTGTGACACTTGCAGGGGGAGTGGCAGGGGTGTTTTGAAACAGGAGCAGTTTGGTATTTGCAGTTGACAAAGGTTTAACCACCTAGGAATGTAAGGTTATGTAAATATGTACATAGTTTTTAATTGAATTGTATGAATCAGTAGTATGTGTGGTTTTTTATGGAATTGACAAGCTTTATAGTTACATCTCATAAGGCTAAAAAAAAAAAAAAAATACGATGTTTCACACCCGGAAGTAAGAATCGTAAGCAAGATGTCTGTAAACCTTGGAAGGCCAGAAACATTACGATAATTGACGTGTTGGAAGTGTGTTGTCAATGGAGATTGCCATGAACTTTAGGGTGAGTGATTGGTACTTTCTAATAGTTTTTCATTTATGAATTGCACGTAAACTATGCGCACTTTGCAGGAGTTTAATACCTTAAAAGTGCAAATATAATAATATCTTTATTAGTTTTCAAGTTATTGCATGTTACTAATCGATGTTTGGTGGGGTTTTTGCATGTTGTGCAGGAATGTTTGACTTCGTTTTGCAGTGAAACCTGATGGAATTGACCTAAGAGGAGCATATTGACATAATCCTACATTGTGGTGGATGGAGTTCAACCGCAGACATCCAGAAAGATGGCCAGTCACACATAGTGCCGTGGTGAGGCTAATCCAGAAATTTAGGTGAACAGACAGTGTGTGTGAGAAGCCAAAAGACGGTCAGCCCAAAACAACAACAAATGAGGAATCAACAACCATGATTTTGGCAGCACTTTCCAAAAGCCCACAGAAGAGCGTGCGACGTTTAGCAGAAGCATGTAGCACCAGTCAAAGCTCCATTGTGCATGTCCTTTCAAAAACAAATGGCATCCTTATAAATTGCAACTGTTACACCATTTGAGTGAGGGTATCCTGATCGCCGTCTTCAATTTTGCGAGTGGGCCGTGCAGCAACTTCAGCCTGACCCAACCTTTGCATCACAGATTCTCTTCAATGATGAGGCTGATCTTTACCTCAATGGAGAGGTTAATCGCCATAATACCTGGTACTAGTCGGACACCAATTCACATTGGATAAAGACATTAATCTATGCACTACTAGATGCGAGGTGCACCAAAAGTTATGGAGTGATGTGGAATTTGGAAGACACACATTGTGGGTCCACTATTTACTGATGACAACTTGACTGGCAACAGGTACCTCAATGTGCTGCAAGAGTCCATTCTCTTAATGTTGTTAGATGAAAATAGTGATTTTCCTTGCTTCTTTCAACAGGATGGTACTCCTCCTCATTACGTTGCAGTTCGTGCATATCTGGATGAGCAATTCCTAAATGTTAGATTGGGCGACGTGGGCCTGTTGAGTGGCTGCCCCCCGCCCCCGATTTAAGTTCGTCAGACTTCTTTATGTGGGGGTATGTGAAAAGGTGTGTGTGCACCCAATGTCAGATCTGCAGCATTTACAACAGTTGAAGGCGTGGATTACTAATGTGTGTGACAGTGTTACACCAGACATGCTGAACCATGTGCATATGAAATCGGAATGTTTGCATGTGTTTGTAGGTAGACAAGGACAGCATATTGAGCATCTGTCGTGAGGTTTGCACGTGTGTGTATCTGGACAAGGACAGAATTTTTTGTGGTTCGGTACATACCTCAAGTGAACATGTAACATTCAATAACTTGAAAACTAATTAAGATATGTAAAAAATAATAGTACCACTGTTTTTCTGACAAAATTTTCTAGAAAATATTTGGGTGGTTCCTGTTGTATGAATCACCCTGTAGTTTCTTGAAATGTACACTGGTGTTCAAAATTAAGAGAATTTGCACATTATGTCGATTTTCACAAAAAGGAAACCAAAAGTACAAATTATGCCGCCAAATAAGAATGCAAATTTGCAGTATCGAATATGTAAGCGTACACGTGGGTGTGGGAGGAGCCGTGACAGCGGAGGGCATGAAAAGCACACGTGGCTTTTCCCGCGATTAGTTCGCTCGTACTCCTCGGTGACATTCGTTGTGCTTCTTGCAGGAGTTGGTGTAATTTCATAAGCAATCGGGTAAAATGGTTTGCCACGAACGTATTGATGACGGAATGAGGTGGAGAATCGTCGGTAGATTGGAGGCATGGCAATCGCAAGTGCTGGTTACTACAGAGCTCAATGTAACGCCTAGTGTTGTCTGCAATTTGTGGAAACAGTTTAAGGACACTGGATCCATACCGAGAAGACCTGGGCAAGGTCGTCCAAGAGCCATGACGGCCAATGAAGATCATTATTTGGCACTTTCAGCGAGGCGCCACAGGACTGCTACAGCTGCACAGCTATCTCGCGAGCTGCATGCTGCCACTGGAACCCGAGTTTCAAGGGTTACTGTTTCCCAAAGGCTTCATGAGAGAGGGCTTTTTGCCAGAAGACCCGCTGTTTATGTCCCGCTCACTTCAGCACACAAGAGAGCGTGTTTAGCATGGTGCAGACATCAGCCTTGGACCAGACTTCAGCGGCGTAATGTTCTCTATACAGATGAGTCGCGATTCAGCCTGAATACAGATTCACGATGTACCTTCATCTCGAGAGAACCTGGGACCCGATACCTTTCCTCCAACATCCGAGAAAGGGACCGCTATGGCAGCAGAGGTGTCATGGTCTGGACAGACATCATGTTGGACAGCCGCACAGCTCTCCATGTGTTTGACAGAGGCTCCCTGACTGCTGAGAGGTATAGGGATGAGATCTTACAGCCCTATGTTAGACTTCAGGTGCACAGTTGGCCTTCTGTTCCTTTTTATGAACAACGCTCGTCCACATAGGGCTCACCTGGTCTATGATTATCTTGATGAAAGTGAGGATATTCGCCGGATGGATTGGCCAGCCAGATCGCCAGACCTAAACCCTATCGAACATGTGTGGGACTGGGGGGGGGGGTTGCGATCCCCCCAAACCATTCATGAGCTGAAAATTGCGTTGCTGCAGGAGTGGGACCGACTGCCACAGAGACTCATCAAGTGCTTCGTTTCCAGTATGATGTCGCGCTTTGAGAGCTGTATGACTATGAGAGGGGACCATACCCCATATTAGAGTCATTTTATGTTCGATCGTGCAACATGGATTTTGGACATTCCTGCACTGATGAGCCTTACTGACAACCATGAGCGTGTACCATGACTGTTGTATGGTATAATTTTTTCTCTTATATAACTGTGTATGCATACCAAATTTCATTAAAATGTGTCCATTAGTTTTTCAGAAATTCGACAAAATCTGCAAATTCTCTTAATTTTGAACATCACTGTATTTGCAAAACAGATTAGCAGATTAATTCCTTTAGGTTTATAAATATATGCCAATGCAATGAAAAAAATTGCCAAAGTGTTATACAGTATATTCTCCTTGCATTGGACCAGAATTTAATGATGATTAGAGATTTTATTTAGATATAAGTGCATGTTGTATATATCTTTATACTGTACTTATGTGAAGTTGAAAATAGGTTTTATCATCATACGGAACTGGAATTGAAGTGTGATCGCTGCCTCTGTGGCGCAGTGGTCTAAGCCAGTGTTCCGCAACCAGTGTGCCCTACAAGGTGAAAGGTGTGACGCGAACTTTTACCTATCATCCTATTGTAAGAAATTAATTGTAGAGTTTAATTTTTCAATTTTATCCTAGTTTCATATGCTTGTATTTCATTCTCTACCATTGCGCTGATTAAATAAGATAATGCCTGTTTATTCCTTTTTACATGCCGCAAATTTTTATGTATTCTAAGAAATTAAATGCAAATTTTTTACTCACAGTTGTTATATCATAGTTTTGCTTATTGACATATTTCTATTTTTGGCCTCTACAGCTGTGCTTTGCGGCTTCTTTGTTACACTTGCCACATGTTCTGTGTATGCTTTTCCCTAAAAGTCCCGGGATTAGCAAAACTTTCTTTGTCTTTTATTATTTTATTATATTGTTTTGATATTTGCCCCTGTTTTTTTTTTTTTAGTGCTTCTTCAACTTTATTACTTTTTTCCTGTACCGATGCACCCACCCATTGTTAGACTTTATTTTAAATAAGTCGGTATATGTGTTGCTTCTTCCCTTTGATAAGTATAGGTCCCGCGTCTTACAATTATTTCAGTTCTATCACAGTTGTGCTCTGAAGTAGTCCGAAAATTGTGATTGCTAGTCAGTCTTGCTATTTTCTATTACTATTAAACTAATGGGTCGTTTGAGACGTTCCCGACTGTATGGCCGCTTGCTGACGTTAATAAAGTGGTGATGGACTTAATTAAAGAACATTTAGAAATCTTGCAGCAGAAGTTCAAGAAATATTTTGGAGAGAGCGTTCAAGATTTCGACTGGGTTCGTGATCCATTTGTCGCGAATTCAAAACCTCTTCTGATTAATATACAAGGCGAACTCGCAGATTTAAAAGCAGACAGGACATTGAAATTAGAACTTCTCGAAGTGCTTTTAGACACATTTTGTTTGAAAATAAGGAGTGAATACCGGGCTATCTCTGAGATGGCAGTTAGTTAGTGCCATTTTCAACTACATATTTGTGTGAACTGGGCTTCTCGACGTTGACTGAAATTAAAACATCAAAGAGTGAGAGACTCAAATCCATTGATGAAAAAATGAGACTTTCATTGTCAATGATTCTGCCACAGATTAGCCGCCTGTGTGCAGCTAAGCAGGCGCAAGTATCACATTGAAGGTATGAGTAGAATTATTTACTTTAATAGTAATAGAAAAATGTATTTTCTTGTGTTTTCTACCGTGAATTAAAGTGCCTAAATTGTTAATAAATGCACGCGTCGATTTCTGTTTAATAATAATATAATAGAATAATAATAATAATTATAGGTTGATTACATTACGTATTTATATTAATAGTGTCATATCATACGTTTTTGAGGGAATTAACATTTTGGTGTGCCGTGTTGAGTCATGGATAATTTATGGTGTGCCGCGATTAGAAAAAGGTTGCGAGACACTGGTCTAAGCGATGGCCTCTGACCATTCATCAGAAATGGATCCGGGTTTGAATCCGGGTGAGGCATGGATGTTGTGTTTGTCTTATGGCACTGGCTCTTTCCCTTCCCTGGAGTCCCTGGCTCTAAATTAGGGACGGGTGACTGCTTATAGCCCATTGAGTTGCTCACAGTGGTGGTTAAACCTTCTATTTAAAAAAAAAAAGTGTGATGTTTCTGAAAAGGTTATTCATTACAATGTGTAAGACAGTCTTTTTTTTTTAGTCACTCTAATTGTTAAAAAGATTTTTGAGCCACTGTGCATTACTAATGGAAGCCTTATACTTTTCGTAAAATGCCACCATCATCTAGAAGCTGTGTGGAAGGGGTTACTAATGTGGCATAAATAGTCACACAGCTTCAGCATAAAGCTGTGTGACTAACATGTTCCTAAAGTTTTTTAAGAACAGTTGCTGGGCCTGCATATCATTTTGCATGCATGCTTGTGTGTATTTTTAGGCACATGAAAAATGTAGATCTGTTGCCCAAACAAGTCTGCAGATACTTTGTGGAGTCTGCTATGCAGGGTGGCAGCCATTCTTCCTGCTAAAGAGGGGCCAACGAAGTATTAGGTTAGTGGTCATAATTTAGTGAGCCATTAGTGGGCATAGGATATTCATATCCTAGATTATTAACTCTCTTTTTAATCCTGTAGAATATTTAATTTAATGAATCAAAATTAAGCTATAAAAGTCATTAAAACAATTTCAGACACTGAAGTACACATCAAACACATACTTCATTAGTAAGTAACATTTTCATCCAACCTGTTGGCTGTTTTCAACTCTTTTATGTAGTATTTCTTCTATTGTCACATGCCTTTTATACATGCGTGTTTGCCATAGTTGAGTGAGAAAGGCTAATTGGAGTGTGATCATCTTCCTTCTGCACTTTCACGCCTGAAAGTTACTTGTTGGTGGCATATGTATTTGATGTATACTTCTTTGCCTAAAATCTTTGTTTTTATGACATAATTTAAATTAGATATTTAAAAAAATTGAAACATGCATGATATTCTTCCTCGGATTGGCAGGGAGTACTGCACTTTTTTTTTTTGTCATAATTTGGATCGTTTTTGAGATTGATGCAGAACTGAAGAGATTTGTGCAAGAAATCTGCATTCACACACACATTTGTAGCCTTTGGGCTTGTATTTGTGTTGAAATAAATTATAAAATATCTTTTTGTGAAATAAGCAAATCTTGGCAGTACTTTATTTCATAATAAAGTTTCACCAAAACCTACGGTTTTGTTTAATGCCTTAAGCTTAGGGTTTAAAAGTTACCATATGAGCATTGCGTTTGTTCAAGAGAATGCCCATGACAGATGCAGTTTGTAAAATGAGCATTTAGTCAGCAGTTCAGGATAGATTTCATTTTCTAATGAAATCTGCATGAAATTGCTTAGTTGTTCAGAGTTGAAGATGTATTCTTCTCATAATACGTGGTAAATACGTCATGATATTTAACACAGCAATCTGACATCGCCGAATCGATTGTAATTACTGTTTCACTTGTGAATTAAATCACATCAGAAAACTTGAAAATTTCATCGCCATGGAGAGGGAATTTTCAGGCGATGAAATTTTCAAGTTTTCTGATGTGATTTAATTCACGTGTGAAACAGTAATTACAATCGATTCGGTGATGTTAGATTGCTGTGTTAATTATCTTGCTTAGTTGTTTTATCCCTTTTGAAGGTAAGGGTTTTGGTGTCAAGGGGTAAGCATTGTTTTCTTTCTCACCCTCCCCTCCAAAGGGGGGGGATCTGATAAGTGCAGTCTTGAAACTTGAAAGCTGTAAAATTTTAGGCTGGATTGAGCTTGCTAATTCGGTCTAAAGTTTCTGCACTTCAGAATGCTGAGGACCTCCCCTCCCTTCCATTTTGCTCTTTAGTGACCTAATGTATTATATAACATGTGGTATGTGAGACTTCAGTTGTCTCTATTTAGGTATGTTAACAAGGTGTCTACAAATCTGTGGCAATAGTAAGTGCTCTGTAACTGTTGTTTCCTGGACCTGGTCAAGTCTGTTTTGTGGAGACAGCAATCATGTATTCAAATCAGAAAAGCTTTAGTGCTTAACAGAACTATTTAAACTGAAATTTTGGGATATATTGTGTTATTTCTGAAAGCTCAGTGGGGCTACCAATTATTTATTTATTTTGATGAGTAGGTCTCAATGAAGTAAGATTAAGTACCTGTAAGGCGTTCATATTATGTGTAGAAAGCAGGCTTTAGACTATAAAATAAAGTCCAGTGAATGAAATAATTTTGAAAGCAAAACGGGTCTAAAAATTAGATTGGAATTATAGTGGTTCAGTGATGCTGTCTAGTGAAGAAATGCATATCCAAGCATAGCTTTTGCAAACAAGTTGCTGCAGGTTCATTAGAACAGCAAGAGAGAGAGAGAGAGAGAGAGAGAGAGAGAGAGAGAGAGAGAGAGAGAGAGAGAGAAATAATAAATTATTGTGGATCTGTTTTTAGCACATTACATTTCAAATGATAAAATAGATATTTTTTTACTGGTCAAAATTTTGTTGTATCTGCTGGAATTTTGAATTTATTCAGCATTTTAAAGAACAGATAAGAATGCAAGAGGTATCCTGTTTGTACTTTACTTATAATGTTTTAAAATTTTGGAAAAAAATTCTGGCCTTCATTCTTAGTTAGATTTTTTGTGATTTCATCAGCTGTTCCTTCTGTACCTGTGAGTGAGCAGCCTACTGCAGTGCCTCAGTCTATAGTCCAACCTTCTCCTGCAACTGTAAATCAAGGTTCGTTGACTACTCAGGGTAAGAAACTTGCTGTTAACGCACGATGTAAAAACTTGCCGAATGGTTCTAGTTCCATGCAAACTTTAATAACTAAAATCACACACACAAGTTAAAATCTATTTACATGATTTAAAACAACATGAGTACTTTCGTGCTCGCTACGAGCACATCATCAGATGAAAGACAAGTTGGAGTTCCAGAAAACACATTTATGTATCGGTGCCGTTGCCAATCGTTCACACTGAGGAAAGAAATACAAGAAAGTTCACTTGCTCTAACGTAATGTGAGCAAATAGAGGCCTATAGAGTTCTATTAATGATGGTTAGAGTCTGCTATGTTAGAAGAAGAAACAGGAATCGAGGACAGTAAAGTTTTCCAGGCCTGGGAAATATAGCTGGGTACTTCATCGTTGCAACAAGTGCCCACTCGATGCAAAATGTGCAGACTCTCTGTAAAGAGCACTGTTTCCCTCGTAGTAGAGGTAGAAAGAATGGAGACGTCTGTCCAAGATGGGTAATGTGTACCAGCTGAAGAAAGCCTGGCTAAAGCAGTCGATGAAGAGCCATTTTTTACACTATATTGGTGTTCCTTAATTCTTGTTTGCAGTCTCCGTAGGGTTGAGCCAATATATATGAGGTCCTTGTCTTGAGGATCGACAGATTTCATAGAAATGGAATAGATGCCACATTTGTCCAACAATTCAACACAGTCCCGATCATTTTTAATCAGGGAATAAATGTTCGATGTTTTTAACCCAAAACTGACACTGTGACTGTGACAGATGTTCAATAAACTACCGTTCACATGAGGGACGTAAGTCATCGATCCAACATATTTGATAACCCGATCAACATATTTGATAACCTTTTATTATTTGGGAAACTGAAAACCCATAAGGAAAATCACCCCATTAGGCCTTTGGTTTCTGGGTTTGCTAATCCCACCAGGCCTTTGGAGAAAGCACTTGTCAAATATCTCACCCCCCTAATCTCTTCCTCACAATATTCCATTTCTAGCTCCGTAAAAGCCTTGCAACGTATCAAGGCTTTCAACCATCCTGGTTCCTCTTTCCTTATGGCTTCTTTAGACGTAGTGTCTCTGTTTCCCAACGCCCCCATTTCTATTGTACACAATATCATTGAAAGCAAACTTTCCCAATTGGGGTCTGTACCCCCTGAGGAAATTCAAGCCGTTCTGCAGGCATTACGCCTCATTCAGAAACGTTCCTTTTTCAGGTTTAATGGCATTTTATATCGCCAACTTGAGGGAGCCCCCATGGGATCCCCCTCTCCCCTCTGTTGGCTGAACTTCTTCTTCAAGACATAGAACATCGCATTTTGGACTTTTGTCAGTTTGTACCTTTATTATTTCTTACCCTGAGTAGTCTATGTGGCACGAAATCCTTGTTTATTATCAAGGTTCGTTGATTTATTGAATTTAAACTGCTGTACTAAATTACCTGATTTAAATGTTGTATTTAAACTGCTGTACTAAATTACCTGATTTAAATATTGAATTTAAACTGCTGTACTAAATTACCTGATTTAAATATTGAATTTAAACTGCTGTACTAAATCACCTGATTTAAATCACTTGCCTTAAATCATGAATAAAAATCATTGATTTAAATCACAAATAGAAATCTTCAAATCTCCATTATGTATTTGTAAAGTCCATTAAAATTAAAACTGCATGTGCTCAAATTAACAGTGCTAAATTTAGCACTGTTATTTATTAAACAAAATCAACTTCATGTTGAAACTAAGAACAATATTATTTTGGCCATGAAAGTTAAAATACAATTTGGTGTAAATGTCGTATTTTTCCACAAGGAATTTTTCTTTGTGCCATTTTTTAATTGCAACCATAAAGGCATAAAGTAATTCTAAAACTTAACAAAAATGAGATTTGTTCCTTTCCATTGAGATTATAAAGCCCCAGGCTCCCAGGACCATTATTCTCCTGTCATGGAGGTTAGAAGTTGGGTGTTGTCAATAGCAAAGGAATCCGACCTTTTGCATTCACCAGCGTTCCCTTCCTTTTACATGAACTCAGCAGGAGGATTACTTTAGTGGGTGGTAGTAGAGGGTGATAACCAGGGCATGAAATATTTCACACTATTTTACCGCTAAGGCAAATAACTCACTTCTCAGTTGAAAATCAACAGCCCTGCTAGGCTCGCGAGAAAAACAACTCAGTACTAAAAATTAAAAGCTAATTGCTTACATGTTCAATAGTATTTATGAAATTGTAAACATTTTCTATAATATTTTATTGCTAACCTAATTTAAATTTTAATTACCTTTTATTAATAACCAAACTCAGTTTTCTTCCACTAGAGTAGGTGATGCAAGAATCCTTCAGTCTTTTAGAACTTTCCTAACAGCTCTATGGAAACACGGGAATCTGTGTTTGACCTATGACACCAATTGCTAAGCAAGAGCTTGCGATGCATGTGTGACTGACTCTTGTACGTAAAAATATCAATTCTTTAATAAGGCTTATTTTGACTTACAGAACTGATTCGTGACTGTGCCCTAGCTTGGGAATTTATTTCTCCGTGAAAAAGTTGGTCACCGAATACCGTGAGTCAAAACATCTGGGCACGGTGCGATTAACAAAGAACATGAGGGAAGAAGCCACAAGCCCGGATCTCCCAAAATGCTGTGGGGAAATATAAGCAGTGTAAACACTGTTTATGGGAAACCGGCTTACACTACTTATGGGGAAACTGGCTTACACTACTTATGGGGAAACTGGCTTACACTACTTATGGGAAAGATAAGCAGTGTTCCACTGCTTATGTTTTCCCACAGCATTTTGGGAAATCATTCTCTGGGCTTGTGGCTTCTTCCCTCATGTTCTTTATGAAGCGCACTGTGCCCTGAGTTTTGAGTCATGGCATTCACTGCCTAATTTCTTTCGCAGAGAAACCGATTCCCCATGCTGGCACACAGTCATGTATCAGTTCTGTGAATTAAAGTAAGCTGTATTAAAGAACTGATATTTTTATGTATCCAACAATAGGCATAACAACATTTAAATAACTGTCTATTGAATTTAAACTGGCCGCCCCGGTGGGGCAGTGGTCTAAGGCGCTCGCCTCTGATCATTCGTCCGTAAGGGGTCCGGGTTCGAATCCCGGTCAGGCATGGATGTTGTGTTTGTCTTACGACACTGGCTCTCTCCCTTCCCTGGAACCAGTGACCCTAAATTAGGGACGGGCGACTGCTTATAGCCCATTGAGTTGCTCACGGTCGTTAAACCTCCAATCAAAAGAAAAAAAAAATTTAAACTGCTGTACTAAAATTTTTTACTTGTCAATTAAAATTTTCACTTGTCACAGACAGCCACATTTTTCAAGCCCTGGTGATAAAGAACAAATAAACAGAAACCAATGCCAGTTTAAAAGTACCATTCTCAGTTAGTTTTCTCTTGCATTGTACTGTGTGGCTAAAGGTTTCAGTGCTTATTTTATTTTAGGACAAGTAAGTGTTGAATAAAGCCTGGCTGGAAGGAAAAAATATATCATTTTGGAACTATTTTGAAGAAATAAAAAAATCAGTGGCAAAAGTTCACATGCTAAGTGCAAACTGTGAAAAAGAGATCCAGGGACTTATTGCATGCATGAAAAACAATTACTCATTGTGTTTATTAAATACAAATGAAGTTAATGACCATCAACCAAGCACTTCAACTAATATAAGATATGCCGAAGTTTATGATGCTTCACCCGCCGAAGAATTCCAGCATAAAAGAGAACGAACTGTCATTGGGTACCCATAGATGCCAACTAGTACGGATTTTCCGTAATTTTACAGATTTTTGGTTGCTGTTACGGAAGTACGGAAACACCGCTGAAATTACGTAAAATCGCCATTTGATTTAATTTTCTGAGAGAGAAAGCAAATTTTCATCAACTCAAAATTTTTTGTTGGTTCTTCAAGTTTTTCAGGGGGAAAAAATTAAATGCTACATTCTGTGTATTATGGATTCCTGCATCTTAATTGGCAATCCATCTACCGTAGACTGAGCAGCAACCACATTATGCTGGCTCAGCGTTCCATTCCATGACACCGCTCCCATTGGTTCTCTCTTTGCCGGACGCAACTAAGCAGTTTAGCTCTGTGTGGACGCTGCTTAGGCATTCGTTCCAAACTCCCATAATGCACTTCGTGCCTCCTGCGTGCAACCAGGGCAATTGCTTTCATTCCCCGCAGGCCGTAGCGCTTCTGCTTTATTGTCCTTGACGCTTTTTGGTTCTCTCTGCTGCACATACTACCGTACTGTTACATCACGGAAGGGTGAGGTGATTGTGAAGTTTTTTTTGCTGTTTTCTTTCATTTATTTAAAATGAAGCGTCCTTTAGACAAACCTTCATCATCGAAGAAGAAATAGTGTTTTCTAGAAACTTACAATAGAGATTGGCCCTGTTTTGAGAAAGCAAAAGTTTCTGTGAACCACGTTTTGCAGAATTTGTAGATGTGATTTTAGTATCGCGCATGGTGGCCGAGATGATTGCCGAATACACGCAGACAGGGTGAAATTTGACTGGTATTGCATCGCAATTTGCGATGCATTTTGCATGGAGTTGTGATAGAATTTCAGATTTGCATCGTATATGATGCAAGTTTCAAGTGGTTTTTACAAGTTGTGATTAAATACGTGCAATATAAATGTATATCCTGAAAAAATTTAACAATCACTTTTTAAAGCATTATTTTGGCTGCTGGTAAACATAATAAGATTCCATGTTTCTGTTAAGCAATGGCGCATTCCAAATATGAACGTGCATCGCATTTTCTCAAATTGAACTGATAACCCTAGCACTGATAGGACCATCCTGTCGCGTGACTGCCCGCAATGCTTAACGCTGAGTAATGCTGTAGGAATGCATTTCGATAAGTTGTGTGAACATTCAGGGGTCGATCCAGGCGGGATTTGATACCGTTGGACGGTATCTTCACAAAAATATTTTTTGCTCAAACGGTATCTTCACAGAAATATTTCAAAATTAATGGTATATTCGTTTCTCGTAAAATTTTAATCTAGCAAAAAATATTTTATTGTAAGTCATCTTGAATATTATGTTTAACTATTTCGTCTTTTTATTTTTAAAAAAATGTTGTTTTCAGTAAAACGGACACTGACGGATGCCTATCAAAAACTGCATCATTGCTACTGGCAGCTTATGCGACGCTCGCTCGTGCTCGCTGAAAGGAATCCCAAAGGATTGTGGGAGTATCTTTTTACGGAGAACACAATTAGTTCTCTGTCCTTCCTCCCTTGCTGAGATTTAGAAGTTGTTGCACCTTAGATTTCTGTCTCCATCTCCCCAAACCGGAACCCCCTTGTGTTAATCACTTCAGAAGGTTTGGTTCCTGCAGTTCTTGCACACAAGGAGGAAGCCGCCCCGGTGGCGCAGTGGTCTAAGCGATGGCCTCTGATCATTCGTCCGAAAGGGGTCCGGGTTCGAATCCCGGTGAGGCATGGCTGTTGTATTTGTCTTACGGCACTGGCTCTCTCCCTTCCCTGGAACCAGTGACCCTAAATTAGGGACGGGCGACTGCTTATAGCCCATTGAGTTGCTCACGGTGGTCGTTAAACCTCCAATAAAAAAAAACAAAAAAAACAAGGAAGGAAAGTTGGGAAGTTTATTTATTTAACTTTGCCATACCAAATGGTATTCTGTGAATCGTGTTTACTATTATGAGGAGAGGAACATGTGGGGAGCGGCTGACTGTTCACTTTATGAGGGATCGGTGACATATAAGCGACTTTTTATATATATATATATTGCGCAATGAGTTATTTCATTTCCACCAGCACTTAAAAATGTTTGACCTTTGATGACTTTCCTCTTTTAATACAACCTGGAGTAGGTTTTTTCTTGTCCACACCTCCCACCCAGATCAGCTCGAGCGTAGTTTTATGAAAGAAATATTAATGGCTGAAAAATTCCGGGTGCCTAAAAATTTGTTGCAGACTCCCCAATTTTGTTGTTTGATTCAAGTTGCGTAACTTGCAGTAAATACCATACTTTCGTCGTATAAATCCATGAATTATCAGTTAAAATGTTAAGTTCTGCGGATAACAAGACTTTATGGTACTTTAATTTTTAAAAATTCCGCATGGCGTCAGGACAGCTAGCTAGTGGTGGTGTTGGAAAATGCACTAACAGTAGAAAAAAAAAAAATGTTACGTAGTACGAGGTTAGAGAAGTCGCAAAGAGATGGAAATATGGCTTTTTCATTTATTTATTTTTTTACGAGCAGTTTGACAGAAAATATTTTGCGCTCAATTAGTAGTGTGGAATAGCTCAGCTGGCCAGGCTAAGTGCTCTGGAAAGCTTGCTGAGCAATTCCACAACACATAATTGTTGCTGTCGCGGTAGCGTAATCACTTTCCGAATCGCATTCGTTATTTGTTGCATTAATCATATTAGTGTCATGGCTTTTGTTCGTGCTTCAGTTTTTGAGAAATATTTTCAGAAATTCAAAATACTACGGATTTTTAGGTCTAACTAATAAACAATAGTAATTAATGCTGAAAAAAACCCGAGGAATTTTCGTTTTTTTTTTCCATCTGAAAATAACATAAAAGTACTTAAAAATGACAGTTACTTCTTTTTATAACATAATTTCTTTCGAACGTCTTTGGAATTTTGGTCATCGTATGAATCATAACTTTTCTGTCGGAAATTATGCTACAGGATCAACATGACAGGTGTCGATATTTTATTTCTGAATTTCACAGTCTGCGTATAGGTCGATGTGGATTAGATGATGGAAAAATTACGTTTTTCTGAATTTTACGACACGCCACCGAAAATGATGCATAAGAATTTTTATTCTCGCTGTGGATTATGCGCAAGAATTTTTTTATTCTCGCTGCGGATTATGAGCAAGTTTTTTTTTCTAAATTTTGTAGCCCGTGAGTTATAATGCCGCTCCAGATTATAGGAAGAAAAATACGATACTTTGGGTTTATATGTGCAAAATTTAATTTTAATAAATTATACTTAAATAAAATGAAAACCTAAAATTTTAATTTTTTAAGAGCACGAACTAGAGAAACGCGACAATGGGAGGGAGGGGGTATGGACCAAATTGAAATTTTATTTTGCAGTAAGTGATTTGGGTTTTAAAAAAATGACAAGAAAAATACACTATAACTTTCTGTTCCATCATCTTGGCACATTACTTTTGAGTGTGATTCTTTAAAATTTGAATTTACTTCAGCTGGCACCGGAATTTTGGGAACTGTCTCCTAGATATGGAACCTATTTTTCCAGCCCTGGCATGCACAATCATTGAAACAGAAAATTTTCTGCAAACCCAGAAAGCGTAGACCACAATTAGAAATAAAATAAAATGAAATTCTTAATTTCATCTTAATTTATTCCTAATAATTAAAAAATAACCGAAATAAGACAATTTTTACTTTTAGAATAATAGTTATAGAGGATTAAAATTGCGCTTGCTCTTGAGAGTGCTACCGACGACCAATGCAAAAGTAGAAAGAGCTTTCTCTGCAATGAAATGTGTTAAAACAGATTTTAGAAATTGAATGGATACAAAGACTTCAGATGGTCTTCTTCGAATTACTTTAGAAGGCGTAAAACTCAAGGAATTTAAACCACTGTCATCCTGTGATTTATTTTTCAATAACAAACAAAGGAAGCCAAATGTAAAACCATATGGCAATGGCAGTAAACGGCCACATGACTCAGATACAGATCCTGAATGAAGTTCCGGAAAAACTGCTATGCAGAAACAAGTAACTGCTATTCAAATTTTTTTTTTTTGCATAGCAGTTTTTAGCAGAATTGCTACACACAATTTTCGGGAGAAATTTCATCCAGCACGCTGAATCGAAAAAGCATAAATCTTCCAGTGAGTTGAAAGTTCAGTCAGTGAGCGATTTGTTTGCATCAAAAGAGAACAGCGTAATAAATGCAGAACTTATGTTCACTTCATTTATTGTGGAACACAATTTACCCATAGCAGCTGCTGACCATGCTAAACCGTTATTTCAAGCCATGTTTCCCGATTCAGCGATCGCAAAAAATATTCGTGTGGAAGAACCAAGGCTACTGCACTAATTCAGCACATGGCCAGTGTTTCTGCAAGTAACATTGTATGTGAAGTTAAAAAAAAAAAATCATTTTTTTCTATCTACGGACGGAAGTAATGATGCTCAAGCAAATAAACTGTATCCCATTACAATAACATATTTTGACGAAAAAATAGGGAAAAATTCAACTGTTTTGTTATCACTGGTTGAATCAAGTAATAATACAAATGAAGGAATATTCAATGTTTTGAACAATGAGTTTGTTAAAAAAAATATCTCATGGAGCAACTGTGTGTCATTTTTTTGTGACAATGCTAACACTATGATAGGTCAAGTAAAAGGTTTTATTTCTCACATAAAGAAGGTTCAGCTTGCAATCATAGTGCAGCAATGTTCATGCCATTTAGTAAATTTAGCTGCACAGAAATTTGCTACTCAACTGAAAGGATTTAATATTGAGCAGTTTCTGATACAGTTGTTCTTTTTTTGGAGAAAAGTTCAAAGAGGAAACACAATCTAAAACTGAGTCAAGCTGTTTGTGGTATTAAACTACACAAAATTCTAAAGCATGTCAATACTCGCTGGTTATCACTTTTGGAATCCATTGACAGAATTTTGGAACAGTCGGAGGCTCTAGAACATTATTTCAGTGACAATGAAGAAGCTAATTCACAGTATAAGAATCTTGCAAGTAAGATTGGAAATCCTTCATCTAAACTTTATTGTCTTTTTTTATCTGCTACTCTTCCTTTGTTTACATCTGTTAACGTGTTCTTGCAGCAGGAAGTTCCGCTTGTGCATGCATTAAAAAGAAAATTCCATAGTCTGTTATCCGAATTGCCTGTACGATTTATCAAGCCATCGGCATTTGATGTGACAGCAACATCTCTTGCAGATGGAAATTTTGAAAGAAATAGAAATCAAAAAGAAAACTGTGATCTCGTAATTGGGTCAAAAGCGAGATCTTATATAGGCACAACTGCGGATCTGAGTGAAGACACAGTGGCTACTTTTTATTCTGAGGTAAGGGAATTTTACAAGGCAGGCTGCAATTACATTTTAAGAAAATTTCCACTTAATGATGAATTTCTGAGTCATGCTGAAATTGCAGATGTAGCATTAAGGCAAAGTGTTTCTTTTGCATCAGTCCAATATATGTGTTCCCTGTTTCCAGTTTTGAAACCAGAAGAATCTGACAAGGTGGAATCTGAATTTGCTCACTACCAGTTTGAAAATTTTAACTGTGCTGTTACTTCTGGGAGAATGGATGAAATGTGGCGCAGAATTTCTTTAACAAAAAATGAAAGTGGCCAGTTGAAGTATGAATCATTAAGCAAAATTATGAAAATGATTTTAATAGTCCCTCATAGCAATGCAAGTACAGAAAGAATTTTCAGTATTCTGAAAAAAACCATGAATGAATTCTGACCTAATTTAAGTACTCATGTGCTGTCTTCTTTATTAGTAGAAAAAATAAACAGCATTGCACACAGTGAACTATGCTATCAGAAGTTTTCGCAAATTGAACTAAGGAGAGCCAAAATGGCAACTACAGCCAGTTTATCATAATAATTTGGCCAACATTCCAAGGAATAATTTTTCTTCATGTCTGTGGGTAATTTATTATATTTTTCTGGTAGACAGTATTTTAAATTTTTCCACTAGTAAATTAGTTTTTATTGTATTATTATTATTATTATTAT
This sequence comes from Macrothele yani, assembly GCA_039090855.1. Lineage (NCBI taxonomy): Eukaryota > Metazoa > Arthropoda > Arachnida > Araneae > Macrothelidae > Macrothele > Macrothele yani. Next base: position 96,304,809 of record CM077005.1, on the reverse strand, counting down.
TATTATTATTATTATTATTATTAGTTTGTTAATAGTTCTGACAGATTAAAATTTGTTGCAGTGTTAAATACCCAAATTTGCTGCTGTGACTGACTGGATTACTGAAAATTACTGAAAAAAAATTTTTTTACTGAAAATTACTGAAAAATGAACATGTTGGTTACTGAAAACTACTTTTAGAGGTTGGCATCTATGTAAAATGACATCTTGAAATTTGAAATAAGTTCTATTGAAAACCAATTTCAAGGCTTCCATGAAAGCTTGGATTTCCAGATCATTCGGGGTTCCCAATGATTGTAGTTTTTCTTCTATTAACTCATGTGCGTATGTTAGTACACTTGGGAACAATGACTCGATGTCCAGTGACGCAAACCAAAATGGAGAGTTCCCTGGAACAAAGTCTTTAATTTTCTTTAAGGCTGCAACAGAACTGGGTATGAATAGGTTGAATTAGAAGTTAAAGGTGATAACAATTGTACTACAGCTTTTTCAAGTGGTCTCAGAGGGTTAGTGACACCTGTTACAAGTGGACAAATCGGGTAGCCCACTTTGTGGATTTTGATTCTTCCGAAAAGTTCTGCGATTCTAGGTCCAATTGTTGGGTATAAAGTTCGGGTGAATGATGAAGGTAAATTACTATGATTTCTCAATCTGCTTAAAGCATTCACAGTTGCTGCTGTAGGATCTGATTTTATGACACTATGAGGAATTTTGTTGATGGCTCCTAAGACTTTAGTATGGTAATCCTTTTTATCAATAACAACGATTCATTGTTCACCCGAACTTTATACCCAACAATTGGACCTAGAATCCCAGAACTTTTCGGAAGAATCAAAATCCACAAAGTGGGCTACCTGATTTGTACACTTGTCTCAGGTGTCACTAACCCTCTGAGACCGCTTGAAAAAGCTCTAGTACAATTGTTTTTGTGCCTTTAACTTCTTATTCAATCTATTCAGTACCCAGTTCTGTTGCAGCCTTAAAGAAAATTAAAGACTTTGTACCAGGGAACTCTCCATTTTGGTTTGTGTCACTGGACGTCAAGTCATTGTTCCCAAGTGTACCGATAACATAAGCACACGAGTTAATAGAAGAAAAACTACAATAATTGGGAACCATGAATGATCTGGAAATCCAAGCTTTCATGAAAGCCTTGAAATTGGTTTTCAAAAGAACTTATTTCAAATTTCAAGATGTCATTTACCAACAAGAGGAAGGAGCACCTATGGGCTCCCCACTCTCACCTCTCCTGGCAGAGATTGTATTACAAGATTTAGAGGAAAGAGTTTTACAACTTACTCCTGTAGCTCCATGCCTATATCTACGATACATAGATGATATTCTTGTTTTTTGGAACCTATGATGTAGATTCCTTATATGAATCTGCTGAACTAATGTCTTCGCAGATTACCTCAATTAATTTTACAGTTGAACTGGAACAAAATTGTACTATACCTTTTTTAGACTTTCTGTTGAAGAGAAACCCTATATCACAAATTATTTCTTTCTCAGTATACCGCTAGCCCAGTGCAACACCAGCAATTATACCATATTATTCAGCACACCCTAATACATATAAACTATCTGCATTCCAGTTTCTCATCCGTAGAGCATTCACACATTGCTCAAGTGTTACTGCTAGGAGACGAGAATTAAATGAAATAAATGCCATAGCAGACGAATATGGGTACCCCAGAAATATTGTAAACCAGATCCATCGAAAAATAAGAACAACACACTTTTCTACATTAACATAAAGAATCCAGTCAACGCAAATATGTTGGGTCAGTGGATTATATTCCAAAAGTTATGAATATACTTAAATCTTCCTGTAAAAAATAAAACTTGGATTTTGGAATTAAAACAAACAACCTAATGTCAACTATTAAAAAAGATCGGGATCCAATTCCGAGTAATAGCAGATTCAGAGTTTATAAAATACCTTTACAGGCCCTGGATGCTGTTGACATAGATCGAATTTATATTGGATCCACCATGAGGAATTTGAACTTTCCTATTGCGAAACACAAGTACAATACCAAAACGCATTCAAACTTTACAGCACTTGTAAGATTAGTTAACCAGGGAGCCCACATCCCTCTATGAAATGAGGCAAGAGTTATTTCTTCTCACAACAACAAAAATGTGACTTTGCTAGCGGAGAGTTTACACATCGTCAATAACACTGATAAATGTTGTAACGATGAAGTACCCAAATTCATACCTCCAACTTGGATGCACTTAATTTTGAACAAGAAGAAGCAAATAAACCAATACTCGAACTTTATTTCAGAACTCACCCAATAACAATTAAGACACAACAATCATAAGTCAGAGTCATAGGCTGAACGCGATGTATATAAACAAAAGCGACGTTCCACAGTGGACTCGTTTTCAAATTTTTACAATACCTGTTTTAGAATTCACCTGAGGATGTGCTGGGAGCCAGCACAAAAGATCTAGTGATGTGGTTTTGACTTTCAACTTTTGATTCAGTGTAAATAAAAGTAATTTTTCATCGTTAAATTTGAATTTCATCTTATATCGTGCGACGACGGCATTCTAGCAATTAGTAGTACAAAAAGTATTTGAAATACGAATGTTTTGCATTTTTTCCAGGATTAAGCAAGTTCTAAAGTTCATAGCTTTGCAATCAATACACTTCATATGTTCTCCATTCGTAGTGCGCAGGATGTCGAGGCGGTAGTCGATTATGCACTAAGTACAGTGCAGAATGTCTCTGGTGACACGGAGGAAGGCTGCCGTGATGCGTGCCTTCAACAGGTCACCATGGAAGACAACCTTTATCTAGTAAACAATGTCTTTAAGGAACCCTCATAAAATAAAAAAAAAATCACAGGGAGTTATGTCCGACGAACGGGGAGGCCATGTGATTGGACCCCACATGTCCAATCCACCGACCAGGGAAGTGCTGATACAAGCAGGCAGAAACGTCTGACGACCAATGAGCGGAAGTGCGGAAGTCCCATCTTGCTGGAAAATGACGTCTGCAATCTTCAGCTGTTGTGGAATGACGTCTGGAATCTTCTGCTGTTGTGGAATGACGTCTGGAATCTCCTGCAGTTGAGGAATGACGAACAGTTGTAACATATCGAGGTATGTGCCTCCAGTTATGGTTGGTTCAGCAAACAAGAATGGTCCAATCACTCTGTCTTGCATAATGCCACACCAAACATTAACTTTGGGGCTGTATCTTGTATGTTCCAGGACAGCATGAGGATTTTCCGAAACCCAAATTCGGCAGTTATGCTTGTTGACGATACCTGACACATGAAATGTTGACTCATCACTGAAACAGATTCTTGATAGGAATGTGGGGTCGCTATCAATGTGATGAAGCATTTCTATGGCAAACGTTGCATGACGCGCTTTGTCATTCGGCTGCACCCTTTGCACCAGTTGCATTTTGTAAGCATAAAGACGAAGGCATTTGTGTAGCACTGTGTGAACTGTTGGTTTCCCCAGTTCGCGCCTAGTTGAACGAATGGACATCGATGGGTTCCGTTGGTACGCCTGACGCACAGCCTCCACAGATTCTTCCAACACAGATAGTCTGCCACTGCTCCTCCCTTTCAACACACTACCTGTCTACCCACTGCTGGATACTCCTCTGTGTAGGTGGTTTCCTCTTGTACTCCCTCCTGAAATTTTTCTGAACTTAATTCAGCGATTTGGACTCCACAATCACGCAAGCAGCTTTTTCCTGTGGTGTTGCCATTTTCGCTGTGTTGTGTCACACTGCTTGACCAGGCACCTAGCATCACCTATCACTGGAAAAATAAAACTTTAGAACTTGCTTAAACTTTGACAAAACGTAAAACAATCATATTGTAAATACTTTTTATACTAATCAACTTTGAAATTGTGTATATAATTTCCGACGGGGCTCTGCATTTATGCTAAGACTGGGTATATATATATATAATAAGCATTCTGCAGCTATAGAATGTACATGCCTTTCCAGGCTTCATGTTCTGTTCTGTGCGATTTTCAATAATTTATATATATATATATTGTTTTTTATTTTTGAAGTTGTTTTTATATAGTGTGTTGCTATTTTGTACCTCTTGTTCATTTTTCCATGATGAAATCAATGTTGACTGCATGGACTTTTTTTTTTTAATGAAATTTTTTTAATGAAATGTAACTTTTATTTTTATTTTTTTTTATTTAAAGTTGCTGTTGCATCCAGAGAAGGTGATGTTTCTAAAAGACTCAGAAGAGAAGATACTGAATTTTTGAGGTAACTAGCTAAAAATATATGTTGTTGGAAATTCATTCTTGTTTGTTATATTGGGTTTTTGGAAAAGTCATTAAATATTTTGGCACCTGATGGCGGTTGGGCGGTTTTGGAAGTACTAGAGGCATGCACAGCTCTATCGCTATGGCATTCGACAGGTGCCAGTTCTAGCTGCAGTCTAAAAGGAATAGTGAGCGATTTGGTTGATTTGCGGAGATTGACATCAAATTGAAGATGGAAGACCAAACTGTGCATTTTCGCCATATTTTACTGTTTTACTTCCGTAAAGGGAAGAATGCGCGTCAAGCTTGTGAAAAGTTGCGTAAAGTGTACGGTGATAATGCTCTACAATAACGTCAGTGCCAGTGGTGGTTTGTAAAAATTCTGTGCTGGTGATTTTGACCTCAACAATGCTCCTCGGTCCAAGAGGCCCACCGAGGTTGATGACGACCAAATCAAGGCATTGATCGAGTCAAACCCACATTACATGACACGAGATTGCAGACACATTGCACATCCATCAGTCAAGTGCTCACGACCACCTGAAGAAGCTGGGATACATAAGCAAGCTCGATGTGTGGGTTCCTCATGAACTCAAAGAAGCTCAATTGACGGCGCATATAAACATCTGCAATATGCTCATTAAACGTGAGGAAAACGATCCTTTTTTGAAGCGACTGATAACTGGTGATGAAAAGTGGATTGTGTACAACAATGTGCTGTGCAAATGGTCTTGGTCCCGACGTGCTGCTTCGCCTCAAATGACATCCAAAGCAGACATTCATCAGCGGAAGGTTCTGGTCTCAGTGTGGTGGGATTTTATAGGTGTCGTGTTTTTTGAGCTCCTACCACGGAACCCAACAATCAATTCGAATGTGTACTGTCGGCAATTGGACAGTTTGAACGAATCCATCATCCAGAGACGTCCAGAGCTTGTTCATCATAAAGGTGTTGTGTTCCATCACGACAACACGAGACCACACACAAGTTTGATCACTGGCCAAAAATTATTGGAGGTTAGGTGGGATGTGTTGCCCCACCCAGCATGCTCGCCTGACCTTGCGCCGTCAGACTTCCACTTGCTTCACTCTCTTCAACAGTCCTTGCGTGGTATATCGTTCAATTCAGATTAGGCTGTAAATCAGCACCTTGTACAGTTTTTCGCCATGAAAGACAGGTCTTTCTATGAACGAGGCATTCTGCAGCTCACTGAAAGATGGCAAAAGGTTATCGAACAAAATGGGCATTATATCATTGATTGATCTTTGTTCTTTCTATCAATAAATGACCTTTGCAAAACATGGCTAAAATACGTCATGACTTTTCCGACAACCCTATATTTGCCTTATGTTGTATGTCACTCTTCCAGTTCTGGTCTTCCCTTTCCCAGAACCAATGATCTGTGGCAACTTCTAATGATGATGCTCACAAGTGTTGTTGACACTCCTACCCCTAGTAAAACATTGTCTCACATAATCTTCTCTATATATAATTATTTAAATATATCATCATGTGAATATTAATACTGGTGTTATCATCATCAAACAGTTTTTATTGCTGTTAAAGAGTGTGCAGATTCGTGGAATTACACTTTTTTTATCATAATTTGTGTGATTTGAGAGCAATGCAAAACTGAAAAAAGGTGGAGGGGGGTGTCACACACTCTTCCTTTCTTTGCAGGATAAAATTCTTTCAAAACCTTAGCAAGCACATGCTCAATGGAGGGAAGATTTCTTCTGTAATCATGTAATCATACTTTTTTTATCTTGTAATGCTCCCTCTGTCCAGTATTCTTGTTAAATATTTGATTGCATAAATCCGTATTTCAGCTTGAAACTATAGGCAACAAATTCTGAAAATGGAAGTTAGGAGCAAAAATTTCAGTCTTAAAATCAGTCTGCAGCCTTAAAACCTGTTTCTCATTATGTTCCTTCTCCCCAGCATTGTTGTTAAATATCATTTTATTCCACAAATATTTTTATTTCAGCCTGAAAATGGAGAAAAATCCAAAAACTGAAGTTGGATAGTAGAGATCTCTTACATAACTTTTTTTACATGATGTTTCTACTAACCTATGTTGTTAAATGTTATTAACCCCCGTAAATGTTTGCATTTCAGCTTGATAATGGAGGGACATTTTTCCAAAAATGGAAGTAACAAAGTCAGAAACTTGCAGGAATTGATGCAGGTGTTCAAAAGTATTCATCTTCTCAAAGTTACACCATTTATCTAAAATAGTGAAAGCTTTTATATCATGCATTCATGGTCCTCAGGCTGAAAGTTCTTTTAGCATTTGACGGATGTAATCATTGCCATAAAGTCGCGAAGAATGAATATAAAAGCCTATCCAGCTATAAAAACTTAAAGCTCAGAGTAAGTCTGAAGTTCAGTTCTTTAGTGAAATGGGCTCTTTGGGGGAATCAGTTGTTGCAACTTTGCCAAAACCTAAGGGCATAAAGAAAAATAAATAAATAAATGCAACAATGTAAAAATGGGAATGGAGAGATCAGCAGAAAGAAAACATTAGCACTGGATACTATGCAGCTGCAGAGTCAGAGAAAGACAAATATGGTTGTGGAACTTGGTGAGAAAAAAGCAAGGCTTGGTCACCAAAGGAAACTTGACATGATGTGCAAGCAAGTACAACAAAACAAAACAAACTGTGTTTAAAGCCATGTCTTTTAAAACCATTTTATTTTATTTTGAATTTGGTTAATTTCATACACTCTTTGCCAAAAAAAAAACAAAAGCAAAACAACAATAGAAAAACAAAAACAAAAAACGAAGCACCCCAAGAAAAAGTTGTTCAATCTTCAAGTACCTCAAGGCTGAGTATGCCAGTGATTAAAAAAATAACAACCAATGAAGAAATAGTAACCTGCCACAGCCAACGGGAACTGCCCATCGAGAATGATATATCAAAAGTAAAGCTCTCACGCAGGACAATTGTGACAGCAGATTGTGGTTGCATTAACCTCCATGGACTGTGAGGATGCTTTGACGCTAGATCCGTGCACTCTACGATCAGTTGAGCAAGTTTGAGAAAGAATGCATAATTGGGCTCAGAGAAGCCATTTGGTCAAGTTGCCATATCGGGAAACATTTGTGTCAGAGTTGCATGGCAATCGAATGATGTTGGGATCAGTGGTTTGAGATGGGCACAGCCCGGCAGCATGCGAATGGCCGAGGGCAACCACAGAACGCAAGGCTGGATCTATTACAAGAGCCGCTGGAACAGAACTGAATTCATCACTCTCAACCATCTGTGACCATTCGCGTCGTTTTCAGGTACAGAAGTGGCCAGACGACTTGCTGCATGGGAACTACATTTGAGGAGGCCACTCTGCTGCTTACCACTGACCAGCGAGCATCGCAGGCTGCAGTGGTGTCAGGCTCTATCAACATGGGATAGTGTCCAGTGGCGTTGTGTTGTCTTCAGTGATAAGTCGCAGTTTGCACTTGATGCTGATTGCCGGACACATGTCTGGATGACAAGCTGGATAGCGCACAGGTCCTACCTTTACTGTGGAATGGGACATGGCTTGCACACTTGGGAGTGACTGTTTGGGGAGCCATTTCCTAAGATAGCCGGCCACCCTTGGTTGTCCTCCGTATCATCTCAACAGCATGTCAACGACATTCTACAGCCTGTTGTGCTGCCATTTCTGTTGCAGCATCATTGAGCAATTTTTAAACAGCATGATGCCTGGCCACACACTGCATTGCTAACCCAGGCCAGCCTCTGTAATGTTGACACCCTTCCATGGCCAGCCCAATCTCCCGATCTCTCACCGATTGAACGTTTGGGACATGATGAGATGCCACTTACATCCATCCCGGAATGTCAATGAACTGGCCCGCAATTTGGACACTATCTGGCATGCTATACCTTAGGACAGTATCCGAAAAAATGACCCAACTGCCCTCGAATTGCAATTGTAACCTTCCCTATACATGTATGTTGCACATGCCAATTTTCATGTTGATTGGATGATTGCTTCTGGGTGCTTTTTTTTTTTGGCGAAGAGTGTAAATATTTGAACACCGCGGTATGATGTAGTTTAATATTTTTAAATATTTGTATAAATACAAAACAGCAAACAATGCTGTCTTTCTCATCTGCATTATATTCACAGTTTTTCGTAGTGCATTCTAATTTTTCACCCAGTCAAAATGCTCAGCTCCTTTCTCTCTCTTTTTTTTTCTTCATCAGTCTCATGTATGATTATTGGAAACTAGCTTAACTGTTAACTGTACCCAGTGCTGCCATGATACAGAGCTGTAGCTAACCGGCAGGCTGGAGGGTGCTCACCCTCCTTGAAAGAAAGACTTCCTTTTAAATTCTCTGAACTTTCATTTTCGGTGATTTATGAAAATTACTCTTGTATTTTCATTACTAAGCATAAACACCTTATTTATTCAAGTACTAAGCTTTATTAAAAATGCAAATCTGAAGTGTTTCACCATGAATGATAGAAAACTAAAAAGAAATTACTTCTTGAGGCAAATCAATAAGAACATCTGCACCAAAGATTCTCAACAGCACGGGCATATAGGGCTTACTGGTGTTAAGAGTCAGAAAAGAAAAGAAATGCTGCTTTTCCCCCTGAAGAAATGCAAAAACTGAAAGAAAGTTACCTACCCTCTTGAATGAAAAAGTAAAAGAAAAACAGAACTGGAGGTATATGTGTGGTTGTGCAAAAGAGTAAAACTGTTTTTTTTTTTTAATATTTTTCACTGTACACCATGTTCCCTTCATTCAGAAAACTTGAAAATTTTCATCGTCCTGGAGCAGGGAACTGTGTTCGCATTTGATAAAACTAAAAAACATTTGATAAAACTAGTAAAACTGTGTTCGCCATGTGATAAATGACTATGAGATGCTAAAGTACTGTTAAGAAACTTCCATGTAGTTAATTGCCTATGAAGAAGTAGTGTCAAAGGAGGGGGATATGGGGGTGAGGGGTAGCTAAATGTGTATCCCTTCAGGTGTTGGAAAAAAGTGCTAAAAGGAAATCCTTGTGCGAGAAAGAGATTTCAACTTCTTATTCATTGCCGTAGGGTAAGTAGAAGTGGTTTTGCAATGTATGTGTGTGGGAGAAAAGTGGTTTGTTGGCATGAATCTGAGGGCTCTTGGTTTTTGAATGGGGAAGAGAAGGGTTTGGCTGCTTATTATGGTAAGAATATGCTATCTGCAAGCTCCAGCGAGAGAGCATGTATGGTAAAAGATGGAGAGAAGAAAATGGAACGGAAGAAGGGGAATAGAAGAGTCAAAATATGACATCAGTAACTCCCCTATGATATGCAGAGCCACAGAATGGGATCAGAATAGTTAGCAAAAAGCAAAATTCAGGGTGTCTATTGGTCATGAAAATCATGAAAGTTATGAAAAAGTAACGAATTTAGAAAAAAGTCTAGAAAATGTCACGAACTTTGCTTTGGGGTCATGAATTTATTTTTATTTCTTGCAATTGTTCATTTTCTGGCAAAAATCTTAAGTAATTCTCCATGCACTGACCACATAAGGTGCAATCCATCTAACGATTGAAGTGTCCAAAGGGGGTGGGGGAGGGGCATTTGTTCCCTTCTCCACAAAGAAGCTGATAGAGCAAAAAATGTCTTAACCATAAAAGTACATGTACAAAATTTTGGGTATGATCAGTGAATTTTTGTTACTAGCAGAACACCGGGGGCAATTTCTCTTTAGAAAAAAAAAAGAGGGAGTATAATGTTCCCCCTCATTAATATATATATACTTATGAGCCATTATGATCACGTACTGAATAAGCTATAAGGACCTCCTTTAGCCTACAAAATAGCGAGCTAAAGGAGGTCCTACAGCAGAGGAAAATTACAGAAATAGTTGAAAATAAAAGAGGGAAAGTACAGAATTAGTTGAAAATGAAAGAAAAAACTACCAAACACAATGTTACAGCAAAATTACATTGACTGCTAGACCAACATACAGGACAAGATCAAAAAGAAAATAACTGTGAAGTTTTTCAAAATATGTCATCACATGAATTATCTTATTTGCAAAGGGCAGTACTACAACGAGGGAAAAAGTATGCATTCCCACAGAAGATAACAAAAACTGAAGAATTGATACCAAATTTAGATGATATAATCAGAAATATCTCTAATGAGGATAAAGAGGAGTTTAGTGGTAAACTATTCCAAATAATATTAAAATATAATGAAAAAAAAATACAAATTATAATTTAAGGAAGTTAAAATATGAAAAAAAAATCAATTGTTGAAATTAAAAGAAGACAAGAATATAAAATTTTGTGAAGCTGATAAAACAGGCCAAATAGTGATTTTGAATACTGTAGAATATAACCAAAAAATTAAATTAGCAATAGAAGAATTGAAATGTTCTGAGTTGAAAAAAGACTGAACTGATAATCAAGTTAGATATTTGGCTAACATCAGGAACCACAGCACTTTGCTTAATGAGATCAAAAATGCAAGACCACCAATGAGTACAAAGAGTTTTATGAATATTGGCTAAAATTAAAACACACAAAGATGGTAACCCCATGAGACTTATAGTGTCTAAAAAGAACTCTCCATTGATTAATCTGGAAAAAAATATTTACAATTTCTTGGGACCAGTGTTTATGAAAACACAATACACAGTAAATAAATGAAAAAACCATTAGAAAGAACCACTCACTCACCATAAAGATCATGGCAACCTCCAATGACAACACACTTCCAACACGTCATTCATCCTGATGTAACTGGGCTTCCAAGGTTTACAGACTTCTTGCTTATGCTTCTTATTTCCGGGTGTGAAACATCATATTTTTTTTTTCTTTTCCTTAGCCTTATGAGATGTTACTATAATGCTTGTCAATTCGATAAAAAATCACACATACAACTGATTCATACAATTCAAGTAAAAACTATGTACGTAACCTTACATTCACATGTGATTAAACCTTGGTCAACTGTAATTATCAAACTCCTCCTTCTGTTTCACAACCTCTGCCACTCCCACTGCAAGTGTCACACCCATTCAGCCCCTCACATCCAATCCTCTAGTACTTTCAACAGGCCTCTGTCATCTTCAGGAGGCAGGTGTGTCTCACCCGCCCACCACAGCTCAAGTGAGCAGAGCCATCGAGGCCTGGGCCCCAGTCGCTATCCCTGAATCATTGTGTCTCTGGCGCCATCTATTGTCCCTGCTGCTCTTTTTCCCTCTTTCTTTTTACGCTGCTGTTCAATTTTTATTAGGGCTTTCTATTGTTCGTTTAGGTTACTTGGCTCATTAATGTTGCATAATCTTGATCTGTTTTTTTCAATTAACACTGATTCTGCAATTCTTAACTGCTTTTCGTTTTTACAGCTCTTAATAATTTTAATATCTTCAAACCTTGGACATTGTTGATTTTCCATACAGTATTGGGTCAATGCTGTCTTAGCTTCTTTTTATTCCAATTATTAATATGCTGGTTCAATCTATACTTTAATTTATTCTTGGTGCTGCCTATATATGACACAGGTGGTTGCAATTCTTAACTGCTAAGCTAGTTTCCACAGCAACCACCTGTGTCATATATAGGCAGCACCAAGAATAAATTAAAGTATAGATTGAACCAGCATATTAATAATTGGAATAAAAAGAAGCTAAGACAGCATTGACCCAATACTGTATGGAAAATCAAAAATGTCCAAGGTTTGAAGATATTAAAATTATTAAGAGCTGTAAAAACGAAAAGCAGTTAAGAATTGCAGAATCAGTGTTAATTGAAAAACAGATCAAGATTATGCAACATTAATGAGCCAAGTAACCTAAACGAACAATGGAAAGCCCTAATAAAAATTGAACAGCAGCGTAAAAAGAAAGAGGGAAAAAAGAGCAGCAGGGACAATAGATGGCGCCAGAGACACAACGATTCAGGGATAGCGACTGGGGCCCAGGCCTCGATGGCTCTGCTCACTTGAGCTGTGGTGGGCGGGTGAGACACACCTGCCTCCTGAAGATGACAGAGGCCTGTTGAAAGTACTAGAGGATTGGATGTGAGGGGCTGAATGGGTGTGACACTTGCAGTGGGAGTGGCAGAGGTTGTGAAACAGAAGGAGGAGTTTGATAATTACAGTTGACCAAGGTTTAATCACCTGTGAATGTAAGGTTATGTACATAGTTTTTACTTGAATTGTATGAATGAGTTGTATGTGTGATTTTTATCGAATTGACAAGCATTATAGTAACATCTCATAAGGCTAAGGAAAAAAAAAAAAATACGATGTTTCACACCCGGAAATAAGAAGCGTAAGCAAGAAGTCTGTAAACCTTGGAAGCCCAGTTACATCAGGATGAATGACGTGTTGGAAGTGTGTTGTCATTGGAGGTTGCCATGATCTTTATGGTGAGTGAGTGGTTCTTTCTAATGGTTTTTTCATTTATGAATTGCACGTAAAACTATGCGCACTTTGCAAGAGGTTAATACCTTAAAAGTGCAAATATAATAACACAGTAAATAATACTTAAATAATGAAAAATGTAAACCAGGATCTACGAGATTACAGAATGGCTAGTATGGATGTCAAGGTACTGTTTCCGAGTACCCCTGTACCGGAAGCAGTTGAGATCATTATTAAAAAATTGAAACAGGACCAAACTCTTAGTAACACACAACTACAAGAGTTAAAAGCAATTTTATTATATTTATATGAAAATAATATCTTCAAATTTGAAAAGAACATATACAAACAAAATTATGGAGACCCAATGGACTCCTCTCTGTCAAATCTGTTTGCAGAAGTGATTATGTACAGCATTGAAGAACAAGTTATCAGTACAATGGATGATGCTCCTTTGGTTTCCTGTGGATATGTGGACGATATCTTCATCTTGACTTGAATGAATACTGATGAGCTGGAATCATTGACTCAACAACTTGGTAATATCTATCCAACTATTAAGTTGACAATTGAATATGAAGAGGAGAATACTTTACCCTACCTAGATGTTAAAGTTATCAAGTAAAATGACCAACTGCAATACAGAGTACATAGAAAACAGACATATGTTCCTGTTCTGATACCATATAGCTCAACACATCCTGACACACAGAAATGCAATAGCATTAAAACGTTAATTAAAAGAGCAATCACACACTCCTCAAGAGAAGAATTCTTTACTGAAGAAATAAATTACATTAAAGAAATATATGATTATGGATACCCTCCACAAAAAATAAATAAATGGATATATGAAGTACAAGTTAAGATGAAAGATACTTCTACCTCAAAAAGAAAAAAAAAAGCAATTACAATATGTTGGAGCATTACCTTACATTCCAGGAATATCTACAGAAATAAATAAATTATGTCATAAATATGGAATTCAGGTGGGAAGCAAAGTACTAACAGTTAGAGAGATGATGATTAATAATACTGAAAATTGTAGTATCTTAGAAAAAGCAGGTGTATACGAAATGCCTATAACCAGAATCCCATTAATATTGGGAGTACCAAAAACCAATTAAAACATCGTCTACAACAGCATATTAAAAATTGGCAAAAAAAAAAAAAAAAAAGAAAAAAAGAAGCATGGATAGCACTAATACAATACTGTTTGGATAACCACACGTACCCCAATTTTGAAGAGATTAAAATAATAAAATCATGTGGAAATGAGAGACACCTATGCATTGCCGAATCAGTTATGATTGAGAAAAATAGAGATAGAATTTATAATAATAATGACCCAAGTATCCTTAATGAAAAATGGAAAGAATGAATTAAAATTGAACAAAAGAGCCAAAAGCACCGAGGAGGAAAATGAAGATTTTTACTAAAGTTGATAATAGATGGAACCATGGTGGAGGGTTCGTAGGTGATGTCGGGACGGGGCTGAGAAGGACGATCGTTTTACTCACTCACTTTGCGGTAGCAGAAGAAATAACATCTGGAACGCCTCCTGATGATAACCCCGGTAGGGGGTATAAAGTACTTGATGCAGTCTACGTTGGAAAGGCAGGGGTGTGGTGGCCGCATGCTATAAATAGTGGTGAAGTGTAGGGATGGAGCCACAAATTTCGTCAAGTGGTCTTGATAGATCATTATAAATTTAAGGAACAAGAATGACAGAAGGCAATAGGACAGGTTAAGTGTAAATAGTTGTATATATGGTTTTAGTGTTTTGGTTGGAATATTTGTGTGTATGTAAACAGGTCGTTGGTTTTTAATGTATGTTGGTCAATGTATGTTTGTGTTGTATTAATGAATTTTGATTTTGAAAAGTCATTTTGCCACCTTGGCTTCAGTTTACGTGTCAGTAAAAGTGGTTTTAAGGGAAATAGATAGTTCTTAGAGTCAAGTGTCATTACTGCAAAACACTTCAAAGGCTTAATCGCTCGTTTGGCATTGAATGAGATGAAGACGAAATAGGACCACTGCACCGAGGGCTGGAACCAACTATAGACTACAAAAAGAGCCAAACATGCAGTGAAATGTATACCAAAGGAGCTGGCCTTACAACAAAAGGTAAGCTGCCTATTATTATTGTAATGTATGCACGTAAATCATGAATAGTTATGGCACAAGCTATAGTTGTTCTAACACTGAATTAAGAGGAAAGGGCTTGTTTCAAAACCAATTTTACATAATGAATTGAAATAGCTGTTGCCAAGTTGATCTTATTAACTTTCAAAGCCAAGCTGATAGACAGTATAAATTTATAATGGTCTATCAAGACCACTTGACAAAATTTGTGTTACTTTGAGCCTTGAAATCGAAATGAGCAGCTGAGATAGCTTACAAACTGAATGAAATATTTTTAATGTTTGGTGCTCCTTGCATACTTCATAGTGATAATGGTGGAGAATTCAAGAATTCTATTGTAGAAGAATTTAAATCATTATGGCCAGAACTTAAAAATCACCCATGGCAAGCCCCACAATAGTGAAAGTCAAGGCTGTTGAAAGAGCAAATTAGGGCATTAAGAACATAATTGCTGCGTGAATGACGAATAATAATAAAAGTGCAATGGGCAGGTGGTCTTCCTTATGTGCAGTTCATGAAGAATCGTATCATTCAGGCATAAAACAAAGTTCGTAAAAAGCTATGTTCGGCATAGAGCCAAGAGTTGGTTTAGCTACGTCTTCTTTACCAGCTGAAATAATTGCGACGCTAGAAGAGGTTCGAGATTTGGAAAAAGTTTTATCTTTAGAAACAGGAAGTGCAGAAGGACTCCAAATTGATGTTTCAGACATAGAATGTGATAACGCACACAGTGAAGCAAAAACACCTTCCCAGCCTAAACTATGCTCCAAATGCAGTGTCGCTTTTCCTGCAAACAATGGCTACTCTTGTTGAAATTGCACTACTGAATGTAACATCAGATCAGCTAGAGCAGCTCATGTTCGAATTGACCAAGCTAAAAAGTTGATATCTATATCTGATAAAATGCACCCTTCAGCCAATGTCATGGATAACTTAACTGTACCTAATCCTGACGTCAATAAACCAAAAGGTTCATTATGGAATATTAAACTGTTGTTTTGATGAAAACTGAAGGCAACATGTATCAATTAGGTGCTCAAGATGTCATAAATAATTTGTATGCTAGATCAGAATTTAATATTTGTAAACAAAAATTTTTCGATATCATTGAAGTGAAAAAAGATAAGCAATTGTCTTTGCGTCACACAGCTTCTTTTTCTGTAACAGGTTTCAGCCAAGGTTTTTCAATGTTCAAGTGTACAAAGAAATGTACAACAAAGTTGTGCAAATGTAAAAAGAATCTTTTGTGTAATGCCAAATGCCACAATAGTGGACCATGTAATAACAAGTAAATTGCAATGTGCTTTTTTTATGATTTTCCAACAAATCTTTTTTCTGTATTTTATTGAGTGATCTTATTTTGTGATTTTTACATAAACAATTTTTTGTATTTTATTCAGTGTACTTTATTTTTTGTATGCGAGTTCATATCTATTGTAATCATTTCGGATTTTTAGTGTTCTGTGTCTAGTGAGAATGGGTTTTGACTAAAAATTAAGTACCCAATGTAAACTTTCTATTCTGCATTTTACCGAGGATTTTAGTAATTTCTAGATGTTACTAGTAAAAACCGGAAGTTACCAATGCACGCGGGCACTTCACATTCTTACTAGTAATTTTGCGAAATATCGAATTTCAGGTTTTTACTGCAACACATCCAACAGTAAGACATTAAGGAGCCTGCAATTCAGCCGCAATAAAGTAAAATCAGAGAATGTGATTTTCTTTTATTTCAAGAGAGTTGAGTTTTCTTTTACTCCTTCATTTTTCATATTTTGTATTTTATTTTATAGTGTTTCTTTTTGGCATGGAGAAATAATTCACTGATGAAGTAAATTAACAAGTAGAGGAAAAACAAACAAACTTGCTTCTGTATTGAAGGAAGAAGTTAGTTTATAGTTGAACCCCCACCCCAGGTGACCATTCAGCCCCTCCCCAGTAAAGCTTAATTTAAGATGCAATCTGTATATTCTGTTTTACTACAGCAAATGATTGTGTTCCTTAATGATATAGTAACAGATTCTATGTAAGTAGTATTTGTTTACCTTTGCAGCTGTAAAACGTAAGAGAAAATTAGTTGGCAAACACACCCTGCATAATCATTTATGAATTGTGTGAGGAGGACAGTAGCACACCACTGCATCAAGAGGGTGATGTAGATTCATTGCCATGAACGCTTACTACTACCCATTGGAATAACTGCTCTTGAAGTTGTACTGCTTCACAGGTAAGTACAGCAGTGTGGGGGATTAGCCCACAGCTGACAGTTCCAGTTGGCCATTCAACCTAAGGATTCTGGAACAAAGCCCAGTGAGATGGGGTCTTTTCGCCAATGTCACACATTACTAGCTGAGAGAGAGAATTTATAGCAATGTCCATTTTGAGGGGGGGTGTGCCCTGCAGGGGGGCTAAACCAATGTTTTATGTTAGAAGAATGCAGTGAATGAATGGATTTCAGTAAAGAAATAATGGACATGACATAGATATTTGCAGTTTGTTGTGTTTTAACAATAATATTTTTGAGGTTTACCGAACTCATAGTATTACCATGATGCATTCACAGAATTGTCTGGAACTATAACAGTGCAGTGCAAAGTATTTTGTAAATATGTCATGTTGCACCAGCAGATGTTATATTTGTTATTTTAAACTATTACATAAGCATGTTTTTATTAAACTGATGAATAAAAACATGTTAATTTGATTTTTAAAGTATTCAAATCCATTTTGTATTTAAGTTCTTAAATATGTGCCTTAATAGAGATTTACGTTGCAATCCTATTCACCCCCCCCCCCTTGCATTGTAAATATATGTACTTTGTCATTCTAGCCCATGGAAGCGTGCTGACGCTGGAGCAGAAACTCCACAGAAAAGAGTACAAATGCTTTCCGAAGAATGCCTGCCTATTCAGGAGCTTCCCATAGCCAGCACATCTTCATTGAATGTAGCAGTTGCTACTGTAATGGACATCAAAATACCTTCTGATACTGGAGTATCTGAATCTAACTCTGAAGCCAGAGATAACCAGCTACTATCTGACCCTCCGTCACTCACAAGTTCAAATCTGCCACATGCCAAAGGTAACTTTTTCTGACTCATATCATTTCAGTTTTGTTTTTAAATGCCCAATTTAAACGTTTTAATTTTATATAATTAATTATAACATGTTTTTAATTTTAATTAATACTGATTTAACATGTTTTTAATTTTTTATGGAATTTTATTCTTCGGAAATTTTAAAATTATTTTTATCATTTGTACAGTTATTATTATCTGGTGGTCCTCCAGGCCCGTCTGTAGCCGCTCTGCCTGTCACGTGTCCACTGCTCCCAACACAGTCAGATGGTATGGTCAGAACGATCCATGTGGCGGGCTATATGGCGCGCTGACCACCCTGCGGTTTTCAGCCCGATAATCGGGCCTCTCTCAAAGTCCATAAGTTGTGTAAATCGACGTCTGTGGCGTGTACCCGACATTCATGTCATTCTGTATTCTTGCTTGCATTGGCCGGTGCTTTTCGTTTTCATGGGGCATCGACTACACGCGGGTTTATAAGGCTGCCGGTTCCTGCTTGCAGCACCACCACAGGGTGTGCAGTCATGCACACTCGCACCAGATGTGGATCATTTGCATACCAGCACGCACTCTAGCTATTTGCAAAGTTTCGCGGTTGTAGCACGTTTGTTTCTAGGTGCTCAAATTTCATTGTCTGTGAGTGTATGATAGAAAAACTTACTTTAAATGTCAAGAGATGTGACAAGTATTAAAGTTTAAGTCAGATGATAGATGGTACCAGATATCTCATGTAATGAAAAATCTCATCAAACACAATACAACAGACATGGCTTCCCCGTCGGAGAAAGTACTGTGCATGTTTCAGTTTGTGGAGTCAAAATCTAACAACAGTTCAGCGTAAGTTCAGAATGGAGTACAAGAGACAGCTGCCGACATGAAGGATTATTTATCTAACAATGGGTAAATAAATTCAAAGCAACAGAAAGTGTCTTGAAAGGCAAAAGCACTGAGAGACCTTCCATTTCAGATAAAAAGGTGAAAGACGTGCGTAAGGCTTATCATGCCTTGGACATGTTAGAACAGTTCGCAGTTTCACAACTCCAGCATTTTCAAGATATCATTTATCAGCGAAATGCAGTGCCTCCGCACAGGTCTTTGGATGTATGCAGATCTTTAAACCACCATTTTCCAGGGCGCTGAATTGGATATGGGGTTCCGACGGCATGGCCACCCCGTTCTCCTGGTATTACCCCATGCGATTTTTTTCTTTGCGACTTTATTAAGGACATTGTTTACAAGAAAATCGTCAAATCTATCGCAATATGATTTGGAAACACTATTTAACGTAGGATGTAGTAACTTGTGATGCAAACCATCAGGTTTTAAAAAGAGGTTTACTAAAATATAGACTACAATATTACACAAGTTAAAAATACACAAATAAACAAATCTTTTGACCTGACATTCAGGTCATCTTCAGATTTTGCTGAAAAAATACTGTGGTCATAGATGGTCACCCTGCATTATGTATACCAAGGAAGAATGATTGCGACACTGCACATGCACACTAAATGATAAAAAATACATCACCAAGAATGAAATAATATGTAATCTACACTGATTTGTGTTAAAATAAGCAATAAATTTCACAATGAGTTCATAAAATTTTTTTCAATTAACTTGTACTGTACGGGGAAAACATTTAACTTGTACAGAACTCGCATGATGTTGAAAAATTTTACTCAAAATGTACGGAAATTGCACGAAATTTGAGTTGTACGGAAAGTCGGTCATTACCTTTTTCATTCTGCATGAACAGCAGAAAAGATAAATAAATAAAAAAAGTTTATAAAAAAGACAACGGTGTCGGTTTTTGATCACAAATAATGTGCCATGATTGATGGGTTTTCGTGGGAGAAGGAAACCTCTTTCTCCCACGAAAACCGGGAGAGATGAAAGCTTCTTCCCTTTGACAATGAATCACTCCCTTGTTGACAGTGCAGCTGAACTGCCTGCTTTGGAAAAGTCGTACTTCTGGGAGAAATTTTTATGAAAAAAAATTTCTCCAATTTTTAGAAAACCAAATGCAAATTTTACAGTAACCAAAACACATCAAAATAAACTTCCATGTGAAATTTCATCAAAATCTGATGAAAACTTTAGAAGTTAGGCATTTTCTTTTTATTGTTTTTAATGAATGTTCACTGAAAGTCCACGCTCTCTCTCTGCCGTATCACAACGAAAGAGATAGCCTGCATGCGCTCTCCACGGAAGCCTCCGACATCACACAACTGGTCCCCCATTCCATTCCCCATCTATTAACAGTGGCTGGTCTACCCTTCTCGCTTTCTTTGTGTCCACTTATTCCATGCTACTGCCATGGGGCATTCCTTCACTCCCCCAGGCAAAGGGCATTTGAGTCGGTCATTCCTTTCGCAATCGATGATAAACAAACCCCCTGACCTCGGCGAGCAGCATTTCCCCGTCCTCCCCCCACTTTCCCTCCTAACCTAAACCAACATCAGGACAGCAGGGTTATCTTCAGATGTGTCTAATGTATAAAATAGAAAGAAAGAAAAAAATATCAGTCCAATTTGTGAAAAAAAAATCCACTTTTAGTCACGTAGGAGCCGCGGCTTTTAGCCCAAAAATTACAATAATTTGACAATCCTGATAGGTTTAAAAAAATTTCAAAACATGGAAATCCGTCCACAGGACAAAGAATGGCACCCATGTACCAGATATTTATACTTACTGTTGTTGTATCAAACTTCTCCATTCACAGCGATCTTGACATACAACTCGGGCTTCATGGATATCCATTACACTCTGTACACAAGATCTTTTATACTTCATACTCATCTTTTCTCATAATCCTGAATCTGATACACCCATGTCTTCCTTGGCCTTCCTCTGCCTTTCCTTCCTGCCACTTGGGCTAAAAAGATTTTCTTTGTAAGCATCTCATCACTCATTCTTTCAACATGGCCAAACCACCGAAGCATATTAGTCTCCACCTTGCTCACAATATTTGGTTTCACATCACACAACTGAAACACATCTTCATTCCTCACACAATCAGACCGTGTCTTGCCCCCCCCGTAAGTAACGTTTTTTTCCAGCTTACAAACAAATTCTATGTTTCTCCTGTAGTACCCAGGTTTCACTACCATACATCAGAGTAGGAACAATTACACTTTCATACACAGCCACGTGGGACTCTCTAGAGAACCCATCATTCCTGTGAAAACCTCCTAGAGCAGCTATGACTTTCAGTGAAGAATTCACTTGCCTACTAATTTCACCATCCAATTTGTTCTCTCTGTCAAACATGTTTCCTAAATACACAAACTCACTCACCTGGTCAATCACAGTGCTATTTATACTTATATTACATTCAGTGCTATCAGTTCCTCTCAAAGACCATAACTTTGGTAACTTTATTTTAAATACACCAGATATGAATAATAATGAAACACATATAGCGTATTAAATCCATTTATTTCTGTGGTGTAGTCAGCACAAAGATTTGCCAAGTTTTTGCACTCTACTGGGAGGCTTTTTCAAGGCAATGGTAGACATAAAAATGCAGAGAATTTGAAACATGTAAAGAGCGAAGATGATTTTTGAAAATATTGTGGGTGACATCACGAGCATATTACATGAATATTTATCACATAATTATATGGTGCGCCGTGATGTGTTTCCATCTTTTAATAACGCTTGCCAAACCATTGGTAGTTCAGTAGAAACTATATCATTGCATGCCACTTTGCTGGATAGGATTTCCACTGTTTCCCTGATGGCAGTCTCTTTATAATTCATGTAAGGGGCAATTCTTCTAATATTATTCCATACAGGAGTGGCCGAACAATGCATGACTTTTCTGGTGAGGGCTGTATTCTGCATGGCCTGGTTCACAACTACGTACATGTTCTTTACATCTAGTATCCAAGGATCGCTTTCTCATTCCGATATACACTGGTGTGCAAAAATTAAGGATGAGCCAGTTTTTCGAATGTAACGTCGTGCAGAAGTGCTCCACATCGACTCAAATCATACCATAAGATCCCCAAGATATAAGAATATGGGACAAGTGAGCAAAACCTTCCAAACAAGGAATCCAAAGGATTCAAAGGCACTTTATTGAAAAGGTAGCTTCGAACGTCCATGTGACAGGTGGCTGCCAAGTAAAATCCAGTCTTTAGTAGGGGATATGATCACCCCTGACTGCGTTGCAGGATTTACAACATCTGTCCATGCTGAGGAGGAGGTTGTCAAGGAGCTGTTGAGGCATAGTGGCCCATTCCTCTTGTAGCGCCAATTGCTGCTGCGGAATCGTTGCTGGTGGTTGGTGATGTGCTGCCAAGCATTTCCCGAGAAGGTCCCACACATGTTCGATTGGATTTAGGTCCGGGGACCTTGTGGGCCAATCCATGCATTGAATATCTTCACTCTCCAACAGCTCTGCGACAGTCACTGTACGATGAGGTGTAGCATTGTCGTCCATGAAGAGAAACTCAGGACCCACAGCACCTCTAAACAGATGCACGTGAGGCAGGAGAACCTAGGTACAATAGCGGACACCAGTGACTGAACCCCTTTGAAAGATGTGGAGGTCAGTACGGCTACCAAGCATGATACCGCCCCAAACGAGAACTCCTCCACCTCCAAACCGACCCCTTTCGATCATGTCGGAGGTGTGATTGCGTGCTCCCTGCTCTCTCCAGATGTGTATATGTCCAGAATCGCTCGTCAGACTGAATCGGCTCTCATCCGTAAAGAGAACTCGACCCCATTGCTGATGTGTCCAGTTCTTGTGTTCCTGGCACCACAGAAACTGCCATCTCCGATGAGCAGGCGTTAATGGCACACACTGTACTGGTCGTCGTGCAAATAGACCACCTTTGTGCAGCCTCCTGGCCACGGTAAAACACGATAACGGACTTCCAGTTGTCTGTTGCATGTGCCATGCGATTTCTCCCGCTGTCTGCCTTCTATCTCTTCTCGCCTGTAGGACAATATACCGTCGTCCGCCGCCGTGGCTGCTCGTGGACGACCACTGCTAAACTCTCGGACAGCTGTTCCTTTAGTTTGAAATGCTCTCCGAGCTCGTGAAACGATGCTGTGAGCGGTCCCAAACTCCTCGGCCACACTAGTCACACTTCGACCTTCTTCCAAGTTCCCAATGACGCGACCTCAGGTAAAGTCATCCAGATGTCTTCTTCTGGATTGCCTGTTGGCCATATCACACGGTGGCAGAAACTCGATGTCGTTCAAACCGATGTACACCGTGCAATAGCTTTCACCAAATTGCTGAGCGTACACCACCCGTGTGCTTTATACCTTTCCGACACTCCCTCCCCCATGTCATGATGCATATATGCGTATGCCCTACCTTACCGGACCCTAGTCTATCTCCTGAGTGGTCTTTTGGTCCGTTCTGCCTTCTCGTTCCACTGTTATGCTAATTTCTCCTCTTCGTCCTTAATTTTTGCACACCAGTGTATATCTTTTTCGTGTTGTCAGGATATACCAATGGTATAGCGTACACATTAAAGAGACTGCCATCGAGGAAACAGTGGAAATCCTATCCAGCGAAGTGGCATGCAATGATATACACTCAAGTGCCAGAAAAACTGGTACACCAGTCTAATACTTGGTAGGTCCCCCACGGGAACGCAGGACTGCAAAAATACGGCAGGGAATGGACTCCACTAGCTTCTGGAAATATGCTGTAGGCAATGCACACCATACTTCCTGCAGAGCGTTCCACAATTTTGGTATATTCCGAGGTCTCGGATTCCTGTGTTTGATAGTGCGTTGCATGGCATCCCAAATGTGTTCTATCACGTTCAGATCTGGGGACTTGGGTGGGAATGGCAACACCCCAAACTCAGATAAATGCTCCTCTAACCATAATGTGGTGTCCCGACACTTGTGTGGAGGTACATTGTCCTGTTGGAACAGGCCCAACCCATCAGCATGAATGCAGGACATGAACGGGTGTACCTCATCAGAAAGGATGCACACATAGCGTTGGCTGGTCACAGACATTTGTAGACGTACCAGGGGTCCCAGTGAAGTCCAGCTAAACACACCCCATACCATTACGAACCGCCCAGCAGCCGGTACAGTTCCCTGTTGATAGGCCGGATCCACGGCTTCTTGGGGTTTGCGCCACACTCGAATCCTTCCATCTGCCCGATACAGTTGGAAACGCGACTCGTCAGACCAGGCTATACTTGTTTCCAGTCGTCAAGTGTCCAGTGGCGGTGTTGCCGTGCCCAAGCGAGGCGCATAGCTCTGTGTCGTGCACCCGTCAAGAGGACTTGAGTTGGGCATCGGCTCCCAAAGCCCAAATCGTGCAGGGTACATTGCACAGTCCGGACGCTGATGCTTGTTGAGGCCAGCATTGAATTTCGATGATACCTGCAAGAGAGTTGCACGCCTATCGCTAAAGATCCATACTCATGGTCGCCCGGTCGCGCAGCTGGTGATAAACTTCGTCGTCGTGGTGACTATAAATGTTTGATTAAATCGGCAATTCAGGCGACCTGTACGGGGAAAACGTTTGTTTTATTTAACTTGTATTGTACGGAATTTTTTTTTAACTTGTACGGAACTTGCACATTTTGGAAAAATTTTACTACAAATGTACGGAAATTGCACGGAATGGCTCAAAATTTGAGTTGTACGGAAGTCGGCCATCACCTTTTTCATCAAAAAAGTTTATAAAAAAGGCGAGGGCGTCGGTTTTTGATCACAAAGAATGCGCCAAGGTGGATGGTTCATCGTAGGGGAACGAGGTTTCCGTGGGGCTGAAAGCCGGTGGTGGACAGCTCAACATCTGCGTCGGAAAAGTCCAACTGGGAGAAATTTTTATTAAAAAAAAATTCTCCAATCTTTTAAATAACTGAATGCAAATTTAACAGTAACTAAGACACGTCAAAATAAACTCCCATGTGAAATTTCGTCAAAATCCAATGAAAACTTTAGAAGTTTGGCATTTTCTTTTTATTATTTTTAGTGAATGTTCGCTGAAAGCCTGCATATTCCGTAGGAAAATCTTATGAAAATTTAAAAAACGGAAGTTTGACGGAGTTCAGATTTTTTCCGCAAACATAATTCCTTTTTTTCTCGCGATGTTGCCTCTGCCCAGTATTATTGTTAAATAATATTTAATTGCATAAATATTTGTATTTCAGCTTGAAAATAGTTGGAAAATTTCCAAAACCGGAAGTCGGACGGTGCAAAGATTTCTCCCGTAAGCGCACTCCCCTCCCCGCGCGATGTTCCCACTCTCCTGCATTGTTTATTACTTCAGTTTCAACTTTTTAGAATACTATAACTGAAATATGCAAAATAAAACATACTGATATTATACTAAGCAATTTTATAAAAATAATTTAGTATGAAATATATGATTTGATTTTTTTTTCAAAGTTTGGCCACTGAGTTTTTTTTTTTTTATGGCCACTGACAATTTTGGTGTTGGTGGCCAATGTCTACTAGCAAAATTTGTAAGTCTGGATCTTTACCCATCGCGTGAAATGATTCTTGATAGCCGACGATGGTCACGTTCACCCAATGTCTTTTTACGGCCACACTGGTATCGTAGGTTGGAGGTTTTGCCGGAATTCTTGTAGTCACAGTACACCCTTGCAATGGTCATCCGTGAAAATCTGAACTTCGTTTCTACCTCCGAAATACTATGACCCATCTCACGAGCGCCAACTATGACACCACATTGAAAATCGCTTAAATCGTTATTACTTGTCATTCTCTTGCCGAAAACAGCTCTGACAGCTGGCAAGGATGTCTATCGCTTTATATACGCACTGGCGGACACAACCGAGTATGCGCATAAGTGACGTTGCTATGTATTTTGCATAAGCTCGTCTGTACCAGTTTTTCTGGCACTTCAGTGTAGTTTCTACTGAACTACCAATGGCTTGGCATGCGTTATTAAAAGATGGAAACACATCACGGCGCACCATATAATTACATGCTAAATATTCATGTAATATGCTCGGGATGTCACCCACGTCATTTTCAAAATTCCTCTTCGTTCTTTACATGTTCCAATTCTCTGCATTTTTATGTCTACCATTGCCTTGAAAAAGCCTCCCAGTGGAGTGCGAAAGCTTGGCAAATCTTTGTGCTGACTGCACCACAGAAATAAACGGATTTAATACGCTATATGCATTTCATTATTATTCATATCTGGTGTGTTTAAAATAAAGTTACTGATGCTACATCTGGGTATGGAATCAACGACTTTTAAACTGTTTTGGAAGTCCCGTCTAGCACTAGCGAGAGAGATCGCAAACCTAGAGTACTTGATCTCCTGTAAAGAGAACAAAATCATCTCGAAGTTTCTGCAGTTTAAGTCAGCGTTGAATGACAACTGGTTCCAGCGACGTAAGAAAGAATTGCTCGAAAGAACACTGTCTCACATAGCGAGGGAAAAAAGAATCCTGGTAATGAAATTGCATTCCTTAACTTTCAGACATTACCAGGCGTTAGAGATTATAGCCCCACCCATTTTATTTGATATACTTCTCCGAAAAGTCAGTGTTCTGATTTCAAGAGAGGAAGAGGTCCCGAATAAGAAGCATCGTAAAAAGCTAGTTTCTTTGATCAACTCAGATTCGAACTAATAATTACAGTCCCCTTCATAAATGATTCGACAGTAACTATGACGGATGAACAAGTGAAAGCTTTGGAGGATGGGCCAAAATATAGCCTTCCATCAAAGCTTGAAATCAAGCAGTTAATATCAGAAGTAGAAAGTATAATCTCCCAAGTTTCAGCAGAAGATCGTGATATGACCAGATGTTTAGCGGTATCAAAGTTAAGAAGCCGTGCATTGAATTTTAACAGGAGGATTCTGAAATGCAGCTGAAGGCTAGAGATTCTATTCACAAAGTTGATGTCAGTGGAAAAGCATTGTGCTCCTTGTGCTCTGATCTGATCTGATCTGATCTACTATGGTAAAAGAGGATTTTCAGCAATATCAGGTCATTTAAAAAGCAAAAAGCATCTGCAGAAAGAAAACACAGTTCAGAAGATTTATAGCTTGCCAAGTGTTTTTTTCAATTCAAGCCATCTCGAAGAGATGAAATTCAAGAGTATGTCTACGAGTTCAGCAAAACTTCCAATAAAAGTACCCTTGTGTGATAGATTATCCAATTGCATTGGTGTTAGGAGTCTTGGCAGAACATAATCTGCCATTCACCATGGCTCCTGTTTTAATTGATGTGCGAAAGGCATTGGCTACAGATCAAAAGGCTTTATCGTACCTCTCTATGGATCGTACAAGTGCATCGTACAAAATGAGGTTTGGTCTAGCCAAGACCTTCTTAGCTGAAACAACAGCAAGGGTGTGCTGTGCATTTTGGTCAGTTATTTTTCTGATAAACTGAACAAAGTTGTAATTGAGCACCTTACATCCTTAAGTGTTGTTAAAGTGGATGCTACCACACTGTATCACTCTATTTGCACATTTTTTGAATAAGCGATATTCCTTGGGAAAAATCTTGTTTCTGTTCTTATGGATTCCTGCAGTGTTATGAGAGGCTCAAAAACAGGTTTAGAAACAAGAATTCGACAAGGAAATCTCCCCACTTGTTTGACATTGATGGAGATTCCTGTCACCATATTCACAATGCAAGCAAAAAATTTTGCAAACCATGTGAAATTTACATTGAGAAATACTTTACTGATATCTTCAATGACTTTAAATGGTCTGCAGATCAACGTGAAGTCCTTGCTGAAATTTGTGAAGTTATAGTGCTAAAATTCACTGAAATTAAGAACATGGTCCAACACAGGTTGTTGTCATGCTATGATGTGGCATTAAACAGTTTACGTATCCATCATGCCCTTTTGCTCCTGTATTATGGATTTGTGCAGTTTAACTAACTAAATTTGAATTTGCAATGGAAAGGTAAACTTGCACATAATATATTTTTTGATTTGAACTCTTTCCAATCGAAGTTGGAACTATTCAAGCGACAGTTTGCACAGCAAAATTTTTCTCATTTTTCATCTTGTAAGTATATGTGGGACAAGATGTCTGATAATTTTGTTTTTGATGTTTAGCACAGTGTCACAAATATTTAGTTGTTGAAAGCTGAGTTAAACTACGTTTTGGTGATTTTTACAAGCATGAAAAATCTCTCTAGCTATTGCAGGATCCATTTACTTTTACAGTTGATGATGCCGAGGAGAATTTACAGTTGGAACTGTTAGATTTGCAATCTAATAATAATTTGAAGGCATTGTTTAAGAGTGAAGGTTTAATAACCTTCTATTCTCTTTTGCCTAGAAATAATTTTACACACCTGAAAAGTTTTACCAGGAAAATGATTTCAGTGTTTGGCAGTGCATATCTTTGTGAACAAGCTTTCTCCAGAATGAAATATGTTAAATCAAAGCTTCGTTCACAATTGACCGATAACCACTTGTCAGACTTTTTAAAAATTGGGTTGTCCGATTTGAAAGCAAATATCGGAAATATAGCTAAATCATTCCAGAAACAATACCATTTTTCTCATTGATTTTTTTTCTAGTTTAAGATGCCATGAAGTCATTTAGTAAGTTTAGCTTTGTATTTGTTTTAGATGTGTATAAATATCTTGAAATATTTATTTGAAAACTTTTATGTTAAACTACAGAACATATAAAATATAAAAGTACTTACACATTTTATTTGACACATATTAGTAATTAGTTCATTGAAAATTTACAATATCTGCATTAATTGATCTTTGATTTACCATTTTTTTTAATCCGACCCGCAGAGTTTACCCTTTTCCCATTTGGCCCTTCTCTCCAAAAGTTTGGTGACCCCTGGTCTAGCATGATGTGCACATTTCAAGAAATTCTGGGATTATTTTGTTTACCTTTTTATGAAGATTATTTATTTTGTTAAATATCAACAAGTAAATAGGTAAGTTAAATGTTAATTTTGTTAAATAGTATTTAGTTTATAGATATTACACAAAACACTTGTTTTTTAAATACCTAAATCCAAATATTTTGATTTCTTTATTTGACTACTGAAAAATTGTCAAAATTACTGATTTTCTCCTTATGCACTACTGATAACTTCATTTGTTAGGTGGCATCTCTGATCATACCTGCCAAATACTACGGAATGTCCATAGTTTCTGCAGATTTTGTTGTCTGATTACGGAACTATGGAACTCACTGTCTAAACTATGGATTCTACGAATTTTCAGTTTGCTTATTTTTTTCTTATTTTGCTATTATTTTTTGATGTACATGAGATTCTTAAGTGGATTTGCCAAATTCCGTTCTTTTTTTTTTTTTTTTTTTGTCATCATTGAGATAGTTCTCAAGATTGATGCAAAACTGAGAATTAGGGGGAGGGGTCGTTTTCTGTTTGGGGACGGTATTTCATGTTTCAAAACTTTCAAAAACGGTGATTAAAGAGAGTAAAAAGTTGTGCCATAATCATAATTTTTTCTCCTGATGTTGCCTTTGTGTACAGCAGGGGAAGAAATTTCCTCTCCATACTCACTAGCCAAACACAAATTCAACTACCCAGCATCAACCCCCCCTCCCCCGCCATTCTTTATTTTGCTAATGGGAATGGGCTTGAATTGAAAACAAAATCGGTGGCTTATTGGCTGGGATGCGCATATGGCAGTGAAACACTGACTGAAGGTGGGAAATTTGCAGGTGTATTTCCAAAATACTGCATATTTTTTTTTACTTGCAACCACAATTTTTTACATAAAAGCATAAATGTGAATGCATAATTTCTTTAGTACCAGTGTGAGCCCCTCCACCCCAACCTCTTCAAAAAGAAGGGAAAAAATGCTCCTTTCACAGTTCTGAAACTAATTCCCTTGATGGAGTTATCAGAAAAGTTAGCCAAAAACGTTAAACAACTGCTGAAGCAATGGAAAAATGCACATTATAATAGTTAAGCATCAAAATTTCAGGCTTGTGCAGTTTTACTGAAAATTTAAATCTGCAAAATTTGTTAGGATCCCCAATATGAATGGAGTGCATATCATTCATTGTTGATTAGCCTCCGTAATCATTGTCATGCTTGGAATATCATACAAATAATACTGCACATGCTAAATTTTTTAAAGTTCCCACTCTGCATTGGCCAAAATTATAAAATCATTCAAATAATTTAATGAAAAAGTTTCACACGTACGTTAATGAAGGTTAGTATACCTTTGCTTTTCTGCACTGAAATACCACTTGTCAAAAGCTGCTGTTGGATTAAATTCATTTAAGTTTGGGCCATGTACAGCAACTATGAGGAGATCATTCATCGTTGTTGTTTTCAAAGAGTTTCTATAAGATGTTTTTATCCTGTTGAAATAGCTGAAATCACGTTCACAGGAGGCAGTGCTTGGTGGGAGCACAGCACAAAAGTTTGCAATGGGCAACAAATTCGGAAACCTTTCAGAATGTTTACTTATTCTTTGTGGTGCTTCCTCAAAAGTCAAAGATGACAATGTAAGTTTATATTCTGCCCATTCAGCCAGCAACAGGAGGTTCATTTTCTTGTCATAATCTTTTGGGTAGGGATATTTACATAGTGTTTTCATCTCTTCTACACCATAGTCTAAAACATGAGACTGAGAAGGCCACTTTAACACATCAAAAATCTGAAAAGATAACACTATATCTGACAAAAGGGATTCTAGCCTGAATAGCCAATAGTCCTTTGCATTCGAAATCAGTTTTTCTCTGATTGCTTGGAACTGCTTTTCACTTGCATTTACATCGATTAGTTGCACTTCCTTGTAACTTCCAACAAGTGAAACTCTTTCCAAGAATGCTTGCTCCATAGGACTAACACTAGTCTTTAGTTCATCTAGTGAATTCACAGCATATTCGGTTTTACCTTTTAATGAAGAAATCATTAAACACTTAGTCTGTAAGGCCAGGCTTAAAGGTTTCAACTTGTCGTAGAAATCCACTAGGAAATGAATTAATTTCACAAAAAGAAATTGCTTTAGGGGTTTAAGTAGTCGTTTAGTTTTTGCAGAGTCAGAATCATTAATTGCAATAGACTGTTCAAGATCAATAACAATAGTTTTCCATGACTGAGATGGAGCATGAAGTACATCCGATCTTCTTGATGTCCACCGGACACCATGAATATCACCCAGTTTTAGAATTTTTTCACTAAGTGCTTGTGAATGTCTCTTGTAATCTGCACAACCTTTTTGCAGAACCATTGTAAAATTAAAAATACTTTTTACATTACTCTCAAATAATATATAGAGATTCAGTACCTTTTTTGAATTGCTATTACACACGTTAAAATATATTTTAACGTGTGTAATAGCAATTCTAAAAGAGGTACTGAATCTCTGTATATTATGTATTTTAACCACGTAAAACTTGTGACGGTTGAAAAAGGGGTCATTGGCTCCACCATGCCATTCAAAAAAAGAAACCCTTGTTGGCCACGATAAAAGTAAAATTCATAAAGCTAACGTGGAGCATTTGAAAGTAAAGGCTATACCATCAGAAACACCATTAGCGAAATGCATAAAAAAAAAAAAATTGATGAGCAGATGTTCTCACACATGAAAAATCTTTTCAACATTGCCTATTATATTGCAAAAAATGAAAAACCATTTACAGATTTCAAAGATCTATTGTGCTTAGCTTCGAAATTGGATGTTCACATTTTACAAAAGTATGGTAATGAAAAAGAATGCAAATTTTTTATACATTATATAGCAGAAATATTAAGAATGGAGCTGGATCAAAAGCTAAAGAATTCTAAATTTATTAGTATTTTAGTTGATGGTTCAACTGACAGGACTTCAATTGAACATGCAGTTGTTTATGTGAGATATTCAGACAATGGTATTATAAAAGAGGACTTTTTAGGATTCATTGACCTTCCAACTGCAACTTCAGATGGCTATTTCACTGCTTTAACAGCACTATTAAACAGACGTCTTGGCGTGGATAATTATAAGGATAAAATCTATATTGCAGGCTTAGAAACAGATGGAGTTGCAAGTATGGTTGGCCATAAGTTTGGGCTTTCAGTAAAAATGAAAGAAATATGCCCTAAACTTGTTAGTATTCATTGTGTTGTCATAGGCTGCAGCTTTACATGTCTGTAAAAACATCGACTACATTCTAACATTTGAGAGTAATAGATACTTCATGTATATCTTCCATATTAGGAAGTCACACAGGGTATGAACTGACTTTTGAAAACCTTTAGTTAGTGAAAATCTCCAGAAACATTTTAGCATTTTGAAATTTCTTTTAGCATTTTTTATAAACAATTTAGCATTTATTTAGAAAGATTTATTTAGAGACCAATAAAAACATTCGAGTTTAAAAAAAACATTAATAAAATGTTTCCATTAATTTACAGTGCAACAAAGTTTTTTATTTAACCATTTTTCATATTCAATTCTACGATCCAATTCCTTGTAACCTGGCCCTTCTATGTTAATGCTTAATATGTGCTTTACGTTTTCTGTTGATAAACAATTTCTAATAAGAAAATTTCGTATGAAAAACAGCGAAAATGTAAAGACAAAACAAAAGAAAAATAAATAAAATGAAATCACTTTGAATGCAAACAACAAAAACTGACCATTTTGCAAACAACGAAAACTGAAAAGCTTGATCCGTTCTGTAAATGTCAAACATAAAATTCTCATCTTCGTTCAGATGAGCAGCAAAAAAAAAAAAAAAAATGTGAAGGGTACTTCGCTGATTTTTCGAAGTAACATAAACAACACACTCTGAGCTCCCGCTAGAGTGTGTTTGTTTATGTTACGGAGCGTGAGAAAATGTATCATTACAGCTGGTGCGCAAGCGCAGTAATGACAAGCAGGAGGTAAACGCAGGCGTTCTTTACCAATCTTCGCAAACAAAATGGTTTAAAAAAGAAAGGAAGTCACTACTCAGTGCTTTAACCTTTAATTGAAAGAAAAGAAGACACATAATGTATATATATCAGCCATGAGAACGACACACATTTCGTTAAGTCAGCGGGAAAATAAGTGCACAGTGCTCGTAAGGTCTGGTTGAACTAAGTGGATAGTTGCCGGAGATTGAAATATTTTGATTGAGCAATCAAAATAATAAAAATTCCGTAAAAAAAAGACTTTTATCCGTAAATCAGTAAAATTAAACAGAAATCCGTAAAAGTTGGCATGTTACATACTTTAAAATTTGTACGTCTCACTCTTTCGAAATCCTTCAACATGTGTGGTGAAATAATTTAGGACACTGAACTACACATTTACCCTATGTAAACAAAAACAAAAAATAATTCAGATTTGAAACAAAATTTGTGGAATTTATTCCGAAATTTGTAAACATGGCAATGTTTCGAAATTCGTCTTTGTAGATCAATTGCTTGCGCGATTGATTGTCAAATGCGACTGCTTATCTTGGACTTTACCAAAAGAAAAAATAAATAAATAAAGAGGAAAAAAATTTACCTTCATCAGTTGCAAGGATGTTTTTCTTTTTGGATTCCTGGCATAGCTCACACAAAATGTAAGGTTGACCGTCATACCATCTTACTTTGGCTCACTTATAAAGTGAAAGATTTGGATACATTTGGCCCACTTATAACTAAAGATTTGGATATCTTGGGTTTTTTAGCTGGCTGTTGTTGTGTAGTAGTAACATTTTCAATATCGTTTTTTCGTTTGGAACTTATTCCTAACCACTTACCCATATTTAGACTGCGAAAAATATTCAACACACACGAATAAAGCCACGGGAAAAAAGACTTCTGCGAAAGCGAACACGTGCGAGAGAGATGGTCACGTTTGGCGACAAGGTGGTGCCAATTTTCAAAAACCCAAAGCGGGAAGAACGTAAGGAACAGCTCGGTTTAGGACATTATAGAAACTGGATTGACTACTAGTTTCTATGCATCATTTGACATCACATGATGAAATAAGAGAAATTCCACCACAACGATATTTCGTATGCGCTCAATGAAATCGCGGAAGTGCCATTTAAATGTTTTCACATTTATGTGAAAAGAAATATAAATATTTTAGCAAAAGTGCATTCATTTTCGCAAAATACGAAAAATGCGATCACAGTTTAAACCCTGCCCCTGCACCAATAGAAAACCATTTCTGTAAAACACTGTTTGCTCGTATACTTGCTGCAAACATAGCTTTAACAGTTTTAAGCAGATTTCAGCCATATCGTCAAGCTGAATGCATAGCTTTAACAGTTTTAAGCAGATTTTCAGCCATACCATTATCAAGACTTTCCACAAAAGTATTCCATTTACTCAGCCATACGTTTTCTTTAAATCTATGAAGGCTGTGCATTTAAATCTATGAAGGCTGCAAAAACTTTCTTGCCAATAAACAGATACTTTTCAGTTATCATACATAATGCAAAATTTTGATTAGTGCAGTCCTCACTAGGCATAAAACAGCTCTGTAAATCCCACATCTCTTACGTTAAGACCTCATACCTTAATCTGTAACCTTTCTGAGCACTTCTTCTGATACACTCAGCTGGCTGATACCATGCTAATTCTTCTATTTGGTCTGTTTATCTTTTCCTTTATACTAAGGAACACTAATAGCACCCCTCTATAATACTGAAGGACCATTCCTAACTTCCAGCATAACTCGCAAATTTCAGTTAACTAGTCAATTACAATCACTGTCATACTTTAACATCTCAGCAGTTATGCCATCAACTACCAAAGCTCTACCATTTTAAAGCCATTTTTGAACTTTACAAATCCTTTCCCTCAAGATCCTTGTTATGCTTCTTTCTCTCACTGTGGCATCATCTCTTTCTGCCACAAAATCACCTTTACTCTTTCATGTTCTAATAACTCACAAATATTCATCCCATCTTTCACTTAGTTTATTATTCCCATAGCATTTCTCTGATACTATTTTTTTCACACAACTTAGAACTTTATTTTCAGTATTTTTTCTACATCTTGTGTACTTCCAGAATGTTTTTCCTACCTTTCCAAAAAGCTAATTTATGCCTATCCACCTTATTCTTCTTTTTGGTTGCCCTAGTCTGACGAACCAGCTTTACTGCTTCATGCATTTTACAGCAATATTGATTTGTCCTCAGAAACTCTGTCTTGCAACCACTTGTCATTGTCATCTTTAGGCATTTGGAAAAGTGTAGGTCCCACCCAAACTGGTGTGGTAAAAATACTTAAAGCAAATCAAAATCTTCTTTTCATTATAATTTCGTAAACCATTTCGAACCATGCATTGACAACTTAATCATTTCTGTAAACCATTTTTGAACCATACATTGGCAACTTAATTGAGCCTTATTTATTAGTAAATCATAAATTAATTTTATATCTTTTTAACTCATTATAATGTTTTGTTGGGTGTTAATGCCGAATTTAGATACCATGGCTGTTGTTAATTGTACTACGTCTGGCTTTTCAGTGGATAGCAGAATGAAGTATAGAGATCCAAACAAACTTCCAGATGAAATTGCTGTATGCCAAGTGAGTATATGACTTGTGAAAATTCATTAATGATAGTATGTTAAATGATAATCTGATAAAGTGATAATCTTAAAATATGTGTTATTTACTTTCATTTACAGTGACGGAAAGTTTGCGGTGAACTGCACCAATTTCCTTACCTTGCGCCAAACTGCTACAAATTATGAAAAAATTTAATATTTGTGCCCAACTGTGCCGAAACAGCAAGCAATCCACAGCAAAAACTGCTGAGCGAAAAAAATGTCGTTTTAAACGGCAAATCGAATGACACATTTTTAAGATCTACGCATAATTTGTTTAAACATAGAATGCCGCTTAATCAACACGTGCCACCAATCCCAACATTTCGGAATGTTTTTCACCTACCTTCTAATTTGTTGTATTTTCGGCATGAGTGACAAATAAGTTTCGCGATGTAGGTGGGGCTTATGGAGAAGGAATTTTGTTGTAATCACGTGGTATATAGGAGAAACGATGCTGTACACTATGAAATTCAGATAAAGATTGTTTACAGATGGTTTGGTGGTCTTTCGGAGTGTTGTGCAATTGATTGTTTATATGTCGTTCCCTGCTCTTTGGGATGCCGCAGTTATTTCATTCTGGGCGAGATGTGCGATTACGTAAATACAGCATAAGGTCAGTCGTTAGCTATTTCGTTGATGCGGAGGATGACTGAAAATGGCTCTTCCGTAGTGGGATACGATGGTTCGGTTTCTAAAGGATTCAGAGATGCCAACTTTTACGGATTTTCCGTAGTCTTTGCGGATTTGCGGTCCAACTTACGGGTTTACGGAAGTCACCAAAAAAACTACGGAAAAGCCCACACAAGATAAGATCCCTTCACGCAATTTTCTATTTTTTACCGTCTTTTGTTCGAAAAAATGCATTTTACAGATAATTCCTTATACACCTTCGATGGCGGAGTTTCTTCTCATACGCTGTTTGTCACGCGATTACCCGTACAGCCATTTTAGAGTGCTGTGCGCAAAAGCCGAGAGGGAGCTCAACTCCTTTTGCGAACTCTTTACATTGATTACAAGTGGCTTTGTGCTCATGAAAATTTTGGTGCAAACGTTTTATCCCTTTCCATTCGACTGTCAGGTGTTACCCGACAGTACGAAATCACCTAATAGCTCGTGTGGTTGGTGTCACTCGCCACATCGATGACACTTCTATAGCTCGCATGTCGCCACTTGCGAGACATTTATTTTTCGTCGAATAGGTTGGGTGTCACTCACCACGCCGATGACGCCTCTATAGCTCGCATGTCGGTGTTCGCGAGACATTTCTTTTTCGTCGAATAGGTCAGGTGTCACTCACCACATCGATGGTTTGTCTATAGCACGCATGTTGAAGTTCGCAGGACGTTTCTTTTCACCGAATAAGTCGGGTGTCACTCACCACATCTATGGTGTGTCTATAGCAAGCATGTTGAAGTTCGCGGGACATTTCTTTTTCACCGAATAGAGAAAGAGAAACGTCATCAATGTGTCGGGTGTCACTCACCATGCCGATGACGCTTCTATAGCTCGCATGTTGGCGCTCGTCAAGAACTTATTTTTCGTCCAATAGGTCAGGTGTCATCCGTCACACCTATGAAGCCTTTATAGCTCGCATGTTGGCACTCGCAAGACATTTCTTCTTTGCCGAATAGGTCGGATGCCATCTGCCATGCATATTACGCCTCTATAGCTAGTATGTTGGGGCTTGCAAGACATTTCTTTTTCGCCAAATATCTTGTGTGTCGGGTTTCACCCTCCATGCCGATGACGCCTCTATGAGTATGTCGGCGCTCGCGGGACATTTCTTTTTCTCTGAATATCTCGTGTGTCGGGTGTCACACTTCATGCCGATCAATCCTCTATAACTTGCATGTCGCCGCTCGTGAGACATTTCTTTTTCGCTGAATAGGTCGGGTGTTACCCGCCACGCAGATGATGCCCCTGTAGCTCGTATGTTGGGGCTGGCAAGCCAAAGCTGAGCTTTCACTGCTAAGTTGTAACCTCTAATGCAGAAAAAAAAAAAAAAAAAAGAGTGCTGGTTGAGAGTGTGGGTAAAAAGTTATTCAAGTGGAAAGGGTTAATTTAGATTAAAACAAAATGAAAAGTATCAGTGAAACAGCTATGACCGCAAAAAGAATGAAGTCAGATAAAACTTATTGTAAAGTGTATTGCGATATATATAGGGTGATTAATAAAGAAGTATACTGTTTGAACGCACTTTAAAACAAGAAAAATGAAAGATATTTTATGTTACCTGTAACAGAATTGTAGGGGAATGTTTCAAGTTTTTTAGAGACAGTCACAGATGTTCTATGTGTGCATCCTTAGTCACACGACACATCGAGCCGGTAATCCATTTCTGCCCAAACGCGAGGTAAGGTCAGTGAGATTTAGCAACATTTGCACTTTGTATGGAATCAATTTCAGCCTCTTTCTCAAAATTCTTCAGACAGTGGGCTGTGAAATCTGCACTTCATGACTCACCCTCCTTGTTGATTTTACCGGGCTTCGTTGAATGGCAGTGCAAACACTATCGACGACTTCTACCGATACACACGGTCATCCAGGACTTTTAAGTTTGCACAAACAGCCCATAGTTTCAAATTTTTTATGCCAATCGTAGATAGCCGGTAAAGGCTGCACTAACCAGATTTTTGCATTACGCATGATGATTGAAAAGTAACAGTCTGTTGGTAAGAAAGTTTTTGCTGCCTTCATAGATTTAGATAAAGCTTACGACCGAGTGAATAGGACACTTTTGTGGAAGGTATTGAATGAATATGGTGTTACTGGGAATCTACTTAATAGTGTAAAAGCCATGCATTCTGGTAGTAGAGCTTGTGTACATGTGAATGGTGTTTTATCAAAATGGTTTTCTATTGGTGCAGGAGTTAGACAAGGTTGTGTAATGTCACCATGGCTGTTTAATATATTTATGGACGCATGCATACGTGATGCCAAAATAGATATAATAGTGGTTTATGTCTTGGTGATATCCGTGTGTGCAGATTGCTGTAATATGCTGATGACACTGTGTCCTGTTGGCAGAGAGCAAAAGTGAGTTGCGCCGCCCCGATGGCGCAGTGGTCTAAGGCGCTGGCCTCTGATCGTTCGTCCGTAAGGGGTCCGGGTTCGAATCCCGGGCAGGCATGGATGTTGTGTTTGTCTTACGGCACTGGCTCTCTCCCTTCCCTGGAACCAGTGACCCTAAATTAGGGACGGGCAACTGCTTATAGCCCATTGAGTTGCTCACGGTGGTTGTTAAACCTCCAATCAAAAAAAAAAAAAAAGTGAGTTGCAGAATATGTTGTCCCGGATGTACGAAGTTTGCATGAAATTCAAACTGAGTATTAATAAGGGAAAAACCAAAGTTATGGCTTTTGAGTGGGGAACTGGTAGTACTGAATGTAACATAAGTCTAAATAGCACAGTGATTGACCAAGTGAATGAGTTTGTGTATTTAGGAAGCATGTTTGACAGAGAGAACAAATTGGATGGGGAAATTAGTAGGCGAGTGAATTCTTCATTGAAAGTCATAGCTGCTCTGGGAGGTTTTCACAGGAATGATGGGTTCTCTAGCGAGTCCCGCATGGCTGTGTATGAAAGTGTAATTGTTCCTACTCTGATGTATGGCAGTGAAACCTGGGAGGGTACTGCAG
The DNA here is from genome assembly GCA_039090855.1 of Macrothele yani. Classification (NCBI taxonomy): domain Eukaryota; kingdom Metazoa; phylum Arthropoda; class Arachnida; order Araneae; family Macrothelidae; genus Macrothele; species Macrothele yani. Next base: position 96,265,844 of record CM077005.1, on the reverse strand, counting down.
AAGAAACATAGGAGTCGTTTGTGTGCTGGAGAAATGCGTTACTTATGTGGGGTTTGTGGCAAGACACGGTTTGATTGTGTGAGGAATGAAGATGTGTTGCAGTTGTGTGATATGGAGCAAAATGTTGTTAGCAAGGTGGAGACCAATATGCTTTGGTGGTTTGGCCATGTTGAAAGAATGAGTGTTGAGATGCTTACTAAGAAAATCTTTTTAGCCCAAGTGGCAGGAAGGAAAGGCAGAGGAAGGCCAAGGAAGACATGGGTGGATCAGATTCAGGAGTGTCTGCATGAGAAAAAGATTATGAGTATGAAGTATGAAAGATCTTGTGTACGGCATGTAATGGATATCAGTGAAGTCCGAGTGGTATGTCAAGACTGCTGTAAATGAAGAAGTTTGATATGACAACAGTGTAAGTAAAAATGGTAGTTTCTATTTCATTTTGGAGCTAACCTCTGAATCTCAGAGAACAGCCTAGTGATATGTATGTAGATAGATTTTCTGGTTCTAGGTTCTTTTCCGAATTGTGATCGAAAATGCTGTTGCACAACAGTTACAGATTCCGTTTTGCTCAATTCAAGAACACAAAGCGCCTTCTCCACTGCAGATGCTGCCATTTTGACTGACTAGTCACGTGACACGCACGCTATCGCCTACGTCACTTCCCTCAGTAGCGGGACACAAACTTTATGAGTACATGTACTTAACGGTTCGCAGTTGTGGTCCGTGTCTTCAACTGTTACTGTTTTACAGCATCTGGAAACTGTATACTTCTTTATGAGTCACCCTGTATAGCAAAGAATGGCCTTTTTATGAAGCATCTAAAGTTTTGCCGAATCACATTTTGTAAGCCACGTGGCTGCGATTTTAGCGTAGCGCATTGCGGCTGTGATGATTGTCAGTGTCATGCGGAGAGCAAGAAGTACAAAGATCATGTCAAGAGACTAAATGGATTTGTGAGTAAATTTAGTGTTACCAAAAAACTTTTGACAGTTTATAAAGGATCCAGAAAAAAATATAAAGATTGGATTAGTGTTGGAAAAATGCATCAAAATAAGCGAAAAAGAGAAGAAAGTAAATTTTTACAAGATGATTTGAAACGGGAAGAAGCTGAACTTTAGCAGTAGTTGGATTCCTCTCAGAAAATAACTCGTGATGCAAACCATCAGGTTTTAAAAAGAGGTTTACTAAAATATAGACCACAATATTTCACAAGTTAAAAATGGTACTATTATTAAGAGAAGCAAAACAAAACATTGCTAACTGACTTAAAAAATTAGAAAAAAATAGAAGTGAGCAACTAAATATTGAGAAAAGCAGCAAAAAAATTAAACATTTTTTGTAAAATAAAGGATTAATTATAGAATCCTGCTATGATTACAAATCTTTTGATCTATTTGAAAACTAAAAATTTTGCATATGTGTGTGTGTATTTCTATGCAAGATGTTTTAAATTTGAGTAGGGTACATCTAGTTGCAAAACATTTCTTGCTTAAAAGTTCTATCTACTAATATTTTACCTGCTCCAAAAAAGTGTTTTCTTACACCAAAAAAGTATTTTATCTGCTCCAAAAAAGTATTTCACCTGCTCCAAAAAGTATTTCACCTGCTCCAAAAATGTATTCTACCTGCTCCAAAAACACATTTTGCTGCTTCAAAAATGATTTTGCAACTTTCCATCACTGTATTTAATATTTTTCAAGTGAAAAGTAATAAGGGATGACAATAAAAAAATACCTTTAATGTAAAGCATGTTACATATCTAACTAGCTAGGCTGTAATCTTTCTTAGTCACAGTCTGTGATAAATTACAGTGTTCGAATTAGAAATAAATCTTCTACTGGCCCAGCGGACCACTAAAATTTGCAAACCACTAACCCACCAAAATGCCTACTGGTCTGTAATAAAAAATAATAAAAAGCATTTTTAAGACTTTTACAATATATGTTGAAAATAGAGTATGATTTTATTCGAAATATCTCCAATATTTGTTTTAAACCTATCGTTATTTTGCAGCCTAAAAAGAAAACCATACAACTAGGTAAAAGAAATAGAAATTAATTTTTAACTTGTGACAAATTAGAAAAAAATAAAAAAATAAAATTACTGCCATTCGGGCCAGTAAAATCAATAATTCAGTGGTCCGATGGAAGTTTTACTAGTCAATGGCCAGTGGACCACTGGGTAATTTGAACTTTGAATTATAGACTGGACCCTGACAATGCATACCAATTATAATGTTTAAACATGTTAAAACATTAGAATTGGCATTAATGTTTAAATGTGCTATTAACTCTCCCAGTGGCAACGAAAATTAGATCTCATGAATCCTCTGTCAACTGGCGGCTTTTCCCATGTGCAACAAACAGCACACCCAACAGTTTCAACTGGAGGATGTGAACAAGCCCCATTTGGTAAAAGAAAAACCAAATGGGGCTTGTAGCACTGAATGTAATGTAAGTATAAATGGCACTGTGATTGATCAGGTGAGTGAGTTTTTGTATTTAGGAAGAATGTTTGACAGAGAGAACAAATTGGATGGTGAAATTAGCAGGCAAGTGAATTCTTCATTGAAAGTCATAGCTGCTCTGGGAGGTTTTCACAGGAATGATGGGTTCTCTAGCGAGTCCCGCATGGCTGCGTATGAAAGTATAATTGTTCCTACTCTGATGTATGACAGTGAAATCTGTGTACTGCAGAAGAAACATAGGAGTCGTTTGTGTGCTGGAGAAATGCGTTACTTACGTGGGGTTTGTGGAAAGACAGGGTCTGATTGTGTGAGGAATGAAGATGTGTTGCAGTTGTGTGATGTAAAGCAAAATGTTGTTAGCAAGGTGGAGATTAATATGCTTTGGTGTTTTGGCCATGTTGAAAGAATAAAGATGAGATGCTTACTAAGAAAATCTTTTTAGCCCAAGTGGCAGGAATGAAAGGCAGAGGAAGGCCAAGGAAAACATGGGTGGATCAGATTCAGGAATGTCTCCATGAGAAAAAGGTTATGAGTATGAAGTATAAAAGATCTTGTGTACGGCATGCATACCTGCCAGGTTTTATGGTTTACCCGTAAAATTTACGAAAATGTGACTTGTTTTACGGGCAAAATGTTAATTTTACGGATTTGGTGATTCTCTGAGATTTTTTCTTTTTCTGATGATTTTGCACCCAGTATCAAAACTTTTTTTTTTTGACTTAATCCATTCAAAGTAAAGTGCCGATGTAAGTTACGAATAAGTTTTCAGTTACATGTGTTTATTTGGGAACATTTTGCTGTAGTTTTCCCTTGTTTTAGTTTATTGTTTTGCCTTTTTTCAAACACTAGAACACCAACCAGCTGGGCTTGTTTAACCTTGGGCTTGGTTCTCTCCTCCTCTCTCATGTGTGCTGTTTCCCACCTTCTTTTCAGATAATGCATTGTTTGTCGCCCGAGTCGCAACTTCTCAGTAGGCCAGCATGGGGTGTGTCTTACATTAGAGCAGGTGTCTTTATTCCTCCTAGTTCGAAATGCTATCTCAGAAAGTAGTTATCGTAGAAAAAAAAATTCAAACGGATTTTAAATCTGTGGAATTTTTTTAAGCCCAGGTCGATACCCAACATGATGAAATTAAGCAAAAACTACCAGTTTTGTGAAATTAAAAATGCATTGGGGCATGGTTTCGTAACTTCTCTGGCAATAAATTTGAGCTAACAAAAGAATGCTACAGTGCCACAAGAGGAAGTTAAAAAGAAAAAGTAAGTCCAATGTTAATTCGAGCCAGTGCTGCTCCAGCAATGATTTATTTTGCTGGTCCGTTAGTAAGTTTTCTACGCTTTCCAACCGTGCTTTGTTCATCGCTCGATAACGTTCATAAAAATGTCTTGGCTTGATTTAACGAAATTAATAAGTTGGGTACATACTAATTCGTCAAATCCCTATTGAAAATGGCCAAAGGTAAGGTCAAGACATTATTTTCAGTTGCTCTCTGCCTTCTATTTCTTTCAGTTGCTCTCTGCTTTCCTATTCATTCTTCCGCCCTTTGCGTGATGACTTGCGTAAAATCAAAGCATGATTGTGATGAAATTTGGGTATACTGTGTTCAGCATCCTATGTAGACCTATCCTATTGAAAATGGTTTCCTATCAGCATTCACAGGGATAGTGCAGTAGTACATGCGCTAGATTTGTTCGCTCGCGTTTTGGAATTTCAGCACAATATCTTCCATGGAAACTGACCGATTTGGATAGAATTTTTAATTATAAAACGACGCGTTTGTGGTAGCTTTTTAATTTAAAAATTAACAGGCACAAAAAATGTTCTATAATAAAGCAAAAACAAACAAAATATACAGTATCAATTAATTCATACTAAGGGATTCATAAAGAAACAGTAAAGTATCGTGAAAAACACTGTTGTTTTTGCAAACCCACACTTTTTTGTAGGTATGAAATTTTGGGCTTTTAGAAAACAACTCTGAATTTTAAAATATCTGGATTTTGACAGCACAAGTTTAATCTAGGGAGGGAGAAGACTTTTTTTTTAATCTGTTTAAAAAAAACAAAACGCCATTGGCTTTGTAACTTCTATTAAACCGAATTGTGTGATATTTAGAGATTTTCATTTTTTAAAACAGAATACGTGTGTTCCGCATTTTGTCATGCTAAGCCATATTTTTTTTTTTTGCAGAGATATAAGATCGGAATTAAAATCCTGATTCAAACGTTTTGTGCCGTGGCTACGCCGCAAAGGGAGCAGGGGACGAGATGGGGAAGATGTCACCGACGAAGTGGCTGTATCATTTCTCGTGATGCCTGATGTAAAAGACTGTTGGTTTTGTTTGTGCAAAACATATTGTGTTAGTTTACTGCAGGAGAGGGGGTAGTTCAGATGTTGATGGGCCCAGATTGTTTTTGTAAAGGAATAACTAGACTACAGAAGCTCTGTTCAGTAAGATGAGGGGGAGGGGGAGGACAGAAAGGGAAGACAGAACTATAAAATCAGTGCCATTTGGAAGTATAAAGGATGCCGCTAAAGGGGTCGGATTTGGTAAAAGACAAGGCATCGATCCGCCTGTGAGGAATGATGGGGAGGGAGGGGAGGACCCCAGAGGATGACATTCGTAACTAAAACCTAAACCTTTGTTTCTAGATGAAAGAACCTTTCAGTTGCTCTCTGCTTTCCTAGCTGACCAGCTCGAATCGGATAACTCTGCAATCAGTATTTTTTTCCTCTTCAAATTGCAACTTTTTAAGCTGCTAATATTTTACTATACAGTTTTTACTTGCTTTTTTTTCCCCGAGTGGTAATAAATTTTGTATTAGTGATTCGCTATGAGCAGCAATATAAAAGGGAAAACAAGTACTATCAAACATTCCGCGATGCGTATTCTGTGGAATTCCCGTGTATTGCGAAATCTTCAAAAATGGAAAATTTGCGTTTACTGCTACGTGTCGATGCAATTTCAACATTTTGCATGGTGAAACGAATGATATTATAAATCATATTTCTAGTGACAAGCATAAATATAACGTTGACTACGTGGAAAAAAAATAACGAAATTGACTTCCTTTGTTAAAAGTTATAATATACTGGATGCGATTCGTACAAAATGTTTGTTCACTTCACTTTTAGTTGAACATAATTTACCAGTTAGTGTCTCTCAGTCACTCTTACTTATTTCATTTTTTTTATTTGACTGTCTCATGGTCTGTGTCTCCGTAAGATAAAAGCGTAACAGCATGAAAATGGTTCGTTTTGAAAACATTTTATTATGTTTTATGACGGTGTGGGACACGATCCCATTGAAAGGGTAGAACATCCTTCTCTTTAGATGCAAACTTCTGTAAAAGTAAATTTTTATCACTTTATAGATCATAATGATAGCATAATAATAAGAAATTATGTATAGAATCTATTTTAATTGATATAAATGTGCTGATAAATTTAAACATCTGTAGTCACTTCAATTACAAGTTTATACTTGATTTGGGTAACATCGTTTTTAAATCGATATGTTCGGTACATTTAATCAATTTGCGCGACAGGTAATCTAATCGAATATATCGATAAAAACTTTCATCGAATATATCGATTAATTTTTTTACGGATTTCTGTTTCTGAAAGTTGGCAGGTATGGGCATGTAATGGATATCAGGGAAGCACGAGTTGTATGTCAAGATCGCTTGAAATGGAGAAGTTTGATACGACAACAGTAAGTAAAAATATCTGGTAGTTTGTATTTCTTTTTGGAGCTAACCTCTGAATCTCAGAGAACAGCTTAGTGATATGTATGTATGTTGTCATTTGAGTCATTTGGAGATCAATGCAAAAATAAAGAGAAATATTTGGAGATTAAAAGCGGGGGGCATTGTTTTTCCATCTGGGAACATTATTTTGTCTTCCAAAATGTTCAAAAACGGAAGCTATATGGAGTCAAGGTTTTTCTTGTAATTGTAATTCCTTTTTCTCACGATGCCGCTGTCTAGTATTGTTGCTAAATATCATTTTATTCCATAAATATTTAAAATTTCAGCTTGAAACTGTAAGCAACGCTTTCTGAAAACCTAAGTTAAGACGGTGTGAAGCTTTTGGGTTCAGGCATAAGATTCTTCTTTGGATTCAAGGGATTCCGCCATTTTGGTTATCATTTGCGGCATTTTCAAGATCAATGCACAGCTGAACAGACATTCTGGAGAAATGGGTAGAAAAGATTTCAGTTTAAGATTGGAATTTCGTTTTTCTAAACTTTTGAAAACGAAGTTAGACGGAGTGTTAATTTCTCCTGTAATCATATTTTTTTTTTACTCACAGTGTTCCTTCTGCCCAGTATTGTTAAATATCCTTTTATTCTATAAAAATTTGCCATCCAGTTTAAAGGGGAGGGGTCTGAAAATGGTAGTTGGATAAAGCGAAGATGTTTCTTGTAATTTTTTTTTTTTTACTATTTTTCTCGACATCCTGTGCTGTTGTTAAATGTTATTTTTTCCCATAAATATTTACATTTAAACTTGATGAGGGAATAAAAAATTTCCAAAAATAGAACTGATGAAGTTGGAAAATTTGTAAGAATTGATACATGGTGCTTAAAGTATTCATATTCTGAAAGTTATCTAAAATAATGAAAGCTTTGATATCATGCATTTGTGGTCCTCAGGCTGAAAATTCTTTCAGCAAAATGGATAAAATTATTGTCATCTGATGGGGAAAAAGAAAAGCAACAATAAAGAAATTGGAAGGAAATGATATTGTTATGAAATTAGGGGTCGAAATTAATTAACAGGGGGACGAGCCAAAAGCATGTAATTGAATTATGACAATGATTTAATCAAATATTTGGCCTGTTACAAAATTTATCAGAGAAATTAGCGTGCTTAATTGGGAATGTTGGTTAATGGGTTTCGGCTGGTTAAGAATGAAGGAAAGATAAGGGTTGTGTGAAGAGCTCACGCAGAAGCAAAGGGGACATTGCAACAAAGCAACGCTTAGCCCCTCATAAATAGGCTTTCAAGTAAGTCATTAATGCCAAAAATTCCATTAAGTGACATTTAAATTATGGCTATCGGGGGTCGAAGGCCAGGCCAATGGGCGTGCTCTGTGAAAGAAGAGAAATCCTAAGAGGTCAAAGAAAAGAGAGAGAGAGAAAAAAAAAGAAAGAAAAGAAGTGTGGAAGAGAAAAAGGGCAGTTGGATGTCTCATTCCGTGGATGTAAGACGGAAGGGGCTTGTTGCCAAAGGAAAGAGTAGTAGTCTCCATAACGCAGATGTAAGTTATTCGGCCTACCGACTATGGAATAAAAGAAATAGTGAGGGAGAAGTAACCTGGATGGCAGTGAGTCCATCCATCGCGGTTGAAAGTCCCTGCAGGTGAATTTTGAACCAAGCAATAAGAATCATCTTGGCCTGTGCTTACTTCAACATCCTGATGCCCAATATTGAAGCAGAGAGCAGCTTAGGTCTGGATGCTCACATCACATGGAGGATGCAGCAGCGAAGTCCACCAGAGAACAGCCTCAATGAAGCTGAGACACCTAGCTACGTAGGGTCATCGTCTGCTCAGACACCTGCAACTCTCTTGTTCAAGCAGCAGTGACAGCGGAGAGAAAGAGGAAGACCCCCTCTACTCGCTAACTCGGATTCAGCCTGCCTACTGGCGTGTGCGTCGACGGGCATCCTGTTATCGGTTCACTCAAATTCATTAGGACTGACCTTGTGCCGACACGAAGTAAAGAGTATTAGTGCATTACGCCCAATCAACATTCAATTGTAAGTACTCTCTATTATTTTCAGATAGCTTTGTTTGTGTTCTGAAAGGAGACCTATAAGAAAGCGTCTCTAGGAAAGACTGCAAACTTTTTCGAGCTGACGAAATACCTGCTGATTCTAAACTTTTACAAACTCAGGTATGCCCGGCGGTGAAGAACTATTTCGCGAACTCTGAGTGGAGGCTTCAACTTATTAAAAAGAAGGGGAGACAAACTCCCAATTGTAAAGCAATAGGAAAGCCTCCTGCCCAACAGGGCATCCTACCAATTAAAAGTATTTGTGTGTTTAACTTTTGCTCAGTATTCCTTTGACTCTGGAGTTGAATCCCTGCGTTTCAACCCCTTTAGCATTCGTTTCGTCTAACTTTACCATCACCATCTCCCGAATATTTAAAGGTCACACCCTGGGTAACGGATCACACCTCTTGGACCCGCAACAATATTAATAGAATAGAAAAATTAAGCAATGAATGCAGTGCAGCTTCTAAGTCAACAAAAGACAAATATGGCCGTTGAACTTGCTGATAAAAAAGCAACACAAGAGGGAAGCTTGAGCTGATGTTCTAACAAGTACCAGACCAAAGCAAAATACTGTGTTTGAAGCAATGCAATATAAAGCCACATTATTTTGTTCGGAATTTAGTAATTTTATATTGTGACTACAGTGATATGCTCCAGTTTAATATTTACATAAATAAATTACAGGGAACAATTCCATCTTGCTCATGCTGTGTTCACACTTTTATGTTGTGTGTTCTGATTTTTCATGTGGTTAAAAAGTTGAGCTTTTTCCTTTTTTGGTCAGTGTCATGTATGCAAACTAGTTTAATTTAATCCTTCATAAAGAATTTCATGAAAACTTGTACATTAAAAAGTAACCATTCTTCATGAATTTCAAAAATTGCATCATTTGTTAAACATTCTTATAGTGTTTTTCTTTTTCTTGGACAGACTGAAATGCATCCTACGTCAATTCAGTTTTTTTTTTTTAAAGAACAAAGTCTAGGAATGCCTTTTCTTCAAAAAGTCATAAATCCTGTATTTATTTAGCTTTTCTCTTTTTGTTAAAATCTTCTGTTTAAAATTTCTGTGGATATTTTCTGCAATTCTTTGCTTTTCAGGTCTTGATAAAAAATGGCAGTTTGTATTAAAATAAATTTCACCTTAGATGGATACAGAGATGCCAACACCTACAGAATCTCCGTAGTTCCTACGGAAAAAGCTCTTGTACTACGGAATACGGAAAACCGTGATTTTTCTACGGAAAATTAACAGAAGTTATTATTTTTTATTTTGCTTGTTCCCATTCCCAATGCAACGGCGGCCACTTGACGATCCGTCATTCGTCTTGCTTGCGAGTCATTCTAAGTGAAAACCCACCCTCCCTCCCCAGCATGCAACTTTCTGGGGACGTTGAGCGTAGCTCGCTTTGGTGGACGTGGGCGGAGTTCGGCCTGAAGCTCTTTCGCAGTGCAGCGAAAAGCTGTTGAAAATCGTTTGGTGCAGAATGTGAGTGTCATTGCCTGGTATCGGAGTTTTTTTTTTTTTAAATCGTGCGTCGACCATTCATGTCCGTAATTAGTATTTTGAAGTTTTTTTCTTGCATTGCAGAAAAGTATGCTTGGATTTCGTTGCAGAGTTCGCCAAAATGCGTAATTACGCATCTAGTATGCATTGAAATTGTACCAACGCGTAAAAATATGCATCAGGAATTTTTCGCGACACTGAGAAATACACGTCTTAAAGCGCGTAAAGTACGCATCAACACGTAAAAATATGCTTCGAGATACGTTTAAAATACACATCAATGCGCAAAATCACACATCGGGAAATGTAAAACTATGCATCGAAGAATTTTACCAATGTGTAAAAATACGCATCGAGACAGCATTTCGCCTTTCAAAAACGGAAGTGGACGAAATAAAGATTTCTTCCGTAATTGTAATTTCGTTTTCCTGAGATGTTGCCTCTGTCCAGTATTGTTGTTATACATAATTTTATTCCATAAATCTTTGTATTTCACTTTGAAAATGGAGGGAAAGTTTCTGAAAATGGAAATTCGACGGCACAAAAATTCCTGTGTAATCTTTGGCTTTGAGGAATTTCTGCTTTTTCGGCGTAATTTGGGTGATCCTCGAGATCAATGCATAACTGAACAGAAGCTTTGGGGCAATTGATAGTGGTGAAGGATGCTTTCCGCCTGAAACTTTCGAAAACAGAAATTTTGCCTTTCAAAACTTTTGGAAACAGTGAAGATTTCTCCCGTAATCGTAATTTTATTTTTCACGCGATGTTTCCTCTGCCTAGTATTGTTGTTAAATTTCATTTTATTTCATAAATATTTGTATTTCACCTTGAATATGGAAGGGAAATGTCCGATAACGGAAATCGGACGTAGCAAAGGTTTCTCCCATAACTGTAATTTTTTTCCCAACGATCTTCCGAACATGTATTCTGTGTTCTTACATATTTCCCCCCAAAAGGTTTGCATTTCAGCTTGATAAAGGGGGAGAGTCCGAAAATGAAAGTGACGAAGCTGAAAAATTTGTAAGAATTGATGCATGATATTCAAAAGCATTCATTTTCTGCAAGTTACACTACCTTTTATCTAAAATAGTGAAAGCTATCATGCATTCATGGTCATCAAACTGAAAGTTCTTTCAGCATGATGGATAAAATTGTCACGGCATCCAAGGGGTTTGTGAAGCCTACTGTCGTAGCTGATGGTGATGTTGAGCTTAATTTTTCAAATAACAGTTTTTCAAAAAAGAAAAATCAGAAAGGACACAACTGGTAATTGGAGTAAAAAACAAGAATGTATTAAAGCAAAATCATTTTAAACGAAAATGAACTTTCTAAGTTCGATACATCTGTCGGAAAATTTCACATTGAAGAATGTTCTTATATTCAAGAAAAAATACTGATCTATGATGAATTCTTAAAACATGCAGAAGTTGTAGATCCTTCACTTTCAGCCATAACATCATTTACTTCTGTTATTACACATAGTCAAACACCTCCCATTTATAATAAGTGAAAATGAACTTGATATACTGGAAGCGGAATTCCTTGTTATCAAGCAGACAAATTAGAGACCATAGCAGTAACAGATAGAATAGATGTCACTTGGTCAGAAATCTCAAAACTAAGAGGCTGTAATGGAGCGGTTAAGTATACTATTCTCTCGAAAGTAATGTTTGCAATACTTGTAGTTCTACACTCGAATGCTGTGAGTAAGAGAGATTTTAGTTTAGTGTGAAAAAATCAGGCCCGTTTCCAACCTAATTTAGGTTTAGAAACTGTAGAAGCACTTCTTATTGCAAAAATGAATATGTTCTCCTCTGGGTAAGTGTGTTATGAAAAAAGATTTTCTGCTGAGGAACTCAAATCTGCAAAACACTGTACAGCGAAATCACTAAAGAAAGCTGTTTAATCAATGTTTTGTTGGGTAAAAAAAAATGTATCAGTCATGGTGTATATTATTTTCCATGGGAAAAATTTGGAATATTTTGATACAGATTTTCAGTAAAAAAATGCTAATTAAATTAAATGAGTTGTTTTCCTCGGTTAAAATTATTCTTTTTGGTATGACTACTGAAAAATGGCCCAAACTACTGAAAATTTGTACGAGTACTACTGAAAATATCTGAAACAGGTTGGCATCTCTGTGGATAATAATCTTTCTGTACCTCCAGTAAAAACTGCTGGGCAATTCTTTTCATGATGCATTTTGAACTTTTGTATTGTATGTTGATCTGCAGATGAGACCTTGAACATGCATAGATTTTCTATGAGGTCATTCCGACTACCGTGTCTTTCTTACTGCTTGTTGTCAATCTTGCCACATCCACAGTTTCTTTAGGTTAGATGAAAGGAAGAAAAGCACATCTATGTGTATTCAAGATCTCATCTGAAGATGGAGGTAGATTGTAAACATCTGAAATACATTGCAAGAAGAAGGATTACCTAGCAGTTTTAATTGGAGATACAGTAAGATAGTATGAAATCAAGATGAGAATTTATTTTAGTACAAACCACCATTTTGTGAAGACCTGAAAACAGGAATTTTAGAATACACCTGCAAGAAATTTTAAACTGAAGATTTTAACAGAAGTAAGGAAAAAAAAAACAAAAAAAAAAAAACACTATGTTTACTACTAGTTGAAGGAAAAACATTTTAGACTTCATTTTTATAAAAGCTTCATGAATTGACCTAGTTAGGGTGCATTTCAGTTCTGTCCAAGAAAAACTTGATAAGTGTTTAAAAATACAATGTATATCAGTGCATATCAAACTATCATAATGCATTAAATTTAATTTCTGTGTAAAAGATATACAGTTAATTGGAGTGATGCTCTTTACTTTATTGCATAACTGGCAACTGAGTTTTATGCTACAAGGATTTTTATCTATTGTAGGTTTGCGACGTCCATGTTCCTGCTTTATCATGGAAAATTCATTTAGCTGGACGAAAACATAAGGCAAGATGTTCTAATTTTTATGTCCTAACAGCACAATTACGGTTTTTATTTTGTTAAGTGTATTGTAGTATTTTGACTTTTGTGAAATGTGAAACATTTTCTGAATTACTGAATAGTATGGGACTTTTTTCATCTGGAACCCTTAGAATTTAGAATTTTCTGAATAAAAGGTTTTTCCATAATTTGGAGCACAATGCATGAAATATGCAAAAATACATAAAAGTAAGGACACTAAAACATAGGTGCTAGAAATGCTTAATCTGTAAATTTATGGATGCATGCATATGTTATGCCAAAATAGACAATACTGGTTTATGTGTTGTTTTTCATACTTTCGATTATGGATCATATACTATTATTATTCTTAATCCGTCGAACACAATATCGACCCTGAAACAACTTGCACTCTTCACGCACAGGAAACTTCCTATTTCTAAACAGCGCTTTTAGTCTTTACACCCCGGTGGCGCAGTGATCTAAACAACAGCTTCTGATCATTCGGCCGAGATGGGTCCGGGTTTAAATCCCAGTGAGGCATAAATGTTGTGTTTGTCTTACGGCATTGGCTCTCCCTTCCCTAGAGTCAGCAGACCTCGGCGCAAGTCACTTTTCTCACTATTTGTCACCTTTTTTAAATTTGTCACTTTTTGTTACCTTTTTTAAAATTTTGTCACTATTCTCACCTTTTTCTAAGTGTGCCCGTATTTTTTTTTCAATTTAGCTACAGTTTTGTGTTGTTGTTTTTTATATCTAGGGGATTTTTTGTCAGATGAAAAAAGAAATCCTGAAACAAAAATAAATTGTTTTGTTAAATACCCATCCCTGTGGAACACACTCGTGTGTGGGGTCACAAGTTGTAAACGCGACTCGCCACTTACCACAGCAGCAAGAGCGAGCTTCGTCAAGAGCGGAGCTCTGGCATGAGGTAGTGACACACACACTGCACCTATCTCCCCGTAACTCCACCCACAGCAGCCAGCAGGTTCTCTCAAGGATTATTTCAAGTGGGATAAAAATGACAGAAGTTTATCTCCATGGATTTTTCATGAAAATCTCTGAAATTTTGATCAACGCCATAAATCGCTAATAGAAATGAGACCCAAATTTCGTGTAAATCAATTAAAAACTTTTTAAACAGGCCGTATTTTTTTTTATTTGCTCTTTATCATGTGGCTGGCATGACCAGAATTCGTAATCGGCATTTTACGGCTAATTTAAAAACGTTTTTGCCAATTCACTTGAAATTTTTAAGGTCATCTCCTAGCCAATTGTAGTATATGTACACATTTCAGCCAGTTGCGTGAAGAATTCTGAAAAATAGTTTTCTTAATTTTTTTAGCACATTTTTTGTAAAAAAAGATCGTGCTTATGTTCTCGGTTTGTCCGTCCGTCTGTAGACACGTTATCTCTGCTGCTATTAGTCCGATTTGGGAAATTCTTTTTGCATTGGGAAAGCTTGAAATATGTGAATGATGATCGTTCAATTCGTTTTATTTTTTTTTACAATGTACAATTTCACCGCTAGAGGGTGTAAATGCAGATGATGTGGAATTCAAAAATACATTTTATTCCACATATCTGCTTCTAAACATCCAATTGAAAAAATTCTTTCATCTTTTGATTCCATTTATGTCGAAGAGTATTTTAGGAATAGTTGCTTTTTCAAATTACACATAGATTTTCCGCCCGGGTGGTGTAAAAGTATATTACGTTTTTTCGGATAACTCTTCTTCTACAACTCCAATTTGAAAAACGTTTTCTTTAGCGGATGCAGCTCCTGATGAAAAATCTTTTGCATGTAATTACAAATTTTTGGTAAAGAATACTTTGGCCACCAGGGGGCATAAGTGTTAATTTTTGCTTCTGATGTATTTGCCATAAAATCGGAGCTTCTAAAATCTCGATTGAAGGAATTCTTTCGTGCACTGATGTCACTTATGTCGATAAACCTTTTCAGGGTATTTTCTTCTTAAAATATTCCATGGTTTCTCCGCCAGGGGGCGTAGACGTATATCTAATTTTTGTCAGTATCTCAGCTTCTAGTGGTCCGATTTGAAAAATTCTTTCTTTATTAGATAGTTTCCGGTGTGACATGTTTTTCGTATAATTTCAAAATTTTCAAGTAATTCATAGACTTTTCCCTAGGGGCGTAAAGGTAAATTGTGTTTCCCCTATATCTCTACTTCTAAATCTCCGATTTGAAAAATGCTTTTGCACCGGATACAGCTCCTGATGGCAAATCGTTTGCACATAATTTCTAATAAAAAAAAAATGGTTTAGCCACCAGGGGGCGTAAATCTTAATTTCCTCTTCTGATGTATTTGCAGCAAAATATGAGCTTCTAAATTCTCGATTGGAAAAAAGTCATTTGTTGACCGATACTACTCATGTCGACAAACCTTTTAGGAATGTTTTCTTCTTGAAATAATGCATGGTTTCTACACCAGGGGGCGTAGATGTACATCTTTTTGTCAATATCTCTACTTCTAAAAGTCCGATTTGAAAAATTCCTTCTTTGTTGGATAGTGTTTCCGATGCGAAATGTTTTTCCTATAAATTCAAAATTTTCAAGTAAATCATAGACTTTCCGCTGGGCGCACAATGGTAAAGTGCGTTTTCTGCTCCTAAAACTCCGATTTGAAAAATTATTCCTGTATCGCATACAAGACCTGATGGAAAATATTTTTCACATAATTTCTAATGTTTGGTAAAGAATGGTTTGTCCACCAGGGGTCAGAAGTGTTAATTTCTGCTTCTGAAGTATTTGTAGCAAAACCTGGGCTTCTGAAAACTCGACTAAATTTTTTTCTTGGACCGATACCACTCATACGGATAAACCTTTTGAGAATACTTTCTTCCTAAAATAATGCATGGTTTTTGCACCAGGGGACATAAAGTCACATCATATTTTTGTCGATAACTCTGTTTCTAAGAGTTTGTAAGCTCAAGATTCCGTTTACAGCAATATCTGAGGGATTAAAGACCCGATTGAAAAACTTCTTTCTTCCGTCAGATACTATTGTTTTCCATACCGGTTCCATTGACTTTGAATAGCTTTGATAAATTTAATTTGCGTCAGAACGGATTCAAGAGACCTGCATATTACCCCGAAAATTTGGTGTCATCTTTCTTGTTAACCATTACATTCATTATTTATTATTAGTCTTTCATTATATGTATAAACCTATGGTAGTTTGTATATGTAATCATTTCTAGAGCATACTTATTTTGCTAGTGCAGTATATAAATCGTCAAATGCCATCATGCTGATAAAATAAACTACTGTTTGTGAAAATTGCAACACCATGAAGGAATGATGGTCATCACATGAAACTTACAGGATATGCAGAGCAGGGTAGGACATGCAAATGATTAGAAATGCAGAGTCATTGCGCATGTCTTGGCCCAGTGAGCGCCAAGCGCCGCCTGAACAGTCGAGTGAGGGATATAAAGAGAGGGCTGTTTAGGATACACACCAGTAATGCATCACAGACAGCAAATTGTGAAAGTCTCTCCAGAATTCAATAATGCTTTGGCGACTACGAAGGGCGCAATATCACCATACGACAGTTTGAACAGGGATGAATGATTGGTCTGTGTGAAGGTGCATTTTCGTGCCGTGGCATTGCGGCTCGGACGAGACATAACGCCATGATAGTGATGTGCGTGTGGCGGCAGTGGACTGAGGAGAACCAGGTGCATCGACAATCTGGCAGTGGACTGAGAAATGTGACAACACCGCGGGTGGCAGTCACCGCGTCCGCATGGCAGTGGCCAACCGTTCCGCATATTCGCAAGTGTTAGCACAACAGTGGAGCACTGAAACAGGTGTGGCATTGTCTGCCTCCACAGTTCGACGCGTCTGTTGCACAGAGGACTGGTTGCATGCATCCCTTTGCGGCAGATTCCTTTGACCCTGAACCATGGACGCCTCAGACTGCAATGGGGTTTTCAATGCAGACAATGGCGTGTTAATTGACAACATGTCGTGTTTTCGGATGAGTCCCGATTCAGCTTGAATTACCATGATGGCCTCATACGCATTAGACAGTATTGTGGTGAGCGCCTTCTTTCAGCATGCATTGTTGAGTGTCATACAGGCCGAATGCCAAGTGTGATGGTGTGGGATGCCATTGGGTAACATTTGCGATCTCGGCTGC
The DNA here is from genome assembly GCA_039090855.1 of Macrothele yani. NCBI lineage: Eukaryota > Metazoa > Arthropoda > Arachnida > Araneae > Macrothelidae > Macrothele > Macrothele yani. Next base: position 96,248,972 of record CM077005.1, on the reverse strand, counting down.
TATGACTTAAGGGCAATATCACCAGCGACCACTACACCCGTGAAGTTGTACAGGCAGAAGTCATACCCTTCCTTCGTAGCACTCCAGGCGCTATATTCCAGCAGGACAATGCCTAACCTCATGTTGCCAGGAATGTTCAAGCCCCCTTCGCAGCAGAGCAGATACCGCTTCTTCCCTGTCCTGCACGTTAACCAGACATGTCGCCTATTGAACATGTCTGGGATATGGTCACTTGGCAACTGGCCCATCAAAGTCCTCCAGTGGTCAGTAACAGTTATCTGTGGCCGTGTATACACGCTACCTGGCAAGCAATTACCCAAGACACCATCCAACGCCTTTTCGATTCAATGCCAACTCGTCTCGAAGCTCTTATTACAGCTCGCAGAGGCATCACAAGATACTGATTTTTGCAGGAAAGAATTGTTGTATTGTTCCGAAAATTAAATCACTTATGTACAGTCATATCAGTAATGTTTGGTATAAATTTCATTCGAATCGCATGGTTCCTCCTTCTTGGTGTTGCAATTTTCACAAACAGTAGTGTATAAAAAAATATTGAAAGGAATCACCTGCCCATCCAATATATTGTTTATTTTTTTTTTTTTTTTTACAACAGATGATCACATTGAATAACATATGTTTAATCACAAAATATAAAGTGAATTGTTCACTGTTGAGCAAAGAATAAAGTACCGTATATACTCGCGTATAAGTCGACCCCCCCATTTTCAGAGGAAAAAATCATAAGAAATCGGAAACTCGTTTATAAGTCGATCCCGGAATGAGAAAAAAAAAAATTCAATGAATTTATGCAAAAACATTTGAAAATGAAAAAAATTATATATATAATACTAAATTTAATTTGCATACCCAAAAACTTCTCGGAACCCTTCAAAATCTGATTCCGAGTCAGACTCGCCAAACAGTTCAAAAAAGTCTTTCTCCGTCATCGGCGCGTCATCATGAACATCAGCATTTCCATCTGCGCCTGTGTCATCAGAATCACTGTCATCATCACTCATAAATAAAAATCTCATCATTCTCTGTGCCATCAAGTTTGTTACTAATGCAACATTTCTTGAATGATTTCACGACCATTTCCGCAGGTATCGCATCCCAAGCATCCTTGACCCATCGCGCAATTAAAATGATATCCGGCTTCTTTAGATTTCCGCCCTTGGTTTCAGTCGGCAAATTGGAACTTATCCAATCTGCCCAATACCTCCACACATGGGCCTTGAAGGGCTTACTAAGGCAGACATCTAGTGGTTGAAGAACAGATGTCAACTCACCTGGGATGACAGCAAGAGTTGTTTTTGAATTTTCTGCAGTTTTTTTCACTTCTGCACACACCGGTGTGCAACAAACATATCCCACACCAAAAGAGAAGGTTTCCTCAAAAGTGCACCTGGCCTTTTGTTCCACACATTCTTTAACCAGTCAATTGTTCCGGATTCGTTCATCCATCCTTTTTCATGGGCACGAATGAGCTCACCAGACGGAAAGACAACGCTTTTCGGCAGAGTTTTGCGTTTGAAAATAATTACCGGAGGTAGCTTACTGCCGTCGACCAAACAGGAAAGAACAACCATGAAACTGGATTTTTCGTGGCCAGTCGTTTTGATCAAGATATTTTTTTCGCCCTTTTGGTTCACCGTCTTATTTCCAGGAAGGTCGAAACACATGGCGGTTTCATCCATGTTCCCTATTTGGGAAAGTTCAAAAGCAGTCTCTTTTCTCTTTTGAATTACATACTTTTGAAATTCCATTGTCTTTGCTTCGAGGTCACGAGGTAACTTTTGTGCAATTTTGGTGCGCTGGCGTAGACACAACCCATAGCGGTTCATGAACCTTGTGCACCAACCTGGTGAGGCACAAAAAGTGTTATTTGCGGCTGCAAACTTTTCATCTTTTGCGAGCTTCATTGCTTGCAAACGTATACCAGTTCGCATTACAATGTAACCATTTTGTCTGCAGCAAACAATCCAATCATTCAAGACACTTTCCAGCTCTGGGAAAAATGTCGTTCCACGGCCCAGCGCCTTTTGCGATTTTGGGATTTTCACCAAGTCCGGTTTTTTTACGCCAATCTCAAATCAGTTTTTTGTTAATGCCAAATTGATGTGAAGCAGCACAGTTGTTAGTATTTTCTGCCAAAGAAACCATTTTCAACTTGAATCCTGCGTTATAGGATATCCGTTTCTTTACACAATCCGTGTCACCCATAATAGGAGAAGCGAGACACATGCGATTAAGAACAAGAAAAACACGTGCGATTAAGAACAAGCAACACCTAACACTGGCTGTCGCATGGCTCCATTATGTCGAAGGTCAGTGCAGTCAACTGGTAGTCGGAAGGGCAGAGCTTTCTATGTGCGGCTGTGACTGCGCTGTGGATACGCAAAGCCAGGAGATAGGAGACTTTTCAAAGCGCGGAGAAATACGAAGCGTCGCGATTTCGTAATTCTACCACATCAGTGTTTTTTCTTTCGTTTCTTTTTTTGCTTTCGGAGGGTTGCGATTTCGTAATTAATACCGCATCGGCATTTTTATTTCTTTTGGGATGGATTGCCTTTTGCCTCACAGGAAGAACTTTTGGACTTACGATTTTTTAGACTCCGCATATAAGTCGACCCCATTACTTTGAAGCTCTTATGTTGCCCCAAATTTCTCGACTTATACGCGAGTATATAAGGGATGTAAGGTCAGGTGATGCGTAACATCACAGCCTCTCCTTGACAAATGTCAACCCCGCCTTCTCGTGGTACATCCTGTTCCCACTAAAGGGGCTCTGACGACCGCCAATAGCGGTATAACTATACCATCGGGATTAGAGGAAATGCTATCCCACACTCACCAACCCGCTTGGCCAGCGTGGTGAGTTATGGCCAAACCCCTCCAAAATGACTCCACAACTTACATCTTGGCCCTCAGTCTCCGGCAGCTGGAATGTACCTGGCCAAGGCAGCGGCCAGTGCGACATGAAGGCAGAGGGTGCTACAAATCCCCGGAGGACCGGAATAGGCTGCCATCTGATGCTGACCTTGGCTACGTACAACGGACGCTCCCTGTCTTCTGATTCAAGGCTTCTTGAATTGGAAGAGGAACTACAAAGGATCAAGTGGGACATCGTTGGGCTAAGTGAGGTAAGGAGAAAAGGAGAAGATCTCATTGAACTGAAAAGTGGACATCTCTTCTACTATCGTGGGACAGATACTGGCAGAACTAGTGGTGTTGGATTTATAATAAACAAGAAACTGAAGGATAAAGTTGTAGAAGTTGAAAGTTCCTCTGACAGAGCTGCACGACTCGTTATCCAACTCTCGAGAAGATACCAGGCTCAGATTATTCAAACTTATGCACCCACCACAAGTCATGCTGAAGAAGAAATTAAAGAATTTTATGAGGAAATTCGTGATCTAAATAATAAGGGTAAGCAGCACTTGAAGATAATTATGGGAGATTTCAATGCAAAAATAGGGCAACGGCAACAGAATGAAACTTCAGTAGGTAAATTCGGTCACGGCAACAGAAACCAGCGTGGAAATACTCTCGTAGAGTTTGCAGAAGCAGAAGGGTTTTTCATCTTGAACTCCTTTTTCAAGAAAAAGCCACACAGGAAATGGACATGGAGACATCCAAATGGGACGACAAGTGAAATTGATTTTATTATGTGTAACAAAAAATTCGTCATAGGAGACTGCAGTGTGCTAAACAAGTTCAACACAGGCAGTGACCATAGATTGGTGAGATGTAAGATGCACCTCAACACTAAACTCGAACGTAGCAAGCTCATGAGACAAACAAAATGTATTGACATAACCAACCTTAAAAAACACCATAATACCTTCAAATTGGAACTGAAGAACAGATTCTCTGCTTTAGAAGGCCTAACATCGGAAGAAGTGGATATTTCTGAAGTTAACAGAAAAGTAACCAAAGCTCTTATGGAAACAGCAACAAAATTAGCTGGGTCTAAGAACAAATTGCATGTGAACAAATTATCAGGAAAAACCAAAATGTTGATGCAAAAAAGAAGAGTGATGAGGACAACTAAAGAAGATGTGACTTCCAAAGTGGAATATATAGAGCTATGCAAGACAGTACGAAAAAGTATCACTGAAGACGTAAGGAAATTCAACTGTGAACTAGTAAGGAAAGCAATTGAAAACAACCAAAGCCTAAAGATAGCAAAGGGACATCTCAGTAAGGGGAAAAAAGAGATTATGGCACTGAGAAAAGAAGATGGTTCTGTAACAAGAAATAGAGGCGAAATTTTGACAAGAGTGAAAGATTTCTACTCCAAATTATTTGAAAGGGATGATACATGTACTCCAGACATCATGAAAGGTACCAGTACCAGAGTTCTTCCAGTCCTTCCAGCAGAGGTTGCACATGCAATCAAGAACATGATGCGGGGAAAAGCTCCTGGAGAAGATGGAATTACTGTAGACATCATACAAGAAGCAAGTGGAGAAATCGAAACAGTACTCGCCCAAATTTTTACTCGATGCCTTAATGAAGGGAAAATTCCTGAGGATTGGAACAACGCTACAATGATCTTGCTACATAAAAAAGGTGACATTGAGGATCTCAGGAACTACAGACCTCTTAGCCTCCTATCAGTGGTTTATAAAATCTTCACCGAAGTTCTTTCACACCGCTTGAAGGTAACACTGGACATGGCTCAACCGAGAGAACAAGCTGGATTCAGGAGTGGCTACAGCACAATAGATCATATCCACGTACTGAGAGAACTAATTGAAAGAGCGAGGGAATATGAGCTTCCATTGTGCATGGCTTTTATCGATTATGAAAAAGCCTTTGATTCGGTGAAACCATCAGCAGTTGCAATGGCTCTGAAATCCTGCGGTATTGAAGATGCATACATTAATATTATTAATAACATCTATGAAAATGCAAGTGCAAAGATCCGGCTGTTTGAAAATACAACACACATAAAAATTGGAAAAGGAGTGAGACAAGGTGACACCATATCTCTGAAGCTCTTTAATGCCACATTGGAAAATGTCTTTCAATCACTGAACTGGGAAAACAAAGGGATAAAGATTAATGGAGATTATCTAACCCACCTTTGTTTTGCTGATGACATAGTCATTTTTGCAACTACCCCATCAGAGCTACAGAGTATGATCCAGGAACTTGCTGACAAGAGTAAAGAAGTGGGATTAAAAATGAACTTTCAGAAGACAAAAGTGATGTACAATGCTTTTACAAGAAATGAAGATTTATCGATTGATGGAGAAAAGCTGGAGATAACAGACACGTACGTTTATCTTGGACAGCAGATATCAAGTGAGGGTCACATTGGTGAAGAAATTAATCGGCATACAAAACTTGCCTGGAGAGCTTTTGGAAGAAACAGCATAATTTTCAAGAGCAATATGCCATTATGTCTTAAAAGAAAAGTGTTTGATCAATGCATCCTTCCAGTGCTTACGTATGGTGCAGAGACGTGGACCTTAGCTAAAAGAGACATACAAAGGCTGCAGACAACTCAAAGAAGCATGGAGAGGTGCATGCTTGGTGTAACCAGGAGAGATAAGAAGAGGAACACGTGGATCCTAAAAATGACAAGAGTGGAAGACATCATGATCAGAGTTAAATCCTTGAAATGGCAATGGGCTGGACATACTGCCAGAAGAACAGACCATCGATGGACAGCCGAAATTTTAGATTGGATTCCAAGGGACAGGAAAAGACCCAGAAGAAGACCACATGGAAGATGGGTGGATGAAATTCGAAAGTATGCGGGAGTGACATGGAGGAGACTGGCACAAGAGAGACCGTTGTGGAGGAAACTTGGGGAGACCTTCGTCCAGCAGTGGATTGATAATGGTTGACAATGATGATGATGATATACGGTAAATCTGTTCAAAGTGCAAATTATATGTTCTATCCATATAGTGTGTGTGTGTGTGTGTGTGTGTTCTATCGTTTTAAACGGTTTAGTCTGGTTTTCAAGTATTTGAGCAGTCGCTATTAGTCACCACACACACACAAAAAAAAGTCACTTTTCTCACTTTTTTCTCCTAAAAAGTCACTTTTCTCACTTTTTTCTCCTAAAAAGTCACTTTTCTCTCTACTTTTTACAACTTAACTTAAGGACGGGTGACTGCTTATAGCCCATGGAGTTGCTCACAGTGGTTGTTAAACCCTCAATCAAAAAAAATAAAAAATAAAAATAAATATATATATATATATATTTATATATTCTATTAAGAAGATACCTAAGCAAAAAAATACATATATAATTTTGACTCACACCAAGTACGACATAGAAAAGGTTATGTATCTACCGGTGTGAGTAAAAGGAGAAAAGATAAAAAAATAATAAAATAAAACAACTGAATGTAGAAGGTGTCGAGAATACTGAGCCTTGGCTTTATCAAGGACCAGCAAAAACTCTGCATTTTCTCACTTCCACAAAGACCTAGTTGGAAATGGGTTTCTGCAAGGCCATGGATGCAAGTAACATTCCCACCTAAAATTGTTTTAAAAAATATATATATGTCATGTCCTCCGCAGAGTTGTATGACCTAGCACTAGTTAACAATTTCGCTTGCATCCATTAACCTTCCTGGCCCGACCCATGCTCTTCATCTGTTACTATTAAACAGAGAGAAGAAGATTAAAGAGAACTCAAGCTGTGAGAGTGACATAATAATTAGAAATAATTTTCAGCTATAACGAAATGCCAAGTTTGTTTGAGAGAGAATTTAAACCTGTAAAACAATGCAAAAGAAATCCAGATATTTACATTGCAATTAAAAAAGGAAATATTAATTTTTAAAAAACAGATTTTTGAAAGAAAACTTGAGTCTAAAACCCCCTAATAATACTCTCTATAAGCAGGTGAACGGTATTCCCATGGGAACATCAACGTCCACGAATATCGCTAATCTATTCCTGTTCTTTAAGGAATATAAATTCATTAAAAATCACCCCACATGCTCAGATAACTACCTTTACACTTTTAGATATATTGATGATCTGCTGTGTATCAATAATTCAGAAGTTATAGAGAGTGATTTTGATAATATCTATCCTAGCTCTCTTAACTTATGTAAAACCAACCACAGTAATCAGGAACTTGAGTTCCTAGACTTAAGCATTAAGCTCAACAGAGGTAACCCATCTATTAGCCTCTTTGATAAAAGAGTTAATTTTCCTTTCAAAGTAATTAAATATCTACACTGGAATAATAACATATCAATTTCAAGAATTTGCAGCAACAATTTGGACTTCAATTACCACATTAATATACTATTAGATAGTTTTCTGGAGAACGAAATTCCTTCTTCTTTCATCAAAAGAACTTTAAGAAAAATTATTCTGAATAATAGAGTAAGGTTGGCAGATCTGCTTTAATTTTCTACACAGTTAATAATATGATTCTGACCAATCAAAGCCGTAAGGAAGTTGGCTAGAGGATGACTATTAACTACTAAAAGGAACCTTAGTGCTATGGATATGAAGGTCCTATTAAAACAAAAAATTAAATAATATAAACAAAATCACAAAAAAAGCTTAAAAATCTGTTTATAAAAGAAAATAAAAACAAATAAAAAAGAAAACTAGTTATTCATCACTAGGATAGCTATACTAAAAATAGTAAAACCAACATTAAAATTAATAAGATTCTGATTAATCTATAGAAGCTCACTAAGGTGATTTAATACATGCAAAGATTATTAAATACACTACTCGTGTATTTTATAATATTTCTCATGTATTCTGGAGAGTTAATTCTGCTCTTTCTGATCATACAGATCCACAGTCTTAAGCTTATATATTTTTTTCTCTGGCTAAAATCTCCGCGCGATGGTTTCTTTCTGTATGAGGAGGCCATCAGCCCCACCCACACTGCCCCCAGCGACTAGGGAGTGGCAGTAGCGTTAGGGAAGAGGTCAGCCATGTTTTACTCTTGTGAGGAGATTATTTAAGTCGCACAAGAGGTAAGCTCTCTTCCTTGTATTTGGGTTTTAGGTTTTATAAGTTCAATGTTTGTACTTCATGTATTTTTTCTCTGTTGATTTTTTGCTTTTCAGCTTTTAGGCACTGGCTCGTCTGTTAACATTTTTGCGGGTTTTAACTCTTTCTTTTCTTGGTAACTTTGCGCGTCTTTTGGGGTACCTAGGAACAGCAGATGGCTAAGCTTGTTCCTTTTCTTTGCGCTGTATTTTCAAAGTAGTTAAGTTCTTAATAACTAAAATAATTATGCACTTAAAGCACTGCTGAAAAACTTTGTACATATTGCAACTAACTGTTTAAGTCATATAACATTCACAAAGTTTTCTTTAGTTAATTGTTGTCTTTAAATTATTCTCGTTTTCGTGCTGTCATAAGTTGTAGAGTAGGGGGTTTTAGACTCAAGTTTTCTTTCAAAAATCTGTTTTTTAAAAATTAATATTTCCTTTTTTAATTGCAATGTAAATATTTGGATTTCTTTTGCATTGTTTTACAGGTTTAAATTCTCTCTCAAACGAACTTGGCATTTCGTTATAGCTGAAAATTATTTCTAATTATTATGTCACTCTCACAGCTTGAGTTCTCTTTAATCTTCTTCTCTCTGTTTAATAGTAACAGATGAAGAGCATGGGTCGGGCCAGGAAGGTTAATGGATGCAAGCGAAATTGTTAACTAGTGCTAGGTCATACAACTCTGCGGAGGACATGACATATATATATTTTTTAAAACAATTTTAGGTGGGAATGTTACTTGCATCCATGGCCTTGCAGAAACCCATTTCCAACTAGGTCTTTGTGGAAGTGAGAAAATGCAGAGTTTTTGCTGGTCCTTGATAAAGCCAAGGCTCAGTATTCTCGACACCTTCTACATTCAGTTGTTTTATTTTATTATTTTTTTATCTTTTCTCCTTTTACTCACACCGGTAGATACATAACCTTTTCTATGTCGCACTTGGTGTGAGTCAAAATTATATATGTATTTTTTTGCTTAGGTATCTTCTTAATAGAATGTGAATTCTGAATTTTCAAAACTGCTGCGTTGCGCGTTTTGATCTTCAGGTTATTTTGCAACTTTCGTTTTAAATTCTAAAGTTTTTCCTTAGTCTTCAGTTTTGCTCTTCAGTATATATATATATATATATATATATATATATATATATATATATAACAAAGTCTATTGACATAACCAACCTTAAAAAACACCATAATACCTTCAAGGTGGAACTGAAGAACAGGTTCTCTGCTTTAGAAGGCCTGACATCGGAAGAAGTGTATATTTCTTAAGTTAACAGAAAAGTAACCAAAGCTCTTGTGGAAACAGCAACAAAATTAGCTGGGTCTAAGAACAAGTTGCATGTGAACAAATTATCAGGAAAAACCAAAATGTTGATGCAAAACAGAAGAGAGATGAGGACAACTAAAGAAGATATGACTTCCAAAGTGGAATATATAGAGCTATGCAAGACAGTACGAAAAAGTATCACTGAAGACGTAAGGAAATTCAACTGTGAACTAGTGAGGAAAGCAATTGAAAACAACCAAAGCCTAAAGATAGCAAAGGGACATCTCAGTAAGGAAAGAAAACAGATTATGGCACTGAGAAAAGAAGATGGTTCTGTAACAAGAAATAGAGGTGAAATTTTGACAAGAGTGAAAGTCTAAATTATATGAAAGGGATGATACATGCATTCCAGACATCATGAAAGGTACCAGAGTTCCTCCAGTCCTTCCAGCAGAAGTTGCACATGCAATCAAGAACATGAAGCGTGGAAAAGCTCCAGGAGAAGATGGAATTACTGTAGACATCGTACAAGAAGCAAGTGGAGAAATCGAAACAGTACTCGCCCAAATTTTCACTCGATGCCTTAATGAAGGGAAGATTCCTGAGGATTGGAACACCGCTACAATGATCCTGCTACATAAGAAAGGTGACATTGAGGATCTTGGGAACTACAGACCTATCAGCCTCCTATCAGTGGTTTATAAAATCTTCACTAAAGTTCTTTCACACCGCTTGAAGGTAACACTGGGCATGGCTCAACCAAGAGAACAAGCTGGATTCAGGAGTGGATACAGCACAATAGATCATGTCCATGTACTGAGAGAACTAATTGAAAGAGCGAGGGAATATGAACTTCCATTGTGCATGGCTTTTATTATTTATGAAAAAGCCTTTGATTCGGTGAAACCATCAGCAGTTACAATGGCTCAGAAATCCTGCGGTATTGAAGATGCATACATTAATATTATTAATAACATCTATGAAAATGCAAGTGCAAAGATTCGGCTGTTTGAAAATACAACACACATAAAAATTGGAAAGGGAGTGTGACAAGGTGACACCATATCTCCGAAGCTCTTTAATGCCACATTGGAGGGTGTCTTTCAGTCGCTGAGCTGGGAAAACAAGGGGATAAAGATTAATGGAGATTATCTAACCCACCTTCGTTTTGCTGATGACATAGTCATTTTTGCAACTACCCCATCAGAGCTGCAGAGTATGATCCAGGAACTTGCTGACAAGAGTAAAGAAGTGGGATTAAAAATGAACTTTCACAAGACAAAAGTGATGTTCAATGCTTTTACAGGAAATGTAGATTTATCGATTGATGGAGAAGAGCTAGAGATAACAGGCACGTATGTTTATCTTGGACAGCAGATATCGAGTGAGGGTTACATTGATGAAGAAATTAATCGGCGTACAAAACTTGCCTGGAGAGCTTTTGGAAGAAACAGCATAATTTTCAAGAGCAATATGCCATTATGTCTTAAAAGAAAAGTGTTTGATCAATGCATCCTTCCAGTGCTTACATATGGTGCAGAGACAATGGACCTTAACTAAAAGAGACATACAAAGGCTGCTGACAACTCAAAGAAGCATGGAGAGGTGCATACTTGGTGTAACCAGGAGAGATAAGAAGAGGAACTCGTGGATCCGAAAAATAACAAGAGTGGAAGACATCATGATCAGAGTTAAATCCCTGAAATGGCAATGGGCTGGACATACTGCCAGAAGGACAGATCATCGATGGACAGCCGAAATTTTAGATTGGATTCCAAGGGACAGGAAAAGACCCAGAAAAAGACCACATGGGATGTGGGTGGATGAAATTCGAAAGTATGCAGGGATGACATGGAGGAGACTGGCACAAGACAGACCGTTGTGGAAGAAACTTGGGGAGACCTTCATCCAGCAGTGGATTGATAATTGTTGACGATGATGATACACTATCTACCAACAAGTGATTGGAAAGCTTTGCAATCGATATCTGCGGTCCTGATACACGTCACGGCCGCCGCCGTTAAATATCATGTGGGAAACAACAACGCAACCAAGTCGCATGCAAGATGCTATGCAGTTTGAAGCTCTATGATTTTGAGAAAGGTGTAATCGTCGGGCATCACAGAAATGGGCGATCCATACGTGACATATCCGGCGAGTTGAAGTATCCAAAATCGACAGTGGCGTACGTGATTGGCAAGTGGAAGATGAGAGGTGACTGTCGGAATGTGCCCCGACCCGGCAGACCCATAAAACTGGGAGTTAGAGACCGACGGGTGCTGGCCAGAGAAATTCGGAAGAACCGCATCAAATCAATGGGCCACATCCGCGAGGAGTTTCAACAGGCGTCCGGGAGTGTTCTTTCGATGAACGCCATCCATAAGGAAGCCCATCTGCTCGGTTATCATGGATGTGCTGCCGCCCACAAGCCTTTCATCACCAAGTCCAATAGCGCTGCTCTGCTAACGTGGTGCAAAGAACGTCGACAGTGCACCGTTGAACAGTGGAAACAGGTTCTCTGGAGCGACAAATCGAGGTTCACCCTCTACCCTTCGAATGGCAGAGTCTGGGTTTGGCGTCTGCCTGGAGAACGCCTCCTGCCGGAATGTATTGTTCCAACTGTGAAGTTTGGCGCCGGTGGAATTATGCTATGGGGGTGTTTCTCCTGGTATGGCACGGGACCCTTTGTCGCAATTCCTGGTAGACTCAACGCCAAGACCTACTGCACCATTTCGGATGACCATGCGCTTCCTACGCTGTGGCAGTTTTACGGGGTGGACCCATGTTACTTTCAGGATGACAATGCCACCTGTCATGTTGCGAGGTCCACCATGGCTTGGTATGGTGACAATTGGGTTAATCAAATGGACTGGCCTGCGCTGAGCCCGGACCTTAACCCTATCGAGCACCTCTGGGACGAGTTTGAGCGGGTGCCACCATAGTCTGAAATCGGTGAAGGAACTGACCTGTCTTCTCCAAGCCGAATGGAAGAAAATACCGCTAGCCGTCGTACAACGCCTGGTTGAGAGTATGCCCCGGAGGGTTGCAGCTGTAACGCTGCTCGTGGAGGCTCCACCATCTATTGAAGGTGAATAAACTTCGTTTTCCTTTGCTATCACAGGTGTCCAATATCTTGTTGGTAGATAGTGTATATATATATATATATATACCCAAAAGCAGAGTTAAAGACAAAATTTAAAAACTAAATTTAAAACCAAATTTTTGAACATACATTCTGAAGATCATGACGTGCAAAGCAGTAGTGATGAATATTCAGAAATTACAAACTACAAAGCAGAGTCTGAAACAAAAAAGTTATTTAACGAGGTCAAAAACTACTAATTAAACTTCGAAACCCAACAGGCAAGAGTAAAAATAATAATAAAATAATAGCAAAACCAGAATGCAGAAAGTGTCGAGAATGCCGAACCTTGGCTTTATCAAGGACCAGCAAAACTCTGCATTTTCTCACTTCCACAAAGACCTAGTTGGAAATGGGTTTCTGCAAAGCCATAGATGAAAGTATAAGTCCCACAAGAATTTTTAATTAACAAAACCGCCCTCAATGATGTGGGAAAAATAATTTAGCTAAAGTTTTTGCATACATCTATCACTTTCCTGGCCCAACCCATACTCATCATCTGTCACAAAAAACAGAAAAACGTTTTCAAAAAGACTCACAAAATGTGAGAAGGCTTGAAGAAACCAACAGCAAAATTCGGTTAAAGCACGTGGTTGAGCAACCATACCGCCCAAGTGAAGTTCCAAACGTGAATCAAAGAACAAAAAGCTCTTAAATAATGTCATTCCCTGGGGAAAAAAGCATTTCCAAAAATACAATAAAAATAAAAGAATAAAAATTACAACAGACATGTAAGTTGTGCAGGTCCTCGATAAAGCCAAGGCTCAGCATTCTCGACACTTTCTGCATTCTGGTTTTGCTATTATTTTATTATTATTTTTACTCTTGCCTGTGGGGTTTTGAGGTTTAATTAGCAGTTTTTGATCTCGTTAAATAACCTTTTTGTTTCAGACTCTGCTTTGTAGTTTATCATCATCATTGTCAACCATTATCAACCCACTGCTGGACGAAGGTCTCCCTAAGTTTCCTCCACAACGGTCTGCCTTGTGCTAGTCTCCTCCATGTCACTCCCGCATACTTTCGAATTACATCCACCCATCTCCCATGTGGTCTTCTTCTGGGTCTTTTCCTGTCCCTTGGAATCCAATCTAAAATTTCGGCTGTCCATCGATGGTCTGTCCTTCTGGCAGTATGTCCAGCCCATTGCCATTTCAGGGATATATATATCATCATCATCATCATTGTCAACCATTATCAATCCACTGCTGGACGAAGGTCTCCCCAAGTTTCCTCCACAACGGTCTGTCTTGTGCCAGTCTCCTCCATGTCACTCCCGCATATTTACGAATTTCATCCACCCATCTCCCATGTGGTCTTTTTCTGGGTCTTTTCCTGTCCCTTGGAATCCAATCTAAAATTTCGGCTGTCCATCTATGGTCTGTCCTTCTGGCAGTATGTCCAGCCCATTGCCATTTCAGGGATTTAACTCTGATCATGATGTCTTCCACTCTCGTCATTTTTCGGATCCACAAGTTCCTCTTCTTATCTCTCCTGGTTATACCAAGCATGCACCTCTCCATGCTTCTTTGATATATATATACTAGGGTCTGCGCCTCTAGGCTCGCTACGCTTGTTTCCAGACTAGCGCTCGGGCCCTGCAGCCTGATCTCCAAGTATATCACATGAAATAACAACTGGAAAATTCATATAAATTTCAATTTTTATTGCATGTCTAAGCAAATAAGGCTTATTATTCCGAAATTTCAGAGTTTTTCTTTTACTGTCGTTAATTTTTGGAAGGTCGGACTTTTGTCGTTTGAACTTATGGCACTTGCTAAATTTACCAAGAAAAACAAAAGCGGTCCCAAAAGCATTTCCGTAAACCGTTATGCTAAACCGTTAAGGTGGACGTCAAGTAATTTTGCTTCCTATACTTCCAATGAAAAAACTTTTGTACACATTTCCTGTACAATTATTGTGTTCCCAAGGATGAAAATTTTAACATCGATTAAAATAACTTCATATTATAACTTGGAATACTTAATATATTCTAAAACATAACCATAATTTTATAAAAAATCAACAACTTTTCCTTTGGTGGTGTTGGAACCAGAAAAAAGATGGCATGACCTGTACTTTGATGATGTCAGTAAACATACAAATGTTGGATTACATAATTATGGCTATGTTTTAGAAGATATTAAGTATTCCAAGTTATAAAATGAAGCTATTTTAATCAATGTTCAAATTTTCATCCTTGGGAATGCATTAATTGTCCAGAAAAAAGATGGCGCGACCTGTACTTTGATGGCATCAGTAGACAAATTTTGGATTGCATAATTATGGTTATGTTTTAGAAAATATTAAATATTCCAAGTTATAAAATGAAGCTATTTTAATCAATGTTCAAATTTTCATCCTTGGGAACGCATTAATTGTCCAGAAAAAAGATGGCGCGACCTGTACTTTGATGACGTCAGTAGACAAACAAATGTTGGATTGCATAATTATAGTTATGTTTTTGAAAATATTAAGTATTCCAAGTTATAAATATAAAATGAAGCTATTTTAATCGATGTTAAAATTTTCATCCTTGGGAACGCATTAATTGTGAAGAAAATGTGTACAGAAGTTTTTCCATTGAAAGTATAGGAAGCAAAATTACTTGACGTCCAGCTTAAACAACTGAGATAGCTTTACCAACAAAACATATGCATAACAAATTCTCTGCGTCACCATGGCAGCAGGTCACGAGACCAGAACGTTTCTCTGTGGTTATCGTGAAGACAGACAAGCCGTTCGTTTCTTTCCTTTGCGTCTTTAAAAAATGCTTAAAAATCAGAAAATGACTTTTTCTTCAATTTTTTTTTGTAAGAAAGGGACGTTAGTTTTAAGTTTAGGCTGTAAAAATTGCAATGTGTTATAATTTATAGTTTGCCATATATCCGTTTTTTTAAATGGATCCCATCGCGAAATAGAGAATTTTGTGAAATTTAGAAATTTAATTTCTTGTAAACTAAATCGAAATTCAAAAACAGGGCGACGAGGTGCAAAAATTCGGTCATGGCACTACATGCCTACAAAGTTTCGTGGTTCTGTTGCTGTTAGTGTCTCTGGAACGCGACCTGATAGCACTTTTTTGCTTACCTTAACTTTGAAATACAATAGCTCTTGAAGTTTGGCACTACATGCCTACAAAGTTTCGTGGTTCTGTTGCTGTTAGTGTCTCTGGAACGTGACCTGATAGCACTTTTTTGCTTACCTTAACTTTGAAATACAATAGCTCTTGAAGTTTCGCTAGAATCAAGAAACGGGTTACCTCAGCCTGTTCTCCAAACAATTCTCTACAAACGATGTAAATTTCATATTTTTGTCTTCAATACATTTTGCGTTGCAAGCTAGGAAAGCAAGAGTGTCGCGAAATTTCTAAAACAGCGGCAGTTACTTTTTTTTTAGAATAGAGAGATATTTTTACAACAATCTGCACACGCAGACATTAACATACATACATGTGTGTGTGTGTGATACATGAGATTCTTCCGCGAATTCGCGGAATTCTGCTTTTTTTCGGCATCATTTTGGTCAGTCTCGAGGTCATCGCAAAAATGAAGAGAACATTTTCAGGAATTTTCAGGGGGGGGGTCGTCGTTCTATAGAAAAATTAAAGAAAAAGCGGAATTCCGCGATTCCGCTTTTTTGTGGAGTAAAAGAACTAAGCGCTTTCTAGCTGAAAGCGTTGTTTTTGGAGCAGACACGGGGGACAAGAAGAAATGTTGAAGGGTGGAGTCAGGAGCTCAATTCATTTACTGCTGTCAGCAATGGGTAGGATGTCAGTCACTTGAGCATCACAGTGCAAAGGGTGGAAGCTCCGCCTACTTCGTGCATTAGGAAAACTCCCGCAGCCCTTCCCGTGTCTTGCAGGAAATCGCCACTCTGCATTCTATCAGGGCCAAACTATCTGCTTGATTCTATCCGTGACATCATCGCCAGAAACTCTCTCTTGTAATTTGCAAATGTACCCGACTGCATTCCCGCTTTTCTGAGATCGTTTGAGAATCGAAGCTCTCGTGAATCCTCTTCCTACAGAGGATGCCAAAAAATACGGAATCTCCGTAATTATTACAGATTTCCCCCGGGATTACGGGTGACTAACAAAAAAATTATGGATATTCAGATTTTCGCTGTTATTAAGAAAGTTTTACTGATTTTGTAAGTAATCGATGTAAAAGCCCCTGAACAAAGCTCGTAACACAGCCCTTTGTCTTTTTTTTTCTCATGTGGTGGAATTTGTTTTGCTTGTTTCAAAGTGTGAAAAAAAAATGCCCGTCGTGCTTCTTTCACCGTGGCCCGGGATTACGTCGACCTGAAGCATCTAAATAAAGTTCGTGACGCGGCTTCCTTTTCTTAAATTCGTTCTACGCCCCCCCCCCTCCGAAGAGAAGAAATTTGTTTTGCTTGTTTGAAAGCTAAGTGGAAAGAAAGCATGGCGCCACATACATGCATACATATCACTAAGCTGTTCTCTGAGATTCAGAGGTTAGCTCAAAAAAGAAATACAAACTTCCAGATATTTTTACTTATTGTTGTCGTATCAAACTTCGCCATTCACAGCGATTCTGACATACAACTCGTGCTTCACTGATATCCATTACACGCCGTACACAAGATCTTTTATACTTCATACTCATAATCTTTTTCTCATGCAGACACTCCTGAATCTCATCCACCCATGTCTTCCTTGGCCTTCCTCTGCCTTTCTTTCCTGCCACTTGGGTTGAAAATATTTTCTTAGTCAGCATTTCATCACTCATTCTTTCAACATGGCCAAACCACCGAAGCATATTGGTCTCCACCTTGCTAACAACATTTTGCTTTACATCACACAACTGCAATACATCTTCATTCCTCACACAATCAGATCGTGTCTTGCCACAAACCCCATGTAAGTAACGCATTTCTCCAGCACACAAACAACTCCTATGTGTCTTCTGCAGTACCCAGGTTTCACTTCTGTACATCAGAGTAGGAACAATTACTGTTTCATACACAGCCATGCGGGACTCTCTAGAGAACCCATCATTCCTGTGAAAACCTCCCAGAGCAGCTATGACTTTCAAAGAAGAATTCACTCGCCTACTGATTTCACCATCCAACTTGTTCTCTCTGTCAAACATACTTCCTAAATACACAAACTCACTCACCTGGTCAATCACAGTGCCATATATACTTACATTACATTCAGTGCTACCAGTTCCTCTCTCAAACACCATAACTTTGGTTTTTCCCTTATTTATACTCAGTTTGAATTTCATGCAAACTTCGTGCATCCGAGTCAACATACTCTGCAACTCACTTTTGCTCTCTGCCAACAGGACAGTGTCATCAGCATACAGCAATCTGCACACACGGATATCACCAAGACATAAACCACTATTATCTATTTTGGCCTCACGCATGCATGCGTCCATAAATATATTAAACAGCCATGGCGACATTACGCAACCTTGTCTAACTCCTGAACCAATGGAAAACCATTTTGATAAAATACCATTCACTCATACACAAGCTCTACTACCAGCATACATGGCTTTTACACTATTAAGTAGATTCCCAGTAACACCACATTCATTCAATACCTTCCACAAAAGTGTCCTATTCACTCGGTCGTAAGCTTTCTCTAAATCTATGAAGGCAGCAAAAACTTTCTTCCCAACAGCCAGATACTTTTCAATCATCATGCTTAATGCAAAAATCTGGTTAGTGCAGCCTTTACCAGGCATAAAACCACTCTGAACATCCCACACTTTCTCTGATGTAAGACCCCGTACTTTTTCAATAACAACCGTACCAAATACTTTCCCTGGCACACTCAGTAGGCTAATACCACGATAGTTCTTGCAGTCAGTCTGATCACCTTTTCCCTTATACAAGGGAACAATAATAGCATCCTTCCAATCCCGAGGGACCATTCCTAACTCCCAGCACAACTGGCAAATTTCAGTTAACCAGTCAATTATAGAGTCACCACCATACTTCAACATCTCTGCAGTTTTGTCATCAACTCCTGGAGCCTTACCATTCTGAAGAGATTTTAGAGCTTTACACACTTCTCTTGAGATCCCTCCTGTGCTTTCATCCCTCATTGTGACATCATCTGCATCTGTCTCAGAATCATTTTTGCTCTCCTGATCTAATAACTCACAGAAGTATTCACCACATCTCTCACTTAACTCATTGGGCTCCCATATCATTTCCCCAATCTTATTCTTCACACAACCTACAACTTTTTTCCCCTATTTTTCCTGAGTCTCATGTACTTCCAGAAGGACTTTCTATCTTTCCAAAAAGCCAGTTCATGCCTTTCCACTTTCTCTTTCCTATCTTTTGCCTTACTGTGGCTAACCAGCTTAGCAGCTTCACCCTTCTTACAGCGATATTCATCCACAGAGACTCTACCTTGCAACATCCCCAAATAGGCTTCCTTCTTTTTCTTTACTGCCTCATCAATCTCACTATTCCACCAAGCATCACCTCTATTGTTACCCACTATTGTGGTGCCACAGACCTCTTTAGCAGCAGTGACAACACAGTTCTTAAAACATTCCACTTTTTTCTACATCCCTCTCACAAGATTTCAGATCCTTCAGTCGTTCTCTGAGTAAGTCAAAGTACCGCTGATGATCTTCAACGAGCCTATCACAGGGTGCGCACGCGTGCTTGAAAACCTGGAAAGTCCTGGAAAATCATGATTACGTTTTCAAGGCCTGGAATATCCTGGAAAAACGGTGTTTTTTTTAATGCTGTCTTGAAAAGCCTTGAAATTTGAAATTAGTGCTTAAAAAAAATGCCCTTTTAGGAAATTGTGTTACTGTTACCCCTTCATTTTTTAAAGTTCCTTTTCTCTGTTCTCAAAGAAACCACCGGCAGCGGTTTCCGACATGCACCAAATCCTAATTTGGCTGGGAAAAAAAAAAGAAAAAAAAAGGCACTACTTCCAGTGCAATAAAATTGGATGATTAGTAGTAGGTCGAAGGGGAGCTTGAAGTCCGTCCGACAACTGAGAACGGAAGGGGAAAGAAGAGGCATTTAGCATTTGCAGGGGGTCGCGTATGTACCAAGTCAGCTGGCATCCACCAGTGAGGAGTATGCCTGAACAACACATTCATCTTCTTCTTGTTTATGTGCATGCCACCCTCCCTCCCCTCCAGAGACTTCCGCTACTTATGATAAAAAATAAGAAAACTATCTTTGCGAATTTTTCACGAAAGTGGCTGAAATTTTTACATTCACTGTAATTGGATTACAGAAGCTCACTTCCAAAATTCCAATTGAATCGGTTAAAAACTTTAAAAGTTAGCATTGGTAATTTTTATTATGGACAAGTATGTGTGCCTCTTTGGACAGAGTGTGCCTCCAGCAGAAAGGGTGTTACCATAGCAACGGTTGATTGTCAGCTGGGAGCGCTGATCTGAAGCCCTTGGTTGGGAAGAAAGCAAACACCTGTTTATCACTTCCACAGCTCAAAAAGACTAGGAGAATATTTTCAGAAATCCATTTTTCCAAATTTTGAAAATAACACAGTAAAATTTTTACAGTAGTTAAGATACATCACAATAAAGTTCTAGTGCAAATTTCGCCAAATTCCGTTAGGAACTTTAGCAGATGCAAAAAAAAAAAAATCCGTTGCATAATCGGATTGAAAAAAAGAAACAGTAATTATAAATTACGGGAAAAGCAAGTGAATTATTTTTTTTAGATGCCATGATTTATTTAAACAGAGTGATCCTTAAATTTTTTCTGTGATGATATGGACTCTATTTGAATTAC
This sequence comes from Macrothele yani, assembly GCA_039090855.1. Classification (NCBI taxonomy): domain Eukaryota; kingdom Metazoa; phylum Arthropoda; class Arachnida; order Araneae; family Macrothelidae; genus Macrothele; species Macrothele yani. Next base: position 96,228,790 of record CM077005.1, on the reverse strand, counting down.
AAACATACGTTTTTATTCAGACGTCTGAGTTACTGCTTTAATAAAAAAATCATCTATAATTAAAAAGTTTTCAATGGATTTAAGCAATATTCAGCAGATAAACAAACATATTTTAGTAAATTGCAACGTCATGACGTAAATTTGGTAATTTAATTTTGTCGAAAATTGGGGAGCATTTTTTTTTTACAATTTCTATTATAGTTAAAGTGAAGGAGGAAGGGTGCAACTTGACAGTTCAGTGAGCTGCAGGTGGTGATTTATGGCGATGTGCCAAATGAAAAGAAGCCATTCCATCAGGTCATTCCAAAGGTTGTGTGTGTGGACGCGTCCTCCTGCTGTTTGATCTTAATCGGAATGTTTTTGTGCATGGGGGTGGGGGTTGAGAGAAATATCCGTTTCAGCTTTACAGCTTTCACGGCTTTTTTTTTTTCTTGTTAATAAATAAAAATCATAGTTGCTGCATTCACCATTGATCCATGTTTGCATTTCTTGAATATAAACAGCAGACAATCAGAAATATAGTGTTGGGCGGGTCTTGATGTTCTTCATTTTGCATATGCTGAATTCAGTTCTGTGGGAATAAGGAATGACTTATACTGTGAATATATACAAAACTACATATTTTTGAGCTGAAAAAATAGGTCTACTTGTACACAGTAGCTAACGTGTGAACTCAGATGAAGACAATCAGACATACGGACGTCTGATTCCATAAAAAAAAAAAATCAACATAGTTTTTTTATTTACACTACAGGTAAAAAAGCAAAAACATGTTTTTAAACGTTATAAAGGAAAACGGATTTTTGAAACGCATGACTTGATGATCTTAATTTCTGAAAGTTTCTTTTTTCCACATCCTTTTTTTTTTAATTACAATACACTGTTACAGGATACTGTGAGTTATATCACCTAGTGATATGGCAGATTTTCGGTTGCTGATATCCGCGATCGTAAGCGGTAGTTGCATTGCGATTGTTGATGATGACAAGATAAATACTGGAGTGATGTATAATGTTGCATAAACTAAACCCCCCCCCCCCCGAGCTTTTATGCGGTCATCATAGCTGATCAACCATTTCATTCCATGAACATCAGCACATTTCAATCATTTGAACATTGGGGGTATCTGAAGGAATTCAGCCGTGCTCAAGCGCCCTAGCGCAACGAAAACATGCTAATTTTGGACAGTTCTATTCACTTCCCCTCTACCATCCCTAATAATTGAGAGTGCATACTGTAGTTTCAAATATTCTATTTATGAGCTAGTTTTCGCGCTGTTCGTTATGCATTTATTTTCGAAATTCCTAACACTTTTGAACTATGGTTGCAGAAACGTTTATGCTTTGGGTTTGTCTGTAGGATAATTCACATGAAAGTGGTTGAATTTCGGCGAAATTTTAGTATGCTGTTGGGTACAACCTGGAAACCTACCCTCTTGAAAAAGGTCGAAATTAAATTTAAAGGCCAAGACATAAGAGCAGTATTTGTTCTCCAAGCTTAGGGATGTTAACTCGCATAAAATCTGTTTGATTGCAACAAAGTTTTGGTATGTTATCAGGGAGGAGAAACCTACCCTTGTAGAAAATGATCCAACTTGAATTCAAAGGTCAGGGCATAAGAACAGAATTTATTCTTTATGGTCTTGTGCTTGATAAACTTGATCAATTTGCATAAAGCACATTCATCCATTTGCATCTTTCATCATTTTTATTACTTAAAACTGAAATTACTTTAAAAAATAATTTGAACATGATACTGTAAAGCGTAATAATCATCCTGGAATTTTTTTGTATATGTCCTGGAAAAGGCCTGGAAAGTCCTTGAATTTTTCCCCCCAAAAGTGTACGAACCCTGCTATCAACCTTTATTCTTTCTATCCTGGGTCTCTTCCTATTCCTTTTCCTCCAACCAACATTAAGTTTCACTCGTGACACTACCAAGTAGTGATCAGAACCAACATCCGCACCTCTCATCACACGGGTGTCAACAACTAAGTGTTTCAAACGCTGATCGTAAAACATAATCTATCACACTCTTTTGACCAAGAGTACGATTTTCCCAAGTATATGTGTGGATATACTTGTGGTTGAAAAATGTATTAGATACACACAAACCATTCTCATTGCAGAGTTCAATTAATCTTTCACCATTATCATTCACACAAGGATCATTAAACTTACCCAGAACATTGTCAGAAATTGCATTCTGCACACCTACTCTAGCATTGAAATCCCCTGCTATTATAACTTTTTCTTTAGCACCAAACTGGCTCAAAACAGCTTTTAGCTCATTCCAGAAATCTTCTTTCTTATCAGAAGGTTCTGAGTCACAAGGAGCATACACTACAACAATTACAATTCTCTGAAGTTTCACTTTCAAACGAATCCAGAGACTTCTCTTACTTATGCAACTATAATGAATCAAGTTGTTCTTCATCTTTTCACTTAAAATCACACCTACACCAGCCTGTCCTCTCATATTATCCAATACTTCAGACCACACACTCACCGTGCCATTCACTTCTTCTACCCTAATTTCCTTCTTTTTGGTTTCACTTACACACAGCACATCCAGTCTATACTTATTCATCTCCTCAATCACCTCACTCATCTTGCCATTTATACCTCTAGTATTCCATACACCAATCTTTCATTCACTCAGCCGAGATCTCTTTCTCATACGCCGTTTAGAAAGTCCAGGTCGATTCCGTGGTGGACCGTCCTTCTCAAGTGTGGTAGGTCCACCATATCCCACACTTGAGTCATTCTTAATGTTTCTTTTTGTCTTTTTAATCAGGTAAGTACATCAGTGTGGGGGATTAGCCCACAGCTGAGGGTTCCAGTTGGTCATTCAACCTAAGGATTCTGGAACAAAACCCAGTGAGTTGGGGTCTTTTCGCCTATGTCACACAGAACTAGCTTGCACCTCTCCAAGATTCACAGAAGCCTAGTTGCTGTTGTGTGTGCCATTGTTACCACGGAGCGCCCCGAGGAGGCAAACCCATCGCTCACTACGACCGCCCGCAAGCATGGCGCCACGCCGGGATTATATAGGCCTGGCAGGCTTCTTTTGCCGTGATCCGGAATTACGTTGGTTCGGACGTGCTTTCGCCGTTGCCCGGAATTGCGTCTGCCTGATGCCTCTGAACCTTGTTCGTGACTAACCTTTTTGCTTTTTTTTTCCTAGGAGGAGGAATGTGTTCTGCTTGTTTGAAAACTTAGTGGAAAGAAAGCACGGCACCTGGCTAGGATAACGTCGGCCCGAAGCCGCTGAACAAAGTTTGTGACGCAACTTTGTTTCTTTCCTTTCTTTTTTTTTTCTAAGGAAGAATGTGTTTTGCATGTTTGAAAGCTGGGGGTGGGGGCTTGGCTTTGGGCCAGTATTACGTCGGTCCGAAGCCTCTAAAAATTTCGTGATGCAGCCTTCCGGTTTGCTTTTTTTTCATTCTTACTTTCTAAGAAGGAATTTGTTTTGCTTGTTTGAATACTAAGTGGAAAGAATGTGTCGTGAGAGGCTCAAAAACAGGGTTAAAAACAAGAATTCGGCAGAGAAAATCTCCCCACTTGCTTGACATTGATGGAGATTCATGACACCATATTCACAATGCAAGCAAAAAATTTTGCAAGCCATTTTATAAGGTTACATTGAGAAATACTTTTGACTTCTTCAATGACTAAAAACTAATCTGTGGATATATGTTTCTAATTCTTGCAAGTTTCTAATTGCTTGACTAAATTCACAAACTTTCCTAGACAAATACTTTTCACCTCAGGATTTAGCTAGTAAAGATTCACATGTAAGTTTTAAATCTGATTTTTTTAAATATTTCATTTTATTTTGTTCTTAAATCCCTACTTTTCTATTGTGAATATAATAATGTGCTTCACTTTAATATTTACTTACATAATTTACAGAAAATAATTCCATATGGCTAGCGTACTCTTAAATATTGTATATATGCTGTATTTGAATTTGCTTACCGCCCGTTTGCGTGTCCCAATTTTCCACCCAGTTAAAAAGTTCATTTTTTTTTTGTCATCGGCCGGTCTCATGTATGGTGTGTGTGTGTGTGTGTGTGTGTGTGTGTGTGTGTGTGTGTGTGTGTGTGTGTGTGTGTGTGCAGATTGTTGTATACTGGTGACTAAGGAACATACTTTTAAGTAAACATATTTTCAAACTTTTTTATGTAAATACATATTTTCCAATATTCCTTAATAAATATATAAATTTGCATGCTTCCTCCATCTATTTATTTTTTGGTGTAAATAAACCCAAAGTAAAAATTCAGCACCAAGAATTTAGCAAGAGTATTTATTGTTACAATTATATGAAATTTTCTCCACTCTGTCGGTGCTACTGACTTGTGTGTTGTTACAGTCCAATGGAATTTATGCCACTCTATCAGCACCATAGACTGATGTATTTATTGTTACAATCCAAGAGAATTTACATTGTTCCATTGGTGCAACAGACTTGGCAAATGACATCTTTCTTTTCCCACTCAGTGTTGGTAAGAAAGTTTGACCTAGTAAGCTGGATACTTCTGTGAAATATCTTGAACAAATATATCACTGGGATTCTGCGTAATAGTGTGAAAACTATGTGTGGTGGCAGTGGAGCATGTGTACGAGTGAATGGTGTTTTATTGAAATGGATTTCTATTGTTATAGGAGTCAGATAAAGTTCTGTAATGTCACCATAGCTTTTTAATGTATTTATGGATGTGTGCATGCCTGATGCCAAAATAGACAATAATGGTTTATGTCATAGTAATATACTTGTGTGCAGATTGCTGTATGTTGATGATCCAGTCCTTTTGGCAGTGAGTAAAAGTGAGTTGCAGAGTGTGTTGCCCCAGATGTACAAAGTTCGTATGAAATTTAAACTGAGTTTAACAAAGGGAAAAACCAAAGTTATGAGAGGGATCTTAAGGAATAATCCAAAAGATATTAAGTAATTAATGCACACAATTGACGTGGATTAGGAACATCAAACAGAAATCATCACTCTTTCCACATTTATAAGTGAGTCATGGACAAATTCTCATCGGCCACCACTGGGAATCCAACCTAGGGTCTTCCAGTTACGTGCTGGATATGCTACCACTGCACCACAGCAGCCTCGAATTCGCCAGACTTGCATGCAACTAACTGCCAAACCACATGCCAGGTTGCTTCTTGGAGCCCCTCATAATGTTGGGGATTTACCAAAGATGGTAAGCTTTTGAAATGGATTAATCAAAGATGGTAAGCATATAAATACATTAAACCGTTCGATGTTCCTAATCCACGTCAATTGTGTGCATTAATTATTCATTCTTTTTGTTCTTTTTTTTTTGATTGGAGGTTTAACGACCACCGTGAGCAACTCAATGGGCTATAAGCAGTCGCCCGTCTCTAATTTAGGGTAACTGGTTCCAGGGAAGGGAGAGAGCCAGTGCCGTAAGACAAACACAAGATCCATGCCTGACCGGGATTCGAACCCGTACCCCCTTACGGACGAATGATCAGAGGTCAGCGCCTTAGACCACTGCGCCACTGGGGCGGCCAATTAATTCATTCGCCTCCTAGTTATTTGTTCAGTTGCTGCTTACCATCTTTGGTGAATCCCCAGCATTGTGTGGGGCTCCGAGAAGCAACCTTCCATGTGGTTTGGCAGTTAGTCATATGTGAGTCTGGCGAATTTGAGGCCGCTGTGGTGCAGTGGTAGCATATCCGGCTCGTAACTGGAAGACCCTGGGTTCAAATCCCGGTGGTGGCCGATGAGAATTTTTCCGTGACTCACCCATAAATGTGGAAAGAGCGAAGATTTCTGTTTGATGTTCCTAATCCACGTCAGTTGGGTGCATTAATTATTCATTCTTCTCCAAGTTATTTGTTCAGTTGCTGCTTACCATCTTTGGTGAATCCCCAGCATTGTGCGGGACTCCATGAAGCAACCTGCCATGTGGTTTGGCAGTTAGTCGTATGTGAGTCTGGCGAATTCGAGGCCGCTGTGGTGCAGTGGTAGCATATTCGGCGCATAACTGGAAGACCTTGGGTTCGATTCCCTGTGGCGGCTGATGAGAAATAAACGTGGAAAGAGCAATGATTTCTGTTAGATGAGATATTAAGTATACCGCTAAGTAATTAAATAGAGGTCAAAGTCAAACAAATCCGTGAATCAGTGTGTGATAAAATTTACTTTATTGGACCAAGCTTTTGCCTTCCGAGGCTTTATCAAGGCAAACTTGCACCAGAATAGCAACTATTTGGTGTTTAAAAATCAAATAATAGCACGAGTATAACATCAAGTCATATTTCATACTAGCCTCTGAAAATGGAGGTCCATGGTGATGGCAGCTCAATGGATACCCCATCATTGCATATGTCACTTCTCATGACTATCTCAATGGGCTCCCTGATCATAGTTCCCTTGTAAGCAGTGAATGGGGCCACTATTTTTCTTTCATTCCATATGGGGATCCCTGCTTTGTAAATTACCTCCTTCGCTAAAGCAGTCATTCCTCTTCCTTCTGTGTTATGCCTCACATATTCTCTTTATGTTGCACACATAAAGATGTTTTCATCATTCCGATGTAGGATTTTATAGAGGAATCTGGGAATTTTAAAGGAATTGCATACACCCATGCAGCATAATCCACGTTTGTTTTCTTGTTATTTGTAGTTAAAATCTTACCAATAGTTTTTTGGTGGCTTCAATGCTACCTCAACACCATGCTTCCTCAGTAAATCCCTGACATAGAATGAGAATTGTGAAATATAAGAAATTCCTGAAATTTCATGCTTGTTTTCTTGGTGTTGTCTTTAATAGGCTTCTTTTCACTTTTTGGAATATGTTGTAAAGTTCACATTCATGAAAGCCTGCTAAAACTTCTTTCTTTATTATGTTGGGGATTTCTTGATTCTTTTAATTATCAGAGAAGCATACTGTCAGAGCCCTCTGCATCCATGATTTGAACACAACAGTTTTGTAATACCTTGGGCATAAGGAGCTGGGCAGAATGATGTTAGGTGTAGCTGTAGGTTTATAGTACACTTGAATATCCAACGGATGGTTAAGATTTCTGGACAATAAAACATCCACTAAAGCAACTTTCGATTTTCTTCTACTTTCGTAGCGAAGGTAATATTGCAGTGTGTTCTGTTGATTGTGTTGAAGAAATTATTAAGTTCATGTCTTCCATGTGTCCAGACGAAGAAAATTGTAGTCAACGTATCTGAGCCAAACCTTGGGTTTATTCATGGTACCATTGATAGTCGCAGTTTCTAACGTGCGTAATATCGCTTCTGCTAAGATACTTGATAGAGGTGAGCCCACAGAGGCTCCTTTCATTTGTTTATAAATCTTCTTTTGGAATGTATAATAGTTCTGCTTGAAAGAATTCTTCAAATCGTCATCACACGCGTAAGTTACATTGAAAAATTATGAGTGGGACGTTTCGGTAGCAACTTCTACCTTCATCAGCCATGGAATGAGACACGTGGTAAAAGCGTAAGTTGTTGCTAGATTTCAAAATCGCTTTCCAAATCATAGGGATGTTAAAAGGTGTGTCAGTATTGCAGGTGTTAGAGGTAAGGTAGATTTCAATGCTTTCATGGTATCTGAGGGCATGCCGATTGCTGAACAGGGCGATCCGCTTAACATTGTGCCAATCGGGAGCCGCGGACATATAGCTGATGGTTAAAATTGAAAGGGAGGTGGAAGGGCTACCTTTCTTAACATCAGCGATATGCTTCATCAAACACCGGTTTATGCTGTGGTAAGTACTACATTTATGCTGCGGTAAGTACTTTCAATTTTAACCATCAGCAATACGTCCGCGACTCCCAATTGGCACAATGTTAAGCGGATCGCCCCGTTCAGCAATCGGCATGCCCTCAGATACCGTGAAAGCATTGAAATCTACCTTACCCCTAACACCTGCAATACTGATGCACCTTCTAATATCCCTATGATTTGGAAAGCAATTTTGAAATCTGGCAACAACTGACGCTTTTACCATGTGTCTCAACCCATGACTGATGAAGGTAGAAGTCGCTACTGTTATGTGTTTTCCTGACAATTCTTCTCACTATGATAGTTCTGCTTGGTTATTGAATTTAAAACTGCTCAGATTTTCTTCACTATACCGTCTGGATGTGCTCCCGAGTTGCTTATTGCTGCTTCCAGATTGCTAGCTGCTGCTTCTACAAGGATAGAGGGAGAAAGCCAAACAATAACAAAACTCCCTATAATGTCTGTGTTGTTAATCTGAACTGTTTTGGTTTTGTTGACAAAGTCTTAGGTTGACTTTAAAGCATGCACTGATACTGGGATGAAAGTTGACATGAATTTGGTTAAGGCTTTTTCTAAAATATAAGTTGAAGACTTCTTCTTGGCTACAATCGGTCTTAAGTTGTGGCCTGGCTTGTGGTGTTTTAAGTGTCCAAAAATTGGTGGGACACATGCGCCAGGGGTACTCTCGAAGCCTCTTTGAGTATTATAGGGATACTCTCGATCTTTGCTATTACTTTCATTTTTCTGATCAAAGCGTTAATCGAGTTTCTAGGGATTGCTACCGACTCTCATTGAATTTGGCTGCATATTCTGTAGCATCCATGAAGGTGATCTGGCCAGTCTTGTCTGTTTGTGTGATTACTATGCCAGGATCCTTCTGAAGCGTAAGCAAAACTTGTAAATCTTGTGTATAGGTTTTACGATACCTTTCCTGGGTTGATTTGAAATTTTCAGCTGCCAAATGCCTAATTCTGCTCTGCTCCTTCTGAGATACCACGGCAATGGTGCTCTCCAACTCTAGTATGATGTGCCTAGGATTGGGTTTCAGAGGCAATGAAAATTTTGCTCCCTTTTCCAAGAGTTCCATTTCTGTTCTTGAAATTGGTCTGCTGGGGATGTTTATTTTGGAGACTTTATAGATGCTATGTTTAGATTTATTGCATAACTAATCAATATTCCGGGCATGCCTTGTACCTAAAATGTCTTGTCTTGTTCTCTACTGTCTAACACCTGTACTCTTCTGAAGAGGATGTCGAATTCAAGTAAATGAGTACATATTTGAAGGCTGATGTACACTGAAGTGCCACCAGAAAAACTGGTACAGACAAGCTTATGCAAAATACATAGCAACGTCACCTATGCGCGTACTTGGTTGCGTCCGCCAGTACGTATATAAAGCAATAGACATCTTTGTCATCTGTCAGAGTTGTTTTCCGCATGAAAATGACAAGTAATAACGATTGAAGTGATTTTCAATGCAGTGTCATAGTTCGCACTTGTGAGGTGGGCCATAGTATTTCGGAGGTAGAAACGAAGTTCGGATTTCCACGGACGACCATTGCAAGGGTGTACTGTGACTACAAGAATTCCGGCAAAACCTCCAACCTACGATACCAGTGTGGCCGTCAAAACCATTGGGTAAACGTGACCATCATTGGCTGCCAAGAATCGTTTAATGCGATAGGCATGCAACATTCTCGCAGGTATCGTTGGAATTCAATGCTGGAGCCTCAACAATCATCAGTGAATATGCGCCTCGCTTGGTCACGGCAACACTGCCACTGGACAATTGATGACTGGAAACAAGTAGCCTGGTCTGACGAGTCGCGTTTCCAACTGTATCGGGCAGATGGAAGGATTCGTGTATGGTGCAAACCCCATGAAGCAATGGATCCCGCCTGTCAACAGGGAACTGTATCGGTTGGGGGGGGGGGGGTCCATAATGGTATGGGTTGTGTTTAGCTGGACTTCACTGGGACCCCTGGTACATCTATAAATGTCTGTGACCGGCCAACGCTATGTGCGCATCCTTTCTGACGAGGTACACCTGTTCATGTCCTGCATTCATTCTGATGGGTTGGGCCTGTTCCAACAGGACAATGCACGTCCACACAAGTGTCGGGACACCACATTATGGTTAGAGGAGCATTTATCTGAGTTTGGGGTGTTGCCATTCCCACCCAAGTCCCCAGATCTGAACATGATAGAACACATTTGGGATGCCATGCAACGCACTATCAAACACAGGAATCCGAGACCTCGGAATACACCAAAATTGTGGAACGCTCTGCAGGAAGTATGGTGTGCATTGCCTACAGCATATTTCCAAAAGCTAGTGGAGTCCATGCTGTCGTATTTCTGCAGTCCTGCGGTCCCGTGGGGGATCTACCAAGTATTAGACTGGTGTACCAGTTTTTCTGGCACTTCAGTGTACATCCTGTAAGATTTGGCCTCTTAACATGCACACATCCTGTAAGCTTTGGTCCTATGATTTGATGTACATCCTGTAAGATTTGGTCCTATGTAGACAAATGCAACAGTGTTCTCTTGACCAAATCCTTTTTTCTTGTTTCGAACCAATCTTCTTTAATGGCTGATTTCATACGTAAGAAATCAGGAATAACATCATTGATTTTGTTTGCATGGAGGAACTCCAAATGTGATCTTTCTTTGGCTAATGCTAGTCTGCATCATCTAAGCTCTTTAAATACTTGCAACATGGTTTTCCTGGAGATCAATTAAGTCAATAAGTAATTACTTAATTGGTCTTTTTATCATTAAGTAAAGAAATAATTAAGTAGATGAGTCATATAAATCCATGAATCGGTGTATAAGAAAAGTTACTTGATTGTACCAAGCTTTGGGCGGGGGTGGGGGTGGTATGTAATTCCATTATTGTTGCAAGCTGCAGGGGTGTATGCAATTCCATTATTATGCCGAGCTACAGGGGTGTATGCAATTCCATTAAAATTCCTGAATTCCTATGTAAAGTCTTACATCAGAATGACAAAAAAATCTTTATGTGTGTGACATAAAGAGCATATGCGAGATATAAGAGAAGGAAGAGGTACGACTGCTTTAGTGAAGGAGGTAATTTACAATGAAAGAAAAATAGTGGCTTTTTTCTTTCATTGTAAATTACCTCCTTCGCTAAAGCAGTGATGGCAGCTCAGAATGGATTCACTACTTACAAGGGAACTATGATCAGGGAGTCCATTGAGATAATCACAAGAACTGGCGTATGCAATGATGGGGTACCCATTGAACTGCCATCAGCATGTACCTCCATTTCCAGAGGCTCGTATGAAATATGACTTGGTGTTATATGTTACTTTGCATGGCTATCAGACCATGCAATTAGTAAATGTCAGTTCACGTGTTTGTAATGCATTATGTTTATGTTTAATACTGGTACTATTATTTTATTTTTAAACTCCAAATGGATCGCTATTCTAGTGTAAGTTCGCCTTGATAAAGCCTTCCATTGGAAGACGAAAGCTTATCACAATAAAGTAAATTTTATTATACACCAATTCACAGATTTGTAATACAGTGGATCCCGCTTAAGAAGTTTTCATTGGGATCAAGCGATGAAAACTTCTTAAGCGAGAAAACTTCTTAAACGGGAAGTGTCTGATTGGGTTTTGTAAGACTTTAGTGATTAAAAATGTTGCATAGATTAAATCCAGAAATTACAGTTTAGTTAACTTTAAAGTAACAAAAAATTTCACAACTTACCCATTTAAACTTGAATATGAGGATTGAAAGCTTCATTTATTACGCTATAGGATTACAAAAATACTGATCTCAAAGCATTTGTTTCTTCCTTTTTTCCGCTAGATTCACAAAGTATATGTTCATTTCCCTCAAATTTCTCATTATGTCTGCTGGAACACGTTCGTGGCTTTCTATAAAGCGGCAAAAAGTTTCTAATGCTTTACCAGGTTCAGCTGAAGTTGACCTGCACTTGTCTTCTTGTGTTTCTGGTTCATCGTCCTCTTGTGTTTTGATGTCGCAAATATCGTCGATTTTTTGCATTTCAAAAGTGGGAAAATCTTTGTCAATGTTTACAAACTCTTCAAAGGAAGATTTGAAGTTTAGTTTTTTTGCAAACTTTCCTAATCTTCATTGTCGTCATGTCATGACTGTTTTCTTCATCAGAAAAACTAAGCTCATCAACGTTAAAACCAGCTTTCCAGAAGCAATTTGTGATCGTTGAAGATGATACCTTTTCCCACTAAGAAGCAATAAAATGCATAGCACCTAATAAATTCAATTTCAGTGTACATCTGGTGTAACTTGAGTCTGATTCAAGCTTCTGCAGTAGCCAATAAACTAAACGTTTCCTGTAGAATTGTTTCATGGTTTTATTTATTCCTTGATCCATTGGTTGTAACATTGAAGTCGAGTTAGGTGGCAGGAAAACTACTTTTACATTTTCCAAATGATCCGTGTTCTTTGGATTGGCTGTGCAATTTTCCAAAAATAACAAAACATTTCTATTTTCTTTGGCCATTTTCTTCTGAAACTCCATTAAAAAATCTTCAAAAATCTGAACTGTCATCCATGCATTTTTGCTATTTCTGTAATTGCATGGAAAAGTTTTAACATTTTTGAAGCACCTCGGATTCTTCGATTTTCCAATGACCAATAAAGGCAACTTTTCTGTTCCGTCCATATTAGCTCCTACCAGAACTGTTAATCTTTCTGTATTTACTTTGACTCCTTGGCTACTATCTCCTGTGAAAGAGTAGGTCTTGTCAGGAATAAGGTTGTAAAACAAAACACACTTGTCAGCGTTAAAAACATCTTTTTCTTCGTATACTGATAACAGTTCTGGTAAAACATTAGATTTCCAATCATCCACTTCTTCAACGTTAACACTTTTTGATTCTCCACAAACAGTTTTATAAGTCAGTCCTGCTCTTTTCCTAAAACAGTCGATCCATCCATTGGAAAGATTAAATTCAACATTTAATTTTGTGGAAATCTCTTCTGCTTTCTCACAAAGAATGATCGGAATGTTAGTGTTTCTTGCTTGTTTAAACCACACAAGAAGTTTTTCTTTGACATCCTCGTATTTACCCTTTTTAATCTTTTTGATTTTCAATGAATGGGAAGCATTTGCAAGCACAGTGTCCTGTTTTGCCACTATACCGTTGAGGGTTGTAACAGGTAAATTTAGTTCTTTTGTTATCTGCACCCTAGTTAAATGCAGGTTTTCATCAACTTTTGTAATAATGTTTCATTTCTCAACCACAGATAAAATTTTCTTTTGATGCCTTTAGACGCCATATTTCTAGCTACGCATTTCAACAATAAAACTAAACGTTTAACTCCACGTATGCGAAGTGCAACATCTGAGCCTAACTCTGAGAGAATGACTAACTTTCAGCAGGTGTTTCTTTTCCCAGCCTTTCCCCAGCCCCAAAGATAAGGCGATTGTGATACACAAAGAGCAGACGTAGAAGAAGTGGGGGAAGTAAACATGACCCCCAGCGTTGACCGTGGAAAGCCCGCAGGGGCTTCGTTTGCTACATGTACGGGGGAACAAAGAAACGTTTCCTCTCAACTTCTTTGACATGTACTTATCTGCTGGATGAGTTCCAAAATCATATGTTTTTATTTAGAAACTTGTGACACTTACAACTTCTTAAGCGGGAAAACTTGAAACATCGTTACTTCTTAAGTGGGAAAAATTAACATTAGCACTATGGAAAAAAATGGGACTCTAAAAATAAAACTTCTTAAATGGGAAAACTTCTTAAGTGGGATCCACTGTACTTTGTCATTTACTTAACCAAAGTTATGGTTTTTGAGTGAGGAATTGTTAGTACTAAATGCAAGATCAGTCTAAATGGTACAGAAATAGACCACATAAATGAATTTGTATATATAGGAAGCATCAATTCCTATTAGTAGTTCTAATTCTGACTATTAGATAGCTCTAATCATTCTACTATTCTCTTACATGCAATATTTCAAAATAACTTGTACAATATTCTAGAGGATAATGCTTACCTTGGCATTCCTTGCTAGCGATGAGAAACATTTCACACACGTGTTTTCCGGTCTTTGTTGATGTTATTGTCCTAAAGTCCGTTATCTCATACAACGGACTTTAATAACATCAACAAAGACAGGAAAACACGTGTGTGAAATGTTTCTCATCGCTAGCAAGGAATGCCAAGGTAAGCATTATCCTCTAGAATATTGTACAAGTTATAGGAAGCATGTTTAACAGACAAAACAGGTTAGGTGGTGAAATTAGTAGGCGAGTGAATTCATCTTTGAAAGTCATATCAACCTTAATAAGATTTCTGAAGACTTGTACGTTGCCTAATAAATCCCAAATGGCTGTATACGAAAGTGTAATTGTTGCTACTCACATATGGCAGGGAAACCTGAGTGCTACAAAAGAGGTGCGAGAGTAATTTATGTGCTTGAGAAATGCGTTACTTCCTTGTGTCTATGCTGAGAAGTATTCTGATCATGTGAGAAATGAAAATGTGTTGCAGATGTATAATGTGAAACAAAATGTTGTTACTAAGGTGGAGATAAATATTCAGATGTGGTTTGTCTATGTTGAAAGAATAAGTAGTGAGACATTTACTAAATTAATTATTCAGACCAAGTGGTAGGAAATCTGTGGTGGAAATCAAGTGTTCCATGTATCCCCCCTTCAAAGTGTTCCATATATTTTTCAGATTTATGTAAGGTGTTTGTTTTAGATGACATAAAGTTAGCAATCCCGAGTTCTGAAAGTTTCTTATCAACTGTATGAACACTGATCTCCCTGATGAATTGACTCTAAAAAATATTATCTTCCAAACTGTTATGAAGAAACATTAGGATATACGTATTAGGTCCATATGTGAAAATAAAGAAATCTGGGTGAGCATTGATGAAGCTATCAAGTCCAGTTGTAGAAAAATGGGAAATGTTATAGTCATTAGTCAGTATGCTGAAAAATGACAAAACCCATTCCAAACTTTTTTTTTTTATCTTACTGTGGGCAAGTTAGAATCAAATGGAGAAAAAAGTGTGTTTTGAATCACCAACAAGGATCAATCTTTACAAAAAGAAGAATTCTGATGTCCAAACTTTGCTGCCTACACCCAAAGTCACACACTGTTGTATCTGGCTCAATGCTGTGGTACACTATGAAGATCATTTTGAAGACTTTATATCTGCTGTCAAAGAAATAGCCAAAGGTGATGCTTCTTGAATTGAGAGTTCAGCATTTAATGAATTATACTAGTTTAAAAAGAGACTTGGCATACCTAACTGCTAATTTTTAAGTATCTTGTGTCATTTGATAAAGAAATTGGAAACAACAACAAACCTATTGTCTGAAACAGTTAAAGAAGTGCAGGGTGTTGAAAGGAAACTTAACACTTTTTCAGGTTAAAAAAGAGAAGCCCTAACAAACAAATTCCTATGTGTGTTAGAAAAATAAAATAAAAAATAGTGCATTTCAAACTATGTGTAGAGCTGCTCAAGAGGGAATTTTTTAAAAGGCCCACTTGTGCCCAAAATTGATTGTCAGGGTGTTGTTAGTGATGTTCCCTTTTACCTTTTAAGATATGCTCATCTTTGTCTCGATACCAGTCATTGTTTTGTGGCAATAGGCATAGATTTGTAATTAAAAATCTAGGGATGACATTTCTTGTCCACTGCAATTCCTAAGAATTTCGTCCATGAAACGTATAACTGGGGTTAAAATAAGTTGAGTACTAGCATTATCTTTTTATCACAAAAAATAACTAATAAAATTGTTGTTGAAGAAAATGTTTTTATTTTTAGCAATATTTTTGAAATTATTAGCACATAAAACATATTTTTTTTGTTTCTTAGCATCTAAAAATCTGGTTTCTAGTGATCACTCATTGGAAGTGCTATCATATACATGATACTGAATATCATTCTAGAACTTCCTTCACAACTGACATAGTATACACTCAGTGATGAGTGTATGCTATAAACTGCATTTTAATGCCACTTTATGAACTGTTGTTAAATGAGCACAAAAACCACACTGTAAATTCAAATTTCTGCTGTATATCAGCCTGTTGTAACCCTATTAGCTTATTATTTAAGAAATATTTGTTCTGATCTCTATTTTAGAAACATTGTGCATGTTGCAGTAATTTGTATCTAATAACACTGCCCAACACACATTTTGGTGCCTTAAAGTTAAACCTATTTTTGGATATATTTGGGATGCTGATTCCAAAAATGGCATCAGTTTTACCCTATCAGCTCTAGTTTTGGTGATAGGACATACCCACCCTATGTGCTGATTCCACAGGTCATCTGTCAAAATTCGGGATCCTACATTGCACGATCTTCTATTTTTGACATGATTTTGACAAATATCAGTGCTATTAATATTACATACTATTGTTACACGGCACTAGCAGTGGTCCTGCCGAGTCGGCCGGTAACGGTGCTTGGAACCTGTCATACAATTTAGTTGGCCGTGGCACCAGGTGTGAATCTCAGGTGCACCGCTGCACTCAAAGATTCATGCCAGAACATAAAAAATGAAAATGGGAAGAATGACCCGAAGCATGAGGCTTGGGTGAATCCACCGTGTGAACAAAAATAACAACAACAATAAAAAAATAAACTAAAAAACGATACTTTGGGATCAGAGAGTTGTGATTGAGGTTCACCCGCAATCACCAATTCGTGACTGAGTGTAGTAGTCCGGATCTTACTCCGGTACATTTAATCCCCAACCAGCCAGAACAACACTCACTTTCGCAAATAACACACGATTCTCAAATACACAACACAACATTTAATTACGTTCTGTGAGATTTAAACAGATACGGCGCTCTCTGGGCGCATGGACAATTGCCCCTCTTATGTGGGCAGCATATAGTATCACACTTTACTGTCGGAAGACGCAAGCCGACTGAGTTCCCACCGGACGATCTGGTCAAGAGATACTACTCGTTAACACACTAAATAGAGCAGCAGGTGATATTCATATACAATTGCTTAGAGAATGAAAAAAAAAATTATATGCAAATGATCACATTAAAAACACTCGCGACACGAAATACACAAGCACATTAATTTGCGGTATATGATTATAGGTGCGAAATACTGCCAAAGTTAATTAACTAAATCTGAGCATGCGCATGCAAAACCCTTCCCCGCTGACGTTGGCCCTGAACCAAAGTTAAACGAAACTGTCCGTCAAAGCGGAATTTGTGGCCACACCCTCTCCCTTATTCTCGTAAAAGATCAGGAAATGGGCCCTGTAAGAAATTGAAGTTTGTATGTGCAGGTACTTCCTCTGAGGTTCAGTCACTCAGCATTTCTGCATCTTTGTCCATGCAGCTTTGGGTGTCGGGATGGCACAAGTTCGTAGATGTGCGAAGAAAAATATAAATATTCATCTAGTTACAGTTTCTTGACTTTGCTGTGCAAATCCAGTGTGCATCACAAAATATAACACGACAAAAAAACAACACACACACAAACACTTGCACCATGTGGCAGCACCGATGAATTAACACTTCACTTTGACACTTGATGTAAATGAAGCACACAATTAAAATGGTGATATCACGCCACACTTTGTTGCGCTGATGCGAGTGTACCCTGATCCACTCTTGTGAAGATTTGAAGGTGGCCGTTAAACAAAATAGCCCCTCTCACATTTGCTGTTACGGGTTCCGAGTTTGATTTTCTGCATTCCTGGGAAATGATTTCTGTTGTCGTGAAGAAATAATTCTGACCGTCAGCTGCTTGGAGAGTGGGACCCCCTCACTTCCGCTGCTGTTACAGTAGATTCTGTCCATCGCTACCTTCCGTCCTTTTTGACCATTCATTCCAAATTCAGTCAGTTCCTTTCCGTTAGCATAACATCTACCCTGCCTGAGTATGCAGTTCAAATATGCCCCTCGCAGGTTTTGTTTCCATTTTTTTTAATGAGTTGTGACCGCCAGCCCTAAGATTAGTTTTCTCGGCTGAGCGAAATCAGCAACTGCCGACCAAAACGAAGCTCGAATCCACCCCCTTACTTCGGTGACACTATACTCTTAATTGCCCATTGTCCCTCGCAGACGTCAGAGTATCGTTCTTGCTGACAGAGTTATGTGTCTGTTGAGGGTCTCTTGGCCCACCCACTGAAGTAAACATATGGAGCACAGCGTTAAGCTACAAGCGGAAAGAAGGAAAAAGAAAAGTGAAAAACCACTTTGAACTTGCTGCCTCCATCCGCATTCGAAAGCACATCCTCCCTCGAAGACCCTTGAGATAGGAATTTTTATGTTTCACTTCAGGGCTATGTGTGAGGTCTAGCGATTCAAAATGGCAAAAATATTACATTTCTTGCCTTCAAGAGCATTGGAGCGACTTTCTAATTATCCCGCAATTTTGTTAATTAATTTAGAGAACAGCCAAAAGAAAAAACAACGTAAATGAGAAATAAATAAAAAAAAACTGTAAACTGTAAAAGAACACGTGAGCCTGCCGAACTGTGATTCCCAGCTGCCTCATATAATACGCGACATGGCGGACAAATTTTATAGTTTTCTTCAGGTTTTAGGAGGGAAGGGGGAGGGGATGTCCACTGTAACACTATTTAAAATTTAAACAAGCATATATTACAAAATCTTGGATATACAGGGTGTGCCATATAAAAGAGGCCCGAGTATAATGAATGACAACAGTCAGGCAATGTTAGTATACATGGTAAAGAATAGTTGAAATGACACCTGTGTTTACAACAATTGTTGAAAGTTCTGTCCTCCAACATCAAGACACTGCTGCACACAGCGGAACATGTTGTTCGTAACGCGCCACAACTCATCGGCAGTAATCTGGGCTATGGCATCCGTAATGTTCACTTTTAATTCATCAAGGGTGTGTGGATTAGTTGCATACACTTTCCCTTTCAATGCTCCCCACAGATAAAAGTCACAGGTGAAGAGATCGGGTGATCTGGGTGGCCATAGCCCCTTCGATACAGTTCTGTCCTCCCCAAACACTTCATGCACAGCAGCACAGAATGTTCGCCCAGTATGCGCCATTGCACCATCCTCCTGAAAGAAAGCATATGTTCACTCTTCTTCTGTAAGTGTGGCAACAAATGGGTTGAACAGTTGCTGAACATAGTGCTCTGAGTGGATGGTGTCAGTGAGAAAAATGCGCCGACTATCCTCTTCGCAGACACAGCATACCAAATGCCTATCTTTTGGTCATACAGAGGAGTCTCCATTGTCCATCTGGGATTTGTGTCAGCCCAAACCCAGCTGTTTTGCACATTAACATACCCGGACAGATGAAACCATGCTTCATCTGTCATGTAATAAAGTGTTGGGTCCATTTTGCCACTGACAATGGTCTCCTGAAACCACTTACAATATTGCATCCATTTTGCATAATCAGGAGTTTTAAGTTCTTCAAGTGCCATAACTTTGTACGGCCAAAAATGCAAATCCACCTTATGTATGCGTTGGCATGATGTGGCAGATATTCCCATTGCAGACGATAATCGGCGAATTGATTTCCAAGGGCTTTAACATCATTGACCATTGTGCACACATCCTTGATATTGTCTTCAGTACGAATTGTCTTGGGTTTGTTTCTCTCCCTGTTGCACACCGTGCCGGTCTCATGAAATTTCCACACTAACTTCTGTGCCACTGATTTCGCCGGTGCTGCACAATGTGGAAATTTTTCTGTAAAGAACTCGTTTAAAACCTTGTATGAGTTATTTTTGAAATACTGTTCCGCACATAAAACAATTTCTGTTGCCTTTGTTCTCTCTTCACTTACACTTATGACCGCTTACCTACACTGTTCTGGCTGTGACTAACCACTCTGGAGAATTCCTTTGTAGCTGTACACACAGAAACCGGTTAGAAGTGGAACAAAGCGATTTTAACTGGAAACCCGCCAAACAACTTTAACCTGACTAACAACGTCTGTTCAAGGGGCCTCTTTTATATGATGAAGAGATTACGCTACGGTCACTATTTTCACAAAATACTATGACTTAATCCAAAATACGACAGAAAAATTAGTGTCTGTAGCAAAATGACACCAACAGTTTAAATATCAACCCATCAGCAGATTCTTCTCAAACTTTTCTATTTCTGTGAAAACTAGTTTCCGAAATTCTGCCGTGATTCGTACTTCACTGATGTTATTTTCTTAATCCTTAATGTATGTTCCTACTGCAGCTGTTGACTCAATCATCCCCCCCTTCCTTACACTCGAGATCACTCCATAAAGGGTGGGGTAAGATTATAGAGGCTAGAGGGATTAGATCCCTTCCCTCATTCAAAGTTCAAGTTTAAACCTGAGTCAACTGTGATGCTATGGCATTTTTCCAAGGCCATAAACATTAATGTTATAGTTGATGTTATAGTTTGCTGAGTGACAAAAACGAACTTTCTTTAGCATTTTGCTACAACTTTTCCCCCCATTTTAGCATTTTTTGAGCCAGCTTAAACTCTGATATGGTGCACCTGGTATTTGGAAATATTTGAGGCTCAGAGTCGAGAAATGGCATCAGTTTTGCCCTATAAGCTCTAGTTTTGGAGATAGGGCATACCCACTTTATATGCTGATTCCACCAGTCACCCGTCAAAGTTCAGTATCCTACATCGCATTATCTGCTATTTTTGTCATGATATTGACAAATATTGATACTATATACATACTATTGAAACAAGCACATATTACTAAATCTGTATATTTCAACACAAGAGCATATAAACTGATCACTCATTCAACATATGAGAAACATCTTATATAGGACACTCTAGAGTGGCACCTATGAGGACAGTCCCGCTGAAGGTTCCAGCAGTAATCTGCCATCATGTGGGTATCCCACCTACCCTGGTATCTGTCTTCCATAGTTTTTATGTCCTAGTGAAATCTTTCACCTTGCTCTTCGCTTAAATCACCAAGGTTTTCTGGAAAGCGATCTAGGTGGCTGTGTAGGTAATGGACCTTGATGCTCGTATTACAGCCGAGCTTATTAAAATTGGAGAGCATGTCCTCAACTAATTCAGAGTAGTTGTTTGCCTTATGTTTGCCAAGAAAGTTTTTGACAACTAGAACAAATGAAGTCTGGCACAAGACTCAATGTTGTTCATTGAATCTGTGAAATATGGATCGTTTATAAGCTGCCTTATCTGGTGACCAACGAAAATCCCTGCTTTCAGTTTTTCCATGCTCAGTCCAGGGAATGTACGTGATAAATAGCCAAAGCACAAACCTTCTGTGTTCAATGCCTTTACATATTGTTTCATTAGGCCTAGCTTGATATGTAAAGGTGGCAGGATGATTTTGTCTTTGCTTACCAAAGGTTCCTTAATGACGTTTTGTTCTCCAACTACCATATCTTTTCTGAGAGGCCACACTTTTCTTATCCAGTGGTTGTGTTTGGCTCTGCTGTCCCAAAGACATATAAAGCACGGATGTTTTGCGTAGCCACTTTGCTGACCACGGAGAAAGTTCACCATCTTTAGATCTATGCAAATCATCCATTGATGTTCTTGATACTTCAGGTTTTCAAAGACTAGAGAGATTGTCTCGTACGTCTCTGTCATACTGGCTGAGTGACCAATTGGAATTGAGCCATATCTGTTGTCGTCGTGTAAAAGAACACATTTAAACTCTGCTTGGTGCTATAAACAAAAAGGCGCCATTCATTCGGCATGTATGATGATAGACCCATTTTCCTGAGAAGGCCACTGACATCATTGCAGAACACTAGGTTGTTGTCCTTAGAGAAAAAGGGCAGAAAATCCTTTTCTCTGCTGCGGTAAAACGCAATGTTGGTTCCAGATTGAAGTAAATTCTTTTCATTCAACCTGGAGGCCAGCAATTCTGAAGACTCCTTTGAGAGGTTCAGATCCCTGATGAAGTCACTCAGTTCATGTTGGTTAAAAGGCTGAGCACTTGATGAACTTCCTACGAAATCACCGTCACTTTCCTCACTGCTGTTATCTTGTATGTGATCCAACATGTTTGATTCCTCATCCTCTGGCAGCTCTAATAGGTGGATGAAAGATGGAATGGGTACCTCATTTGAGTGTGGATGCAGTCATCTTGCTGAATTGAGGTCAGGATATGTCCAATTGCTTTGATTGTTTCGATTGATGCCCTTGATGTTGACAAGACAAAAATAGCAGTCATCATAGTGATTTTTTGGTTCTCTCCACACCACTGGTATTCCAAATTTCATAGAGCTCCTTTTTCCATTTGTCCACTGCCGTAAATATTCCATGCAAGTTTTGCATACAATATTCGGAGCCCACGACTTATCTTGGTCTCCAAGCTGAACACCAAAATAACCAAGATATGCTTTCTTCACAAACTCAGAAATAGGTATCCTACTTTCTTTAAGGGTGTACTCGCCACAAATGTAGCAAAAGACATCTGGATGATTCAAGCAACTTCTTCGTGGGGAAGCTATGGCATATATTCAATCTGCAAACAAAATTAGATCACATTAGATTATCTGGTTGTATAGTTGTTCGCAAACTCCCAATTAGACTAACAGACACTGGCTTTACACTCATAAAATAACAATATACACTGACTTTACTCACATAAAATAACAGCATTTCTGCACATCAGCATGGTTGCATGTCAAATTAACCCGGAAAGAAACACCTGCATCAAAATATCCCAGTCAAAAATAATCTGGCATCAAAATAACCCAACGTCAATAACTCATTGGCAAAATAACCCGACGTCAAAATAACCCATATTTAAAATCTGGAAAAACTCGTTTTTTTTTTTGTTTCTCCTAATTGCAATGAAAAGCAAAATGAATTTGTTTTCCACTTCGAGATGTTTTTTTCCACTTTAGTATTCTACTAAATTCCAAATCCTCAGGAAAAAATGTCTTACCAACCCAAGAAGAGCATGGCAAAGTGAATGAAGAAAGCATTTCTTTGCATTAAATAAGATCCCGATTTTTAAAGTTCTCAAAATTTAGCGATTAAAATATGACAAAAAGAAAGGAAAAGAATTTGAAAATATATAATTTTAACTTTTCTATTAAGCGATTAATTACAAATAATAATGGAACATTTAATAGAATTAATTTCCAGCTTTTTCATTAAGCGAGTTCCTTGAATGTTGCTGAAGTTTTGATTTGCTTGGCATAAAGGGATTTCTTTATGAGGTGGTACTAACATAATATTGTGGCGTTTTTTTCTTTCTCTCGAATTTATTTAAAGAAGACAATGCTACAGTTGTATATAATTAAATTTAAAAGCTATACTTGCACTTTTCCTTAATGCCAGTCAATATCCTGTTTAGATTAAATAGATTTGAAAACACAGTTATACTTATTTTCTTTAAAATTTTAGTTTGCAATAAATAAAATATTCACATGGATGTCACTTTTTCCTGCGTGTATTGTTGACACTGTCTTTTTTTTTTTTTTTTTTAAATTTTGCTTTCCATCTTGGTTGTAAGATTTCAAATTCAAAGCGCATTTGAATTTAAATTTATTCACAACACTTCTCTCACAAGTGCTTCAGTTGTATCGACCAGGTATCGACGGTCTACCTATCCTTTACAGTGACGTCACTACGTAAGGGACCGATACTTCCGCTGCGAGGTGGTGGGATGAGCAAACATTTCTGTCTATTAACCTTGCTTGTGGTTGTCTGAATGTCCAGATGCATAGGGCATTGTAGTCGCGAAAGGGTTAACAGAAAAGAGTTGGATTCATCGCTGTCACACGTTTTCCGAAACTTTGTAATCGCATCGAATTGTAAAATAATGGTGAAGGAGAGCATGAGCTTCTCACAAATTAATAATCGATATCTAAAACATATATGTTTGTATCAGTCTCCCCCAATTAACGCCACATTTACCCAAAGAATAGCTATATTGTTAGGTGTACAAATGCGTTTTAAAGTGTTTTAAGACGATGTAACATGTAATATGAGAGAAAACAACAATACCTTTACGAATCAAAATATGCGCCATATTATCTATCACCTTCCGCCATCAATCAGGCAGCTGATGGATTCCAGCCGTGAAGAATAATTTGTTGTGCGACGCAACGAAGTCGTCAACACATTTTTGCGCTTCGTCACATGTCATGAACCGTACAGCAAACAAACCATGTTGCATCGATTGGAACAAATAATAGTCTGAAGGGGCTATGTCGGGACTGTACGCTGGGTGCTCCAAAACTTCTCAGCCAAGCGTCAGTAATGTTTCCTTGACCAATTTCGAGACATGTGGCCTAGCGTTGTCATGCAGTAATTTCATGGGACACATTTCTTTGCCTGTGAATGGACATTTCCGACAGATTTTCCTGATTCATTCGCTGCAATTATTGCTTGTGGCGATCAGCAGTAACAGTTTATATCCCACCAGATGCATAGCAGAACTTTCTTGGAGTGAATATTGGGTTTCGGTATCAAAGTTGTTGCTTCACTGGGGTCTACCCAGTGTTTTTCTTTTTGCTATTGGGATTGTCATACCATATCCATTTCTCATTACCTGCAACTATTTTCCACAGAAAATACTTTCTGCGTTGTTTATTAAACAGATTCAAACACTTCATGACATGCTCATCCTTGTTCCTCTGGCAGATCACGTGGCACTCATTTTCCTTCCTTCTGAATCTTTCCCATTGCACATAAACGATTCGAAATGGTTTGTTGAGTTACCCCCAGTTGTTCAGCTAGTTTTTTTTTTTTTTTTTTGCATTTCAGACGAATCTTCGTCCATCAATGCTGCCAGTTCCTCATGTGCAATCTTCTGCGTGATGTTGCTACGTTCTTGATTGCTAACATCAAAATCACCTGCTTTAAACCATCTAAACCAAAACTCACACATGCTTTTCGATACAATATTCCCCCCAAGAACAGAACAGATCGTTGCTCATGCTTTTGCAGCACTTTTCACTTGATGAAATTCGAAACGCAGGGAAACGTCTGATATGTAAATTAGTGGTATACATCACATAAAAAACGCTTTAAAACTTATTTGTAATACTTCGCGCGCTAAAGCAGATTTGTGCATCCACTCTTGCTGATAGCAATATAAATACAAATTTTATGATACCATAATTATATGATGACCCAGCCGGGTCCTCATGCTCACTGCACATCATTGCCAACAGCACATGAAATAGGCCCAAGATCGAGATTGGATGCTTGGATTATTGGAAGAAAGTAGCCTGGTCTGACGAAGCAAGATTCCTGGTGCGTTACGTAGACGGCTGAGTGCAGATATGCCGATTACCAACGGAGTCTGTGGCACCTGGCTGCACTGTTGAGCAGAAGCAGGCCGGCGGTGTTATGCTATGGGCGATGTTTTCTTGCGACACTTTAGGGCCCCGTCATCCTATCAGCACAATCTCTTACAGCTGTCAGGTACCTGAATATCGTTGCTGACCAATTTCACCCATTCAGGGCAACTGTGTTTCCTGCTGGTGATGGCCATTACCAACAGGATAATGCTCCATGCCACATTGCCAGAATTGTCAATGAGTGGTTCAAGGAACATGCTGGTGACTTTCTGTTAATGCCCTGGCCTCCAAATTCAGCTGACATGAACCCAATCGAACATTTGTGGTGCGACTTGAAAAAGCTGGTTCGCACAATATCCTCCCCCCTAAATGTACGCGGAAACTGGAGGACTTGCTGTTGACATTATGGTACCCGATACTCCAGGTTAAATATCGCCACCTCATCGAATCGATGCCTCGACGAGTGGCCGCTGTTTTGTGGGCTAAAGGGGGTCCTACAGCTTATTAGGTAGGGTGTAGGAAAAAAGCCACCGAAGAACTGGTCACAAAAATTTTAAGGGGCCGTATAAAAATTGCGTTTTTGACCGCTTCGTGGCCACAACCCCCAGAGGTTGGTTATCTGCGTCATATAAAATTTCCGTAATTTTGTATTTTCTTAATTTTGATAATTAATGTAATTCTTTATAAAAAATGTTTATGATCTACAACTCAACAAAAGATTTCACTCGACACATTATCTGAGGGCATGTGCCAGCTCAGGCAACGTATCAGGAGGGGGGGGGGGGCTAAAATATAAAGCATTTCTGGTCCGATAGGGACATTTTCAGCCTTTACAAGCTACAACTCAACAAATTATCTGAGGGCATGTGCTGCCCCAGGAAACCTGTTGGGGGAAGAGGGGGTTACACCTAAAGTATAAAATATAAAGAATTTCTGGTCCGATCAAGAGATTTTCAGCATTTTCAAGCTACAACTTGACATATTATCTGAGGGCATGTGCCTACTTAGCAAAACTGGGGGGAGGGGGTTAATACCAAAAGTGTAAAATATAAAGAATTTCTGGTCCGATCAGGTTATTTTCACCATTTACAACCTATAAGTCAACAAATTACCTGAGGGCATATGCTGCCCCCTCCCCCTCGACCGAGAGACAGGTTTTCTGCGTTAGTACATGTCCGCAGGCAGCTTGTTGAGATGTAGTTTGTAAATGCTCAAAATCTCCAAATCTGACTAAAAATTCTTTACACTTTTAGTATCACCATACCCCCCCCCCCCCCCAGTTTCCTGGCTTTGCACATGCAAGCAGATAATTTGTTTGCCTGTAGTTTATAAACCTTGAAAAATATCGTGAATAAGAAAATACGAAATTATGGGAATTTTTTGTGTGTCAGATGACCAATCTCGGGAGACGTAGTCACGGAGCAGTCCAGAACACAATTTTTTTACGGCCCCTTAAAATTTTTGTGGCCAGTTCTCCACTTTGTCTTTGGCTCGAAAATCATGGAAATGTATAAATTTCTTGCTGAAAATGAAATATTAAAAACAAAATATTTTATGAACAATAGTTGCTCAAGTAGTGGGGAATATAGACACGCCAAATTTGTTTATGCAGCTCCGGTGGCCACTTACCCGAAAATTTCGTATTTCAGCATACTGTGGAAAACAAGTAATTGGCCTTATGCACATAAATTTAAACTCGATGAAGAAGCTAGATTTTCAATGCTCTGTCGATAGTCACCAATATATTCTATAGAATGTACAAATTTGAATTTGTTATTGTTAACAGAGTACTTGAAAATGGTTCCTGGGAAACATTAAGTGAACCACAATATCAGCCTTTAATAAAGAACATTATCACAAATGTTCTTTATTAAAGGCTGATATTGTTATTATTATTATCACAAAGTCTTATCACAAATGAAGCACGTATTTTTCATATTTTTAAGTTCCAAAATTATAAAGCACAGCACAAACTACTAAATGTTCATTCACAAAAACAACACGGACATCGAGCTAAACAAATATTATCGAGTACTTACGCCAACCAAATTTGAGCATGCGCCCCCATACGAAAATTTTGTATGGGGGTCCCTACCTGTTCCAAGATCCATCTACCGTCTAGTTAGAGTATACCATAAGATAGTATACCAAATTTGGTGGTTCTAAATTGAAAACTGTAGATTTTACAAAACATTTGTATGGGGGGCCCTTGACCCTGACCCATTCCCAAAACCATCAACCGTCTAAATTAGAATACCATAAGGTAGTATACCAAATTTGGTGGTTCTAAATTGAAAACTGTAGATTTTACGAAAATTTTGTATGGTGGCCCCCTTGACCCCAGGCCCCTACTCATTCCAAAATCCATCTACCATCTAAGTTAGAGTACCATAAGATAGTATTTGACACTGGTTATTAAGTCATGGGTTATTATGATGCGGGTTATTCTGATGTATTGGGTATATAAATAAGTTTTGAGGGATTTGAGGTGAACAAAACACGTTGAAGAACAGAAACAATATTTTAATATTAATCGAAGTATGCTCCCTCTGAAGCTACAACTTTACCCCATCTTTCGGGCAGTGAACGTATGCCCCGAAAGAAGAATTCCGTTTTTTTGGAAGAGATCCAGTTGTCCAGCCAATTTTTGATGTCTTCATGAGAACTACACCGTTCTCCAGAAAGGGCTGACTGCATCGACCGGAACAAATGGTAATCCGATGGCGCAATATCTGGCGAATATGGCGGGTGGGGTAGAACTTCCCATTCGGATCCTTCTAAGTACTTTTTCACAGGTCGAGAAACATGTGGTCTTGCGTTGTCATGATGTAAGATGACTTTGTTGCGTCTATTCTCCCATTCCGGCCATTTTTGCGTGAGAGCTCATTTTAAACGTATTAATTGTGTTCGATACCAATCACCAGTAATAGTTTTTGACGGTTTCAGCAGTTCATAGTGGATCACACCCTTCTGGTCCCACCAGATACACAGCATTACCTTTGAACCATGGATATTGCGTTTTGGCGTTGAAGGACCTGGTTCACCTGGCTTCACCCATGCTTTCTGCCGTTTAGGGTTATCATACCATATCCATTTCTCATTGGCAGTAATAATATGATGCAAAATACCCTTTCTTTTTTGCCTTTGAAGCAGCAATTCGCAAATGGTTTTTTGACGTTCAAGGTCTCTTTCCCGCAAAGCATGTGAAACCCAATTCCCTTCTTTTTGCACCATTCCCATGACAGTTAAACATTGTGAAATGCATGGTTGACTGACATTTAATGCTGCTGCTAGTTCTTTTTGGGTCTGGCATGGATCCTCGTTGAGTAAAGCTTCCAATTCGGCATCAGCAATTTTTTTGGGTGGTCTAGAACGTTCTTTATTACTGACATCGAAATCGTTCCTTTTGAATCGTCTAAACCAATACTCACATGTTTTTATGGATGTGGAATGTTCACCATAGATTTCTGACAATCGATAACTGTTGGCAGCACTTGACAATAAAGTAATGCAATTACACTTCCCACAAATGCTGTTTTGTCGGATCGAAAGTCGCCATTTTCAATCGAGTAAAACAAATACGTCTTCGCACCTCAATCGAACGTCGTATACCGACTCTGACAGCTGGCGTCTCGTACTGTGATATCACAGTGTTGCCACCTTAAAATACATGCGAACAGTAATAAGTACAACACCGAAGGGAAATCTCTGAAAACTTATTTATATACCCAATGCAATAATTGTGACCTGGGGTTGTTATGATGCAGGGCTATTTTGTACCGTTTTTTTTCCCCATGCTGGGTTATTTTGTAACATTTTTTTTTCATACTGGGTTATTGTGACACTGTATTATTCAGATGCCGGGTTGTTTTGACCGGGCTATTATGAACCGGGTTATTTTGACAGTACACCCATCAGCATATAGGACAGGTATGCCTTTTCTTCAAAACTAGAGCTGATAGGGCAAAACTGATGCCATTTTTGGAATCAGCGTCCCAAATATATCGAAGAATAGGTCTAACTTCTGAGTCACCATCATTTTTTTTTTCTTTTGTTGGGCTGTGTAATTAATGATGACGATGATGGACAAAACACGTAACAAGAAATAACAAATAAAGGTAAGTAGATCACGCTACTTAAGTTAAGAGATTAGAACTTTTACAAAGAAAGTTCATAAGTTTGGGCACTTTCAACCTCGTCTTAGATCTTCATCATGCCAGTGGAGGACTAAGATTGTTTCCAAATCCTGCGTTTGAATTTTCCGTAGTATCTAGAAACAATCTTAGTCCTCCATTGGCTTGATGAAGAACTAAGACGAGGTTGAAAGTGCCCAAACTTATGAACTTCCTTTGTAAAAGTTCTAATCTCTTAATGTGACGCATGATCTGTGGACGTACCTTTATTTGTTATAATTTATGACTTCATGGCTTTCTCTAATTACTTTCAGCACCGTAAATACTTAACAGGAATTATAGAGGATGAATTTTTAAGGTACATTACCTCTCAAATTTTCAATCTGTACACTAGATCATTGTCAAGAGTTCCTCCGTCTTACTACTTGCACAGGTCTGGTGACCAAGTCTGGTTGATTTGCCATCTAGCAAATTGACCAGGCTTAGTCACCAGATCTATAAATTTGAGAGGTAATGTACTTTAATAAATTTATCCTCTATAATTCCCATTGAGTATTTACAGTACTGAAAGTAATTTGTATTGTTTTTCGTAGTCCATGTAGTGCATATATTTAAACAAATATTTTTCTTTCTTTGCAGGCACAAAGTGATATGCCAGGTTGTAAGTATATTTCCTTTTCTTTCTTCATATTTAAGTGCTTGTTTGTTCATTCTAAATGGTTGTCACAAAACAACTGAGAATATTGTGATAAAAATATATGTGTACCTTAATTATCTAGAAAGTGGTAATCTTTTCTGAAATACTGGCCGTTTCATTGAATACAGGTGTCCTAATGTTCCTCCCTCTTTTTGAATGTCTTCTGGAATTAGTCTTCTGAAACGCTGTTGAAGCACCCCTGCACAGTTGCAATAAGTTGTTGATCAGTCTCAAATTGTCGTCACTGTAATACCTTTTGAAATGGGGAACAACCAGAAGTCACATGGTGACAAGTCTAGACTATATGCAAGTTGAGACATCAACTTAATATTCGTTTTCCTCAAATAAGAACCAACAGAACTGACCATGCACTATCTTGTATTGGGCCACGTGTGAAAAGAAATGGGGAACCCAAGTTTAACAAATTCGTTTCGTGCCCAAATGCTTGGTTAAAATTCTGTGAATTAATAATTTTGAAATGTTAACCATATCTTCAGTGTATCTAATTGAGAGGTGTCTGTCTTTTCATATAATGACACCAATTATATTGATGTTTACTTCTGTACCACTCATCGAAGGTCTTCCTTCATGCGCAATAAAAGCTGCTGACTCATGACTACCCATAAATTTTTGGTGCCATCTGTAACTTCTTGATTTTCCTAGACTTTAATCTCTATAAGCCTCTTGCATAAGACAAAGTCTCTCTAACAAACTTCTTAAGTCAACAGCAAAGTTTAATGGTGCATCTTTGTTCCTCTTTCATATCCATGTTTTCGAAAAATCACAGCACGGAAACACTTGTTATGGGTTCACAAAACAAAGCTTATTAAACTAAACAAGCTATGTCTGTCTATATATATATATACACACATACACAGGGTGATTCAGCAGCAGTGCGACAAACTTGCGGGAAGAGTAGGGGGCACAAAGACCATTCGGAATCACATAGCATTGCACGGTCGGAAATGCCTTCTTCATGAGCTAGGGTAAATAGAAGTAAAGAGAAGACAAGAAATGAAACAGCAACATGCAAGTGCATCATGAAGCATTTTAATAAAGATATTTACATTAGCAAAAACCACACATGCTACAGAAGGTGTTCAAAATTTCCACCACAAGCTCTTACACAGGCTTGACATCGGCACTGCATGGAATCCCTAACATGCTGGAAGATTCCTGCCGTGTCTCGGACCTCTCCAGCAGCTACACAGATGCGAGCGACAAGGTCTTCAACTGACTCAACGGGGGTCTCATACACTTTTGCTTTCATTGGACCCCAGAAGAAGAAGTCAAGGCATGATTGGTACGGCGATCTGGCAGGCCAATGAACCGGACCACCATGACCGATCCAATGCTGTCCAAATGTAACGTTTAGGTGTTGCCAGACTTCATTGGTGAAATGGGCGGGGACCCCATAATGCTGGTACCACATTGAGCGGCGCAGCAAATGAGGAACATGCTCTTCTTCTAAAAGTTCTGGCAGGACTTGCTGTAGAAAGATCAAGTATTTCCTACCGCCCAGAGGAGGCGGCACGAGGTAAGGTCCTATGAGGTGGTCTCCAACAATGCCGCCCGAAACATTTACAGCGAAACGGTTTTGGGCTGCACGTGTTCTCGTACTATGGGGGTTCTCCAACGCCCACAGGTGAGCATTATGTGGATTGAAGATTCCATCTCTTGTAAAACTTGCTTCATCCGTGAACAAAACAGACGCAGCAAATACGGGATCTGCAGCACTCTGTTGAAGAAACCAAGTAGCAAAATCTGTCGTGCTGTTGATAGTCGTTGGGCTTCAGTGCTCGGACGCACTGCAAATGGTATGGATACATATCATTTGCTGACAGAATCCTCCAAACAGTGGATTGGGAAATACCCAATCCTTGGGCTATCGCTCGAGTACTCCTACTTGGACTACCTTCTGCATAACATAGGACATTCTCCTTATTGTCTGGCATTCGTGCCGTTCGTTCCCGATTCGTGGCAGCTCTCTCGAAAGAACCATTCTCACATAGCCTCTGGTGCAGATGTGCAAAGATCGTATGATGAGGAGTACGCTTCCTCGGAAAACGTTCGTGGTACCAGCGCATAGCGCCTCGCCCGTTACAGTCCGCAGCTCCATATGTGAGATGCATGTCAGCCAATTCAACGTTTGTGTATTTGCCCATCCTACAACCTCAGCGACCGGTTCTCAAATGCCGGTTTCCTGTGGGAACGTTGTGCAGTCCAGCTCCCATACAACGCCCTTTACCACACGAAGAAGGCATTTTTGACCCTGCAATGCTATGTGATTCTGAATCGTCTTTGTGCCCCCCTACCCCTCCCGCAAGTTTGTCGCACTGGTGCTGAATCACCCTGTATACAGAGATGCCAACATGTACGGATTTTCACTTCGTCTTACGGTTTTACGGAAGGCACCCGAAAAACTACGGAAAAACCCAGCAAGATTCCTGAACGCAATTTTGTATTTTTTACCTTTTTTTGGAAAAAAAAATCGCACTTTACAGATAGTCCTTATACGCCTTCGTAGGGATGCCAACCCCTAAGCATTTGGCGTAGAAACTAGGCATTTCTTTAGCTTTACTACGCACTACGCATCATATGTCTAATATTACGCATTTGTTGCTATGACGCCGCATTCCCCCTCCCCCCACTAACTTTATTTAGCATAATTTTTGTGTTATTTGCGGACCCCCTTAGCGTTTGTCATGGACTCAAGTGCTTTAGTGTATTCAGACAACTCAATAACAGGTTGCATATAAGAATAGTCAAAAAGCACAATGCAGAATCTCCATCAATGTTTTGCCAGCTATACTTTGGTATCTGGCCTGCGTCGTCTGCTACAACAAAGTAACCGCCGATAGGTGGCGCTTCTGCTGCTTCGCCGTCAAGGCTGGAGGTTCCACACTGATCCTCGGCGATGTCACAACCCCACTCCCTACCTCGGACAAAATGACCAATCTTGGTGTAGATATGATAAAATTAAAAAAAAATGTTTACTGCATTTTATTTCATAATTGCTCTGTATTGTTAAAAAATTCAAGGGTTGGCACAATCATTTTTCTCCGAAACTGTTAAAATCCGGAAAAAAACAAACAAAAAAGGCCAGAAGGAAAGAAAGAAGGAAATCGCGCTTTACATGCGGGATTCTTTGTAATGGTTTTGTTTATGTTGCATCACTCGGCCGGCTTAAGCTGTTGAAAGCACATTGCAATGTCCGTAGTAGGTGAATGACTCAAGATAAGTACTGAAGTGAGGGATCCCCGCCCAGTGCAAGCAGTGTGGTGTTTTTACATACTGGGAAACAAAATTGCGGATTATCTTTTTCCCGAATTTTCAGTTAAATGTACAGAACTGTTTACAGATGTCGTCATTTATTAAAACAAAGTGACCTTGAAAATTTCACTTCGATAACTTAAAAACTTTTTGAGTTAAAAATGCAATTTTCTTATTAATCCCTCTTTCTCTAAGTGTCCAATTTTTTTTGTGTGTGTATGTAATTTAAAAAGTTTTCACCGGATTTAGACGAAATTTTCAGGGTAACTTTGTTTGACCAAGTTAGGAAATCTATAAAAAAAATCAGCTTTTTAAAATGAAAATTCAGAAAATTAATTTTTCACATTTTAATCCTCAGTTAAGCAAAGACACAATACAACAACAGCAGGTGGCAAATGGGCTCAGAGTAAAAAAGGGGTGAGAAATGAATGTTGCAAGCTCATAGTTCTCGGTCATTTGCGCTTTCCTGTGAAGTTTATCTTTCTTTCTCTGAACATCTTAATAATAAAAAAGAAAAGTGCGTAATTTAAAAAGTTTCCAATGGATTCAAGCGAAATTTGCAGGTTAATCCTATACTGTAAGACCAAGTTATGGTATCTGTCAAAAATTCAGCTCTATTAAGTGTTGGAATTTTTTTTTCTTTTGCGTTTATATTCTTAGTTAGGGAAGGAGTAACTCAGCAGGTTGCCATGAATGAAAGGGAAGACGTTACCGAAACCCACTTAATAGATTATGGGAGTCTCGCCCACGCAATGCTCCCCGTGGGTCTCGGATGCGAGTGACAAATGGCACATGCCTGTTGGTCCTTTTTAAGCTGCTCTTCTCTTTCATGAAAATAAAATGCTGATGTTATTCGTTTGTGTATAAGTCGTTAATTGTTTAAATCAAAATCTCAAATCCACACATACAGTTCTCAATATTGATTTTTTTCTGGTTATTTTTATAACTGTCTAGTCTGTAGTAAATTTAAAACATCTTAAAATACTTTTTCGTAATATTTCTTGTGTTTACACATGAAAGCTCAAAACTACACATTTTTATGGCTTGGACTACACATGAATGCTGTAAGAGGTTGGCATCCCTGCCTTCGTCCGCTAACGGAAGCTCTGCCTCTGTTAGCGAAGGCTGTAATCACTGATCGTCACTCACATGATTCCCCGAACAGCCATTCGAGAGGCAAACGTCAAGGCGCAACCACGTTCTCGAGGAGCAAACGAAAGTCCCTCGGGAAACTGTTTGCGCCGAGACGTTTGTATTTGAAAGTGCCGTGCGCAAAATTTGAGCGGGAACTCAGCTGCTCAGCACCTTTTGCGAACTGTTTATGTTGATTACATGTGGCTTTGTGCTCGTGAAAATTTTAGTGCAATGAAATGTTTTAATTTAGATTAAAACAAAATGAAACATAGCAGTGAAACAGCTGTGATAACAAAAAGAGAAAAGTCAGTTAAAACTTATTGTCAAGTGTATTGCGAGATATATAGTAAAGAATGGACTTTTTATGAAGCATCTAAAGTTTCGCCAAAACACGTGTTTTGTAAGACATGCGGCTGCAATTTTAGCGTAGCACATGGTGGCCACAATGATTGTAGGCGTCATGCGGAGAGCAAGAAGTATAAAGATTAATGTGAAGTTGAAATCCCAGTCTTCGGAGAATTTTTTTTCTGTGAAAACTAATGATTCTACTGAAGCAGAGCTCTTATTTACGTCGTTCATCATTGAACACAACTTGCCTATCGCAGCTGCCGACCATGCCAAAAATCTGTTTCGTAGGATGTTTCCGGATTCAGAAGTTGCAAAAAATTATGCGTGTGCTAGAACAAAAACATCAGCACTCATCCATTGTTTAGCTGATTCAACCAAAGAAAAATATTGTCTGTTATTAAAGAGCAAGCATTTTCTTTAGCAACTGACGGAACTAATGATACAAATGATAAAAAATTTTATCCTCTTGTTATAACATACTTCGATGCGATAAATGGCTGCAATAAAACAGTTGTGCTTTCATTGATAGAAACATCAGACAACACAGCTAAAGGAATTTTCACTGCCATTGATAGTGAACTGAAAAAAAATAACGTATCTTGGAAAAACTGTGTAGCATTTTCATGCGACAATACGAGTACGATGGTGGGCAGTATAAAAGGTGTTGCAACTCTAATAAAAGAGATTCAACCTTCTATTGTCATAGCCCCTTGCACTTGTCATCTTATCCATTTGGCTGCAAAAAAAGCTTCCTCAAAGCTTAAAATATTTGATGTGGAGCCATTTGTAGTTCAGTTATTTTTCTACTGAGATAAAAGCTCAAGAAGAAAAAATGCATTAAAAATAAGCCAAGCAATCTGCAATTCAAAACCACACAAGATATTGAAGTACATAAGTACCCGATGGCTATCACTTCTTGAAAGTGTTAATAGAATTTTAGAACAATGGGAAGCTCTTGAAAAATTTTTTGATGCTGATGAAGATCATGGACAGTTTAAAAGCTTGCACTCAATAAGGAACCCATTATCCAAGTTGAACTGTTTGTTCCTGTCTTCAACACTTCCAGTTTTTACTGCTATTAATCAAGAATTGCAGCATGAAAAACCATTGATATTTAAGTTTAGAGGTAAGGTGAACAATTTATTAATGAGTTTAATTTCAAGGTTTATCAAACCTCATGCTTTTGACACTACCAAAAATGTTAAACTTATA
The DNA here is from genome assembly GCA_039090855.1 of Macrothele yani. Classification (NCBI taxonomy): domain Eukaryota; kingdom Metazoa; phylum Arthropoda; class Arachnida; order Araneae; family Macrothelidae; genus Macrothele; species Macrothele yani. The sequence continues at coordinate 96,192,954 of CM077005.1, read as the reverse complement.
AAATATGACAAGGTTAAAAACCACAAAGCTGATAATGATTTGGTGATAGGAGCAAAAACTTGTGCATACATTAAAAATTGTTCTGCTTTGAGCAAAGATGATATTGGATCATTTTACCATTGTGTGAGAGAATTTTTATGCTGCTGCATGTTGTTATATCATAAAAAAATTTCCCTTAGATAATGAGTTTTTATCACATGCTGTAGTTGCTGATATCAGTTTGCAAAAAGAAGTAACTTTTTCATCAATACAATTTTTATCATCCATCTTTAATTTCCCCACTGATGAAATGGATAAGTTAGAAGTAGAATTTGCCAACTATCAAAATGAAACTTTTGATTTTGATAAATTAGGTAGTAGAATGGACAAAGTGTGGCATGAAATTTCTATAATGAAAGACGATAATGGGAAGACAAAATACGAAAATTTAAGTAAATTGATGAAAAATGTTTTAGTTGTTCCTCATAGTAATGCTGCAAGTGAGAGAGTTTTCTCTTTGGTGCGGAAAAATGCCACTAATTTCCGACCCAACTTGTCAACACGAACATTAAGTGCGTTGACAGTTGAGAAGACCATGGACATTGCAAAATCTGAACTTTGCTATGAGAAAAAGTTTACAAAAGAAGAAGTGAACAGAGCTAAAAAAGCAACTAAATTAAGTCTTAAGGCCAATTAATCACTTATGGAATTTTAAATAAATATTTTTGTTGTACTGAAAATCTTACTGAAAGTTGAAGCAATTGTACTGAAAACTTTGGATTTTTGTACTGATGACCCTTCTCTCAGGTTGGCATCTCTATGCATATATATATATAATTCATGATCATCATTGTCAACCATTATTAGTCCACTGCTGGATGAAGGTCTCCCCAAGTTTCTTCCACAACTGTCTGTCTTGAGCCACTCTACTCCATGTTACTCAGGCATGCTTTCAAATTTCGTCCATCCATCTGCCTTTGTTTGTTTTCTGAGTCTTTATTTGTTCCTTGAAATTTAGTCTAAAATTTCACTTATCCATCTGTGGTCCATTCTTCGGACAACACGTCCAGCCCATTGCCATTTCAGGGATTTTACTCTCATCATGATGTCTTCTACTCTTGTCATTTTCCAAATCCATGAGTTCATCTTCTTATCTTTCCTGGTTATACTAAGTATGCATCTCTCCATGTTTTTTAAGTTGTCTGCAGCCTTTGCATGCCTTTATATATACACTGAAGTGCCAGAAAAACTGGTGCACCAGTCTAATACTCGGTAGGTCCCCCACAGGAGTGCAGGACTCCAGAAATACGATGGGGAATTGACTCCACTAGCTTCTGGAAATATGCTGTAGGTAATGCACACCATACTTCCTGCAGAGCGTTCCAAAATTCGGGTGCATACCGAGGTCTCAGATTCCTGTGTTCGATAGCGTGTTGCATGGCATCCCAAATGTGTTCTATCACGTTCAGATCTGGGGACTCGCGCGGGAATGGAAACAACCCAAACTCAGATGAATGCTCCACTAACCATAATGTGACGTCCCGACACTTGTGTGGAGGTGCGTTGTCCTGTTGGAACAGGCCCAGCCCATCAGCATGAATGCAGGACGTGAACGGGTGTACCTCATCAGAAAGGATGCGCACATAGCGCTGGCCGGTCACAGACGTTTGTAGACATACCAGGGGTCCCAGTGAAGTCCAGCTAAACACACCCCATACCATTATGGACCCCCCACCAGCCGGTACCGCTCCCTGTTGACAGGCGGGATACATGGCTTCATGGGGTTTGCGCCACACATGAATCTTTCTATCTGCCCAATACAGTTGGAAACACGACTCGTCAGACCAGGCTACTTGTTTCCAGTCATCAATTGTCCAGTGGCGGTGTTGCCATGCCCAAGCGAAGTCCATAGCTCTGTGTCGTGCATCCATCAAGGGGACTTGAGTTGGGCGTCGGCTCCCAAAGCCCATATCGTGCAGGGTACGTTGCACAGTCCGGACGCTGATGCTTGTTGAGGCTCCAGCATTGAATTCCGATGATACCTGCGAGAGTGTTGCACGCCCATCACATGAAACGATTCTTGACAGCCAACGATGTCTTTTACGGCCACACTGGTATCGTAGGTTGGAGGTTTTCCGGAATTCTTGTAGTCACGGTACACCCTTGCAATGGTCGTTTGTGAAAATCCGAGCTTCTTTTCTACTTCAGAAATACTATGGCCCATCTCACGAGCACCAACTACAACACTTAGTTGAAAATCGCTTAAATCGTGATTACTAGTGATTCTCATGCCGAAAACAGCTCCGACAGCTGGCAAGTATGTCTATCGCTTTATAAACGCACTGACGGATGCAACTGAGTCTGCGCATAGGTGACGTTGCTATTTATTTTGCATAAGCTCATCTGTACCAGTTTTTCTGGCACTTCAGTGTATATTTCTATCAGGGCACGAAAAATCTTGGAAATTTTACCTGTCCTCGAGGACGGTTTGTCTAAAAATGTACCCGTCCTCCTTTGAAAGTAACCCGTCAGACTCGTATAAATACCCTAACTACGTAGAATTTAAATATCGTCATTCTTTTTCAGTTTTCCATTCAATAGTGGTTTAACTGTTGAAACTTTTTACATGTTATAGTTTCTTTGAGTGAAATGCAATTTCTCAGTTGGAAATTATTAGTATTTAATACGAACAAATACCTCGGTAATCAAATTTAATTCAAGGAAAAACTTTTCACGTACCTCTCAGTTGTAAGTGGTCGATGTTCGAATCTTTGTATGGCTGTTTTCATCAGGCTCTTGAGTTTAGACTTTTTAAAATTTAATCGGCACATTTTCTTCACTGCTCTTGAAATTAGATAGACAAATTAATTTATTCGATGACTTTGTCTCGATTTCGGGACCCGTGAAGAAAATGTTCCGACTAAATTCTAAAAAGTCTAAACTCAAGACTCAGGAGCCTGATGAGAACAACCATTGATACGTCGTGGTTTGGTTGTTTAAAATATTATTATATTATGATGATGAACTTACTTCTAAAAAAAATGCAAATATTACACAATTTTATTTTTAAAAAGAAGAAAATGGCCGGTGATCAATCTAGGGACCCCAATTAAGAATTTTTTTTCATCAACGACTAACACCCCAGGTACGATCCTTAAAAACTCCCAGTAAATGGAAGGTGATTCCGCCACCACCGACAAGAGAAATTCACATATGACACAAAATAATTTGATTAAACATATGTTCCAGGTTAACTATAAATTTATTTTGTGCTCCCAGGCACAGGTTGGAAAAACACTTGATACAAGGAAACTTTAGGTGGCTAGGCCGAATAAAAAAAAGAGTTTAGCTATGAATTTTAGAGTCCAGAGTATGTTAACAGTCCTAAATAATCCTCTCAGAAACCCTGGTCTGCAAACCAAGTAGTTTTCACCTGTGTGGTTTAGAGGATGAAGGAGGTAAGTGGCACAATTTGGTTACCAGCCTGCCTTACAAAAATCATCAAAGGATGTGATCATTCACTCAAAGAGTGCTAAGAGCTTAATGCTCGATGTGCATATCTGATACCTGTTGAACCTTGAGCTAAATGCTCTTTACAATTTAGATTTGGATGGTTAAGAGTGACATTTTAAAATTTTCTTTTTTTTTTCACAACACACTGCTTTTGGTCAGTTACCTGGAAAAATCTCTTCTTAATTTACAGTAACACATTCTACTACATTTGTTGGTTCTGGCCAAACCTTACACACACTCAAAATAATAAAAAAAAATTTCAATTTCTTTACTCCCCTCTATGTTTAATAATTTTTCTTTCCCTTTTCAAAACAAGGAATATCTTTCTACAAAATGTACCTTCCCCTATATATATATATCATCATCATCATCATCATTGTCAACCATTATCAATCCACTGCTGGACGAAGGTCTCCCCAAGTTTCCTCCACAACGGTCTGTCTTGTGCCAGTCTCCTCCATGTCACCCCTGCATACTTTCGAATTTCATCCACCCATCTCCCATGTGGTCTTCTTCTGGGTCTTTTCCTGTCCCTTGGAATCCAATCTAAAATTTCGGCTGTCCATCGATGATCTGTCCTTCTGGCAGTATGTCCAGCCCATTGCCATTTCAGGGATTTAACTCTGATCATTATGTCTTCCACTCTTGTCATTTTTCGGATCCACGAGTTCCTCTTCTTATCTCTCCTGGTTACACCAAGTATACACCTCTCCATGCTACTTTGAGTTGTCTGCAGCCTTTGTATGTCTCTTTTAGTTAAGGTCCACGTCTCTGCACCATACGTAAGCACTGGAAGGATGCATTGATCAAACACTTTTCTTTTAAGACATAATGGCATATTGCTCTTGAAAATTATGCTGTTTCTTCCAAAAGCTCTCCAGGCAAGTTTTGTACGCCGATTAATTTCTTCATCAATGTGACCCTCACTTGATATCTGCTGTCCAAGATAAACGTACATGTCTGTTATCTCCAGCTTTTCTCCATCAATCGATAAATCTTCATTTCTTGTAAAAGCATTGAACATCACTTTTGTCTTCTGAAAGTTCATTTTTAATCCCACTTTGTTACTCTTGTCAGCAAGTTCCTGGATCATACTCTGCAGCTCTGATGGGGTAGTTGCAAAAATGACTACGTCATCAGCAAAACGAAGGTGGGTTAGATAATCTCCATTAATCTTTATCCCCTTGTTTTCCCAGCTCAGCGACTGAAAAACACCCTCCAAAGTGGCATTAAAGAGCTTCGGAGATATGGTGTCACCTTGTCTCACTCCCTTTCCAATTTTTACGTGTGTTGTATTTTCAAACAGCCTAATCTTTGCACTTGCATTTTCATAGATGTTATTAATAATATTAATGTATGCATCTTCAATACCGCAGGTTTTCAGAGCCATTGTAACTGCTGATGGTTTCACCGAATCAAAGGCTTTTTCATAATCGATAAAAGCCATGCACAATGGAAGTTCATATTCCCTCGCTCTTTCAATTAGTTCTCTCAGCACGTGGATATGATCTATTGTGCTGTAGCCACTCCTGAATCCAGCTTGTTCTCTCGGTTGAGCCATGTCCAGTGTTACCTTCAAGCGGTGTGAAAGAACTTTAGTGAAGATTTTATAAACTACTGATAGGAGGCTGATAGGTCTGTAGTTTCCAAGATCCTCAATGTCACCTTTCTTATGTAGCAGGATCATTGTAGCGGTGTTCCAATCCTCAGGAATCTTTCCTTCATTAAGGCATCGAGTGAAAATTTGGCGAGTACTGTTTCGATTTCTCCACTTGCTTCTTGTATGATGTCTACAGTAATTCCATCTTCTCCTGGAGCTTTTCCCCGCTTCATGTTCTTGATTGCATGTGCAACTTCTGCTGGAAGGACTGGAGGAACTCTGGTACTGGTATCTTTCATGATGTCTGGAGTGCATGTATCATCCCTTTCATATAATTTGGAGTAGAAATCTTTCACTCTTGTCAAAATTTCGCCTCTATTTCTTGTTACAGAACCATCTTCTTTTCTCAGTGCCATAATCTGTTTTCTTCCCTTACTGAGATGTCCCTTTGCTATCTTTAGGCTTTGGTTGTTTTCAATTGCTTTCCTCACTAGTTCACAGTTGAATTTTCTTACGTCTTCAGTGATACTTTTTCTTACTGTCTTGCATAGCACTATATATTCCACTTTGGAAGTCACATCTTCTTTAGTTGTCCTCATCTCTCTTCTTTTTTGCATCAACATTTTTGTTTTTCCTGATAATTTATTTACATGCAACTTGTTCTTAGACCCAGCTAATTTTGTTGCTGTTTCCATAACAGCTTTGGTTACTTTTCTGTTAACTTCAGAGATGTCCACTTCTTCCGATGTTAGGCCTTCTAAAGCAGAGAATCTGTTCTTCAGTTCCAACTTGAAGGTATTATGGTGTTTTTTAAGGTTGGTTATGTCAATAGATTTTGTTTGTCTTATGAGCTTGCCTCGTTCAAGTTTAGTGTTGAGGTGCATCTTACATCTCACCAATCTATGGTCACTACCTGTGTTGAACTTGTTTAGCACACTGCAGTCTTCTATGACGAATTTTTTGTTACACATAATAAAATCAATTTCACTTGTCGTGCCATTTGGATGTCTCCATGTCCATTTCCTGTGTGGCTTTTTCTTGAAAATGGAGTTCAAGATGAAAAACCCTTCTGCCTCTGGAAACTCAACAAGAGTATTTCCACGCTGGTTTCTGTTGCCGTGACCGAATTTACCTACTGAAGTTTCATTCTGTTGCCGTTGCCCTATTTTTGCATTGAAATCTCCCATAATTATTTTCAAGTGCTGCTTACCTTTATTATTTTAGATGACAAATTTCCTCATAAAATTCTTCAATTTCTTCTTCAGGATGACTTGTGGTGGGTGCATAAGTTTGAATAATCTGAGCCTGGTATCTTTTCGAGAGTTGGATAACAAGTCGTGCAGCTCTGTCAGAGGAACTTTCAACTTCTACAACTTTATCCTTCAGTTTCTTGTTTATTATAAATCCAACACCACTAGTTCTGCCAGTATCTGTCCCACGATAGTAGAAGAGATGTCCACTTTTCAGTTCGATGAGATCTTCTCCTTTTCTCCTTACCTCACTTAGCCCCACGATGTCCTACTTGATCCTTTGTAGTTCCTCTTCCAATTCAAGAAGCCTTGAATCAGAAGATAGGGAGCGTCCATTGTACGTAGCCAAGGTTAGCATCAGATGGCAGCCTAGTCCGGTCCTCCGGGGATTCTTAGCACCCTCTGCCTTCATGTCGCACTGGCCGCTGCCTTGGCCAGGTACATTCCAGCTGCCGGAGACTGAGGGCCAAGATTTAAGTTGTGGAATCATTTTGGAGGGGTTTGGCCATAACTCACCACGCTGGCCAAGCGGGTTGGTGAGTGTGGGATAGAATTTCCTCTAATCCCGATGGTATAGTTATACCGCTATTGGCGGTCGTCAGAGCCCCTTTAGTGGGAACAGGATGCACCACGAGAAGGCGGGGTTGACATTTGTCAAGGAGAGGCTGTGATGTTACGCATCACCTGACCTTATATCCCATATATATATATATATATATATATATATATTGTTTTAATGAAATAACATCATATCATATTTTTTTTAATCACATTAAAACCAAAAACAATTTGGTGGTCGCCGAAAGAAAGTTTGCCGTTGATGACGTTTTTTTTTTTTTTTTCTTGTTTCCTTGTTTGCTTTCCTCTCTCTCTCTCTCTTCTCTTCTCAAGGAAGCTTTGTCAGTTAAACAGCATGGAAATGTTTGAGCTGAGCGGAGGAATTACGGGTTTTTTTCATTTTTTTGTTAACTGCTGAGGTTCGGCGTCACGGAGTCTGTCCGTCGCCGCAAATTTACGCAAGTTTCCTTCCTTGCTGCCGAACTGCGTGGACATATCTTTCCCTGCCCTTCAAGTGGACAATAAGAAAGGAATTAGAAGATTTCCTCGGACGAAGGTTCAAACTTAAGTATCAATGCTTGTGCCGCAATTTCTCCGGCGTCTCCGTGGGACTCCCGAACTTGGCGGGTGGAAGATATCCAGCCCAGCTACAATTCTCTGTGAGAATGAGGGCTTTCAAGTAGCTTCCTCTGTTTTGTCATTTAAAAACAAATTAAAAGGTCCTACCATGACGCTGACATCTTTTTTCCTTCGTCCTCCCGGAATTTGGCGGCATTTCCGATTTAAAAGCGTGGTCTCTCCCGCATAGCTTCTTTTTTCCTTCCCCTTTCTTAGTGCTTGGTGGTTTCTAGCTCAACTCTCTCTCTGCATCTCTGCATCTGAAGAGCGTACAAAAAAAAACCGATGCTCTTCCCCTTACGCATCACGCATGTGCGAGAAAGCGCCGACTTTCCAATTGGCTGCGTGAACGCCAGGAGGCAGAAACTTCCTCGATGGATGACTGACCTTTGACCCACGAAAACGGGCGCTGCGGTGAACTTCGCAGAATTCCGCCCAAACCCCGAAGTGTTCCTGTGCAAAGCGAAAAATGCCTTTTCGAAGTAAACAAGAGCATAAATAAATCGGACTTTCTGCACTGGTAAAGCTGGGAAAACGTCCTCACAGATGCCATTCTACGAATTTATCGCTTTTAGAAAAGCGACACCAGAAACTGTAGCCATTTTCGTTCTTTCTTTCTGAACAAAGACTTTTGGAGACCACCTTTACAAAAATTCATTAAACAAATTAACTAACATTAACGAACATCGTTACAATTAACTTCGTAACGCATAAAAATCGAATTCTCTCTAGCTACAGGTACGACGATCGGAATTACGAAAAAATAGCGTAACGCAACGATGTGTTATTTTGCCCTGATGCATTAAGCCACAATTTTATTCTTTTACTAAATGACTATTAAATATCCTTGACGATAGCGCACGCGCAATTAATTTACGAAAGTCACTTCGTTACGGAGCGATCGCCGACCCGCTTTTTTCTAACAGTCGCTGCATTATACTATCACTAGTTAATACCCAGTGAGATTCATACTAAAACCAACTAAATATTAATACTAGGCAAGATTTTAATTACGAAAGGCTACTAAATTAAGCCCGATACACACAACAACGATTTTAATACACGCTACTGACATATGGCATAAACACGCGATTTTTCTCATCAGATACAACTACAATACGATAAAATACCTCGTACACTATATGTTTACAAATTACTTTTCAATTATTAAAGCTTACAGAATAATACAATAAAAGAAATCGCGATAACGACGGTAAATACGGAACTACAACCTTACGATTTTTCTTTTTATCGCTACGTTATCCCGACGATCAATAACGCCGAACGCCGCGGCGTCGCCTATAATTTTAAACTGATACATCTAACACTATACATATATAAACTGCACTATACACTTAAGAAACTAAGGCAAATCAATTCATATACACTACATCATATACTGCACTAAAATAAACTTCACTAATATCTCTTCCCTGAAAGTAAACAGTGCACTAAAAAATGCAATGGAAGGAAGAAAAAAACATTGCATGAAAGAACAACAAAAAAACCAGCAATATAGCATGATGTCAAACTTCCTTAAATATGCTTCCCAGCTAGTTACACCTCCCTTAACTAGCAACAGACATCACAAGGCTAACTTACTTAGACCTATTCACATAAATTTAACTACATACACAGAGATCAACACTTCACAGAGAAATCAGAAAGGACAGAAAATAATTTACTTGATTTTTTTCTTGACTCTTAAATCTATTTTTGTTTTCTAACTCCCTCCTTGCCAAAGGGATTTGAGATCATCTCATGACAAAAATTATCACTCTCATTGAGAGTGCGTGGATCTGGTGATGGGTTTTCCAATCCAAAAATATTGGCCCATTAATTTAGAGATCGGAAAAACGTCAACAGATCATCACATCCTCCTCCGAAGCAAAAAGAAAAAAAGAAGTTTTTTTTTTCTTTCATTCCAAGAACTAAAAGTTCCAAAGGCAAGAACAAGATGAATTCACACTCACACCAGAGATACAAAAGAAACCTACACGTGACGCAAACGGAAAGCTACACCAACAAAACTTCTAATGCTATGCAATACTGAACATAGATTACATAATTCCACAAACACTATAAAAAAAATACACAGAGAAAATTTTTTTCAACACTATGCAAGGCTTATCTCACAGAAACAGACCAGTAAAAAAAAAAAAAGGAAACTGTCAACATAGGATAGAATTTGCAAATCCTATTTTCCGTAAGGGCTGTAGGCTTAGAAAAACTTCTGCACCAGTTTTCTCTTCCCATGCACTGAACATGCTTCACTCAACATAATACCCGGTAAAATGTCACACCATTCTCACTTCTGGAGTACTTATGCAGGACTCACTTTGCTCTGGCCACTTCCAGAATACCATTGCGCAATACTATATGCTACCAACCACAACAGAGAGAGAAAAAAACATCATCTAGTTATCCCCTAAATACCATCCTTATGTTACATAATAATTTTACGTACAAATCTCACAAAATTCTCATCTGATTCAGTGACTCACATTATTCCTGGATTCACTTGCCCCAGAAACATCTCTCACCTCAATACCACCTTGAGGCATATCACAAAACAACCTACACTTAATATGCACCTTCATACCCCCACTCCCTGAATGTCCAACATGAGAGAAAAACAAACCATCAAATTTTTCGTAGGTATGACTCAGAAAAAGAACTCGGTGGTTACTTAAAAAAAACCATTCCTGTCCTTTCTCTGAAATTATCATGTTTCCATGACACGTCTATAACACATGAAGATAAATGAGGTCTCATTTCTTCCATTGCCTCTGACACTCAAAAAACACGGGCATGATATTGTATGATATTCCCATAAAACACCAAATAGTAAACACACCAATTGTCAACAAAAATCCTATCCACTTGTTCACCATCCTGATCACACCAGACAATAAATCAGACAATCCTTATAGAAATCCTATCGTTGCAATGAAAATGTTTTCTCGAAAAGGAAGTAACAATAAAAAAAATTATTTCTTTCTCCACTTCATATATTCATAATGACGACACACGTCCAATCAAAGCTATACTCACATTTCAGTCCTGACTCATGCACAAAAATCTTCAAAATACCAATTTATGCCCTTTCATTATTTTCCTTACTAGTACTCGTCATCTTTACATACTAGCTGAAATGAGAAGCCTGCACACTGATGAAAAGAAAAACAGCGAATGCAAAATAAAATTCCCCTTTAAAATGAAATAAACGACGTGAGAGCATATTGCCTTAGGAAAAAAAAAAAAAAAAAAATACACTATTTATACATAACCAAGCATGAAATGCTATGCCACTTGTTATTATACATCCGGAATTCATTATCAGTTTCCAGTTCCATTCATTACCAAGGGGACCTCAGAGTGATAAAAGAAATTTTTATCATTCAATCAAATGTTACACTTAAAATTCTTTTATGATGCACCCCTTTTACGTTCCACAGTAGAAACTGTAGGAATGTTAGAGTGGTTATATCCCACCCATAAAGGTAAATGACAAATGTGGTCTCATTTTTCTTAGCAATCAGCTTAAGAACTGACACCTGGTCTCCACATTTCTCTTGCAGACAAAGCCTATGCTTATTTTGCAGAGAAGAACTCCTATGCAATGTCACGAGTATTAATGCAACTGGAATGAGAATCAAGGAGAACAGACTGTTTATCATCACTTCAACATTTTTACTCTGCTCCAATTTTTCCTGACTAGCATTTGTCTGAATGCAATTTTCAGAGGTGAGGGCTTCAGAACAATCTATGATACCTGCCGTTTGTTTATGGAATGCGGATTCCACTTCCCCGAGTGCATCTTTTGTCACTGCCACTTCTACTAATCCTCCACCACTTTGCTCATTTAACGTCTCTTCCTCACTGAATTCAAGAACCTCCTTTCTTATACAACATTTTACATTTCCACCAACTTCCAGTGACTCAACTACTGCATTTTTCTCTACACTCACACACCCCGAAAAAGCATGCACATTCTCATCTTCCTCAACTTGACTTTGCATAACTTCCAAAGTCTTTGTTGTGACAGCCTCTGTGTCAATAATTATGGCAGACCCTGTATCTTCTATTTCTAACACCCCCATCTCCACCAACTGATTACTGACTTGTGCTTCAGAACATGGGATTTCATCATCCACCCCAATTTCAATCTGTGCTCCTTCCTTTATTGCAACCTGCTGTATCGCTTCAGCTTGGAGTTGCAGCACTTCCTGTTCTACACTTTCTTGTTCCATTCTAATCTCTTCTCTTTTGTTTACTTCTTCCTCTAATTTCACCCTTTCCTTCATCTGAAGCCTTTCCCTTTTTACTTGATCCAGCCAGTCCCTTTCCAACTTCCGAAGTCTTTCTCTTTCTAACTGCTGAAGTCTTTGTTTTTCTAACCTCTGAAGTCTTTCTCTTTCTAACCTCTGAAGCCTTTCTCTTTCTAACTTCTGAAGTCTTTCTCTTTCTAACTGCTGAAGTCTTTCTCTTTCTAACCGCTGAAGTCTTTGTTTTTCTAACCTCTGAAGTCTTTCTCTTTCTAACTTCTGAAGCCTTTGTTTTTCTAACCTCTGAAGTCTTTCTCTTTCTAACTTCTGAAGCCTTTCTCTTTCTAACTGTTGAAGTCTTTGTTTTTCTAACCTCTGAAGTCTTTCTCTTTCTAACTTCTGAAGTTGCTCCTGTTCTAGCCTTTCTTTATCTAACTTTTTCATCATCATTCCCCTTTCCAGTCTTTCTTTCCTTCTTCTTAATCTTTTTTCATTTTCCCGCTGCTCCCACTCTTCGAGAACTTTCAGCCTTTCCTTTTCGAACTTCTCCTCTAGTTCCTTCTGCCTAGCCAGTTCTGGCTTCTTTAATGTCTTTTGGTACTCATACCGTTCCCATTCCTTAAGTGTTTCAATTCTATCCCTCTCTAGTTTCTCTTCTCTTTCTTTCATTAATCTCTCCTCTTCCATCTTCCGTAAGTTTTCCTCATACCAACTCCATTCCTGGTCCTCATGTTTCCTGCCTCTTCGTAGAAACTTTTCTAATTCCTTGTGTGCTTCAATTCTGTCCCTCTCTAGTTTCTCTTCTTTTTCTTTCATCAATCTCTCTTCTTCCATTTTATGCAGGATTTCCTCGAACCAACCCCTTCCCTGCTCCTCTCGTTTTCTGCCTCTTTGCATATTCTGTTTTGTTCTCGGCTGCTCAGTTAAGATACTTTCAGCATCTTCCCCGTAAGAACTAGTTCTGGTTCCATAAAACCTAGAATTTCTCACTTCTTGTCCCTGTGAACTCTTCCTACTCGAGAAATTCCCAAAAGAATCGCAAGAAGAATGCTCTGTTCTAGAACTCTGATAACATAATGCCTGATCATTTTCTCTACTCTGATACCTGGGAGACAAGGAATTATGCGTATGATAATCCTGCTGCTTTCTACGTTGCGGTATCTCATCTATACACTCGTTAACTTCACTTAACAACCTCTGTGCTTCCCAGCACGCAGCAATAAATTCCCTTGAAGGCATCTTGAAACCAAGAGAAGTAACTCTTTAGAATCCACCATAAATTCCAAAATTCAAATTACGAGAAAAGAAAACACTTCACTAATCCTACCTAATTCCCTGCATAATTTTGTCTCATCAACACATTCTCACTATCACCCATTTTAAATTATTGCACTTAAAGACATCAGCAAATAACCAAACAAAAAATCTAGCACTAATTTCAAAGACTATCTTCACTGACTGAAAGTTACATACCCATTTGCTTAAAATAGCCATTACAGACCCAACTACACTATGCAGTACACTACACAATTTAAATAAGGTTATTATACTATGCTTGCTGTTACTGTAATGACTTACTAATTTTCTTAATTGAAAATAATTACCTCATAATTTCTCACCAATGTAAACAAAAGCACAATACATAAATGCAATACAATAGAATTCAAATGCCAATTCACACTTCAAAAAAAAAAAAATTATGATTGCAAGCACTTGATACTGACTAAAATTTCGAAAATGAATGCCTAACATGAAGAAAATTCTCCCAATTAACTATGTTCTATGTCAAAACCTTATCCTTTAACTGTTGCTAGAGGAATTTGATCTTTTTACAATTTTCACACAGCGTTACCTAATATCAGAAATAGCAAATCATAAATGTGAATCTCTCTGGTACAGTGGGTGGAATCCTGGTCACGGGAACCAGTTTGATACGTCGTGGTTTGGTTGTTTAAAATATTATTATATTATGATGATGAACTTCTGAAAAAAATGCAAATATTACACAATTTTATTTTTAAAAAGAAGAAAATGGCCGGTGATCAATCTAGGGACCCCAATTAAGAATTTTTTTTTCATCAACGACTAACACCCCAGGTACGATCCTTAAAAACTCCCAGTAAATGGAAGGTGATTCCGCCACCACCGACAAGAGAAATTCACATATGACACAAAATAATTTGATTAAACATATGTTCCAGGTTAACTATAAATTTATTTTGTGCTCCCAGGCACAGGTTGGAAAAACACTTGATACAAGGAAACTTTAGGTGGCTAGGCCGAATAAAAAAAGAGTTTAGCTATGAATTTTAGAGTCCAGAGTATGTTAACAGTCCTAAATAATCCTCTCAGAAACCCTGGTCTGCAAACCAAGTAGTTTTCACCTGTGTGGTTTAGAGGATGAAGGAGGTAAGTGGCACAATTTGGTTACCAGCCTGCCTTACAAAAATTATCAAAGGATGTGATCATTCACTCAAAGAGTGCTAAGAGCTTAATGCTCGATGTGCATATCTGATACCTGTTGAACCTTGAGCTAAATGCTCTTTACAATTTAGATTTGGATGGTTAAGAGTGACATTTTAAAATTTTCTTTTTTTTTCACAACACACTGCTTTTGGTCAGTTACCTGGAAAAATCTCTTCTTAATTTACAGTAACACATTCTACTACATTTGTTGGTTCTGGCCAAACCTTACACACACTCAAAATAATAAAAAAAAATTTCAATTTCTTTACTCCCCTCTATGTTTAATAATTTTTCTTTCCCTTTTCAAAACAAGGAATATCTTTCTACAAAATGTACCTTCCCCTATATATATATATGTATATATATATATTTTGTTTTAATGAAATAACATCATATCATATTTTTTTTTAATCACATTAAAACCAAAAACAATTAGGTGGTCGCCGAAAGAAAGTTTGCCGTTGATGACGTTTTTTTTTTTTTTTTCTTGTTTCCTTGTTTGCTTTCTTCTCGCTCTCTCTTCTCTTCTCAAGGAAGCTTTGTCAGTTAAACAGCATGGAAATGTTTGAGCTGAGCGGAGGAATTACGGGTTTTTTTCTTTTTTTTGTTAACTGCTGAGGTTCGGCGTCACGGAGTCTGTCCGTCGCCGCAAATTTACGCAAGTTTCCTTCCTTGCTGCCGAACTGCGTGGACATATCTTTCCCTGCCCTTCAAGTGGACAATAAGAAAGGAATTAGAAGATTTCCTCGGACGAAGGTTCAAACTTAAGTATCAATGCTTGTGCCGCAATTTCTCCGGCGTCTCCGTGGGACTCCCGAACTTGGCGGGTGGAAGATATCCAGCCCAGCTACAATTCTCTGTGAGAATGAGGGCTTTCAAGTAGCTTCCTCTGTTTTGGCATTTAAAAACAAATTAAAAGGTCCTACCATGACGCTGACATCTTTTTCCTTCGTCCTCCCGGAATTTGGTGGCATTTCCGATTTAGAAGTGCGGTCTCTCCCGCATAGCTTCTTTTTCCTTCCCCTTTCTTAGTGCTTGGTGGTTTCTAGCTCAACTCTATCTCTGCATCTGAAGAGCGTACAAAAAAAAACCCGATGCTCTTTGCCTTACGCATCACGCATGTGCGAGAAAGCGCCGACTTTCCAATTGGCTGCGTGAACGCCAGGAGGCAGAAACTTCCTCGATGGATGACTGACCTTTGACCCACGAAAACGGGCGCTGCAGTGAACTTCGCAGAATTCCGCCCAAACCCCGAAGTGTTCCTGTGCAAAGCGAAAAATGCCTTTTCGAAGTAAACAAGAGCATAAATAAATCGGACTTTCTGCACTGGTAAAGCTGGGAAAACGTCCTCACAGATGCCATTCTACGAATTTATCGCTTTTAGAAAAGCGACACCAGAAACTGTAGCCATTTTCGTTCTTTCTTTCTGAACAAAGACTTTTGGAGACCACCTTTACAAAAATTCATTAAACAAATTAACTAACATTACCGAACATCGTTACAATTAACTTCGTAACGCATAAAAATCGAATTCTCTCTAGCTACAGGTACGACGATCGGAATTACGAAAAAATAGCGTAACGCAACGATGTGTTATTTTGCCCTGATGCATTAAGCCACAATTTTATTCTTTTACTAAATGACTATTAAATATCCTTGACGATAGCGCACGCGCAATTAATTTACGAAAGTCACTTCGTTACGGAGCGATCGCCGACCCGCTTTTTTCTAACAGTCGCTGCATCATACTATCACTAGTTAATACCCAGTGAGATTCATACTAAAACCAACTAAATATTAATACTAGGCAAGATTTTAATTACGAAAGGCTACTAAATTAAGCCCGATACACACAACAACGATTTTAATACACGCTACTGACATATGGCATAAACACGCGATTTTTCTCATCAGATACAACTACAATACGATAAAATACCTCGTACACTATATGTTTACAAATTACTTTTCAATTATTAAAGCTTACAGAATAATACAATAAAAGAAATCGCGATAACGACGGTAAATACGGAACTACAACCTTACGATTTTTCTTTTATCGCTACGTTATCCCGACGATCAATAACGCCGAACGCCGCGGCGTCGCCGATAATTTTAAACTGATACATCTAACACTATACATATATAAACTGCACTATACACTTAAGAAACTAAGGCAAATCAATTCATATACACTACATCATATACTGCACTAAAATAAACTTCACTAATATCTCTTCCCTGAAAGTAAACAGTGCACTAAAAAATGCAATGGAAGGAAGAAAAAAAACATTGCATGAAAGAACAACAAAAAAACCAGCAATATAGCATGATGTCAAACTTCCTTAAATCTACTTCCCAGCTAGTTACACCTCCCTTAACTAGCAACAGACATCACAAGGCTAACTTACTTAGACCTATTCACATAAATTTAACTACATACACAGAGATCAACACTTCACAGAGAAATCAGAAAGGACAGAAAATAATTTACTTGATTTTTTCTTGACTCTTAAATCTATTTTTTTTTTCTAACTCCCTCCTTGCCAAAGGGATTTGAGATCATCTCATGACAAAAATTATCACTCTCATTGAGAGTGCGTGGATCTGGTGATGGGTTTTCCGATCCAAAAATATTGGCCCATTAATTTAGAGATCGGAAAAACGTCAACAGATCACCATACAAAGATTCGAACATTGACCACTTACAACTGAGAGGTACGTGAAAGTTTTTCCTTGAAATACGTTTGATTACCGAGGTATTTGTTCGCAGTAAATACTAATAATTTCCAACTGGAAATTGCATTTCACACAAAGGAACCATAACACGTAAAAAGTTCCAAGAGTTAAACCACTATTGAATGGATTTAACTGAAAAAGAATACTATGACACTGCATTGAAAATCGCTTAAATCATTATTACTTGTCATTCTCATGCCGAAAACAGCTCTGACAGCTGGCTAGGATGTCTATCGCTTTATATACGCACTGGCGGACGCAACTGAGTATGCGCATAGGGGACGTTGCTATGTATTTTGCATAAGCTCATCTGTACCAGTTTTTCTGGTGTATATTTCTATCAGGGCACGAAAAATCTCGGAAATTTTACCCGTCCTTGAGGACGGTTTTTCTAAAAATGTACCCGTCCTGCTTTGAAAGTAACCCGTCAGACTCGTATAAATACCATAACTACGTAGAATTTAAATATCGTCATTCTTTTTCAGCTTTCCATTCAATAGTGGTTTAACTGTTGGAACTTTTACATGTTATAGTTCCTTTGTGTGAAATGCAGTTTCTCAGTTGGAAATTATTAGTATTTATTGCGAACAAATATCTCGGTAATCAAATGTAATTCAAGGAAAAACTTTTCACGTACCTCTCAGTTGTAAGTGGTCGATGTTCGAATCTTTGTATGGCTTTGTCATCAGGCTATGAGTTTAGACTTTTAAGAATTTAATCGGCACATTTTCTTCACGGGTCCTGAAATTGGATAGACAAATTAATTTATTCGATGACTTTGTCTATCCGATTTCGGGACCCGTGAAGAAAATGTTCCGACTAAATTCTTAAAAGTCTAAACTCAAGAGCCTGATGAGAACAACCATACAAAGATTCGAACATTGACCACTTACAACCGAGAAGTACGTGAAAAGTTTTTCCTTGAAATACGTTTGATTACCAAGGTATTTGTTCGCAGTAAATACTAATAATTTCCAACTGGAAATTGCATTTCACACAGAGGAACTGTAACATGTAAAAAGTTCCAACAGTTAAACCACTATTGAATGGATGTAACTGAAAAAGAATAACATATATAAAACATGTTTTTTAATCTCGATACATTGAGAAATATGTGCGTATTAAATATAGTCACTTTACTGAATTTTTTTTTTTTTAATTTACATACAGAAAATAAATACATTTCTGCTTTCATAGCAAAAAGCTTGTTACACGGAATCTAGAATTTTTAACTGCAAAAGGGCAAAAGATGAGAGATAGAATGTGTGGCATTAGGTACGATCATCGTCAAGGATGCCAGGAAACATGTGGAAAATGGTACTGCACGGGAAGCCAATTTTACGGCGGGCATTACACGTGCGAGATGTCAAGGTCACACGTGAAGGGAAGAAGCAACCGTTGTTTAGTTGCATTGGTTAATACTGGGTCACTCCAGTATTAACAAATTAAACTAAACAAGGGGGGGATAGACGGGAAAGAAAGGAAGAAGAAGAAAAACCAACTGCAAAGTCACTATCCTTACAGTTACAACTCCCGCTTCAGGCGTAAAATTCACACGGGAAAACTGAGAGGGAATGAGAAAGCAGCACATTGGCTTAGTACGGTAAAATTTTGGAAGGGAGAGTGTCGCCGCGGAACTATTTTGCCAAAACAAAGAATGGCATATCGTTTAAGAGAATGCGTACTTTTGTAAAACTGTGGCACTTGACATGCACAAATTTTAAATTGGCAAAAAAAAAAAAATGTAAGATAAAAATGTTGTAATCACAATCATACTGCAAGCTTGCAGAAAAAAGGGCCGTCCGCGTGGACGTCGTGGTCGGGAAATTAATCGTCCGCAATGAATTCTTGACCGCCGCGGACTGGCGGTTTCGCGTGCCCTGATTTCTATAATGATCAAATTATATATTTTTTTAAAGTAGAAGCTGCAGGTGATGACTACAAAGGTGTTAATGTGTAAATATTTATAACTCAGTTAATGCAACAACTGTTAAACTTTTAAATATGTTAATGTCAAATAAATGTTTGAATGCAATGCCACTTTTTATAAATTTAATGCATTCCAGTCATTCACAATGCTCTTACCCCCCTAAGAATTTCCCTGAAAAATTGCATATACAGTATACTCGTGTATAAGCAGAAAGTTTTTGGAAGAAATCCTGCTTTCAAAGTTAGCGGTCAGCTTATATGCCACTTTCAAAGAAAAAAAGAAAAAAGAAATTGTAGAATATTTTTTCACCCAGAGTAGGATTCCTATGGGAATAAGGTGCGGCAAATATAATCGATGCAATACCTAATCCTGTTTTAAATTCAGACCATGGAATTTCTTGCTTCCAAACATGAAGGAATCCCCTTATTTAATATCCCCTGTGGGACTGTGTGCTGCGCCACCTCACCTGAAGAGCTGGTGAGGTGACGACATGCACTGAGTCAGATGTCATAAATATTACTTTGCTATTGAGAAGAGCAACCACGCATGTGGGATGCTTTTAGAGCAAATAAAACTGAAGATTAAAAAAAAAAAAAAAAGCAAAGGAAACTAACAGTGCACTGGTAGTAATACCTATTGGTTTAACATCACTTTTACAGCCACTGAAGATGTGTTGCAGTTGTGTGATGTGAAGCAAAATGTTAGCAAGGTGGGGACTAATATGCTTCGGTGATTTGGCTATGTTGAAAGAATGAGTGATGAGATGCTTACTAAGAAAATCTTTTTAACCCAAGTGGCAGTAAGGAAAGGCAGAGGGACACCAAGGAAGACGTGGGTGGATCAGATTCAGGAGTGTCTGCATGAGAAAAAGATTATGAGTATGAAGTATAAAAGATCTTGTGTACGGCGTGTAATGGATATCAGTGAAGCCCAAGTTGTACGTCAAAATCACTCTAAATGGAGAAGTTTGATACGACAACAGTAAGTAAATATATCTGGTGGTTTGTATTTCTTTTTGGAGCTAACCTTTGAATCTCAGAGAACAGCTTGGGGATATGTATGTATGTATGTACGTGGAACATACTACGGAAATTGAAATCTGGGTGAAGCATTATTAAAAGCATCTGCGGGAGGTTTATATCAATATGTAGAGATTCTAACATGTATTAAATGTTTTTGAAATTGCTTCTTGGAATTCTAAAAACAGTTAATAAATGTTAATTCAATATTGTGGCATTTCTTTGACATATTTTTTTTTCTTTTTTTGGCACTTTTCTGGAAGTCTTGAAGTTTCTGCTCATGTGATTGTAGCGGAACTGAGTGGGAAGCTGTTTTTGCTTTATTTTGTTTGTGCTAACTGATAAACACGTTCTTGCTGGCTTCTTTTCTAGATGTCAGCAGATATTTTTTGTGCTTTCAGTTTTGGATTATAGTAGCAGCTAGCAGTTTTCTTGATTTAGTTTGGGGATTTGTGTTATCTTGTGTGAAACAATGAATTCTGGAGACTCACTTATAAACGTGGAAAGAGCGATGACCTCTGATTGATGCTTCTAATCCACGTCAAATGTCTGTATTAATTAAATGTTTCTAATCCACGTCAAATGTCTGTATTAATTAAATGTTTCTAATCCACGTCAAATGTTTGTATTAATAAAATTATTCATTCGCCTTCTAATTATTTGTTCAGTTGCTGCTTACCATCTTTGGTGAATCCCCAGCATTGTGCGGGGCTACAAGAAGCAACCTGCCAGATTGACTTTGCAGTTAGTGTATGTGAGTCTGGAGGAGTTCGAGGCCTCTGTGGTGCAGTGGAAATATATCTGGCGCGTAACTGGATGATCCTGAGTTCAATTCCCGGTGGCGGCTAATGAGAATTTTTCTGTGACTCACTTATAAACGTGGAAAGAGCGGTGACCTCTGTTTGATATTTCTAGTCCATGTCAAATGTATGCATTAATCGTTTCATCATAATTGAAGACTTGCTCTGGAAGGTAGCCATTCTCTTCTACGAGTTTTTGAGCTCTTCTGGGAACGCTGATGCTGATTCTCCCATGATCTTTAAGTTCTTGAGGCTGTAGCGCTTTACATAGCTGGCCAGTCATCCCTTACTATCCTTAAACTCCTTCCTCTTGCTCTCCTCTGCCCCCTGAGAATAGTGCTTATAGAGGCTAAGTGCTTTTTCACGCATAATTTTGCCATCAACAGGGATATGCTTCTGCGATATGTCCTCTACCCACACACTTAATGCTTCTCAGTCTTTGCAAGCACTTTATCACAAACCAGAAGGACCATTCAGCTTCTTTCTGCTTTATTGTGCAAATGCTCGATTCATTCTTACTGACCTTATGGCCTACTTCGACAAGCTATGTGTCACTTTCAAAATATCTAAGATTTTTATTTTTTTGTTGAGAGATAGCACTTTATGTTCCCTCTGAACCTTTAAGGGGTTGCATTGACCATTTAATTGCTTTTCAGGAGCCATTTTTTCACAAAAACAAAGGGTGCACACAACACAAGTAGAGATTCTAGGGGAACAATGCTCGAATGTGTTGGTAAATTCTGTTTTGCTTTCACCTTTTTGCCGGAGATCAAGATACCCGCACGGCGACTGTCAGCAAGGTCAAGGACGCACGTGGCGATCACGGATACCACACGTGTAAGAGGATACAGCGTTTGCCTCATTACCAAGGTGATATTTTTGTGCCAAGGACACTTCTTCCAGCACTTCTCACAGAGAGAGAGTTGCTACTTGCTGGTAGCAGAGCTGAAATATGAATGGTCAACAATGATGTATATAAAAATATTTTTTAAAGCGTAAAAGTTTTTTTATATGTTACTTTTCTTCACAGGAATTGGCATGCTGCAAATTCAAGATTTGGTTTTTGGAAATTTCTTGTTTTTTTCCCCCGAATATTTTTGATCTGCGGTTGGTTGAATCCATGGATGTGGAACCAGCAGATACAGAGGGCCAACTGTATAAGTTTTGTTGTTGAGTTGTATACCAAGGAAAGTGTAAAATGTTTCCATGACCAAATAAAATTATCGATGTACACTATACAAACAAAGTTTTCAGACATGCATACATATTACTAGGCTGTTTTATGAGATTCAGAGGTTAGCTCCACAAAGAAATACAAACTACCAGATAATTTTTACTTACTGTTGCTGTATCAAACTTTTCCATTTACAGCGATCTTGACATACAACTCGAGTTTCACTTACATCCATCACATGCCGTAAACAAGACCTTCTGTACTTCATACTCATAATATTTTTCTCATGCAGACACTCCTGAATCTGTTCCTCCCATGAATTCCTTTGCCTTTCTTTCTTGCCACTTGGGCTGAAAAGATTTTCTTAGTAAGCATCTCATCACTCATTCTTCCAACATGGTCAAACCACTGAAT
Source organism: Macrothele yani (assembly GCA_039090855.1). Taxonomy (NCBI): domain Eukaryota; kingdom Metazoa; phylum Arthropoda; class Arachnida; order Araneae; family Macrothelidae; genus Macrothele; species Macrothele yani. The sequence goes on along the minus strand of CM077005.1, from coordinate 96,170,626 downwards.
AATAGCTATACACTATACTCACTACTGTTTCACACGTTATATACATTCCATGCGTTGTGTGGGCATATTTGCATCAAAATCATCTTGGCATTTGTATATCATATGACTAGGAATATTATTATAAGTTTCAATAATTATATCATCAAGGACTCACCTTTTATCGGTATTCCAAATTAGTAAACTTCATCATGTGTCTTGAAATAAATATATATGTATCTAGCGTGGCATTAGCCACGTAGAATCGTCGTATTGCAAATAGGCCCTATTGAAATTTGCGACCAGAGTTTCAAATTCAAATAAAACACGACTATGGATATCATACAAAGAGAGTGTGAAAGAATTATATACAATGCAATTAAAAACCATTTACCATCAACAGGTATCGTCAATCTTTAAAAGAAGGAATGGATATAATCAATGACATTACTAACAGACCTCAAATAAAATTTCCTTCAAATATCGAACAAAGCCAGACAAAACTCTGCAACACGCACATGACTCCACATAAACACCGGACATGTTTCGGCTCCACTGACTTTCGGCCATTATCAACGGTAAGCATCCTGGATCAATGTCCAAAGTTGTTATATATCTAGGTCACCTCGGCATTACCTCCGCTACAGTTGTTCCACGTCGCCGTCTTCCGTCATCATTACATGTACGTGTATTCACGTGTGAGTCATATTCACGCCATCTATTGGGTTAATTCCGAAATTGCCGTCGCTGTTTTTATTTCGTAAGTATGTTATTTCTTTTATTTTCCTTTTTGTTGTTATATTTCGTATTATTTTCTTGTTGTATTAGATATTTCCACGGATACGGGATATCTTTCGGAGTAGATGTATTGCAATTGGATCTTTGGGTTTTCTCAATTGTTATAGCCTCAGACCACAAAATTTGATTATGTTTGTTGTGGGAAGTTAAGATTTTACTATTTTCCTAATCAGGTATTAATTCACTTATCATACAATGCTGTATAAGTGATGTTTTTCTTCTTTTTTACTCCAATTATTAAAGTGCTCATTCAACCTCGTTTTAAACCTTCTTTCAGTACTACCGATGTAATATTTGTCCTGCTTATTTTCCTTTGGGTCTATTGTAGGAATCATGTATACACCTGCCTTATTTAGTGGATTTTTATTGTAACCACTATTTGTCAGTAATTTAGAATTATCAGTAACTGTTTCAGCAATTTCAATATTGTAATTCTGGCATTCTTTTCTTATAATATTGCTTAGTGGAGGTAAATATGGAATACTTCCGTAAAATAACATATTTCTTTTTGTTAATCCATTGTTGTGCCTCTGTATATCAGCTCTTCTTATTTTGCGATATAATTAATCTATCAGGCCAACAGGATATCCAAAACATTTAGCAGTGTCTTTAATCTGTTTTATTTCCTCAATAAGTGCAATTTTCATTGATGAATGTGTTATAGCTCTTTTTATGAATGATATAAACGCTGAATAAATCATTCATGAAAAGAGCTATAACACATTCATCAACGAAAATTGCACTTATTGAGGAAATAAAATAGATTAAAGACACTGCTAAATGTTTTGGATATCCTGTTGGCCTGATAGATTAATTATATCGCAAAATAAGAAGAGCTGATATACAGAGGCACAACAATGGATTAACAAAAAGAAATACGTTATTTTACGGAAGTATTCCATATTTACCTCCACTAAGCAATAATATAAGAAAAGAATGCCAGAATTACAATATTGAAATTGCTGAAATAGTTACTGATAATTCTAAATTACTGACAAATAGTGGTTACAATAAAAATCCACTAAATAAGGCAGGTGTATACATGATTCCTACAATAGACCCAAAGGAAAATAAGCAGGACAAATATTACATCGGTAGTACTGAAAGAAGGTTTAAAACGAGGTTGAATGAGCACTTTAATAATTGGAGTAAAAAAGAAGAAAAAACATCACTTATACAGCATTGTATGATAAATGAATTAATAACTGATTGCGAAAATAGTAAAATCTTAACTTCCCACAACAAACATAATCAAATTTTGTGGTCTGAGGCTATAACAATTGAGAAAACCCAAAGATCCAATTGCAATACGTCTACTCCGAAAGATATCCCGTATCCGTGGAAATATCTAATACAACAAGAAAATAATACGAAATATAACAACAAAAAGGAAAATAAAAGAAATAACATACTTACGAAATAAAAACAGCGACGGCAATTTCGGAATTAACCCAATAGATGGTGTGGATATGACTCACATGTGAATACACGTACATGTAATGATGACGGAAGACGGCGACGTGGAACAACTGTAGCGGAGGTAATGCCGAGGTGACCTAGATATATAACTACTTTGAACATTGATCCAGGATGCTTACCGTTGATAATGGCCGAAAGTCAGTCGAGCCGAAACATGTCCAGTGTTTATGTGGAGTTGTGTGCGTGTTGCAGAGTTTTGTCTGGCTTTGTTCGATATTTGAAGGAAATTTTATTTGAGGTCTGTTAGTAATGTCATTGATTATATCCATTCCTTCTTTTAAAGATTGACGATACCTGTTGATGGTAAATGGTTTTTAATTGCATTGTATATAATTTTTTCACACTCTCTTTGTATGATATCCATAGTCGTGTTTTATTTGAATTTGAAACTCTGGTCGCAAATTTCAATAGGGCCTATTTGCAATACGACGATTCTACGTGGCTAATGGCACGCTAGATACATATATTTTATTTCAAGGCACATGATGAAATTTACTAATTTGGAATACCGATAAAAGGTGAGTCCTTGATGATATAATTATTGAAACTTATAATAATATTCCTAGTCATATGATATACAAATGCCAAGATGATTTTGATACAAATATGCACATACAACGCATGGAACGTATATAACGTGTGAAACAGTAGTGAGTATAGTGTATAGCTATTATTCTATTGCTAACAACATTTTGCTTCACATGACACAACTGCAACACATTTTTATTCCTCACACAATCAGAACATGTCTTGCCACAACCTTCCCATAAGTAATGCATTTCTCTGGCACATAAATGACTCATGTTGTGCAGTATCCAGGTTTCACTGCCATACATCAGAGTAGGAACAATTACACTTTCATACACAGCTATGCGGGACTCACTTGAGAACCCATCATTCCTGTGAAAACCTCCAAAGCCGCTATGACTTTCAATGAAAAATTCACTCACCTGCTAATTTCACTATCCAGGTTGGTGCTAAAGAGAAAGTTATAATAGCAGGGGATTTCAATGCTAGAGCAGGCGTGCAGAATGCAATTTCTGACGATCTTCTGGGTAAGTTTAATGATCCTTGTGTGAATGATAATGGTGAAATATTAATTGAACTGTGCATTGAGAATGGTTTGTATGTATCTAATACATTTTTCAACCACAAGTATGTCCACACATATACTTGGGATAATTGTACTCTCGGACAAAAGAGTATGATAGATTTTGTCTGCGATCAACGTCTGAAACACTTAGTTGTGGAAAGAGAGGTGCAGATGTTGGGTCTGATCATTACTTAGTAGTGACACGAGTGAAACTCTATTGGTTGGAAAAAAAGGAATAGAAGAGGCCCAGGATGGAAAGAATAAAGGTTAAAAAGCTCCCTGAAAATCATCAGCATTATTCTGACATACTCGGAGAACGACCGAAGGAGCCGAAGTCTTGTGAGATCGGTGTAGAGAAGAAGTGGACTTGTTTTAAGAACTATGTTGTCACTGCTGCTGAAGAGGTCTGTGGCACCAAAATAGTGAGTAGCACTAGAGATGATGCTTGGTGGTATAGTGAGATTGAAGAGGTAGTCTTCTTGATTTAGATAGCTAGCAGTCTTCTTGATTTAGTTTGGGGATTTCATGTTCTGCAGTATCCAGGTTTCACTGCCATACATCAGAGTAGGAACAATTACACTTTCATACACAGCTATGCGGGACTCACTTGAGAACCCATCATTCCTGTGAAAACCTCCAAAGCCGCTATGACTTTCAATGAAAAATTCACTCACCTGCTAATTTCACCATCCATGTTGGTGCTAAAGAGAAAGTTATAATAGCAGGGGATTTCAATGCTAGAGCAGGCATGCAGAATGCAACTTCTGACAATCTTCTGGGTAAGTTTAATGATCCATGTGTGAATGATAATGGTGAAAGATTAATTGAACTCTGTATTGGGAATGGCTTGTATGTATCTAATACATTTTTTAACCACAAGTATATCCACACATATACTTAGGAAAATTGTACTCTCGGACAAAAGAGTGTGATAGATTTTGTCTGCAATCAACGTCTGAAATACTTAGTTGTTGACACTTGTGGAAAGAGGTGCAGATGTTGGTTCTTATCATTACTTAGTAGTGTCATGAGTGAAACTCTATTGGTTGGAAAAAAAGGAATACGAAGAGGCCCAGGATGGAAAGAATAAAGGTTAAAAGGCTCCCTGAAAATCATCAGCATTATTCTGACGTACTCGGAGAACGACTGAAGGAGCCGAAGTCTTGTGAGATCGGTGTAGAGAAGAAGTGGACTTGTTTTAAAAACTATGTTGTCGCTGCTGCTGAAGAGGTCTGTGGCACCAAAATAGTGAGTAGCACTAGATGTGATGCTTGGTGGTATAGTGAGATTGAAGAGGTAGTAATGAGAAAGAAAGAAGTCTATTTGGGGATGTTGTAAGGTTGAGTTTCTGTGGATGAATATAGCTGTAAAAAGCGTGAAGCTGCTAAGCTGGTTTGCCAGAGTAAGGCAAAAGATAGGAAGTAGAGGATGGAAAGACAGCAATTGATTTTTTGAAATTACTTTCTGGTAGTACGTGAGATTCAGGAAAAATAGGGGAAACAAAGTTGTAAGTTGTGTGAAGAATGAGATCGGGGAAATGATATGGGAGCCCAATGAGTTAAGTGAAAGATGGGGTGAATATTTCTGTGAGGTATTAGATCAGGAAAACAAAGATGATTCTGAGACAGATGCAGATGATGTCGCAGTGAGGGATAGAAGCACAGGAGGGATCTCAAGAGAAGAAGTGTGTAAAGCTCTAAAATCTCTTCAGAATGGTAAGGCTCCAGGAGTTGATGACATAACTGCCTAGATGTTGAAATATGGTGGTGACTCTGTAATTGACTGGTTAACTGAAATTTGCTAGTTGTGCTGGGAGTTAGGAATGGTCCCTCGGAATTGGAAGGTTGCTATTATTGTTCCCTTTAAAAGGGAAAAGGTGATCAGACTGAATGCAAGAACTATTGTGGTATTAGCCTACTAAGTGTGCCAGGGAAAGTGTTTGGTAAGGTTTTTATTGAAAAAGTACAGGGTCTTACAACAGAGAAAGTGTAGGATGTTCAGAGTGGTTTTATGCCTGGTAAAGGCTGCACTAACCAGATTTTTGCATTACGCACAATGATTGAAAAGTATCTGGCTGTTGGTAAGAAAGTCTTTGCTGCCTTCATAGATTTAGAGAAAGATTACAACCGAGTAAATAGTACACTTTTGTGGAAGGTATTGAAAGAATATGGTGTTACTGGGAATCTACTTAATAGTGTAAAAGCCACGTATGCTGGTAGTAGAGCTTATGTACGAGTGAATGGTGTTTTATCAAAATGGTTTTCTATTGGTGCAGGAGTTAGACAAAGTTGTGTAATGTCACCATGGCTGTTTAATATATTTATGGACGCGTAATGCCAAAATAGATGATAGTGGTTTATGCCTTGGTGATATCCGTGTGTGCAGATTGTTGTATGCTGTTGACACTGTCCTGTTGGCAGAGAGCAAAAGTGATTTGCAGAGTATGTTAAAGTCATAGGTGCTCTGGGAGGTTTTCGCAGGAATGATGGGTTCTCTAGAGAGTCCCGCAAGGCTGTGTATGAAAGTGTAATTGTTCCTACTCTGATGTATGGCAGTGAAACCTGTGTACTGCAGAAGAAACACAGGAGTCATTTGTGCGCTGGAGAAATGCGTTACTTAGAGATTTTTGCATTATGTTTGTGGAAAGCACGGTCGGATTGTGTGAGGAATGAAGATGTGTTGAAGTTGTGTGATGTGAAGCAAAATGTTGTTAGCAAGGTGGAGACCAATATGCTCGGTGGTTTGGCCATTTTGAAAAAATTAGTGATCAGATGCTTACTAAGAAAATCTTTTTAGCCCAAGTGGCAGGAAGGAAAGGCAGAGGAAACACCAAGGAAGACATGGGTGGATCAGATTCAGGAGTGTCTGCATGAGAAAAAGATTGAGTATGAAGTATAAAAGATCTTGTGTACGGCGTGTGATGGATATCGGTGAAGCCCGAGTTGTATGTCAAGATCGCTGTAAATGGAGAAATTTCATACAACAACAGTAAGTAAAAATATCTGGTAGTTTGTATTTCTTTTTGGAGCTAACTTCCCTATCTCAGAGAACAGCTTAGTGATATGTATGTATTTATGTATGTAAAACTAACTTCATGGGAAAATAGGAGGGATGAGCAATAAGACTAAAAATAAGGAAAATGAAGCTAAACCCTAAACAATAAAACATATAAAAAAGGCTGCTTATGTATAATAATTTTTTTTTGTACCCTTGGAGTCTCCTTGTTTCTTCTTAGTTAAAAACAGATCGGGATTGTACTCTTATTCTGGAAACATTCTTTTTCCTTTCAGTTGCACTTTCAAGTTAGATGTTTTAAAAACAAATACTGGAGATAATTCCATTAAAATGATACGTTATTTTCTACATATATTATAAACGCCCTTTTTTTTTAATCTATTCACGGACCAGTGGGCATTTTGGTGGACCAGTGGTTTTCAATTTCTAGTAGTCTGCTGGGCCAGTAGAAGATTTATTTCCAATTCTTACACTGCCTGACCTACACAGACTTGAGCTTGAGTCGTAAGACAGTTGTCCATGCCCTAATGAAATTAAGACGTTTCAGACGGGTTTTTCACTTTTACCTTTCAAATATGAAAATCATAATAAAATGTACAAAATGTACTCTTTTACAACATAATTCAAAATCATGTTCAGCACCATTATTATTATTACTTATGAGTTTTCATTATTGAAGAGGGAGATTACACTGTACCCATTCCATTCCTGATGATAATAAACTGCAAGTTTTCATTTTTTTTATTGGGTATATAAATAAGTTTTGAGGGATTTGAGGTGAACAAAACACGTTGTTGGAGAACAAAAACAATATTTTAATATTAATCGAAGTATGCTCCCTCTGAAGCTACAACTTTACCCCATCTTTCGGGCAGTGAACGTATGCCCCGAAGGAAAAATTCCGGTTCCTTGGAAGGGATCCAGTTGTCCAGCCAATTTTTGATGTCTTCATAAGAACTAAACCATTCTCCAGAAAGTGCTGACTGCATCGACCGGAACAAATGGTAATCCGATGGCGCAATATCTGGAGAATATGGTGGGTGGGGTAAAACTTCCCATTCGGATCCTTCTAAGTACTTTTTCACAGGTCGAGAAACATGTGGTCTTGCGTTGTCATGCTGTAAGATGACTTTGTTGTGTCTATTCCACAGATATCATATTCAAGAAGCTAGACTGGACATCCAGCCCATGAGGCGTGAGAAGGTAGGCGCCATTTTCAGCGGGTCATCACGATCCATTTAAGCAAGGTTACTTTGCATTAAGTCAAAGGAATACGAGTTTGGTACTGTGTTTTTTATTTATATTGAGATTCAAAGCAGTCAGTACCCATTTAGCCACGGAAGTTATGAAATTTAAGTAAAAAACAGTAATATTCCTTAGTGCTAACTAGAATGCCAAGGGTCTTGCTAAATATTAAATTATTTCAGATTCGGCCAGGGCTTAAATTCAAGAGAAGACATTCCGGCATCTGCGATATAAAAAAATATCACGCTGGTTTTAATTTGCTGAGAGATATGATTTTGACGTTCCTTGTTAATGAATGCTTTCATTTTATACGCCATTTCGTTGCTATATTGCCCAAATAAATAATTTGAAATGTTAAAAACTGAAATTTCCTTAGTGCGTAACAAGACGAAATATCAAAACTTATGGTGAAATTCAAAACTTTTTGAGCAAACATAATAAATAAATCAGAATGACAGAGATAATAGCAACAAGGAAAAAGATTCACATTATTTCAGCTTTTCTATGTAAAGTTTGTGGAAGCCTTTTTTTTTTTTTTTTCCGGGTTTAAATCAATAGCTCGCTGGATTTAATAGCTACTTATTGATTTTAAATAAATTATTTGCTTTTCCATTATTTTAAATTGCTGCCGCATTACATTCTTAAAAAGGTTTTCCAAACATTTTCTATATTTGCATACAATACCAGCTTTAAATATTAATATATATATATTGTTTTCAGCATTGGGCAAGAGGCAAATAAGTAACAGCAATTATATTTTCGTCTCTCTGCGTAAGATTTTTATCTGAGGAAGCTTTCACAATGATTTATACAATAACCAAGTCCAACTACCCTGCGTAACGTGCCATGCTCCGACATCTTGACCCGCTCAATGTGGCTCCATGCTTCTCACAGCACAAGCCCATGCTTAACAGAGCAGACAGCCAATCTAGTCCCTTATACGATATCTGTGGTCTATTCTCCCATTCCGGTCATTTTTACGTGAGAGCTCGTTTTAAACACATTAATTGGGTTTGATACTGATCACCAGTAATAGTTTCTTACGATTTCAGCAGTTCATAGTGGATTCACACCCTTCTGGTCCCACCAGATACACAGCATTACCTTTTGACCATGGATATTGCGTTTTGGCGTTGAAGGACCTGGTGCACCTGGCTTCACCCATGCTTTCTGCCGTTTAGAGTTATCATACCATATCCATTTCTCGTCGGCAGTAATAATACAATGCAAAAAACCCTTTCTTTTTGCCTTTGAAGCAGCAATTTGCAAATGGTTTTTCGACATTCAAGGTCTCTTTCCCGCAAAGCATGTGAAACCCAATTTTCTTCTTTTTGCACCATTCCAATGGCAGCTAAACGTTGTGAAATGCACGGTTGAATAACATTTAATGCTGCTGCTAGTTCTTTTTGGGTCTGGCACGGATCCTTATTGAGTAAAGCTTCCAATTCGGCATCAGCAATTTTTTTGGGTGGTCCAGAACGTTCTTTATCACTGACATTGAAATCGTTCCTTTTGAATCGTCTAAACCAATACTCACATGTTTTTATGTATGGGGAATGTTCACCATAGATTTCTGACATTAAGCGATAGCTGTCAGCAGCACTTTTCTTCACAATAAAGTAATGCAGTAACACTTCCCGCAAATGCTGTTTTGTCGGGACGAAAGTCTCCATTTTCCATCGAGTAAAACAAATACGTCTTCACACCTCAATCTAACGTCATATACTGACTCTGACAGCTGGCATATCATACTGCGATATCGCAGTGTTGCCACCTTAAAATACATGCGAGCAGTAATAAGTACAACACCAAACGGAAATCCCTCAAAACTTATTTATATACCCAATAGTTCTAGGCTTCATGTTTTTGTTCTATAATAAACACATTCACAGTGTTTGACATTTATTGTCATAGCTGTACAAATGACAAGTTTGAAATATTTCCAAATGTTCATCTATTTGAATGAGATTCTTGATATATCCCATATCAGATAACTATGATTATTATGTGTACAGAACAAAACAAGTGATCATAACCCTGAATGACCACAACTATGGCCTTTGAAAGAAGAAATACACAACAATTTTTTCAACACAGTGTATGAAGCCCACTTGGAAAATCTTATATTTTTTTACCAACCACAAACGCAGAAGAAAGCTCTTCGTACTGGCTTGATACAGATGAGAACATCTGACATCCAGAACAATGACAAAGAAGGAAGTGTTTTGTAATTCCAACAGGGTAATTTTTTATATACACTGGTGTGCAAAAATTAAGGACGAAGAGAAGAAATTAGCATAACAGTGGAACGAGCAAGCAGAACGGACCGAAAGACCACTCAGGAGGTGGACTAGGGTCCGGTGCGGTAGGGCATGCACATATATGCAGCATGACGGGTGGGTGGGGGTGTCGGAAGGGTATAAAGCACATGGGCGGTGTACGCTCAGCAATTCGGTGAAAGCTATTGCACGGTGTACATCGGTTTGAACGACGTTGAGTTGTTGCCACCATGTGATATGGCCAACAGGCAATTCAGTAGATGACATCTGGATGACTTTACCTGAGGTCGTATCATTGGGAAGTTGGAAGAAAGTCGAAGTGTGACTAGTGTGGCCGAGGAGTTCGGGATAACTCACAGCATCGTTTCACGAGCTTCAAGAGCATTTCAAATGACAGGGACAGCTGTCCGAGAGTTTAGCAGTGGTCGTCCACGAGCAACCACGGCGGCGGACAACCGGTATATTGTCCTACAGGCGAGAAGAGACAGACAGCAGGCAGTGGGAGCAATTGCAAGGCACATGTAACTGACAACTGGACGTCCGTTATCACATTTTACCGTGGCCAGATGGCTGCACAAAGGTGGTCTATTTGCACGACGACCAGTATGGTGTGTGCCATTAACGTCTGCTCATCGGAGACAGCGGTTTCTGTGGTGCCAGGAATACAAGAACTGGACACATCAGCAGTGAGGTTGAGTTCTCTTTACGGATGAGAGCCGATTTAGTCTGACGAGCGATTCTGGACGCATACACATCTGGAGAGAGCAGGGAGCACGCAATCACACCTCCAACATCATCGAAATGGACCGGTTTGGAGGCGGCAGAGTTCTCATTTGGGGCGGTATCATGTTTGGTAGCCGTACTGACCTCCACATCTTCCAAGCTGGTTCAGTCCCTGGTGTCCGCTATTGTACCGAGGTTCTCCTGCCTTACGTGCATCTGTTTAGAGGTGCTGTGGGTCCCGAGTTTCTCTTCATGGACGACAACGCTACACCTCATCGTACAGTGGCTGTCGCAGAGCTGTTAGAGAGTGAAGATATTCAACGAATGAATTGGCCCGCAAGGTCCCCAGACCTAAATCCAATCGAACATGTGTGGGAACTTCTTGGGAGACGCTTGGCAGCACATCACCAGCCGCGAGCAACGATTCCGCAGCTGCGATTGGCGCTACAAGAGGAATGGATCACGATGCCTCAACAACTCCTTGACAACCTCGTCCTCAGCATGGACAGACGTTGTAAATCCTTCAACGCAGTCAGGAGTGATCATATCCCCTACTAAAGAATGGATTTTTCTTGGCAGCCGCCTGTCACATGGAGGTTTCTGTCTTCTGTCCAGTTGTGCTCGAAGCTACCTTTTCAATAAAGTACCGTTGTATCCTTTGGATTCCTTGTTTGTACGGCTTTGCTCACTTGTCCCATATTCTTACATCTTGGGGATCTTATGGTATGATTTGAGTTGATGTGGAGCACTTCTGCACGACGTTACGTTCGAAAAAACATCTCGTCCTTAATTTTTGTACGCCAGAGTATAATTGAATATTGGGGGGGGGGTTCCGTAACCTGTATAGTTCTGAGTGTCTTGAGTAGCATTATATTGAAACTTAAGATGCCCTTTTTGTAGTGTATGGATATGTGTGTATATATATAATTTCCCCCCCCACCAAAATGTGAACATGTGCTAATTTTGTCTCCGTGGTTTGAAATAAATAAAAAAACATTCCTAGCATATTTTTTTTGGTGTGGAGCACTTACATTTTAAAACTCGTACACTTTCTTGGGCAAATGTTTTAGTCATCCAGATAAGTTGTTAAGGCTACTATTCAAGCTACTATTTTTACCATTAGTGGCTAGTATTTAGGCTACTATTTTTATCATTAGTAGCTACTAAACCAACTATTTTTTTGGGTACGATAGGCTGGCAGACCTGTTATGTGTTCAGAGATCGAATTTCTGTTCCAGAAGTTATGATCCGATGGTTCGGGACCCAAGTTCAGCAAGTCTGAACTGCCATAGTAGGGACCCCCTGTACCCACTGTAGCCTTTCGTTTGGGACCAATGTCACAATTTGGTAAGTTCTGAGGTGGGAATAATTCTCCCACCAAGGGTCCCATAGTCTGGGGACTATTGCAATATATATATATAGCAAACATTTTTTAGTCATCATTTATGTGATTGAATTTTGTTTGTGTCTTTCAGTTGATGATGAGCCTGTACGTTACATTCGGAAATATGGTCCTGCTAGCTTTGAAGTCAAGCAGAAAAAATGTAAGTGTCCTTTAAATTCAAGAACTGATTTTTTTCAATTTTTTTATCTGCCTCATTAGTAACCTTATCAAATTAATTTTGTGATCTTTGGAAAATTTATCCTTGCCGTTTCACCTTTCATTTTCATAATTATTTTAACTAACATGTTTACAAACTGGCCTCTCTTCCAAAATAAAAATAAAAAAAAAAAAATGCTTATATGTGAGCATATCAATTATTTTACCAAATGAGTTTTGCCCAGATGGTGAAAAGATAGGTTTATTTACATTAAATTGTAGTAGTATAAAATAATTTCCTACTACAAGAAAAAAGAGTCATCGCATGTCATGTTTCATTTCACTGCTAATCACCGGAAGGTGTATTATTGTTATGGAGTGCCAAGGACAGAAGAATATCACTTCTTTAATTATATTATGCTCTAGATCCATGAATTGGAACCATATGTAGTTTCACACCAAGTGTTGTTTACAGTCAGGAATGGGATGCATGCTTCTGATGGAACTAGCCTCCACGGAGTATTTAGTGACAAAAGGCAAAAACTTCAAACAAAGAAACATGGCAGAATCACTACATACATACATACATACATACATACATATCACTAAGCTGTTCTCTGAGATTCAGAGGTTAGCTCCAAAAAGAAATGAAAACTTCCAGATATTTTTACCTATTGTTGTCGTATCAAACTTCGCCATTTACAGCGATCTTGACATACAACTCGTGCTTCACTGATATCCATTACACGCCGTACACAAGATCTTTTATACTTCATACTCATAATCTTTTTCTCATGCAGACACTCCTGAATCTGATCCACCCATGTCTTCCTTGGCCTTCCTCTGCCTTTCCTTCCTGCCACTTTGACTGAAAAGATTTTCTTAGTAAGCATTTCATCACTCATTCTTTCAACATGGCCAAACCACCGAAGCATATTGGTCTCCACCTTGCTAACAACATTTTGCTTTACATCACACAACTGCAATACATCTTCATTCCTCACACAATCAGATCGTGTCTTGCCACAAACCCCACGTAAGTAACGCATTTCTCCAGCACACAAACGACTCCTATGTTTCTTCTGCAGTACCCAGGTTTCACTGCCATACATCAGAGTAGGAACAATTACACTTTCATACACAGCCATGCAGGACTCTCTAGAGAACCCATCATTCCTGTGAAAACCTCCCAGAGCAGCTATGACTTTCAAAGAAGAATTCACTCGCCTACTGATTTCACCATCCAACTTGTTCTCTCTGTCAAACATGCTTCCTAAATACACAAACTCACTCACCTGGTTAATCACAGTGCCATTTATACTTACATTACATTCAGTGCTACCCATTCCTCTCTCAAACACCATAACTTTGGTTTTTCCCTTATTTATACTCAGTTTGAATTTCATGCAAACTTCGTGTATCCGAGTCAACATACTCTGCAACTCACTTTTGCTCTCTGCCAACAGGACAGTGTCATCAGCATACAGCAATCTGCACACACGGATATCACCAAGACATAAACCACTATTATCTATTTTGGCCTCACGCATGCATGCGTCCATAAATATATAAAACAGCCATGGTGACATTACACAACTTTGTCTAACTCCTGCACCAATGGAAAACCATTTTGATAAAACACCATTCACTCATACACAAGCTCTACTACCAGCACACATGGCTTTTACACTATTAAGTAGATTCCCAGTAACACCATATTCATTAAATACCTTCCACAAAAATGTCCTATTGACTCGGTCGTAAGGTTTCTCTAAATCTTTGAAGGCAGTAAAAACTTTTTTCCCAACAGCCAGATACTTTTCAATCATCATGCGTAATGCAAAAATCTGGTTAGTGCAGCCTTTACCAGGCATAAAACCACTCTGAACATCCCACACTTTCTCTGATGTAAGACCCCGTACTTTTTCAATAACAACCTTACCAAACATTTTCCCTGGCACACTCAGTAGGCTAATACCACGATAGTTCTTGCATTCAGTCTGATCACCTTTTCCCTTATACAAGGGAACAATGATAGTATCCTTCCAATCCCGAGGGACCATTCCTAACTCCCAGCACAACTGGCAAATTTCAGTTAACCAGCCAATTATAGTCACCACCATACTTCAACATCTCTGCAGTTATGCCCTCAACTCCTGGAGCCTTACCATTTTGAAGAGATTTTAGAGCTTTGCACACTTCTTCTCTTGAGATCCCTCCTGTGCTTTCATCCCTCATTGTGACATCATCTGCACCTGTCTCAGAATCATTTTTGCTCTTCTGATCTAATCTGCATCTGTCTCAGAATCATTTTTGCTCTCCTGATCTAATAACTCACAGAAGTATTCGCCGCATCTGTCACTTAACTCATTGGGCTCCCATATCATTTCCCCAATCTCATTCTTCACACAACTTAAAACTTTATTTCCCCTATTTTTTCTGAGTCTCATGTACTTCCAGAAGGACTTTCTATCTTTCCAAAAAGTCAGTTCATGCCTTTCCACTTTCTCTTTCCTATCTTTTGCCTTACTGTGGCGAAGCAGCTTAGCAGCTTCACGCTTCTTACAGCAATATTCATCCACAGAGACTCTACCTTGCAACATCCCCAAATAGGCTTCCTTCTTTTTCTTTATTGCCTCATCAATCTCACTATTCCACCATGCATCACCTCTATTGTTACCCACTATTGTGGTGCCACAGACCTCTTTAGCAGCAGTACCAACATAGTTCTTAAAACATTTCCACTTCTTTTCTACATCCCACTCACAAGATTTCAGATCCTTCAGTCGTTCTCTGAGTAAGTCAGAATACCGCTGATGATCTTCAAGGAGCCTATCAACCTTTATTATTTCTATCCTGGGTCTCTTCCTGTTCCTTTTCCTCCAACCAACATTAAGTTTCACTCGTGACACTACCAAGTAATGATCAGAACCAACATCCGCACCTCTCATCACACGGGTGTCAACAACTAAGTGTTTCAAATGCTGATCGTAGACAACAAAATCTATCACACTCTTTTGACCAAGAGTACGATTTTCCCAAGTATATGTGTGTATATTACTTGTGGTTGAAAAATGTATTAGATACACACAGATCATTCTCAATGCAGAGTTCAATTAATCTTTCACCATTATCATTCACACAAGGATCATTAAACTTACCCAGAACATTGTCAGAAATTGCATTAAGTTTCTCGAATTCCAAATTTAATCATCATATAATTAATCATCGTATAATTTTATACCAATTTCATCATCATATTAAAACTTGAGATACATGCATTTGTGCTTGGAACATTATGAATACAGACCCTTAAAATGGAAATGCAAATTATGTAAAAAGTCCATCATATTTTAACTTAAAATATGAGGGCTCTGGTTTGTTAATTTTAAAAGATAAATTTTCCTGGGCATCCAGCTTTTATTACCTGGGCAAGTAAATAATTTCTGCACATGCCTAGCCAGGCATGTAACTTTTCAGATATTTTTCAAGCCTTGAAATATCTCTTTGGGTTTTGTTTGTTACCAGTCCTTCAAAATGAAATTCACATCACATTTAAAATGTGATGATGGCATGCCTTCATAGTTTATTATCATCATCAACATTGGACTAACCTCTGAATCTGAGAAAACAGCTTAGTGGTGTGTATGGCCACCTATGGATCTCAGAAACTTTGCACATTAATGTTATTACTAGAAAAAGAATTATTTGGTGATTCTTTTTATAAACTAGATTATTATGTGATGAAAAAGATCTGGCGTGAACCTTTTTCTTCATCAGGTTTTTACCACTACAGCACATTATCATTGTGATGGTTATTCACATGGAACCATCCGTACCACTCTGACCCACCATGTATTCATTGATTACACTGGTCAACATTTTCTTTTCTTTATTTTTGCTTCTTGAATGAAATTACCTATTCTTTGTGCATTTTGGGTCTGTGTGTGTGTGTGTGTGTGTGTGTGTGTGTGTGTGTGTGTGTGTGAGAGAGAGTGAGTGAGAGAGAGAGACATTTAATACTGCAAAGAATTGCAGCATAGGTTTTATATTCAACTTCATTCATTCATTCATTTTTTTTTCTAGACAGATATTGAATAAATCTCTATGGTAATTTTGTTGCACTTCAATTTTCAGGTGGGTTTAATTTTTGGTTTTTTATAAAATATTTTTAGCACATCTTTTGGCATACAAAGTATGACACAATTCTATAGCATTAGTACATCATTCAAAAGTTCATTCTTGGAAAACTTGAACATCACATTGCTCTAAAGTGGGAATCAAATTAACATCTCACCAATTCTGTTTGAAAATGTGAACCATTACACAACATAGAACAGTGTGATATATATTTGCTCAAACATTTGAGTTTAAAACATGCTATTTCATTATGAAAGTTATTCAAAATAGCATTTGGCCATTTAGTATAGAACAGTGTGACTCTGAGCATTTCCAGCACTTCATATTATGCCTGCAGAAGTGCTTGTCTCCTCAAGGTTTAAAACATCATCCTAAAATAATTGTTACAACAGCTATTTACAGTTCTCAGATACATAAATGTTTGCAACAAATAATGCTAAAATTAGAATGGGAATTTGCTTAATTATTATCATAGAGATGCCAAAACTAACTATTTTGAGTATATATCAGTAGTGTCATCAAGGAAAGATAGTACAATAATTTATAACATGTTTTTATGGAGTGACATTTCAAACTAACAAATCTTAAACAAAAATTAAATTTCTTATTCCCTGGCTGGTGTGTAAAATTAAGGGACAATGGAGAAAATCACACTAAACACACAGTGCGGGGATGGAAATGCAATGAAAGCAGATGAATATGCAAATATAATGATACCAAAGAAGAAGACATGTGTATGTGCATCTCTGTTAGTGCAGAAAATATGAAAATCAGGACCATGTTGTGGTAGATCTGCTTGGTGTTTACTGCACCTCGTATTCCTTCTCGAAGTAGGCTGGTCAGTGTTGCAAAGCATGTGCAGAAAGAAATGTTTCTATATTTATATACAAGCCCAGTAACAAGGTATCAAATTGAAGTAAAACAAAAGCAAAGCTCATAATTTCTACTTAAATTCACATATTTTATTTTTCTACATAGTCCCCCTGGAACTCAATACAAATACGCTAACGTTTAACAAGTTTTTAAAACCTGTCTCTGTAAAAATCTTCAGGTTGTTCTCAGGACCATTTCCTCATAGTCACTTGAACATCTTCCTCACAGGTAAACTTAATTCCTTTCAGATGTCTCTTGACAGCAGAAAACAACAGAAGTTGGATGACACTAAATCTGGGCTTGTAGGTAGGGCATTCAAGAACTTCAAACTCAATTCTCTATATGGCCTCTGAAGTGAAAGCACTGGCACAGGTTTTAGCATTGTCATGCTGCAGAATCATGGGCTTTTTACACCATGTGCATTTTATTATTTGCTTTAACTTTTTTTTAAGGTTCACACATATCTCTCAGAGTTGGTAGTCATACCTTTGACCATGTATAAGTATATACCCCTGATGAATAATGCCTCTGTAGTCCCAGAACATAGTGAGCATTCACTTACTGGCAGAAATTTGAGTTTTGAATTTTTTCACTTGAGGAGAAGGTAGGTGATGGTATCCCATTGATTGATTTTTAATTTCTGGGTCATAATAATGAACTTGACTCTCATCACCAGTCACAGTATTTTGTAAAATCACATACATATTTTTTCATAATGAGCAAGCAACATTTGGCATGATTCAAGTCTTAATTTCTTCATTTCAGTTGTTAGGTGACACTGTACCCAATGAGCACACACTTTGTTGTATCCTAAAACATTAACAATGTCATTGATGCTACCTAAACTATGTTCAGCTTACCTGCTATAGTTCTGTGCGTTATTCTTTGATTTTCCTTGATGAGCTAATTGACTTTCTGTCTGTCTAAATTGCAAGTTGCAATTACGGCCTCCCACTCCACGACTGGCCAATTACGGCCAATATTCTACTACTGTCCTTTGATTTTCTTACCCAATGACAAACAGTGCTTATGTCCAAAGTTCCAGAACCCTAACTGCCATTAATCTAGTATACATTTCTTTGGGAGGTACATTTACATGAACTCAAAACTATAACTGATCGGTTTTTGATCCATTGACACAGTTGAAAAAGAATCTTCCATTTTAAACGCAATTAAATATGAACAAATAGATATATGGAGTTTTATGACTCAGTAAAATGAAGCTAATGGTACAAAGAATCATTTGCCGTCTGACTGGTTGCTATGCAACAAGTCATACACTAGACATCTGCATGGAGGCACTACTTATTGAACACCCTTTGTAGATTGAATTAAAAATATCTTGAAGACAATGTTTTGACAATATGCAGCAGTGACAAACGATCAGTACAATGGAAGTAGGTCAACCCCAGTTGGAGGTGTCCAAAGCATTAAATATACCACAAAATGTCATGTCAAGTCTATGGAAAGCATTTCTTAGTACAAGAGAAATTCATCATTGGAAATGACGAGGCCATCCCAGGCCTATTCCTGCTGCCGAGGATCACTGTATGGTTCTTACAGCAAAATGACAAGAACTGAAGGCAACTGACTCTGGTGCTTTCAGCCGCCACTGGCATAAGAATAACTCAGTTTATAGTTTACTGCAGGTTGAATGAGAGAGATATCTGTGTGAGGAGACCTATCGTTTTGGTCCTCCTAACTCCCTCCTCCAGAGGGTTGCAATTAAGGTGGAGTTGCCAACATTGCTTATCGGCCCCAGACAACTGGGCATGTCTGCTTTTCATGGATAAGTCACAATACAGTTTAAATACTGATTCCTGACATACTCTTATCTAGTAGGAACCAGGGACTCATGACAGCCCCTTGAATATTCACGTAGAGGTACAGTTATCATGGTAGTGGTTTTCTTGTCTAGAAAGGCATCATTACAAATGATTGCACTAACCTGCACATCTTTCAAAGTGGCTCAGTGACTGACAGAGATGATATTCTAGATTCCTTTGTTAGGCTGTTCAGAGGTGCAATTGGCTCAGATTTCCTTCTGGTGGATAAATGGCTAACACCAGAATGCATAGAGCTCATCTGGAGAATAGGTATCTGGAAATAAGATATCGCTTAAAAGGATTGATTGGCCAGCATATCTGCTGAACAGAATCCTACTTGAGCATGCCCAGGAGGCCATGGAAAGGTGAGTTGCATAATGCAAGTCGCCACTTAGAATCGTCTAGTAACTCCGTTGTAGTCCTATTAAAGTAATGGCGGTTAATTCTACAAGATTTTACAGTCTTATTAACAGTATGGAGAGTCGTGTAAGTACTGTATGTCTGTTAGATGCAATCATATGCCTTACTGACTATTCTTGGTAAGGACAGTGGAGAACTGTTTTGCTCTTCCTGTTCCTATGTGTGTATTTCCAGTATAAGATTTAATTGCAAAGCTCTGCAACACATAAATCTTATAATGTGTCTCAAAGTTCTTGTCAAATTTCATTGCTGCATTTCCTTTCATCCATTGAAGTAACATAGGATTTTGTAGATACTACTTTAATTTTGTATGTACATCTTATTTTTTATTTTTTTTATTTCATACTTTAATGTAAAGAGGCGATTTGTACTTCAAAATTTTCTTAGTTATGTTATTTAGATTTCCATTGTCCTTTTATTTTAAATTCTGTTAAAAAAAATTTAAAGCCTGAGATACATTCTTGAACAATAAAAAAAAAAAGTCCTGTGGATTTTGGATGCTAAATCTAATAAAGGCACCTGTTTCTGTGGAAGTCTATTCTGTAATAATTTTATCACTCATTTTTCACAAATTCATGTTTATATCTTGTGAAATTTAATGTATTATGAACAAATTTTGATGAATGAACTGTATGAAGTAATAAAAAAATATGCATGTTTTTTTGTCAAAATGGTTTGTGATCCTGAGTATGTATGTGTTTGCTACAACAGAAAGTGCAATTGTGTTCATATTGGTCTGGTTGTTATTGAATATCAAAGCAGATTTTTGGTGTTCACAATTACAAAGAACTTCAAGAATTTTAAGTGAAATTTTTAAAAGTCATTGTTTTTGGAAAATACAGAAACATAAAAACCTGTGAGATTGATGACTTCACATGAAGTGTTTTGTGAAAAACTTTCAATTTGCCTTCCTTAAAACTTTTATCAGATGAAACTTAAATTCATTCCAACATTACATTTTCAAGTTTCTGGCTTTTGTCCAGTTTTTATCCTGAAGATAGAGCAGGTATCTGTTAAGAATTCCATATCCTTAAATATCTAAGAGAGCAATAAGTTTTTTAAGTACACGTGTACCTAAGTATGGTAAAGTATGAGTTCTACAGTTACAGTCTATCTCTCATAGCATAACTTATGTTGATGGGAAATTAATTTTTACTACCAATAACAACAGGACTATTTTCCTATTTTCATACTGTTTAGCAGTTAAAAGTTGAACTGTTTTATAATAAACTCACAGTTCTATAACATACTGTCAGAAAGCAAAGGTGCATTTCTCTGCATGCCATTCATTTTTTATAAAACACACTCACAAATACATTTTCATCTGAAAACGCTACCCTGTATGAAAAAGAATGAGTTTGATAGGTCACATTTAAAATTTAAAAGTATGTTTACTGACCAGCAGTTACTGTCAATAGTATAATAGTAATAAAAGAGAAGGAGCAAAGTAATTTATAAGTAGAACACTTCAGTAGCTGTTCTGTGGGGTATATAACAGCAGCTGTTATGTTTGCATTATTGTTGTTTTTAAACATAGTACAGGTAAAAACAGGAACTACTGGCTATTTTGTTGAGCCATTTTTTTAAAATGGTAGTTCTCTTGTGGAAATATTTTTAAGAAACCAATGGTGTGGCTTGCTTTAAAGATTCAAGAACATTACTGTACTACAGTATAATTTTTGATGACCTTATTTCAAAAATATTAGCTCTCTCAATAGGAGGAGAAACAGTACTGCTAAAAATATTGCTTCCTAAAAAAGTAAATTTTCTGAAAGTTTTTTTTATTTTGGACTTCACAAAAGTTTGCATACCAGACACATACACCCAAATTCTACATTTTCTATAGATGTAAGTGTTTCCTATGATCTTAACAGCTTCTTCACTTTAATAAAAAGAGTACTTTTCTGATATATCAAAATTCCTTCCAATATATTCCCATTAGAAGACAACTACTAGAAAAATCTTGTGTGAAAACTAAATAGTACACTTTTATAGCAATTTTTTATTACTTCTGACTGTGAAAACTCCCTTTTGAGTTTGTTGCCACTAACAGAGGATTCCACTTGATTGTTTCCTGAAAAAGAAATTTTCTTAGTGGAAGATGTAAAATAAACATCCAGAAAATAAAGTGATGGTAAACATCTTTGTTCCACCCCTAATAATATTACATACAGTCAAACTTCATGTTACAGGTGCAGACACATGTGATCATTTTCCCAAGCTTTTTGAAAACTGTTGCTACAAAGTGACATCACTTAATGCTATGCAATTGTAATTTCTCATGTGAAACTGTGCTTATGTGAAAGGATGTGTATACATATATACTCAGTGGATAAAACATTAGAGATACATACCTACCTAATAGTATGTTAGTCCTCCTCTAGCATGTATAACAGCCTGTAGGCACAGAGGGATAAACTCCACTAGATGCCAGAAAGGTTTCCAGAGGTAATGCCAGCCATGCGTGTTGTTGTCCACAACTCTGCCCGAGATGTTGGTCCAGGATCCATGGATCTGATGTTCCACTCTAAGGCATCCAAGAGAGCTTCCATAGATCTGGGCAGGCACTTTAGGGGCCATTGAATGGTCGGATGAGTCCTTAAGCCATGCCCGGGTGGTTGCAATCTGGTGAGATGGCACATTGTCTTGTTGAAACAGACCACCAGGGGCAGGATGCCTGAATGCCACCAAAGTGTGTAGGTGATCAGCCAGCAGGTGCTGGTAGTGTGCAGCAGTTGCGGGTGTCTTCAGACACTCTAAGAAACCATCCCATCAGATGGCTCCTCAAACCATCACTGCCTTGACACACAGCCAGCCTGACTGTGTGTCAAGGCAGTGATGACAGGAGCATTGCCTGATGCTAACAATGCCATACCAATTCCTTCCCATTTTCAGCTTGGTACAGCTGAAAACAGGATTCATCTGATCACATGATGCAGCCCCACTCTGTAGAGGTCTGTTTTTGGTGTTCCTGACACCAGGCAAGGCATAATGTCTGATGATGAGCAGTCAACCGTAGCACGTGAGTAGGGCGTTGGCTCTTGTAGCCTATGATACGCAGCACGTGCCATACCGTTTACTTGCTGATACTGTTTGGGCCTCCAACATTCAACCCGGATGCGATTTTTGTCCCAGTTACCAAACTATTGGTCTTTAAAAGCCTGGACAGCCTACAGCAACCCCCAGTTATGAGTGGCATGTTGTTGGCCACCGCTTACTCTCTGGACAGCGGCTGGTACCTCCATTTATGCTATACTCACAGTACAGCCTTGATACAGTTGCCCTTGGGAACCCTAGGGTTCTTACCACTTGGTTGATAGAATGACCTATATATGTCACACAGACAATGCATCCATGATCAAAGTGACTGTGATGATCATGTTTACCCGTATTCATCAATTATGATGCACTGTTTGGAAGCTCTGCTGTCTGCCTTTTTTTCCAAGATGCTTGTCAGCAGGTGATTTGCACTGAGAGTTGCTCTTCCCAGCTGCTCTAGCTGTTAATTGTTTCCTTTATTGTTTAAATATTGTCTCATAGCACCATTTGGTTTATAGGAGAGGTGTTTCAGTTTTTAAGTCTATTAATACTTTTTTTCACTTTCTTCTGTAATAATTTTTCTCTACAGATATGGAATTAATACCTATAAAAATCTTTGGCAATACGGATTTGATAGCTTATTCACGCAAAAAAAAAAATATATATATATATATATATATCTGTTTTAAACTGTGAAACACAATAACAGATCTATTGACAAGTCTTGTGTAGTGCTTTAGAATGGAGATTCAAGTTTCTGAAAGATCTGTTCAAGATGGTACTCACCTTTTATGATTTTATTTCTGTTTTAAGTTTGAAAGAAAAATAGTGAGTGTATGTGTACATGGAAATGTGGTTTCCTCATTTTTGTAATAGTGAATATCCTTTTACATGACTTTAAAAAAAAAAAAAAAAAACCCCAGCATAATACAGTGAAAGAGAGGGGTGAAATGAGATAAACTTTTAATTATGATAATTTAAACTTAAGTGGTTGTTTGGAAGTTAAAAATGATAATAAAGGGCTTACATTAAGCTATTAACTTTTCTAGGTTTGTTATTTGTCAAGTTACATATGGATAAATTCTCATTCATTACCAAATGGGTGTTTTATCAGTTACAAGTTTATTCATTAATTTTTGTTGTATTATTTTCAACATAGATTACCTAACTACAAATATTTTACATTGTATGCCAACTGCCTGTAATTATCTTACACTGCAGAATTTTGCATGAATTCACTCATGCTGTAACAGGTATGTAAAAACCAGAGCATTATAAAAATACCAAAGTTTAAGTCATAGGCAATATAAAAGAAAAGTCAGGATACAAACACAGCGTTTGAATTACCCAGTGGTCCGCTGGCCATTGGCTAGTAAAAATTCTATTGGACCACTGAAAATTTTATTTTACTGGTCCTGGTGGCCAGTAAGATTTTTTTTTGTTTTCAGTTTGTTTTGGAATTTGTAAGTTTATAAAGCATTGAACCATAGATTTCAAAGAATCCAGGTTTCACTATGGCAGTTATCAGATTTTTGAAATTCAGATATTCTCAAAAACTGAATATTGGAATTGCAAACCATACTTCAGCTGAAAAATTTGGACTGTAAGAAACCAAGTACCGACTCAAATTATTTGGATTAAGTCAGGCCACTTTTTTTGCCCAAATGGTGACTGAAGAGTATGGATGGGTCTTTTATATTGTTTCCCAACTGGAGATTGAAGAACCATTTATGCTCTGACTTTGTTAAATTGTATTTCTGTGCACATGGGAAAACCTGTTGCTTTTCACACTGAAGCAAGGAATTCCATGAAGGTGGCTTTGCAAAGTGCTTCATAATCAGTGCACTTATATGAAGTGCACTGGTAGTGCATAGTGCTTCATAGCAGTGTCCTTATAATCAAGGTACCATCCTGGATGTATGTGCATACAAAATGTATTAGTATTTGTGCCATTCTTGGATCAGTAAAAATTAATGAACTACCAACTTTTAGTATACACTGGTCAAGCGTTTTTTTTTTTTTTTTTTTTTTTTTTTCCTTTTCAAATTTCTACACTGCGTAGCATGTTTTGCATTTTATTTATTAGTAATATTTTCATGTGTAAACGGACGTACCCATTCTGTTCTAAATTTGTGATATACTGCTCCAATGAAAATGTTTTTTTTTTTTTTTTTTTTTTTTTGCATGGACCAGTGAGCATTTTGGCGGATTAGTGATTTGGAAATTTGAGTGGTCCGCTGGGCCTGTAGAAGATTTATTTCTAATTCTAACACTGCAAATAATTTTGAGTCCAACTACCTTTATTATACACTAAGTAAATCATGTGAAAATAATTTACAACTTGTTTCAATTAATGAAATTTTTCCGCGAGTATTTAATTTGTTTTACTTTCTTCTCACTTTTTGATACTATTCCATTCATACATGAGATTCTTCCGCGAATTCGCGGAATTCAGCTTTTTTCGGCATCATTTTGGTCATTCTCGAGGTCATTGCAAAAATGAAGAGAAATTTTTCAGGATTTTTTAGGGGGGGTCGTCGTTCTATAGAAAAATTAAAAAAAAAAGCGGAATTCCGCGATTCCGCTTTATTGTGGAGTAAAAGAAGTAAGCGCTTTCTATCTGAAAGCGTTGTTTTTGGAGCAGACGCGGGGGCAAGAAGAAATGTTTGAGGGTGGAGTCAGGAGCTCAATTCGTTTACTGCTGTCAACAATGGATGGGATGTCAGTCACTTGAGCATCGCAGCGCAAAGGGTGAAAGCTCCACCTACTTCGTGCATTAGGGAAACTACCGCAGCCCTTTCCGTGTCTTGCGGGAAATCGCCACTCTGCATTCTATCAGGGCCAAACTATCCGCTCGATTCTATCCGTGACGTCATCGCCAGAAACTCTCTCTTGTAATTTGCAAATGTACCCGAATACATTCCCGCTTTTCTGAGATCGTTCGAGAATCGAAGCTCTCGTGAATCCTCTTCCTACGGAGGATGCCAAAAAATATGGAATCTCCGTAATTATTACAGATTTCCCCGGGATTACGGGTGACTAACAAAAAAATTATGAATATTCAGATTTTCGCTGTTTTTAAGAAAGTTTTACTGATTTTGTAAATAATCGATGTAAAAGCCTCTGAACAAAGTTCATAACCAGCCTTTGAACAAAGTTCGTAACCCAGCCCTTTGTCTTTTTTTTTTTTTTTCTCAGGTGGTGGAATTTGTTTTGCTTGTTTCAAAGTGTGAACAAAAAAAAATGCCCGTCGTGCTTCTTTCGCCGTGGCCTGGGATTACGTCGACCTAAAGCATCTAAATAAAGTTTCTGACGCAGCTCTCTTTTCTTAAATTCGTTCTACCTCCCCCCCCCAGAAGAGAAAGAATTTGTTTTGCTTGTTTGAAAGCTAAGTGGAAAGGAAGAATGATGCCGCTCCAGGATTATGTAGTCCTGGCGGGCTTCTTTTGCTGTGATCCGGAATTACGTTGGTTCGGACGTGCTTCTTTTGCCGTGATCCGGAATTACGTTGGTTCGGACGTGCTTTCGCTGTTGCCCGGAATTGCGTCTACCCAATGCCTCTGAACCATGTTCGTGACGAACCTTTTTGGTTTTTTTTTCTAAGGAGGAGGAATGTGTTCTGCTTGTTTGAAAACTTAGTGGAAAGAAAGCACGGCGCCCGGCTAGGATAACGTCGGCCCGAAGCCGCTGAGCAAAGTTCGTGACTCAACTCTGTTTCTTTCCTTTCTTTTTTGTCTAAGGAAGAATGTGTTTTGCATGTTTGAAAGCTAAGTGGGGGGGGGGGGGCACTGCTTTGGGCCAGTATTATGTCGGGCCGAAGCCTCTAAAAAGTTCGTGATGCAGCTTTCCGGTTTTTTTCCCCCCATTTTTTCTTTTAAGAAGGAATTTGTTTTGCTTGTTTGAGTTTGAAAGCTAAGTGGAAAGAATGTGTCATGAGAGGCTCAAAAACAGGGTTAAAAACAAGAATTCGGCAGAGAAAATCACCCCACTTGCTTGACGTTGATGGAGATTCATGTCACCATATTCACAATGCAAGCAAAAAATTTTGCAAGCCATTTTATAAGGTTACATTGAGAAATACTTTATTGACTTCTTCAATGACTAAAAACTAAGCTGTGGATATATGTTTCTAATTCTTGCAAGTTTCTAATTGCTTGACTAAATTCACAAACTTTCCTAGACAAATACTTTTCACCTCAGGATTTAGCTAGTAAAGATTCACATGTAAGTTTTAAATCTGATTTTTTAAAATATTTCATTTTATTTTGTTCTTAAATCCCTACTTTTCTATTGTGAATATAATAATGTGCTTCACTTTAATATTTACTTACATAATTTACAGAAAATAATTCCATATGACTAGCGTACTCTTAAATATTGTATATATGCTGCATTTGAATTTGCTCACCGCGCGTTCGCGTGTCCCAATTTTCCACCCAGTTAAAAAGTTCAGCTTTTTTTGTCATCGGCCGGTCTCATGTATGTCTATTAGAATGTTCTATACTTATTGCTAGGTGTCTCGGATTTTAAGTAAAAATACTTCATGAAAATAATTGTCTATTTTGTTACAATATTGATACAGTAAAAAAATGTTTATTTAAAGAGAATATTGTCTATTATTTTTCAATTTTTTTATACATAAAGTAATCACCACTTTTTTAATAATAGGTATTTGCAAATTGCAAGCATATATTTTTCTTTTAGCATGCTGGAGAGCTTTTCCTACCTTTTTTATAAGAAAAATCAACATGCATTAATGTTCTTGAGGTAGGGTAATTGGTTCACTATGCTGACTAAGTGAGTTAGAGTTTCTGTAAAGATATATACTGTTTCCTGTTATCCCATCTGGTCAAATTGGAATACTGATTATAGGTACCACTGGAAAAAAACAACTTTTTATAGAAATTTAATAAAAAAAGTTGCATTAGTGGGATATTTATATAAATTAGTATCTTTTTGAGGTTGCTTATGATTTTCAGACTGATTTTTGTTGTGAGACTCAGCTGTTTCATGTTAGATCTAACTAAAGTTTCACTTTTTTTTTCTTTTCAGCTATGGATTTAAAAATTCCCGGATCCATTCTATCCAGAGGCTTTAAATTTCGATTGCCACGTACTGATGGCACTACTGCTGCAAAACACTTTGCCCCACGTAATATTCTCTTTTAATCTCTATCTCAGTAACATGTAATTATCCTCATTATTTATCTAAATTATTTTCATATTTGCATGTATCTAAAATTTTTGTTAAAAAAATTGAAAATGAAACAAATGGGTAAAATTTATAAAAAGCATTTCTTTGCATTAAAATCATACATGCGATTCTTCAGCGAATATGCAGAATTCGTTTTTTTTTTTTTTTTTTCTTTTTCTTTTTTTTGGGTCATTCTCGAGATCGATGCGGAACTGAAGAGAAATGGGGGCTGGGGTCGTCGTTTTCCATCTGGGGATGGTATTTCATCTTTCAAAACTCTCGAAAACTGAAGTTAAACGGAGTGGCGATTTTTTCCTGTAATCATTATTTCTTTTTTTCTCACAATGTTGCCTGTTCCTAATATTGTTATTAAATGTCATTTTATTGCATAAATCTTTGTATTTCAGCGTGAAACTGTGGATAACGATTTCCAAAAACCGAACTTAAGACGGCGCAAAGAGGCAAATATTCTTCCGTGGATTCAAAGAATTCCGCCATTTCCGTTATCATTTTGGGCATTTTCGAGATCAATGCACAACTGAACAGAAATTTGGGGGGGGAGTAATGGTGGGTAAGAGGGATTTGTTTTTCATTTGACGATGGGATTCTGTCTTACGAAACTTTTGAAAACGGAAGTTAGATGCAGGAAAGATTTCTCCCGTAATCTTTTTTCTTTTTTTCGTGATGTTCTTTCTGCCTAGTATTGTTCTTAAATATCCTTTTATTCCACAAATACTGCATTTCAACCTAAAAATGGGGGAAGAAGTTTCTGAAAACAGAAGTCGGTAGGAGCAAAGATTTCTCCCGAAATCGCATGGTTTTTTTTTTTTCCCCTTCCTGCGATGTTCTTACACTCCTGTGTTGTTCTTAAGTGTTACTTACTCCCTTATATGTCTGCACTTAAGCTTGATAAGGGGGGGGGACTTTCCAAAAACGGAAGTGACGGAGTTTGAAAATTTGTTAGAATTGATGCATGGTGTTCAAAAGTATTCATATTCTGAAAGTCACACCATTTATCTAAAGTAGCAAAAGCTTTTATTTCATGCGTTCGTGGTCCTCAGGCTGAAAGTTCTTTCAGCATAATGGATAAATTATTGTCATCTGAGGGAATAAAAGGGAAGGAGGAAAGAAAAGTGGTGAAGAAATGGGAAGGATGGGAAGGGAATTATAACAACAAAAGGAAAATCTAAGCAAAGATTGCTGTGTAGCTGAAGAGTCAACAAAAGACAAATATGGCCATGGAAATTGCTGAGAAAAAAGCAACACAAGAAAAAAATTGAGCTGATGTTCTAGCTGGTACAAAAAAAAAAAAAAAAAAAAAAAAAGATGTGTTTAAAGCAGTGTTTTTTAAAATCACTTTATTTTGTTTTAAATTCAGTAATTTTATATTGTGAATAGGTTGTAAGGTCCGGTGATGCGTAACATCACAGCCTCTCCTTGCCAAATGTCAACCCCGCCTTCTCGTGGTGCATCCTGTTCCCACTAAAGGGGCTCTGACGACCGCCAATAGCAATATAACTATACCATCGGGATTAGAAGAAATGCTATCCCACACTCACCAACCCGCTTGGCCAGCGTGGTGAGTTATGGCCAAACCCCTCCAAAATGACTTCACAACTTAAATCTTGGCCCTCAGTCTCCGGCAGCTGGAATGTACGTGGCCAAGGCAGGGGCCAGTGCGAGATGAAGGCAGAGGGTGCTAAGAATCCCCGGAGGACCGGACTAGGCTGCCATCTGATGCTGACCTTGGCTACGTATAATGGATGCTCCCTATCTTCTGATTCAAGGCTTCTTGAATATGAAGAGAAACTACAAAGGATCAAGTGGGACATCGTCGGGCTAAGTGAGGTAAGGAGAAAAGGAGAAGATCTCATTGAACTGAAAAGTGGACATCTCTTCTACTATCGTGGGACAGATACTGGAAGAACTAGTGGTGTTGGATTTATAATAAACAAGAAACTGAAGGATAAAGTTGTAGAAGTTGAAAGTTCCTCTGACAGAACTGCACGACTCGTTATCCAACTCTCGAGAAGATGCCAGGCTCAGATTATTCAAACTTATGCGCCAACCACAAGTCATCCTGAAGAAGAAATTGAAGAATTTTATGAGGAAATTCGTCATTTAAATAATAAAGGTGAGCAACACTTGAAGATAATTATGGGAGATTTCAATGCAAAAATAGGGCAGCAGCAACAGAATGAAACTTCAGTAGGTAAATTCGGTCACGGCAACAGAAACCAGCGTGGAAATACTCTCGTTGAGTTCGCAGAGGCAGAAGGGTTTTTCATCTTGAACTCCTTTTTCAAGAAAAAACCACACAGGAAATGGACATGGAGGCATCCAAATGGGACAACAAGTGAAATTGATTTTATTATGTGTAACAAAAAATTCTTCATAGTAGACTGCAGTGTGCTAAACAAGTTCAACACAGGTAGTGACCATATACTTGTGAGATGTAAGATTCACCTCAACACTAAACTCGAACGTAGCAAGCTCATAAGACAAACAAAATGTATTGACATAACCAACCTTAAAAAACACCATAATACCTTCAAGTTGGAACTGAAGAACAGATTCTCTGCTTTAGAAGGCCTAACATTGGAAGAAGTGGATATTTCTGAAGTTAACAGAAAAGTAACCAAAGCTCTTATGGAAACAGCAACAAAATTAGCTGGGTCTAAGAACAAGTTGCATGGGAACAAATTATCAGGAAAAACTTTCAGAAGACAAAAGTGATGTTCAATGCTTTTACAAAAAATGAAGTTTTATGGATTGATGGCGAAAAGTTGGAGATAACAGACACGTACGTTTATCTTGGACAGCAGATATCAAGTGAGGGTCACATTGATGAAGAAATTAATCAGCGTACAAAACTTGCCCGGAGAGCTTTTGATAGAAACAGCATAATTTTCAAGAGCAATATGCCATTGTGTCTTAAAAGAAAAGTGTTTGATCAATGCATCCTTCCAGTGCTTACGTATGGTGCAGAGACGTGGTCCTTAACTAAAAGAGACATACAAAGGCTGCAGACAACTCAAAAAAGCATGGAGAGGTGCATGCTTGGTGTAACCAGGAGAGATAAGAAGAGGAACTCGTGGATCCGAAAAATGACAAGAGTGGAAGACATCATGATCAGAGTTAAATCCCTGAAATGGCAATGGGCTGGACATACTGCCAGAAGGACAGACCATCGATGGACAGCCGAAATTTTAGATTGGATTCCAAGGGACAGGAAAAGACCCAGAAAAAGACCACATGGGAAATGGGTGGATGAAATTCGAAAGTATGCGGGAGTGACATGGAGGAGACTGGCACAAGACAGACCGTTGTGGAGGAAACTTGGGGAGACCTTCGTCCAGCAGTGGATTGATAATGGTTGACAATGATGATGATGATATTGTGAATACAGTGAACAATTTCATCTTGCTCGTGCTGCTTTATATTCACACTTTCTTGTCGATGTTCTGATTTGTTTCGTCCGAATAAAAAGTTCAGCTTTTTTGTTCCTTGGTCAGTCTCATGCATGTAAAATGCGATGTTTGCCATGTAATAATTAAATATTTCAAATGCTTTTGGCTTCTTATACCATTGGAATAGTCTGATTATTAATTTTTGGAAATGCTGAAATGTTTTTGTTTCTTCCTTTCTCTCCATTCCTAATAGTTCAGTATCTTTTTCCTAGCTTTCAGTAGTGCTAAGGAGGAATGTCCAAACAGCACATACAAGAAAGATGACGATGGATTTTCGGTTGTAATCGGTGATGGAAAGTTTGGCGCTGAACTGTGCTAATTTTATTATCTTGCGCCAAACTGCTACAAATTATGTAAAAATTTAATATTTGCACCCAGCTGCACCGAAACAGCAATCCACAGCAAAAACTGCCGAGCAAAGGGCGTTATCGCTTGTTGGGTGTCACCTTCCACACTGATGACACCTCTGCAGCTCGCATGACGGCTCTCGCGAGACATTTCTTTTTCAGCGAATATGTAGGGTGTCACCCTCCATGCCGATGATGTCTCTGTAGCTCATATGTCAGGGCTGGCGATCCAAAGCTAAGCTTTCACTGCTAAGTTGTGGCCTCTACTGCAGAAAAGAACAAAAAAAAAAAAAAAAAAGAAGTGCTTGGGTGAGTATGGGTGAAAAGTTATTCGAGTGGAAATGGTTAATTTAGATTAAAATGAAATGAAATGTAGCAGTGAAACAGCTGCGACAATAAAGAGAACGAAGTCAGATAAAACTTATCATCAAGTGTATCGTGATATACAAGTATATAGTAAAGTATAGTAAAGAATGGCCTTTTTATAAAGCATCTAATGTTTTGCAGAATCACGTTTTGTAAGCCATGTGGCTACGATTTTAGCCTACCCCATGGCAGCCGCGATGATTGTAGACGTAATTTGGAGAGCAAGGAGCACAATGATCATGTCAAGAGACTAAATGGAGATGTGAGTAAAATTGATGTAACCAAAAGAACTTCTGACAGTTTATAAAGAATCCTGGAAAAAATATCAAGAGCAGATTAGTGCTGGAAAAATGCAGCAAAATAAGCAAAAAAGAGAAGAAATTGAATATCCACTAGGTGATTTAAAATGGGAAGAAGCTGAAATTTTGCAACAGTTGGATTCCTCTCATACAATTATCTTCAGTTTTGCATCATTCTCGAGAATGATGCAAATAATGACCACAAAGTCAGAGTTTTTCTGAACTGCAAAAGAAACTTACGCCTAAAGTTCACAAGGAAATGTTTACTCCGTCAAACTTTCGTTATCGGAAATCATTGTCTACAGTTTCAAGCTGAAATACAAACATTTATGCAATAAATTGATATTTAATAACAATACTGGACAGAGGAAACTTCACGAGAAAAAGAAATTACGATTGCGGGACATTTTTTTTACTCTGTTTAATTTTCGTTTTTGGAAGTTCTGGAAAACGGAATACCATTCCCCAAGCGGAAAACGACCCCCTCCCCCACACACACTAATCTCCAAAAATAAAACATTATCTTCAGCTGTTTTTTTTTTTTTTCATCGATCTTGAGTCCGAAATGTAGCGAAAAAAGCAGAATTCCTCAAATCCGAAGAAGAATCTCATGCCTGATTTGTAACAGTCCGTGATATGCAAAATGAACTGCTCATGCTGCTGGCTACACATGGAAGCCGATTCACATGTCCATAAACTGATTATGTTCCTGACATGAACAATGTATTAGGTTGCAATTTTCAGAACTCTGAACGGTCAGTTTTGAACACTCCTATTTTTACGAAGGATATGTTTTTAAAGCGCGAATTTTGCGAGTGGTTCAAAAACGAACCCAAGATTTTATATTTATTTATATATTTTTTTAAAATATCGTAAGGCGGAAGACTCCATTTTAACAACTTAATTTTGGTGGGAGTTTAAAATTTTCTGCAGAAATCCCGCCCTAAATTTTAACCCCTGGTAATGGAAAAGTTGGGAATGTGCAAAAAGTGTTTTTCATAGTAAATGCTTTGCTAAGGAAAAATAATTTTTCAAATACTCTCCTGGAAGCAGAAATACTGAGAAAGAGGTTATTACATTTACACTCCTAACAGAAAATCTGCTCATTGTTTAAAGATAATGTTTCCTATCTTTATTGTAATGAATGGCACAGAGTAAAAAAAGAAATTCTCAAAAGGTCTTTTGGTAGTGCTGGTACAGCTGCAAACAGAACAGAAGTACACAAACATCACCAGCAACAGAACTGTGAACTATGAAAATTTCACAAGTACAAGCAATGTTCTACAAGGTAAATGGTATTTGGTTTAAAATAATTTTTTAAATTCAACATTTAGAAGCAGTTTTTTTTTCCCCTAGCAGGAAAATTGTGCATTATTTGGGGAAGGAAATACACACAAAATGTTTTAATAGTTAGTAGTATCTGACGGATTTTTTTTTCAATCAAGTTTTTCATCCAGCAGATATTACTGCAAATATGCTGTTGACAAAAACATGGACTTAAGCTTTCAAGTAGCACACTTATTCATTAAGAAAAATTTGAAATTGCATGCAAAATACTGTTTTGTTAAAATTGCAGTGCCATGAAGGACTGCTGGTATTAGCTTGAAATCTACAGGATATGTTCAACAGGTTGGGACATGCAGTTTCAGAGCAGCACCCTCTGAGCTGTTCTGTCTTTGGTATAAAGAGCTGGCTCAAACGATACGTTGCAGTTAGTAAAATTGCAGTGTCATGAATGACTGCTGGTATTAGCTTGAAACTTACAGGATATGTTCAACAGGTTGGGACATGCAAATGATTAAAATGTCAGTGAAAATGTGCTTCTGGTTTCAGAGCAGTGGCCTCTGAACTGCCTGGTCTTGGGTATAAAGAGCTGGCTCAAACAAGATGTTAGATGTTAAGAACCACCAATAAGTTGAAAGGGTTTTTGTTGTGTCTCACTTCGCCCATCACTGAAGATCACATTATAATCCCATGATGGACTTTGTGCGAGAAAAAATTGTTGGGATGAGAGAAAGCGGATTTTCCTACTGCGAAATTGCCACTCATACGGGATGAAACACCAGTACAGCTATGCAAACGTGGCTTCAGTGGACAAATGGGGCTCGGACGTACAGGAATCCAGGAAATGGACCACAAAATCTCACAACTTCACAGGATGGCAGACACCTCTACTGCAAACTGTGACTGATTGCACAGTGACATTCGTGGTGTTAGCGAAGCAGTGGAGCACTGTTACAGTTCAGGCTTTGTCCTCCAGCACAGTTCAATGTCATCTGCTTAGCAGAAAATTGGTCCCAGCAATCCATTGCTGTGAATTCCTTTGACCCTCAACCACAGATGCCTTAGGCTGCAATGGGGTCTCGAACAGAGACATTGGTGCACTGATTGGCAACAGATTGTGTTTCCTGATAGTCAAGATTCAGCTTGGTGCGCCATCACGGTCACATATGTATTGGAAGACATTGTGGTGAATGGCACCTTTTAGCATCGTACCTTCAGTTTTGCACTGATCTCAAGAATCCCAAATGATGGAAAAATCTGCAGAATTCCTTAGTGCCATGGTTTGGGGCTCCATTGGGATCAATTTGAAATCTTGCCTGATTAGAATTTAGGAAATCCCTCAATATCCAGCAATACATCAGGAATGATTTAGAGGCAGAGGTGATACCCTTTCTTCAGAGTTGTCCTGGTGCTATATATATTCCAGCAGGAGTGCTTAGCCACATGTGGCCCAAAATGTCCAAGACCTGTTTTGTGCAGGGCAGGTACCATTTCTTCTCTGGCATGCGCATTCACCGGATTTGCCCCTGATCGAATCTGGGACATGGTAGCTGAGCGACTGGCGTGCCAAGTGTCTCTGCCAGTCACCACAAATGAACTCTAATCTTGCATAGAAGCAACCTGGCAGGCTATTCCCCAGGATATCAAAACCTCTTCCATTCAGTGCCTGTGTACGGTAGGGTGGGCCGGATTTTTTTGTTGTTGTTTTTGAGGTTGAATTCGGAAGAGAGTAGAAAAGTTGCCTCTTACCTTCAAATGTATGCCTATATTTTTTATTCGAGGTCTTGAACCCTCTACCAAGCGTTAATTAATGACGAATATTATTGAAAATAAAATAAAGTCGTATTGCCATTTTCACATTATTGTTATACATATTAATCGCACAAATATACATAACTACATTTTATCAGTTCAACTATTATTTTAATGTTTTATATTTGAAATGCATCTTTTATCAGCTCTGTTAATAGGAGAAAGTGTGAACTACATCGCAATGGCGGAATCATACTGGTGTAGGCATTTTACCATTTATCAAGTGTGCCTGGAGTGTAGCAACAACCTGACCTTGAAAGATGCACGTGCCATATTTCCTTTATAGATCAGATCATATATAGAGGATTTTAGGAAGGCAGTGTCTGACCCAGGTCTTAAACAACCTTTAGAAATAGGAAGCTAGGGGATTTGGGCTGGAGTGCCCGATAGGAAAGCGACACAGAAACAAGGTAGAAAGGGGGAGGAAGACGCCCTTATTTATAGCTGGAGCACCAGGTCTGACAGCTTCGCGTGCCCATCTGACGCACAGTGAATATTTAGTGGTTCGAGTGTTCGTACCGGCCTGGGATCGAACCTGAGGTTTCTCCGTGGCAGTCTGGAACGTTGACCACCAGGCCATCCACGGCCGTTTCTCTTGTAGAAAAGTCAGGTTCATCTTATATAGGGCGCATCACCCCACCTTCAGGTACCGCTAAATGTATTGCTGAAAGTATTTTGAATTTTTTCAGTGAAAGAAAGCTAAGTCTAGGCCACCTGGTGGTAATAGATTGTGATGGCACAGCTTTCAATACTGGAAGCAAAAACGAAGTTATAGTTTGTCTTTAAATGAAATTAAATCATTCACTCCAATGGTTCATATGCCAACGAATTGTTTCCGAGACACATATTTCAATATTTAGATGGAGTTACAACAGGTCCAAATGAATATTTGGGAACAATCGGGACATCATTAGATAAATGCGAAAAGCTTCGAGTTGCAAACTTTATGGCTATTTCTTGTGATTTACCAAAAATCGACCTACAGGATTAAGTTCAGATCAAAGATTTTGGAAATTATGACAGGGCAGCCAGTTTTATCAGCTTTACAGATTGCAAGGTTCTTTTGATTCATTAGATTGCTGATTTCTTTGAGAAATGATGAAGAATACTTCAGAGGTTTATTTTCCACTTTTGCAAGATAGTGCTGCCTTGGCACTGAGGATTGGTTGAGCTTCTGGTTTAGTAGCATGGAGATCGTGGCTTTTAGAAAAGCCACGATCTCCATGCTAGAAGCAGCAGTTCATCGTACTAAACCAGAAGCTCAACCAATCCTCTGTGCCAAGGCAGCATTTTATCTTGCAAAAGTGGAAAATAAACCCCTGAAGTGTTCTTCATAATTTCTCAAAGAAATCAGCAATTTAATGAATGAAAAGAATCTTGCAATCTGTAAAGCTGATAAAACTGGCTGCCCTATCATTCTCTCCAAAACTGTTCTCAATTAAAAAGCTGAATTATTCCTCTCAACTTCAAATTGCAAGGTTCCAAAATCTGATACCACCCCCAAACTTAAAACTGCCGTTGAAAGACTAAACAAGAAACCCACTCTTACAACCTTTCTTGGAGATTTTACACCACTACCACACTTTCGAACTCCACGCTTATTCTTGCAGACCAAACTTCATTAAGCTGGTTTCCCTCTTCGACCACTCGTGGAATATACTTTCTCTCCCACCCATAACCTAGAAAGGAGGATTGTGGAAAAATGTAAACATCTCACCTCCAGCCATCCTTTGTCAATTTCCTCCACTAAAGAGTTCATTAGAAAACTCCCTTCTAGCATTGAACTCTCTGACAAAATGTTCACTCTGGATGTAATCTCTCTCTTCCCTTCAGTCCCCCTTTTCCATTCTCATATGCTGTTGGTACAATTGCTCAAAGAAAGCCATTCACTCTCAGGCCCACTAACAAAAGACCTGTATGACTGCCTTCGAATTCTGAGAGATCTTAATTGTTTCAAGCTCAACAACAAATACTACTGTCAGCAAGAAAGACTTCCGACGGATTCACCTCTCTTTCCACTCCTGGCTGAAGTTTTCATGCAACATATCGAAAAAAACATAGTCATGGAACACAATCTACAACCTTCCATTTGGCTTCGATATGTTGATGTTTTTCTAATTTGGCCACACAATAGAACTGACCTTGAATCTCTTCTGGAAAAAATTTCCTTGAAGTTTCCATCAATAAAATTCAGCATCAATGAAGAATCACTACAAGGCATTGACTTCTTGGATGTCCATCTGACAAGGCAAGGGAATCATCTCAACAGATCTGTCTACAGAAAACCCTCTGCAATAACAAACATAATCCCATTTTCATCCCACTCTCCCACTTCTCACAAATTTGTCGCCTTAAAAACTTATGTTAATAGTGCCAGGATTGTCTGCAACACTGAATCTTCCTTCAATGCAGAAATTGACACCATAAAGAAAATTGCTGAAGCCCATCAGTTCCCACTTTGTGCTACTGAAAAAATCCTGCAAAATTCCCATTTGAAAAATCTGTCTGCTCTCACACCAATACCAATGGAAAAACCACTATTCATTGGTTCCATACCTTTCCATGGATCCTTCTCTTATAACATGTGTAAACTCTTCAAAACTATGGGCAGCACTCTCACAGTAAAACCGAACCCTCCTGGAAATAAAGTCCTGCTTAAAGACTGGGATCCTGTCTCCCCTCGGGACACCCCTGGAGTTTATGTTATTCCCATTTCAACTTCCTCTGGTCTCTCAGTGTATATTGGAAGCACATACCAAAAATCCTCTAAGAAAATCCTCCAAATACATGGCATCAGTAAATAAATGAATACATCGCTCTTTTCACGTTCCAGAAACACATAGTAACCGAAAAAACAATTTTTCGGTTGCTATGTGTTTCTGGAACGTGAAAAGAGTGATGTATTTATTTATTTACAAGAATTAGTGAACACAAAAAAGATGTTTCCAATGGTCTTCCGAAGACAGCATTATCTGTACTAACTCTTGAAGACACCTCTGCAGTTCCCCTTTGGAAAGAGACAAAAAAATGTTGCCCCATTCATTCACCAACAAATCATCTCTGCTTTTCCAAGAAAGCATTTAAATTTTGTTCACCAAAAACTGCGATTCAGAGACCCCTCATAAAATCCCATTTATTTGGATTTCTCTCCTAAAATCTGGCAACAGTTCCAGCACACCAATTTCAAATTTTAGTTCTGGCAACCAGCTCATCCAGTTGATCACGGGTGATCAAAGCTGTATGATGACCGAAAGTTACTGCTAAACGAACCTTTTTACCATACGTGACTTTGTGTGCTTTCACTCAATTTCTATGTTTATGGTTATTGTTGCATGAAGCTTGAGTTTAAACCATGATATTGATCATATCAGCAAGAGTGTTTATCTCCTTTGGACTTGTTGGAATAAGTGGAATGTTCTCTTTCTACCAATCAAATAAGGAAGATAAGGATTTAAAGGACTTGTATCAAAAGTTCAAAACAGAAGTTCAGGAACAACAGAACAGTGACAATTTTTTAAAGGTGTGTATATATATAGCATGTATGTCAGCTACTACTTATGATATATTGGTGTATAAGGCGAGAAAAATGTCAACCCCGCCTTCTCGTGGTACATCCTGTTCCCACTAAAGGGGCTCTGACGACCGCCAATAGCGGTATAACTATACCATCGGGATTAGAGGAAATTCTATCCCACACTCACCAACCCGCTTGGCCAGCGTGGTGAGTTATGTTGCCAGTGCGAGATGAAGGCAGAGGGTGCTAAGAATCCCCGGAGGACCGGACTAGGCTGCCATCTGATGCTGACCTTGGCTACGTACAACGGACGCTCCCTATCTTCTGATTCAAGGCTTCTTGAATTGGAAGAGGAACTACAAAGGATCAAGTGTGACATCGTGGGGCTAAGTGAGGTAAGGAGAAAAGGAGAAGATCTCATCGAACTGAAAAGTGGACATCTCTTCTACTATCGTGGGACAGATACTGGCAGAACTAGTGGTGTTGGATTTATAATAAACAAGAAACTGAAGGATAAAGTTGTAGAAGTTGAAAGTTCCTCTGACAGAGCTGCACGACTCGTTATCCAACTCTCGAGAAGATACCAGGCTCAGATTATTCAAACTTATGCACCCACCACAAGTCATCCTGAAGAAGAAATTGAAGAATTTTATGAGGAAATTTGTCATCTAAATAATAAAGGTAAGCAGCACTTGAAAATAATTATGGGAGATTTCAATGCAAAAATAGAGCAACGGCAACAGAAACCAGCGTGGAAATACTCTCGTTGAGTTTGCAGAGGCAGAAGGGTTTTTCATCTTGAACTCCTTCTTCAAGAAAAAGCCACACAGGAAATGGACATGGAGACATCCAAATGGGACGACAAGTGAAATTGATTTTATTATGTGTAACAAAAAATTCGTCATAGAAGACTGCAGTGTGCTAAACAAGTTCAACACAGGTAGTGACCATAGATTGGTGAGATGTAAGATGCACCTCAACACCAAACTTGAATGTGGCAAGCTCATACGACAAACAAAATCTATTGACATAACCAACCTTAAAAAACACCATAATACCTTCAAGTTGGAACTGAAGAACAGGTTCTCTGCTTTAGAAAGCCTAACATCGGAAGAAGTGGACATCTCTGAAGTTAACAGAAAAGTAACCAAAGCTCTTATGGAAACAGCAACAAAATTAGCTGGGTCTAAGAACAAGTTGCATGTAAACAAATTATCAGGAAAAACGAAAATGTTGATGCAAAAAAGAAGAGAGATGAGGACAACTAAAGAAGATGTGACTTCCAAAGTGGAATATATAGAGCTATGCAAGACAGTAAGAAAAAGTATCACTGAAGACGTAAGAAAATTCAACTGTGAACTAGTGAGGAAAGCAATTGAAAACAACCAAAGCCTAAAGATAGCAAAGGGACATCTCAGTAAGGGAAGAAAACAGATTATGGCACTGAGAAAAGAAGATGGTTCTGTAACAAGAAATAGAGGCGAAATTTTGACAAGAGTGAAAGATTTCTACTCCAAATTATATGAAAGGGATGATACATGCACTCCAGACATCATGAAAGATACCAGTACCAGAGTTCTTCCAGTCCTTCCAGCAGAAGTTGCACATGCAATCAAGAACATGAAGCGGGGAAAAGCTCCAGGAGAAGATGGAATTACTGTAGACATCATACAAGAAGCAAGTGGAGAAATTGAAACAGTACTTGCCCAAATTTTCACTCGATGCCTTAATGAAGGAAAGATTCCTGAGGATTGGAACACCGCTGCAATGATCCTGCTACATAAGAAAGGTGACATTGAGGATCTCGGAAACTACAGACCTATCAGCCTCCTATCAGTAGTTTATAAAATCTTCACTAAAGTTCTTTCACACCGCTTGAAGGTAACACTGGACATGGCTCAACCGAGAGAACAAGCTGGATTCAGGAGTGGCTACAGCACAATAGATCATATCCACGTACTGAGAGAACTAATTGAAAGAGCGAGGGAATATGAACTTCCATTGTGCATGGCTTTTATCGATTATGAAAAAGCCTTTGATTCGGTGAAACCATCAGCAGTTACAATGGCTCTGAAAACCTGCGGTATTGAAGATGCATACATTAATATTATTAATAACATCTATGAAAATGCAAGTGCAAAGATTCGGCTGTTTGAAAATACAACGCACATAAAAATTGGAAAGGGAGTGAGACAAGGTGACACCATATCTCCGAAGCTCTTTAATGCCACATTGGAGAGTGTTTTTCAGTCGCTGAGCTGGGAAAACAAAGGGATAAAGATTAATGGAGATTATCTAACCCACCTTCGTTTTGCTGATGACATAGTCATTTTTGCAACTACCCCATCAGAGCTGCAGAGTATGATCCAGGAACTTGCTGACAAGAGTAAAGAAGTGGGATTAAAAATGAACTTTCAGAAGACAAAAGTGATGTTCAATGCTTTTACAAGAAATGAAGATTTATTGATTGATGGAGAAAAGCTGGAGATAACAGACACGTACGTTTATCTTGGACAGCAGATATCAAGTGAGGGTCACATTGATGAAGAAATTAATCGGCGTACAAAACTTGCCTGGAGAGCTTTTGGAAGAAACAGCATAATTTTCAAGAGCAATATGCCATTATGTCTTAAAAGAAAAGTGTTTGATCAATGCATCCTTCCAGTGCTTACGTATGGTGCAGAGACGTGGACCTTAACTAAAAGAGATATACAAAGACTGCAGACAACTCAAAGAAGCATGGAGAGGTGCATGCTTGGTGTAACCAGGAGAGATAAGAAGAGGAACTCGTGGATCCGAAAAATGACAAGAGTGGAAGACATCATGATCAGAGTTAAATCCCTGAAATGGCAATGGGCTGGACATACTGCCAGAAGGACAGATCATCGATGGACAGCCGAAATTTTAGATTGGATTCCAAGGGACAGGAAAAGACCCAGAAGAAGACCACATGGGAGATGGGTGGATGAAATTCGAAAGTATGCAGGGGTGACATGGAGGAGACTGGCACAAGACAGACCGTTGTGGAGGAAACTTGGGGAGACCTTCGTCCAGCAGTGGATTGATAATGGTTGACAATGATGATGATGATGAAGGCGAGAAACATTGGAGAACAAACACTCTTCAACCATTGCTGACAGAACACTAGCTGGTGGGGGCAGCGTTATGGTCTGGGGAATGTTTTCATGGCATTCCCTGGGTTCACTCATACCTGTGGAAGGCACTATGGACTGAAATCGTTATGAATCCATCCTTGCAGACCACGTACACCCATACATGCTGATTGTCTTCCCTGGGACGGATGGGATTTTCCAGCATGACATTGCGACGTGTCACACAGCTAGAAATGTCCACGAGTTGTTGGAAGAGCAGGATGAAGACTTCGAAGTATTTCCCTGGCCTCCTGATTCCCCAGTTTAAACCAGATTGAGCATCTGTGGGACCACCTCGATTATGTTGTTCGCTCTGTGGATCCTCCACCACGCACCCTCCAGCAGCTGTCAGATGCACTGCAGTCAGCATGGCTCTACATACCTATGATCACCTTCCAGCACCTAATTGTGTCACTCCCAGCCCATCTAGCTGCTGTCCACATTGCACACGGCGGTTAGTCTGGATATTAACTGGTGGTCACAATAATGTGACTGGACCATGTATAAGGTATTATTTGAATATACGTCTGTTTGTGTGATAAAATTTTTGGTATTATCTATTTTGTCATTGAGGTAGTTAGGCTGCCTTATTTAGTAATTATATTGGAAGTGTTCACCTTAACTCTACCTAGACATGTTCTTTAGAAAAGCATAAAAAATGTCAGATAACTGCATTTTATTTAGAAATTGTATTTATTACCTCCTGAATGTTGTAGACTTCATTACATATTGTGTTCAAGAATATTTGTTGCAAACACTATTTTTGACAATTTTATATTTATTCAGAAAATCCAAGGTGCAGAAATATTTCAAAACTTCGGACACATGACATAGATTTGTTTTTGTTTGGAGGTTTAACGACCACCGTGAGCAACTCATTAGACTATAAGCAGTCGCCCATCCCTAATTTAGGGCCACTTGTTCCAGGGAATGAAGAGAGCTACTGTCGTAAGACAAACATGGCATCCATGCCTCACTGGGATTCGAACCTGGACCCATCTCGGGTGAATGACCATAAGCTTCACTTAGACCACTGCACCACCGAGGAGGCCAAAGATTTTGTAATCGATTATTATTTTTGAAAATGGAATGTAAAACTGAAATTAATAAAAAAAAAAAGTCAAGGCATCATTCTGATGTTTCAATATGCTTTTAAAATACAACAAAGATTTGTCCATTTTCAAGTATTTTGATGTCTTAAAAAAAGCTCCTAAAGAATTTGAAATAAAAAAAATAAAAACTGATGGGTGCCAAAGAACTGATAATGGGATAATGTTATATGACAATTGTACTGTCTTCTGACACTAATATTATATTTTTGACTTTGAAGTTTCGAGATATGTAGCTTTCTAAAATGGCTAAATTTGCACCAAATTGGTTTTCAGAATGAATTTCTGGAAAACATCTTAGAGTTCCCTTAATTGTTTTGGTGTAATAATAACCTAGTTATGATGCTAAAACATTATTTGCATCAAAAGTTTGGCATCTGTCTGAAGTGTCCCAAATTTTAGCTTTAAATTCCTGAAAATTGCTCATAAAACCCCCGTTCGCGGGTCCTGCTTACTTCAACAATTTGCCAAGAAATTATTGCATCTAGATCTTAGTATTGGTACAATGTAAGCCAATAATGAAAGAAAAACCTTGGCACCTCTGAAGTTTTTCATAAATTAAATGTTCATTTTGCCATTTTTCGGTTACAGAACGAAAAAACTCCCTTTACTCACCTACGAAAATAGCTGCAACTCGGCAGTGGGGGAAAATTTTCAGAAATACTGCTTCACTTTTTATTATGAGACTACAGAGAACATCTAGTGTAAATTTCAGCAAAATCAAAAATATCAACTATCACAAGTGTACCTCGCTTACAAAAAATCGCTCTTAAAAATGTCAAGCAACAGTCACTGGTTGATTTGAATAGAATGACCCTATCCAGAAATGGAAGTTGATTATTATTCTCATACTCAGTTATTAATTCTATAGATGGGTATAGTTGGGTGAATTTGTTAATAAAATGTTGTAATACCTTCTTAGAGTGTCTCCAAAAAATTAATATATCATTGACGTACCCTTAGACATAGGTCTGGTATTTTTTCTGAATTATTATTTATCATTATTTTCCTTTCAATGTCCTGCAGTATAACTTTTGCCAGCAGTCCAGACAAAGGGAACCCCATAGAAGCTCCAGAATCTGTTTGTATATTATGTTGTATTGGAAGAAATTGTTGCAATACAACATCATAATATACAAGCAGATGTCTGGAGCTTCTATGTGATTCCCTTTGTCTGGACTGCTGGCTGAATTTATTCTGCAGGACATTGAAAGGAAAATAATGATAAATAATAATTCAGAAAAATACCACACCTATGTCTAAGATACGCCAACAATATATAAATTTTTTGGAGATACTCTAAGAAGGAATTACAAAATTTTATTAACAAATTCACCCAACTTATATGCATCTATAAAATTAACAACTGAGTATGAGAATAATAATCAACTTCCATTTCTGGATATCAAACTAATAAGGAACAATTCTAAGATTGAATATGAGGTATATGGAAAACCATCATATGTGCCATTGATAATCTCAAACAATTTGCATCATGCCTGGAGATATATTCTTCATGGCAGATTACTGAGTGGGCGGTAATCATTCTACAGTTATTAGGCTACTGCAGAAAGTAAAGGACTCTGGTGATATTGAAAATATGTTGCTAATGGTATTAAAAATATGCATCGCAGTGGGAGGCCCAGATCCACTACAAGCAGGCAGGATAGAGTGCTCAGA
Organism: Macrothele yani; assembly: GCA_039090855.1. Lineage (NCBI taxonomy): Eukaryota > Metazoa > Arthropoda > Arachnida > Araneae > Macrothelidae > Macrothele > Macrothele yani. Next base: position 96,125,954 of record CM077005.1, on the reverse strand, counting down.
AAGCTAAGGTTGGCAAACAGGAGGCTCAATTCACCTGAATTGCTTTAAAGATGGTGTGAAGTTACTGATGTTGCTGTTAGGAGGAGGTTGCTTTACTAGCTAGCATAAACTATTGTTAAATGCAAATCAAATACAGCATAGACTTCAGTGGGAAAAACAGCATGCTTCATGGACAACCAAGCAATGGGAAATGTTCTTTTCAGTGATGAATCAGAATTTTGCCTTAATGGGAATCAAAGTAGTGTCTATGTGAGGAGATTCAAGCATGAAGAATTCCATCCAAGTTGCTTAGTGACTACTGTTAAGTATCCGGTGTAGGTCATGGTTTGCAGCTGCATGTGTGCACGTGGCGTTGGGAACCTCCATGTTGCTGATGGTATGGTAAATGCCCAGAAATACATCTGGATATTAGAAAACAAGATGCTATTATCATCTAGAAGACTTTGTGATGGCAATTTTATTTTTCAAGATGACACTGCTCCTATCATTATGCTAAAGTAGTGAGAAAAAGTGTTTTCAGGAAAAAACTTTCAGCATCTTGATTGGCTACTATAGTCACCAGACTTAAACCCAATCAAAAATTTGTGGTTCAAAGTGTTGCATGAACATCAAAAAAGGAGCCAACAACCAACATTTAACACATTGACGATGTAATTTAAATTTAGAATTGTATGTTCAACCCAGTCTTTCAGAAAACCTCGTTCACAGTGTGCCAGCAAGATGCAAAGTTGTGATTAAAGATTAAGGCTGGGCAGCAAAATATTAGGTACAATTTATAATTTTGCTTCATTATACTTCTGTATTTAAATATTATTTCATTCCTTATAAATTACAAAAACGATTTATTGCTGCAAACCTAAGTATTGGATAAATGATCCTTTTCATAATAATTTCGACTTGGTTATGATTTTTGTAGTCTACCTTAACACAAGTAGCTCCAGGAAAAGCTAAGACATTTTTGAAATCTCCGTTAAATTTCGATTCTTAATGACATATAAATGATGAAATAACTATGAAAATTAGTTAAACAAAGAGGTAAACTCAAAAATTCTTGATTTTTGCATATGATGCAGTACTTTTGCACACCACTGTATGTGCAGAATATTTTCTCCTATCCATTGCAGAAATATTTTTCAAATAGGACTTTTAACTTTTAAAAGCAGAGATATTGGGGAAATTACAAGTTAACTTTGCATCCTAAAGGCAAACGTGTGCAATACTTAAAGAAACCATTTCCAAAATTATTTTTGTTATAAATGGCATCGAAAGGAAGAAATAATTTTTTTAAATCTGATATTTAGAAGCAAATAAAAGGGTTTTACTAAAAGTAATGCAAAAGTGGACATAGCTTTTTTATTAACTGACAGAGGTCATTCAAATTGCACATGTTGGTAGAGTAACTCTTCCTTTATAGTAACCCTTCTTCTTCATTGCAGGTAAATAATGGGTTTCAAGCAGAAGCAACGTGCGGTCATTCAGTTCTTGACAAAGGAAGAGTGCAGTCTGTCCGATATCCACAGAAGGCTACAGAATGTTTATGGAGATGACACCATTGACAAGAGCAATGTGCACAGACGGATGAAAAAAATGAAAGAAGGGGGAAACCAGCATTGAAGACAAACCACACAGTGGGAGACCATCATCTGTGACCACTGACATGAATCATCAGTGAGTGGATGAATTGATTCATGCAGAGAGACAAGTCACAATCCATGAGCTTGTTGCACAACTGGACTGTGGTCACAATGCCATAAAAAAGATGGTGGAAGACTTAGGGTATCAGAAAGTGTGTGCAGAGTGGGTACCTTGGCAGTTGACACCTAATTCGAAGGAGAGAAGGGTGGAAATCTGCTGGAAGCGTTTGAAGCCAATGAAGACCTGTTTTTTTTTTTCCAATCTGGTGATAGGGGATGAAACGTAGGCGTATCTTTATGATCCAGAAATGATGCATCAATCTATGGAATGGTGTCGTACCTCTTCACCAAAGCCTAAGAAGTTCAAGAGCCAGCAGTCAACAGAGAAAGTCATAGTGGCTGTTTTTTTTTGCGATGACAGGGGTGTTCATTCTCCTTGATTTTCTGGAACGTGGCCGTACCGTGACCAGCGAGCGGTACATTGAGACACTGAAGAAGCTTAGAGAAGCCATAAGGAGGAAGAGACCGAACAAGAATCTGAAAAGGATCTGCATTCACCATGACAATGCGAGAGCACATGCATCTTTGGCAACAAAGCAGACGATCAGCAAATTAGGATGGTCGGTGGTCCCCTATCCACTGTACAACCCAGATCTGGCACCTTAAATTGTTCACTCCTATGAAGGACAGTCTCCGGGGACAATGATTTTTTTTGGAAATTCTAAGTAGGTTCGCACATTGATCTCAAATGATGGATTCAACAAACGAAAGAGAATTCTTGAACTCGCAGAACTAATGGTTGAAAGCATAAAGAGTACTTACCACCTTTAAATAGATAATCCATTATCTTTAATCAAATGAAAATATTCACAACACATCACTGAAACATCTAAAAACACACGCTATCTAATTTTATATTGGTTTTTGGAACAACATCACAACCGCAGTACGTTCACACATAACTCCATTGTTTTTGTTTTCGGTTCTCACGGAAACAGCTTTTCTCTTCTCACTTCGAAAGTCAGGCAAACACTTCACTTCTTCTTGCATTAGAGTGAGAATAAGAGTTTTCTTTATTTTATTTACAAATAAGTTCACTTAACGAAGCAACACCATATATTGTTTTTTGTTTTGTTTGTGTGGAACTTTGAACGGACACATAGCACTCTTTCCAACAAACTTCCACTTGTCCAGGACAGGTCTGCACTATGAGACCTAGGGATGTTCTTAATTTTTCAAATTGTGGTCTGGCCAATGGCTTTGTCAGGATGTCTGCTACCATTTGGTCAGTTCTGCAATAATCCAACTTGAGAATTGTACCCTGTAGATCTCGTGTGAATTGGTATCGCACCATGACGTGTTTTGATCTTGCGTTTATCTTTTCACCTTGGATTAAACGTATGGTGGATTTATTATCTTGAAATATTACTGTCTCATTTTGTTGTTAACATTATAAGTCTTTGAGTAGTTCCCTTAGCCAGATAAGTTCTTTGCTGCTCTCCGGTGTAGCGATAAATTCAGCTTCTGTTGTTGACAACGCTGTCGTTGATTGTTTACGACTTGCCCAGGATATTGCACTATTTCCCAATATGTAAACAAATCCTGATGTGGATTTCGAGTCAACTCTATCACCTGCCCAGTCAGAGTTTGCATATCCTTTGAGGATGAGTGGACTTTCAGCACTTAATTTTAGTTTCAAATCAATAATTGCCTTTAAATAATGAATTAACTTCATCAAGGCTTTCCAATCTTCTATGTTAGACTTTTCTACTCAATATTCCTATAGCATTGGAAATATCTGGTCTTGTCACAGTTGAGAGGTACATGATCGCTCCCACTATTTCTCTATAACATCCATTTTCATTAATGTATCCTGGTTCTTGTATGCCTTTTCCATAGTTAGTGCTTATTGGTGTTTTACTTTCTTTGTTAGGTTCAGTATCATGATTCTGAATAATTTCCATGATCTTGTTTCTTTGGTTAAAAAGGAAACTTCAGTCTTCTTCTCTTTCTACTTGTATACCAAGATAATATGTAACTCAGCCAAAATCTTTTATTTCGTACTGGTTTTTCAGCAGTTTTGTAATCCTTGCAATTTCTTCTTGGCTGTTTGATGCTATTAATATATTGTCTACATAAATAGCCAAAAATGTTTGTTTATCCTTATTCTTCAATGATAGTAAGCATGGATCTGCTGTACTCTGAATAAAACCTATGTTGCATAAAAAATTTATAATTGTTTTATTCCAATTTCTTGCACTTTGTTTTAAACCATAGGTACTCTTTTTCAATGTACACACTTGGTTTTGTTTACCTGATTCTTCAAATCCTTCTGGTTGAACCATATATACATCTTCTTCCAATTTTCCATGAAGAAATGCTGTCTTTATGTCCAAATGATGAACTTTTAGCTTCTTGTTTGCTGGCACTGTCAAAAGAGTTCTTAAGGTTGTGTATTTAACTACTTGTGAAAATGTATCTTCAAAATCTATTCCTGGTTGTTGAGTGCATCCCTTTGCAACTAATCTTGCCTTATACATTTCTATATTACCATTAGCATTTATATTTTCTTTTAAATATCCATTTGTTCTTGATTGGTCTTTTTCCTTTAGGTAAATCTACCAAAGTCCATGTATCGTTCTTTCTCATTGCTCTTAATTCTTCATTTGTTGAATTCAGCTATTTATCCTTTTCTGAATTTTCCATTTCTTGAATCTCTTCCAAATTTTGTGGATCTTTTCTATGTAGAGTCTTTGCTATATATGCAAGTCTTTCTGGTGGTTGACCTTTATTTTCTCTTGGTGATTGCCTTGGTTGTTTTTCAGATTCATCTTTTTCTTCTCCATTAACTATACTTCCTGATGAATTTCTTCTATTTTCAATTAGAATTTCTTGATTACTTTCAATTTTCTTCTCATGTTATCTACAAAATGTTTCTACACTTTTTCTTTCATCAAATTTTACTGTTCTGGTTTTGACCAGCTCATTTGTTTCTGGAATGAGGACTCTATATCCTCGAGATCTTTCATCATAGCCCATTAGAATTCCTTCTTGAGCTCTATTTCCCAGTTTTCTCCTTTTTTGTTTTGGTATGTATGCATAGGCCTTTGACCCAAATACCTTGATGTGACCTAAATATGGAATGTATCCTTTCCACATTTCAAAGGGTGACTTCCCTGTTGCTTTTGTAGGAACTCTATTCTGTATATATGTAGCAGTTGATACAGCTTCTGCCCAATATTTATCATCTATTTCAGCATCTAGAAGCATAGCTTTTGTCATTTCTTTTAAGCTTCTATTTTTGCATTCCACAATGCCATTCATTTGAGGTGAATATGGAATAGTGGTTTTATGCTCTAGTCCCTGTTGTGTTAAATAACTTTCACATTTTGCTCCACAATACTCTCCTCCATTATCTGTTCTTACACTTTTGGGTTTCTCATCAAATTTAGTTTGAACTGAGGCTACATATTCCTTAAATTTTATCACTGCTTCATCTTTATTTTTTAGCAAATAAGTGTATGTGTATCTAGAATTGTCATCTATAAAAGTAATGAAATATTTGTATCCACTTGGACTGGCTTTACTCATTGGACCACATATATATTTATGTACCAATTCTAGTATTCCCTTTGTTTTGTAAGTGTTCTGTTTTGAGAATGGTTTTTGTGTGAGCTTACCCTTTATGCATATCTCACAGTTCTCTTACTTTTTACAAATTGATAAAACAATGCCTCTAGCTAATTCATTTTTCTCCATTTGCTCTATCATCTGTATATCTCTATGTCATAATCTTCTATGCCATAAGTTTAAGCAATTTTTCTCCTCACATTTTGCAATTAAATTAGCCTTTTCATTTATAGCCTGTAATTTATACAAATTGTTTGAGTTGTCTACTATACCTGTTGCTACAATAATTTCTCCACATTTTATTATGCACTGTCTATCTTTAAACGATACTTCATATCCTTTTTCTGTATTCTTTCTAACTGACAAATTCGTTTCCAATTTAGGAACATATAAATACATCCTTTATATCTAATTTTCTAATTGTATCTTTTTCAGCTTTACAACTTAGGAAAATATTTCCTATTTTTTCTGACTTTATTTGAGGCCATCAGCTGTAGTGATCAATTGTGATTTATCATTAAAAAGCTCTTTAAACAATGCTACATTGTTAGACATGTGTACTGTGGCTCCACTATCGATTGTCCAATTTTCAGAGTTTTCGTTATGTAATGACTTTGAAATAAAAAAGGAAAATACAATTTTTTCACTAGAAACAATTTCCTTTTCTTCTGGTTTTATTGTTGCTGTCTTCACTAAGTTGTGAGATTGGTTAGATGTGGATTGACCTTTGTGAAACCTTTTCTCTATGTTTCCCTTATTTTTATCTCATTCCCTTTTGAAATGCCAACATTCGTTTTTGGTATGATTCTTTTTGTTACAGTATGTACAAAACATACTTGGTTTTATGTTGCAGTTTTTATCTCCAAAACTAGTTTTTAACACTGTTGTATTTGCATTTGAATTATTTGTGCTTGTTTGTGAATTTTCTCTCTGTCTATTGTACTCGTCAAGTACTTTACATTTTATGAATTCAAAATTTAGATCATCTTGATCTCTAGTTTCAAGTGCAACAATTAAGTTCTCATAAGGACTTGGCAAACTATTAAGTAAAATTGCACCTAAGTGGGTGTCTGGTATTTTCTCTCCTTGTGTGCGTAATTTTTGAACCATTTTCATCATTATATTTATGTGTTCTTGCATTGTAGTGCCATCATCATGATAACGCAAACTATACAGTTTTCTAAGCAAGTGGATTTTATTACTTAAACTTCCTCTTTTTCATATACTGCCTTTAAAGCGTTCCACATCTCATTACTTGTTTGTTTATCTAACACATGAATAATTTGATCGTCATTGATACAGAGTGTTATTGTGGCTAATGCCTGTGAATCTTGATTGATCCATGCCTCGCTTTTTTCAGTGGGAATCGGTTCTGTATCTTCCACAAGTTATCTTTAATAAGTAGCATTTGCATTTTGAATTTCCATGTCTGATAATTATAATTATCCAGCTTTGCAATGCTTACATTATTGCCAATGAACGATGCCATTACTCAGTTTACTCTATTTCAGTAGCTTAACAATTTAGTTACTTTTCATTTGCTAACTGCATATTTACGTGGTAGTACGTTCACTATAATCAGAAAAATCATCCATTCTTTTTGTCTATTGATAGCAGCATATATGAGATACTCAGTCTCATAATAATATTGTTAGAAATTCTAAGTAGGTTCACGCGTTGATCTCAAATGACGGATTCAACAAATGAAAGAGAATTCTTGAACTCACAGAACAAATGGTTGAAAGCATAAAGAGTACTTACCACCTTTAAATAGATAATCCATTATCTTAAATCAAATGAATATATTCACAACACATCACTGAAACACTGAAACATCTAAAAACACACACTATATAATTGTATATTGGTTTTTTGAACATCACAAATGCAGTACGTTCACACATAACTCCATTGTTTTTGTTTTTGGTTCTCACGGGAACAGCTTTTCTCTTCTCAGGTCGAAGGTCAGGCAAGCACTTCACTTCTTCTTGCATTAGAGTGAGAATGAGAATTTTCCTTATTTTATTTACAAATAAGTTCGCTTAAAGCAGCAACGCTGTCTATTGTTTTTTTTGTTTGTGTGGAACTTTGAACGGACACATAGCACTCTTTCCAACAGATTTGATGGCACAGATGAGGTGAAAGTGGCTGTGAAGAAGTGGGTGCAACAGTCCACACCTGAATTTTTTCAAAGAGGATTCTAGAGTTGGGTTCAAGACTGTTAAGTAGTTCCTTTGTATAGAGGAACAGTTATTCTACCAACACCACAATTTAAATGACCTCTATCAGTTAATAAAAACATGCCCACTTTTGCATTACTTTTGGTACAACCCTCGTATGTGAAATAAAATGTATTTTGAATTTGATAACATCTGCATTTATACCTCTTAGTGGCAAAGTGATGCATTGGAAATTTTTTTTTTTTCTGAATTCTGCAGTTTTTGTGATCATGTGGGATTCTTGAGATCGGCGCAAAACTAAAGAGAGTTTCCCAGTGATTAGTTGGAGGGAGGGGGTCATTTTTCTGTCTGAAGACATTAAATCTTTCAAAACTTTGAAAAAGCAGAAGTTAAACAGTGTGGATTTCATCCGTAACCTATTTTTGGTTTGTTTTATTTTTCAATGTTATTGATGCCCAGTATTGTTGTTAGATATAATTTTATTCCATAAATATTTGTATTTCATCTAGAAAGTGGAGGGAAATTTCCCAAAAATGAAAGTTAAACGGTGTGAGGATATTGTAATATTTTTTCTGACGATGTTTCTTCTGTCCAGTATTGTTAAAATTATTTTGTTCCATAAATGTTTGTATTTCAGCTTGAAATTAAAAAACAACGACGACAACTTGGAAATGGAATCAGACGGAGCAAAGATTTCTCCCATAATCTTAACATTTTCCAAGCAATGTTCTCACTGCCCTGTGTTAATGTTAAATGTTTTCCCCAATAAATGTTTGCATTTAAGCTTAATAAGGGAGGACAATTTTTTTATCAAAAATGGAAGTAACAAAGTTGCAAAAATTTGTAACTGATGCATGGTGTTTGATTCTTCTCCAAGTTACACCCTTATTAAAAATAGTGAAAGCTATGTTATCTTCCATTAACAGATGTGCCAACTCTCTGGATTTAGGCGGGGGACTTTCAATTTTCAGCCATTCCTCCTGCCCTCCAGATAAATGTCAAATTCTCCCAATTTTCGCCGATAAATCGCAGTTACATTGGTCGAAATTCCATCAACCACCGCCTTGGATCGACGCACAAGAAAAAGATTTTGAACCGCATGTGAAATCTTTTTCTTTCTGCGTCGATGCAAGATGGCATTTACAGTCATCCACAGGCGCCGACTTCGTGGGTTCAAGACACTTTTTGAACCCCCAATGTTTCTGTTGTGGGTTCCTCGAACCCCTAATATTTTTGCTCGTATTCCGTGGGAAAAATACACGTACGCATACGTACAGAAATTTTGTTTTTCATTATTAATTCTTCAAGCTTTTTATTTTTTATTCCCCGTTTACTATATATAGAAAGTGTGTATAGAAACTTACCCATCAGACTGTTTATTATGCTCCAAAAAATAATTAGCATTTGTTCGTGTTCATCGAATTTGACATGACAGACCGTTGCTTAAGAGCATTTAAAACTGCCTCCTTTATAAAAGAAAATTCTTCTGTTTGTCTGGATTCCCACAAAATACAAAAGTCTAGCTCTACGTTAGGAGACGAGTACCTGTTCGAGGTCATAGTGATAAAGGCGGAAATATGCTGTACAGTCAGTTGACCCACCCTATCTTCGGGCAGTCCGGGACCAAGGAGGTTTAAAGAGAGGGAAGATGGCATCAGCAGCCACTGGTGAAGCCAAATCTGATCATCTGGTTTCTTGCGCCCTCTGGGCGAGGAAGGTTCAGTGAAGTGACGTCACTTACTGAAGACCTGTGCTGGAGCACAGGTTGATAGTGGCCGTCTCTTACTCTCTGCAGCAGCCTCTGAAGGTCAACAAAGCTCCCACAGCTTTTGCAAGGCCGTGATTGGTTAATACGCAATATACACTTCCGGTCGATGATGCATAATTTTCTTTAATATTTTTAGAAAATACTAAACAGTATTTCTGTAACTTTTTGCAAATTTTTAGTTATGTGCATGTACATTTCGGTCTCATTTTTTCCTGACTGTACATGCTGCATAAGTGCCTCTAAAACCCCTTCAAAGTCAACGATTTCCCCATAAAAAAGTACAGAAGCTGCCTAAGTTGAGCATACTGGACATACACAGCTGATACGGAGCAGAGCCCACGGAAAACGCAGGGGTGCGGATGATGCCATGTCCTTTCCCTTCTAACCTCCTATTTTAACTCAGAAATCATTTGAAGAAAGAAATTGTTGGCGTTTTAAAAATTGGTATAAAAAATCTTAAAATAAATTTTACATGTTTTTGTTACTTTTAAAAGACAATTGAATTGGAAATTCACACAGTATCTGTGTATTGTATATAATAATGTCGCACCTACAAAAAAAAAAAAAAAAGACAAATAATTATTTAGAGAAAAAAATATTCTGTAATTAAGAATAATTTGCTTCATTTTAGCATTTCAGGTGTCTTAGTGTGCCAAATAATCTGACAATGAAATTTAAATTAGACTTAAATACTTTGAAAAATGCATGGGCAATTCATTTAAAAATTTCCGGAACCCCCAATAATTTTTCAAGTCGTTGCCTATGCAGTCATCAGTATCGTACTTTTCCTTCCCTCATATCTGCAAAAACAAAGCCACCCCCGGTGGCACAGTGGTCCATTTTATGTTGCTTCAAAACAATGCTTTTGTGAACATCTGTGCGTTCTCCCGATGGTTTCTTCCTTCCGCTGGTTACAAACACACTCGCGCGCCAGCTGTGACCTACTTATCTTCTCACGTCTCCCCGCTCTTAGCTGCGAGCTCTGTTTATGTTTTCTTCCGAGTTTTGCGGAGTGCTTTTCAGTTTTGCTTTACTGTTGAGATTTTTATTTCTTCTTTTGCACCATGTTTGTCTGTTTTCCCTTCCTTGTCGCATTTGGCAGAAGATTAATGTGCTCCTTTGTTCATCTCTAATTGTGAATCTGTTATTGTTAGCTTTAATTGTTTTATCTTCCATTGTAGCATTTTGTGTACACTTAGTTTGTGAATTTTTTTTTTCTCATTCGTTTCGCTTACTTTTTGCGGGAGATTTTTCCTTTTGCATTTCACCACTTTCGCGGTTTTTAATGTTTTATTTTATATCATATCTTTGGCAATTTGGTTCTTTACATATTAGCTGTTATTGTCTTTGCTGCATAATAAAGTTGTGAAACTGAGCGCAGGCTTCCGACAAATTGTCCGAGATGGGTCCGGGTTCGAATCGCAGTGGGGCATGGATGCTGTATTTGTCTTATGGCACTGGCTCTCTCCCTTTCCTGGAACCAGTGGCCCTAAATTAGGGATGGGCGACTGCTTATCGCCCACTGAGGTGCTCACTGTAGTCGTTAAACCTCCAACCAAGAAGAAAGTTTGACACTTTCACATTTGTTTTGACAGATACCTCTGTCTCTCTCTCTATTCCAACACTGGAAAAACTGCTGACAGTTAAGTCCAGAATGAAAGAAAAATGCTTCGAACAAAACTTTTGTAGATCTTTGTTAAAGAGAGCTAAATTGGCTACTGCACATTCACTAAATAAGGATGAAGATTAATTATGATTAAATAATGTATCAAAAATTAAGTACATATCTTGTATTAATTATTAATGTTAATAATTGTATCTGGTTGACAACTATTTTCACTATACTTTTTATTTTGCGTATAAACATACAGTCTGCATTTAGAATAACTTTTTAAACATTAAAAATGCTATGTACCAATAATACTACTACTGGAAAATTGCTCCTGCATCTGAAAAATGTTGTTAAAAAATAGCACTCATGTGATTTTATGAGCTGTAAAAATCTCCTGATTTTTAGATTTTAAAGGTTGGCTCATCTGCATTAATGGTTCTCAGGCTGAGATTTCTTTCAGCATGATCGCTAAAATTGTCATCTGAGAGAGAGAAAAGGGAAAGATGTCAGCAGAAATAAAACTTTAGTATTGAATGCTGTGCAGCTGCAAAATATGACTGTGAATCTTGCTAAGAAGAAAGCAAGGCTTGCGCACAAGAGAAAACTTGAACTGATGTTCTAGTAAGAATAACAACAAAGCAAGATAAAAAACAAAACCCAACTGTGTTTGAAGTAATGCCTTTTAAAATCATTCTGTTTTGCTTTGAATTCAGTAATTTTGTGTTGTGAATACAATGATGTGCACCAGTTTAATGTACACTTAAATAAATTACAGTGAGCAATTTTGTTTTTCCCAGGGTGCATTATTTTCTCTTTTTTCCAATCGTTCTGATTTTTCACCTGATTAAAAAGTTCAGCTTTATTTGTTGCTTATCAGTCTCATGTACAGAGGGCGAGTTAAAAGTTTTGCAATATTTGGATCACTTTGTCTTTATACGTTCCTTTACAATGAAAGTTGTCTAGCATTCAAAGTTATAGGCCACAGTGTTGCCCCGTCTTTAGCCATCCGTCTGCCAGTTCTTCAATTTCGTGGCAGTACCAGTTCTTATACTTTGAGGTGAAGAACTCCTTCATCCCAGCTGCCACCTCCTCCTGGTTGTTGAAGTGCTGCCCACAAATTAAGTGGGCCATGGACCGGAATAAGTAATAGTCACACGGGGTAAGGTCTGGACTATATGCTGGATGTGGCATCAGTTCGATGCCCTCTAGTTGCTGGAGTTTTGCCCAGGTCGTTTGCCGGTATGAGGCCAAGCTTTGTCCTGCTGTAGGAGAGTGAGGTTTCTGTTCACCACTGCCGGGTACTTCTCCAAAATGGCATACATCTGCTCCAGCTGTTCAGAGTAGAGGTTAGCGTTGATGGTCAGACCGTCTGGTACAAATTCGTAATGGATTATCCCCTCGAAATTCCACCAGATGCAGAGTATCTATTGCTTTGTGCTTAAAACACCCACAGTTGGCAAAAGTTTTAGGAAGCTGGCTCGAGCTCAAAAACTGCCATTGTGTTAGGATTACAGAAATAGACCCGCTTTTCATTGCATGTAACAATTCTCTTGGTAAAACGTACATTATGCGGGTTTTCTAGGAGTTTCGTGCACGCTTTCACTCTGCGGTTTGCTTCAGCTGGCGTCAGTTCATGAGGGACAATGCGGCAGCTTCTGCAGACCTTGCCGAGGTCCTGAAGTTGATGAACCACAGTGATCTGTGATATGCCTAGCTCGCCTGATAATCTCCGAGCTCTGGTTGTCGAATTTGCCTCTACAGCCTGGTGCACAGTCTCCAAATCCACGGTTTGCGGCCTACCTGACCTTGGTGGATCGTCGAGGTTTCTGTCACCTGAGCGGAATTTCTTGAACCACCAGGTTGTGGTTCTATGGTCCACAGAACCTTTCCCTTTTGCATGAAAAATGTTTTGTGTTGCTTGAGAAGCGTTATGGCTGAGTTGAAACTCACAAAGCAAGCCGATTGTGGCTTTTAGGCATCCCAACCACAGACGAAACGATGACATGCAATGCTGTTCACAGCAATGACTACCACTTTATATCCCTTTCGACTGACTGCAGTGCGTGACTTGAACTAGTTTAAGCATGTGACATACTCGCCGCAGCACATGCATTTTTGCAAATATTGCAAAACTTTCAACTCACTCTCTGTATGGTAGTTATGGGGATATTGTATCCACAGACAGACAAGCAAATGGACAAAGTGGTACTACAAGCACATACTTTTTTTTTATTTTTTACAAAAGACTTGCTAAAAAAAAGTGTGCAAAATATGTGCTTTCTTTCCTGAAATGGAGATTTAACCCTTTAAGTGGCAGGAACGAGTTAACTCGGGTTATCAAAATGAGCTGAAGTCATATCAGATGAATATATTCGCTGTCTAAGAAGTGGGGAAAATGTGGCTAGAACGAATTCATTCGGGCTATGTTTAGTGGTCTTAACGCAACTCGAAGGAATGACCTGAAAAACCAGATGGTCAGAAAATGTTACTTCCTCTTTCGCTTTGTTATTCAAAGAGGTCATTTAGAGAAGTGACTGACAATGATCCTTTCTGACTGATTAGATGCCGAAAGTACCACAACAGTGTGGACGAAACTGGAAAAGGAAAGAGTTGTTTAAGTTTTATTTTTATCCAGGGGCATGATATCTGTGTCAATAGGACTAGACCAGGGCCAAACTAGATTCTGACGGGCCAGAGCACTGGAGTAATGTTTGCGTTATGACGTCAGCAGAGGAGTCCGTACGAGAGAGCCCCAACGCCTGCCTGACGAGAGTAGAGCGGTCGCTTTGATTGCACATTTGAGTAGTGATTGTGACTGTGTTTTGCGATTTCTCACAGCAGTTTTTATTGGATACACAAAAACTTCGACATTAAAGGTAAGTTAATTGAATTTAATCGAGTCGTATTATTGTGTTGCTAATGATAAACAGACGAATCTGATTGCTTATCATTTATTTATGTTGAAGCACATGGTTAGGCTTGCCGTGGGGCAAAGCTTGTACTCGCTTTGACCGTGGGGGAATGCTACTCACTAGTGAATGTCTCTGTGGTAATAGAAAATCAGGAATGAATATTTCTTTCTCTTGGCTCAAAGCTCTCGAACGTTTTTATAACACTATCATGAATAACCTGAAATTGGATTATCGTGAGACTAACATACGAATGACCATTGTAAAATAGCTTTCTTAGCAACATGAAACAGCAAAATGTTTCATCAAAACCCAATCGATTTTAAAGTAATGCCTTGATAAACTGCTGTCTTAAAATGGTTTTGCATGTCTGTTTTTATGAGCATTAATAGGGTTTTCTTCCCCAAAATAGCACACAAGAATGGGAATTTTGCTAGGAAGCTATGGTATTACTCTTCTCTAAATATGCTTAGTAATATTAACGACAAAATTGAATGTAACTGTTTACTAAATGAATTTTCTAATACAAAGGGAAGACTTCAAGTTAATTTATATGAAATACATTCTGTAGCTGCCCCAGTGATGCAGTGGTCTAAGCACTGCTTTCTGATCCATTCATCCAAGATGGGTTTGGCATATTTTAATATGTTATGATGCACGCATTAATTCATGCATCATAACATATTGTGCTCAAATCCTGATGAAGCAGTTGATGTGTTATGGCATTGGCCTGTCCCCTTCCCTGGAAACAGTGGCCCTAAATTTGAGATTAGTGACTGCTTATTTATTGCCCATCAAGTTGCTCATGGTGGTTGTTAAGGCCTCAAACAAACAGGATAGAGCAGAGACATGTGAAAAAATTTCTGCCTCAATTTTAAAAATATTTTTAATATGTAACTTGATATCGTATGATAGACTTGATATCATATAATTTAAAATGAAAACCCATGCAATTGCAATAATTTTATGTTTAGTGTTCTCCCTAGAGCCTTTTTACTGGGTGGCCCTGTCACTTAATTTTGTCTGCCGCCCAGCTACATTTCCTTTAACGAATGTTTTCACATAGCACATAATAGTAAGAATGAAAAACTTATTTCCACATACACCATCAGTGTTGATGAAAACTGGCTAAAATCTGTGTTACCACCCTGGTGGCACAGTGGTCTAAGCGCTGGCTTATGACAATTCTTCCGAGAAGGGTCCAAGTTCGAATCCCGGTGAGGCATGGATGTTGTGTTTGTCTTACGGCACTTGTTCTCTCCCTTCCCTGGAACCAGTGGCCCTAAATTAGGGACAAGTGGCTGCTTATAGCCTATTGAGTTGCTCATGGTGGTCGTTAAACCTCCAATCAAAAAAAAAAAAAAAAAAAAAAAAAAAATCTGTGTCAAATATAATTTGTTAGTAAATACTCATTTTTTAAACCATTTTTGCACAATTTTTTAACTGTTTATCATGTTATGTTGCATTAATGCCTACCACACCACTTAAGATGTTTAATAAGTATAATAATGTTAAGGAAAACTTTTTTTTTTTTTTATTGGAGAAGGGGTCGTTAAAAGTACCACCCAGCTAAAATTACTTGCCACCTAGCTGTAAAAAAAATCTAGGGAGAACACTAATGTTCATCAGTTTTATGCATTAATAAATTTATATCTTTATATTTGTTTATTTAATGTGTAGATGCCTAGGAGATGTTGTGTTCCTGGATGCAAATCCAACTACACCTACCCGGGGAAAGCAAGCGCTTATGTTTCATCTTTCCGTTTTCCAAAAGACCCAGAACTTCGAGCTCAGTGGATCCACCAAATCAACCGGAAGGATTTTCACCCCAATGACAATTCTGTTGTGTGCGTTGAGCACTTCAGTGAGCAGTTTGTGGTTAGGGAAGATCGTATTACCAGGGGTGATGGGAGTTTATTGGTTGTGCCGCGTACACACCTGGCATTAGCCAAAGATGCTCATCCAACAATCTTCCCTAACCAGCCCTCATATTTATCATAATGAGCCACCCTCCAAAAGAAAAACACCAGAAACACGCATGCTTCAAATGCAACAACGTGATGAACACAATTTTAAAAACTGGAATGAAAATGATGTAATAAATTCATTTAATGATTTTGTTACTCATTATAGAAATAAAAATTTAAATGGCTTCTTCAGTTTGAAAAATGATGATTTCATTCTTTTTTATAAGATTGATTCTTCTGACTGCCCTAAGATGCCCATTTGTTTTTAAATATTTTCTGATTTGCAATTAGATGTTTGGTATGATGGCATACCATATAATGTTAAAAATTTGGTATGGGTTCTGGGTCATGAAAAAAAGTGTGATCGATGGACAAAATTTGAATGTCTATTATCACACCTCAGTTCCTTTTCTTCACAGGCAGTCACACCTGTGGCTAAACTGAATACTGCACTTTCATTGTTAAAAGCATATGCAGATGACATACAACAAAATGAAGAATCTTCTAATTCAATTATTTCGAAAATACTGTTTATCATAGAGCAATTAAAACTTTTAACTGCTAAACAGTACCGCTATAGCCCTCAGTTGTTACTGTTTGCTGCAAAAATTCATTTTTGTCATCCATCTGCATATGTTATGTTACGAAACAGCGAGTCTCTAAGCTTGCCCTATCCAGTCTATTTGAAAAAAATTGCTTCCACGTTAGATACCTGTGGCAGTGGCATTATTAATAGGCATGTGCTTTATCTGCAAGAGAAATCAAAACTTCTTGAGGAAAGAGAACTGGTAGTAAATGTTCTACTGGATGAAATTTATGTTTCCCCTGGTGTGGGTTTTAAAGGAGGGAAAATAGAAGGCATTTCTCAAAACATCTCTTCTGAAGCCACAACAATACAAGCATTCATGATAACATCTGTGTTTTCCAAAAATAGAGACATTGTTGCACTTATTCCTGTAAAAAATTTAACTGCTGAACAATTACAGACATTCACACTTAAGGTTTTGAAAATTCTTAATGATTCTGGATACCAGGTACTTGCATTAATATCTGATAACAATAATAGGATTAATCACAATATGTTCACACTTCTATGTGGTGGTAACCTTGTATCCAGTATCATTAATCCCATTAATGAGAATTTGCACTTGTTTTTGTTGTTCAACACTGTTTATTTGATTTGTTGAAAGCAGTTCGTAATAATTGGCTCAATCAGTCAAATACAAACCAGACTTTCTTTTATCCATCTATGAATGACTTTGTGTTGCTAGTCTCACACATCTTCAAAAAATATACAATAAAGAACAAAATCTTAACATTAAACAAGCACCAAAACTCTCCCGGAAAGTTTTGTACCCAACATCTGTTGAATGGCAAAATGTTAAACATGCTGTTGACATTTTTCATGAGACAAATATAGCTGCTTTAGAATGTACTGTAAGCAGTTTGGTAGTGATTTATTACAGACCAAAGAATTTATTACAATAATGAGCACATGGTGGAAAATTGTAAATGTAAAATATCCAACTCAGGGAAAACATCTACGTGACAGTAGCTGTGATCCAGTACAACATACTTGACAACAATATTACATTTCTAAAGAAGTTCAGTTCATGGCTACAAACTTGGATCAATATATATAGATGTAAAGATACATCCACTTTATCAGGTTTTGCTGTGCCTGAAAAAGGTGGTTGTTTATCGAAAGAAACACAGTTTGTACTTCAACATACTACAGATTGTCTTGTTCATTTAACAAATTATATGTTCGAAACTTTAAAACCATCATACATTTTGTTTGGGAAATTTCAAACAGATTGCTTAGAAGCTCGTTTTGGACAGTACAGGCAGTTGAGTGGGGGTAATTATAATATATCTGTGATACAAGTTCTTGAGTTAGAAAGAAAATTAAAAGTCATGAGTTTGGTTCAAATGCAATCATACAAATGTGGTGAAATTAAACTGAAACAGTTCTAATGCAAGTAGATATGCCTCCAAAATCTTTAAAATTGTGTTGTCCTGGATTAGGAAGTTAATCTGCATCTCCAGATTTATGTATGAGTATATGTTACTATTACCCATCCTGAACAAGGAGCTCCCAAGCTACTGTGGATGTGTTTTGATTAAATTGGCACCCATCTTCCTGTAACATCTTATTTAACAAATTAAAAATTCAAATGGCTGCTCTTACAGTTTGCTTGTGTAGCTGAATATTACATAATTCACTGCACTTTACTATTTGATACTGTTGCAAATAATTTTTTAGAGAGTGATCATGGTAAAGCGTGCATGGTGAGCTTTCCGAAATATCCTATCAAAGCAACTCCCCCCCACCCCCCACCCCACCACCACAGAAACGGTCCCACTAAAACATTTAAATAATTGTAATGAGTGGCTTTCAAAAAGTCAAATGGAACACAGCTTTTTTTTTTCTTTAATATTTTACATAAAGTGCTGGCAAAATTTTACAATCATGACATCTAGTTACTAACTTAATTCCATCTGTTTTTTCATATCCATGTGACAGACTTTTATATGGATGTGTGTGTATGTACTGTAGCCACTTAACAGAACTTCATATGGACATGTGTATGTTTTATGTATCAGTGATGCTCCACATGATTTTTGTTAAGTGGGGGATCATAAGAATGAAATAATTTTTGACTGAAAACCCAAATCTTGTGTGAAGGCTGTGAAGTTGTACTTAAAGGGATATGTATACATATAACATAACACCCAGTTTCAAACTTAATTCCATATGTATTTGTCATATCCATGTGACAGACTTTTATATGGATGTGTGTGTATGTATTGTTGTATCTGCTTAACAGACCTTCATATGGACGTGTGTATGTTTTATGTATCAGTGGCACTTCACATGGGTTTTGTTAAGTGGGGGATCATAAGAATGAAATAATTTTCCCAGATGTCATCTGAAAAGGTGGCGGGAAACCTAAATCTTGTGTGAAGCCTGTGAAGTTGTGCTTAAAGGGATATGTATACATATAACATAACACCCAGTTACAAACTTAATTCCATATGTATTTGTCATATCCCTGTGACATACTTTTATATGGATGTGTGTGTATGTATTGTTGTATCCGCTTAACAGATCTTCATACGGATGTGTGTATGTTTTATGTATCAGTGGCACTCCACATGGGTTTTGTTAAGTGGGGGATCATAAGAATGAAATAATTTTCCCAGATGTCATCTGAAAAGGTGGCAGGAAACCCAAATTATCTGTGAAGCCTGTGAAGTTGTGCTTAAAGGGATATGTATACATATAACATAACACCCAGTTTCAAACTTAATTCCATGTGTATTTGTCATATCCATGTGACAGATTTTTATATGGATGTGTGTGTATGTATTGTTGTATCTGCTTAACAGACCTTCATATGGACGTGTGTATGTTTTATGTATCAGTGGCACTCCACATGGTTTTTGTTAAGTGGGGGATCATAAGAATGAAATAATTTTCCCAGATGTCATCTGAAAAGGTGGCGGGAAACCCAAATCTTGTGTGAAGCCTGTGAAGTTGTGCTTAAAGGGATATGTATACATATTACATAACACCCAGTTTCAAACTTAATTCTATATATATATATATATATATATATATATTTGTCGTATCCACTGCACATGAATTTTATTAAGTGGGTGAATATAAGAATGGGGCAGTTTTCCCCACATGCCCTGTGTAGAGGTGACGAGGAAAATCCAAGTGATTTTCCTCATCAATACGCAGACATACCTGAATTTCTATACACAGTATCACCTGGATTTTCCTCGTCAAAAACAGTCATTCAAATATCTTTTGTGTGGCTTTGTTTTGAGACTACTAGAAAGAAACTCTGAAGTCCAAACATTTAGTAAGGGCTTCAAAATATACAGACCTTTGCAGGTAAAGTAAAATAGTAAATCAGTTTGTGTCATGGCAAGGAATTGTGTGAGTGGTCACAAAGTTATATAGAAAAATTTCCTGCATTCTTATTGTCCTGGTATGCTAAATGAAGTATTCCTAACGATCAGTGTAATACTGATTTTTTTTTTCCCTGTTTCTGAAATTTGTGTTCATTACCCCATCTTTTATTTCGGAACTGAAATAGTCGGAAATAACGGAATGAAAAGTTGAGTGCGATAACTTTGTTATCTTCATTCCTGATATTAAAATTGCGTACTGAAAATCAATTGCTCAGGCAGCTGTTATGGTTTTGATTAAAAAAGAGTAAAGCAATGCATGATTATGTACATCATTTCATCTGTTTAGTTATATTTTCCAGATTTGTTTTCTTTGTGTGTGGGTACACAAATTAGGTTAACATTCGTACCTATATAAACGATGTAAAAATTACTCCTGTTGTTTATGCTGACATATTCAAATTGTAATAGGTAAAGAAATAAGTCGACTGTATCCCGTCATTTGGAAAAGAAATCGTAAGAATCGGAGAAAATGTTAACTAAGCGACGACACAAAACAAGCTTATAGCGGCGAAAATACCGCTGTGATTTTTGCCGATCGGACTCCTTTCGGCAGTGGGGCGTAGCAGGCTCAGGCCCGTAGACTCTAGCCGGCCCTGACTAGACCATCCCCATCATGTCATGAAGTAGAGAATAAAGGACTAGAAGAGAGCGTTTATCACAAGTGACAGGTTTATAGTCGGTATTGCTCAGATGAAAAGGTGAAGGGATTTGTTTTGCCTTTACTTTTGTGAAATCGGTTGTTATGGAAAAAAAAAATCTGTTTGGGGAGAGCAGAATTTTTTTGGTACCATTCGGTTCAGGTACATTGGCTACTTAAAGGGTTAAAGGTAATTTTCTAAAAGCTGAACATGAAAATAAATTCATACTTTCTGTAATAGGAAATGAACTAAAATCATATGAGGTTCTTCTGCAGATGTGTGGAATTCTGCTTTTTTCGGCATCATTTGGGTTATTCTCGAGATTGATGCAAAACTGAAGAGAAATTTTTGAGGGATTAGTATGTGTGCTGGAGAGGGGGGTCCAGTTGGGAACGATATTTCATTTTTAAGACTTTCAAAAATGTAAGTAAAAGTGAGTAAAAGTTTTGCTCGGAATTTTTTTTATTCTCACGATGTTTCTCTGTCCAGTATTGTTGTTAAATGTCATTTTATTGAATAAATGTTTGTGTTTCACCTTGAAACTGTAAGTAACAATGTACAAAAACAGCAGTTAAGCAACTTGAAAATGTTCATGTAATCTTTAGGTATGAGATTCTTCCACAGATTTAAGGAATTGTGCTTTTTACAGTATCATATGGGTCATTCTTAAAATCACTGCACAGCTGAACAGAAGTTTTTTTGGGAAATTGCTATTGGTAATGGCAGTAGTGGTATGGCCTTGTTTTCTATCGAGGAATGGAATTTGATCCTTCAAAAACGGAAATTGGACAAAGTCTCTCTCTCTCTCTCTCTCTCTCTCTCTCTCTCTCTCTCTCTCTCTCTCTCTCTCTTGTTGTTAGATATCATTTAAAGATAAGGAATTGTTATAATAAAATATGGTGCATATTTCTTTCTGGATGTTTGGAGGAATATTATTAAATCATTGTGTGTTCTGTTTTATAGGATGCTGTTCAAGTGGTAAAGAATTGTTACAGTTGCTAGCAAGAAAATCTTCACCACCTGTGAGTATGCTAAAATCATCAGAAGAAGCGAATGTTTTCATGCAGAATAGTGATATTGCAGTTGTAGGGTTCTGGAAGAATAACAACAATTTTGAAGAAGATTGTAGTCTTATGCAAGATGTAGCATGTGACTTCCCGAAGTGCTCTTTCGCCGTAACAAAAGATGAACATGCATATAAAGAGTTGCAAGTGAACAAAGATGGCATTGTCTTATTTAGAAAAGTAAGCTGCTATTAACTTTCTCTTCCAATTAAGAGTACAGTTGACAGAAACATAATTGAACTTATTCTCTTTCTCTTCCACCCATGTCGAATTGAGTCTTGCAAAGAACGCAGTGCACCTTGAGGGTTACTGTCAAATTAATATCAGCCGGCTTGCCATTCCTCTGCTGCATACAGTAAGAGACAAAGTGTGTCCAGGGCAGATTTCACAGGGAGTCTGCAGAAAACTATAACTCATTAATGGTGCAAAATTTTCAGAAGTACCGTATATACTCGTATTTAAGCTGATCTTGTGTATAAGCCAACCCCCTACTTCAAGAGCTAAAAATTTGTGGAAAACCTTGACCTGCATATAAGCCAACCATAAATTTAAATATTTTGGAAAATATATTTATTGAAATTAATTATGCAAATTTGTGAGAATATTGTAGCTGTAAAAACCTTCCAAAGTACAATTCAGTGTTGGAGTTTCCAAATAACTCCAGTAACATCCATTGCATTACTTATGCAGCATTTTTTGAGAGAATTTATAACCATTTCTGGTGACCCTGCACCCTGCAATTCTTTCATCCAAGAAGTAACACGACCATGTCAGCTTTCTTTCAAGTTACCACCTTTCATTAAACACTATGTCCAATGGCGTATATTGGGCTATCTCACATGTCTTCAGTACTGTTTTTTTTTTTAATTGTGAAGTTCATTTTTCAGTTGTTAAGTAAGTAATAGAAGTAACTTTTTTCTAAATTTTAGGTAGATGTAATTGCTAGCATAATACCAAATAGCTATGAAGATTAGGATTTTAACATGTATTTATACATGAACTCCATTCTTCTTCTGAAAACTTTAGTTGTACACTCCATTCTTCTTTCCTTTTGCATGAACATAAGTGTTACATTTTTCTTTCCTTTGCATGAACTTAAGTGTTATGTTTTTCTTTCCTTTGCATGAACTTAAGTGTTACGAACCCTTGCCTAAAGCAATGGCCTATTCACCCTACAGCCGCTTCACGTTGTCATGGAAACGCTAGCTGGTGATCGTATCCAAAGTCTTCAGATCACACAGTGGAGACTGTTTATGTCACGATGACACCATCACTCCACTAGGAGGCTTGTTGGTCTTTGCTTGCCAGACTGAATAAAATAATGCGAATCCGCACGTTTTCTTTTTTTCACAGTGAAAGCATCAATATAGCTTAATACCGTTGATAATTTACTTTTATTTGTGTATATCAAATTGACTTTTATTTGGGCGTTCTCTGACCTTCGCAGCTAGCCTAGCTAGCATCGAATGTATGCCACTGACTATGTCTTTGTTATTCAATATTGCAGATGGCTTTCACCAGCACGGAGCACAAAACATGCATGCCCATTCTTGCTGTGAAAGTTCGGGAGAAAAGAGATACCTGATTGGCTGTGGCCCACCCCACTAGCTAAGTGGTTTACGAAGTGTCGATGGCGTCCCGTGATTGCACTTGGGAAGTAATAAGGTATCCATGTTTGGAAGCAAGAAATTTCAGGGTGTCAATTTGAAACAGTATTAGGTTTTTCACATATCATATTAGCGGCACCTGTTCCTGCAGGAATTCTACTGTTAATAAGAAATTTTTTTTTCCTTCTAAGGTCAGAAAACTATCATGTGAAAACACGCGGTCTAAAATGTATGCAAATCCACCAATAAATGCTGCTGGATAATTCACAGGAGTCAAGCCCTGATTTTTACTGACCTGTGTAGAAGCCAACCCCCAACTTTGAAAGCAGGATTTCTTTCAAAAACTTTTAGCTTATACATGAGTATGTACAGTAATTTACTTTGTGGTGTGTGTCAGACCATACTTAGAGTCCACTATTTATAACTAAGTGACCATATTATATTAAAACTCAGCTGACTAACACCAACGCAGTTAAGGGTTAACCTGGATTTTGTTTTGTATTATGCTGAGTCTAATGTCATTTTATTATTGAAAAATGTGGTTACCCCTGCAAAATTTTCACTATCATTTCAAATTCTTGTTCTCCTGAGGTGTCAAGAAAGGAGGAAAAGTTTTCAAAACATGTTTTTTTTAAAGCTTTTTCTGTATTTGTCAGCTGTTTTTTTAACAGAATCCTGTTTGTCTTTTTGCAGTCATATTTCTGACATATTATCTCGCTTAAATCCCATGAGTTATGTGAGGCTCTGAATTATGCAAATGAAAGTAATGTATTCCAAAGTAAATTTTCTGAAGCCCTCATTTCAATAAGATTTTGATTTTTCATAGATGAGAATTAGATCTGGCCTTTTCCTACTGCTGAGTTAGAATGACATGTAGCATAGCTGGTGAAAACAGAACGTGATTGGGTGTCAAATCTGTAACAAGCCAGCTGCATTGATATTGTTTTTCTTGTAGATATAGATGTAAACTTGAAATACTTTCCCCTATTGAAAACCTCTTATGTGGACTGCAAGCTAGTCAGCTAGTGTACAGATTATTCTGTATGTGTTTGATGAAATGTGACTTGATGGTTACCCATCATTTTCAAAGTGATTAAAATAATTCAGGCTGGCTAAGTTTGAATTCATTCCTTCAAATGGATAAATATGCCAAACTACCCTGCAGGTAATATTAATATATCATTAATTGCATATCCCCTAAATTGTCTTTGATTTTCCATTAAAGAAACATGTATGATTATAAAGAATGTTCGATTAACTCCATCTTTCAATGAATTTCGCTTGTTTTTCAACGATTTGATGTGTGTGCATTCTGTTTCTCACCTAGTTAACTAGTTAACCTGTATTTATCTGTTAGTACTGCAAAACTGAAAGAAATGTCTGACCCAGAGGCATAGCTAAAGTGTTTATATTGGGGGGGGGGGGTGTATAGATGAAAATTACCAAATTCTTCCAATTAAATTAGATCGACTTAATTTCATGTGGGGCATGCCATCAATTTTGAATTTTAGAATATTTGATTATCATAAATGCATTTTATTAAGAGTATCAACGTGTTTTATCTTTTTGCGAATAACAGCAAAAATCAACTAGCGCAGCTTTGTGAGTTAGGAGAGAAATGCTGGGAAGATTTTCCCAATTTATCTTTACCGACGCTCTTCATTTTGTGCCATTGCCTCACACCCGTTTCATTTTAAGTAGAATCTGATTTCTCCCTATCTGGACTTTCTGGGAAAAGAAAATAAACAAAGCAATAAGCAGCATCTTTAACAGTGTTATATTCTAAATGGTGATATTGTTTATATCATGAAGGCAAAACGACTCTGCTTGGCAGCAGGGATTGAAGGGAAAATAATTAAGTTAGGCTGACGAGACCCAATAAAAATTAAATATTTTTTCTCAGCATCTGTTTTAATTTTTCTCATACCAGGATCATGTTCGACTTTGCTGTAGTTGTTTAAACTATCAACTGTTCCTGCGTTTTTTGATCGATTTGATAGTGCATCTTTACAAGAAGTTAATATTTTGCCACACTGCTTATGAATAATTTCTGTAACCTCCAAAATTTCAACTAAAATTAAATCAGGATTCAGTGATGGAAAGTTTGCACCAATTTCATTATCTTGTACCAAACTGCTACAAATTATGAAAAAATTTAATATTTGTGCCCAACTGTGCCGAAACGGCAATCCATAGCAAAAATTGCCAAGCAAAAAAATGTTTTCACGGCAAAAATTGCCGTTTTAAACATTGAATCGAATGACGCTTTTTTAAGGTCTACGCGTAATTTGGTGAAAATGGCGCTTAATCATCACGTACCGTACTGCCAATCCCAAAATTTCGGAATGTTTTTCACCTACCTTCTAACTCGTTGTTTTTTCGGCAAAAGTGACTTAAAAACAACGATTTTCGCGATGTAGGAAATTAAATTGTTTTTGCTTATGGAGGAGGAGTTTTGTTGTAATCACGTGGTATGTGGGAGAAACAATGCTGTACGTTATGAAATCCTAATGAAGATTGTTTATTGATAGTTTGGTGGTCTTTTGGAGTGCTGTGCAATTGAGATTGTTTATATGTTGTTCCCCGCTCTTTGGGATAGCGCAGTTATTTCATTCGGGGCGAGGTGCGCGATTACGTAAATACAGCGTAAGGTCAGTCATTAGCTATTTCGTTGACGCAGAGGGCGACTGAAAATGGTTCTCCCGTGGCAGGATGCAATGATTCTGTCTCTAAAGGATTCATAGGTATTCAGAGATGCCAACTTTTACGGATTTTCACTCCATCTTACGGTTTTACGGAAGTCACCCGAAAAACTACGGAAAAGCCCTCGCAAGGTCCCTGCACGCAATTTCTATTTTTTTACCGTCTTTTGGTCGAAAAAACACACTTTACAGATAGTCCCTTATGAGCCTTCGATGTTCTGACTTCCCCGTCAACTGAGGCGGAGTTTGTCACATTTGAGAGTAGTACCGTGCGCAAAAGTCGAGAGGGAACTCAGCTCAGCGCCTTTTGCCAACTCTTTACATTGATTGCATGTGACTTTGTGCTTGTGAAAATTTCGGTGCAAACGTTTTAACCCTTTCCACTTGACTGTCGGGTGACACCCAACATTACGAAATTGCCGAATAGCTCACCCGCCACTCCGATAACGCCTTTATAGCACGCATGTCGGTGGTCGCGAGACATTTCTTTTTCGTCGAATAGGTCGGGTGTCACTCGCCACGCCGATGACACCCCTATAGCTCGCGAGACGTTTCTTATTCACCGGATAAAGAAAAATAAACGTCATCTGCGTGTCGGGTGTCACCCGCCATGATGATGACGCCTCTATGGCTCGCGAGGAATTTAGTTATTCACCGAATAGCTCGCGTGTTGGGTGTTATCCGCGACGCCTATGATGCCTCTATAGCTCGGATGTCGTCGCTCGCGAGGGATTTCTTTTTCGCCGAATAGGTCGGGTGTCATCCGCCACGTCTATGATGCCTCTATAGCTTGCATGTCGGTGCTCTCGAGGCATTTCTTTTTCATCAAATAGGTCGGGTGTCACTCGCCACGCCGATGACGCCCCTATAGCTCACATGTCGGGGCTCGCGAGATGTTTCTTTTTCACCGGATAAAGAAAAAGAAATGTCATCTGCCTGTCGGGTGTCACCCACCATGCCGATGACGCCTCTATGGCTCACATGTCGGTGCTCGCGAGGAAATTCGTTTTCACCAAATAGCTCCGGTGTCACCCGCCATGCCTATGACGCCTCTATAGCTCGCATGTCGGCGCTCGCGAGGAATTTCGTTTTCACCGAATAGCTCACGTGTTGGGTGTTACCTGCCACGCCTATGGCGCTTCAATAGCTTGTGTGTCGGCATTCGTGAAGGATTTATTTTTCGCCGAATAGGTCGGGTGTCATCTGCCGCGTCTATGGCATCTCTATAGCTCGTATGTCAGGGCTTGCGAGACATTTCTTTTTCGCCGAATATCGTACGTGTCGTGTGGCACCCTCCATGCCGATGAAGCCTCTATAGCTCGCATGTCGACGCTCGCGAGACATTTCTTTTTTGCCGAATAGGTCGGGTGTCAGCTGCCACGCTAATAAATGCCTCTATAGCTTGTATGTCGTAGCTGGCGAGCTAAAGCTGAGCTTTCACTGCTAAGTTGTGGCCTCTACTGCAGAAAAAAAAAAAAAAAAAATGCGAGTTCTGTGTGAGTATGGGTGAAAAGTTATTTGAGTGGAAAGGGTTTATTTAGATTAAAACGAAATGAAACGTAGCAGTGAAACAACTATGACAACAAAAAGAACAAAGTCATATAAAACTTATCGTCAAGTGTATCGCAGTATGTATAGTAAAGAATGGCCTTTTTATTATGCATCTAAAGTTTTGCTGAATCACGTTTTATAAGCCATGTGGCTGCGATTTTAGCCTGTCGCAAGGCGGCCGCGATGATTGTAGCGTCACGCGGAGAGCAAGAAGCACAAAGATCATGTCAAAAGATTAAATGGAGATGTGAGTAAAATTAATGTAACCAAAAAACTTCTGACAGCTTGTAAAGTAGCCTGGAAAAAATATCAAGAGCAGATTAGTGCTGGAAAAATGCAGCAAAACAAGCAAAAAAGAGAAGAAATAGAATAGTAAATAGTAACGCTGTACTAGTGATCCGATTTATTGGCCTAGAAAATAAACACATAAGCGTTTCCAAGCTTTCGCTCATCAACCATGGAAAAAGCCATCTGGTTGATGAGCGAAAGCTTGGAAACGCTTATGTGTTTATTTTCTACGCCAATAAATCGGATCACTAGTACAGCGTTACTATTTACTACTTAAGTGGTGTATTGTTCCTCGTTATAAATAAGAAATAGAATGTTCACAAGATGATTTGAAATGGGAAGAAGCTGAACATTTGCAGCAGTTGGATTCCCTCATAAAATATTAAACAATGCTGAGATGAACATTAAATGTGGCATAAAAAAAAGACACAAGTGCAATAGAAAGTGGATAAGATACTATTAAAAGAAGCAAAACAAAATATTGCTAACTATCTTAAAAAATTAGAAAAGAATAGAAGTGAGCAGTTAAATATTGAAAAAAGCAGTGAAAAATTAAACATTTTTTGTAAAATAGATGATTAATAATAGAATCCTGCTATGGTTACAAATATTTTGATCTATTTGAAAACTAAAATGTTTGCATATGTGTGTGTTTATTTCAATGCAAGATGTTTTAGATTTGAGTAGGGTGCACCTATTTCCAAAACATTTTGTGCTTAAGAGTTTGTTCTATCTACTAATATTTTACCTGCTCTAAAAAATGTTTTTTTACACCAAAAATGTATTTTATCTGCTCCAAAAATGCATTTTGCTGCTCCAAAAATGTATTTTACCTGCTCCAAATATGCATTTTGCTGCTCCAAAAATTCTTTTGCAACTTTCCATCACTACAGGATTAAACATTTCCCTGCCTTGACATTTTGCAATTGTTTCCTTTACAGTCATCGTAATAATTTATAAAAATTTGAAACTGACCTGTACAGTTTGTCCAGTCTACAGTAGAGCTCGAAAACGGTGGCTCATCTTCAGGGGCTTTGCGGTTGATACCAGCATCTTCTGCTACGTTCTTATTCATCACATTTGATTTTATGTCAGTCAGAAACTTCCATGTTGGCTTGACTGAAAATTGCAGTCTCACATTTTTCTGACGGTATATCCACGGATAATGCTGTTTTTCCTTTTTGAAGCTGCTCTGAAAAGGTTTGCAGGAGATCCAACACATTTCACTTTCACTGGTTGCTTATCATGGCAAAGTTCTTCATGCTTTTTCTTATAATCCATATCAAATTGCTTTGTACATTGCAGACATTCTACTTTGTACCTGTTAGGTCTTTGATAATTTTTCGTTCCATTTTACACCTTTCCTACGTTATTACCCAATATCAATGCATAAGTCAAAATCGCCGCTATTCTATCTCATTTGTTTTCATTCATTGGCCACATGAGGAAGAGAAGAGGACAACATGATTCATTCTCCTTTTTTTGAACGCTACAGACGGCTGGAGGCAGTGTCTACTTAGGTTCAGCCAGAACGTCATCACAGCAGAGAACTTATTCTGAAGTCCGAGGTGCAAGCATATCCCGCATGGCACAAACCGAACAAATACTGTTGACTGTGTCAGGCTACGCAGTGATGTTGTTTATGACATGTCAATCAGAGCACAATACATCCGAGGGATACCATTAGGGTGATCACCAGATCCGACTTATCTTTTTATGTAGAGGTTGACAACCAGCAACTCCAGTAAATTATGTGTTTTTATATACTTTGTCTCCGTCCCTTTCTGAGACCCTGGCCATGTTGACATTAGTAAGAAATTCACAAAAGGAAAATGCGTGGAGTTAGTTTGGTCATAGAAACAACTGTCATCCTCCTCAGCTGTGTCTGTGGTTAAGCAGCAGAAAAATAATGGTTCATTTTTTTTTCTTATAAACCAGAATTTAAAATATTTTGCGTAGATGTTAATGAAGATTTTTTTGTCTACAAAGTTCGGCAATTTTTTTCAAAGCTGATTTACCGAATAGAAATCAAAACGAATTTGAGGGGTGTAACACCCCCCCCCCTATGGCTACTACGCCCTGGTCTGACCTATCAACATAAGCATTTTATGTGAACGAAGTGACTTCTTATTTCAGTCAAAGACAAAAATGTGTAAAAAAGCCAATTTTTTAAATTAAATTTGCAGCTATTCATACAGCAAAGGAGTTACTGTACTTTGATCTTTTCTGTGAAATTCTGAGAAAAAGGTTTCTATAATTACTTATAGTGAACTTCATTATACACTGCTGGACAATTGCTAAGGGTGGATCATAAACGGCTATATAGCGCATAAAAAAGTAAGTGTGGTTGGATGCCAAGTGAAATAAAATAATGTCAGAATGCCAGGACATTACAAGAAAGACAATTTATTGTGCTCTGAAATCCAGAAGGCTTTGGAACGTGTTCAAGGGACAAACAGGCCATTTTGTGCAAAATACGTAAACGTGAAAAAAATGCAATTATCGTCCGCAGGCATTCCGGCGTAAGATGTCAGTACGGGATATGGCCACCATGGAGGGCGATGCAAGCATCCCACACATTTTCAATGGGATTCAGATCTGGAGAATGTGCTGGCCATACACGGCGTTGAATATCCTCGCTCTCAAGACACTCCTGGACAGCGACTGTTCGATGACATGTTGTGTTGTCTTCCATGAAAATGAATCTATCACCGACAGCACCACGGAACATGCGAACATGAGGTAGCAGAACATCATTAATGTATCGTTGGCCAGTCATAGTCCCAGTTGGAAGCACATAGAGGGACGTACGGCCATTGATCATGATGCCAGCCCATACCATGACACTACATGTCGGATATCGGTCCCTTTCCTGTATGTTTGCTGGACAATATGCAGTACCACTCTCACGCCAGATCAGTTGTCGACAATCAGACGATAGACTGTATCTACTCTCATCTGAGAAGAGGACAGCAGACCAGTCGTTATCAGTCCGATTGCGATGTTGATGGCACCATTGCAAACAGGCGGTACGGTGACGTCTGGACAATGGGATGCACACAACAGGACGGCGGGCGTATAGTCCTCCTTCATGCAAACGTCTGGCGACAGTTTTTCGGGAGATCTGCTTGCCTGTAGCAGCCATAAACTGATTTGCTACCTCACTAGCTGTGCTGCGCTGGTGTCTTTTTGTTGATAGCACTATGTACCGATCTTCTGCAGGTGTCGTACTGCGAACACGACTTCCCCCGTGACGTTTGCTACACTCTCCATTTGTTTGAAATGATTTCCAAAGCCTTGAAACAACACTGTAGCTGACGTCGAACTCTCTGGCAACATCTGTTATTTTTCGCCCTTCTTCAATCTTGCCAATAATACGGCCACGCGTAAAATCATCTAGGTGATGTCGGGAAGACATACTGAAACTTGCAAGTTCGTCAATTGATTCTTTCCCTTTCAACTTTGCGTTTGAATAACAACGGTCAATACACGTCAAATCCTTTATATCTCTTATCAGCGCTATGACGTCACGAACAAGTTCGGCAATCCAAAATTTGCATACGCACAACACGTCTTACTGTATCCTGCACTTATGCTAATTTCCACATTTTCCTGCCTTCCATTTTCTGGTTGCTATCGTTGCTATTGTTATCCGTCCTTAGCAATTGTCCAACAGTGTAATTGTAGAGCTTAGTTGCATACCTGTTTTTAAAACAGTAAACATAAAATTAAAACCACAAATTTCTTGGGTGTTTGGCAATTTTTAAATGTTCTTAGAAGCATTTTAAATCATTGTTTTGAGTTACGCTGATAATTTTCTAGCACAATCCAGTTTTACACCATCTTGATGAAAATTTTGCACCGAAGAGACTGAAATTCGAGGAAAATCATACCTATGGTTATAGGGGTTTAATGGGGAAAACTGTTTTTTCTTCAAAAATATGGGAACTTTTTGAAATGCTGATGTGAACAATGCAGATGTATTGTGTTATACCAGATGGAGGGGAAATGTGGCATGTGAATAACATTGAGTACAACATGTAAAAATGGAGATGTCATCAAATGAAAAAAAAGTTATTCCATTTAGTAACAAAATTTCACAGTATATTGATAGAACCTGAAAAAATCAAACAAAATTATGGCTGTGATAATCATTTGCAGAAATATTTTTTTTATATTTGATATACAAAAGAGCAACTTTTGTCCCATTCTACATTGGTGCCCGATAGTGTGCAAATAGTACACCTGGAAAATCATAGTTTTAGAACTGTATCAACCATGCCTAAGACTAATTGGTGGTAAAATAATTTTTTCAATCAACTTGTTTGAAACTGAAACTTTGTTGAACTAAATCAAACTGTAAGTCCTTCAGCAAGAACCTTTTGCATCAGGAAAGACCCAGTAATTCAGGATAAATTTTATTCCTGATGAAGCACAGAAAGATTTTTGGAAGAGGGGACACTTGGCTGAATGCAAATATTGTGACATAGCTTTTGTAGAAATTTGCCATGCCTGGTTCTAAAATTATGCGTTGTGTAAAGCAAAGAGTCATGCACCATAGTTCCAGTCTAACTTCCATATTGCTAATTATTGTGCTAGTAATAAAACTTGTTTGTGCTACCAGGCAGAAAAACTGCACAACAGAATTAAGTTCAGGATTTATTATCAGAGGCCCAGAGTGTTGCATATTGAGGGCTGCCGAAATGTTAATAATGCATGTGACAAAGGTCATTTGACCTTATTGTAAAAACAAAAATAAAATTTGGCAATGTGTGAATAGTTTTTTAAAAAAAACAACAAAAAAACCCAACAACATTTAATAAGTTAGGGATAACTGTAGGAAGTCTGAAATCAAAATAGTTCACTCATTGAAGTATATTTCTGCTAGATGAAGGCCCCCCCCCCCCCCGATTAATTAGAGTTACATGAGGAGGAGAGCAAACTGGTTATGCGATGCATTCCGCAGTGTGCATTCCCAGCTGGTTGGTTGGTTGATGGAGTTTAATGGCGCAAGGGCCATGGTTGGCCAAAGAGCGCCAAACAAAGACATCAAAACGAAACAAAATTAATAAAAAACGTACACAAGGCTAAAAACAAGCTGATGCGGTAAAAATGAAATATGACAGTGAACAAGGTAACATTCCCAGCTGGATTATTCATCTGAATTCGAACATGAATGTCTGCATTTTTAGAAATGTTGGCATAATTTGACAGGGCTAGTTAGGGCAGTGACAGATTCAAGTGTTCCTTCTCTGGGTATGTTGCATTATTATTAAAGAGCGGAAATTAATTCAACTTTTCTGTTCATTAATGTTACCTCAAGGATTATTTTATGCATACCCATTAGTAACACCTCTGGAGGACAAATTTTTCCCTTTTGAAAACCATTCCTAATTATTTGAGGGAATCTGGTTCTCAAGAAAGAACAAGTGTATTTGCAGCTTTGTCACTTAATTTCAGCATTGTAGAAACATTGACATTTGATGATATAATAGAAGATACTGCCACGAAGAAATCGAGAAAAAAAAATCTGGTTGTAAGTAATTTTGCAAATTTATGTTTATTAATTTCCCCTTTTTCTCAGTCATTCAGTTGGCTTACAGTGAACATTAGTAGCAGCACTATATTTTTAAAACACCCTAAAAATAGTATTGCTTACATTAAAAATTTAAATGGAAAATTTAGCAATTTCATCTGTAAATGTAAAAATTGACATTGAAATGAAGTTTCAAAATTATGCAAATTAAACTTGCAAGAAAATCATATTTAAAATATTTATTTTAGTGCCTAGTTTGAAATAATACATGTGCTAAAAATTCTCAAGAGTCCTTCAGAATATGCTGATTCTTTTTGTGATAAAAAATTTATATATAATTTCAGTATTAATTTCTAATTGGAAATACATTTTTTACATTAAGATATGTTTATGTTGGGTGTTTGAATTTTCTTGGCCTAGGGCATTGTAATGTTTCAACTCACTCTCCTCTGTTTATCATACCTGTGGCTATACTTTGTGAGGTACAAAAAAAAAAAAAAAAATAATAATCTTACACGTTTGAAAGACTGAATGTGAGATACCATGTGCATAGAACAATGGGTAAAAGTAGTACTAAAAGCATATGCCTTTTTGTAAAATTGTCAAAAATTATCTTGAAATGACAACCTAAATATTAAACTTACTAGTTAAAGAATCAAAGGTTCCTAAGTTGTTAGTGAGAAGAATTTCTTTAGGACTTTTTCTCTTTTTTTTAAATTAATTTTGTGTTTGTCGAAGAGAGAGAGAGAGAGAGAGAATCGCATTTCGAACAGGCGAAAGTTTTTTTGAAAAATGTTGGAAATTGGGGATTTAATCTCATATACTGAATGATGCTGCCATCTAAGATTTTGTTATGTGCTATTATACTGTCTTAAAAAAAAAAAATCAAGCTGCCGATAAATAAAGCCATTTTTCTTTGATTTTACATAAAAAAAAAATTGGATTTTTTTTTTGTGTTCAGTAATTCTAAATTATATGTTTGTGTTGTAATTTAGTACATGAATTTTAGGAACAGTTTGAGAAGCACATTGCCGTTTGAGATTTTTGTGGAAATATATACAGTTTAGTCTACTTAACAAAGTCCCATCATTCTGCTTAACTTAAAAACTTCATTACAAGGAAAATTTGTTAAATAGAAATGAATGTAAATTGTAAAATCTTAATAAAATAAAATGAAAAAGACTAAAAGTAGTTGAATTCGGACAGTAAATTGAACTTTTGAGTAGAAATTTTTCGTAAATGAGTTTAAATCTTTTTTGATACATATATTCGTAGAAATAGAATTACATTTTCTGAATAAACTAATGAAGAGAAGGAAGCAAAGACTAAAGCTTACCTCTCCTCTTCATTATCCAAATAACATATGTATTTATTTTAAACTGCAAAAAATTTCGTAATTCTGCTTGGTATAGATTTCCTATAAAAAGCATTTTGTTCATAAAAAGTTTCACATTTTTATAAACGTTGGAACATTTAATTTGGAACGCTTTCTTGAAACTGTAATCCTCATTGAATTCTACCGAATGTTTTTAACATTTCTTCATGTGAAGTTTTTTTTTATAGTTTTTTTTTTTAAATTTTCACTACATTTTTACAGGGATAGGAGTGTCTCTCCTTTTTAACTAAAAGTCTCTTTCTTTCCAACTTGTCTCTTAAAGTATTTTTTTTTTTTTTTTTTTTTGTAATCAAGTCTCCCAAAACCTTGTTTTTAAGGTATTTGTTCTTGAAGATTTAAGAAAAAATCCCTTAAAAAAAGAGATTTGTTTTTGAATTCTTTGTCTTATTTTCTCAAATTTGTTTAACCTTAGGTAATATTGCATAGTAACCCAATGAAGGTTAACTGAGGGGTGTTTCGGTTTCCTTTGTGCTTCTCTTTTTAATTTGAGAGGTGAGCACTTTTGAGATCTGTGAAGTTTTAATTTTGCATGTGTCTAATGAAATGTATTTTTATTGTTCCAGGCACTTTGAGTGAAGAATTTTTATGCAAGCTATGACAGTATTAGTATTATTATAGTATTAGTATTGATAGTGTAAAAATTCAAGAGGAACTAGTGCATTATATTGGTATTTTAATAGTTCGTTTTTATGAAACATTTTAGTGAAAAAATCTGAGATTTCATTATGGGCAAGTGGAAGTTTTGAGACATTTGGTTGAAACAAGAAGACAGTAACAGTCACAAACTTTCGTTGTGGTGTGTTAAACAAAGTGAGTCTGAGGCTTTTTGTAAATTATGTATTGCTGTGATAAATATTGAGAGCAAGAGTGTTCACTCATTATTACAGTATGCTGGTGGCTTCAAACATAAGAAAATCTCATTGGAGGTTTTGAATCTAAAACAGATGACTTTGTGCAGGTCAGCTGCAGCATTTAATGTTGGAGAGCAATCTTGTAGCTCCTTTACCAACAGTACTAATCAAAATGCTTAAAAAGAGCTAGTGAGTTCAAAAGACAAAGCAACCACTGCTGAAATAATTCTTACCCTCAAACATATTTGCAGCAATTTCTCAGCTAATTCTTCCAGTGACTGGAAGCAAGTTTTGGATGCCATGTTTCCAGGAGTAATTCCATCGGACTTCTTTCTCAATCCAAAAATGATGCGATACCTTATAAAAGATGCACTTGCCACTTATTTTCATGACCAAATGTTCGGAAAATTAGGTTTGACAGTGTTTACTATTTCATTTGATGAAACAACTAATATTGAGAACAAAAAGGAATTGCAGACACTGTTCATTATTGGTCAGAGACCAGGACTGAAGTTGTTTCACCTCATTTAGAAACAGTTTTTCTTGGCAAAGTTGATGCAGAAATACTTTACTCTGAAATTTTCGCAGCAATTGATCATGCTAATTTACCACTGAATAACCTGTTAATGATAGGCTAGGATGGTTCCAGCATTAACAAAAATGTGCATAGGCTGTTCAATGAAGAGCTCTTGACAATAAGGTCTAAAGGATTGGTGGACATTGGAACCTGCCCAATCCACATTGTCCACAATGCATTTCTCAAAGCTCTTGAAAGTTTTGGTGAAGATGCTTCCTCTATGGTGATAAGCATTCATTGTTATTTTAGTGACTGGCCATCAAGATGGGAAGATTTTGAAGCTATCCAGAATGAACTCAAACTGACTGCACGTAAATTCATTAAACATACTACTTCTAGATGGTTAAGTTTTGTTGATGCTGCCAAAAGACTGATCGAGCAGTGGCTTGCTTTTTATAGTATTTTTTGAAATTTGTGCCCTGTAAAAAATGTAATGACCATCTTCAGAAAAACTTTTAAAAACTTATTTGTTCAGAAAAATTTGGTAGAACTGTCTTCTATTACTATGTCTGAAGAAGTAAAGAAAGAAGTTTCTTTGCTTGATCAAAAAAGTAAACTGATTTTTCAGAAAAATGTCCAATCATACTATATTGCTGGTTGTACACACCTTATAAAAAGGCCATCACACCTTCATTAAGGCTTAAAAAACCCCTTGGTTGTCTACACAAATCAGAAAGAAATACAGATAGAAGCTGTCGACAGATTGTGACTTTTGCCAAAGCATTCCCTTTGGATATTCATGAAGATTGTTTCCTAGATGAATGGGGAAATGTCTTCAGGTGGAAAGTGACGAATCAGATGCCAGTGAAATTGAAAGGTATTGGAATCACTTTTCTCTTAAAACATCTGATGGATTACCCAAGTATCCCATTGTTACCAAGCTAGGGAAATCAGCATTATGCCTCTCACATGGAAATGCTGACATTGAGAGAAGATATTCATCCTCCAAGGTTATTCTTGATGATTGTTGACTGATGTCTGTGAGAACACTTAATTCAATTCTTATTATAAAAAATGGAATGGAACACCATAAAAATTACCCTTCCTTTGTACCAATTATTAATACTAAGAAACTTATATTGGTGGCACAAACTGCACATAAACATTACCAAGCATATTTGGAGGAACAACAGCATCAGAAAGAAAAAGAAGAGTGTATGAAGGTAGAAGAAGAAAAATGAAGGAAAGAAGAAGAACAAAGACTCAAAAAAGAAGAAAATTCTGAGAAATAAATTCAACACTTGGAATATACACTTAAAGAGAAGAATAATTATCTTGAAACCATTACAGAATCAGCAGTGGTTTTGTTAGAAGATGCCACAAAAAAGATGAAAAAAGGTTTGGAGAAAGGAGATCTTGTGCAAATTCAAGTGGCTCAAGGTGTATTAGAGGGTTTTGGGTCACTGAAAGACTTGGAGAACAAATAATTTAAAGAAGTTCAACAGCTGCAAACTGTGGTTGAAAAAGGAAAATGATTACCAAAATTTTCCACAAAAAGCCTAAAAACAGTTTTTTTTGTTGCATTTTGATTTTTTGTAATACAGTTTTGTAATTTCAATAATTAGGCTACATTTAATTATAATCTTAGTACTTTAAAATCAAGACTTTTCACTGTTGTGATATATTTATAGGCTGATAGATCTTTAAGATAAGTTTATTATTTGCCAAGTCAAAGTTGTAGTTGTAGTCTGTTTTTGTCCCTTTTTTTTTGTAATTATCGTCTCTGAAATTTCATTTTTTAGCTTCCAAACCCTCTCCTATCCCTGCATTTTATAACTGTTTGCAGCTATATAATACTTTATAGCCACATCTTTTTTCTTCATTCTTTGATCAGTATCGTCTAAAATTTTTACTTCATCTGACGAACACTTTCTTTTTGACATTTTGATCAAACAATAGAGGCGACGAGTTAATCATACTGATTGAATGAGAATGAGTATGTAACTCCTGCAGAATACGGTTCACACCAGTTACAACTGATTTTGCCCTGTGGAATGCAGTTTCTACACTGGACTTTTTATCTACATTTGGAAAAATTTTTTTTTTTTTTTTTTTTGATTGGAGGTTTAACGACCACCGTGAGCAACTCAATGGGCTATAAGCAGTCGCCCGTCCCTAATTTAGGGTCACTGGTTCCAGGGAAGGGAGAGAGCCAGTGCCGTAAGACAAACACAACATCCATGCCTGACCGGGATTCGAACCCGGACCCCTTACGGACGAATGATCAGAGGCCAACGCCTTAGACCACTGCGCCACCGGGGCGGCACATTTGGAAAAAGAGCTGCTTCATACAGTTTCCATAGATAAGACTCCTCATGCATTGTCCCACCCCTCTTTGCCGTTGCTAAGCAGGGGCAGCGATCTCCTTTTGCAATAGTCTGCCCCCCCCTCCCCGGTCGAGAATTGAGCGCAGTTGTAGGTCACGGCACAGTGCAACTTAAACTACTGGCTGACGCGTTCACCTCTTTCCTCTGGGTGATTTACCAGCGTTGGAGTCAAGGCCATATCGACAGATCTAAAACGGACTTTGAGCCATCCTTGCGAAAGGAGTTTTTCTTTTAGTGAATAAAAACTCGTTGGTATAAAATCAAGAAAATTCTTAGAAATAATTTTATTCTGTACCAGTAACACCCAGAAAATGACTAAATATACAACTGCAAATGAACTGATGGTGCAAAGGGCTAAGTATGCGCATTTCCATAAGGCATCAAAATTTTGGTTTTCAACCTATCAGAAATATTTTCTGTGTATAGTTCGACCCCTAATTTCGACCTAAATATTTCACTAAAAAAAGTCGACCTATACACGAGTATATACAGTAAGATATTTTATGTTACCTGTAACAGAATTGTAGGGAAATGTTTTAAGTTTTTTCAGAGACAGTCGCAGATGTTCTATGTGTGCACCCTTAGTCACACGACACACATCGAGCCGGTAATCCATTTCCGCCCATGTGCGAGGTAAGATATCTGAATCAAGTGCAGTGATAGGGGCTGTGATACGCTGTTTCAGATCCGCTAGATCAACAGGAAGGAGAGGGGCAAATACCTTGTCCTTTACATACCCCCACAGGAAAAAGTCACAAGGTGTTAAGTCAGGACTTTTGGGTGGCCATTGGGTCAGTGGCATGTTGTAGTCCGCGGCTCGTCCAATCCATCGGTGAGGAAGATGTTCATCAAGATAATCTCTCACGTCGCCTAACCAGTGCGGTGGTGCACCATCCAATTGGAGAATAAAGCCGTCACTGTCGTCCTGCAACTGTGGCGTCAACCAAAGACTTAACATATCCAGAAAAGAGCCTCTCATGACAGTTTTCTCGTGAAAAAATAAGGGGCCGTACACTTTCTTTTTGGACGCAGCACAGAACACATTTACCTTAGGGTAATCTCACACGTGTTGCATTGTAAATCTGGGATTCTCCGTTCCCCAAAAGCGAACATTGTGCTTGTTTACCTCACCACTCACGTGAAATGTAGCTTCATCGGTGAAAACTAAGTGATCGGGAAAATCGTCATTTTCAAAACGGTGCTGCATTTCAGCACAAAATTCAAAGCGCTGTGTCTTGTCAAGGTCAGTGAGATTTTGCAACATCTTCACTTTGTATGGAGTCATTTTCAGCTTCTTTCTCAAAATTCTCCAGACAATGGGCTGTGAAATCTACACTTCACGACTAACCCTCTGCGTTGATTGTCCCGGGCTTCGTTGAATGGCGGTGCAAACACTATCCACAACTTCTTCCGATACACGCAGTTATCCAGGACTTTTAAGTTTGCTCAAACAGCTCGTAGTTTAAAATTTTTTATGCCAATCTTAGATAGATTTTCTGGTTCTAGGTTCTTTTCCGATTCGTAATCGAAAATGCCGTTGCACAACAGTTACAGATTCCGTTTTGCTCAATTCAAGAACACAAAATGCCTTCTCCACTGCAGGCACTGCCATTTGGACCGACTGATCGCGTGACACACACGCTATCACCTACACCACTTTCCTCAGTAGCAGGGCACAAACTTTATGAGTACATCTACCTAACGGTTTGCAGTTGTGGTCTGTGTCTTCAACTGTTACTGCTTTACAGCATTTGGAAACTGTATGCTTCTTTATGAATCAGGGGGTTTATTATGAACATTATTTCATGTTATGTGATTTGGCTTACTGTGTAGACCATTGCAGTTTTCAAATTGTTCAAGTTTTTTTTTTTTTTTTTTTTCCCTTGCAGCTTGATGAAGGACAAAATGAATTTCGTGGGGTTCTTTCAACAGAAGAGTTGAAGAAATTCGTAAAGTCAAACAGTTTGCCTCTTGTTGTTGAATTCAGCCGTGAAGTAAGAAGTAATCTTTCTTTTTTTTTCAGTTGTTTTTTGTCCAGATTTATGTTTTGTTGAGCAAGCTTCTGAGGTAAACTCTCCTGTTATGTAATAATTTGTTGTTTGGTGAGCAACATGAAAACTAGAAAAAAAAAGTAAATTCACAATGTAGAAATTTCTATATGCGATCATGTTGCTAATGAAAAAATAGGCCAGAATTTTTGTAGCATTCTGTTATTTTTGTAGCCAATGTAATGGGATAATTCACTTGGTATTATTCATACCAATCACTTCTTGAAAAGGGAAGATGGAGATAGAACAGAACCCACACAAAGCATAATAATGATTATTAGAAAATTGTTGAATTCTACCATTAGATTTTTCCAGGCCTGTAAAACTACTTGAAACATGAACATCTCTTAGAAATGAAAGACTCATTTTTATTTCCTCCATGCACCTATTATGATGACACATTGTTTTATAAGAGTGACTATGAATTTGATGTTAAACTGATGAAATAGCTCCATAACTCTCTCAGCTCTGCCCCTCTTGTGATTTTAGTG
Source organism: Macrothele yani (assembly GCA_039090855.1). Taxonomy (NCBI): domain Eukaryota; kingdom Metazoa; phylum Arthropoda; class Arachnida; order Araneae; family Macrothelidae; genus Macrothele; species Macrothele yani. The sequence continues at coordinate 96,085,191 of CM077005.1, read as the reverse complement.
AATCTTGTCAGTCATAACTGGAGTTTTGAGAATTAATGTCAAGCAGGGTTGCCAGACTAAAATTCTAATTTAAAGCCAAAACAACACTTGAAAAAAAAAAAAAAAAAAAAAGCCAGAAAAAGCCAAACATTATTAAAACATACACTGGTGAGCCCTTACAATTATGACCACCCCCAGCTTGGAGAAATAAGCGTGCTTGAAGACCGAATGGTGGTGCGGGTGAAGTTCACCTAGCAGTATATATACAACCCGAGGACCGGCTTTTGGTTAGTAGAGTGTTCGGAGTCAGAATGGGAAAAGCTGCTGATTTATCAGAGTTTGATAAAGGACAAATTGTGATGGCATGGCGCCTTGGAACTACGATCTCGGAAACAGCGCGGCTTGTGTGTTGTTCACATGCTACTGTAGTTAGTATGTATCCAAAGTGGTGCACAGATGGCCAAATGATGAACCATCATCCAGCCATTTGTCGTCCGCAGCACAATGATACGAAAGGGGAGTTGAGACTGTCACTTATTGTTCATTGCAACTGCAGGTCCACAGTGTGACAAATCACATGTGGCTACAACAGTGGTGATGAGGGCAATGCGTCACAGTACACAGTTCATTGCAGCCTTCTGCACATGGGCCTGCATAGCCGAAGACCCAGCCTGGTCCCGATGCTCACTGCACATCATCGCCAACAATGCATGAAATAGGCCCAAGATCATCAAGATTGGATTGTGGATGATTGGAAGAAAGTGGCCTGGTCTGACGAATCAAGATTTCTGGTGTCATATATACAGCCGAGTGCGGGTACGCCGGCTGATTAATAATGGAGGCTATGGCACTTGGATGCACTGTTGGGTGGAAACATGCCAGCGGCAGTGGTGTTATGCTGTGGGCGATGTTTTCTTGAAACACTAAGCTCCATTATCCCAATAGCACAATCCCTTACAGCTGTCAGGTACCTGAACATCGTTGTGTGCCAAGTTTACCCAATCATGGCAACTGTGTTCCCTGCTGGTGATGGCCATTACCAACAGGATAATATGCCCTGCCACACTGCCAGAATCGTCAAGGAGTGGTTCGAGGGGCATGCTGGTGACTTTCTGTTAATGGCTTCCAAATTCACCTGACATGAACCCAATTGAACATTTGTGGTTCAACTTGGAAAAGCAGGGTCGTGCTAAATCACCACCACCTCGAAATGTACAGGAACTGGAGGACCTGCTGTTTGACATGATATCAGTTACCCCAGGATACCTATTGCCACCTCACTGAATCGATGCCTCGCCGAGTGGCTGCTGTGTTGCAGGCTAAAAGGGGTCCTACAGCTTATTAGGTAGGTGTCATAATGTGATGGCTCATCAGTGTATTTTTCATACCATATGACAACGAAAATTCTAGGTACAGTTTATTACTGATATCCTCACTGGAACAAATGGAACCTGCATCACAAACCTTGTCAGATGTAAAGTCTTTTAGCACTTTTTCAGATGGAGTGAAGTCCTTACAACATTTTTTTTAAAACAGTAGTTCTGCTCTGATTCTCACAATAGCATCAAGAAAATTCAGTTGCATTTTGTTTTAATTGCGGTTACAAGAGAGAATATCATCTTAACTACAGAATTACTAACTGATGTTATTAGACAAGTAAAGGCAAATATGGTGAGCTCTTTAAATGCCTGATGTTGAAGTGCACCAATCTAAAACTATTCACTGTCTGTAGTGAGTCCATCATTCCTAAATGGTGCTTCTTTCCAATTGAGAAAAAGGATTTTTCTGTATTGTTGTTTCATGGTGATGATGTTTTCTGCAAGGAAAGATGTATATGTATGCTTCTTCTAGCATACATATTCATCTTTCTTTGACATTTTTAGCACGTTTGTAAAACACGATCGTGCTTATGTTATTGGTTTGTCTCTCTGTAGACACCATATCTCAGAACTAATAGTCCGATTTGAAAATTTCTTTTTGCATTAATAAGATTGAGATGTGCGAATGATGGTCCTTCATTTTTTTTTTTTTTTAACGATGCACAATTTCGTTGTTAGAGGGTGTAAATGCAGATGATATCAAATTCAAAATACATTTTATTCCATATATTTGCTTCTAAACATCCAAATCAAATTTTTTTACCTTTCTGTTCCATTCATGTTGAAGATTATTTTAGGTGTAGTCACTTTTTCAAGTTACTCATAGATTGTCCGCTAGGGGGTGAAAAGTAAATTGCCTTTCCCCAAGTCTCTGCTTCTAAAACTCAGATTTGAAAAATTATTTCTGCAGAGGATACAACTCCTGATTGGAAATATTTTACATATAATTTCTAATTTTTGGTATAAAATGGTTTGGCCATCAGGGGGGTAAGTGTTAATTTCTGCATCTGATGTATTTGCAGCAAAATCTGAACTCCAGAAAACTTGATTGAAAAAATTCTGTCGTGGACCAATACCACTCACATCGAAAAAGCTTTTCAGAATACTTTCTTCTTAAAATAGTGCATGGTTTTTTCTCCATGGGGCGTAAATGCAAATCTTATTTTTGTTGATATGTCTGCTTCTAAAAGTCACATTTGAAAAATTCTTTCTTTGTTAAAGAGCATTTCTGCTGCGAAATGTTTGTCATATAATTTCAAATTTTTCTTAGGGCATAAGTCTGCCACCAGCGCACATAAGTTCACATTTCCATTTACAGCAATATATATTGTAACATCACAGCCTCTCCTTGACAAATGTCAACTCCGCCTTCTCGTGGTGCATCCTGTTCCCACTAAAGGGGCGCTGACGACCGCCAATAGCGGTATAACTATACCATCGGGATTAGAGGAAATGCTATCCCACATTCACCAACCCGCTTGGCCAGCGTGGTGAGTTATGGCCAAACATCTCCAAAATGGCTCTACAACTTAAATCTTGGCCCTCAGTCTCCGGCAGCTGGAATGTACCTGGCCAAGGCATCCGCCAGTGCGACATGAAGGCAGAGGGTGCTAAGACTCCCTGGAGGACCGGACTAGGTTGCCATCTGATGCTGACCTTGGCTACGTATAATGGACACTCCCTATCTTCTGATTCAAGGCTTCTTGAATTGGAAGAGGAACTACAAAGGATCAAGTGGGACATCGTCGGGCTAAGTGAGGTACGGAGAAAAGGAGAAGATCTCATTGAACTGAAAAGTGGACATCTCTTCTACTATCGTGGGACAGATACTGGCAGAACTAGTGGTGTTGGATTTATAATAAACAAGAACCTCAAGGATAAAGTGGTAGAAGTTGAAAGTTCCTCTGACAGAGCTGCACGACTCGTTATCCAACTCTCGAGAAGATGCCAGGCTCAGATTATTCAAACTTATGCACCCACCACAAGTCATCCTGAAGAAGAAATTGAAGAATTTTATGAGGAAATTTGTCATCTAAATAATAAAGGTAAGCAGCACTTGAAGATAATTATGGGAGATTTCAATGCAAAAATAGGGCAACGGCAACAGAATGAAACTTCAGTAGGTAAATTCGGTCACGGCAACAGAAACCTGCGTGGAAATACTCTCGTTGAGTTTGCAGAGGCAGAAGGATTTTTCATCTTGAACTCCTTTTTCAAGAAAAAGCCAAACAGGAAATGGACATAGAGACATCCAATTGGGACGACAAGTGAAATTGATTTTATTATGTGTAACAAAAAATTCGTCATCCAAGACTGCAGTGTGCTGAACAAATTCAACACAGATAATGACCATAGATTGGTGAGATGTAAGATGCACCTGAACACTAAACTCGAACGTGGCAAGCTCATAAGACAAACAAAATGTATTGGCATAACCAACCTTAAAAACACCATAATACCTTCAAGTTGGAACTGAAGAACAGATTCTCTGCTTTAGAAGGCCTAACATCGGAAGAAGTGGATATTTCGGAAGTTAACAGAAAAGTAACCAAAGCTCTTATGGAAACAGCAACAAAATTAGCTGGGTCTAAGAACAAGTTGCATGTGAACAAATTATCAGGAAAAACCAAAATGTTGATGCAAAAAACAAGAGAGATGAGGACAACTAAAGAAGATGTGACTTCCAAAGTGGAATATATAGAGCTATGCAAGACAGTACAAAAAGTATCACTGAAGATGTAAGGAAATTCAACTGTGAGCTAGTGAGGAAAGCAATTGAAAACAACCAAAGCCTAAAGATAGCAACGGGACATCTCAGTAAGGGAAGAAAACAGATTATGGCACTGAGAAAAGAAGATGGTCCTGTAACAAGAAATAGAGGCGAAATTTTGACAAGAGTGAAAGATTTCTACTCCAAATTATATGAAAGGGATGATACATGTACTCCAGACATCATGAAAGGTACCAGTACCAGAGTTCTTCCAGTCCTCCCAGCAGAAGTTGCACATGCAATCAAGAACATAAAGCGGGGAAAAGCTCCAGGAGAAGATGGAATTACTGTAGACATCATACAAGAAGCAAGTGGAGAAATCGAAACAGTACTCGCCCAAATTTTCACTCGATGCCTTAATAAAGGGAAGATTCCTGAGGATTGGAACAATGCTACAATGATCCTGCTACATAAAAAAGGGGACATTGAGGATCTCAGGAACTACAGACCTATCAGCCTCCTCTCAGTGGTTTATAAAATCTTCACTAAAGTTCTTTCACACCGCTTGAAGGTAACACTGGACATGGCTCAACCGAGAGAACAAGCTGGATTCAGGAGTGGCTACAGCACAATAGATCATATCCACGTACTGAGAGAACTATTTGAAAGAGCGAGGGAATATGAACTTCCATTGTGCATGGCTTTTATCGATTATGAAAAAGCCTTTGATTCGGTGAAACCATCAGCAGTTACAATGGCTCTGAAATCCTGCAGTATTGAAGATGCATACATTAATTTTATTAATAACATCTATGAAAATGTAAGTGTAAAGATTCGGCTGTTTGAAAATACAACACACATAAAAATTGGAAAGGGAGAGAGGCAAGGTGACACAATATCTCCGAAGCTCTTTAATGCCACATTGGAAAATGTCTTTCAATCACTGAACTGGGAAAACAAAGGGATAAAGATTAATGGAGATTATCTAACCCACCTTCGTTTTGCTGATGACGTAGTCATTTTTGCAACTACCCCACCAGAGCTGCAGTGTATGATCCAGGAACTTGCTGACAAGAGTAAAGAAGTGGGATTAAAAATGAACTTTCAGAAGACAAAAGTGATGTTCAGTGCTTTTACAAGAAATGACGATTTATCTATTGATGGAGAAAAACTGGAGATAACAGACACGTACGTTTATCTTGGACAGCAGATATCAAGTGAGGGTCACATTGATGAAGAAATTAATTGGCGTACAAAACTTGTCTGGAGAGCTTTTGGAAGAAACAGCACGATTTTCAAGAGCAATATGCCATTATGTTTTAAAAGAAAAGTGTTTGATCAATGCATCCTTCCAGTGCTTACGTATGGTGCAGAGATGTGGATCTTAACTAAAAGAGACATACAAAGGCTGCAGACAACTCAAAAAAGCATGGAGAGGTGCATGCTTGGTATAACCAGGAGAGATAAGAAGAGGAACTCGTGGATCTGAAAAATGACGAGAGTGGAAGACATCATGATCAGAGTTAAATCCCTGAAATGGCAATGGGCTGGACATACTGCCAGAAGGACAGACCATCGATGGACAGCCGAAATTTTAGATTGAATTCCAAGGGACAGGAAACGACCCAGAAGATGACCACATGGTAGATGGGTGGATGAAATTCGAAAATATGTGGGAGTGACATGGAGGAGACTGGCACAAGACAGACCATTGTGGAGGAAACTTGGAGAGACCTTCGTCCAGCAGTGGATTGATAATGGTTGACAATGATGATGTGGAACTAAAACCCCCATTGAAAAACTTATTTCTTCAGTCACATACTACTAACTATGCAAACTCTGTTTGTGTATTTTCTTTCCAAAATAGTGCACAATTTTGCCGCTAGGGACCCAAATGCTTAATCTGTTTTTCTCAATATTGCTGCTTTTACATGTGCGATTTAAAAAATTCTTTCAACACTGGATGCCGTTTATCGTGTAAAACATTTTAGGCCAGTACATGAGGAATTTTGTAGTTCACAGTTCTGTCGGTAAGTGGTATTTGTGTACTTCAGTTTGCAGTTGTATCGCTGCTTCTAAAAACGCTATTGAGAAATTTCTTCTGTACTGTATGCCATTCGCTACAACAGAGATGTGGGACATTGTCATATTTAAATAACACAAAGATTTCTCGCTGGCTGCTTAAAGGCCGAAACTTTCTTTTTTGCTGTCTCTACTTCCAGAAGACATATTTGAAAAGTTCTTTCCCTTAGCATAGCTTTTTCCATGAAGAATAATTTTCGCCTATTTTCAGCTTTTCCGTTATGCAAAATTTTTTCGCTAGGAGACGTAGACTTCTATATTTCTCCTTTTAACTGTTCAATTTGAAAATCTTTTTGTCTTTAGTGCCTTCCTTGTACTATGAGAAACTTTCTGTTTGCCATTTGTTAATTATTTCGGGATGTTTTATCGATTGTTGTAACCAGATGGTTGTTTTCCAAACTGGTTCCAGTGACTTTGAATGGCTTTGATAAATTTAATTCATGCCAAACGAATTCAAATGATGTGCTCATTACATCCGAAAATTCGTTATCTTTCTTGTTTATTTCTAGATGAGCCTTAGTACTGTTGTTCTTTTGTAGGAACGTAGTACATTCTACTGCGGAATTAACTTTTTACGGGTCTTATAGAGGTTATTATTCAAAAAAGTTGGTGGTCAAATTTTCGAACTAAAGCCTAGTTCTGATGACGAACTAGGCTTTAGTTCAAAAATTTGACCACCAACTTTTTTTGAATAATAACCTCTATAAGACCCATGAGAAAGTTAATTCCACAGTACAATATGAATAGAGGTGCCATAAATTCATTTACAAATAGTACATTCTGTTAAAAATTTAATACCAAAATCAACTTGACAAATATTTTTTTCTGCCCGTTGACATTTTATACAGTTTGCTCTGAAGACTTTTCTGGTCTAAAAAATAATTCTTGGTACAATTCATGAGGATCAGCTTTGGTTTGCTGAAAAAGGCTGTTCAGTCTTTCAATTGCTGAACAGCATGTGTCACAAACACAAAGAGCAAGTCATTTTTGTAGTCTAACATCATTTTGTTTAACAGTCTTGCTTTGAATTTTGCGTCAAACTTTGATTGAACATTCACTTGAAGTTCTAGATTATGTATAAAATATTAAACATAATCTAGAACTTCAAGTGAATGGTAAATCAAAGTTTAAACTGTGTTGAGATTCCAATTTCTGTGCACTTTGTTTTTAAAGTGCCGCCATTTTGGAGTGAAAATAACTTTTTTTAAAGGAAAATCATATTTTAAAAGCTGGGATGATATGTAGTTTTTGTACAACTGATTAAAAAGCCAGGAAAAAGCCAAATCAATTATCTAATGCCAACTGAACTGCAAAAAAACAACCGGATTTTGGGATTTTGGCATCAGAAAAGCCAATATGGCAACCCTGGTGTTAGGAGTAAAATTGTTTACTACACTCGGACAAAGAAATTTACGCACCTAGAAGAAAACATGCTACAACCGCGAAACTTTGCAGATGGAGTGTGTGCTGGTGTGCAAATGATCTACATTTGGTGCAATTGTTCATGAATTCACAGCCTGTGGGGGCACTTCAAGCATGAACCGGCAGCCTTATAAGCCGGCTTGTAGTGGATGCCCTGTGAAAGCAAAAAGCACCGGCCGATGCAAGCAAGAGTACAGAGTGACAAGAATGCCGAGTAGACACCAGAGACGTTGATTTACTCAACTTACGGACTTTGAGAAAGGCCTGATCATCGGGCTGAAAACCGCAGGGTGGTTGGTGTGCCATGTAGCCCGCCATGTGGATTGTTCTGACCATACCGTCCAACTGTGTTGCGAGCAGTGGGCATGTGATGGCACTGCCACATGGCGGAGTGGCTCTGGACGAACCAGGAGGACCACCGGTAGAAAGGATCGACGGATCGTGCGCCAGGCATGAAAGTATACCACGACGGTGACCCGGTCCACTGTACAGGAGAATGTAGTGGCTCCTGTGTGCCCACGAACCATTTTCTGACACCTTGCGGAAGTGAATTTGCGATCTCAGTGCCCCTTACATGTGGTGCCATTAACACCAGAACATCGCCAGCTCCGTGTGCAGTGGTGCAATGCCAGAGTGATGTGGAACGCCACAGACTAGTGACGTGGTGTTTAGCGATGAGTGACGCTTTGTTTTGGGGGCAGATGATCATTGTGTCCGGGTGTGGTGGTCCCAGAGTCAACAACACAATCCCAACCTTGCTATCGAGTGCCACACCTCCCCAACTGCAGGCGTGATTGTCTGGGAAGCCATCATATATGACAGCCGGACTTCCCTCGCAATGATCTGAGTGACGTTGACAGCCCAGTGCTTTGTACAGATCATACGGCCCCATGTGCTGCCTTTCCTGGTGGGGTGGCCCGGAGCCATTTTCCAACAAGATAATGTCTGTCCGCAGAGCTCGGGTTGCCCAGGACTGCCTACGTCATGGCCAGACACTTCCATGGCCTGCCTGCTCCCCGTAACTGTCCCCTATCGAGCATGTGTGGGACCAGTTGAAATGCTGGCTGCCGCTGTGTCGCAGTATCTAGGATTTGGAGCACAGCGTCCAACATGTGTGGGCCAGTCTACGGTGTGACATCAGGCTTCTGTTCGCCTCCATGCCGGACCATATTGCAGCATGTATTGCCGCACAAGACGGTGCGATGTGCTATTGATGATGACCAGATTGTGTGTCACAGATCTCTCTGTAATTGTCCTGTAGCTCTGTTATTGCCATCATGTGTATCATTCATCTCTATCATTACGTCCATAAAATTGCAGTTCAATCCGATGCTTCCTTCTTGGTACGCAAATTTCATTGTCCATGAGTGTACATAGACTTTGATGTTAAAAGTATTTGAGACCAGATGAGGGTAATCCAAACTTGTGTCTTTTCCTATTTAGAAAGAAATTGCCACCAAACTTGCTCTGCAAATAAGTTTAGTAATTTCTGAACAAAACTAAATAATGCTGTGAAATGGGTACAACCAGAGATGTTAGTGATGTGATTCACAGTGAAATATGAAAGCATAAATAAGTTTTCTAGATCCTGCCCCCCCCCCCCCAGTGCAACAGTGTAAGTTGCGAAAAAACAGCACAAATTGATAACACATTTTCTCATGTAAATAGGACTTTTTGTGAAATTCTATTTATACTTTTGTAAAATTCTGTTTATACAGCATACTGATAAAGTTTTGTGAAATGTTTTGTATTAAAGCAGATTATATATGACATATGCTGCAGTTAAAATGAGTGTTCTAACTGTAGTCTACAAAATATTTCAGACTAGTCAAGAAATACTCGATGGCCAATTCAACATTGTAAATTTTTTATTCATCAACAAGAGAAGTGGAGACTATGAAGAGAAGGTAGAACTCTTTAGGAATGTGGCTAAAGAATTTAGAGAGAGTGTAAGAAATTTAAAATTCTAGGTTTTTGTTGCATTTTTGTTGCTGAGATATAAGAATGATTAATTAACAGGTGTTGAACTATTCTGAGCTTATGCTGCCAAATGATTCTCTCTCCCCTCTTTCCTCAAAGAGAAACTTCAACACGTTAACATAAAATATGTGTGTTCTTTGAATCTTGAACATTAAAATATATATATATATATATACCAGACATTTGGGTATTTCAGATTTGGAGCATTATGCACTCTTTTTTGCCACTATAGGAAATTCTTTATATGAAGGCAGGGCTCGTACGGTCCTTAAAAGTTTTTAAGAACTCCTTATTTTTTATTTCCATTTCTAAGGCCCTTAAAAGTCCTTAAAAATTCCTTATTTTTTAAAACAAGTGCTTACCCCCCCCCCCCGGTCTTGTTTTTGTGCTGCAGTAATAGGCATTGCTAACCCTGCCCCCATTTTTGTTTGTGTGTCTGTAAATATGCTAACCCGTTCACCAGGGGAGCTTTCTTCTAACTAATTGAAGGGAGATAATCCCCTGGAATGTTCTTAGAAATGATCTCCCTTCAACACCCCACCCTCCACTTTTCCCATTGTAGCCTGCATGTCTTACCAGTGGGATTAACATCTGTGTTGTGTCCTTTCAGGGGTCAGAGGGTCAAAACAAAGGAGGGGGGGGTTCTGTTTGACTTCATAATTTATGGTGTCAGTTGTCTCATGTATTTTAATCTATCTAGTGTCTGCTACTCTACTCAGTTCACCAGGGGCGGTTCGTCATTAGGGGCCAGAGGGGCCGGGCCCCACCTAAAAATTTTTATTTTTAGAAATATATATATATATATTTTGCCCTGATTCTTATTCTCTCTCTTAACTACATGGTGATAAACCTTTCCCTTCAAAAACCATTACCTAAAGGAAAAGATTCCTTCAAAAACAAAAAAACTATTCCCTGAGGAAAGAGATCACGTTCAGAGTGTGAGGTTATTGGGGCCAGCTCCAACGATTTCCTTCCCGTCTCATTCAGTATGATGACCTACATACAACACTGCCTTAAACGCGTGTGCAAAAAAAGCTGTGCTGGTCCCGCGCTAATTTGATTAGCCGTGAGAGTATCAATTTCCTTAATGACGTGGGTTGACAGAGAAGCTTACCCCGACCAAGCTCAAGGGTGGCGGGAGGGTTTCAAATGTCGTAGGAAAGGTCAGTTAGTTGTTTTTTCTGTTTGTGTCTCTCTCGATGATGTGTTGTTCCTTTGTGTCGTGATTTTTTTGCTTTTGCTTGTAGAGTACAATGAATATAGTGGGTATTTTGTTAAAATCTCTGTTCTTTGCTTTAAATCTGGAAGAAAAGCTTCACTGAAAAAAACTCAGTGCTTATCACCCTAAGAATTTTTAGTTTGAGCTTCACTTAAAAAAACACAGTGCTCATCAGCCCAAGAATTTCAGTCGAAAAGCTTCACTTAAAAAACTCTGTGCTTATCAGCCCAAGAATTTGAGTTTCCAAGAGTATGAAGTTTACAAAGCACTTTGCAGAACTAATTTCAGTTTTAACTAAGATGATTTTCTATGTTAAAAATAAATAAATATATGAGAAAACCTGTAAGTATAATTTGCACATGAGTACATATATGTTTTTAGGTTTCAGAAGTTCTTTAAAAAAAAAGGTTAAACCTTTCCTCCCTGCATATATTTGGAGTTATTATTTTTTCACTACATTTTTTTATCCTGTGAATCCTGTGATTATTCCTCAGTTAAGAAATCTGAAGACACAAAGCACAACTAACATAAATTAATGCTCATATGTTTTAAGGTAAAAATGTTATTTAAGGAGTTTTAACATTTTTCTGTTAATAGTTATGCATTCTATCCTGAGGAAATTTTTTTCGTGTGCAATACAATAGTTGACACATTCCTACCTGATTTGGGCATTATTGTGAGTAAAGGGGGTAAACAGAGGCAGAGTAAAGGAATCTTGGGGGTGTGGTGGGGTGGGGGGTCTGAATAGTTGGCCTAATAATGACAGATTTTTTATTTCATTGTTTGACTTCGGCTACTGTCCCCACCTGTTTCAGTTGCCACGAGCTGCCACTGCAGTTCACCTTGCTTCATTGTCAGTGTGTATTTAATTTTGTCCTTTGTGGTCAAAGTAGTTTATTTTTGGGGCAAAATGCCTGGAACATGGCCACCTGCACTGTTTAATCCCCTACATATGTATATATACATACTGTCCCCCCCCCCCCCACACACACACCTGGTGATATTCCAATGACGCAAAATATGAATTGCAGTGTAGATCCTTAGAAAGTCCTTATTTTTTTTTACACAGAAAAGGGTATGAACCCTGCTTTTGTGGTAGCATGCAATGATACAAGCCATGACACAGCACATGCTCCGTGTACCATTCTGCTCATAAAAAGTGAAATTGCTAAGACTTGTCCTTTGGAAGAATTTAAAACAATTGTTTTACATCTCAGATGGAGCAAGCAGCAGGTCACTTCAAAACAAATATCAGTTCTATGAACTTATGAAAGGGGACCCAAATGTAACAAGGAAGTGGATCATCTCAGCCACAGGCCATGGCAAGAGTGCACGTGATGGTGTGGATGGCTTGTGCAAACATTTTGCCTCTAAATTCAACTTCAGAAAGAAGCTTTACAAGCTATAAGAGTTGCACCTTCATTTGTTGAAAATGTCTTCCCCTTGATTCCAAGACTAAACTTCTACTCTTTACAACTTGTGAAGTTCAATCCTATCGAACCAGCAAAGTAGAAGAGTGGGATACAGTAAAATCTGTTGTTGGAATACAGTCACAGCATTCCTGGTTAGTACAAGAAAATAAACCATCAATGGCCAGAGCAGTCCAACACCCACATCAAGCAGTGTAATTTTCAAGCCAACAACAAAAAAAAAGAACCCATTCTCTGTGAATATTTTTCAAATAGGAGAATTTATAGGACACATTTATGACGATAACTGGAGGATGGGGCAGATTACTAACATATCTAGAGAATTTGAGGACATAACAGTATCATTCATGCACCCTCATGGACCAGCCAGAGGTTTTTGGTGGCCACACGAATGTGGCAAGAAAAGAGACAAGTGTCCATTAACCTTAAAAAATCTACTTCTAAAGGTGAATGCCCGAACTCCTGTTGGACGTTTTGCACGCCTTCATACCTTTGATGAGAAGGAAATCAATAAAATCCAGCAGCTTTTCTCAGTTTGAACAATTTGTAGTTATGATGGTAAGTTCATTGAATCTAAACTGCAACTGATGGTTTCCATTTCAACTCAGGCAGGGGTGTACCATCATGGTCTCACATTTCCTTGAAAAAGTTAAGGGGTGTTCCTTGACTAAAATAAGGACACCTATATTTTTTCTTTTGGCAAAAAACAAAATTTTCCTTCGAGATACAGGGTTTCAAATCTTGCACCGTCAAACAAGCTCTCTAGAAAACGGTTCTGTTTCCTAACTTGAGCGAGTCATTGCAGCGGAATTAAAAAAATATATCTTGTTCTGGTATTTTTTTTACATTGTGTGTATAATATATAGTAATATATGGTGCTAATATTTTTTACACATCGTATGATTAAAATTTATAAAACTCGTAAACAACTTTGTTTCAACAGAAACAAAGTTGAAGTGTTTCCTGTTTGCTAAAGTACGTAAAACAAATGCAAGTACAAACGAACGAAGTTACACATGTATGACAAATTCAAACGCGTCTAACTCAGAAACGGGCAGTTTTTTAGGTCTGTGAAAATTTACACAATGTTCTTCTGTTGATAATAAAACAGTGATTTAATTTTCAGAGTAAAAAAAAAAAATGGCTTTTTTAATAAAATCGTTGGCAACTAGATTTCTCAAAATCGGCTGTTTTTAACGCTGCCGAAACGCGGAAACTAGCAGTTTCACAGATACATAAAAATTTGCAAATAAAGTGCACATTTGTATGTCTTTAACAAACAAAAAAAAAAGAGTATAGAAAAATCTCGATCCGCACCTGTTACAAAAAATCTTTAAAAGTTCAATTTCTTTTTTAAATCACGAAGTGTAAGATTTTTTAAAATTTTAATCACATGATGTGTAAGAAATATTAGTACCATTTATTACTATATATTATACACACAATGTACAAAAAAAAATACCAGGACAAGATATCTTTTTAATTCCGCTGCAATGACTCGCTCAAGTTAGGAAAAAGAACCGTTTTCTAAATAGCTTGTTTGACGGTGCAAGATTTGAAACCCTCTATCTCAAAGGTAAAAATTTTTTATGCCGTAAGAAAAATATGGGTCTCCTTATTTTAGTCAAGGAAAACCCCTTATTTTTTTTAGAGAAATCTTAGACCATGATGGTACGACCCTGCCTGAGTTGAAATGGAACCCATCAACTGAGATAATGTATTGTATGTGAACAGACTATGGATTTTAACAAAAATTAAACATCTACATAGGTGACAATTATTAAAAATCATAATAATGACTTTAAAATATAGATTGATACTGCAATTTAAAATATATACTCAGGTAAGGTTACTCAGCAAGCGGTCGTAGTGAGCGATGGGTTTGCCTCCATGGGGCGCTCCTTGGTAACAATTGCACACACAACAGCAACTAGGGCATCTGTTAATCTTGGAGAGGTGCCAGCTAGCTCTGTGTGACATTGGCGAAAAGACCCCAACTCACTGAGTTTTGTTCCAGAATCCTTAGGCTGAATAACCAACTGGAACCCTCAGCTGTGGGCTAATCCCACACACTGATGTACTTACCTGATTAAAAAGACAAAAAGAAATATTAAGAATGACTCAAGTGTGGGATATGGTGGACCTACCACACTTGAGAAGGACGGTCCACCACGGAATCGACCTGGACTTTCTAAACGGCGTATGAGAAAGAGATCTCGGCTGAGTGAATGTAAGATTGGTGTATGGAATACTAGAGGTATAAATGGTAAGATGAGTGAGGTGATTGAGGAGATAAATAAGTATAGACTGGATGTGCTGTGTGTAAGTGAAACCAAAAAGATAGAAATTGGGGTAGAAGAATTGAATGGCACGGTGAGTGTGTGGTCTGGAGTATTGGATAATATGAGAGGACAGGCTGGTGTAGGTGTGATTTTAAGTGAAAAGATGAAGAACAACTTGATTCACTATAGTTGCGTAAGTGAGAGAATTCTCTGGATTCGTTTAAAAGTGAAACTTCAGAAAATCGTAATTGTTGTAGTGTATGCTCCTTGTGACTCCTTCTTCTGATAAGAAGGAAGATTTCTGGAACGAGCTAAAAGCTGTTTTGAGCCAGGTTGGTGCTAAAGAAAAAGTTATAATAGCAGGAGATTTCAATGCTAGAGTAGGTGTGCAGAATGCAATTTCTGACAATGTTCTGGGTAAGTTTAATGATCCTTGTGTGAATGATAATGGTGAAAGATTAGTTGAACTCTGCATTGAGAATGGTTTGTGTGTATCTAATACATTTTTCAACCACAAGTATATCCACACATATACTTGGGAAAATCTTACTCTTGGTCAGAAGAGTGTGATAGATTTTGTTGTCTACGATCAGCGCCTGAAACACTTAGTTGTTGACACCCGTGTGATGAGAGGTGCGGATGTTGGTTCTGATCATTACTTGGTAGTGTCACGAGTGAAACTTATTGTTGGTTGGAGGAAAAGGAATAGGAAGAGACCCAGGATAGAAAGAATAAAGGTTGATAGGCTCCTTGAAGATCATCAGCGTTATTCTGAGTTACTCAGAGAACGACTGAAGAAGCTGAAGTGTGGTAAGAGGGATGTAGAAAAGAAGTGGGAATGTTTTAAGAACTGTGTTGTTACCACTGCTAAAGAGGTCTGTGGCACCACAATAGTGGGTAACAATAGAGGTGATGCTTGGTGGAATAGTGATATTGAAGAGGCAGTAAAGAGAAAGAAGGAAGCCTGTTTGGGGATGTTGCAAGGTAGAGTTTCTGCGGATGAATATAGCTGTAAAAAGCATGAAGCTGCTGAGCTGGTTTGCCAGAGTAAGGCAAAAGATAGGAAGGAGAGGATGGAAAGACAACAATTGGTTTTTTGGAAAAAACTTTCTGGTAGTACATGAGACTCAGGAAAAATAGGGGAAACAAAGTTGTAAGTTGTGTGAAGAATGAGATCGGGGAAATGATATGGGAGCCCAATGAATTAAGTGAAAGATGGGGTGAATATTTCTGTGAGCTATTAGATCAGGAAAGCAAAGATGATTCTGAGACAGATGCAGATGATGCCACAATGAGGGATGGAAACACAGGAGGGATCTCAAGAGAAGAAGTGTGTAACGCTCTAAAATCTCTTCAGAATGGTAAGGCTCCAGGAGTTGATGGCGTAACTGCCGCGATGTTGAAATATGGTGGTGACTCTGTAATTGACTGGTTAACTGAAATTTGCCAGTTGCGCTGGTAGTTAGGAATGGTCCCTCGGGATTGGATGGATGCTATTATTGTTCCCTTGTATAAGGGAAAAGGTGATTAGGCTGACTGCAAAACCTATCATGGGTATTAGCCTACTGAGTGTGCCAGGGAAAGTGTTTGGTAAGGTCGTTATTGAAAAAGTATGGGGTCTTACATCAGAGAAAGTATGGGATGTTCAGAGTGGTTTTGTGCCTGGTAAAAGCTGCACTAACCAGATTTTTGCATTACGCACAATGATTGAAAAGTATCTGGCTGTTGGGAAGAAAGTTTTTACTGCCTTCAGAGATTTAGAGAAAGCTTACGACTGAGTGAATAGGACACTTTTGTGGAAGGTACTGAATGAATATAGTGTTACTGGGAATCTACTTAATAGTGTAAAAGCCATGTATGCAGGTAGTAGATCTTGTGCACGAGTGAATGGTGTTTTATCAAAATGGTTTTCTATTGGTGCAGGACTTCGACAAAGTTGTGTAATGTCACCATGGCTGTTTAATATCTTTATAGACGCATGCATGCATGATGCCAAAATAGATAATAGTGGTTTCTGTCTTGGTGATATCCGTGTGTGCAGATTGCTGTATGCTGATGACACTGTCCTGTTGGCAGTGAGCAAAGTGAGTTGCCGAGTGTGTTGACTCGGATGCACGAAGTTTGCATGAAATTCAAACTGAGTATAAATATGGGAAAAACCAAAGTTATGGTGTTTGAGAGAGGAATGGGTAGCACTGAACGTAATGTAAGTATAAACGGCACTGTGATTGACCAGGTGAGTGAAGTTGTGTATTTAGGAAGCATGTTTGACCGAAAAAAATTGGATGGTGAATAGGCGAGTGAATTCTTCATTGAAAGTCATAGCTGCTCTGGGAGGTTTTCACTGGAATGATGGGTTCTCTAGAGAGTCCTGCATGGCTGTGTATGAAACTGTAATTGTTCCTACTCTGATGCATGGCAGTGAAACCTGGGTACTGCAGAAGAAACATGGGAGTTGTTTGTGTGCTGGAGAAATGCGTAACTTACGGGGTTTGTGGCTAGACACAGTCTGATTGTGTGAGTTATGAAGATGTGTTGCAGTTGTGTGATGTGAAGCAAAATGTTGTTAGCAAGGTGGAGACCAGTATGCTTCGGTGGTTTGGCCATGTTGAAAGAATGAGTGATGAGATGCTTACTAAGAAAATCTTTTTAGCCCAAGTGGCAGGAAGGAAAGGCAGAGGAAGGCCAAGGAAGACATGGGTGGATCAGATTCAGGAGTGTCTGCATGAGAAAAATATTATGAGTATGAAGTATAAAAGATCTTGTGTACGGCGTGTAATGGATATCAGTAAAGCACGAGTTGTATGTCAAGATCGCTGTAAATGGAGAAGTTTGATACGACAACAGTAAGTAAAAATATCTGGTAGTTTGTATTTCTTTTTGGAGCTAACCTCTGAATCTCAGAGAACAGCTTAGTGATATGTATGCATGTGTGTATGTAAACTTTTCAGAAACATCTTTCAAATTTTTTTTTATTTTTAAATAATTACTCAACTGTGAGGTTCAAGCAGGAGAGAAGGGCATTTTCAAAAATTTGTAGGAAAATTTCAAGGCAAAAATCCAGTATCCTGACTCCCCTAGTTAACTACCTACTAGTAGGGCATTATTTAGACAAAATTTCAGAATTTTTAAAAATGAGGTTTTTGAAATATTGCAATTCAAAAATGTTGATTTTTTGAAATTTTATGAATTTTAAAAATTAATTTTTATGAGTTTCATGCATCACAGGATAACAATAAAATTACTGCACACTTACCCACCTGATAAGTATTTCCTAAAAAAAAAAAAAAAAAAAATCCCCAGATTTGTGGAAACAGGTGTATTTTTTGCCTATTTTCAAAATGCTGTAGCTCGACCAAAAACATTTTTTTTATGAAAAATCCTTTTTGCAGTACTTTATACCTCTGTTAGGAGTAGCTACCATAATTTTTTCAAAAAAATTGGAGGTGTTCAACTGACACCCCCTGCCTGAATTGAGGTGGAAAGGGTCAGTTATGGAATATTCACTATTCAAACATAGCTGTAAAAAATGAAGTGTGTACGTGCCAATGTCCAAAGCCTTCTAAGAGTTTTATAACCAATCTTCTGCACACATTTCCATTAGTGTCGAAAGGTTTTTCTGCAAGTAAGTCTTGTTGCATTTAAGAAACGTACCACATGAACGTGGCTTAGCACACAAAACAGAATTCAGTCAAAATTTAGAGATTCACTTAGCAACAAAAATCTTAATGCATATTTCTGAAATTAGGCCAGATTAACTCTCAAAAATAAAACAACAGCTGATCAAAGCTTGCTCACTGTGGCAAGGAATGAAAGACAGACAAATACTTTGGGCGCAATTTTGTGATATCAGTGTATTGCAAAATGAACAACTTTAGTTTTGTAAAATGAATCGTGGTAATTTGTATTAGATTGGATGTAGTAAATGTTTTGATCTAATTCACCTGTTTGTTTTAAAAACCAAGTATAGTTTATATTGTTCAAAAAATTACTGTTTTCCCAGAGTCTTTTAATATCAGGGTTCTTATGCCGCCTGGATTTCCTGGAATTAATTTTTTTTCCAGGGCCCTGAAAGTTCCTGGAAAAAATATAATTTTTGATGACTCCTGGAAAACTCCTGGAATTGATGTATTTCTTTTTATGCTCAACTAGTTTGATTTAAAGATTTGCAGCTAGTGTTGCACAGAAATGTTAGCTCTTCTCCAGCTGTGAAATGGAAGGAGAGAGTATGGGAAGAAAGAGGGTTGCCTAAACGGGTGCACAGGGCCAGTGTCCTGTTGACTGGTGAGCATCTCCCGCACACTACTGGGATAAAAAATGTGATTCATCTTTGCGGAATTTTGACAAAACTGGCTGAAAATTTAATGTGTTTAATAAATTGCTAAAAGGAACAAACCCATCAAATTTCGTGTGAAGCAAGGTATTTCATGCAGGTGGCTTTTGGTATGTTGTAAAAGTGCTTCATAATCAGTACACTATATGGTTTTCTCCTTACTTAGTTTTTTTCTTGCAACTTCTTGTGCCACGCATGCGTTCCATTTCAGGACTTAAAAGAAACCTTATATTTGATATTTGAAAATGAAAATATTGACATAAATATCACAATTTGATTGATAAATTCTAAATTTAATCATTCAAGACCAAAATTTTGCAGAAATACACACCAAAAAAAGAACCAGTTGCAACTTCTCTTGTTCCTGCTGCAAAGCAAAGGCAAAACTGCAAAGATACAAAAACATGACAGCAAAGCCACAACGACAAAAGGAGTTGTGCATCTTCTCCCCACGAAACCAGATGCAAGCTAGCTTTTGTTTCTGCCCAGGGAGAGACACTGGCAGAAGAGGTCAAATGAATGTGTGTAGATCAGTTTTGTAAAACTGCACTTTGCATTTAACATTAGCATTCCCTATGGCTATTGGACTAAAACATGCAACGAATTATTTGAAGAGAAATGTGTTGTTGCAGTGACAGACTAAGAAGTGTCAGTTTAAAAACCAGCAACTCAGCTCACTTTTGTGAATGACAAAATACACGGTCAAGTCACATTATTGTGACTACCGGCTAATATCCAGAATAACCGCCATGTGCAGCATGAACAGCACCTGACGGGCTGGGAGTGACTCAAAAAGGTGCTGGAAGGTGTTCACAGGTATGTGGAGCCATGCTGACTGCAGTGCATCTGACAGCTGCTGGAGGATCCATAGAGCAAACAACACAATCGAGGTGGTCCCACAGATGCTCAATTGGGTTTAAGTCTGGGGAAGTAGGAGGCCAGGGAAATACTTTGAAGTCATTGTGCTCTTCCAACCACTCTCGGATATTTCTAGCTGTATGACATATCTCATTGTCATGCTGGAAGATCTCATCTGCCCCAAGAAGACAATCGGCATGTATGGGTGTACGTGGTCTCCAAGGATGGATTCATAACAAATTCGGTACATAGTGCCTTTCACAGGTATGAGTGGACCCAGAGAATGCCACGAAAACATTCCCCAGACCATAACGCTGCCCCCCACCAGCTTGTGTTATGCCAGCAATGATTGAAGAGTGTTTGTTCTCTGATGTTTCTCGTTTTACATGCCAACGTCACAGAAAACGTGACTCGCCGGAGAAGGAAATCCTTTGCCCATCATTGGAGGTCCGATTCCGATACTGCTGTGCAAATGTAAGCCTTTTCAGCCGTTGCACCTTCGTTAGCATAGGTGCAGTGACCATCCGTCTGAATCGGAGGCCCATACGCAGCAGGGTTCGCTGAACTGTCATTTTAGACACACTTCCAGTAGCCCCCTGGTTCATTCGGCCAGTGAGTTGCTCCACTGTAGTGTGCTGATCGGCCCTCACGCACCTTCACAGCCAACATTCACCTCTCAAATCAATGGCACGTGGTGCTCCACAGTTTCCACATCACTTAATCGCAATGGAGCCATTTCTTCACTCACGCTGCACTTTAACCACAGCAGCATGCGAACAGTTCACAAACTGCGCTGTTTCAGAAATACTGCCATCCTTGACCCAAAAGCCGATAATCATCCCTTTTTGGAAATCTGATGAATTGCTCCTTTTATCCATGACAGCAACGAGTGATATGTTTTCAGAATACCTACAGCACACCTTATATACCCTCCAAGCCAGCTCATGACACGTGACTTCTTTCATTGGCTATGCGCTGTTGACGTCAAAAGTAGGAGGTAGTCACAATAATGTGACTCGACTGTGTATATCATAATATTTGTACTGTATACTTTAATTTGAAATTAACTGTATATTATGCTTTAGTGTCCCATCCTAGATGCCAATAACATGTGCACACTAAATGTGTTTAAAAAAAATCACTGGTCAGCAGGACCATCATATACCGAAATCTAGTTGGCCACTCATTTTTACTGGTCCAGAAATGCCACAAATAGTTTTACTAATTAGTATTATTTGTTTGCATGCATACATGTACACATTCTGTTGCTCTTAATTTGGGATATACATCTCCAATGAAATTATGTTATTTTTTTGCATGTGGTAAATGTGCAGGTCTTTCTTTCACGAACCAGCAGGCATTTTGCTGGACCAGTGGTTTCAAATTCGAGTGGTCCGCTGGGCCTGTAGAAGATTTATTTCTAATTCTAACACTGTAAAAACATAAAATATGATAATTTAAAATTGATCAAGGATATGTTTACTAAGCAATGCATGAAAGCCTGTCCCTCCCTGATAACATAAAAACAAACGGACGGTCGGAGGAAATAACATGCTTAAAATGTGGGAAAATGAATAGACCAAGAACGTTAGGACAAAGTTTCAGGACATTAATGATAGTGGTAAAAATATGTTCTATGGGTCAAATTGTAACTGTGTTTTCCCTCTCTTTCCTGACACATAAAGTTCTAAGAAAGTGCAGAGCTGTCTGATTCTGAAGACTGTTAATACATGAACATAGCTCAACAAATCCTGGGTGCCAGGTCGCCCATGCGCCTAAAATTCGGGCCGTGGCACCTAATTTTCTTCTTACTTGAGATTTTGTAATTTGCCGTAAATACCGTAAATTCTGTTGTATAATCCATAGATTATCTATTAAAAAGTTATAAATTTATGTACTGCGGACACCGGTAAAGAAAGAAAGAAAGAAAAAAAAAAGCGGTGCAGCATTTTCAAAAGTCTACGAATGGTGTTATTGGGAAAGTACCGAAAATGCGGTAACAGAAAAATTGTAACGTAACAGCAAGATAGAAGACCACAAGGAGATTTCAAGAATATACATATATTTTTTTACTTAGAAGCATTTTTGACAGAAAATATGGCGCAAGGAAGGCGTTAGTTACTATTTGCGTGTACGGAAGCCTACGTGTTGTGAGAATCCGTGACTCTCAGGAATCCCGTAAAGCTATTATTCCACAGCATGTAACCATTCCGCGATCACATTGGCCAGTACTGTTCAATTAATTTCCTCCATTAAATCGGTGAAATGCGGATCGCATTGCCTAGTTTTGGTGCGCTGTAATTGTATTAGTTAAGGATGTTTCTTTCTTTCGGTATTCAGTTGAAACGTATTTAGAAGTAAGACAATGCTATGGACTGTCCGCAATTTTAATGGATATTTTAGTGTAATTAATGAACTACAGTAATGCTGCAACAGCTAGCAATTTTAGTTCTTTATTTACTTAAAAGTAACACAAAAGTACTTCAAAATGACAGTTATTTTTTCAATAAGACGCTCATTTCTTTATTACATCTTTGGATTTCTTAGTCGGTCCTGTGGAACGCCATTTTCTGTCTGAAATTACGATTCACAATTAACATGAAAGGTGCGGATTTATACGACTGTCATAGATGCTACTTTGGAATGTCCATAGTTTCTACGGATTTAGTTGTCTGACTACGGAACTCACTCTCGAAACTATGTATCCTACGGATTTTCATTTTGTTTAAAAAAATTATTTTGCCATTATTTTATGATATACAAATCATAGAATCTTTATGATATACAAATCATAAATATTCCTAAGTGTATTCGAGGAATTTTCCAGTTTTTTTTTTTTTTTTGTCATTTAAATCGTTCTCAAGATTTATGCAAAACTGAAGAGAATTGGGGGGGGTCATTTTTCGTCTGGGAACAGTATTTTGTGTTTCAAAGCTTTCAAAAACAGTAGTTAAATAGAGTAAAAAGAATTTGCCCTAATCGTAATTTTTTTCTCCTGTTGCGTTTGTGTCTAGTATTCTTGTTAAATATCATTTTATGGCATTATGTTTGTATTTCAGCTTGAAACTGTAGGGAAGAATTTGTGGAAACGGAAGTTAGGCACCGTGAAAATTTCCTCCTAATCTTCAGGCATGAGATTCTTCCACGAAATCGTGAATTTCCCCCTTTTTCCTTATTTTGGCTACTCAGGAGATCGATGCACAAGTAAACAGAATTGGGGGATGGGGAAGTAGATGTTCATCGGAGGACGGAATTCCATCTTCACGAAACTTTCGAAAACGGAAAGTCGATGGAGTTAGATTTTTTCCGTAATCGTAATTTCTTTTTACTCGCAATGTTGCTTCTGTTCAGTATTTTTAAGTATCATTTTACTGCATAAATTTTTGTATTTCAGCTTGAAAATCGGAGAAAAATTTCTAAAACCGGAAGTCGGACGTATTTCCAGTAATTGTTACCCCCTTCCCCCTCCCATGATGTTCCCACTGTGTAGCGCTGTTAAATATCCCCCACCCCATAAGTTTTTGCACTTAATTTTGATAAGGAAAGAAGGAAATTCCGGAAAACGGAAGTGACGAATTTGAAAAATTTGGAAAAATTGATGACTAATATTCCCAAAGTTACACCATTTATCTAAAACAGTTGAAGCTCTGATATCATGTACTCATGGTTGGTCCTCAGGCTGATTGTTGTTATCAGAGGACATAAAAAAACTAGAAAAGAAAGAAAAGTGACAATGAAGAAGTAGGCAGAGAATGATGTCAGCAGAAAGAAAAATTAAGCAATGGTGTTGTGCAGTTGCAGAGTCAACAAAAGACAAACTGACAGTAGTCTGCATTCTTGCAGTCTGTTGTGATTTTTCACCAGTTAAAATGTTCAGCTTCCCCCCCCCTTCCATTCTTTGGTCTCATTTTCTCTTAAACTGCAATTTTAGAGGCAGTATGATCATATGGTAACTGGAGGTTCATGCACTGTGTGTTTACTTGCTTGGATTTCCTGTCTGTCAAGCATTGTGGAATTCTGAACGCATCTTACTGATTTTTGCTAGTGGAAGTTTTGAACTTAAATCTCGCAATCATGCCCTCGCTGGGGAACCAACTTTGTGTTTCACATGTGTTAAGTTTGTTTCATTCGATTCCTTGTTTGTTGTAACGTTTTGTTGGGGTGCATATTTGTTTTTTACAAAGAGATAAATCATTTCATAAAATAGTCTATGTACTTCACGCAATACCAGTTATTAGTAACAAGGCTAGTGCCAATGTTAGGAGGCATGGACTCACTTTATTTTTTATTTATTTTTTTATTTTTGAAATATCATGGTCTGAGACATGCTGCTGCGGATTATGCGAAGGAAGAAAATTGGTTTTCTCTTTGGATTATACTACACCCTTGCAGATCTTGCGAAGGAAATTTTTTTCTGAATTTTATGGTCTACAGGTTATACGAAGAAAAAAAATGTGGTACTTTGAATTAATATGTACAAAATATGACATCCGCAAATAGTATTTTAATAAAATCGAAATCTGAAATTTTATTTTTTTTGAGATCACCTACTGAAAGAATGGAAAAAGGAAATTATAAAGCAAATTTGAACTTTATTTTGCAATAAGTGGTTTGGATAAAAAGAAAAAAATGACAACAAATATGGTTTACCACTTTCGTTCCAGCGTCATAATCAAACATGTTTTTGTTCATGCATTATTGACTTTGTTTCACCTGGCACCTAAATTTTGGAGCTGCCTCCTAGATTTAGAACATATTTGTCAAGCCCTGTAACATAAATATGTATCATTAAGCTGTTCTCTGATATTCAGAGGTTAGCTCCTCAAAGAAAGACCATCTGACAAATAAATATTTAACTGATAATACATATCCCTAAGGTGTTCTTTGAGATTAGCTCCACAAAGAAATACAAACCACCAAATAAATTTTTAACTGATTATTTATTTACTGTTGCCATAACAAACTTATCCATTTACAGCGATTTTGACATACAGCACGGGCTTCAGTGACATCCATCACACGATGCACACAAGACCTTCTATACTTCATACTCATAATATTTTTCTCATTCAAGCAGTCCTGAATCTGATCCTCCCATGATTTTTTTGGCTTTCCTCTTCCTTTCTCTCCTGTCACTTGGGCCAAATTTTTTTCTTAGTAAGCATCTCGTCACTCATTCTTTCAACATGGCCAAACCACCTAAGAATATTAGTCTCCACCTTGCTAACAATATTTTGTTTCACATTACACAACTGCAACACATCTTCATTCCTCATGTGATATGAACGTGTCTTCTCACAAACCCCCAGTAAGTAACACATTTCTTTGGCACACAAACAACTCCTATGTCTCTTCTGTAATACCCAAGTTTCATTGCCATACATCAGAGTAGGAACATTACACTTTCATACACAGCCATTTGGGATTCTTTTGAGAATCCACCATTCCTGTGAATACTTCCTAAAGGAGCTATGACTGTTAACAGAGATGCCAACATCTGAAGGAAGTCATCAGTAGTCCATATGCGCAGCGCCCGTAGTTCTTCCGTAGTATAAAGTAAAGTCAAGTCAAGTTTTCCCACATTAAAATTTGCAGTGTAGGATGCGTATTTCCCAGAATACACTGCTACATTTTTAGCAACATGTTAATCTCGATCGGGGACAATACTTGGATAAATTTTGCAGCATATTTAAGTCCCCTTAAAATGGGGAAAAAAACTTGAGTAAATACACAAAAAATACATACCATTTCAACTCCACCTTTTAATAAATATGTTATGTTAATAAATATGTTATGTCATAAGTGTGTTATGCCACACACTTATGGTTATTCCTCCTATTTTTTAGAGTGAAAATGCCGACCGCAATCGTCTTTTCTGCCGTGTGCGGTTGAAAAATCAACAGCACACGGGGAAACAAAACCCATGATTTTCAGATACCCAAGACGATTTTAGACACGGAAATTCTTGCGAATAACTCTCCTTGAATTTTTTATAACTTTTTTTGCTAGTAACGTAAACAATTAAGCTCTCTGCCGACAGCGAGGAGCGTGGGAAAATAGGTCACAACTGGCACACACATCCAGCAGCTAAAAAACGTCTCACCGCACCAGCAGTGAGCAGCTACTGCTGCTAGGCATTTTCTTTGGCTGGTTGTCAAAGGCACGAGAGATTTTGTCTTGCTTTGGGCAGAATATACTGCGCGCAAAGAACAAACTCCCAAGGAGGTAACATAAAACAGGCAATAACAGCTTCCACACATCCTGGTAGCATAGTTATGTGCTCTGCCGGAAAAAACAAACATTCAGGATTTCTTTGATTCACAATTATTTCCTTTGATCTGATGACTATTTGCTCAGAGCAGTTTTTCTTTTTTTACTGATATCCCGCCCGCTCCTTATTTTGGTGAAACAAATATGCAATAGCAATTAATATTACTATTTAAATTACATATGCAATAAAAACACATGATTCACGGAAACACGCGACCGCTGTAAACATGGAAATTCCAACGAATAACATTCCTTGTACTGCTGCGAATTTTAATTTTTTTCACACCACTGGAACTGGAAGCCACTGAAGCACACTTCATAACTACAGCAATTCATGTCACACCACAACTAATCAACTTTCAACTTAACAACACGAACAGAAAATGTGGATCTGACTCTAGTCTACCTCCGTCCTCCAACAACTTACGTTAGTGGGCCGCGGGTGGCCGTGGGCAGCATTCGTGACTGTCATGGAAAGGACCTCAGGTTCGATCTCAGGCAGGTACGAATGCTCGATCCACTGAATATCCGCCGTGCGTCGGATGGGCACGTTAAACCGTCGGACCTCGGGTACTTGCCCCCGGTAATAAATAAGGGCATCTTTCTCCCCCTTTCTACTTCACTTCCATGTCACTTTCCTATCGAGCACTCTAGCCCAAATCTCCTAGTATCCTATTTCAAAGGGTTGTTTAAGACCTGGCGTCAGACACTCCCTTCCTAAAATCCTCTACATAAAAAAGCAAAACAAAAAAAAACTTACGTTAGTTCAGGACGCGGTTAAAGTTTTCCCGAAGTTAACAGACGTCGTGCATTTTGAATGCCATCCCACGGCAAACCAGGTACAAAGTCAAGTGATCATACAGAACAATTTTCGCTGCAACATTTCTGCTTGCTTGTCGGCGAGCCAAACAGGCTTGCTGTGTGACGGCTTCGTGACGTTACCGCAAGAATCACTACATTTGACTATGCTTGACTTTCTTTTTCTTTTCAAATAATTAAAAAAAAAAAAAAAAATTCTGGAAATATCCGAGATTTCTGGAAAAATCTGTAGTTTTTCACACCTTCTCCCTAAGTCCGTAGTTTGAACATGATATCCATAGAAACTATGGAGGATCCGTAGTACTTGGCCTCTCTGCTGTTAATAGAAGGTACCCCAAAAACCATTGTCATGGATTTGAACAGAGAGCACAGAGTGAACATCAAGTTTTGCTGCAAGTACGGGAAGTCAGCAGTGGAGACCTTTGAAATGATCAAAACTGTTCATGGGGACAATGGCCTATCCTGTCGCATTTTTGAATGGTATGCTTGCTTTCACGAGGGATGGGAAGACGTTGGAGATGACCCAGTGATTGGAAGACCATCAACCAGCCTTTCTGAGGAAATGGTGGAGAAAGTTAACACTCTGGTGCAGTCAGACTGTCGAATGATTGTACAGATGACGGAGGACAAACTCCTTATCAACCGTGAAACAATCCAGCTGGTTCTGAAGGAAGATCTTGGGAAAAGGAAGATTTGCGCAAGGTTTGTGCCGCATAGTTTGACTGAAGAACAGAAAGTGCAAAGTGTCGAAAGCTTCAAGGCATTCATATTGTGGCTGTGGAATCGGACCCTTCGATGCTGGACCACTTTGTGACAGGTTATGAGACATGGTGCTTTCAACACCATCCAGCATCAAAGAGGCAAAGCATGGAGTGTAGGGCACTAAGTTCACCTAGACCCAAGAAGGTTCGCCTGCAGAAGTCGAAAATCAAGGCAATGCTGATCATGTTTTTTTGACAACAGCAGCATCATTCACAGGGAATAGCTTTTGGAGTGTGCAGCAATCACCAGTGTTTTCTACCTGCAAGTTTTTGATTGTCTACGAAAGAGAATTCATTGTGTGAGGCCACACCTGCGAACATGTGGAAGTTGGTTCCTTCTAGATGACAACGCGCCTGCTCACTTGACACTGTCGGTGACACAGTTCTTTAAGTCCAGAGTGCCTAAGCTCAACCATCCACCCTACTCCCCAGACTTAGCTCATGCCGACTACTTTTTGTTCCCCAAAGTGAAATTGGCTCTGAAAGGACGATGTTTCATGACTCTTCGGGACATCAAGAAAACCGTTATGGCGGAAATGAACAATGTTCCTGTAAATGAATTTGAAAAGCGTTTCACACGTCTAGGGAAGCAATCAAAATGGTGCATTGATAAGAAGGGGGTCTACTTTGAAGAACCATAACCACAATTGGACTCAGTTCATTAAATTTTCCTCATAACAGCAGCTGTCCTAGAACTTTGTCAGATGGTGTATGCTCATATTCTTAAGAGATTATTTGTTTAATTAGTATTGATTTGACATATTTTTACGTAAAAAGCTATAAGAATGTTTTAGGTATCTTTGTAGGTAATTAGTCAGGTCAAAATAGGGTTTTCAGATGAAATAAATATGAAAATTTTGAAACTTGGCACACTTGTTTTTTTAGTGAAGATTATATCAAAAGTTTTGACAAATCAGAGGTGAGCTCTAGCCACCATCTTGAAAAATCGGTACGTTTTTTCGGTTTTTCATGAATATCTCAAAATCGGTTGGTCGTAGCCCAAACATACTAGTTACAAAATTGAAGTTTACAAAATTTCCTACAAAAAAGGTTGGATTCACTTTTTTTGTATCTCTAATAGTTTCAGAGATAATCTGGTGTCAATATTGTACTGTTTCACTCAGGGTTCGAAATTAACGGGCACCACGAGCGAAATGCGACTGTATTTTTGCAATTGGCGACCAGCAATTTGACATCAGGGGCCAAATTGCGACTACATGTATTTTCCACTGCATTTTATTATGCTTCTTTCTAATCTGAATGACTATTTTTGTACGCGATTCTTAGTGGTTTGCATGAATTGTTCCCTTTCCCCCCTGCTCAGTTTCTTAATTCATCTTCAAGATGCACTTGACACGTAAAACTGTGTATCAATCGCGCTCGCTCGCGTTGCTGACTTCCCCTTCTTGCCCGCACTATCGTCACACAAGCAAGTTAAAGAAGCGACCTTGAACAATGAGCAGGATCCTCCCACAGTGATCAATTGGACCTTTGTGAGCATCCCTCCGCCCCTCTCAACCTGAAGCAGAGCGGAGCCATGGTTTGCCTGAAATTCCATAATTGCAACTGAAGAATTGTATAAATAAAATATCGCAGAACCACAAATTTTGGGTCCTCGTTGATAAGTCACACCGGAAATTCATAGTAACATAAAATATGCACTAATAGATCAAATACAATTACGTACCTGTAATCTTTAGTCTATATGATGCACATTATCGGTGTGTCTTTTTTCTTTGTTTATGGAATATTGACACTTCTCAATACATGTCGCGATATTCCAAACGATAATTCCTTGGGAGATGAAACATTAAATTTTAATCTTTTCTTTTATTTACATCATGTACAAACACTATTACATTATGGTTCCAGCTCTTTAAATGTTAAAATCACTAAATACATGTTGACAAACTCTCCTATTGTGTAATAACTTTTTTACGAGTCTTATAGAGGTTATTATTCATGAAAGTTGGTTGTCAAATTTTCGAACTAAATCCTAGTTCGTCATCAGGAGTAGTCCTGATGACGAACTAGGATTTAGTTCGAAAATTTGACAACCAACTTTTATGAATAATAACTTCTATAAGACCCATAAAAAAGTTATTCCACAACACACTATGAATAGAGGAGCCATAAATTCATTTACAACTAGGATTAAAACTATCCTATTTCATCAATGTTCTCTGTACCTATTGCACCAGTAGTTAAACTTGAAGTTTAAAATATTTGACTGTTAAAATCCAATAAGAAATTTAAAATCACAGCATGCTTGAGATCACCAACCATTCCACCAAACACTTGTTGAAGCTTTTTGACTCTTTTTATAGTCATCCTCAGAACATCCGTTCAAACTACGATGTTGCAGACTGACAATGTGCACTAGATGATTCTCTACGGGGTCTCTTTATGTGTGCGAAAGGGCTGAAGGATCACGTGCTCCTCCCTGCATTCTTAAGTTTCATGCTTTTTACCTTGATACTGTGCTGCCATCTATATTTCATTTGCAGGCTAATTCTCCTATGTTTCTTTCATTCCTCCCACTTTTCCTTTTCCCTTTCTTTCCTTTTCATCCCACCTTTCCTTCTCTATTGCTGTTCTTTATATTTTTTCTCTCTTTTTATCAATGCCTCCCAGGGTTCTGCTATGATGATAGGTTCATTATAAAAAGAAGAAATCAACATATTAAAAATTGGGAAAAGGGAGAGAATGTTACTGCAATGGTACAGCACTGTATTGAAGAAAACGCAAAACCAAAATTTGAAGATATTCAAATCAAAAGCAAATGTAAGAATGAATGGGAGTTGAGGTACTCAGAAGCTCTCACCATAGAAAAAAATAAACACAGAGCCTGTAATAATAATGAACCTATCATCATCATAGCAGAACCACGGAAGGCATTGATAAAAAGAGAAAAATAATATAAAGAACAGCAATGGAGAAGTATAGGTGGGATGGAAAGGAAAGAAAGGGAAAAGGAAAAGTAGGGGGAATGAAAGAAACATAGGAGAATTAGCCTGCAAATGAAATATAGATGGCAGCACAGTATCAAGGTAAAAACATGAAACTTAAGAATGCAGGGAGGAGCTCGTGATCCTTCAGCCCTTTCGCACACGTAGAGAGACCCTGTAGGGAATAATCTAGTGCACATTGTCAGTCTGCAACATCGTGGTTTGGACGGATGTTCTGAGGATGACTATAAAAATAGTCGAAAAGCTTCAACAAGTGTTTGGTGGAATGGTTGGTGGTCTCAAGCATGCTGGGATTTTAAACTTTTTATTAGATTTTAACAGTCAAATATTTTAAACTTCAAGTTTAACTACTGGTGCAATAGGTACAGAGAACTTTGATGAAATAGGATAGTTTGTCAACATGTATATAGTGATTTTAACATTTAAAGAG
Source organism: Macrothele yani (assembly GCA_039090855.1). NCBI lineage: Eukaryota > Metazoa > Arthropoda > Arachnida > Araneae > Macrothelidae > Macrothele > Macrothele yani. The sequence continues at coordinate 96,054,268 of CM077005.1, read as the reverse complement.
CTGGAACCAGAATGTAATAGTGTTTGTACATAGTGTAGATAAAAGAAGAGATTAAAATTGAATGTTTCATCTCCCAAGGAATTATCATTTGGAATATCGCGGCATGTATTGAGAAGTGTCAATAATTCCATAAACAAAGAAAAATGACACACCAATAATGTGCATCATGTAGACTAAAGATGAGAGGTACGTAATTGTATTTCATCTATTAGTGCATATTTTATGTTCTTATAAAGAATTGTATGATTATTTGTTCATCGCTTTACACATCGGTTGTCCTTTGAATCTCCCAAGGAATTATCATTCCTTGGGAGATTCAAGGAATGATCTGTGACATCTGTACGATCTGTGACATCTGTACGATGATGGGAATTACGAAAAAATAGCGTACAGCAACAATTTGTTATTTTGCCCTGATGCATTAAGCCACAATTTTATTCTTTACTAAATTATTATTAAACATCCTTGATGATAGCGTACGCGCAATTAATTTACGAAAGTCATCTCGTTATGGAACGATCGCTGACCCGCTTTTTCTAACAGTCACTGCATTATACAGTACTATCACTAGTTAAACTTAAACATTACTCATACTAAACACTAATCAAAATTGACTACTAAGCAAGATTTTAATCACGAAACTTTACTAAATTACGATCGATACACAACTACGATTTTAATACACGCTACTGACATAAGGTATAAACACGCGTTTTTTCTCATTAGGTACAAATACAATACGATAAAATACTTCATACACTATATGTTTACAAATTACTTTTCCATTATTAAAGCTTACAGAATAATATAATTTTAAAAAATAGCGATAATGACAGTAAATACGGAACTACAACCTTACGATTTTTTTTTTATCGCTACGTTTTCCTGACTATCAATAATGCCGAACGCTGCAGCGTTGCCGGTAATTTTAAACTGATACATCTAATACTATACATATATAAACTGCAAGATACACTTAAGAAACTAAGGCAAATTAATTCATATACACTACATCATATACTGCATTAAAATAAACTTCCATAATATCTCTTCCCTGAAAGTAAACAGTACACTAAAAAAAATGCAATGGAAGGAAGGAAAAAAAAACAAAAAAACATTGCATGATGGAAGAACAAAAAAAAAAAAAAACAAAAAAAAAAAACAATATAGCACGATGTCAAACTTAATTAAATCTACTTCGCAACTAGTTACATATCCCTTAACTAGCAATAGACTACACAAGGCTAACTTACATAAATTTAACTACATACACACGATCAACACTTCACAGAAATAATCAGAAAGGAAATAAATAAATTTACTTGACTCTTAAAAAAAATTTTTTTTTCTCTAACTCCCTCCTTGTTCAAGGGATTTGAGATCATCTCATGAAAAAAAAATCTCACTCTCGTTGAGAGTGCATAGATCTGGTGATATGTTTTCCGATCCAAAAATATTGGCCCATTAATTTAGAGATCGAAAAAACGTCAAAACAGATCAAAAGCGAATGTCATTCCAATGTGTGTTTGGCCTTTCCTTACACTAGAATATTTATTAATGCATCCATTCAGTCCTTGTCCTTATATGCACTTGAGGATTTCTTCAATTTGCTGTCACTTGTATATAATATAAACTGTATTCATTATGCTGTTGTACTCTCCCCCCTCTCCATCTTTAACGTCTTAATGTTGTTTCTCAATATAAACCAAGATTGTTGACCCAGAAATGTTTTTCTTTGCATGTCTATTTGTGAGTGTACTGTTCTGAAACTGTTGGCAAAAAGATTTTGTGGACAAGCCACCCAGTCCGGTTTGATGGCTGTTCCCCTTTTAGTTCCTGTTTGTGAGACTGATCTTTCCACACTGCACGGAGATATAATAGGAAACTTTAGTATAAGCCCTATTGGTTCTATATGTCTTCCCCACAGTAAAATGTCTGAATCTTCTTTTGCCTTTAGTACATATGTTGTAAAGTGAAAATGCTATTGGTAGTGGAATGTATTTTTTGAGAAGTGAGGTTTGTATGTGTTTAATGATGTAACTTATGCATAATTGCTCCTATAAACTCTTAAAGATGTGGTAGCAATTGTGTTATTGTGTAGCACTCAAGTTAAAGGTCGGAAAAAATATTCTTGCATTCATCTTGACAAACCCTGATCCCAGTATTTTGGTTCCAAATTAGATTCTTATTATTAACCAGTGTGTTCTGGTAATAAATAAATGACAGGTGATATAAAAGCTTATTTTTTGAGAGATTGAAAAGGAAATTTAAATTGAACATGTTCATACAGCAGAGATGCCAAGTATTACGTACATCATGTTCAAACTAAGGACTTACGGAGAAGGTGTGAAAAACTACAGATTTTTCCAAAAATCTTGGATATTTCCGGAAAACTTAATTAAAAAAAAAAAACTACAGTAAACATTGTGTATTTATAGGTCGACCCCCCCCCCAATATTTATATAAATATCTCCGAGTTGCCAAGTGCTCCTGTATTGATACTCTGCTCCGGTCATTCTGGAAAATTTTTGAAAACTCTGGACAAAATGACAAATCATGTTGTAGATATGATAAAAAAAAATTTCTATTTTGTATTTGATTTTATATTTTGTGCATCAGGAAAATTTTGTTAAGATTGGCACAATAATTTTACTCTGAAACTGTTGAAATCCAGAAAAAAAAAAAAAAAAAATGCTGCCTTATATGCCAGTATTTTTGTAAATGTGAGATGTCGTACTGACTGCTGGAGTTTGCAGCTGATGGGAAGCTGGTTGCAATGTCCGTAGTGGATGACCCAAGGTGATTACTGAAAAGAGTGATCCCCACAGTGTAATCTGGCCTTGCTGAGCTTTACACACTGGGAAATAAAAATGTGGATTATCTTTTTCTCGAATTTTCAGGTAAACGTACAGAACCTTTAACAGATGCCATTGTTTATTAAAACAAAGTGACCGTGAAAATTTCTGCCTTGATAATGTAAAAACTTTTTGAATTAGAAATGCATTTTTTTATTAAGACCTTTGTTTAAATGTCATAATTTTTATGTGTGTGTGTGTAATTTTAAAAGTTTTCACTGGATTCAAGCAAAATTTTCAGTGTAGCTTTATTTGACCAAGTTAGCATTCATAAAAAATTCAGCTTTTTTAAACAAAAATTCAGAAAATTAATTTTTCACATTTTTATTCTCAGTTAGGTAGGAGTCCAGCTGCGGAGCAAACACGGGCTCAGAATGCAGGGGAGGGGGAGTAAATGTTGCATGTCAGTAGATCTCTGTGCTTCGCCGCTACCCTATGAACAAAACAGTAGTTGACCTCTTTTCTCTAAACAAACATCTTAACAATAACAAAAAAAATGTGCATACTTTAAACATTTTTCATTGGAATCAAGTGAAATTTGCAAGATATCCTTATAAGACCAAATTATGACATCTATAAAAAATTCAGCTCTCTTAACCCTTTAACGACCATAGCACCCAAAACACCCGTGCATACAAACTGATTGCCGCCCGAAACGCTTGTCTAGAGTGAGTCACATTTCCTACCCTTGCCTGTTCTTCCAGTTTTCTCGACCGATGAGGGATCAGCAGAAGTTACCCTCAGTCACTATTGTTGTTATTAAACAAAGAAGTGAATAAAGAGACAGTTTTGGGCATCATGGTTTTTAAAGTGATACGATTTTTGGATCATGTTCGTTAAAGGGTTAAATGAAAATTCGGAAAATTAAAATTTCACATTTTTATTCTCAGTTAGGTAGAGAGTCCAGCTGCGGATAGCAAAAACAAACAAGGCTCAGAATGAAAGTGGGGTGTGTGTGTGTGTGTGTGTGTGTGTGTGTGTGTGTGTGTGTGTGTGTAAATGTTGCATGTCCGTGGATCTCCTCTGTGCTTTGCCACTGCCCCATGAACAAAAAAGTAGTTGACCTCTTCTCTCTAAACAAACGTCTTAATAATAATAAAAAAAGTGCGTATTTTAAAAAGTTTTCATTGGATTCAAGTGAAATTTGCAGGATATCCTTATAAGACCACAGATTATGATATCTGTCAAAACTTCAGCTTTATTAAATAAAAAATTCAGAAAATTATTTTTTGCATTTTTATCCTTGGGGAAAGAGGCAGTAACAGCAAAAGGTTGCAGTTGGTAATGGAATTCAGAATGAAAGGGGAGAAGTGGATGGTGCATGCCTGTTAGTCTTTTCTTTCCTCTGCTCTTCCCTGAGAACTAAAAGTTGGAAGTTATTCTTTTGTGTTGCTTCCTTTTTTCACCCGTATTTTCCTTGCTGTTTTATTTTTTCTGTTCCTTAACCCAGCAGTAGTCGTGCCCTCAATGCATCTTAAAGATGTTGTGGTGGGTCACCATGTCCCGCATTTTATTATTAAATTTATTTTATTTTTTAAAACTCTACTAGTATCGATCAACACTGCCTTTTTTTTTTCTTCTGGAATATAAAAACAACCATACCTTTATTTATATTCTTATTACACACAATTGCAGATATATCTTTAAAAGAAAGTTAATACAAAAATTACATTTAATTGCATGTCATTGGATTTATAATTCAACGGGTCGTGCTACTAAGAAGCTGAATGTGTCCTTTGAATATTTTTTTGTGGGTGTATACTTTAATTTAAAAAGAAGTTTCAATCCCTCCTGGGAGTGTCTGTGGCTGGGTGGTGCTTGGTTACTCCTCCCCTTCCCCTTTCCCTTCCCGCCTAGAGTGGGCAATCTAGTTTGGCCCTATCCCGCCGCAGATTTGTGTTGTGGTTCATTTGAAAGCTTCGCCCCCTCTCCTTTCACTCATTTTTCTATTTATCTTTCCTATTGATTTCACTTACTAAGATCTCCTAGCTTCCTATTTCTAAGAGCAGTTTTAGACCTGGTATCAACACTCCCTTCCTAAAACTTCTTGAAACGTAGCATATATGAATTGCTGTAGTTATGAACATGTTTCAGTGGTTTCCAGTTGTGAAAAAAAAAAAAGAAAAAATTCATAGCAGTACAAAGAATGCTATTCGTTACAGTTTCCATGTTTTACAGAGTTTACGTGCTTCCGTGGACCGTGTGTTTTGTAGCGTGTAGAATTGTGATTTTTCGGTGGCTCATGGTGGACGGGACAATTACCAGAGGCATGCAATTTCAAAAAAACACAAACAACATGGTTTATTGTAAGAAAAGTATTATTCTGTATCCAGTTACTTCGTAAAAAAGTGATGAAACCCCTGTTATTTCGCTCGATATTTAATCGAACATAATTTGCCAGTTTCTGCCACAGATCATGTTATTACAAGTGTCCATTTTCAGCAATTTTTTTCATTTACATGATGACTACTGATACCATCAGTATGAGGTTTGCATCTCTGGAAACGCTGCTAAAACTGTAGCAGTGTATTGTGTGAAATAGGCATGCTACCCTGAAAATTTTAATGCAGGGAGTTGACTTGACTTCACTACGGAGAAAACTGCAGATGCCATGCATTTGGACTACTGATGACTTCCTTCAGATGTTGGCATCTGTGATACAGTCTAAGAAACTGTGTTGGGTGGGTTTCTCCTTTTTATTTTTATTTTTGTAAGATATGCAGCTGAGTTTACGAGCAGCTTAATACAGTAAATATCCTTTTCCATTCTGATAATTGAGTTTTATTTTCCACTGCATAAATTTTTTGTTTCCTAAAATATCAACTAAAGAGTTGCACCATAAGCATTCAGTATGATATAAAGGGTAAGTGAGCTCACTTTATGTGCAGTGAGTTGCTTATATACTGTTGTGTACTAGTGTACTGTGCTTGTTGGTGTGAATACAAATGCATTCCTTTTCAAAATATCATCCTCTGAAGCCAATAGCCCTCTAAATGTGTGTATTATTCTCACCACTTGTAGTGAATTTTTTGGCCATTATTAAAATCACCTGCAGTATTGACGGATAGTATTACTTTTTATCAAAAATTACTGTTCTGGACAGGGAACAAAATTTTTTAAAAGATCATCACTGTAGTTAGAATGGATAACAGAATGCATGCCTCTACTTGTTAAAAGTTGAGTGATACTGTTCACATCTTGTGGCCTGACATTGCCATTATAAGGCATTTAAGCCAACAAGCTCCACTCACTTTTCTTTGGCATGTGTTATTATAAATATTTGGAGAATTGGCACATAGCAGCAGTGAGAGTTTTGTTTTGGGCATTGTACACCTATACACTGTAGTCACTTGGTTCTCACCAAAATGTATTTATACATCTTGTTTAGTTTTGAGATGATCTTACGAGGGGATGCTGGTAGGTTCTCAGCCTCGCCAAGGAGGAAATGGGCTAGAGCCATGAAACTTACAGACTATTCCACATATTCATCCCGAAGTTCAGCACACTTGGCACAACCTTTCTGGAGGTTCTTTAACCCTCCCAAAAGAATTTCTGAAGTCTGATCACTCAAATACTGTTCTGCTACTGATATCATCTCCGAATCATTCGAAAAATGCATCCCTTTCAAACTTTTTTTTAAGATTTGTAAACAGGAAATATTCCAATAGAACAAGGTCTGGTGAGTAGGATGGGTGGGATGGTCTATGCACGTAAACCCCAGATTCCTCAAAACATCCTTTGTCTTACTAGCCTTGTGAGCTGGTGCATTGTCCTGCAAAAACAGAACACCTTACCACAATTTCCCTCACCTTTTTTTACTTCAACGCCTTTAATAGGCACAGCAAGTTAGAATAGTATTCAGTCTTTGGCCCTTCGGAAAGATAGTCAGTCAGTAAAATGCCTTTCAAATCCCGAAAAACCATTGCCATGACCTTTTCTGCAAACCTTTGAGTCTTGAATTTCTTTGGCCGTGGAGAATCCGAGTGCTGCCACTGCAGAGATTGTTTTTTAATCTGTGGATTGTAGTGATGTAACCACGTTTCATTGACAGCGACAAGACACTGCAAAAAAATTATCACCAGATTGCTCAAAATGCTGCAAAACGAATTTGGAAGTGGCCACTCATTTTTTACGCTTTCCAACCGTAGGTTGAAGAAGCGTATATGCTCCAGCTTTTCCATCCGTCCGTCTGTTGGCACGATAACTCACGTAAAAATGGTTCGATTTCGATGAAATTTTAGTATGTCGTAGGGGACCACCTGGGGACGAACCGTATTGAAAATGGGTGACGTGGGGTCAAAGGTCACGACGTGAGAGCGGGATCCATTCAATTGCCCTTATGCATTATAACTTGCATAAATATGGTTCGATTTCATTGAAATTTTAGTATGTGGTAGGGGACCATCTGGATACGAATCCTATTGAAAATGGGTGAAGTGGAGTCAAAGGTCAGGACATAGGAGCGGGATGCATTCCATTGCCCTTATGCGTCATAAGGTGCGTAAAAATGGTTCGATTTTGAGGAAATTTTAGTATGTGGTAGGGGACCACCTGGAGAGGAACCCTATTGAAAATGGGACAAATGAAGTCAAAGGTCAGGACATAGGATCGGGATCCAATCCGCCCCCCTTATCCCACACTATTAAGGTGGACGTCAAGTAATTTTGCTTCCTATATTTCCAATGGAAAACCTTTTGTACACATTTCTTTCGCAATTAGCAGGGATCGCATTCCTCCTAAAATTCCTAAAATTCCTAATATTTTGTGACCCTCCTTAAATTCCTAAAATTATACCTAAAATTTGCTATTCATCCTAAAATTTTCATAAGCTTATTTTTATTAAAAACACAACCGTTATTAACGCCAATAAATTTACCATTACGGTAAGGTAAAAAGACCTGTTATTGTAGAAACACAGCCTATATGCTGTGCTGCTGAAGGGAGGGAAAAATGACTCCATCGAGATGCACTTGCTTCGGGGCGGGCGCTCCACTTTTTTGCCTTCGGACAGTTTTCGAGAGTAACGAGAGATCTAAGGGAAAAGGGGAGGGTCATTTTCACCCCTGGTTTGCGCTTTGCAGACGAACTCCGTGGCACGCAGAAGATCGTACTTTATTTTTGTACATGCCTTGTGGAACCTCAGTTTTCGAGAGTAACAAGAGATCTAAGGGAAAAGGGGAGGGGTCATTTTCACCCCTGGTTTGCGCTTTGCAGACGAACTCCGTGGCACGCAGAAGATCGTACTTTATTTTTGTACATGCCTTGTGGAACCTCAGTTTTCGAGAGTAACAAGAGATCTAAGGGAAAAGGGGAGGGGTCATTTTCACCCCTGGTTTGCGCTTTGCAGACGAACTCCGTGGCACGCAGAAGATCGTACTTTATTTTTGTACATGCCTTGTGGAACCTCCTCTTTCTGCTGATGTTTTGTTATTGTAAACCGCAGGTGGGTGGACGCAAAGAGGAAACATGTGGTCTCCTTCCGTAACCTCCGGTAATGACGATGGGATGGTAGCTGAGTGTTATCGTGGCAGGCAGTAGAGCACGTGATCATTGACCTTCGATCGTGCGTCGGCGACAGCGACCTTCGATGCGCAATATATCTCGGCTCCGACTCCCTTTGACTGAACTTGCGTGAGATGCGTATGATAGTTTCTGGTTTTACGTCTTTTATGGTGTTCTCTGTGCTGTGTGCAGGTTCAGTTCTCTAGTGGTGACCTGCTTTTTTTTTTTTTTTTTTTCATATCTTCTGACATCCTCGCAGCCAAATTTCGGAAAGTTGTCTGGTTTTGCAATATTAGAACGTGTTTTTGTACTTCCCTTTCATTTTCTGGTTAGTAATACAAGTGTTTAAGATGCCTAAATCCAAAACGAAATTTCAAGATGCGTGGCTCGCCCAAAGAATTGGACGGAGTGAAGTTGAAAGAATGGTGTTTTGCAACTGAAACAATATTTTCTGCTAAGTGTATATTGTGTTCAGAAATTTTCAACATTTCTAATAGTGGCTTTTCACAAGTAAAAGCGCATCATAAAGGAAAAAAACATTTGCAGAAATTTCAAAGTAAATTTCAAAATAAGTCCATCCTGAAAGCCTTTGGAGGACAGGATCTTCAGCCTAAAACAAATATTAGTGAAGTACTGAGTCATGATTTACAGTTGGCTAAAGCCGAAGCATTATGGGCCATGAAAGTTGCTAAGGACAATATGTCTTTTGTTTCATGCACTGAAACAGTTGAACTTTTCAAAGAAATGTTTCCTGATTCTGCTATTGCAGTCAAAATGCAACTTAAAGAAAAAACAGTTGCTTATGTGATATCACATGGATTGTCAAAATATTTTGAAGAGGATTTGAAAAAAGACATTGCATCTAGTAGCCCAGGAAAGGTTACTATAGCATTTGATGAAACTACAAATACACAAGTGAAACGGCAGTTGGATGTGTATCTCAGGTACTGGTCTTCAGAAATAAATTCAGTTTCTTTCCGATACCTAACAAGCATTTTTCTGGGTCATATAACAGCAGATATTTTGCTAAAAGAAATTCTTGATGTGTTATCATCCTTCAATATTTCGTTGAACAGAATTATTTGTGTATCCATGGACAGCCCAAATGTAAATAAGTGCTTTTTACGCAAATTCAATGAAGTTGTAAAACAAGAAACAGGCCAGAAATCTTTGGAACTAGGTTTTTGCAGCCTGCATGTTGTTAGTAATGTATTTAATTTTTTTGACAAGCTGAAATATAGATTTTGACGAATTTGCTACTGATATGCATTACTTTTTAAAGAGTAGTGCTGCAAGATGAGAGGATTATAAATCTGTCCAGGATATAACATTGGTCACAGCCAAATTTCTTTTGCGTCATGTCAGCAACAGATGGTTAACCGTTGGTTCTGTAGCCCAGAGGCTCTTGGATCAATGGCTAAATATTACAGAATATTTTTTAAACTTCTTGCCATCTCAAAAATTTTTTGAAAAACTACTACGCAATTCGGCAAGGTATAAAAGAATTCACTGTTTCCTGAAAAATGAGCTAACTCCTTGCTATTTAGCATTAATTTCATTTTCACACCAAAATTTTGGAAAGTTTTCATTATGTTATCAGAGTGAAGAACCAAAAATACACCAGTTATATTCTGATTTAAATACTTTAATGAGGAATGTTATGGCTCAGTTTATCCAAGATGATGTTATTGCAGGGAAATTTGGAGAAGACCTAAAGAATGTAGATTTTGAAAACAAAAATTCATGGAAAAAACTAGGAGAGTTAGAAGTTGGTATGAAGACAAAAAATCTCCTCAGGAATGTTCAGACCAGGCAGAAATTATTTCTCTTAGATGTAAGATCATCACTAATTGCAACCACAAAATATTTAAAGTCAAATTTGCCATTCTGCAATCAAAAGCTAAGAGGCATAGAAGTTTTAAAGGTAAAAGAACCAAAGAAAGAGTCCACTCAACTTTCAGTCACTGAAGGACTTTCGGAAATAACCAGAATTTCAAGTGTTTTGCATCTTTCTGAGGAACAAATTGATAGAGTAAGAGAAGAGTGGAAACTTTTAAATTGCAATAAGCCAACTCTAGATGAACTAGTGAAATTTTCAGAGGAAGGGCATATTCCAGTGCGGATTGAGCATTACTGGCGTAATATATTTAGTATTAAAGACTCTAGCGGAAAAGAAAATTACTCAAATCTTGCTAAACTCATCAAGTCAATATTAGTTTTACCTCATGGTAATGCTGATGCAGAAAGGGGATTTTTGGTTAACACTACTCTGTTAAGGAAGGACAAGGCTAACTTAAAAGACTCAACTATAACATCATTAAGAATAGTTAAAGGGGCCATTAAACACTATGGAGGTGTAAATAAAGTTCCCATAACAAGAAATTTGTTAAATAGTGTTCGTGATTCACATAAATTTTATAAAGAGTATGTTGATAAGCTGAAGGAAGAAGAATCAAAAAAGGTAAAAGAAAGGAAGCAGAAAGAGAGGGAAAATAAGGAAAAGCAGCTAGAGAAAAAAGAAAAGCTGAGTTTGATGACAAAATAAAAGAAAATGATGCAGAAATAAATAGGCTTAAAAAGATAAAGAAGCCTCCCTAGCAGTAATTCAAGAGGGAACAGAAAGAATGAGAAAAGCTGTAGAAAAACAAAATACTGTTGAAATAGCAGTTGCCTCTAACTTGATCATACAAGGTTCAGCTGAAATAAAGAAAACTGAAAGTAAATTAGTTGTGGTGGAAGCAGAAAAAGATAGGCTAATCAGGAAAATGTTAAAACAATAATATGAAAAAAGTAATTCAGTGAACAATTGTACATAGTTCTTGGTTTTCAATTACCTTTTTAGGATATTATAATTTAATGTGAAACCTGAAAACTTTACTGTGAAAATCGTGAATTGCTTCTGGTTCAACAGCATATTAATGTTCAAAGTGAAACTTGAATGTAGTAAATATACTTGAATATGATAATAACACGTGAAAAGATAAGAACTGAACATTAGAAGTAAATCATACTTAAACTTTAGACATTAGACGTTATGCAAAAAATTTGGGTGTGAACTTCGACCATATATACTAATGGACTGCGCATTGGCAATAGCTGCATTAAAGCCGCCATGGCTCAAACATTGGGCACGTCATCATCAGACTCCAAATTTCGTGTAAAAATGCTGTTATGATTACTAATTTACGCTGCAGAACTTCAGTGTTTTCGGTGTATTATGTGAATGTGCCTCATATATAATGAAAACTCTTCAGGTAATTTTACTTATGAGCTATATACATGCATGATCGGGTTGTTTACATTTTGTGATTTATAATGTGATGAACATTTGCGAAGAATTTGGAACATGCATTCCATTTTTTTTCTTAAGTTACTATATTTTTATATCAATAGTTGCAAGTTTCTGGTTAAGTAATTGAACTTTATTGACTTAGGTATTTAATTCGTTTCTTACCCATGAAAAATCATAGAACTTTCTTTACTATATCGCTCAGAGCAACCATAAGCACAGCATGTGTAACCCATCTTTTTGCCTGTTGTCATGTGATTTTATGTTGGAGCCAGAAATTTTGATGTCATGCGCAGTCTATCAGTATATATGGTTGAAGGGTGTGAAGCAAACTCTTTACAATGTATACAAAGTTGTTTTACTAGATGTATACAAATATACATCTAGTTTTTATTGAAATACACTCCTAAAATTTTCCTAAAATTTTTCTAAAAAGTCCTAAAATTCCTACCTAAAATTTTCCAGAAGTATGCTATGATCCCTGAATTAGTGTGTTCCCAAGGATGGAAATTTGAACATCAATTAAAATAACTTCATACTATAACTTGGAATACTTAACATTTTCTAAAACATAAGCATAATTATATTCAAAAACAATAACGTTTCCTTTGGTGCTGTTGAAACCAGAAAAACGATGGTGCGACCTGTACTTTGATGACGTCAGTGGACAAATAAATGTTGGATTGCATAATTACGGTTATGGTTTAGAAAATATTAAGTATTCCAAGTTATGAAATGAAGCTGTTTTAATCGATGTTCAAATTTTCATCCTTGGGAACGCATTAATTGTGAAGAAAATGTGTACATAAGTTTTTCCATTGGAAGTATAGGAAGCAAAATTACTTGACCTCCACCTTAAAGTAGCAATTCTTGTATGTATGTATGTATGTATGTATGTATGTACATTTTATTTTGAAAACGGCTCAAAGAATTTTGATGGAAGTCATTAACCTACAGTTTTCTGGTACTAGAAATTGATTTAGATTGATCTCGACTTTAGGAGAATTCGTTTAGTGGGTTAAATACCCACCCCGAATTATAACGTTTTTATTAGCATGGCGTTGTTCCATTAATGTTACCAATGCTTAGAAATCTTATGACATCACAATCTCGCGTTTGAAAATGTTGGCGCGCGGTCACGCCATCGGTCTCATTACGTCACGCGTTGAGTGTGGATCCTATTAAAGTTTTATGACGTCACACTCTTGCGGTGAGCAGATGGTCGCGATTCCTATCTGCCTTATTATGTCACGCGTTGTGTGCGTATGTCCGCACGATAACTCGCGTACCAATCGTTCGATTTCGATGAAATTTTAGTATCTGGTAGGGAATCGCCTGGGAAGGAACCCTATTTAAAGTGAACGAAATGGGGTCAAAGGTCAGTACATAGGAGCGGGATCCATTCCACTGCTTTTATGCGTCATAACTAACGTAAAAAGGTTCAATTTCGATGAAATTTTAGTATGTGGTAGGGGACCACCTGGCCGACAAACCCTATTGAAAATGGGCGAAATGGGGGTCAAAGGTCAGAACATAAAAGCGGAATCATTTCCATCGCCATTATGAGTCATAACTTACGTAAAAATGTTTTGATTTGTATCAAATGTTAATATGTTGTAGGGATCTGCCTGGGGACGAATCCTATTGAAAATGGGCAAAATGGGCTGAAAGGTTAGGACACAGAAGCGGGATCTATTCCATAGCCCTTATGCATCATAACTTGTAAAAATGCTACGATTGTGACAAAACTTTATCATGTTATTTCGGAGGTATACCGAACCGGTTCTGTTGAATATCATCGAAATGGGATCAAAGGTCGGGGCAGAGGACCGAGATTTATTCCACAGCCATTTTCTTCATAACTTGAGTAATAATACAGAAACCTCGATGATCAGCCAAGGTCAGGTAGGGCATGAACCGTGGATTTGGAGGCCATGTGCCAGGCCATAGAGGCAAATCCGACATCCAGCTCTCGGAGATTATCAGGCGAGCTGGGCATATCACAGACCACCATGGTCCGCCACCTCGAGGACCTCAGCCAGGTCTACAGGAGCATCAGAATTGTTTCTTACGAACTGACACCAGCTCAAGCAAACTGCTGAGTGGAAGTGTGCACAAAACTCCTAGAAAACCTGCGCTATGCACATTTCATCAAGATAATTGTTATGTGCAATGAAAAGTGGATCTATTTCTGTAATCCTAGCACCGAATGGCAGTGGTTGAACCTGGGCCAACTTCTTGAACCTGTTGCCAAATGTGGGTGCTTCGAGAACAAAGTGATAGATGCTCTGCGTTTGGTGGAATTTCGAGGGGATAATCCATTATGAATTTGTAACGGGGTCATTCCACGTCACTTCATCCAGGCCATGTAACCCACCATCTCAGATTTTGATGAAATTTGGCATGGGGGCATACTTCACCAAGATATAGAAAATGACCAAATTATAACTTCCTACACCTCATAGTTTCTGAGATACAGTGCACCAAAGTTTCACTGAACACCAATCGTACACGTAGAGGGACTGAGTACCACTTTTCACAAAATGCTGCATAACTGTAGTGCTATTTAGTTTAGAAGAAAGAAATATTGTACCCTTATGCAAAAAGAGCTTCCAGAATAAGAAATCATTTTAAATTTCATTGAAAACACCAAATAAATAAATTAAATACAGTGGTAAAGTGAAAATTTAAGAAAAAAACTTGTATGTTCTAAATTAGGCTCTACAGTAAATAGCAGAGGTATGAGGGAGCTCTTTTTTAATGTATATTGGTCTTTGACATATACTGTCAGACAACAAGAAAAAAAAATTGTGGCTTTCAGCTTGTTTTTGAAGATATGTGCAAATATCTGCAATGCGTGTGGAGTTCCACTTCGTCAATTCTACCAGTTTTTTTTTATTAATTATAATTCATCTCTGAAATTTAAGAAATTTCACAAGGAGATCAATCTAACAAGGACACAAAAATAAAAAAAATTATGTTCTCTTATACCATATAGTTTCAGATATATCATATTAACAAGTTTGACGATATGGCTAGTTCAGCTGCACCCCAGAACAACTATGGTGAGGTTTTAAAGTTTTTCAGTCATTTCAAAATATGTTATTCTCTTATTGCAGATTTCAAAAATTCCTGAAAAAAAAAATCTCTGACAAATCTCCCTAAAACTGGAAAATCCCCACCCCCATCCAAATGTAAACATTTCCACAAAAGATATAAGCAGGTTTTATATGTGAATGACTAGTTAATACACTAAAGTAAGCTTGCAATGGATGGGCACTAGGAAACAATTGCAACTTATCAGAGAGCACTTTTTAAAAGAAAATGTCGCATGGGGCAAAAGGATACAGCATGATTCCTAAGGTCATGAGAATTTGTTTTGGTTTCATTCCAGATTCTGTGCTCAACTGACCACAAGTTTAAATGGTGTAAGTTTTATGACATTGTAGAACTCCCCAAGTGCTTAGATGAGGGTGGAGGTAAAAAGATTTCTCTTTTCTCACCTCACCCTCCTAGGGATGTCCTCCAGCTAAAGAGAAGTAAGGTTTCAGTCCCTCATTCCCAGTTAAGGAAGCAGTGGTTCAGATGCTCATGCTGATTTCACTGTGGACAGGCTATCCAGAAATCTCTTAAACTTTGCTGTGAAATACACTGCCGGAAAGTGAAAAAAGATGACCAAGAAGGAGATATCTGATACCAATGAAATTTATGCAGCATAATAACGGAATACAGAGGATAACGTGATCAAAACATTATGGCAAAATACAGCTGTATTTGCTGGTAAACTGAAAAAAAACAGTTCCATGTAACATGGTTAGTACGAGGTTGAACCGCCATGAACTACGTCACACTGTGCAATTTTGGCATGGAGTCTGTCGTACAGATGTTGGATGTAAGTTTGGGGTATTGAGTTCCAAGCATCCTCAACCACGACGCGTGAATCGGGGATGGTCGTGGCTGGCTGTGGAGACCGGTTAAGTCGTTGTCCCATAAAATTCCACACGGGCTCAATGGGGGGACAAATCCGGTGAATGTGCAGGCCATGGAAGTTGTCTCACACGCTGAAGTGCATGTCGCATTGCACGTGCTGTGTGTGGGTGTGCGTTATCTTGCTGGAAAACACCACGATGGACCGACCTTACAAATGGCACAACAACGGGCTGAATGATGTTGTTGATGTAGGAGGTGCTGTTTAACGTACCCAGTACAAACACTAGTTGTGTACAGGAGTTATAGCTGATCGCTCCCCACACAAGGAGACCAAGTGTAGGAGGCCCTGTGTGTCGCTGGCAGATGCAAGAAGGGTGGAGACGCTCCCCTGTGCGTCTGCAAACATGCATAGGGCCATCGGAGGCTCCCAAGCAGAATCTGCTTTCATCGCTGAACACGACAGATTGCCATTGCGTTCTCTAGTGCAGACGTTGCGGCACCACTGCAGCCGTTCCTGACAGTGGGCTGGAGTCAGAGGTACACATGCCAGAGGCACACGTGCACGTAGTCCTGCATCCAGTAGACGGTTGTGGATTGTTTACACAGTCACCTCAGGTGCAACGGCAGCTCGGATTTGCGTCGCAGTGGATGTTCTGCTTGACAACGCCGCTCTTCTTATGCGTCGATCGGTCCGCTCATCAGTCCGTCTGCGACTCCCAGTTCCACGTCTTCTCATGTGGGAATGTTCCTCGGACCACCTACGCCACCATCGTACCACCACCGATACTTTCCGGCCAATTCGCTCCGCGATATGACGATACAACCACCCGGCCTCGTGTAGTCCGACTAGACGACCTCGCTCAAAGTCCGATAACTGCTGAAATCTTACACGTCTTCCATGTCCAGGCATTGCAGCTTCTTCAAGGTCTTCGCAAGTGTCCGTACGCCGAAGACTGATTACATTCACTTCGCCGTACTCCTTAAATACCACCAACGATAATTTGCATATTGTGCCGTGCTGTGGCGTAAGCGCTCACCGGTTGGTCACGAAATTCACATCACACCTACGTAAACTCAACCCCATTAACATATGTAAATTTCATGATCGTCCGCCAATTCCTTCTTGGTGTTCTTTTTTCACTTTTCGCCAGTGTATATTGCTTCCAATATTTTCTTTTTTGTGCATTGGCTACTCTGTGTTAATCTGACTTTAGGACAAGTTTGCCAACCTCAGTCATGGAAAAAAATAATGGACCAGTGTAGTGTTGGATCACTTGCTAATACAGAATACAATAAATCAAGTTATGTGAAGACAAAAGGGTTTCTCAGTAGTGAAGAACTTTCTGTTGCTGACAAGGAATTTATTTCTTTAAGACCTAATATTCCACATAATGATATAATCTCAGTATGTTTACATCACAAATGTTATTATCTGAAGAAATATGAAAGCTACCAAGTAACTTGTTGCAACCCTTTTGGTGACCATGATGTGAAAAAAACTTAAGAGGTCCCTGCGTCAAGTCAGTATACAAATAGCCCAACAGCTGCAATCTAAAAATATCGGTGTATGCCCAGGTCAAAAATTATGCCCTCAGTGTTGTGGAAAAGCATATAAATTAGGACAACCTGTAGAAGATGAAGTTTTAAGTGAGACTGATGATAGTGAAATGGCCCCTGATGATTTTATTATTAAAGAATGTGCTGCTAAAAAGTTTTGAAAGTTTATCTGATTTAGGATTGTCTATGTTAAAATTACATTCCTTGCCATCCCATAGTAAACCAGCATATGGGAAAAGAAAACTTCTTCAAGCAAAGTTAGCTATGCAGAGTAAAATATCTTGTGTTCTAGAGTATGGCTTTACAGCTCAGTCTTCTACTAGGGACAGTGGTGATGAACACTCCATAGATGAATGAAAACTTTTAAAAGCTCGTGATTTGGAAAAACTTGTTGCTTTAATGAAAGAAAAGATACCTACTGTAGTCAAAGAAAAAAAAATCAGATAATAACAATGGCTCCCTCATCATGGTCCAGAAAAAAGTAGCACAGCAGTTTGCAGTTTCAGAATACACAGTACATCAGGCAAGAAAATTAGCAAAAAATAAAGGCTTTATATCAGTTCTTGAACCCAGCCTTGGTAAGAAACTTTCACAAGATACCATAAAACAGATTATAGGATATTATGAAGATAACTATTCTAGGCGACAAAGTAAGTGTCTCTAGAAACGTTCATGCTCAGAAAAGACTTATTCTGTATGATTTGAAAGAGTTATATATCAACAATTTAAGCAAAGATATACTAATGAAAAAGTAGGATTTTCTAAATTGTGTGCTCTTTGTTCGAAATGGTGCATTCTTGTGGGCTTCTCTGGAACCCATTCTGTATGTGTGTGCACTATACATCAAAATGTCTAACTTTTGATTAGTGCAGCACACTTTGAAGAATCACATCAGGACTTTATCAATAGTCTTGTCTGCAGCAGTAAGAATTTGAAGTGCATGCTTTGGTGTTGTTCAGTGTCCAAAAAGTACAAATCTGAATCAGTTATAGTTGCATAAATTGAAAGATTATGATCCCCTGATGAAATAGAGTATCACCAGTGGGTGTCTACAGGCAGAATGGAGCTTCAAAAGTTATCTTCTTCAGTTGAGAAATTCATTGAATTATTTTTGTCAAAAATTGAGAAGGTCATTCCACATTCATACATTACAAAAGCACAGTCTTTATTTTTCAGTAAGTTGAAAGGAACAATTGGTCCAGAGTCTGCCATTATACTGATGGACTTCAGTGAAAATTATGGATTTGTAGTTCAGGAAGGAGCACAAGGGTATCATTGGACCCGCCATGCATGCACAGTTCACCCTGTTGTTATTTACTGTAAAAGAAATTCTGAATCTTTGAACTCTGCATCAAATCACTGTTTCATTTCTGATGATTTTGATCATGATGTTGCAATGGTGTACAAGATTCAAAGTGAAATAATAACTTTCTTAAAAAAGAACTACCAACAAGTAAAAGAAGTACATTATTTTGCTAATGGTTGTGCTGCTCAGTACAAAAACTATAAAAACTTCATAAATCTATGTCATCACATTAATGATTTTGCAGTGACACCTTCATGGTCTTTCTTTGCCACCAGCAATGGGAAGTCTCCTTGTGATTGCATAGGTGGGAATATCAAATGAATCACTGCAAAAACAAGTCTCCAACGTCTACTGAAAGAGCAAATAACCACTCCAGAGATGTTCGGCTTCTGTCAAAAGAATATCATGAAAATAAGAGTTCCATTTTATTTCGAAAAGTGATGTGAATGCTGTGCACAATGAGTGTCAAATAAGATTTTCTCATGCTCAAACAATACCTGGTACACAGAGTTTCCACCGCTTGGATGAAAATTACTCTTTGATTTTGGCTGTGCAAATCTAGGAATACAAAGGCAGTTATATACACATTGTTATGTAGCATGTGTATATGTTTCTAACTGGTTTCTAGGAATAATAGAGAAAATCAATTATGAAGAAGGTGATGCATCTGTAAAATTTATGCACCCAAATGGCCCTGCAGTTTCATTTTACTGGCCTTCATTTAAGATGAGTGCAATATTCCATTTGGACTCATTTTATGTTTAATTGACGCTCCCATGACAACAAGTTCTGGAAGAACATATGTGTTTTCCAAGTTGGATGAATTATAAGGACTCCATCCTCAGGAGTTGATCATGGCATATTAAGAACATCAATGTAAATATTTGTGAAGCAGTGCAAAACAAATTACTTGCTTGTGTTTCCTTTTTTTCAAGTCAAAACTAATTATGTAAAAATAGATCTATGTACCGTAGGTGAGTATGACTAAGCAGTTTGTTGCATATGCTCACCTAACTTGTTGTCGGGTACAGCTGAACTAGCCATTTTGTCAAACTTATTAATGTGGTATTTCTGAAACTATATGGTGTAAGAAAACATAAGTTTTTATATTTTTGTGTCCTTGTTAATTTTATCTCCTTGTGAAATTTCTTGAATGTCAGAGATGAGTTATAATTAAAAAAAAAAAAAGTGGTTGAATTGACGAAGTGGAACTCCACACGCATTGCAGATATTTGCACATATCTTCAAAAACAAGCTGAAAGCCACTATTTTTTTTTCTTGTTGTCTGACAGTATATGTCAAAGACCAATATGCATTAAAAAAGAGCTCCCTCATACCTCTGCTATTTACTGTAGAGCCTAATTTAGAATAGCAAGTTTTTTTCTTAAATTTTCACTTTACCACTGTATTTAATTTATTTATTTGGTGTTTTCAATGAAATTTAAAATGATTTCTTATTCTGGAAGCTCTTTTTGCATAAGGGTACAATATTTCTTTCTTCTAAACTAAATAGCACTACAGTTATGCAGCATTTTGTGAAAAGTGGTACTCCGTCCCTCTACGTGTGCGATTGGTGTTCAGTGAAACTTTGGTGCACTGTATCTCAGAAACTATGAGGTGTAGGAAGTTATAATTTGGTCATTTTCTATATCTTGGTGAAGTATGCCCCCATGCCAAATTTCATCAAAATCTGAGATGGTGGGTTACATGGCCTGGATGAAGTGACGTGGAATGACCCCGTTACAAATTCATAATGGATTATCCCTCGAAATTCCACCAAACGCAGAGCATCTATCACTTTGTTCTCGAAGCACCCACATTTGGCAACAGGTTCAAGAAGTTGGCCCAGGTTCAACCACTGCCATTCGGTGCTAGGATTACAGAAATAGATCCACTTTTCATTGCACATAACAATTATCTTGATGAAATGTACATAGCGCAGGTTTTCTAGGAGTTTTGTGCACACTTCCACTCAGCAGTTTGCTTGAGCTGGTGTCAGTTCATAAGAAACAATTCTGCTGCTCCTGTAGACCTGGCTGAGGTCCTGGAGGTGGCGAACTATGGTGGTCTGTGATATGCCCAGCTCGCCTGATAATCTCCGAGAGCTGGATGTCGGATTTGTCTCTATGGCCTGGCACATGGCCTCCAAATCCACGGTTCATGCCTTACCTGACTTTGGCTGATCATTGAGGTTTCTGTCATGTGAGCAGAATTTCTTGAACCATCTAGTTGTGGTGCTGTGGTCCATGGAACCTTCTCCTTTCGCATGGCAAATGTTTCATGTTGCCGGAGCAGCGTTATGGCAGAGTTCAAACTCGTAAAGCAAAAGTTCCCTAATTAGCCGGTTGTTGCTGTTCAATGTTTAGGTGTCCCAACTACAGACAGCAAGATGATATGCAGTGCAGTTCACAGCAACAACTACCCCTTTATATCCCTTTCAACTTACTGCAGTGTGTGACTTGAACTAGTTAACACGTGTCATACCCGCCACAGTACATGCATTTATGCAAATATTTCAAAACTTTTGACTTACACCCTGTAGTTTGAGTATTTGTGAGAGTGATTATGTTTTAGTGTTTGTTCCGTTTGTAGAATTCTATTCCCATTTCAGATTTTATTTGTGACTATCAACACAGACGAAAAAGCTAATATGGTTATGATGGATTTGTTTGGAATAAATGAAGATATTCCTACCATGAGGATCATGAAGTTAGATGGAGCATTGGTATTCAAACCTCAGGAGTCTTTCATTAGGAGGGATGACATTCGTAATTTTATTCAAAGCATAATAGATGGAAATGTTGAGGTAGGTTCAATTATGAGATGACTATCTGACGCACAATGCACTTAATGTGAAAGGTAATATAATGTTATGCCACAAGTTGATTCAACTTTTTTAGTTTGTTTTTCTCACAAGCGTATTTTAAAATATTGATAACTATATGAAAGGAGAATGCAACGGGAAGTGACATAGATATGCATCCCTCCTTCCCTCTCTCAAGTGTTTTAAAAAGCTTACACACATTTTCTAAAGTACATTTTTATGCTGTTAAGACTGAAATTAGCTACTTCGAATTTCCCGCAAATTAAAATCCCTACATCATAGGTAAGACAATATTTAGCGTAAGTATTGGTAACAAAATAAACAAGAAAGATGACACCGAATTTTCGGGTGTAATAAGCACGTCTTTTGAATCCGGTCTGACGCTATTCAAAGTCAACGGAACCAGTATGTAAAACAATAGCATCTGACGGAAGAAAGAAGTTTTTCAGTCGGAGTTTTTATCCCTCAGATATTGCTGTAAACGGAATCGTGAGCTTACGCCCTCTGGTTGCAGACTTGTGCGTTAAGAAAAACATGAATTTATATGAGAAACATTTCGCACCGGAAACGCTGTCCAACACAAAAAGAATTTTTCAAATCTGATTATTAGAAACAGAGATATCGACAAAAATAAGATGTGACTTTACGTCCCCTGTTGGGAAAACCATGTATTATATTAGGAAGTAAGTATTCTCAAAAGGTTTTTCCATATGAGCAGTATCGGTCCAAGAAAAAAAAATTTAGTCGAGTCTTCAGGAGCCCAGATTTTGCTGCAAATACATCAAAAGCAAAAATTAACTTTTATGCTCCCTGGTGGCCAAACCATTCTTTACCAAACATTAGAAATTATGTGAAAAATATTTTCCATCAGGTCTTGTATGCGATACAGGAAGAATTTTTCAAATCGGAGTTTTAGGAGCAGAAATAACGCAGAAAACGCAATTTACCTTTGTGCCCCCTAGCGGAAAGTCTATGATTTACTAGAAAATTTTGAATTTATAGGGAAAACATTTCGCATCGGAAACACTATCCAACAAAGAAGGAATTTTTCCAATCGGACACCTAGAAGTAGAGATATTGATAAAAATAAGATATACATCTACGCTCTCTGGTGTAGAAACCACGCATTATTTCAAGAAAAAAATGTTCCTAAAAGGTTTGTCGGCATGAGTTGTATCGGTCAACAAATGACTTTTTTCAATCAAGATTTTAGAAGCCCATATTTTGCTGCAAATACATCAGAAGCGGAAATTAAAACTTATGACAGACACCTGGTGGTCAAACCATTTTTTACAAAAATTAGAAATTACTGCAACGGATTGCAAATCAGGATCTGTGTCCGGTGCAGAAAGAATTTTTCAAATCGGAGATTTAGAAGCAGATATATATAGAAAAAGCAATTTACCTTTACGCCCCTAGCGAAAAGTCTACGAATTACTTGAAAATTTTGAAATTATGTGAAAAACATGTCACACTGGAAACACTATCCAACAAAGAAGGAATTTTTCAAATTGGACTCCTAGAAGTAGAGATATTGACAAAAATAAGATATACATCTACGCCCCTGGCGTAGAAACCATGAATTATTTTAAGAAGAAAATGTTTCTAAAAGGTTTATCGACATGAGTAGTATCGGTCTACAAACGACGTTTCTTTCAGTCGAGAATTTAGAAGCATATATTTTCAGCAAATACATCAGAAGCGGAAATTGAGATATACGTCCCCTGGTGGCCAAACCATTTTTTTTTTTTTTTACAATAATTAGAAATTATGTGCAAACGATTTCCCACCAGGAGCTGTATCCGGTGCAGAAAGAATTTTTCAAATCGGAGATTTAGAAGCAGAGATATAGGGGGAAACACAATTTATCTCTATGCCCCCTAGTGGAAAGTCTATGAATTAGTTGAAAATTTTGGAATTATATGAAAAACATGTCACACTGAAAACACTATCCAACAAAAAAGGAATTTTTCAAATCGGACTCCTAGAAGTAGAGATATAAGATATACATCTATGTCCCCTGGCAGGGAAACTGGAATATTTTAAGAAGGAAATGTTCTGAAAAGGTTTATCGATGTGAGTGGCATCAGTCAACGAAAGAATTTTTTCAATCTATATTTTAGAAGCTCAGATTTTATGGCAAATACACCAGAAGCAAAAGTTAACACTTACGCCCCCTGGTGGCCAAAGTATTATTTACCAAAAATTTGAAATATATGCAAAAGATTTTCCATCAGGAGGTAGGTGTATCCGCTGAAGAAAACATTTTTCAAATCGGAGTTTTAGAAGAAGAGTTACAGAGGAAAATGTAATTTACTTTTACGCCCCTAGCGGGAAATCTATGCGTAATTTGAAAAAAATAACTATATCTAAAATACTCTTCGACATAAATGGAATCGAAAGATAGAATAATTTTTTCAATCGGATGTTTAGAAGCAAATATGTGGAATAAAACATATTTTTGAATTCGACATCATCTGCATTTATGCCCTCTAGCGGCGAAATTGTACCTCATAAAAAAAAAAAAAAACTAAATAAAGGATCATCATTCTCTTATTTCAAGCTTCCCAATGCAAAAAGAATTTTTCAAATCAGACTAATAGTTGCAGAGATATCGTGGGTACGGACGGACACCAGTAACATAAGCACGATCTTTTTTTACAAAAGACGTGCTAAAAAGCGAAAATGTTCTCAATATAGAACGTGGGTTGTTGTGAAAAATGAAGATTGATTTGTAGTTCACTGTTTTGTAACTGTGTCAGTGTGTTTGAGGAGATATAAATTATGGGAAGAATTCCTTATCAAGAAGACACTATATTTTGTTCTTCAGCTTGGTGTGAACTGGTGCAAAAGAAAATCTTCATATCAATCTCTGAAGTTGTTAAAAGTAATAGAAAACAAACAAGGTTACAAGTAGATGTGACTCCGGAAATCATCCCTGGATCACTTCACTTGTGTAATGGAACCACAGTCAGTTGCGCACTGAAAATGCTTTTTAACCTGTGAAGGAAAAACTATTGCTAGAAATAATCTCGCATAAGTAAGATAACAATAAAAATGTCTTACTTTTGCTGGGAGTTATTACCGTAGGGAATATAGCTGTGGACTTGCATTCATCATAGTCAGTAGTCAACTGAAAAATTCTTTTGATGAAATGTAAATAAAAACAATCAAAAACTCATCTCATGAAACGAAATTAACCCTTTAACAACCATGAACCTAAAATTTTGTATCACTCTAAATACCATAATGCCCAAAACTGTCTGTTGATTTGCTTCTTTGTTTAGTAACAATAATGATGACTGAATGTGACCCCTGATGATCCCTCATAGGTCGTGCAAATTTAAGGAAAATGTAAAGGTAGGAAATCTGACTGACTCTGCAGAGGCGTTTTGGACGGCTATGGCCATTTGCATGTACTGGCGTTTTGGGCATTATGGTCGTTAAAGCATGGTTCGTGCGTGTCCTGGAAATCCTGGAAAAGTCCTGGAATTCCATTTTGTCCTGGAAATGTCCTAAAATTCTGTTACATGTCATGGAATTTTATCCATTCTGGCCTTTTTGTCCCTGCTTGATGTTTTGTAGTTGAAGATTTTTCTACTGACATAACTTAGGTCTGACAAATTTTCCTCCCCACCCCGTGCAAAACGTGGCGGGTGTTGGGGGGGAGGGGCTTGTCTGTTAGGAGGACTAAAGCTGCGTTATATTAGCATCTTTTGGCGTCATGCTTATGTTATCACTTTGTCTGTCCGACCGGGAAGACCATATCTCTGCAATTATTAAATCATGATTTTTCCAGTATCTTCGTTTCTGATAGTCCAATTTGAAAAATTCTTCTTGCGTTGGATACAGCTCTTGAGGGGAAATGTTTTGCATATAATTTCCCATGGGGGGGGGGGGGGGTTGTCCGCCAGGGGGTGTAAGTGTTTATTTTTGCTTCTGATGTATTTGCAATAAAATCTGAGCTCGAAACTCGATTGAAAAATTCCTTCGTGGACCGATACTGGTCACCTCCAAAACCTTTTTGAGAATACCTCCTGCTTAAATAGTGCATAATTTTCCACCAGTGGGCGTACACGTATATCTTATTTTTGTCCGTATCTCTGATTTCTAGGAGTACGATTTGAAAAATTCTTTCTTTGTTGGGGAACATTTTCGGTGCGCAATGTTTCTCATATAATTTCAAATATTTCTTAACGCACAAATGAGCCACTAGAGGGCGTAAGTTAACATTTCCGCTTACAGCAATACTACGGGACTAATAATTTTCTGTTAGGGCGTAACTGTGAATCGCAATTTTCCCAATATCTGCACTTCTAAAAGTCTGATTTGAAAAATTCTTCATGCATTGAATATAGCTCTTCATGGGAAATGTTTTGCATATAATTCCTCATTTTTGGTAAAGAATGTTTTGGCCGCCAGGGGCGTAAGTGTTTATTTTTGCTTCTGATGTATTTGCAATAAAATTTGAGCTCAAAAATCGATTGAAAGAATTCCTTCGTAGACCAATACCGCTCACCTCCAAAAACTTTTTGAGAATACCTCCTGCTTAAATAGTGCATAATTTTTCCACCAGGGGCGTATACGTATATCTTATTTTTGTTCATATCTCTGTTTGTAAGAGTACAATTTAAAAATTCTTTCTTTGTTGGAGAACATTTTTGGTGCAAAATGTTTCTCATACAATTTCAAATACTTCTTAATGCACAAGTGTGCCACTAGAGGGCGTAAGATCACGCTTCTGTTTACAGTAATATCTACGGGACTAATAACCCGATTGACAAATATTCTCTTTCGACCAGATATTACTAGCTATGAAAACTCCTTGTGTGTATTTTCTTTCCAAAATAATGCACAATTTTGCCACTAGGGGGCACAAATATTTAATCTATTTTTCTCAATATCTGTACTTCTAAATGTCTGATTTAAAAAATTCTTTTAACAACAGATACCATTTACCTTATGGAACACTAAGTTTGCATTTGAGGAGGTTTGTGGTTCACAATTCTGCTGCCAGGTGGTGTTTATGTACTTCCATTTGCAGCTTATCTCTGCCTCTAGAAACTAATGAGAAATTTCTTTTTTTACTGTATGCCATTTGCTATAATAAAGATGGGGAGTGAATAAGATTTTTGCTACAATGGTGAATAAGATTTTTGCTCCTCTTCAAATAATGAGTCCCCCCCCCCTAGGGGTTGTAAAGGTCAAAACGTTTCTCTTGCTATCTCTGCTTTTGGGAGACGTATTTGAAAAGTTTTTTTCCGTAGCATAGCTTTTGCTAGGAGGAATACTTTTGGCCTGTTTCAACTTTTCCATTGTGCAAAATTCTTCCGCTAAAAGGCATACCATTATATCATGTTTCCTTCTCTATCTGTTCTTTTAACTGTTTGATTTGAAAATCTTTTTGTCTCTAATACCTTCCTTCTGCTAGGCAAAACGTTTTTTTGTGCCATTTGTTAATTTTCATAACATACTGCGCCATTTGTTAATTTTTAATTTTCGTAACATAGTAGCTGATGATAAGTAGCTGATGATTTTTTTTTGTGTGTTATTTTGACCTTTACTGAAATTTGTTAATGAATGCTTTACATAAAAGGTTGCCATAAAATTAGATTGCTTTCTAATATCAGAAACTTAAATCCAGTTGTTTCTTAGTATTTTCTGAGCAAACTAATCACTTTTCATCTTCTATAATTAGTTTTCTAATCATGCACAGCTAAATTGCCTTGATCATTTATGAATGCAGTTGTACACAGCCCTTGGATTTAAGGTTTTCCCATTATTCTGTTTCATTTCATATTGAAAATTTTTGTGCATGCTTTGTTTGCTGGCGAGTACAAATTAAAAACTTAGCTACAGCATAAATATCATGTTGAAATTTCCTTCCCTAAATAAAATATAACACAATTGCTTGCTCTCATGATTATGTGTTTAAGAAATAACAACCCCTTTGGTCCTTTGAAAAAGTTCCAAATATTTCATCTTTCCTTACCCTTACATTTCCAATGTAAGCATTATTTCAAAATAATTAAATATAAAGAGTATTTTATGTAGTATATGAAAGCATTTTAAGAGTAATGCCACATACCTATGTATTTTTGAGTTTTATGCTGTTGCTTTTTATTCTGTAATTTGCTTATTGCAATAATTGAACTAAAGCCAAAGTAGAAAAATTAAAGTTTCTCAAAATCAGTGACAGTTTTGGCATTTGAGTATTATCCGTAATTCTAAGTTTCTGATTAGCTGCAGTGGACAGCATTTTAACATTCTGCATTAAGTTTGTCCAAGCATGTAAGAAGTTGTTTGTTCACAAAAATACTCATATGCTGTCTGCGTGCAGTGAATTTAAAACCATGTCCTCTAAAATTGCAGAATAAAAACTTTATTTACAATCTGAAAACATAGTTAAATGCAAGAACTTTCAAGACGTCTAATTTCTCATCATCAGGCATTATGTGCAAACTGAAACATGGGGTACACGAGTACTTATACTAGACACAAAGTGATCAGAATTTGCCTGTGGTGGCCAAAAATCTATACAGGTGATGCCATTTCTACAGACCAGTGTTTACATATAATAACACAGAGATTATAATTAAAGTAAACCAAAGTCGGAAGTGAAAAAAATAGCCGCACCGGTGGCGCAGTGGTCTAAGCGATGGCCTCTGATCATTCGTCCGAACGGGGTCCGGGTTCGAATCCCGGTGAGGCATGGATGTTGTGTTTGTCTTACGGCACTGGCTCTCTCCCTTCCCTGGAACCAGTGACCCTAAATTAGGGATGGGCGACTGCTTATAGCCCATTGAGTTGCTCACGGTGGTCGTTAAACCTCCAATCAAAAAAAAAAAAAAATAAATAAATAAAAAAAGAAGTGAAAAATAAAACTTACAGGGGTTCCTCGTCATCATTATTTGTCCCAGATATGGATTTAAGTAACTTTCTCCATTGAGATGGTACAAATGTAGGAAGTTCTTGGTTGCAGCATAAGTCCCCATACTTCAAAATGAAAAGGTTTTCAGCAAGGAAGACTGTCTGTTTGTTGACTGGAGTTCAGCACCTGTACACCCTCCCAGTCCGGAACATATCCTTCCCGGTAAATGGTCGTAGTAAGCGCCGTATTTACGTGGCCTGTGCGAAGAGCATACTTATGTTCAGAAATGCGGATGTTAATCGTCCTTAAGGTGGAACCTATGTAGGAGCTGGGGGTCCCATCTGGGTCTTGATTATGTAATTGTATTTGGTAGACCCCCGGTCTCTGTAGGTTCGGAATCCCATCTCTGTCATTCCGGACCATAGAAAAGACTCTTCTTGTGGTCACACCAAAATTCAGGTTATGTCTATGACAAGCTTTCTTAAGGATAGAGATAACAGGAGGATAATAGTCAACCTTACCTGCATACTTAGTTGAGTTTGGTTTGGTGCACAGTGTAGTAAATTTTAATCTCTGATAGTCAAGCAACAATCTCCGAAAATATTTTGTAGAATAACCCGACAGGTTAGCTAAATTTAGGATTTTAGATAACTCTTCATTCCTTAAGTGATCTAGAAGAAGAATGTGAGTAGGCTCGTTTTATCAAAAAAATGAAATGCTGCAAATTTGTGCTCTGGGGGGTGGGTTGATGATACCGCAATAATACAGGGGGTCAAAGTTGGTTTTCTATAAACCGAAAAACTTAGTTGATTAGAGGTCTGGTCCCAAACTGATAGAAAGTCTAAAAAAGGGTAGACGTCCATGTTCTTCAATTTCTTGAGTAAATTTGATGGTAGGAAACTGGGAAGAGAGTAGTTCAGTAAATTCATTCAAAATTCGTTGGTCACGAGGCCAGAAAACCAGCATGTTGTCAACATATCTAAGTAGTAGGAGAGGTTGATGTGGAAATTCTGCTAAGACTTTGTTCTCGAGATCCTGTAAAAGTATCTCAGCCAAAATGGGGGAGAGGGGGACCCCATTGGTGCCCCTCTAATTGTTGGAAACATTGGCCATTAAACGTAAAGTAAGACCTCCTGGCTACAAGTTTTAATGCAGACATTATGGCTTCAACTTCTATATGGGAATGAGAACTGTCACTGTAATTTCTCAGCTATGATAGAATGCACTGTTTCTAACGGAATGTTCGGGAATAACGATACAACGTCGAGTGAAGCCATGAATAAACCAGTTCCCGCTGAATCAAAGGTTTTGATGTGGTATAAGGCTTGAGTTGAACTATTTATTGAGACTAGTGAGTTTAGAGTATAAGGTTTCACATAGGTGGCCAGAAGCTTCTCGAGTGGACGGGTAGGACTCGCACAACTCGATACCAACAATCTGAGGTTTTTTTCCGGCTTATGAATTTTCATTTTACCAAAGAGTTGAGGGACTCTAGGTTCCACTGGTGGCTTCCTGTTTGAAGAAATCACACTGGGTAGGGTTCCCTCATTGCTTAACTTGCTCAAGTCCTTAATCGTGGCCGAGGTCGGGTCTGACTTGACTAGACAATGTATCAATGCGAGTGCCTGCTGTATTCTTGAGATGTAATCGTTTCTGTGAAGAATGATAATTTGTTGAGTTTTGTCAGCACTTATAATTGACAGGTCAGGGTTTCTATTCAACTGTATGAGTTGTTCTCTCTTTCTCTCTCTCTCTCTCTGTCTCTCTCTCTTGTTTTTTTTTATGGCCATGCAGAAAGGTATGATTAAACCCACAGGTTCCTCTTCTTGCTTGCCGAAGTCGACTGTTGATCCACCCAATCTCTAATTGTATTACAATGGAATGCATATGTATGACTTGGGGTACCTCCCAAAAAATAATTGTCTTTTTCATGGCATATTCTGTGAAGGTCATTCTGTTAAAGTAGGGCATGCACGTCAAGTTTTTGTTATGATACATGGTTTGTACACATCCTGGAAATGTCCTGAAATTCTGTTACATGTCCTGGAATTTTTTTCATTCCTGACTTTTTGACCCTGCACGATGTTTTTTTGTTGGATTTTTCTACTGATATAACTTATGTATGACAAATTTAGCTCCCCACCCTCTGTAAAATGCCGAAGGGGTGTGTGTGTGTGAGTTGGTTATCTTGTCTGTTAGCAGTACTAAAACTGCGTTCCTAGCAGTCTTTTGTATAAATTTTTTTTTTGTGTGTATGTTATCACTTTGTCTGTCCTGCTGGGGGCACAATATTTCTGCATCTATTATATCGATTTGTAAAATTCTTTTTGTATGCGGAAGCTTAATGTAAAAATGATGACCCTTTAATTTTGTTTTTTTTTCTCGACACACGACTCGCCGCTACAGGACATAAATGCAGATCCTATCAAATTCAAACTACATTTTATTTTGTAAATTTGCTTCCAAATATCCAATTTAAAAAATTATTTTTCCTTTTGAGGCCATTTATATTGAAGACTATTTTAGTTATAGTCTCATTTTCAAGTAATGCATAGACTTTCCACTAGGGGGCGTAAAGGTAAATCAAGATTTTCTTGATTTACCTTAAATACAGTCTGATTCAAACATTATTCCTGCGTTTAATTCAGCTCCTCGTGGGAAATGTTTTGCATATAATTTCTTATTTTTGTTAAAGAATGGTTTGGCCACCAGGGGCGTAAGTGTTTATTTCGGCTTCTGATGTATTTGCAGCAAAATCTGAGCTGTAAATTCGATTGAAACTTTTGTGAGCCGATACTGATTACCTAGTACCTTTTGAGAATAACTCATGCTTAAAATAGTGCATAGTTTTTGCTCCAGGGGCTTAGGTCCATATCTCTGGTTGTAGGAGTCCGATTTGAAAAATTCTTTGTTGGAGAGCGTTTTGGGTGCAAAATGTTTCTCATATAATTTAAAATTTTTCTTAACACACAAGTGTGCCACTAGTGGGCGTAAGATCACATTTCCATTTACCGCAATATCTGCAGTACTAAAAACCATACGTGAGATTCTTCCGCGAATTCGCGGAATTCCGCTTTTTTCGGCATCATTTTGGTCATTCTCGAGGTCATTGCAAAAATGAAGAGAAATTTTTCAGGATTTTTTAGGGAGGGGGGGGGGTCGTCGTTCCATAGAAAAAAAAAAAAAGTGGAATTTCGCGATTCCGCTTTTTTGTGGAGTAAAAGAACTAAGCGTTTTCTAGCTGAAAGCATTGTTTTTGGAGCAGACGCGGGGGCAAGAAGAAATGTTGGAGGGTGGAATCAGGAGCTCAATTCGTTTACTGCTGTCAACAATGGATGGGATGTCAGTCACTTGATCATCGCAGTGCAAAGGGTGGAAGCTCTGCCTACTTCGTGCGTTAGGGAAACTAACGCAGCCCTTTCTGTGTCTTGCGGGGAAATCGCCACTCTGCATTCTATCAGGGCCAAACTATCCGTGACGTCATCGCCAGAAACTCTCTCTTGTAATTTGCAAATGTACCCGAATGCGTTCCCGCTTTTCTGAGATCGTTCGAGAAACGAAGCTCTCGTGAATCCTCTTCCTACGGAGGATGCCAAAAAATACGGAATCTCCGTAATTATTACGGATTTCCCCGGGATTACGAGTGACTAACAAAAAAATTATGGATATTCAGATTTTCGCTGTTATTAAGAAAGTTTTACTGATTTTGTAAATAATTGACGTAAAAGCCTCTGAACAAAGTTCGTAACACAGCCCTTTGTCTTTTCTTTTTTTCTCAGGTGGTGGAATTTGTTTTTCTTGTTTCAAAGTATGAAAAAAAAAAAAAATGGCCATCGTGCTTCTTTCGCCGTGGCCCGGGATTACGTCGACCTGAAGCATCTAAATAAAGTTCGTGAAGCAGCTTTTTAAATTCGTTCTAACCCCCCCCTCCCCCGAAGAGAAGGAATTTGTTTTGTTTGTTTGAAAGCTAAGTGGAAAGGAAGCACGGCGCCACGCCGGGATTATGTAGGCCTGGCGGGCTTCATTTGCCGTGATCCGGAATTACGTTGGTTCGGACGTGCTTTCGCTGTTGCCCGATGCCTCTGAACCATGTTCGTGAGGAACCTGTTTGTTTGTTTTCTAAGGAGCAGGAATTTGTTCTGCTTGTTTGAAAACTTAGTGGAAAGAAAGCACGGCGCCTGGCTAGGATAACGTCGGCCTGAAACCGCTGAACAAAGTTCGTGACGCAACTGTTTCTTTCTTTCCTTTTTTTCTGAGGAAGAATGTGTTTTGCATGTTTGAAAGCTAAGTGGGGGGGGGGGGGGGCGGCACGGCTTCGGGCCAGTATTACGTCGGGCCGAAGCCTCTAAAAAGTTCGTGACGCAGCTTTCCGGGTTTTTTTTTTTGGTTTTTTTTTCATTCTTTCTTTCTAAGAAGGAATTTGTTTTGCTTGTTTGAAAGCTAAGTGGAAAGAATGTGTCATGAGAGGCTCAAAAACAGGGTTAAAAACAAGAATTCGGGAGAGAAAATCTCCTCACTTGCTTGACATTAATGGAGATTCATGTCACCATATTCACAACGCAAGCAAAAAATTTTGCAAGCCATTTTATAAGGTTACATTGAGAAATACTTTATTGACTTCTTCAATGACTAAAAACTAAGCTGTGGATATATGTTTCTAATTCTTGCAAGTTTCTAATTGCTTGACTAAATTCACAAACTTTCCTAGACAAATACTTTTCACCTCAGGATTTAGCTAGTAAAGATTCACATGTAAGTTTTAAATCTGATTTTTAAAAATATTTCATTTTATTTTGTTCTTAAATCTCTACTTTTCTATTGTGAATATAATAATGTGCTTCACTTTAATATTTACTTACATAATTTACAGAAAATAATTCCATATGGCTAGCGTACTCCTAAATATTGTATATATGCTGTATTTGAATTTGCTCACAGCGCGTTCGCGTGTCCCAATTTTCCACCCAGTTAAAAAGTTCAGCTTTTTTTGTCATCGGCCGGTCTCATGTATGTAAAAACCCGATTGAAAAAATTATTTTTCGATAAGATACTACTAATTATGAAAACTCCTTGTGTATATTTTCTTCCTAAAATAATGCACAACTTTGCTGCTAGGGTATGCAAATATTTAATCTACTTTTCTCAATATATGTACTTCTAAATGTCCGATGAAATTTTTTTTTCCAACCTCAGATACGATTTATCTTATGGAACATTGTAGGTTTATATTTGAGGAGGTTTGTAGTTCACAGTTCTGCAGCTAGGTGGTGCTTGTGTACTTCCATTTGCAGCTGCATCTCCACTTCTAAAAACCCTATTGAGAAATTTCTTTTTTTACTGTCTGCCATTTGCTACAATAAAGATGGAAAATGAATAAGATTTTTACTATAGTAAGATCTTTCTTAAATAATGCACACCTTTCCTAAAGAAGGTGTAAAGGTCAGAGCCTTTTTTTTTTGCTATGTCTGATTCTGGGAGACATATTTGATAAGTTCTTTTTCTTTAGCTTAGCTTTTGCCATGAAAAGTACTTTTCGCCTATTTTCAACTTTTCCATTATGCAAAATTCTTCCGCTTGAAGGCATACAGTTATATCATCTTTGCTTCTATATCTCATCTTTTAGCTGTTTGATTTGAAAATCTGTCTCAGATACCTTCCTTTTGCTATCAAAAACTTTTTGCTCCATTTGTTAATTTTGGTAACATACTTTTTAGACACTGGTGGGAAGTAAGCAGCTGATTTCTTTATGGCTTATTTTGACCTTTACTAAAATTAGCTAATGAATACTTTATGTAAAAATTTGCCATAAAATCAGATTGCTTTCTAATATCAGAAACTTAAATCTCGTTGTTTCTTAGTATTTTCTGAGCTGACTAATCACTTTTCATCTCCTATAATTAGTTTTTAATCATGCCCAGTTAAAATGCCTTGATTCTTGATGAATATAGCTGTACACATAGCCCTTGGGATTTAAAGTTTTCCCATTATTCTCTATCATTTCATTTTGGCACTTTTTGTGCATACTTTGTTTGCTTTAAGAGTACAGATTTAAAATATAGCTAGAGCATCAATATTAGAAACTGGAGCATCAATATTTTGTTCAAAATTCCCTCCCTAAGTAAAATGTAACACAAATCCTTGCTCCCACAAATATTTTTTTAAGAAATAGTAATGTCTTTGTTGCTTTGAAAAAGTTTCAAATATTTTACCTTATTCTTAAATTGCCAATGTAAGCATTATTTCAAAATAATTAAATATAAACAGTGTTTTGTATATTGATTGTGTGGTATATGAAAGCATTTCAAGAGTAATGCCATGTTTGTGTTCTAACTATTGATATGCCTATTGAGTTTTATGTTTTTTTTTATTCTGTAATTTACT
Organism: Macrothele yani; assembly: GCA_039090855.1. Lineage (NCBI taxonomy): Eukaryota > Metazoa > Arthropoda > Arachnida > Araneae > Macrothelidae > Macrothele > Macrothele yani. The sequence continues at coordinate 96,019,753 of CM077005.1, read as the reverse complement.
TCAATAATTGAACTGAAAGCAAAGTAGAAAATTAAAGTGAAATTCTTTCTCAAAATCAGTATAGTATAATGTATATAGAAGCTTTGTAGAAATTATTTAAACCTGGTTACATTTTCAGTAACAGTCTTGGTACTTCAGTATTTATATGTGATTCTGAGTTTCTTATTAGCTACAGCAGACATCATTTTCGACTTTCTACGTTCTGTATTAAGTTTTCTCAAGCACGTAGAGAGTTGTTTGTTGTAAGTTACAGGTTGAACAGCCCTATAGTTTCACTATATTTTAAGTAAGAACATTTGGATCGTATGCCCTGGAAATGTGTTGGAATTCTGTGAGTGAAAAAGTGTATGAACCATGATGATAAGCAAATGAAAATTTGTCAAATTACCCATCTAAAAGTAAAATTGATTCTTTTCTATCGCTGAGGGAGAAAGCTGCAGAAAGTTATCAGAAGAATTTGGAATATTAGATCAACTGTCTCTAATATAAGCAGTAAACTACCTCATATTATGGGAGCAAAATTGCACAATGAGAGAGAGTTGTTTGAAAGACAACCCATGATATAAACTGACAGTTTCAGTTTGTTGATGTTGTGGAAGCAAGGGTATTTCTGTAAGTGGTTCACTTGTTCAGGAAAAGGCAAGAGAAATTACTTTTCGATTACACATTGAGATGTTCTCTGCAACCAAGGAGTGATTAGATTGCTTTAGGAAATAAACATGAATGGGGTAAAATCTCAGTAATTATTGGTGTGTACCTCAAAATGCATGCTTGCAAGTCTTATACCAGAGTTGCCAGGTGCATGTCCATACATCAGGCACCATCAGATTTGGATGAGAGCCACACATCACAGGTTTTCTGTGCCAGATTAGCAAGAAGTTATGACAATTTGCCAGAAATTAAAACAAAAATTAAACCTGTTTGCAACTAAAATAGGCTGGGCTGGAAGATAATAATGCAATTCAAAATATGTCTTCACACCAGCACATCTCATGCATGAATGTATTGTGAGCTCACAACAATAAATAGCATTCAGAAGTCAACATTACCTTGAGTCTCAAGTCTAACATATTTACTATGTCATCGTCCTTGATTTTCAATGGCGATATGCAGTAGAGAACATTTTCAGTGCTGATAAAACAAGGCTGTTTTGTCATCTGTTGCCTACTTGTCCCTTAATTGACACGTGCAAAATCAAAATATTACAATTTTGTTTTGCTGCAGTGGATGGGGGGTAAAATCTCAGTAATTATTGAAAATGCAGGGTTCGTACTGCTTCCGGAATTTAAGGATATACTCCATAAGTGAACTTTTTTTATCCATTAGGGTCGCGGAAAACTTAAATTTAAACCTGACTCCTAGAAAACAAATTTTTAACTCCTTAAATTATTACTATTTTGATGTTGGAACTGCAAATTATAATTAATACACAATTGACGTGGATTAGGAACATCAAACGGAAGTCATCGCTCTTTCCACATTTATAAGTGAGTCATGGAAAATTTCTCATCGGCCACCATTGGGAATCGAACCCAGGGTCTTCCAGTTACTCGCCGGACATGCTTCCAATGCACCAGAATTTTTCCATGACTCACTTATAAACATGGAAAGAGCGATGACTTCCGTTTGATGTTCCTTATCCATGTCAATTGGGTATTAATTATTCATTCCCCTCCTAGTTGCTTGTTCAGTTGCTGCTTACCATCTTTGGTGAATCCCTAGCATTGTGCGGAGCTCCGAGAAGCAACCTGCCATGTGGTTTGGAAGTTAGTGTTTGTGAGTCTGCAGGAATTTGAGTCTGCTGTGGTGCAGTGGAAGCATGTCCAGCACGTAACTGGAAGACCGTGGGTTTGATTCCTGGTGTCGGCCGAAGAGAATTTTTCCGTGACACTTATAAACGTGGAAAGAGCGATTACTTCCGTTTGATGTTTCTAATCCACGTCAGTTGTGTAATAATTATTCATTCGCCTCCTAATTGCTTGTTCAGTTGCTGCTTACCATCTTTGGTGCATCCCCAGCATTGTGTGGGGCTCCAAGAAGTAATCTGCCAATTGGCTTGGCAGTTAGTGTATGTGAGTCTGGAGGAATTTGAGTCCGCTGTGGTGTGGTGGAAGCATCTCCGGTGTGTAACTAGAAGACCCTGGGTTCAATTTCCTGTGGCGTCCGATGAGAATTTTTCCATGACTCTTATAAACGTGGAAAGAGTGATGACTTCTGTTTGATGTTCAAATTATAAGTTTCGTGCTTTTTTTAGTGTGTCGTTTGTAAAAAAGGATCATGCTTATGTTATCGGTTTGTCCATCCGCCTGTCTGTCTGTGGACACCATATCTCTGCAACTATTAGTCTCATTTGAAAAATTCTTTTTGCTTTGGGAAGCTTGAAATATGCAAATGATGAGCCTTCATTTTTTTTTTAGGTGCACAATTTTGCCACTAGAGGGCGTAAATGCAGATGATATCAAATTCAAAATGCATTGTATTCCATATATTTGCTTCTAAACATACGATTAAAAAATTCTTTTACTTTTTGATTCCATTTATGTTAAAGAGTATTTTAGGTATAGACACTTTTTCAAGTTACGCATAGATCTTAGTTAGAGATGGGTTTGCCTCCTCGGGGCGTTCCGTGGGAACAATGGCTCACAGAACAGCACAAGGGCCTTTGTGAATCTTGGAGAGGTGCCAGCTAGTTCTGTGTGACATTGGCAAAAATACCCTAACTCACTGGGTTTTGTTTCAGAATCCTTAGGTTTAAATGACCAACTGGAACCATCAGCTGTAGGCTAATCCCCCACATTGATGTACTTACCTGATTAAAAAAACACAAAGAAATCAATATCCAGACTCTAGTGTGTGATATGGTGGACCTACCACACTTCAGAAGGCTGGTCCACCAGGCTACCGACCTAGAACTGGTAAAAGGCGAATCAGAAAGATTTCTTGGCTGAGTGAGTGTAAGATTGGTGTATGGAATACTAGAGACATAAATGGCAAGATGAATTAGGTGATTGAGGAGATGAATAAGTATAGATTGGATGTGCTGTGTGTAAGTGAAACCAAAAAGAAGGAAATTGGGATAGAAGTGAATGGAATGGTGAGTGTGTGGTCTGAAGTACTGGATAATGTGAGAGGACTGGCTGGTCTAGGGGTGATTTTAAGTGAAAAGATGAACTTGATTCACCATATTTGCATAACTGAGAGAATTCTTTGGATTCGTTTGAAAGTGAAACTTCAGAGAATAGTAATTGTTGTAGTGTATGCTCCTTGTGACTCTGAACCTTCTGATAGGAAGGAAGATTTCTGGAATGAGCTAAAAGCTGTTTTGAGCCAATTTGGTGCTAAACAGAAAGTTATAATAGCAGGGATTTCAGTGTTAGAGTAGATGTGTAGAATGCAATTTCTGACAATGTTCTGGTAAATTTAACCTTTTACCTGCTACTGTTCCCATTTGGGAACATGAACTTTTCAATTAAAATAAAAACAAATCTGAAAAAAGCATTCAGTAATGAAATTTTTCTTTAAATTGCTGAATATCCTTTATATTTTTAGCTATTTTTATTTTGCCCTTCACTCAAAAAATAAAAATCTGAAAATTTCCAAAAACTGCTGTTTTTCTTATTTTTATGCCTGTTATGAAAACACTTTATAATTTCAATTCATAAAAAAACTTTGAATGTCTTTTATATTCACTGGAGACAAGCAGAAGGGTTGAATTTATATTGTAATCACATAAATTTTTACAGTTCTCAATTCATTAATGAGAACCAGTGTCTTTTTTTTTATGTTCCCGAAAGGGAACATTTGGAAGGTGGTGGGAAGCATTTTTCATCAAAAAGTTCAAATTACTTTCTAAACCTTTCAGCAGCTACACACAATGGCATGTTTATGTTTGAGAGTGTCTGTGATTGATGCACAGTTCCTTTTAGCTCTTGCCCCAAAGCCCTTGTAACTGAACTTTGACACTTAGTATTAGGTAACTCCACAAAATCTGTGATGATGGGCAGGATGGTTATGTAAGCACCAGTACTGGCAATGCCATTGTTACAGTTACATCAAATTACTATTCACGTGAATCCATCAGAATAGTCAAATTATTTTCAAGTGCCAAGAAAAACAAGATTGATGTCCTATAACAATACCTTACTCAGAGAATAGTGCAGATATGGAAAGTGTTGATCTCTATTGTCTTCTCAGTAGCTATCGTCGAAAACTATGCAGCAGAAAGTGATGGTGGAACTGGTTCACTAATGCACCGAGCATGTCCTTGGTGGGAAGCAGGATCTTGTATTGTAAACTCCATAAAAAATGTGCTTTCACATTTGGACCTCAGAGGAAGTAAAAAAGTCACTATGAATCTTCAAAAAGAACGCCTGTCAACTCACCCAGCACCCACAGGTCCCACTCCACATACTTCTCGAACATTTCACACCTGGTTTAAAACTCAGGCTTCACGCGACAATAACACATAAACATATAAAACGAGCAAAAACACAGTCAGGTATGGTAAAAAGTTCATTTAGCGGTAGCTTTCGGTCATCCTATGACCTTGATCACCCGCGATCAACAGGATGGGCTGGTTGCCAGAACTACAATTTGAAGTTGGGGTGTTGGAAATGTTGCCAGATTTTAGAAGAGAGATCCAAATAAATATGATTTAGTGAAGGGTCTCTGAATTGCAGTTTTTGGTGCACAAAATTTAAATGCTCTCTTGGAAACGCAGAGATGCCTTGTTGATGAATGGGGCAACATTTTTGGTTTCTTTCTAAATGGGAACTGCAAAGGTGTCTTCAAGGGTTAGTGCAGATAAAGCTGTCTTTGGAAGACCATTGAAAACATCTTTTTGTGTTCACCAAGTCTTGTTTTGATGCTTCGGTATGTGCTTCCAATATACACTGAGAGACCAGATGAAGTTGAAATGGGAATAGCATAAACTCCAGGGGTGTCAAAGGGTGAGACAGGATCGTGGTCTTTAAGCAGACACATTTTTTCAGAAGGGTTTGGTTTCACAGTGAGAGTGTAGCCCATAGTTTTGAAAAGTTTACACATCTTATAAGAGAAGGATCCTTGGAAAGGGATGGAACCAATGAATGGTGGTTTTTCCATTATTATTGGTGAGAGAGATAAGACAGATTTTTCAAGTGGGAGTTTTGGAGGAATTTTTAAATTGTAGAAGGTGGGAACTGATGGGCTTCGGGAATTTTCTGTATGGTTTCAATTTCTTCATTGAAGGAAGATTCAGTGTTGCAGACAATCCTGGCACGATTGACATACGTTTTAAAGGCTGCAAATTTGTGAGCAGTTAGGGAGTGGGATGAAAATGGGATTATGTTTGCTATTGCAGAGGGTTTTCTGTAGACAGATCTGTTGAGATGATTCCCTTGCCTTGGCAGGTGGACATCCAAAAAGTGAATGCCTTATTGTGATTCTTCATTGGTGGTGAATTTTATTGATGGGAACTTTAGGGAAATCTTTTCAAGAAGAGATTCAAGGTCAATTCTATTGTGTGGCCAAATTACAAAAATATTATCAACATATCGAAGCCAAATGGAAGGTTGTAGATTGTGTTCCGACTGTGTTTTTTTCGATATGTTGCATGAAAACTTCAGCCAGAAGTGGAGAGAGAGGTGAACCCATCAGAAGCCCTTCTTGCTGACAGTAGTATTTGTTTAGAAAAAGCACAATTTGTACAATATGTCATAAAAACAAACACCACCGTTTATGTATGATATTTAATTAAAAGATGAAATCTATTTACAAATTAAAAACCTCCACTAGCACTTTCGGTGTAACACTTACCCCATCATCAGGTGGAACAGAGAGGTTAATGCAGTACTTGCGTACACATATATAGGAGCGCAGCAATGCACCATGGTATAGTTCTCAGGCGTCACAAGGTTAAGGTGTTGCCATCGCAGCCGAGCAATAGACACAATTTCAGACTTTTGTTACACATAATACAGATTGTGTTGCACAGTTAAAATTGTCTAATTTACATGTTATTGTTTTTATTAAATCTATTTAATAATTATAATTTAAAGTTCAAAACGGCGACATGGTTTTTCCAAACTTTTGGTATACCCACTGGCGGTACTCGATCAAAGAATCTCATATCATCAGTTAGAAAAGATCGGGCAGGAACTGATATTTTGAGCAAATGGAGAATGTACAACATACCACTGTTATACCCCTCAACAAGAGAACACGTTAGTAACTATGTAGGCTCGACACGGAGAAGCTTGGGTATTCGTGTTCAGGAACATAAGTATGATATTCGAACTTTCCGCAATAACACGGCACTATCTAGAAATGTCGTAAATGGAACTTTGCAACCAGACTGGGCGAACATTAGACTGTTGAACACCCCTGCGTACGTACACTCACTACACCTTGCGGAAAGCCTGTATATGGAAGCCTTAGGGGATAGGTGCTGTAATGATAATATGCCAGTGGATATACCAAAAGTTTGGAAAAACCATGTCGCCGTTTTGAACTTTAAATTATAATTATTAAATAGATTTAATAAAAACAATAACATGTCAATTAGACAATTTTAACTGTGCAACACAATCTGTATTATGTGTGACAAAAGTCTGAAATTGTGTGTATTGCTCGGCTGCAATGTCAGCACCTTAACCTTGTGACGCCTGAGAACTATACCATGGTGCATTGCTGCGCTCCTATATATGTGTACGCAAGTACTGCATTAACCTCTCTGTTCCACCTGATGATGGGGTAAGTGTTACCCCGAAAGTGCTATTGGAAGTTTTTAATTTGTAAATAGATTTCATCTTTTAATTAAATATCGTACATAAACGGTGGTGTTTGTTTTTATGAGTAGTATTTGTTGTTGAACTTGAAACAGTTAAGATCTCTCAGAGTTCGAAGGCAGTCATACATGTCTTTTGTTAGTGGGCCAGAGAGTGATTGGTTTTCTTTTAGCAATTGTACTAGCAGCATATGAGAGTGGAAAAGAGGGACTGAACGGAAGAGTGAACATTTTGTCAGAGGGTTCAGTTCTAGGAGGGAGTTTTCTTATGAACTCTTTAGTGGAGGAAATTGACAAAAGATGGCTAGAGGTGAGATGTTTACATTTTCCCACAATCCTCCTTTCAAGGTTACGGGTGGGAGAGAAAGTATATTCCACGAGTGGTTGAAGAGGGAAACCAGTTTTATGAAGTTTAATCTGGAAGAATAAGCGTGGAGTTCGGAAATGTGGTGGTGGTGTAAAATCTCCAAGAAAGGTATTTAGAGTGGGTTTCTTGTAGAGTCTTTCAACTGCAGTTTTAAGTTTGGGGGTGGTATCAGATTTTCTTCCCATCAATAAAATTCACCATCAATGAAAAATCACAGCTAGGCATTGACTTTTTGGATGCCCACCTGGCAAGGCAAGGGAATCATCTCAACAGATCTGTCTACAGAAGGCCCTCTGCTATAGCAAACATAATCCCATTTTCATCCCACTCCCCAACTGCTCACAAATTTGCAGCCTTTAAAACTTGTGTCAATCGTGCCAGGATTGTCTGCAACACTGAATCTTCCTTCAATGAAGAAATTGACACCATAAAGAAAATTGCCGAAGCCTTCTACAATTCAAAAATTCCTCCAAAATTCCCACTTGAAAAATCTGTCTGCTCTCTCACCAATAATAATGGAAAAACCACCATTCATTGGTTCCATCCCTTTCCAAGGATCCTTCTCTTATAAGATGTGTAAACTATTCAAAACTATGGGCTACACTCTCACAGTGAAACCAAACCCTTCTGCAATAATGTGCCTGCTTAAAGATAGAGATCCTGTCTCATCCTTGGACACCCCTGGAGTTTATGCTATTCCCATTTCAACTTCCTCTGGTCTCTCAGTGTATATTGGAAGCACATACCGAAGCAAGAAAACATGACTTGGTGAACACAAAAAAGATGTTTCTAATGGTCTTCCAAAGACAGCTTTATTTGCACTAACCCTTGAAGACATCTCTGCTGTTCCCATTTGGAAAGAAACCAAAAAAGTTGCCCCATTCATCAACAAGGCATCTCTGCATTTCCAAGAGAGCATAAATTTTGTTCACCAAAAACTGCAATTCGGAGACCCTTCACCAAATCCCATTTATTTGGATCTCTCTTCTAAAATCTGGCAACATTTCCAACACCCCAACTTCAAATTGTAGTTCTGGCAACCAGTCCATCCTGTTGATCGCGGGTGATCTAGGTCGTAGGATGACCGAAAGCTACCGCTAAACAAACCTTTTACCATACGTGATTGTGTTTCGCTCGTTTTATGTTTACTTTTCACACCTACTATCTGCTACCCACTTTACAAGGGTGCTTTGTAATTTGATAGAAAAATACAAGAAACAAATGTTTCGAGTGCAAAAAAAGGCAAACAACATTGTGTCCCAGCTTAGCATGGCACTTACTATTTGTGTAGGATCCATTCCATGCCAAATCAACCAAAAAATTTCAATATTCAAACTGACCATCTCAAATTTCAATGAAATCTTCAGGGATCATTCTCCCTAATGATATAAATGAGACTATATTTTAAATTGTTTTTTATCTCATTGGGTTTTCATGTAATTAATTTTTAAAATTTTGAAAAATTGTCGTTTTTTTGGCTTGCATAAACTTTTTCAGTCTTGAATTTCTCAAGTTCTATAAGGCCTAAAGAGTTGTTTGACCCCTCATTTTAAAGAGAATTTCATAAGTTTTAATTTGACATTGCAACTTGACGATGCTTGGCAAAAAAAAAAAAATAATTTTTACGATAGCGTTTTTTTTTAATTTTGAAAAAATATATGTTTTTTGTAATATTATAAGCTTTAAATCCTGAAACTTTTAGAGTGGGATCTCAATGGGATCGGGTGCTATGGCAAAAAACTTAAAGTTACCGTACAAGTAATAATGGATTATAATTCTCGTTTTAGTGTATTTACATGATAACAGACACTGAGTTTTAAAATCTACATAATACATCATACTAATACATAGTCAAACATCAAGCAAGGGAAGGATAGTCTCAACAGGCTAAAAGTTTTACCTGGTAAAATTAATAAAAGTTTTTAGTTAGCACTCAGAGTTGTAGTTATGCCAAAATAGCGACCTCTTAGTTCTTCTTTAATTTAACAAATAATTTCTTGTTTGCCTTTTTGGTTTCGGAGTCTGTAAGTTGATAAACTCTTCCTGTAGCTGTTGTAGGATCAACTTTTGTTAAAACCTCACTTTTATGCACAACTAGTATGTCAGTAAATTGTGGGTATTTGAAAGATGGAGAAGGGCCGTGTGGTTCCAAAAAACTTATTTTTACTTGATCTCCTTCTATTCCTAACACACAACCTAACCACCACTTGTCTGAGTATTGGCATGTAACAAAGCCAACAATGTCATTAATGTCCAGATCGTCATCAGTGTCATCAGCTGAAACTATTTCTACACTTGATTCCTCTGAAAATGAGTAGCTTTTCACTAAAACTCTAGTCTCATTCACAGGACTGTAACTGTGAAATTGTTGAGTACCCTTTATTGTTGTTGCTGCTTCAAACCTACTCTTCAAAGTCTTTTCCTCTGCCTCGTATTTGTCTGTAGTGGAATACAAAAAACTGATGTTGACAATATTGTCTTTAGCCCAATCATAAAGTTGGCGAGGGGTCATAACTTGATCATTGTAGACCATTCGTAGACTGGCCAATGCCGCTAATCGTTTAACAGTTCCTCCGACACCATCACACGCATTTTTTTCCATGTGACAATGCAAAGGAGTTCCATTCCGCCTTGATGCCAAAATCTTTCTCATGATGGCAGAGATTGAGAAAGTTTGATTTGTTTTTGTGCTGTGTTGATGCTCCATCTGAAAAGTAATTCAGCTTTTCGGGTTTATGGGGCAGATTCTGTTTAAGAAAGTCGATCATGAGGTGTTGAAACAAGTGAACAGCAACTGTATCATGCACCATACAATCAGAAAGAATAACTAAGCTCAGGTGCGCCAACTTTTTGGTTTCCTCATCAACGTAGTATATAACAAACGGATGTATTGTTGCATGAGCATTGTTCCAATGAAAGCCTTGTGCAGAATCGAAGCAAAAATGCATAATTTTCAGCAAAATCACAAAGTACAATGCATTGGTTTTTAGGTAGATTTTCTTTCAAGTGTTGCAAATAGGAAGACTGTTGAGTAGCAATGAAAGAGTGTCTTAAAAGTTTTGGCAAACTCTGAAACAAATAATCCAAAAACTCTTCTGTCGGTTTTATAATAGTTTTCAGGACACACTTGTTTTCAATCTGCATCCATTGTTTGAAACTCACATTTTCAATGCTATTAAGCTCAAAAGTTTCTTCAAACCGAGCCTTCAAATCATCACTTCCTGCGCAATTAACACAATTTGCGAAGTAACATTTAGATGTTGGCGTTTTGCAAATTATATTGCTTGTTACATCTTTGTATGTTTTAATCGGGAGTTCACCACTTGTCAATTCAGGTATTTTTACACTGAGCCATCATTAATTTGGCATTCTGATGTATTGTGCAAACGCACACAGAATGTGTCCCACTGGACCCAGGAAGAACACAATGCTTGGGACGAAGCTCACAAAATTAGAAATTCCAATTCTCTGATCAGAGTAATGCTCCTTAAATAGTACATATGATTATTTTAATGTACTTAGAATTAAATACTTTTGAACATATACACGTTTGCCATCTTTTTTGACTGAAACAAAGTCTTTTTACCAGGCATTTAACGACTAACCTCATCATTTTGATAGAATTCTTTGACTAGGGCTACCGTTGCAAGGTCCAATGTTCTTCCATGCTTTGGGTCAGGGGATGACATTATACCTTTTTAATTTAACACTGTTTTTGCCTTTCTAGCAGTAAAATTAGACACTCCAAATTCAGTTTAAATTTTTTTAGAGTCCAGCTTTTGAGAAGTGTAGTTAGAACCTGCATTCTAACACTTTTGTCTGTAGTAGCATTGAACTTTTCTTTCAATTGATTAATAATTTCATTGTAATAATTTTTTGCAGCGTCAGATTCTGTGGTACTGGATTTAAATTAAGTACTTTCGTTCGAAAAGCTTCCATCACTTTTTTAATCTTTGTTTCTGGGTATTTTTTTTCAATCAAATGTTTTCTTTTAATAGGTGTTTCTTCGATAGCAGTCAGACTTTTGTTCAAAACTTCAATTGCCTCTTTTTTTCTCTGGAGTTGACAATGTATTTTGAACTGGTACTTCAGGAACATTTAAATGGTCTTGTGATTCTGAGCTGGCTGAATGCAAGCCTTCTTGCTCAGTTAAAATCTCTGGAAGCTTTAGTGAAGCTTTACGACACCCATCACATATCTTGTCACCTTAATGTAAATTGGCATTATGTCTCAAAATATTTTCGTTTACAGATCTCAATTGTTTCTTATAATAATTATGACCAGGTTTCTTAAATGGGTTACAATAATTTACCAAAAAATGCTTTGTTGTACTGGGTTCACCCATATTGTCACAGTCCTAATAATAGAGTAGAGTTAAAATTATAAATAATAGTATGAGTTTAATTGTCTGAAACAATAAAAAAATATCTTATATAATAATAGGCTTTTAAGACTAAATAGAACTGACTGTACTTTTGAACTGGAGAGAGGCCTAGTTGTTCCAAACAGAGATGTCAAAAATGGTTAAACTTATTACTTAACAAACACATAACACTTATTTTACTTCCACTGAAAAAAACTAGTAACTTATAAAAATCATATTTTTATGTGAAGCACTTTTAAGTAACACTGCCAACAACTAATTGTTCACTCACTGAGATTTTAGAGGAAACTAAGCAAAAGTTGAGCTAGAGTGGGCATGAGTCACACTCCTGCAAGAACAATGAATCAGACAAGTCTGTACAGACTTGTGCCAGAACACCTGTGATTAGCAGACTATTTATTCACATGCTATCCCTAATTTGTCTGTAGGTTTAGTAAATCATTATCTGTAATGGACCCTAATGTAAATTTGTTATCTTATAGCCAATGTATTTTTTTTTTTGCCTTACAAAAGTTAAAGGTAGCAATGTAGCCCTAACTGGTATTTAAAACAGTACCATTGATACCATAACTCCTGATCACATTGTGATCCCACTCTAAAAGTTTCAGGATTTAAAGCTTATAATATTACAAAAAACATTTTTTTTTCAAAATTTTTAAAAAACACTATCTTAAAAATTCTAAATTTTTTTTTAAATTATAATTTTGTTTTTCACCAAGCATAGTCAAGTTGCATATCAAATTAAAACTTATAAAATTCTCTTTAAAATGAGGGGTCAAATAACTCTCTAGGCCTTATAGAACTTTAGAAATTCAAGATTGAAAAAGTTTGTGCAAGCCAAAAAAAAATGACGATTTTTCAAAATTTTAAAAATTAATTACATGAAAACCCAATGAGATAAAAAAATTAAAAAATCTATTCTCATTTGTATCACTAGGGAGAATGATCCCGGAAGGTTTCATTGAAATCTAAAATGGTCAGGTTGAGTGACTGGTTGATTTGGCATGGAATCACCCTACAGTAAGGAACAAAATAAATAAAATTAATCATTTCAAATACACTATGTAAACAAAAGTATTCGGACACCTCCATGTATGCAAATAAATGTGCATTTTCAGTACTAGATGCGCGCTCACATGCACACACACACACACAGGGTGTGTTGAAAGCTGTATATAAACAAGAGTGTTAGCACATCTGTCGGACTGCACTGAAAGCAAATATGCCATGCGGAGCTGAACTGATGGATTTTGAAAGGGGGCAGGGAGGTTGGTTGCCTTCTGAGTTAGAAATCTTTGCATAGCATTTCCTCTCTCCTGGGATTCTCCAAATCCACTGTTGTTGATGTTCTTCATCAATGGAAAGCAGATGGTGCAATTACACTGAAGCCATACTCTTACAGGCCGCACAAACTGAATGATCATGCCATGAGGAACTTACCACAGAATGTGAAGGCATGCACATCCTTGGCCACAGGCCAACCCAGTGATGTTGAATAAGCCACACAGAACATCTATTTGCACCAGAACAAACCATTGGGATCGGATGATGAAGGTTACCATGCTAGGTCAGTTACACACAAGACCTACATCACTCCAGGTAATGCCAGACTGTGAGTGCAGTGGTGTCTTGCTCACCATTCATGAACAACAGAAAAATGAAAAAAGGTCATATAGATAAATGACTCACACTACTCACTTTTTTTGTTTGGATAGTTCTTGGGTGTGGCGTTTGCCCAGGGAATGCTGTTAGGTGGACTGCATTGCTGCTACATTCAAGTTTGGAGGAGGCTCTGTGATGGTGTGGGGATGTTTCTGCCAGCAAAGACTGAAACCTTTGATTACGGTGATGTTGTTCAACCTAACGATCACCAGTTATCAATATATTCTGATCAGTGCTGCACTACCTCTGCTGTGGAAGTCATCATCATCATCATTGTCAACCATTATTAATCCACTGCTGGACGAAGGTCTCCCCAAGTTTCCTCCACAACGGTCTGTCTTGTGCCAGTCTCCTCCATGTCACCCCTGCATACTTTCGAATTTCATCCACCCATCTCCCACGTGGTCTTCTTCTGGGTCTTTTCCTGTCCCTTGGAATCCAATCTAAAATTTTGGCTGTCCATCGATGATCTGTCCTTCTGGCAGTATGTCCAGCCCATTCCCATTTCAGGGATTTAATTCTGATCATGATGTCTTCCACTCTTGTCATTTTTCGGATCCACGAGTTCCTCTTCTTATCTCTCCTGGTTACACGAAGCATGCACCTCTCCATGCTGCTTTGAGTTGTCTGCAGTCTTTGTATATCTCTTTTAGTTAAGGTCCACGTCTCTGCACCATACGTAAGCACTGGAAGGATGCATTGATCAAACACTTTTATTTTAAGACATAGTGGCATATTGCTCTTGAAAATTATGCTGTTTCTTCCAAAAGCTCTCCAGGCAAGTTTTGTACGCCGATTAATTTCTTCATCAATGTGACCCTCACTTGATATCTGCTGTCCAAGATAAACGTACGTGTCTGTTATCTCCAGCTTTTCTCCATCAATCAATAAATCTTCATTTCTTGTAAAAGCATTGAACATCACTTTTGTCTTCTGAAAGTTCATTTTTAATCCCACTTCTTTACTCTTGTCAGCAAGTTCCTGGATCATACTCTGCAGCTCTGATGGGGTAGTTGCAAAAATGACTACGTCATCCGCAAAACGAAGGTGGGTTAGATAATCTCCATTAATCTTTATCCCTTTGTTTTCCCAGCTCAGCGACTGAAAAACACCCTCCAATGTGGCATTAAAGAGCTTCGGAGATATGGTGTCACCTTGTCTCACTCCCTTTCCAATTTTTATGTGTGTTGTATTTTCAAACAGCCGAATCTTTGCACTTGCATTTTCATAGATGTTATTAATAATATTAATGTATGCATCTTCAATACCGCAGGTTTTCAGAGCCATTGTAACTGCTGATGGTTTCACCGAATCAAAGGCTTTTTCATAATCGATAAAAGTCATGCACAATGGAAGTTCATATTCCCTCGCTCTTTCAATTAGTTCTCTCAGTACGTGGATATGATCTATTGTGCTGTAGCCACTCCTGAATCCAGCTTGTTCTCTCGGTTGAGCCATGTCCAGTGATACCTTCAAGCGGTGTGAAAGAACTTTAGTGAAGATTTTATAAACTACTGATAGGAGGCTGATAGGTCTGTAGTTTCCGAGATCCTCAATGTCACCTTTCTTATGTAGCAGGATCATTGTAGCGGTGTTCCAATCCTCAGGAATCTTTCCTTCATTAAGGCATTGAGTGAAAATTTGGGCGAGTACTGTTTCAATTTCTCCACTTGCTTCTTGTATGATGTCTACAGTAATTCCATCTTCTCCTGGAGCTTTTCCCCGCTTCATGTTCTTGATTGCATGTGCAACTTCTGCTGGAAGGACTGGAGGAACTCTGGTACTGGTATCTTTCATGATGTCTGGAGTGCATGTATCATCCCTTTCATATAATTTGGAGTAGAAATCTTTCACTCTTGTCAAAATTTCGCCTCTATTTCTTGTTACAGAACCATCTTCTTTTCTCAGTGCCATAATCTGTTTTCTTCCCTTACTGAGATGTCCCTTTGCTATCTTTAGGCTTTGGTTGTTTTCAATTGCTTTCCTCACTAGTTCACAGTTGAATTTTCTTACGTCTTCAGTGATACTTTTTCTTACTGTCTTGCATAGCTCTATATATTCCACTTTGGAAGTCACATCTTCTTTAGTTGTCCTCATCTCTCTTCTTTTTTGCATCAACATTTTCGTTTTTCCTGATAATTTGTTTACATGCAACTTGTTCTTAGACCCAGCTAATTTTGTTGCTGTTTCCATAAGAGCTTTGGTTACTTTTCTGTTAACTTCAGAGATGTCCACTTCTTCCGATGTTAGGCCTTCTAAAGCAGAGAACCTGTTCTTCAGTTCCAACTTGAAGGTATTATGGTGTTTTTTAAGGTTGGTTATGTCAATAGATTTTGTTTGTCTTATGAGCTTTCCACGTTCAAGTTTGGTGTTGAGGTGCATCTTACATCTCACCAATCTATGGTCACTACCAGTGTTGAACTTGTTTAGCACACTGCAGTCTTTTACGACAAATTTTTTGTTACACATAATAAAATCAATTTCACTTGTCGTCCCATTTGGATGTCTCCATGTCCATTTCCTGTGTGGCTTTTTCTTGAAGAAGGAGTTCAAGATGAAAAACCCTTCTGCCTCTGCAAACTCAACGAGAGTATTTCCACGCTGGTTTCTGTTGCCGTGACCGAATTTACCTACTGAAGTTTCATTCTGTTGCCATTGCCCTATTTTTGCATTGAAATCTCCCATAATTATTTTCAAGTGCTGCTTACCTTTATTATTTAGATGACAAATTTCCTCATAAAATTCTTCAATTTCTTCTTCAGGATGACTTGTGGTGGGTGCATAAGTTTGAATAATCTGAGCCTGGTATCTTTTCGAGAGTTGGATAACAAGTCGTGCAGCTCTGTCAGAGGAACTTTCAACTTCTACAACTTTATCCTTCAGTTTCTTGTTTATTATAAATCCAACACCACTAGTTCTGCCAGTTTCTGTCCCACGATAGTAGAAGAGATGTCCACTTTTCAGTTCAATGAGATCTTCTCCTTTTCTCCTTACCTCACTTAGCCCGACGATGTCCCACTTGATCCTTTGTAGTTCCTCTTCCAATTCAAGAAGCCTTGAATCTGTACTTTGATACAAGTCACTGTCTGTTTTAGCTAATCTGGGTACCTTTCCACTCTGCAACACCTGTCCAGGCTGGGTTTGAGAAGCATGGACAGATGTTAGAGTAGCTTGTGGAGCAGGGACCGGATGTCCAGTTGTTGGATAGGCTGACCTAAAGTCTCTATCTAAATCCCATAGAACATATGTGGGACAATCAGGAATTCTGAATCCGATCTTAGTAGGAAAGACCTTACTCTTTGGCAAGTTACAACTAATCAGCTATTATTATCATAAATTAAAAGTGCAAAAACTAACCATTGAAACAAAAATTATAGTTTTTATAATCCCTAATATATATCAGTGACCCTTTAGTGTACTAAATGAAAAAAAAAAAATCAGTTTCTATAAAATTGAAACAAAATGTTAACTCCAAATGCCAATGTTCCCAAATTGGAACAATAAAAAAAAATGGAAAAAACATTTTCCCCAGAAAATTTCCAAAGGTGTATGTTATACATAGGTATAATAAGCTTTTAAACTGCACAAAAAGTTTGAAACTCACAGTTAACAAAGTGCAGCAATTAAAAGGTTAATGATCCTTGTGTGAATGATAATGGTGAAAGATCAGTTGAACTCTGCATTGAGAATGGTTTGTGTGTATCTAATACGTTTTTCAACCACAAGTATATCCACACATATACTTGGGAAAATCGTACTCTTGGTCAAAAGAGTGTGATAGATTTTGTTGTCTATGATCAGCGTCTGAAACATTAAGTTGTTGACACTCGTGTGATGAGAGGTGCAGATGTTGGTTCTGATCACTACTTGGTAGTGTCATGAGTGAAACTGAATGTTTTTTGGAAGAAATGGAATAGAAAGAGGACCAGGTTGGAAAGAATAAAGGTCGAAAGGCTCTGTGAAAATAGTCATCGTTATTCTGACCTACTCGGAGAACGACTGAAGGAGCTGAAGTCTTTTGAGAGGGATGTAGAAAAGAAATGGTAACGTTTTAAGAACTGTGTTGTCACTGCTGCTGAAGAGGTCTGTGTACCTCAATAGTGGGTAACAATAGAGGTGATGCTTGGTGGAATAGTGACATTGAAAAGGCAGTAAAGAGAAAGAAGGAAGCCTATTTGGGGATGTTGCAAGGTAGAATTTCTGTAGATGAATATCACTGTTAGAAGTGTGAAGCAGCTAAGCTGATTCGCCAGAGTAAGGCTACAGATAGGAAGGAGAAGGTGGAAAGACATAAATTGTGTTTTTGGAAAGATAGGAAGACTTCTGGAAGTACATGAGACTCAGGAAAAATAGGGGAAACAAAGTTGTAAGTTGTGTGAAGAATAGGATTGGGGAAATGATTTGGGAACCCAATGAGTTAAGTGAAAGATGGGTGAATACTTCTGTGAATTATTATATCAGGAAAGCAAAAACGATTCTGAGGCAGAAGATGGCATTGTGACGAATGGAAGTACAGGAGGGATCTCAAGAGAAGAGGTGTGTATAGCTCTAAAATCTCTTCAGAATGGTAAGGCTCTGGGACTTAATGATATAACTGCCAAGTTGTTGAAATAAGGTGGTGATTCTGTAATTGACTGGTTAACTGAAATTTGCCAGTTGTGCCTTGAGTTAGGAATGGTCCCTTGGGATTGGAGGGATGCTATTATTGTCCCCTTGTACAAGGGAAAAGGTGATTAGGCTGACTGCAAAACCTATCATGGGTATTAGCCTACTGAGTGTGCCAGGGAAAGTTTTTGGTAAGGTCGTTATAGAGAAAGTATGGGATGTTCAGAGTGGTTTTGTGCCTGGTAAAAGCTGCACTAACCAGATTTTTGCATTATGCACAATGATTGAAAAGTATCTGGCTGTTGGTAAGAAAGTTTTTGCTGCCTTCATAGATTTGCAGAAAGCTTATGACCAATTAAATAAGACACATTTTTGGAAGGTTTTGAATGAATATGGTGTTATTGGGAATCTGCTTAATAGTGTAAAAGCCATGTAGCTGGCAGTAGAGCTTGTGTACGAGTGAATGGTGTTTTATCAAAATGACAAAACACCATTCACTTGTACATTCAGTCGAGTTTTCAGGAGCTCATCAGTCGAGTTTTCAGGAGCTCATCAGTCGAGTTTTCAGGAGCTCATCAGTCGGGTTTTCAGGAGCTCATCAGTCGAGTTTTCAGGAGCTCATCAGTCGAGTTTTCAGGAGCTCATCAACAAAATCTGATGAGCTCCTGAAAACTCGACTGAAAAGATTCTATCCTGGACTGATACCACTCACATCGTAAAACCTTTTGAGAATTCTTTCTTAAAATAATGCATTTTTCTCTGCCAGGAGGCGTACATGCATATCTTATATTTGTCAGTATGTCTGCTTATAAGAGTCCGATTTGAAAAATATTTTCTTTGTTAGAGAGCGGTTCTGCTGCGAAATGTGTCACATATAATTTTAAATTTTTCTTAACGCTCAAGTCTGCAACCAGAGTGCAAGTTCACAATTCCATTTATAGCAATATCTGCAGGATTAAACACCCAATTGAAAAACTTTCTTCAGTCGGATAGTACAGTTTTCCATACTGGTTCCATTGACTTTGAATAGTTTTGATAAATTTAATTCACGTCAGACCAGATTCTAACGACGTGCTCATTACACCCGAAAATTTGGTGTCATATTTCTTGTTTTTCTTTTTTTCATTGTGTGTATTTGTTTAATGTGCATTGCACTGAATTGTTATTCATCATGATATCCTGATTTTGATGTTGTATTTCAAGGATAAAAATAGATACCAAACTTATATAAAATTACATATATTGCAGTAGTAGTAATTTTACAGGGTGCGCACGCGTGCTTGAAAACCTGGAAAGTCCTGGAAAATCATGATTACGTTTTCAAGGCCTGGAATATCCTGGAAAAACGGTATTTTTTTAATGCTGTCTTGAAAAGCCTTGAAATTTGAAATTAGTGCTTACAAAAAAATGCCCTTTTAGGAAATCGTGTTACTGACTGTTACCCCTTCATTTTTTTAAGTTCCTCTCCTCTGTTCTCAAAGAAACCGCCGGCAACAGTGGTGTTTCGGATGTGCCCAAATCCTAATTTAGGGGGGGAAAGCACTACTTCCAGTGCAATAAAATTGGATGATTACTAGCAGGTCTGTTAGGGAAGGGGAGCTTGATGCATTCTCTAGCCCTGAGCTTGATGTCCGTCCGACAACTACTGAGAACAACAGAAGGGGAAAGAAGAGACATTTAGCATTTGCAAGGGGGTCGCGTGTTTACCAAGTCAGCTGGCATCCACCAGTGAAGAGTATGCCTGAACAACACATTCATCTGCTCCTTGTTTATTGCATTAAGACGCTTGCTTCTGGCCCACCCCTCAAGAGACTTCGGCTACTTATGATAAAAAATAAGAAAACTATCTTTGCGGTTTTTTCACAAAAGTGGCTGAAATTTTTACATTTACTATAATTGGATTACAGAAGCTTACTCCCAAAATTGCATTTGAATCAGTTTAAAACTTAAAAAGTTAGCATTGGAAATTTTTATTATGTGTGCCTCTTTAGACAGTGAGCCTTGAGCAGAAAGTGTGTTACCATAGCAACGGTTGATTGACAGCTGGGAGCGCTGACCCGAAGCCCTTGGTTGGGAAGAAAGCAAACACCTGTTTATCACTTCCACGGCTCAAAAGGACTAAGAGATATTTTCAGAAATCAATTTTCCGGAATTTTGAAAATAACACAGTAAAATTTTTACAGTGGTTAAAATACATCACAAAGTTCTAGTGCAAATTTCGCCAAATTACGTTTGAAACTTTAGCAGATGAAAAAAAAAAAAAAAAATAAAAAAAATCTTCCGTTGCAAAATCGGATTGAAAAAAAGAAACGGCAATTATAAATTATGGGAAAAGCAAGCAAATTATTTTTTTTTTAGATGCCATGGTTTATTTAAACAGAGTGATCCTTAAATTTAGTTTCTGTGATGATATGGACTCTATTTTAATTAAAAACATACATTTTTATTCAGATGTCTGAGTTACTGTTTTAATAAAAAAATCTATAATTAAAAAGTTTTCAATGGATTTAGGCGAAATTCAGCAGATAAACGTATTTTAGTAAATTGCAACGTTATGACGTAAATTTGGTCATTTTGTCGAAAATTGGGCAGCATTTTTTTTTTTTTTTACGTTTTTTCCTATAGTTAGGGTGAAGGAGGAAGACACTTCAGTGAGCTGCAGGTGGTGATTTATGGCGATGTGCCAAATGAAAAGAAGCCGTTCCATCAGGACATTCCAGAGGTTGAGTGTGCGTGGACGCGTGCTCCTGCTGTTTGAACTTAATCGGAATGTTTTCGAGAGGGGGAGAAATATCCGTTTCAGCTTTACAGCTTTCAGGCTCCTTTTTTTTTTCTTGGTAATAAATAAAAACCATAGTTGCTGCATTCACCATTGATCCATATTCGCATTTCTTGAATATAAACAGCAGACAATCGGAAACATGGTGTTGGGTGGGTCTTGATGTTCTTCATTTGTATCTGCTGAATTTGTTCTGTGGGAATACGGAATGAGTTATACTGTGAATACATACAAAACTACATATTTTTGAGCTGAAAAAATAGGTCTACTTGTACACAGTAGCTAACGTGTGAACTCAGACGAAGACAATCAGACATATGGACGTCTGATTCCATAAAAAAATCAACCCACTTTTATTATACACGACAGGTAAAAAAAGGGAAAACATTACATGTTTTTAAACATTATATAGGAAAGCGGATTTTTGAAACACCATGACTTGATGATATTAATTTCTGAAAGTTTTTTTTTTTTCGATTTTAATTTCTGAAACCTTTTTTTTTTTTTTTTCCAATTACAATACATTGTAACAGGATACCTGTGTGTTGTATCCCTTAGTTGTATGGCAGATTTTCAGTTGGCCAATATCCGCGATCGTAAGTGGTAGTTACATTGCTATTGTTGATGATGACAAGATAAATACTGGAGTAATGTAGAATGTTGCATAAAGTAAAAAAAAATCGCCCCCTCCTCCCCCTTCGAACTTCTATGCGGTTATCATAGCTGATCAACCATTTCATTCCATGAACATCGGCACATTTCAATCATTTGACCATTGGGGGTCTGACGGAATTCAGCAGTGCTTAAGCGCCTAGCGCAGCGAGAACATGCTAATTATGGACAGTTCTATTCCCTTCCCCCTATCATCCCTAATAATTGAGAGCGCATACTGTAGTTTCAAATATTCTGTGTATGAGCTAGTTTTCACGCTGTTCATTATGTTTTTATTTTAGAAATTACTAACCCTTTCGAACTGTAGGTTGCAGAAACGTTTATGCTTTGGTTTTTTCCATTTGTCCGTACGGTAATTCACGTAAAAGGGGTTGGATTTTGGCGAAATTTTAGTATGCTGTTAGGTACAACCTAGGAACTTACCCTGTTGAAAATGGTCAAAATTAAATTCAAAGGCATAGATATAAGAGCAGTATTCATTCTCCAAGCTTGAAGCCCTACGTCCACTCTCCAGCTGGGTAAGTATGAAAGATTTGAGACTTGGAGGAGGAGACCCAGTACAAAGTTTTGCTTCCCTCAGGCACTAAGTGTTTGTTAACATTTCCTTTCCTCTGGTTTGGAGCCCAGCTGTAAGAGGTGATGCTTTGTAACAGTCTTTTAGCACAACACTCTGTCTACTGATTGGCAGACAGGTCATAAAACAGTAACTTCACTAAGTGTTGTTTCCTTGTTTTGAATGAAGACTAAATCAATGCCAAAGCATTTGCAACCCAGGCTGCCTAAAGGACAAAGCTGTGGGAGCAGGAAAGAACATAGCAGTAAGACCCCCTTTTCTTTAATTACTTAAAATCTGGCCTATAGTAATTGGTCACATGTGTAGCCCCTTACTCAGGGGAAATTCTCAATTTTTAGTTGTGTGCTTTCCTTTGTGTCAGACAGTCATTCAAATTCAGTGTGGTTCCTGATCTTAGATATTTTTTTGGTTTTCATTTACTGTTTCAGTTGATTTACCCATTTTTTTCATCCCCCCTCCCCATTAAATATGGGTAAGTGTACTTTTAGTGATCTTTGGCTAATAAATCCTAAATATGCTGGATGGATTAAAAAAGATGAAAGCAATTGCCATGTTGCAAAATGCATTTTATGCATTAAAATAATTGATGTTTTTTTCGAATATGGGGGAATCTGCTTTAAGAAGCCACATGAAAGGAAAAAAACATAGTATGTTGACAGAAAGCTGTAAAAATGTTCCACTAACTGTTGATAAATTGCTATGTGTATCAAGTGATAAACAAGTACAGCCTATTGCATCCACATCTAATCCTCTGCATATTCCTCTTGAAAAAAATGCAACCATTAAAGCAGAAGCATTGTGGTGTTTGAAAGTGGTTAAATCCCATTACTCTTACAGGTCTTGTGCAGGTAATGATGTTTTATTCCGCCTAATGTTTTCTGACAGCAGAATTGCTGGAAACTTCAGCTGTGGCGAAAAAAAATGTTCCTACATTTGTTGCTTTGGTTTGGCACCTCACTTTAAATCAGTGTTGGTTCAGGAAGTCAAAACTGAAAATGAAAATTTTGTGATTTTGTTTGACGAAAGTTTAAACAAGTTTAGTCAGTCAAAACAAATGGATATACATGTTCGTTTATGGGAAAAAGGAACAGTTTCAACCAGATATTTGTCATCAGTTTTTTTGGGTCATGCTAGTGCAGACATAATGATGGAAAAATTTCTTGAATGCATGGCGTGCCTCCCACTGTGTAACATTGTGCAGTTATCAATGGATGGACCCAATGTTAATTGGAAGTTTTTTGATATGCTGCAATCAACACTTAGTGCTGACTCAAATGTCCAACTCCTAAACACAGGGAGCTGTGGACTTCACATTGTAAACAATGCCTTTCGACATGGAGCCTCAGCAACAGGGTGGGAAATTCAAAAGTTGCTTTCATCATTATTTAGGCTTTTTAAAGATTCACCTGCAAGGAGGGAAGATTTTTCTAAAATAATTTTAGCCAGTAAGATGCCATTAAAATTCTGCCCACACAGGTGGCTAGAAAATACTCCTGCCTGCGATCGAGCATTAGAAATTTAAGCAGACATTGAAAATTATGTTAACCAAGTTGAAAAGAAGTGCATCGAGAATCCCCACACTGTATCATTTGATGCTATCAAAACTTTCACTAAAGATCCTTTTGTTTTGGCTAAACTGCATTTCTTCAATTCAGTTTCAAAACAGCTGGTACCATTTCTCAAGGCATATCAGTCAGATAAGCCAATGATGCCTTTTATGGCCACAGATCTTGAAAAGATGCTAAGAAATATGATGAATCGCTTTGTTAAAAGAACCGTAATGGCAGAAGTTAACTCTGCCTTAAAGCTGTTACAAGTAGACCTTACTGATGCATCTCAGTGTTGTCACTATAAAGAAATTGATGTTGGGTTTCAAACAGATAAGGTATTGAAAGAATTAAGTGCTAAGAACATTAGTGAACGCAAACTTATGGAGTTTAGAATGGAGTGCCGAATATTTTTGCAATAGCTAGTTGTGAAGCTATTGGAAAAAAATCCATTTAAGTACTCCCTTGTTCGCCATATGAAGTGTTTAGATCCTCGGTTGATGTCAAAAAATAGTGAGACTTGTATTAAGAATCTAACATCCATTCTCACACTTTTTGTTGATGCTCATAGAATACAACCAGAATTATGTGATGGTGTAATATGGCAGTTTAAGGAATTTGTGACCAGTGTTGCAGCAGTAAAATCTTCATTCATAAACTTTGATCCAGAAGATAAACAACAAAGAGTAGACACATTATTGTATGAGTACATGTCTTCTACTAAAGCTTTTAGTGAACTGTGGAAAGTTGTGAAACTTCTTTTACTGTTGTCACATGGGCAAGCTTCTGTTGAGAGGGGTTTCTCAGTCAATAAGGAGCTCATTGTAGAAAACATGAGAGAGGAGTCAATTGTAGTACAGAGAATTATTTATGATCATATATCCTATGTAGGTGGTATTGATAAGGTAAATATCTCAAAATCCCTTCTGTTATCAGTTGGAGCTGCAAGGCAAAAATACATACATTATTTGGATGATAAGTCCAAAGAAAAGGAAAAAGCAGCCATATGTGGAAAAAGGAAAGCTATTTTAGATGAAATTGATAGCATAAAAAAGAAAAGGAAACTCATTGAAGGAGAAGTCAAAGAATTACTTAACTCTGCTGATGATTTAGCTTTAAAAGCTGAAACTACAAATAACATTATATACATTGTAAAATCTAATAGCTTTAGAAAAACTGCTCATGAGAAAAGAGCAGTACTTAAAAAAATGGATATGGAACTTGAAACCAAAGTCAGCAGTCTTAAATCTGTATAACCATCCATTGATACTCCATATTTGTGGTATCTTCCAAGCATATAGAGAATTAATACTGAAACATAAAATTTTTATATTTGTACAATTTACAATAGAAATGAACTTTTTTTTTCTTTGAAGCATGTTGAACTTCAAACCAGTTTTGATCTTTATCTTCATAATTATTTAGTGTTTTTCATATGAAGTTCATGTAAATAGACTAATGAACTCTTCTGTTCCAAAAACTTATAACTTTCTGCAACTAACTTCCACAATTGGGCTTCTTATTGGACTAAAACTTTGGTAAGTAATATAAAACCTTATATATATACTTGTACAGTAAATACGCATGGGCTCCTAAAACATATTTTTGCTGTACATTTTACTATGAATTTGTGGCCAAAACAATTCAATCAATTGTCCTTAATGCATTGATCAGATTTTGGTTTATATAACTGACAAACTTCAATTTTAAAAAAAAAAAGCTTTTAAAAACTTAATTCATATAATTAAGATGTCTTATGTTTTGGGAGTTGAACCAAAAGTGGTTATTCTGATTCTGGTTATGATTGAAGCTTAACTGGAGGTAGAGATTCCTTATGCTCATCATTTTTCATTTATGTAAAATACTTAAGAATAACAAATTTTGAAGATGACAATCCGATTTTTGGCGTAAATGTGACAAGGATGGTAAGTCAGATAATATCTGAAAACTTGAAAATTTTCATCGTCCTGGAGCAGGACTCGAACCCGCGTCTCCCAGAAAACGCCTAGGTATGCTAACCACTACACCACCCAGAACGACCAAGTTTCAAGTTTCCATTCAATTTGAATTTAACCATCACAGGATTCGCTAGTCGAAGCAACCGGCATTCATGTTTAGCGAATCTGGAGGTCAATAATCCCATCCCGTGACTGCCCGGAGAAGCAGATAAATCATGAAAGAAATACGGGATTACGCCATATAATACAAATTTTGAAGATGACAATCCGATTTTTGGCGTAAATGTGACAAGGATGGTAAGTCAGATAATATCTGAAAACTTGAAAATTTTCATCGTCCTGGAGCGGGACTCGGACTGAGCATACCTAGGCGTTTTCTGGGAGACGCGGGTTCGAGTCCCGCTCCAGGACGATGAAAATTTTCAAGTTTTCAGATATTATCTGACTTACCATCCTTGTCACATTTACGCCAAAAATCGGATTGTCATCTTCAAAATTTGTATTATATGGCGTAATCCCGTATTTCTTTCATGATACTTAAGAATATCCTAATTTATACCAATAAAAAACTGAAATTGTTTCATGTTTAAGGTTTTTATAAATAGTTTAGCTAGTTCCACATTTTGGGGTAGCACTTCGTAAATTTAGTTTAGCAGTGATTTTGATTTAAAAAAATAAAAGTAAATTGAGGCAATCTTGTTTGATATGAAAAATAATTTTTGGAAAGTAATATGAGGCAAGTGTACTGGTAGACATAAAGGTGGTTAGATTCTTTTGGGTTGGGTGGTGGGCCAGGACTTTCTGACTTCTATGATGAAACTTATTTGAAATTTGTTGCCATGTTCCTATAATTACACTTTCTGCTTTAAACTCTATTGGTTCACCCTTCTATGATCGTCCACTCCCGAATCATTTCTTGAGGTGCGTAGTGATTCCGTGGCTTATGCTTTTTGATTTAACATAACTGTACTACAATTGGGGGAAATTTTCCTCAAGTCTGGAACATATTCTGTCTAGTAATTAAGATTTTCATTGCCTTCAAAAGTCACATCCCAATATGCAGCCACCAGTGGCAGTCAATTGGGAATGTTAAAAAAAAAAAAAAATCATTCCCATGTATGGAAACACTTCTTATCAGAGCTAGAATCCACCTGAGGCATAACAGGCACATGCCCCATTTCAAAAAAAAAAGGGGGGGGGGTTGAGTAAGTAGATAAGTGCTTTGCTTTGTCTCACGTTTCTTGTTTTCAGACATCACACTTTTTCACTTATGGATTTGCAACTCCACGTTTTGTCTTACATTTGCCCGAACTTTTCAGTGATCCACACAGCAGTACTTCAGAACTGCTGTTTGTGATGTACTCTGACAGGCAAGCACACCATCTCCCCCTTATGGGTCCTCCATGTTTTACCACAGTGTTTTTTTGGAGGAAATAAATCTCAGAGATTTTTTTACCAGTCCTCTGTTAGACGTGCGCCCTCCCCATTCTTAAATTCTGAATCTGCCCTCACTTTATTTTATAATAATTTCAGTTGTTATCAATAATAGTCTGATTACATGGAAGATAGTGCAGAATAGTGATGCAGCTAAAATGACTGATTGAATTAATCATTTTCTGATTGAGGGAAAGGATTTTCTGAATAGCCTTGTGGTAATTGCATCATGATTCAATTTAGCATTATTGGGTAATTCGCCAATTAAAAACATTAAAAAGAAATGTAATGGGTAAAAAAGCACACTCATCCATTTGCATCTTTCATCATTTTTATTACTTAAAACTGAAATTGCTTTTAAAAAATAATTTTAGCATGATACTGTAAAGCATAATAATCATCCTGGAATTTTTTGTATATGGCCTGGAAAAGGCCTGGAAAGTCCTTGAATTTTTCCCCCAAAAAGAGTATGAACCCTGATTTTAGTTAACATTTGGGTATAAAATAATTTATTCAAAGTTATTCCCAGATTCCAGTATGTCATTGGAATTTGAAAGAAAAAAAGCAAAATACTCAAATCTTCTATAGCTGTGGCAATAGTAACTTCAGTTAGCTAGGTATGAAAAAACCTATTAACAAAGTTTGGTTTTCTGTCATTCCCATTTGTCATAATTGACTCCTGGAAAATACTATTTGAACTCCTAGAAATCACTATTTGGATTCCTAGAAAGGTCCTTAAATGGACTTTCAAAAATAAGTATGAACCCTGGAAATGCTGCTAACCCTAGTTTTAAAAGCATGAGAGATCATTTGAAAAATGAGGCATACAAGTAAAAAAAGTTTGTTGATAACACTATAAGCCATGTAATTTAAATTTATCTAATGTCTATAACATTTCCTTGAATGACATAAAATTAACACACAGTTTAAGCCGAACTTTTGCACCCCATCAGGATGCTTCATCTGGGCTAGATTATCAAAGCATCCTTAGAAATAATAGTACATAATGCTATTATAATTTTAAAAAATTTGGTATTATAGAACAAACAGTTTGTTCCATTTACGTGGTAGTATGTGTTTTAGACATGGTTATGTAGTGCGGATAGACATTATCTGCTGTTTCTTTGGTGTTTGTTTAAGAGATTCCTCCAGGCATCTGATATTTCAAAGACAAGCTTGTCTTTTGAACTATCAGATGCCTGGAGGAATCTGATAGTTCAAAAGAGTTACAGAAACTGGATGTGTGGGAAACAGAAAAAGAACATAATACATAGAGATTCAGTATCTCTTTTAGAATTGCTAGTACACACGTTAAAATATGGACATGTGATTATGGTGGTGCAGTTATTTATGACGTTTATTACTGAAAAAATAAAGACTAGAAGAAAGCAAGAGCAATTACTCACATATATTCGTCCAGAGGTAATTTTTGTTCGCATACCACCGTAGTTCCGCAAGTTGTTTGGTCTCAGGTGTTCAGCGGCTATGCATTGCAAAAAGTCCGATGGTGACTATAATATGGTTTTTAGCAATGCCAAAGTAGTATTCAACCCAAAGAATCTTGTTATATATTGTATCGTAAGCTCAAAAGAATAATATAACTGAGAATGAAAACCCTGTAATGGCCTATGTCACAGGCAGGTTAAAAGGCTAACAATGAACAATCCAAAATAACTATAGCGAACGAAACTAAAAGGCTGATAGTGAACGAATTTAAAAGAACAAAATGAAATGTGGATGGTCAGAAGAAACGACGAATGAACTATTTACATAATGCATGCACCACCTCCTCACGTCCACCAGCACCCCTAGTCTCTTCCTATGCGTTTTCAACGGGAAATGAAACGTCTGTTGGTAAGTGACTACGTTTCGTACCTCCAGAAGTCACGATGTACATTGCTCATGGGTCAGTTTTCCTCCTATATGCTGGTGCCATCTGGTGTCATAGTTTGATTTTTCTGTATTTGTCATTGTCTTCTGATTTTACTTTTATGTTCCTCTTTTAATCTTTTTTCGGTCTCCAGTAAATTCCTCCAGGCATATGAAAGGTCATATGGTGAATTGTTATTGCACTTTGATGTTTTGGTCTTCTCTATTAAGATGGATTCAGCAATCGGGATGGTCTTCCAATTTTTTTGCTGATTTATCAATTTTATTTCTTCCCATAGTGGTGTGCATTGATTATTTATACAGAAATCGATGTGCAGTCTTATTTTCTTTTCTGAACCAATTGCTGATGTGTTCCGATAATCTTATCCTGATATTTCTTTTGGTGCTTCTTATATATTGGCTGATAATTTTGTTTTGGCTGTCCCCTATTGGAATTGAGTAAACACCCGCTTTCTGTAATATCGGTGTGTTTCTGTGACCAGAAGTTAATGTGTCCTCGATATTTCCGGTCTTTATGCCAAAGCCCAAGCCAAATTTC
The DNA here is from genome assembly GCA_039090855.1 of Macrothele yani. Taxonomy (NCBI): domain Eukaryota; kingdom Metazoa; phylum Arthropoda; class Arachnida; order Araneae; family Macrothelidae; genus Macrothele; species Macrothele yani. The sequence continues at coordinate 95,990,577 of CM077005.1, read as the reverse complement.
TTGCATGCTTCTTTCAATATGCCATTAATTTCATGATTGTAAGATACTGATCCACAATATTTCATTTCTTTTTTATCACTTGGTGTTCTGAAATGATTATTTCTTGTCTTCTCTGTTATCCGCTTTATGCGACTGTTTATTATTCTGTTGTCATATCCAAAAGCAGAGGCCGTATTTCTGATCCAATCAAATTCTTTATTTAGCAATCGGTTATTGGAGGTATGGGTTATCGCTCTATTGATGTATGATCTGAAAGCTGAGTACTTATATGAAATAGGATGGTTAGAATTAGCTGGAATAACGTTGGCAATATAGTTAGGTTTACGGTACATCTGGAAATCAATTCTATTATTTTGGTTTTTGTGAAATAAAATATCTAAATAAGGTAATGTATTATTCTGTTCTTTTTCTATTGTCACATTATTTGATGCATAATATGTGTTATATGCCTCAAGGAAGACCTGCAATTCTTGTTCCCTACGTTCCCAGATCATAAAGATGTCATCCACGTATCTACAAAAAAATGCTGGTTGTGGAATATTATTACTTTGCATCACAGATTTTTCAATTTGTTGTGAGATTACTTCAGAAAGCAAACCTGAAATAGGAGAGCCCATAGAAGCACCTGCAATTTGTTTGTATATTGTACCTTCAAAATTAAAATAATTGCTTTGGTCAATAAAAATCAATGCTTTTTTGATGTCTTCAATTTGTACTATTGGGATATTTTTTCTATGCAATTCTATTTCAATAAGATTTATAGCTTCGAGCGTTGGAAGTATTTGGATATAATGATACAATATCTAAACTGGTAAGTAATGTTTGGCTGTGAATGTTCTTCATACTATTATTTCTATTTTGAATTAGTTGAATTACTTCATCAGAGCTGTTAACAGAAAATTCATACTGTTTGTAATAAGGTGCCAGATGTCTATATAGTGCTCTCTCTAGGTTTATTGTTGGTGCTGTATTTTTTGTTACTATTGGTCTAAGAGAATTATGTGCTTTGTGGGCCTTTACTTTCCCGAAGATTTTGGGAATAGTTGTTCCTATAGGTGGGTATGCGTTCTTCTTAATTGAGTCTGGAAGGGAACTGTGGTTTTTAAAAACAGCAAGTTGACGTTTTATTCTTTCAATTAGATCTTTCTGAATGGCCTCAACCCTCAATTCTTGTATTGTCTTGATAATTTTTTTCTTCATAGTCCGTTTTATCCATTATAATGAGTTGAGTTGTTTAGTTTTGTCAGACATCGTTATTTTTATTACCGGATTTCGTCGTAACTCGATCAAAGCTTGTCTTTCGTATTTTATTAAGTTTGGTTTTTCATTTACTTTTTCTTTCATGATTCTTGTTGCTGTTCTATTTATTTTGAAACATATGGGATCTTGAGCTGTTCTAGGCAATGCAGTGATTATCTCCGCAATCTCTGGAATTAGTTGTTCTGTACTTCTTATGTCCTGTTTGTAAGCATACTTGCCTTCTCTATTGAGTGCATTCATTTGTAGTTGGCTCAATTTCACTTGCGATAGATTTATATATGTATTTGGTACATCAGTTACACGATGTCTATGTTTCTGGTTCTTTTCTATTAATGCACTTAGTTTTTGCTAATGGCGATTTTGATTTGCTTTTTTACTTTTTTCAATATATATATGTATTATTGTTAATACAGTATCAGCGTCATCTTTGTGGTAATTCTTCCTTATATCACAGTATAAGTTGTGCGCATGCCTTGACAACCGGTAGATTCTTTGTCTTTTTGTTCGTATTTCGCATTTTAGCCTTTTAACTTCGGCAGTACTTAGTATTTTCTTGTCTTTGATGTTGATAGCTGTAGTTTTGATTTTCAGGTAATTCGGTATAATTTAATTATCATGATATTGCTTCAGGAAATCCAGATGGTCAACTTGATTACTAAATTCTATTCTCGTTTTTTTGAAGTTCTTGACATCATAGTTGCGCATTATTGTCTGATCCCATTTTGCATTGTACGTTATCTTGCTTCCCGCCGATGTTTTGGCGTTATATAATATCACTAGAAGGTAAAATAGGTACTTCATGTATATCTTCCGTATAAGGAAGTCACAAGTTGTACGTGGTTAAAATACATAATACATCAGGGTTCCCACGCCACCTGGAAAACCGGGAAAACCGGGAATTCTCAGGGAATTTGAAAATTGTTCAAAAAATCAGGGAAAACTCAGGGAAAATCGTGTTTTTCCGTAAAAATCAGGGAATTTCTTATCAGGGAACTGAAAAGTCAGGGAATTTTTTATTTTGCCAAAAAGATATTTTCTTTCAGACTTTTGTAGAATATATTTCTGTATTGCTAAGTTTTAAAATAATTCCGAGTTGTTTTATCCTTCAAGGCAACCCACCCACCGATTAAAGTGCAGCTGTGCTGGGGAGTGCGTCTCTTCGCGGTTTCCCCCATCTCCAGATGCTGGCAGTCACTTGTTCCTAAGTAGGCGCCCTGCCCTGGTTCTCTGTGTAGACTAGGAAAAAAATTATGAAAAAGCTATTTCCTCAATTTTTTAAATAACCGACTGAAATTTTTACAGTGGGCAAGATATATGAAAATAACGTTCCATTTTAAATTTCGCCGAAATTCATCGGAAACTTTAGAAGTTGCGCTTTCCCCCCCCCCCTTTCTTTTTGCATGTTTCACTTGTCTTTTATCAAACCGTACAAAAACATTTTATTTTGCCGGATGTTGGTTATCCTAATAAATTCGTCCCCCCTTCCCCCTTCAAGAGCAGTGTGGATGAATGTTGCAAATTGAGGGCACAATTTATTTTTTGAAAAAAGTTCGTATCACTTACGAACTAAAGCTTCACTTTCGTAATTCTGTAGCAGAGTTGGTATAGTTGGAAAAGTATGTACCTTCAAATGTTTGAACAGGGAAGATATGAAATAGGAAGATTCTTCAAAGAGGGGGAAAGATTAATTTTTTCATAGTACTTACGAGTATTTTGTATGAAAAATACCATGCAATGAAGCCGGTACTATTGCATACCTACCAAATTTCCCAGATTTCACGGCCGTTTTCTAGATTCGTTGTTTTACGGCCGGAAAGAGATTTTTCTTGATTCTGTCTTATTTCTATTTCATAATGCATGAAGAAATTAATTTATAGCTATTTTGGCGATATTCCGATTACTGCAAGAGCTGGCTGGTTGCGAAAAATAGGGTAGTCCGACGCCCGGAACCATAGATTTTCATATCTGGGTCATTCCACGCAAAATCGTCTGATATTGAAATAATTTTCCACCAACACATCTCCGATTCTTACGGGTAGCTGCCTCCAAGTTATAAAAAAACCCTAAAAGTTTCAACTTTTTTTGTTTCTGATAGATTAGAAGATATTATTTTTTGAATTTTTGTGCATAGTGGAACCGTTTTCCGTAAAAACGCAAATATCTCCGTTATTTAGAATAAGAAATATAAAATTCATCATTCTCTCGTAATTTTTCCTAAGGTTTCAGCTTATACATAGGGAAAAAAATTTTGCGAGAACAAAAGTTAGACGGGGTAGAAATTTTCTTGTAATCGTAAATTCTTTTTCTTGCGTTGCAAACATTATGAATTTCGTGGTCTGCGGATAATACGACTAAAATTACAGGTAATATGCCGTAAGTGTCATCGTAAAAGAGTTTGCGCTTGCTATCGTATCGGTTCCCCACGCACTTTTCCGTGTGACAGGAGAAAGGTTACTTTAGCCAAAACTTTTCCTGCTGCAGTTGAGGCAGTGCTGTTCGCTTTGCATTGTTGGTGAATTATAAGACGTCGTACTGTCGGAAATCACTTTTTCGAGCCCCGTTCGAAGTGCAATAACGATCAATTCGTCGCAACGCGTGGTCCCGTGATGACGGATGTTTATATTTCTTGCGGACTTTCGCCGCGCGGGAGAACGAAGTGCAGTGTTTTATTACTAGAAGCTCTTCACATTATTCATTTCTTTTTCCCAAACAAACAGACACAATCACAAAACTCCGTGAATTACGAATCCCCATCTTTTTCCAAACTCGTGTTAGCACAGGATGATTTTATTGACAGCTTGTTCCTCTGACTAGGAGACGTGCTTTTTCCCACTGCGTGAAATTGTTTTCTAAGGTTATTTGAAGTGGCTTGTAGTGTGAGTGAAAGTTTGCCAAGTGATGGTGATGATTTTGAATCATCTGAGAGTGATATTGGCCTAGCAACATCAAGCCAAAAAACTAGCCACCGTGCCACGCACACCATATCTTCTTCAGAAGGTGAAGATCTTCATAGTGAATCTTCAGATCATGAAAGTTCTGAAAGTGAATGGGAGGATGTTAATAGAGAGAAGTGATGAACAACCTCAGCATCTTTTTTTTATTAACATGAAATGCAGGGGCCCAAACATGCTCCAGCAACTGATGTGGCACCTATTGCATATTTTTTACTTGTTTTTTACCAATTTCATCCTTGGAATTATCGTTTCTGAAACAAATAAATATGCAAAGAGGTTTCTCCAGGAACATCCAAATCTTTCTCCCAAATCTTGAGCAAGGAAATGGAAAATGTTACAAATGCTGAAATAAAGGTTTCCTTGCGTGCCTTCTAATATGAGAGTAATCAGTAGCCCATGTAGGACGAGATGATTGCCGAAGGCATATCCAGTCAAAACAAATACCAGGATTGTGTAAAATTAAAGACTCGATCAAAGCCTTTGGATAATTTTTTTGCAAAAAGAATGAAAATAGCGTGATAAACGCTGAATTGCTGTTTACTACAATCGTTGGGGAGCATAACCTTCTTATAGCAAGCTGTGATCATGCTGGTCGCTTCTTTCATGCTATGTTCCCAGACTGATATTGATGAAGCTGGATATCCTTGAGCATATGTGGCATGGAATGAAATATCTAAGACAAAGGATTCATCTGGCCTTCCCAAGTATTCCACATTGCCTAAACTAATGTTGGTAATATTGACTATCCCTCACAGCAATTCCTCTACGTATAGAATATTTAGTATAGTAAGGAAATACCTCACGTACTTTTGCCCAACAATGAGCACCAAAACATTAAGTGCCCTTCTTGTACAGAAAAGTAAAGCATTTTCCTCAGGTGAGCTGTGTTATAAAAAGTTTTCTGAAAAAGAATATACCACTGCAAAACAAGCAACAAGGGAGTTTTTATGTCAGCAATGACATGAGGTAAGTACAATATTGATAATTTAATTTCATATTTTTTTTGTGAGGATAGTGTAAACATGCAAAGTTATTACATATTTCATGCATTAATTTCTCATGAAATACCCATTCCACGCGTTGACGACGTATGGTGATTACCGATAGGCACCTCATACAAGTATTACAGGTTACACAGTAATACTATAATATTGTCCTTAACTTTAAAAAAAAAATGGTGTGTTACATTACTGAAAGTTTGTGTTACATTATTGAAACATTACTGAAAATTCCCCTATTGATTACTGATATGTTCTGCTAGAGGTTGGCACCTTTGAAATAGCATAGATTCGATGTTCTCATTGCCAAGTGCAAGAACTAACTTTAGCTAAAATAATTACAATTTTGATTTTTAAATGTCAGCAGTATTTTCCCTGATTGCTAGAATTGTTGGGATGGTACTGGCACACGTTTTTCCTCGGACGCAGAAATGCTGTCATGATTTCCGTTCTCTCTCTCTTCCTTTTTTTTTATTTTTTAATAGCTGTTTTAGTTTGCTTTGTCTTTAAAGATTCTAAGTGAATTCCAATAGAAAATACAAATTGTTAGATCGATTTGATATAACCGCTCTAACAAAATGTTAAGAGACTCTGTCAGACACTCTCCATTTTATCATTCCCATTAGACTTCAATTTCAGCAAAAGTTTCCGTGTTCTTTGATACTTATGTAAAATAAGCACTTAAAGGATTTAAAGCTTCAGCATTGTATCATTTAACGGCAATTTATTCTCTTCAGTCTCATTCTCCCAGCTTGCATTTTTAAACCTAACTGGAACTCTAAATGTTGTGAGTCGTTTAAAATATTATTTATATACTTGTGTGCACTTAAAATACAGATAAATCAGTTACATAATTTCACCTAATCGATTGAAATATTTCATTATATGTAGAATTTAAATTAAGTCTTAGTTCAAATATTCTTTAAAACATGTAAATACATGGTTTGCCACCTCGGTGGTCCAGTGGTCTAAGCTCTGGTTTCTGACGATTCGTCCAAGTGAGCCTGGATTCAAGTCCCAGATGAGGTATGGGTGGTGTGTTTATCTTACGGCACTGGCTCTCCTTCTTCGTGAAGCCAAAGGTCCTAAATTAGGGATGGACTGATATAGCCCAACAAGTTGCTTATGGTGGTCATTAAACCTGAAACAAAAAAATAAGACATGATTTTGTTAAATATTATGTAAAATTTATGTTAAATACACTAATTTTTGTAACTATAAAGTAATTAGGGAAAATGAAAGTTATTTATCCTTTATATTCCATATTTTCTGTTTATCTTTATGGACTGTATAATCGGGACGTTCATTATGTGGCGTCTTTTTAATTCTCCCTCATGTGTGAGATGAACATAACATTATCAGTATTAATTTCAGGTAAGCAATTATTTGCAATTACAGCCTGTCTAGAATTTGATAAATCTTGCTTTCAATACATTACATTATTCCTTAGTTCTCTAAAAATTATCAAAACTGAATTTAAAAAATTGCCTGTAGACATTACGGTTTTATTCGATTTCTGCAGATAGTTTGCTTCATATTTTGTAACATGGAACAATTAGGCACAGTGGCCTGGTACACTCTTGCTTGGAGAAACACATCACAAGAGAACCACTTAAACAATTGATCAAAGCCCTTTGTTGGTTGATTCTCTTTCGACATTTCTCTGAGCAGGAGCCCATTCGGTCATTAAGCTTATCTACACTGTGCTATAGAAGAAAGGAAAACAAACTATTCAACATACAGATTTTTTCTTACATATGAACTGTTTCTACGGGAATGTATTAACAAATTGTACATGGGCAGTATACCACTTAGGTTCAGAAACGATCATGGAATTATAATACCAAAAATAATATGCCTCATGCATTTAATTGTTATTCATAAAAAGCAGGTAATTGTATAAAGAACAGTTATTTAAAGAATTAACAAATGTATGCTTTCGTAAGGAATGCAAGAATGTAAGGAAATGCAACAATTTGTCGCAATGTTATTTGATTTGCCGCTCTGGAAAAACTCTCAGAACCACCTGGAAAACCTGGAAAAGTCAGGGAATTTTTTTCTACTTTTGAGTGGGAACCCTGTACATAGAGATTCAGTATCTCTTTTAGAATTGCTATTACGCATGTTAAAATATGGACTTGTGATTATGGTGGTGCAGTTATTTATGACATTTATTATTGAAAAAATAAAGACTAAAAGAAAGCAAGAGCAATTACTCACATATATTCGTCCAGAGGTCGTTTTTGTTCGCATACCACCGAAGTTCCGCAATTTGTTTGGTCTCAGGTGTTCAGCGGCTATGCATTGCAAAAAGTCCGATGGTGACTATAATATGGTTTTTAGCAATGCCAAAGTAGTATTCAACCCAAAGAATCTTGTTATATATTGTATCGTAAGCTCAAAAGAATAATATAACTGAGAATGAAAACCCTGTAATGGCCTATGTCACAGGTAGGTTAAAAGGCTAACAATGAAAAATCCAAAATAACTATAGCGAACGAATCTAAAAGGCTGGTAGTGAACGAATTTAAAAGAACAAAATGAAATGTGGATAGTCAGAAGAAACGACGAATGAACTATTTACATAATGCGTGCACCACCTCCTCACGTCTACCAGTGCGCCCGGACGTGTTTCACCCTAGTCTCTTCCTAGGCGTTTTCAGCGGGAAATGAAACGTCTGTTGGTAAGTCACTACATTTCGTACCTCCAGAAGTCATGATGTACATTGTGCATGAGTCAGTTTTCCTCCTATATGGTGGTGACATCTGGTGTCTTAGTTTGATTTTCCTGTATTTGTCGTTGTCTTCTGATTTTATTTTTATGTTCCTCTTTTAATCTTTTTTCGGTGTCCAGTAAATTCCTCCAGGCATATGAAAGGTCATATGGTGAATTGTTATTGCACTTTGATAACAATTTTGGTGCAGTCTGAATGTGATGATCGCATGTTGATTCGTCGTTCCTTACAATCAAGGTTTTAAATAGCCACTGATTTAAGAAATGAGTGGGAGAATGAAATAGGCATTATTGCATCTGCACGCACAGTTCGTCTTAGGCTAAAAGAAAATAGACTGACTGCATGAAAAGATGCACGAAAATCTTTCCTTACTGAACAACAACGGCTCAAAAGAATTGCTTAGGCTAAGGCACACAAGAATTGGACTGTTGATGAATGGAAAAATGTTATTTTCAGTGATAAAACAACTGTTACTATTTCCGTTAATAATGGAAATGATAAATGTTTATGTACATCTTCAGGCTGGTGAAAGATATAAGTCATGCTGCACCCAACCAACAATAAAGCACCCACATTCGGTGATGTTATGGTCTTGTATTTCAGCCAGTCGTGTTGGCTGTTTGTACATTGTTAATGACAAATTGAATGGATCGAAATATGTGGATATTTTGGAGTCCAAACTGCTACCATCTGCACAAGACATGGGTTTGCGGAATTTTATCTTTCAGGACGATAACACGCCATGTCATCAGTCAAAGTTGGTTGATGAGTGGTTTAATCGAAAAGTTATGAGAAAACTTCAGTGGCTGGCACAGTCACCGGATCTTAATCCTATAAAGAATCTGTGGATGATTTTGAAGCAAAATATTTGTCAGCAAGAGCCCATATCTAAAACAGCATTAACTGAGTCTGTAAGGGCCATATGGCACCGTGTTATCACCAATGGACAACTAGAGGAGCACATTAGTTCAATGCTGCCAGGAAGGTGCACTTTGTTACTAAGAAACTGTGGTTATCCAATTCAATATTAAAGCATATTTTTCTTGTTGGTGAGTTATTTCAAGTGCAAATTTTAATAATGTACAGTAATATTACGTTAAATGCATTGTACACTAATTTCACAAATTCCACTATTTTTTGCTTTTTATGACTAGATGCTGTACTTTTGCTTTCAACTTCACTTTTTTAACTGGTAATAACATTCTGTAAAAATATTTGAGTTCAGCATAAAATTTCCTTTAAAATGATGTGTAATATGTATTCCTGACTTTACCATTACACTGTATAAGTTGACTTTAAACATCAAAATTTGACTTTCGGTCTGCTGGTGCAGGACTTCTGGCCACGACTGTATATCAATGCACAAAGCTACACCGCATTCCATGCACATATATCTAGATTCTCTTCACTCCCTCTTCCCTGTAGCATCACACACATTCCTGCACATTCTGCACACTCTTGTTGGGTTTTGCTTCTTTGAAGTGGGCAGAATCACTGAAGGGGAATGGCGACCAATAAGTCCATTGGGGTTGCTGATGGCCAACCCGCTGCTTTCGGAGATAATTCATCTCTTTGATGTTTTGCAATCAGTTTCTCAACTACAGCCACACGTAATTCCAGAGCACTCTTCTGTCCTCCGTGTTTTCCGAAGAGGACGAAGGCATTCCACATAGACAGGTCCAAGAGGTGGAAAAATATCTTCTTGTAGTATTTCCCCCCTCTCTTGCGGGGCAGTGGATTGTTCACAATGTGTTGATCCACCTTATCAACACTCCCCATTGTATCGTTATATGCGAACACAGCCACTGGTTTTACAACCTCTTTGTTCCTTTGATTGCGTGTTATCATCCCTGCATTATGGACAGTGTACAAGAAGCAGACGTCTCTCTTGTCTGTCTACTTGAGTGCAATGACTTTACCTCATTGGAATGCTGCAACCTTTCGTTTCTTCAATTTCTTGTCACGAAAAGATGGAGGCATATTCTTTCTTGTGGCACACACAGTGCCATACATCTGTTCCTTTTCTAATCAGAATGTCGGCAAGCTGGTGAGAACTATAGTAGTTGTCTGCAGTCAGGCAGTACCCCATATTGAGTAGAGGTTTCAACAGTCATAACAATTTGCAATGACATCGGCAGATCATTATAATCTTCATCAAATTTAGTGCCCTTGCCTGTGTATGTTATTAGGGACCAAATATACCCAGTAGCCGACTCACATGGCATGAATGACTTGATGCCAAATCGAGCTCACTTCGGAGGCAGATATTGGACCCATCCAAGTCGTCTTTTGTACAACTTCAAACTTTCATCAATAGTCACATCTCTTTCTGCAACACAGATACTTCTAAATTTAGTAGATAGGTGATCCAGAATAGGCCACATTTTATTCAATTAAGGTTGTGGATGATTATCAGCATAACAGGTACTGTTGTCAGAAAAATAAAGATTCCTTTTCAAAATAAGAAATCTTTGGAATGGCAGAATTTGTCGAAATATTGGTGTGGCTAATATAGGATTCTTGGTCTAGTACATTTGATATGTAGGTTTCTTTACAATGCTTTGCAACAATATCACTGCCATAAAAATATACATCTCATGGATTCTAGTGTCCTTCCATTACGATGCATCTGTCTGCCTTGCGTATCTGTTAGTTTCAGTCACCAAAATTCCTATAAAATAATCATCAATAAACTGACTAATATAGTGCATAACATCCTCAGTATGTGGCCTAGGATTACCTGTGAACGGAGAACATGGTGGAGCAGGTGGGAGTTGTGCAGACATATCCATTTCACACCATTATCTGGCACATGCAATGTTACCGTCAGATGAATTTGAGGAATCACTTTCTTCTCCTGAACTGTCATTGTAACTTTCTTCAGAACTATCTGACCCACTAAACTCAATATCGAACTCGTCATTCCTCTCCAAAACACACGGAATACAATTTGTAAACAGCAAACAAGAGGACACTGCCATAACTGTCTACCGGAAATGTAAAAAAAAAAAAAAAAAAAAAAAAAAGCGAAAACGTGTATGTTTGACCTTTGAACATATGTTTGGGTCATCATAAAGTAAACCCGTATATACTCAGGATTTTATGTTTTCTATTTTCGTAAAAATTAACTTCACAAATATTCTCGGGCTTTTATGTTAAAAGGTTAATAAAAACCAGCGGTAAAAGTTTTTACTCTTTGTAATTAGAAACTTGCTAAATATTGTTAAGTATGATTTTGATCTCATTTTTAATAATACAAGAACTCCTAACTATGGGGAGGACTGCTCATTTCTTTTATTCCCATCTCTGAGAAGGACTTGCTAATTGCTTTTTATTGTTGATGTTTAAGTTGTGTAGCTTTCTTGATACTGCTTCAGTGGTGTTTAATTTTTTATCATTTTATGATTTGTAAAACTAAAATATTAGGGTCAGCAAGATTTTCTGTCGGAAGAGATTCCTGAAGACTGGGATGTAGAACCTGTTAAAATAGTCGTAGGAAAGAACTTCGATGAAGTTGTATTTGAGAAAGAAAAATTCGTCCTCGTTTTTTTCTGTAAGTAAATAGATTAATCAATTCATTTTTCACAGAAGTTGAAGGTCTAGTTAAAGAAATGTAATAAATTTGCATCTTTTTGGGTTTGAATTGTTTTAATCAGTATCTTTCATGAACTGTGAGATTTTACTGTGCAAAGTAGTACAGAGACCTTGTGGTATAATTGTGGCTATTTCATTATTTGCAGTTCTTACATAATTGGACAAGTAGTCTGCAAACATTTCCAAATCACTGTTAGTAGCTGCCTTGTTTTAGATCACCTTTAATGAGTTGCATTTTAAAGTTCTGCAAATTATGAATCTATATGCAGTTACCAAAGTTTTATAAAAGGAAAGTAAGGCTACCACCAAATCACATTTATCATTAGAAATTAAAAATACATTTATTTTTTCATAAATTTATAAATGTATGAATATTTTAAGTTTGTTAGTTTGAATTTTTATTGATAAAAATTATACTTTTCATAGAACAAATAAATAGAGCACTTTCACTTCACAAAACTATGATTGATGAATCTTTCTGCAGTGAAAACTGTTCTCAAATCTTGCTAGTCTGCCATAGCAGACTAGCAAGATTTTCTGTAATATTCATGAGAATATTTGGTAAATCATCCATAAATCTCCAATCCACAATTCTGGGGAAAATCTTCAGTGAAAAGAGTACCATTAACATAGCTGCCAATCCTTCTGATATTTCCATCGGAAAGTGATTTCTTCTGATTTTTCTTTCACTTACCAAAAATCCCCTTTTTCCCCCGTTTTTTTCTCCCCATTTCAAGAGCAAAAAAATCTTTATTACACTTCAAAAAATCCTTAACACAAGATAAGGCTTAAGAAAAAAATTAAATTCTCCGTACTTGCACTCTCATGAAAAAGTGCAAGCGACATGGTTTTCTGCTGTGCTGTGGACTTTTCCCGGCTCACTATGGCTGAAAAGTCATGTGCTCAGCCGCCCCTTCCCCTGCGCAATGCTGGTGACCTCAATTCCCATCAGGCTATGCAGCTGGCCTTGCTCTGTGTAACGTCGGGTTACGATCGCCATTCTCTTTTCCGTTTCATTTGCAGGCAGAGTTATTGACTGTTGTTGCTGCTACTTGATTTCTTTTTAACATATGTGAATTTCTTTAATCTACTGTTGCAATGTCAAGTTTGTCAAAAAAGCAGTATTATCAAGGCTATAAAGAAAATTATTCAAGTATTGTCAGCTTCATCCAGAAGTCAAGGCTTGATGAAAAGTATGCATTTTGTGTGTGTTGTAGATGTGATATCAGTATCACACATGATGGAAAAAATGAGATTGCTTTGCATGTAAAAATGGCAAAGTACAAGGATAATTTTAAAGTTGTGAAAACTAATACTTCCATAAAATCTGCATTTTTCGAAAATAAGAATTTGTCTGTAATAAAGGCAGAATGTTTACATACTTGGTTTCTCACCGAACATAATTGGCCTGAAACTTGCAGTGATCACACCAGCTTTTTTATTTCAGAAAATGTTTCCTGACAGTGCTACTGTGAAGAATTATGGCTGTACACAAACTAAAACTTCTGCAATTCCTCAGGAAATGTCAATAAAATAACAAAATTAAGTTTTTGCATCCTTAAAAGTCCACCATTTTGCAATAGCAACTGATGGGAGCAATGATGTAGATTCAAAGCTATATCCTATAGTCATAACTTTTTACGACCCCAAATGTGGCTTTATTAAGAATTTTCTGCTATCTTTGCCATCTTTAGATTATTCAACGGGATAAAAAATCGGAAATCTTCTGGCGAGTACCCATCATTCAAAAGATATTCCTATATCGAATTATATTGCACATAGTAGAGACAATGCACCTGTTATGATACATTGTAAGTCAGGTGCAGATGCTGTCTTGAAAAAAGTGCATAAAAATATTCAAGTGATTGAATGTAGTTGTCATCTAATAAATTTAGCAGCTGAAAAGAGTCCAGCATGTTTGCCTTTTAAAACTCATGAGATTTTGGTCGATATCATTATTTGCAAAAGAGTTCAAAAAGGAAAAACAGTTTTGCTGCAGTTTCACAAGATTGACATTAAACAGGTGCTTAAGCATGTTAGTACACCCTGGCTTTCTGTTGGAAAGTGTGTTGAAAAAGGTATTGACCAGTGGGAGCCTTTAATAAGTTTTTTTAAAGAAGCAACATAAAAAATAAAAGAAAAAAAAAAGGACTTCTTTCATTGATGTCATTTTATTGGATCCCTACCATAAAAAAGTCACAAAATATGCCAGATGGGCCTAGTGGAAATACTGAGGAACTTGTAACTTCTCAGGAAATTTGGAAGGAAAAACCTAAATGTAAAATGACTTCACAGAATCTTAAAACAAAATTGGACATCATTCAGCATGAAAATGCTAAGAAACAGAATCTGTTCAACAACCCAATTTTTCAGAAACAAATATTATTTTATTTCTTAACTACAAACATTAACAAGGCTTTTTGTATGTTTTTTTTTTTAGGCATGGTACAATTCCGCTTTGTTGGCCGCGAAGCTGCGTCCGGACTGGTCCAGTGAAGCACGTTTGATCATTTGCCACAGCAATCCTCAATGGTAGCTGGGATACTAAGCAGAGTTTAAAAAACTCAGCCTACTTGTGTGGGGTTTTTTTTTCCAAGTTTTATTGGGCTTTTTCAGGCTTTTTCAAGTTTTATTAGATTTTTTTGGTTTTTCTATTTTTTTTTATTTTTTTTTGGAGCGGGATATTTCTAATTCACATAGCTGGAATTTTTTTGAAACAGTATTGGTAATTCTAATTTATCATATTTTATTAGTTCAGATTTTTTAAACTAAGTGATTTATAAAAATATTTAAGGTGCAGTGAGTGTGTGCCAAAATTTTGTTGTACACATTTGCGTGCAATAGTTAAAAAAAAAAAAAAAAATCACCAGTTTTTCCACACCCTCATATAGACTGCACCCAATAGTTTTGTGCCCAACAAAAAAAAACACAGATAGTCCATGATCTGCCTTAAAAGTTACTTACAAAACCAGGGCAGCAATCCCTCGGTGCACGTTAATGAATCCAATACTAGTGAAACACTAAAACTCGCTAGAGCTCCAATGATTTTAATAGCACACGAATTCAGTAAAATAAGAACAAATAAACTCATGAGATCTTTCGAGTTTCCTAAAACTCATCTTCAGATGAAAAACAAATTAAACCCTAAGTTCAGGTAATCATGGTATATATACACATATGTAACAACTACGTCAGTGTGCAACGGGTGACATACATAGCCCTTCACCCTGATTGGTTGGGAGGCTACTCATGTAGAAGTCTGACAGCCGTGAGGAAATGACTATACAGAAAGAGTGAAAAAAACAAGTTGGTGCAGGGTGGGATCCCCACTCAGCAAAGTTTTTCCAATTCTGTTAAATTTTGGTCAAGCATTTGCTTAGGCACACACATAGGAACTCCTGTTGGGGGGTGGGCGCTATATATACAGGGTGCATAGGAAAGTCCTTTTAGCCTGGAATAACTTGCGAATGGAGAGAGGTACAGTTCTGCAAGTGAGATAACGGTACAGTAAAGCGACTATGCCCAATCTAATGCAACCGATAGTAGCGCCCCTAGTGGCAAAATGCGGAAGTTAGCCATTGCAAATCGAAAACGAAAAGAGATAGAGCAAAATTTCCAATTACGAAGTTGTAGAGCATCAATTATTAATTAGTACAAAACGACATTTGTTCAACATGAATAAGATAAATTGTCGCCTGAATACCCTAAAATGTCCGAAATCGATGCACGACCTTTTGTGTGAACGTTTAAAGAGAACAGGCATAGGTATGAGCAAATACACACAATTTATTGTATAAATGCGTACTTATGTCAATACAGTTTGATGACGTCAGACAAAACAAAAACAAAAAAGGCAAACTGGCGCACAGTGATAAAAAGTTAATGTTGAGTATGTTCGAAGAGTTCGCCATTGCCCACAATATGCATTTGTATTCGTGAAAGTTACTCTGCAAGCACATTCCTCAGCATGGAAGATGTCACACTGTTGTAAGTATCTGTAACACGACGACGTAGATCCAGCAGACTTGTAAGCGCTGTTGCATAGACCTGATTTTTTATGTAACTCTAGAAATCCAAGCTCGCCATTCTCACACAGCATATGTAGACCTAAACTTCTGATCAGGGTACATCCTGCTACTGTATTTTATATCGTAGGTATGGTACAACGTCACAATCTGCATTTGCATACGGCTACATTTGCGAAATATGAATATGCAGATTCGAATTGTCGCGCATTGAGTTCGATTATTGTAGGGTATTCAGGCGACAATTTATCTTATCCGTGTGAAGCAAATGTCCTTTTGTATTAATTAATTGATGCTCTACAACTTTGTAATTGGAAATTTTGCTGTATCTCTTTTCGTTTTTGATTTGCAATGGCTAACTTCCGCATTTCGCCACTAGGGGCTTTGCTATCGGTATACCATTATCTCACTTGCATATCTCACTTGCTTCACTATACCATTATCTCACTTGCATAACTGTACCTCTCTCCGTTTGCAAGTTATTCCAGGCTAAAGGGACTTTCCTATGCACTGTGTGTATATGTACACACACACACACACACACACACACACACACACACACACACACACACACACACACACACACACACACACTGAAGTGCCAGAAAAACTGATACAGACGAGCTTATGCAAAATACATAGCAACGTCACGCATGCGTGTACTCGGTTGCGTCCGCCAGTGTGTATCTAAAGCGATAGACATTCTTGCCAGCTGTCAGAGCTGTTTTCGGCATGAGAATAACAAGTAATAACGGTTTAAGCAATTTTCAACGTGGTGTCGTAGTTGGTGCTTGTAAGAAGGGCCATAGTCTTTCGGAGGTAGAGACGAAGTTCGGATTTTCATGGATGACCATTGCAAGGGTGTACCGTGACTACAAGAATTCCGGCAAAACCTCCAACCTACGATACCAGTGTGGTCGTAAAAAGGCATTGGGTGAACGTGACCATCGTCGGCTGTCAAGAATCATTTCACGTGATAGGCGTGCAGCACTCTCCCTGGTATCATCAGGAATTCAATCCTGGAGCTTCAACAAGCATCAGCGTCTGGACTGTGCAACATACCCTGCACGATATGGGCTTTGGGAGCTGATGCCCAACTCGAGTCCCTTTGATGGGTGCACGGCACAGAGCTATGCGCCTCGCTTGGGCATGGCAACACCGCCACTGGACACTTGATGACTGGAAACAAGTAGCCTGGTCTGACGAGTTGTGTTTCCAACTGTATTGGGCAGTTGGAAGAATTTGTGTGTGGTGCAAACCCCATGAAGCCATGGAGCCCGCCTGTCAACAGGGAACTGTACCGACTGGTGGGGGGTCCGTAATGGTATGGGGTGTGTTTAGCTGGACTTCACTGGGACTCCTGATACATCTACAAACGTCTGTGACTGGCCAACACTATGTGCGCATCCTTTCTGACGAAGTACACCCGTTCATGTCCTGCATTCATGCTGATGGGTCGGGCCTGTTCCAACAGGACAATGCACCTCCACACAAGTGTCGGGATGCCACAATGTGGTTACAGGAGCATTCATTTGAGTTTGGGGTGTTGCCATTCCCACCCAAGTCCCCAGATCTGAACGTGATAGAACACATTTGGGATGCCACGCAACACGCTATCAAACACAGGAATTCGAGACTACGGAATACACCCGAATTGTGGAGCACTCTGCAGGAAGTATGGCGTGCATTGCCTACAGCGTACATCCAGAAGCTAGTGGAGTCCATGCCCCATTGTATTTCTGCAATTCTGCACTCCCGTGGGGGACCTACGAAGTATTAGACTCGTGTACCAGTTTTTCTGGCACTTCAGTGTATATATGCAGGGTGTTTCTCAAAGTCACGGCTCACTTCAATAACTCGAGAATGAATTGGAACAGAAAAACAGGGTCAACGGGTATTAATAAGGGATGATATGATCTATTTAAGGGATATGTGAATGACCCCCCTCCCCCCGCACAAGGGGCTCGGGGGCTATCTCGTAAACAAAGCAAGTTAGGAAAAAATTTCCAATTACAAAATTGTACAGCGTTTTTACCTTAGTGTAAATCCGCAGAAAAATTTCTAATAGCTCTCCACCTTCGAGATGTGCCTTTTTGAGCCATTGCACATCTACAAGGAAAAGTTGTTTTCCCCGTAAATCTTGAAATGTTTCAGCCTTTTCTGAGCTTCGTAAGAAAAGGCATCTGAGGGGATGATATTTTCGTTGGCGAAAATAAGGGTTCGACCCCCTCCCTCCCGCGACTTCTCTCGCTTTTCACCAAGAAGCTGTAAAGTCACCTAAACTTTGCGCAAAATGCCGCTGTGTAGTAAATTTAGGGTTTCAGTTTATGTATCTAGAACTTTAGAAGGAAATCTTGAAAATTAAGGTCCTAATATATCCCCAAATCCCCGAAATAAATTATTGCCTATGGGAACCCCCTTCAGAAACTCAACAAATACAAAAATCAACAGATATTTCGGTTGAAAAGCAACTCACAGTAAGAGACCCTTGCAGTAGTGATTGATCTTCAGGACAAAACAAAATAGATGATTTTTTTTACCACCAACTTGATAGCTGAATTCAACCAAGCAGTTATTCTCACTTGTCGCTGTGGCTTGAAGTCAAAAATCATGCTGAACTGCATAAACTTGCCATTTTAATGTAGTAACTCATTTTAATAACAATACCATCAGTAATAGTGGGGGAAAAATCACATGTAAATCATTCACAAAATTCAAAATGTCCGCCATCAACTACAACGCATGTTTGAATTCTACGAAGTACAGTTTCTGGCAACTTAAAGCAGCTGACACGAAGGAATACTCCTACAGGCATTAATAATTTGTTGTTTCAAAACATTCTAATCATCGGGTGGTGTTGCATAAACTTGGGATTTCAAATGGCCCCAAAAATAAAAATCTATTGGTGTTAAGTCCAGTGACTTGGGTTGCCATTCTACGTTCGCGCCATGTCCTATAATCCTCTCCTTGAAAGTTCGTTTGAGGAAAATTTTAACAGGTGATACTTTATGTGCTGGGGCTCTATCGTGTTGAAACCACATAAGAAGACTACTTTGAAGCGGAAGACCATAAAAAAAAAAAAAATCAGAAAGTACTTCCTTTAGAAGGTCACAATAACGTCCTCCAGTAAGCAGACCTTCAAAGAATACAGGGCCAAGAATTGTGTTTCTCCATATCCCACACCATACTGCAACAGACCATTTTTTTTTTATGACGAACATCTCTTGTCTCGTGAGGATTATCCAGAGCCCAAAAATGAGAATTGCGTTTGTTTGTTACACCCTCACAAGAGAAACAGGCCTCATCAGTCCACAAGATGTCATTCAGAAAAGAAAGTTGATAATTTTTTTCTAGAATGAAATTGCACCAATCCAACCATCGTTCATTATCACCTTCATATAAAGCCTGCTGTAAATGGACATGGTATGGGTGCAAACCATGCCGATTCAAAATTTTCCAAATTCTGGCATTGGAAAGGCCACATGCTGCTCATTTCTCTGGTACTGATCTGAGGGTTTAAAAGATCATAAGCGACAATATCTTCTAAATAAACCAGCGCACCAGATCCTTGAGGTCTTCCAATGCGTGGTTGGGGACTCACCGTGTCTGTTGTTCGTAAACGTATAGCAACATGGTGAAAGAACTTGGACACACCAAATCAGGGAAATGTTCTGCATATAATTTTCTAGCAGCGCGAGCGTTTCGTCGACATTCTCCAAAAATTGTCATTTCATAATATTCAGCAAATGAATAACTTTCCATTAGTAGGGTTTGTAATTCGCATACAGCTTAGAATTAACTAACTTTTTCACCTTTCATAAGCCCAGCACAGCAAAGGTATTCCAAGGCAAAGTTCTTAGAAAAAAAACCCTACTTAAAACGCTTGTAGATTGATGATACGAGTGAAATCAAAAGACGAATTGTGCTTCGTTGATTAACCCTCTTCGCAAATGGACTTTTACTTCCGCAGACTGCATTCTCAGAATAAAAAGTAACTTTGCATAGTGCCATGATCATATGGGGGGCGCAAATTAACAAGTATTTGCATAAGTATGCGACACATTGTCCACAAAAGACACCCACCAGCTCTAAGAGAAATCGACGGCACTGCTAGGATCCTGTGTTCTTATAAAGTTTAACTGAACAAATATGCACATTGGAGTCTGCTTTTGTTCTGATAAGCATCTTTTTCAGATCCGAATGTTTCTGAAATCCAGTTTAAAACACGATATTTTTGCGTTAATTGTTAACCGACATTCTTTATTCATGACAATCCGAAATCTGTTTCTTGAACTAGTTTGTAAGAATATGGTTTATTTCTGTTATTAATGATAGCATATCGCTGTAATCCGCACATTAGGAAAACATAATGATAAGTTGGTTATTTTAATGTGAGGAATTTTAAAACTGTTGCTTATGTCACTAGCTGCAGTATGGAATGCGCGTGTGGAGGTGAACACACACTGTTTCTTTTGTTGTTTTCAGTCCTTTCCTACCAGTTGACACATTCCACAAAAACATTCCCGAGGGAAATCGCATTTACTTGATTTTTTTTTTCAATCCCTGATACATCAAGACTTCCGAGGGATTTGATACAGAGTGGGTGCTTGGCCTGTTGAATGAGTTCAGGAAAAAAAAAACATTTGACCCATTGTATACACGATACAGGAATCACTGCAAGAGATAGGCATAATTCAACTTCGGTACAAATATTTTTCCCGATAATGTAACAAGGTAAGTAAAAGAGCATGGTCTGCTACGGTAAATTTTAACTGTGCTATATAATTTCACAAATTTCGAGCTGAAGATCCCATATTTCCTGATGTCAGAGGTCGAGAAAGGCCAATAACAGCACACGACTGTTGCAAGAGTCTTTGCATGTGCTAATACTACAGCCTACACGGACTATGTAAGAAGCCAGCAGGTATTTAAATGGGGGGCAATGGGGATTCCCCTTTAGCCCCCTTAACTTACATTAGAAAAAGGTGCATTAATTTCTTTGTTGTATTTTTCATTAAATTTTATTTTATTCTGGTGGATTTCGAAACTTCCATTTTTTGTCGGACCCTCGAAAAAGAATTCCATATGCCCCTGTAATAAGGGCGACACAGTCCAAATGATTGCTTAAAACTACAAGCAGCTGGTATGGAGCTGTTTGTAGTTTTAGGCATTGGATAGACTAAATATCTGTAGATTTTTGTATTTGTTGAGCTCCTGAAAGGGGGGGTACCACAGGCAATAATTTATTTTGGGGATTTGAGGATATATTAGGACCATAATTTCCAAGATTTCCTTCTAAAGTTCTAGATACATAAACTGAAACCCTAAATTTATTACACAGCGGCATTTTACGCAAAATTTAGGTGACTTTACAGCTTCTTGGCGAAAAGCGAGAGAAGTTGTGGGGAGCTTTCGAACCCTTAGTTTCACCAACGAAAAAATCATCCACTCAGATGCCTTTTCTTACGAAGCTCAGGAAAAGGCAGAAACATTTCAAGATTTGCGGGGAAAACAACTTTTCCTTGTAGATGTGCAATAGCTCAAGAGGGCACAGCCCGAACCTGGAGAGCTATTAGAACTTTTTCTGTGGATTTACATTAAGGTAAAAACGCTGTACAACTTTGTAATTGGAAATTTTTTCCTAACTTACTTTGTTTACGAGATAGCCCCCGAACCCCCTGATCAGGGGGACCTGGGGGGAGTCATTTACATATCCTTTAAATAGATCATATCATCCCTTATTAATATACCCGTTGACCCTGTTTTTCTGTTCCAGTTCATTCTCGAGTTATTGAAGTGAGCAGCGACTTTGGGAAACACCCTATATATCATCATCATCATCATTGTCAACCATTATCAATCCACTGCTGGACGAAGGTCTCCCCAAGTTTCCTCCACAACGGTCTGTCTTGTGCCAGTCTCCTCCATGTCACCCCTGCATACTTTCGAATTTCATCCACCCATCTCCCATGTGGTCTTCTTCTGGGTCTTTTCCTGTCCCTTGGAATCCAATCTAAAATTTCAGCTGTCCATCGATGATCTGTCCTTCTGGCAGTATGTCCAGCCCATTGCCATTTCAGGGATTTAACTCTGATCATAATGTCTTCCACTCTTGTCATTTTTCGGATCCACGAGTTCCTCTTCTTATCTCTCCTGGTTACACCAAGCATGCACCTCTCCATGCTTCTTTGAGTTGTCTACAGCCTTTGTATGTCTCTTTTAGTTAAGGTCCACGTCTCTGCACCATACGTAAGCACTGGAAGGATGCATTGATCAAACACTTTTCTTTTAAGACATAATGGCATATTGCTCTTGAAAATTATGCTGTTTCTTCCAAAAAGCTCTCCAGGCAAGTTTTGTACGCCGATTAATTTCTTCATCAATGTGACCCTCACTTGATATCTGCTATCAAGATAAACGTACGTGTCTGTTATCTCCAGCTTTTCTCCATCAATCGATAAATCTTCATTTCTTGTAAAAGCATTGAACATCACTTTTGTCTTCTGAAAGTTCATTTTTAATCCCACTTCTTTACTCTTGTCAGCAAGTTCCTGGATCATACTCTGCAGCTCTGATGGGGTAGTTGCAAAAATGACTACGTCATCAGCAAAACGAAGGTGGGTTAGATAATCTCCATTAATCTTTATCCCCTTGTTTTCCCAGCTCAGTGACTGAAAAACACCCTCCAATGTGGCATTAAAGAGCTTCGGAGATATGGTGTCACCTTGTCTCACTCCCTTTCCAATTTTTACGTGTGTTGTATTTTCAAACAGCCTAATCTTTGCACTTGCATTTTCATAGATGTTATTAATAATATTAATGTATGCATCTTCAATACCGCAGGTTTTCAGAGCCATTGTAACTGCTGATGGTTTCACCGAATCAAAGGCTTTTTCATAATCGATAAAAGCCATGCACAATGGAAGTTCATATTCCCTCGCTCTTTCAATTAGTTCTCTCAGCACGTGGATATGATCTATTGTGCTGTAGCCACTCCTGAATCCAGCTTGTTCTCTCGGTTGAGCCATGTCCAGTGTTACCTTCAAGCGGTGTGAAAGAACTTTAGTGAAGATTTTATAAACTACTGATAGGAGGCTGATAGGTCTGTAGTTTCCGAGATCCTCAATGTCACCTTTCTTATGTAGCAGGATCATTGTAGCGGTGTTCAATCCTCAGAGAATCTTTCCTTCATTAAGGCATCGAGTGAAAATTTGGGCGAGTACTGTTTCGATTTCTCCACTTGCTTCTTGTATGATGTCTACAGTAATTCCATCTTCTCCTGGAGCTTTTCCTCGCTTCATGTTCTTGATTGCATGTGCAACTTCTGCTGGAAGGACTGGAGGAACTCTGGTACTGGTATCTTTCATGATGTCTGGAGTGCATATATCATCCCTTTCATATAATTTGGAGTAGAAATCTTTCACTCTTGTCAAAATTTCGCCTCTATTTCTTGTTACAGAACCATCTTCTTTTCTCAGTGCCATAATCTGTTTTCTTCCCTTACTGAGATGTCCCTTTGCTATCTTTAGGCTTTGGTTGTTTTCAATTGCTTTCCTCACTAGTTCACAGTTGAATTTCCTTACGTCTTCAGTGATACTTTTTCTTACTGTCTTGCATAGCTCTATATATTCCACTTTGGAAGTCACATCTTCTTTAGTTGTCCTCATCTCTCTTCTTTTTTGCATCAACATTTTGGTTTTCCTGATAATTTGTTCACATGCAACTTGTTCTTAGACCCAGCTAATTTTGTTGCTGTTTCCATAAGAGCTTTGGTTACTTTTCTGTTAACTTCAGAGATGTCCACTTCTTCCGATGTTAGGCCTTCTAAAGCAGAGAACCTGTTCTTCAGTTCTAACTTGAAGGTATTATGGTGTTTTTTAAGGTTGGTTATGTCAATAGATTTTGTTTGTCCTATGAGCTTGCCACGTTCAAGTTTAGTGTTCAGGTGCATCTTACATCTCACCAATCTATGGTCACTACCTGTGTTGAACTTGTTCAGCACACTGCAGTCTTCTATGGCCAATTCCCTATATATATATATATATATATGGCAGCGGCCAGTGCGACATGAAGGCAGAGGGTGCTAAGAATCCCCGGAGGACCGGACTAGGCTGCCATCTGATGCTGACCTTGGCTACGTATAACGGACGCTCCCTATCTTCTGATTCAAGGCTTCTTGAATTGGAAGAGGAACTACAAAGGATCAAGTGGGACATCGTCGGGCTAAGTGAGGTAAGGAGAAAAGGAGATCTCATTGAACTGAAAAGTGGACATCTCTTCTACTATCGTGGGACAGATACTGGCAGAACTAGTGGTGTTGGATTTATAATAAACAAAAAACTGAAGGATAAAGTTGTAGAAGTTGAAAGTTCCTCTGACAGAGCTGCACGACTCGTTATCCTACTCTCGAAAAGATACCAGGCTCAGATTATTCAAACTTATGCACCCACCACAAGTCATGCTGAAGAAGAAATTGAAGAATTTTATGAGGAAATTCGTCATCTAAATAATAAAGGTAAGCAGCATTTGAAGATAATTATGGGAGATTTCAATGCAAAAATAGGGCAACGGCAACAGAATGAAACTTCAGTAGGTAAATTCGGTCACGGCAACCGAAACCAGCGTGGAAATACTCTCGTAGAGTTTGCAGAGGCAGAAGGGTTTTTCATCTTGAACTCCTTTTTCAAGAAAAAGCCACACAGGAAATGGACATGGAGACATCCAAAGGGGACGACAAGTGAAATTGATTTTATTATGTGTAACAAAAAATTCGTCATAGAAGACTGCAGTGTGCTAAACAAGTTCAACACAGGCAGTGACCATAGATTGGTGAGATGTAAGATGCACCTCAACACTAAACTCGAACGTAGCAAGCTCATAAAACAAACAACATATATTGACATAACCAACCTTAAAAAACACCATAATACCTTCAAATTGGAACTGAAGAACAGATTCTCTGCTTTAGAAGGCCTAACATTGGAAGAAGTGGATATTTCTGAAGTTAACAGAAAAGTAACCAAAGCTCTTATGGAAACAGCAAGAAAATTAGCTGGGTCTAAGAACAAATTGTATGTGAACAAATTATCAGGAAAAACCAAAATGTTGATGCAAAAAAGAAGAGAGATGAGGACAACTAAAGAAGATGTGACTTCCAAAGTGGAATATATAGAGCTATGCAAGACAGTACGAAAAAGTATCACTGAAGACGTAAGGAAATTCAACTGTGAACTAGTAAGGAAAGCAATTGAAAACAACCAAAGCCTAAAGATAGCAAAGGGACATCTCAGTAAGGGAAAAAAACAGATTATGGCACTGAGAAAAGAAGATGGTTCTGTAACAAGAAATAGAGGCGAAATTTTGACAAGAGTGAAAGATTTCTACTCCAAATTATATGAAAGGGATGATACATGTACTCCAGACATCATGAAAGGTACCAGTACCAGAGTTCTTCCAGTCCTTCCAGCAGAAGTTGCACATGCAATCAAGAACATGAAGGGGGAAAAGCTACAGGAAAAGATGGAATTACTGTAGACATCATACAAGAAGCAAGTGGAGAAATCGAAACAGTACTCGCCCAAATTTTCATTCGATGCCTTAATGAAGGGAAAATTCCTGAGGATTGGAACAACGCTACAATGATCTTGCTACATAAAAAAGGTGACATTGAGGATCTCAGGAACTACAGACCTATCAGCCTCCTATCAGTGGTTTATAAAATCTTCACTAAAGTTCTTTCACACCGCTTGAAGGTGACACTGGACATGGCTCAACCGAGAGAACAAGCTGGATTCAGGAGTGGCTACAGCACAATAGATCATATCCACGTACTGAGAGAACTAATTGAAAGAGCGAGGGAATATGAGCTTCCATTGTGCATGGCTTTTATCGATTATGAAAAAGCCTTTGATTCGGTGAAACCATCAGCAGTTGCAATGGCTCTGAAATCCTGCGGTATTGAAGATGCATGCATTAATATTATTAATAACATCTATGAAAATGCAAGTGCAAAGATTCGGCTGTTTGAAAATACAACACACATAAAAATTGGAAAAGGAGTGAGACAAGGTGACACCATATCTCCGAAGCTCTTTAATGCCACATTGGAAAATGTCTTTCAATCACTGAACTGGAAAAACAAAGGGATAAAGATTAATGGAGATTATCTAACCCACCTTCGTTTTGCTGATGACATAGTCATTTTTGCAACTACCCCATCAGAGCTACAGAGTATGATCCAAGAACTTGCTGACAAGAGTAAAGAAGTAGGATTAAAAATGAACTTTCAGAAGACAAAATGATGTTCAATGCTTTTACAAGAAATGAAGATTTATCGATTGATGGAGAAAAGCTGGAGATAACAGACACATGCGTTTATCTTGGACAGCAGATATTAAGTGAGGGTCACATTGGTGAAGAAATTAATCAGCGTACAAAACTTGCCTGGAGAGCTTTTGGAAGAAACAGCATAATTTTCAAGAGCAATATGCCATTATGTCTTAAAAGAAAAGTGTTTGATCAATGCATCCTTCCAGTGCTTACGTATGGTGCAGAGACGTGGACCTTAGCTAAAAGAGACATACAAAGGCTGCAGACAACTCAAAGCAGCATGGAGAGGTGCATGCTTGGTGTAACCAGGAGAGATAAGAAGAGGAACACGTGGATCCGAAAAATGACAAGAGTGGAAGACATCATGATCAGAGTTAAATCCCTGAAATGGCAATGGGCTGGACATACTGCCAGAAGAACAGACCATCGATGGACAGCCGAAATTTTAGATTGGATTCCAAGGGACAGGAAAAGACCCAGAAGAAGACCACATGGAAGATGGGTGGATGAAATTCGAAATTATGCGGGAGTGACATGGAGGAGACTGGCACAAGACAGACCGTTGTGGAGGAAACTTGGGGAGACCTTCGTCCAGCAGTGGATTGATAATGGTTGACAATGATGATGATATATATATATATATATATATATATATATATACTGCAGAGCAAAGCTGAAAACAAAGGAAAAACTTTGAATTTAAAACTAAAGTTGCAAAATAACCTGAAGATCAAAACGTGCAACGCAGCAGTTATGAAAATTCAGAATTCACATTCTATTAAGAAGAGACCTAAGCAAAAATATTTTTGACTCATACCAAGTACAACATAGAAAAAGTTACGTATCTGCCGGTGTGAGTAAAAAGAGAAAAAAATAAAAATAAAATAAAACAACTGAATGTGGAAAGTGTCGAGAATACTGAGCCTTGGCTTTATCAAGGACCAGACGTATATAGCCCTCCCCAACAGGAGTTCCTATGTGTGCCACTAAGCAAATGCTTGACAAAAATTTAACAGAATTGGAAAAGCTTTTAGCTGAACACACAAATGGAGCTATAAGTAATCAAGACCAGAATATAATTGTACCAGATGAATGTAATCATAAAATTGAGTTACTGCACTAAACATTTAAAAAGGAATAATGGTCTTGAACCTGAAATATGAGCAGTATAGACTATATATATGAACATAGTGTACACATCAGATAGACAGATAAATAGATACTGACTAGATGAAAGCGCATCAACAATGACTGGGAAACATGTAGTTCCTAGGATGGAGATAAATATTTGGGTGAAATATTTATCTACACCGATGTAGAGTAATTTTTTAATAACTAGGTTTTTCTTTTTGTGTGTGAATTTAAAATAATGCAGTTCGGAATGGTAAAATGTTATTGTAGTTTATGTGTAGAAGCATTAACAGCATTTTTTCTTTTACATTCCTTCTACAGATATAAATAAAAGAATACTTGGTTATATTCTGCAAAAAGAAATTTACTTCTATTCTGAAAATTATATTGTTTAAGGAAAAAGAAAATTCCCAAATCATATTTTTTCAGCATACATATGAAATAATAATAACACACTGTTAGCTACTGTATTAGAACTTTCAACTTTTATACTTAAATGAGAAATGAAACTGGTTTGACAATCTAAAATAATCATTTTAGGTTTGCAAGGGGAATCATAAAATTAAATTTCATACAATAGGATTCTAAATAAAAAAATCTGTATGCCATTTATGAATGACAAAGTATAAGCAAAATGCCATACGTAACGTTTTCCAGTTTCTAAACAGTAGCTGAAAAGATTTTAATTGTGTGATTGAACAAGTTCTGGAGTTCTTATGTGTGCCACTAAGCAAATGCTTGACAAAAATTTAACAGAATTGGAAAAGCTTTTAGCTGAACACACAAATGAAGCTATAAGTAATGATCAGGACCAGAATATGATTCTACCAGATGAACGTAATCATAAAATTAAGTTACTTCACTAAACATTTAAAAAGGAATAATGGTCTTGAACCTGAAATATGAGCAGTTTTATCAGGCAATTTGCTATTTTAGCTGTCCAACAAAGCAAATATACAGAATTGGTGTGAACTCTTTAATTTTGTGGAGGGATTTAAAGATACATGGTATTATTGTGTATATTGCACTTTGCAAAGTTTTTGAAATATTTCAGTAAATTAAAAGAAAGGTTTGTGGGAATGTGCTATGGCATATGAATACTGAAATTTATTGAATTTTGAAAATACAAAAAAATTTTCAAACTTGTGTTGTACATACTGAGATATCACTAAGGTGTTCTCTGAGGTTTAGAGATTGGCTCGTCAAAGTAAGGTAATCTCTAAAATCAAATTTACTGACACTCTTAGATTTTATGTGCGATTGATGTTTCAAATGTCTGCATTCACAGTAGTGTTTGTACACAACTCAAGTTTCACTGGCTTCCATCACGTGTCTCACACAGTATCTGTTGTGCTTATGTTCATTATCTTTCTCTCATGCAGACAGTCCTGAATCTGGTCCTCCCGCCATTCCCCCCCCTTCCTCTACCTCTTTTTCTTTCAACATGGCCAAATCACCACAAAATATTTATCTCCACCCTACTAACAGCATTTTGCTTCACATTACACAAATACAGTATATTTTTGTTTCTCATGTGATCAAAAAATACCTTGCCACAAGTTGTCATAAGTAGTGCATCTGTTCAGCACACAGACAACTGTGTCTCTTCTGCAGTATCCAGGTTTCACTACTGTTCCGAGTGCATCAGCTATTTGTGAACAAAATTTAACCTTGATGAAAACACAAATATTTGATAGAAAAACCAATATATTTGCATAAAATTTGGTGCACATGTTTTTACATACACATAGCAAAAGGTTATTCAGTAAAACTGCCTTCAGCCTCGATGTGTCTTCTGAAAGGACTACATGAGTTTATCAGGTGATCCTTATTTATGTTTGCCATAGTGTTGTCCCTGATAGCAGCCTTCAACTAGTCCTTGGTATTGTGGCTATACTTGGACTCCCTCTAAACGACGCCCCAGACGTAGTAGTCCAGAGAGTTTAAATCAGGTGAGCTATGAGACCAAATGTTAGGAATAACATAATTGTGGAAATTTTGGGCCAGCCACTCCTGGGTTATGCGGGCTCTGTGAGTGGGAGCAGAGTCTTGCTGGAGCATGTACGGTTGTGTTTGTCTTACGACACTGGCTCTCTCCCTTCCCTGGAACCAGTGGCCCTAAATTAGGGACGG
Organism: Macrothele yani; assembly: GCA_039090855.1. NCBI lineage: Eukaryota > Metazoa > Arthropoda > Arachnida > Araneae > Macrothelidae > Macrothele > Macrothele yani. The sequence goes on along the minus strand of CM077005.1, from coordinate 95,961,418 downwards.
CGACTGCTTATAGCCCATTGAGTTGCTCATGGTAGTCGTTAAATCTCCAATAATAATAAATAAAAAAAAAAACATGTACGGCCTTCCCGAGCCACTCCCTCAATCCAGGACTTGGCAACCATGCCCAGCGTCTTAATGTAGGCGGCCACATTGACCCTAAGACCTTGCAGGAAGAAGTGGGTGGCATAACATGGCCCTTATTGCTTGCGACTCTCAAGACCATCACAGATGACAGAAATTTGCTGTGCATAACAGTGGGGACCTCAGTGGAGCTGGAGCAGAGCCATCTGTTATTCCTTCCTCACGTTCACTTTTTGATCTCAGTCAAAGTTCTCATCTGAGAACAACTAGAGCATATTTCGCTCCTCGGCGTGCTTGAGTTTGTTCAGCAAGCATTTCGACAGGATCACATGGTTCTCTCGGGTTCTGTCGGACATGAACTGCCCTCTTCTCATAACATAGGATTTGTACCTGATGCCTTCGGGCACCACACGTCTGATTTTTGACTCCGACAGATGGTGCTGATCGGCAATGGCCCTCATCAACTTGCTGGGATTATCGTTAACAATGCCCTGGGCTTGCTGGACAAACTCGCCTTTTCTGACAACGTCCAACCGTTAAAAATGTTTTTTTCTTTTGGCCACTGACGACACATTTCTGTCAGAGGCCAGGAGCTCTTTTCTGATCTTGAACACGCGGGATTGGGCAACATTTAAGGAGGTTGCAATCTCCGAATCTCCGTGGTTGGCAGCTAAGGTGATGAGAATGGCATGCCTTTTCATTTTCTGCATTATATTTGAAGCTTCCATATTGGGACTGCAAAAGAAAGAAAAATTTTAGTTACTTTGTGGATCACTTATGGCCTCTACAAAGTGTGTTCTCAAATAGCTGACACACCCAGTACATCAGAGTAGAAACAGTTGCACTTTCCATATTTTTATGTCATCCCACCATTCCTGTGAAATCCTCCTAAGTAGCTCTGATTTGTAATCCTCCTGAAGTTGCTCTGACATTTTTATTTTTGCTGATTTCATCATCTAATCTATTTTTTCTTTCAAAGAGGTTTCTTAAATGTGCTAACTCATCCACCAGGTCTAACTCTGCACCATTTATAGGCTGATCTTTCAGTTGCTCACTCAAAAACCATAACTTTGGCTTTTCCCTTAATTTTTCCTCAGTTTGACAAACTTAGGGCAACCCACTCTACAATTCACATTTCACCAACAGGACTATGTCATCAGCATGCAGTAACCTGCACAGACTGTAATTACCAAGACATGAATCACTATTGTCTGTTCTTCCATAATGCATGCATACATTCGTAAATGTATTGAACAGTCATGGTACCATTGCACAAGTCTGACACCTGAACCAATGGAAAACTGCTTTGATGCTTCTACAGAAGCACCCTGTTTATTTGTTCATAAGCTTTCTAAAAATATTAGAAACATTTTTTTACCAACAAACAGATATGCTTTAATTATCATATGTATGACAAAAAATTTGTTAATGCATTCTTCCAAGTACCATATGCAGGGTGCGTATTGGTGCTTGAAGATTTCGAAAACCGTGATTGTTTTCAAAACCTGGAATATCCTAAAATAATGATGGCTTATCTTAAACAGTCTAGAAAAAACTTGAAATTTAAAAATAAGTGCTTAAAAATCATTAAATTATTTTTTCAAAATGAGTGTTTTTAATTCTATCTTTTCACCTTTGTTCAGTTATCAGAATCCCCTTGTGGAATTTCATTTTGATTTAAAGAAAATTGGCTAACAGGATTTAACATAAAAAATCAAAATTTTCAGAGCTTTCGCACATTAACCAGATGAGTTTTTCAAAGAAAGTAGATAGCAAACTGAATAATAGAATGCTTCAACAATTTGGATGCAATGACTTAACTGGTCAATAGATGAGAATCTAGGAAATGAGGCGTTATGTTGGTTGGGCATGCAGTACCTTGGAAGGAAAAACAGTATTATCTGAAGAACTAGTTCCAAATTCGTGCCAATTTTAGAGAGACGCTATCATTGCAAGCCTCACTGTTGGTAATGATCTGTATGGTTTCACGAATGGCAGTAGATTTAGACATGGAGTAGGAAGCTTATTTCTTTTTATCACCCCACACATGATCAGCAGGCTTGACTTCTCTGGATAGGTTACTTTTCCATCCCTTGTCTCTTTTATGTTAATTGATTATTGGAAAATTAAAGGAACTATCCGGGAAAATAAAGTATATAGACAGATCCATGACCCCCCCCCCTATTTGCGTTACTTTTGTATGTTTTATGTTAATAGTTACAATCAAAATTACTTTCAAAAATATGATCATAAGACTAGATAATTTTCATCCTTGATTTTTTTGCAAATGTCCTTGTCCTTGAAAGTCCTAGGTAAGTCCTTGAATTCTTTTTCTCCTCTAAAGATTATGAACCTTGTTATCAATGATGACCACCCTTCACTGGCACATTCAGCAGGCCTATACCTTGATAGTTCTTAAAAATTTGAAAAAACGTGTTTGAGTTACACGAGGAATTTAATAAAGAAGCTTTCAACTAATAAGTCTTTTTTAACCGTTTCACCAGTAGACATTCAGATTTATATAAACTCCTACAAGATTGAGTGAGTCACAGGCAAAAAATGTGGGCTTCTAAGGGGTTCACTTTTATTACCTCTTGCTGAACTACATTTGCACTGCAATGGTGGCACAGTGGTCTAAGTGTTGGCTTTTAATAATTCGTCTGAGAAGGGTTCAGGTTTGAATCCTAGTGAGGCACGAATGTTGTGTTTCTCTTACGACACTGGCTCTCTCCCTTCCCTGGAACTAGTGCGTGGTCTTAAATTAGGGACAGGTGACTGCTTATAGCCCATTGAGTTGCTCACAGTGATCACTAAACTTTCAGTCAAAAAAATAAATAAAATAATATATATTATATGTAGAGTAAAACCGTCAACTTCAGAAATCCAGCACTTTTCTGATTTTATTTTCGTGAGAACATTGTAAGAACATCCAAAATTTCACCAATAGCCATGGAAATCTCTCGATGTACCATTTCAGCAACACATCGCGAGATTATCTAATCTCAGCGTGTGAATTGCCGATAGCTGCCTACGTGTAACCTTGGGAGGTTTCTCAAATTTGTCTCTCATTGGGCCGCGCTGAAGTGACGTGAACCAATGAGTGAATCAGCATGTACATTTGAAATAAGTGTCGAATGTGTGATGATGAGCTGTGCTTGGTGGTGGCAGTATGTGGATTTGATTGTGTAATGACATCTACATTGGTCTTTATATGTATAGCGGAAATTGCCTTTGCGGTGTATCGTAGTTTCGTCAGTTGAAAAACTGTGACATCAATGTAAAATTCACATCAGGTATTCACGATGTATCGATAAATCACCCAACCCTAGCTCTGGCTTTTTTCAAGTTTTTGCCTAACCATTTGCCAAATTCAATTTTTTTCAACAGTTTTTTATAATAAATAGTACAAAAAGGTAATCGTCAATATTTTCGCCAAAACCTTTTTTCCATTACCAAAACGATTTTTTTTTCACAAATTGCAAAGAATGTGATTGGCAGCATGGCCCCTGCATATTTATAAGGCATAGATGTGCAAATTTTCATTAAAGTGACCTGTAACATGTAAGTACATGCTTTACGTAACACCCGTTATGCAATTTTTAGATAGCTTCATAAATCCGGCACTCGTCCAGTCCCGTTGATGCTGGATTTTCAAGGTTTTACTGTATATATATATTTGCACACATTGGTAACAAGCAGAAAACGATGAATAGAAAATAAAATTTGCTCCTTCAGATATTGAAGCAAAAAGTACCACTCCAATAGTTGTTAAACTTTTTCTGCCATACAAGAATTATTGAGCAAAATTATAATGCCTTCACTGTTGCTCCTTACTCAAAAGTTATGTACTTTTCATAGGTATTGCTCCTGCACTTTAATGTTAGTAGCCTCTTACAAACTAAAGTGCTATTTTCTTTTTACTCTTTCTGCCTTAAAAAAGAAAAATAAGAGGAGAAGGTAGTTAGGTTTAAATACTGCACTGTACAGCTAAGTTTTGCTCTTTCCTAATCTCCTTGGTTTAAGTAGGTGTTACGGTTTATAAAAAACTTTCCCTGTTTTGTTGCTTCTAAGTCCATACTGAGTTACTCTTTAAGCAGATGATATATTCACCAACTTTATCTTTAAATGGAAATTTAGAGCATTTTATCCCCTCCACATTTCTGTATACTTTTGGCATCCAGCTATATGATTCAGAAGTATTGCTACACCTATCTTAGTCTGTATCAGTAAGTGCAGTTAACAGAATTTTATTCATGAAAAATATCAACCAGTTAAGGTTGATCCACCTGAAAATTCTGTTTCCAGTGATAAAAGCTTCTACAGACATTTTCTTCACAATTAATGTATTCCCAAGGATGAAAATTTACACAACGATAAAAAGAACTATTTTGTAGTCTAATATACTTTATATTTTTTAAAACTTAACCATAATATTAAAAAATGCATTGTTGAAAGCTGCTGATAGATTGTGCCACTTGTACAGATTGCTTACTGATTGTAAACATAGAGCATTTCTTTTTTGCAATAATTTTATTAATTTTCAGGTTGGAATCAACACCTTCTCTTGAGTCTAAACATACAATAGTCTGGAATGTGTAGAATGATTTGAATCACTTATATTATATTTTCTGACAATTTAGCTGAAAACAGAATTGTAGATACTGCTGATTTTTAATTCCCAAAATTAGCCGGCAGACATACTCTGTGACATTTTCAGCTAAACTATTATCAGAAAATTTAATCTAAGTGGCTCAAATCATTCTAAACATTCCAGACTATCATATGGTTAGACTCTGTTGATTCCAACCCAAAAATCAATAACATATTTGAAAGGAAAAACAATGCTATATGATTAGAATTAGTAAGCAATCTGTACAGATAGTGCCATTTATTAGCAGTTCTTAACACTACCAAAGGAAAATTTATTGATTTTTAATATAATTATGGTTAAGTTTTAGAAAATGTTAAGTATACTAGACTATAATATATAGTTTATTGTATGTGCAAATTTTCATTTTTGGGAATACATTTATTGTGAAAAAATGTATACAAAAGTTTTTAACTTTGGAAACATAGGGTACAGTTTTTAGGTGGGCCCCCTTATACTTGATATGTATTTTTAATTTTAAGTACTTGGTTACACATATCTCTAGGGCATGGCCTTAAGCATGTGTAAATGAAATAAAAACAAACAAACTTGTAATTTTAGATTGCACTAATTTGTAATGTAAGACAAACACACATGAATACTTTGTTTAGAATACATGAATACTTTGCTGCCTTATGCCTACTTCGATGTTTGTATTAATTTTTGTATTCCAATTTCATCATAAAAACTAAGTTAAGAAATTCTATATAATTTCAAATTTTAAGTATGTGGGGAACCCTCTTACCTTTGAAATACTAGGTAGTAAATCTGAATAGGATTTTGTTTTATATTCAGTACCCCCTATTACACAATGTTTAGTTATAAGCATCACTCTTTTCAAAGCAGTTTGTCCACTAGTTGATTTATCATTATTGCTTAGTGAAATACTCATTAATTTTTGTTTGTTTAATATTTTTATTCAGTGAAAAAAGAGAACTGTGAACATTGTTTTGTAAATTTTCAGTTGCATCATCTATTTCATGGCTGAAAAGAAAATTTAAGAAATGCTGTCTCAGTTATCTCAAAGTTTTTAACATACCTGGTTACGTATAATAAAATCATAAACTGTGTATTTTTGATAAAGTGAAATTCAAAATGTAATGTATGGTTGCAAAAGCACATAAATGAATTGCATATAACCGAATTGAAAAAAAGCGAGAGAAACTGTTGTGAAACATCAGGACTAGCACAGAATTACGTATAAAAGTGGAAAATATATAACCAAAGTTCCACTGTATTTAGTTTGTCTCTGTTGCTAACTTTTGTACCCACATTTCCCTTTATAGAAATCATGACAATTTTTGTTATTTGATGTAGAATTGTTATTTCTCATTGGTATGGTATCTTAATTTTTGCATGTCCTGTATGTGTTACTTCAAAGCTGTTAACTTTCTTTCTCCTAGCCAAATCATGTGAGAAAGTATTTATTGTTTAACAGGAAATGTATGGAACTGATTTTTCCCCCTTTCTTTTCTTCCTTCAGATTCACCAGTTTGCTATAAGTGCAGTTTGCTGGCTCCCATTTATGAAAAACTAGGTAAAATGTTTAAGAATAATCCAGAAGTGGTTTTTGCTAAAATGGATGCTACAACTAATGAACTGGGTCATACAAAGATTTTCAGCTTTCCAACAATTAGACTCTATTTGAAAAATTCAAATGAAGTGAGTTGGTTCACATTATTTGAATACTATTTTGTTTTTATCATTTAATTTTAACTTTATAAACATAATTATTGTGAAATGATGCTAATTATTTCTTCTGTATTTCAGTTTGAAAATTGCATGAACTGTAATCCATAGACAATGAATTTTTTTAAATCATAAAAACTTAGTGCACACATACAGTACATGTCAGTTACACAGACTCATTGTTGGGAAAGAAATGCATATTGAATGCAAAAATATGGCACCTTTCTTGCAGTAATGGTATTTATATTGCCTTTCTCACATATTTGTGAAGAATAAATTCTTCAGGGGGTTCATTTCCCATGGATATCTAAGCTGTTCATATCAAGAATGCAGAATATACACTGAGAGGATTCCTGGGCAATGCAATGCTGTCACCCCTTTCACTAGTGAATGAACCCACTGCTTGGCAGGTATAAGATAGATAGCAATTCGATGTTAGTATGGATAAATGGTTTGAGTTTGAAAGATGTCACAGAAGTGGTACAGTAATTCCTGTATTTCCATTCAACAGCATCAAGAGTGTATCAGACATGTGCCATTTCTGGAATAACATTGCATCGTGGGCAACTCTGTGGGTGAAGAGAGGTGATGAATGAACATGGCCGTAGACATTTGTTGCGCATAATGCAACCAAATGGAGAGAAAGAGTGGGAAAAACACTACCGACTTCAATGAGGGATGTTCCAGAAAAGTCGCCACCAAGACCATCAGGCAATGATTAGCCACAAAAGGTTACAGAACTGTTGACCCATAAGCATCCTATTTCTAATGCCATGTCACTGTACTGTACACCTCAACTGGTCGAAAAAACATTAGCACTGAACTTCTGATGATTGGAGACTGTTGTCCTTCTGTGATGAGTCCTGTTTCTAGTAAATTTGTGCATAGAAGAGGGTGCAGATGTGGTAGAAATAGCATGAAGTGATGGACCCATCACGTCAACAAGAAACTGTTCAGGCTGATGGGGGCTTGCTTGTGGTCTGGGGCGTGTTCAACTGGCACACATTTTTGGCATCCCTGTTACTCTACAGATCATTGATTGGCACCCTAATGTTATTGGACTTGTTTTTACCTTTCATTGATTACCTCAGGTCTTCAACACAACCTTATGCTGAGTCTACAATTTGTCCTGGTTCTGAAATTTCACTATAAATGGTCGAAGTTCTTGATTTGTCCTGATCCCCAAGTTTTGCTGTAAAGTATGCATAGAAAGTTTTGCTGTAAAGTATGTTACGGAACTCATTCTTGAAACTACAGATTCTATGATTTTTCATTTTGTATATATTTTTTTATATTTTGATATTATTTTATGATAAATATGAGATTCTAGGCGAATTCGCAAAATTCCACTTTTTTTTTTTTTGATCATGTCAAAATTGATGCAAAACTGCAGAGATTTTTTGGAGGTGGGTGTGATTTTCCATCTGGGAAACAGTGTTTCATGTTTCAAAACTTTCGAAAACAGTAGTTAAATGGAGTAAAAAAATTCGTCGTTGCAATTTTTTTCCCCCAATGTTGCCTTTGTGTCCAGTATTGTTAAATATCATTTTATTGCACAATTTTTTTATTTCAGTTTGGAACTGTAGGCGACAATTTACCAAAACAGAAATTAAAAGCCACCGCAAAAATTTCCCTGTAATCTTCAGGCATAAAATTCTTCCCACGAATTTAAGGAATTGTGCTATTTTTGTTACTATTTTGGTCATTCACGAGATCAATGCACAAGTGAATAGAAATTGGGGGTGAAAGTATGACGTGGGAATGTTCTTCAGAGGACGGAATTCCATCTTTACGAAACTTTTGAAAACAAAAGGTTGACTGAGTTCTGATTTTTTCCGTAATCGTAATTTCTTTTGTTTGCCTCTGTCCATTATCTGTATTATTGTTAAATAACATTTTACTGTATAAATATTTGTATTTCAGCTTGAAAATAGGGGGAATTTTCCCAAACCGGAAGTTTGACAGAGCAAAGATTTCTCCTGTAATTGCACCCCACCCTCCACCTCGCAAAGTTCCCGTTTTTCTGCATTGTTAAATATCCTCCGTCCTATAACTTTTTGCATTTAAGCCTTGATAAGGGAGGAGGAAAATTCCCGAAAACAGAAGTGTGACGAAGTTGGAAAATAAAAAAAAATGATGCCTGGTGTTCAAAAGTATTAATAATTCTCAAAGTTAACCATTTATCTAAATTAGTTGAAGCATTGATATCATTTGTGATCCTCAGGCTGAAATTTCTTTCAGCATGATGGATGAAATCATTGCTATCACGGGGCATAAAAAGGAAAGAAAGAAAATCAATAATAAAGAAATAGGGAAAGAATCATCATCTGATTGATTTTAGAATGATGAGAATTGCATCTGATTGATTTTTACTGGTGGAAGTTTCGAACTTAAATCTCGCAATGTTACCTATCGTGCCCTCACCAGGGGAATCAACTTTGTATTTTGCACTGTTAAATTTGTTTCATTAGTGTCCGTGTTTGTTGTAACGTTTTGTTGTGGTGCATATTTCTTTTTCACAAAGAGACAAATCATTTTGTAAAAAAAGCATCTATGTATGCCACACAATAATATTAGCTACTACTGACAAGGCTCTGTTCTCTGGTAGAGGTTAGCTCCTCAAAGAAAGACCATCTGACAAATAAACATTTAACAGGTAATACAAACCACTAGATAGATTTTTAACTGATTATTTACTTACTGTTGCCATATCAAACTTCTCAATTTAGCACATGGAAATGAACTAGATATAGGCAATAAATCTTAAACAATAAAACTGTTGTTCACATGTGTGATTAATCATTGCCCATAGCTAGATGCTCTGTAAAGCTAAAGTACCCAGGCCAGCCAGGCTATTCTTTAAAAAGTGGTGTAAGATTTCATGGACTTTAACATAACTTCTCACTTTTTAAAAGAAGAGAACAGTTCTGACATTTTCACATAGTTTGTAATGCATAATTTCATAGTGAAGCATTGAATTATTTTAATAACTGTTTAATTTATTTTTAATTGGATGAGGAAAACAAACTGGGAGAAAATTTTAAAATATATGTATAGTTTTTCCAGGCAAATCTTTCATGGTCCAGTTGCATTTTTTTTTTTTTTTTTTTATTGTTATTGTTATTTCCTGTCTTGATGGATCATTGTAGTCAAGGATTTGAGCCCTTGTAATTCACTGTTGCCACAGCATCTGTTCTGATCCTTGTTTTGACTCAAATTTGGTTTCCTTCCCGAACCACTTATATTGTTTCCAGATGTCATTTTCTTAGTATTTGCGTACACATTGTTTTTTTTTTTTTATATGTCTTAAAAATTTTCCACAACTGTGACATAGTAGTTTCATCAATGGAAGTGATAATGATGTGTTGTTGGCTACATCCATATTTGAAAGGTGTAGACTTCCCTCATTGTTCATGTGTATAGCTATTTTTAGGGTGGATGATCTGTGTTTGGTAAGGTCATTATTAAAAAAGTACGGAATCTTACATCAGAAAAAGTGTTGGATGTTCAGAGTAGTTTTATGCCTGGTAAAGGCTGCGCTAACCAAATTTTTGCATTACGCACGATGATTGAAAGTATCATCTGGCTGTTGGTAAGAAAGTTTTTGCTGCCTTTATACATTTAAAGAAAGCTTACGACTGTGTAAATAGGACACTTTTGTGGAAAGTATTGAATGAATATGTGTTACTGGGGATCTACTTAATAGTGTAAAAGCCATGTATGCTAGCAGTAGAGCTCAGTGATGCGATTGTTGCCCCAATTTTGCCAAACTGCGCCAAATCATTTCGCCTGTTGCAATTTGCGCCAAAAGGTACAATTTGGCAAAATTCTAGGCCACACTGCGTCAATCGTCAAATTTCTGAGAGAAACACGTTTTCTGGTTGCCGTTCCATTAATGGAAGATAGCCCAAACTTCGTCATCGAATCACTGGAGATTGCTGGAATTTTTCAGCCTATCACTGTGGGTGGTGGTAAAAGTGAGCCCTTATCGGCTGAGAGCAATGGAATCTTTCCTCCCGTAGAGCATATTGAACTCAAGACGAGATGCAGCACGCAGGTACATACCGTTGCTGTATGCAGTAATTGCACGTGCTTGGAATCTTATTGCCAATGTTCTTTCAAGTGTAGATGTTTCGTCATCGTTAAGAAATACAGGCTTTTGTTTCTATATATTTATTATTTATACTGCTGTGTTTATAAAGATATCGATTTGGGAATACTATTTAACAAGGTTGTTGCGCTACCGGGAAAACATGGAAACGATGAAAATCATAAAATTTTCTCTCGTTTAGAACTTTTCGCGTCATTTCATGAATCAATAAAAACGGCAGAGAAACAACAGAAACTTTACTCGTCGGCATTACTGCCTACTCGTTAGCATTATTATTACAGTATTTTTCAGCATATAGCAGGCACTTTTTTTCCTAAAATTTAGGGCTGAAATTCTACCTGCATGTTATACGCGTATAGTTCTTTTTTTTTTTTTTTTTTTAATTTAAACTTAGGTAAAATTAGTACTGCTGCAGAGGGAGACACATCCCGACGTTGTGCTCAATAATAAAAGCCGTGTTAACGTTTCCGAACGTATTACACGGACACCTTCCATCGTGGAAAGAAACGAAGATGCAAGAGTTTGACTAGATGCCTATACTTTAGCTGCCTGCATTCGCTACTTGTTTCAGTTTCTTAAAACTATCCCTAACTGACTCACTCTCATCCATGCCTTGTTTCAAAATCATATCGCGAATTTCGCCATCACTGAGTTTATTGATTACAGGTGCATTGCTGTCAATGTTCTTCACTTCTTCTATCTAGAACCCTCCTACCCCACGGTAAACAGTAACAAATGAGGCACTATGCTCGCATTTGCCTCCTTTATCTAAAAGGTGGCAAATGTTTTACTTCCTTTTTCTGGAAGTAAAACATTTCGATTCTAAAAGCAAATTCTTCCCCGCTTCCAACCCTGTCTACCCGCCCTCCCAAAATCACATCTGCTGTTCACTGTTTCATAGGAATAAAAATGTGAAAATTTAAGAAAATTGTGCGAATTTTTTTACAGACACTTTAATTTGCTAAGAAAAACAGATTCCCCAAATTTCGTCGAAATCCACCGATAACTTTTAAAGTTACACCTAATTTTTTTATTAAGAAATCTGTATCCTTCTACCATAATAAAAAAATTCAGACTTAATTTTAAAAGTTATCAACACATTTTGGCGAAATTTGGGATATCTTCTTTTTTCAGCAAATCACAATATCTGCAAAAAAATTGCATAAGTTGTATAACTTTTCTGGAAAATAAGTATTCACATTTTAATTTCCAATAAAGGAGGTCCACAAGCTTCTGCTACTAGGAGTTAGCGATTGCCCGGAATGCACCAGCCCAAGGTGTGGGAATAGTAGGTGGGGTGCGGAGACGCAGACGTTGCCAGGCACCAGTTACATGTTTTCTTATTTTAAACGGAAATCTGCAATTCTGATGTGTTAAAGAAAAAAAAAAAAAAAGATGAAAACTTTCACCCATGCTGCAACTGTACAATCATACTACAGTACCCTCAAAACTTCCTGGAAATAATACTTTTCTTTTGTTTTTATGCTGCTATCTCCTGTTGTGTTAAAGGATCGTAAACCATATGGAAAATAACTTAAGATTTTGAATAGTGTTCTTAAATTTGTGAATAAAGTTAAATAAAAAAAATGCTTTTTAAATATTTGCATTCGAATTTAAAGGCCATGAAAAGGTGAGTTATATCTAAATATTTGTAATCTTTCCTGCATTACAATGTGACAGTTACAGGGGTGAAATCAAAATTTGTCATGATTGACTAATGGAGGGGGACATGTTAAAGTTTCTTTTGTATAATGTTAATAAACTTTTGCTATTAGATAATGCAATTTGCTAGTAAAAAAAAAGGCCACTAGCAATTTTTGCTACTGCTAAAAAAAAAGAAAAAAAAATCAGGGCCGGCTGAAAAATAAGCAGTTACATTACTCGCCAGTATTTTTTTTTTTTTTTTTATTTTTTTTTTTTGGTTGTCGTTCGTTAGCTTTGCTCTCAGCCACAGAAAAATGTCCGGATTTTAGGTCATTCCGGATTTCGGACTTTGTAGTGTATAAATATCAATACACTTGTGTGTTGAGTTATCTAAAAAAGTTCAGAGCTCCCAAGTCATTTATTTAAAATTAAAGTTTTTTTTTTTACTCAAACTTTCTTCTTAAAATTAGGGTGCGTGTTATATGCCGATAAATACGGTATTTATTAAATTCTTCTAGCTGCATGTTCATTACAAAATATAAAGCTGGGGCGCACCACAGTATCCAATCCTTTTACATTGTTTTCACGGATTATTATTTTATAACAATCAGGATTTTTTTAAATCCCCAATGTACCTACAAATAAATTTGGTATTTATTTTTCCGGAGTACAATAATTTCGTGAAGGTAATACGCGGCTTATACGCATTTAAATGTCAATTTATTTTTGCTATGCAATGTTTCAACATAATTACTTGTTACTTTTAGGGGGGGGGGGGTACTAAATAAATTGACCCAGCACCGCGACCTAAGGTCTATTGTGTGCATCTCCCCAGCCCTAATCTCGAAAGAGACCAGATGCACGAGCAAAAGCAAGAATGCTCTTGACTGGTACTAAAGAGAGATCACTTGGTCTCAAGTTGTGAGTACCAAAGTTTTCAAGCCTGAGTGCTGCAAAAAAGTCACAGTCTCAAAGAAAATGCAAGGAAGTCTCCTCTTTCAGATGGCATCCTCTACAAAGTGGATCCTCTTTCACCCCAATCAAATTAAGGTGCCTGTTAAGACGACAGTCTCCTGTAAGTAGACCAACATTTAGTCCAATATCCTTTTTTGGCAGTTTAAGGAGTTCCTTAGCCCTATGAGGCAAGGGTCCTTGATTAAGTTCCTTTGCCTGCTTCTGACCCCTGGTAGCATGCCAGAGGTCAAGCTGCTTAGTCCTCAGCAGCCTTTTAGTTAGTCCTTTGGCCACACCAGAGGCGAGCCCTAATGCAGGCTCTGGACCATAAAAAGCCTGCTCTGCCCCCTCTTTAGCAAGAAGGTCAGCTTTCTCATTACCTTCAAAACCCCTATGTCTTGGAACCCAGAACAGTTGCACTTTGTTCCAGTTTGTCAGTTCAGTTAGGGTCTGGAGGCAGTTCCAAACAATTTTGGATGAAATGCGGCACTGACAAAGTGCCAGTAAAGCTGCCTAGCTGTCTGAACAAATCTGGATACGCACATTGTGATACCCTTTGATCAGACATTCTGAGGCGCATGCTAGAATAGCATACACCTCAGCTTGGAACACGGTAGCATGCCTTCCAAGGCTTTGGCATGAACCATAACCTCTGGATAGGCAATATTCCCCTGCTCCAACTCCTACGTTTGTCCTGGAGCCATCAGTAAACCAAAAAGTTTCACCGCTGCACCCAGGGACAAAGGACATTTCCCATTTACTGCGACTGGGAAAGTTCACACTGAATGCTTTATCAAAATGATATTTTACTAGCATATTGTCGGTTCCCATTTGAAAGATGGGCTCCTTACAAAAATACTCCTGAATAGGCTTGGTATGGCTGCCAACCCACAACGAGGGTCTCCACATGCCATTGCAGCATAATCTATATGCCCCCATAATGGCCTCGCCCTCAATATGAAGGTGAAGTGGCAGAATATCAAGAAGCAACTCCAATGCAGCTGTTGGAGTAGTTCTCATTGCTCCTGATATACCTATGCAGGCCAGCCTTTGTAACTTGTTAAGTTCAGCCTGCACTGTGCAGAGGTTAACTCTGCGCCACCACACCGTTGAGCCATAAGTGACCATAGTATATATCCAGTGAGCCGCCCCGGTGGCGCAGTGGTCTAAGCGATGGCCTCTGATCATTCGTCCGAAAGGGGTCCGGGTTCGAATCCCGGTGAGGCATGGATGTTGTGTTTGTCTTACGGCACTGGCTCTCTCCCTTCCTTGGAACCAGTGACCCTAAATTAGGGACGGGCGACTGCTTATAGCCCATTGAGTTGCTCACAGTGGTCGTTAAACCTCCAATCAAAAAAAAAAAATATATATATATATATATATATGTCATCATCATCATTGTCAACCATTATCAATCCACTGCTGGACGAAGGTCTCCCCAAGTTTCCTCCACAACGGTCTGTCTTGTGCCAGTCTCCTCCATGTCACTCCCGCATACTTTCGAATTTCATCCACCCATCTTCCATGTGGTCTTCTTCTGGGTCTTTTCCTGTCCCTTGGAATCCAATCTAAAATTTCGGCTGTCCATCGATGGTCTGTTCTCCTGGCAGTATGTCCAGCCCATTGCCATTTCAGGGATTTAACTCTGATCATGATGTCTTCCACTCTTGTCATTTTTCGGATCCACGAGTTCCTCTTCTTATCTCTCCTGGTTACACCAAGCATGCACCTCTCCATGCTGCTTTGAGTTGTCTGCAGCCTTTGTATGTCTCTTTTAGTTAAGGTCCACGTCTCTGCACCATACGTAAGCACTGGAAGGATGCATTGATCAAACACTTTTCTTTTAAGACATAATGGCATATTGCTCTTGAAAATTATGCTGTTTCTTCCAAAAGCTCTCCAGGCAAGTTTTGTACGCCGATTAATTTCTTCACCAATGTGACCGTCACTTGATATCTGCTGTCCAAGATAAACGTATGTGTCTGTTATCTCCAGCTTTTCTCCATCAATCGATAAATCTTCATTTTTTGTAAAAGCATTGTACATCACTTTGTCTTCTGAAAGTTCATTTTTAATCCCACTTCTTTACTCTTGTCAGCAAGTTCCTGGATCATACTCTGTAGCTCTGATGGGGGTAGTTGCAAAAATGATTATGTCATCAGCAAAATGAAGGTGGGTTAGATAATCTCCATTAATCTTTATCCCTTTGTTTTCCCAGTTCAGTGATTGAAAGACATTTTCCAATGTGGCATTAAAGAGCTTCGGAGATATGGTGTCACCTTGTCTCACTCCTTTTCCAATTTTTATGTGTGTTGTATTTTCAAACAGTCGAATCTTTGCATTTTCATAGATGTTATTAATAATATTAATGTATGCATGTTCAATACCGCAGGATTTCAGAGCCATTGCAACTGCTGATGGTTTCACCGAATCAAAGGCTTTTTCATAATCGATAAAAGCCATGCACAATGGAAGTTCATATTCCCTGGCTCTTTCAATTAGTTCTCTCAGTACGTGGATATGATCTATTGTGCTGTAGCCACTCCTGAATCCAGCTTGTTCTCTCGGTTGAGCCATGTCCAGTGTCACCTTCAAGCGGTGTGAAAGAACTTTAGTGAAGTTTTATAAACCACTGATAGGAGGCTGATAGGTCTGTAGTTCCTGAGATCCTCAATGTCACCTTTTTTATGTAACAAGATCATTGTAGCGTTGTTCCAATCCTCAGGAATTTTCCCTTCATTAAGGCATAGTGTGAAAATTTGGGCGAGTACTGTTTCGATTTCTCCACTTGCTTCTTGTATGATGTCTACAGTAATTCCATCTTCTCCTGGAGCTTTTCCCCGCTTCATGTTCTTGATTGCATGTGCAACTTCTGCTGGAAGGACTGGAAGAACTCTGGTACTGGTACCTTTCATGATGTCTGGAGTACATGTATCATCCCTTTCATATAATTTGGAGTAGAAATCTTTCACTCTTGTCAAAATTTCGCCTCTATTTCTTGTTACAGAACCATCTTCTTTTCTCAGTGCCATAATCTGTTTTTTCCCCTTACTGAGATGTCCCTTTGCTATCTTTAGGCTTTGGTTGTTTTCAATTGCTTTCCTCACTAGTTCACAGTTGAATTTCCTTACGTCTTCAGTGATACTTTTTCTTACTGTCTTGCATAGCTCTATATATTCCACTTTGGAAGTCACATCTTCTTTAGTTGTCCTCATCTCTCTTCTTTTTTGCATCAACATTTTCGTTTTTCCTGATAATTTGTTTACATGCAACTTGTTCTTAGACCCAGCTAATTTTGTTGCTGTTTCCATAAGAGCTTTGGTTACTTTTCTGTTAACTTCAGAGATGTCCACTTCTTCCGATGTTAGGCCTTCTAAAGCAGAGAACCTGTTCTTCAGTTCCAACTTGAAGGTATTATGGTGTTTTTTAAGGTTGGTTATGTCAATAGATTTTGTTTGTCTTATGAGCTTGCCACGTTCAAGTTTGGTGTTGAGGTGCATCTTACATCTCACCAATCTATGGTCACTACCTGTGTTGAACTTGTTTAGCACACTGCAGTCTTCTATGAGGAATTTTTTGTTACACATAATAAAATCAATTTCACTTGTCGTCCCATTTGGATGTCTCCATGTCCATTTCCTGTGTGGCTTTTTCTTGAAAAAGGAGTTCAAGAAGAAAAACCCTTCTGCCTCTGCAAACTCTACGAGAGTATTTCCACGCTGGTTTCGGTTGCCGTGACCGAATTTACCTACTGAAGTTTCATTCTGTTGTCGTTGCCGTATTTTTGCATTGAAATCTCCCATAATTATCTTCAAGTGCTGCTTACCTTTATTATTTAGATCCCAAATTTCCTCACAAAATTCTTCAATTTCTTCTTCAGCATGACTTGTGGTGGGTGCATAAGTTTGAATAATCTGAGCCTGGTATCTTCTCGAGAGTTGGATAACGAGTCGTGAAGCTCTGTCAGAGGAACTTTCAACTTCTACAACTTTATCCTTCAGTTTCTTGTTTTTTATAAATCCAACACCACTAGTTCTGCCAGTATCTGTCCCACGATAGTAGAAGAGATGTCCACTTTTCAGTTCAATGAGATCTTCTCCTTTTCTCCTTACCTCACTTAGCCCGACGATGTCCCACTTGATCCTTTGTAGTTCCTCTTCCAATTCAAGAAGCCTTGAATCAGAAGATAGGGAGCGTCCGTTATATGTTGCCAAGGTCAGCATCAGATGGCAGCCTAGTCCGGTCCTCCGGGGATTCTTAGCACCCTCTGCCTTCATGTCGCACTGGCCGCTGCCTTGGCCAGGTACATTCCAGCTGCCGGAGACTGAGGGCCAAGATTTAAGTTGTGGAGTCATTTTGGAGGAGTTTGGCCATAACTCACCACGCTGGCCAAGCGGGTTGGTGAGTGTGGGATAGCATTTCCTCTAATCCCGATGGTATAGTTACGCTATTGGCGGTCGTCAGAGCCTTTTTAGTGGAAACAGGATGTACCACGAGAAGGCGGGGTTGACATTTGTCAAGGAGAGGCTGTGATGTTACGCATCACCTGACCTTACATCCCATATATATATATATATATATATATATATATATATATATATATACATGCTTTAGAAGGCCTAACATCGGAAGAAGTGGATATTTCTGAAGTTAATAGAAAAGTAACCAAAGCTCTTATGGAAACAGCAACAAAATTAGATGGGCCTAAGAACAAATTGCATGTGAACAAATTATCAGGAAAAACCAAAATGTTGATGCAAAAAAGAAGAGTGATGAGGACAACTAAAGAAGATGTGACTTCCAAAGTGGAATATATAGAGCTATGCAAGACAGTACGAAAAAGTATCACTGAAGACGTAAGGAAATTCAACTGTGAACTAGTAAGGAAAGCAAGTGAAAACAACCAAAGCCTAAAGATAGCAAAGGGACATCTCAGTAAGGGGAAAAAACAGATTATGGCACTGAGAAAAGAAGATGGTTCTGTAACAAGAAATAGAGGCGAAATTTTGACAAGAGTGAAAGATTTCTACTCCAAATTATATGAAAGGGATGATACATGTACTCCAGACATCATGAAAGGTACCAGTACCAGAGTTCTTCCAGTCCTCCCAGCAGAATTTGCACATGCAATCAAGAACATGAAGCGGGGAAAAGCTCCAGGAGAAGATGGAATTACTGTAGACATCATACAAGAAGCAAGTGGAGAAATCGAAACAGTACTCGCCCAAATTTTCACTCGATGCCTTAATGAAGGGAAAATTCCTGAGGATTGGAACAACGCTACAATGATCTTGCTACATAAAAAAGGTGACATTGAGGATCTCAGGAACTACAGACCTATCAGCCTCCTATCAGTGGTTTATAAAATCTTCACTCAAGTTCTTTCACACCGCTTGAAGGTGACACTGGACATGGCTCAACCGAGAGAACAAGCTGGATTCAGGAGTGGATACAGCACAATAGATCATATCCACGTACTGAGAGAACTAATTGAAAGAGCGAGGGAATATGAACTTCCATTGTGCATGGCTTTTATCGATTATGAAAAAGCCTTTGATTCGGTGAAACCATCAGCAGTTGCAATGGCTCTGAAATCCTGCGGTATTGAAGATGCATACATTAATATTATTAATAACATCTATGAAAATGCAAGTGCAAAGATTCGGCTGTTTGAAAATACAACACACATAAAAATTGGAAAAGGAGCGAGACAAGGTGACACCATATCTCCGAAGCTCTTTAATGCCACATTGGAAAATGTCTTTCAATCACTGAACTGGGAAAACAAAGGGATAAAGATTAATGGAGATTATCTAACCCACCTTCGTTTTGCTGATGACATAGTCATTTTTGCAACTACCCCATCAGAGCTACAGAGTATGATCCAGGAACTTGCTGACAAGAGTAAAGAAGTGGGATTAAAAATGAACTTTCAGAAGACAAAAGTGATGTACAATGCTTTTACAAGAAATGAAGATTTATCGATTGATGGAGAAAAGCTGGAGATAACAGACACGTACGTTTATCTTGGACAGCAGATATCAAGTGAGGGTCACATTGGTGAAGAAATTAATCGGCGTACAAAACTTGCCTGGAGAGCTTTTGGAAGAAACAGCATAATTTTCAAGAGCAATATGCCATTATGTCTTAAAAGAAAAGTGTTTGATCAATGCATCCTTCCAGTGCTTACGTATGGTGCAGAGACGTGGACCTTAGCTAAAAGAGACATACAAAGGCTGCAGACAACTCAAAGAAGCATGGAGAGGTGCATGCTTGGTGTAACCAGGAGAGATAAGAAGAGGAACACGTGGATCCGAAAAATGACAAGAGTGGAAGACATCATGATCAGAGTTAAATCCCTGAAATGGCAATGGGCTGGACATACTGCCAGAAGAACAGACCATCGATGGACAGCCGAAATTTTAGATTGGATTCCAAGGGACAGGAAAAGACCCAGAAGAAGACCACATGGAAGATGGGTGGATGAAATTCGAAAGTATGCGGGAGTGACATGGAGGAGACTGGCACAAGACAGACCGTTGTGGAGGAAACTTGGGGAGACCTTCGTCCAGCAGTGGATTGGTAATGGTTGACAATGATGATGATGATGATATGAAGCTTGGGGAGACGATGATATTTAATATCATCATCATCATTGTCAACCATTATCAATCCACTGCTGGACGAAGGTCTCCCCAAGTTTCCTCCACAACGGTCTGTCTTGTGCCAGTCTCCTCCATGTCACCCCTGCATACTTTCGAATTTCATTCACCCATCTCCCATGTGGTCTTCTTCTGGGTCTTTTCCTGTCCCTTGGAATCCAATCTAAAATTTCGGCTGTCCATCGATGATCTGTCCTTCTGGCAGTATGTCCAGCCCATTGCCATTTCAGGGATTTAACTCTGATCATGATGTCTTCCACTCTTGTCATTTTTCGGATCCACGAGTTCCTCTTCTTATCTCTCCTGGTTACACGAAGCATGCACCTCTCCATGCTGCTTTGAGTTGTCTGCAGTCTTTGTATATCTCTTTTAGTTAAGGTCCACGTCTCTGCAGCATACGTAAGCACTGGAAGGATGCATTGATCAAACACTTTTCTTTTAAGACATAATGGCATATTGCTCTTGAAAATTATGCTGTTTCTTCCAAAAGCTCTCCAGGCAAGTTTTGTACGCCGATTAATTTCTTCACCAATGTGACCCTCACTTGATATCTGCTGTCCAAGATAAACGTACGTGTCTGTTATCTCCAGCTTTTCTCCATCAATCAATAAATCTTCATTTCTTGTAAAAGCATTAAACATCACTTTTGTCTTCTGAAAGTTCATTTTTAATCCCACTTCTTTACTCTTGTCAGCAAGTTCCTGGATCATACTCTGCAGCTCTGATGGGGTAGTTGCAAAAATGACTATGTCATCAGCAAAACGAAGGTGGGTTAGATAATCTCCATTAATCTTTATCCCTTTGTTTTCCCAGTTCAGTGATTGAAAGACATTTTCCAATGTGGCATTAAAGAGCTTCGGAGATATGGTGTCACCTTGTCTCGCTCCTTTTCCAATTTTTATGTGTGTTGTATTTTCAAACAGCCGAATCTTTGCACTTGCATTTTCATAAATGTTATTAATAATATTAATGTATGCATCTTCAATACCGCAGGTTTTCAGAGCCATTGTAACTGCTGATGGTTTCACCGAATCAAAGGCTTTTTCATAATCGATAAAAGCCATGCACAATGGAAGTTCATATTCCCTCGCTCTTTCGATTAGTTCTCTCAGTACGTGGATATGATCTATTGTGCTGTAGCCACTCCTGAATCCAGCTTGTTCTCTCGGTTGAGCCATGTCCAGTGTGACCTTCAAGCGGTGTGAAAGAACTTTAGTGAAGATTTTATAAACTACAGATAGGAGGCTGATAGGTCTGTAGTTTCCGAGATCCTCAATGTCACCTTTCTTATGTAGCAGGATCATTGTAGCGGTGTTCCAATCCTCAGGAATCTTTCCTTCATTAAGGCATCGAGTGAAAATTTGGGCGAGTACTGTTTCAATTTCTCCACTTGCTTCTTGTATGATGTCTACAGTAATTCCATCTTTTCCTGGAGCTTTTCCGCGCTTCATGTTCTTGATTGCATGTGCAACTTCTGCTGGAAGGACTGGAGGAACTCTGGTACTGGTATCTTTCATGATGTCTGGAGTGCATGTATCATCCCTTTCATATAATTTGGAGTAGATCATATATATATATATATATCTCCAGTGCAAGATCCTTGGGTTGAGACCCCAGGATTTGCCAATAGCACCTCTACATGACCAGAACACTTTCTTGGCTCTGGCAATACGGTAATCTAGGTGCTGTTTCCAGGTTAAGCCTCCATCCAAAATGACTCCCAGGTACTTAACCTGTGTACTGGGAGGAACTGTTTTTCCAAAGAGAGCAATATCTCCAAGGTCTCCAAGATTCCTCTTTCTAGTGAAAGGCACAAGGGTGGTTTTGTCAGGGTTTACTGATAGACCAACCTTCCTGCACCAATCCTCAACAAGTCCCAGTGTTCTTTGCATTACGTTCAACATAATTAAAAAAATAAAATCAAGTTGAAAGAGGTTTCAGCCAAAATAAACATCTTTTAACTTCTCATAGTAAAATGAACATTGAAAGTATTAATGGGCTTCAACATGTTACTTCCTTTATGGAAAGATATGACAATAACTGCCAGAATCTCAACATAAATTATGGAATAATAAAGTCAGTAAGACAGGCATTACAAAATTACAGAAATAGGATTTCTGAGAGTCTTAAAAGGAAAAAACAAAGTAAAAGTACTGTGTCAGAATTAGATAATCTGAAAAAGGAAGAAGAAAGAATTAAACTTAATTTAGAAACAGCTAAAAAAATAACTTGTACAATATTCTAGAGAATAATGCTTACCTTGGCATTCCTTGCTAGCGATGAGAACATTTCACACACGTGTTTTCCGGTCTTTGTTGATGTTATTGTCCTAAAGTCCGTTGTATGAGATGAATAGCTTTACTTCACACACTTTTCCCTGGGTATACTCATTAGATTTTCGCTTTAGGATTCACACACATCAATTTTTACCGTTCTTTATACTCGAAATTTTCACCCATTCTCTGGGCATCCTCAGGAGCGTGGCGACTTATCCTCCGATGTTCGTGGTTAACTTTGCGCTAATGGAGTCCGATACTCCTTGTTGCCATTCGTCGGATATACTTTCTTGGATATATTTCATTATCAAGCCCGGCTAGCGCCATGTATGTTTCATTAAAACAATTTTTTTTTTTTTTTAATTTCTTTTCCTATCCTGGTTTTCTTGTCTTTTTTTGTCAGTTTTTCTTTTGTTGTTCTCTTTTTCTTGTCTTATTAGTTCTTTCCACAGGCCAGATAATGTGCTAGGGTCATTTTGGTTACATACCCTTGCTTTATTTTTATAGATTTAAGATTGCTTCTTCCCTCCTCATTTGCCTTTCAGATTTTTTATTCTTTTTTAGCATTTTAATTTCATTGAATTTTGGGAAAGTGAGGTTTTCAATGCAGAATTGCACTTACGCAGTTTTGGCTTTTTTTTTTTTGCCAGTTAGATATGTGTTGTTTAAGTCCTTTTTTAATCTGTTTTTCGTACTTCCAATGTACGATATTGGGGGTATGTGTGCAATTGGAATTTCGTAGGATCCTGATTCTTCTAGCATTTTTTCCTCTGTTTTTTTGTTGACAGTCATACTTTTCAAGGTGTGCACTGAGCTTCCTAGTTGTAAGTCATATTTAGCACATTGCCTATTGATTTCTTTACTAACTCCTTGCAAGTATGGGAAAGCTCCAATGTATTTCAATTTTTTATTCCTCATCTTCCTTTGGTTGTGCACTTCTTGGCCTTTTTTACTCTTAGTCATATGCTTTTTACTCTCATGTATCCATTTTTTAATTAGCTTGCTAGGGTACCCATACTCTTGTGCTATTTTCGAGATAACTCTAGCTCTTGATTTTTTAGCCTGTTAGATGTGTGTGTGTGTACGCTCGCCGTATCAAGTTTACTATGCTGTTTTTTTTTATGTATCTCTGGGTGGTGCGACGAGTATGGTATCAGTACAGGTATGTAAGTTGCTTTCCTGAACACAGAGTATTCAAAGCTATTTTTGTTTTTCTTTAGTTGAATGTCCAGGAAGGATAAGCAATTATCCTCTTCAAACTCAATAGTTAGCTCTATGGTGTTACAAATTTTGCTAAAACGCTGTGCTAGATCTTGTAGCTCGGCTTTGTTAAGTTTTGACATTATAAAAATGTCGTCTACATATCGAGCATAAAGTATTGGTTTTTCAGGTAGATTTTGAATAATTTCTTTTTCGAGGTATGCCATAATCACTTCTGCGTATAATGCCGATAATGGGGATCCCGTAGGGCCACCTTGTGTTTGTTTAAATATATTTCCTTCAAAATGGAAGATGTTGTTTTCCTTGATGAAATATAAAGTATTCTTTAGCTCTTTCAGTTGTGACATGTTTAGTTCTTTGTTGATGTTTAGTTGTCGCGTAATTAATTCGATGGCTAGCTCGAGAGGTGTATTTTACCGTTCTTTATATTTCGAGTATAAAGAACGGTAAAAATTGATGTGTGTGAATCCTAAAGCAAAGATCCAATTAGTATACCCAGCGAAAAGTGTGTGAAGTAAATCTCATACAACGGACTTTAGGACAATAACATCAACAAAAACCGGAAAACACGTGTGTGAAATGTTCCCATCGCTAGAAAGGAATGCCAAGGTAAGCATTATCCTCTAGAATATTGTACAAGTTACTTTGAAATATCGCACGTAAAAGAGAATAGTAGAATGATTAGAGCTATCTAATAGTCAGAATTAGAACTACTAATAGGAGCTAAAAAAATGTTAGATAATGCTGAAAAACTTACTGCAGAGGGTATTGCAAGTAAGGATTTTTCCAAATTACAGAGTGACCAAGCTGTTCTACAGGACAGCAAAGAAAAACTTGAACTGTATATGAAAGTATATGAACTAAACATGTCACAACTGAAAGCTTGCTCGGGTACCCATACTCTTGTGCTATTTTCGAGATAAACTCTAGCTCTTGATTTTTAGCCTGTTAGATGTGTGTGTGTGTACGCTCGCCGTATCAAGTTTACTATGCTGTTTTTTTTATGTATCTCTGGGTGGTGCGACGAGTATGGTATCAGTACAGGTATGTAAGTTGCTTTCCTGAACACAGAGTATTCAAAGCTATTTTTGTTTTTCTTTAGTTGAATGTCCAGGAAGGATAAGCAATTATCCTCTTCAAACTCAATAGTTAGCTCTATGGTGTTACAAATTTTGCTAAAACGCTGTGCTAGATCTTGTAGCTCGGCTTTGTTAAGTTTTGACATTATAAAAATGTCGTCTACATATCGAGCATAAAGTATTGGTTTTTCAGGTAGATTTTGAATAATTTCTTTTTCGAGGTATGCCATAATCACTTCTGCGTATAATACCGATAATGGGGATCCCGTAGGGCCACCTTGTGTTTGTTTAAATATATTTCCTTCAAAATGGAAGATGTTGTTTTCCTTGATGAAATATAAAGTATTCTTTAGCTCTTTCAGTTGTGACATGTTTAGTTCTTTGTTGATGTTTAGTTGTCGCATAATTAATTCGATGGCTAGCTCGAGAGGTGTATTTTACCGTTCTTTATATTTCGAGTATAAAGAACGGTAAAAATTGATGTGTGTGAATCCTAAAGCAAAGATCCAATTAGTATACCCAGCGAAAAGTGTGTGAAGTAAATCTCATACAACGGACTTTAGGACAATAACATCAACAAAAACCGGAAAACACGTGTGTGAAATGTTCCCATCGCTAGAAAGGAATGCCAAGGTAAGCATTATCCTCTAGAATATTGTACAAGTTACTTTGAAATATCGCACGTAAAAGAGAATAGTAGAATGATTAGAGCTATCTAATAGTCAGAATTAGAACTACTAATAGGAGCTAAAAAAATGTTAGATAATGCTGAAAAACTTACTGCAGAGGGTATTGCAAGTAAGGATTTTTCCAAATTACAGAGTGACCAAGCTGTTCTACAGGACAGCAAAGAAAAACTTGAACTGTATATGAAAGAGTTAAAAAGGTCGAGCAACAAATTGAAACTGTAAAAGTGAAAAAAAGAAAAATTTAAAATTATGGAAAAAATCTAAATAAAATATGTTCAGGCTATATTTTGATTATTTATTTTTTTGTCATCCATATGTGAGTGTTATGTTTCAAAAATATTGTTTTTCTTTTATCATTAAATTTTTTTTAAATTTTATCAAAATAGAATATTCTTGATAATATTCAGAATATGTAAGGTAAATTTACAACAAGTATTTTTTATATTCTGTGACATTCATATTTAATTCATTCCTGTAATTAAATATGATCATTTTAAAAAACTCATTTCATATGCAAGTTAGCAAGTTACGCTGAAAAATGCAGTTTTCAAAGATTTATTTACTGTAAGCTCCAAAATAGTTATAAAGTATTAGTAGTTTTTTGAATAAGGTGAAATAATACTATTTAAATAAAAATTTCAAAGTTTTAGAAGTAAAAAACAAAAATTATTTCTGAAAATCACACTTCGAAATTCTCCGTCTGTTTTGAAATTGTCTTCTCCAAATCGCTACAATTTCTAAAAATAGCTGCTCCAAATCGCTCTAATTTTTCGAAAAAGCTGCTCCAAAAAACTGAGCCAAATCAGTTTTCTGCAATCACATTACTGAGAGCTTGTGTACAAGTGAATGGCATTTTATCAAAATGATTTTCTATTAGTGCAGAAGTCAGACCAGATTGTGTAATGTCACCATTGCTTATAGATGAAGATAATACAACGTAGTTGTCACAAATGTTTATTTTTTCAAGCCGACCATGGTTTTGCTGGGTATTGACCTAGCTTCATCAGGACGAATGGCACGCAAATATTCAAATTGTATATGACATCATAAATGGTGTTTACAGTCATGTGTTCTGGTTAGATGCTTCCACGCGCTTAATAGAAATGGCGTGGATGCCATGTCATTAACAAGTTGCAAAGACTTCTGATATATATGGAAAGCTTCCAAAATATCAAGTTTGGTGGTTGAATCTGGCTTGTCAATTAGTTTTGCTTCTTCAAAGAGAAATTTATAGTTCTTTTCGTAACTATTTAGCCATCGATGGCTTCTTTAGGTCACAGTTCCGAATATAGGTCTTGTGCTCCTTCAATCGAAAATGCAAGGCTCTACGGGTCTGTCCTATATATGAAGCGCCACATTCACATGGAATTTGATAAATTCCCCATGAGTTTTTGTCTTCAACATAGTCCTTTGATCCTATAAATCTCATTTTGTTCATGGGTTTAAAAATCACTTTAAAATTAAAGGTTTTGCAAATTTTTTAAATTTGAAGGCAATGTTACAGGAAAATGGAATAATGGCAAAATTCTCTCGCAATGGGCACATCACAGGAGTTAACCCACGTGGAGATAGGTTTCGATTTCCGGAATTTTGTTAGAGCTTTGTCTATAATGGAAGGGTTGTATCCACGCTGTACTGCAACACATTTAAGAAAATAAAGTTCTTTTTCCAAACTGTCTTTATCTGAACATATGTGTAACGTACGATATACACAACTGTAAAAGGCGCTGAGTTTTTGTTGCCAAGGGTGATTGGACTTGGCATGTGGAGGTGAAGAAACAGCGAAAGGCTTCTGATAAATTGTGGTTGTGAGAGATTCATTTGAGCGAGTTACCAGGACGTCGAGGAATGGTAGGCATCCATTATTTTCAATTGCGTAGCTGAAGTGAATGTGAGGATCAATGGAATTTACAAGTTTGACTAATTCCGGAATTTCAGAATGTTTTCCCTTCCATAGAACGAAAGTATTATCTACATATCGTACCCATAAGTCAAATTTCATGAGTTTGAAAAGTTTTTCTTCAAATCGACGCATGTTAAATTTCACATAATATAGGTGACAGTGGACTGCCCATAGCTAGACCTTCTGTCTGTTCATAAAACATTCCACGGAAAGTAAAACTGTTCTGTTTTATGCAAATGTCCACTAGTCTTGTTATTTCTTCTACTTCAGGTTGGCTGTAATGATGCTCTATAAGATGTGATTTTAGCGATTCCAGAGCATCCTTTAACTGGAATATTGGTGAGCATAGATACCACATCAAAGGATAGCGTTAGTTGATCTACACAAGAGTGTAGTTTCAGTCGATTGGTAAACTCAATGGAATTTTCCACAGATGTTTCATTTGGAGTGGCCAAGGTAGGTAATTTTGAAGAAAAGAACTTCGATAACTTATATGCCTCTGTGCCGATATTACTTACTATCTTGCAGAGTATGGTGTCCCGTATGTACAAAGTTGGCATGAAATTCAAACTGAATATAAATAAGGGAAAAAAGAAAGTAATGGTTTCTGAGCGAGAAACTGGTAGTACTGAATGTAATATAAGTCTAAATTGACAGTGATTGACCAGGTGTGCATGAGTTTGTGTATTTAGGAAGCAGATTTGACAGAGAGAACAAATTGGCTGGTGAAATTAGTAGGCGAGTGAATTCTTCAATGAAAATGAAAATCGTAGCTGCGTCTGCAGGTTTTCACAGGAAAATTGGGTTCTCAAGAGAGTCCTGCATGGCTGTGTATGAGAGTGTAATTGTTTCTGCTCTGATGTATGGCAGTAAAACCTGGGTACTACAGAAGAAACATAGGAGTCATTTGTGTTCTGGATAAATGTGTTACTTATGGGGGTGGGGGTGGCAAGGCATGTTCAGATCGTGCGAGGAATGAAGATGTGTTGCAGTTGTGTAATGTGAAGCAAAATGTTGTTAGCTAGGTGGAGACTAATATTCTTTGGTGGTTTGGCCATGTTGAAAGAATGGGCACTGAGATGCTTACTAAGAATTTTTTTAGCACTAGTGGCAGGAAAGAGAGGCAATGGAAGGCCAAGGAAGTCATGGGAGGATCAGATTCAGAAGTGTCTGCATGAGAAAAAGATTATGAGTATGAAGTATAGAAGGTCTTGTGTATGTCGTATGATGGATGTCAGTGAAGCCCGAGTTGCGGGTCAAGTTTGCTGTAAATGGAGAAGTTTGGTACAGCAACAGTAAATAAATAATCAGTTAAAATTATCTGGCAATTTGTATTTCTTTGTGGAGCTGACCTCTGAATCTCAGAGAACAGCTTAGTGATATGTACGAGTATATGTACGGTCTGCGCACTTGTAATTGCAGATTCTTATAAAAGTTACCATGTGTGACTATGAAGTCTTGGGTTCTTTCACTTTAGCTCAGTGCTACATAGACATGGTAATAGAAATATATGCATTGTATTACAGAGAGAAGTTATCAGTATTATGCATATACTATTTTTTTTTTGTTATAGAAAAGTAAGCCTTTTATAGTTTTGATTAATAATATCGTCTGTTTTCAATTGATAAACTTCATCGCAATTTGCAATATCTAAAACATACAAGCCTAGCAAAAATTCAAGATTGTTGAATTGTTTTGATGAGCTTCTAGAATTTATTTTCTGTTAAGATGTATGAACCTTGTATGTGTATATCCATGAGTGAAAATATTCTATCATGTAAATGAAGTTCTGTCATTCTAAAGTTTCAGAGAGCATAAGTGAGATGGAGTGGACAATTTCTCGCAGTCATAATTTATTTCTATATCTGTCATATGTGACACTGACATAGAGCAAAATAAATTTATTGTTGTTAAATGTCACTTTTTACATGAATGTTATTTCAGCTTCTAAAAGGAGACAAAAATTTATGAAAGCAAAAGTTAGATGGAGTGAAAAAATTCCCTGTAATACTAAAGTCTTTTTCTCTTTTGAGAAAAAGTTTAGTGTTGAGAGTTTATTCTCTCTGTCCTCCATAGTTATGAAATATTATTTTATTCCATAAATGTTTGCATTTCAGCTTGAAAAACAATAGAGACAAAAATTTCATGTAGCAGACTATGCAATGTGATATTA
This sequence comes from Macrothele yani, assembly GCA_039090855.1. Taxonomy (NCBI): domain Eukaryota; kingdom Metazoa; phylum Arthropoda; class Arachnida; order Araneae; family Macrothelidae; genus Macrothele; species Macrothele yani. The sequence goes on along the minus strand of CM077005.1, from coordinate 95,932,288 downwards.
GGTTACTAGTTTTACCTCATTGTAATGCTTCCTGTAAGTGAATATTTAGCTTAGTGTGAAGAAGTAAATATGATTTAGGTGCTGTGTGAGCACTTCAGCATTTCAGGCCATTTTGATGATAAAAGCAAAAGTGAAAGGTTCATGTTTTTTTACAAAAATGAAGTAGCATTTTGAGAAAAGCCAAATTTGCAACTACAGTGACTCTCAATGCACCATAGGAAAAATAAATACTTGTGAATATATTCATAGAATCAGTTTTTCTTACAGATAATTCAGAAAAAAATAAGATGTGTAATTTGTGAATAATGCAGCACTTAATAAATTTACATATAATGAAACCTTGGGCATGAAACGTAATGGGATGATATTTTTCTCTCACACTTGATTATGCTAAGTTTTAATTTGGTTATGATTGTTCGCACACCAGTCCTGGATTTTGGTTTTGAAAGGTTGACATATATTCTAGACCAATCTTTAGTATAAAGAACATCTTAATATGACAGTATTCTTTATACTGAATCAAAATGCTATCATGAGCTGTATAAAATATTTTTACAAAGAAAGAGGTTACCAAAAGTAGCACTATTTGAAGTTACTGTTTTCTTTTTTCAGTGAGTGGGGCAGAGTATAGAGCTTTTTACAAAGTAATGATCTGCCAAGGTTGCCAAGTTAGAGAAGTATAGGGAATATGCAGTTGTATTCAAAAATTGAACTGAAGTGCGTACTTTTATGATAGAAGGAAAAAATTGAGTGCATAAATATTATAAGCATGTTTGGATATGTTCTGCCATGCACACAGAAGATCAACCTTAGAGGTCTGCGAACAATATGTATGTACACGTGTGACATTGTGGTTATTGCAGTCCTGACTGTTAGTCTACGAAAGGTGATAAGAACTAAAACTGGAAGGAAACTCGTGCAATGAGCTTCAAGGAAAACGTGCACATCCAGCTGGAACTATCACCCAGCATCATATACTTTCTCTTTGCTTTCTGAAATGAAAGCTCCTCATTAACTGCCAAGAAACTTTAAGGAGAGGGCTACCAAACGAACTTGATGACTGATCTGGAATATGTTTAGGTAAAGGAAGAAAGTGTCATTATGCTAAACAAGTGTTTAGCACAATATTGAGAGCTGAATGGCAATGGGGTCAATCAGTGTCATGATGGGTCTTTTTCAGGCACTTGGGTTAAACCTATCATAAGTCAACTTTTCATCTGCTTTAGTAATGAATGGATGGTGTTATCTACTTTTAGCAATGTATTCACTACATATCAGTAAATGTTTATTCTAAATCAGCATTTATAGGAAAAGCCCCACAAAATTGCCAAGTATGAAAAGATCTGGCTTAGGTTTTAAAAAAATGTTTAGCCTAAGTGTGGTACACATCAGTGACCAAGGCACTTGTGTCAGGAAAATGTGTTTCTTCTAGCTGGTTTAGTTTTTTCTGCTGTAAAGAAAGTCAGTGCTCAAGCTAATGTGGTATTAAGTTATAATGTAGTTTCCTGGTTATTTAGGTGGGGATTTGTACAGGAGTCCATTGTGTGGGTTCTAAAACTGAATAGAATACATTTAGAAGTTTTTTGGCAGTCTGCAGACCAACAGAAGCTTCAAGTTCTTAGGGATGGTTTCCTTTTCTACGATGGGGAATGATTTAAACTAGATAGAGGGAATTGGCTATTATTTATAGGAAATTTGAATTGAGCTGGAATATAACAAGAAATTAAAAATGCTATGGGCAATATACATGGTAAATGTGAATGAATGAATTCTCAATGTGTCTTTGAGCACAAAAAACATACAGAAGTTTATTTGGTTGAAGCAGAGTAAAAATAAGAAAAGCATAACAGTGTCATAATAGAAATATCTACTAATGTGACAAAACTCATGAAAATTCTAATATATATTAAAATAACTAGTTACTTTTTACTTCATAAAGTATGGTATCAAAGAAACTTGCAAACATATCATGATGATTGACTGGATAATGTAGAAGTGAGGTTAGATCTCCAGAGGTAAATTTCTGAAGGATGAGGCAAAATCTCACCTTGTGTAAGTATTTCAGTTGCATGGACCAAGTCATGAATCTGCTGGGTTTGGAGCTTGTAAATTGAAATTTAATGTTTAAGAGGGAGGTGCAATATATATGAATATTTACATCAGGGTTCATTTCTGTTTTAAAAGTCCAAGGACACAGACATTCAAAAATATTTAACTCAAAAAAGTAGTTCATTATTATTTAACTTAACAGAACAAAGTTTCACATGCACAGTACAGTTTTTTTTTGTTTTTTTTTAAAGCTTAATTTCTGGTATTGTGCATAATGTCAGCATGAACACAGGCAGCCAAGTTGTGCTGCCCCATAAGAACTGTAATGTATTCTGTGTAAGATTAAAAGTAGGAGGAGCTTCACCCCCCCCCCCCCATATCATCATCACTAAGCTGTTTTCAGAGGTTAGCTCCACAAAGGAATGCAACTATCAGATAATTTTTACTTACAATTGCCGTATCAAACTTCTCCATTTACAGCGATCTTGGCATACAATTCAGGCTTCACTGACATCCATCACACACCATACACAAGATCTTCTATACTTCATACTCATAATCTTTTTCTCATGAAGACACTCCTGAATTTGATCCTCCCATGACTTCCTTGGCCTTCCTCTGCCTTTCCTTCCTGCCACTTGGGCTAAAAAGATTTTCTTGGTAAGCATATCATCACTTGTTCTTTCACATGGCCAAACCACTGAAGCATATTAGTCTCCACCTAGCTAACAACACTTTTGCTTCACATTACACAACTGCAACACATCTTCATTCCTCACACAGTCGGAACGTGTCTTGCCACAAACTCCCTGTAAGTAATGCATTTCTCCAGCACACAAATAACTTGTATGTTTCTTCTGCAGTACCAAGGTTTCACTTCCATACATCAGAGTAGGAACAATTACACTCTCATACACCATGTGGGATTCTCTTGAGAACCCATCATTTCTATGAAAACCTCCCAAAGCCACTATGACTTTCAACAAAGAAATCACTCGCCTACTAATTTCACCATCCCATTTGTTCTCTGTCAAACATGCTTCCTAAATACACAAACTCATTCACCTGATTAATCACTGTGCCATTTAGACTTATATTACATTCACTACTATCAGTTCCTCTCTAAAAAACCATAACTTTGGGGTTTCTTTTATTTATACTTAGTTTGAATTTCATGCAAACTTCGTACATCTGGGAGAACATACTCTGCAACTCACTTTGCTCTCTGCCAACAGGACAGTGTCATGAGCATACAGCAATGTGCATGCACGGAGATCACCAAGACATAAACCAGTATTACCTATTTTGGCATCACGCATGCACACATCCTTAAATATATTAAACAGCCATGGTGATATTACACAATCTTGTCTGACTCATGCACCAATAGAAAATTATTTTGATAAAACACCATTCACTTGTACACAAGCTCTACTGCCAGCATACATAGTTTTTACATTATTAAGTAGATTCCCAGTAACACCATATTCATTCAATACCTTCCACAAAAGTGTCCAATTTACTTGGTCGTAAGCTTTCTCTAAATGTATGAAGGCAGCAAAAACTTTCTTACCATCAGCCAGATACTTTTCAATCATCGTGCGTAACACAAAAATTTGGTAAGTACAGCATTTACGAGGTATGAAACCACTCTGAACATCCTACACGTTCTCTGATATAAGACGTTGTACTTTTTCAATAACAACCTTACCAAACACTTTCCCTGGCACACTCAGTAGGCTAATACCATGATATTTCTTGCAGTCTGTCTGATCACCTTTTCCCTTATACAAGGGAAAAATTATAGCATCCTTCCAATCCCGAGGGACCATTCTTAACTCCCAGCACAACGGCAAATTTCAGTTAACCAGTTAATTTTAGAGTCACCGCCATATTGGGGCCGTCGTAAAGTATGTGCGTGATGTTTTACTATTTTTAAATTCCCCTATGTCACATTTTGTCCGATTTTTTACAACCCCCCCATCCTAAAAAGTATGTCCTAATTTCCACAACCCCCTTTATTTTTGACTACTGCTTTTAGAAGTCTGTTATGAAACAGAAAGAAAATATGTAATTATTTAAAGGAATCTTCCATATATTTACACATTTGCTTTAGAAAATATTTATTATTTAGGCATTAATTTATTCCCAAATGCTACCTGAAATTTGCCATTCTGAAATAATGACCTACAAATGAATACACTCGTTCAAGGTTGAAACACTCCCGATTATACCATCTACAAAACACAATAGATTTGGTAGTACAAATACGAGAACTTAATATTCTGATTTAGCTAAATATCATAAGAAAACTGAAATATTTCATACTTTTTTAACTATTAAAAGAAAACAAGGGAAAACAAAACTAAGAAACATAGTGAAGTACATTTTCTCATTATGCTCAAATTCTAATAAAAATGAGCCCCATTTTACATAAAATTCAATTGTGGAATAACTTTTTTGCGGGTCTTATAGAGGTTATTATTCATGAAAGTTGGTTGTCAAATTTTCGAACTAAAGCCTAGTTCGTCATCAGGACTACGTCACTGGAGTAGTTGCTGCCACTCGCTGACATCCATCACATACCATACACAAGATCTTCTATACTTCATACTCATAATCTTTTTCTCATGAAGACACTCCTGAATTTGATCCTCCCATGACTTCCTTGGCCTTCCTCTGACTTTCCTTCTTGCCACTTGGGCTGAAAAGATTTTCTTAGTAAGCATCTCATCACTTGTTCTTTCAACATGGCCAAACCACTGAAGCATATTAGTCTCCACCTAGCTAACAACACTTTTGCTTCACATTACACAACTGCAACACATCTTCATTCCTCACACAGTCGGAACGTGTCTTGCCACAAACTCCCTGTAAGTAATGCATTTCTCCAGCACACAAATAACTTGTATGTTTCTTCTGCAGTACCAAGGTTTCACTTCCATACATCAGAGTAGGAACAATTACACTCTCATACACCATGTGGGATTCTCTTGAGAACCCATCATTTCTGTGAAAACCTCCCAAAGCCACTATGACTTTCAACAAAGAATTCACTCGCCTACTAATTTCACCATCCCATTTGTTCTCTGTCAAACATGCTTCCTAAATACACAAACTCATTTACTTGGTCAATCACTGTGCCATTTAGACTTATATTACATTCACTACTATCAGTTCCTCTCTAAAAAAACATAACTTTGGGTTTTCCTATATTTATACTTTGTTTGAATTTCATGCAAACTTTGTACATCTGGGAGAACATACTCTGCAACTCACTTTGCTCTCTGCCAACAGGACAGTGTCATGAGCATACAGCAATGTGCATGCACGGAACAGCAATGTGCATGCACGGAGATCACCAAGACATAAACCAGTATTACCTATTTTGGCATCATGCATGCACACATCCTTAAATACATTAAACAGCCATGGTGATATTACACAATCTTGTCTGACTCCTGCACCAATAGAAAATTATTTTGATAAAACACCATTCACTTGTACACAAGCATTTCTGAAATATCCAGAGAAAGATTTACAAAGAGTGATTCATATCGATGTCGACCTATTTCTCCTAGGTCTGCAATTTTTATGTCACCCAATGTTTGAGCCAGAGAAACAGGTGGTGGCAAAATGAGATTTTGAAGGATGAGGAAGAGTGAACTTTGGCTCGGCAGACAACATTTTGTGTCCTAACATTTTACTGTTTGCAAAAGATACTGGCTTTCAGCAACATGTTTGTTTCTCCATGAAATATCTTCTTCAAGAAAAAATTCAACTAGCTCAGATTCCATGGGATCAACATACTCCGTGATTGTTGAATACTCATCGATTACAGTGTTACTAATGGACAGTAGAGTGGCAGCAACTACTCCAGTGACGTAGTCCTGATGACGAACTAGGCTTTAGTTCGAAATTTTGACAACCAACTTTCATGAATAATAACCTCTATAAGACCCGTAAAAAAGTTATTCCACTATACACTGTGAATAAAGGTGCCATAAATTCATTTACAACTAAAATACAATCGTCATTGTTTGGTTTTTAAAGGTTGAGTTGCAATAATTAGTAAAGTGTTACTTAAATGTTGCAGTAACTATTTTAAAATTTTTAGTAATTATTTAAATGTAATTTTTTTTTTTATGTTGGGTGTTTAAAGTATTCTCAGTAAATATTTTAGCAAATTTCATGGAACGATACAGAACACAATTTTTCGCACTCGACAAATACCTTTTTTGTATTGCACTTGATGCATTTTTGGCGTAAATGAGGTTAATTTAAAACTGTTTTTATTGCATTATAATTTTCAGTGTGGTTATACATATACCAGTAGGTTGACTTATGCCCCTTTTCCCAGTTCTCAATTTATTCAAATAAACTCCCAAAGGTGTTAAAAATCTGAAAATGAAAGCCATCTACCATTTATTATGTTTACATGAAATTTTCACATTGCAAATTAGCCCAACAATGCAGAACAATAAACTATAATTTATTTTATAGGGCCCTTCTTTAAAAATATAATGTTTTATATTAATAAAGTAATACTTTAAAATATTTAGTAAACAAATACCTTTTTGAGGAATTGCAAATTTATCTTCACTTGCCACTTTTCTAATTTAAATATACGAGATTGTTTTTCAGTTGAATAGATACATTACCTTCCACCTGTCCCTTGTTCTTTCCTCTTCCATGTCTATGACTGTGGTATAAAACTGTGGGGCATTTGTGTTCTTAGAATTTGAAAAGCAACCTAATAATCTGAATTATTAGATTATTTAACATCCTCCCAAAATGGGATCTAGATGCTGGCCATCGTCAGTTTCTAGATCCAATTATAAGCAATCCACCCGGAATTAAACTTCCTGTTTTAGTAACATTAACATCAGTTAGGTCCAGATCACCTTCATCAATCTATTCAGCATCAGTCATATTTATGTCGTATGGCAAAATTGCCATAAGCTCTGTTGGCACTCAACAACTCGAAAAGGGTGTTCTTTTAGTTATGCTTTAGCTTGACCACACTCAGTGGTATGCAGTTCTGCATGGGCCTTCATGTTGCTGATTGAAGCAAAATACTTTTTGCAAACCTTACAAATACTGGAGGAAAGTTTGTATTGCACTGATGGATAGTAGGAATTATATGGTTTTGGGCTGAAAGCTCGGCAGGAGCGTGGTAGCATTTCTGAAATATCCAGAGAAAGATTTACGAAGAGTGACTCATATCGATGTTGACCTATTTCTCCTAGGTCTGTAATCTTTATGCCACCCGATGTTTGAGCCAGAGAAACGGGGTGACAAAATGAGATTTTGAAGGATGAGGAAGAGTGAACTTTGGCACGGCAGACAACATTTTGTGTCCTGACATTTTACTGTTTGCAAAAGATACTGGCTTTCAGCAATGTGTTTGTTTCTCCACGAAATATCTTTTTCAAGAAAAAGTTCAACTAGCTCAGATTCCATGGGATCTACATACTCCGTAATTGTTGAATACTCATCGATTACAGTATTAGACCAAACTTTGCAAGTATTTTTTCCAGCAAACTCGAAGTTCATCTTTGTTAGAAATTATTATAAGAACTATGACTGTCAGAGTTCCACGACATTTGAACTAGAAGCCTCAGCGCATGTTTAACAGAATTGCAGGTGGTGCTGCATGAACTGTTTTATTTGTTTGCTCTAGCGAGCGTTGCCTGGATGCCCGTTTTGCTGACGTCGGTAAGTCTTCTACACGATTTGCTCTCTGACCGAACAACAACAATGTTGGTGATATGTGGAGTGTGTGTGCGTGTTGGTATAGTGAGTTATTACATTTGTGTGGAGATGTAGTTTAATAAATATTTGAGTGTTTTCATTCAAGAGTTTATAACAAATAGCTAGTTTAATTTGATAAATTGTGGCATCTATTTGCTCTCTGCTGACTAAAGGCCAGATCTTCATGCAGCTGGTAAGTAGCTTGCTGCACATAAAAGGCTATCATCAATTATAGATTTTATTTATTTAGAAATAACTAACAATCTTGATTATGAGACTGAAATCTCACTGCTGTCAAATTCATCAAGCATTTGAGTCAAGTGTTCGATTAAAGGCATATTTTTATACTGCCTAGTTCTTAATTCGAAAATCGAACGCGGAACAAAATATAAATTCTGATTAAAAATATCTATAGCGGAGGCCACAGCTGTTCTTAGATTTACGTGCATACTAACCCAGCAAAAACAGTATTGCTGGGCCAGCAGTGGGCCATTACTGGCAGCCAGCACTGCCAGCAGTGGCCCAGCACTATGTTGCCGCTGCCGAACAGTCAATAAAATGTCCGGGCGGCCAACAGAAGGGCCAGCAGTTCAGGCCAACAGCTGGCCAACAGTTGGCACCCCATCCGTTGTCATATGCCACAACAGGGCCATCAGTGGTCCATCACAGGCAGTAGCTGCCACAAGTGGCCCTTCAGTGGCCCTGCAAGTACTTGCCAGAAATGATGGCTAGCCTAATGTGGTCCGCTAGTGGGCCGTTAGTGGCAGCCAGCAACCACGTGACTTAACTGGTGGCTTGCCAAATCTTGTCCGCCAATTTCCCAGTAGTAGCAGCAATAATAATAATAATAAAAAAAAAAAAGCAAGGATAACCGCAGTTTCCTAAAGCTACAATTTTTTTTTCTACCCTTACGAAGCTTGTGATATAAGGCACTGTGCTGGGGATATTTTCTCGACAGACCGGAAAACGCCGTTTGCATCTGACTAGATTCGATCCTGGGCCGTTTACGTGAAAGGCGCGCACGCTACCGCCCGGACTAATTCACGACGCACAGGAACGTGCTGGAAACTATCTGTTTGGTATGCAATTTGTAATCGAATGCTTCCCTCTTTCATTTTATAATATTGTGAGGTATTTTTCATAAAAGTCAGTTTCATATAATTCATAAATTAATTTTTTTAACGTAATGATAGTTTTTTTTTTTACCTTAAGGGAACTTCACTCATTTTCAAGGCGTGTACATACTTAGAGTCGCTTTCCAAAGTTTTGTACTGTCCTTGCCGTCTTGAAAAGAGATTGTTGAATAAACACATATTTACCCGGGTTCATGTCACATTCTGTTACATTTTTAACGTTATGTCTTTCCTTTCCGTTGTCCGAAGCTACATTTGTTTTAAAGAGTAAAAGATATTTTATTTTACTTGTTATTTTTAGAAGTGAATTCCTCCCAGTCTTGTGTATTCAACCCATGGATGAGTACACCACATAGCGTTGCTTTTTTTTTCTTTCAAATAATTAATAAATTTTGTACGCGTATAATTCTTTTTTTTTTTCAACAAACGCTATTTGAATGGTTTTCCAGGATATGTGTTTCAAGCGGTTTCAAATTTTTTCTTGTTATTCATCCACTCCATTCCATGAATTGTTATTCATGGGAATGGAGTGGGTGCATTTCATGGCTGTAATCTAGTATTTCACGGCTTAATCTGATATTTTCGTTGACGTAAAATTTCATTAGGAAATTAATTCGCCTCTCCACGTATGGATTTCTTTCTTAACATCCACTAAAATAACACGATGGCGATAGCGTCGTCTTCAACTAACTGGTACTATGAGAGACACAGCAAGTGTTGCTTCTGCGCACGCGCACTCCCGATGCTTCCACCTACTGTTGGGGGTTGCATTGGTTGCCAGCAACGGGCCACTAGTGGCACTTGCTTGGAGGCCCACAACTCACGGCGATGCTGCAGGGCCATCAATGGCTCGCCAACTGATAGCGCTGCCACCAACGGACCACTACCGGGCCGTGAGCGGCAGATTTTAGCCAGCAGTGACCCATCACTGCCAGCTGGTGGCCAGCAGTTTCCCAGCACTTGTGTTTTTGCTGGGTAATATAATATTTACAAGGTTGCTTACCTCTTTTTACACTTCACCACACGTCACATTCCTTTAGCCTTCATGCTTGGTCCAGGCCCGCGGTGCGGTATTCCATATTGGTCCTCAGGTTCTCTTGAATGCTTTACCAACTCTTATGTGACATGAGGTGTCCTGTCGTCCAGGTTGCAGAAATTGTATCGTACCCCCTTCCCACCTTCCCACCCTTGTAAAAACCTAACTTTCGTTACTAAAAACCAATTATTGAACTCAAAGAGAACCTGAGCATTTAAGAGAACCTGAGGACCAAAATGGAATACCGCACCACGGGCCTGGACCAAGCATGAAGGCTGAAGGAATGTGACGTGTGGTGAAGTGTAAAAAGAGGTAAGCAACCTTGTAAATGCGGAACAAAATGACGTCACTCATATGTAGCGGTATGTATAGCATAACAAAGTTAGATGATTTTAATTATCAAATTTGGAAAGTAAGAATGGAAATGTTTCTTATTAAAGATATAATTTATGGAATGTTGTTTCAGAGCCAATTCCAGAAGAAAAGAGTGAAGCATGGCTGAGAAATGACGAATTAGCTAAAGCTACTATAACATTTTGTGTGTCTGATGATCAAATTATTCATGTACAGGATAAAAAAACAAGTTCTGAAATGTGGAATGCTTTGAAAATGGTTTACAAAAGAGAAAGTTTGAGTAGTAAATTGTATTTGCTTAGAAAACTGTATAGTTTACATTTTCAAGAAAACTGATCAACTATGCAAAAGCATGTAAATAGCATGCTGGAAATAGTTCACAAGCTTAAAACACAAGGAGAAGAATTCAAAGACACACATTTAGGAGCTATTTTGCTAAATAGTTTACCAAGTACCTATGAAAATCTAGTTACTGCATTAGAGGCAAGAGAAGACAATTTAACACTTGAGTTTATCAAATGTAAAGTGATAGATGAATCTAATAGAAGGAAAGAAAACTCACAGGCACACACCGACCACACAACTGTTTTGAAAACAAGTTATAAAAAGAAAAATTACAGCTCTAAACAAGAAAATTTGTGCATTTTTTGTAAAAGAATCATGTCAAAGATGACTGTTGGCACTACAAAAGGAATCAAAATAAAGGGAACACTGATAAGTTTCACAAAATTAACCCACATGCAGAATCTCACAGTAATATTGCCATGAAGACAAGAAAAACAAAATTAGATTGTGAACAAAATGACATAAAAAGAGAAAATATTTCTCATTAGAAACGAAGTCAAAATCCGACAAAATATCCAAAGGTTGGTCAATTGATTCCGGTGCAACGTGTCACATGACAAATGATGCAACACTGTTTAAAGAACTTCAAAAGGTGAATCAGAGCTGATCACTACTGCCGACAGTTCTCAGATAAAGTTAGAAGGCAAGGGAAATATAAATATAACCTTAAACTGCAAAATCGAAAAAGGGAAATAATTAGAAGGTCGCTTACCTTTTCACATTTCACTGCACGTTTTATTCTTTTGTTGTCATACAAAAAGAATAAAACGTACAGTGAAATGTGAAAAGATAAGCGACCTTCTAATTATTATAATTGTATGCATTGTAAATCTAAAACAACTGTGGCTTCTGCTATAGAAGTTTTAACCTGAATTTATATTGAAAAAGGAGAAGTTCGAAAAGTGGAAGTAAAGGTCATAAATGAGTGGTAGGCAATGCATGTAACTAACAAACAAATTAAGAAGAAGGTAGTGTAGAACACGCTAAGTTACGTATAAACAGTTTAAGGCAAATATATTTCAGCCATTCATCAGTGCGACTACGAATGATTTTCGTTTCCAGATTGGAAAGGTAAGTTTTGTAATCAAATGGTAACTCCGGGTGACGTGATGCAATGAGGGAATTCCAGATGTAAGGAATGAAAATGGGTAGCTCAGAGTTGCAATTTTTGGAAAATAAAATTTCCAAACTTTCTCTAAACCTCAAAGCATACTGATTTTGGAAGGAAGGCAACTTTTTTTTTTTTTTTTTTTATAGTGTCGGACCAAATTGGGATAGCAGAAGTGTCAGCCATGGTAAGAAGAAATCTCTTCTTACCATGGCTGACACTTCTGCTATTCCAATTTGGTCCAATACTAAAAAGTTGGCTCCCTTCCAAAATTGGTATGCTCTTTAAGGTTTAGAGAAAGTTTGGAAATTTTATTTTCCAAAAATTGCAACTCTGAGCTCCCCATTTTCATTCCTTACATCTGGAAATCCCTCATTGCATCACATCACCTGGAGTTACCATTACAAAACTTACCTTTCCAATCTGGCAACGAAAATCAATCATAGTCGCACTGATGAAGGCCATAGTAATGGCTGAAATATATTTGCCTTAAACTTTTTATACGCAACTTAGCATGTTTTACACTACCTTCTTCTTAATTTGGAAGTAAAGGATGTGTTATATGTTCCAGATTTAGACACTAATTTGTTGTCTGTTAGAAAAGCCACAGGAAAGGGATTTGAAGTTTTATTCAAGAATAAGAAATGTGCAATTAAGTATGGGGATGCTATTGTAGTTATAGGCTTATTAGATACTTCAGGTAATTTGTACAAACTACAAATATTAGATGGAAAGGCAAATTTGGCCGCAGCATGTGAAAATAAAAATGTTTGAATTTATGGCACAGAAGGCTAGGTCATAGGGATATTGAAATGATAAAACAAATGGAGAAAAAGGAGTTACCAAGAGGAATAACTCTTTCCAGTTGTAAACAGGAAGAAATTTGTGAGTTTTGCATAAAAGGCAAACTTACACAGAAGCCATTCTCCAAACAAAGTAGTTTTAAGGCCAAAGCTGATATTTGTGGTCCCATGATTGAAACCAGTCCTAGTGGTTACATGTATGTTATCACATTTATGGATGACTATAGCAGATACTGTTACATCTACTTGCTTAAAGGCAAAGATGAAGCATTAGTAATTTAAGCAATATGTAGCTTCAGTGTAAAACAAGTTTGGAAAAAATGCCAAAATCAATAAAAACAGGTAATGGAGGAGAGTATTGTGGAAGAGATTTTGAAAATTATTTAGTGGAACAAGGAATAGAACATAAAACATTTGTTCCATACTGTCCTCAGATGAATGGAATTGCTGAAAGAAAAAACTGATTTTTGACAGAAATGACAAAAACTATGATGTTAGATGCTGATATGGAAGGTAAATACTGGGCAGAAGCTGTAATAACAGCAGCTTACATACAAAATAGAGTTCCAACACAAGCAACAGGAAAAACTTCTTTTGAATTATGGAATGGATTTAAACCATATCTTGGTCATATTAAAGTATTTGGATTAAAAGCTTATGTATATGTACCAAAGCAACAAAGAAGAAAATTTGGCAACAGAGCACAAGAGGGAATCTTATTAGGATATGATCAAAGATCTAATGGATACAGAGCAAGAACTTTCTTGTAAAAGTTTTTTTCATGCAACGTAACTAGCGTGATCAAGTTACTTTTATTTGGATACAGAGTATTAAATAAAGAAACAAACACAATATTCATCACCAGATCAGTAAAATTTGATGAATGTAAGTAAGCTGTAATAAAAAGTAAACCTGTTGAAAGGAAAGAAGAACAAGAAATTTTCTTTCAAAATGAAGTAATGTCATCAGAAACTGTGGAAGAAAATAATGATAGAGAAGAACCTGAAAATGTTCAAAGAAAGTCTTCAAGAATAAACAAAGGAATACCACCAGAAAGATTAGCATATGTTGCAAAAGTTCAATATAAAAAGGATCCTCAAAATTTAAAAGAAATCCAGGACATGAACGAAGTAGAAAAAGAAAATTGGTTGAATTCCATAAAGGAAGAATTATATGCATTGAGGAAAAATAAAACATGGACTTTGGTAGATCTTCCAGAAGGAAAGGAAAGCCATTAAAAATAAATGGATTTTCAAAAACAAAATACAATGCAAGCGGAAAAGTCGAAAGCTATAAAGCAAGGCTTGTTGCAAAGGGGTATACACAACAACCGGGATTAGACTTTGAAGAAACTTTTTCACCCGCAGTAAAACATACCACTTTAAGAACTCTTTTAACAGTTGCAGCAAATTGAAAATGGAATGTTCATCATCTTGATATAAAATCTGCTTTCTTGCATGAAAAATTAGAAGATGATGTCTTTATGGAACAACCAGAAGGTTTCAGAGAATCGGGAAAAGAAGAAAAAGTTTGTAAATTGCATATGGTCTCAAACAAAGTGCCAGAAATTGGAATAAAACAATAATAGAATATTTGTGCAAAAAGGGCTTCAAACAAAGTACAACAGATCCTTGCTTACTATCACTTAAGGATGGAAAACAAACAACTTATTTAGCTATTTATGTAGATGATATATTAATTACATTGAATAGCACGGAAAATATTAAAAAAACTGCAAATTTGTTGAAAAATCAATTTGAAGTCAAACATTTAGGCCACATAGCATATTATCTTGGAATTCAAATAGAAAGAGAAGATGGAAGTTTTCTTCTGAGTCAAAGTAATAAAATAAAAGAAATTATACAAAGTTATGACACAGATCAAAATAAGGAAAGTAAAACACCAATTAGTACAGACTACAGAAAGAACACTCAAGAAGAACTTCTAAAGAATAATGGACTTTATAGAGAAATAGTGAGAGCTGTCATGTATTTACTACAGTAACAAGACCAGACATTTCAACTGCCATAGGCATCTTAAGTAGAAAAGTAGAAAAATCAAGTAAACAAGATTGGTTAGTAATTATGAAGTTAATTTATTATTTGAAAACAACAGTAAACCTTAAATTAAGACTATCTTCACAAGACCCACTAATTTTAAAATGCTATTCAGATGCTGATTGGGCAGGAGACCGGACTGACTGGAAATCAATATCTGGATTTGTTTTCATGCTAGGAAAGAGTGCCATATGTTGGAGCAGCCGTAAGCAGCCAACAACAGCCTTATCGCCAACCAAAGCAGAGTTCATTGCCACTGCATAAGCATGCAAAGAACTATTGTGGTTGTGAGAGTTACTCAAGGATTTTGATTGTGAACAGACTAGAAGCACTACAATATTTCAGGACAACAAATCAACTATGCATCTTATAGAAAATCAAAAGATCAATTCCAGATCTAAACATATTATGGTGCAGTATCAGTTTATGAAAGAATTGAGTGGAACTGTTCTTCAGTTAGACTACTGTAATACTTCTAAAATGGTTGTGGACATTTTCACCAAGCCATTGGCTAGACCCCAGTTTGAGAGACTCAGACTGACACTAGGCATGATAAAATGAACTCCTCCAGCCAAGTGGGAGACTGTTAGAAATTAATATAAGAACTATGAGTGTCAGAGTTCCACGACATTTGAACTAGAAGCCTCAGCGCATGTTTAACAGAATTGCAGGTGGTGCTGCGCAAACTGTTTTATTTGTTTGCTCTAGCAAGCATTGCCTGGATGCCCGTTTTGCTGGCGTCGGTAAGACTTCTGTGCGGTTTGCTCTCTGACTGAACAACAACAATGTCGGTGATACATGGAGTGTGTGCGTGTTGGTATAGCGAGTTATTACATTTGTGTGGAGATGTAGTTTAATAAATATTCAAGTGTTTTCATTCCGGAATTTATAACAAATAGCTAGTTTAATTTGATTAATTGTGGCATCTATTTCTTTCTCTGCTGACTAAAGGCCGGATCTTCGTTCAGCTGGTTAGTGGCTTACTATGTTACATAAAAGGCTATCATCAATTATAGATTTTATTTATTTAGAAATAACTAACAATCTTCTCTTTTTCGATATCAACTATTCGACCTTGCACATCCAAGTGGCTTCCATAACGATCATGCGGTAAAATCAAACCTAAGAGTTCTCTGCTTAAAGGAACCATTCTTCTTTCAACTCTGTTAAAGGAACTTCAACCAGGACATTACAGGCAATGAAAACAGCGTCCAAATTTCCTGTTAAAAATGATGCATACTTATCTTGATAACTTTTTTCATAGTGTGGATTTTTGTCAGGGCCACCTTCAACAGTGATTATGAGCACTGGTTTTGGTAAATTTCCTGGTACAGTTCTCATGATGTTCCTAAACTCTGGAAGATCGTATACCCTATTGAGATCACATGCGTGAGATGATGCGGTGGATGATGAATGTTTTTTCGATTTTATTGATCTGAATGTTGGACCAGAGTAGCTAACAGCTTCTCGTTCTTCAAACAGAGCATCTTTAATAATGATACTTCCATACACTGATGGAATTATTTTATGGCAATTTGCATTACCTAGTCGTGATCAGGCAAAGTAACTCTGTATTTCACGTGCATCAGTATCTGTGCTTGCTTACTGACCGCTGTGAACCCCAGAAGTACTCATGCTTTATAATCTTGGCTCAGAAAAGACACTTCCTGTGACCCCAATAAAGAAGCAAGCTGCTCAAGAAATGACATTGTTGCCATTGAAAAACCGGTATCCATATGTTTTTCGTGTGATTCAGCTATTGCTCGAATTAATTTAACAGGTACAGTACGAACATGACGTTTCCCTTCTGATAACAAGCTTCATCGTGGAAAGAACAGTAAATAAACAGAGTTTCTACTAACATCATATCCATCCTCCTTCAGCTTTTCCGTTAATTCAGATAGCGATTTTACCAAACAATATTTTTCACAGTGCTTCTCTTGGGCAGCAGAGCCAAATATAACTATATCTGTTATTGCTTTCAAAAGCAATGGCTGATCATTTTCTAAAGAAGGACGACCCGGTTTTATCGGACTTTAAGTTTGGATTTGAGTTTAGGATATTTTTCACATACCTTACTTTTCTTTTTCTCTGCGTTTCACGCTTTTTTTCCCCCCATAATCCTTTTGCAAGTTCCTTTAGCTTCTGCTTTCTTGCGGTTAGTTCTTTCGTGAGCCAAATATATAGTTCTTTCAGCCAAGCCAAATATATAGTTCTTTCAGCGAAGCCAAATATAACTATATCTGTAATTGCTTTAAAAAGCAATGGCTGATCGTTTTCTAAAGAAGGACGACCTGGTTTTCTCGGACTTTAAGTTTGGATTTGAGTTTAGGATATTTTTCACAATTTCACGTACCTTACTTTTCTTTTTCTCTGCGTTTCACACTTTTTTTTTTTTTCATGATCTTTTTACAAGTTCTTTTAGCTTCTGCTTTCTTGCGGTTAGTTCTTTCACCTGTACTTCCATTAGCATTCCACTTTGTTACCTTTTCAGTAGTCCAACTACATATGTGTTTAATGTGTTTAAAATGTCGATTTCATAATTCAGAGCTTGTTGCGCTGGTTCCAGTCGAGTGAATATTCCTGACTAAATTTTTGATGAACATGGGTTTTGTTCTCCATTATTTTTTTATCAGAAGAAGCAACAGCGGTTTTTGTTGATGTTCCAGGAGGACAATTGGCTTCAATGCTCAAAGATGCATCTTCAGAAGCATCAGAAGATGCAGTTTTTATAGCAGTTTTTTTGTATTGTTTCCCCCAGAATGACAGCAGTGTAGCTTTTCTGTAACCCTTTTGATTTCCACTCACTTAAGTACTTTTCTACTAATTCAGGTAAATTTAAATCTGCCTTGATGGAGTTCCAAATGGATACAATGTCATCCTGTTGTTGTTTCCCTATTTTATTTGAATGTGCTGTTTTATATCCTGCCTGCAGCTGTTGAAATAACTTCTGCTTATCCATTCGGAATTAAGAAGGCGCAGATATATACAAACGTACTAACCTAGCGCTGAATTCACTTTGACTGCGTGCTTTATTGAACATACTCTGCTGAAGTGAAATGACACATAAATCGCCTCAAGTGAACGGTTATGTCATAGTGGCGCCAGTCATTGTTTTTGTTCCACCATGGCAGCTATCAAGTTCCATTGATGCTTAAACTATCCCACACAATCCAAAACTATTTGTGACTCATTTACCTTCGCTTGGTGTTGTTTTTACACTGCTACCCCAGGATGCACAACCCTTCTCAAAACAGCTCGGTCAACAACGCATTAGCCATTGTTATTTTATTTTTTTTGTTTTTTTGTAACTCCAAGTAACTGAGATTTTAGGCATGGAATACAGAATGGGGCTCGGGGACACCTCCCACCCTGAAAGCGAATACACATTGCAGACATATATTTCAGGTAAATTATAATTCAGCAATAAACATTGTGTTCTCTCAGTAAATTATGTTAAAAGAGCTTAATTCTAAGAAGTATAAAAAATACTGCAGACTCTGTCATAAAGGACTGCATAAAACAAAAACACTATCCTCCACGATGGGACATCTGCCAACATATTTAAATTCCACTGTGAACAAACGGGATTACGATTCCACTATATTTTTGCCGCTGGACTTCCGAATTACTAAACTTCCCTCCCCCATGTCACATTTGGTCTGGTTGTCAGGAACCCCCTCCCCCTGTAATCCTGGATGTACTTTATAGATGGCCCCATTTCAACATCTCATCAGTTATGCCATTAACTCCTGGAGATTTACCATTCTGAAGAGATTTTAGAGCTTTACACCCTCTTCTCTTGAGATCCCACCTGTGCTTCCATCCCATACTGTGATATCATCTGCTTCTGTCTCAGAATCACCTTTGCTTTCTTGATCTAATAACTCACAGAAGTATTCACCCCATCTTTTACTTAACTCATTGGACTCCCATATCATTTCTCCAATCCTGTTCTTCACACAACTTACAACTTTGTTTTCCCTATTTTCCCTGAGTCTCATGTACTTCCAGAAAGTCCTTCTATCATTCCAAAAAGCCAATTCATGCCTTTTCACCTTATCCTTATCTTTTGCCTTACTCTGGCAAACCAGCTTAGCTTCTTCACACTTCTTACAGTGACATTCACCCACAGAAACTCTACCTTGCAACATCCCCAAATAGGCTTCCTTCTTTCTTTTTACTGCCTGTTCAATCTTACTATTCCACCAAGCATCACCTCTATTGTTATCCACTATTGTAGTGCCACAGACCTGTACAGCAGCAGTGACAACACAGTTCTTAAAACATTCCCACTTCATTTCTACACCCCTCTCACAAGATTTCAGCTCCTTCAGTCATTCCCTGAGTATGTCAGAATAATGCTGATGATTTTCAGGGTGCCTTTCGACCTTTATTCTTTCCATCCTAGGCCTCTTCCTATTCCTTTTCCTCCAACCAACATTCCCTTTCGTTCGTGACACTACCAAGTAATGATCAGAACCAACATCCACACCTCTCATCACACAAGTGTCAACAACTAAGTGTTTCAGATGCTGATCATAGACAACAAAATTTATCATACCCTTTTACAACAAAATCTATCATACCCTTTTGACCAAGAGTATGATTTTCCCAAGTATATGTGTGGATATATTTGTGGTTGAAAAATGTATTAAATACACACAAACCAGTTTCAATGCAGAATTCAGTTAATCTTTTACCATTATCATTCACACAAAGATAATTAAACTTACCCAGAACATTGTCAGAAATTGCATTCTGCACGCCTATTCTGGCATTGAAATTCCCCGCTATTATAACTTTCTCTTTAGCACCAAATTGGCTCAAAACAGCTTTTAGCTCATTCCAGAAATCTTCCTTTCTATCAGAAAGCTCCGAACCACAAGGAGCATGCACTACAACAATTACTATTCTCTGAAGTTTCACTTTCAAATGAATCCAAAGAATTCTCTCACTTATGCACCTATAGTGAATCAAGTTGTTCTTCATCTTTTCACTTAAAATCACACCTACACCAGCCTGTTCTCTCATAATATCCAATACTCCAGACCACACACTCACCGTCCCCCCCCCACCTACTTATGCATGTGTATATTATGTTTTTACTTGACAGTTTTTATATTAATTATGGATAAATATTATAAAGGCATTTTGTTTCAGTTTGTAAAACTCAGATATTCGGAGCAGAGCTTCCCCAATACTGAAATAGAAAGTTGTTTGAAAAAATAAGTACCAAAATTGTTAGCCAATACCACTAATGCACGCAACTCTCATGCTGTTTCCTGCAGAAAATAGTTGTGGTCAGCATCAGTAGTACAAAGTTGCAAAAGTATTTCAATTAATTTTGATAGGCTGTAGTACAGCCTGGCTTAAAAGAAAATGTGGTTTTTATCCTGTATAGAACTGTGTTGTTAAATGTAGTATTCAGTTGCTTTTGTTGTTTTTAAAGCTGGCTTATTTTTATGTAAAATAATACTTAGATATATGAACAGTTGACCTGTCTCAAGCTGTGAGATGGGATCTTGGGAAAGGGGTCTTTGTCATTGTTACACTAAAATTTTCTTATTATCCATATTAGTTTTTTCTCCCTTCGAAGTTTTAAACAATGTGGAATGAAACCTGCCATCTTAGGCTGTTCTATAAATATTTAATTTTCAAAACATAGTACAAGTGAGGTATTCTTGTTAATTAGTCATTAAATCATTTTTCTTTAGGTTATAGAATATAATTGAAGAGCAGCTTGAAATGAGGTAATTTAATGCATGCTGTGTTTTTCTTTGTCTAATGTTTGATGTTTTGTGTTTTCTGTAGGCTGTAGAATATAGTGGAAAGCTGACCATGAAGGGTATTACACAGTTTCTAGAAACATGGCTTGTTGGGAGTGCTGCATATGAGGAGGTTAGATACTAACATACTTTATTTTTCTGTTCAACTTTTTTAAAATGGAATCTTTATTTAATGGTGCATGTTTCATTCTCCAGTTGGAGGGGTATTTCTGTTTTAAATTGTTCCACACAGAGTTCATACATTTGTATTATCATCACCATCACATTTTTTTTTTCTTGTTAAAGTAACTACAGTATATTCTGTATATTCAGTGTCCCACCAGTGTGTGACAAAACTTTTTTCATGTATGTATGTATGTGTGTGTGTGTGTGTGTGTGTGTGTGTGTAGTTAGTGAGCCTTAGGAGTTACTTTCAAAGCAAAAAGGTATGGCATCTCCATATTCTACTCCATACTATGCTAAAGTGGTTAATGTATACTACTCTCTTACAAGTGAGAGCCTCATCTCTATGTATTGTAAGTCTAGTGGCTGACCTATTTTATAGTGTGTGTGTGTGTGTGTTAACTGATGTGCTATATTTTCCTATTTGAGGCATGTGAAAGAAAAAGCCATTATCCATTTAAGTGTTTTGCATATAGCCTAGTTTAATACTGAATGCCCTTCAGTTTATATGTTTCATTATGGTTTTATAAGCAAAGAACCTTTTACCTAATGGTAATGGGTATCACTAATTTGATGAAAGTTCACTTCACCAAAACTTATGTTACCAAAAGCTTTATTTGTGAAGGGTTGTTTCCCCTTTTCTTCAAAGACAGTCATTTCACTTAAAGTATCATTTTGCCAAAATTATGATTTCATGTAGTTTGTTTCTTTAACTTGTTTATTTCAATGCAAAAGAAAAAAAAAAAATCTGTGCTGTCATGATCATCTGATCCAAACATCATTTATTGAATATGCTACTTTAGTGTGTTCTGAAAGTTTACTTACCTGATTATTTTAGAAAAGTCTGAAACAAATTCAGACTTCTGAACTAGCATCTGTCAGATTAGGTTCCACATTTCTCAGCAAAATTATCATTCAGAACTATTTCATTACTGACAGGCTAGGTAAAAGAATTTGGTGAAACATTATATCTCAAACATACACTTATTTTCATAAAAACAGGACACCTGAATAAAGGATTGGAGCTACAACTTTGAGTTTTACAGGATATGCTCATTAGGTAACATGGAACAACTGATTAGCATCTCAGTGTCATACATACCAGATGCATCAATGTAGCTAATGACCGTGGTGAACACCTGGCTTGAATCACCTGCTGTACATGCTGAGTCATTGGATCAAATAATGTATGAATGGTGTCCTGTGGAATAGCCACCCAGGGTGTACTGACTTGCGTCCAAAGTTCATCAGGGGTTGCTGGTGGGCGATCGTCTCGCCTGTCACTTGAGCATGTTCCAGAGATTTCTTATGGGTGTTAAATCCAGCAATTTAGCTGTCCACAGCAGAAGTGGAATGTTGTTATCCCTGAAGAAGGCACATGCTGTTGCTGCAACATGCAGTGTGGCATTGCCCTGCTGAAATATGTCCCCTGGGACATCCTGCAAGTAAGGAAGGGCGACCAACCGTAGAATGTCATTGACGTAATGAACACTCGTTATAGTGGTACGAACTCTCAGAAGAGGTGATCTGCTTTCATTCCCAATTGCACCCCAGACCGTAATGTCTCGTGTTGGTGTGGTATGCCTGTTGCAAAATACACCCGACAACAAAGGGCGAAACACGATATTGTGTGCACTTCTGTTCGATGCACCATTGTATGCTGGTCGTCCATTACTGCAGTGTCAAAAAGTACCATGCTGAGGAAAGTCCGAGCCTGCAGTTCAAATTGTAATAACTGGCAATGTTCTGTTACAGCTGACATGGGAGAATGCGTCACAGTTCGCAACTGCTGCATTAGTGTCATTGATGATGCAGAATGGTCACTCAAAGACGTCCGCATGAGATGACAGTTGTCCCTCTGCATTGTCTGTTGTACAACATACAGAACCTTCTCTTCCTACTCCATTCTTTATACCATTCCCTGCACACTCTAGTCATGGCAAATACACTGCATTTTACATGACTGCCAGTCTGCCAGATGTAAGTATTGCAGTCTCACATGCCAGTAATGTGACCTCTCTCAAATTTGCTGATGTGACTGTACGACTGTCTTACACAATGACAACGCATCCTTACCTGCTGCTGAGTAAGCCACATGATGTGTATAACAGAAAAATGGTAGGTTTCTGGTCTGTGATGATGCTCAATCTGATTTGCCTAGATGCAGTACACACGGACCTATGACTCCAAAATGCTAATCATTTCTGCAATATTGCCTGATTAACATATCCTGTAAAAATCAAAGTAGTAGCTCCACTCCTTTCAAGTGTTCTGTTGTTGTTTTTTAACATGAGTATGGTATATACAGAGTGCATAGGAAAGTCCCTTTAGCCTGGAATAACTTGTGAATGAAGAGAGGTACAGTTATGGAAGTGAGATAACAGTATAATAAAGCAACTACGCCCAATAGAATGCAACCGATAGCAGTGCCTCTTGTGGCGAAATGCAGAAGTTAACCATTGCAAATCGAAAACGAAAAGAGATAGAGCAAAATTTCCAATTACAAAGTTGTAGAGCATCAATTATTAATTAGTACAAAACGACATTTGTTCAACATGAATAAGATAAATTGTCGCCTGAATACCCTAAAATGTCCGAAATCGATGCACGACCTTTTGTGTGAACGTTTGAAGGGAACAGGCATAAGTATGAGCAAATACACACAATTTATTGCATAAATGCGTATTTAATGTCAATACAGTTTGATGACGTCAGACAAAACAAAAAAGGCTAACTGGGCCACAGTGATAAAAAGTTGATGTCGAGTATGTTTGAAGAGTTCGCCATTGCCCACGATACACATTTGTATTCGTGAAAGTAACTCTGCATGCACATTCCTCAGCATGGAAGATGTCACACTATTGCAAGCATCTGTAATATGACGATGTAGATCCAGCAGACTTTTAGGCCTGTTGCATACACCTGATTTTTTTACGTAACCCCAGAAATCCAAGCTCGCCATTCTCACTCTGCGTACGTAGACCTAAACTTCTGATCAGGGTACATCCTGCTACTGGTTTTTATATCATAGGTATGGTACAACGTCACAATCTGCATTTGCATATGGCTACGTTTTCGAAATGTGAATATGCAGATTTGAATCGTCGCGCATCGATTTCAGACATTGTAGGGTATTCAGGCGACAATTTATCTTATCCGTGTGAAACAAATGTCATTTTGTACTAATTAATTGATGCTCTACAACTTTGTAATTGGAAATTTTGCTCTATCACTTTTCATTTTCGATTTGCAATGGCTAACTTCCGCATTTCGCCACTGGGGGCGCTGCTATCGGGTGCATTCGATCAGGCGTAGTCACTTTACTATACCATCATTTCACTTGCATAACTGTACCTCTCTCCATTCACAAGTTTTTCCAATCTAAAGGGACTTTCCCTATGCACCCTGTATACTGACGAAGTGAACTGGCATTGGAGGTCATGTTTTTGTGCTCCGGTGTTAGGTGATATTTTTTTCACATTCATAGAGTGTCAGTTGAGATCCATACAGTTCCAGTGTTTTTCTGCTACCAGCAGTATATTACTTTTGAAAATGCCACCGAAGTTACACGGCAAAGGAACATCTGGTTCTACTCTATCTGGTAACAGCAGGGTGTGTGGCATTTACAAAGGCTTGTCCAGCAGGGTGTGTGTGGCATTTCTGATGATGAAGGCTATGGGTAATGGATTTGGAGCACTTAACAAAAAGTTTAGATGATGAAATAGATTCAAGGCTGTGCTCTAGCTTTATATCATCTGACAAAATGGAAAGTGTTGGTGTTGCTGCAATTAAAAAGGAGTTAACTGATGATTTGACAGCTGTTATGAAGGGACTGGAGGAACATTGGTCCAAACATCTGAAGGAATTTGAATCCAAAATATGCACTTTCCAGTCCTCATTGAGAAGCATGGAAAACTCCCTCGATGATCTTGAGCAGTACGGTAGGCTTTCTTGCCTTGTGCTTTGTAATCTTCCTGAATCTACTGGCAATCCAAATGGTGAGACAATTTATTTCTCAAATGAAAATATCAAAAGCAATTTGCTTGCCACAAACATTGGATCTAAGACTGTGATTACTGAAAGTTTAACATTGTCTAGAAAGTTGTTCTGCAATAAATTGCAGGCTGGTGGATTCCAATTTTGGACCCGGTACGGAACATTCTTTTTGCAAATTAAAAAACCTTGACTAGGATTTTCAGGACTTTGGCAGACATTTCAGGTTTTGCTGAAGACAGTATTAAGTAGTTGATATGTGAACTATTAATGTTGATATTGTTTCTTTGTTGCCCCTATGGCCTATTTTTATTGTTTATGTGTGCTAGTTGTCTGAAGGCAATGTAATTGTATAACACTTTTTGATTTCTTTTTTTGGTCTGTTGAATATTCAATTGTTTTGCTAAATGTAAGCGGTATTTTGTATATAAGTAATTGTGTGTTATATTTGGCATATTGCATTGTGATTGTGTGGCCTATCACTCACTTGTGGTTCTGGTGTAGCATTTTATGTATGATATAACCTACTGCTTTTTGGAGTGTTGCAGCATATTTCAATTGTTGGGATTACTTCTTTTTGGTTTTTCATTTTGGATTTTGGTTTCACGCTTTCACGGCCTTTTGGCATGTTTGTTGGGTAGTTACTTGCACTTTAACTGCTCATTTGAAATATTAGGGTTACATTTTAGTGTTCTGCAAACATGGGATGTAGAGTTTGGCATTCTTTGGGAAATGACCTAGTGCTTTCTGTGGTTTTGGTGTATATTTGAATTGTTAGGGTTTCTGCTTTGTGTATCTCATTTTGGATACTAGTCTCACGCCTTTGTGGGGTTTGGGAATGTTTGCTTGGTGTGTGCTTTGAGTTTTGGTGTTACTACTTCGTGGCTTTCCACTTTGGACATTAGTTGCATGCGTTCGTTGCTTTCAGGCATTTCTGCGTGGTAGCTGCATGGAATTTAAATTTTTGTTTGAAATATTAGGATTGCCCTTTACATTTCTGTGCCAGTAGGGTCCAGCGTTTGGGGGGGGGGGGAGGGGGTTAGTGCATTTTTGTGGCTTCTTTTGATTACTTCTCCATATATAGCTACATTATTTACAGTAAGAGTGGTATTTCATATATTATTACTCCACAGCATAAAATATTGCGTGTTTTGCCATGATTTTGTGGCCTATTGCTCATCTGGGATCTACTAATATTGCATATTGTAGTTAACTGGGCACTGCGCTTTCTTGGCGAAGCCAGGGAGTGCACAGCCTTGGTTGACTATTTTTGCCTGCATTTTTCCTTTTTTTTTTTTTTTTTTTTTTTTAAATATAGGCACTTTGCTTGCAACAGACATTGTTATTGCTCATCGCTTGGATTGCGAAATGGTTTCTGGTTCAGGACCGCTTTCGGTTTAGTTTCTTCATGTGTTGCAGCATGATTCATATTCAGAAATAGGTGTTTCCTTAAGGGATTTAAGATTGTGATTACTGAGAGTTTAGTATTGCCAGACAGTTGTTTTGTAACATTGTGGGCTGATGAATTCCGTTGAATTGGGCATACTGCATTACCATTTTATGGTCTGTCACTCACTTGTGGTATTATTGCAACATTTCGTGGATGATATGACTTACCACTTTTTTGGAGCATTACAGCATGTTTTAATTGTTAGGGTTACTTCTTTATGGTTTTTCATTTTCGATATTGGTTTCATGCTTTCACAGCTTTCCTGCATGTTTGTCGAGTAGTTACTTGGATTTCCACTGCTTGTTTGATACATTAGGGTTACAGTTTGGGGTTCTGTGAACATAGGGTGTAGTGTTTGTTGGATATTTGGTACATTCTCATGGCTTCCTTACTTTGGATACCAGTTTCACGCCTTCATGGAGTTTAGACACATTTGCTTGTTGTTGCTTTGAGTTTTGGTGATACTATTTCGTGGTTTTCCACTATGAATATTGGGTACATGTTTTCGTGGTTTTCAGGCTTCTTGGCCTGATAGTTGCTGGTACTTTAAATTGTTTGTTTGAAATATTAGAATTACATTTCAGATTTCTGTGAATGTGGTGTTCAGCGTTGGTTAGATGTCTGTTGCTGCCTTGTGGCATATTCTATTATTTGTTTATATATAGCTTCATTACTTAGGTTCAGCATTATTTTATATATTGTAACTTCAGAGCAGAAATTTTGAGTATGATATTATGATGTTGTTGGCTTTGAAATCAAGTGGTGTTGAAGATGCATACGTTAGCATTATTAATAACATCTATGAAAATGCAAGTGCAAAGGTTCAGATATTTCAGGATACAGCACAAATAAGAATTGGAAAGGGAGTGAGACAAGGTGACACCATATCTCCCAAGCTCTTTAATGCAACATTGTAAAATGTCTTTCAATCATTGAACTGGGAAAACAAAGGGATAAAGATTAATGGAGATTACTTAACTCACCTTCGTTTTGTTGATGACATAGTAATCTTTGCAGCTACCCCTTCAGAGCTGCAGAGTATGATCCAAGAACTTGCTGACAAGAGTAAAGAAGTGGGATTAAAAACGAACTTTCAGAAGACAAAAGTGATGTACAATGCTTTTACAAGAAACAAAGATTTATGGATTGATGGAGAAAAGCTTGAAACAACTGATACCTACATTTATCTTTAGCAGCAGATATCAAGTGAGGGTCACATTGATGAAGAAATTAATTGGTGTATGAAACTTGGATGGAGAGCTTTTGGAGGAAACATTGCAATTTTTAAGAGCAGTATGTCATTATGTCTTAAACGAAAAGTGTTTAATCAATCAGGGCTGTTTGTGTTCCGGGTCTCACCCGGATTTCCGGGTTAGGGCGATCTATCATGCCCGGAATTCCGGATGTTTAGCTTTGAAGACATTTTTAAGACTGTTAAACTTTGAGTTCTAATAAGCGACAAAAAAATTAAAACGATTCATGGCAAAAGTATTTAGTAAAAAAAAAAAAATTGCTTTTCACCAATGAATTAATGTGATAATAATAATTGTCTTCCTCGCCGATGCAGTTGACTCGAGCTTGACACACAAAGCCGGCAGTTCGTGCTGTGGTTGTCCGCTGTTCTGTGGAAAGGGCATGCGCGCAAATTCTCAGTCATTTCGTCGGCGCTTCTGCTCCTCGATGCAAAACAAAACAAAACAGGTTTTCGCTCTGATGAGTGATGTGGGTTTGGAACTTGGAGTTGGCGGGGGTGGGAGCGAGTTAAAGCAAATAAAATACGTCACTCACGTGTCTGCAACTACGCGCGGGAGCAGCCTGCTTCATTGTATTAGTAAGTCAGTGACGGAGAGGAGGTGTCTTTGTTTCCCTAATGAAACGTTTGTGGTTTTTGTTTAGGCAAAAGTGATGGTTTTTTGTGTGTGTGTGATGTATGAATGTTTTTAGGAATTTGAAAGTTTACACGGTTTAAGTTAAGTTCGTCATCAACGATGAAATTTTTAACCAAAACTGACGATCTCAAGACATTAGAGGCGTCAAAAATAAATTCATGTGGGATTGGCTAGAAAAAAAAAGACACCCAAAAGGAGAAAGCTTAGGTAATGGTGTCGGAAAATTGATACAGCTGGGTCATGTTTCTGCATATATAAATGGAGTACGTCAGAGATCGCGATAACGCATCTACACGAGTATTTCACGCCTTAAAAATGCCGAATATGCGTTAAAATTTAGAAATGTGTGTTTTTACGCATTGTTTTTCCATATGCAATTTTCTTTTGTAATCGGTGATTACACCGGGATTTTGTCATAAAAATGACCATTTTTTTTATCAAGAAATTACATGTTAACTTTTATGTCACAGTTTATGAAAAAATCATGATTTGGTTCCCATTGCCGAGCTAGTCAGCTAGGGATCCGCTTTCGGCAATCATTCGGAAGAACCTTCAGGACAGAGCAGCTCAACCGATGGGCATGCGCATTGGTCGGAGCTAACGATTCAGCCGCGTCGAGATTGAGACGCTAGTGTCGGTGCAGCGTGGCGTGGAAGGAAGTGTTTTGAAGTTCGTTTAATTGCCATTTCAGGGCTGGATGGCGGTTTTCCCGCCGAAACAAAGCTGTTAAGCGGGGGTCTCCCGCCTTACTAAATTTTAAGAAAAAATATATATAAATATAAAATCTTGGGTCCGTTTTTGGATCGCTCGCAAAATTCGCGCGTTAAAAACGCATCCTTTGTAAAAGTACGTGATTTAGAAATGAACCGTTCAGAGTTCCGAAAATTGCAATCTAATACATCGGGAACATAATCAGTTTATGGAAGCGTGAATCAGCTTCCATACGTAGCCGTATGAGCAATTCATTTTGCATATCGCAGACGGTTATGAATCAGGCATGAGATTGTTCTTCGGATTCGCGGAATTCCACATTTCGGTTATACTTCAGAGCGATTAAAAAAAAATGAATGTAATGTTTTATTTTCTGAGGATTAGGGGCGGGGGAGGCTCGTTTTCCGCCTGGGGAGCAGTATTCCATTTTTCAGAACTTACGAAAGCTAAACGGAGTGAAATTTTTCCCGCGATCATAATTTCTTTTTCTCGCAAAGTTTCCTCTGTCCAGTATTGTTATTAAATATCAATTTATTGCACAAATGTTTGCATTTCAGCTTGAAAGTGTAGACAATAATTTCAGATAACGGAAGTTCGACGGAGCAAAAATTTCCTTGTTATTTTTGTTTTCCTCGAGTTTCTTCCGCGGATTCGAAGAGTAACTCTGACTTTGTTGTCATCAAAACTGAAGATAATTTTTTGGGGGTGTGTGTGTGCGATGTGCGTACGTGGTGGCGGTGGTGGAGGGCGTTTTCTGGCTGTGGACGGAATTTCGTCTTTCAAAACTTTCAAAAACGGAAGTTAGACGAACTGCAGATTTAATCTGTAATCGTAATCCCACCCTCGCAATATTTCCTCTGCTCATTTTTATTGTAAAATATAATTTTTTTTGATAACTGATTGTGTTTCAGCTTGAAAATGGAGGGAAAATTTCCGAAAACGGAAGTCGGACGGAGCGAAGATTTTTTCATAATCGGAATTTTTTTTCGCGATGTTTCCACTGTCCTGAATTATTGTTAAATGTTATTTTGCCTCTATAAATAGTTGCAAAGGGAGAAACTGGACATTCCTCATATCAGAAAAATGGTTGAATCAACCAAGTATCAATTATGTGAACTGTAAACAGCTTATACATAGTATTCAAGAAGATATTTTTCTTTCAGAGCTGAAGGAAAACATGCTCAAAAATAATAAATGAGTTGACCTTTGTAATAATAAACTTGCACATCACAATGTCCAATGAAGGTTTATTTTATCTTTTGTGATTGAGATAGACTGTAGATTTCCTTCCTCCACAATAGAACTCTTTTTGAAGTTTGAGTGTGTAGAAACTGAATCTGTGAAGCAATGATCTGTTGACGTTTTTCCGATCTCTAAATTAATGGGCCAATATTTTTGGATCGGAAAACCCGTCACCAGATCCACGCACTCTCAATGAGAGTGAGATTTTTTGTCATGAGATGGTCTCAAATCCCTTTGGGCCGCCCCGGTGGCGCAGTGGTCTAAGGCGTTGGCCTCTGATCATTCGTCCGTAAGGGGTCTGGGTTCGAATCCCGGTAAGGCATGGATGTTGTGTTTGTCTTACGGCACTGGCTCTCTCCCTTCCCTGGAACCAGTGACCCTAAATTAGGGACGGGCGACTGCTTATAGCCCATTGAGTTGCTCACGGTGGTCGTTAAACCTCCAACCAAAAAAAAAAAAAATCCCTTTGGCAAGGAGGGAGTTAGAAAAAGTAAATAGATTTAAGAGTCAAGAAAAATCAAGTAAATTCTTTTCATTTATTTTATTTTCTTTCTGATTTCTCTGTGAAGTGTTGATCTCTGTGTATGTAGTTAAATTTATGTGAATAGGTCTAAGTAAGTTAGCCTTGTGATGTCTGTTGCTAGTTAAGGGAGGTGTAACTAGCTGGGAAGTAGATTTAAGGAAGTTTGACATCATGCTATATTGCTGTTTTTTTTGTTGTTCTTTCATGCAATGTTTTTTTTCTTCCTTCCATTGCATTTTTTAGTGCACTGTTTACTTTCAAGGAAGAGATATTAGTGAAGTTTATTTTAGTGCAGTATATGATGTAGTGTATATGAATTGATTTGCCTTAGTTTCTTAAGTGTATAGTGCAGTTTATATATGTATAGTGTTAGACGTATCAGTTTAAAATTATCGGCGACGCCGCGGCGTTCGGCGTTATTGATCGTCGGGATAACATAGCGATAAAAAGAAAAATCGTAAGGTTGTAGTTCCGTATTTACCGTCGTTATCGCGATTTCTTTTATTGTATTATTCTGTAAGCTTTAATAATGGAAAAGTAATTTGTAAACATATAGTGTTTGAAGTATTTTATCTTATTGTAGTGGTATCTAATGAGAAAAAACGCGTGTTTATGCCATATGTCAGTAGCGTGTATTAAAATCGTTGTTGTGTGTATCGGGCTTAATTTAGTAACCTTTCGTAATTAAAATCTTGCCTAGTATTAATATTTAGTTGGTTTTAGTATGAATCTCACTGGGTATTAACTAGTGATAGTATAATGCAGCGACTGTTAGAAAAAAGCGGGTCGGCGATCGCTCCGTAACGAAGTGACTTTCGTAAATTAATTGCGCGTGCGCTATCGTCAAGGATATTTAATAGTCATTTAGTAAAAGAATAAAATTGTGGCTTAATGCATCAGGACAAAATAAGAAATCGTTGCTTTACGCTATTTTTTCGTAATTCCGATCGTCGTACCTGTAGCTAGAGAGAATTCGATTTTTATGCGTTACGAAGTTAATTGTAACGATGTTCGTTAATGTTAGTTAATTTGTTTAATGAATTTTTGTAAAGGTGGTCTCCAAAAGTCTTTGTTCAGAAAGAAAGAACGAAAATGGCTACAGTTTCTGGTGTCGCTTTTCTAAAAGCGATAAATTCGTAGAATGGCATCTGTGAGGACGTTTTCCCAGCTTTACCAGTGCAGAAAGTCCGATTTATTTATGCTCTTGTTTACTTCGAAAAGGCATTTTTCGCTTGGCACAGGAACACGTCGGGATTTGGGCGGAATTCTGCGAAGTTCACCGCAGCGCCCGTTTTTGTGGGTCAAAGGTCAGTCATCCATCGAGGAAGTTTTTGCCTCCTGGCGTTCACGCAGCCAATTGGAAAGTCGGCGCTTTCTCGCACATGCGCGATGCGTAAGGCGAAGAGCATCGTTTTTTTGTACGCTCTTAAGATGCAGAGATGCAGAGAGAGAGAGAGAGAGTTGAGCTAGAAACCACCAAGCACTAAGAAAGGGGAAGGAAAAAAGAAGCTATGCGGGAGAGACCGCGCTTTTAAATCGGAAATGCCGCCAAATTCCGGGAGGACGAAGGAAAAAGATGTCAGCGTCATGGTAGGACCTTTTAATTTGTTTTTAAATGCCAAAACAGAGGAAGCTACTTGAAAGCCCTCATTCTCACAGAGAATTGTAGCTGGGCTGGATATCTTCCACCCGCCAAGTTCGGGAGTCCCACGGAGACGCCGGAGAAATTGCGGCACAAGCATTGATACTTAAGTTTGAACCTTCGTCCGAGGAAATCTTCTAATTCCTTTCTTATTGTCCACTTGAAGGGCAGGGAAAGATATGTCCACGCAGTTCGGCAGCAAGGAAGGAAACTTGCGTAAATTCGCGGCGACGGACAGACTCCGTGACGCCGAACCTCAGCAGTTAACAAAAAAAGAAAAAACCCGTAATTCCTCCGCTCAGCTCAAACATTTCCATGCTGTTTAACTGACAAAGCTTCCTTGAGAAGAGAAGAGAGAGAGAGAGGAAAACAAACAAGGAAACAAAAAAAAAAAAAAAAAACCGTCATCAACGGCAAACTTTCTTTCGGCGACCACCTAATTGTTTTTGGTTTTAATGTGATTAAAAAAAATATGATATGATGTTATTTCATTAAAAAAAAATATATATATATATATGGGGGAAGGTACATTTTGTAGAAAGATATTCCTTGTTTTGAAAAGGGAAAGAAAAATTATTAAACATAGAGGGGAGTAAAGAAATTGAATTTTTTTTTTATTATTTTGAGTGTGTGTAGGTTTGGCCAGAACCAACAAATGTAGTAGAATGTGTTACTGTAAATTAAGAAGTGATTTTTCCAGGTAACTGACCAAAATCAGTGTGTTGTGAAAAAAAAGGAAAATTTTAAAATGTCACTCTTAACCATTTAAATCTAAATTGTAACGAGCATTTAGCTCAAGGTTCAACAGGTATCAGATATGCACATCGAGCATTAAGCTCTTAACACTCTTTGAGTGAATGATCACATTCTTTTATGATTTTTGTAAGGCAGGCTGGTAACCAAATTGTGCCACTTACCTCCTAAATCCTCTAAACCACACAGGTGAAAACTACTTGGTTTGCAGACCAGGGTTTCTGAGAGGATTATTTAGGACTGTTAACATACTCTGGACTCTAAAATTCATAGCTAAATTCTTTTTTTTATTCGGCCTAGCCACCTGAAGTTTCCTTGTATCGAGTGTTTTTCCAACATGTGCCTGGGAGCACAAAATAAATTTTTGGTTAACCTGGAACATATGTTTAATCAAATTATTTTGTGTCATATGTGAATTTCTCCTGTCGGTGGTGGTGGAATCACCTTCCATTTACTGGGAGTTTTTAAGGATCGTACCTGGGGTGTTAGTCGTTGATGAAAAAAAAAATTCTTAATTGGGGTCCCTAGATTCTAGATCACCGGCCATTTTCTTCTTTTTAAAAATAAAATTGTGTAATATTTGCATTTTTTCAGAAGTAAGTTCATCATCGTAATAGAATAATATCTTAACAACCAAACCACGTCGTATCAGCAACACACACGCACAAGTTTTGGTACAGTCTTTCAAAAGCAAAACAAAATTTTTTGCAGCCTCATGGATAAAACAAGACAAGTATGTAAGATTTCGATAAATTACGATTTACTTATTTTATATAAAAGAAATTCAATTACATGCTAATTCGTGTTGACATATTTATATATAGATCTAATTATTTGTTCTTATATTAAATATTATTTAGCTAAAAATTTAATGTGATATTTGTTTGTTCTCAAAAATTACTCCTTTGGAAAGAAAAATACTCCTTTGAAAAATGTGAAGGAGTATTTTTACTCTTTTGAAAAACTCCTAGCACGATCTATGGAGTACGTGCTACAGTTCTGCCTCCAAAACCTGTTAAGCAATTATAACGGCTACTTGTAATAGTAAAGGTTCTTCTCCTCTTCGGTACACAAACAAGACACTGCTAATGAAGGATGTTGGAAACGTAAGCGTCAGCCTGATAGCGTCTCCGCTAAAAAACAAATGAAGATTGCACACTTTTTTAAGAAATAGTGTTATTTTATTAGTAAATATAACTTTAGATTAACACCACACCAGACTGATGGGTTTTTTAAATTAATGAATGGAACTTAGATCAACATCCAATTTGCTAAATATACTGTTATTTTATTAGTAAATAGAACTTTAGGTCAATACCACCTGACTGAAACTTAACGACTAAAATTTCTGTTAAAAAAAGATCAATATCCTATGATAAAGAGGAGTTGCCCTTCTAGTAACATAAAAACTTGACTGCAGATTTTCTTTTATTTATTTGCCAAATGGGTAATTTTGCAATTGGAAAGAAAGGCAAAACTTTTTTAAAAGGTATGTTATGTGTGTAATTGGTTTATTTTATGCAAATGCAAATTTTTTAGTAACGTTCTTAGTGTGGTATATGTTAAAGACAATATCATGTAGTTGTCGAAACCAAAGTTACTTAAATTTCACTGAAGGAATTTATTTTTTTAGCAACAAATTAATACTGCGAGCTAAACCCCAAAAAATAATTTACTGTTGTGAGCAAAAGGTATAGGTAGGTAGTAATTCCCAAAGTGAAACCATTTTATCTTTCGAAGTATCGGTAACAGCTTTGCTGATAAGTATAATAATTAGAGGTACTAGTAGTAACGGAAATACTTTTGTTGGGAGGGGGAGGTTACCCTCACATGTTCATTTATGTCTCGAGTTTATGCATTGGCACCGTTGGGAGACGCCGGTGATTTCAGGGTTTCATGCCTTGCCTTGCAAACACCTCTGATCAATACATCCTGCCAGTGTTTACGTACGGAGCAGAGACATGGACCTTAACTAAAAAAGACATACAAAGACTGCAGACAACTCAAAGAAGCATGGGAGTTGCAGGCTTGGTGTAACCAGGAAAGATAAGAAGAGGAACTTGTGGATAAGGAAACGACAGGAGTGAACGACGTCATGACCAGAGTGAAATCACTGAAATGGCAATGGGCTGGACATGTTGCCAGAAGAACGGATCACCGATGGACAACTGAAATTTTAGACTGGATTACGAGGGACAGGAAAAGACCCAGAAGAAGACCCCATGGGAGATGGTTGGATAAAATTTGAAAGTTTGTTGGAGTGACATGGAGGAGACAGGCTCAAGACAGACAATTGTGGAAGAAACTTGGGGAGACCTTCATTCAGCAGTGGACTAATAATAGTTGATCATGATGATGACTATGATGATTATGTTGTTGTCTTGTGGCTTGGTGTTTGTTTGGAGTTTTATTACTGCATTTCGTAGACAACTAGGCATGTTAGGGTTATGACGCTCTGTAACTTTGATGCTCTAACACTCCGTTACTGTGTGTCATGTCTTTCATACTCATGTGTTAACTTATTGTATTGCCTGTGTCATACTGAACTCATGCAGTGTCATTGTTTGGTTCTTCATCAGTGCTAACTATTGCATTGTTTTTGGTTGTTACTCGTTTCTTGGAGTGGTGTTGAGGTTTGGTATTTCATTGTTTATTTCAAGTCATCCACAGGTTTTGTCTGAGCTATTATTTCGTTTGTTTATTTTGAATGATGGGCTACTAATTTTATAGTTTCTATTTTGTGGTGAAATTATATTAAGTTGCATTCCACATTTTTGAAGAGTTTTCGTGTTTTTATATTTCAGTTATAATGGTGTGGTATTTTGATTTTTTTTATTTCAGGTTTAGGAGGTAGTGTTTTTTTGGGGGGGGGGGTGTCATAGGGTTCTGCCGATTGTTATATTTAATATTTTATTATACATATCTATTTGTTACTTAGCATCAGTATAAATATGAATGGATATTTGGTGATTGTTTCTTTGTTACTAGATCTTGATATGTATTTCAGTGCTTTAGTTATTTTTAGTTAGATTTGTGGTTATGAAATGCTGTTTTCACGTTTCTTTTTTTTTAATGCGATCTCCCCGATCTTCATATTTGTGTTCATATTCTATACTTTACATTTACTTTTTGCTAAATTTTACTCCCCCCCGCCCCATCCGATTACATCTGTAATAGAGCTTAATGGTCGCCAGGGCCGGTACTTTCGGCCACCACTAATTTCTCAATTTCAATTATCTGATAATAGCTTAAATATTATGCACATGAACACGTGTAGCATTACTAATAAAATGTCTCTTCTTGAACATTTAATTGATAATATTGGGGTAAGGGTTGATATAGTTCGTCTCTCTGAGACACGGTTTTATCCTGGTCTTGTATACACACTTGATTCATATGAGGTTGTTTCGGAGAGTTGTTCAAACGGTAAGGGGTTGGAGTTTCCAGTTATATACACAGTTCCTTATCTTATACACTTGTTCTTTAGTAGTTTGGTATTTGTTGTGATATTGAGTACTTGACAATTCTTGTGCAGAGTGCTTATGTTAGTGTAATGTATAGGCCCCCATCGGGTAATATGCAACAATTTTTTTACTTTTTTTCTAGTTACTTTGATTTCATCAATGACACCTTAGGGAAATGTTTTGTTCTTGGTGATTTTAACTTAAATATTAATGCCCAGGGTGATACTCTTATTTAATACCTTGTGGGACATTGTTTTATCACATGGTTTTGGTATTACTTTAAAGTGCCTACTAGAATAATGTCTAGATCACAGTCAACAATTGATTTATGCCTTACTAACACTACGCATAATTATACTGGTGTGTTAGAATATCAAATTAGTGGCCAACTGCCTATTTTTATTATTTTAATTATCGTTGTCTTCATAGGGAGTTTTTTGATGATATTTATTTTAGAAATTTTTCTGAGGAAAATTTGAGTATGTTTAGAAGTTACTTGTCGGACATTAATTGGTCTCGCATACTTGAGGATATTAATAATCATGAACTGGTTTATAATATTTTTTTTTCTGTATTTAACTCTTATTACATTAAGTGTTTCCCAATTATTAAACATGTTATGAGAAAGCAAATTAGGAAACCTTGGATGAATCAAGCCTTACTCAAGGAGATTGAAATAAAAAATAAATGATTTCATAACTTTTTTAGGAGCAGAGCTTTGAAGGATCTTTCTAATTTTCGTGCATACTGCAACAAATTCAGTAAAAAATTAAGAACTGCAAATAAATGGTATTACATGAATAAATTTTCAAATTCAAATTCCCATAAATTATGATCTGGTATTAATGAATTATTGGGCAGAGGCAATATAAATAATGTCACTGTGGACACTATAAAAGTTTATCAGTCAACATTACATGAATCTAAATTAATTGCTAATGCTTTCAATGAATATTTCGTGAATTTCCCTCCTTCGTTGACATCTCAACATCAGTCAACGAGTGACTGTACAGCTGGTTGTCACAATTATGTTCTTGCTAATTCTTTTTTTTTTTTTAGTAGAATTAGTAATTCTGAACTTTCTGAAGTACTTGGGGAAATTGATGTCAGTAATGGCCTCGGGACGATAAAATTCACCCTATTCTTGTAGAGTTCGTTGCTGATCTCATTGAGTCGCCTTTGCTGTTTTTTATATCTCGTGTGATTCTATCATAAAGTTCACATACAATTATGTGACCACAAGGTTCTTCAGGAAGACGCTTTGATGTCTGTAAGTTCTGTTTTACACGTTCTGTAAAGTGGATACAGTCTGTGGTGGTGCATTAACTTATTCAATTAAAATTTAAATCGGTTAAAAGTCCTAAAGATGTTACTCACGGATTTGCGTGTTCAGTCCAACGTCAGTAGTTGTTGAGTTTCTTTGTCCAAAGTTGTATCTTGCTTCAATATGGTCAGTTGTTAGGGTTAGTTCGAGAGCCATTTCGTCATAAGTTGTACCCTACTTCGGATATGTCCAGATGTTAAGGTTAGCTCCGTTCTGGCTGTGTCGACATCCTATTGAATGGGTAAAGGTTTCCAGATAATAATTAAAGATTCTTGAGTTAAGAGTTACTATTTGCATACCACTTGAAGTTCCACGTTGTACTTGGCCTTTAGGGCTATCTCGTCAATGCTGCACTCTCTTGGAATTGCTGAGGAAGTCTTCAAGTTTGGTCAGGTTCAAAAAATTTAAAAGCTTTAAAGATTCCAGTTAAAATCGTTATATACACCACCTCATGCCGTCCACAGTCTCAATCATTGGATGCGTGTTTCACCTATGCTCTACCCTGGCGTTTTCAATGGAGACTTCACACCCTCTGTCGAAGTCTGCTATCTGAAAGTCTCGTGTCCACAGTGCACATGTTCCTCATTTAACCCATTGCCAATGCCATCTAGTGTCAGGTCACATCAACTTTATCTTCATCTATGTCATTCTCACCCTTCCTTTTTCTCTTCCTCTCTCTCCCCTCCCTATTCCATTTCTTCTCAGTTTCGATCAGGTTCCTCCAAGCGTACGGAAGGTCGTATGGACTGTTATTATTGCAGTTAAATGGTTTGGTCTTATTTATTATTACTGCTTCTGCTACTTGTATTGTTCTCATATTATTCTGCTGGTTTAATATTGTAATTCCTTCCCAATAGGGTATACATAGATTATCGAAACAGAAGTCAATAAGTGCTGTTTTATTCTTTCTTCTGCTCCAGGTCTTCATGTGTTTGGTCAATCTGATTTTCATATTTCTTTTTGTACTGCCTATATATTGGTTGACGATTTTATTTTGATTATTTATTATTGGTATAGAGTAGACACCCACTTTTTGTAAGATTGGGGTCTTTCTGTGATAGTTACTAAGAGATTTCATTATATCTCTCTTTTGTACACCAAAATCTAGGTCAAATTTTTTACATGTTTTCTTCATTATAGTTGTGATCTCTGGTATATATGGTAATGATCCACAAAATTTTATTACCTGTTGAGTCTGTGTACTCCTTTGTTGTTTATTTCTAGGGTTGCATCTATTAATAAGGTTATTTTCTTCACATCATAACCGAAGTTTATTGCTGTGTTCTTTATCCAATTCAATTCATTTTTTAGTAGTTGGGTGTTAGATGTATGAGTAAACGCTCTATTGATATATGATCAGAAAGCTGCAAATTTGTAAGATGCTGGGTGGTGAGAGTTCCGAGGAATGATGTTAATGATGATGTCAGGTTTTCTATATACTTGGAATTTGATGTTATTTTGTTTATGAGATAGTAATATGTCTAAGTATGGTAAAACTTCATCCTTTTCACGCTCCACGGTAACATTAATTGTTTTGTAATAGTTATTATATTCAACTATTACGAAACAATTAATGTTACCGTGGAGCGTGAAAAGGATGGAGTCTTACCATACTTAGACATATTACTATCTCATAAACAAAATAACATCGAATTCCAAGTATATAGAAAACCTGACATCATTAATATCATTCCTCAGAACTCTCGCCACCCAGCATCTTACAAATTTGCAGCTTTCCGATCATATATCAATAGAGCGTTTACTCATACATCTAACACCCAACTACTAAAAAATGAATTGAATTGGATAAAGAACACAGCAATAAACTTTGGTTATGATGTGAAGAAAATAAATAACTTTATTAATAGATGCAACCCTAGAAATAAACAACAAAGGAGTGCACAGACTCAACAGGTAATAAAATTTTGTGGATCATTACCATATATACCAGAGATCACAACTATTATGAAGAAAACATGTAAAAAATTTGACCTAGATTTTGGTGTACGAACGAGAGATATAACGAAATTTTCTTAGTAACTATCACAGAAAGACCCCAATCTTACAAAAAGTGGGTGTCTACTCTATACCAATAAAAAATAATCAAAATAAAATCGTCAACCAATATATAGGCAGTACAAAAAGAAATATTAAAATCAGATTGACCGAACACATGAAGAACTGAAGCAGAAGAGAGAATAAAACAGCACTTATTGACTTCTGTTAGGATAATCAATGTATACCCTATTGGGAAGGAATTACAATATTAAACCAGCAGAATAATATGAGAACAATACAAGTAGCAGAAGCAGTAATAATAAATAAGACCAAACCATTTAACTGCAATAATAACAGTCCAAACTACCTTTCGTACGCTTGGAGGAACCTGATCGAAACTGAGAAGAAATGGAATAGGGATTGGAGAGAGAGGAAGAGAAAAAGGAAGGGTGAGAATGACATAGATGAAGATAAAGTTGATGTGACCTGACACTAGATGGCATTGGCAATGGGTTAAATGAGGAACATGCGCGCTGTGGACACGATACTTCCAGATAGCAGACTTCGACAGAGGGTGTGAAGTCTCCGTTGAAAACGCCAGGGTAGAGCATAGGTGAAACACGCATCCAATGATTGAGACTGTGGATTATATGAGGTGGTGTATATAACAATTTCAACTGGAATCTTTTAAAGCTTTTAAATTTTTTATGAACCTGACCAAACTCGAAGACTTCCTCAGCAATTCCAAGAGAGTGCAGCATTGACGAGATAGCCCTAAAGGCCAAGTACAACGTGGAACTTCAAGTGGTATGTAAATAGTAACTCTTAACTCAAGAATCTTTAATTATTATCTGGAAACCTTTACCCATTTAATATGATGTGGACACAGCCAGAACGGAGCTAACCTTAACATCTGGACATATCCGAAGTAGGGTACAACTTATGACGAAATGGCTCTCGAACTAACCCTAACAACTGACTATATTGAAGCAAGATACAACTTTGGACAAAGAAACTCAGTAACTACTGACGTTGGACTGAACACGCACTTCCGTGAGTAACATCTTTAGGACTTTTAACCGATTTATATTTTAATTGAATAAGTTAATGCACCACCACAAACTGTATCCACTTTACAGAACGTGTAAAACAGAACTTACAGACGCCAAAGCGTCTTCCTGAAGAAGTTTGCTGTTTATTTTTAATCTAATTTTTTCGACTGGCATAGTGCCAGCTGCTTTTAAAATTGCTTCTGTTATTCCAGTCTACCAAATGGATTCGAAGTCTGATATTCCTAATTATCGTCCTATTTCAATTCTTACAATATTCTCTTAAGATTTTTAAAAAGCTGCTTTACATCTGCTTACGCAATTTTTTTTCATGCAATAATATTCTCCATCCTGGTCAATTTGGCTATTCTGAAGATAAATCTACTGAACATGCACTTCTAGCAGTGCTTAATATTATTCATTCTCCCTTGGACTCTAGACGATCTGTTCTTAGTGTTTTTTTCGATCTATAGCGAGTGTTTGATACTATAAATCATGAGAGGTTATTGCATAAATTATATCTAGCTGGAATTCGGGGTATTGCTAACCACTTATTTAGGAACTACTTAACAAATAGGAAGCAGTATGTATGAATGCGATCTTGTTGTTCCCCTCTTTTGGACATTATCTGTGGGGTTTCACAAGGGTTTGTATTGGGTCCATTATTGTTCATTTTTACATGAATATTTTTTTTATGTTTTGCTGATGACATTAGTGGTTTTTTTTTGTTTGTTGTTGTTTTCATAGCAATCTAAATTTATTGACTGGTATAGTTAATGGAGAGATTCAGAAATATGTAATTTTTTTTATTATAATTTCTTAACTTTAAATTCTTCTAAAACCAAATGTTTACTTTTCATTAATGACAGGAGGTTAAGACTGGATCGATGTACAACATTTGGTCTTCTAAAACCAAATGTTTACTTTTCATTAATGACAGGAGGTTAAGACTGGATCGATGTACAACTTTGTAGGGGGTGTTGTCCCACTGTCTCGAGAAACTACTTTTCTGGGTGTTGGGTTTCAGTCGAACCTGAAATGGGACTCGCAGATTAACGTTTTATGTACTACTATTGCTAGAAATGTTGGTGTCATTCGGAGGGTTCTTTTAATTTGCCAAAGAGCACTCTTGTTACGTTATACTATTAGTTTTTTTCTTCTTTTTATGTTTACTATTGCTTTTTAATTTGGGGTTCCACATCACAATCAAATATTAGTCCAATTCAGAGGCTACAAAATAGGTATCTTCATCCTCTTAGAGAATCTTCGTCAGACTCTTTAAATAGTATTATTAGGAACTACAATATATCATATCACTAAGCTGTTCTCTGAAATTCAGAGGTTAGCTCCACAAAGAAATACAAACGACCAGATATTTTTACTTACTGTTGTTGTATCAAACTTCTCCATTTACAGCGATCTTGACATACAACTCGGGCTTCATTGATATCCATTACATGCCGTACACAAGATCTTTTATATTTCATACTCACAATCTTTTTCTCATGCAGACACTCCTGAATCTGATCCGCCCATGTCTTCCTTTGCCTTCTGCTTTCCTTCCTGCCACTTGGGCTAAAAAGATTTTCTTAGTAAGCATTTCAACATGGCCAAACCACCAAAGCATATTGGTCTCCACCTTGCTAACAACATTTTGCTTCACATCACACAACTGCAACACATCTTCATTCCTCACACAATCAGACCGTGTATTGCCCCCCCCCCCTCCCTGTAAGTAACACATTTCTCCAGCGCACAAACGACTCCTATGTTTCTTCTGCAGAATGTACTGCCTATAAAAGAGCTTTATGAATTCAAATTAATAACATTTATGTTTAATAAATAAAAAGGAATGTTTTCAGGGATTTACTGACATTGCAGTTGCCATTGCATGATTACAACACATGCTTTGCAAATTAT
Source organism: Macrothele yani (assembly GCA_039090855.1). Lineage (NCBI taxonomy): Eukaryota > Metazoa > Arthropoda > Arachnida > Araneae > Macrothelidae > Macrothele > Macrothele yani. The sequence goes on along the minus strand of CM077005.1, from coordinate 95,889,740 downwards.
TATCGACCAAATTTTGCTAGCGCATGGCAATGTGGGCTCTGGCGGTCCAAGAGTATGGAACGAATTGAAACAAATTAATTCATTTTCATTATTAAAAAAGAAAAAGAAATACTGGAACATTTACTTCAGACTTGGTCACAAAGTGTTTAATGTGGTTTTGATTCAATATGGTTTATTTGTAATTCAGTTTATTGTGTATATATATATGTAAATATAATTATGTACTTTTTTTCCTCTCCTTTTCCAAGTGGCGTGGGCTTTGTCAGGCCCCTTAGGGTCTTTTCCCATTGCTGCTTTGGTGGATGCTTGTATACTGTTGTATATATTTGTAAATTTTGTTTTTGGTCCACCCGAATAATATTGTATTGTATTGTATTTCAGTTTCCGTTGATGTTTTTTTGCTTGGATTTGGCTTATGTAGTCAACAGGCTAATTTAATTGCAATACTATGAAGCATACACGAGATTCTTCTGTAGATTTGCAGAATTACACTGTTTTTTTGTCATCATTAAGTCATACTTGAGATCGATGCAAAGCTGAAGTGAAATTTTGGGAAGTTTATTGGAAAGGGAAGAGTGTGTCGTTTTCCCTCTGGGAATCGTATTTCATCTTTCAAAAGTTTTAGAAATGGAAGTTAAACTGAGTGAAAATTTTCTTCTCAATTATATTTTTCTTTTTTCTCAATGTTGCCTCTATACAGTATTGTTGTTAAATATAATTTTATTGCTTCAATGTTTGTATTTCAGCACGAAACTGTGGGTGCCAATTTCCCCCAAAAAATGGAAATTAGTCAGGCACCAGATTCTTCTTCAGATTTGAGGAATTCCAGCTTTTTCGTTATCATTTAAGTCATTCTCAAGATAGCTGCACAACTGAACAAAACATTTTCAGAGATTGGTGCGGTGGGGGAGTCGTTTTCTGTTTGAGGATGGAATTCTATCTTTCGAAATTTTTGGAAATGGAAATTAAACAAAGTGAATGTTTCTTCTGTAATCGTAATTTTTTTTGTTCTCGCAATGTGACTTTAAAGAAAAGGCCCCAACTCACTGGGCTCTGTTCCAGAATCCTTAGATTGAATGACCAACTGGAACCGTCAGCTGTGGGCTAATCCCCCACACTGGTGTATTTACCTCATTAAAAAGACACAAAGAAATAATTATCCAGACTCTAGTCTGGGATATGGTGGACCTACCACACTTGAGAAGTGTGGTCCACCACGGAATCGACCTGCAACTGGAAAAAGTCGAATAAAAAAGAGATCTGGGCTGAGTGGGTGTAAGATTAAGGATATGGAATACTAGAGGTATAAATGGCAAGATAAACAAGGTGATTGGAGTTATGAATAAGTATAGATTGGATATGCTGTGTGTAAGTGAAACCAAAAAGAAGGAAATTGCAATAGAAGTAAATCGAACAATGAATGTGTGGTCTGGAGCAGGGTTCGCCAAGGTGGGCCCATTTCGAAAAATCCCACCGCATTTTTTCGGGCTGAGCCCAATTGAAAAAGCCCACCAAAAAACCCACCTGTTTTTTTTTTTTTTCAAAATTAGATTCTATTTTTTCTTCCACAATGTTTTCCAAATTTAATCAGCACCCAATAAAATATTTTCTTTTGCAATTTAATAACAATGGGAATAATGGCTAGATTCTCTTTCTTGCTTTCTCAAAGGTGACGGTTGACCAATTTTATTATTTAGCAACACAAAACAGTCCTTTCAGATCAGCTGACAAAGCAACTGATCTGAAATACGAAAAATTAAACAATAATCCTGAAAATAATAAATGCTTGCATATAAATAGCTTTCCACCTACAAATAATAACTATAGAATAGACCAACATTATCTATTCATACCATAGAAAAAAATAATAATAGAAAAACTGAATATAATATACTTAGCTTCTAACTAAAATATTATCTTAAAATAAAATTTGCCAGAGATATTATTTGTGTGTGGCATGTAAACTGCAATGGTTTTTGACTATTTACAAAGATCACCTAAAAATTAAACAATGGTGCAGATAATAAAGTATTTTTTTCTTTGTTTTACTAGAACCTCAAAAGCAGTCTGAAATTATCATAGTTTCATGACCCACACAATTTTCAAATATTTTCAAACCTCTTGAGTTTTTCTGTAAAATAGCCACATTTAAATTATTAATGTAATCTCAGGGGTTTTAGTCAGGAACAAAACTACTAATCTACAGGAAATTTTGATCCAAAAAAGTATAAACTGAACAAGTTTTGTGGTTTTTCTCTATCTCAAGCCAATTTCGTAACTTATTCCAAACTAGTTGAAACATAGAGAAAATTCTCTCAATGGAGGCAGATGAAGCTGGTGCTGAATGTAGGCATACAAAGTTAGAAAATCCTGCAGGCAATTTTGAATTTGAGCCCTTTTTTGCCATGACTTGCCATCCTTTTATGGAAGAAAACTGGCTGATGACACGTTCTTTCATCATTGATGTTAGGTAACAGTCTGTATCATTAATTTTGAAAGCCATTACACTGGGCAAACGCATGGTCGTATCAGAATAATATGACCACCTACCTAATAATTGGATGACAGCTGCAAGATGACGTGGTATGGACTCACTGAGGCCCTGGAAGGTTTGTTCTTACTTTTCGTGTTTCAATTCAATTTAGGTAATTAGAGGTATTTATAATGAACTTCTTACCTCTTCCGTGAGTCCATGCACGGACTCTCTGGCATCCAACTTCTTCATTTTCTCCTGTTCACACGGACGTATACACAATAACATTCACATATTTCAATTAGGGTCACACATCCTGGAACTTGGTGAACTTAATTTATTGCAGATCATTTTATATGAATTAGATGTAAATACACAAGCACATACACAAACTTCGTTGTTTTGTCTTTCGCGTCATAAATCTTAACTTCAGTTTTCACTCTGCAGCCTTTGCCATCAGCTCTGCCGCCTCTCCCCTCAGTTCCCACGCATCTTCACATGTCCACAATTTTTTCACATTTGGCGTTGGCCCCTCTGCTGCGCCCTCCTTCGGCGTAGTCCCAACATCCTCCGGCCCCAAAGAATTGGGTTCAGTTTTTTCTAAGTCCAGCTCCAGAGGGTAAAGGTGTTGTATTGATATTTTGATCAATGTTCCATTAGGCAGTCTCACAGCCCATGAACGTACCTTTCCATCACATCCCACATGTACTTGGCTAATGATACCAGTTTTCCACGTCAGTTTAGGTAATCTTTCATCTCTTATATGAACTATGGAATCCTTTTTCACTTCTAAACCCCCTTTGGCAATTTTCAACTGGTGTGCTGATTTCAATTTCAAAAGATATTCTTGTCGACATCTTCTCCACAGCATCTCCATAACTAGTGCTCTGTGTTTGTATTTCCTTGTAAGGTCACTCCTTTTCGATTCCTCAGAACTTGGTTTCCCATCAGGAATTGTTGTCAATCTTCTTCCAATTAAGAAATGTCCTGTTTACAGTTCAAAGCATTTACTTCATTTGGAAAACACTCTCTCTGGGACTGTTTAACCCAATAAATTTCCGTGGAGTTTAATTCTTCAACTGTCAGAACTCCTGTTCTTTTTGAGTCTTTATTTCGAACATTATGTACGAATCTTAGAATCCATGCTGTCACACGAAGAACAGTTTTCAATTCACTGTTTTTTTTTTTATATCAAAAATAGGAGTTCCCTTTTCTTCTGTTACACAGCTTACTTGAAGGGTCTTTTATTCTTTCGTTTTCTTTCTTCCCTTGAGCTGTCGTCTGTGAACAAGTCAGCTGGTAATTTTGGCCAAGATGTTTCCTCTCTAATTAACCATTCTGGTCCATGCCACCAATGACTATTATACCTTTGATGGTTTCAATCTTCTCTCCTCTGGTGAGTAAATCTGCAGGATTCTCTTTTCCTGGGCAGTATGTCCATGATAACGGATTGGACTTCCCTTTTATTTCTTTTATCCTATTTTGAGCAAACTGCTTCCATTTTTCGGCATTTCCTTTTATCCAATGCAAAAATGTACTGGAATCTGTCCAAAAATGTAAGGTTAAATCAAACTTTTGCTTCAGTTGCCTTTCAACAGATTCAGCTAGTCTAGCTCCTATTAATGCCGCCATCAATTCTAGCCTAGGTAAGGATTGTTTCTTTAAGGGTGCTACTCTTGCCTTTGAAATCACATTTATTGAGTTTATTTCATCTTTGGTTTCATATCTCAAATATATCACTGCACCATAAGCCTTTTGACTCGCATCTGTGAAACAATGCAACTTGATATTTCTCAATTCCCATTCTTCGATGTCTTCGAAATAATATATTGGTACGTTAACATTTCCCATCTGTGATAACTGTGTGCACCAATCTTTCCAATTTTTCTTTAGTTCTGTGGACAATTCTGCATCCCAATTTGTGTCCGATTTCCAAAAATCTTGCAAGATAATTCTGCCTCTTATTGTAAATGGACTTAAAAATCCAATCGGGTCATATAGACAACTAACAGTCTTCAGAATTTCTCTTTTGCATACCTTGTCCTTTCTCTTTCTCACATATGCAGTCACTTCAGAGACATCTATTTGTATAATATCCTTCTCTCTATCCCATAGGTATCCCAAAACTTTATTGCTTGCAGTGCATTTAATATCATTTTCTTCATTATTCCACAGTTGCTGAAGGGATTCGCTGTTTTTCTCCATTTTCTCATATTAAAGTTCCCCTCATTCAAAATACATCTAACGTCTCTTGATAATATCATTGCTTCATTTACATCTGTTGCTCCTCCAATTAAATCATCCACATGTAGACAATTCCTCAGTAGCTTATATGCATCCTCATACTGTTGTTTATATTTGTCTGTGTGAACTCTTAGCATTGCAGCCAGCATAAATGGGCTTGATTTCGCACCAAATATGACTCTAGTCATTCATAATATTTTTACTTTGAGGGAGTCGTTATCATCTATTGCCTCATCAATCTACAAAAATCTAACTGCATCTCAGTCTTCTTTGGCAAGAGCAATCTGTAAAAATGCCTGTTGAATGTCAGTTGTGAAGGCTACCTTATTTTTACAGAATCTGATCAACAAATCCAGCACATCGGGATTTAGGTTTGGCCCTGCGAGTAAACAATAATTTAATGATGAACAGTTCTCGGCGTGAGATGACACATCAAATACTACGTGTATTTAGTGGTATCCTTGTTTGCCCTAATTACAGCTTGATGTGGCATGTAATATATTACATTGCTGCTATCATCCTTCGTTTCCTCTGCAATTCCTTCTTTTAAATAATATTTGATAACCTTATATTCTTTGTAGAACTGTGGTTCCTTATTGAATTTCTGAACAAGCGATCTCAGTCGTTTTTCAGCCAGGTTGTAATTATCCTTCAATTCTTTTATTTGTTGATTCCACGGAAACCGTACCATGTACCTATCATCTTCCATTTTCAGATTTTCGCGAAATTCCTCATAAATTCCATTATCTTCTGTTTTATTAGTTTGGTTGATATTTTCCCTTATTCCTAGCGTTTCAAGAACCCAAAAGTGCTTCAACATTTTGTTCATTTCATAGTCAGTAGTACTTATGCTTGTACTGGTGGCACTTTTCATAACATTAAGCACAGACTGTGATGCCAACGCATTTGACAGCGCTGAGGTGCCTCTAAATGTCCACCCAAAAATAGTTTGTGAAGCGACCAAGGATGGTGTTATCCTACGCACTTTTCCGGTTACAACCTTCCAATAACAGTCAGCTCCTATTAAAACTGATAATTCTAAGTTGTTACATTTTTCTGCTCCATCTGCTAACAATATTTCTTCTTTTTCACAATAACTTCGTATTTCTTTCCCTGGTGTACTTATTAAAGCTCCGCTGATGTTAGGTGTGTCTATTGCTTCCATCTCAATTTTATGTCCACTCATAGGGTCTTTTAAAACCAAGCGAACTCTTTTTTTCTCTGTTACTGGTGAATTCGCAGTAAATGAAAATATCGTTAATTGTTCTTCTCCTGTCACCTTTAACTTGAGCTCTTTAGAAACAGTTTCCATAACAAACGTCCATTGTGAGCTGGAGTCAACCAAAATTTGCACGCTCAGATTATTATGTTTTCCCACTGCAGTTAGGGTCATAGTCTGTAACAGAATACTGTTCTCTTGCTGATCTGCTTGTGATACGTGTTTTACGGCTGTTGCTGTGTTTTCTTTTTCTGCATTGCACATGAATGTATTGTGTTTTCGATGACAACGTTGACACTGATCTTTTGATAAACAAAACTTCGCCAAGTGATGTTTTTTGAAACAATTAAAGCATCTTCCTTGTCGCAATAAATTGCATCTTTTTTCGCCTATTGTTAAAGGACATCTGTCTAAATTATGATCCGATGAACAAAATAAGCAACTTCTTCCTAACACAATATTCGTTATTTCTTTGAACGTTGACTGCAGTCCTTCTGTCTTCAACACCTTTTTCGTAGGACTCTGGATTATTTTCTACATTAGTATGCAGTTCGGTGGCCAAAGGAAACATTTTATTTTGCTTCATGAATTCTTTTGTGCACGTGTGTGATCAGATCTGATGGACGTATTGTTTATTGCCTTAACACTGAGAAAGATTCTGTTTTAATTGTGTTTCCGCAAATCGCCTGGGACTGCTCACGAATTTCAATTTCTTTTCTTATAAATTCCATAACTTCTTCTATATTCCAAATCTCATCAGCTTCCCGAAGTTTGTTGAATTCTAGTACTAATTCACTGGGAATCAATTTCAATATCATGGACCACAACAAACTTCCATAAGTGTCGGAGATTACTCCCAGCGATTTGAGGCTTCTTAATTGGACTTCGCAATTATCATAACTTCCGTAGACCAAAGGTGTCTGTTAACCTCTTAACAGGTGGTAGAGACTAATTTATTCGTATGTGAACTAATAACAATATCCTTTTTTCTGAACCTATCCTTCAAAATTTTTATGGCCTTGTCATAATTTGCTTCGGTGGTAGGTAATCCAGATATTGCAATAGCAGCTGCTCCACCCAAATAAGACTTCAAGTAACTGAACTTGTTAAAATTATTCAAACCCTCATTTGAGTGTATGTCGTATCAAACTGACCCCAAAATTCCAACCAATGTGATAGATCTCTAAAGAATTTTGCAAGCTCTAATTTCGGTAATCTTATTGCTGCTCCAGGTATATTATTTGACCGCGATGGTGTATTCTCTGTTTCATTTGTGCTGCTTTCTTCAGTGTTTCTGATTATTGTTAAACAGCACTGTGCTTTGGTTTTCCATAACGGCACATTTTCGTAGTATTCCTGACTAGCACAATTATGGTCTTCAAATTCTTCTACAGGAATAACTCGCTCAATTTGTTCACCAACAGAAATAAAAATCTCTTCTTTAATCAATAACTGAGCTAAATTATTCTCGATAACTTCCCTTTCAACGGGATCCTCCTCAAGAGCTTCCTTTAGTTTATTAATAACGATGGTTGTTAATCTGTGGTTGACCGCTCTTTTCTTTTTTAGTTTATCTAAATCCTCCGCCATTACTTATTTTAAGCAATTACAGTTCCAACACTTCAAATTCAATATAGTCTGAAAATATTGAAATATTGCCTTCAGTTTATATTTGCTAGAGAGCCCTATGTTGGGTGCCAATAATGTTCTTACTTTTTGTGTTTCCATTCAATTTAGGCAATTACAGGTATTTATAATTAACTTCTTACCTCTTCCATTAATCCATGCACGGGCTCTCTGGCATACAACTTTTTCATTTTCTCCTGTTCACACGGTCGTATACACAATAACATTCACATATTCCAATTAGGATCACACATCTTGAAACTTGGTGAACTTAATTTATTGCAGATCATTTTATATGAATTAGATGTAAATACACAAACACATACGCAAACTTAGTTGTTTTGTCTTTCGGGTCATAAGTCTTAACATCAGTTTTCACTCTGCGGCCTTTGCCATCAGCTCTGCCATCTCTCCCCTCATTTCCCACACATCTCCACATGTTCACAATTTTTTCATGTCTGGCGTTAGCCACCCCCGCTGCGCCCTCTGTCGGCGTTGTCCCAACAAGGTTGCCCAAGGCACATGTGCCCATTCGGACTGCAGCAGAGCATGGAGGTCCTGGAGATGACGTGGTTGTGGGTCGGCACACCAAACTTGTTGATCTAAATAGTCCCGTAAGTGCTCTAGGGGATTGAGGTCAGGGGATTTCGCCGGCCAAGGGAAAACGGAAACATTGCGGTTATGTTCTTGGAACCAGTCATGCACCGCCTCAGCGACATGACAGGGTGTGTTGTCCTTTAGATACCATCACCACCAGGGTAAAGGTCCAATGTGTGAAGGGATGCATGTGGTCATCAAGAACGGACAGGTAGCCATTGGCATTCAGAGACCCATCCAGTGGTAACAGCGGACCCATGGCATACAAGGAAAACATCCCCCCGACATGCACACTGCCACCACTGGCGTGTACTTGACCAACAAGCGTGTCCGGGTGTTGGTTCTTGGGTGTCTGATGCTGTGTCCATCACTGCCCGTTACTGCTGCGAAGTAGAAACTTCGATTCGTTGGTGAAGGCAACCTTTTTTCCACTGTCCAGTGACAGTAATCCCATGTGAACTACAGACGTAATTGCCGATGGCCCTGGGTTAATATAAGTGCCTTGACGTAGCGTCGGCTCCAGAGACCCATACATAACAGGGTTCGCTCTACTGTTATCCGAGGCACGTACTTGGGTACCCCGTTATTTCTTTGCATGGTCAATCGCTGCGCTGTTGTGTATAGATTGTCCTTTACAAGTTGACGGAGGTGACGTTCTTTCTCCTCTGGGGTTGATGGCCTTTGGGGCTCCACAGTTATGACGTCGGGAGGTACTTGGTGTGCAGGCGGTCCAATCTGGTACACCCTTACTACAGCACCTCACGAACAGCCCCCAAAGTCTGCTGTTTCTGAGATGCTTCCACCCTTGGCATGGTAACCAATGATAATACTTTTTAGAACATCCATCAAATCACTATGGCTCATCTGTCCTGGCCAGCCGCTTATATCTCTATGTGGTTGACCTCGTCACGTGCACTCTGTGACACACCTGGGTGAGTACACAGTGATTCTGCGGGTGGTCATATTCAACTGTGTAATCAGGGGGAAATTTGGATATCCACTCTTCTGCAATACTCTCCTGTTCTTGGTTAAGTTTCTGACCTCTGTATTTTGGATCCATGAGGTTTGCCAGAAAATGTTGTGCAAGAATTGTTTGTTCAAACCTTTTTTAAAATCTAGATGGTAGGGCTGCAGGATTTCTTCTTGTAGTAAATCCAGCTATATTTCAACAGCAACTGAAACAGATATTGTGCCTCTTTGTGAAGTGTGTCTAGTGTGCTGGCAACAACAGGTTATGTTTTTCCAGATTCATAGCTTCACGGTAAATGCCAATTTTATCCAAGATTTTTAAATAGATTGATCAAATCCCTCAATATGCTCTTAAGATATTTCTCCGTATTTGGGATAATTGGCCACAGATGTTTTAAAACAATAAGAAAGAAAGTTGCACCTTGTTTCATTAGGTAGTTGTGGCATTAAGCCAGGCTTTTCAATTAGTTTTCTCAGTATATGGATATGATCTACAGTGCTGTAGCCACTCCTGAATCCAGCTTGTTCTCTTGGTTGAGCCATGTCTAGTGTTACCTTCAAGCAGTGTGAAAGAACCTTAGTGAAGATTTTTTATAAACCGGAAAGGTGGCTGATGGGCTTGTAGTTCCTGAGATCCTCAACGTCACCTTTTTTATGTAGCAAGATCATTGTAGCATTATTCCAATCCTCAGGAATCTTCCCTTCTTTCAGACATCTGGAGAATTTGTTAGAAAAAGTTGTTTCCCCAAAGACTGTTTTAAAGGAGATTGCGACAGTGCAAAAATACTTTCTTAACGTAGGCCTACCTCATCCACATGGATGGTTCAAAGAGAAGCCCGGCTTAATGCCACAACTACCTAACGAAACAAGGTGCAACTTTCATTCTGATTGTGTTAAAACATTTGTGGCCTATTATCACAAATACGGAGAAATATCTTAAGAGCATATTGAGGAATTTGATCAATCTATTTAAAAAATCTTGGATAAAATGGGCATTTACTGTGAAGCTATGAATCTGGAGAAACATAACCTGCTTTGCTAGCACACTAGACACACTACGAGAAGGAATCCTGCAGCCCTACCATCTAGATTTTAAAAAAGGTTTGAACAGCCATTTCTTGCACAACATTTTCTGGCAAACCTCATAGATCCAAAATACAGAGGTCATAAACTTAACCAAGAACAGGAGTGTATTGAAGAAGAGTGGATATCCAAATTTTTCTCTGATTACACAGTTGAATATGACCACCCCAGAACACACCTGCGTGTGTACTCACGCAGGTGTGTTACAGAGTGCATGTGGTGAGGTCAACCACACAGAGATATAAATGCAGCTGGCCAGGACAGATGAGCCATAGTGCGTAACTTGAGCACAATAGTCAGATGTAGTGATTTGATGAATGTTAAAAAAAGAATGATCATTGGTTACCGTGCCAAGGGTGGAAGCATCTCAGAAACAGCAGACTTTGGGGATTGTTCGTGAGGTGCTATGTACCAGATTGGACCGCCTGCACACCAAGTACCTCCCGACATCATAACTGTGGAGCCTCAAAGGCCATCAACCCCAGAGGAGAAAGAATGTCACCTCCGTCAACTTGTAAAGGACAATCTACACGCAACAGTGCAGCAATTGACCACACAAATGAATGATGGAGAACCCGAGTACGTGCCCCGGATAACAGTAGAGCCAACCCTGTTATGCATGGGTCTCCGGGGCTGACGCTACATCAAGTCACCCATATTAACCCAGGACCATCAGCGATGATGTCTGCAGTTTGCATGGGACTACCATCATTGGACAGTGGAAAAAAGGTAGTCTTCATCAACAAATCGAGGTTTCAACTTCGCAGAAGTGACGGGCGGTGATGGACACGGCATCAGACACCCAAGAACTAACACCCGGACACGCTTGTTGGTCAAGTACACACCAGTGGTGGCAGTGTACATATATGGGGGATGTTTTTCTTGTATGCCATGGGACTGCTGGTACCACTGGATGGGTCTCTGAATGCCAATGGCTACCTGTCCATTCTTGATGACCACATGCATCCCTTCACATGGGACCTTTACCCTGGTGGTGATGGTATCTAAAGTACAATGCACCCTGTCACGTCCCTAAGGCGGTGCATGACTGGTTCCAAGAACATATAACAGCGATGTTTCTGTTTTACCTTGGCCAGTGAAAACGCTCGACCACAATCCCGTAGAGCACTTATGGGACTATTTAGATCGACAAGTTAGGTGTGCCGACCTACGACCACATCATTTCCAGGACTTACATGCTCTGCTGCAGTCCGAATGGGCACATTTGCCTGGTGTAATGGCTTTTAAAATTAATGATACAGACTGTTACCTAACATCAATGATGAAAGAAAGTGTCATCAGCCAGTTTTCTTCCATAAAAGGAGGGCAAGTCATGGCAAAAAAGTCTGAAAAGGGTTCAAATTTAAAGTCGCCTGCAGGATTTTCTAACTTTGTATGCCTACATTCAGCACCAGCTTCATCTGCCTCCTTGAGAGAATTTTTTCTATGTTTCAACTAGTTTGTATTAAGTTACGAAATAGGCTTGAGATAGAGAAAAACCACAAAACTTGTTCAATTTATACCTTTTTGGATCAAAATTTCATGTAGATTACTAGTTTTGTTTCTGACTAAAACCCCTGAGATTACATTAATAATTTAAATGTGGCTGTTTTACAGAAAAACTCAGAGGTTTGAAAATATTTGAAAATTGTGTGGGTCATGAAACTGATAATTTCAGACTGCTTTTGAAGTTCTAGTAAAACAAAGCAAAAATACTTTATTTTCCACATCATTGTTTAATTTTTAGGGGATCTTTGTAAATAGTCAAAAGCCATTGCAGTTTACATGCCACACACAAATAATATCTCGGGCAAATTTTATTTTAAGATAATATTTTAGTTAGAAAGCTAAGTATGTTATATTCAGTTTCTCTATTATTTTTTTTTTCTATGGTATGAATAGATAATGTTGGTCTATTCTATAGTTATTATTTGTAGATGGAAAGCTATTTATATGCAAGCATTTATTATTTTCAGGATTATTGTTTAATTTTCGTATTTCAGATCAGTTGCTTTGGCAGCTAATCTGAAAGGATTGTTTTTTGTTGCTTAATAATAAAATCGGTCAGCCATCACCTTTGAGAAAGCAAGAAAGAAAATCTAGCCATTATTCCTATTGTTATTAATTGCAAAAGAAAATATTTTATTGGGTGCTGATTAAATTTGGAACATTTTAGAAGAAAAAATAGAGTCTAATTTTGAAAAAACACAGGTGGGTTTTTTCAACTGGCCCCAGCCCGAAAAATGCAGTGGGTTTTTTCGAAATGGGCCCACCTTGGCAAACCCTGTTTTCTCACTAGTTCACAATTGAATTTCCTTATGTCCTCAGTGATACTTTTTTGCTCTGTCGTGCATAGCTCTATATATTCCATGTTTTAAGATACATCTTTATTTGTCCTCATCTCCTTTTTCTTTTGCATCAAAAATTTTGTTTTTCCTGAAATTTTCTTCATATGTAACTTGATCTTAGTTCCACCTATTTTTGTTGCTGTTTCCATAAGAGCCTTGGTGAGTTCTCTGCTAACTTCAGAAATATCCACTTCTTCTGATGTTAGGCCTTCTAAAGCAGAGAACCTGTTCTTCAGTTCCAACTTGAAGGTATTATGGTGTTTTTTAAGGTTGGTTATGTCAATACATTTTGTTTGTCTTATGAGCTTGCTACGTTCGAGTTTAGCATTGAGGTGCATCTTACATCTCACCAATCTATGGTCACTACCTGTGTTGAACTTGTTTAGCACACTGCAGTCTTCTGTGACGAATTTTTTGTTACACATTATAAAATCAATTTCACTTGTCGTCCCATTTGGATGTCTCCATGTCCATTTCCTGTGTGGCTTTTTCTTGAAAAAGGAGTTCAAGATGAAAAACCCTTCTGCCTCTGCAAACTCAACGCAAGTATTTCCACGCTGGTTTGTGTTGCCGTGACCGAATTTACCTACTGAAGTTTCATTCTGTTGCCGTTGCCTTATTTTTGCATTGAAATCTTCCATAATTATCTTCAAGTGCTGCTTACTTTTATTATTTAGATGACGAATTTCCTCATAAAATTCTTCAATTTCTCCTTCAGAATGACTTGTGGTGGTTGCATAAGTTTGAATAATCTGAGCCTTGTATCTTCTCGGGAGTTGGATAACGAGTCGTGCAGCTCTGTCAGAGGAACTTTCAAGTTCTAGAACTTTATCCTACAGTTTCTTAGTTATTATAAATCCAACACCACTAGTTCTGCCAGTATCTGTCCCACGATAGTAGAAGAGATGTCCACTTTTCAGTTCGATGAGATCTTCTCCTTTTCTCCTTACCTCACTTAGCCCCACGATGTCCCACTTGATCCTTTGTAGTTCCTCTTCCAATTCAAGAAGCCTTGAATCAGAAGATAGGGAACGTCCGTTATACGTAGCCAAGGTCAGCATCAGAGGCAGCCTAGTCCGGTCCTCCGGGGATTCTTAGCACCCTCTGCCTTCATGTCGCACTGGCCGCTGCCTTGGCAAGGTACATTCCAGCTGCCGGAGACTGAGGGCCAAGATTTAAGCTGTGGAGTCATTTTGGAGGGGTTTGGCCATAACTCACCACGCTGGCCAAGCGGGTTGGTGAGTGTGGGATAGCATTTCCTCTAATCCCGATGGTATAGTTAAACCGCTATTGGCGGTCGTCAGAGCCCCTTTAGTGGGAACAGGATGCACCACGAGAAGGTGGGGTTGACATTTGTCAATGAGAGGCTGTGATGTTACGCATCACCTGACCTTACATCCCTATATATACACTATCTACCAAAAAGTAATTGGACACATGTGATAGTAAAGGGAAACGAAGTTTATTCACCTTCAATAGTTGGTGGAGCCTCCACGAGCGGCAATAACAGCTTACAGTTCCTTCACCGATTTCGGACGGTGGAGTCACCCCTTAAGTCGACGCTCCGACTCGTCCCAGAAGTGCTCAATGGGGTTAAGTTCTGGGCTCTGCGCAGGCCAGTCCATTCGATTAACCCCATTGTCACCATACCAAGCCATGGTGGACCTCGCAACATGACAGGTGGCATTGTCATCCTGAAAGTAACATGGGTCCACCCTGTAAAACTGCCACAACATAGGAAGCGCATGGTCATCCAAAATGGTGCAGTAAGTCTCGGCGTTGAGTCTATCAGGAATTGCGACCAAGGGTGCCTTGCCATACCAGGAGAAACACCCACATAGCATAATTCCACCGCCGCTGAACTTCACAGTTGTCACAATAAATTCTGACAGGAGGCGTTCTCCAGGCAGACGCCAAACCCAGACCCTGCCATCCGAACGGTAGAGGGTGAACCTTGATTCATCGTTCCAGAGAACCTGTTTCCAATGTTCAATGGTCCACTGTGGACGTTCTTTGCACCACGTTAGCCGAGCAGCGCTATTGGACTTGTTGATAAAAGGCTTGCGGGCGGTAGCACGTCCATGATAACCGAGCAGATGGGCTTCCTTACGGATGGTATTTGTCAAAAGAACACTCCTGGATGCCTGTTGAAACTCCTTGCGGATGTCGCCCATCGATTTGGTTCTGTTCTTCCAAATTTCTCTGGCCAGCACCCGTCGGTCTCTAACTCCCAGTTTTATGGGTCTACCGGATCGGGGCACATTTCGACAGTCACCTCTCATCTTCCACTTGCCAATCACATAGGCCACTGTCGATTCTGGGTACTTCAACTCGCTGCATATGTCATGTATGGATCGGCCATTTCTGTGATACCCGAAGATTACACCTTTCTCGAAATCAGAGAGCTCCGAACTGCGTGGCATCTTTCATGTGACTGGTTGCGTTGTTGTTTCCCACACGATATTTAACGGCGGCGGCCGTGACGTGTATCAGGACCGCAGATATCGTCGATTGCAGGGGTGTCCAATTACTTTATGGTAGATAGTGTGTATATATATATATACTGACGGAAAAAAAAATCCCAACACCACGAAAAAATAGTTGTAGAGGAATAAAATGGCGGCAATACATTTGTATAGGTAACATATGTAATCGATTAAGGTTTCAAGATCACAGCTTACTGTAAGCGCGAGACAAGCCATTTTAAATGTGAAATGCTGGTACATTAATAACCGGCGTAACCGCCAGAATGTTGAATGCAAGCATGCAAACGTTCGTGCATTGTGTCGTACAGGTGCTGGATGTCAGTTTGTGGGATGGAGTTCCATTCCTGTTGCTCTTGGTCGGTCAATACAGGGACGGTTAATGCTGGTTGGGGGTGACGCTGGAGTTGTCGTCCAATGATGTCCCATACGTGCTCGATTGGAGAAAGATCTGGCGATCTAGCAGGCCACAGCAACATGTCGACACTCTGTAGAGCATGTTGGGTTATAACAGCGGTATGCAGGCGAGAGTTATCCTGTTGGAAAACAACCACTGGAATGCTGTTCATGAATGGCAGCACAACAGGTTGAATCACCAGACCGACGTACAACTGTGCCGTCAGGGTGCGTGGGATAACCACTTGAGTGCTCCTGCTGTCATAGAAAATTGCTCCCCAGACCATAACTCCAGATATAGGTCCAGTGTGTCTTGGCCGCAGAAAGGTTGGTTGCAGGCGCTCACCTGGCCTCTTTCTAACCAACACACGGCCATCACTGGCACCCAGGCAGAACCGGCTTTCATCAGAAAACACAACAGATCTCCACTCCAGTGGTTTGGAGTAAGTGGAATGCACGCTACAGGGCGCCTGGCTCGGAGCTGTCCTTCAAGTAACCGATTTGTAGCAGTTCGTTGTGTCACTGTGGTGGCAACTGCAGCTCGAATTGCTGTCGCAGACGCAGTACGATGCGCCACGGCCATACGCCGTACACGTCACAGCGGTCTTCCCTCTCAGTAGTGCCATGTCGCCGGCCGGAACTCAGTCTTCTTGAGGCAGTACTTTCCCTTGACCACCGCTGCCAACAATCATGCACAGTGGCTACATTCCTGCCAAGTCGTTCTGCAATACTGCGGAAAGAAAATCCACCTTCTCGTAGCCCTATTACACGACCTCGTTCAAACTCCGTGAGCTGTTGATAATGACTTCTTCGTCTTCTTAAAGGCATTCTTGACTAACATCAACACACTACGTCGAATCTCAACGATAACTAACGCTCACGAACGTTACAGCGCGTATTTACAGCAAACCTGATTTGCATGTTCCTAGGGGCACTACTATAGCCACACGTATGCGCCGAGCGCCAAATTTGCAGAGACGTCATCTTACAGATGTACTCTCACCGCCTATCAACCGTCGTTTATGTAACACAACCCCTTCTTGGTGTTGGGATTTTTTTCCGTCAGTGTATATATCATCATCATCATCATTGTCAACCATTATCAATCCACTGCTGGACGAAGGTCTCCCCAAGTTTCCTCCACAACGGTCTGTCTTTTGCCAGTCTCCTCCATGTCACCCCTGCATACTTTCGAATTTCATCCACCCATCTCCCATGTGGTCTTCTTCTGGGTCTTTTCCTGTCCCTTGGAATCCAATCTAAAATTTCGGCTGTCCATCGATGGTCTGTTCTTCTGGCAGTATGTCCAGCCCATTGCCATTTCAGGGATTTAACTCTGATCATGATGTCTTCCACTCCTGTCATTTTTCGGATCCACGTGTTCCTCTTCTTATCTCTCCTGGTTACACCAAGCATGCACCTCTCCATGCTGCTTTGAGTTGTCTGCAGCCTTTGTATGTCTCTTTTAGTTAAGGTCCAAGTCTCTGCACCATACGTAAGCACTGGAAGGATGCATTGATCAAACACTTTTCTTTTAAGGCATAATGGCATATTGCTCTTGAAAATTATGCTGTTTCTTCCAAAAGCTCTCCAGGCAAGTTTTGTACGCCGATTAATTTCTTCATCAATGTGACCCTCACTTGATATCTGCTGTCCAAGATAAACGTACGTGTCTGTTATCTCCAGCTTTTCTCCATCAATCGATAAATCTTCATTTCTTGTAAAAGCATTGAACATCACTTTTGTCTTCTGAAAGTTCATTTTTAATCCCACTTCTTTACTCTTGTCAGCAAGTTCCTGGATCATACTCTGCAGCTCTGATGGGGTAGTTGCAAAAATGACTACGTCATCAGCAAAACGAAGGTGGGTTAGATAATCTCCATTAATCTTTATCCCCTTGTTTTCCCAGCTCAGTGACTGAAAAACACCTTCCAATGTGGCATTAAAGAGCTTCGGAGATATGGTATCACCTTGTCTCACTCCCTTTCCAATTTTTATGTGTGTTGTATTTTCAAACAGCCTAATCTTTGCACTTGCATTTTCATAGATGTTATTAATAATATTAATGTACGCATCTTCAATACCGCAGGTTTTCAGAGCCATTGTAACTGCTGATGGTTTCACCGAATCAAAGGCTTTTTCATAATCGATAAAAGCCATGCACAATGGAAGTTCATATTCCCTCGCTCTTTCAATTAGTTCTCTCAGCACACGGATATGATCTATCGTGCTGTAGCCACTCCTGAATCCAGCTTGTTCTCTCGGTTGAGCCATGTCCAGTGTTACCTTCAAGGAAGTGTATATATATATATATATATATATATATATATATATATACACACTGCCGGACAATTGCTAAGGACGGATGACAACAGCAACGATAGCAACCATAAAATGGAAGGCAGGAAAATGTGGAAATTAGCATAAGTGCAGGATACAGTAAGACGTGTTGTGCGTATGCAAATTTTGATTGCCGAACTTGTTCGTGACGTCATAGCGCTGATAAGAGATATAAAGGATTTGACGCGTATTGACCGTTGTTGTTCAAACGCAAAGTTGAAAGGGAAAGAATCAATTGACGAACTTTCAATTTTCAGTATGTCTTCTTGACATCACCTAGATGATTTTACGCGTGGCCGCATTATTGGCAACATTGAAGAAGGGCGAAAAATAACAGATGTTGCCAGGGAGTTCGACGTCAGCCACAGTGTTGTTTCAAGGCTTTGGAAATCATTTCAAACAAATGGAGATTGTAGCAAACGTCACGAGGAAGGTCGTGTTCGCTGTACGACACCTGCAGAAGATCGGTACATAGTGCTATCAACAAAAACACACCGGCGCAGCACAGCTAGTGAGGTAGCAAATCAGTTTATGGCTGCTACTGGCAAGCGGATCTCCCGAAAAACTGTCGCCAGACGTTTGCATGAAGGAGGACTATACGCTCGCCGTCCTGTTGTGTGCATCCCATTGTCCAGACGTCACCGTACCGCCCGTTTGCAATGGTGCCATCAACATCGCAATTGGACTGATAACGACTGGTCTGCTGTCCTCTTCTCAGATGAGAGTACATACATTCTATCGTCTGATTGTCGACGACAACTGATCTGGCGTGATAGTGGTACTGCATATTGTCCAGCAAACATACAGGAAAGGGACCGATATCCGACATGTAGTGTCATGGTATGGGCTGGCATCATGATCAATGGCCGTACGTCCCTCTATGTGCTTCCAACTGGGACTATGACTGGCCAACGATACATTAATGATGTTCTGCTGCCTCATGTTCGCATGTTCCGTGGTGCTGTCGGTGATAGATTCATTTTCATGGACGACAACGCAACATGTCATCGAACAGTCGCTGTCCAGGAGTGTCTTGAGAGCGAGGATATTCAACGCCTCGTATGGCCAGCACGTTCTCCAGATCTGAATCCCATTGAAAATGTGTGGGATGCTTTGGGGAGGAGTCTTGCTGGTCGCCAATGCCCTCCAATAAACAAGGACACCGTCATCCGTGCACTGACAGAGGAATGGGATAAATTACCCCAACAGCTGTTTGATAATGTTGTGCAAAGCATGACACGACGTGTGGAATCTTGCATCAGCCTCCATGATGGCCATATCCCGTATTGACATCTTACGCCGGAACGCCTGCGGACGGTAATTGCATTTTTTTCACGTTTACGTGTTTTGCACAAAATGGCCTGTTTGTCCCTTGAAGACGTTCCAAAGCCTTCTGGATTTCAGAGCACCATAAATTGTCTTTCTTGTAATGTCCTGGCATTCTGACATTATTTCATTTCACTTGGCATCCAACCACACTTACTTTTTTATGCGCTGTATAGCCGTTTATGATCCGTCCTTAGCAATTGTCCAGCAGTGTATATATATATATACATATACTATACAGGGTGCATAGGAAAGTCCCTTTAGCCTGAAATAACTTGCGAATGGAGAGAGGTACAGTTATGCAAGTGAGATAACGGTATAGTAAAGTGACTACGCCCGATCGAATGCAACAGATAGCAGCGCCCCTAGTGGCGAAATGTGGAAGTTAGCCTTTGTAAATCGAAAATGAAAAGAGATAGAGCAATATTTCCAATTACAAAGCTGTAGAGCATCAATCAATTAGTAGGAAACGACATTTGTTTCACACGGATAAGATAAATTGTCGCCTGAATACCCTAAAATGTTCAAAATCGATGCTCGACGATTCGAATCTGCATATTCGCATTTCGCAAATGTAGCCATATGCAAATGCAGATTTTGACATTGTACCATACCTACGATATAAAAACCAGTAGCAGGATGTACCCTGATCAGAAGTTTAGGTCTACGTATGCTGTGTGAGAATGGCGAGCTTCACTCACTCCCAAAAATCAGGTGTATGCAACATCGCGTACAAGTTTGCTGGATCTACGTCGTCGTGTTACAGATGCTTGCAGTAGTGTGACACCTTCCATGTTGAGGAATGTGCATGCAGAGTTACTTTCACGAATACAAATGTGTATAGTGGGCAATGGCGAACTCTTCAAACATACTCGACATTAACCTTTTATCACTGTGTGCCAGTTTGCCCTTTTTGTTTTGTCTGATGTCATCAAACTATATTGACATAAGTAAGCATTTATGCAATAAATTGTGTGTATTTGCTCATACTTATGCCTGTTCCCTTCAAACGTTCACACAAAAGGTGGTGCATCGATTTCGGGCATTTTAGTGTATTCAGGCAACAATTTATCTTATCCGTGTAAAACGAATGTTGTTTTGTACTAATTAATTGATGCTCTACAACTTTGTAATTGAAAATATTGCTCTATCTCTTTTTGTTTTCGATTTACAATGGCTAACTTTCGCATTTCGCCACTAGGGGCGCTGTTATCGGTTGCATTCGATCGGGCGTAGTCTCTTTACTATACTGTTATCACACTTGTATAACTGTACCTCTCTCCGTTCACAAGTTATTTTAGGCTAAAGGGACTTTCCTATGCACGCTGTACACACACACACACACACACACACACACACACACACACACACACACACACCTAGTAATTATGCCAACCACAAAACATACAAGCTAGTTATTATGCTAACCATTAGTCAAACCATCAAATATCAAATTACAACCATGGAAGACAAAAATCACACCATGTCCACAGACAAAGTTCAAAATACAGGGTGTCCGAGAATTATTGGACACATTACAATATTATATAAAGCAAAACATTAAACAGATAGAAAGAAACTGACTGTACTAACTTCAATGTAAGTGCACAAGTTAATGAATTGCGATGTGAGATTCCTTGGTTGCTCGTAGTACGTCCAAGCGATACTAGATTTCATGCCATGTATTGGCAAGCATCTGAGGTGTTATGGAATTAATAGCAGTTGTTATATGCTGCTTCAGTTCTTGCAAATCAGTACAAGGTGTCTGATAGACACAATCTTTGACATAACCCCACATGAAATAATCCAATAGAGTTAGATCTGGAGAGCGAGGAGGCCACGGAACGGGACCACCACGACCAATCCATCTGTTAGGGAAATGCTCATTTAGACACTAACATACACACGTTGACCAATGGGCAGGCATTGGTCACAGTTCTCTGCTTGCTTTACGAACGGATTTTCTGGGGTTTTGTCAGAAACTTTCATTAACTTGGTCAACCGTCTCACCGGCTTCTCCATGATGTTCCACATTGCCAGTTTCTTTAAACTGTTTTATCCACCACTTAATTGAATTTGTTAACAGAGTATTACAACCATACTCTAAAAGGTACCGTTTTTTACTTTAATGACAGTCTTTAATTCCGCAAGTCATAACACACACATCGCCTTCTGCTGTATGGATGACATGACTACTGATTGCGCATTTCTCATACATTTCTCATGAGGCCACACCTAGCGCCATCTATCAGATTCTGGGAATAACAATTCTGCAAAACAAAAATTTAGAAACTGTGTTAGTACTACGTGACATAGAAAAACAGACAATGCTCATAGTTTTTTTTTTGTTTTTTTTTTGTACATAATTTTGTAATGTGTTCAATAATTCTCAGACACCCTGTATAATGCACACAAAAATAAGCCCAAAGCTAAATCAAGAACTTAGGGACATGCAGGTGCTTATAGCCCATTGAGTTTCTCATGGTGGTCGTTAAACCTCCAACCAAAAAAAAAAAAAAAAAACGTAAATGAATCGAGAGCCCACAAACCACAGACAAAAAAAGTCAGCAGGAGCAACAAGAAACGAACATGTACCCAATTATCATCAACATGAATATGCACAGAATACATGTACATGAATCTATATCAAGAGCAAAACTTATAATTCATGAGCTGCACAGAATGCCCACTTCAAAAAATGGTCAAAACCTTCAAAGAACACCAGCAGGTAGGCTTACGACCTTTCGTAATACAGCAAAAGGTTGGAGAGCCAAAACCTACTGTGGTGTCCCCTAGGCCAATTACACAAAAGCAAAGACAACATAACCAACATACAACACAATCCACAAATAAGAAACAACGGAAAAACAACAAATCATGTATATGAGAAAATTCTGTAACAAGTGATTGGTCACAGGAAACATGTGATGTGTAGCTATGCAAAGTCAGAAGGATAGGTGATAGCAAAAGTACGGCCACTTGTGATCTGCCAGGTAGCACTTAGAATCCCTACCAAATTAAATTTGTTAGATCAGTTGTTAGTGATGTCTTTCAAGTCAAAATAAGCCTAGTCAATCGATATTGAAAATGCACTCCCAACAATAGTTGTCTAAGCAACCCAGATATAAAATCAAAAGGACATTCATTTCATCTTAAAGCATTGAATAACCAAATAAGAGAATGTAATAGTTACTCAATTGTTACAAACAAAATTACTAATGAAAAAAAAAAAAAAACATTTACAACAATTGGGCAGGTATGACATTTCAGAAGTATTTGTGTCATGTTTTGCAACTTTTACATAAGTGTTGGATTATTAATAATAATGCTCCAGTTATCAAGTATTTGAAAGGGCTTGATTATACACAACCTTTGGCCATAAACACATATGATTTCAAGAATCTTTTTACTCCATCTTCTTAAAGAATCTAAACTCAGTCTGCAACCAATTATTTACTACATATGCTAAGGTCTTGCTTGTCAATCGGGAGTTTTGGGATTATTTGGTGTCATTGTGTTTAAACAACAACTGTGTATGTATGGGAAACATACTGTACTTGCAAACCTAGGGTATACCAATGGGTGCCTCATTTTTTTGTGTACTGGCTAACATGTACCTTCATCACTATGAAAGTTTCTTTAGTGCAAAGGAAGGTGATTCCTCTTTCAAGATATTCCATTATATAGATGGTGTTATTGTCTTTGATTGCAGAGTTTGGTTTCTAATATATATCTGGAAGATTTAGAATTGGAACAAACAAATGTTTCGCTTGAAGTTACAAACTACTTGGATATTGCAATTACGCAAGAAAATAATTCTCTGGCAACATTCAAATTACCCAAGGGTCCGCTGGCCATTGACCAGTAAAATTCCTGTCGGACCACTGAACTACTGATTTTACTGGCCCGGATAACCAGAACATTTTTTTTTTTTTTTTTTTTTTTATTTGTCACAAGTCAAAAAATGAATATCTATTTATTTTAGTATGTTGTACAGTTTTCTTTTTAGGTTGCAGACTGGTAATTGGTTCATGACAAGAGCTATTTTTTTTGTTTTTTTTTATTTTGTCCCTCATGATTTGTAAAGAGTGGAAGAAACAACAAATACAGAAAGGCAGTTTCCCAGCCTTTGTCTTCTAATGGCAACAGCAGTCTTTTGTTACCTTCATCCCCACCATTCGAAGCTAAACAATAAAACATATTAAAAAAAGGCTGCAAATGTATGTAAATTTTTGTACACGTGGAATCTCCTCATTCCCTTTTTATTTAAAAACAGATTGGGAATGCAGCCTTACTTTGCTATATCACCAATCTGTCGGAATCTTAAAGTTTTGGAAACATTTTATCTCCTGTCAGTTGCACTTTCAAATTACATGTTTTAAAAACAAATATTGGAGATAAGTAAATTGAAATGATAAGACATTTACATGTAAGTTTTTTTTTTGTTTTTTTTTATGGACCAATGAGCATGTTGGTGGGCTAGTTCTAGTGGTCCACTGGACCAGTAGATGATTTATTTCTAGTTCTAACCCTGTCCAGGCTTAGATGTTTTTGATAAGAGAAAGGCCTTTAAATATAAAATACATTTCTTTACGAACTGAAGGTCTCATATCTCTATTAAAGTGCATAGAGGTATTGTCATTTCACAATTTTATACATGCTTGCATATCTGTAATAGTAGAGTAACTCTATTACATTCTCTTATTTGGTTATTCAATACTTTAAGAGCAAATGAATGTCCTTTTGGTTTTATATCTGGGTTGCTTAGACAACTATTGTTGGGAGTGCATTTTAAATATCGATTGACTAGGCTTATTGATTTGAGAGACGTCATTAACAACTGATCTAACAAATTTAATTTGG
This sequence comes from Macrothele yani, assembly GCA_039090855.1. Lineage (NCBI taxonomy): Eukaryota > Metazoa > Arthropoda > Arachnida > Araneae > Macrothelidae > Macrothele > Macrothele yani. Next base: position 95,865,773 of record CM077005.1, on the reverse strand, counting down.
TAAGGATTCTAAGTGCTACTTGGCAGATCATTAGTGGCCATACCTTTGCTGTCACCTATCCTTCTGACTTTGCATAGCTACACCCCACATGTTTCCTATGGTCAATCACTTGTTACAGAATTTTCTTGTATACATGATTTGTTGTCTTTCCGTTGTTGCTTACTTGTGGATTGTGTTGTATGTCGGTTATGTTGTTTTTGCTATTGTGTACTTGGTCTAGGGGACACCACAGCAGGTTTTGGCTCTTCAACCTTTTGCTGTTACGAAAGGCCACAGGCCTACATTCTGCTGTTCTCTTGAAGAGTTCAACATGGTTCTTTGAAGGTTTTGACCTTTTTTTTAAGTGGGTATTCTGTGTAGCTCCTGAATTGTGAGTTTTGCCCTTGATGTCGATTCATGTATTCTGTGTATATTCATGTTGATGCTAATCATGTATATGCTCATTTCTTGTTGCTTCTACTGACTTTTTTTATGTCTGCAGTTTGGGGTTCTCGATTTAGCTTTGGGCTTATTTTTGTATGCATTTTCTTCTGAACTTTGTGATACTGATTTTACATGGTGTGATTTTCATCTTGTATGGTTGTATTTTGATATTTATTTGATGGTTTGACTATTAGGTTGGTATAATTACTGGGTTGTGTGTCTTGTGATTGGTATAATTACTAAGTTGTATGTTATGTGGTGCGTTTTCTGCTTGCAACTGTTAGCGCAATATGGTCTGTATCTCTTATTTTAGTGTATATTCTTTGATTATGTTCTTTTATATGTTATATATATAAATATGGATGGATAGATTGATTTATAGATAGATTGGATGATTGATTTATAGATATATTTATAGGTACTGATTTATAGATTGATTTATAGATAGATTGATTGATTTATAGATTTATTTATTTGCGAAAAGATGTTGATGAATTGCATTTCTCTTTTTAGGCTATGGAAATTGGTTAGGATCCATTACTTCCATGAGGTCTTCGATTCAGCTCTACTGTGCTTCGACTTTTCTTATTTCTGTTCTACTATTTGAACTTGTCAGATACGCACAGTGATGGATGGCATATTTCTTGTAACTTTACTAGTCTTTTTTAACGATATTCTGTAATGTTTCTCATTCGTAGTTTTGTTATATGATTAATGGAAGTTTCAGAATTGACAATAAATTTTTTGTAAAATTTCCTCATAGAATTATTTCCCATATTATCTAATACTTGTGTAAAATTTTGCATCTTTCTTTCAAAGTATAAAAATTGTCCCTAAGTTTTTACTAGTTCTTTCACTGTGATAAACAGAATGAATGGTTTTGAAGTTAAGCAATTACATAGCATTCTTGTGTATGAAAAGCGGATCACAATCAAAATATCTGAAACCAATTAATTCTGCATCAAAAAAATATATCTAGCTAACATTTATGCAGTGATTTGTACATAAGGTAGAATTAAAATTTCTGTTTGTAAATTATTTTTTGTAAGTTTGCTGTATTTCCAAACTTAGAAACTTCGTGGTATTTTAAGCGGTAAGAATTTTTCTGGGTATGTGCATTATTTTTTTAACTAAGTTAATGATATATCATCTACTTTATTGCAAAATATCAAAAATGTCATGATGGGACTGCGATTTTATGAAGAATGTTTACTATGAATAACAACAAGATCCTCAAAACCATGGCATTGATTTTCTGCACCTCCAGCAGCAGTGAGAATCCTGTTCCTCAGAATAGTGTTTGCCTTTTGTACCTACCAATTAAAATTAAAACAAACCTATGAAACATGGTGGAATTTATTTAGGGTTGTTCTCTAATGCTAAGCTGATAAAGTTGAACTTTACAATCTTGCATGTAACTTCGGGGATATTAATAACCTGCGAGCAGACTCAGTGTTTCTTCTTCTGCAAATATATATTTTTACTGAGTTGAAAAATGTAGCTGTTTCCACAAATTCAGAATGATTGTAAATGAAATTTGACAGGTAAAACAAGAAAAAATCATTAAGAAATATTTCTTTGTTCTGTTAACTGAATTAAAAGTCAGATTTTTTTCTAGACTTTACAAGCAGTATCTCAGAAGCAGGTTCTTATTTAATTCATATTCAGAGTTTTGAGGGAAGAACATTTTGATGAGCAGAATAAAAGAACTGCACTTCTCAAAGAGCAGAAAAGCTAAGGGAGTGATAAATAATATGTATCTCCTTGCTTTGAACATAAGTTTATTTTAAAAGAATCACCCATTCTCCAGAAGTTACTAGTGTAGTCATGAGGTATGTACATGGCACAATCCATTTGCTGCAAATATGTAAAAAATGATCTGAAGGGTTTGTCATAGAGTTGTCAAAATTTCAGAGTTGTTGCCATTCACTTTTTGGAAGTGATCCTACTTTTTTTTGAGAGCTTCTTAAACTGGTTTATGAAGCAACTCACATTCTATTCCACACACGAATCACAGGCAAAGCAAACTACATAGCCCTTGAAAACTCCAAACAGTCAGCGCGTCAGTGAAGTGAGACATGAAAACTTGTTCCTCAGAGACAAAATGATTTCCGTTGGTATCAATTGCTAGAACACTGTGCATCTTGAAAAACACTCAGATTTATTTGTTAGCATTCTCTGAATGTCGCATGTGATACTTGAAATCCATATGTCTGCCGCATAGATATAAATTACATCTTTGACATAACCCCTGTTCCTCCAGAAAAAAAAAAAAAAAAAAAAAAGAAAGAAAATACCATTCAAAGTTCAGAAATTATGCATACCAGTTCCCAGAAACCTCATGATTCCCTTTCCAAAACCAATGATAGAGTGGCGCTATGTTACAAAAGCCAGTGCGGGGATCCCGCTACATAGGATAGGTAATGATCACTCCTCAGAGATGCCAACTACTATGGAATCTCCGTAGTTCCTACGGAAATAGCTCTTGTACTACGGAATATGGAAAACCGTGATTTTTGTATGGAAAATTAACAGGTTATAAATTTTTATTTTGATGCTACGTTATTAGGCACTGAAGATCTTGAAGGATTAACTGAGATATAAGGTCTGTATGCCATAAGTGCACAAAGTTTATTGATGTGTCTAGTCTGCAAACATCTAAGTTCGGTCGCAAAAATAGAATTGTGTATAGTCATGACTCTATCTAACAGGATAGGGTGAGTTACTTTTGTTAGCCAAACATAAGCGTTGTATGATTTCCTATTAAGGAGGTCAATGAAAGATTGTTTACATCGTATCATACTAATTAACCTCTTATGTTCAGCAGTAGACATAATGTGGGCGTCTCTGGGTGAAACAGCACGCCTATTAATAATCAGTGCCTAATAACGTAGCATTATGTTAATTAGTTATGTTAATTACAGCACTATATCTATTAATACCACCCAAGCAACTGCACTGAATCGTGGACTTAAATTCTGCTATCCGGACACTAATTACAATAAAGTTATTATAGTCCAAACAGAAGCTATTATATGGAAACTTCCATTCTACGAACAAGAACCAATACGGAATCGGATTACCCGAGCTCTCTCTGTCAACGCAGTGAAAACTCAAACGATACAAACTAAGAACTTACAGTTTGAGAAGAAACAACTACTCCAGCTTTCTCAAAACCCTGCTATTTCCATCACTACAGCTGATAAGTCACACAAACTGGTTATTTTGGACCACTGTGAATATACTCGAAAAGTGTCTGAAGCTATTGATAAAATACTGCATGAGGTAGTCAGAACTGATCCTACTCGTACCACTATCATTGCCCTTAGCAAACTCAAAAATCAGGGTTTCCTTCCCCCTCCATTGCTAATAATATGCATCCACCCCATGGACCTAGGATTTCCGAATGTTTGGCAAAGTGAAATTGCATAAAGAGGGCCAACCCATTCGCCCATTGATTTCGGGTTATGCCAACCCCACCCGGCCCTTAGAAAAAAGCCTTACTTTGTTTTTGAAACCTTTCATTTCTCATTCTCAGTTTTCCATTCATAGTTCGAACCAAGCACTTGCCAAAATTAAGTCCTTTGACCTTTGGGATCACCCTTTCATCCTAGCGTCGTTGGATGTTGTTTCCCTTTTCCCTAGTATCCCTCTTGATTCTGCCCATTCTATTATTGAAGACATGCTCCCGACTTTAGGTGTAACCCCTAATGAGAGTATGGCAATCATTGAAGCTTTTTAAGACTAATTGCTCGGCGAACATTTTTTCGATTCAATAACACCATGTTTCGTCAGACTGCCGGCACTCCCATGGGTTCACCTCTTTCCCCACTTTTAGCTGAGATAGTTTTACAGCACCTTGAGAATAATGTCCTTCAACAGGGCCTTCTAAAACCTTTATTTTATATGAGATATGTTGATGACATTTTGGTAGCATGGCCACATTCTGTTGATGATTTACATGAGTTTGCCGACCTTTTATCTGCCCCCTTTCCAACCATCAATTTTGCTGTTGAATTGGAGGATCAGAACTCTTTACCTTTCTTTGATCTGTTCTTGACTCGGTTTCCTTCCACTCGGTCGTTCTCTTTCCGGGTTTTTCGTAAACCTTCAGCCCCCCCCTTTTCTGATACCTTTTTCTTCATTCAGTCCTCCACAACACAGGAATGCAGCTTTTGCATTCCTGTTTAACCGAGCTTATACTCGCTCATCTTCTGCCACCCTAAGGACCCGTGAAATTCAAAATATTTTTGATTTGGCTAACCAATTTGGCTATCCTCACCATTACGTGCTAAAACAACTGCATAAATGCCAACATTCTAAACTCTCTACATTACAAAGAAATAGTCAAGCTAACACCTATGTAGGTTCCATTGATTACATACCCGATGTCGTACAGATCCTGAAAAAAGCGTGTGCCAAGCAAAATATGGATATTGGAATTCAGACTCAAAAATTACTTTCTTTGGTCAAAAGAGATCGTGATAAAGTCAACCCTTTACATAGACACGGAGTGTACGCTATACCTCTAAAAGCTACTCTCCCTAATGTGCATGATTCCAAATATATAGGATCCACCCTACGAAATATTTCGACTAGGGTTTCTGAACATGCCTACAATGTAAGGAAAGGATCGTGCGCTTCAGCATTATCTCGACTGGTTAATCAGGGCTGCCATATACCGGATTGGAACAATGTTAAATACTTAGCAACAGCATCCAACAAAACTAATTTACTATTTATGGAGAGCATTTTTATCAACTTATTCTCCAACCAATGCTGTAATGATGACTCACCATGTATATTACCATCATGATGGAGACATTTCATTTTTAATCATTGTACATTTTATCACAATTCATAATTCATACCATCATATTAACCTGTAGTGATTTTTTATTTGTGTATGTGTATATCATGCTGAAGTGCGCTTGCATCAAATGGAACTACGTCATCCAACCAGTGGCTTTAGGTGGCTAACCACCTCCTTATAAACAGGAGTTTGGCCTAATATGTTGCCCGATGATGGACCCAGTGTGGGTCCGAAAGTACTAGCATGTTTCCTGTGATGGTTTTTAGTCATAAATAAAGTTCGTTTTTTAATTGCATCTGAGACCTGCTTTTTAAATCGTGTAACGACAGCATTGTGAAGGTGGTTATTATAATTTATTGACACGAATCTCCACGAATTTTGTGCATCCACTCTTGATAAAGTTCTGGAAAAATGCAACAAAATAAGTGAAAAAGAGAAGAAGAAATTGAATTTTCACAAGGTGATTTGAAACTGGAAGAAGCTGAACTATTGCAGCAGTTGGATTCCTTTCATAAAATGTTAAACAATGCTGAGATGAACACTGAATGTGGCATGAAAAAAAGACATGAGTGCAATAGAAGGTGGATAGGTACTATTAAAAAAAAGCAAAGCAAAACGTTGCTAACTATCTTAAGAAATTAAAAAAATAGAAGTGAGCAATTAAATATTGAGAAAAGCAGTAAAAAATAAAAAATTTTGTACAATAAATGATTAATAATAGAATCCTGCTATGTTTACAAATTTTTTCAGCTATTTGAAAACTAAAATCTTTGCATGTGTGTATGCGTATTTCAGTGCAATGTTAAAATAGGTGATGTTCACAGAAAACCAGTTGATATGGAGAAAACTATAATGAAGATGAAGAATATTTTGATCTGTGTGTTTGGGCGAACGTTGGTCACCGAAAAATCTTAATGCAAAAATACTCAAACAACACAACTTTATAAAATTTGGCACGTGATCAAGTTAGTGGAAGAACTCTGGCGAAATGACCAACAAAAAACTTTCCCAATGATCGTCTCCTGTGGAAGCCAGTTGCGGGAGTGATTTTGCTCACTTGGCACCACCAAAGAACATGCAATACGGGACACAAAACATGTACTGACTCATGTGTAAGTCTGAAAAGCCGACTTCGGCTGTATTTATTTGAAGACAAAAAGAAAAGCAATGTAAGGTAATCACTAGAGCTTGAACTTGCTCATAACACTGTCCGTTATAGCCTTAATTTTATCATAACAAAGTTACCCAAAATTTTGAAAAGGTATTAAAGTCCTAAATGAATTGTGATTTGGGTAAATGCAAAGGCTCTAAGGTTTATGCCTTGGACACATGATTGAACAAATTATGTCCTCAGTTGTCTTTCAATAATGGAATATGCACACAGCAACACTGATTTCCATAAAGTAAATAAAAAAATAAATAAATTTGGCTATTTCAATTTTCAAAAAGGATTTTTCACATAAATTGAGAACATGGTTGCCATCAGCTCAACCGGTCAAATTCTTCAAACTTAAATATATTTTCCTTTACCAACACATAATACACAGATATGCACATACACAATGTTTACACACTAATATACTTTTTGTAGTTATCATACTTGTTTTTCAGGCTCAAGACAAAAAAAAAAAAAAAAAAAAGAACACAGTGCACTGCTAGCCATTTTTACTACTATTACTGAATTTTTGTTTTGTTTGTTTTTGTTTTACATGCTTGCCACACTTTTTTGTAAACTTTTAAATTTTGACGACTACAATTTTCATTTTCTATTTCTTTTAGGCCATATATATATGAACAAATAGGTATTTTCACTCAATTTTGTAGGTGTTTGAGTTTTCAAAAGGATATATATATGTATATATTTTTCTTTTTAATTTTTATGGCCTCCGCCTTAACTTGATATTTTAATTTACCAAAATGAAGTAAGAAAAAATTTCACAGCTTCCCTAACGTACTGCAACAATGAATTTAAACTCGTACCATTTTTTCCTTTTTTTTTTTCAATCAAAATTTTACTTTATAATATTTTGAATTTTGTTTATTTTTTTGTTTTTCTGCCAAATGCTTGGAAAATTCCACACCACTTGTATTTTCTACCGGAGGTAAATTTGAAAAGGAAAATTTGTCATTACCTTGCCTTCAGGGTCCTGGTGGAGGTAGGAGGAAGGCCTTCTCAAAGATGGCCAAAAGGATTTTTTTTTTTCACCTGCGTGAAGCCATTTTGGTCTCGCTCATCTTCTGATGAAGAGGGAGGATTCTCGGCTTGTGGCTTCTTCAGCTGGGGTCCTGGTTCTCTCGCAACTGCTCCGAATGAGGGCACAAGAAGTCCAGCGAATCTTTATATCTCAGTCAACGACATACACGCTCTAGGAGGGTCTCTTAGGCACGGAGGTGGAGTGCAATTCTCATCAGAATGCAGAGGTTGGCTCTTAAGTTGACTTCATGGAAATAAATGCAGTGTGGCAGTTGAAGAGAAGCTGAATTTTGGGGATGGCTGGGGCTGGGCCTTTTTCCGAAGCAAAAATTACCCCTCAACAGGCTTCTGGTGGTGGAGATTACATTGGCCTCTTGGCATGACGGGTGCCATCATTTCCTTCGGTGCTCCCAGGAAGAGGCAAGGCAAGGCAAGGCAAGGCTTCTTTACGCCCGAAGAAAAAACTTCAGAGAAATGCACCGCCTTGCAGAAGTTAGCGAGTGATGTTGTACTGCTGCCCATTTTCAGCTTTTCGACGGGGGTCAGGCAGAAAAGGATGCTGCAGACCCAAAGCGTCTGCTCCTTACAAAAAATCAGCCGTAATCCCTCTCACAGACCAACTTCGTCAATAACCATCAGCCCAGGCTGTGCGTTGGCAATCTCTCATTGGTTGAAAAAGTTTCCCCTCGCCTAGAAAGAGAGAGTGACACTGGGTGATGGGGGGGGGACGAGAGCGAACTTTCTCCACTGGACAATGCAAAAAATGCCAACTCGGCTCACCTAGCAACAGGATAAAAAAAATCTAATGCATCGCCCAGCTTTGACTGTGAAGATTGGGATGTGTGTCAAGGTTACACTGGCTGACCTTTGACAAATTCTGGGAATCTCAAAAGGGGAATAGGGAAATGCAAAGGTTAAGCAAGGTTACATTAGAATTTCCACGAACGTTTTTTCCCTGATGACCCAAAGGAACATAGAGAAAAAAATTAAATGGTGGGAAGAATTAATGTCTTTCTCAGTGTTAACTGGCACACTGAAAAATAAGAAATACATCTGGAAATCACTAGACAAATACAGCATTACATATCATACACATACAAAATTATTATTTGGATATCCTAGTAGGGAAATATTGAAAAAATGAGAAAAAGAGAGAGAGAGCTGCAAAACGAACTCTCCTTTTTTCTAATTATTACAAAGTACACAAGAAACTAAGATGCAGAAGAAACAATAGTTGTGTTTCCAAATGTACAGATATCCCAGCCACTCTGATACTACAGGATATGCAAAAATTTAAATACATTATAATTCTACGGCAATATTAATTTTCCCACTTGTTAAAATAATAAATGCAAATAATCACTAAGTTACTAGAAATAATTACAATACATTAAGGCACTAATTCGACATATATATATATATATATTATTTCTAACAATTACCAAAGTATTATTATTATTCAACATCACTACCATTATTACCTTTAATGTACACATTAAGTGCACTTACATTACCCACAAAATTTACTCAATTATTACGGAGAAGAATTTAAATTCATGACATCATACATGTATAACACGTTAATGTATTTCCACGAGAATTCACAGGGCATGAAGAGGAAGGAAGAAAAACGAAGATAATCATAAACCTTGAATTGTGCCAAAAATAAACGAATGAGGAATATGCATTTTAATTAACTTGACTTATTCTTGACTTCTCTTTTTCTTTCCATTTTTTTTTTCAATGAGTGTTTGTTCATTCATGTCATCATCATTGTCAACTATTATCAATCCACTGCTGGACGAAGGTCTCCCCAAATTTCCTCCACAACGGTCTGTCTTGTGCCAGTCTCCTCCATGTCACTCCCGCATACTTTCGAATTTCATCCACCCATCTCCCATGTGGTCTTCTTCTGGGTCTTTTCCTGTCCCTTGGAATCCAATCTGTAAACTTACTTAAAAGGGGCGAAAAAAGAAGGAATTTAAAAGGAAAAAAGTATGAGAAAAAATACATTCTTGGAACAAGAATGCGTGGATATTTGATGGTTTCAACAGGCGGAATTGAAGGAAAATCAAGCCCTGACTCTCTGAGAATCTGCCTGGAGAAAACAGCAACATATCAATACATCCCTTCCTAAATGAGGACTGAAAACCACGACGGGGATTCAACCACAACAAATGCACATGCGATCAGGAGCACACGACGACAACAAAACGTCATGTGATGTCAACACAAGCTTGTTGACCAATCAGAGTGCTAGAGAAACCTCTCTCTCCAGTGACCGCTCCTAATTGGAAATGCACCAACGAAAGCTCCAACATGGCATGGGCTGAGTGAGCCATGCAGGAAAACAAATGCACACACTGCACTAAATGACACCAAAACACCTTACAAATCAACTGCTGTGCTTGGAAGGGTCTGCGCCCAAACAACCGCATGTGTGCACAACATAAGCACAGGAATCAAAATAAGAGCATATAGCTCCCGAACACGAAGACAACATAGAGTAAAAGACACTTTATGTTACACGATACATAATTAAATCAAAGAAACACAAAACGGCACTATACAGGATGCATCCACTACACTTATATATACATTTTTACAGTTCGCATTACGTAATACTTGTTGACAGTGCACCTACAAAATTTTCTATAAAATGAGATATTCTCGCATAGAGGGTTACAACAGGGAAGACCTCGAAATTTCACCTCAGGCTCTTGTCGGCCTGATGACAAATCCTCGCTCATTTTTCTCGGGTGAAGATTGTACTCGTGTGGAATGCTGACACGGGGAACAACTATCCTACTTCGCTGAGGAACTCTTACAGCTGTACTTCCTGATGCTTGGGATCCCGTCTGAGCTCAACTCCTAGGTTTAGATCCATTTGTTAAATTTTGTCTTAAAGGTATGTAAATAGACCAATCATTGTCTTGGCTTATTGACGCTGGCTGACCTTCAGCCTCCTGGGGTTCCTCATGGCTCTCAGGACTGTGTGAATAACTCCAGTCTTCTCCTGGGATTATCATTCGATTGGCTACCTTTGTAAGTCTGTCAGCATGTACAAATTCCTTTCGTTTAGGATCAGTTATTAATACAATCTCATAATTAACAGGTGAAGCAACTTTGGTCACTCTGTATGGACCAGAGCTCTGAGTTTACTCAATTTCCTAGAGGTTCCAGGTTTCACTGCTGGAGTATAAAAAGACACCTTGTTTCCAACTGTGATTTTCTTATCTACAGTGGTTTTCACTCTTTGCTTCTCTTGAACTTCTGCTGCCTTCTCAAGATTTGCTTTTACAGCCTGAAAAGCAGTATTAAGCCTGTTTGTCGTCTCGTTGCAATATTCTTGTTGTGATGCATAACTGCGGAGAGTAGGACTTCCAATCAGATTATAAGGCAAGACTAAATCTCTTCCGTAGGCTAAATATGCAGGAGTCTCACCTGTGCTCGAGTGAACCGTTGTTCTCAGTGTAAGCAATGCTAAGGGCAAACATTGATCCCAGTCGTCCTGATTTTCTCAGACCAGGTGACTAAGTGCCTGTATCAACACATGATTCAACTTCTCACAGACCCCATTTGTAGAGGACTTATATGCGCTGGTATTCAACTTCTTGATTCCCAGCTTCTCGTATACTTTCATCATTGTTTTGGAGAGGAAATTAGTGCCCATATCTGTGAGAATCTGATCCAGTACACCATGAGTAGCTATATATTTTCCAACGAGAGTTTCTGCAATAATTTCACTCTTAACGTGTGGCAGGGCATATGCTTCTGGCCACCGTGTAAAATAATCAGTCACAAACAAAATGAATCTATTTACCGGAGCTAGAAGTGTGTAGTGGACCAACTATATCCATAGTCACCTTTTCAAAAGGCCGGCTAGTTATCTCAGATTTGATGAGTGCTGTTTTTTTATTGTTGGGTTTGTATCCTCGCTTGTTTATACAAGAATGACAGGTGGCTGTATAGTTTTTGACAATCTTTTACATATTATTGAAATAGAACTGGGCTCTAATTCTTTCTACTGTTTTCTGAAATCCTGGGTGAGCTGCCAGATCATGACAAGAATTTAAAATTTCTGGAATCATACTCTCTGGAATGACCAGCTGCTCTAAGGGTTGGTTTCAAGTGCTTCCAGATTTCGGCATGGAATAATGCCACAACAGACTAGTGTCAAGATAAAATTCATTAGAAATTTTGCTCTTTCCCAAATCAGAAGAACCTTCAAGTACTTCAATTAATGTTTTTAATTTTGAATCTTTCCTCTGAAATTCTTTAACTCTGGAATTTTCTAGAACTTCATCAGCAATTCCTTCCCAAATGACCTCATTGGCTTGAACATGCCTGGATAAATAATCAGCCACCACATTTGATCTACCAGGCCTATGCAAAATTTGGTATTCAAATTGTTGTAGTGGCATGCACCAACAAGCTATCCTGTAGGTGGGATTGTACTGTCGAGGATTTTTGCCTTCTGGTGAATGTGAGGGAACCTGATCAATTTGCTCACATTCGCTATAAGAAAACAATAAAAAAAAAAAAATGAATGAAAATCCTCTCCAGTACACGCTTTGAATTTCTGTCTGGAAAAGCGGAAGAGTAGCAGAATATGGCCAAATTCTGTCGTTCTTTTGTACTCTCTGATCAGACAAGCAAAATTTCATTAAAAGGATGGGGGGGGGCGTAATAAGAATTAAACGATTTTTGGATGTCTTTACTTTTTTTTCTCTCAGAAAAAAAAAAAGGGTGAGCAAGCGTTGTCACCATCAACCCTTTTCAGAAACAAAATTATTATTTTTTTAGTCTCATCACGGAACAGGAGAAAAATATTATGTACTAGTATAATACTACAGAAGACAAAAATATCTCTCAAGATCGCCATTTTTTTTTTTTTTTTTACAGCGTTTGTAAGACTCAAGGAAAGTGCAGCATTTCTGCTTGCTTGGGGGCCCAGGAATGCAGAGATAAGACAGACTATTTTTAGATTGGCAGGCAGGAGGGAATGTACAGCGTCCCTTGCTCAGAGGTTACATGTTGGCGTGGGAGAGGACAAAAACGTTGGAACCTGTGGAATGTCAACGGTTTTTGAGCGCAGGAACATTGGCCAATCGTCAGCTGAGTCGTTTGTTGCTAAGGCGAAGTTTAGCCAATGGGGGCAATGGTGAGTGTCGACAAGGCGTTAGTCCCCACTTGGAGGGAAAAAGTTCGCGCTCTGCTGTTTTTGCAGTCAGCTTGAACGGATGCCCTGGGGCCTCAGGCGAAGCAACAAGAAATATATTCAGGCAGCTTGCAACTTATCCGATCCTCATAGCTTGGGAAACTGGATTGATTCCCAACCCCACCGGCAGATGTGGTAACAACACCGAGCACCTTTTGATCGCCGATGGAGTGTGATATATGGTGAGGATGAAAAAGAGAAAAAACAACAACATGCACAGCGGCTGCCGCAGACAGCTGATAAGTTCCTGCCCAGACTTGTATGAAATTGTCATCACGCTGGAGGGAGGCTGACTCTGCTTGACCCAGGAGGCAGGGTGGAGGACCCTTATGGAAACTTTTGTTAGTTCGCCCAACTTCCAGTCCTCAAAAGAAGCTTCCTGGGAGCCGGGGACATTCCTGCAAGTAGCCTTCATTGGAAGATGCGTCAGGAGCCCACCTTCTTTTGTAACATCCATACAGTCAACCAGGTGAACCATGCTCCGGGGTATTATGGTGGCTGCAACCTTGCGAAAAAAGGAATGATTGTTGGCTCTGGTTTTGACCTGAGCCCAGAAATCAAGAAGAGAAAAAAAGGCATTGTTGCATTCAGCTCTAAAGGTAAACTTGTTATTTTTTGGGGGCATTTTTAAAGTGGTGCTGAAATTCTAAATTATTAGGTATTTGCATGACAGTAGTCCAACTGTGGACATAACAGGGCTCTGCTGTAGTAACTTAAAATAACTGGTCTGCTAAAACAGTTTCGCAAAAATAAAATTTTGCTGATCATGATGAAGTTTGGTTAAGATAGTTACTTTTTTTTTTTTTTTAGCCAAGTGGCACGCTTGTTTTCTGCTATGATGAGTCTCCGCTGTAGTTTGCTCAGTGTGTGTTAAAATTCAGGATGAGAGTACTGTAAATAATTTGTGCAAGTAGTGTTTTTTTCTTTTCTTTTTTTTTTTTTTTTTTGCTGTTTTAAGAGTTAATTTGGTAATCTTGTAGAAGCAACAGAAAGGGAATGTAATTTTACATGTGGTAGACGACCATTAGTATATACAGTAGTATCATAATAGTGTTATAATCTATAATCTATCATGAAACAGCAACCTCTCAAACCAGTAATTTTTTTATTAAGGGAATTTAACTTTCTTTGTGCTTGGTAGTTTTTAATATTATATAAATCACATTGGTATTTATAAACATACAGAGCCCTGTAGTAACATTTTATGTCTTAAAGGCAGGTTGTTGTGATACTTTGAGTTTGGCAAATAATGGGTGTAAAATTGTTCTGTAACATTCTGTAGTAGTGTGGGCTAAGTCACAATATCAGCCAATATAGGTGAAAACAGATTTTCATGAGGGGAAGATATCAAAAAAGGGCATACATGCTGACTAGGAGGCATGTGTATATTGTGACTGAGTTATGCCTTATTAACTGTTTGGATTCTTTGATGGGTGTTTTCAGAGAGGGATTTTGATGTGTTTTCTAGTAGATATAGGTGCGGCGAGATAATGGTGTTTCTACATGTTTTGTTTCTTGGGACTGGTGTTCTTGCATGCTCCGGATGTGTGATACTCTTGAGGAAAAGGCGATTCTGAGACAATTTGGGGGAACTGTTTTTGGGACGGAGTGCCTGAGTAGAGAGATCCACAGGATGCAATTATAGTGCAAGCTTTGAGTTGGGAGGGGGGGGCGTTTCGAGGCGAAAGTGCTCTCCAACCCTTACCCCTGTATGTCGGGTAGTTCTTAGGTGGTTCATCCGTGTGGGGTGAGTTCAGGTGTAAAGTTCCCAAGGTGTTCACGAAAGTAAACAGTACAGGATGATAAGCCATCATTTCAATGTATAGGCTTGAACTGGCTTCACGACCCAATTTCTCGCCTTTAGCCTGATTGATATTTTCTTCATTGTGTAATTCGTGTTTTCAAAGGAAAGTGAGTTTGATAACTGAGATGCTTTGCCTAGCATCTCAGTGGTTTACTACACTGAGATGCTAGTGGTTTACTACCTTAGTGGTTTACTACATGAAAATGTTAAAATTGTTAAAAGCTTGCATGGTGTAATTTTGAGAATTTGAAATTAATTTGTACATAAATTGCTTGTCAGAATTAGTTGTGTAATTTGAAATTGTGATGAAGAGTAGGAGTGCATATACGCATGAATTTAAGTCCAGGAGTATTTAGAATTAGTGTTTGCCTTTTATTTACATGGTAGGATATTGTTTGAGGACTCGGGGCAAGTTTCTGTTAGGCCGCCTCGGTGGCGCAGTGGTCTAAGCGATGGCCTCTGATCATTCGTCCGAACGGGGTCCGGGTTCGAATCCCGGTGAGGCATGGATGTTGTGTTTGTCTTACGGCACTGGCTCTCTCCCTTCCCTGGAACCAGTGACCCTAAATTAGGGACGGGCGACTGCTTATAGCCCATTGAGTTGCTCACGGTTTTCGTTAAACCTCCAATCCAAAAAAAAAAAAAGTTTGTGTTAGTGCAATATTTTGAATTTCCAGATGATAGTGTGAATTTTAAGTTTGTCAGCATTGTGGTGTTAATGATAACTTTTGAGATAATTGAGTAAGGTATTTAGTGCAATATGTTTAGTAGGGTGTTGAGAGTGATTTTATATCAAGTAATGCTAGAATGTTGAGTATATTTAATTGTAAGACAAGTTTTCCCAGAAGTGTAGAACTGTCTAGTAATATAACTCTTGGTTATTTGTAAATTTTTGCTCGGTGGTTGTAATATATCTAAAATTACCATGTGTTAAGGAATTTGGTTTGATGAGGTTGTTTGAAAGGGATAATCAAAGCTGCAGTACATATTCTTATATTATAACACTGAGAGGAGAGATAGAAGCATTGCACTTCAGCGACATAATTTATCTACCACGCTAAATGTGTGTGGGATGTGATGTAATATAAATAGTGCTGTATAATCTGTGAATTTTCAAATGTGTTGCTTTAGGCCTGCTATGATCCTTTAAAAGGTTAAGTGTGACCTCTTGTAGTAAACATCCCATTTTGTATGTACAAATTTTGTTTCTTTGGAAGCACATAAGGGTGTCACGTCAATTCGTCGCCTGCGTCAATTCGTCGACCACGGCGATTCGTCGAGCGTCAATTCGTTGCGGACAAATTCGTCGACTACCTCAATTCGTCGCCTGCGTCAATTCGTCGTGTTTACAGATTTTGGTTACATGCAAAACGAATGCAGGAAAACGTACGATTTCGAACGTCTTCCTCCCTGATCAAATTTATAAAGTTTGGACACTCAGACAGGTAGGAATATTACGCTTTTTCTTTGGCACTAAAAATATTAGACAGTAGACGGTTTTTGGAACTGGGCAGGGCCCTGTTGGTCAGAGCACCCCATATACAAAATTTTCGTAAAATCAGATTTGGTGGTTCAATTAAGAACCACCAAATCTGGTATACTATCTCGTGGTATTCCAAGGTTAGTAGACTCCAAGGTTATGCTTATCCGACACTCCCGCTGAGCACTGTCTCAGGGGTCGCCTTCGTGACGGCACAGTCCCGGAGATTTCCACACCCCATTCGCTTAAAGCTGCTTGCTCCCGTTTTTCTGGTTCAGGGTCTGAAAGCTACATTGTCTCATTTGAAGCTAGGTATTTGTAGCAAACAAATTTTCATTTCCTTGGTTATACGTTAAACACTGAACATGCCTGGTTCGTGCGCAATAGCAACGTGTCAAAATTATTATTCAAAAACCAGAAGGAATGGCATTTATTACCATAGGTTTCCGAAAAATGAAGTTTTGCGTAAAACATGGAAATTGAGATGCAAACGAGCTGACAGTTTCAACGAAATGAATTCAGCTATTTGTTCGGAACATTTTCCTGAGGAAGACTACGAACGCGATTTAAGGAATGGACTTCTAGGTTTGCCTATCCGCAAAATGCTAAAGGACACAGCTGTACCAAGTTTAAACCTCCCGGGAAACTTTAATGTAAATTCTAATTCAGAGAGAAAGAACAGACAGGAGAAAAGGAAACGAACTGATCTTGTTGGCGATTTGATAAACTCTGACAATGCAGAGGAAATGTTGGAAGACATGTGGAGTGCCAATGATGAAAATACTGAAATTGAATGTACGAAAGACCTCAAAACAGAAAATGAAATTTTATTGAAGGAAAATTATATTTTGATGAAGGAAAATGAAAAGCTGAAAAAACAAATATTATATTTGAGCTCTTCAAACCATAGTCTAACTTTACGTGTAAAAGTCCTGAAAGTAAAACAGAATCAAAGGCAGAAAGAATTATTAGAATTGCGAAGGTTACGGAAAGATAAGAAAAAAGACAGAGAAATGTGCATAAAAAATTTGCTTTCTACAGTGTTTACTCCAGGACAGATAAGGGTTTTGTTAGGCCAAAAACGGATTGATTGGAATTCTACTGATATTGCAGCTGCAATAACATTAAGAACTGTTTCCAGGAGAGCATATCACTACTTGAGAAATAAAGTTAATATTCCGCTTCCTGCTTTGCCAACGTTGCGCCGATGGGTAGCTTTACCATACCTTGCTGGATATGTTGCATTTAAATGCCAAACAATGTGTCCTGGGCTGGGGAACAAAAATGCACCTCTGGACCTAGTGCAAGAAAAAGGAATTCTTTGTGACTGGATTAGCGTCATAAGCAGAGACTGCTTGCAACATCCAACAAATGAGTGGATGAGCATGGTTATCCAGCTAGAAGAATTTTTTTTTAAAACTACATGGGAAAAATAATTTAAGGAAAGTTAAAAGAATTGTTCACACCGCAGTGGAAGCTTCTGCCCATCAGTTCCCTCCAAATGTGCACCCTGCCATCAAACTATTCATGAAAACCCGAATTAGGATCCGTATGCGCCATATTAACGCTCTGCAAAAAATATATTGCCAACCCAAGAAGAGAAAACTGGGTAAAACAGTAACCTAAGGAACATGACAAAGGTAAGTGAAGAAATAATTTTTTTACGTTAAATAATGTCCCGATTCTTAAAGTTCTCAAAATTTAGCGAATAAAATATGACTAAAGAAACAAACAAAAATTGCAAAGATCCATGATTTTAACTTTTCTGTTCAGCGATTAGTTACAAATAATAACAGAGCATTTAGTGAAATTAATTTCCAACTTTTTAATTAAGCAAGTTAGTGGAATGCTACTCAAGTTTTTATTTGTTCCGCATAAAAGGATTTCTTCATGAGGTTCTGACAGCATAATCTTATAAGTTTTTTTTTCCTTCTTTTGAATTTATTTAAAGACAGTATTACAGTTGCATATAAATAAATTAGAAGGTATAATCGCTGTCCCTGCACTTTTCCTTAGTGTCATGTCAATATCCTATTTAGATATTTAGATTAAACAGATTTGAAAAAAAAATGAAAGAAATGCATAATAAGTTTCTTCACATTCTCGGTTTACTCTAAACAAAATATTCACATGGATGTCCGTTTTTCCTGATTATATTACAGATGTGCTTTTGCATTACATCTTGGTTGCAAGCTTTCAGATTCAGAGCGTATTTGAGTAAAAAGTTGTTGACATTTCTCCCGCGAGTGCTTCAATTGTATTAACAGTCTATCCGTCCTGCTGGCAGCGTCGTGTGGCACACTGACGTCACTACGTAAGGGACCACCACTTCCGCTGCAAGGGAGGCAGGATGAGCAAACCTTACTGTCTATTAACCTTGGTGGTATTCTAACTTAGACTGTAGACGGTCTTTGGAAGCGGTTGGAGCCCGGGGGTCAGAGCCCCCCCCCTACAAAATTTCCGTAAAATCTAGTTTTCAATTTAGAAACACCAAATTTGGTGTCATGAAACTCTGACTTGGCGGAAGACCGTTTTTGGAACGGATCGGGGCCCGGGAGGTCAGAACTCCCCCGTACAAAATTATCGTAAAATATACATTTCAAAATTGCCTTTATTCTTCAGTAAAATAACATTTCTATGTACATGACAATGAAATTCTGCCAATAAATACAGTGGTATATACATCAGCTGGAGAGTTCCAGTGAAACGTAAAACAAAATATTGTTAAAATCATAAAATTATTTCGCCGCGTAGGGCGAATGAGAGGCAGACAATAAAGCACAAGCGATACAAATGAAAATGTTTACCTACAGTATTGTAGACAGTGCAAGACATGATTTTATACTATGCACAAATTCCAATTAAGCATTACTACCATACTAAAGATTAAACATGCACAAGGTACTAATTCACATAAAAGACCATGGGTGAGAAGGAACTAACAGGTGCAACAGTATTTAGAGATATGACAGTAATGGTAGAAACAAATAAGCACAAATACTTATCATATGTACAGAATTATGCAGTGACAAGAGAGAAATATGCTAAACGGACCCAGGAGAGCAACTTTACAAAAAACAGAAATCGAACAGTAATGCAATGCACAAGTTTCACATCATATGTACAGAACAATACAGTGACAAGGAAGAAAGCCGCTAAACATACCCAGAAGGGCAGCTTCTCATGAAACAGAAATGCAACAGTGATGCTACATTCAAAATTTACAACACATGTACAGAAGTATTCAGTGACAAGGGGAAATAACGCTAAATGTACTCAGAAGGGCGTCTTGTTACATTAAATTATACACACAGTGACTAATATTTTAAAAATATATTCAACATAATGAAGGGGACATTGTGTGTGCAGTAAACTGTGCAGAAGGAAGAATTATATACAACTACATAAAATCCAACATTAAGAAGAAAGATATAACGGCACTCAGGAGGCAAGAGAGTAGGTGAATGCTTTGTTTGGAGTAGCCAAGCATATGCAAGAAATGGTAACGATCGAGCACAAATTCGATCAGCAAGACGAAATGCTGTGTTTAGGACTGGCAGGAGTACGGGGCAGATTAGGTATTGATGTTGGACGTCTCTGACTTCAGGGCAAAAGGAGCACTGTGGAGAGAGGTGAGAAGGGTCATGCGAAATAGTACTGATGGGGAGGGGAGACGAAGGTGAAGAAATTGCCAATGGACATTGAGTTCAAGAGGGAAGAAAGGGGAGAGGTAGATGCTGTCCAGATGGTGGGGAGAAGAGGAGGAGCAGAATGAACAGAAAGTGGAAGTGCGGGAGGGGAAAGAAGCCAATAAAGAGAAGAGGAGGAGATAGAAGTAAGTAGAACCGGGGAGCTACGAATGAGGAGAAAGAACGGTAGAGAAAGGAGCGGAGGGGACCGAGAAGAGACCATCAGGTGCAGCGAGGAGTAGAAAGAGGCTCCAAAGCGCTGTGCGAAGGAGAAGATATTTGTTAGCAAGAGTAATGGTTGGAGATAGAAACAGGGAAGAAAGAGGTCTCCAGGTTAGATCAGAAGTTACGAGAGAACGGACAGTTATCACACCAGAGCGGATCCAATGTGGAAAGTGAGGGAGGTTCATCTAGGAGATCAAGAGGTGAAGAAGGAAATGAACGTAGAAGAGGAAGCGAACGAAAGAGAGAAAGGCCCTCTCGCAGGACAGGAGGGAGGTGGGACGGGAGAAGAGAGTATGCATCCATCTTCAGAAACAATAGGAAGGTGAAAGATGGGTCACGGGAAGAAGCTAGAATATTCAAGGTAGTGGTAAGGGACGGAACAGTTGAAGTGGCAAGGCGAATGAAATGAATAATGCGATGTGTTTTATAAAGGACAGCTGGATCAGGAAGCTGGATGCCACCTAATGAGGCTGGTAGATGAAGCGTGGCAGGTTTAACCCAGTGATGTGAAGACCAGATGACGGAAGTTGAGAGGCGGGTGGTAGTCATCATTTGTGGCACGGGCACAACCGTCGACATCCAAGAGTATTCGCATAGGGAGATAAGTTGTCGACGAACAACGGCTGCTCGTTGACGGAACGATGTGAAAGGGCGGGCCTTACTCCAGTAGGCAGCAGTCCGTTGTATCCGGGGAAGAGCAGTCCAGTAGGCGGATGCAGAAGCCAAGGGCAATCCGACATACGCACCGAGGATCTGTGTAGTGGCTGTCTACTGCGCACCCCAAGGAGCATCGGTGCGGGCAGCCCATGCCCCGCACCATAAGCCAGTACTTTTAGTGGCATTCAGCGCAGCTCCAGATATTGCAACATACTGTTGATATACAGAATACAGGGCCGCCCCGGTGGCGCAGTGGTCTAAGCGATGGCCTCTGATCATTCGTCCGAACGGGGTCCGGGTTTGAATCCCGGTGAGTCATGAATGTTGTGTTTGTCTTACGGCACTGGCTCTCTCCCTTCCCTGGAACCAGTGACCCTAAATTAGGGACGGGCGACTGCTTATAGCCCATTGAGTTGCTCACGGTGGTCGTTAAACCTCCAATAATGATAATAATAATAATACAGAATACAGGCGATCAAATTGAGATTCATCCCGGACGCAAAAGGTCACATCATCAGCATAGGCGGTGAAAATTATTCGATGATGACGAGTACTAGCCACTGTCGGCGGTAGGACATCCAGGAGTGATCTTCGGGCTGCTCACAGGCTGGCCGGAGAGCGGACATCCTTGCCGGATGCCTCGCCTAAACGGAATTGGAGCGGTTAGAAATGTGGCCGCTCGAACATGGAAACTGGCGCCCTGATAAAGGGCCAAGAGTGCGGAAGAAAAGGCAGGAGGAAAGCCAAATTGTGAAAGGACAGCAGAGAGATAAAAGTGAGAAACGTTATCAAAAGCGGACTTTTGATCCAGATTGAGAAAGGCAAGAGGTTCAGAAAAAGACCGAGCGAGGAAGTGAAGATGAAGATGAAGGAGAAGAGAAACGTTAGTGGATATAGTCCGACCAGGCACAGTGTATGTCTGGTCGGGAGAAATAACGAAAGAGAGAACAGAATTAAGGCGACGGGATAAGAGTTTTGTATAGAACTTATAGTCAGTGTTTAGGATAGAGATAGGGCGCCAGTTTCCAAGATCAAAGAGGTCACCCTTCTTAGGAAGGAGGATGATGTGTGCCAAAGTAAAGTCGGGCGGTAACGCAGGAGAGAAAAAAGAGACGAGAAACACGCAGACAGAAAAGGCAGAAGGCACGGTAGAAAAGCACGATAAAAGGACAGAGGAAGGCCGTCAGGTCCAGGAGTGGCATGAGGATTGAGAGTAGCGAACACCTCGCGGAGTTCGCGAAGAGTGAAAGGGGAGAGTAAAGAAGTAGATAAAGTAGAGGGGACCTGAGGAAGAGAAGAGGATGAAGACTGCGTTACCGCACTGTACTTTGCGGTGAAATACTGTCTGGTGAAAGTGCATAGCTTCGATGGGCTCGAAGTGATGGAACCATCCTGGAGGCGAAGATGACGCAAAGATGTAGCAGAACGATGTTGAGATTCCAAGGCGGTTAAGTAATCGTGAGAATCAGCTGTAGGGGAGAGATGCAAGAAATGCATCCTGCAGGCTGCATCGGATGCGCGAGGAAGAAGCAAAGCTTGGAGATCTGCCAGATAGCCGGGGTATTGCGGATCATCAAGAGAGAGCATCGACAATAGAGCACGTAGATTCGCAATTTTCATATCGCTCTCATTCCGAGAGGCATGGGAGTAGCGCCGTACAAAAAGGACCAAGTCATGTTTGACACTGAGCCACAGTTGCATCGCGTCGGACGTAGTATCAAGAAGGGGCTGTCGACTTCGGAGGAACTCACGCAGAGCAACACAAAATTGTTGATCATCCAGGAGCGAGTCCGGAAAAGTCCATACTCGTTGAGTCCTTGTAGGTGAAGGCGAAACACACACCGACAGACTGACAATACTGTGGTCTGAAGCGGCGGAAGGCCGCCCCGGTGGCGCAGTGGTCTAAGCGATGGCCTCTGATCATTCGTCCGAAAGGGGTCCGGGCTCGAATCCCGGTGAGGCATGGATGTTGTGTTTGTCTTACGGCACTGGCTCTCTCCCTTCCCTGGAACCAGTGGCCCTAAATTAGGGACGGGCGACTGCTTATAGCCCATTGAGTTGCTGGCGGCGGTCGTTAAACCTCAAATCAAAAAAAAAAAAAAAAAAAGAAGCGGCGGAAGGATGATGGGCAGCAGCTGCGATCGACGGGAGAAGGGCAGTCGAAACATAAAATTTATCCTGCCGTAGTGCTGCCATGAATGGAAGAGCGCCAGGTAAAAGAGATTTCCGACGGGTGTAGATGCCGGAACGCATCAACCAATTCAAAATCATCAACTAGCTGAGAAATCTGTAATACACGTTGTCTGCGGTATTCGCCAACGGTTGATTTGCGGTCAAGGGCCGGTAACAACGTACAATTGAAATCTCCGCCAATGAGAATATATTCAAACGGTGGGATGCATGACAGCTCTGTACGGAGTGTGGAGAGAAGATCAGGTAACAGACGCTCATCACAGGAGACATATATGTTAAAAACATGGTAGGTAACGTTTTCAATGCAAAAGACAACGACCTGGAGGTTGTCCACATGTAAGGCACGAATTGCTGGCGTCGAAATCAGAGGGAGTAGGCGGTGATGGATCCCAAGTGCAAGGCCACCATTCCGTCCAACTTGATAAGCATGGTGAAAATCGTAGGGCCAAGCCCGCCAACGAGAGAACAAAGTGGTAGCAGAGCAATTGGTCTCTTGGAACGAGAGAAGATCTGCGTGTAGAGGCGCCAAGTCTTCATACACTAGAGCATTTCTAGGAGAAGCAGAGAACCCTCTGCAGTTAAGTGTGACCACCTAGAATCGGTAGGTCCTTCCCAGGTCGACACGCACTTGCGCTGGAATCTGTTATTTTCTTCGCTTGCTTCATTCTGTCAACACTAAATTTGAGATCGGGATAGGAAAGCACAAGATTTCGAAACACAGATATCACACTAGAAACTTGGGTTAGAACAGTAGGAAGATCAAGCATATGACGTGCAACAAACTGATTAAAGAATCTAGGATGTTTATGAGAGCATAATACTTCATATATTTTATGAAGAGAAAGCGGACCTACTGGTATATCCGCCTTCGTTTCAGCTAGGTATCGGAGAAAAGAATGTAAGGAAAGCACTGGGGGTGGAGTCTTAGAACCTGGAATCACAGCAGGATGTCGACTTGTTCGTGGCGAAGTACGACGTTGAGAGGAGGAGCGGGAAGATGAGTCAACAGAACGACCTCTTGCAGCACCGGTGCGAGGAGGGAGCGGAGTCTGCGGCGCACTCCAGGACTCCCGTCGAGCAGGCTTGCTGGTAGTTGTAGGGTCAGAGTGATTGCCAGAAGAGTCACTAGCAGTAGGGCAGTCCATGTCAGTAACTGTACTTGGAGTGTCTTCATCCGAAGGAGGATAAAGGTCAGCAGTCAGGTCAGCTGGAGCAGCAAGGAACGTGGGCGGAGCAGTCGGCACCAGATGAGGAAAGTCTTCTGTCAACAATTGTGGGACAGGACCCAGTGGAGGAGGGTCCGATGGTAGAGCAGGTTGATGACGTTCTGAAGACACCTCCTTAGAAGCGGTAGAGGTGGACGACACAGGGCTGTCACGAGTGACTTTTGGTCCCGAAGACTGAGGTACAGCAGGGCGGCGGAAGCACTCACTTCGTTGATGGCCATACGCCTTACAAGTCTGACAATGAAAGGAGGTTAAAACGTCGATGCGTCGGATTTGATCTCCGCATTTTACAGTGAAGAGAGTAGGAAAATATTTGATATGTTCATCCGAAGAGAATACTACTCGCGCAACTCGTCGGGCACTTTCAATCGAACGATCATCCTCGTCCTTTGGAGCAGCGGAGTGTGTGGTAATGTTACCCACAACACGACCGGATTGCATAAGAAAAGTACAAAGCATAGCATTTGTGACTTCAGGATGTACTGGGGACATCGAGACCGTTACTGGTCTCTGGGCGACAGGCTCAGGAAATAATTGGTGATCACCAACAATCAGCCCAGTCTGTAAGACAGAGGTGGCATCTGCCGCATGAAAGAAATAAATAATGACACTCGGCCCTCTGCGCGACATATAACGTATCGCTGACGGAGAGAACTTTTGTTTAAGAGCAGTAGAGTACATTTTGAGTGGTGTGTCTGGCAGCGCCTGAAAGCACACACTCAACTCAGTAGCCGTGGTGAAAGAAGTACCTGATGGAGAATCCACTGGAATTTCGAGCACAACCTCATTACCAGAGCTACGGACATGAGGTTTTAAAGCTACGGCTTCCGCTCGCATGGAATTAGACTTGGGCTGAAGCCTTTGGGAAGTTACCGCTGAAGAATAGGAGCGAGGAGCAGTAGAAGTGGAGGTTGAAGGCAGAGGAGCACCGTCATCCATAGTGTCCATGACGTCATCTGTCACTATATGAGAAGCAGCTGGGGCAAGAGCTGTAATAGTGACGTCAGGGGAGGAAAACGATACGCCGCCAACGGTTGACGTCGACCCGGAGGGCAACGTGACAACGCCACCGCTGGGCAAAGTCAAAACCCCTTGAGAAGCTGCCCTTCTGGGTATGTTTAGCGGCTTTCTTCCTTGTCACTGTATTGTTCTGTACATATGATATGACACTTATGCATTGTATTACTGTTCGATTTCTGTTTTTTTTTCTGTAAAGTTGCCCTCCTGGGTCCATTTAGCGTATTTCTCTCTTGTCACTGCATAATTCTGTGCCGCCCCGGTGGCGCAGTGGTCTAAGGCGCTGGCCTCTGATCATTCGTCCGTAAGGGGTCCGGGTTCGAATCCCGGTCAGGCATGGATGTTGTGTTTGTCTTACGGCACTGGCTCTCTCTCTTCCCTGGAACCAGTGACCCTAAATTAGGGACGGGCGACTGCTTATAGCCCATTGAGTTGCTCACGGTGGTCGTTAAACCTCCAATCAAAAAAAAAAAAAAAAAAAATTCTGTACATATAATAAGTATTTGTGCTTAATTGTTTCTACCATTTCTGTCATATTTCTAAATACTGTTGCACCTGTTAGTTCCTTCTCACCCATAGTCTTTTCTGTGAATTGCCGCCCCGGTGGCGCAGTGGTCTAAGGCGCTGGCCTCTGATCATTCGTCCGTGAGGGGTCCGGGTTCAAATCCCAGTGAGGCATGGATGTTGTGTTTGTCTTACGGCACTGGCTTTCTCCCTTCTCTGGAACCAGTGACCCTAAATTAGGGACGGGCGACTGCTTATAGCCCATTGAGTTGCTCACGGTGGTCGTTAAACCTCCAATCAAAAAAAAAAATTCTGTGAATTAGTACCTTGTGCATATTTAATCTTGAGTATGGTAGTAATGCTTAATTGGAATTTGTGAATAGTATAGCATCATGTCTTTTCTTGTCTACAATACTGTAGTATACATTTTCATTTGCATCGCTCGTGCTTTATTGTCTGCCTCTCCTTCGCCCTTCGTGGCGAAATAATTTTATGATTTTAACAATATTTTGTTTTACATTTCACTGGAACTTTCCAGTTGATGTATATACCACTGTATTTATTGGCAGAATTCTACTATCATGTACATAGAAAGGCTATTTTTATTTGAAGAATAAAGACAATTTTGAAATGTAGATTTTACGGAAATTTTGTATATGGGGTACTCTGACCAACCGGGCCCTGCCCCGTTCCAAAAACCGTCTACCGTCTAATATTTTTAGTGCCAAAGAAAAATCGTAATATTCCTATCCTGTCTGAGTGTCCAAACTTTATAAATTTGATCAGGGAGGAAGACGTTCGAAATCGTACGTTTTCCTGCATTCGTTTTGCATGTAACCAAAATCTGTAAACGCGATGAATTGACGTAGTCGACGAATTTGTCCGCGACGATTTGACGCGCGACGAATTAACGCAGTCGACGAATTGACGCACGCGACGAATTGACGTATAACCGCACATAAGCTGCCCTGTGGCCAGGTTTCCAAATTTTGGCGCCGCCCCGTTGGCGCAGTGGTCTAAGGCGCTGGCCTCTGATCATTCGTCCGTAAGGGGTCCGGATTCGAATCCCGGTCAGGCATGGATGTTGTGTTTGTCTTACGGCACTGGCTCTCTCCCTTCCATGGAACCAGTGACCCTAAATTAGGGACGGGCGAGTGCTTATAGCCCATTGAGTTGCTCACGGTGGTCGTTAAACCTCCAATAAAAAAAAAAAAAAAAAAATTAAAAAATTTTGGCAATGTATAAATCTGATTTTTGGTTCAAAGAGACAACTAATTATTTACTTTTTGGTTAAGTTTTACACAATAAATACAGGCCAAGTGGCCTTTCAAAAACCCAAACCTTGTGCAGTGAAGAATTAGATGACTCAGTTGAATTTCCTCTCAGGGTGTCATTGCATCCACCCTTGGCTTGACCAAGGGCTGGTTCGAATCCTGAGTATTGTTTTTATTTAACTATTGCATTTAGTCCTAACCACAAAAATTGATCATCACCGCCTCCAAAAGTTATTACACGTGTACATTGTACACTATCTAATTTTAGTGTTACACATTTGGTACACCTGCAAACAATAATTACCTATTTTGCACTTGCAGGTGTTTCAACTCTTTGTGAACACAAAACAACGTAAACCTATAATAATAACTTTTGGAATTTCTAATATCAGTGTTGCATATATATATATATTTTATTTATCATGGCCTTAAATAGATTGAATTTACTTTTTGTTCCAAAATGCATCCACCCATCTCCCAAATTTTGATTTTCACCTGGATTCAATATTAACCTCAATTTTGATATTTGCATAAATTTAACTATTAATTACCCACGTGACCCAAAACTTCATCATAACATTTTGATGCTGTGACACAAAAACCTTCACCATAGCAGGATCTCTGAGCTTGAAGGCATGGGATAAGCTGACTTGGTCTGTGATAATAGTAAATGGTCTGGCATATAGATACTGCTTTAAAGTAATTTACTGAGAAAACAACACTCAACGTCTCCTTTTCCACTACAGAATAGCTACTTCTGCTCCTTTAACTTTCTACTAACAAAGGCTACTGGATAAAATTTTCCTTTGATTTGTTGTTGTAGGACAGCACCTACAGAATACTGCGGTGCATCACAAGCTAATGTGAACTCTTTCTCTAAGTTGGGGAGTTTCAAACATGGTTCTTTAAGTAAGGCCTATCATAATTTCTCAAATGCCTGCTGTGCTTCAGATGTCCATTTAAATGGTTGATTTTTATGAATCAGGTCAGTGAGAGGTAGGGCTAACTTGGCATACCCCTCAATGAACCTCCTGTAAAAACCTGTTAAACCCAAAAAACCTCTAACTTGCCTGATTGTGCTAGGTATCTTGAAAATTTTCACTGCCTCGATATTCTGAGGGCCAGGTTTAACACCTTCCTTACTGACAATAAATCCAAGGTAACTGATAGAGAATTGGAGAAAATGACACTTATCTGGCTTCAATTTCAAATTGTGCTTTTTCAGCCTTTGGAAAACAATTTTTAATTTCTCGAGATGTTCCTCAAAGGTTTCACTGGCTACCACAACGTCGTCAACGTAAATGCCTATCTGTAGTGGCTTTAAACCAGATAACACTATTTCCGTCAGACGTTAGAAACTATTAGGGTTATTCCGCATTCCAAAAGGTACACATAGCCACTCAAATAAATCGTTATCTGTGACAAATGCAGTTTTGTAAGTATCTTCAGGGTGAACAGCCATCTGGAAAAATCCTGAAGTTAAATCCAAGGAGCTGAATAATGTAGCCCCTGCTAAGGAGTTTACCATTTCCACCAACTTTGGTATTGGAAATGAATCCGGAACTGTTTTTTAATTCAGTCTCCGATAACCTGTACAGTGACGGTAACTGTTGTCTGCTTTTTTCATGAGAAGTACTGGGGCTTAGTAAGGGCTATCACTCGGGCAAATGATACCCACTTCTAACAACTCATTTGCCTGCCTGTCCATTTCAGGTCTTAAGGCATAAGGTACCCTGTATGGCCTCTGTCTCACTGGGATATTCTCTGTAAGATGTACCTGGTGAAGTAAAGTATCACATTTTCCCAGCTCGAGCACACTCTTGGCAAAAGTCTTGCGATGTTTATGTGAAAATTCTAGTAATTTTTCCTGCTGGAGAGGTGATAGGTGAGAAATGTTCAACTCGTTCTCCCAAGAAGAACAGTCGTCAAGCTGACTTTCCACAGAGGTAATATGGCTTACAATAACTGGTTCAGCTGTAACTACTTTTGTATGCTTGTTGATATTTATAGGCTGATATGAAGTGTTTATAACCTTAATGAAGGTAAGTGCTTTGGTTTCATTCACTGACATAGGCAGCTCACTTACATTGGCCCTACGTAAAACACAAAACATTTGGATACTACGATGGGCCTCCCTCCATATGTCCCGGTGGGCACTTACCAACCTCCTGTAGGCTCAGTGTACTAGCCAGCATTGATCCAACGTAAGGATTAATGTTTATATAATACTGTGCCAGCATTAAACAAATGTTTCGTACTACATAAAGCCATCCTTGGAATAACATTACATCAACACAGCACACAACGTCAAACCATTGTTTGGATAACTTGTGCCAACATCCTGTACAACATTAAGTCATCACTCATACACTGAAGAGCAATTGAATTAGAGATACCTTTCTAGTAACGTGTAGCACTACCTTTAGCCCTGATGACGGCAGCGATTCGTCTCGGCATGGACTCGACAAGACACCGGAAGCGTTGGGAAGCCATATGGATCCACGACCCCTGAACAAGCTCCCACAGTTCACGAAGATTTAATGGAAGGGGGTCAGAGCCTCGAACATCTCTCTCTCGATGGCATCCGAGATGTGCTCAATGGGATTGAGGTCAGGTGACCTAGCTGGCCAAGGAAGCGAAGTCACGTCGGTGGAGTGTTCACCCAACCATTCGGATACAATTCGGGAGCGATGACACGGTGCATTGTCTTGTTGCAGGATGAGGTCCCTAGTGGGATGTTGAAGACGCACAAACAGGAGCAAATGGTCGTCCAGGATATCCCGGTAACGTTGACCTGTGAGGGACGATGTCACACGTACCAGGATTCCCATCTCAGTCCACATAAACAGTCCCCAGACGAGAATGCCACCCCCACCAGCTTGAAGAGTACCCTGCTGGCAAGAAAAATCCATCGCTTCACATGATTTGCGCCGTACACGTATCCTGCCATCCGCATGTACCAACGTGAATCTCGACTCATCAGTCCAGGCAACATTTTTCCACATGTCTAGGGTCCAGTGGCGATGTTCCCGCATCCATGCTAATCTTTGCACACTGTAATGTACTGTCAGCAGCGGTACCCTCGTGGGGCTTCTGTACCCCATAGCGAGGAGATGGTTCTGGATGGTGTGGCTGCTTACACATTTTTGTGCACCAGTGCTAAATTGCCAAGTGATTTCTTGCACTGTAGCCCGTCTATCCGCTGTTACAATGCGAGCTAGCTGACGATGACCCCGCTCATCCACACGCTGTTGTCCACGGCAGTTGGCCCTCGCAGGGATGGTTTTACCGGATTTGATGTACTCACGGTGCACCCGTGACACATTGGCTCGTGAAAATCCCAGTGCCTGCACGACTTCCGAGATGGAGTAACCCATTCGTCGGGCCCCGACAATTTGCCCACGATCAAATGCGCTTAGATCCTTCGTCTTACCCATACTGCGCCCGACTCTTTCTGATTCCCGTCGCATCACTCCTTATATTGTCGGATCGCTGCATACGTCATGTCGTTTCCCACAGCGCCACATTAGCATAACGCCAGCTGTCTCTAATTCAATTGCTCTTCAGTGTATAACATTGTGCCACTGTCGCAACGACAAGCCGACGTCTTTATAACATTGAGCCAGCATATAACACACCGTTAAACCATCATTTGGACAACATTGTACCAACATTTTTTACATCATTAAGCCATCACTCCCACAACGTGGAGCCACTGTTACAACATTGAGCCATCAGTTCCATGAGGTTGTGTCAATGTATTACACTACATTCAGCTATCACTCCTATAACAATGAGCCAACTTGTTTAATGTAAGAATAGTATGTGCCCAGTGCTTTCAGCAGCTTTGTATGTTACATCCTTTATGTTTGTAGCTCTTCATTTTTACTTGGAAGTGTCGCAATGTAGTCTTTTGTCCCATACTGTATATGTTCCAGTGTATGAATGAAAACGCATGATTATATAAAAACAAGTGAGTCGGAAGTTAGCTATGTACAGTTTACATAAATTTTTACTTCTATGTATGTACAGCAAGAAATGTTACACATCTTGTGCACACGGATATTACTTTGGACTATTTCTGCACGAATTCGAATTCTCCTAATACCATCCTAGTTACACGTATATATTTTGCACCACTCCTCACAGGATGAAGAAGGAAATATTTAACGCTTTCAAACGCTTCCGAATAAGACTCGCCGTGGAGGAAACACATTTGTGTTTTCTAATAAATTGCAGAGACTTGCACATCATACCCAAATTCCTGAGACTAAGGACGAAACCTCATTCATGGAGAGACGCTCAAGTGCTAAAATATGCCGAAAATAAAAGACTCCTAGCTGAAATCAGAGCCAAAAGATGTCTACTGGACACACTACAAAGAGGATCCTATGACTCATACCTACGATTGGCTGGTGTTAGCCATGCTATTCACTTTAATAAATACCTCACGGTACTTACGGCTATTATCGAATCTGAAGTTAAGCAAACCCAACAAAGGCACATCCATAAACTACGTAATCTTGTGGACCAGGACGTTGTTGAGAGGAACCGTACCTCATGTACACGTAGGCCTAACCAGAATCTATCAGAACCTTCCACTAACTTCATCAATTACAGTGATTATCTTCTAAACCAAATCCAAATATCAGCACTAAATAAAGGCCTAAAATTCGCCTTCCCGAACTCCAGGATTAATAAGTTGAAACTCATTCCGCAAGCAGAAGCCATCATCTCTCATCTACCATTAAGAAAACAAAACGAAGCACGACATCGAATAATCAATTCGATTAGGAAATTTCATGTTCAAAGACAGAACACGTATTTGACTCGTCTTACAGAAGAGAAAAAGCAACTTTTAGTATTACGCAACGATCCCAATATATCGATCATATCGGCCGATAAAACCTCGCAAATTATTATTCTGAACAAAATAGACTATCGGAAAAAAATGCTAGAGGCAATTGATACTATCCCGCACGTCACTCTTTGTTCAAACCCTATTAACGCTACCATAGCGGCCATACATAAATTAAAGAAAATCTCAAGCCTCCCAACAGCCATTTCACAATGCTTATACTGCCCTCCAGGTGCACGAGTTCCTGAACTTTTTGGTAAACTAAAGACTCATAAACCCGGACACCCATTACGCCCGCTAGTATCTGGATTTGCAGCACCAACCAGACCTATAGAGAAGGCACTAACCAATTTCCTTCAACCATTAGTTACTAATTCACTCTACTCTGTTAAAGGCACAGTACAAGCTATTAACAAGATCAAATCCTTTAATGCAAATAACTCAACCTTTATTATGGCTTCTCTCGATGTCATTTCTTTGTTCCCTAATGTTCCGATTAAAACTGTTCATGACATCATTCAGATAAAACTACTTGAACTAAAATACGAACCAGAAACGATCCAATCCATCATTACAGCCTTAAAACTAGTTCAAAACAGATCATATTTTCAATTCGACAACATTATTTATCGCCAAACTGAGGGCGCCCCAATGGGATCACCACTATCACCGATTTTAGCGGAACTTCTACTACAGCACATAGAAAATAAAGTGCTACAAGAATATCAACAACCTCCGTGCTTTTACATAAGATATGTTGATGATGTACTTCTCTTCTGGAATCACGAACCAGCTGACCTACGAACTTTTGCTGAACACTTATCATCCAAAATCCCGACCATAAAATTCTCCATTGAACTGGAAAGTGAAGGTAAATTGCCATTCCTGGATTTTATGCTTGAACGAGATGCTGTCACTTGCACTTTGCAACACTCTGTATATAGGAAACCCACTTCGGTACCTACGTTGATCCCGGCTTCTTCAGCACATCCAAAAAGCTATAAACTCTCCTCAATCTCTTTCCTTCTAAGCAGAGCCATCACGCATTCATCTAGTTTCAGCAGACGAAAATGTGAAATTAACAAAATTTTCAACATCACCCTAAACCATGGATTTCCCACCTTTATCATAAAAAAGCTCTTAAGAAGCTCCACCAAGAAAACTCAACTACTCTCCAAAGGGACCAACAACCTCGTAGATATATAGGTCCCATAGATTATTATCCAACCATAACACCTGTTCTCAAAGCCATTTGCAGAAACTTTCATTTGGATTTTGGAATACGTACTACAAACATTTTCCAGTTAATTAAAAAAGATCGAGACCAGGTAACACAGCTAAACAAATTTGGCGTTTACAGCATCCCCTTAAAAAGTATTGATGATGACACTCCAGATAGTAAATATATAGGATCTACAAAACGTACACTAGCAACAAGACTGAATGAACATAAATACGCCGTAAAGAATGGACTTAAAAATTCTGCATTGTCTGGACTCGTTTGCGATGGCCTGCACTATCCAATTTGGAATGATGCTTCCATCATCGTAACACCTAGTGCTGCCTCTATATTGCTGTTCACTGAGAGCCTTGTAATTGCTACTCAGAGACATTTATGCTGTAATGACAATGTTCCAGTATCTGTACCTACAATCTGGAAACTATTTACAGTACCGAATACGAGGCAAAATGAGGACGAAATCACTTAATCTCGATTTCTGCTGTAGTGCTCTTTATTGTGGCTCCTGATGAGAACAACACAATTTATACCTACTAACCTTCCTTTATTTTTACAATGCAGTATTCTATGTATACCTGCATTCTATTTCGTTTATTTTCTTTATTTCATGATACATGCTACGTCGTTTGACAATTTGATGCCACGTGACATTATGTCATATTCATATCTGTTATCTATATTATGTTCACGTAACACTTTATTTAAATTTATTCCTTCTCCTGTATCTGATGATGGGTTCTAGGGAAACCCGAAAGTTCTTATATACAATAAAATCTTTAAATTCAGCCAACGAATTTAAATTTGTATTGTGAGATACTCTTGTTTTTTAAGATCGTGCATTGAAGGCAACTACCTCGATTACTTTGGGGTTTTTTTAATGATGCACGTGGAGGTAATATTTTGCTACGTAGCATACTGCGGTATTTGCAAAAATGGTAAAACCATGATATAACAAATTATATTTATAACAATTCCTTGACTACTTATCATTCATTTTTCTGGTATAAAAAAAACACTTCTGGAAATAATTATCGGCTGGTTATAAGGAAACCTGAATATAACAAAGCATAATTCTCTCTCTCTCTTTCACACACACACACAATTACACTAAATTGATGTGCAGCTTTCACTGTACTTTCAAGCATTTCAAAGTACTGAAAAAAAGAGGAAAAGTAATGGTTTTCGTTCATGCAGTTTGTAAGCCTTTCCTCCTCCAGCTCTTTATTCTTTTGCTTCTGAGTCTAAAAATGAAAGGACGGGAAGTGTAATGTGGAACGTTAAAAAAAATAGCTAAATATGAAATACTTCAATGGTACAATAATAACAGTGTTAATGCTACAGGTGCTTGTATTAATGCATTGGTTTAGAATGAAAGTTTCTCAGTCGAGTATATAATTTAGGTAATATATATATGCAGTTCATTCATGAAAAATAAAGTACCTTATCACTACTATCTTAGACCAGTCGTGTGAAAGCAGTGATATTATCAATAAAATAGTTTTCGAATCACACACACACATTTTTTTTCCAGTTTAATATTAAAATCTCATTGTATTGTGATATCCGGGCAGCTTTAGAACCTGCAATAGAAAAAACTTAGTAGATGACATTTTGCAAACTGAGGGTTTACCTTTTAACACTACTGAAAGGCAAAATTGCACACATGCGATTAAATAAACTTTAACCCATGCTCATATGTTAAAAAAATTTTTTGAAATGGTGAAGGTGTCTGCACTGCTCTACTTGGAATGCACGCCTTCACTGGTTGTGATACGGTTAGTGCATTTTCAGGGAAGGGGAAAATCAAACCGCTAAATATATTGCGAACAAACAAACTTTCATCCTGTATTTCAGATAATAGGGTGTGATTGGTCAATCTCTGATGACCTTGTCAAAAAAACTTGAAGCACTTGTCTATATCGTTATGGTGCAACGAATAGCACAGAAGAAGTTAATAAGTTCAGATATCAATTATTTTGCTTTAAGAAAGGTGAGATAGAATCATATCTGCTTCCCCCTTGTGAGGACTGCGTAAAACAACACTGTCTAGATCTCTGACAGTGTTGGAGAGCTAATTACCAAACGGCCATTTGGAAAAACAGCATACAAAATTGTACGGTTCCAAATCCAGTTGGAAGAGGTTGGGTCCTCAATAAGACAGGAGATGAGGAAAATCTGAACATTGATTGGGTGCATGGCTTACCACCTCCTCAAGTTGCCATTGAGCTACTGTCTTGTTCGTGTAAAAAGTCGTGCACGCCCGAAAAGCGCCCTTGCAAACAAAATGGTTTGAAATGTACTGACCAATGTTCTTTAAT
The DNA here is from genome assembly GCA_039090855.1 of Macrothele yani. Lineage (NCBI taxonomy): Eukaryota > Metazoa > Arthropoda > Arachnida > Araneae > Macrothelidae > Macrothele > Macrothele yani. Next base: position 95,830,637 of record CM077005.1, on the reverse strand, counting down.
GATATGTGATAACCAAGTCGTAGCAAGGAGGGCGAGTTTCTGATGGTTAATAATGAGGAAGAATCTGATTCTGAAATGTGGTGAATACTTACAATCATTGTAAATTTCATAATTTACCTGTAAGTACATTGTAACTTTAGCGACACTTTCTGAGTCTCATAATTATCAGCATGTCTCTTCATAAATGAAGATTAGAGAAATATTAGGTTACTTGCCGTTTGTGCATTAATAATTTCTTTGTTTTTGTTAAATTTAGTTTTTTCTGATGTATGTACACTGACGGAAAAAAATCCCAACACCACGAAAAAATAGTTGTAGAGCAATGAAATGGCGGCAATACATTTGTATAGGTAACATATTTAATCGATTAAGGTTTCAAGATCACAGCTTAATGTAAGCGCGAGAAGAGCCATTTTAAATGTGAAATGCTGGTACATTAATAACCGGTGTAACCGCCACAATATTGAATGCAAGCACGCAAACGTTCATGCATTGTGTCGTACAGGTGCTGGATGTCAGTTTGTGGGATGGAGTTCCATGCCTGTTGCACACTTGGTCGGTCAATACAGGGACGATTAATGCTGGTTGGGGTGACGCTGGAGTTGTCGTCCAATGATGCCCCATACGTGCTCGATTGGTGAAAGATATGGTGATCTAGCAGGCCACGGCAACATGTCGACACTCTGTAGAGCATGTTGGGTTACAACAGCGCTATGCGGGCAAGCGTTATCCTGTTGGAAAACACCCCTGGAATGCTGTTCATGAATGGCAGCACAACAGGTTGAATCACCAGACCGAAGTACAACTGTGCCGTCAGCGTGCGTGGGATAACCACGGGAGTGCTCCTGCTGTCATAGGAAATTGCTCCCAGACCATAACTCCAGGTGTAGGTCCAGTGTGTCTCGGCCGCAGACCGGTTGGTTGCAGGCGCTCACCTGGCCTTCTAACCAACACACGGCCATCACTGGCACCCAGGCAGAACCGGCTTTCATCAGAAAACACAACAGATCTCCACTCCGTCCTCCAATGAGCTCTAGCTTGACACCACTGACGTCGAAAACGCCAGTAGTTTGGAGTAAGTGGAATGCACACTACAGGGCGTCTGGCTCGGAGCTGTCCTTCAAGTAACCGGTTTGTAACAGTTCGTTGTGTCACTGTGGTGGCAACTGCAGCTCGAATTGCTGCCGCAGACGCAGTACAATGCGCCACGGCCATACGCCGTACACGGCGGTCTTCCCTCTCAGTAGTGCCACGTGGCCGGCCGGAACCCGGTCTTCTTGAGGCAGTACCTTCCCTTGACCACCGCTGCCAACAATCATGCCCAGTGGTTACATTTCTGCCAAGTCGTTCTGCAATATTGCGGAAAGAAAATCCACCTTCTCGTAGCCCTATTACACGACCTCGTTGAAACTCCGTGAGCTGTTGATAATGGCTTCTTCGTCTTCTTAAAGCCATTCTTGACTAACATCAACACAATACGTCGAATCTCAACGATAACTAACGCTCACGAACGTTACAGCGCGTATTTACAGCAAACCTGCTTTGCATGTTCCTAGGGGCGCTACTAGCGCCACACGTATGCGCCGAGCGCGAAATTTTCATAGGCGTCATCTTACAGATTTACTCTCACCGCCTACCAACTGTCGTTTATCTAACACAACCCCTTTTTGGTGTTGGGATTTTTTCCGTCAGTGTATTTCATTTCATAACGAAAGATAATGTCAACGGAAGTATTTCAAAATACATCATTTTTTGTCTTGTAATCCCATAACCATGTTGCCTCCTCCACTCATATACGTATTAATAAATGCCATGTTTTGTCAAATTAAACAGTTTGGTGACCATCTCATTTTATTCATTAGAGAGTAACTGCCCTATCATTTTTAACATACATGTGATATCAAAGAATTTATCTTACAATGTTTTACCAAATTCAAGATTATTAAATTTATAATTGCCTATCTCTGCTAAACAAACTTTGATTCATAAGCAGCAACGTTGTTCGTGATCCTGTGACCGAGAGCTTCAAAACGAATGGTTACACGAGGGGTCTGCAAGGAAAATTTTGAAAGTTGAACATTTGAGCTCAATAAGGTCAAATCCTTGACCTTTGACCTACAGACCCCTCTTGTTGCCACTCGTTTTAAAAGTCTTGTCGAGGGGAATAGAGAGAGCATTTACAATTTAAATTCAAACAGTTTTTCACTTAGATAGAGCCAACTGAAAATTACAGTAATTTGACCTTTTGTCCCCTATTTAACCCCATAAGCTGCCATGTTGGCCATGCTATCACATATACACTGCTGGACAATTGCTAAGGACGGATCATAAACGGCTATATAGCGCATAAAAAAGTAAGTGTGGTTGGATGCCAAGTGAAATAAAATAATGTCAGAATGCCAGGACATTACAAGAAAGACAATTTATTGTGCTCTGAAATCCAGAAGGCTTTGGAACGTGTTCAAGGGACAAACAGGCCATTTTGGGCAGAATACGTAAACGTGAAAAAAATGCAATTACCGTCCGCAGGCGTTCCGGCGTAAGATGTCAATACGGGATATGGCCACCATGGAGGGCGATGCAAGATTCCACACGTCGTGTCATGCTTTGCACAACATTATCAAGCAGCTGTTGGGGTAATTTATCCCATTCCTCTGTCAGTGCACGGATGAGGGTGTCCTTGTTTATTGGAGGGCATTGGCGACCAGCAAGACTCCTCCCCAAAGCATCCCACACATTTTCAATGGGATTCAGATCTGGAGAACGTGCTGGCCATACGAGGCCTTGAATATCCTCGCTCTCAAGACACTCCTGGACAGCGACTGTTCGATGACATGTTGCGTTGTCGTCCGTGAAAATGAATCTATCACCGACAGCACCACGGAACATGCGAACATGAGGTAGCAGAACATCATTAATGTATCGTTGGCCAGTCATATTCCCAGTTGGAAGCATATAGAGGGACGTACGGCCATTGATCATGATGCCAGCCCATACCATGACACTACATGTCGGATATCGGTCCCTTTCCTGTATGTTTGCTGGACAATATGCAGTACCACTATCACGCCAGATCAGTTGTCGTCGACAATCAGACGATAGACTGTATCTACTCTCATCCGAGAAGAGGACAGCAGACCAATCGTTATCAGTCAAATTGCGATGTTGATGGCACCATTGCAAACGGGCGGTACGGTGACGTCTGGACAATGGGATTCACACAACAGGACGGCGGGCGTATAGTCCTCCTTCATGCAAACGTCTGGCGACAGTTTTTCGGGAGATCCGCTTGCCAGTAGCAGCCATAAACTGATTTGCTACCTCACTAGCTGTGCTGCGCCGGTGTCTTTTTGTTGATAGCACTATGTACCGATCTTCTGCAGGTGTCGTACTGCGAACACGACCTCCCCCGTGACGTTTGCTACACTCTCCATTTGTTTGAAATGATTTCCACAGCCTTGAAACAACACTGTGGCTGACGTCGAACTCCCTGGCAACATCTGTTATTTTTCGCCCTTCTTCAATCTTGCCAATAATACGGCCACGCGTAAAATCATCTAGGTGATGTCGGGAAGACATACTGAAACTTGCAAGTTCGTCAATTGATTATTTCCCTTTCAACTTTGCGTTTGAACAACAACGGTCAATACGCGTCAAATCCCTTATATCTCTTATCAGCGCTATGACGTCACGAAGAAGTTCGGCAATCCAAAATTTGCATACGCACAACACGTTTTACTGTATCCCGCACTTATGCTAATTTCCACATTTTCCTGCCTTCCGTTTTATGGTTGCTATCTTTTCTATTGTCATCCGTCCTTAGCAATTGTCCGGCAGTGTATTTGTGATCTAGACATGAAACTGTATCCAAAAATGCTTGGTAGCATTTGCCACCACGGGTGGTACCAAAATGTCGAATTTCAGCGATTGGCTCATGGAAGGGTGAGATTGAATCATAATCTTAATTTCCAGAAATAGTCGCCTCTCAAAGAATTCAAACAGTTAACAAGGTAATATCCAGGCCAACACTTTATAAACACTCTAATCAGCAGGAATACCCATTTTAATGTCTCCTCTCTCATGTAAATTTGTTATTCAAATACACTGGCTGATATTGGAAACTAGCCCACTCTACTACCAAATCTTAAAGAAGAATTTTACCACCTAAATTCACCAAAACACAAAAATCATAATAAAAAATGCCTATAAGAAAATTTAAACTGCATGGCACTTGCTTTATACTCATAAATACAAATTCTAATTTATGAATGTAAAAATCACTACCACATTGAAAGTTAAATTACACTTATAGTGGAGGTGCTACACAACAGAAATCATTAAAAAACGGCAAATTGTGATAAGAATATCCTCATCGGCAAGAATGTAGTTATGGTTATACAATGAAAATAAGATGGGGAGGCATCGCCCAAAGTCAGGGGAATCGAAGATGGCGGCTATTTTTCAAAATGGCTGCACATGTTTAGATTTTGTTACAACTTTTTTTACACATCATACAAGACAGTGGTATCGTTTTATATGTTTTTGAGGTCAAGGATTTCATTTTTCATGTTAAAAATAGACTAAGAATCAATATAGGCACTGTTTTGTCGCATATACTGGGTAAAGTGAAAGAAAGTGGAACTCAATATTTTTCCTCTTGCAAAAAGTGAGTATTTATTAATGCCTGAAGGATACTGAATATTACCAACTTTGAACATTGGCCAGCACCACATCATTCTTCACATTCGTTCTACAGTTGCACAATAGTATGCAAGAAAAACCATCACTTCTGCAGCGACACTTGTTTTTACAGATTTTGCACATATATTTGATTAGTTCTTTACATGAATCAGAAATTTCTGGCAACTCCGACCATTTCATCTGCCATGATACATCATCTAACCACCATCCCTATCCGGTTGGAGATGGTACACATATTGTGCATCTATTTGCTTGTCCCCAAATGTGTCCAGCTTGGAAAGCATTGCGTAATACCTGTTGTAATGCACCCTTTGTCGGTGGCATACTTTCATGGGAACGGTTTTTGGTCATAAACAACTCTTGTTTTGCATCATTTACACTTGTATTTTTACTGGTTGAACAGTACAGTAGTACTATGTATCTTTTAGTAATGTCTAAAATTTCCGTAGGAATGGAAATGTGCGGTTGTAAGATGAATGAAATTGCAGTAGTAACTTCGTTAAAGAACATCTATGTCTTTCAAGTTGATTTTTGTTTTTCCTGTAAAACTAGGATTGCTATCATAGCCTGTGAAAGCATTAAATCCTGAAATTTGAGTAGCATGAATGCCACTCTCAAATCCTGTATTAACCAACAGATTTTTAGTCCTGCAACTATCCAACGTCTTAGTGCCGATGGATCCTATGTCAACCATGGACGTCGGAAGGTAGAGGACCCGGGTGTCCGGACCCCTCTCTGGAATTTCATGGTCCCCTTCACTGAAGGGGTCCACCCAGGAAACGATCTAAAGCTGTGTGGTTCACATACTGTATAATTTGTTTTGTTTTTTGCTTTGTTTTTTACGATTTCTTGGATACCGTCACGATGCTTCGCAGCTTTCTGGAAAACTCTTCAAGTACAACTTTGAAAATTGATTTCGCACATACACTGGTGTGCAACAATTAAGGACGAAGAGGAGAAATTAGCATAACAGCGGAATGAGCAGGCAGAACGGACCGAAAGACCACTCAGGAGATAGACTATAGGATCCGGTACGGTAGAGCATGCGCATATATGCAGCATGACGTAGGGGGGGCAGTGTCGGAAGGGTATAAAACACACGGGCGGTGTACGCTCAGCAATTCGCCGGTGGCCGAGTGGGCAACGTTCGTGACTGCCACCGGAAGGGCCTCGGGTTCGATCCCAGCCAGGTGCGAACGCTCGATCCACTAAATACCCGCCGTGCGTCGGATGGGCACGTTAAGCCGTCGGACCCCAAGTACTGGCCCCCGGTAACAAATAAGGGCGTCTTCCTCCCCCTTTCTACTTTGCTTCCGTGTCACTTTGCTATCGGGCGCTCTAGCCTAAATCTCCTAGTTTCCTATTTCTAAGGGTTGTTTAAGACCTGGGGTCAGACACTCCCTTCCTAAAATCCTCTACATATGATCATGATCATGCCGGGTACTGGCCCGCCGGTAATAAACAAGGGCGTCTTCCTCATCCTTTCTATTTCGCTTCCGTGTCACTTTCCTATCGGGCACTCTAACCGAAATCTCCTAGCTTCCTATTTCGAAGGGTTGTTTAAGACCTAGGGTCAGACACTCGCTTCCTAAAATTCTCTACATATGATCATCAGTAAGGAGCTTAGCAATTCGGTGAAAGCTATTGCATGGTGTACGTCGGTTTGAACGACGTCGAGTTGCTGCCACCGTGTGATATGGCCAACAGGCAATCCAGTAGACGACATCTGGATGACTTTATCCGAGGTCGCGTCATTGGGAAGTTGGAAGAAGGTCGAAGTGTGACTAGTGTGGCCGAGGAGTTCGGGATCGCTCACAGCATCGTTTCATGAGCTATAACGAAGTAAATTTCTCCGTCATTTTTATCCGCGCCAGGATTCGAACCCAGGTCCACTCATTCCGGAATAAGTTGCTCTACCAGTTGAGCTACACGGACGTTTTATTCTGATTCCTATCTGCCTTTATGTCGTGTGCGTCCTTCTGGCAGGTACGTCACATCTCCTGGTACGTTACATCATCTCCCCCTTATTTTTTTATTTATTTTTTTTTTCGAAGTGCTGGAGAAGGGATTCTCTTATTTTTCCTATCTCGCGGTGTGGAAAGAACATCACACCTATGCGAGATTTTGAACGGTCGGGTCATCCGGATAGTTCGGGCGCCATTATAACGAAGTAAATTTCTCCGTCATTTTTATCCGCGCCAGGATTCGAACCCAGGTCCACTCATTCCGGAATAAGTTGCTCTACCAGTTGAGCTACACGGACGTTTTATTCTGATTCCTATCTGCCTTTATGTCGTGTGCGTCCTTCTGGCAGGTACGTCACATCTCCTGGTACGTTACAGAGCTTGGAGAGCATTTCAAACGACAGAAACAGCTGTCCGAGAGTTTAGCAGTGGTCGTCCACGAGCAACCATGGCGGCGAACGACCAGTATATTGTCCTACAGGCGAGAAGAGACAGCGGGAGAAATCGCAAGGCATATGCAACAGACAATTGGACGTCCGTTATCGCGTTTTACCATGGCCAGGAGGCTGCACAAAGGTGGTCTATTTGCACGACAACCATTACGGTGTGTGCCATTAACGCCTGTCCATCGGAGACCGCGGTTTCTGTGGTGCCAGGAACACAAGAACTGGACACATCAGCAATGGGTCGAGTTCTCTTTACGGATGAGAGCCGATAAGTCTGACGAGCGATTCTGGACGTATACATATCTGGAGAGGGCAGGAAACACGCAATCACACCTCCAACATTATCGAAAGGGACCGGTTTGGAGGTGGCGGAGTTCTCGTTTGGGGCGGTATCATGCTTGGCAGCCGTACTGACCTCCACATCTTCCAAGGAGGTTCAGTCACTGGTGTCCGCTATTGTACAGAGGTTCTCCTGCCTCACGTGCGTCTGTTTAGAGGTGCTGTGGGTCCTGAGTTCCTCTTCATGGACGACAACGCTACACCTCATCGTACAGTGGATGTTGGGGAGTGAAGATATTCAACGCATGGATTGGCCCGCAAGGTCCCCGGACCTAAATCCAATCGAATACGTGTGGAACCTTCTCAGGAAACGCTTGGCAGTACGCCGCCAGCAATGATTCCGCAGCTGCGATTGGCGCTACAATTGGAATGGGCAGCGATGCCTCAACAGCTCCTTGACAATCACGTCCTCAGCATGGACAGACGTTGTAAATCCCGCGACGCAGTCAGGGGTGATCATATTCCCTACTAAAGACTGTATTTTTCTTGGCAGCCGCCTGTCACATGGACGTTTCTGTCTTCTGTCCAGTTGTGCTCGAAGTTACCTTTTCAATAAAGTGCCTTTGTATCCATTGGATTCCTTGTTTGGACGGTTTTGCTCACTTGTCCCTTATTCTTACATCTTGGGGATCTTATGGTATGATCTGAGTCGATGTGGAGCACTTCTGCACGACGTTACATTCGAAAAACCGTCGTCCTTAATTTTTGCACGCCAGTGTATATACTGAAAAGTTAATTCAACGCTCTGTTTTTCTCCTTAAAAAAATCGTTAAAGAATTCTTTAAATTTCTTTAAAGCAATAACCACGGGGAGAAGGAGTCTCTCTCCTTCCTTCTGTGCGTTCTTTTTTCTTTTTTTAATTCGAAGTCCGAATGTGTCTTACCAGAGATCAGAAAACCCATTAAATACATCTCAGAAATAAATAACTGAACAAAAGAACTCAAACTCAAATTAAGCGGTGAATATACTAATTGTTGTGCACAGAGCACAAGTCATTTTTGGTGTTTTCTCACATAGATAATAAATTTATTGTATAGGTAAGCTAACATGAAGCTGACGGGTTCATACCTCATAAATGAATGATTACGGCCCCCTCCCTACTCTTGTTTTTATTGATGTACATCTTGAGTTTTATAATGGTGTTCAGATTTAGAGATTGGTTTTTGATTTGATTGGGAATAGAAATTAATATATTAAGATTTTTGAGATTAGGGTTTCATCGGGATGATTCATGCGAGGCGGCTAGAATACTAAAATATTTTTTTATTCGGGGAATAGCGTCAGGATTATTTTTAGGGATATTGTATTTAGGTGGGAATATTATGTTGGCGTTGAAAGTTGGAGCAGGCCTCTTTTATTTTTGGTTCCCGGGGGTTATGGGGGGTCTGGCGTGGAGTGTTTGCTTTTTGTTAATGACTTTCCAGAGGATGGTTCCTTTAATGCTCCATTCGTCCAGGATCGTTAAGATCCTGGACGAATGTGCTTGCTTTTGCTGCGAAAACAACTACTGTTGAAATAAGGATATTGAAATCTCTTGCCTCTCACACTCAATGGCGTTCTAGATGGTGTTTTTGCCGATGGTAGAAACAATCTGTAGCCGTTTCCTTGATGTTTGTGTTTTCACCCGTCTTCTTCATGTATGCTTGTGTGTGGTAGAGAAAACTCAGGAGATTTGTTTAAACACTGGGCTTGATGTGAACTTAAAAGAGCCTGAGTAAGACCTGACTTCTGCCATTTCAACAACAGGCTTACCCGTTTAATCCAAGATATATGTAATTGCAATGCCAAATGGTTGTTGCCGTCCTAGGAATAATTAGGCGTTCATATACTGTATAACTGCAGCTTACCAGATCTTGATGTTTGTTAGCTGCAGTAAACATCCAAAAAATTCAGACACCCTTTTTAATTCATTTATGACATTTACCGACAATCGGATTTCGGCGTGCTTTACACCTTTCGTATTTCACAGGATGGAACAGAGGGGGGGGATTTCCTAATCGCCGCACCTCTTTATGCCTTTAGTCTCCAACTGAGTCCGGTGCCTGCAATTTAACAGGCAGATGCTGCAAGGCAACAAACTAGCTTTGGAATGCACTCCCTTCTGGATATCAGCTGACAGCTGATAACATATTTTCAGTTGCGCCCAACATTTTCTAACATTTGTTTTTAGTCTAGCTGTTCAGGTTGGGTACACATTTTTGTTAAAAAATGAAAGATCTGCTCAGTGGCGCAACAGGAATTTCTTTATGGGGTGGCCCAAAATATTGAAAATGCAAATAAAATAATTTCGGGAAAACTTCACCGAAAGCATTGGGTAGAGAAAGATCTCCGCTATTCTAAAATGAGTTTCCAATTATTCGTAAAATATGTACTTAAAAATATGTACAAATATACTTCAAAATAAATAGCGAATGACAAACAAATAAGCACGAAGGACCAAGCGACACCTTATGGGGAGCCCCCCCCCCCCCACACACACACACTAAGTGTGCCACTAGGTCTGCTGGTATTTTGAATTTTTTCCGAGAAAGGTCCATATACCTGAAACTATGAAACGGGTGCTGACTCTGCAAAATAGGTAAGGTTTGTCGATGTTAACTTATTCTCTATTTACGTAGTCTACTCTAACTTATTATGTTAACTTATTCTCTATTTACGTAGTCTACTCTAACTTATTATGTTAACTTATTCTCTATTTACGTAGACCTCAAAAAAGGCGTGATCATTCGTGCGCTCCTTGCAGGGGTGTGGACCCATACGAAGATGTCAGATAGGGATAGGCGAACGTTGGCGCGGATTGTACAACAGAAGCACTAGACCACGGCACTGCGAATAACAGCAGAGTTGAACACCAATCGGAATGATCCGTTTCCGTCATAACACTTCATCGAGATTCCATCGTGCGAGTATTTATGGCCGTTCTGCAATCTACAACCTCTGATTACCAACATCAATGCAACAAAACATGTAAGGTGGTGGGTGCAAAGCACATAAACACTGGGATGCTAAAGACTGGAAGCCGCCCCGGTGGCGCAGTGGTCTAAGGCGTTGGCCTCTGATCATTCGTCCGAAAGGGGTCCGGGTTCGAATCCCGGTGAGGCATGGATGTTGTGTTTGTCTTACGGCACTGGCTCTCTCCCTTCCCTGGAACCCGTGACCCTAAATTGGGGACGGGCGACTGCTTATAGCCCATTGAGTTGCTCACGGTGGTCGTTAAACCTCCAATCAAAAAAAAAAAAAAAAAAGACTGGAAACGTGTCATCTGGTCTGGTGAATCGTTCTTCACATTGTTTCCTACCATTGGCAGGGTGTACATCAGGAAAAATCTTGCAGAAGCGTACCAACTTGACTGTTTGATTCTCACTGTGAAGCACGGAGGTGGATCCCTGATGCTGTTGTGTGCCATATCATGGCATTTCTTAGATCCATTGGTTGTTCTGCAGAGTCGTGTAACATTTTCAATGTACTAACCCATTCTTGCGGAGCACCTGCACCCAATGTTGAAGGCATGGTTTGCCGCCCCGGTGGCGCAGTGGTCTAAGCGATGGCCTCTGATTATTCGTCCGAAAGGGGTCCGGGTTCGAATCCCGTGAGGCATGGATGTTGTGTTTGTCTTACGGCACTGTCTCTCTCCTTTCCCTGGAACCCGTGACCCTAAATTAGGGACGGGAGACTACTTATAGCCCATTGAGTTGCTCACGGTGGTCGTTAAAACTTCAATCTAAAAAAAAAAAAAAGAAGGCATGGTTCCCTAACGGTCGCCGCTGGTTTCAAGAAGATAATACACTCGTGCATTGTGCGAAACGTGTCAAGTTGTGGTTTGCAGAGCATAAAGATGGAGGTACAGCAGCTATTTCAGACGTCAATATTATTATTGAACATTTGTGGGAATATCTAGAGCGAAAGGTCAGTCCATTCCACTTCCAACTTTACTGGCACAGTTGGGATATATTTTACAGGAAGAATGGACCCAAATTTCATTATCGTATGTGCATGACTTAATAAGTCTATTTCAAATCGAACTGCTTCTGTTCTGAAAGTCGGAGCTGGGCCTATCTCTCTATTCTAAAAAAAAGTAGCTGCTGCCGCTGTTTTAGAAATTTCACGACACTCTTGCTTTCCTGGCTCGCGACGCAAAACCTTAAACGTATTGAACACAAAAATATAAAATTTACATCGTTTGTAGAGAATTGTTTGGAGAACACGCTGAAATAAACCGTTTCTCGATTCTAGCGAAACTTCAAGAGCTATTGTATTTCAAATTTAAGGTAAGTAAAAAAGTGCTATCAGGTCGCGTTCCAGACACACTAACAGCAACCGAACCACGAAATTTTGTAGGCATGTAGTGCCATGACCGAATGTTTGCACCTCGTAGCCCTTTTTTTAATTTCGATTTAGTTTACGAGAAATTAAATTTCTAACTTTCACAAAATTCTCTATTTCGCGAAGGGATCCATTTAAAGAAACGGATATATGGCAAACTATAAATTATAACGCATTGAAATTTTTACAGCATAAACTTACAATTATCGTCCTTTTTTTACAAAAAAAAAATTAAGAAAAAGTCATCTTCTGATTTTTAAGCATTTTTTAAAGACGCAAAGGAAAGAAACGAACGGCTTGTCTTCATAAGGTATTTATTGCTCAAAATGTTAGGTATAAAAAACGCCTCTACAAAATATGAACAAGTACAGAATACAAAACAGTAACAAGATGTGGGAGAGAACAAGGTATACGCAAGCATTTAAAAAAACAATAACAACAGTGTAAAGGGTGTGAAAAAGAGGGCGCTGAGAGGCTGCCCAGTTGAACAGCAGTAAAAATAAAAGTCTATTAGTCCGTTGATAACAATAGCATTAAACTGTGTCTAAGAGTTCGCCGAAAACTAAACAAAAACAGACGGTAAAGCAGTACAAGTTCAAAGGTAAACAATTTCAAAACAAAACGTTTATTCAGAAGAAAAAAAAAACTCAGTCAGTTGGGAAATCATGAACAGGCTGTTGATTGTTTTCGAGTTCAGCTGTGAGCAACTTCAGCATGTACCACAGACGATGCTGAAGCTGGGCATCTTCAGGGGGAACGGAGACGTTAATAAAAAAATCATCAAGCAATTGCAGTTGTTGAAGCATTTCAGGTAACCAATTTAACTTAGATTGAATACACGGGATTGTTAGAAATTTGTCAATCCTAGGGCGTTGAATTAGTTCAAGAAGTTCAGTAAATGTGAGCGGTAGCATTGGAACAGAGCAGTCTTTGAACAGAGCGGAAAGTTTGGGAATGGTGGGAAGAGGAGAATCATCTCCAACAACATCCGAAGCAATCGATGCTGATTCACTTAAATTAGCAGCAACATCCATATCATCATCAGTAGGGAGGCAAGCGAATCTGTTTGTTGTACGAAGTTGAGAAGAAAAATTTTCTACGCCAGGTGAGGTTCCAGTGGAAGTGGCAGAAGATTTGGTCCGAAAACGCCTAGTGCGACGCGAAGGCCTAGGAGAAGACTCGGCAGAATTTGGGCGTTTCCCGGCAGTTTTGGGTCCAGAGGAGCCCACCGAAGTAGGAAGAGGTGGAAATGACATGTCAACAATGAGAGCAGATTTGAACAGTTGAGAAGCAGGTGTTTGCACTTGCGAAACAGGCTGTGAAACGGGAGGCAATTTGTTGCTTGGTGGTGGCGCGTGAGAGCTGGGCAATGATGACGCAGTAGTTTCGGAAGAAAGCGGCTGCTCGTAGTTGAATGGAAATGGCAGTTCAGTGTTTGGCAATAACTGCGTAGTTGTTTTGAAAGAAAGCGCCTGCTCGGAGTTGAATGGCAGTGGCGGAACTGAAACAGGTGAAGACAACGAAATATCTAGTCATTGAAGGAGCAAGTAGCAGAGATAGTGACGTGGTTGACATTGGGGAAACAGTTTGTTCAGTAGTAAGGGCGGAGGAAATGTATGATGGAGGTGTGTCACGAACCTTCAACGAAGGGACAGCACCTTGCGCAAGTGTGCGCTGAGGGCACTCATAAGCCAGGTGTCCCTCAGCTCTACACCGGAAACACTGGACACCAGCAAATAAGTTGAAAACGTATGTTCGTGTGTCCGTAACAAGTTGCAGAGATGTGGGGCGGTTAGAAATGGCTTGGTCAGTGGGGAAAGTAACACGATATTGGCGACGTCCTCCTTGCACAAATTTGAATGGAGAGTCTCTGGCAGCAGCTGGGAGAAATTTAGTCTCTCCCACTACTCGACCAAGAGTGCCGAGTGCAGCAACAAGTAAGTTGTCAGGAATAGCAGTAGGCACAGGAGATAATGTCACTGTGACCGGGCGCTGTGCAGAAGCAACAGGTTGCAAGTGAAAAGAGCCAATATCAATGCCTGTGGCAAGAACGGTGTCGGTGGCTTTTTGGTGAACAAAATGAACGACAACACCCCCTCCAATGCGAATAATTGAAACGATGCTTTCCTTGGGAACAACTTTAACCAAGGCCTCCAAATAAAGGGGGAGAGGGGTGTCACGAAGAGACGGAAAATATACACTTAATAACAAAGCTGAGGAAAGTTCTTTACCTGCTGGTGAGTCGTCAGAAATCTGAATCTTGAGAACTTTATCTTCTCTAGAAAATTCTGGTTACATTGAAAGAGGTGCATGAGATTGGTTTGGACGAGCAGTCGCAGCATACGAGCGTGGAGGAGTAGCAGTCGTGGCAGCAGAACGTGACTCGGCATCCAGGATATGCAAATTAGGACGAAGAACATTCGATGCAGAAATATTAGGACGAAGCACATTAGAAGCAGAAACACAATTAGAAGTAGACAAATCCACATTTGAAGAGGTCATAGTTGTCTCACAAGCGGTCGATGTAGCCAAAGAAAATCCAGCGGAGATAAAATCAGCAGACGGAACTTGCATTTGTACTTGGGAAGCAGCCATCATGGCCGCTAAGCCGAACAACACAACACTGTGTGCTGCAACTGCGTCACACCGAAGAAACACAAAATAAAGAAACAGAAAGCACACACACTCACTTCAAGTGAGGCAAAACGGTGAAAACACAACACAGTCAACACGAACCACTAACGCAGACGATAAATTCACAGGAAAAAAAATTTTTTTTTTACAGACGCAAAGGAAAGAAACGAACGGCTTGTCGGTCTTCATGATAACCACAGAGGAACGTTCTGGTCTCGTGACCTGCTGCCATGGTGACGCAGAGAATTTGTTATGCATATGTTTTGTTGGTACAGCTATCTCAGTTGTTTAAGGTGGACATCAAGTAATTTTGCTTCCTATGGAAAAACTTCTGTATAAATTTTCTTCACAGTTAATGCGTTCCCAAGGATGAAAATTTGAACACCGATTAAAATAGCTTCATTTTATAACTTGGAATACTTAATATTTTCTAAAACATAGCCATAATGGCGCGACCTGTACTTTGACGACGTCGTGTCTACTGACGTCTTCAAAGTACAGGTCGCGCCATCTTTTTTCTGGACAATTAATGCGTTCCCAAGGATGAATATTTGAACATCGATTAAAATAGCTTCATTTTATAACTTGGAATACTTAATATTTTCTAAAACATAACCATAATTATGCAGTCCGACATTTGTTTGTCTACTGGCGTCACCGAAGTACAGGTCGCGCCATCTTTTTTCTGGTTCCAACACCACCAAAGGAAAAGTTATTGACTTTTTACATAATTATGGTTATGTTTTAGAAAATATTAAGTATTCCAAGTTATAATATGAAGTTATTTTAATCGATGTTCATATTTTCATCCTTGGGAACACAACAATTGTGAAGGAAATGTGTACAAAAGTTTTTCCATTGGAAGTATAGGAAACAAAATTACTTGACGTCCACCTTAACGGTTTAGCATAACGGTTTACGGAAATGCTTTTTGGACCGCTTTTGTTTTTCTTGGTAAATTTAGTAAGTGCCACAAGTTTAAACGACAAAAGTCCGACCTTCCAAAAATTAACGACAGTAAAAAAAAAACTGAAATTTCCGAATAACAAGCCTTATTTGCATAGACACGCAATAAAAATTGAAATTTACACTGCCGGACAGTTGCTAAGGACGGATGACAATAGCAACGATAGCAACCATAAAATGGAAGGCAGGAAAATGTGGAAATTAGCATAAGTGCGGGATACAGTAAGACGTGTTGTGCGTATGCAAATTTTGGATTGCCGAACTTGTTCGTGACGTCATAGCGCTGATAAGAGATATAAGGGATTTGACGCGTATTGACCGTTGTTGTTCAAACGCAAAGTTGAAAGGGAAAGAATCAATTGACGAACTTGCAATTTTCAGTATGTCTTTCCGACATCACCTAGATGATTTTACGCGTGGCCGTATTATTGGCAAGATTGAAGAAGGGTGAAAAATAACAGATGTTGCCAGGGAGTTCGACGTCAGCCACATTGTTTCAAGGCTTTGGAAATCATTTCAAACAAATGGAGAGTGTAGCAAACTTCACGGGGGAGGTCGTGTTCGCAGTAAGACACCTGCAGAAGATCGGTACATAGTGCTATCAACAAAAAGACACCGGCGCAGCACAGCTAGTGAGGTAGCAAATCAGTTTATGGCTGCTACTGGCAAGCGGGTCTTCCAAAAAAACTATCGCCAGACGTTTGCATGAAGGAGGACTATACACCCGCCGTCCTGTTGTGTGCATCCCATTGTCCAGACGTCACCGTACCGCCCGTTTGCAATGGTGCCATCAACATCGCAATTGGACTGATAACGACTGGTCTGCTGTCCTCTTCTCAGATGAGAGTAGATACAGTCTATCGTCTGATTGTCGACGACAACTGATCAGGCGTGATAGTGGTACTGCATATTGTCCAGCAAACATACAGGAAAGGGACCGATATCCGACATGTAGTGTCATGGTATGGGCTGGCATCATGATCAATGGCCGTACGTCCCTCTATGTGCTTCCAACTGGCACTATGACTGGCCAACGATACATTAATGATGTTCTGCTACCTCATGTTCGCATGTTCCGTGGTGCTGTCGGTGATAGATTCATTTTCATGGACGGCAACGCAACATGTCATCGAACAGTCGCTGTAAAGGAGTGTCTTGGGAGCGAGGATATTCAACGCCTCGTATGGCCAGCACGTTCTCCAGATCTGAATCCCATTGAAAATGTGTGGGATGCTTTGGGGAGGAGTCTTGCTGGTTGCCAATGCCCTCCAATAAACAAGGACACCCTCATCTGTGCACTGACAGAGGAATGGGATAAATTACCCCAACAGCTGCTTGATAATGTTGTGCAAAGCATGACACGGCGTGTGGAATCTTGCATCGCCCTCCATGGTGGCCATATCCCGTATTGACATCTTACGCCGGAACGCCTGCGGACGGTAATTGCATTTTTTTCACGTTTACGTATTCTGCACAAAATGGCCTGTTTGTCCCTTGAACACGTTCCAAAGCCTTCTGGATTTCAGAGCACAATAAATTGTCTTTCTTGTAATATCCTGGCATTCTGACATTATTTTATTTCACTTGGCATCCAACCACACTTACTTTTTTATGCACAATATATAACCGTTTATGATCCATCCTTAGCAATTTTCCAGCAGTGTATATGTATTTTCCAGTTGTTATTTCATGTGATATACTTGGAGATCGGGCTGCAGGGCCCGAGCACTACTCTGGAAACGAGCGTAGCGAGTCTAGAGGCGCAGCCACTAGTAGCTTATAAATAAATAGTTCTCCGCAAACAGTAAGTGTTTCCATTATCTTCATAAACCCCTGTACATATACATGAGCTCTTCCCCGTTTCATTTTCTTAACTGCATGCACAAATTCTGCCAGTAGTCCCTCCAGTCCTGGCTAATGTTGGTCATGCCATTAAGAACATAGAACGGAGAGAAACTGAAGAATTCCAGAAGGGGATGGAATTTCCATGGGTATTGGACATGAAGCCAATGGAGAAACAAATTACACTCGCCCAAATTTTCACTAAATGTCTCAAAGAAGGAAAGATTCCTGGTGACTGGAAGAATGCTTCTTTGATCCAGACACATAAAAAATTGGACCTCGATGACCTCAGGAAGGGCAGATCCAGCAGCCTCAATTACAATTGTTCACTTCATTTTCAGAAAGGCACTGTCGCATCATTTAAAGAAAAATTGGACTTGACTTAACTAAAAGAACAAGCTGGATTTAGGAGCAGCAGTTGCACTATTAATCGTACACTGACGGAAAAAAAAAATCCCAACACCACGAAAAAATAGTTGTAGAGGAATGAAATGGCGGCAATACATTTGTATAGGTAACATATTTAATCGATTAAGGTTTCAAGATCACAGCTTATTGTAAGCGCGAGAAGAGCCATTTTAAATGTGAAATGCTGGTACATTAATAACCGGTTTAACCGCCAGAATGTTGAATGCAAGCATGCAAACGTTCATGCATTGTGTCGTACAGGTGCTGGATGTCAGTTTGTGGGATGGAGTTCCATGCCTGTTGCACTTGGTCGGTCAATACAGGGACGGTTAATGCTGGTTGGGGGTGACGCTGGAGTTGTCGTCCAATGATGTCCCATACGTGCTCGATTGTTGAAAGATCCGGTGATCTAGCAGGCCACGGCAACATGTCGACACTCTGTAGAGCATGTTGGGTTACAACAGCGGTATGCGGTCGAGCGTTATCCTGTTGGAAAACACCCCCTGGAATGCTGTTCATGAATGGCAGCACAACAGGTTGAATCACCGGACCGACGTACAACTGTGCCGTCAGGGTGCGTGGGATAACCACGAGAGTGCTCCTGCTCTCATAGGAAATTGCTACCCAGACCATAACTCATGCAGGTGTAGGTCCAGTGTGTCTCGGCCGCAGACAGGTTGGTTGCTGGCGCTCACCTGGCCTCCTTCTAACCAACACACGGCCATCACTGGCACCCAGGCAGA
Source organism: Macrothele yani (assembly GCA_039090855.1). Lineage (NCBI taxonomy): Eukaryota > Metazoa > Arthropoda > Arachnida > Araneae > Macrothelidae > Macrothele > Macrothele yani. The sequence continues at coordinate 95,812,271 of CM077005.1, read as the reverse complement.
ACTGGCTTTCATCAGAAAACACAACAAAACTACACTCCGCCCTCCAATGATCTCTAGCTTGACACCACTGACGTCGCAAACGGCAGTGGTTTGGGGTAAATGGAATGCACGCTGCAGGTCGTCTGGCTCGGAGCTGTCCTTCAAGTAACCGATTTGTAACAGTTCGTTGTGTCACTGTGGTGGCAACTGCAACTTGAATTGCTGCCGCAGACGCAGTACGATGCGCCACGGCCATACGCCGTACACGGCGGTTTTTCCTTTCAGGAGTGCCACGTGGCCGGCCGGAACCCAGTCTTCTTGAGGCAGTACCTTCCCTTGACCACCGCTGCCAACAATCATGCACAGTGGCTACATTCCTGCCAAGTCGTTCTGCAATATTGCGGAAAGAAAATCCACCCTCTCGTAGCCCTATTACACGACCTCGTTCAAACTCCGTGAGCTGTTGATAATGGGTTCTTCGTCTTCTTAAAGACATTCTTGACTAACATCAACACACTACGTCGAATCTCAATGATAACTAACGCTCACGAACGTTACAGCGCGTATTTACAGCAAACCTGCTTTGCATGTTCCTAGGGGTGCTACTACCGCCACATGTATGCGCCGAGGGCGAAATTTGCATAGACGTCATCTTAAAGATGTACTCTCACCGCCTACCAACTGTCGTTTATCTAACACAACCCCTTCTTGGTGTTGGGATTTTTTTTCCGTCAGTGTATATACGTATTGAAAGAACTAATTGAAAGGAACTTCTGGTGTGTCCTCACCTTTAGCTACTGGTGCCTAGTGGTAGGATAACATAGGATTATACACTTTCATCGCTTGTGGCGATACGACGCCAAAACTTATCGTGCTGTGGATTTGGCAAGAATCCAGACAGAGAGCAACACCTTATTTCGCCTTCTGAAGTGTCAACATTGGAACCATTCGATGGCACCGGAGGAGAAAACAAGCTTGTGCAGATGACGGACAAAAATGGATCGGGAAGACAACCAGTGGCGTCTTTTCAGGTGAAGTAGGTGAAGTGCATCTTCACCTATTTTACTTAAAATAAAGTTTTATTCAGTAATTTGTATAATATATTCTTTTTTGTCTCTAGTGTTTTACAAAATACTCAAACTTTTGGTTAGATATCGATTCACATAGCGCGTTCACCACGAAAAACAAGTTCTCATACGCAAAACAGTGCAAGTGAAGAGCCGAAATGAAAACCCTTGGAAGTCTGCAGCTTTCGACCGAGTTGATATGGTAACCGTGACGTCAACTTCCCCTATCTGGTGGGAAAGTGAAGTGTTTTAGCTTTCGGCGCCGAAGCTCTGCAGACGGAATTGTGACCTTCGAAGGAGATTACGGTGAAACGGGACGGTTTACCCAGGGTATCTTGCAATCCACTAGGGCTTTTTCCTTGCGGTGTTGTGGCACATGCTTTCCGAAAGATATTTGTTTTTTCGTGCTTTGTGATTATTTCTCAAAAAGTTTAGCTGTTGCTGTAGTTTCGTGTACAGTTTAACAGTTAGTGATAGTTTTAATTAAAGTATGTATCCTGTGAACGACATTGTTTGTAATTTATTACAAATTCCATTTAATCGGTGGAAAGATGAAGATAAAAGAGACATTTTACTTCAAGGACGACCGACGGATTCACTGACAGCTGTTGCCAAAAAGGAATTCAAGAGCGGTAAATCTTACCATATTAATTTTTAAAATTGTTGGTTAACTTAATATAAATGGTTTTGTAGTACTTCTGTGTTACAAAAATTATTTTGTTGGCCCTGCTTACTTTGTAGTAATAAACATTCGGCGTGGAATATAGACGGATTCTCAGATTTATTAAATATAACACGCTTACTTCATAAAAATGGTGATTCTAGCGAACACCTGAAATGCGAGTTAATGCTAAGGAATTTTGAAAAAAAATCAGAACACCATTGCCGATGACCTGAGGGAGAATGCTAGGCTTTTGAAAATGCATTTCGACGAAAACGTTCGTTTAAATAGACTTTTCCTGCAGACAGTGATTGATGCAGTATTATACTTGAGCAAACAAGAACTAGCATTCCGTGGTCATGACGAAAGCATGGACTCGATAAATCGTGGAAATTTCAAGGAATTACTTTCATTGCTGATATCAAGAAGTCCTTTAGAAATTCAAAATCAATACGAAAAGATAAAAAATGTCTTCACAGGTGACTCAAAAACTATTCAAAATTAATTAATTGAATGTATTTCTGAATATATAAACGATCACGTTAAAAATTAAATAAATGAAGTTCAATGCTTTTCTATTTTAGATGACACCACATACATAAATCAGACTTCTCAGTGCTCTTTAATAATAAGATTTTGTTGATTCGGAAAGTGTATTGGCTGAGCGATTTTTTCGATTTTTGGGTTTCCACGACGTGAGTGGAGATCGAAAGTCAGAAATTTATACAAAATGCTAAACAAAATTTTGAAACAATTCGATTATCAACACAAATTAATAGGACAATGTTACGATGGGGCAAGCGTAATGTCTGGACACCTGAATGGGCTCCAGAAAAAAATCAAGGGTAAAGATTCTCAAGCTGTTTTTGTTCATTGCTTAGCACATCGTTTGAACCTTGTATTACAGCAGAGCTTTTCTAAAATTTCAAAGTGTCGTATATTTTATGCAAGCCTCACTGGAATTCCTTTGTTTTTTCACGACTCAGTGAAGCGATCTTATACACTCACATCCAGGGCCCGACTTAGGTCAATCGAGGCCCTGTGCACATCCTATGTCTGGGGTCCCCTCGATTAAAATTTTCAGCCAAACAGTCGAAAAGAATATTTACTGGTAAATATTTTTTGCAAGCAGTTTTTCTAGCAGTAAAAACATTAAAACATATCCCACATGCTAGTCAACTTTATAGCCAATGTGTCTTATAATAGACGAGCATTAACACCGCTTGTACTTCCCCGCACCCGCAGAGTTTGCAGCTGTAACATTAATTACTCTGAAATTCTATTTTTGTTTTATACTATCATTTACAGAAATAACTATCCTCCCAGAAATATAATTTAAAACACCTAGTTTACCATAAATTTAATGGAAATGATGAACCAATGTTAGTTTAAGCTGTAAGAAGTAATCACTCACAAAGTTTTACAGCTGACCATACACATTGTGGGATAAATTATTGCAACACTCCACGTAAATTATTACAACAGTCTTTAAATAAAGTAGCGTCAATTGAACTTTTTTTGTATTTTTATTTATGTAAAAATAAACCCTACATAATTATGAATATTAATTCACAATTTTTGTTCTCACACGAATGACTAATATTATTAATAATTTTTTTAGTAAATTCTACATGTTTGCTGAAGCACTTTTCATGTATGGCTCCGAATATAGGCTGTTCCCATTGCATTTTGATTGTTACAAGTAAGGGTGAGATTAATATGTTACACTGGCCGATGATAGCTCAGCGCAACGCTTGAGCTTTATTATACAAAATAATAATAACTTGGTCTCCAAAATCTCATCCAAAATTTTGAAATCGAATTGTATAATAATTTCGTGCTATAACGGAAAACATATTTCAATTCTGAAAATTTATATTATTTTATTAAGGTCGTTTGGAGGTCCCTCCAAATTCTGAGGCCCTGTGCACATGCACCGCGTGCACGTGCAGAAATCAGGCCCTGCTCACATCTACAACCACAAGACGCATACCAATCATAGCAGAAACTCGATGGTCCTCCACTTCGAAGTTAGTAAGTGTAATTTTTGAAGATTGGGATAAGTTAAAGGAAGTATTCGAATTTTTGACAAATAGTGAGCAATCAGACAAAAAATTAATTCAACTTGTCAAGGGGCTTTTAAACGATATGAACACTTTTGAATTAACATTTTTGGCAATAGTATTTAATGAAATTTTTGGCCCCACCGATCTATTATTCGAAATTTTGCAGAAAAATCACTAGACATAAACTACTGTGTAACTCAAATTAAAAAAAAACCTCGTGAAATTTTGAGTCATAAAAGGAACGATGGAGTATTTGAAACACTGTTTGGAAAAGCTAGCAAAATCACAGAAATAAGCAGATCTAAACGGGAATATGCTGCTCTTACACAAGAAACAACTTTTCAAAATTATAAACAATTGTATTTTGAAATTTTAGACCACATTCTTATGGAAATGGATATAAGATTTCAAGATTGTGAAAAACTTCAATTTGTTTGTCTTGCTGACACAACCAAATTCGAACAATTTAACTCAAGCTTTCCTTCTCACGCTTTTGAAAATCTACAACATTTTTACGGAAAAATATTTACCCAACTCCAGCGCCTTAAAAATGAACTGAGTCTTGTATAGCCAACGAAAAAATTAAGGAATATATCGACTCAAGAACTTCTTCGAGTGCTTCATGAAGATAAAGATATTTTTACAGAAGCTTATAAATTGGTTGCCCTCATTTTAACCATTCCATCTACAAGTGTGTCAGTGGAAAGAAGTTTTTCTTGCCTTAAAAGAATACAAACTTACTGAAGAAACACTATTTCTCAAGACAGACTTGCTTCTTTGGCAAATATTTCTATTCAGAAAGATATTTTATTGATGCTCACGAAGAAACAACCATTCTATGACGACATAATCGACAAATTTGCAGCTTTAAAAGAAAGAAGAAGAATTGATCTAATATACAAAAAATAGGTCAGTCCTCATATAGTGATTTTCATTGAAGACAGTAGATATCTTTTCATATTGCTCTTGTAGCTCTTCACTTATTTTTTCAACCACGAGCCGCCACTGAAGACAACACCTCAGCTGCCATTTGTCGTGTATTGGTGCCGGGGTTCGCTGTCACAGATTCCATCGTGGGTCTGTTTTGGTGATCGATGGACTTCCTGATCTCGATTTGTGTTCGAGAATGATGTCCGCTGCGTTGAAACGCCCCAACCATTTTCGTGCAGTGCTGATGTCCACTGCTTTCTCGCCTCCAAGTGCAGAAATTTGTCTCGCTGCTGCCGCGTTTAACCTATTTTTCCAATAATGGTGTAGATGAACTCAAACAGTGCGTTTATCGACCTCCATCCTCTGCTCACCTAATAACGCAATTTGGCTCAGTGCCAAACGCACGTTATTAGCTTTTTGTGTTCACGCCATCGCTGTACGCAGTCGACGGTGGAGCGCGTTTTGCACATGAATATATTACAAAAACTTAGTTGGAGAGCAATTGGAAGAAACAGCAAAATTTTCAAGAGTAGTTTACCATTATGTCTTAAAGGAAAAGTGTTTAATCGATGCATCCTTCCATTTCTTTCATATGGGGCAGAGACATTAACGTTAACTGAAAAAGACATACAGAGAATGAAGACAACTCAGCAAAACATGGAAAGGTGCATGCTTGGTGTAATCAAGAAAGATAGGAAGAGGAACACATGCATTAGAGAAAGGAAAAATGTTGACGACGTCATGATCAAAGTGAAGACACTCAAGTGACAATTGGCTGGACATATTGCAAGAAAAACTGGCGGTGCTTGAGCAATGGAAATATTATATATAATACCATGGGGCAAGAAAATACGCAGAACAAGACCTCGTGAAAGATTAGTGGATGAAATACGAAAGCCTTATAACGAAGTAAATTTCTCCGTCATTTCTATCCGCGCCAGGATTCGAACCCGGGTCCCCTCATTCCGGAATAAGTTGCTCTACCAATTGAGCTACGCGGACGTTTTATTCTGATTCCTATCTGCCTTTATGTCGTGTGCGTCCTTCTGGCAGGTACGTCACATCTCCTGGTACGTTACAGCCTGCTGGAGTGAGTTGGAGGAGTCAGGTTCAAGACAGGAAGTTGTGGAGGGTACTTGTGGAGACCTTCATCCAGGAGTGGATTGACAGTGGTTGATGATGATATGCGCGAGTATATACTCATCTACCCTACGTTGTTTTATTTCTCTTTCTCTCCTTACTTTTTAAAATTGTTTTCGCTTTCGGAGCAATTGGACCCCCCCTGAAAATATTAGGTTCTGCCGCCCATGATGTCAACCCTACTGCGCCGCCATCCCCTTTCACCATTACGTTCTTTGTTCATGTGCTTGGTCTACGCTGATTTCCGTGAGGATTCCGTTTGATTTTCTTATCACAAATAGTCCTGAAGAAAATGAGCGTTGTATGACTCGTAGTTGAATCTTTGCATCATAAAGGTCTTTCAGATGGATTGGTAGCCAACGTGCATAGTGTTGTGATCAAGAAAACAAAACCAAGGAATCATTTTTAAGACAGTCACGAAACAAAGAGTAATTTTCTTCTCTGATTCAGTTAACAAAGAGAAGCAATAGGATTTCCATATTAGGACAAGTCAGCCAATATTTGAACATGACACTCTCTTTTTCTCGTTTTTCACACCAAATCTTAAATTCAATCTCGGGATTACTTTCTTGATAAGCATCATACAACAAATATTTATAGTGCTGCAGCAGTTACTCGGTGAATTACTCTGGCTTTTGTCATGTAGGTTACTTTTAGATAACTTTCAGCAGCACCAGAAGATGCAATATCAGAATGAGCAATTGCACCATTCCATCCGCTTCTTGACATCCACTGACCCTAAACTCGGATGAAAGCTTGTTCAATGTGAAATGCACCGAATATAACCAGAAACTTCCCCCCCCCCCATATGTATCTGGATAATTCCACTGAATCAGTTTTTCTAACGCACACAATGGTTGGTCCACTGCCATGAGAGGAATTTGATTTCCATTAAGAAATTGTGTAACTTGTTTCATTGTTCATCGTAAGCTTAATCACAGCTATTGATCGCGAGTCTTCGTAAAATAGTGGCAAAAGTGTTGATATTCCAGAAACGATATCAGTTGGAGCTTTTTGATCACTTGCATGGTACCAATATTGGACTCGATGCCCACGATGCATCGAGTCCAATATTGGTATCTTGGATGATAACGTGCTTTACACACAGCCATGCAATATCTTCTTTCTTTAGATTCGTATCAGTGGTTGACAACATCAGTTTTGATGTAGCATCAGAACAAACTGGAATAGTAGACCCTTTTGACTGAAGGAATGCTAGTTGCATCAAAGCAAATTCTTCTGGAAGACTTGGTACACTTTTCTTTTGAAGGCACTTATGTCATACTGCATAGCTTGTGTAGAGCTTACTGTTCCTAAACATTCAGGTGTTGGATGTTGAAATACGGATATACGAGTACTTGTAACATGAAAAGAACTCTCTGAGGCTGAAGTGCTTGGATTGTGTCCTATGTTATGGTATGTTCCAATTGTGAAAATCCCTTCACGTACTTCTGATGGACATACTAACTTTTCTTCTTGGAACTTAACATTTACAAGTTCACACATCGCTGATGAGAGTTCCACCACACGAGTACATGAGTTTGAAAGTCCAAGTGAATGTAGCTTTTCCACTATTTCTTTCTTTTTTTAGCGTATTTCCAAATATTGAAAGACCCATTTAAACTTGCAGGGAGATTTCTCTAACAGTTTGATGCCTCAATATATTTTTAGTTGGCTTATGGGACTGTATATTAAAACACAGCAATTGCAATATTGTGAGAGATAATTGGGTAACAATTTCATTGGCTTCAATATTGGCTCCATATAACAGCACATTCACGATAGCCAGTAGGAAGCGAGAAACAGATTTGCATTGGTATTCATAATCGAAATCACCATTGAATGTGTTCTTGTGTTGAAGCATTTCTTTTCTTACCATTTCCGCAACACGCAAGAAAGCAAGTGTGTCTTCATCTTAATCATCTTTACAAGCTTGCAACATGGCGTCACCAACAGTTTGTCATATACCAAAATGTTTGCTGCCTGACATGTTTGCCGTCATGTACGGTAAATATGCAAGAATCTTCTGTCGTAATCTTGAAGTGTGTACATCAGGCATGTGTAATTGCTTATCCACTCCTATTAGTTGCATCAGTCGCACCTTGTACGTTTTTGTCAGGACACTCATCTTGAAAACTGCTTGTGTTTCATTTGAATCTTTCATACTTTTCTCCATGAAATTGACTAATTCTGAAGAAACTTCTCCCTCGCATACACTGCTGCTTGTTGCTGGCATTTGACTACTCCGAGATTTGTACAATCCTTCCAAGCACTTTGCATGGCATTTTGCATCTAGAGCAATCATATCGCCACCACTATGTTTTGCTAGTAGAACATTATTTCGTTGTTCAGTGGCACACTACCTCACCTTTTGATCTACATGCAACGTTGTAACATTAAACAAATGATCCTTAATGGGCGCAGAGCAGTGTTTATGCGATGATGATGTCGGCTTTTATTTCTCACTTTCAGAAAGTTTTTATTTCTTTGCTCTTTCAAACATTAAGGAATTGTAATTTAATGCCCATTTTTGGGCCAGTTAGCTTGTCTTTTTAAAAATGCTAGTTCCATCCCGTTGTGGTCTTTATCAAACATCTTTATATTAATATCCGTGGGAAATGCATTAATACCTTCAAAGGTATGTAAGGTTTTTTTCAAGTGTCGCATATCCAGCGTTACGTAAAGACATTTTTATTATTCGCAGGACACACCAAATTATTAGCACATGTGTTTTGCCACAGTATGAAAATTGTCCAATCAACAGATTTCGATTTTTCCTCACCCAGGTTACTGGCAGAAACTAATTGGAGTCACTTTGCCATTTTTAGAATGCCACCTTCACATACTCAAAGTTGAAAAAAATGGATAATAGGGATTAGTGACATGTTAAGTAATACTGAAATCTTTCAACAAGTAATATTGAAATATTTTTACAACGATATTATTTTAAACAGGAGCCGCGAATATAAAATCCCGAAATTGTGATAAGAACGTCCACTTGTGCAAAGAAAGACTACCTATGTCTTGTGTATTTATTCCTAGCCTATTTTTAACATGAAAAATGAAGTCCTGGACCTCAAAAAGATATAAATCGATATCAAACACTCTTTTGTATGAAATGTAAAAAAAAAATTGTAACAAAATCAGAACACGTGTAGCCATTTTGAAAAATAGCCGCCATCTTGGATTTCCATGACTTTGGGAGATGCCTCCCTATCTTATTTTTATTGTATGACCATGAACTACATTCTTGCCAATGGGGATATTCTTATCACAATTTGCAGCATTTATACATCTAGCACCTCCACTATTAGAGAAATACTGGTCTGAGAGGTTGCACATGTTCAAGATAGCTTGTATCAAAATTATGAAATCATATACCAATGCCTTAACACATGTAAAATTACATTTCTTTTCATCGTTTGCTTATAAAAGATGATATGAAGTTCCTTTACCAAAATAACACTTAAACATGATGTTTTATTCCCAAAACACACTCAAACACCAAAATGAACGACTTGAACAAATTATCTACACTCATCCTGAATTTTACCACCTCCTGAGCAAACTACAGCGCAGGCCAATTATAGCAGAAACCAGGCGTGTCTCTCGGTCATGCCAAAAAAAAAAAAAAAAACTGCTTCAATCGAACTTCATCGTTAAAAGAAAAACACTTCTTATTTTAGCATTAATGTTTTTGCAGACCAGATAATTTTAACAAACTACTTTTACAGACTTAATTTCTTTAAAGACTCTTGTAGACGTGTGTATGAGTTAGAAAAGCGTTAAAAATTTCGATACAGATAAGAAAGAATTCATGACGCCACTTCTCAGTTAAATTTAGTAGACTAAAATTTTTTCTGTTCCTGGCCTGGTACCAAAGTAACATCAGAAAGATGGCTTACCTTCTTGACCTTACGCCCCCCCCCTCTTTTTTTAGTTCGAGGGGCGCACAAAGACAAAATAGAGAAAAAACAACAACTTGCGTCTGGCACAGCAAAATTTTCGAGTTTACTGGTAACAACATGTGAGTGGGTCCCTTTCAGTAGAGGCTCTTCTCACTGGGCACCGGGCGACTGGAAGCCATCATCTTATAATTAGAACCGCTCCCTTAATTTCATTGCTTGGTCAAGCGAGGCTACCTTCCTTCTTTTCAAAAGTTCACTAACATTCCTTTCTGCTACGTGGTATGGAGGACACAAGGTTGGGACCCTTACGCTAGCCGCTGAGGTAGTCTCCGCCTAGTATTCCTTGGCCTCTGGGAGGGTCATCTCTGCTGCGTTGGCATTTTCAACTTTTGCTGTGCGATACCCGATGCACTCAATCACCATTGCAATGCAGGTGGGTACCTGGAATCGGGTGCTACTTCCAGTGTATCATCGCCCATCTTTAAGGTGATTTCTAGCGGGGCCAAATTTTGCCAACAGCAAAAACGCCTGGCGACGGACACAGAGTCCCCTCACATCTTTTCATTCCGGTCAGCGAGCAAAAAGAGAGCGTTTTGTTTTCGTCCGGAGATCCTTGGCATGTCTCGACCTCTGACCATCAGATCACCTCCGCGTTCATTGGTCAAAATCCGCGTAGAAACTGAGATGCCGACCAACCAAACTGCTGCGGGTTTTCGTGCCAAAATCTGAGGGGAGGACCAGAGGAAAAACCACATTGCTCCTAACTGACCTTGTGCTGACTCCTACGAATTCCGGAAGGGGAAGAACGTAACAACTTCCTGTCCCAGTGGCGGATTAAGAGTTTTGGACGGCCGCCGAGTTAGCCCCCTCATCATGGAAATTTCACATAAAAAAACATTCAGTTCGTTTGATCTTCGTTAGATCAGATTTCATCAACTGCTATTTTCGTTAGATCTAGCATAGAACAAACGTTATTTCTCAAAACTTTTAGGGGAGGGTGATCTAACCCGGCGCCAGCCCCCCCCTCCTGACCGTTTCAAAAAACAAACTATGCCATTCATTAGACTTTCGTTAGATCAGGTATGACCACCAAACAGCTTCGTCATATCGCACTTAGTTCCTGAGATATGAATCATTTTCACACTAGATTACCCCCTCCAAACGTTAATGTAGACGTTTTCGGCACACCACATTTGAAATTTAACACAAAAATCGTTCAGTTAGTTGGATCTTCGTTAGAACGAGGTTAACTACTTGAAATTTTCGTTAAATCTACCATGAGATGCCCGATATCGGCATAAATAATGGGAGGGGGGGGTTCCCCTTCTCTCCGTTTCAAAAAACAAACTATGCCATTCATAAGACTTTCGTTAGGTCAGGTATGATCACCAAACAGCTTCGTTAGATCGCCCTTAGTTCTTGAGATATGAAGTATTTTTACACTAGTTCATCCCCCCTCCAAACGTTAATGTGAACGCTTTCGGCATACCGCATTCGAAATTTCACAGAAAAATCGTTCTGTTCATTTGATCTTCGTTAGAACAAAATTACCCAGGTCGTGGAAGGCACTTGAGGAGACCATCCAACAGAGGATTGATGTATAATAATTAATGATAATTTAGGAGCGTATATAGAAATTATTTTCGAAAGGGGACGTGACAAAAAAATAGAAGTTTTTGAAATCCATCAGGATAAAATAAAAGTGAATCAAAAATAGAAGAAAAAATTTAAGCATTACGTTCTAATGTAAATTGATGAATATTTATAAAATTAATTCTAATGTAACTCGCATTTAAAAAAAAAAAAACACACACACATGCACACAATAATAAATATATATATATATATATATATCAGCATCAACCATTATTAATCCACTGCTGGATGAAGGTCTCCCCAAATTTTTTCCACAATTGTCTGTCTCGGGCCTGTCACCTCCATGTCACTCCACATACTTCCGAATTTCATCCACCGATCTCCCATGGGGTCTCCTTCTGAGTCTTTTCCTGTCCCTTGGAATCCAGTATAAAATTTCGGTTGTCCAACGGTGGTCCATTCTTTTGCCAACATATCCAGCCCATTGCCATTTCAGTGATTTCACTCTGTCATGACGTCGTTCACTCCTGTCGTTTCCTTATCCACAAGTTCCTCTTCTTATCTTTCCTGGTTACACCAAGCATGCAACTCCCATGCTTCTTTGAGTTGTCTGCAGTCTTTGTATGTCTTTTAGTTAAAGTCCATCTATGTCTCTGCTTCATACGTAAGCACTGGAAGGATGCAATGATTAAACACTTTTCTTTTGAGACATAATGGCATACTGCTCTTAAAAATTGTACTGGTTCTTCCAAAAGCTCCCCATCCAAGTTTTGTACGCCGATTAATTTCTTCATCAATGTGACCCTCATTTGATATCTGCTGCCCAAGATAAATGTAGGAATCGGTTTTCTCAAGCTTTTCTCCATCAATCGATAAATCTTCGTTTCTTGTAAAAGCATTGTGCATCACTTTTGTCTTCTGAAAGTTCATTTTCAATCTCACTTTTTTACTCTTGTCAGCAACTTCTTGGATCATACTCTGCAGCTCTGAAGGGGTAGTTGCAAAGATGATTACGTCATCAGCAAAACGAAGGTGAGTTAAGTAATCTCCATGAATCTTTATCCCTTTGTTTTCTTAGTTCAATGATTGAAAGACATTTTGCAATGTGGCGTTAAAGAGCTTTGGAGATATGGTATCACCTTGTCTGACTCCCTTTCCAATTCTTATTTGTGCTGGGTCCTCAAATATAATATCCGAACCTTTGCACTTGTATTTTCATAGATGTTATTAATAACGCTAATGTATGCATTTTCAATACCGCAGGATTTAAAAGCCATTGTTACTGCTGATGGTTTCACGGAATCGAAGGCCTTTTCATAGTCAATAAAAGCCATGCATAATGTGAGTTCATATTCTCTTGTTCTTTCGATTAGTTGTCTCAGTACATTTATATGACCCATAGTGCTGAAGCCACTCTTAAATCCAGCTTGTTCTCTTGGTTGGGCCATGTCTAGTGTTACCTTCAAGCGTTGTGAAAGAACCTTAGTGAAGATTTTATAAACCACTGAGAAGAGGCTGATGGGCCTTTAGTTCCTGAGATCCTCAAAGTTTGAAATTGTGTAAGCATCTTTGAGGGGTTTTGGCCATAACTCACAACTCCTGCCAAGCGGGTTGGTGAGTGTGGAATAGCATTTCCTCTAATCCCGATGGTATACAATAGTTATACCGCTACTGGCGGTCGTCAGAACCCCTTTAGTGGGAACAGGACGCACCACGAGAAAGTGAGGTTGACATTTGTCAAGGAGAGGCGATATGTTGCGAATCACCTGACCTTGCATCCCATGTATATATACACTGGGGGAAAGTGAAAAAAGAACACCAAGAAAGAGACGTCTGATACCAACGAAATTTATACAGCATAATAACGGAATACAGAGGATAACGTGATCAAAACATTATGGCAAAATACAGCTGTATTTGCTGGTAAACTGAAAAATAACATTTCCATGTAACATGGTTAGTACGAGGTTGATCCGCCATGAACTGCGTCACACTGTGCAATTCTGGAATGGAGTCTGTCGTACAGATGTTGGATGTAAGTTTGGGGTATTGAGTTCCAAGCATCCTCAACCTGGACGCGTAAATCGTGGATGGTCGTGGCTGGCCGTGGAGACCGGATAAATCGTTGTCCCATAAAATCCCACACGTGCTCAATGGGGGACAAATCCAGTGAACGTGCAGGCCATGGAAGTTGTCTCATACCCTGAAGTGCATGTTGTGTTGCACGTGCCGTGTGTGGGCGTGCGTTATCTTGCTGGGAAACACCATGATGGACCGACCTTACAAATGGCACAACAACGGGCTGAATGATGTTGTTGACGTAGGAGGTGCTGTTTAACATACCCAGTACAAACACTAGTTGTGTACGGGAGTGATAGCTGATCGCTCCCCACACCAGGAGACCAGGTGTAGGCCCTGTGTGTCGCTGGCGGATGCAAGAAGGGTGGAGATGCTCCCCTGTGCGTCTGCGAACACGCATACGGCAATCGGAGGCTCCCAAGCAGAATCTGCTTTCATCGCTGAACATGACAGATCGCCATTGCGTTCTCCAGTGTAGACATTGGCGACACCACTGCAGCCGTTCCTGACGGTGGGCTGGAGTCAGAGGTACACATGCTAGAGGCACACGTGCACGTAGTCCTGCATCCAGTAGACGGTTGCGGATTGTTCGCACATCACCTCAGGTGCAATGGCAGCTCGGATTTGCGTCGCAGTGCGGATGTTCTGCTTGACAACGCCGCTCTTCTTATGCGTCGATCGGTCCGCTCATCAGTCCGTCTGTGACTCACGGTTCCACGTCTTCTCGTGTGGGAATGTTCCTCGGACCATCTACGACACCATCGTACCACCACCGATACTTGTCGCCCAATTCGCTCCGCAATACGACGACACGACCACCCAGCCTCGCGGAGTCCGACTAGACGACCTCGCTCAAAGTCCGATAACTTCAGAAATCGTACATGTCTTCCATGTCCAGGCATTGCAGCTTCTTCAGGGTCTTAGCACGTGTCCGTACGCCTACGACTGATTATATTCACTTCGCCGTACTCCTTAAATACCACCGACGATAATTTGCATATTATGCCATGCTGTGGTGTAAGCGCTCACCGGTTGGTCCCGAAATTAACATCACACCTACGTACGCTTGACCCCATTAACATACGCAAATTTCATGATCGTCCGCCAATTCCTTCTTGGTGTTCTTTTTTCACTTTCCGCCAGTGTATATATAGTATATATATAAATATATATAGTATATGGGATGTAAGGTCAGGTGATGCGTAACATCACAGCCTCTCCTTGACAAATGTCAACCCCGCCTTCTCGTGGTACATCCTGTTCCCACTAAAGGGGCTCTGACGACCGCCAATAGCGGTATAACTATACCATCGGGATTAGAGGAAATTCTATCCCACACTCACCAACCCGCTTGGCCAGCGTGGTGAGTTATGGCCAAACCCCTCCAAAATGATTCCACAACTTAAATCTTGGCCCTCAGTCTCCGGCAGCTGGAATGTACCTGGCCAAGGCAGCGGCCAGTGCGACATGAAGGCAGAGGGTGCTAAGAATCCCCGGAGGACCGGACTAGGCTGCCATCTGATGCTGACCTTGGCTACGTACAATGGACGCTCCCTATCTTCTGATTCAAGGCTTCTTGAATTGGAAGAGGAACTACAAAGGATCAAGTGGGACATCGTGGGGCTAAGTGAGGTAAGGAGAAAAGGAGAAGATCTCATCGAACTGAAAAGTGGACATCTCTTCTACTATCGTGGGACAGATACTGGCAGAACTAGTGGTGTTGGATTTATAATAAACAAGAAACTGAAGGATAAAGTTGTAGAAGTTGAAAGTTCCTCTGACAGAGCTGCACGACTTGTTATCCAACTCTCGAAAAGATACCAGGCTCAGATTATTCAAACTTATGCACCCACCACAAGTCATCCTGAAGAAGAAATTGAAGAATTTTATGAGGAAATTTGTCATCTAAATAATAAAGGTAAGCAGCATTTGAAAATAATTATGGGAGATTTCAATGCAAAAATAGGGCAACGGCAACAGAATGAAACTTCAGTAGGTAAATTTGGTCACGGCAACAGAAACCAGCGTGGAAATACTCTCGTTGAGTTTGCAGAGGCAGAAGGGTTTTTCATCTTGAACTCCTTTTTCAAGAAAAAGCCACACAGGAAATGGACTTGGAGACATCCAAATGGGTCGACAAGTGAAATTGATTTTATTATGTGTAACAAAAAATTCGTCATAGAAGACTGCAGTGTGCTAAACAAGTTCAACACAGGTAGTGACCATAGATTGGTGAGATGTAAGATGCACCTCAACACTAAACTTGAACGTGGCAAGCTCATAAGACAAACAAAATCTATTGACATAACCAACCTTAAAAACACCATAATACCTTCAAGTTGGAACTGAAGAACAGGTTCTCTGCTTTAGAAGGCCTAACATCAGAAGAAGTGGACATCTCTGAAGTTAACAGAAAAGTAACCAAAGCTCTTATGGAAACAGCAACAAAATTAGCTGGGTCTAAGAACAAGTTGCATGTAAATAAATTATCAGGAAAAACGAAAATGTTGATGCAAAAAAGAAGAGAGATGAGGACAACTAGAGAAGATGTGACTTCCAAAGTGGAATATATAGAGCTATGCAAGACAGTAAGAAAAAGTATCACAGAAGACGTAAGAAAATTCAACTGTGAACTAGTGAGGAAAGCAATTGAAAACAACCAAAGCCTAAAGATAGCAAAGGGACATCTCAGTAAGGGAAGAAAACAGATTATGGCACTGAGAAAAGAAGATGGTTCTGTAACAAGAAATAGAGGCGAAATTTTGACAAGAGTGAAAGATTTCTACTCCAAATTATATGAAAGGGACGATACATGCACTCCAGACATCATGAAAGATACCAGTACCAGAGTTCCTCCAGTCCTTCCAGCAGAAGTTGCACATGCAATCAAGAACATGAAGCGGGGAAAAGCTCCAGGAGAAGATGGAATTACTGTAGACATCATACAAGAAGCAAGTGGAGAAATCGAAACAGTACTCGCCCAAATTTTCACTCGATGCCTTAATGAAGGAAAGATTCCTGAGGATTGGAACACCGCTACAATGATCCTGCTACATAAGAAAGGTGACATTGAGGATCTCGGAAACTACAGACCTATCAGCCTCCTATCAGTAGTTTATAAAATCTTCACTAAAGTTCTTTCACACCGCTTAAAGGTAACACTGGACATGGCTCAACCGAGAGAACAAGCTGGATTCAGGAGTGGCTACAGCACAATAGATCATATCCACGTGCTGAGAGAACTAATTGAAAGAGCAAGGGAATATGAACTTCCATTGTGCATGGCTTTTATCGATTATGAAAAAGCCTTTGATTCGGTGAAACCATCAGCAGTTACAATGGCTCTGAAAACCTGCGGTATTGAAGATGCATACATTAATATTATTAATAACATCTATGAAAATGCAAGTGCAAAGATTAGGCTGTTTGAAAATACAACACACGTAAAAATTGGAAAGGGAGTGAGACAAGGTGACACCATATCTCCGAAGCTCTTTAATGCCACATTGGAGGGTGTTTTTCAGTCGCTGAGCTGGGAAAACAAGGGGATAAAGATTAATGGAGATTATCTAACCCACCTTCGTTTTGCTGATGACGTAGTCATTTTTGCAACTACCCCATCAGAGCTGCAGAGTATGATCCAGGAACTTGCTGACAAGAGTAAAGAAGTGGGATTAAAAATGAACTTTCAGAAGACAAAAGTGATGTTCAATGCTTTTACAAGAAATGAAGATTTATCGATTGATGGAGAAAAGCTGGAGATAACAGACACGTACGTTTATCTTGGACAGCAGATATCAAGTGAGGGTCACATTGATGAAGAAATTAATCGGCGTACAAAACTTGCCTGGAGAGCTTTTGGAAGAAACAGCATAATTTTCAAGAGCAATATGCCATTATGTCTTAAAAGAAAAGTGTTTGATCAATGCATCCTTCCAGTGCTTACGTATGGTGCAGAGACGTGGACCTTAACTAAAAGAGACATACAAAGGCTGCAGACAACTCAAAGAAGCATGGAGAGGTGCATACTTGGTGTAACCAGGAGAGATAAGAAGAGGAACTCGTGGATCCGAAAAATGACAAAAGTGGAAGACATCATGATCAGAGTTAAATCCCTGAAATGGCAATGGGCTGGACATACTGCCAGAAGGACAGATCATCGATGGACAGCCGAAATTTTAGATTGGATTCCAAGGGACAGGAAAAGACCCAGAAGAAGACCACATGGGAGATGGGTGGATGAAATTCGAAAGTATGCAGGGGTGACATGGAGGAGACTGGCACAAGACAGACCGTTGTGGAGGAAACTTGGGGAGACCTTCGTCCAGCAGTGGATTGATAATGGTTGACAATGATGATGATGATGATATAGTATATATACATACATTATATAAAATACATAAATAACGCAGACACTACAAGCACAATAGAACTCAATTAAATATGTGACAACCATAAATAATATAAGTTCAGCCACCGGGTGCCAATCTTCAGGGGAGGATGCACCCGACGGCTGAGCTTCTGACAGGTTTCATGCGGACTTCCTGATTTAGCATATCCGACCGAATAAAAATAAAAATAAACTGGACATCCTATTCTCCCTACCTGTTAGGAAATATACTTTAAAATCAACTTAAGTAACAAATTTTAACATTCAAAATAGACCTAATTTAAACCTGATTGGTGCCCACGACCGGTAAACACAATTTACCGTGGCCATCCACTATAGAGTTTATCATTAGGTTAATGCGTATGTAAAGGGTACGTTCAGAATTATATAGAATAGTGTAGTTGTCCTTCCCCACTGTTAAATATACCATGTATGCTAGGAAAGAATGGTTAAATGCTCCGGGGCATCTCGGAAAAAAATACAGTTTTTTATGTAGCCCTGAAAGTTAGTAAGGATGGGCTTCTGGTTTATTGATCTTACAAATTCTTAATCGTAATGAAGTAAGTAGTTCATGTGTTTCTAATAATTTACTGAAATGAAAGTTACGGAAAGCCTCTGGATATTGATTATTTAAACATCTCCAATATAATCTTCTTAGTTGCTTAATAATATTATGCTTTTTATTACATATTCGTGTATAATTCGCAAGATTTGTGAAATAATCAAATTACGGAAAATACTTCTTGAGAGGTTGGATGTCCAATGACTGTATATTTTTGCTTTAAAATTAAACAGCTCTTTTTTATCAAAAATATCTAGTTCTGGTTTACCTCCCTTGAACTCTATCCGCAAATCAAGAAAATTAATTTTGTTTATATCTGTATTTGCCTTAAGTAAACTTAGACCCCTGGGATAGATATCTTCAGGTCTAAAGTCTGCAATATTGGTTTCAAAATAGATCAAAACATCAACATAGCGAAAACATCTGACTTCTAAATGGTGGTATTTTTCTTCATGAGCACGTAGGTACAAGTTGGCCAATAAACTTGAAAAATTAGTGCCCATAGGGACACCCATAATTTGTACTAGAATATTCTTCTGATCATGTATATAGTTGTTAAATATACACAGTCTACAAAGAACATCCGAATAATTGTTATCATAATTAATAGAGTCGTCAAAACGCATATAATAATTAATGGTCGAGGACAGTACGGTGATCTTCCAAATCAATTGTAGTAAACAAATTAGTAAAATCAAAAGGTTCAACATTTTACAAAGTGTCATTGACTTTAATAAAGTTGAGAATTTTTCCATTGTCATTTATTATCCATGTTGAAACTTTTATATTGTTGAAGATGATTTGAGCTTATCTTGAAATACTTTCCAGCTTTTTTATTAAAACTACTGCTTCCACAAGTGATAAATCGGAGTTTCATAGGTATTTTGTGAAATTTGGGAACAGCAAAAATATAGGGAAAATCAAGCTTGTAATCCCGAATTTTCAATAATTTATGAAAGGCAATTATTTTTTTCTTAATAATTAGTATATCCTGATTAGTAATCCTATTATAAACAGTTTCATTAAAGATTTCTTTTAACATAATGGAATAATAAAATTTCTTAAAAATAAATGCAAAGTTATTAGTACATTTATCAACAGAGGTCACCACAAAATTGTCTTGTAATTCATTAATTAAAATTTTGATGTTTTTTTCTGTTCCTTATATATTCATAACAGTGAAAATGTTTATCAACAAAGTAGTACATCTTTTTTTAATAGTGTATTTATCCATTGAAAGAAATCCTGAACAGGATGACTATATTTCTTTGAAATTTCATAGGCAAAGCAGTGTAGATCTTTGGACAGACACCTCTTATTAATTTTCACAGGGACAAACACATTTGGGCGAAAATTAGAGCCTTTATTTAAAAGGCTTCTCAGTTCTAAGCTTTCAACAATACCTGTGTTTCCTGTAATAATGTGTTCCTGTTCATTGTCAACATAAGGCTGGTACTGCTCTTCTTGACAGTAACATGGTAAGTCTTGAGGGTCCAAATTTTCCAATTCTCTGCAGAACTTATTATAACTATAAATTCTTCTGCACAGAGTGTCAATATATTTGAATGCAGGAATAACTTGAAGAGTATTCCGAAGTGGGAATTGCTGCTTTTTCTCCCTTAAAATAGCTCCAAATGGAATTTTATTTAAAAACCTAGCCTGGAAAGAAAGAATGCACTATTTTTTGTTAAAGAAGCATTTTCAATTATTTCCCCATAAGTCTGTAGTTGCTGTAATCAAGAACAAGCTCTTTTTTTTTTTTTTTTTGATTGGAGGTTTAACGACCACCGTGAGCAACTCAATGGGCTATAAGCAGTCGCCCGTCCCTAATTTAGGGTCACTGGTTCCAGGGAAGGGAGAGAGCCAGTGCCGTAAGACAAACACAACATCCATGCCTGACCGGGATTCGAACCCGGACCCCTTACGGACGAATGATCAGAGGCCAGCGCCTTAGACCACTGCGCCACCGGGGCGGCAAAACAAGATCTTTCAAGGACATGTCCCTGAAAACATATCCTGGAATCCTCTTTAGCATTTCTGCAATCTTCGGTATATTAAGATGGTTAAGCACTGTCAGTACCTTATCTACTCCAAATGCCTGACAGATAAACACATCCAATTCATTGAGGAAGTCTGTAAAGTCAAGGTAACTTATTTTTTCTATTTTAGTGCCTCTTTTCCATCTGGGAGGCCAGCACCTGCCTCTCTTTCCCAAAGTTGCTTGTAATATTTTCTTAATATTTCTTTTTTTCATTATATGGATACATTCTCTGATTATGAAACATTATTTAATCCATATGGATATAAACTTTTTCGCAGCAACATTTCCTGGCTCTCCAAATATAGTCTAGTTTTTTCATCTCTTTCCAGTTGCAGCATATCAATGGTGATGTTATTAAAGTCATGCTGTTGGTAATGCAGTAATTCAATATCTGTAGGATTCTTACGTTTTTTTAATAACAGATCTATGTCCGTTAATACGTAGATGCAAAAAAATTAGATGTTTGACCTACATACTTTTTATGACAGGTATTACATGTAATTGAATATACACAATTTTTTATCTTACAGAAAACATGTTTGTTCTCTCCTTCCTTAAATTGACCTAAATTCATACAATCACAAGTACGGCAACGCTAGTCCTTGCATTTTTAAAAAAATAGATTGTCTTCAGAAGGATTACATTTATATTATTGAAGGTTATTTTTATTATTTAAAATTTTATTTATATTTTTAATTTTTGCAAAAAACTTAATCGGAAAGGATGGCATATTTTTCGAAGCCAAGCCCCTTTGCCTTGCCCGGCAACGCAGTCCTGTTTATGCAGCGAGACGACTGATGCTGTATATATACCTTATTATTAATGTCACTCATGAAAAAAAAAACTCCATCTGTACCTGTAAGGGAAAACATTATTATATCATAGCAAAACTTAGTCATTGAGGAACGTCAGGGCACCGCGCACAACAGCAGGTACTTATGCCGACCCTAAAATACAAAAACATAGTAAACATAAAATTGCAAAAATATAATGCCATGACCTCGCGCTCTGCTGCAGGGGTCGATGTCACCTGAAATAAAATACATAAATAACGCAGATACTAAAAGCACAATAGAACTCAATTAAGTTTGTGACAACCATAAATAATTTAAGGTCAGCCACCCGGTGCCAATCTTCAGGGGAGGATGCACCAGATTTTGTAAGATCAATAAACCAGTAGCCCATCCTTACTAACTTTCAGGGCTACATAAAAAATCTGTATTTTCTTCCGAGTTGCCCCGGAGCATTTAACCATTCTTTCCAAGCACACATGGTATATTTTACAGTGGGGAAGGACAACTACACTCTTCTATATAATTCTGAACGTACCCTTTACTTACGCATTAACCTAATGATGAACTCTATGAGGATGTAGCACGTGACGTCATTGAGAAATTTCAGTAAAGTGGCAACAGTCCCTGCTAGTTCCTGAAGGACAAGCACAGCTGGCTATCCTGCACTTAGTGTGTAAAGTGCAATCATTAGCGGTCGGTGTTTATAAAAATTTGAAGACAAAATGCCTAGATTTTGTGGCGTTATGAATTGCGGTAATAGAGGAAATCAAGACCGTAAGTCTTTTTCAGGCTACTAGCTGTTGTCTCTAAAGACAGTACTGAAAAAATTCGCTTATACTGTATACCAAACGAAGGGAGATCGCTTCCCAGAGCTTAGAAAATACTTTTTATTGAACAGTTAGGCTCTTCAAAGGCAGAGAACCTTTTTAATGCTAGTTTTATCCAGAAATCAGTGATTTATGGTAAAGCAGAGAATCTATCTTTTACTTGTTCAAACGCTATTGGAGTGCAGTGCTTGCACTTATTGCACCAGACGTTTCATTCGTTGATTCAAAGTTTTCAAGTTGAATTTAAAAGGTGTTGGCTGGTTTTTTTTTCGTAGGTTTTATTGCTACTGACTATTTTCTTATAGAACGCATTTTAGAGTTTGTCTCTTAGTCAAAATATTTCTTAAATAAACGCTTCGGTTTCCAAGCGGCACTTCTGTGCACGTGATTTTTTTCTCCAGAAGAACTTCTTTTCAGAAGGTTCCTGGTTGATCTAGGGGGTGTTGAAACTTTTTATAGGGCTAAAAGTTAATTTTTTAGAAAACCTGACTTTTAGCCAGAATCAAATCTTCGGCTCTTCTGTATTTTTTAGAGTTCGAGCACACCGTTTCCCTGACTCACTTTTTTTTTTTGCGTGTTTTCGGCCTTTCACTTTTAAGGTTATTTGGTTGTCGGTGTTGGGGTTTTTTAGTTTACTACTTTATTCTATATGATATTTCCTCCCCAAACTACCGTTGATTTTATTTTTAGTACACCTAGAGCTGAAGCATACTTTTGCGAAAACATGCAAATCAAGGCTGAAATTATTGTCCAAAAAAATTCTTTTTGGTGTTTGGGTCTGTTTACATGCCGGTGTTATGCTGCTAAATTTATTTACGGATAAATAGATTACAGGGCACAAATCGCAGCAAAACTATTTTGTTTTTTCACCACAATTTTATGAAAAAAAAATGCTCATTTTTCTAAGGCTTGGAAATCGCTTCCCAGAGCTTAGAAAGACACTTTTTGTTGAAGAGTTACTCTCAAAAAGGCATAGAACCTTTCAAGGGCGAGTTTTATCCAAAATCAGCGATTTCTGGAAAGAAAGAAAACTCTTATATTTTTTCCTCAGGTCTCCGCACCTCGGAGGGAAGAGACCTTACTTACTAAGGCAGCGTGCCTATTTTCTCCGTAAATTACTGATTACTTACGAATTTGTGATCGTACTAAATTACCCTGCAAAAGAATACCGATGACGAGAAATTTTTATATGCTTCGAAACTTTTTTATGCCTCGAACTGTTTCTGCGGTAAAGGCACTTCGACCAAAGATGAAGTAATCAAAAATATTTACTATTTGTACTTTCAGAAAACTTTTCGCATCACCTTCGAAGATACTTGCATTCAGCAAATAAGGGATCTGTTCCTTCAAACTCTTTAATTTTTTCCAAATACCGCATTTTGTACTCGGAAGTTAAACTTTCAAAGTAAAACGCCATCATTTCAACGGGACTGGTTGTTCTTCACTTGCGTTACTAAGGCTCGTTGCTATGCTGAGAGTCACGTGTCTGCTACATCCTCATAGTGGATGGCCACGGTAAATTGTGTTAACCGGTCGTGGGCAGCAGTCAGGGTTAAGGAGGTCTATTTTGAATGTTTAAATTTGTTACTTAAGTTGATTTTAAAGTATATTTCCTGACAGGTAGGGAGGATGGGATGTCCAGTTTATTTTTATTCGGTCGGGGTTGCTAAATCAGAACGTCCGCATGAAACCTGTCAGAAGCTCAGCCGTCGGGTGCATCCTCCCCTGAAGATTGACACCCGGTGGCTAACCTTATATTATTTATGGTTGTCACATATTTAATTGAGTTCTATTGTGCTTGTAGTATCTGCGTTATTTATGTATTTTATTTCAGGTGACATTGACCCCTGCAGCAGAGCGCGAGGTCATGGCATTCTAGTTTTGCAATTTTATGTTTACTATGTTTTTGTATACAGTATATATGTATATATATGTATATATATATATCAAATGAGGGCCACATTGATGAAGAAATTAATCGGCGTACAAAACTTGCCTGGAGAGCTTTTGGAAGAAACAGCATAATTTTCAAGAGCAATATGCCATTATGTCTTAAAAGAAAAGTGTTTGATCAATGCATTCTTCCAGTGCTTACGTATGGTGCAGAGACGTGGACCTTAACTAAAAGAGACATACAAAGGCTGCAGACAACTCAAAGTAGCATGGAGAGGTGCATGCTTGGTGTAACCAGGAGAGATAAGAAGAGGAACTTGTGGATCAGAAAAATGACAAGAGTGGAAGACATCATGATCATAGTTAAATCCCTGAAATGACAATGGGCTGGACATACTGCCAGAAGAACAGACCATCGATGGACAGCCGAAATTTTAGATTGGATTCCAAGGGAGAGGAAAAGACCCAGAAAAAGACCACATGAGAGATGGGTGGATGAAATTCGAAAGTATGCGGGAGTGACATGGAGGAGACTGGCACAAGACAGACCGTTGTGGAGGAAACTTGGGGAGACCTTCGTCCAGTAGTGGATTGATAATGTAACGTATACTCTATATTCATTTTCCTTTTGATTTTTACTATCTCTGGTTATTTTATTTTACTATGTAAATTATCTTCTTACTGAACGAGATGTTATTTCACCCGCTGAATGAGATCTGGCAATGAGTGTAAGTCATGACGTGGTGGTAGCCAGTATAAATAGGCGCGTTCAGCGATACCTAAGGAGAGCGTTTGTTGTTGTATAGAGAGAGCTTTTTGTTGATGTGCGTAGAGTGAGCTGTTGCTGTACGAAGTGAGCTGCGGTTTATGTGTCAGAAAGCTGTTGTTGTATAAAGAGATCTTCGTTTATGTGAGAGCGAGAAGTTGACCAAATAAAAGATTGCTTTCGTAAGTACGTCTTTCTCAGTTCATAGTTTTTGTCAGATCTCTGTCTGGCTGTTAGGTTTATGTCATTAGTTGATTATTATTAACAACCAGCGTTAAGACTTTATTCATCTTAATTACTACTACAACATTACTAGCAGTTAAAAGCTTGTTCATTATTGTTACTACACTACTAGCAGGAAAGTTTATTCATGATTTAATTAACAAACAACAACCATTAGAAGAAGCATTATTAGTAGCTTGGAAGAAGCTGAATTCATTATAATATTAGTGAAAGCTATATTCACGATAATTAGCTTAGTAGCAGAAGTGTTTTATTCATTATAATAATGGTTGACAATGATGATGATGATATATATATATAGCTGGGAAAAGTAGAACATAATTCTAAACAGAACAATTAAAATCCACCAAAAGAATAAACAAGCAAAAAAAAAAAAAAAAAAAGCAGGAGAAAGGATTTTGCAGGAAAAAGAGACCGTCATTCATGGGTTTTTTAAGGACCAGCATGGACAGCGCTCTCTCTCTACTGCAAACAGACCTTGAAAACTGGGTTGCTACCACGATAAGCTTGCTGAGCGAAATTTTCAAACAGACGAGCTCAAATTTTAAGAAGCAATTAAAACGTTAAACCACCGAAAAAATATTTTTGCTATATAACCTAACTAGAAATTTATTTTTAAGAAAAAACTAATTTTTGTATATCAAGCTTGTCGTGCTGGGTCAGCCTCAGACGAACGAGATCTTCGTAACGACTTTTGACGGAAAAAATTGGAAAAGCTTAACATAGAGTTACAGTATTTACAACAAATATTTCAAAATATTTTCAAGCGAGCACAGTTAAAATGTAGCAGCCCAGAAGAGGCCAACAAAAGAAACGTGGCGAGGCCAAGAAACAATGCCAATAGGCGTAGACATAGATCTGAATGCAGGAAGCTGAAGAAAAACCAAGAGAGACTCTAAAAAAACTGCAGAAGAAAAACCAACACGAGCAAAAAAAAGCAAAACAAATCTTTTGACAAAAAAAACAAACAAAAAAAACAAAAAACAAACGAAAACAAATAGAAACTAAGAAAATAATAATAATTTCTAATGTGGTGAAAAGATGTTTTCGGAGTGGTTTAACGTTTTAATTGCTTCTTAAAATTTCAGCCTGTCTGTTTGAAAATTTCGCTCAGCAAGCTTATCGTAGCAAAAACCCAGTTTTCAAGGTCTGTTTGCAGTAGGGAGAGAGCGTTTCATTAACCCTTACCTAGTGAACTTACCCCTATTCTCTATAATAGCATTTTAAATCAAACTCCATGCAGGCCCTTGAAAAGCCATGTATGACGGTTTCATTTTCCTGCAAAATCCTTTCTCCTACTTTTTTTTTTTTTTTTTTTCGTGTTCATTCTTTTGGTGGATTTCAATTGTTCTATTTAGAATAATGCTCTACTTTTCTCAGCCGTTGCTCTTGAATAACCTTTTCCGCTGCTTTTGAGCGTTTAGATTTTCATGTTTTTTGCTGTTTTTGTGGGATTTTGTTGCTAGCAAGTATACATATAAATATATCCTACGGACCTTTTTCTCTCTCTGGGACACCTTTCTTTTTCTTTTTACTGTTCTACCTCTCGAACTCAGCAAAAACCGTGTTGCTGGGACAGCACTCAAGACTGCACTGGCAGTCATCAGTGCAAGCAATGGTCCAGCACTATGTTGCCGCTGCCCAACAGTCAACAAAATGTCCCGGCGGCCACCACATGGGCCAGCAGCTGGCCAACAGTTGGCACCCCACCAGTTATATGGAGGGCCATCAGTTATCCATCACAGGCAGTTGCTGCCACAAGCAGCCCTGCAAGAACGTGCCACAAATAATGGCTAGCCTAATGTGGTCCGCTAGTTTTCCGACAGTGGCAGCCGGCAATCACGTGACGTAACTGATGGCTTGCCGAATATTGTCCGCCATTTTCCCAGTAGTAGCCATAAAAAAAATAACCGGAGTTTCCGCCACTGAAGCCCCCATCCCCCCGGAATTCAGAGGCTATCGGTACACCATTTTTTGTTATTGTTAAAGGTTTAACGACAACTTTGAGCAACTCATTCGGGTGCTAGCAGTCGGCCATCCCTAATTTAGAGTCACTGGTTCCAGGGAAGGGAGAGAGCCAGTATTGTAAGACAAACACAGCTAATCCTCACCGGAATTCGAACCCGAACCCACTTGGACTAACAGTGACAAGCCAGCGCTTAGACCACTGCGGGGACGGTCCACTCCATTTCAGATGACATATCTTGAAAACACGTTTTTTTTTTTTTAAAGTTGCATTGTTCGGGAAAGCAAAGATGCAAAATTAAAAGGTGCCGCCCCGGTGGCGCAGTGGTCTAAGCGATGGCCTCTGATCATTCGTCCGTAAGGGGTCCGGGTTCGAATCCCGGTGAGGCATGGATGTTGTGTTTGTCTTACGGCACTGGCTCTCTCCCTTCCCTGGAACCAGTGACCCTAAATTAGGGACGGGCGACTGCTTATAGCCCATTGAGTTGCTCACGGTGGTCGTTAAACCTTCAATCAAAAAAAAAAAAAAAAAAAATTAAAAGCATTTAATATCCCTTGCTGGTTCGCCCTATCTTTTCCTGAAATGTTTCTTTCTTTTCTTTTATCAGTTGTGTTACATAACACCGAACATTACTGTAAAAATCATATTCATGTTCATAAAGAAAACTAGACGTATTGGCAAACTTCTAAAATACACAAATGAGTCATTACTAGGGCGCGGATTTTTATGACCTAAAAATGTCAAAAATATGCAGGCATATATGTCCCTGAAGTCGTTTAAATATGACCAATTAAACCAAAAATATGACCATAAATTTTATGAAATTATCACCCAATTTTTTAAACTCAGTGCTTCATCATCATCATCATCATTGTCAACCATTATCAATCCACTGCTGGACGAAGGTCTCCCCAAGTTTCCTCCACAACGGTCTGTCTTGTGCCAGTCTCCTCCATGTCACCCCTGCATACTTTCGAATTTCATCCACCCATCTCCCATGTGGTCTTCTTCTGGGTCCTTTCCTGTCCCTTGGAATCCAATCTAAAATTTCGGCTGTCCATCGATGATCTGTCCTTCTGGCAGTATGTCCAGCCCATTGCCATTTCAGGGATTTAACTCTGATCATGATGTCTTCCACTCTTGTCATTTTTCGGATCCACGAGTTCCTCTTCTTATCTCTCCTGGTTACACCAAGTATGCACCTCTCCATGCTGCTTTGAGTTGTCTGCAGCCTTTGTATGTCTCTTTTAGTTAAGGTCCACGTCTCTGCACCATACGTAAGCACTGGAAGGATGCATTGATCAAACACTTTTCTTTTAAGACATAATGGCATATTGCTCTTGAAAATTATGCTGTTTCTTCCAAAAGCTCTCCAGGCAAGTTTTGTACGCCGATTAATTTCTTCATCAATGTGACCCTCACTTGATATCTGCTGTCCAAGATAAACGTACGTGCCTGTTATCTCAAGCTTTTCTCCATCAATCGATAAATCTTCATTTCTTGTAAAAGCATTGAACATCACTTTTGTCTTCTGAAAGTTCATTTTTAATCCCACTTCTTTACTCTTGTCAGCAAGTTCCTGGATCATACTCTGCAGCTCTGATGGGGTAGTTGCAAAAATGACTATGTCATCAGCAAAACGAAGGTGGGTTAGATAATCTCCATTAATCTTTATCCCCTTGTTTTCCCAGCTCAGCGACTGAAAAACACCCTCCAATGTGGCATTAAAGAGCTTCGGAGATATGGTGTCACTTTGTCTCACTCGCTTTCCAATTTTTACGTGTGTTGTATTTTCAAACAGCCGAATCTTTGCACTTGCATTTTCATAGATGTTATTAATAATATTAATGTATGCATCTTCAATACCGCAGGTTTTCAGAGCCATTGTAACTGCTGATGGTTTCACCGAATCAAAGGCTTTTTCATAATCGATAAAAGCCATGCACAATGGAAGTTCATATTCCCTCGCTCTTTCAATTAGTTCTCTCAGTACGTGGATATGATCTATTGTGCTGTAGCCACTCCTGAATCCAGCTTGTTCTCTCGGTTGAGCCATGTCCAGTGTTACCTTCAAGCGGTGTGAAAGAACTTTAGTGAAGATTTTATAAACTACTGATAGGAGGCTGATAGGTCTGTAGTTTCCGAGATCCTCAATGTCACCTTTCTTATGTAGCAGGATCATTGTAGCGGTGTTCCAATCCTCAGGAATCTTTCCTTCATTAAGGCATCGAGTGAAAATTTGGGCGAGTACTGTTTCGATTTCTCCACTTGCTTCTAGTATGATGTCTACAGTAATTCCATCTTCTCCTGGAGCTTTTCCCCGCTTCATGTTCTTGATTGCATGTGCAACTTCTGCTGGAAGGACTGGAGGAACTCTGGTACTGGTACCTTTCATGATGTCTGGAGTGCATGTATCATCCCTTTCATATAATTTGGAGTAGAAATCTTTCACTCTTGTCAAAATTTCGCCTCTATTTCTTGTTACAGAACCGTCTTCTTTTCTCAGTGCCATAATCTGTTTTCTTCCCTTACTGAGATGTCCCTTTGCTATATTTAGGCTTTGGTTGTTTTCGATTGCTTTCCTCACTAGTTCACAGTTGAATTTTCTTACGTTTTCAGTGATACTTATTCTTACTGTCTTGCATAGCTCTATATATTCCACTTTGGAAGTCGCATCTTCTTTAGTTGTCCTCATCTCTCTTCTTTTTTGCATCAACATTTTCGTTTTTCCTGATAATTTGTTTACATGCAACTTGTTCTTAGACCCAGCTAATTTTGTTGCTGTTTCCATAAGAGCTTTGGTTACTTTTCTGTTAACTTCAGAGATGTCCACTTCTTCCGATGTTAGGCCTTCTATAGCAGAGAATCTGTTCTTCAGTTCCAACTTGAAGGTATTATGGTGTTTTTTAAGGTTGGTTATGTCAATACATTTTGTTTGTCTTATGAGCTTGCCACGTTCAAGTTTAGTGTTGAGGTGCATCTTACATCTCACCAATCTATGGTCACTACCTGTGTTGAACTTGTTTAGCACACTGCAGTCTTCTATGACGAATTTTTTGTTACACATAATAAAATCAATATCACTTGTCGTCCCATTTGGATGTCTCCATGTCCATTTCCTGTGTGGCTTTTTCTTGAAGAAGGAGTTCAAGATGAAAAACCCTTCTGCCTCTGCAAACTCAACGAGAGTATTTCCACGCTGTTTTCTGTTGCCGTGACCGAATTTACCTACTGAAGTTTCATTCTGTTGCCGTTGCCCTATTTTTGTATTGAAATCTCCCATAATTATTTTCAAGTGCTGCTTACCTTTATTATTTAGATGACAAATTTCCTCATAAAATTCTTCAATTTCTTCTTCAGGATGACTTGTGGTGGGTGCATAAGTTTGAATAATCTGAGCCTGGTATCTTTTCGAGAGTTGGATAACAAGTCGTGCAGCTCTGTCAGAGGAACTTTCAACTTCTACAACTTTATCCTTCAGTTTCTTGTTTATTATAAATCCAACACCACTAGTTCTGCCAGTATCTGTCCCACGATAGTAGAAGAGATGTCCACTTTTCAGTTCGATGAGATCTTCTCCTTTTCTCCTTACCTCACTTAGCCCCACGATGTCCCACTTGATCCTTTGTAGTTCCTCTTCCAATTCAAGAAGCCTTGAATCAGAAGATAGGGAGCGTCCATTATACGTAGCCAAGGTCAGCATCAGATGGCAGCCTAGTCCGGTCCTCCGGGGATTCTTAGCACCCTCTGCCTTCATGTCGCACTGGCCGCTGCCATGGCCAGGTACATTCCAGCTGCCGGAGACTGAGGGCCAAGATTTAAGTTGTGAAATCATTTTGGAGGGGTTTGGCCATAACTCACCACGCTGGCCAAGCGGGTTGGTGAGTGTGGGATAGAATTTCCTCTAATCCCGATGGTATAGTTATCCCGCTATTGGCGGTCGTCAGAGCCCCTTTAGTGGGAACAGGATGCACCACGAGAAGGCGGGGTTTACATTTGTCAAGGAGAGGCTGTGATGTTACGCATCACCTGACCTTACATCCCACTCAGTGCTTATGCACATATAAATTGTAGTTTTTAACTAAAAGGTTTATTCTTCATCACTTCTACATACTTAGAGCTTGATATCTTCTATTTAAATAAACAATTAGTACTGATGTTTAATTAATAAAATGTTCATT
Source organism: Macrothele yani (assembly GCA_039090855.1). NCBI lineage: Eukaryota > Metazoa > Arthropoda > Arachnida > Araneae > Macrothelidae > Macrothele > Macrothele yani. The sequence goes on along the minus strand of CM077005.1, from coordinate 95,781,182 downwards.
TGAAGAAATCAAATGAACATTTTGAGAGTAAAATAATGGCCATACCTGGATTGGTTTTCGTCGATCATAGAATTGCACTGGATGATTACGCGCATCTTCAGGTTATCAAACTCAAAACTCCTTCTATTGCTCGTCAGTATGTGTTTGTACCTAGGAAGCTCCACTCGACATCACAAGTGGTTACAGGGGCACATTTAAATAACGCCAACTCATCTGGAGAAAATTCAGCCTCAAAGTTATCAAATGTTGCTTCACTTCTATAAAGAATGTCACTTATTTTGCAAAGTGTTGAATAACCGGATTACATTGCAGCACTCTTTGCAGTTTGTCACAAACTTTTTCAGCTACCCTTTGCTTGCTTTAAATCACCCACAGTTTTTTTCACAATTTCTAGTTCATCGCTAAGTTTCATTCCTACAGTTTCAAGGCGAGTGATTGCACTAGATATTCCACTGGCTACATTTTATATATGCCGAGTTTCCAGCCAAGGTATCAGAAATGTAATCTTGCACAATTTTGGTGAAAAAAATCCCAACAGTCAAATTTTTTAACTGTCCTGTCTAAGGAATCATAATTTGTACAATACAAAGCTGCGTCCAGCCAGTCCCCCACCAGGTTAAGATGGACAGGTTGGGGAGGAAGTGATAAATTAGGAGCAATTCCTTTGAACTTCTGTACGCAAAGCGGAGCTGTTATGAACATATTTTTCCTATTTGGAATTAGCTTATCTGCAACAGGATAGTTACTTCGAATCTCTTCGGACACCCTGTAAACCAAGTGCAAGGCATGTGATATGGAACATTTTCGGATAAAGTAGTTTCCGTCGGGGTTCGGACATTTGGGCACCGGACTTTTGGGCACCGGACATTTGGGCACCCGGACACTTTGGCACATTCCCTTTTAAAGCAATGAAATTGCGCTGCGTTAAAAATTATAGTGTTCCTATATTTCTCCCTACTTGAGCAAGTGGTGTGCACAAAGTTTTTTTTCACTTATATCTCATAATCATTAAGAAATTGAGACATATTTACGATTTTTTGTCTGAAAGACGGGGCGGACATTTGGGCACCGGACTTTTGGGCACCCGGACATTTTGGCACCCGGACTTTTGGGCACAAATGTTTAAGGGGCCGTATAACAATTGCCGTTTCTTGGCCCAATATTAAGAGTTTGACCGAGAAAATGTTCGTCGTAAGTTACTTAGGCACTAAATATTTACGGGCACGTGCCTACTCAGCAAACTTGTCGGGATGGGGGTTCTGGAGGGTGGAGGTTATATCAAAAGTGTAAAATATGAAGAATTTTTCGTCCGATCGGGAGATTTTCAGAATTTACAAGCTACAACTCGACAGATTATCTGAGCGTATGTGCCTACTCTGGAAACCTGTCGGGGGGGGGGGGTACCACAAGTGTAAAATTTAAAGAATTTCTCGTCCGATCGGGAGATTTTCAGCATTTACAAACTGCAACTGAAGACATTATCTCAGGGCCTGAACCTACTGAGCAAACCTGTCGGGGGGGGGGGGGGGGGTAATACTAAAAGTGTAAAATATGAAAAATTTCTCGTCCGATCGGGAGATTTTCAGCAATCAATTACAAGCTACAACTCGACACCTCATCTGAGCGCTCGTGCCTACTCTGAAAACGTGGCGGGGGGCGGGGGGGAAGAAAAATCCTTACCACCTTCAAGGCTGTCAAACATTTAAAAAAAGGTTTCGTCTATTTTAGGGTTTTAAATTTATCAAAAATTTGGCTATATTAGCGGGGTGGGGCTTCCCCCGACAATGGACGCCCTTGGTGCTATGTAATCATGAATATGATGTAATCCATATTCATGATTATGAGCTATGTAATCCCGATCCAGGACGACGAAATTGTCAAGTTTTCGGATATTATGCTTGTCATACTTACACCCAAAAAAACATATTGTCATCTTCAAAATTTGTGCATTGTAATATTTCTTAAAATTCAATTATAATTGTCGTTTGTTTTACTGGAAACGTTTTCTCCATTCAATTCCCCTCACAGTGCCAAGAAACTGCAATTTTTGTACGGCCCCTAAAGATTTGTGCCAAAATGTCCGGGTACCCAAATGTCCGGGTGCCCAAATGTCCTAAACTCGTTTCAGTCCCTTTGCTTCCTAAGTCATGTATGGTGCGGCATCTGTTACAAACAAGAAGGTGTTTTCTCTTTGTACACCGTCTGGCCAGAGTAATTTCATTGAATCGTCAAAGAGCATAGCAATAGTGGAATTGTTTACTTTTTGAAGATTTTCGCACGTTAAAAGGAATAGTTCACCAGGCTTCTCACATTTCAGAGTGCCGATAATGACATTAGCTATGTATCTTTCATCTACATCACTTGTTTCATCTATTGAAACCCATATCTTATTGTTGGCAACATCAGATCTTCTTACCTAACACATCTTCATAGCAGGGAGAGATACAGTTTTTTCTAAGAGTTGATTCATTTGGAATCGAATGACTAATGTACTTCTCCAAAAAATCTCTGAGGCTACCACTACTTAATTTCCTTAAGAGAATATTTGAAGTAATCATCATTTTACAAAGGTCCTTACAATATTCTGACTGTGTGTTTGATGAACCTGCAGTTGAAGATGTCTCGAAAAGGAAACGCTGCCTGTTCTCAGCGGAGGAAAATCTTGCTAAACACCTATGATTCACGGTAGCACAGTGCTGTTGAACATCAAAACGCTTTTGGGCACATACTTCACATAATTTACAAAAGAAAATATCACCATCGCTACTGAAAATCCACTAACGAAACTCTTGAACAAAACGCCGTAATTTCACATTCAGCGAACACCCGCTTTTGGACATGTTGAGATTAAACTGAAGTTGAGATCGGAGTTTTACTTTTATCTTGGTAATATAGTAAACCAAAAATTAAAGAGAATTAAGCTCTGGTTTAAAGTACTCGTGAAGACACCACAGCGCTAGGCTAATTTCAGTGGTTGGCAAACTGCCAATAATAATCCAAACGAGACACTAAGTAAAAAAAAGTTACAGGAAAACTTTCCCACGGGAAAGTCAGGCCGTTCGAAATACTTCGGTTACGCGTTGTGGACTCCTTATGACGTCCTTTTGCACATTCTCATAGCCAACGATTGGCTAAAATATGACCAAATATACCGTTTATTACGAAATTAGTCAAAAGTATGACCTAACATTTTTAAAAGATCAAAATATGACTTTCTACGATAAAATATGACATGTCATAGAAATCCGCGCCCTAGTCACTACATTATGACCACCCCCAGCATAGAGAAATTAGCGCGTCTGGAGACCGAACGGTGGCGCAGGTGAAGTTCACAGAGCAGTATATATACTACCCGAAAACCGGCTTTCGGTTAGTAGAGTGTTGAGAGTCAGAATGGGAAAAGCTGGCGATTTTTCGGAATTTGATAAAGGACAAATTGTGATCGCACGGTGCCTCGGAACTACGATCTCGGAAACGGTGCGGCTTGTGGGTTGTTCACGTGTCGCTGTAGTGAGTTCGTATAAAAAGTGGTGCACAGATGCTCATTGATGTCAGAGGGAAGCTGAGACGGGCGCGCATTGTTCACAACGGCCGCAGGGCGACAGTGCGATAAATAACCCGCCGCAACAACAGTTGTGATCAGGGCAATGTGTCACAACACATGGGCCTGCATAGCATAAGACCTAGCTGGGTCCCCAGGCTCACTGCAGTCATTGCCAACAACGTATGAAATGGGTCTAAGATCATCGAGATTGTACCGTGGATGATTGGACGAAAATGGCCTGGTTTGATGAATCAAGATTCCTGGTGCGTCACGTAGACGGCCGAGTGCGGATACGGCAATTACCAACGGAGGTTATGGCACCTGAATGCACTGTTGGGCGGAAATAGGTCGCCGCCGGCGGCCGCAGCGTTGTTTTACTGTGGGCGATATTTTCTTGAGACACTTTAGGCCTCATTATTCCAATAGCACAATCCCTGACAGCTGTTTGGTATCTGAACATCGTTACTGACCAGATTCACCCATTCATGGCAACTGTGTTTTCTGCTGGTGATAACCGTTACCAACAGAATAATGCGCCCTGCCATACTGCCGAAATTGTCAAGGAGTGGTTCGAGGAACATGCTGGTGATTTTCTGTTAATACCCTGGACTCCAAATTCACCTGACATGAACCCAATCGAACATTTTTGGTTCGACTTGGAAAAGCGAATTCGTGCTAAATCACCACCACCCCGAAATGCACGGCAACTGGAGGAATTGCTTTTGACATTATGGTACCAGATACCCCAGGATACCTATCGCCACCTCATCGAATTGATGCCTCGCCGTATGGCCGCTGTTTTGCGTGCTAAAGGGGAGTCCTACAGCTTATTAGGTAGGTGATCATAATGTAATGGCTCATCGGTGTAGCTTTCCGTCCATTATTAGGTAGGCGATCGTAATGTAATGGCTCATCAGTGTAGCTTTCCGTCCATTATTAGGTAGGTGATTATAATGTAATGGCTCATCGGTGTAGCTTTCCGTCCATTATTAGGTAGGTGATTATAATGTAATGGCTCATCGGTGTAGCTTTCTGTCCATTATTAGGTAGGTGATTATAATGTAATGGCTCATCGGTGCAGCCTTCCGTCCATCATAATGTAATGGCTCATCGGTGTAGCCTTCCGTCCATCATAATGTAATGGCTCATCGGTGTAGCTTTCCGTCCATTATTAGGTAGGTAATCATAATGTAATGGCTCATCGGTGTAGCTTTCCGTCCATTATTAGGTAGGCGATCGTAATGTAATGGCTCATCAGTGTAGCTTTCCGTCCATTATTAGGTAGGTGATTATAATGTAATGGCTCATCGGTGTAGCTTTCCGTCCATTATTAGGTAGGTGATTATAATGTAATGGCTCATCGGTGTAGCTTTCTGTCCATTATTAGGTAGGTGATTATAATGTAATGGCTCATCGGTGCAGCCTTCCGTCCTTCATAATGTAATGGCTCATCGGTGTAGCTTTCCGTCCATTATTAGGTAGGTAATCATAATGTAATGGCTCATCGGTGTAGCTTTCCGTCCATTATTAGGTAGGTAATCATAATGTAATGGCTCATCGGTGTAGCTTTCCGTCCATTATTAGGTAGGTGATTATAATGTAATGGCTCATCGGTGTAGCTTTCCGTCCATTATTAGGTAGGTAATCATAATGTAATGGCTCATCGGTGTAGCTTTCCGTCCATTATTAGGTAGGTGATTATAATGTAATGGCTCATCGGTGTAGCTTTCTGTCCATTATTAGGTAGGTGATTATAATGAAATGGCTCATCGGTGCAGCCTTCCGTCCATCATAATGTAATGGCTCATCGGTGTAGCCTTCCGTCCATCATAATATAATGGCTCATCGGTGTAGCTTTCCGTCCATTATTAGGTAGGTAATCATAATGTAATGGCTCATCGGTGTAGCTTTCCGTCCATTATTAGGTAGGTAATCATAATGTAATGGCTCATCGGTGTAGCTTTCCGTCCATTATTAGGTAGGTGATTATAATGTAATGGCTCATCGGTGTAGCTTTCTGTCAATTATTAGGTAGGTGATTATAATGTAATGGCTCATCGGTGCAGCCTTCCGTCCATCATAATGTAATGGCTCATCGGTGTAGCCTTCCGTCCATCATAATGTAATGGCTCATCGGTGTAGCTTTCCGTCCATTATTAGGTAGGTAATCATAATGTAATGGCTCATCGGTGTAGCTTTCCGTCCATTATTAGGGAGGTGATTATAATGTAATGGCTCATCGGTGTAGCCCTCCGTCCAGCATAATGTAATGGCTCATCGGTGTAGCTTTCCGTCCATTATTAAGTAGGTAATCGTAATATAATGGCTCATCGGTGTTGCTTTCCGTCCATTATTAGGGAGGTGATCATAATGTAATGGCTCATCGGTGTAGCTTTCCGTCCATTATTAGGTAGGTGATTATAATGCAATGGCTCATCGGTGTAGCTTTCCGTCCATTATTAGGTAGGTGATCATAATGTAATGGCTCATCGGTGTAGCTTTCCGTCCATTATTATGTAGGTGATTAGAATACAATGGCTCATCGGTGTAGCCTTCCGTCCATCATAATGTAATGGCTCATCGGTGTAGCTTTCCGTCCATTATTAGGTAGGTGATCGTAATGTAATGGCTCATCGGTGTAGCTTTCCGTCCATTATTAGGTAGGTGATCATAATGTAATGGCTCATCGGTGTAGCTTTCCGTCCATTATTAGGTAGGTGATTATAATGTAATGGCTCATCGGTGTAGCCTTCCGTCCATCATAATATAATGGCTCATCGGTGTAGCTTTCCGTCCATCAAAATGTAATGGCTCATCGGTGTAGCTGTCCGTCCATTATTAGGTAGGTGATCGTAATGTAATGGCTCAACCGGTGTAGCTTTCCGTCCATTATTAGGTAGGCGATCGTAATGTAATGGCTCATCGGTGTAGCTTTCCGTCCGTTATTAGGTAGGCGATCGCAATGTAATGGCTCATCGGTGTAGCTTTCCGTCCATTATTAGGTAGGTGATCGTAAGGTAATGGCTCATCGGTGTAGCTTTCCGTCCATTATTAGGTAGGTGATTATAATGCAATGGCTCATCGGTGTAGCCTTCCGTCCATCATAATGTAATGGCTCATCGGTGTAGCTTTCCGTCCATTATTAGGTAGGCGATCGTAATGTAATGGCTCATCGGTGTAGCTTTCCGTCCATTATTAGGTAGGTGATTATAATGTAATGGCTCATCGGTGTAGCCTTCCGTCCATCATAATGTAATGGCTCATCGGTGTAGCTTTCCGTCCATTATTATGTAGGTAATCATAATGTAATGGCTCATCGGTGTAGCTTTCCGTCCATTATTAGGTAGGAAATCATAATGTAATGGCTCATCGGTGTAGCTTTCCGTCCATTATTAGGTAGGTAATCATAATGTAATGGCTCATCGGTGTAGCTTTCCGTCCATTATTAGGTAGGTTATTATAATGTAATGGCTCATCGGTGTAGCTTTCTGTCCATTATTAGGTAGGTTATTATAATGTAATGGCTCATCGGTGTAGCTTTCCGTCCATTATTAAGTAGGTAATCGTAACATAATGGCTTATCGGTGTAGCTTTCCGTCCATTATTAGGGAGGTGATCATAATGTAATGGCTCATCGGTGTAGCTTTCCGTCCATTATTAGATAGGTGATCATAATGTAATGGCTCATCGGTGTAGCTTTCCGTCCATTATTAGGTAGGTGATAATAATGTAATGGCTCATCGGTGTAGCTTTCCGTCCATTATTATGTAGGTGATTAGAATGCAATGGCTCATCGGTGTAGCCTTCCGTCCATCATAATGTAATGGCTCATCGGTGTAGCTTTCCGTCCATTATTAGGTAGGTGATCGTAATGTAATGGCTCATCGGTGTAGCTTTCCGTCCATTATTAGGTAGGTGATCATAATGTAATGGCTCATCGCTGTAGCTTTCCGTCCATTATTAGGTAGGTGATTATAATGTAATGGCTCATCGGTGTAGCCTTCCGTCCATCATAATATAATGGCTCATCGGTGTAGCTTTCCGTCCATCAAAATGTAATGCCTCATCGGTGTAGCTTTCCGTCCATTATTAGGTAGGTGATCTTAATATAATGGCTCATCGGTGTAGCTTTCCGTCCATTATTAGGTAGGTGATCGTAATATAATGGCTCATCGGGGTAGCTTTCCGTCCATTATTAGGTAGGTGATCGTAATATAATGGCTCATCGGTGCAGCTTTCCGTCCATTATTAGGTAGGTGATCGTAATATAATGGCTCATCGGTGTAGCTTTCCGTCCATTATTAGGTAGGCGATCGTAATGTAATGGCTCATCGGTGTAGCTTTCCGTCCATTATTAGGTAGGTGATCATAATGTAATGACTCATCGGTGTAGCTTTCCGTCCATTATTAGGTAGGTAATCATAATGTAATGGCTCATCGGTGTAGCTTTCCGTTCATTATTAGGTAGGCGATCGTAATGTAATGGCTCATCGGTGTAGCTTTCCGTCCATTATTAGGTAGGTGATCGTAATGTAATGGCTCATCGGTGTAGCTTTCCGTCCATTATTATGTAGGTGATTAGAATACAATGGCTCATCGGTGTAGCTTTCCGTCCATTATTAGGTAGGTGATCGTAATGTAATGGCTCATCGGTGTAGCTTTCCGTCCATTATTATGTAAGTGATTAGAATACAATGGCTCATCGGTGTAGCTTTCCGTCCATTATTAGGTAGGTGATCGTAATGTAATGGCTCATCGGTGTAGCTGTCTGTCCATTAAAGCAAACCATTTTAAAATATGAATTTCAGATTGCTCTTAAGGTTAATGCCTGTTTCCCGGACTATCTCTTAAATTTGATCCCGTCTAACAGATTTTCTAAACTGTAGAGCTTCCCAGCAAAAACAGTCTTGCTGAGCCAGTACTGCCAGCAATGGCCCAGCACTATGTTGCCGCTCGAACCGTCAATAAAATATCCGGGCGGCCAACAGAAGAGCCAGCAGTTCAGGCCAACAGCTGGCCAACAGTTGGCACCCCATCAGTTGTCATATGCTACAACAGGGCCATCAGTTGTTTATCACAGGCAGTAGCTGCCATAAGTGGCCCTTCAGCGGCCCTGCAAGCACGTGCTAGAAGTGATGGCTAGCCTAATGTGGTCCGCTAGCTTGCCGGTAGTGGCAGCGAGCAACCACATGACGTAACTGGTGGCTTGCCGAATCTTGTCCGCCAATTTCCCAGTAGTAGCCATAAAAAGAAAAAAAAATCAGGGATAACCGCAGTGTCCCAAAGCTACAACTTTTTTTCTTTTTCTACCCTTACGAAACTTGTGAATTACAGCTCTGCGCTAGGAAAATTTTCTTAACAGACCTGAAAAACGCCGGGCCGTTGGCGTGGGAGCCGAGCTCCCTATCGACCAGACTAATTTGCCACGCACGAGCGTGTGCTTGAAGCTGTCTGTTTCGTGCGGAATGTGCAATCGAATGGTTTCCTCTTTCATTTTACAATATTGCGAGGTATTTTTCATAAAAGTCAGTTTCATATAATTCATAAATTTATTTTTTCAACGTAACGATAGTTTTTTTTTTTTTTTTACCTTAAGGGAACTTCACTCATTTTCAAGGAGTGTGCATACTTAGAGTCGCTTTCCAAAGTTTTGTACTGTCCTTGTCCTGATGAAAGGAGATTGTTGAATTAATATATATTTACCCGGGTTCATGTCACATTCTGTTATATTTTTAACGTTGTATCTTTCATTTCCGTTGTTCGAAGCTACATTTGTTTTAAAGAGAAAAGATATTTTATTTTACTTCTCGTTATTTTTAGAAGCGAATTCCTCCAAGTCTTGTGTATTCAACCCATGGACGAGTACATTACATCCACACAGCGTTGATTTTTTCTTTCAAATAATAACAAATTTTGTACGGATATAATTCTTTTTTTTTTTTCAAAAACGTTTTTTAATGGTTTTCCAGGACATTTGTTTCAAGCGGTTTAAAATTGTTTCTTGTTATTCACCCACTCCATTCCATGAATTTTTATTCATGGGAATGGAGTGGATGTATTTCATGGCTTAATCTGATATCTTCGTCGACGTGGAATTTCATTAGGAAATTAATTCGCCTCTCTACATATGGATTTTTTTCTTAACATCCACTAAAATAACACGATGGCGATAGCGTCGTCTTCAACTAACTGGTACCATGCGTTGCTTCGGCGCATGCGCAGTCCCGTTGCTTCCACCTGCTGTTGGGGTTGCATTGGTTGCCAGCAACGGGCCACTAGTGGCACTTGCTTGGTGGCCCACAATTCACGGGGATGCTGCAGGGCCATCCATCAATGGCTCGCCAACTGATAGTGCTGCCACCAACGGACCGCTATCGGTCCGTAAGCGGCAGATTTCAGTCAGCAATAACCCAAAACTGCCAGCTGGTGGCCAGCAATTTCCCAGCACTTGTGTTTTTGCTGGGTTTCTTTAAAGAAAATTTAAGTTTCTAACTCACATAGTTAAGTATTTAATTTATAAAAAGGTGCTTTCACTAAGAAGGTCCCGAATTACGAGTTTTATGTTTCAAAGTGAAGCCCTTCTGTAGACCAGATAGTTTATCAGAAAATTTTATTGACGGATTGATTTTTAACTCCAGCCCAGCGACCAATTTCATTCGAAATTGGTAAGGGCATTACCAGTACTTCACCAAATTATTGAGCGGGGGGGGGGGGGGGGGGGAGTTAGGCAGGCGTGTAGAGATCACAAGTGAGAAGGGCACGAACGATTCTTCCATTGTCAGGAGCAAAATGAAAAAAAAAAAAACAAGGTCAAAAAGATAAACTTCGAGGTTAGACGTATATTTTAAAACTCAACAATTTGTCAACAGCAAATGAACAAGGAAACAGAAATATTCTTTAATATTCTTTTGTTGAATATTTCTTTTTAAATAAAATTCAGTCTGATTTTGTAATAATATGCAGAGATTTTATTTCCAAACGTTCATAAAGATATGAGAGATTAGCGCGGATACTCAAGCAAAGAACGAGAAACGTGAAAAAAAAAAAGATAAATAAAAGCGTTAGAGATTATGTGTTTCTGTATTTTTATTTACTTATTTCATTTTTGGTAATTGTTTCAGGACACTTACCACATATTACAAGAATATGGCAAGAAGCACAATACGGGACTGGCAATCAAGTTTCTTATCAAATGAGCAAGCTGAATATGGGAGAAAAGTTTTTACTTGTTTTGTTATTTATTGATTTTTTGGAAATAAATCGCTTCGGACTCATAAGGATTAGCTGGGTCCATCTAATAAAGAATAATAGATTTCTATAAACTTATAAAGGAAAGAAAGGCTTTTTTTACAGTTAGCACAGCATATGGACATATTCGGAAAAAAAAAAAAATTCTCTGAAGAAATATTTCGACTCACGCATTTCGAAAATGACATCCACACAAAAACAAAAAACTGATTTAATTAAACAGGACAAAAAATACGACGGGTGATCAAAAAGTATCGAGACTGCGTGTATAAATATTAAATAGATCTGCGGAGTAGGATGCCATTTGGTAGGCTATGACCTTGGAACCTACCACACATGCGCCTGCAGAGAGAACGCTGTGGCGCAGCTCCTTTTGTTCTGTGGTTAGTTGTTTGGAGTCTAGTTTGACCTGCGTATCACTGGCAAGCTTTCTTAAGTCTTAGCGAGCTGGGGTCTTCCACTGTGAAGAATGAACCTTTGTTTCTGGGTCATATCTATAAATCCATGTTTCGTCACCAGTAACAATATGTTTAATATGTCACTTCTGGCCAATTCCAACAAGTTAATGCCGGCAGACAGTCGAATTTTCTTTTGCTCATCTGAGAGGATTCTTGGAACAAATTTTGAGGACCCTTGCATCATCCCCAAATCTTCAATGAACATTGCTTGTACTGATCTAACGCTAAGGGCTAAGTCGTCCGTGTTCTCTGATAGTAATTCTGCGATTTTCCCTCACAGCCGAACGAACTTCTTGGACGTTTCTTTCATTCTTGCTTGTTGATGGCCTTAAACAGCAGTCGAAACTTTTACGGCCATTTTCGAAACGTTCGTACCAGTCGTACACTCATGTCGTACACTCAGTCCTTACTATGCATTCTCAGTAACCTGTCATAAGTTTCTTTGCAAGAATACCAAAGTTTCTGGCATAATTTGACGGAAATGTGTCGCTCAACTTTCTCAGACATCGTTAACGCTATGAGCCGATCAGATAAGACTCCAAACAACTAGCTACAGCAAAAAAGGCGCTTCACCGATAGCGTTCTCTAGGCAGGCGCATGTGCATTAGGTTCAAAGGTCACAGCCTGCCAAACAGCGTTATGCTCCACCTCTCTGTTTAACAGTTATGCACGCCTGGCTACTTTTTTTTTTTCATCACCTCTCACATTGGGTGGGCACTGCCCCAGTAAAATTATTAGTCGTGCAAGATTCACCTTGCCCCCCCCCATATTCGGCGCCCATGTACATTACGCTTTGCTAATAAGTCCTGAAAACACCAAGTTTCTACCCTAAACTGTTGTATCAATATTGCATTAGAAATTTTCTTGACAGATTTCATTCAGATTCTGTAGGATTTGGCAGAAGGTCCTAAATACAAATTTTGGATTTCATAACTCCAGCTGTTTGAGATCTGAAAAATTTATATTTTATTGATTTATCTTTAAATCCAACGTTCTTTTACTAATTTCGTTTAAATTCGACAGTTTATATTTAAGGGGATACCAATTTACGAACTGAAAGTTGTCATTTGTTTTTTTATTGGAGGTTTAACGACCACCGTGAGCAACTCAGTAGGCTATAAGCAGTCGCCCGTCCCTAATTTAGGGCTACTGGTTCCAGAGAAGGGAGAGAGCCAGTGCTGTAAGACAAACACAACATCCATGTCTCACGGGATTCGAACCCGGACCCATCGCGGACGAATGGTCAGTAGCCATCGCTTAGACCACTGCGCCACCAGTTCGGCTCTTGTCATTTTGTATCTCTCTAGGTATTGTATTTGAAAATCTTTTGACCGATTTCTTTTCCAAACGAACCCGATTTCTCCCTTTGTTTCAAAATTTGTAAAATAATTTTCTTATGCTAGTAAGTCCCAAATGCCAAATTTTGAGTTTGTACTTCAACCACTGCAAAGATATTGCATTTGAAAGATTCTTGACTGATTTCTATTTAAATCGAACATCCTGAACCGATTTCTTTCAAATTCAGCAGGATGCTTATCAGGGGCGGATTTTCGACTAGGCGCGCGCCTAGGGCCCCAGAGCTTAAGGGGCCCCGGAAAACGTATAAATGAATTGCCAATTTTCTTTTGGTTTTCATGGACCGAAACAAATCAATCCTTAAAGCGGCTACTCAGTACTATCAATTGATGTTTCACCTTCTGATATTACGTCATAGTAACAAATTTTTCCTTGCTTCGTTGATACTCCAAATTTTCGAGTTCTTATCGATGCAGTTGTTTTGAAAGGAACGGTTAAAATAATTTAGCCTTCCTTTCAGTGGTAGGTGAAGGAAAAATTCACGCTTCCCACACTTTTCATTGTTTAAGACGAATACTTAACATGTTCGCTGCCGCTGTGCTATTTCAACGGCAAACACGCAATGCCGGTAAGAAACTCGAGCAAATCTCCCGAGACGCCACAAGGTGTCACGCGGCACCACCTATTAGCTTCTATGCATTTGGATCAACCTAGCCGAGTTCGGATCTCATAGCTTTGCACGACTCCGCTATTCTAAAACACGATAAAATTTATCCATAACTAATATTTGTAATTATAACCTTTAATAACTCTAGGTATATAAACACGTCTGCAGCATATGTATTGCTTTGCAATGTACTGTATATGCTATACATGTGCATATCCTGTAGACGGTAACTAATAAATTGTAAAGTTCTTCAGTTGCAAAGGGATTGAAAAATTCGATTGGTTGAATACCTGTGATATTAATTTTCAGTCCTAGTACACTAGTGAAGAGAATTATTCTCGTGCGTCGGAAACATCTTCTCGATGTGTAGCTAAAATCTGTTGAGGTGGAGTATGAGAGAGTGCATCGCATTCTTCATTTTCACTTTCACTGCTGGTCGTACTACAGCTACTAAAAGAATACGTTTCTGCATATGATGACAAATTATCGAGGTCACCTATTTCCACGGCAGGATGCGCCCGCCGATGAACTTTTGGTTGAGAGGGACAGGAGATAGCCTGTCTGAATATATCCGTTGTTTCCGCAAAACTAAGCATTCAAGTAAATATGGGTTTCCTTGAAATCTCTTTAGGGTCCTCAATACACCGCCGTCTTATGTATGAACTCTAAGCCGCAAATGCTTTTTATTGCCACTCAAGCATTTATTTTTTGATAGTTCCCTCCACCGCAAAACCAGTGACGTTAAAGGAAAATAAACATTGCAGTGAAAACCGCAATCTGTGTAAGTCTATGGGGAGTCAACTTACTTTTGCTTTCCTAAACCATGTGGAATAAAATCCGCTATCCCAAAACCACGGTCATTTTTAAACAGTTGGGGACTCATTCTCAGTGCCAGTAACAAAACAGATACCTCTCTTCAAGAGCCGAAGGTTTTTAGAAGGTAAATTTGAAAGCACATGTACGACGCCACTCGGCGTCGCCGGCACTTGGGCTAAGTATTGTATGACGCCGTTCGACGTCACGCGGCAGTGAAAGTGTTTTAACTGGCCTGCTCTTATACACTCACGGACAATGAAATTTGCACACCTAGAAGAAAACATGCTACAACTGCGAAACTTCGTAAATAGTTAGAGTGCGTACTGGTATTCAAATGATCCACGTTTGGTGCGAGTGCACATGAATGCGCACCCTGTCGTGGCGCTGCAAGCACGAACCTGCAGCATTACAAATCGGCGTGTAGTCGATGCCCCATGAAAGGGAAAAGCATCGCCCGACGCAAGCAAGAGTACAGATTGACAAGAATGCCGGGTAGACGCCACAGACGTCGATTTACTTAACTTACGGACCTTGAGGGAGTCCGAATCATCGGGCTGAAAACCGTAGGGTGATCGGCGCGCCGTATACCCCGCACGGGGATCGTTCTGACCATACCGTCCTACTGTGTTGGGAGCAGTGGACACGTGACAGCTCTACCACACGGCGGAGCGGCTCCGGGCGGACCAGGAGAACCACCGGTAGATATAATCGACGGATCGTGTGCCAGGCACGAACGTAGCCCACGGGGACCCGGTCCACTATACAGGCAGATGTAGCGGCTCCTGTGTGCTCACGAACCATTTCCTGACACCTCGCGGAAACGAATCTGCGATCACAGTGCCCCTTACGTGTGCTGCCATTAACATCGCAACATCACCGGCTCCGTGTGCAGTGGTTCCAGGCCAGAGCGACGTGGAACGACACAGACTGGTGACGTGTGGTGTTTAGCGATGAGTGCCGCTTCGTTTTGAGGACAGATGATCATCGTGTCCATGTGTGGAGATCCCCGGGTCAACGGCATAATCCCGACCTCGCTATCCAGTACCGCACCTCCCCAACTGCAGGCATTATGGTCTGGGGAGCCATTGTCTACGATAGCCGATCAGCTCTAGTAGTGGTACGTGGATCATTGATGGGCCAGCGGTATGTGGATGAGATCTTACGGCTCCATGTGCTCCCATTCCTTGCCGGGATTCCAGGTGCGCTCTACCAGCAGAATAATGCCCGCCCGCATACGACTCGGGTTGCCCAAGACTGCTTACGTCATGTCCAGACACTTGCATGGCCTGTCCGCTCCCCGGACGCGTATTTCACAAGTGAATGTACGGAATTGCGATCAAGGCCATTTCCGCCACGCGATTGGTTCAGAGCTACTTTGGAGATTGCGAGTAGGCGGGGCCCATGAGGAGAGTCATGTGACAGGAACACTGTCTTTTATCGGGAGAAGTCCTGCTTGCTAAGAAATTCACTGTGAGGTTACTTAACATATGTGACAAATGATCATATTGAATTATGTCGTGGAAAGCTTTATCGTGGGAAGTTCTGCTTCCTAAGAAATTGACTGTGAGGTTACTTAACATATGTGACAAACGATCATATTGAATAATACGGTAAAGCAGTAAAGTAATTTTGTGCACGATATCATAAGGAATATCTACAGTTTCTCAGATGAATACAAGTCGAAATCTATCTTAATATTAAAATTGAGGACGACTTCAATAATAGCTAGTTGAATCCGTATCGGCCAATAGATTGCAGCACGTCAACCTAGTACCCATCAGATTCGTGCTGTTTAATGCGTATATAAGGATACTAAAAAGTACCCTTTTAGGGTCCTTTCTATTACCCTTAAAAGGACCTTTAACAATGAAAAGTATGTCTCCACATCGCAATATTTATTCTGACGATCAAGTTTTTTTCTTCATAAATATGAAGAGGTCTAGCTAGAAAAAAATCAAATAGAGTGATTTTGCATTAGCAAAGAACTACCCAATGACACGAAGTAAGACCTCAAAACAGTGTTCTGTTGAAATAAGACAGTTCCCTTGGAATAAATACACCAGAATGTTGTTTGCCATATATTGTGTCTGATAAAATAGTAAGTGCTCTGTCATATATATATATTTTTCTAATATTTAGGAAATTCCTCATATTTTCCCCCTCCAAACTTCATCAAAAATGTCTTCAATTCCACACTTCAACCCCCCTTCTCCCCGAAAAAACAAACAAACAATCGTTAAACAACTCATGGGTTCTCCATATAAAACACATCAGTACTATTCCTGAGCTAAAGGAGGAGTGAGAGCTGACGTGCTGACATCTCTCGGCCCTGTGAGAATTATTTAGAGTCAAGGTACTTCGGAAGATAAGTCAAGTCCATGAAGTCATGTTGATATAAAAACTCAAAAGTTCCCCTACCAACAAAGCACACTCTCTATTTACCTCCTGTCGCATTCCGACGGTACGGGTAGAACAACTGAACGTAACTATTGGCGCAATGAAAAAACCCGAACATTAAAATGGCTTATGGCGAGTGCAGCAAAGTCGACATGTCTCCGTCACATGACTCTCCTCATAGGCCCCGCCTACTCGCAATCTCCAAAGTAGCTCTGAGCCAATCGCGTGGCGGAAATGGCCTTAATCGCAGTTTGTTTTTTCAGATGTAGAGGATTTTAGGAAGGGAGTGTCTAACCCCAGGTCTTAAACAACCCTTAGAAATAGCAAGCTACCAGATTTGGGCCAGAGTGCGTGATAGGAAAGTCACACGGAAGAGAGGTAGAAAGGGGGAGGAAGACGCCCTTATTTATTAGCGATGGGCCAGTACCCGGAGCCCGACGGCTTAACGTGCCTATCCGACGCGCGGCGGGTATTTAGTGGGTCAAACGTTCGTACCTGCCCAGGATCGAACCTGAGGTTATCTCCATGACAGTCACGAACGCTGACCATTAGGCCGCCCGCGGCCCGTTAATCGCAGTTCCCTACATTCACTTGTAAAATACGCTCCCCGGATATGTCCCCTATCGAGCATGCGTGGGACTAGTTGAAACGCCAGCTGCTGCCGTGATGCACTATCCGAGATTTGGAGCACACCGCCCAACACGTGTGGGTCAGTCTGCCGCAGAACAACATCAAGCGTCTGTTCGCCACCATGCCGAACCGTATGCAGCATGTATGCGACGCGGTATTGAAGATGACTGGACTGCGTGTCACAGATCCCTCTGTAATTGTTCTGCCGCTCTGTTTTTGCCATGACGTGTATCATTCATCTGTATCATTACTTCCATAAAATTTCGGTTCAATCCGATGCTTCTTTCTTGGTACGCAAATTTCATTGTCTGTGAGCGTATAAATAACTGTCATGCTACTTCTTTCAGCCAAAGGAAAACATCTGTGTGTTGGAACCTTTCCCCCTGAGTTACGTTGAGGAGTGCTTGTAGATAGGGTCCTGATGATCGGAGGTGTTTGTTGTTGTTTTATTTTTTGCCTTTGGGGTAATGTAATCAAGTTCTTTCTCAACCCTAATCCCCCCAAACCAGCCTAAACCAAAAGAGTTAATAATTAGGCTGAAAAAAAAAAAAGAAATTCGAGAACATCACACTATCTTTTATTTTTTATTTAACAGTGTTAAAAGAAATTTCAGTTGTCTCTCCTGGTTTCATACTGATAATTATTAAGTATTCTCACCTTTCCTATTCCTTAAATCGACACAAAACTAACTTTTGGAAAAGTAATAAAAAAGTTTAAATATTATTCTTTCTTGAAAAGCTGTGGTTCCTACTTTTCCATTTTCAAACGAAAACTTCTACTTTTAATTTTTATGCCTCCCTTTCTGATAACTGCAGTGCAGGTATAAAAAAATCATGCATATTTTTGACAGAATAAAAAAAGATGCAAATCTTCTGTGACGTATACTACAGAGGTGAAAACGCGTCAAGACGACAAATCTGGAGCGAGACATTCTGTCCGTGTAGCTCAGTTGGGAGAGCGACTTATTCCGGAGTGAGGGAGACACGGATTCGATGCCCGTCGCTGACAAACTTGTGTGTTTTCAGACTTCTCAATTTTCCGATGAAAATAAAAAGGAAAATGCTTTCAAGAAACACATTCTTCCTTTCCTGTACTGACTGATTGAATTCTTACTGTCCAAGTTTCTTGGTCCATGGCATTCGTCTATGCCATGGACGGCTTAATCTCTTCGATTCAGAGACTTGTTCGCCACCGAAAAACTCCTTCACGAAAAGTCATTACCCTTTTCAAGTGCGCAAATGTGTGCGCAAATTGCATTTTACTCAAATTTTCCGCTGTGGAGAACATTTCCGGTTGCCAGTGTTTTATAGTATTTCTTTTTGCTTTATACGCATTGTATTAATTTTTAGTGCCCATAGAGTTCAATTTGGCAAGTAACTTGCAACTGAAAAAGTTCTAAAGTAATCAGTTTTACCTTACGTATCATACTCAAAAAGAACTTTTGCTGTAACTGAAATGGTAGCGTAAACTAAAATTTGCTAAATTTCCACTTTGAGAACTCCTAGCAGGAAATTTATGAACTAGTTGTGAAATTTAAAATGGTCGAAATTTACTGAATACTTATGTCCTATCATTCACAAAAATAATTTTTGAAAAATCTGTGAAAACCAAATTCTTCGGACTTGGCGCCTCTAACAGGAAAGTCATGAACTTATTGGAAAATTTAAATATTTGATAAGAAACAGTTAAGCCTAATCTGAGAGGCACAAATATAATTTTTTTCCTCTATGTTGAATAGTTTCTTCACAATAGAATTTTGACAGCCTTTAGAGGTAAATTCATGAAGTATATGGGATATTTAAAGTGCCAAATTTAATATCATTTGATTTTTTTATTAACTGCAAAAATTATTTTTGAAAAGTCTAAAAACAAAACGTTCGATGTGCACGGACCTACAAAGTGATTGCACTAGCAGTGTTTCTTACAAAACGTTCTAATAATTATTAAGGAAGATAGAATAGCATTTAAAACGCGTAAAAACCTTCTTTTTGACTTCATTTTTTCTTTTTTGTTATTCTGACGGATGAAAATTTCTGAGGCGATAAGAAGGGGAAGGGGCCTCCTGAATCTTTTGGCGCCTAGGGCCCCAAAAAATCTAAAGTCGCCTCTGATGCTTATAACAGGTTCTGAATTCCTGATTTGTCATTCAGAGGAGTAGGACTGAGTGGACGAAGTGGCTTCCCTGGGCCAAACTCGAAAGAGGGCGCAAAAGCCACAACTTGCAGTCTGATTAAAATTGGATTTGTCACTTTTACACTAGTTTTTCGTACACTTAAAATTCAAATTTCTTCCTCAAAATGTTAAAAAGATTCTAGTTGTCCACATTCAGGAATGAAGGAGAAGTTATATGGTCCGTCGAACTAAAGAACTACGGCCTTCGTCGACAACAATGGGTTCCGCGGTTTTTCTTCAGTTGGATGGAGCGATGGACTACTACACGCAGCTTGAAAGATAAGGATGTTATTCACATTGTCGACGATTCTCTGGGGGCTATTCGATCATTTCGGAGGCTGCCAGAAACTTCCGGGGGACGGGGGGGGGGGAGGACGCAGCATTTTTCCAAAGTGGGGGTAACCTCCCCCTAAATTTACGGGGAAAAATAGTCAGGTGCCGTAACAATTAAGAAGGAGATTGACTTTAGAAAATGTATTCTTATCCGGCTACTAGTAATGTTACAGTACAAGAAAGTTAAATGATTAGAAGAAGCAGTAGTTGAAATTCCTTTCTGGTTAGATTTCTAAATTTATTTAACAGAACTAGTTCCGAATAATTATATTATTTATCGTTCGTATGTTATAATTATGTGGTACATGGTTAAGAAGTATAATATGTAGATCAGGTATCGTAATTTTTTGTTTCAAGCTTCGACGTAATAATTTTTCGCTCTGTCAGCCGGCGGGGGGGGGAGTGTAATGCCCATCGTCCCTCCCCGTGGGTGAGCCACTGCTACTAGCTAAATTCGGTTCATTTGATGTGTCATCATCGACGGTCTCCAAGCACTAGCAAAAAAGCTACACAGCCACAGTTTGCTTGTGCCTCCCTCATAGAGATAATATTGGGGTATAACGTTTATTTTGTTTTGTCGAGAAACGTATTGAACTGTGCCCAATATTATTACTAATACAGGGTGTCCGAATAATAACTGTGCACTGAATGTACGAATTGCAGTAACGTAATAACAAATAACATGTCTCCTGTTCTTTGTTATTACATTGAATTACAGTAATGTAATAATACAATTTTCCTGTCTCTCCACCCCGAGGCACGCGCAGTTGTCATTCCGAGCGAAGGTCATTCCCGAGAGCTTGGTCGAGGGAGGCGGACGTGTCGATTGATCACACGTCTCGGCACAAGGACAGTGGTGTTGACTGTTGAACAGAGAGAGAGTGTTTTTGGTGAGACATGACAAGTACACGGGCGAAGTGCAGAACCAGTTCGCTAGGAAATTTCCTGATGCAGACATCCCCCACCGTAACATGGTAAATCAGCTCATAGCGAAGTAAGTGGCAGTGTTCTGGATGCCCCCCACCCAGGTAGGCCATCCACGACATACGAGACCGTACAGGATATCGGCCATCCACGACATAAGAGACCGTACAGGATATCGGCCATCCACGACATAAGAGACCGTACAGAATATCGGCCATCCACGACATACGAGACCGTACAGGATATCGGCCATCCACGACATACGAGACCGTACAGGATATCGGCCATCCACGACATACGAGATCGTACAGGATATCGGCCATCCACGACATACGAGACCGTACAGGATATCGGCCATCCACGACATATGAGACCGTACAGGATATCGGCCATCCACGACATACGAGATCGTACAGGATATCGGCCATCCACGACATACGAGACCGTACAGAATATCGGCCATCCACGACATACGAGACCGTACAGGATATCGGCCATCCACGACATACGAGACCGTACAGAATATCGGCCATCCACGACATACGAGACCGTACAGGATATCGGCCATCCACGACATATGAGACCGTACAGGATATCGGCCATCCACGACATACGAGACCATACAGGATATCGGCCATCCACGACATACGAGACCGTACAGGATATCGGCCATCCACGACATAAGAGACCGTACAGGATATCGGCCATCCACGACATAAGAGACCGTACAGAATATCGGCCATCCACGACATACGAGACCGTACAGGATATCGGCCATCCACGACATACGAGACCGTACAGGATATCGGCCATCCACGACATACGAGACCGTACAGGATATCGGCCATCCACGACATACGAGATCGTACAGGATATCCAGGACAGGATACAGAAGAGTCCACACAAGTCCTTGACGAGGCTGTCACAACAAGCTAATGCGCCAAAGTGTACAGTCCACGATATTCTGAAAAGGAAGTTGCGTTTCCACCCGTACAAAGTGTCTGTCGTGCACCAGCTGAAAGAAATAGACCACGAGGCCCGTGTTCGGTACTGCAGGTGGTTCCAAGACTTCCTCTCTGAAGAAAGTAAGGACGTTCTGGACGTGACTTTCTTTACACATGAAGCATTGTTCCACCTGTCCGGTTACATCAACAGCCAACACACTCGGCTGTGGGGAACTGAAATTTCCCACGAATTTAAGGAATACCTCTCCACAACCAGAAGGTCGGTGTTTGTTGGTATGTCATCGCTCTTACATGCATTATTGGGCCCATTTTCTTCAGTGAAAATATTAGCTCAGAACGGTACTATGCCCAGATTATTCAACCATTCATATCTGAACGGGAAATCAACAAAGGATGGTTCCAGCCAGATAGTGCAACTGCTCACACCGCTCGTATCAGTACAGCATCTGGTGGAATTCTTCTGAAATCGCGTCATCTCCCGGGGACTGTGACCTGCCCGGTCACCGGATCTGACACCGCCTGAATTTTCCCTGTGGGGAGCACTTAAGGGGAAGATGTGCACAGGTAATCCGCATACAATTCGTGCGCTACAGGCCGCAATAACCACCCACATCCAACAAATCACACCACATAACCTGAGAAAGATCTTCACCGACATGCAGAAGCGTGTGCAGACATGTCTGGATGTCTGTGGGTCTCATTTCCAACAACTCCTGCCGGAACCAGTTCGACATGGTAAGTGTTACTTTCAGTACACAATTATTTTTCGGACAGCTGTATAATGTCATAATTATATTAGTAATTTAGTAGTTATATATGTATAGAACTATTAAATTAGTAATATGTTCATATTATAAGATAGAATAGCAGATGGGGTCATGGGGACACAATACTTTATAGTCTGTTCCGGGCAAAGAAATTACTAGTTACGCTCAGGGGTACAGTTCGGAAAAAAGAAGATGCCTAGCGCACCGAAGAAGACCTCTGGTCCAGGCATTATCTAATCTAGCAAGTATGCGGAGAGGGGAAAGGGGGAGCACGAATTTTTTTTTTTTTTTTTTGATTGAAGGTTTAACGACCACCGAGAGCAACTCAATGGCAATGGTGTATACTACTTAAAGGGATCTACAGAATCGGAGATGGACCATCTTTTCTTAAATCAGTTTTTTTATGAAATTTTCTGTGAATACATTTATTTTCATGTATGTAAATGTCCACTCAACTCTAGGATGGTGAAATTTAGGGCTGCTATCTCAATGCAAAGCAAACGGATATCTCTCCAAGTTCGAAGAATTTCACCAGAGAGTAGCGGGAAATCTCAGCGCAGCGAAGATTCTTCGGAGCACCCTCAGATGTCAAAATTTAGCCTGGGAAACGAGAAACGAGGTTATTGCACATGCTCTACTCCGTAAAAGACACGGGAAAGCGAAGAGCTAGACCATTTCCAGATCGGGTGACGGACGACGGGTGTTTGAAAATTCGCGAGTTAAAGGCCACACCGCACAACTTCATCACCCTTATATTTTTGTTGTTTTTTCATCGTTTCAAGATTCCCCGGAGCACCCTCAGATGCCAAAGTTTAGCCTACGAAACTAGAAACGAGGTTATTGCACATGCTCGACTCCGTAAAAGACACGGGAAAGCGAAGAGGTAGACCAGATCGGGTGATGGTCTACGGACGACGAGTGTTTGAAAATTCGCGAGTTAAAGGCCACACCGCACAACTTCATCACCCTTATATTTTTGTTGTTTTTTCATCGTTTCAAGATTCCCCGGAGCACCCTCAGATGCCAAAGTTTAGCCTACGAAACTAGAAACGAGGTTATTGCACATGCTCGACTCCGTTAAAGACACGGGAAAGCGAAGAGGTAGACCAGATCGGGTGATGGTCTACGGACGATGGGTGTTTGAAAATTCGCGAGTTAAAGGCCACACCGCACAACTTCATCACCCTTATATTTTTGTTGTTTTTTCATCGTTTCAAGATTCCCCGGAGCACCCTCAGATGCCAAAGTTTAGCCTACGAAACTAGAAACGAGGTTATTGCACATGCTCGACTCCGTAAAAGACACGGGAAAGCGAAGAGGTAGACCAGATCGGGTGATGGTCTACGGACGACGGGTGTTTGAAAATTCGCGAGTTAAAGGCCACACCGCACAACTTTATCATCCTTATATTTTTGTTGTTTTTTCATCGTTTCAAGATTCCCCGGAGCACCCTCAGATGCCAAAGTTTAGCCTACGAAACTAGAAACGAGGTTATTGCACATGCTCGACTCCGTAAAAGACACGGGAAAGCGAAGAGGTAGACCAGATCGGGTGATGGTCTACGGACGACGGGTGTTTGAAAATTCGCGAGTTAAAGGCCACACCGCACAACTTCATCACCCTTATATTTTTGTTGTTTTTTCATCGTTTCAAGATTCCCCGGAGCACCCTCAGATGCCAAAGTTTAGCCTACGAAACTAGAAACGAGGTTATTGCACATGCTCGACTCCGTTAAAGACACGGGAAAGCGAAGAGGTAGACCAGATCGGGTGATGGTCTACGGACGATGGGTGTTTGAAAATTCGCGAGTTAAAGGCCACACCGCACAACTTCATCACCCTTATATTTTTGTTGTTTTTTCATCGTTTCAAGATTCCCCGGAGCACCCTCAGATGCCAAAGTTTAGCCTACGAAACTAGAAACGAGGTTATTGCACATGCTCGACTCCATTAAAGACACGGGAAAGCGAAGAGGTAGACCAGATCGGGTGATGGTCTACGGACGATGGGTGTTTGAAAATTCGCGAGTTAAAGGCCACACCGCACAACTTCATCACCCTTATATTTTTGTTGTTTTTTCATCGTTTCAAGATTCCCCGGAGCACCCTCAGATGCCAAAGTTTAGCCTACGAAACTAGAAACGAGGTTATTGCACATGCTCGACTCCGTAAAAGACACGGGAAAGCGAAGAGGTAGACCAGATCGGGTGATGGTCTACGGACGACGGGTGTTTGAAAATTCGCGAGTTAAAGGCCACACCGCACAACTTCATCACCCTTATATTTTTGTTGCTTTTTCATCGTTTCATGATTCCCCGGAGCACCCTCAGATGCCAAAGTTTAGCCTACGAAACTAGAAAAGAGGTTATTGCACATGCTCGACTCCGTAAAAGACACGGGAGAGCGAAGAGGTAGACCAGATCGGGTGATGGTCTACGGACGACGGGTGTTTGAAAATTCGCGAGTTGAAGGCCACACCGCACAACTTCATCACCCTTATATTTTTGTTGTTTTTTCATCGTTTCAAGATTCCCCGGAGCACCCTCAGATGCCAAAGTTTAGCCTACGAAACTAGAAACGAGGTTATTGCACATGCTCGACTCCGTTAAAGACACGGGAAAGCGAAGAGGTAGACCAGATCGGGTGATGGTCTACGGACGATGGGTGTTTGAAAATTCGCGAGTTAAAGGCCACACCGCACAACTTCATCACCCTTATATTTTTGTTGTTTTTTCATCGTTTCAAGATTCCCCGGAGCACATTCAGATGCCAAAGTTTAGCCTACGAAACTAGAAACGAGGTTATTGCACATGCTCGACTCCGTTAAAGACACGGGAAAGCGAAGAGGTAGACCAGATCGGGTGATGGTCTACGGACGATGGGTGTTTGAAAATTCGCGAGTTAAAGGCCACACCGCACAACTTCATCACCCTTATATTTTTGTTGTTTTTTCATCGTTTCAAGATTCCCCGGAGCACATTCAGATGCCAAAGTTTAGCCTACGAAACTAGAAACGAGGTTATTGCACATGCTCGACTCCGTTAAAGACACGGGAAAGCGAAGAGGTAGACCAGATCGGGTGATGGTCTACGGACGATGGGTGTTTGAAAATTCGCGAGTTAAAGGCCACACCGCACAACTTCATCACCCTTATATTTTTGTTGTTTTTTCATCGTTTCAAGATTCCCCGGAGCACCCTCAGATGCCAAAGTTTAGCCTACGAAACTAGAAACGAGGTTATTGCACATGCTCGACTCCGTTAAAGACACGGGAAAGCGAAGAGGTAGACCAGATCGGGTGATGGTCTACGGACGATGGGTGTTTGAAAATTCGCGAGTTAAAGACCACACCGCACAACTTCATCACCCTTATATTTTTGTTGTTTTTTCATAGTTTCATGATTCCCCGGAGCACCCTCAGATGCCAAAGTTTAGCCTACGAAACTAGAAACGAGGTTATTGCACATGCTCGACTCCGTAAAAGACACGGGAAAGCGAAGAGGTAGACTAGATCGGGTGATGGTCTACGGACGACGGGTGTTTGAAAATTCACGTGTTAAAGGCCACACCGCACAACTTCATAACCCTTATATTTTTTGTTGTTTTTTCATCGTTTCAGTTAAGTTGAAAGTTTGCTCAATTGTGCATGTATTTTTATCTTAAGCGTGATGGAATCGCACAAATGTATTATAGATGGCTGACTGACTATTCTGACGATTGCCACTTAGGAAGGGGCAATCGTCACAACTTTGCGGTGTCACTTTATCCCCCGTCTGGAAATAGAAAAGAATGCGGGGGCCAAGATGTCCCCCAAGGAAGACCAGAATGAGAAAATGAGAATCAACTTTTCCGTCTGACACTCATGGATGCCATTTAAAATGTTCCCCTTGCCAGCAGAAGGCAGCGAAGTCCACAGGCGAGGCCACACAAGACCGCGTGGACGCATAATAGAGTATCGAGAGATTTGTTACTCAATTCTCGCGCAAGCTTGCTTTAAACCTTGCGAATGTTTTGAATTTCTTTATGTATTTTAGTTTAAGTAGTTTTAACTTTTGGAAGAGTGTTTGATATTTCACACAGTGTTGGACTACCGGCCCTGGAAGCTGATTTTGTGAGCCCCACTTTGGGAAAAAATTATGAAGATTCACCCATGTCAAAAAAAAATAAATAAAAAAAAGCTATGTCAGCATCACCGTTTAGATGTCTTTTCAACAAAAGTCCGCGAATACAGTCGTTTGTGATCACTGCAGTTTTTCAGGCAATAATTAAGATTTTACAAATTGTCCTTGATTGTAGATCGCTAGTAAAATTCAGTTAAGAGCAAAACGACTTCTGCCGCTGAGAAACAACAGACAAAGTGCGTTCTCTGAGACTAACTGTCAAAGACTTTTTCCATATTTATGAATTTTATTACGATAGCTGAATTCAGAATTCGTAACTGTTTCTTCGCTTTTAGTGAGAATGGAAATCCAGATGTGCCAAAAATTAATTGCTTTTTCAAGAATTACCTATCATTAATAAAATTATTATGAAACATCTGGAAAAATTGAAAATGTTCATAATTGCAAGAATTTTAGTGAAAATTTATAAAGTGAGAGAAGTGAAAGATGAAAAAATTAATTTTTATTTAACTACTTTTAAATGGAATAAGTATTTTCTGCTGTAACCGAAATAGTTTTCAGTGCAGCACGTAGTCGGGGAGCAAGTGGTTTTCCGTGGGCTTTCTGTGGTACAGCATTGCAGTTTGATTTTCCAAAAAGCTATGTATACATGAAAAGTAATTCACATGTTGCTACTTCTGGAAATGCGACAGGGGGAAGGGGGAAGGGGGGGGGGCATATGAACAGAGAGGACACCGACACAGCCCACAAAACATGCTGTTTCGTCCTTATTTATTGTCATGTAGTGACTATTTATACATTAAATTGAAGGTAATTACGCATTCTACAACATACAGTTAAGTAATGTTTGAAAACACACGGGCATGAAGCTGTTAGCAGCAAAATAGTGAAAACCCCTGTGCACAAAAACTTGTATGTTTAAATGTTAAACCAAGTATAGCCTTCATAACATTTATTTTCACACAAAATTTAAAGTAGTGCCATGATTAATGAAAGTTGAAACAAATTGTATTATTATTATTAATCAAAATAGTTGGAGGAGAATAGTTGGAGGAGCAGGCGGCATTAAAATCTTTTGGGGAAAAAACCTATTTCCGCAAATCTCCCATCCATAATCCTGTGCAGGTGGAATTTCCGGATTTGGTACAATATCGTTTCGCAACACCATGGGTTGATAAAGTGCCCGCATAATTGCAAATTGAAGCGCAGATTGGGTTGGTGGAATTTTTTCTGATTCTGCAATCTTCTTTTGAAATATATCCTAACGGACATATAGTTTTCACATGAAGCGTTCTAATACATCCATTACCGTATCAGACTGAATTATCTCTAAACTTAGGTAGGTAAATGTTTGTACAATATCTGAATTACAATGCTGAATAGTCTTCAAACACGCGAGTTTGCCTTTTCCGACAAAACAACTAGTTTTGTCACAGCCAGTGAAGGCATGAAAAATAGGCAAAGTAATCACCCTGTCTGGTCCTAGAACATCATGTACATATTAACTTTAGAGGACCGAGTATTTTCTTTTGACTAAAACCAACAATACACGCAGAGTCTCGACATAGCATGAGATACCGCCGAAATGCCGACCCGGTGGCGCAGTGGTCTAAGCTATGGCTTCTGGTCGTTCGTCCGAAAGGGATCCGGGTTCGAATCCCGGTGAGGCATAGATGTGTTTGTCTTACGATACAGGCTCCTCTCTTCCCTGGAAAAAGTGACCCTAAATTAGGGACGGCCGACTACTTGTAGACTAATGAGTTGCACACACCATCTGTATCTGGAGAATGCACGTGAATCGTTGCTGCTCCTCTATTGGTTGTATCAACAGCATGAAGTACAGTGGAAGATTCAGCGGGGAGCGACTGCAACCATCGCCCCCCCCCTCCCGAACCCTAATGAAGATTTTGCGTTTAAAATAGCGAAGATAATAAATGATTAACTTTGCATATTTTGTTTTCAGTTTTTTTTTAATTAAACTTATTACGGAAGATTTAAAATACTTATTATATTGATTTAGGTGCAGTAAAAAAAAGACAAAAGAAGGGAGTAGAATAAAAAGAGAGAGAGCGCGCGCGAAAGACAAAAGAAAAACAAGGACAGCGGGGGTAAAAAACCTGGGGATATTCTTTGTTAGTTCTTTGCTATTGTCATATTCTCTAGCATCTGTAACGTGCACCTCAACACTAAACCTCGAAAGTGGCAAGCTCATAAGACAAACAAAATGTATTGACAAACCAACCTTAAAAAACACCATAATACTTTCAAGTTGGAACTCAAGAACAGATTCTCTGCTTTAGAAGGCCTAACATCGGAAGAAGTGGATATTTCTGAAGTTAACAGAAAAGTAACCAAAGCTCTTATGGAAACAGCAACAAAATTAGCTGGGTATAAGAACAAGTTGCACGTGAACAAATTATCAGATAAAACCAAAATGTTGATGCAAAAAGAAGAAAGTTGAGGACAACTAAAGAAGATGCGACTTCCAAAGTAGAAAACATAGAGCTAGGCAAGACAGTACGAAAAAGTATCACTGAAGACGTAAGGAAATTCAACTGTGAACTAGTAAGGAAAGCAATTGAAAACAACCAAAGCCTAAAGATAGCAAAGGGACATCTCGCAGTAAGGGAAGAAAACAGATCATGGCACTGAGAAAAGAAGATGGTTCTGTAACAAGAAATAGAGGCGAAATTTTGACAAGAGTGAAAGATTTCTACTCCACATTATATGAAAGGGATGATACATGCACTCCAGACATCATGAAAAATACCAGTACCAGAGTTCCTCCAGTCCTTCCAGCAGAAGTTGCACATGCAATCAAGAACATGAAGCGGGGAAAAGCTCCAGGAGAAGATGGAATTACTGTAGACATCATACAAGAAACAAGTGGATAAATCGAAACAGTACTCGCCCAAATTTTCACTCGATGCCCTAATAAAAGGAATATTCCTGAGGATTGGAAGAACGCTACAATGATCCTGCTACATAAAAAAATTGACATTGAGGATCTCAGGAACAACAGACCTATCAGCCTCCTATCAATGATTTATAACATCTTCACTAAAGTTCATTCACACTGCTTGAAGGTAACACTGGACATGGCTCAACCGAGAGAACAAGCTGGATTCAGGAGTGGCTACAGCACAATAGATCATATCCACGTACTGAAAGAACTAATTGAAAGAGCGAGGGAATATGAACTTCCATTGTGCATGGCTTTTATCGATTATGAAAAAGCCTTTGATTCGGTGAAACCATCAGGAGTTACAATGGCTCTGAAATCCTGCAGTATTGAAGATGCATTCATTAATATTATTAATAACATCTATGAAAATGCAAGTGCAAAGATTTGGCTGTTTGAAAATACAACACACATAAAAATTGGAAAGGGAGAGAGTCAAGGTGACACCATATCTCCGAAGCTCTTTAACGCCACATTGGAAAATGTCTTTCAATCACTGAACTGGGAAAACAAAGGGAAAAAGATTAACGGAGATTATCTAACCCACCTTCGTTTTGCTGATGACATAGTCATTTTTGCAACTACCCCATCAGAGCTTCAGAGTATGATCCAAGAACTTGCTGACAAGAGTAAAGAAGTGGGATTAAAAATGAACTTTCAGAAGTCAAAAGTGATGTTCAATGCTTTTACACGAAATGAAGATTTATCGATTGATGGAGAAAAGCTGGAGATAACAGACACGTACGTTTATCTTGGACAGCAGATATCAAGTGAGGGTCACATTGATGAAGAAATTAATCGGCGTACAAAACTTGCCTGTAGGGCTTTTGGAAGAATCACCATAATTTTCAAGAACAATATGCCATTATGTCTTAAAAGAAAAGTGTTTGATCAATGCATCCTTCTAGTGCTTACGTACGGTGCAGAGACGTGGACCTTAACTAAAAGAGACATACAAAGGCTGCAGACAACTCAAAGTAGCATGGTGAGGTGCATGCTTGGTGTAACCAGGAGAGATAAGAAGAGGAACTTGTGGATCCGGAAAATGACAAGAGTGGAAGACATCATGATCTGAGTTAAATCCCTGAAATAGCAATGGGCTGGGCATAGTGCCAGAAGGAGAGACCATCGATGGACAGCCGACATTTTAGATTGGATTCCAAGGGATAGGAAAAGACCCAGAAGAAAATCACATGGGAGATGGGTGGATGAAATTCGAAAATACGCGGGAGTGACATGGAGAAGACCGGCACAAGACAGACCGTTGTGGAGGAAACTTGGGGAGACCTTCGTCCAGCAATGGATTAATAATGGTTGACAATGATGATGATGATAATGATATATAAAAGATGATGCGCAACATCACAGCCTCTCTTTCACAAATGCCAACCCCGCCTTCTCGTGGTGCATCCTGTTCCCACTAAAGGGGCTCTGACGAACGCCAATAGCGGTATAACTATACCATCGTGATTAGTGGAAATGCTATCCCACACTCACCAACCCACTTGGCCAGCGTGGTGAGTTATGGCCAAACCCCTCCAAAATGACTTCACAACTTAAATCTTGGGCCTCAGTCTCCGGCAGCTGGAATGTGCCTTGCCAAGGCAGCGGCCAGTGCGACATGAAGGCAGAGGATGCTAAGAATCCCCGGAGGACCGGACTAGGCAGCCATCTGATGCTGACCTTGGCTACGTATAATGGACGCTCCCTATCTTCTGATTCAAGGCTTCTTGAATTGGAAGAGGAACTACAAAGGATCAAGTGGGACATCGTCGGGCTTAGTGAGGTAAGGGGAAAAGGAGAAGATCTCACCGAACTGAAAAGTGGACATCTCGTCTACTATCGTGCGACAGATACTTGCAGAACTAGTGGTGTTGGACTTATAATAAACAAGAAACTGAAGGATAAAGTTGTAGAAGTTGAAAGTTCCTCTGACAAAAGCTGCACGACTCGTTATCCAACTCTCGAGAAGATACAAGGCTGAGATTATTCGAACTTATGCACCCACCACAAGTCATCCTGAAGAAGAAATTGAAGAATTTTATGAGGAAATTCGTCATCTAAATAATAAAGGTAAGCAGCACTTGAAGATAATTATGGGAGATTTCAGTGCAAAAATAGGGCAACGGCAACAGAATGAAACTTCAGTAGGTAAATTCGGTCAAATTCGGTCCTTCTGCTGGCAACAGAAACCAGCGTGGAAATACTCTCGTAGAGTTTGCAGAAGCAGAAGGGTTTTTCATCTTGAACTCCTTTTTCACGAAAATGCCACACAGGAAATGGACATGGAGACATCCAAATGGGACGACAAGTGAAATTGATTTTATTAGGTGTAACAAAAAATTCGTCATGGAAGACTGCAGTGTGCTAAACAAGTTCAATACAGGTAGTGACCATAGATTGGTGAGATGTAAGATGCACCTCAACACTAAACCGAACGTGGCAAGCTCATAAGACAAACAAAATGTCAAACAAAGATCTTCGCTTTTCCTCGTTTATAAGTGAGTCACGGAAAAATTCTCATTGGCCGCCACCGGGAATCGAACCCAGAGTCTTCCAGTTACGCGCCGGATATGCTTTCCGCTACACCACAGCAGCCTCGAATTCTTCCGGACTCACACACACAAACTGCCAAGCCAATTTGGCAGGTTGCTTTTTGAGCCCCGCACATTTCTGGGAATTCACCAAAGATGGTAAGCAGCAACTGAAGAAACAATTAGAAGGCGAATGAATAATTAATACAGACATTTAACGTGCACCAGGAACATCAACAAAGATCTTATAAACGTGGAAAGAGCGAAGATCCTTGTTTGATGTTCCTGGTGCACATTAAATATCTGTATTAATTATTCATTCGCCTTCTAATTATTTCTTCAGTTGCTGCTTACCATCTTTGGTGAATCTCCAGCATTGTGAGGGGCTCTAAAAAGCAACCTGCCAAATTGGCTTGGCAGTTTGCGTTTGTGAGTCCGGAGGAATTCGAGGCCGCTGTGGTGTAGCGAAAGCATATCCGGCGCGTAACTGGAAGACCCTGGGTTCGACTCCCGGTGGCGGCCAATGAGAATTTTTCCGTGACTGACTTATAAACGTGGAAAGAGCGAAGATCTTTGTTTGATGTTCCTGGTGCACGTTAAATGTCTGTATCAAACAAAATGTATTGACATAACCAACCGTAACAAACACCACAATACCTTCAAGTTGGAACTGAAGAACAGATTCTCTGCTTTAGAAGGCCTAACATCGGAAGTAGTGGATATTTCTGAAGTTAACAGAAAAGTAACAAAAGCTCTTATGGAAACAGCTAAAAAATTAGCTGGGTCTCTTGCATGTGAACAAATTATCAGGAAAAACCAAAATGTCGATGCAAAAAAGAATAGAGATAAGGACAACTAAAGAAGATGTGACTTCCAAAGTGGAATATAAAGAGCTATGCAAGACAGTACAAAAAAGTATCACTGAAGACGTAAGGAAACTCAACTGTGAACAAGTGAGGAAAGCAATTGAAAACAACCAAAGCCTAAAGATAGCAAAGGGACATCTCAGTAAGTGAAGAAAACAGATTATGGCACTGAGAAAGGAAGATGGTTCTGTAACAAGAAACAGAGGCGAAATTTTGACAAGAGTGAAAGATTTCTACTCCAAATTATATGAAAGGGATGATACATGTACTCCAGACATCATGAAAGGTACCAGTACCAGAGTTCTTCCAGTCCTCCCAGCATAAGTTGCGCATGCAATCAAGAACATGAAGCGGGGAAAAGCTCCAGGAGAAGATGGAATTATTGTAGACATCATACAAGAAACAAGTGGAGAAATCGAAATAGTACTCGCCCAAATTTTCACTCGATGCCTTAATGAAGGGAAGATTCCTGAGGATTGGAAAAACGCTACAATGATCCTGCTACATAAAAATGGGGACATTAAGGATCTCAGGAACTACAGACCTATCAGCCACCAATTAGTGGTTTATAACATCTTCACTAAAGTTTATTCACACCGCTTGAAGGTAACACTGGACATGGCTCAACCGAGAGAACAAGCTGGATTCAGGAGTGGCTGCAGCACAATAGATCATATCCACGTACTGAGAGAACTAATTGAAAGAGCGAGGGAATATGAACTTCCATTGTGCATGGCTTTTATCGATTATGAAAAAGCCTTTGATTCGATGAAACCATTAGCAGTTACAATGGCTCTGAAATCCTGCAAAATTGAAGATGCATTCATTAACATTATTAATAACATCTATGAAAATGCAAGTGCAAAGATTAGGCTGTTTGAAAATACAACACACATAAAAATTGGAAAGGGAGTGAGATAAGGTGACACCATATATGCCACATTGGAAAATGTCTTTCAATCCCTGAACTGGGAAAACAAAGGGATAAAGATTAATGGAGATTATCTAACACACCGCTTCGTTTTGCTGATGATGTAGTCATTTTTGCAACTATCCCATCAGAGCTGCAGAGTATGATCCAGGAACTTGCTGACAAGAGTAAAGAAGTGAGATTAAAAATGAACTTTCAGAAGACAAAAGCGATGTTCAATGCTTTTACAAGAAATGAAGATTTACAGATTGATTGAGAAAAGCTGGAGATAACAGACGCGTACGTTTATCTTGGACAGCAGATATCAAGTGAGGGTTACATTGATGAAGAAATTAATCTGCGTAAAAAACTTGCCTGGAGAGCTTTTGGAAGAAACAGCCTAATTTTCAAGAGCAATATGCCATTATGTCTTAAAAGAAAAGTGTTTAATCAATGCATCCTTCCAGTGCTTACGTATGGTGGAAAGACGTGGACCTTAACTCAAAGAGACATACAAAGGCTGCAGACAACTCAAAGTAGCATGGAGAGGTGCATGCTTGATGTAACCAGGAGAGATAAGAAGAGGAACTTGTCGATCAGAAAAGTGACAAGAATGGAAGACATCATGATCAGAGTTAAATCCTTGAAATGGCAATGGGATGGACATACTGCCAGAAGGACAGACCATCGATGGGCAGCCGAAATTTTAGATTGGATTCCAAGGGACAGGAAAAGACCCAGAAGAATACCACATGGGAGATAGGTGGATGAAATTGGAAAGTATGCGGGAGTAACATGGAGGAGACTGGCGCAAGACAAACCGTTGTGGAAGAAACTTGGGGAGACCTTCGTCCAGCAGTGGATTGATAATGGTTGGCAATGATGATATATATATATATTTATTAGAAAGTATGCGGGACTGACATGGAGGAGACTGGCACAAGACAGACCGTTGTGGAACAGACTTGGGGAAACTTTCGTCCAGCAGTGGATTGATAATGGTTGACAATAATGAGTATATTTATATCATTCATCATAATCTTTGTCAACCATTATCAATCCACTGCTGGACGAAGGTCTCCCCAAGTTTCTTCTACAATGGTCTGTCTTGTGCCAGTCTCCTCCATGTTACTTCCGCATACGAATTTCATCAACCCATCTCCCATGTGTTCTTCTTCTGGGTCTTTTCCTGTCTGTTGGAATCCAGTCTAAAATTTCGGCTGTCCATCGATGGTCTGTCCTTATGGCAATATGTACAGTCCATTGCTATTTCAGGGATTTTATCCTGGTCATGATGTCTTCCTCTTTTGTCATTTTTCTGATCCACGAGTTCCTCATCTTATCTCTCCTGGTTACATCAAGCATGCATCTCTCAATGCTGCTGTCAGTTATCTGCAGTCGTTGTTAAGGTCCACGTCTCTGCATGGCATGTAAGCACTGGAAGGATGCATTGATCAAACACTTTTCTTTTTAGACATAGTGGCATATTGCTGTTAAAAATTGCACTGTTTCTTCCAAACGCTCTCCAGGCACGTTTCATACGCCGATTAATTTCTTCATCAATGTGACTCTCACTTGATATCTGTTGTCCAAGATAAATGTACGTATTGGTTATCTCCAGCTTTTCCCCATCAATCGATAAATATTCATTTCTTGTAAAAGCATTGTACATCATTTTTGTCTTCCGAAAGTTCTTTTTTTATCCCACTTCTTTACTCTTGTCAGCAAGTTCCTGGATCATACTCAACAACTCTGATGGAATAGTTGCAAAAATGACTACGTTATCAGCAAATCTAAGGTGAGTTAGATAATCTTATATCATCATAATCATTGTCAACCATTATCAGTCCTCTGCTGAACGAAGGTCTCCCCAAGTTTCTTCCACAACGCTCTGTCTTGTGCCAGTCACTTCCATGTTACTCCTGCATACTTTCGAATTTCATCTGCCCTTCTCCCATGTGGTCTTCTTCTGTCCCTACGGCAGCGTAGTCCGATCCTCCGGTGATTCTTAGCACACTCTGCCTTCATGTCGCACTGGCCGCTGCCTTGGCCAGGTACATTCCAACTGCCGGAGATTGAGGGCCAAGATTTAAGTTGTGGAGTCATTTTGGAGGGTTTGACTATAACTTACCACGCTGGCCAAGCGGGTTGGTGAGTGTGGGATAGCATTCCCTCTAATCCCGATGGTATAGTTATACCGCTACTTGGCGGTCGTCACAGCCCAGTTAGTAGGAACAGGATGTACCACGAGAAGGCGGGGTTGACATTTGTCAAGGAGAGGCTGTAGTATATTGCGCATCACCTGACCTTACATCCCATAATCTTATATATATATATATGGGATGTAAGGTCAGGTGATGCGTAACATCACAGCCTCTCCTTGACAAATGTCAACCCCGCCTTCTCGTGGTACATCCTAGTCCCACTAAAGGGGCTCTGACGACCGCCAATAGCGGTATAACTATACCATCGGGATTAGAGGAAATTCTATCCCACACTCACCAACCCGCTTGGCCAGCGTGGGGAGTTATGGCCAAATCCCTCCAAAATGATTCCACAACTTAAATCTTGGCCCTCAGTCTCCGGCAGCTGGAATGTACCTGGCCAAGGCAGCGGCCAGTGCGACATGAAGGCAGAGGGTGCTAAGAATCCCCGGAGGACCGGACTAGGCTGCCATCTGATGCTGACCTTGGCTACGTACAACGGACGCTCCCTATCTTCTGATTCAAGGCTTCTTGAATTGGAAGAGGAACTACAAAGTATCAAGTGGGACATCGTGGGGCTAAGTGAGGTAAGGAGAAAAGGAGAAGATCTCATCGAACTGAAAAGTGGACATCTCTTCTACTATCGTGGGACAGATACTGGCAGAACTAGTGGTGATGGATTTATAATAAACAAGAAACTGAAGGATAAAGTTGTAGAAGTTGAAAGTTCCTCTGACAGAGCTGCACGACTTGTTATCCAACTCTCGAAAAGATACCAGGCTCAGATTATTCAAACTTATGCACCCACCACAAGTCATCCTGAAGAAGAAATTGAAGAATTTTATGAGGAAATTTGTCATCTAAATAATAAAGGTAAGCAGCACTTGAAAATAATTATGGGAGATTTCAATGCAAAAATAGGGCAACGGCAACAGAATGAAACTTCAGTAGGTAAATTCGGTCACGGCAACAGAAACCAGCGTGGAAATACTCTGGTTGAGTTTGCAGAGGCAGAAGGGTTTTTCATCTTGAACTATTTCTTCAAGAAAAAGCCACACGGGAAATGGACATGGAGACATCCAAATGGGACAACAAGTGAAATTGATTTTATTATGTGTAACAAAAAATTCGTCATAGAAGACTGCAGTGTGCTAAACTAGTTCAACACAGGTAGTGACCATAAATTGGTGAGATGTAAGATGCACCTCAACACTAAACTTGAACGTGGCAAGCTCATAAGACAAACAAAATGTATTGACATAACCAACCTTAAAAAACACCATAATACCTTCAAGTT
This sequence comes from Macrothele yani, assembly GCA_039090855.1. Classification (NCBI taxonomy): domain Eukaryota; kingdom Metazoa; phylum Arthropoda; class Arachnida; order Araneae; family Macrothelidae; genus Macrothele; species Macrothele yani. The sequence continues at coordinate 95,744,074 of CM077005.1, read as the reverse complement.
GGAACTGAAGAACAGATTCTCTGCTTTAGAAGGCCTAACATCGGAAGAAGTGGACATCTCTGAAGTAAACAGAAAAGTAACCAAAGCTCTTATGGAAACAGCAACAAAATTAGCTGGGTCTAAGAACAAGTTGCATGTAAATAAATTATCAGGAAAAACGAAAATGTTGATGCAAAAAAGAAGAGAGATGAGGACAACTAAAGAAGATGTGACTTCCAAAGTGGAATATATAGAGCTATGCAAGACAGTACGAAAAAGTATCACTGAAGACGTAGAAAAATTCAACTGTGAACTAGTGAGGAAAGCAATTGAAAACAACCAAAGCCTAAAGATAGCAAAGGGACATCTCAGTAAGGGAAGAAAACAGATCATGGCCCTGAGAAAAGAAGATGGTTCTGTAACAAGAAATAGAGGCGAAATTTTGACAAGAGTGAAAGATTTCTACTCTAAATTATATGAAAGGGATGATACATGCACTCCAGACATCATGAAAGATACCAGTACCAGAGTTCCTCCAGTCCTTCCAGCAGAAGTTGCACATGCAATCAAGAACATGAAGCGGGGAAAAGCTCCAGGAGAAGATGGAATTACTGTAGACATCATACAAGAAGCAAGTGGAGAAATCGAAACAGTACTCGCCCAAATTTTCACTCGATGCCTTAATGAAGGGAAGATTCCTGAGGATTGGAAGAACGCTACAATGATCCTGCTACATAAAAAAGGGGACATTGAGGATCTCAGGAACAACAGACCTATCAGCCTCCTATCAATGATTTATAACATCTTCACTAAAGTTCATTTACGCTGCTTGAAGGTAACACTGGACATGGCTCAACCGAGAGAACAAGCTGAATTCAGGAGTGGCTACAGCACAATAGATCATATCCACGTACTGAAAGAACTAATTGAAAGAGCGAGGGAATATGAACTTCCATTGTGCATGGCTTTTATCGAATATGAAAAAGCCTTTGATTCGGTGAAACCATCAGCAGTTACAATGGCACTGAAATCCTGCAGTATTGAAGATGCATTCATTAATATTATTAATAACATCTATGAAAATGCAAGTGCAAAGATTTGGCTGTTTGAAAATACAACACACATAAAAAATGGAAAGGGAGTGAGTCAAGGTGACACCATATCTCCGAAGCTCTTTAACGCCACATTGGAAAATGTCTTTCAATCACTGAACTGGGAAAACAAAGGGAAAAAGATTAACGGAGATTATCTAACCCACCTTCGTTTTGCTGATGACATAGTCATTTTTGCAACTACCACATCAGAGCTTCAGAGTATGATCCAAGAACTTGCTGACAAGAGTAAAGAAGTGGGATTAAAAATGAACTTTCAGAAGACAAAAGTGATGTTCATTGCTTTTACACGAAATGAAGATTTATCGATTGATGGAGAAAAGCTGGAGATAACAGACACGTACGTTTATCTTGGACAGCAGATATTAAGTGAGGGTCACATTGATGAAGAAATTATTCGGTTTACAAAACTTGTCTGTAGGGCTTTTGGAAGAATCACCATAATTTTCAAGAACAATATGCCATTATGTCTTAAAAGAAAAGTGTTTGATCAATGCATCCTTCTAGTGCTTACGTACGGTGCAGAGACGTGGACCTTAACTAAAAGAGACATACAAAGGCTGCAGACAACTCAAAGTAGCATGGTGAGGTGCATGCTTGGTGTAACCAGGAGAGATAAGAAGAGGAACTTGTGGATCCGGAAAATGACAAGAGTGGAAGACATCATGATCTGAGTTAAATCCCTGAAATAGCAATGGGCTGGGCATAGTGCCAGAAGGAGAGACCATCGATGGACAGCCGACATTTTAGATTGGATTCCAAGGGATAGGAAAAGACCCAGAAGAAAATCACATGGGAGATGGGTGGATGAAATTCGAAAATACGCGGGAGTGACATGGAGAAGACCGGCACAAGACAGACCGTTGTGGAGGAAACTTGGGGAGACCTTCGTCCAGCAATGGATTAATAATGGTTGACAATGATGATGATGATAATGATATATAAAAGATGATGCGCAACATCACAGCCTCTCTTTCACAAATGCCAACCCCGCCTTCTCGTGGTGCATCCTGTTCCCACTAAAGGGGCTCTGACGAACGCCAATAGCGGTATAACTATACCATCGGGATTAGAGGAAATTCTATCCCACACTCACCAACCCGCTTGGCCAGCGTGGTGAGTTATGGCCAAACCCCGCCAAAATGATTCCACAACTTAAATCTTGGCCCTCAGTCTCCGGCAGCTGGAATGTACCTGGCCAAGGCAGCGGCCAGTGCGACATGAAGGCAGAGGGTGCTAAGAATCCCCGGAGGACCGGACTAGGCTGCCATCTGATGCGGACCTTGGCTACGTACAACGGACGCTCCCTATCTTCTGATTCAAGGCTTCTTGAATTGGAAGAGGAACTACAAAGGATCAAGTGGGACATCGTGGGGCTAAGTGAGGTAAGGAGAAAAGGAGAAGATCTCATCGAACTGAAAAGTGGACATCTCTTCTACTATCGTGGGACAGATACTGGCAGAACTAGTGGTGTTGGATTTATAATAAACAAGAAACTGAAGGATAAAGTTGTAGAAGTTGAAAGTTCCTCTGACAAGAGCTGCACGACTTGTTATCCAACTCTCGAAAAGATACCAGGCTCAGATTATTCAAACTTATGCACCCACCACAAGTCATCCTGAAGAAGAAATTGAAGAATTTTATGAGGAAATTTGTCATCTAAATAATAAAGGTAAGCAGCACTTGAAAATAATTATGGGAGATTTCAATGCAAAAATAGGGCAACGGCAACAGAATGAAACTTCAGTAGGTAAATTCGGTCACGGCAACAGAAACCAGCGTGGAAATACTCTCGTTGAGTTTGCAGAGGCAGAAGGGTTTTTCATCTTGAACTCCTTCTTCAAGAAAAAGCCACACAGGAAATGGACATGGAGACATCCAAATGGGACAACAAGTGAAATTGATTTTATTATGTGTAACAAAAAATTCGTCATAGAAGACTGCAGTGTGCTAAACAAGTTCAACACAGGTAGTGACCATAAATTGGTGAGATGTAAGAAGCACCTCAACACTAAACTTGAACGTGGCAAGCTCATAAGACAAACAAAATGTATTGACATAACCAACCTTAAAAAACACCATAATACCTTCAAGTTGGAACTGAAGAACAGGTTCTCTGCTTTAGAAGGCCTAACATCGGAAGAAGTGGACATCTCTGAAGTTAACAGAAAAGTAACCAAAGCTCTTATGGAAACAGCAACAAAATTAGCTGGGTCTAAGAACAAGTTGCATGTAAACAAATTATCAGGAAAAACGAAAATGTTGATGCAAAAAAGAAGAGAGATGAGGACAACTAAAGAAGATGTGACTTCCAAAGTGGAATATATAGAGCTATGCAAGACAGTAAGAAAAAGTATCACTGAAGACGTAGGAAAATTCAACTGTGAACTAGTGAGGAAAGCAATTGAAAACAACCAAAGCCTAAAGATAGCAAAGGGACATCTCAGTAAGGGAAGAAAACATATAATGGCACTGAGAAAAGAAGATGGTTCTGTAACAAGAAATAGAGGCGAAATTTTGACAAGAGTGAAAGATTTCTACTCTAAATTATATGAAAGGGATGATACATGCACTCCAGACATCATGAAAGATACCAGTACCAGAGTTCCTCCAGTCCTTCCAGCAGAAGTTGCACATGCAATCAAGAACATGAAGCGGGGAAAAGCTCCAGGAGAAGATGGAATTACTGTAGACATCATACAAGAAGCAAGTGGAGAAATTGAAACAGTACTCGCCCAAATTTTCACTCGATGCCTTAATGAAGGAAAGATTCCTGAGGATTGGAACACCGCTACAATGATCCTGCTACATAAGAAAGGTGACATTGAGGATCTCGGAAACTACAGACCTATCAGCCTCCTATCAGTAGTTTATAAAATCTTCACTAAAGTTCTTTCACACCGCTTGAAGGTAACACTGGACATGGCTCAACCGAGAGAACAAGCTGGATTCAGGAGTGGCTACAGCACAATAGATCATATCCACGTACTGAGAGAACTAATTGAAAGAGCGAGGGAATATGAACTTCCATTGTGCATGGCTTTTATCGATTATGAAAAAGCCTTTGATTCGGTGAAACCATCAGCAGTTACAATGGCTCTGAAAACCTGCGGTATTGAAGATGCATACATTAATATTATTAATAACATCTATGAAAATGCAAGTGCAAAGATTCCGCTGTTTGAAAATACAACACACATAAAAATTGGAAAGGGAGTGAGACAAGGTAACACCATATCTCCAAAGCTCTTTAATGCCACATTGGAGGGTGTTTTTCAGTCGCTGAGCTGGGAAAACAAAGGGATAAAGATTATAGGAGATTATCTAACCTACCTTCGTTTTGCTGATGACGTAGTCATTTTTGCAACTACCCCATCAGAGCTGCAGAGTATGATCCAGGAACTTGCTGACAAGAGTAAAGAAGTGGGAATAAAAATGAACTTTCAGAAGACAAAAGTGATGTTCAATGCTTTTACAAGAAATGAAGATTTATCGATTGATGGAGAAAAGCTGGAGATAACAGACACGTACGTTTATCTTGGACAGCAGATATCAAGTGAGGGTTACATTGATGAAGAAATTAATCGGCGTATGAAACTTGCCTGGAGAGCTTTTGGAAGAAACAGCATAATTTTCAAGAGCAATATGCCATTATGTCTTAAAAGAAAAGTGTTTGATCAATGCATCCTTCCAGTGCTTACGTATGGTGCAGAGACGTGGACCTTAACTAAAAGAGACATACAAAGGCTGCAGACAACTCAAAGCAGCATGGAGAGGTGCATGCTTCGTGTAACCAGGAGAGATAAGAAGAGGAAGTCGTGGATCAGAAAAATGACAAGAGTGGAAGACATCATGATCAGAGTTAAATCCCTGAAATGGCAATGGGCTGGACATACTGCCAGAAGGACAGATCATTGATGGACAGCCGAAATTTTAGATTGGATTCCAAGGGACAGGAAAAGACCCAGAAGAAGACCACATGGGAGATGGGTGGATGAAATTCGAAAGTATGCAGGGGTGACATGGAGGAGACTGGCACAAGACAGACCGTTGTGGAGGAAACTTGGGGAGACCTTCGTCCAGGAGTGGATTGATAATGGTGTACAATGATGTTGATGATGATATATATACTTTCAAAAACATTAATAAACACATTAAAGGATCGAAAATTAAAAATCAAAAATCAAAAATTGTAAATCAAAAATAAGAAATCTTTATATGTTCACGCAATGCAGCTTGACACAATAGCGATTTGATTATACACTGAGTGGCCACTTTATTATGACCACCTGACAGTTTTAAGCAAATGAGCTATGGCTGCACGCTGTTGCCGCCAGAGTGTATGGCTAGTATAAAAAGGGGAAAGCATAGTGCTTGCGACACTAGTAGAAGTGATTTTTGGGTGACGAAGTGGGTAAAAAATGCGATTTGACGGACTTTCAACGTGGGATGATTGTAGGAGCTCGGAGCCATGGAGCGAGTATCACCGAAACCGCCGCATTCGTGAAATGTTCCAGAGTAGCTGTTGTTAAAGTGTTTAAAGACTGGACTGTCAGCCAAAAACTGGGTCTCTACGTGCAACGTGTGGTCGTCATCGACTAGTGACTGCTCGGGCGGAACGGAGGGTGTCCAGACTGGTAACAGACAACAGAAGGGCAACAGTGCAGCAAATTACAGACCATCTTAATCAAGGATCCCCTCAAATGATCTCTGCACGCGCTGTTCGCCGTACACTGCATCGGATTTGATATGGCAGCCGGCCTGTTCGAACGCCTTTGCTGTCTGCAGTTAACAAGAGAAAGCGTCTGCAGTTAACAAGAGAAAGCGTCTGCAGTTAACAAGAGAAAGCGTCTGCAGTTCGCACAGGAGTACAAGGATTGGACACTAGATAATTGGAAACAAATTATGTGGTCCGATGAATCACGTTTTCAGTTGCACCATGCCGATAGCCGAGTGAGAATTTGGCGGAAACAGCACGAAAGCATGGACCCCAAATGCATTGCTACAACCCTTCAAGCTGGTGGAGGCAACGTTATGGTTTGGGTAATGTTTCCTTGTCACGCTTTGGGCCCTTTAATTCGTGTTGATCAACGTCTGACTGGCACATCATATCTAAATATCGTAGCGGACCAAGGGCCTCCTGTCTGTGGATGGTTTATCCCAATGGCAGTGACTACTTTTAACAAGATAATGCGTCCTGCCACAGTGCTTGTTTTGTATAGAATTGGTTTCAGTAACATGCCGGTGAATTTCTTTGCTTAGGTGGCAAGCAAAGAAACCCACAATCTCCAGATCTCAACCCCATTAAGAATTTGTGGGATGAAGTTGAACGAGCCATCAGACAGCTGGATCCACAACCCTGCAATCTCACACTCCTGGAAAGTGCTATTCATCAAGCATGGTCTCAGATTCCACAAACCACCTATCAACATCTCGTGGAGTTCATGCCACGCAGAATCGACGCAGTATTAAAGGCAAAAGGTGGCCCAACGAAGTACTGAGGGGGTGGTCATAATAAAGTGGCCACTTAGTGTATATAGTACATGAATGAAGTGCCAAACAGAATTTCCTTCAAAACTATTGACATTCCGTAATGAGACATACTAATTGAGAACTTAATGAAAATGAACATGAGAACTGAAAAAACAGAAAGAACCTTAAGCTAAGAATAAAACTTGGTGATACGAAAACTCCGAATATGAACCCAAGTAACAATGGAAGTGCGTTGACCTATCCCAAAAGGCTGATGTGCACTATTCTCATCAGGGGGATACTAGTGCATAGGGTGACCTTTCGAACCGAGCAAAGACTTGTAAATAACTAAAGTCGCGCGAGTACCCCCTAGGTCACCATGGCAATGAAAGAGGTAAAATAAACTTGTAACACGCCACTTCCCACAAAGTAGTCCAGTGGAACTGCACAACGACTAAACATGCAATATTGTTTAACCAAACTAATATAAGAGATAAAAAAAACTTATAAAATATTAACTCACCTCCGATAAAGAAAATCCTAGGAATCATAAATCGACTCTGCAAGCATTAACTTGCATTCAACAGGAAGACTGCATTTACCAACACTACGTCCAACTCAAAGATTCGAATAGAGACAGTAAAGCTATAGAGTGAGTAGGTGTTGCCATATGGGTTAGAGAAATCTCCAGCAACTCGCGACCCATCGAGTTGTACTTTAGAGGAAGAAAAAGGTTAACATTGTGGGGTCATGTGTTAGTAATGTGGGTCCAATAAAATTTTCTATGGAGCGAAAAAAAAATTCTTGGTAGGTGTACTTTTTCAAAGCTGATTGAACAAATTACGAATAAAAGAATGTAGATAACTATTTTTCTCAAGGATGACCAGCAACTTTTTAAGTTGCTGTACAACTAGCTCTGAACTATTGCAAATGCGTAAGCATCTGAAACATGCTGAAATTACGATATTACGGTGTACTGAAATTGAAATATTTGAATTCCAGTCTATGAGGTAGCTTACGCTAAAGAAACAGTTATTTCTTTTATCAAAAATCATAGTAGATAAATAATCTTGATTCCAGGTTATTTGTAAGTCCAAAAAGTGTATACAACTGCTTTCGTCATTAGTAGGTTCCAGTTCCAAGTACACTATCTACCACCAAGTAATTGGACACCTGTAATAGCAAAGGAAAACGAAGTTTATTCACCTTCAATAGTTGGTGGAGCCTCCACGAGCGGCGATTACAGCTGCGACCCTCCGGGGCATACTCTCAACCAGGCGTTGTACGACGGCTAATGGTATTTTCTTCTACTCGGCTTGGAGTAGACAGGTCAGTTCCTTCACCGATTTCGGACGGTGGGGGCACCCCTTAAGTCGACAGTCCAACTCGTCCCAGAGGTGCTCGATAGTGTTAAGCTCCGGGCTCTGCGCAGGCCAGTCCATTCGATTAACCCCATTGTCACCATACCAAATCATGGTGGACCTCGCAACATGACAGGGGGCAATGTCATCCTGAAAGTAACATGGGTCCACCCCGTAAAACTGCCACAACGTAGGAAGCGCATGGTCATCCAAAATGGTGCAGTAGGTCTCGGCGTTGAGTCTACAAGGAATTGCGACTAAGGGTCCCGTGCCATACCAGGAGAAACACCCCATAGCATAATTCCACCGCCGCCGAACTTCACAGTTGGCACAATACATTCCGGCAGGAGGCGTTCTCCAGGCAGACGCCAAACCCAGACCCTGCCATCCGAACGGTAGAAGGTGAACCTAGATTCTTCGCTCCAGAGAACCTGTTTCCACTGTTCAACGGTCCACTGTCGACGTTCTTTGCACCACGTTAACCGAGCAGCGCTATTGGACTTTGTGATCAAAGGCTTGTGGGCGGCAGCACGTCCATGATAACGGAGCAGATCTCTAACTCCCAGTTTTGTGGGAGTTTGATCTCTAACTCCCAGTTTTATCTCTAACTCCCAGTTTTATCTCTAACTCCCAGTTTTGTGGGTCTGCCGGGTCGGGGCACATTCCGACAGTCACCTCTCATCTTCCACTTGCCAATCACGTAGGCCACTGTCGATTTTGGGTACTTCAACTCGCTGGATATGTCACGTATGGATCGGCCATTTCTGTGATACCCGACGATTACACCTTTCTCGAAATCAGAGAGCTCCGAACTACGTAGCATCTTGCATGCGACTGGTTGCGTTGTTGTTTCCCACACGATATTTAACGGCGGCGGCCGTGACGTGTATCAGGACCGCAGATATCGTCGATTACAGGGGTGTCCAATTACTTGTTGGTAGATAGTGTATAATGGATAATTGTTTTTTGCTATGTGATTAAACTCTTCTAGATTGATCACCATAATATCCACATATCTGATAATTTGACTGCAGTCCAAAGAGGCTTAGTATTGCCTTTCATATGCGTACAGGTATAAATTAGCTAGAACGCTGGAAAAAGAGGTTGCCATGGGAATGCCCTTTGTCTGTATAGATAGGTCTTCTGTCCCATTCCTAAATAGTTGTTGAAGGTGCATAGGTTTTTCAAATTGTACTAATATTCCTCTTTGAAATCGAGAATATCTTTGCTTTCATCAAAAAAAGGTGTCACAGATTCTGTCAAGATCTTCTAATCTTATAGAAGTAAAAAGATTTTTGAAGTCAAATGTACGGAAAGTGAATTTATGAAAATGAGCACAGTTTTCAAGTAATTTAATAACTGATTGACTGTTGTGCATTATCCAGGAGTCTTAGATTTGGTTTAATATTTTTTTTAATTTTTTTTTTTGAGTTTTTTTTCGAAGATTTTGCCAGCTGACATTCCATAACAGTTGGTAGCTGATGTTATAAAGCGGTATTTTAAGGAAGATTTATGAAATTTAGGTACCGCTTTTATGTATGATAACTTAACATCAAAGTTGGCAATACGCAATCTCTTATTTAACGCCATGATGTTGTAGCAAAGTACATTACGTTGTTGGTTAATCAAGGTATATGTTTCACTATTATCTAGTCCTTTGGCAAGAATATCATGGTAGTACTTTTTTGCAGATTATGGCAAAGTTAGTTTTTGATTTATCTACAAAGTTATAATAAATTTTGTTTTTAGTTGTTTAATGTAACGATAAATGGCCTTTTAGTTAGTATGTTGATTATTTATCCTATATAAACTGTACTTTGTTGGCTGCAATTTCGTTGAACTTGCATTCCAAACCTCCTCATACCATGGTAGAAAGGCCTGAGTTGGCGTTCCCGAATTGTTGGATATTTTTATTATGAATCTAAATAGATCCTTTTTTAATATACCTATGAATATCTTTCACTTTTATGTTTTTGTTTAGAAGTCTGAAATTGGCTCCTTTCATCATGCAATTTCTGAGGATTCCTGATTTTATGATATTTAGATTACCCGTGATGATATGCCCACTTGCGCATTCAATAAATTCCGTAAACTTATCTTCTGTTCAGAAGCATGGCCAATATGATTCCATATCCACATTACCAAAGTTCTGAGTAATGTCCCGATAGTTGAAAAGCTGTCGTCATAGCGTTGAAACATAACTAAAACTGTTCGCTACCTGGACTGCTGGAAGAAGAAACAGCTCTGAAGTGTTACCAAAAATTGTGTTAAATGGGAGTGTCATAAAATTTATTTAGGTGTTTAATAACACAATAGCTCTTGTCTTTGACTTCAGTAATATTGTCTGAAGATAATTGGAGCCTGAAATGTAGTAATTCGTCGACGATAAAACGAATGGTAGGATTAGTATAAATAAAGTTTTTGTGCTATTTATACAGCAATTTTGCTTTTCTTATATTGATAGAAAATATAATTTGTTTACAGCATTGAACGATGTTCTGAGTGAAATTGTTCAGGTCTTGTAACGTTGTAGTAAAGTCCATAAACTCCCTTTTATTTTTACCATTTCATCTGTATATTCGTGGTCTTGAAAAAGTCTTATTAGTAGATTGAAGTTTAAAAAGGGAATATACTTTATTGTCTTTATTAAATCCAAAGGAGTATTTTACTCAATTAAAAATTTCATTCAGACCAAATGGGAACAATGACTTATATTGTAGGATGAAATAGTTTTCAAGCTGCAAACGTTTGGATAAGAATTCTTCGATTACTGATATTGTAATGTGTATTTGAGCAAAGACATATATTTGAAAATGAAGAATTTCCACGTATTGGTTTTTCTAAGGGTGTTAATGTCGGAACTATAATAATTAATTATTTTATTTAAAGGACCAGATGTCTGTCCTACGTAATTAAAGCCACTTTCGATACACGTTAATAGGTTTTCAAGTTCGTTTCGAACCGTTTCTGCAGTTTGGAAAAGCTATAGATCTCTGTGTTGTCACTTTGAGTCTGCAAGTAATGATACAAACCGCACGCAATCGGACCACGACAAATTCGAAGGGCTTTACAAACGTATTCCTTCGGGTGTCACGTCAGTTCGTCGCCTGTGTCAATTCGTCACCAGCGTCAATTCGTCGCATGTGTCAATTCGTCACCAGCGTCAATTTGTCGCCTGTGTCAATTCGTCACCAGCGTCAATTCGTCGCCTGTGTCAATTCGTCACCAGCGTCAATTCGTCGCCTGTGTCAATTCTTCGCGCGTGAATTCGTCGCGCGTGAATTCGTCGCGCGTCAATTCGTCGACCACGACAATTCGACGAGCGTCAATTCGTCGCGGACCAATTCGTCGCGTTTACAAATTTTGGTTACATACAAAAGGAATGCAGGAAAACGTACGATTTCGAACGTCTTCCTCCCTGATCAAATTTATAAAGTTTTGACGGATAAGAATATTAGGAGGAGGCCCGGTTTGTCAGAGCCCCCCACATGCAAGATTTTCGTAAAATCTATAGTTTTAAATTCAGAACCACCAAATCTGGTATACTATCTCATGGTATTCTAACTTAGACTGTAGATGGTTTTCGGAACGGGTCAAGGCCCGGGGGATAAGAGCCCCCCCCCCATACAAAAGTTTCGTAAAATCTATAATTTTCAATACAGAACCACCAAATTTGGTGTCATGAAACTCTAACTTAGCGGAAGACGGTATTTGGAACGGGTGGGGACCCGAGGGATCAGAGCTCCCCCCTCCCGTGCAAAATTATCGTAAAATCTACAGTTTTCAATTTAGAACTACCAGATTTTGTATACTATCTCATGGTATTCCAACTTAGACTGTAGACGGTTTTTGGAAAGGGCTGAAGTCCGGGGTTCAGAGCCTCCCCCCCCCCCCGTACACAATTTCGTAACATCTAGTTTTCAATTTAGAACCACCAAATTTGGTATATTATATCATGGTACTCTAACTTAGACGGTAGACGGTTTTCGGAACGGATCGGGGCCCGGGGGATTAGAGCCCCCTCCCATACAAAATTTTCGTAAAATCTACAGTTTTCACAGAAAAAAATCCCAACACCACGAAAAAATAGTTGTAGAGGAATGAAATGGTGGCAATACATTTATATAGGTAACATATTTAATCGATTAAGGTTTCAAGATCATAGCTTAATGTAAGCGCTAGAAGAGCCATTTTAAATGTGAAATGCTGGTACATTAATAACCGGTGTAACCGCCAGAATGTTGAATGCAAGCATGCAAACGTTCATGCATTGTGTCGTACAGGTGCTGGATGTCAGTTTGTGGGATGGAGTTCCATGCCTGTTGCACTTGGTCGGTCAATACAGGGACGGTTAATGCTGATTGGGGGTGACGCTGGAGTTGTCGTCCAATGATGTCCCATACGTGCTCGATTGGAGAAAGATCTGGTGATCTAGCAGGCCACGGTATCACGTCGACACTCTGTGGAGCATGTTGGGTTACAACAGCGCTATGCTGGCAAGCGTTATCCTGTTGGAAAACACCCCCTGGAATGCTGTTCATGAATGGCAGCACAACAGGTTGAATCAGCAGACCGACGTACAACAGTGCCGTCAGGGTGCGTGGGATAACCACGGGAGTGCTCCTGCTGTCATAGGAAATTGCTCCCCAAACAATAACTCCAAGTGCAGGTCCAGTGTGTCTCGGCCGCAGACATGTTGGTTGCAGGCGCTCACCTGGCCTCCTTCTAACCAACACACGGCCATCACTGGCACCCTGGCAGAACCGGCTTTCATCGGAAAGCACAACAGATCTCCAATCCGTCCTCCAATGAGCTCTAGCTTGACACCACTGACGTCGCAAATGGCAGTGGTTTGGAGTAAGTGGAATGCACGCTACAGGCGTCTGGCTCGGAGCTGTCCTTCAAGTAACCGATTTGTAACAGTTCGTTGTGTCACTGTGGTGGCAACTGCAGCTCGAATTGCTGCCGCAGACGCAGTACGATGCGCCACGGCCATACGCCGTACACGGCGGTCTTCCCTCTCAGTAGTGCCACGTGGCCGGGCGGAACCCAGTCTTCTTGAGGCAGTACCTTCCCTTGCTAACCGCTGCCAACAATCATGCACAGTGGCTACATTCCTGCCAAGTCGTTCAGCAATATTGCGGAATGAAAATTCACCTTCTCGTAGCCCTATTACACGACCTCGTTCAAACTCCGTGAGCTGTTGATAATGGCTTCTTCGTCTTCTTTAAGGCATTATTGACTAACATCAACACACTACGTCGAATCTCAACGATAACTAACGCTCACGAACGTTAGAGCGCGTATTTACAGCAAACCTGCTTTGCATGTTCCGAGGGGCGCTACTTGAGCCCCACGTATGCGCCAAGCGCGAAATTTGCATAGACGTCATCTTACAGATGTACTCTCACCGCCTACCAACTGTCGTTCATGTTACACAAACCCTTCTTGGTGTTGGGATTTTTTTTCCGTCTGTGTAGAACCACCAAATTTATTATACTATCTCATGGTACTCTAACTTAGACGGTAGATGGTTTTTGGAACGGGTCGAACACGGGACAAAGCCCCCCCCCCCCATAAAAAATTCGTAAAATCTACAGTTTTCAATTTAGAACCACAAACTTTGGTATACTATCTCATGGTACTCTAACTTAGACGGTAGACGGTTTTTGGAACGGGTCAAGGCCCAGGGGGTAAGAGCCCCCAACATTAAAATTTTTCATAAAATCTATATTTTTCAATTCAGAACCACCAAATTTGGTGTCATGAAACTCTAACTTAGCGGAAGACGGTTTTTGGAACGGGTGGGGACCCGGGGGTCAGAACTCCCCCTGTGCAAAATTATAGTATAATCTAGTTTTCAATTTAGAACCACCAAATTTGGTATACTATCTCATGGTATTCCAACTTAGACTGCAGACGTTTTTTGGAAAGGGTCGAAGCCCGGGTTTTCAGAGCGCCCCCCCCCTTTCCAAAATTTCGTAACATCTACTTTTCAATTTAGAAACACCAAATTTGGTATATTATATCATGGTACTCTAACTTAGACGATAGATGTTTTTCGGAATGGGTCTGGGCCCGGGGTATTAGAGCACCTTCCAATACAAATTTTTCGTAAAATCAACAGTTTTCAATATAGAACCACTAAATTAGGTATACTATCTCATGGTACTCTAACTTAGACGGTAGACGGTTTTTGGAACGGGTCTGACACGGGGTCAGAGACTCCCCCATCATAAAAAAATTCGTAAAATCTACAGTTTTCAATTTAGAACCACCAAATTTGGTACACTATCTCACGAAACTCTAACTTAGACTGTAGACGGTTTTTGGAAGCGGTTGGAGCCAGGGGGGTCAAAGCCCCCCATACAATTTTGTAAAATCTAGTTTTTAATTTAGAACCACCAAATAATTTGGTATACAATGTGATGGTACTCTAACTTAGACGGTAGACGGTTTTTGGAACGGGTCAAGGCACAGGGGGTAAGAGTTCCCACATAAAAAATACTTCTTAAAATCTATATTTTTCAATTCAGAACCACCAAATTTAGTGTCATGAAATTCTAACTTAGCGAGAGACGGATTTTGGAACGGGTCGGGACCCGGGGTCTCAGAGCTCCTCTCCCCCCCCCCCCAGGACAAAATTTTCGTAAAATCTACAGTTTTCAATTTAGAACCACTAAATTTGATATACTATCTCATGGTATTCTAACTTAGACTGTAGACGGTTTTGGAAAAGGTCGGAGCCCGGGATTCAGGGCCTCCCTCTCCCATACAAAATTTCAAATCTACAGTTTTCAATTTAGAACCACCAAATTCGGTATACTACCTCACGAAACTCTAACTTAGACTGCAGACGGTTTTTGGAAGTGGTTGGGGCCAGGGAGGTCAGAACCCCTCCCCCATGCAAAATTTTCGTGAAATCTATAGGTTTTAAATTAGAACCACCAAATTTGGTATACTATCTCATGGTACTCTAACTTAGACGGTAGGCGGTTTTTGAACGGGTCAAAGCCCGGGGGGTACGTGCCCCCACATACAAAATTTTCGTAAAATCTATATTTTTCAATTCAGAACCACTAAATTTGGTGGCATGAAACTTTAAACTTAGCGGGAGACGGTTTTTGGAACGGGTCGGGGCCCAGGGGTGTCAGAGCTCGCCCCCCCGTACGAAATTTTCGAAAAATCTACAGTTTTTAATTTAGAACCACCAAATTTGGTATAATATTCATGGTACTCTAACTTAGACGGCAGACGGTTTTTGAAACGGGACGGGGACGGGGTCAGAGCCGCTCCTCATAAAAAAAATTGGTAAAATCTAAAGTTTTCAATTTAAAACCAGCAAATTTGGTATACTGTCTCATGGTACTCTAACTTAGACGGTAGACGGTTTTTTGGAACGGGTCAAGGCCCAGGGGGTCAGAGCCCCCAACATTAAAATTTTTCATAAAATCTATATTTTTCAATTCAGAACCACCAAATTTGGTGTCATGAAACTCTAACTTAGCGGAAGACGGTTTTTGGAACGGGTGGGGACCCGGGGGTCAGAACTCCCCCCCCTGTGCAAAATTATCGTAAAATCTAGTTTTCAATTTAGAACCACCAAATTTGGTATACTATCTCATGGTATTCCAACTTAGACTGTCGACGTTTTTTGGAAAGGGTCGAAGCCCGGGTTTCAGAGCGCCCCCCTTTACAAAATTTCGTAACATCTACTTTTCAATTTAGAAACACCAAATTTGGTATATTATATCATGGTACTCTAACTTAGACGATAGATGGTTTTCGGAACGGGTAGGGGCCCGGAGTATTAGAGCACCTTCCAATACAAATTTTTCGTAAAATCAACAGTTTTCAATATAGAACCACTAAATTAGGTATACTATCTCATGGTACTCTAACTTAGACGGTAGACGGTTTTTGGAACGGGTCTGACACGGGGTCAGAGACTCCCCCCCATCATAAAAAAATTCGTAAAATCTACAGTTTTCAATTTAGAACCACCAAATTTGGTATACTATCTCACGAAACTCTAACTTAGACTGTAGACGGTTTTTGGAAGCGGTTGGAGCCAGGGGGGTCAAAGCCCCACATACAATTTTTTTGTAAAATCTAGTTTTTAATTTAGAACCACCAAATAATTTGGTATACAATGTCATGGTACTTTAACTTAGACGGTAGACGGTTTTTGGAACGGGTCAAGGCACAGGGGGTAAGAGTTCCTACATAAAAAATACTTCTTAAAATCTATATTTTTCAATTCAGAACCACCAAATTTAGTGTCATGAAATTCTAACTTAGCGAGAGACGGATTTTGGAACGGGTCGGGACCCGGGGTCTCAGAGCTCCTCCCCCCCCCCAGGACAAAATTTTCGTAAAATCTACAGTTTTCAATTTAGAACCACTAAATTTGGTATACTATCTCATGGTATTCTAACTTAGACTGTAGACGGTTTTTGGAAAAGTTCGGAGCCCGGGATTCAGGGCCCCCCTCTCCCATACAAAATTTCAAATCTACAGTTTTCAATTTAGAACCACCAAATTCGGTATGCTACCTCACGAAACTCTAACTTAGACTGCAGACGGTTTTTGGAAGAGGTTGGGGCCAGGGAGGTCAGAACCCCTCCCCCCATGCAAAATTTTCGTGAAATCTATAGGTTTTAATTTAGAACCACCAAATTTGGTATACTATATCATGGTACTCTAACTTAGACGGCAGACGGTTTTTGGTACGGAACGGGAACTGGGTCAGAGCCGCCCCCCATAAAAAATTTCGTGAAATCTAAAGTTTTTATTTTAGAACCACCAAATTTGGTATACTATCTCATGGTACTCTAACTTAGACGGTAGACGGTTTTTGAACGGGTCAAAGCCCGGGGAGTACGTGCCCCCACATACAAAATTTTCGTAAAATCTATATTTTTCAATTCAGAACCACTAAATTTGGTGGCATGAAACTCTAAACTTAGCGGGAGACGGTTTTCGGAACGGGTCGGGGCCCAGGGGTGTCAGAGCTCGCCCCCCGTACGAAATTTTCGAAAAATCTACAGTTTTTAATTTAGAACCACCAAATTTGGTATACAATTCATGGTACTCTAACTTAGACGGCAGACGGTTTTTGAAACGGGACGGGGACGAGGTCAGAGCCGCTCCTCATAAAAAAAATTCGTAAAATCTAAAGTTTTCAATTTAAAACCAGCAAATTTGGTATACTATCTCATGGTACTCTAACTTAGACGGTTTTTTGGAACGGGTCAAGGTCCAGGGGTAAGAGACCCCCACGTAAAAAATTCCTTAAAATCTATATTTTTCAATTCAGAACCACCAAATTTGGTGGCATGAAACTCTAAACTTAGCGGGAAACGGTTTTTGGAACGGGCGGGGCCCAGGGGTCAGAGCTCCCCCCCCATACAAAACTTTCGTAAAATCTACAGTTTCCATTTAGAACCACCAAATTTGGTATACAATCTCATGGTATTCTAACTTAGACTGTAGAGGGTTTTTTGGAAAAAGTCGGAGCCCGGGGTTCAGAGCCCCCCCCTCCCCTCCCATAAATTTTTTTGTGAAATCTACAATTTTAAATTTAGAACCACCAAATTTGGTATACTATATCATGGTACTCTAACTTAGACAGTATGCGGTTTTCGGAACGGGTCAAGGCCCAGGGGGTAACAGCCCCCCACATAAAATATTCCTTAAAATCTATATTTTTCAATTCAGAACCACCAAATTTGGTGTCATAAAACTCTAACTTAGCGGGAGACGGTTTTTGGAACGGGTCGGTACCCGGGGTGTCAGAGCTCCCCTCCTCCCCTTACAAAATTTTCGTAAAATCTACTGTTTTCAATTTAGAACCACCAAATTTGGTATACTATCTCATGGTATTCTAACTTAGACTTTAGACGGTTTTTGGAAAGGGTCGGAGCCCGGGGTTCACAGCCCCCCCCCTCAAATACAAAATTTCGTAAATTCTAGTTTTTAATTTAGAACCACCAATTTCGGTATACTATATCATGGTACTCTAACTTAGACGGTAGAAGGTTTTTGGAACGGGTCAAAGCCAGGGGGTAAGTGCCCCGCACATACAAAATTTTCGTAAAATCCATATTTTTCAATTCAGAACCACTAAATTTGGTGGCATGTAACTTTAAACTTAACGGGAGACGGTTTTTGGAACGGGTCGGGGCCCAGGGGTCAGAGCTCGCCCCCGTACAGATTGTTCGTAAAATCTTCAGTTTTCAATAATTTAGAACCACCAAATTTGGTATACTATCGCATTGTATTCTAACTTAGACTGTAGACAGTTTTTTGGAAAGGGTCGGAGCCCGGGGTTCAGAGCCCCCTCCCCATAAAAAAATTTCGTGAAATCTACAGTTTTCAATTTAGAACCACCAAATTCGGTATACTATATCATGGTACTCTAACTTAGACGGTAGATGATTTTCGGAACGTGTCGGGGCCCGGGGGTTTCGAGCTCCCCATACAAAATTTTCGTAAAATTTACATTTCAAAATTGTCTTTATTCTTCAGTAAAAATAGCATTTCTATGTACATGATAGTAGAATTCTGCCAATAAATACAGTGGTATATACATCAACTGGAAAGTTCCATTGAAACGTAAAACAAAATATTGTTAAAATCATAAAATTATTTCGCCACGTAGGGCGAAGGAGAGGCAGACAATAAAGCACGAGCGATACAAATGAAAATGTTTACCTACGGTATTGTAGACAGTGCAAGACATGATTCTATACTATGCACAAATTCCAATTAAGCATTACTATCAAACTCAAGATTAAATATGCGCAAGGTACTAATTCACATAAAAGACCATATGTGAGAAGGAACTAACAGGTGCAACAGTATTTAGAAGTACGACTGTAATGGTAGAAACAATTAAGCACAAATACTTATCATATGTATAGATTTAGGCATTGACAAGAGAGAAATACGCTAAGCGGACCGATAAGGGCAACTTTACAAAAAAACAGAAATCCTACAGTAATGCAATGTATAAGTATCATATCATATTCGCTTCCTCTTCCCCGTTCATTTCCTTCTTCAACCCTTGATCTCCTAGATGAGGTGATATTTCGTCTTGGAATGTTTCACCATCTCACTGACATTACAGATACTTTACTTTCAGCATGATGTGAACTGGTGTTGCCATTTTGCTAATTCAGTTCCTGATTTTCTTTAGCTACAGAAAAATCGCACCTCTGTAGTCATTTTCAAAATGATCTGCAGCTATTGCATGTAATTTTTATCAAGGGCACGTGCGTTTTTCGATCACAAAGTACCTAAAAGATTTAAACAGTGAATCCTTGTTTTTTAAGACATTAAAATAGATTGTGCTGTTACTTTTAAATATTTTCCAACGCATATTCATTTCTTCTCATTACATGCACTTATTGAATTTATAAGGGTAATAATAAAGATGACAGAAATGCTACTAAAAGTATAATCTAATACATATTATATTTATGTTTTAATATATATATACCTACGTCTAAGTTCATAAACCTGACAAACTTGTGAATTGAAAACAATGTTCAAGGGGCACACTTGTATGTTTTTAAAAGCAGGAGTTTACGGTCGATAATAAGAAAACAATCAATAAATTATAGGAAAAGAAATATTTATGGGGTGTACAGAGCCCCTGAATTTCTCTCTCTGTCTGCGGCCCTGTTCTTTGCGAGCGTCTGCACAGGAGCGTCTGTACATTGATCGAAATTTAGATGTGGTTTTTAAGGGTTTCACTAAAACATAACTCGCGCTTTTCAACATTCAACTTCTGCGATCTGTATAATTCATTTGGAATTTCTAGTATGAATAAAATGTCGACATTTTTAAAATAATGAATGTGAAAAGACCAATTCCTGCCCTTTAGTGAAACAGTAGAAATTCGGAAAAGAAAATCCAACGGAAAAACAGAAATATTTCTTACTTGCAGAAAAAGATAATTTGAATGGATCTCAATGGACAAATCGTAATCGTTCTCAAAACGTGTCCCAATTTCTTGACAAATTTTAATTGTTACCAAGGAAATGATTTCAAACAGACCCGAAAAGACCAACCTAATACGATTTTCTAGATTCCTTCACCGAAGTTAAACAATTTTTTTATATAACGAACAGGTATTTTTACGAAGCAAGTTTAATAGTCTATTGCACTGTGGATTGATCATTCTCGATATGTAAATATTCTTGCGCACCCTTGTATGCATGTCCACGTCTTCAAATTGAATTCCTCTGATCTTTCATAATTCCTCCGGTTTGTTATCGATATTACATCTCAAAGAGGTGAGCCGTCTTTTTTATCTTAAAACTGGACGAAATGGAGCTGAGCGACCGGAGTTTTTGTTAATTCTGTGCAACGGAAACAGTAAAATATATTGGAGGTAAAAGTTTGTACATTTTTGTTCTTTGCAAAACTACGTCTTTCAAATGCTTCTGCGAAATAGTGTTCCCCAAAGTAAAACTCCGGTATTTTATAGGTTATAGATAAAAATCCAATTTATTCTTTTCAAACCGTTCGGCGAGAATCACTTTTGCTGATAATGATTTTCTTTTCTCGTTTTGGTGAACATAGAGTGCTTGCTTGTCCTTCAAACTCTATGAGGTCGTTAGACATTTCTAGAATTTTTATCGGTCATACGCCGAGGAAGACATTTTACAAATTTGCTTACAAATTTTTATTTCTCTGAAAAAACAAGATCTATTCTTCATTGCTCAATTCGCGAATTAATCACCAGGAAAGTATTCCTGATAAGAATACCAGGTTCTGCCACCACGCTTCCATCTACGTCGTCAGCGCCCAACTGTGAAGTCGATATCTCGTTTAAAACAATCGCAGAAAAAATTTTGAACAAGCATTTGTGATCTTCGTAGTTTGCAGGAGGGCTTTCTATTGTCTCTGGAAAACTGTTGGGGTGTATTTACTGTAGGCTTTTTTTATAACGTTCTATAATGAATTAGCTTTGTTTATCTTTTTGCTAAGCTAATTATTATGAATGAATAATGCTCTAAGCTTCAAAATAATGAATTCCCAAAAGGGTGTTGTTACTCGTTAATTATGAACTTAAACGAAGTCTCAACGCTGGTTATTTATAGTAAGTATTAAACCTAACAGCCAGACAGAGGTCTGACAAAAACTATGAATTGAGAAAGACTGAACTTACAGAAAAACTTGTTTATTATGATGACTCCTGGTCAACTAAGGCACTCATATATCACTACATACGCCAACACACCGCGCGACACCTCATAACAATACACAACACAACACAACGCAACGCAACACACCACCAACACACCAACAACACCCTTTTGGGAATTCATTATTTTGAAGCTTAGAGCATTATTCATTCATAATAATTAGCTTAGCAAAAGATAAACAAAGCTAATTCATTATAAATGGCGCCCGAACTATCCGGATGACCCGGCCGTTCAAAATCTCGCATTGGTGTGATGTTATTTCCACACCGCGAGACAGGAAAAATCAGAGAATTCCTTCTCCAGCGCTTCGAAAAATGAAAATGTGTGATGTTGCATTCCACACAGCAGATTGACTGGGAGTTCTCAAGTGCACGTTCTACAGTGGATGGCTGACTGCAACGATTCATGGTCACGGCTGACCCGTGGGCCATGCCCCCGGCCCTCTTTCGGGGGGAGAGATGTGACGTACCTGCCAGCAGGAAGCACACGACATAAAGGCACATAGCAATCAGAACAAATGTCTGCGTAGCTCAGTTGGTAGAGCGACTTGTTCCGGAATAAGCGTCCTCGGGTTCGAATCCCGGCGTAGACCAAAAATGACGGAGAAATTTACTTCGTTATAGTTCGGGAAAAAAGTAAGAACGTAAATGACAATGAGATAAATTCTAGGCAACGTATGCATCGAAGGTTCGTATCAAGTAACGGGCTTTAATACACATGGTTAATTTAATGGATAAGGCTTTCTTTCTGTATCGTTTATGTTCAGATTAGGCGAGCGGTAATGAATCATTCTTCATCAAGTAACAGGACAAAATGTACATTACCTACGGTAGACCATCTCTGCAGGCGTCGTCAGTGAAAGGAGTACGATTTGTCAGATTTGGCCTCTTTACATTCAATATCTGAAATCGTACGTCGGTAGTTTTTCAATGCGTACGTTTGTTTAATGACATTTCAATGCTCTACCCTAGATTCACATAAAATCCCATCCCGTGTTTTCCTACGAACATTATCATAAATTTAGATTTAAAACGTGGATGTATTAATTTATCATCGCAAAATATGTGTCACGCAAATCGTTTAACATGCATATTTCTGTCGAAGCAACCTGGGATATTTTCCTAAACCAAAGATTACTAACAGATCATCGCAAAATGTGTGTCACGGAAATCCTTTAACACACATATTTTTGCAGCAGCAACCTAGTACCTTTACCTTAACCCGAGATTGCCAATAGATCATCGCAAAATGTGTGTGGCGTAATTCCCTTAACGTACATATTATTGTGGCAGAAACCTAAACCCAGAATTGTTGTTTGTTGTGTGGATAAAACACAGATTTCCTGTTCTTTTGTGAAAACTTAAATACTTCTTTTCTTTATTGTGGCTGTATCTAAGTTCTATAAATTACTTTTAGTAAATTTTTCTTCAGTAACAGAAAAAGTATTTGAGATAAAATAAGTGAAACTGGCGGGGTTTTTTTTTAAATAAGTAATTATACCATTTAGGAGAATGTGAATTATGTGTAACTACTCTTTAGTAGAAATTTTATACCATTTTTCTTCATGTACGACATTCATTAAAATCATAGAAACTGTACATGGTATGATTTCAGTAACTAGCACAAATGGTCTGAGTACAAAATAATATATTCACCCATGTTCGACATCAATATCTTTGAGACCTCTACATTTCACTGTACATGCGTTTGCCATTGATGTATATTGTACTTTAATTTTAGAAGGGAAAACTGGGATGTTGTTTCATATCTACCAGTCTCTGTCTAAATATATTTATACGTGTATATTATCTTCATAAAGAGCCTTGACCAATTAGTGCTGAATGAAGGTCTTCAAATTTCTCCCACAAGTCTACGTTTAGACCCAATTTTCACAACACAGTTTCACAATGATTTCGAGTTTCATCCATAGAATACTCCATTTTATCGTCTTCGTGAACTTTTCTGTCTTTGGTATCCAGTCTAATACTTCAATTTCTTATGAGGTGATATTTCGTCTTGGAATGTTTCTCCATCTCACTGACATTACAGATACTTTACTTTCAGCATGATGTGAACTGGTGTTGCCATTTTGCTAATTCAGTTCCTCATTTTTTCAGCTACAAAAAAATCGCCCCTCTGCAGTCATTTTCAAAATAATCTGCAGCTATTGCATGTAATTTTTATCAAGGGCCAGTGCGTTTTTCGATCACAAAGTACCTAAAAGATTTAAACAGTGAATCCTTGTTTTATAAGACATTAAAATAGATTGCTGTTACTTTTAAATCTGTTCCAACGCATATTCATTTCTTCTCATTACATGCACTTATTGAATTTATAAGGGTAATAATAAAGATCACAGAAATGCTACTAAAAGTATAATCTAATACTTATTATACTTATGTTTTAATATGTATATCATCATCATCATCATTGTCAACCATTATCAATCCACTGCTGGACGAAGGTCTCCCCAAGTTTCCTCCACAACGGTCTGTCTTGTGCCAGTCTCCTCCATGTCACTCCCGCATATTTACGAATTTCATCCACCCATCTCCCATGTGGTCTTTTTCTGGGTCTTTTCCTGTCCCTTGGAATCCAATCTAAAATTGCGGCTGTCCATCTATGGTCTTTCCTTCTGGCAGTATGTCCAGCCCATTGCCATTTCAGGGATTTAACTCTGATCATGATGTCTTCCACTCTCGTCATTTTTCGGATCCACGAGTTCCTCTTCTTATCTCTCCTGGTTATACCAAGCATGCACCTCTCCATGCTTCTTTGAGTTGTCTGCAGCCTTTGTATGTCTCTTTTAGTTAAGGTCCACGTCTCTGCACCATACGTAAGCACTGGAAGGATGCATTGATCAAACACTTTTCTTTTAAGACATAATGGCATATTGCTCTTGAAAATTATGCTGTTTCTTCCAAAAGCTCTCCAGGCAAGTTTTATACGCCGATTAATTTCTTCATCAATGTGACCCTCACTTGATATCTGCTGTCCAAGATAAACATACGTATCTGTTATCTCCAGTTTTTCTCCATCAATCGATAAATCTTCATTTCTTGTAAAAGCATTGAACATCACTTTTGTCTTCTGAAAGTTCATTTTTAATCCCACTTCTTTACTCTTGTCAGCAAGTTCCTGGATCATACTCTGCAGCTCTGATGGGGTAGTTGCAAAAATGACTACGTCATCAGCAAAACGAAGGTGGGTTAGATAATCTCCATTAATCTTTATCCCTTTGTTTTCCCAGTTCAGTGATTGAAAGACATTTTCCAATGTGGCATTAAAGAGCTTCGGAGATATGGTGTCACCTTGTCTCACTCCCTTTCCAATTTTTATGTGTGTTGTATTTTCAAACAGCCGAATCTTTGCACTTGCATTTTCATAGATGTTATTAATAATATTAATGTATGCATCTTCAATACCGCAGGATTTCAGAGCCGTGGTAACTGCTGATGGTTTCACAGAATCAAAGGCTTTTTCATAATCGATAAAAGCCATGCACAATGGAAGTTCATATTCCCTCGCTCTTTCAATTATTTCTCTCAGTACGTGGATATGATCTATTGTGCTGTAGCCACTCCTGAATCCAGCTTGTTCTCTCGGTTGAGCCATGTCCAGTGTTACCTTCAAGCGGTGTGAAAGAACTTTAGTGAAGATTTTATAAACCACTGATAGGAGGCTGATAGGTCTGTAGTTCCTGAGATCCTCAATGTCACCTTTTTTATGTAGCAGGATCATTGTAGCATTGTTCCAATCCTCAGGAATCTTCCCTTCATTAAGGCATCGAGTGAAAATTTGGGCGAGTACTGTTTCAATTTCTCCACTTGCTTCTTGTATGATGTCTATAGTAATTCCATCTTCTCCTGGAGCTTTCCCCCGCTTCATGTTCTTGATTGCATGAGCAACTTCTGCTGGGAGGACTGGAAGAACTCTGGTACCTTTCATGATGTCTGGAGTACATGTATCATCCCTTTCATATAGTTTGGAGTAGAAATCTTTCACTCTTGTCAAAATTTCGCCTCTATTTCTTGTTATAGAACCATCTTCTTTTCTCAGAGCCATAATCTGTTTTCTTCCCTTACTGAGATGTCCCTTTGCTATCTTTAGGCTTTGGTTGTTTTCAATTGCTTTCCTCACTAGCTCACAGTTGAATTTCCTTACGTCTTCAGTGATACTTTTTCGTGCTGTCTTGCATAGCTCTATATATTCCACTTTGGAAGTCACATCTTCTTTAGTTGTCCTCATCTCTCTTCTTTTTTGCATCAACATTTTGGTTTTTCCTGATAATTTGTTTACATGCAACTTGTTCTTAGACCCAGCTAATTTTGTTGCTGTTTCCATAAGAGCTTTGGTTACTTTTCTGTTAACTTCAGAAATATCCACTTCTTCCGATGTTAGGCCTTCTAAAGCAGAGAATCTGTTCTTCAGTTCCAACTTGAAAGTATTATGGTGTTTTTTAAGGTTGGTTATGTCAATAGATTTTGTTTGTCTTATGAGCTTGCCACGTTCCAGTTTAGTGTTGAGGTGCATCTTACATCTCACCAATCTATGGTCACTACCTGTGTTGAACTTGTTTAGCACACTGCAGTCTTCGATGACGAATTTTTTGTTACACATAATAAAATCAATTTCACTTGTCGTCCCAATTGGATGTCTCCATGTCCATTTCCTGTGTGGCTTTTTCTTGAAAAAGGAATTCAAGATGAAAAATCCTTCTGCCTCTGCAAACTCAACGAGAGTATTTCCACGCTGGTTTCTGTTGCCGTGACCGAATTTACCTACTGAAGTTTCATTCTGTTGCCGGTGCCCTATTTTTGCATTGAAATCTCCCATAATTATCTTCAAGTGCTGCTTACCTTTATTATTTAGATGACGAATTTCCTCATAAAATTCTTCAATTTCTTCTTCAGGATGACTTGTGGTGGGTGCATAAGTTTGAATAATCTGAGCCTGGTATCTTCTCGATAGTTGGATAACGAGTCGTGCAGCTCTGTCAGAGGAACTTTCAACTTCTACCACTTTATCCTTCAGTTTCTTGTTTATTATAAATCCAACACCACTAGTTCTGCCAGTATCTGTCCCACGATAATAGAAGAGATGTCCACTTTTCAGTTCAATGAGATCTTCTCCTTTTCTCCTTACCTCACTCAGGCCGACGATGTCCCACTTGATCCTTTGTAGTTCCTCTTCCAATTCAAGAAGCCTTGAATCAGAAGATAGGGAGCGTCCGTTGTAGGTAGCCAAGGTCAGCATCAAATGGCAGCCTAGTCCGGTCCTCCGGGGATTCTTAGCACCCTCTGCCTTCATGTCGCACTGGCCGCTGCCTTGGCCAGGTACATTCCAGCTGCCGGAGACTGAGGGCCAAGATTTAAGTTGTAGAGTCATTTTGGAGGTGTTTGGCCATAACTCACCACGCTGGCCAAGCGGGTTGGTGAGTGTGGGATAGCATTTCCTCTGATCCCGATGGTATAGTTATACCGATATGTATATACCTACGTCTAAATTCATAAACCTGACAAACTTGTGAATTCAAAACAATGTTCAAATGCCACACTTGTATGTTTTTAAAAGCAGGAGTTTACGGTCAATAATAAGAAAACAATCAATAAATTATAGGAAAAGAAATATTTATGGGGTGTACAGGGCCCCTGAATTTCTCTCTCTGTCTACGGGCCTGTTCTTTGCGAGCGTCTGCACAGGAGCGTCTGTACATTGATCGAAATTTAGATGTGGTTTTTAAGGGTTTCACTAAAACATAACTCGCGCTTTTCAACATTCAACTTCTGCGATCTGTATAATTCCTTTGGAATTTCTAGTACTAATAATTTGTCGACATTTTTGAAATAATGATTATGAAAAGACCAATTGCTGTCCTTAAGTGAAACAGTAGAAATTCGGAAAAGAAAATCCAACGGAAAAACAAAAATAATTCTTGCTTGCAGAGAATGACAATTGGAGTTGATCTCAATGGACAAATCGTCCTCAAAACGTGTTCCAATTTCTTGACAAATTTTAATTCTTACCAAGGGAATCATTTCAAACAGACCCAAAAAGACCTACCTAATACGATTTTCTAGATTCCTTCACCGAAGTTAAACTATTTTTTTTTTAAATAACGAACAGGTATTTTTACGAAGCAAGTTTAATAGTCTATTGCACTGTTGATAAATCATTCTCGATATGTAAATATTCTTGCGCACCCATGTATGCATGTCCAATTCCTCAAATTGAATTCCTCTGATCTTTCATAATTTCTCCAGTTTGTTATCGATATTACATCTCAAAGAGGTGAGCCGTCTTTTTTTATCTTAAAACTGGAATAAATATAGCTGAGCGACCGGCAGTTTTGTTAATTCTCTGCCACGGAAACCAGAAAATATATTGAAGGTAAAATTTTGTAAATCTTTGTGCTTTGCAAAACTACGTCTTTCAAATGCTTCTGCGAAATAGTGTTCCCCAAAGTAAAACTCCGGTATTTTATAGGCTATAGATAAAAATCCAAGTTATTCTTTACAAACCCATCGGCGAGAATCACTTTTGCTGATAATGATTTTCTTTTCTCGTTTCGGTGGGCATAGAGTGGTTGTCCTTCAAACACTATGAGGTCGTTAGACATTTCTAGAATTTCTACCGGTCGTACGGCAATGAAGAAATTTCAAATTTGCTTAGAAATTTTTATTTCTCTGATGAAACAAAATCTATCCTTCATTCCTCAATTCGCGAATTAATCACCACGAAAGTATTCCTGATGAGAACACCAGGTTCAGCCACCACGCTTCCATCTACGTCGTCAGCGCCCAATTGTGAAGTCGTTAAATCCTTTAAAAGAATCGGAGACAAAATTTTGAACAAGCATTTGTGATATTCGTAGTTTGCAGGAGTGCTTTCTATTGTGTCTGGGAAACTGTAGGGTGTATTTACCGTAGGCTTTTTTGATAACGTTTGGGAAGAAAGTAAGAACGTAAATGACAATGAGATAAATTGTAGGCAACGTATGCATCGAAGGTTCGTATCAAGTAACGGGCTTTAATACACATGGTTAATTTAATGGATAAGACTTTCTTTCTGTATCGTTTGTGTTCAGATTAAGTGAGCAGCCATGAATCATTCTTCATCAAGTAACAGGACAAAATGTACATTACCTAAAGTAGACCATCTCTGCAGGCGTCGTCAGAGAAAGGAGTACGATTTGTCAGATTTGGGCTCTTTACATTCAATATCTGAAATCGTACGTCGGCAGTTTTGCAATGCGTACGTTGTTCAATGACATTTCAATGCTCTACCCCAGACTCACATAAAATCCCATCCCGTGTTTTCCTACGAACATTCTCATAAATTTAAGTTTAAAACGTGGATGTATTAATATATCATCGCAAAATGTGTGTCACGCAAATCGTTTAACTTGCATATTATTGTTGAAGCAACCTGGGATATTTTCCTAAACCAAAGATTACTAACAGATCATCGCAAAATGTGTGTCACGGAAATTCTCTAACACACATATTTTTGTAGCAGCAACCTAGGACCTTTACCGTAACCCGATATTACCAATATATCATCGCAAAATGTGTGTGGCGTAATTCCCTTAACGTACATATTTTTGTTGCAGAAACCTAAACACAAAATTATTGTTTGTTGTGTGGATAAAACATAGATTTCCTGTTCTTTAGTGAAAACGTAAATACTTCTTTTCCTTATTGTAGCTGTATCTAAGTTCTCTAAATTACTTTTAGTAAATTTTTCTTCAGTAACAGAAAAAGTATTTGAGATTAAATAAGTGAAACTGGCGGGGTTTTTTAAATACGAAATTATACTATTTAGGAGAATGTGATTTATGTGTAACTTTTCTTTAGTAGAAATTTTATACCATTTTTCCGCATGTACGACATTCATTAAAATCATAGAATATGTACAGGGTATGATTTCAGTAACTAGAACAAACTGTCGGAGTACAAAATAATATATTCACCCATGTTCGACATCACTATCTTTGAGATCTCTACTTTTCACTGTACATGCGTTTGTTATTGATGTATATTGTACTTCAATTTTAGAAGGGAAAACTGGGATGTTGTTTCATATCTAGCAGTCTTTGTCTAAATATATTTATACGTGTATATTATCTCCATAAAAGCCGTGATCAAATCATGCTAAATGTAGGTCTTCAAATTTCTC
This sequence comes from Macrothele yani, assembly GCA_039090855.1. Lineage (NCBI taxonomy): Eukaryota > Metazoa > Arthropoda > Arachnida > Araneae > Macrothelidae > Macrothele > Macrothele yani. The sequence goes on along the minus strand of CM077005.1, from coordinate 95,714,755 downwards.
CCACAAGTCTACGTTTAGACCCAATTTCCACCACGCAGTTTCACAATGATTTCGAGTTTCATCCATAGAATACTCCATTTTATCGTCTTCGCGAACTTTTCTCTCCTTGGTATCCAGTCTAATGCTTCAATTTGTTATGAGGTGATATTTCGTCTTGGAATGTTTCTCCATCTCACTGAGATTACAGGTACTTTACTTTCAGCATGATGTGAACTGGTGTTGCCATTTTCCTAATTCAGTTCCTGATTTTCTTCAGCTACAGAAAAATCGCACCTCTGCATTCATTTTCAAAATGGTCTGCAACTATTGCATGTAATTGTTATCAAGGGCCTGTGCGTTTTTCGATCACAAAGTACCTAAACGATTTAAACAGTGAATCCTTGTTTTTTAAGACATTAAAATAGATTGTGCTGTTACTATTAAATCTTTTCCAACGCCTATTCATTTCTTCTCATTACATGCACTTATTGAATTTATAAGGGTAATAATAAAGATCACAGAAAAGCTTCCAAAGGTATAATCTAATACGGATGCCGGTCAAAACGCCGACAATCAAAACACCGACAGGTCAAAACACCGACACCGAAAGACCGACAGGTCGAAACACCGACAGTTCAGGACGCCGACATGTCGAAACACCGGCAGTTCAGGACACCGACATGGCGAAACACCGACAATCATAACACCGACAGTTCAAAACACTAACAATCAAAACACCGACAAATTATAACACCGACAGTTCAAAACACCGACAAATGATAACACCGACAGTTCAAAACACCGACAATCATAACACCGACATTTCAAAACACCAACAATTATATGGACTCTAAGCCGGCGAGTAGACGAACTTTATTCCGAGCGATTGCAGAATCACAGTGGGTGGTATGGGGGATGACAACACCCAACGAATAGATGTGCTTCCTCCTAGCGGTGAACGATGCAACTTTATTCATTTCTATTCCGACCGACGGCAGCATATTTTTATTCTAAGATATGGCAACATCTGAGTGGATGGGTGGGAATTGGAATGCATAGGAGTTAGATATGTCGATGTTTATGTGCTGTCCCTAGCGGTGAACAATAGAACTGCATAAATTTTTATTCCGACATCTGGCAACATATTTTAATTCCGAGCAATGGCAACGTCTGAGTCAATGGATGGGAAGGGGATGCATAGGCGTTGGATATGTGTATGTTCATGTCACCTAGCGGTGAACGATAGAACTTTATTGATTTCTATTCCGACCGACGGCAACATGTTTTTATTCCGAGCGATGGCAACATCTGAGTGGATGGGTGGGCAAGGAGATGCATAGGTTTTGGATATGTGGACGCTTATGTGCTGCCCCAAGCGGTGGACGATGGAACTTTTTTGAAGTCTATTCCGACCAATGGCAACATATTTTTATTCCGAGCAATGGTGGGAAGGGGAATGCATAGGTGTTGGATATGTCGATGATTATGTGCAGCCCCTAGCGGTGAACAATAGAACTGCATAATTTTTATTCGGTCAGATGGCAACATATTTTAATTCCGAGCGATGACAACATCGTCGTAGATGGGTAGGAAGGGGGTGTATAGGTGTTGGATATGTGGATGTTTGTGTGCTGCCCCTACCGGTGAACGATGGAACTTTATTGATTTCTATGCCGACCGATGGCACCGTTTTTTTATTCTGAGCAATAGCAACATCTGAGTGGACGGGTGGAAAGGGGATGCATATGTGTTGGATATGTCGATTCTTATGTGCTGCCCCTAGCGGCCAACGATGGAACTGCATAATTTTTTTCCGACTGATGACAACATCTGAGTAGAAGGGTGGAAAGCGGGATGTACAGGTGTTGGATACGTGGATGTTCATGTGCTGCACCTAGCGGTGAACGATGGAACTGTATTAATATCTATTCCGAGCGACGGTAACATATTTTGATTGCGAGCCATGGCAACATCTGAGTGGATGGGTGGGAGAGGGGATGCATAGGTGTTGTATATGTGAATGTTCATGTGTGCTGCCACTAGCGGTGAACGATGGAACTTCATTGATTTCTATTCCGACCGACGGCAACATATCTTTATTCCGTGCAATAGCAACATCTGAGTGGATGGGTGGGAAGGAGAAGGCATAGGTGTTGGATATGTGGATGCTTTTGTGCTGCCCCTAGCGGAGAACGATGGAACTTTATTGATTTCTATTCCGACCGATGACACCATATTTTTATTCGGAGCAATGGAAACATCTGAGCAGATGGGTCGGAAAGGGGATGTATAGGTGTTGGATATGTCGATGCTTATGTGTTTCCCTTAGCGGTCAACGATGGTACTGCATACATTTTTATTCCAACCGATGGCAACATATTTTTATTCCGAGCAATGGCAACATCTGAGCAGAAGGATTGGAAGGGGAATGCATACGTGTTGGATATGTCGATGATAATGTGCAACCTCTAGCGGTGAACAACAGAACTGCATAAATTTTTATTGCGAGGGACGATAACATTTTTATTCGGAGCGATGGCAAAATCTGAGTAGATGGGTGGGAAAGAGGATGCAAAGGTGTTGGATATATGGATGCTTATGTGCCGTCCCTAGCGGTGAACAATAGAACTGCATAAATTTTATTCCGACCTCTGGCAACATATATTAATTCCGAGCAATGGCGACATCTGAATGGATGGGTGGGAAGGGGGATTCGTAGGTGTTGGATATGTGGATGTTTATGTCCCCTAGCTGTGAACGAAGGAACTTCATTGATTTCTATTCCGACCGAAGGCAACATATTTTTATTCCGAGCAATAGCAACATCTGAGTGGATGGGTAGGAAAGGGGTGCATAGGTGTTGGATGTGTTGATGCTTATGTGCTCCCGCTAGAGGTGAACGATAGTTCTTTATTATTTTTATTCCGAGAGATGGCAACATCAGAATGGATGCACAAATGGGTGGGTGATAGAAGGGTATGACAACAACGAAACGATGCTTATGTGTTGCACCCTAGCTTTGAACTCGGTCATTTGAAGAGGCAACTTCTTCGCTGCGCCGTTCCTTCGACGTCGGATATTTTCTATCGCAGAATTTCTGATTCACATTGCCCTCTGTTGATTTTATTGTAGCCGTTGTCTTCTTACGATCTTCGAAAAGGAAGGAAGTGCTTCTGAAATGAACAACAACGCTGCTTGTTTTGCTGCTTCTTTTGCTACCAATTTAGCTGCATCCACTTCTCATGGTATATCTCAGGAAAATCTAACCGAACATCACGTTTCATTGGAAGGAAATGGGGTGGCAAAAGGGAGTGATTTCACAGTGGTCTAAGCGATGACCTCTGATCATTCGTCCGAAAAAGGGTCCGGGTTTGAATCCCGGTGAGGCATGGATGTGTGTTTGTTTTACGGCACTGTCTCTCTTCCTTTGCTGGAACCAATGACCCTAAATTAGGGACGGGCGACTGCTTATAGCCCATTGAGTTGCTCACGGTGGTCGTTAAATCTCCAATAAAAAAAGCAAGAAAGATGACACCGAATTTTCGGGTGTAATAAGCACGTCTTTTGAATCCGTTCTGATGCAAATTAAATTTATCAAAACTATTCAAAGTCAATGGAACCGGTATGGAAAACAATAGTATCTGACGGAAGAAAGAAGTTTTTCAATCGGGTTTTTAATGCCTCAGATATTGCTGCAAACGAAATCGTGAGCTTACGCCCTCTGCTCGCAGACTTATGCGTTAAGAAAAATATGAATTTATAAGAGAAACATTTTGCACCGGTAGCGCTCTCCAACACAGAAAGAATTTTTCAAATCGGACTCTTAGAAACAGAGATATCGAAAAAATAAGATCTGACTTTACGCCCTCTGGTGGTAAAACCATGCATTATTTTCGGAAGAAAGTATTCTAAAAAGGTGTTTCGATATGATCGGTATCGGTCAAAGAAAAAAAAATAATTTTAGTGGAGTTTTCAGGAGCCCAGGTTTTGATGCAAATACATCAGAAGCAGAAATGAATGCTTATGCCCCCTGGTGGCCAAAACATTCTTTACCAAACATCAGAAATTATATGAAAAATAGTTTCCATCCGGTTTTGTATGGGATACAGGAAGAATTTTTCAAATCGGAGTTCTAGATGTGTATGTAGATGACTCAGTGTAAGTAGATGAACTGGAGATAATCAGGGGCAAATGCCTAGACTTCATGCAAACATAACTATGGCTGATCCTGTACTTTGGGATAAAATACTAGATTCCTTCCTGGCAGGTGACAGCAAACAATAAATTTATATTGCAAATTATAACTATTACTTCCGCAAATTAAATGACAATAAACTGACTTTTTTTATCAATATATGGATAATGGTACTTGCCATGAAACATGATTTTTGTCACATAAAAAGAAATAGCTGGTTCCTAAGATATTGAAATATTTGAGACACAATGCCCTTGAAAATTGTACAGTTTCTTCCATAAGCATCGTTTGGTTGTTATCATTCCCTTCTATCACCTACCCATTTGTGCATCCACTTCAATATTGCCATCTCTATGAAAAAAAATAATAAAGTTCCATCGTTCAACCCTAGGGCAGCACATAAGCATCGACATACCCAACACCTATGCAACACCCTTACCACACATCCACTCAGATCTTGCCATCGGTCGGAACAATCATTAATGCAGTTCCATCGTTCACGCTAGAGGCAGCACATAAGCATCGACATGTCCAACATCTGTGAATCGCCCTTCCAACTCATCCACTCCGATGTTGACATCGCTCGGAATAAAAATATGTTGCCTACGCTTGGAATAAAACTTCATAAAGTCCGTCATTCACCACTAGGGACAGCACATAAGCACCGTTTGGTTGTTGTCATCCCCTTCTATCACCCACACATTTGTGCATCCACACCGATGTTGCCATTCTCGGAATAAAAATAATAAAGTTACATCGTTCACCTCTAGGGGCAGCACATAAGAATCGACATCCTACCCATGCACTCAGATGTTGCCATCACTCGGAATACCAATTTACAAAGTTCCGTCGTTCACCGCTAGGGGCAGAACATAAGTCTCTTTTAGTTGTTGTCATCCCCTTCTATCAGCCACCTATTTGTGCATTCACTCCGATGTTGCCATCTCTCGGAATAAAAATGTCAGACGCCCCTGTGCAGACGCTCGCAAAGAACAAGGCCGCAGACAGAGAGAGATATTCAGGGGCCCTGTACACCCCATAAATATTGCTTTTCCTATAATTTATTGATTGTTTTCTTATTATCGACCGTAAACTCCTGCTTTTAAAAACATACAAGTGTGGCACTTGAACATTGTTTTCAATTCACAAGTTTGTCAGGTTTATGAATTTAGACGTAGGTATATATATATTAAAACATAAATATAATATGTATTAGAATATACTTTTAGTAGCATTTCTGTCATCTTTATTATTACCCTTATAAATTCAATATGTGCATGTAATGAGAAGAAATGAATATGCGTTGGAAAATATTTAAAAGTAACAGCACAATCTATTTTAATGTCTTAAAAAACAAGGATTCACTGTTTAAATCTTTTAGGTACTTTGTGATCGAAAAACGCACGGGCCCTTGTTAAAAATTACATGCAATAGCTGCAGATCATTCTGAAAATGACTGCAGAGGTGTGATTTTTCTGTAGCTAAAGAAAATCAGGAACTGAATTAGCAAAATGGCAACACCAGTTCACATCATGCTGAAAGTAAAGTATCTGTAATGTCAGTGAGATGGTGAAACATTCCAAGACGAAATATCACCTCATAAGAAATTGAAGTATTAGACTGGATACCAAGGACAGAAAAGTTCACGAAGACGATAAAATGGAGTATTCTATTAATGAAACTCGAAATCATTGTGAAACAGCGTGGTGGAAATTGGGTCTAAACGTAGACTTGTGGGAGAAATTTGAAGACCTTTATTCAGCACGAATTCATCAAGGCTCTTTATGAAGATAATATGCACGTATAAATATATTTAGACAGAGACTGGTAGATATAAAACAACATCCCAGTTTTCCCTTCTAAAATTGAAGTACAATATACATCAATGGTAAACGCATGTGCATTGAAATGTAGAGTTCTCAAAGATAGTGATGTCGAACATGGGTGAATATATTATTTTGTACTCCGACAATTTGTCCTAGTTACTGAAATCATACCCTGTACATATTCTATGATTTTAATGAATGTCGTACCTGCAGAAAAATGGTATGAAATTTCTACTAAAAAATAGTTACACATAAATCGCATTCTCCTAAACAGTATAGTTTTGTATTTAAAACAACCCGTCAGTTTCACTTATTTAATCTCAAATACTTTTTCTGTTACTGAAGAAAAATTTACTAAAAGTAATTTATAGAACTTAGATACAGCCACAACAAGGAAAAGAAGTATTTACGTTTTCACTAAAGAACAGAAAATCTATGTTTTATCCACACAACAAACAACAATTCTGTGTTTAGGTTTCTGCAACAAAAATATGTACGTTAAGGGAATTACGCCACACACATTTTGCGATGATCTATTAGCAATCTCGGGTTAAGGTAAAGGTCCTAGGTTGCTGCTACAAAAATATGTGTGTTAGAGAATTTCCGTGGCACACGTTTTGTGATGATCTGTTAGTAATCTTTGGTTTAGGAAAATATCCCAGGTTGCTTCAAAAAATATACATGCTAAACGATTTACGTGACACACATTTTGCGATGATACATTAATACATCCACGTTTTAAACTTAAATTTATGAGAATGTTCGTAGGAAAACACGGGATGGGATTTTATGTGAGTCTGGGGTAGAGCATTGGAATCTCATTGAACAAACGTTCGCATTGCGAAACTGCCGACGTACGATTTCAGATATTGAATGTAAAGAGCCTAAATCTGACAAATCGTACTCCTTTCACTGACGACGCCTGCAGAGATGGTCTACTTTGGTAATGTAACTTTTGTCCTGTTACTTGACGAAGAATGATTCATTGCCGCTCACCAAATCTGAACACAAACGATACAGAAAAAAGGCCTTATCCATTAAGTTAACCATGTGTATTAAAGCCCGTTGCTTGATACGAACCTTCGATGCATACGTTGCCTAGAATTTATCTCATTGTCATTTACGTTCTTACTTTTTTCCTAAACGTTATAAAAAAAAAGCCTACAATAAATACACCCCAACAGTTTTCCAGAGACAATAGAAAGCCCTCCTGCAAACTACGAAGATCACAAAAGCTTGTTCAAAATTTTGTCTCCGATTGTTTTAAACGAGGTTTCGACTTCACAGTTGGGCACTGACGACGTAGATGGAAGCTGGGTGGCTGAACCTGGTGTTCTTATCAGGAAAACTTCCTGGTGATTTTGGTGATTAATTCGCGAATTGAGCTATGACAGATAGATTTTGTTTCATCAGAGAAATAAAAATTTGTAAGCAAATTTGTAAAATTTCTTCATCGGCGTGCGACCGATAGAAATTGTAGAAATGTATAACGACCTCATAGTGTTTGAAGGACAACCGCTCTATGTCCACCGAAACGAGAAAAGAAAATCATTATCATCAAAAGTGATTCTCGCCGATGGGTTTGTGAAGAATAACTTGGATTTTTATCTATAGCCTATAAAATACCGGAGCTTTACTTTGGGGAACACTATTTCGCAGAAGCATTTGAAAGACGTAGTTTTGCAAAGCACAAAAGTTTTTAAAATTTTACCTTCAATATATTTTCCGGTTTCCGTGGCACATAATTAACAAAACTGCCGGTCGCTCAGCTACATTTATTCCAGTTTTAAGATAAAAAAAAAAGACGGCTCATCTCTTTGAGATGTAATATCGATAACAAACTGGAGAAATTATGAAAGATCAGAGGAATTCAATTTGAGGATGTGGACATGCATACATGGGTGCGCAATAATATTTACATATCGAGAATGATCAGTCCACAGTGCAATAGACTATTTAACTTGCTTCGTAAAAATACCCGTTCGTTATTTAAAAAAAAATAGTTTAACTTCGTTGAAGGAATCTAGAAAATCGTATTAGGTAGGTCTTTTTGGGTCTGTTTGAAATCATTTCCTTGGTAAGAATTAAAATTTGTCAAGAAATTGGGACACGTTTTGAGGACGATTACGATTTGTCCATTGAGATCCATTCAAATTATCATTCTCCGCAAGCAAGAATTATTTTTGTTTTTCCGTTGGATTTTCTTTTCCGAATTTCCACTGTTTCACTAAAGGACAGCAATTGGTCTTTTCATAATCATTATTTTAAAAATGTCGACATTTTATTCGTACTAGAAATTCCAAATGAATTATACAGATCGCAGAAGTTGAATGTTGAAAAGTGCGAGTTCTGTTTTAGTGAAACCCTTAAAAACCACATCTAAATTTCGATCAATGTACAGACGCTCCTGTGCAGACGCTCGCAAAGAACAGGGCCGCAGAGAGAGAGAGAGAAATTCAGGTGCCCTGTACACCCCATAAATATTTCTTTTCCTATAATTTACTGACTGTTTTCTTATTATCGACCGTAAACTCCTGCTTTTAAAAACATAAAGTGTGGCACTTGAACATGGTTTTCAATTCACAAGTTTGTCAGGTTTATGAACTTAGACGTAGGTATATACATATTAAAACATAAATATAATATGTATTAGATTATACTTTTAGTAGCATTTCTGTGATCTTTATTATTACCCTTATAAATTCAATAAGTGCATGTAATGAGAAGAAATGAATATGCGTTGGTACAGATTTAAAAGTAACACCAATCTATTTTAATGTCTTAAAAAACAAGGATTCACTGTTTAAATCTTTTAGGTACTTTGTGATCGAAAAACGCACTGGCCCTTGATAACAATTACATGCAATAGCTGCAGATCATTTTGAAAATGACTGCAGAGGTGCGATTTTTCTGTAGCTAAAGAAAATCAGGAACTGAGTTAGCAAAATGGCAACACCACTTCACATCATGCTGAAAGTAAAGTATCTGTAATGTCAGTGAGATGGTGAAACATTCCGAGACGAAATATAACCTCATAAGAAATTGATTAGACTGGATACCAAGGACAGAAAAGTTCACGAAGACGATAAAATGGAGTATTCTATGGATGAAACTCGAAATCATTGTGAAACTGCGTGGTGGAAATTGGGTCTAAACGTAGACTTGTGGGAGAAATTTGAAGACCTTCATTCAGCACGAATTGGTCAAGGCTTTTTATGAAGATAATATGCACGTATAAATATATTCAGACAGAGACTGGTAGATATAAAACAACATCCCAGTTTTCCCTTCTATAATTGAAGTACAATATACATCAATGGTAAACGCATGTGCAGTGAAATGTAGAGGTCTCAAAGATAGTGATGTCGAACATGGGTGAATATATTATTTTGTACTCCGACAATTTTTACTAGTTACTGAAATCATACCCTGTACATATTCTATGATTTTAATGAATGTCGTACCTGCAGAAAAATGGTATGAAATTTCTACTAAAAAATAGTTACACATAAATCGCATTCTCCTAAACAGTATAGTTTTGTATTTAAAAAAAACCCGTCAGTTTCACTTATTTAATCTCAAATACTTTTTTCTGTTACTGAAGAAAAATTTACTAAAAGTAATTTATAGAACATAGATACAGCCACTATAAGGAAAAGAAGTATTTACGTTTTCACTAAAGAACAGGAAATCTATGTTTTATCCACACAACAAACAACAATTTTGTGTTTAGGTTTCTGCAAAAAAATATGTACGTTAAGCGAATTACGCCACACACATTTTGCGATGATTTATTAGCAATCACGGGTTAAGTTAAAGGTCCTAGGTTGCTGCTACAAAAATATGTGCGTTAAAGAATTTCCGTGACACACGTTTTGTGATGATCTGTTAGTAATCTTTGGTTTAGGAAAATATCCCAGGTTGCTTCAACAAAAATATGCATGTTAAACGATTTATGAGACACACATTTTGCGATGATCTATTAATACATCCACGTTTTAAACTTAAATTTATGAGAATGTTCGTAGGAAAACACGGGATGGGATTTTATGTGAATCTGGGGTAGAGCATTGAAATGTCATTGAACAAATGTACGCATTGCAAAACTGCCGACGTACGATTTCAGATATTGAATGTAAAGAGTCTAAATCTGACAAATCGTACTCCTTTAACTGACGACGCCTGCAGAGATGGTCTACTTTGTTAATGTACATTTTTTCCTGTTACTTGATGAAGAATGATTCATTACCGCTCACCTAATCTGAACACAAACGATACAGAAAAAATCCCCTATCCATTAAGTTAACCATGTGTATTAAAGCTCGTTACTTGATACGAACCGTCGATGCTTACGTTGCCTAGAATTTATCTCATTGTCATTTACGTTCTTACTTTTTTCCCAAACGTTATCAAAAAATCCTACAGTAAATACTCCCTGACAGTTTTCCAGATAAAATAGAAAGCCCTCCTGCAAACTACGAAGATCACAAAGGCTTGTTCAAAATTTTGGCTCCGATTATTTTAAATCGTACTCCTTTCACTGACGACGCCTGCAGAGATGGTCTACTTTGGTAATGTACATTTTTTCCTGTTACTTGATGAAGAATGATTCATTACCGCTCACCTAATCTGAACACAAACGATACAGAAAAAATTCCCTATCCATTAAGTTAACCATGTGTATTAAAGCCCGTTACTTGATACGAACCTTCGATGCTTACGTTGCCTAGAATTTATCTCATTGTCATTTACGTTCTTACATTTTTCCCAAACGTTATCAAAAAAGCCTACAGTAAATACTCCCCGACAGTTTTCCAGATACAATAGAAAGCCCTCCTGCAAATTACGAAAATCACAAAGGCTTGTTCAAAATTTTGTCTCCGATTGTTTTAAATCGTACTCCTTTCACTGACGACGCCTGCAGAGATGGTCTACCTTAGGTAATGTACATTTTTTCCTGTTACTTGATGAAGAATGATTCATTACCGCTCACCTAATCTGAACACAAACGATACAGAAAAAATTCCTTATCCATTAAGTTAACCATGTGTATTAAAGCCGTTACTTGATACTAACCTTCGATGCATACGTTGCCTAGAATTTATCTCATTGTCATTTACGTTCTTACTTTTTTCCTAAACGTTATGAACAAAAGCCTACAATAAATACACCCCGACAGTTTTCCAGAGACAATAGCAAGCCCTCCTGCAAACTACGAAGATCACAAATGATTGTTCAAAATTTTGTCTGCGGTTGTTTTAAACGAGAAGTCGACTTCACAGTTGGGCACTGACGACGTAGATGGAAGCGGGGTGGCTGAACCTGGTGTTCTTATCAGGAATATTTCCTGGTGATTAATTCGCGAATTGAGCTATGGCAGATAGATTTTGTTTCATCAGAGAAATAAAAATTTGCAAGCAAATTTGTAAAATTTCTTCATCGGCGTACGACCGATAGAAATTCTAGAAATGTCTAACGACCACATAGAGTTTGAAGGAAAACCACTCTAGGTCCACCGAAACGAGAAAAGAAAATCATTATCAGCAAAAGTGATTCTCGCCGAACGGTTTGTAAAGAATAAATTGAATTTTTATCTATAACCTATAAAATACCGGAGTTTTACTTTGGGGAACACTATTTCGTAGAAGCATTTGAAAGACGTAGTTTTGCAAAGCACAAAAATGTACAAAATTTTACCTTCAATATATTTTCCGGTTTCCGTGGCACAGAATTAACAAAACTGCCGGTCGCTCAGCTACATTTATTCCAGTTTTAAGATAAAAAAAGACGGCACACCTGTTTGAGATGTAATATCGATAACAAACAGGAGGAATTATGAAAGATCAGAGGAATTCAATTTGAGAAAGTGGACATGCATACATGGGTGCGCAAGAATATTTACATATCGAGAATGATCAATCCACAGTGCAATAGACTATTTAACTTGCTTCGTAAAAATACCTGTTCGTTATTTAAAAAAATTGTTTAACTTCGGTGAAGGAATCTAGAAAGTCGCATTAGGTAGGTCTTTTTGGGTCTGTTCGAAATCATTTCCTTGTTAAGAATTAAAATTTGTCAAGAAATTGGGACACGTTTTGAGGACGATTACAATTTGTCCTTTGAGATCCATTCAAATTATCATTCTCTGCAAGCAAGAATTATTTTTGTTTTTCCGTTAGATTTTCTTTTCCGAATTTCTACTGTTTCACTAAAGGACAGGAATTGGTCTTTTCATAATCATTATTTTAAAAATGTCGACATTTTATTCGTAGTAGAAATTCCAAATGAATTATACAGATTGCAGAAGTTAAATGATGAAAAGTGCGAGTTCTGTTTTAGTGAAACCCTTAAAAACCACATCTAAATTTCGATCAATGTACAGACGCTCCTGTGCAGACGCTCGCAAAGAACAGGGCCGCAGACAGAGAGAGAAATTCAGGGGCCCTGTACACCCCATAAATATTTCTTTTCCTATAATTTATTGATTGTTTTCTTATTATCGATCGTAAACTCCTGCTTTTAAAAACATACAAGTGCGGCACTTGAACATGGTTTTCAATTCACAAGTTTGTCAGATTTATGAATTTAGACGTAGGTATATATATATATTAAAACATAAATATAATATGTATTAGATTATACTTTTAGTAGCATTTCTGTGATCTTTATTATTTCCCTTATAAATTCAATAAGTGCATGTAATGAGAAGAAATGAATTTGCATTGGAAAATATTTAAAAGTAACAGCACAATCTATTTTAATGTCTTAAAAAACAAGGATTCACTGTTTAAACCTTTTAGGTACTTTGTGATCGAAAAACGCACAGGCCCTTGATAAAAATTACATGTAATAGCTGCAGATCATTTTGAAAATGACTGCAGAGGTGCGATTCTTTTGTAGCTGAAGAAAATCAGGAACTGAATTAGCAAAATGGCAACACCAGTTCACATCATGCTGAAAGTAAAGTACCTGTAATGTCAGTGAGATGGAGAAACATTCCGAGACGAAATATCACCTCATAAGAAGTTGAAGTATTAGACTGGATACCAAAGACAGAAAAGTTCACGAAGACGATAAAATTTAGTATTCTATGGATGAAACTCGAAATCCTTGTGAAACTGGGTGGTGGAAATTGGGTCTAAACGTAGACTTGTGGGAGAAATTTGAAGACCTTCATTCAGCACGAATTTGTCAAGGCTCTTTATGAAGATAATATACACGTATAAATATATTTAGACAGAGACTGGTAGATATAAAACACCATCCCAGTTTTCCCTTCTAAAATTGAAGTACAATATACATCAATGGCAAACGCATGTACAGTGAAATGTAGAGGTCTCAAAGATAGTGATGTCGAACATGGGTGAATATATTATTTTGTACTCCGACAATTTTTACTAGTTACTGAAATCATACCCTGTACATATTCTATGATTTTAATGAATGTCGTACATGAAGAAAAATGGTATAAAATTTCTACTAAAGAATAGTTACACATAAATCACATTCTCCTAAATAGTATAATTACTAATTTAAAAAAACCCCGCCAGTTTCACTTATTTTATCTCAAATACTTTTTCTGTTACTGAAGAAAAATTTACTAAAAGTAATTAATAGAACTTAGATACAGCCACAATAAGGAAAAGAAGTATTTACGTTTTCACTAAAGAACAGGAAATCTATGTTTTATCCACACAACAAACAACAATTTTGTGTTTAGGTTTCTGCAACAAAAATATGTACGTTAAGGGAATTACGCCACACACATTTTGCGATGATCTATTAGCAATCTCGGGTTAAGTTAAAGGTCCTAGGTTGCTGATACAAAAATATGTGTGTTAAAGAATTTCCGTGACACACGTTTTGTGATGATCTGTTAGTAATCTTTGGTTTAGGAAAATATCCCAAGTTGCTTCAACAAAAATATGCATGTTAAACGATTTGCGTGACACACATTTTGCGATGATATATTAATACATCCACGTTTTAAACCTAAATTTATGAGAATGTTCGTAGGAAAACACGGGATGGGATTTTATTGAAATCTAGGGTAGAGAATTAAAATATCATTGAACAAACGTACGCATTGCAAAACTGCCGACGTACGATTTCAGATATTGAATGTAAAGAGTCCAAATCTGACAAATCGTACTCCTTTTACTGACGACGCCTGCAGAGATGGTCCACCTTAAGTAATGTACATTTTGTCCTGTTACTTGATGAAGAATGATTCATTACCGCTCACCTAATCTGAACACAAACGATACAGAAAAAAGACCTTATCCATTAAGTTAACCATGTGTATTAAATAACGTTACTTGATACGAACCTTCGATGTATACGTTGCCTAGAATATATCTCATTGTCATTTACGTTCTTACTTTTTTCCCAAACGTTATAAAAAAAAGCCTACAGTAAATACACCCCGACACTTTTCCAGAAACAATAGAAAGCCCTCCTGCAAACTACGAAGATCACAAATGCTTGTTCAAAATTTTGACTCCGATTGTTTTAAACCAGGTATCGACTTCACAGGTTGGCGCTCACGACGTAGATGGAAGCGGGGTAGCTGAACCTGGTGTTCTTATCAGGAATATTTTATGGTGATTAATTCGCGAATTGAGCTATGAAAGACAGATTTTTTTTCATCAGAGAAATAAAAATTTGTAAGCAAATGTGTAAAATTTCTTCATCGGCGTACGACCGATAGAAATTCTAGAAATGTATAACGACCTCATAGTGTTTGAAGGAAAACCACTCTATGTCCACCGAAACAAGAAAAGAAAATCATTATCAGCAAAAGTGATTCTCACCGAACGGTTTGAAAAGAATAAATTGGATTTTTATCTATAACCTATAACGGAGTTTTACTTTGGGGAACACTATTTCGCAGAAGCATTTGAAAGACGTAGTTTTGCAAAACACAAAAATGTACAAAATTTTACCTTCAATATATTTTCCGGTTTCCGTGGCACAGAATTAACAAAACTGCCGGTCGCTCAGCTACATTTATTCCAGTTTTAAGATAAAAAAAGACGGCTCACCTGTTTGAGATGTAATATCGATAACAAACCGGAGGAATTATGAAAGATCAGAGGAATTCAATTTGAGGAAGTGGACATGCATATAGGGGTGCGCAAGAATGTTTACATATCGAGAATGACCAATCCACAGTGCAATAGACTATTAAACTTGCTTCGTAAAAATACCTGTTCGTTATATAAAAAAAAATTGTTTAACTTCGGTGAAGGAATCTAGAAAATCGTATTAGGTAGGTCTTTTTGGGTCTGTTTGAAATCATTTCCTTGGTAAGAATTAAATTTGTCAAGAAATTGGGACACGTTTTGAGGACGATTACGATTTGTCCATTGAGATCCATTCAAATTATCATTCTCCGCAAGCAAGAATTATTTTTGTTTTTCCGTTGGATTTTCTTTTCCGAATTTCTACTGTTTCACTAAAGGACAGCAATTGGTCTTTTCATAATCATTATTTTAAAAATGTCGACATTTTATTCGTACTAGAAATTCCAAATGAATTATACAGATCGCAGAAGTAGAATGTTGAAAAGTGCGAGTTCTGTTTTAGTGAAACCCTTAAAAACCACATCTAAATTTCGATCAATGTACAGACGCTCCTGTGCTGACGCTCGCAAAGAACAGGGCCGCAGACAGAGAGAGAAATTCAGGTGCCCTGTACACCCCATAAATGTTTCTTTTACTATAATTCACTGACTGTTTTTGTTATTATCGACCGTAAACTCCTGCTTTTAAAAACATACAAGTGTGGCACTTGAACATGGTTTTCAATTCACAAGTTTGTCAGGTTTATGAATTTAGACGTAGGTATATATATATTAAAACATAAATATAATATGTATTAGATTATACTTTTAGTAGCATTTCTGTCATCTTTATTATTACCCTTATAAATTCAATAAGTGCATGTAATGAGAAGAAATGAATATGCGTTGGAAAATATTTAAAAGTAACAGCACAATCTATTTTAATGTCTTAAAAAACAAGGATTCACTGTTTAAATCTTTTAGGTACTTTGTGATCGAAAAACGCACGGGCCCTTGATATAAATTACATGCAATAGCTGCAGATCATTTTGAAAATGACTGCAGAGGTGCGATTTTTCTGTAGCTAAAGAAAATCAGGAACTGACTTAGCAAAATGGCAACACCAGTTCACATCATGCTGAAAGTAAAGTATCTGTAATGTCAGTGATATGGTGAAAAATTCCGAGACGAAATATCACCTCATAAGAAATTGAAGTATTAGACTGGATACCAAGGACAGAAAAGTTCACGAAGACTATAAAATGGAGTATTGTATGGATGAAACTCGAAATCATAGTGAAACTGCGTGGTGGAAATTGGGTCTAAACGTAGACTTGTGGGAGAAATTTGAAGAACTTCATTCAGCACGAATTGGTCAAGGCTTTTTATGAAGATAATATGCACGTATAAATATATTTAGACAGAGACTGGTAGATATAAAACAACATCCCAGTTTTCCCTTCTATAATTGAAGTACAATATACATCAATGGTAAACGCATGTGCAGTGAAATGTAGAGGTCTCAAAGATAGTGATGTCGAACATGGGTGAATATATTATTTTGTACTCCGACAATTTTTACTAGTTACTGAAATCATACCCTGTACATATTCTATGATTTTAATGAATGTCGTACCTGCAGAAAAATGGTATGAAATTTCTACTAAAAAATAGTTACACATAAATCGCATTCTCCTAAACAGTATAGTTTTGTACTTAAAAAAACCCGTCAGTTTCACTTATTTAATCTCAAATACTTTTCTGTTACTGAAGAAAAATTTACTAAAAGTAATTTACAGAACTTAGATACAGCCACAATAAGGAAAAGAATTATTTACGTTTTCACTAAAGAACAGGAAATCTATGTTTTATCCACACAACAAACAACAATTTTGTGTTTAGGTTTCTGCAACAAAAATATGTACGTTAAGGGAATTACGCCACACACATTTTGCGATGATCTATTAGCAATCTCGGGTTAAGTTAAAGGTCCTAGGTTGCTGCTACAGAAATATGTGTGTTAAAGAATTTCCGTGACACACGTTTTGTGATGATCTGTTAGTAATCTTTGGTTTAGGAAAATATCCCAGGTTGCTTCAACAAATATATGCATGTTAAACGATTTACGTGACACACATTTTGCGATGATCTATTAATACATCCACGTTTTAAACTTAAATTTATGAGAATGTTCGTAGGAAAACACGGGATGGGATTTTATGTGAATCTGGGGTAGAGCATTGAAATGTCATTGAACAAACGTTCGCATTGCAAAACTGCCGACGTAAGATTTCAGATATTGAATGTAAAGAGCCTAAATCTTTCAAATCGTACTCCTTTCACTGACGACGCCTGCAGAGATGGTCTACTTTTGTAATGTACATTTTGTCCTGTTACTTGATAAAAAATGATTCATTGCCGCTCACTTAATCTGAACACAAACGATACAGAAAAAATTACCTATCCATTAAGTTAACCATGTGTATTAAAGCCCGTTACTTGATACGAACCTTCGATGCATACGTTGCCTAGAATTTATCTCATTGTCATTTACGTTCTTACTTTTTTCCCAAACGTTATCAAAAAAAGCTTACAGTAAATACTCCCCGACAGTTTTCCAGAGACAATAGAAAGTCCTCCTGCAAACTATGAAGATCACAAAGGCTTGTTCAAAATTTTGTCTCCGATTGTTTTAAATCGTACTCCTTTCACTGACGACGCCTGCAGAGATGGTCTCCCTTAGGTAATGTACATTTTGTCCTGTTATTTGATGAAGAATGATTCATTGCCGCTGACCAAATCTGAACACAAACGATACAGAAAAAAGGCCTTATTTATTAAGTTAACCATGTGTATTAAAGCCGTTACTTGATACGAACCTTCGATGCATACGTTGCCTAGAATTTATCTCATTGTCATTTACGTTCTTACTTTTTTAATAAACGTTATAAAAAAGCCTACAATAAATACACCCCGACAGTTTTCCAGAGACAATAGAAAGCCCTCCTGCAAACTACGAAGATCACAAATGCTTGTTCAAAATTTTGTCTCCGATTGTTTTGAACGAGGTATCGACTTCACAGTTGGGCACTGACGACGTAGATGGAAGCGGGGTGACTGAACCTGGTGTTCTTATCAGGAATATTTCCTGGTGATTAATTCCCGAATTGAGCTATGACAGATAGATTTTGTTTCATCAGAGAAATAAAATTTTGCAAGCAAATTTGTGAAATTTCTTCATCGGCGTACGACCGATAGAAATTCAAGAAATGTCTAACGACCTCATAGAGTTTGAAGGACAACCACTCTATGTCCACCGAAACGAGAAAAGAAAATCATTATCAGCAAAAGTTATTCTCGCCGATGGGTTTGTGAAGAATAACTTGGATTTTTATCTATAGCCTATAAAATACCGGAGTTTTACTTTGGGGGACACTATTTTGCAGATGCATTTGAAAGACGTAGTTTTGCAAAGCACAAAAATTTACAAAATTTTACCTTCAATATATTTTCCGGTTTCCGTGGCACAGAATTAAGAAACCTTCCGGTCGCTCTGCTACATTTATTCCAGTTTTAAGATAAAAAAAAGACGGCTCACCTGTTTGAGATGTAATATCGATAACAAACTGGAGAAATTATGAAAGATCAGAGGAATTCAGTTTGAGGAATTGGACATGCATACATGGGTGCGCAAGAATATTTACATATCGAGAATGATCAATCCACAGTGCAATAGACTATTTAACTTGCATCGTAAAAATACCTGTTCGTTATTTAAAGTAAAATTGTTTAACTTCGGTGAAGAAATCTAGAAAATCGCATTAGGTAGGTCTTTTTGGGTCTGTTTGAAATCATTTCCTTGGTAAGAATTAAATTTGTCAAGAAATTGGGACACGTTTTGAGGACGATTACGATTTGCCAATTGAGATCCATTCAAATTATCATTCTCTGCAAGCAAGAATTATTTTTGTTTTTCCGTTGGATTTTCTTTTCCGAATTTCTACTGTTTCACTAAAGGACAGCAATTGGTCTTTTCATAATCATTATTTTAAAAATGTCGACATTTTATTCGTACTAGAAATTCCAAATGAATTATACAGATCGCAGAAGT
Organism: Macrothele yani; assembly: GCA_039090855.1. Taxonomy (NCBI): domain Eukaryota; kingdom Metazoa; phylum Arthropoda; class Arachnida; order Araneae; family Macrothelidae; genus Macrothele; species Macrothele yani. The sequence goes on along the minus strand of CM077005.1, from coordinate 95,695,580 downwards.
AGAATGTTGAAAAGTGCGAGTTCTGTTTTAGTGAAACCCTTAAAAACCACATCTAAATTTCGATCAATGTACAGACGCTCCTGTGCTGACGCTCGCAAAGAACAGGGCCGCAGACAGAGAGAGAAATTCAGGTGCCCTGTACACCCCATAAATGTTTCTTTTACTATAATTCACTGACTGTTTTTGTTATTATCGACCGTAAACTCCTGCTTTTAAAAACATACAAGTGTGGCACTTGAACATGGTTTTCAATTCACAAGTTTGTCAGGTTTATGAATTTAGACGTAGGTATATATATATATATATTAAAACATAAATATAATATGTATTAGATTATACTTTCAGTAGCATTTCTGTCATCTTTATTATTACCCTTATAAATTCAATAAGTGCATGTAATGAGAAGAAATGAATATGCGTTGGAAAATATTTAAAAGTAACAGCACAATCTATTTTAATGTCTTAAAAAACAAGGATTCACAGTTTAAATCTTTTAGGTACTTTGTGATCGAAAAACGCACTGGCCCTTGATAAAAATTACATGTAATAGCTGCAGATCATTTTGAAAATGACTGCAGAGGTGCGATTTTTTTAGCTGATGAAAATCAAGAACTGAATTAGCAAAATGGCAACACCAGTTCACATCATGCTGAAAGTAAAGTACCTGTAATGTCAGTGAGATGGAGAAACATTCCAAGACGAAATATCACCTCATAAGAAATTGAAGTATGAGACTGGATACCAAGGACAGAAAAGTTCACGAAGACGATAAAATGGAGTATTCTATGGATGAAACTCGAAATCATAGTGAAACTGCGTGGTGGAAATTGGGTCTAAACGTAGACTTGTGGGAGAAATTTGAAGACCTTCATTCAGCACGAATTGGTCAAGGCTCTTTATGAAGATAATATACACGTATAAATATATTTAGACAGAGACTATGAAACAACATCCCAGTTTTCCCTTCTAAAATTGAAGTACAATATACATCAATGGCAAACGCATGTACAGTGAAATGTAGAGGTCTCAAAGATAGTGATGTCGAACATGGGTGAATATATTATTTTGTACTCCGACAATTTTTACTAGTTACTGAAATCATACCTTGTACATATTCTCTGATTTTAATGAATGTCGTACATGAAGAAAAATGGTATAAAATTTCTACTAAAGAATAGTTACACATAAATCACATTCTCCTAAATAGTATAATTACTTATTTAAAAAAAACCGCCAGTTTCACTTATTTTATCTCAAATACATTTTGTGTTACTGAAGAAAAATTTACTAAAAGTAATTTATAGAACTTAGATACAGCCACAATAAGGGAAAGAAATATTAAAGTTTTCACTAAAGAACAGGAAATCTCTGTTTTATCCACACAACAAACAACAATTTTGGGTTTAGGTTTCTGCCACAAAAATATGTACGTTAAGGGAATTACGCCACACACATTTTGAGATGATCTATTGGCAATCTCGAGTTACGGTAAAAGTACTAGGTTGCTTATATAAAAATATGTGTGTTAAAGGATTTCCGTGACACACATTTTGCGATGATCTGTCAGTAATCTTTGGTTTAGGATAATATCCCAGGTTGCTTCAACAAAAATATGCATGTTAAACGATTTCTTTAGTGCTCGCAAAGAACAGGGATAATATCCCAGGTTGCTTCAACAAAAATATGCATGTTAAACGATTTCTTTAGTGCTCGCAAAGAACAGGGCCGCAGACAGAAAGAGAAATTCGGGGGCCCTGTACACCCCATAAATATTTCTTTTCCTATAATTTGTTGATTGTTTTCTTATTATCGACCGTAAACTCCTGCTTTTAAAAACATGCAAGTGTGGCACTTGAACATTGTTTTCAATTTACAAGTTTGTCAGGTTTATGAATTTAGACGTAGGTATATATATATTAAAACAAAAATGTAATATGTATTAGATTATACTTTTAGTTGCATTTCTGTCATCTTTATTATTACCTTTATAAATTCAATAAGTGCATGTAATGAGAAGAAATGAATATGCGTTGGAAAATATTTAAAAGTAACAGCACAATCTATTTTAATGTCTTAAAAAACAAGGATTCACTGTTTAAATCTTTTAGGTACTTTGTGATCGAAAAACGCACGGGCCCTTGATAAAAATTACATGCAATAGCTGCAGATCATTTTGAAAATGACTGCAGAGGTGCGATTTTTCTGTAGCTAAAGAAAATCAGGAACTGAATTAGCAAAATGGCAACACCAGTTCACATCATGCTGAAAGTAAAGTATCTGTAATGTCAGTGAGATGGTGAAACATTATGAGACGAAATATGACCTCATAAGAAATTGAAGTATTAGACTGGATACCAAGGACAGAAAAGTTCACGAAGACTATAAAATGGAGTATTCTATGGATGAAACTCGAAATCATAGTGAAACTGCGTGGTGGAAATTGGGTCTAAACGTAGACTTGTGGGAGAAATTTGAAGAACTTCATTCAGCACGAATTGGTCAAGGCTTTTTATGAAGATAATATGCACGTATAAATATATTTAGACAGAGACTGGTAGATATAAAACAACATCCCAGTTTTCCCTTCTATAATTGAAGTACAATATACATCAATGGTAAACGCATGTGCAGTGAAATGTAGAGGTCTCAAAGATAGTGATGTCGAACATGGGTGAATATATTATTTTGTACTCCGACAATTTTTACTAGTTACTGAAATCATACCCTGTACATATTCTATGATTTTAATGAATGTCGTACCTGCAGAAAAATGGTATGAAATTTCTACTAAAATATAGTTACACATAAATCGCATTCTCCTAAACAGTATAGTTTTGTACTTAAAAAAACCCGTCAGTTTCACTTATTTAATCTCAAATACTTTTTCTGTTACTGAAGAAAAATTTACTAAAAGTAATTTACAGAACTTAGATGCAGCCACAATAAGGAAAAGAATTATTTACGTTTTCACTAAAGAACAGGAAATCTATGTTTTATCCACACAACAAACAACAATTTTGTGTTTAGGTTTCTGCAACAAAAATATGTACGTTAAGGGAATTACGCCACACACATTTTGCGATGATCTATTAGCAATCTCGGGTTAAGTTAAAGGTCCTAGGTTGCTGCTACAGAAATATGTGTGTTAAAGAATTTCCGTGACACACGTTTTGTGATGATCTGTTAGTAATCTTTGGTTTAGGAAAATATCCCAGGTTGCTTCAACAAATATATGCATGTTAAACGATTTACGTGACACACATTTTGCGATGATCTATTAATACATCCACGTTTTAAACTTAAATTTATGAGAATGTTCGTAGGAAAACACGGGATGGGATTTTATGTGAATCTGGGGTAGAGCATTGAAATGTCATTGAACAAACGTTCGCATTGCAAAACTGACGACGTAAGATTTCAGATATTGAATGTAAAGAGCCTAAATCTTTCAAATCGTACTCCTTTCACTGACGACGCCTGCAGAGATGGTCTACTTTTGTAATGTACATCTTGTCCTGTTACTTGATAAAAAATGATTCATTGCCGCTCACTTAATCTGAACACAAACGATACAGAAAAAATTACCTATCCATTAAGTTAACCATGTGTATTAAAGCCCGTTACTTGATACGAACCTTCGATGCATACGTTGCCTAGAATTTATCTCATTGTCATTTACGTTCTTACTTTTTTCCCAAACGTTATAAAAAAAAAGCTTACAGTAAATACTCCCCGACAGTTTTCCAGAGACAATAGAAAGCCCTCCTGCAAACTATGAAGATCACAAAGGCTTGTTCAAAATTTTGTCTCCGATTGTTTTAAATCGTAATCCTTTCACTGACGACGCCTGCAGAGATGGTCTCCCTTAGGTAATGTACATTTTGTCCTGTTATTTGATGAAGAATGATTCATTGCCACTGACCAAATCTGAACACAAACGATACAGAAAAAAGGCCTTATTTATTAAGTTAACCATGTGTATTAAAGCCGTTACTGATACGAACCTTCGATGCATACGTTGCCTAGAATTTATCTCATTGTCATTTACGTTCTTACTTTTTTAATAAACGTTATAAAAAAAGCCTACAATAAATACACCCCCGACAGTTTTCCAGAGACAATAGAAAGCCCTCCTGCAAACTACGAAGATCACAAATGCTTGTTCAAAATTTTGTCTCCGATTGTTTTGAACGAGGTATCGACTTCACAGTTGGGCACTGACGACGTAGATGGAAGCGGCGTGGCTGAACCTGGTGTTCTTATCAGGAATATTTCCTGGTGATTAATTCCCGAATTGAGCTATGACAGATAGATTTTGTTTCATCAGAGAAATAAAATTTTGCAAGCAAATTTGTGAAATTTCTTCATCGGCGTACGACCGATAGAAATTCAAGAAATGTCTAACGACCTCATAGAGTTTGAAGGACAACCACTCTATGTCCACCGAAACGAGAAAAGAAAATCATTATCAGCAAAAGTTATTCTCGCCGATGGGTTTGTGAAGAATAACTTGGATTTTTATCTATAGCCTATAAAATACCGGAGTTTTACTTTGGGGGACACTATTTTGCAGATGCATTTGAAAGACGTAGTTTTGCAAAGCACAAAAATTTACAAAATTTTACCTTCAATATATTTTCCGGTTTCCGTGGCACAGAATTAAGAAACCTTCCGGCCGCTCTGCTACATTTATTCCAGTTTTAAGATAAAAAAAGACGGCTCACCTGTTTGAGATGTAATATCGATAACAAACTGGAGAAATTATGAAAGATCAGAGGAATTCAGTTTGAGGAATTGGACATGCATACATGGGTGCGCAAGAATATTTACATATCGAGAATGATCAATCCACAGTGCAATAGACTATTTAACTTGCATCGTAAAAATACCTGTTCGTTATTTAAAGTAAAATTGTTTAACTTCGGTGAAGAAATCTAGAAAATCGTATTAGGTAGGTCTTTTTGGGTCTGTTTGAAATCATTTCCTTGGTAAGAATTAAATTTGTCAAGAAATTGCGACACGTTTTGAGGACGATTACGATTTGCCAATTGAGATCCATTCAAATTATCATTCTCTGCAAGCAAGAATTATTTTTGTTTTTCCGTTGGATTTTCTTTTCCGAATTTCTACTGTTTCACTAAAGGACAGGAATTGGTCTTTTCACATTCATTATTTTAAAAATGTCGACATTTTATTCGTACTAGAAATTCCAAATGAATTATACAGATCGCAGAAGTTGAATGTTGAAAAGTGCGAGTTATGTTTTAGTGAAACCCTTAAAAACCACATCTAAATTTCGACCAATGTACAGACGCTCCTGTGCAGACGCTCGCAAAGAACAGGGCCGCAGACAGAGAGAGATATTCAGGAGCCCTGTACATCCCATAAATATTTCTTTTCCTATAATTTATTGATTGTTTTCTTATTATCGACCGTAAACTCCTGCTTTTAAAAACATACAAGTGTGGCACTTGAACATGGTTTTCAATTCACAAGTTTGTCAGGTTTATGAATTTAGACGTAGGTATATATATATATATATTAAAACATAAATATAATATGTATTAGATTATACTTTCAGTAGCATTTCTGTCATCTTTATTATTACCCTTATAAATTCAATAAGTGCATGTAATGAGAAGAAATGAATATGCGTTGGAAAATATTTAAAAGTAACAGCACAATCTATTTTAATGTCTTAAAAAACAAGGATTCACAGTTTAAATCTTTTAGGTACTTTGTGATCGAAAAACGCACTGGCCCTTGATAAAAATTACATGTAATAGCTGCAGATCATTTTGAAAATGACTGCAGAGGTGCGATTTTTTTGTAGCTGATGAAAATCAAGAACTGAATTAGCAAAATGGCAACACCAGTTCACATCATGCTGAAAGTAAAGTACCTGTAATGTCAGTGAGATGGAGAAACATTCCAAGACGAAATATCACCTCATAAGAAATTGAAGTATTAGACTGGATACCAAGGACAGAAAAGTTCACGAAGACGATAAAATGGAGTATTCTATGGATGAAACTCGAAATCATAGTGAAACTGCGTGGTGGAAATTGGGTCTAAACGTAGACTTGTGGGAGAAATTTGAAGACCTTCATTCAGCACGAATTGGTCAAGGCTCTTTATGAAGATAATATACACGTATAAATATATTTAGACAGAGACTATGAAACAACATCCCAGTTTTCCCTTCTAAAATTGAAGTACAATATACATCAATGGCAAACGCATGTACAGTGAAATGTAGAGGTCTCAAAGATAGTGATGTCGAACATGGGTGAATATATTATTTTGTACTCCGACAATTTTTACTAGTTACTGAAATCATACCTTGTACATATTCTCTGATTTTAATGAATGTCGTACATGAAGAAAAATGGTATGAAATTTCTACTAAAGAATAGTTACACATAAATCACATTCTCCTAAATAGTATAATTACTTATTTAAAAAAACCGCCAGTTTCACTTATTTTATCTCAAATACATTTTGTGTTACTGAAGAAAAATTTACTAAAAGTAATTTATAGAACTTAGATACAGCCACAATAAGGGAAAGAAATATTAAAGTTTTCACTAAAGAACAGGAAATCTCTGTTTTATCCACACAACAAACAACAATTTTGGGTTTAGGTTTCTGCCACAAAAATATGTACGTTAAGGGAATTACGCCACACACATTTTGAGATGATCTATTGGCAATCTCGGGTTACGGTAAAGGTACTAGGTTGCTTATATAAAAATATGTGTGTTAAAGGATTTCCGTGACACACATTTTGCGATGATCTGTTAGTAATCTTTGGTTTAGGATAATATCCCAGGTTGCTTCAACAAAAATATGCATGTTAAACGATTTCTTTAGTGCTCGCAAAGAACAGGGATAATATCCCAGGTTGCTTCAACAAAAATATGCATGTTAAACGATTTCTTTAGTGCTCGCAAAGAACAGGGCCGCAGACAGAAAGAGAAATTCGGGGGCCCTGTACACCCCATAAATATTTCTTTTCCTATAATTTGTTGATTGTTTTCTTATTATCGACCGTAAACTCCTGCTTTTAAAAACATGCAAGTGTGGCACTTGAACATTGTTTTCAATTTACAAGTTTGTCAGGTTTATGAATTTAGACGTAGGTATATATATATTAAAACAAAAATGTAATATGTATTAGATTATACTTTTAGTTGCATTTCTGTCATCTTTATTATTACCTTTATAAATTCAATAAGTGCATGTAATGAGAAGAAATGAATATGCGTTGGAAAATATTTAAAAGTAACAGCACAATCTATTTTAATGTCTTAAAAAACAAGGATTCACTGTTTAAATCTTTTAGGTACTTTGTGATCGAAAAACGCACGGGCCCTTGATAAAAATTACATGCAATAGCTGCAGATCATTTTGAAAATGACTGCAGAGGTGCGATTTTTCTGTAGCTAAAGAAAATCAGGAACTGAATTAGCAAAATGGCAACACCAGTTCACATCATGCTGAAAGTAAAGTATCTGTAATGTCAGTGAGATGGTGAAACATTATGAGACGAAATATGACCTCATAAGAAATTGAAGTATTAGACTGGATACCAAGGACAGAAAAGTTCACGAAGACTATAAAATGGAGTATTCTATGGATGAAACTCGAAATCATAGTGAAACTGCGTGGTGGAAATTGGGTCTAAACGTAGACTTGTGGGAGAAATTTGAAGACCTTTATTCAGCACGAATTCATCAAGGCTTTTTATGAAGATAATATGCACGTATAAATATATTTAGACAGAGACTGGTAGATATAAAACAACATCCCAGTTTTCCCTTCTATAATTGAAGTACAATATACATCAATGGTAAACGCATGTGCAGTGAAATGTAGAGGTCTCAAAGATAGTGATGTCGAACATGGGTGAATATATTATTTTGTACTCCGACAATTTTTACTAGTTACTGAAATCATACCCTGTACATATTCTATGATTTTAATGAATGTCGTACCTGCAGAAAAATGGTATGAAATTTCTACTAAAATATAGTTACACATAAATCGCATTCTCCTAAACAGTATAGTTTTGTACTTAAAAAAACCCGTCAGTTTCACTTATTTAATCTCAAATACTTTTTCTGTTACTGAAGAAAAATTTACTAAAAGTAATTTACAGAACTTAGATGCAGTAACAATAAGGAAAAGAATTATTTACGTTTTCACTAAAGAACAGGAAATCTATGTTTTATCCACACAACAAACAACAATTTTGTGTTTAGGTTTCTGCAACAAAAATATGTACGTTAAGGGAATTACGCCACACACATTTTGCGATGATCTATTAGCAATCTCGGGTTAAGTTAAAGGTCCTAGGTTGCTGCTACAGAAATATGTGTGTTAAAGAATTTCCGTGACACACGTTTTGTGATGATCTGTTAGTAATCTTTGGTTTAGGAAAATATCCCAGGTTGCTTCAACAAATATATGCATGTTAAACGATTTACGTGACACACATTTTGCGATGATCTATTAATACATCCACGTTTTAAACTTAAATTTATGAGAATGTTCGTAGGAAAACACGGGATGGGATTTTATGTGAATCTGGGGTAGAGCATTGAAATGTCATTGAACAAACGTTCGCATTGCAAAACTGACGACGTAAGATTTCAGATATTGAATGTAAAGAGCCTAAATCTTTCAAATCGTACTCCTTTCACTGACGACGCCTGCAGAGATGGTCTACTTTTGTAATGTACATCTTGTCCTGTTACTTGATAAAAAATGATTCATTGCCGCTCACTTAATCTGAACACAAACGATACAGAAAAAATTACCTATCCATTAAGTTAACCATGTGTATTAAAGCCCGTTACTTGATACGAACCTTCGATGCATACGTTGCCTAGAATTTATCTCATTGTCATTTACGTTCTTACTTTTTTCCCAAACGTTATCAAAAAAAGCTTACAGTAAATACTCCCCGACAGTTTTCCAGAGACAATAGAAAGCCCTCCTGCAAACTATGAAGATCACAAAGGCTTGTTCAAAATTTTGTCTCCGATTGTTTTAAATCGTAATCCTTTCACTGACGACGCCTGCAGAGATGGTCTCCCTTAGGTAATGTACATTTTGTCCTGTTATTTGATGAAGAATGATTCATTGCCACTGACCAAATCTGAACACAAACGATACAGAAAAAAGGCCTTATTTATTAAGTTAACCATGTGTATTAAAGCCGTTACTGATACGAACCTTCGATGCATACGTTGCCTAGAATTTATCTCATTGTCATTTACGTTCTTACTTTTTAATAAACGTTATAAAAAAAGCCTACAATAAATACACCCCCGACAGTTTTCCAGAGACAATAGAAAGCCCTCCTGCAAACTACGAAGATCACAAATGCTTGTTCAAAATTTTGTCTCCGATTGTTTTGAACGAGGTATCGACTTCACAGTTGGGCACTGACGACGTAGATGGAAGCGGCGTGGCTGAACCTGGTGTTCTTATCAGGAATATTTCCTGGTGATTAATTCCCGAATTGAGCTATGACAGATAGATTTTGTTTCATCAGAGAAATAAAATTTTGCAAGCAAATTTGTGAAATTTCTTCATCGGCGTACGACCGATAGAAATTCAAGAAATGTCTAACGACCTCATAGAGTTTGAAGGACAACCACTCTATGTCCACCGAAACGAGAAAAGAAAATCATTATCAGCAAAAGTTATTCTCGCCGATGGGTTTGTGAAGAATAACTTGGATTTTTATCTATAGCCTATAAAATACCGGAGTTTTACTTTGGGGGACACTATTTTGCAGATGCATTTGAAAGACGTAGTTTTGCAAAGCACAAAAATTTACAAAATTTTACCTTCAATATATTTTCCGGTTTCCGTGGCACAGAATTAAGAAACCTTCCGGCCGCTCTGCTACATTTATTCCAGTTTTAAGATAAAAAAAGACGGCTCACCTGTTTGAGATGTAATATCGATAACAAACTGGAGAAATTATGAAAGATCAGAGGAATTCAGTTTGAGGAATTGGACATGCATACATGGGTGCGCAAGAATATTTACATATCGAGAATGATCAATCCACAGTGCAATAGACTATTTAACTTGCATCGTAAAAATACCTGTTCGTTATTTAAAGTAAAATTGTTTAACTTCGGTGAAGAAATCTAGAAAATCGTATTAGGTAGGTCTTTTTGGGTCTGTTTGAAATCATTTCCTTGGTAAGAATTAAATTTGTCAAGAAATTGCGACACGTTTTGAGGACGATTACGATTTGCCAATTGAGATCCATTCAAATTATCATTCTCTGCAAGCAAGAATTATTTTTGTTTTTCCGTTGGATTTTCTTTTCCGAATTTCTACTGTTTCACTAAAGGACAGGAATTGGTCTTTTCACATTCATTATTTTAAAAATGTCGACATTTTATTCGTACTAGAAATTCCAAATGAATTATACAGATCGCAGAAGTTGAATGTTGAAAAGTGCGAGTTATGTTTTAGTGAAACCCTTAAAAACCACATCTAAATTTCGACCAATGTACAGACGCTCCTGTGCAGACGCTCGCAAAGAACAGGGCCGCAGACAGAGAGAGATATTCAGGAGCCCTGTACATCCCATAAATATTTCTTTTCCTATAATTTATTGATTGTTTTCTTATTATCGACCGTAAACTCCTGCTTTTAAAAACATACAAGTGTGGCACTTGAACATGGTTTTCAATTCACAAGTTTGTCAGGTTTATGAATTTAGACGTAGGTATATATATATATATATTAAAACATAAATATAATATGTATTAGATTATACTTTCAGTAGCATTTCTGTCATCTTTATTATTACCCTTATAAATTCAATAAGTGCATGTAATGAGAAGAAATGAATATGCGTTGGAAAATATTTAAAAGTAACAGCACAATCTATTTTAATGTCTTAAAAAACAAGGATTCACAGTTTAAATCTTTTAGGTACTTTGTGATCGAAAAACGCACTGGCCCTTGATAAAAATTACATGTAATAGCTGCAGATCATTTTGAAAATGACTGCAGAGGTGCGATTTTTTTTGTAGCTGATGAAAATCAAGAACTGAATTAGCAAAATGGCAACACCAGTTCACATCATGCTGAAAGTAAAGTACCTGTAATGTCAGTGAGATGGAGAAACATTCCAAGACGAAATATCACCTCATAAGAAATTGAAGTATTAGACTGGATACCAAGGACAGAAAAGTTCACGAAGACGATAAAATGGAGTATTCTATGGATGAAACTCGAAATCATAGTGAAACTGCGTGGTGGAAATTGGGTCTAAACGTAGACTTGTGGGAGAAATTTGAAGACCTTCATTCAGCACGAATTGGTCAAGGCTCTTTATGAAGATAATATACACGTATAAATATATTTAGACAGAGACTATGAAACAACATCCCAGTTTTCCCTTCTAAAATTGAAGTACAATATACATCAATGGCAAACGCATGTACAGTGAAATGTAGAGGTCTCAAAGATAGTGATGTCGAACATGGGTGAATATATTATTTTGTACTCCGACAATTTTTACTAGTTACTGAAATCATACCTTGTACATATTCTCTGATTTTAATGAATGTCGTACATGAAGAAAAATGGTATGAAATTTCTACTAAAGAATAGTTACACATAAATCACATTCTCCTAAATAGTATAATTACTTATTTAAAAAAACCGCCAGTTTCACTTATTTTATCTCAAATACATTTTGTGTTACTGAAGAAAAATTTACTAAAAGTAATTTATAGAACTTAGATACAGCCACAATAAGGGAAAGAAATATTAAAGTTTTCACTAAAGAACAGGAAATCTCTGTTTTATCCACACAACAAACAACAATTTTGGGTTTAGGTTTCTGCCACAAAAATATGTACGTTAAGGGAATTACGCCACACACATTTTGAGATGATCTATTGGCAATCTCGGGTTACGGTAAAGGTACTAGGTTGCTTATATAAAAATATGTGTGTTAAAGGATTTCCGTGACACACATTTTGCGATGATCTGTTAGTAATCTTTGGTTTAGGATAATATCCCAGGTTGCTTCAACAAAAATATGCATGTTAAACGATTTCTTTAGTGCTCGCAAAGAACAGGGATAATATCCCAGGTTGCTTCAACAAAAATATGCATGTTAAACGATTTCTTTAGTGCTCGCAAAGAACAGGGCCGCAGACAGAAAGAGAAATTCGGGGGCCCTGTACACCCCATAAATATTTCTTTTCCTATAATTTGTTGATTGTTTTCTTATTATCGACCGTAAACTCCTGCTTTTAAAAACATGCAAGTGTGGCACTTGAACATTGTTTTCAATTTACAAGTTTGTCAGGTTTATGAATTTAGACGTAGGTATATATATATTAAAACAAAAATGTAATATGTATTAGATTATACTTTTAGTTGCATTTCTGTCATCTTTATTATTACCTTTATAAATTCAATAAGTGCATGTAATGAGAAGAAATGAATATGCGTTGGAAAATATTTAAAAGTAACAGCACAATCTATTTTAATGTCTTAAAAACAAGGATTCACTGTTTAAATCTTTTAGGTACTTTGTGATCGAAAAACGCACGGGCCCTTGATAAAAATTACATGCAATAGCTGCAGATCATTTTGAAAATGACTGCAGAGGTGCGATTTTTCTGTAGCTAAAGAAAATCAGGAACTGAATTAGCAAAATGGCAACACCAGTTCACATCATGCTGAAAGTAAAGTATCTGTAATGTCAGTGAGATGGTGAAACATTATGAGACGAAATATGACCTCATAAGAAATTGAAGTATTAGACTGGATACCAAGGACAGAAAAGTTCACGAAGACTATAAAATGGAGTATTCTATGGATGAAACTCGAAATCATAGTGAAACTGCGTGGTGGAAATTGGGTCTAAACGTAGACTTGTGGGAGAAATTTGAAGACCTTTATTCAGCACGAATTCATCAAGGCTTTTTATGAAGATAATATGCACGTATAAATATATTTAGACAGAGACTGGTAGATATAAAACAACATCCCAGTTTTCCCTTCTATAATTGAAGTACAATATACATCAATGGTAAACGCATGTGCAGTGAAATGTAGAGGTCTCAAAGATAGTGATGTCGAACATGGGTGAATATATTATTTTGTACTCCGACAATTTTTACTAGTTACTGAAATCATACCCTGTACATATTCTATGATTTTAATGAATGTCGTACCTGCAGAAAAATGGTATGAAATTTCTACTAAAATATAGTTACACATAAATCGCATTCTCCTAAACAGTATAGTTTTGTACTTAAAAAAACCCGTCAGTTTCACTTATTTAATCTCAAATACTTTTTCTGTTACTGAAGAAAAATTTACTAAAAGTAATTTACAGAACTTAGATGCAGTAACAATAAGGAAAAGAATTATTTACGTTTTCACTAAAGAACAGGAAATCTATGTTTTATCCACACAACAAACAACAATTTTGTGTTTAGGTTTCTGCAACAAAAATATGTACGTTAAGGGAATTACGCCACACACATTTTGCGATGATCTATTAGCAATCTCGGGTTAAGTTAAAGGTCCTAGGTTGCTGCTACAGAAATATGTGTGTTAAAGAATTTCCGTGACACACGTTTTGTGATGATCTGTTAGTAATCTTTGGTTTAGGAAAATATCCCAGGTTGCTTCAACAAATATATGCATGTTAAACGATTTACGTGACACACATTTTGCGATGATCTATTAATACATCCACGTTTTAAACTTAAATTTATGAGAATGTTCGTAGGAAAACACGGGATGGGATTTTATGTGAATCTGGGGTAGAGCATTGAAATGTCATTGAACAAACGTTCGCATTGCAAAACTGACGACGTAAGATTTCAGATATTGAATGTAAAGAGCCTAAATCTTTCAAATCGTACTCCTTTCACTGACGACGCCTGCAGAGATGGTCTACTTTTGTAATGTACATCTTGTCCTGTTACTTGATAAAAAATGATTCATTGCCGCTCACTTAATCTGAACACAAACGATACAGAAAAAATTACCTATCCATTAAGTTAACCATGTGTATTAAAGCCCGTTACTTGATACGAACCTTCGATGCATACGTTGCCTAGAATTTATCTCATTGTCATTTACGTTCTTACTTTTTTCCCAAACGTTATCAAAAAAAGCTTACAGTAAATACTCCCCGACAGTTTTCCAGAGACAATAGAAAGCCCTCCTGCAAACTATGAAGATCACAAAGGCTTGTTCAAAATTTTGTCTCCGATTGTTTTAAATCGTAATCCTTTCACTGACGACGCCTGCAGAGATGGTCTCCCTTAGGTAATGTACATTTTGTCCTGTTATTTGATGAAGAATGATTCATTGCCACTGACCAAATCTGAACACAAACGATACAGAAAAAAGGCCTTATTTATTAAGTTAACCATGTGTATTAAAGCCGTTACTGATACGAACCTTCGATGCATACGTTGCCTAGAATTTATCTCATTGTCATTTACGTTCTTACTTTTTTAATAAACGTTATAAAAAAAGCCTACAATAAATACACCCCCGACAGTTTTCCAGAGACAATAGAAAGCCCTCCTGCAAACTACGAAGATCACAAATGCTTGTTCAAAATTTTGTCTCCGATTGTTTTGAACGAGGTATCGACTTCACAGTTGGGCACTGACGACGTAGATGGAAGCGGCGTGGCTGAACCTGGTGTTCTTATCAGGAGTATTTCCTGGTGATTAATTCCCGAATTGAGCTATGACAGATAGATTTTGTTTCATCAGAGAAATAAAATTTTGCAAGCAAATTTGTGAAATTTCTTCATCGGCGTACGACCGATAGAAATTCAAGAAATGTCTAACGACCTCATAGAGTTTGAAGGACAACCACTCTATGTCCACCGAAACGAGAAAAGAAAATCATTATCAGCAAAAGTTATTCTCGCCGATGGGTTTGTGAAGAATAACTTGGATTTTTATCTATAGCCTATAAAATACCGGAGTTTTACTTTGGGGGACACTATTTTGCAGATGCATTTGAAAGACGTAGTTTTGCAAAGCACAAAAATTTACAAAATTTTAAGATAAAAAAAAGACGGCTCACCTGTTTGAGATGTAATATCGATAACAAACTGGAGAAATTATGAAAGATCAGAGGAATTCAGTTTGAGGAATTGGACATGCATACATGGGTGCGCAAGAATATTTACATATCGAGAATGATCAATCCACAGTGCAATAGACTATTTAACTTGCATCGTAAAAATACCTGTTCGTTATTTAAAGTAAAATTGTTTAACTTCGGTGAAGAAATCTAGAAAATCGTATTAGGTAGGTCTTTTTGGGTCTGTTTGAAATCATTTCCTTGGTAAGAATTAAATTTGTCAAGAAATTGCGACACGTTTTGAGGACGATTACGATTTGCCAATTGAGATCCATTCAAATTATCATTCTCTGCAAGCAAGAATTATTTTTGTTTTTCCGTTGGATTTTCTTTTCCGAATTTCTACTGTTTCACTAAAGGACAGGAATTGGTCTTTTCACATTCATTATTTTAAAAATGTCGACATTTTATTCGTACTAGAAATTCCAAATGAATTATACAGATCGCAGAAGTTGAATGTTGAAAAGTGCGAGTTATGTTTTAGTGAAACCCTTAAAAACCACATCTAAATTTCGACCAATGTACAGACGCTCCTGTGCAGACGCTCGCAAAGAACAGGGCCGCAGACAGAGAGAGATATTCAGGAGCCCTGTACATCCCATAAATATTTCTTTTCCTATAATTTATTGATTGTTTTCTTATTATCGACCGTAAACTCCTGCTTTTAAAAACATACAAGTGTGGCACTTGAACATGGTTTTCAATTCACAAGTTTGTCAGGTTTATGAATTTAGACGTAGGTATATATATATATATATTAAAACATAAATATAATATGTATTAGATTATACTTTCAGTAGCATTTCTGTCATCTTTATTATTACCCTTATAAATTCAATAAGTGCATGTAATGAGAAGAAATGAATATGCGTTGGAAAATATTTAAAAGTAACAGCACAATCTATTTTAATGTCTTAAAAAACAAGGATTCACAGTTTAAATCTTTTAGGTACTTTGTGATCGAAAAACGCACTGGCCCTTGATAAAAATTACATGTAATAGCTGCAGATCATTTTGAAAATGACTGCAGAGGTGCGATTTTTTTTGTAGCTGATGAAAATCAAGAACTGAATTAGCAAAATGGCAACACCAGTTCACATCATGCTGAAAGTAAAGTACCTGTAATGTCAGTGAGATGGAGAAACATTCCAAGACGAAATATCACCTCATAAGAAATTGAAGTATTAGACTGGATACCAAGGACAGAAAAGTTCACGAAGACGATAAAATGGAGTATTCTATGGATGAAACTCGAAATCATAGTGAAACTGCGTGGTGGAAATTGGGTCTAAACGTAGACTTGTGGGAGAAATTTGAAGACCTTCATTCAGCACGAATTGGTCAAGGCTCTTTATGAAGATAATATACACGTATAAATATATTTAGACAGAGACTATGAAACAACATCCCAGTTTTCCCTTCTAAAATTGAAGTACAATATACATCAATGGCAAACGCATGTACAGTGAAATGTAGAGGTCTCAAAGATAGTGATGTCGAACATGGGTGAATATATTATTTTGTACTCCGACAATTTTTACTAGTTACTGAAATCATACCTTGTACATATTCTATGATTTTAATGAATGTCGTACATGAAGAAAAATGGTATAAAATTTCTACTAAAGAATAGTTACACATAAATCACATTCTCCGAAATAGTATAATTACTTATTTAAAAAAAACCGCCAGTTTCACTTATTTTATCTCAAATACATTTTGTGTTACTGAAGAAAAATTTACTAAAAGTAATTTATAGAACTTAGATACAGCCACAATAAGGGAAAGAAATATTAAAGTTTTCACTAAAGAACAGGAAATCTCTGTTTTATCCACACAACAAACAACAATTTTGGGTTTAGGTTTCTGCCACAAAAATATGTACGTTAAGGGAATTACGCCACACACATTTTGAGATGATCTATTGGCAATCTCGGGTTACGGTAAAGGTACTAGGTTGCTTATATAAAAATATGTGTGTTAAAGGATTTCCGTGACACACATTTTGCGATGATCTGTTAGTAATCTTTGGTTTAGGATAATATCCCAGGTTGCTTCAACAAAAATATGCATGTTAAACGATTTCTTTAGTGCTCGCAAAGAACAGGGATAATATCCCAGGTTGCTTCAACAAAAATATGCATGTTAAACGATTTCTTTAGTGCTCGCAAAGAACAGGGCCGCAGACAGAAAGAGAAATTCGGGGGCCCTGTACACCCCATAAATATTTCTTTTCCTATAATTTGTTGATTGTTTTCTTATTATCGACCGTAAACTCCTGCTTTTAAAAACATGCAAGTGTGGCACTTGAACATTGTTTTCAATTTACAAGTTTGTCAGGTTTATGAATTTAGACGTAGGTATATATATATTAAAACAAAAATGTAATATGTATTAGATTATACTTTTAGTTGCATTTCTGTCATCTTTATTATTACCCTTATAAATTCAATAAGTGCATGTAATGAGAAGAAATGAATATGCGTTGGAAAATATTTAAAAGTAACAGCACAATCTATTTTAATGTCTTAAAAAACAAGGATTCACTGTTTAAATCTTTTAGGTACTTTGTGATCGAAAAACGCACGGGCCCTTGATAAAAATTACATGCAATAGCTGCAGATCATTTTGAAAATGACTGCAGAGGTGCGATGTTTCTGTAGCTAAAGAAAATCAGTAACTGAATTAGCAAAATGGCAACACCAGTTCACATCATGCTGAAAGTAAAGTATCCGTAATGTCAGTGAGATGGTGAAACATTATGAGACGAAATATGACCTCATAATAAATTGAAGTATTAGACTGGATACCAAGGACAGAAAAGTTCACGAAGACTATAAAATGGAGTATTCTATGGATGAAACTCGAAATCATAGTGAAACTGCGTGGTGGAAATTGGGTCTAAACGTAGACTTGTGGGAGAAATTTGAAGAACTTCATTCAGCACGAATTGGTCAAGGCTTTTTATGAAGATAATCTGCACGTATAAATATATTTAGACAGAGACTGGTAGATATAAAACAACATCCCAGTTTTCCCTTCTATAATTGAAGTACAATATACATCAATGGTAAACGCATGTGCAGTGAAATGTAGAGGTCTCAAAGATAGTGATGTCGAACATAGGTGAATATATTATTTTGTACTCCGACAATTTTTACTAGTTACTGAAATCATACCCTGTACATATTATATGATTTTAATGAATGTCGTACCTGCAGAAAAATGGTATGAAATTTCTACTAAAAATAGTTACACATAAATCGCATTCTCCTAAACAGTATAGTTTTGTATTTAAAAAAACCCGTCAGTTTCACTTATTTAATCTCAAATACTTTTTCTGTTACTGAAGAAAAATTTACTAAAAGTAATTTACAGAACTTAGATACAGCCACAATAAGGAAAAGAATTATTTACGTTTTCACTAAAGAACAGGAAATCTATGTTTTATCCACACAACAAACAACAATTTTGTGTTTAGGTTTCTGCAACAAAAATATGTACGTTAAGGGAATTACGCCACACACATTTTGCGATGATCTATTAGCAATCTCGGGTTAAGTTAAAGGTCCTAGGTTGCTGCTACAGAAATATGTGTGTTAAAGAATTTCCGTGACACACGTTTTGTGATGATCTGTTAGTAATCTTTGGTTTAGGAAAATATCCCAGGTTGCTTCAACAAATATATGCATGTTAAACGATTTACGTGACACACATTTTGCGATGATCTATTAATACATCCACGTTTTAAACTTAAATTTATGAGAATGTTCGTAGGAAAACACGGGATGGGATTTTATGTGAATCTGGGGTAGAGCATTGAAATGTCATTGAACAAACGTTCGCATTGCAAAACTGCCGACGTAAGATTTCAGATATTGAATGTAAAGAGCCTAAATCTTTCAAATCGTACTCCTTTCACTGACGACGCCTGCAGAGATGGTCTACTTTGGTAATGTACATTTTGTCCTGTTACTTGATAAAAAATGATTCATTGCCGCTCACTTAATCTGAACACAAACGATACAGAAAAAATTCCCTATCCATTAAGTTAACCATGTGTATTAAAGCCCGTTACTTGATATGAACCTTCGATGCATACGTTGCCTAGAATTTATCTCATTGTCATTTACGTTCTTACTTTTTCCCAAACGTTATCAAAAAAAGCTTACAGTAAATAATCCCCGACAGTTTTCCAGAGACAATAGAAAGCCCTCCTGCAAACTATGAAGATCACAAAGGCTTGTTCAAAATTTTGTCTCCGATTGTTTTAAATCGTACTCCTTTCACTGACGACGCCTGCTGAGATGGTCTCCCTTAGGTAATGTACATTTTGTCCTGTTATTTGATGAAGAATGATTCATTGCCGCTGACCAAATCTGAACACAAACGTTACAGAAAAAAGGCCTTATCCATTAAGTTAACCATGTGTATTAAAGCCGTTACTTGATACGAACCTTCGATGCATACGTTGCCTAGAATTTATCTCATTGTCATTTACGTTCTTACTTTTTTAATAAACGTTATAAAAAAGCCTACAATAAATACACCCGACAGTTTTCCAGAGACAATAGAAAGCCCTCCTGCGAACTACGAAGATCACAAATGCTTGTTCAAAATTTTGTCTCCGATTGTTTTGAACGAGGTATCGACTTCACAGTTGGGCACTGAAGACGTAGATGGAAGCGGGGTGGCTGAACCTGGTGTTCTTATCAGGAATATTTCCTGGTGATTAATTCCCGAATTGAGCTATGACAGATAGATTTTGTTTCATCAGAGAAATAAAATTTTGCAAGCAAATTTGTGAAATTTCTTCATCGCCGTACGACCGATAGAAATTCAAGAAATGTCCAACGACCTCATAGAGTTTGAAGGACAACCACTCTATGTCCACCGAAACGAGAAAAGAAAATCATTATCAGCAAAAGTTATTCTCGCCGATGGGTTTGTGAAGAATAACTTGGATTTTTATCTGTAGCCTATAAAATACCGGAGTTTTACTTTGGGGGACACTATTTTGCAGATGCATTTGAAAGACGTAGTTTTGCAAAGCACAAAAATTTACAAAATTTTACCTTCAATATATTTTCCGGTTTCCGTGGCACAGAATTAAGAAAACTTCCGGTCGCTCTGCTACATTTATTCCAGTTTTAAGATAAAAAAAAGACGGCTCACCTGTTTGAGATGTAATATCGATAACAAACTGGAGAAATTATGAAAGATCAGAGGAATTCAGTTTGAGGAATTGGACATGCATACATGGGTGCGCAAGAATATTTACATATCGAGAATGATCAATCCACAGTGCAATAGACTATTTAACTTGCTTCGTAAAAATACCTGTTTGTTATTTAAAGTAAAATTGTTTAACTTCGGTGAAGGAATCTAGAAAATCGTATTAGGTAGGTCTTTTTGGGTCTGTTTGAAATCATTTCCTTGGTAAGAATTAAATTTGTCAAGAAATTGGGACACGTTTTGAGGACGATTACGATTTGCCAATTGAGATCCATTCAAATTATCATTCTCTGCAAGCAAGAATTATTTTTGTTTTTCCGTTGGATTTTCTTTTCCGAATTTCTACTGTTTCACTAAAGGACAGGAATTGGTCTTTTCACATTCATTATTTTAAAAATGTCGACATTTTATTCGTACTAGAAATTCCAAATGAATTATACAGATCGCAGAAGTTGAATGTTGAAAGGTGCGAGTTATGTTTTAGTGAAACCCTTAAAAACCACATCTAAATTTCGACCAATGTACAGACGCTCCTGTGCAGACGCTCGCAAAGAACAGGGCCACAGACAGAGAGAGATATTCAGGAGCCCTGTACATCCCATAAATATTTCTTTTCCTATAATTTATTGATTGTTTTCTTATTATCGACCGTAAACTCCTGCTTTTAAAAACATACAAGTGTGGCACTTGAACATGGTTTTCAATTCACAAGTTTGTCAGGTTTATGAATTTAGACGTAGGTATATATATATATATATTAAAACATAAATATAATATGTATTAGATTATACTTTCAGTAGCATTTCTGTCATCTTTATTATTACCCTTATAAATTCAATAAATGCATGTAATGAGAAGAAATGAATATGCGTTGGAAAATATTTAAAAGTAACAGCACAATCTATTTTAATGTCTTAAAAAACAAGGATTCACAGTTTAAATCTTTTAGGTACTTTGTGATCGAAAAACGCACTGGCCCTTGATAAAAATTACATGTAATAGCTGCAGATCATTTTGAAAATGACTGCAGAGGTGCGATTTTTTTTGTAGCTGATGAAAATCAAGAACTGAATTAGCAAAATGGCAACACCAGTTCACATCATGCTGAAAGTAAAGTACCTGTAATGTCAGTGAGATGGAGAAACATTCCAAGACGAAATATCACCTCATAAGAAATTGAAGTATTAGACTGGATACCAAGGACAGAAAAGTTCACGAAGACGATAAAATGGAGTATTCTATGGATGAAACTCGAAATCATAGTGAAACTGCGTGGTGGAAATTGGGTCTAAACGTAGACTTGCGGGAGAAATTTGAAGACCTTCATTCAGCAAGAATTGGTCAAGGCTCTTTATGAAGATAATATACACGTATAAATATATTTAGACAGAGACTATGAAACAACATGCCAGTTTTCCCTTCTAAAATTGAAGTACAATATACATCAATGGCAAACGCATGTACAGTGAAATGTAGAGGTCTCAAAGATAGTGATGTCGAACATGGGTGAATATATTATTTTGTACTCCGACAATTTTTACTAGTTACTGAAATCATACCTTGTACATATTCTCTGATTTTAATGAATGTCGTACATGAAGAAAAATGGTATAAAATTTCTACTAAAGAATAGTTACACATAAATCACATTCTCCTAAATAGTATAATTACTTATTTAAAAAAACCGCCAGTTTCACTTATTTTATCTCAAATACATTTTGTGTTACTGAAGAAAAATTTACTAAAAGTAATTTATAGAACTTAGATACAGCCACAATAAGGGAAAGAAATATTAAAGTTTTCACTAAAGAACAGGAAATCTCTGTTTTATCCACACAACAAACAACAATTTTGGGTTTAGGTTTCTGCCACAAAAATATGTACGTTAAGGGAATTACGCCACACACATTTTGAGATGATCTATTGGCAATCTCGGGTTACGGTAAAGGTACTAGGTTGCTTATATAAAAATATGTGTGTTAAAGGATTTCCGTGACACACATTTTGCGATGATCTGTTAGTAATCTTTGGTTTAGGATAATATCCCAGGTTGCTTCAACAAAAATATGCATGTTAAACGATTTCTTTAGTGCTCGCAAAGAACAGGGATAATATCCCAGGTTGCTTCAACAAAAATATGCATGTTAAACGATTTCTTTAGTGCTCGCAAAGAACAGGGCCGCAGACAGAAAGAGAAATTCGGGGGCCCTGTACACCCCATAAATATTTCTTTTCCTATAATTTGTTGATTGTTTTCTTATTATCGACCGTAAACTCCTGCTTTTAAAAACATGCAAGTGTGGCACTTGAACATTGTTTTCAATTTACAAGTTTGTCAGGTTTATGAATTTAGACGTAGGTATATATATATTAAAACAAAAATGTAATATGTATTAGATTATACTTTTAGTTGCATTTCTGTCATCTTTATTATTACCCTTATAAATTCAATGGGTGCATGTAATGAGAAGAAATGAATATGCGTTGGAAAATATTTAAAAGTAACAGCACAATCTATTTTAATGTCTTAAAAAACAAGGATTCACTGTTTAAATCTTTTAGGTACTTTGTGATCGAAAAACGCACGGGCCCTTGATAAAAATTACATGCAATAGCTGCAGATCATTTTGAAAATGACTGCAGAGGTGCGATTTTTCTGTAGCTAAAGAAAATCAGTAACTGAATTAGCAAAATGGAAACACCAGTTCACATCATGCTGAAAGTAAAGTATCCGTAATGTCAGTGAGATGGTGAAACATTATGAGACGAAATATGACCTCATAAGAAATTGAAGTATTAGACTGGATACCAAGGACAGAAAAGTTCACGAAGACTATAAAATGGAGTATTTTATGGATGAAACTCGAAATCATAGTGAAACTGCGTGGTGGAAATTGGGTCTAAACGTAGACTTGTGGGAGAAATTTGAAGAACTTCATTCAGCACGAATTGGTCAAGGCTTTTTATGAAGATAATATGCACGTATAAATATATTTAGACAGAGACTGGTAGATATAAAACAACATCCCAGTTTTCCCTTCTATAATTGAAGTACAATATACATCAATGGTAAACGCATGTGCAGTGAAATGTAGAGGTCTCAAAGATAGTGATGTCGAACATGGGTGAATATATTATTTTGTACTCCGACAATTTTTACTAGTTACTGAAATCATACCCTGTACATATTCTATGATTTTAATGAATGTCGTACCTGCAGAAAAATGGTATGAAATTTCTACTAAAAATAGTTACACATAAATCGCATTCTCCTAAACAGTATAGTTTTGTATTTAAAAAAACCCGTCAGTTTCACTTATTTAATCTCAAATACTTTTTCTGTTACTGAAGAAAAATTTACTAAAAGTAATTTACAGAACTTAGATACAGCCACAATAAGGAAAAGAATTATTTACGTTTTCACTAAAGAACAGGAAATCTATGTTTTATCCACACAACAAACAACAATCTTGTGTTTAGGTTTCTGCAACAAAAATATGTACGTTAAGGGAATTACGCCACACACATTTTGCGATGATCTATTAGCAATCTCGGGTTAAGTTAAAGGTCCTAGGTTGCTGCTACAGAAATATGTGTGTTAAAGAATTTCCGTGACACACGTTTTGTGATGATCTGTTAGTAATCTTTGGTTTAGGAAAATATCCCAGGTTGCTTCAACAAAAATATGCATGTTAAACGATTTACGTGACATACATTTTGCGATGATCTATTAATACATCCACGTTTTAAAATTAAATTTATGAGAATGTTGGTAGGAAAACACGGGATGGGATTTTATGTGAACCTAGGGTAGAGCATTGAAATGTTATTGAACAAACGTACGCATTGCAAAACTGCCGACGTACGATTTCAGATATTGAATGTAAAGAGCCTAAATCTGACAAATCGAACTCCTTTCACTGACGACACCTGCAGAGATGGTCTACCTTAGGTAATGTACATTTTGTCCTGTTACTTGATGAAGAATGATTCATTGCCGCTCACTTAATCTTAACACAAACGATACAGAAAAAGGTCTTATCCATTAAGTTAACCATGTGTATTAAAGCCCGTTACTTGATACGAACCTTCGATGCATACGTTGCCTAGACTTTTTCTCATTGTCATTTACGTTCTTACTTTTTTCCCAAACGTTATCAAAAAAAGCCTACAGTAAATTCTCCCCGACAGTTTTCCAGAAACAATAGAAAGCCCTCCTGCAAACAACGAAGATCACAAATGCTTGTTCAAAATTTTGTCTCCCATTGCTTTAAATCGTACTCCTTTCACTGACGACGCCTGCAGAGATGGTCTACCTTAGGTAATGTACATTTTGTCCTGTTATTTAATGAAGGATGATTCATAGCCGCTCACCAAATCTGAACAAAAACGATGCAGAAAAAAGGCCTTATCCGATAAGTTAACCATGTGTATTAAAGCCCGTTACTTGATACGTACCTTCGATGCATACGTTGCCTAGAATTTATCTCATTGTCATTTACGTTCGTACTTCTTTTCCAAACGTTATAATGAAAAGCCTAAAATAAATGCACCCAGCCAGCTTTCCAGAGACAATAGAAAGCCCTCCTGCAAACTACGAAGATCACAAATGCTTGTTCAAAATTTTGTCTCCGATTGTTTTAAACGAGGTATCGGCTTCATAGTTGGGCGCTGACGACGTAGATGGAAGCGGGGTGGCTGAACCTGGTGTTCTTATAAGGAATATTTCCTGGTTATTAATTCCCGAATTGAGCTATGACAGATAGATTTTGTTTCATCAGAGAAATAAAAATTTGGAAGCAAATTTGTAAAATTTCTTCATCGGCGTACGACCGATAGAAATTCTAGAAATGTATAACGACCTCATAATGTTTGAAGGACAACCACTCTATGTCCACCGAAACGAGAAAAGAAAATCATTATCAGCAAAAGTGATTCTCGCCGATGGGTTTGTGAAGAATAACTTGGATTTTTATCTATAGCCTATAAAATACCGGAGTTTTACTTTGGGGAACACTATTTTGCAGAAGCATTTGAAAGACGTAGTTTTGCAAAGCACAAAAATTTACAAAATTTTACCTTCAATATATTTTCCGGTTTCCGTGGCCCAGAATTAACAAAACTGCCAGTCGCTCAGCTACATTTATTCCAGTTTTGAGATAAAAAAAAAGACGGCTCACCTCTTTGAGATTTAATATCGATAACAAACTGGAGAAATTATGAAAGATCAGAGGAATTCAATTTGAGGAAGTGGATATGCATACATGGGTGCGCAAGAATATTTACATATCGGGAATGACCAATCCACAGTGCAATAGAATATTTAACTTGCTTCGTGAAAATACCTGTTCGTTATTTAAAAAAAAAATTGTTTAACTTCGGCGAAGGAATCTAGAAAATTGTATTAGGTAGGTCTTTTTTGGGTCTGTTTGAAATCATTTCCTTAGTAAGAAATAAAATTTGTCAAGAAATTGGGACACGTTTTGAGGACGATTACGATTTGTCCATTGAGATCCATTCAAATTATCATTCTTTATAAGCAAGAATTATTTTTGTTTTTCCGTTGGATTTTCTTTTCCGACTTTCTACTGTTTAACTAAAGGACAGCAATTGGTCTTTTCATAATCATTATTTTAAAAATGTCGACATTTTATTCGTACTAAAAATTTCAAAGGAATTATACAGATCGCAGAAGTTGAATGTTGAAAAGTGCGAGATCTGTTTTAGTGAAACCCTGAAAAACCACATCTAAATTTCGATCAATGTACAGACGCTCCTGTGGAGACGCTCGCAAAGAACAAGGCCGCAGACAGAGAGAGAAATTCAGGGGCCCTGTGCACCCCATAAATATTTCTTTTCCTATAATTTATTGATTGTTTTCTTATTATCGACCGTATACTCCTGCTTTTAAAAACATGCAAGTGTGGCACTTGAACATGGTTTTCATTTCACAAGTTTGTCAGGTTTATGAATTTAGACGTAGGTATATATATATTAAAACATAAATATAATATGTATTAGATTATACTTTTAGTAGCATTTCTGTGATCTTTATTATTTCCCTTATAAATTCAATAAGTGCATGTAATAAGAAGAAATGAATATGCGTTGGAAAATATTTAAAAGTAACAGCACAATCTATTTTAATGTTTTATAAAACAAGGATTCACTGTTTAAACTGTTCAGGTACTTTGTGATCGAAAAACGCACAGGCCCTTGATAAAAATTACATGTAATAGCTGCAGATCATTTTGAAAATGACTGCAGAGGTGCGATTTTTCTGTAGCTAAAGAAAATCAGGAACTGAGTTAGCAAAATGGCAACACCAGTTCACATCATGCTGAAAGTAAAGTATCTGTAATGTCAGTGAGATGGAGAAACATTCCAAGACGAAATATCACCTCATAAGACATTGAAGTATTAGACTGGATACCAAGGACAGAAAAGTTCACGAAGACGATAAAATGGAGTATTCTATGGATGAAACTTGAAATCATTGTGAAACTGGGTGGTGGAAATTGGGTCTAAACGTAGACTTGTGGGAGAAATTTGAAGACCTTCATTCAGCACGAAATCATCAAGGCTTTTTATGAAGATAATATGCACGTATAAATATATTTAGACAGAGACTGGTAGATATAAAAAAACATCCCAGTTTTCCCTTCTAAAATTGAAGTACAATATACATCAATGGTAAACGCATATACAGTGAAATGTAGAGGCCTCAAAGATAGTGATGTCGAACATGGGTGATTATATTATTTTGTACTCCGACAATTTGTCCTAGTTACTGAAATCATACCCTGTACATATTCTATGATTTTAATGAATGTCGTACATGCAGAAAAAATGGTATGAAATTTCTACTAAAAGAGAGTTACACATAAACCGCATTCTCCTAAACAGTATAGTTTTGTATTTATAAAAAACCCTTCAGTTTCACTTATTTAATCTCAAATACTTTTTCTGTTACTGAAAAAAAATTTAGTAAAAGTAATTTATAGAACTTAGATACAGCCGCAACAAGGAAAAGAAGTATTTACGTTTTCACTAAAGAACAGGAAATCTATGTTTTATCCACACAACAAACAACAATTTTGAGTTTAGGTTTCTGCAACAAAAATATGTACGTTAAGGGAATTACGCCTCACACATTTTGCGATGATCTATTAGCAATCTCGGGTTAAGGTAAAGGTCCTAGGTCGCTGCTACAAAAATATGTGTGTTAAAGGATTTCCGTGACACACGTTTTGTGATGATCTGTTAGTAATCTTTGGTTTAGGAAAATATCCCAGGTTGCTTCAACAAAAATATGCATGTTAAACGATTTACGTGACATACATTTTGCGATGATCTATTAATACATCCACGTTTTAAACTTAAATTTATGAGAATGTTCGTAGGAAAACACGGGATGGGATTTTATGTGAATCTAGAGCAGAGCATTGAAATGTCATTGAACAAACGTTCGCATTGCAAAACTGCCGACGTACGATTTCAGATATTGAATGTAAAGAGCCTAAATCTGACAAATCGTACTCCTTTCACTGACGACGCCTGCAGAGATGGTCTACCTCAGGTAATGTACATTTTGTCCTGTTACTTGATGAAGAATGATTCATTGCCGCTCATTTAATCTGAACACAAACGATACAGAAAAAAGGCCTTATCCATTAAGTTAACCATGTGTATCAAAGCCCGTTACTTGATACGAACCTTCGATGCATACGTTGCCTAGAATTTATCTCATTGTCATTTACGTTCTTACTTTTTCCCAAACGTTATAAAAAAAGCCTACAATAAATACACCCCAACAGTTTTCCAGAGACAATAGGAAACCCTCCTGCAAACTACGAAGATCACAAATGCTCGTTCAAAATTTTGTCTCCGATTGTTTTAAACGAGGTATCGGCTTCACAGTTGGGCGTTGACGACGTAGATGGAAGCGGGGTGGCTGAACCTGGTGTTCTTATCAGGAATATTTCCTGGTAATTAATTCGCGAATTGATCTATGACAGATAGATTTTGTTTCATCAGAGAAATAAAAATTTGCAAGCAAATTTGTAAAATCTCTTCATCGGCGTACGACCGATAGAAATTCTAGAAATGTATAATGACCTCATAGTGTTTGAAGGACCGAAACGAGAAAAGAAAATCATTATCAGCAAAAGTGATTCTCGCCGATGGGTTTGTGAAGAATAACTTAATTTTTATCTATAGCCTATAAAATACCGGAGGTTTACTTTGGGGAACACTATTTCGCAGAAGCATTTGAAAGACGTAGTTTTGCAAAGCACAAAAATTTGCAAAATTTTACCTTCAATATATTTTCCGGTTTCCGTGGCACAGAATTAACAAAACTGCCGGTCGCTCAGTTACATTTATTCCAGTTTTAAGAAAACAAAAAGACGGCTCACCTCTTTGAGATGTAATATCGATAACAAACTGGAGAAATTATGAAAGATCAGAGGAATTCAATTTGAGGAATTGGACATGCATACATGGGTGTATAATGAATAACGCTTTTAACTAAGCCAATTATAAGGAATATAGCTTTCACTACTACTAAGCTAAGCTAAGCTTCTACTCAGCTAATATTATGATGAATTCAATGCTTGTACTAAGCTTCTAATAGTGAATTCAAATGGTTGTTGTTACTAGTTAATTAAGATCATGAATAAAGTCTTCTGCTAGTAGTGTAGTAATAGTAATGAACAAACTTATAACTGGTAGTAATGTTGTAATAGTAATTAAGATGAATAAAGTTTTATGCTGGTTGTTACTAATAACACTAAACGAAATAAACCTAACAGCCAGACAGAGGTCTGACAATACTATGAACTGAGAAAGACGTACTTACTTAAAATCTTTTATTATGAACTTCTACTGGTATCATCACACATAGCTACTCAAATAACACGTAGCTCCTTGCACATGAACGAAGCTCTAACAAACGCTCTCTCTTTATACAACAAATGCTCTCCCTATACAACAATAAACGCTCTTCCCGTACAACAACAAACGCTCTCCTTTACAACAACAAACGCTCTCTGTACAACAGCAAACTCTCTCCTCATAAACAAACTCTCTCCCTTTGTATCGCTGAACGCGCCTATTTATACTGGCTACCACCACGTCATGACTTACGCTCATTGCCAGATCTCATATAGCGGAAGAAATAACATCTCGTTCAGTAAGAAGATAATTTACATAGAAAAATAAAATAACCAGAGATAGTAAAAATCAAAAGGAAAGTGAATCGAGAGTATACGTTACAGGTCCGCAAGAATATTTACATATCGAGAATGATCAATCCACAGTGCAATAGACTATTTAACTTGCTTCGTAAAAATACCTGTTCGTTATTTAAAACAAAATTGTTTAACTTCGGTGAAGGAATCTAGAAAATCGTATTAGGTAGGTCTTTTTGGGTCTGTTTGAAATCATTTCCTTGGTAAGAATTAAAATTTGTCAAGAAATTGGGACACGTTTTGAGGACGATTACGATTTGTCCATTGAGATCCATTCAAATTATCATTTTCCGCAAGCAAGAATTATTTTTGTTTTTCCGTTGGATTTTCTTTTCCGAATTTCTACTGTTTCACTAAAGAACAGCAATTGGTCTTTTCATAATCATTATTTTAAAAATGTCGACATTTTATTCGTACTAGAAGTTCCAAATGAATTATACAGATCGCAGAAGTTGAATGTTGAAAAGTGCGAGTTCTGTTTTAGTGAAACCCTTAAAAACCACATCTAAATTTCGATCAATGTACAGACGCTCGCAAAGAACAGGGCCGCAGACAGAGAGAGAAATTCAGGTGCCCTGTACACCCCATAAATATTTCTTTTCCTATAATTTACTGACTGTTTTCTTATTATCGACCGTAAACTCCTGCTTTTAAAAACATACAAGTGTGGCACTTGTACATGGTTTTCAATTCACAAGTTTGTCAGGTTTATGAATTTAGACGTAGGTATATATATATTAAAACATAAATATAATATGTATTAGATTATACTTTTAGTAGCATTTCTGTCATCTTTATTATTACCCTTATAAATTCAATAAGTGCATGTAATGAGAAGAAATGAATATGCGTTGGAAAATATTTAAAAGTAACAGCACAATCTATTTTAATGTCTTAAAAAACAAGGATTCACTGTTTAAATCTTTTAGGTACTTTGTGATCGAAAAACGCACGGGCCCTTAATAAAAATTACATGCAATAGCTGCAGATCATTTTGAAAATGACTGCAGAGGTGCGATTTTTCTGTAGCTAAAGAAAATCAGGAACTGAATTAGCAAAATGGCAACACCAGTTCACATCATGCTGAAAGTAAAGTATCTGTAATGTCAGTGAGATGGTGAAACATTCCGAGACGAAATATCACCTCATAAGAAATTGAAGTATTAGACTGGATACCAAGGACAGAAAAGTTCACGAAGACTATAAAATTTAGTATTCTATGGATGAAACTCGAAATCATAGTGAAACTGCGTGGTGGAAATTGGGTCTAAACGTAGACTTGTGGGAGAAATTTGAAGAACTTCATTCAGCACGAATTGGTCAAGGCTTTTTATGAAGATAATATGCATGTATAAATATATTTAGACAGAGACTGGTAGATATAAAACAACATCCCAGTTTTCCCTTCTATAATTAAAGTTCAATATACATCAATGGTAAACGCATGTGCAGTGAAATGTAGAGGTCTCAAAGATAGTGATGTCGAACATGGGTGAATATATTATTTTGTACTCCGACAATTTTACTAGTTACTGAAATCATACCCTGTACATATTCTATGATTTTAATGAATGTCGTACCTGCAGAAAAATGGTATGAAATTTCTACTAAAAAAAGTTGCACATAATTCTCATTCTCCTAAACAGTATAGTTTTGTATTTAAAAAAACCCGTCAGTTTCACTTATTTAATCTCAAATACTTTTTTTGTTACTGAAGAAAAATTTACTAAAAGTAATTTATAGAACTTAGATACAGCCACAATAAGGAAAAGAAGTATTTACGTTTTCACTAAAGAACAGGAAATCTATGTTTTATCCACACAACAAACAACAATTTTGTGTTTAGGTTTCTGCAACAAAAATATGTACGTTAAGGGAATTACGCCACACACATTTTGCGATGATCTATTAGCAATCTCGGGTTAAGTTAAAGGTCCTAGGTTGCTGCTACAAAAATATGTGTGTTAAAGAATTTCCGTGACACACGTTTTGTGATGATCTGTTAGTAATCTTTGGTTTAGGAAAATATCCCAGGTTGCTTCAACAAAAATATGCATGTTAAACGATTTACGTGACACACATTTTGCGATGATCTATTAATACATCCACGTTTTAAACTTAAATTTATGAGAATGTTCGTAGGAAAACACGGGATGGGATTTTATGTGAATCTGGGGTAGAGCATTGAAATGTCATTGAACAAACGTTCGCATTGCAAAACTGCAGACGTACGATTTCAGATATTGAATGTAAAGAGCCTAAATCTGACAAATCGTACTCCTTTAACTGACGACGCCTGCAGAGATGGTCTACTTTGGTAATGTACATTTTGTCCTGTTACTTGATAAAGAATGATTCATTGCCGCTCACTTAATCTGAACACAAACGATACAGAAAAAAGACCTTATCCATTAAGTTAACCATGTGTATTAAAGCCCGTTACATGATACGAACCTACGATGCATACGTTGCCTAGAATTTATCTCATTGTCATTTACGTTCTTACTTTTTTCCCAAACGTTATAAAAAAAAGCCTACAATAAATACACCCCAACAGTTTTCCAGAGACAATAGAAAACCCTCCTGCAAACTACGAAGATCACAAATGCTCGTTCAAAATTTTGTCTCCGATTGTTTTAAACGAGGTATCGGCTTCACAGTTGGGCGTTGACGACGTAGATGGAAGCGGGGTGGCTGAACCTGGTGTTCTTATCAGGAATATTTCCTGGTAATTAATTCGCGAATTGATCTATGACAGATAGATTTTGTTTCATCAGAGAAATAAAAATTTGCAAGCAAATTTGTAAAATCTCTTCATCGGCGTACGACCGATAGAAATTCTAGAAATGTATAATGACCTCATAGTGTTTGAAGGACCGAAACGAGAAAAGAAAATCATTATCAGCAAAAGTGATTCTCGCCGATGGGTTTGTGAAGAATAACTTAATTTTTATCTATAGCCTATAAAATACCGGAGGTTTACTTTGGGGAACACTATTTCGCAGAAGCATTTGAAAGACGTAGTTTTGCAAAGCACAAAAATTTGCAAAATTTTACCTTCAATATATTTTTTGGTTTCCGTGGCACAGAATTAACAAAACTGCCGGTCGCTCAGTTACATTTATTCCAGTTTTAAGAAAACAAAAAGACGGCTCACCTCTTTGAGATGTAATATCGATAACAAACTGGAGAAATTATGAAAGATCAGAGGAATTCAATTTGAGGAATTGGACATGCATACATGGGTGTATAATGAATAACGCTTTTAACTAAGCCAATTATAAGGAATATAGCTTTCACCACTACTAAGCTAAGCTAAGCTTCTACTCAGCTAATATTATGATGAATTCAATGCTTGTACTAAGCTTCTAATAGTGAATTCAAATGGTTGTTGTTACTAGTTAATTAAGATCATGAATAAAGTCTTCTGCTAGTAGTGTAGTAATAGTAATGAACAAACTTATAACTGGTAGTAATGTTGTAGTAGTAATTAAGATGAATAAAGTTTTATGCTGGTTGTTACTAATAACACTAAACGAAATAAACCTAACAGCCAGACAGAGGTCTGACAGTACTATGAACTGAGAAAGACGTACTTACTTAAAATCTTTTATTATGAACTTCTACTGGTATCATCACACATAGCTACTCAAATAACACGTAGCTCCTTGCACATGAACGAAGCTCTAACAAACGCTCTCTCTTTATACAACAAATGCTCTCCCTATACAACAATAAACGCTCTTCCCGTACAACAACAAACGCTCTCCTTTACAACAACAAACGCTCTCTGTACAACAGCAAACTCTCTCCTCATAAACAAACTCTCTCCTTTTGTATCGCTGAACGCGCCTATTTATACTGGCTACCACCACGTCATGACTTACGCTCATTGCCAGATCTCATATAGCGGAAGAAATAACATCTCGTTCAGTAAGAAGATAATTTACATAGAAAAATAAAATAACCAGAGATAGTAAAAATCAAAAGGAAAGTGAATCGAGAGTATACGTTACAGGTCCGCAAGAATATTTACATATCGAGAATGATCAATCCACAGTGCAATAGACTATTTAACTTGCTTCGTAAAAATACCTGTTCGTTATTTAAAACAAAATTGTTTAACTTCGGTGAAGGAATCCAATAAAATCGTATTAGGTAGGTCTTTTTGGGTCTGTTTGAAATCATTTCCTTGGTAAGAATTAAAATTTGTCAAGAAATTGGGACACGTTTTGAGAACGATTACGATTTGTCCATTGAGATCCATTCAAATTATCATTTTCCGCAAGCAAGAATTATTTTTGTTTTTCCGTTGGATTTTCTTTTCCGAATTTCTACTGTTTCACTAAAGAACAGCAATTGGTCTTTTCATAATCATTATTTTAAAAATGTCGACATTTTATTCGTACTAGAAGTTCCAAATGAATTATACAGATCGCAGAAGTTGAATGTTGAAAAGTGCGAGTTCTGTTTTAGTGAAACCCTTAAAAACCACATCTAAATTTCGATCAATGTACAGACGCTCGCAAAGAACAGGGCCGCAGACAGAGAGAGAAATTCAGGTGCCCTGTACACCCCATAAATATTTCTTTTCCTATAATTTACTGATTGTTTTCTTATTATCGACCGCAAACTCCTGCTTTTAAACATACAAGTGTGGCACTTGTACATGGTTTTCAATTCACAAGTTTGTCAGGTTTATGAATTTAGACGTAGGTATATATATATTAAAACATAAATATAATATGTATTAGATTATACTTTTAGTAGCATTTCTGTCATCTTTATTATTACCCTTATAAATTCAATAAGTGCATGTAATGAGAAGAAATGAATATGCGTTGGAAAATATTTAAAAGTAACAGCACAATCTATTTTAATGTCTTAAAAAACAAGGATTCACTGTTTAAATCTTTTAGGTACTTTGTGATCGAAAAACGCACGGGCCCTTAATAAAAATTACATGCAATAGCTGCAGATCATTTTGAAAATGACTGCAGAGGTGCGATTTTTATGTAGCTAAAGAAAATGAGGAACTGAATTAGCAAAATGGCAACACCAGTTCACATCATGCTGAAAGTAAATTATCTGTAATGTCAGTGAGATGCAGAAACATTCCAAGACGAAATATCACCTCATAAGAAATTAAAGTATTAGACTGGATACCAAGAACAGAAAAGTTCACGAAGACGATAAAATGGGGTATTATATGGATGAAACTCGAAATCATTCTGAAACTGCGTGGTGGAAAGCACAAAAATTAACAAAATTTTACCTTCAATATTATTTCCGGTTTCCGTGGCACAGAATTAACAAAACTGCCGGTCGCTCAGCTACATTTATTCCAGTTTTAAGATAAAAAAGACGGCTCACCTCTTTGAGATGTAATATCGATAACAAACTGGAGAAATTATGAAAGATCAGAGGAATTCAATTTGAGGAATTGGACATGCATAAATGGGTGCGCAAGAATATATACATATCGAGAATGATCAATCCACAGTGCAATAGCCTATTAAACTTGCTTCGTAAAAATACCTGTTCGTTATTTAAAAAATTGTTTAACTTCGGTGAAGGAATCTAGAAAATCGGATTAGGTAGGTCTTTTTGGGTCTGTTTGAAATCATTCCCTTGGTAAGAATTAAAATTTGTCAAGAAATTGGGACACATTTTAAGGTCGATTTGTGCATTGAGATCCACTCAAATTATCAGTCTCTGCAAACAATATTTGTTTTTGTTTTTCCGTTGCATTTTCTTTTCCGAATTTCTACTGTTTCACTAAAGGACAGCAATTGGTCTTTTCATAATCTTTATTTTAAAAATGTCGACATTTTATTTGTACTAGAAATTCTAAATAAAAAGTATAGATCGCAGAAGTTGAATGTTGAAAAGCGCAAGTTCTGTTTTAGTGAAACCTTTAAAAACCACATCTAAATTTCGATCAATGTACAGACGCTCCTGTGCAGACGCTAGCAAAGAACAGGGCCACCGACAGAGACAGAAATTCAGGGGCCCTGTCCGCCCCATAAATATTTCTTTTCTTATAATTATTGATTGTTTTCGTATTATCGACCGTAAACTCCTACTTTTAAAAACTAACAAGTGTGGCACTTGAACATTGTTTTGAATTCACAACTTTTTCATTTTTATGAATTTAGACGTAGGTAATGTAAGGTCAGGTGATGCGTAACATCACAGCCTCTCCTTGACAAATGTCAACCCCGCCTTCTCGTGGTGCATCCTGTTCCCACCATAGTGGCTCTGACGACCGCCAATAGCGGTATAACTATACCATCGGAATTAGAGGAAATGCTATCCCACACTCACCAACCCGCTTGGCCAGCGTGGTGAGTTATGGCCAAACCCCTCCAAAATGATTCCACAACTTAAATATTGGCCCTCAGTCTCCGGCAGCTGGAGTGTACCTGGCCAAGGCAGCGGCCAGTGCGACATGAGGGCAGAGGGTGCTAAGAATCCGCGGAGGACCGGACTAAGCTGCCATCTGATGCTAACCTTGGCTACGTATAATGGACGCTCCCTATCTTCTAATTCAAGGCTTCTTGAATTGGAAGAGGAACTACAAAGGATCAAGTGGGACATCGTCGGGCTAAGTGAGGTAAGGAGAAAAGGAGAAGATTTCATTGGAATGAAAAGTGGACATCTCTTCTACTATTGTGGGACAAATACTGGCAGAACTAGTGGTGTTGGATTTAATATAAAAAAGAAACTGAAGGATATAGTTGTAGAAGTTGAAAGTTCCTCTGACAGAGCTGCACGACTCGTTATCCAACTCTCGAAAAGATACCAGGCTCAGATTATTCAAACTTATGCACCCACCACAAGTCATCCTGAAGAAGAAATTGAAGAATTTTATGAGGAAATTCGTCATCTAAATATTAAAGGTAAGCAGCACTTGAAGATATTTATGGGAGATTTCAATGCAGAAATAGGGCAACAGCAACAGAATGAAACTTCAGTAGGTAAATTCGGTCATGGCAACAGAAACCAGCGTGGAAATACTCTCGTAGATTTTGCAGATGCAGAAGAGTTTTTCATCTTGAACTACTTTTTCAAGAAAAATCCACGCAGGAAATGGACATGAAGACATCCAAATGGGACGACAAGTGAAATTGATTTTATTATGTGTAACAAAAAATTCGTCATAGAAGACTGCAGTGTGCTAAACAAGTTCAACACAGGTAGTGACCATAGATTGGTGAGATGTAAGATGCACCTCAACACTAAATTTGAAGGATGCAAGCTCATAAGACAAACAAAATGTATTGACATAACCAACCTTAAAAAACACCATTATACCTTCAATTTGGAACTGAAGAACGGATTCTCAGCTTTAGAAGGCCTAACATCGGAAGAAGTGGATATTTCTGAAGTTAACAGGAAAGTAACCAAAGCTCTTATGGAAACAGCAACAAAATTACTGGGTCTAAGAATAAGCTGCATGTGAACAAATTATCAGCAAAAACCAAAATGTTGATGCAAAAAGAAGAGAGATGAGGACAACTAAAGCAGATGTGACTTCCAAATTGGAATTTATAGAGCTATGCAAGACAGTACGAAAAAGTATCACTGAAGACGTAAGAAAATTCAACTGTGAACTAGTGAGGAAAGCAATTGAAAACAACCAAAGCCAAAAGGTAGCAAAGGGACGTCTCATTAAGGGAAGAAAACATATTATGGCACTGAGAAAAGGAGATGGTTCTGTAACAAGAAATAGAGGCCAAAGTTTGACAAGAGTGAAATATTTCTACTTCAAATTATATTAAAGGGATGATACATGTACTCCAGGCATCATGAAAGGTACCAGAGTTAATCCAGTTCTCCCAGAAGAAGTTGCACATGCAGTCAAGTACATGAAGCGGGGAAAGGCTCCAGGAGAAGATTGAATTACTGTAGACATCGTACAAGAAGCAAGTGGAGAAATCGAAACAGTACTCGCCCAAATTTTTACTCGATGCCTTAATGAAAGGGAGATTCCTCAGGATTGGAACACCGCTACAATGATCCTGTTGCATAAAAAAGGTGACATTGAGGATCTCAGGAATTACAGACCAATCAGCCATCCTATCAATGGTTTATGAAATCTTCACTAAAGTTCTTTCACACCGCTTGAAGGTAACACTGGACATGACTAAACCGAGAGAACAAGCTGGATTCAGGAGTGGCTACAGCACAATAGATCATATCCACGTAATGAAAAAACTAATTGAAAGAGCGAGGGAATACGAACTTTCATTGTGCATGGCTTTTATCGAATATGAAAAAGCCTTTGATTCGGTGAAACCATCAGTAATTACAATAGCTCTGTAATCCTGCGGTATTGAAGATGCATACATTAATATTATTAATAACATCTATGAAAATTCAAGTGCAAAGATTCGGCTGTTTGAAAATACAACACACATAAAAATTGGAAAGGGAGTGAGACAAGGTGACACCATATCTCCAAAGCTCTTTAATGCAATGAAGCGATGAAAGATTTCCGTCTTTAGCACGATTTCATGATTAAAAGATGAGAAATATATACAATTAAAAACAATTAAAACGATCAATATTTGTTGATTTGTTGAAGGTCTTTAAATTTCTTCCACAAATCTACGTTTAAACGCAGGTTCTTCCACGCAGCGTCACAATGATTTCGAGTTTCATCCATAGAATACTCCATCTTGTCGTCTTCTTGAACTTTTCTGTCCTTTATATGCAGTCTAATGCATCAATTTGTATTGAGGTGATAGTTTGTCTTGGAATGTATCTCCATCTCACTGATATTACAGGTATTTTACTTTCAGTATGATGTGAACTGTTGTTGTCATTTTCCTAATTCAGTTCCAGATATTCTTAAGCTACAGGAATGTGGCACCACTGCATACATTTTAAAAATGGTCGGCAGCTATTGCTTGTAATTTTTAATCAAGGGTCCTGTGCCTTTCTTGATCACAAAGTACTTGATAGATTTAAAGAGTGAATCCTTGTTTTTTAAGACATAAAAATAAATTGTGCTGTTACTTTTAACTCTCTCCCAACGCTTATTCATTTCTTCTCATTACATGCGATTTTTGAATTTATAAGGGTAATAATAAAGATCAACGAAAAGCTGCTATAAGTTTAATGTAAAACATATTATATTTATGTTTTAATACATATATACCCACGTCGAAATTCATAAACCCCACAAACTTGTGAACTGAAAATAATGTTCAAGTCCCACACTTGTATGTTTTTAAAAGCAGGAATTTATGATCGATAATAAAATAACAGTCAAGAAATTATAGGAAAAAACATATTTATGGGGTTGTCAGGGCCCCTGAATTCCTGCCCCTGTCTGCGACCGTGGTATCTGCGAGCGTCTGCACAAGGTGACAGAGTGATCGGAATTTAGCGGTGGCTTTTTAAGGGTTTCAGTAAAAGAGATCTCGAGCTCTTCAACTTTCAATTTCTCCTATCTGTACAATTCATTTGAAATTTCTAGTACGAAAAAAATGTCGACCTTCTTAAAATAATGACTATGAAAAGACCAATTGCTGTCAATTAGTAAAACAGTAGAAATTCGAAAAATAAAATCCAACGAAGAATCAAAATAAATCTTGCTTGTAGAGAATGATAATTTGAGTGGATCTCAATGGACAAATCTTAGTCAAAACTTGTCCCAATTTCTTGACAATTTTAAATTCTTACCAAGGGAAAGATTTCAAACATACCCAAAAGACCTACCTAATCCGATTCTCTAGGTTCCTTCATTGAAGTTAAACAAAACATATTTTTTTCTTAAATACCGAACAGGTATTTTTTACGAAGCAAGTTTAATAGTCTATTGCACTGTGGATTAATAATTCTCGATATGTAATTATTATTGCGCACCCCTGTATGCATGTCCACTTCCTCAAATTGAATTCCTCTGATCTTTCATAGTTTCGCCAGTTTGTTATTGATATTACTTCTCAAAGAGGTGGCCGGTTTTTTTTCTTAAAAATGAAATAAATGTAGCTGAACGACCGGCAGTTTTGTTAATTCTGTGACACGGAAACCGAAAAATATATTGAAAGGTAAAAATTGGTACATTTTTGTGCTTTGCAAAACAACGTCTTTCAAATGCTTCCTCGAAATAGTGTTTCCCAAAGTAAAACTCCAGTAATTTATAGGTTATAGATAAAAATCCAAGTTATTCTTCACTAACCCATCGGTGAGAATCAGTTTTTCCTAATAATAATTTTTTTTCTCCTTTCGGTGTGGGTGTCCTTCAAACTCTCTATGAGGTCGTTAGATATTTCTAAAATATCTATCGGTCGTACGCCGATAAAGAAATTTTACAAACTTGCTTACAAATTTTTATTTCCCTGATGAAATAAAATCTATCCTTCATAGCTCATTTCGCGAAGGAATCACCAGGAACGTACTCCTGATAACAACACCAGGTTCTGCCATCCCGCTTCCATCTACGTCGTCAGCGCCCAACTGTGAAGTCGTTACCTGGTTTAAAACAATCGGAAACAAAATTTTGAACAAGCAATTGTGATTTCCGTAGTTTGCAGGAGGGTTTCCTATTGTTTCTGGAGAACTGTCGGCGTGTATTTACTGTAGACGTTTTTCGATAACGTTTGCGGAAAAAGTAAGAATGTAAATGACAGTGAGATAAATTGTAGGCAACGTATTCATCGCAGGTCAGACTCAAGTAACGGGCTTTAATACACATGGGTGATTTAATGGATAAGGCCTTTTTTCTGTATCTTTTGTGTTCAGATTAGGTGAGCGGCAATAAATCATTTTTCATCAAGTAACATGACAAAGTGTACATTTCTTAAGGTCCACCATCTCTGAAGGCGTCGTCAGTCGAAGGAGTACGATTTGTCAGATTTAGGCTGTTTACATTCAATATCTGAAATCGTACGTCGGCAGTTTTCCAATCCGAACGTTTGTTCAATGACATTTCAATGCTGTTGCCAAGATTCACATAAAATCCCATTACGTGTTTTCCTCTGATCTTTCATAAATTTAAGTTTAAAACGTGGATATATTAATTGATAATCGCAAAATGTGTGTCATGCAAATCACTTAATATACATATTTTTGTTGCAGAATTCTAAACCCAAGATTGCTGTTTGTTGTGCGGATAAAAGATAGATTTCTTGTTTATTAGTGAAAACGTAAGTACTTCTTTTCCTTATTGTGGGTGTACCTAGGTTCTCTAAATTAATTTTTAGCCAATTTTTTTCAGTAAGGGAAAAGGTATTTGAGAGTGAAAAAGTGAAACTGGCGGTTTTTTTTAAATACCAAATTATACTATTTAGGAGAATGTGATTTATCTCCAACTGATCTTTAATTGAACATATAATGAATTAGCTTTATTTGCTTTCCGCTAAGCTAAGTATTATGAATGATTCTTTTCTTACCAGCTAACTAATGA
This sequence comes from Macrothele yani, assembly GCA_039090855.1. Taxonomy (NCBI): domain Eukaryota; kingdom Metazoa; phylum Arthropoda; class Arachnida; order Araneae; family Macrothelidae; genus Macrothele; species Macrothele yani. The sequence continues at coordinate 95,654,498 of CM077005.1, read as the reverse complement.
TATACTTGCACTAAGCTTCAAAATAATGAATTCCCAAAAGGGTGTTACTAGTTAATTACGAACTGAAACGAAGTCTGAACGCTGGTTATTTATAGTAAGTATTAAACCTAACAGCCAGACAGAGGTCTGACAAAAACTATGAATTGAGAAAGACTGAACTTACAGAAAAACTTGTTTATCATGATGACTCCTGGTCAACTAAGGCACTCATATATCACTACATACGCCAACACACCGCGCGACACCTCATAACAATACACAACGCAACGCAACACACCACCAACACCAACCAACACCCCAACACCCCTTAAGTCTCGATGAACGCGCCTATATACTAGCTACCACCACGTCATGACTTACACTCATTGCCAGATCTCATTCAGCGGGTGAAATAATATTTCGTTCAGTAGGAAGTAATTTACATAGTAAAATAAAATAACCAGAGATAGTAAAATCAAAAGGAAAGTGAATATAGAGTATACGTTACAAACATTAATGCCGTTTTGCCGCATGTACGATATTCATTAAAATTATAGAATATGTACAGGGTATGACTTCAGTAACTAGGATAAAATGTCGGAGAAAAAAATTATACAATCGCCGATACCTCTCTACCTTTGAGACTTCTAAATTTCTTTGTACATGCGTTTGCCACTAATGTATATTGTAGTTCAATGTTAGAAAGAAAATTGGGATGTTGTTTCATATCTCACAGACTCTGTCTAAATATGATTATACATGTATATTATCATCATAAACAGCTTTGATCAAATCCTGCTGAATGAAGGTCTTTAAATTCCTCACACAAGTCTACGTTTACACCCAGTTTCTTCCACGTAGCTTCACAATGATTTCGAGTTTCATCCATAGAATACTCCATCTTGTCGTCTTCTTGAACTTTTCTGTCCTTGATATTCAGTCTAATGCTTCAATTTTTATTGTGATATTTTCTCTTGGAATGTATCTCCATCTCACTGATATTACAGGTATTTTACTTTCAGGATGATGTGAACTGTTGTTGTCATTTTCCTAATTCAGTTCCTGATTTTCTTCAGCTACAGGAATGTAACACCTCTGCATACATTTTGAAAATCGTCGGCAGCTATTGCTTGTAATTTTTAATCAAGGGACCTGTGCCTTTTATGATCACAAAGTACTTGATAGATTTAAAAACTGAATCCTTGTTTTTTAAGACATAAAAATAAATTGTGCTATTATTTTTAAATCTTACCAACGCTTATTCATTTCTTCTCATTACATGCGCTTATTGAATTTATAAGGGTAATAATAAAGATCACAGAAAAGCTGCTATAAGTTTAACGTATTACATATTATACTTATGTTTTAATACATATATAGCCACGTCGAAATTCATAAACCCCACAGACTTGTGGACCGAAAACCATGTTCAAGTCCTACACTTGTATGTTCTTAAAAGCAGAATTTATCATCGATAATAGGATAACAATCAAGAAACTATAAAAAAACATATTTATGGAGTTTTCAGGGCCACTGAATTTTTGCCCCTGTCTGCGATCCTGGTAACTGCGAGCGTCTGCACAAGGTAACATATTGATCGGAATTTAGCGGTGGATTTTTAAGGGTTTGTCATGGCGAAAATTTTAACCTCTGGTGAATTTCAGAGAGACCTGATCAATCTTTCTGTTGGTTTATCGGAGATTAATTAATGCAAAAATTTTCTCCCATGACATACGTTAGAAGAAAATTCCTGGTTGAAAGGCAGGGGAATTCATGCGCAAAATTCGCTTGTCTTAATCACAACCAGAAAAACAAAATTTCATGTTGGTGAAAAAAAAAAAAAAAAAAAAAAAGAATAATATTTGATTTAACTGACTTTGGGCTTTTGAAAATAATTAATTTATATGTTCTTGTATCGCGATAGGAAAAGGCGAGTAGGTGTGCAGCTCAGAGAATCAAAATTAATTTTAGTTTAACATCACGGAGCGAGAGAAAAAGAAAATTAAAATTAGTGATTTTCTGCAAAGCAAGAATTCGCCATTTTTGCGTTCCCGTTTCCAAACGTCGTGAAGAAGTCGCCCAAAAAGTGCAACGTCTTTTCGTCTTTTGGGTAAGGAATTCAGCAACAGAATCTATTTTTAGACCTCAGGGTCAAAAGCTTGGTCTCTACGTGTGAAGGTCAGAGTGTCACCCCTGGCTTGCGTGGGAGTGAAATTCCGTTGGGAAGCCGTGAGTTGCTAGGCTGAAGTTTCGACCAATTAGAGGGGTCAGCGGTTTCAAGCACCCCAGAGTTTTATCCGTTGAGAGAAGTGACTTTTGTTCTTGTCTTCTTGCTGGCCGTCAGAGAAAGAGGGGACGGCGGAGTTTTTCTCCTCGCCTTTTGGCGGGAGAGAACCACAGAAAAAAAAAAAAAGAGTTTTTTTTTCCATGGCAGCATTTTGCTGACCACCAGTCCACCACAATGGGACACTCTGGCTCTGGTATTCGTATTTGCATTCGAGGGGTTAACGATGTAGCACGCCGATAAAGAAGCCTCCCGCCGTCCGGAAACTTCGCCCTGGAGAGAACTTAGCCGAGGAAGGCAAGACATGCCTTCTCCCTTAAGGATATACCGCCAACAGCATCTACACCTCTTCATGCGGTTGCTGTCCCAAGAAGGAGAGAGGCCAAAAACAGTTCCATCTCCTCCCAAAGTTTGGGGAGGAGTTCTTTTTTTTTGACGGCTTTTTGATGACCACCAGTCCACCACAATGGGAGGTACCTGCTGGCTCCGGCGATGCTCTGCTGCAGTAGGAAAGAAAAAAAAAACTGTGGTTGTGCCAGGACTGTAAACTGTGGTGAAAAAAAAAAGGAAAAAAAGAACGCCAGCTCGAAGGTAATGTTTTAGTCCATACCTTTCTGTATTGATATATAACATCCCACGCAGGGTACCTAAACTTCGAGCTGAGCATAAGAAACAAAAAGAAAAAGAGCAAGTTTTTTTTTTTTTGCCTCTGATTATGGCTGTGTTGTCGTTCAGCTTTCAAAATTAGGATTTATTGGTTCCTCAGGTGTGAGTTCAGAGAAAAAGAAAGAAAAAAGAGAGAGGAGTTGAAAATGTTTTCATTTATGCTTTTTTTTGTGTTGTCATGTCTGGTAGTGTAGCAACTTCCCAGGCCAGTAAATTTTAATGTATCGGAAAAATTTGGTTTATTGTTTGAGCACAGTAAATTTTGGTGCATCGATAATAGTTTAGTTGGGCATGTGATAATTGAAAAGCAGTGTTATTGTGATGCCGTGGGTGATAAAATAATAGTAAACATTTTTCTCTAGCCTTTTACAGCGTTGAGTTATTTTTTTTTTTTATGAGTGAAGATCAATTATGGGATGATTTACATTGGAATTTTGGGAACATATTATAGTGTGATGAAATTGGAAACCTAAAGTGCTGTTTACATTCTTGGAGTGTTGAGTGTCGAAATTAAGATGGTAGGTGTGTTATTTGAGGACCAGTATTTTACATGCTCCAGATGAGTGTTAATCTCCCATTGGAAAGGGGTGATCTTAGGGCAAGCAGGGAACTTGTCCTAGGGCAGAGGGCTCTGAGTAGGGAATTTTCACCAGGATGCGATATGTGCAGAATAGAAGTTAAAGTATTTTTGTTCTCAAGTTTAGTAATTTCACAAAAAAAAAGAATGAACATCATGGGCTGAGAAGACACACTTTTGCTCACCAGTTCCAGTATTAATTGTTCTTTTCTTTGGCCTAAATTTTCTTGTTTTTACAAAAAGAGTCTAAATTGTAATTTTAATTTTCAATAAGGTGAAAATATTTAGTGGGTTATGTAAATGGTCAGTGTTATTGTCTGAAGGGGACCTGCGCATTGTCATGGTGCAGAAGAATTTCCTTGCTAGTGATTTTTCCTGGGATATATGTGGAGAGAGATAAGTGATTTTTCCTGGGATATATGTGGATATAGAGATAAGTGAATTTTCCTGGGATATATGTGGATATAGAGATAAGTGAATTTTCCTGGGATATATGTGGATATAGAGATAAGTGAATTTTCCTGGGATATATGTGGATATAGAGATAAGTGAATTTTCCTGGGATATATGTGGATAGAGATAAGTGATTTTTCCTGGGATATATGTGGATATTGTGATTTAGGATTTCTTATGATATATAGAGAGATAAGTGAATTTTTCCTGGGATATAGTTGTGTTGGTTCTGGGCCGAATGTGCCTGGAGTATTTAGGGTTGAAGTACGACAGGCTCTTGCAGGCGTGGTTGATCAAGGTGGGATCATGCATTGGTTCGAAAAGCGAGATCCTTGAAGGCGTGGTTTTTGGGGGAAAACTTGTCTTCAAACGCCCCCAGTAGTTTCGCTGCTCACGGAGATATGTACTGCCAGCGAGGGTCGGTCGAGCGTTGCTTCAAGAAATGTGGCGAGATCATGTTAGAGGAAATTCTGTGCCTGATGATGATGTGTCGCACGTGAGGATTTTTTTCCTTTCCTTTTGCATAGGCTGATAGTGGATTCACGACCCAATTTCACGCCTTCAGCCTGACTGGTATTTTCTTCCTGTGTTGGTTCTCAAAAACCCAGGGTAGTGTCTGAACTGAGAGTATTTGCCTCACCGCTACCTCAGGAATTCACTGCAGGTGTTAAATTTAAGTTTGTTTGGTGATTTAAAGTATCTAAATTTATTTGTTTATGATTTGCTGTAGTGCTAGGGATGTAAATTCTAAATTCTGGTTGTTGGTGTTAGTGAACTTGATATTTAGTTTGGAAATTTAGTTAATTGGTATTTTGAGCTTTTGTTTACAGTATAGAGTTATTAAGTATCTTGAGCTATTATGTGAAGTGCAGAGTGAGGTGATTTTTATGAGCAAGCTAGTGCAAGAAGATTGTTTGAATTTCTGAATTATGTTGATGATGTTATGAGTAGTGATAATTTTTAAGTTAGTGAGGTTTCTTTATAAGTGAAGTAGGTTCATTCAGGATAGTTCTATAGGTTATGTAATGTTAATTAATGCTTGTGCTCAGTGTAAATTCTGTTGTGAGGATAATTTACTTGGTTTGTTTACTTTCAGATAGTAGATTTGGTTAATGTATAATTTGTGGCTCTTAAAATAACTGTAAATTTAATTGAAGTCTTTGAATCTGGTCTGGGAGATTGCGGAGTTTGCTAAGATTGTTTAGGTGCTGTAAATTTAAATCAATAAGTGTAAAATTGTAAATTTGTCATTGAGCTAACTAGGTGAGAGAGAAGAGAGTACGTTTCAAAAGAACAGAACTTGTCCACCTGGTGGAATTCAAAAGAATACAGTAATTTTTTCTTGTGTGTAAGCTATGTGAATCGTAGTGGAATTTTGGATGCATACAGTGTGTAAATCATGTGAATCATAGCATGATTTTGGAGGCATAAATGCAAAGCCTAGTGTTCAAACCAACTGTGTTGAAATAAGTAAAGTTGTGCTGTTCATAAGGCCAGTGGCCAAAGAGAAATAGAAAGAAAATTGAGATTCTGTTTTTATACTGCTGTGTTTAAGCAAACAAAAAAAAAAGGGAAATACCATCTGTTTGTCCACTAAAATTAACTTGTTAAGTTTTTAAAGAAAAATAATAAATACAGGCAGTAGCCTTTCAAAAAAAGTTCAAAATGAGTGCAGTGTGAAAAATTTTGTGTGCTGTTGTCTTCCATGACTTGAGCCCATGTACCCACCTTAGCTTGACTAAGGCTATCGATCCGAATCCTGGTTTTATAAGGTATTTCATAACTGCAATTTTTGGCCTATCCTTTTAAATTGACTTTCACCGCCTCCACAAGTTGTTATTGAACGAGTATATTTTATCCTATGACTTATAGTGACACATTTTCATACACATGCAACAATATCCACTTATTTTTGCACTTTCAGATGACTCAACTCTGCGTGAACACAAACAACGCAAACTTTCCAATAACTTCTTGTGGAATGTAAATTTTAGATGCATTTTTGTTTAGGATGTTCATGGCCTTTTCTAGTACTTAGAAAATATTTTTGTTTCGAAATGCATCCACCCATCTCCCAAATTTAATTTTTTTATAATTTCCATAGAAATTTCAATATCAGCAAAAATATAGCAACGCCTTTAATAAATAACAATCAATTCAATATACACAAAATAAATATATTTTTTTTTCACCAAAACAATTGGTGCCGTGACCATAGGATACATGCCTTGTCATGGAATTCAACCTGTACTGCACAGTAGTTACGAAAAATCTTGAGTATGGTTTCATATGTGAATTATTTTCTCGTAGTGATAAGTTCTGGTAGTCTCTCTCTCTCTCTCAGTGACCAAAGTAGCGAAAGTGCATATTTTTTGATTTGAACTGAATTTCTGTGTATAAGTATTATAAAATTTCAGTAGCAGTGTTTTTAATATTTGAATAATTGAATAATATTGAGCTTAACATGAAAGCCAGTTAGGGCTTGACACACATAAAAAGATTTTTTTTTGTGTTAGTGTAATATTTTCAGTGATATATGAGTAATTTCAGTAATTTTGTGCTTGACACACATACAATTTTTTTTTGGGTGTTTACCTACATGAGTTTTCACACAAATAATTTCTCAAGCAGTACCTGCATAATGTATAATTTGGTATTTCGAATATAACTAGTGCTAATTAATAGTTTGCAGTGTGTCATATATATATGCAATTTCACACTTTTCTAAATATTGAACTTCTAGGTGTATTTTTCATGTGTTGCAAAAATTTTTTTCCTCTACAGTCCGAGTGTTGAATTAAGTGTATTTTTAAGGTGTTGCATTCAGGCAATTTATCATATTCTGTTGAACTAAGCGAAGAAAGTGTATTGTAAAGTAATGTTGTCATTCGAAAATGCCTGTTGTTGGTGATGTCAAATTGGTGAAAGCATAATGCAAAATTGTAAGAGGCGTAACTTCTCTTCTCTCCTCATGCTGGTTAATTTAGTGCCCAGGTGCACTGGTTAGTTATTTTAAGTTAGGTTGTTTACTATTGGAGTGCAGTGTAGGTTCAGTGTTGGGTAGGATTAGTATTACTGTAGTAATAGCCAGTGAGTTAGGAATTTAATAATCAGTTAAATTTCTTTTAATTTAATTTTCTCAGTGTAGTTAAAAGGTTAGTATTTGAGCCGATGCAGAATTTTTTTTCTTCGTTCCGTGAAAATTTTTTGGCTTGAAAAAAATTCTTTTACCTCTGTAATTAAGGTCAGGTGATAAGTAGCTTCGCTTCGGAACATTTGTTTTCCTAGTTCAGTGGTAGCCATGTTGGAACGGAAGTCAGCTCACCGGAGGTAGGTGGCGCTGCGAGTTTGTTTACATTCATCGGTTTGTTGACATGGTCGGAGCATGTGTGTGTTGAGTAGTAGGTAGAAGCGAATTTTCTGAGATTTTATTTTATGTTTCGACTCGCCTTGCTCGTCTTTTTCGCAGGGGGAATGTATTTGTCATGGCGAAAATTTTAACCTCTGGTGAATTTCAGAGAGACCTGATCAATCTTTCTGTTGGTTTATCGGAGATTAATTAATGCAAAAATTTTCTCCCATGACATACGTTAGAAGAAAATTCCTGGTTGAAAGGCAGGGGAATTCATGCGCAAAATTCGCTTGTCTTAATCACAACCAGAAAAACAAAATTTCATGTTGGTGAAAAAAAAAAAAAAAAAAAAAGAATAATATTTGATTTAACTGACTTTGGGCTTTTGAAAATAATTAATTTATATGTTCTTGTATCGCGATAGGAAAAGGCGAGTAGGTGTGCAGCTCAGAGAATCAAAATTAATTTTAGTTTAACATCACGGAGCGAGAGAAAAAGAAAATTAAAATTAGTGATTTTCTGCAAAGCAAGAATTCGCCATTTTTGCGTTCCCGTTTCCAAACGTCGTGAAGAAGTCGCCCAAGAAGTGCAACGTCTTTTCGTCTTTTGATTAAGGAATTCAGCAACAGAATCTATTTTTAGACCTCAGGGTCAAAAGCTTGGTCTCTACGTGTGAAGGTCAGAGTGTCACCCCTGGCTTGCGTGGGAGTGAAATTCCGTTGGGAAGCCGTGAGTTGCTAGGCTGAAGTTTCGACCAATGAGAGGGGTCAGCGGTTTCAAGCACCCCAGAGTTTTATCCGTTGAGAGAAGTGACTTTTGTTCTTGTCTTCTTGCTGGCCGTCAGAGAAAGAGGGGACGGCGGAGTTTTTCTCCTCGCCTTTTGGCGGGAGAGAACCACAGAGAAAAAAAAAGAGTTTTTTTTCCATGGCAGCATTTTGCTGACCACCAGTCCACCACAATGGGACACTCTGGCTCTGGTATTCGTATTTGCATTCGAGGGGTTGACGATGTAGCACGCCGATAAAGAAGCCTCCCGCCGTCCGGAAACTTCGCCCTGGAGAGAACTTAGCCGAGGAAGGCAAGACATGCCTTCTCCCTTAAGGATATACCGCCAACAGCATCTACACCTCTTCATGCGGTTGCTGTCCCAAGAAGGAGAGAGGCCAAAAACAGTTCCATCTCCTCCCAAAGTTTGGGGAGGAGTTCTTTTTTTTTTGACGGCTTTTTGATGACCACCAGTCCACCACAATGGGAGGTACCTGCTGGCTCCGGCGATGCTCTGCTGCAGTAGGAAAGAAAAAAACTGTGGTTGTGCCAGGACTGTAAACTGTGGTGAAAAAAAAAAGGAAAAAAAAGAACGCCAGCTCGAAGGTAATGTTTTAGTCCATATCTTTCTGTATTGATATATAACATCCCACGCAGGGTACCTAAACTTCGAGCTGAGCATAAGAAACAAAAAGAAAAAGAGCAAGTTTTTTTTTTGCCTCTGATTATGGCTGTGTTGTCGTTCAGCTTTCAAAATTAGGATTTATTGGTTCCTCAGGTGTGAGTTCAGAGAAAAAGAAAGAAAAAAAGAGGGGAGTTGAAAATGTTTTCATTTATGCTTTTTTGTGTTGTCATGTCTGGTAGTGTAGCAACTTCCCAGGCCAGTAAATTTTAATGTATCGGAAAAATTTGGTTTATTGTTTGAGCACAGTAAATTTTGGTGCATCGATAATAGTTTAGTTGGGCATGTGATAATTGAAAAGCAGTGTTATTGTGATGCCGTGGGTGATAAAATAATAGTAAACATTTTTCTCTAGCCTTTTACAGCGTTGAGTTATTTTTTTTTTATGAGTGAAGATCAATTATGGGATGATTTACATTGGAATTTTGGGAACATATTATAGTGTGATGAAATTGGAAACCTAAAGTGCTGTTTACATTCTTGGAGTGTTGAGTGTCGAAATTAAGATGGTAGGTGTGTTATTTGAGGACCAGTATTTTACATGCTCCAGATGAGTGTCAATCTCCCATTGGAAAGGGGTGATCTTAGGGCAAGCAGGGAACTTGTCCTAGGGCAGAGGGCTCTGAGTAGGGAATTTTCACCAGGATGCGATATGTGCAGAATAGAAGTTAAAGTATTTTTTGTTCTCAAGTTTAGTAATTTCACAAAAAAAAAAAAAAAAGAATGAACATCATGGGTTGAGAAGACACACTTTTGCTCACCAGTTCCAGTATTAATTGTTCTTTTCTTTGGCCTAAATTTTCTTGTTTTTACAAAAAGAGTCTAAATTGTAATTTTAATTTTCAATAAGGTGAAAATATTTAGTGGGTTATGTAAATGGTCAGTGTTATTGTCTGAAGTGGACCTGCGCATTGTCATGGTGCAGAAGAATTTCCTTGCTAGTGATTTTTCCTGGGATATATGTGGAGAGAGATAAGTGATTTTTCCTGGGATATATGTGGATATAGAGATAAGTGAATTTTCCTGGGATATATGTGGATATAGAGATAAGTGAATTTTCCTGGGATATATGTGGATATAGAGATAAGTGAATTTTCCTGGGATATATGTGGATATAGAGATAAGTGAATTTTCCTGGGATATATGTGGATAGAGATAAGTGATTTTTCCTGGGATATATGTGGATATTGTGATTTAGGATTTCTTATGATATATAGAGAGATAAGTGAATTTTTCCTGGGATATAGTTGTGTTGGTTCTGGGCCGAATGTGCCTGGAGTATTTAGGGTTGAAGTACGACAGGCTCTTGCAGGCGTGGTTGATCAAGGTGGGATCATGCATTGGTTCGAAAAGGGAGATCCTTGAAGGCGTGGTTTTTGGGGGAAAACTTGTCTTCAAACCCCCCAGTAGTTTCGCTGCTCACGGAGATATGTACTGCCAGCGAGGGTCGGTCGAGCGTTGCTTCAAGAAATGTGGCGAGATCATGTTAGAGGAAATTCTGTGCCTGATGATGATGTGTCGCACGTGAGGATTTTTTTCCTTTCCTTTTGCATAGGCTGAAAGTGGATTCACGACCCAATTTCACGCCTTCAGCCTGACTGGTATTTTCTTCCTGTGTTGGTTCTCAAAAACCCAGGGTAGTGTCTGAACTGAGAGTATTTGCCTCACCGCTACCTCAGGAATTCACTGCAGGTGTTAAATTTAAGTTTGTTTGGTGATTTAAAGTATCTAAATTTATTTGTTTATGATTTGCTGTAGTGCTAGGGATGTAAATTCCAAATTCTGGTTGTTGGTGTTAGTGAACTTGATATTTAGTTTGGAAATTTAGTTAATTGGTATTTTGAGCTTTTGTTTACAGTATAGAGTTATTAAGTATCTTGAGCTATTATGTGAAGTGCAGAGTGAGGTGATTTTTATGAGCAAGCTAGTGCAAGAAGATTGTTTGAATTTCTGAATTATGTTGATGATGTTATGAGTAGTGATAATTTTTAAGTTAGCGAGGTTTCTTTATAAGTGAAGTAGGTTCATTCAGGATAGTTCTATAGGTTATGTAATGTTAATTAATGCTTGTGCTCAGTGTAAATTCTGTTGTGAGGATAATTTACTTGGTTTGTTTACTTTCAGATAGTAGATTTGGTTAATGTATAATTTGTGGCTCTTAAAATAACTGTAAATTTAATTGAAGTCTTTGAATCTGGTCTGGGAGATTGCGGAGTTTGCTAAGATTGTTTAGGTGCTGTAAATTTAAATCAATAAGTGTAAAATTGTAAATTTGTCATTGAGCTAACTAGGTGAGAGAGAAGAGAGTACGTTTCAAAAGAACAGAACTTGTCCACCTGGTGGAATTCAAAAGAATACAGTAATTTTTTCTTGTGTGTAAGCTATGTGAATCGTAGTGGAATTTTGGATGCATACAGTGTGTAAACCATGTGAATCATAGTATGATTTTGGAGGCATAAATGCAAAGCCTAGTGTTCAAACCAACTGTGTTGAAATAAGTAAAGTTGTGTTGTTCATAAGGCCAGTGGCCAAAGAGAAATAGAAAGAAAATTGAGATTCTGTTTTTATACTGCTGTGTTTAAGCAAACAAAAAAAAAAAGGGAAATACCATCTGTTTGTCCACTAAAATTAACTTGTTAAGTTTTTAAAGAAAAATAATAAATACAGGCAGTAGCCTTTCAAAAAAAGTTCAAAATGAGTGCAGTGTGAAAAATTTTGTGTGCTGTTGTCTTCCATGACTTGAGCCCATGTACCCACCTTAGCTTGACTAAGGCTATCGATCCGACTCCTGGTTTTATAAGGTATTTCATAACTGCAATTTTTGGCCTATCCTTTTAAATTGACTTTCACCGCCTCCACAAGTTGTTATTGAACGAGTATATTTTATCCTATGACTTATAGTGACACATTTTCATACACATGCAACAATATCCACTTATTTTTGCACTTTCAGATGACTCAACTCTGCGTGAACACAAACAACGCAAACTTTCCAATAACTTCTTGTGGAATGTAAATTTTAGATGCATTTTTGTTTAGGATGTTCATGGCCTTTTCTAGTACTTAGAAAATATTTTTGTTTCGAAATGCATCCACCCATCTCCCAAATTTAATTTTTTTATAATTTCCATAGAAATTTCAATATCAGCAAAAATATAGCAACGCCTTTAATAAATAACAATCAATTCAATATACACAAAATACATATATTTTTTTTTCACCAAAACAATTGGTGCCGTGACCATAGGATACATGCCTTGTCATGGAATTAAACCTGTACTGCACAGTAGTTACGAAAAATCTTGAGTATGGTTTCATATGTGAATTATTTTCTCGTAGTGATAAGTTCTGGTAGTCTCTCTCTCTCTCTCAGTGACCAAAGTAGCGAAAGTGCATATTTTTTGATTTGAACTGAATTTCTGTGTATAAGTATTATAAAATTTCAGTAGCAGTGTTTTTAATATTTGAATAATTGAATAATATTGAGCTTAACATGAAAGCCAGTTAGGGCTTGACACACATAAAAAGATTTTTTTTGTGTTAGTGTAATATTTTCAGTGATATATGAGTAATTTCAGTAATTTTGTGCTTGACACACATACAATTTTTTTTTTTGGGTGTTTACCTACATGAGTTTTCACACAAATAATTTCTCAAGCAGTACCTGCATAATGTATAATTTGGTATTTCGAATATAACTAGTGCTAATTAATAGTTTGCAGTGTGTCATATATATATGCAATTTCACACTTTTCCAAATATTGAACTTCTAGGTGTATTTTTCATGTGTTGCAAAAATTTTTTTCCTCTACAGTCCGAGTGTTGAATTAAGTTTATTTTTAAGGTGTTGCATTCAGGCAATTTATCATATTCTGTTGAACTAAGCGAAGAAAGTGTATTGTAAAGTAATGTTGTCATTCGAAAATGCCTGTTGTTGGTGATGTCAAATTGGTGAAAGCATAATGCAAAATTGTAAGAGGCGTAACTTCTCTTCTCTCCTCATGCTGGTTAATTTAGTGCCCAGGTGCACTGGTTAGTTATTTTAAGTTAGGTTGTTTACTATTGGAGTGCAGTGTAGGTTCAGTGTTGGGTAGGATTAGTATTACTGTAGTAATAGCCAGTGAGTTAGGAATTTAATAATCAGTTAAATTTCTTTTAATTTAATTTTCTCAGTGTAGTTAAAAGGTTAGTATTTGAGCCGATGCAGAATTTTTTTTTCTTCGTTCCGTGAAAATTTTTTGGCTTGAAAAAATTCTTTTACCTCTGTAATTAAGGTCAGGTGATAAGTAGCTTCGCTTCGGAACATTTGTTTTCCTAGTTCAGTGGTAGCCATGTTGGAACGGAAGTCAGCTCACCGGAGGTAGGTGGCGCTGCGAGTTTGTTTACATTCATCGGTTTGTTGACATGGTCGGAGCATGTGTGTGTTGAGTAGTAGGTAGAAGCGAATTTTCTGAGATTTTATTTTATGTTTCGACTCGCCTTGCTCGTCTTTTTCGCAGGGGAATGTATTTGTCATGGCGAAAATTTTAACCTCTGGTGAATTTCAGAGAGACCTGATCAATCTTTCTGTTGGTTTATCGGAGATTAATTAATGCAAAAATTTTCTCCCATGACATACGTTAGAAGAAAATTCCTGGTTGAAAGGCAGGGGAATTCATGCGCAAAATTCGCTTGTCTTAATCACAACCAGAAAAACAAAATTTCATGTTGGTGAAAAAAAAAAAAAAAAAGAATAATATTTGATTTAACTGACTTTGGGCTTTTGAAAATAATTAATTTATATGTTCTTGTATCGCGATAGGAAAAGGCGAGTAGGTGTGCAGCTCAGAGAATCAAAATTAATTTTAGTTTAACATCACGGAGCGAGAGAAAAAGAAAATTAAAATTAGTGATTTTCTGCAAAGCAAGAATTCGCCATTTTTGCGTTCCCGTTTCCAAACGTCGTGAAGAAGTCGCCCAAGAAGTGCAACGTCTTTTCGTCTTTTGATTAAGGAATTCAGCAACAGAATCTATTTTTAGACCTCAGGGTCAAAAGCTTGGTCTCTACGTGTGAAGGTCAGAGTGTCACCCCTGGCTTGCGTGGGAGTGAAATTCCGTTGGGAAGCCGTGAGTTGCTAGGCTGAAGTTTCGACCAATGAGAGGGGTCAGCGGTTTCAAGCACCCCAGAGTTTTATCCGTTGAGAGAAGTGACTTTTGTTCTTGTCTTCTTGCTGGCCGTCAGAGAAAGAGGGGACGGCGGAGTTTTTCTCTTCGCCTTTTGGCGGGAGAGAACCACAGAGAAAAAAAAAAGAGTTTTTTTTCCATGGCAGCATTTTGCTGACCACCAGTCCACCACAATGGGACACTCTGGCTCTGGTATTCGTATTTGCATTCGAGGGGTTGACGATGTAGCACGCCGATAAAGAAGCCTCCCGCCGTCCGGAAACTTCGCCCTGGAGAGAACTTAGCCGAGGAAGGCAAGACATGCCTTCTCCCTTAAGGATATACCGCCAACAGCATCTACACCTCTTCATGCGGTTGCTGTCCCAAGAAGGAGAGAGGCCAAAAACAGTTCCATCTCCTCCCAAAGTTTGGGGAGGAGTTCTTTTTTTGACGGCTTTTTGATGACCACCAGTCCACCACAATGGGAGGTACCTGCTGGCTCCGGCGATGCTCTGCTGCAGTAGGAAAGAAAAAAACTGTGGTTGTGCCAGGACTGTAAACTGTGGTGAAAAAAAAGGAAAAAAAAGAACGCCAGCTCGAAGGTAATGTTTTAGTCCATATCTTTCTGTATTGATATATAACATCCCACGCAGGGTACCTAAACTTCGAGCTGAGCATAAGAAACAAAAAGAAAAAGAGCAAGTTTTTTTTTCCTCTGATTATGGCTGTGTTGTCGTTCAGCTTTCAAAATTAGGATTTATTGGTTCCTCAGGTGTGAGTTCAGAGAAAAAGAAAGAAAAAAAGAGAGGGGAGTTGAAAATGTTTTCATTTATGCTTTTTTGTGTTGTCATGTCTGGTAGTGTAGCAACTTCCCAGGCCAGTAAATTTTAATGTATCGGAAAAATTTGGTTTATTGTTTGAGCACAGTAAATTTTGGTGCATCGATAATAGTTTAGTTGGGCATGTGATAATTGAAAAGCAGTGTTATTGTGATGCCGTGGGTGATAAAATAATAGTAAACATTTTTCTCTAGCCTTTTACAGCGTTGAGTTATTTTTTTTTTATGAGTGAAGATCAATTATGGGATGATTTACATTGGAATTTTGGGAACATATTATAGTGTGATGAAATTGGAAACCTAAAGTGCTGTTTACATTCTTGGAGTGTTGAGTGTCGAAATTAAGATGGTAGGTGTGTTATTTGAGGACCAGTATTTTACATGCTCCAGATGAGTGTCAATCTCCCATTGGAAAGGGGTGATCTTAGGGCAAGCAGGGAACTTGTCCTAGGGCAGAGGGCTCTGAGTAGGGAATTTTCACCAGGATGCGATATGTGCAGAATAGAAGTTAAAGTATTTTTTGTTCTCAAGTTTAGTAATTTCACAAAAAAAAAAAAAAAAAGAATGAACATCATGGGTTGAGAAGACACACTTTTGCTCACCAGTTCCAGTATTAATTGTTCTTTTCTTTGGCCTAAATTTTCTTGTTTTTACAAAAAGAGTCTAAATTGTAATTTTAATTTTCAATAAGGTGAAAATATTTAGTGGGTTATGTAAATGGTCAGTGTTATTGTCTGAAGTGGACCTGCGCATTGTCATGGTGCAGAAGAATTTCCTTGCTAGTGATTTTTCCTGGGATATATGTGGAGAGAGATAAGTGATTTTTCCTGGGATATATGTGGATATAGAGATAAGTGAATTTTCCTGGGATATATGTGGATATAGAGATAAGTGAATTTTCCTGGGATATATGTGGATATAGAGATAAGTGAATTTTCCTGGGATATATGTGGATATAGAGATAAGTGAATTTTCCTGGGATATATGTGGATAGAGATAAGTGATTTTTCCTGGGATATATGTGGATATTGTGATTTAGGATTTCTTATGATATATAGAGAGATAAGTGAATTTTTCCTGGGATATAGTTGTGTTGGTTCTGGGCCGAATGTGCCTGGAGTATTTAGGGTTGAAGTACGACAGGCTCTTGCAGGCGTGGTTGATCAAGGTGGGATCATGCATTGGTTCGAAAAGGGAGATCCTTGAGGGCGTGGTTTTTGGGGGAAAACTTGTCTTCAAACCCCCCAGTAGTTTCGCTGCTCACGGAGATATGTACTGCCAGCGAGGGTCGGTCGAGCGTTGCTTCAAGAAATGTGGCGAGATCATGTTAGAGGAAATTCTGTGCCTGATGATGATGTGTCGCACGTGAGGATTTTTTCCTTTCCTTTTGCATAGGCTGAAAGTGGATTCACGACCCAATTTCACGCCTTCAGCCTGACTGGTATTTTCTTCCTGTGTTGGTTCTCAAAAACCCAGGGTAGTGTCTGAACTGAGAGTATTTGCCTCACCGCTACCTCAGGAATTCACTGCAGGTGTTAAATTTAAGTTTGTTTGGTGATTTAAAGTATCTAAATTTATTTGTTTATGATTTGCTGTAGTGCTAGGGATGTAAATTCTAAATTCTGGTTGTTGGTGTTAGTGAACTTGATATTTAGTTTGGAAATTTAGTTAATTGGTATTTTGAGCTTTTGTTTACAGTATAGAGTTATTAAGTATCTTGAGCTATTATGTGAAGTGCAGAGTGAGGTGATTTTTATGAGCAAGCTAGTGCAAGAAGATTGTTTGAATTTCTGAATTATGTTGATGATGTTATGAGTAGTGATAATTTTTAAGTTAGTGAGGTTTCTTTATAAGTGAAGTAGGTTCATTCAGGATAGTTCTATAGGTTATGTAATGTTAATTAATGCTTGTGCTCAGTGTAAATTCTGTTGTGAGGATAATTTACTTGGTTTGTTTACTTTCAGATAGTAGATTTGGTTAATGTATAATTTGTGGCTCTTAAAATAACTGTAAATTTAATTGAAGTCTTTGAATCTGGTCTGGGAGATTGCGGAGTTTGCTAAGATTGTTTAGGTGCTGTAAATTTAAATCAATAAGTGTAAAATTGTAAATTTGTCATTGAGCTAACTAGGTGAGAGAGAAGAGAGTACGTTTCAAAAGAACAGAACTTGTCCACCTGGTGGAATTCAAAAGAATACAGTAATTTTTTCTTGTGTGTAAGCTATGTGAATCGTAGTGGAATTTTGGATGCATACAGTGTGTAAACCATGTGAATCATAGTATGATTTTGGAGGCATAAATGCAAAGCCTAGTGTTCAAACCAACTGTGTTGAAATAAGTAAAGTTGTGCTGTTCATAAGGCCAGTGGCCAAAGAGAAATAGAAAGAAAATTGAGATTCTGTTTTTATACTGCTGTGTTTAAGCAAACAAAAAAAAAAGGGAAATACCATCTGTTTGTCCACTAAAATTAACTTGTTAAGTTTTTAAAGAAAAATGATAAATACAGGCAGTAGCCTTTCAAAAAAAGTTCAAAATGAGTGCAGTGTGAAAAATTTTGTGTGCTGTTGTCTTCCATGACTTGAGCCCATGTACCCACCTTAGCTTGACTAAGGCTATCGATCCGAATCCTGGTTTTATAAGGTATTTCATAACTGCAATTTTTGGCCTATCCTTTTAAATTGACTTTCACCGCCTCCACAAGTTGTTATTGAACGAGTACATTTTATCCTATGACTTATAGTGACACATTTTCATACACATGCAACAATATCCACTTATTTTTGCACTTTCAGATGACTCAACTCTGCGTGAACACAAACAACGCAAACTTTCCAATAACTTCTTGTGGAATGTAAATTTTAGATGCATTTTTGTTTAGGATGTTCATGGCCTTTTCTAGTACTTAGAAAATATTTTTGTTTCGAAATGCATCCACCCATCTCCCAAATTTAATTTTTTTATAATTTCCATAGAAATTTCAATATCAGCAAAAATATAGCAACGCCTTTAATAAATAACAATCAATTCAATATACACAAAATAAATTATTTTTTTTCACCAAAACAGGTTTCAGTAAAAGAGAACTCGCGCTTTTCAACTTTCAACTTCTCCTATCTGAATAATTCATTTTGAATTTCTAGTACGAAAAAAATGTCGACCTTCTTAAAATAATGACTATGAAAAGACTAATTGCTGCCGATTAGTGAAACAGTAGAAATTTGGAAAAGAAAATCCAAAGAAAAACCAAAATAAATCTTGCTTGCAGAGAATGATAATTTGAGTGGATCTCAATGGACAAATCTTAGTCAAAACTTGTCCCAATTTTTTGACAATTTTTAATTCTTACCAAGGGAATGATTTCAAACGGACATAAAAGAACTACCCAATCCGATTCTCTAGATTCCTTCATTGAAGTTAAACAAAACATATTTTTTCTTAAATAACGAACAGGTATTTTTACAAAGCAAGTTTAATAGTCTATTGCACTGTGGAATGATAATTCTCGATACGTAATTATTATTGCGCACCCCTGTATGCATGTCCACTTCTTCAAATTGAATTCCTCTGATCTTTCATAATTTCGCCAGTTTGTTATCGATATTACATCCCAAAGAGGTGAGCCGGTTTTTTTCCTAAAAATGAAATAAATGTAGCTAAACGACCGGCAGTTTTGTTAATTCTGTGACACGGAAACCGGAAAATATATTGAAAGGTTAAAATTGGTATATTTCTGTGCTTTGCAAAACAACGTTTTTCAAATGCTTCCTCGAAATAGTGTTTCTCAAAGCAAAACTCCTGTAATTTATAGGTTATAGATAAAAATCCAAGTTATTCTTCACTAACCAATCGGCGAGAATCAGCTTTTGCTGATAATGATTTTCTTTTCTCCTTTGGGTGGACATAGAGTGGTTGTCCTTCAAACTCTCTATGAGGTCGTTAGATATTTCTAAAATTTCTATCGGTCGTACGCCGATGAAGAAATTTTACAAACTTGCTTCCAAATTTTTATTTCCCTGATGAAATAAAATCTATCCTTCATAGCTCATTTCGCGAAGGAATCACCAGGAACGTACTCTTGATAACAACACCAGGTTCTGGCATCCCGCTTCCATTTTCGTCGTTAGCGCCCAACTGTGAAGTCGTTACCTGGTTTAAAACAATCGGAAACAAAATTTTAAACAAGCAATTGTGATTTTCGTAGTTTGCAGGAGGGTTTCCTATTGTCTCTGGAGAACTGTCGGCGTGTATTTACTGCAGACTGTTTTCGATAACGTTTGCGGAAAAAGTAAGAATGTAAATGACAATGAGATAAATTGTAGGCAACGTATTCATCGAAGGTCAGACTCAAGTAACGGGCTTTAATACACATGGGTAATTTAATAGATAAGGCCTTTTTTCTGTATCTTTTGTGTTCAGATTAGGAAAGCGGCAATTAATCATTCTTCATCAAGTAACAGGACAAAGTGTACATTACTTAAGGTAGACCATCTCTGCAGGCGTCGTCAGTCGAAGGAGTACGATTTGTCAGAGTTAGGCTCTTTACATTCAATATCTGAAATCGTACGTCCACAGTTTTTTAATGCGTACGTTTGTTCAATGACATTTCAATGCTCTTGCCTAGATTCACATAAAATCCCATTACGTGTTTTCCTACGATAATTTTATAAATTCAAGTTTAAAACGTATATGTATTAATCGATAATCGCAAAATGTGTGTCATGTAAATCCCTTAATATACATAGTTTTGATGCAGAAACCTAAAACCAAGATTGCTGTTTGTTGTGCGGATAAAAGATAGATTTCCTGTTCTTTAGTGAAAACGTAAGTACTTCTTTTCCTTATTGTGGGTGTACCTAGGTTCTCTAAATTAATTTTTAGCCAATTATTTTCAGTAAAGGAAAAGGTATTTGAGAGTGAAAAAGTGAAACTGGCGGGGTTTTTTTTAAATACCAAATTATATTATTTAGGAGAATGTGATTTATCTCTAACTGATCTTTAATAGAACATAAATGCCTTTTTGCCGCATGTACGATATTCATTAGAATTATAGAATATGTACAGGGTATGACTTCAGTAACTAGGACAAAATGTCGGAGAAAAAAATTATAATATCGCCGATACTTCTCTACCTTTGAGACTTCTAAATTTCTTTGTACATGCGTTTGCCACTAACGTATATTGCAGTTCAATGTTAGAAAGAAAATTGGGATGTTGTTTCATATCTCACAGACTCTGTCAAATTATGTTTATACATGTATATTATCATTATAAACAGCTTTGATCAAATCCTGCTGAATGAAGGTCTTTAAATTCCTCACACAAATCTACGTTTAGACCCAGTTTCTTCCACGTAGTTTCACAATGATTTCGAGTTTCATCCATAGAATACTCCATCTTGTCTTCTTCTTGAACTTTTCTTTCCTTGATATTCAGTCTAATGCTTCAATTTTTATTAAGGTGATATCTTCTCTTGGAATGTATCTCCATCTCACTGATATTAGAGGTATTTTACTTTCAGGATGATGTGAACTGTTGTTGTCATTTTCCTAATTCAGTTCCTGATTTTCTTCAGCTACAGGAATGTGGCACCTCTGCATACATTTTGAAAATCGTCCGCAGCTATTGCTTATAATTTTTAATCAAGGACCTGTGCCTTTTTCGATCACAAAGTACTTGATAGATTTAAAGAATGAATCCTTGTTTTTAAGACATAAAAATAAATTGTGCTATTACTTTTAAATCTTCGCAATGCTTATTCATTTCTTCTCATTACATGCGCTTATTGAATTTATAAGGGTAATAATAAAGATCACAGAAAAGCTGCTATAAGTTTAATGTATTACATATTGTACTTATGTTTTAATACATATATACCTACGTCGAAATTCATAAACCCCACAGACTTATGGACCGAAAACCATGTTCAAGTCCTACACTTGTATGTTTTTAAAAGCCGAATTTATCATCGATAATAAGATAACAATCAAGAAACTATAGGTAAAAACATATTTATGGGATTTTCAGGGACACCGAATTTCTGCCTCTGTCTGCGATCCTGATATCTGCGAGCGTCAGCACAAGGTAACATATTGTTCGGAATTAACGGTGGATTTTTAAGGGTTTCAGTAAAAGAGAACTCGCGCTTTTCAACTTTCAACTTCTCCTATCTGAATAATTCATTTTGAATTTCTAGTACGAAAAAATGTCGACCTTAAAATAATGACTATGAAAAGAATAATTGCTGCCCATTAGGGAAACAGTAGAAATTCGGAAAAGAAAATCCAAAGAAAAACCAAAATAAATCTTGCTTGCAGAGAAAGATAATTTGAGTGGATCTCAATGGACAAATCTTAGTCAAAACTTGTCCCAATTTTTTGACAATTTTTAATTCTTACCAAGGGAATGATTCCAAACGGACATAAAAGAACTACCCAATCCGATTCTCTAGATTCCTTCATTGAAGTAAAACAAAACATATTTTTTTCTTAAATAACGATTAGGTATTTTTACGAAGCAAGTTTAATAGTCTATTGCACTGTGGATTGATAATTCTCGATATGTAATTATTATTGCGCACCCCTGTATGCATGTCCACTTCCTCAAATAGAATTCCTCTGATATTTCATAATTTCGCCAGTTTGTTATCGATATTACATCTCAAAGAGGTGAGCCGGTTTTTTTTCCTAAAAATGAAATAAATGTAGCTGAACGACCGACCGACAGTTTTGTTAATTCTGTTACACGGAAACCGGAAAATATATTGAAAGGTTAAAATTGGTATATTTTTGTGCTTTGCAAAACAACGTTTTTCAAATGTTTCCTCGAAATAGTGTTTCTCAAAGCAAAACTCCGGTAATTTATAGGTTATAGATAAAAATCCAAGTTATTCTTCACAAACCCATCGGCGAGAATCAGTTTTTGCTGATAATGATTTTCTTTTCTCCTTTCGGTGGACATAGAGTGGTTGTCCTTCAAACTCTCTATGAGGTCGTTAGATATTTCTAAAATTTCTATCGGTCGTACGCCGATGAAGAAATTTTACAAACTTGCTTACAAAACTTTATTTCTCTGATGAAATAAAATCTATCCTTCATAGCTCATTTCGCGAAGGAATCACCAGGAACGTACTCCTGATAACAACACCAGGTTCTGGCATCCCGCTTCCATCTACGTCGTCAGCTCCCAACTGTGAAGTCGTTACCTGGTTTAAAACAATCGGAAACAAAATTTTGAACAAGCAATTGTGATTTTCGTAGTTTGCAGGAGGGTTTCCTATTGTCTCGGGAGAACTGTCGGCGTGTATTTACTGTAGACTTTTTTCGATAACGTTTGCGGAAAAAATAAGAATGTAAATGACAATGAGATAAATTGTAGGCAACGTATTCATCGAAGGTCAGACTCAAGTAACGGGCTTTAATACACATGGGTAATTTAATGGATAAGGCCTTTTTTCTGTATCTTTTGTGTTCAGATTAGGTGAGCGGCAATAAATCATTCTTCATCAAGTAACAGGACAAAGTGTACATTACTTAAGGTAGACCATCTCTTCAGGCGTCGTCAGTCGAAGGAGTACGATTTGTCAGAGTTAGGCTCTTTACATTCAATATCTGAAATCGTACGTCCACAATTTTCCAATGCGTACGTTTGTTCAATGACATTTCAATGCTCTTGCCTAGATTCACATAAAATCCCATTACGTGTTTTCCTACGAACATTTTATAAATTCAAGTTTAAAACGTGGATGTATTAATCGATAATCGCAAAATGTGTGTCATGTAAATCCCTTAATATACATAGTTTTGATGCAGAAACCTAAACCCTAGATTGCTGTTTGTTGTGCTGATAAAAGATAGATTTCCTGTTCTTTAGTAAAAACGTAAGTACTTCTTTTCCTTATTGTGGGTGTACCTAGGTTCTCTAAATTAATTTTTAGCCAAATATTTTCAGTAAGGGAAAAGGCATTTGAGAGTGAAAAAGTGGAAATGGCTGGGTTTTTTTAAATACCAAATTATACTATTTAGGAAAATGTGATTTATCTCTAACTGATCTTTAATAGAACATAAATGCCTTTTTGCCGCATGTACGATATTCATTAGAATTATAGAATATGTACAGGGTATGACTTCAGTAACTAGGACAAAATGTCGGAGAAAAAAATTATAATATCGCCGATACTTCTCTACCTTTGAGACTTCTAAATTTCTTTGTACATGCGTTTGCCACTAACGTATATTGTAGTTCAATGTTAGAAAGAAAATTGAGATGTTGTTTCATATCTCACAGACTCTGTCTAAATATATGTATATTATCATTATAAACAGCTTTGATCAAATCCTGCTGAATGAAGGTCTTTAAATTCCTCACACAAATCTACATTTAGACCCAGTTTCTTCCACGTAGTTTCACAATAATTTCGAGTTTCATCCATAGAATACTCCATCTTGTCGTCTTCTTGAACTTTTCTTTCCTTGATATTCAGTCTAATGCTTCAATTTTTATTAAGGTGATATCTTCTCTTGGAATGTATCTCCATCTCACTGATATTAGAGGTATTTTACTTTCAGGAGGATGTGAACTGTTGTTGTCATTTTCCTAATTCAGTTCCTGATTTTCTTCAGCTTCAAGAATGTGGCACCTCTGCATACATTTTGAAAATCGTCCGCAGCTATTGCTTATAATTTTTAAAGAAGGACCTGTGCCTTTTTCGATCACAAAGTACTTGATAGATTTAAAGAATGAATCCTTGTTTTTTAAGACATAAAAATAAATTGTGCTATTACTTTTTATTCTTCGCAATGCTTATTCATTTCTTCTCATTACATGCGCTTATTGAATTTATAAGGGTAATAATAAAGATCACAGAAAAGCTGCTACAAGTTTAATGTATTACATATTATACTTATGTTTTAATACATATATTCCCACGTCGAAATTCATAAACCCCACAGACTTGTGGACCGAAAACCATGTTCAAGTCCTACACTTGTATGTTTTTTAGAGCAGAATTTATCATCGATAATAAGATAACAATCAAGAAACTATAGGAAAAAACATATTTATGGGGTTTTCAGGGCCATTAAATTTCTGCCCCTGTCTGCGATCCTGGTATATGCGAGCGTCTGCACAAGGTAACATATTGATCGGAATTTAGCGGTGAATTTTTAGGGGTTTCAATAAAAGAGAACTCGCGCTTTCAACTTTCAACTTCTCCTTTCTGAATAATTCATTTTGAATTTCTAGTACGAAAAAAATGTCGACCTTCTTAAAATAATAACTATGAAAAGACTAATTGCTGCCCATTAGTGAAACAGTAGAAATTCGGAAAAGAAAATCCAAAGAAAAACCAAAATAAATCTTGCTTGCAGAGAAAGATAATTTGAGTGGATCTCAATGGACAAATCTTAGTCAAAACTTTTCCCAATTTTTTGACAATTTTTAATTCTTACCAAGGGAATGATTTCAAACGGACATAAAAGAACTACCCAATCCGATTCTCTAGATTCCTTCATTGAAGTAAAACAAAACATATTTTTTTCTTAAATAACGATTAGGTATTTTTACGAAGCAAGTTTAATAGTCTATTGCACTGTGGATTGATAATTCTCGATATGTAATTATTATTGCGCACCCCTGTATGCATGTCCACTTCCTCAAATTGAATTCCTCTGATCTTTCATAATTTCTCCAGTTTGTTATCGATATTACATCTCAAAGAGGTGAGCCGGTTTGTTTCCTAAAAATGAAATAAATGTAGCTAAACGACCGGCAGTTTTGTTAATTCTGTGACACGGAAACCGGAAAATATATTGAAAGGTTAAAATTGGTATATTTTTGTGCTTTGCAAAACAACGTTTTTCAAATGCTTCCTCGAAATAGTGTTTCTCAAAGTAAAACTCCGGTAATTTATAGGTTATAGATAAAAATCCAAGTTATTCTTCACTAACGCATCGGCGAGAATCAGTTTTTGCTGATAATGATTTTCTTTTCTCCTTTCGGTGGACATAGAGTGGTTGTCCTTCAAACTCTCTATGAGGTCGTTAGATATTTCTAAAATTTCTATCGGTCGTACGCCGATGAAGAAATTTTACAAACTTGCCTACAAATTTTTATTACCCTGATGAAATAAAATCTATCCTTCATAGCTCATTTCGCGAAGGAATCACCAGGAACGTACTCCTGATAACAACACCAGGTTCCCCAAGTAGCACGTGACGTTTAAAAGACGTCGCATTTCGGTTGCAAAAGTTGATATTTGGTCTTCCGTACAAAGACTACGTTTGATAAACGTTTGTTAAATGTTACATCCGTTACCGTTGCGATTTTGTCACATTCATTACGTTTGCTGAACGTTGCATTTTCGTCATGTTAGCAAGGTCACAGCGAATCTTTGGCGTGACATTACATTTAGGCAAAAAAGAACAAAATTATACTGTTGATAAAACAGTAAGCTTGTGTATAATTGATAAAGATTATTGAATTCCTCCTTTTTTTTTTTTTTTTGCTTATACGACTAGAAGATTTTATTCCATTGGTTTTCAAGCAGCTTCTCGTCTGCGGCTGCGTCGTTCTCTAACCTGCTGTTACGTCACTTGTACTACGGACGGTGAGTTATGGCAAGGCTGAGCTCGATCGTCCAGAGCTGCATGCCTAATCGATGGATTTTATCGTTCTTAAAAGGTAAGTTCTTTTCCTGTTTCAATTTATAGGCTCCGATTTCGAAAACAATTCATGTATTCGCTTCGTAACTCGTGGAGATTCCCGTAACACGTGAAGACATTCATGTATTCGTTTCGTAACATATGAAGACATTCATGTATTCGTTTCGTAACACGTGGAGGTAGGCTTAACACGTGAACGCATTCATGTATTTTCTTAACAGGTATATATATCATCGACTGCATTTTAAACTAGGAGTAGTAAAGAATTTGTTAGATTTTCGGATCTAAACCCAGCTGATTCGTTTTTAATTTTGTATTTTCGTGAAAGAGTAACAAAAATATATTTCAAGGAAACGAAATTTTAGACCTTTTCATTTTTATGAGCTACTGAATATTTGGTTAGATTTTTAAATAACAAATGCAGCTAGTTGTAAAAGAAATTCTAATTCTTCAAATGTTTAGAGAGTATTGAATTTATACTTAATTACTGAAATGTGCTTCCGTGTAGCAAACATTGTTACAAACGCAGCTTATTGGTATGTTAGTTATAAAGGATACTCTATATTACTGTTATCATATATTAGATCAGCATTTCTTAGGGCTCATTCAGCCAGTTTTTTTGCAAGAAATATATTGTGTGTAGAGTAACAAACGGAATAAGCTGTTGGAGAGATACTTATTAAATCCAGAAAGCTTCAAGGTTGAAAAAAATTCAAAACCCACCCTGTACAGAGTCCTGTGGCCAAGAAGTATATTGTCAGTCACAATTCAAAGTCTACGTTAAGGCATGCAAAAATTTAACTTTTTTTTTTTTTTTTTTTTTTTTTTTTGAAAATGCACGTTTTATACCAGATGTGAATTAAGCTTACTGAAATCATAATGTATCTGTATCCAAATGGAATATATATACAAATATCCAATGCAACATTTTGTTAGACTGTGGGAGTACACACTTACATTCAAATGTGCCCATCTCCCCCTTCCACATATCAGAGTTGTGCCTATCAAATAATGAAGCAGAGGAATGCTATTGAACCTGTCGCAGGCAAGGTGGCCAGTTGCTTTGCTTTTCCAGTTACAGTTTACTAAATTTTTGTTCAAATTTCAGGAATGCAGGGGTGGGAGAAGTTGGAAGCAGAGTTGTATAAAAATAAAATGTATCTGTGAACACAACCATTGAAACAAAACTTGCTGCAAACCCGCATATCACGATGACAATATAAGATAATTTAAAGAAACAATTAAAAAATAATTATTAGGACATTACAAATTCCGTTGACGGCAAAATACAATTGAATATGTGTGTGAAATTGACCTTTATGGCAAAATATTGGATTATGAACCTCATAAAAACAAGAGAATTAAAAGAAACATTTTATACCCAGAAAACAGTTCCATTAATGAACCTTTAAAAATTATAAATAGTATTTTCAACAGCTTAGTTCAAAAATTACTGTGCTGCCCCCAGTGGCGCAGTGGTCTAAGCGATGGCCTCTGATCATTCGTCCGAACGGGGTCCGGGTTCGAATCTCGGTGAGGCATGGATGTTGTGTTTGTCTTACAGCACTGGCTCCCTCCCTTCCCTGGAACCAGTGAC
This sequence comes from Macrothele yani, assembly GCA_039090855.1. Lineage (NCBI taxonomy): Eukaryota > Metazoa > Arthropoda > Arachnida > Araneae > Macrothelidae > Macrothele > Macrothele yani. The sequence goes on along the minus strand of CM077005.1, from coordinate 95,627,505 downwards.
CCTAAATTAGGGACGGGCGACTGCTTATAGCATATTGAGTTGCTCACGGTGGTCGTTAAACCTCCAATAAAAAAAAATACTGTCGACTTACAAATTACTTAAGGAAAAGATTTTAATTTAATAACTAGTTGCTGCAAGAGGAACCTGGCAATCAAATTTAAATTCCTTCTGTGTAAAGGAAACTTTTGATACAGTTCCTATGTACTGAGAAACAGGCCTTGATAAAATCTAGAGGCCACAAACGTCCAAATGTGCCCATATTGGCAAAATCTGCTAATAATTTGAAAACTATCGGCGTGCGCACATACTTTTACATTCTACTACTTTGGTTGGAAGTATAGTTTTATGAGGATTTTTTTCTAATTTGAATTAATTTTTCTCTCAACAATATTATTTTTGAACACATATCATTGCTCCTTTGTTTCTGTAATGCTTCAAAACCATCTTGATAGCTGTTTACTTTTGGTGCTACTGGTTTTGAATTTAATGTTCACTTTGAATTTTGTAGCTGTTTGTTCCCAAATGGCAAGAGTAATAGACCAATTTTTGTATTTGCTAGTTCAGTCTGTATCTTCAGATTTCTCTGAATGAATAATCTTTTCTAAGCAATTAAATTAGAGAGCCACAAACCAATATTTCTATTCACTGTCGGATTAATACTTTTCCGACTAGGCCAGTGCTTCCTAATTAGCCTTTCTCTGAATTATGGATCTCTTCTATTATCAGATAGTTAAGGGCAACAGATTAAAGGCTGGATCACGTAGCTACGCTGTGTAGAAAAGCCGTACAAACTGTCACAGTTTGATTGTACACATTTTTTTTCAGCAATGTATGTATGTATATATATATACTGGTCACAAAAAGTTAGGGATATTGCATGAAGTGAAGCCACGTAACATAAACGCCAGAGTGTGTTTTCAAAAACAATTCAATGGGCAATTTCTGCTCACAACAAGTAGTACCACAATATAGACAAAAGTGTATATTCAGAGAATGTCCAAACCTCTGGATTTCAGTATCCAGTAACACTACCTATGTGTCGAAGAACGTCTTGACACCTACGAAGCATACTTGCAGTGACATTATTGATTAGTGTTTGGTGCAGTTAGTCCCATATTAGTCAACACATTACAGAGGTCTGCCAGTATACTGGGGTATGGAATGCGGTTATCTAAACGTTGCTGTATAGAGTCCCAAATTTTCTTAGTAGTATTAAGGTCAGACCTGAGGTAGCTGTAAGGATTCGATCTTGTGGTTTTCCAGCCAGGGCCGGTCCAAGGGATAGGTAGGCCAGGTGGTAAATGTGTAGATTAGCGTCCTAAATTATTTCATTGAAAAAATTTTAGTACCTGGAAAAAGTGCGATGTGCAGATTTTAGTGTATGGAAATTAATGTCAAATGGTGCAAAAATTGCATATTTTAAATGCGTTTTAAAGATATATTTTTTTCGTAATATTGACCTGTGAGTCTGACGCTGTGAAGAGAAGCTGCGGTAGGCCTAATGTATTGCTCCGGCAAAGAATGTGAAGCTTTGGTCCTTTAAAAGGAAGTTTTCTTGCTGTACCAAAATGATGGGCGGAAGAATACAAGAGAAAGAGGTTATGTTGTTGGCAGGAGAGCAATAAATGTAGTGATACGCTACAGAAAATAGGTCCACAGCATCCACCCTTTATTTTGTTGTATCCTGTATGTTGTTGGCAGGAAAAACTGGGAAAAAACTCTTTGATTTGCAAAAGATATGTATGAGTAAGATAGAAACTGACCTGCGAACAAGCTTATTAACACAGGAGAACCAAAGGTGCAGTGACACAGCAAATCAGCTATGAATGAAAGCTGTTCAAACCAGAACCGAAAGTTATAGTTCCCCAGTTTCCTATACAACATAGAAAAGCATGTTAGTACTTTCTAACATGCTTTTCTACGTTCTTTCGCATACCACGAGTATGCGAAAGAACGAAAAATTTCTCAACATCGCTTTAAAAACAATGACAAAACATGAACGAACTATATTGTGTAGCGTATGAGTATAACACGGCTCGCTCTCGTGGTAACAAAATACGCGCTTGGACTTGTAGTCGTCCGCGCGTGAATTAAACGCTGCAGCGAATCTTCCTTTCAATGAAGCTAAGCTTCACATCGTCGCCGTAGCGATGCACAGAGTCACACAATATAGACCTACACGCGTACGCCATACGTGGATAGTTTGCAAATTATTAGCAGATTTTGCAGATAGTTTTTGCTTGTAGATTAAAAAAATAAAAATGTTATTACAGCAATTAAAACACTTAAGGTTTTACTAAGATTAATATATTTAATTCTATCTTAACATGAGAATGTTCAACTATTTTTCACATCTTCCGATAGAGTTATTTTGTTTTTGCAGAAGTTTCTGGCTTCTTGATTTTATCAAGGCCTGTTCTCAATATATAGGAACTGTAACAAAAGTTTCATTTACACAGAAATATTTTTTTTATTTTGCCAGGTTACTCTTGCAGTTGCCAGTTATTAAAATAAAATATTTTCCTTATATATTTTATAAGTACTATTTTGAAAGATGCTATATATAATTTTTGAAGGTTCATTAACAGAACTGCTTTTCTTGATATAAAAATTAGTCTCTTGTTTTTATGAGGTTCATAGTCCAAAAATTTTTGAGTTTTGGCCTTAAGGTCCATTTTACACACATTTTTACGGATTCAGTCGTAATGTCCTTTTGCCCTCTCTGGAATCTGTAATGTTCTAATAATTATTTACTGTTATATTAATTTTTCTTTAAATTATCTCGTTCCATTGTTATCGTGATTTGCGGGTTTGCAGCAAGTTTTCTGTTTCAATGGTTGTGTATGCAGTCACATTTTATTTGAATGCACCTCTGGCGATGCATTAGGCCTACCGCAGCGTCTCTTCACAGCATCACTCACAGTTCAATATTATGATAGAAAATCTTTAAAACACATTTAAAATATGAAATTTCTGCACCATTTGCCATTAATATCCGTACTCTAAAATCTTTACGTCACACTTTTTCGAGGTACTGACATTTTTCCGACGAAATAATTTAGGACGCTAATATACATATTTACCGGCCAGGTAGGCAGCCACCAAATGGAAGGGATGCCCATAAATTTTCTTACATAGTAAAATTATCCGCTAACTTTTTTCTTTTTCTTTTATGAGGTAGTCTGTATTTGCCACAAAAATGAAAGCTGAATACTCCTTTGTTGTTTCTCTGACACATGCAGAGTTCCTATATATATACCACCAACAACAAGAAGCATTTTCAATTCTTGTGCGGTTTTTTCTGAGAATTCTTCTCTGCTGCTTTTTTACGCATTTGGGTTTTCAGGGGGAAAAAATGAACCTTTTTTTTTTTTTTTTTGTTCGTTCCTGATGTTTGTTGACATTTTTATATACACTGAGTGGCCACTTTATTATGACTATCTGACAGTTTTAAGCAAATGAGCTATGGCTGCACGCTGTTGCCGCCAGAGGGTGAGGCTAGTATAAAAAGGGAAAGCTTAGTGCTTGCGACAGTAGTAGAAGTGATTTTTGGATGACGAGATGGGTAAAAAATGCAATTTGACGGACTTTCAACGTGGGACGATTGTAAGAGCTCGGAGCCATGGAGCGAGTATCACTGAAACCGCCGCATTCATGAAATGTTCCAGAGCCACTGTTGTTAAAGTGTTTAAAGACTGGACTGTCAGCCAAAAAACTGGGTCTCTACGTGCAACGTGTGCTCGTCATCGACTAGTGACTGCTCGGGCGGACCGGAGTGTCCAGACTGGTAATAGGCAACAGTGCAGCAATTACAGACCATCTTAATCAAGGATCCCTCAAATGATCTGTGCACGCACTGTTCGCCGTACACGGCACGGATGGGATATGGCAGAAGGAGGCCTGTTCGAACACCTTTGCTGTCTGCAGTTAACAAGAGAAAATGTCTCCACTTCGCACAGGAGCATAAGGATTGGACAGTCGATAATTGGAAAAAAATTATTTGGTCCGATGAATCACGTTTTCAGTTGCACCATGCCTATGGCCGAGTGAAAATTTGGCGGAAACAGCACGAAAGCATGGACCCCAAATGCATTGCTACAACCCTTCAAGCTGGTGGAGGCAACGTTATGGTTTGGGGAATGTTTTTCTGGCATGATTTGGGCCCTTTAATTCATGTTGATCAACGTCTGACTGGCACATCATATCTAAACATCGTTGCAGACCAAGTACATCCTGTCATGTGGATGGTTTATCCCAATGGCGATGGCTACTTTCAACGAGATAATGCGTCTTGCCATAGTGCTCGTATTGTACAGGATTGGTTTCAGGAAAATGCCGGTTAGTTTACTTTGCTTAGCTGGCCCCCACAATCTCCAGATCTCAACCCCATTGAGAATTTGTGGGATGAAGTTGAATAAGCCATCAAACAGCTGGATACACAACCCTGCAATTTCACACTCCTGGAAAGTGCTATTCATCAAGCATGGTCTTAGATTCCAAAAACCACCTATCAACATCTCGTGGAGTCCATGCCACGAAGAATCTACATCGACGTAGTATTAAAGGCAAAAGATGGCCCAACGAAGTACTGAGGGGTGGTAATAATAAAGTGGCAACTCAGTGTATAACAATAAGGCTTGAGTGACAAGCCTTATTGTTATGTACATCTTGGAAATAAATCCCAAATTCCCACAGCCTAGGGTAAAGTGGGAAAAAACACTTTTTACTATGAAAACTGCAACAGAAAGCTCCTACAGATTGCGAACCATATATATATATATCAATGGTTTTCTATCCACTCATTGATAGCGCATTGTTTGCCATTCAGGAAAGATTTACTCAGTTGCAAAAACTTTTCAACGCTTCGGGTTTCCTTTATAATTTGAAGAAATTGCCTGACGGGATTCTTTAAAAGAAAAGTGTATTCAGTTAGAAAAATTCCTTAAGGATGCTGACAGTGAAGAAAAAGATATCGATGGGGAGCAACTGTTTGAAGAGCTGAGGCATTTGCAAGCATTTATGAGCAAATGCAGCTCAGCTACTACAATAGAAGCTCTAAACTTCATATTCCAGTATGATATGGTTCATTGTTATCCCAACAGTAGGATTTGCTTTCGAATATTGCAATTCCTGTCTGTAGAAAGCTGGAAAAGAAGTTTTAATAAATTAAAGCTGTAAAGACTTATTTGAGATCTACAATGATGCAGGAACAGCTATCGGCTTTATCCATCATTTCTATTGAAAACGATATTGCACCAAAAAAATTTCTGAAGCAAAGAGGTTTTTGCAAAGTAAAGCCAGACATGAAAGTTTCATGTAAATAACACAAACAACTATGTATGATTCAGTCATTTTGTGAGTAAAATTATCATTATTATATTGGACTATTTATTTGTAGCATAGCATATAATAGTGAGTTAGTGACATATCTACTGAGCATGCGAAGTTGAGATTAGAGCTATTTGCTGTGTTTGGGTCCATACTGCAAAAAAAAAAAAAAAAAAGATGGGGGAGGGGGGGGAAATCAAAGGAGTCTTTCTGGCTGTCGGAAAAAAAACAGAAAAAGTTGAATGCCATGATGACAGCACTTTCAATAGGTTTCTTCAGTGGTTTAGCTTTTTTCTCTTCCTTTTTTTTTTTTTTAATAATTTTCATTCCAGTTAATTATAACTGCAGCTTGTGCTCATTTTGGCTTTTCACTTTACTAGTAACTTGTTTTTCAGTGTTTACTTCCCTTTTTGTTTTTTCTTGCTTGATTCTTAATATATATAAAGATAAATTAAAATTTGGGGGTATATCATAATAAAATTTTATAAACATAATTTACCAGCACTAATGAGGGCAAACTTTTGAATGTGATTTACATTAAGAAATAATAGGGCATTCAAAACAGTTGAATTATATAAAGAAATTGCATAAATGATTTTTTTTCTTTTTAAATTTTACTCATTTATGGGTTATTCATGGCTCTAGTTAGGAAAGTTAGGGATGTTATGCAAAACACAGATGAGTGTAAATTAAGTACAACCTCCTGTAGCTTTAAAACTTGAGCTTATATCCCTCAGATCAGTATTTCCCCTCCTACCAGTAGATCTCTCTGTAGAGTACAACTGGATCACCCTGTGAAAGTAAACCAAGTTGGTGACTTCACCAAGTTGGTAAATATAATATTAGTGGAATTAAAGGATTAAACCATGTGTGAAATTATAGAATAAATAAGCAACATTTATTCACAATTAAATAATTTATTTTAAGATCTATAGTTTTGTTGAGCCTTTAGCTCGGCTTCATCAGGACAAAGGGAGCATAAACATTCATATGTGACATCATCAGGTAGTTGATGATCATGGATTTTGGTGAATTGTCTCCATGCAATTGAAAGAAATCGAGTAGGTGTCATGTTGTTAACAAGTCATAAAGAAAAGTCTTGGAAACAAATTGGTGTTTTCTACCCATGTATATCGTGCAGTACATCTATGCGTTACAGAGGATTCCTTGCAGAAAAAGCTAGATTTTTGCAGCCGCAGTGGTCTAAGCACTGACTTATGACTGTTCGGTTCTTCCAAGTGGGTTGGGTTCGAATCCCGGTGAGGCATGGATGTTGTGTTTGTCTTTTTTTTTTTTTTTTTTTTTGATTGGAGGTTTAACGACCACCGTGAGCAACTCATTGGGCTATAAGCAGTCGCCCGTCCCTAATTTAGGGTCACTGGTTCCAGGGAAGGGAGAGAGCCAGTGCCTTAAGACAAACACAACATCCATGCCTGACCGGGATTCGAACCCGGACCCCTTACGGACGAATGATCATAGGCCAGCGCCTTAGACCACTGCGCCACCGGGGCGGCTGTTTGTCTTACGGCAGTGGGTCTCTTCCTTCTCTGGAACCAGTGACCCTAAATTAGGGACAGGCGACTGCTTATAGCCCATTGAGTTGCTCACCATGGTCAGTAAACAAAAAAATAAAAAAAAGTTATGATTTTTTTTTTAAAGAATTTGTGGCACACACAGGATATAGATTGATATAGATTGTCCTTTTGTTGTAGACAAAGCTGTCCAGAAATTTTGGAACTTTCAAATGTTTAAATTTCAAAGTTATTTTGAAATCTATAAACAAGGCAAATTTTTGTGGATCAAAAAGACTACGTTGAAGACATAACTGGGGAATTTATCACATCGCTTGTGAATGTGGACTTTCATGTATAGGACAGATCCGTATAGCTTTTAAGTTTTCATGTGAAGGAACACATGACTTACGTATGGAACTGAAGAAGTCGTCTATAGCCCAACATTGTCATGAAAATAACCAGATTTTTTTTAAATGCTACGCTTATTGATAAACCTGATGTGATTATCAAGCTTAATATATTAGAAGCTTTCCACATCTAGTGCAACTGTTCATGGCTTGTCAACGACATGACATCTACTAGATTTCTTTCAAACACGTGGAAACAACTTGCCAAAAGCAGTGACTGTCAGAATGCTGATGATGTCACGATGATTTGAACGTTTGCACTCCATTTGTCCTAATGAAGCCAAGCCAAATGCTCAGTGAAACTACAGTAGATTTAAAATCTTAAAATAAAATATTTAATTGTGAATAAACATTGCTTATTTAAAATATTCTATCTCTACAGCCCAAGTATTGAAGTCATAAAATATATTTGGGAATTACTTGGAGCAAAAACATAACGTACAAGAGCATTAACCAGAAAAGAAATCATGTGTTTCTTTGGAAAAAAAAAATAAAAAAATAACCGTTTGCAGTGGGTGTTTTTTTGGGTTTTTTTTTAAGTAACCCCCCACACACACCTGTTTATTGGGGGGGGGTAAAAATCCTGCTTGATCTGCAGCATTTCCATTCGGTAGAAATTTTGTGTGTAGCTAGCTTGCAAAACTCCTAAAGCAGCAACTGCATCAATCTGCCGTACACCTGCATGTAACATGTCAACAGCCCTATTTCTGATGTCAATACTTAAACGTCGTCTGGACATCTTTTCAAGTTAATCCTACTCTGAAGGAAATGCATTCAGCAAACTTGTAGTCCAAGCAGTGAGACGACCTGTTTTCTACTTCTCGGAAGCTACTTTTATCGGAGCTTACACACACACACACACACACACACCAACCACATGATGTGTCATCATGATGCTAATTTATGCTGATAACCTATCTCCTGTAGTCACTAAATATGCATATCACCATGTTTCCCTTTTGAAACCATAATATCCCAAACTTTTTGTGAGTACTGAATATATATATATATATATTTTCTTATGATTCAGAATACATGAATTGTGTTTGAAGCCTATGAAAATAATGAAATGAATGCATGAATTGTTCATTTGTTTCATTATAACTTTTTGTGACCACCTATGAATTGAAACAGAAAAAGAACTTATACATTTTAGGAACTTGAAGTTAATGTTATGTACAGAAATAGAGAGAAGAGCACAGCACAATGTCAGAGTACAACAACAAATGGCATTAATGAACAACCAATAGAAGAAAATATTTTTTTCTGGTTGGCCAAACAATGCAAAGAGTTACTCTTGAAATGAGTATATATGAGTAGCAACAGAATTTAACCCAAGACAGAACAAACTAGATTGGGTGGCTGTTTTCATGTCTTATTTGCATACAAATTTTTGAAAAAGGTGTTTCAACATGCATAATCAATTGATTCTTACAATTATTTATATGCTACGTACTGTTTGTTACACAATAGGACCCTCAAGCGGAAACTAAAAATTGCAATTTCTAAGCACAAGATATAAACTAGGGACATTACACTAAACAAACTTCCTGAAATACTAAGACAATTATAACCAAAAATTAAGTCTAAATTCGCAAACTAGTGAAAAAAAGATTAAGAACCAAATACACATGGGTTGAAAAAATACAAAGCAACTAACATACCAAAATAAAAGGCTCCTCTGTAAAAATACAGACAAAATGATAAAGAAACGTAAACTGAGATATAAATACACAGATCTGCAGCAGAAACACAGATAGCCTTTAGCTACACTTAAAAGAAAAATTAAAAACAAAGCTGTGAAAGTACTACTTGATTTATCTCCCAGCATTATTTCACCTCACATTTCTAATAATCTATCAGCTAAATTTCAGATGTGTCCGAAAAACTCTTAAATGAACAACACAACTGACTCAGTTTTATGTTGCAATAACTTAGATGTTAGTGGTATTAAAATGTCTACTTTATGTTCAGTTAAATATGAGCAACTGAATTTTCAAGAAAATTGCAACAGCCACAACGAAGCCAGTGAAATGGACTTGAGACAAAACATAGTTTGTGAAGTCGTATACCTTGTGAACAATAAATATACAGGGTGTCCGAGAATTATTGGACACAGTATAAAATTATGTAAAACAAAACATTAAACAGATAGAAAGAAACTGACTGTACTAACTTACAATGTAACTACACATGTTAATAAATTTCGATGTAAGATCCCTTGGTTGCTCGTAGTACGTCCAAGCAATACTCTATTTCATGCCATGTATTGCCAAGCATCTGAAAAGATATGGAATTAATAGCAGCTGTGATATGCTGCTTCAGTTCCTGCAAATCAGTACAAGGTGTCTGATAGGCACGATCCTTCACATAACCCCACATGAAATAATCCAATGGAGTTAGATCTGGGGAGCGAGGAGCTACGGAATGGGACCACCACGCCCAATCCATCTGTTGGGGAAATCCTCATTTAGGCACTTACGTACACACATTGACCAATGCGAAGGCATGCAGTCTTGTTGGAAAACGACGTCATATCTTTTGATCTGGGGTATAGGGAAATTTTCTAACATATCCCAGTAAATATCACCATTTATGGTTTTTTCACAGAAGAAAGGGCCAATCACTTCTCTTTTTTATAGGGCGCACCACACATTAACTTTTGGAGAATCACGTTCCAGTTCAATAGCAGCATGAGGCGGTTCACTGCCCCATATCCAAACAAAACATAGTTTACGAAGTGAAACAATACCTCATACATGAAATGTGGATTAATCACTAAAAATTACAGTACTTAAAAGTTTTTATCGTTTCCCACTTGATTCAGCATATCCACAGCAAAATCGTATTGCAGAGTGTGATTATTTGCATGCATCTTTTGCACTATTTGAATTTTATAAGCATGAAACTAATTTCTTGTGCAAGATATCATGAACTGTCTATTTTGGAATGCACAGTTCTCTGCTTGCTTTATGAACGGATTTCCTGGGGCTTCGTTGGAAACTTTCATAGCTTGGTCAACCATCTCACCTCTGACGCTAGGCCTACCGGTTCCTCCACGATGTTCCACATTGCCAGTTTCTTTAAACTGTTTCATTCACCGCTTAGTTGAATTTGTTGACGGAGGATTACAACCATACTCTAAACGGTACCGTCTTTTAACTTTAATGACAGACTTTAATTCCGCAAACCATAACACACACATCGCCTTCTGCTGTATGGATGACATGACTACTGATTGCGCATTTCTCATAAATTCCTCATCAGGTCACACCTAGCGCCATCTATCGGATTCTGGGAGTAACAATTCTGCAATACAAAAATATAGGAACCGTGTTAGTAATATGTGACATAGAAAAACAGGCAATGCTCATAGTTTTTTTTTTTTGTACATAATTTTGTAATGGGTTTAATAATTCTTGGACACTCTGTATAATGGTGAGAGATTGTGTTGCACTAGTAACTGTGATAGAAATGCTTTCTTTTTTATAACATTACTTTCCTGACAAAGTCATCCCTTATAAAGCTTCAACAAAAATAAGTGATAGTAAAATAACTATTAGGAACAAGAAAAGTTTTGTGAAGGGGCATTCATATGATGAAAATGATATTTCATGATATGATGAAAATGATATTTTATGATATGATGAAAATGATATTTTATGATATGATGAAAATGATTTTTTAGGTTAGCTAAGAACTTCATTTATTTACCCCCAAATTTTTGTAGACTAGGTAACAAGACTGTATACAACAGATTATCATGGCAGCTTTAAGATAAGCATTACCGTACGTCCCTCTTACGGAGCACAAACGTTACTAAAACGGTTTTGCTACGTTATGGAAACGTTTGTTTTCAATGTAATATGCAAAGTAAAAGATTTGAAGAGTGATTCCGTATCAACTCAACACAATTTGAAGGCATTTTTATCTCACCATCTCAGATTTTAATGAAATTTGGTACATAGGTGGCCTCTGTATAGATTAAGAAAAATATCAAATTTCATCGACATATAGCCACCGGTTTTGAAAATACAGCTATATAAAATGTCCAAAAACACCCCAAAATCAGAAGATTGATATGTTTTTAAATTATGATTGCAGCTCCCCTAATTAAGATAGAGATGGGAAAGGTATCTTTTTGTAGTATTTTTTATGCTCTTTTATTTGATGTACAACAAACACCATAGGGGTTAAGATTTAAAAAAATTAAAATTTTGAATTTTTCAAAATGCGACACCAAAAAATTTGAAATTTTTTAAAACAATCTATGTGTTTGGTATTTGATTACATGAGTTATAACTTGGGATGAAAATGGGTTTACTTAAAAAGCTATATTCAAATTTAGCCTAACACAAGAGTTTAATGAAAAAAAAATGAAAAAAACATGTAAACTGAAAATAAATTTGGGCTAAATCTCAAAAAAGTTTCATTAATAGCAATAGATATAGTATTTTTGTTATTTAAAACTATTTAAACAATGTTTTATTTTTAATTGATTTGTTTAAAATCTGAGACTACATGGGTTTAAAAATTTTATTAATTTCATTATTCAGAATTTGTAATAATTCACAATTCAATACAAAAAAAATAAACAGACTTTAAAAAGTAATTTCAATTACTGCTCAAGAAACACATCAAAATAATAATAACATATGGCATTGAATTGTTTACATTTATGCAAATTATATTCCTAATCTGAAACTTAGATCGTCACTTAAAGCAGAATCTTCTAAAATTAAAAAAAAGTTGCATCATTGTTTTGAAGTGAAATCACACGTGTAGATCCTTGATATAGTCTTTAAAAGCTTCAATAGTTTGGTGTATTTCTGTTTCAGAGAGATTGTAGAGTCTTCCTGTCGGAGTCAAAGGATTTACTTTACACAAGAGGTAACTTACAGGAAGCTATAATACATCTTGTGGGCTAGGGTAGGAAAAGGATGTAGATGGACCAGCTGGATGTAAAAATGAGACCTTAACTTCATTCTCACTCTCTTCGTTTGGTAGAACATACGCTACCCACCAGTTGTTTTCATAGATTATGGTTATGTAACCACTCATTTCTGTTATTTGCAGTCTGTCTTGTAATGCTGATACTTTTTCAGTAGCTGACTCGTTTGATTCTGAGAACATCTTCACTTTTATTTTTGAATTACTCAATGGGATAGGAATAAAAGCATGAAGTTTCTGGGTACCTTGTATTGTTAGAGACTTGCTTAGGCGATTTTCCAAAAATTGGTCTGTTTCTATGTATTCTTGACTTACATATGTAAAGTTTGCCACAAAAATGTTCTGAATTGCCCATTCGTACAACTGAAATGGTGTTTGAATTTGATTCTCGTAAGGGCGTTGTAAGCTGGCTTGGGCAGCTAACCTTTTCACCGTTCCACCAACGCCATCACATGGCCCCTTCCCGTGTGCTGTTGCTGAAAAATGCCATTCAGCATCAATGTTGAAGTCATCTTGATGGAAACATAAAAGTTTGTGAAAAAATTTCCGATTTTTGCACTGGGCTGCAGACCCGTCAGAGAAATAGTACATTTTTTTGACGCTGTTGTCACCAAACTTACTTTTCAAAAAGTTAATAAGGTTTTTTTGGAAGCAGTACAGTGTAATTGTGTTGTGCTCTAAACATTCAGAAATTACTACAAAACTTGCATGTTCAGTCTTTTCTGTTTTGTAATAGATGACAAATGGGTGGACTGTGGCTTGCCCACTGGTCCAGTGATAGCTCTGGGCTTCATCTGGAAGAAGAAAACTATAATTTTTAGCAAAATCACAAATGATGAGAAATTCTGAGTCCTTGAGGTTTTACTTAGTACTACTATTCATAAAAGAGCTTTGCTGCTTAGCAATGAAGTCATGTCTGACCAAAGCAGACAGTTTTTCGCAAAACAAATCAATAAAATTTGAAGTTGATTTTTCTAATGTCTCCAAGTTGCATCTATCAACTGTAATCCATTGGCGAAAAGTTAGTTTTTCAACCAAGTTCTCAAAACCGTGTTCCCAGAACAGGTGGGACACTTCCCCAAATGACAATTTATGGAAGTAGGGTTGCATAATACTCTTGCAAGACAATGTTTGTAGGAAGATAATTGTCCATTCGTTAGTGAACCAATTCTTGCATTTTCCATCATCAGTTTTACATTTTGGTGTGTGGTGCAAACACATACCGTATGAGTACCACTAGACTCTACCAGGACACGTTTTTTGGTCTGAGCTCTGCGAATTTGGAAAAACTGACTTTCGTGCTTGCAAATTGTCAAATTACATAAAATCAGCCTGTTTGACAAACTTTATCTCCGTTTTCAGTCCTAACAGAAACACAATCTATCATTCCAGGTAAAACCAGACTAATTTCATCACTTTGGTAAAACGATCATACTACAACTACTTCAGAAGAGAGAGACTTACCTGGTTTTCTATTAAGGCTTTCTAAAATTCCTTTCTCCTTCAGAATTTTTTTATTGTCTTACCATATAATTAGGAACATTGAATTCTTACATGATTTTCCTAACACTCCATGACTCTGGTAAGCAAGTCAAAATCATCAACTGTTTATCTCTAGTGCAGTTAGAAAAATTACTTTTAAGATTGTCCATAAGAGAGTCGTGAAGTATTTCATCCTCATCATCAGATGATTCTTGAATATTTGTAAAAAGCTTCCGTTTCATAGCAGAATTGATTTTTTGAATTTTGGTTGAAGCATAACATTTAGATTTTAGCTTTTTCTTATTGACAGCTGATTCACCCAATTCATGGAGCGAAGTATTCAGTGTTTCAATTACTTCTGACATAGATGCAAAATTTTCGTCCATTTTCTCATCAGCACAGGTTTCATTTGCTTCTTGACTAATTATTAAAGTTTTCAGCTGCTTTCTGCAAGAATCACAAATTTTAGTCTCCTTTGATAAGTCATCAAAATTTTCCAACATCCAGTCTGTCACATTTCTATATGGATTGAAACATTGTATTAATGCATATCTTGTACTTTCCATTGTTGATTATTTGTGCATAAAATGTAAAATTAAAATAGTAAAATAATTGCCTCCCATTACCTGTTCTTTTTATTTTTCCTAAAAAAATCCTGCACAGCTTCAATTTATAAAAGTCTAGTTTCAAAACTGAAAAGGATGTACTTAAGGATTCAATTTAAAGTTTTCAACCACAAAAGTTTTCAAACACATATCACTTTCACTGCAAGAAACACATGATCACCATCAAAACCTAAAGCAGACTGAGAAACACATCTGATCACCATCAAAACCTAAAGCAGACAGGTCTGCAAGGTAGGAATGCAAGTTGCTGCTTGTTGGGTCTTGTTACCAATGATCTAAACAACAGAATCAGTTTTTTAAGTCGGAACATGCAGAGTTTTGTCCAAAACAAAATGTAGCCTACAGTATAACTGCACAGTCTTTATTTTTTATATTGTATTGGGAATTATTACAAATTCTGAATAATGAAATTAATAAAATTTTTAAGCCCATGTGACTCAGATTTTAAACAAATTAATTAAAAATAAAACATTGTTTAAATAAATGGTTTTAAATAACAAAAATACTATATCTATTGTTATTAATGAAACTTTTTAAAGATTTAGCCCAAATTTATTTTCAGATTACATGTTTTTTTTTGTTTTTTTTTTTCATTAAACTCTTGTGTTAGGCTAAATTTGAATATAGCTTTTTAAGTAAACCCATTATCATCCCAAGTTACAACTCATGTAATCAAATGCCAAACATATAAAGATTGTTTTAAAAAAATTTCGAATTTTTTGCAGTCACATTTTAAAAAATTCAAAATTTTAATTTTAAAATTTGAATTTTTTTTAAATATTAACCCCTATGGTGTTGTACATCAAATAAAATAGCATAAACAATACTACAAAAAGATACCTTTCCCATCTCTCTATCTTAATTAGGGGAGCATCAATCACAATTTAAAAACCCATCAATCTTCCGATTTTGGGGTGTTTTTAATACTTTTTATAGCTGTATTTTCAAAACCGGTGGATATATGACGATGAAATTTGGTATTTTTCTTAATCTATATAGAGGCCACCTGTGTACCAAATTTCATTAAAATCTGAGATGGTCAAGTCGTTGTGTTGAGTCGATACGGAATGACCCAAGAACGAAATAGAAACGTTCTAACGTTTTGCAACGGCACACGTAAAGCCAAAAAAAAAGTCTTGAAACTGGAATATAACCTTCGATAAAAGGTTGTGGTAACATTTTTTTGCGACGTTTGACGTAATACACAAAGGACAGCAACGTTTAATAGAGGAAATTTAGACGTTGATTAACCGTTGCTGTTACATTTACTAAACGTAATACAGAAAGGAAAAATACGTTGTAAAATCGAAAATAAAACGTCGCTAAACGGCTGTTAAAACCGTTTCTCAACGTAATAAAGAGGGAATATGACGTTTAAATAACGTCATTTAAACGTTGCTAAACATTCTTAAAAACGTTTCTCAACGTCGTAATGGAAGGAATATGACGGTTAAATAACGTCATTCAAACGTTGCTAAACGGTTGTTAAAACCGTTTCTCAACGTAATAAGGGAAGGAATATGACGTTTAAATAACGTCATTCAAACGTTGCTAAACGGTTGTTAAAACCGTTTCTAAACGTCATAACGAAAGGAATATGACGTTTAAATAACGTCATCTAAACGTCTTAAAAACAGTGCTACAACGTTATAACAACGGTTGAAAAACCATTGAATCAACGAGACGTATTAGCGTTTTATAAACGTAATATTGTGACGTTTTTCAACGTCTCGCCGAACTGGTTTTAAAACGTTTTACAAACGTTTTTGTGCTACTTGGGTCTGCCATCCCACTTCCATCTACGTCGTCAGCGCCCAACTGTGAAGTAGTTACCTGGTTTAAAACAATCGCAAACAAAATTTTGAACAAGCAATTGTGATTTTCGTAGTTTGCAGGAGGGTTTCCTATTGTCTCTGGAGAACTGTCGGCGTGTATTTACTGTAGACGTTTTTCGATATCGTTTGCGGAAAAAGTAAGAATGTAAATGACAATGAGATAAATTGTAGGCAACGTATTCATCGAAGGTCAGACTCAAGTAACGGGCTTTAATACACATAGGTAATTTAATGGATAAGGCCTTTTTTCTGTATCATTTGTGTTCAGATTAGGTGAGCGGCAATAAATCATTCTTCATCAAGTAACAGGACAAAGTGTACATTACTTAAAGTAGACAATCTCTGCAGGCGTCATTAGTCGAAGGAGTACAATTTGTCAAAGTTAGGCTCTTTACATTTAATATCTGAAATCGTACGTCGGCAGTTTTCCAATGCGTACGTTTGTTCAATGATATTTCAATGCTCTTGTCTAGATTTACATAAAATCCTATTACGTGTTTTCCTACGAACATTTTATAAATTCAAGTTTAAAACGTGTATGTATTAATCGATAATCGCAAAATGTGTGTCATGTAAATCCCTTAATATACATATTTTTGATGCAGAAACCTAAACCCAAGATTGCTGTTTGTTGTGCGGATGAAAGATAGATTTCCTGTTCTTTAGTGAAAACGTAAGTACTTCTTTTCCTTATTGTGGGTTTACCTAGGTTCTCTGAATTACTTCTTAGCCAGTTTTTTTCAGTAAGGGAAAAGGTATTTGAGAGTGAAAAGTGAAACTGGCGGTTTTTTTTAAAATACCAAATTATACTATTTAGGAGAATGTGATTTATCTCTAACTATTCTTTAGTAGAACATTAATGCCGTTTTGCCGCAAGTAGGATATTTATTAAAATTATAGGATATGTATAGGGTATGACTTCAGTAACTGGGACAAAATGTCGGAGTTCAAAATTACACCATCACCAATACTTCTCTATCTTTGAGACTTCTAAATTTCTTTGTACATGCGTTTGAAACTAACGTATATTGTAGTTCAATGTTAGAAAGAAAATTGGGATGTTTCATATCTCACAGACTCTGTCTAAATATATTTATACATGTATATTATCATCATAAACAGCCTTCATCAATTCCTGCTGAATGAAGGTCTTTAAATTTCTCACACAAATCTACGTTTAGACCCAGTTTCTTCCACGTAGCTTCACAATGATTTCGAGTTTCATCCATAGAATACTCCATCTTGTCGTCTTCTTAAACTTTTCTGTCATTGATATCCAGTCTAATGCTTCAATTTGTATTGAGGTGATATTTTCTCTTGGAATGTATCTCCATCTCACTGATATTTCAGGTATTTTACTTTCAGGATGATGTGAACTGTTGTTGTCATTTTCCTAATTCAGTTCCTGATTTTCTTCAGATAAAGGAATGTGGCACCTCTGCATACATTTTGAAAATCGTCCGCAGCTATTGCTTATAATATTTAATCAAGGGACCTGTGCCTTTTTCGATCACAAAGTACTTGATAGATTTAAAGAATGAATCCTTGTTTTTTAAGACATAAAATAAATTGTGCTATTACTTTTAAATCTTCCCAAAGCTTATTCCTTTCTTCTTATTACATGCGCTTATTGAATTTATTAGACTAATAATAAAGATCACAGAAAAGCTGCTATAAGTTTAATGTATTACATATTATACTTATGTTTTAATACATATATACCTACGTCGAAATTCATAAACCCCACAGACTTGTGGACCGAAAACCATGTTCAAGTCTTACACTTGTATGTTTTTAAAAGCAGAATTTATCATCGATAATAAGATAACAATCAAGAAACTATAGGTAAAAACATATTTGTGGGGTTGTCAGGGCCCTTGAATTTCTGCCTCTGTCTGCGTTCCTGGTATCTGCGAGGGTCTACACAAGGTACCATATTGATTGGAATTTAGCGGTGGCTTTTTAAAGGTTTCAGTAAAAGAGAACTCGCGCTTTTCAACTTTCAACTTCTCCTATCTGTATAATTCATTTTGAATTTCTAGTACGAAAAAAATGTCGACCTTCTTAAAATAATAACTATGAAAAGACTAATTGCTGCCCATTAGTGAAACAGTAGAAATTCGGAAAAGAAAGTCCAACGAAAAACCAAAAATAAATCTTGCTTGCAGAGAATGATAATTTGAGTGGATCTCAATGGACAAATCTTAGTCAAAACTTGTCCCAATTTTTTGACAATTTTTAATTCTTACCAAGGGAATGATTTCAAACGGACATAAAAGAACTACCCAATCCGATTCTCTAGATTCCTTCATTGAAGTAAAACAAAACATATTTTTTTCTTAAATAACGAACAGGTATTTTTACGAAGCAAGTTTAATAGTCTATTGCACTGTGGATTGATAATTCTCGATATGTGGTTATTATTGCGCACCCCTGTATGCATGTCCACTTCCTCAAATTGAATTCCTCTGATCTTTCATAATTTCGACAGTTTGTTATCGATATTACATCTCAAAGAGGTGAGCCGGTTTTTTTCCTAAAAATGAAATAAATGTAGCTGAACGACCGGCAGTTTTGTTAATTCTGTAACACGGAAACCGAAAAATATATTGAAAGGTAAAAATTGGTACATTTTTGTGCTTTGCAAAACAACGTTTTTCAAATGCTTCCTCGAAATAGTGTTTCCCAAAGTAAAACTCCGGTAATTTATAGGTTATAGATAAAAATCCAAGTTATTCTTCACTAACCCATCGGCGAGAATCAGTTTTTGCTGATAATGATTTTCTTTTCTCCTTTCGGTGGACATAGAGTGGTTGTCCTTCAAACTCTCTATGAGGTCGTCAGATATTTCTAAATTTCTATCGGTCGTACGCCGATGAAGAAATTTTACAAACTTGCTTGCAAATTTTTATTTCCCTGATGAAATAAAATCTATCCTTCATAGCTCATTTCGCAAACTAATCACCAGGAACGTACTCCTGACAACAACACCAGATTCTGCCATCCCGCTTCCATCTACGTCGTCAGCGCCCGACTGTGAAGTTGTTATCTGCTTTAAAACAATCGGAAACAAAATTTTGAACAAGCAATTGTGATTTTCGTAGTTTGCAGGAGGGTTTCCTATTGTCTCTGGAGAACTGTCGGCGTGTATTTACTGTAGACTTTTTTTCCATAACGTTTGCGGAAGAAGTAAGAATGTAAATGACAATGAGATAAATTGTAGGCAACGCATTCATCGAAGGTCAGACTCAAGTAACGGGCTTTAATGCACATGGGTAATTTATTGGATAAGGCCTTTTTTCTGTATCTTTTGTGTTCAGATTAGGTGAGCGGCAATGAATCATTCTTCATCAAGTAACAGGACAAAATGTACATTACCTAAGGTAGACCATCTCTGCAGGCGTCGTCAGTCGAATTAGTACGATTTGTCAGAGTTAGGCTCTTTACATTCTAATATCTGAAATCGTACGTCGGCAGTTTTCCAATGCGTACGTTTGTTCAATGACATTTCAATGCTCTTGCCTAGATTTACATAAAATCCCATTATGTATTTTCCTACGAACATTTTATAAATTGCAGTTTAAAACGTGGATATAATAATCGATAATCGCAAAATGTGTGTCATGTAAATCCCTTAATATATATATTTTTGTTGCAGAAACCTAAACCCAAGATTGCTGTTTGTTGTGCGGATAAAAGATACATTTCCTGTTCTTTAGTGAAAACGTAAGTACTTCTTTTCCTTATTGTGGGTTTACCTAGGTCCTCTGAATTACTTCTTAGGCAATTTTTTTTCAGTAAGGGAAAAGGTATTTGAGAGTGAAAAGTGAAACTGGCGGGTTTTTTTTTAAATACCAAATTATACTATTTAGGAGAATGTGATTTTTCTCTAACTATTCTTTAGTAGAACATTAATGCCGTTTTGCCGCATGTAGGATATTTATTATAATTATAGGATATGTATAGGGTATGACTTCAGTAACTAGGACAAAATTTCGGAGTACAAAATTACACGATCACCAATATTTCTCTATCTTTGAGACTTCTAAATTTCTTTCTTCATGCGTTTGCCACTAACGTATATTGTAGTTCAATGTTAGAAAGAAAATTGGGATGTTGTTTCATATCTCACAGACTCTGTCTAAATATATTTATACATGTATATTATCATCATAAACAGCCTTCATCAATTCCTGCTGAATGAAGGTCTTTAAATTTCTCACACAAATCTACGTTTAGACCCAATTTCTTCCACGTAGCTTCACAATGATTTCGAGTTTCATCCATAGAATACTCGATCTTGTCGTTTTCTCGAACTTTTCTGTATTTGATATCCAGTCTAATGCTTCAATTTTTATTGAGGTGATATTTTTTCTTGGAATGTATCTCATCTCACTAATATTACAGGTATTTCACTTGCAGGATAATGTGAACTGTTGTTGTCATTTTCATTGTTCAGTTCCTGATTTTCTTCAGCTACAGGAATGTGGCACCTCTGCATACATTTTGAAAGTCGTCGACAGCTATTGCTTGTAATTTTTAATCAAGGGACATGTGCCTTTTTCGATCACAAAGTACTTGATAGATTTAAAAACTGAATCCTTGTTCTTTAAGACATAAAAATAAATTGTGCTATTACTTTTAATTCTTCCCAACGCTTATTCACTTCTTCTCATTACATGCGCTTATTGAATTTATAAGGGTAATAAAAAAGATCACAGAAAAGCTGCTATAAGTTTAATGTAAAACATATTATATTTATGTTTCAATACATATGTGTCAGGTGATGCGTAACATCACAGCCTCTCCTTGACAAATGTCATCCCCGCCTTCTCGTGGTACATCCTGTTCCCACTAAAGGGGCTCTGACGACCGCCAATAGCGGTATAACTATACCATCGGGATTAGAGGAAATTCTATCCCACACTCACCAACCCGCTTGGCCAGCGTGGTGAGTTATGGCCAAACCCCTCCAAAATGATTCCACAACTTAAATCTTGGCCCTCAGTCTCCGGCAGCTGGAATGTACCTGGCCAAGGCAGCGGCCAGTGCGACATGAAGGCAGAGGGTGCTAAGAATCCCCGGAGGACCGGACTAGGCTGCCATCTGATGCTGACCTTGGCTACGTACAACGGACGCTCGCTATCTTCTGATTCAAGGCTTCTTGAATTGGAAGAGGAACTACAAAGGATCTAGTGGGACATCGTGGGGCTAAGTGAGGTAAGGAGAAAAGGAGAAGATCTCATCGAACTGAAAAGTGGACATCTCTTCTATTATCGTGGGACAGATACTGGCAGAACTAGTGGTGTTGGATTTATAATAAACAAGAAACTGAAGGATAAAGTTGTAGAAGTTGAAAGTTCCTCTGACAGAGCTGCACGACTTGTTATCCAACTCTCGAAAAGATACCAGGCTCAGATTATTCAAACTTATGCACCCACCACAAGTCATCCTGAAGAAGAAATTGAAGAATTTTATGAGGAAATTTGTCATCTAAATAATAAAGGTAAGCAGCACTTGAAAATAATTATGGGAGATTTCAATGCAAAAAATAGGGCAACGGCAACAGAATGAAACTTCAGTAGGTAAATTCGGTCACGGCAACAGAAACCAGCGTGGAAATACTCTCGTTGAGTTTGCAGAGGCAGAAGGGTTTTTCATCTTGAACTCCTTCTTCAAGAAAAAGCCACACAGGAAATGGACATGGAGACATCCAAATGGGACGACAAGTGAAATTGATTTTATTATGTGTAACAAAAAATTCGTCATAGAAGACTGCAGTGTGCTAAACAAGTTCAACACAGGTAGTGACCATAGATTGGTGAGATGTAAGATGCACCTCAACACCAAACTTGAACGTGGCAAGCTCATAAGACAAACAAAATCTATTGACATAACCAACCTTAAAAAACACCATAATACCTTCAAGTTGGAGCTGAAGAACAGGTTCTCTGCTTTAGAAGGCCTAACATCGGAAGAAGTGGACATCTCTGAAGTTAACAGAAAAGTAACCAAAGCTATTATGGAAACAGCAACAAAATTAGCTGAGTCTAAGAACAAGTTGCATGTAAACAAATTATCAGGAAAAACGAAAATGTTGATGCAAAAAAGAAGAGAGATGAGGACAACTAAAGAAGATGTGACTTCCAAAGTGGAATATATAGAGCTATGCAAGACAGTAAGAAAAAGTATCACTGAAGACGTAAGAAAATTCAACTGTGAACTAGTGAGGAAAGCAATTGAAAACAACCAAAGCCTAAAGATAGCAAAGGGACATCTCAGTAAGGGAAGAAAACAGATTATGCCACTGAGAAAAGAAGATGGTTCTGTAACAAGAAATAGAGGCGAAATTTTGACAAGAGTGAAAGATTTCTACTCCAAATTATATGAAAGGGATGATACATGCACTCCAGACATCATGAAAGATACCAGTATGAGAGTTCCTCCAGTCCTTCCAGCAGAAGTTGCACATGCAATCAAGAACATGAAGCGGGGAAAAGCTCCAGGAGAAGATGGAATTACTGTAGACATCATACAAGAAGCAAGTGGAGAAATTGAAACAGTACTCGCCCAAATTTTCACTCGATGCCTTAATGAAGGAAAGATTCCTGAGGATTGGAACACCGCTACAATGATCCTGCTACATAAGAAAGTGACATTGAGGATCTCGGAAACTACAGACCTATCAGCCTCCTATCAGTAGTTTATAAAATCTTCACTAAAGTTCTTTCACACCGCTTGAAGGTAACACTGGACATGGCTCAACCGAGAGAACAAGCTGGATTCAGGAGTGGCTACAGCACAATAGATCATATACACGTACTGAGAGAACTAATTGAAAGAGGGAGGGAATATGAACTTCCATTGTGCATGGCTTTTATCGATTATGAAAAACCCTTTGATTCGGTGAAACCATCAGCAGTTACAATGGCTCTGAAAACCTGCGGTATTGAAGATGCATACATTAATATTATTAATAACATCTATGAAAATGCAAGTGCAAAGATTCGGCTGTTTGAAAATACAACACACATAAAAATTGGAAAGGGAGTGAGACAAGGTGACACCATATCTCCGAAGCTCTTTAATGCCACATTGGAGGGTGTTTTTCAGTCGCTGAGCTGGGAAAACAAAGGGATAAAGATTAATGGAGATTATCTAACCCACCTTCGTTTTGCTGATGACGTAGTCATTTTTGCAACTACCCCATCAGAGCTGCAGAGTATGATCCAGGAACTTGCTGACAAGAGTAAAGAAGTGGGATTAAAAATGAACTTTCAGAAGACAAAAGTGATGTTCAATGCTTTTACAAGAAATGAAGATTTATTGATTGATGGAGAAAAGCTGGAGATAACAGACACGTACGTTTATCTTGGACAGCAGATATCAAGTGAGGGTCACATTGATGAAGAAATTAATCGGCGTACAAAACTTGCCTGGAGAGCTTTTGGAAGAAACAGCATAATTTTCAAGAGCAATATGCCATTATGTCTTAAAAGAAAAGTGTTTGATCAATGCATCCTTCCAGTGCTTACGTATGGTGCAGAGACGTGGACCTTAACTAAAAGAGATATACAAAGACTGCAGACAACTCAAAGAAGCATGGAGAGGTGCATGCTTCGTGTAACCAGGAGAGATAAGAAGAGGAACACATGGATCCGAAAAATGACAAGAGTGGAAGACATCATGATCAGAGTTAAATCCCTGAAATGGCAATGGGCTGGACATACTGCCAGAAGGACAGATCATCGATGGACAGCCGAAATTTTAGATTGGATTGCAAGGGACAGGAAAAGACCCAGAAGAAGACCACATGGGAGATGGGTGGATGAAATTCGAAAGTATGCAGGGGTGACATGGGAGGAGACTGGCACAAGACAGACCGTTGTGGAGGAAACTTGGGGAGACCTTCGTCCAGCAGTGGATTGATAATGGTTGACAATGATGATGATGATGACATATATATCCACGTCGAAATTCATAAACCCCACAGACTTGAGGACTGAAAACCATGTTCAAGTCCCAGACTTGTATGTTTTTAAAAGCAGAATTTATCATCGATAATAAGATAACAATCAAGAAACTATAGGAAAAAACATATTTATGGGGTTGTCAGGGCCCTTGAATTTCTGCCTCTGTCTGCGATCCTGGTATCTGCGAGGGTCTGCACGAGGTAACATATTGATTGGAATTTAGCGGTGGCTTTTTAAGGGTTTCAGTAAAAGAGAACTCGCGCTTTTCAACTTCTCCTATCTGTATAATTCATTTTGAATTTCTAGTACGAAAAAAATGTCTACCTTCTTAAAATAATGACTATAAAAAGACCAATTGCTGTCCATTAGTGAAACAGCAGAAATTCGAAAAGGAAAATCCAGCGAAAAACCAAAATAAATCTTGCTTGCAGAGAATGATAATTTGAGTGGATTTCAATGGACAAATCTTAGTCAAAACTTGTCCCAATTTTTTGACAATTTTTAATTCTTACCAAGGGAATGATTTCAAACAGACCCAAAAGACCTACCCAATCCGATTATCTAGATTCCTTCATTGAAGTTAAACAAAACATATTTTTTCTTAAATAACGAACAGGTATTTTTACGAAGCAAGTTTAATAGTCTATTGCACTGTGGATTGATAATTCCCGATATGTAATTATTATTGCGCACCCCTGTATGCATGTCCACTTCCTCAAATTGAATTCCTCTGATCTTTCATAATTTCGCCAGTTTGTTATCGATATTACATCTCAAAGAGGTGAGCAGGTTTTTTTTCCTAAAAATGAAATAAATGTAGCTGAACGACCGGCAGTTTTGTTAATTCTGTGACACGGAAACCGAAAAATATATTGAAAGGTAAAAATTGGTACATTTTTGTGCTTTGCAAAACAACGTTTTTCAAATGCTTCCTCGAAATAGTGTTTCCCAAAGTAAAACTCCGGTAATTTATAGGTTATAGATAAAAATCCAAGTTATTCTTCACTAACCCATCGGCGAGAATCAGTTTTTGCTGATAATGATTTTCTTTTCTCCTTTCGGTGGACATAGAGTGGTTGTCCTTCAAACTCTCTATGAGGTCGTTAGATATTTCTAAAATTTCTATCGGTCTTACGCCGATGAAGAAATTTTACAAACTTGCTTACAAATTTTTATTTCCCTGATGAAATAAAATCTATCCTTCATAGCTCATTTCGCGAAGGAATCACCAGGAACGTACTCCTGATAACAACACCAGGTTCTGCCATCCCGCTTCCATCTACGTCGTCAGCGCCCAACTGTGAAGTCGTTACCTGGTTTAAAACAATCGGAAACAAAATTTTGAACAAGCAATTGTGATTTTCGTAGTTTGCAGGAGGGTTTCCTATTGTCTCAGGAGAATTGTCGGCGTTTATTTACTGTAGACTTTTTTCGATAACGTTTGCGGAAAAAGTAAGAATGTAAATGACAATGAGATAAATTGTAGGCAACGTATTCATCGAAGGTCAGACTCAAGTAACGGGATTTAATACACATGGATAATTTAATGGATAAGGCCTTTTTTCTGTATCTTTTGTGTTCAGATTAGGTGAGCAGCAATGAATCATTCTTCATCAAGTAAGAGGACAAAGTGTACATTACTTAAGGTAGACCATCTCTGCAGGCGTCGTCAGTCGAAGGATTACGATTTGTCAGAGTTAGGCTCTTTACATTCAATATCTGAAATCGTACGTCGGCAGTTTTCCAATGCGTATGTTTGTTCAATGACATTTCAATGCTCTTGCCGAGATTCACATAAAATCCCATTAAGTGTTTTCCTACGAACATTTCCTAAATTTAAGTTTAAAACGTGGATGTATTAATTGATAATCGCAAAATGTGTGTCATGTAAATACCTTAATATACATATTTGTTGTTGCAGAAACCTAAACCCAAGATTGCTGTTTGTTGTGCGGATAAAAGATAGATTTCCTGTTCTTTAGTGAAAACGTAAGTACTTCTTTTCCTTATTGTGGGCGTACCTAGGTTCTCTAAATTAATTTTTAGCCAATTTGTTTCAGTAAGGGAAAAGGTATTTGAGAGTGAAAAAGTGGAAATGGCTGGGATTTTTTAAATACCAAATTATACTATTCAGGAGAATGTGATTTACCTCTAACTATTCTTTAGTAGAACATTAATGCCGTTTTGCCGCATGCACGATATTTATTAAAATTATAGAATATGCACAGGGTATGACTTCAGTAACTAGGTCAAAATGCCGGAGTACAAAATTATACCATCTCCGATACTTCTCTACCTTTTGAGACTTCTAAATTTCTTTGTACATGCGTTTGCCACTAATGTATATTGTAGTTCAATGTTAGAAAGAAAATTGGGATGTTGTTTCATATCTCACAGACTCTGTCTAAATATATTTATACATGTATATTATCATCATAAACAGCCTTGATCAATTCCTGCTGAAAGGTCTTTAAATTTCTTACACAAGTATACGTTTAGACCCAGTTTCTTCCACGTAGCTTCACAATGATTTCGAGTTTCATCCATAGAATACTCCATCTTGTCGTCTTCTTGAACTTTTCTGTCCTTGATGTCCAGTCTAATGCTTCAATTTGTATTGAGGTGATATTTTCTCTTGGAATGTATCTCATCTCACTAATATTACAGGTATTTCACTTTCAGGATGATGTGAACTGTTGTTGTCATTTTCATTATTCAGTTCCTGATTTTCTTCAGCTACAGGAATGTGGCACCTCTGCATACATTTTGAAAGTCGTCGACATCTATTGCTTGTAATTTTTAATCAAGGGACCTGTGCCTTTTTCGATCACAAAGTACTTGATAGATTTAAAAACTGAATCCTTGTTCTTTAAGACATAAAAATAAATTGTGCTATTACTTTTAATTCTTCCCAACGCTTATTCACTTCTTCTCATTACATGCGCTTATTGAATTTATAAGGGTAATAAAAAAGATCACAGAAAAGCTGCTATAAGTTTAATGTAAAACATATTATATTTATGTTTTAATACATATATATATACCCACGTCGAAATTCATAAACCCCACAGACTTGTGGACTGAAAACCATGTTCAAGTCCCAGACTTGTATGTTTTTAAAAGCAGAATTTATCATCGATAATAAGATAACAATCAAGAAACTATAGGAAAAAACATATTTATGGGGTTGTCAGGGCCCTTGAATTTCTGCCTCTGTCTGCGATCCTGGTATCTGCGAGGGTCTGCACGAGGTAACATATTGATTGGAATTTAGCGGTGGCTTTTTAAGGGTTTCAGTAAAAGAGAACTCGCGCTTTTCAACTTCTCCTATCTGTATAATTCATTTTGAATTTCTAGTACGAAAAAAATGTCTACCTTCTTAAAATAATGACTATAAAAAGACCAATTGCTGTCCATTAGTGAAACAGCAGAAATTCGAAAAGGAAAATCCAGCGAAAAACCAAAATAAATCTTGCTTGCAGAGAATGATAATTTGAGTGGATTTCAATGGACAAATCTTAGTCAAAACTTGTCCCAATTTTTTGACAATTTTTAATTCTTACCAAGGGAATGATTTCAAACAGACCCAAAAGACCTACCCAATCCGATTATCTAGATTCCTTCATTGAAGTTAAACAAAACATATTTTTTTCTTAAATAACGAACATGTATTTTTACGAAGCAAGTTTAATAGTCTATTGCACTGTGGATTGATAATTCCCGATATGTAATTATTATTGCGCACCCCTGTATGCATGTCCACTTCCTCAAATTGAATTCCTCTGATCTTTCATAATTTCGCCAGTTTGTTATCGATATTACATCTCAAAGAGGTGAGCAGGTTTTTTTTCCTAAAAATGAAATAAATGTAGCTGAACGACCGGCAGTTTTGTTAATTCTGTGACACGGAAACCGAAAAATATATTGAAAGGTAAAAATTGGTACATTTTTGTGCTTTGCAAAACAACGTTTTTCAAATGCTTCCTCGAAATAGTGTTTCCCAAAGTAAAACTCCGGTAATTTATAGGTTATAGATAAAAATCCAAGTTATTCTTCACTAACCCATCGGCGAGAATCAGTTTTTGCTGATAATGATTTTCTTTTCTCCTTTCGGTGGACATAGAGTGGTTGTCCTTCAAACTCTCTATGAGGTCGTTAGATATTTCTAAAATTTCTATCGGTCTTACGCCGATGAAGAAATTTTACAAACTTGCTTACAAATTTTTATTTCCCTGATGAAATAAAATCTATCCTTCATAGCTCATTTCGCGAAGGAATCACCAGGAACGTACTCCTGATAACAACACCAGGTTCTGCCATCCCGCTTCCATCTACGTCGTCAGCGCCCAACTGTGAAGTCGTTACCTGGTTTAAAACAATCGGAAACAAAATTTTGAACAAGCAATTGTGATTTTCGTAGTTTGCAGGAGGGTTTCCTATTGTCTCAGGAGAATTGTCGGCGTTTATTTACTGTAGACTTTTTTCGATAACGTTTGCGGAAAAAGTAAGAATGTAAATGACAATGAGATAAATTGTAGGCAACGTATTCATCGAAGGTCAGACTCAAGTAACGGGATTTAATACACATGGATAATTTAATGGATAAGGCCTTTTTTCTGTATCTTTTGTGTTCAGATTAGGTGAGCAGCAATGAATCATTCTTCATCAAGTAAGAGGACAAAGTGTACATTACTTAAGGTAGACCATCTCTGCAGGCGTCGTCAGTCGAAGGATTACGATTTGTCAGAGTTAGGCTCTTTACATTCAATATCTGAAATCGTACGTCGGCAGTTTTCCAATGCGTATGTTTGTTCAATGACATTTCAATGCTCTTGCCGAGATTCACATAAAATCCCATTAAGTGTTTTCCTACGAACATTTCCTAAATTTAAGTTTAAAACGTGGATGTATTAATTGATAATCGCAAAATGTGTGTCATGTAAATACCTTAATATACATATTTGTTGTTGCAGAAACCTAAACCCAAGATTGCTGTTTGTTGTGCGGATAAAAGATAGATTTCCTGTTCTTTAGTGAAAACGTAAGTACTTCTTTTCCTTATTGTGGGCGTACCTAGGTTCTCTAAATTAATTTTTAGCCAATTTGTTTCAGTAAGGGAAAAGGTATTTGAGAGTGAAAAAGTGGAAATGGCTGGGATTTTTTTAAATACCAAATTATACTATTCAGGAGAATGTGATTTACCTCTAACTATTCTTTAGTAGAACATTAATGCCGTTTTGCCGCATGCACGATATTTATTAAAATTATAGAATATGCACAGGGTATGACTTCAGTAACTAGGTCAAAATGCCGGAGTACAAAATTATACCATCTCCGATACTTCTCTACCTTTTGAGACTTCTAAATTTCTTTGTACATGCGTTTGCCACTAATGTATATTGTAGTTCAATGTTAGAAAGAAAATTGGGATGTTGTTTCATATCTCACAGACTCTGTCTAAATATATTTATACATGTATATTATCATCATAAACAGCCTTGATCAATTCCTGCTGAAAGGTCTTTAAATTTCTTACACAAGTATACGTTTAGACCCAGTTTCTTCCACGTAGCTTCACAATGATTTCGAGTTTCATCCATAGAATACTCCATCTTGTCGTCTTCTTGAACTTTTCTGTCCTTGATGTCCAGTCTAATGCTTCAATTTGTATTGAGGTGATATTTTCTCTTGGAATGTATCTCATCTCACTAATATTACAGGTATTTCACTTTCAGGATGATGTGAACTGTTGTTGTCATTTTCATTATTCAGTTCCTGATTTTCTTCAGCTACAGGAATGTGGCACCTCTGCATACATTTTGAAAGTCGTCGACATCTATTGCTTGTAATTTTTAATCAAGGGACCTGTGCCTTTTTCGATCACAAAGTACTTGATAGATTTAAAAACTGAATCCTTGTTCTTTAAGACATAAAAATAAATTGTGCTATTACTTTTAATTCTTCCCAACGCTTATTCACTTCTTCTCATTACATGCGCTTATTGAATTTATAAGGGTAATAAAAAAGATCACAGAAAAGCTGCTATAAGTTTAATGTAAAACATATTATATTTATGTTTTAATACATATATATATACCCACGTCGAAATTCATAAACCCCACAGACTTGTGGACTGAAAACCATGTTCAAGTCCCAGACTTGTATGTTTTTAAAAGCAGAATTTATCATCGATAATAAGATAACAATCAAGAAACTATAGGAAAAAACATATTTATGGGGTTGTCAGGGCCCTTGAATTTCTGCCTCTGTCTGCGATCCTGGTATCTGCGAGGGTCTGCACGAGGTAACATATTGATTGGAATTTAGCGGTGGCTTTTTAAGGGTTTCAGTAAAAGAGAACTCGCGCTTTTCAACTTCTCCTATCTGTATAATTCATTTTGAATTTCTAGTACGAAAAAAATGTCTACCTTCTTAAAATAATGACTATAAAAAGACCAATTGCTGTCCATTAGTGAAACAGCAGAAATTCGAAAAGGAAAATCCAGCGAAAAACCAAAATAAATCTTGCTTGCAGAGAATGATAATTTGAGTGGATTTCAATGGACAAATCTTAGTCAAAACTTGTCCCAATTTTTTGACAATTTTTAATTCTTACCAAGGGAATGATTTCAAACAGACCCAAAAGACCTACCCAATCCGATTATCTAGATTCCTTCATTGAAGTTAAACAAAACATATTTTTTTCTTAAATAACGAACATGTATTTTTACGAAGCAAGTTTAATAGTCTATTGCACTGTGGATTGATAATTCCCGATATGTAATTATTATTGCGCACCCCTGTATGCATGTCCACTTCCTCAAATTGAATTCCTCTGATCTTTCATAATTTCGCCAGTTTGTTATCGATATTACATCTCAAAGAGGTGAGCAGGTTTTTTTTCCTAAAAATGAAATAAATGTAGCTGAACGACCGGCAGTTTTGTTAATTCTGTGACACGGAAACCGAAAAATATATTGAAAGGTAAAAATTGGTACATTTTTGTGCTTTGCAAAACAACGTTTTTCAAATGCTTCCTCGAAATAGTGTTTCCCAAAGTAAAACTCCGGTAATTTATAGGTTATAGATAAAAATCCAAGTTATTCTTCACTAACCCATCGGCGAGAATCAGTTTTTGCTGATAATGATTTTCTTTTCTCCTTTCGGTGGACATAGAGTGGTTGTCCTTCAAACTCTCTATGAGGTCGTTAGATATTTCTAAAATTTCTATCGGTCTTACGCCGATGAAGAAATTTTACAAACTTGCTTACAAATTTTTATTTCCCTGATGAAATAAAATCTATCCTTCATAGCTCATTTCGCGAAGGAATCACCAGGAACGTACTCCTGATAACAACACCAGGTTCTGCCATCCCGCTTCCATCTACGTCGTCAGCGCCCAACTGTGAAGTCGTTACCTGGTTTAAAACAATCGGAAACAAAATTTTGAACAAGCAATTGTGATTTTCGTAGTTTGCAGGAGGGTTTCCTATTGTCTCAGGAGAATTGTCGGCGTTTATTTACTGTAGACTTTTTTCGATAACGTTTGCGGAAAAAGTAAGAATGTAAATGACAATGAGATAAATTGTAGGCAACGTATTCATCGAAGGTCAGACTCAAGTAACGGGATTTAATACACATGGATAATTTAATGGATAAGGCCTTTTTTCTGTATCTTTTGTGTTCAGATTAGGTGAGCAGCAATGAATCATTCTTCATCAAGTAAGAGGACAAAGTGTACATTACTTAAGGTAGACCATCTCTGCAGGCGTCGTCAGTCGAAGGATTACGATTTGTCAGAGTTAGGCTCTTTACATTCAATATCTGAAATCGTACGTCGGCAGTTTTCCAATGCGTATGTTTGTTCAATGACATTTCAATGCTCTTGCCGAGATTCACATAAAATCCCATTAAGTGTTTTCCTACGAACATTTCCTAAATTTAAGTTTAAAACGTGGATGTATTAATTGATAATCGCAAAATGTGTGTCATGTAAATACCTTAATATACATATTTGTTGTTGCAGAAACCTAAACCCAAGATTGCTGTTTGTTGTGCGGATAAAAGATAGATTTCCTGTTCTTTAGTGAAAACGTAAGTACTTCTTTTCCTTATTGTGGGCGTACCTAGGTTCTCTAAATTAATTTTTAGCCAATTTGTTTCAGTAAGGGAAAAGGTATTTGAGAGTGAAAAAGTGGAAATGGCTGGGATTTTTTTAAATACCAAATTATACTATTCAGGAGAATGTGATTTACCTCTAACTATTCTTTAGTAGAACATTAATGCCGTTTTGCCGCATGCACGATATTTATTAAAATTATAGAATATGCACAGGGTATGACTTCAGTAACTAGGTCAAAATGCCGGAGTACAAAATTATACCATCTCCGATACTTCTCTACCTTTTGAGACTTCTAAATTTCTTTGTACATGCGTTTGCCACTAATGTATATTGTAGTTCAATGTTAGAAAGAAAATTGGGATGTTGTTTCATATCTCACAGACTCTGTCTAAATATATTTATACATGTATATTATCATCATAAACAGCCTTGATCAATTCCTGCTGAAAGGTCTTTAAATTTCTTACACAAGTATACGTTTAGACCCAGTTTCTTCCACGTAGCTTCACAATGATTTCGAGTTTCATCCATAGAATACTCCATCTTGTCGTCTTCTTGAACTTTTCTGTCCTTGATGTCCAGTCTAATGCTTCAATTTGTATTGAGGTGATATTTTCTCTTGGAATGTATCTCATCTCACTAATATTACAGGTATTTCACTTTCAGGATGATGTGAACTGTTGTTGTCATTTTCATTATTCAGTTCCTGATTTTCTTCAGCTACAGGAATGTGGCACCTCTGCATACATTTTGAAAGTCGTCGACATCTATTGCTTGTAATTTTTAATCAAGGGACCTGTGCCTTTTTCGATCACAAAGTACTTGATAGATTTAAAAACTGAATCCTTGTTCTTTAAGACATAAAAATAAATTGTGCTATTACTTTTAATTCTTCCCAACGCTTATTCACTTCTTCTCATTACATGCGCTTATTGAATTTATAAGGGTAATAAAAAAGATCACAGAAAAGCTGCTATAAGTTTAATGTAAAACATATTATATTTATGTTTTAATACATATATATATACCCACGTCGAAATTCATAAACCCCACAGACTTGTGGACTGAAAACCATGTTCAAGTCCCAGACTTGTATGTTTTTAAAAGCAGAATTTATCATCGATAATAAGATAACAATCAAGAAACTATAGGAAAAAACATATTTATGGGGTTGTCAGGGCCCTTGAATTTCTGCCTCTGTCTGCGATCCTGGTATCTGCGAGGGTCTGCACGAGGTAACATATTGATTGGAATTTAGCGGTGGCTTTTTAAGGGTTTCAGTAAAAGAGAACTCGCGCTTTTCAACTTCTCCTATCTGTATAATTCATTTTGAATTTCTAGTACGAAAAAAATGTCTACCTTCTTAAAATAATGACTATAAAAAGACCAATTGCTGTCCATTAGTGAAACAGCAGAAATTCGAAAAGGAAAATCCAGCGAAAAACCAAAATAAATCTTGCTTGCAGAGAATGATAATTTGAGTGGATTTCAATGGACAAATCTTAGTCAAAACTTGTCCCAATTTTTTGACAATTTTTAATTCTTACCAAGGGAATGATTTCAAACAGACCCAAAAGACCTACCCAATCCGATTATCTAGATTCCTTCATTGAAGTTAAACAAAACATATTTTTTTCTTAAATAACGAACAGGTATTTTTACGAAGCAAGTTTAATAGTCTATTGCACTGTGGATTGATAATTCCCGATATGTAATTATTATTGCGCACCCCTGTATGCATGTCCACTTCCTCAAATTGAATTCCTCTGATCTTTCATAATTTCGCCAGTTTGTTATCGATATTACATCTCAAAGAGGTGAGCAGGTTTTTTTTCCTAAAAATGAAATAAATGTAGCTGAACGACCGGCAGTTTTGTTAATTCTGTGACACGGAAACCGAAAAATATATTGAAAGGTAAAAATTGGTACATTTTTGTGCTTTGCAAAACAACGTTTTTCAAATGCTTCCTCGAAATAGTGTTTCCCAAAGTAAAACTCCGGTAATTTATAGGTTATAGATAAAAATCCAAGTTATTCTTCACTAACCCATCGGCGAGAATCAGTTTTTGCTGATAATGATTTTCTTTTCTCCTTTCGGTGGACATAGAGTGGTTGTCCTTCAAACTCTCTATGAGGTCGTTAGATATTTCTAAAATTTCTATCGGTCTTACGCCGATGAAGAAATTTTACAAACTTGCTTACAAATTTTTATTTCCCTGATGAAATAAAATCTATCCTTCATAGCTCATTTCGCGAAGGAATCACCAGGAACGTACTCCTGATAACAACACCAGGTTCTGCCATCCCGCTTCCATCTACGTCGTCAGCGCCCAACTGTGAAGTCGTTACCTGGTTTAAAACAATCGGAAACAAAATTTTGAACAAGCAATTGTGATTTTCGTAGTTTGCAGGAGGGTTTCCTATTGTCTCAGGAGAATTGTCGGCGTTTATTTACTGTAGACTTTTTTCGATAACGTTTGCGGAAAAAGTAAGAATGTAAATGACAATGAGATAAATTGTAGGCAACGTATTCATCGAAGGTCAGACTCAAGTAACGGGATTTAATACACATGGATAATTTAATGGATAAGGCCTTTTTTCTGTATCTTTTGTGTTCAGATTAGGTGAGCAGCAATGAATCATTCTTCATCAAGTAAGAGGACAAAGTGTACATTACTTAAGGTAGACCATCTCTGCAGGCGTCGTCAGTCGAAGGATTACGATTTGTCAGAGTTAGGCTCTTTACATTCAATATCTGAAATCGTACGTCGGCAGTTTTCCAATGCGTATGTTTGTTCAATGACATTTCAATGCTCTTGCCGAGATTCACATAAAATCCCATTAAGTGTTTTCCTACGAACATTTCCTAAATTTAAGTTTAAAACGTGGATGTATTAATTGATAATCGCAAAATGTGTGTCATGTAAATACCTTAATATACATATTTGTTGTTGCAGAAACCTAAACCCAAGATTGCTGTTTGTTGTGCGGATAAAAGATAGATTTCCTGTTCTTTAGTGAAAACGTAAGTACTTCTTTTCCTTATTGTGGGCGTACCTAGGTTCTCTAAATTAATTTTTAGCCAATTTGTTTCAGTAAGGGAAAAGGTATTTGAGAGTGAAAAAGTGGAAATGGCTGGGATTTTTTAAATACCAAATTATACTATTCAGGAGAATGTGATTTACCTCTAACTATTCTTTAGTAGAACATTAATGCCGTTTTGCCGCATGCACGATATTTATTAAAATTATAGAATATGCACAGGGTATGACTTCAGTAACTAGGTCAAAATGCCGGAGTACAAAATTATACCATCTCCGATACTTCTCTACCTTTTGAGACTTCTAAATTTCTTTGTACATGCGTTTGCCACTAATGTATATTGTAGTTCAATGTTAGAAAGAAAATTGGGATGTTGTTTCATATCTCACAGACTCTGTCTAAATATATTTATACATGTATATTATCATCATAAACAGCCTTGATCAATTCCTGCTGAAAGGTCTTTAAATTTCTTACACAAGTATACGTTTAGACCCAGTTTCTTCCACGTAGCTTCACAATGATTTCGAGTTTCATCCATAGAATACTCCATCTTGTCGTCTTCTTGAACTTTTCTGTCCTTGATGTCCAGTCTAATGCTTCAATTTGTATTGAGGTGATATTTTCTCTTGGAATGTATCTCATCTCACTAATATTACAGGTATTTCACTTTCAGGATGATGTGAACTGTTGTTGTCATTTTCATTATTCAGTTCCTGATTTTCTTCAGCTACAGGAATGTGGCACCTCTGCATACATTTTGAAAGTCGTCGACATCTATTGCTTGTAATTTTTAATCAAGGGACCTGTGCCTTTTTCGATCACAAAGTACTTGATAGATTTAAAAACTGAATCCTTGTTCTTTAAGACATAAAAATAAATTGTGCTATTACTTTTAATTCTTCCCAACGCTTATTCACTTCTTCTCATTACATGCGCTTATTGAATTTATAAGGGTAATAAAAAAGATCACAGAAAAGCTGCTATAAGTTTAATGTAAAACATATTATATTTATGTTTTAATACATATATATATACCCACGTCGAAATTCATAAACCCCACAGACTTGTGGACTGAAAACCATGTTCAAGTCCCAGACTTGTATGTTTTTAAAAGCAGAATTTATCATCGATAATAAGATAACAATCAAGAAACTATAGGAAAAAACATATTTATGGGGTTGTCAGGGCCCTTGAATTTCTGCCTCTGTCTGCGATCCTGGTATCTGCGAGGGTCTGCACGAGGTAACATATTGATTGGAATTTAGCGGTGGCTTTTTAAGGGTTTCAGTAAAAGAGAACTCGCGCTTTTCAACTTCTCCTATCTGTATAATTCATTTTGAATTTCTAGTACGAAAAAAATGTCTACCTTCTTAAAATAATGACTATAAAAAGACCAATTGCTGTCCATTAGTGAAACAGCAGAAATTCGAAAAGGAAAATCCAGCGAAAAACCAAAATAAATCTTGCTTGCAGAGAATGATAATTTGAGTGGATTTCAATGGACAAATCTTAGTCAAAACTTGTCCCAATTTTTTGACAATTTTTAATTCTTACCAAGGGAATGATTTCAAACAGACCCAAAAGACCTACCCAATCCGATTATCTAGATTCCTTCATTGAAGTTAAACAAAACATATTTTTTTCTTAAATAACGAACATGTATTTTTACGAAGCAAGTTTAATAGTCTATTGCACTGTGGATTGATAATTCCCGATATGTAATTATTATTGCGCACCCCTGTATGCATGTCCACTTCCTCAAATTGAATTCCTCTGATCTTTCATAATTTCGCCAGTTTGTTATCGATATTACATCTCAAAGAGGTGAGCAGGTTTTTTTTCCTAAAAATGAAATAAATGTAGCTGAACGACCGGCAGTTTTGTTAATTCTGTGACACGGAAACCGAAAAATATATTGAAAGGTAAAAATTGGTACATTTTTGTGCTTTGCAAAACAACGTTTTTCAAATGCTTCCTCGAAATAGTGTTTCCCAAAGTAAAACTCCGGTAATTTATAGGTTATAGATAAAAATCCAAGTTATTCTTCACTAACCCATCGGCGAGAATCAGTTTTTGCTGATAATGATTTTCTTTTCTCCTTTCGGTGGACATAGAGTGGTTGTCCTTCAAACTCTCTATGAGGTCGTTAGATATTTCTAAAATTTCTATCGGTCTTACGCCGATGAAGAAATTTTACAAACTTGCTTACAAATTTTTATTTCCCTGATGAAATAAAATCTATCCTTCATAGCTCATTTCGCGAAGGAATCACCAGGAACGTACTCCTGATAACAACACCAGGTTCTGCCATCCCGCTTCCATCTACGTCGTCAGCGCCCAACTGTGAAGTCGTTACCTGGTTTAAAACAATCGGAAACAAAATTTTGAACAAGCAATTGTGATTTTCGTAGTTTGCAGGAGGGTTTCCTATTGTCTCAGGAGAATTGTCGGCGTTTATTTACTGTAGACTTTTTTCGATAACGTTTGCGGAAAAAGTAAGAATGTAAATGACAATGAGATAAATTGTAGGCAACGTATTCATCGAAGGTCAGACTCAAGTAACGGGATTTAATACACATGGATAATTTAATGGATAAGGCCTTTTTTCTGTATCTTTTGTGTTCAGATTAGGTGAGCAGCAATGAATCATTCTTCATCAAGTAAGAGGACAAAGTGTACATTACTTAAGGTAGACCATCTCTGCAGGCGTCGTCAGTCGAAGGATTACGATTTGTCAGAGTTAGGCTCTTTACATTCAATATCTGAAATCGTACGTCGGCAGTTTTCCAATGCGTATGTTTGTTCAATGACATTTCAATGCTCTTGCCGAGATTCACATAAAATCCCATTAAGTGTTTTCCTACGAACATTTCCTAAATTTAAGTTTAAAACGTGGATGTATTAATTGATAATCGCAAAATGTGTGTCATGTAAATACCTTAATATACATATTTGTTGTTGCAGAAACCTAAACCCAAGATTGCTGTTTGTTGTGCGGATAAAAGATAGATTTCCTGTTCTTTAGTGAAAACGTAAGTACTTCTTTTCCTTATTGTGGGCGTACCTAGGTTCTCTAAATTAATTTTTAGCCAATTTGTTTCAGTAAGGGAAAAGGTATTTGAGAGTGAAAAAGTGGAAATGGCTGGGATTTTTTTAAATACCAAATTATACTATTCAGGAGAATGTGATTTACCTCTAACTATTCTTTAGTAGAACATTAATGCCGTTTTGCCGCATGCACGATATTTATTAAAATTATAGAATATGCACAGGGTATGACTTCAGTAACTAGGTCAAAATGCCGGAGTACAAAATTATACCATCTCCGATACTTCTCTACCTTTTGAGACTTCTAAATTTCTTTGTACATGCGTTTGCCACTAATGTATATTGTAGTTCAATGTTAGAAAGAAAATTGGGATGTTGTTTCATATCTCACAGACTCTGTCTAAATATATTTATACATGTATATTATCATCATAAACAGCCTTGATCAATTCCTGCTGAAAGGTCTTTAAATTTCTTACACAAGTATACGTTTAGACCCAGTTTCTTCCACGTAGCTTCACAATGATTTCGAGTTTCATCCATAGAATACTCCATCTTGTCGTCTTCTTGAACTTTTCTGTCCTTGATGTCCAGTCTAATGCTTCAATTTGTATTGAGGTGATATTTTCTCTTGGAATGTATCTCATCTCACTAATATTACAGGTATTTCACTTTCAGGATGATGTGAACTGTTGTTGTCATTTTCATTATTCAGTTCCTGATTTTCTTCAGCTACAGGAATGTGGCACCTCTGCATACATTTTGAAAGTCGTCGACATCTATTGCTTGTAATTTTTAATCAAGGGACCTGTGCCTTTTTCGATCACAAAGTACTTGATAGATTTAAAAACTGAATCCTTGTTCTTTAAGACATAAAAATAAATTGTGCTATTACTTTTAATTCTTCCCAACGCTTATTCACTTCTTCTCATTACATGCGCTTATTGAATTTATAAGGGTAATAAAAAAGATCACAGAAAAGCTGCTATAAGTTTAATGTAAAACATATTATATTTATGTTTTAATACATATATATATACCCACGTCGAAATTCATAAACCCCACAGACTTGTGGACTGAAAACCATGTTCAAGTCCCAGACTTGTATGTTTTTAAAAGCAGAATTTATCATCGATAATAAGATAACAATCAAGAAACTATAGGAAAAAACATATTTATGGGGTTGTCAGGGCCCTTGAATTTCTGCCTCTGTCTGCGATCCTGGTATCTGCGAGGGTCTGCACGAGGTAACATATTGATTGGAATTTAGCGGTGGCTTTTTAAGGGTTTCAGTAAAAGAGAACTCGCGCTTTTCAACTTCTCCTATCTGTATAATTCATTTTGAATTTCTAGTACGAAAAAAATGTCTACCTTCTTAAAATAATGACTATAAAAAGACCAATTGCTGTCCATTAGTGAAACAGCAGAAATTCGAAAAGGAAAATCCAGCGAAAAACCAAAATAAATCTTGCTTGCAGAGAATGATAATTTGAGTGGATTTCAATGGACAAATCTTAGTCAAAACTTGTCCCAATTTTTTGACAATTTTTAATTCTTACCAAGGGAATGATTTCAAACAGACCCAAAAGACCTACCCAATCCGATTATCTAGATTCCTTCATTGAAGTTAAACAAAACATATTTTTTTCTTAAATAACGAACATGTATTTTTACGAAGCAAGTTTAATAGTCTATTGCACTGTGGATTGATAATTCCCGATATGTAATTATTATTGCGCACCCCTGTATGCATGTCCACTTCCTCAAATTGAATTCCTCTGATCTTTCATAATTTCGCCAGTTTGTTATCGATATTACATCTCAAAGAGGTGAGCAGGTTTTTTTTCCTAAAAATGAAATAAATGTAGCTGAACGACCGGCAGTTTTGTTAATTCTGTGACACGGAAACCGAAAAATATATTGAAAGGTAAAAATTGGTACATTTTTGTGCTTTGCAAAACAACGTTTTTCAAATGCTTCCTCGAAATAGTGTTTCCCAAAGTAAAACTCCGGTAATTTATAGGTTATAGATAAAAATCCAAGTTATTCTTCACTAACCCATCGGCGAGAATCAGTTTTTGCTGATAATGATTTTCTTTTCTCCTTTCGGTGGACATAGAGTGGTTGTCCTTCAAACTCTCTATGAGGTCGTTAGATATTTCTAAAATTTCTATCGGTCTTACGCCGATGAAGAAATTTTACAAACTTGCTTACAAATTTTTATTTCCCTGATGAAATAAAATCTATCCTTCATAGCTCATTTCGCGAAGGAATCACCAGGAACGTACTCCTGATAACAACACCAGGTTCTGCCATCCCGCTTCCATCTACGTCGTCAGCGCCCAACTGTGAAGTCGTTACCTGGTTTAAAACAATCGGAAACAAAATTTTGAACAAGCAATTGTGATTTTCGTAGTTTGCAGGAGGGTTTCCTATTGTCTCAGGAGAATTGTCGGCGTTTATTTACTGTAGACTTTTTTCGATAACGTTTGCGGAAAAAGTAAGAATGTAAATGACAATGAGATAAATTGTAGGCAACGTATTCATCGAAGGTCAGACTCAAGTAACGGGATTTAATACACATGGATAATTTAATGGATAAGGCCTTTTTTCTGTATCTTTTGTGTTCAGATTAGGTGAGCAGCAATGAATCATTCTTCATCAAGTAAGAGGACAAAGTGTACATTACTTAAGGTAGACCATCTCTGCAGGCGTCGTCAGTCGAAGGATTACGATTTGTCAGAGTTAGGCTCTTTACATTCAATATCTGAAATCGTACGTCGGCAGTTTTCCAATGCGTATGTTTGTTCAATGACATTTCAATGCTCTTGCCGAGATTCACATAAAATCCCATTAAGTGTTTTCCTACGAACATTTCCTAAATTTAAGTTTAAAACGTGGATGTATTAATTGATAATCGCAAAATGTGTGTCATGTAAATACCTTAATATACATATTTGTTGTTGCAGAAACCTAAACCCAAGATTGCTGTTTGTTGTGCGGATAAAAGATAGATTTCCTGTTCTTTAGTGAAAACGTAAGTACTTCTTTTCCTTATTGTGGGCGTACCTAGGTTCTCTAAATTAATTTTTAGCCAATTTGTTTCAGTAAGGGAAAAGGTATTTGAGAGTGAAAAAGTGGAAATGGCTGGGATTTTTTTAAATACCAAATTATACTATTCAGGAGAATGTGATTTACCTCTAACTATTCTTTAGTAGAACATTAATGCCGTTTTGCCGCATGCACGATATTTATTAAAATTATAGAATATGCACAGGGTATGACTTCAGTAACTAGGTCAAAATGCCGGAGTACAAAATTATACCATCTCCGATACTTCTCTACCTTTTGAGACTTCTAAATTTCTTTGTACATGCGTTTGCCACTAATGTATATTGTAGTTCAATGTTAGAAAGAAAATTGGGATGTTGTTTCATATCTCACAGACTCTGTCTAAATATATTTATACATGTATATTATCATCATAAACAGCCTTGATCAATTCCTGCTGAAAGGTCTTTAAATTTCTTACACAAGTATACGTTTAGACCCAGTTTCTTCCACGTAGCTTCACAATGATTTCGAGTTTCATCCATAGAATACTCCATCTTGTCGTCTTCTTGAACTTTTCTGTCCTTGATGTCCAGTCTAATGCTTCAATTTGTATTGAGGTGATATTTTCTCTTGGAATGTATCTCATCTCACTAATATTACAGGTATTTCACTTTCAGGATGATGTGAACTGTTGTTGTCATTTTCATTATTCAGTTCCTGATTTTCTTCAGCTACAGGAATGTGGCACCTCTGCATACATTTTGAAAGTCGTCGACATCTATTGCTTGTAATTTTTAATCAAGGGACCTGTGCCTTTTTCGATCACAAAGTACTTGATAGATTTAAAAACTGAATCCTTGTTCTTTAAGACATAAAAATAAATTGTGCTATTACTTTTAATTCTTCCCAACGCTTATTCACTTCTTCTCATTACATGCGCTTATTGAATTTATAAGGGTAATAAAAAAGATCACAGAAAAGCTGCTATAAGTTTAATGTAAAACATATTATATTTATGTTTTAATACATATATATATACCCACGTCGAAATTCATAAACCCCACAGACTTGTGGACTGAAAACCATGTTCAAGTCCCAGACTTGTATGTTTTTAAAAGCAGAATTTATCATCGATAATAAGATAACAATCAAGAAACTATAGGAAAAAACATATTTATGGGGTTGTCAGGGCCCTTGAATTTCTGCCTCTGTCTGCGATCCTGGTATCTGCGAGGGTCTGCACGAGGTAACATATTGATTGGAATTTAGCGGTGGCTTTTTAAGGGTTTCAGTAAAAGAGAACTCGCGCTTTTCAACTTCTCCTATCTGTATAATTCATTTTGAATTTCTAGTACGAAAAAAATGTCTACCTTCTTAAAATAATGACTATAAAAAGACCAATTGCTGTCCATTAGTGAAACAGCAGAAATTCGAAAAGGAAAATCCAGCGAAAAACCAAAATAAATCTTGCTTGCAGAGAATGATAATTTGAGTGGATTTCAATGGACAAATCTTAGTCAAAACTTGTCCCAATTTTTTGACAATTTTTAATTCTTACCAAGGGAATGATTTCAAACAGACCCAAAAGACCTACCCAATCCGATTATCTAGATTCCTTCATTGAAGTTAAACAAAACATATTTTTTTCTTAAATAACGAACATGTATTTTTACGAAGCAAGTTTAATAGTCTATTGCACTGTGGATTGATAATTCCCGATATGTAATTATTATTGCGCACCCCTGTATGCATGTCCACTTCCTCAAATTGAATTCCTCTGATCTTTCATAATTTCGCCAGTTTGTTATCGATATTACATCTCAAAGAGGTGAGCAGGTTTTTTTTCCTAAAAATGAAATAAATGTAGCTGAACGACCGGCAGTTTTGTTAATTCTGTGACACGGAAACCGAAAAATATATTGAAAGGTAAAAATTGGTACATTTTTGTGCTTTGCAAAACAACGTTTTTCAAATGCTTCCTCGAAATAGTGTTTCCCAAAGTAAAACTCCGGTAATTTATAGGTTATAGATAAAAATCCAAGTTATTCTTCACTAACCCATCGGCGAGAATCAGTTTTTGCTGATAATGATTTTCTTTTCTCCTTTCGGTGGACATAGAGTGGTTGTCCTTCAAACTCTCTATGAGGTCGTTAGATATTTCTAAAATTTCTATCGGTCTTACGCCGATGAAGAAATTTTACAAACTTGCTTACAAATTTTTATTTCCCTGATGAAATAAAATCTATCCTTCATAGCTCATTTCGCGAAGGAATCACCAGGAACGTACTCCTGATAACAACACCAGGTTCTGCCATCCCGCTTCCATCTACGTCGTCAGCGCCCAACTGTGAAGTCGTTACCTGGTTTAAAACAATCGGAAACAAAATTTTGAACAAGCAATTGTGATTTTCGTAGTTTGCAGGAGGGTTTCCTATTGTCTCAGGAGAATTGTCG
Organism: Macrothele yani; assembly: GCA_039090855.1. Taxonomy (NCBI): domain Eukaryota; kingdom Metazoa; phylum Arthropoda; class Arachnida; order Araneae; family Macrothelidae; genus Macrothele; species Macrothele yani. The sequence continues at coordinate 95,583,667 of CM077005.1, read as the reverse complement.
GCGTTTATTTACTGTAGACTTTTTTCGATAACGTTTGCGGAAAAAGTAAGAATGTAAATGACAATGAGATAAATTGTAGGCAACGTATTCATCGAAGGTCAGACTCAAGTAACGGGATTTAATACACATGGATAATTTAATGGATAAGGCCTTTTTTCTGTATCTTTTGTGTTCAGATTAGGTGAGCAGCAATGAATCATTCTTCATCAAGTAAGAGGACAAAGTGTACATTACTTAAGGTAGACCATCTCTGCAGGCGTCGTCAGTCGAAGGATTACGATTTGTCAGAGTTAGGCTCTTTACATTCAATATCTGAAATCGTACGTCGGCAGTTTTCCAATGCGTATGTTTGTTCAATGACATTTCAATGCTCTTGCCGAGATTCACATAAAATCCCATTAAGTGTTTTCCTACGAACATTTCCTAAATTTAAGTTTAAAACGTGGATGTATTAATTGATAATCGCAAAATGTGTGTCATGTAAATACCTTAATATACATATTTGTTGTTGCAGAAACCTAAACCCAAGATTGCTGTTTGTTGTGCGGATAAAAGATAGATTTCCTGTTCTTTAGTGAAAACGTAAGTACTTCTTTTCCTTATTGTGGGCGTACCTAGGTTCTCTAAATTAATTTTTAGCCAATTTGTTTCAGTAAGGGAAAAGGTATTTGAGAGTGAAAAAGTGGAAATGGCTGGGATTTTTTTAAATACCAAATTATACTATTCAGGAGAATGTGATTTACCTCTAACTATTCTTTAGTAGAACATTAATGCCGTTTTGCCGCATGCACGATATTTATTAAAATTATAGAATATGCACAGGGTATGACTTCAGTAACTAGGTCAAAATGCCGGAGTACAAAATTATACCATCTCCGATACTTCTCTACCTTTTGAGACTTCTAAATTTCTTTGTACATGCGTTTGCCACTAATGTATATTGTAGTTCAATGTTAGAAAGAAAATTGGGATGTTGTTTCATATCTCACAGACTCTGTCTAAATATATTTATACATGTATATTATCATCATAAACAGCCTTGATCAATTCCTGCTGAAAGGTCTTTAAATTTCTTACACAAGTATACGTTTAGACCCAGTTTCTTCCACGTAGCTTCACAATGATTTCGAGTTTCATCCATAGAATACTCCATCTTGTCGTCTTCTTGAACTTTTCTGTCCTTGATGTCCAGTCTAATGCTTCAATTTGTATTGAGGTGATATTTTCTCTTGGAATGTATCTCATCTCACTAATATTACAGGTATTTCACTTTCAGGATGATGTGAACTGTTGTTGTCATTTTCATTATTCAGTTCCTGATTTTCTTCAGCTACAGGAATGTGGCACCTCTGCATACATTTTGAAAGTCGTCGACATCTATTGCTTGTAATTTTTAATCAAGGGACCTGTGCCTTTTTCGATCACAAAGTACTTGATAGATTTAAAAACTGAATCCTTGTTCTTTAAGACATAAAAATAAATTGTGCTATTACTTTTAATTCTTCCCAACGCTTATTCACTTCTTCTCATTACATGCGCTTATTGAATTTATAAGGGTAATAAAAAAGATCACAGAAAAGCTGCTATAAGTTTAATGTAAAACATATTATATTTATGTTTTAATACATATATATATACCCACGTCGAAATTCATAAACCCCACAGACTTGTGGACTGAAAACCATGTTCAAGTCCCAGACTTGTATGTTTTTAAAAGCAGAATTTATCATCGATAATAAGATAACAATCAAGAAACTATAGGAAAAAACATATTTATGGGGTTGTCAGGGCCCTTGAATTTCTGCCTCTGTCTGCGATCCTGGTATCTGCGAGGGTCTGCACGAGGTAACATATTGATTGGAATTTAGCGGTGGCTTTTTAAGGGTTTCAGTAAAAGAGAACTCGCGCTTTTCAACTTCTCCTATCTGTATAATTCATTTTGAATTTCTAGTACGAAAAAAATGTCTACCTTCTTAAAATAATGACTATAAAAAGACCAATTGCTGTCCATTAGTGAAACAGCAGAAATTCGAAAAGGAAAATCCAGCGAAAAACCAAAATAAATCTTGCTTGCAGAGAATGATAATTTGAGTGGATTTCAATGGACAAATCTTAGTCAAAACTTGTCCCAATTTTTTGACAATTTTTAATTCTTACCAAGGGAATGATTTCAAACAGACCCAAAAGACCTACCCAATCCGATTATCTAGATTCCTTCATTGAAGTTAAACAAAACATATTTTTTTCTTAAATAACGAACATGTATTTTTACGAAGCAAGTTTAATAGTCTATTGCACTGTGGATTGATAATTCCCGATATGTAATTATTATTGCGCACCCCTGTATGCATGTCCACTTCCTCAAATTGAATTCCTCTGATCTTTCATAATTTCGCCAGTTTGTTATCGATATTACATCTCAAAGAGGTGAGCAGGTTTTTTTTCCTAAAAATGAAATAAATGTAGCTGAACGACCGGCAGTTTTGTTAATTCTGTGACACGGAAACCGAAAAATATATTGAAAGGTAAAAATTGGTACATTTTTGTGCTTTGCAAAACAACGTTTTTCAAATGCTTCCTCGAAATAGTGTTTCCCAAAGTAAAACTCCGGTAATTTATAGGTTATAGATAAAAATCCAAGTTATTCTTCACTAACCCATCGGCGAGAATCAGTTTTTGCTGATAATGATTTTCTTTTCTCCTTTCGGTGGACATAGAGTGGTTGTCCTTCAAACTCTCTATGAGGTCGTTAGATATTTCTAAAATTTCTATCGGTCTTACGCCGATGAAGAAATTTTACAAACTTGCTTACAAATTTTTATTTCCCTGATGAAATAAAATCTATCCTTCATAGCTCATTTCGCGAAGGAATCACCAGGAACGTACTCCTGATAACAACACCAGGTTCTGCCATCCCGCTTCCATCTACGTCGTCAGCGCCCAACTGTGAAGTCGTTACCTGGTTTAAAACAATCGGAAACAAAATTTTGAACAAGCAATTGTGATTTTCGTAGTTTGCAGGAGGGTTTCCTATTGTCTCAGGAGAATTGTCGGCGTTTATTTACTGTAGACTTTTTTCGATAACGTTTGCGGAAAAAGTAAGAATGTAAATGACAATGAGATAAATTGTAGGCAACGTATTCATCGAAGGTCAGACTCAAGTAACGGGATTTAATACACATGGATAATTTAATGGATAAGGCCTTTTTTCTGTATCTTTTGTGTTCAGATTAGGTGAGCAGCAATGAATCATTCTTCATCAAGTAAGAGGACAAAGTGTACATTACTTAAGGTAGACCATCTCTGCAGGCGTCGTCAGTCGAAGGATTACGATTTGTCAGAGTTAGGCTCTTTACATTCAATATCTGAAATCGTACGTCGGCAGTTTTCCAATGCGTATGTTTGTTCAATGACATTTCAATGCTCTTGCCGAGATTCACATAAAATCCCATTAAGTGTTTTCCTACGAACATTTCCTAAATTTAAGTTTAAAACGTGGATGTATTAATTGATAATCGCAAAATGTGTGTCATGTAAATACCTTAATATACATATTTGTTGTTGCAGAAACCTAAACCCAAGATTGCTGTTTGTTGTGCGGATAAAAGATAGATTTCCTGTTCTTTAGTGAAAACGTAAGTACTTCTTTTCCTTATTGTGGGCGTACCTAGGTTCTCTAAATTAATTTTTAGCCAATTTGTTTCAGTAAGGGAAAAGGTATTTGAGAGTGAAAAAGTGGAAATGGCTGGGATTTTTTAAATACCAAATTATACTATTCAGGAGAATGTGATTTACCTCTAACTATTCTTTAGTAGAACATTAATGCCGTTTTGCCGCATGCACGATATTTATTAAAATTATAGAATATGCACAGGGTATGACTTCAGTAACTAGGTCAAAATGCCGGAGTACAAAATTATACCATCTCCGATACTTCTCTACCTTTTGAGACTTCTAAATTTCTTTGTACATGCGTTTGCCACTAATGTATATTGTAGTTCAATGTTAGAAAGGAAAATTGGGATGTTGTTTCATATCTCACAGACTCTGTCTAAATATATTTATACATGTATATTATCATCATAAACAGCCTTGATCAATTCCTGCTGAAAGGTCTTTAAATTTCTTACACAAGTATACGTTTAGACCCAGTTTCTTCCACGTAGCTTCACAATGATTTCGAGTTTCATCCATAGAATACTCCATCTTGTCGTCTTCTTGAACTTTTCTGTCCTTGATGTCCAGTCTAATGCTTCAATTTGTATTGAGGTGATATTTTCTCTTGGAATGTATCTCATCTCACTAATATTACAGGTATTTCACTTTCAGGATGATGTGAACTGTTGTTGTCATTTTCATTATTCAGTTCCTGATTTTCTTCAGCTACAGGAATGTGGCACCTCTGCATACATTTTGAAAGTCGTCGACATCTATTGCTTGTAATTTTTAATCAAGGGACCTGTGCCTTTTTCGATCACAAAGTACTTGATAGATTTAAAAACTGAATCCTTGTTCTTTAAGACATAAAAATAAATTGTGCTATTACTTTTAATTCTTCCCAACGCTTATTCACTTCTTCTCATTACATGCGCTTATTGAATTTATAAGGGTAATAAAAAAGATCACAGAAAAGCTGCTATAAGTTTAATGTAAAACATATTATATTTATGTTTTAATACATATATATATACCCACGTCGAAATTCATAAACCCCACAGACTTGTGGACTGAAAACCATGTTCAAGTCCCAGACTTGTATGTTTTTAAAAGCAGAATTTATCATCGATAATAAGATAACAATCAAGAAACTATAGGAAAAAACATATTTATGGGGTTGTCAGGGCCCTTGAATTTCTGCCTCTGTCTGCGATCCTGGTATCTGCGAGGGTCTGCACGAGGTAACATATTGATTGGAATTTAGCGGTGGCTTTTTAAGGGTTTCAGTAAAAGAGAACTCGCGCTTTTCAACTTCTCCTATCTGTATAATTCATTTTGAATTTCTAGTACGAAAAAAATGTCTACCTTCTTAAAATAATGACTATAAAAAGACCAATTGCTGTCCATTAGTGAAACAGCAGAAATTCGAAAAGGAAAATCCAGCGAAAAACCAAAATAAATCTTGCTTGCAGAGAATGATAATTTGAGTGGATTTCAATGGACAAATCTTAGTCAAAACTTGTCCCAATTTTTTGACAATTTTTAATTCTTACCAAGGGAATGATTTCAAACAGACCCAAAAGACCTACCCAATCCGATTATCTAGATTCCTTCATTGAAGTTAAACAAAACATATTTTTTTCTTAAATAACGAACAGGTATTTTTACGAAGCAAGTTTAATAGTCTATTGCACTGTGGATTGATAATTCCCGATATGTAATTATTATTGCGCACCCCTGTATGCATGTCCACTTCCTCAAATTGAATTCCTCTGATCTTTCATAATTTCGCCAGTTTGTTATCGATATTACATCTCAAAGAGGTGAGCAGGTTTTTTTTCCTAAAAATGAAATAAATGTAGCTGAACGACCGGCAGTTTTGTTAATTCTGTGACACGGAAACCGAAAAATATATTGAAAGGTAAAAATTGGTACATTTTTGTGCTTTGCAAAACAACGTTTTTCAAATGCTTCCTCGAAATAGTGTTTCCCAAAGTAAAACTCCGGTAATTTATAGGTTATAGATAAAAATCCAAGTTATTCTTCACTAACCCATCGGCGAGAATCAGTTTTTGCTGATAATGATTTTCTTTTCTCCTTTCGGTGGACATAGAGTGGTTGTCCTTCAAACTCTCTATGAGGTCGTTAGATATTTCTAAAATTTCTATCGGTCTTACGCCGATGAAGAAATTTTACAAACTTGCTTACAAATTTTTATTTCCCTGATGAAATAAAATCTATCCTTCATAGCTCATTTCGCGAAGGAATCACCAGGAACGTACTCCTGATAACAACACCAGGTTCTGCCATCCCGCTTCCATCTACGTCGTCAGCGCCCAACTGTGAAGTCGTTACCTGGTTTAAAACAATCGGAAACAAAATTTTGAACAAGCAATTGTGATTTTCGTAGTTTGCAGGAGGGTTTCCTATTGTCTCAGGAGAATTGTCGGCGTTTATTTACTGTAGACTTTTTTCGATAACGTTTGCGGAAAAAGTAAGAATGTAAATGACAATGAGATAAATTGTAGGCAACGTATTCATCGAAGGTCAGACTCAAGTAACGGGATTTAATACACATGGATAATTTAATGGATAAGGCCTTTTTTCTGTATCTTTTGTGTTCAGATTAGGTGAGCAGCAATGAATCATTCTTCATCAAGTAAGAGGACAAAGTGTACATTACTTAAGGTAGACCATCTCTGCAGGCGTCGTCAGTCGAAGGATTACGATTTGTCAGAGTTAGGCTCTTTACATTCAATATCTGAAATCGTACGTCGGCAGTTTTCCAATGCGTATGTTTGTTCAATGACATTTCAATGCTCTTGCCGAGATTCACATAAAATCCCATTAAGTGTTTTCCTACGAACATTTCCTAAATTTAAGTTTAAAACGTGGATGTATTAATTGATAATCGCAAAATGTGTGTCATGTAAATACCTTAATATACATATTTGTTGTTGCAGAAACCTAAACCCAAGATTGCTGTTTGTTGTGCGGATAAAAGATAGATTTCCTGTTCTTTAGTGAAAACGTAAGTACTTCTTTTCCTTATTGTGGGCGTACCTAGGTTCTCTAAATTAATTTTTAGCCAATTTGTTTCAGTAAGGGAAAAGGTATTTGAGAGTGAAAAAGTGGAAATGGCTGGGATTTTTTAAATACCAAATTATACTATTCAGGAGAATGTGATTTACCTCTAACTATTCTTTAGTAGAACATTAATGCCGTTTTGCCGCATGCACGATATTTATTAAAATTATAGAATATGCACAGGGTATGACTTCAGTAACTAGGTCAAAATGCCGGAGTACAAAATTATACCATCTCCGATACTTCTCTACCTTTTGAGACTTCTAAATTTCTTTGTACATGCGTTTGCCACTAATGTATATTGTAGTTCAATGTTAGAAAGAAAATTGGGATGTTGTTTCATATCTCACAGACTCTGTCTAAATATATTTATACATGTATATTATCATCATAAACAGCCTTGATCAATTCCTGCTGAAAGGTCTTTAAATTTCTTACACAAGTATACGTTTAGACCCAGTTTCTTCCACGTAGCTTCACAATGATTTCGAGTTTCATCCATAGAATACTCCATCTTGTCGTCTTCTTGAACTTTTCTGTCCTTGATGTCCAGTCTAATGCTTCAATTTGTATTGAGGTGATATTTTCTCTTGGAATGTATCTCATCTCACTAATATTACAGGTATTTCACTTTCAGGATGATGTGAACTGTTGTTGTCATTTTCATTATTCAGTTCCTGATTTTCTTCAGCTACAGGAATGTGGCACCTCTGCATACATTTTGAAAGTCGTCGACATCTATTGCTTGTAATTTTTAATCAAGGGACCTGTGCCTTTTTCGATCACAAAGTACTTGATAGATTTAAAAACTGAATCCTTGTTCTTTAAGACATAAAAATAAATTGTGCTATTACTTTTAATTCTTCCCAACGCTTATTCACTTCTTCTCATTACATGCGCTTATTGAATTTATAAGGGTAATAAAAAAGATCACAGAAAAGCTGCTATAAGTTTAATGTAAAACATATTATATTTATGTTTTAATACATATATATATACCCACGTCGAAATTCATAAACCCCACAGACTTGTGGACTGAAAACCATGTTCAAGTCCCAGACTTGTATGTTTTTAAAAGCAGAATTTATCATCGATAATAAGATAACAATCAAGAAACTATAGGAAAAAACATATTTATGGGGTTGTCAGGGCCCTTGAATTTCTGCCTCTGTCTGCGATCCTGGTATCTGCGAGGGTCTGCACGAGGTAACATATTGATTGGAATTTAGCGGTGGCTTTTTAAGGGTTTCAGTAAAAGAGAACTCGCGCTTTTCAACTTCTCCTATCTGTATAATTCATTTTGAATTTCTAGTACGAAAAAAATGTCTACCTTCTTAAAATAATGACTATAAAAAGACCAATTGCTGTCCATTAGTGAAACAGCAGAAATTCGAAAAGGAAAATCCAGCGAAAAACCAAAATAAATCTTGCTTGCAGAGAATGATAATTTGAGTGGATTTCAATGGACAAATCTTAGTCAAAACTTGTCCCAATTTTTTGACAATTTTTAATTCTTACCAAGGGAATGATTTCAAACAGACCCAAAAGACCTACCCAATCCGATTATCTAGATTCCTTCATTGAAGTTAAACAAAACATATTTTTTTCTTAAATAACGAACAGGTATTTTTACGAAGCAAGTTTAATAGTCTATTGCACTGTGGATTGATAATTCCCGATATGTAATTATTATTGCGCACCCCTGTATGCATGTCCACTTCCTCAAATTGAATTCCTCTGATCTTTCATAATTTCGCCAGTTTGTTATCGATATTACATCTCAAAGAGGTGAGCAGGTTTTTTTTCCTAAAAATGAAATAAATGTAGCTGAACGACCGGCAGTTTTGTTAATTCTGTGACACGGAAACCGAAAAATATATTGAAAGGTAAAAATTGGTACATTTTTGTGCTTTGCAAAACAACGTTTTTCAAATGCTTCCTCGAAATAGTGTTTCCCAAAGTAAAACTCCGGTAATTTATAGGTTATAGATAAAAATCCAAGTTATTCTTCACTAACCCATCGGCGAGAATCAGTTTTTGCTGATAATGATTTTCTTTTCTCCTTTCGGTGGACATAGAGTGGTTGTCCTTCAAACTCTCTATGAGGTCGTTAGATATTTCTAAAATTTCTATCGGTCTTACGCCGATGAAGAAATTTTACAAACTTGCTTACAAATTTTTATTTCCCTGATGAAATAAAATCTATCCTTCATAGCTCATTTCGCGAAGGAATCACCAGGAACGTACTCCTGATAACAACACCAGGTTCTGCCATCCCGCTTCCATCTACGTCGTCAGCGCCCAACTGTGAAGTCGTTACCTGGTTTAAAACAATCGGAAACAAAATTTTGAACAAGCAATTGTGATTTTCGTAGTTTGCAGGAGGGTTTCCTATTGTCTCAGGAGAATTGTCGGCGTTTATTTACTGTAGACTTTTTTCGATAACGTTTGCGGAAAAAGTAAGAATGTAAATGACAATGAGATAAATTGTAGGCAACGTATTCATCGAAGGTCAGACTCAAGTAACGGGATTTAATACACATGGATAATTTAATGGATAAGGCCTTTTTTCTGTATCTTTTGTGTTCAGATTAGGTGAGCAGCAATGAATCATTCTTCATCAAGTAAGAGGACAAAGTGTACATTACTTAAGGTAGACCATCTCTGCAGGCGTCGTCAGTCGAAGGATTACGATTTGTCAGAGTTAGGCTCTTTACATTCAATATCTGAAATCGTACGTCGGCAGTTTTCCAATGCGTATGTTTGTTCAATGACATTTCAATGCTCTTGCCGAGATTCACATAAAATCCCATTAAGTGTTTTCCTACGAACATTTCCTAAATTTAAGTTTAAAACGTGGATGTATTAATTGATAATCGCAAAATGTGTGTCATGTAAATACCTTAATATACATATTTGTTGTTGCAGAAACCTAAACCCAAGATTGCTGTTTGTTGTGCGGATAAAAGATAGATTTCCTGTTCTTTAGTGAAAACGTAAGTACTTCTTTTCCTTATTGTGGGCGTACCTAGGTTCTCTAAATTAATTTTTAGCCAATTTGTTTCAGTAAGGGAAAAGGTATTTGAGAGTGAAAAAGTGGAAATGGCTGGGATTTTTTTAAATACCAAATTATACTATTCAGGAGAATGTGATTTACCTCTAACTATTCTTTAGTAGAACATTAATGCCGTTTTGCCGCATGCACGATATTTATTAAAATTATAGAATATGCACAGGGTATGACTTCAGTAACTAGGTCAAAATGCCGGAGTACAAAATTATACCATCTCCGATACTTCTCTACCTTTTGAGACTTCTAAATTTCTTTGTACATGCGTTTGCCACTAATGTATATTGTAGTTCAATGTTAGAAAGAAAATTGGGATGTTGTTTCATATCTCACAGACTCTGTCTAAATATATTTATACATGTATATTATCATCATAAACAGCCTTGATCAATTCCTGCTGAAAGGTCTTTAAATTTCTTACACAAGTATACGTTTAGACCCAGTTTCTTCCACGTAGCTTCACAATGATTTCGAGTTTCATCCATAGAATACTCCATCTTGTCGTCTTCTTGAACTTTTCTGTCCTTGATGTCCAGTCTAATGCTTCAATTTGTATTGAGGTGATATTTTCTCTTGGAATGTATCTCATCTCACTAATATTACAGGTATTTCACTTTCAGGATGATGTGAACTGTTGTTGTCATTTTCATTATTCAGTTCCTGATTTTCTTCAGCTACAGGAATGTGGCACCTCTGCATACATTTTGAAAGTCGTCGACATCTATTGCTTGTAATTTTTAATCAAGGGACCTGTGCCTTTTTCGATCACAAAGTACTTGATAGATTTAAAAACTGAATCCTTGTTCTTTAAGACATAAAAATAAATTGTGCTATTACTTTTAATTCTTCCCAACGCTTATTCACTTCTTCTCATTACATGCGCTTATTGAATTTATAAGGGTAATAAAAAAGATCACAGAAAAGCTGCTATAAGTTTAATGTAAAACATATTATATTTATGTTTTAATACATATATATATACCCACGTCGAAATTCATAAACCCCACAGACTTGTGGACTGAAAACCATGTTCAAGTCCCAGACTTGTATGTTTTTAAAAGCAGAATTTATCATCGATAATAAGATAACAATCAAGAAACTATAGGAAAAAACATATTTATGGGGTTGTCAGGGCCCTTGAATTTCTGCCTCTGTCTGCGATCCTGGTATCTGCGAGGGTCTGCACGAGGTAACATATTGATTGGAATTTAGCGGTGGCTTTTTAAGGGTTTCAGTAAAAGAGAACTCGCGCTTTTCAACTTCTCCTATCTGTATAATTCATTTTGAATTTCTAGTACGAAAAAAATGTCTACCTTCTTAAAATAATGACTATAAAAAGACCAATTGCTGTCCATTAGTGAAACAGCAGAAATTCGAAAAGGAAAATCCAGCGAAAAACCAAAATAAATCTTGCTTGCAGAGAATGATAATTTGAGTGGATTTCAATGGACAAATCTTAGTCAAAACTTGTCCCAATTTTTTGACAATTTTTAATTCTTACCAAGGGAATGATTTCAAACAGACCCAAAAGACCTACCCAATCCGATTATCTAGATTCCTTCATTGAAGTTAAACAAAACATATTTTTTTCTTAAATAACGAACAGGTATTTTTACGAAGCAAGTTTAATAGTCTATTGCACTGTGGATTGATAATTCCCGATATGTAATTATTATTGCGCACCCCTGTATGCATGTCCACTTCCTCAAATTGAATTCCTCTGATCTTTCATAATTTCGCCAGTTTGTTATCGATATTACATCTCAAAGAGGTGAGCAGGTTTTTTTTCCTAAAAATGAAATAAATGTAGCTGAACGACCGGCAGTTTTGTTAATTCTGTGACACGGAAACCGAAAAATATATTGAAAGGTAAAAATTGGTACATTTTTGTGCTTTGCAAAACAACGTTTTTCAAATGCTTCCTCGAAATAGTGTTTCCCAAAGTAAAACTCCGGTAATTTATAGGTTATAGATAAAAATCCAAGTTATTCTTCACTAACCCATCGGCGAGAATCAGTTTTTGCTGATAATGATTTTCTTTTCTCCTTTCGGTGGACATAGAGTGGTTGTCCTTCAAACTCTCTATGAGGTCGTTAGATATTTCTAAAATTTCTATCGGTCGTACGCCGATGAAGAAATTTTACAAACTTGCTTACAAATTTTTATTTCCCTGATGAAATAAAATCTATCCTTCATAGCTCATTTCGCGAAGGAATCACCAGGAACGTACTCCTGATAACAACACCAGGTTCTGCCATCCCGCTTCCATCTACGTCGTCAGCGCCCAACTGTGAAGTCGTTACCTGGTTTAAAACAATCGGAAACAAAATTTTGAACAAGCAATTGTGATTTTCGTAGTTTGCAGGAGGGTTTCCTATTGTCTCAGGAGAATTGTCGGCGTTTATTTACTGTAGACTTTTTTCGATAACGTTTGCGGAAAAAGTAAGAATGTAAATGACAATGAGATAAATTGTAGGCAACGTATTCATCGAAGGTCAGACTCAAGTAACGGGATTTAATACACATGGATAATTTAATGGATAAGGCCTTTTTTCTGTATCTTTTGTGTTCAGATTAGGTGAGCAGCAATGAATCATTCTTCATCAAGTAAGAGGACAAAGTGTACATTACTTAAGGTAGACCATCTCTGCAGGCGTCGTCAGTCGAAGGATTACGATTTGTCAGAGTTAGGCTCTTTACATTCAATATCTGAAATCGTACGTCGGCAGTTTTCCAATGCGTATGTTTGTTCAATGACATTTCAATGCTCTTGCCGAGATTCACATAAAATCCCATTACGTGTTTTCCTACGAACATTTCCTAAATTTAAGTTTAAAACGTGGATGTATTAATTGATAATCGCAAAATGTGTGTCATGTAAATACCTTAATATACATATTTGTTGTTGCAGAAACCTAAACCCAAGATTGCTGTTTGTTGTGCGGATAAAAGATAGATTTCCTGTTCTTTAGTGAAAACGTAAGTACTTCTTTTCCTTATTGTGGGCGTACCTAGGTTCTCTAAATTAATTTTTAGCCAATTTGTTTCAGTAAGGGAAAAGGTATTTGAGAGTGAAAAAGTGGAAATGGCTGGGTTTTTTTAAATACCAAATTATACTATTCAGGAGAATGTGATTTACCTCTAACTATTCTTTAGTAGAACATTAATGCCGTTTTGCCGCATGTACGATATTTATTAAAATTATAGAATATGCACAGGGTATGACTTCAGTAACTAGGTCAAAATGCCGGAGTACAAAATTATACCATCTCCGATACTTCTCTACCTTTTGAGACTTCTAAATTTCTTTGTACATGCGTTTGCCACTAATGTATATTGTAGTTCAATGTTAGAAAGAAAATTGGGATGTTGTTTCATATCTCACAGACTCTGTCTAAATATATTTATACATGTATATTATCATCATAAACAGCCTTGATCAATTCCTGCTGAATGAAGGTCTTTAAATTTCTCACACAAGTATACGTTTAGACCCAGTTTCTTCCACGTAGCTTCACAATGATTTCGAGTTTCATCCATAGAATACTCCATCTTGTCGTCTTCTTGAACTTTTCTGTCCTTGATGTCCAGTCTAATGCTTCAATTTGTATTGAGGTGATATTTTCTCTTGGAATGTATCTCATCTCACTAATATTACAGGTATTTTACTTTCAGGATAATGTGAACTGTTGTTGTCATTTTCATTATTCAGTTCCTGATTTTCTTCAGCTACAGGAATGTGGCACCTCTGCATACATTTTGAAAGTCGTCGACAGCTATTGCTTGTAATTTTTAATCAAGGGACCTGTGCCTTTTTCGATCACAAAGTACTTGATAGATTTAAAAACTGAATCCTTGTTCTTTAAGACATAAAAATAAATTGTGCTATTACTTTTAATTCTTCCCAACGCTTATTCACTTCTTCTCATTACATGCGCTTATTGAATTTATAAGGGTAATAAAAAAGATCACAGAAAAGCTGCTATAAGTTTAATGTAAAACATATTATATTTATGTTTTAATACATATATATATACCCACGTCGAAATTCATAAACCCCACAGACTTGTGGACTGAAAACCATGTTCAAGTCCCAGACTTGTATGTTTTTAAAAGCAGAATTTATCATCGATAATAAGATAACAATCAAGAAACTATAGGAAAAAACATATTTATGGGGTTGTCAGGGCCCTTGAATTTCTGCCTCTGTCTGCGATCCTGGTATCTGCGAGGGTCTGCACAAGGTAACATATTGATTGGAATTTAGCGGTGGCTTTTTAAGGGTTTCAGTAAAAGAGAACTCGCGCTTTTCAACTTTCAACTTCTCCTATCTGTATAATTCATTTTGAATTTCTAGTACGAAAAAAATGTCGACCTTCTTAAAATAATGACTATAAAAAGACCAATTGCTGTCCATTAGTGAAACAGCAGAAATTCGGAAAAGGAAAATCCAACGAAAAACCAAAATAAATCTTGCTTGCAGAGAATGATAATTTGAGTGGATTTCAATGGACAAATCTTAGTCAAAACTTGTCCCAATTTTTTGACAATTTTTAATTCTTACCAAGGGAATGATTTCAAACAGACCCAAAAGACCTACCCAATCCGATTATCTAGATTCCTTCATTGAAGTTAAACAAAACATATTTTTTTCTTAAATAACGAACAGGTATTTTTACGAAGCAAGTTTAATAGTCTATTGCACTGTGGATTGATAATTCCCGATATGTAATTATTATTGCGCACCCCTGTATGCATGTCCACTTCCTCAAATTGAATTCCTCTGATCTTTCATAATTTCGCCAGTTTGTTATCGATATTACATCTCAAAGAGGTGAGCAGGTTTTTTTTCCTAAAAATGAAATAAATGTAGCTGAACGACCGGCAGTTTTGTTAATTCTGTGACACGGAAACCGAAAAATATATTGAAAGGTAAAAATTGGTACATTTTTGTGCTTTGCAAAACAACGTTTTTCAAATGCTTCCTCGAAATAGTGTTTCCCAAAGTAAAACTCCGGTAATTTATAGGTTATAGATAAAAATCCAAGTTATTCTTCACTAACCCATCGGCGAGAATCAGTTTTTGCTGATAATGATTTTCTTTTCTCCTTTCGGTGGACATAGAGTGGTTGTCCTTCAAACTCTCTATGAGGTCGTTAGATATTTCTAAAATTTCTATCGGTCTTACGCCGATGAAGAAATTTTACAAACTTGCTTACAAATTTTTATTTCCCTGATGAAATAAAATCTATCCTTCATAGCTCATTTCGCGAAGGAATCACCAGGAACGTACTCCTGATAACAACACCAGGTTCTGCCATCCCGCTTCCATCTACGTCGTCAGCGCCCAACTGTGAAGTCGTTACCTGGTTTAAAACAATCGGAAACAAAATTTTGAACAAGCAATTGTGATTTTCGTAGTTTGCAGGAGGGTTTCCTATTGTCTCAGGAGAATTGTCGGCGTTTATTTACTGTAGACTTTTTTCGATAACGTTTGCGGAAAAAGTAAGAATGTAAATGACAATGAGATAAATTGTAGGCAACGTATTCATCGAAGGTCAGACTCAAGTAACGGGCTTTAATACACATGGGTAATTTAATGGATAAGGCCTTTTTTCTGTATCTTTTGTGTTCAGATTAGGTGAGCAGCAATGAATCATTCTTCATCAAGTAACAGGACAAAGTGTACATTACTTAAGGTAGACCATCTCTGCAGGCGTCGTCAGTCGAAGGATTACGATTTGTCAGAGTTAGGCTCTTTACATTCAATATCTGAAATCGTACGTCGGCAGTTTTCCAATGCGTATGTTTGTTCAATGACATTTCAATGCTCTTGCCTAGATTCACATAAAATCCCATTACGTGTTTTCCTACGAACATTTCCTAAATTTAAGTTTAAAACGTGGATGTATTAATTGATAATCGCAAAATGTGTGTCATGTAAATACCTTAATATACATATTTGTTGTTGCAGAAACCTAAACCCAAGATTGCTGTTTGTTGTGCGGATAAAAGATAGATTTCCTGTTCTTTAGTGAAAACGTAAGTACTTCTTTTCCTTATTGTGGGTGTACCTAGGTTCTCTAAATTAATTTTTAGCCAATTTGTTTCAGTAAGGGAAAAGGTATTTGAGAGTGAAAAAGTGGAAATGGCTGGGTTTTTTAAATACCAAATTATACTATTCAGGAGAATGTGATTTACCTCTAACTATTCTTTAGTAGAACATTAATGCCGTTTTGCCGCATGTACGATATTTATTAAAATTATAGAATATGCACAGGGTATGACTTCAGTAACTAGGTCAAAATGCCGGAGTACAAAATTATACCATCTCCGATACTTCTCTACCTTTTGAGACTTCTAAATTTCTTTGTACATGCGTTTGCCACTAATGTATATTGTAGTTCAATGTTAGAAAGAAAATTGGGATGTTGTTTCATATCTCACAGACTCTGTCTAAATATATTTATACATGTATATTATCATCATAAACAGCCTTGATCAATTCCTGCTGAATGAAGGTCTTTAAATTTCTCACACAAGTCTACGTTTAGACCCAGTTTCTTCCACGTAGCTTCACAATGATTTCGAGTTTCATCCATAGAATACTCCATCTTGTCGTCTTCTTGAACTTTTCTGTCCTTGATGTCCAGTCTAATGCTTCAATTTGTATTGAGGTGATATTTTCTCTTGGAATGTATCTCCATCTCACTGATATTACAGGTATTTTACTTTCAGGATAATGTGAACTGTTGTTGTCATTTTCATAATTCAGTTCCTGATTTTCTTCAGCTACAGGAATGTGGCACCTCTGCATACATTTTGAAAGTCGTCGGCAGCTATTGCTTGTAATTTTTAATCAAGGGACCTGTGCCTTTTTCGATCACAAAGTACTTGATAGATTTAAAAACTGAATCCTTGTTCTTTAAGACATAAAAATAAATTGTGCTATTACTTTTAATTCTTCCCAACGCTTATTCACTTCTTCTCATTACATGCGCTTATTGAATTTATAAGGGTAATAAAAAAGATCACAGAAAAGCTGCTATAAGTTTAATGTAAAACATATTATATTTATGTTTTAATACATATATATATACCCACGTCGAAATTCATAAACCCCACAGACTTGTGGACTGAAAACCATGTTCAAGTCCCAGACTTGTATGTTTTTAAAAGCAGAATTTATCATCGATAATAAGATAACAATCAAGAAACTATAGGAAAAAACATATTTATGGGGTTGTCAGGGCCCTTGAATTTCTGCCTCTGTCTGCGATCCTGGTATCTGCGAGGGTCTGCACAAGGTAACATATTGATTGGAATTTAGCGGTGGCTTTTTAAGGGTTTCAGTAAAAGAGAACTCGCGCTTTTCAACTTTCAACTTCTCCTATCTGTATAATTCATTTTGAATTTCTAGTACGAAAAAAATGTCGACCTTCTTAAAATAATGACTATAAAAAGACCAATTGCTGTCCATTAGTGAAACAGCAGAAATTCGGAAAAGAAAATCCAACGAAAAACCAAAATAAATCTTGCTTGCAGAGAATGATAATTTGAGTGGATTTCAATGGACAAATCTTAGTCAAAACTTGTCCCAATTTTTTGACAATTTTTAATTCTTACCAAGGGAATGATTTCAAACAGACCCAAAAGACCTACCCAATCCGATTCTCTAGATTCCTTCATTGAAGTTAAACAAAACATATTTTTTTCTTAAATAACGAACAGGTATTTTTACGAAGCAAGTTTAATAGTCTATTGCACTGTGGATTGATAATTCTCGATATGTAATTATTATTGCGCACCCCTGTATGCATGTCCACTTCCTCAAATTGAATTCCTCTGATCTTTCATAATTTCGCCAGTTTGTTATCGATATTACATCTCAAAGAGGTGAGCAGGTTTTTTTTCCTAAAAATGAAATAAATGTAGCTGAACGACCGGCAGTTTTGTTAATTCTGTGACACGGAAACCGAAAAATATATTGAAAGGTAAAAATTGGTACATTTTTGTGCTTTGCAAAACAACGTTTTTCAAATGCTTCCTCGAAATAGTGTTTCCCAAAGTAAAACTCCGGTAATTTATAGGTTATAGATAAAAATCCAAGTTATTCTTCACTAACCCATCGGCGAGAATCAGTTTTTGCTGATAATGATTTTCTTTTCTCCTTTCGGTGGACATAGAGTGGTTGTCCTTCAAACTCTCTATGAGGTCGTTAGATATTTCTAAAATTTCTATCGGTCGTACGCCGATGAAGAAATTTTACAAACTTGCTTACAAATTTTTATTTCCCTGATGAAATAAAATCTATCCTTCATAGCTCATTTCGCGAAGGAATCACCAGGAACGTACTCCTGATAACAACACCAGGTTCTGCCATCCCGCTTCCATCTACGTCGTCAGCGCCCAACTGTGAAGTCGTTACCTGGTTTAAAACAATCGGAAACAAAATTTTGAACAAGCAATTGTGATTTTCGTAGTTTGCAGGAGGGTTTCCTATTGTCTCAGGAGAATTGTCGGCGTTTATTTACTGTAGACTTTTTTCGATAACGTTTGCGGAAAAAGTAAGAATGTAAATGACAATGAGATAAATTGTAGGCAACGTATTCATCGAAGGTCAGACTCAAGTAACGGGCTTTAATACACATGGGTAATTTAATGGATAAGGCCTTTTTTCTGTATCTTTTGTGTTCAGATTAGGTGAGCAGCAATGAATCATTCTTCATCAAGTAACAGGACAAAGTGTACATTACTTAAGGTAGACCATCTCTGCAGGCGTCGTCAGTCGAAGGATTACGATTTGTCAGAGTTAGGCTCTTTACATTCAATATCTGAAATCGTACGTCGGCAGTTTTCCAATGCGTATGTTTGTTCAATGACATTTCAATGCTCTTGCCTAGATTCACATAAAATCCCATTACGTGTTTTCCTACGAACATTTCCTAAATTTAAGTTTAAAACGTGGATGTATTAATTGATAATCGCAAAATGTGTGTCATGTAAATACCTTAATATACATA
Source organism: Macrothele yani (assembly GCA_039090855.1). NCBI lineage: Eukaryota > Metazoa > Arthropoda > Arachnida > Araneae > Macrothelidae > Macrothele > Macrothele yani. Next base: position 95,564,830 of record CM077005.1, on the reverse strand, counting down.
TTTGTTGTTGCAGAAACCTAAACCCAAGATTGCTGTTTGTTGTGCGGATAAAAGATAGATTTCCTGTTCTTTAGTGAAAACGTAAGTACTTCTTTTCCTTATTGTGGGTGTACCTAGGTTCTCTAAATTAATTTTTAGCCAATTTGTTTCAGTAAGGGAAAAGGTATTTGAGAGTGAAAAAGTGGAAATGGCTGGGTTTTTTTAAATACCAAATTATACTATTCAGGAGAATGTGATTTACCTCTAACTATTCTTTAGTAGAACATTAATGCCGTTTTGCCGCATGTACGATATTTATTAAAATTATAGAATATGCACAGGGTATGACTTCAGTAACTAGGTCAAAATGCCGGAGTACAAAATTATACCATCTCCGATACTTCTCTACCTTTTGAGACTTCTAAATTTCTTTGTACATGCGTTTGCCACTAATGTATATTGTAGTTCAATGTTAGAAAGAAAATTGGGATGTTGTTTCATATCTCACAGACTCTGTCTAAATATATTTATACATGTATATTATCATCATAAACAGCCTTGATCAATTCCTGCTGAATGAAGGTCTTTAAATTTCTCACACAAGTCTACGTTTAGACCCAGTTTCTTCCACGTAGCTTCACAATGATTTCGAGTTTCATCCATAGAATACTCCATCTTGTCGTCTTCTTGAACTTTTCTGTCCTTGATGTCCAGTCTAATGCTTCAATTTGTATTGAGGTGATATTTTCTCTTGGAATGTATCTCCATCTCACTGATATTACAGGTATTTTACTTTCAGGATAATGTGAACTGTTGTTGTCATTTTCATAATTCAGTTCCTGATTTTCTTCAGCTACAGGAATGTGGCACCTCTGCATACATTTTGAAAATCGTCGGCAGCTATTGCTTGTAATTTTTAATCAAGGGACCTGTGCCTTTTTCGATCACAAAGTACTTGATAGATTTAAAAACTGAATCCTTGTTCTTTAAGACATAAAAATAAATTGTGCTATTACTTTTAATTCTTCCCAACGCTTATTCACTTCTTCTCATTACATGCGCTTATTGAATTTATAAGGGTAATAAAAAAGATCACAGAAAAGCTGCTATAAGTTTAATGTAAAACATATTATATTTATGTTTTAATACATATATATATACCCACGTCGAAATTCATAAACCCCACAGACTTGTGGACTGAAAACCATGTTCAAGTCCCAGACTTGTATGTTTTTAAAAGCAGAATTTATCATCGATAATAAGATAACAATCAAGAAACTATAGGAAAAAACATATTTATGGGGTTGTCAGGGCCCTTGAATTTCTGCCTCTGTCTGCGATCCTGGTATCTGCGAGGGTCTGCACAAGGTAACATATTGATTGGAATTTAGCGGTGGCTTTTTAAGGGTTTCAGTAAAAGAGAACTCGCGCTTTTCAACTTTCAACTTCTCCTATCTGTATAATTCATTTTGAATTTCTAGTACGAAAAAAATGTCGACCTTCTTAAAATAATGACTATAAAAAGACCAATTGCTGTCCATTAGTGAAACAGCAGAAATTCGGAAAAGAAAATCCAACGAAAAACCAAAATAAATCTTGCTTGCAGAGAATGATAATTTGAGTGGATTTCAATGGACAAATCTTAGTCAAAACTTGTCCCAATTTTTTGACAATTTTTAATTCTTACCAAGGGAATGATTTCAAACAGACCCAAAAGACCTACCCAATCCGATTCTCTAGATTCCTTCATTGAAGTTAAACAAAACATATTTTTTTCTTAAATAACGAACAGGTATTTTTACGAAGCAAGTTTAATAGTCTATTGCACTGTGGATTGATAATTCTCGATATGTAATTATTATTGCGCACCCCTGTATGCATGTCCACTTCCTCAAATTGAATTCCTCTGATCTTTCATAATTTCGCCAGTTTGTTATCGATATTACATCTCAAAGAGGTGAGCAGGTTTTTTTTCCTAAAAATGAAATAAATGTAGCTGAACGACCGGCAGTTTTGTTAATTCTGTGACACGGAAACCGAAAAATATATTGAAAGGTAAAAATTGGTACATTTTTGTGCTTTGCAAAACAACGTTTTTCAAATGCTTCCTCGAAATAGTGTTTCCCAAAGTAAAACTCCGGTAATTTATAGGTTATAGATAAAAATCCAAGTTATTCTTCACTAACCCATCGGCGAGAATCAGTTTTTGCTGATAATGATTTTCTTTTCTCCTTTCGGTGGACATAGAGTGGTTGTCCTTCAAACTCTCTATGAGGTCGTTAGATATTTCTAAAATTTCTATCGGTCGTACGCCGATGAAGAAATTTTACAAACTTGCTTACAAATTTTTATTTCCCTGATGAAATAAAATCTATCCTTCATAGCTCATTTCGCGAAGGAATCACCAGGAACGTACTCCTGATAACAACACCAGGTTCTGCCATCCCGCTTCCATCTACGTCGTCAGCGCCCAACTGTGAAGTCGTTACCTGGTTTAAAACAATCGGAAACAAAATTTTGAACAAGCAATTGTGATTTTCGTAGTTTGCAGGAGGGTTTCCTATTGTCTCAGGAGAATTGTCGGCGTTTATTTACTGTAGACTTTTTTCGATAACGTTTGCGGAAAAAGTAAGAATGTAAATGACAATGAGATAAATTGTAGGCAACGTATTCATCGAAGGTCAGACTCAAGTAACGGGCTTTAATACACATGGGTAATTTAATGGATAAGGCCTTTTTTCTGTATCTTTTGTGTTCAGATTAGGTGAGCAGCAATGAATCATTCTTCATCAAGTAACAGGACAAAGTGTACATTACTTAAGGTAGACCATCTCTGCAGGCGTCGTCAGTCGAAGGATTACGATTTGTCAGAGTTAGGCTCTTTACATTCAATATCTGAAATCGTACGTCGGCAGTTTTCCAATGCGTATGTTTGTTCAATGACATTTCAATGCTCTTGCCTAGATTCACATAAAATCCCATTACGTGTTTTCCTACGAACATTTCCTAAATTTAAGTTTAAAACGTGGATGTATTAATTGATAATCGCAAAATGTGTGTCATGTAAATACCTTAATATACATATTTGTTGTTGCAGAAACCTAAACCCAAGATTGCTGTTTGTTGTGCGGATAAAAGATAGATTTCCTGTTCTTTAGTGAAAACGTAAGTACTTCTTTTCCTTATTGTGGGTGTACCTAGGTTCTCTAAATTAATTTTTAGCCAATTTGTTTCAGTAAGGGAAAAGGTATTTGAGAGTGAAAAAGTGGAAATGGCTGGGTTTTTTTTAAATACCAAATTATACTATTCAGGAGAATGTGATTTACCTCTAACTATTCTTTAGTAGAACATTAATGCCGTTTTGCCTCATGTACGATATTTATTAAAATTATAGAATATGCACAGGGTATGACTTCAGTAACTAGGTCAAAATGCCGGAGTACAAAATTATACCATCTCCGATACTTCTCTACCTTTTGAGACTTCTAAATTTCTTTGTACATGCGTTTGCCACTAATGTATATTGTAGTTCAATGTTAGAAAGAAAATTGGGATGTTGTTTCATATCTCACAGACTCTGTCTAAATATATTTATACATGTATATTATCATCATAAACAGCCTTGATCAATTCCTGCTGAATGAAGGTCTTTAAATTTCTCACACAAGTCTACGTTTAGACCCAGTTTCTTCCACGTAGCTTCACAATGATTTCGAGTTTCATCCATAGAATACTCCATCTTGTCGTCTTCTTGAACTTTTCTGTCCTTGATGTCCAGTCTAATGCTTCAATTTGTATTGAGGTGATATTTTCTCTTGGAATGTATCTCCATCTCACTGATATTACAGGTATTTTACTTTCAGGATAATGTGAACTGTTGTTGTCATTTTCATAATTCAGTTCCTGATTTTCTTCAGCTACAGGAATGTGGCACCTCTGCATACATTTTGAAAATCGTCGGCAGCTATTGCTTGTAATTTTTAATCAAGGGACCTGTGCCTTTTTCGATCACAAAGTACTTGATAGATTTAAAAACTGAATCCTTGTTCTTTAAGACATAAAAATAAATTGTGCTATTACTTTTAATTCTTCCCAACGCTTATTCACTTCTTCTCATTACATGCGCTTATTGAATTTATAAGGGTAATAAAAAAGATCACAGAAAAGCTGCTATAAGTTTAATGTAAAACATATTATATTTATGTTTTAATACATATATATATACCCACGTCGAAATTCATAAACCCCACAGACTTGTGGACTGAAAACCATGTTCAAGTCCCAGACTTGTATGTTTTTAAAAGCAGAATTTATCATCGATAATAAGATAACAATCAAGAAACTATAGGAAAAAACATATTTATGGGGTTGTCAGGGCCCTTGAATTTCTGCCTCTGTCTGCGATCCTGGTATCTGCGAGGGTCTGCACAAGGTAACATATTGATTGGAATTTAGCGGTGGCTTTTTAAGGGTTTCAGTAAAAGAGAACTCGCGCTTTTCAACTTTCAACTTCTCCTATCTGTATAATTCATTTTGAATTTCTAGTACGAAAAAAATGTCGACCTTCTTAAAATAATGACTATAAAAAGACCAATTGCTGTCCATTAGTGAAACAGCAGAAATTCGGAAAAGAAAATCCAACGAAAAACCAAAATAAATCTTGCTTGCAGAGAATGATAATTTGAGTGGATTTCAATGGACAAATCTTAGTCAAAACTTGTCCCAATTTTTTGACAATTTTTAATTCTTACCAAGGGAATGATTTCAAACAGACCCAAAAGACCTACCCAATCCGATTCTCTAGATTCCTTCATTGAAGTTAAACAAAACATATTTTTTTCTTAAATAACGAACAGGTATTTTTACGAAGCAAGTTTAATAGTCTATTGCACTGTGGATTGATAATTCTCGATATGTAATTATTATTGCGCACCCCTGTATGCATGTCCACTTCCTCAAATTGAATTCCTCTGATCTTTCATAATTTCGCCAGTTTGTTATCGATATTACATCTCAAAGAGGTGAGCAGGTTTTTTTTCCTAAAAATGAAATAAATGTAGCTGAACGACCGGCAGTTTTGTTAATTCTGTGACACGGAAACCGAAAAATATATTGAAAGGTAAAAATTGGTACATTTTTGTGCTTTGCAAAACAACGTTTTTCAAATGCTTCCTCGAAATAGTGTTTCCCAAAGTAAAACTCCGGTAATTTATAGGTTATAGATAAAAATCCAAGTTATTCTTCACTAACCCATCGGCGAGAATCAGTTTTTGCTGATAATGATTTTCTTTTCTCCTTTCGGTGGACATAGAGTGGTTGTCCTTCAAACTCTCTATGAGGTCGTTAGATATTTCTAAAATTTCTATCGGTCTTACGCCGATGAAGAAATTTTACAAACTTGCTTACAAATTTTTATTTCCCTGATGAAATAAAATCTATCCTTCATAGCTCATTTCGCGAAGGAATCACCAGGAACGTACTCCTGATAACAACACCAGGTTCTGCCATCCCGCTTCCATCTACGTCGTCAGCGCCCAACTGTGAAGTCGTTACCTGGTTTAAAACAATCGGAAACAAAATTTTGAACAAGCAATTGTGATTTTCGTAGTTTGCAGGAGGGTTTCCTATTGTCTCAGGAGAATTGTCGGCGTTTATTTACTGTAGACTTTTTTCGATAACGTTTGCGGAAAAAGTAAGAATGTAAATGACAATGAGATAAATTGTAGGCAACGTATTCATCGAAGGTCAGACTCAAGTAACGGGCTTTAATACACATGGGTAATTTAATGGATAAGGCCTTTTTTCTGTATCTTTTGTGTTCAGATTAGGTGAGCAGCAATGAATCATTCTTCATCAAGTAACAGGACAAAGTGTACATTACTTAAGGTAGACCATCTCTGCAGGCGTCGTCAGTCGAAGGATTACGATTTGTCAGAGTTAGGCTCTTTACATTCAATATCTGAAATCGTACGTCGGCAGTTTTCCAATGCGTATGTTTGTTCAATGACATTTCAATGCTCTTGCCTAGATTCACATAAAATCCCATTACGTGTTTTCCTACGAACATTTCCTAAATTTAAGTTTAAAACGTGGATGTATTAATTGATAATCGCAAAATGTGTGTCATGTAAATACCTTAATATACATATTTGTTGTTGCAGAAACCTAAACCCAAGATTGCTGTTTGTTGTGCGGATAAAAGATAGATTTCCTGTTCTTTAGTGAAAACGTAAGTACTTCTTTTCCTTATTGTGGGTGTACCTAGGTTCTCTAAATTAATTTTTAGCCAATTTGTTTCAGTAAGGGAAAAGGTATTTGAGAGTGAAAAAGTGGAAATGGCTGGGGTTTTTTTTAAATACCAAATTATACTATTCAGGAGAATGTGATTTACCTCTAACTATTCTTTAGTAGAACATTAATGCCGTTTTGCCTCATGTACGATATTTATTAAAATTATAGAATATGCACAGGGTATGACTTCAGTAACTAGGTCAAAATGCCGGAGTACAAAATTATACCATCTCCGATACTTCTCTACCTTTTGAGACTTCTAAATTTCTTTGTACATGCGTTTGCCACTAATGTATATTGTAGTTCAATGTTAGAAAGAAAATTGGGATGTTGTTTCATATCTCACAGACTCTGTCTAAATATATTTATACATGTATATTATCATCATAAACAGCCTTGATCAATTCCTGCTGAATGAAGGTCTTTAAATTTCTCACACAAGTCTACGTTTAGACCCAGTTTCTTCCACGTAGCTTCACAATGATTTCGAGTTTCATCCATAGAATACTCCATCTTGTCGTCTTCTTGAACTTTTCTGTCCTTGATGTCCAGTCTAATGCTTCAATTTGTATTGAGGTGATATTTTCTCTTGGAATGTATCTCCATCTCACTGATATTACAGGTATTTTACTTTCAGGATAATGTGAACTGTTGTTGTCATTTTCATAATTCAGTTCCTGATTTTCTTCAGCTACAGGAATGTGGCACCTCTGCATACATTTTGAAAATCGTCGGCAGCTATTGCTTGTAATTTTTAATCAAGGGACCTGTGCCTTTTTCGATCACAAAGTACTTGATAGATTTAAAAACTGAATCCTTGTTCTTTAAGACATAAAAATAAATTGTGCTATTACTTTTAATTCTTCCCAACGCTTATTCACTTCTTCTCATTACATGCGCTTATTGAATTTATAAGGGTAATAAAAAAGATCACAGAAAAGCTGCTATAAGTTTAATGTAAAACATATTATATTTATGTTTTAATACATATATATATACCCACGTCGAAATTCATAAACCCCACAGACTTGTGGACTGAAAACCATGTTCAAGTCCCAGACTTGTATGTTTTTAAAAGCAGAATTTATCATCGATAATAAGATAACAATCAAGAAACTATAGGAAAAAACATATTTATGGGGTTGTCAGGGCCCTTGAATTTCTGCCTCTGTCTGCGATCCTGGTATCTGCGAGGGTCTGCACAAGGTAACATATTGATTGGAATTTAGCGGTGGCTTTTTAAGGGTTTCAGTAAAAGAGAACTCGCGCTTTTCAACTTTCAACTTCTCCTATCTGTATAATTCATTTTGAATTTCTAGTACGAAAAAAATGTCGACCTTCTTAAAATAATGACTATAAAAAGACCAATTGCTGTCCATTAGTGAAACAGCAGAAATTCGGAAAAGAAAATCCAACGAAAAACCAAAATAAATCTTGCTTGCAGAGAATGATAATTTGAGTGGATTTCAATGGACAAATCTTAGTCAAAACTTGTCCCAATTTTTTGACAATTTTTAATTCTTACCAAGGGAATGATTTCAAACAGACCCAAAAGACCTACCCAATCCGATTCTCTAGATTCCTTCATTGAAGTTAAACAAAACATATTTTTTTCTTAAATAACGAACAGGTATTTTTACGAAGCAAGTTTAATAGTCTATTGCACTGTGGATTGATAATTCTCGATATGTAATTATTATTGCGCACCCCTGTATGCATGTCCACTTCCTCAAATTGAATTCCTCTGATCTTTCATAATTTCGCCAGTTTGTTATCGATATTACATCTCAAAGAGGTGAGCAGGTTTTTTTTCCTAAAAATGAAATAAATGTAGCTGAACGACCGGCAGTTTTGTTAATTCTGTGACACGGAAACCGAAAAATATATTGAAAGGTAAAAATTGGTACATTTTTGTGCTTTGCAAAACAACGTTTTTCAAATGCTTCCTCGAAATAGTGTTTCCCAAAGTAAAACTCCGGTAATTTATAGGTTATAGATAAAAATCCAAGTTATTCTTCACTAACCCATCGGCGAGAATCAGTTTTTGCTGATAATGATTTTCTTTTCTCCTTTCGGTGGACATAGAGTGGTTGTCCTTCAAACTCTCTATGAGGTCGTTAGATATTTCTAAAATTTCTATCGGTCTTACGCCGATGAAGAAATTTTACAAACTTGCTTACAAATTTTTATTTCCCTGATGAAATAAAATCTATCCTTCATAGCTCATTTCGCGAAGGAATCACCAGGAACGTACTCCTGATAACAACACCAGGTTCTGCCATCCCGCTTCCATCTACGTCGTCAGCGCCCAACTGTGAAGTCGTTACCTGGTTTAAAACAATCGGAAACAAAATTTTGAACAAGCAATTGTGATTTTCGTAGTTTGCAGGAGGGTTTCCTATTGTCTCAGGAGAATTGTCGGCGTTTATTTACTGTAGACTTTTTTCGATAACGTTTGCGGAAAAAGTAAGAATGTAAATGACAATGAGATAAATTGTAGGCAACGTATTCATCGAAGGTCAGACTCAAGTAACGGGCTTTAATACACATGGGTAATTTAATGGATAAGGCCTTTTTTCTGTATCTTTTGTGTTCAGATTAGGTGAGCAGCAATGAATCATTCTTCATCAAGTAACAGGACAAAGTGTACATTACTTAAGGTAGACCATCTCTGCAGGCGTCGTCAGTCGAAGGATTACGATTTGTCAGAGTTAGGCTCTTTACATTCAATATCTGAAATCGTACGTCGGCAGTTTTCCAATGCGTATGTTTGTTCAATGACATTTCAATGCTCTTGCCTAGATTCACATAAAATCCCATTACGTGTTTTCCTACGAACATTTCCTAAATTTAAGTTTAAAACGTGGATGTATTAATTGATAATCGCAAAATGTGTGTCATGTAAATACCTTAATATACATATTTGTTGTTGCAGAAACCTAAACCCAAGATTGCTGTTTGTTGTGCGGATAAAAGATAGATTTCCTGTTCTTTAGTGAAAACGTAAGTACTTCTTTTCCTTATTGTGGGTGTACCTAGGTTCTCTAAATTAATTTTTAGCCAATTTGTTTCAGTAAGGGAAAAGGTATTTGAGAGTGAAAAAGTGGAAATGGCTGGGTTTTTTTTAAATACCAAATTATACTATTCAGGAGAATGTGATTTACCTCTAACTATTCTTTAGTAGAACATTAATGCCGTTTTGCCTCATGTACGATATTTATTAAAATTATAGAATATGCACAGGGTATGACTTCAGTAACTAGGTCAAAATGCCGGAGTACAAAATTATACCATCTCCGATACTTCTCTACCTTTTGAGACTTCTAAATTTCTTCGTACATGCGTTTGCCACTAATGTATATTGTAGTTCAATGTTAGAAAGAAAATTGGGATGTTGTTTCATATCTCACAGACTCTGTCTAAATATATTTATACATGTATATTATCATCATAAACAGCCTTGATCAATTCCTGCTGAATGAAGGTCTTTAAATTTCTCACACAAGTCTACGTTTAGACCCAGTTTCTTCCACGTAGCTTCACAATGATTTCGAGTTTCATCCATAGAATACTCCATCTTGTCGTCTTCTTGAACTTTTCTGTCCTTGATGTCCAGTCTAATGCTTCAATTTGTATTGAGGTGATATTTTCTCTTGGAATGTATCTCCATCTCACTGATATTACAGGTATTTTACTTTCAGGATAATGTGAACTGTTGTTGTCATTTTCATAATTCAGTTCCTGATTTTCTTCAGCTACAGGAATGTGGCACCTCTGCATACATTTTGAAAGTCGTCGACATCTATTGCTTGTAATTTTTAATCAAGGGACCTGTGCCTTTTTCGATCACAAAGTACTTGATAGATTTAAAAACTGAATCCTTGTTCTTTAAGACATAAAAATAAATTGTGCTATTACTTTTAATTCTTCCCAACGCTTATTCACTTCTTCTCATTACATGCGCTTATTGAATTTATAAGGGTAATAAAAAAGATCACAGAAAAGCTGCTATAAGTTTAATGTAAAACATATTATATTTATGTTTTAATACATATATATATACCCACGTCGAAATTCATAAACCCCACAGACTTGTGGACTGAAAACCATGTTCAAGTCCCAGACTTGTATGTTTTTAAAAGCAGAATTTATCATCGATAATAAGATAACAATCAAGAAACTATAGGAAAAAACATATTTATGGGGTTGTCAGGGCCCTTGAATTTCTGCCTCTGTCTGCGATCCTGGTATCTGCGAGGGTCTGCACAAGGTAACATATTGATTGGAATTTAGCGGTGGCTTTTTAAGGGTTTCAGTAAAAGAGAACTCGCGCTTTTCAACTTTCAACTTCTCCTATCTGTATAATTCATTTTGAATTTCTAGTACGAAAAAAATGTCGACCTTCTTAAAATAATGACTATAAAAAGACCAATTGCTGTCCATTAGTGAAACAACAGAAATTCGGAAAAGAAAATCCAACGAAAAACCAAAATAAATCTTGCTTGCAGAGAATGATAATTTGAGTGGATTTCAATGGACAAATCTTAGTCAAAACTTGTCCCAATTTTTTGACAATTTTTAATTCTTACCAAGGGAATGATTTCAAACAGACCCAAAAGACCTACCCAATCCGATTCTCTAGATTCCTTCATTGAAGTTAAACAAAACATATTTTTTTCTTAAATAACGAACAGGTATTTTTACGAAGCAAGTTTAATAGTCTATTGCACTGTGGATTGATAATTCTCGATATGTAATTATTATTGCGCACCCCTGTATGCATGTCCACTTCCTCAAATTGAATTCCTCTGATCTTTCATAATTTCGCCAGTTTGTTATCGATATTACATCTCAAAGAGGTGAGCAGGTTTTTTTTCCTAAAAATGAAATAAATGTAGCTGAACGACCGGCAGTTTTGTTAATTCTGTGACACGGAAACCGAAAAATATATTGAAAGGTAAAAATTGGTACATTTTTGTGCTTTGCAAAACAACGTTTTTCAAATGCTTCCTCGAAATAGTGTTTCCCAAAGTAAAACTCCGGTAATTTATAGGTTATAGATAAAAATCCAAGTTATTCTTCACTAACCCATCGGCGAGAATCAGTTTTTGCTGATAATGATTTTCTTTTCTCCTTTCGGTGGACATAGAGTGGTTGTCCTTCAAACTCTCTATGAGGTCGTTAGATATTTCTAAAATTTCTATCGGTCTTACGCCGATGAAGAAATTTTACAAACTTGCTTACAAATTTTTATTTCCCTGATGAAATAAAATCTATCCTTCATAGCTCATTTCGCGAAGGAATCACCAGGAACGTACTCCTGATAACAACACCAGGTTCTGCCATCCCGCTTCCATCTACGTCGTCAGCGCCCAACTGTGAAGTCGTTACCTGGTTTAAAACAATCGGAAACAAAATTTTGAACAAGCAATTGTGATTTTCGTAGTTTGCAGGAGGGTTTCCTATTGTCTCAGGAGAATTGTCGGCGTTTATTTACTGTAGACTTTTTTCGATAACGTTTGCGGAAAAAGTAAGAATGTAAATGACAATGAGATAAATTGTAGGCAACGTATTCATCGAAGGTCAGACTCAAGTAACGGGCTTTAATACACATGGGTAATTTAATGGATAAGGCCTTTTTTCTGTATCTTTTGTGTTCAGATTAGGTGAGCAGCAATGAATCATTCTTCATCAAGTAACAGGACAAAGTGTACATTACTTAAGGTAGACCATCTCTGCAGGCGTCGTCAGTCGAAGGATTACGATTTGTCAGAGTTAGGCTCTTTACATTCAATATCTGAAATCGTACGTCGGCAGTTTTCCAATGCGTATGTTTGTTCAATGACATTTCAATGCTCTTGCCTAGATTCACATAAAATCCCATTACGTGTTTTCCTACGAACATTTCCTAAATTTAAGTTTAAAACGTGGATGTATTAATTGATAATCGCAAAATGTGTGTCATGTAAATACCTTAATATACATATTTGTTGTTGCAGAAACCTAAACCCAAGATTGCTGTTTGTTGTGCGGATAAAAGATAGATTTCCTGTTCTTTAGTGAAAACGTAAGTACTTCTTTTCCTTATTGTGGGTGTACCTAGGTTCTCTAAATTAATTTTTAGCCAATTTGTTTCAGTAAGGGAAAAGGTATTTGAGAGTGAAAAAGTGGAAATGGCTGGGGTTTTTTTAAATACCAAATTATACTATTCAGGAGAATGTGATTTACCTCTAACTATTCTTTAGTAGAACATTAATGCCGTTTTGCCTCATGTACGATATTTATTAAAATTATAGAATATGCACAGGGTATGACTTCAGTAACTAGGTCAAAATGCCGGAGTACAAAATTATACCATCTCCGATACTTCTCTACCTTTTGAGACTTCTAAATTTCTTCGTACATGCGTTTGCCACTAATGTATATTGTAGTTCAATGTTAGAAAGAAAATTGGGATGTTGTTTCATATCTCACAGACTCTGTCTAAATATATTTATACATGTATATTATCATCATAAACAGCCTTGATCAATTCCTGCTGAATGAAGGTCTTTAAATTTCTCACACAAGTCTACGTTTAGACCCAGTTTCTTCCACGTAGCTTCACAATGATTTCGAGTTTCATCCATAGAATACTCCATCTTGTCGTCTTCTTGAACTTTTCTGTCCTTGATGTCCAGTCTAATGCTTCAATTTGTATTGAGGTGATATTTTCTCTTGGAATGTATCTCCATCTCACTGATATTACAGGTATTTTACTTTCAGGATAATGTGAACTGTTGTTGTCATTTTCATAATTCAGTTCCTGATTTTCTTCAGCTACAGGAATGTGGCACCTCTGCATACATTTTGAAAGTCGTCGACATCTATTGCTTGTAATTTTTAATCAAGGGACCTGTGCCTTTTTCGATCACAAAGTACTTGATAGATTTAAAAACTGAATCCTTGTTCTTTAAGACATAAAAATAAATTGTGCTATTACTTTTAATTCTTCCCAACGCTTATTCACTTCTTCTCATTACATGCGCTTATTGAATTTATAAGGGTAATAAAAAAGATCACAGAAAAGCTGCTATAAGTTTAATGTAAAACATATTATATTTATGTTTTAATACATATATACCCACGTCGAAATTCATAAACCCCACAGACTTGTGGACTGAAAACCATGTTCAAGTCCCAGACTTGTATGTTTTTAAAAGCAGAATTTATCATCGATAATAAGATAACAATCAAGAAACTATAGGAAAAAACATATTTATGGGGTTGTCAGGGCCCTTGAATTTCTGCCTCTGTCTGCGATCCTGGTATCTGCGAGGGTCTGCACAAGGTAACATATTGATTGGAATTTAGCGGTGGCTTTTTAAGGGTTTCAGTAAAAGAGAACTCGCGCTTTTCAACTTTCAACTTCTCCTATCTGTATAATTCATTTTGAATTTCTAGTACGAAAAAAATGTCGACCTTCTTAAAATAATGACTATAAAAAGACCAATTGCTGTCCATTAGTGAAACAACAGAAATTCGGAAAAGAAAATCCAACGAAAAACCAAAATAAATCTTGCTTGCAGAGAATGATAATTTGAGTGGATTTCAATGGACAAATCTTAGTCAAAACTTGTCCCAATTTTTTGACAATTTTTAATTCTTACCAAGGGAATGATTTCAAACAGACCCAAAAGACCTACCCAATCCGATTCTCTAGATTCCTTCATTGAAGTTAAACAAAACATATTTTTTTCTTAAATAACGAACAGGTATTTTTACGAAGCAAGTTTAATAGTCTATTGCACTGTGGATTGATAATTCTCGATATGTAATTATTATTGCGCACCCCTGTATGCATGTCCACTTCCTCAAATTGAATTCCTCTGATCTTTCATAATTTCGCCAGTTTGTTATCGATATTACATCTCAAAGAGGTGAGCAGGTTGTTTTTCCTAAAAATGAAATAAATGTAGCTGAACGACCGGCAGTTTTGTTAATTCTGTGACACGGAAACCGAAAAATATATTGAAAGGTAAAAATTGGTACATTTTTGTGCTTTGCAAAACAACGTTTTTCAAATGCTTCCTCGAAATAGTGTTTCCCAAAGTAAAACTCCGGTAATTTATAGGTTATAGATAAAAATCCAAGTTATTCTTCACTAACCCATCGGCGAGAATCAGTTTTTGCTGATAATGATTTTCTTTTCTCCTTTCGGTGGACATAGAGTGGTTGTCCTTCAAACTCTCTATGAGGTCGTTAGATATTTCTAAAATTTCTATCGGTCTTACGCCGATGAAGAAATTTTACAAACTTGCTTACAAATTTTTATTTCCCTGATGAAATAAAATCTATCCTTCATAGCTCATTTCGCGAAGGAATCACCAGGAACGTACTCCTGATAACAACACCAGGTTCTGCCATCCCGCTTCCATCTACGTCGTCAGCGCCCAACTGTGAAGTCGTTACCTGGTTTAAAACAATCGGAAACAAAATTTTGAACAAGCAATTGTGATTTTCGTAGTTTGCAGGAGGGTTTCCTATTGTCTCAGGAGAATTGTCGGCGTTTATTTACTGTAGACTTTTTTCGATAACGTTTGCGGAAAAAGTAAGAATGTAAATGACAATGAGATAAATTGTAGGCAACGTATTCATCGAAGGTCAGACTCAAGTAACGGGCTTTAATACACATGGGTAATTTAATGGATAAGGCCTTTTTTCTGTATCTTTTGTGTTCAGATTAGGTGAGCAGCAATGAATCATTCTTCATCAAGTAACAGGACAAAGTGTACATTACTTAAGGTAGACCATCTCTGCAGGCGTCGTCAGTCGAAGGATTACGATTTGTCAGAGTTAGGCTCTTTACATTCAATATCTGAAATCGTACGTCGGCAGTTTTCCAATGCGTATGTTTGTTCAATGACATTTCAATGCTCTTGCCTAGATTCACATAAAATCCCATTACGTGTTTTCCTACGAACATTTCCTAAATTTAAGTTTAAAACGTGGATGTATTAATTGATAATCGCAAAATGTGTGTCATGTAAATACCTTAATATACATATTTGTTGTTGCAGAAACCTAAACCCAAGATTGCTGTTTGTTGTGCGGATAAAAGATAGATTTCCTGTTCTTTAGTGAAAACGTAAGTACTTCTTTTCCTTATTGTGGGTGTACCTAGGTTCTCTAAATTAATTTTTAGCCAATTTGTTTCAGTAAGGGAAAAGGTATTTGAGAGTGAAAAAGTGGAAATGGCTGGGTTTTTTTTAAATACCAAATTATACTATTCAGGAGAATGTGATTTACCTCTAACTATTCTTTAGTAGAACATTAATGCCGTTTTGCCTCATGTACGATATTTATTAAAATTATAGAATATGCACAGGGTATGACTTCAGTAACTAGGTCAAAATGCCGGAGTACAAAATTATACCATCTCCGATACTTCTCTACCTTTTGAGACTTCTAAATTTCTTCGTACATGCGTTTGCCACTAATGTATATTGTAGTTCAATGTTAGAAAGAAAATTGGGATGTTGTTTCATATCTCACAGACTCTGTCTAAATATATTTATACATGTATATTATCATCATAAACAGCCTTGATCAATTCCTGCTGAATGAAGGTCTTTAAATTTCTCACACAAGTCTACGTTTAGACCCAGTTTCTTCCACGTAGCTTCACAATGATTTCGAGTTTCATCCATAGAATACTCCATCTTGTCGTCTTCTTGAACTTTTCTGTCCTTGATGTCCAGTCTAATGCTTCAATTTGTATTGAGGTGATATTTTCTCTTGGAATGTATCTCCATCTCACTGATATTACAGGTATTTTACTTTCAGGATAATGTGAACTGTTGTTGTCATTTTCATAATTCAGTTCCTGATTTTCTTCAGCTACAGGAATGTGGCACCTCTGCATACATTTTGAAAGTCGTCGACATCTATTGCTTGTAATTTTTAATCAAGGGACCTGTGCCTTTTTCGATCACAAAGTACTTGATAGATTTAAAAACTGAATCCTTGTTCTTTAAGACATAAAAATAAATTGTGCTATTACTTTTAATTCTTCCCAACGCTTATTCACTTCTTCTCATTACATGCGCTTATTGAATTTATAAGGGTAATAAAAAAGATCACAGAAAAGCTGCTATAAGTTTAATGTAAAACATATTATATTTATGTTTTAATACATATATACCCACGTCGAAATTCATAAACCCCACAGACTTGTGGACTGAAAACCATGTTCAAGTCCCAGACTTGTATGTTTTTAAAAGCAGAATTTATCATCGATAATAAGATAACAATCAAGAAACTATAGGAAAAAACATATTTATGGGGTTGTCAGGGCCCTTGAATTTCTGCCTCTGTCTGCGATCCTGGTATCTGCGAGGGTCTGCACAAGGTAACATATTGATTGGAATTTAGCGGTGGCTTTTTAAGGGTTTCAGTAAAAGAGAACTCGCGCTTTTCAACTTTCAACTTCTCCTATCTGTATAATTCATTTTGAATTTCTAGTACGAAAAAAATGTCGACCTTCTTAAAATAATGACTATAAAAAGACCAATTGCTGTCCATTAGTGAAACAACAGAAATTCGGAAAAGAAAATCCAACGAAAAACCAAAATAAATCTTGCTTGCAGAGAATGATAATTTGAGTGGATTTCAATGGACAAATCTTAGTCAAAACTTGTCCCAATTTTTTGACAATTTTTAATTCTTACCAAGGGAATGATTTCAAACAGACCCAAAAGACCTACCCAATCCGATTCTCTAGATTCCTTCATTGAAGTTAAACAAAACATATTTTTTTCTTAAATAACGAACAGGTATTTTTACGAAGCAAGTTTAATAGTCTATTGCACTGTGGATTGATAATTCTCGATATGTAATTATTATTGCGCACCCCTGTATGCATGTCCACTTCCTCAAATTGAATTCCTCTGATCTTTCATAATTTCGCCAGTTTGTTATCGATATTACATCTCAAAGAGGTGAGCAGGTTTTTTTTCCTAAAAATGAAATAAATGTAGCTGAACGACCGGCAGTTTTGTTAATTCTGTGACACGGAAACCGAAAAATATATTGAAAGGTAAAAATTGGTACATTTTTGTGCTTTGCAAAACAACGTTTTTCAAATGCTTCCTCGAAATAGTGTTTCCCAAAGTAAAACTCCGGTAATTTATAGGTTATAGATAAAAATCCAAGTTATTCTTCACTAACCCATCGGCGAGAATCAGTTTTTGCTGATAATGATTTTCTTTTCTCCTTTCGGTGGACATAGAGTGGTTGTCCTTCAAACTCTCTATGAGGTCGTTAGATATTTCTAAAATTTCTATCGGTCTTACGCCGATGAAGAAATTTTACAAACTTGCTTACAAATTTTTATTTCCCTGATGAAATAAAATCTATCCTTCATAGCTCATTTCGCGAAGGAATCACCAGGAACGTACTCCTGATAACAACACCAGGTTCTGCCATCCCGCTTCCATCTACGTCGTCAGCGCCCAACTGTGAAGTCGTTACCTGGTTTAAAACAATCGGAAACAAAATTTTGAACAAGCAATTGTGATTTTCGTAGTTTGCAGGAGGGTTTCCTATTGTCTCAGGAGAATTGTCGGCGTTTATTTACTGTAGACTTTTTTCGATAACGTTTGCGGAAAAAGTAAGAATGTAAATGACAATGAGATAAATTGTAGGCAACGTATTAATCGAAGGTCAGACTCAAGTAACGGGCTTTAATACACATGGGTAATTTAATGGATAAGGCCTTTTTTCTGTATCTTTTGTGTTCAGATTAGGTGAGCAGCAATGAATCATTCTTCATCAAGTAACAGGACAAAGTGTACATTACTTAAGGTAGACCATCTCTGCAGGCGTCGTCAGTCGAAGGATTACGATTTGTCAGAGTTAGGCTCTTTACATTCAATATCTGAAATCGTACGTCGGCAGTTTTCCAATGCGTATGTTTGTTCAATGACATTTCAATGCTCTTGCCTAGATTCACATAAAATCCCATTACGTGTTTTCCTACGAACATTTCCTAAATTTAAGTTTAAAACGTGGATGTATTAATTGATAATCGCAAAATGTGTGTCATGTAAATAGCTTAATATACATATTTGTTGTTGCAGAAACCTAAACCCAAGATTGCTGTTTGTTGTGCGGATAAAAGATAGATTTCCTGTTCTTTAGTGAAAACGTAAGTACTTCTTTTCCTTATTGTGGGTGTACCTAGGTTCTCTAAATTAATTTTTAGCCAATTTGTTTCAGTAAGGGAAAAGGTATTTGAGAGTGAAAAAGTGGAAATGGCTGGGCTTTTTTAAATACCAAATTATACTATTCAGGAGAATGTGATTTACCTCTAACTATTCTTTAGTAGAACATTAATGCCGTTTTGCCTCATGTACGATATTTATTAAAATTATAGAATATGCACAGGGTATGACTTCAGTAACTAGGTCAAAATGCCGGAGTACAAAATTATACCATCTCCGATACTTCTCTACCTTTTGAGACTTCTAAATTTCTTCGTACATGCGTTTGCCACTAATGTATATTGTAGTTCAATGTTAGAAAGAAAATTGGGATGTTGTTTCATATCTCACAGACTCTGTCTAAATATATTTATACATGTATATTATCATCATAAACAGCCTTGATCAATTCCTGCTGAATGAAGGTCTTTAAATTTCTCACACAAGTCTACGTTTAGACCCAGTTTCTTCCACGTAGCTTCACAATGATTTCGAGTTTCATCCATAGAATACTCCATCTTGTCGTCTTCTTGAACTTTTCTGTCCTTGATGTCCAGTCTAATGCTTCAATTTGTATTGAGGTGATATTTTCTCTTGGAATGTATCTCCATCTCACTGATATTACAGGTATTTTACTTTCAGGATAATGTGAACTGTTGTTGTCATTTTCATAATTCAGTTCCTGATTTTCTTCAGCTACAGGAATGTGGCACCTCTGCATACATTTTGAAAGTCGTCGACATCTATTGCTTGTAATTTTTAATCAAGGGACCTGTGCCTTTTTCGATCACAAAGTACTTGATAGATTTAAAAACTGAATCCTTGTTCTTTAAGACATAAAAATAAATTGTGCTATTACTTTTAATTCTTCCCAACGCTTATTCACTTCTTCTCATTACATGCGCTTATTGAATTTATAAGGGTAATAAAAAAGATCACAGAAAAGCTGCTATAAGTTTAATGTAAAACATATTATATTTATGTTTTAATACATATATACCCACGTCGAAATTCATAAACCCCACAGACTTGTGGACTGAAAACCATGTTCAAGTCCCAGACTTGTATGTTTTTAAAAGCAGAATTTATCATCGATAATAAGATAACAATCAAGAAACTATAGGAAAAAACATATTTATGGGGTTGTCAGGGCCCTTGAATTTCTGCCTCTGTCTGCGATCCTGGTATCTGCGAGGGTCTGCACAAGGTAACATATTGATTGGAATTTAGCGGTGGCTTTTTAAGGGTTTCAGTAAAAGAGAACTCGCGCTTTTCAACTTTCAACTTCTCCTATCTGTATAATTCATTTTGAATTTCTAGTACGAAAAAAATGTCGACCTTCTTAAAATAATGACTATAAAAAGACCAATTGCTGTCCATTAGTGAAACAACAGAAATTCGGAAAAGAAGATCCAACGAAAAACCAAAATAAATCTTGCTTGCAGAGAATGATAATTTGAGTGGATTTCAATGGACAAATCTTAGTCAAAACTTGTCCCAATTTTTTGACAATTTTTAATTCTTACCAAGGGAATGATTTCAAACAGACCCAAAAGACCTACCCAATCCGATTCTCTAGATTCCTTCATTGAAGTTAAACAAAACATATTTTTTTCTTAAATAACGAACAGGTATTTTTACGAAGCAAGTTTAATAGTCTATTGCACTGTGGATTGATAATTCTCGATATGTAATTATTATTGCGCACCCCTGTATGCATGTCCACTTCCTCAAATTGAATTCCTCTGATCTTTCATAATTTCGCCAGTTTGTTATCGATATTACATCTCAAAGAGGTGAGCAGGTTGTTTTTCCTAAAAATGAAATAAATGTAGCTGAACGACCGGCAGTTTTGTTAATTCTGTGACACGGAAACCGAAAAATATATTGAAAGGTAAAAATTGGTACATTTTTGTGCTTTGCAAAACAACGTTTTTCAAATGCTTCCTCGAAATAGTGTTTCCCAAAGTAAAACTCCGGTAATTTATAGGTTATAGATAAAAATCCAAGTTATTCTTCACTAACCCATCGGCGAGAATCAGTTTTTGCTGATAATGATTTTCTTTTCTCCTTTCGGTGGACATAGAGTGGTTGTCCTTCAAACTCTCTATGAGGTCGTTAGATATTTCTAAAATTTCTATCGGTCTTACGCCGATGAAGAAATTTTACAAACTTGCTTACAAATTTTTATTTCCCTGATGAAATAAAATCTATCCTTCATAGCTCATTTCGCGAAGGAATCACCAGGAACGTACTCCTGATAACAACACCAGGTTCTGCCATCCCGCTTCCATCTACGTCGTCAGCGCCCAACTGTGAAGTCGTTACCTGGTTTAAAACAATCGGAAACAAAATTTTGAACAAGCAATTGTGATTTTCGTAGTTTGCAGGAGGGTTTCCTATTGTCTCAGGAGAATTGTCGGCGTTTATTTACTGTAGACTTTTTTCGATAACGTTTGCGGAAAAAGTAAGAATGTAAATGACAATGAGATAAATTGTAGGCAACGTATTCATCGAAGGTCAGACTCAAGTAACGGGCTTTAATACACATGGGTAATTTAATGGATAAGGCCTTTTTTCTGTATCTTTTGTGTTCAGATTAGGTGAGCAGCAATGAATCATTCTTCATCAAGTAACAGGACAAAGTGTACATTACTTAAGGTAGACCATCTCTGCAGGCGTCGTCAGTCGAAGGATTACGATTTGTCAGAGTTAGGCTCTTTACATTCAATATCTGAAATCGTACGTCGGCAGTTTTCCAATGCGTATGTTTGTTCAATGACATTTCAATGCTCTTGCCTAGATTCACATAAAATCCCATTACGTGTTTTCCTACGAACATTTCCTAAATTTAAGTTTAAAACGTGGATGTATTAATTGATAATCGCAAAATGTGTGTCATGTAAATAGCTTAATATACATATTTGTTGTTGCAGAAACCTAAACCCAAGATTGCTGTTTGTTGTGCGGATAAAAGATAGATTTCCTGTTCTTTAGTGAAAACGTAAGTACTTCTTTTCCTTATTGTGGGTGTACCTAGGTTCTCTAAATTAATTTTTAGCCAATTTGTTTCAGTAAGGGAAAAGGTATTTGAGAGTGAAAAAGTGGAAATGGCTGGGTTTTTTTAAATACCAAATTATACTATTCAGGAGAATGTGATTTACCTCTAACTATTCTTTAGTAGAACATTAATGCCGTTTTGCCTCATGTACGATATTTATTAAAATTATAGAATATGCACAGGGTATGACTTCAGTAACTAGGTCAAAATGCCGGAGTACAAAATTATACCATCTCCGATACTTCTCTACCTTTTGAGACTTCTAAATTTCTTCGTACATGCGTTTGCCACTAATGTATATTGTAGTTCAATGTTAGAAAGAAAATTGGGATGTTGTTTCATATCTCACAGACTCTGTCTAAATATATTTATACATGTATATTATCATCATAAACAGCCTTGATCAATTCCTGCTGAATGAAGGTCTTTAAATTTCTCACACAAGTCTACGTTTAGACCCAGTTTCTTCCACGTAGCTTCACAATGATTTCGAGTTTCATCCATAGAATACTCCATCTTGTCGTCTTCTTGAACTTTTCTGTCCTTGATGTCCAGTCTAATGCTTCAATTTGTATTGAGGTGATATTTTCTCTTGGAATGTATCTCCATCTCACTGATATTACAGGTATTTTACTTTCAGGATAATGTGAACTGTTGTTGTCATTTTCATAATTCAGTTCCTGATTTTCTTCAGCTACAGGAATGTGGCACCTCTGCATACATTTTGAAAGTCGTCGACATCTATTGCTTGTAATTTTTAATCAAGGGACCTGTGCCTTTTTCGATCACAAAGTACTTGATAGATTTAAAAACTGAATCCTTGTTCTTTAAGACATAAAAATAAATTGTGCTATTACTTTTAATTCTTCCCAACGCTTATTCACTTCTTCTCATTACATGCGCTTATTGAATTTATAAGGGTAATAAAAAAGATCACAGAAAAGCTGCTATAAGTTTAATGTAAAACATATTATATTTATGTTTTAATACATATATACCCACGTCGAAATTCATAAACCCCACAGACTTGTGGACTGAAAACCATGTTCAAGTCCCAGACTTGTATGTTTTTAAAAGCAGAATTTATCATCGATAATAAGATAACAATCAAGAAACTATAGGAAAAAACATATTTATGGGGTTGTCAGGGCCCTTGAATTTCTGCCTCTGTCTGCGATCCTGGTATCTGCGAGGGTCTGCACAAGGTAACATATTGATTGGAATTTAGCGGTGGCTTTTTAAGGGTTTCAGTAAAAGAGAACTCGCGCTTTTCAACTTTCAACTTCTCCTATCTGTATAATTCATTTTGAATTTCTAGTACGAAAAAAATGTCGACCTTCTTAAAATAATGACTATAAAAAGACCAATTGCTGTCCATTAGTGAAACAACAGAAATTCGGAAAAGAAGATCCAACGAAAAACCAAAATAAATCTTGCTTGCAGAGAATGATAATTTGAGTGGATTTCAATGGACAAATCTTAGTCAAAACTTGTCCCAATTTTTTGACAATTTTTAATTCTTACCAAGGAAACGATTTCAAACAGACCCAAAAGACCTACCCAATCCGATTCTCTAGATTCCTTCATTGAAGTTAAACAAAACATATTTTTTTCTTAAATAACGAACAGGTATTTTTACGAAGCAAGTTTAATAGTCTATTGCACTGTGGATTGATAATTCTCGATATGTAATTATTATTGCGCACCCCTGTATGCATGTCCACTTCCTCAAATTGAATTCCTCTGATCTTTCATAATTTCGCCAGTTTGTTATCGATATTACATCTCAAAGAGGTGAGCAGGTTGTTTTTCCTAAAAATGAAATAAATGTAGCTGAACGACCGGCAGTTTTGTTAATTCTGTGACACGGAAACCGAAAAATATATTGAAAGGTAAAAATTGGTACATTTTTGTGCTTTGCAAAACAACGTTTTTCAAATGCTTCCTCGAAATAGTGTTTCCCAAAGTAAAACTCCGGTAATTTATAGGTTATAGATAAAAATCCAAGTTATTCTTCACTAACCCATCGGCGAGAATCAGTTTTTGCTGATAATGATTTTCTTTTCTCCTTTCGGTGGACATAGAGTGGTTGTCCTTCAAACTCTCTATGAGGTCGTTAGATATTTCTAAAATTTCTATCGGTCTTACGCCGATGAAGAAATTTTACAAACTTGCTTACAAATTTTTATTTCCCTGATGAAATAAAATCTATCCTTCATAGCTCATTTCGCGAAGGAATCACCAGGAACGTACTCCTGATAACAACACCAGGTTCTGCCATCCCGCTTCCATCTACGTCGTCAGCGCCCAACTGTGAAGTCGTTACCTGGTTTAAAACAATCGGAAACAAAATTTTGAACAAGCAATTGTGATTTTCGTAGTTTGCAGGAGGGTTTCCTATTGTCTCAGGAGAATTGTCGGCGTTTATTTACTGTAGACTTTTTTCGATAACGTTTGCGGAAAAAGTAAGAATGTAAATGACAATGAGATAAATTGTAGGCAACGTATTAATCGAAGGTCAGACTCAAGTAACGGGCTTTAATACACATGGGTAATTTAATGGATAAGGCCTTTTTTCTGTATCTTTTGTGTTCAGATTAGGTGAGCAGCAATGAATCATTCTTCATCAAGTAACAGGACAAAGTGTACATTACTTAAGGTAGACCATCTCTGCAGGCGTCGTCAGTCGAAGGATTACGATTTGTCAGAGTTAGGCTCTTTACATTCAATATCTGAAATCGTACGTCGGCAGTTTTCCAATGCGTATGTTTGTTCAATGACATTTCAATGCTCTTGCCTAGATTCACATAAAATCCCATTACGTGTTTTCCTACGAACATTTCCTAAATTTAAGTTTAAAACGTGGATGTATTAATTGATAATCGCAAAATGTGTGTCATGTAAATAGCTTAATATACATATTTGTTGTTGCAGAAACCTAAACCCAAGATTGCTGTTTGTTGTGCGGATAAAAGATAGATTTCCTGTTCTTTAGTGAAAACGTAAGTACTTCTTTTCCTTATTGTGGGTGTACCTAGGTTCTCTAAATTAATTTTTAGCCAATTTGTTTCAGTAAGGGAAAAGGTATTTGAGAGTGAAAAAGTGGAAATGGCTGGGTTTTTTAAATACCAAATTATACTATTCAGGAGAATGTGATTTACCTCTAACTATTCTTTAGTAGAACATTAATGCCGTTTTGCCTCATGTACGATATTTATTAAAATTATAGAATATGCACAGGGTATGACTTCAGTAACTAGGTCAAAATGCCGGAGTACAAAATTATACCATCTCCGATACTTCTCTACCTTTTGAGACTTCTAAATTTCTTCGTACATGCGTTTGCCACTAATGTATATTGTAGTTCAATGTTAGAAAGAAAATTGGGATGTTGTTTCATATCTCACAGACTCTGTCTAAATATATTTATACATGTATATTATCATCATAAACAGCCTTGATCAATTCCTGCTGAATGAAGGTCTTTAAATTTCTCACACAAGTCTACGTTTAGACCCAGTTTCTTCCACGTAGCTTCACAATGATTTCGAGTTTCATCCATAGAATACTCCATCTTGTCGTCTTCTTGAACTTTTCTGTCCTTGATGTCCAGTCTAATGCTTCAATTTGTATTGAGGTGATATTTTCTCTTGGAATGTATCTCCATCTCACTGATATTACAGGTATTTTACTTTCAGGATAATGTGAACTGTTGTTGTCATTTTCATAATTCAGTTCCTGATTTTCTTCAGCTACAGGAATGTGGCACCTCTGCATACATTTTGAAAATCGTCGGCAGCTATTGCTTGTAATTTTTAATCAAGGGACCTGTGCCTTTTTCGATCACAAAGTACTTGATAGATTTAAAAACTGAATCCTTGTTCTTTAAGACATAAAAATAAATTGTGCTATTACTTTTAATTCTTCCCAACGCTTATTCACTTCTTCTCATTACATGCGCTTATTGAATTTATAAGGGTAATAAAAAAGATCACAGAAAAGCTGCTATAAGTTTAATGTAAAACATATTATATTTATGTTTTAATACATATATACCCACGTCGAAATTCATAAACCCCACAGACTTGTGGACTGAAAACCATGTTCAAGTCCCAGACTTGTATGTTTTTAAAAGCAGAATTTATCATCGATAATAAGATAACAATCAAGAAACTATAGGAAAAAACATATTTATGGGGTTGTCAGGGCCCTTGAATTTCTGCCTCTGTCTGCGATCCTGGTATCTGCGAGGGTCTGCACAAGGTAACATATTGATTGGAATTTAGCGGTGGCTTTTTAAGGGTTTCAGTAAAAGAGAACTCGCGCTTTTCAACTTTCAACTTCTCCTATCTGTATAATTCATTTTGAATTTCTAGTACGAAAAAAATGTCGACCTTCTTAAAATAATGACTATAAAAAGACCAATTGCTGTCCATTAGTGAAACAACAGAAATTCGGAAAAGAAGATCCAACGAAAAACCAAAATAAATCTTGCTTGCAGAGAATGATAATTTGAGTGGATTTCAATGGACAAATCTTAGTCAAAACTTGTCCCAATTTTTTGACAATTTTTAATTCTTACCAAGGAAACGATTTCAAACAGACCCAAAAGACCTACCCAATCCGATTCTCTAGATTCCTTCATTGAAGTTAAACAAAACATATTTTTTTCTTAAATAACGAACAGGTATTTTTACGAAGCAAGTTTAATAGTCTATTGCACTGTGGATTGATAATTCTCGATATGTAATTATTATTGCGCACCCCTGTATGCATGTCCACTTCCTCAAATTGAATTCCTCTGATCTTTCATAATTTCGCCAGTTTGTTATCGATATTACATCTCAAAGAGGTGAGCAGGTTGTTTTTCCTAAAAATGAAATAAATGTAGCTGAACGACCGGCAGTTTTGTTAATTCTGTGACACGGAAACCGAAAAATATATTGAAAGGTAAAAATTGGTACATTTTTGTGCTTTGCAAAACAACGTTTTTCAAATGCTTCCTCGAAATAGTGTTTCCCAAAGTAAAACTCCGGTAATTTATAGGTTATAGATAAAAATCCAAGTTATTCTTCACTAACCCATCGGCGAGAATCAGTTTTTGCTGATAATGATTTTCTTTTCTCCTTTCGGTGGACATAGAGTGGTTGTCCTTCAAACTCTCTATGAGGTCGTTAGATATTTCTAAAATTTCTATCGGTCTTACGCCGATGAAGAAATTTTACAAACTTGCTTACAAATTTTTATTTCCCTGATGAAATAAAATCTATCCTTCATAGCTCATTTCGCGAAGGAATCACCAGGAACGTACTCCTGATAACAACACCAGGTTCTGCCATCCCGCTTCCATCTACGTCGTCAGCGCCCAACTGTGAAGTCGTTACCTGGTTTAAAACAATCGGAAACAAAATTTTGAACAAGCAATTGTGATTTTCGTAGTTTGCAGGAGGGTTTCCTATTGTCTCAGGAGAATTGTCGGCGTTTATTTACTGTAGACTTTTTTCGATAACGTTTGCGGAAAAAGTAAGAATGTAAATGACAATGAGATAAATTGTAGGCAACGTATTCATCGAAGGTCAGACTCAAGTAACGGGCTTTAATACACATGGGTAATTTAATGGATAAGGCCTTTTTTCTGTATCTTTTGTGTTCAGATTAGGTGAGCAGCAATGAATCATTCTTCATCAAGTAACAGGACAAAGTGTACATTACTTAAGGTAGACCATCTCTGCAGGCGTCGTCAGTCGAAGGATTACAATTTGTCAGAGTTAGGCTCTTTACATTCAATATCTGAAATCGTACGTCGGCAGTTTTCCAATGCGTATGTTTGTTCAATGACATTTCAATGCTCTTGCCTAGATTCACATAAAATCCCATTACGTGTTTTCCTACGAACATTTCCTAAATTTAAGTTTAAAACGTGGATGTATTAATTGATAATCGCAAAATGTGTGTCATGTAAATAGCTTAATATACATATTTGTTGTTGCAGAAACCTAAACCCAAGATTGCTGTTTGTTGTGCGGATAAAAGATAGATTTCCTGTTCTTTAGTGAAAACGTAAGTACTTCTTTTCCTTATTGTGGGTGTACCTAGGTTCTCTAAATTAATTTTTAGCCAATTTGTTTCAGTAAGGGAAAAGGTATTTGAGAGTGAAAAAGTGGAAATGGCTGGGTTTTTTTAAATACCAAATTATACTATTCAGGAGAATGTGATTTACCTCTAACTATTCTTTAGTAGAACATTAATGCCGTTTTGCCTCATGTACGATATTTATTAAAATTATAGAATATGCACAGGGTATGACTTCAGTAACTAGGTCAAAATGCCGGAGTACAAAATTATACCATCTCCGATACTTCTCTACCTTTTGAGACTTCTAAATTTCTTCGTACATGCGTTTGCCACTAATGTATATTGTAGTTCAATGTTAGAAAGAAAATTGGGATGTTGTTTCATATCTCACAGACTCTGTCTAAATATATTTATACATGTATATTATCATCATAAACAGCCTTGATCAATTCCTGCTGAATGAAGGTCTTTAAATTTCTCACACAAGTCTACGTTTAGACCCAGTTTCTTCCACGTAGCTTCACAATGATTTCGAGTTTCATCCATAGAATACTCCATCTTGTCGTCTTCTTGAACTTTTCTGTCCTTGATGTCCAGTCTAATGCTTCAATTTGTATTGAGGTGATATTTTCTCTTGGAATGTATCTCCATCTCACTGATATTACAGGTATTTTACTTTCAGGATAATGTGAACTGTTGTTGTCATTTTCATAATTCAGTTCCTGATTTTCTTCAGCTACAGGAATGTGGCACCTCTGCATACATTTTGAAAGTCGTCGACAGCTATTGCTTGTAATTTTTAATCAAGGGACCTGTGCCTTTTTCGATCACAAAGTACTTGATAGATTTAAAAAGTGAATCCTTGTTCTTTAAGACATAAAAATAAATTGTGCTATTACTTTTAATTCTTCCCAACGCTTATTCACTTCTTCTCATTACATGCGCTTATTGAATTTATAAGGGTAATAAAAAAGATCACAGAAAAGCTGCTATAAGTTTAATGTAAAACATATTATATTTATGTTTTAATACATATATACCCACGTCGAAATTCATAAACCCCACAGACTTGTGGACTGAAAACCATGTTCAAGTCCCAGACTTGTATGTTTTTAAAAGCAGAATTTATCATCGATAATAAGATAACAATCAAGAAACTATAGGAAAAAACATATTTATGGGGTTGTCAGGGCCCTTGAATTTCTGCCTCTGTCTGCGATCCTGGTATCTGCGAGGGTCTGCACAAGGTAACATATTGATTGGAATTTAGCGGTGGCTTTTTAA
The DNA here is from genome assembly GCA_039090855.1 of Macrothele yani. Classification (NCBI taxonomy): domain Eukaryota; kingdom Metazoa; phylum Arthropoda; class Arachnida; order Araneae; family Macrothelidae; genus Macrothele; species Macrothele yani. The sequence continues at coordinate 95,535,898 of CM077005.1, read as the reverse complement.
GGGTTTCAGTAAAAGAGAACTCGCGCTTTTCAACTTTCAACTTCTCCTATCTGTATAATTCATTTTGAATTTCTAGTACGAAAAAAATGTCGACCTTCTTAAAATAATGACTATAAAAAGACCAATTGCTGTCCATTAGTGAAACAACAGAAATTCGGAAAAGAAGATCCAACGAAAAACCAAAATAAATCTTGCTTGCAGAGAATGATAATTTGAGTGGATTTCAATGGACAAATCTTAGTCAAAACTTGTCCCAATTTTTTGACAATTTTTAATTCTTACCAAGGAAACGATTTCAAACAGACCCAAAAGACCTACCCAATCCGATTCTCTAGATTCCTTCATTGAAGTTAAACAAAACATATTTTTTTCTTAAATAACGAACAGGTATTTTTACGAAGCAAGTTTAATAGTCTATTGCACTGTGGATTGATAATTCTCGATATGTAATTATTATTGCGCACCCCTGTATGCATGTCCACTTCCTCAAATTGAATTCCTCTGATCTTTCATAATTTCGCCAGTTTGTTATCGATATTACATCTCAAAGAGGTGAGCAGGTTGTTTTTCCTAAAAATGAAATAAATGTAGCTGAACGACCGGCAGTTTTGTTAATTCTGTGACACGGAAACCGAAAAATATATTGAAAGGTAAAAATTGGTACATTTTTGTGCTTTGCAAAACAACGTTTTTCAAATGCTTCCTCGAAATAGTGTTTCCCAAAGTAAAACTCCGGTAATTTATAGGTTATAGATAAAAATCCAAGTTATTCTTCACTAACCCATCGGCGAGAATCAGTTTTTGCTGATAATGATTTTCTTTTCTCCTTTCGGTGGACATAGAGTGGTTGTCCTTCAAACTCTCTATGAGGTCGTTAGATATTTCTAAAATTTCTATCGGTCTTACGCCGATGAAGAAATTTTACAAACTTGCTTACAAATTTTTATTTCCCTGATGAAATAAAATCTATCCTTCATAGCTCATTTCGCGAAGGAATCACCAGGAACGTACTCCTGATAACAACACCAGGTTCTGCCATCCCGCTTCCATCTACGTCGTCAGCGCCCAACTGTGAAGTCGTTACCTGGTTTAAAACAATCGGAAACAAAATTTTGAACAAGCAATTGTGATTTTCGTAGTTTGCAGGAGGGTTTCCTATTGTCTCAGGAGAATTGTCGGCGTTTATTTACTGTAGACTTTTTTCGATAACGTTTGCGGAAAAAGTAAGAATGTAAATGACAATGAGATAAATTGTAGGCAACGTATTAATCGAAGGTCAGACTCAAGTAACGGGCTTTAATACACATGGGTAATTTAATGGATAAGGCCTTTTTTCTGTATCTTTTGTGTTCAGATTAGGTGAGCAGCAATGAATCATTCTTCATCAAGTAACAGGACAAAGTGTACATTACTTAAGGTAGACCATCTCTGCAGGCGTCGTCAGTCGAAGGATTACGATTTGTCAGAGTTAGGCTCTTTACATTCAATATCTGAAATCGTACGTCGGCAGTTTTCCAATGCGTATGTTTGTTCAATGACATTTCAATGCTCTTGCCTAGATTCACATAAAATCCCATTACGTGTTTTCCTACGAACATTTCCTAAACTTAAGTTTAAAACGTGGATGTATTAATTGATAATCGCAAAATGTGTGTCATGTAAATAGCTTAATATACATATTTGTTGTTGCAGAAACCTAAACCCAAGATTGCTGTTTGTTGTGCGGATAAAAGATAGATTTCCTGTTCTTTAGTGAAAACGTAAGTACTTCTTTTCCTTATTGTGGGTGTACCTAGGTTCTCTAAATTAATTTTTAGCCAATTTGTTTCAGTAAGGGAAAAGGTATTTGAGAGTGAAAAAGTGGAAATGGCTGGGGTTTTTTTTAAATACCAAATTATACTATTCAGGAGAATGTGATTTACCTCTAACTATTCTTTAGTAGAACATTAATGCCGTTTTGCCTCATGTACGATATTTATTAAAATTATAGAATATGCACAGGGTATGACTTCAGTAACTAGGTCAAAATGCCGGAGTACAAAATTATACCATCTCCGATACTTCTCTACCTTTTGAGACTTCTAAATTTCTTCGTACATGCGTTTGCCACTAATGTATATTGTAGTTCAATGTTAGAAAGAAAATTGGGATGTTGTTTCATATCTCACAGACTCTGTCTAAATATATTTATACATGTATATTATCATCATAAACAGCCTTGATCAATTCCTGCTGAATGAAGGTCTTTAAATTTCTCACACAAGTCTACGTTTAGACCCAGTTTCTTCCACGTAGCTTCACAATGATTTCGAGTTTCATCCATAGAATACTCCATCTTGTCGTCTTCTTGAACTTTTCTGTCCTTGATGTCCAGTCTAATGCTTCAATTTGTATTGAGGTGATATTTTCTCTTGGAATGTATCTCCATCTCACTGATATTACAGGTATTTTACTTTCAGGATAATGTGAACTGTTGTTGTCATTTTCATAATTCAGTTCCTGATTTTCTTCAGCTACAGGAATGTGGCACCTCTGCATACATTTTGAAAGTCGTCGACATCTATTGCTTGTAATTTTTAATCAAGGGACCTGTGCCTTTTTCGATCACAAAGTACTTGATAGATTTAAAAAGTGAATCCTTGTTCTTTAAGACATAAAAATAAATTGTGCTATTACTTTTAATTCTTCCCAACGCTTATTCACTTCTTCTCATTACATGCGCTTATTGAATTTATAAGGGTAATAAAAAAGATCACAGAAAAGCTGCTATAAGTTTAATGTAAAACATATTATATTTATGTTTTAATACATATATACCCACGTCGAAATTCATAAACCCCACAGACTTGTGGACTGAAAACCATGTTCAAGTCCCAGACTTGTATGTTTTTAAAAGCAGAATTTATCATCGATAATAAGATAACAATCAAGAAACTATAGGAAAAAACATATTTATGGGGTTGTCAGGGCCCTTGAATTTCTGCCTCTGTCTGCGATCCTGGTATCTGCGAGGGTCTGCACAAGGTAACATATTGATTGGAATTTAGCGGTGGCTTTTTAAGGGTTTCAGTAAAAGAGAACTCGCGCTTTTCAACTTTCAACTTCTCCTATCTGTATAATTCATTTTGAATTTCTAGTACGAAAAAAATGTCGACCTTCTTAAAATAATGACTATAAAAAGACCAATTGCTGTCCATTAGTGAAACAACAGAAATTCGGAAAAGAAGATCCAACGAAAAACCAAAATAAATCTTGCTTGCAGAGAATGATAATTTGAGTGGATTTCAATGGACAAATCTTAGTCAAAACTTGTCCCAATTTTTTGACAATTTTTAATTCTTACCAAGGAAACGATTTCAAACAGACCCAAAAGACCTACCCAATCCGATTCTCTAGATTCCTTCATTGAAGTTAAACAAAACATATTTTTTTCTTAAATAACGAACAGGTATTTTTACGAAGCAAGTTTAATAGTCTATTGCACTGTGGATTGATAATTCTCGATATGTAATTATTATTGCGCACCCCTGTATGCATGTCCACTTCCTCAAATTGAATTCCTCTGATCTTTCATAATTTCGCCAGTTTGTTATCGATATTACATCTCAAAGAGGTGAGCAGGTTGTTTTTCCTAAAAATGAAATAAATGTAGCTGAACGACCGGCAGTTTTGTTAATTCTGTGACACGGAAACCGAAAAATATATTGAAAGGTAAAAATTGGTACATTTTTGTGCTTTGCAAAACAACGTTTTTCAAATGCTTCCTCGAAATAGTGTTTCCCAAAGTAAAACTCCGGTAATTTATAGGTTATAGATAAAAATCCAAGTTATTCTTCACTAACCCATCGGCGAGAATCAGTTTTTGCTGATAATGATTTTCTTTTCTCCTTTCGGTGGACATAGAGTGGTTGTCCTTCAAACTCTCTATGAGGTCGTTAGATATTTCTAAAATTTCTATCGGTCTTACGCCGATGAAGAAATTTTACAAACTTGCTTACAAATTTTTATTTCCCTGATGAAATAAAATCTATCCTTCATAGCTCATTTCGCGAAGGAATCACCAGGAACGTACTCCTGATAACAACACCAGGTTCTGCCATCCCGCTTCCATCTACGTCGTCAGCGCCCAACTGTGAAGTCGTTACCTGGTTTAAAACAATCGGAAACAAATTTTGAACAAGCAATTGTGATTTTCGTAGTTTGCAGGAGGGTTTCCTATTGTCTCAGGAGAATTGTCGGCGTTTATTTACTGTAGACTTTTTTCGATAACGTTTGCGGAAAAAGTAAGAATGTAAATGACAATGAGATAAATTGTAGGCAACGTATTAATCGAAGGTCAGACTCAAGTAACGGGCTTTAATACACATGGGTAATTTAATGGATAAGGCCTTTTTTCTGTATCTTTTGTGTTCAGATTAGGTGAGCAGCAATGAATCATTCTTCATCAAGTAACAGGACAAAGTGTACATTACTTAAGGTAGACCATCTCTGCAGGCGTCGTCAGTCGAAGGATTACAATTTGTCAGAGTTAGGCTCTTTACATTCAATATCTGAAATCGTACGTCGGCAGTTTTCCAATGCGTATGTTTGTTCAATGACATTTCAATGCTCTTGCCTAGATTCACATAAAATCCCATTACGTGTTTTCCTACGAACATTTCCTAAACTTAAGTTTAAAACGTGGATGTATTAATTGATAATCGCAAAATGTGTGTCATGTAAATAGCTTAATATACATATTTGTTGTTGCAGAAACCTAAACCCAAGATTGCTGTTTGTTGTGCGGATAAAAGATAGATTTCCTGTTCTTTAGTGAAAACGTAAGTACTTCTTTTCCTTATTGTGGGTGTACCTAGGTTCTCTAAATTAATTTTTAGCCAATTTGTTTCAGTAAGGGAAAAGGTATTTGAGAGTGAAAAAGTGGAAATGGCTGGGTTTTTTTTAAATACCAAATTATACTATTCAGGAGAATGTGATTTACCTCTAACTATTCTTTAGTAGAACATTAATGCCGTTTTGCCTCATGTACGATATTTATTAAAATTATAGAATATGCACAGGGTATGACTTCAGTAACTAGGTCAAAATGCCGGAGTACAAAATTATACCATCTCCGATACTTCTCTACCTTTTGAGACTTCTAAATTTCTTCGTACATGCGTTTGCCACTAATGTATATTGTAGTTCAATGTTAGAAAGAAAATTGGGATGTTGTTTCATATCTCACAGACTCTGTCTAAATATATTTATACATGTATATTATCATCATAAACAGCCTTGATCAATTCCTGCTGAATGAAGGTCTTTAAATTTCTCACACAAGTCTACGTTTAGACCCAGTTTCTTCCACGTAGCTTCACAATGATTTCGAGTTTCATCCATAGAATACTCCATCTTGTCGTCTTCTTGAACTTTTCTGTCCTTGATGTCCAGTCTAATGCTTCAATTTGTATTGAGGTGATATTTTCTCTTGGAATGTATCTCCATCTCATTGATATTACAGGTATTTTACTTTCAGGATAATGTGAACTGTTGTTGTCATTTTCATAATTCAGTTCCTGATTTTCTTCAGCTACAGGAATGTGGCACCTCTGCATACATTTTGAAAAGTCGTCGGACATCTATTGCTTGTAATTTTTAATCAAGGGACCTGTGCCTTTTTCGATCACAAAGTACTTGATAGATTTAAAAAGTGAATCCTTGTTCTTTAAGACATAAAAATAAATTGTGCTATTACTTTTAATTCTTCCCAACGCTTATTCACTTCTTCTCATTACATGCGCTTATTGAATTTATAAGGGTAATAAAAAAGATCACAGAAAAGCTGCTATAAGTTTAATGTAAAACATATTATATTTATGTTTTAATACATATATACCCACGTCGAAATTCATAAACCCCACAGACTTGTGGACTGAAAACCATGTTCAAGTCCCAGACTTGTATGTTTTTAAAAGCAGAATTTATCATCGATAATAAGATAACAATCAAGAAACTATAGGAAAAAACATATTTATGGGGTTGTCAGGGCCCTTGAATTTCTGCCTCTGTCTGCGATCCTGGTATCTGCGAGGGTCTGCACAAGGTAACATATTGATTGGAATTTAGCGGTGGCTTTTTAAGGGTTTCAGTAAAAGAGAACTCGCGCTTTTCAACTTTCAACTTCTCCTATCTGTATAATTCATTTTGAATTTCTAGTACGAAAACAATGTCGACCTTCTTAAAATAATGACTATAAAAAGACCAATTGCTGTCCATTAGTGAAACAACAGAAATTCGGAAAAGAAGATCCAACGAAAAACCAAAATAAATCTTGCTTGCAGAGAATGATAATTTGAGTGGATTTCAATGGACAAATCTTAGTCAAAACTTGTCCCAATTTTTTGACAATTTTTAATTCTTACCAAGGAAACGATTTCAAACAGACCCAAAAGACCTACCCAATCCGATTCTCTAGATTCCTTCATTGAAGTTAAACAAAACATATTTTTTTCTTAAATAACGAACAGGTATTTTTACGAAGCAAGTTTAATAGTCTATTGCACTGTGGATTGATAATTCTCGATATGTAATTATTATTGCGCACCCCTGTATGCATGTCCACTTCCTCAAATTGAATTCCTCTGATCTTTCATAATTTCGCCAGTTTGTTATCGATATTACATCTCAAAGAGGTGAGCAGGTTGTTTTTCCTAAAAATGAAATAAATGTAGCTGAACGACCGGCAGTTTTGTTAATTCTGTGACACGGAAACCGAAAAATATATTGAAAGGTAAAAATTGGTACATTTTTGTGCTTTGCAAAACAACGTTTTTCAAATGCTTCCTCGAAATAGTGTTTCCCAAAGTAAAACTCCGGTAATTTATAGGTTATAGATAAAAATCCAAGTTATTCTTCACTAACCCATCGGCGAGAATCAGTTTTTGCTGATAATGATTTTCTTTTCTCCTTTCGGTGGACATAGAGTGGTTGTCCTTCAAACTCTCTATGAGGTCGTTAGATATTTCTAAAATTTCTATCGGTCTTACGCCGATGAAGAAATTTTACAAACTTGCTTACAAATTTTTATTTCCCTGATGAAATAAAATCTATCCTTCATAGCTCATTTCGCGAAGGAATCACCAGGAACGTACTCCTGATAACAACACCAGGTTCTGCCATCCCGCTTCCATCTACGTCGTCAGCGCCCAACTGTGAAGTCGTTACCTGGTTTAAAACAATCGGAAACAAATTTTGAACAAGCAATTGTGATTTTCGTAGTTTGCAGGAGGGTTTCCTATTGTCTCAGGAGAATTGTCGGCGTTTATTTACTGTAGACTTTTTTCGATAACGTTTGCGGAAAAAGTAAGAATGTAAATGACAATGAGATAAATTGTAGGCAACGTATTAATCGAAGGTCAGACTCAAGTAACGGGCTTTAATACACATGGGTAATTTAATGGATAAGGCCTTTTTTCTGTATCTTTTGTGTTCAGATTAGGTGAGCAGCAATGAATCATTCTTCATCAAGTAACAGGACAAAGTGTACATTACTTAAGGTAGACCATCTCTGCAGGCGTCGTCAGTCGAAGGATTACAATTTGTCAGAGTTAGGCTCTTTACATTCAATATCTGAAATCGTTCGTCGGCAGTTTTCCAATGCGTATGTTTGTTCAATGACATTTCAATGCTCTTGCCTAGATTCACATAAAATCCCATTACGTGTTTTCCTACGAACATTTCCTAAACTTAAGTTTAAAACGTGGATGTATTAATTGATAATCGCAAAATGTGTGTCATGTAAATAGCTTAATATACATATTTGTTGTTGCAGAAACCTAAACCCAAGATTGCTGTTTGTTGTGCGGATAAAAGATAGATTTCCTGTTCTTTAGTGAAAACGTAAGTACTTCTTTTCCTTATTGTGGGTGTACCTAGGTTCTCTAAATTAATTTTTAGCCAATTTGTTTCAGTAAGGGAAAAGGTATTTGAGAGTGAAATAGTGGAAATGGCTGGGGTTTTTTTTTTTAAATACCAAATTATACTATTCAGGAGAATGTGATTTACCTCTAACTATTCTTTAGTAGAACATTAATGCCGTTTTGCCTCATGTACGATATTTATTAAAATTATAGAATATGCACAGGGTATGACTTCAGTAACTAGGTCAAAATGCCGGAGTACAAAATTATACCATCTCCGATACTTCTCTACCTTTTGAGACTTCTACATTTCTTCGTACATGCGTTTGCCACTAATGTATATTGTAGTTCAATGTTAGAAAGAAAATTGGGATGTTGTTTCATATCTCACAGACTCTGTCTAAATATATTTTCACATATACATTATCATCATAAACAGCCTTGATCAATTCCTGCTGAATGAAGGTCTTTAAATTTCTCACACAAGTCTACGTTTAGACCCAGTTTCTTCCACGTAGCTTCACAATGATTTCGAGTTTCATCCATAGAATACTCCATCTTGTCGTCTTCTTGAACTTTTCTGTCCTTGATGTCCAGTCTAATGCTTCAATTTGTATTGAGGTGATATTTTCTCTTGGTATGTATCTCCATCTCATTGATATTACAAGTATTTTATTTTCAGGATAATGTGAACTGTTGTTGTCATTTTCATAATTCAGTTCCTGATTTTTTTCAGCTACAGGAATGTGGCACCTCTGCATACATTTTGAAAATCGTCGGCAGCTATTGCTTGTAATTTTTAATCAAGGGACCTGTGGCTTTTTCGATCACAAAGTACTTGATAGATTTAAAAAGTGAATCCTTGTTCTTTAAGACATAAAAATAAATTGTGCTATTACTTTTAATTCTTCCCAACGCTTATTCACTTCTTCTCATTACATGCGCTTATTGAATTTATAAGGGTAATAAAAAAGATCACAGAAAAGCTGCTATAAGTTTAATGTAAAACATATTATATTTATGTTTTAATACATATATACCCACGTCGAAATTCATAAACCCCACAGACTTGTGGACTGAAAACCATGTTCAAGTCCCAGACTTGTATGTTTTTAAAAGCAGAATTTATCTTCGATAATAAGATAACAATCAAGAAACTATAGGAAAAAACATATTTATGGGGTTGTCAGGGCCCTTGAATTTCTGCCTCTGTCTGCGATCCTGGTATCTGCGAGGGTCTGCACAAGGTAACATATTGATTGGAATTTAGCGGTGGCTTTTTAAGGGTTTCAGTAAAAGAGAACTCGCGCTTTTCAACTTTCAACTTCTCCTATCTGTATAATTCATTTTGAATTTCTAGTACGAAAACAATGTCGACCTTCTTAAAATAATGACTATAAAAAGACCAATTGCTGTCCATTAGTGAAACAACAGAAATTCGGAAAAGAAGATCCAACGAAAAACCAAAATAAATCTTGCTTGCAGAGAATGATAATTTGAGTGGATTTCAATGGACAAATCTTAGTCAAAACTTGTCCCAATTTTTTGACAATTTTTAATTCTTACCAAGGAAACGATTTCAAACAGACCCAAAAGACCTACCCAATCCGATTCTCTAGATTCCTTCATTGAAGTTAAACAAAACATATTTTTTTCTTAAATAACGAACAGGTATTTTTACGAAACAAGTTTAATAGTCTATTGCACTGTGGATTGATAATTCTCGATATGTAATTATTATTGCGCACCCCTGTATGCATGTCCACTTCCTCAAATTGAATTCCTCTGATCTTTCATAATTTCGCCAGTTTGTTATCGATATTACATCTCAAAGAGGTGAGCAGGTTGTTTTTCCTAAAAATGAAATAAATGTAGCTGAACGACCGGCAGTTTTGTTAATTCTGTGACACGGAAACCGAAAAATATATTGAAAGGTAAAAATTGGTACATTTTTGTGCTTTGCAAAACAACGTTTTTCAAATGCTTCCTCGAAATAGTGTTTCCCAAAGTAAAACTCCGGTAATTTATAGGTTATAGATAAAAATCCAAGTTATTCTTCACTAACCCATCGGCGAGAATCAGTTTTTGCTGATAATGATTTTCTTTTCTCCTTTCGGTGGACATAGAGTGGTTGTCCTTCAAACTCTCTATGAGGTCGTTAGATATTTCTAAAATTTCTATCGGTCTTACGCCGATGAAGAAATTTTACAAACTTGCTTACAAATTTTTATTTCCCTGATGAAATAAAATCTATCCTTCATAGCTCATTTCGCGAAGGAATCACCAGGAACGTACTCCTGATAACAACACCAGGTTCTGCCATCCCGCTTCCATCTACGTCGTCAGCGCCCAACTGTGAAGTCGTTACCTGGTTTAAAACAATCGGAAACAAATTTTGAACAAGCAATTGTGATTTTCGTAGTTTGCAGGAGGGTTTCCTATTGTCTCAGGAGAATTGTCGGCGTTTATTTACTGTAGACTTTTTTCGATAACGTTTGCGGAAAAAGTAAGAATGTAAATGACAATGAGATAAATTGTAGGCAACGTATTAATCGAAGGTCAGACTCAAGTAACGGGCTTTAATACACATGGGTAATTTAATGGATAAGGCCTTTTTTCTGTATCTTTTGTGTTCAGATTAGGTGAGCAGCAATGAATCATTCTTCATCAAGTAACAGGACAAAGTGTACATTACTTAAGGTAGACCATCTCTGCAGGCGTCGTAAGACGGAGTACAATTTGTCAGAGTTAGGCTCTTTACATTCAATATCTGAAATCGTTCGTCGGCAGTTTTCCAATGCGTATGTTTGTTCAATGACATTTCAATGCTCTTGCCTAGATTCACATAAAATCCCATTACGTGTTTTCCTACGAACATTTCCTAAACTTAAGTTTAAAACGTGGATGTATTAATTGATAATCGCAAAATGTGTGTCATGTAAATAGCTTAATATACATATTTGTTGTTGCAGAAACCTAAACCCAAGATTGCTGTTTGTTGTGCGGATTAAAAGATAGATTTCCTGTTCTTTAGTGAAAACGTAAGTACTTCTTTTCCTTATTGTGGGTGTACCTAGGTTCTCTAAATTAATTTTTAGCCAATTTGTTTCAGTAAGGGAAAAGGTATTTGAGAGTGAAATAGTGGAAATGGCTGGGGTTTTTTTTAAATACCAAATTATACTATTCAGGAGAATGTGATTTACCTCTAACTATTCTTTAGTAGAACATTAATGCCGTTTTGCCTCATGTACGATATTTATTAAAATTATAGAATATGCACAGGGTATGACTTCAGTAACTAGGTCAAAATGCCGGAGTACAAAATTATACCATCTCCGATACTTCTCTACCTTTTGAGACTTCTACATTTCTTCGTACATGCGTTTGCCACTAATGTATATTGTAGTTCAATGTTAGAAAGAAAATTGGGATGTTGTTTCATATCTCACAGACTCTGTCTAAATATATTTTCACATATACATTATCATCATAAACAGCCTTGATCAATTCCTGCTGAATGAAGGTCTTTAAATTTCTCACACAAGTCTACGTTTAGACCCAGTTTCTTCCACGTAGCTTCACAATGATTTCGAGTTTCATCCATAGAATACTCCATCTTGTCGTCTTCTTGAACTTTTCTGTCCTTGATGTCCAGTCTAATGCTTCAATTTGTATTGAGGTGATATTTTCTCTTGGTATGTATCTCCATCTCATTGATATTACAAGTATTTTATTTTCAGGATAATGTGAACTGTTGTTGTCATTTTCATAATTCAGTTCCTGATTTTTTTCAGCTACAGGAATGTGGCACCATCGTCGGCAGCTATTGCTTGTAATTTTTAATCAAGGGACCTGTGGCTTTTTCGATCACAAAGTACTTGATAGATTTAAAAAGTGAATCCTTGTTCTTTAAGACATAAAAATAAATTGTGCTATTACTTTTAATTCTTCCCAACGCTTATTCACTTCTTCTCATTACATGCGCTTATTGAATTTATAAGGGTAATAAAAAAGATCACAGAAAAGCTGCTATAAGTTTAATGTAAAACATATTATATTTATGTTTTAATACATATATACCCACGTCGAAATTCATAAACCCCACAGACTTGTGGACTGAAAACCATGTTCAAGTCCCAGACTTGTATGTTTTTAAAAGCAGAATTTATCATCGATAATAAGATAACAATCAAGAAACTATAGGAAAAACCATATTTATGGGGTTGTCAGGGCCCTTGAATTTCTGCCTCTGTCTGCGATCCTGGTATCTGCGAGGGTCTGCACAAGGTAACATATTGATTGGAATTTAGCGGTGGCTTGTTAAGGGTTTCAGTAAAAGAGAACTCGCGCTTTTCAACTTTCAACTTCTCCTATCTGTATAATTCATTTTGAATTTCTAGTACGAAAACAATGTCGACCTTCTTAAAATAATGACTATAAAAAGACCAATTGCTGTCCATTAGTGAAACAACAGAAATTCGGAAAAGAAGATCCAACGAAAAACCAAAATAAATCTTGCTTGCAGAGAATGATAATTTGAGTGGATTTCAATGGACAAATCTTAGTCAAAACTTGTCCCAATTTTTTGACAATTTTTAATTCTTACCAAGGAAACGATTTCAAACAGACCCAAAAGACCTACCCAATCCGATTCTCTAGATTCCTTCATTGAAGTTAAACAAAACATATTTTTTTCTTAAATAACGAACAGGTATTTTTACGAAGCAAGTTTAATAGTCTATTGCACTGTGGATTGATAATTCTCGATATGTAATTATTATTGCGCACCCCTGTATGCATGTCCACTTCCTCAAATTGAATTCCTCTGATCTTTCATAATTTCGCCAGTTTGTTATCGATATTACATCTCAAAGAGGTGAGCAGGTTGTTTTTCCTAAAAATGAAATAAATGTAGCTGAACGACCGGCAGTTTTGTTAATTCTGTGACACGGAAACCGAAAAATATATTGAAAGGTAAAAATTGGTACATTTTTGTGCTTTGCAAAACAACGTTTTTCAAATGCTTCCTCGAAATAGTGTTTCCCAAAGTAAAACTCCGGTAATTTATAGGTTATAGATAAAAATCCAAGTTATTCTTCACTAACCCATCGGCGAGAATCAGTTTTTGCTGATAATGATTTTCTTTTCTCCTTTCGGTGGACATAGAGTGGTTGTCCTTCAAACTCTCTATGAGGTCGTTAGATATTTCTAAAATTTCTATCGGTCTTACGCCGATGAAGAAATTTTACAAACTTGCTTACAAATTTTTATTTCCCTGATGAAATAAAATCTATCCTTCATAGCTCATTTCGCGAAGGAATCACCAGGAACGTACTCCTGATAACAACACCAGGTTCTGCCATCCCGCTTCCATCTACGTCGTCAGCGCCCAACTGTGAAGTCGTTACCTGGTTTAAAACAATCGGAAACAAATTTTGAACAAGCAATTGTGATTTTCGTAGTTTGCAGGAGGGTTTCCTATTGTCTCAGGAGAATTGTCGGCGTTTATTTACTGTAGACTTTTTTCGATAACGTTTGCGGAAAAAGTAAGAATGTAAATGACAATGAGATAAATTGTAGGCAACGTATTAATCGAAGGTCAGACTCAAGTAACGGGCTTTAATACACATGGGTAATTTAATGGATAAGGCCTTTTTTCTGTATCTTTTGTGTTCAGATTAGGTGAGCAGCAATGAATCATTCTTCATCAAGTAACAGGACAAAGTGTACATTACTTAAGGTAGACCATCTCTGCAGGCGTCGTAAGACGGAGTACAATTTGTCAGAGTTAGGCTCTTTACATTCAATATCTGAAATCGTTCGTCGGCAGTTTTCCAATGGTATGTTTGTTCAATGACATTTCAATGCTCTTGCCTAGATTCACATAAAATCCCATTACGTGTTTTCCTACGAACATTTCCTAAACTTTAGTTTAAAACGTGGATGTATTAATTGATAATCGCAAAATGTGTGTCATGTAAATAGCTTAATATACATATTTGTTGTTGCAGAAACCTAAACCCAAGATTGCTGTTTGTTGTGCGGATAAAAGATAGATTTCCTGTTCTTTAGTGAAAACGTAAGTACTTCTTTTCCTTATTGTGGGTGTACCTAGGTTCTCTAAATTAATTTTTAGCCAATTTGTTTCAGTAAGGGAAAAGGTATTTGAGAGTGAAATAGTGGAAATGGCTGGGGTTTTTTTTAAATACCATATTATACTATTTAGGAGAATGTGATTTACCTCTAACTATTCTTTAGTAGAACATTAATGCCGTTTTGCCTCATGTACGATATTTATTAAAATTATAGAATATGCACAGGGTATGACTTCAGTAACTAGGTCAAAATGCCGGAGTACAAAATTATACCATCTCCGATACTTCTCTACCTTTTGAGACTTCTACATTTCTTCGTACATGCGTTTGCCACTAATGTATATTGTAGTTCAATGTTAGAAAGAAAATTGGGATGTTGTTTCATATCTCACAGACTCTGTCTAAATATATTTTCACATATACATTATCATCATAAACAGCCTTGATCAATTCCTGCTGAATGAAGGTCTTTAAATTTCTCACACAAGTCTACGTTTAGACCCAGTTTCTTCCACGTAGCTTCACAATGATTTCGAGTTTCATCCATAGAATACTCCATCTTGTCGTCTTCTTGAACTTTTCTGTCCTTGATGTCCAGTCTAATGCTTCAATTTGTATTGAGGTGATATTTTCTCTTGGTATGTATCTCCATCTCATTGATATTACCAGTATTTTATTTTCAGGATAATGTGAACTGTTGTTGTCATTTTCATAATTCAGTTCCTGATTTTTTTCAGCTACAGGAATGTGGCACCATCGTCGGCAGCTATTGCTTGTAATTTTTAATCAAGGGACCTGTGGCTTTTTCGATCACAAAGTACTTGATAGATTTAAAAAGTGAATCCTTGTTCTTTAAGACATAAAAATAAATTGTGCTATTACTTTTAATTCTTCCCAACGCTTATTCACTTCTTCTCATTACATGCGCTTATTGAATTTATAAGGGTAATAAAAAAGATCACAGAAAAGCTGCTATAAGTTTAATGTAAAACATATTATATTTATGTTTTAATACATATATACCCACGTCGAAATTCATAAACCCCACAGACTTGTGGACTGAAAACCATGTTCAAGTCCCAGACTTGTATGTTTTTAAAAGCAGAATTTATCATCGATAATAAGATAACAATCAAGAAACTATAGGAAAAACCATATTTATGGGGTTGTCAGGGCCCTTGAATTTCTGCCTCTGTCTGCGATCCTGGTATCTGCGAGGGTCTGCACAAGGTAACATATTGATTGGAATTTAGCGGTGGCTTGTTAAGGGTTTCAGTAAAAGAGAACTCGCGCTTTTCAACTTTCAACTTCTCCTATCTGTATTATTCATTTTGAATTTCTAGTACGAAAAAAATGTCGACCTTCTGAAAATAATGACTATAAAAAGACCAATTGCTGTCCATTAGTGAAACAACAGAAATTCGGAAAAGAAGATCCAACGAAAAACCAAAATAAATCTTGCTTGCAGAGAATGATAATTTGAGTGGATTTCAATGGACAAATCTTAGTCAAAACTTGTCCCAATGTTTTGACAATTTTTAATTCTTACCAAGGAAACGATTTCAAACAGACCCAAAAGACCTACCCAATCCGATTCTCTAGATTCCTTCATTGAAGTTAAACAAAACATATTTGTTTCTTAAATAACGAACAGGTATTTTTACGAAGCAAGTTTAATAGTCTATTGCACTGTGGATTGATATTTCTCGATATGAAATTATTATTGCGCACCCCTGTATGCATGTCCACTTCCTCAAATTGAATTCCTCTGATCTTTCATAATTTCGCCAGTTTGTTATCGATATTACATCTCAAAGAGGTGAGCAGGTTGTTTTTCCTAAAAATGAAATAAATGTAGCTGAACGACCGGCATGTTTGTTAATTCTGTGACACGGAAACCGAAAAATATATTGAAAGGTAAAAATTGGTACATTTTTGTGCTTTGCAAAACAACGTTTTTCAAATGCTTCCTCGAAATAGTGTTTCCCAAAGTAAAACACCGGTAATTTATAGGTTATAGATAAAAATCCAAGTTATTCTTCACTAACCCATCGGCGAGAATCAGTTTTTGCTGATAATGATTTTCTTTTCTCCTTTCGGTGGACATAGAGTGGTTGTCCTTCAAACTCTCTATGAGGTCGTTAGATATTTCTAAAATTTCTATCGGTCTTACGCCGATGAAGAAATTTTACAAACTTGCTTACAAATTTTTATTTCCCTGATGAAATAAAATCTATCCTTCATAGCTCATTTCGCGAAGGAATCACCAGGAACGTACTCCTGATAACAACACCAGGTTCTGCCATCCCGCTTCCATCTACGTCGTCAGCGCCCAACTGTGAAGTCGTTACCTGGTTTAAAACAATCGGAAACAAATTTTTAACAAGCAATTGTGATTTTCGTAGTTTGCAGGAGGGTTTCCCATTGTCTCAGGAGAATTGTCGGCGTTTATTTACTGTAGACGTTTTTCGATAACGTTTGCGGAAAAAGTAAGAATGTAAATGACAATGAGATAAATTGTAGGCAACGTTTTAATCGAAGGTCAGACTCAAGTAACGGGCTTTAATACACATGGGTAATTTAATGGATAAGGCCTTTTTTCTGTATCTTTTGTGTTCAGATTAGGTGAGCGGCAATGAATCCTTCTAGAAATGACACTAGAAATTGAACATTACGTAAGGTAGACCATCTCTGCAAGCGTCGTTAGTCGAAGTAGTACTATTTGTGGGATTTGCGCTCTTTGCATTCAATATCTGAAATCGTACATGGAAGTTTTGCAAAGCGTACCTTTGTTCAATGGCATTTCAATGCTTCTGCCCAGATTCACATAAAATCCCTTTACGTGTTTTCCTACGAACATTTGCTAAATTGAAATTTAAAACGTGGATGTTTTAATAGATCATCGGAAAATGTGTGTCACGTAAATCCCTTAACCAACATATTTTTGTTGCTGAAACTTTAACCTAAGATTGTGTTTTGTTGTGTGGATTAAATGTATATTTCCTGGTCTTTAATGGAAACGTGAATACTTCTTTTCCTTAATGTCTGTGACCTACGTTCTATAAATTACTTTCAGCCACTTTTTCTTCAGTAAAGGAAAAAGTATTTGAGAGTGAAAAAGTGAAACTGAAGCGGTTTTTGAAATACAACATTATACTATTTAGGAGAATGTGATTTATCTCTAAGTATGCTTTAGTAGAAAATAAATGTGATTTTGCGGCATGTATGCCATGCATTAAAATTGTAGAATGTGTGCAGGGGATGACTTCAGTAAATAGGACTGAAGTCATCCCCTGCACGCATTCTACAATTTTAATGTAGCACTGATTCATCTTGTACTTGATTTTTTTAAACGTAAATCACACGTGTCAAAATTGCTCGTATACGTTTAATGGCTTTTTGAATTTTAAATCTTTTTCTTGAATTTCTATCACTGTGTCAACATTTTAATAAACGTTTCTAATATTTGTTTCTACTTATACAACTATGTCACTTTTTTATGCAAAAATATATCTTTCAGTTGTTTCTTGAATGAATAACTCTCTTTTTGAAATACTGTTTATAATATAGTCAAGCACTACTTACCGAATCTTTCGACTGTCTTGTAACCTCCTCTTATCTTCCAAAGTTACAGAAAGGAAATTGTTCGTTGCACCTCTTGAGAAATCTGGTACTATAAATATCTTCCATATCTGGGAACTTCATTGTGAACTTGAAGACTAAGTTGAAGTCGAAACCTCATGTGCAATTTTACTTTTCTTTCTGATGGTTTCTCCCTTTGCTCATGCTCTTATATTTGCTTCCAAGAATGGTGAATTACATAATAGGTATTGTCTGCTTCCTTCGAACAATGATATTCTTATGCAAATCATTCTTGCCAGGCAAATGACTTGTGTTTTAACAATGCAGAACCCATGAATGCCGAATGGCTAAGAATGTCGGAGATATTCATAAGAATATAGTAGAGCCCCCTTATACAAATATCTCGAGGAGCTTGAAGATGAGCCTCCGCTAAATTCATTATGGGGTGAAAAATCTCACTGTAAAGAAATATGCGTATGTGACAGGGTGAATAGTAATTATATTATAAAGTGAAACCACAATTTTACGTCCTCGAATTTTACGTTTTACCGTTTCCCGTGACATTTTTCTAAAATCCCGGTAATTCTCCTATATTTTCCCTGTATTATATATTTTTTACAATCACACGATACCCGCATCTAAGGTTGTTTAAAATTTTTGGTACCAAACCTGATTTTTTTTCTAACTTCATGTCTTTCGTGGTTTCCGTACATAGAAGAATTGCTTCAAACAGGTTCTTTGCCTTCCTGCGGCCTTCCTCAGTAGAATATGACGACCAGGTTACTTTAATCCGTTTTTCGTCCCTAGAATTTGTCGAATCACGTCGCAACTGGTTAGGGTATCTCCAGTATTTCCGCATTCCTCAGACAGTACGTGTGTTATATTGAAAGCTTTGCTGATATGCTTCAGCAAGTGCCGCAAATCCCGTTATTTAAAGGGCCTAGATCTCAGCCTGGGAAGAATGGCGCGAAATGTTGAGAACAATTTTGTCAGTTTGCTGTTTAAATCTCGACTTTTCAGACTTGACAATAAAGGTAGCCACGAAGAAATGCAAATAACTTTCTTTAGCTGAAAAACGCTAGCAAATATCATGTAACTAAAGTTGAATTAGACAAGTTTGTTGGATTACCAGTTTCAATATTGAAAACAATTTTAAAACAAAAAATGTCAATCAAAATTACTTCGGAAAGGTTAGGTCATTTTCCTAATAAGAGAAGGACTTTGAAAGGTTTGGATTTATTGGTACGTTTGCATTAAGTCGTAAAGGTACCAATAAATGGATCAATATTGAAGGAAAGGGCCTTAGAAATTGCTGTTCGACTTAGTTTAAACAACATCACAGCTTCAAATGGGTGGATGAATCGACAAAAGAAATGTCACTGTTTTGAACCGATTACATTGTCGTGAATATGCAAGTGTTGACCCGGTTACAATTGATGAAAGGAAGACGAAGACCTGATCTGCTTTAATTTCAAATTATGCTCTAAAGGACATTTTCAACGCAGATGAGACTTGCCTTTGTTTTATCTTCTGCCTGGTAAAACGTTCGCTGTAGAGGGAGAATCATGCCAAGGTGAAAAAATGTTAAAAAGGCGGTTGACTGTCTTATTATCCTGCAATGCAGACGGGAGTGAAAAATTAACATCTGTGGTGATCGGCAATTCCAAGAAACCACGATGTTTCAATAATGTGAAGTTTCTCTACGATCTATGAAGCAAACTGTATTTCAAGATGTTTTGTACAATCTAGTTGAGAAAATAGGATTGTGTGCAAATGCGAAATTTATTTTGTTTATTGATCAGTTTTCGGGCTATGTTGATTTGAAACTTCGAATTCTGACCATACAAATTTCTCCTCCAAACTGCAAAAGGAAATTACAGTCGTGCGATATTGGGATTATCCTCTCTTTGAGAGGGTTTTACTAAAAACAGCAGGTGAGAAAAAGATTGGCTTTACTTATTCCAGAAACCTTGAACATGCGGGAAAACAGAAAATCAACGCACTTCATGCACTATGTTGATGGTATTTTCTGGACACCAGTCATATTTATACAATACTGCATTAATGGAAAATCTAATAAATAGTTGGCTCACCTTTGGCCACAATTACATTGTGCACCCTTCGTGGCACACTTTCAATTGGATTCTAACAAGTAGTCGCAGGTATATTGTTCCATTTCTCACCCAAAGCAAGTGCTATGTTCAGACACAAAATTTGGACCTGTCGTTCTAGCTCGAATGCGACGTTCATGTTTATCCCAAAGGGCCTCAACAGGGTTGAGTGTGAAGCTTTTAGCTGGCCACTCCTAATTCTGTACGCCCATGTTGAAATGGATGGCATTTATGGCAAGGCGCTTTATCTTTCTGAAACAAGAATGAACCGTCTCTGTTAAACATCTAAGTGCCCATACAGTTTAGAGTTGTGTATAATGTCCCAGTACTTCGTAGCGTTCATGCTTCAATCCAAAACTACCAACGGTATGACTTCACACCACGAAAAACATTCGCAGACCATGACACTGCCATCACCAAATTTAACTGTTGGGATGACACATTATGGCGGCAGAATGGAATTCTCCTGGCATACGCAACACCCAGAAACTACCATCGGATTTAAAAACGGTGTAGCATGATTCTTCACTCGATAACCGTCGTTTCCGTTGTTCCAGGGTCCATGGACGATATGTTTTGCACCAAGCAAGTCGCTTACTCGCACTCGTACGGGTTATTAACGGCTTGTGTGCAGCAGCTTGGCCATGGAAATTTAACTTGTACAGTTTCTTGCGAACTATCTTAGTGCACACACTCACCCCCGGTTCAATCCTGAAATTATTTGGTAAGGATTTGTGCACACGAATGAGGGTACCCAAGGACGACACGTTTCAGAGCTTTCTTGTTCTTTTCGGTCAATTCATGTGACCTTCATAAGCGTTTCTTTGCAGTCGTAAGTCTGTCACAATTCCATTTACCTTCTTGAACACTTGACCTTGGGTGTTGCAATTGTTTTGCAATCGAACGCACCGACAGGTAGCTGATGTGCCACCTTATAATGACACCACTTTGTAAGTAACTAAGCTCAACACGCGTGGCCATGTCTCACAAGTAAACGATATACGACTCCTGAAGAACTTACCCACAGTTTTAAAGGAAATCTGGCGCACGAGATCTATTGGAATAATTCATTTTTGTTGTGGAAGTGGGTGTCTGCAGAATTTTTTCCACATAGGGTATCTTCTTCAAGGAACAGAGTGAGAAGCACTAGCATTTTTCATTCTTTTGGGGAGGGCCGACTTCTAACATTACATGAAGTTCGCATGGACGCAGAGAATGATTCAAATGGATTTGACGTTCGATTGAGCCAGAGGATGATTACATCAATAAACGTGCAATCGCTTTTGAAGAGTAAGAGCTGCACGTGATGAAAGTGTGCTAACGTCAGAGGTTATAACAATCTCCGATGTAAAGGATTGTTTGTCGGAAGAAAATAATGAAGATGACAAAGTATAACTGCAATTTAGGGACCTATGCCTTCTTTCAACGCGGCATTAAATGGATTAAAACGTATGAAAAACTGTTTCCTTGGTCATCTCCAAGAAAATCACTTGCAAAGCTTTCAATTATTGAGAAAGCTTTGCTTGAGCTAAACACTAAAAATAGAAAGCAAACGGAGATTACCGATTTTTCCCAAACCACTATCTCATAATGTAAGTATTTACGTAGTTGTACTGCATATTTTGGTTTTTACGATACATACTATGTACTATAGTGCATCGCATAAATATAGAGACAGAACAAATTCTCGAAAAAAAAGGAACAACAACAAGCTGAAATGTGCACCTCATATTTATAGCAAAAATAGCATAGGACACGCAGCTGCACAATAGTTTGACGGAAACATAACAATTCCAACGCCAAGTACAAGAAAAAAAACAGAAATACGCTGTCTCAAAAATATAAAGACTTACTAGTTATGAGCATCTCCGGTACGAATAGTGGAGCCGTTGTTCCGAATAACACTGAAAACCCGATTGGGCATGCTGTTCACCAAGTGATGTAAGTGTTCTGGACGGAGTGCGTACCAGCTTCGTTCAATCTGCTCTTTCAATCTCCACACTTGAGAGCTGCCGTCCATTCGCATACTCATCACGAGCTAGGATACTCCAAAGGTGCCCGATAGGGTTCAGATCTGGACTGAGTGCTGGCCAATCCATTACGGTCACATAATGATTATTAAACCAGCTTTTCCTTGACACAGACCGATGGATAGAGGCATTGTCTTGCTGGAACAGGTGATCAACACCAGCTAGAGTTTCGGCAAACGGTAGATGGTGGCTGCTGAGTATGTCCTGATAAATTTCGGAGTTTTGTCTGCATTGCAGAAAAGCGATATCCGTTGCCCCATTGAACGCAAAAGCTCACCAGACCATCACAGATCCCCCTACTTTCTGTCTGCTGAAGAAGGTTCGTGGCTCGCATCGTAAATCATGCCAATAGCTTTTCTAACTGTCATGGCCGTCCAGGTTGAACTTTTTCTCATCGGAGAAAATAGTTGTGATCCACTTGTCAGTTCAGTGCATATGACTGCTTGCCCACAACAATCTAGCTTCCTTGTGGCGCCCCGTGAGGTGTGGCAGACGGCGCATTGTACGGAGCCCGATGTTGCGACTTTCCTTGATTCGTCGATGAACTGCGTCTTTTGAGACGGTGACACCAACCGTCCGAGAAACTTGACGTAGTGATAACCTTTGGGATGAAACTAAACGCATGATGGCACGATCATCTCGTTCGGTTGTTATTGGAGGCCTTCCAGGCCGTTTTCTGGCAGTTTACGCACCGCGTTGAGATAAAGTCTCATAAAACAGTTCCCTACTCCACCCCATGGCTTTACAATTTTTTGCTACAGTCGATCCATTTGCTCTCAGTCTAAAAATCTTCTGCACCTCCTCACAAGAAAATTGACTGTTGCGTGGCATTTCGGCAAATGAATGTGTGACTTCAGGTCCGCTGTCTTTTGTAGGCCGGACCGAATTACTGCCCATGCGAGTGCGTACAACATGCTAATTTGTACATCTCATTTGCATATGGCTACTTTACAGAGTTGTCTTCATATTTATGAGACATCTAAAATTACACTATTTCACTTTGTGGTGTTATTTTCTCACAATCCGGTCATCTCGACAGATGGAAACCTTTGTTGTAGGGTTATGTCTAATTAGGTACCACTTCAGCTTCCTACCTATATTTACATTGGGCTGATGGCGCAAAGTCGACTGTCTCTCTATTTATGCGACGCACTGTACTAGCGTTCCAATAGTGTACATTGCGTTTCATTTTTTTTTTTTGCATATATTATGTTTGTTTGTGGAATTTGTTTTACCTTGACCACGGTTTTACGTTTTCCCGCATTGTACGACATTTTATGCTGGTCCGCTGAAAAGCGTAACATCGGGGTTTCACTGTAATACCAAATACACATATTATGACCACCTATGTACCTAATAAGCTGTAGTAACTCTTTCAGCCCTAAAAACAGTGGCCTCTCGGCGAGGCATCGGTTCGATGACGTGGCGATAGGTATCCTGGGGTATCTGGTGGCATGATGTCAATAGCAGGTCCTCTAGTTGCCGTACGTTTTGGTGTGGGTGTGATTTAGCGAGAATCCGCTTTTCCAAGTCGAACCACAAAAGTTTCATCGAGTTCTTTGAGCATTTTGGCCTCCAATGGAACATTTCCACCACAAATGTTCGATTGGATGCCGGGATATTAGCAAAACGTCACCAGCATGTTCTTCGAACCTCTTCATTACGTTTCTGGCAGTGAGGCATGGCGCATTATCCTTCTGCTGATGGCCGACACCAGAAACAAACGCAAATGCCACGAATGGGTGAACTTGGTAAACAACGATTCTCAGATACCTGATAGCTGTCGGGGATTGTCCTATTGGGATAATGGGGCCCAAAATGTCGCAAGAAAATATCGCCCGCAGCATAACACCGCCACCGGCAGCCTGTTTTCCCCTTACAGTGCATCAAAGTGCCATAGCTTCCGTTGATAATCGGCGTAACCAACATCGACCGTCTACATGATGTACCAGGAATATTGATTCGTCCGACCAGGGTACTTTCTTCTAATCATCCACTGTCCAATCCCGGTGATCTTGGGTTTATTTCATGCATTGTTGGCGATGACGTGCAGTGAGCATGTTGAACCGGCCGGGTCTTCAGATACGCAGGCCCATGCGCAGAAGGCTGCGATGAACTGTGTGCTGTGACACATTGCCGTGATCACCACTGTTTTAGCTGTGGGTTGTTTGTCGCATTTTGTACCCACGATCGCTGTAAAAAATGCGCGGCAGTATCCGCTCCTCTCTCGCATTAATTAGCTGCGGACGAAACACGGTTAGACGACAGTTCGTCGTTTGGCCATCTGTGCTCCACTTTTGATACGTACTCCCTACAGCGGAACATGAACAACCCACAAGCCGTAATATTTCCGATATCGTAGTTCCAAAGCTCCGTGCCATCACAGTTTGTCCGTTTTCAAACTCTGATAAATCGGTAGCTTTCCAAGGTTGACGCCGAACAATATAATAACCGAAAACCTGTCCTAGGGTTGTATATATACTGCTGTGTGAACTTCACCTGCGCCACCGTTAGGTATTCAGGCGCGCTGATTTCTCTAGGTTAAGGGTTGCCCTAATATAACGTCTCAACGGTGTATATTATAATATAACATGATTATGGCAAAATTTTTTCTACATTTTCTGGTTCTCTAATGACAGCGACAATTCGTTTGTTCGGCATTGGATGTACACCCTTCCTATTGCTTTCCTATCAGCGTTCTTCTCCTGGCACACCGAGACTTCACGACGTTGTTGCAGATTTGTTCTGTATGCCATTTCCATTCCTCCATACCAGGGCAGTGAGCAGTAGGTTTTGTCTGCCCCGTTAAACGCGGAATTTCGTTAAATGTTGTCACTTATTAAAATTGATAATCTTTTCGAACAATGGTAGAGCTCATGAACGGATTTAACTAATATCCCTCCTCAAATCACGAATTTCATTTTTTTAAACGACTAAATTAGCTTTAAATTAACATTATACTGAACTAAAGTTCTTGCTTTGTTCCTTAATTCCGAGATATCGATAAATACGGGATCGTTATAAACGGGTTCTACTGTAAGTACATTGCTCTTAGTATATATTTTTTAGTTGTACATTTTTCTTCTTCAATTGTAAGGAGAGCATCTCCCTCGATTTTACTTATTTTCATAATATCGTTAGGTCCCGACTACCCGCTGCCCAGAGGAAGGAATCGTTAGTGCATTTTTGTGCACGGTAGAGCCGCATTATTGTGACCACCAGATAACATCTAGGGTAACCGCCTTGTGCAGCAGCTAGACGGGCTCGGAGTGACTCAGTAATGTGCTGGAAAGTGTTCACAGGTATGTGGAGCCAAGCTGACTGCAGTACATCTGATAGCTGTTGGAGGATGCGTGGTGGAGAGTCCATAGAGCAAACAAGAAGATCGATGTGGTCCCACAGATGCTCAATTGGGTATAAGTTTGGGGAATCAGGTGACCAGGAAAGTACTTTAAAGCCTTCATCGTGTTTTTCGAACGATTCCCGGAAATTTCTTGCTGTGTGATACGTCGCATTGTCGTGCTGGAAGATCCCATCCGCCACAGGGAAGACAATCATCATGTATGGGTGTATGTCGTCTGCAAGGATGGATTCATAACGGATTCGGTACACAGTGCCTTACACAGGTATTAGTGGACCCAAAGAATGCCGCGAAAACATTCCCCAGACTAAAACGCTACACCCACCAGCTTGTGTTCTGCCAGCAATTGTTGAAAACTGTTGTTTCCCCGATGTTTCTCACCTTATACGCCAATCAGCGGGCGACCAATTCCAATACTGACGTGCAAATTTAAGCCTTTTCTGCATATTCACCTTTGTTAGCACAGGTGCAGTGACCATCCGTCTGCATCGGAGCCCCATACGCAGCAGGGTTCACTGAACTGTAGTTTTAGACACACTTTTGGTAGCACCACCACCCACCCACCCACCCCCGGTTCATTTGGAGAGTGTGGTGCTCGACTGTAACGCGTTGATCGGTCCTCGAGCACTTTCGAAGCCGACGTTCACCTCTCACATCATGGTGCTCCCCAGTTTCCACTTCGCTTATTCGCTTTGGTGCCATTTCTTCAATCACGATACATTTTAATCACAGCAGCACGCGAACAATTTACAAACTGCGCAGTTTCAGTAATATGGCCACCCTTGGCCCGAAAACCGATAATCATCTCTCTTTTTAAATCTGATAGATCGCTCCTTTTATTCATGGCATCAACGAGTGATATGTTTTCAGAATGTCTATAACACACCTTATAAACCCTCCAAGCGATCTCACGACAGGTGCCTTCTTTCATTGGCTGCTCGGCATTGATGTCAAAAGGAGGCGGTGGTCACAATATTGTGTCTGGACTGTGCGTATGCAGTAAGAAATTACTTTGTGACAATGTTCGAACACTTTGGCAGTCCGCTAATCCAAAACAACTAAAAATGGAGTCGGATCTCCATTATAAAAATGGCGGTGTTCCGACGAACCATTTTTTTTCCAGATGACGTCACTTATTTCGGGAGAAAGCTACGGCATTTTTACTTTCCGTAAATGGAATTCGCAAGATATTTCATGTTCAAGGTAGATAATGACTTATTAGTTATCTCCACAATCCCGTGAAAGTAGTCTATGCATCCGTGAGGGAAATTCCCTGAATAAAGTACTTTAAAAGTAGAAGTTCCGGGCAATCGGAAAGAGAAATTCTTAACATGCATTCGGCTGGCTACCAAAATGGTACAGATTTGGTAGCCAGCTAAATGCTCTGTTAAGAATTTCTTTTGCACGGTGAGAATATTGTTAGGTCTGTGCGATAATTTTGGCTTCAGTGCAAGGAAAGTTTGGAATGATATGGCGTCGTGCGTGTGTTGCAGTGGCAGATTAGGAAACGTTAGATTAAAAAGCAACAACCCATGTTATTTTGTCTTTGTGAATGGAAATGAGTTATATTCCGTTAACATGTAACATTACGACACCGGTTCCGTTCGTCTATCAGAAAGCAGGAACGCATGCGAATCCCAAAACGTTCATAATGGAAAATATTATTGCGATCGGTGATCACGTGCATTCCAGTAGCTGTGGCTAAGGACTTTTAGATGCCTGCAGCATGATTCTGAACCAGAAGGAACAGTAAGCGCAGTTTTTAAAATTCTGAACTTATAAATAAAACAGCGAGCATTTATTCCTAGAAGTGGCAACTCCGAAATTTATTCCAGCAGGGCGCATAATCCTGTGTGTAGGAAAAGGGGCCATTTTTCACCCCGAAAATATTCCATAATCGGTTATGAAGAAAAGTTCTTTTCGGCTGGTGATGGGATTCGAAGTCATGTCTTCCTTCTCCGGAGTTTGATATTCTACCGCTTGATCTACACCGACGAGGGCTTATCGCTGCAAATTGCCGTTTTTTGGCACTTGCTTCAACTCTGAGGTAGTCACGTCACACGAGTAATAAATTTCATCACATCTGAGTGTGAGCAGGGGTTCAGCCGTACGAAGGAATCAAACAGACAGGTGAAATTAACTGAACACCTAATGTTTCACTGTACCCCGCCTACGTAAAAGACGGTAAAACACTATTACCATGTATACATTAAATGCATTTATATTTGTGTCATTTACGGGCCAGTTAAAATGGTGGTGGACCATCAAATTCTTCTGGTTCTGCGGACCAGTGTTTCTTTTTTTTTTTTTTTTCAAAATTATGCCAGTGCTTTGTTAGATAG
Organism: Macrothele yani; assembly: GCA_039090855.1. Lineage (NCBI taxonomy): Eukaryota > Metazoa > Arthropoda > Arachnida > Araneae > Macrothelidae > Macrothele > Macrothele yani. The sequence goes on along the minus strand of CM077005.1, from coordinate 95,508,476 downwards.
TCAATACGGTTTATATGATACGGGATTAAAATCAAATTTAAATTTCTGTGTTAATGTTACATAACCACAGAAATATCAATTTTCAAATTTCTGTGGTTATGTTACATGGAAAGAATAGCTTGATGTATGTCTATAATAATTATTCCAAGTGTTTGCAACTTGATATATATTAGGAGCATCCTATTGGTTACCATGCATGCGGTATTTGTGAAACTGAGGTTCTTTTAGGGTTTAATGACCTCTGTGACCAACCCTCTGTCTACAAGCAATAAGCATTTGGCCTTCCTTTATTTAGAGCCATTTGCTCGACGTAAGGACGGATTGATGTCTGCACTTGTCTAATTTGGTAAGCCCAGCCTTGCCCGTTTCAAGAGTCAGGCTCTCAGCCCGGTCCGGGACCGTCAATGGCAGCTGTTATTTAGGCCCGGCCTGGCCCGTGACGTGCCATTTGGTAGATAATTTTGTCTTTCTATTGTATTTTATTAAATTACGAAAATTAAATAACGAAATGAGATGATATTGAAAATATTTAGTTGAATGTAAGCCTAAAAATATAAAACAAATTTTGAAAATTACCGAAAAATATAACCTTTGAAATGGGAGCAAACGGAAGACTAAGCGCTTTCAGAATCTCCCTTTCTCTGAACTAGTACAGGGGAAAAACTACAAAAGTCAATCTATATATAGACTAGGGATAGGAGAAAAAATCCAAGTCGTCCCACTCTCTTATACAAAAACACCCACACACTCACCCCACTGCAGACACCCTCCGTCCCCCAATCTACACAACTCACACACTCTCGCCCCACTGCAGACACTCTCGTACCCCCACTCTACACAACATACACCCTCACCTCACTGCTGACACCCTTCGTCGCCCACTCTTTACAACACACACAATCTCACCCCACTGCAGACACCCTCGGTCCCCCACTTTACACAACACAAACCCTTGCTCGGGGTCGATTTTTTTTGCTGTCAACAAGCCCCAAAATGGTTTTACCATCTTCATACCTACATATTGGCGAAATATTGTGAGTGCCTCTCCATGCTTTTCTGATTACGCCGCGGGCTATGTCATCAAAGTAATAAAATAAAGTCAGCGAAACAATTAAACACTCCAGAAAATCGGGGAACACGACCTTTTTCTTCTTCTCCATTGCGATAAAAAATGGGTGGACTTGGCCCTGCCGGATCGTAAATGTCTGGAGAAAAGCCATGCCCAGCCCGATGCTTTTTTCTCTAAACTAAAAAAGCCATGACTCTTTCCGCAGGCTCGGCTGGGCTCGGGCTTTGCGGGCAGCCCGCCCCGTGCAGACCTCTAGTGACGGTGCCAATTGGAAAAAACACTCCCCATTCCTCATATGGAACTCAAATCCAAGCCGTACAACTAGTCAAAAACTAACGCTTTTAGCTAGTCGCCCACCGCAGCGGCAAATCGAGATTTCCAGGTTCATGTCTCGCTTCCGCAAAATACCCGAAGTGGTTCGGAAGTGATGCTGTGCCACAGGTGTCAAGGGGCAGTCTCCTCGTTGAACAAACAAATCGACTTGTACTTTGATTTGATTTTTTTTTATTGGAGGTTTAACGACCACCGTGAGCAACTCAATGGGCTATAAGCAGTCGCCCGTCCCTAATTTAGGGTCGATGGTTCCAGGGAAGGGAGAGAACCAGTGCCGTAAGACAAGTACAACATCTATGCCTCACCGGGATTCGAACCCGGACCCCGTTCAAACGAATGATCAGAGGCCATCGCTTAGACCACTGCGCCACCGGGGCGGCATACTTTGATTTGGAGCCGAAACCAGTCAAGGGCGCCACGGATTCCTCTCGCTCCTAGTAGCCATTGTCTTAATAGGAATGTTGCGCCGACAACGTTTTGCTCAGTGCATATCTTCGCAAGCCTTTTTTAATTGTGTGCTTTGGGGTTAAAATCGCTTCATTGATTTTCTTCTGCTTCAAATATTCAAAAACAAAGTCACAATATTACATTTGATTAGTAATACTGTGACTATTATTTTGAATATTTGTGGCAAATACAAGCCCAGAACATTCAAGAGTACCTGCGTGTTGCACCGCACTCGGCGCAGAAAGGTCTCTCAGATTCCAGAAACGTGTCAGCTGCGGCTTTCTAGGTAACAGTCTCAGCCTATCGGGTAAAGCAGCCAACCAACGCCTGGATGTCTTCAGAGCATTCGGCGAGCTAATGCAATCTGGATCTCTCTAGATCATTCGGCGAGACAAACAGGTGACATCCATAAGCTCCGAGAAGCGGATAGACCAGTTAGTCATCGCTACGGGTGAGTAACTTTCGGTGTGGCTCAGTACGGCTGGATGTGCGCTCTTTTAGTCTTGAGAGTGTGTGATCGTGTGTACGACCCTGCTTCACAGATATTTCGTTTGGACATAATTAAGAGTTTGTAATATCGATTCAAGTTCGTCTGAGTAAAGTGAACTACCGTGTTCTTCTGACAAAATTAATAACGGAAAACGAAGAACCACTTACACAAAGCACGACGACACTTATCTAGATTATGATTTCACGTGTGTAGAGGTTAATACTTAGATTATAAATACAGTACCGGGGTTCACTGTCACAGCTTCCCCCTATTGTTCTCTGGGTTTGACAGCAATCTGCGACAGAGAGAGGTGAGAGCGAGAGAGAGAGTTGTTCCGCCTACTGAAGTGTCAATTCATGGGGAACTATTCGATGACGTCTGGAGGACAGACCAAGCTGGTGCATTTGACGAACCATGGTGGATTGGGAAGTCCCCATCTCAGCGGTAGATTGTTATGTACAAGAACCGGGGTTTGTTCTCACAGCTTCGAACAGGGTGTTCGTATTTTTTTATTGGGGTTTAATGACCACCTTGAGCTACTCAATGGGCCAAAAGCAGTCTCCCATTCAGAATTTAGGGCTACTGGTTCCAGGGAAGGGAAAAAGCCAGTGCCGTAAGACGAACACAGAATCCATGCCTCATCGGGATTTGAACCCAGACCCATCGCGGGCGAATGATCATAATCCAGCGCTTAGACCACTGCATCACCGGAGCGGCCGACAAGGGTGTTAATGGTCGTTGGACGTCCTGACCTCGGCTTGTCTTCGATACTGGTATCCCCATATTGGAACGCCGGTATCAGTTTCGTGTAGGAATGTTTTCCACTTTTTCATTTCCTTCTACTGCACAAATTCTCTAGCCGCAGGTGTCGCGTTTAACCATTTTTCTAGTAATGCAGTAGGAACACCCGAACATCACATTTATCTGCCCTTCATCATCTGCTCACCTGATAACATAATATGTCTCCTTTCCCATGCACGTCATCAGCCTCATAATTTCTAGCTCTTAGACATATGTATTCGACGCTGGAGTGCGTTTTGCACAGAAATAGTTGTAGAATATTGTGCGTAGCTCCAAACAACACAAGCTTTTGATTCTCCCCAGTATAAGTGGAACTGGAGCATGACACCCGAATATAAAATTCACTTCTCCAGGAAGTTCCTACAAGAAGGTTAGTTGAACTAAACTCGTTATGTGTCTGTGAAGATATTGTTCCTTGAAGAAAGGACCGCATCCCAAATCCTTACATGTGCGATGCCAGAAACATTAAAACAAAATTTACAAAAAAATGTGATTCTCTTATTGTGGAAATTACGAATGTGCATTAAATAAATAAGTTTTGCAGATAAAACTAATGTAATCAGGGTTACAACAAAACAATAGAAATAATCAACATCTAAACCATTACAAAAATGTGTAACACACAACAGATTGCACGGAGTATCGTATATTACAACCCAGTTCAGTAAAATATTTATATCAACATCTGAATGCAACTGCAATTTCCTGGTTTGTCGAGATGCTGTAATAGTATGACAAACAGATTTGAACTGTAATTGTAAAATGTATCAACTGCAACTTTCTAGTTTGTGGAGTTGCTGCAATAGAGGGACGAACAGATCTCAGCTGTAACTGTAAAATTTATCCGTTTCTTACGAAAATCCGGTGACCCTTAAAGAATTTCATTCAAACACATGGGAAGAAAGTAACTGCCAAAGTTATGTTTAAAAAATGTAAAGATTTATGTTCAAATTATGTTCTAAAAATACATAAGTTACATTATATAAATATACACGCACGGGCCAGTGAACTAGAAACCTTTATGCAGGTCTACGTAAACGTCCCTTTCACAGCGTAGATACAAAATACGTTGTCGCAGAGTCATCACGTGATCTAGTCAACTATTTAACACTACTACTCGTCAGTAATCGTCAGTAGTGTTGATCACAATGCGAAAAACAAAGGATCTTTCGGAGTTGGATAAAGGGCTTTTTGTGAGTGCCCGTCTAGCTGGAGAGACGATTTTGTAAAGAGACTGGTTTCTCAAAAGGTGAGATATCCCGGGTCTTTAATCAATGGAGAAATAACCCACATTGCTTGTCTAAGAAGCATAAGTGTAACGCGATCCCAATCTGTCAGGAAAGAGAGCGCCGTCGCCTGAGATGGCATCTATGCGAAACAGAACTTCCTGCGTGCAGCAGCTAACCAAAGCAAATAGACAAAGTCGTCGCTCTTTCCACGGTTTTCTTTAATTAACACACAGCAACCGAAAAATTGTATTTCGACATCGCTGGGATCCAATCTTTATGTGTGTTTATCTGTCAGCATCTGATTTCACTCTTTTTCTCACAGCCTTTAGATTTATTAGCTATAATTAAATAGATTGTGCCGGTAAACCGCACCAGATATAGACGTCTCAGTTGCTGAACCCAACCCTACGAATTTGTGAAGTCAGATGCTGATTGATAAACACACATAGTGCCGTGGATAGAGGCACCGTAGAGTAAGGCGAACGCAGTCGGCTATTTTTCAAATGATCTGGGGTTCGACCCCAGCGGTGTTGAAATACAATTTTCAGGTTGTTGTGTATTAATTAAAGGAAAGCGTGGAAAGAGGAAAGACTTTGTCTATTTCCATTGTCTCCATGTATTTGGAAGATTTTTACCATTTCTCTTGACCAAGGCATTCAATGTCCACATCACAGCGAATTATACGCAAGGAATTAAAGAGGATTCGTATTGGCAGTCGCATGCCTATACGGAAATCACTTATTTCGGCGAAGACTCGGAAAGATTGTCTACAGTGGTGTCGGGAACACCGTGACTAGACACTGGAAGACTCGTAAGAAGTCATGTGGTCCGACGAGTGGCGGTTCACCTTGTTCTGTACCAGTGCTGAAAAGAACCGAGCACGACCCCGAAAGCGTAAATTCGAGCCCGGGCCCGAACCGGACTCGAGCGCGCTAGCGTATTACTTACTGGAGCTCGGGCTATAAGAGAGGAAGATAATTTTCTTCCTTTTTTTATTTTTTAGTGTGATTTTGCATGATTTAGCACACCAAACTTTTTTCACACTTTCTAGTTGCTAAAGAAAATTAATCGGCAACTGGTTCTGTTTGGGGAGTGAGAACTCGGCAGGACTATTTATTCCGGGCTTGGGTAACAAATACTGTACCATAGGCCATGGATTACTGTGTTTCTGCGAAGGAAAAATTTCTTCAAGAGCTATAGATTTTGGACAACACGCTGACGATATTTTGACCCCGGACTCCACGCGGATTCACCCTGCTAATTTTGTTCAGCAACGTACGACGTAGATTTTTGTTCCTCAGAATTATTCCAAATATCCGCTGCCGCCCCAGAAGCATTTCAAAAAGAAATAAATGGCCATAGAACGTCGATTCGTCAGAGAAGGCAACCATTTTCCACTATTCGACTGTACAAAGACGGTAGCCTCATGCAAACTGCAGGCGTTGTTGCTGATGGACCTGGGTTAACATGGGCGTCTTGAAGCAGCGTCGACTCCAGCGTCCCATGCGTAACAGGGTTCACTCTACTGTTATCGGAGACACGTACCTGGGTGCCCCAGCAAGCATTAATTTGCGTGGTCAATAGGTGCAGTGTTGCGCATCGATTGCTCTTTACCAGTCGACGAAGACTACGTTCTCCTCTGGGGTCGATGGCCTTTTGCGGCTCCACAGTTATGACGTCGGGAGGTACTTTGTGTGCCAGCGGTCCATTCTTAATACACCCTTACTACAGCACCTCGAGAACAGCCCACAAAGTTTGCTGTTCCTGAGATGCTTTCACCCTTTGCGCGGTAGCCGCAGATCATTCTTTTTTGTACGTTTATCAAATCACTATCTCTGCCCATTGTGCTCCCGTGACGCACTATGGCTCATCTGTCCTGGCCGGCCGCTTACGTCTTCGTGTGGTCGACCTTGTCACGTGCACTCTGTGATGCGCCTGTGCGTGTACACTGTGATTCCAGGGGTGGTCATATTATTCTGATACATCCGTATCTATCTTGTGTTCCTCAATGAGTTGCTGTAAGTGATGAGGAGTTGAAGAATACCGTGGAATTTGAGTCACGACAAAGTCTCCGCGCGATCACAGAGAAAGTCCATGCACATCAGTCAACGGCTATCAGGCGCTTGACGAAGATGAAAAATCTGGATGTCTGGTTGCTACAAGAATTGACAACAGCCAATCAGACACGTCGTCTGGAGATGTGCAGTTCTGTCCTTGCCAGGCACATACCAGAGGGATTCCTTATTCGGATCGTAACTTTTGACGATAAGTGGATTCTGAACAACAAGTATAGGCGATTAGCAAAATGTCTGGATACCACGGAGTGTCCTGAACACTGCCCACAGCTACCCTTACACTGGCGGAAATTGCTGGGTCTCGTATGGTGGTATATTGCTTGCTTGATCCATCATGTATTTCTCTGACCAGCTGAAATCATCAGTTGAGACCTCTACTGTACTGAAATGCAGCAGATGCGCAAAACGCTCCGTACCAAGCAGCCAGGTTTGGTCAACAGGCATTGGATTATTCTGTTGCACGACAGAGATCACCTACATGTCACCCGGCCAAAAAATCCACCAGCTGGACTACGAAACGTTGCCATATCCTGCATATTCCCCTAGCCATGCTGCCATGGATTATAAATTCTTCCAGCATGTGAACCGTTTACTGGCACAGAAGACATTCCTGAATAACCAGGCTGTGTGTCAGGACACTGCCACAAATTCTTGATGACCAGGCTGTGTGTCAGGACACTGCTACCCATTCCTGAATGATCAGGCTCTGTTTCAGAACATTGCCATCTCTTTTGCCTCACAGACTCCGTAGTTTTATCACCGTGGGATTCACAGCCTTCTGCCGCATTATCAAAATTAAGTTAGCGGGTTACTAGAGGAACTACTTTAACTAGGCGCGTGGGTGATTCTTATTTTTATGATTGCTTGCAAATAGTACTCTCCTTTTGGATATTTTGGCTGCATCAACCAATAGCATTTGCGAGAATTCTGGAACAAATAATATTGTGGGTCGTACTATTGTATTCAGAAGTAGGAGAGGGAAGGGAGAATATTCATTGTTTTTCATCGACTCAAACTTGTTATCTTTTGCGATTGCCCTAGCGAAAGTATCTTTGCGAAAATAGAATAAAGTGATTGTTGTGCACTACGTAATGTTCTTATTTAACTACAATAGATCTTTAAAATTCCGAACAAGCTCCCCTCCACATATTATTATTATTTTTATTTGCTGGTGGAAAGTTTAAATATAGTCTGTTCATTTTAACTTGGTACTTGATGAAAATGGAATCGCCTAATGTTGGCGGTGCAAGCATTTTGGGGGCGACATGGTGAAGGTGACTTTTAATACTCAAAGACAAAAGGCGAAAACTTTCCGAGTCACTTGTTTCCAGTTCATACCCATTCAGCTTTTTCCTATTCCGCTTTATTTCTTTTGTCGTTAATATTGGGGTCATTAGTGGTCATTATTGGCCGTAAAAATAGTGCTTTGATTTAAACATCCCTTAGCTTTTATGTGATGCCTCAGATCGCTAAATAACTGACACAGATACACTTGTCACAAAAAGTTAGGGATATTGCGGTTCCAAATTTAGCGAATACTGGGGATCGGTTGTCAGTGTTGTCATTTGTCATATGTAAATACTTCATATGTAAATTAGTTTCACGACAACACAACACGTGACGTGCGAGACCCAATAAAAGGTACACTGCGAGAAATGGAAAGCAGGTCGTTTCATCGCTTGGTCTAGTAGTTTGCTGAATGTATTGCCTTTAGTGTGGAATTAACCCGCAATGATATCCAGACGAAGTTTGGATATTTGATTCAAAACAACTGGCAAAATACATCCAAGAAACAACATTTTGATAGAAATCAACTAAAAATCATTTTACCAGAGTCAGCTAGAAGGCCACCCAGCTCGAAAGCCAACACACATATACTGTATTATACAATGTAAGCATCATTCTCATCTCTTGATTTCTCATACATCATTCTACTTCTGACCTCAATTCAGATTGCCACAAAACGTTCAGTGCAGAGAGTAAAGCAGCGTTAAGTTTAGAAACCATTTAAGGAGAATGAAACGAAAGTTACGCAGATATAGAAACTAAAAAGGAAAGTAATATTAGAGTACATGTCACAGCGACGCCTCACCTAATTAAAATATCGAATATTTGGTTGCGGGTAGTTTGATAACCAGAAAAAGGATTGTTTTTTGTGGTTTATAAAAAATACATTGATACTTCATTGTTATCACAATTTTTTTATCTGATTTGTTTACGTATGGGACTTCTCTTTGAAGTGCTATTCAAATGGAACAGAACGAACGAAGATTAACGCTCAAAAGAAATTTCGACTACTTAAATCAAATCAGTACCTGAACGGCTGTACAATACCTGTAATTCTCTGTCGCTAGCATTTAATGCGCCTTGAGTGCCTGTACTAGTAATTCTCTGTCGCTAGGATTTAGAACTTTTTGGTACTATAGGTACGGCTTTACCAGTAATTCACTGTCGCTGGGATTTCAAGCTTTTAAGTCGCTGTATTAGTAATTCTCTGTCGTTAGAATTTAGGTTTTATTACATATATACTTACGTCTAAATTCATAAACCTCACAAACTTGTGGAATGGAAAAAATGTTCAAGTCCCACACTTGTATGTTTTTAAAAGGAGGAATTTATAATCGATAATAACGAAACAATCAAGAAATTATAGTAAAGGAAACAGTTATGGGGTTGACAGGGCCACTGAATTTCACTTCCTGTCTGCGGCCCTGGTTTTTGCGAGCATCAGCACAAGGTAATATTTTGAACATATTTTAGCGATGGCTTTTTAAGGGTCGCAGTAAAACAGAACTCGCGCTTTTCAACATTTAACTTCTGCGATCAGTATAATTCATTTGGAATTTCTAGTACTAATCAAATGTCGACCTTTTTAAAATAATTATTATGAAAAGACCAATTGCTGTCCATTAGTGAAGCAATAGAAATTTGTAAAAGAAAGTCCAACGGAAAAACCAAAATAAATCTTGCTTGCTGAGAATAATAATGGGAGTGGATCTCAATGAACAAATCTTACTCAAAACTTGTCCCAATTTCCAGACAACTTTTATTTCTTACCTAGGTAATGATTTCAAACAGACCCAATAGACCTACCGAATTAGATTCTTTCGATTCCTTCACCGAAGTTAAACAAAAATTTTTTTTTTAAATAACGAACAGGTAATTTTACGAAGCAAGTTTAATATTACATTGCACTGTGGATTGATCATTCTCGATATGTAATTATTCTTGCGCACCCCTGTATGCATGTTCACTCCTCAAATTGAATTCCTCTGATCTTTCATAATTCACCAGTTTGTTATCGATATTACATCTCAAAGAGGTGAGCCGGTTTTTTTATCTTGCAAATGTAATAAATGTAGCTGCGCGACCGGCAGTTTTGTTTATTCTGTGACACGGAAAGCAGAATTAATATTAAAAGGTAAAATTTTGTACATTTTTGTGATTTGCAAAACAACGTTTTTCAAATGCTTCCTCGAAATAGTGTTTCCCAAAGTAAAACTCCCGTAATTTATAGGTTATAGATAAAAATCCAAGTTATTCTTCACAAACCTATCGACGAGAATCAGTTTTTGCTGATAATGATTTACCCTTATCCTATCGGTGGACATACAGTGGTTGTCCTTCAAACTCTCTAAGAGGTCGTTAGACATTTCTAGAATTTCTATCGGTCGTACGCCGATGAAGAAGTTTTACAAATTTGCTTACAAAGTTTTATTTCTCTGATAAAACAAGATCAATTCTTAATAGCTCATTTCGCGAAGGAATCACCAGGAAAGTACTCCTGATAACCACACCAGGTTCTGCCATCCCGCTTCCATCTACGTCGTCAGTGCCCAACTGTGAAGTCGTTACCTGGTTTAAAACAATCGGAAACAAAATTTTGAACAAGCAATTGTGATTTTCGTAGTTTGCAGGGGTTCTTCCTATTGTCTCTGGAGAACTGTCGGCGTGTATTTAGTGTAGACTTTTTTCGATAACGTTTGCGGAAAAAGTAACAATGTAAATGACAATGAGATAAATTGTAGGCAACGTATTCATCGAAGGTCAGACTCAAGTAACGGGCTTTGATAAACTTGGGTAATTTAATAGATAAGGCCTTTTTTTCTGTATCTTTTGTGTTCAGATTAGGTGCGCGGCAAAGAATCATTCTTCATCAAGTAACAGGACAAAGTGTACATTACTTAAGGTAGATCATCTCTGCAGGCATCGTCAGTCGAAGGAGTACGATTTGTCAGACTTAGGCTCTTTACATTCAATATCTGAAATTGTACGTCTGCAGTTTTCCAATGCGTACGTTTGTTCAATGACATTTCATTGCTCTTGCCTAGATTCACATAATTACTATACACATGCTGTCTAAACGTTCGATTAATTCAAACCGTGTCTCCAACTGCAAATTAAAATATATTTACTTACAAATAAAAACACTATTTACAATAAAAGGCAAATTCTTTCAGGGAACTCATGTCCCTATCATCAGGTCTATATGCCACGTGGCACATATTTAAGTCAATTCATGTGTCCTTCGTCAGCGTTTCTTGGCAGTTTTTTCCACATAGGATATCTTCTTCAAGGAACAGTCGTAAGTCTGTCACAATTCCCTTTACTAATACCTTCTTGAACACTTGACCTTGGGTGTTGCAATTGTTCAGCAATCGAAAGCACCGACAAGTAGCTGATGTGTCACCCTATAATGACACCTCTTTGTAAGTAACTAACCTTAACACGCGTGGAGGAAATCTGGCGCACGAGATCTATTGGAATATTTCATTTTTGTTGTGGAAGTGGGTGTCTGCAGACTTTTTTCCACATAGGGTATCTTCTTCAAGGAACAGAGTGAGAAGCACTAGCATTTTTCATTCTTTTGGGGAGGGCCGACTTCTAACATTACATGAAGTTCGCATGGACGCAGAGAATGATTCAAATGGATTTGACGTTCGATTGAGCCAGAGGATGATTACATCAATAAACGTGCAATCGCTTTTGAAGAGTAAGAGCTGCACGTGATGAAAGTGTGCTAACGTCAGAGGTTATAACAATCTCCGATGTAAAGGATTGTTTGTCGGAAGAAAATAATGAAGATGACAAAGTATAACTGCAATTTAGGGACCTATGCCTTCTTTCAACGCGGCATTAAATGGATTAAAACGTATGAAAAACTGATTCCTTTGTCATTTCCAAGAAAATCACTTGCAAAGCTTTCAATTATTGAGAAAGCTTTGCTTGAGCTAAACACTAAAAATAGAGAGCAAACGGAGATTACCGATTTTTCCCAAACCACTAACTCATAATGTAAGTATTTACGTAGTTGTACTGTATATTTTGGTTTTTACAATACATACTATGTACTATAGTGCGTCGCATAAATATAAAGACAGAACAAATTCTCGAATAAAAAAGGAACAACAACCAGCTGAAATGTACACCTCATATTTATAGCAAAAATAGCATAGGACACGCAGCTGCACAATAGTTTGACGGAAACATAACAATTCCAACGCCAAGTACAAGAAAAAAAAACAGAAATACGCTGTCTCAAAAATATAAAGACTTACTAGTTATGAGCATCTCCGGTACGAATAGTGGAGCCGTTGTTCCGAATAACACTGAAAACCCGATTGGGCATGCTGTTCACCAAGTGAGGTAAGTGTTCTGGACGGAGTGCGTACCAGCTTCGTTCAATCTGCTCTTTCAATGCCACGATACTTGAGAACTGCCGTCCATTCGCATACACATCACGAGCTAGGATACCCCAAAGTTCTCGATAGGGTTCAGATCTGTACTGAGGGCTGGCAAATTCATTACGGTCACATGATGACTGTTTAACCAGCTTTTTGTTGATGCAGACCGATGGATAGACGCATGTCTTGCTGGAACAGGTGATCAACACCAGCTAGAGTTTCGGCAAAAGGTAGATGGTGGCTGCTGAGTATGTCCTGATAAATTTCGGAGTTTTTCCTGCCTTCAGAAAAGCGATATCCGTTGTCTCATTGAACGCAAAAGCTCCCCAGACCATCACAGATCCTCCTCATTTCTGTCTGCTGAGGAAGGTGGTGCGTGGCTCGCATCGTAAATCATGCCAATAGCTGTTCTAACTGTCAGTGCCGTCCAGGTTGAGCCTTTTCTCATCGGAGAAAATAGTTGTGATCCACTCGTCAGTCCAGTGCATATGGCTGCTTGCCCATAACAATCTAGCTTCCTTGTGGCGCCCCGTGAGGTGTGGCAGACAGGGCATTTTACGGAGCACCATGTTGCAACTTTCCTTGATTCGTCGATGAACTGCGTCCTTTAAGACGGTGACACCAACAGTCCGAGAAACTTGACGTAGTGATAACCTTTGAGATGAAACTAAACGCATGATGGCCTGATCATCTCGTTCGGTTGTTATTCGAGGCCTTCCAGGCCGTTTTTTGGCAGTTTACGCACCGCGTTTCGATAAAGTCTTATAAATGACTGCCCTACTCCACCCCATGGCTTTACATATTTTTGCTACAGGCAATCCATTTGCTCTCAGTCTGCAAACCTTCTGCGCCTCCTAACAAGAAGGTTGACTGTTGCGTGGCATTTCGACAAATGAATGTCTGACGGCAGGTCCTCTGTCTTTTGTAGGCTGGACAAAATTACGGCCCTTGCGCGTGCGTACAACATGCTAATTTGTACATCTATTTTGCATGTGGCTACTTTACATAGTTGTGTTCATATTTATGAGACATCTAAAATTACACTATTTCACTTTGTGGTGTTCTTTTCTCACAATCCAATCATATCGACGGATGGAAACGTTTGTTGTAGGGTCATGTCAAATTAGGTACCACTTCAGCTTCCTACCTATATTCGCTTTGCGTTCACGGCGCAAAGTCGGCTGTCTCTCTATTTATGCGACGCACCTTAGTAGCGTACCAACAGTGCACATTGCGTTTCATTTTTTTTTTTTGCACACTTTACGCTTGTTTGTGGAATTTGTTTTACCTTGACCACGGTTTTAGGTTTTCCCGCATTGTACGACTTTTTATGCTAATCCGCTGAAAAGCGTAACATCGGAGTTTCACTGTATTACCAAATACTCATATTATGACCACCTACGTACCTAATAAGCTGTAGTAACTCCTTTAGCCCTCAAAACAGCGGCCACTCGGTGAGGCATCGGTTCTATGAGGTGGCGATAGGTATCCTGGGGTATCTGGTGGCATGATGTCAACAGCAGGTCCTCTAGTTGCCGTACATTTAGGTGTGGTTGTGATTTAGCAAGAATCCGCTTTTCCAAGTCGAACCACAAACGTTTCATTGAGTTCTTTGAACATTTTGGCCTCCAATCAAACTTTTCAACCACAAATGTGCGTTTGGAGGCCAGGGTATTAGCAAAACGTCACCAGCATGTTCTTCGAACCTCTCCTTGACGATTCTGGCTATGAGGCATGGCGCATTATCCTTCTGCTAATGGCGGTCACCAGCAACAAACGCGCGAAAGGATGAACATGGTCCACAACAATTCTCAGATACTTGATAGCTGTCGAGGATTGTCCTATTGGGATAATGGGGCATAAAGTGTCCCAAGAAAATATCGGCCACAGCAGAACACCGCTGCCGGCGCCTTGTTTTCCCCCTACAGTGCATCCAAGTGCCATAGCTTCCGTTGAAAATCTGCATAACCGACCTCGACCGTCTGCATGATGTACCAGAAATCTTGATTTGTCCGACCAGGGTACTTTGTTCTAATCATCCACTGTCTAATCCCCATGATCTTGGGTTTATTTCATGTATTGTTGGCGATGACGTGCAGTGGGCATGTTGAACCGGACGGGTCTTTAGGTTCGCAGGCCCATGCGCAGAAGGCTGCGAAAACTGCGTGCTGTGACACATTGCCGTGATCACCACTGTTGTAGCTGTGGATTATTTGTCGCACTTCGTACCCGCGGTCGCTGTAAAGAATGCGCGGCAGTATCCTCTCGTCTCTCGCATCAATTTGCTGCGGGCGAAACATGGTTAGACGACAGTTCGTCGTTTGTGCACCACTTTTGATACGTACTCCCTACAGGGAACGTGAACAACCCACAAGCCGTACTATTTCCGATAGCGTAGTTCCAAAGCTCCGTGCCTTCACAATTTGTCCTTTTTCAAACTCTGATAAATCGGTAGCTTTCCTATTCTGACTCCGAACATTCTAATAACCGAAACCTTGTCCTCGGTTTGTATATATATTGTTGTGTAAACTTCACCTGCGCCACCGTTAGGTCTACAAGCGCGCTGATTTTTCTAGGTTGAGGGTTGTCCTAATATAACGTCTGAACGGTGTATATTATAATATAAAATTATTATGGCAACACTTTTTCTACATTTTCTGGTTCTCTAATGACAGCGACAATTCGCTTGTTTGGCATTCTTCTGGACAATTCGCTTGTTCGTCATCGGATGTATACCCTTCCCATTGCTTTTCGATTAGCGTTCTCCTCCTGGCACATCGAGACTTCACGACGTTGTTGCAGATTTGTTCTGTATGCCATTTCCATTCCTCCATTCCAGGGCAGTGAGCAGTAGGTTTTGTTTTTTCCCCGTTATACATGGAGTTTCGTTAAATGTTTTCACTTATTAAAATTGATAATCTTTTCGAACAATGGTAGAACTCATGAACGGATTTAACGAATATCCCTCCTCAAATCACGGAATTTCATTTTTTTAAACAACCAAATTAGCTTTAAATTAACATTATACTGAACTAAATTTCTTGCTTTGTTCCTTAATTCCGAGATATCGATAAATACGGGATCGTTATAAACGGGTTCTACTGTAAGTACATTGCTCTTAGTATATATTTTTTAGTTGTACATTTTTCTTCTTCAGTTGAAAGGAGAGCATCTCTCTCGATTTAACTTATTTTCATAATATCGTTAGGTCCCGACTACCTGCTGCCCAGAGGAAAGAATTTTTAGTGCATTTTTATACACGGTAGGGTCACACTATTGTGACCACCAGATAACATCTAGGGTAACCGCCTTGTGCAGCAGCTAGACGGGCTCGGAGTGACTCAGTATAAGGTGCTGAAAAATTTTCACAGGTATGTGGAGCCATGCTGACTGCAGTACATCTGATAGCTGTTGGAGGATGCGTGGTGGAGCGTCCGTAGAGCAAACAAGAAGATCGATGTGGTCCCACAGATGCTCAATTGGGTTTAAGTTTGGGGAATCAGGTAACCAGGGAAGTACTTTAAAGCCTTCATCGTGTTTTTCCAATGATTCCCGGATATTTCTTGCTGTGTGATACGTCGCATTGTCGTGCTGGAAGATCCCATCCGCCACAGGGAAGACAATCATCATGTATAGGTGTATGTCGTCTGCAAGGATGGATTCATAACGAATTCGGTACACAGTGCTTTACACAGCTACGAGTGGACCCAAAGAATGCCACGGAAACATTCCCCATACTAAACCGCTACCCCCACGAACTTGTGTTCTGCCAGCAATTGTTAAAGACTGTTGTTTGTCCGATGTTCTCGCCTTATACGCCAATCAGCAGGCAACCAATTCCAATACTGCCTTGCAAATGTAAGCCTTTTCTGTATATTCACGTTCGTTAGCACATGTGTAGTGACCATCCGTCTGCATCGGAGCCCCATACGCAGCAAGGTTCGCTGAACTGTCGTTTTAGACACACTTCCGGTAGCACCACCACCCACCCCCGGTTCATTTGGAGAGTGTGGTGCTCGACTGTAGCGTGTCGATCGGCCCTCACACACCTTCGAAGCCGACGTTCACCTCTCACATCATGGTGCACCCCAGTTTCCACGTCGCTTATTCGCTTTGGTGCCATTTCTTCAATCACGATACACTTTAACCACAGCAGCAGGCAAACAGTTTACAAACTGCGCTATTTCAGAAATATGGCCACCCTTGGCTAGAAAACCGATAATCATCCCTCTTTGTAAATCTGATAGATCGCCCCTTTTATTCATGGCATCAACGAGTGATATGTTTTCAGAATGCCTACAACACACCTTATATACCCTCCAAGCGATCTCACGACAGGTGCCTTCTTTCATTGGCTGCTCGGCATTGACGTCAGACGGAGGACGTGCTCACAATAATGTGACTGGACTGTGTGTATGTAGTAAGAAATTACTTTGTGACAACGTTCGAACACTTTGGCAGTCCGCTAATCCAAGACAACTAAAAATGGAGTCGGATCACCATTATAAAAATGACGGTGTTCCGACGAACCATTTTTTTTTCAGATGACGTCATTTATTTCGGGAGAGAGCTACGGCATTTTTCCTTTCCGTAAATGGAATTCGCAAGATATTTCATGTTCAAGGTAGATAATAACTTATTAGTTATCTCCAAAATCCCGTGAAAGTAGTCTATGCATCGGTGAGGGAAAATCCTTGAATAAAGTACCTTAAAAGTAGAAGTTCCGGGCAATCGGAAACAGAAATTCTTAAGATGCATTTAGCTGGCTACCAAAATGGTACAGATTTGGTAGCCAGCTAAATGCTCTGTTAAGAATTTCTTTTGCACGGTGAGAATATTGTGAGGTCTGTGCAATAATTTTGGCTCCAGTTCAAGGAAATGTTTGAATGATATGGCGTCGTGCGTGTGTTGCAGTGGCAGATTAGGAAACGTTAGATTAAAAAGCAACAACCCATGTTATTTTGTCTTTGTGAATGGAAATGAGTTATATTCCGTTAACATGTAACATTACGACACCGGTTCCCTTCGTCTATCAGAAAGCAGGAACGCATGCGAATCCCAAAACGTTCATAATGGAAAATATTATTGCGATCGGTGATCACGTGCATTCCAGTAGCTGCGGCTCAGGACTTTTAGATGCCTGCAGTATGATTCTGAACCAGAAGGAATGGTCTGCACAGTTTTTAAAATTCTGAACTTATCAATAAAACAGTGAGCATTTATTCCTAGAAGTGGCAACTTCGACATTTATTCCAGCAGGGCGCATAATCCTGTGTGTAGGAAAAGGGGCCATTTTTCACCCCGAAAATATTCCATAATCGGTTGTGAAGAAAAATCCTTTTCGGCTGGTGATGGGATTCGAAGTCATGTCTTCTTCCTCCGGAGTTTGATATAATACCGCTTGATCTACACCGACGAGGGCGTATCGCTGCAACTTGCCGTTTTTTGGCATGTGCGTCAACTCTGAGGTAGTCACGTCACACGAGTAATACATTTTATCACATTAGAGTGTAAGGAAGGGTTCAGCAATACGGGAGAATCAAACAGACAGGCGAAATTAACTGAACACTTAATGTTTCACTGTACTCCGCCTACGAGAAATCCGGTAAAACACTATTACCGTGTGTACATTAAGTGCATTTATATTTGTGTCATTTACGGGCCAGTTAAAATGGGGTTGGACCATCAACTTCATCTGGTTCTGCGGACCAGCGTTTCTTTTTTTTTTTTTTTGTTTCAAAATTATACCAGTGCTTTGTTAGATAGTCAATACGGTTTATATGATACGGGATTAAAAGCAAATTTAAATTTCTGTGGTAATGTTACATAACCACAGAAATGTCAGTTTTCAAATTCTGTGGTAATGTTATATGGAAAGAACAGCTTGATGTATGTCTATATTAATTATTCCAAGTGTTTGCAACTTGATATTTATTAAGAGCATCCTATTGGTTACCATTCGGGATTTGTGAAACTGAGGTTCTTTTGGGGTTTAATGCTCTGTGACCACCCATGTGTCTACAAGCAATAAGCATTTGGCCGTCCTTTATTTAGAGCCATTTGCTCGAGGGTAAGGACGGATAGATGTCTGCATTGTCTAATTTGGTAAGCTCTCGGCCTGGTCTGGCCCGTGACGCTGTTATTTAGCTGTTATTTAGGCCCGGCCTGGCCCGTGACAATTGCAGCTGTTATTTAGGCCCGGCCTGGCCCGTGGCGTGCCATTTGGTAGATAATTTTGTCTTTCTATTGTATTTTATTAAATTGTGAAAATTAAATAATGAAATGAGAAAATATTGAAAACATTTAGTTGAATGTAAGCCTAAAAATATTAAATAAACTTTGAAAATTACCGAAAAATATAACCTTTGAAAAGGGAGGAAACGGAAGATTAAGCGCTTTCAGAATCTCCCTTTCTCTGAAGTAGTACAGGGGAAAACTACAAAAGTTAATCTACACTGCCGGAAAGTGAAAAAAGAACACCAAGAAGGAGACGTCTGATACCAACGAAATTTATACAGCATAATAACAAAATACAGAGGATAACGTGATCAAAACATTATGGCATAATACAGCTGCATTTGCTGGTAAACTGAAAAATAACAGTTCCATGTAACATAGTTAGAACGAGGTTGAACCGCCATGAACAGCGTCACACTGTGCAATTCTGGCATGGAGTCTGTCGTACAGATGTTGGATGTAAGTTTGGGTTACTGAGTTCCAAGCATCCTGAACCTGGACGCGTAAATCGCGGATGGTCGTGGCTGCCCGTGGAGACCGGATAAGTCGTTGTCCCATAAATACCCACACGTGCTCAATGGGGGACAAATCCGGTGAACGTGCAGGCCATGGAAGTTGCCTCACACCCTTAAGTGCATGTTGCGTTGCACGTACCGTATGTTGCCGTGCGTTATCTTGCTGGAAAACACCACAATGGACCGACCTTACAAATGGCACAAGAACGGGATGAATGATGTTGTTGATGTAGGACAGCTGTTTAACGTACCCGGTACAAACACTAGTTGTGTACGGGAGTGATAGCTGACAGCTCCCCACACCAGGGGACCAGGTGTAAGCCCTGTGTGTTGCTGGTGGATGCAAGAAGGGTGGAGACGCTCCCCTGTGCATCTGCGAACACGCGTACGGCCATCGGAGGCTCCCAAGCAGAATCTGCTATCATCGCTTAACACGACAGATCGCCATTGCGTTCTCCTGTGCAGACGTTGGCGAAACCACTGCAGCCGTTCCTGACGGTGAGCTGGAGTCAGAGGTACATATGCCAGAGACACACATGCACGTAATCTTGCATCCAGTAGACGGTTGCAGATTGTTTGCACAGTCACCCCAGGTGCAACGGCGGCTCGGATTTGTGTCGCAGTAGATGTTCTGCTTCACAACGCCGCCCTTATTATGCGTCGATCGGTCCGCTCATCAGTCCGTCTGTGACTCCCGGTTTCACGTCTTCTCGTGTGGGAATGTTCCTCGCACCATCTACGCCACCATCGTACCACCACCGATACTTTCATTCCAATTCGCTCCGCAATATGACGATACGACCACCCGGCCTCGCGGAATCCTACAAGACGACCTCGCTCGAAGTCCGATAACTGCTGAAATCGTACACGTCTTCCATGTCCACGCATTGCAGCTTCTTCAGGGTCTTTGCACGTGTCTCTACGCCGACGACTGATTCAATTCACTTCGCCGTACTCCTTAAATACCACCGAAGATAATTTGCATATTATGCCGTGCTGTGGCGTAAGTGCTCGCCGGTTGGTCCCGAAATTAACATCACACCTACGTAAACTCGACCCCATTAACATATGTAAATTTCATGATCGTCCGCCAATTCCTTCTTGGGGTTCTTTTTTCACTTTCCGCCAGTGTATATATAGACAATGGATAGGAGTAAAAAATCCAAGTTGTCCTACTCTTTCATACATAAACACCCACGTACTCACCCCACTGCAGACACCCTCCGTCCCCCGCTCCACACAACACTCAGACCCCCACCTCGTCCCCCAATATACACAACACCCATGCCCACACCCTGACCCCACTGCAAACACCCTCCATCTCCCAGTCTACACAACACCCTCACCCTCACCCCACTGCAGACACCATCCGTCACCCACTCTACAGAACTCCCGCACCCTCACCCCACTGCAGACACATTCCGTCCCCCACTCTACACAACACACACACTCTCAACCCACTGCAGACACTCTCGTACCCCCACTCTACACAACATACACCCTTACCCCACTACGGACAACCTCCGTCGCCCACTCTACACAACACCCACACCCTCACTACACTGCATACATCCTTCCTCCAATCTGCAAAACACAAACCCTTGCTCGGGGTCGAATCTTTTTGCTGTCAACAAGCCCCAAAATGGTTTTACCATCTTCATAGCTACAGATTGGGGAAATACTGTGAGTGCCTCTCCTTGCTTTTCTGATTACGCCGTGGGCTATGTCATCGAAGTAATTAAATAAAGTCAGCGAAACAATTAAACACTGCAGAAAATCGGGGAACACGACTTTTTTCTTCTTTGCCATTGCGATAGAAAAAAATGGGTGGACTCGGCCCTGCCCGCTCGTAAATGTCTGGAGAAAAGCCCTGCGCAGCCCGTTGCTTTTTTCTCTAAACTAAAAAGCCCTGACCCTTTCCGCAGTCTTGACTGGGCTCGGGCTTTGCGGGCCAGCCCGCCCCGTGCAGACTTCTAGTGACGGTGTCAATTGGAAAAACACTCCCCATGCCTCATATGGAACTCGAATCCAAGTCGTACAACTAGTCAGAAACCAACGCTTTTAACTAGTCGCCCACCGCAGCGGCAAATCGAGATTCCCAGGTTCATGTGTCGCTTCCGCAAAATACCGGAGCCGCCCCGATGGCGCAGTGGTCTAAGCGATGGCCTCTGATCATTCGTCCGAAAGGGGTCCGGGTTCGAATTCCGGTGAGGCATGGATGTTGTGTTTGTCTTACGGCACTGGCTCTCTCCCTTCCCTGGAACCAGTGACCCTAAATTAGGGACGGGCGATTGCTTATAGCCTATTGAGTTGCTCACGGTTGTCGTTAAACCTCCAATTAAAGAAAAAGAAATACCCGAAGTAGTTCGGAAGTGACGTTGTGCCACAGGTGTCAAGAGGCAGTCTCCTCGTTGAACAAATCGACGTGTACTTTAATTTGGAGTTTTTCAAACTCCTAATTCTTCAGTATTTTGCTCTCAGTAAGTTCACCTAAGTTTTCCTTCCACTGAGGTTCTCCAAATATACAGCGTGTGACTTCTCCATCCTTCACCCGTGCCAGGAGTACCTTTCGCCTTGGACTGCATGGAAACCAGGGTCCTTCCTGCTTCTGACGGCGAGCGTAAGGTCTTATTTCCAAATTTCCGACGAAGAATCAATGACCAGATGCAGTAGACACTTTGCTGCTCCGGCCCTTAATAATTCGGCTTCTCAATTATCCGGCCTCCGGCTCCGGCCGTGGCGTAAAAGAGGCGGAATTTCTCGTCCTTGTGAAGTCAGAAGCGTAGGTTATTTTTTAGACCATTTATTACTACCTAGGCGACGCTGTGACGGTATGACGGCCAGCCAGGTGTGAAAGGTTTTAGACATCTGCTAAGTTCCTGTTTTTTTATATGATGAAATGCTTTTCATACTCGTTTGTTTTAGTGTATATTATTTTGTTACATTGTGCCTAAATTGACCAGACCCAGGTCTTATGAATTATCTTGTTTTCACTAGCCGCTGTGCATATCGCTTTGTTGTGACTTATAAAAAAAACAAAAAAACAAAAAAAAACAAGACATTTGCGGTACCGACGTAATGCTACGTAGTAAAGTGATTGCGTGACGAAGCGTGCCGTCGACGAGCATTTTAATTAAAGCAGACAAAAATCCCTGATATGTTTCAAAGTGACCGCACTGAGTAGAAAATGTAAGATTTCATCTGTGCTGTATTACAATTGTACGTTTCTTTTTCTACATACACATACATGTAATGTACTGATATGAAAAGATCATTTCATTGGTGTACATGTGGCACTATATTGCGATATGATCGTGTTGTTTTATCATTATCATATGTTTATCTCTTATATATGTATATTTAAATGCATATGTACTACATACAGTAATATTGTAACATTAAATTTTATGAAGAATTAAACTAAAATTTTAGGCACTCTCAGTAATCTGGCATTCTTGCTAACGTGGCGTATCCCTCTGTGCAAGGAATGACTGCATTAGCAAGAGCCTAGTGTATTTCTACCATTATCTACGTAACCTTCTAAGCTCGTGGTTCGCAAACTGTTCGACGCGACAACCCGGGCGACGCCGAAACCAGTCAAGGGCGCCGCCGATTCCTCTCGCTCCTATTAGCCATTGTCTTAATATGAATGTTGCGCCGACAACGTTTTGCTCAGTGGATATCTTCGCAAGCGTTTTTTAATTGTGTGCTTTGAGGTTAAAATCGCTTCATTGATTTTTTTCTGCTTTAAATACTCAAAAACAAAGTCACAATATTACATTTGATTAGTAATACTGTGACTTTTATTTTGAATATTTGTGGCAAATACAACCCCAGAACATTCAAGAGTACCTAGGTGTTGCACCGCGCTCGGCGCAGAAAGGTTTCTCATTTACGCGTCAGCTGCGGCTTTCTACGTAACAGTCTCAGCCTATCGGGTAAAGCAGCCAACCAACGCCTGGATGTCTCCAGAGCATTCCGCGAGCTTACGCAATCTGGATCTCTCTAGATCATTCGGCGAGCCAAACAAGTGACACCCATAAGCTCCGAGAAGCGGACAGACCTGTTAGTCATCGCTACGGGTGAGTAACTTTCGGTGTGGCTCAGTACGGCTGTAAGTGCGCTGTTTTAGTCTTGAGAGTGTGTGATCGTGTGTACGACCCTTCTTCACACATATTTAGTTTGGACACAATTAAGAGTTTTTAATACCGATTCAATTTCGTCTTAGTAAAGTGAAGTACCAGGTTCTTCTGACGAAATTAATAACGGAAAACGAAAAACCACTTACAGAAAGCACAACGCCACTTATCTAGATTATGATTTCACGTGTGTACCCAGCAAAAACACAAGTGCTGGGAAACTGCTGGCCACCAGCTGGCAGTGATGGGTCACTGCTGGCTGAAATCTGCCGCTCACGGCCCGGTAGTGGTCCGTTGGTGGCAGCGCTATCAGTTGGCGAGCCGTTGATGGCCCTGCAGCATCGCCGTGAATTGTGGGCCTCCAAGCAAGTGCCACTAGTGGCCCGTTGCTGGCAACCGATGCAACCCCCAACAGCAGGTGGAAGCATCGGGACTGCGCATGCGCAGAAGCAATACTTGCTGTGTCTCTCATGGTACCAGTTAGTTGAAGACGACGCTATCGCCATCGTGTTATTTTAGTGGATGTTAAGAAAAAAATCCATATGTGGAGAGACGAATTAATTTCCTAATGAAATTTTACGTCGACGAAGATATCAGATTAAGCCGTGAAATACTAGATTACAGCCATGAAATACACCCACTCCATTTCCATGAATAACACAATTCATGGAATGGAGTGGATGAATAATAAGAAAAAATTTGAAACCGCTTGAAACACATATCCTGGAAAACCATTAAAATAGCGTTTGTTGGAAAAAAAAAAGAATTGTAAGCGTACAAAATTTATTAATTATTTGAAAAAAAAAAAAAGCAACGCTATGTGGTGTACTCATCCATGGGTTGAATACACAAGACTGGGAGGAATTCGCTTCTAAAAATAACGAGAAATAAAATAAAATATATTTTACTCTTTAAAACAAATGTAGCTTCGGACAACTGAAAGGAAAGACACAACGTTAAAAATGTAACAGAATGTGACATGAACCCGGGTAAATATATATTTATTCAACAATCTCTTTTTCAAGACGGCAAGGACAGTACAAAACTTTGGAAAGCGATTCTAAGTATGTACACGCCTTGAAAATGAGTAAAGTCCCCTTAAGGTAAAAAAACTATCGTTACGTTGAAAAAATTAATTTATCAATTGTATGAAACTGAAAAATACCTCGCAATATTATAAAATGAAAGAGGGAAGTATTCGATTACAAACTGGATACCAAACAGATAGCTTCCAGCACGTACCCGAGCGTCGTGAATTAGTTCGGTTGGTAGCGAGCGCGGCTTACATGCAAACGGCCAGGATCGAATCTAGTCAGATGCAAACGGCGTTTTTCTGGTCTGTCGAGAAAATTTCCCCAGCGCAGTGCGTTAATTCACAAGCTTCGTAAGGGTCGAAAAAAAAAATTGTAGATTTAGGAAACTGCGGTTATCCTTGCTTATCCTGTGATGATTAAATTCAAATTGATCGGAAACTTGAAACTTGGTCGTCCTGGGTGGTGTAGTGGTTAGCATACCTAGGCGTTTTCTGGGAGACGCGGGTTCGAGTCCCGCTCCAGGACGATGAAAATTTTCAAGTTTTCGGATATTATCTGACTTACCATCCTTGTCACATTTACGCCAAAAATCGGATTGTCATCTTCAAAACTTGCTTTTTTTTTATTATTATGGCTACTACTGGGAAATTGGGGACAAGATTCGGCAAGCCACCAGTTACGTCACCTGGTTGCTGGCTGCCACTAACGGCCCACTAGTGGACCACATTAGGCTAGCCATCATTTCTGGCACGTGCTTGCAGGGCCACTGAAGGGCCACTTGTGGCAGCTACTGCCTGTGATGGACCACTGATGGCCCTGTTGTGGCATGTGACAACTGATGGGGTGCCAACTGTTGGCCTGAACTGCTGGCCCTTCTGTTGGCCGCCCGGACATTTTATTGACGGTTCGGCAGCGGCAACATAGTGCTGGGCCAGCAAGACTGTTTTTGCTGGGTAGAGGTTAATAATTAGGTTATAAATACAGTACCGGAGTTCACTGTCACAGCTTCCTCTATCGTTCTCTGGATTTGACAGCAATCTGCGACAGAGAGATGTAAGAGCGAGACAGAGTTGTTCCGCCCACTGAAGTGTCAATTCATGGGGAATTATTCGATGACGTCTGGAAGAGAGACCAAGCTGGTGCCGGTGACGAACGATGGTGGATTGGGAAGTTCTCACCCCAGCTGCTAATTATTACCTACAAGTACCGGGGTTTGCTGTCAAAGATTCGACCCAACACTCTCTGGATTTGAGAGTAATCTACGACAGAGAGAGAGAGAAACAGATCTTTTTCGTTTACTGGAGTGTCAATTCATGGGGAATTACTGGATGACGTTTGCAGGAGAGACCATGCTGGTGCAGGTGACGAACGATGGTGTATTGAGAATTCCCACCTCAGCTGAAAATTCTGATGTACAAGTACCGGGGTTCGCTATCACAGCTTTGACCTATCGCTCTCCTGCTTTGACAGCAATCTGCGACAGTCAGAGAGAGAGAGAGAGAGACAGAGATACAGACAAAGAGAGCTGTTTCGCCTACTCGAGTGTCAATTCAGGGGAAACTATTCGATGACGTCTGGAGGAGAGAGTATGCTGGTGCAGGTGACGAATGATGGTGTATTGAGAATTCCCACCTCAGCTGAAAATTGTTATGTACCAATACCGGGGTTCGCTATCACAGCTTTGACCTATCGCTCTCCGGATTTGACAGCAATCTGCGACAGAGAGAGAGACGGAGAGAGAGAGACGGAGAGAGAGAGAGAGACAGAGAGAGAGAGAGAGAGAGAGAGAGAGAGAGAGAGACAGAGAGAGCTGTTTCGGCTACTGCAGTGTCAATTCATTGGGAACTATTGGATGACGTCTGGAAGAGAGACCGGGCTGGTGCAGGTGACGAACAATGATGGATTGGGAAGTCTCCACTCCAGCTGCTAATTATTACGCACAAGTACCGGGGTTGCTCTCACAGATTCGACCCAACACTCTCTGGATTTAAGAGCAATGTACGACAGAGAGAGAGAGACAGAGGTGTTTCGCATACTGGAGTGTCAATTCATGGGGAATTACTAGATGACGTCTGGAGGACAGACTATGCTGGTTCAGGTGACGAATGATGGTGTATTGAGAATTCCCACCTCAGTTGAAAATTGTTATGTACAAGTACCGGGGTTCGCTATCACAGCTTTGACCTATCGCTCTCCGGATTTGACAGCAATCTGCGACAGAGAGAGAGAGTCAGAGAGAGAGAGAGAGAGAGAGAAAGAGAGAGAGAGACAGAGAGAGAGAGACAGAGAGAGAGAGAAAGAGAGAGAGAGAGAGAGAGAGAGAGAGAGAGAAAGAGAGAGAGAGACAGAGAGAGAGAGACAGAGAGAGAGAGAAAGAGAGAGAGAGAGAGGAGAGAGAGAGAGAGAGAGAGAAAGAGATATACAGACAGAGAGAGAGAGAGAGAGGGAGGGAGAGAGAGAGAGGGAGAGAGAGCTGTTTTGCCTACTGGAGTGTCAATTCATGGGGAACTATTCGATGACGTCTGGAGGACAGACCAAGCTGGTGCAGGCGACGAACCATGGTGGATTGGGAAGTCCCCATCTCAGCGGTAGATTGTTATGTACAAGAACCGGGGTTTGTTCTCACAGCTTCGAACAGGGTGTTTCTATTTTTTTATTGGGGTTTAACGACCACTGTGAGCTACTTAATGGGCCAAAAGCAGTCTCCCAGTCAGAATTTAGGGCCACTGGTTCCTAGGAAGGGAGAAAGCAAGTGCCGTAAGAAGAACACAGTATCTATGCCTCATCGGGATTTGAACCCAGACCCATCGCGGACGAATGATCATAATCCAGCGTTTAGACCACTGCGTCACCGGAGCGGCCGACAAGGGTGTTAACGGTCGTTGGACGTCCTGACCTCGGCTTGTCTTCGATACTGGTATCCCCATATTGAAACGCCGGTATCAGTTTCATGTAGGAATGTTGTACACTTTTTCCTTTCCTTCTACTGCACAAATTCTCTAGATGCAGGTGCCGCGTTTAACCATTTTTCCAGTAATGCAGTAGGAGGACCCGAACATCACATTTATCGTCCTTCATCATCTGCTCACCTGATAACATAATATGGCTCCTTTCCCATGCACGTCATCAGCCTCATATTTTCTAGCTCATAGACATATGTAGTCGACGCTGGAGTGCGTTTTGCAGTTGTCACGTCAATTCGTCGCGTGCGTCAATTCGTCGACTACGTCAATTCGTCGCCTGCGTCAATTCGTCGCGCGTCAATTCGTCGCCTGCGTCAATTCGTCGCGCGTCAATTCGTCGCGGACAAATTCGTCAACTACGTCAATTCGTCGCGTTTACAGATTTTGGTTACATACAAACCGAATGCAGGAAAACGTACGATTTCGAACGTCTTGCTCCCTGATCAAATTTATAAAGTTTAAAAATATTAGACGGTAAACGGCTTTGGGAACGGCGCAGGGCCCGGTTGGTCAGAGCCCCCCATATACAAAATTTTCGTAAAATCAACAGTTTTCGTTTCAGAACCACCAAATCTGGTATACTATCTCGTGGTTTTCTAACTTAGACTGTAGACGGTTTTGGGAAGCGGTCGAAGAGGAGGGGGGGTTAGAGACCCCCTACAGAATTGCCGTAAAATATAGTTTTCAATTTAGAACTACCAAATTTGGTATATTATCTCATGGTACTCTAACTTAGACGCTAGACGGTTTTTCGTAGGGGTTGGAGCCCGCGGGGTCGGAGCCCCCCTCATAAAAAATTTCGTAAAATCTACAGTTTTCATCTTAGAACCCACAAATTTGGTATACTATCTTATGGTACTCTAACTTAGTCGGTAGACTGTTTTTGGAACGGGTCAAGGCCCGGGGGTCAGAGCCCCCACATACAAAATTTTCTTAAAAACTACAGTTTTCAATTCAGAACCACCTAATCTGGTATACTATCTCATGGTACTCTAACTTAGACGCTAGACGGTTTTCGGAAGGGGTTGGAGCCCGGGGGTCAGACCCCCCCCCCCCGAATAAACACTTTTTCGTAAAATCTACAGTTTTCAATTTAGAACCACCAAATTTGGTATACTATCTCATGATACTCTAACTTAGACGCTAGACGGTTTTTGGAAGGGGTTGGAGCCCGCAGGTTCGGAGCCTACCCGCCCTCAAAAAAAGTCGTAAAATCTACAGTTTTCATCTTAGAACCACCAAATTTGGTATACTATCTTATGGTACTCTAACGTAGACGGCAGACCGTTTTTGGAACGGGTCAAGGCCCGGGGGTCAGAGCCAACCATATACAAAATTTTCTTAAAAACTACAGTTTTCAATTCAGAACCACCTAATCTGGTATACTATCTCATGGTACTCTAACTTAGACGCTAGACGGTTTTTGGAACGGGTTGGAGCCCTGGGGGTCAGACCCCCTCCGAAATGTTTTTTTTTTTTTTGTAAAATCTGCAGTTTTCAATTTAGAACCACCAAATTTGGTATACTATCTCATGGTACTCTAACTTAGACAGTAGACCGTTTTTGGAACGGATCAAGGCCTGGGAGGTCAGAGCCCCCACATACAAAATTTTCTTAAAAACTACATTTCAAAATTGCCTTTATTCTTCAGTAAAATAACATTTCGATGTACATGACAATGGAATTCTGCCAATAAATACAGTGGTATATACATCAGCCGGAAAGTTCCAGTGAAACGTAAAACAAAATTTTGTTAAAATCATAAAAAAAATTATTTCGCCACGTAGGGCGAATTAGAGGCAGACAATAAAGCACGAGCGATACAAACAAAAATGTTTACCTACAGTATTGTAGACAGGGCAAGACATGATTCTATACTATGCACAAATTCCAATTAAGCATTACGACCATACTAAAGATTAAACATGCACAAGGTACTAATTCACAGAAATGCAACAGTGATGCTACATTCAAAATTTACAACATATGTACAGAAGTATTCAGTGACAAGGGGAAATAACGCTAAATGTACTCAGAAGGGCATCTTGTTACATTATATTATACACACAGTGACTAATATTTTAAAAATATATTCAACATAATGAAGGGGACATTGCGTGGGCAGTAAACTGTGCAGAAGGAAGAATTATATACAACAACATAAAACCCAACATTATCGAAGAGAACATGGGAAACATGGTGAGCTATCTTCAATGGCACATAAAACAGAATAATCACAAATAGCGAAGAACCAAAATTACTACGTAAAAACATGATTTGTTACAGTGAACATGGGCGACAACAAAAATCCCACTTATAGGTTGAGATGTAACTGCAAATTGTGGATATGGAACCACCCAGCCGATTGGGCCCAGGTGGATTGAAAAACGCTATCGGTGTTTGTTGAGGCAGCACGAGAGTGCTCCATTTGGAGGCGAGTGGTTAACCGTGCTAGGAAGCGTCTCCGAATGATAGCACTTGCCTCCTGAGGAGGTGGAATAAGAGCAGGGAAGCGTTGTTGAAGATGGAAAGCATAGACAGTGAACTTCACAAGAAGAAAAATATAACGGCACACAGGAGGCATGTGAATATGTGGATGCTTTGTTTGTGAGTAGCCAAGCATATGCAAGAAATGGTAACGATCGAGCACAAATTCGATCAGCAAGACAAAATGCTGTGTTTAGGACTGGCAGGAGAACGGGGCAGAATAGGTATTGATGTTGGACGTCGCTGACTTCAGGGCAAAAGGAGCACTGCGGAGAGGTGAGAAGGGTCATGCGAAATAGTACTGAAGTGGCGGGGTGACGAAGGTGAAGAAATTGCCAATGGACATTGAGTTCAAGAGGGGAGGAAAGGGCAGAGGTAGATGTTGTCCAGATGGCAGGGAGAAGAGAAGGAGGAGCAGAATGAACAGAAAGTGAAAGTGCGGGAGGGGAAAGAAGAAGCCAATAAAGAGAAGAGGAGGAGATAGAAGTAACTAGAACCGGGGAGCTACGAATGAGGAGAAAGAACGGTAGAGAAAGAGGAGCAGAGGGGACCGAGAAGAGACCATCAGGTGAAGCGAGGAGTGGAAAGAGGCTCCAAAGCGCTGTGCGAAGGAGAAGATATTCGTTAGCAAGAGTAATGGTTGGAGATAGAAACAGGGAAGAAAAAGGTCTCCAGGTTAGATCAGAAGTTACCAGAGAACGGACAGTTATCACACCAGAGCGGATCCAATGTGGAAAGTAAAAGTGAGGGAGGTTAGGAGGGTGAATAAGAGAAGAGAGGTTCATCTAGGAGATCAAGAGGTGAAGAAGGAAATGAACGGAGAAGAGGAAGCGAAAGAAAGAGAGAAAGGCCCTCTCGCAGGACAGGAGGGAGGTGGGACGGGAGAAGAGAGTATGCATCCATCTTCAGAAACAATTGGAAGGTGAAAGATGGGTCACGGGAAGAAGCTAGAATATTCAAGGTAGTGGTAAGGGACGGAACAGTTGAAGTGGCAAGGCGAATGAAATGAATAATGCGATGTGTTTTATAAAGGACAGCTGGATCAGGAAGCTGGATGCCACCTAATGAGGCTGGCAGATGAAGCGTGGCAGGTTTAACCCAGTGATGTGAAGACCAGATGACGGAAGTTGAGAGGCGGGTGGTAGTCATCATTTGTGGCACGGGCACAACCGTCGACATCCAAGAGTATTCGCATAGGGAGATAAGTTGTCGACGAACAACGGCTGCTCGTTGACGGAACGATGTGAAAGGGCGGGCCTTACTCCAGTAGGCAGCAGTCCGTTGTATCCGGGGAAGAAGAGCAGTCCAGGTGGCGGATGCAGAAGCCAAGGGCAATCCGACATACGCACCGAGGATCTGTGTAGTGGCTGTCTACTGCGCACCCCAAGGAGCATCGGTGCGGGCAGCCCATGCCCCGCACCATAAGCCAGAACTTTCAGTGGCATTCAGCGCTGCTCCAGATAATGCAATATTGATATACAGAATACAGGCGATCAAATTGAGATTCATCCCGGACGCAAAAGGTCACATCATCAGCATAGGCGGTGAAAATTATTCGATGATGACGAGTACTAGCCACTGTCGGCGGTAGGACATCCAGGAGTGATCTTCGGGCTGCTAACAGGAAAGGCTCAAAAGCGAGAGTGAACAGCTGGCCGGAGAGCGGACATCCTTGCCGGATGCCTCGCTTAAACGGAATCGGAGCGGTTAGAAATGTGGCCGCTCGAACATCGAAACTGGCGCCCTGATAAAGGGCCAAGAGTGCGGAAGAAAAGGTAGGAGGAAAGCCAAATTGTGAAAGGACAGCAGAGAGATAAAAATGAGAAACGTTTTCAAAAGCGGACTTTTGATCCAGATTGAGAAAGGCAAGAGGTTCAGAAAAAGAGCGAGCGAGTAAGTGAAGATGAAGGAGAAGAGAAACGTTAGTGGAAATAGTCCGACCAGGCACAGTGTATGTCTGGTCGGGAGAAATAACGAAAGAGAGAACAGAATTAATCCGACGGGATAAGAGTTTTGTGTAGAACTTATAGTCAGGGTTTAGGATAGAGATAGGGCGCCAGTTTCCTAGATCCAAGAGGTCACCCTTCTTAGGAAGGAGGATGATGTGTGCCAAAGTAAAGTCGGGCGGTAACGCAGGAGAGGAAAAAGCAGACGAGAAACACGCAGACAGAAAATGCAGAAGCACGGTAGAAAAGCACAATAAAAGGACAAAGGAAGGCCGTCAGGTCCAGGAGCGGCATGAGGATTGAGAGTAGCGAACGCCTCGCGGAGTTCGCGAAGAGAGAAAGGAGAGAGTAAAGAAGTAGATAAAGTAGAGGGGACCTGAGGAAGAGAGGAGAGAAGAGGAGAAGCTAATGAGGATGAAGACTGCGTTACCGCACTGTACTTGGTGGTGAAATACTGTCTGGTGAAAGTGCATAGCTTCGATGGGTTCGAAGTAATGGAACCATCCTGGAGGCGAAGATGATGCAAAGATGTAGCAGAACGATGTTGAGATTCCAAGGCGGTTAAGTAATCGTGAGAATCAGCTGTAGGGGAGAGATGCAAGAAATGCATCCTGCAGGCTGCATCGGACGCGCGAGGAAGAAGCAAAGCGTGGAGATCTGCCAGATAGCCGGGGTATTGCGGATCATCAAGAGAGAGCATCGACAATAGAGCACGTAGATTCGCAATTTTCATATCGCTCTCATTCCGAGAGGCATGGGAGTAGCGCCGTACAAAAAGGACCAAGTCATGTTTGACACTGAGCCACAGTTGCATCGCGTCGGACGTAGTATCAAGAAGGGGCTGACGACTTCGGAGGAACTCACGCACAGCAACACAAAATTGTTGATCATCCAGGAGCGAGTCCGGAAAAGTCCATACTCGTTGAGTCCTTGAAGGTGAAGGCGAAACACACACCGACAGACTGACAATACTGTGGTCTGAAGCGGCGGAAGGATGATGGGCAGCAGCTGCGATCGACGGGAGAAGAGCAGTCGAAACGTAAAATTTATCCAGCCGTGCTGCCGTAGTGTTGCCATGGATGGAAGAGCGCCAGGTAAAAGAGATTTCCGACGGGTGAAGATGCCGGAACGCATCAACCAATTGAAAATCATCAACTAGCTGAGAAATCTGTAATACACGTTGTCTACGGTATTCTCCAACGGTTGAATTGCGGTCAAGGGCCGGCAACAACGTACAATTGAAATCTCCGCCGATGAGAATATATTCAGAGGGTGGGATGCATGACAGCTCTGTACGGAGTGTGGAGAGAAGATCAGGTAACAGACGTTCATCACAGGGGACATATATGTTAAAAACATGACAGGTCACGTTTTCAATGCAAAAGACAACGACCTGGAGGTTGTCCACATGTAAGGAACGAATCACTGGCGTCGAAATCAGAGGGAGTAGGCGGTGATGGATCCCAAGTGCAAGGCCACCATTCCGTCCAACTCGATAAGCATGGTGAAAATCGTAGGGCCAAGCGCGCCAACGAGAGAACAAAGTGGTAGCAGAGCAATTGGTCTCTTGGAGCAAGAGAAGATCTGCGTGTAGAGGCGCCAAGTCCTCATACACTAGAGCATTTCTAGGAGAAGCAGAGAACCCTCTGCAGTTAAGTGTGACCACCTTGAATCGGTAGGTCCTTCCCAGGTCGACACGCACGTGCGCTGGAATCTGTTATTTTCGTCGCTTGCTTCTTCATTCTGTCAACACTAAATTTGAGATCGGGATAGGAAAGCACAAGATTTCGATACACAGATATCACACTAGAAACTTGGGTTAGAACAGTAGGAAGATCAAGCATATGACGTGCAACAAACTGATTAAAAAATCTAGGATGTTTATGAGAGCATAATACTTCATACATTTTATGAAGAGAAAGCGGACCTACCGGTATATCCGCCTTCGCTTTAGCTAGGTATCGGAGAAAAGAATCTAGGGAAGGCACTGGGGGTGGAGTCTTAGAACCTGTAATCACAGCAGGATGTCGACTTGTTCGTGGCGAAGTACGACGTTGAGAGGAGGAGCGGGAAGATGAGTCAACAGAACGACCTCTTGCAGCACCGGTGCGAGGAGGGAGTGGAGTCTGCGGAGCACTCCAGGACTCCCGTCGAGCAGGCTTGCTGGTAGTTGTAGGGTCAGAGTGATTGCCAGAAGAGTCACTAGCAGTAGGGCAGTCCATGTCAGTAACTGTACTTGGAGTGTCTTCATCCGATGGAGGATGAAGGTCAGCAGTCAGGTCAGCTGGAGCTGAAAGGAATGTGGGCGGAGCAGTCGGTACCAGATGAGGAAAGTCCTCTGTCAACAATTGTGGGACAGGACCCCGTGGAGGAAGGCCCGATGGTAGAGCAGGTTGATGAAGTTCTGAAGACACCTCCTTAGAAACGGTAGGGGTGGACGACACAGGGCTGTCACGAGTGACTTTTGGTCCCGAAGACTGAGGTACAGCAGGGCGGCGGAAGCACTCACTACGTTGATGGCCATACGCCTTACAAGTCTGACAATGAAATGAGGTTAAAACGTCGATGCGTCGGATTTGATCTCCGCATTTTACAGTGAAGAGAGTAGGAAAAGTCTTGATATGTTCATCCGAAGAGAATACTACTCGCGCAACTCGTCGGGCACTTTCAATCGAACGATCATCCTCGTCCTTTGGAGCAGCGGAGTGTGTGGTAATGACAACACGACCGGATTGCGTAACAAAAGCACAGAGCATAGCATCTGTGACTTCAGGATGTACTGGGCACATCGAGACCGTTACTACAGTTTTCAATTGAGAACCACCAAATCTGGTATACTATCGCATGGTACTCTAACTTAGACGCTAGACGATTTTTTGAAGGGGTTGCAGCCCGGGGGTAAGGGCGCCCCTCATATAAAAATTCGCAAAATCTACAGTTTTCAATTTAGAACCACCAAATTTGGTATACTATCTCATGGTACTCTAACTTAGACGACAGACCATTTTTGGAACTGGTCAAGGCCCGGGGGTTAGAGCCCCCCACATACAAAATTTTCTTAAAAACTACAGTTTTCAATTCAGAACCACATAATCTGGTATACTGTCTCATGGTACTCTAACTTATACGCTAGACAGTTTTTGGAAGGGGTTGGAGCCCGGGGGTTAGACTCTCCCCCGAATAAAAACTTTTTCGTAAAATCTACAGTTTTCAATTTAGAACCACCAAATTTGGTATACTATCTCATGGTACTCTAACTTAGACGCTAGACGGTTTTTGGAAGGGGTTGGAGCCCGGGGGTAAGGGCCCCCAATAAAAATGCCGCGTAAAATCTACAGTTTTCAATTTGGAACCACCAAATTTGGCATACTCTCTCATGGTACTCTAACTTAGACGGCAGACCGTTTTTGGAACGGGTCAAGGCCCGGGGGTCAAACGTTTTCTTAAAAGCTACGGTTTTCAATTTAGAACCACCAAATTTGGCATACTATCTCATGGTACTCTAACTTAGACAGTAGACCGTTCTTGGAAGGGGTTGGAGCCCGGTGGTAAGGGCCCCCAATAAAAATTCCGCGTAAAATCTACAGTTTTCAATTTGGAACCACCAAATTTGGCATACTCTCTCATGGTACTCTAACTTAGATAGTAGACGGTTTTGGGAACGGGTCGGGCACGGGGTCAGAGTCCCCCCGCCCATAATTTTCTTTCGTAAAATCTAAAGTTTTCAATTTAGAGCTACCAAATTTGATATACTATATAATGGTGTTCTAAATTAAACGGTAGACGGTTTTCAGAACGGGTCGGGGCAAAGGTAGTTACCTCCACCCCCCTACACACAAACTTTCGTAAAATCTATAGTTTTCAATTTAGAACCACGAAATTTTGTATACTATCTCATGGTACTCTAACTTAGACGGTAGAAGGTTTTTGGAACGGATCAGGGCCCGGGGTAAGACCCCCCCCATACAAAATTTTCTTAAAATCTTTATTTTTCAATTCAGAAACACCAAATTTTGTGTCATGAAACTCTAACTTAGCGGGAGACGGTTTTTGGAACGGGTCGGGGCTCGGGGGTCGGAGCAACCCTACCCCCGTACAAAATTTTAAATTTTCGCAAAATCTACAGTTTTCAATTTAGAACCACCAAATTTGGAATACTATCTCATGGTATTCTAACCTAGACTGTAGACGGTTTTTGGAAAGGGTCGGAGCCCGGGGTTCAGAGCCCCCCCCCCATAAAGAATTTCTTGAATTCTACAGTTTTCAATTTAGAACCACCAAATTTGGTATACCATATCATGGTACTCTAACTTAGACCGTAGACGATTTTCGGAACGGGTCGGGGCCCGATGTTTACATCCTTCCCCCCATACAAAATTTTCGTAAAATCTACAGTTTTCAATTTGGAACAACCAAATTTGGTATACTACCTCATGGTACTCTAACTTAGATGGTAGACGGTTTTGGGAACGGGTCAGGCACGGGGTCAGAGCCCTCCCCATAAAAATTTTTCGTAAAATCTACAGTTGTCAATTTAAAACCACCAAATTTGGTATACTATGTCATGGTACTCTAACTGAGAATGCAGGCGGTTTTTGGAAACGGTTGGAGCCAGGGGTTCAGAGCCCCCCCCTCCTATGCCAATTTTTGTAAAACCTTCAGTTTCGAATTTAGAACGACCAAATTTAGTACACTACCTCATTGTATTGTAACTTAGACCGCAGACGGAAAGGGTCGGTGCCCGGTGTGAAGGAGGCGGGGCCCATTCAAAATTTTCGTAAAAATTAAAATTTTTACTCTTAAGAACTGCATCCCAATACAGCACTCCATTACCCCACCTACGGTCTAGGTTAGAGGCCGTAGATAACAATAAAGTGAAAAAATATCCGGTTCATGGTGTATTAAAAACACAAATTAATAAACGTTAGCTTTCACCACCAACGGTTGTCTTATCATGCAGAAATACAATGTAATGTAAATAATGTAAATTCTTTTTTGCTTCGTATAATTAAATTAACTAAATCAAAAGATTTAAAATATGTTTCCTGGAAATTTACGGAAATAGCTTTTTCATTCATTAACTTTCACCCGCTGAACTTGGTGATTTTAGAAATAGTAATATTTACCTGGGAAATACCGGGTACCCCTGCTAGTAAGAACTAAAGATAATATTACACTTTTAGTCAGGTACAAAACAATAATTAGAAAGCCCTAGGACTGGGCCTGTTTAGCAATTTTCAGTGTGCCGTGCTAATTTTCATAATGTTTTCATAGAAGTCCAAGACTTTAGCAATGCGCATTTCTGAGGTTGGAACTATTAAGCAGATCCTAGGCCTAGAGATTTTTGATAGTTTTCAGTCCTCCGAGCTGATATTTATGTAGTTTTCATAGAAAATAAAATGAATTCTGTTTAAATGTTACTCGAGCACAAAGCATTAATAGATACGCCCGAGACCTAGGCATATGCATTTATAGTAATTTTTATAATGCTGTGATTATATGAGGTTTGCATGACAAATCAATTTAAGAGTGTTACGCTTATCAAAAATTATTTAAAAGGCCTAGGCCTAATGGCCAATAATTAGCATTTGGTGCCTAAGTGAAAGCGCAACATTATTAACTTGATTTGTTATGCAAACCTTATAAATACGACCACAGCGATTAAAATTTACTAAAGAGTCCTTGTAAGTAATATTTTTTGACCGAGTGCAAGTACAATTTACGAAATGTCAACAGGTCAAAATACCTAAAGTAACAATGAAATTTGGAATATTTTTTTTTCTTTCTTTTTATTTCAGTTTTGACACTTGTATTAAGTTTTAAAAACATATTTCTCCTATCGTATACCTTCATTGTGCTTTCAACATAATTTCTTACCATGTTTTGGGTATTTTGTTTCGTGTGGTTGCAGTTTTTTTAATGTTTTGGGCATTTCATTTTGTGTGGTTACTTCTTTTTATGTTTTGGGCATTTTACTTCGTATGGACGTTTTTGTTATTTTCTTTTCTGTGGTGGTTGTAATGTCGACAGGATGAAAAGTGGAAACTGTGGACAGTCACGATTCCTACTTGCTTATATTTTTTTTTCAAATACAGCTCATGATTTTGTATTGAGTTATACCACTTACTCATTAAGCGACTACAGGTTTCTTTAAATATGAACTTTTTCTTAGAGCCTTTTGTTTCCTCTACCTAGCTTTTTCGGCTCCGCAATTTCTTTTTTTGGTTTTAGAATATTTTCCTTATTATTAATCTATTTTCTCATGCAAACTCTTTATGTAAGGTATGTTTATTTTATCGAAGTATTTTGCAATTATACGTGAAGCCCTGTTGCTGAAGTAAAAAAAATATTTCCAACTGAAACAACGCAGTTCAGATATTTTCCCGCTGTTAACTCAAAGAATGAAAACAAAAACTACAAATCTGTGCAATGGTTGAGGCATGAGACAGTGCTTACTGGTAACCAGGCAAAGGTTTAAGGAAGAATGAGCTTAAGAATTTCTAACTGCAACAAAAAAGAGCATTCGCACTGTATCCCTCCCCATCCCCTAGTGCCGGCCTTTGGACGTCTTGAAAGAGAAGTCTTAAGGACACATCTGTACCGTAATTGCCTGAGCATTAGCGACAATCTTCTGGTGTCGTAGTAGAAAAACCCATTTCCTACTTCGCCTAAATTGCTTGGATGTAATGCCAACGAACAAAGTTTTGCTCTCGCATTGGATTTCTGTTGCTTTTGATGGAATACTTTTCCCCTGGGGTTCACCGCTTTCACTATAGTCTTCAGGACCGACGGCAATACACCCCAACGTAAAAGACCAATTTCACGGCAATTAACTGCAATTAGCGAAAGAGAGGGGCGGTACAGGAAATAAGTCGAACGAGACAGATCTGAACTTAGAAAGTCGGGGGAAGGTGTTGCATGAAAAACTGTGTTTGGCTTACAGATCATTTGGCACGTAGGGACGTAGGTTTCGTTTAATATGTTACGGGGTAAACAAATTGTCTTTTAAGTATAACAATTTTCTTTCATACGCATGGTGCAACACAAAAAATTTGAATTTATTATTGAGAATTAGCATGACACCTACCGGCCCAGAGTACAGCTGCCCAGTCCGCGCCTGCTGCCGCCTCCGGAACCTGGCTCCCGGGTTCTTCGCATCTGTTGATCCCCCGCCTGGAGCGTCCCAGCTGTAAAATACATGTACCTCTGCGTTTTGGAAAAACAAAAGATAAGATGCCGATCCTTAAAATTAACCACTTCTTGTGACCGCAGGTACGAAAATCTTGAACTTCGCTTAAACCCTAACTGGAGGAACAAGCTTCACGTGATTGTCTGTATTCTGAGTGTTTTATTGAATGGTTGCTCATTAGTTCGTAGTTGACTGGAGAACAGAGAACGTGCTTGTTGAAACCTTTGTTGTGCGTTGTCAAGTGAGAATAGTGGAAATATATCATTCTAAATATTTTGGAAAGAGAAAGTGCATTGTTTTCCGAAGGCACTATGCAGATGAAGAATGCAACATAAATAGTTAACTCACAAAAAGAAAATGATTTGCTGAAATGGGAAGGGTATTTATTTTGCCATAACAGAGTGAGAGGTGATTTACGGTATTGTCACTGTTTTGAAAGAAATTATGGAAATTGTACTGGCTTTGCTAGTGCTATTCTTATTGGAGATGAACACAGGATGCGCAATGAGAAACCACATAATCATGCTCCAAGACCGGAGAAAAGTGATGTTGCTGTTGCAAGAGCGCAAATAAAAGAACGAGCGAGAAATACGGACGAAGCCCTTGCACAAATTATTCAAACCGTGACAACGTCAATGGCTACAGTAAATGCAGCTTACATGCCTAATATGGATGCACTAAGGCAAGTTGTAAAAAAGAGAAGACATGCCAAGACATGCCTGCGGATCCTACGACTTCAGAACGGATCGATGCCCCAATAAATTTACAGGAGAAGATGGTGCAAAGTTTTTTGGCAGAGATAGCGCATTTGGACATCAAAGAATTATTTTATTTTTAACAGAGAATAATTTACGAAAGCTTAAAGAAGCACCCCTCTGAATTATGGATGGGACATTTGAAACTTGTCCAACCCTTTTTAGGCAATTATGTTCCATTCATGCTATGGTTGAAACTAATCCAGAGATGCACAGACTTGTCCCACTAGTTTATGGGTTACTTTCCAGCAAGTATAAATAATATAATACTATTATACAGTATTTTTGTAGGATTTACATGACTATGCATCAGACTATGATATTCAGCTTGCACCACAATATACGCATAATAATATATTTTGAAATAGCTACCGTTATAATTCTGTTTAAAAGGAATTTGGAAGCAGCACACACAAATGTTGTTGGTTTCATCTCGGAAAAAAATGTGCCGAGGAATATCCATCCTCTGGCATAGCCTTGGAATACAGGGAAAACAGTGAGTTTGCTCTCAAAGTCAGACATTTGCAAGCACTCGCATTTTTTTCATCTGATGAAATTCCAGCTGCTTTTGAAGAAGTGAAATCAATTTTATTAGAATATGCAGATTCTGTAGTTCAGTGTTTTGAGGAAAATTATGTTCTTGGAAAATTTCGTGGAAGTAGAAGAAACAATCCGAGCAGAAGCCCTCCGCTGTTCCCGCCAACAATTTGGTCAGTAAGTGAAAACAATTTATTTGGCTTTCCCAGAACACAAAACGAACTTGAAAGATTAGACAGACGCTGGAATACAATTCTGGGAGAGAAAAAACTGTGACTGTACGAAATAAGCAGTGAAATTGCGAAAGAGCAGAGAACAACTATGGCTAAAATCGAAAGAGTGATAGCACAGATTCCAACAAATCCACCCAGAAGAGAAACGCTGGCAAGATAAAAAGGAATTCGAACTTCTTTGGTGCACAGAGACAATGTTAACATGCTGGACTTTTTAAGGGGAATTTCATATAATTCTACCCTTTACTAAAATGTGCTGGTATTTCTCACTAATTGAATTATACCTTTTACTAACTTGTATTTGAATTTTTCAAGAATGTAATTCCGCCGAAGATGCAAGAATGTAAAACACAACGCAAAATTAAAAAAGACAAAATTTT
This sequence comes from Macrothele yani, assembly GCA_039090855.1. Classification (NCBI taxonomy): domain Eukaryota; kingdom Metazoa; phylum Arthropoda; class Arachnida; order Araneae; family Macrothelidae; genus Macrothele; species Macrothele yani. The sequence continues at coordinate 95,467,933 of CM077005.1, read as the reverse complement.
CAAAATAGCATGTCAAAAACATAAAATGTCAAAAAGTAATCCAAAATGTGAAACAAATAAAAATTCAAAATGCAATCCAAAATGTGAAACAAATAAAAATTCAAAATGCAATCCAAAATGTGAAACAAATAAAAATTCAAAATGCAATCACAAGTCACAAGCATTACAAAAATGCGAAACGCTATGTAACAAGTACAACACAAAATAAAACAAATGCCAAAAAAAATGCATACGCTTTGTAAAATGTACAAAATAAAATAAATGCCATATTCATAAGGATTTCATGACGAGTCAAGTTAAAAATGAGCTTTTACTTAGACTTCAAATAATAATTACTAGCCTCTACACCTTTTTAAGTCTTTACTAAGTGCAACATTATTAACCTGACTTGTCATCAAACATTATCAATATGACCATAGCATACAATCACTTAAAAGACTTGTTAATGGATGAATTGAGGAATCACCAAGTTCCGCGGGTGAAAGTTAATCGCTGTTTGTAGTTTTGTACTCGAGTAAATGCGCAACACAGTAAACTTGACTTTCTCTGAAAATTTTATGTATATGAGCACGGTTGATTGAAAACTGATAAAAAGGCTTAAGGCCTGTTTATTAATTTTTGTGCCTCAGTCAAAACGCAGAACCATAACCTTCGCATGTTATCGAAACCTTATGAATACGTCGGACTAAAAATTCCTAAAAAAAGTTTACGCCTAAGGTCTTGTAACTAAAGTTTTGTGACAGGGTAAAACTGCAACATTAATAACTTGACATGTTATGTTAACGTTGTGAATATGAGCACGGCGGATTAAAGATTTCAACAAATAGCCTTTGGGATTAATGTGTTGTAGCTGAGTAAAAATGTAACATTATCTTGATTTTCTATATAAACCAAACTACGTGCTGAAATGGCCCAACTATATACATGTATACGTATACTTCAACCATATACCGAAGCGCTGACAAGGTGAAAACAAAAGTGCAATTTTGTACGGTTCCCTAACATTTTATGGCCAGCCTACATGGAAGTTGACACGTTGGTATCAAAAACATACTTTTTGTTCGGTCCACAACAAATAGCAATGGACACGTCGCAATCTTTTTTTTTTTTTTTTGGGGAGGGAGGGGTTAACGACCACCGTGATCAATTCAGTGGGCTATAAGCAGTCGGACGTTCCCAATTTTGGGCCACTGGTGCCTGGGAAGGGCGACAGCCAGTGCCAGAAGTCAAGCACAACGTCCATGATTCACCGGGATTTGAACCAGGATCCTTCTCGACAAGTGGTCAGAAGCCAGCGCCTAGATCACTCCGCCGCCGTAGCGGCACACGTTGAAACGTATTTTTCATACGGCCCCAAACGCTGTTATGGACATACTGGATTGAACTGGACGCAAATAAATCATTAATATAATTTGTACTAGCAGGAATAACAGTTATTTGCCAGGTACATATTACTATTTGTGGAATCACCAAGTTCAGCGGGTGAAAGTTAATGAATGAAAAAGATATTCCTGCAATTTTCCAGTTAACTTATTTTAAATTTTTTGATTTAGTTAATTTAATTTTGCGAAACAAAAAAGAAAGAAAAAGGAATGGGAATACTTACCTTCTAGGAGACATCTATAGAACTGCCGTACATCTGGCGTGTGCTTCTGTGAATCCCGCGACACAGAAATGCAATGTACCTATGTGATGTCGCATGCATACGACTTCACATTGGCATTGATCATCTTTTTCTTACCGTTTTGAATTTTGAATATCTGGAACTCTCTGTTTACATTACATTATATTTCTTTCTGATAAGCCGCTCGTTGGTAGTGAAAGCTAAACTATATAGAGTGTTTTTAATACACCATTAAACGCATATTTTTGCACTTTATTGTTATCTACAGTCCCTAACTTACACCGTAGGTTGGTTAGATGGTTGCTTGATGGTTTATGGTGCAAGGCCCTCAATGGGCGAAAGAGCGCCTTACAACGTAGATAGGGTATTCTTAAGAGTAAAAAACGGAACTTTTAACGAAGATTTTGCATGGGGCTACCTTGACCCGGGCCCCGACCCCTTCCAAAACCCGTCTACCGTCTAAGTTAGATAACCATAAGTAGTATACCAAATCTGGTTGTCCTAAATTGAAAACTGTAGATTTTACGAAATTTTTATGAGGAGGGGGAGGGGCTCTCACCCCGGGGTTCCAACCCCTTCCAAAAGCCGTCTAGCGTCTAAGTTTGAGTTTCATGATACCATACTTAATGGTTCTTAATTGAAAACTGTAGATTTTACAAAAAAAATTAAGCGCGGGGGGGGGGCTCTAACCCCTTGGCCTTGACCTGTTCCCGTCCATCTAAGTTAGAGTACCATGAGATCGACCGTGGTGGTTTTAAATTGAAAACTGTAGATTTCACGCGGCATTTTTATGGGGGAGGTACCATGTATCATGAAACTCTAAGTTAGAGTTTCATGATACCAAATTTGGTGGTAATAAATTGAAATCTAGATTTTGCGATTTTTTTAAGAAAGGGGTCCTTACCCCCTCAACAAAAAAATCTGCAACCCCTTCCAAAATCGTCTATCGTCTAAGTTAGAGTACCATGAGATAGTATACCAGATCTGGTGGTTCTGAATTGAAAATTGTAGTTTTTCAGAAAATTTTGCATGTAGGGGGCTCTAACCCCCGGGCCTTGACCCGTTCCGAAAGCTGTCTACCGTCGAAGTTAGAATACCATGAGATAGTATACCAAATCTGGTAGTTCTAAATTGAAAACTGTAGATTTTACGAAATTTTTATGGGGGGGGGGGCTCCAACCCCTTCCAAAGACCGTCTAGCGTCTAAATTAGAGTTTCATGATATCATATTTGATGGTTTTGAATTGAAAACTGTAGATTTTACGAAAAAAAATTATGAGGGGGTCTCTGACCCCCTGGTCTTGACCCGATCCAAAAACGGTCTACCGTCTAAGTTAGAGTACCATGAGATAGTATACCAGATTTGGTAGTTCTAAATTGAAAACTGTAGATTTTACGAAGTTTTTGTGACGGGGGGTGGGGGTGGGCTCTCACCCCCGGGCTCCAACCCCTCCCAAAAACCGTCCAGCGTCTAAGTTTGAGTTTCATGATACCATACTTAATGGTTCTTAATTGAAAACTGTAGATTTTACAAAAAAAATTAAGGGGGGGGGGGCTCTAACCCCTTGGCCTTGACCTGTTCCAAAAACGGTCTACCATCTAAGTTAGAGTACCATGAGATAGTATACCAAATGTGGTGGTTTTAAATTGAAAACTGTAGATTTTACGCGGCATTTTTATGGGGGAGGCTCTTACCCCCGGGCTCCAACCCCTTTCAAAAACCGTCTACCGTCTAAGTTAGAGTACCATGAGATAGTATACCAGATTTGGTGGTTCTAAATTGAAAAGTGTAGTTTTTAAGAAAATTTTGTATGTGGGGGCTCTGACCTCCCCGGCCTTGATCCGTTCCAAAAACGGTCTACTGTCTAAGTTAGAGTACCATGAGATAGTATACCGAATTTGGCGGTTCTAAATTGAAAACTGTAGATTTTGCGAATTTTTATATGAGGGGGGCCCTTACCCCCGGGCTGCAACCCCTTCAAAAAATCTTCTAGCGTCTAAGTTAGAGTACCATGCGATAGTATACCAGATTTGGTGGTTCTGAATTGAAAACTGTAGTTTTTAAGAAAATGTTGTATGCGGGGGCTCTGACCCCCCGGGCCTTGATCCGTTCCAAAAACGGTCTACTGTCTAAGTTAAAGTACCATAAGATAGTATATCAAATTTGGTGGTTCTAAATTGAAAACTGTAGATTTTACAAAAAAAAAATATTCGGGGGAGGGTCTAACCCCCGTGCTCCAACCCCTTCCTAAAACCGTCTAGAGTCTAAGTTAGAGTACCATGAGATAGTATACCAGAGTAGGTGGTTCTGAATTGAAAACTGTAGTTTTTGAGAAAATTTTGTATGTGGGGAGCTCTGACCCCGGGCCTTGACCCGTTCCAAAAACGGTCTGCCGTCTAAGTTAAAGTACCATAAGATAGTATACCAAATTTGGTGGTTCTAAGATGAAAACTGTAGATTTTACGAATGTTTTTGAGGGAGGGGCTCCGAACCTGCGGGCTCCAACCCCTTCCAAAAACCGTCTGGCGTCTAAGTTAAAGTACCATGAGATAGTATACCAAATTTGGTGGTTCTAAATTGAAAACTGTAGATTTTACGAAAAAGTGTTTATTCGGGGGGGGGGTCTGACCCCCGGGCTCCAACCCCTTCCAAAAACCGTCTAGCGTCTAAATTAGAGTAACATGAGATAGTATAACAGATTAAGTGGTTCTAAATTGAAAACTGTAGTTTTTAAGAACATTTTGTATGTGGGGGGCTCTGACCCCCTGGGCCTTGACCCGTTCCAAAAACGGTCTGCCGTTTAAGTTAGAGTACCATAAGATAGTATACCAAATTTGGTGGTTCTAAGATGAAAACTGTAGATTTTACGAAATTTTTATGGGGGGGGCTCCGACCCCGCGGGCTCCAACTCCTTCCAAAAACCGTCTAGCGTCTAAGTTAGAGTACCATGAGATAGTATACCAAATTTGGTGGTTCTAAATTGAAAACTGTAGATTTTACGAAAAAGTGTTTATTCGGGGGGGGGGGTCTGACCCCCGGGCTCCAACCCCTCCCAAAAACCGTCTAGCGTCTAAGTTAGAGTTTCATGATACCAAATTTGATGGTTCTGAAATGAAAACTAGATTTTACGAAAATTTGTATGTAGGGGAGGGGGGGGGCTGTGACTCCCCGGGCCTTGACCCGTTCCAAAAACCGACAACCGTCTAAGTTAGAGTACTATGAGATAGGATACCTGATTTGGTGGTTCTGAATTGAAAACTGTAGATCTTACGAAAATTTTGTGTATGGGGGCCCTGACCCGTTCCAAAAACCGTCTACCGTCTAAGTTAGAGTACCATGAGATAATATACCAAATTTGGTAGTTCTAAATTGAAAACTATATTTTACGGCAATTCTGTAGGGGGGCTCTAACCTCCCCCCTTCCTCTTCAACCGCTTCCCAAAACCGGCTACAGTCTAAGTTAGAATAACAGGAGATAGTATACCTGATTTGGTGGTTCTGAATTGAAAACTGTAGATTTCACGAAAATTTTGCATATGGGAGGCTCTGACCAACCGGGCCCTGCCCCGTTCCAAAAACCGTTTACCGTCTAATATTTTTAGTGCCAAAGAAAAATATGTAATGTTCCTATCCTGTCTGCGTGTCTAAACTTTATAAATTTGATCAGGGAGCAAGACGTTCGAAGTCGTGCTTTCGTTTTGTATGTAACCAAAATCTGTAAACGCGACGAATTTGTCCGCGACGAATTGACGCGCGACGAATTGACGCAGTCGACGAATTGACGCGCGACGAATCGTCGCAGTCGACGAATTGACGCAGTCGACGAATTGACGCGCGACGAATCGTCGCAGTCGACGAATTGACGCAGTCGACGAATTGACGCACGCGACGAATTGACGTAGAACCCGTTTTGCACAGAAATAGTCGTAGAATATTTTTGCGTAGCTCCAGGAAACACAAGCTTTTGACTCTCCCTAGTATAAGTGGAACTGGGGCATGACACCCGAATATAAAATTCACTTCTCCAAGAAGTTCCTGCGAGGAGGTTAGTTGAACTGAACTCGTTATGTATCTGTGAAGATATTGTTCCTTGCAAAAAGGGCCGCAGCCCATATCCTTACATTTGCGATGCCAGAAACATTAAAAATAAATTTACAAAAAAGTGTGATTTTCTTGTTGTGCAAATTACGAATGTGCATTAAATAAATAAGTTTTGCAGATAAAACTAATATAATCAGGGTTGCAACAAAACAGCAGAAATGATCAACATCTAAACCATTACAAAAATGTGTAACACACAACAGATTGCACAGAGTATCGTATATCACAACTCAGTTCAGTAAAATATTTGTATCAACAGCTGAATGCAACTGTTGTTTCCCGGTTTGTCGAGATGCTGCAATAGTGTGACGAACAGATCTCAGCTGTAAATGTAAAATGTATCAACTGTTGCTTCCTGATTGTCGAGATGCTGCAATAGTGTTGCGAACAGATCTCAGCTGTAAATGTAAAATGTATCAACTGTTGCTTCCTGATTGTCGAGATGCTGCAATAGTGTGGCGAACAGATCTCAGCTGTAAATGTAAAATGTATCAATTGTTGCTTCCTGATTGTCGAGATGCTGCAATAGTGAAACGAACAGATCTCAGCTGTAACTGTAAAATGTATCAACTTCCTGGTTTGTCGAGATGATGCAATAATGTGACGAACAGATCTCAGCTGTAAATGTAAAGTGTATCAGTTGTTGCTTCCTGATTGTCGAGATGCTGCAACAGTGTGGCGAAAAGATCTCAGCTGTAAATATAAAGTGCATCAGTTGTTGCTTCCTGATTGTCGAGATGCTGCAATAGTGTGGCGAACAGATCTCAGCTGTAAATGTAAAATGTATCAGTTGTTGTTTCCTGATTGTCGAGATGCTGCAATAGTGTGGCGAAAAGATCTCAGCTGTAAATGTAAAGTGTATCAGTTGTTGCTTCCTGATTGTCGAGATGCTGCAATAGTGTGGCGAACAGATCTCAGCTGTAACTGTAAAATGTATCAACTTCCTGGTTTGTCGAGATGATGCAATAATGTGACGAACATATTGATCTGTGACTGTAGAATGTATCAACTACTGCTGCCTGTTTTGTCGAGATGCTGCAATAGAGTGACGAACAGATCTCAGCTGTAATTGTAAAATGTATCAACTGCAACTTCCTAGTTTGTGGAGATGCTGCAATAGTGTGACGAACAGATCTCAGCTGTAACTGTAAAATTTATCCGTTTCTTACGAAAATCCGGTGACCCATAAAGAATTTCATTCAAACACATGGGAAGAAAGTAAAAGCCAAAGTTATGTTCTAAAAATGTAAAGATTTATATTAAAATTATGTTCTAAAAATACATAAGTTACATTATATAAATATACACACAGGACAGTGAATTAGAAGCCTTTATGCAGGTGTACGTAAACGTCCCTTTCACAGCGTAGATACAAAATACGTTGTCACACGATTCATCACGTGATCTAGGCAACTATTTAACACTCCTACTCGTCAGTAATCGTCAGTAGTGTTGATCACAATGCGAAAAACAAAGGATCTTTCGGAGTTGGATAACGAGCTTTTTGTGAGTGCCCGTCTAGCTGGAGCGACGATTTTGAAAAGAGACTGGTTTCTCAGAACGTGAGATATCCCGGGTCTTTAATCAATGGAAAAATAACCCACATTGCTTGTCTAAGAAGCATAAGTGTAACGCGATGACAATCTCTCAGGAAAGAGATCGCCGTCGTCTGAGATTGCATCTATGCGAAACAGGACTTCCTGCGTACAGCAGCTAACCAAGGCAAATAGACAAAGTCGTCGCTCTTTCCACGGTTTTCCTTAATTAACACACAGCAACCGAAAAATTGTATTTCGACATCGCTGGGATCGAATCCTTATGTGTGTTTATCTGTCAGCATATGATTTTACTCTTATGCTCTCAGCCTTTAGATTTATTAGCTATCATTAAATAGATTGTGCCATTAAAATACACCAGATATAGACGCCTCAGTTGCTGAGCCCAACCCTACGAATTTGTGAAGTCAGATGCTGATTGATAAACACACATAGTGCCGTGAATAGAGGCACCGTAGAGTAAGGCGAACGCAGTCGGCTGTTTTTCAAGGGATCTGGGGTTCGACCCCAGCGGTGTTGAAATACAATTTTCAGGTTGTTGTGTATTAATTAAAGGAAAGCGTGGAAAGAGGAAAGACTTTGTCTATTTCCATTGTCTCCATGTATTTGGAAGATTTTTACCATTTCTCTTGACCAAGGCATTCAATGTCCATATCTCAGCGAACTATACGCAAGGAATTAAAGAGGATTCGTATTGGCAGTCGCATGCCTATACGGAAATCACTCATTTCTGCAAAGACTCGCAAAGATTGTCGACAGTGGTGTCGGGAACACCGTGACTAGACACTGGAAGAATAAAAAAGTCATGTGGTCCGACGAGTGGCGGTTCACCTTGTTCTGCAGCAGTGCTGAAAAGCGGCCGAGCAGGACCCCGACAGCTTAAAGTCGAGCCCGGGTCCGAACCGGACTCGAGCGCGCTCGCATATTACTTACTGGAGCTCGGGTTCTTAGAGAGGAAGAAAATTTTCTTCCTTTTCTTTAATTTTTAGTGTGATTTTGCATGATTTAGCACACCGAACTTTTTTCACACTTTCTAGTTGCTAAAGAGAATAAATCGGCAACTGGTTCTCTTTGGGGAGTGAGAACTCAGCCGGACTATTCATTCCGGGCTCGGGTAACAAATACTGAACCATAGGCCATGAATTACTATTCTGCGAAGGAAAAATTTCTTCAAGAGCTATAGATTGTGGACAACACGCTGACGATATTGTTGTTTTAAAAATTGCAAAGTTTCTTTTTTAATTGTCAAGTAAAGACGTAACATTTTTTTTTCTAAATTTTACGTACATGCTATTGCTAACATGATACCAAATAATTATGACCATTAGGATTTGAACACTTATTTGTACTTTAACTCTATTCTTCTTTCCTTTTGTGTATTCTTAAATGTTACGTTTACACAAAAATGTTTCTTCCGAGTACTTTTTCATATTTAAAAATAGTGTTTTTCTCTAATAATAAACCACCCAATTTGCTCGAATGCACATGTCCTTGTGTGGCTCTAAGATACATCATGATTCTTTTTAATATGAAAAACTTCTTTCGGCAGTTGTTGATGGAAAGTTTGATATTAGATCTGATAATTTGTACACCTCAGTAAACACTATGTCCAAGTATTCAACGCTATGTAACAAGTAATGTCTCTTACCTATTTGTTTTGTATTCATCAAGTGAAAAAAACACCTTCAGCTCATTTTTTATTCCAGCTGTATCAACATTTGAAGCACATAGTTCTTTAAGCTCTGATAGTAGATATTCGGGAAAGCTTTCACCAAATTTATCAAGATAGTTCGAATCCAACAAAACAAAACCACAAATTTAAGATATAATATCACTGATTTTAATTCATTGACACTTCGCACAAACTGAAACAATTCTCGCGAAACACGCGCAGTTAAAGGCGGAAGCATCGGCGAACTGAAGTAGTCCGATGTCTTCTCTTTTTGAGCGAACCGTTGCACAAAGCAATGGTCCACTCACCTAAATACGCTTATTCATGTTGTCATGGAAACGCTATTAGACGATCGTATCGAAGTTCTTCACATCAGAACAGCAAAGACTCTCGACGACCTACTTGCTTTATGACGTTGGACTGCTCGCCAGACTAATTCTCATAATCGAAAGAAGCGAATCCGCTCGTGTTTTTTCGCATCGAAAGCATCGACATCTCTTTATACCGATGATAATTGACTTTTATTTGTGTATATTTAATTGACTTTTATTTCTGCATTCTCTAATCTTTGCAGCTAGCCTAGCTAGCTTCGAATATATGCCACTGAAAGGTTCCTTTCCCACTTCGCAGTTGAGAAAGACATTGATTAATTGAACTGGGAAGAAACAGTGGAAGTGTCTGGAAGAGGAGAAGTTTTTAATGCTTAAATAGGTTACTCATAGTTTCCCGGCTCCTTCGAGCCCGGGACCTATCTTGCAATATAAATTTCGGGCTCAGGCGGGCTCGGGCTCAGGCGGGCTCGGGCTCTGGCTCTTAAAGCTGTCCCCAAACAAACCATTGTTCTATGCCGACGGCAGGGTGAGACTTTTGCGGAAGCCCCGTAATACAATGGGACCAGGTTGCCTTGTGAACACAACCCAAGGTTATAGATTTGGCGTGATGGCGTTGGCACGTTCTGTTGATTCTTGGAAGGTCGAGTGCCCTCCAAGAATTATCTGAACATTTTGTAGGTAAACAAATACCATAGGCTGTTTTATGGACGACAATGCTTGGGTAAACAAATACCATAGGCTGTTTTATGGACGACAATGCTTGGGTAAACAAATACCATAGGCTGTTTTTTTTTAAAAACGTCTCCTCTTCCAGACACTTCCACTGTTTCTTCCCCGGCAAAATGAGTTCAGCAGTAACTCAGAGAGCATGGCAGTCACTTCTTTTCCACCAGAAATTTCGTATTTGAACTCCACTGAGAATGTATGGCTCATTTTTGGAAAACAGATCCCTGAATCAAAGTCTTCTTCCTTCAAATATGAGCCAGTTAAAGACTGTCTGATAAAAACCTGGTGCGTTGTAGACGTATATGCACTCCAACACCTTGTAGAATCTATGCCAAGCCCAATACGTGCTGTAATTCGTGCTAAAGAAGGTCCAATCCGGTATTGAATAAAAGTTTCTAATCCACTGGCAGGTACGTGTATGAATAAATGGCCCCAAAATGTGGTGGCTATTTTTGGTAATAAGGGTCGGGTAAAAGAGGAAAGCTGATCTTTCAAGCTATGACTCACACTGATCTCCCTAACCACCAATAAATTTGTACTTAAAACAAACAGAGCTTTCTACAAGGGAAATCGAAACTTTTCAGTTCTTCAGAGTATTGCCGGCACCAATTAAAGCATAGTACATGTTTACTTAGGCTTCTATCACGTCTTCAAGAATCCTGACAAGGAATTTGCCATATATGAAGAATAGGCACGCTTTCTTCAAAAGTCCCAACAGCATCTTCCATTTCATCAGCTTTGAAGGTATGCCAGATGATTTCCAATTAGTTGGGCTCTCTTCTTTGTGAGTGAAATCACAGTTGCGAGTGAGATATTCTTATTCCTGATGGAATCGAAACGGAGATCAATCGTTCTTCACAGGTACTTGGCTTTCTATATATCACATCAAAATAAAACACGTGATCCTGGAGAGATTCTGGACTAATTCCACGAACTGGTAATTCAATTTCCTAAAAAAAAAAAAGAACTTTATACAAATTAAAAATCAGCTGCAGAGACTATTTAATCATCAGTGGTTATCTTTAATAATTACTGAATGATAAGTGTTGTTAGGTACAAGTGGCTCCAAACATACACAGTTCTTACAGTTTTGCTCTCACCTGTATAGCAAATTTGGAACTCCTGCTCTATTCCAAATGAACTTCAGTAGAATGTTACAGCACTGCACAGGAACACGAAGTTATCCGTGAAATAAATCTAATTGCATACCTGCTCCAAGTCATTGACACTGTCACTGCCAAACGGAAACTACCATCGCGCAGAACCTCAGCAATGGCCTTGAAAGTGTTCCAATTGATCTGCGAAAAGCTCTAGCCTGCCCCGGGAGTACAGTGATCTAAGCGATGGCTTCTGATCATTCGTCCGACATGGGTTCGAGTTCGAATCCCGGTGAAGCATGGATGCTGTGTTTGTCTTACGGCGTTGGCTCTCTCCCTTCCTTGGTGTCAGTGACCCAAAATTAGGAACGGGTCCCACTGAGTTTCTCACGATGGTGGTTAAACCTCGATCAAAAATAAAACTTTTTGTTAAAATTGATCTATAAATTTTTGGTCCATTACTTTATGAGTTTATTAAAAACTTCCGTACAAATCTTGAAAAGTTATTTGCGTACTGCCCAGGACCTCAGTGATAACTTTGGTGGCAAACAAGTACTGAGCCATTGCAAATCATTGTCAGCTGAAATCAGCCGTACCTCTCAAGAACTAAGCGGTGTCCTTGAAAGGGGACGAGCTATCAATCCAATTTTCGCTGTACAAAGGAGAACAAAACATGAAGTGAAATTAAATCAGTTGAAAATAGAATACAAAGAAAAATTTAATTTTTGCTTCAAAAGTTTCAGCTTGATTTTCAAATAACAATATTCTACATAAGTCTACCTAATTGCTTTAAATGCGTTACGTAGATTTAATATAACTGGAAAACCATTCTACATTAAATTATGTCCGCACAAATACCAGTGCAGCCATTTTCTGGGCAATGCTGTATGAAAGGCAAAAAGTTCATTTGAAGACGCGTACGAAAACGGAACTCGGCTTTTAGAAAAATATAGCTCTGTCATGAAGTGTTTTGTCCCACGCAATATGTTCGTTGCCTAAGAAGAACTTTATCCAGCATAGGTATTGAATATATTTCAAAACTGACGCATTAAAATGTTTTCTAATACAAATGAGGACAAGAAATACCTGCTTTCTGCTAGACGCATTTATTTTTCTTTGGCACACTTCATATTCAGGTATACAGTGCAGACTTAAATCGTAATTTAACGCATGCAACGGAGATCTCACACGCAAGCACGATTGCACAAGGGAAAGAACAAAAATTCCATGTACCAAACCACAAAATATTGCTACAACATTTATGAATTTTGTATAGTCACCAAACAAAAAATCCTTTAAAATCCGCATGGCAACCTTTTCATCTTTTCATAGCTCATTGTTGGCCAATAATTAAAAATCTTTTTGTGAAAATTTGTAATTTATTTGTTTAGAAATATGTATGAGTTTGTGCAGGTGAACATGTTCGACACATCCAGTGGAACAGAAGCAGCCTGCAACATCATAAGGTCAGTATATGTCTGGTGTACGTGTTGCGTGGATCATTTCGCGACGTAGCTCAACCATGAGTGCACATGATCCGGTTAAAGTGCAGCACAGAGACAGCCCAGTTACGCATGAATTTCCTGTACTAGTTAAAACTCGGATAATCCGATAGTATGTCGGACCCAGACATTAATGCGGTGCTTGGGAAGAGTACTGCAATTGAGCGCACAAAACGCCTATGGGTCGGAAAATTCCAAGCATGAGATACGTCCCAAGGCCGTCTAGAAAATACAAGGCAATGACATTAGACAGATACGTTACCTCCTTTTGTGACGTCAGTCTCATGTTACACAACCTGATATGTCAGTGCCACGTGAGACGTCATGCACGACAGCGTGGGAACCAATCGGAAGCCTTGCTTTTCCCGTGACGTCACTAAAAGAGGGAACTCATCTCTCTAATGTCATGGACTTGTGTTTTCTAGACAGCCTTCCCACGTCCTCTGTAAATACACAGTCATTTCAGAACAATGTGACCACCTACCTAATAATAGATATAACCACCCTTGGCCCTGTTGACAGCTGCCAGACGGCGTGACGTGGACGCAATAAGGACCTGGAAGGTTGCCCAAGGCACACGTACACATTCGGACTGCAGAAGAGGTTCCGGAGATCACGTGGTTGTATATCGGCACGTTGATCCTGTCGTTCCAAATAGTGCCACAGGTGCTCTATTGGATTGATGTTGGGCGATTTCGCCGGCCAAGGGAGAACGGAGACATCGCTGTCGTGTTCCTGGAACCATTCACGCACCCCCTTAGCGATATATCAGGGCGAATTGTCCTGTTGGTAGACACCATTATTACCACTGTGGACGCCCAACGTGAAAGGATGCATGTAGCACTGGCGTTCAGTGACGCATCTACACTGTTAAAAAAACTCAGTTCAACGTTTCCCCATTATATGGTTTTATTGAATGAGTCTCACCAAAAATTGGTTATTTCAAAATTAAGGAAGCAGACACTTAAGATAATATTTGATGCAACCCGCAGCAACAGTGTTTGTTTTAGCAATTTGGTTCAACCTCTCAACCAATAGCACGGCTGGAAATCATATGCAATGGCGGAGATAGCCGGAGAATAGCAATTAGCAACGAAGAGTGGCGTAGCCAGATGGAGGGTTTGGGAATTGAATTCCTCTCTTGAAGGGAGACTGAGCACGAATTTAAAGCGATATATACGTGTATACGAGGCTTTCACGAATAAAGCAAACCCATGGAATTCCCCCTCAAGGAATTTCTGGCTATACGCAACTGACAACCGCGACTGTGTTTCGGTGTAGGTCCCAACGGCCAACGGTCGTTGTAGTTCGTTGTCAATCGGATTCTACACTGTGTAAAAAAAACGTGAGTAGTTACTTTTTAAAATTACGTTTATTATAATAATAAAAATAACGACATCGGTTACTTATGTTTGTTATTAGGCTGACGAACTGTGTACATGTATAATATTATTAGAGCCAACCAAAATAGCGTAAGCAAAATCATGCGATTTGAAATAAAGCCTAGTTTTAATCACGTTTGTGTTCCTTTTGATAGGTTTATCTCATGACAAACCACTTAATGCTAGTCGAATAGCCTTTGCCACGGGAAAATCAACGTAGTGGGTTGTATTGTTGAAGATTTCTTTGGCTTTGGGGTGGAGGCTAAACTTCCGTATTCGGCTCCCAAGTAGTTCCAGCTGAAGACAAAACAAGGGAGCTGGAAAGCAAATATTTATATTTTCGGCTTCCTTGTTTAATCTTAATTGATATCTAATTGTTTATCTTAATTTTTTTAATTATCATAGTTAATTTTCATTGTATTAAGCAAATATTTATATTTCCGGCTTCCTTGTTTTGTCTTCAGCTGTGACGTACCTCCCTACCTAAAGGGAGGGCGATACACCTGAGGATATAACTCATCTCAAAAATAACAACCCGTTGTGATAATCACAAAAGCCACCATCTGAAACAAACGCTTTGGTAAACCCCTCGGATGGATAGAAGTCGCATAAAAATGTTTCAACTACTTGGGGGCCGAATACGGAAGTTTAACCAAATAATTTTTTGAATGTTTCTTACATTAGAAAAAATGCTTTAAATTTTTTCATCAACTTTTGTTTTGTTCTGGGGGATTACAAAAACTTCCTTTTTTCGTCAAAGAACCTTCCCTTCCCCGAAAAAAAATTCAATATACGCCCCTGTATTCAGCCCTGACTGAATCCTACAGGCACTTATCAACTTGTTCTCCTGAGATTGGGGATGCATTCACTTCTGCTTTATAGAGCAGCAGCTAGATTTGACAGCTTTCTTTTTGTTTTTTCGCATTCTGAATTTGTGTACGTTAAACAACTGCGCGAAGGCACCACAATTTGTGTTGTACGTTGCTCTATCTCTTTGGAAAAAAGATGCTATGTAATTTTTTGAACATGTAAAATACAGGGTGGTTCAGAAAATTTGATATCATTTGAGATGTAAATATCTGAGTAACTAAATCGTCTAGGCAAATGAAACTAAACAGGCTTAGTGTTGAGCAAAATAAAATTTATTCGTCAAAATTTGAATGAAAAATTCAAAGATATGTGGTTTCATGAACGATTTCACAAGTTTTCAATATGTGCACCCGGCACTTGTCAAGTCGGTAGTCCAGCTTATGCCAAACACAGTGCAGCATGTCCCTGATGAGCTCAGTAGCGGAAGAGATGGTCGTACAAGTTCGGGAAACATTTCTGCAAAGCCTCAGAAAATCCATAAGAAGAGCAAGTCTGGAACCCCAGATTCCTCCAATGACAGTTTGGCGTGTCGCAAGGGAATGCTTTCGAATGACACACTACAAGCAAAAGCGCAAGCAATTCTGTGTCAGAGAAACTTGAAAAAGACGAGTTTGAAAATCGTCGTTTTCAGTGAGGAAACCACATTTCATATGGATGGCAAAATCAACAAGCATATTGTTCTCATTGGGGCGAAGAAAATCCCCATGCCACATTTGAGCACATGAGGGACATGCTGCATTGTGCTTGGCAAGACTATGACAGGGACATGCTGCATCGTGCTTGCAGGAGTGTAGCAGTGTCACAGGCCATATTGAAAACTTGTGAAATCGCTGTGAATTTAACTCTTGCCGATAACTACATACATGAAATACTACCAAAATGACACGATAACTATTTTTAACTCCAATGTTAAAATATTTAATATATACATTTAAAAAGATGATATAATAAAATATGTACACACATGAGATCTTTCGGTACCCAAAGTCATCTACATATCTGAGATATAATATTGGTCTGTAACTTGTTGACTGAAGAACTTTGTTTTCCGATTCTTGCAAGCAGAATTCTGCAATAGTTGGGAAAAGGGGAGATCCCATTGGTGCCCCTTCACATTGCTTATATATTATCTCATCGAACTTAAAGTAAGATCTCTTGTAAACTAGAGATAGTGCTTGTAATACAGCTTCCACCCCAAGAGATGGGGTGCCCAATGTCAAGAGAGAGGATTTTATGATGTCATGTACCTGTTGTACTGGAACACTCGGGAACAGAGATGCAACATCTAAGGAAAGCATGGTAAAGGGTTGTGTAATTGGAGAAATTTATTTAATATGATCCAATGCTTCAGTGGACTTGGTAACAGAAAAAGTTGAGTTATTTATGAGAGTTCGCAAATATTGAGCTAAGACTTTTTGCAGTGGGCGGGAAGGGCTATTTACTGCTTGAGCAGCAACTAATAATCTAAGGGGGTGTCCAGTCATGTAACTTTAGTTTTCCAAATAATTCCGGGACTCTAGGTCCTGATGGTTTAAACAATTTTGAAGTAATGGAAGTGGGAAGTAGTGAATGATTTTTTAATTTGTTAACAGCTGTAATTGCAGCAGGATAGCGTACCTAAAGTTTGCGTACCCACAAGATAAATACAAAGACTTCAATATTGTGCTTCAACCACAGAAAATTGTTGGAACCTTTCTACCTACAATTCAACAACAGACCAGGTATGAACTTTTAAAAACTTTGAACTCTAAGAACTATGGTATTCATAATGAAGAAACTTTAAACAATAGGGAAGAAATCAAACAGTTACGAGCATTACACAACCAGGTAGAACTTTCGATATTTTCTGCGGACCTGTCCCCACAAATAGTTATTATGAATAGAGGTTAATTTGTTGGCCATCAAATTAAATGCTTACTATAAAGATTGGTTGGTTTTGAAGAGACTGTTAGAAACATGCATTTCGTCAGGAAAAATTCTTAGAAAATATCTGCTCTCTTTTTCACCAATCACAAGATATTAAGAACAAAAAATAAGAATATAATCAAAGTGAAATGAGGGGGAAATAAACAACAACAACAGAAAAGAATATGTAGCTTGGTAAGTAAATTTCAAAATTCTAAAAATCACGAAGCATTATCATCCATGCTTAAAACAATCATTTTTGGACTGCAATCAAATTGAATGGTGAAGTTTGTTTTTTGTGAAGCAGCAAAATACTAGATGGTACAAAAGAAAAGATTAATTTAATGGTTTTATCTCGGTTGCCAGTGTATTCAACTCATTTGACAAAATGAAACTTTCTATTGAATCCATACCACATTGTGTTATCCCTAAAGACCTAGTCCCTGCTACAATTACAGCTGTTAACCAGATTAAAAAAATCATTCACTACTTCCCACCTTCATTACTTCAAAATTGTTTAACCCATCAGGACCCGGAGTCCCAGAATTATTTGGAAAACTAAAGTTACATAAGACTACACACCCCCTTAGATTATTAGTTGCTGCTCAACATAGCATCCCACCTGCCCACTGGAAAAAGCCTTAGCTCAATATTTTCGACCTCTCATTAATAACTCAACATTTTCTGTTACCGATTCCACTCAAGTCAGGGGCGTATGCAGAAATGTTTTTCGGTGGTGGGGCGAAAAATTGAAAGTTTCTGAAATCCACCAGGATAAAATGGAAGTTAATAAAAAAAAGAAAAAATGTTAATAATAAAGAAAAGGTTTTTCTTTTTAGTTTATTTAGGTATATAACATACATATATACCTAAATTAAGCTGATGAGAACATATTAAAATAAAAAGAGTGACAAAAACAAATTCTTCTAGGCACATTTCCGAATTTGTCAATGACTTCTTCATCTTCAACTTGAATGTTTCTATGAATAGATAATAAAGCTAGCCCATTCAGTCTTGACTCTGATGTAATGTTTCTCAAATAAGATTTCAATCGACGAAGACTTCCACTGATGCTGTGGTTACAGGAAGAATTGCCAAGATGTGAAGCAAAATATAAATGTTGGGAAATAAATTTTTATTGTTTAATGCCAAACTTTCAACTGCGTTTTTGCACGGCGCCAGTCAGAGAGGAGCGGTGACACGTGACAGCCTCCCTGGTCTGCTCAATTAGGAGTTGGCGCCGTAAAAACCTACAGCCGTCTTCCTGACCACGGATATGAGCCCTGCTACAATTACACAATGTAGCAGGGCTCATATCCGTAAATTCTTTCTCTGACCTCTGTCTCCTTCGCGCAATGATCTTTCACTGAATCCGTACGTAGCAGTTGGATTTTTCTAGCAGTAGATATTCATGATTCAGAAACTTTTCTCATAACACAAATTTTGATTTAACATACATATATAAAATTATATTGGAAAGCACAGTTTGATTATTTAACCTTATTTTGACAGATAACATAAAAAATTAAACATATGTCGGGGGGCCCTGGCCCCTTTGCCCCCCTTTAAATATGCCCCTGACTCAAGTACTGGATCAAATTAAATCAATTTCTCCAATTACACAACCCTTTACCATGCTTTCCTTAGATGTTGTATCTCTGTTCCCGAGTGTTCCGGTACAACGGTACATGAATCCTCTCTTCGGGTACCGAAAGATCTCATGTGTACATATTTTATTATATCATCCTTTTAAATGTATATATTAAATATTTTAACATTGGAGTTAAAATAGTTATTGTGTCATTTCGGTAGTTTTTCATGTATGTACTTTTGAAATCGTTTGTAAAATCTACATACCTTTGAATTTTTCATTGAAATTTTGACGAATCATATTTTGCTCAATATCAAGCCTGTTTAGTTTTATTTGCGTAGACTATTTAGTTACTCAGATATTTACATCTCAAATGATATCAAATTTTCTGAAACACCCTGTAATATTTTTTAATGTTTAATTTGTGACATACGTTGCTTTTAATCTTTTTGGGACTTTGGGAAGAAGACACCATGTCAGACACTATGTAGTGTTTTGAATATGTAAAATAATAATTTTGAATGTTTAATTTGTGACGTACATTGTTCTTAATCTCCTTGGAGTGGGCTTAAGCCCCCTCCGTGGGTGCGCCAATGATTTGCACGGTTGAATACAAAGGCTAGCTATGGAGTACAGATATGTACTGACATATTCTTTTATTTATGTTATATTAATGAAGAGGAAATAGTCAAACGGCTTATGAACTGGCATCTGTGTACATTGTGTCTACAACAGTGGTTCTCTAACTTTTTTCTTAAAGTACCCCTTGGGAATATTTTAGCTGGAAAAACTGCGTCCGGTCGTGTATTAGAGAGATACCTTATTACTAAATGAAAATTTTATTCCACTGCATTTATGTGTGTATGTATGTGGGTATGAAAAATACAAATACACACATGTATATTTGCAAAAATTGCATACATTGATGTTACAGAAATTACATTAATGGCTAGAAAAATCAAATAAAACTGATAAAGTCTCATTTAGTATCAATGAGATGTATGAGCTTTGGAAAGTACATCAATATTTGGTGTTATCTATAGAAACATGCGACTCAAAACATTTTCTATATTAGGTTCGTAGCCCTTTCAGCAGGCAATCAATCAAAGAGAACTGTTGTCTATTTTATCCTCCTAATGAGCACTTTGAATAACAAGGCTAATAACAAATGCCTCCTAATCATCCCCCTAAATAATCACTTAAGATAAACTCTTTTTGATATGCAGCCCCAATCATTTCAGCATTCTTTGGCCCACTTTTGAGACGGCGAACCAGGGTTGGGGTTTTAGTGATTTTAACATGAGCATTTAAAACTGGTTTAAACCGTCCACAACTGTCAGAAACATAACATGCTTTTAAACAATATGCAAGCATATTGTTTAAAAGCATGTTATGTTTCTGACAGTTGTTGATATATTTATTTCATTTATTTCCTTTATTTATTCATTCAGTTGCCACTACAGCAACTAGGAAAAGGAGGGAAAAGGCCGTGAGGCCTGACATAGCCCTCCTCTCCCCAGAATACAAAAAACATAAAGCTTAACAGAAAAGGCAAGCCAACACGTACTTGCTCACAACCAACACATATAACAATGTGTTCCATCAACAATAGTCTTCATTATATCTAAACAAACAAGTATCATATACACTTCACTACATAACCACATATATATTTATAAATAAACAACAAATAACGTTTGCACCTCACTCTATAATCACACTAACCCACATTTCTTCCATTTAGTCGAAATTGCCTATTATTTACTAATTATTTCATAAGATATGCCTTTAGTTTTATTTTAAAGAAGTTAAAATTATTAATTGAGATTAGTTCTTGGGGCAATGAGTTCCAGAATTTTGGGCTACTATAATTTATATTTATTTTAAGTTTCTCAGTTTGTGGGAACATTGGAATTAGTAGTGATCTATTCCTAGTATTGTGGTAATGAGTATGTATATTTAGTGTTGTTATATCATTGTGTATACCATTTTTAATTCTTTTATACAATATTTTTCCCAAGTTATAATCATATAATTGCTTTATCGTTAAAATATTTTATATATTGGGGTTCACTTTTGACCGAATATATAAGATTGGTTGAAAATTATTGGATGTTTTAAGATCTATTAGTCTTATAAATCTATTTTGCAGTACCTGTAGTTTATTAATATTATATTGTGTGGTTTGTCCCCAGGTTAAAATGCAATAATTAATGTGTGTTTGAATTAGAGTATGATATATAGAAATTAATATTTTTGGTGTTAAGTTTGGCAAAGTACTACTAACCATTCCGATATTTCTAGAAATCGTGTTACTTAAATTTTCAATGTGTTTGTTCCATTTCAAATCATTGTGTATAGTTGTACCTAGATAAGAGTGTGTTGAGACCGTATTAATCCTGACTCCATTCATCAGAATCGGTAAATCGTATAAATGTGAAGCTTGTGAATAAGAGAATATCATTAATTTAGTTTTATTAATATTAACAACTAATTCATTTGCATTCAGCCAATCTGTTATTAATTTTAGCTGAGTATTAGTTCTTGGTGTAAGCTCATTCATATCAGTTCCATTTTAAAATAATAGTTACGTCATCTGCATATAGGATTGTATCATTATCTTTTAATACTGCAAGTAAGTCGTTAATATATAAATTAAAAAAATAAAGGACCAAGAACTGATCCCTGGGGTACCCCACAGTATATGATTTGTGATATGGATCGATTCTGATGAATCTGGGTGTATTGCATTCTTTCTGACAAGTAACTTTTGAATAAAATATAGCTAGATCCCCGGAGTCCTATAATATTTAACTTATGAAGTAATATATCACGATTTAGGGTATCGAATGCTTTTGATAAATCAAGAAAGACTGCTATTGTTATTTGTTTTTGTAATAGATTTTGTTGAATTATATTTTGTGTATGTAATAATGCTAGTTCAGTTGATTTATTTGGTACAAATCCGAATTGTCTGTGATGAAATATATTATGTCTTTGAATGTATGAAAATAGTCTGGTATGAATTAATTTCTCTAGTATTTTTGCGAAAATTGATGTTTGCGATTGGACGATAATTATTTATGTCGTTTTTTGACCCATTCTTATATTTCGGAGTGATTTTGGAGATTTTTAAGGCATCTGGAAATATTCCGGTTTCAAGTATAAGGTTATAGATCTGCAGCAACGGCTGAACTATGATATCTGCCACAAATTGTATGGCTATTGGAAAAAATTCATCGTAGCCAGGTCCGACATTTGTATTGATTTGGTTTAAAGCATGAGTAAGTTCAGCCCTTGTAATTTTCGACATATGAAAAGTATTTAGTCTTGAAAGATTTTGTAGGTATTTTGTATAGTGGATTCCTGAAAATTTAAGTTGTTACTTGGTCAATTGTGGTGACAATATAAAGGGATTGTTGATCTCATTAGCTATAGCCTGTTTATCAGTTACTTTATAAGTTGATCTGGTTAAATATTGCGGCGTAACTGGGCTGATATTTTTCCCCAGTAATAGATTCAGATGTTTCCATGTTAATTTAGGGTTATTTTGAGAGAATATATTAGTGTAGTAATTTCTTTTTAACATCCGAATATCTGAATTCAATTTGTTTCTATATGTTTTAAAATTCTGGAAGTCGACTTGTAGTTTACTTTTAATAAATTTGGAATACAGTCTATTTTTTTTATTTATTCGATTTAAGAGATTCCTTGTTATCCATGGTTTCCTATTTTTTTTAATTTTATTACTTTTCGTTATTATTGGAAAAGTTTGATCGTAAAAATCTTTTAACAATATTGTAAATAAGTTATATGTTATATTTGGATTTTCCGCTGGGAGGAAATTTTCCCAATTTATAGTTTGAAGCAGATTCCGAAATTTTTCCAGGTTATTAGAATTTATTAATCGTATTTGTTTGTTTATTACCTGTTTCTTCACTGCATGTGTATAAGTGTAAACTGTGAAGATTGGTAAATGGTCACTGATATCATAATTCATAACTCCTGATAAAATTGACTCTTGTTGAGCATTTGTGAGTGATAAATCAATAATCGTTTCTGTGTTAGGTGTAATTCTCGTTGGATGTAATATTGTATTGATAAATCCAGCAGCAGTTAATATTTGAACAAAGTACTGAGTCTGTGAATTAGTAACAGAAATATTAATATTGAGATCTCCCAATAAAAATCCCCTTTTCCCGGTTAAATTCACATAATTGAATGCCTCTTTTAATTTTTCGAAGAACTGAGTTGTATTTGATCCTGGAGGGCGATAGCACACCATTATAATAGTGTGTTGATCTTCTATTGACAAAATTTCTATGGTAGAGTCAGTAAATGCTAAGTTTTTATTAATTGTATAATCATGATAGGTATCCTTAACGTAAATGGCCACTCCACCTCCTCTTGAGTGGGTTCTATTTTGATAAAAAATCTTATAGCCATCCAAGCCAACA
Source organism: Macrothele yani (assembly GCA_039090855.1). Classification (NCBI taxonomy): domain Eukaryota; kingdom Metazoa; phylum Arthropoda; class Arachnida; order Araneae; family Macrothelidae; genus Macrothele; species Macrothele yani. The sequence continues at coordinate 95,445,117 of CM077005.1, read as the reverse complement.
CTATAATTTTCACTGGGAAACCATGTCTCTGATATACATAAAATATCTATTTGTGAATTAGTAACCTGAATTAGTGCCTCAATAAGAGTTAGTTTATTTAGTAAGGATCTCGCATTAATATGAATAATTTTCAATGAATTTGTGGAACTACAAGAAAAGATATTATTTATTTGTTGTGTTGTATATAAATTACCTTGCATTAAATTTGTCTATTTGCTTGCTGTTTGTTAGTAGGAATTATAATCTTAAGTTGTAAGAGTTCAAAAGCAACTCCCTGTAACATCTATAAAATAGATATGTGTGATCTCCCTTTGTTTATCAATGATAGGATAGTATATCACAAAGTCAAGCACAATGCAAATCATTTCACCATGAGCACAAACACTAATCATTCTAACATTTCAGGTAAGTTTCATATCTCAATTTGATACACAAAAATATTCATTAAATACACAAAAAAAAATAATAAATGAATATGAGAAAAGAAGGACAGTAGAAAATAGTAAGAAACTTGCCTTCAAGCAAACTGCAATATTTATCGTTATTTTTATAATTATTTTATTACAATTATTAAGAGTGGAAAAGTGTCAAAAAATTTTATTCGTTAAGATTTTTGTTTTGTACAGAATTGATTTCATTGATCTAAAATTATGCAACTGCCAATGAATTGCAGAACCAGTAGTCTGGTTTATTTTTTCCTCGTAGCATCCGATAGTCACATTTGTTGACACCTAAATGATTCCTGAGCTTAGAGTGTATAAATCCATAGAAAAAGCTTTCAACTGAAGCTGAGCTGGCAGGACTTGGCAGCAAAAGTACTGTTAGTTCACAGGCAGGCTTACTTGTTACTTGTACCAATGGGGGGAGGGGGTACTAAATTGACCCAGCACCGCGACCTAAGGTCTATTGTGCATCCCCAGCCCTAATCTCGAAAGAGACCAGATCACAAGCAGAAGCAAGAATGCTCTTGACTGGTACTAAAGAGAGATCACTTGGTCTCAAGTTGTGAGTACCAAAGTGTTCAAGCCTGAGTGCTGCAAAAAAGTCACAGCCACAAAGAAAATGCAAGGAAGTCTCCTCTTCCAGATGGCATCCTCTACAAAGTGGATCCTCTTTCACCCCAATCAAATTAAGGGGCCTGTAAAACGACAGTCTCCTGTAAGTAGACCAACATTTAGTCCAATATCCTTTTTTGGCAGTTTAAGGAGTTCCTTAGCCCTATGAGGCAAGGGTCCTTGATTAAGTTCCTTTGCCTGCCTTAGACCCCTGGTAGCATGCCAGAGGTCAAGCTGCTTAGTCCTCAGCAGCCCTTTAGTTATTCCTCTGGCCACACCAGGGGCGAGCCCTAATGCAGGCTCTGGACCATAAAAAGCCTGCTCTGCCCCCTCTTTAGCAAGAAGGTCAGCTTTCTCATTACCTTCAATACCCCTATGTCCTTGAACCCAGAACAGTTGCACTTTGTTCCGGTTTGCCAGTTCAGTTAGGGTCTGGAGGCAGTTCCAAACAATTTTGGATGAAGTGCGGCACTGACAAAGTGCCAGTAAAGCCGCCTGGTTGTCTGAACAAATCTGGATACACACATTGTGATACCCTTTGATCAGACATTCTGAGGCGCATGCTAGAATAGCATACAGCTCAGCTTGGAACACGGTAGCATGCCTTCCAAGGCTTTGGCATGAACCATAACCTCTGGACAGGCAATATTCCCTCGCTCCAACTCCTACGTTTGTCCTGGAGCCATCAGTAAACCAAACAGTTTCACCGCTGCACCAAGGGACATAGGATATTTCCCATTCACTGCGACTGGGAAAGTTCATACTGAATGCTTTATCAAAATGATATTTTACTAGCATATTGTCGGTTCCCATTTGAAAGATGGGCTCCTTACAAAATTACTCCTGAATAGGCTTGGTATGGCTGCCAACCCACAACGAGGGTCTCCACATGCCATTGCGGCATAATCCATATGCCCCCATAATAGCCTCACCCTCAATATGAAGGTGAAGTGGCAGAATTTCAAGGAGCAACTCCAATGCAGCTGTTGGATTAGTTCTTATTGTTCCTGATATACCTATGCAGGCCAGCCTTTGTAACTTGTTACGTTCAGCCTGCACCATGCAGAGGTTACCTCTCCGCCACCACACCGTTGAGCCATAAGTGACCATAGGTCTGGTGACCATAGTATATATTCTGTGAAAGATCCTCGGGTTAAGGCCCCAGGATTTGCCAATAGCACCTCTACATGACCAGAACACTTTCTTGGCTCTGGCAATACAGTAATCTAGGTGCTGTTTCCAGGTTAAGCCTCCGTCCAAAATGACTCCCAGGTACTTACCCTGTGTACTGAGAGGAACTGTTTTCCCAAAAAGAGCAAAATCTCCAAGGTTTACAAGATTCCTCTTTCTACTGAAAGGCACAAGGGTGGTTTTGTCATTGTTTACTGATAGACCAACCTTCCTGCACCAATCCTCAATCAGTCCCAGTGTTTTTTGCATTACGCTCGAGACTGTTTTAGGGAATTTTCCCTTGACTATTATGGCCACGTCATCTGCATAGCCAAAACAGTCACAACCTGACCCCTCCAGGGTCCCCAGCAGTTCATCCACCACCAGGCATCAAAACAGGATAGAGCAAACTCCTCCCTGAGGGCAACCCCGGCAGGTGGAGACCGACAGTCTCCCCGAGAAGCGAAGCCACGACCGTTCTGCTTGTAAGCATGGCCTTAATCCATTGACAACAGGTTCTATCAACACCATGTCTTTCCACAGCTCCCACAATGGTCTCCGTAGAGACCCTGTCAAAGGCACCTTCAATATCAAGGAAAGTGGCTAATGCCACCTCCTTAAATTCTAGTGCCTTCTCCAGGCAACAAACAATGCTTTGGAGAGCTGCTTCTGTTGATTTGCCTTGTTGATAGGCAAACTGAAATTTTGAGGGGGTTTAGGAAGTAAAACCACCTCTCTAATATGCCTATCCACCATCCTCTCAAGAGCCTTGAGAAAGAAAGATATTAGACTAATAGGTCTAAAGGCCTTTGCCTCCTGGTAATTTGACTTACCTGGCTTGGGAATAAATATTACCCTAGCCTGTCTCCAAGCACTTGGTATGTAATCAAGAGCAAGGCAGGCCCGATAGATTTTGCACAAGAGTGGAGTAATTTTCTCCAGTTCCTGCTGTATCAGGATGGGAACAATACCATCGCAGCCAGGTGATTTAAATGGTTCAAAAGAATTAATGGACCGTTTAATCCTAGAATAATTGACCACCTCCCTGGCAACCTTCCAGTTCTCTTTTTTTGCACGCCGGTGGTCAAGGCCAGCTGTGTGTACGCCAGTGGGGTCAATTATAGTTGAATCTGGAAAGTGTACACCTAGCATTTCTGTTAGTGTTTCTTTACCAGTTTTTGTGAAGCTCCTATCAACCAATTTGATGGTGTTCAGGCAATTTGCATTGTCCTTAGCCATGATTTTCATAAATCTGGTAGTACTGGGAGTATCTGAAATACTTCCACAGAAATCTCTCCAAGAGGCTATTTTTGCCTCTCTAATTGCTTGTTTGTACTGTGTGAGGGTAGTCTTATATACCGTCCACTCACCAGTACGTTTGGCTTTATTAAAAAGCCTTCTAGTTTTGCCTCTAAGACTGCTAAGCAGTTTATTCCACCAAGGAACTTGCCTTGGTGAGCTAGCACCCTTGGCCTGACAGTTTTGGTGGTAAGATTCGAGAATAAACCGTTGCAACTGGTCAACGGCTAACTCGAGATCTAACACCGAGCGCATGTTAAATTCCATGCCTCCAATATGTGCCGCCAGATCTTCCCTGAAGCCAATCCAATTGGTCCTTCTGGGATTTCTGACTTGCACCAGCTGTTGTCTTACATCGGCAACTGAAAAGCAAATATATCTATGATCAGACAATGGAGGTTCACTAGATACATGCCATTTAATAATGCGGTCAAACATGTTAGCACTACAGAGGGTGAGGTCAATGACTTCACTTCTATTAGAAACAATAAAAGTGGGCTCATTGCCACGATTAAAAATATAAAGTTTAGTACTTACCAAATATTCCAAAAGGTTGTCCCCTCGTCTGTTGCAGTCGCTGCTCCCCCACATGATATGGTGAGCATTGGCATCACAGCAGACGATGAGGCGTCTTCCACCTGACTCACAGAAGTGGACAATGTCTCTTACCTCCTGAGAAGGAGGTGGTTCAGGTTCATCAAATGGTAAGTATGCAGAGACGGCCAACAGCTCTTCTCTGCTATCAGATGACATAAAAGTTTAATCACGGTTGTATCACCTGTGATAAACTCAGGAAGTGGCATAGCATGATGTCTTTTGCTCACCAGTATACAGGTCCTTGGTCTCCTACTTGATGTATTATAGAAGACGGTAGAGCCTATTCCTTGTAAGCCCAGGACCTTCCCATTATGTATCCATGGCTCTTGAATGAAAGCCAGATCAACATCCTCCGCAGCCAGTCTGCAGCACAGAGCACCAATGCAGACCGACTAGGGTGAAGATTGATCTGGATACATTTCATGCAGTTCTCCATTGTGAGATAGGCATGGAGACTAAGTGGTAGAAGGATCATCCGGGTCAGAATCCATCCGGTGGGTGCTGGAAGCCAGCTCCACACCTTCATGGACACCACCTAGGCCCATCACATCCATCTCCTCAGTCCCCCCCCCCCAACCACAACTGGACCTGAGTCCATCCCTGCTTCCAGACCAAGGCCAGGAGAAGACAATGCAGCTGTTTCTGGCTCCACAATTGCAGAATGAGGCTCTTCCATTTCTGTGTCCTCCTTTGAAGTGCTAGGGCCCCTGAGAGTCATGAAGTACTTTAAATTGACCCTCATCGACCCCAATGTAGGCAGTGAACCTGGCTTCAGCAATCGCTTTAGCCGATTTCCTGTCTACCTGGAAAATCCACCTGACGGCCTTAGGATCTTGTACCCAATCGAACACCCTCCAGTGGTTTGTGTGCAAACTGCTGTTATAGGCACACAACCTCCTGCAGAGGATGTTTGGATCCTTGGTCCAAATATCTTTTGTCCTAAAGGCAACCTTGATCGGTTTTGGAAGATCACTGGCCCTCATCATCTTGAGCCCAGTGCCCCTCAAAACCTTATCATTATTTTCAAAGGCTGAAGTTAGCCATTGCTCTGTTCCCTCGTTCTCACAAAGGTAAACAAGAGCTCCAGAGTTCAGGGAAAAGCTCTTGATGCGCGGTAGAGGCTCTCCTACTTGAGAACCATCCACCCGCCTCAAAAGCTCCTCCTGAATATTCCCAACCTCACTGTCATCAAGCCACTCGTTCGGGAAGTTTTCCTTCACGATGGCCATCCTAACAGTGGAGACAGCCTCACCATAAGTGCTGGGACGAGACTCGTCCCTACTCGTTTTGCTCGGCTTCCTCACATCTGGGGAAAGGGTAGAGAGAACAGATCTCTGCCTCTTGCCTTTCTTGTCCACCACCGGTGGAGAAGTATCTACAGATGTGGGTCCCACTGAACTCGACTCCTTCTCAGTTTGACCCTTCATCTGCCTTGCTAACTTCCTTCTGATGTTGCGCTTAGTAGTCTTGCTAAGTCGCAACCCTTCCTTGCTGCTACCAGCCTTACTAGCAATCACAGACTCTTTTGGCAACCGGTATTACCTGCTGCCTCCAGATATCTTGTTTGCTTTTGCGGAACAGCTTCCCCCGCCTTAGCCTGACAGGTGTTCCCAGAGCAACTGGGTCTAACCTCAGGATCAACACATCCCGGCCTTGGCTGGGAAGATGCTGCTTTTTTAGGTTGGGTACAACCTTAGTCAGACCCTAACCCAGGGTTTGTTGTTTCCAAAATAGTTTCCATATTTGGTCCCACGAACCTGGAGGAAAATAAAAAGTCAGCACCCGGTAATCCTCCTATCCCGGGTGGAAGGCTAATTACGACAGGGTTTCGCCTGGTGCCCTGAAGGGATCGTTAACGATACTGATATTTTACTACCTCAGTATCATTCAGCACTCAGCACGGTACCTCACACCTTGGATTAGGTAGACCAGAGCCTCAGTTACCCAGCATATTTCGGACGCTCCTAAATGAGGAGCTACCGTAAATCACAGCACCTAATCCACCTGTTTCCACCACCCCACGACGAGGACGTTGAGGTTGGTTTTCTGGGGGGCAGAGGCAGGCTCAGTTGTAAAGCCATTAAATTTAGAAATTCCTTTCCACCAAATCATGGATTCGTATGGATGAATAAAGTCTGGATAAATGTGTACCTTAGCGTCCTAAATTATTTCAACGGAAAAATTTAACTGTGTGGGAAAAGTGCGACATACAATTTTTTAAGCATGCAAAATAATGGGGAAAGACACAAAAATATAGTATTTGTAGAGAACAGGAAATAATTTCATTGAAGTATTTACCTGGGAGTGCGACATTTTGGAAGAGTACGTGCGGTAGGCCTAGGACAACAGAGCGGCGACAGCGTCAAGGTGTAAGCCGGTGAATGGAAGCTTCGTTGAAAAGAGCAAGTTACAGGCGGAAGAATACAGCAGGAAGTGGTTGAGCAGTACGTAGTCATACAAGTGTCTTGTAGGAATACATTGAAGGAAAGAGGTCCGCTTTACGCAGCATTGTTAGTGGTGTTAGTAGCTTTTTCAACAGCTTTAGTGGCTCTTTCCAAAGTCATGAGTCTCCATACTTCATTTCGGATTTCGTTAGGGCTTCAAATTTCATTTTCCAGCACAATATGACAACAAGCTCTTGGGCTCCCTGCCATACTACGATTTTTGAATTAAAGAAACTCCTTCATTTTCAAAAAGACCCGTTACAGGAGGGGAAAATGTGAGCTACGACGTACGGAATAAAAGCACAAATAGAAATGAATTGGTTGAACAAATCTACTACCCTGTACATCTTCAAAACCATAATCAAAACTTGCCATTCAACCGGAACCTAAAGTTCATACTGGGCACTTCTGTGGTACATGAAAACATTTACATTTCTTCATTTCTTTGAATTCGGAAACATTGTGAAACTAATAATGACATTTCACTCATTTCTTTCTCAAAAATTAATAAAGCATCTGAACTACTTCTTGCTACTTGCACACAATTACACGATGCATCACACTACTTTGAAAAATATCCGCCACCCTTGTATTCTTCCGCGCATTCACTACCAACTGTTACTCCCTTCCGACGCACGGAACCTTGACTTCGTGTCCGTTAGCATCGCTTCACACTCCCGCACGAACTGCTGCAAACCATCGTACTGATAGGTACATACTTCGGAAAAATTCTTTCCTTTTATCTAAAAGTTCTATTTTTTTCGCACCTTTCCCCATTATTTTGCATGCTTAAAAAATTGTACGTCGCCCTTTTCCCATACAGTTAAATTTTTCCGACGAAATAATTTAAGACGCGTTAACCAAGTGTACACGTTAACCAAAGTCGGTATCCCTTCTTGGGATGGTAGAATTTCTGTTTTATTTTCAGATTGACAATGTTTCCACACTAGTGTAATGCAGTTACAGTGGCAAGATATTCTGCAGATTGTTGTGGAGACAGACTTGAAATGCTATTTTGCTTGGTTAACAAAATATGTGAAGGAGATCATACTCTGCTCTTTAGGTCCAAAAAAAAAAAAAATGCCCCCACCCCCCAATAAACTTCTGGAGGGAAAAGCCTTGAGATTGAGATCAAGTGATTCGAGGTCCTTATATGCTCTAACTCCTGAAAATAAAACAAAAGGACTAAGGAGACCTAAATACTACCAAAAGGTGAAAGAGATCATACACTACATTTTTTGTGCAAGAAAAGGGTCAACACCCCCCAAATAAACCCCTTGAGTAGGCCCTTGGAGGCGAAAAGCCTTGAAAATGGGATCAAGTGATCCAAGGTGCTGGTGTGGTTCTCAATCTCCTGGAAAAAACGAATGGTTACCTAAATACTGCTAAAAGGTGAAGGTGTTCATACACTACATTTTTGGTCAAAAAAGTCCCCCCCTCCCCCCCCCCCAAAAAAACATCCCTGGAAGTAGCATGAAATAATGCAAGCGGTAAATAACACGATCGCTCTACTTAAAAATAGAAATGATCCTGAAATACAAGAAACAGAGATTTGGGTTATAAATACCATGTAGAAAAGGCTGCAAAAATTAAAAAAACCAACACCTGAAATATAACTAGACGCTAAAGAGCAAATACTAAGTGAAAAACTGCAAAACTATGTAAGAACAATTAATAATGTAATTGCTTTAGTTAAAATGGAAATGATGCTGACGTATAAGAAATGGTGATTTAGCTGATAAATACTATGTTGAAAAGGCTGAAAAAATAAAAAATAAAAATAAACACCGAAATCTCCACATGAATTCAGCGAGATATGAATCGGTTCCTCTTTGTTTTTTATTTCGCCATTTGCATGAACTCCACCATCTCGGTGATGATGACCCATGCATTGGGCACCCCACTATGAACCCTCTTTTTCATGATGTTTATCCTTAGTGATATCATATTACCATCAATACGAGTGCACTGATGCCCTACCAAGCGGTGGTTCGTTTACTAGCAAGAGGGGTGACAGCATCGTGTTTCCTCAATATGTATCACACAGTGGTAGCTTTAAAATAACTATATATCACTCTTCTTAAAATAACTATATACCCAAAAGGGGAATATTAGTATATAGATTCTCAAAGTTGTAGCTATTTATATCTATGGGACTGAGGCTAAGCACTGCAAAAATCGCTTACGACGTGTTAATAATCAGGGCTTGAAAAATACCGTGCCTGAGATGCCCGGGGCATACAAATTATTAGGTAAAGCTGGTTGGTTATATGTGTGTGCCACGGAAAATTTATCTTTTAAGATGACAAATCAGAAACCTCACTTTTTTTATATATTTTGCATTTTCGTTTTAAGGGTCTGTACTCAAAATGTTCAGTGCATAAAGTGCGTGATGATGCTGAGATTAGTATTTGAGAAATGTAGTAATCTGCCATACCATGTAGTAATCTGCCATACCATGTTCCTTTTGTGGAAGTTTTCACCCATCGTCAATAAACACAGGCTGCTAGTTCCATCAGAGGCATGCATTCAGTCACTGGCTTTAAACAACATTCGAAGCAAAATTATATATGCTTCCAATTTCTGGACTTGGAGCATAATATACACTGCCGCAAAGTGAAAAAAGAAGACCAAGAAGGAGACGTTTGATACCAATGAAATTTATACAGCATAATAACGGAATACAGAGGATAACGTGATCAAAACATTATGGCATAATACAGCTTTATTTGCTGGTAAACTGCAAAATAGCATTTCCATGTAACATGGTAAGTACGAGGTTGAAACGCCATGAACTGCGTCACACTGTGCAATTCCGGCATGGAGTCTGTCGTACAGATGTTGGATGTAAGTTTGGGGTATTGAGTTCCAAGCATTCTCTACCTGGACGCATAAATTGGGGATGGTCGTGGCTGGCTGTGGAGACCGGATAAGTCTTTGTCCCATAAAATCCCGCACTTGCTCAATGGGGGACAAATCCGGTGAACGTGCAGGCCATGGAAGTTGCCTCACACCCTGAAGTGCATGTTGCGTTGCACGTGCCGTGTGTGGGCGTGCGTTATCTTGCTGGAAAACACCACGATGGACCGACCTTACAAATGGCACAACAACGGGCTGAATGATGTTGTTGATGTAGGAGGTGCTGTTTAAAGTACCCGGTACAAACACTAGTTGTGTACGGGAGTGATAGCTGATCGCTCCCCACACGAGGAGACCAAGTGTAGGCCCTGTGTGTCGCTGGCGAATTCAAGAAGGGTGGAGACTCTCCCCTGTGCGTCTGCGAACACGCATACGGCCATCGTAGGCTCCCAAGCAGAATCTGCTTTCATCGCTGAACACGAGAGCTCGCCATTGCGTTATCCAATGCAGACGTTGGCGACACTACTGCAGCCGTTCTTGACGGTGGGCTGGAGTCAGAGGTACACATGCATGAAGCACATGTGCACGTAGTCCTGCATCCAGTAGACGGCTGCGGATTGTTCGCACAGTCACATAAGGTGCAACGACAGCTCGGGGATGTTCTGCTTGATAACGCCGCTCTTCTTATGCGTCGATCGGTCCGCTCATCAGTCCATCTGTGACTCCCAGTTCCACGTCTTCTCGTGTGGGAATGTTCCTCGGACCATCTACGCCACCATCGTACCACCACCGATACTTCCCGTCGAATTCACTCCGCAATACGACGATACGACCACCTGGCCTCGCGGAGTCCGACTAGACGACCTCGCTCAAAGTCCGATAACTGCTGAAATCCTACACGACTTCCATGCCCAGGCATTGCAGCTTCTTCAGGGTCTTCGCACGTGTCCGTACGCCGACGGCTGATTACATTCACTTCGCTGTACTCCTTAAATACCACCGACGATAATTTGCATATTATGCCATGCTGTGGCGTAAGCGCTCCCCGGTTGGTCCCGAAATTAACATCACACCTATGTAAACGTGACCCCATTAACATATGTAAATTTCATGATCGTCCGCCAATTCCTTCTTCGTGTTCTTTTTTCACTTTCCGCCAGTGTAATTAAAGAAGGGATATTCTTTTGTGCTTGGCACTCCGTAACAGTAATAAAACTTCCAGTGATTGGCAGTGAAAAGCAGCATGACATGAGATGACTTTCCTTTTTTCTTGTAGTAGAAAATTCTATTCTGAACTTTATTTTAAAATTTAATTGCCCAGTCTGGGCAACTAGATTTTTTGTTTACCAGCCTAGGCCAATGATTCACATGCCCCGGGCATCTCGGGCATGATACCCTGATACATATAAGTAAAAATATGTACATTACACAATTTCATACGTATAGATTAATTAAAACATTTATTTCTTTATTACTACTTTAGCAAAAACTTCCCATTACAAAAAAAATTACCTTTGCTTGTCTCTATGGGCAATATTTTGCAATTACAGCATTGCAATCTTATGCGTAAGGAAAATTTCTGTAGTACATACTAACTTTTCAATGAAAATTTTGTAATGTTTTAAGGAAATTATATTGCTGCAGAATTTTTTCTGTTCCCCTTGAGTTTTGTTATAACGAGCTTCTACTGTTGCTTTTTTTTTTTTTACTGAATCTGGTAAAAGCTTGCCATGAAAATGACAGAAAACTATATCATGTACAGTTTCTTTTCTTTGTAAATGTAATTAACGTTAAATAAAAAAATCGAATGCGTTCTAAATTTCTGTGAGTGAAATATTTGCCTGTGGCACTTTAAACAGGACTTGAAAAATATCTGAAATATCACATGCCCAGCTGGGTATGTACACAAATTATTTACGTACCCAGATAGTAAAACTTGAATGTCCAGGAAAATTTATATTTTAAGATAAATCAAAAGCCAATTCTCTTTTAAGTTAAAAAATAGGAATTTTTTTTACACGTTTTGCATTTTTGTTTTAAGATGATAGTGCACAAATTGGTACAAAATGATACGATGAAATTGTTTTTTGAGAAATTTAGGGATTCTGCGATGTTCCTTTCATCGAAGTTTTTTTTTTGTTTTCCCATTGTCACTAAACACCAGATTTGTACATCAATGAAAATTTGTTTTACTATCTTCAGGTATTCCCAAGATATTATAAATACAACTATTTAATAGCATTCCAAAAGCTTTTTGTGTTCCGAAATGGTTTTCTTGTGGCAACACACCAAGGGAAGGACCACCTTAATCACTGAAGTCATTTCTAAAACATCCCATACAGGAAAATTTAATATTTTAGAAATATTGATGATATTCGTTAATGTTCTAGAATGATTCATTCAGAATCAGGGTCTAATCAAGCGTTTTTTCTCTGGGTGGGGGTCTGAGATTTGAAATGATGGCCCATCAAGTTCAAGCTTCCACTTCTATTCAAGTTTGTTTTTTTCTTTCTGATACCTTAATTATGGGGAAGCAGTATGATCTTTCAAAAGCAGCACTTCCAGTTTTTGACATAATTTACTAAAAATGTGAAAAGTAGGTAAATATCCAAAAAGTAGAAATAAGAAACGGCCGTAAAGGTTGTGGAAACACTGACAACACAGTGCTCAGTAGAATGTAAAATGAAATAGCACACAAGGTAGTGAATGTGAAAACAAGAAAAGCATGACTCAACCCTATGTGACATGTAGTACTTGCCAAAACCTTACTGAAAAACCAACTTGGGCACCATTGTGGATTGAATAACCTATAGACACAATGTACTCGGTTACCAGTTCGTATATCTGTTTGTCATTAATATAACGTGTAAATATAAGAATATGCCTGTATGTGTCATTACTACATAACTGTCCTTTGTATTCATTTATGCAAATACTGTATTAGCACATGTGCAAATTGAAATGTCTAAAAGGAACAATGTATTGTTCAACCAACTGTGTACAGAGTTCGCAAAGCCTAATGTCAAACAAATCTGTGTGTAACTGATGTCATTATTTATCAAATTGTAATAAACCTAATTTTAGGATATGAATATATCATAACTCACATTTAAAACTGAATTGATTGGTAATGACCCACGCATCAAACACTTTCACACTCACACACTTCCACAAAAAAATGTGCATTTACTGTAAAAGTAGTGTGACTACTTGCCATGAGGCTGATTATGGTCAAACTATAAATACAGGGATTGCTCTGAAATTCAAATGAGCAAGCTCAAACTTTTTAATTTCAGATTACAACTTAACTGAAAACTGTATTCAGTTCATTAAGCCTGTGAAATTCAGTCTTAGCTGAATTCAGTCAAACTGAATTTTTAAGGAATTGCTCTTCAAATTACGGCTTAACTGAAAACGGTCAAATTTTATTTTTACGAGCATTGCTTTTCAAATTACGGGCTTAGTATTTTCGGTTGAGATCTTAATTTTACTGGCTTTCACAAAAATGGGCCATGCCGTAATTTTACGGGCAATGGTCGGACCCCTAGCTGCCGGGCGCTGCTCGTAATCTAAAGACGAAATTTTTAACACTGTGTAAGGGTAAGTTTACTTGTTAAACTACGTTATTTTTAAGTGACCCCTGCAGGTTTTAAAATGTGATGTTTTAAGTTTTATTCAAGCACTTATACAGAACGGTAGATCACAAACCGTAAGCTTTATTTGTTATTAGAAAAGGTATGCCCACAGTTTAGTCCTTTTGTTTATTTTTTTCAAATCTTATGATTGCAATAGTTATTTTACAGCCTAAACTTATTTCATAATTCTTTAAACAATTTCTCAAATACCTGTATTCCATAATTTTTCGACTGCCATCTGGCAAACTCCCCCATCTCCTCAAAAACTTGCAAGCAATGACCTATTTGCAGTGTTAAAATTAGAAATAAATCTGCTACAGGCCCAGCAAACCACTCGAATTTCCAAATCACTGGTCCGCCAAAAAAAAAAAAACTGTACACATTTACAGTATATGTAGAAAATAAGGTATCATTTTCATTGGAGTAGTATATCGCAAATTTAGAACAATGTGTGCGGGTACACATAAAGATATTTCTAATGAATAAAATAAAATATGGTGCGCAGTGGGAGAAATTTGGAAAAGAAATGTGACCAGTGTATACCAAAAGTTGGTAGTTCTCTTATTTTAATTGGTCCAGAAATTGCACAAAATATACCAATACATACTTGCCAACTTTTACCGTTTATCTGTAAATTTTATGGATTTCTGCTTGATTTTACTGATTTATGGATACAGGTCTTTTTTTACGGATTTTTTAATATTTCGATTGCTCAATCAAAATGATTGCAATGAAATTATCAATGAAAACTCAATCAAAATTATGTGCAATGATTGCTCAATTGCTAATCATTGCACATATTGCAATAAGAAAGGTCACACTAAAAATGAATGCTGGCATACTTACACCTAAATATACCTATTTATTTTAAATATAATATTATTTGATTTTATATTTGACAGTAGCTTATTTGCACCTAATAAATCATTTGATATGATCTTTATTTACAGCCCATTTTATATAAATAAGGATCAGTACATGTTGTGAGGTTGAACTGAACATGTACTGATCCTTATTTATATAAAATGGGCTGTAAATGAAAAGCATAGCAAACGGGGAAAAAAACTCGGCGTTAGGTTGAACCATAATTCGGTGTTAGGTTGAACCAAAATTTGGTATTAAGTTGAACCGTAACTTGGTTCAACTTAACGTCAAAAAATTGTAGAGGTTGAACCAAAATTTGGTATTAAGTTGAACCAAAATTTGGTTGAACGTAACGGCAAATTATGGTGATGGTTGAACCAAAAGTTGGTATTAGGTTGAACCATAATTTGGCGTAAAGGTTGAAACATACCTTGGTGTAACGGTTGCCCCAAGTTATGGTTGCAGCTAACTTTTTCCTTATTTACTACATGTTTTGGTGCAACCTTTCACCAAAATTTTAACAGTGTAGTGGTAACAACGGTCCCAGGTCATGCTAGGAAAACATTCCTATGACATGCATACTGCCACCGCCGGCCTGTACTTGACCGACAAGCGTGACCGGGTGTTGGTTCTCGTGTGCTGACTTCGTATCTGCCCCCGCTTGTCACTTATTTGGAGCAGGAACCTTGATTCGTCAGAGAAGGCAACCTTTTTCCACTATTCGACTGTCCAATGACGGTAGCCCCGTGCGAACTGCAGGCATCGTTACCGATGGACCTGGGTTAACATGGGAGTCTTGAAGCAGCGTCGACTCCAGCGTCCCATGCTTAACAGGGTTCACTCTACTGTTATCGGAGACACGTACCTGGGTACCCCAGCAAGCATTCATTTGCGTGGTTAATTGATGCAGTATTGCACATGGTTTGACCTTTACCAGTCGACGAAGACGAAGTTCTCCTCTGGGGTCGATGGCCTTCGGGGCTCCACAGTTATGACGTCGGGTGGTACTCGGTGTGCCAGCGGTCCATTCTTGATACACCCTTACTACAGCACCTCGAGAACAGCCCACAAAGTTTGCTGTTTCTGAGATGCTTCCACCCTTTGTGCGGTAGCCGATGATCATTCCTTTTTGTACGTTCGTCAAATCACTATATCTGCCCATTGTGCTCCCGTGACGCACTATGGCTCATCTGTCCTGGCCGGCCGCTTACGTCTTCGTGTGGTCGACCTTGTCACGTGCACTCTGTGATGCGCCTGTGCGTGTACACTGTGATTCCAGGGGTGGTCATATTATTTTGATACGTCCGTGTCTATCTTGTGTTCCTCAACTAGCTGCTGTAAGAGATGAGGGGCTGAAGAATACCGTAGAATCTGGGTCACGGCAAAGTGTCCGCGCGAACACAGAGAAAGTCCATGCACATCAGTCAACGGCTATCAGGCGTTTGACGAAAATGAAAAATCTGGATGTCTGGGTGCTACAAGAATTGATAACAGCCAATCAGGCACGTCGTCTGGAGGTGTGCAGTTCTGTCCATGCCAGGCACGTACGAGAGGGATTCCTTATTCGGATCGTAACTTTTGATGACACGTGGGTCCTGAACAACAAGTATAAGCGATCAGCAAAATGTCCGGATACTACGGAGTTCCCTGAACACTGACCACAACTACCCTTACACTGGCGGAAAGTGCTGGGTCTCGTATGGTGGTATATTGCCTGCTTGATCCATTAGGTATTTCTCTGACCAGCAAAAATCATCAGTTGAGACCTCTACTGTACTGAAATGCAGCAGATGCGCAAAAAGCTCCGTACCAAGCAGCCAGTTTTGGTCAACAGGCATTGGATTATTCTGTTGCACGACAGAGATTACCTACATGTCGCCCGGCCAAAAAATCCACCAGCTGGACTACGAAACATTGCCATATCCTACATATTCCCCTAGCCATGCTGCCATGGATTATAAATTCTTCCAGCATGTGAACCATTTCCTGGCACAGAAGACATTCCTGAATAACCAGGCTGTGTGCCAGGACACTGCCACAAATTCTTGATGAGAAGGCTGTGTGTCAGGACATTGCCACCCATTCCTGAATTATCAGGCTGTGTTTCAGAACATTGCCATCTCTTTTGCCTCACAGACTCCGTAGTTTTATCACCGTGGGATTCACAGCCTTCTACCGCATTGGCAAAAGTAAGTTAGCGGGTTACTAGAGGAACTACTTTAACTAGGCGCGTGGGTGATTCTTATTTTTATGAGGGCTTGCAAATAGTACTCTCATTTTGGACATTTCGTCTGCATCAACCAATAGCATTTGCGAGAATTCTGGAACAAATAATATTGTGCGTCGTACTGTTGTATTTAGAAGTAGAAGAGGGAAGAGAGAATATTCATTGTTTTTCATCGACTCAAGAGTGTTATCTTTTGCGATTGCCCTAGCGAAAGTATCCTTGCGAAAATAGAATAAAGTGATTGTTGTGCACTACGCAATGTTCTTATTTAATTACAGTAGATCGTCAACATTCCGAACAAGCTCCCCTCTACATATTGTTATTATTCTTATTTGCTGGTGGAAAGTTTAAATATGGTCCGTTCATTTTAACTTGGTACTTGATGAAAATGGCATCGCCTAATATTGGCGGTGCAAGCATTTTGGGGGCGACATGTCGAAGGTGAAGGTGACTCTTAATACTCAGAGACAGAAGGCGAGAACTTTCCCAGTCACTTGTTACCAGTTCATACCCATTCAGCTTTTTCCGATTCCGCTTTATTTCTTTTCTGGTTTATATTGGGGTCATTAGTGATCATTATTGGCCGTAAAGTGGAGATAGGTAATTTAAGTCAGAACAGGATTTCCGAAATATCTTTATTCCCATCCGGCTTTATACTGGGGCCATAAGACTGGGGAACTACACCTGCTGTTAAAGGTATAGTTACCTGTTCCTGAAGGTACCATACCTAGGAGCTAACTCACCTTTTACAACCACAAATGACTATACATAGTTTATGGCTTGACACCCACTTAACAGCTAAGATCATTAGAATTTCTGGTCTGAATTTGGACCTGGGGGGAGGGGAGGGGGTGCAAATTGCTCCTCGTAAGCAAATCAAACTCTCCTGCCTCTCTTGTGGTTTGTTCCCAGAGTGGACAGAGACAGATTTTCTGATTTTAATATGCAGATTCTTTCCACGACCAGTATTTCAGAATGGGAAAAAGCAGTACGGAAAGACACGCTTGTTCCCTGCGGGGCTAAGATTTTACAACCAATTACCACGGCAATATCACCCTTGTTTCATACTTTAGCCCCACGTTCACTGTGATGCGGGAGTAAAGTTATTCCCCCTGCACTCAGACTAAAGTACACCCCTTGGCAATCGGAAACAGCTTGCAACGATTGGTAAGTTTTGGAATTTGTACTTTACGTTTAAAAATTTCACAGCAGTAGTAGAAATGGCTAACTTGTTTCGTATTGCATAATAACAAAAAAAATCTTTGTCTTATGTACTTTTTTTGTATGCATTTGGTTATTTTTGGTACATGTATTTGGGTAATACAATATAGAAATGTTAGCGTATTTGTATTTTTTTAGATGTTTGATTATCCAAACACATCGAAAATCCGAACTACCAGTGGTCAATAACAAACACAGATACACTTGTCACAAAAAGTTAGGGATATTACGGCTCAAAATTTAGCGAACACTTAGGATAGGTTGTTAGTGTTGTCATTTGTCATATGTAAATACTTCATATGTAAATTAGTATCACGACAACACAACGCCGTGCGAGACCCAATAAAAGGTACCCTGCGAGAAGTGGAAAACGGGTCGTTTCATCGCTTGGTCTAGTAGTTTGCTGAATGTATTGCCTTTAGTGTGGGATTAACCTGAAATGATATCCAGACGAAGTTTGGATATTTGATTCAAAACAACTGGTAAAATACATCCAAAAACAACATTTTGATAGAAATCAACTAAAAAGCATTTTACCAGAGTCAGCTAGAAAGCCCTCCAGCTCGAACGCCAGCACACATATACTGTATTATACATTGTAAACATCATTCTCATCTCTGTTTTTCTCATACGTCATTCTACTTCTGACCTCAATTCAGATTGCCACAAAACGTTCAGTGGAGAGAGTAAAGCAGCGTTAAGTTTAGAAACCATTTAAGGAGAATGAACCGAAAGTTACGCAGATATAGAAACTAAAAAGGAAAGTTGTATTAGAGTACATGTCACAGCGACGCCTTAGCTAATAAAATATTGAATATTTGGTTGCGGATAATTTGATAACCAGAAAAAAGATTTGTTTTCTGTGGTTTATGAAAATAACATTGATGCTTTATTGTAATCACAAATTTTTTGTCTTTTTTGTTTGCGTATTGAACTTTTCTTTGAAGTACTATCTAATGGAACAGCACGAACGATTATTAACGCTCAAAAGAAACTTCGACTACTTAAATCAAATCAGTACTTTAACGGCTTAACAATATCAGTAATGCTCTGTCGCTAGCATTTAATGTTTCTTGAGTGGCTGTACTAGTAATTCTCTGTCGCTAGGATTTAGAACTTCTTGGTACTGTAGGAACGGCTGTGCCAGTAATTCACTATCACTGGGATTTCAAGCCTTTGAGTCGCTGTACTAGTAATTCTTTGTCGCTAGGATTTTGAGCTTCTTGAGTGGCTGTACCAGTAGTTCACTATCGCTAGGATTTAAATCTTCTTGAGTGGCTGTACTAGTAATGCTGTGTCGCCAGGGTTTAAAGCTTCTTGAGACGCTGTACTAGTAATTCTCTGTCGATAGGATTTAGAGCTTCTTGGAACTATAGGAACGGATGTACCAGTAATTCACTGTAGCTAGGATTGAAAAATACTTCAGTCGCTGTATTCTCTGTCGCTAAGATTTAGAGCTTGTTGGTACTACAGGAACGGCTATACCAGTAATTCACTGTCCCTAGGATTTAAAGCTTCTTGAGTGGCTGTACTAGTAATTCACTACCGCTACTATTTAGGTTTTAATACATATATACCTACGTCTAAATTTATAAACCTCACAAACTTGTGGAATGGAAACAATGTTCAAGTCCCACACTTGCATGTTTTTAAAAGCAGGAATTTATAATCGATAATAAGAAAACAATCAAGAAATTATACTAAAAGAAATATTTATGGGGTTGACAGGGCCCCTGAATTTCTCTCCCTGTCGGCGGCCCAGGTATCTGCGAGCATCAGCACAAGGAAATATATTGAACGTAAATTAGCGATGGCTTTTTAAGGGTCACAGTAGAACGGAACTCGCGCGTTTTAACATTCAACCTCTGCGATCAGTATATTTAATTTCGAATTTCTAGTACTAATAAAACGTCGACCTTTTTAAAATAATGATTATGAAAAGACCAATTGCTGTCCATTAGTGAAACAGAAGAAATTCGAAACCAAAATAAGTCTTGCTTCCAGAGAATGATAATGGGAGTAGATCTCAATGGACAAATCTTACTCAAAACTTGTCCCAATTTCCTGAGAACTTTTATTTCTTACCTAGGGAATGATTTCAAACAGACCCAAAAGACTTATCCAATTAGATTCTCTCGATTCCTTCACCGAAGTTAAAAAAAATATTTTTTTCTTAAAATAACGAACAGGTATTTTTACGAAGGAAGTTTAACAGTACATTGCACTGTAGATTGATCATTCTCGATATGTAAATATTCTTGCGCACCCCTGTGTGCATGTTCACTTCCTCAAATTGAATTCCTGTAATATTTCATAATTCGCCAGTTTGTTATCGATATTACATCTCAAAGAGGTGAACCGTTTTTTTTATATTAGAAATAGGAAAAGTGTAGCTGCGTGACCAGCAGTTTTGTTTATTCTGTGACACGGAAAGCAGAATTAATATTAAAAGGCAGAATTTTGTACATTTTTGTGCTTTGCAAAACTACTTGTTTCAAATGATTACTCGAAATAGTGTTCCCCAAAGTAAAACTGGTAACTTATAGGTTATAGATAAAAATCCAAGTTATTCTTCACACATCCAATGGTGAGAATCTGTTTTTTGTTGATAATGATCTTATTTTCTCGTTTCGGTGGACATAGAGTGGTTGTACTTTAAACTCTCGATGAAGTCGTTAGATATTTCTAGAATTTCTATCGGGCGAACGCCGTTAAAGAAATTTACCAATTTGCTTACAAATTTAATTTTTCTGATAAAACATAATCTATCCTTCATAGGTCATTTCGCGAAAGAATCCCCAGAAAAGTACTCCCAATAACAACACTAAGTCCTGCTATCCCGCTTCCATCTACGTCGTCAGCGCCCAACAGTGAAGTCGTTACCTGGATTAAAACAATCGGAAACAGAGTTTTGAAGAAGATTTTGTGAATTTCGTAGTTTTTACGAGGTCTTCCTATTATCTCCGGAAAACTATTGGCGTGTATTTACTGTAAGCTTTTTTCGATAACGTTTGGGAAAAAGGTAATAATGTAAATGATAATGAGATAAATTGTATTCAACGTATGCATCGAAAACATGAGATAATTGTAGGCGCCGTATGCCTGAAGTAAAATGATTTGATTTAATGGATAATGCCTTTTTTTCTATCACTTGTGTTCAGATTAGGTGAGCGACAACGAATCATTCTTCATCAAGTAAGAGGACAAAATGTTCATTCCCTTAGGTAGACCATTTTTGTCGGCGTCGTCAGTCTAAATAGTACGATGTGACAGATTTAGGCTCATTACGTTCATTATCTGAAATCGTACGTCGGCAGTTTTGCAATGGGTACGTCTTTTAAATGACAATTCACTGCTCTTACCTAGATTCACATAAAATCCCATTACGTGTTTTCCTAAGAACATTTTCTAACTGTAAGTTTAAAACGTAGATGTATTAATAATTCATCGCAAAATGTGTGTCACGTAAATCCTTAGCACATATTTTTGTTGTAGCAACCTAGGACCTTTTCGTAAATCTTAGATTACTAACATATAATCGCTAAATATGTGTCACGGAAATACTTTAACACACATACTTTCGTAGCAGCAAACTTGGATCTTTAACTAAACCCTAGATTGCTAATAAATCATCGGAAAATGTGTGTCACGTAAATCCCTTAACAAACTTAAAAACACCAGGTTCTGCCATCCCGCTTCCATCTACGTCGTCAGCGCCCAACTGTGAAGTCATTACCTGGTTTAAAACAATCGGAAACAAAATTTTGAACAAGCAATTGTGATTTTCGTAGTTTGCAGGAGGGCTTTCTACTGTCTCTGGAGAACTGTCGGCATGTATTTACTGTGACTTCTTTCCATAACGTTTGCGGAAAAAGTAAGAATGTAAATGACAATGAGATAAATTGTAGGCAACGTATTCATCGAAGGTCAGACTCGAGTGACGGGCTTTGATACTGATGGGTAATTTAATGGATAAGGCCTTTTTTCTGTATCTTTTGTGTTCAGATTAGGTGAGCGGCAATGAATCATTCTCCATCAAGTAACAGGACAAAGTGTACATTACTTAAGGTACACCATCTCTGCAGGCTTCGTCAGTCAAAGGAGTACGATTTGTCAGAGTTAGGCTCTTTACATTCAATATCTGAAATCGTACGTCGGCAGTTTTCCGATGCGTACGTTTGTTCAATGACATTTCAATGCCGTTGCCTAGATTCACATAAAATCCCAATTCGTGTTTTCCTACGAACATTTCCGAAATTTAAGTTTAAAACGTGGATGTATTAATTGATAATCGCAAAATGTGTGTCATGTAAATCCCGTAATATACATATTTCTGTTGCAGAAACCTAAACCAAAGATTGCTGTTTGTTGTGCGGATAAAATATAGATTTCCTGTTCTTTAGTGAAAACGTAAGTACTTCTTTTCCTTATTGTGGGTGTACCTAGGTACTCTGAATTACTTTTTAGCCAATTGTTTTCAGTAAGGGAAAAGGTATTTGAGAGGAAAAAGTGAAACTGGCGGGTTTATTTTTAAAATACCAAATTATGCTATTTAGGAGAATGTGATTTATCTCTAACTATTCTTTAGTAGAACATTAATGCCGTTTTGCCGTTTGTACGATATTCACTAAAATTATAGAATATGTAGAGGGTATGACTTCAGTAACTAGGACGAAATGTCGGAGTACAAAATTATACCATCACTCATACTTCTCTACCTTTGAGACTTCTAAATTTCTTTGTACATGCGTTTGCCACTAATGTATATTCTTTGTACATGCGTTTGCCACTCCAATTTTAGAAAGGAAAATTGGGATGATGTTTCATATCTCACAGACTCTGTTTAAATATATTTATACATGTATATTATAGGGATGTACGGTCAGGTGATGCGTAACATCACAGCCTCTCCTTGACAAATGTCAACCCCGCCTTCTCGTGGTGCATCCTGTTCCCACTAAAGGGGCTCTGACGACCGCCAATAGCGGTATAACTATACCATCGGGATTAGAGGAAATTCTATCCCACACTCACCAACCCGCTTGGCCAGCGTGGTGAGTTATGGCCAAACCCCTCCAAAATGATTCCACAACTTAAATCTTGGCCCTCAGTCTCCGGCAGCTGGAATGTACCTGGCCAAGGCAGCGGCCAGTGCGACATGAAGGCAGAGGGTGCTAAGAATCCCCGGAGGACCGGACTAGGCTGCCATCTGATGCTGACCTTGGCTACGTATAATGGACGCTCCCTATCTTCTGATTCAAGGCTTCTTGAATTGGAAGAGGAACTACAAAGGATCAAGTGGGACATCGTCGGGATAAGTGAGGTAAGGAGAAAAGGAGAAGATCTCATCGAACTGAAAAGTGGACATCTCTTCTACTATCGTGGGACAGATACTTGTTTATAATAAACAAGAAACTGAAGGATAAAGTTGCAGAAGTTGAAAGTTCCTCTGACAGAGCTGCACGACTTGTTATCCAACTCTCGAAAAGATACCAGGCTCAGATTATTCAAACTTATGCACCCACCACAAGTCATCCTGAAGAAGAAATTGAAGAATTTTATGAGGAAATTTGTCATCTAAATAATAAAGTTAAGCAGCACTTGAAAATAATTATGGGAGATTTCAATGCAAAAATAGGGCAACGGCAACAGAATGAAACTTCAGTAGGTAAATTCGGTCACGGCAACAGAAACCATCGTGGAAATACTCTCGTTGAGTTTGCAGAGGCTGAAGGGTTTTTCATCTTGAACTCCTTCTTCAAGAAAAAGCCACACAGGAAATATACATGGAGACATCCAAATGGGACAACAAGTGAAATTGATTTTATTATGTGTAACAAAAAATTCGTCATAGAAGACTGCAGTGTGCTAAACAAGTTCAACACAGGTAGTGACCATAGATTGGTGAGATGTAAGATGCACCTCAACACTAAACTTGAACGTGGCAAGCTCATAAGACAAACAAAATCTATAGACATAACCAACCTTAAAAAACACCATAATACCTTCAAGTTGGAACTGAAGAACAGGTTCTCTGCTTTAGAAGGCCTAACATCGGAAGAAGTGGACATCTCTGAAGTTAACAGAAAAGTAACCAAAGCTCTTATGGAAACAGCAACAAAATTAGCTGTGTCTAAGAACAAGTTGCATGTAAACAAATTATCAGGAAAAACGAAAATGTTGATGCAAAAAAGAAGAGAGATGAGGACAACTAAAGAAGATGTGACTTCCAAAGTGGAATATATAGAGCTATGCAAGACAGTAAGAAAAAGTATCACTGAAGACGTAAGAAAATTCAACTGTGAACTAGTGAGGAAAGCAATTGAAAACAACCAAAGCCTAAAGATAGCAAAGGGACATCTCAGTAAGGGAAGAAAGCAGATTATGGCACTGAGAAAAGAAGATGGTTCTGTAACAAGAAATAGAGGCGAAATTTTGACAAGAGTGAAAGATTTCTACTCCAAATTATATGAAAGGGATGATACATGCACTCCAGAC
This sequence comes from Macrothele yani, assembly GCA_039090855.1. Taxonomy (NCBI): domain Eukaryota; kingdom Metazoa; phylum Arthropoda; class Arachnida; order Araneae; family Macrothelidae; genus Macrothele; species Macrothele yani. The sequence goes on along the minus strand of CM077005.1, from coordinate 95,421,248 downwards.
ATCATGAAAGATACCAGTACCAGAGTTTCTCCAGTCCTTCCAGCAGAAGTTGCACATGCAATCAAGAACATGAAGCGGGGAAAAGCTCCAGGAGAAGATGGAATTACTGTAGACATCATACAAGAAGCAAGTGGAGAAATCGAAACAGTACTCGCCCAAATTTTCACTCGATGCCTTAATGAAGGAAAGATTCCTGAGGATTGGAACACCGCTACAATGATCCTGCTACATAAGAAAGGTGACATTGAGGATCTCGGAAACTACAGACCTATCAGCCTCCTATCAGTAGTTTATAAAATCTTCACTAAAGTTCTTTCACACCGCTTGAAGGTAGCACTGGACATGGCTCAACCGAGAGAACAAGCTGGATTCAGGAGTGGCTACAGCACAATAGGTCATTTCCACGTACTGAGAGAACTAATTGAAAGAGCGAGGGAATATGAACTTCCATTGTGCATGGCTTTTATCGATTATGAAAAAGCCTTTGATTCGGTGAAACCATCAGCAGTTACAATGGCTCTGAAAACCTGCGGTATTGAAGATGCATACATTAATATTATTAATAACATCTATGAAAATGCAAGTGCAAAGATTCGGCTGTTTGAAAATACAACACACGTAAAAATTGGAAAGGGAGTGAGACAAGGTGACACCATATCTCCGAGCTCTTTAATGCCACATTGGAGGGTGTTTTTCAGTTGCTGAGTTGGGAAAACAAGGGGATAAAGATTAATGGAGATTATCTAACCCACCTTCGTTTTGCTGATGACGTAGTCATTTTTGCAACTACCCCATCAGAGCTGCAGAGTATGATCCCGGAACTTGCTGACAAGAGTAAAGAAGTGGGATTAAAAATGAACTTTCAGAAGACAAAAGTGATGTTCAATGCTTTTACAAGAAATGAAGATTTATCGATTGATGCAGAAAAGCTGGAGATAGCAGACACGTACGTTTATCTTGGACAGCAGATATCAAGTGAGGGTCACATTGATGAAGAAATGTAATCGGCGTACAAAACTTGCCTGGAGAGCTTTTGGAAGAAACAGCATAATTTTTAGGAGCAATATGTCATTATGTCTTAAAAGAAAAGTGTTTGATCAATGCATCCTTCCAGTGCTTACGTATGGTGCAGAGACGTGGACCTTAACTAAAAGAGACATACAAAGGCTGCAGACAACTCAAAGAGGCATGGAGAGGTGCATACTTGGTGTAACCAGGAGAGATAAGAAGAGGAACTCGTGGATCCGAAAAATTACAAGAGTGGAAGACAACATAATCATAGTTAAATCACTGAAATGGCAATGGGCTGGACATACTGCCAGGACAGATCATCGATGGACAGCCGAAATTTTAGATTGGATTCCAAGGGACAGGAAAAGACCCAGAAGAAGACCACATGGGAGATGGGTGGTTGAAATTCGAAAGTATGCAGGGGTGACATGGAGGAGACTGGCACAAGACAGACCGTTGTGGAGGAAACTTGGGGAGACCTTCGTCCAGCAGTGGATTGCTAATGGTTGACAATGATGATGATGATGATGATGATATTATCATCATAAACAGCCTTGATCAATTCCTGCTAAATGAAGGTCTTTAAATTTCTCACACAAGTCTACGTTTAGACCCAGTTTCTTCCACGTAGCTTCACAATGATTTCGAGTTTCATCCATAGAATACTATAACTTGTCGTCTTCTTGAACTTTTCTGTCCTTGATATCCAGTCTAATGCTTCAATTTGTATTGAGGAGATATTTTGTCTGGGAATGTATCACCATCTTACTAATATTACAGGTATTTTACTTTTAGCATGATCTGAACAGTTGTTGTCATTTTCCTAATTCAGTTCCTGATTTTCTTCAGCTACAGGAACGTGGCACTTCTGCATACATTTTGAAAATGGTCAGCAGCTATTGCTTGTAATTTTTAATCAAGGGTTCTGTGCCTTTTTTGATCACAAAGTACTTGATAGATTTAAAGAGTGAATCCTTCTTTTTAAGACATAAAAATAAATTGTGCTGTTACTTTTATATCTTTCCCAACGCTCATTCATTTCTTCTCATTACATGCGATTATTGAATTTATAAGGGTAATAATAAAGATCACAGAAAAGCTGCTAAAAGTTTAATGTAATACATAATATATTTATGTTTTAATACATATATACCCACGTCGAAATTCATAAACCCCACAGACTTGTGGACTGAAAATAATGTTCAAGTCCCATACTTGTATGTTTTTAAAAGCAGAATTTATCATCGATATTAAGATAACAATCAAGAAACTATAGAAAGAAACATATTTATGGGGTTGTCAGGGCCCCTGAATTTCTGCCCCTGCCTGCGACCCTGGTATCTGCGAGCGTCTGCACAAAGTAACATATTGATCGGAATTTAGCGGTGGCTTTTTAAGGGTTACAGTAAAAGAGAACTCGCGCTTTTCAACTTTCAACTTCTCCTATCTGTACAATTCATTTGGAAATTCTACTACGAAAAAAATGTCGACCTTCTTAAAATAATGACTATGAAAAGATCAATTGCTGTCCATTAGTAAAACAGTAGAAATTCGGAAAATAAAATCCAACGAAAAACCAAAATAAGTCTTGCTTGCAGAGAATGATAATTTGAGTGGATCTCAATGGACAAATCTTAGCCAAAACTTGTCCCAATTTCTTCACAATTTTAAATTCTTACCAAGGAAATGATTTCAAATAGACCCAAAAGACCTACCCAATCCGATTCTCTAGATTCCTTCATTGAAGTTAAACAAAACATATTTTTTTCTTAAATAACGAACAGGTATTTTTGCGAAACAAGTTTAATAGTCTATTGCACTGTGGATTGATAATTCTCAATATGTTATTATTATTGCGCACCCCTGTATGCATGTCCACTTCCTCAAATTGAATTCCTCTGATCTTTCATAATTTCGCCAGTTTGTTATCGATATTACATCTCAAAGAGGTGAGCAGGTTGTTTTTCCTAAAAATGAAATAAATGTAGCTGAACGACCGGCAGTTTTGTTAATTCTGTGACACGGAAACCGAAAAATATATTGAAAGGTAAAAATTGGTACATTTTTGTGCTTTGCAAAACAACATTTTTCAAATGCTTCCTCGAAATAGTGTTTCCCAAATTAAAACTTCGGTAATTTATAGGTTATAGATAAAAATCCAAGTTATTCTTCACTGACCCATCAGCGAGAATCAGTTTTTTCTGATAATGATTTTCTTTTCTCCATTCGGTGGACATAGAGTGTGGTTGTACTTCAAACTCTCTATGATGTCGTTAGATATTTCTAAAATATCTATCGCTCGTACGCCGGTAAAGAAATTTTACAAACTTGCTTACAAATTTATATTTCCCTGATGAAATAAAATCTATCCTTCATAGCACATTTCGCGAAGGAATCACCAGGAACGTACTCCTGATAACAACACCAGGTTCTGCCATCCCGCTTCCATGTACGTCGTCAGCGTCCAACTGTGAAGTCGTTACCTGGTTTAAAACAATCGGAAACAAAATTTTGAACAAGCAATTGGGATTTTCGTAGTTTGCAGCAGGTCTTCAAATTGTCTCTGGAGAACTGTCCGCGTGTATTTACTGTAGACTTTTTTCGATAACGTTTACGGAAGAAGTAAGAATGTAAATGACAATGAGATAAATTGTAAGCAACGTATTCATCGAAGGTCAGACTCAAGTAACGGGCTTTAATACACATGGGTAATTTAATGGATAAGGCCTTTTTTCTGTATCTTTTGTGTTCAGATTAGGTGAGCGGCAATGAATTATTCTTCATCAAGTAACAGGACAAAGTGTACATTACTTAAGGTAGACCATCTCTGCAGGCTTCGTCAGTCGAAGGAGTACGATTTGACAGATTTAGGCTCTTTAGATTCAATATCTGAAATCGTACGTTGGCAGTTTTTCAATGCGTACGTTTGTTCAATGACATTTCAATGCTCTTGCCTAGATTCACATAAAATCCCATTACGTGTTTTCCTACGAACACTTCCTAAATTTAGGTTTAAAACATGGATGTATTAATTGATAATCGCAAAATGGGTGTCATGTAAATCCCTTAACATACATATTTGTGTTGCCGAAAGCCTAAACACCAGATTGCTGGTAGTTGAGCGGATAAAAGATAGATTTCCTGTTCTTTAGTGAAAACGTAAGTACTTCTTTTCCTTATTGTGGGTGTACCTAGGTTCTCTAAATTAACTTTTTAGCCATTTTTTTTTGAGTAAGAGAAAAGGTATTTGAGAGTGAAAAAGTGAAACAGGCGGGTTTTTTAAAAAATACCAAATTATACTATTTAGGAGAATATGATTTATCTCTAACTATTCCTTAGTAGAACATTAATGCCGTTTTGCCGCATGTACGATATTCATTAAAATATTAGAATATGTACAAGGTATGACTTCAGTAACTAGGACAAAGTGTCGGAGTACAAAATTATACCATCACATATACTTCTCTACATTTGAGACTTCTAAATTTCTTTGTACACGCGTTTGCCACTAATGTATATTGTACTTCAATTTTAGAAAGGAAAACTGGTATGATTTTTCATATCCCACCGACTCTGTCTAAATATATTTATACACGTATCATCATCATCATCATCATTGTCAACCATTATCAATCCACTGCTGAACGAAGGTCTCCCCAAGTTTCCTGCACAACGGTCTGTCTTGTGCCAGTCTCCTCCATGTCACCCCTGCATACTTTCGAATTTCATCCACCCATCTCCCATGTGGTCTTCTTCTGGGTCTTTTCCTGTCCCTTGGAATCCAATCTAAAATTTCGGCTGTCCATCGATGATCTGTCCTGGCAGTATGTCCAGCCCATTGCCATTTCAGTGATTTAACTATGATCATGATGTCTTCCACTCTTGTCATTTTTCGGATCCACGAGTTCCTCTTCTTATCTCTCCTGGTTACACCAAGTATGCACCTCTCCATGCCTCTTTGAGTTGTCTGCAGCCTTTGTATGTCTCTTTTAGTTAAGGTCCACGTCTCTGCACCATACGTAAGCACTGGAAGGATGCATTGATCAAACACTTTTCTTTTAAGACATAATGGCATATTGCTCTTGAAAATTATGCTGTTTCTTCCAAAAGCTCTCCAGGCAAGTTTTGTACGCCGATTAATTTCTTCATCAATGTGACCCTCACTTGATATCTGCTGTCCAAGATAAACGTGCGTGTCTGTTATCTCCAGCTTTTCTGCATCAATCGATAAATCTTCATTTCTTGTAAAAGCATTGAACATCACTTTTGTCTTCTGAAAGTTCATTTTTAATCCCACTTCTTTACTCTTGTCAGCAAGTTCCGGGATCATACTCTGCAGCTCTGATGGACTAGTTGCAAAAATGACTACGTCATCAGCAAAATGAAGGTGAGTTAGATAATCTTCATTAATCTTCATCCCCTTGTTTTCCCAGCTCAGTGACTGAAAAACACCCTCCAATGTGACATTAAAGAGCTTCGGAGATATGGTGTCACCTTGTCTCACTCCCTTTCCAATTTTTATGTGTGTTGTATTTTCAAACAGCTGAACACGTATATTATGATCATAAAACAGCCTTGTTCAATTTGTGCTAAATGAAGGTCTTTAAATTTCACCCAGAATTCTACGTTTAGACCCAGTTTCTTCCACGTCGCTTCACAATGATTTCGAGTTTCATCCATAGAATACTCCATCTTGTCGTCTTCTTGAACTTTTCTGTCCTTGATATCCAGTCTAATGCTTCAATTTGTATTGAGGTGATATTTTCTCTTGGAATGTATCTCCATCTCACTGATATTACAGGTATTTTACTTTCAGGATGATGTGAGCTGTTGTTGTCATTTTTCTAATTCAGTTCCTCATTTTCTTCAGCTACAGGAATGTGGCACCTCTGCATACATTTTGAAAATGGTCGGCAACTATTGCTTGTAATTTTTAATCAAGGATCCTGCGCCTTTTTTGATCACAAAGTACTTGATAGATTTAAAGAGTGAATGCTTGTTTTTTAAGACATAAAAATAAATTGTGCTGTTACTTTTAAATCTCTCCCACCGCTTATTAATTTCTTCTCGTTATATGCGATTATTGAATTTATAAGGGTAATAATAAATATCACAGAAAAGCTGCTATAAGTGTAATGTAATACATATTATATTTATGTTTTAATACATACATACCCACGTTGAAATTCATAAACCCCACAAACTTGTGGACTGAAAACAATGTTCAAGTCCCACACTTCTATGCTTTTAAAAGCAGGAATTTATGATCGATAATAAGATAACAGTCAAGAAATTATAGGGAAAAAATATTTATGGGGTTGTCAGGGCGCCTGAATTTCTGCCCCTGTCTGCAACCCTGGTATCTGCGAACGTCTACACAAGGTGACATATTGATCGGAATTTAGCGTTGGCTTTTTAAGGGTTTCAGTAAAGGAGAACTCGCGCTTTTCAACTTTCAACTTCTCCTATCTGTATAATTCATTTTGAATTTCTAGTACGAAAACAATGTCGACCTTCTTAAAAAAATGACTATAAAAAGACCAATTGCTGTCCATTAGTGAAACAGTAGAAATTTGGAAAAGAAAATCCAACAAAACAACAAAATAAACCTTGCTTGCGGAGAATGATATTTTGAGTGAATCTCAATGGACCAGTCTTAGTCAAAACTTGTCCCAATTTCTTGACAATTTTTAATTCTTACCAAGGGAATAATTTCAAACAGACCCAAAAGACCTACCCAATCCGATTCTCTAGATTCCTTCATTGAAGTTAAACAAAACATATTTTTCATTAAATAACGAACAGGTATTTTTACGAAGCATGTTTAATAGTCTATTGCACTGTGGATTGATAATTCTCGATATGTAATTATTATTGCGCACCCCTGTATGCATGTCCACTTCCTCAAATTGAATTCCTCTGATCTTTCATAATTTCGCCAGTTTGTTATCGATATTACATCTCAAAGAGGTGAGCAGGTTTTTTTACCTAAAAATGAAATAAATGAAGCTGAACGACCTGCAGTTTTTTTAATTCTGTGACACGGAATTCGAAAAATATATTGAAAGTTAAAAATTGGTACATTTTTGTGCTTTGCAAAACAACGTTTTTCAAATGCTTCCTCGAAATAGTGTTTCCCAAAGTAAAACTCCGGTAATTTATAGGTTATAGATAAAAATCCAAGTTATTCTTCACTAACCCATCGGCGAGAATCAGTTTTTGCTGATAATGATTTTCTTTTCTCCTTTCGGTGGACATAGAGTGGTTGTCCTTCAAACTCTCTATGAGGTCGTTAGATATTTCTAAAATTTCTATCGGTCGTACGCCGATGAAGAAATTTTACAAACTTGCTTACAAATTTTTATTTCCCTGATGAAATAAAATCTATCCTTCATAGCTCATTTCGCGAAGGAATCACCAGGAACGTACTCCTGATAACAACACCAGGTTCTGCCATCCCGCTTCCATCTACGTCGTCAGCGCCCAACTGTGAAGTCGTTACCTGGTTTAAAACAATCGGAAACAAAATTTTGAACAAGCAATTGTGATTTTCGTAGTTTGCAGGAGGGTTTCTTATTGTCTCAGGAGAATTGTCGGCGTTTATTTACTGTAGACGTTTTTCGATAACGTTTGCGAAAAAAGTAAGAATGTAAATGACAGTGAGATAAATTGAAGGCAACGTATTCATCGAAGGTCAGACTCAAGTAACGGGCTTTAATACACATGGGTAATTTAATGGATAATGCCTTTTTTCTGTATCTTTTGTGTTCAGATTAGGTGAGCAGCAATGAATCATTCTTTATCAAGTAACAGGACAAAGTGTACATTACTTAAATTCGACCATCTCTGCAGGCGTCGTCAGTCGAAGGACTACGATTTGTCAGAGTTAGGCTCTTTATATTCAATATCTGAAATCATACTTTGGCCGTTATCCAATGCGTATGTTTGTTCAATGACATTTCAATGCTCTTGCCTAGATTCACATAAAATCCCATTACGTGTTTTCCTACGAACATTTCCTAAATTTAAGTTTAAAACGTGGATGTATTAATTGATAATCGCAAAATGTGTGTCATGTAAATACCTTAATATACATATTTGTTGTTGCAGAAACCTAAACCCAAGATTGCTGTTTGTTGTGCGGATAAAAGATAGATTTCCTGTTCTTTAGTGAAAACGTAAGTACTTCTTTTCCTTATTGTGGGTGTACCTAGGTTCTCTAAATTAATTTTTAGCCAATTTGTTTCAGTAAGGGAAAAGATATTTGAGAGTGAAAAAGTGAAAATGGCGGGATTTTTTTTTAAATACCAAATTATACTATTTAGGAGAATGTGATTTACCTCTAACTATTCTTTAGTAGAACATTAATGCCGTTTTGCCTCATGTACGATATTTATTAAAATTATAGAATATGCACAGGGTATGACTTCAGTAACTAGGTCAAAATGCCGGAGTACAAAATTATACCATCTCCGATACTTCTCTACCTTTTGAGACTTCTAAATTTCTTCGTACATGCGTTTGCCACTAATGTATATTGTAGTTCAATGTTAGAAAGAAAATTGGGATGTTGTTTCATATCTCACAGACTCTGTTTAAATATATTTATACATGTATATTATCATCATAAACAGCCTTGATCAATTCCTGCTGAATGAAGGTCTTTAAATTTCTCACACCAGTCTACGTTTAGACCCAGTTTCTTCGACGTAGCTGCACAATGATTTCGAGTTTCATCCATAGAATACTCCATCTTGTCGTCTTCTTGAACTTTTCTGTCCTTGATGTCCAGTCTAATGCTTCAATTTGTATTGAGATGATATTTTCTCTTGGAATGTATCTCCATCTCTCTGATATTACAGGTATTTTACTTTCAGGATAATGTGAACTGTTGTTGTCATTTTTATAATTCAGTTCCTGATTTTCTTCAGCTACAGGAATGTGGCACCTCTGTATACATTTTAAAAGACGTCGGTAGCTATTGCTTGTATGTTTTAATCAAGGGACCTGTGCCTTTTTCGATCACAAAGTACTTGATAGATTTAAAAGTGAATCCTTGTTCTTTAAGACAAAAATAAATTGTGCTATTACTTTTAATTCTTCCCAACGCTTATTCACTTCTTCTCATTACATGGGCTTATTGAATTTATAAGGGTAATAAAAAAGATAACAGATAAGCTGCTATAAGTTTAATGTAAAACATATTATATTTATGTTTTAATACATATATACCCACGTCGAAATTCATAAACCCCACAGACTTGTGGACTGAAAACAATGTTCAAGTCCCAGACTTGTATGTTTTTAAAAGCAGAATTTATCATCGATAATAAGATAACAATCAAGAAACCATAGGAAAAAACATATTTATGGGGTTGTCAGGGCCCCTGAATTTCTGCCTCTGTCTGCGATCCTGGTATCTGCGAGGGTCCTCACAATGTAACATTTTGATTGGAATTCAGCGGTGGCTTTTTAACGGTTTCAGTAAAAGAAAACTCGCGCTTTTCAACTTTCAACTTCTCCTATCTGTATAATTCATTTTGAATTTCTAGTACGAAAAAAATGTCGACTTTCTTAAAATAATGACTATAAAAAGACCAATTGCTGTCCATTACTGAAACAGCAGAAATTCGGAAAAAGAAAATCCAACGAAAAACAAAAATAAATCTTACTTGCAGAGAATGATAACTTGAGTGGATTTCAATGGACAAATCTTAGTCAAAACTTGTCCCAATTTTTTGACAATTTTTAATTCTTACCAAGGGAATAATTTCAAACAGACCCAAAAGACCTACCCAATCCGATTCTCTAGATTCCTTCATTGAAGTTAAACAAAACATATTTTTTTCTTAAATAACGAACAGGTATTTTTACGAAGCATGTTTAATAGTCTATTGCACTGTGGATTGATAATTCTCGATATGTAATTATTATTGCGCACCCCTGTATGCATGTCCACTTCCTCAAATTGAATTCCTCTGATCTTTCATAATTTCGCCAGTTTGTTATCGATATTACATCTCAAAGAGGTGAGCAGGTTTTTTTTACCTAAAAATGAAATAAATGAAGCTGAACGACCTGCAGTTTTTTTAATTCTGTGACACGGAATTCGAAAAATATATTGAAAGTTAAAAATTGGTACATTTTTGTGCTTTGCAAAACAACGTTTTTCAAATGCTTCCTCGAAATAGTGTTTCCCAAAGTAAAACTCCGGTAATTTATAGGTTATAGATAAAAATCCAAGTTATTCTTCACTAACCCATCGGCGAGAATCAGTTTTTGCTGATAATGATTTTCTTTTCTCCTTTCGGTGGACATAGAGTGGTTGTCCTTCAAACTCTCTATGAGGTCGTTAGATATTTCTAAAATTTCTATCGGTCGTACGCCGATGAAGAAATTTTACAAACTTGCTTACAAATTTTTATTTCCCTGATGAAATAAAATCTATCCTTCATAGCTCATTTCGCGAAGGAATCACCAGGAACGTACTCCTGATAACAACACCAGGTTCTGCCATCCCGCTTCCATCTACGTCGTCAGCGCCCAACTGTGAAGTCGTTACCTGGTTTAAAACAATCGGAAACAAAATTTTGAACAAGCAATTGTGATTTTCGTAGTTTGCAGGAGGGTTTCTTATTGTCTCAGGAGAATTGTCGGCGTTTATTTACTGTAGACGTTTTTCGATAACGTTTGCGAAAAAAGTAAGAATGTAAATGACAGTGAGATAAATTGAAGGCAACGTATTCATCGAAGGTCAGACTCAAGTAACGGGCTTTAATACACATGGGTAATTTAATGGATAAGGCCTTTTTTCTGTATCTTTTGTGTTCAGATTAGGTGAGCAGCAATGAATCATTCTTTATCAAGTAACAGGACAAAGTGTACATTACTTAAATTCGACCATCTCTGCAGGCGTCGTCAGTCGAAGGACTACGATTTGTCAGAGTTAGGCTCTTTATATTCAATATCTGAAATCATACTTTGGCCGTTATCCAATGCGTATGTTTGTTCAATGACATTTCAATGCTCTTGCCTAGATTCACATAAAATCCCATTACGTGTTTTCCTACGAACATTTCCTAAATTTAAGTTTAAAACGTGGATGTATTAATTGATAATCGCAAAATGTGTGTCATGTAAATACCTTAATATACATATTTGTTGTTGCAGAAACCTAAACCCAAGATTGCTGTTTGTTGTGCGGATAAAAGATAGATTTCCTGTTCTTTAGTGAAAACGTAAGTACTTCTTTTCCTTATTGTGGGTGTACCTAGGTTCTCTAAATTAATTTTTAGCCAATTTGTTTCAGTAAGGGAAAAGATATTTGAGAGTGAAAAAGTGAAAATGGCGGGATTTTTTTTTAAATACCAAATTATACTATTTAGGAGAATGTGATTTACCTCTAACTATTCTTTAGTAGAACATTAATGCCGTTTCGCCGCATGTACGATATTTATTAAAATTTTAGAATATGCACAGGGTATGACTTCAGTAACTAGGTCAAAATGCCTGGAGTACAAAATTATACCATCTCCGATACTTCTCTACCTTTTGAGACTTCTAAATTTCTTCGTACATGCGTTTGCCACTAATGTATATTGTAGTTCAATGTTAGAAAGAAAATTGGGATGTTGTTTCATATCTCACAGACTCTGTTTAAATATATTTATACATGTATATTATCATCATAAACAGCCTTGATCAATTCCTGCTGAATGAAGGTCTTTAAATTTCTCACACCAGTCTACGTTTAGACCCAGTTTCTTCGACGTAGCTGCACAATGATTTCGAGTTTCATCCATAGAATACTCCATCTTGTCGTCTTCTTGAACTTTTCTGTCCTTGATGTCCAGTCTAATGCTTCAATTTGTATTGAGATGATATTTTCTCTTGGAATGTATCTCCATCTCTCTGATATTACAGGTATTTTACTTTCAGGATAATGTGAACTGTTGTTGTCATTTTTATAATTCAGTTCCTGATTTTCTTCAGCTACAGGAATGTGGCACCTCTGTATACATTTTAAAAGACGTCGGTAGCTATTGCTTGTATGTTTTAATCAAGGGACCTGTGCCTTTTTCGATCACAAAGTACTTGATAGATTTAAAGAGTGAATCCTTGTTCTTTAAGACATAAAAATAAATTGTGCTATTACTTTTAATTCTTCCCAACGCTTATTCACTTCTTCTCATTACATGGGCTTATTGAATTTATAAGGGTAATAAAAAAGATAACAGATAAGCTGCTATAAGTTTAATGTAAAACATATTATATTTATGTTTTAATACATATATACCCACGTCGAAATTCATAAACCCCACAGACTTGTGGACTGAAAACAATGTTCAAGTCCCAGACTTGTATGTTTTTAAAAGCAGAATTTATCATCGATAATAAGATAACAATCAAGAAACTATAGGAAAAAACATATTTATGGGGTTGTCAGGGCCCCTGAATTTCTGCCTCTGTCTGCGATCCTGGTATCTGCGAGGGTCCTCACAATGTAACATTTTGATTGGAATTCAGCGGTGGCTTTTTAACGGTTTCAGTAAAAGAAAACTCGCGCTTTTCAACTTTCAACTTCTCCTATCTGTATAATTCATTTTGAATTTCTAGTACGAACAAAATGTCGACTTTCTTAAAATAATGACTATAAAAAGACCAATTCCTGTCCATTAGTGAAACAGCAGAAATTCGGAAAAGAAAATCCAACGAAAAACCAAAATAAATCTTACTTGCAGAGAATGATAATTTGAGTGGATTTCAATGGACAAATCTTAGTCAAATCTTGTCCCAATTTTTTGACAATTTTTAATTCTTACCAAGGGAATGATTTCAAACAGACCCAAAAGACCTACCCAAAACGATTCTCTAGATTCCTTCATTGAAGTTAAACAAAACATATTTTTTCATTAAATAACGAACAGGTATTTCTACGAAGCAAGTTTAATAGTCTATTGCACTATGGATTGATAATTCTCGATATGTAATTATTATTGCGCACCCTGCATGCATGTCTACTTCCTCAAATTGAATTCCTCTGATCTTTCATAATTTCGCCCGTTTGTTATCGATATTACATCTCAAAGAAGTGAGCCGGTTTTCTTTTTCTTAAAAATGAAATAAATGTAGCTGAATATGTTTTAATACATATATACCCACGTCGAAATTCATAAACCCCACAGACTTGTGGACTGAAAACCATGTTCAAGTCCCAGACTTGTATGTTTTTAAAAGCAGAATTTATCATCGATAATAAGATAACAATCAAGAAACTATAGGAAAAATCATATTTATGGGGTTGTCAGGGCCCCTGAATTTCTGCCTCTGTCTGCGATCCTGGTATCTGCGAGGGTCTTCACAAGGTAACATATTGATTGGAATTTAGCGGTGGCTTTTTAAGGGTTTCAGTAAAAGAGAACTCGCGCTTTTCAACTTTCAACTTCTCTTATCTGTATAATTCATTTTGAATTTCTAGTACGAAAAAAATGTCGACTTTCTTAAAATAATGACTATAAAAAGACCAATTGCTGTCCATTAGTGAAACAGCAGAAATTCGGAAAAGAAAATCCAACGAAAAACAAAAATAAATCTTACTTGCAGAGAATGATAACTTGAGTGGATTTCAATGGACAAATCTTAGTCAAAACTTGTCCCAATTTTTTGACAATTTTTAATTCTTACCAAGGGAATGATTTCAAACAGACCCAAAAGACCTACCCAATCCGATTCTCTAGATTCCTTCATTGAAGTTAAACAAAACATATTTCTTTCTTAAATAACGAACAGGTATTTTTACGAAGCATGTTTAATAGTCTATTGCACTGTGGATTGATAATTCTCGATATGTAATTATTATTGCGCACCCCTGTATGCATGTCCACTTCCTCAAATTGAATTCCTCTGATCTTTCATAATTTCGCCAGTTTGTTATCGATATTACATCTCAAAGAGGTGAGCAGGTTTTTTTACCTAAAAATGAAATAAATGAAGCTGAACGACCTGCAGTTTTTTTAATTCTGTGACACGGAATTCGAAAAATATATTGAAAGGTAAAAATTGGTACATTTTTGTGCTTTGCAAAACAACGTTTTTCAAATGCTTCCTCGAAATAGTGTTTCCCAAAGTAAAACTCCGGTAATTTATAGGTTATAGATAAAAATCCAAGTTATTCTTCACTAACCCATCGGCGAGAATCAGTTTTTGCTGATAATGATTTTCTTTTCTCCTTTCGGTGGACATAGAGTGGTTGTCCTTCAAACTCTCTATGAGGTCGTTAGATATTTCTAAAATTTCTATCGGTCGTACGCCGATGAAGAAATTTTACAAACTTGCTTACAAATTTTTATTTCCCTGATGAAATAAAATCTATCCTTCATAGCTCATTTCGCGAAGGAATCACCAGGAACGTACTCCTGATAACAACACCAGGTTCTGCCATCCCGCTTCCATCTACGTCGTCAGCGCCCAACTGTGAAGTCGTTACCTGGTTTAAAACAATCGGAAACAAAATTTTGAACAAGCAATTGTGATTTTCGTAGTTTGCAGGAGGGTTTCCTATTGTCTCAGGAGAATTGTCGGCGTTTATTTACTGTAGACGTTTTTCGATAACGTTTGCGAAAAAAGTAAGAATGTAAATGACAGTGAGATAAATTGAAGGCAACGTATTCATCGAAGGTCAGACTCAAGTAACGGGCTTTAATACACATGGGTAATTTAATGGATAAGGCCTTTTTCTGTATCTTTTGTGTTCAGATTAGGTGAGCAGCAATGAATCATTCTTTCATCAAGTAACAGAACAAAGTGTACATTACTTAAATTCGACCATCTCTGCAGGCGTCGTCAGTCGAAGGACTACGATTTGTCAGAGTTAGGCTCTTTATATTCAATATCTGAAATCATACTTCGGCCGTTATCCAATGTGTATGTTTGTTCAATGACATTTCAATGCTCTTGCCTAGATTCACATAAAATCCCATTACGTGTTTTCCTACGAACATTTCCTAAACTTAAGTTTAAAACGTGGATGTATTAATTGATAATCGCAAAATGTGTGTCATGTAAATACCTTAATATACATATTTGTTGTTGCAGAAACCTAAACCCAAGATTGCTGTTTGTTGTGCGGATAAAAGATAGATTTCCTGTTCTTTAGTGAAAACGTAAGTACTTCTTTTCCTTATTGTGGGTGTACCTAGGTTCTCTAAATTAATTTTTTGCCAATTTGTTTCAGTAAGGGAAAAGGTATTTCAGAGTGAAAAAGTGAAAATGGCGGGATTTTTTTTTTAAATACCAAATTATACTATTTAGGAGAATGTGATTTACCTCTAACTATTCTTTAGTAGAACATTAATGCCGTTTTGCCGCATGTACGATATTTATTGAAATTATAGAATATGCACAGGGTATGACTTCAGTAACTGGGACATAATGTCTGGAGTACGAAATTATACCATCTCCGATACTTCTCTACCTTTTGAGACTTCTAAATTTCTTTGTACATGCATTTGCCAATAATGTATATTGTAGTTCAATGTTAGAAAGAAAATTGGGATGTTGTTTCATATCTCACAGACTCTGTCTAAATATATTTATACATGTATATTATCATCATAAACAGCCTTGATCAATTCCTGTTCAATGAAGGTCTTTAAATTTCTCACACAAGTCTACGTTTAGACCCAATTTCTTCCACGTAGCTTCACAATGATTTCGAGTTTCATCCATAGAATACTCCATCTTGTCGTCTTCTTGAACTTTTCTGTCCTTGATATCCAGTCTAATGCTTCAATTTGTATTGAGGTGATATTTTCTCTTGGAATGTATCTCCATCTCACTGATATTACAGGTATTTTACTTTCAGGATGATGTGAACTGTTGTTGTCATTTTCCTAATTCAGTTCCTGATTTTCTTCAGCTACAGGAATGTGGCACCTGTGCATACATTTTGAAAATCGTCGGCAGCTATTGCTTGTAATTTTTAATAAAGGGAAATGGACCTTTTTCGATCACAAAGTACTTGATAGATTTAAAAAGTGAATCCTTGTTCTTTAAGATATAAAAATAAATTGTGCTATTACTTTTAATTCTTCCCAACGCTTATTAACTTCTTCTCATTACATGCACTTATTGAATTTATAAGGGTAATAAAAAAGATAACAGAAAAGCTAGTATAAGTTTAATGTAAAACATATTATATTTATGTTTTAATACAGATATACCCACGTCGAAATTCATAAACCCCACATACTTGTGGACTGAAAACAATGTTCAAGTCCCACACTTGTATGTTTTTAAAAGCAGAATTTATCATCGATAATAAGATAACAATCAAGAAACTATAGGAAAAAACATATTTATGGGGTTGTCAGGGCCCCTGAATTTCTGCCTCTGTCTGCGATCCTGGTATCTGCGAGGGTCTTCACAAGGTAACAATTGATTGGAATTTAGCGGTGGCTTTTTAAGGGTTTCAGTAAAAGAGAACTCGCGCTTTTCAACTTTCAACTTCTCTTATCTGTATAATTCATTTTGAATTTCTAGTACGAAAAAAATATCGACTTTCTTAAAATAATGACTATAAAAAGACCAATTGCTGTCCATTAGTGAAACAGCAGAAATTCGGAAAAGAAAATCCAACGAAAAATCAAAATAAATCTTACTTGCAGAGAATGATAACTTGAGTGGATTTCAATGGACAAATCTTAGTCAAAACTTGTCCCAATTTTTTGACAATTTTTAATTCTTACCAAGGGAATAAATTCAAACAGACCAGAAAGACCTACCCAATCCGATTCTCTAGATTCCTTCATTGAAGTTAAACAAAACATATTTTTTTCTTAAATAACGAACAGGTATTTTTACGAAGCAATGTTTAATAGTCTATTGCACTATGGATTGATAATTCTCGATATGTAATTATTATTGCGCACCCCTGCATGCATGTCCACTTCCTCAAATTGAATTCCTCTGATCTTTCATAATTTCGCCAGTTTGTTATCGATATTACATCTCAAAGAGGTGAGCCGGTTTTTTTTCCTAAAAATGAAATTAATGTAGCTGAACGACCGGCAGTTTTGTTAATTCTTTGACCCGGAAACCGGAAAATATATTGAAAGGTAAAAATTGGTACATTTTTGTGCTTTGCAAAACAACGTTTTTCAAATGCTTCCTCGAAATGGTGTTTCCCAAAGTAAAACTCAGGTAATTTATAGGTTATAGATAAAAATCCAAGTTATTTTTCACTAACTCATCTGCGAGAATCAGTTTTTGCTGGTAATGATTTTCTTTTCTCCTTTCGGTGGACATAGAGTGGTTGTCCTTCAAACTCTTTATGAGGTCGTTAGATATTTCTAAAATTTCTATCGGTCTTACGCCGATGAAGAAATTTTACAAACTTTCTTACAAATTTTTATTTTCCCTGATGAAATAAAATCTATCCTTCATAGCTCATTTCGCGAAGGAATCACCAGGAACGTACTCCTGATAACAACACCAGGTTCTGCCATCCCGCTTCCATCTACGTCGTCAGCGCCCAACTGTGAAGTCGTTACCTGGTTTAAAACAATCGGAAACAAAATTTTGAACAAGCAATTGTGATTTTCGTAGTTTGCAGGCTGGTTTCCTATTGTCTCAGGAGAATTGTCGGCGTTTATTTACTGTAGACTTTTTTCGATAACGTTTGCATAAAAAGTAAGAACGTAAATAACAATGAGATAAATTGTAGGCAACGTATTCATCGAAGGTCAGACTCAAGTAACGGGCTTTAATACACATGGGTAATTTAATAGATAAGGCCTTTTTTCTGTATCTTTTGTGTTCAGATTAGGTGAGCAGCAATGAATCATTCTTCATCAAGTAACAGGACAAAGTGTACATTACTTAAGGTTCGACCATCTCTGCAGGCGTCGTCAGTCGAAGGAGTACGATTTGTCAGAGTTAGGATCTTTATATTCAATATCTGAAATCATACGTCGGCCGTTTTCCAATGCGTATGTTTGTTCAATGACATTTCAATGCTCTTGCCTAGATTCACATAAAATCCCATTACGTGTTTTCCTACGAACATTTCCTAAATTTAAGTTTAAAACGTGGATGTATTAATTGATAATCGCAAAATGTGTGTCATGTAAATACCTTAATATACATATTTGTTGTTGCAGAAACCTAAACCCAAGATTGCTGTTTGTTGTGCAGATAAAAGATAGATTTCCTGTTCTTTAGTGAAAACGTAAGTACTTCTTTTCCTTATTGTGGGTGTACCTAGGTTCTCTAAATTAATTTTTAGCCAATTTGTTTCAGTAAGGGAAAAGGTATTTGAGAGTGAAAAAGTGGAAATGGCTGGGGTTTTTTTAAATATCAAATTATACTATTCAGGATAATATGATTTACCTCTAACTATTCTTTAGTAGAACATTAATGTCGTTTTGCCTCATGTACGATATTTATTAAAATTATAGAATATGCACAGGGTATGACTTCAGTAACTAGGTGAAAATGCCGGAGTACAAAATTATACCATCTCCGATATTTCTCTACCTTTTGAGACTTCTAAATTTCTTCGTACATGCGTTTGCCACTAATGTATATTGTAGTTCAATGTTAGAAAGAAAATTGGGATGTTGTTTCATATCTCACAGACTCTGTCTAAATATATTTATACATGTATATTATCATCATAAACAGCCTTGATCAATTCCTGCTGAATGAAGGTCTTTAAATTTCTCACACAAGTCTACGTTTAGACCCAGTTTCTTCCACATAGCTTCACAATGATTTAGAGTTTCATCCATAGAATACTCCATCTTGTCGTCTTCTTGAACTTTTCTGTCCTTGATGTCCAGTCTAATGCTTCAATTTGTATTGAGGTGATATTTTCTCTTGGAATGTATCTCCATCTCACTGATATTACAGGTATTTTACTTTCAGGATAATGTGAACTGTTGTTGTCATTTTCATAATTCAGTTCCTGATTTTCTTCAGCTACAGGAATGTGGCACCTCTGCATACATTTTTAAAATCGTCGGCAGCTATTGCTTGTAATTTTTAATCAAGGGTCCTGTGCCTTTTTCGATCACAAAGTACTTGATAGATTTAAAAAGTGAATCCTTGTTCTTTAAGACATAAAAATAAATTGTGCTATTACTTTTAATTCTTCCCAACGCTTATTCACTTCTTCTCATTACATGCGCTTATTGAATTTATAAGGGTAATAAAAAAGATCACAGAAAAGCTGCTATAAGTTTAATGTAAAACATATTATATTTATGTTTTAATACATATATACACACGTCGAAATTCATAAACCCCACAGACTTGTGGACTGAAAACCATGTTCAAGTCCCAGACTTGTATGTTTTTAAAAGCAGAATTTATCAACGATAATAAGATAACAATCAAGAAACTATAGGAAAAACCATATTTATGGGGTTGTCAGGGCCCTTGAATTTCTACCTCTGTCTGCGATACTGGTATCTGCGAGGGTCTGCACAAGGTAACATATTGATTGGAATTTAGCGGTGGCTTTTTAAGGGTTTCAGTAAAAGAGAACTCGCGCTTTTCAACTTTCAACTTCTCCTATCTGTATAATTCATTTTGAATTTCTAGTACGAAAAAAATGTCGACCTTCTTAAAATAATGACTATAAAAAGACCAATTGCTGTCCATTAGTGAAACAACAGAAATTCGGAAAAGAAAATACAACGAATAACCAAAATAAATCTTGCTTGCAGAGAATGATAATTTGAGTGGATTTCAATGGACAAATCTTAGTCAAAACTTGTCCCAATTTTTTGACAATTTTTAATTCTTACCAAGCAAACGATTTCAAACAGACCCAAAAGACCTACCCAATCCGATTCTCTAGATTCCTTCATTGAAGTTAAACAAAACATATTTTTTTCTTAAATAACGAACAGGTATTTTTACGAAGCAAGTTTAATAGTCTATTGCACTGTGGATTGATAATTCTCGATATGTAATTATTATTGCGCACCCCTGTATGCATGTCCACTTCCTCAAATTGAATTCCTCTGATCTTTCATAATTTCGCCAGTTTGTTATCGATATTACATCTCAAAGAGGTGTGCAGGTTTTTTTTCCGAAAAATGAAATAAATGTAACTGAACGACCGGCAATTTTGTTAATTCTGTGATACGGAAACCGAAAAATATATTGAAAGGTAAAAATTGGTACCTTTTTGTGCTTTGCAAAACAACGTTTTTCAAATGCTTCCTCGAAATAGTGTTTCCCAAAGTAAAACTCCGGTAATTTATATGTTATAGATAAAAATCCAAGTTATTTTTCACTAACCCACCGGGGAGAATCAGTTTTTGCTGATAATGATTTTCTTTTCTCCTTTCGGTGGACATAGAGTGGTTGTCCTTCAAACTCTCTATGAGGTCGTTAGATATTTCTAAAATTTCTATCGGTCGTACGCCGATGAAGAAATTTTACAAACTTGCTTACAAATTTTTATTTCCCTGATGAAATAAAATCTATCCTTCATAGCTCATTTCGCGAAGGAATCACCAGGAACGTACTCCTGATAACAACACCAGGTTCTGCCATCCCGCTTCCATCTACGTCGTCAGCGCCCAACTGTGAAGTCGTTACCTGGTTTAAAACAATCGGAAACAAAATTTTGAACAAGCAATTGTGATTTTCGTAGTTTGCAGGAGGGTTTCCTATTGCCTCTGGAGAACTGTCGGCGTGTATTTACTGTAGACTTTTGTCGATAACGTTTGCGGAAAAAGTAAGAATGTAAATGACAATGAGATAAATTGTAGGCAACGTATTCATCGAAGGTCAGACTCAAGTAACGGGCTTTAATACACATGGGTAATTTAATGGATAAGGCCTTTTTTCTGTATCTTTTGTGTTCAGATTAGGTGAGCAGCAATGAATCATTCTTTATCAAGTAACGGGACAAAATGTACATTACTTAAGGTAGACCATCTCTGCAGGCGTCGTCAGACGAAGGAATACAATTTGTCAGAGTTAGGCTCTTTACATTCAGTATCTGAAATCGTACGTCGGCAGTTTTCCAATGCGTATGTTTGTTCAATGACATTTCAATGCTCTTGCCTAGATTCACATAAAATCCCATTACGTGTTTTCCTACGAACATTTCCTAAATTTAAGTTTAAAACGTGGATGTATTAATTGATAATCGCAAAATGTGTGTCATGTAAATACCTTAATATACATGTTTGTTGTTGCAGAAACCTAAACCCAAGATTGCTGTTTGTTGTGCGGATAAAAGATAGATTTCCTGTTCTTTAGTGAAAACGTAAGTACTTCTTTTCCTTATTGTGGGTGTACCTAGGTTCTCTAAATTAATTTTTAGCCAATTTGTTTCAGTAAGGGAAAAGGTATTTGAGAGTGAAAAAGTGGAAATGGCTGGGTTTTTTTTTAAATATCAAATTATACTATTCAGGATAATGTGATTTACCTCTAACTATTCTTTAGTAGAACATTAATGTCGTTTTGCCTCATGTACGATATTTATTAAAATTATAGAATATGCACAGGGTATGACTTCAGTAACTAGGTGAAAATGCCGGAGTACAAAATTATACCATCTCCGATATTTCTCTACCTTTTGAGACTTCTAAATTTCTTCGTACATGCGTTTGCCACTAATGTATATTGTAGTTCAATGTTAGAAAGAAAATTGGGATGTTGTTTCATATCTCACAGACTCTGTCTAAATATATTTATACATGTATATTATCATCATAAACAGCCTTGATCAATTCCTGCTGAATGAAGGTCTTTAAATTTCTCACACAAGTCTACGTTTAGACCCAGTTTCTTCCACATAGCTTCACAATGATTTAGAGTTTCATCCATAGAATACTCCATCTTGTCGTCTTCTTGAACTTTTCTGTCCTTGATGTCCAGTCTAATGCTTCAATTTGTATTGAGGTGATATTTTCTCTTGGAATGTATCTCCATCTCACTGATATTACAGGTATTTTACTTTCAGGATAATGTGAACTGTTGTTGTCATTTTCATAATTCAGTTCCTGATTTTCTTCAGCTACAGGAATGTGGCACCTCTGCATACATTTTGAAAATCGTCGGCAGCTATTGCTTGTAATTTTTAATCAAGGGACCTGTGCCTTTTTCGATCACAAAGTACTTGATAGATTTAAAAAAGTGAATCCTTGTTCTTTAAGACATAAAAATAAATTGTGCTATTACTTTTAATTCTTCCCAACGCTTATTCACTTCTTCTCATTACATGCGCTTATTGAATTTATAAGGGTAATAAAAAAGATCACAGAAAAGCTGCTATAAGTTTAATGTAAAACATATTATATTTATGTTTTAATACATATATACCCACGTCGAAATTCATAAACCCCACAGACTTGTGGACTGAAAACCATGTTCAAGTCCCAGACTTGTATGTTTTTAAAAGCAGAATTTATCATCGATAATAAGATAACAATCAAGAAACTATAGGAAAAACCATATTTATGGGGTTGTCAGGGCCCTTGAATTTCTGCCTCTGTCTGCGATCCTGGTATCTGCGAGGGTCTGCACAAGGTAACGTATTGATTGGAATTTAGCGGTGGCTTTTTAAGGGTTTCAGTAAAAGAGAACTCGCGCTTTTCAACTTTCAACTTCTCTTATCTGTATAATTCATTTTGAATTTCTAGTACGAAAACAATGTCGACCTTCTTAAAATAATGACTATAAAAAGACCAATTGCTGTCCATTAGTGAAACAACAGAAATTCGGAAAAGAAAATCCAACGAAAAACCAAAATAAATCTTGCTTGCAGAGAATGATAATTTGAGTGGATTTCAATGGACAAATCTTAGTCAAAACTTGTCCCAATTTTTTGACAATTTTTAATTCTTACCAAGGAAATGATTTCAAACAGACCCAAAAGACCTACCCAATCCGATTCTCTAGATTCCTTCATTGAAGTTAAACAAAACATATTTTTTCTTAAATAACGAACAGGTATTTTTACGAAGCAAGTTTAATAGTCTATTGCACTGTGGATTGATAATTCTCGATATGTAATTATTATTGCGCACCCCTGTATGCATGTCCACTTCCTCAAATTGAATTCCTCTGATCTTTCATAATTTCGCCAGTTTGTTATCGATATTACATCTCAAAGAGGTGAGCAGGTTTTTTTTCCGAAAAATGAAATAAATGTAGCTGAACGACCGGCAGTGTTGTTAATTCTGTGACACGGAAACCGAAAAATATATTGAAAGGTAAAAATTGGTACATTTTTGTGCTTTGCAAAACAACGTTTTTCAAATGCTTCCTCGAAATAGTGTTTCCCAAAGTAAAACTCCGGTAATTTATAGGTTATAGATAAAAATCCAAGTTATTCTTCACTAACCCATCGGCGAGAATCAGTTTTTGCTGATAATGATTTTCTTTTCTCCTTTCGGTGGACATAGAGTGGTTGTCCTTCAAACTCTCTATGAGGTCGTTAGATATTTCTAAAATTTCTATCGGTCGTACGCCGATGAAGAAATTTTACAAACTTGCTTACAAATTTTTATTTCCCTGATGAAATAAAATCTATCCTTCATAGCTCATTTCGCGAAGGAATCACCAGGAACGTACTCCTGATAACAACACCAGGTTCTGCCATCCCGCTTCCATCTACGTCGTCAGCGCCCAACTGTGAAGTCGTTACCTGGTTTAAAACAATCGGAAACAAAATTTTGAACAAGCAATTGTGATTTTCGTAGTTTGCAGGAGGGTTTCCTATTTTCTCTGGAGAACTGTTGGCGTGTATTTACTGTAGACATTTTTCGATAACGTTTGCGGAAAAAGTAAGAATTGAAATGACAATGAGATAAATTGTAGGCAACGTATTCATCGAAGGTCAGACTCAAGTAACGGGCTTTAATACACATGGGGTAATTTAATGGATAAGGCCTTTTTTCTGTATCTTTTGTGTTCAGATTAGGTGAGCAGCAATGAATCATTCTTTATCAAGTAACAGGACAAAGTGTACATTACTTTAGGTAGACCATCTCTGCAGTCGTCGTCAGACGAAGGAGTACAATTTGTCAGAGTTAGGCTCTTTACATTCAGTATCTGAAATCGTACGTCGGCAGTTTTACAATGCGTATGTTTGTTCAATGACATTTCAATGCTCTTGCCTAGATTCACATAAAATCCCATTACGTGTTTTCCTACGAACATTTCCTAAATTTAAGTTTAAAACGTGGATGTATTAATCGATAATCGCAAAATGTGTGTCATGTAAATACCTTAATATACATGTTTGTTGTTGCAGAAACCTAAACCCAAGATTGCTGTTTGTTGTGCAGATAAAAGATAGATTTCCTGTTCTTTAGTGAAAACGTAAGTACTTCTTTTCCTTATTGTGGGTGTACCTAGGTTCTCTAAATTAATTTTTAGCCAATTTGTTTCAGTAAGGGAAAAGGTATTTGAGAGTGAAAAAGTGGAAATGGCTGGGGTTTTTTTTTTAAATACCAAATTATACTATTCAGGAGAATGTGATTTACCTCTAACTATTCTTTAGTAGAACATTAATGCCGTTTTGCCTCATGTACGATATTTATTAAAATTATAGAATATGCACAGGGTATGACTTCAGTAACTAGGTCAAAATGCCTGGAGTACAAAATTATACCATCTCCGATACTTCTCTACCTTTTGAGACTTCTAAATTTCTTCGTACATGCGTTTGCCACTAATGTATATTGTAGTTCAATGTTAGAAAGAAAATTGGGATGTTGTTTCATATCTCACAGACTCTGTCTAAATATATTTATACATGTATATTATCATCATAAACAGCCTTGATCAATTCCTGCTGAATGAAGGTCTTTAAATTTCTCACACAAGTCTACGTTTAGACCCAGTTTCTTCCACGTAGCTTCACAATGATTTCGAGTTTCATCCATAGAATACTCCATCTTGTCGTCTTCTTGAACTTTTCTGTCCTTGATGTCCAGTCTAATGCTTCAATTTGTATTGAGGTGATATTTTCTCTTGGAATGTATCTCCATCTCACTGATATTACAGGTATTTTACTTTCAGGATAATGTGAACTGTTGTTGTCATTTTCATAATTCAGTTCCTGATTTTCTTCAGCTACAGGAATGTGGCACCTCTGCATACATTTTGAAAATCGTCGGCAGCTATTGCTTGTAACTTTTAATCAAGGGACCTGTGCCTTTTTCGATCACAAAGTACTTGATAGATTTAAAAACTGAATCCTTGTTCTTTAAGACATAAAAATAAATTGTGCTATTACTTTTAATTCTTCCCAACGCTTATTCACTTCTTCTCATTACATGCGCTTATTGAATTTATAAGGGTAATAAAAAAGATCACAGAAAAGCTGCTATAAGTTTAATGTAAAACATATTATATTTATGTTTTAATACATATATACCCACGTCGAAATTCATAAACCCCACAGACTTGTGGACTGAAAACCATGTTCAAGTCCCAGACTTGTATGTTTTTAAAAGCAGAATTTATCAACGATAATAAGATAACAATCAAGAAACTATAGGAAAAACCATATTTATGGGGTTGTCAGGGCCCTTGAATTTCTACCTCTGTCTGCGATACTGGCATCTGCGAGGGTCTGCACAAGGTAACATATTGATTGGAATTTAGCGGTGGCTTTTTAAGGGTTTCAGTAAAAGAGAACTCGCGCTTTTCAACTTTCAACTTCTCCTATCTGTATAATTCATTTTGAATTTCTAGTACGAAAGAAAATGTCGACCTTCTTAAAATAATGACTATAAAAAGACCAATTGCTGTCCATTAGTGAAACAACAGAAATTCGGAAAAGAAGATCCAACGAAAAACCAAAATAAATCTTGCTTGCAGAGAATGATAATTTGAGTGGATTTCAATGGACAAATCTTAGTCAAAACTTGTCCCAATTTTTTGACAATTTTTAATTCTTACCAACGGAAATGATTTCAAACAGACCCAAAAGACCTACCCAATCCGATTCTCTAGATTCCTTCATTGAAGTTAAACAAAACATATTTTTTTCTTAAATAACGAACAGGTATTTTTACGAAGCAAGTTTAATAGTCTATTGCACTGTGGATTGATAATTCTCGATATGTAATTATTATTGCGCACCCCTGTATGCATGTCCACTTCCTCAAATTGAATTCCTCTGATCTTTCATAATTTCGCCAGTTTGTTATCGATATTACATCTCAAAGAGGTGTGCAGGTTTTTTTTCCTAAAAATGAAATAAATGTAGCTGAACGACCGGCAGTTTTGTTAATTCTGTGATACGGAAACCGAAAAATATATTGAAAGGTAAAAATTGGTACATTTTTGTGCTTTGCAAAACAACGTTTTTCAAATGCTTCCTCGAAATAGTGTTTCCCAAAGTAAAACTCCGGTAATTTATAGGTTATAGATAAAAATCCAAGTTATTCTTCACTAACCCATCGGCGAGAATCAGTTTTTGCTGATAATGATTTTCTTTTCTCCTTTCGGTGGACATAGAGTGGTTGTCCTTCAAACTCTCTATGAGGTCGTTAGATATTTCTAAAATTTCTATCGGTCGTACGCCGATGAAGAAATTTTACAAACTTGCTTACAAATTTTTATTTCCCTGATGAAATAAAATCTATCCTTCATAGCTCATTTCGCGAAGGAATCACCAGGAACGTACTCCTGATAACAACACCAGGTTCTGCCATCCCGCTTCCATCTACGTCGTCAGCGCCCAACTGTGAAGTCGTTACCTGGTTTAAAACAATCGGAAACAAAATTTTGAACAAGCAATTGTGATTTTCGTAGTTTGCAGGAGGGTTTCCTATTGTCTCAGGAGAATTGTCGGCGTTTATTTACTGTAGACATTTTTCGATAACGTTTGCGGAAAAAGTAAGAATGTAAATGACAATGAGATAAATTGTAGGCAACGTATTCATCGAAGGTCAGACTCAAGTAACGGGCTTTAATACACATGGGTAATTTAATGGATAAGGCCTTTTTTCTGTATCTTTTGTGTTCAGATTAGGTGAGCAGCAATGAATCATTCTTTATCAAGTAACAGGACAAAGTGTACATTACTTAAGGTAGACCATCTCTGCAGGCGTCGTCAGACGAAGGAGTACAATTTGTCAGAGTTAGGCTCTTTACATTCAATATCTGAAATCGTACGTCGGCAGTTTTCCAATGCGTATGTTTGTTCAATGACATTTCAATGCTCTTGCCTAGATTCACATAAAATCCCATTACGTGTTTTCCTACGAACATTTCCTAAATTTAAGTTTAAAACGTGGATGTATTAATTGATAATCGCAAAATGTGTGTCATGTAAATACCTTAATATACATATTTGTTGTTGCAGAAACCTAAACCCAAGATTGCTGTTTGTTGTGCAGATAAAAGATAGATTTCCTGTTCTTTAGTGAAAACGTAAGTACTTCTTTTCCTTATTGTGGGTGTACCTAGGTTCTCTAAATTAATTTTTAGCCAATTTGTTTCAGTAAGGGAAAAGGTATTTGAGAGTGAAAAAGTGGAAATGGCTGGGGTTTTTTTTAAATACCAAATTATACTATTCAGGAGAATGTGATTTACCTCTAACTATTCTTTAGTAGAACATTAATGCCGTTTTGCCTCATGTACGATATTTATTAAAATTATAGAATATGCACAGGGTATGACTTCAGTAACTAGGTCAAAATGCCGGAGTACAAAATTATACCATCTCCGATACTTCTCTACCTTTTGAGACTTCTAAATTTCTTCGTACATGCGTTTGCCACTAATGTATATTGTAGTTCAATGTTAGAAAGAAAATTGGGATGTTGTTTCATATCTCACAGACTCTGTCTAAATATATTTATACATGTATATTATCATCATAAACAGCCTTGATCAATTCCTGCTGAATGAAGGTCTTTAAATTTCTCACACAAGTCTACGTTTAGACCCAGTTTCTTCCACGTAGCTTCACAATGATTTCGAGTTTCATCCATAGAATACTCCATCTTGTCGTCTTCTTGAACTTTTCTGTCCTTGATGTCCAGTCTAATGCTTCAATTTGTATTGAGGTGATATTTTCTCTTGGAATGTATCTCCATCTCACTGATATTACAGGTATTTTACTTTCAGGATAATGTGAACTGTTGTTGTCATTTTCATAATTCAGTTCCTGATTTTCTTCAGCTACAGGAATGTGGCACCTCTGCATACATTTTGAAAATCGTCGGCAGCTATTGCTTGTAATTTTTAATCAAGGGACCTGTGCCTTTTTCGATCACAAAGTACTTGATAGATTTAAAAAGTGAATCCTTGTTCTTTAAGACATAAAAATAAATTGTGCTATTACTTTTAATTCTTCCCAACGCTTATTCACTTCTTCTCATTACATGCGCTTATTGAATTTATAAGGGTAATAAAAAAGATCACAGAAAAGCTGCTATAAGTTTAATGTAAAACATATTATATTTATGTTTTAATACATATATACCCACGTCGAAATTCATAAACCCCACAGACTTGTGGACTGAAAACCATGTTCAAGTCCCAGACTTGTATGTTTTTAAAAGCAGAATTTATCATCGATAATAAGATAACAATCAAGAAACTATAGGAAAAACCATATTTATGGGGTTGTCAGGGCCCTTGAATTTCTGCCTCTGTCTGCGATCCTGGTATCTGCGAGGGTCTGCACAAGGTAACATATTGATTGGAATTTAGCGGTGGCTTTTTAAGGGTTTCAGTAAAAGAGAACTCGCGCTTTTCAACTTTCAACTTCTCCTATCTGTATAATTCATTTTGAATTTCTAGTACGAAAAAAATGTCGACCTTCTTAAAATAATGACTATAAAAAGACCAATTGCTGTCCATTAGTGAAACAGTACAGAAATTCGGAAAAGAAAATTCAACGAAAAACCAAAATAAATCTTGCTTGCAGAGAATGATAATTTGAGTGGATTTCAATGGACAAATCTTAGTCAAAACTTGTCCCAATTTTTTGACAATTTTTAATTCTTACCAACGGAAATGATTTCAAACAGACCCAAAAGACCTACCCAATCCGATTCTCTAGATTCCTTCATTGAAGTTAAACAAAACATATTTTTTTCTTAAATAACGAACAGGTATTTTTACGAAGCAAGTTTAATAGTCTATTGCACTGTGGATTGATAATTCTCAATATGTAATTATTATTGCGCACCCCTGTATGCATGTCCACTTCCTCAAATTGAATTCCTCTGATCTTTCATAATTTCGCCAGTTTGTTATCGATATTACATCTCAAAGAGGTGAGCAGGTTTTTTTTCCGAAAAATGAAATAAATGTAGCTGAACGACCGGCAGTTTTGTTAATTCTGTGATACGGAAACCGAAAAATATATTGAAAGGTAAAAATTGGTACATTTTTGTGCTTTGCAAAACAACGTTTTTCAAATGCTTCCTCGAAATAGTGTTTCCCAAAGTAAAACTCCGGTAATTTATAGGTTATAGATAAAAAATCCAAGTTATTCTTCACTAACCCATCGGCGAGAATCAGTTTTTGCTGATAATGATTTTCTTTTCTCCTTTCGGTGGACATAGAGTGGTTGTCCTTCAAACTCTCTATGAGGTCGTTAGATATTTCTAAAATTTCTATCGGTCGTACGCCGATGAAGAAATTTTACAAACTTGCTTACAAATTTTTATTTCCCTGATGAAATAAAATCTATCCTTCATAGCTCATTTCGCGAAGGAATCACCAGGAACGTACTCCTGATAACAACACCAGGTTCTGCCATCCCGCTTCCATCTACGTCGTCAGCGCCCAACTGTGAAGTCGTTACCTGGTTTAAAACAATCGGAAACAAAATTTTGAACAAGCAATTGTGATTTTCGTAGTTTGCAGGAGGGTTTCCTATTGTCTCTGGAGAACTGTCGGCGTGTATTTACTGTAGACATTTTTCGATAACGTTTGCGGAAAAAGTAAGAATGTAAATGACAATGAGATAAATTGTAGGCAACGTATTAATCGAAGGTCAGACTCAAGTAACGGGCTTTAATACACATGGGGGTAATTTAATGGATAAGGCCTTTTTTCTGTATCTTTTGTGTTCAGATTAGGTGAGCAGCAATGAATCATTCTTTATCAAGTAACAGGACAAAGTGTACATTACTTTAAGGTAGACCATCTCTGCAGGCGTCGTCAGACGAAGGAGTACAATTTGTCAGAGTTAGGCTCTTTACATTCAATATCTGAAATCGTACGTCGGCAGTTTTCCAATGCGTATGTTTGTTCAATGACATTTCAATGCTCTTGCCTAGATTCACATAAAATCCCATTACGTGTTTTCCTACGAACATTTCCTAAATTTAAGTTTAAAACGTGGATGTATTAATTGATAATCGCAAAATGTGTGTCATGTAAATACCTTAATATACATGTTTGTTGTTGCAGAAACCTAAACCCAAGATTGCTGTTTGTTGTGCAGATAAAAGATAGATTTCCTGTTCTTTAGTGAAAACGTAAGTACTTCTTTTCCTTATTGTGGGTGTACCTAGGTTCTCTAAATTAATTTTTAGCCAATTTGTTTCAGTAAGGGAAAAGGTATTTGAGAGTGAAAAAGTGGAAATGGCTGGGGTTTTTTTAAATACCAAATTATACTATTCAGGAGAATATGATTTACCTCTAACTATTCTTTAGTAGAACATTAATGCCGTTTTGCCTCATGTACGATATTTATTAAAATTATAGAATATGCACAGGGTATGACTTCAGTAACTAGGTCAAAATGCCGGAGTACAAAATTATACCATCTCCGATACTTCTCTACCTTTTGAGACTTCTAAATTTCTTCGTACATGCGTTTGCCACTAATGTATATTGTAGTTCAATGTTAGAAAGAAAATTGGGATGTTGTTTCATATCTCACAGACTCTGTCTAAATATATTTATACATGTATATTATCATCATAAACAGCCTTGATCAATTCCTGCTGAATGAAGGTCTTTAAATTTCTCACACAAGTCTACGTTTAGACCCAGTTTCTTCCACGTAGCTTCACAATGATTTCGAGTTTCATCCATAGAATACTCCATCTTGTCGTCTTCTTGAACTTTTCTGTCCTTGATGTCCAGTCTAATGCTTCAATTTGTATTGAGGTGATATTTTCTCTTGGAATGTATCTCCATCTCACTGATATTACAGGTATTTTACTTTCAGGATAATGTGAACTGTTGTTGTCATTTTCATAATTCAGTTCCTGATTTTCTTCAGCTACAGGAATGTGGCACCTCTGCATACATTTTGAAAATCGTCGGCAGCTATTGCTTGTAATTTTTAATCAAGGGACCTGTGCCTTTTTCGATCACAAAGTACTTGATAGATTTAAAAAGTGAATCCTTGTTCTTTAAGACATAAAAATAAATTGTGCTATTACTTTTAATTCTTCCCAACGCTTATTCACTTCTTCTCATTACATGCGCTTATTGAATTTATAAGGGTAATAAAAAAGATCACAGAAAAGCTGCTATAAGTTTAATGTAAAACATATTATATTTATGTTTTAATACATATATACCCACGTCGAAATTCATAAACCCCACAGACTTGTGGACTGAAAACCATGTTCAAGTCCCAGACTTGTATGTTTTTAAAAGCAGAATTTATCAACGATAATAAGATAACAATCAAGAAACTATAGGAAAAACCATATTTATGGGGTTGTCAGGGCCCTTGAATTTCTGCCTCTGTCTGCGATCCTGGTATCTGCGAGGGTCTGCACAAGGTAACATATTGATTGGAATTTAGCGGTGGCTTTTTAAGGGTTTCAGTAAAAGAGAACTCGCGCTTTTCAACTTTCAACTTCTCCTATCTGTATAATTCATTTTGAATTTCTAGTACGAAAAAAATGTCGACCTTCTTAAAATAATGACTGTAAAAAGACCAATTGCTGTCCATTAGTGAAACAACAGAAATTCGGAAAAGAAGATCCAACGAAAAACCAAAATAAATCTTGCTTGCAGAGAATGATAATTTGAGTGGATTTCAATGGACAAATCTTAGTCAAAACTTGTCCCAATTTTTTGACAATTTTTAATTCTTACCAAGGAAATGATTTCAAACAGACCCAAAAGACCTACCCAATCCGATTCTCTAGATTCCTTCATTGAAGTTAAACAAAACATATTTTTTTCTTAAATAACGAACAGGTATTTTTACGAAGCAAGTTTAATAGTCTATTGCACTGTGGATTGATAATTCCCGATATGTAATTATTATTGCGCACCCCTGTATGCATGTCCACTTCCTCAAATTGAATTCCTCTGATCTTTCATAATTTCGCCAGTTTGTTATCGATATTACATCTCAAAGAGGTGAGCAGGTTTTTTTTCCGAAAAATGAAATAAATGTAGCTGAACGACCGGCAGTTTTGTTAATTCTGTGATACGGAAACCGAAAAATATATTGAAAGGTAAAAATTGGTACATTTTTGTGCTTTGCAAAACAACGTTTTTCAAATGCTTCCTCGAAATAGTGTTTCCCAAAGTAAAACTCCGGTAATTTATATGTTATAGATAAAAAATCCAAGTTATTCTTCACTAACCCATCGGCGAGAATCAGTTTTTGCTGATAATGATTTTCTTTTCTCCTTTCGGTGGACATAGAGTGGTTGTCCTTCAAACTCTCTATGAGGTCGTTAGATATTTCTAAAATTTCTATCGGTCGTACGCCGATGAAGAAATTTTACAAACTTGCTTACAAATTTTTATTTCCCTGATGAAATAAAATCTATCCTTCATAGCTCATTTCGCGAAGGAATCACCAGGAACGTACTCCTGATAACAACACCAGGTTCTGCCATCCCGCTTCCATCTACGTCGTCAGCGCCCAACTGTGAAGTCGTTACCTGGTTTAAAACAATCGGAAACAAAATTTTGAACAAGCAATTGTGATTTTCGTAGTTTGCAGGAGGGTTTCCTATTGTCTCAGGAGAATTGTCGGCGTTTATTTACTGTAGACTTTTTTCGATAACGTTTGCGGAAAAAGTAAGAATGTAAATGACAATGAGATAAATTGTAGGCAACGTATTCATCGAAGGTCAGACTCAAGTAACGGGCTTTAATACACATGGGTAATTTAATGGATAAGGCCTTTTTTCTGTATCTTTTGTGTTCAGATTAGGTGAGCAGCAATGAATCATTCTTTATCAAGTAACAGGACAAAGTGTACATTACTTAAGGTAGACCATCTCTGCAGGCGTCGTCAGACGAAGGAGTACAATTTGTCAGAGTTAGGCTCTTTACATTCAATATCTGAAATCGTACGTCGGCAGTTTTCCAATGCGTATGTTTGTTCAATGACATTTCAATGCTCTTGCCTAGATTCACATAAAATCCCATTACGTGTTTTCCTACGAACATTTCCTAAACTTAAGTTTAAAACGTGGATGTATTAATTGATAATCGCAAAATGTGTGTCATGTAAATAGCTTAATATACATATTTGTTGTTGCAGAAACCTAAACCCAAGATTGCTGTTTGTTGTGCGGATAAAAGATAGATTTCCTGTTCTTTAGTGAAAACGTAAGTACTTCTTTTCCTTATTGTGGGTGTACCTAGGTTCTCTAAATTAATTTTTAGCCAATTTGTTTCAGTAAGGGAAAAGGTATTTGAGAGTGAAAAAGTGGAAATGGCTGGGGTTTTTTTAAATACCAAATTATACTATTCAGGAGAATGTGATTTACCTCTAACTATTCTTTAGTAGAACATTAATGCCGTTTTGCCTCATGTACGATATTTATTAAAATTATAGAATATGCACAGGGTATGACTTCAGTAACTAGGTCAAAATGCCGGAGTACAAAATTATACCATCTCCGATACTTCTCTACCTTTTGAGACTTCTAAATTTCTTCGTACATGCGTTTGCCACTAATGTATATTGTAGTTCAATGTTAGAAAGAAAATTGGGATGTTGTTTCATATCTCACAGACTCTGTCTAAATATATTTATACATGTATATTATCATCATAAACAGCCTTGATCAATTCCTGCTGAATGAAGGTCTTTAAATTTCTCACACAAGTCTACGTTTAGACCCAGTTTCTTCCACGTAGCTTCACAATGATTTCGAGTTTCATCCATAGAATACTCCATCTTGTCGTCTTCTTGAACTTTTCTGTCCTTGATGTCCAGTCTAATGCTTCAATTTGTATTGAGGTGATATTTTCTCTTGGAATGTATCTCCATCTCACTGATATTACAGGTATTTTACTTTCAGGATAATGTGAACTGTTGTTGTCATTTTCATAATTCAGTTCCTGATTTTCTTCAGCTACAGGAATGTGGCACCTCTGCATACATTTTGAAAATCGTCGGCAGCTATTGCTTGTAACTTTTAATCAAGGGACCTGTGCCTTTTTCGATCACAAAGTACTTGATAGATTTAAAAACTGAATCCTTGTTCTTTAAGACATAAAAATAAATTGTGCTATTACTTTTAATTCTTCCCAACGCTTATTCACTTCTTCTCATTACATGCGCTTATTGAATTTATAAGGGTAATAAAAAAGATCACAGAAAAGCTGCTATAAGTTTAATGTAAAACATATTATATTTATGTTTTAATACATATATACCCACGTCGAAATTCATAAACCCCACAGACTTGTGGACTGAAAACCATGTTCAAGTCCCAGACTTGTATGTTTTTAAAAGCAGAATTTATCATCGATAATAAGATAACAATCAAGAAACTATAGGAAAAACCATATTTATGGGGTTGTCAGGGCCCTTGAATTTCTGCCTCTGTCTGCGATCCTGGTATCTGCGAGGGTCTGCACAAGGTAACATATTGATTGGAATTTAGCGGTGGCTTGTTAAGGGTTTCAGTAAAAGAGAACTCGCGCTTTTCAACTTTCAACTTCTCCTATCTGTATAATTCATTTTGAATTTCTAGTACGAAAAAAATGTCGACCTTCTTAAAATAATGACTATAAAAAGACCAATTGCTGTCCATTAGTGAAACAACAGAAATTCGGAAAAGAAGATCCAACGAAAAACCAAAATAAATCTTGCTTGCAGAGAATGATAATTTGAGTGGATTTCAATGGACAAATCTTAGTCAAAACTTGTCCCAATTTTTTGACAATTTTTAATTCTTACCAAGGAAATGATTTCAAACAGACCCAAAAGACCTACCCAATCCGATTCTCTAGATTCCTTCATTGAAGTTAAACAAAACATATTTTTTTCTTAAATAACGAACAGGTATTTTTACGAAGCAAGTTTAATAGTCTATTGCACTGTGGATTGATAATTCTCGATATGTAATTATTATTGCGCACCCCTGTATGCATGTCCACTTCCTCAAATTGAATTCCTCTGATCTTTCATAATTTCGCCAGTTTGTTATCGATATTACATCTCAAAGAGGTGAGCAGGTTGTTTTTCCGAAAAATGAAATAAATGTAGCTGAACGACCGGCAGTTTTGTTAATTCTGTGACACGGAAACCGAAAAATATATTGAAAGGTAAAAATTGGTACATTTTTGTGCTTTGCAAAACAACGTTTTTCAAATGCTTCCTCGAAATAGTGTTTCCCAAAGTAAAACTCCGGTAATTTATAGGTTATAGATAAAAATCCAAGTTATTCTTCACTAACCCATCGGCGAGAATCAGTTTTTGCTGATAATGATTTTCTTTTCTCCTTTCGGTGGACATAGAGTGGTTGTCCTTCAAACTCTCTATGAGGTCGTTAGATATTTCTAAAATTTCTATCGGTCTTACGCCGATGAAGAAATTTTACAAACTTGCTTACAAATTTTTATTTCCCTGATGAAATAAAATCTATCCTTCATAGCTCATTTCGCGAAGGAATCACCAGGAACGTACTCCTGATAACAACACCAGGTTCTGCCATCCCGCTTCCATCTACGTCGTCAGCGCCCAACTGTGAAGTCGTTACCTGGTTTAAAACAATCGGAAACAAAATTTTGAACAAGCAATTGTGATTTTCGTAGTTTGCAGGAGGGTTTCCTATTGTCTCAGGAGAATTGTCGGCGTTTATTTACTGTAGACGTTTTTCGATAACGTTTGCGGAAAAAGTAAGAATGTAAATGACAATGAGATAAATTGTAGGCAACGTATTAATCGAAGGTCAGACTCAAGTAACGGGCTTTAATACACATGGGTAATTTAATGGATAAGGCCTTTTTTCTGTATCTTTTGTGTTCAGATTAGGTGAGCAGCAATGAATCATTCTTCATCAAGTAACAGGACAAAGTGTACATTACTTAAGGTAGACCATCTCTGCAGGCGTCGTAAGACGGAGTACAATTTGTCAGAGTTAGGCTCTTTACATTCAATATCTGAAATCGTACGTCGGCAGTTTTCCAATGCGTATGTTTGTTCAATGACATTTCAATGCTCTTGCCTAGATTCACATAAAATCCCATTACGTGTTTTCCTACGAACATTTCCTAAATTTAAGTTTAAAACGTGGATGTATTAATTGATAATCGCAAAATGTGTGTCATGTAAATACCTTAATATACATATTTGTTGTTGCAGAAACCTAAACCCAAGATTGCTGTTTGTTGTGCGGATAAAAGATAGATTTCCTGTTCTTTAGTGAAAACGTAAGTACTTCTTTTCCTTATTGTGGGTGTACCTAGGTTCTCTAAATTAATTTTTAGCCAATTTGTTTCAGTAAGGGAAAAGGTATTTGAGAGTGAAAAAGTGGAAATGGCTGGGGTTTTTTTAAATACCAAATTATACTATTCAGGAGAATGTGATTTACCTCTAACTATTCTTTAGTAGAACATTAATGCCGTTTTGCCTCATGTACGATATTTATTAAAATTATAGAATATGCACAGGGTATGACTTCAGTAACTAGGTCAAAATGCCGGAGTACAAAATTATACCATCTCCGATACTTCTCTACCTTTTGAGACTTCTAAATTTCTTCGTACATGCGTTTGCCACTAATGTATATTGTAGTTCAATGTTAGAAAGAAAATTGGGATGTTGTTTCATATCTCACAGACTCTGTCTAAATATATTTATACATGTATATTATCATCATAAACAGCCTTGATCAATTCCTGCTGAATGAAGGTCTTTAAATTTCTCACACAAGTCTACGTTTAGACCCAGTTTCTTCCACGTAGCTTCACAATGATTTCGAGTTTCATCCATAGAATACTCCATCTTGTCGTCTTCTTGAACTTTTCTGTCCTTGATGTCCAGTCTAATGCTTCAATTTGTATTGAGGTGATATTTTCTCTTGGAATGTATCTCCATCTCACTGATATTACAGGTATTTTACTTTCAGGATAATGTGAACTGTTGTTGTCATTTTCATAATTCAGTTCCTGATTTTCTTCAGCTACAGGAATGTGGCACCTCTGCATACATTTTGAAAATCGTCGGCAGCTATTGCTTGTAACTTTTAATCAAGGGACCTGTGCCTTTTTCGATCACAAAGTACTTGATAGATTTAAAAACTGAATCCTTGTTCTTTAAGACATAAAAATAAATTGTGCTATTACTTTTAATTCTTC
Organism: Macrothele yani; assembly: GCA_039090855.1. Classification (NCBI taxonomy): domain Eukaryota; kingdom Metazoa; phylum Arthropoda; class Arachnida; order Araneae; family Macrothelidae; genus Macrothele; species Macrothele yani. The sequence goes on along the minus strand of CM077005.1, from coordinate 95,383,709 downwards.
CCAACGCTTATTCACTTCTTCTCATTACATGCGCTTATTGAATTTATAAGGGTAATAAAAAAGATCACAGAAAAGCTGCTATAAGTTTAATGTAAAACATATTATATTTATGTTTTAATACATATATACCCACGTCGAAATTCATAAACCCCACAGACTTGTGGACTGAAAACCATGTTCAAGTCCCAGACTTGTATGTTTTTAAAAGCAGAATTTATCATCGATAATAAGATAACAATCAAGAAACTATAGGAAAAACCATATTTATGGGGTTGTCAGGGCCCTTGAATTTCTGCCTCTGTCTGCGATCCTGGTATCTGCGAGGGTCTGCACAAGGTAACATATTGATTGGAATTTAGCGGTGGCTTGTTAAGGGTTTCAGTAAAAGAGAACTCGCGCTTTTCAACTTTCAACTTCTCCTATCTGTATAATTCATTTTGAATTTCTAGTACGAAAAAAATGTCGACCTTCTTAAAATAATGACTATAAAAAGACCAATTGCTGTCCATTAGTGAAACAACAGAAATTCGGAAAAGAAGATCCAACGAAAAACCAAAATAAATCTTGCTTGCAGAGAATGATAATTTGAGTGGATTTCAATGGACAAATCTTAGTCAAAACTTGTCCCAATTTTTTGACAATTTTTAATTCTTACCAAGGAAACGATTTCAAACAGACCCAAAAGACCTACCCAATCCGATTCTCTAGATTCCTTCATTGAAGTTAAACAAAACATATTTTTTTCTTAAATAACGAACAGGTATTTTTACGAAGCAAGTTTAATAGTCTATTGCACTGTGGATTGATAATTCTCGATATGTAATTATTATTGCGCACCCCTGTATGCATGTCCACTTCCTCAAATTGAATTCCTCTGATCTTTCATAATTTCGCCAGTTTGTTATCGATATTACATCTCAAAGAGGTGAGCAGGTTGTTTTTCCTAAAAATGAAATAAATGTAGCTGAACGACCGGCAGTTTTGTTAATTCTGTGACACGGAAACCGAAAAATATATTGAAAGGTAAAAATTGGTACATTTTTGTGCTTTGCAAAACAACGTTTTTCAAATGCTTCCTCGAAATAGTGTTTCCCAAAGTAAAACTCCGGTAATTTATAGGTTATAGATAAAAATCCAAGTTATTCTTCACTAACCCATCGGCGAGAATCAGTTTTTGCTGATAATGATTTTCTTTTCTCCTTTCGGTGGACATAGAGTGGTTGTCCTTCAAACTCTCTATGAGGTCGTTAGATATTTCTAAAATTTCTATCGGTCTTACGCCGATGAAGAAATTTTACAAACTTGCTTACAAATTTTTATTTCCCTGATGAAATAAAATCTATCCTTCATAGCTCATTTCGCGAAGGAATCACCAGGAACGTACTCCTGATAACAACACCAGGTTCTGCCATCCCGCTTCCATCTACGTCGTCAGCGCCCAACTGTGAAGTCGTTACCTGGTTTAAAACAATCGGAAACAAAATTTTGAACAAGCAATTGTGATTTTCGTAGTTTGCAGGAGGGTTTCCTATTGTCTCAGGAGAATTGTCGGCGTTTATTTACTGTAGACTTTTTTCGATAACGTTTGCGGAAAAAGTAAGAATGTAAATGACAATGAGATAAATTGTAGGCAACGTATTAATCGAAGGTCAGACTCAAGTAACGGGCTTTAATACACATGGGTAATTTAATGGATAAGGCCTTTTTTCTGTATCTTTTGTGTTCAGATTAGGTGAGCAGCAATGAATCATTCTTCATCAAGTAACAGGACAAAGTGTACATTACTTAAGGTAGACCATCTCTGCAGGCGTCGTCAGACGAAGGAGTACAATTTGTCAGAGTTAGGCTCTTTACATTCAATATCTGAAATCGTACGTCGGCAGTTTTCCAATGCGTATGTTTGTTCAATGACATTTCAATGCTCTTGCCTAGATTCACATAAAATCCCATTACGTGTTTTCCTACGAACATTTCCTAAACTTAAGTTTAAAACGTGGATGTATTAATTGATAATCGCAAAATGTGTGTCATGTAAATAGCTTAATATACATATTTGTTGTTGCAGAAACCTAAACCCAAGATTGCTGTTTGTTGTGCGGATAAAAGATAGATTTCCTGTTCTTTAGTGAAAACGTAAGTACTTCTTTTCCTTATTGTGGGTGTACCTAGGTTCTCTAAATTAATTTTTAGCCAATTTGTTTCAGTAAGGGAAAAGGTATTTGAGAGTGAAAAAGTGGAAATGGCTGGGGTTTTTTTTTAAATACCAAATTATACTATTCAGGAGAATGTGATTTACCTCTAACTATTCTTTAGTAGAACATTAATGCCGTTTTGCCTCATGTACGATATTTATTAAAATTATAGAATATGCACAGGGTATGACTTCAGTAACTAGGTCAAAATGCCGGAGTACAAAATTATACCATCTCCGATACTTCTCTACCTTTTGAGACTTCTAAATTTCTTCGTACATGCGTTTGCCACTAATGTATATTGTAGTTCAATGTTAGAAAGAAAATTGGGATGTTGTTTCATATCTCACAGACTCTGTCTAAATATATTTATACATGTATATTATCATCATAAACAGCCTTGATCAATTCCTGCTGAATGAAGGTCTTTAAATTTCTCACACAAGTCTACGTTTAGACCCAGTTTCTTCCACGTAGCTTCACAATGATTTCGAGTTTCATCCATAGAATACTCCATCTTGTCGTCTTCTTGAACTTTTCTGTCCTTGATGTCCAGTCTAATGCTTCAATTTGTATTGAGGTGATATTTTCTCTTGGAATGTATCTCCATCTCACTGATATTACAGGTATTTTACTTTCAGGATAATGTGAACTGTTGTTGTCATTTTCATAATTCAGTTCCTGATTTTCTTCAGCTACAGGAATGTGGCACCTCTGCATACATTTTGAAAATCGTCGGCAGCTATTGCTTGTAACTTTTAATCAAGGGACCTGTGCCTTTTTCGATCACAAAGTATTTGATAGATTTAAAAACTGAATCCTTGTTCTTTAAGACATAAAAATAAATTGTGCTATTACTTTTAATTCTTCCCAACGCTTATTCACTTCTTCTCATTACATGCGCTTATTGAATTTATAAGGGTAATAAAAAAGATCACAGAAAAGCTGCTATAAGTTTAATGTAAAACATATTATATTTATGTTTTAATACATATATACCCACGTCGAAATTCATAAACCCCACAGACTTGTGGACTGAAAACCATGTTCAAGTCCCAGACTTGTATGTTTTTAAAAGCAGAATTTATCATCGATAATAATGATAACAATCAAGAAACTATAGGAAAAACCATATTTATGGGGTTGTCAGGGCCCTTGAATTTCTGCCTCTGTCTGCGATCCTGGTATCTGCGAGGGTCTGCACAAGGTAACATATTGATTGGAATTTAGCGGTGGCTTGTTAAGGGTTTCAGTAAAAGAGAACTCGCGCTTTTCAACTTTCAACTTCTCCTATCTGTATAATTCATTTTGAATTTCTAGTACGAAAAAAATGTCGACCTTCTTAAAATAATGACTATAAAAAGACCAATTGCTGTCCATTAGTGAAACAACAGAAATTCGGAAAAGAAGATCCAACGAAAAACCAAAATAAATCTTGCTTGCAGAGAATGATAATTTGAGTGGATTTCAATGGACAAATCTTAGTCAAAACTTGTCCCAATTTTTTGACAATTTTTAATTCTTACCAAGGAAACGATTTCAAACAGACCCAAAAGACCTACCCAATCCGATTCTCTAGATTCCTTCATTGAAGTTAAACAAAACATATTTTTTTCTTAAATAACGAACAGGTATTTTTACGAAGCAAGTTTAATAGTCTATTGCACTGTGGATTGATAATTCTCAATATGTTATTATTATTGCGCACCCCTGTATGCATGTCCACTTCCTCAAATTGAATTCCTCTGATCTTTCATAATTTCGCCAGTTTGTTATCGATATTACATCTCAAAGAGGTGAGCAGGTTGTTTTTTCTAAAAATGAAATAAATGTAGCTGAACGACCGGCAGTTTTGTTAATTCTGTGACACGGAAACCGAAAAATATATTGAAAGGTAAAAATTGGTACATTTTTGTGCTTTGCAAAACAACGTTTTTCAAATGCTTCCTCGAAATAGTGTTTCCCAAAGTAAAACTCCGGTAATTTATAGGTTATAGATAAAAATCCAAGTTATTCTTCACTAACCCATCGGCGAGAATCAGTTTTTGCTGATAATGATTTTCTTTTCTCCTTTCGGTGGACATAGAGTGGTTGTCCTTCAAACTCTCTATGAGGTCGTTAGATATTTCTAAAATTTCTATCGGTCTTACGCCGATGAAGAAATTTTACAAACTTGCTTACAAATTTTTATTTCCCTGATGAAATAAAATCTATCCTTCATAGCTCATTTCGCGAAGGAATCACCAGGAACGTACTCCTGATAACAACACCAGGTTCTGCCATCCCGCTTCCATCTACGTCGTCAGCGCCCAACTGTGAAGTCGTTACCTGGTTTAAAACAATCGGAAACAAAATTTTGAACAAGCAATTGTGATTTTCGTAGTTTGCAGGAGGGTTTCCTATTGTCTCAGGAGAATTGTCGGCGTTTATTTACTGTAGACTTTTTTCGATAACGTTTGCGGAAAAAGTAAGAATGTAAATGACAATGAGATAAATTGTAGGCAACGTATTAATCGAAGGTCAGACTCAAGTAACGGGCTTTAATACACATGGGTAATTTAATGGATAAGGCCTTTTTTCTGTATCTTTTGTGTTCAGATTAGGTGAGCAGCAATGAATCATTCTTCATCAAGTAACAGGACAAAGTGTACATTACTTAAGGTAGACCATCTCTGCAGGCGTCGTAAGACGGAGTACAATTTGTCAGAGTTAGGCTCTTTACATTCAATATCTGAAATCGTACGTCGGCAGTTTTCCAATGCGTATGTTTGTTCAATGACATTTCAATGCTCTTGCCTAGATTCACATAAAATCCCATTACGTGTTTTCCTACGAACATTTCCTAAACTTAAGTTTAAAACGTGGATGTATTAATTGATAATCGCAAAATGTGTGTCATGTAAATAGCTTAATATACATATTTGTTGTTGCAGAAACCTAAACCCAAGATTGCTGTTTGTTGTGCGGATAAAAGATAGATTTCCTGTTCTTTAGTGAAAACGTAAGTACTTCTTTTCCTTATTGTGGGTGTACCTAGGTTCTCTAAATTAATTTTTAGCCAATTTGTTTCAGTAAGGGAAAAGGTATTTGAGAGTGAAAAAGTGGAAATGGCTGGGTTTTTTTTTTAAATACCAAATTATACTATTCAGGAGAATGTGATTTACCTTTAACTATTCTTTAGTAGAACATTAATGCCGTTTTGCCTCATGTACGATATTTATTAAAATTATAGAATATGCACAGGGTATGACTTCAGTAACTAGGTCAAAATGCCGGAGTACAAAATTATACCATCTCCGATACTTCTCTACCTTTTGAGACTTCTAAATTTCTTCGTACATGCGTTTGCCACTAATGTATATTGTAGTTCAATGTTAGAAAGAAAATTGGGATGTTGTTTCATATCTCACAGACTCTGTCTAAATATATTTATACATGTATATTATCATCATAAACAGCCTTGATCAATTCCTGCTGAATGAAGGTCTTTAAATTTCTCACACAAGTCTACGTTTAGACCCAGTTTCTTCCACGTAGCTTCACAATGATTTCGAGTTTCATCCATAGAATACTCCATCTTGTCGTCTTCTTGAACTTTTCTGTCCTTGATGTCCAGTCTAATGCTTCAATTTGTATTGAGGTGATATTTTCTCTTGGAATGTATCTCCATCTCACTGATATTACAGGTATTTTACTTTCAGGATAATGTGAACTGTTGTTGTCATTTTCATAATTCAGTTCCTGATTTTCTTCAGCTACAGGAATGTGGCACCTCTGCATACATTTTGAAAATCGTCGGCAGCTATTGCTTGTAACTTTTAATCAAGGGACCTGTGCCTTTTTCGATCACAAAGTATTTGATAGATTTAAAAACTGAATCCTTGTTCTTTAAGACATAAAAATAAATTGTGCTATTACTTTTAATTCTTCCCAACGCTTATTCACTTCTTCTCATTACATGCGCTTATTGAATTTATAAGGGTAATAAAAAAGATCACAGAAAAGCTGCTATAAGTTTAATGTAAAACATATTATATTTATGTTTTAATACATATATACCCACGTCGAAATTCATAAACCCCACAGACTTGTGGACTGAAAACCATGTTCAAGTCCCAGACTTGTATGTTTTTAAAAGCAGAATTTATCATCGATAATAATGATAACAATCAAGAAACTATAGGAAAAACCATATTTATGGGGTTGTCAGGGCCCTTGAATTTCTGCCTCTGTCTGCGATCCTGGTATCTGCGAGGGTCTGCACAAGGTAACATATTGATTGGAATTTAGCGGTGGCTTTGTTAAGGGTTTCAGTAAAAGAGAACTCGCGCTTTTCAACTTTCAACTTCTCCTATCTGTATAATTCATTTTGAATTTCTAGTACGAAAAAAATGTCGACCTTCTTAAAATAATGACTATAAAAAGACCAATTGCTGTCCATTAGTGAAACAACAGAAATTCGGAAAAGAAGATCCAACGAAAAACCAAAATAAATCTTGCTTGCAGAGAATGATAATTTGAGTGGATTTCAATGGACAAATCTTAGTCAAAACTTGTCCCAATTTTTTGACAATTTTTAATTCTTACCAAGGAAACGATTTCAAACAGACCCAAAAGACCTACCCAATCCGATTCTCTAGATTCCTTCATTGAAGTTAAACAAAACATATTTTTTCTTAAATAACGAACAGGTATTTTTACGAAGCAAGTTTAATAGTCTATTGCACTGTGGATTGATAATTCTCGATATGTAATTATTATTGCGCACCCCTGTATGCATGTCCACTTCCTCAAATTGAATTCCTCTGATCTTTCATAATTTCGCCAGTTTGTTATCGATATTACATCTCAAAGAGGTGAGCAGGTTGTTTTTCCTAAAAATGAAATAAATGTAGCTGAACGACCGGCAGTTTTGTTAATTCTGTGACACGGAAACCGAAAAATATATTGAAAGGTAAAAATTGGTACATTTTTGTGCTTTGCAAAACAACGTTTTTCAAATGCTTCCTCGAAATAGTGTTTCCCAAAGTAAAACTCCGGTAATTTATAGGTTATAGATAAAAATCCAAGTTATTCTTCACTAACCCATCGGCGAGAATCAGTTTTTGCTGATAATGATTTTCTTTTCTCCTTTCGGTGGACATAGAGTGGTTGTCCTTCAAACTCTCTATGAGGTCGTTAGATATTTCTAAAATTTCTATCGGTCTTACGCCGATGAAGAAATTTTACAAACTTGCTTACAAATTTTTATTTCCCTGATGAAATAAAATCTATCCTTCATAGCTCATTTCGCGAAGGAATCACCAGGAACGTACTCCTGATAACAACACCAGGTTCTGCCATCCCGCTTCCATCTACGTCGTCAGCGCCCAACTGTGAAGTCGTTACCTGGTTTAAAACAATCGGAAACAAATTTTGAACAAGCAATTGTGATTTTCGTAGTTTGCAGGAGGGTTTCCTATTGTCTCAGGAGAATTGTCGGCGTTTATTTACTGTAGACTTTTTTCGATAACGTTTGCGGAAAAAGTAAGAATGTAAATGACAATGAGATAAATTGTAGGCAACGTATTAATCGAAGGTCAGACTCAAGTAACGGGCTTTAATACACATGGGTAATTTAATGGATAAGGCCTTTTTTCTGTATCTTTTGTGTTCAGATTAGGTGAGCAGCAATGAATCATTCTTCATCAAGTAACAGGACAAAGTGTACATTACTTAAGGTAGACCATCTCTGCAGGCGTCGTAAGACGGAGTACAATTTGTCAGAGTTAGGCTCTTTACATTCAATATCTGAAATCGTACGTCGGCAGTTTTCCAATGCGTATGTTTGTTCAATCACATTTCAATGCTCTTGCCTAGATTCACATAAAATCCCATTACGTGTTTTCCTACGAACATTTCCTAAACTTAAGTTTAAAACGTGGATGTATTAATTGATAATCGCAAAATGTGTGTCATGTAAATACCTTAATATACATATTTGTTGTTGCAGAAACCTAAACCCAAGATTGCTGTTTGTTGTGCGGATAAAAGATAGATTTCCTGTTCTTTAGTGAAAACGTAAGTACTTCTTTTCCTTATTGTGGGTGTACCTAGGTTCTCTAAATTAATTTTTAGCCAATTTATTTCAGTAAGGGAAAAGGTATTTGAGAGTGAAAAAGTGGAAATGGCTGGGGTTTTTTTAAATACCAAATTATACTATTCAGGAGAACGTGATTTACCTTTAACTATTCTTTAGTAGAACATTAATGCCGTTTTGCCTCATGTACGATATTTATTAAAATTATAGAATATGCACAGGGTATGACTTCAGTAACTAGGTCAAAATGCCGGAGTACAAAATTATACCATTTCCGATACTTCTCTACCTTTTGAGACTTCTAAATTTCTTCGTACATGCGTTTGCCACTAATGTATATTGTAGTTCAATGTTAGAAAGAAAATTGGGATGTTGTTTCATATCTCACAGACTCTGTCTAAATATATTTATACATGTATATTATCATAAACAGCCTTGATCAATTCCTGCTGAATGAAGGTCTTTAAATTTCTCACACAAGTCTACGTTTAGACCCAGTTTCTTCCACGTAGCTTCACAATGATTTCGAGTTTCATCCATAGAATACTCCATCTTGTCGTCTTCTTGAACTTTTCTGTCCTTGATGTCCAGTCTAATGCTTCAATTTGTATTGAGGTGATATTTTCTCTTGGAATGTATCTCCATCTCACTGATATTACAGGTATTTTACTTTCAGGATAATGTGAACTGTTGTTGTCATTTTCATAATTCAGTTCCTGATTTTCTTCAGCTACAGGAATGTGGCACCTCTGCATACATTTTGAAAATCGTCGGCAGCTATTGCTTGTAACTTTTAATCAAGGGACCTGTGCCTTTTTCGATCACAAAGTATTTGATAGATTTAAAAACTGAATCCTTGTTCTTTAAGACATAAAAATAAATTGTGCTATTACTTTTAATTCTTCCCAACGCTTATTCACTTCTTCTCATTACATGCGCTTATTGAATTTATAAGGGTAATAAAAAAGATCACAGAAAAGCTGCTATAAGTTTAATGTAAAACATATTATATTTATGTTTTAATACATATACACCCACGTCGAAATTCATAAACCCCACAGACTTGTGGACTGAAAACCATGTTCAAGTCCCAGACTTGTATGTTTTTAAAAGCACAATTTATCATCGATATAAATGATAACAATCAAGAAACTATAGGAAAAACCATATTTATGGGGTTGTCAGGGCCCTTGAATTTCTGCCTCTGTCTGCGATCCTGGTATCTGCGAGGGTCTGCACAAGGTAACATATTGATTGGAATTTAGCGGTGGCTTGTTAAGGGTTTCAGTAAAAGAGAACTCGCGCTTTTCAACTTTCAACTTCTCCTATCTGTATAATTCATTTTGAATTTCTAGTACGAAAAAAATGTCGACCTTCTTAAAATAATGACTATAAAAAGACCAATTGCTGTCCATTAGTGAAACAACAGAAATTCGGAAAAGAAGATCCAACGAAAAACCAAAATAAATCTTGCTTGCAGAGAATGATAATTTGAGTGGATTTCAATGGACAAATCTTAGTCAAAACTTGTCCCAATTTTTTGACAATTTTTAATTCTTACCAAGGAAACGATTTCAAACAGACCCAAAAGACCTACCCAATCCGATTCTCTAGATTCCTTCATTGAAGTTAAACAAAACATATTTTTTTCTTAAATAACGAACAGGTATTTTTACGAAGCAAGTTTAATAGTCTATTGCACTGTGGATTGATAATTCTCGATATGTAATTATTATTGCGCACCCCTGTATGCATGTCCACTTCCTCAAATTGAATTCCTCTGATCTTTCATAATTTCGCCAGTTTGTTATCGATATTACATCTCAAAGAGGTGAGCAGGTTGTTTTTCCTAAAAATGAAATAAATGTAGCTGAACGACCGGCAGTTTTGTTAATTCTGTGACACGGAAACCGAAAAATATATTGAAAGGTAAAAATTGGTACATTTTTGTGCTTTGCAAAACAACGTTTTTCAAATGCTTCCTCGAAATAGTGTTTCCCAAAGTAAAACTCCGGTAATTTATAGGTTATAGATAAAAATCCAAGTTATTCTTCACTAACCCATCGGCGAGAATCAGTTTTTGCTGATAATGATTTTCTTTTCTCCTTTCGGTGGACATAGAGTGGTTGTCCTTCAAACTCTCTATGAGGTCGTTAGATATTTCTAAAATTTCTATCGGTCTTACGCCGATGAAGAAATTTTACAAACTTGCTTACAAATTTTTATTTCCCTGATGAAATAAAATCTATCCTTCATAGCTCATTTCGCGAAGGAATCACCAGGAACGTACTCCTGATAACAACACCAGGTTCTGCCATCCCGCTTCCATCTACGTCGTCAGCGCCCAACTGTGAAGTCGTTACCTGGTTTAAAACAATCGGAAACAAATTTTGAACAAGCAATTGTGATTTTCGTAGTTTGCAGGAGGGTTTCCTATTGTCTCAGGAGAATTGTCGGCGTTTATTTACTGTAGACTTTTTTCGATAACGTTTGCGGAAAAAGTAAGAATGTAAATGACAATGAGATAAATTGTAGGCAACGTATTAATCGAAGGTCAGACTCAAGTAACGGGCTTTAATACACATGGGTAATTTAATGGATAAGGCCTTTTTTCTGTATCTTTTGTGTTCAGATTAGGTGAGCAGCAATGAATCATTCTTCATCAAGTAACAGGACAAAGTGTACATTACTTAAGGTAGACCATCTCTGCAGGCGTCGTCAGACGAAGGAGTACAATTTGTCAGAGTTAGGCTCTTTACATTCAATATCTGAAATCGTACGTCGGCAGTTTTCCAATGCGTATGTTTGTTCAATGACATTTCAATGCTCTTGCCTAGATTCACATAAAATCCCATTACGTGTTTTCCTACGAACATTTCCTAAATTTAAGTTTAAAACGTGGATGTATTAATTGATAATCGCAAAATGTGTGTCATGTAAATACCTTAATATACATATTTGTTGTTGCAGAAACCTAAACCCAAGATTGCTGTTTGTTGTGCGGATAAAAGATAGATTTCCTGTTCTTTAGTGAAAACGTAAGTACTTCTTTTCCTTATTGTGGGTGTACCTAGGTTCTCTAAATTAATTTTTAGCCAATTTGTTTCAGTAAGGGAAAAGGTATTTGAGAGTGAAAAAGTGGAAATGGCTGGGGTTTTTTTTTTAAATACCAAATTATACTATTCAGGAGAATGTGATTTACCTTTAACTATTCTTTAGTAGAACATTAATGCCGTTTTGCCTCATGTACGATATTTATTAAAATTATAGAATATGCACAGGGTATGACTTCAGTAACTAGGTCAAAATGCCGGAGTACAAAATTATACCATCTCCGATACTTCTCTACCTTTTGAGACTTCTAAATTTCTTCGTACATGCGTTTGCCACTAATGTATATTGTAGTTCAATGTTAGAAAGAAAATTGGGATGTTGTTTCATATCTCACAGACTCTGTCTAAATATATTTATACATGTATATTATCATCATAAACAGCCTTGATCAATTCCTGCTGAATGAAGGTCTTTAAATTTCTCACACAAGTCTACGTTTAGACCCAGTTTCTTCCACGTAGCTTCACAATGATTTCGAGTTTCATCCATAGAATACTCCATCTTGTCGTCTTCTTGAACTTTTCTGTCCTTGATGTCCAGTCTAATGCTTCAATTTGTATTGAGGTGATATTTTCTCTTGGAATGTATCTCCATCTCACTGATATTACAGGTATTTTACTTTCAGGATAATGTGAACTGTTGTTGTCATTTTCATAATTCAGTTCCTGATTTTCTTCAGCTACAGGAATGTGGCACCTCTGCATACATTTTGAAAATCGTCGGCAGCTATTGCTTGTAACTTTTAATCAAGGGACCTGTGCCTTTTTCGATCACAAAGTACTTGATAGATTTAAAAACTGAATCCTTGTTCTTTAAGACATAAAAATAAATTGTGCTATTACTTTTAATTCTTCCCAACGCTTATTCACTTCTTCTCATTACATGCGCTTATTGAATTTATAAGGGTAATAAAAAAGATCACAGAAAAGCTGCTATAAGTTTAATGTAAAACATATTATATTTATGTTTTAATACATATATACCCACGTCGAAATTCATAAACCCCACAGACTTGTGGACTGAAAACCATGTTCAAGTCCCAGACTTGTATGTTTTTAAAAGCAGAATTTATCATCGATAATAATGATAACAATCAAGAAACTATAGGAAAAACCATATTTATGGGGTTGTCAGGGCCCTTGAATTTCTGCCTCTGTCTGCGATCCTGGTATCTGCGAGGGTCTGCACAAGGTAACATATTGATTGGAATTTAGCGGTGGCTTGTTAAGGGTTTCAGTAAAAGAGAACTCGCGCTTTTCAACTTTCAACTTCTCCTATCTGTATAATTCATTTTGAATTTCTAGTACGAAAAAAATGTCGACCTTCTTAAAATAATGACTATAAAAAGACCAATTGCTGTCCATTAGTGAAACAACAGAAATTCGGAAAAGAAGATCCAACGAAAAACCAAAATAAATCTTGCTTGCAGAGAATGATAATTTGAGTGGATTTCAATGGACAAATCTTAGTCAAAACTTGTCCCAATTTTTTGACAATTTTTAATTCTTACCAAGGAAACGATTTCAAACAGACCCAAAAGACCTACCCAATCCGATTCTCTAGATTCCTTCATTGAAGTTAAACAAAACATATTTTTTTCTTAAATAACGAACAGGTATTTTTACGAAGCAAGTTTAATAGTCTATTGCACTGTGGATTGATAATTCTCAATATGTAATTATTATTGCGCACCCCTGTATGCATGTCCACTTCCTCAAATTGAATTCCTCTGATCTTTCATAATTTCGCCAGTTTGTTATCGATATTACATCTCAAAGAGGTGAGCCGGTTTTTTTTCTTAAAAATGAAATAAATGTAGCTGAACGACCGGCAGTTTTGTTAATTCTGTGACACGGAAACCGGAAAATATATTGAAAGGTAAAAATTGGTACATTTTTGTGCTTTGCAAAACAACGTTTTTCAAATGCTTCCTCGAAATAGTGTTTCCCAAAGTAAAACTCCGGTAATTTATAGGTTATAGATAAAAATCCAAGTTATTCTTCACTAACCCATCGGCGAGAATCAGTTTTTGCTGATAATGATTTTCTTTTCTCCTTTCGGTGGACATAGAGTGGTTGTCCTTCAAACTCTCTATGAGGTCGTTAGATATTTCTAAAATTTCTATCGGTCGTACGCCGATGAAGAAATTTTACAAACTTGCTTACAAATTTTTATTTCCCTGATGAAATAAAATCTATCCTTCATAGCTCATTTCGCGAAGGAATCACCAGGAACGTACTCCTGATAACAACACCAGGTTCTGCCATCCCGCTTCCATCTACGTCGTCAGCGCCCAACTGTGAAGTCGTTACCTGGTTTAAAACAATCGGAAACAAAATTTTGAACAAGCAATTGTGATTTTCGTAGTTTGCAGGAGGGTTTCCTATTGTCTCAGGAGAATTGTCGGCGTTTATTTACTGTAGACTTTTTTCGATAACGATTGCGGAAAAAGTAAGAATGTAAATGACAATGAGATAAATTGTAGGCAACGTATTAATCGAAGGTCAGACTCAAGTAACGGGCTTTAATACACATGGGTAATTTAATGGATAAGGCCTTTTTTCTGTATCTTTTGTGTTCAGATTAGGTGAGCAGCAATGAATCATTCTTCATCAAGTAACAGGACAAAGTGTACATTACTTTAGGTAGACCATCTCTGCAGGCGTCGTCAGACGAAGGAGTACAATTTGTCAGAGTTAGGCTCTTTACATTCAATATCTGAAATCGTACGTCGGCAGTTTTCCAATGCGTATGTTTGTTCAATGACATTTCAATGCTCTTGCCTAGATTCACATAAAATCCCATTACGTGTTTTCCTACGAACATTTCCTAAACTTAAGTTTAAAACGTGGATGTATTAATTGATAATCGCAAAATGTGTGTCATGTAAATAGCTTAATATACATATTTGTTGTTGCAGAAACCTAAACCCAAGATTGCTGTTTGTTGTGCGGATAAAAGATAGATTTCCTGTTCTTTAGTGAAAACGTAAGTACTTCTTTTCCTTATTGTGGGTGTACCTAGGTTCTCTAAATTAATTTTTAGCCAATTTGTTTCAGTAAGGGAAAAGGTATTTGAGAGTGAAAAAGTGGAAATGGCTGGGTTTTTTTAAATACCAAATTATACTATTCAGGAGAATGTGATTTACCTTTAACTATTCTTTAGTAGAACATTAATGCCGTTTTGCCTCATGTACGATATTTATTAAAATTATAGAATATGCACAGGGTATGACTTCAGTAACTAGGTCAAAATGCCGGAGTACAAAATTATACCATCTCCGATACTTCTCTACCTTTTGAGACTTCTAAATTTCTTCGTACATGCGTTTGCCACTAATGTATATTGTAGTTCAATGTTAGAAAGAAAATTGGGATGTTGTTTCATATCTCACAGACTCTGTCTAAATATATTTATACATGTATATTATCATCAAACAGCCTTGATCAATTCCTGCTGAATGAAGGTCTTTAAATTTCTCACAGAAGTCTACGTTTAGACCCAGTTTCTTCCACGTAGCTTCACAATGATTTCGAGTTTCATCCATAGAATACTCCATCTTGTCGTCTTCTTGAACTTTTCTGTCCTTGATGTCCAGTCTAATGCTTCAATTTGTATTGAGGTGATATTTTCTCTTGGAATGTATCTCCATCTCACTGATATTACAGGTATTTTACTTTCAGGATAATGTGAACTGTTGTAGTCATTTTCATAATTCAGTTCCTGATTTTCTTCAGCTACAGGAATGTGGCACCTCTGCATACATTTTGAAAATCGTCGGCAGCTATTGCTTGTAACTTTTAATCAAGGGACCTGTGCCTTTTTCGATCACAAAGTATTTGATAGATTTAAAAACTGAATCCTTGTTCTTTAAGACATAAAAATAAATTGTGCTATTACTTTTAATTCTTCCCAACGCTTATTCACTTCTTCTCATTACATGCGCTTATTGAATTTATAAGGGTAATAAAAAAGATCACAGAAAAGCTGCTATAAGTTTAATGTAAAACATATTATATTTATGTTTTAATACATATATACCCACGTCGAAATTCATAAACCCCACAGACTTGTGGACTGAAAACCATGTTCAAGTCCCAGACTTGTATGTTTTTAAAAGCAGAATTTATCATCGATATAATGATGACAATCAAGAAACTGTAGGAAAAACCATATTTATGGGGTTGTCAGGGCCCTTGAATTTCTGCCTCTGTCTGCGATCCTGGTATCTGCGAGGGTCCGCACAAGGTAACATATTGATTGGAATTTAGCGGTGGCTTTTTAACGGTTTCAGTAAAAGAGAACTCGCGCTTTTCAACTTTCAACTTCTCCTATCTGTATAATTCATTTTGAATTTCTAGTACGAAAAAAATGTCGACCTTCTTAAAATAATGACTATAAAAAGACCAATTGCTGTCCATTAGTGAAACAACAGAAATTCGGAAAAGAAGATCCAACGAAAAACCAAAATAAATCTTGCTTGCAGAGAATGATAATTTGAGTGGATTTCAATGGACAAATCTTAGTCAAAACTTGTCCCAATTTTTTGACAATTTTTAATTCTTACCAAGGAAACGATTTCAAACAGACCCAAAAGACCTACCCAATCCGATTCTCCAGATTCCTTCATTGAAGTTAAACAAAACATATTTTTTTCTTAAATAACGAACAGGTATTTTTACGAAGCAAGTTTAATAGTCTATTGCACTGTGGATTGATAATTCTCAATATGTTATTATTATTGCGCACCCCTGTATGCATGTCCACTTCCTCAAATTGAATTCCTCTGATCTTTCATAATTTCGCCAGTTTGTTATCGATATTACATCTCAAAGAGGTGAGCAGGTTGTTTTTTTCTAAAAATGAAATAAATGTAGCTGAACGACCGGCAGTTTTGTTAATTCTGTGACACGGAAACCGAAAAATATATTGAAAGGTAAAAATTGGTACATTTTTGTGCTTTGCAAAACAACGTTTTTCAAATGCTTCCTCGAAATAGTGTTTCCCAAAGTAAAACTCCGGTAATTTATAGGTTATAGATAAAAATCCAAGTTATTCTTCACTAACCCATCGGCGAGAATCAGTTTTTGCTGATAATGATTTTCTTTTCTCCTTTCGGTGGACATAGAGTGGTTGTCCTTCAAACTCTCTATGAGGTCGTTAGATATTTCTAAAATTTCTATCGGTCTTACGCCGATGAAGAAATTTTACAAACTTGCTTACAAATTTTTATTTCCCTGATGAAATAAAATCTATCCTTCATAGCTCATTTCGCGAAGGAATCACCAGGAACGTACTCCTGATAACAACACCAGGTTCTGCCATCCCGCTTCCATCTACGTCGTCAGCGCCCAACTGTGAAGTCGTTACCTGGTTTAAAACAATCGGAAACAAATTTTGAACAAGCAATTGTGATTTTCGTAGTTTGCAGGAGGGTTTCCTATTGTCTCAGGGAAATTGTCGGCGTTTATTTACTGTAGACCTTTTTCGATAACGTTTGCGGAAAAAGTAAGAATGTAAATGACAATGAGATAAATTGTAGGCAACGTATTAATCGAAGGTCAGACTCAAGTAACGGGCTTTAATACACATGGATAATTTAATGGATAAGGCCTTTTTTCTGTATCTTTTGTGTTCAGATTAGGTGAGCAGCAATGAATCATTCTTCATCAAGTAGCAGGACAAAGTGTACATTACTTAAGGTAGACCATCTCTGCAGGCGTCGTAAGACGGAGTACAATTTGTCAGAGTTAGGCTCTTTACATTCAATATCTGAAATCGTACGTCGGCAGTTTTCCAATGCGTATGTTTGTTCAATCACATTTCAATGCTCTTGCCTAGATTCACATAAAATCCCATTACGTGTTTTCCTACGAACATTTCCTAAACTTAAGTTTAAAACGTGGATGTATTAATTGATAATCGCAAAATGTGTGTCATGTAAATAGCTTAATATACATATTTGTTGTTGCAGAAACCTAAACCCAAGATTGCTGTTTGTTGTGCGGATAAAAGATAGATTTCCTGTTCTTTAGTGAAAACGTAAGTACTTCTTTTCCTTATTGTGGGTGTACCTAGGTTCTCTAAATTAATTTTTAGCCAATTTGTTCAAGTAAGGGAAAAGGTATTTGAGAGTGAAAAAGTGGAAATGGCTGGTTTTTTTTTAAATACCAAATTATACTATTCAGGATAATGTGATTTACCTTTAACTATTCTTTAGTAGAACATTAATGCCGTTTTGCCTCATGTACGATATTTATTAAAATTATAGAATATGCACAGGGTATGACTTCAGTAACTAGGTCAAAATGCCGGAGTACAAAATTATACCATCTCCGATACTTCTCTACCTTTTGAGACTTCTAAATTTCTTCGTACATGCGTTTGCCACTAATGTATATTGTAGTTCAATGTTAGAAAGAAAATTGGGATGTTGTTTCATATCTCACAGACTCTGTCTAAATATATTTATACATGTATATTATCATCGTAAACAGCCTTGATCAATTCCTGCTGAATGAAGGTCTTTAAATTTCTCACACAAGTCTACGTTTAGACCCAGTTTCTTCCACGTAGCTTCACAATGATTGCGAGTTTCATCCATAGAATACTATATCTTGTCGTCTTCTTGAACTTTTCTGTCCTTGATGTCCAGTCTAATGCTTCAATTTGTATTGAGGTGATATTTTCTCTTGGAATGTATCTCCATCTCACTGATATTACAGGTATTTTACTTTCAGGATAATGTGAACTGTTGTTGTCATTTTCATAATTCAGTTCCTGATTTTCTTCAGCTACAGGAATGTGGCACCTCTGCATACATTTTGAAAATCGTCGGCAGCTATTGCTTGTAACTTTTAATCAAGGGACCTGTGCCTTTTTCGATCACAAAGTACTTGATAGATTTAAAAACTGAATCCTTGTTCTTTAAGACATAAAAATAAATTGTGCTATTTTAATTCTTCCCAACGCTTATTCACTTCTTCTCATTACATGCGGTTATTGAATTTATAAGGGTAATAAAAAAGATCACAGAAAATCTGCTATAAGTTTTATGTAACACATATTATATTTATGTTTTAATACATATATACCCACGTCGAAATTCATAAAACCCACAGACTTGTGGACTGAAAACCATGTTCAAGTCCCAGACTTGTATGTTTTTAAAAGCAGAATTTATCATCGATAATATGATAACAATCAAGAAACTATAGGAAAAACCATATTTATGGGGTTGTCAGGGCCCTTGAATTTCTGCCTCTGTCTGCGATCCTGGTATCTGCGAGGGTCTGCACAAGGTAACATATTGATTGGAATTTAGCGGTGGCTTGTTAAGGGTTTCAGTAAAAGAGAACCCGTGCTTTTTCAACTTTCAACTTCTCCTATCTGTATAATTCATTTTGAATTTCTAGTACGAAAAAAATGTCGACCTCCTTAAAATAATTTCTGTGAAAAGACCAATTGCTGTCCATTAGTGAAACAGTAGAAATTCGGAAAAGAAAATCCAAAGAAAAACCAAAATAAATCTTGCTTGCAGAGAATGATAATTTGAGTGTATCTCAATGGACAAATCTTAGTCAAAACTTGTCCCACTTCCTTGACAATTTTTAACTCTTACCAAGGGAATGATTTCAAACAGACCCAAAAGACCTACCCAATCCGATTCTCTAGATTGCTTCATTGAAGTTAAACAAAACATATTTTTTTCTTCAATAACGAACAGGTATTTTTACGAAGCAAGTTTAATAGTCTATTGTACTGTGGATTGATAATTCTCGATATGTAATTATTATTGCGCACCCCTGTATGCATGTCCACTTCCTCAAATTGAATTCCTCTGATCTTTCATAATTTCGCCAGTTTGTTATCGATATTACATCTCAAACAGGTGAGCCGATTTTTTTTTCTTAAAAATGAAATAAATGTAGCTAAACGACTGTCAGTTTTGTTAATTCTGTGATACGGAAACCGGAAAATATATTGAAAGGTAAAAATTGGTACATTTTTGTGCTTTGCAAAACAACGTTTTTCAAATGCTTCCTCGAAATATTGTTTCCCAAAGAAAAACTCCGGTAATTTATAGGTTATAGATAAAAATCCAAGTTATTCTTCACTAACCCATCGGCGAGAATCAGTTTTTGCTGATAATGATTTTCTTTTCTCCTTTCGGTGGACATAGAGTGGTTGTCCTTCAAACTCTCTATGAGGGCGTTAGATATTTCTAAAATTTCTATCGGTCGTACGCCGATGAAGAAATTTTACAAACTTGCTTACAAATTTTTATTTTCCTGATGAAATAAAATCTATCCTTCATAGCTCATTTCGCGAAGGAATCACCAGGAACGTACTCCTGATAACAACACCAGGTTCTGCCATCCCGCTTCCATCTACGTCGTCAGCGCCCAACTGTGAAGTCGTTACCTGGTTTAAAACAATCGGAAACAAAATTTTGAACAAGCAATTGTGATTTTCGTAGTTTGCAGGATGGCTTCCTATTGTTTCTGGAGAACTGTCGGCGTGTATTTACTGTAGACGTTTTTCGATAACGTTTGCGGAAAAAGTAAGAATGTAAATGACAAAGAGATAAATTGTAGGCAACGTATTTATCGAAGGTCAGACTCAAGTAACGGGCTTTAATACACATGGGTAATTTAATGGATAAGACCTTTTTTCTGTATCTTCTGTGTTCAGATTAGGTGAACGGCAATGAATCATTCTAGAAATGACACTACAAATTGAACATTACGTAAGGTAGACCATCTCTGCAAGCGTCGTTAGTCGAAGTAGTACTATTTGTTGGATTTGCGCTCTTTGCATTCAATATCTGAAATCGTACATGGAAGTTTTGCAATGCGTACCTTTGTTCAATGGCATTTCAATGCTTCTGCCCAGATTCACATAAAATCCCTTTACGTGTTTTCCTACGAACATTTGCTAAATTGAAATTTAAAACGTGGATGTTTTAATAGATCATCGGAAAATGTGTGTCACGTAAATCCCTTAACCAACATATTTTTGTTGCTGAAACTTTAACCTAAGTTTGTTGTTTGTTGTGTGGATTAAATGTATATTTCCTGGTAATTAATGAAAACGTGAATACTTCTTTTCCTTATTGTCTGTGACCTACGTTCTATAAATAACTTTCAGCCACTTTTTCTTCAGTAAAGGAAAAAGTATTTGAGAGTGAAAAAGTGAAACTGAAGCGGTTTTTGAAATACAACATTATACTATTTAGGAGAATGTGATTTATCTCTAAGTATGCTTTAGTAGAAAATAAATGTGATTTTGCGGCATGTACGACATGCATTAAAATTGTAGAATGTGTGCAGGGGATGACTTCAGTAAATAGGACTGAAGTCATCCCCTGCACGCATTCTACAATTTTAATGTAGCACTGATTCATCTTGTACTTGAATTTTTTAAACGTAAATCACACGTGTCAAAATTGCTCGTATACGTTTAATGGCTTTTTGAATTTTAAATCTTTTTCTTGAATTTCTATCACTGTGTCAACATTTGAATAAACTTTTTTAATATTTGTTTCTACTTATACAACTATGTCACTTTTTTATGCAAAAATATATCTTACAGTTGTTTCTTGAATGAATAACTCTCTTTTTGAAATACTGTTTATAATATAGTCAAGCACTACTTACCGAATCTTTCGACTGTCTTGTAACCTCCTCTTATCTTCCAAAGTTACAGAAAGGAAATTGTTCTTTGCACCTCTTGAGAAATCTGGTACTATAAATATCTTCCATATCTGGGAACTTCATTGTGAACTTGAAGACTAAGTTGAAGTCGAAACCTCATGTGCAATTTTACTTTTCTTTCTGATGGTTTCTCCCTTTGCTCATGCTCTTATATTTGCTTCCAAGAATGGTGAATTACATAATAGGTATTGTCTGCTTCCTTCGAACAATGATATTCTTATGCAAATCATTCTTGCAAGGCAAATGACTTGTGTTTTAACAATGCAGAACCCATGAATGCCCAATGGCTAAGAATGCCGGAGATACTCATAAGAATATAGTAGAGCCCCCTTATACAAATATCTCGAGGAGCTTGAAGATGAGCCTTCGCTAAATTCATTATGGGGTGAAAAATCTCACTGTAAAGAAATATGCGTATGTGACAGGGTGAATAGTAATTATATTATAAAGTGAAACCACAATTTTACGTCCTCGAATTTTACGTTTTACCGTTTCCCGTGACATTTTTCTAAAATCCCGGTAATTCTCCTATATTTATATTGGGATTATCCTCTCTTTGAGAGGGTTTTACTAAAAACAGCAGGTGAGAAAAAGATTAGCTTTACTTATTCCAGAAACCTTGAACATGCGTGAAAACAGAAAATGAACGCACTTCATGCACTATGTGGATGGTATTTTCTGGACACCAGTCATATTTATACAATACAGCATTAATGGAAAATTTAATAAATAGTTGGCTCACCTTTGGCCACAATTACATTGTGCACCCTTCGTGGCACACTTTCAATTGGATTCTAACAAGTAGTCGCAGGTATATTGTTCCATTTCTCACCCAAAGCAAGTGCTATGTTCAGACACAAAATTTGGACCTGTCGTTCTAGCTCGAATCCGACGTTCATGTTTATCCCAAAGGGCCTCAACAGGGTTGAGTGTGAAGCTTTTAGCTGGTCACTCCTAATTCTGTACGCCCATGTTGAAATGAATGGCATTTATGGCAAGGCGCTTTATCTTTCTGAAACAAGAATGAACCGTCTCTGTTAAACATCTAAGTGCCCATACAGTTTAGAGTTGTGTAGAATGTCCCAGTACTTCGTAGCGTTCATGCTTCAATCCAAAACTACCAACGGTATGACTTCACACCACGAAAAACATTCGCAGACCATGACACTGCCATCACCAAATTTAACTGTTGGGATGACACATTATGGCGGCAGAATGGAATTCTCCTGGCATACGCAACACCCAGAAACTACCATCGGATTTAAAAACGGTGTAGCATGATTCTTCACTCGATAACCGTCGTTTTCGTTGTTCCAGGGTCCATGGACGATATGTTTTGCACCAAGCAAGTCGCTTACTCGCACTCGTACGGGTTATTAACGGCTTGTATGCAGCAGCTTGGCCATGGAAATTTAACTTGTAGAGTTTCTTGCGAACTATCTTAGTGCACACACTCACCCCCGGTTCAATCCTGAAATTATTTGGTAAGGATTTGTGCACACGAATGAGGGTACCCAAGGACGACACGTTTCAGAGCTTTCTTGTTCTTTTCGGTCAATTCATGTGACCTTCATAAGCGTTTCTTTGCAGTCGTAAGTCTGTCACAATTCCATTTACCTTCTTGAACACTTGACCTTGGGTGCTGCAATTGTTTTGCAATCGAACGCGCCGACAGGTAGCTGATGTGCCACCTTATAATGACACCACTTTGTAAGTAACTAAGCTCAACACGCGTGGCCATGTCTCACGAGTAAACGATATACGACTCCTGAAGAACTTACCCACAGTTTTAAAGGAAATCTGGCGCACGAGATCTATTGGAATAATTCATTTTTGTTGTGGAAGTGGGTGTCTGCAGACTTTTTTCCACATAGGGTATCTTCTTCAAGGAACAGAGTGAGAAGCACTAGCATTTTTCATTCTTTTGGGGAGGGCCGACTTCTAACATTACATGAAGTTCGCATGGACGCAGAGAATGGTTCAAATGGATTTGACGTTCGATTGAGCCAGAGGATGATTACATCAATAAACGTGCAATCGCTTTTGAAGAGTAAGAGCTGCACGTGATGAAAGTGTGCTAACGTCAGAGGTTATAACAATCTCCGATGTAAAGGATTGTTTGTCGGAAGAAAATAATGAAGATGACAAAGTATAACTGTAATTTAGGGACCTATGCCTTCTTTCAACGCGGCATTAAATGGATTAAAACGTATGAAAAACTGATTCATTTGTCATTTCCAAGAAAATCACTTGCAAAGCTTTCAATTATTGAGAAATCTTTGCTTGAGCTAAACACTAAAAATAGAAAGCAAACGGAGATTACCGATTTTTCCCAAACCACTATCTCATAATGTAAGTATTTACGTAGTTGTACTGCATATTTTGGTTTTTACGATACATACTATGTACTATAGTGCATCGCATAAATATAGAGACAGAACAAATTCTCGAAAAAAAAAAGGAACAACAACAAGCTAAAATGTGCACCTCATGTTTATAGCAAAAATAGCATAGGACACGCAGCTGCACAATAGTTTGACGGAAACATAACAATTCCAACGCCAAGTACAAGAAAAAAACAGAAATACGCTGTCTCAAAAATATAAAGACTTACTAGTTATGAGCATCTCCGGTACAAATAGTGGAGCCGTTGTTCCGAATAACACTGAAAACCCGATTGGGCATGCTGTTCAGCAAGTGATGTAAGTGTACTGGACGGAGTGCGTACCAGCTTCGTTCAATCTGCTCTTGAGAGCTGCCGTAAGACTAAGCGCTTTCAGAGCAAACGGAAGACTAAGCGCTTTCAGAATCTCCCTTTCTCTGAACTAGTACAGGGGAAAAACTACAAAAGTCAATCTATATATAGACTAGGGATAGGAGAAAAAAATCCAAGTCGTCCCACTCTCTCATACAAAAACACCCACACACTCACCCCACTGCAGACACCCTCCGTCCCCCAATCTACACAACTCACACACTCTCGCCCCACTGCAGACACTCTCGTACCCCCACTCTACACAACATACACCCTCACCTCACTGCTGACACCCTCCGTCGCCCACTCTTTACAACACACACAATCTCACCCCACTGCAGACACCCTCGGTCCCCCACTTTACACAACACAAACCCTTGCTCGGGGTCGATTTTTTTGCTGTCAACAAGCCCCAAAATGGTTTTACCATCTTCATACCTACATATTGGCGAAATATTGTGAGTGCCTCTCCATGCTTTTCTGATTACGCCGTGGGCTATGTCATCAAAGTAATTAAATAAAGTCAGCGAAACAATTAAACACTCCAGAAAATCGGGGAACACGACCTTTTTCTTCTTCACCATTGCGATAAAAAAATGGGTGGACTTGGCCCTGCCGGATCGTAAATGTCTGGAGAAAGGCCATGCCCAGCCCGATGCTTTTTTCTCTAAACTAAAAAAGCCATGACTCTTTCCGCAGGCTCGGCTGGGCTCGGGCTTTGCTGGCAGCACGCCCCGTGCAGACTCTAGTGACGGTGCCAATTGGAAAAAACACTCCCCATTCCTCATATGGAACTCTAATCCAAGTCGTACAACTAGTCAAAAACTAACGCTTTTAGCTAGTCGCCCACCGCAGCGGCAAATCGAGATTTCCAGGTTCATGTCTCGCTTCCGCAAAATACCCGAAGTGATGTTGTGCCACAGGTGTCAAGGGGCAGTCTCCTCGTTGAACAAACAAATCGACTTGTACTTTGATTTGATTTTTTTGATTGGAGGTTTAACGACCACCGTGAGCAACTCAATGGGCTATAAGCAGTCGCCCGTCCCTAATTTAGGGTCGATGGTTCCAGGGAAGGGAGAGAACCAGTGCCGTAAGACAAGTACAACATCCATGCCTCACCGGGATTCGAACCCGGACCCCGTTCAAACGAATGATCAGAGGCCATCGCTTAGACCACTGCGCCACCGGGGCGGCATACTTTGATTTGGAGCCGAAACCAGTCAAGGGCGCCACGGATTCCTCTCGCTCCTAGTAGCCATTGTCTTAATAGGAATGTTGCGCCGACAACGTTTTGCTCAGTGCATATCTTCGCAAGCCTTTTTTAATTGTGTGCTTTGGGGTTAAAATCGCTTCATTGATTTTGTTCTGCTCCAAATATTCAAAAACAAAGTCACAATATTACATTTGATTAGTAATACTGTGACTATAATTTTGAATATTTGTGGCAAATACAAGCCCAGAACATTCAAGAGTACCTGCGTGTTGTACCGCACTCGGCGCAGAAAGGTCTCTCAGATTCCAGAAACGCGTCAGCTGCGGCTTTCTAGGTAACAGTCTCAGCCTATCAGGTAAAGCAGCCAACCAACGCTTGGATGTCTCCAGAGCATTCGGCGAGCTAATGCAATCCGGATCTCTCTAGATCATTCGGCGAGCTAATGCAATCCGGATCTCTCTAGATCATTCGGCGAGACAAACAGGTGACATCCATAAGCTCCGAGAAGCGGATAGACCAGTTAGTCATCGCTACGGGTGAGTAACTTTCGGTGTGGCTCAGTACGGCTGGATGTGCGCCGTTTTAGTCATGAGAGTGTGTGATCGCGTGTACGACCCTGCTTTACAGATATTTCGTTTGGACACAATTAAGAGTTTGTAATACCAATTCAAGTTCGTCTGAGTAAAGTGAACTACCGTGTTCTTCTGACAAAATTAATAACGGAAAACGAAAAACCACTTACACAAAGCACGACGACACTTATCTAGATTATGATTTCACGTGTGTAGAGGTTAATAATTTGATTATAAATACAGTACCGGGGTTCACTGTCACAGCTTCCCCCTATTGTTCTCTGGGTTTAACAGCAATCTGCGACAGAGGGAGGTGCGAGCGAGAGAGAGAGTTGTTCCGCCTACTGGAGTGTCAATTCATAGGGAATTATTCGATGACCTCTGGAGGAGAGACAAAGCTGGTGCAGGTGACGAACGATGGTGCATTGGGAAGTTCAAAATCTAGCTGCTAATTAGTACGTACAAGTACCGGGGTTCTCTATCACAGCTTTGACTTATCGCTCTCCGGATTTGACAGCAATCTGCGACACAGAGAGAGAGAGAGAGAGAGAGAGAGAGAGAGCGACAGAGAGAGAGACAGAGAGAGCTGTTTCGTCTACTAGAGTGTGAATTCATGGGGAATTATTCGATGATGTCTGGAGGAGAGACCCTGCTGGTGCAGGTGACGAATGATGGTGTATTGAGAGTTCCCACCTCAGCTGAAAATTGTTATGTACAAGTATCGGGGTTCGCTACCGCAGCTTTGACCTATCGCTCTCCGGAATTGACAGCAATCTGCAACAGAGAGAGAGAGCAGTTTCGTCTACGGGAGTGTCAATTCATGGGGAACTATTCGATGACATCTGGAGGACAGACCAAGCTGGTGCATTTGACGAACCATGGTGGATTGGGAAGTCCCCATCTCAGCGGTAGATTGTTGTGTACAAGAATCGGGGTTTGTTCTCACAGCTTCGAACAGGGTGTTCTTATTTTTTTATTGGGGTTTAACGACCACCGTGAGCTACTCAATGGGCCAAAAGCGGTCTCCCATTCAGAATTTAGGGCTACTGGTTCCAGGGAAGGGAAAAAGCCAGTGCCATAAGATGAACACAGTATCCATGCCTCATCGGGATTTGAACCCAGACCCATCGCGGGCGAATGATCATAATCCAGCTCTTAGACCACGGCATCACCGGAGCTGCCGACAAGGGTGTTAATGGTCGTTGGACGTCCTGACCTCGGCTTGTCTTCGATACTGGTATCCCCATATTGAAACGCCGGTATCAGTTTCGTGTAGGAATGTTTTCCACTTTTTCATTTCCTTCTACTGCACAAATTCTCTAGCCGCAGGTGCCGCGTTTAACCATTTTTCTAGTAATGCAGTAGGAACACCCGAACATCACATTTGTCGTCCTTCATCATCTGCTCACCTGATAACATAATATGTCTCCTTTCCCATGCACGTCATCAGCCTCATAATTTCTAGCTCTTAGACATATGTATTCGACGCTGGAGTGCGTTTTGCACAGAAATAGTTGTAGAATATTGTGCGTAGCTCCAAACAACACATGCTTTTGATTCTCCCCAGTATAAGTGGAACTGGAGCATGACACCCGAATATAAAATTCACTTCTCCAGGAAGTTCCTACAAGAAGGTTAGTTGGACTAAACTCGTTATGTGTCTGTGAAGATATTGTTCCTTGAAGAAAGGACCGCATCCCAGATCCTTACATGTGCGATGCCAGAAACATTAAAACAAAATTTACAAAAAAGTGTGATTCTCTTATTGTGGGAATTACGAATGTGCATTAAATAAATAAGTTTTGCAGATAAAACTAATGTAGTCAGGGTTACAACAAAACAGGAGAAATAATCAACATCTAAACCATTACAAAAATGTGTAACACACAACAGATTGCACGGAGTATCGTATATTACAACCCAGTTCAGTTAAATATTTATATCAACATCTGAATGCAACTGCAATTTCCTGGTTTGTCGAGATGCTGTAATAGTATGACAAACAGATTTGAGCTGTAATTGTAAAATGTATCAACTGCAACTTCCTAGTTTGTGGAGATGCTGCAATAGTGTGACGAACAGATCTCAGCTGTAACTGTAAAATTTATCCGTTTCTTACGAAAATCCGGTGACCCTTAAAGAATTTCATTCAAACACATGGGAACAAAGTAACTGCCAAAGTTATGTTTAAAAAATGTAAAGATTTATGTTCAAATTATGTTCTAAAAATACATAAGTTACATTATATAAATATACACACACCGGCCAGTGAACTAGAAACCTTTATGCAGGTCTACGTAAACGTCCCTTTCACAGCGTAGATACAAAATACGTTGTCGCAGAGTCATCACGTGATCTAGTCAACTATTTAACACTACTACTCGTCAGTAATCGTCAGTAGTGTTGATCACAATGCGAAAAACAAAGGATCTTTCGAAGTTGGATAAAGGGCTTTTTGTGAGTGCCCGTCTAGCTGGAGCGACGATTTTGGAAAGAGACTGGTTTCTCAAAAGGTGAGATATCCCGGGTCTTTAATCAATGGAGAAATAACCCACATTGCTTGTCTAAGAAGCATAAGTTTAACACGATGACAATCTGTCAGGAAAGAGATCGCCGTCGTCTGAGATGGCATCTATGCGAAACAGAACTTCCTGCGTGCAGCAGCTAACCAAAGCAAATAGACAAAGTCGTCGCTCTTTCCACGGTTTTCTTTAATTAACACACAGCAACCGAAAAATTGTATTTCGACATCGCTGGGATCTAATCCTTATGTGTGTTTTTCTGTCAGCATCTGATTTCACTCTTTTTCTCACAGCCTTTAGATTTATTAGCTATAATTAAATAGATTGTGCCGGTAAACCGCACCAGATATAGACGTCTCAGTTGCTGAGCCCAACCCTACGAATTTGTGAAGTCAGATGCTGATTGATAAACACACATAGTGCGGTGGATAGAGGCACCGTAGAGTAAGGCGAACGCAGTCGGCTATTTTTCAAGGGATCTGGGGTTCGACCCCAGCGGTGTTGAAATACAATTTTCAGGTTGTTGTGTATTAATTAAAGGAAAGCGTGGAAAGAGGAAAGACTTTGTCTATTTCCATTGTCTCCATGTATTTGGAAGATTTTTACCATTTCTCTTGACCAAGGCATTCAATGTCCACATCACAGCGAATTATACGCAAGGAATTAAAGAGGATTCGTATTGGCAGTCGCATGCCTATACGGAAATCACTTATTTCGGCGAAGACTCGGAAAGATTGTCTACAGTGGTGTCGGGAACACCGTGACCAGACACTGGAAGACTCGAAAGAAGTCATGTGGTCCGGCGAGTGGCGGTTCACCTTGTTCTGTACCAGTGCTGAAAAGATCCGAGCACGACCCCGAAAGCGTAAATTCGAGCCCGGGCCCGAACCGGACTCGAGCGCGCTCGCGTATTACTTACTGGAGCTCGGGCTATAAGAGAGGGAGATATTTTTCTTCCTTTTTTTTATTTTTTAGTGTGATTTTGCATGATTTAGCACACCAAACATTTTTCACACTTTCTAGTTGCTAAAGAGAATTAATCGGCAACTGGCTCTGTTTGGGGAGTGAGAACTCGGCAGGACTATTTATTCCGGGCTTGGGTAACAAATACTGTACCATAGGCCATGAATTACTGTGTTTCTGCGAAGGAAAAATTTCTTCAAGAGCTATAGATTTTGGACAACACGCTGACGATATTTTGACCCCGGACTCTACGCGGATTCACCCTGCTAATTTTGTTCAGCAACGTACGACGTAGATTTTTGTTCCGCCGAATTATTCCAAATACCCGCTGCCGCCCCAGAAGCATTTCAAAAAGAAATAAATGGCAATAAAAACTAGAAATAGATAAAGGTGCCTGTGACGTATCTTAGTTTAGAGTCCTGGCTCATCTCACCCCACCCCCCATGCCCGTCCTCTCCCAGTACTGTTCTTTTAAAAATTGCAAAGTTTCTTTTTTAATTGTCAAGCAATAGACGTAACATTTTTTTTTTCTAAATTTTAGGTACATGCTATTGCTAACATAATACCAAATAATTATGACCATTAGGATTTGAACACTTTTTTGTGCTTTAACTCTATTCTCTCTTCTTTTGTGTGAGCTTGAGTGTTACGTTTACACAAAAATGTTTCTTCCGAGTACTTTTTCATATTTAAAAATAGTGTTTTTCTCTAATAATAAACCACCCAATTTGCTGGAATGCACATGTCCTTGTGTGGCTCTAAGATACATCATGATTCTTTTTAATATGAAAAACTTCTTTCGGCAGTTGCAGTTGTTGATGGAAAGTTTGATATTAGATCTGATAATTTGTACACCTCAGTAAACACTATGTCCAAGTATTCAACTTTATGTAATAAGTAATGTCTCTTACTTATTTGTTTTGTTTTCATCAAGAGAAAAAAACACCTTCAGCTCATTTTTTAATTCATCTGTATCATCATTTGAAGCACAGTTCTTTAAGCTCTGATAGTAGATATTCGGGAAAGCTTTCACCAAATTTATCAAAACAGGTTGAATCCAACAAAGCCACGAATTTAAGATATATTATCGCTGATTTTAATTCATTGACACTTCACACAAACTGAAACAACTCTCGCGAAACACGCGCAGTTAAAGGCGGAAGCATCGACGAACTGAGGTAGTGAGAAGTCTTCTCTTTTCTGAGCGAACCGTTTCCCAAAGCAATGGTCCACTCACCTCCATACGCTCATTCATGTTGTCATGGAAACTCTAGCAGGCGATCGTATCGAAGTTCTTCGCATCAGAACAGCAAAGACTCTCGACGACCTGCTTGCATTATGACGTTGGACTGCTCGCCAGACTGATTCTCAAAATCGAAAGAAGCGAATCCGCTCGTGTTTTTTTCGCATCGAAAGCATCGTCATATCTTTATACCGATGATAATTGGCTTTTATTTGTGTATATTTAATTGACTTTTATTTGTGCATTCGCTGGACTTTGCAGCTAGCCTAGCTAGCCTCGAATATATGCCACTGCAAGTTTCCTTTCCCACCTCGCAGTTGAGAAAGACATCGATTAATTGAACTGGGAGGAAACAGTGAAAGTGTCTGGAAGAGGAGAAGTTTTTAATGCTTAAATAGGTTACTCATAACTTTCCGGCTCCTTCGAGCTCGGAACCTATCTTGAAAAATAAACATTTCGGGCTCAGGCGGGCTCGGGCTCTTAAAATTGAACCCAAACACACCATTGCTCAATGGTGACGGCAGGGTGAGACTTTGGCGGATGCCCCGTAATACAATAGGACCAGGTTGCCTTGTGAGCACAACCCAGGGTTATAGATCTGGCGTCATGGCGTTGGCACGTTCTGTTGATTCTTGGAAGGTCGAATGCCCTCCAAGAATTATCTGAACATTGTTTGAGTAAACAAATACCATAGGCTGTTTTATGGACGACAATGCTTGGGTAAACAAATACCATAGGCTGTTTTTATTTAAAAACGTCTCCTGTTCCAGACATTTCCACTGTTTCCTCCCCGGCAAAATGAGTTCAGCAGTAATTTAGAGAACATGGCAACCACTTCTCTTCCACCAGAAACTTTGTATCTGAACTCCACTGAGAATGTATGGCTCATTTTTGGAAAACAGATCCTTGAATCAAAGTTTTCTTCCTTCAAATAAAAGACTGTCTGATAAACACCTGATGCGTTGTAGACGTAGATGCACTCCAACACCTTGTAGAATCTATGCCAAACCCAATACATGCTGTAATTCGTGCTAAAGAAGGTCGAATCTGGTGTTGAATAAAAGTTTCTAATCTACTGGCAGGTATGTGTATGAATAAATGGCCCCAAAATGTGGTGGCTATTTTTGGTAATACGGGGCGAGTAAATGCGAAAAGCTGATCTTTCAACCTATGACTCACACTGATCTCCCTAACCGCCAATAAATTTGTACTTAAAAAAAACAAAGCTTTCTACAAGGGAAATCGAAACTTTTCAGGTGTTCAGAGTTTTGCCGGCATCAATTAAAGCATAGTACATGTTTAGTTAGGCTTCTATCACACCTTCAAGAATCCTGACAAGGAATTCGTCATATCTCATGAATAGGCCCACTTTCTTCAAAAGTCCCAACAGCATCTTCCATTTTATCAGCTTTGAATGTATGCCAGATGATTTCCGCTCAGTTGGGCTCTCTTCTTTGTGAGTAAAATCACAGTTGCGAGTGAGATATTCTTATTCCTGATGGAATCGAAACGGAGATCAGGCGCCAAAGAACATACGTTCTTCATAGGTACTTGGCCTTCTAGACGTCACTTCAAAATAAAACACGTGATCCTGGAGAGATTATGGACTAATTCCACGAACTGGTAATCCATTTCCTAAAAAAAACAAACATTGAACAAATCACAAATCAGCTGCTGAGACTATTTAATCATTAGTGGTTATCTTTAATAATTACTGGATAATAAGTGTTGTTAGGTACAAGTGGCTCCAAACATACACAATTCTTACAGTTTTGCTCTCACCTGTATAGTAAATTTAGAACTCCTGCTGTATTCCAAATCACCTTCAGTAGAATGTTATAGCACTGCACATGAACACGAAGTTATCCGTGAAATAAATCTAATTGCATATCCGCTCCAAGTCATTGACACTGTCAAACGGAATCTATCATCTTGCAGAAGCTCAACAATGGCCTTGAAAGATTTCCAATTGATCTATGAAAAGCTCTAGCCCGCCACGGTAGTACAGTGCTCTAAGCGATGGCTTCTGATCATTCGTCCGACATGGGTTCGAGTTCGAATCCCGGTGAAGCATGGATGCTGTGTTTGTCTTACGGCGTTGGCTCTCTCCCTTCCCTAGAGTCAGTGACCCTAAATTAGGAGCGGGTGACTGCTTATAGCCCACTGAGTTTCTCACGATGGTGGTTAAACCTCCATCAAAACAAAAATTTTTGTTAAGATTGATCTATAAATTTTTGGTTCATTACTTTATGAGTTTATTAAAAACGTCCGTACAAGTACAAAGAACCGTTCAGGAAATCAGATGTAATCTTAAATCTTGAAATGTTTTTTGCGTTCTGCCCAAGACCTCAATGATAACTTTGGTGGCAATCAAGTACTGAGCCATTGCAAATCATTGTCAGCTGAAATCAGCAGTACCTCTCAAGAACTAAGCGGTGTCCTTGAAAGCGGACGAGCTAGCGATCCAATTTTCGCTGTACGAATGAGAACAAAACATGATCTGAAGGCTGATCAATTGAAAATAGGATATAAAGAAAAAGAAAATGTTTGCTTAAACATTTCCAGCTTGATTTCCAAATCACAATATTCCACATAAGTCTACCTAATCGCTTTAAAGGCGTTACGTAGATTTAATGTAACTGGAAAACCATTCTAGATTAAATTATATCCACACAAATACCAGTGCAAACATTTTCTGGGCAATGCTTTATGAAAAGCAAAAAGTTCATTTGAAGACGTGTACAAAAACGGAACTCGGCTTTTAGAAAAATATAGCTTTGTCATGAAGTGTTTTGTCGCACGCAATATGTTCGTTGCCTAAGGAGAACTTTATCCAGCATAGATATTGAGTATGTTTTAAAACTAATGCATTTTAAAATGTTTTCTGATACAAATGAAGACAAGAAACACCTGCTTTCTGCTAGAAGCATTTATTTTTCTTTGGCACACTTAATATTCAGGTATACAGTGCAGACTTAAATCGTAATTTAACGCATGGAACGGAGATCTCACACGCAAGTGCGATTGCACAAGGGAAGGAACAACAATTCCATGTACCAAACTATAACATATTGCTACATTTATGAATTTTGTATGGTCACCAAACAAAAAATCCTTTAAAATCCGCATGGCAACCTTTTAATCTTTTCAGAGCTCATTGTTGGCCAATAATTAAACATCGTTTTGTGAAAATTTGTAATTTATTTGTGTAGAAATACGTATGCGTTTGTGCAGGTGAACATGTTCGACACATCCAGTGGAACAGAAGCATTCTGCAACATCATAAGGTCAGTATATGTCTGGTGTACGTGTTGCTTGGATCATTTCGCGACGTAGCTCAACCATGAGTGCACATGATCCAGTTAAAGTGCAGCACAGAGACAGCCCAGTTACGCATGAATTTTCTGTATTAGTTCAAACTCGGATAATCCGATGGTGTGGCGAACTCATACATTAATGCGATGCTAGGGAAGAGTACTGCAATTGAACACACAAAACGACTATGGGTCGGAAAATTCCAAGCAAGAGATACATACGAAGGCCGTCTAGAAAAACAAGGCAATGACATTAGACAGATAAGTTCCCTCTTCTTTGTGACGCCACTCCAATGTTACACATCCTCATACGTCAGTGTCATATGAGACGTCATGCACGACAGCGTGGTAACCAATCGGAAACATTGCTTTCCCCGTGACGTGACTAAAAGGGTGAACTCATCTCACTAATGTCATGGCCTTGTGTTTTCTAGACGGCCTTCCACGTCCTCTGTGAATACAGAGTCATATCAGAATAATGTGATCACCTACCTAATAATAGGAATAACCACCCTTGGCCCTGATTACAGCTGCCAGGCGGCGTGGCATAGACACAATGAGGACCTGGAAGATTGTCCAAGGCACACGTGCCCATTCGGACTGCAGAAGAGGTTCCGGAGATCATGTGGTTGTATATCGGCACGTCGAGCCTGTCGTTCCAAATAGTCCCCCAGGTGCTCTATTGGATTGACGTTGGGCGATTTCGCCGGCCAAGAGAGAACGGAGACATCGCTGTCGTATTCCTGGAACCATTCACGCAACACCTTAGCGACATATCAGGCAGAATTGTCCTGTTGGTAGACACCATTACCACCACTGTGAACATCCAACATGAAGGGATGCATGTAGCACTGGCGTTCAGTGACGTATCTAGTGGTACCAACGGTCCCAGGTCATGCTAGGAAATCATACTTATGACATGCATACTGCAAGCGCCGGCCTGTACTTGAACGACAAGCGTGACTGGGTGTTGGTTCTCGTGTGCTGACTCCGTATCTGCCACCGCTTGTAACATATTTGGAGCAGGAACGTCGATTCGTCAGAGAAGGCAACCATTTTCCACTATTCGACTGTCCAACGACGGTAGCCCCATGCAAACTGCAGGCGTTGTTGCTGATGGACCTGGGTTAACATGGGCGTCTTGAAGCAGCGTCGACTCCAGCGTCCCATGCGTTTCAGGGTTCACTCTACTGTTATCGGAGACACGTACCTGGGTGCTCCAGCAAGCATTCATTTGCGTGGTTAATTGATGTAGTATTGCACATGGTTGGACCTTTACCAGTCGACGAAGACGACGTTCTTCTCTGTGGTCGATGGCCTTTGGGGCTCCACAGGTATGACGTCGGGTGGTACTCGGTGTGCCAGCGGTCCATTCTTGATACACCCTTACTACAGCACCTCGAGAACAGCCCACAAAGTTTGCTGTTTCTGAGATGCTTTCACCCTTTGCGCGGTAGCCGCAGATCATTCTTTTTTGTACGTTGGTCAAATCATTATCTCTTCCCATTGTGCTCCCGTGACGCACTATGGCTCATCTGTCCTGGCCGGCCGCTTACGTCTTCGTGTGGTCGACCTTGTCACGTGCACTCTGTGATGCGCCTGTGCGTGTACACTGTGATTCCAGGGGTGGTCATATTATTCTGATACATCCGTATCTATCTTGTGTTCCTCAGTGAGTTGCTGTAAGAGATGAGGAGCTGAAGAATACCGTGGAATTTGGGTCACGACAAAGTCTCCGCGCGATCACAGAGAAAGTCCATGCACATCAGTCAACGGCTATCAGGCGCTTGACGAAGATGAAAAATCTGGATGTCTGGTTGCTACAAGAATTGACAACAGCCAATCAGACACGTCGTCTGGAGATGTGCAGTTCAGTCATTGCCAGGCACATACCAGAGGGATTCCTTATTCGGATCGTAACTTTTGATGATAAGTGGATTCTGAACAACAAGTATAGGCGATCAGCAAAATGTCCGGATACCACGGAGTGTCCTGAACACTGCCCACAGCTACCCTTACACTGGCGGAAAGTGCTGGGTCTCGTATGGTGGTATATTGCTTGCTTGATCCATCATGTATTTCTCTGACCAGCTGAAATCATCAGTTGAGACCTCTACTGTACTGAAATGCAGCAGATGCGCAAAACGCTCCGTACCAAGCAGCCAGGTTTGGTCAACAGGCATTGGATTATTCTGTTGCACGACAGAGATCACCTACATGTCTCCCCGGCCAAAAAATCCACCAGCTGGACTACGAAACGTTGCCATATCCTGCATATTCCCCTAGCTATGCTGCCATGGATTATAAATTCTTCCAGCATGTGAACCGTTTACTGGCACAGAAGACATTCCTGAATAACCAGGCTGTGTGTCAGGACACTGCCACAAATTCTTGATGACCAGGCTGTGTGTCAGGACACTGCTACCCATTCCTGAATGATCAGGCTCTGTTTCAGAACATTGCCATCTCTTTTGCCTCACAGACTCCGTAGTTTTATCACCGTGGGATTCACAGCCTTCTGCCGCATTGGCAAAAGTACGTTAGCGGGTTACTAGAGGAACTACTTTAACTAGGCGCGTGGGTGATTCTTATTTTGATGAGGGCTTGCAAATAGTACTCTCATTTTGGATATTTTGTCTGCATCAACCAATAGCATTTGCGAGAATTCTGGAACAAATAATATTGTGGGTCGTACTATTGTATTCAGAAGTAGGAGAGGGAAGGGAGAATATTCATTGTTTTTCATCGATTCAAACGTGTTATCTTTTGCGATTGCCCTAGCGAAAGTATCCTTGCGAAAATAGTATAAAGGGATTGTTGTGCACTACGTAATGTTCTTAGTTAACTACAGTAGATCTTTAAAATTCCGAACAAGCTCCCCTCCACATATTATTATTATTTTTATTTGCTGGTGGAAATTTAAATATAGTCTGTTCGTTTTAACTTGGTACTTGATGAAAATGGAATCGCCTAATGTTGGCGGTGCAAGCATTTTGGGGGCGACATGGTGAAGGTGACTTTTAATACTCAAAGACAAAAGGCGAAAACTTTCCGAGTCACTTGTTTCCAGTTCATACCCATTCAGCTTTTTCCGATTCCGCTTTATTTCTTTTGTCGTTAATATTGGGGTCATTAGTGGTCATTATTGGCCGTAAAAATAGTGCTTTGATTTAAACATCCCTTAGCTTTTATGTGATGCCTCAGATCGCTAAATAACTGACACAGATACACTTGTCACAAAAAGTTAGGGATATTGCGGTTCCAAATTTAGCGAATACTGGGGATCGGTTGTCAGTGTTGTCATTTGTCATATGTAAATACTTCATATGTAAATTAGTTTCACGACAACAGAACACGTGACGTGCGAGATCCAATAAAAGGTACACTGCGAGAAATGGAAAACGGGTCGTTTCATCGCTTGGTCTAGTAGTTTGCTGAATGTATTGCCTTTAGTGTAGAATTAACCCGTAATGATATCCAGACGAAGTTTGGATATTTGATTCAAAACAACTGGCAAAATACATCCAAGAAACAACATTTTGATAGAAATCAACTAAAAATCATTTTACCAGAGTCAGCTAGAAGGCCACCCAGCTCGAAAGCCAACACACATATACTGTATTATACAATGTAAGCATCATTCTCATCTCTTGATTTCTCATACATCATTCTACTTCTGACCTCAATTCAGATTGCCACAAAACGTTCAGTGCAGAGAGTAAAGCAGCGTTAAGTTTAGAAACCATTTAAGGAGAATGAAACGAAAGTTACGCAGATATAGAAACTAAAAAGGAAAGTTATATTAGAGTACATGTCACAGCGACGCCTCAGCTAATTAAAATATCGAATATTTGGTTGCGGGTAGTTTGATAACCAGAAAAAGGATTGTTTTTTGTGGTTTATAAAAAATACATTGATGCTTCATTGTTATCACAATTTTTTCATCTTATTTGTTTACGTATGGAACTTCTCTTTGAAGTGCTATTCAAATGGAACAGCGCCGCCCCGGTGGCGCAGTGGTCTAAGGCGCTGGCCTCTGATCATTCGTCCGTAAGGGGTCCGGGTTCGAATCCCGGTCAGGCATGGATGTTGTGTTTGTCTTATGGCACTGGCTCTCTCCCTTCCCTGGAACCAGTGACCCTAAATTAGGGACGGGCGACTGCTTATAGCCCATTGAGTTGCTCACGGTGGTCGTTAAACCTCCAACCAAAAAAAATGGAACAGCACGAACGAAGATTAACGCTCAAAAGAAATTTCGACTACTTAAATCAAATCAGTACCTGAACGGCTGTACAATACCTGTTATTCTCTGTCGCTAGCATTTAATGCGCCTTGAGTGCCTGTACTAGTAATTCTCTGTCGCTAGGATTTAGAACTTTTTGGTACTATAGGAACGGCTTTACCAGTAATTCACTGTCGCTGGGATTTCAAGCTTTTAAGTCGCTGTATTAGTAATTCTCTTTCGTTAGGATTTTGAGCTTCTTGAGTGGCTGTACCAGTAATTCCCTATCGCTAGGATTTAAAGCTTCTTGAGTGGCTGTACTAGTAATGCTCTGTCGCCAGGGTTTAAAGCTTCTTGAGACGCTGTACAAGTAATACCCTGTCGATAGGATTTAGAGCTTCTTGGTACTATAGGAACTGCTGTACCAGTATTTCACCTTCGCTAGGATTGAAACATCCTTCAGTCGCTGTACTAATAATTCCATGTCGGTACGATTTAGAGCTTTTTTGGTACGGAACGGCTATACCAGTAATTCACTGTTGCTAGGATTTAAAGCTTCTTGAGTCGATGTACTAGTAATTCACTACCGCTAGGATTTAGGTTTTAATACATATATCATCATCATCATCATTGTCAACCATTATCAATCCACTGCTGGACGAAGGTCTCCCCAAGTTTCCTCCACAACGGTCTGTCTTGTGCCAGTCTCCTCCATGTCACCCCTGCATACTTTCGAATTTCATCCACCCATCTCCCATGTGGTCTTCTTCTGGGTCTTTTCCTGTCCCTTGGGATCCAATCTAAAATTTCGGCTGTCCATCGATGATCTGTCCTTCTGGCAGTATGTCCAGAAGGACAGATCATCGATGGACATATATACTTACGTCTAAATTCATAAACCTCACAAACTTGTGGAATTGAAAAAATGTTCAAGTCCCACACTTGTATGTTTTTAAAAGGAGGAATTTATAATCGATAATAAGAAAACAATCAAGAAATTATAGTAAAGGAAATAGTTATGGGGTTGACAGGGCCACTGAATTTCACTCCCTGTCTGCGGCCCTGGATTTTGCGAGCATCAGCACAAGGTAACATATTGAACATAATTTAGCGATAGCTTTTTAAGGGTCGCAGTAAAACAGAACTCGCACTTTTCAACATTTCACTTCTGCGATCAGTATAATTCATTTGGAATTTCTAGTACTAATCAAATGTCGACCTTTTTAAAATAATTATTATGAAAAGACCAATTGCTGTCCATTAGTGAAGCAATAGAAATTCGTAAAAGAAAGTCCAACGGAAAAACCAAAATAAATCTTGCTTGCTGAGAATGATAATGGGAGTGGATCTCAATGAACAAATCTTACTCAAAACTTGTCCCAATTTCCTGACAACTTTTATTTCTTACCTAGGGAATGATTTCAAACAGACCCAAATACTTACCCAATTATATTCTTTCGACTCCTTCACCGAAGTTAAACAAAATAGTTTTTTTTAAATAACGAACAGGTAATTTTAAGAAGCAAGTTTAATAGTACATTGCACTGTGGATTGATCATTCTCGATTTGTAATTATTCTTGCGCACCCCTGTATGCATGTTCACATCCTCAAATTGAATAATTCACCAGTTTGTTATCGATATTACATCTCAAAGAGGTGTGCCGTTTTTTTTATCTTGCAAATAGAATAAATGTATATGCGCGACCGGCAGTTTTGTATATTCTGTGACACGGAAAGCAGAATTAATATTAAAAGGTCAAATTTTGTACATTTTTGTGCTTTGCAAAACAACGTTTTTCAAATGCTTCCTCGAAATAGTTTTTCCCAAAGTAAAACCCCCGTAATTTATGGGTTATAGATAAAAATCCAAGTTATTCTTCACTAACCCATCGGCGAGAATCAGTTTTTGCTGATAATGATTTTCTTTTCTCCTTTCGGTGGACATAGAGTGGTTGTCCTTCAAACTCTCTATGAGGTCGTTAGATATTTCTAAAATTTCTATCGGTCTTACGCCGATGAAGAAATTTTACAAACTTGCTTACAAATTTTTATTTCCCTGATGAAATAAAATCTATCCTTCATAGCTCATTTCGCGAAGGAATCACCAGGAACGTACTCCTGATAACAACACCAAGTTCTGCCATCCCGCTTCCATCTACGTCGTCAGCGCCCAACTGTGAAGTCGTTACATGGTTTAAAACAATCGGAAACAAAATTTTGAACAAGCAATTGTGATTTTCGTAGTTTGCAGGAGGGTTTTCCTATTGTCTCAGGAGAATTGTCGGCGTTTATTTACTGTAGACTTTTTTCGATAACGTTTGCGGAAGAAGTAAGAATGTAAATGACAATGAGATAAATTGTAAGCAACGTATTCATCGAAGGTCAGACTCAAGTAACGGGCTTTAATACACATGGGTAATTTAATGGATAAGGCTGTTTTTCTGTATCTTTTGTGTTCAGATTAGATGAGCGGCAATGAATCATTCTTCATCAAGTAACAGGACAAAGTGTACATTACTTAAGGTAGATCATCTCTGCAGGCATCGTCAGTCGAAGGAGTACGATTTGTCAGACTTAGGCTTTTTACATTCAATATCTGAAATCGTACGTCGGTAGTTTTCCAATGCGTACGTTTGTTCAGTGACATTTCAATGCTCTTGTCTAGATTCACATAAAATCCCATTACGTGTTTTCCTACGAAGATTTTCTAAATTTAAGTTTAAAACGTGGATTTATTAATTGATAATCGCAAAATGTGTGTCACGTAAATCCTTTAGCATGCAGTTTTTTGTTGCAGCAACCCAGGCCTTTTTCCTAAGCCCACGATGACTAAAAGATCATCGCAAAATGTGTGTCATGGAAATCCTTTGACACACATATTTATGTAGCAGCAAACTAGGGAATTTACTTTAACGCGAGATAGCTAATAGATTATCGCAAAATGTGTGTCACGTAAATCCCTTAACATACATATTTTTAGAATTACTATACACATGCTGTCTAAACGTTCGATTAATTCAAACCGTGTCTCCAACTGCAAATTAAAATATATTTACTTACAATTAAAAACACTATTTACAATAAAAGGCAAGTTCTTATAGGGAACTCATGTCCCCATCATCAGGTCTATATGCCACGTGGCACATATTTAGGTCAATTCATGTGACCTTCGTCAGCGTTTCTTGGCAGTCGTAAGTCTGTCACAATTCTTACCCAATTAGATTCTTTCGATACTTACCCAATTAGATTCTTTCGATTCTTTCACGGAAGTTAAACAAATAATTTTTTTTTAAATAACGAACAGGTAATTTTACGAAGCAAGTTTAATAGTACATTGCACTGTGGATTAATCATTCTCGATATGTAATTATTCTTGCGCACCCCTGTATGCATGTTCACATCCTCAAATTGAATTCCTCTGATCTTTCATAATTCACCAGTTTGTTATCGATATTACATCTCAAAGAGGTGAGCCATTTTTTTTATCTTGCAAATAGAATAAATGTAGCTGCGCGACCGGCAGT
Organism: Macrothele yani; assembly: GCA_039090855.1. NCBI lineage: Eukaryota > Metazoa > Arthropoda > Arachnida > Araneae > Macrothelidae > Macrothele > Macrothele yani. The sequence goes on along the minus strand of CM077005.1, from coordinate 95,342,279 downwards.
TTTGTGTATTCTGTGACACGGAAAGCATAATTAATATTAAAAGGTAAAATTTTGTACATTTTTGTGCTTTGCAAAACAACGTTTTTCAAATGCTTCCTCGAAATAGTCTTTCCCAAAGTAAAACTCCCGTAATTTATAGCTTATAGATAAAAATTCAAGTTATTCTTCACAAACCTATCGGCGAGAATCAGTTTTTGCTGATAATGATTTATCCTTATCCTTTCGGTGGACATGCAGTGGTTGTCCTTCAAACTCTCTATGAGGTCGTTAGACATTTCTAGAATTTCTATCGGTCGTACGCCGATGAAGAAATTTTACAAACTTGCTTACAAATTTTTATTTCCCTGATGAAATAAAATCTATCCTTCATAGCTCATTTCGCGAAGGAATCACCAGGAACGTACTCCTGATAACAACACCATGTTCTGCCATCCCGCTTTCACCTACGTCGTCAGCGCCCAACTGTGAAGTCGTTACCTGGTTTAAAACAATCGGAAACAAAATTTTGAACAAGCAATTGTGATTTTCGTAGTTTTCAGGAGGGTTTCCTATTGTCTCAGGAGAACTGTCGGCGTGTATTTACTGTAGACGTTTTTCGATAAAGTTTGCGGAAAAAGTAAGAATGTAAATGACAATGAGATAAATTGTAGGCAACGTATTCATCGAAGGTCAGACTCAAGTAACGGGCTTTAATACACATATGTAATTTAATGGATAAGGCCTTTTTTCTGTATCTTTTGTGTTCAGATTAGGTGAGCAGCAATGAATCATTCTTTATCAAGTAACATGACAAAGTGTACATTACTTTAGGTAGACCATCATTGCAGGCGTCGTCAGACGAAGGAGTACAATTTGTCAGAGTTAGGCTCTTTACATTCAATATCTGAAATCGTACGTCGGCAGTTTTCCCAATGCGTATGTTTGTTCAATGACATTTCAATGCTCTTGCCCAGATTCACATAAAATCCCATTACGTGTTTTCCTACGAACATTTCCTAAATTTAAGTTTAAAACGTGGATGTATTAATTGATAATCGCAAAATGTGTGTCATGTAAATACCTTAATATACATGTTTGTTGTTGCAGAAACCTAAACCCAAGATTGCTGTTTGTTGTGCGGATAAAAGATAGATTTCCTGTTCTTTAGTGAAAACGTAAGTACTTCTTTTCCTTATTGTGGGTGTACCTAGGTTCTCTAAATTAATTTTTAGCCAATTTGTTTCAGTAAGGGAAAAGGTATTTGAGAGTGAAAAAGTGAAAATGGCGGGGTTTTTTTTTAAATACCAAATTATACTATTTAGGAGAATGTGATTTACCTCTAACTATTCTTTAGTAGAACATTATTGCCGTTTTGCCGCATGTACGATATTTATTAAAATTATAGAATATGCACAGGGTATGACTTCAGTAACTAGGTCAAAATGCCTGGAGTACAAAATTATACCATCTCCGATACTTCTCTACCTTTTGAGACTTCTAAATTTCTTCGTACATGCGTTTGCCACTAATGTATATTGTAGTTCAATGTTAGAAAGAAAATTGGGATGTTGTTTCATATCTCACAGACTCTGTCTAAATATATTTATACATGTATATTATCATCATAAACAGCCTTGATCAATTCCTGATGAATGAAGGTCTTTAAATTTCTCACACCAGTCTACGTTTAGACCCAGTTTCTTCGACGTAGCTTCACAATGATTTCGAGTTTCATCCATAGAATACTCCATCTTGTCGTCTTCTTGAACTTTTCTGTCCTTGATGTCCAGTCTAATGCTTCAATTTGTATTGAGGTGACATTTTCTCTTGGAATGTATCTCCATCTCACTGATATTACAGGTATTTTACTTTCAGGATAATGTGAACTGTTGTTGTCATTTTCATAATTCAGTTCCTGATTTTCTTCAGCTACAGGAATGTGGCACCTCTGCATACATTTTGAAAATTGTCGGCAGTTATTGCTTGTAATTTTTAATCAAGGGACCTGTGCCTTTTTCGATCACAAAGTACTTGATAGATTTAAAAACTGAATCCTTGTTCTTTAAGACATAAAAATAAATTGTGCTATTACTTTTAATTCTTCCCAACGCTTATTCACTTCTTCTCATTACATGCGCTTATTGAATTTATAAGGGTAATAAAAAATATCACAGAAAAGCTGCTATATGTTTAATGTAAAACGTATTATATTTATGTTTTAATACATATATACCCACGTCGAAATTCATAAACCCCACAGACTTGTGGACTGAAAACCATGTTCAAGTCCCAGACTTGTATGTTTTTAAAAGCAGAATTTATCAACGATAATAAGATAACAATCAAGAAACTATAGGAAAAAACATATTTATGGGGTTGTCAGGTCCCTTGAATTTCTGCCTCTGTCTGCGATCCTGGTATCTGCGAGGGTCTGCACAAGGTAACATATTGATTGGAATTTAGCGGTGGATTTTTAAGATTTTCAGTAAAAGAGAACTCGCGCTTTTCAACTTTCAACTTCTCCTATCTGTATAATTCATTTTGAATTTCTAGTACGAAAAAAATGTCGACTTTCTTAAAATAATGACTATAAAAAGACCAATTGCTGTCCATTAGTGAAACAGCAGAAATTCGGAAAAGAAAATCCAACGAAAAATTAAAATAAATCTTGCTTGCAGAGAATGATAATTTGAGTGGATTTCAATGGACAAATCTTAGTCAAAACTTGTCCCAATTTTTTGACAATTTTTAATTCTTACCAAGGGAATGATTTCAAACAGACCCAAAAGACCTACCCAATCCGATTCTCTAGATTCCTTCATTGAAGTTAAACAAAACATATTTTTTTCTTAAATAACGAACAGGTATCTTTACGAAGCAAGTTTAATAGTCTATTGCACTGTGGATTGATAATTCTCGATATGCAATTATTATTGCGCACCCCTGTAGGCATGTCTATTTCCTCAAATTGAATTCCTCTGATCTTTCATAATTTCGCCAGTTTGTTATGGATATTACATCTCAAAGAGGTGTGCAGGTTTTTTTTCCTAAAAATGAAATAAATGTAGCTGAACGACCGGCAGTTTTGTTAATTCTGTGATACGGAAACCGAAAAATATATTGAAAGGTGAAAATTGGTACCTTTTTGTGCTTTGCAAAACAACGTTTTTCAAATGCTTCCTCGAAATAGTGTTTCCCAAAGTAAAACTCCGGTAATTTATATGTTATAGATAAAAATCCAAGTTATTCTTCACTAACTCATCTGCGAGAATCAGTTTTTGCTGGTAATGATTTTCTTTTCTCCTTTCGGTGGACATAGAGTGGTTGTCCTTCAAACTCTCTATGAGGTCGTTAGATATTTCTAAAATTTCTATCGGTCGTACGCCGATGAAGAAATTTTACAAACTTGCTTACAAATTTTTATTTCCCTGATGAAATAAAATCTATCCTTCATAGCTCATTTCACGAAAGAATCACCAGGAACGTACGCCTGATAACAACACCAGGTTCTGCCATCCCGCTTCCATCTACGTCGTCAGCGCCCAACTGTGAAGTCGTTACCTGGTTTAAAACAATCGGAAACAAAATTTTGAACAAGCAATTGTGATTTTCGTAAATTGCAGGAGGGTTTCCTATTGCCTCTGGAGAACTGTCGGCGTGTATTTACTGTAGACTTTTTTCGATAACGTTTACGGAAAAAGTAAGAATGTAAATGACAATGAGATAAATTGTAGGCAACGTATTCATCGAAGGTCAGACTCAAGTAACGGGCTTTAATACACATGGGTAATTTAATGGACAATCCCTTTTTTCTGTATCTTTTGTGTTCAGATTAGGTGAGCAGCAATGAATCATACTTTATCAAGCAACAGGACAAAATGTACATTACTTAAGGTAGACCATCTCTGCAGGCGTCGTCAGACGAAGGAGTACAATTTGTCAGAGTTAGGCTCTTTACATTCAATATCTGAAATCGTACGTCGGCAGTTTTCCAATGCGTATGTTTGTTCAATGACATTTCAATGCTCTTGCCTAGATTCACATAAAATCCCATTACGTGTTTTCCTACGAACATTTCCTAAACTTAAGTTTAAAACGTGGATGTATTAATTGATAATCGCAAAATGTGTGTCATGTAAATACTTTAATATACATGTTTGTTGTTGCAGAAACCTAAACCCAAGATTGCTGTTTGTTGTGCGGATAAAAGATGGATTTCCTGTTCTTTAGTGAAAACGTAAGTACTTCTTTTCCTTATTGTGGGTGTACCTAGGTTCTCTCAATTAATTTTTAGCCAATTTGTTTCAGTAAGGGAAAAGGTATTTGAGAGTGAAAAAGTGAAAATGGCGGGGTTTTTTTTAAATACCGAATTATACTATTTAGGAGAATGTGATTTACCTCTAACTATTCTTTAGTAGAACATTAATGCCGTTTTGCCGCATGTACGATATTTAATAAAATTATATAATATGCACAGGGTATGACTTCAGTAACTAGGTCAAAATGCCTGGAGTACAAAATTATACTATCTCCGATACTTCTCTACCTTTTGAGACTTCTAAATTTTCTTCGTACATGCGTTTGCCACTAATGTATATTGTAGTTCAATGTTAGAAAGAAAATTGGGATGTTGTTTCATATCTCACAGACTCTGTCTAAATATATTTATACATGTATATTATCATCATAAACAGCCTTGATCAATTCCTGCTGAATGAAGGTCTTTAAATTTCTCACACAAGTCTACGTTTAGACCCAGTTTCTTCAACGTAGCTTCACAATGATTTCGAGTTTCATCCATAGAATACTCCATCTTGTCGTCTTCTTGAACTTTTCTGTCCTTGATGTCCAGTCTAATGCTTCAATTTGTATTGAGGTGATATCTTCTCTTGGAATGTATCTCCATCTCACTGATGTTACAGGTATTTTACTTTCAGGATAATGTGAACTGTTGTTGTCATTTTCATAATTCAGTTCCTGATTTTCTTCAGCTATAGGAATGTGGCACCTCTGCATACATTTTGAAAATCGTCGGCAGCTATTGCTTGTAATTTTTAATCAAGTTACCTGCGCCTTTTTTGATCACAAAGTACTTGATAGATTTAAAAAGTGAATCCTTGTTCTTTAAGACATAAAAATAAATTGTGCTATTACTTTTAATTCTTCCCAACGCTTATTCACTTCTTCTCATTACATGCGCTTATTGATTTTTTAAGGGTAATAAAAAAGATCACAGAAAAGCTGCTATAAGTTTAATGTAAAACATATTATATTTATGTTTTAATACATATATATTCACGTCGAAATTCATAAACCCCACAGACTTGTGGACTGAAAACCATGTTCTAGTCCCAGACTTGTATGTTTTTAAAACCAGAATTTATCAACGATAATAAGATAACAATCAAGAAACTATAGGAAAAAACATATTTATGGGGTTGTCAGGGCCCTTGAATTTCTGCTCCTGTCTGCGATCCTGGTATCTGCGAGGGTCTGCACAAGGTAACATATTGATTGGAATTTAGCGGTGGCTTGTTAAGGGTTTCAGTAAAAGAGAACTCGCGCTTTTCAAATTTCAACTTCTCCTATCTGTATAATTCATTTTGAATTTCTAGTACGAAAACAATGTCGACCTTCTTAAAATAATGACTATAAAAAGACCAATTGCTGTCCATTAGTGAAACAACAGAAATTCGGAAAAGAAGATCCAACGAAAAACCAAAATAAATCTTGCTTGCAGAGAATGATAATTTGAGTGGATTTCAATGGACAAATCTTAGTCAAAACTTGTCCCAATTTTTTGACAATTTTTAATTCTTACCAAGGAAACGATTTCAAACAGACCCAAAAGACATACCCAATCCGATTCTCTAGATTCCTTCATTGAAGTTAAACAAAACATATTTTTTTCTTAAATAACGAACAGGTATTTTTACGAAACAAGTTTAATAGTCTATTGCACTGTGGATTGATAATTCTCGATATGTAATTATTATTGCGCACCCCTGTATGCATGTCCACTTCCTCAAATTGAATTCCTCTGATCTTTCATAATTTCGCCAGTTTGTTATCGATATTACATCTCAAAGAGGTGAGCAGGTTGTTTTTCCTAAAAATGAAATAAATGTAGCTGAACGACCGGCAGTTTTGTTAATTCTGTGACACGGAAACCGAAAAATATATTGAAAGGTAAAAATTGGTACATTTTTGTGCTTTGCAAAACAACGTTTTTCAAATGCTTCCTCGAAATAGTGTTTCCCAAAGTAAAACTCCGGTAATTTATAGGTTATAGATAAAAATCCAAGTTATTCTTCACTAACCCATCGGCGAGAATCAGTTTTTGCTGATAATGATTTTCTTTTCTCCTTTCGGTGGACATAGAGTGGTTGTCCTTCAAACTCTCTATGAGGTCGTTAGATATTTCTAAAATTTCTATCGGTCTTACGCCGATGAAGAAATTTTACAAACTTGCTTACACATTTTTATTTCCCTGATGAAATAAAATCTATCCTTCATAGCTCATTTCGCGAAGGAATCACCAGGAACGTACTCCTGATAACAACACCAGGTTCTGCCATCCCGCTTCCATCTACGTCGTCAGCGCCCAACTGTGAAGTCGTTACCTGGTTTAAAACAATCGGAAACAAATTTTGAACAAGCAATTGTGATTTTCGTAGTTTGCAGGAGGGTTTCCTATTGTCTCAGGAGAATTGTCGGCGTTTATTTACTGTAGACTTTTTTCGATAACGTTTGCGGAAAAAGTAAGAATGTAAATGACAATGAGATAAATTGTAGGCAACGTATTAATCGAAGGTCAGACTCAAGTAACGGGCTTTAATACACATGATTAATTTAATGGATAAGGCCTTTTTTCTGTATCTTTTGTGTTCAGATTAGGTGAGCAGCAATGAATCATTCTTCATCAAGTAACAGGACAAAGTGTACATTACTTAAGGTAGACCATCTCTGCAGGCGTCGTAAGACGGAGTACAATTTGTCAGAGATAGGCTCTTTACATTCAATATTTGAACTCGTACGTCGGCAGTTTTCCAATGCGTATGTTTGTTCAATGACATTTCAATGCTCTTGCCTAGATTCACATAAAATCCCATTACGTGTTTTCCTACGAACATTTCCTAAATTTAAGTTTAAAACGTGGATGTATTAATTGATAATCGCAAAATGTGTGTCATGTAAATACTTTAATATACATATTTGTTGTTGCAGAAACCTAAACCCAAGATTGCTGTTTGTTGTGCATATAAAAGATAGATTTCCTGTTCTTTAGTGAAAACGTAAGTACTTCTTTTCCTTATTGTGGGTGTACCTAGGTCCTCTAAATTAATTTTTAGCCAATTTGTTTCAGTAAGGGAAAAGGTATTTAAGAGTGAAAAAGTTAAAATGGCTGGGGTTTTTTTAAATACCAAATTATACTATTCAGGAGAATGTGATTTACCTCTAACTATTCTTTAGTAGAACATTAATGCCGTTTTGCCTCATGTACGATATTTATTAAAATTATAGAATATGCACAGGGTGTGACTTCAGTAACTAGGTTAAAATGCCGGAGTACAAAATTATACCATCTCCGATACCTCTCTACCTTTTGAGACTTCTAAATTTCTTCGTACATGCGTTTGCCACTAATGTTTATTGTAGTTCAATGTTTGAAAGAAAATTGGGATGTTGTTTCATATCTCACAGACTCTGTCTAAATATATTTATACATGTATATTATCATCATAAACAGCCTTGATCAATTCCTAAGAATGAAGGTCTTTAAAGTTCTCACACAAGTCTACGTTTAGACCCAGTTTCTTCCACGTAGCTTCACAATGATTTCGAGTTTCATCCATAGAATACTCCATCTTGTCGTCTTCTTGAACTTTTCTGTCCTTGATGTCCAGTCTAATGCTTCAATTTGTATTGAGGTGATATTTTCTCTTGGAATGTATCTCCATCTCACTGATATTACAGGTATTTTACTTTCAGGATAATGTGAACTGTTGTTGTCATTTTCATAATTCAGTTCCTGATTTTCTTCAGCTACAGGAATGTGGCACCTCTGCATACATTTTGAAAATCGTCGGCAGCTATTGCTTGTAACTTTTAATCAAGGGACCTGTGCCTTTTTCTAAACAAAGTATTTGATAGATTTAAAAACTGAATCCTTGTTCTTTAAGACATAAAAATAAATTGTGCTATTACTTTTAATTCTTCCCAACGCTTATTCACTTCTTCTCATTACATGCGCTTATTGAATTTATAAGGGTAATAAAAAAGATCACAGAAAAGCTGCTATAAGTTTAATGTAAAACATATTATATTTATGTTTTAATACATATACACCGGGATGTAAGGTCAGGTGATGCGTAACATCACAGCCTCTCCTTGACAAATGTCAACCCCGCCTTCTCGTGGTGCATCCTGTTCCCACTAAAGGGGCTCTGACGACCGCCAATAGCGGTATAACTATACCATCGGGATCAGAGGAAATGCTATCCCACACTCACCAACCCGCTTGGCCAGCGTGGTGAGTTATGGCCAAACACCTCCAAAATGACTCTACAACTTAATTCTTGGCCCTCAGTCTCCGGCAGCTGGAATGTACCTGGCCAAGGCAGCGGCCAGTGCGACATGAAGGCAGAGGGTGCTAAGAATCCCCGGAGGACCGGACTAGGCTGCCATTTGATGCTGACCTTGGCTACCTATAACGGACGCTCCCTATCTTCTGATTCAAGGCTTCTTGAATTGGAAGAGGAACTACAAAGGATCAAGTGGGACATCGTCGGGCTAAGTGAGGTAAGGAGAAAAGGAGAAGATCTCATTGAACTGAAAAGTGGACATCTCTTCTATTATCGTGGGACAGATACTGGCAGAACTAGTGGTGTTGGATTTATAATAAACAAGAAACTGAAGGATAAAGTGGTAGAAGTTGAAAGTTCCTCTGACAGAGCTGCACGACTCGTTATCCAACTATCGAGAAGATACCAGGCTCAGATTATTCAAACTTATGCACCCACCACAAGTCATCCTGAAGAAGAAATTGAAGAATTTTATGAGGAAATTCGTCATCTAAATAATAAAGGTAAGCAGCACTTGAAGATAATTATGGGAGATTTCAATGCAAAAATAGGGCAACGGCAACAGAATGAAACTTCAGTAGGTAAATTCGGTCACGGCAACAGAAACCAGCGTGGAAATACTCTCGTTGAGTTTGCAGAGGCAGAAGGATTTTTCATCTTGAATTCCTTTTTCAAGAAAAAGCCACACAGGAAATGGACATGGAGACATCCAATTGGAACGACAAGTGAAATTGATTTTATTATGTGTAACAAAAAATTCGTCATCGAAGACTGCAGTGTGCTGAACAAGTTCAACACAGGTAGTGACCATAGATTGGTGAGATGTAAGATGCACCTCAACACTAAACTGGAACGTGGCAAGCTCACAAGACAAACAAAATGTATTGACATAACCAACCTTAAAAAACACCATAATACTTTCAAGTTAGAACTGAAGAACAGATTCTCTGCTTTAGAAGGCCTAACATCGGAAGAAGTGGATATTTCGGAAGTTAACAGAAAAGTAACCAAAGCTCTAATGGAAACAGCAACAAAATTAGCTGGGTCTAAGAACAAGTTGCATGTGAACAAATTATCAGGAAAAACCAAAATGTTGATGCAAAAAAGAAGAGAGATGAAAACAACTAAAGAAGATGTGACTTCCAAAGTGGAATATATAGAGCTATGCAAGACAACACGAAAAAGTATCACTGAAGACGTAAGGAAATTCAACTGTGAGCTAGTGAGGAAAGCAATTGAAAACAACCAAAGCCTAAAGATAGCAAAGGGACATCTCAGTAAGGGAAGAAAACAGATTATGGCTCTGAGAAAAGAAGATGGTTCTATAACAAGAAATAGAGGCGAAATTTTGACAAGAGTGAAAGATTTCTACTCCAAATTATATGAAAGGGATGATACATGTACTCCAGACATCATGAAAGGTACCAGAGTTCTTCCAGTCCTCCCAGCAGAAGTTGCTCATGCAATCAAGAACATGAAGCGGGGGAAAGCTCCAGGAGAAGATGGAATTACTATAGACATCATACAAGAAGCAAGTGGAGAAATCGAAACAGTACTCGCCCAAATTTTCACTCGATGCCTTAATGAAGGGAAGATTCCTGAGGATTGGAACAATGCTACAATGATCCTGCTACATAAAAAAGGTGACATTGAGGATCTCAGGAAATACAGACCTATCAGCCTCCTATCAGTGGTTTATAAAATCTTCACTAAAGTTCTTTCACACCGCTTGAAGGTAACACTGGACATGGCTCAACCGAGAGAACAAGCTGGATTCAGGAGTGGCTACAGCACAATAGATCATATCCACGTACTGAGAGAACTAATTGAAAGAGCGAGGGAATATGAACTTCCATTGTGCATGGCTTTTATCGATTATGAAAAAGCCTTTGATTCGGTGAAACCATCAGCAGTTACCACGGCTCTGAAATCCTGCGGTATTGAAGATGCATACATTAATATTATTAATAACATCTATGAAAATGCAAGTGCAAAGATTCGGCTGTTTGAAAATACAACACACATAAAAATTGGAAAGGGAGTGAGACAAGGTGACACCATATCTCCGAAGCTCTTTAATGCCACATTGGAAAATGTCTTTCAATCACTGAACTGGGAAAACAAAGGGATAAAGATTAATGGAGATTATCTAACCCACCTTCGTTTTGCTGATGACGTAGTCATTTTTGCAACTACCCCATCAGAGCTGCAGAGTATGATCCAGGAACTTGCTGACAAGAGTAAAGAAGTGGGATTAAAAATGAACTTTCAGAAGACAAAAGTGATGTTCAATGCTTTTACAAGAAATGAAGATTTATCGATTGATGGAGAAAAACTGGAGATAACAGATACGTATGTTTATCTTGGACAGCAGATATCAAGTGAGGGTCACATTGATGAAGAAATTAATCGGCGTACAAAACTTGCCTGGAGAGCTTTTGGAAGAAACAGCATAATTTTCAAGAGCAATATGCCATTATGTCTTAAAAGAAAAGTGTTTGATCAATGCATCCTTCCAGTGCTTACGTATGGTGCAGAGACGTGGACCTTAACTAAAAGAGACATACAAAGGCTGCAGACAACTCAAAGAAGCATGGAGAGGTGCATGCTTGGTATAACCAGGAGAGATAAGAAGAGAAACTCGTGGATCCGAAAAATGACGAGAGTGGAAGACATCATGATCAGAGTTAAATCCCTGAAATGGCAATGGGCTGGACATACTGCCAGAAGGACAGACCATAGATGGACAGCCGAAATTTTAGATTGGATTCCAAGGGACAGGAAAAGACCCAGAAAAAGACCACATGGGAGATGGGTGGATGAAATTCGTAAATATGCGGGAGTGACATGGAGGAGACTGGCACAAGACAGACCGTTGTGGAGGAAACTTGGGGAGACCTTCGTCCAGCAGTGGATTGATAATGGTTGACAATGATGATGATGATGATGACATATACACCCACGTCGAAATTCATAAACCCCACAGACTTGTGGACTGAAGACTTGTATGTTTTTAAAAGCAGAATTTATCATCGACATAAAGATAACAATCAAGAAACTATAGGAAAAACCATATTTATGGGGTTGTCAGGTCCCTTGAATTTCTGCCTCTGTCTGCGATCCTGGTATCTGCAAAGGGTCTGCACAAGGTAACATATTGATTGGAATTTAGCGGTGGGTTGTTAAGGGTTTCAGTAAAAGAGAACTCGCGCTTTTCAACTTTCAACTTCTCCTATCTGTATAATTCATTTTGAATTTCTAGTACGAAAAAAATGTCGACCTTCTTAAAATAATGACTGTAAAAAGACCAATTGCTGTCCATTAGTGAAACAACAGAAATTCGGAAAAGAAGATCCAACGAAAAACCAAAATAAATCTTGCTTGCAGAGAATGATAATTTGAGTGGATTTCAATGGACAAATCTTAGTCAAAACTTGTCCCAATTTTTTGACAATTTTTAATTCTTACCAAGGAAACGATTTCAAACAGACCCAAAAGACCTACCCAATCCGATTCTCTAGATTCCTTCATTGAAGTTAAACAAAACATATTTTTTCTTAAATAACGAACAGGTATTTTTACGAAGCAAGTTTAATAGTCTATTGCACTGTGGATTGATAATTCTCGATATGTAATTATTGTTGCGCACCCCTGTATGCATGTCCACTTCCTCAAATTGAATTCCTCTGATCTTTCATAATTTCGCCAGTTTGTTATCGATATTACATATCAAAGAGGTGAGCAGGTTGTTTTTCCTAAAAATGAAATAAATGTAGCTGAACGACCGGCAGTTTTGTTAATTCTGTGACACGGAAACCGAAAAATATATTGAAAGGTAAAATTTGGTACATTTTTGTGCTTTGCAAAACAACGTTTTTCAAATGCTTCCTCGAAATAGTGTTTCCCAAAGTAAAACTCTGGTAATTTATAGGTTATAGATAAAAATCCAAGTTATTCTTTACTAACCCATCGGCGAGAATCAGTTTTTGCTGATAATGATTTTCTTTTCTCCTTTCGGTGGACATAGAGTGGTTGTCCTTCAAACTCTCTATGAGGTCGTTAGATATTTCTAAAATTTCTATCGGTCTTACGCCGATGAAGAAATTTTACAAACTTGCTTACAAATTTTTATTTCCCTGATGAAATAAAATCTATCCTTCATAGCTCATTTCGCGAAGGAATTACCAGGAACGTACTCCTGATAACAACACCAGGTTCTGCCATCCCGCTTCCATCTACGTCGTCAGCGCCCAACTGTGAAGTCGTTACCTGGTTTAAAACAATCGGAAACAAATTTTGAACAAGCAATTGTGATTTTCCTAGTTTGCAGGAGGGTTTCCTATTGTCTCAGGAGAATTGTCGGCGTTTATTTACTGTAGACTTTTTTCGATAATGTTTGCGGAAAAAGTAAGAATGTAAATGACAATGAGATAAATTGTAGGCAACGTATTAATCGAAGGTCAGACTCAAGTAACGGGCTTTAATACACATGGGTAATTTAATGGATAAGCCTTTTTTTCTGTATCTTTTGTGTTCAGATTAGGTGAGCAGCAATGAATCATTCTTCTTCAAGTAACAGGACAAAGTGTACATTACTTAAGGTAGACCATCTCTGCAGGCGTCGTAAGACGGAGTACAATTTGTCAGAGTTAGGCTCTTTACATTCAATATCTGAAATCGTACGTCGGCAGTTTTCCAATGCGTATGTTTGTTCAATGACATTTCAATGCTCTTGCCTAGATTCACATAAAATCCCATTACGTGTTTTCCTACGAACATTTCCTAAACTTAAGTTTAAAACGTGGATGTATTAATTGATAATCGCAAAATGTGTGTCATGTAAATAGCTTAATATACATATTTGTTGTTGCAGAAACCTAAACCCAAGATTGCTGTTTGTTGTGCGAATAAAAGATAGATTTCCTGTTCTTTAGTGAAAACGTAAGTACTTATTTTCCTTATTGTGGGTGTACCTAGGTTCTCTAAATTAATTTTTAGCCAATTTGTTTCAGTAAGGGAAAAGGTATTTGAGAGTGAAAAAGTGGAAATGGCTGGGGTTTTTTTTAAATACCAAATTATACTATTCAGGAGAATGTGATTTACCTTTAACTATTCTTTAGTAGAACATTAATGCCGTTTTGCCTCATGTACGATATTTATTAAAATTATAGAATATGCACAGGGTATGACTTCAGTAACTAGGTCAAAATGCCGGAGTACAAAATTATACCATCTCCGATACTTCTCTACCTTTTGAGACTTCTAAATTTCTTCGTACATGCGTTTGCCACTAATGTATATTGTAGTTCAATGTTAGAAAGAAAATTGGGATGTTGTTTCATATCTCACAGACTCTGTCTAAATATATTTATACATGTATATTATCATCATAAACAGCCTTGATCAATTCCTGCTGAATGAAGGTCTTTAAATTTCTCACAAAAGTGTACGTTTAGACCCAGTTTCTTCCACGTAACTTCACAATGATTTCGAGTTTCATCCGTAGAATACTCCATCTTGTCGTCTTCTTGAACTTTTCTGTCCTTGATGTCCAGTCTAATGCTTCAATTTGTATTGAGGTGATATTTTCTCTTGGAATGTATCTCCATCTCACTGATATTACAGGTATTTTACTTTCAGGATAATGTGAACTGTTGTTGTCGTTTTCATAATTCATGTTCCTGATTTCCTTCAGCTACAGGAATGTGGCACCTCTGCATACATTTTGAAAATCGTCGGCAGCTATTGCTTGTAACTTTTAATCAAGGGACCTGTGCCTTTTTCGATCACAAAGTATTTGATAGATTTAAAAACTGAATCCTTGTTCTTTAAGACATAAAAATAAATTGTGCTATTACTTTTAATTCTTCCCAACGCTTATTCACATCTTCTCATTACATGCGCTTATTGAATTTATAAGGGTAATAAAAAAGATCACAGAAAAGCTGCTATAAGTTAAATGTAAAACATATGTTATTTATGTTTTAATACATATACACCCACGTCGAAATTCATAAACCCCACAGACTTGTGGACTGAAAACCATGTTCAAGTCCCAGACTTGTATGTTTTTAAAAGCACAATTTATCATCGATATAAAGATAACAATCAAGAAACTATAGGAAAAACCATATTTATGGGGTTGTCAGGGCCCTTGAATTTCTGCCTCTGTCTGCGATCCTGGTATCTGCAAAGGGTCTGCACAAGGTAACATATTGATTGGAATTTAGCGGTGGCTTGTTAAGGGTTTCAGTAAAAGAGAACTCGCGCTTGTCAACTTTCAACTTCTCCTATCTGTATAATTCATTTTGAATTTCTAGTACGAAAAAAATGTCGACCTTCTTAAAATAATGACTATAAAAAGACCAATTGCTGTCCATTAGTGAAACAACAGAAATTCGGAAAAGAAGATCCAAGGAAAAACCAAAATGGATCTGGCTTGCAGAGAATGATAATTTGAGTGGATTTCAATGGACAAATCTTAGTCAAAACTTGTCCCAATTTTTTGACAATTTTTAATTTTTACCAAGGAAACGATTTCAAACAGACCCAAAAGACCTACCCAATCCGAGTCTCTAGATTCCTTCATTGAAGTTAAACAAAACATATTTTTTTCTTAAATAACGAACAGGTGTTTTTACGAAGCAAGTTTAATAGTCTATTGCACTGTGGATTGATAATTCTCGATATGTAATTATTATTGCGCACCCCTGTATGCATGTCCACTTCCTCAAATTGAATTCCTCTGATCTTTCATAATTTCGCCAGTTTGTTATCGATATTACATCTCAAAGAGGTGAGCAGGTTGTTTTTCCTAAAAATGAAATAAATGTAGCTGAACGACCGGCAGTTTTGTTAATTCTGTGACACGGAAACCGAAAAATATATTGAAAGGTAAAAATTGGTACATTTTTGTGCTTTGCAAAACAACGTTTTTCAAATGCTTCCTCGAAATCGTGTTTCCCAAAGTAAAACTCCGGTAATTTATAGGTTATAGATAAAAATCCAAGTTATTCTTCACTAACCCATCGGCGAGAATCAGTTTTTGCTGATAATGATTTTCTTTTCTCCTTTCGGTGGACATAGAGTGGTTGTCCTTCAAACTCTCTATGAGGTCGTTAGATATTTCTAAAATTTCTATCGGTCTTACGCCGATGAAGAAATTTTTCAAACTTGCTTACAAATTTTTATTTCCCTGATGAAATAAAATCTATCTTTCATAGCTCATTTCGCGAAGGAATCACCAGGAACGTACTCCTGATAACAACACCAGGTTCTGCCATCCCGCTTCCATCTACGTCGTCAGCGCCCAACTGTGAAGTCGTTACCTGGTTTAAAACAATCGGAAACAAATTTTGAACAAGCAATTGTGGTTTTCGTAGTTTGCAGGAGGGTTTCCTATTGTCTCAGGAGAATTGTCGGCGTTTATTTACTGTAGACTTTTTTCGATAATGTTTGCGGAAAAAGTAAGAATGTAAATGTCAATGAGATAAATTGTAGGCAACGTATTAATCGAAGGTCAGACTCAAGTAACGGGCTTTAATACACATGGGTAATTTAATGGATAAGGCCTTTTTTCTGTATCTTTTGTGTTCAGATTAGGTGAGCAGCAATGAATCATTCTTCATCAAGTAACAGGACAAAGTGTACATTACTTAAGGTAGACCATCTCTGCAGGCGTTGTAAGACGGAGTACAATTTGTCAGAGTTAGGCTCTTTACATTCAATATCTGAAATCGTACGTCGGCAGTTTTCCAATGCGTATGTTTGTTCAATCACATTTCAATGCTCTTGCCTAGATTCACATAAAATCCCATTACGTGTTTTCCTACGAACATTTCCTAAACTTAAGTTTAAAACCTGGATGTATTAATTGATAATCGCAAAATGAGTGTCATGTAAATAGCTTAATATACATATTTGTTGTTGCAGAAACCTAAACCCAAGATTGCTGTTTGTTGTGCGAATAAAAGATAGATTCCCTGTTCTTTAGTGAAAACGTAAGTACTTCTTTTCCTTATTGTGGGTGTACCTAGGTTCTCTAAATTAATTTTTAGCCAATTTGTTTCAGTAAGGGAAAAGGTATTTGAGAGTGAAAAAGCGGAAATGGCTGGGGTTTTTTTAAATACCAAATTATACTATTCAGGAGAATGTGATTTACCTTTAACTATTCTTTAGTAGAACATTAATGCCGTTTTGCCTCATGTACGATATTTATTAAAATTATAGAATATGCACAGGGTATGACTTTAGTAACTAGGTCAAAATGCCGGAGTACAAAATTATACCATTTCCGATACTTCTCTACCTTTTGAGACTTCTAAATTTCTTCGTACATGCGTTTTCCACTAATGTATATTGTAGTTCAATGTTAGAAAGAAAATTGGGATGTTGTTACATATCTCACAGACTCTGTCTAAATATATTTATACATGTATATTATCATCATAAACAGCCTTGATCAATTCCTGCTGAATGAAGGTCTTTAAATTTCTCACACAAATCTACGTTTAGACCCAGTTTCTTCCACGTAGCTTCTCAATGATTTCGAGTTTCATCCATAGAATACTCCATCTTGTCGTCTTCTTGAACTTTTCTGTCCTTGATGTCCAGTCTAATGCTTCAATTTGTATTGAGGTGATATTTTCTCTTGGAAAGTATCTCCATCTCACTGATATTACAGGTATTTTACTTTCAGGATAATGTGAACTGTTGTTGTCATTTTCATAATTCAGTTCCTGATTTTCTTCAGCTACAGGAATGTGGCACCTCTGCATACATTTTAAAAATCGTCGGCAGCTATTGCTTGTAACTTTTAATCAAGGGACCTGTGCCTTTTTCGATCACAAAGTATTTGATAGATTTAAAAACTGAATCCTTGTTCTTTAAGACATTAAATAAAATTGTGCTATTACTTTTAATTCTTCCCAACGCTTATTCACTTCTTCTCATTACATGCGCTTATTGAATTTATAAGGGTAATAAAAAAGATCACAGAAAAGCTGCTATAAGTTTAATGTAAAACATATTATATTTATGTTTTAGTACATATACACCCACGTCGAAATTCATAAACCCCACAGACTTGTGGACTGAAAACCATGTTCAAGTCCCAGACTTATATGTTTTTAAAAGCACAATTTATCATCGATATAAAGATAACAATCAAGAAACTATAGGAAAAACCATATTTATGGTGTTGTCAGGGCCCTTGAATTTCAACCTCTGTCTGCGATCCTGGTATCTGCAAAGGGTCTGCACAAGGTAACATATTGATTAGAATTTAGCGGTGGCTTGTTAAGGGTTTCAGTAAAAGAGAACTCGCGCTTTTCAACTTTCAACTTCTCCTATCTGTATAATTCATTTTGAATTTCTAGTACGAAAAAAATGTCGACATTTTTAAAATAATGACTGTAAAAAGACCAATTGCTGTCCATTAGTGAAACAACAGAAATTCGGAAAAGAAGATCCAACGAAAAACCAAAATAAATCTTGCTTGCAGAGAATGATAATTTGAGTGGATTTCAATGGACAAATCTTAGTCAAAACTCGTCCCAATTTTTTGACAATTTTTTAATTCTTACTAAGGAAACGATTTCAAACAGACCCAAAAGACCTACCCAATCCGATTCTCTAGATTCCTTCATTGAAGTCAAACAAAACATATTTTTTTCTTAAATAACGAACATGTATTTTTACGAAGCAAGTTTAATAGTCTATTGCACTGTGGATTGATAATTCTCGATATGTAATTATTATTGCGCACCCCTGTATGCATGTCCACTTCCTCAAATTGAATTCCTCTGATCTTTCATAATTTCGCCAGTTTGTTATCGATATTACATCTCAAAGAGGTGAGCAGGTTGTTTTTCCTAAAAATGAAATAAATGTAGCTGAACGACCGGCAGTTTTGTTAATTCTGTGACACGGAAACCGAAAAATATATTGAAAGGTAAAAATTGGTACATTTTTGTGCTTTGCAAAACAACGTTTTTCAAATGCTTCCTCGAAATAGTGTTTCCCAAAGTAAAACTCCGGTAATTTATAGGTTATAGATAAAAATCCAAGTTATTCTTCACTAACCCATCGGCGAGAATCAGTTTTTGCTGATAATGATTTTCTTTTCTCCTTTCGGTGGACATAGAGTGGTTGTCCTTCAAACTCTCTATGAGGTCGTTAGATATTTCTAAAATTTTTATCGGTCTTACGCCGATGAAGAAATTTTACAAACTTGCTTACAAATTTTTATATCCCTGATGAAATAAAATCTATCCTTCATAGCTCATTTCGCGAAGGAATCACCAGGAACGTACTCCTGATAACAACACCAGGTTCTGCCATCCCGCTTCCATCTACGTCGTCAGCGCCCAACTGTGAAGTCGTTACCTGGTTTAAAACAATCGGAAACAAAATTTTGAACAAGCAATTGTGATTTTCGTAGTTTGCAGGAGGGTTTCCTATTGTCTCAGGAGAATTGTCGGCGTTTATTTACTGTAGACTTTTTTCGATAATGTTTGCGGAAAAAGTAAGAATGTAAATGTCAATGAGATAAATTGTAGGCAACGTATTAATCGAAGGTCAGACTCAAGTAACGGGCTTTAATACACATGGGTAATTTAATGGATAAGGCCTTTTTTCTGTATCTTTGGTGTTCAGATTAGGTGAGCAGCAATGAATCATTCTTCATCAAGTAACAGGACAAAGTGTACATTACTTAAGGTAGACCATCTCTGCAGGCGTTGTCAGACGAAGGAGTACAATTTGTCAGAGTTAGGCTCTTTACATTCAATATCTGAAATCGTACGTCGGCAGTTTTCCAATGCGTATGTTTGTTCAATCACATTTCAATGCTCTTGCCTAGATTCACATAAAATCATATTACGTGTTTTCCTACGAACATTTCCTAAACTTAAGTTTAAAACCTGGATGTATTAATTGATAATCGCAAAATGAGTGTCATGTAAATAGCTTAATATACATATTAGTTGTTGCAGAAACCTAAACCCAAGATTGCTGTTTGTTGTGCGAATAAAAGATAGATTCCCTGTTCTTTAGTGAAAACGTAAGTACTTCTTTTCCTTATTGTGGGTGTACCTAGGTTCTCTAAATTAATTTTTAGCCAATTTGTTTCAGTAAGGGAAAAGGTATTTGAGAGTGAAAAAGTGGAAATGGCTGGGGTTTTTTTTAAATACCAAATTATACTATTCAGGAGAATGTGATTTACCTTTAACTATTCTTTAGTAGAACATTAATGCCGTTTTGCCTCATGTACGATATTTATTAAAATTATAGAATATGCACAGGGTATGACTTTAGTAACTAGGTCAAAATGCCTGGAGTACAAAATTATACCATTTCCGATACTTCTCTACCTTTTGAGACTTCTAAATTTCTTCGTACATGCGTTTTCCACTAATGTATATTGTAGTTCAATGTTAGAAAGAAAATTGGGATGTTGTTACATATCTCACAGACTCTGTCTAAATATATTTATACATGTATATTGTCATCATAAACAGCCTTGATCAATTCCTGCTGAATGAAGGTCTTTAAATTTCTCACACAAATCTACGTTTAGACCCAGTTTCTTCCACGTAGCTTCTCAATGATTTCGAGTTTCATCCATAGAATACTCCATCTTGTCGTCTTCTTGAACTTTTCTGTCCTTGATGTCCAGTCTAATGCTTCAATTTGTATTGAGGTGATATTTTCTCTTGGAATGTATCTCCATCTCACTGATATTACAGGTATTTTACTTTCAGGATAATGTGAACTGTTGTTGTCATTTTCATAATTCAGTTCCTGATTTTCTTCAGCTACAGGAATGTGGCACCTCTGCATACATTTTAAAAATCGTCGGCAGCTATTGCTTGTAACTTTTAATCAAGGGACCTGTGCCTTTTTCGATCACAAAGTATTTGATAGATTTAAAAACTGAATCCTTGTTCTTTAAGACATAAAAATAAATTGTGCTATTACTTTTAATTCTTCCCAACGCTTATTCACTTCTTCTCATTACATGCGCTTATTGAATTTATAAGGGTAATAAAAAAGATCACAGAAAAGCTGCTATAAGTTTAATGTAAAACATATTATATTTATGTTTTAATACATATACACCCACGTCGAAATTCATAAACCCCACAGACTTGTGGACTGAAAACCATGTTCAAGTCCCAGACTTGTATGTTTTTAAAAGCACAATTTATCATCGATATAAAGATAACAATCAAGAAACTATAGGAAAAACCATATTTATGGTGTTGTCAGGGCCCTTGAATTTCTGCCTCTGTCTGCGATCCTGGTATCTGCAAAGGGTCTGCACAAGGTAACATATTGATTGGAATTTAGCGGTGGCTTGTTAAGGGTTTCAGTAAAAGAGAACTCGCGCTTTTCAACTTTCAACTTCTCCTATCTGTATAATTCATTTTGAATTTCTAGTACGAAAAAAATGTCGACATTTTTAAAATAATGACTGTAAAAAGACCAATTGCTGTCCATTAGTGAAACAACAGAAATTCGGAAAAGAAGATCCAACGAAAAACCAAAATAAATCTTGCTTGCAGAGAATGATAATTTGAGTGGATTTCAATCGACAAATCTTAGTCAAAACTTGTCCCAATTTTTTGACAATTTTTAATTCTTACCAAGGAAACGATTTCAAACAGACCCAAAAGACGTACCCAATCCGATTCTCTAGATTCCTTCATTGAAGTCAAACAAAACATATTTTTTTCTTAAATAACGAACAGGTATTTTTACGAAGCAAGTTTAATAGTCTATTGCACTGTGGATTGATAATTCTCGATATGTAATTATTATTGCGCACCCCTGTATGCATGTCCACTTCCTCAAATTGAATTCCTCTGATCTTTCATAATTTCGCCAGTTTGTTATCGATATTACATCTCAAAGAGGTGAGCAGGTTGTTTTTCCTAAAAATGAAATAAATGTAGCTGAACGACCGGCAGTTTTGTTAATTCTGTGACACGGAAACCGAAAAATATATTGAAAGGTAAAAATTGGTACATTTTTGTGCTTTGCAAAACAACGTTTTTCAAATACTTCCTCGAAATAGTGTTTCCCAAAGTAAAACTCCGGTAATTTATAGGTTATAGATAAAAATCCAAGTTATTCTTCACTAACCCATCGGCGAGAATCAGTTTTTGCTGATAATGATTTTCTTTTCTCCTTTCGGTGGACATAGAGTGGTTGTCCTTCAAACTCTCTATGAGGTCGTTAGATATTTCTAAAATTTCTATCGGTCTTACGCCGATGAAGAAATTTTACAAACTTGCTTACAAATTTTTATATCCCTGATGAAATAAAATCTATCCTTCATAGCTCATTTCGCGAAGGAATCACCAGGAACGTACTCCTGATAACAACACCAGGTTCTGCCATCCCGCTTCCATCTACGTCGTCAGCGCCCAACTGTGAAGTCGTTACCTGGTTTAAAACAATCGGAAACAAAATTTTGAACAAGCAATTGTGATTTTCGTAGTTTGCAGGAGGGTTTCCTATTGTCTCAGGAGAATTGTCGGCGTTTATTTACTGTAGACTTTTTTCGATAACGTTTGCGGAAAAAGTAAGAATGTAAATGACAATGAGATAAATTGTAGGCAACGTATTCATCGAAGGTCAGACTCAAGTAACGGGCTTTAATACACATGGGTAATTTAATGGATAAGGCCTTTTTTCTGTATCTTTTGTGTTCAGATTAGGTGAGCAGCAATGAATCATTCTTCATCAAGTAACAGGACAAAGTGTACATTACTTAAGGTAGACCATCTCTGCAGGCGTCGTCAGACGAAGGAGTACAATTTGTCAGAGTTAGGCTCTTTACATTCAATATCTGAAATCGTACGTCGGCAGTTTTCCAATGCGTATGTTTGTTCAATGACATTTCAATGCTCTTGCCTAGATTCACATAAAATCCCATTACGTGTTTTCCTACGAACATTTCCTAAATTTAAGTTTAAAACGTGGATGTATTAATTGATAATCGCAAAATGTGTGTCATGTAAATACCTTAATATACATATTTGTTGTTGCAGAAACCTAAACCCAAGATTGCTGTTTGTTGTGCCGATAAAAGATAGATTTCCTGTTCTTTAGTGAAAACGTAAGTACTTCTTTTCCTTATTGTGGGTGTACCTAGGTTCTCTAAATTAATTTTTAGCCAATTTGTTTCAGTAAGGGAAAAGGTATTTGAGAGTGAAAAAGTGGAAATGGCTGGGGTTTTTTTTAAATACCAAATTATACTATTCAGGAGAATGTGATTTACCTCTAACTATTCTTTAGTAGAACATTAATGCCGTTTTGCCTCATGTACGATATTTATTAAAATTATAGAATATGCACAGGGTATGACTTCAGTAACTAGGTCAAAATGCCGGAGTACAAAATTATACCATCTCCGATACTTCTCTACCTTTTGAGACTTCTAAATTTCTTCGTACATGCGTTTGCCACTAATGTATATTGTAGTTCAATGTTAGAAAGAAAATTGGGATGTTGTTTCATATCTCACAGACTCTGTCTAAATATATTTATACATGTATATTATCATAAACAGCCTTGATCAATTCCTGCTGAATGAAGGTCTTTAAATTTCTCACACAAGTCTACGTTTAGACCCAGTTTCTTCCACGTAGCTTCACAATGATTTCGAGTTTCATCCATAGAATACTCCATCTTGTCGTCTTCTTGAACTTTTCTGTCCTTGATGTCCAGTCTAATGCTTCAATTTGTATTGAGGTGATATTTTCTCTTGGAATGTATCTCCATCTCACTGATATTACAGGTATTTTACTTTCAGGATAATGTGAACTGTTGTTGTCATTTTCATAATTCATGTTCCTGATTTTCTTCAGCTACAGGAATGTGGCACCTCTGCATACATTTTGAAAATCGTCGGCAGCTATTGCTTGTAACTTTTAATCAAGGGACCTGTGCCTTTTTCGATCACAAAGTACTTGATAGATTTAAAAACTGAATCCTTGTTCTTTAAGACATAAAAATAAATTGTGCTATTACTTTTAATTCTTCCCAACGCTTATTCACTTCTTCTCATTACATGCGCTTATTGAATTTATAAGGGTAATAAAAAAGATCACAGAAAAGCTGCTATAAGTTTAATGTAAAACATATTATATTTATGTTTTAATACATATATACCCACGTCGAAATTCATAAACCCCACAGACTTGTGGACTGAAAACCATGTTCAAGTCCCAGACTTGTATGTTTTTAAAAGCAGAATTTATCATCGATAATAAGATAACAATCAAGAAACTATAGGAAAAAACATATTTATGGGGTTGTCAGGGCCCTTGAATTTCTGCCTCTGTCTGCGATCCTGGTATCTGCGAGGGTCTGCACAAGGTAACATATTGATTGGAATTTAGCGGTGGCTTTTTAAGGGTTTCAGTAAAAGAGAACTCGCGCTTTTCAACTTTCAACTTCTCCTATCTGTATAATTCATTTTGAATTTCTAGTACGAAAAAAATGTCGACTTTCATAAAATAATGACTATAAAAAGACCAATTGCTGTCCATTAGTGAAACAGCAGAAATTCGGAAAAGAAAATCCAACGAAAAACCAAAATAAATCTTGCTTGCAGAGAATGATAATTTGAGTGGATTTCAATGGACAAATCTTAGTCAAAACTTGTCCCAATTTTTTGACAATTTTTTAATTCTTACCAAGGGAATGATTTCAAACAGACCCAAAAGACCTACCCAATCCGATTCTCTAGATTCCTTCATTGAAGTTAAACAAAACATATTTTTTTCTTAAATAACGAACAGGTATTTTTACGAAGCAAGTTTAATAGTCTATTGCACTGTGGATTGATAATTCTCGATATGTAATTATTATTGCGCACCCCTGTATGCATGTCCACTTCCTCAAATTGAATTCCTCTGATCTTTCATAATTTCGCCAGTTTGTTATCGATATTACATCTCAAAGAGGTGTGCAGGTTTTTTTTCCTAAAAATGAAATAAATGTAGCTGAACGACCGGCAGTTTTGTTAATTCTGTGATACGGAAACCGAAAAATATATTGAAAGGTAAAAATTGGTACATTTTTGTGCTTTGCAAAACAACGTTTTTCAAATGCTTCCTCGAAATAGTGTTTCCCAAAGTAAAACTCCGGTAATTTATAGGTTATAGATAAAAATCCAAGTTATTCTTCACTAACCCATCGGCGAGAATCAGTTTTTGCTGATAATGATTTTCTTTTCTCCTTTCGGTGGACATAGAGTGGTTGTCCTTCAAACTCTCTATGAGGTCGTTAGATATTTCTAAAATTTCTATCGGTCGTACGCCGATGAAGAAATTTTACAAACTTGCTTACAAATTTTTATTTCCCTGATGAAATAAAATCTATCCTTCATAGCTCATTTCGCGAAGGAATCACCAGGAACGTACTCCTGATAACAACACCAGGTTCTGCCATCCCGCTTCCATCTACGTCGTCAGCGCCCAACTGTGAAGTCGTTACCTGGTTTAAAACAATCGGAAACAAAATTTTGAACAAGCAATTGTGATTTTCGTAAATTGCAGGAGGGTTTCCTATTGTCTCTGGAGAACTGTCGGCGTGTATTTACTGTAGACTTTTTTCGATAACGTTTACGGAAAAAGTAAGAATGTAAATGACAATGAGATAAATTGTAGGCAACGTATTCATCGAAGGTCAGACTCAAGTAACGGGCTTTAATACACATGGGTAATTTAATGGACAATCCCTTTCTTCTGTATCTTTTGTGTTCAGATTAGGTGAGCAGCAATGAATCATTCTTTATCAAGTAACAGGACAAAATGTACATTACTTAAGGTAGACCATCTCTGCAGGCGTCGTCAGACGAAGGAGTACAATTTGTCAGAGTTAGGCTCTTTACATTCAATATCTGAAATCGTACGTCGGCAGTTTTCCAATGCGTATGTTTGTTCAATGACATTTCAATGCTCTTGCCTAGATTCACATAAAATCCCATTACGTGTTTTCCTACGAACATTTCCTAAACTTAAGTTTAAAACGTGGATGTATTAATTGATAATCGCAAAATGTGTGTCATGTAAATACCTTAATATACATGTTTGTTGTTGCAGAAACCTAAACCCAAGATTGCTGTTTGTTGTGCGGATAAAAGATAGATTTCCTGTTCTTTAGTGAAAACGTAAGTACTTCTTTTCCTTATTGTGGGTGTACCTAGGTTCTCTAAATTAATTTTTAGCCAATTTGTTTCAGTAAGGGAAAAGGTATTTGAGAGTGAAAAAGTGAAAATGGCTGGGTTTTTTTTTAAATACCAAATTATACTATTCAGGAGAATGTGATTTACCTCTAACTATTCTTTAGTAGAACATTAATGCCGTTTTGCCGCATGTACGATATTTATTAAAATTATATAATATGCACAGGGTATGACTTCAGTAACTAGGTCAAAATGCCTGGAGTACAAAATTATACCATCTCCGATACTTCTCTACCTTTTGAGACTTCTAAATTTCTTCGTACATGCGTTTGCCACTAATGTATATTGTAGTTCAATGTTAGAAAGAAAATTGGGATGTTGTTTCATATCTCACAGACTCTGTCTAAATATATTTATACATGTATATTATCATCATAAACAGCCTTGATCAATTCCTGCTGAATGAAGGTCTTTAAATTTCTCACACAAGTCTACGTTTAGACCCAGTTTCTTCCACGTAGCTTCACAATGATTTCGAGTTTCATCCATAGAATACTCCATCTTGTCGTCTTCTTGAACTTTTCTGTCCTTGATGTCCAGTCTAATGCTTCAATTTGTATTGAGGTGATATTTTCTCTTGGAATGTATCTCCATCTCACTGATATTACAGGTATTTTACTTTCAGGATAATGTGAACTGTTGTTGTCATTTTCATAATTCAGTTCCTGATTTTCTTCAGCTACAGGAATGTGGCACCTCTGCATACATTTTGAAAATCGTCGGCAGCTATTGCTTGTAATTTTTAATCAAGGGACCTGTGCCTTTTTCGATCACAAAGTACTTGATAGATTTAAAAACTGAATCCTTGTTCTTTAAGACATAAAAATAAATTGTGCTATTACTTTTAATTCTTCCCAACGCTTATTCACTTCTTCTCATTACATGCGCTTATTGAATTTATAAGGGTAATAAAAAAGATCACAGAAAAGCTGCTATAATGTTTAATGTAAAACATATTATATTTATGTTTTAATACATATATACCCACGTCGAAATTCATAAACCCCACAGACTTGTGGACTGAAAACCATGTTCAAGTCCCAGACTTGTATGTTTTTAAAAGCAGAATTTATCATCGATAATAAGATAACAATCAAGAAACTATAGGAAAAAACATATTTATGGGGTTGTCAGGGCCCTTGAATTTCTGCCTCTGTCTGCGATCCTGGTATCTGCGAGGGTCTGCACAAGGTAACATATTGATTGGAATTTAGCGGTGGCTTTTTAAGGGTTTCAGTAAAAGAGAACTCGCGCTTTTCAACTTTCAACTTCTCCTATCTGTATAATTCATTTTGAATTTCTAGTACGAAAAAAATGTCGACCTTTCATAAAATAATGACTATAAAAAGACCAATTGCTGTCCATTAGTGAAACAGCAGAAATTCGGAAAAGAAAATCCAACGAAAAACCAAAATAAATCTTGCTTGCAGAGAATGATAATTTGAGTGGATTTCAATGGACAAATCTTAGTCAAAACTTGTCCCAATTTTTTGACAATTTTTAATTCTTACCAAGGGAATGATTTCAAACAGACCCAAAAGACCTACCCAATCCGATTCTCTAGATTCCTTCATTGAAGTTAAACAAAACATATTTTTTTCTTAAATAACGAACAGGTATTTTTACGAAGCAAGTTTAATAGTCTATTGCACTGTGGATTGATAATTCTCGATATGCAATTATTATTGCGCACCCCTGTATGCATGTCCACTTCCTCAAATTGAATTCCTCTGATCTTTCATAATTTCGCCAGTTTGTTATCGATATTACATCTCAAAGAGGTGAGCAGGTTTTTTTTCCTAAAAATGAAATAAATGTAGCTGAACGACCGGCAGTTTTGTTAATTCTGTGATACGGAAACCGAAAAATATATTGAAAGGTAAAAATTGGTACATTTTTGTGCTTTGCAAAACAACGTTTTTCAAATGCTTCCTCGAAATAGTGTTTCCCAAAGTAAAACTCCGGTAATTTATATGTTATAGATAAAAATCCAAGTTATTCTTCACTAACCCATCGGCGAGAATCAGTTTTTGCTGATAATGATTTTCTTTTCTCCTTTCGGTGGACATAGAGTGGTTGTCCTTCAAACTCTCTATGAGGTCGTTAGATATTTCTAAAATTTCTATCGGTCGTACGCCGATGAAGAAATTTTACAAACTTGCTTACAAATTTTTATTTCCCTGATGAAATAAAATCTATCCTTCATAGCTCATTTCGCGAAGGAATCACCAGGAACGTACTCCTGATAACAACACCAGGTTCTGCCATCCCGCTTCCATCTACGTCGTCAGCGCCCAACTGTGAAGTCGTTACCTGGTTTAAAACAATCGGAAACAAAATTTTGAACAAGCAATTGTGATTTTCGTAAATTGCAGGAGGGTTTCCTATTGCCTCTGGAGAACTGTCGGCGTGTATTTACTGTAGACTTTTTTCGATAAACGTTTGCGGAAAAAGTAAGAATGTAAATGACAATGAGATAAATTGTAGGCAACGTATTCATCGAAGGTCAGACTCAAGTAACGGGCTTTAATACACATGGGTAATTTAATGGATAAGGCCTTTTTTCTGTATCTTTTGTGTTCAGATTAGGTGAGCAGCAATGAATCATTCTTTATCAAGTAACAGGACAAAGTGTACATTACTCAAGGTAGACCATCTCTGCAGGCGTCGTCAGACGAAGGAGTACAATTTGTCAGAGTTAGGCTCTTTACATTCAATATCTGAAATCGTACGTCGGCAGTTTTCCAATGCGTATGTTTGTTCAATGACATTTCAATGCTCTTGCCTAGATTCACATAAAATCCCATTACGTGTTTTCCTACGAACATTTCCTAAACTTAAGTTTAAAACGTGGATGTATTAATTGATAATCGCAAAATGTGTGTCATGTAAATACCTTAATATACATGTTTGTTGTTGCAGAAACCTAAACCCAAGATTGCTGTTTGTTGTGCGGATAAAAGATAGATTTCCTGTTCTTTAGTGAAAACGTAAGTACTTCTTTTTCCTTATTGTGGGTGTACCTAGGTTCTCTAAATTAATTTTTAGCCAATTTGTTTCAGTAAGGGAAAAGGTATTTGAGAGTGAAAAAGTGGAAATGGCTGGGTTTTTTTTAAATACCAAATTATACTATTTAGGAGAATGTGATTTACCTCTAACTATTCTTTAGTAGAACATTAATGCCGTTTTGCCGCATGTACGATATTTATTAAAATTATAGAATATGCACAGGGTATGACTTCAGTAACTAGGTCAAAATGCCTGGAGTACAAAATTATACCATCTCCGATACTTCTCTACCTTTTGAGACTTCTAAATTTCTTCGTACATGCGTTTGCCACTAATGTATATTGTAGTTCAATGTTAGAAAGAAAATTGGGATGTTGTTTCATATCTCACAGACTCTGTCTAAATATATTTATACATGTATATTGTCATCATAAACAGCCTTGATCAATTCCTGCTGAATGAAGGTCTTTCCAATTTCTCACACAAGTCTACGTTTAGACCCAGTTTCTTCCACGTAGCTTCACAATGATTTCGAGTTTCATCCATAGAATACTCCATCTTGTCGTCTTCTTGAACTTTTCTGTCCTTGATGTCCAGTCTAATGCTTCAATTTGTATTGAGGTGATATCTTCTCTTGGAATGTATCTCCATCTCACTGATATTACAGGTATTTTACTTTCAGGATAATGTGAACTGTTGTTGTCATTTTCATAATTCAGTTCCTGATTTTCTTCAGCTACAGGAATGTGGCACCTCTGCATACATTTTGAAAATCGTCGGCAGCTTATGCTTGTAATTTTTAATCAAGGGACCTGTGCCTTTTTCGATCACAAAGTACTTGATAGATTTAAAAAGTGAATCCTTGTTCTTTAAGACATAAAAATAAATTGTGCTATTACTTTTAATTCTTCCCAACGCTTATTCACTTCTTCTCATTACATGCGCTTATTGAATTTATAAGGGTAATAAAAAAGATCACAGAAAAGCTGCTATAATGTTTAATGTAAAACATATTATATTTATGTTTTAATACATATATACCCACGTCGAAATTCATAAACCCCACAGACTTGTGGACTGAAAACCATGTTCAAGTCCCAGACTTGTATGTTTTTAAAAGCAGAATTTATCAACGATAATAAGATAACAATCAAGAAACTATAGGAAAAAACATATTTATGGGGTTGTCAGGGCCCTTGAATTTCTGCCTCTGTCTGCGATCCTGGTATCTGCGAGGGTCTGCACAAGGTAACATATTGATTGGAATTTAGCGGTGGCTTTTTAAGGGTTTCAGTAAAAGAGAACTCGCGCTTTTCAACTTTCAACTTCTCCTATCTGTATAATTCATTTTGAATTTCTAGTACGAAAAAAATGTCGACCTTCTTAAAATAATGACTATAAAAAGACCAATTGCTGTCCATTAGTGAAACAACAGAAATTCGGAAAAGAAGATCCAACGAAAAACCAAAATAAATCTTGCTTGCAGAGAATGATAATTTGAGTGGATTTCAATGGACAAATCTTAGTCAAAACTTGTCCCAATTTTTTGACAATTTTTAATTCTTACCAAGGGAATGATTTCAAACAGACCCAAAAGACCTACCCAATCCGATTCTCTAGATTCCTTCATTGAAGTTAAACAAAACATATTTTTTTCTTAAATAACGAACAGGTATTTTTACGAAGCAAGTTTAATAGTCTATTGCACTGTGGATTGATAATTCTCGATATGCAATTATTATTGCGCACCCCTGTATGCATGTCTATTTCCTCAAATTGAATTCCTCTGATCTTTCATAATTTCGCCAGTTTGTTATGGATATTACATCTCAAAGAGGTGAGCAGGTTTTTTTCCTAAAAATGAAATAAATGTAGCTGAACGACCGGCAGTTTTGTTAATTCTGTGATACGGAAACCGAAAAATATATTGAAAGGTAAAAATTGGTACATTTTTGTGCTTTGCAAAACAACGTTTTTCAAATGCTTCCTCGAAATAGTGTTTCCCAAAGTAAAACTCCGGTAATTTATATGTTATAGATAAAAATCCAAGTTATTCTTCACTAACCCATCGGCGAGAATCAGTTTTTACTGATAATGATTTTCTTTTCTCCTTTCGGTGGACATAGAGTGGTTGTCCTTCAAACTCTCTATGAGGTCGTTAGATATTTCTAAAATTTCTATCGGTCGTACGCCGATGAAGAAATTTTACAAACTTGCTTACAAATTTTTATTTCCCTGATGAAATAAAATCTATCCTTCATAGCTCATTTCGCGAAGGAATCACCAGGAACGTACTCCTGATAACAACACCAGGTTCTGCCATCCCGCTTCCATCTACGTCGTCAGCGCCCAACTGTGAAGTCGTTACCTGGTTTAAAACAATCGGAAACAAAATTTTGAACAAGCAATTGTGATTTTCGTAAATTGCAGGAGGGTTTCCTATTGCCTCTGGAGAACTGTCGGCGTGTATTTACTGTAGACTTTTTTCGATAACGTTTACGGAAAAAGTAAGAATGTAAATGACAATGAGATAAATTGTAGGCAACGTATTCATCGAAGGTCAGACTCAAGTAACGGGCTTTAATACACATGGGTAATTTAATGGATAAGGCCTTTCTTCTGTATCTTTTGTGTTCAGATTAGGTGAGCAGCAATGAATCATACTTTATCAAGTAACAGGACAAAGTGTACATTACTTAAGGTAGACCATCTCTGCAGGCGTCGTCAGACGAAGGAGTACAATTTGTCAGAGTTAGGCTCTTTACATTCAATATCTGAAATCGTACGTCGGCAGTTTTCCAATGCGTATGTTTGTTCAATGACATTTCAATGCTCTTGCCTAGATTCACATAAAATCCCATTACGTGTTTTCCTACGAACATTTCCTAAACTTAAGTTTAAAACGTGGATGTATTAATTGATAATCGCAAAATGTGTGTCATGTAAATACCTTAATATACATATTTGTTGTTGCAGAAACCTAAACCCAAGATTGCTGTTTGTTGTGCGGATAAAAGATAGATTTCCTGTTCTTTAGTGAAAACGTAAGTACTTCTTTTCCTTATTGTGGGTGTACCTAGGTTCTCTAAATTAATTTTTAGCCAATTTGTTTCAGTAAGGGAAAAGGTATTTGAGAGTGAAAAAGTGAAAATGGCTGGGTTTTTTTAAATACCAAATTATACTATTTAGGAGAATGTGATTTACCTCTAACTATTCTTTAGTAGAACATTAATGCCGTTTTGCCGCATGTACGATATTTATTAAAATTATATAATATGCACAGGGTATGACTTCAGTAACTAGGTCAAAATGCCGGAGTACAAAATTATACCATCTCCGATACTTCTCTACCTTTTGAGACTTCTAAATTTCTTCGTACATGCGTTTGCCACTAATGTATATTGTAGTTCAATGTTAGAAAGAAAATTGGGATGTTGTTTCATATCTCACAGACTCTGTCTAAATATATTTATACATGTACATTATCATCATAAACAGCCTTGATCAATTCCTGCTGAATGAAGGTCTTTAAATTTCTCACACAAGTCTACGTTTAGACCCAGTTTCTTCCACGTAGCTTCACAATGATTTCGAGTTTCATCCATAGAATACTCCATCTTGTCGTCTTCTTGAACTTTTCTGTCCTTGATGTCCAGTCTAATGCTTCAATTTGTATTGAGGTGATATTTTCTCTTGGAATGTATCTCCATCTCACTGATATTACAGGTATTTTACTTTCAGGATAATGTGAACTGTTGTTGTCATTTTCATAATTCAGTTCCTGATTTTCTTCAGCTACAGGAATGTGGCACCTCTGCATACATTTTGAAAATCGTCGGCAGCTATTGCTTGTAATTTTTAATCAAGGGACCTGTGCCTTTTTCGATCACAAAGTACTTGATAGATTTAAAAAGTGAATCCTTGTTCTTTAAGACATAAAAATAAATTGTGCTATTACTTTTAATTCTTCCCAACGCTTATTCACTTCTTCTCATTACATGCGCTTATTGAATTTATAAGGGTAATAAAAAAGATCACAGAAAAGCTGCTATATGTTTAATGTAAAACATATTATATTTATGTTTTAATACATATATACCCACGTCGAAATTCATAAACCCCACAGACTTGTGGACTGAAAACCATGTTCAAGTCCCAGACTTGTATGTTTTTAAAAGCAGAATTTATCAACGATAATAAGATAACAATCAAGAAACTATAGGAAAAAACATATTTATGGGGTTGTCAGGGCCCTTGAATTTCTGCCTCTGTCTGCGATCCTGGTATCTGCGAGGGTCTGCACAAGGTAACATATTGATTGGAATTTAGCGGTGGCTTTTTAAGGGTTTCAGTAAAAGAGAACTCGCGCTTTTCAACTTTCAACTTCTCCTATCTGTATAATTCATTTTGAATTTCTAGTACGAAAAAAATGTCGACCTTCTTAAAATAATGACTATAAAAAGACCAATTGCTGTCCATTAGTGAAACAGCAGAAATTCGGAAAAGAAGATCCAACGAAAAACCAAAATAAATCTTGCTTGCAGAGAATGATAATTTGAGTGGATTTCAATGGACAAATCTTAGTCAAAACTTGTCCCAATTTTTTGACAATTTTTAATTCTTACCAAGGGAATGATTTCAAACAGACCCAAAAGACCTACCCAATCCGATTCTCTAGATTCCTTCATTGAAGTTAAACAAAACATATTTTTTTCTTAAATAACGAACAGGTATTTTTACGAAGCAAGTTTAATAGTCTATTGCACTGTGGATTGATAATTCTCGATATGTAATTATTATTGCGCACCCCTGTATGCATGTCCACTTCCTCAAATTGAATTCCTCTGATCTTTCATAATTTCGCCAGTTTGTTATCGATATTACATCTCAAAGAGGTGAGCAGGTTTTTTTTCCTAAAAATGAAATAAATGTAGCTGAACGACCGGCAGTTTTGTTAATTCTGTGACACGGAAACCGAAAAATATATTGAAAGGTAAAAATTGGTACATTTTTGTGCTTTGCAAAACAACGTTTTTCAAATGCTTCCTCGAAATAGTGTTTCCCAAAGTAAAACTCCGGTAATTTATAGGTTATAGATAAAAATCCAAGTTATTCTTCACTAACCCATCGGCGAGAATCAGTTTTTGCTGATAATGATTTTCTTTTCTCCTTTCGGTGGACATAGAGTGGTTGTCCTTCAAACTCTCTATGAGGTCGTTAGATATTTCTAAAATTTCTATCGGTCGTACGCCGATGAAGAAATTTTACAAACTTGCTTACAAATTTTTATTTCCCTGATGAAATAAAATCTATCCTTCATAGCTCATTTCGCGAAGGAATCACCAGGAACGTACTCCTGATAACAACACCAGGTTCTGCCATCCCGCTTCCATCTACGTCGTCAGCGCCCAACTGTGAAGTCGTTACCTGGTTTAAAACAATCGGAAACAAAATTTTGAACAAGCAATTGTGATTTTCGTAGTTTGCAGGAGGGTTTCCTATTGTCTCAGGAGAATTGTCGGCGTTTATTTACTGTAGACTTTTTTCGATAACGTTTGCGGAAAAAGTAAGAATGTAAATGACAATGAGATAAATTGTAGGCAACGTATTCATCGAAGGTCAGACTCAAGTAACGGGCTTTAATACACATGGGTAATTTAATGGATAAGGCCTTTTTTCTGTATCTTTTGTGTTCAGATTAGGTGAGCAGCAATGAATCATTCTTCATCAAGTAACAGGACAAAGTGTACATTACTTAAGGTAGACCATCTCTGCAGGCGTCGTCAGACGAAGGAGTACAATTTGTCAGAGTTAGGCTCTTTACATTCAATATCTGAAATCGTACGTCGGCAGTTTTCCAATGCGTATGTTTGTTCAATGACATTTCAATGCTCTTGCCTAGATTCACATAAAATCCCATTACGTGTTTTCCTACGAACATTTCCTAAACTTAAGTTTAAAACGTGGATGTATTAATTGATAATCGCAAAATGTGTGTCATGTAAATACCTTAATATACATATTTGTTGTTGCAGAAACCTAAACCCAAGATTGCTGTTTGTTGTGCGGATAAAAGATAGATTTCCTGTTCTTTAGTGAAAACGTAAGTACTTCTTTTCCTTATTGTGGGTGTACCTAGGTTCTCTAAATTAATTTTTAGCCAATTTGTTTCAGTAAGGGAAAAGGTATTTGAGAGTGAAAAAGTGGAAATGGCTGGGTTTTTTTTAAATACCAAATTATACTATTCAGGAGAATGTGATTTACCTCTAACTATTCTTTAGTAGAACATTAATGCCGTTTTGCCGCATGTACGATATTTATTAAAATTATAGAATATGCACAGGGTATGACTTCAGTAACTAGGTCAAAATGCCGGAGTACAAAATTATACCATCTCCGATACTTCTCTACCTTTTGAGACTTCTAAATTTCTTCGTACATGCGTTTGCCACTAATGTATATTGTAGTTCAATGTTAGAAAGAAAATTGGGATGTTGTTTCATATCTCACAGACTCTGTCTAAATATATTTATACATGTATATTATCATCATAAACAGCCTTGATCAATTCCTGCTGAATGAAGGTCTTTAAATTTCTCACACAAGTCTACGTTTAGACCCAGTTTCTTCCACGTAGCTTCACAATGATTTCGAGTTTCATCCATAGAATACTCCATCTTGTCGTCTTCTTGAACTTTTCTGTCCTTGATGTCCAGTCTAATGCTTCAATTTGTATTGAGGTGATATTTTCTCTTGGAATGTATCTCCATCTCACTGATATTACAGGTATTTTACTTTCAGGATAATGTGAACTGTTGTTGTCATTTTCATAATTCAGTTCCTGATTTTCTTCAGCTACAGGAATGTGGCACCTCTGCATACATTTTGAAAATCGTCGGCAGCTATTGCTTGTAATTTTTAATCAAGGGACCTGTGCCTTTTTCGATCACAAAGTACTTGATAGATTTAAAAAGTGAATCCTTGTTCTTTAAGACATAAAAATAAATTGTGCTATTACTTTTAATTCTTCCCAACGCTTATTCACTTCTTCTCATTACATGCGCTTATTGAATTTATAAGGGTAATAAAAAAGATCACAGAAAAGCTGCTATAAGTTTAATGTAAAACATATTATATTTATGTTTTAATACATATATACCCACGTCGAAATTCATAAACCCCACAGACTTGTGGACTGAAAACCATGTTCAAGTCCCAGACTTGTATGTTTTTAAAAGCAGAATTTATCAACGATAATAAGATAACAATCAAGAAACTATAGGAAAAAACATATTTATGGGGTTGTCAGGGCCCTTGAATTTCTGCCTCTGTCTGCGATCCTGGTATCTGCGAGGGTCTGCACAAGGTAACATATTGATTGGAATTTAGCGGTGGCTTTTTAAGGGTTTCAGTAAAAGAGAACTCGCGCTTTTCAACTTTCAACTTCTCCTATCTGTATAATTCATTTTGAATTTCTAGTACGAAAAAAATGTCGACCTTCTTAAAATAATGACTATAAAAAGACCAATTGCTGTCCATTAGTGAAACAGCAGAAATTCGGAAAAAGAAAATCCAACGAAAAACCAAAATAAATCTTGCTTGCAGAGAATGATAATTTGAGTGGATTTCAATGGACAAATCTTAGTCAAAACTTGTCCCAATTTTTTGACAATTTTTAATTCTTACCAAGGGAATGATTTCAAACAGACCCAAAAGACCTACCCAATCCGATTCTCTAGATTCCTTCATTGAAGTTAAACAAAACATATTTTTTTCTTAAATAACGAACAGGTATTTTTACGAAGCAAGTTTAATAGTCTATTGCACTGTGGATTGATAATTCTCGATATGTAATTATTATTGCGCACCCCTGTATGCATGTCCACTTCCTCAAATTGAATTCCTCTGATCTTTCATAATTTCGCCAGTTTGTTATCGATATTACATCTCAAAGAGGTGAGCAGGTTTTTTTTCCTAAAAATGAAATAAATGTAGCTGAACGACCGGCAGTTTTGTTAATTCTGTGACACGGAAACCGAAAAATATATTGAAAGGTAAAAATTGGTACATTTTTGTGCTTTGCAAAACAACGTTTTTCAAATGCTTCCTCGAAATAGTGTTTCCCAAAGTAAAACTCCGGTAATTTATAGGTTATAGATAAAAATCCAAGTTATTCTTCACTAACCCATCGGCGAGAATCAGTTTTTGCTGATAATGATTTTCTTTTCTCCTTTCGGTGGACATAGAGTGGTTGTCCTTCAAACTCTCTATGAGGTCGTTAGATATTTCTAAAATTTCTATCGGTCGTACGCCGATGAAGAAATTTTACAAACTTGCTTACAAATTTTTATTTCCCTGATGAAATAAAATCTATCCTTCATAGCTCATTTCGCGAAGGAATCACCAGGAACGTACTCCTGATAACAACACCAGGTTCTGCCATCCCGCTTCCATCTACGTCGTCAGCGCCCAACTGTGAAGTCGTTACCTGGTTTAAAACAATCGGAAACAAAATTTTGAACAAGCAATTGTGATTTTCGTAGTTTGCAGGAGGGTTTCCTATTGTCTCAGGAGAATTGTCGGCGTTTATTTACTGTAGACTTTTTTCGATAACGTTTGCGGAAAAAGTAAGAATGTAAATGACAATGAGATAAATTGTAGGCAACGTATTCATCGAAGGTCAGACTCAAGTAACGGGCTTTAATACACATGGGTAATTTAATGGATAAGGCCTTTTTTCTGTATCTTTTGTGTTCAGATTAGGTGAGCAGCAATGAATCATTCTTCATCAAGTAACAGGACAAAGTGTACATTACTTAAGGTAGACCATCTCTGCAGGCGTCGTCAGACGAAGGAGTACAATTTGTCAGAGTTAGGCTCTTTACATTCAATATCTGAAATCGTACGTCGGCAGTTTTCCAATGCGTATGTTTGTTCAATGACATTTCAATGCTCTTGCCTAGATTCACATAAAATCCCATTACGTGTTTTCCTACGAACATTTCCTAAACTTAAGTTTAAAACGTGGATGTATTAATTGATAATCGCAAAATGTGTGTCATGTAAATACCTTAATATACATATTTGTTGTTGCAGAAACCTAAACCCAAGATTGCTGTTTGTTGTGCGGATAAAAGATAGATTTCCTGTTCTTTAGTGAAAACGTAAGTACTTCTTTTCCTTATTGTGGGTGTACCTAGGTTCTCTAAATTAATTTTTAGCCAATTTGTTTCAGTAAGGGAAAAGGTATTTGAGAGTGAAAAAGTGGAAATGGCTGGGTTTTTTTTAAATACCAAATTATACTATTCAGGAGAATGTGATTTACCTCTAACTATTCTTTAGTAGAACATTAATGCCGTTTTGCCGCATGTACGATATTTATTAAAATTATAGAATATGCACAGGGTATGACTTCAGTAACTAGGTCAAAATGCCGGAGTACAAAATTATACCATCTCCGATACTTCTCTACCTTTTGAGACTTCTAAATTTCTTCGTACATGCGTTTGCCACTAATGTATATTGTAGTTCAATGTTAGAAAGAAAATTGGGATGTTGTTTCATATCTCACAGACTCTGTCTAAATATATTTATACATGTATATTATCATCATAAACAGCCTTGATCAATTCCTGCTGAATGAAGGTCTTTAAATTTCTCACACAAGTCTACGTTTAGACCCAGTTTCTTCCACGTAGCTTCACAATGATTTCGAGTTTCATCCATAGAATACTCCATCTTGTCGTCTTCTTGAACTTTTCTGTCCTTGATGTCCAGTCTAATGCTTCAATTTGTATTGAGGTGATATTTTCTCTTGGAATGTATCTCCATCTCACTGATATTACAGGTATTTTACTTTCAGGATAATGTGAACTGTTGTTGTCATTTTCATAATTCAGTTCCTGATTTTCTTCAGCTACAGGAATGTGGCACCTCTGCATACATTTTGAAAATCGTCGGCAGCTATTGCTTGTAATTTTTAATCAAGGGACCTGTGCCTTTTTCGATCACAAAGTACTTGATAGATTTAAAAAGTGAATCCTTGTTCTTTAAGACATAAAAATAAATTGTGCTATTACTTTTAATTCTTCCCAACGCTTATTCACTTCTTCTCATTACATGCGCTTATTGAATTTATAAGGGTAATAAAAAAGATCACAGAAAAGCTGCTATAAGTTTAATGTAAAACATATTATATTTATGTTTTAATACATATATACCCACGTCGAAATTCATAAACCCCACAGACTTGTGGACTGAAAACCATGTTCAAGTCCCAGACTTGTATGTTTTTAAAAGCAGAATTTATCATCGATAATAAGATAACAATCAAGAAACTATAGGAAAAAACATATTTATGGGGTTGTCAGGGCCCTTGAATTTCTGCCTCTGTCTGCGATCCTGGTATCTGCGAGGGTCTGCACAAGGTAACATATTGATTGGAATTTAGCGGTGGCTTTTTAAGGGTTTCAGTAAAAGAGAACTCGCGCTTTTCAACTTTCAACTTCTCCTATCTGTATAATTCATTTTGAATTTCTAGTACGAAAAAAATGTCGACCTTCTTAAAATAATGACTATAAAAAGACCAATTGCTGTCCATTAGTGAAACAGCAGAAATTCGGAAAAGAAAATCCAACGAAAAACCAAAATAAATCTTGCTTGCAGAGAATGATAATTTGAGTGGATTTCAATGGACAAATCTTAGTCAAAACTTGTCCCAATTTTTTGACAATTTTTAATTCTTACCAAGGGAATGATTTCAAACAGACCCAAAAGACCTACCCAATCCGATTATCTAGATTCCTTCATTGAAGTTAAACAAAACATATTTTTTTCTTAAATAACGAACAGGTATTTTTACGAAGCAAGTTTAATAGTCTATTGCACTGTGGATTGATAATTCTCGATATGTAATTATTATTGCGCACCCCTGTATGCATGTCCACTTCCTCAAATTGAATTCCTCTGATCTTTCATAATTTCGCCAGTTTGTTATCGATATTACATCTCAAAGAGGTGAGCAGGTTTTTTTTCCTAAAAATGAAATAAATGTAGCTGAACGACCGGCAGTTTTGTTAATTCTGTGACACGGAAACCGAAAAATATATTGAAAGGTAAAAATTGGTACATTTTTGTGCTTTGCAAAACAACGTTTTTCAAATGCTTCCTCGAAATAGTGTTTCCCAAAGTAAAACTCCGGTAATTTATAGGTTATAGATAAAAATCCAAGTTATTCTTCACTAACCCATCGGCGAGAATCAGTTTTTGCTGATAATGATTTTCTTTTCTCCTTTCGGTGGACATAGAGTGGTTGTCCTTCAAACTCTCTATGAGGTCGTTAGATATTTCTAAAATTTCTATCGGTCGTACGCCGATGAAGAAATTTTACAAACTTGCTTACAAATTTTTATTTCCCTGATGAAATAAAATCTATCCTTCATAGCTCATTTCGCGAAGGAATCACCAGGAACGTACTCCTGATAACAACACCAGGTTCTGCCATCCCGCTTCCATCTACGTCGTCAGCGCCCAACTGTGAAGTCGTTACCTGGTTTAAAACAATCGGAAACAAAATTTTGAACAAGCAATTGTGATTTTCGTAGTTTGCAGGAGGGTTTCCTATTGTCTCAGGAGAATTGTCGGCGTTTATTTACTGTAGACTTTTTTCGATAACGTTTGCGGAAAAAGTAAGAATGTAAATGACAATGAGATAAATTGTAGGCAACGTATTCATCGAAGGTCAGACTCAAGTAACGGGCTTTAATACACATGGATAATTTAATGGATAAGGCCTTTTTTCTGTATCTTTTGTGTTCAGATTAGGTGAGCAGCAATGAATCATTCTTCATCAAGTAACAGGACAAAGTGTACATTACTTAAGGTAGACCATCTCTGCAGGCGTCGTCAGACGAAGGATTACGATTTGTCAGAGTTAGGCTCTTTACATTCAATATCTGAAATCGTACGTCGGCAGTTTTCCAATGCGTATGTTTGTTCAATGACATTTCAATGCTCTTGCCGAGATTCACATAAAATCCCATTACGTGTTTTCCTACGAACATTTCCTAAATTTAAGTTTAAAACGTGGATGTATTAATTGATAATCGCAAAATGTGTGTCATGTAAATACCTTAATATACATATTTGTTGTTGCAGAAACCTAAACCCAAGATTGCTGTTTGTTGTGCGGATAAAAGATAGATTTCCTGTTCTTTAGTGAAAACGTAAGTACTTCTTTTCCTTATTGTGGGTGTACCTAGGTTCTCTAAATTAATTTTTAGCCAATTTGTTTCAGTAAGGGAAAAGGTATTTGAGAGTGAAAAAGTGGAAATGGCTGGGTTTTTTTTTAAATACCAAATTATACTATTCAGGAGAATGTGATTTACCTCTAACTATTCTTTAGTAGAACATTAATGCCGTTTTGCCGCATGTACGATATTTATTAAAATTATAGAATATGCACAGGGTATGACTTCAGTAACTAGGTCAAAATGCCGGAGTACAAAATTATACCATCTCCGATACTTCTCTACCTTTTGAGACTTCTAAATTTCTTTGTACATGCGTTTGCCACTAATGTATATTGTAGTTCAATGTTAGAAAGAAAATTGGGATGTTGTTTCATATCTCACAGACTCTGTCTAAATATATTTATACATGTATATTATCATCATAAACAGCCTTGATCAATTCCTGCTGAATGAAGGTCTTTAAATTTCTCACACAAGTCTACGTTTAGACCCAGTTTCTTCCACGTAGCTTCACAATGATTTCGAGTTTCATCCATAGAATACTCCATCTTGTCGTCTTCTTGAACTTTTCTGTCCTTGATGTCCAGTCTAATGCTTCAATTTGTATTGAGGTGATATTTTCTCTTGGAATGTATCTCATCTCACTAATATTACAGGTATTTCACTTTCAGGATAATGTGAACTGTTGTTGTCATTTTCATTATTCAGTTCCTGATTTTCTTCAGCTACAGGAATGTGGCACCTCTGCATACATTTTGAAAGTCGTCGACATCTATTGCTTGTAATTTTTAATCAAGGGACCTGTGCCTTTTTCGATCACAAAGTACTTGATAGATTTAAAAACTGAATCCTTGTTCTTTAAGACATAAAAATAAATTGTGCTATTACTTTTAATTCTTCCCAACGCTTATTCACTTCTTCTCATTACATGCGCTTATTGAATTTATAAGGGTAATAAAAAAGATCACAGAAAAGCTGCTATAAGTTTAATGTAAAACATATTATATTTATGTTTTAATACATATATATATACCCACGTCGAAATTCATAAACCCCACAGACTTGTGGACTGAAAACCATGTTCAAGTCCCAGACTTGTATGTTTTTAAAAGCAGAATTTATCATCGATAATAAGATAACAATCAAGAAACTATAGGAAAAAACATATTTATGGGGTTGTCAGGGCCCTTGAATTTCTGCCTCTGTCTGCGATCCTGGTATCTGCGAGGGTCTGCACAAGGTAACATATTGATTGGAATTTAGCGGTGGCTTTTTAAGGGTTTCAGTAAAAGAGAACTCGCGCTTTTCAACTTTCAACTTCTCCTATCTGTATAATTCATTTTGAATTTCTAGTACGAAAAAAATGTCGACCTTCTTAAAATAATGACTATAAAAAGACCAATTGCTGTCCATTAGTGAAACAGCAGAAATTCGAAAAAGAAAATCCAGCGAAAAACCAAAATAAATCTTGCTTGCAGAGAATGATAATTTGAGTGGATTTCAATGGACAAATCTTAGTCAAAACTTGTCCCAATTTTTTGACAATTTTTAATTCTTACCAAGGGAATGATTTCAAACAGACCCAAAAGACCTACCCAATCCGATTATCTAGATTCCTTCATTGAAGTTAAACAAAACATATTTTTTCTTAAATAACGAACAGGTATTTTTACGAAGCAAGTTTAATAGTCTATTGCACTGTGGATTGATAATTCCCGATATGTAATTATTATTGCGCACCCCTGTATGCATGTCCACTTCCTCAAATTGAATTCCTCTGATCTTTCATAATTTCGCCAGTTTGTTATCGATATTACATCTCAAAGAGGTGAGCAGGTTTTTTTCCTAAAAATGAAATAAATGTAGCTGAACGACCGGCAGTTTTGTTAATTCTGTGACACGGAAACCGAAAAATATATTGAAAGGTAAAAATTGGTACATTTTTGTGCT
Organism: Macrothele yani; assembly: GCA_039090855.1. Lineage (NCBI taxonomy): Eukaryota > Metazoa > Arthropoda > Arachnida > Araneae > Macrothelidae > Macrothele > Macrothele yani. The sequence continues at coordinate 95,299,245 of CM077005.1, read as the reverse complement.
TTGCAAAACAACGTTTTTCAAATGCTTCCTCGAAATAGTGTTTCCCAAAGTAAAACTCCGGTAATTTATAGGTTATAGATAAAAATCCAAGTTATTCTTCACTAACCCATCGGCGAGAATCAGTTTTTGCTGATAATGATTTTCTTTTCTCCTTTCGGTGGACATAGAGTGGTTGTCCTTCAAACTCTCTATGAGGTCGTTAGATATTTCTAAAATTTCTATCGGTCGTACGCCGATGAAGAAATTTTACAAACTTGCTTACAAATTTTTATTTCCCTGATGAAATAAAATCTATCCTTCATAGCTCATTTCGCGAAGGAATCACCAGGAACGTACTCCTGATAACAACACCAGGTTCTGCCATCCCGCTTCCATCTACGTCGTCAGCGCCCAACTGTGAAGTCGTTACCTGGTTTAAAACAATCGGAAACAAAATTTTGAACAAGCAATTGTGATTTTCGTAGTTTGCAGGAGGGTTTCCTATTGTCTCAGGAGAATTGTCGGCGTTTATTTACTGTAGACTTTTTTCGATAACGTTTGCGGAAAAAGTAAGAATGTAAATGACAATGAGATAAATTGTAGGCAACGTATTCATCGAAGGTCAGACTCAAGTAACGGGATTTAATACACATGGATAATTTAATGGATAAGGCCTTTTTTCTGTATCTTTTGTGTTCAGATTAGGTGAGCAGCAATGAATCATTCTTCATCAAGTAAGAGGACAAAGTGTACATTACTTAAGGTAGACCATCTCTGCAGGCGTCGTCAGTCGAAGGATTACGATTTGTCAGAGTTAGGCTCTTTACATTCAATATCTGAAATCGTACGTCGGCAGTTTTCCAATGCGTATGTTTGTTCAATGACATTTCAATGCTCTTGCCGAGATTCACATAAAATCCCATTACGTGTTTTCCTACGAACATTTCCTAAATTTAAGTTTAAAACGTGGATGTATTAATTGATAATCGCAAAATGTGTGTCATGTAAATACCTTAATATACATATTTGTTGTTGCAGAAACCTAAACCCAAGATTGCTGTTTGTTGTGCGGATAAAAGATAGATTTCCTGTTCTTTAGTGAAAACGTAAGTACTTCTTTTCCTTATTGTGGGCGTACCTAGGTTCTCTAAATTAATTTTTAGCCAATTTGTTTCAGTAAGGGAAAAGGTATTTGAGAGTGAAAAAGTGGAAATGGCTGGGTTTTTTTAAATACCAAATTATACTATTCAGGAGAATGTGATTTACCTCTAACTATTCTTTAGTAGAACATTAATGCCGTTTTGCCGCATGTACGATATTTATTAAAATTATAGAATATGCACAGGGTATGACTTCAGTAACTAGGTCAAAATGCCGGAGTACAAAATTATACCATCTCCGATACTTCTCTACCTTTTGAGACTTCTAAATTTCTTTGTACATGCGTTTGCCACTAATGTATATTGTAGTTCAATGTTAGAAAGAAAATTGGGATGTTGTTTCATATCTCACAGACTCTGTCTAAATATATTTATACATGTATATTATCATCATAAACAGCCTTGATCAATTCCTGCTGAAAGGTCTTTAAATTTCTCACACAAGTATACGTTTAGACCCAGTTTCTTCCACGTAGCTTCACAATGATTTCGAGTTTCATCCATAGAATACTCCATCTTGTCGTCTTCTTGAACTTTTCTGTCCTTGATGTCCAGTCTAATGCTTCAATTTGTATTGAGGTGATATTTTCTCTTGGAATGTATCTCATCTCACTAATATTACAGGTATTTCACTTTCAGGATAATGTGAACTGTTGTTGTCATTTTCATTATTCAGTTCCTGATTTTCTTCAGCTACAGGAATGTGGCACCTCTGCATACATTTTGAAAGTCGTCGACATCTATTGCTTGTAATTTTTAATCAAGGGACCTGTGCCTTTTTCGATCACAAAGTACTTGATAGATTTAAAAACTGAATCCTTGTTCTTTAAGACATAAAAATAAATTGTGCTATTACTTTTAATTCTTCCCAACGCTTATTCACTTCTTCTCATTACATGCGCTTATTGAATTTATAAGGGTAATAAAAAAGATCACAGAAAAGCTGCTATAAGTTTAATGTAAAACATATTATATTTATGTTTTAATACATATATATATACCCACGTCGAAATTCATAAACCCCACAGACTTGTGGACTGAAAACCATGTTCAAGTCCCAGACTTGTATGTTTTTAAAAGCAGAATTTATCATCGATAATAAGATAACAATCAAGAAACTATAGGAAAAAACATATTTATGGGGTTGTCAGGGCCCTTGAATTTCTGCCTCTGTCTGCGATCCTGGTATCTGCGAGGGTCTGCACAAGGTAACATATTGATTGGAATTTAGCGGTGGCTTTTTAAGGGTTTCAGTAAAAGAGAACTCGCGCTTTTCAACTTTCAACTTCTCCTATCTGTATAATTCATTTTGAATTTCTAGTACGAAAAAAATGTCGACCTTCTTAAAATAATGACTATAAAAAGACCAATTGCTGTCCATTAGTGAAACAGCAGAAATTCGAAAAAGAAAATCCAGCGAAAAACCAAAATAAATCTTGCTTGCAGAGAATGATAATTTGAGTGGATTTCAATGGACAAATCTTAGTCAAAACTTGTCCCAATTTTTTGACAATTTTTAATTCTTACCAAGGGAATGATTTCAAACAGACCCAAAAGACCTACCCAATCCGATTATCTAGATTCCTTCATTGAAGTTAAACAAAACATATTTTTTTCTTAAATAACGAACAGGTATTTTTACGAAGCAAGTTTAATAGTCTATTGCACTGTGGATTGATAATTCCCGATATGTAATTATTATTGCGCACCCCTGTATGCATGTCCACTTCCTCAAATTGAATTCCTCTGATCTTTCATAATTTCGCCAGTTTGTTATCGATATTACATCTCAAAGAGGTGAGCAGGTTTTTTTTCCTAAAAATGAAATAAATGTAGCTGAACGACCGGCAGTTTTGTTAATTCTGTGACACGGAAACCGAAAAATATATTGAAAGGTAAAAATTGGTACATTTTTGTGCTTTGCAAAACAACGTTTTTCAAATGCTTCCTCGAAATAGTGTTTCCCAAAGTAAAACTCCGGTAATTTATAGGTTATAGATAAAAATCCAAGTTATTCTTCACTAACCCATCGGCGAGAATCAGTTTTTGCTGATAATGATTTTCTTTTCTCCTTTCGGTGGACATAGAGTGGTTGTCCTTCAAACTCTCTATGAGGTCGTTAGATATTTCTAAAATTTCTATCGGTCGTACGCCGATGAAGAAATTTTACAAACTTGCTTACAAATTTTTATTTCCCTGATGAAATAAAATCTGTCCTTCATAGCTCATTTCGCGAAGGAATCACCAGGAACGTACTCCTGATAACAACACCAGGTTCTGCCATCCCGCTTCCATCTACGTCGTCAGCGCCCAACTGTGAAGTCGTTACCTGGTTTAAAACAATCGGAAACAAAATTTTGAACAAGCAATTGTGATTTTCGTAGTTTGCAGGAGGGTTTCCTATTGTCTCAGGAGAATTGTCGGCGTTTATTTACTGTAGACTTTTTTCGATAACGTTTGCGGAAAAAGTAAGAATGTAAATGACAATGAGATAAATTGTAGGCAACGTATTCATCGAAGGTCAGACTCAAGTAACGGGATTTAATACACATGGATAATTTAATGGATAAGGCCTTTTTTCTGTATCTTTTGTGTTCAGATTAGGTGAGCAGCAATGAATCATTCTTCATCAAGTAAGAGGACAAAGTGTACATTACTTAAGGTAGACCATCTCTGCAGGCGTCGTCAGTCGAAGGATTACGATTTGTCAGAGTTAGGCTCTTTACATTCAATATCTGAAATCGTACGTCGGCAGTTTTCCAATGCGTATGTTTGTTCAATGACATTTCAATGCTCTTGCCGAGATTCACATAAAATCCCATTACGTGTTTTCCTACGAACATTTCCTAAATTTAAGTTTAAAACGTGGATGTATTAATTGATAATCGCAAAATGTGTGTCATGTAAATACCTTAATATACATATTTGTTGTTGCAGAAACCTAAACCCAAGATTGCTGTTTGTTGTGCGGATAAAAGATAGATTTCCTGTTCTTTAGTGAAAACGTAAGTACTTCTTTTCCTTATTGTGGGCGTACCTAGGTTCTCTAAATTAATTTTTAGCCAATTTGTTTCAGTAAGGGAAAAGGTATTTGAGAGTGAAAAAGTGGAAATGGCTGGGGTTTTTTTTAAATACCAAATTATACTATTCAGGAGAATGTGATTTACCTCTAACTATTCTTTAGTAGAACATTAATGCCGTTTTGCCGCATGTACGATATTTATTAAAATTATAGAATATGCACAGGGTATGACTTCAGTAACTAGGTCAAAATGCCGGAGTACAAAATTATACCATCTCCGATACTTCTCTACCTTTTGAGACTTCTAAATTTCTTTGTACATGCGTTTGCCACTAATGTATATTGTAGTTCAATGTTAGAAAGAAAATTGGGATGTTGTTTCATATCTCACAGACTCTGTCTAAATATATTTATACATGTATATTATCATCATAAACAGCCTTGATCAATTCCTGCTGAATGAAGGTCTTTAAATTTCTCACACAAGTATACGTTTAGACCCAGTTTCTTCCACGTAGCTTCACAATGATTTCGAGTTTCATCCATAGAATACTCCATCTTGTCGTCTTCTTGAACTTTTCTGTCCTTGATGTCCAGTCTAATGCTTCAATTTGTATTGAGGTGATATTTTCTCTTGGAATGTATCTCATCTCACTAATATTACAGGTATTTCACTTTCAGGATAATGTGAACTGTTGTTGTCATTTTCATTATTCAGTTCCTGATTTTCTTCAGCTACAGGAATGTGGCACCTCTGCATACATTTTGAAAGTCGTCGACAGCTATTGCTTGTAATTTTTAATCAAGGGACCTGTGCCTTTTTCGATCACAAAGTACTTGATAGATTTAAAAACTGAATCCTTGTTCTTTAAGACATAAAAATAAATTGTGCTATTACTTTTAATTCTTCCCAACGCTTATTCACTTCTTCTCATTACATGCGCTTATTGAATTTATAAGGGTAATAAAAAAGATCACAGAAAAGCTGCTATAAGTTTAATGTAAAACATATTATATTTATGTTTTAATACATATATATATACCCACGTCGAAATTCATAAACCCCACAGACTTGTGGACTGAAAACCATGTTCAAGTCCCAGACTTGTATGTTTTTAAAAGCAGAATTTATCATCGATAATAAGATAACAATCAAGAAACTATAGGAAAAAACATATTTATGGGGTTGTCAGGGCCCTTGAATTTCTGCCTCTGTCTGCGATCCTGGTATCTGCGAGGGTCTGCACGAGGTAACATATTGATTGGAATTTAGCGGTGGCTTTTTAAGGGTTTCAGTAAAAGAGAACTCGCGCTTTTCAACTTTCAACTTCTCCTATCTGTATAATTCATTTTGAATTTCTAGTACGAAAAAAATGTCGACCTTCTTAAAATAATGACTATAAAAAGACCAATTGCTGTCCATTAGTGAAACAGCAGAAATTCGAAAAAGAAAATCCAGCGAAAAACCAAAATAAATCTTGCTTGCAGAGAATGATAATTTGAGTGGATTTCAATGGACAAATCTTAGTCAAAACTTGTCCCAATTTTTTGACAATTTTTAATTCTTACCAAGGGAATGATTTCAAACAGACCCAAAAGACCTACCCAATCCGATTATCTAGATTCCTTCATTGAAGTTAAACAAAACATATTTTTTTCTTAAATAACGAACAGGTATTTTTACGAAGCAAGTTTAATAGTCTATTGCACTGTGGATTGATAATTCCCGATATGTAATTATTATTGCGCACCCCTGTATGCATGTCCACTTCCTCAAATTGAATTCCTCTGATCTTTCATAATTTCGCCAGTTTGTTATCGATATTACATCTCAAAGAGGTGAGCAGGTTTTTTTTCCTAAAAATGAAATAAATGTAGCTGAACGACCGGCAGTTTTGTTAATTCTGTGACACGGAAACCGAAAAATATATTGAAAGGTAAAAATTGGTACATTTTTGTGCTTTGCAAAACAACGTTTTTCAAATGCTTCCTCGAAATAGTGTTTCCCAAAGTAAAACTCCGGTAATTTATAGGTTATAGATAAAAATCCAAGTTATTCTTCACTAACCCATCGGCGAGAATCAGTTTTTGCTGATAATGATTTTCTTTTCTCCTTTCGGTGGACATAGAGTGGTTGTCCTTCAAACTCTCTATGAGGTCGTTAGATATTTCTAAAATTTCTATCGGTCGTACGCCGATGAAGAAATTTTACAAACTTGCTTACAAATTTTTATTTCCCTGATGAAATAAAATCTGTCCTTCATAGCTCATTTCGCGAAGGAATCACCAGGAACGTACTCCTGATAACAACACCAGGTTCTGCCATCCCGCTTCCATCTACGTCGTCAGCGCCCAACTGTGAAGTCGTTACCTGGTTTAAAACAATCGGAAACAAAATTTTGAACAAGCAATTGTGATTTTCGTAGTTTGCAGGAGGGTTTCCTATTGTCTCAGGAGAATTGTCGGCGTTTATTTACTGTAGACTTTTTTCGATAACGTTTGCGGAAAAAGTAAGAATGTAAATGACAATGAGATAAATTGTAGGCAACGTATTCATCGAAGGTCAGACTCAAGTAACGGGATTTAATACACATGGATAATTTAATGGATAAGGCCTTTTTTCTGTATCTTTTGTGTTCAGATTAGGTGAGCAGCAATGAATCATTCTTCATCAAGTAAGAGGACAAAGTGTACATTACTTAAGGTAGACCATCTCTGCAGGCGTCGTCAGTCGAAGGATTACGATTTGTCAGAGTTAGGCTCTTTACATTCAATATCTGAAATCGTACGTCGGCAGTTTTCCAATGCGTATGTTTGTTCAATGACATTTCAATGCTCTTGCCGAGATTCACATAAAATCCCATTACGTGTTTTCCTACGAACATTTCCTAAATTTAAGTTTAAAACGTGGATGTATTAATTGATAATCGCAAAATGTGTGTCATGTAAATACCTTAATATACATATTTGTTGTTGCAGAAACCTAAACCCAAGATTGCTGTTTGTTGTGCGGATAAAAGATAGATTTCCTGTTCTTTAGTGAAAACGTAAGTACTTCTTTTCCTTATTGTGGGCGTACCTAGGTTCTCTAAATTAATTTTTAGCCAATTTGTTTCAGTAAGGGAAAAGGTATTTGAGAGTGAAAAAGTGGAAATGGCTGGGATTTTTTAAATACCAAATTATACTATTCAGGAGAATGTGATTTACCTCTAACTATTCTTTAGTAGAACATTAATGCCGTTTTGCCGCATGTACGATATTTATTAAAATTATAGAATATGCACAGGGTATGACTTCAGTAACTAGGTCAAAATGCCGGAGTACAAAATTATACCATCTCCGATACTTCTCTACCTTTTGAGACTTCTAAATTTCTTTGTACATGCGTTTGCCACTAATGTATATTGTAGTTCAATGTTAGAAAGAAAATTGGGATGTTGTTTCATATCTCACAGACTCTGTCTAAATATATTTATACATGTATATTATCATCATAAACAGCCTTGATCAATTCCTGCTGAAAGGTCTTTAAATTTCTCACACAAGTATACGTTTAGACCCAGTTTCTTCCACGTAGCTTCACAATGATTTCGAGTTTCATCCATAGAATACTCCATCTTGTCGTCTTCTTGAACTTTTCTGTCCTTGATGTCCAGTCTAATGCTTCAATTTGTATTGAGGTGATATTTTCTCTTGGAATGTATCTCATCTCACTAATATTACAGGTATTTCACTTTCAGGATAATGTGAACTGTTGTTGTCATTTTCATTATTCAGTTCCTGATTTTCTTCAGCTACAGGAATGTGGCACCTCTGCATACATTTTGAAAGTCGTCGACATCTATTGCTTGTAATTTTTAATCAAGGGACCTGTGCCTTTTTCGATCACAAAGTACTTGATAGATTTAAAAACTGAATCCTTGTTCTTTAAGACATAAAAATAAATTGTGCTATTACTTTTAATTCTTCCCAACGCTTATTCACTTCTTCTCATTACATGCGCTTATTGAATTTATAAGGGTAATAAAAAAGATCACAGAAAAGCTGCTATAAGTTTAATGTAAAACATATTATATTTATGTTTTAATACATATATATATACCCACGTCGAAATTCATAAACCCCACAGACTTGTGGACTGAAAACCATGTTCAAGTCCCAGACTTGTATGTTTTTAAAAGCAGAATTTATCATCGATAATAAGATAACAATCAAGAAACTATAGGAAAAAACATATTTATGGGGTTGTCAGGGCCCTTGAATTTCTGCCTCTGTCTGCGATCCTGGTATCTGCGAGGGTCTGCACAAGGTAACATATTGATTGGAATTTAGCGGTGGCTTTTTAAGGGTTTCAGTAAAAGAGAACTCGCGCTTTTCAACTTTCAACTTCTCCTATCTGTATAATTCATTTTGAATTTCTAGTACGAAAAAAATGTCGACCTTCTTAAAATAATGACTATAAAAAGACCAATTGCTGTCCATTAGTGAAACAGCAGAAATTCGAAAAAGAAAATCCAGCGAAAAACCAAAATAAATCTTGCTTGCAGAGAATGATAATTTGAGTGGATTTCAATGGACAAATCTTAGTCAAAACTTGTCCCAATTTTTTGACAATTTTTAATTCTTACCAAGGGAATGATTTCAAACAGACCCAAAAGACCTACCCAATCCGATTATCTAGATTCCTTCATTGAAGTTAAACAAAACATATTTTTTTCTTAAATAACGAACAGGTATTTTTACGAAGCAAGTTTAATAGTCTATTGCACTGTGGATTGATAATTCCCGATATGTAATTATTATTGCGCACCCCTGTATGCATGTCCACTTCCTCAAATTGAATTCCTCTGATCTTTCATAATTTCGCCAGTTTGTTATCGATATTACATCTCAAAGAGGTGAGCAGGTTTTTTTTCCTAAAAATGAAATAAATGTAGCTGAACGACCGGCAGTTTTGTTAATTCTGTGACACGGAAACCGAAAAATATATTGAAAGGTAAAAATTGGTACATTTTTGTGCTTTGCAAAACAACGTTTTTCAAATGCTTCCTCGAAATAGTGTTTCCCAAAGTAAAACTCCGGTAATTTATAGGTTATAGATAAAAATCCAAGTTATTCTTCACTAACCCATCGGCGAGAATCAGTTTTTGCTGATAATGATTTTCTTTTCTCCTTTCGGTGGACATAGAGTGGTTGTCCTTCAAACTCTCTATGAGGTCGTTAGATATTTCTAAAATTTCTATCGGTCGTACGCCGATGAAGAAATTTTACAAACTTGCTTACAAATTTTTATTTCCCTGATGAAATAAAATCTGTCCTTCATAGCTCATTTCGCGAAGGAATCACCAGGAACGTACTCCTGATAACAACACCAGGTTCTGCCATCCCGCTTCCATCTACGTCGTCAGCGCCCAACTGTGAAGTCGTTACCTGGTTTAAAACAATCGGAAACAAAATTTTGAACAAGCAATTGTGATTTTCGTAGTTTGCAGGAGGGTTTCCTATTGTCTCAGGAGAATTGTCGGCGTTTATTTACTGTAGACTTTTTTCGATAACGTTTGCGGAAAAAGTAAGAATGTAAATGACAATGAGATAAATTGTAGGCAACGTATTCATCGAAGGTCAGACTCAAGTAACGGGATTTAATACACATGGATAATTTAATGGATAAGGCCTTTTTTCTGTATCTTTTGTGTTCAGATTAGGTGAGCAGCAATGAATCATTCTTCATCAAGTAAGAGGACAAAGTGTACATTACTTAAGGTAGACCATCTCTGCAGGCGTCGTCAGTCGAAGGATTACGATTTGTCAGAGTTAGGCTCTTTACATTCAATATCTGAAATCGTACGTCGGCAGTTTTCCAATGCGTATGTTTGTTCAATGACATTTCAATGCTCTTGCCGAGATTCACATAAAATCCCATTACGTGTTTTCCTACGAACATTTCCTAAATTTAAGTTTAAAACGTGGATGTATTAATTGATAATCGCAAAATGTGTGTCATGTAAATACCTTAATATACATATTTGTTGTTGCAGAAACCTAAACCCAAGATTGCTGTTTGTTGTGCGGATAAAAGATAGATTTCCTGTTCTTTAGTGAAAACGTAAGTACTTCTTTTCCTTATTGTGGGCGTACCTAGGTTCTCTAAATTAATTTTTAGCCAATTTGTTTCAGTAAGGGAAAAGGTATTTGAGAGTGAAAAAGTGGAAATGGCTGGGTTTTTTTTAAATACCAAATTATACTATTCAGGAGAATGTGATTTACCTCTAACTATTCTTTAGTAGAACATTAATGCCGTTTTGCCGCATGTACGATATTTATTAAAATTATAGAATATGCACAGGGTATGACTTCAGTAACTAGGTCAAAATGCCGGAGTACAAAATTATACCATCTCCGATACTTCTCTACCTTTTGAGACTTCTAAATTTCTTTGTACATGCGTTTGCCACTAATGTATATTGTAGTTCAATGTTAGAAAGAAAATTGGGATGTTGTTTCATATCTCACAGACTCTGTCTAAATATATTTATACATGTATATTATCATCATAAACAGCCTTGATCAATTCCTGCTGAATGAAGGTCTTTAAATTTCTCACACAAGTATACGTTTAGACCCAGTTTCTTCCACGTAGCTTCACAATGATTTCGAGTTTCATCCATAGAATACTCCATCTTGTCGTCTTCTTGAACTTTTCTGTCCTTGATGTCCAGTCTAATGCTTCAATTTGTATTGAGGTGATATTTTCTCTTGGAATGTATCTCATCTCACTAATATTACAGGTATTTCACTTTCAGGATGATGTGAACTGTTGTTGTCATTTTCATTATTCAGTTCCTGATTTTCTTCAGCTACAGGAATGTGGCACCTCTGCATACATTTTGAAAGTCGTCGACATCTATTGCTTGTAATTTTTAATCAAGGGACCTGTGCCTTTTTCGATCACAAAGTACTTGATAGATTTAAAAACTGAATCCTTGTTCTTTAAGACATAAAAATAAATTGTGCTATTACTTTTAATTCTTCCCAACGCTTATTCACTTCTTCTCATTACATGCGCTTATTGAATTTATAAGGGTAATAAAAAAGATCACAGAAAAGCTGCTATAAGTTTAATGTAAAACATATTATATTTATGTTTTAATACATATATATATACCCACGTCGAAATTCATAAACCCCACAGACTTGTGGACTGAAAACCATGTTCAAGTCCCAGACTTGTATGTTTTTAAAAGCAGAATTTATCATCGATAATAAGATAACAATCAAGAAACTATAGGAAAAAACATATTTATGGGGTTGTCAGGGCCCTTGAATTTCTGCCTCTGTCTGCGATCCTGGTATCTGCGAGGGTCTGCACGAGGTAACATATTGATTGGAATTTAGCGGTGGCTTTTTAAGGGTTTCAGTAAAAGAGAACTCGCGCTTTTCAACTTTCAACTTCTCCTATCTGTATAATTCATTTTGAATTTCTAGTACGAAAAAAATGTCGACCTTCTTAAAATAATGACTATAAAAAGACCAATTGCTGTCCATTAGTGAAACAGCAGAAATTCGAAAAGGAAAATCCAGCGAAAAACCAAAATAAATCTTGCTTGCAGAGAATGATAATTTGAGTGGATTTCAATGGACAAATCTTAGTCAAAACTTGTCCCAATTTTTTGACAATTTTTAATTCTTACCAAGGGAATGATTTCAAACAGACCCAAAAGACCTACCCAATCCGATTATCTAGATTCCTTCATTGAAGTTAAACAAAACATATTTTTTTCTTAAATAACGAACAGGTATTTTTACGAAGCAAGTTTAATAGTCTATTGCACTGTGGATTGATAATTCCCGATATGTAATTATTATTGCGCACCCCTGTATGCATGTCCACTTCCTCAAATTGAATTCCTCTGATCTTTCATAATTTCGCCAGTTTGTTATCGATATTACATCTCAAAGAGGTGAGCAGGTTTTTTTTCCTAAAAATGAAATAAATGTAGCTGAACGACCGGCAGTTTTGTTAATTCTGTGACACGGAAACCGAAAAATATATTGAAAGGTAAAAATTGGTACATTTTTGTGCTTTGCAAAACAACGTTTTTCAAATGCTTCCTCGAAATAGTGTTTCCCAAAGTAAAACTCCGGTAATTTATAGGTTATAGATAAAAATCCAAGTTATTCTTCACTAACCCATCGGCGAGAATCAGTTTTTGCTGATAATGATTTTCTTTTCTCCTTTCGGTGGACATAGAGTGGTTGTCCTTCAAACTCTCTATGAGGTCGTTAGATATTTCTAAAATTTCTATCGGTCGTACGCCGATGAAGAAATTTTACAAACTTGCTTACAAATTTTTATTTCCCTGATGAAATAAAATCTGTCCTTCATAGCTCATTTCGCGAAGGAATCACCAGGAACGTACTCCTGATAACAACACCAGGTTCTGCCATCCCGCTTCCATCTACGTCGTCAGCGCCCAACTGTGAAGTCGTTACCTGGTTTAAAACAATCGGAAACAAAATTTTGAACAAGCAATTGTGATTTTCGTAGTTTGCAGGAGGGTTTCCTATTGTCTCAGGAGAATTGTCGGCGTTTATTTACTGTAGACTTTTTTCGATAACGTTTGCGGAAAAAGTAAGAATGTAAATGACAATGAGATAAATTGTAGGCAACGTATTCATCGAAGGTCAGACTCAAGTAACGGGATTTAATACACATGGATAATTTAATGGATAAGGCCTTTTTTCTGTATCTTTTGTGTTCAGATTAGGTGAGCAGCAATGAATCATTCTTCATCAAGTAAGAGGACAAAGTGTACATTACTTAAGGTAGACCATCTCTGCAGGCGTCGTCAGTCGAAGGATTACGATTTGTCAGAGTTAGGCTCTTTACATTCAATATCTGAAATCGTACGTCGGCAGTTTTCCAATGCGTATGTTTGTTCAATGACATTTCAATGCTCTTGCCGAGATTCACATAAAATCCCATTACGTGTTTTCCTACGAACATTTCCTAAATTTAAGTTTAAAACGTGGATGTATTAATTGATAATCGCAAAATGTGTGTCATGTAAATACCTTAATATACATATTTGTTGTTGCAGAAACCTAAACCCAAGATTGCTGTTTGTTGTGCGGATAAAAGATAGATTTCCTGTTCTTTAGTGAAAACGTAAGTACTTCTTTTCCTTATTGTGGGCGTACCTAGGTTCTCTAAATTAATTTTTAGCCAATTTGTTTCAGTAAGGGAAAAGGTATTTGAGAGTGAAAAAGTGGAAATGGCTGGGTTTTTTTTTAAATACCAAATTATACTATTCAGGAGAATGTGATTTACCTCTAACTATTCTTTAGTAGAACATTAATGCCGTTTTGCCGCATGTACGATATTTATTAAAATTATAGAATATGCACAGGGTATGACTTCAGTAACTAGGTCAAAATGCCGGAGTACAAAATTATACCATCTCCGATACTTCTCTACCTTTTGAGACTTCTAAATTTCTTTGTACATGCGTTTGCCACTAATGTATATTGTAGTTCAATGTTAGAAAGAAAATTGGGATGTTGTTTCATATCTCACAGACTCTGTCTAAATATATTTATACATGTATATTATCATCATAAACAGCCTTGATCAATTCCTGCTGAAAGGTCTTTAAATTTCTCACACAAGTATACGTTTAGACCCAGTTTCTTCCACGTAGCTTCACAATGATTTCGAGTTTCATCCATAGAATACTCCATCTTGTCGTCTTCTTGAACTTTTCTGTCCTTGATGTCCAGTCTAATGCTTCAATTTGTATTGAGGTGATATTTTCTCTTGGAATGTATCTCATCTCACTAATATTACAGGTATTTCACTTTCAGGATGATGTGAACTGTTGTTGTCATTTTCATTATTCAGTTCCTGATTTTCTTCAGCTACAGGAATGTGGCACCTCTGCATACATTTTGAAAGTCGTCGACATCTATTGCTTGTAATTTTTAATCAAGGGACCTGTGCCTTTTTCGATCACAAAGTACTTGATAGATTTAAAAACTGAATCCTTGTTCTTTAAGACATAAAAATAAATTGTGCTATTACTTTTAATTCTTCCCAACGCTTATTCACTTCTTCTCATTACATGCGCTTATTGAATTTATAAGGGTAATAAAAAAGATCACAGAAAAGCTGCTATAAGTTTAATGTAAAACATATTATATTTATGTTTTAATACATATATATATACCCACGTCGAAATTCATAAACCCCACAGACTTGTGGACTGAAAACCATGTTCAAGTCCCAGACTTGTATGTTTTTAAAAGCAGAATTTATCATCGATAATAAGATAACAATCAAGAAACTATAGGAAAAAACATATTTATGGGGTTGTCAGGGCCCTTGAATTTCTGCCTCTGTCTGCGATCCTGGTTTCTGCGAGGGTCTGCACGAGGTAACATATTGATTGGAATTTAGCGGTGGCTTTTTAAGGGTTTCAGTAAAAGAGAACTCGCGCTTTTCAACTTCTCCTATCTGTATAATTCATTTTGAATTTCTAGTACGAAAAAAATGTCGACCTTCTTAAAATAATGACTATAAAAAGACCAATTGCTGTCCATTAGTGAAACAGCAGAAATTCGAAAAAGGAAAATCCAGCGAAAAACCAAAATAAATCTTGCTTGCAGAGAATGATAATTTGAGTGGATTTCAATGGACAAATCTTAGTCAAAACTTGTCCCAATTTTTTGACAATTTTTAATTCTTACCAAGGGAATGATTTCAAACAGACCCAAAAGACCTACCCAATCTGATTATCTAGATTCCTTCATTGAAGTTAAACAAAACATATTTTTTTCTTAAATAACGAACAGGTATTTTTACGAAGCAAGTTTAATAGTCTATTGCACTGTGGATTGATAATTCCCGATATGTAATTATTATTGCGCACCCCTGTATGCATGTCCACTTCCTCAAATTGAATTCCTCTGATCTTTCATAATTTCGCCAGTTTGTTATCGATATTACATCTCAAAGAGGTGAGCAGGTTTTTTTTCCTAAAAATGAAATAAATGTAGCTGAACGACCGGCAGTTTTGTTAATTCTGTGACACGGAAACCGAAAAATATATTGAAAGGTAAAAATTGGTACATTTTTGTGCTTTGCAAAACAACGTTTTTCAAATGCTTCCTCGAAATAGTGTTTCCCAAAGTAAAACTCCGGTAATTTATAGGTTATAGATAAAAATCCAAGTTATTCTTCACTAACCCATCGGCGAGAATCAGTTTTTGCTGATAATGATTTTCTTTTCTCCTTTCGGTGGACATAGAGTGGTTGTCCTTCAAACTCTCTATGAGGTCGTTAGATATTTCTAAAATTTCTATCGGTCGTACGCCGATGAAGAAATTTTACAAACTTGCTTACAAATTTTTATTTCCCTGATGAAATAAAATCTGTCCTTCATAGCTCATTTCGCGAAGGAATCACCAGGAACGTACTCCTGATAACAACACCAGGTTCTGCCATCCCGCTTCCATCTACGTCGTCAGCGCCCAACTGTGAAGTCGTTACCTGGTTTAAAACAATCGGAAACAAAATTTTGAACAAGCGATTGTGATTTTCGTAGTTTGCAGGAGGGTTTCCTATTGTCTCAGGAGAATTGTCGGCGTTTATTTACTGTAGACTTTTTTCGATAACGTTTGCGGAAAAAGTAAGAATGTAAATGACAATGAGATAAATTGTAGGCAACGTATTCATCGAAGGTCAGACTCAAGTAACGGGATTTAATACACATGGATAATTTAATGGATAAGGCCTTTTTTCTGTATCTTTTGTGTTCAGATTAGGTGAGCAGCAATGAATCATTCTTCATCAAGTAAGAGGACAAAGTGTACATTACTTAAGGTAGACCATCTCTGCAGGCGTCGTCAGTCGAAGGATTACGATTTGTCAGAGTTAGGCTCTTTACATTCAATATCTGAAATCGTACGTCGGCAGTTTTCCAATGCGTATGTTTGTTCAATGACATTTCAATGCTCTTGCCGAGATTCACATAAAATCCCATTACGTGTTTTCCTACGAACATTTCCTAAATTTAAGTTTAAAACGTGGATGTATTAATTGATAATCGCAAAATGTGTGTCATGTAAATACCTTAATATACATATTTGTTGTTGCAGAAACCTAAACCCAAGATTGCTGTTTGTTGTGCGGATAAAAGATAGATTTCCTGTTCTTTAGTGAAAACGTAAGTACTTCTTTTCCTTATTGTGGGCGTACCTAGGTTCTCTAAATTAATTTTTAGCCAATTTGTTTCAGTAAGGGAAAAGGTATTTGAGAGTGAAAAAGTGGAAATGGCTGGGGTTTTTTTAAATACCAAATTATACTATTCAGGAGAATGTGATTTACCTCTAACTATTCTTTAGTAGAATATTAATGCCGTTTTGCCGCATGTACGATATTTATTAAAATTATAGAATATGCACAGGGTATGACTTCAGTAACTAGGTCAAAATGCCGGAGTACAAAATTATACCATCTCCGATACTTCTCTACCTTTTGAGACTTCTAAATTTCTTTGTACATGCGTTTGCCACTAATGTATATTGTAGTTCAATGTTAGAAAGAAAATTGGGATGTTGTTTCATATCTCACAGACTCTGTCTAAATATATTTATACATGTATATTATCATCATAAACAGCCTTGATCAATTCCTGCTGAAAGGTCTTTAAATTTCTTACACAAGTATACGTTTAGACCCAGTTTCTTCCACGTAGCTTCACAATGATTTCGAGTTTCATCCATAGAATACTCCATCTTGTCGTCTTCTTGAACTTTTCTGTCCTTGATGTCCAGTCTAATGCTTCAATTTGTATTGAGGTGATATTTTCTCTTGGAATGTATCTCATCTCACTAATATTACAGGTATTTCACTTTCAGGATGATGTGAACTGTTGTTGTCATTTTCATTATTCAGTTCCTGATTTTCTTCAGCTACAGGAATGTGGCACCTCTGCATACATTTTGAAAGTCGTCGACATCTATTGCTTGTAATTTTTAATCAAGGGACCTGTGCCTTTTTCGATCACAAAGTACTTGATAGATTTAAAAACTGAATCCTTGTTCTTTAAGACATAAAAATAAATTGTGCTATTACTTTTAATTCTTCCCAACGCTTATTCACTTCTTCTCATTACATGCGCTTATTGAATTTATAAGGGTAATAAAAAAGATCACAGAAAAGCTGCTATAAGTTTAATGTAAAACATATTATATTTATGTTTTAATACATATATATATATATACCCACGTCGAAATTCATAAACCCCACAGACTTGTGGACTGAAAACCATGTTCAAGTCCCAGACTTGTATGTTTTTAAAAGCAGAATTTATCATCGATAATAAGATAACAATCAAGAAACTATAGGAAAAAACATATTTATGGGGTTGTCAGGGCCCTTGAATTTCTGCCTCTGTCTGCGATCCTGGTATCTGCGAGGGTCTGCACGAGGTAACATATTGATTGGAATTTAGCGGTGGCTTTTTAAGGGTTTCAGTAAAAGAGAACTCGCGCTTTTCAACTTCTCCTATCTGTATAATTCATTTTGAATTTCTAGTACGAAAAAAATGTCGACCTTATTAAAATAATGACTATAAAAAGACCAATTGCTGTCCATTAGTGAAACAGCAGAAATTCGAAAAGGAAAATCCAGCGAAAAACCAAACTAAATCTTGCTTGCAGAGAATGATAATTTGAGTGGATTTCAATGGACAAATCTTAGTCAAAACTTGTCCCAATTTTTTGACAATTTTTAATTCTTACCAAGGGAATGATTTCAAACAGACCCAAAAGACCTACCCAATCCGATTATCTAGATTCCTTCATTGAAGTTAAACAAAACATATTTTTTTCTTAAATAACGAACAGGTATTTTTACGAAGCAAGTTTAATAGTCTATTGCACTGTGGATTGATAATTCCCGATATGTAATTATTATTGCGCACCCCTGTATGCATGTCCACTTCCTCAAATTGAATTCCTCTGATCTTTCATAATTTCGCCAGTTTGTTATCGATATTACATCTCAAAGAGGTGAGCAGGTTTTTTTTCCTAAAAATGAAATAAATGTAGCTGAACGACCAGCAGTTTTGTTAATTCTGTGACACGGAAACCGAAAAATATATTGAAAGGTAAAAATTGGTACATTTTTGTGCTTTGCAAAACAACGTTTTTCAAATGCTTCCTCGAAATAGTGTTTCCCAAAGTAAAACTCCGGTAATTTATAGGTTATAGATAAAAATCCAAGTTATTCTTCACTAACCCATCGGCGAGAATCAGTTTTTGCTGATAATGATTTTCTTTTCTCCTTTCGGTGGACATAGAGTGGTTGTCCTTCAAACTCTCTATGAGGTCGTTAGATATTTCTAAAATTTCTATCGGTCGTACGCCGATGAAGAAATTTTACAAACTTGCTTACAAATTTTTATTTCCCTGATGAAATAAAATCTGTCCTTCATAGCTCATTTCGCGAAGGAATCACCAGGAACGTACTCCTGATAACAACACCAGGTTCTGCCATCCCGCTTCCATCTACGTCGTCAGCGCCCAACTGTGAAGTCGTTACCTGGTTTAAAACAATCGGAAACAAAATTTTGAACAAGCAATTGTGATTTTCGTAGTTTGCAGGAGGGTTTCCTATTGTCTCAGGAGAATTGTCGGCGTTTATTTACTGTAGACTTTTTTCGATAACGTTTGCGGAAAAAGTAAGAATGTAAATGACAATGAGATAAATTGTAGGCAACGTATTCATCGAAGGTCAGACTCAAGTAACGGGATTTAATACACATGGATAATTTAATGGATAAGGCCTTTTTTCTGTATCTTTTGTGTTCAGATTAGGTGAGCAGCAATGAATCATTCTTCATCAAGTAAGAGGACAAAGTGTACATTACTTAAGGTAGACCATCTCTGCAGGCGTCGTCAGTCGAAGGATTACGATTTGTCAGAGTTAGGCTCTTTACATTCAATATCTGAAATCGTACGTCGGCAGTTTTCCAATGCGTATGTTTGTTCAATGACATTTCAATGCTCTTACCGAGATTCACATAAAATCCCATTACGTGTTTTCCTACGAACATTTCCTAAATTTAAGTTTAAAACGTGGATGTATTAATTGATAATCGCAAAATGTGTGTCATGTAAATACCTTAATATACATATTTGTTGTTGCAGAAACCTAAACCCAAGATTGCTGTTTGTTGTGCGGATAAAAGATAGATTTCCTGTTCTTTAGTGAAAACGTAAGTACTTCTTTTCCTTATTGTGGGCGTACCTAGGTTCTCTAAATTAATTTTTAGCCAATTTGTTTCAGTAAGGGAAAAGGTATTTGAGAGTGAAAAAGTGGAAATGGCTGGGTTTTTTTTTAAATACCAAATTATACTATTTAGGAGAATGTGATTTACCTCTAACTATTCTTTAGTAGAATATTAATGCCGTTTTGCCGCATGTACCATATTTAATAAAATTATAGAATATGCACAGGGTATGACTTCAGTAACTAGGACAAATTGTCGGAGTACAAAATTATACCATCTCCGATACTTCTCTACCTTTTGAGACTTCTAAATTTCTTTTTACATGCGTTTGCCACTAATGTATATTGTAGTTCAATGTTAGAAAGAAAATTGGGATGTTGTTTCATATCTCACAGACTCTGTCTAAATGTATTTATACATGTATATTATCATCATAAACAGCCTTGATCAATTCCTGCTGAATGAAGGTCTTTAAATTTCTCACACAAGTCTACGTTTAGACCCAGTTTCTTCCACGTAGCTTCGCAATGATTTCGAGTTTCATCCATAGAATACTCCATCTTGTCGTCTTCTTGAACTTTTCTGTCCTTGATATCCAGTCTAATGTTTCAATTTGTATTGAGGTGATATTTTCTCTTGGAATGTATCTCCATCTCACTGATATTACAGGTATTTTACTTTCAGGATGATGTGAACTGTTGTTTTCATTTTCCTAATTCAGTTCCTGATTTTCTTCAGCTACAGGAATGTGGCACCTCTGCATACATTTTGAAAATGGATGGCGGCTATTGCTTATAATTTTTAATCAAGGGTCCTGTGCCTTTTTCGATCACAAAGTACTTGATAGATTTAAAAAGTGAATCCTTGTTCTTTAAGACATAAAAATAAATTGTGCTATTACTTTTAATTCTTCCCTACGCTAATTCACTTCTTCTCATTACATGCGCTTATTGAATTTATAAGGGTAATAATAAAGATCACAGGAAAGCTGCTATAAGTTTAATGTTATACATATAATATTTATGTTTTAATACATATATACCCACGTCGAAATGCATAAATCCCACAAACTTGTGGACGAAAAACAAGTTCAAGTCCCACACTTGTATGTTTTTAAAAGTAGGAATTTATTATCGATAATAAGATAACAATCAAGAAATTATAGGAAAAATAATATTTATGCGGTTTTCAGGGCCCCTGAATTTCTTCCTCTGTCTGCGACCCTGGTATCTGCGAACGTCTGCACGAGGTACCGTATTGATCGGAATTTAGCGGTGGCTTTTTAAGGGTTTCAGTAAAAGAGAACTCGCGCTTTTAAACTTTCAACTTCTCCTATCTGTATAATTCATTTGGAATTTTCAGTACAAAAAAAATGTCGACCTTCTTAAAATAATGACTGTGAAAAGGCCAATTGCTGTCCATTAGTGAAACAGTAGAAATTCGGAAAAGAAAATCCAAAGAAAAACCAAAATAAATCTTGCTTGCAGAGAATGATAATTTGAGTGGATTTCAATGGACAAATCTTAGTCAAAACTTGTCCCAATTTTTTGACAATTTTTATTTCTTACCAAGGGAATGATTTCAAACAGACCCAAAAGACCTGCCCAATCCGATTATCTAGATTCCTTCATTGAAGTTAAACAAAACGTATTTTTTTCTTAAATAACGAACAGGTATTTTTACGAAGCAAGTTTAATAGCCTATTGCACTGTGGATTGATAATTCCCGATATGTAATTATTATTGCGCACCCCTGTATGCATGTCCACTTCCTCAAATTGAATTCCTTTGATCTTTCATAATTTCGCCAGTTTGTTATCGATATTACATCTCAAAGAGGTGAGCCGGGTTTTTTTCTTAAAAATGAAATCAATGTAGCTGAACGACCGGCAGTTTTGTTAATTCTGTGACACGGAACCCGGAAAATATATAGAAAGGTAAAAATTAGTACATTTTTGTGCTTTGCAAAACAACGTTTTTCAAATGCTTCCTCGAAATAATGTTTCCCAAAGTAAAACTCCGGTAATTTATAGGTTATAGATAAAAATCCAAGTTATTCTTCACTAACCCATCGGCGAGAATCAGTTTTTGCTGATAATGATTTTCTTTTCTCCTTTCGGTGGACATAGAGTGGTTGTCCTTCAAACTCTCTATGAGGGCGTTAGATATTTCTAAAATTTCTATCGGTTGTACGCCGATGAAGAAATTTTACAAACTTGCTTACAAATTTTTATTTCCCTGATGAAATAAAATCGGTCCTTCATAGCTCATTTCGCGAAGGAATTACCAGGAACGTACTCCTGATAACAACACCAGGTTCTGCCATCCCGCTTCCATCTACGTCGTCAGCGCCCAACTGTGAAGTCGTTACCTGGTTTAAAACAATCGGAAACAAAATTTTGAACAAGCAATTGTGATTTTCGTAGTTTGCAGGAGGGTTTCCTATTGTCTCAGGAGAATTGTCGGCGTTTATTTACTGTAGACTTTTTTCGATAACGTTTGCGGAAAAAGTAAGAATGTAAATGACAATGAGATAAATTGTAGGCAACGTATTCATCGAAGGTCAGACTCAAGTAACGGGCTTTAATACACATGGGTAATTTAATGGATAAGGCCTTTTTTCTGTATCTTCTGTGTTCAGATTAGGTGAGCGGCAATGAATCATTCTAGGAATGACACTACAAATTGAACATTACGTAAGGTAGACCATCTCTGCAAGCGTCGTTAGTCGAAGTAGTACTATTTGTGGGATTTGCGCTCTTTGCATTCAATATCTGAAATCGTACATAGAAGTTTTGCAATGCGTACCTTTGTCAATTGCATTTCAATGCTTCTGCCCAGATTCACATAAAATCATTATACGTGTTTTCCTACGAACATTTGCTAAATTGAAATTTAAAACGTGGATGTTTTAATAGATCATCGGAAAATGTGTGTCACGTAAATCCCTTAACCAACATATTTTTGTTGCTGAAACTTTAACCTAAGATTGTTGTTTGTTGTGTGGATTAAATGTATATTTCCTGGTCTTTAATGAAAACGTGAATACTTCTTTTCCTTATTGTCTGTGACCTACGTTCTATAAATTACTTTCAGCCACTTTTTCTTCAGTAAAGGAAAAAGTATTTGAGAGTGAAAAAGTGAAACTGAAGCGGTTTTTGAAATACAACATTATACTATTTAGGAGAATGAGATTTATCTCTAAGTATGCTTTAGTAGAAAATAAATGTGATTTTGCGGCATGTACGACATGCATTAAAATTGTAGAATGTGTGCAGGGGATGACTTCAGTAAATAGGACTGAAGTCATCCCCTGTACGCATTCTACAATTTTAATGTAGCACTGATTCATCTTGTACTTGATTTTTTTAAACGTAAATCACACGTGTCAAAATTGCTCGTATACGTTTAATGGCTTTTTGAATTTTAAATCTTTTTCTTGAATTTCTATCACTGTGTCAACATTTTAATAAACTTTTTTAATATTTGTTTCTACTTATACAACTATGTCACTTTTTTATGCAGAAATATATCTTACAGTTGTTTCTTGAATGAATAACTCTCTTTTTGAAATACTGTTTATAATATAGTCAAGCACTACTTACCGAATCTTTCGACTGTCTTGTAACCTCCTCTTATCTTCCAAAGTTACAGAAAGGAAATTGTTCGTTGCACCTCTTGAGAAATCTGGTACTATAAATATCTTCCATACCTGGGAACTTCATTGTGAACTTGAAGACTAAGTTGAAGTCGAAACCTCATGTGCAATTTTACTTTTCTTTCTGATGTTTTCTCCCTTTGCTCATGCTCTTATATTTGCTTCCAAGAATGGTGAATTACATAATAGGTATTGTCTGCTTCCTTCGAACAATGATATTCTTATGCAAATCATTCTTGCAAGGCAAATGACTTGTGTTTTAACAATGCAGAACCCATGAATGCCCAATGGCTAAGAATGCCGGAGATATTCATAAGAATATAGTAGAGCCCCCTTATACAAATATCTCGAGGAGCTTGAAGATGAGCCTTCGCTAAATTCATTATGGGGTGAAAAATCTCACTGTAAAGAAATATGCGTATGTGACAGGGTGAATAGTAATTATATTATAAAGTGAAACCACAATTTTACGTCCTCGAATTTTACGTTTTACCGTTTCCCGTGACATTTTTCTAAAATCCCGGTAATTCTCCTATATTTTCTCGGTATTATATATTTTTTACAATCACACGATACCCGCATCTAATGTTGTTTAAAATGTTTGGTACCAAACCTGATTTTTTTCTAATTTCATGTCTTTCGTGGTTTCCGTACATAGAGGATTGCTTCAAACAGGTTCTTTGCCTTCCTGCGGCCTTCCTCAGTAGAATATGACGACCAGGTTACTTTAATCCGTTTTTCGTCCCTAGAATTTGTCGAATCACGTCGCAACTAGTTAGGGTATCTCCGGTATTTCCGCATTCCTCAGACAGTACGTGTGTTATATTGAAAGCTTTGCTGATGGGCTTCAGCAAGTGCCGCAAATCCCGTTATTTAAAGGGCCTAGATCTCAGCCTGGGAAGAATGGCGCGAAATGTTGAGAACAATTTAGTCAGTTTGCTGTTTAAATCTCGACTTTTCAGACTTGACAATAAAGGTAGCCACGAATAAATGCAAATAACTTTCTTTAGCTGAAAAACACTAGCAAATATCATGTAACTAAAGTTGAATTAGACAAGTTTGTTGGATTACCAGTTTCAATATTGAAAACAATTTTAAAACAAAAAGTGTCAATCAAAATTACTTCGGAAAGGTTAGGTCATTTTCCTAATAAGAGAAGGACTTTGAAAGGTTTGGATTTATTCGTACGTTTGCATTAAGTCGTAAAGGTACCAATAAATGGATCAATATTGAAGGAAAGGGCCTTAGAAATTGCTGTTCGACTTAGTTTAAACAACATCACAGCTTCAAATGGGTGGATGAATCGACAAAAGAAATGTCACTGTTTTGAACCGATTACATTGTCGTGAATATGCAAGTGTTGACCCGGTTACAATTGATGAAAGGAAGACGAAGACCTGATCAGCTTTAATTTCAAATTATGCTCTAAAGGACATTTTCAACGCAGATGAGACTTGCCTTTGTTTTATCTTCTGCCTGGTAAAACGTTCGCTGTAGAGGGAGAATCATGCCAAGGTGAAAAAATGTTAAAAAGGCGGTTGACTGTCTTATTATCCTGCAATGCAGACGGGAGTGAAAAATTAACATCTGTGGTGATCGGCAATTCCAAGAAACCACGATGTTTCAATAATGTGAAGTTTCTCTACGATCTATGAAGCAAACTGTATTTCAAGATGTTTTGTACAATCTAGTTGAGAAAATAGGATTGTGTGCAAATGCGAAATTTATTTTGTTTATTGATCAGTGTTCGGGCTATGTTGATTTGAAACTTCGAATTCTGCCCATACAAATTTCTCCTCCAAACTGCAAAAGGAAATTACAGTCGTGCCATATTGGGATTATCCTCTCTTTGAGAGGGTTTTACTAAAACAGCAGGTGAGAAAAAGATTAGCTTTACTTATTCCAGAAACCTTGAACATGCGTGAAAACAGAAAATCAACGCACTTCATGCACTATGTGGATGGTATTTTCTGGACACCAGTCATATTTATACAATACTGCATTAATGGAAAATCTAATAAATAGTTGGCTCACCTTTGGCCACAATTACATTGTGCACCCTTCGTGGCACACTTTCAATTGGATTCTAACAAGTAGTCGCAGGTATATTGTTCCATTTCTCACCCAAAGCAAGTGCTATGTTCAGACACAAAATTTGGACGTGTCGTTCTAGCTCGAATCCGACGTTCATGTTTATCCCAAAGAGCCTCAACAGGGTTGAGTGTGAAGCTTTTAGCTGGCCACTCCTAATTCTGTACGCCCATGCTGAAATGGATGGCATTTATGGCAAGGCGCTTTATCTTTCTGAAACAAGAATGAACCGTCTCTGTAAAACATCTAAGTGCCCATACAGTTTAGAGTTGTGTAGAATGTCCCAGTACTTCGTAGCGTTCATGCTTCAATCCAAAACTACCAACGGTATGACTTCACACCACGAAAAACATTCGCAGACCATGACACTGCCATCACCAAATTTAACTGTTGGGATGACACATTATGGCGGCAGAATGGAATTCTCCTGGCATACGCAACACCCAGAAACTACCATCGGATTTAAAAACGGTGTAGCATGATTCTTCACTCGATAACCGTCGTTTCCGTTGTTCCAGGGTCCATGGACGATATGTTTTGCACCAAGCAAGTCGCTTACTCGCACTCGTACGGGTTATTAACGGCTTGTGTGCAGCAGCTTGGCCATGGAAATTTAACTTGTACAGTTTCTTGCGAACTATCTTAGTGCACACACTCACCCCCGGTTCAATCCTGAAATTATTTGGTAAGGATTTGTGCACACGAATGAGGGTACCCAAGGACGACACGTTTCAGAGCTTTCTTGTTCTTTTCGGTCAATTCATGTGACCTTCATAAGCGTTTCTTTGCAGTCGTAAGTCTGTCACAATTCCATTTACCTTCTTGAACACTTGACCTTGGGTGTTGCAATTGTTTTGCAATCGAACGCACCGACAGGTAGCTGATGTGCCACCTTATAATGACACCTCTTTGTAAGTAACTAAGCTCAACACGCGTGGCCATGTCTCACGAGTAAACGATATACGACTCCTGAAGAACTTACCCACAGTTTTAAAGGAAATCTGGCGCACGAGATCTATTGGAATAATTCATTTTTGTTGTGGAAGTGGGTGTCTGCAGACTTTTTTCCACATAGGGTATCTTCTTCAAGGAACAGAGTGAGAAGCACTAGCATTTTTCATTCTTTTGGGGAGGGCCGACTTCTAACATTACATGAAGTTCGCATGGAAGCAGAGAATGATTCAAATGGATTTGACGTTCGATTGAGCCAGAGGATGATTACATCAATAAATGTGCAATCGCTTTTGAAGAGTAAGAGCTGCACGTGATGAAAGTGTGCTAACTTCAGAGGTTATAACAATCTCCGATGTAAAGGATTGTTTGTCGGAAGAAAATAATGAAGATGACAAAGTATAACTGCAATTTAGGGACCTATGCCTTCTTTCAACGCGGCATTAAATGGATTAAAACGTATGAAAAACTGTTTCCTTGGTCATTTCCAAGAAAATCACTTGAAAAGCTTTCAATTATTGAGAAAGCTTTGCTTGAGCTAAACAATAAAAATAGAAAGCAAACGGAGATTACCGATTTTTCCCAAACCACTATTTCATAATGTAAGTATTTACGTAGTTGAACTGCATATTTTGGTTTTTACGATACATACTATGTACTATAGTGCATCGCATAAATATAGAGACAGAACAAATTCTCGAAAAAAAGGAACAACAACAAGCTGAAATGTGCACCTCATATTTATAGCAAAAGTAGCATAGGACACGCAGCTGCACAATAGTTTGACGGAAACATAACAATTCCAACGCCAAGTACAAGAAAAAAACAGAAATACGCTGTCTCAAAAATATAAAGACTTACTAGTTATGAGCATCTCCGGTACGAATAGTGGAGCCGTTGTTCCGAATAACACTGAAAACCCGATTGGGCATGCTGTTCAGCAAGTGATGTAAGTGTTCTGGACGGAGTGCGTACCAGCTTCGTTCAATCTGCTCTTTCAATCTCCACACTTGAGAGCTGCCGTCCATTCGCATACTCATCACGAGCTAGGATACTCCATAGGTTCCCGATAGGGTTCAGATCTGGACTGAGTGCTGGCCAATCCATTACGGTCACATAATGATTGTTAAACCAGCTTTTCCTTGACACAGACCGATGGATAGAGGCATTGTCTTGCTGGAACAGGTGATCAACACCAGCTAGAGTTTCGGCAAACGGTAGATGGTGGCTGCTGAGTATGTCCTGATAAATTTCAGAGTTTTGTCTGCATTGCAGAAAAGCGATATCCGTTGCCCCATTGAACGCAAAAGCTCACCAGACCATCACAGATCCCCCTACTTTCTGTCTGCTGAAGAAGGTTCGTGGCTCGCATCGTAAATCATGCCAATAGCTTTTCTAACTGTCAGGGCCGTCCAGGTTGAACTTTTTCTCATCGGAGAAAATAGTTGTGATCCACTTGTCAGTTCAGTGCATATGACTGCTTGCCCATAACAATCTAGCTTCCTTGTGGCGCCCCGTGAGGTGTGGCAGACGGCGCATTGTACGGAGCCCGATGTTGCGACTTTCCTTGATTCGTCGATGAACTGCGTCTTTTGAGACGGTGACACCAACCGTCCGAGAAACTTGACGTAGTGATAACCTTTGGGATGAAACTAAACGCATGACGGCACGATCATCTCGTTCGGTTGTTATTGGAGGCCTTCCAGGCCGTTTTCTGGCACTTTACGCACCGCGTTGAGATAAAGTCTCATAAAACAGTTCCCTACTCCACCCCATGGCTTTACAATTTTTTGCTACAGTCGATCCATTTGCTCTCAGTCTAAAAATCTTCTGCACCTCCTCACAAGAAAATTGACTGTTGCGTGGCATTTCGGCAAATGAATGTGTGACTTCAGGTCCGCTGTCTTTTGTAGGCTGGACCGAATTACGGCCCATGCGAGTGCGTACAACATGCTAATTTGTACATCTCATTTGCATGTGGCTACTTTACAGAGTTGTCTTCATATTTATGAGACATCTAAAATTACACTATTTCACTTTGTGGTGTTCTTTTCTCACAACCGGTCATCTCGACAGATGGAAACCTTTGTTGTAGGGTTATGTCTAATTAGGTACCACTTCAGCTTCCTACCTATATTTACATTGGGCTGATGGCGCAAAGTCGACTGTCTCTCTATTTATGCGACGCACTGTACTAGCGTTCCAATAGTGTACATTGCGTTTCATTTTTTTTGCATATATTATGTTTGTTTGTGGAATTTGTTTTACCTTGACCACGGTTTTAGGTTTTCCCGCATTGTACGACATTTTATGCTGGTCCGCTGAAAAGCGTAACATCGGGGTTTCACTGTATTACCAAATACACACATTATGACCACCTATGTACCTAATAAGCTGTAGTAACTCTTTCAGCCCTAAAAACAGCGGCCACTCGGCGAGGCATCGGTTCGATGACGTGGCGATAGGTATCCTGGGGTATCTGGTGGCATGATGTCAATAGCAGGTCCTCTAGTTGCCGTACGTTTTGGTGTGGTTGTGATTTAGCGAGAATCCGCTTTTCCAAGTCGAACCACAAAAGTTTCATTGAGTTCTTTGAGCATTTTGGCCTCCAATGGAACATTTCCACCACAAATGTTCGATTGGATGCCGGGATATTAGCAAAACGTCACCAGCATGTTCTTCGAACCTCTTCTTGACGTTTCTGGCAGTGAGGCATGGCGCATTATCCTTCTGCTGATGGCCGACACCAGCAACAAACGCAAATGCCACGAATGGGTGAACTTGGTCCACAACGATTCTCAGATACCTGATAGCTGTCGGGGATTGTCCTATAGGGATAATGGGGCCCAAAATGTCCCAAGAAAATATCGCCCGCAGCATAACACCGCCACCGGCAGCCTGTTTTCTCCTTACAGTGCATCAAAGTGCCATAGCTTCCGTTGATAATCGGCGTAACCAACATCGACCGTCTACATGATGTACCAGGAATATTGATTCGTCCGACCAGGGTACTTTCTTCTAATCATCCACTGTCCAATCCCGGTGATCTTGGGTTTATTTCATGCATTGTTGGCGATGACGTGCAGTGAGCATGTTGAACCGGCCGGGTCTTCAGATACGCAGGCCCATGAGGCAGAAGGCTGCGATGAACTGTGTGCTGTGACACATTGCCGTGATCACCACTGTTTTAGCTGTGGGTTATTTGTCGCATTTTGTACCCACGATCGCTGTAAAAAATGCGCGGCAGTATCCGCTCCTCTCTCGCATTAATTAGCTGCGAACGAAACACGGTTAGACGACAGTTCGTCGTTTGGCCATCTGTGCTCCACTTTTGATACGTACTCCCTACAGCGGAACATGAACAACCCACAAGCCGTAATATTTCCGATATCGTAGTTCCAAAGCTCCGTGCCATCACAGTTTGTATGTTTTCAAACTCTGATAAATCGGTAGCTTTCCAAGGTTGACTCCGAACAATCTAATAACCGAAAACCTGTCCTAGGGTTGTATATATACTGCTGTGTGAACTTCACCTGCGCCACCGTTAGGTATTCAGGCGCGCTGATTTCTCTAGGTTAAGGGTTGCCCTAATATAACGTCTCAACGGTGTATATTATAATATAACATGATAATGGCAACATTTTTTCTACATTTTGTGGTTCTCTAATGACAGCGACAATTCGCTTGTTCGGCATTGGATGTACACCCTTCCTATTGCTTTCCTATCAGCGTTCTTCTCCTGGCACACCGAGACTTCACGACGTTGTTGCAGATTTGTTCTGTATGCCATTTCCATTCCTCCATTCCAGGGCAGTGAGCAGTAGGTTTTGTCTGTCCCGTTAAACGCGGAATTTCGTTAAATGTTGTCACTTATTAAAATTGATAATCTTTTCGAACAATGGTAGAGCTCCTGAACGGATTTAACGAATATCCCTCCTCAAATCACGGAATTTCATTTTTTTTAAACGACTAAATTAGCATTAAATTAACATTATACTGTACTAAAGTTCTTGCTTTGTTCCTTAATTCCGAGATATCGATAAATACGGGATCGTTATAAACGGGTTCTACTGTAAGTACATTGCTCTTAGTATATATATTTTTAGTTGTACATTTTTCTTCTTCAATTGTAAGGAGAGCATCTCCCTTGATTTTACTTATTTTCATAATATCGTTAGGTCCCGACTACCCGCTGCCCAGAGGAAAGGAATCGTTAGTGCATTTTTGTGCACGGTAGAGCCGCATTATTGTGACCACCAGATAACATCTAGGGTAACCGCCTTGTGCAGCAGCTAGACGGGCTCGGAGTGACTCAGTAATGTGCTGGAAAGTGTTCACAGGTATGTGGAGCCAAGCTGACTGCAGTACATCTGACAGCTGTTGGAGGATGCGTGGTGGAGAGTCCATAGAGCAAACAAGAAGATCGATGTGGTCCCACAGATGCTCAATTGGGTATAAGTTTGGGGAATCAGGTGACCAGGAAAGTACTTTAAAGCCTTCATCGTGTTTTTCGAACGATTCCCGGAAATTTCTTGCTGTGTGATACGTCGCATTGTCGTGCTGGAAGATCCCATCCGCCACAGGGAAGACAATCATCATGTATGGGTGTATGTCGTCTGCAAGGATGGATTCATAACGGATTCGGTACACAGTGCCTTACACAGGTATTAGTGGACCCAAAGAATGCCGCGAAAACATTCCCCAGACTAAAACGCTACACCCACCAGCTTGTGTTCTGCCAGCAATTGTTGAAAACTGTTGTTTCCCCGATGTTTCTCGCCTTATACGCCAATCAGCGGGCAACCAATTCCAATACTGACGTGCAAATGTAAGCCTTTTCTGCATATTCACCTTCGTTAGCACAGGTGCAGTGACCATCCGTCTGCATCGGAGCCCCATACGCAGCAGGGTTCACCGAACTGTAGTTTTAGACACACTTTTGGTAGCACCACCACCCACCCACCCCCGGTTCATTTGGAGAGTGTGGTGCTCGACTGTAACGCGTTGATCGGTCCTCGAGCACTTTCGAAGCCGACGTTCACCTCTCACATCATGGTGCTCCCCAGTTTCCACTTCGCTTATTCGCTTTGGTGCCATTTCTTCAATCACGATACATTTTACTTACAGCAGCACGCGAACAATTTACAAACTGCGCTATTTCAGTAATATGGCCACCCTTGGCCCGAAAACCGATAATCATCTCTCTTTTTAAATCTGATAGATCGCTCCTTTTATTCATGGCATCAACAAGTGATATGTTTTCAGAATGCCTATAACACACCTTATAAACCCTCCAAGCGATCTCACGACAGGTGCCTTCTTTCATTGGCTGCTCGGCATTGATGTCAAAAGGAGGAGGTGGTCACAATATTGTGTCTGGACTGTGCGTATGCAATAAGAAATTACTTTGTGACAACGTTCGAACACTTTGGCAGTCCGCTAATCCAAAACAACTAAAAATGGAGTCGGATCTCCATTATAAAAATGGCGGTGTTCCGGCGAACCATTTTTTCCCAGATGACGTCACTTATTTCGGGAGAAAGCTACGGCATTTTTCCTTTCCATAAATGGAATTCGCAAGATATTTCATGTTCAAGGTAGATAATGACTTATTAGTTATCTCCACAATCCCGTGAAAGTAGTCTATGCATCCGTGAGGGAAATTCCCTGAATAAAGTACTTTAAAAGTAGAAGTTCCGGGCAATCGGAAAGAGAAATTCTTAACATGCATTCGGCTGGCTACCAAAATGGTACAGATTTGGTAGCCAGCTAAATGCTCTGTTAAGAATTTCTTTTGCAGGGTGAGAATATTGTTAGGTCTGTGCGATAATTTTGGCTTCAGTGCAAGGAAAGTTTGGAATGATATGGCGTCGTGCGTGTGTTGCAGTGGCAGATTAGGAAACGTTAGATTAAAAAGCAACAACCCATGTTATTTTGTCTTTGTGAATGGAAATGAGTTATATTCCGTTAACATGTAACATTACGACATCGGTTCCGTTCGTCTATCAGAAAGCAGGAACGCATGCGAATCCCAAAACGTTCATAATGGAAAATATTATTGCGATCGGTGATCACGTGCATTCCAGTAGCTGCGGCTCAGGACTTTTAGATGCCTGCAGTATGATTCTGAACCAGAAGGAATGGTCTGCACAGTTTTTAAAATTCTGAACTTATCAATAAAACAGTGAGCATTTATTCCTAGAAGTGGCAACTTCGACATTTATTCCAGCAGGGCGCATAATCCTGTGTGTAGGAAAAGGGGCCATTTTTCACCCCGAAAATATTCCATAATCGGTTATGAAGAAAAGCTGTTTTCGGCTGGTGATGGGATTCGAAGTCATATCTTCCTTCTCCGGAGTTTGATATTCTACCGCTTGATCTACACCGACGAGGGCTTATCGCTGCAAATTGCGGTTTTTTTGCACTTGCTTCAACTCTGAGGTAGTCACGTCACACGAGTAATAAATTTCATCACATCTGAGTGTGAGCAGGGGTTCAGCCGTACGAAGGAATCAAACAGACAGGTGAAATTAACTGAACACCTAATGTTTCACTGTACCCCGCCTACGTAAAAGCCGGTAAAACACTATTACCATGTATACATTAAATGCATTTATATTTGTGTCATTTACGGGCCAGTTAAAATGGGGGTGGACCATCAAATTCTTCTGGTTCTGTAGACCAGTGTTTCTTTTTTTTTTTTTCAAAATTATGCCAGTGCTTTGTTAGATAGTCAATACGGTTTATATGATACGGGATAAAAAGCAAATTTAAATTTCTGTGTTAATGTTACATAACCACAGAAATATCAATTTTCAAATTTCTGTGGTTATGTTACATGGAAAGAATAGCTTGATGTATGTCTATAATAATTATTCCAAGTGTTTGCAACTTGATATATATTAGGAGCATCCTATTGGTTACCATTCGGGGTTTGTGAAACTGAGGTTCTTTTGGGGTTTAATGGCCTCTGTGACCAACCCTCTGTCTACAAGCAATAAGCATTTGGCCTTCCTTTATTTAGAGCCATTTGCTCGACGGTAAGAACGGATTGATGTCTGCACTTGTCTAATTTGGTAAGCCCAGCCTTGCCGGTTTCAAGTGTCAGGCTCTCAGCCCGGTCTGGGACCGTCAATGGCAGCTGTTATTTAGGCCCGGCCTGGCCCGTGACGTGCCATTTGGTAGATAATTTTGTCTTTCTATTGTATTTTATTAAATTGCGAAAATTAAATAACGAAATGAGATGATATTGAAAATATTTAGTTGAATGTAAGCCTAAAAATATAAAACAAATTTTGAAAATTACCGAAAAATATAACCTTTGAAATGGGAGCAAACGGAAGACTAAGCGCTTTCAGAATCTCCCTTTCTCTGAACTAGTACAGGGGAAAAACTACAAAAGTCAATCTATATATAGACTAGGGATAGGAGAAAAAAATCCAACTCGTCCCACTCTCTCATACAAAAACACCCACACACTCACCCCACTGCAGACACCCTCCGTCCCCCAATCTACACAACTCACACACTCTCACCCCACTGCAGACACTCTCGTACCCCCACTCTACACAACATACACCCTCACCTCACTGCTGACACCCTCCGTCGCCCACTCTTTACAACACACACAATCTCACCCCACTGCAGACACCCTCGGTCCCCCACTTTACACAACACAAACCCTTGCTCGGGGTCGATTTTTTTTGCTGTCAACAAGCCCCAAAATGGTTTTACCATCTTCATACCTACATATTGGCGAAATATTGTGAGTGCCTCTCCATGCTTTTCTGATTACGCCGTGGGCTATGTCATCAAAGTAATTAAATAAAGTCAGCGAAACAATTAAACACTCCAGAAAATCGGGGAACACGACTTTTTTCTTCTTCACCATTGCGATAAAAAAATGGGTGGACTTGGCCCTGCCGGATCGTAAATGTCTGGAGAAAAGCCATGCCCAGCCCGATGC
This sequence comes from Macrothele yani, assembly GCA_039090855.1. Classification (NCBI taxonomy): domain Eukaryota; kingdom Metazoa; phylum Arthropoda; class Arachnida; order Araneae; family Macrothelidae; genus Macrothele; species Macrothele yani. The sequence continues at coordinate 95,265,123 of CM077005.1, read as the reverse complement.
TTTTTTCTCTAAACTAAAAAAGCCATGACTCTTTCCGCAGGCTCGGCTGGGCTCGGGCTTTGCGGGCCAGCCCGCCCCGTGCAGACCTCTAGTGACGGTGCCAATTGGAAAAAACACTCCCCATTCCTCATATGGAACTCGAATCCAAGTCGTACAACTAGTCAAAAACTAACGCTTTTAGCTAGTCGCCCACCGCAGCGGCAAATCGAGATTTCCAGGTTCATGTCTCGCTTCCGCAAAATACCCGAAGTGGTTCGGAAGTGATGTTGTGCCACAGGTGTCAAGGGGCAGTCTCCTCGTTGAACAAACAAATCGACTTGTACTTTGATTTGATTTTCTTTTATTGGAGGTTTAACGACCACCGTGAGCAACTCAATGGGCTATAAGCAGTCGCCCGTCCCTAATTTAGGGTCGATGGTTCCAGGGAAGGGAGAGAACCAGTGCCGTAAGACAAGTACAACATCCATGCCTCACCGGGATTCGAACCCGGACCCCGTTCAAACGAATGATCAGAGGCCATCGCTTAGACCACTGCGCCACCGGGGCGGCATACTTTGATTTGGAGCCGAAACCAGTCAAGGGCGCCACGGATTCCTCTCGCTCCTAGTAGCCATTGTCTTAATAGGAATGTTGCGCCGACAACGTTTTGCTCAGTGCATATCTTCGCAAGCCTTTTTTAATTGTGTGCTTTGGGGTTAAAATCGCTTCATTGATTTTGTTCTGCTCCAAATATTCAAAAACAAAGTCACAATATTACATTTGATTAGTAATATTGTGACTATTATTTTGAATATTTGTGGCAAATACAAGCCCAGAACATTCAAGAGTACCTGCGTGCTGTACCGCACTCGGCGCAGAAAGGTCTCTCAGATTTCCAGAAACGCGTCAGCTGCGGCTTTCTAGGTAACAGTCTCAGCCTATCAGGTAAAGCAGCCAACCAACGCCTGGATGTCTCCAGAGCATTCGGCGAGCTAATGCAATCCGGATCTCTCTAGATCATTCGGCGAGACAAACAGGTGACATCCATAAGCTCCGAGAAGCGGATAGACCAGTTAGTCATCGCTACGGGTGAGTAACTTTCGGTGTGGCTCAGTACGGCTGGATGTGCGCTGTTTTAGTCATGAGAGTGTGTGATCGCGTGTACGACCCTGCTTTACAGATATTTCGTTTGGACACAATTAAGAGTTTGTAATACCGATTCAAGTTCGTCTGAGTAAAGTGAACTACCGTGTTCTTCTGACAAAATTAATAACGGAAAACGAAAAACCACTTACACAAAGCACGACGACACTTATCTAGATTATGATTTCACGTGTGTAGAGGTTAATACTTAGATTATAAATACAGTACCGGGGTTCACTGTCACAGCTTCCCCCTATTGTTCTCTGGGTTTGACAGCAATCTGCGACAGAGGGAGGTGAGAGCGAGAGAGAGAGTTGTTCCGCCTACTGGAGTGTCAATTCATAGGGAATTATTCGATGACCTCTGGAGGAGAGACAAAGCTGGTGCAGGTGACGAACGATGGTGCATTGGGAAGTTCAAAATCTAGCTGCTAATTAGTACGTACAAGTACCGGGGTTCTCTATCACAGCTTTGACCTATCGCTCTCCGGATTTGACAGCAATCTGCGACAGAGAGAGAGAGAGAGAGAGAGAGAGAGAGAGAGAGAGACAGAGAGAGAGACAGAGAGAGCTGTTTCGTCTACTAGAGTGTGAATTCACGAGGAACTATTCGATGACGTCTGGAGGAGAGATCATGCGGCTGCAGTTGACGAATGACGGTGTATTGAGGATTCCCACCTCAGATGAAAATTGTTATGTACAAGTACCGGGGTTCGCTAACATAGCTTTGACCTATAGCTTTCCGGATTTGACAGCAATCTGCGACAGAGAGAGAGAGAGAGAGAGAGAGAGAGAGAGAGAGAGAGAGAGATAGAGACAGAGAGAGCTGTTTTGCCTACTGGAGTATCTATTCATGGAGAACTATTCGATGACGTCTGGAGGATAGACCAAGCTGGTGCAGGTGACGAACGATGGTGGATTGGGAAGTCCCCTCCCCAGCTGCTAATTATTACGTACAAATACCGGGGTTTGCTGTCACAGATTCGACCCAACACTCTCTGGATTTGAGAGCAATCTACGACAGAGAGAGAGAGAGAGAGAGAGAGAGAGAGTGAGAGACATAGCTGTTTCGCCTACTGGAGTGTCAATTCATGGGGAATTACTCGATGATGTCTGGAGGAGAGACCCTGCTAGTGCAGGTGACGAATGATGGTGTATTGAGTGTTCCCACCTCAGCTGAAAATTGTTATGTACAAGTATCGGGGTTCGCTACCGCAGCTTTGACCTATCGCCGTCCGGAATTGACAGCAATCTGCAACAGAGAGAGAGAGAGAGAGAGAGAGAGAGAGAGAGAGAAGTTTCGTCTACTGGAGTGTCAATTCATGGGGAACTATTCGATAACGTCTGGAGGACAGACCAAGCTGGTGCATTTGACGAACCATGGTGGATTGGGAAGTCCCCATCTCAGCGGTAGATTGTTATGTACAAGAATCGGGATTTGTTCTCATAGCTTCGAACAGGGTGTTCTTATTTTTTTATTGGGGTTTAACGACCACCGTGAGCTACTAAATGGGCCAAAAGCGGTCTCCCATTCAGAATTTAGGGCTACTGGTTCCAGGGAAGGGAAAAAGCCAGTGCCATAAGATGAACACAGTATCCATGCCTCATCGGGATTTGAACCCAGACCCATCGCGGGCGAATGATCATAATCCAGCTCTTAGACCACGGCATCACCGGAGCTGCCGACAAGGGTGTTAATGGTCGTTGGACGTCCTGACCTCGGCTTGTCTTCGATACTGGTATCCCCATATTGAAACGCCGGTATCAGTTTCGTGTAGGAATGTTTTCCACTTTTTCATTTCCTTCTACTGCACAAATTCTCTAGCCGCAGGTGCCGCGTTTAACCATTTTTCTAGTAATGCAGTAGGAACACCCGAACATCACATTTATCGTCCTTCATCATCTGCTCACCTGATAACATAATATGGCTCCTTTCCCATGCACGTCATCAGCCTCATAATTTCTAGCTCTTAGACATATGTATTCGACGCTGGAGTGCGTTTTGCACAGAAATAGTTCTAGAATATTGTGCGTAGCTCCAAACAACACAAGCTTTTGATTCTCCCCAGTATAAGTGGAACTGGAGCATGACACCCGAATATAAAATTCACTTCTCCAGGAAGTTCCTACAAGAAGGTTAGTTGAACTAAACTCGTTATGTGTCTGTGAAGATATTGTTCCTTGAAGAAAGGACCGCATCCCAGATCCTTACATGTGCGATGCCAGAAACATTAAAACAAAATTTACAAAAACGTGTGATTCTCTTATTGTGGGAATTACGAATGTGCATTAAATAAATACGTTTTGCAGATAAAACTAATGTAATCAGGGTTACAACAAAACAGGAGAAATAATCAACATCTAAACCATTACAAAAATGTGTAACACACAACAGATTGCACGGAGTATCGTATATTACAACCCAGTTCAGTAAAATATTTATATCAACATCTGAATGCAACTGCAATTTCCTGGTTTGTCGAGATGCTGTAATAGTATGACAAACAGATTTGAGCTGTAATTGTAAAATGTATCAACTGCAACTTCCTAGTTTGTGGAGATGCTGCAATAGTGTGACGAACAGATCTCAGCTGTAACTGTAAAATTTATCCGTTTCTTACGAAAATCCGGTGACCCTTAAAGAATTTCATTCAAACACATGGGAACAAAGTAACTGCCAAAGTTATGTTTAAAAAATGTAAAGATTTATGTTCAAATTATGTTCTAAAAATACATAAGTTACATTATATAAATATACACACACCGGCCAGTGAACTAGAAAACTTTATGCAGGTCTACGTAAACGTCCCTTTCACAGCGTAGATACAAAATACGTTGTCGCAGAGTCATCACGTGATCTAGTCAACTATTTAACACTACTACTCGTCAGTAATCGTCAGTAGTGTTGATCACAATGCGAAAAACAAAGGATCTTTCGAAGTTGGATAAAGGGCTTTTTGTGAGTGCCCGTCTAGCTGGAGCGACGATTTTGGAAAGAGACTGGTTTCTCAAAAGGTGAGATATCCAGGGTCTTTAATCAATGGAGAAATAACCCACATTGCTTGTCTAAGAAGCATAAATGTAACGCGATGACAATCTGTCAGGAAAGAGATCGCCGTCGTCTGAGATGGCATCTATGCGAAACAGAACTTCCTGCGTGCAGCAGCTAACCAAAGCAAATAGACAAAGTCGTCGCTCTTTCCACGGTTTTCTTTAATTAACACACAGCAACCGAAAAATTGTATTTCGACATCGCTGGGATCGAATCCTTATGTGTGTTTATCTGTCAGCATCTGATTTCACTCTTTTTCTCACAGCCTTTAGATTTATTAGCTATAATTAAATAGATTGTGCCGGTAAACCGCACCAGATATAGACGTCTCAGTTGCTGAGCCCAACCCTACGAATTTGTGAAGTCAGATGCTGATTGATAAACACACATAGTGCCGTGGATAGAGGCACCGTAAAGTAAGGCGAACGCAGTCGGCTATTTTTCAAGTGATCTGGGGTTCGACCCCAGCGGTGTTGAAATACAATTTTCAGGTTGTTGTGTATTAATTAAAGGAAAGCGTGGAAAGAGGAAAGACTTTGTCTATTTCCATTGTCTCCATGTATTTGGAAGATTTTTACCATTTCTCTTGACCAAGGCATTCAATGTCCACATCACAGCGAATTATACGCAAGGAATTAAAGATGATTCGTATTGGCAGTCGCATGCCTATACGGAAATCACTTATTTCGGAGAAGACTCGGAAAGATTGTCTACAGTGGTGTCGGGAACACCGTGACCAGACACTGGAAGACTCGAAAGAAGTCATGTGGTCCGACGAATGGCGGTTCACCTTGTTCTGTACCAGTGCTGAAAAGATCCGAGCACGACCCCGAAAGCGTAAATTCGAGCCCGGGCCCGAACCGGACTCGAGCGCGCTCGCGTATTACTTACTGGAGCTCAGGCTATAAGAGAGGAAGATAATTTTCTTCCTTTTTTTTATTTTTTAGTGTGATTTTGCATGATTTAGCACACCAAACTTTTTTCACACTTTCTAGTTGCTAAAGAGAATTAATCGGCAACTGGTTCTGTTTGGGGAGTGAGAACTCGGCAGGACTATTTATTCCGGGCTTGGGTAACAAATACTGTACCATAGGCCATGAATTACTGTGTTTCTGCGAAGGAAAAATTTCTTCAAGAGCTATAGATTTTGGACAACACGCTGACGATATTTTGACCCCGGACTCCACGCGGATTCACCCTGCTAATTTTGTTCAGCAACGTACGACGTAGATTTTTGTTCCGCCGAATTATTCCAAATACCCGCTGCCGCCCCAGAAGCATTTCAAAAAGAAATAAATGGCCATAAAAACTAGAAATAGATAAAGGTGCCTGTGACGTATCTTAGTTCAGAGTCCTGGCTCATCTCATTCTACCCCCATCCCCGTCCTCTCCCAGTACTGTTCATTTAAAAATTGCAAAGTTTCTTTTTTAATTGTCAAGCAATAGACGTAACATTTTTTTCTAAATTTTAGGTACATGCTATTGCTAACATAATACCAAATAATTATGACCATTAGGATTTGAACACTTTTTTGTGCTTTAACTCTATTCTCTCTTCTTTTGTGTGAGCTTGAGTGTTACGTTTACACAAAAATGTTTCTTCCGAGTACTTTTTCATATTTAAAAATAGTGTTTTTCTCTAATAATAAACCACCCAATTTGCTCGAATGCACATGTCCTTGTGTGGCTCTAAGATACATCATGATTCTTTTTAATATGAAAAACTTCTTTCGGCAGTTGCAGTTGTTGATGGAAAGTTTGATATTAGATCTGATAATTTGTACACCTCAATAAACACTATGTCCAAGTATTCAACTTTATGTAATAAGTAATGTCTCTTACTTATTTGTTTTGTATTCATCAAGTGAAAAAAACACCTTCAGCTCATTTTTTAATTCAGCTGTATCATCCTTTGAAGCACAGTTCTTTAAGCTCTGATAGTAGATATTCGGGAAAGCTTTCACCAAATTTATCAAAACAGGTTGAATCCAACAAAGCCACGAATTTAAGATATATTATCACTGATTTTAATTCATTGACACTTCACACAAACTGAAACAACTCTCGCGAAACACGCGCAGTTAAAGGCGGAAGCATCGACGAACTGAGGTAGTGAGAAGTCTTCTCTTTTCTGAGCGAACCGTTTCCCAAAGCAATGGTCCACTCACCTCCATACGCTCATTCATGTTGTCATGGAAACGCTAGCAGGCGATCGTATCGAAGTTCTTCGCATCAGAACAGCAAAGACTCTCGACGACCTGCTTGCATTATGACGTTGGACTGCTCGCCAGACTGATTCTCAAAATCGAAAGAAGCGAATCCGCTCGTGTTTTTTTCGCATCGAAAGCATCGACATATCTTTATACCGATGATAATTGGCTTTTATTTGTGTATATTTAATTGACTTTTATTTGTGCATTCGCTGGACTTTGCAGCTAGCCTAGCTAGCCTCGAATATATGCCACTGCAAGTTTCCTTTCCCACCTCGCAGTTGAGAAAGACATCGATTAATTGAACTGGGAGGAAACAGTGAAAGTGTCTGGAAGAGGAGAAGTTTTTAATGCTTAAATAGGTTACTCATAACTTTCCGGCTCCTTCGAGCCCGGAACCTATCTTGCAAATAAACATTTCGGGCTCAGGCGGGCTCGGGCTCTTAAAATTGAACCCAAACACACCATTGTTCAATGGTGACGGCAGGGTGAGACTTTGGCGGAAGCCCCGTAATACAATGGGACCAGGTTGCCTTGTGAGCACAACCCAGGGTTATAGATCTGGCGTCATGGCGTTGGCACGTTCTGTTGATTCTTGGAAGGTCGAGTGCCCTCCAAGAATTATCTGAACATTGTTTGAGTAAACAAATACCATAGGCTGTTTTATGGACGACAATGCTTGGGTAAACAAATACCATAGGCTGTTTTTATTTAAAAACGTCTCCTGTTCCAGACATTTCCACTGTTTCCTCCCCGGCAAAATGAGTTCAGCAGTAATTTAGAGAACATGGCAACAACTTCTCTTCCACCAGAAACTCTGTATCTGAACTCCACTGAGAATGTATGGCTCATTTTTGGAAAACAGATCCTTGAATCAAAGTTTTCTTCCTTCAAATATGAGCCGGTTAAAGACTGTCTGATAAACACCTGATGCGTTGTAGACGTAGATGCACTCCAACACCTTGTAGAATCTATGCCAAACCCAATACATGCTGTAATTCGTGCTAAAGAAGGTCGAATCTGGTATTGAATAAAAGTTTCTAATCCACTGGCAGGTATGTGTATGAATAAATGGCCCCAAAATGTGGTGGCTATTTTTGGTAATACGGGGCGAGTAAATGCGAAAAGCTGATCTTTCAACCTATGACTCACACTGATCTCCCTAACCGCCAATAAATTTGTACTTAAAAAAAACAAAGCTTTCTATAAGGGAAATCGAAACTTTTCAGGTGTTCAGAGTTTTGCCGGCATCAATTAAAGCATAGTACATGTTTAGTTAGGCTACTATCACACCTTCAAGAATCCTGACAAGGAATTCGCCATATCTCATGAATAGGCCCACTTTCTTCAAAAGTCCCAACAGCATCTTCCATTTTATCAGCTTTGAATGTATGCCAGATGATTTCCGCTCAGTTGGGCTCTCTTCTTTGTGAGTGAAATCACAGTTGCGAGTGAGATATTCTTATTCCTGATGGAATCGAAACGGAGATCAGGCGCCAAAGAACATACGTTCTTCATAGGTACTTGGCCTTCTAGACGTCACTTCAAAATAAAACACGTGATCCTGGAGAGATTATGGACTAATTCCACGAACTGGTAATCCATTTCCTAAAAAAAAAAACATTGAACAAATCACAAATCAGCTGCTGAGACTATTTAATCATTAGTGGTTATCTTTAATAATTACTGGATAATAAGTGTTGTTAGGTACAAGTGGCTCCAAACATACACAATTCTTACAGTTTTGCTCTCACCTGTATAGTAAATTTAGAACTCCTGCTCTATTCCAAATCACCTTCAGTAGAATGTTATAGCACTGCACATGAACACGAAGTTATCCGTGAAATAAATCTAATTGCATATCCGCTCCAAGTCATTGACACTGTCAAACGGAATCTACCATCTTGCAGAAGCTCAACAATGGCCTTGAAAGATTTCCAATTGATCTATGAAAAGCTCTAGCCCGCCACGGTAGTACAGTGCTCTAAGCGATGGCTTCTGATCATTCGTCCGACATGGGTTCGAGTTCGAATCCCGGTGAAGCATGGATGCTGTGTTTGTCTTACGGCGTTGGCTCTCTCCCTTCCCTAGAGTCAGTGACCCTAAATTGGGAGCGGGTGACTGCTTATAGCCCACTGAGTTTCTCACGATGGTGGTTAAACCTCCATCAAAACAAAATTTTTTGTTAAGATTGATCTATAAATTTTTGGTTCATTACTTTATGAGTTTATTAAAAACGTCCGTACAAGTACAAAGAACCGTTCAGGAAATCAGATGTAATCTTAAATATTGAAATGTTTTTTGCGTTCTGCCCAAGACCTCAATGATAACTTTGGTGGCAATCAAGTACTGAGCCATTGCAAATCATTGTCAGCTGAAATCAGCAGTACCTCTCAAGAACTAAGCGGTGTCCTTGAAAGCGGACGAGCTAGCGATCCAATTTTCGCTGTGCGAATGAGAACAAAACATGATCTGAAGGCTGATCAATTGAAAATACGATATAAAGAAAAAGAAAATTTTTGCTTAAACATTTCCAACTTGATTTCCAAATCACAATATTCCACATAAGTCTACCTAATCGCTTTAAAGGCGTTACGTAGATTTAATATAACTGGAAAACCATTATAGATTAAATTATATCCACACAAATACCAGTGCAAACATTTTCTGGGCAATGCTTTATGAAAAGCAAAAAGTTCATTTGAAGACGTGTACAAAAACGGAACTCGGCTTTTAGAAAAATATAGCTTTGTCATGAAGTGTTTTGTCGCACGCAATATGTTCGTTGCCTAAGGAGAACTTTATCCAGCATAGATATTGAGTATATTTTAAAACTAATGCATTTTAAAATGTTTTCTGATACAAATGAAGACAAGAAACACCTGCTTTCTACTAGAAGCATTTATTTTTCTTTGGCACACTTAATATTCAGGTATACAGTGCAGACTTAAATCGTAATTTAACGCATGGAACGGAGATCTCACACGCAAGCGCGATTGCACAAGGGAAGGAACAACAATTCCATGTACCAAACTATAACATATTGCTACATTTATGAATTTTGTATGGTCACCAAACAAAAAATCCTTTAAAATCCGCATGGCAACCTTTTCATCCTTTTCAGAGCTCATTGTTGGCCAATAATTAAACATCGTTTTGTGAAAATTTGTAATTTATTTGTGTAGAAATACGTATGCGTTTGTGCAGGTGAACATGTTCGACACATCCAGTGGAACAGAAGCATTCTGCAACATCATAAGGTCAGTATATGTCTGGTGTACGTGTTGCTTGGATCATTTCGCGACGTAGCTCAACCATGAGTGCACATGATCCAGTTAAAGTGCATCACAGAGACAGCCCAGTTACGCATGAATTTTCTGTATTAGTTCAAACTCGGATAATCCGATGGTGTGGCGAACTCATACATTAATGCGATGCTAGGGAAGAGTACTGCAATTGAACACATAAAACGACTATGGGTCGGAAAATTCCAAGCAAGAGATACGTACCAAGGCCGTCTAGAAAAACAAGGCAATGACATTAGACAGATAAGTTCCCTCTTCTTTGTGACGCCACTCCAATGTTACACATCCTCATACGTCAGTGTCATATGAGACGTCATGCACGACAGCGTGGTAACCAATCGGAAACATTGCTTTCCCCGTGACGTGACTAAAAGGATGAACTCATCTCACTAATGTCATGGCCTTGTGTTTTCTAGACGGCCTTCCACGTCCTCTGTGAATACAGAGTCATATCAGAATAATGTGATCACCTACCTAATAATAGGAATAACCACCCTTGGCCCTGATTACAGCTGCCAGGCGGCGTGGCACAGACACAATGAGGACCTGGAAGATTGTCCAAGGCACACGTGCCCATTCGGACTGCAGAAGAGGTTCCGGAGATCATGTGGTTGTATATCGGCACGTCGAGCCTGTCGTTCCAAATAGTCCCCCAGGTGCTCTATTGGATTGACGTTGGGCGATTTCGCCGGCCAAGAGAGAACGGAGACATCGCTGTCGTATTCCTGGAACCATTCACGCAACACCTTAGCGACATATCAGGCAGAATTGTCCTGTTGGTAGACACCATTACCACCACTGTGGACATCCAACATGAAGGGATGCATGTAGCACTGGCGTTCAGTGACGTATCTAGTGGTACCAACGGTCCCAGGTCATGCTAGGAAAATCATTTCTATGACATGCATACTGCAAGCGCCGGCCTGTACTTGAACGACAAGCGTGACTGGGTGTTGGTTCTCGTGTGCTGACTCCGTATCTGCCACCGCTTGTAACATATTTGGAGCAGGAACGTCGATTCGTCAGAGAAGGCAACCATTTTCCACTATTCGACTGTCCAACGACGGTAGCCCCATGCGAACTGCAGGCGTTGTTGCTGATGGACCTGGGTTAACATCCCAGCAAAAACACAAGTGCTGGGAAACTGCTGGCCACCAGCTGGCAGTGATGGGTCACTGCTGGCTGAAATTTGCCACTCACGGCCCGGTAGTGGTCCGTTGATGGCAGCGCTATCAGTTGGCGAGCCATTGATGGCCCTGCAGCATCGCAGTGAATTGTGGGCCTCCAAGCAAGTGCCACTAGTGGCCCGTTGCTGGCAACCAACCCCCAACAGCAGGTGGAAGCATCGGGACTGCGCATGCGCAGAAGCAACACTTGCTGTGTCTCTCATGGTACCAGTTAGTTGAAGACGACGCTATCGCCATCGTGCTATTTTAGTGGATGTTAAGAAAAAAAATCCATATGTGGAGAGGCGAATTAATTTCCTAATGAAATTTTACGTCGACGAAGATATCAGATTAAGCCGTGAAATACTAGATTACAGCCATGAAATACGCCCACTCCATTCCCACGAATAACACAATTCATGGAATGGAGTGGATGAATAACAAGAAAAAATTTGAAACCGCTTGAAACACATATCCTGGAAAACCATAAAAATAGCGTTTGTTGGGAATAAAAAAGAATTATACGAGTACAAAATTTATTAATTATTTGAAAGAAAAAAAATCAACACTATGTGGTGTACTCATCCATGGGTTGAATACACAAGACTGGGAGGAATTCGTTTCTAAAAATAACGAGAAGTAAAATAAAATAGCTTTTATTCTTTAAAACAAATGCAGCTTCGGACAACGGAAAGGAAAGACACAACGTTAAAAATGTAACAGAATGTGACATGAACCCGGGTAAATATATATATATTCAACAATCTCTTTTCAAGACGGCAAGGACAGTACAAAACTTTTGAAAGCGACTCTAAGTATGTACACGCCTTGAAAATGAGTGAAGTTCCCTTAAGGTAAAAAAAAAACTATCGTTGCGTTGAAAAAATTAATTTATCAATTATATGAAACTGACTTTTATGAAAAATACCTCGCAATATTATAAAATGAAAGAGGGAAGCATTCGATTACAAATTGCATGCCAAACAGATAGCCTCCAGTACGTACCCGGACGTCGTGAATTAGTCCGGTCAGTAGCGAGCGCGGCTTCCATGTAAACGGCCCAGGATCGAAGCTAGTCAGATGCAAACGGCGTTTTTCCGGTCTGTCGAGAAAATTTCCCCAGCGCAGTGCGTTAATTCACAAGCTTCGTAAGGGTAGAAAAAAATTGTAGAGTTAGGAAACTGCGGTTATCCTTGATTTTTTTTATTATTATTGCTACTACTGGGAAATTGGCGGACAAAATTCGGCAAGCCACCAGTTACGTCACGTGGTTGCTGGCTGCCACTAACGGCCCACTAGCGGACCACATTAGGCTAGCCATCATTTCTGGCAAGTACTTGCAGGGCCACTGAAGGGCCATTTGTGGCAGCTACTGCCTGTGATGGACCACTGATGGCCCTGTTGTGGCATATGACAACTGATGGGGTGCCAACTGTTGGCCAGCTGTTGGCCTGAACTGCTGGCCCTTCTGTTGGCCGCCCGGACATTTTATTGACGGTTCGGCAGCGGCAACATAGTGCTGGGCCATTGCTGGCAGTGCTGGCTGCCAGCAATGGCCCACTACTGGCCCAGCAATACTGTTTTTGCTGGGATGGGCGTCTTGAAGCAGCGTCGACTCCAGCGTCCCATGCGTTACAGGGTTCACTCTACTGTTATCGGAGACATGTACCTGGGTGCCCCAGCAAGCATTCATTTGCGTGGTCAATAGGTGCAGTGTTGCGCATCGATTGCTCTTTACCAGTCGACGAAGACAACGTTCTCCTCTGATGTCGATGGCCTTCTGCGGCTCCACAGTTATGACGTCGGGAGGTACTTTGTGTGCCAGCGGTCCATTCTTAATACACCCTTACTACAGCAGCTCGAGAACAGCCCACAATGTTTGCTGTTTCTGAGATGCTTTCACACTTTGCGCGGTAGCCGCAGATCATTCTTTTGTACGTTCGTCAAATCATTATCTCTGCCCATTGTGCTCCCGTGACGCACTATGGCTCATCTGTCCTGGCCGGCCGCTTACGTCTTCGTGTGGTCGACCTTGTCACGTGCACTCTGTGATGCGCCTGTGCGTGTACACTGTGATTCCAGGGGTGGTCATATTATTCTGATACATCCGTATCTATCTTGTGTTCCTCAATGAGTTGCTGTAAGAGATGAGGAGCTGAAGAATACCGTGGAATTTGGGTCACGACAAAGTCTCCGCGCGATCACAGAGAAAGTCCATGCACATCAGTCAACGGCTATCAGGCGCTTGACGAAGATGAAAAATCTGGATGTCTGGTTGCTACAAGAATTGACAACAGCCAATCAGACACGTCGTCTGGATATGTGCAGTTCTGTCCTTGCCAGGCACATACGAGAGGGATTCCTTATTCGGATCGTAACTTTTGATGATAAGTGGATTCTGAACAACAAGTATAGGCGATCAGCAAAATGTCCGGATACCACGGAGTGTCCTGAACACTGCCCACAGCTACCCTTACACTGGCGGAAAGTGCTCGGTCTCGTATGGTGGTATATTGCTTGCTTGATCCATCATGTATTTCTCTGACCAGCTGAAATCATCAGTTGAGACCTCTACTGTACTGAAATGCAGCAGATGCGCAAAACGCTCCGTACCAAGCAGCCAGTTTTGGTCAACAGGCATTGGATTATTCTGTTGCACGACAGAGATCACCTACATGTCTCCACGGCCAAAAAATCCACCAGCTGGACTACGAAACGTTGCCATATCCTGCATATTCCCCTAGCTATGCTGCCATGGATTATAAATTCTTCCAGCATGGGAACCGTTTACTGGCACAGAAGACATTACTGAATAACCAGGCTGTGTGTCAGGACACTGCCACAAATTCTTGAATACCAGGCTGTCTGTCAGGACACTGCTACCCATTCCTGAATGATCAGGCTCTGTTTCAGAACATTGCCATCTCTTTTGCCTCACAGACTCCGTAGTTTTATCACCGTGGGATTCACAGCCTTCTGCCGCATTGGCAAAAGTAAGTTAGCGGGTTACTAGAGGAACTACTTTAAGTAGGCGCGTGGGTGATTCTTATTTTTATGCGGGCTTGCAAATAGTACTCTCATTTTGGATATTTTGTCTGCATCAACCAATAGCATTTGCGAGAATTCTGAAACAAATAATATTGTGCGTCGTACTATTGTATTCAGAAGTAGGAGAGGGAAGGGAGAATATTCATTGTTTTTCATCGACTCAAACGTGTTATCTTTTGCGATTGCCCTAGCGAAAGTATCCTTGCGAAAATAGTATAAAGGGGTTGTTGTGCACTACGTAATGTTCTTAGTTAACTACAGTAGATCTTTAAAATTCCGAACAAGCTCCCCTCCACATATTATTATTATTTTTATTTGCTGGTGGAAAGTTTAAATATAGTCTGTTCATTTTAACTTGGTACTTGATGAAAATGGAATCGCCTAATGTTGGCGGTGCAAGCATTTTGGGGGCGACATGGTGAAGGTGACTTTTAATACTCAAAGACAAAAGGCGAAAACTTTCCGAGTCACTTGTTTCCAGTTCATACCCATTCAGCTTTTTCCGATTCCGCTTTATTTCTTTTGTCGTTAATATTGGGGTCATTAGTGGTCATTATTGGCCGTAAAAATAGTGCTTTGATTTAAACATCCCTTAGCTTTTATGTGATGCCTCAGATCGCTAAATAACTGACACAGATACACTTGTCACAAAAAGTTAGGGATATTGCGGTTCCAAATTTAGCGAATACTGGGGATCGGTTGTCAGTGTTGTCATTTGTCATATGTAAATACTTCATATGTAAATTAGTCTCACGACAACAGAACACGTGACGTGCGAGACCCAATAAAAGGTACACTGCGAGAAATGGAAAACGGGTCGTTTCATCGCTTGGTCTAGTAGTTTGCTGAATGTATTGCCTTTAGTGTAGAATTAACCCGTAATGATATCCAGACGAAGTTTGGATATTTGATTCAAAACAATTGGCAAAATACATCCAAGAAACAACATTTTGATAGAAATCAACTAAAAATCATTTTACCAGAGTCAGCTAGAAGGCCACCCAGCTCGAAAGCCAACACACATATACTGTATTATACAATGTAAACATCATTCTCATCTCTGTTTTTCTCATACGTCATTCTACTTCTGACCTCAATTCAGATTGCCACAAAACGTTCAGTGCAGAGAGTAAAGCAGCGTTAAGTTTAGAAACCATTTAAGGAGAATGAAACTAAAGTTACGCAGATATAGAAACTAAAAAGGAAAGTTATATTAGAGTACATGTCACAGCGACGCCTCAGCTAATTAAAATATCGAATATTTGGTTGCGGGTAGTTTGATAACCAGAAAAAGGATTGTTTTTTGTGGTTTATAAAAATACATTGATGCTTCATTGTTATCACAATTTTTTTATCTTATTTGTTTACGTATGGAACTTCTCTTTGAAGTGCTATTCAAATGGAACAGAACGAACGAAGATTAACGCTCAAAAGAAATTTCGACTACTTAAATCAAATCAGTACCTGAACGGCTGTACAATACCTGTAATTCTCTGTCGCTAGCATTTAATGCGCCTTGAGTGCCTGTACTAGTAATTCTCTGTCGCTAGGATTTAGAACTTTTTGGTACTATAGGAACGGCTTTACCAGTAGTTCACTGTCGCTGGGATTTCAAGCTTTTAAGTCGCTGTATTAGTAATTCTCTGTCGTTAGGATTTAGGTTTTATTACATATATACTTACGTATAAATTCATAAACCTCACAAACTTGTGGAATGGAAAAAATGTTCAAGTCCCACACTTGTATGTTTTTAAAAGGAGGAATTTATAATCGATAATAAGGAAACAATCAAGAAATTATAGTAAAGGAAATAGTTATGGGGTTGACAGGGCCACTGAATTTCACTTCCTGTCTGCGGCCCTGGTTTTTGCGAGCATCAGCACAAGGTAATATTTTGAACATATTTTAGCGATGGCTTTTTAAGGGTCGCAGTAAAACAGAACTCGCGCTTTTCAACATTTAACTTCTGCGATCAGTATAATTCATTTGGAATTTCTAGTACTAATCAAATGTCGACCTTTTTAAAATAATGATTATGAAAAGACCAATTGCTGTCCATTAGTGAAGCAATAGAAATTTGTAAAAGAAAGTCCAACGGAAAAACCAAAATAAATCTTGCTTGCTGAGAATAATAATGGGAGTGGATCTCAATGAACAAATCTTACTCAAAACTTGTCCCAATTTCCAGACAACTTTTATTTCTTACCTAGGTAATGATTTCAAACAGACCCAAAAGACCTACCCAATTAGATTCTTTCGATTCCTTCACCGAAGTTAAACAAAATATTTTTTTAAATAACGAACAGGTAATTTTACGAAGCAAGTTTAATATTACATTGCACTGTGGATTGATCATTCTCGATATGTAATTATTCTTGCGCACCCCTGTATGCATGTTCACTCCTCAAATTGAATTCCTCTGATCTTTCATAATTCACCAGTTTGTTATCGATATTACATCTCAAAGAGGTGAGCCGGTTTTTTTATCTTGCAAATGTAATAAATGTAGCTGCGCGACCGGCAGTTTTGTTTATTCTGTGACACGGAAAGCAGAATTAATATTAAAAGGTAAAATTTTGTACATTTTTGTGATTTGCAAAACAACGTTTTTCAAATGCTTCCTCGAAATAGCTTTTCCCAAAGTAAAACTCCCGTAATTTATAGGTTATAGATAAAAATCCAAGTTATTCTTCACAAACCTATCGACGAGAATCAGTTTTTGCTGATAATGATTTACCCTTATCCTATCGGTGGACATACAGTGGTTGTCCTTCAAACTCTCTATGAGGTCGTTAGACATTTCTAGAATTTCTATCGGTCGTACGCCGATGAAGAAGTTTTACAAATTTGCTTACAAAGTTTTATTTCTCTGATAAAACAAGATCAATTCTTAATAGCTCATTTCGCGAAGGAATCACCAGGAAAGTACTCCTGATAACCACACCAGGTTCTGCCACGCCGCTTCCATCTACGTCGTCAGTGCCCAACTGTGAAGTCGTTACCTGGTTTAAAACAATCGGAAACAAAATTTTGAACAAGCAATTGTGATTTTCGTAGTTTGCAGGGGTTCTTCCTATTGTCTCTGGAGAACTGTCGGCGTGTATTTAGTGTAGACTTTTTTCGATAACGTTTGCGGAAAAAGTAAGAATGTAAATGACAATGAGATAAATTGTAGGCAACGTATTCATCGAAGGTCAGACTCAAGTAACGGGCTTTGATAAACTTGGGTAATTTAATAGATAAGGCCTTTTTTCTGTTTCTTTTGTGTTCAGATTAGGTGAGCGGCAAAGAATCATTCTTCATCAAGTAACAGGACAAAGTGTACATTACTTAAGGTAGATCATCTCTGCAGGCATCGTCAGTCGAAGGAGTACGATTTGTCAGAGTTAGGCTCTTTACATTCAATATCTGAAATTGTACGTCGGCAGTTTTCCAATGCGTACGTTTGTTCAATGACATTTCATTGCTCTTGCCTAGATTCACATAATTACTATACACATGCTTGTCTAAACGTTCGATTAATTCAAACCGTGTCTCCAACTGCAAATTAAAATATATTTACTTACAATTAAAAACACTATTTACAATAAAAGGGAAATTCTTTCAGGGAACTCATGTCCCCATCATCAGGTCTATATGCCACGTGGCACATATTTAGGTCAATTCATGTGACCTTCGTCAGCGTTTCTTGGCAGTTTTTTCCACATAGGATATCTTCTTCAAGGAACAGTCGTAAGTCTGTCACAATTCCCTTTACTAATACCTTCTTGAACACTTGACCTTGGGTGTTGCAATTGTTCAGCAATCGAAAGCACCGACAAGTAGCTGATGTGTCACCCTATAATGACACCTCTTTGTAAGTAACTAACCTTAACACGCGTGGAGGAAATCTGGCGCACGCGATCTATTGGAATATTTCATTTTTGTTGTGGAAGTGGGTGTCTGCAGACTTTTTTCCACATAGGGTATCTTCTTCAAGGAACAGAGTGAGAAGCACTAGCATTTTTCATTCTTTTGGGGAGGGCCGACTTCTAACATTACATGAAGTTCGCATGGACGCAGAGGATGATTCAAATGGATTTGACGTTCCGATTGAGCCAGAGGATGATTACATCAATGAAAGTGCAATCGCTTTTGAAGAGTAAGCTGCACGTGATGAAAGCGTGCTAACTTCAGGGTTCAAACAATCTACGATGTAAAGGATTGTTTGTCGGAAGATCATAATGAAGACGACAAAGTATCACTGCAATTTAGTTACCTATGCCTTCTTTCAACGCGGCATTAAATGGATTAAAACGTATGAAAAACTGATTCCTTTGTCATTTCCAAGAAAATCACTTGCAAAGCTTTCAATTATTGAGAAAGCTTTGCTTGAGCTAAACACTAAAAATAGAGAGCAAACGGAGATTACCGATTTTTCCCAAACCACTAACTCATAATGTAAGTATTTACGTAGTTGTACTGCATATTTTGGTTTTTACAATACATACTATGTACTATAGTGCGTCGCATAAATATAAAGACAGAACAAATTCTCGAATAAAAAAGGAACAACAACCAGCTGAAATGTACACCTCATATTTATAGCAAAAATAGCATAGGACACGCAGCTGCGCAATAGTTTGACGGAAACATAACAATTCCAACGCCAAGTACAAGAAAAAAACAGAAATACGCTGTCTCAAAAATATAAAGACTTACTAGCTATGAGCACCTCCGGTACGAATAGTGGAGCCGTTGTTCCGAATAACACAGAAAACCCGATTGGGCATGCTGTTCACCAAGTGATGTAAGTGTTCTGGACGGAGTGCGTACCAGCTTCGTTCAATCTGCTCTTTCAATGCCACGATACTTGAGAACTGCCGTCCATTCGCATACACATCACGAGCTAGGATACCCCAAAGTTCTCGATAGGGTTCAGATCTGTACTGAGGGCTGGCAAATTCATTACGGTCACATGATGACTGTTTAACCAGCTTTTTGTTGATGCAGACCGATGGATAGACGCATGTCTTGCTGGAACAGGTGATCAACACCAGCTAGAGTTTCGGCAAACGGTAGATGGTGGCTGCTGAGTATGTCCTGATAAATTTCGGAGTTTTTCCTGCCTTCAGAAAAGCGATATCCGTTGTCTCATTGAACGCAAAAGCTCCCCAGACCATCACAGATCCTCCTCATTTCTGTCTGCTGAGGAAGGTGGTGCGTGGCTCGCATCGTAAATCATGCCAATAGCTGTTCTAACTGTCAGTGCCGTCCAGGTTGAGCTTTTTCTCATCGGAGAAAATAGTTGTGATCCACTCGTCAGTCCAGTGCATATGGCTGCTTGCCCATAACAATCTAGCTTCCTTGTGGCGCCTCGTGAGGTGTGGCAGACAGGGCATTTTACGGAGCACCATGTTGCAACTTTCCTTGATTCGTCGATGAACTGCGTTCTTTAAGACGGTGACACCAACAGTCCGAGAAACTTGACGTAGTGATAACCTTTGAGATGAAACTAAACGCATGATGGCCTGATCATCTCGTTCGGTTGTTATTCGAGGCCTTCCAGGCCGTTTTTTGGCAGTTTACGCACCGCGTTTCGATAAAGTCTTATAAATGACTGCCCTACTCCACCCCATGGCTTTACATATTTTTGCTACAGGCAATCCATTTGCTCTCAGTCTGCAAACCTTCTGCGCCTCCTAACAAGAAAGTTGACTGTTGCGTGGCATTTCGACAAATGAATGTCTGACGGCAGGTCCGCTGTCTTTTGTAGGCTGGACAAAATTACGGCCCTTGCGCGTGCGTACAACATGCTAATTTGTACATCTATTTTGCATGTGGCTACTTTACATAGTTGTGTTCATATTTATGAGACATCTAAAATTACACTATTTCACTTTGTGGTGTTCTTTTCTCACAATCCAATCATATCGACGGATGGAAACGTTTGTTGTAGGGTCATGTCAAATTAGGTACCACTTCAGCTTCCTACCTATATTCGCTTTGCGTTCACGGCGCAAAGTCGGCTGTCTCTCTATTTATGCGACGCACCTTAGTAGCGTACCAACAGTGCACATTGCGTTTCATTTTTTTTTTTTTTGCACACTTTACGCTTGTTTGTGGAATTTGTTTTACCTTGACCACGGTTTTAGGTTTTCCCGCATTGTACGACTTTTTATGCTAATCCGCTGAAAAGCGTAACATCGGAGTTTCACTGTATTACCAAATACACATATTATGACCACCTACGTACCTAATAAGCTGTAGTAACTCCTTTAGCCCTCAAAACAGCAGCCACTCGGTGAGGCATCGGTTCTATGAGGTGGCGATAGGTATCCTGGGGTATCTGGTGGCATGATGTCAACAGCAGGTCCTCTAGTTGCAGTACATTTAGGTGTGGTTGTGATTTAGCAAGAATCCGCTTTTCCAAGTCGAACCACAAACGTTTCATTGAGTTCTTTGAACATTTTGGCCTCCAATCAAACGTTTCAACCACAAATGTTCGTTTGGAGGCCAGGGTATTAGCAAAACGTCACCAGCATGTTCTTCGAACCTCTCCTTGACGATTCTGGCTATGAGGCATGGCGCATTATCCTTCTGCTAATGGCGGTCACCAGCAACAAACGCGCGAATGGATGAACATGGTCCACAACAATTCTCAGATACTTGATAGCTGTCGAGGATTGTCCTATTGGGATAATGGGGCCTAAAGTGTCCCAAGAAAATATAGGCCACAGCAGAACACCGCTGCCGGCACTTGTTTTCCCCCTACAGTGCATCCAAGTGCCATAGCTTCCGTTGAAAATCTGCATAACCGACCTCGACCGTCTGCATGATGTACCAGAAATCTTGATTTGTCCGACCAGGGTACTTTGTTCTAATCATCCACTGTCTAATCCCCATGATCTTGGGTTTATTTCATGTATTGTTGGCGATGACGTGCAGTGGGCATGTTGAACCGGACGGGTCTTTAGGTTCGCAGGCCCATGCGCAGAAGGCTGCGAAAACTGCGTGCTGTGACACATTGCCGTGATCACCACTGTTGTAGCTGTGGATTATTTGTCGCACTTCGTACCCGCGGTCGCTGTAAAGAATGCGCGGCAGTATTCTCTCGTCTCTCGCATCAATTTGCTGCGGGCGAAACATGGTTAGACGACAGTTCGTCGTTTGTGCACCACTTTTGATACGTACTCCCTACAGGGAACGTGAACAACCCACAAGCCGTGCTATTTCCGATAGCGTAGTTCCAAAGCTCCGTGCCTTCACAATTTGTCCTTTTTCAAACTCTGATAAATCGGTAGCTTTCCTATTCTGACTCCGAACATTCTAATAACCGAAACCTTGTCCTCGGTTTGTATATATATTGTTGTGTAAACTTCACCTGCGCCACCGTTAGGTCTACAAGCGCGCTGATTTTTCTAGGTTGAGGGTTGTCCTAATATAACGTCTGAACGGTGTATATTATAATATAAAATTATTATGGCAACACTTTTTCTACATTTTCTGGTTCTCTAATGACAGCGACAATTCGCTTGTTTGGCATTCTTCTGGACAATTCGCTTGTTCGTCATCGGATGTACACCCTTCCCATTGCTTTTCGATTAGCGTTCTCCTCCTGGCACATCGAGACTTCACGACGTTGTTGCAGATTTGTTCTGTATGCCATTTCCATTCCTCCATTCCAGGGCAGTGAGCAGTAGGTTTTGTTTGCCCCGTTATACATGGAGTTTCGTTAAATGTTTTCACTTATTAAAATTGATAATCTTTTCGAACAATGGTAGAACTCATGAACGGATTTAACGAATATCCCTCCTCAAATCACGGAATTTCATTTTTTTAAACAACCAAATTAGCTTTAAATTAACATTATACTGAACTAAATTTCTTGCTTTGTTCCTTAATTCCGAGATATCGATAAATACGGGATCGTTATAAACGGGTTCTACTGTAAGTACATTGCTCTTAGTATATATTTTTTAGTTGTACATTTTTCTTCTTCAGTTGAAAGGAGAGCATCTCTCTCGATTTAACTTATTTTCATAATATCGTTAGGTCCCGACTACCTGCCGCCCAGAGGAAAAATTTTTTAGTGCATTTTTATACACGGTAGGGTCACACTATTGTGACCACCAGATAACATCTAGGGTAACCGCCTTGTGCAGCAGCTAGACGGGCTCGGAGTGACTCAGTATAAGGTGCTGAAAAATTTTCACAGGTATGTGGAGCCATGCTGACTGCAGTACATCTGATAGCTGTTGGAGGATGCGTGGTGGAGCGTCCGTAGAGCAAACAAGAAGATCGATGTGGTCCCACAGATGCTCAATTGGGTTTAAGTTTGGGAAATCAGGTGACCAGGGAAGTACTTTAAAGCCTTCATCGTGTTTTTCCAATGATTCCCGGATATTTCTTGCTGTGTGATACGTCGCATTGTCGTGCTGGAAGATCCCATCCGCCACAGGGAAGACAATCATCATGCATGGGTGTATGTCGTCTGCAAGGATGGATTCATAACGAATTCGGTACACAGTGCTTTACACAGCTACGAGTGGACCCAAAGAATGCCACGGAAACATTCCCCATACTAAACCGCTACCCCCACGAACTTGTGTTCTGCCAGCAATTGTTAAAGACTGTTGTTTGTCCGATGTTATCGCCTTATACGCCAATCAGCAGGCAACCAATTCCAATACTGCCTTGCAAATGTAAGCCTTTTCTGTATATTCACGTTCGTTAGCACAGGTGTAGTGACCATCCGTCTGCATCGGAGCCCCATACGCAGCAAGGTTCGCTGAACTGTCGTTTTAGACACACTTCCGGTAGCACCACCACCCACCCCCGGTTCATTTGGAGAGTGTGGTGCTCGACTGTAGCGTGTCGATCGGCCCTCACACGCCTTCGAAGCCGACGTTCACCTCTCACATCATGGTGCACCGCAGTTTCCACGTCGCTTATTCGCTTTGGTGCCATTTCTTCAATCACGATACACTTTAACCACAGCAGCAGGCAAACAGTTTACAAACTGCGCTATTTCAGAAATATGGCCACCCTTGGCCCGAAAACCGATAATCATCCCTCTTTGTAAATCTGATAGATCGCCCCTTTTATTCATGGCATCAACGAGTGATATGTTTTCAGAATGCCTACAACACACCTTATATACCCTCCAAGCGAGCTCACGACAGGTGCCTTCTTTCAATGGCTGCGCGGCATTGACGTCAGACGGAGGACGTGCTCACAATAATGTGACTGGACTGTGTGTATGCAGTAAGAAATTACTTTGTGACAACGTTCGAACACTTTGGCAGTCCGCTAATCCAAGACAACTAAAAATGGAGTCGGATCACCATTATAAAAATGACGGTGTTCCGACGAACCATTTTTCAGATGACGTCATTTATTTCGGGAGAGAGCTACGGCATTTTTCCTTTCCGTAAATGGAATTCGCAAGATATTTCATGTTCAAGGTAGATAATAACTTATTAGTTATCTCCAAAATCCCGTGAAAGTAGTCTATGCATCGGTGAGGGAAAATCCTTGAATAAAGTACCTTAAAAGTAGAAGGCCGCCCCGGTGGCGCAGTGGTCTAAGGCGTTGGCCTTTAATCATTCGTCCGTAAGGGGTCCGGGTTCGAATCCCGGTCAGGCATGGATGTTGTGTTTGTCTTACGGCACTGGCTCTCTCCCTTCCCTAGAACCAGTGACCCTAAATTAGGGACGGGCGACTGCTTTTAGCCCATTGAGCTGCTCACGGTGGTCGTTAAACCTCCAATCAAACAAACAAACATAAAAGTAGAAGTTCCGGGCAATCGGAAACAGAAATTCTTAAGATGCATTTAGCTGGCTACCAAAATGGTACAGATTTGGTAGCCAGCTAAATGCTCTGTTAAGAATTTCTTTTGCACGGTGAGAATATTGTGAGGTCTGTGCAGTAATTTTGGCTCCAGTTCAAGGAAATGTTTGAATGATATGGCGTTGTGCGTGCGTTGCAGTGGCAGATTAGGAAACGTTAGATTAAAAAGCAACAACCCATGTTATTTTGTCTTTGTGAATGGAAATGAGTTATATTCCGTTAACATGTAACATTACGACATCGGTTCCGTTCGTCTATCAGAAAGCAGGAACGCATGCGAATCCCAAAACGTTCATAATGGAAAATATTATTGCGATCGGTGATCACGTGCATTCCAGTAGCTGTGGCTAAGGACTTTTAGATGCCTGCAGCATGATTCTGAACCAGAAGGAACAGTAAGCGCAGTTTTTAAAATTCTGAACTTATAAATAAAACAGCGAGCATTTATTCCTAGAAGTGGCAACTCCGAAATTTATTCCAGCAGGGCGCATATTCCTGTGTGTATGAAAAGGGGCCATTTTTCACCCCGAAAATATTCCATAATCGGTTGTGAAGAAAAATCCTTTTTGGCTGGTGATGGGATTCGAAGTTATGTCTTCTTCCGGAATTCTACCGCTTGATCTACACCGACGAGAGCTTATCGCTGCAACTTGCCGTTTTTTGGCATGTGCGTCAACTCTGACACATTTCATCACATTAGAGTGTAAGCAGGGGTTCAGCAATACGGGAGAATCAAACAGACAGGCGAAATTAACTGAACACTTAATGTTTCACTGTACTCCGCCTACGAGAAAGCCGGTAAAACACTATTACCGTGTGTACATTAAGTGCATTTATATTTGTGTCCTTTACGGGCCAGTTAAAATGGGGTTGGACCATCAACTTCATCTGGTTCTGCGGACCAGTGTTTCTTTTTTTTTTTTTTTGTTTCAAAATTATACCAGTGCTTTGTTAGATAGTCAATACGGTTTATATGATACGGGATTAAAAGCAAATTTAAATTTCTGTGGTAATGTTACATAACCACAGAAATGTCAGTTTTCAAATTCTGTGGTTATGTTACATGGAAAGAACAGCTTGATGTATGTCTATATTAATTATTCCAAGTGTTTGCAACTTGATATTTATTAAGAGCATCCTATTGGTTACCATTCGGGGTTTGTGAAACTGAGGTTCTTTTGGGGTTTAATGGCCTCTGTGACCAACCATATGTCTACAAGCAATAAGCATTCGGCCGTCCTTTATTTAGAGCCATTTGCTCGAGGGTAAGGACGGATAGATGTCTGCATTGTCTAACTTGGTAAGCCCAGAATGGCCCGTTTCAAGTGTCAGGCTCTCGGCCCCGGTCCGGGACCGTCAATTGCAGCTGTTATTTAGGCCCGGCCTGGCCCGTGACGTGCCATTTGGTAGATAATTTTGTCTTTCTATTGTATTTTATTAAATTGTGAAAATTAAATAATGAAATGAAAAAATATTGAAAATATTTAGTTGAATGTAAGCCTAAAAATATTAAATAAACTTTGAAAATTTCCGAAAAATATAACCTTTGAAAAGGGAGGAAACGGAAGATTAAGCGCTTTCAGAATCTCCCTTTCTCTGAAGTAGTACAGGGAGAAAACTACAAAAGTTAATCTACACTGCCGGAAAGTGAAAAAAGAACACCAAGAAGGAGACGTCTGACACCAACGAAATTTATACAGCATAATAACAAAATACAGAGGATAACGTGATCAAAACATTATGGCATAATACAGCTGCATTTTCTGGTAAACTGAAAAATAACAATTCCATGTAACATAGTTAGAACGAGGTTGAACCGCCATGAACAGCGTCACACTGTGCAATTCTGGCATGGAGTCTGTCGTACAGATGTTGGATGTAAGTTTGGGT
The DNA here is from genome assembly GCA_039090855.1 of Macrothele yani. Classification (NCBI taxonomy): domain Eukaryota; kingdom Metazoa; phylum Arthropoda; class Arachnida; order Araneae; family Macrothelidae; genus Macrothele; species Macrothele yani. The sequence continues at coordinate 95,239,500 of CM077005.1, read as the reverse complement.
TACTGAGTTCCAAGCATCCTGAACCTGGACGCGTAAATCGCGGATGGTCGTGGCTGCCCGTGGAGACCGGATAAGTCGTTGTCCCATAAAATCCCACACGTGCTCAATGGGGGACAAATCCGGTGAACGTGCAGACCATGGAAGTTGCCTCACACCCTAAAGTGCATGTTGCGTTGCACGTACCGTGTGTTGGCGTGCGTTATCTTGCTGGAAAACACCACGATGGACCGACCTTACAAATGGCACAAGAACGGGCTGAATGATGTTGTTGATGTAGGAGAGCTGTTTAACGTACCCGGTAGAAACACTAGTTGTGTACGGGAGTGATAGCTGACCGCTCCCCACACCAGGGGACCAGGTGTAACCCTGTGTGTTGCTGGCTGATGCAAGAAGGGTGGAGACGCTCCTCTGTGCATCTGCGAACACGCGTACGGCCATCGGAGGCTCCCAAGCAGAATCTGCTTTCATCGCTGAACACGACAGATCGCCATTGCGTTCTCCTGTGCAGACGTTGGCGAAACCACTGCAGCCGTTCCTGACGGTGAGCTGGAGTCAGAGGTACATATGCCAGAGACACACATGCACATAATCCTGCATCCAGTAGACGGTTGCGGATTGTTTGCACAGTCACCCCAGGTGCAACGGCGGCTCGGATTTGTGTCGCAGTAGATGTTCTGCTTCACAACGCCGCCATTATTATGCGTCGATCGGTCCGCTCATCAGTCCGTCTGTGACTCCCGGTTCCACGCCTTCTCGTGTGGGAATGTTCCTCGCACCATCTACGCCACCATCGTACCACCACCGATACTTCCATTCCAATTCGCTCCGCAATATGACGATAAGACCACCCGGCCTCGCGGAATCCTACAAGACGACCTCGCTCGAAGTCCGATAACTGCTGAAATCGTACACGTCTTCCATGTCCACGCATTGCAGCTTCTTCAGGGTCTTTGCACGTGTCTCTACGCTGACGACTGATTCAATTCACTTCGCCGTACTCCTTAAATACCACCGAAGATAATTTGCATGTTATGCCGTGCCGTGGCGTAAGTGCTCGCCGGTTGGTCCCGAAATTAACATCACACCTACGTAAACTCGACCCCATTAACATATGTAAATTTCATGATCGTCCGCCAATTCCTTCTTGGGGTTCTTTTTTCACTTTCCGCCAGTGTAATTGAAGAAGGGATATTCTTTTGTGCTTCGCACTCCGTAACAATAATAAAACTTCCAGTGATTGGCAGTGAAAAGCAGCATGACATGAGATGACTTTCCTTTTTTCTTGTAGTAGAAAATTCTATTCTGAGCTTTATTTTAAAATTTAATTGCCCAGTCTGGGCAGCTAGATTTTTTGTTTACCAGCCTAGGCCAATGATTCACATGTCCCGGGCATCTCGGGCATGATACCCTAATACATATAAGTAAAAATATGTACAGTACACAATTTCATACGTATAGATTAATTAAAACATTTATTTCTTTATTACTACTTTAGCAAAAACTTCCCATTACAAAAAAAATTACCTTTGCTTGTCTCTATGGGCAATATTTTGCAATTACAGCATTGCAATCTTATGCGTAAGGAAAATTTCTGTAGTACATACTAACTTTTCAATGAAAATTTTGTAATGTTTTAAGGAAATTATATTGCTGCAGAATTTTTTCTGTTCCCCTTGAGTTTTGTTATAACGAGCTTCTACTGTTGCTTTTTTTTTTACTGAATCTGGTAAAAGCTGGCCATGAAAATGACAGAAAACTATATCATGTACAGTTTCTTTTCTTTGTAAATGTAATTAACGTTAAATAAAAAAAATCGAATGCGTTCTAAATTTCTGTGAGTGAAATATTTGCCTGTGGCACTTTAAACAGGACTTGAAAAATATCTGAAATATCACATGCCCAGCTGGGTATGTACACAAATTATTTACGTACCCAGATAGTAAAACTTGAATGTCCAGGAAAATTTATATTTTAAGATAAATCAAAAGCCAATTCTCTTTTAAGTTAAAAAATAGGAATTTTTTTTACACGTTTTGCATTTTTGTTTTAAGATGATAGTGCACAAATTGGTACAAAATGATACGATGAAATTGTTTTTTGAGAAATTTAGGGATTCTGCGATGTTCCTTTCATCGAAGTTTTTTTTTTGCCCATTGTCACTAAACACCTGATTTGTACATCAATGAAAAATTGTTTTACTATCTTCAGGTATTCCCAAGATATTATAAATACAACTATTTAATAGCATTCCAAAAGCTTTTTGTGTTCCGAAATGGTTTTCTTGTGGCAACACACCAAGGGAAGGACCACCTTAATCACTGAAGTCATTTCTAAAACATCCCATACAGGAAAATTTAATATTTTAGAAATATTGATGATATTCGTTAATGTTCTAGAATGATTCATTCAGAATCAGGGTCTAATCAAGCGTTTCTTCTCTGGGTGGGGGGTCTGAGATTTCAAATGATGGCCCATCAAGTTCAAGCTTCCACTTCTATTCAAGTTTGTTTTTTTTCTTTCTGATACCTTAATTATGGGGAAGCAGTATGATCTTTCAAAAGCAGCACTTCCAGTTTTTGACATAATTTTACTAAAAATGTGAAAAGTAGGTAAATATCCAAAAATTAGAAATAAGAAACGGCCGTAAAGGTTGTGGAAACACTGACAACACAGTGCTCAGTAGAATGTAAAATGAAATAGCACACAAGGTAGTGAATGTGAAAACAAGAAAAGCATGACTCAACCCTATGTGACATGTAGTACTTGCCAAAACCTTACTGAAAAACCAACTTGGGCACCATTGTGGATTGAATAACCTATAGACACAATGTACTCGGTTACCAGTTCTTAGATCTGTTTGTCATTAATATAACGTGTAAATATAAGAATATGCCTGTATGTGTCATTATTACATAACTGTCCTTTGTATTCATTTATGCAAATACTGTATTAGCACATGTGCAAATTGAAATGTCTAAAAGGAACAATGTATTGTTCAACCAACTGTGTACAGAGTTCGTAAAGCCTAATGTCAAACAAATCTGTGTGTAACTGATGTCATTATTTATCAAATTGTAATAAACCTAATTTTAGGATATGAAAATATCATAACTCACATTTAAAACTGAATTGATTGGTAATGAACCACGCATCAAACACTTTCACACTCACACACTTCCACAAAAAAATGTGCATTTACTGTAAAAGTAGTGTGACTACTTGCCATGAGGCTGATTATGGTCAAACTATAAATACAGGGATTGCTCTGAAATTCAAATGAGCAAGCTCAAACTTTTTAATTTCAGATTACAACTTAACTGAAAACTGTATTCAGTTCATTAAGCCTGTGAAATTCAGTCTTAGCTGAATTCAGTCAAACTGAATTTTTAAGGAATTGCTCTTCAAATTACGGCTTAACTGAAAACGGTCAAATTTTATTTTTACGAGCATTGCTTTTCAAATTACGGGCTTAGTATTTTCGGTTGAGATCTTAATTTTACTGGCTTTCACAAAAATGGGCCATGCCGTAATTTTACGGGCAATGGTCGGAACCCTAGCTGCCAGGCGCTGCTCGTAATCTAAAGACGAAATTTTTAACAGTGTGTAAGGGTAAGTTTACTTGTTAAACTACGTTATTTTTTAAGTGACCCCTGCAGGTTTTAAAATGTGATGTTTTAAGTTTTATTCAAGCACTTATACAGAACGGTAGATCACAAACCGTAAGCTTTATTTGTTATTAGAAAAGGTATGCCCACAGTTTAGTCCTTTTGTTTATTTTTTTCAAATCTTATGATTGCAATAGTTATTTTATAGCCTAAACTTATTACATAATTCTTTAAACAATTTCTCAAATACCTGTATTCCATAATTTTTCGACTGCCATCTGGCAAACTCCCCCATCCCCTCAAAAAATTGCAAGCAATGACCTATTTGCAGTGTTAAAGTTAGAAATAAATCTGCTACAGGCCCAGCAAACCACTCGAATTTCCAAATCACTGGTCCGCCAAAAAAAAAAAAAAAAAAAAAAAATAATTGTACACATTTACAGTATATGTAGAAAATAAGGTATCATTTTCATTGGAGGAGTAGTATATCGCAAATTTAGAACAATGTGTTCGTGTACACATAAAGATATTTCTAATGAATAAAACAAAATATGGTACGCAGTGGGAGAAATTTGGAAAAAAATGTGACCAGTGTATACCAAAAGTTGGTAGTTCTCTTATTTTAATTGGTCCAGAAATTGCACAAAATATACTAATACATACTTGCCAACTTTTACCGTTTATCTGTAAATTTTATGGATTTCTGCTTGATTTTACTGATTTATGGATACAGGTCTTTTTTTTACGGATTTTTAATATTTCGATTGCTCAATCAAAATGATTGCAATGAAATTATCAATGAAAACTCAATCAAAATTATGTGCAATGATTGCTCAATTGCTAATCATTGCACATATTGCAATAAGAAAGGTCACACTAAAAATGAATGCTGGCATCATCATCATCATCATCATTGTCAACCATTATCAATCCACTGCTGGACGAAGGTCTCCCCAAGTTTCCTCCACAACGGTCTGTCTTGTGCCAGTCTCCTCCATGTCACTCCCGCATACTTTCGAATTTCATCCACCCATCTTCCATGTGGTCTTCTTCTGGGTCTTTTCCTGTCCCTTGAAATCCAATCTAAAATTTCGGCTGTCCATCGATGGTCTGTTCTTCTGGCAGTATGTCCAGCCCATTGCCATTTCAGGGATTTAACTCTGATCATGATGTCTTCCACTCTTGTCATTTTTCGGATCCACGTGTTCCTCTTCTTATCTCTCCTGGTTACACCAAGCATGCACCTCTCCATGCTGCTTTGAGTTGTCTGCAGCCTTTGTATGTCTCTTTTAGCTAAGGTACACGTCTCTGCACCATACGTAAGCACTGGAAGGATGCATTGATCAAACACTTTTCTTTTAAGACATAATGGCATATTGCTCTTGAAAATTATGCTGTTTCTTCCAAAAGCTCTCAAGGCAAGTTTTGTACGCCGATTAATTTCTTCACCAATGTGACCCTCACTTGATATCTGCTGTCCAAGATAAACGTACGTGTCTGTTATCTCCAGCTTTTCTCCATCAATCGATAAATCTTCATTTCTTGTAAAAGCATTGTACATCACTTTTGTCTTCTGAAAGTTCATTTTTAATCCCACATCTTTACTCTTGTCAGCAAGTTCCTGGATCATACTCTGTAGCTCTGATGGGGTAGTTGCAAAAATGACTATGTCATCAGCAAATCGAAGGTGGGTTAGATAATCTCCATTAATCTTTATCCCTTTGTTTTCCCAGTTCAGTGATTGAAAGACATTTTCCAATGTGGCATTAAAGAGCTTCGGAGATATGGTGTCACCTTGTCTCACTCCTTTTCCAATTTTTATGTGTGTTGTATTTTCAAACAGCCGAATCTTTGCACTTGCATTTTCATAGATGTTATTAATAATATTAATGTATGCATCTTCAATACCGCAGGATTTCAGAGCCATTGCAACTGCTGATGGTTTCACCGAATCAAAGGCTTTTTCATAATCGATAAAAGCCATGCGCAATGGAAGTTCATATTCCCTCGCTCTTTCAATTAGTTCTCTCAGTACGTGGATATGATCTATTGTGCTGTAGCCACTCCTGAATCCAGCTTGTTCTCTCGGTTGAGCCATGTCCAGTGTCACCTTCAAGCGGTGTGAAAGAACTTTAGTGAAGATTTTATAAACCACTGATAGGAGGCTGATAGGTCTGTAGTTCCTGAGATCCTCAATGTCACCTTTTTTATGTAGAAATAAATCTGCTACAGGCCCTATGCTGGCATACTTACACCTAAATATACCTATTTATTTTAAATATAATAGTATTTGATTTTATATTTGACAGTAGCTTAATTGCACCTAATAAATCATTTGATATGATCTTTATTTACAGCCCATTTTATATAAATAAGGATCAGTACATGTTGTGAGGTTGAACTGAACATGTACTGATCCTTATTTATACAAAATGTGCTGTAAATGAAGAGCATAGCAAACGGGAAAAAAAACCTCGGCGTTAGGTTGAACCATAATTCGGTGTTAGGTTGAGCCAAAATTTGGTATTAAGTTGAACGGTAACTTGGTTCAACCTAACGTCAAAAAATTGTAGAGGTTGAACCAAAATTTGGTATTAAGTTGAACCAAAATTTGGTTCAACGTAACGGCAAATTATGGTGATGGTTGAACCAAAAGTTGGTATTAGGTTGAACCATAATTTGGCATAAAGGTTGAAACATACCTTGGTGTAAAGGTTGCCCCAAGTTATGGTTGCAGCTAATTTTTTCCTTATTTACTACATGTTTTGGTGCAACCTTTCACCAAATTTTTAACAGTGTAGTGGTAACAACGGTCCCAGGTCATGCTAGGAAAACATTCCTATGACATGCATACTGCCACCGCCGGTCTGTACTTGTCCGACAAGCGTGACCGGGTGTTGGTTCTCGTGTGCTGACTCCGTATCTGCTCCCGCTTATCCCTTATTTAGAGCAGGAACCTTGATTCGTCAGAGAAGGCCACCTTTTTCCACTATTCGACTGTCCAATGACGGTAGCCCCGTGCGAACTGCAGGCATCGTTGCCGATGGACCTGGGTTAACATGGCAGTCTTGAAGCAGCGTCGACTCCAGCGTCCCATGCGTAACAGGGTTCACTCTACTGTTATCGGAGACACGTACCTGGGTGCCCCAGCAAGCATTCATTTGCGTGGTTAATTGATGCAGTATTGCACATCGATTGACCTTTACCAGTCGACGAAGACGACGTTCTCCTCTGGGGTCGACAGCCTTTGGGGCTCCACAGTTATGACGTCGGGTGGTACTCGGTGTGCCAGCGGTCCATTCTTGATACACCCTTACTACAGCACCTCGAGAACAGCCCACAAAGTTTGCTGTTTCTGAGATGCTTCCACTCTTTGCTCGGTAGCCGAAGATCATTCCTTTTTGTACGTTCGTCAAATCGCTATATCTGCCCATTGTGCTCCCGTGACGCACTATGGCTCATCTGTCCTGGCCAGCCGCTTATATCTCCGTGTGGTTGATCTTGTCACGTGCACTGCACTCTGTGATGCGCCTGGGCGTGTACACTGTGATTCCAGGGGTGGTCATATTATTCTGATACATCCGTGTCTATCTTGTGTTCCTGAAATAGTTGCTGTAAGAGATGAGGGGCTGAAGAATACCGTGGAATCTGGGTCACGGCAAAGTGTCCGCGAGATCACAGAGAAAGTCCATGCACATCAGTCAACGGCTATCAGGCGCTTGACGAAAGTGAAAAATCTGGATGTCTGGGTGCTACAAGAATTGATAACAGCCAATCAGGCACGTCGTCTGGAGGTGTGCAGTTCTGTCCATGCCAGGCACGTACGAGAGGGATTCCTTATTCGGATCGTAACTTTTGATGACACGTGGGTCCTGAACAACAAGTATAAGCGATCAGCAAAATGGTCGGATACTACGGAGTTACCTGAACACTGACCACAACTACCCTTACACTGGCGGAAAGTGCTGGGTCTTGTATGGTGGTATATTGCCTGCTTGATCCATTAGGTATTTCTCTGACCAGCTAAAGTCATCAGTTGAGACCTCTACTGTACTGAAATGCAGCAGATGCGCAAAAAGCTCCGTACCAAGCAGCCAGTTTTGGTCAACAGGTATTGGATTATTCTGTTGCACGACAGAGATCACCTACATGTCACCCGGCCAAAAAATCCACCAGCTGGACTACGAAACGTTGCCATATCCTACATATTCCCCTAGCCATGCTACCATGGATTATAAATTCTTCCAGCATGTGAAACATTTCCTGGCACAGAAGACATTCCTGAATAACCAGGCTGTGTGCCAGGACACTGCCACCCAGTCTTGATGACCAGGCTGTCTGTCAGAACATTGCCACCCATTCCTGAATCATCAGGCTCTGTTTCAGAACATTGCCATCTCTTTTGCCTCACAGACTCCGTAGTTTTATCACCGTGGGATTCACAGCCTTCTACCGCATTGGCAAAAGTAAGTTAGCGGGTTACTAGAGGAACTACTTTAACTAGGCGCGTGGGTGATTCTTATTTTTATGAGGGCTTGCAAATAGTACTCTCATTTTGGACATTTCGTCTGCATCAACCAATAGCATTTGCGAGAATTCTGGAACAAATAATATTGTGCGTCGTACTGTTGTATTTAGAAGTAGAAGAGGGAAGAGAGAATATTCATTGTTTTTCATCGACTCAAGCGTGTTATCTTTTGCGATTGCCCTAGCGAAAGTATCCTTGCGAAAATAGAATAAAGTGATTGTTGTGCACTACGCAATGTTCTTATTTAATTACAGTAGATCGGCAAAATTCCGAACAAGCTCCCCTCCACATATTATTATTATTTTTATTTGCTGGTGGAAAGTTTATATATAGTCCGTTCATTTAAACTTGGTACTTGATGAAAATGGAATCGCCTAATGTTGGCGGTGCAAGCATTTTGGGGGCGACATGTCGAAGGCGAAGGTGGCTTTTAATACTCAGAGACAAAAGGCGAAAACTTTCCCAGTCACTTGTTACCAGTTCATACCCATTCAGCTTTTTCAAATTCCGCTTTATTTCTTTTCTCGTTTATATTGGGCTCATTAGTGATCATTATTGGCCGTAAAGCCGAGATAGGTAATTTAAGTCAGAACAGGATTTCCGAAATAGCTTTATTCCCATCCGGCTTTATACTGGGGCCATAAGACTGGGGAATTACACTTGCTGTAAAAGGTACAGTTACCTGTTCCTGAAGGTACCATACCTAGGAGCTAACTCACCTTTTACAACCACAAATGACTATACATAGTTTATGGCTTGACACCCACTTAACTGCTAAGATCATTAGAATTTCTGAAGTCTGAATTTGGACCTGGGGGGAGGGGGGGTACAAATTGCTCCTCGTAAGCAAATCAAACTCCCCTGCCTCTCTTGTGGTTTGTTCCCAGTGTGGACAGAGACAGATTTTCTGATTTTAATATGCAGATTCTTTTCACGACCAGTATTTCAGAATGGGAAAAAGCAGTACGGAAAGACACGCTTGTTCCCTGCGGGGCTAAGATTTTACAACCAATTACCACGGCAGTATCACCCTTGTTTCATACTTTAGCCCCACGTTCACTGTGATGCGGGAGTAAAGTTATTCCCCCTGCACTCAGACTAAAGTACACCCCTTGGCAATCGGAACCAGCTTGCAACGATTGGTAAGTTTTGGAATTTGTACTTTACGTTTAAAAATTTCACAGCAGTAGTAGAAATGGCTAACTTGTTTCGTATTGCATAATAACAAAAAAAATCTTTGTCTTATGTACTTTTTTTGTATGCATTTGGTTATTTTTGGTACATATATTTGGGTAATACAATATAGAAGTGTTAGCGTATTTGTATTTTTTTAGATGTTCGATTATCCAAACACATCGAAAATCCGAACTACCAGTGGTCAATAACAAACACAGATACACTTGTCACAAAAAGTTAGGGATATTACGGCTCAAAATTTAGCGAACACTGGGGATAGGTTGTTAGTGTTGTCATTTGTCATATGTAAATACTTCATATGTAAATTAGTATCACGACAACACAACGCCGTGCGAGACCCAATAAAAGGTACCCTGCGAGAAGTGGAAAACGGGTCGTTTCATAGCTTGGTCTAGTAGTTTGCTGAATGTATTGCCTTTAGTGTGGGATTAACCTGAAATGATATCCAGACGAAGTTTGGATATTTGATTCAAAACAACTGGTAAAATACATCCAAAAAACAACATTTTGATAGAAATCAACTAAAAGGCATTTTACCAGAGTCAGCTAGAAAGCCCCAGCTCGAAAGCCAGCACACATATACTGTATTATACATTGTAAACATCATTCTCATCTCTGCTTTTCTCATACGTCATTCTACTTCTGACCTCAATTCAGATTGCCACAAAACGTTCAGTGGAGAGAGAAAAGCAGCGTTAAGTTTAGAAACCATTTAAGGAGAATGAACCGAAAGTTACGCAGATATAGAAACTAAAAAGGAAAGTTGCATTAGAGTACATGTCACAGCGACGCCTCAGCTAATAAAATATTGAATATTTGGTTGCGGATAGTTTGATAACCAGAAAAAGGATTTGTTTTCTGTGGTTTATGAAAATTACATTGATGCTTTATTGTAATCACAAATTTTTTGTCTTTTTTGTTTGCGTATTGAACTTTTCTTTGAAGTACTATCTAATGGAACAGCACGAACGATTATTAACGCTCAAAAGAAACTTCGACTACTTAAATCAAATCAGTACTTTAACGGCTTAACAATATCAGTAATGCTCTGTCGCTAGCATTTAATGTTTCTTGAGTGGCTGTACTAGTAATTCTCTGTCGCTAGGATTTAGAACTTCTTGGTACTGTAAGAACGGCTGTGCCAGTAATTCACTATCACTGGGATTTCAAGCCTTTGAGTCGCTGTACTAGTAATTCTTTGTCGCTAGGATTTTGAGCTTCTTGAGTGGCTGTACCAGTAGTTCACTATCGCTAGGATTTAAATCTTCTTGAGTGGCTGTACTAGTAATGCTGTGTCGCTAGGGTTTAAAGCTTCTTGAGACGCTGTACTAGTAATTCTCTGTCGATAGGATTTAGAGCTTCTTGGAACTATAGGAACGGCTGTACCAGTAATTCACTGTCGCTAGGATTGAAAAATACTTCAGTCGCTGTATTCTCTGTCGCTAAGATTTAGAGCTTGTTGGTACTACAGGAACGGCTATACCAGTAATTCACTGCGCTAGGATTGAAAAATACTTCAGTCGCCGTACTCTCTCTCTGTCGCTAAGATTTAGAGCTTGTTGGTACTACAGGAACGGCTATACCAGTAATTCACTGTCCCTAGGATTTAAAGCGTCTTGAGTGGCTGTACTAGTAATTCACTACCGCTACGATTTAGGTTTTAATACATATACACCTACGTCTAAATTTATAAACCTCACAAACGTGTGGAACGGAAACAATGTTCAAGTCCCACATTTGCATGTTTTTAAAAGCAGGAATTTATAATCGACAATAAGAAAACAATCAAGAAGTTATAGTAAAAGAAATATTTATGGGGTTGACAGGGCCCCTGAATTTCTCTCAATGTCGGCGGCCCAGGTATCTGCAAGCATCAGCACAAGGAAATATATTGAACGTAAATTAGCGATGGCTTTTTAAGGGTCACAGTAGAACGGAACTCGCGCTTTTCAACATTCAACCTCTGCGATCAGTATATTTCATTTGGAATTTCTAGTACTAATAAAACGTCGACCTTTTTAAAATAATGATTATGAAAAGACCAATTGCTGTCCATTTGTGAAACAGAAGAAATTCGAAACCAAAATAAGTCTTGCTTGCAGAGAATGATAATGGGAGTAGATCTCAATGGACAAATCTTACTCAAAACTTGCCCCAATTTCCTGAGAACCTTTATTTCTTACCTAGGGAATGATTTCAAACAGACCCAAAAGACTTATCCAATTAGATTTTCTCGATTCCTTCACCGAAGTTAAAAAAAATATTTTTTTCTTAAAATAACGAACAGGTATTTTTACGAAGGAAGTTTAATAGTACATTGCACTGTAGATTGATCATTCTCGATATGTAAATATTCTTGCGCACCCCTGTGTGCATGTTCACTTCCTCAAATTGAATTCCTCTAATCTTTCATAATTCGCCAGTTTGTTATCGATATTACATCTCAAAGAGGTGAGCCGTTTTTTGTTATCTTAGAAATAGAATAAATGTAGCTGCGCGACCGGCAGTTTTGTTTATTCTGTGACACGGAAAGCAGAATTAATATTAAAAGGTAGAATTTTGTACATTTTTGTGCTTTGCAAAACTACGTGTTTCAAATGATTCCTCGAAATAGTGTTCCCCAAAGTAAAACTGGTAACTTATAGGTTATAGACAAAAATCCAAGTTATTCTTCAGACACGTAATGGTGAGAATCTGTTTTTTTTTTATAATGATTTTCTTTTCTCGTTTCGGTGGACATAGAGTGGTTGTCCTTTAAACTCTCTATGAAGTCGTTAGATATTTCTAGAATTTCTATCGGGCGAACGCCGTTAAAGAAATTTACCAATTTGCTTACAAATTTAATTTTTCTTATAAAACAAAATCTATCCTTCATAGGTCATTTCGCGAAAGAATCACCAGAAAAGTACTCCTAATAACAACACCAAGTCCTGCTACCCCGCTTCCATCCACGTCGTCAGCGCTCAATTGTGAAGTCGTTACCTGGATTAAAACAATCGGAAACAGAGTTTTGAAGAAGATTTTGTGATTTTTGTAGTTTTCACGAGGTCTTCCCATTATCTCCGGAAAACTATCGGCGTGTATTTACTGTAAGCTTTTTTCGATAACGTTTGGGAAAAAGGTAATAATGTAAATGATAATGAGATAAATTATATTCAACGTATGCATCGAAAACATGAGATAATTGTAGGCGCCGTATGCCTGAAGTAAAATGATTTGATTTAATGGATAATGCCTTTTTTCTGTATTGCTTGTGTTCAGATTAGGTGAGCGACAACGAATCATTCTTCATCAAGTAAGAGGACAAAATGTTCATTCCCTTAGGTAGACCATTTTTGCAGGCGTCGTCAGTCTAAAGAGTACGATGTGACAGATTTAGGCTCATTACGTTCATTATCTGAAATCGTACATCGGCAGTTTTGCAATGCGTACGTCTTTTAAATGACAATTCACTGCTCTTACCTAGATTCACATAAAATCCCATTACGTGTTTTCCTAAGAACATTTTCTAACTGTAAGTTTAAAACGTAGATGTATTAATAGATCATCGCAAAATGTGTGTCACTTAAATCCCTTAACCAACATATTTTTCTTGCAGAAACCTAAACCCCAGATGGCTGTTTGTTGTGTGGATAAAAGATAGATTTCCTGTTCTTTAGTGAAAACGCAAATAATTTTTTACCTTACTGTGGCTGTACCTAAGTTGTATAAATTACTTTTAGCCAATTTTTCTTCAGTAAGGGAAAGGGTATTTGAGAGTAAAAAAGTGAAACTGGCGGTTTTTTTTTTTAAATACGGAAACATACTATTTAGTGGAACGTGATTTATCTCTAACTATGCTTTAGTAAAAAATTAATGCCATTTTTTCACATGTACGACATTAATTCAAATTATAGAATATGTACAGGGTATGACTTCAGTAACTAGGACAAATTGTCGGAGTACAAAAAAATATATTCACCCATACTCGACATCTGTACCTTTGAGACCTTTAAATTTCACTATACATGCGTTCGCCACTGATGTATATTGTACTTCAATTTTAGAAGGGAAAACTGGGATGATGTTTCATATCTCCCAGACTCTATCTACATATATTTATACATGTATATTATCATCATAAATAGCCTTGATCAATTCGTGCTGAATGAAGGACTTTAAATTTCTGCCACAAGTCTACGTTTAGACCCAGTTTCTTCCACGCAGCTTCACAATGATTCCGAGTTTCATCCATAGAATACACCATCTTGTCGTCTTACAACGAAGTGAATTTCTCCGTCATTTTTATCCGCGCCAGGATTCGAACCCGGGTCCACTCATTCCGGAACAAGTTGCTCTACCATTTGAGCTACGCGGACATTTTATTCTGATTCCTATCTGCCTTTATGTCGTGTGCGTCCTACTGGCAGGTACGTCACATCTCCTGGTACGTTACAGTCTTCTTGAACTTTTGTCCTTGGTATCCAGTCTAAGTCTTCAGTTTGTTATGAGGTGATATTTCGTCTTGGAATATATTTCCATTTCACTGATATTACAGGTACTTTACTTTCAGCATGATGTGAACTGGTGTTGTCATTTTCCTAATTCAGTTCCGGATTTTCTTCAGCTACAGGAATTTGGCACCACTGCATACATTTTGAAAATGGTCGGCAGCTATTACATATAATTTTTAGTCAAGGGTCCTGTGCGTTTTTTGATCACAAAGTACCTGAAAGGTTTAAACAGTGAATGTTTGTTTTTTTAAGACATAAAAATAGATTGTGCTGTTACCTTTAAATCTTTCCCAACGCTTATCCATTTCTTCTCATTACATGCACTTATTGAATTTATAAGGGTAATAATAAAGGTCACAAAAAAGCTACTATAAGTATAATGTAATGCATATTATATTTATGTTTTAATACATATTTATCTACGTCTAAATTCATAAACCTCACAAACTTGTGAACTGAAAACAATGTTCAAGTCCCACACTTGTATGTTTTTAAAAGCAGGAATTTATGATCGATAATAAGATAACAATCAAGAAATTATAGGAATAAAAATATTAATGGGGTTGTCAAGGCCCCTGAATTTTAGCCACTGTCTGCTTCCCTGGTCCCTGCGAGAGTCTGCATAAGGTATTACATTGATCGGGATTTAGCGGTGCTATCTGTATAATTTATTTGGAATTTCTAGTACGAAACAAATGTAGACATTTTTAAATAATGACTATGAAAAGACTAAAAGCTGTCCATTAGTGAAACAGTAGAAATTCGGAAAAGAAAATCCAAAGAAACACCAAAATAAATCTTGCTTGCAGAGAATAAAAATTTGAGTGGATCTCAATGGGCAAATCTTAATCAAAACTTGTCCCAGTTTCTTGACAATTTTTATTTCTTACCAAGGGAATGATCTCAAACAGACCCAAAAGACCTACCCAATCCGATTCTCTAGAATCCTTCACCGAAAATGAACACATTTTGTTTTTTTTAAATAACGAACAGGTATATTTAGGAAGTCTATTGCAAGTTTAATAGTCTATTGCACTGTGGATTGATAATTCTCTACATGTAATTATTATTGCGCACCAATGTATGCATGTCCACTTCCTCAAATTGAATTCCTCTGATCTTTCATAATTTCGGCAGTTTGTTATCGATATTACATCTCAAAGAGGTGAGCCGGTTTTTTTTCCGAAAAATGAAATAAATGTAGCTGAACGACCGGCAGTTTTGTTAATTCTGTTACACGGAAACCGGAAAATATATTGAAAGGTAAAAATTGGTACATTTTTGAGCTTTGCAAAACAACGTTTTTCAAATGCGTCCTCGAAATAGTGTTCCGAAAAGTAAAACTCCGGTAATTTATAGGTTATAGATAAAAATCCAAGTTATTCTTCCCACACCCATCGGCGAGAATCAGTTTTTGCTAATAATGATTTTCTTTTCTCCTTTCGGTGGACATAGAGTTGTTATTCTTCAAACTCTCTATGAGGTCGTTAGATATTTCTAGAATTTCTAGCGGTCGTACGCCGATGAAGAAATTTTACATTATTATCTGCAAATATTTATTTCTCTGACGAAATAAAATCTATCCTTCATACCTCATTTCGCGAAGGAGTCACCAGGAACGTACTCCTTATAACAACACCAGGTCCCGCCACCCCGCTTCCATCTACTTCGTCAGAGCCCAACTGTGAAGTCGTTACTTGGTTTAAAACAATCGGAAACAAAATTTTGTACAAGCAATTGTGATTTTCGTAGTTTGCAGGAGGCCTTCCTATTGTCTCTGGAAAACTGTCGGCGTGTATTTACTATAGGCGTTTTTCGATAACGTTTAGGGAAAAAAGTAATAATGTAAATGACAATGAGATAAATTGTATTCATCGAAGATTCGTCTCAAGTAACGGGCTTTAATATACGTGGGTAATTTAATGGATATGCTTTTTTTCTGTATCGTTTGTGTTCAGATCAGGTGAGCGGGAAGAATCGTTCTTCATCAAGTAATAGGAAAAATGGTACATTACCTAATGTAGACCATCTCTGCAAGCGTCGTTAGTCGAAGGAGTACGATTTGTCAGATTTAGGCTCTTTACATTCAATACCTTAAATCGTACGTCGGCAGTTTTCCAATGCGTACGTTTGTTCAATGACATTTCAATGCTCTTGCCTAGATTCTCATAAAATCCCTTTACCTGCTTTCATACAAACATTTTTTAAATTTAAGTTTAAAACGTGGTTGTATTAATTGATCATCTCAAAATGTGTGTCACGGAAATCCTTTTATACACATATTTTTGTTGCAGAAGCCTTAAGCCAAGATAGCTGTTTGTTGTGTGGATAAAAGACAGATTTCTTGTTCTTTAGTGAAAACGTAAATACTCATTTTTCTTATTGTGGGTGTACCTAAGTTCTCTAAATTACACTTGCGGAAAGTGAAAAAAGAACACCAAGAAGGAGACGTCTGATACCAACGAAATTTATACAGCATAATAACGGAATACAGAGGATAACGTGATCGAAACGTTATGGCAAAATACAGCTGTATTTTCTGGTAAACTGAAAAATAAGATTTCCATGTAACATGGTTAGTACGAGGTTGAACCGTCACGAACTGCGTCACACTTTGCAATTCTGGCATGAAGTCTGTCGTACGGATGTTGGATTTAAGTTTGGGGTATTGAGTTCAAGCATCCTGAACCTGGACGCGTAAATCGGGGATGGTCGTGGCTGGCCGTGGAGACCGAATAAGTCGTTGTCCCGTAAAATTCCACACGTGCTCAATGGGGTGCAAATCCGGTAAACGTGCAGGCCATGGAAGTTGCCTCACACCCTGAAGTGCATGTTGCGTTGCACGTGCCGTGTGTGGGCGTGCGTTATCTTGCTGTAAAACACCACGATGGACCGACCTTACAAATGGCACAACAACGGGTTGAATG
Organism: Macrothele yani; assembly: GCA_039090855.1. Classification (NCBI taxonomy): domain Eukaryota; kingdom Metazoa; phylum Arthropoda; class Arachnida; order Araneae; family Macrothelidae; genus Macrothele; species Macrothele yani. Next base: position 95,222,750 of record CM077005.1, on the reverse strand, counting down.
ATGTTGTTAATTTAGGAGGGTGCTGTTTAACGTACCCGGTACAAACACTAGTTGTGTACGGGAGTGGTAGCTGATCGTTTCCCACACCAGGAGAGCAGGTGTAGGCCCTGTGTGTTGCTGGTGGATGCAAGAATGGTTCAGACGCTCCCCTGTGCGTCTGCGAACACGCATACGGTCATCGGAGGCTCCCAAGCAGAATCTCCTTTCATTGCTGAACACGACAGATCGTCATTGCGTTCTCCAGTGCAGACGTTGGCAACACCACTGTAGCCGTTCCTGACGGTGGGCTGGAGTCAGAGGTACAAATGCCAGAGGCACACGTGCACGTAGTCCTGCACGCAGTAGACGGTTCCGGATGCTACCGTCTACTGCGTGCACCTCAGGTGCAACGGCAGCTCGGATTTACGTCGCAGTGGATGTTCTGCTTGACAACGCCGCTCTTCTTATGCGTCGATCGGTCCGCTCATCAGTCCGTCTGTGACTCCCGGTTCCACGTCTTCTCGTGTGGGAATGTTCCTCGGACCATCTACGCCACTATCATACCACCACCGATACTTCGCGTCCAATTCGCTCCGCAATACGACTATACGACCACCCGGCAGCGCGGAGTCCAACTAGACGACCTCGCTCAAAGTCCGATAACTGCTGAAATCGTACACGACTTCCGTGTCCAAGCATTGCAGCTTCTTCAGGATTTTCGCACGTGCCCGTACGCCGACGACTGATTACATTCACTTCGCCGTACTCCTTAAATACCACCGAATGAAATTTGCATATTATGCCGTGCTGTGGCGTCAGCGCTCACCGGTTGGTCCCGAAATTGACAGAACACCTACGTAAGCTCGACCCCATGAACATATGTAAATTTCATGATCGTCCGATAATTCCTTCTTGGTGTTCTTTTCTCACTTTCGCCAGTGTATTTTTAGCCACTTTTCCTTCAGTAAGGGAAAAAGTATTTGAGAGTGAAAAAGTGAAACTAACGGGGTTTTTTTTAAATACGAAATTATAATATTTAGGAAAATATGATTCATCTCTAACTATTGTTTAGTAGAAAATTAACGCCATTTTTTCGCATGTACGACATTCATTAAAATTATAGAATATGTACAGGGTATGACTTCAGTAACAAGGACATATTGTCCGAATATAAAATAATATATTCACCCATACTGCTCTACCTTTGAGACCTCTAAATTTCACTGTACATGCGTTTGCCACTGATGTATATTGTACTTCAATTTTAGAAGGGAAAACTGTCATGTTGTTTCATATCTCACAGACCGTGTCCAAATATATTTATACATGCATATTATCATCATAAACAACCTTGACAATTCGTGCTGAATGAATGTCTTCAAATTTCTTCCACAAATCTACTGTTTAGACCCTGTTTCCTCCACGCAGTTTCACAGTAACTACGAGTTACATCCACAGAACACACCATTTTGTCGTCTGCTTGACCTTTTCTGTCCTTGGTATCCAGTCCAATGCTTCAATTTGTTATGAGGTGATATTTTGTCTTGGAATGTATCACCATCTCAGTCATATTACAGGTACTTTATTTTGAGCATGATGTGAACTGTTGTTGTCATTTTCCTAATTCAGTTCCTGATTTTCTTCAGCTACAGGAATGTGGCACCTCTGCATACATTTTGAAAATGGTCTGCAGGTATTGCTTGTAATTTTTAGTCAAGGGTCCTGTGCGTTTTTTGATCACAAAGTACCTGAAAGGTTTAAACAGTGAATGTTTGTTTTTTAAGACATAAAAATAGATTGTGCTGTTACCTTTAAATCTTTCCCAACGCTTATCCATTTCTTCTCATTACATGCACTTATTGAATTTATAAGGGTAATAATAAAGGTCACAAAAAAGCTACTATAAGTATAATGTAATGCATATTATATTTATGTTTTAATACATATTTATCTACGTCTAAATTCATAAACCTCACAAACTTGTGAACTGAAAAACAATGTTCAAGTCCCACACTTGTATGTTTTTAAAAGCAGGAATTTATGATCGATAATAAGATAACAATCAAGAAATTATAGGAATAAAAATATTAATGGGGTTGTCAAGGCCCCTGAATTTTAGCCACTGTCTGCTTCCCTGGTCCCTGCGAGAGTCTGCATAAGGTATTACATTGATCGGGATTTAGCGGTGCTATCTGTATAATTTATTTGGAATTTCTAGTACGAAACAAATGTAGACATTTTTAAATAATGACTATGAAAAGACTAAAAGCTGTCCATTAGTGAAACAGTAGAAATTCGGAAAAGAAAATCCAAAGAAACACCAAAATAAATCTTGCTTGCAGAGAATAAAAATTTGAGTGGATCTCAATGGGCAAATCTTAATCAAAACTTGTCCCAGTTTCTTGACAATTTTTATTTCTTACCAAGGGAATGATCTCAAACAGACCCAAAAGACCTACCCAATCCGATTCTCTAGAATCCTTCACCGAAAATGAACACATTTTGTTTTTTTTAAATAACGAACAGGTATATTTAGGAAGTCTATTGCAAGTTTAATAGTCTATTGCACTGTGGATTGATAATTCTCTACATGTAATTATTATTGCGCACCAATGTATGCATGTCCACTTCCTCAAATTGAATTCCTCTGATCTTTCATAATTTCGGCAGTTTGTTATCGATATTACATCTCAAAGAGGTGAGCCGGTTTTTTTTCCGAAAAATGAAATAAATGTACTGAACGACCGGCAGTTTTGTTAATTCTGTTACACGGAAACCGGAAAATATATTGAAAGGTAAAAATTGGTACATTTTTGAGCTTTGCAAAACAACGTTTTTCAAATGCGTCCTCGAAATAGTGTTCCGAAAAGTAAAACTCCGGTAATTTATAGGTTATAGATAAAAATCCAAGTTATTCTTCCCACACCCATCGGCGAGAATCAGTTTTTGCTAATAATGATTTTCTTTTCTCCTTTCGGTGGACATAGAGTTGTTATCCTTCAAACTCTCTATGAGGTCGTTAGATATTTCTAGAATTTCTAGCGGTCGTACGCCGATGAAGAAATTTTACATTATTATCTGCAAATATTTATTTCTCTGACGAAATAAAATCTATCCTTCATACCTCATTTCGCGAAGGAGTCACCAGGAACGTACTCCTTATAACAACACCAGGTTCCGCCACCCCGCTTCCATCTACTTCGTCAGAGCCCAACTGTGAAGTCGTTACTTGGTTTAAAACAATCGGAAACAGAATTTTGTACAAGCAATTGTGATTTTCGTAGTTTGCAGGAGGCCTTCCTATTGTCTCTGGAAAACTGTCGGCGTGTATTTACTATAGGCGTTTTTCGATAACGTTTAGGAAAAAAGTAATAATGTAAATGACAATGAGATAAATTGTATTCATCGAAGATTCGTCTCAAGTAACGGGCTTTAATATACGTGGGTAATTTAATGGATATGCTTTTTTTTCTGTATCGTTTGTGTTCAGATCAGGTGAGCGGGAAGAATCGTTCTTCATCAAGTAATAGGAAAAATGGTACATTACCTAATGTAGACCATCTCTGCAAGCGTCGTTAGTCGAAGGAGTACGATTTGTCAGATTTAGGCTCTTTACATTCAATACCTTAAATCGTACGTCGGCAGTTTTCCAATGCGTACGTTTGTTCAATGACATTTCAATGCTCTTGCCTAGATTCTCATAAAATCCCTTTACCTGCTTTCATACAAACATTTTTTAAATTTAAGTTTAAAACGTGGTTGTATTAATTGATCATCTCAAAATGTGTGTCACGGAAATCCTTTTATACACATATTTTTGTTGCAGAAGCCTTAAGCCAAGATAGCTGTTTGTTGTGTGGATAAAAGACAGATTTCTTGTTCTTTAGTGAAAACGTAAATACTCATTTTTCTTATTGTGGGTGTACCTAAGTTCTCTAAATTACACTTGCGGAAAGTGAAAAAAGAACACCAAGAAGGAGACGTCTGATACCAACGAAATTTATACAGCATAATAACGGAATACAGAGGATAACGTGATCGAAACGTTATGGCAAAATACAGCTGTATTTTCTGGTAAACTGAAAAATAAGATTTCCATGTAACATGGTTAGTACGAGGTTGAACCGTCACGAACTGCGTCACACTTTGCAATTCTGGCATGAAGTCTGTCGTACGGATGTTGGATGTAAGTTTGGAGTATTGAGTTCAAGCATCCTGAACCTGGACGCGTAAATCGGGGATGGTCGTGGCTGGCCGTGGAGACCGAATAAGTCGTTGTCCCGTAAAATTCCACACGTGCTCAATGGGGTGCAAATCCGGTAAACGTGCAGGCCATGGAAGTTGCCTCACACCCTGAAGTGCATGTTGCGTTGCACGTGCCGTGTGTGGGCGTGCGTTATCTTGCTGTAAAACACCACGATGGACCGACCTTACAAATGGCACAACAACGGGTTGAATGATGTTGTTAATTTAGGAGGGGCTGTTTAACGTACCCGGTACAAACACTAGTTGTGTACGGGAGTGGTAGCTGATCGTTTCCCACACCAGGAGAGCAGGTGTAGGCCCTGTGTGTTGCTGGTGGATGCAAGAATGGTTCAGACGCTCCCCTGTGCGTCTGCGAACACGCATACGGTCATCGGAGGCTCCCAAGCAGAATCTCCTTTCATTGCTGAACACGACAGATCGTCATTGCGTTCTCCAGTGCAGACGTTGGCAACACCACTGTAGCCGTTCCTGACGGTGGGCTGGAGTCAGAGGTACAGATGCCAGAGGCACACGTGCACGTAGTCCTGCACGCAGTAGACGGTTCCGGATGCTACCGTCTACTGCGTGCACCTCAGGTGCAACGGCAGCTCGGATTTACGTCGCAGTGGATGTTCTGCTTGACAACGCCGCTCTTCTTATGCGTCGATCGGTCCGCTCATCAGTCCGTCTGTGACTCCCGGTTCCACGTCTTCTCGTGTGGGAATGTTCCTCGGACCATCTACGCCACTATCATACCACCACCGATACTTCGCGTCCAATTCGCTCCGCAATACGACTATACGACCACCCGGCAGCGCGGAGTCCAACTAGACGACCTCGCTCAAAGTCCGATAACTGCTGAAATCGTACACGACTTCCGTGTCCAAGCATTGCAGCTTCTTCAGGATTTTCGCACGTGCCCGTACGCCGACGACTGATTACATTCACTTCGCCGTACTCCTTAAATACCACCGAATGAAATTTGCATATTATGCCGTGCTGTGGCGTCAGCGCTCACCGGTTGGTCCCGAAATTGACAGAACACCTACGTAAGCTCGACCCCATGAACATATGTAAATTTCATGATCGTCCGATAATTCCTTCTTGGTGTTCTTTTCTCACTTTCGCCAGTGTATTTTTAGCCACTTTTCCTTCAGTAAGGGAAAAAGTATTTGAGAGTGAAAAAGTGAAACTAACGGGTTTTTTTTTAAATACGAAATTATAATATTTAGGAAAATATGATTCATCTCTAACTATTGTTTAGTAGAAAATTAACGCCATTTTTTCGCATGTACGACATTCATTAAAATTATAGAATATGTACAGGGTATGACTTCAGTAACAAGGACATATTGTCCGAATATAAAATAATATATTCACCCATACTGCTCTACCTTTGAGACCTCTAAATTTCACTGTACATGCGTTTGCCACTGATGTATATTGTACTTCAATTTTAGAAGGGAAAACTGTCATGTTGTTTCATATCTCACAGACCGTGTCCAAATATATTTATACATGCATATTATCATCATAAACAACCTTGACAATTCGTGCTGAATGAATGTCTTCAAATTTCTTCCACAAATCTACTGTTTAGACCCTGTTTCCTCCACGCAGTTTCACAGTAACTTCGAGTTACATCCACAGAACACACCATTTTGTCGTCTGCTTGACCTTTTCTGTCCTTGGTATCCAGTCCAATGCTTCAATTTGTTATGAGGTGATATTTTGTCTTGGAATGTATCACCATCTCAGTCATATTACAGGTACTTTATTTTGAGCATGATGTGAACTGTTGTTGTCATTTTCCTAATTCAGTTCCTGATTTTCTTCAGCTACAGGAATGTGGCACCTCTGCATACATTTTGAAAATGGTCTGCAGCTATTGCATTTTTAGTTAAGGGTCCTGTGCGTTTTTCGATCATAACGTACCTGAAAGATTTAAACAGTGAATCCTAGTTTTTTAAGACATAGAGATAGATTGTGCTATTACTTTTAAATCTTTCCCAACGCTTATTCATTTCTTCTCATTACATGCGCTTATTGAATTTATAAGGGTAATAATAAAGATCACAGAAAAGCTACTATAAGTACGTAATTAGACATGTTTGGACAAAGTAATTCAGGGAAACAATTTTAACAAAGCCTACTTGCTTTTGCAGATAGCCATGACGGATTTCGGGAAGTGTAATCTAAATTTTTGAAAGTGTAAGAGTAATATGCATTATGATCTAGAAGAAAAGTGTTTAATCAATGTTTATTAATGCACACTTCTATTTTTCGGTATGCAGCAGAGACGTGGACCTTCATTACAAAAGACATGCAAAGACTGCAGATAAGACAGAAGCCTGGGGAAATCATTCTTGGCGTAAACGAGAGAGACAAGAAGAGGAACTCATGCATAAAGAAAACAACAAGAGTAAAATTCGTAATGTTCAGGGTAAGATCCCTGAAATGGGAATGGGCTGGGCCTGTTGTCAGCAGAAAGTACCACCGATAAACAATGCAAATTCAGGAATTAAATACAAGGAACAGAAAAAGACCAAGCGGAACACCACATGCGAGCTGAGTGGATGAAATTCGAAAGCATGCGGGAGTAACATGGAGGAAGCTTGAACAAGGCAGACGGTTTTGGAAGCAAGTTTGAGAGACCAATATGCAGCAGTGGATTGATAATTGTTGACCATGATGACGATGAATCTGAATTCAAAAAGAGTAACAAGCATTTCAGGAAATAGATGTAAAACGTAGTGAGTTATTATTTCAGCAGTGATAAGATTTAATGGAACAGTTTGAACTTAAAAATAAAGAATATGTAGAAATGTAACCGTTTGAAGATCTTAATTGAAAAACGATCAAAACTGAGAAATCCATAGAGACACAAAGAGAGAGATATTCGATGCTTTCAAGGTACGTAAGAAACAGGAAGGGAGAACGGTTGTAAAAGCCAAGTTCAGAAAATCTTCAAGACTGAAAGAGACAAGGTCACGAATGCCTGACCTCCATTAATCTTGATTTTCACCGATTATGCCACCCTCCATTTGTTCCTGGACACTACTATTGTTGCAAAATAAATAATACGTAATGTAACAAAGATTTTCAATACATATTATTCTCAGAGAGAGAGAGAGAGAGAGAGAGAGTGAGTCAACAATGTATACTGAATAGCACATAATTCTTGTTAGAGTATATAAAGGCTTGAAAAAGAAATGATTCATTCAGCAGAACGGAAATTTCAGCGATAGCATTATGAAGTTCAAATTGAGAGCTACTTATTACGTAGTAGAATAATTTTTTAATTCATAATGTGGGTCAGGAAGAAGGTATATTATATATATATCAAATTATAGAGGGAAAGAAAGAGAAGTTGAAAGAAAAAAGCAAGATTTGGTGAGTATGTCTTCGTTTGATATATCATGATATTAATAATAAAATAACGAGAAATTGACACACAAATTATACTAGTAATTCAACTATTTTGCGCAAAAGTAGAAGTAAATGTATACTGTACATGACACACAAATTATACTAGTAATTCAACTATTTCTGCGCAAAAAGTAGAAGTAAATGTTTCAAAGGATTATAAGATGAACTTTTCGGTCCCTCTTCCATTGAAAAGCCTTCAGATTGTTGTGTAAAGATTTGAAAATCTTTAATTTTTACGCAACCGGATTGCAGCTCAAGTTTTACAAATTTATCGGGTCATTAATGCCTTGTGTTTCATGAAATATACTTTGATATTCATTAATATTTCACTGCTATATGTTATATGATTACGTATCATTTGATTCGTATGAAAAAAGATCGTAAACCAATGAGTCCGAATACAAAGTTTTAAGTAAAATGGGTCACTGCATAAAGCAAAAAGTGTAAATAGCAAAGGAAATAAATTGTTGATCTAAATGGAAAAACAAAGCAAAAATATAAGTGAAAGCTAGATAAAAAAGCTGCATTAAAAGGAAAAGATATTATAAGAATAGGAATTTTGAATATTCAAGACTGACAAGATATATTGAAATATACAAGAAGAGATAGACAGAGGTACAAAGTCCTATCTTAAAAGTGAAAATGATATTCAAAACAAAGTCTGTAGATCTAAATAGAAGGAAAATGACCGAGGAATCAATCGAGACAGACAAATGTTCAAGGCAGTCAAGGAACGTAAAAGAAAAGGAAGGGCGAATATGTATTTTAGGAAACATAATTCTGAAGATCTCATTTTAAGAGGATGAAAGAGAAGAAAAACATTATTTAATTCAGTACTCTAATAAAAGAAAATAATCGAAACACTAGGCGCGCAGTACATATCAGTTTATTCCCCATATCTCATTGGAAGTCAATTTGCACAAACAGCGAAACTACAAATGCTCCATTAAAATTCTGTTCCCATTGCTTTATACCTGGTAACGACTTCACAATTGGCCATTGACGTATAGCTGAAAGTGGGGTGGCGAGAAAAGAAAATGTCATCAGGGGCAAAACCCTGATGATTCCTTTGCAAAGAAGCCATGAACAGCAGGTTTTGTTCTTCAGGGACACTAATCTTCCGCATATATTTGCAACATATACGTCTTTTTTCGGTATGGATTTTGCAGATATATGAAGATATCTCATGGGTGGCAGAGGATAGCCACTCTTAATCCGGTGAAGTAGAAAAGAAGATCTTTATCAGCGGTGAATTTCCCAAACAGCAGTGTGAAGAATAACTTGGATTTTTGCATACCTGTATAACTTACTTGAGTTTCACTTTGGGGAAGCATATTTGCTGGAAGCATTTGGAAAAGTTCTTTTGCAAGAGACAGGGAGGAAATACTATGTAGTATATATAGTATTTCCAATTCAGCGCACCGCTGATAAATATTTTCTTTTCTACTTCACAGGACATAGAGTGGTTATCCTCTGCCACCCATGAGGTATCTTCATTTCATATATCTGCAAAATACATACGGAAAAAAAAACGTATATTTTGCAAATATATGCGGAAGCTTAGTTGCAAATATATGCGGAAGGTTAGTGTCATTCAAGAACAAAACCTGCTGTTCATGGCTTCTTTGCAAAGGAATCAGCAGGATTTTACCCCTGATGACATTTTCTTTTCTCGCCACCCTACTTCCAGCTATACGTCAATGGCCAATTGTGAAGTCGTTACCAGGTATAAAGCAATGGGAACAGAATATTAATGGAGCATTTGTAGTTTCGCTGTTTGTGCGAATTGACTTCTAATGAGATATGGGGAATAAACTGATATCTACTGCGCGCCTAGAGTTGCGATTATTTTCTTTTATTAGAGTACTGAAATAAATAACGTTTTTTCTTCTCTTTCATCTCTTAAAATGAGATCTTCAGAATTACGTTTCCTGAAATACATATTCGCCCTTCCTTTTCTTTTACATTCCTTGACTGCCTTCAATATTTGTCTGTCTCGACTGATTCCTTGGTTGTTTTCCTTCTATTTAGATCTACAGACTTTCTTTTGAATATCTGCTACACTTTTAGCTTAGGATTTTGTACCTCTGTCCATCTTTTCTGGTAAAATTTACTATATGTTATCCGTCTTGAGTATTCAGAATTCCTATTTTTATAATATCTTTTCCTTTTAATGGAGCTTTGTTTATCAAGCTTTCACTTTAATTTTTGTTTTGTTTTTCCATTTAGATCAACAATTTCTTTTCTTTCCTATTTACTCTTTTTGATTTATGCAGTGACCCATTTTACTTAAAACTTTGTATTCGGACTCATTGGTTTACGATCTTTTTTCATACGAATAAAATGATACGTAATCATATAACATATAGCAGTGAAATATTAATGAATGTAAAAGAATATTTTATGAAACACAAGGCATTAATGACCCGATAAATTTGTAAAACTTGTGTTGCAAATCCGGCTGATTTGCGTAAACGTAAAAAATAAAGATTATCAAATCTTTACACATCAATCTGAAGGCTTTTCAATGGAAGAGGGACCGAAATGTTCATCTTATAATCCTTTGAAACATTTATTTCTACTTTTGCGCGAAAGAGTCGAATTACTAGTATAATTTGTGTGTCATGTACAATACACAATTTCACGTTATTTTATTATTAATATCATGATATATCAAACGAGGATATACTTACCAAATCTTGCTGTTTTCTTTCAACTTCTCTTTCTTTTCCTTCTATAATTTGATATATATATAATATACCTTCTTCCTGACCCACATTATGAATAAAAAAATTATTCTACTATATAACAAGTAGCTCTGAATTTGAACTTCATGATGCTATCGCTCGAATTTTCGTTCTGCTGAATGAATCTTTTTTTTCAAGCCTTTATATACACTAACAAGAATTATGTGCTATTTAGTAGGCATTGTTGACTCACTCCCCCCCCTCTCTCTCTCTGAGAATACTATGTATTGGAAATCTTTGTTAGATTACGTATTATTTATTTTGCAACAATAGTTGTGTCCAGGAACAAATGGAGGGTGGCATAATCGGTGAAAATCAAGGTTAATAAAGGTTAGGCCTTCCTGACCTTGTCTCTTTCAGTCGTGAAGATTTTCTGAACTTGTCTTTTACAATCGTTCTCTCTTCCGTTTTTTACGCACCTTGAAAGCATCGAATATCTCTCTCTTTGCTCTTTGTGTCTATATGGATTTCTCAGTTTTGATCGTTTTTCAATTTAGATCTTTAAACGGTTACATTCTTACATATTCTTTATGTTTAAGTTCAAACTGTTCCATTAAATATTATCACTGATTAAATAATAACTCACTACGTTTTACATCTATTTCCGGAAATGCTTGTTACTCCTTTTGAATTCAGATTCATCGTCATCATGGTCAACAATTATCAATCCACTGCTGCATATTGGTCTCTCAAACTTGCTTCCAAAACTGTCTGCCTTGCTCAAGCTTCCTTTATGTCACTCCCGCATGCTTTCGAATTTCATCCACTCATCTCGCATGTTTTGTTCCGCTTGGTCTTTTCCTGTCCCTTGTAATTCATTTTTGAATTTCCATTGTCCATCGTTGGTACTTTCTCCTGACAACAGGCCCAGCCCATTCCCATTTCAGGGATCTTACACTGAGCATTAGGAATTTTGCTCTTGTTGTTTTCTTTATGCATGAGTTCCTCTTCTTGTCACTCTCGTTTACGCTAAGAATGCTTTTCCCCAGGCTTCTGTCTTATCTGCAGTCTTTGCATGTCTTTTGTAATGAAGGTCCACATCTCTGCTGCATACCGAAACAATTGAATTATGCATTAATAAACATTGATTAAACACCTTTCTTCTAGATCATAATGGCATATTGCTCTTACACTTCCAAACATTTAGATTACACTTCCCGAAATCCGTCATGGCTATCTGCAAAAGCAAGTAAGTTTTGCTCAAATTGTTTCCCTGAATTACTTTGTCCAAACATGTCTAATTAGTATTTCCTCCCTGTCTCTTGCAAAAAAACTTCTTCCAAATGCTTCCAGCAAATATGCTTCCCCAAAGTGAAACTCAAGTATGTTATACAGGTAAGCAAAAACCCAAGTTATTCTTCACACTGTTGTTTGGGAGATTCAGCACATGTGGTGTTTTTTTGTTGTCTCGTCGGGTGTCCGTCGTTTGCAGTGCAAAGTAGTATTGCACGTTGCGAAATATTTTTTTAGTAGCTGCCACCATATCGATTCCTTACTTTATATGAACCGATCACCGTATATTACTTAGCCGCTCGTCCGAGGCATGGTGAAGGATCTGTGAGTTAGATGATACAGAGCTGCTAAACAATTACAACCTGTACACGGTTTTATTTGCAATCTTGGTTGGCATAAGAATATTCAAATATTAATAAATCTTCATGTTGTGGGCTCCATACTTTTGAGCGGATGAGATTCAGTATCCAGCAACACAGTTCTGGATTTCATTAGCAAAACAGTTCTGGATGAGATTAGCAATGCAGTTCTGGATAATATTAGCAACACAGTTCTGGTTGAGAGGATGAGATACAATGTCAAAGTTCCTGTTGGGATACACAGTCACACAACATTTAGGAAACACATACGGAGGGTGAACTTTTAATCACGTCAGATCGCGGCCTGAATATTATGTCTCTAAATAACCCGCAAGTATTAGAACATCATAACCAAGCCCTCAGGTTGGTTCTGCTACAGTGCTACTCCACCTCAGTGGAACAGCATTATTAACGGCTGGATTCCATATTACACACCGCTATCACGGAGAAAAAGAAGCGTCTTCCTTGATCACGTTCAGAGACCCAAGAGAGCGAAAGTCCGTTGTGACTTTTCGCGCCTCTTCAACTTTTCTCGTGCCCGGAGACTGCTTGTCAAATGGCGTGCCAGAATTCTGAGTGGCTGGGCCATGTGGTTTCTCTCCATGCCCAGCGTCCAGCAAAACTTTCCATGACATCCCAGGGTCGCGCATTTGTCGAGCCCCTCTTCCTCGCTGAATTCACTGAGGAAAGGATTTTTTCGTTTTTTTCTTTTCCTCCACCGGCACATACAACATGGCCGACGAATCGCCATCCTCCCTATCGCTGACCAGAAATGGCGTCCCATCTCCCAGCTTGCATTTATTTTTCACCTTTCTGACCCTAAAATCTCCCAATTTTTCTCACATCATCACAGTCCTCCCTCCCAAGCTTATACGACTGTTTCTTTTCAAGCGCCGCCTAACAAGAAACCAGTCCCCTGAGTCCTCTGTCTGATTGCACTATTCTCATCTGTGCCCTATGTTCCTGATCTGACACCGCTGTATTCTGATACCTGCTCGCCTGTAAGTTATACATTATTCCATCTAGTACTAATTGACAAAAATGTTCTACACTGAATGATTATTATTTACACAGTTAGGTCCTAGCTACACATATGTGAGCACCCTATTATGGACAAATATGATTACATAACACTAACAGATTTACTAACACCACTATATATGAATACAACATTATTGGGTTACCATTACTCCCATTCTCTTATATGTACACACGTCTCGACAAACCATCTGCATTTCCATGTTTGGCTCCTGGTTTGTACTGCACGGTGAAATTATATTCCTGCAAGTACAGGGACCATCGCATCAACTTCAGATTTTTATCATTGATGTGTTCCAGCCAAACCAATGGGTTGTGGTCGCTTATCACGACAAAGGGCCTAGAGTCTAAATATGGTTTGAGCTTCTCTATTGCCCAAACAACAGCTAAGGTCTCCTTCTCAATTGTCGAGTACCTTTTCTCAACATCAGTCAGTTTCCGACTCAAGTATGCCACTGGGTGTTCTTTTCCATTTGTTCCTCGCTGACTCAGCACAGCTCCTAGCCCAACTCCGCTTGCATCTGTCTGCACGAATGTGTCTTTAGACTGGTCTAAATACTTGAGTATACCGCCTTCTGTTAACTTTGATTTCAGAATCGAGAAAGCCTTCTCGCACTCCTCACTCCACTCAACTTTGTCAGGTTTCTTCTTTCTCAGTGTTTCTGCCAATGCACTGGAAATGTCTGCATTCTGGGGAATGATTTTTTGGCAATACCCCGTAATTCCTAGAAATGCTCTGACATCCTTCTTTGTGATTGGGCGAGGCCATGTACAAATCTTGTGGACTCGGGCCTCTTCCGGAGTGATTCTATTCGGTCCCACATCAAACCCTAAGTAATTGACACCAGCATTTCCAAATTCACTCTTCCGTAGGTTAACTGTCAAACCTGCTCCTTCGAGCTTCCTCAACACTGATTGTACGTGCTGTAAATGCTGATCCCAAGTACGGCTGTACACAACAATATCATCCACTTAGCATTTCGCAAAATCCTCCGTTCCAAGTAATACTTTTGACATTAATCTCAAATAAGTTGGTGGGCTGTTCTTTAACCCTAAAGGCATCGCTACAAATTGATATAGTTTGTCAGGAGTGGTGAATGCACTTCGCTCTTTGGCTCTGTCTGTTAGCTTCACTTGCCAGTACCCTTTTGTCATGTCGAGCTTAGTCAAATAATTGCAAGTGTGCAGACCGTTGACTGACTCGTCCACGTTCGGCGTAGGGAAAGCATCCCCCTTGGTAATGGCATTGAGTTTTTTGTAATTGGTGCAAAACCTCATGCTTCCATCTTTCTTCGGCACAAGCACAACTGGTGCTGCGTAAGGGCTTCTACTTTCCTCAATTACTCCCATTTCCAACATCTTCTCTATCTCCTTATAAATAAGCTCTTTCTTTTCCTTCCTGACCCGATACGGTTTACACTTAACTGGAGTGTCATCGAGTAGCTCAATGTCATGAGTCACAACATTGGTCCTTCCCGGTATCTCTGTCAAGATATGCTCATATTGTTGTAGCATAGCTATTAACTCTTCCCTCTGAGCTTCCGAGAGATTGTCTCCAACTGTAAGCTCTTCTACTGTTCCTTGTGCTTCCCTGCTAGTAAGATCCGGTAACTCAGTTACAATTTCCTCATCTCCACCATCAATCCCGTAACACACGTTGCTTACTGTCTGACCCCTGCGGTTAAACCTTTTCAGCATATTTATGTGGTATACCCTAGGGCAAGGGTCCTCCTCTCCCACATCTATGACATACGTGTTTTCTGCTTTCCTGCCAAGCACTTTAAATTGACCTTCCCATTCAACTTGCATTGCTCTCTTCCTATTAGGAGTGAGCACTAGGACTTCATCTCCCTCACACAGTTTCCTAATCTGGCCTTCCTATCATACCATTTTGCCTGTTTGATCTGAGCCTGCGACAAATTTTCCTGGGCTAAAGTTAGCCCTTTTTCCAAACTTCTATTTACTTTATGTATATAATCCAAAATGTCTACTCTCTCACCATCTGATTTTTCAATTTTCTCCCTTACCAGATCCAGAGGTCCTCGAACATTGTGCCCAAAAATTAGTTCGAATGGCGAGAGACCTGTGCTCGCCTGGGGGACTTCTCTGCAACCAAACAAGACGTAGGGTAACATTTTGCCCCAGTCGTCAGGGCTATCGTGGCTTACCCGTTTGAGTAAGGATTTTAACGTTCCTATATATCGCTCGACAAGACCATTTCCCTGAGGGTGATATATACTTGAGAAAAGTGGCTTAACGCCTAACTGTGTCCACAATTCCTTTGTTAATCTACAGGTGAATTGCTCCCCTTGGTCCGAGAGGATCTCTTTAGGAAAGCCGACATGTGAAAACATGTCGATAAGAGCATTCACCACCTCCTCAGCCTCTATCGTCACTAACGCTCTGGCATCCGGGTATCTACTTGCATGGTCTACTATGACCACTGCATATCTCTTGCCTGAGTTGCTTACGTTCAAGGGACCAACTAGGTCTACCGATACCCGAGCAAACGACTCCTCAATGATAGGCAAAGGTTGGAGATTTCTTGGTGCGTGATCTCCTCGCTTTCTTACGAATTGGCACTGTGGGCTGAACTGACATACTCAGCTTTTTCCTTGAATATCCCTGGCCAATAAAAATTCCTCAACACTCTATCAGTTGTTTTCTTCACTCCTAAATGACCAGATATGGGCAAGTCGTGTGCTATTTCCAAAATTATTTTTCGATAAGCTTTGGGCACTACTAACTGAAGTACTACGTCTTGTTTTCTCTTGTCCCTATATACTTGTTTCAAGAAGTCCTTCTGTACCATAAAGTATGATGATACCTCTTCATTCGGCTCAGAACTCTCACATCTTTTCCATATATTGCTCAAACTTTCATCCTCTTTATGTGCTCGACTAAATTCTTCAGACGTGAATTTCTGAGGTAGGCTCTTATCCCTTTCAACTATTCCGTCCCTTTCATTACTTCCAATCTCAAGTTCACTTTCCCTATCTTTTATCAGTGGTTGGGGGAGATCACCCCGACCTGATCTCCCACTATCCATTTCTTCTACCTGTAATCGTTCAACCTCGTTCTCTTTATCTCTTTCATCCTGTGCCCTTAACATTCTCCGAATCAGTATCCCACATTCTTTTTGTGGTGCACTATCTATGTCTGTGCTAGAAGTACTTTCCTTATCTGCACTGTCAACACTTTTTCCTATATGCTTTACCTTTTCAACTATACCATTACTTCTATCTCTCCCACTCTTGTCCGGTTCCCTTCTTGCCAGATCATGTTTCTCACTAATTTCACTACACCATTTTCCATCTGGTGCATCCCAGTCATTCCCAAGAATTATGTCCCAAGGGATGTCATTCAGTATCGCAAAGTCATGTGTCCTTAATTCCTTATTCACCTCTATAGTCACCCGTGCTATATCCAATTCCTGTCTGTCACCAGTCACAGGGTAAACTGTTACCTTTTTTCTTGTCACTGCTCCTGGAGGAACGTTACTGCACTTAATCAGGGAGATACATGATCCTGTGACACGTAATGTGCAGAGTGTTTCTCCATTTAGCTCGGCCTTCTCTAAGTAAGGTCCGAAGCAAGATTCAGGCGTTCCCCATATAGAACTGGTAGTAGAACATAACATGGTCGGAGATTTTTCTCTGTTTGGCTGATAACTTTGTTAATTGGTCCCTCCTCTGTCTTTGACAGTCGTCTCTCGACTTTCACCTTGTTTACCTGCTACTCTCCTATCCTTGCTCCCTCAACATTCAAAAGATTTGTGCCCAATTTTCCCACACAGGTAGCACCTGATTTGTATGCTATTCCCTGTGGCATCTGCTCCGTTCCGGACCACTTTTCCATCTCTGCCCTGTTGCCTTTTCTCCTGATGAAAAAATCCTTTCCCATGCCGGGAAGTTTGATGAACTGGGGCATACTTCCTTTCCCGAGCCTTTACGTACCTGTCAGCTAGCTTTATTGCCTCTTCAAAAGTTTCAGGCTCGTTATCCTTGATATAGATTTTAATGGGCTCACCAACCATAGAGTAAAATTGCTCTAACAGTAAAACACTTTTTAATGCTTCATAGCTATTTTCTACTTGAGCACCTGTTAACCACTTCTCTAACAACTCTTTTAATCTTACTCCATACTGATGGTAGGTTTGGTTCTTCCCTTTACTAAAATTCCTGAACGACACTCTGTACTTTTCCGGGGTAATTTTATATTCCCTTAACAAATTTTCCTGCAATTTCTCAAAATCCTGTACCTCATTTGCTCCCATAGAATAGATGACGCTCGCTCCACGTGAAGATAATCTGGGAATTAAAAACGCTGACCATTTCGATCGAGGAATACCTAGCGATGTACTTATCTTGGTGAACTCCGTTAGATAACTATCCATCTCGTCCTCCGCTTCCGAGAATTTTCTGATCACGTCCCCATAACTATTTGAGCGTCTGTGAGAATAGTTATCTGTCACACCTGTCACTTGAGATCCACCAATCTCTCTTAAGGCCAACCGCAGTCTTAAAGCCTCGATGTCTTTTTTTTCGACTCAATCTCTAATCTTCTAATTTCTAACTCATACTGTCTATCTTCCCTATTAATCTCGCTAGATGCGCTAGTATGGGCTGTTTCACTGTCAGATGCATGTTCTCTAGCATTGAGTTCTTCCTGACGGTCACTCTCAATTAAATCGGTAATTAGCTCTTGTCTAGATCTTTTCTTAGAGTCTATCCCTCGTACCTGACATTCCGGTCTGAGGTCTTTCATGGTAAAGCTTGCGTACTGATCTCCCATGATGTTCAATTTTATTGGATCTGTAGAACTAATTTCCTATTCACTTATACTATCTTTTTTTTTTTTCAATTCTATGCTTACATACAGTATATATTCTGAGAAATAATCCTCCCGTTCCAAAATTCTATGCTTAATGCGTTTTTAGATATACTTCCATTCCAAAAACCTCAACTCATATATATCAACAGTTTTCCTATACACATTAATATTAAAACCCCGTTTTATTTAAACCTTTCCACTTGTGTTTGCCTTTTTTTTCATGCAGTGTACATTAGTATACTTTCGTGCAAAATTCTGTTTTTTGTTTTAGGGTGAGAATTACACTTCACACTGGCTGCGGATTCCTTAAGGCATTTCTTTCACGGCACTGCAGAGTGAGGGGGTCGCACGATTCTCCATTGAGGCGTTTCCCCTTCGACGTTGCTCCCTACTCTGTGGGTGGGAAGGAACTTCCTGCTTCTTGACCTTTGCTCTCTGGCTGGCTTGCTGGAAGTCCGCTTCCTTCGCTTTTGTTGGCTCTCTTCTCGCCGCCGTTCTGAGGGCTGGAGTCTTCGTCCTTTTTCCTGCTCAGCTCTTATTTTTTTTTTCACAGACCGCTTCTAAATTCTATCCCGCCGCTGACCACCAAATTTTCATTTGTGTTGTTCTTCTTTTGTTTGTTTCTGTCGGGTTAGGTGTCCGTCGTTTGCAGTGCTAGGTAGTATTGCACGTTGCGAAATATTTTTTAGTAGCTGCCACCAGATCGATTCCTTACCTTATATGAACCAATCACCGTATCTTACTCAGCCGCTCGTCCGAGGCATGGTGAAGGATCTGTGAGTTAGATGATACAGAGCTGCTAAACAATTACAACCTGTACACGGTTTTATTTACAATCTTGATTGGCATAAGAATATTCAAATATTAATAAATCTTCATGTTGTGGGCTCCATACTTTTGAGCGGATGAGATTCAGTATCCAGCAACACAGTTCTGGATTTCATTAGCAACACAGTTCTGGATGAGATTGGCAATGCAGTTCTGGATAATATTAGCAACACAGTTCTGGATGAGATTAGCAATGCAGTTCTGGATAATATTAGCAACACAGTTCTGGTTGAGAGGATGAGATACAATGTCAAAGTTCCTGTTGGGATACACAGTCACAGAACATTTAGGAAACACATACGGAGGGTGAACTTTTAATCACGTCAGATCGCGGCCTGAATATTATGTCTCTAAATAACCCGCAAGTATTAGAACATCATTCGTATAACCAAGCCCTCAGGTTGGTTCTGCTACAGTGCTACTCCACCTCAGTGGAACAGCATTATTAACGGCTGGATTCCATATTACACACCGCTATCACGGAGAAAAAGAAGCGTCTTCCTTGATCACGTTCAGAGACCCAAGAGAGCGAAAGTCCGTTGTGACTTTTTGCGCCTCTTCAACTTTTCTCGTGCCCGGAGACTGCTTGTCCAATGGCGTGCCAGAATTCTGAGTGGCTGGGCCATGTAGTTTCTCTCCATGCCCAGCGCCCAGCAAGACTTTCCGTGACACCCCAGGGTCGCGCATTTGTCGAGCCCCTGTTCCTCGCTGAATTCACTGAGGAAAGGATTTTTTTGCTTTTTGCTTTTCTTCCACTGGCACATAACATGGCCGACCCATCGCCATCCTCCCTCTCGCTGACCAGAAACGGCGTCCCATCTCCCAGCTTGTATTTATTTTTCACCTGTCCGGACCTAAAATCTCCCAATTTTTCTCACGTCATCACAAGTCTGACGAGCGATTCTGGACGTATACACATCTGGAGAGAGCAGGGAATACACAATCGCACGTCCAACATCATCGAAAGGGACCCGTTTGGAGGTGGCGGAGTTCTCGTTTGGGGCGGTATCATGCTTGGTAGCCGTACTGACCACATCTTCCAAGGAGGTTCAGTCACTGGTGTCCGCTATTGTACCGATGTTCTCCTGCCTCACGTGCGTCTGTTTAGAGGTGCTGTGGGTCCTGAGTTCCTCTTCATGGACGACAACGCTACACCTCATCGTACAGTGGCTGTCGCAGAGCTGTTGAAGAGTGAAGATATTCAACGCATGGATTGGCCCGCAAGGTCCCCGAACCTAAATCCAATCGAACACTTGTGGGGCCTTCTCGAGAGACGCTTGGTAGCACGTCACCAGCAGCCAGCAACGATTCCGCGGCTGCGATTGGCGCTACAAGAGGAATGGGCGGCGATGCCTCAACAGCTCATTGACAACCTCGTCCTCGGCATGGACAGACGTTGTAAACCCTGCAAAGCAGTCAGGGGTGATCATATCCCCTACTAAATAGTGACGTTTTCTTGGCAGCCGCCTGTCACATAGACGTTTCTGTCTTCTGTCCAGTTGTGCTCGAAGGTACCTTTTCAATAAAGTGCCTTTGTGTCCTTTGGATTCCTTATTTGGACGGTTTTGCTCACTTGTCCCATATTCTTACATCTGGGGAATCTTATGGTATGATTTTAGTCGATGTGGAGCACTTCTGCACGACGTTAAATTCGAAAAACCGTCTCGTCCTTAATTTTTGTACGCCAGTGTACAATTCCAACTGCCATTTTATTTTCATCTCTCTTAACACGATAAATAAATAAAAATAAATAACCGATCTCAAAAATGCGTGATAATAGAACATTTTCGATAAAGTGCCAGACACAGAGTTTCCTGTACTTCTATAAATTTGTTACTACTGACCAGTGGGTACAGTGAGAAAAAATATCCTTCTGAAGTAAGGTTTGTCAAAGAAACAATTTAAAAAAAAGAAATGAAAAGAAGATGATGGCGACTAACAGAAACTATTTTTAAAAAGGAAATGAAAAGAAGATGATGGCGACTCCTGTTGATCTAATGCTGTAATTTATTGTTTCTTTATACAGTAATATCAAAATGCCAGTCTAGGATGGGTTGTGTTTAGAAATGTGAGAGCGCAGTAAGTCATTGCATCTCTAATTTGAAACTACACAGACCACCGGGTCCAAAGTGGCGCCAGGAGTGCCGCAGATTGAGTGCTCAGGTAAATACTGCTCTGGATTCGCTTTCGGTTTAAATAGCTGAGAAGAGAAAGTAGCGTCGACAAAAGATGAATTACAAATACATCCGATATCCCAATATGTTGTGGTCTGTTGCCTGTTTACATGGCTGAGGAGTGAGATTTGCGAACTTCAATTAGCGAGTTGTCATTTGAGAAGGCAATGGGAGGTGCATTTCACCAGTCACCCCCCACCCCCGGGATTTAATAAAAAATGGCACCATTCGTTTGTACCACATATGAACCGGAATGAACTCCATTTTTATCGTTTAAACCGCAATAATTTATTTGCTTATTATGTAGGAGACCGACCATTTCACCAGCCCTCTCCCCACCATGGAAATTCAAAATTTTAAAATACCAATTCGTTAGTAAATCGTATGAACCGGAATAAACACTATTTTTATCGCTTGAACCGCAATAGCTTTTGAGATATTTAAAAAATAATATTGAAAATTTGCATAATATATAGGAGACCGACCATTTCACCAGCCCCCCCACCCAAACCATGGAAATTAAGAATTTCAAAATAGCCATTCTTTAGCAAATCGTATGAACCGGAATAAACTCCATTTTTATCGTTTGAACCGCAATAGTTTTCGAAATATTTAAAAAAAGATTGAGAAAATTGGGGGCCGACCACCACCACCCTCACCATGGAAATATCAAATTTCAAAATAGCCAATTCTTTAGTAAATCGTATGAACCGGAATGAAATGCATTTTCATCGTTTGAACCGCAGTAATTTTTGAGATACTTAAAAAAGGATGTTAGTTGCCCACGATTTCACTTGCCCCCCCCTCCCCCCCCGGACATTATTTCCTATTTCAGGATAGCCATTCGTTATCATCGTGTGAACCAAAAAGAGCTCCATTTTCGAACTTCATCGTTTGAATCTCGATAGTTTTTTAAGTTATTTGTAAAAAGGGTAATGGAGGATAATGAAGAAGTAATTTGTTTTCAAAAAGTATTTCATTCGTTCCCATCATTATCTTAAAGAACTCCCCGTTTCTAGCTTTGAATCGCAACAGTTGAAAAGACATTCCAAAAACAACGTGACG
This sequence comes from Macrothele yani, assembly GCA_039090855.1. NCBI lineage: Eukaryota > Metazoa > Arthropoda > Arachnida > Araneae > Macrothelidae > Macrothele > Macrothele yani. The sequence goes on along the minus strand of CM077005.1, from coordinate 95,200,820 downwards.
GCATGCTGTGTTGTGCGAGTCAAGTATCGTACAAAGACAATTGTTCGGATGGGACCATTTCCAGGAAGTTTGTTGTAAATTGAAGGGTGTTTCTGCTTTGCACTTCCTTTCGGCCGAAGCGTGATTTTAAAATGGAACAATTTCCTGCACGTTCTTTGAAAACTATGGGATGCACTTATACCTTCGGTCAGCAATTTAAAATCTACTAAACTACTCAGGATTCTAATGGCTATTTCTTCAGGAGTTCCTTCGAAATCCAACCCCAAAATATTACACATTGTAACCAATTCTGTTGCTGAGAAATTAGCAAAAATATAACGTAATTTTCCCTTATAAGCTTCACTACCAGTTTCAAATTCAAAGCCTGAAAAAAGACAGATTGCGAAGGTGTCGCGCAGATGGATGTACAAAAACTAGAAGACTAATTTAGGCAAGTCTTTAATGGATTTAGCAGGTTAAGTTCTCAAATTTGCCTTAATACCAGAAATATCTTAGAGTTTTTGTACATCCATCGTAAAAAAGTTCTGCTTACTTTGCAGTTTTAGCGCAAAGATGTGCTAATCCAACGTGCGTTGATGGCAAAAACGCGACTCACTTTAATGATTCTTTCGAGCAGCAACAGACCGCCGAAAACGCGAAGCGAAACTATTCACTGTGGATTCTTTTCCGTCATTTTTTTAAGAGCCCACGGCTTCTGGCACCAAACATGTAGGAACGGCCTTCGTCGGGTTCGTTGAAGAGGGGATTGCTTTTGTATCATGAAGCATGACTAACATAATGTAACAATAACGGAATAATATTTAATGAAGTTAGGTTAAATACATACGTCGCGTCGTTAATTTAGAGGAATGAAACATAATTAAGCATCGTCTTAGGTACACATCCTTTAATTCGTGCAGCATTAACTTTCAACTTCGTCTCTCTACGTCGTAAGTCCGTCTGCTCTCAATCATCTACTCTTCGTCGGCTCCAGCTGAACTTTGAACTGCAACATCTACCTTCTTCGTGGGGAAAGAACTGAACTACTCCCTCACGGTATCGCTGCGTCATCATCGACAACAGTTCAAAAAGAGTTTCAAAAGTCAAAAGGCTAATAGGGAAAATCCCACATATACACTGGCGGAAAGTGATAAAAGAACACCAAAAAGGGGACGTCTGATACCAACGAAATTTATATAGCATAATAACGGAATACAGAGGATAACGTGATCAAAACATTATGGCAAAATACAGCTGTATTTGCTGGTAAACTGAAAAATAACATTTCCATGTAACATGGTTAGTACGAGGTTGAACCGCCATGAACTGCGTCACACTGTGCAATTTTGGCATGGAGTCTGTCGTACAGATGTTGGATGTAAGTTTGGGGTATTGAGTCCCAAGCATTCTCAACCTGGACGCGTAAATCGGGGATGGTCATGGCTGGCCGTGGAGACCGGATAAGTCGTCGTCCCATAAAATCCCACACGTGCTCAATGGGGGACAAATCCGGTGAACCTGCAGGCCATGGAAATTGTCTCACATCCTGAAGTGCATGTTGCGTTGCACGTGCCGTGTGTGGGCGTGCGTTATCTTGCTGTAAAACACCAAAATGGACCGACCTTACAAATGGCACAACAACGGGCTGAATGATGTTGTTGATGTAGGAGGTGCTGTTTAACGTACCCGGTACAAACACTAGTTGTGTACGGGAGTGATAGCTGATCGCTCCCCACACCAGGAGACCAGGTGTAGGCTCTGTGTGTCACTGGCGGATGCAAGAATGGTGAAGACGCTCCCCTGTGCGTCTGCGAACACGTATACGGCCATCGGCGGCTCCCAAGCAGAATCTGCTTTCATCGCTGAACACGACAGATCGCCATTGCGTTCTCCAGTGCAGACGTTGGCGACACTACTGCAGCCGTTCCTGACGGTGGGCTGGAGTCAGAGGTACACATGCCAGAGGCACACGTGCACGTAGTCCTGCATCCAGTAGACGGTTGCTGACTGTTCGCACAGTCACCTCAGGTGCAACGGCAGATCGGATTTGCGTCGCAGTGGATGTTCTGCTTGATAACGCGCTCTTCTTATGCGTCGATCGGTCCGCTCATCAGTCCGTCTGTGACTCCCGGTGCCACGTCTTCTCGTGTGGGAATGTTCCTCGGATCATCTACGCCACCATCGTACCACCACAGATACTCCCAGTCCAATTTGCTCCGCAATACGACGATATGACCACCCGGCCTCGCGGAGTCCGACTAAACGACCTCGCTCAAAGTCCGATAACTGCTGAAATCGTACACGTCTTCCATGTCCAGGCATTGCAGCTTCTTCAGGGTATTTGCACGTGTCCGTACGCAGACGACTGATTACATTCACTTCGCCGTACTCCTTAAATACCACCGACGATAATTTCATATTATGCCGTGCTGTGGCGTAAGCGCTCACCGGTTGGTCCCGAAATTAACATCACACCTACGTACACTCGACCCATTAACATATGTAAATTTCATGATCGTCCGCCAATTCCTTCTTAGTGTTCTTTTTTCACTTTCCGCCAGTGTATATACAGGGTGTATAGGAAAGTCTTTAAACAGGTAAATAACATATGAAAGCAAGATGCTAGAATTGTGGAAGTAGTGTATATATATATAGTAAAGTGACTATGTTCTGCCAGATGAGACCGATTGCAGCACCCCTAGAGGCGAATTTTGGAAGTTAGCGATCCTATCGCGAGAACCAAGAGAGATTGCAAGCGTGTAGAGCGTCACTGATTTAGTATGAAATGACGCCCTACATTCACCAAAAACTCCAATAGAAGTCCGGAAATGCAGATCTCTCGGTATCCGATCACTGGCATAAATACGTCACGAATGACGTCGCAAAATGTAAAATCTGTAAACGAATTATGCCTGAAAAACAGCGAAGGTTGGGTGAAAATATGTAAATGGAACGCTAAGTCATACCCCATCGGGAAGCATAAATTGGCGGTCAGGGAAGGCTTGTCGGACAGTGCGTGGACTGGATCTTCGAGTCTACACATGGCTAGTTATTCCAACGAGGAGTACTACGAGATGGTTATGTTATACGGGGAATGCGGTCGCCTGGCAAAAGAGAGGCATCACGCCAATATGTATCACGTTTCCTTAATCGTTCTCATCCTACTGCGGATATTATCATCAATGTCGTTCGCCGGCTGAGGGAAACCGGGAGCATTACAAGTTGTTCTCGTTCAGAAAGGCCGACACTTGCAGGTGTGCACGTGCGGCCAGTGGACGTCCTGGCCTATGCGCTAGTCCACCCACACTGTAGTACGAGAGACATCAGTGCGACGTGTGGCCTTACATTTGGTCGTGTACGGCAAATTTCTAAAACCCCTGTGACGTGCCTGCCCCACAGGACGCACACGACATAAAGGCATATAGCAGCGATAACGAACGCCCGCGTAGCTCAATTAGTAGAGAGACTTATTCCGGAATGAGGAAACCCGGGTTTGAGCCCGGCGTGGGCAAAAATGACGGAGAAATTTACTTCGTTATAATGGCGCCCGAACTTCCCGGATGACACGGCCGTTCAAGATCTCGCAGTGGTGTGATGTTCTTTCTACACCGCGAGATAGGAAAAATAAGAGAATCCTTTCTTCAGCGCTTCGAAAAATAAAAGTGCGTGATGTTGCATCATTCCACACATTAGATTGACTGGGAGTTCTCAAGTGCACGTTCTACAGCGGATGGCTGCCTGCAACGATTCATGGTCACGGCTGACCCGTGGGCCATGCCCCCGGCCCTCTTTCGGGGGGGAGATGTGACGTGCCGGCCCCACAGGACGCACACGACATAAAGGCAGATAGCAGCGATAACGAACGTCCGCGTAGCTCAATTGGTAGAGCGACTTATTCCGGAATGAGGGGACCCGGGTTCGAGCCTCGCCATGGACAAAAATGCCGGAGAAATTTACTTCGTTATACCCCGTATTATCCAAGCATGCAGTAACGTAACACCTGAAATGCTGCAGAACGTCCAACAAGAAGTTCTAGCTCGAATACAGATGTGTATTTCTGCTGATGGTGGACTCATCGCGAATGCTTTGGTATTAGTACTGACATTTTGTATTTCTAGAACATTATTTTGTGTTTTTCTTTTTCATAATGTCCTACTGCTGTATGAATTTCCTACTACTTTACTACACAGAACATAATAAATTGTACCTTGCTGACACGTACATGTATTAGTTTTATTAGTAAATTTGCATCACCTTATAATGTCACACTTCTGCACGCGATGAGTGACGTATTTATGCCGGTGATCGGATACCGAGATATCTGCATTTCCGGACTTCTATTGGAGTTTTTGGTGAATGAAGGGCGTCATTTCATACTAAATCGGTGACGCTCTACACGTTTGCTATTGACTTTTTTCGCCATCTCTCTTAGTTCTTGCGATAGGATAGCTAACTTCCAAAATTCTCCGATAGGGGTGCTGCAATTGGTCTCATCTGATAGAACATAGTCACTTTACTATATGTACACACTACTTCCACAACTCTAACATTTTGCGTTCAAAAGTTATTTCCCTGTTTAAGGACTTTCCTATACACCCTGTAATACACAGAAGTGCCAGAAAAATTGGTACAGACGAGCTTATACAAAATACATAGAGACGTCACCTATGCGCGTACTCGGTTGCGTCCGCCAGTGCGTATGTAAAGCGATAGACATCCTTACCAGCTGTCAGTGCTGTTTTCGGCATGAGAATGACAAGTAATAACGATTTAAGCGATTTTCTACGCGGTGTCATAGTTGGCGCTCGTGAGATGGGCCATAGTATTTCGGAGGAAGAAACGAAGTTCGGATTTTCACGGACGACCATTGCAAGGGTGTACTGTGACTACAAGAATTTCGGCAAAGCCTACGATACCAGTGTGACCGAAAAAAGACATTGGGTGAACGTGACCATCGTCGGCTGTCAAGAATCGTTTCACGCGATAGGCGTGCAACACTCTCGCAGGCATCATCGGAATTCAATGCTCGAGCCTCAACAAGCATCAGCGTCCAGACTGTGCAACGTACCCTGCACGGTATGGGCTTTGGGAGCCGACGCCCAACTCGAGTCCCCTTGAAGGGAGCACGACACAGAGCTATGCGCCTCACTTGGGTACGGCAACACCGCCACTGGACACTTGATGACTGGAAACAAGTAGCCTGGTCTGACGAATCGCGTTTCCAACTGTAGCGGGCAGATGGAAAGATTCGTGTTTGGCCCAAACCCCATGAAGCCATGGATTCCGCCTGTCAACAGGGAACTGTATACCGGCTGGGGGGGAGGGGTCCGTAATGGTATGTAGTGTGTTTACCTGGACTTTACTGGAACCCCTGGTGCGTCTACAAACGTCTGTGACCGACCAGCGCTACGTGCGCATCCTGTCTGACGAGGTACACCCGTTCATGTCCTGCATTCATGCTGATGCGTTGGGCCTATTCCAATAGGACAATGCACCTCCACACAAGTGTCGGGACGCCAGATTATGGTTAGAGGAGCATTCATCTGAGTTTGAGGTGAGGCCATTCCCACCCAAGTCCCCAGCTCTGAACGTGATAGAACACATTTGGGATGCCATGCAGCGCGCTATCAAACACAGGAATCGGAGACCTCGGAATACACCCGAATTGTGGAACGCTCTGTATGCAAAAGATTTTCCGTCAGGAGGTGCATCCGCCGAAGAATTTTTTTTTTCGAATCATAGTTTTAGAAAAAGAGTTATCGGGGGAAATGTAATTTACTTTTACGCCACCTAACGGAAAATATATGCGTACTTTGAAAAAGGAACTACATCTAAAATACTCTTCGACATAAATGGAATCGAAAGATAAAAAAATATTTTCAATCGGATATTTAGAAGCAAATATGTGGAATAAAACGTATTTTTGAATTCGACATCATCTGCATTTACGCCCTATGGCGGCGAAATTGTACATCGTAAAAAAAATGCGAAATAAAGGATCATCATTCGCATATTTCAAACCTCCCAATGCAAAAAGAATTTTTCAAATCGGACAAGTAGTTGCAGAGATATCGTGGGTACAGACGGACGGACGGACAAACCGGTAACACAAGCACAATCTTTTTTTTACAAAAGACGTGCTACAAAAGTATTGTGACCATGATACTGTAAAGCGTAATAATCATCCTGGAATTTTCTTTGTGTATGTTCTAGAAAGTCCTTGAATCCTCCCCACCCCCCCCCCCCAAAAAAAAGTGTACGAACCGTTACAATCCAATCGTGCGTCAGTTCTGTGTGTTAGAATAAGCTTTATTAAAAATCTGTTTTTCTTACATATCCAAGAATAGGCATAATGATTGTAACGTACCAGGAGATGTGACGTACCTGCCCGAAGGCCGCACACGACATAAAGGCAGATAGGAATCAGAATAAAACGTCCGCGTAGCTCAGTTGGTAGAGTGACTTATTCCGGAATAAGGGGATCCGGGTTCGAATCCTGGCGTGGACAGAAATGACGAAGAAATTTACTTCGTTATATGATGTATAAATAATTGCAGATTGAATTTAAACTTTTCTACTGAAGTTTTTGCTCGTCAAGTAAAACTTCACTCGTCGCAGATGACTGCATTTTTTTCAACCCCTGGGTTTGTATAAGGTGTGTCCCAAAATGATAGAGCCACAAGAGAAAGTGGATAAATAACAATATATAATTCAATCAACTGATTGCACAGGAGTGCATAGAAGTATTCATGCAGTGAGACATGTGTGCACCAAAATAAAAGTGAAATAACAAAACTTGTACTTGTTTGATAGTTCCAAACAAATACGTTGAACTGGGGACTGTCCCAAAAAGATAGAACTGCTGTCACAAATGTGTGTCAAACCAGATGTTTAATGGTCAATAAAGCTTCCAATTTGCTGGATGACATCAAACACACGTTTTGGCATGGAGTTCACTAGTTTTTGACACTGCTGTAGGGAAATGTTGTCCCAAGCCTTCAAAATTGCACGTTGAAGGTCCGTAACACTGTTGAAATTGCCTTCCATGTGCATACACTTTACGTGCGACAGCTGCCCACGTGTTTTCCGTAGGATTCAGATCTGGAGAACATGTAGGCGAGTCCATGACAGGAATTCCAGTGGCAAGGAACCTCTCCCAGGTCGAGTTTGCAGTGTGAGGGCGTTCATTTTCCTGTTGAAACTGAGTTTGAGTCATTTAATGATTCAAAATACGGCACGAGATGCTCATTCAACAACTGCAGGTTGCTCACAGAATTCAAGTGTCCAGTTAGAACGGCTAATCGAAGGCCATGCCAATAATACTTCCACCCGTCCGGACCATCCAAATTAAACTTCTTTTCATCACTCCAATTAACTTTATGCCATTTTTGAGTCCACAGCATATGGTAATCAGCCCAGTTACGTCTTTTCTGTTCATGTGTTTCAGTTAGCTTACGACGTCACTGCATTTTCCTATGGCGGATGAATGTACACTTTTTTAGAACACGATGTACTGTCGATTTCGATACATATGTCCACAGCAGACGAGACTTGCCCGATACTGCATGCTGAGTTACTCATCCGACGCATAATCAATCTTTTCTGACGTGAAGTCAAAACTGAAGGACAGCCAGTAGATTTCTTGCTGTCGTACACTCCATTTGATGTCAAATAATGTGCAACCACATAATAGGAACGATTAATAATACCTTGCAATAACTGGAATGAACAGCTTATTCCGGTATAATGCATCAACTTTCCGTTGCTCGGGCGCCGTCAATGACCTACCACGGCCAATGTCACATAAACTTTCGGTTGCCGTTAACGAACTCTAACTATGCAGCTGTAACGTACTGAAACGATTGGCATTTCTTACGCCTGCAATACTGCAGGAATAATCTGCTGCATAGCTGCGATAGCATTTGCATTACACGACGGTATGCTCGAGTGGTTCTATCATTTTGGGAGGCGTACCTCTAACGTCAAAAGGTTTATAATTCTCATACTTATTTATTTGTATTACTTTAGGTACCATTTTTCATGTTCCAAACCGCAACGCTTATTTGAAATGACTATCTCTGTCGTATTGTCTGATTTCAACCATTGGTTCTGAAACTTCACAGTCATTCTAGTGGCTCTATCATTTTGGGACACACCTTATACACTGCTGGCCACCCAAAATGCAACACGAAGAAGGAAGCATCCGATTGGCCTGAAATTCGAAGCATGCGTCGCCCGCGAGAGGACAGGCAAACGATTAGCATTGCAGGGCATATGCAAATCATGTGCGCCCGGCACGCCACCGAGAAGCACTATAAGAAGGGTGCACAGAAGGCACAGAAGTAGTGGAAGTGTGTTGTGCTGCCGGACCTGTGCGTGGGAAGCTTCCTGATGCCTCGTGGCAGAATACGGCAGTCATTCCAAAACGTTTCGGAGTTCGACAGAGGACGAATAGTGGCTTATCGCGACAGCGGTTTATCGTACCGAGGCATTGGCGCCCGTGTGGGACAACATACAGCCACAGTGAAGCGAGTATGGATTCGGTGGTTGCAGGAGGGACGGACGGACCGACGTGAACGATTGCCGCAGCCGCGGCACACCAACGAACGAGAGAACCGGCATGTTGTGCGGCGGGCATTGACGGCTCGCACCGCCACATCACGAACGTTAGCGCAGGAATTAGGGTGTGTTGCGCAACAACCTGTGTCAACACGCACCGTTCGACGTCGTTTGCAGGAACTGGGACTTGTCGCACGGCGCCATTGTTCCGATTACCATTGACGTTACACTACCGGCGAGTGTAGCGGCAGTGGGCCGTTGAACGTCGCACCTGAACTACGGAATGGCACGACATTGTCTTCTCCAAAGTATCCCGCTTCTGCCTGCAACACCACGATGGTCGGATCCGCGTGTGGTGGCACCAGGGCGAGAGACTGTATGACGCCTGCATTATGCCTCGCCATACCGGTCCGTCGCCTGGCGTTATGGTTTTGGTCGCAATTGGATATGACACCCGCACCCCTCTGCTATGCATCGCCGGTACACTCAACAGCCACCGCTACATCTCCGACATTTTGGAGCCTGTAGTCCTCCCTTACCTGCAGGACCTGCCAGCAACCACGTTTCAACAGGACAATACGCGCCCGCACATGGTACTCATCGTGCAACAATTCTTCACGGCCCACCAGGTGTCACTGCAGCCGTGGCCCACCTGTTCTCCCGATATGTCGCCCATCGAACACGTCTGGTCGTTGATCGGCAACCGAGTGACCCGGCAAGCACCCCCGGCGACTGCGCCTGATGAAATGTGGCAACATGTGGAAGCAGCCTGGACCGACATACCCCTAGCCCACATCCAAAGCCTCTTTTGTTCGATGCCGCGGCGTGTAGCGGCCGTTATTTCCAGCTATGAGGGCTACACGAACTATTGATGTCTGCGCGGTCTGCAAGTCGCACGGGCCTGTAAGCTCAATCGTTTCATCTTTGTATCTGTTGCTATGTGTCCACTAAATCTGGCTTTGCTATCTCGTGTCCTTCTTGGTGTCGCATTTTGGGTTGCCAGCAGTGTATATATATATATATATATATACACTGCTGACATGAAGGCAGAGGGTTCTTAGCACCCTCTGCCTTCATGTCGCACTGGCCGCTGCCTTGGCCAGGTACATTCCAGCTGCCGGAGACTGAGGGCCAAGATTTAAGTTGTGGAGTCATTTTGGAGGGGTTTGGCCATAACTCATTACGCTGGCCAAGCGGGTTGGTGAGTGTGGGATAGCATTTCCTCTAATCCCGATGGTATAGTTATACAGCTATTCGCAGTCGTCAGAGCACCTTTAGTGGGAACAGGATGCACCACGAGAAGGCAGGTTTACATTTGTCAAGGAGAGGCTGTGATGTTGCGCAAAACCTTGGCTACTTAAAATGGACGCTCCCTATCTTTTGATTGAAGGCTTCTTGAATTGGAAAATGAACTACAGAAGAGCAAGTGGGACATCGTTGGGCTAAGTGAGGTATAACGAAGTAAATTTCTCCGTCATTTTTTGGTCTGCGCCGGGATTCGAACCTGAGTCCGCTTATTTCGGAACAAGTCGCTCTACCAACTGAGCTACGCAGACTTTCATTCTGATTCCTATCTGCCTTTATGTCGTGTGCGTCCTGCTGACAGGTACGTCACATGATAATTTTACAAGAATATGTAAAGATTTATGGCACTTAGACATGAAATCTTCTTTTCACGGCACAATAACAAAGGAGTCATCAGAGTTTTGCTTCTGACGATATTTTCTTTTATCGCCGTTCCGTTTGCAGAGAAAAAAATTTTCAGAATCTCTGAAAAGTTTTTTTATCAGATTCTGAATACCTTTTACTTTTCCTTTCATTTGTCATCTGCGCTGCGTTGAATCGTTTCCATTCCGACTGCATTAACTTGAAAGATTGTGTAGGGACATCTATAATAATGGTTCAATTGTGCCTCAACGGCTAGAAGTTTCGCATATGTAGAAGAATTTGCTGTTCACTTTTTACGCAGAATGTGTGTTCATTCTCATTTCTTTGACAGGTGAAATATTGGAAGTTGGAGATTTGTTCAACCATTTCTCATTATAAAATAATTTTGCTTGCGAAAATGTTTCGGAGCTACCCTTTTCTTATTTGCTTTTGTTTTGCGTAAATTGTGTAGCTCTATTATATGCCATGGTTTAATAGTCATCTTGCTTTTTCAAGTTCCATACCTAAAGAGATTTATTATTTGAAAATAAAAGAACTAGGTATATACATAAATAAATTAGGTAATAATTGAACTAGGTATTTAACAAAGTTTTTGCAGACCTATTTACCAAACATAGGTTTCCTAAACGCTTTGTACAAATAGGACTCCCCCAATTTAAACTCAGGTAATTTAAGCAGCACATACAAAAATCCAAGTTATTCTTCACTTTTTCGCGACGGTATTAAGGAATTCTAATAAAGATTTTCGTTTCTACTTCTCCTGAACATGGAATGGTTGTCCTTTGCACCCCCTCTGAAATATATCCATATTTATAAAATTCATATCTCCTTTAAGCCGATCATGATAATTTTACAAGAATATGTAATTATTGCACTAAGACATTAAATCTTCTTTTCGCGGCACTCTAACAAAGGGTTCATCAGGGTTTTACTTCTGACGATATTTTCTTTTCTCGCCGTTCCGCTGCCAGAGAAAGCCAATTTCTAGCATCTGAGAAACAGGTTATCTCAGATTCTAATACCTTTTACTGTTCCTTTCGCTTGTCATCTGCGCTGCATTGAATCCTTTCCATTCCGACTGCATTAACTTGAAAGTTTGTGTAGAGACATCTTTAAATGGTTCAATGGTGCTTTAAAGTCTAGTAATTCTCAATATTTGAAGAATACACCGTTCACTTTTTGCGGAGAAAATGTGTTTATTCGCATTTTTGAAACATGTGAAATATTTGAAATTGGGGATTTTCTCTCTCAAGTTCCATTCTGCTATAATTTTGCTTGCGAAAGTGATTTTCAGAGCTAAAATTTTCTTATTTGCTGTCATATTGCCTAAACTGTGTAACTCTATAATATGCCGTTGTTTTGTTGTCATCTTGCTCTTTCAAGTTCCGTACCAAAAGAGTTTGATTATCTGGAAATAAAACAACTCGGTATTTAACAAAATGTTTACAGACCTGTTTAGCAAACATAGGATTCCGAAACGCTTTGCTCAATTAGGGCTCCCCAAATTAAAGCTCAGGAAATTTAAGCATCACATACAAACATACAAACTATTCTTCACACTTTTTCGCGAAATGATTCAGAAATTCTAATATGTATTTTCGTTTCTACTTCTCCTGTATATAGAATGGTTATCCTTTGCATCTCCCTTGAAATAGACACACATTTATAAAATTCACAAATGGGGAAAGCCGATCATGATAATTTTACAAGTGCATGCAGAGATTTATGGCACTAAGAGATGAAATCATCTTTTCACGGCATGCTAAGAAAGGAGTAATCAAGGGTTTACTTCGGACGATATTTTCTTTTCTCGCCATTCCGCTACCAGAGAAAGACAATTTCTAGCATCTGAGAAAAAGATTTTCTCAGATTCTAAATATCTTTTACTGTTCCTTTCGCTTGTGATCTGCGTTGCGTTGAATCCTTTCCATTCCGACTGCATTAACATGAAAGATTGTGTAGAGACATCTTTAATAATGGTTCAATTATGCCTCAAAGGCTAGCAATTTCGCGTATCTAGAAGAATTTACTGTTCACTTTTTACGCAGAATGTGTGTTCATTCTCATTTCTTTGACAGGTGAAATATTTGAAGTTGGAGACTTGCTTTCTGAATTTCCATTCTAAAATAATTTTGCTTGCGAACATCTTTCAGAGCTACCCTTTTCTTATTTGCTTTTGTATTGCCTAAGCGGTGTAGCTCTATTATAGGCCATGGTTTTGTAGTCATCTTGCTTTTTCAAGTTCCGTACCTAAAGAGATTCATTATTTGAAAATTAAAGAACTAGGTATATACATAAATAAATTAGGTAATAATTGAACTAGGTATTTAACATAGTTTTTGCAGACCTATTTACCAAACACAGGTTTCCGAAATGCTTTGTACAAATAGGACTCCCCAATTAAAACTTAGGTAATTTAAGCAGCACATACAAAAATCCAAGTTATTCTTCACTTTTTCGCGACAGGATTCTGGAATTCTAATAAAGATTTTCGTTTCTGCTTCTCCTGGACATAGAATGGTTATCCTTTGCATCTCCCATGAAATAGATACATATTTTTAAAATTCATATCTCCTTAAAGCAGATCATGATCATTTTACAAGAATATGTAAAGATTTATGGCACTTAGACATGAAATCTTCTTTTCACGGCACACTAACAAAGGAGTCATCGGGCTTTGACTTCTGATGATATTTTCTTTTATCGCCATTCCGTTTCCAGAGAAAAAAAATTCCAGAATCTCTGAAATTTTTTTTTATCAGATTCTAAATACCTTTTACTTTTCCTTTCATTTGTCATCTGCGCTGCGTTGAATCGTTTCCATTCCGACTGCATTAACCCTTTAAGCGGCTCGAACGGAATAACTGGGGGTACGTTTCTGTGGCCCATAACGGCTGGCACGAAATAACTCGGGGTACGCAATCTGTCCACTGCCCAGCTCACCCGAGCACCCGAGTGCCCTCGAACTCCGGATAACAGTGAACATTGCATTCCCCCTTTGCTTTGTTATTGAAGCTGCTCGTATACGGGGACGGTTGACACTAATCCTTTATGACTGATTACCGGCTAAAAGGTTTCGGACAATGGCACTGAATCTAAAAGGAGAGATGCTTGGATGTCATTGCAGTTTCTACATTTGTATTGGAAAGATAAATTCACGAAGCTTGTACTGTAGTTATGCGACAATTAAAACTGAAGGAAAACTTTAGAGTATTTCAGTAATTCTCTGTAGTCAACTTGGCTAGAAAAAATATTACTTTCGGGAACACAATCTTTTAATTTTAAAATATTTAGTTAACGCGATTTTATTTAAAGAAATAGGAAATCCACTGTGAAACTGATTTTTCGGTTTGCAACAGCAAAATAAAAAAAAATTTAAATAATATGACATTAATTTTTTTTACATGAAATTTCTCATTAGGTGGTACTAAAATTGTAGAAAAACAAAATTTAAATTTCAAAAATTACTTTATTTTAAGATTTCTCAAAAGTGCTTTGCTATTTTAAATGAAAACAGCAACGATTTGAACTGTTAGTGAGAACAGATAGTTACATATAAGTGTGAGAAATAAAAAGTAGATAAAACACACAAGACACAAAGACGATTTTCTTTAATTTAACAGGAGGAAATAGTAGGTCGGTTGTCATTAAGCATGCTTTGTAGAAGACAATTGATATAATTCTTTTGAACACATATGATTTCGGATTCGAGATGGAAAACGGTTAGCTAGAAAAATCGCGCTATCCTTGCAGAAGTCCAGTCAGACTCTCATTCATTGTATGTTACTTAGAATTCAATAATGTTACAAGCTATGGTTATCGGAAAGCTTAATATAGAGTTGCCAATAGTTGGATTTTTATAACCTCCATATTTTGAGGAGCGAGATCAGACTGGATTAGTTTTTCATAAATACAGTCATGTAAACACTTGCATTTATTTTAAAAACAGCCAACGTCTCCTAATGCACAATCTCGTGACTGTTATGTTTAATCCGATGTGAATAACGAATGCGCACATAAATATTGCTCACAGAAAAAATCGCACTCCTCGAAAATAAGAAAAAATGCCCACGTCTTGAAAAATAAGATAGTACTCAGATGTGTGTTGTTTTCTTACGTCTGTTAGAAACAAGAGGTCATTTTTAATTTCACGAATAAATATCTTGATTTTAACTAAGCAATCGACAAAACTAGTCAGATCATTTCCTCTGCTGAGCGGCAGAACTTTACCTAGTATTACAAGAAAATTTAACAGTTCTGAAAATTTCACAACAGTCTTGTCGAAGAAACTCAGCAATTTTAATATCTCGTAAGTGTGAACTTGCAGTCAAATGTTATGAAGAAGCAAGAGCGCACTGAACCTAAAACGCTTACAAAATTCCTATGCCTTGGACATTTCAACAACATTTAGCTTCTACATTGGAGTTTTAAGGTGAGGTGTATTCAAATATACATTCTAAAATTGGGATAGGAAAAGTAGTACATCAATCCTTAGATGCCTGCATGAACAAAAAGACCTAAGCTCTTTTTACAACGTTTTCCGTTAAATGCTTGATATTTCATTTTTGTATACGAATGACAATTACCAATAAAAAAATTGTGCTACACATGAAACTCGTGCAAAGCCCCCTAGGCTTTTTCAGCAGAATTTTTGTTACAATCATAATATTTGATATGTTTAAATAAATAAGAAAAAGTGGTAAATGGATATCAACATATCAGTCATCGGATGTTTGAAACAATATATCAGTCATCAGGTGTTTGTATCTCCCAAACTCTTTAATGCCACATTGCAAATGTCATGCAGTCACTGAACTGGGAAAACAAAGAGATAAAGATTAATGGAGATTATTTAATTCACCTTCGTTTTGCTGAAGACGTAGTCATTTTTGGAACTGGCACTTCAAAACTGCAGAGTATGTTCCAAGAACTTGCTGACAAGAGTGAAGAAGTGGAATTAAAAATGAACTTGCAGAAGAAAAAACTGATGTACAAAGTAAATTTTGAAGATATGAATCTATTTTCTTTTTTTTGGTGTAAATACGACGTGGATGGTAAGTCTGATAATATCCGAAAACTTGAAAATTTCGTCGTCCTGCTCCGGGAATCGAACCCGCGCCTCCTGATGAATCGAACCCACGTTTTCTGATGAATCGAACCCGCGTCTCCCGGATAGCGCCCGAGTCTATCCGGGAGACGCGGATTTGATTCCCGCTCCAGGACGACGACATTTTCAAGTTTTCGGATATTATCTGACTTACCATCCATGCCATATTTACACCAAAAAACGGATTCACATTTTCCAGATTTGTATTGTATGGTGTAATCCTGTATTCCATTCATGATGTACAATGCTTTTACAAGAAATAAAGAATTACCGATTGATAGGGAGAAGCTGGAGATAACGGATACCTTCATTCACTTTCGATAGTAGATATCAAGCGATGGTCCCTTTGATGAATAAATTGATCTGCGTATAAAACTTGATCGGCGTGCTTTTGGAAGAAACAGTGAATTTTTAAAGTGCAATATGCTATTATGTTTTAAAAGAGAAGTGTTTAATTAATGCATCCTTTCAGTGCTTACATATGGAGTGGAGACGTGAACCTTAACGAAAAAAGGCTTACAAAAATACGGACAACTGAAAAGAAGCTTGATATAACCAGGAAAGAAAAGAAGAGGATCTCATGAATAAGGAAAATGCCATGAGTGGAAGACAGCTTGATCAGGGTAAAATCCCTTAAATGGCAATGGGCTGGATATATTGCCAGAGGAACGGACAACCGACGCAGAACTGAAATTTTAGACTGGACTCCACAGGACTAGAAAAGACCCAGAAGGAGACCGATTGGGAGATGGATAGATGAAATTCGAAAGCATGCGGGAGGGACATGGAGGAGACTGGCTCGAGGCAGATCGTTATGGAGGAAACTTAGGGAGACCTTCATCCAACAGTGGATGATAACGGTTGACAGTGATGATATAGGTGCAAGGGAAGTGGCCAGCGGAGATTGGCCACCCAGAGAACTGAACACAAATATATAAAGGGACCGTATAATAATGGTCCATTTGACTGCTCCATGTAAACATTCCCAGTTGTGACTCATAACGACCCTCATAATTTTGGGTGCACGTCAATTCGTCGCGTACGTCAATTCGTCGACTACGTCAATTCGTCGCCTGCGTCAATTCGTCGACTACGACACTTCGTCGAGCGTCAATTCGTCGCGTTTGCAGATTTTGGTTACATACAGAACGAATGCAGGAAAACGTACGATTTCGAACGTCTTCCTCCCTGATCAAATTTATAAAGTTTGGACACGCAGACAGGATAGGAATATTACGTTTTTCTTTGGCACTAAAATATTAGACGGTAGACGGTTTTTGGAACGGAGCAGGGCCCATTTGGTCAGAGACCTCCATATAAAAATTTTTCGTAAGATCTACAGTTGTCACTTCAGAACCACCAAATCTGGTATACAATCTCGTATTGTTCTAACGTAGACTGTAGACGGTTTGTGGTAGCGGTTAGAGACGGGGAGGGGGTCACACACCCCCTACAAAATTGCCGTAAAATTTAGTTTTAAATTTAGAACTACCAAATTTGGTATATTATCTCACGGTACTCTAACTTAGACGGTAGACGGTTTTTGGAACGGGTCGGGTCCTCGTGGTCAGAGCCCCACCCCCCTAAATTGTTTTCGTACAAACTAGAGTTCTCAATTTAGAACCACCAAATTTCAAATTTAGAATACCATCTCACGAAATTCTAACTTAGACTGTAGACGGTTTTGGAAGCGGTTGGAGCCAGGTGGGTCAGAGCCCCCCCCCATACAAAATTTTCGTAAATTCTACAGTTTTCAATTTAGAACCACCAAATTTGGTATGCTATATCATGGCACTCTAACTTAGACGGTAGACGGTTTTTGGAACGGGTCAGGGTCCGGGGGTTACAGCCCCCCGCCGTACAAAATTTTCGTAAAATATACCGTTTTCAATTTAGAACGACCAAATTTGGTATACTATCTCATGGTGTTCTAACTTAGACTGTTGACGGTTTTTTGTAAAGGGTCGGAGCCAGGGGTTCAGAGCCCCCCCCCCATAAAAAAATTCGTGAAATCTACAGTTTTCAATTTAGAACCACCAAATTTGGTATACTATCTCATGGTACTCTAACTTAGACGGTAGACGGGTTTCAGAACGGGTCGGGGCGCGGGGTTAAAACCCCCGCCCCATAAAAAGTTTTTTTAAAATCTATATTTTCCAATTCTGAACCACCAAATTTTGTGTCATGAAACTCTAACTTAGCGGGAGACAGATTTTGGAACGAATCGGGGCCGGGGGGGGCAGGACACTCCCCCCACACAGGATTTTCGTAAAATATACCGTTTTCAATTTAGAACCACCTAATTTGGTATACTATCTTGTAGGATTCTAACTTAGACTGTAGATGGTTTTTTGGAAAGGGTCAGAGCCCGAGGTTCAGATCCCCCTCCCCTCCATAACGAATTTCTTGAAATCTACAGTTTTCAATTTAGAACCACCAAATTTGGTATACTATCTCATGGTACTCTAACTTAGACGGTAGACGGTTTTTGGAACGGGTCGGGCACGGGGTCAGAGCCCCCACATAATTTTTTTTCGTAAAAACTAGAGTTTTCAATTTAGAACCACCGAATTTGGTATACTGTATCATGGAACTCTAACTTAGACGGTAGACGATTTTTGGAAAGGGTCGGAGCCCGGGGTTCAGAGCCCCCGCCCCATAAAGATTTTCTTGAAATCTAGTTTTAAATTTAGAACCACCAAATTTGGTATACTTATAACATGGTAGTCTAACTTAGGCGGTAGACGGTTTTCCGAACGGGTCGGGTCACGGGGGTTAACCCCCCCCCAAACTTTTCGTAATATCTACATTTCAAAATTGCCTTTATTCTTCAGTAAAATAACATTTCTATGTACATGACAATGGAATTCTGCCAATAAATACAGCGGTATATACATCAGCTGGAAAGTTCCAGTGAAACGTAAAACAAAATATTGTTAAAATCATAAAAAAAATATTTCGCCACGTAGGGCGAAGGAGAGGCAGACAATAAAGCACGAGCGATACAAACGAAAATGTTTACCTACAGTATTGTAGACAGGGCAAGACATGATTCTATACTATGCACAAATTCCAATTAAGCATTACTACCATACTAAAGATTAAACATTAGGTACTAATTCACAGAAATGCAACAGTGATGCTACATTCAAAATTTACAACATATGTACAGAAGTATTCAGTGACAAGGGGAAATAACGCTAAATGTACTCAGAAGGGCATCTTGTTGCATTAAATTATACACACAGTGACTAATATTTTAAAAAAATATTCAACATAATGAAGGGGACATTGCGTGGGCAGTAAACTGTGCAGAAGGAAGAATTATATACAACAACATAAAACCCAACATTATCGAAGAGAACATGGGAAACATATTGAGCTATCTTCAATGGCACATTAAAACAGAAAAATCACAAATAGCGAAGCACCAAAATTAATACGTAAAAACATGATTTGTTACAGTGAACGTGGGCGACAACAAAAATCCCACTTATAGGTTGAGATGTAACTGCAAATTGTGGATATGGAACCACCCAGCCGATTGGGCCCAAGTGGATTGAAAAACGCTATCGGTGTTTGTTGAGGCAGCACGAGAGTGCTCCATTTGGAGGCGAGTGGTTAACCGTGCTAGGAAGCGTCTCCGAATGATAGCACTTGCCTCCTGAGGAGGTGGAATAAGAGCGGGGAAGCGTTGTTGAAGATGGAAAGCATAGACAGTGAACTTCACAAGAAGAAAAATATAACGGCACACAGGAGGCAAGTGAGTAGGTGGATGCTTTGTTTGGAGTAGCCAAGCATATGCAAGAAATGGTAACGATCGAGCACAAATTCGATCAGCAAGACGAAATGCTGTGTTTAGGACTGGCAGGAGAACGGGGCAGAATAGGTATTGATGTTGGACGTCGCTGACTTCAGGGCAAAAGGAGCACTGCGGAGAGGTGAGAAGGGTCATGCGAAACAGTACTGATGGGGCTGGGAGACGAAGGTGAAGAAATTGCCAATGGACATTGAGTTCAAGAGGGGAGGAAAGGGGGAGGTAGATGCTGTCCAGATGGCGGGGAGAAGAGAAGGAGGAGCAGAATGAACAGAAAGTGGAAGTGCGGGAGGGGAAAGAAGAAGCCAATAAAGAGAAGAGGAGGAGAGAGAAGTAACTAGAACCGGGGAGCTACGAATGAGGAGAAAGAACGGTAGGGAAAGAGGAGCAGAGGGGACCGAGAAGAGACCATCAGGTGAAGCGAGGAGTGGAAAGAGGCTCCAAAGCGCTGTGCGAAGAAGAAGATATTCGTTAGCAAGAGTAATGGTTGGAGATAGATACAGGGAAGAAAGAGGTCTCCAGGTTAGATCAGAAGTTACGAGAGAACGGACAGTTATCACACCAGAGCGGATCCAATGAGGAAAGTAAAAGTAAGGGAGGTTAGGAGGGTGAATAAGAGAAGAGAAGAAGAGAGGTTCATCTAGGAGATCAAGAGTTGAAGAAGGAAATGAACGGAGAAGAGGAAGCGAACGAAAGAGAGAAAGGCCCTCTCGCAGGACAGGAGGGAGGTGGGACGGGAGAAGAGAGTATGCATCCATCTTCAGAAACAGTAGGAAGGTGAAAGATGGGTCACGGAAAGAAGCTAGAACATTCAAGGTAGTGGTAAGGGACGGAACAGTTGAAGTGGCAAGGCGAATGAAATGAATAATGCGATGAGTTTTATAAAGGAAAGCTGGATCAGGAAGCTGGATGCCACCCAAAGAGGCTGGCAGATGAAGCGTGGCAGGTTTAACCCAGTGATGTGAAGACCAGATGACGGAAGTTGAGAGGCGAGTGATGGTCATCATTTGTGACACGGGCACAACCGTCGACATCCAAGAGTATTCGCATAGAGAGATAAGTTGTCGACGAACAACGGCTGCTCGTTGACGGAACGATGTGAAAGGGCGGGCCTTACTCCAGTAGGCAGCAGTCCGTTGTATCCGGGGAAGAAGAGCAGTCCAGGTGGCAGATGCAGAAGCCAAGGGCAATCCGACATACGCACCGAGGATCTTCTGTGTAGTGGCTGTCCACTGCGCACCCCAAGGAGCATCAGTGCGGGCAGCCCATGCCCCGCACCATAAGCCAGTACTTTTAGTGGCATTCAGCGCTGCTCCAGATAATGCAACATACTGTTGATATACAGAATACAGGCGATCAAATTGAGATTCATCCCGGACGCAAAAGGTCACATCATCAGCATAGGCGGTGAAAATTATTCGATGATGACGAGTACTAGCCACTGTCGGCGGTAGGACATCCAGGAGTGATCTTCGGGCTGCTAACAGGAAAGGCTCAAAAGCGAGAGCGAATAGCTGGCCGGAGAGCGGACATCCTTGCCGGATGCCTCGCTTAAACGGAATTGGAGCGGTTAGAAATGTGGCCGCTCGAACATGGAAACTACAGTTTTCAATTTAGAACCACCAAATTGGGTATACTATCTCATGGTATTCTAACTTAGACTGTAGATGGTTTTTTGGAAAGGGTCGGAGCCCGGGGTTCAGAGCCTCCCACCCCTAAAAAAATTCGTGAAATCTACAGTTTTCAATTTAGAACCACCAAATTTGGTATACTATCTCATGGTACTCTAACTTAGACGGTAGACGGGTTTCAGAACTGGTCGGGGCGCGGGGTTAAGACCCATCCCCCCCCAATAAAAAGTTTTTTTAAATCTATATTTTTCAATTCTGAACCACCAAATTTTATGTCATGAAACTCTAACTTAGCGCGAGACGGATTTTGGAACGGATCGGGGCCCGGGGGTGGGGGGCAGGACACCCCCCACACAGAATTTTTGTAAAATATACCGTTTTCAATTTAGAACCACCAAATTTGGTATACTATCTTATGGTATTCTAACTTAGACTATAGATGGTTTTTTGAAAAGGGTAGGAGCCCGAGTTTCAGATCCCCCCCCCATAAAGAATTTCTTGAAATCTACAGTTTTCAATTTAGAACCACCAAATTTGGTATACTATCTCATGGTACTCTAACTTAGACGGTAGACAGTTTTTGGAACGGGTCGGGCACGGGGTCAGAGCCCCCCACATAATTTTTTTTTCGTAAAAACTAGAGTTTTCAATTTAGAACCACCGAATTTGGTATACTGTATCATGGAACTCTAACTTAGACGGTAGACGATTTTTGGAAAGGGTCGGAGCCCGGGGTTCAGAGCCTCCCGCCCCATAAAGATTTTCTTGAAATCTACAGTTTTAAATTTAGAACCACGAAATTTGGTATACTTATAACATGGTAGTCTAACTTAGGCGGTAGACGGTTTTCCGAACGGGTCGGGTCACGGGGGGTTAACCCCCACACACACACACAAACTTTTCGTAAAATCTACAGTTTTCAATTTAGAACCACCAAATTTGGTATACTATCTCATTATATTCTAACTTAGACTTTAGATGGTTTTTTGGAAAGGGTCGGAGCCCGGGGTTCAGAGCTCCTCCCCCCCGTAAAGAATTTCTTGAAATCTGCAGTTTTCAATTTAGAACCACCAAATTTGGTATACTATATCATGGCACTCTAACTTAGGCGGTAGATGATTTTCAGAACGGGTCAAGAACGGGGGTAAGAGACCCCCACATACAAAATTTTCTTAAAATCAATATTTTTTAATTCAGAACCTCCAAATTTTGTTTCATGAAACTCTAACTTAGCGGGAGACGGTTTTAGGAACGGATCGGGGCCCGGGGGGTCGGAGCACCTCCCTGGTACAAAATTTTAAATTTTCGTAAAACCTACAGATTTCAATTCAGAACCACCAAATCTGGTATCCTAACTTAGACCTCGTGGTATTCTAACCTAAGCTGTAGACGGCTTTTGAAAGCGGTTGGAGCCCTTTCACCCGCTGAACTCGGTGATTTTACAAATAGTAATATTTACCCGGGAAATACCGGGTACCTCTGCTAGTAAGAACTAAAGATAATGTTACACTTTTAGTCAGGTACAAAAAATAATTAGAAAGCCATAGGACTGGGCCTGTTTAGCAATTTTCAGTCTGCCGTGCTAATTTTCATAAGGTTTGCATAGAAGTCCAAGATTTTAGCAACGCGCTTATCTGAGGTTGGAACTATTAGGCAGACCCAAGGCCTAGGGCTTTTTGATAGTTTTCAGTCCTCCGAGCTGATATTTATGTAGTTTTCATAGAAAATAAAATGAATTCTGTTTAAATGTTACTCGAGCACAAAGCATTAATAGATACGCCCGAGACCTAGGCATATGCATTTATAGTAATTTTTATAATGCTGTGATCATATGAGGTTTGCATGACAAATCAATTTAAGAGTGTTACGCTTATCAAAAATTATTTAAAAGGCCTAGGCCTAGCGGCCAATAATTAGTATTTGGTGCCTAAGTGAAAGCGCAACATTATTTACTTGATTTGTTATGCAAACCTTATAAATATGACCACAGCGATTAAAAGTTACTAAAGAGTCCTTGTAAGTAATATTTTTCGACAGAGTGCAAGTGCAATTTACGAAATGTAAACAGGTCAAAATATCTAAAGTAACAATGAAATTTGGAATATTTATTTTTTTCTTTCTTTTTATTTCAGTTTTGACTCTTGTATTATGTTTTAAAAACATATATTTCTCCTATCGTTTACCTTCATTGTGCTTTTAACAGAATTTCTTACCATGTTTTGGGTATTTTATTTTGTGTGGTTGCAGTTTTTTTAATGTTTTGGGCATTTCATTTTGTGTGGTTACTTGTTTTTATGTTTTGGGCATTTTACTTTGTATGCGTGTTTTTGTTATGTTTTTGTTCTTTTCTTTTCTGTGGTGGTTGTAATGTCGACAGGATAAAAAGGGGAAACTGTGGGCAGTCACGATGCCTACTTGCTTATATTTTTTTTCTAAATACAGCACATGATTTTGTATTGATTTATACCACTTACTCATTAAGCGACTACAGGTTTCTTTAATTATGAACTTTTTCTTGGAGCCTTCTGTTTCCTCTACCTAGCTTTTTCGGCTCGCAATTTCTTTTTTTGGTTTTAGAACATTTTCCTTATTATTAATCTATTTTCTCATGCAAACTCTTTATGTAAGGTATGTTTATTCTATCGAAGTATTTTGCAATTATACGTGAAGGCCTGTTGCTGAAGTAAAAAAAAAATATTTACAACTGAAACAACGCAGTTCAGATATTTTCCCGCTGTTAACTCAGAGAATGAAAACAAAAACAACAAATCTGTGCAATGGTTGAGGCATGAGACAGTACTTGCTGGTAACCAGGCAAAATTTTAAGGAAGAATGAGCTTAGGAATTTCTAACTGCAACAAAAAAGATCATCCGCACTGTATCCCTCCCCATCCCCTAGTGCCGGACTTTGGACGTCTTGAAAGAGAAGTCTTAAGGACACATCTGTATCGTAATTGCCTGAGCATTCGCGACATTCTTCTGGTGTCGTAGTAGAAAAAAACACTTCCTACTTCGCCGAAATTGCTTGGATGTAATGCCAACGAACAAAGTTTTGGATGTAATGCCAACGAACAAAGTTTTGCTCTCGCATTGGATTTCTGTTGCTTTTGATGGAATACTTTTCCCCTGGGGTTCACCGCTTTCAGTGTAGTCTTCAGGACACACGGCAATACACCCCAACGTAAAACACCAATTTCACGGCAATTAACTGCAATTAGCGAAAGAGAGGGGCGGTACAGCTAATAAGTCGAACGAGACAGATCTGAACTTAGAAAGTCGGGGGAAGGTGTTGCATGAAAAACTGTGTTTGGCTTACAGACCATTTGGCACGTAGGGACGTAGGTTTTGTTTAATACGTTACGGGATAAACAAATTATCTTTTCAGTATAACAATTTTCTTTCATACGCATGGTGCAGCACAGAAAAAATTTGAATTTATTTTTGAGAATTAGCATGACGCCTACCGGCCCAGAATACAGCTACCCAGTCCGCGCCTGCTGCAGGCCTCCGGAACCTGGCTCCCGGGTTCTTCGCATCTGTTGATCCCCGCCTGGAGCGTCCTTGTTGTAAAATACATGTACCTCTGCGTTTTGGAAAAACAAAAGATAAGATGCCGATCCTTAAACTTAACCACTTCTTGTGACCGCAGGTACGAAAATCTTGAACTTCGCTTAAACCCTAACTGGAGGACCAAGCTTCACGTGGTTGTCTGTATTCTGAGTGTTTTATTGAATGGTTGCTCATCAGTTCGTAGTTGACTGGCGAACAGGGAACGTGCTTGTTGAAACCTTTGTTGTGCGTTGTCAAGTGATAATAGTTGAAATATATCATTCTAAATATTTTGGAAAGAGAAAGTGCATTGTTTTCCAAAGGCACTATGCAGAAGAATAATGCAACATAAATAGTTAACTCACAAAAAGAAAATGATTTGCTGAAATGGAAAGGGTATTTATTTTGCCATAACAGAGTGCGAGGTGATTTACGATATTAGCACTGTATTGAAAGAAATTATGGAAATTGTACTGGCTTTGCTAGTACTATTCTTATTGGAGATTAACACAGGATGCGCAATGAGAAACCACATAATCATGCTCCAAGACCGGAGAAAAGTGATGTTGCTGTTGCAAGAGCGCAAATAAAAGAACGAGCGAGAAATACGGACGAAGCCCCTGCACAAATTATTCAAATCGTGACAACGTCAATGGCTACAGTAAATGCAGCTTACATGCCTAATATGGATGCACTAAAAGCAAGTTGTAAAACGAATACGAAGAGAAGACATGACTGCGGAGCCTAAAACTTCAGAACGGATTGATGCCCCAATAAATTTACAGGAGGAGATGGTGCAAAATTTCTTGGCAGAGATAGCGCATTTGGACATCAAAGAATTATTTTATTTTTAACAGAGAATAATTTACGAAAGCTTAAAGAAGCACCCCACTGGATTATGGATCGGACATTTGAAACTTGTCCAACCCTTTTTAGGCAATTATGTACCATTCATGTTATGCTTGAAACAAATCCAGAGATGCACAGACTTGTCCCACTAGTTTATGGGTTACTTTCCAGCAAGTATAAGGAATATAATACTATAATACAGTATTTTTGCAGGATTTACAAGACTATGCATCAGACTATGATATTCAGCTTGCACCACAATATACGCATAATAATAGATTTTAAAATAGCTACCGTTATAATGCTGCTAAAAAGGAGTTTGGAAGCAGCACACACAAATGTTTTTGGTTTCATCTCGGAAAAAAATGTGCTGAGGAATATCCATCCTCTGGCATAGCCTTGGAATATAGGGAAAACAGTGAGTTTGCTCTCAAAGTCAGACATTTGCAAGCACTCGCAGTTTTTCACATGATGAAATTCCAGCTGCTTTTGAAGAAGTGAAATCCATTTTACTAGAATATGCAGATTCTGTAGTTCAGTGGTTTGAGGAAAGTTATGTTCTTGGAAAATTTCGTGGAAGCAGAAGAAACAATCCGAGCAGAAGCCCTCCGCTTTTCCCACCAACAATTTGGTCAGTAAGTGAAAACAATTTATTTGGCTTTCCCAGAACACAAAACAAACTTGAAAGATTGGACAGACGCTGGAATACAATTCTGGGAGAGAAAAAATTGTGACTGTTCAAAATAATCAGTGAAATTGCGAAAGAGCAGAGAACAACTATGGCTAAAATTGAAAGAGTGATAGCATAGATTTCAACAAATCCACCCAGAAGAGAAACGCTGGCAAGATAAAAAGGAATTCGAACTTCTTTGGCGCACAGAGACAATGTTAACATGCTGGACTTTTTAAGAGGAATTTCATATAATTCTACCCTTTACTAAAATGTGCTGGTATTTCTCACTAATTGAATTATACCTTGTACTAACTTGTATTTGAATTTTTCAAGAATGTAATTCCGCCAAAGATGCAAGAATGTAAAACACAACGCAAAATTAAAAAAGACAAAATTTTCAAAATAGCATGTCAAAAACATAAAATGTCAAAAAGTAATCCAAAATGTGAAACAAATAAAAATTCAAAATGCAATCACAAGTCACAAGCATTACAAAAATGCGAAACGCTATGTAACAAGTACAACACAAAATAAAACAAATGCCACAACAAAAAAAAATGCATACGCTTTGTAAAATGTACAAAATAAAATAAATGCCATATTCATAAGGATTTCATGACAAGTCAAGTTAAAAATGAGCTTTTACTTAGACTTCAAATAATAATTACTAGCCTCTACACTTTTTTAAGTCTTTAATAAGTGCAACATCATTAACCTGACTTCTCATCAAACATTATCAATACGACCATAGCATACAATCACTTAAAAGACTTGTTAATGGATGAATTGAGGAATCACCAAGTTCAGCGGGTGAAAGTTAATGGCTGTTTACAGTTTTGTACTCGAGTAAATGCGCAACACAATAAACTTTAAACTTGACTTTCTCTGAAAATGTTATGTATATGAGCCCGGTTGATTGAAAACTGATAAAAAGGCTTAAGGCCTGTTTATTAATTTTTGTGCCTCAGTCAAAACGCAGTACCATAACCTTGGCATGTTATCGAAACCTTATGAATACGTTGGACTAAAAATTCCTAAAAAATGGTTACGCCTAAGGTCTTGTAACTAAAGTTTTGTGACAGGGTAAAACTGCAACATTAATAACTTCACCTGTTATGTTAACGTTGTGAATATGAGCACGGTGGATTAAAGATTTCAACAAATAGCCTTTGGGATTAATGTGTTGTAGCTGAGTAAAAATGTAACATTATCTTTATTTTCTATATAAACCAAACTACGTGCTGAAATGGCCCAACTATATACATGTATACGTATACTTCAACCATATACCGAAGCGCTGACAAGGTGAAAACAAAAGTGCAATTTTGTACGGTCCCCTAACATTTTATGGCCAGCCTACATGGAAGTGGACACGTTGACATCAAAAACATACTTTTTGTACGGTCCATAACAAATAGCAATGGACACGTCGCAATCTTTCTTTTTTTTTTTTTTTTTTGTTGGGGTTCAACGACCACCGTGATCAATTCAGTGGGCTATAAGCAGTCGGACGTTCCCAATTTTGGGCCACTGGTTCCTGGGAAAGGGGAAAGTCAGTGCCAGAAATCAATCACAACGTCCATGACTCACCGGGATTTGAACCAGGATCCTTCTCGACAAGTGGTCAGAAGCCAGCGCCTAGATCACTCCGCCGCCGTAGCGGCACACGTTGAAATGTATTTTTCA
Organism: Macrothele yani; assembly: GCA_039090855.1. Taxonomy (NCBI): domain Eukaryota; kingdom Metazoa; phylum Arthropoda; class Arachnida; order Araneae; family Macrothelidae; genus Macrothele; species Macrothele yani. Next base: position 95,173,302 of record CM077005.1, on the reverse strand, counting down.
TACCACCCCAAACGCTCTTATGGACATACTAGATTGAACTGGACGCAAATAAATCATTAATATAATTTGTACTAGCAAGGATACCAGTTATTTGCCAAGTACATATTACTATTTGTGGAATCACCAAGTTCAGCGGGTGAAAGTTAATGAATGAAAATGGTATTCCTGCAATTTTCCAGTAAACTTATTTTAAATTTTTTGATTTAGTTAATTTAATTTTGCGAAACAAAAAAGAAAGAAAAAGGAATGGGAATATTTACCTTCTAGGAGACATCTATAGAACTGCCGTACATCTGGCGTGTGCTTCTGTGAATACCGCGACACAGAAATACCTACAGTATGTGATGTCGCATGCGTACGACTTCACATTGGCATTGATTATCTTTTTCTTACCGTTTTGAATTTTGAATATCTGGAACTCTCTAATTACATTACATTATATTTCTTCCTGATAAGCCGCTCGTTGGTAGTGAAAGCTAAACTATATTGATTTGTGTTTTTAATACACCATTAAACGCATATTTCTGCACTTGATTGTTATCTACAGTCCCTAACTTAGACCGTAGTTTGGTTAGTTGGCTGGTTGATGGTTTATGGTGCAAGGCCCTCAAATAGCCAAAGAGCACCTTATAACGTAGATAGGGTATTCTTAAGTAAAAAGATAACGTAGATAGGGTATTCTTGAGTAAAAAACGGAACTTTTTACGAAAATTTTGTATGGGGCTCCCTTGACCCGGGCCCCGACCCCTTCCAAAAACCGTCTACCGTCTAAGTTAGATAACCATGAGTAGTATACCAAATTTGGTTGTTCTAAATAGGAAACTGTAGATTTTACGAAATGTTTATGACGGGGGGAGGGGCTATCACCCCCGGGTTCCAACCCCTTTCAAAAAATGTCTAGTGTCTAAGTTAGAGTTTCATGATACCAAATTTGGTGGTTCTGAATTGAAAACAGTAGTTTTTAAGAAAATGTTGTATGTGTGCGTGTGTGCGGGGGGGGGGGGGGCTCTGACCCCCGGGCCTTGACCCGTTCCAAAAACCGTCGACCGTCTAAGTTAGAGTATCATGAGATAGTATACCGAATTTGGTGATTCTAAATTGGTAGCTGTAGATTTTACGAATTTTTTTTATTGGTGGTAGGACTCTTACCCCTGTGCTCCAACCCCTTTCAAAAACCGTCTAGCGTCTAAGTTAGAGTACCATAAGACAGTATACCAGATTTGGTGGTTCTAAATTGAAAACTGTAGATTTTACAAAATTTGTATGAGGGGAGGCTCTCACCCCCGGGCCTCACCAATTTCCAAAAACCGTCTAGCGTCTAAGTTAGAGTTTCATGACACCATACTTAATGGTTCTGAATTGAAAACTGTAGATTTTACAAAAAAAATTATGGGGGGCTCTGACCCTCGGGCCTTGACCCGTTCCAAAAACGGTCTACCGTCTAAGTTAGAGTACCATGAGATAGTATACCAAATTTTGTGGTTCTAAATTGAAAACTGTAGATTTTACGGCATTTTTATGAGGAGGGGCTCTTAACCCCCGGGCTCCAACCCCTTCCAAAAAACCGTCTGGCGTCTAAGTTAGAGTACCATGAGATAGTATACCAGATTTGGTGATTCTGAATTGAAAACTGTTGTTTTTAAGAAAATTTTGTACGTGGGGAGCTCTGACAACCCGGGCCTTGACCCGTTCCAAAACGGTCTACTGTCTAAGTTAGAGTACCATGAGATAGTATACCAGATTTGGTGATTCTGAATTGAAAACTGTTGTTTTTAAGAAAATTTTGTACGTTGGGAGCTCTGACAACCCGGGCCTTGACCCGTTCCAAAACGGTCTACTGTCTAAGTTAGAGTACCATGAGATAGTATACCAAATTTGGTGGTTCTAAATTGAAACTCTAGATTTTACGAAAAAAAAATTATTAGGGGGGTCTGACCCCCGGGCTCCAACCCCTTCCCAAAACCGTCTAGCGTCTAAGTTACAGTACCATGAGATAGTATACCAGATTAGGTAGGTGGTTCTGAATTGAAAACTGCAGTTTTTAAGAAATTTTTGTATGTGGGGGGAGCTAACCCCCGGGCCTTGACCCGTTCCGAAAACGTTCTTCCGTCTAAGTTAGAGTACAATGAGATAGTATATCAAATTTGGTGGTTCTAAATTGAAACTGTAGATTTTACGAAAAAAGTTTTATTAGGGGGGTCTGACCCTCCGGGCTCCAACCCCTTTCAAAAACCGCCTAGCGTCTAAGTTAGAGTACCACGAGATAGTATACCGTATTAGGTGGTTCTGAATTGAAAACTGTAGTTGTTAAGAAAATTTTGTATGTGGGGGCTCTGACCCCCGTGCCTTGACCCGTTCTAAAACGGTGTACTGTCTAATTTAGAGTACCATGAGATAGTATACCAAATTTATTGGTTCTAACTTGAAACTGTAAATTTTACGAACATTTTTTTATCCAACCCCTTTCAAAAACCGTCTAGCGTCTAAGTTAGAGTACCATGAGATAGTATACCTGATTAGGTGGTTCTGAATTGAAAACTGTAGTTTTTTAGAAAATTTTGTATGTGGGGGGCTCTGACCCCCCGGGCCTTGACCCGTTCCAAAATCGGTCTGCCGTCTAAGTTAGAGTACCATGAGATAGTATACCAAATTTGGTGGTTCTAAATTGAAAACTGTAGATTTTGCAAATTTTTTTTTTTATGAGGGGGCCGTTACCCCCCGGGCTGCAACCCCTTCAAAAAATCGTCTAGCGTCTAAGTTAGAGTACCATGAGATAGTATACCAGATTTGGTGGTTCTGAATCGAAAACTGTAGTTTTTTAGAAAATTTTGTATGTGGGGGGCTCTGACACCCCGGGTCTTGACCCGTTCCAAAAATGGTCTGCCATCTCAGTTAGAGTACCATGAGATAGTATACCAAATTTGGTGGTTCTAAGATGAAAACTGTAGATTTTACGAAATTTTTTATGAGGGGACGCTCCAACCCCCAGGCTCCAACCCTTTGCAAAAACCGTCTTGCGTCTAAGTTAGAGTTTCATGATACCAAATTTGATGGTTCTGAAATGAAAACTAGATTTCACGAAAATTTTGTATGTATGTGGGGGGAGGGGGTCTGCCTCCCCGGGCCTTGACCCGTTCCAAAAACCGACAACCGTCTAAGTTAGAGTACCATGAGATAGGATACCTGATTTGGTGGTTCTGAATTGAAAACTGTAGATTTTACAAATATTTTGTGTATGGGGGCTTTGACCAACTGGGCCCTGACCCGTTCCCAAAACCGTCTACTGTCTAATATTTTTAGTGCCAAAAAAAAAGTAATATTCCTATCCTGTCTAGTGTCCAAACTTTATAAATTTGATCAGGGAGGAAGACGTTCGAAATCGTACGTTTTCCTGCATTCGTTTTGTATGTAACCAAAATCTGTAAACGCGACGAATTGACGTAGTCGACGAATTGACGTAGTCGACGAATTTGTCCGCGACGAACTGACGCTCGACGAATCGTCACGGTAGACGAATTGACGCAGTCGACGAATTGACGCGCGACGAATTGACGTATAACCATAATTTTGTGTTCCTTTTAATTGAGATATTTAGTGTATTATAGAGATGTGAGACTCTTCCTCAGTTCTTTTTCCTGTGTTATTACTATGCCGTTTGTCCCAAAAGTGTAAATTACAAAGAAAACAAAAGAACGACAATTCTGATCTTTCTTTTTCTTTCTTTCTTTGATTGAAGGTTTAACGACCACCGTGAGCAACTCGATGGGCTACAAGCTGTCGCCCGTTCCAAATTTAAGGCCACTGATTCCAGGGAAGGGAACAGTGGCATGAAATCAGAATGATCTTATGCCAGTGTTGAATTGATAAGAAATCCGAATGTGGCCCAGTGCCGTAAGACAAACGCAACATTCATGCCTCACCGGGCGGGATTGAAACCCGAGCCCTTCACGGATGCGTCAATGGGCACGTTAAGCCATCAGACTCCGGGTACTGTACCCTCGGTAATAAATAAGGGGGTCTTCTACCTCGCTTTCGTGTAACTTTCCTATCGGGCACTCTAGCCCAAATCTCCTAGTTTCCTATTTCTAAGGGTTGTTTAAGAACTGGGGTCAGGCACTTCTTTCCTAAAAACCTCTGCATATAATATGATAGGATGTGGGTAAAAATACCCCCTGGAAAAAATATTCCCCGAGAAAATACTCCTCAACACTTAAAAGCGGTAAAAATACCCTCGGAAAAAATTCCCCCGAAGGAAATACCCCCGGAAAAAATTCCCCCGAAGGAAATACCCCCGGAACAAACTGTTTACTGTAAACTGCCACACAGGAACACTGATGTGTGGCAGTGTTCCGGTGTGGCAATTTACCGGCAACCCTGCCACACATCTTTCAGCAACTTGGAAAATTGCCCTGTTTTTCATTAAGGGGCCGGGCACAAATAGTTGTTCCTCCGAAGAACGCTTTGAATGTGTGACAATTTTTCTAATGGGGTAGTTTTCCAAATTCCAAATATATTCCGAATTATATGTGACAGTAAAAAAATTCCGAATTATATGTGGCAGTTTTCTAAGGTGCCTAACGAGGGGAAGAAACTCTATTGTTTGTCTGAATTTCGGGTTCTTACGAGTTCAGGGCAACTGGCCACAAAAGTTCAGGGGGGGGGAGGCTATAAAGATTGACGTTTCTGGGCCTATTTTGACAACTGAATTGGGAACTCCAAACGAATTTCGAGAAAACGTTCCATGTCAGCCAAGCGAGAATTGTGCTTTAATTTGAAGAAATAAATTGCCGAGGATCCAAGCTACACTTAGTTTTTTTGGGGGGGAAGGGTTCCCCAATTTCCGTAATATTATATTCTGGGCAGCTTAGAGCGCAGACAGGTTTTCAAGGTAAGCGATTTGTTCGCAATTTCTATACTTCATGTTGTGTTTAGTGGCAGACTATGTATGCCCTTCCCCGCTGCCCCGGTAATTTGGTGAAGTCTGTAAAAGGGATACGAGGTGTTTGGTTTGGAGGGCTCTACCCCAACTTCCGTAATTTTATATTCTGGACCTCTAGAGTCCGTCAGTGTATCCTCGATGTTACCCCTGAAAAGCTCTTAGACAGGCGAGGGCGGGGGGGGGGCTGAATTCACCCCACCCTCCTGAAAATTCGTGGTCGTGTACAGAATCATTATATAAAACATGGCACTGATGTTTACAGCTCTACGTCCATTTTAACATTTTGTGGTACCCCCCCAGATCACGGACTTCGCGGACGCTTCAAGAGGAACATCCTGGATACACTGACAGACCCAGCGGACCAGAATTTAATATTACGGAAGTTGGGGGTAGAGCCCCTCCCAAGCCAAGTGTACCTCGAATCCTCGGCAATTTATTTCTTCAAATTAAAGTACAATTCTCGCTCGGCTTACATGGAACGTTTTCTCGAAATTCGTTTGGATCCCCCCCCCTTCACTTGAACTTTTGTGGCCAGTTGCCCTAAACTCGTATCAACCCGCATGAAAATTCAGACAAACAAAAGAGTTCCTTCCCTTCTTTAGGTACCTTGGAAAACTGCCACACATAACTCGGGAATTTAGAAAACTGCCCCACTGGAAAAATTGTCACACATTCAAAGTGTTCTTCGGAGGAACAGCAATTTGTACCCGACCCTTTAATGAAAAACGTGGCAATTTTCCTCTGTGGAAATTTTCCAAGTCGCTGAAAGATGTGTGGCAGGGTTGCCGGTAAATCGCCACACCGGAACACTGCAACACATGAGTGTTCCTGTGTGGCAGTTTTCAGTGAACCGTTTGTTCTGTGGGTATTTCCTCCAGGGGTATTTTTACCGCTTTTAAATTTTCATGGGTATTTTCAGGGGGGGGGGATTTTCCCCGAGGGTATTTTTACCGTTTACCGATATGATATGGTGTGATCGTTTCCCGGAAAAGAGCATACGTAATGAGTGGTGGGGAATTCTGGGTACCCCTTACACTTCGGAGTTCCACTAGAGATTAATAACCCTCTACAAGAAAAAAGAAAAAAAAAACGTTTCCTGAAATTTATATTGTGGTTTCGTAAGAAGGGTTGGAACTGTTTCTTTTTCATTAAGGTACAGTAACATCATTCTTTCACTAAAGAAAGAAAATAAAGGGGAAGGTGAAGAAGGGAATGAGATATTTTTACACGTACATAGTTTGATGCATAATGTAAGAGCTACGGTTCTTGTGGAATTCATACTAATGCATACATGTCCAAATCAATACTGTTTGTCACTGTTTAATTTACAAATACGAAATATCTAGGTTGCAACTTAAAATCTTTTCAAAAGGCCCGCGGCCTAGGTGCCTTGTAAATAGGTGAGAAATAATCCGTTGTGTGCCTTTCATTAGGTTCAATAAAATGTTTACAAATATGAAATTTCTAGGTTGTAACTTAAATTCTTCTAAAAGGGCCCGCGGCCCAGGTGGCTTGTAAATAGGTGAGGAATAATCCATTGAGTGCCTTTTTATTAGGTTTTATAAAATGTTTAAAAATACGGAATATCAAGGTTGAAATTTAAAATCTTCTAAAAAGATCAGCACCTGAATATCGATTCGTTGAGCCCCTGTTAATTAGCCTTTATTGCTTGTTATCACATGGGAGATATTAAAATCATAACTCAAGATTAAAGGAGTCAGAAAGGTTCTACATAAACCTTGAGCCATTTTGATCTTACATACCCATTGAGATCCCTAGGAAAACTGGTACATTCCTTTTTGTTCAGCTAGGAAAACTCGTACACTTTGTCAAAATCTCGGACAGAAACGCAATTTGTGTATATCCCCTTACTTGAAAGGGTGTACGAGTTTTTCCGCCCTTTGCACTTTTCTCAGCGGCATGAGAAAGTGTACGAGTTTTCCGCCCTTTGCACTTTTCTCAGCGGCATGAGAAAGTGTACGAGTTTTTCCGCCCTTTGCACTTTTCTCAGCGGCATGAGAAAGTGTACGAGTTTTCCTGGATCCGTTGGAATAAGGTAATTTAAAAGCAATTTTTGTTCTTTCATCTGAGCAATGGACAAGAATTTTTGGAAGGGTGGGGAAAGGGGACGGACCTTATGGGTTTTGCCCGGGTGTGCGCCACTCATAACACACAGTGGTATGAAAACAAAAGTAACTTCATATCGATATATTTGGTTTTAGAAAAATATAGAACACAATTATTTTGAATTAAATTTAAATTTTATAAATACAAAGTTTTGAAATTAAAAAAATTAGGAAAGAGTAATATGTTATGTGAAAAACTTTATTAAAAAATTCAGGGGTTGTTCTCGATAACGGAAGTTGAGGGGAACGTGTGTTCCCGTCTACATACGATTCAACCCCTATGGTTAAATCCAATGTATGCGGATGTAAAACTGTTTTCTTTTTTTTTCCCAATGTAGTGTGCATCACTGTCTTTATATGTTAATTCTTTCCTTTAATTTTCAGCACGTCTTTTGTAAAGAAAGATCGTGCTTATGTTATCGGTTTGTCCGTCCGTCCGTCTGTACCCACGGTATCTCTGCAACTATTAGTCCGATTTGAAAAATTCTTTTGCATTCGAAAGCTTGAAACATACGAATGACGATCCTTAATTTCGTTTATTTTACGATGTACAATTTCGCCGCTAGAGAGCGTAAATGCAGATGATGTCGAATTCAAAAATACGTTTTATTCCACATATTTGCTTCTAAACATCCGATTGAAAAAAATCTTTTATCTTTCGATTCCATTTATGTCGAAGAGTATTTTGGATATAGTTTCTTTTTCAAATTACGCATAGATTTTCCGCTATCGGGCGTAAAAGTAAATTGCATTTTTTTCGATAACTCTTCTTCTGAAACTCCGATTTGAATTATTTTTTTTTCAGCGGATACATCTTCTGATGCACAATCTTTTGCATATAATTTCCAATTTTTGGTAAAGAATACTTTGGCTACCAGTGGGCGTAAGTGTTAATTTTCGCTTCTAATGTATGTGCCATAAAATCTGAGCTTGTAAAATATCGATCGAAAACATTCTTTCGTGGACTGATGCCACTCACATCAATAAACATTTTCGGAATATTTTCTTCCTAAAATATTGCATATTTTCTCCGCCAGGGGGCGTAGATGTATGTCTTATTTTTGTCAATATCTCGACTTCTAGGAGTCCGATTTGAAAAATTCCTTCTTTGTTGGATAGTGTTTTCCGTGTGACATGTTTTTCATATAATTTCAAAATTTTCAAGTAATTAATAGACTTTCCGCTAGGGTGCGTAAAGGTAAATTGCGTTTTCCTCTATATCTCTGCTTCTAAATCTTCAATTTGAAACATTCTTTCTGCACCGGATACAGCTCCTGATGGGAAATCGTTTGCACATAATTTCCAATTTTTGTAAAAAAATGGTTTGGCCACCAGGGGGCGTAAAACTTAATTTCCGCTTCTGATGTATTTGCAGCAAAATATGAGCTTCTAAAATCTCGATTGAAAAAAGTCTTTGGTGGACCGATACTACTCATGTCGACAAAAATTTTAGGAACATTTTCTTCTTGAAATAATGCGTGGTTTCTACGCCAGGGGAGTAGATGTATATCTTATTTTTGTCAATATCTGTACTTCTAAAAGTCCGATTGGAAAATTTCCTTCTTTGTTGGATAGTGTTTCCGATGCGAAATGTTTTTCCTATAAATTCAAAATTTTCAAGTAAATCGTAGACTTTCCGCTAGGGCACACTATGGTAAATTGCGTTTTCTGCTCCTAAAACTCCGATTTGAAAAATCCTTCCTGTATCGCATACAAGACCTGACGGAAAAGATTTTTCACGTAATTTCTAATGTTTGGTAAAGAATCCTTTGGCCACCAGGGGTTATAAGTGTTAATTTTTACTTCTGAAGTATTTGTAGCAAAATCTGGGCTCCTGAAAACTCGACTAAAGTTTTTTTTCTTGCACCGATACCGCTCATATGGATAAACCTTTTGTGAATACTTTCTTCCTAAAATAATTTATGGTTTTCCCACCAAGGGACGTAAAGTCACATATTATTTTTGTCGATAACTCTGTTTCTAAGAGTTCGTAAGCTCACGATTCCGTTTGCAGCAATATCTGAGGGATTAAAGACCCGATTGAAAAACTTCTTTCTTCCGTCAGGTACTATTGTTTTCCATACCGGTTCCATTGACTTTCAATAGCTTTGATAAATTTAATTTGAGTCAGAACGGATTCAAAGGACGTGCTTATTACACCCGAAAATTCGTTGTCATCTTTCTTGTTTTTCTTCCGACCGACTCAGCAAGAATTGTGTTGGAGGAGACATGGGCTTTTCTGTTCTCGCCTTGGATCATAGAACGGAGGATAAAGAACACTTGATGGCATCGTTAATACCTGTCACAGGCTTGCGTTCCACCCGCTGAGGTGAGAAGGGGGACAGCAATCGCTATGTTGGAAAAGCTGAAATCCCACCGCAATGGGACCAGTTTTTTCAGAAGAGGAAGGTGAATTTGGAGACAATACGCGTTCAAGCTTTGGGCGATTTTGGCGACATTTTGTTCCCGTAGACCGGCCGGTTAAAGGGTTAACTTGAAAGATTGTGTAGAGACATCTATAATAATGGTTCAATTGTGCCTCAACGGCTAGAAGTTTCGCTTATGTAGAAGAATTTGCTGTTCACTTTTTACGCAGAATGTGTGTCCATTCTCATTTCTTTGACAGGTGAAATATTTGGAGTTGGAGATTTGCTCTCTCATTTTCCATTCTAAAATAATTTTGCTTGCGAAAATGTTTCGTAGCTACCCTTTTCTTATTTGCTTTTGTATTGCCTAAACTGTGTAGCTCTATTACATGCCATGGTTTTGTAGTCATGCTGCTTTTTCAAGTTCCATACCTGAAGAGATTTATTATTTGAAAATAAAAGAACTAGGTATATACGTAAATAAACTAAGTAATAATTGAACTAGGTATTTAACATAGTTTTTGCAGACATATTTACCAAACACAGATTTCCGAAATGCTTTGCACAAATAGGACTCACCAAATTAAAACTCAGGTAATTTAAGCAGCACATACCAAAATCCAAGCTATTCTTCACTTTTTCGCGACGGGATTCGGGAATTCTAATAAAGATTTTTGTTTCTGCTTCTCCTGGAGATAGAATAGTTATCCTTTGTATCTTCCATGAAATAGATACATATTTTTAAAACTCGTATCTCCTTAAAGCAGATCATGATCATTTTACAAGTATATGTAAAGATTTATGGCACTTAGACATGAAATCTTCTTTTCACGGCATTCTAACAAAGTAGTCATCAGGGTTTGACTTCTGATGATATTTCCTTTTCTCGCAATTCCGCTTCCAGACAGAAAAAATTTCCAGAATCTTAGAAAAAAAAATCTCAGATTCTAAACACCTTTTAATTTCGCTTAGCATCTCCGCTGCGTTGAATAATTTCCATTTCAACTGCATTCACTTGAACGATAATGTCGACACGTATTTAATAATGGTTCATTTGTGCTTTAAAATCCAGTGATTTTCAATATCTGGAAGAATATACTGTTCACTTTTTGCGGAGAAAATGTGTTCATTCGCATTTTTGTAACAGGTGAAATATTTGAAATTGGAGATTTTCTCTCTCATTTTCCATTCTGAAATAATTTTGCTTGCGAAAATGATTTTCAGAGCTAAAATTTTCTTATTTGCTCTCATATTGCCTAAACTGTGTAACTCTATAATATGTCGTTGTTTTCTTCTCATCTTGCTCTTTCAAGTTCAGAATTTAAAGAGATTGACTATCTGGAAATAAAACAACTCGGTATTTTACAAAATGTTTGCAGATCTGTTTAGCAAACGTAGGATTCCCAAACGCTTTGTTGAAATAGGACTCCCCAAATTAAAGCTCAGGAAATTTAAGCATCACATACAAACATACAAACTATTCTTCACACTTTTTCGCGAAAGGATTCAGAAATTCTAATAAATATTTTCGTTTCTACTTCTCCTGTATATAGAAAGGTCAACCTTTGCATCTGCCTTGAAATAAACAAACATTTATAAAATTCATAACTGATGAAAGCCGATCATGATTATTTTACAAGTGCATGTAGAGATTTATGGCACTAAGAGATGAAATCATCTTTTCATGGCATGCTAACAAAGGAGTAATCAAGGTTTTACTTCGGACGATATTTTCTTTTCTCGTCATTCCGCTACCAGAGAAAAACAATTTCTAGCATCAGAGAAAAAGATTTTCTCAGATTCTAAATACCTTTTACTGTCCTTTCGCTTGCCATCTGCGCTGCGTTGAATACTTTCCATTCCGACTGCATTAACTTTAAAGTTTGTGTAGAGACATCTTTAATAATGGTTCAATTGGGTCTCAGCAGCTAGACTTTTCCAATAACTGGAAGAATTTGCTGTTCACTTTTTTCGCAGAATGTGTGTCCAATCGCATTCCTTTGACATGTGAAATATTTGAAATTTGAGATTTGCTCTCTCATTTTCTATTCTAAAATAATTTTGCTTGCGAAAATGTTTCGAAGCTACCCTTTTCTTATTTGCTTTTGTATTGCCTAAACTGTGTAGCTCTATTATATGCCATGGTTTTGTGGTCATCTTGCTTTTTCAAGTTGCGTACCTAAAGAGATTCATTATTTGAAAATAAAAGAACTAGGTATATACATAAATAAACTAGGTATTTAGCATAGTTTTTGCAGAGCTATTTACCAAACACAGATTTCCAAAAAGCTTTGTACAAATAGGACTCCCAAATTAAAACTCAGGTATATAAGCAGCACATACAAAAATCTAAGTTATTCTTGACTTTTTCGCGACGGCATTCAGGAATTCTAATAAACGTTTTCGTTTCTGCTTCTCCTGGACATAGAATGGTTATCCTTTGCATCTTCCATGAACTAGATACATATTTTTAGAAGTCATACCTTCTGAAAGCAGAACATGATCATTTTACAAGTATATGTAAAGATTTATGGCGCTTCGACATGAAATTTTCTTTTCACGGCACACTAACAAAGGAGTCATCAGAGTTTTACTTCTGACGATATTTTCTTTTACCGCCGTTCCGTCTGCAAAGAAGAAATATTCTAGAATTTATGAAAAACATTTTTATCAGATTCTAAATACCTTTTCTTTGTTCTTTCATTTGTCATCTGCGCTGCGTTGAATCCTTTCCTTTCCGACTGCATTAACTTAAAAGATTGTGTAGAGACATCTTCAATAATGGTTCAGTTGTGCCTCAACGGCTAGCAGTTTCGCATATCTAGAAGAATTTGCTGTTCACTTTTTACGCAGAATGTGTGTCCATTCTCATTTCTTTAACAGGTGAAATATTTGAAGTTGGTAGATTTGCTCTTATTTTCCATTATAAAATAATTTTGGTTGCGAAAATGTTTCGGAGCTACCCTTTTCTTATTTGCTTTTCTATTGCCTAAACTGTGTAGCTCTATTATATGCCATGGTTTTGTAGTCATCTTGCTTTTTCAAGTTCCGTACCTAAAGAGATTCATTATTTGAAAATAAAAGAACTAGGTATTTAATATAATTTTTGCAGACTTATTTACCAAACATACTCTTCCTAAATGCTTTGTACAAATAGGACTCCCCAAATTAAAACTCAGGTAATTTAAGCAGCACATACAAAAATCCAATCTATTAGTAAATAGTAACGCTGTACTAGTGATCCGATTTATTGGCGTAGAAAATAAACACATAAGCGTTTCCAAGCTATAAATCCAATCTATTGTTCACTTTTTCGCGACGGGATTCAGGAATTCTAATAAAGATTTTCATTTCTGCTTCTCCTGGACATAGAATGGTTATCCTTTGCATCTCCCATGAAATAGATACATATTTTAAAACTCATATCTCCTTAAAGCAGATCATGATCATTTTACAAGAATATGTAAAGATTTATGGCACTGAGACATGAAATCTTCTTTTCACGGCACACTAACAAAGGAGTCATCAGGGTTTGACTTCTGATGATATTTTCTTTTCTCGCCATTTCGCTTCCATACAGAAAATTTCCAGAATCTTAGAAAAAAAATTCTGAGACTATTACCACCTTTTACTTTCGCTTGGAATCTCCGCTGCGTTGAATAATTTCCATTTCAACTGCATTCACTTGAACGATAGTGTCGAGACGTACTTTATAATGGTTCATTTGTGCTTTAAAATCCAGTGATTTTCAATATCTGGAAGAATATACTGTTCACTTTTTGCGGAGACAATGTGTTCATTCGCATTTTGTAACGGACAAATATTTGAAATTGGAGATTTGCTCTGTCATTTTCCATTCTGAAATAAATGTGCTTGCGAAAATAATTTTTAGAGTTGCATTTTTCTTGATTGCGGTCGACTTGACTAAACTGTGTAACTTTATTATATGCCATGGATTTGTAGTCATCTTGCTTTTTCAAGTTCCGTACCTAAAGAGATTCTTTATTTGAAAATACAAGAACTAGGTATTTAATGTAATTTTTGCAGACCTATTTACCAAACTTAGGTTTCCAAAATGCTTTGTACAAATAGGACTCCCCAAATTAAAACTCAGGTAATTTAAGCAGTACATACGAAAATCCAAGTTATTCTTCACTTTTTCGCGACAGGATTCAGGAATTCTAATAAAGATTTTCGTTTCTGCTTCTCCTGGACATATAATGGTTATCCTTTGCATCTCCCAGGAAATAGATACATATTTTTTAAAATTCATATCTCCTTAAAGCAGATCATTATCATTTTACAAGAATATGTAAAGATTTATGCTACTTAGACATGAAATCTTCTCTTAACGGCACACTAACAAAGGAGTCATCAGAGTTTTACTTCTGAGGATATTTTATTTTATCGCCGTTCCGTTTGCAGAGAAAAAATTCCAGAATCTCTGGAAATTTTATTTATCAGATTCAAAATATCTTTTACTTTTCATTTCATTTGTCATTTGCGCTGCGTTGAATCCTTTCCTTTCCGACTACATTCAACTTGAAAGATTGTGTAGAGACATCTTTAATAATGGGTCAATTGTGCCTCAACGGCTTGCAGTTTCGCATATCTAGAAGAATTTGCTGTTCACTTTTTACGCAGAATGTGTGTCCATTCTCATTTCTTTGACAGGTGAAATATTTGGAGTTGGAGATTTGCTCTCTCATTTTCCATTCTAAAACAATTTTGCTTGCGGAAATGTTTCGGAGCTACCCTTTTCTTATTTACTTTTGTACTGCCTAAACTGTGTAGCTCTATTATATGCCATGGTTTTGTAGTCATCTTGCTGCTTCAAGTTCCGTACCTAAAGAGGTTTATTATTTGAAAATAAAAGAACTAGGTATATACGTAAATAAACTAGGTAATACTTGAACTAGGTATTTAACATAGTTTTTGCAGACCTATTTACCAAACACAGGTTTCCGAAATGCTTTGCACAAATAGGACTCCCCAAATTAAAAATCAAGTACTTAAGCAGCACATACAAAAATCCAAGCTATTATTCACTTTTTCGCGACGGGATTCAGGAATTCTAATAAAGATTTTCGTTTCTGCTTCTCCTGGACATAGAATGGTTATCCTTTGCATCTCCCTTGAAATAGATACATAATTTTAAAACTCATATCTCCTTAAAGCAGATCATGATCATTTTACAAGTATATGTAAAAATTTATGGCACTTAGACATGAAATCTTCTTTTCACGGCACACTAACAAAGTAGTCATCAGGGTTTTACTTCTGACGATATTTTCTTTTCTCGCCATTCCGCTTCCAGGCATGTTTGCCTACGACCTACTGTTAAGTTTTTACCAGGTATAAAACAACGGAAAAGGAATTTTGTCGGATCATTTCTAAACTTTGCAGTCCGCAAACCGTTTTGATGCTGTTTAAAATTTATCCTTCTTCACTATTTATTTGTTCGATTTGTGTCATTTTGTGGCATTTATGCTCGTTTATTTACCAACAGTTTAAAACAAACATACCCTTCTGTTTCCTTTTATTCTTCCTTTTTAATATATTTGAATTTTTCGTAAATGTCAATGGCAATAGGTTGGAAACGTATGTGAGAGATTTTTGGCTGTAAGAAACAAAATATGTTCTCAATATCTATTTTCCAATTGAATTATCAGATATTTCCTTGTTATTTTATTTCTTTCCAGGCCTTTTCACTTGCAGGTACGTCGTCTACACGCGACTGTGATGTGGTTAACCGGTGTGAAACGGAAATGAATTTTACTGTGGCAGTTGAAGTTTTTCATTTTGGAAACCAACTGAATATCATCTTGATGATGTGTTAGCAATTTCTTTCGGATTTAAAATTTTGCCGCTCCTGAAATACTATTGTCATTTAAGATGTTAGTATTCATCATTTTTTATAAGTCAATTGTAATTTTTTCTGAGTTATAGTTATTTCAGTTAATTTTGATATTAACTTCTTTGTAGCTTTGATAAATCTCTCCTTTTATCCATGACAGCAACGAGTGATATGCTTTCGGAATGCCTACAGTACACCTAATATACCCTCCAAGCCAGCTCACGACACATGCCTTCTTTCATTCGTTATGCGCTGTTGACGTCAAAAGTAGGAGGTAGTCATAATAATGTGACTCGACTGTGTATATATATACATATCAAATCGCTTCTCTACAAAATTTAGGTTTAGTTATATTTTATACACTGGTGTGCAAAAATTTAGGACGAAGAGGAGAAATTAGCATAACAGCGGAACCAGCAGGCAGAACGGACCGAAAGACCACTCTGGAGATAAACTAGTGTCCGGTACGGTAGGGCATCCGCATATATGCAGCATGACGTAGTGGGGGGGAGTGTCGGAAGGGTATAAAGCACACGGGCGGTGTACGCTCAGCAATTCGGTGAAAGATATTGCACGGTGTACATCGGTTTGAACGACGTCGAGTTGCTGCCACCATGTGATATAGCCAACAGGCAATCCAGTAGACGACGTCTGGATGACTTTACCCGAGGTCTCGTCATTGGGAAATTGGAAGAAGGTCGAAGTGTGACTAGTGTGGCCGAAGAGTTCGGGATCACTCATAGCATCGTTTCACCAGCTTGGAGAGCATTTCAAACGACAGGAACAGCTGTCCCAGAGTTTAGCAGTAGTTGTCCACGAGCAACCACGGCGGCGGACAACCGGTATATTGTCCTACAGGCGAGAAGAGACAGACGGCAGACAGCGGGAGAAATCGCAAGACACACGCAACAGACAACTGGACGTCCGTTATCGCGTTTTACCGTGGCCAGGAGGCTGCACAAAGGTGGTCTATTTGCACCACGACCAGTACGGTGTGTGCCATTAACGCCTGCTCATCGGAAACGGCGGTTTATGTGGTGCCAGGAACAAAAGAACTGGACACATCAGCAATGGGGTCGAGTTCTCTTTACGGATGAGAGCCGATGTAGTCTGACGAGCAATTCTGGACGTATACACATCTGGAGAGAGCAGGGAACACGCAATCACACCTCCAACATCATCGAAAGGGATCGATTTGGAGGTGGCGTAGTTCTCGTTTGTGGCGGTATCATGCTTGGTAGCCGTATTGACCTCCACAGCTTCCAAGGAAGTTCAGTCACTGGTGTCCGCTATTGTACCGAGGTTCTCCAGCCACACGTGCGTCTGTTTAGAGGTGGAGTGGGTCCTGAGTTCCTCTTCATGGACGACAACGCTACACCTCATCGTACAGTGGCTGTCGGAGAGCTGTTGGAGAGTGAAGATATTCAACGCATGGATTAGCCCGCAAGGTCCCCGGACCTAAATCCAATCGAACACACGTGGGATCTTCTTGGGAGACGCTTGGAAACACGTCACTAACCGCCAACAACGATTCCGCAGGTGCCATTGGCGCTACAAGAGGAATGGGTCGAGATGCCTCAACAGCTCCTTGACAACCTCGTCCTCAGCATGGACAGACGTTGTAAATACTGCAACGCAGTCAGGGGTGATCATATCCCCTACTAAAGACTGGATTTTTCTTGGCAGCTACCTGTCACATGGACGTTTCTGTCTTCTGTCCAGTTGTGCTCGAAGCTACCTTTTCAATAAAGTGCCTTTGTATCCTTTGGATTCCTTGTTTGGACGGTTTTGCTAACTTGTCCCATATTCTTACATCTTGGGGATCTTATGGTATGATTTGAGTCGATGTGGAGCACTTCTGCACGACGTTACATTCGAGAAACCGTCTCGTCCTTAATTTTTGCTCGCCAGTGTAACTTATATATGAAATGGGCTGGGTCTTCGCCTCATCAACACTTTACCCCACGAGTCGCCACTGGTAATGTCGAAGAAATATACGTTAGTGTAGTTTCCGAGGGAAAATGCAATTCTAAAAGACATGTTTTTTTCCCAATGGAGTATGAATGAAATCCTCATCATTATTTAATTCTTCAGAGTGCAGGGGTAACTATTCACTGTTACCAAAGAAACCTCACGCGAAAAACTAATAAGTCTGGCATTTTTAATCCTTTGGCCCCAACGTTAAGATTTTTTCCTTTATCTCTTTCATAGAAAAATATTGTTTAAAAAATTAATGAACTGCGAGTTGTTGCGACTACGTTCAACACTTTATTTTCACAAAGAGGTAGCAGTCAGGAACTACAAGGATTAATCCTTTCACTTCACTAGTGACGTTAATAGCCATTAAGAATTAATCAGTTTATTGTTGTATTTCTGCACACAAACACGGTACAATTTTTTCCATCCACGCGTACAGTAATCACAAACTTTGGAGATTTAACGTCAACATAGGAACTGGGATCCGTCAGGCTGTCGTATTGGATTTTGTATGTGATACCTTGCAGTTGTTCAGGGGTCAAAAGGTTTGGAAAAATGTTGTTCAGCGCCCTCAGTGAGCTGAGTACATCATCCTCAGAAACAGTTACGTTGCGTAAGCTGTATCCATCAGAATACTGCTTAGGAACGTATCCAACGGATTTCGCTTTGGCGAGTATTGCTTCTGTTGACGCTGTCATTTGCCTTGAGTCTCTTACGGTGACACAAACGTCCGAGCTCAGATGTTTCTCCGCTACATCGGACACTGAAAAGAAATAGAACAAATTCGAATTTTGAAACTCCTATAAAACATGCATTAAAACCCCACAATTTGTGTCTTTTCTATTTTTCTTCTTTTGCATAATTCGTACATACATTGTCTGATTAAAAACATCTGGACACTTGTCTATCCACAAACTCCCTCTGATAGTAAAGGAATGAATATCGAGTTGGTTCCCCTTCTGTTGCTATCACCGCTTCCACTGCGCTGGGAAGACTTTCCACTAGATTTTGGTACGTTTCTTCTGTCCGAGCCTTGACTTCTGTCGTTCTGGGGAACACATGGTGAGCAGCTCCTTTTGTTATCGGATGTCGGTGGCAAACATTTTGAGGAGTGCTTTTCTGATGATGCTCCGGGAAGGTGTGAAAGGTCTATGAAGCTAAACCTAATGTGAAAATTGCCGGAATGGGAGGGACACCACGGGTAGAGTACGAAAAGGAGGATTTTAAGTTCGTTTGCAAATTGTAAATAGTTAGTTTGTATGAATACTTGGAGGTTCGTAGTCTATAACAATGCCATTTTGAAATGAGACAGTACAATTTTAGTGTTCTGTAATTAATTATGGTGTTTTGAAAAAAATTTAAATGTTTTTAACTTAATTAGTTTTAATGTTCACGTTCTTTATATATATCATCATCGTCATTGTCAACCATTATCAATCCATGGCTGGACGAAGGTCTCCCCAAGTTTTTTCCACAATGGTCTGTCTTGGGCCAGTCTCCTACATGTTACTCCCGCATACTTTAGAATTTCATCTACTCATCTCCCATGTGGTCTTCTTCTGGGTCTTTTCCTGTCCCTTGAAATCCAATCTAATAAAATTATTTCGGGTGTCCATCGATGGTCTGTCCTTCTGGCAATATGTCCAGCCCATTGCCATTTCAAGAATTTTACTCTGATCATGATGTCTTCCACTCTTGTCATTTTTCTGATCCACGAGTTCCTCTTCTTATCTCTAATGGTTACACCAGGCATGCACCTTTCCATGCTTCTTTGAGTTACCTGCAGGCTTTGTATGTCTCTTTTAGTTAAGGTCCACGCCTCTGCACCATACGTAAGCACTGGAAGGATGCATTGATCAAACACTTTTCTTTTAAGACATGGCGGCATATTGCTCTTGAAAATTATACTGTTTCTTCCAAAAGCTCTCCAGGCAAGTTTTATACGCCGATTAATTTCTTCATCAATCTGACCCTCACTTGATATCTTCTGTCCAAGATAAACGCAAGTATCGGTTATCTCCAGCTTTTCTCCATCAATCGATAAATCTTCATTTCTTGTAAAAGCATTGTACATCACTTTCGTTTTCTGAAAGCTCATTTTTAATTCCACTTCTTTACTTTTGTCAGCAAGTTCCTGGATCATACTCTGCAGCTCTGATGGGGTAGTTGCAAAAATGATTACGTTATCAGCAAAGCGAAGGTGAGTGAAATAATCTCCATTAATCTTTATCCCTTTGTGTTCCCAGTTCAGTGATTGGAAGAGATTTTCCAATGTGGCATTACAGAGTTTGGGAGATATAGTGTCACCTTGTCTCACTCCCTTTCCAGTTTTTATGGGTGCTGTATTCTCAAACAGCCGAATCTCTACACTTGCATTTTCATATATATATATATATATTCGACAATAGTATTTAATAATTATGAGAAAGAGATAGGATAGAGGTTGAAATTTTTAAACTTCGTTTCTAACGTTCATGCTTCCGTTGGACGTTGTCTCTAAACACGTGTAGGAGGTGTTACGTGTGTGGATATGTATTGTCCAAAAAAGTTATAAGCAAAAGCTGAGTTTTAAGGTTGAAAACTTCACTGTATAGATACAGTATATAGCGATTTTAAAATTTATTTTAACACGTGATACCATTCATCATGTTGAACACTTTGCATTCACTTGGGATTTTTCTAATTCATAGTTCTAGCATGTCAGTGTTCATTTCTGTTAGCAACAGCATCTCCGTGTCCAAAAGCCTTATTTGTATGCAATTTTCTGCAGGAAAGATGGCAAACAATATTCTCTTTAAATAATGCACAGTTTTCCCGCTAGGGGGCATAAATGCCAAAATATTGTGTTCGCTGTTTCTGCTTCCAAGAAGCGGATTTTAAAATTTTTTTTCCTTAGCACAGCTTTAGGAATAAAAAATAATTTCAACGTATTTTCTACTTTACCGTTTTTGAAAATTCTGCCGCCACGGGATGTCAGTGTACGATTATGATTCTATCTTTGTAAAAGAGTTAATTCGATCCGAAAAATATCTTAGATTTTTTTTTTTTTTTTTTTTGGTAGAATGCTCTTTGTTATGAAATGTATTTTAAGCTCATTTTCTTTTTTAAGCAACATAAAGCTTTTCAACTAGGGGCGTACACATGAGAAACTTTTTGTGCACAATTTGTTATTTTCGTAAGATATTTTTCAGCCGCTAGTAGGTGTTATCTTATTTGTAATTGAGTAGTGTTGCAGAAAATTGCGGGAAATAGGTACGTCGTACGAACTTGGGTAATGGCTCATTTTAGAGATCTTGATTCCAAGAATTGGGAAAAAAATAAAATAAAAATTTTCTTCTAAATTTAATCAGATGACTGCTGTACGGGCCAAAACATTCAGTCCAGCTTCCCACTTCGTCTCATTGCAACGCGGGCAGACGGGTATGTTGTATGACTTTGGGAGATGGCGCCATCCGAATACAGTGATCAAGGAGCTGATTGGCTATTTTCAAGGGTAACACTGCTGCATGTGCTTGCACTGCGATTCGACTCTAAACTCTATTATACTGAGGATGGAAACAGGGTTCAGTTATGAGTAGCATTCAAGGGAGACCACCCAAATGACGGCGTGTTTTTCGTAATGTATGTGAGCCAAGGAATTTTGACAGCCGTGAGCGAAAGATTTTTGACAGCCAAAGATAGGTTGCCGCGTATATTACTGCGGCAACATAATGACTGTTATTGCAGTAATATATGCTGCAACCAATCTTTCCGAAAAGCTTTATTAGACGGAACTGCAATTCATGAGCACAGCTTGATACAATGAATATTGAGTGTGGCCACGCTTTGCATTTAGCCATTAAGGAAACTGGTGGTCATTTTCATTCCCGTTGTCATAACGGCCTTATTTTTCTTTCAGAACTACAGATAAATACGCGGCTGAAAGACTTACTTCTGAAGAGTCGTAATTTTGTCCAACATAACCGGAAATACAATAGTGAGATGTCATTGGCACAGAACAGGAGATTCCAGGCAATGGGCTGTACTGCTTTAAATTTAAGGGACAGATTCGCCGGTACATCTCGGATTTGTTACCGCTTACCGGTGAAACCCTTCATACGGCCAACTGTGCTTCACAGATTCATCGGTAGCTAATGTTGTACATATTGGTCGCAATGAAAATAAAGAATAAAAGCGATCGTAATTGACAGCCCTGGCAGATATTCTGGCTAACAATCCTTACGCACAAGCATACAAGACTGCAGCTAAAGCGATGGCATATGAAGTAAAGGGACGCAACCTCGACATCCGTTTTGTTGATAATATATTTGCACATTCTCTATATCCCCTCTACAAAATATACGTAAAGCATAAAAAATGGTGACATTTTATTACCACTCTCTTGAAAAGTGTGAAAATTAGATCTTACTAGATTGGGGCTCTTGGCCCACCCAGACACTAGTTGCATTTCTATTTCCGGATGTCTTATATACTGCAGAAATCCTGTTAATATTTTTAACCTGTCTCATTGACTATGAATAACCTGCCCATATTACGTATTTTAAATTGTGCGCTATTTTTCCTTAGGTTGTGTAAGGGTATTTTCTCTAGCCTTTCGACACTCAGTCAACAAACCCGCAGACGTCAATATGTGAGTTCATTACCGTATGTTCAAAGAGTCACTAACATTTTGAAAAAAAAATAAGTGTAAACCACTCAATATCAATATTGGTCTGAAAACTCGAAGCATTTTTAGGTTGATTAGGAAGGACCGGGATCCTGTTGCATTGGAACACAGGTCAGGCATATACTTAGTTCCTCTATACAGGCTGTCGACCCGGAGGCACAGGATACTGTTTACATCGGTTCCACTAAGAGGTGTTTAAGCACCAGAATAAAAGAGCACAAGTATAACCTCAAAACTGGAAGCCTATCAACTGCTTTGTCTCGTTTTGTGGCGTCCGGATCCCACATCCCTAAGTGGGATGACGTTACTATCCTGAACACTCCAGGTAAACAATCACTCATGCTGTTTATGGAAAGTTTGTGTATTACCTCATTTGGACACAGGTGTTGCAATGATTATGTGCCAAAAATGATAGCCAAATCATGGGCAAATGTGTTAGTTAGTAATTCTTCATGGTGATGGGGTATTTGAAATTGTTTGTTTTTCAGCATTGTTCTCTCGTAGATGGCGTGATTTGTGTTTGTGACGTCGCCCAACAGTATTTAAGTCAACGTCCGTTTATTTTTGGGATGTAGGGCTGCGAGTGGCCTAGTAGTTGTCAGCATTCGTGACTGCCATGGAAGTAAACTCAGGTTCAATCCTGGGCAGGTACGAACGTTCGAACCACTAAATACCCGCGTTGCGTCGGATGGGCACGTTAAGCCGTCGGACCCTGAGTACTGGCCCCCCGGTAATAAATAAGGGCGTCTTCCTCCCCCTTTCTACCTTGCTTCCGTGTCCCTTTCCTATCGGGCACTCTAGCCCAAATCTCCTAGCTTCCTATTGCTAAGGGTTGTTTAAGACCTGGGGTCATACACTCCCTTCCTAAAATCCTCTACATATGATCTAATCTGATTTTTGTGATGTAGTTAGCACAAAGATTCTCATAGCTTCACTCCACTGGGAGGCTCTTTCAAGGCAATGGTAGACATAAAACTAAACGGATTTAATACGCTATATGCGTTTCATTATTGCTCATGTCTGGTGTATTTAAAATAAAGTTAAGTCAATGTCCTTCTCGTGATATTACACGGTATCATCTGATGATGAAGACGATGTGTCTTCGAAAGATCTAATGAAGCGTATGGTGTGTTTTTTAGTAAAGAGTTTTAACATGTGGTGCGTTGTGCACAGCATTTGTTTTTATCGTGTTTAGTCGACATTTTATTCTACTAAAGGGTATTTTCTTTTTTGATAAATTTTTAGATTTTCTGAAA
Organism: Macrothele yani; assembly: GCA_039090855.1. NCBI lineage: Eukaryota > Metazoa > Arthropoda > Arachnida > Araneae > Macrothelidae > Macrothele > Macrothele yani. Next base: position 95,150,115 of record CM077005.1, on the reverse strand, counting down.
ATCTGGTTTTAAATATACGCTGGTGGAAAGTGAAAAAAAAACACCAAGAAGGAGACGTCTGATACCAACGAAATTTATACAGCATAATAACGGAATACAGAGGATAACGTGATCAAAACATTATGGCAAAATACAGCGGTATTTGCTGGTAAACTGAAAAATTTTCCATGTAACATGGTTAGTACGAGGTTGAACCGCCAAGAACTGCGTCATATAATGAATTAGCTTTATTTGCTTTCCGCTAAGCTAATGATAATGAATAACCTCTTTCTACCAGCTAAGTATATTATCGTGAATATAGCTTGCACGAATATTATACTGAATTCAAATGGTTGTTGTTACTAGTTAATTAAGAACATGAATAAAGTCTTAACGCTGGTTGTTAATGGTAATTAATGATATAAACCTAACAGCCAGACAGAGGTCTGACAAAAACTATGAATTGAGAAAGACGAACTTACGGCAAGCTTTTTATTCGGTACGCTTGATCATCCAAAGCACACACACAACTTGTTTTACAATAATGAAGAATCACTAATCACATACAACAAAATCTCTCCTCGTATTTTTTTTTTTTTTCGAAGTGCTGCTCTTATTTTTCCTATCTCGCGGTGTGGAAATAACAACACACCATTGCGAGATTGTGAACGGTCGGGTCATCCGGATAGTTCGGGCGCCATTATAACGAAGTGAATTTCTCCGACATTTTTGGTCTACGCCGGGATTCGAACCCGGGTCCACTCATTCCGGAATAAGTTGCTCTACCATTTGAGCTACGCGGACATTTTATTCTGGTTCCTATCTGCCTTTATGTCGTGTGCGTCCTTCTGGCAGGTACGTCACATCTCCTGGTACGTTACAGTCACAGTGTGCAATTCCTGCATGGAGTCTGTCGTACAGATGTTGGATGTAAGTTTGGGGTATTGAGTTCCAAGCATCCTCAACCTGGATGCGTAAATCGGGGATGGTCGTGGCTGGCCGTGGAGACCGGATAAGTCGTTGTCCCATATAATCCCACACGTGCTGAATGGGGGACAAATCCAGTGAACGTGCAGGCCATGGAAGATGTCTCACACCTTGAAGTGCATGTTGCGTTGCACGTGCCGTGTGTGGGCGTGCGTTATCTTGCTGGAAAACACCACGATGGACCGACCTTACAAATGGCACAACAACGGGCTGAATGATGTTGTTGATGTAGGAGGCGCTGTTTAACGTACCCAGTACAAACACTAGTTGTGCACGGGAGTGATAGATGATCGCTCCCCACACCAGGAGACCAGGTGTAGGCCCTGTGTGTTGCTTGCGGATGCAAGAAGGGTGGAGACGCTCCCCTGTGCGTCTGCGAACACGCATACGACCATCGGAGGCTCCCAAGCAGAATCTGCTTTCATCGCTGAACACGACAGATCGCCATTGCGTTCTCCAGTGCAGACGTTGGTGACACCACTGCAGCCGTTCCTGACGGTGGGCTGGAGTCAGAGGTACACATGCCAGAGGCACACGTGCACGTAGTCCTGCATCCAGTAGATGGTTGCGCATTGTTCGCACAGTCACCTCAGGTGCAACAACAGCTCGGATTTGCGTCGCAGTGGATGTTCTGCTTGACAACGCCGCTCTTCTTATGCACCGATCGATCCGCTCATCAGTCCGTCTGTGACTCCCGGTTCCACGTCTTCTCCTGTGGGAATGTTCCTCGGACCATCTACGCCACCATCGTACCACCACCAATACCTCCCGTCTAATTCGCTCCGCAATACGACGATATGACCACCCGGCCTCGCGGAGTCCGATTAGACGACCTTGCTCAAAGTCCGATAACTGCTGAAATCGTACACGTCTTCCATGTCCAGGTATTGCAGCTTCTTCAGGGTCTTCGCACGTGTCCGTACGCCGACGACTGATTACATTCACTTAGCCGTACTCCTTAAATACCACGGACGATAATTTGCACATTATGCCGTGCTGTGGTGTAAGCGCTCACCGGTTGGTCCCGAAATTAACATCACACCTACATAAACTCGACCCCATTAACATATGTAAATTTCATGATCGTCCGCCAATTCCTTCTTGGTGTTCTTTTTTCACTTTCCGCCAGTATATTTTCGTGTAGGAAAGAATTCAAAAGGCGTGCTGAAAACAACAAAAATCTGGGTGTCATTCTTGTTTCTTCGATGTGGTCTTCGCTCCTTCCGCATTTATCTTTCGCATTCAATCAACACAATCCTAAGTTATGTAACTAGTCGTCCTATGTCCTGAATCCAGTCCCTTAGCTCAAAAACCGGACCACTACTGAGTTTCATAGAATTGAAATTTGCCCATTCAAGTAAGATAAATTTTACCAGAAATATAAGAAAAGTCATGTTTCAATTAATTCAAATGTTTATGCAAATACTTTTCGTGGCAACTTACTTTTTCCTCTGATTTGTAATTCAATTGGCCAATGGTCTGACACGGCTTTAGTCTGAAAATCGAAACACAAATATTTATTATTTCAAGAACGTGTATTTTTTAAAAATAATAAGGAAGAATAATCTAGATATGGAATAATCTACGTATTTAGCAGAGTAATTTTCAGAATGTGTAAAACTAAATTGTTTTGGTCACTGAAGTATGAAACTTTAATGTCTCTTTGAAGCTTAAAGGCTTGGTTCAATTCCTACTTATGGAAGCTGCAAGCTGTAAGCTATACTATGCATTTGTAATTTTCTCTATCTTAACACTTGCGTATGTTTAGATTAAACGGCCCAGAATGAAAGAAACAGCTATAGCGCTTTCATTTTAATGTGGCTTTATTCATATTATCGGCACATCAGTGCAGAACAATGTTGTTTTTTCAGTCACTTCACAATAATAAATGCTGCTATCAACATGCAGTTCAAACTACTAAATCGTTATCTTGAAAGCACACAATATAAAAACATCATCTCACTTCCGTTCAAAAGGTGTTTATCTCAACTCTTCTCGTAAAAAAATCGAGAAAATGCACTGCTTATCGTTCTCAAGAATATTTATTCTAAGAATCTTCACTCTTACATTATATTGACTTCTGACTCTTTGCCAGTGTTGTCAACCTGCAGAACTCATTGGGGAAAACAACGTGTAATTAAGTAAAATAATATTCAACTAAAAGAAACCAAATTTACATTAAAATACAGGAACTCAAAAGGAAGATCGAATTAGAGGTATAGTTGAATATATTCTGACTTAACACACGTTATTTTCCAACTATGAAGTACTTATAACACACCTATTTCACAAGTGTGAAGTACTTATGTCACACATTAATTACTTTTCCAACGTAGCTCTTGAATTTCACACAAAACATATCCATCGCAGGCATACATGCTCCCTGACCTGTCCAATTCTCGACTCTGATATGTATACCCGTGTATTACAACCTCCGAAACTGTTCTGATGCGATAATGAGGTAGAAGTCTTCTGGACCATTCCATTGCCATTTGAAAATGAAAAGATCATATGTGGGTGCGCATGATTGGATATTACCTTCTGAAACACTAAAAATAGTAGAATAAATGGTTTAAAAAATGCAAATTCTGGATATTTCAGTTTTAAACAAACTTTTGTATGTATACACATATGCACCTGCGTACATACGTACCGCATACGTAGTTATAAAATTAACCAGTCGCACTGAGGAGGCAAGTTAATTTATATCTTAACATTCATTTTTCGAAGTAAATCGAAGTTCATGTGGTTCCTCCGTAACATGCCAAGCGGAAGTTTTTGCGGGAAGGTGGGAGGTTAATGACCACTGTGAACAACTCAAAGGGCTATAAGGAGTCATCTTCTCTAATTTAGTGCCAATGGTTCTAGGGAAGGGAGAAAGCCAATGCCGTAAAACAAACACAGTAGTGATGAACTATTCGTGAAATATTCGTCACAACGAATGACTCTTCACCGTGAATGTTGAATGGTTCGCTCTCACCGCTGTGAGTGATCATTGGGTCCGCCATTACTGCGACACACGCTGAAGTCGATACACGTTTAACTTTCTTCCTCCAGTGTGAGCTCGGAAACGAATTTCCAATAAGAAAAGTAATGTCGAGATTTAATGAGTGTCAACCATTAAGTGAGTAAGCAATCAGCTAAGAAATAATGCAGAAACTTAAGAATGGGAATGATACGTGAATGCCATTCACTTGATTAGTGTGCCCGAATCATTCGCAACGAACAAATTTTGATTCTCCTAAACTCTTGCTCTTTCAGGCTGTTTGCCAAAAAGAGCTGTGAATATAGTTGTTGCGGATCATTCTTCGTGAGCGGTGATTGGTGGAGATCTCCTGTTATTTGGGGTGTTCGAGGACGCCGCGCGTGTAACATCAAAAACGCCTAGTTACGCCTCTGATGACGACATGCTTAGTTACACATTTGATGACGAAATGCCTAGTTACGCCTCTGATGACGAAATGCCTAGTTACGCTTCTGATGACACCGTTTGTCATTTTTCCGTAAATAAGGGGACTAAGTGGGTCACCAGCATCTGAAGCACCATCGCAGACAGAGCAAATATACATAAGACCAGCTGTCTTTGAAAATCACGTATAAATAGTGAGATTTGGTTTACCTCACTGCTTGTCAGACCGTACGCTTCCTGGAAGTTAAACACCTGAGCCGACGGCATGATGACTCCATCCTCCATTTTACTTCCTGCAAACACAAATCTATGAAAAAAAAAAAGAGAAGATTATTTTTGACATGGACAGCAAACATCACTGATTTTCGTCACTGACTACGACGAAAATCAGTGATGTTTGGGGCAAAATGGTCAATTAGTAGATCTCAACAAATAGGGTGGAGCGAAAACACTTTTTTTTTTTAATTTGAAACGTCACCATGTGCAATAGTTGCTATTTTGCTACTAAAATGACCCCTCGAAATATGAATGACATTATTCGATATCTTAGGCTTCCCCAAGAACCTCGAAGTTTGAAAGTTATAGGGGAAAATGCTTTAAAAACACCCGCTTTCTCCATTTTGTAAATATAAAAAAATACTGTATCACCATGTTATTTAATATCACCGTTGAGTGTATAAACACGGGTAAAAATTCAGCAGACGTGAGTTAATTTCTTAGGCTTCCCCAGATCCCTTAAAGTATGTAATTTTTCGCCAAAAATGGCATGATAAGAAGCATGGCAACTTATCATGTTGTTCGACAGCAGCCTTAACGTTATCAATTCGGGCTTAGTATTAACAATCTCGCCCTCTCATACTTTCTAGAAACCTCGTATTGATTTTCAGATGCATAACTTGCGACCTTGCGCTCTCCTTTATTTTTACTTTCTTCACCTCACCCCACCATCTCCCTCACAGCGCAGCTCTCTTTGCGAACTCTCTGAGTCATCTCATCACAGTCGCACAGATCCTTTTGGGAGATAGTATTGGCTGGTAGTGCGTCATAATGGTGCAACAGTTTCCTTCACTCCTAGTGACGTTGATAGGAGGTATCGGCATTTTCATTTTGTCGTTTTACTACTTATGATGGCTGAAAAAAAGAGACAAAGCTGATTGCCTTATCCTCGGGAGTTATAAGAAGATGCATGAAAACGTGTTGCCTACGTGCAAAGATATAATGCGCCATCCCTACCTTGTGAGGAATACTCTCAGGCAGGAAGGTGCAAATTATGAGTCTGCTGCAGCAGAAATAGCAAGTATTGTCGCGAACAAAGTGCTGAGTGTATGGAAGGAAGCATCTCTTCCGACATCTCTCCAGAAATCAGTTGTAAAGCGTATTACAGCATACAGCACTGAAATCCAAAAGCCAAAAAAAAAAAAAAAACCACTGTGCAAGAATGTGTGAAAACTACCGGAATAAGGTTGAACAATTTCGCGCAGATTCACAACGTATCTTTGATGGTGCAAGGGCATATGTTTTAGAACCAGCAAGGGCAGATCTGCAAAAAAGTACCCTTGAAAGAGCGAGACTTTCTAATAGACCAGAGAACAAACAAAATAATGATAGTAGGTGAGCTTGACGCAAAAACCACCAGTGTACTGAAGAAAGGATCAACTCGAAAGAGTGATAGGGAAGAGCATGTCCGTTAGAAATTACAGAAAACTGCATCACTGAAATTGGCCCTGCGAGTCGAGGATGATACTTCAGAAGAGGATACAAATACCAATTCTGCAGAAAAACCGGACGAGCCGGGCATTTGTTGGCCTCTTAGAAAGATTATGCTTTCACTCCACATTGCTCTTCAAAACCGAGGAGTCAAATGACACTGTCTGCTATTTTCTAGAAAGTCCGATAGGCGAGGCATCAGCGATCGAGCTGCAGCCGATCTTCTGTCGGCGTTGCTTCATGATGTAAGTGAACAGGTTCAGTCAAAATAATGTAATGCACCTCGTATTAACCTGGATAAAATACGACGAGAAAGGAAAAAGACCCGTCAAGCAATTCGACATGAGGTAAACTTGACTAGTCGCAAGATTGTAGCTCTATTTTTGGACGGAAGAAAGGATGAAACTCTTACGAATACACAGACAGATGATGGCAAGCGGCACAAACGAAAAGGATGGAAGGTGCATATTACACTTGTTGAAACATCGAGTTCGCTCTATTTGGGACATTTTGCACCGAAGAGCAAGAGTGCAAAGGACATTTCCGACCATATCTTCAGCTTATTGGACCACAAGACCTTTGACTTGTCGTAGTTAGTCTTTATTGGAAGTGACGGGGAAGTGACTAATACCGGCACAAATGCAGGTATAATTAGGCGCCTTGAAGATAAGCTCAATTCTCTTGTGCACTGGATTATATGCCAACTTCATTTTAATGAACTGCCTTTACGCCACCTCACTGAAGCACTTGACGAGAAAAGATCAGGTTCAAGAGGATTTAGTGGATTTATTGGAAAGCGCCTGAAGACGTGTGCAAAAATTCCTATCGTTAATTTTCAGAAAATTGAATTTTCGTTTCAATCTGACATAAACTTTGGAGATCTTAGCTCGGATCAACTTTATTTGTGGGAAATTTGTAAGGCACTCTCTGCAGGTGCCTTAAAAATCTGGCAATTACAAACCTTACAAATCTCTGCAGGTGCCCACAAGATCTGGCAAATCGCGATCCTGGAACACTCGCAAATTCCCGTTGACTGCCTCGCAAATCACATTTTGCGTTTGTATGTTGGAACTAGTAATACAACACCACAACTTGTCTCATTAGCCACCTTTGTAATGAAAGTATATGCACCATCGTGGTTCACGATCAAATGTAACGGTACCACCTGTAAAGATGGTCCAAGAAATTTGCAGGTTTTTATATCTCGGTTTCAGAATCTTCCACATAATTTAAAGTATATATTGTAAAAAGAGTCGTCCAAGACAACGCGTATTTTGCCCATGCAGAAAACTTGCTCGCTGCAATGTTGTTTGACGACAGAAGGCATGTCCGTGAGCTTGCTGTTCGACGCTTCATGAAGGCCAGGAAATATTTCGAAGAAACAACTACCATTAGGAAGTTTTGGATTCCTAAGCTGAATTACCAGAGCAATGATTACATCGACCTAATCTACTGGCAAGAGGGTATTGTGACTGAGCCTCCCATGACACGGAAATGGAAAGACGATGAGTTTCTGGAATTACTACAGTCGGGTAAATATCCGAGTTCTTGCCCAGAATTTACAAAAATACCCTGCCATTCTCAGGCAGTAGAGAGCATGGCTAAGATTGTAACAGATTCTTCTGCTCATGTGTGCGTCCTTCTTGCAAGAGATGGATTCACCAGAGCAAAAATTTTGGACAGGAAGCTGATGCCAAGTTTTGAAAAAAGTCTGATTTCCAAGTCAAATAAACTGACTTCTCAAGTTATACTACTAGGCAAGGCTGGTGTCTATAATATTTACATAACTTATGCATTTTCAGAGAAATATGACCAAATTTGAGCTCTTTAGGGAAGCCTCAGAAATTAACTCACGTCTGCTGAATTTTTACCCTTGTTTATACACTCAAAGGTGATATTAAATAACATGGTGACACAGTATTTTCTTATATTTACAAAATGGAGAAAGCGGGTGTTTTTAAAGCATTTTTTCCTATAACTTTCAAACTTCGAGGTTCTTGGGGAAGCCTAAGGTATCAAATAATGTAATTCAAATTTCTGGGGGTCATTTCAGTAACAAAATCGCAACTATTGCACATGGTAACGTTTCAAGTTTTAAAAAAAAGTGTTTTTCGCTCCACCCTACTCAACATGAGTCGTAATGTTAAATACGGAAATTTGTCCTTTGATTTATAGTTTGGAAAGAGTGGATGAATCAACTGTAAATATTGTTACAAGCTATACACTGAACTTTTATGAATATGCAAGATTTCAATCGCAACGCTTCCGTGGGATTTTAGATAGCGATACTTGGTTTTATCACTTTGTTGTAAGTGTTATTATCCGGATGTTGCTACTCGTAACGTAATAATTTATGTTGCAGTTGCATATGTAAACGCTGCAGCAGCCAACCGGACACCACCTGCGTGTATGAAACACTGACTGGAAAATATATTTTTTCAGTCAAATAGCACTAAAGACGAAAATACATTTATTCGCGTTTCTTGCCCTACATCACACACAATTTCCCCGCTAGGAAAGCAAGAGTTTTATCTGCTTTTCTCAATATCTCTGCTTCTAAAACTCCCATTTAAAAAATTGTTTTAATACCAGACACCATTTACCTTGTGGAAAGCGTTTTTTTTAGTTCACAGCTATGGCGCCAGGTCGTGTTAGTGCGTATGTCTGTTCTTTTAACTATATCTTCGCTTTAAGAATCCTATTGAAGAATTAATTTTTTAACTGTCTACCATTCGCTACGGTTAAAATTGGAAACATCATCAGCTTTAAATAATGATGAAAAGTTTTTCCGCTAATTGGAGTAAATTTTAGAAGTTTTTCTCGCCATCTCTGCTCTAAGAAGACGTAATTGAAAAATTCTTTTTTCTCAGTGTAGCTTTTGCTGTGAAAAATACTTTTCGCATATTTTCAACTTTTCCACTATTAAAAGTTCTTCCGTCAGGGGCGTCAGCGAATATTTCCATTTGAAAGAGTATTCAATTAAAAAAATTCCTTAGAAGTATCCCTTCTTGGTAGGACACTCTTCATTAGAAGAATCCCTTGCATGTATTTTCTCTTTTAAGTAACGCACAATTTTCCTTCTAGGGCGCTAGCTAGGGAGCGTAAACTTATATCACTTTTTCCTCTGTATCTCTTCCCCTAATCGTTTGATTTGAAAATTTCTTTTGCCTCTGATATCTTCCGCTATTGGAGTGCGCAATTTATTAATTTTGGTAACACATTTTTCAGTCGCTAGTGGGAGTAAGTAACTATTTCTATAAGAGTGCGCAATTTATTAATTTTGGTAACACACTTTTCAGTCGCTAGTGGGAGTAAGTAACTATTTCTATAAGACTGCGCAATTTATTAATTTTGGTAACACACTTTTCAGTCGCTAGTGGGAGTAAGTAACTATTTCTATAAGAGTGCGCAATTTATTAATTTTGGTAACACACTTTTCAGTCGCTAGTGGGAGTAAGTAACTATTTCTATTAGAGTGCGCAATTTATTAATTTTGGTAACACACTTTTCAGTCGCTAGTGGGAGTAAGTAACTATTTCTATTAGAGTGCGCAATTTATTAATTTTGGTAACACACTTTTCAGTCGCTAGTGGGAGTAAGTAACTATTTCTATTAGAGTGCGCAATTTATTAATTTTGGTAACACACTTTTCAGTCGCTAGTGGGAGTAAGTAACTATTTCTATTTGTGGATGTTTTATCGATCGTAGAAATTCCATTAAGTTTTTCGTAACCGCCTCAATTCTCTTTGAACAAGCCCACCCACGTGGTGCATTTTAAATTATGCGCAGTTTTTCCCTAGTAGATGTAAGTGCATTCTATTTTTTTCTGAACTTAAAAATTTTCCAAGAACCTTTAAAATAATTTTCTTTTCGTATCGGGAAGTATCAAAAGATTTGCTCATTACAATCAAAAATTCGGTGCCATCTTTCTTGTTTTCATTATGATATAATCTGAAGTACTGCTTTGGCAACTCAATAGGACTCGTAACGTAGTATGAAACACCGACTGGAAAATATCCCTTTTTAGTCAAATAGCAGAGAAGGAGAGAGAGAGAGAGAGAGAGAGAGAGAGAGAGAGAGAGAGAGAGAGAGAGAGAGAGAGAGAGAGAGAGAGAGAGAGAGAGAGAGAGAGAGAGAGAGGCAGAGAGAGAAAGGGAGATAGAGAAAGAGAGCGAGAGAAAAAAAGATAGAGACTGAGAGAGAGAGAGAGAGAGAGAGAAAAAGAAAGAAAGGGAGATAGAGAAAGAGAGCAATAGAAAAAAAGATAAAGACTGAGAGAGAGAGAAAGAGAGAGAGGCTGAGAGAGAAAGGGGGGATAGAGAAAGAGAGCGAGAGAAAAGAGAGAGAGAGAGAGAGAGAGAGAGAGACTGAGAGAGAGAAAGAGGACCTAAATTTTGTGAAAATGAACACTTAATAATAACTTAGGAAACATTAACATGACACTGTTAGAAAAAAGGGTTGTTTATTAAAAAACTTTTTAGATTCTTCAGAGGAGGAAAATTTCCCCCTCTGAATTCTATTTATATTCAACACGTTTTGACTTTCTGCGTTCGTGTAACTCATTTCAAACAATTTCTAGAAAGTCCTTTATGACATAAATAACTCGCTCTATTCATCGGCGTCAAAAGCGTCCTAATGCGATCAATTCCTGCAGGTAGCTCTCAATATTCGTTCGTGACCACATCCATATACAAAACTAGAGAAACGTGAAAACACTAAGATCTTCGTCCCTGATACCATCTATCACTGAAAGAATTCATTTTTATATAACAATACTTAAAAGTATGTCCCTGTTCTTGATAGAAATTTCAAAATAAAATAATTTTCAATTTTTTACTTCTTGTTTGAAGTATTTAACAACACTAAAGCAGTGTTCTTTTCAAATTCAAAACTAAACATGACAAGGCTGTAAGCTTCCTATATGTGCTTCTATTGCAACTTAAATTCTTTTTCAGAAGAAATACAAGAAAATATTTCTGCCTTTAACTATGTTACGATGACTATGATAATTAAAAACTGAAAAAAAAATCTAAAATTTAGTTAAACTAGGTGTAAATACCTATTCTTCAGGTGAAATATAAAATTTGTGCGAGTAAGAGCGACTGCATGCAAAACAAGAAAGTTGGCATCGAATATTCGGTTGTAATGGTCATATTTTTTTAATCCTTTGAGATACGAAAAATAAGTTTCAAAGCAGATTTTTATAAAACCAAAAAATTCAACTAAAAAAAAGAAAAAGAAAGAAAAGGCACTTACACCACCTAGGGAAAAACTACACATAATTTAAAATATTAATATGAAAAGAATTATTCGTGGTCAATGGAACCAATTAAGAAAAAAGAATTAACCGGATTTCTACAATCGATCAAACATCCACATATATGTAGAAACATCCACATATAGAAACAGCCAGTGGCGTCTGAACCGCGATAGGCAGATGGCCAGGGCCGGATGGAGCTTTTGCGGGGCCTTGGGCGAAATCTCATTGTAAATGATAATTAGCAAAATTCATTGTGGGCACTGAAAAATAAATCTCAAATTTTAATAAAGTCGTTACGTGAAAATTATTGTCCGTGAGGAAGACACACGAACATTACAGTGAAGACAAAATGATTATTTCAAAGAAGTATTTGCTCTAAGCTTAAGAAAAAGACCATAATACGGACAGAAAGTTCAGAAAGAGAGAGAGAGAGAGAGGAAAGAGAGAGGGAGAGAGAAAAAGATAGAGAGGGACAGAGAGAGAGAAAAACAGATGGAGAATGAGAGAGAAAAAAAGAGAGAAGCGAGAGAGATAAGGAAAGAGAGAAAAAGAAAGAAAAGAGAGAGAGGGAGAGAGAAAGAGAAAAGAGAGAGAGAGAATGAGAGAGAGAAAAAGTGAGACAAAAAAAAAGAACAAAGAGAGAGAGAGAGAGAGAGAGAGAGAGAGAGAGAGAGAGAAAGAGAGAAAGAGAAAGGAGTGAGAGAAAGAGCGAGAGAGTAAAATGTGTTAAAATCTACAATATTCTTTCCCGGTTGTATTTGACTCTTATAACAACTTATTCAGAAGATGATAAAAAGATACCTGCGTATGGAATATTTTTATGCAGGAAATATAATATAGATCCCTCTAAAATAAATTGGCATAACCAGTTTTTTTCCTGATACATGTTTAGTGATTGATTTTTAATGCACAGTGGAGTAACTGACAAATCATTGACATTCTAAACTTTTATACGCTCTCATATAAGAAACTTGCCTTTATTTTCATTTGCATTTCCTGTAATGTTGAAAAAGCGGCCTCCATATGCAGTCCGAAACTAACTTGGATATTATGCTTTTTATTTCCTTAAATTTAAGTATCATGTTTTCACACCAATCGTTGAATATATAAACGCAGGGGACCACAAAATGATGAAATTTAATTTGCTATTTCATGAATGCGGAAAAGTTCGAGGTAGTTACAAAAATCATTTGGGATCAGCAAACCTCAGTGTCCGTAGGACGAACATGAATACATATTCAAAAATGGGGAGATTGGAAACAAAAAAAAAAAACTTCAAAAATATATTTTTAAGAGCCTCGTGTCCCAAAAGTTACAAAAAAAGTAGTTACATTTTTTTTTACCGAAAATTATTTTTCTAAACTGCGGGACCCCTTGAAGGCGCGGGGTGGTCTAGCCTGCCCTGCAGATGGCTCACCTGTCCACAAGGATGAAGCAGCGTTTGTGTTATTTCGGGTACGGCAAATTACAAAGGGAACTTCGATTGAGGCGGTGTTGCATCGTGTCGAAGCATGTTTTGCTTTACTGTGAGAAGGCATCAGTCTAGCAAAGTTCTTTAATGGCTTAAATCTGCCCTGTAATGTAAAATTTAAATCCGTTAATGGAGATTTTGAATCAATGTTGTGTAATTTTTATTTTTACCAGTTCACTTCATCGTGCTTCGGAACGATAAAATATCCTTAGCAAGCAATGCATACGTATTCTAAAAAAAACAATGAAAGAAAAAAACCAGATGCTTTTATGAAAACAAGCAATAAATAAGGCTGAGAAGCAATTTTAAGAAAGAAAAATAACTTTTTTTATTTAACTTTTCTCAGAATTTTTGTGTTTACCTGTCCAGAGCGCAGCTTTTGTGATTGGTGGTCGTATCGATATGATGACCAATGGGCCAGATGAATTCATCCCTGTACCATAGTGCGATATTGTTCCAGCTGGTTTCCCCGACGTAGCTGCAGTCAGCGTTGAAATCTCCCATCATCAGAACATCCTAAGAGAGTATTAAGTGATTTTGAGACTTAGAGACTGAAAATTACCTTATTCTTCCTTATATACTGTATACTGAAATACCATTGAATTGGAGATACCAGAATTTATATAAAGGTTATGTATTTATATACAACTGGCTGCTATTTCCCGCATTATAGCGCATGCCCTGCCAAAACTGTTAATATGTTAAATACAGCCATCGCAGACAGCTTCCTCAATAGTGATTGATTACAGGCGTGATGGGTAAGACGCGTGATTTGGATACTTTTGACAGAGGGCAGATGTAAGTGCTCGCAGGATGGGTCACTTCATCTCGGAAGTCGTTAACACACTGGAGATTTCGCGTGCAACAGTGTCCAGGGGTTTCGGGAATAAAATACTCATAGCAAACGAACCTCCCAAATGAATTGCAGAGGTGTATCAGCCTTGACAGCTCGTGGTGTCAGCGCCGTTTGGTCCGTATTGTTCGAACTGGTAGGCGCTATGCAATATCTCAAATCCCCAACGATTTGAACAGTAGACAGTCGTTGAATGTTTGAGATAAGTCGCCATGTCAGTGCAAGGACACTGCAACGTACTCTTAAACAGCTACGGTTCGGGAGCCACTGGCCAACAACAGTCCCACTGTAAACGGCATGACACAGGCTCAACGCCTAGACTGGGAAAAAACACACTGACACTGGACCACAGAGGACCGCAAGGGGATAGATAACCTGGAGTGTTTAATCCAGATTTGAACTGCATCGAGCCGGTGGGAAAGTGCGTATCTGACATCAATCTCATGAAGCCATGGTCAAGTTGGAACAGTACAGATCGCAGGTGGCTCAGTGGTGGTCTGGAGTGTCTTCATCTGGAAGGCTTAATGGCCTTTGATATGTGTATAGTAGACTTTGAGTGACCGCCAAATATGTGGACATCCTAGTCAAACATTTACACCCATTCATGTCCAGCACGCATCCTAATGGCAATGGCGTATTTCAGCAAGATAATTGCCCATCCCACAGATCCCACCGCGTTGCTACATGGTTGCATGAGCCTTATAGTGAATTTGAAATGCCTCAATGGCGTCCTAGAAGCCCAGATTGAAACCCCATCGAACATCTTTGGCATACCGTCGAAGAGGCAGTTCGGGCACATGTCCCATCGGCTACGAAGCTGGGCGAATTATGGAGAGCTTTGATTGAGGCATGGCTGATGATATCTGTAGAACATTTTCGTAAGCTCGTGCAGTCTATGCATCGTCGTGTGACCGCCGTCAGTAGGACAAGAGGTGCCCCAACGCTTTACTGGGAATGAATCTCTCGTTGAATGGCACTTCAGTCTATATAGAACATGCGAATAACGGAAATGAATTACTTTAATAGCAGCGACAATGCACACATGCTGGAATTTTTGCAATTCAAGTGTGTTCTTTTATAGATAAATGTAATAAGACTTCTGAATCTGTTTATTCTACAAAAAAAAAGCATCCTAACTGAACGACAATTTTTTTTCATGAAACACAAGTAGCGTATTACATCCGCTTATTTTTGTGGTGTAGTCAGCACATGTATCATTTACATGTATACAAGGTGCATAGAAAAGTCCCTTTAGCCTGGAATAACTTGCGAAAGGAGAGAGGTGCAGTTATGCAAGTGAGATGACTGTATAGTAAGCAACTACGCCCGATCGAATGCAACCGATAGCAGCGCCCCTAGTAGCTAAATGCGGAAGTTAGCCATTGCAAATCGAAAACGAGAAGAGATAGAGCAAAATTTCCAAATACAAAGTTGTAGAGCATCAATTAATTAGTACAAAACGACATTTGTTTTACCCGGATAAGATAAATTGTCGCCTGAATACCCTAAAATGTCCGACATCGATGCGCGACGATTCGAATCTGCATATTCACATTTCGCAAATGTAGCCGTATGCAAATGCAGATTGTGACGTTGTACCGTACCTACGATAGAAAAACCAGTAGCAGGATGTACCCTGATCAGAAGTGTAGGTCTACGTACGCTGTGTGAGAATGGCGAGCTTCTCTCACTCCCAATATTGCGAGATCGTGCTTATTTACGGCGAATACCAACGAAACGCGGCGCTAGCTGCAAGGGGAATATGTCGTCGTGTGACAGATGCTTGCAATAGTGTAACACCTTCCATGCTGAGGAATGTGCATGTAGAGTTACTTTCACGAATACAAATGTGTATCGTGGGCAATGGCGAACTCTTCGAACATACTCGACATTAACTTTTTATCACTGTGCGCCAGTTTGCCTTTTTTGTTTTTGTTTTGTCTGACGTCATCAAACTGTATTGACATAAGTACGCATTTCTGCAATAAATTGTGTGTATTTGCTCATGCCTATGCCTGTTCCCTTCAAACGTTCACACAAAAGGTCGCGCATCGATTTCGGACATTTTAGGGTATTCAAGCGACAATTTATCTTATCCGTGTGAAACAAATGTCGTTTTGTACTAATTAATTGATGCTCTGCAACTTTGTAATTGGAAATTTTGCTCAATCTCTTTTCGTTTTCAATGGTTAACTTCCGTTTTTCGCCACTAGAGACGCTGCTATTGGTTGCATTCGATCGAGCGTAGTTCCTTTGCTATACCGTTATCTCACTTGCATAACTGTACCTCTCGCCGTTCGCAAGTTATTTCAGGCTAAAGGGATTTTCCTGTATATACACAATCGAGTCACATTATTGTGACCACCTCCTACTTTTAACGTCAACAGCGCGTAGCCAATGAAAGAAGGCACGTGTTATGAGCTGGCTTAGAGGGTATATAAGGTGTGCTGTAGGCAATCTGAAAACATATCGCTCATTGCTGTCATGGGTAAAAGGAGCGATTTATCGGATTTGCAAAAAGGGATGATTATCGGCTTTCGGACCAAGAGTGGCAGTGTTTATGAAACAGCACAGTTTATGAACTGTTCGCGTGCTGCTGTGGATAAAGTGTATCGTGATTGAAGAAATGGCACCATTCCGAATAAGCGATATGGAAACTACGGAGCACCACGTGCCATTGATGTGAGAGGTGAACGTCGGCTTCGAAGGCGCATGAGGGCCGAACGACACGCTGCAGTGGAGCAACTCACCTGAAGAATGAACCAGGGGGCTACCGGAAGTGCGTCTAAAACGACAGTTCAGCGAACTCTATTACGTATGGGGCTCCGATGCAGACGGATGGACACTGCACCTATGCTAACGAAGGTGCATCGGCAGAAAAGGCTTACATTTACACGGCATGACGGTACCAGGAGGCCGAAGTGTCCGCCGAGTGCGTGTGATCACAGCCAACGGACTATATCTGCAACGTATAAGCTCCAGAACTGTGTCCAGCGTCATTTTCTCGGCTTGCGGACCTCCAGTTCTCCCTTGTAGGGCTCGGTGGTGGGTGGAGTAGTCTGCAGACGAATCTTCCTTCTTTTTTTCCATGGGTAAACCCAAAAACAAACGCTCCAAATTTAAGTCACCTGAGACAATGATAGTTGCAACCGACTCTCCTTCGTCTTCTCACCCTACCCAGTCTCATAACCTTAAACGGTCTTTAGACCATGACCTGGACCCAGAATGTGGAACCTCTTCTTCGGCAGCTGTACCAGTCGCTCCGAAGCGTCGTCTCCCTCGCTTGCTGTGAATACGCATGCTACACACTTAGTTGTGGAATCCATCGATCTGAATGAGAGACTGTCCACCAGATCTCCGTTTTTCATTTCTAAAGCTTTGGACGCTGCGGTTGGCCCCTTGAAGTCTGTGAGGAAGCTTCGCTCTGGGGACCTGCTTGTCCAAACTTGCAGTGTTTCTCAGAGTAACACTTTTCTGCACCTTACTAGTCTTCAGGGCATTCCTGTCAAAGTGACACCTCACCCGTTTCTTAACACCTCTCGGGGTGTTATTTTGGAGTTTGATCTCTTGTCATGCAGTGAAGACGAATTGGTGACTGAACTTGCAGATCAAGGTGTTATTGCTGCACGTCGTATGATGTTCCGGCGCGATGGTTCCTTGATTAAGTCTAAAAATGTAATCTTGACTTTTAACTCCGCGAAAGTTCCGACCGAAATCAAGGCTGGCTACTTGGTCTGTGGAGTTCGCCCGTACATTCCCAGTCCTCTGCGCTGTTTCAGGTGCCAGAGGTACGGGCATTCCCAACGTTTCTGTAAGAGTTCCGCTCGTTGTGCAAATTGTGGCTCCAGTGAACATGACGGGGATGGTTGCACTTCTGCGGCCTGCTGTGTTAACTGTGGTGAGGCCCATGCAGCTTACTCCCGCAACTGTATGAAATGGAAGGAAGAGATGGCGATCCAGCGCCTCAAGACCCTGGAAGGCCTCTTGTACCCTGCTGCCAAGGCCAAGTTGGGTATACCCACCACCCGACAGCGTACTTTTGCCGCAGTAGTTCAGTCTCTGCCACAACCCGTGCAGCCCTTTGTTCCGCGCCCTGTAGCTCTCGCCGCCCTTGCCAAGCGATCTACAGCTGACCAAGCGACACAGGTGTTTTTCCCCGAGCTCCAGATTTTTCGAATACCTGATTCTGGGCCTTCTCTTTTGCAGCCGACCGTCTCTTCCAGTTTCCAGCCGAAAGCCTGCACGTGCGGAAGACCCGGCCCTCAATCCGCAAAGGTGTGCAGTGTCCATCCAACTGTCGCGGTCCGCCTGACCAACATTGCAACTGTCTCGGCCTCAGAGAGGTCCCCACCCTCAACCAACATTATAGAGGAACATAGGGGGAGGAGAGTGACAGTTCGTCCCCAGCCTCAACCAACATTGCAGAGGAACATGGGGGGGAGGAGAGTGACAGTTCGTCCCCGCCCTCTGCCAGCATTGCAGAGGAGTGTGGGGGGAGGAGAGTGACGGTTCGTCCCCCTCCTAGTTGTGTTCAAAAAAAAAATAATAATAATAATAATTCTAATAGTACATTAATCAATTTTCATATGAACCCAATTAACTAACTTGTCTTCGCAGCTTTCATCATCCTCTTTTCCAACTTTTACCAAGCCTGTCTGCTCTTAATCATTTTCCACGTTTTTAAAAATCTGTAGCTACTAGTTCTTTGTCTGGCGCTCTTTGGCCAAACCTGGCCCTTGCGCCAATAAAATCAACCAACCAACCAACCAACCAACCCTCCTCCAACAACTGTTGCCACGTTCCGCTGATAGTTGTTGCATCCTGGTGCGCTTCCGCTCGATGTTTCACAGGGACTAACCAGCTGTGCGTATTTCTATGATGACGCCTCTGATAAGGGTGCGCGTGAGGTGGTACGATTCCCGATGACGTCGTCCAGACATTCCCACTCTTTACACGTGTTTTCGCCACCAAGACCACTCCGATACAGTGGTCCACACGCCCAGGTGAGGACGACCAAGCTTAGCTACGCCGAACTGTTTCACTCTTTTACCTCCCTCACCTATCACGTGATTAGTTCGCAACTGCGAATATTTACATAACCCAACTGTCGACACATACCCACCAATTTGCAAGGTGCTGCAACAAATTATACTTCCTGGTGTTGCATTTTCTATGTCGTGCATTTTTCTTTACTTCCGAAACGTTTTTTGAAAACCAAGCAAATGGATCAATGTGTATGTTATAGACTATGTTTTAATTTATTAGCTGTAGCTTTAAGTGAGTAACTGATTAGCTAACTAATTGGCTACTGATTGTCCTTAAATACCAGGGTTGTACCGAAAGTAATGCAAAAGTGGGTATTTTTTTATTAATTGACAGAAGTCGTTCAAATTGCACATGACGGTAGAGTAACTCTTCCTTTATAGTAACCCTTCTTCTCCATTGCAGGTAAATAATGGATTTCAAGCAGAAGCAACGTACCGACATTGGGTTCTTGACGAAGGAAGGGTGCAGGCTGTCCGACATCCACAGAAGGATACAGAATGTTTACGGAGATGACACCATTGACAACAGCAATTTGCACAGATGGATGAAGAAGTTTAAAGAAGGGAAAACCAGCATTGAAGACAAACCGCGCAGTGGGAGACCATCATCTGCAACCACTGACACGAATGGTCAGTGAGTGGATGAATTGATTCGCGCGGAGAGACGAGTCACAATCCATGAGCTTGTTGCATAACTGGATTGTGGTCGCAATGTCATAAAGAAGATAGTGGAAGATTTAGGGTATCGGAAAGAGTGTGCAAAGTGGGTACCACGGCATTTAATACCCGATTTGAAGGAGAGAATGGTGGAAGTTTGCTCTGATCTGCTGGAAGCGTTTGAAGACAATGAAGACCCTTTTTTTCGATCTGGTGACAGAGGATGAAATGTGGGCGTATCTTTACGATCTGGGAACGAAGAATCAACCCATGGAATGGCGTCGAATCAACCCATGGAATGGCGTCAAATCAACCCATGGAATGGCGTCGAATCAACCCATGGAATGGCGTCTTCACAACGGCCTAAGAAATTCAAGAGCCAGCGATCAGCACAGAAAGTCATGGTGACTGTTTTCGGGGGTGACAGGATCCTTGATTTTCCGAACGTGGCCGTACCGTGGCGAGCGCGCGGTACATTGAGACACTCAAGAAGCTTAGTGAAGCCATAAGGAGGAAGAGACCGAACACGGATCTGAAAAGGATCCACATTCACCATGACAATGCGAGACCACACACATCTTTGGCAACAAATCAGGAGATCAGCAAATTAGGCTGGTTGGTGGTCCCCATCCACAGTGCAGTCCAGATCTGGCGCCCTCTGACTTTCACCTGTTCGGTCCAATGAAGGAAAGTCTCCGGGGATAACGATTTGATGACATAGACGAGGTGAAAGTGGCTGTGAAGAAGTGGGTACAACAATCCACACGTGAAGTTTTTCAAAAAGGATTCGAGAGTTGGGTTTAACGATGGCGCGAATGCACCGCTTGTGATGGAGACTATGTTGAGTAATACCTTTGTATAGAAAAAGAGTTGAAATGTGCAATTTGCACGGCTTCTGTCAGTTAATAAAAACGTTATGCCGACTTTTGCATTACTTTTGTGTACAGTCAACCGGTGGCTTAACTGTACATAAATCAAACTTTATCAAGAATTAGCCAAACATCACAGTATGAAGAATAAGCGAATGAACTAACATTAGTCCATATTTAAATGCTTGTACTTCAGGCCAGTAAAGTAATCTCTTGCCAGAATACAAATTTATTAGGTTTCAACACAGATATCAGTTTCATACAATTACGTTCTTTCGTCAACCACGTATACCTCAATAGGCTTTACAACGACATTTTACAATTTACTCTCCAGCAACACCACCTCTCGTACATAAATTTCGTTCGTCTCCCCAACATGCATAAATCTCTTCTTTCTGTTGCACATGAACCTCATCCGTCTACCGCACGGAAATGTCGACAACTCCTCTTAATCTAGTCATTTTACGTTGCCCCGACTCACTGTCACTCTTGTTTGTTAAATCATGAAAGCTCTTCGGGGAAGTAATGTGTCGTTCATTGAGAAAACACTTAACTAAGAAGTAACTAAATGTATACAGGAAAACCTCTGAAGAACGGTCACTGCTCTGACCGGAAAAAAGTGACCGTTGTTGGGAGGGGACGTTGCTCGGGGGTTAGGCCAAAGTTAATACTGTTTGTGATTTTATTTTTTTACAAATGCAGAGTTAGTGTATGAAACTGAAGCACATAGAAAACGGTTGCAGTGCTTTTTCCAAATGCTGAGCATATTATATTAGAATTACTGTGATATGTAAATATACACTATATTGACAAATTTCATCGGACACCTAGAAGAGAAACACAACACGGCATTTATTGACATACATTAGTACGGTGTCGGTCCACCTTTGGCCTTAATGCATGCACTGACCCTTCGAGACATGCTTTCGACAAGGTTTTGGAACACAGCGAAAGGTATTCGCTTTCATTCAGTACATAATGCTGCCGCCAACTGTTGCTTAGTAGTAGGCCTTGGTTCCAAACTTCTTATGCGGCGCTCTAATTCTTCCCATAGGTGCTCTATGGGATTAATATTAGAGCTCTGTGCTGATCAGTCCACACACGATACGGAATTATCGTCAAACGACGCCGTAACAGTGCTTGCTTTATGGCTCGGTGCATTATCCTGCTGGAACCAACAAGGCTCGGTTCCATAGTATTGCCAAAAAGTTGGTAGGGCATAATTGTCCAGAATATCGAGGTAGACGTGCTGGTTAACAGGTTTGTTCACGATAACCAATGATCCGGGACCATACCACGGAACATACCCCCCACACGAGTACACCACTGCCAGCTCAAAACTGGACCGTAGGAAAAGTACGCTGTGGTAAATAGCGTTCACCCGGCTGTCGCCATACCCACACACCGCCATCAGACTAATGGATCGTGTATCTGGAATCATCAGTCCATAGGACCCGTTTCCATTGATCTACGGTCCACGATAAATATTCTTTACACCATGCTAAACGACGAGTAGCATTCCAGGGGAGATGAAAGGCTTATGAGCAGCAGCACGACCACGGTAACCCACGGAATGAAGTTCTCCGCGAATAGTACGTGTACATACCGAGGTTCCAGCATTTTTACTCACCTGTACACGAAGGTCTTGTGCAGTACTCCGTCGATTATCTGTAACGACCCTCTTGAGGCTTCGACGTCCTCTATCACTGATTTTCTTTGGTCTGCCGGTACGTTTTGTTGCTTCAGGGTACGCCATGTGTCTTCCACTTATTCAGTACATCCAAAACAGTTGGCTTGGGTATGTTTAAACACCTCTCAGTTTCTCTTATGGAAAAGCCACTAGTATAAGACCCAACAATCTTTCCTTTCTCAAAGTCAGTTCTCTCCGGCTGCGACATTTTCACTGAACCTCATGGTGCGATATGATCGCGTTCAGCTGCAGGTTTCTTTTTATACCGTTTGCAGCTGTACCGCGCATCTTAACAACCCAGCGGATCCGTTCATTTGCTTTTGAAGAAGTGTCCGGTGTCTTTTGTAAATATACTGTATGTAACTAGAATGTATGAAATTATTTATTTCTTAGAGAATTATCTTTCGGAAAGTATGAACACTTATGATGAGTTTATTCAACTTCCTTATTTTTTTATATCATTGAGGATTTATTTGAAGAAATTTGTTATCAATAACCATTTTGATTTTTTTTCTGGCAATTACTTTCTCAAGAGATGCAATCAACTCTGATATTACAGTCATTCTGTTTTAGTGCAAGATTCTGAATGTCATTTAAATTTTGCAAAACCTCTGTCTTTGTGGGTTTTCATTCTACAGTTGCCAGTTTCAGTCTCTATCTCATTAACTTCATCCTCGCTTTGATCCCCTGAAACCTTTGCACTAATATTTTCTTCTTCAGTAAATCACTGTATTGCGTCCTTCCGCAACAGCAATGTTCTGCTAAGCAGCGAACACATTCCTTTTTCACTGTCGTTTCTGCTAATGTCAGAAACTTTTTCGTTTTTCACTCATTTTTATAAAAGTACAAAAGCTCACGAATTTAAACTGCAGAAAAATGTGCTTTTTGCGAATGTCGAAGCTCTGAATACAGAAGATTTTTCGCTTACGTGTATGTGAAGCAAGCTTTCTGGGAAATTGGGAGAAAGAGACATTGCCCATGGGAAAGTTCCTGTATGCCAAACAAGTCATCAATCAGTTGGGTTGAGCAAATCCTCTAAGTCAATACGGAATTAGAGACAGATGTGTTTCGCGCCTTCAGCGACGCGGGCATCAGAATTCAAACGCAAGTGTTAGCTTACAAAAACTGAACGAGTTCAAGAGCGACATTGTTGAGATTCAGAACACTAAAACAAATTATTGTTTACAGCCTATTATTTTAAGCAGAAAAAGAAATAATGAGTGACTTGCAGTTTAAATGAACGATCGTTTCCGTTATCTTCCCGTACTGCTCACTAGAATTGGATGGCCCTAGCAAACATTTTACTATCAATCAATCATGCTGTAGAAATTTTAGGAAGGCAGACCCTGACTCCTGGTGTTAAACAACCATTTGGAAGGTGATAAACGTAATGTTACTCTAACATTAAAATGTTGCTGACAGTGAAGTGTAACTGCTGAGTTTGGTGGCCGCCAGCGGAAAGTAGGAACAGAACTAACTCACAGGTACAAAACTAATCGACACCGCCGCCAACGGCAACATTTAAGACATCATTCTACCCCCTCCCTAACGCGAGGATGGGGGACTGAAACACACACGGGATATAGAGCTCGTCATAAGCAATTACCGCCACACGTCGAATTAAACTTTCAAGCCTTTATTTTTGCGTAGGCATTCCGCTATACCCACCGTAACCTGTGTACAGCAATATTCTTTGTCCCTCTCTTATTCTTCCAGCCGAAGTACCGAAGGAACTGCGTAAAATCTTTACCGGCAAAGTGTCCGTGTGTCCTTCTTCAGGACAGACGAGTGTTCTTGACCGTTGTTAAGAGTCCCCTCTCTTCGGAGGTTATCACTAATTCGTATTAATTTTACCGCAAGTGTTCTGTACTGACTCAAACTTGGCGTTGTTCGGAGGAGTCCGTTAACAAAGGTTTCACTATATAAGAGAACAGAAACTCAGACAGAAGGAGATTTAGAGCCATATGTCACAAAACATTTAAGTTTCATTATCAAAAACATAATTCTGCTATGCTTATTGAGATAACTGAAGGGGGAAATACGGGTTTAAAGTGAGAAAGCTCTCTCTGTCTCTCTAAAGTGTTTCAGTGTTAATCGTATCATAATGTCGCATACTCTTAAACCTCCATGTGTCTGTGGTCTTAATCTCAACACCTTTCAGTCCTGAGACATTTTATTGCGTATGAAGAGAATCCAAGAGAATAAAATGCGTTTCTCAAATTATTCCTTTTCATTTATCGGAGGGCCGTGAAGTTCAGTATTTACTGAATATTTCACTGGATAATACCACAAAGATTTTAAATATGTGACGCAAAAAATATAGATATCGAGTGTTTGTTAATGTTGGATTTTCTCCAGGACCCCTTCTGTTTTGCCGGCATAATCGAGACATGTTACAATGATTTCATAAATTTCAAAAGAACTGGGATCCTCAAGCTAACAGATCAGTGCGTATGATGCAAACATTTAAGTTTCATTACCAAAAACATACTTTTGCAAAGCTTACTGATATAACTCTGGAAAAATATACGATTAGTGTGAAACATATCTTTCCGTGAAATGGTTTTTATACCATAGACTCCTTTAAACCTCCACTTGCGGGCAGCCTTCATCTTAGAAACTTTTACTTCGGAGACACCGTATATGAAGAGCGTGCAATGGAATTAAATGCGTTTCTAAAATAATCCTGTTTTCTTCCGTCAGAGGGCCATGAAGATTGGCATTTATTCACTGGACAGCGGCACAATGATTTTAAGGAATAGTGCGAAACAAAAAACATACGGATTTCAAAATTTTTGTAGTGTTCAATACCATAGGCATATCTAAGGGGGTGGTACCCGGGTCTGGACCCCTACCCCCTTGAGGGAAAATATATTATGAATTTAAAGCGAGATATACGTATACTTGGGGCTTTCACCTAGCAACCAAACCCATGGACCCTTAAGAACTTTCTGGCTACGCCACTGTTCAATGCTCTCCCATTGAATGGGTACCAGTACAACTGGTATTCATTCCATGGTTGCAAGTATTTCATCATCGCATATGGAACCACTGGTTGTACTCGTTATGCATTTTTAGCCTGGTAGTGCACATGTGAAAATTTCCCATGAACTTGTTTATATCAGCTTTGTTCGTTACACACCCGGCCGAAGGTGTACCCTGTTTCTCTCCAGATGTCTCTGTCTTTGGCTCTTCATTTCTGTTTCCTTCTTGAAATTCTTTTTACGTAACCTAGATGTCATTGTCCAAGTTATTTCGTTCTTTTTTTTTTAGTTGCCAAGCTCAGTCTTCCAATCTTTTCCTATTTCATTCGAATAATATCTTAGTTTGTGTGTGTGTGTTATACAGGTATTCATTTTTCAATACTTCAAATTTAATATAATTCTTTCCGTTTCTCTTTGCATAACTTGTACTTTTTTGGAATGATTCGCATTTACTGTCCCTATAATGAATTAGCTTTGTTTATCTTTTTTTTGCTAAGCTAATTATTATGAATGAATAATGCTCTACGCTTCAAAATAATGAATTCCCAAAAGGGTGTTGTTACTCGTTAATTATGAACTTAAACAAAGTCTCAACGCTGGTTATTTATATTAAGTAATCAAAGTCATAAACCTAACAGCCAGACAGAGGTCTGACAACACTAAGAATTGAAAAAGACTGAACTTACAGAACAACTTGTTTATTATGATGACTCCTGGTCAACTAAGGCACTCATATATCACTACTACATAACAACACACTGCAACGCAACGCAACACACCACCAACCACCCTCAACTCCAACACAACTACAACGCAACACACAACTACAACGCAACAACACAACTCCCACTTCTCGATGAACGCGCCTATATACGAGCTACCACCACGTCATGACTTACACTCATTGCCAGATCTCATTCAGCGGGTGAAATAATATTCCGTTCAGTAGGAAGATAATTTACATAGTAAAATAAAATAACCAGAGATAGTAAAATCAAAAGGAAAGTGAATATAGAGTATACGTTACATCATCTCCCTTAATTTTTCTTCTTTTTTTCTTTTTTTTTTTTTGGTTTCTGAAAATCTATCAATTTTGGAGTGTAAGTCTTACATTTCGATGATTGACGTTTCTCGATCTTTTTTTTTGATTTGTTGTTTGGTGGTAGCCGTATTTACATTATCAACTTGGCATAACAATTTACGAATCTGTATTCGACTGTGAAATTTGTAGTGTAGAACAAACCAAACCTGCATCGGCATACTTTCCTTTTATTCTGCCTAGCAGGAATCACTTTTTTAATTTCAAATTACGTGCGCCTCATTGGTTGAAATACATAACAACTGTATCAGCAGCGAAGATTGCCTGAAGCTGCCTAACAGTAACAATTTTATTATTTTCATTTCAAATTACGTTTGCCTCATGCGTTGAAATACAAAACAACTGTATCAGCAGCGAAGATTGCCTGAAGCTGCCTAACAGTAACAATTTTATTATTTTCATTTCAAATTACGTTTGCCTCATGCGTTGAAATACAAAACAACTGTATCAGCAGCGAAGATTGCCTGAAGCTGCCTAACAGTAACAATTTTATTATTTTCATTTCAAATTACGTTTGCCTCATGCGTTGAAATACAGAACAACTGTATCAGCAGCGAAATTTACCTGGAGCTGCCTAACAGTAACAATTTTATTATTTTACCCCTAAGCACATAGATATATATAAAAAAAGTGGATTAGTAGATGGACATAGAAGAAATATAAAAAAAAACACACATATATACACAAAAAGAATGCATAGGCCCACACGAAAAAAAGAAATTCTGACACGCCAACTGGTCGAGCAGGAAAAACAATAAACTGAGAAAAGAACCTGTCCACGAGAACTTACTTATCTCGAGAGGACGCATAAAAAATTCTAGTGCGAAAACGTTTTCCAGGCCTAATGGGACTGGGGAAATCAGGTGGCTTGGATCTCTTCCGGGACGGTAATGGAACATCGGTCTGTTGTCGGTCAGGAATCTGGCGGTCTGGAAATCCCTGCGGCTGAAAAGAACGGTCAGAAGTCTGGCGGTCCGGAATCCCTTGCGGCTGAGAAGAACGGTCAGGAACGTCAGAAGTCTGGCGGTCCGGAAATCCCTGCTGCGGCTGATAGGAACGGTCAGAGTCTGGCGGTCTGGAAATCCCTGCGGCTGAGAAGAACGGTCAGGAACGTCAGAAGTCTGGCGGTCCGGAAATCCCTGCTGCGGCTGATAGGAACGGGCTCCCCAGGCTTTGGATATGAAGTCCCTTGATGCTGGGGCCCGTTGTGTCCTCTCCAGTATCTTTTTGGAGGGACGTGTCTCCGGCCACATCGCTTGTTTTCGTTTACGCCCACGGGGCATGATAGTAGAAGCCGGCATCGGCCCTGTTTGCCCTGAACGGAGGTTCCAGGGGCGAAACCCGGGCGGATGCAAAGATTTCTGCCTTCGTCGCTGTTGCGGCGAAGCAGATTGGGGAGACAAGTGACGTTTGCGCCCAGCTTTTGGTGGTGCTGGACGGTGTGGAATATTAAATGTTGGATTCATAACTGACAAATCCGAAATGTCCGACGCCTCTGAGTCGCTGCTGTAATTCAGCGGTCGTGCAGGGCGATGTTTGGATTTGCCTATAGGAATACTTTCCGATGAGGTATTCAAAGAAGAAGTATCCCGCGTTGGTGCAGAGTTAGCCGGAAACGGCGCAGCAATAGTCTTGGCAATGGTTGGAGGGAAAGGAACGATACTAGTATTCGACGAACGCGAATCGAGCCTTGGTCTCACGGGAGAATCAGGTTGCGGTTGTAGAAACTCGTCTGGAGGGGGGAGGGTGAAGGAAAAATCACTGGTGATTCGTCAAAAAATGTTCGGTGGGTCGTCCACAATTTCTGGCGGTTGAACATGAGATATAGATTCTTGAGTCTGTGGAACAGAAGGTTGAGTAGGATTGATAATGAAATCGATATTGCGTTCGTGATACTTGCGACATTGATCAACATGTACATATTGAAAATTGTTGTTCGGTTTCTCCAGAACAATATTATTTTCAAAGACATTTGCCACCCGATATGGACCTTCGTAGCTGGGTGCAAATTTCTTCACTAAAGTATGCGAAACAGAAGACTGGAAGTGCGTTTCCACGAGAGTGAGATCTCCAACGACAAGATCTGGTTCCCTACGCCTAGAATTATAATATCGTGCTTGAGCCGCTTGTGCTCCTAGCATTGCAACACGAGCTTTTTCTGCCATAATGTGTACTGATTGCGGAGTTGGTCGCTGGTTTAATTCGTCGATAATCCCCGTTAAATTTTCAAAAGGGGTTTTAATTTTGCGACCCAGAAAAAGTTATGAAGGAGTAATTTTTAGTAGACTCGTGGACAGACGAGCGGAGGGCGAACGCAAAAAGTTCTAAATGGTCATCCCATCTTTCATGGTGGTCCATTACGAAAGTCGCAATCATTTTCACTAGCGTTCGGTTAACGCGTTCTGCAGGATTACTCTGGGGATGATATGGGGAAATGAATTTGTGTTTAATGTGTAGTCTCGCACACATTCTTTCAAAAATGTCAGAAATAAATTGAGGACCATTATCCGAAACTACTTTATTAGGTGCACCATATCTAGAAAATACTTCAGTAACTAAGACATTACAAATAATCTCAGCCGTAGCGGCTTTAATGGGAAAACTTCAACCCATTTAGAAAAATTATCAGTTAGTACTAAAACATAACGAGCTTTATTTTTAACAGATAATGGATAAGGTCCCAATAAATCTATGGAAATAATATCAAATACATGAGAACTTGAACTAGATTTCAAGTGACCGGCCGGTCTTACATTACGGTAATTATTAATCTGACACAAGTGACATGATTGAACGTATGCGAGCACACTTTGGTACATTCCAGGCCAATAGGCAACATCCCGCAATTTACAACGGGTCTTGCGAATACCTAAATGGCCTGCAAGAGGTTTGTCATGAAATTCATTTAAAAGAGCCATTCTATGGGTTCGCGGAATACATGGGCGAAACTCTGCCCTAGTAGTCCGAGACTTTGTATAATAAAGAAGACCCTCTATTACTTCAAAATGTTGTGACCTTCCAGCCAGAGAAGGATCACTTGGTAGGGGCGAACCCGCAAGCAAAAATTGTAAATATCCCCAAAATCTGGATCATTTATTAATTCTGCCATTATCTGCTCTCTGGATGTGATATTAGCTATCAGAAGTAAAGGCTGACATCCAGGAGTAGTTTCGGTGGGGACTCCCACTAATCGGAACGCGAGATAATGCGTCCGGTAATTGATTCTTATGGACCTGGCTGATACGAAATTTTGATATTGCTCTCTTGTAACTTCAGAGCCCACTTCATAAGTCTTTGAGATAGGTGTTTAGCAGAATTCAAATACTGAAGGGCAGAATGATCCGTAATTATGTTAACTGTCAATTCGTTAAGATAACATTGAAATTTATTCAGTGCATACACAACAGCAAGACATTCACGTTCCGTAGCTGAATAATTGCGTTCAGCTTTGGTTAAAGTACGAGACGCAAAAGCTATTGGATGCCCAGCTTGTGACAAAACGCAACCAAGACCAACTCCGGATGCATCAGTATAAATATCAAATTCTTTAGAATGATCCGGGAAAGCCAACACCGGAGGCTGAGTCAATGCAGACTTCAGTGTTTCGAATGCAGCGTTAGCTTCAGGTGTCCAAATAAACTTCTTGTATTTACGCTTTAAAGCATACAATGGCTCACATATTGTAGCATAAGCGGGGACGAACTGCTGATACCATCCGGTCATTCCCAGAAAGCGGGATAGTTCTTTTGCTGTTTTAGGCCGAGGAAAGTCAGCAATAGGCCTAATTTTTTCATTATCAGTGAATAAGCCGTGGGGAGTAATTTTTCAACCCCAGATATACAATTCGTCCCTCGCTATCTGGCATTTACTAGGTTTTAACGTCCAGCCAGCATTGTATATAAGTTGGAACACCTGTTTGAGCAGAGAAAGGTGCTCGTCAAAAGTCTCTGATGTGATAATAATATCATCCAAATAGACATGCACATGGGGACCCAGGACAGGTCTGAGAACCGTGTCCATAAGCTTTTGGAAAGTAGCAGGTGCAGAAGCTAAACCAAAAGGCATACGTAAATATTCATAGGCCCCAAAAGGAGTCACAAAGCCTGTTTTATCGACCGAGTCCGGATGTACTGCCACCTGCCAATATCCACTCGCCAAATCCAAAGTTGACATCCATTTGGTTGACGACAAGTCATTTAGAATATGTGACATGACAGGTAGGGGATAATTGATTGTTTTTGTGACTTGGTTGAGTTTGCGAAAATCTGTCACGAAACGAAATTCATTTGGTTGTTTCTTTGGAACCAAGAAGGCAGGAGCCGCCCAGGCGCTTGTTGATTCCCTGATTATGCCCTGCTTAATCATTTCCGCAATTTGACGTTGCATTTCCTGTTTTTTATGTGGAGCACAAGGGTAAGGTTTCGTCGCAATGGGTTTCGGAACCATCAGTGTCAATAACATGATAAACCACCTGTGTGAAACCAGGTTGATCCGAAAATAAACCAGGGCTTTCCTGTAAAAGGAGAGAAAGCTGGTCTCGTTGCCCCTCATTCAATTGGTCACTCAACAATAAACTCGTAATATCTACAGGAACCGTCGGAATCATTTCGACAGGTTCCGGAAAGAGAAATCACATGTTGTACAAAATTCAAAGTTATTTGAAACTTGTTAATAAAGTCCATACCCATGAGACATTTCACGGGTAGCTCGTCTATAAGCAGGAAAGAATGTGTAAAACGAGCTTTTCCCAGCCCTAAAGATAATGTGACAGTTCCTGCGATACTGAAGATTTCGTTATTTGCACCTCGCAAATACTGCGTTGCAGGCTGAACATGTATTGCAGAAAAAACATCATTGCAAAACTTTGTATTTAGGGCTGATATCTCAGACCCAGTGTCGAACTTTGTCTCGACAATAATGTCTTCAAGTGTCAAGAATACATCAGGCAACTGAGGAGTTTGAACAGTCACTAATACTGTTTTAGGGTCAGAATGTTTGGTATCAGGAAGCAGGACCGACTCTTCGTCTACTTCCTGTGGAAGTTTAAAGGAATTCTGGTGGTGTTATCATGTGGTCGGAAACCTCGACCCTGCCGGGTATCGGGAAAATTTTCACGATAAGGAAAATTGCGTGCACCCTGCGTCGGGAACTCCGCGTGTCTGTTGAGATTTTCATTTTCGTTACGTCTGCCCTCAGCACGGGCAGAAAATTATTATTGCCCTGAGCATGATAACGTTCCGAATGCTGCTGAGTGGAACGGGGTCGAGCATACTGTGCATTATGACGATACCCCGTAGCTTGCTCCGAAACTCGTTGCTGGTTCGCCACTCTTCTGTGTGGTGGAACGTATGAAGCTTGGGTGGGCACGTGTATGCTCGCGCTGAAAGTTTTGTCTATTATGCCGCTGAGGGTTTTCGGAATAAGCCTCGCGGGGTGCCCGAGCATGGTGAGTTGCAGCATGTTTGCCATGTCGCTCTTCATACGTGCGTATGAGGCGAAGGCATTCATGAATAGTGGTAGGGTGTCGAACCTCAAGAAAATCTTGTAAGAATGGGTCGAGCTGCTGTACGAGGGTATCCAACATGTCAACATGACTGGCATGTGGATCCCATAGATTGTATAGGCGTGTAGTTTCCAACGCAAATGCAACAGGGCTATCATTGGGACCTTGTTGACGTGAAAACAGCTGTTGAGCAAGGCTAGCTCGACTGAGGCCGAAAGGAAAGACCTCCAAGAATTCTGCACGGAAATTCTCATAATGAGAATCCGGGTTCGACCCTCGCCACTGCCGATACCAGGTCTTGGCGGTATCTCTCAAGCAAGTTCCGGCAATTTGGACCTTGCAGTCTTCCGGAATATTATATAAATCAAAATGGTCTTCCAGATCTTCGAGGAACTTTAAAGACCCCTCCAAACCATTGAAATAAATTGTTCCTGCATGCGGCAACGAAATGGGCAAGCATTCTGCTTCGCTGAGAGGATTGAATTCCTCAGCTACGACCCGCGACTCAGAGTGATAAGAAGCTGGTGCATTCCGAAATGGTGAAGAATGCTTGGGTATGTGTAGATTATTCATATCCAAGTCAGAGCCACAGGCTTCGTACAAATTGTCCAAACAAAGACCATTACCCTCGAGACTTGCCGGAAGGTGGAAATTTGCAGTTGTCTCAGGTAAGGAAGCCATGGGTAATAATAGTCAGGATCTCGTGTTCGAGAAAAGTTCGGGCGCCAATTATAATGAATTAGCTTTGTTTATCTTTTTGCTAAGCTAATTATTATGAATGAATAATGCTCTACGCTTCAAAAATAATGAATTCCCAAAAGGGTGTTGTTACTCGTTAATTATGAACTTAAACAAAGTCTCAACGCTGGTTATTTATATTAAGTAATCAAAGTCATAAACCTAACAGCCAGACAGAGGTCTGACAACACTAAGAATTGAAAAAGACTGAACTTACAGAACAACTTGTTTATTATGATGACTCCTGGTCAACTAAGGCACTCATATATCACTACTACATAACAACACACTGCAACGCAACACAACACACCACCAACCACCCTCAACTCCAACACAACTACAACGCAACACACAACTACAACGCAACAACACAACTCCCACTTCTCGATGAACGCGCCTATATACGAGCTACCACCACGTCATGACTTACACTCATTGCCAGATCTCATTCAGCGGGTGAAATAATATTCCGTTCAGTAGGAAGATAATTTACATAGTAAAATAAAAATAACCAGAGATAGTAAAATCAAAAGGAAAGTGAATATAGAGTATACGTTACATCCATGTTTCTCTGGCATACGTTAATAAGACTCGAAGTATTTTCTAATAGGAAGTCTTCCATCTTCCTTTTGAAAAAATGAAAATATTGCTGCTGAAAAGTTCACTTGAATTTCCCAAAATCAACATACGGTTGTTGAACACTCGGTTTTACGCCTTTTGTGTGTGTGTGACTGCATGCTTCCATTGCCCCCAGTTCTTTGTATCAGGCAAATTACTTCCTCTCTGATTTCTCTGTTTAGAGAAACTGCGTTAGTTGCTGATTATCTGTATCTCATTTCTACTTTCCCATCTAAGTCATTTAGCATTTCATTTCTACTTCTTGCCTTATTTGTTATGAGGAAAACATATCTTAAGACTGTCTTTGAATGAGTGTTAGCCGCAGTGGTCTAAGCGATGGCTTCTGGTAATTCATCCGAGATGGGTCCGGGTTCAAATTCCGGTGTGGCATGGATGTTGTGTTTGCCTTACGGCACTGGCTTTCTTCCTTCCCTAGAGTCAGTGATCCTAAATTAGGGACGGGCGACTGCTTATAGCTGCCTCACTGAGTTGCTCACGATGGTCGTTAAACCTCCAATGAAAAAAAAAAAAAAGAATGAACGTTAGAATTCGTCTTCTACTCTATATCTGCAACGTAAGTTCTTTTGTTCACCTTGTCTCGAAGACTATTACTTTGTAGTGCTTGAAATTTTGAGCACAAATAAAAACGACCCATACCTAATATACACTGAAGTGCCAGAAAAACTGTTACAGACGAGCTTATACAAAATACATAGAAACGTCACCTATGCGCGTACTCGGTTGCGTCCGCCAGTGCGTATATCGAGCGATAGACATCCTTGCCAGCTGTCAGAGCTGTTTTCGGTATGAGAATGACAAGTAATAACGATTTAAGCGATTTTCAACGCGGTGTCATAGTTGGCGCTCGTGAGATGGGCCATAGTATTTCGGATGTAGAAACGAAGTTCGGATTTTCACGGACGACCATTGCAAATGTGTACCGTGACTTCAAGAATTCCGGCAAAACCTCCAACCTACGATACCAGTGCGGCCGTAAAAAGACATTGGGTGAACGTGACCATCGTCGGCTGTCAAGTATCGTTTCACGCGACACTCTCGCAGGTAGCATCGGAATTCAATGCTGGAGCCTCAACAAGCATCATCGTCCGGGCTGTGCAACGTACCCTGCACGATATGGGCTTTGGGAGCCGACGCCCAACTCGAGTTCCATTGACGGGTGCACGACACAGCTGTACGCCACGCTTGGGCACGACAACGACGCCACTGGACACTTGAAGACTGGAAGCAAGTAGCCTTGGTCTGACGAGTCGCGTTTCCAACTGTATCGGGCAGATGGAAGGATTCGTGTGTTGCGCAAACCCCATGAAGCCATGGATCCCGCCTGTCAACAGGAAACTGTACCGGCTGGTGGGGGGATCCGTAATGGTATGGGGTGTGTTTTAACTGGACTTCACTGGGACCCCTAGTACGTCCACAAACGTCTGTGGCCGGCCAATTCTATGTACGCATCTTTTCTGACGAGGTACACCCGTTCATGTTCTGCATTCATGCTGATGGGTTGGGCCTGTTCCAACAGGACAATGCATCTCCACACAAGTCTCGGGACGTCACATTATGGTTAGAGGAGCATTCCTCTGAGTTTGGGGTGTTGCCATTCCCACCCAAGTCCCCATATCTGAACGTGATAGAACATATTTGGGATGCCATGCAACGCGCTATCGAACACAGGAATCCGAGACCTCGGAATACACCCGAATTGTGGAACGCTCTGTAGGAAGTATGGTGTGCATTGCCTGCAGCATATTTCCAGAAGCTAATGGAGTGCATGCCCCGTCGTATTTCTGCAGTCCTGTGCTCCCGTGGGGGACCTACCAAGTATATGTTAGACTGGTGTACCAGTTTTTCTGGCACTTCAGTGTATGCCACAGTTATTATTCCAAACAATTCGTTATAATTTTTTTAATTCAATTTATCGGACTCGAGCATATCCCAAATTTGGTGCTAGATGGCGCAAAAAGTTCGCACAGCAGTGTTTCTGTCTGGAAGCAACGAAAATTCTTATTTCTGCCTGATTTTCCTAATTATCTGAGCCAAATAGAAATCAGTGAACAGGGATAAAAGTGAGATTGGAATCTTGTCTTCTATAGATAATCTTAAATCCTACTGAACGTTCATTTTTGAAGAGAAAATGTGTACATTAGCATAGAACCGCTGCATTTGAGCTATAGAAACTCCGCCTACTTACTGAGTTCGACCCCAAACAACGTCATTGGTTAACATGTAACAGCTCTTATTTTGTCTTTTCATTGTGGAGCCAATGAGAGTCATCTTCCATTCGGAATATGGTGAGGTCTGCAGTGATTCGCTCACCCCAACTTCTGGGACAGTCACTGAAGACGTAAAAGCCACGCCCAAGTTTTTCGAGCCATCTATCGCAGAAGATGAACGCTAACACTCATTCAAAGACAGACTTAAAGTGGTTAGATGTTTGTGGCCTATTTTGGTAATAATTAAGTTATTGTCAATGATAAAATTCGTGCGTGATGGTATGTTTCAAAAGAAAACGAAAATTACCTCGATCATCAGCTTGCCATGTATGTAGTCATACACGTCTGCTAAAGCATCAATTTCTTGAACTGCCTTATCTGGTTTTACGTGTAAGCCTACAGCCACAAATCGCTGCATATCCCCTAAAAGAAAAATGTTTTCTTTAAAATAGAGCTATGTAGGCAAAATAATAATAAAAAAAGGGAGACAGAGAAATGGAAACACTTCTGATTACTTGGCCGCCCCGCATATATTGCTATAAATCTTATGTGTCAGTTTGACTCACTACGCTAACTTTCGCAATTAAACAAGGTCATGCCTCCTCGTTACCTGAGTGATCTGAGGCGCAATATATTGATGTTTCGTCCAACATGGGAACGGGTTGAGTTCTGGACGAAGCATGGGGTGTATTTGCCCTTCGACGCAGGCTCTTTCTCTCTTCCCTGGAACTAATGGTCCTAAATTATGGGTGAACGACCACGTACAGCCCTAAGATTTAGTCATGGCGGCTGTTAAACCCTAAATCAGACGATTACGAAAAAAAAAAAAAGAACACTGTGACAGAGCTCCGTAACTAATAGGTCTATTCTGCCTGTAATGTGCGCTAACGGTAACGCTTTCAAATGTAATACACGGTTGATTTCTTAGTGTTATTAAATAATAAAGGCATGTTTATCTGTTCGCACACCACAAAGGAAACGTTAGAATAGAAAGAAAAGAACAATACCGTAAGAAATCTTCAAATACTTATTGTTATTCTTTTTTCTGAGACTTAAACAATATCAAAGATAAGACGTTTTGACAAGATCAATGAGAACTTGTTAAAATCAAGTAATAAAAGGATCTTTTTCAACAGTTGCTTTCTTTTTCTGACAGTGGGCAGTGTTTTATTCGTTGACAACTTCACAGAATTAATTAGTGAATATTTTTGTGTCTTATGTGTTCTAGCGGAGGAAATAGAAAAAAACACTGTCGCAGAATGTCTGTAGCTCTGTGACCGAATTCTCTGGTGGAATGTAAAGCACTATTTAATATAGGTTGTAAGTTGTGACGTATTACAGAGGTAAAGCATGTGTCAAGACGACAAATCTGCAGCGATATATTCCGTCCGTGTAGCTTAGTTGGGAGAGCAACTTACTCCGAAGTGAGGGGGCGCGGTGTCGATCTGCGTCACGGAAAAATTTGTGTTTTCACAGAGTTTGTGCAACATTCTTCAAAGAACGAAGTAAAGTTTTAAAGGTGCTATATATAGAGCACTGGTCATTTCGTTAGTGGCATCAGTTCCAAGGGGATTCTGCTACAGTGAACAGGACGATGGATTATGTCCGAATTCCAGTCGTTTTCTTCTATAAATTTAAACTTGTGCACCGTGCATCGGAGGCAGCCGGCAACATAAAAATGCCATCGCCGTGACGCAGTGGTCTAAGCGTTGACTATTGATCATTCGTCCGAGATAGGTCCGGATTTGAATTCCGGTAAGGCATGGATGTTGTGTTTACCTTATGTCAACTGGATCTCTCCATTCCCTGGAACTAAGAACTAATGTTTCAGTATTAGTTAGGAATAGGAGACTGCTTGTAATCCATTAAGTTGCTCACGGTGGTCGTTAAACTCTAAAATAAATATTGGGTATGGGCATATAAGTCCTACCGGTTTTTATAGGCTACAAAGAAAGGAGGAGAACACAACAAATAACATACCTAGGATTTCACATAATTGCCATCATTCTGTATGACCTCTTGCCATCTGTCTATGAGTAGGTGAATCCCACGCCGGAAAAACTCCTGTGTTTTAGAGTAGAAAAAATCATGTAATGCCGTTTTTCCATCGTCCACATCATCGAAGGTTTGGAGAGCGAAGGTAGTCTGTAACGATCGAAAAAAGTGGTAATCTGTAGGTGCCAGGTCAGGGGAATACGCTGGGTCGGGTAACACTTCCCAACCAAAGTCCGGTAATTTTTGCCGAGTGATTAAAGTAGCATGAGGTCTGGCGTTATCATGATGAAGGGTCACGCCTTTGCGATTGACGAGTGCTGGCCGCTTCGAAATTAGTTGTTCTCGCAATCTGTTCAACAGTTGGCAGTACAAGTCAGCATTTATCGTTGGGTTAGGTGCCAACACCTCCAAGCGGATTATCCCCTGGACATCCCACCAAACACTCAGCAAAACATTTTTGGGATGCAGTCCTCCTTTTGAGGTGGATGGAACAGGCTCCGCACATTGGAGCACAGCCCGTCGACGTTTTACATTGCGGTACAGTACCCATTTCTCATGACCCGTTATAATTCGTTCCCAAAACGGTTCATTTCTGTGACGAGAAAGCAAAGAAACACAGGAAAGGATTCTCTCCTCTAGTTGCTTTGCAGAATGATGGTGCGGAACACAGTTGTCAAACTTGATGATGAACCCAAGCGCAAGCATCCGTCTTTCGACTGTTTTTCTGTGTACCGACAACGTTTCCGCTAATTCCTGAACGGTTTGATATGGGTCATTTATTATGGCTTGGTACACATCCTCTTCAAAAACCTACGGATGGACGTCCAGGACATGATTGATCTTTACAGTTTATTTCTCCGTCCCGGAATTTTCGAAACCAACGGCGACATGTGCTATCATCAACTGCATCCTCCCTATGCACTTGACTGATGTAGCGGCAAGCCGCGGCTAGCTGTACTGTCTTTATCGAACTTGTACAGTAAACAATGTCTAATGTGCTCCTTATCGCATGCCATGTTACACCGTCCGTGATTTCCGTTACGAATGACTTACTTGGACAAACCTAGTGTCTCTATATGTTCTACTACTCCCTCTTTATTGGCCGAAAATTCGGCATCGCAACGTTATCTGTGACATAACTACTCCGATCGCAATTTGCATCTGTTACAAAAACGGGTAGAACTTTTGCACACATCCAATAAATAAATAAAGATTTCTAAAGGTATATTTGTGGTATCTGGTACCAGCAGGTAACCAACATATCCTTTAAATCCTTCAATTTATGCTGTTGAGTGGCCGCATATCGGATTTGCTGTTCACAGATGCACAAACCACAGATGCTCGATTGGATTGATGTCAGGAAATTTGGATGCTAGAGCAATACCTGGAAGTCTTCCTCGTGTTCTACGAACTATTCTTGAACAATCCTGGCAGTGTGGCGTGGCTCATTATTCTGCTGAAGAAAGACACTACTGGAAAGGGAATATTCTTGAACAATCCGGGCAGTGTGGTATGGCCCATTATCCTTCTGAAAGAAGGCGCTATTGGAAGGGAATATTCTTGAACAATCCGGGCAGTGTGGCATGGTTCATTATTCTGCTGAAAAAAGGCACTACTGGAAGGGAATATTCTTGAACAATCCGGACAGTGTGGTATGGCTCATTATCTTTCTGAAAGAAGGCACTACTGGAAGGGAATATTCTTGAACAATCCGGACAGTGTGGTATGGCTCATTATCTTTCTGAAAGAAGGCACTACTGGAAGGGAATATTCTTGAACAATCCGGGCTGTGTGGCATGGCTCATTATCCTTCTGAAAGGGAATATTCTTGAACAATCCGGGCAGTGTGGCATGGCTCATTATTCTGCTGAAAAAAATGCACTATTGGAAGGAAATATTCTTGAACAATCCGGGCAGTGTGGTATGGCAAATTATCCTTCTGAAAGAAGGCACTACTGGAAGGGAATATTCTTGAACAATCCGGGCAGTGTGGTATGGCTCATTATCCTTCTGAAAGGGAATATTCTTGAACAATCCGGGCAGTGTGGCATGGCTCATTATTCTGCTGAAAAAATGCACTACTGGAAGGAAATATTCTTGAAAATCCGGGCAGTGTGGTATGGCTCATTATCCTTCTGAAAGAAGGCACCACTACAAGGAAATACCGCTGCTATTAAAGGATATTTTTCCTGTTTAGTAGGACGCAGACGTCATAGAGTTCTGCATATGAATGTCT
This sequence comes from Macrothele yani, assembly GCA_039090855.1. Lineage (NCBI taxonomy): Eukaryota > Metazoa > Arthropoda > Arachnida > Araneae > Macrothelidae > Macrothele > Macrothele yani. Next base: position 95,110,787 of record CM077005.1, on the reverse strand, counting down.
GAGCCCAGGGTTTCCCAGCAGAACATTGCCCAAAGCATTGCACTTCCTCCACAGGTTTGTTTTCATCCCACGAAAACAATCCGGTGGAGGAAGTGTAACCCTTCTACAGAGTAAAATAGTTTTCCAGTCAAACATCAGTTGAAACCCCATTCTATGAGTTTGTCAGGCCCGAAGCTCGACATTTCTCCATGACAACCTGCAGGAGCAAGTGTCTCATTCACAAAAGTGTGTTCGAGCTGGAGGTCATTATTTTGATTAAGATAGATTATTTTTGGACCGTATTTTGGGTGTTTAAAAGTTCCATAAATATTCCAATATTCTTTGCGCCAACTTAACATATAGAAAAGCCTGAATCATACCCACTCTTTTTGGCGCGAATATGAGATTAGCTTTAATTTATGTGTACAGTTCTACAGGAAACTTAGAAATTACACCATCTTGGAGTACGAATCGAACTCGAATTTCTCGATTTTCGTCCGAGTATGCGACTTGTTACGCCACCAGAAACACTGCAGAGCTACGGAAATAACGCCTATTATGTTGGAATTTGGACAAACATTCAGACAGTGCTAGTAAAGCCTCTGCGTCCCCGAAGCAGATACTGTCACCTAAAGCGGATTAGATATTAACAATTATTTTCAGATAAAAACATTGCAGAAATTATCTGAAGATTTGACAACATAGTTGAATAAATTTATTCCGTCATTGCTATGCCAATGAATAATGTGTTTCTACGCATCATATGCGGTTTGGGAGAATATTTTTTCATGGGATTCCTATATATTTATATCTAGATTATTGCCCCTTTCATGATTTCCAAAACAGATTCCTTGTATACAGTTTGCGAACAAACGTTTCTATGATTCATAAAGTAGATAAGGAGAATGCACTAAACTTACTCAATGTTGGAGAGCTAAATGTGACAATGTACGGTGATCTGTAAAATTTGAAATCAACGTTGGGATACATCTGAGAACGAAGAACTTTGAGCTTATCAGTCCTGAAAAAAAGAAAAAAGTTGTCAAGTTGCACAAATGCATACATTTTGTTATTTGGTGGGGAAAGAAATACAACTGCTGTTCGGAAAAAGCATTTTTTAGGACTGCTGATCCCAAAATTCTCATTTTCTACTGCTTTAACACATCTGAAAAAGTCGGATTTACAAGTCTTGAAAACAGTTTTCAAGATGTAATTCGCTTCACTATAAAATTTCTCAAAAACCGCAATGATATACACTGAAGAGCAATTGAATTAGAGACAGCTGGCGTTATGCAAATGTGGCGCTGTGGGCGGCCCTGTAAACGTAAACGACATGACGCATACAGCGATCCGACAACATAAGGAGTGATGCGACAGTAATCAGTAAGAGTCGGACGCAGTATGGGTAAGACGAAGGATCTAAGAGCATTTGATCGTGGGCAAATTGTCGGGGCTCGACGAATGGGTCACTCCATCTCGGAAGTCGTGCAGGCACTAGGATAGCAGCGGTTGAGGGAAGTGACATTTATGAGGCATTGTGCCGCGTGGCGTCGTTCTGTGAACATCGGGAGCTGTGCTACACGATATTTGGTGACCACGTGCAGAACACAGCTGCGATTTCGGTATAGACTGCAAACTAGAGCAGCGAGCGAACATCAAATTCTGCGTCAAACTAAGCATATCGGGAACGGGACGCATAACGTGTTGCGGTAGGCTTATGACAATGAAGCAATGAGTCGTGCGAGGTGTTTTGAGTGGCCTTTAAGCTTCAAGAGCGGCAGAACGGAACTGGAATACAACAAGAGGTCAAGCCGACCGTCCACGAGCAAAACCCCGAAAATGTGGACAAAATTAGGGAACTGCTGCATGAGGATCGTCGGAGAACCATTCAAAACATTGCTAACATCGTCAATGTGTCATACGGAACAGTGCAAGAAATTCTGACGTCGGTTTTCAACATGCACCGCATCGCCGCAAAGTTTGTGGCAAAGGTTCTGAACCCCGAACAGAAGTTGATCCGTGTCGAACTCTGTCAAGATCTTTGTCAGCAGGTGGTGAATGAGCCAACGTTCCTGTCGCGGGTCATCACTGGGGACGAGACTTGGGTCTACGGTTACGATCCGGAGACCAAACAACAGTCGCCGCAGTGGAAGAGCCCGGCATCTCCACGACGGAAGAAAGAAGGCCCGATAGGTCCGGAACGCAGCCGAAAGCATGCTAATCGTGTTCTTTGATATTCGTGGGGTTGTGCATCGTGTATTCGTTCCCAAGGCCAGACCGTCAGCGTCCTTTTTTACTGCGATGTTCGCGGCGTCTTAGGGAGGACATTCGCCGCAAACGACCTGAAATGTGGCGCAGGGGCGATTTCCTGCTCCATCACGACAATGCAGCAGCTCACAGAGCGTTAGTAATACTCCAGTTGTGCAGCCGCAACAAAATGACTACCCTTCCTCACTCGCCTTACTCGCAGGATTTGGCCATCTGCGACATCTTTCTGTTCCCGAAGATGAAGCTGAAGCTCAAGGGTCGCCGTTTTGAAACCGTGAACGAGATCCAGCGCGAATCACAGACGGTGATTGACACGATTCGCGAACAGGACTTACAGGGAGCGTTACAACAGGGGCAAAAACACTGGTAGCGGTGTATCGCTGCCCAAGGAGACTACTTTGAGGGAGATCATAGCCAGACTTAGGTAACGTAAGTACTTTTTTGTATATTGGCCTAGTCTCGGAACTTTTTGATCAAATCTCGTACCAGCCAGGCTGTGGGTTCGTCCGCTAACGAGAGGGATGACAGCGTCGCGATGTCCAGGTATCAGGTATCGCTCTCACCACACTCGACGTAGTTTTCGTTTTTCTTTGGCCCCAATGTCAGTCGTAAAAGGAAATCCTGAAAAGGGACGCATCATCCAGAACGAAATCAGACTGAGAACTTACAAAAGTAACATGAGTACAGAAACTCAAAAGGAAGGTAACTCAGAAGGAAGGGAATTTGTCAATGAAGTTCTTAAGGATTTCGACTCTCTACGTACGTACTTCTCAATACTGTTTCATGAATTAAGACTGAATATATTATTTAATGCATTCGCTGAATTGCTTCATGTAAATTTCAAAATACGCAAAGCTTTAATATGTATAATACATATCCCATCGAAATTAGTTCAATGTTTTTTTTACAGCAAAAGCATTCTGCAATCTTTCAGGCCTTGATGTATTGTTTTCAATGTGTGCATGTGTGCGAATTTGCAAATAAAAGTACAATTCCAGATACCAGTTTAGAATTTCGGAAGGTTGTTCACTGGAAAAAAATGTTGAAAAGCGTCAAAGTCCATAAGCTCCTTTCATTATGCATGTCCTGTCCGGCATTAGGTAAAATAATAACAGTTCTAACATCAGACCAATAGAAAAAAGTTTGCTTTACATGACGGTAACAAAATCGTTTCTGAACTGACAAACTCTCGCCCGTCAATGAATGGCTCTATCAAAGATTCTAACTAAAACAGAATAAAAATAAAGGTAACATGCTTACATTTGTGCACTACACTTTATCGAAACGGCTACTGAATGAAATTTTAGGGTGTTTCAAGTTTACATATGATTTTATGTCAAATACACCAGACTTGAATAATTGTGAAACGTATGTAGCGTATTAAATCTGTTTTTTTTTTTTGTTTGTGCAGTCAGCACAAAGATTTTCCAAGCTTTCGCACTCCACTGGGAGACTTTTTCAAGGCAATGGTAGACATAAAAATGCAGGGAATTGGAACACACGAAGAACGAAGATGATTTTTGAAAATAACGTGGGTGACATCCCGAGCATATTACGTGAATTTTTATGACGCAATTATACTCCTATCTAGCAAACTTGCATGCAGTGATATAGTCTCTACTGAACTACCAGTGGTTTGGCGTGCTTTACCAAAAGATGGAAACACATCTCGGCGCACTGTATCATTGCGTGATAAAAATTCATGTAATTTGCTCGTGGTGTCATCCACGTTATTTTCAAAAATCACCTTCTTTCCTTACGTGTTCCAATTCCCTGCATTTTTATGTCTACTATTGCCTTGAAAAAGCCTCCCAGTGGAGTGCGAAAGCTTGGTAATCTTTGTGCTGACTACACCACAAAAATAAACGGATTTAATACGCTATATATAAGGTCAGGTGATGCGTAACATCACAGCCTCTCCTTGACAAATGTCAACCCCGCATTCTCGTGGTGCATCCTGTTCCCACTAAAGGGGCTCTGACGACCGCCCATAGCGGTATAACTATACCATCGGGATTAGAGGAAATTCTATCCCACACTCACCAACCCGCTTGGCCAGCGTGGTGAGTTATGGCCAAACCCCTCCAAAATGACTCCACAACTTAAATCTTGGCCCTCAGTCTCCGGCAGCTGGAATGTACCTGGCCAAGGCAGCGGCCAGTGCGACATGAAGGCAGAGGATGCTAAGAATCCCCGGAGGACCGGACTAGGCTGCCATCTGATGCTGACCTTGGCAACGTACAATGGACGCTCCCTATCTTCTGATTCAAGGCTTCTTGAATTGGAAGAGGAACTACAAAGGATCAAGTGGGACATCGTCGGGCTAAGTGAGGTAAGGAGAAAAGGAGAAAATCTCATTGAACTGAAAAGTGGACATCTCTTCTACTACCGTGGGACAGATACTGGCAGAACTAGTGGTGTTGGATTTATAATAAACAAGAAACTGAAGGATAAAGTGGTAGAAGTTGAAAGTTCCTCTGACAGAGCTGCACGACTCGTTATCCAACTATCGAGAAGATACCAGGCTCAGATTATTCAAACTTATGCACCCACCACAAGTCATCCTGAAGAAGAAATTGAAGAATTTTATGAGGAAATTTGTCAACTAAATAATAAAGGTAAGCAGCACTTGAAAATAATTATGGGAGATTTCAATGCAAAAATAGGGCAACGGCAACAGAATGAAACTTCAGTAGGTAAATTCGGTCACGGCAACAGAAACCAGCGTGGAAATACTCTCGTTGAGTTTGCAGAGGCAGAAGGGTTTTTCATCTTGAACTCCTTCTTCAAGAAAAAGCCACACAGGAAATGGACATGGAGACATCCAAATGGGACGACAAGTGAAATTGATTTTATTATGTTTAACAAAAAATTCGTCATAGAAGACTGCAGTGTGCTAAACAAGTTCAACACAGGTAGTGACCATAGATTGGTGAGATGTAAGATGCACCTCAACACTAAACTTGAACGTGGCAAGCTCATAAGACAAACAAAATCTATTGACATAACCAACCTTAAAAAACACCATAATACCTTCAAGTTGGAACTGAAGAACAGGTTCTCTGCTTTAGAAGGCCTAACATCGGAAGAAGTGGACATCTCTGAAGTTAACATAAAAGTAACCAAAGCTCTTATGGAAACAGCAACAAAATTAGCTGGGTCTAAGAACAAGTTGCATGTAAATAAATTATCAGGAAAAACGAAAATGTTGATGCAAAAAAGAAGAGAGATGAGGACAACTAAAGAAGATGTGACTTCCAAAGTGGAATATATAGAGCTATGCAAAACAGTACGAAAAAGTATCACTGAAGACGTAAGAAAATTCAACTGTGAGCTAGTGAGGAAAGCAATTGAAAACAACCAAAGCCTAAAGATAGCAAAGGGACATCTCAGTAAGGGAAGAAAACAGATTATGGCACTGAGAAAAGAAGATGGTTCTGTAACAAGAAATAGAGGCGAAATTTTGACAAGAGTGAAAGATTTCTACTCCAAATTATATGAAAGGGATGATACATACACTCCAGACATCATGAAAGATACCAGTACCAGAGTTCCTCCAGTCCTTCCAGCAGAAGTTGCACATGCAATCAAGAACATGAAGCGGGGAAAAGCTCCAGGAGAAGATGGAATTACTGTAGACATCATACAAGAAACAAGTGGAGAAATCGAAACAGTACTCGCCCAAATTTTCACTCGATGCCTTAATGAAGGAAAGATTCCTGAGGATTGGAACACCGCTACAATGATCCTGCTACATAAGAAAGGTGACATTGAGGATCTCGGAAACTACAGACCTATCAGCCTCCTATCAGTAGTTTATAAAATTTTCACTAAAGTTCTTTCACACCGCTTGAAGGTAACACTGGACATGGCTCAACCGAGAGAACAAGCTGGATTCAGGAGTGGCTACAGCACAATAGATCATATCCATGTGCTGAGAGAACTAATTGAAAGAGCGAGGGAATATGAACTTCCATTGTGCATGGCTTTTATCGATTATGAAAAAGCCTTTGATTCGGTGAAACCATCAGCAGTTACAATGGCTCTGAAAACCTGCGGTATTGAAGATGCATACATTAATACTATTAATAACATCTATGAAAATGCAAGTGCAAAGATTAGGCTGTTTGAAAATACAACACACATAAAAATTGGAAAGGGAGTGAGACAAGGTGACACCATATCTCCGAAGCTCTTTAATGCCACATTGGAGGGTGTTTTTCAGTCACTGAGCTGGGAAAACAAGGGGATAAAGATTAATGGAGATTATCTAACCCACCTTCGTTTTGCTGATGACGTAGTCATTTTTGCAACTACCCCATCAGAGCTGCAGAGTATGATCCAGGAACTTGCTGACAAGAGTAAAGAAGTGGGATTAAAAATGAACTTTCAGAAGACAAAAGTGATGTTCAATGCTTTTACAAGAAATGAAGATTTATCGATTGATGGAGAAAAGCTGGAGATAACAGACACGTACGTTTATCTTGGACAGCAGATATCAAGTGAGGGTCACATTGATGAAGAAATTAATCGGCGTACAAAACTTGCCTGGAGAGCTTTTGGAAGAAACAGCATAATTTTCAAGAGCAATATGCCATTATGTCTTAAAAGAAAAGTGTTTGATCAATGCATCCTTCCAGTGCTTACGTATGGTGCAGAGACGTGGACCTTAACTAAAAGAGACATACAAAGGCTGCAGACAACTCAAAGCAGCATGGAGAGGTGCATACTTGGTGTAACCAGGAGAGATAAGAAGAGGAACTCGTGGATCCGAAAAATGACAAGAGTGGAAGACATCATGATCAGAGTTAAATCCCTGAAATGGCAATGTTCTGGACATACTGCCAGAAGGACAGATCATCGATGGACAGCCGAAATTTTAGATTGGATTCCAAGGGACAGGAAAAGACCCAGAAGAAGACCACATGGGAGATGGGTGGATGAAATTCGAAAGTATGCAGGGGTGACATGGAGGAGACTGGCACAAGACAGACCGTTGTGGAGGAAACTTGGGGAGACCTTCGTCCAACAGTGGATTGATAATGGTTGACAATGATGATGATGATGATGTGCTTCATAATTACATGTGGTTTTTGTAAAGTTCTTATTTGTATACATCGAAAGCTAAAGCATTATGACCACCTATCTAAAATAATGTTGGTCGTCCACGTGCTGCCGAAAGAGCTGTTACAAGGCGAGACACACGTTACAAGATTTCTAATGGTGACTTATGGTATCTGGTACCAGCACGTTACTAACAGCAGCTCTTTATTTTTATTCGTGGTTTAACGACCACCGTGAGCAGCTCAATGAGCTATAAGCAGTCTCCCGTCCCCAATTTAGGGCCACTGGTCCCAGGGAAGGAGGAGAGACCCAGTGCCGTAAGACAAACGCAACATCCATGCCTCACGGGTTTCGAACCCGAACCCATCTCGGACAAGTGATCAGATAGATACCTTAACTTTTGTAAGTTACGCGATTGATCTGCTGCAGATCAGATGCAAATGCAGATGCTCGCTTATATTGGTGTCTGCGTAATTTGGAAGCCCGTGCAATACTTGGAACTCTTCCTCATGCTCCACAAACTATTCTCCAACAATCTGGGCAATGTGGTATTGCGCATTATCTTGCTGAAAGAAGCCATTGCTATATAGAAATACCGTTGCCATGAATGAATGTATCTAGTCTGAAATGATGTTTAGGTAGCTGGTAGACATAATAGTTTTTTTGTTTTTTTATTGGAGGTTTAACGACCACCGTGAGCAACTCAATGTGCTATTAGCAGTCGCCTGTCCCTAATTTGGGGTCACTGATTCCAGGGAAATCAGTGCCGTAAGACAAACACAACACCCATGCCTCACCGGGATTCAAACCCGGATCTCTTTCGGACGAATGATTAGAATCCATCGCTTAGACCACTGCGCCGCCGGGGTGTCAATCATAGTTTTCCAGCACACGGGTGACTGGGCCCAGGGTTATCCAGCACAACATTGCCCAAAGCATTTCACTGACTTTTTTCGTCCCCACGGTGAATCTTGGTGCCAAAACTTCCCCAGGTAAAGGTCGTACACGTACTCGGCCGTCAACATGGTGCAACAGGAAACGAGATTCATCAGACCATACGACCTTCTTCCAATCGTTCAAGGTCCAGTTTTGATGCTCGCGTTCCCATTGTAAACGCTTCCAACGGTGAACCGAGGTTAGCATGGGCACTCGGAGCGGCTCGCGGCTATGCAGCCCCATTTTGACAAGGGTTCCATGCACTGTGTGTTGTGACACATTACTCCCGTCACTAACAATCAAATTACCGGAAAGTTGCGCCATTGTTTCACTTCTGTTGGCTAGTACCATACGGGAGGCCTTCAGTCACCTCTAGCATCGACTAGTCGTAATCTTCCTACACCTGGCAAACGGTTCGTGGTTTTTTTCTCCTCAGACTGCTTTCCGAAAGTACCAACCACGGCTAACCGTGATCAGTGTACCACCCTTGGCATCTTGGAAATGCTCTGACCCAATCTTCTGGCAATTACACATTGGCCTTTGAGAAACTCGCTTCCGTCCACTGCGTCTTGCTTCTGAAGAACAAGAATAACACTGATTAACAGAGCTCAATATCAGGCATTATTTGATCCTTTCATGATCTTCACAAGTGCAGTCGTTTACCTGCAGTGGCTTCGGTTTGCATAAAGACGCACTGTTCGTGTTATTTTGGTCCTTCGATGCAGTTAGGGCGTAGTTACTGACTGATCATCGACTTTCATTTTGTCTTTCCTTTACTTCATTCTGGTCATGCTTCTACAGCCTTCTGTTCCTTTTTTGTTGGGTGAGGTCTAATTTACCCTTACTTTTGAGTTTTTGTGTTCTTATGTAAATTTATTTTTTTCGCCAACATTTTTCTAAGCTTAACGCCACAAATTTTCCTTCGATGAATTTGAAGTTGACAACACCTTACAGCAGGTCAAAGTGCAAATTACGTAGTTGAACTCTGGAGATAAGAGGTTGTGTGTAAAATGTTCGATGTTCAATGTTTGAAAGACTATGATAAAGAAGCGACTTATATTATGAGATATACCGTATGTAATCTTCAACGAATACTTTATGCACTACGTTCTGTATTGAAAGAATAGTATAGTAGAAATTGTATTCATTATCGCACTGTTATGAAGAGATTATTTGAGCTATCTATATCCACATGATATGAAAGTCTGTTCTACAAGCGAATTGCATTCGATGATTGAGTTGCTACGACCTGTTGATGGTGAACATTTGCAGCACTTTATTTCTACTGAAGAATTACTGAATTTCCTAATAATAAATTATTGGATTCGTTAGTAGCCTTGTATTCTCTTAACCCCTTTGGCTGTATCATGAAATAATTTGTTCTGTAAATAAAGAATCTTAGCTGCTACCACTGAGAAAAAAATCCGAGATTTCACAGTGAAGCCAATTTACAAAATTAAAGCTAAACCTTATATGAGATAAGCCTTTAGTCTTTCACAGTAAAGCTAAAGTTAAATCTAACAAGCTCAAAGCTTAAGTGTTCTACAGAGAAGTCAGCTTAACTAAAAAGTTCCTTTTAAACAACTAACATCCAAATACTATTTCATAGTTGTTATTGTTTTTTCCTACGAAAACCTACAAAGAGGTGTAAAAATAAAGCACTCAGAAAGTATCTGATTATTTTTTTTACCATTTCAATAATTGGCCTAAATTTAAACAAATGTTTGAGACTCTGGAAATTCTCAGAGAGGTTTAAAAAATACACTCTGGGCAGCAGATCCAGTTGACATTGGAAGTGTGTGCCAGACAGCAGTACAGTCATGAACCGTTTACTGCGTACGTGCTGAAAAACACCCGTAATCCTGCAAAGCTTCATTTGAGGTTTTTAAAACAGGAAGTGACAACTGATCTTGGTGCCCTTCACTCTCTCTGCCAACGCTGCCTTCCGATATCAATTTTCTGCACGAAACAAGATGCTGCAAAATAATAATAAAAGCGGAAGTAAAAGGCATTTGAATAGGTTATAAGTTTCTTAAAGAAAATCCCGTGCAGGAAAATTGAAAACTCCAGGCTTACCAAAAGGTGAAGATGCTCTAAAATGATTGACAAGAAATAGCCCCTTAATTGCACGTGAATGTTAAAATTCCTAAAAGTTGGTAAGTAAACAGCTGCTCAAAAATTTGGTTACACCTGGACACAACAGCAATCGTCTGTGCAGATCCCTGTGACGTTGCAACAGTGGAAAATATGCGTACCTAAAAGGCTTACGTACACGTGACGGAACTGAAATGGATTTAACTTTCCATTTTTTTTACTTAACTTTGCTTTTTGGTTTCTGTACTCTTATGTAAATTTTGGTTCATTGTCTTAAAGCAGTTTCTAATCTTAACGCTACATTTTCTTTATCGTTGAATGTTGGTTTGGCATCCCTTACGCTATGTCAAAAATGAATGACGTATGTGATTAAGACTGATAAGAGTGTTGTTTACGATTGTATCAGAGACAGAGAGGGGGGGGGAGATGCCTCAGAGAATGCCCGGAAAGATTTGTTACGAGAGATGTTATTCAAGCTTGTTTTAATCGCTGGCATTGATGTTATGCTTCGTTGATATTGAAGTCTCAAATTGTTGTCGAATTAGTAAGATTTGAAGGATATTTTGTATTGCGAGAATCTGTTGTTTCCCGAAGTCGAAATACTAGATGATTGTGTTCGAAGTCAATTAAATATATTCTGTGATGTTGTACTAACTGATGAGTAACTACCAAGGACCAATAATTATTGGATTGACCTCATAAGTAGACTTTGACTTTCAGTTGAACATAATTTCTATTCAGTGCACAGTTAGCTTTATGTTATTTAGTTACTATCCCGAGCACGACCCTACGGGACGTTTCAGTAAGAGAAGACTGTTTACATTGAAGCATGTTAAGACTTTGGTGTAACATATACAAATAACAGATATCAAGCACTAAAACACTACAGAATGCAGATTCATCCTTTTGTGGCAGAAAATGCCATTCGATAGGATGATGACAAAGAAGCGCAATATCAAATTGAGAATGTAAGACCTAAAATCTGGTGCAATATCCATATACTTCTCTAGGAGAGCCCAAAACTAATCCTTGTGAGATTTTGAAGTGACCAGAGCGATATTCTCAGAGCCATATTCTGAAGGTTCGTATGAATAGTTTCTACCAAACTTATTCTTCTCAAGAGTCCGACACACAAACACCGAATAATAATAAAAAGAAATAGTGTGGTTGTGTTCTCTATCTTTCCAGTGTCCAGATGTAGCAGCTGTAGACTTTCATTTGCTTGATCCATTGCAACAAAGGTTATGTATGTGAGCGGCATATTGATCCAGCAGCCGGTCCAACTGGGTGAGTGACATGGTCAACTGGGTGGGTGACATGGTCATAAAGCAGGTTTTATCTTTTTAAATGACTAATATCTAATTAATTAATGCATTCATTTTTGAAAAATTACAATTATAAATCTACAGGTTTGTGTAAAAGTTTTCATAAATAAAATATGCTGTAAACTTGGAGATAAAATGTTCTGTTCTAGCATCAGCAGAAAAGAAAATCCGAAAAGACTAGAGGTTTAGAAAAAAAGATAGATGAGAGCGGAAGTGAAAAGAGATTTTGATTGATCACGAAAAGCAGTGGGCGAGCTTTGTTCTGTGTGTTTAGTATTATCTGGCATCATTAGTAATTTAGAAAATGGAAAGACATCGTGTGGGGTAGACTTTGAAGGGTATGAGAGACAGTGCTGGTAAGAGAGCGAAATACACTGACGGAAAAAAAAAATCCCAACACCACGAAAAAATAGTTGTAGAAGAATGAAATGGCGGCAATACATTTGTATAGGCAATATATTTAATCGATTAAGGTTTCAAGATCACAGCTTAATGTAAGCGCGAGAAGAGCCATTTTAAATGTGAAATGCTGGTACATTAATAACCGGTGTAACCGCCACAATGTTGAATGCAAGCATGCAAACGTTCATGCATTGTGTCGTACAGGTGCTGGATGTCAGTTTGTGGGATGGAGTTCCATGCCTGTTGCACTTGGTCGGTCAATACAGGGACGGTTAATGCTGGTTGGGGATGACGCTGGAATTGTCGTACAACGATGTCCCATACGTGCTCGATTGGAGAAAGATCTGGTGATCTAGCCGGCCACGGCAACATGTCGACAATCTGTAGAGCATGTTGGGTTACAACAGCGGTACGCGGGCGAGCGCTATACTGTTGGAACACACCCCCTGGAATGCTGTTCATGAATGACAGCACAACAGGTTGATTCACCAGACCGAAGTACAACTGTGCCGTCAGGGTGCGTGGGATAACCACTAGAGTGCTCCTGCTGTCATAGGAAATTGCTCCCCAGACCATAACTCCAGGTGTAGGTCCAGTGGGTCTCGGCCGCAGACAGGTTGGTTGCAGGCGCTCACCTGGCCTGATTCTAACCAACACACGGCCATCACTGGCACCCAGGCAGAACCGGCTTTCATCAGAAAACACAACAGATCTCCACTCCGTCCTCCAATGAGCTCTAGCTTGACACCGCTGACGTCGCAAACTGCAGTGATTTGGAGTAAGTGGAATGCACGCTACAGGGCGTCTAGCTCGGAGCTGTCCTTCAAGTAACCGATTTGTAATAGTTCGTTGTGTCACTCTAGTGGCAACTGCAGCCGAATTGCTGCCGCAGACGCTGTACGATGCGCCACGGCCATACGCCATACACGGCGGTCTTTCCTCTCAGTAGTGCCACGTGGCCGGCCGGAACCCGGTCTTCTTGAGGCAGTACCTTCCCTTGACCACCGCTGCCAACAATCATGCACAGTGGCTACATTCCTGCCAAGTCGTTCTGCAATATTGCGGAAAGAAAGTCCACCTTCTCGTAGCCCTATTACACGACCTCGTTCAAACTCCGCGAGCTGTTGATAATGGCTTCTTCGTCTTCTTAAAGGCATTCTTGACTAACATTAACACACTACGTCGAATCTCAACGATAACTAACGCTCACGAACGTTACAGCGCGTATTTACAGCAAACCAGCTTTGCATGTTCCGAGAGGCGCTACTAGCGCCACACGTATGCGCCGAGCGCGAAATTTGCATAGACGTCATCTTACAGATATACTCTCACCACCTACCAACTGTCGTTTATCTAACACAACCCCTTCTTGGTATTGGGATTTTTTTCCCGTCAGTGTACGTACATCGATTGGGCTACAAACAAAACATAGTGAACTTGAAATGCTTTCTGTTAAATTATCCTATCTGAATGAAGGAAGTCAACCTTTATTTTGGAAGATTTTATCCAGACGTAAGATTTAAAATGCATCAAGTTGGTTTTCTCAAAATATGGGCAATTGAACGGTATGAGAATAGTGCTGATTTTTAAGTTCTCATTTTTAGCATGTGATTTAAATATTTGGAACAATTCTTCTAATGGAAAGTTTTAAAAAGCCTAGCTATGTCAGGAAGAGTTCGTGCTGCAAGTTTATAGAGCGTGTGTGTCTTTCACAAAGTCTCTCTCTTTTATTTAGATAAGTTCCCTTCCCCCAAAGTGAGCTTGCTTCTAGATCCGCTACTGCATTGGCTCTGATTATGCTAACTCTTCGAAGGTAGCTGTTGAAAATTAGTTGAAAAAAGTGAGAATTGACTTCCAATATTATAGAGTACATGCAACGCTAGAACAAATACGTACATTGAGAAAAAGCTGTGAATACGAGTACATGGAATAGAAATACAGTAGAACCCGCTTACAGCAAGGAGTTCGGGACCGACCGAAACTATAATTAAATCCGGGAGCTTGCTAAATCCGTTTTGAGGTCAAAAATCCCACCATGTTAAAATATGTATACCTGATAATACGCATTTACGTTTATATTAAATATCCATACATACAGCATCATTTTTTCACCATTTACTAGCTCTCAAAAGTTGGTTACTTTGTTGTTTGCAGATAACACTTTTTCCTTAAACATTACGTCACTTATTAAAGCTTAGGTAATCAAACTTGATGAATACGGAATAATGACCGCTGTTTAAATCAACACATGAAGCAAAAGTAGCACCGATATTCCTAATGTATCGCTCACTTGGAGAGTGAAAAGGTCAATGGGCACAATTCCAGGAATTTTTACCACTTGTTTCCCTTCAGGTTACATCTCCATTCCATTACTCCCCTGTTCCTCTCTATAATCGTCGTCCAGAAATACACTTAATACATATGCGCGAACCCCACTCATTCTGTTTTTGGCTAGGAGTACAGTGAGTATCTTCCACTCTGCTGACAAGATACTTCCAAAGCATAGCCCGTTGGAGTGTGTGCCAGAGAATATCTTTCACAACTCGCTAGTTGAGCATTTGATGTACTCTCTTACCTTTGCTTTTCTACCAACGTTCTCCCACTAACATATCAAGATTCGACTGCGCTGTTGCAACTTCGTCCTGTATGCTACCATTTCTATTCCAGGACAGTACGCAGTAGAATACCAGAATTCCATATGTACAGAACTTACTCAAAAGCACATACGATTACCTTATCGATTACCATGCTGTGGCAACATGGAGCCTAATGTATCATGGGGTGTCTCTGTATTTAATACCAACCACATCGTTTCTCTGTGACAGTGTTCTTGATGATGGGACTATAGTTAGCCCCAAAGATCTTGCAAGTAGTTTTTAATCATTGTGCTTTAATTGTAAAAAAATCACGTATTTTAACTCTGCAATTGGAACATATTGGTTTAATTTAACGTACCTAGGCAGACTTCGGACTGATAGTTGCAGAGATATGGTGTCCACAATTGGAACATATTGATTTAATTTAACGTACCTAGACAGGCTTTAACTTGATATACGTTTTCACGTATGTGTTTTTGAGTACGCTGTAAATTTTCCTCTTTAGATATGATATTTCATTAAATTTTGTTACTTTGCTTGTTAACAGTCATCATCTTAGCTCCCCTCCCCCTCCCTCGTTAAATCCGGGACCACAAAATTTTGTTAGTTAAAAACGATCAAATTAGCTTTGAATTAACATTATATCAAGCAAAAGTCCCTGTTTTGCTTGTTAAATTAGAGATATCGCTAAATAAGGGATCGTTACAAGCGGATTCTACTGTATATCAAATTATTCATAAGAAATTGTAAATATATGCTCGTACATTCTACTAAAATATTTTTAATTGTCAGGGCTATTAGTTTTTAGATAGTCTTCAATAATTTTGTGTTGTTTTTTTAAGCACTGAAAGCTTATAACAAACTATTGTTTAACCTGTAGAAGAAGACAACTTGCTCGTGGGTCGTCGCATTCGGATGATCTGGTGCATTGCTAATGGAGACATTGTAGACAACACCTTTGGGAGCCAACCTAGAAAAAGAAAATCATTAAAGTTACACACACGCATGCGCATTTCTTTCTTTACAGGGGAAATGTTAGACTAAATGAATAAATTAGGAACTAAAAGCACATTGAAAGTTACCAGGTATCTTACAGTTGATTCTTCTGTTTCCGACTGACACAGAGGGGTCACAGTGTCATCACAACAATAGCGGGAAGATTTGTTTAACTTCGGGGTATTCCTTATCCCCTGTATCTTCTTTAAATTTTAAAGACAATCAATTTAGTTTCTGTTGCGTGGGTTGATGATGAGATGTACTTAGGATAGATGTTTACTTTCAGAACGTATATCTCTGCAAAAAGTTAGCAGGAAATTTCGGTAAAATTGTATTTGCATGGCCTTCTAATCCATGTTCATGTAGCTGAAAAATTTGAATGGAAGCAAATAAAATATTTTATTGATGTACAGACAGCTATGGACCTCCTATGACGTGCCTGCCCCGCAGGACGCACACGACATAAAGGCAGATAGCAGCGAGAACGAACGTCTGCGTAGCTCAGTTGGTAGAGCGACTTGTTACGGAAACACTGAACTCAGTTTGATCCCCGGCATTGGCCAAAAATGACGGAGAAATTTGCTTTGTTATACTCCCCTTATTGACGTAGGCTGTGAACTTCAGATTGCATGCGGCAGGTTTGTGTTCTTCCCAAGCATTGTGACGAATGCCACGTTGACCGTGGGATTTCCGAGGGAGCTAATCGTGCCCTATCAAAAATCACGTGGTCAACAGCAGCATCAACTTTTGACAGGAGTGCTCATAATTCAGTAATCACCCGGTGTGAAAATATATATATATGTAGTGCCACACCGCAAAATGTCTTTTAATCATTGAACTGGGAAAACAAAGGGATAAAGATTAATTGAGATTATTCAACTCACCTTAGTTTTGCTGATGACTTCGTCATTTTAACAACTACCTCTTCGGAGCTGAAGAGTATGATCCAGGAACTTGTAGGCAAGAGTAAAGAAGTGGGATTGAAAATGAACGTTCTAAAGACAAAATTGATGTACAGTGCTTTTACAAGAAATGGAAATTTATCAATTGATGGGGAAAAGGTGGAGAAAACCGAATCCTACATTTACCTTGCGCAGCAGATATGAAGCTAAGGTCACTTTGATGAAGAAATTAATCGGGGTATGAAACTTGATTTGGAGAGCTTTCGGAAGAACAGAACAATTCTTAAAAGCAACGTACCATTACGTCTTAAAAGAAAGGTGTTTAATCAATGCATCCTTCTAGTGCTTACATATAGAGCAGAGACGTGGACCTTAAGCAAAAAAGACATACAAAGACTGCAGACAACTGAAAGCAGCCTGGAGAGATGCACGCTTGGTGTAACCAAGAAAGATAAGAGGAGAAACTCGTGGATAAAGAAAATGACAAGAATAGAAGACATCATGATCAGAGTAAAATCCCTGAAATGGCAATGAGCTGGACATATTGCCAAGAGAACGGACCACCAATGGACAATCAAAATTTTAGACTGGATTCCAAGGGACAGGAAAAGACCAAGAAAAAGGCCGTATGGGAGATGGGTGGATGAAATTCGAAAGTATGCGGGAGTGGCAGGGAGGTGACTGGCCTGAGACAGACCGTTGTGGAAGAAACAGGGGAGACCTTCATCGAACAGTGGAATGATAATAACGGTTGACAATGATGATCAGCCAAAATATTAAACAACCATCAGCCAAAATATTAAAACCACCCCTGCGTTATGCAAATACGCGCACGTGCAGCAAATCAGCGTCACGTAGCAAGGTCGCGAATGATGTATACTGTATAATACCTGGTTCGGAGCTATCTCAGTCAGTATTTCGCTTCATCTCAACACGGGGAAAGCAAAGGATTTATCTGATTTCGGCAAAGGCCAGATCGTTATTTCAAGACGCCTTGGTAAGAGCATCTTCGAAACAGCGACCCTGGTAGGCAGCTCACGCTATGCAGTAGTTAGTACCTATCAAAGATGGTCCGACACAGGTGACACTTTGAGCCGTCGACAAGGCATGTGCAGGCTACACCTCACTGATGCTGGAGGACAGCGCAGGCTATCTCGTCTTGTCCGCACCAACAGGAGGGCTACTGTAACTGATATTACCGATAACTTCAATTGTGGTGAAGGGCCCAGTGTGTCCAAACACACAGTTCATCGTACGCTCTCAGATATGGGTCTGCGCGGCCGCAGACACATTCGTGTGCCTATGCTCACAGCCGTTCATCGTCGTCAACGATTGAAGTGGGCACGCAATCATCTACATTGCACCATAGAAGATTGAATTAGGGTCACATGGTCACACGAATCCCACTTTCTGTTACACCATATCGGCGGAAGAGCTCATCCGCCGACATGGAAGCCTTCTCACCTGAATGCACTGTGGGACGGATAAAGGAGACTGGAGTGAGTGCGATGATCTGGGCAGTAATATCTTGAAAAATACTTGGACCCATTATCCATGTAGAGCGTACTCTGACAGCTGTAACATCGTGGATGACAAAGTGCACCCCTTTCTGGCGACTATACTTCCTGGCATAGATGGCATCTATCAACAAGTCAATGCTCCATGCTGTACTGCGAAGAAGGTTCAGGAACATCTCCAAGAACATGAAGAGGAATTCTATTTATTGCCATGGCCAACAAATTCGACGGACAGGAATCCTATCTGGTATTTGTGGTTTGAATTGGAGAAACGAAAACGAGCAGCATCACCCGAACCACGTAATTTACGGAAACTGCAGGATCTTCTTTTGCAGTCATGGTACCAAATATCACGAGACACCTACCGACATTTTGTTGAATCTATGCCTCACCGAGTGAGAGCTCTTTTGGCGACGAGAGGAGGTCCTATATCATAATAGGTAGGTGGTTTTAAGGTTTTGGCTGAGTGGTATATATCTATACTGTATCATCATCATCATAATTGTCAACCAATATCAATCCACTGCTGGACGAAGGTCTCCCCAAGTTTCCTCCACAACGGTCTGTATTGTGCCAGTCTCCTCCATGTCACTCTCGCATACTTTCGAATTTCATCCACCCATCTCCCATGTGGTCTTCTTCTGGGTTTTTTCCTGTCTCTTGGAATCCAATCTAAAATTTCGGCTGTCCATCGATGGTCTGTCCTTCTGGCAGTATGTCCAGCCCATTGCCATTTCAGGGATTTAACTCTGATCATGATGTCTTCCACTCTTGTCATTTTTCGGATCCACGAGTTCCTCTTCTTATCTCTCATGGTTACACCAAGAATGCACCTCTCCATTCTACTTTGAGTTGTCTGCAGCCTTTGTATGTCTCTTTTAGTTAAGGTCCACGTCTCTGCACCATACGTAAGCACTGGAAGGATGCATTGATTAAACACTTTTCTTTTAAGACATAATGGCATATTGCTCTTGATATTATGCTGATTCTTCCAAAAGCTCTCCAGGCAAGTTTTGCAAGCCGATTAATTTCTTCATCAATGTGACCCTCACTTGATATCTGCTGTCCAAGATAAACGTACGTGTCTGTTATTTTCAGCTTTTCTCCATCAATCGATAAATCTTCATTTCTTGAAAAAGCATTGAACATCACTTTTGTCTTCTGAAAGTTCATTTTTAATCCCACTTCTTTACTCTTGTCAGCAAGTTCCTGCATCATACTGTGCAGCTCTGATGGGGTAGTTGCAAAAATGACTATGTCATCAGCAAAACGAAGGTGGGTTAGATAATCCCCATTAATCTTTATCCCTTTGTTTTCCCAGTTCAGTGATTGAAAGACATTTTCCAATGTGGCATTAAAGAGCTTCGGAGATATGGTGTCACCTTGTCTCACTCCCTTTTCAATTTTTATGTGTATTGTATTTTCAAACAGCCGAATCTTTGCACTTGCATTTTCGTAGATGTTATTAATAATATTAATGTACGCATCTTCAATACCGCAGGATTTCAGAGCCATTGTAACTGCTGATGGTTTCACCGAATCAAAGGCTTTTTCATAATCGATAAAAGCCATGCACAATTGAAGTTCATATTCCCTCGCTCTTTCAATTAGTTCTCTCAGTACGTGGATATGATCTATTGTGCTGTAGCCACTCCTGAATCCAGCTTGTTCTCTCGGTTGAGCCATGTCCAGTGTCACCTTCAAGCGGTGTGAAAGAACTTTAGTGAAGATTTTATAAACCACTGATAGGAGGCTGATAGATCTGTAGTTCCTGAGATCCTCAACGTCACCTTTTTTATGTAGCAAGATCATTGTAGCGTTGTTCCAATCCTCAGGAATCTTCCCTTCATTGAGGCATCGAGTGAAAATTTGGGCCAGTACTGTTTCGATTTCTCCACGTGCTTCTTGTATGATGTCTACAGTAATTCCATCTTCTCCTGGAGCTTTCCCCCGCTTCATGTTCTTGATTGCATGTGCAACTTCTGCTGGGAGGACTGGGAGAACTCTGGTACTGGTGCCTTTCATGATGTCTTTAGTACATGTATCATATCTTTCATATAATTTGGAGTAGAAATCTTTCACTCTTGTCAAAATTTCGCCTCTATTTCTTGTTACAGAACCATCTTTTTTTCTCAGTGCCATAATCTGTTTTCTTCCCTTACTGAGATGTCCCTTTGCTATCTTTAGGCTTTGGTTGTTTTCAATTGCTTTCCTTACTAGTTCACAGTTGAATTTCCCTACGTCTTCAGTGATACTTTTTCGTACCGTCTTGCATAGCTCTATATATTCCACTTTGGAAGTCACATCTTCTTTAGTTGTCCTCATCTCTCTTCTTTTTGGTATCAACATTTTGGTTTTTCCTGATAATTTGTTCACATGCAACTTGTTCTTAGACCCAGCTAATTTTGCTGCTGTTTCCATAAGAGCTTTGGTTACTTTTCTGTTAACTTCAGAAATATCCACTTCTTCCGATGTTAGGCCTTCTAAAGCAGAAAATCTGTTCTTCAGTTCCAACTTGAAGGTATTATGGTGTTTTTAAGGGTGGTTATGTCAATACATTTTGTTTGTCTTATGAGCTTGCAAAGTTCGAGTTTAGTGTTGAGGTGCATCTTACATCTCCCCATCTATTGTCACTACCTGTGTTGAACTTGTTTAGCACACTGCAGTCTTTTACGACGATTTTTTTGTTACACATAATAAAATCAATTTCACTTGTCCCATTTGGATGCCTCCATGTCCATTTCCTGTGTGGCTTTTTCTTGAAAAAGAAGTTCAAGATGAAAAACCCTTCTGCCTCTGCAAACTCTACGAGAGTATTTTCACACTGGTTTCTGTTGTCGTGACCGAATTTACCTACTGAAGTTTTATTCTGTTGCCGTTGCCCTATTTTTGCATTGAAATCTCCCATAATTATCTTTAAGCGCTGCTTACCTTTATTATTTAGATGACGAATTTCCTCATAAAATTCTTCAATTTCTTCTTCAGGATGACTTGTGGTATGTGCATAAGTTTGAATAATCTGAGCCTGGTATCTTCTCGAGAGTTGGATAACGAGTCGTGCAGCTCTGTCAGAGGAACTTTCAACTTCTACAACTTTATCCTTCAGTTTCTTGTTTATTATAAATCCAACACCACTAGTTCTGCCAGTATCAGTCCCACGATAGTAGAAGAGATGTCCACTTTTCAGTTGAATGAAATTCTTTCCTTTTCTCCTTACCTCACTTAGCCCGACGATGTCCTACTTGATCCTTTGTAGTTCCTCTTCCAATTCAAGAAGTCTTGAATCAGAAGATAGAGAGAGTCCATTATACGCAGTCAAGGTCAGCATCAGATGGCAGCCTAGTCCTGTCCTCTGGGGATTCTTAGCACCCTCTGCCTTCATTACGCACTGGCCGCTGCTTTGGCCAGGTACATTATAGCTGCCTGAGACTGAGGGTTAGATTTAAGTTGTGGAGTCATTTTGGAGGGGTTTGGCCATAACTCACCACGCTGGCCAAGCGGGTTGGTGAGTGTGGGATAGCATTTCCTCTAATCCCGATGGTATAGTTATACCGCTATTGGCGGTCGTCAGAGCCCCTTTAGTGGGAACAGGATGCACCACGAGAAGGCGGGGTTGACATTTGTCAAGGAGAGGCTGTGATGTTACGCATCACCTGACCTTACATCACCTGACCTGTATATATATATATATATATATATATTTTTGTTCAGACAAATAAAGAGCATAAATGACTCGCGTGCAAAGTACAAGTAC
Organism: Macrothele yani; assembly: GCA_039090855.1. Classification (NCBI taxonomy): domain Eukaryota; kingdom Metazoa; phylum Arthropoda; class Arachnida; order Araneae; family Macrothelidae; genus Macrothele; species Macrothele yani. The sequence continues at coordinate 95,088,953 of CM077005.1, read as the reverse complement.
TAATTGAAAAAAATTGTGGAATATATGCATTTCCTACAAAACACTTCCAACTACTAACAGTGTCATTTTGGCTAACAAACTGCTGCGATGTTTTTACTACATTCAGCATGTCCTAATTTTCATCAGTACAACAATATTTCTGCAGTTTGCAAATGAAAAGAGAAAAAATAAAATAAAACGGCAGTTCAGTTTCATACGATGAATAGCTATGTTGCAGTTATTCAATTACCGATTAGAATATCCGATAACGAAGAGGGCATCGTATGTTGACATGCCATGCAATTAAGTAAGAGGCACAGCGAATGCATTAATCCGATTTCAAACTTTTCACCCTTAAGAAGAGTGAAAAGAGAATTAGCTGAGTGTAATGGTGGAGGCTCTGATCTTGAACTATGAATAGCTCAGCCCACACTACCTCATTAAAAAATTCCCATGCGATTACATTACACACCTTCGTATGAAGACGAAACTAGCCTCACAATGATGCATTTGGTCCTTCCTACCTTTATAATATTGAGTTAACACTTCAGAATTATCCAAATGGTCTCTTGTTTTACGCAAAAATCAATGGCACAGCAATACCGATACGTATTCTCGTCCATTGCTTCGATGAAGAAGACACGCTCTCGATTTTCTTCCGTTGCAATAAAAATCGGGGCAAGATTGCACTACTTTCATCGGATTTTGTACTTTTCACGGAAAAATGGTGGAAGTCAGATTATTTCAAGCACCACTTTATAGAGCGCCTGAAATTGCACCATAAAGTGGGGCAACGTTGAACGAAAATGTTTAACAGTGTAATAGCGCCTTCTCAAAATGCTATATTCGTGTTGCGAGTTACCTATAGTGTACGGTTTCCACGTTTAGACTCATGGAAGAAAATCATACGAATTTGGCTCTGATCCATTGTCCTTTTCACTGTAGCACCATCTCCTTGGAGCTATTGACACTGACGAAATGTCCTGTTCTGTACAGGAAGAAACTTTGACGATTAAATTTTACATTCCGCGATGTGCCAATTCCTTAATTATCTGCCAATTGCACGAGTGACTAAAATCTGACATTTTATCTGCAACAACCTAACACTTGCTACGACGACTTTTTTGCAAGTGATCCTCAGGAAAAAAAGGTTTTACGTAACGAGTTGCGTGAGTCTCAATTGTCTTGTCGTTTGGAGGAGAATTTAACGCGTGCGACCATCAGGAGCAGCTCTTAGGGCTGCAAGCAGTCGTCGGGCCTTAATTTGGGCCCAATGGTTCCAGACAAGAGACCATGCCAACGTCATAAAACAAACATACCACCCATACCTCATCTGGGACTTAGACCAAAGCCGTCTAGAAAGTACAAAGCATAACATTAGAAATGAGTTCCCTCCGTTTGTGACGACACTCTAATGTAACATTGCCTGATACGTCGGTGTCGTGTGTGACGTCATACACGACAGTATTGTAAATCAATCGGAAGCCATGGTTACCATGTGAGGTCACTAGAAGAGGGAACTCATCTCTCTAATGTCATGGCCTTGTGTTTTCTAGACAGCCTTGCTTAAACCCGGGCCCTTCCCGGACGAATGGTTGGAAGGCGGTGCCTTAGATCACACGCTAATCAGGTGTTACATATTTTTGCTTATAATATAATTTTTATGTAGATTTCCTTCAGTGGGCATATCTGTGATGTGTTCTGATTTTCGAGATTATGATCTTGTTGAAATGCCGTGATGGTTTTTTTTGTTTTGTTTTTTGAAACTTTAAAAACCTCCTGTGGATACCATTTTTGGTAGAATAAAGTTCTCTATGTTTAAGTAACTCTTGTTATTATTATCTGATCTCCTTGAGAAAGTTAGCGATGTAAAATAAAGTTCGCTGTGCTTTAGTAACTGTTGTTATTATTACCTGTTGATTTCCTTGAGAAAGTTAGTGATGTAAAATTGCTCAAATACCATGACTTCCAAAATAGCAATGAGATCATAGCGGAGAACCACCTGGTTGTAAAAGAGGGCAGAACAAAGTTTAGTATGGTAAAATAAACTCAAACACGTTTAAAAATATATTGTGTTTCTTCCAAGTAAAATTTGGTAAGTCAAAGAAAAAATAGTTCAATGCCATACACAGAACAAAAATGTATACAAAATATATTGGCAGATTTTAAGTAGCTTATTTAGTGAACAAGAATTATGTTTGCTTAGTGTGCAAATTTGATCTATTTTGTTCAAGTATTTGAAACCGAAATCAAACAGCGCAACACTCACAAATATTCAAACTTCACAAAGAAAGTGCTAAACTTCACAATGATAATTCTAAGAAACGGAAAAATCGTTAATACAGAAATTGCACTATATGAACATTTCGGATCACTGAGGATTTTTTCCTCAGCGAAATTTTTCAGCAACTCATAGGAAACAGATTCCTAGTAATTGTCTGTTATCCTTAAATCTGTAACTGTAGACATTAGTTTTTCTGACGAAATAAGAGAATGCTTCTAATTGATAAGTAAAAGACATATTTTACCTTTCTTTGAGACCGAAATTCATTCCAAAGCGATTTTATTACATTTTCAATTACTGCAAAATAATGACGTTATGCAAACGGCGGGATTTAACGGACAGTAAAAGGGATTTCATTTATACGGTTATGCGAATAAAACAGAACTGGCACATCTGATGACGGAAAATGGAAGTTCACAAATGTTTGTGTGGAAATGAGCATGTGCTGCATTTGTTGCAAAGACACGCCACAAAAGCTCTTTTTGTTGGTGAATAGTCGTAGCAGTGTGTTTGGTTACTGCACGGCGACAGAGCACAAGGAATATGCCATTCACTGAACCACCACGAATCACATGATCTGGCACTATCCCACAAGGAGAGTCACTTTGTTACACGTGTTCTAGCATTATTCCACAAGAAGAGTCACTTCGTTACATGTGATCTAACACTATTCCACAAGGAGAGTCACATTATTACATGTGATCTAATGCTATTTCACAAAGAGAGTCAACCACAAAAGCTCTTTTTCTTGGTGAATGGTCCTAAACAGTGTGTTAGGTTACTGCAGTCCGACAGTGCCTACGGAATATGCCATTCACAGAACCACCATGAATCACATGATCTAGCACTATTCCACAAGGCGAGTCACTTTGTTGCATGTAAAGTAACGTTATTCCACAAGGCGAGTCACTTTTTTACATGTCATATAACACTACTCTACAAGGAGAATCATGTTGTTATACGTATGTGATCTAACACTATTCCACAAGGAGAGTCACTTTATTGCATGTGATCTGACATCATTTCACAAGGAGTTTATCACAAGAGCTCTTTTTCCTAGTGAATGGTCCTAAACAGTGTGTTAGGTTATTGTAGTCCGACAATGCCTACGGAATGTGTCATTCCCTGAACCACCATGAATCACATGATCTAGCACTATTCCACAAGGCGAGTCACTTTATGGCATGTAAATATAACGAAGTAATTTTCTCCGTCATTTTTATCCGCGCCAGGATTCGAACCCGGGTCCCCTCATTCCGGAATAAATTGCTCTACCAATTGAGCTACGCGGACGTTTTATTCTGATTCCTATCTGCCTTTATGTCGTGTGCGTCCTTCTGGCAGGTACGTCACATAAAGTAACGTTATTCCACAAGGCGAGTCACTTTTTTACATGTTATCTAACACTACTCTACAAGGAGAATCATGTTGTTATACGTATGTGATCTAACACTATTCCACAAGGAGAGTCACTTTATTGCATGTGATCTGACATCATTTCACAAGGAGTTTATCACAAGAGCTCTTTTTCCTAGTGAATGGTCCTAAACAGTGTGTTAGGTTATTGTAGTCCGACAATGCCTACGGAATGTGTCATTCCCTGAACCACCATGAATCACATGATCTAGCACTATTCCACAAGGCGAGTCACTTTATGGCATGTAAATATAACGAAGTAATTTTCTCCGTCATTTTTATCCGCGCCAGGATTCGAACCCGGGTCCCCTCATTCCGGAATAAATTGCTCTACCAATTGAGCTACGCGGACGTTTTATTCTGATTCCTATCTGCCTTTATGTCGTGTGCGTCCTTCTGGCAGGTACGTCACATAAAGTAACGTTATTCCACAAGGCGAGTCACTTTTTTACATGTTATCTAACACTACTCTACAAGGAGAATCATGTTGTTATACGTATGTGATCTAACACTATTCCACAAGGAGAGTCACTTTATTGCATGTGATCTGACATCATTTCACAAGGAGTTTATCACAAGAGCTCTTTTTCCTAGTGAATGGTCCTAAACAGTGTGTTAGGTTTCTGTGGTCCGACAATGCCTACGGAATGTGCTATTCTCTGAACCACCATGAATCACATGATCTAGCACTATTCCACAAGGCGAGTCACTTTTTTACATGTTATCTAACACTACTCTACAAGTAGAATCATGTTGTTATACGTATGTGATCTAACACTACTCTACAAGTAGAATCATGTTGTTATACGTATGTGATCTAACACTATTCCACAAGGAGAGTCAAAGTGACTCTGTGATCTGACTCTGACCCTGTGAACTAATTGCATGTGATCTAACATCATTTCATAAAGAGAGTTTATCAACGAAGCTCTTTTTCTTAGTGAATGGTCCTAAACAGTGTGTTAGGTTACTGTGGTCCGACAATGCCTATTTAATGTGCCATTCACTGAACCACCATGATCACATGATCTAGCACTATTCCACAAGGCGAGTCACTTTTTTACATGTTATCTAACACTACTCTACAAGTAGAATCATGTTGTTATACGTATGTGATCTAACACTATTCCACAAGGAGAGTCAAAGTGGCTCTGTGATCTGACTCTGACTCTGTGATCTAATTGCATGTGATCTAACATCATTTCATAAAGACAGTTTATCAACGAAGCTCTTTTTCTTAGTGAATGGTCCTAAACAGTGTGTTAGGTTACTGTAGTACGACAACGCCTACGGAATATGCCATTCACTGAACCACCATGAATTACATGATCTGACACTATTCCAGAAGGAGTCACTTTGTCACACGATCTAAAACTATCCCATAAGGAAAGTAAGTTTGAAAGTAAGATTTTCAAACTTACTTTTCATAAAGAAAGTAAGTTTGACATTCCCTAAGATGGCCTCGAAAATCTCAATGGAACAGAGCGTTAGTGGATGAACATAGAATTAATGTTCCATAACTGTATTCGTGAAAATCACTGTAATTGTAGCTAATATAAAAGAGTTACTAACTGTAATTCTTTTTAAGTTTTAGTTTTTTAGGAGTAACAACTCTTTTTGCGATGCTGTTTTTTAGTCTCTGCCTGGGTATCACGAGACAGACTTTAGTTTCGTTTCAGGTCCGACCACTGGAGAGATAGTAAAAATCACGAGTTTTATATGCCCCTCTATACGCCTGTGTCGCGGTATCATCAAGTACCTGCGACCTCTGCTTGACAGAAAGTATCAGATGCGCAACACAATATTTTACCCCCTTTCTAATGCGCCCTCCTATTTTTCAGTGGTGCTGTTCGGTGATTTGAGGATGTTGTTCTCGTGTTTGTGGACTGAAGCACTTTGAACCGGCGACTTTGTGCGATCCAGTGAGTAGGTAAATGTTTAAACAGCGTCCGCCCTGCCATTTATGGCACATGCACCTAAATGATAAAAGGTTGCCACCAATTGTTTGAAAACAACTCATCAATTTTTATGATTTCCCTTTTCAATTTTTTATACGTTTCAGGTCGCCCTGCAACATCGAAAATACTTAAATTAAAAACTAATTCAATGCAATATCACTTTGCTTTGTGAATTTTCGTTAAGTGCTTATCCGTCTTGTACAGTATAAGCGTCACTCAGTGGAAACAGTGGCTCCAAATTCGGAGGAACAACTGCTTATAGCCCCTAAATTTGCTCATAGTGGTCGTCAAATTACAAAAGAAATTATTTATTCCTTCTCCCATTTTTGTTGTTACTCTTGTTTCCTTCTTTCTTTTATTTTCTTCCCTCCCTTTTTTGAATTTATCATTATTCCACTTATTAGTGCACATTTATGTTCTCGTTTTATTTTTCGGTGTTTGTAACGCATCTGATGCACCCAGATGATGGCTTCATTGCTGTAGTTTGTGTGTTGGTAAGTTGCATGTTTCGCTTATTCTGCAGTTCTGAATCCTTCCTTTTCCTAGATGTTTTTATTCTAAAAGAAGAGTGAGACATTCCTACAATACGTTGGTGCGCATGGGAGTACGAGATTTACCTAAATAAGTATATTATTTTTGCTTTACAATAATTAATACACTTTGTTCACGCAATAAGGTATATGATTCTTCTTTCTCCAGCGCTTTCTGAAATAAGTCTCTAAAATTAATGTTTAAAATAGTGCTGTCCATAGCACAAAATATTCGCCCCAGTAGGAAAGTGGTATGTGGCGTTAGATTATAATCATTCATTCTACTAGATAAGACCGTTTCGGAGTCCTAGACAAGGCATGGATAGTGAACCGCGGTTGCGGCATCAACCTTCCCTGAAACCAACGGCCCCAAATTAGGGACAGATGACTGCGTATTAACGTCAGCTCTGATAGTCAACTCCCCTACATACGCTCTCCAGTTTTTACCAAAAACTAAAAAGATAAAAATTTAAGTTCCGTCCGTTTAGCAGGAAATAAATAAAGGAAAGCCATTCTTTTCACGGAAATTGCTGGGCACAAAATGAGTTCTAGGAGAAGTAATCATTTTATGACCTTGCTTGAATATTTTAAGCCTAAGAATTTTTACTCTTTGTGAAAAAGTTGGTCTTTCGGGAAAAATAGTTCACATTCGTTACTTCATACTAGTCCCAACACAGCTATGAAAATAAAAAAAAAATAAAAAAAAATGTTATGATGAATTCTGTATCTCAGAGTAAAGGCACCTTTCCTGTAATGATAATCGATTTAGGAGAAAGGTTAAATGACCGTCACATAAGCTAAAATATAAATGTGAGTTGAAGTAAAACTGCCTAATGCAGTATTTATTACCTTAAAAACCAGATATACTGCTCTACATACAAAATGCCACGCCAGGAGGTAGCTGTCGGAGAGCCATGCAAATTTTTGGGGTATGTGTCGATAGCTGGGCTATGAAAATTATTGCATTTGCGAACCAATCACGTGAGAGATGAGAGAGATAAAAGCACAAAACGGCTCGGCGTAGCTAAGTTTGGTTATTCTCACTTTGGGGGTGTGGGCCGCTGCATCGGAGTGATCTCGGTGTCAAAAACACATGTAAGGAGTGACAGTCCCTGGATGACGTCATCAGAAATCCTACCATCACACAGACACCTTTATCAAAGGCTTCGTTATAAGGCGACGTACGGGTGGGCGGCCCCTGCGTCGCATCGACGCGCAAAGACATCGGAATGCGGCAACAATCAGCCGAATGTGACGACAGTAGTTGGAAGAAGGTAATACGTGCCGCCGTAGTGGAATTGGTTCCGTTGTCGAACGCTTCGATTTCCGCATTGGACGGAAAGCCCCTCAGTCCACTGCGGACGACATTCGACAAGGTGTACAGGTAGTTATAGACATCCCCGTATCGACGCGGACTGTGAATAGCGGATTAACTGAGGCAGGTTTTTGCTCTCGCCAACCAATGTGACGACTGCCGCTCAACGCAGCAAATCGTCTCGCAAGGTTATAGTGGTACCGTCCCAGATATGCGTGGTGGAAGAAATGGGACCATACCATTTTTAGCGATGAGTTTCGCTCCTGTCTCAACGTTGGGGATTCCGATTGATAGTCTGAAGACGTTGTATTTACTAGGATAATCTTGCTGTCACGTGAGAGCGTCATATGGTTCCTCAAGTTGGCTTCATAGTGTTGGATGCTACAAGTTTCAACGGCCCAATGACAGCACGACGATATGTTGATGACGTGCTGCGGCCCATTTTGTTGCCGTATCTCGGTAGTATCCCTGATGTACAGTTTCACCAAGATAACTCTCGTCCACACACTGCCAACGTCAGCAGACAGTACCTACTCGTTGTCCAAGTGCTGCTCTGGCAGGCGCTATCCCAGACTTCTCCCCAATAGAGAACGTGTCAGTCGTTATTGGCAGACCACTTAACGTCTCTATCGTCCGAGATGGGTCCGAGTTCGAATCCCGGTGAGGCATGGATGTTGTGTTTGTCTTACGGCCACTGGCTGTCTCCCTACCCTGGAACCAGTGCCACTAAATTAGGGACGAGTTACTGCTTATAGCGCACTGCGTTGCTCACTGTGATCGTTAAACCCCCAACCAAAAAAAGAAAAAAACAGTCTCTGCAAAACCCCTTCGCAGTTTCGATGAACTGTGAACACAAGTCAGCGATACATCAAGATATTATCGCGGGACTTCACATCCAATGCCACGCCGTGTTGCCGCAGGGATGTATAGTCTGACATGGCTATCATATCCCCTATTGACTCAGGCCGCATTATACTGTCTCGTTGCCAACCACCTTCATGTAATCACTCAGAAATTAAAAGGCTTCTTTCCCACCTACTCGTCTATATGCGTCGTAAGTTTCATTTCATTTCGTGCATTGCTTTATGGTGTGTCATTTTTTATGTCGAGAAATGTACGTTATCTATGAACACTGAATGGAAAATGTTTGGAGTACAACAAAATTGATATGCAGGACAGCATCAAGATAAAGAACCTAAATAATAACTAGGAACTGAACACCAACTATTTTTTTTTTTTTTGATTGTAGGTTTAACGACCACCGTGAGCAACTCAATGGGCTATAAGCAGTCGCCCGTCCCTAATTTAGGGTCACTGGTTCCAGGGAAGGGAGAGAGCCAGTGCCGTAAGACAAACACAACATCCATGCCTGACCGGGATTCGAACCCGGACCCGTTACGGACAAATGATCAGAGGCCATCGCTTAGACCACTGCGCCACCGGGGCGGCAAACACCAACTATTCTCAAAATAGTAAAACTAAATTAGTAATCCAAATTTATTGGTTTAAAGTAGAAATTAAAGTTTCCAAGGTGGCGCAGTGGTCTAAGCGATGGCCTCTGATCATTCGTCCGAAAGGGGTGTTCGAATCCCGGTGAGATATGAATGTCGTGTTTGTCTTTCGGCACTGGTTCTCTCCCTTCCTTGGAACCAGTGACCCTAAATTAGGGACGGGCGACTGCTTGTAGCCCATTGAGTTGCTCACGGTGGTCGTTAAACTTCCAATAAAAAAATGCTTTCGCATACCAATAGATGTTTTTTTCAGGGATGGCAAACGTCTCTTAAAAAAGCTGTGTGGTTCATGTGCGAAAGCTTGGAAACTAATTTCTCTTTTACACTAATAAATTCGGATTACTAATACAGTTTCCCTATTTTAAATAAAAAACCCATTTGCGGAAATTTATTGACTTGAAAAAGGAAGTATTTTTGCCTATGCCATTACTTATTGGTTATCCTTTGGATCCAGTATTATCAAACTTTCGATGATATTCTCTTTTTCTTGTAAGAAAAAGCGTTTTCTTGGTACTAGCATGTTCACACTGACTTTGAATTTCCAAAATTGTGAATTTTAGGAGATAATCGATTGAACAACTTTGTGGTTCTTGTTTCATAGAAACAATTGAGTGCTTGAGATAAGACGAATTTGGTTGTTATACAGCTTTTGATGTTTACTATTTATTGTTCAAGTGAGACCTTGATGATCAATAGCATTTCTCAGTACGAAGCCGATGATATCCAAAGCTTTCTGACGGAGATGTTTGTACAATAGTAGTAGCTAAAAAAGCTTTTTTTTTCGGGATGGGTCAGGTAGCTCCCGGGGCTTATACCCGTACGGCTTTCAGATTTGATCACAGAAATAAAAGCATTTTACAACAAATCATTCTCCTGTTCGAGAGCTTTCCCGTTGGGATAAGATAATGGTAAAAGAACACGATCGTAACGTACTATACTATCTCATTTACAACAGGGAAATGATCTTTTCATCAGTACAGTAAAGTACAATAAGCATGTGTATGTAGTAAAAGAAAGGTACAATTGTAATGCAGCACAGATGAAATCTAGCATTTTCTCAGTGCCGTCACTTCGAAATATGCCATGGATTTCTGTCTGCTTTAATGAAGATGCTCTTCGACGGCACGCTTTGTCACGCAATCGCTTTACATGTCGGTACTGAACGTGTCTTTTTTTTTTTGTTATTAGTCACAACAAAGCTATATACAAAGCAGCTAGTGAAAATAAGGTAATACAGAAGATCTGGGTATGGTCAATTTAAGAACAACAAAATCATATACAATAAAAGAAACGAATACGCAGAGCATTTAATCATATAAAAAAAATATAGGCTTATGAGATATCTAAAACCTTTCACTCGTGGCCGGCCGGCGTGCCGTCATAGAGCCACCTAGGTAACAACAATTGGTCTAAAACGTAACCCACGTTCGTGACTTCGCAAGGACGTGTGACTCTGCCTGTTTTACGTCACGGCCGGAGCCGGTGGCCGGATAATTGAGAGGCCGGATTATCAAGAGTCTTCTGTATTCCTGAAATGTGCAACACAGTAGACTCTTACTAATCCAGACCTCAGTAATCCGGCCACTCAATTATCCGACCGCCGGCTCCGGCCGTGACGTAAAAGAGGCGGGGTAACGCTGCTTGTGAAGTCAGGAACGTGGGTTATTTTTAGGCCATCTATTGCTACCTAGGCGGCATTTCACCTGTGTTGTATTATAGTTGTAGGGTTTTTTTTTCTTACTGTGTATAATACATATTCATACACAATGTGTATGTGTATGTATTATACACAGTAAGTAACAGTAATGTTATGTATTACCATATCAGTACAATAAAGTACGGTGTGCGTTACGCACTGTACTTTATTGTACTGATAGGAAAATATCACTTTATTGTCGTAAATGAGAAAGTATATATATTACGTACTGATTGTATCCTTTTATCATTATTTCTTTTACAGTTTCTTGTCTCTTATCTAGGTTTTTTAAATACATATGTACTACATACAGTAAGCTTGTAACATAAAATTAAATGAAAAATTTAACTAAATTTTTATGACTCTCAGTAATCCGGCACTCTTGCTAATATGGCTCCCGTCTGTGCAGGGAATGGCCGAATAAGCAAGAGTCTGGTGTATTATGAAATTAGAAAAACACATCGCATCTCCAACATAACCCGATTATCAATGCAGTTTTAAAGCATATCTATCGTGGGCGATTTTTCATTACCGGGATAACTGCCTAGACAATAAAATCTGGTGGCTGCTATTCAAAGACGCAATAAAAATGTCTCCATCAGAATCATAACCACAATAAAACTAATATTCAGAAATCATGAATGGAATACAAGGATTATACAATACTATACAAATTTTGAAGATGACAATCCGTTTTTTGGTGTAAATATGACAAGGGTGGTAAATCATGATGTAATCCCGTATTCCATTCATGATTTATCTGCTTCTCCGTTCAATCACGGGATAGGATTCTTAACCTCCAAATTCGCTAAACATGAATACCGGTTGCTTCGACTAGCGAATCCTGTGATGGTTATATTCAAATTAATCGGAAACTTGAGACTTGGTCGTTTTGGGTGGTGTAGTGGTTAGCATACCCAAGTGCTATCTGGGAGACGCGGGTTCGATTCCCGCTCCAGGACGACGAAATTTTGAAGATTTCGGATATCATCTGACTTACTATCCTTGTCATATTTACACCAAAAAATGGATTGTCATCTTCAAAATTTGTAATATTCAGAAAGTTTAAAAGAGCGTTATCATCAATCACTTTTTGGGACACAATTCAAAATTTTACCCTTTCTACTGTAGTCATTACTGCAAGGTTTTTGAATTTTCTTTTGCCCAGGGTCTGTACATTAAACGACGCAATCTTCAAGGGCGGTTCTACTGGATTTTCGGTTCGGTGAACCTGAGTCGGCCGAGCGTATCGTTTGTTGCCTGTCATGACTCCATGCCAATCTGATGACCGTGCTTTGATATCCGGCATCCATCCCTTGTAGATCGTCGAGCGCTTATAGTCAAACCTTTCCGCAGGTACTTCAATTAGGAAGGCGATGATGATCGTCCAGAAAACAAAGCAAAGCCATTTGGCCATCTGAAATAAAGCAGTTATTTTAAGCTTTCACTTGATAGAGAGGTATTTTAAGCATACAAGCATTCTTCGGAACAACAATGTTGAAACAATGTGCGAAGATCTTAAAATACGAGTTGCTAATCAGTTTTCTTTAGTTTCCGTTAAAGAGATTAAAAAAACAAACTTTATTATGACAATAATTGAATTGCAATTTAAATATTCATGGTAAAAATGCAGTAATATTGTATTTTCATGGGATCTCGCTAAATACGAACCTGTATTTAACGAGATGTCGTATTTAGGAAGCAAAACAGGAAATTTTGTTTGGTATTATGCAAATTCAAAGCTAGTACGATTTTAACGAACAAAATTTAATTTAGTCCCTGGATATAACGTGAGACAGAAAAGCTAAGATGACCACTTTTTACCAGCAAACAAAATTTAATGATGTACTCTATTTAACGAGGCAAAAAAAATCAGCTGCGCACTGTCCTGGAATGAAGACCTACAAATGGTGGCATCAGGGTCCCCCCCCCCAGGGAAGGCCGGGTGGGCCCGAGTCCCCCCTCCCCCACACACACACTTTGACTGACAGAGCGAAACATTATTACGTCGAAGCATGAAACAAAAAATCACGATACGCGATCTACATATACTTCTTAATTATGTACCGTATAATTATAACATATAGTAATTATAAGGGAGAGGTTCTGTTAAATAAATTTAGAAAAATCTAACCAGGAAAAGAATTTAATCTACTGTTTCTTCTAATCATTTAACTTTCTTGTACTGTAACATTACTAGTAACTGGATAAGAACAAATGTACAAAAGTCAACCTCCCTAATTGTTTTGGCACCTGGCTATTTTTTCCGGTAAATTTAGGAGGTGACCCCCCCCCCTTGGGAAATTTCTGGGTGCGCAACTAGGTGTCATACAGAACGAAATTGCAAAAACGCAGAGGATACCCTATGTGCTAGTGGACGAAGGCTGATAGAAAAGCAATGGAGAAAGAGTGCACCAACTGCTCAACAAGAGAGTTGTTCAAGAGACTCACGTCGCTACTCACTCCAAGGGGCTATGCCTTGGGAGTATGGCGTCAGCAGATTTGAAAACAGGAATCCATTCTAGGGAAAATAGGATGCCTGGGGTTTCACGCACATGCAAGTGGGTTTCTGGGTGGCAATTGCGGAGTGGTATAGGAGAGTAATGCAGTGGGGGTGTCTCCTGAGAAAAAAAAGGAGATAGCATTCTTGGAATAGAGTTTATTGTCCCTTTCACCTGCCAAATGAGCATTGCATTTGGAGGATGGGTGTTGCTTTTACTTCATGTGCGTTATGAAATTAAACAGCGGTCAGTCTCACGATGACGTCAAGTTGAATGTACTTGAAAGATTTAATTAATTAGCTATAGTACTAATGTAGTCAATTAAATTTTTCAAGTATGTCCAACTGTTATCGATATGTTATACACTGAGTGGCCACTTTATTATGACCACTCCTTCAGTACTTCGTTGGTCCACCTTTTGCCTTTAATACTGCGTCGATTCTTCGTGGCATGGACTCCACGAGATGTTGATAGGCGGTTTGTGGAATCTGAGACCATGCTTGATGAATAGCCCTTTTCAGGAGTGTGAGATTGCAGGGTTGTGGATCCAGCTGTCTGATGGCTCGTTCAACTTCATCCCACAAATTCTCATTGGGGTTGAGATCTGGAGATTGTAGGGGCCACCTAAGCAAAGTAAACTCACCGGCATATTCCTGAAACCAATCCTGTGCAATACGAGCACTGTGGCAGGACGCATTATCTTGTTGAAAGTAGCCATCGCCATTGGGATAAACTATCCACATGACAGAATGCACTTGGTCCATAACGATGTTTAGATATGATGTGCCAGGAAGACGTTGATCAACACGAATTAAAGTGCCCAAAGCATGCCAGGAAAACATTCCTCAAACCATAATGTTACCTCCACCAGCTTGAAAGGTTGTAGCAATGCATTTGGGGTCCATGCTTTCGTGCTGTTTCCACCAAATTCTTACTCGGCGATCAGCATGGTGCAACTGAAAACGTGATTCATCGGACAACATAATTTGTTTCCAATTATCGACTGTCCAATCCTTGTGCTCCTGTTCGAACTGGAGACGTTTTCTCTTGTTAACTGCAGACAGCAAAGGGGTTCGAAAAGGCCTTCGGCTGCCATATCCCATCCGATGCAGTGTACGGCGAACAGTGCGTGCAGAGATCATTTGAGGGGATCCTTGATTAAGATGGTCTGTAATTTGCTGCATTGTTTCCCTTCTGTTGTCCGTTACCAGTCTGGACACTCTCCGTTCCGCCCGAGCAGTCACTAGTCGATGACGACCACACGTTGCACGTAGAGATCCAGTTTTTTGGCTGACAGTCCAGTCTTTAAACACTTTAACAACAGCTGCTCTGGAACATTTCACGAATGTGGCGGTTTCGGTGATACTCGCTCCATAACTCCGAGCTCCTACAATCATCCCACGTTGAAAGTCCGTCAAATTGCATTTTTTTACTTATCTCGCCACCCAAACATCACTTTTACTACTGTCGCAAGCACTAAGCTTTCTCTTTTTATACTAGCCTCGCCCTCTGGCGGCAACAGCGTGCAGCCATAGCTCATTTGCTTAAAACTGTCAGGTGTTCATAATAAAGTGGCTACTCAGTGTATAATGGTGGGAATATTCACCCAAAATAGGATTTAGCGAGCACCCAGATTTAACGAGAGTTGCAGTCTATCTCGAGCTTCTCGTTATAAATGGGTTCTACTGTAATTAGATGTATAGTTCAATACTATGTTAAAAGTTAAATATTTCAATTAAATTTTTTCGTAAAACTGAACATCCGAGGAACACACCGTATTCTTTCAGCGTTTAAGGGCGAATTAAAGTATCATGACACTGTGATTAACAAGCATAATACAATCACAACATCCAGCCCTATCCGGAATTTTTCAGTTATCTAGAATGTAATAAAAAAGAAAGAACTGCGTAATATTTTCTTTTCCATAAATAAAACTACTAAGAATCTTATAACATAAGTAAGTGGATCAAATTTGGCCTGGGCGTTTATTCCACAATACAAAGGAATAGGAATACAGTTACCAAATTATTTGTCCTTCGCTTTGTACCCTCCCTTGTCTTTAACACACTTGTCACATCTCTGTGGAAGACTCTGTATTCCAGCCATGTGTAAGAATTTGGGTTGCTGTTGTAGCCACTGTAGGGCACACACTCCTGTACTTGTTGAACTGGACTTTTTTTTTTTTAATTTGCGGGTTAACGACCACTGTGAGCAACTCAATGGGCTATAAGCAGCAGCCCGTCCCTAATTTAGGGCCACTGACTCCAGGAAAGGGAGAGAACCAGAGCCGTAAGACAAACACAACATCCATGCCTCACCCGGATTCGAACCCTGACTCATCTCGGAGGAATGATTAGAAGCCATCGCTTAGATCACTGCGCCATTGGGGCGACTCATCTGGAATGAATTCCTTCTATCCTAAATGGGCCAACAGGGCAAGCAGGAAAGCATTCTCACACAGCAGTACCAGAAGATTTGCTCAGTCGAACATTCGGCAATGAACGCACAATTTCTCGAGGGTTTTCGCAGTCCTGGCCAGCCCGCTTACCAGAACTTAGTTCTTGTGATTTCTGACTTTGGGGTTACCTGAAAGACAGAGTTTATCTCTCTCAGTTCTGAAAACAAGTATCAGACGTGAAGTGGCCATCATCGACCATGACGTGCAGCGAGAAGCCATGTCACATGCCGTTCTTCGTTTACAGCACGCAATCTTTTGTAATGACCTGCATACTGAGCAGATTTTCTACTGAAACCTTTAAGCAGTAAATTCATGAACGTGTCTGTTCTTTCTTTCGTCTGTAACGACATTGTTCTTCGAGCGGGGCATGTTGAATAATATTTTTTTTCTGCTAAATCGTTTTCACATGCCCTCAATAAGCTGCCTATCAAGCTTCGCCACGATATCACCATTTCTAGGTTCTCTTGACACACGAGAACAGGGATGATTATTTTATTAACACCAGGTACAAATGAATGAATGAATGAATGAATGAAAATATACTCTGCTACTCTTAAATTGTAGTGCCTTCCTGTGTTGCGCAGTGTTCTAAGCGCAGACTTCTGACAGTTCTTCTCAGTTGGCCCGAGTTCGAGTCCCGGATGACATAGAGTGATGTGTTTGTCAGATGGCTCTGGCTGTCTCTCTCTCTGTCTCTCTCTCTTTCTTTCCTGGAACCAACGGTCCTAAATTAGGGATGGGCGACTGCGTATAGCTCTTTGAGTTGCTTATGGTGATCGTAAATCCCCTAAAAAAAGAGGAAGAAATACTGATTTGACAAGGATTGACCAGAAGCGCATGCAAATCGGCACGTGGATGAGTTGTGCCGAGATATACAAATGATTAAAATACGGAACATATGGGGTGGAAGCTTCAGCTGAAATAAGCACAGGTGTAGAGAGAGAGAGAGAGAGAGAGAGAGAGAGCTGTGATCAAAGCAGCACGTGTGTGAAACAGTTAACAGTTTTCTCTCTCTCAGGCACCTACTCCACATGCAAGCAGATCATCGAGAATGCCAAGACATCACATTTAACACCGAAATTGGCATCTTCGACAGGGAGCGGATTATTCGTTTTCCACGGGCGGAATGATAACTTCAACATGTAGCATGACAGATGTACAACGCACAGATGTTGCCAAAGTGGCTTCATAAAGGTCAGAGTACTCGTTGATTTGGTAGTGGAGAACGACGGGTAACTATTCAATCAGAGGATTATTTTATCCGTCGACAAGTTCATATCACACCTGCAGCCGCGCTAATGACTATACAATGAGCTGTGATTTATGCTGCCTGTCATGTTACTTCCCGTTGAATCACTGCCCATAGAATGGCGGAACGGAACCTTAGTGTGCATATTAGCCTTTGCGTCAATTGCCACTGGCGCAGTGGTCTAAGCGAAGGCTACAGACTATTCGTACGCGATGGGTCCGGGTTCGGATCCCGTTGAGGCATGGATGTTGTGTTTGGCTTACGGCACAAGCTCTCTGGCTCTCTGCCTTTCCTGGAACCAGTGGCTCTAAATCATGGACGGGCGACTGCTTATAGCCCATTGAGTTGTTCACGGTGGGCGTAAAACCTCCAATCAAAAATCAAAATAAAAAAAATGGCAATCTGGCTGCTGGCCCTAAATCGCCGAGATTCTTGAACCCATCGTCCCCTTTCTTACTGGGATGTCTGGTGCAATTTTTCAAACCATAACGCCTTCTTTCGTGTGGTGTATCTTTGCGGGTTTTATTTTTCTTTCTTTCTTTTTTTATTTTTTGAATGAGGGTTTAACCATCACCATGAGCAACTCGATGGGCTATAGCAGTCGCATATCCCTAATTTAGGTCCACTGGTTCCAGGGAAAGAAGAGAGCCGACCCCGAAAGACAAACATGAGTTCGAATCCATGCCTCACGGGATTCGAACTCAAGCCCATCTCGTACGAGAGGTCAGAAGCCAATGCTTAGTCCACTCCACTGCCAAGTCGGTTTTGCGGGTTGTATGTAGTACTTTGGCCACCCAGATCGTTGGACTTCTTCCCGAATCGAGCAGGAGTGAGAGAATATGGGACACCATCTACACGCCACCAGCACTCCTCGTACCACGGCTGCAGACGTCATCCAGTATTTGCCCACATTAACCGAATGGAAGAAGCTTGGTATGAACTACCGCGAGCTGTTCGACAGCTGTAAGACTTCATGCCTAAAAACTTTGCTAAATATATCCGCTAGCAAGATGGTTTTACATCATAATGTCACTCCCCCCCCCCCAAAGTAAGCATCGTTTTTATCAATAAATGTGTACATTAGCATCTGCAAATTTTATCATGCGTTCGTTACTTGCTATGGTCTCATTTCCCAAAATATCCTACATGTATTCCTGTTCCGTCAAGGAGCAGCAATTTCACACAGAGTCAGCGCTGGATTAACCATTCATTAAAATGAGCACGTGCTGGCACCAAGGGGCATTACAGGGTTTTTTTTTCCTCTAGCTAGCATGCCCGTAACCCTGAATTCTTTCAGTGCCACACTCGACTGTAGTCCACTTTTTTCGAATTCCCTCATCTGTCATGTTCGACTTTAGTTGGAGTTGTTAAAAATACGCTTTCGTTGGTTTAAACATTTTCTTACGCCAGATTAGTTTGAGAACTCGATCTAAGACTTTGCAATAAAATTTAAGAAATCCAGGAGAAAACTTTTTAAAGTATTAATAAAGTTATAAGTAAGCAACAATGTCAATAAGCATTATTTTGCATCTTTTGATTCATGTATGCTGAATACTATGAATCTTCAAGATTAGAAAGCAATGGAATAAAAGATGTTTTGTTTTGTACAAATTTTAATCTTTCTCCAACTGAATATCTTTTTTTTTAAATTGCCCATGAACATACGATTATGTAGAAAAAGGATTTTTTAAAACTGAAATGTATGTTCTCGAGATCACGTAATTTGTGGGTGTGTGGGCTTAATGACCACTGTGGGCAACTTGATTGGTTATAAGCAGCCGTCCCTCAGAATTAGTGCCGTAAGACAAAGCAATATCCATGCCTCACCGGGATTCGAAACCGGACCCATCTCGAATGAATGATCATAAGCCAGCGCTTAGACCACTGCGCAACCGGGGCGGGGCGACCACTTAATTTCAGTAGAGATAATATTAGATCTTATTTTGCCTTATAATGTTTGAGAGAATGATGAAAAATCGTTTGCAGTAATTTTTTGTATTTGCATTTTTTTCCTTTTAACGATTTTATTAAGAAATGCACAAAACAGTGTTGGAAATTCTCATTTTTCCTGTTGCCCTATTTATAAGTAAATAATTTGGTCATATTGATAACTGCAATTTAGGATTAAATAAATTAAAAAAAAAGGCAATTTTTATTTAATATATTTGTGGGCTTTGGTCAAGAAGAAAACTAAATTACTGTATTTTCAATTTGCTATTTTTCCTTCGGCACTTAATTGAGTCTTAATGTCTTGCTAGTTAAGCAATGAAAGAACCGATGGATGCACCATTGTTTGGCTGTGTTTCGGGTATCAGTTGCCCTTAATTCAGCTCTGCACCAAAGTGTGTATATACCCTGTATATACACGTCTCTTTAAGAGATCACGATTCCTAGTTTTTGTTGTGCTTTGTGTTCTTGGGGAAGAATGAATTTCCTCCTACTCTCTGATGAATACTTCCATATTTTTTTCACATCTCAGAGTTTGTCATTTTTCGGAAGCATAATGTAATTAACAGAACATTATTTTTTTATTACTCCCTGATCGTTTAATTACCTATAACAACTTATTTTTTTTGTGTGGCAAGAATTATTCAACGAAAGCTGTTCGAATAAAATAAAATTGTGATCACTTATGAATTTCAAAAGTTTGGGTCACACTGTTATTCTCCAACTATGGTTACTGAAAGAAGCGCTATTACATCTAGTCAGTCATATTAACAAAATGAATAACATTAACTCAGCAGTTTTGGTTTATTTGGAGAAGTTCGCTAATTTTATAGTTCAATTTGTTCTAAATCCGTCGCTTAGATTCCAAACTGCTCATGAGGTATAGCTCCAAATGACTTTACTTTTGAGTTTCTGTATTCTTATGTAAATCTAGTTGCTTTTCGTTTAACGTTTTCTAACCGAATTGCATATTACTTCCCCGAAGAATTGTTTCATTATGACATCAATGACAATGAGTCGGAGCACAATCAATGGCAAACATTGAATGTACGTATAGAGGGCGCTTGTTAGAAAGAAGGCATGCTAGAAACACTGAAAACACAGATTTTATCGGTAGTGGAAATCGAACCTATGCCTCCTCGCTCCGGAGCCAGTTGCTCTAACCGACTAACTACACCAACGAAATGTATCGGTGTAGGTTTGTCGTCTTGACACGTGCTTCACCTCTGTAGTACGTGACGTCACTTCCTTTTAATTTCATTTTTAAGCGAAGAAGGAACTTTTCATTAATTCCAGACGATGTGTGAAACAAACCACACATTTTTCAAAGAACCAAATGGCCATGCAGTATATACATTTTTGCATTCAGGCGCCAATGTGAAAACACAAATTTGCCGGTGACGGGCGTCTCCTCGCTTCGGAATGAGTTATTCTAATCGACTAAACAGCACACAACGAAATGTATTGCTGCAGATTTGTCTCCTTAACACGTACTTCACCTCTGCAGTACGTCACAACGCATGTTATGATTACGCAGATTCGTTGAACAAATGTAACGCTGATTAAACCCCTCCTGGTGGCAGGAGTTTTGGACGAGTCAATGCAAAATTTTGTCACATGCATAACAGGAGACTACCTTAAAAGCGTCCTGTCCTTCTGTAGTATTCTTTGTCGTTAAGATGCGCATATATGCGTTCTTGTCGCTTTCTTTTTTAACAGGTTTTCGATGAACTTATTATTGTGTCGTCGTCGCTTTGGGCACAGAAATCTCCGAACGTGTATATGCGTGCTTGCCACCAGGAGGATTAATAAGGAATTAGATGCGCGAAGAGTGTATTGTGATTATCATTATTTTGCATAGAGATTTAACGACCACCGTGAACAACTCAATTGGCTATAAGCAGTTGCCGCCCCTAATTTAAGGTCACTGTTTTCAGGGAAGGGCGAGAACCAATGCTGTAAGACAAAACACAACATCTGGATTCGAAAAGACAAAACACGTCTACCTGGATTCGCTGTAAGACAAAACTCGTCTACTGGATTCGAACCCAGACCTACTTTGACGGAACGTTCATAAACTCGCGCTCAGACCACTGAGTCACTGGGGCGGCCTTTTGCTGTTATTTTCTGAATTGAAGCCAACGAATTCCTCATTATGGTAAGAGCTGATTTCCACGTTTTTTTGTTTTTTTTATTGGAGGTTTAACGACCACCGTGAGCAACTCAATGGGCTATAAGCAGTCTCCCGTCCCTAATTTATGGTCACTGGTCCCAGGGAAGGGAGAGAGCCAGTGCCTTAAGACAAACACAACATCCATGCCTCACCGGAATTCGAACCCGGACCCCTCCCGGACGAATGGTCAAGAGCCATAGCTGAGACCACTGCGCCACCGGGCTGGCTTTCCACGTTCAGGGGTGCGAGTAACAAATTAATAAAACAGTTGATTAACGTACGTTTTCATGTTGATTCATTACTCTAGCCATTTTGATTTCTATGCGGATAAATGATATAGTCATTATAAAACACGACTCATGAGTTGTGACGTATCTACTTCAGAGGGGACGCACAAGCCAAGACGACAAAGTTGCAGCGATAAGCTTCGCCGGTGTAGTTTAGTTGGGATAACAACTGGCTCCAAAGTACGAAGGCGTGGTTTGGAACTTCACCACCGGCAAAAAGGGCTTGTTTCGCAAAATAGTCTAAAATCTCCTTTAATGGAGTAAATACAAGCCCTCAGTATTTGGCAAGCTTTCGCACTACGCTTGGAGGCTTTGTCTGGGCTTAATTCTCAGAGTTTAGAATGCTCACAGACAACGCTGAAGCAAAATTTGTTGATATTTTTTGAACACTCAAAAAATTTTGAGTGTTACAAAATATCCAAAAAAATTTTGAAATATTTCAGCTTTGTCTGTGACCTTTCTGAACTCGGAAGCCTCCCAGCGGAGTGCGACAGCTCGGCAAACATTGAGTGTTTGTCTGTACGCCTAAAAAGATTTGAGACTTCTATGAATCGTAACGTTATTTTTAATACACCACAATATGAATATTCAAGAAACGCATATAGCGTATTAAATCCTTTTATTTCTTATGGTGTAGTAATCACAGAGATTCGCCAAGCTTTCGCACTCCACTGTGAGGCTTTTTCAGAGCAACGATAGACATAAAAATGCAGAGAATTGCAACAGATAAGGAACAAAGATGATTTTTGAAAGTAACGTGGGTGATATCACCAGCATATTTCGTGAATTTGTTTTTTAACACTTAATTACACGGTGCGCGGCGACGTGTTTCCGTCTTTTAATAACGCATGCCAAACCATTGATAGTTAGTTCAGTAGAGATCATGTCATTGCACGCTACTTTGTTGGAGAGGATTTCGACAGTTTCCCTGAGGGCAGTCTCTTTAAAGTTAGTGTAAGGGGAAATTCTTCTAATATTATTCCATACTGAAGTGGCCGATGAATGCATGACTTCTCTGGCAAAGGCTGTATTCTGCATGTCCTGGTTGACACTTCGCACGTGTTCTTTACATCTAGTGTCCAAGGATCGCTTTGCCATTCCGATATATATTTTTACGTGTTGTCAGGATATACCAACGGTAGAGCGTACACACCCTGCCTTTTCTTTTTCACACTGTCTCTCCTTGCAGCTTGATACTATATGTGATAATGGGGTCGGGACTTCATTGCTGTTAATATTATATTTTTTATTTACGTAACACATTCTTTAACCAATGTGCAAAGACTGGGATATATGAGATGGATCCTGCGTATTTCATTGTCTTACTAGGTGATTTTGTTGCTGCTGACATTATACGATTTCTTACAGTTCTATGTATTCTGCAAATGACATGATCTCTACTGAACTACCAATGTTTTGGCATGCGTTATTAAAAGACGGGAACACGTCGCCGCGCACCGTGTAATTAAGTGCTAAAAAACAAATTCACGAAATATGCTGGTGATATCACCCATGTTACTTTCAAAAATCATCTTTGTTCCTTCTCTGTTGCAATTCCCTGCATTTTTATGTCTATCGTTGCCTTGAGAAAACCTCCCAGTGGAGTGCGAAAGCTTGGCAAATCTCTGGGATTGCTACACCATAAGAAATAAACGGATTTAATACGCTACATGCGTTTCTTGAATATTTATATGAATCGTGTTTTACAATACATCGATGTAGTGTAGTCGATCATTGATATATTTTTATCTTCACAAAGTTCAGTGCGAACTATTGCGGAGGCGATACAGTTAAGCCATTAAGCATTTAAACCTAGAGCTACAGCTTTAAATTTAACTGAAGCTTTATTTGCTTTTAAATAAAGCAATGGAGACCAGTGAACCGGTGCTGCTCTACAAAAGAATTACAGTGGAACCTCTCTTATGCGTTTCTCAGTTAAACATTTTTCGTTTTTATACGTAAAAAATGCGTTTTATTTTAGTATAAAATTGGAAAACATTCGTTTATACGTGTGGTTTTTTTATGCTTTATCCCTATATTTCGCTGTAGTTTCTGTCGTAATTTTAATTCAGTTGTACATAATTCGTTTATACGCTGTTTGGATTATAGGTTAAAATCTGAATTTTTAGATTATCAGAAATATACGATTCTTTGATTCTTTTATACATAAAACTTTTTTTCGCAGTATGTTATAACTTTGAGAGAGTTGAGAAAACGTTATTATGTGCCTTCTTGGTGAAGCCAAAGTTGAACTTTGATCCTCTGATGGAAATTTTCATTCAAAACTTTCGGTTTGGATTAAAGAGATTGGTTTCGCATTTCATAGCACACAAGCGCGCGAGAGTTATTTAAAAATTGATAAATCTTTGGGACGTAATTTTGTGGCTGCACTATTTCGTGGTGTAGAATAGAATCTTAAATGTACCGTCAATATTCAACATTCTGGTTTCAAATGATACACGCAGGATCCGCATAAAAAAAGGTTTTATTTAATGAGTTCCGTACTGCAGCCCTGGTCCCAAATTCACAGTCGTGAGGATTTCACTGAGCATAGAATCAGAATTGTTATAGACAGATAAAATAATCAAAAGGGAAGTTTGATGTTGATAGGCTTTATATGCGATAAAATACTCGTATATTATAATTCGCAACGTTTTTTTTTCGTCGCCAATTCGACTTTAAATAAATCATTATATGGAATATCTTATAGTGTTTTCAAGCATAATTTTTCAATAATATTTTACACTTTGAAATTTCCTTTATACGTTTTTTACTATTTTACGTTTTAAGGGCATTCCCTAAAATAGCGTATGGCCGAGGTTTCACTGTAATTGTTGTTTAAATATTTTTCGGATAGTATAGCTGAAAGGTTGCAAGAAAAAACTCTCACTGTATTCAGTTAATCACTGAGGACCACGTACAAACCAAAACGTTTTATGTCTTTACCACAAGCGGATTTAGAACTCTTTTTGCGAGATCAAAATTATGCAGGATATTAATAGAAGACAACTAAATTACCTTCAGACTTTAATTCAGAAGAACAAGTGGAAACAACAACTGTCAGCCTCTTCAGAAGTTCCAACGAATCTTATCAGTAGGGCAGAAAAACATCCACGGATTTTATTTCCTTTTTTATTTGTTTTTTTTTCGTTCGCAATCAGGTACAAAAAAAACTTGATTCCTTTCGTTGAGTAAGGAGAGAGAAACACATGTCTGTTCCCAATGCAATGTCTTATCTACTGTGGAACCGGACTGCGAAACTAAATTTTTATCTTTTTGCTGGAAGCACTAAAACTACTGTATTACACATTCATAGGGGAAAATGCTAAAAAAGCACATAATCTTACGCACCGTTCTGAAAGTAAAATATAAACTTCTATTTCAATAAACATTGAAGTTAAAATTTATGGGATCCAAACATTTTCACAATTACTTTTCAATTAAATTTCTTCTTTAGCATAGCATGTAGGTGCTTCAGAACAGCATGCTTACACTGTCGGTATAAAGTAGATCTTCAATAAGCGTGTCAGCGAAAGAATCCCGAGTAGAAAGTAAGGCAAAAGAACATTTGAAAATCCCTCACCTCAAAGCGATAATTCAACTTGTTAATAATATACGACTTTATTCACTTAGAAGCTGAACGCCAACGAACTTCATTAAATGCAGAAAGAAGATCCATAGTTCTAAGCATATACATAAAACAGCTTTCGTCGAAGGATAACATGAAACATAAACAGAAAAACATTTCTTCTTTAATAGCGGACACAATCCAAAAATCAACGATCTCCATTACACACACATCACTGAATGTCTGGTTGTCAGCGAATAAGAAGCCTGACGTCTCATCTCGTGCTTCGTTCCATGTCTTCGAGTTTGGTAGAACATGACGTGTTACTTGACAGATGCCGCTACTCACATCGGATATGGTGTATTTCCAACACAGACAACAACATTTTAAGAAATACAAGTGCATGCACTTTGTAACATTGAAGTTGTAGCACTGTAAAGATGTCGAAAAATATATGATATGTTTCTACGCCCCCTGGCGAGAAAACCATGCATTATTTTAAGGACAAAGTATTTTCAAAAGGTTTTTCGATGTGAGCGGTATCGGTCCACGAAAGAATTTTTTTAGTTGAGTTTTCAGGAGCCCAGATTTTTCTGCAAATACATCAGACGCAGAAATTAACTCTTAAGCCCCCTGGTGGCCAAACCGTTCTTTATCAAATTTTACAAATTATATGCAAAGCATTTCCTATCAGGAGCTGTATCCGGTGTAGAAAGGATTTTTCAAATCGGAGTTTTAGAAGCAAAGATATTGAGGAAAACGCAATTTATCTTTACGCTCCCTAGCGAAATGTCTATGCATTAGTTGAAAATTTTGAAATTATGCGAGAAACATTTTACATCGGAAATGCTGTCAAACAAAAAAGGAATTTTTCAAACCGAACTTTTAGAGGCAGAGATATTGACAAAAATATGGCATCTACGCCCTCTGGCGGAGAAACCATGCATTATTTTAAGAAGAAAATATTCGCAAATGTGTATCGACATGAGCGCTATCGGTCCACGAAAGAATTTTTTTAATCGGGGTTTTAGAATCTGAGATTTTGCAGCAAATACCTACGAATCAGAATTTTAACGGTGAATATATATTTCAAATACGTGGTGATAATGTAAATAGACGATGTCATCGCTCCGTCCACTTTATTTTATAAACAACGCATAGCAAGTGAAAAATTGTTGTTCCGACACCGCTATGATCGAATCCCAGATCTCTCGATAACTAGCCGAGTGCGTTCGCTTTACGCTACGGTGCCAACAATTCACAGCGCTAAACCACGCATAGAGCGTGAATTGTTGGCACCGTAGTGTAAAGCGAATGCACCCGGCTAGTTATCGAGAGATCTGGGGTTCGATCCCAGCGTTGTCGGAAAAACAATTTCTCAGTTGCTATGGATTGTTGATAAAATAACGTGAACAGAGCGATGACATCGTCTATTTACAGAATTTTAACACTTACTCCTCATGGTGGCCAAACCATATATTATAAACAATTGTAAATTACAACAACAAAAAATTCTGTCAGCAGCTGTATCCGGTGCTGGAAGAATTTTTCAAATCGGATTTTTAGAAGCAGATATATCGGGGAAAGCGCAATTTACATTTACACCCCCTAGCGAAAAGTCAATGAATTACTTGAAAATTTTGAAATTATATTAGAAACATGTCGCACCGGAAACTCTGTCAAACAAATAACAATTTTTTTCAAATTGGACCATTAGAAGCAGAGATAGTGACAAAAACAGGATATATATTTACGCCCCCTGACGGAAAACCCGTACATTATCTTAAAAAGAAAACATGTCGAAAAGGTGTGAAGAATCTTGAGTAGAATCGGTCCACGAAGGAATTTCTTCAATCGAGATTTGAGAAGCTCAAATTTTGCTGCAAATACATCAGAAGCAGAAATCAAACCTTACGCCCGCTCGTGGTCAAACCATTTTGTACCAAGAATTAGAAATTATATGCAAAATATTTCCCATCACGAACTGTGTCTGCTGAAGGAAAAAAATTCGAATCGGAGTTTTAGAAGCAGAGATATCTGGGGAAAAGTAATTTACTTTTACGCCACCTAGCGGATAATCTATGCCTAACTTGGATAAGTGACTATGCTTAAACTAATCTTCGACACAAACGGAATCGAAAAGTAAAACAATATTTGGAACTGGTTGTTTAGAATCAAATATATGGAATAGAATGTGTTTTGAATTCGATTTAATCTGGATTTACGCCCTCTAGCGGCAGCATTTTGCATCGTAAAAAAACGAAACACAAGGATCATCATTCACACATTTCAAGGTTTATAATGCAACAAGTTAGTAAAATCATGCAATGCATTGATTATGATACGCTTTCCAACATACCAGAAATCATTACTCAAGTTATTAAAGTTATGAGGATAATGGCTGCAGAATAAATTTTGCACATATGCCCTGACCTTTGATCCCATTTCGATGATATTCAACAGAACCGGTTAAGTATAGTTCCGGAACAACATGATAAAGTTTTGTGTCAATCGAAGCATTTTTACGTAAGTTATAACGCATAAAGGCCAAGGGATGGATCCCGCTCCTATGTCCTGAACTTTGACCCCATTTCGCCATTTTCAACAGGGTTTTTCTCCAGGCGATCCCCTACCACATACTAAAATTTCATCGAAATCGAACCATTTTTACGGAAGTTATAATGCATAAGGGCGATGGAGTGGATCCCGCTCCTATGTCCTGACCTTTGACCCCATTTCGCCCATTTTCAATAGGGTTTCTCTCCAGGCGGTCCTCTACCACATACTAAAATTTATGGAAATCCAACCATTTTTACGCGAGTTATTGTGCGGACGGGCAGACGCGCAGACAGACGGACGAAGCTGTAGCATATACGCTTCTTCAACCTACGGTTGGAAAGCGTAAAAAATAATTTTTCAAATCGGACTATTAGTTCCAGAGATATTGTGTCTATAGGCGGACGGACGGACGGACGAACAAACCGATAACGCAAGCACGATCTTTTTTACGCTTTCCAACCGTAGGTTGAAGAAGCGCATATGCTCCAGCTTTGTCCGTCTGTCCGTCTGCCCAACTGTCCGCACGATAACTCGCGTAAAAATGGTTCGATTTCGATGACATCCTAATATGTGGTAGAGGACCACCTGGGGATGAACCCTATTGAAAATGGGTGAAGTGGGGTCAAAGGTCAGGGCATAGGAGCAGGATGCATTTCATCGCCGTTTTGCGTCATAACTTGCGTAAAAATGCTTCGATTGAGACAACATTTTATCATGTTGTCCCGGAAGTATACTTCACCGGTTCTGTGGAATACCATCGAAATGGGGTCAAAGGTCAGGTCATAGGAGCCAGATATATTCTACAGCCATTATCTTCATAACTTGAGTAATGGTTTCTGGTATGTTGGAAAGCGTATCATAATCAATGCATTGCATGATTTTACTAACTTTTTTTACAAAAGACGTGGTAAAAAAGACAAAAGAAACCGGAGAAATACCATCCACATATATTTTTGCCGCCGGACGTCCGAATTACTAAACCTCCCCCTCCTCCACCCCCCATGTCACATTTGGTCCGGTTGTTAGGAACCCCCACCCCCTGTAATCTCGGACGTACTTTATGGACAGCCTCAATGGGACGTTCGGCACTATTCTCATGGCAGAAAGCGTAGCTTTAGGTTTAATGCCCTTCCGATAATTCGTACAGAATGTTGCAATTTCAGTGTTACAGAGTCTGTAACTGTGTTTCATTAAGTGTAATATATGAATATACAAGATTTTATGTTTCGAGGAAACAAGAAAACGCAAATGTGGCATTTCGCATAGTTTAATTCTGTAATAGATATGGGCGTAGACTTATCCCAAAAGTTGAGGGAGGGACGACTGTTATGATTAAACGAACTATTTCAAGTAATCTCTATGAATATACACCGAAGAGAAAAACAAATATGACCAGCTCGTCTTTATGCAAATGAAAGCAACTGAAGGTAAACGAGGGCGGTGTGAAGGCCATGAAACGGTAAAAATAACACCTGATGCTGCGCTCTATTAAGCAGTGTTATTCTTGGCCTTCAGTTAGGAGAGTCAGCGGACTTAAGCGAGTTTGATAAAGGCCAAATTGTAATGACCAGACGATTGGTCAAGAGCATTTCCAAGACGGCAAGGCTTGCGGATTGTTCATAGTCAGCTGCTGTTAGTACCTTCAAAATGTAGTTCGAAGAGGGAAAACTAAGAAACGCCGGCAAGTTGTGGGTCGACCACGGCTCATCTATGCTAGAGGTGAGCGAAGGCTATCCCGAATGGTACCAGCCAACAGGGCGGATACTGTGGTGAACCTCGCAGGTAATTTGAATGCTGATGAGAGTAGTAATGTGTCACAACACAAAATACATAGAACTCGGCTGAAAATGGGGCTGCGTAGCTGCAGGCCACTCCGAGTGCCCATACTAACCTTGATTCACCATACAAAGCGCCTATGATGGGCCCGCGAGCATCAAAACTGTACCTTGAATGTTCGGAAGAAGGTCGTCTGGTCCGATGAATCTTGTTTCCTGTTGCACCATGTGGACACCCAGGTACATGTACGTCAATTATCTGGGAAGTGTTTGCACCAGGATGCACCGTGAGACTAAAACAAACTGGTGGAGGAAGTGTAATGCTTTGGACAATGTTTTGCTGGGAAACCCAGGGTGCAGTCATTCATGTACAGGAAACTATGACGTCTACTACCTACCTAAATATCATTGCAGACCAGGTACATCCTTTCACGACTACGTTATTCCCCTCTAATTGTGTCTTCTTTTATCAGGATGACGAGCAATATCACATTGCTTGGATTGTTCGAGAATGGTCCGCAGAACAAGAGGAAGACTTCCGGGTATTGCCGTAGCCTCTAAATTTCCCAGACATCAATCCAATCCAGCATCTGTGGTTTGCATTGGAACAGCAAATCCGATCTACAGCGGCTTAACCACATAACTTGCAAGAATTAAAGGATCTGCTGATAACGTGTTATATCGCAAGACATCTTTAGTAATCTTGTAGCGTCAATGCTTTGCCGGGTAAGAGTTGTTTCGGTGACACATGCTGGAAGACCAGCATCATATCATGCAGGTGGTCATGTTTTGGCTCTTAGGGGTGTGTGTGTGTGTGTGTGTGTGTGTGATTTTTTTCATTAAAGAATTATTTTGTACCCCATATATTTATGATTACTTTTCATTAAAAAGTAAAAATGACTGCGGCTTGCTGCTTTTTCGCATTGTGGTTCAAGGAGGAAAGATCGTCGAACGGAAAGGTGACTGAATAGCATGTCATAAAGTAAGGTGGTCGTTTTGGGTCTTAAGATTGTATAAAATATCCGGCGGAGCAAGCAAAGAGAATTAGGAAGGGTACAAAGCCGGAGTGCGGTGGCTCAGAGCTCGAACCATGTCCTGCCCTCCCAAGTCGTACAATAAATTCTTTTCCCATGCAATCACATTACACACATTTATATGAAGACAAAAATAATCTCGGAACGAAAAACATTTGGTGTTAGAAAAATGTTTAACTCAATTATTGTGAATTTTAATTTAATTCTAGAAATAATGAGCTTTTTAAATTGAAAAATTTAGGAAAGCATATTTTGTTGCATGGCAAACTGAAGCCAAAATTTCAAAGGGGACAGTCTCTACTTAAGAAAAAGTTGTGGGGAGCACATTCTCCCCCCACCCACACTGTAAAAAATAAGTGGGATGAAATCACGAAAAAAATTCTGAAAATAACGTGCAGCCAAGTTGTCTGTAGGTATCCGTGTTTTTCAGAAATTTCCATTTTTAAAAGTGCCTGTTTATTTAAACTTCCATATTTTCGCAGATTTTCCGCAGTCAGAAATTCCGTTTATCAAAAAAAAAAAAAAAATCCGTTTCAAGTTTTTCCGTATTTGAACTGAAATTCCGTTAAAACGACGACCCTGCATTTTTCAGCCCTTTCCCCAGATAATCCTTCCGCTCCAGTCAGTATTCAGCCCGCGCTACTTGGGCTGGTTGAACAGGTAACACACGCCATTAACCACTGAGCCTCAGACACCCGGAAATTCCAGTCATGTACATCGTAAAACAAATTGCGCGACAATGAATTTTCTTTTTTGTCATTAATACGAGTGATTTAGTCATTTTATTTTCTGTTGGAGCTTATTATTTTTCTGTTTAAGTTTGTAATATTGTTTTTTTTTCTGTAGGATGACTTTTCACAAATTAAGCATTTTTCATCCTCATTTTTCGAAGCAACAAAATGCCTCACAATTTTATTTTTTAAAACTGACAATGACTTCCAGTTATCTTTAAAAAAGGTAAAATGTATTTTTATAGCATTACACAAAAATAACCTCCTTAATATAAAATTTAGTCTTGATAGCTATAATAGCTTTTGTCCCATGTTGTCCAAAGACTGATGCATAGACACCGTGTAACCATCTGTACAATAAGTTGAATTCCCGGTTTCTTACAGTGACACAATTTTTAAATAGCTGGTGTACAAAATAGGGAAGAGGAGAAGAAATATCTTGTACCACAATAAACAAAACAAAATTCATGCGATATGCTATCCACAATATCCGATCTCGCTGCAGAACTTCAAAATTGGACAGAAGATTGAAATTTAAAAGTTAATCAAACCTCAAGTATTCTCACCAATCGCTTCTATTACCGGTAATTTCCCGTCATGCGGATACGGAAAAAGTGGGAAAGGAGTTTTTCCGTTAATTAACCGAAAGAATTGCGGAAAGGTTTCTGAAAATTCAAAATTCTTCGTTAACACATCTTTAAAACGGTAATTTGCCGTCAATATAAGAAAGAAACTGCAGAAAGGTTTCTGAAAGTTCAAAATTTTCCCGTGGTACGAAAAATCCGTGAAATTCAGGTTTCTTTTCATTATTTCACGGAAAAGGTTGTATCAGAAATATGCGTCGTAAGTTCACAAAAGAAATCATGGAAAGTGACATGAATTTCAGAATTTTTTTTACAGTTCATCCTCAAACGATTCTACGCCCCTGCCGCCCCGGTGGCGCAGTGGTCTAAGGCGCTGGCCTCTGATCATTCGTCCGTAAGGGGTCCGGGTTCGAATCCCGGTGAGGCATGGATGTTGTGTTTGTCTTACGGCACTGGTTCTCTCCCTTCCCTGGAACCAGTGACCCTAAATTAGGGACGGGCGACTGCTTATAGCCCATTGAGTTGCTCACGGTGGTCGTTAAACCTCCAATAAAAAAAAAAAAAAATTCTACGCCCGTGCAAAGAGAGTTCAGGGTTCTGTCTCTATACTTATCAGTTACTTAATTCTTCATAGACGGCTTGTTTGGATTGAAATCTTTCGTAAGGACATTTGCACTCAGTAGCCTTTAAAATCTGAAGACTTATGGACAAGTGTACACATCTGGTGAAAGAGATTATTGTGCGTCCCCCTCACAAATATTCTCCACCCTGATGGAATGTCGTGTGTGCGACACAAAGCGGCAAGCTAAAAGCTAGTAATGTAAGTAACAAATGACCATATTTGCAACCAGTTAAGGGGGCGAATCAAAAAGTTCTGTAATGATATTTTGTTCTATGGTGCTGCAGGTTTGCTGAATCGGCGACAGATCTAGCGATTGGGTCAGTCATGTAAACAACTCTGGAACGGTTAGCAGACACTGTTGAGGAACGCGTGCAACATGTGCTCCGGCATTGTCGTGCGGAAATGAAGTGTTCCCCATGCTCTGATTTAGTGGTAAGACCATCGGCCGTAGAATGGTGTCGTACATTTGAGTGTTTAAACTATGACCGACTTTCATAAGAGACTACAATCCACAGCAGATTCTAAGAAATGAGTACAATGCTACGATTATTGAAACACAACGTAAAAGCTCTTTCACTGATACGTCGCGACATGCGCTTGCGGCCAAAGTTCTGTCCAAGATAGATGCGGGTCACTTTGCTCAAAACGATATTATCATTCGTTCCACAACTTCGCTCGTCCGTTGCGTCACTGTAGTCATGACATGCCAGTGGCTTCAAGAGAGCGGCATTCAAAGGAAAGGGAGTATCCCTCGCATACGAGAGTAGTATGAAATGACCGATCCGGCCGGAGGAGCAGCTCCTTCTAGGAGAAGGAGCAGAGGGCGTGGCTTGCGGCAGAAGGATGGGGGTTTGGTACGGGCAGAAGGAACAAGGGGGCGTGGCATGTGACCGAAGGATGTGGGGGCGTAACAGGTGGCGCTAGTGTGTAGGGTCGATGCTGCCCCCTAGCGGTGATTCTTGGAACTTTATTATTATGTTAGATCTTTGTTTTGAGGGATGGCCGAGTGGGAGAAAGGGCGTGGCAAATGACGCTAGTGTGTTGGGTCGATGTGCTGCCCCTAGCGGTGCTTTTGGAACTTTCGATGGACCTTTGAGAGATGGCAACGACCGAGTGGGGGAAGGGCGTGGATATAGAGGGATGTGTACGCGATGTGCTGCCCCCTAGGGGTGCTTCTTGGAACTGGAACTTTCGATAGATCTTTGAGAGATGGCAACGACCGAGGGGGAAAAGGGGATGTGTGCGTTGCCCCCTAGCGGTGCTTTTTCGAACTTTTCTTGGGAGATTTATTGGACTTTGACAAATTTTTGGGAAGTCTTTCCAATATGTTTTGTTTCATAAAACTTATATTTTTTAGAACTTTCGTGAGGTGTTAGGAATTTTTATACGCGTTGCATTTTTTTCTCCTCAGGTTCATAAAAAATGCTCTGATGGTCCCAGCAAGACCATTGAGAAAATATGTTTGAAAGGGGAAGATGCTTGTTCATGGAGTCAAAATGTTTTGGGGGAACTTTTCTTGGAATTTCATTTAAAAATGGAGTGTGAGGGGCAGTGGACGTCATTTGAGTTGTGAACGAGTTGGTGTGAACATGAATTTTTCTGTTACGGTGGAACATCTCTCGTTGAATTGTTGCTATGGAGGATGTAATGAAACAGGCGTATCTTACAGCCGTAAAAGAAGGAAGTTTCGGTGTGGTGAATGCTTTATTCCGTGTTGTCAAGAAAGAAGGCGTCAAGAAAAAAGACGTGGAAAAATGGCTGAATGGGGAGAAAACGTACACCCTCCACAAACCGACGAGACGTCATTTTCCGAGAAACAGAGTGTTGGTGAATAAAATAGATCAACAGTTTCAAGCAGACTTGGTTCACCTTCCCAGTTTGAGTCAACATAATGATGGATTTCGTTACTTGTTGACGTGTATTGATATATTTTCTAAATATGCGTGGGTGATTCCCCTAAAACAAAAGTCGGGGTTCCATATCGTTCAAGCGTTTTCCAAGATTTTCGAACAGAGAAAACCATTAAAACTGCAAACTGATAAAGGAACTGAATTTAAGAACAAAGAGTTCCAAAAGTTTTTAAAACAGCACGAGGTGCATTTCTTTACGACGAACAACGAGACGAAAGCAAGTGTTGTGGAAAGATTCAATCGCACGTTGAAAACTAGAATGTGGCGATTCTTTACAAGTCAAAACACCTTCAGATTCATCGACGTGCTCGACGATTTAGTCCACAGTAACAATCATTCTCCCCATCGCAAGTATAAAAATGAAGCCTGTGGAAGTGAACGAAAACAATGAAAAGCAAGTGTGTGACAATCTATATAGTGGTCTCAAGACGGAAAAACCCTCCTATAAATTCCAAGTCGGCGATCACGTAAAGATTTCTAAAACCAAATTAACGTTTGAAAAAGGATACGAATCAAATTGGACGGAAGAAGTGTTTATGGTGAGTGACCTCATTCCAAGATCCCCCCCCCCCTCTTGTACAAAGTAAAAGATTTATTGAACGAAGAGCTGGAAGGGACATTCTACGCCGAAGAGCTTCAAAAAGTGACACTTTCCGAGACATTTTCTGTGGAACGTTTTCTAAAGAAACGCAAAAGAAAAAGGAAAAATGGAATACTTTGTCAAATTTAAAGGCTACTTCGATAAATTCAACGCATGGATCCCCGCGGAAGACTTGATTGACCTCGCTATAAAACCGGCCTTATTTTTAAATGAAACGTCATTCGTCAAGATAAGTTTCTATCTGACACTACCGAG
Organism: Macrothele yani; assembly: GCA_039090855.1. NCBI lineage: Eukaryota > Metazoa > Arthropoda > Arachnida > Araneae > Macrothelidae > Macrothele > Macrothele yani. The sequence continues at coordinate 95,054,010 of CM077005.1, read as the reverse complement.
CGACAGCTCTCTCGGATACTTTTTGGACAACAAAATATCCCATTTTATAACACGTCTTCCTTCCCCAATCAAACTGAATGGAGACTGGGAAGTGGGACTCGTCGAACTCATCTACCCCCATTCGTGGTATAATATCACGGAAAATTCCAACAATTTCGAATACGATTTGGGAACAGGTCAGTTTAAGACGGGAAGAATATCTCCAGATCATTACGAGTCTATAGCGGACATTGTTAAATACATGAGCAATCACTTTGCCAATAAAATCTTTTTGAGTTATAATAAAGCGACTCAAAAGGTCAAGTCAACTCTTCTTAAAGGTACGCACTTGGTTTTCCCTCCAGGGATTGCGGAAATCTTAGGATACCAACCCATGCAACTTTCAGCCGTGAGTGGAGCTGTCTCGGTAAATGGTGAATTTATCGCAGATCTAAACGGTCGGTTTTCTCTGTTGTATGTGTAGAGTGATATTGTAGAACCGCAACCGGTAGGAGACATGGTCGCTCCTCTCCTTCGCATCGTTAAAGTGAGTGGTGTGGATGGAGAGATGGCGAGCGCTTTGTTCGATCGACCTCATTATTTGTCTCTTGCAAGAAAAAAATTTTCAAACCATTGAAATCGTTTTAAGGAATCACATAGGCCAATTAGTGCCATTTGAACGTGGAACAGCGATCGTGAAACTTCATTTTCGTCTCAAGCATCTCTAATCATGTACGAACCATACCGCTGCTGTACGAAATCCTTCGAAGATTATTACGTCAGTCAAACTGGAAAAGGAATAGTTTACTATCAAGGAATGCCACTACAAAAGGTTATGGACTTGGAGGACGTTTTCGTTCATTATTTAGAGCGGCGGTACTATTATTTAAACAAGGTGCTAAAACGCTCGGAAAACAAGTCTTACGAACGGGTATGGATCTCGCCAATGACGTCATTCTCGGTAAAGATGTGAAAACGGCAGCCAAACAACGAACTAAAGAAGCAGGACAAATTCTCACTGATAAAGCAGCTTCTAAAGTGAAGAAAATGTTGGGGGAAGTGTTAAAAGAAAGAGAAAAACGAAGAAACGTATCATTCGTTTAAAGAAAGCCAAGAGGACCGCACGCGATATTTTTGATCCGTAAACCACGGCTATGATTCACAGTCATTCTTCCGTATGTCTCAAGTCGGAATTGGATTTATTTGCTTTACCGCCTACCCAAACGAGCATAGAAAAAGGGCAATGGATCGAATATCACCCCTTGGCCAACATTCGAGATGGAGGACCTCTGGAATTTAATATTTCTGGGAGTGGAGAAGAATACATGGATTTGTGTTCCAGCCAACTCTATGTGAAAATTAAAATTGTGAAAGCTGACAATTCTTCCCTAACTGAAAAAGAGCCCGTGGGTCCCATTAACTGTTTTCTCCATTCTCTGTTTTCTCAAGTCGACATCAGTTTAAACGAAAGAGTGATTTCCTCATCAAGCAACACGTATCCCTACAGAGCTTATATCGAAACTCTACTGAATTACGGAGAAGAAGCAAAGAAATCCTATTTAGCATGTGAAGGTTTTTACAAGGATACAGCCGGACATCTACACGAAATTAATCCCACGAATGATGCAACAAACAAGGGATTACATCAACGCTACGAACTCATAAAAGAAAGCAAGACCCTGGATATGATTGGAACCTTGCACTGCGATTTTTTTTGTCAAAACAGACTGCTGCTCAATTTAGTGGATATGAAAATCAAACTGGTTCGAAGTAAACCTGATTTCTGCCTTGTTTCCACCTCCGAGAACCCCAATTACAGAGTTCTCATCGAACACGCATCCATTTTTGTGAGAAAAGTGAAAGTCAACCCTGGAGTTGCCATCGGCCATGCAAAAGCTTTAGAAAAATCTCCTGCCAAGTATCCCATTGATCGATTTTTATGCAAAGTGTATTCCGTCTCTCAAGGAAGTATGTCCTTCGTGCAAGACAACGTATTCCTCGGACAAATGCCCAAAAGACTGGTTATTGGATGTGTAGACAACGACGCTTTTAATGGTACATATAAATCCAACCCATTTGAATTCAAGCATTATGATGTCAACTTTATCGCCGTGTACGTTGACGGACAGCCAGTTCCTCATAAACCTTTAGAACATAATTTTGAAAAGGGAAGCACAATTCGTTCCTTCCACAGTCTATTTCAAGGCACCGAGAAACTGGGTCAGGACCGTGGAATATTTCTCAATCGTGCGGAATTTTCCGAGGGATACACTCTTTATGCATTCGATCTCAGTCCGGACCTATGCAAAGGAGGATATTTGAACTTGATCCATCAAGGTAATTTAAGAGTGGAAATCAAAATTTGGAAAAGCTTTGACAAAAACCATTTCTGTGCTAATCTACGCAGAGTTCCAGAACATTATTGAAATTTCCAAGTCCAGAAATATTCTTTGTGATTTCTCCAATTGAAGAAATGAACAGTATACAAATAACCAAGTCCTTAAAGCAAGATCACGTGACCCGACGTTCCTTCCTTGGAATGTTTGCCTGTGACCGCCTTCCCAAGAGAATTGTCAAGTTCCCAGCATGACTTGTTGTGAATACGGACCGACATGGAAATCCTGGAAAACACTGGTTGGCTATGTATATGTCAAACCCAAAAACAATGGAATTTTTGATTCTTTCGGACATTCTCCAGAATATTTTCAAGGACCTATTGCTCAATTTGTCTCCAAGTTTGAAACTATGAATTTGAATGATGTACCTCTTCAAAGTTCGTTTACGGCCGTATGTGGTCAATTTTGTATTTTCTTCCTTTATTCTAGATGTCGCGGAAAAAGCTTGTACTCCATTGTAAGAAATTTTCGATGGAAATCTGAAACAAACGACGTGCGTGTCTATTATTTTGTTCGAAATAAATTTGGAATTGTAACAAAATTTAGAATTTAAATTAAAAATTAATTTCAACTCTAATTTATGTGTCTTTAAATTATTTTGTAAGTTCTTGATTGACCTCAGTTGACAACATGGAAGTGCCCAGACTACAACATCCTTGCACAGCTCTGATAGCGGGTCCTAAGGGAAGTGGAAAAACCCAGTTTGCAAAACGCTTACTTCAGCATCAAGGGGAAGTAATCTCCCCCCGAACACGTGGTGTGGTTCTATGGGGTTCACCAAACATTGTATGATGAAATAGAGAACGTGACATTTGTGGAAGGCATCCCCTCTAATTTATGTGATCATGTGAAAGGAAGAACGCTGTTTGTCATTGACGATCTCATGACTGAATGCGGAAGTGATAAAAAATTAACTCACTTGTTCACTAGAGGGAGTCATCATTTCAATGTGTCCGTGATATTCATTACTCAAAATATTTTTCATAAAGGTAAAGAAATGCGAGAAATTTCCCTGAATGCTCATTACTTGTTTCTGTTTAAATCACGAAGAGATGTGAATGAAATCACTCATTTAGGGAGGCAGTTGTACCCTAGCAAACTTAAATTTTTTCAAGAAGTGTATATGGATGCCACAAAATCCCCTTACAGCTATTTATTGATTGATCTAAAACATGAGACAAAGGAAGAATTAAGATTACGCTCCCAGATACTTCCGGGAGACATTCAAGTAATATATCAACCTCGGTAAAATGAAATAAGTCTCAGTTTTCATCATGACGCTGTCTAAGCAGCAGGTCCAACTTTTATGTATGATTCAACACTGTCCAAAGAAAGTATTAAAAGACCTAATATCGAAGTGTAGAAAAAGTGGAATTAAAGCCCTATGCGAAGTTTGTATGAATACGTTAAAAGGAAATGTTCCGCTTACTCCCACCCAAAAACATTCATTGCAACGGCATAAGCACACCTTGCGAGCTCTCTCTCGAAAAAGGACACCTCTGTATAAAAAGAGGAAACTCCTTATTCAAAAAGGGGGATTTTTAGGTGTGTTGATTCCCGCTGCTCTCAGTGTATTAACGACTCTGCTTACGAAATAATGGAATTTGCCAAGAAAATGGTTCTGATTCCCGAAGAACGGATTTCCCGTCGTATGCCAACAGACGAAACGCTAACGGACTTGGACAAAGAAATGAAAAAAATTCTCCTAAGCAAAGAGTCTGACGAAGTAAAAGTGAAATTATATAACCAAGTCTTGAATAAGCGCATTCATGTTTCCAGTTTTAATCCTCCAGTTGCATCTCACGAAACCCCATCGAGAACTGAAGAACCAGTGAAAGAAGAACATATCAAAGACGAGAAAGTAAAAGATGTTGTGGAAGACCTTATCGTTCAATCCGTTCCTTCTAACTTGAAACGAAATGCAAGAAATGTGCTGGACGTCTTTAAAACAAACTCTGATATTATTGACTGGAGTCCCAAGGCCGAATTTAAATATAATGGACGCATTGTAAAAAACACGAATATAGTAGACCTCATAGACTCTATGTTTCGAAGCAAGGGATATAAGCTGCACATACCTCCTGAATTTGTAAAAGCATTAAAAGACATTAATTTGCCCAAAAAGTACATTAAAAATAAACAAATGTTGAAAGTTCCTGTACAAGAAGGAAATTCTGTTGTAACTTCTAAACGAAAAAAGACAAATTCTAAGAAATTATGTAAAAATGTTCGTTGGATTCCATATTAAAAAAATTTAGTTGAAGAAAAGTGTCATTCTTTTTTTTTCTCTCTTTTTTAAATGTATTCATTTTCGGAAAAGTTCATTCTTTCCTATGGGTTAAAAATGGAACACTTCATTTTTTTCTTAGTGGACAGCTTTGAGAAAACACGTTTCATTAAAAGCAGGTAAATTCCCATAGAATAACATGGGAAAACTAACATGCATAATAAGACTGTTTCGAAACGAGTAAAAATCTGTTGAAGTTCGTTTTCGAAAAAGTTGAAAACAAATCAGGTAGAAAATAGAATGTAGTAAAAACAGTCACAGCAAGTTCCTGAAAGTTGAAAATTGGATGTACTAAAAGTGTCTAAGGAAAGAAATTTTTATAAATCACAACTGTTTTAGTTTTCCCAGGCTAGATGGGTCTTCAGTGAGAGCGCTTCTTCTTTTTCAACACAAAGAATGAAGCGAGTCAGTTTGAAACATTTCAAACTCCCCGAAAATAAGCCGTGTACTCTGGTTTCGGCTCAAAACTGTAAAGCATTGCTCTCAGACCAGTCGGAAATCCCCCCGATTGGCCGCCTGATGGAAAATATCAGGCCCATTTCCCTTAATAAATACCCAAATATCCTTAAGAAAAATCTTTAGCAAAAAAACACTAGTTCCCCATTAAAACAATTCATTCTGTTACTATTTTAAACATCTCAAAAAAGAAATTTCTTTTACTTTTAAAATTCTTGAAAGCTTAATATTTTGACTCATTTCAATAAAAAAATAATTTCACAAAATTTATATGAAACAAAAATAATTACACTTAAATTTAGGCTCTAGAAATAGAAAAAAAAATTGCTTTAAACATTTCCAAAAAAAATATTTGCATTTTTAAAAAAAATTGAATTCTCACTTTTTTTTTCATTAATTTACCTCCCTCCCTCCCCCTTCCCTTACCCAAATTTTTAGGAGCCCTAAAAAGGACTTTTTTTCAACAGCTGCTGTTTCCTCCAACTCAATACAAGTCGTACTGGGCTACGTGCATGTCGTGAACCGTTTTCAGCAAGTTCGTAATGTCCAGAGATTCTAAAAATTCTTTGGAGATGAGTCCCTTCGAAGCAGCAACGAAAGATTCCGCTACAACCACAGGCTGCAGCATAGCAACGGTGCAGTGAGTGCTAAACTTAATATTCATGGAATCAGAGCAGGCATGCTCCATGATGTTGTTAGGCAATTCACGATAAGGCAAGAGACATTCCGGACATCGAAACAGTAGGTTGAGCGTTCTTTTGACGCGGTAGACCATGACTCCAATAAGAATTTGTTGGCGGAAGCATCTGGAGTAGAGATCCTGATAGAGTTAATGAAACTGGTTTAAACCCGTTTCGCTTAAAAACAAAGTCTCTTTCTTGCCCGAGAGATATAGAAGCAATGCACGACAAGGTTCTAAATCTGATTCATTGTCCATGTGAAATCCGATGCTATCTTTTCCAGTTCGGTATTTGTTTATTAAAACAAAGTTGAAAATCTCCTCGCATTCTTTCTCAACAGCGAGTTTGATTTCTTGAAGCAATGGGGTCCAAGCTCAAACCGCTAAAAGTGTATTTCAGATTGGGGTCCCCGAATGCGACATGCTGTCTAGGAATGTTATATAACTTTACGAAAATTTTTATTTTTGAGAATTCGCCACTCAAATATTCCACTTCATCTTCCAAACGAGAATAGTAATGAATCGCTTGAGCAGGGAGAAGAACTGAGAATAACGAAAATGGAGATTTTCCTTGTTATGACGAAGAGACACTATTTTTTCAGGTCAACACACTCACACCAAGCACCGAAGCGATAATGAGTCAGGCAGGCAGGCAGACAGACAGGCTTGTGATAAGGCGTATGACGTCAGGTTTCCGAGAAGAGCAAGCAGCTTTCCCCCTTCCCCACCTGCTTGTTCTGTCAGAAGGATCTTCCCTTTTGAAATGTTGGGGGAAAATTACTCCCCCAATTACGTTGACAAAGAAATTTTCTATAAATGCGTACATGAAGACACAATATTAAAGTAACAACATTCCTCAATTTATATTACCAAAAAAAAAACCCTCTACTGGTTTTAAAGTTCCTTCTCTTGTAGTTTTTTTCTCGCTAAATGCATCTTTGACAACCCCGAAAGCTGAACTTCTGTTCTTTTCAAAATGATTTGTTCCGAAAGGGATTCACTCCCTGGGGAATGCAGATTCAAAGCAACGTGATCACTCATTATTTCTGTACAGACAGTTAAAACTATGATCAGCAACAAATTTGAAAAAAACAACAACAACAATGGACTGCCTCCACACATTTTTAAAATGACGTCATTTGAGAGGAGGTTCTTCATGACAAATTTCTTCAAACAGGAAAAAAATGTATGCGAGCAGAATAAAAATTTTGAGCCTTTGCGTGCGCAAATTGATACGAAATATCTTCGCATGAGCAAATTGAGACGAAATATCTTCACGTGAGCAAAACAAACATTTTGAGAGGATTTTTTTTTCTATGAATCCAAGCGAGCAGCAGCAAAAATGAAGGAGGCATTTCATAGAGCAGAGAATTTTTGTTTTTCTTGAGAGAAATCTTGTCGAACAATGAGTGAAGACTTGAATTATTCATTCTCTTCCTGAGCAAAGTGTGCCGTGTGGACCCCCATGCCAGCAGTTTATCGACATGGAGTGGTTCGAATACAGGCAGCTATTTTGTTTTTAATTTCTTCAGGGGATGCTCTTCAGATTCTAATGAATAATGCCCATAAGGAAGAGAATGAATATTGTCTTGGGATACGACTCGCTTGTTGTCATATGGGCTAAGCGATGTTTTGTTTGTGGCAACAGTGAAAACCGAATGTTTCATGCTTCGAATGCAATAACTAATGTTCTTCTTTTCTTTCATATGAATGAGTGAAGACTTGAAATCATTCAAACGAAGCTGTTGGGAAACTGCTGTTTTGCTCACGCCTTTAGCTTTTTTGACTTCTTCTTCTGTAGAAAAAGCATACATCTTCGTTCTAAGACCAACAAATTCTTTTATGGCTCTTTCTTGGGTCTCGTCTTTAAATTTCCCAATTACTTTTTTATTTTTCAGACAATAGAGCGGGTGGCTTGTGCAGAAATCGCTCGTGTCTAATTCATCTTTAATGTTTTCCATATCTTTATATAGATTTTCTGTCTTGATGTGATAGAAGAAACTATCAGTATCCATATAAAGAATGGAAATGTTGTCACGATATAAAGGCCTCATCCCTTCATAATGGAAGTCGTACATTCTAGTTTTAGAGATGTCTAAAATGGCGACTCCCAAATAAATGAATTTGTTGAAGGTGAGGTGAGTGACATTAAAATGCATAGACACAAGAAAATTTCCATCAGCTTCATTTTTAGTATGGAGCGGTCTTTAAAATTGGGCTTACTGAGCAGCTTTTCCAGTCGATTGTCTTCGCACACCAGCTCAACTTTGGTTCGGTTGCGAATATTTTTCATTGTTTTGCCAAAGACGGAATTGTTCATCAATTTGAAATTTTTTTCTCAAACTCATTTTTTGCCCTCTTTCTCATTTCAGTATTAAGCTGAATATAAGGTTACCACCACTTGCTTTGATCAAAGCTTAAACCTCGATGCACTTTTGTTATGACGAGACCCGCTTTGACTGCCTGTTTGAGAAGACGATAATGAGCCACATACCTGGATTTTTTATTTAAAGTAGTTAATAATTTGACCTGCCTGGTTCCAGGTACTACCTACGTTTCCGGACAGAAAGGCAAATCCGAATGAAGATCGTGAAGGGAGTCAGGATAGCTGATGTCAACATCAAGAAAATATCCCGTGCTGGCATCGTCCGCTATACACATGACATCCAACTGCTTTAGTTCTTCATCGGAAAGCCACCGGAAGTTATTCACCGGAAGTGACTCATTCAATCCAAACCCATAGAGGTTACAACAATCGAGATAAGAGATGAAGCTGGCTTCTTTGGAAACATCAAAATTTTTCAGATACTTATTATTGGCCTGAGCATGCCGCTTTACACACATACACAAGCCACCCCGCTTTCCACTCTCCAGAAAAAGTAGCATATCGTAGTCACTTAAAAGCTGGAGAGTAACTTTAGTACATTTGAGCATGGCGGACCAACTTAATTCAGGGCAACTGAAAAACCAGGCAGGATCTAAAGTATAAGTGTCCTGGCAAATATTTCGGAAATTTTCAAACACGTCGGCCAAAATGAGTACATCTGTTTTTAAGTACACATCTGCATACTGGCCTAAATTCTGAATCTTCATGACCGCCCATACTTTTCTGGCATGCTCATATTCTTCATCTGTTATATGACAATTCGTTAATTTATTGAAGAAATCCTTTTGGGGAGGTGAAGTTTCTTCTAACTTGTTATACGATGAAATGTAGTCATAGGGAAAGATACCTTTCTGTGTGAGGAGGGAAAATTCTTCATCATGAGGAATAAGCTGTCGTGTAATTTTAAAATGCGTTCTCGGAAAATTATTTGCTAATTTCGATAAACTGCTTGGCATGAATCTAAAACTGTCCAGGAAACGAACTTCAAGCCCACCCATCTTTTTAGAAAAAGAAATAAATTTTTCGGTCGACTCGGGGATCACGCTAATTTCTCCTGGAAGGCAATCTAATTCTTTGATGATGAAATGTGAGTCGTATCCCGAAAGATTGTGCATCAGAACTGGTTTGAAATTGATATTGCAGGAAGCATGTGCGAGTCCTCTGAATTTCCCAGTACGATGATCGTGGTCCGCCACTTTCTTTTTGGATTTGCTGCAGGAATTAAATCCACCTTCACCACAAATATGACATATGCTTGCTTTCCGATAGACATCTTTTTCAGCCTCCGTCAATGCAATCATATGGATATTTATTTCATAATTTTTTCAATGACTTCCACGTCTTCTTTGAGAGTGTGAAGGAAATGACTCACAACTCCCTGCTCTGCTCTATGAGTTCGGAAAACATCATAACGACCTTCCACATCTTTTATGAAATAAGCATATGATATGACTTCATGAGATTGGGTTGGCGTGGTGAAGGACTCGCTTGGATTCGGGATCGGGTTTTAAGACGCTCTCAAAATCAGCGTACACAACGAAAGGAACCCGCTGACTGAATTTGAAATCTTTAAAAGTTAATTCCTTGTCTTCTGGCATCTTGATCAGGACAGTCTTGTTTTTATTGCATAATTTCTTGTGCTCATTTACTTTTTGCTCTCCATTGCACCTCGTATCATAAGTTTTAAAACATTTTTTGCAGATGTGTACTTTTTTTCCTAATGTTGACAATTGACTGGAAATAAGCCGCTCAAAATTTGTAATGTAAGCAAAGTGGTTGCAACCTCCGTTTTCTAAATACAACAAATCTCTGTGATCCGCCAGCTCTTCTTCACATACTTTAATGGGAAATATTTTACCAGCTTCATCTAACCCGTAAATGTTGATGCTGATGTTGTTAGACTTTTCAAATTTTGGAATGTCAGAAATCTTGACGGGATAGTCCACGCAATCCCACTTGTAGCCGCCTTCAAAATAAAGATCGTTAAGATAGGATGCTACCTTTTCTCGGTCTCTCCTTTGATCTTGAAGACGTGGGGTCGGGGTCCACACGGCATATTTGAAACAGAAGGCATCTGAATTTTGAACGTTCACGACAGCATATTTCTTCTGAATATGGCTGGGAAGCATAATAAAGGAACCTCCTCTCAATGGCCTAAACCGATTAACCCGGAGTTCGAACCCCTCCACGTGAGAAAACATCCAGCCTGATTCTTTCAGTTCGCATTCAGAACATTCAGTGAGTAGTTTCCTGGACATGATATCGAAAAATTCCCCGAGATTTGTCGACCGATACACTGGCTTATTAGTTGTTTTTCAATTCCGAGAACATATATCAAATTCCTCCAGGTCATCGGGTTTAGGCTTTTTAAAAGCTGTCTGCATAAATGCATTTACTTTAATGGATGGGTGGGCTGCCAGTGCATGTTCTAGGATGCTTACAGAAGAATTTTGGATACCATTCAAAAATGTGGAGAGACAGACCGCTGTTTCCCATTCCAGAACAATCTTAAATGTTTGTAGACGGTTCTGAGCCACCGACTGCACTTGGATGTAATCCCCCATATTCAATGTAGGAACAGTGGGAGCTTCGGAACTGGGGTCCGCAACAACGTGGCTGGGGCCCGCGACATCATGGCTGGGGCCCGCGACATCATGGCTGGGGCCTGCAACAACTTCATGACTGGAGCCTGCTGTATTTGAAGGGCCTGCAGCATTGGAGGGGCTTGTCGAAGACGCATCCAACGAGTTCCCCCCACCTGCATTCTCGAATGACATTTAAGAACATGCATCTGCAAGTACGCATTTCTAGAAAAACCCTTCCTACAAAACATACACGGAATAAGTGCCCCAGAATGAATTTTGACATGTCTCTGCAAATTTTTTTCAAAGTGAAGACATTCTGACAGATCTTACAAGTGAAAGGGGTAGGGTACATCAGGCACAAATGAGGAAAGTAGGTCTTGCGACATTGGAATTTCCTCTAATGCCTGAAACACTTCTGAATTTTGTAAAAATAGCTATTCATCTTCCAGCCACCATTCTTTCTGTGAAAGAATAATAAAAAAAATTAACCCCATCCCCTATCAAAGCATTTTTCATGAAATAAACATTTAAAAGGGAAATTCCTACGTTGAGAATAAATTTTTATGGGAGCTATCGTAAAAATATGAATTCCTAAAATATTTAAAAAAAGAACTATGTTTTAAAGGAAAAAATGATTCCACTAACATGAATTTTCCTTCCTGAAAATCTAACTTTAATCGTATACAAAAGAAATCACATACCGCTAACATGTTTTAAACCCCTATCAACGCATTTTCATGGAATAAACATTACAATGGGAAATTCTTACGTTGAGAATAAATTTTTATGGGAGGTATCGTAAAAATATGAATTCCTAAAATATTTAAAAAAAGAACTATGTTTTAAAGGAATAAACGATTCCACTAACATGAAGTTTCCTTCCTGAAGATCTAACTTAAATCGTATGCAAAAGAACTCACTTACTGTTCCTAATACGCTAGCATGTTTTAAACCCTTATCAACGCATTTTCATGGAATAAACATTAAAATGGAAAATTCCTACGTTGAGAATAAATTTTTATGAGAGCTATCGTAAAAACATGAATTCCTAAAATATTAAAAAAAATAGAACTATGTTTTAAAGGAATAAACGATTCCACTAACATGAAGTTTCCTTCCTGAAAATCTAACTTAAATCGTACGCAAAAGAATTCACATACTGTTCCTAATACGCTAGCATATTTTTTCCTTAAAAGAATCCTCTCATGAAATTCTAACAACATCCTAATTCAAACAACTTTGAGGACTTAACAATAAATAAAAACATTGCATGCTAATAAACCTTTTCCATTGCAGAAACTGATGAAAAATTTCTTTCAGATGCCATTCTAAACCACGCCACAATATTCAGACAGCAAGACAGTTGATAACTAAGCGTAGTTGAAAACTAAACGTACGTACTAAACGAAAGCAGCAGAAAAACTGAGAGCGAGGAATGAACAACGCCAGTTTTATAGCAAACAGGATGCCTTTTTGACCCCCCGACATTAGAAGAAACGTCATTGGTTCGAAGTTGAAACAGTTTCTAAAATTCTTCTGGGATCTGTTGACAAAGATGATATCATGACGCACCCGTCACCATGCGTCATCGCTTCAAGAAGTAACTGCAGGCAGACCTTATCTGACCATCTCGTGCCATCAACGTTTAATCAGTTTTCGAAATTCTGATGACGTCAGCTCACAAGGAAACGACGCCACGTGTTGCTGTGTCATCATGCGTCATCGCTTCAAACAGTAACTGCACGGAGACCTTATCTGGTCACAAACATGCTGCTGATGAATCACTATACGGCTTTAACCACACAAAGCGAACTATAGCTCAGGACTTATTTTAAGGTAAATTCTTAGCGATAGAAAAATGAAAGGATTTCGTTATAATTAATTTTCATCTCGTGAGAGAATAAACTAAAAAAATTCTTCATGGACAGAAAAAATAAAGTCTCGATAAAAGTAGTTGTTAGTTTGAAAAGTTAGAAAATAAAATAATGTTGGTACATCGAGAAGTTTAACGAGTATGCAAGCATTTAGAAAAAAAAAGATTAAGATAATGCATTAAAAGGTACATTTCACTGATTAATCATGAAGAAATAAAAAAAATAAAAAAATAAACATTTTAACTAGGCATAAAAAATTGTGGCTTTGTACGGTGGAAAAAGGTACAACGTTAAAAAAATGTAACAGAAAAGGCCATGAACACGTAAATACATTAATAAACAATCGTGTTTTAAGATTATATCTGTCGCACAAAACTTTGGAAAACGTCTTTATCTTGGTATGTCCGTTGAAAATGCGTGAAGTCTCCTCAACGAAAATAAAAAAAATCGTTACGTTGAAAAATTATGGACATAAAATTGGAAATTATGGTGAAAAAATAAGGAATAAATTCGTTTCAAACTGATCAAGTTATTGAAAAAAAATCAGTCTTGGAGCTTAATGTGTCTAACAGAATCTCAAATGACGTCAACCGCCGACCCCGCTGAGGAGAAAACGATGTTGGCTGATGTCATGGTTTTGTCTGCTATCACGGCAACGTCACCCATCATAGTGACTCATCCCAAAACACGTGTCACACAAAATTTTCTGAGACAAAGAAGAAATGGTGACTCATCCCAAAACACATGGCTCACAAAATGACAACGTGGTGAAACTAAAATGGCTGAACATGAATCAACGGGTACGAAATCTTTTCAAACAAAGCCTTTCCTCGTCTAAATTAAAATTGGAGGGATTAAAATTAGAGGGAGGACTAAATTAAAATTGGAGGGAGGACAAATATAAGAATTAAAAAAATAATGCAACGTCTATAAAAATTCCTAACACCACACGGATGTTCTAAATATACAAGTTTAATAAAATAAATTAGAGAGAATAAATAGGACAGACAAAAAAATACGAGTAAAAAAAATATTGGAAACGACAAAAAAAACTTCCTTCAAAAATTTGACAAAGTCTAATAAATCTCCCGAGAAAATTAAAAAATAATGCAACATCTATAAAAATTCCTAACACCTCACGGAAGTTCTAAAAATATTAATTTAATAAAACAAATTCGAGGAAATGCTTCGATTGAAAAAACTTCCTTCAAAAATTTGTCAAAGTCCAATAAATCTCTTGAGAAAAGTTCCAAAAAGCACCGCTAGGGGTAGCACATCGCGCACACACCCCTTTCCCCCACTCAGTTGTTGCCATCCGTTAAAGGTCCGTCGAAAGTTCCAAGAAGCACCGCTAGGAGGCAGCACATCGACCCAACACACTAGCACCATCTGCCACGCCCCTCGTCCTTCTGCCACAAGCAACGCCCCTACGTTCTTCTGCCGCAAGCCACGCCCCCTACGCCTTCTTCTAGAAGGAGCTGCTCCTCCGGCCGGATCAGTCATTTCATACTACTTACGAGCTTCGTGCAGACGTCGATGAATGGCACTCGCAGATGACAGCGGTGTCCGATCAGTCATTCTCCCCCTTTCTCTCGGATTTCTGTCCAGGAAGTCGCGTTTCTGGTACTGACAGCCAGAGGTCTGTACGAGCCTCGCCTGACCCGAAAAGTCCGATCCCGATCCGGTCTTATTTTTCGTGGTTAAGCAAAAAAATCCAAGCTCGAGTCGGCCAGACCTGTACTGACAGGTTTAGCATTTTGCTATTGGATTGAAGAAAAACGTTTAGGCACACTAACAGAAGACTGACTTGTTTAATAATCTGATGTCGAAGATCACTGGGTGAAGCGAAAAACATAGAAGTGCATCCGCCATAGAATGCGTTGATTAATTGCAGCTGAAATAAGCAAGTCGGGCTGTAAGATGAGAGTGTTAAATGAGCCGGTTGATTTCTTTAAAGGTTTAAATAAAATTCCATTTTTGTTTCGTCGCCTGCAATTTCCGTTAATACTATGACCACGGCAGCGGTCGGGATTTGAGTAAGTACGATATACACACTTTTAACACACGATGCATTTACTTCATGCCTTTGTGGGATTTGCTTAAGTTCACTTTCGGATAGAGAACTCTTTCTCTCTCTCTCTCTCAGTTATGGCCATCTATGTCAAGAACTACTTCAGCGGTCAGCTTGACTGCAGTAAATATTTGACCTAAAATGCGATAATTACTGGGGGTTTAACATTTGTCAAGGTCTTTGGATGCTACACAGCACTTGACTGTCTTTTCGAGTGATGTTTATGTTCGCATAGTCGCTAACTTTGCGATCACTGAACGTCATCATGGGCACCCTCGTCGGTCGTCGGCTGTGAAACCCCTCGGGAACAGAGATGTCGCCGAGGGAGGTGCGAGGGTGGGCTGTAGCCCACCCTGAATATTGTCTTGCCCATCCTGCCGCCTAACTAGTTCAAGATATGCCATATTTCATTTTTTTCTAACTTCAAAATATTATCTTGAATTTGCCAAGGAACAATGACTGTATTTTTAGTCGTGTAGCCCTACGTATTTCCCCCTAGAAAGTGCATTTTTCCTTCTTCGTAGAAAGGTTATAAAAATAGCATCGCAAGACTATGAAAATTGAGTTCTTCTCCACTCGTCAAAATCCTCAATTTAAGTCTTTTTTTTCAAATTAGTATGATCAGAGCCGAATTAAGAGGGTGAGTAGGAATTCAGTAAGGTCATTAGTAATTTCTTTGCTGTTGTTAGAGGTCATTAGTAATTGCTCTGCTGTTTGTGCTTCTAAGTAGGGTATTCCAACACGGAAAGTGCAGTCTAAAACTATACCAGCGCTCTTAAGGCTGCCCTAGGGTAATCAAAGCGCATGACGAGGCTGATGACTGCTTTGAAAGAGATGAGTGCAAGACAAGGTTGCTGGCTTAAAGGAAAAGAGTTAAGGAGGGGGAAGGGTATTGTCACTGTGTCCTTCCCTCACCCCTAATCCACTGTAACATTTGCTTTAAAACAACCTTTCTGCTAGGCATGAAATTTTCTTTTAATCAAGGCGTGTTACTGGTGCTGATGGCAGTGTGTCATGATTATTATACGAGAACGTAACTCTTTAGATTCTACTAATTTTATTAAAAATAAATGGACGGAAAATTACCATAAAAGGACTCCAAACAGTAGATTCTTTTGTATTCCAAAAAGTGCAAAAACGTCCAGACAGTTCCAAGATTAATGAGTATGTAACCAGAAGGCCCGCGGAAGGAGGATCGCACGAATACCTTTGCAGCCTGTAGAAAAAGGAAAACAAATTCTATTTTCAGTGTTTCATAAAGTTGCTATTAAACTTGCCGCAACAATAATAATAGTCGCCCATCTTGATTTCGAAGTCTAGCGGGGTCCCTGCGGGCGAAGCTAGGTAGGGATCATGGTGCATGTGGAAATAGGCCGAACTGCACCGCAATTTATGGTAGACCTGGGTGACCGTTGCAGGTCGTGGCTGAAATACCAGTCTGAGACCCGACGTTCACTTATGGATTCAACCGCGCATGGCTGACTAACGTAATCTCTTCTGGTGGATGTCTGCGCTTGGTTAATCCAGTCCTGATACACCCTTGATACAGTAGTACTGAATCAGCCAACAAGTACGGCTGTTTCAGAAATACACTCATATTCAAAAAAATAGTTACACCCAGAAGGAAGCCACC
The DNA here is from genome assembly GCA_039090855.1 of Macrothele yani. NCBI lineage: Eukaryota > Metazoa > Arthropoda > Arachnida > Araneae > Macrothelidae > Macrothele > Macrothele yani. The sequence continues at coordinate 95,037,664 of CM077005.1, read as the reverse complement.
GAGAGGAATGAGACTTGGTGGGTAGATTTGACATCACGAGACATGAAAATGATTCAAGTATCACGCTCAACCGCGCATGTGACGCCAGCAAGGAGGGGTCGTAGCGCTGTGCCTGGCCGGCTATATGAGGTCGTTCCGTTGCCCATACTTGCCATTCCGACTCATGCTGTTGTGTTGGTTGCATCCTTCTCAATTGAAACATGCCTCAGAGAAAAGTTCGGAAGCAATTGGAGCAGTTAGAGGAGTTCGAGGGGGACGCATCGTCGGGCTCCGGAAAGGATGGTCTTATCGCCGTATTGCGCGCCATACCAGTCGTGCGCTGTCATCGTAGCACGTAGCAGCGACAGAAAGCGTCTGGGATACCCAGATGAACCCCGGAGAGAGAGGACCGACGGGTTGTCCGACATGCGCGTAGTGACCTAACAGCCACGATTGTGAATATTCAGTGAACAGTGGTTCCCAGTGCCCTCCATGCATCGTTCGATTAGAGCCAGCCCCATTGGCAGACGGCTGCACGACGTAGGACTACACCCACGCAGACCGTTACGACGGCTGCCCTTAACACCATTGCATCGTCGCCAAAGACTGCAATGGTGTCGTGCCTAACTGTCAAGCAGCCACTCAGAATGGCAACGGGCGATCTTCAGTGACGAGTCCCACTTTTGTCTTGGTAGAGACGATCAACGAATCCGTGTGTGGAGGCACCGTGGTCAGCGCCAAGATGAACGGTTTGTTTTCGAGCGTCGCACCTCCAGTAGGCCTGGTGTCATCATGTGGGGTGCAATTGCCTATGATGCCAGATCACATTTGGTATTCATTACAGGCACTTTGACAGCCCAACGTTACGTTAATAAGGTCCTGCAACAAGTAGCACTACCTTTTCTAAAAGCTCACTCCACTGCAATTTTACAACAGGACAACGCTCGTCCGCATACTGCTGCTCTCTCGTGAACTTGCCTTCAAGGCACTGACACTCTTCCATGGCCAGCAGCATCGCCAGACCTATCGCCGATTGAAAATATGTGGGATGCCCTTGTACGCGCTATCCAGACTCCACCCCTAGCACACAATCTGCAGGAACTACGTGAGAAGATTCAAGCTGCATGGGATGGGTTATCGCAGGACACCATTAGGAACCTGTAAAACTCCATGCGAGACGTCTGGCGTGCTGTGTGAGGAAACATGGCGTCCCGACGCCATACTGAGAGACACTACTTATTGGCGCGTAGCTGAATAATTTTTGCCGATATCAGTTTCAATGTTTAATCATTTATTGTTCGTGGTATCCTTTACCTTTCTCCCGAATAGCATTGCAATCCGACACGTCCTTCTGGGTGCAACTATATTTTTGACGGTGAGTGTAATTGCAGCCACGGTCCGGGCCCAAACTATCTGGCAGCGGTCAAATTGGCTTATGTCGCCACGTTTTCCCATTACTGGCAAACGTTTATTGATTACGTTTTCCCATCATTGGCAAACGTTTATTGATTACGTACAGAGGATAGGTTAACACAATTTATAGTAGCCCCACGTGACGCTGATATAAGGAGGTACTTCATTATCGCTCCAAATATGTAAAATGGGAAGTGTTCTCAATACAAAGCTAACGCCGTGTATTTGCAGCAATATCTGGGCTTCAGAAAATTCGATTTAAAAAGTTCTTTTCCTGCCAAATAAATACCTCTCACCACGGAAAACCTTCTGCGCTTATTTTCTGCCTTAAACAATGCACAACGTTTTTCCTCTATGGGTCGTAGATGTGTACCTTATTTTCATGATATCTCCGCTTCTAACAGTTTTATTTTAAAAGTTCTTTCTCTGTCGGACAGCATATATAATACTGTTCGCTTGCATATAATTTCAAGTTTTTCTGCACTAGCAAGTTTGCCGCTAGAAGGCATAAATCGCGTTTCCGTTGAGAGATTTGCAGCAACATCCACGCTTTAAAAAATCCAACTAACAAAATTCGTTTTCGAGATCAGATACTAACTACAAAAACATTTTATACGCATTTCCTGCTCAGAATAACTCAAAATTTTCCCACTAGGAGGAGGAAATGTTTCGTTTATTTTCTCGATATCTCTGCTTCTAAAATTCCGATTTACAAAATTCTTTAAACACCGATTACCATTTACCTTGTGGAACATTTTTCACGTACTCTTGAGTTGTTTGTAGTTCATAATTCTTGCGCTAGGTGGCGTTAGTGTGTAATTCGATTTGCAACTGTGTCTCCGCTTCTACAAATCCTATTGAAGAATTGTTTATGTTAATGTATGCCATTCGTCACCTTGAAGATTAGGAGGATCCTCTTTAAGTAATGCATAATTTTCCCTCTAGGGAGCGTTTTTTTAATTGAAGGCTTAACGACCACCGTGAGGAACTCAATGGGCTATAAGCAGTCGCCCGTCCCTAATTTAGGGTCACTGGTTCCAGGGAAGGGAGAGAGCCAGTGCCGTAAGACAAACACAACATCCATGCCTCACCGGGATTCGAAACGGGACCCCTTTCGGACGAATGATCAGAGGCCATCGCTTAGGGAGCGTAATATCTCTGCACTTCAACTATTCTCTCGCTATCTCAGTCAAAAAGTTTTTCTCGCTATCTCAGCTCCGAGAAGACGTATTTGAAAATTTATTTTTCCTTAGCACAGTTTATGTTACAAAGAATAATTTTCGCATATTTTCTACTTTTCCATTATTCAAAATCCTCGCGCGAAGGGCATCGACGTACAGAGTATTTCAAAATGATTTGAACGATAACAACACGTTTCATCTGGAATACATTACCAGCTATTGAATATCCGGTGAAATACATTGGAACACATCCTAAAGTTTACTTCTTAACAGGTCCAGTGGTTCAAATTCTACCGCCAGGTGGCAGACGGACTAGTTGTGAAAATAGCTGCCAGTAGTGAGGAGAAAGCATTTTGTGTCTTACAATTTCATGCGAGTAGGTCAGTGTTGAGTGTGCAACGTCAGTTTCGTACACGAATTCATAAAGAACCGCCAACAAAGAACTCTATTCGAAGGTGGTATGATCAATTCCAGCGAACAGGTCTTTGTAAGGTGTAAGGGTAGATCGTCTGTCAGACCTTCGACTTCTGAGGCCGATGTGGACAGAATTAGGGAATGTTTTCTGCTTAGCCCTTGAAAGTCTACAGCGAGAGCGAGCCGGGAGCTTGCAATTTCTAAGTGCCGCCCCGGTGGCGCAGTGGTCTAAGCGATGGCCTCTGATCATTCGTCCAAAAGGGGTCCCGGTGAGGCATGGATGTTGTGTTTGTCTTATGGCACTGGCACTTTCCCATCTCTGGAACCAGTGACCCTAAATTAGGGACGGGCGACTGCTTATAGCCCATTGAGTTGCTCAAGATGGTTGTTAAGCCCCCAATAAAAAAAATTCCAAGACAGCTGTTTGGAGCGCATTGAGCATCTGTGACAGCCAGCTTCATCTTACCCACTCTGGCAATTAAACTATGACAGTTTCATTATATATGTGTGAAATTATATCTTGTTTTGACAATTTATGAAATCTATATAACAATGTGAAATCGTTTAAATCATTTTGAAACATCCTGTATATTTCTATGTGTGAAAAAAATCATTCGATTCAAAAAATCCCTTAGAAAAATCATTATCTTGGTAGAACACTATTCATATACACTGAGCGGCCAAATTATTATGACCGCCTGGTTAGTATGTTGTAGTTCCACCTTTTCCCATTAATACTGCTTGAATTAGTCTTGGTATGGACTTTATTAAACGTCGGCTTGTGGTTTATTAGTCCAAGTCTTGTGGTATATTGCGATGAATTGCACCCTCCAGCTTTTGATGATTTGATGGCAGCGGATCCAGCTATCTGATGCCCCTTTCTACTTCATCCCACAAATGTTCTATTGGATTGAGAACGGAGAATTGAGGAGGCCAATGTAGCATGAAAAAGTCTCCGTGATGCTCCTCAAACCATTCGCGTATAATGTGAGCAATGTGATATGGAGCATTGTCCTGGAAGTATCCATCTCCACCGAGATAAATCATTAACATAACTGAGTGGACTTGGTCGGCAACGATATTTAAATATCTTTGGGCGGTCAGACGTTGCTCCACACAAATCAAAGGGCTCAAACTCTTCCATGAAGATATGCCCCAGAACATAACATTGTCTTCGCCAGCTTGACGAGTAGTGACGTACAGTATGAAAACGTGATTTGTCCGACAACAGTACCCTTTTCCACTCACTTACTATATCCAATTATTGTGTTTGTGAGCGAACTGAAGGCGTTCTTGTTGTTCTCTGCAGACAGCAATGGCTGACGAACTGGCTATCTGCTTCTCTAGCCCATACGATGGAATGTGACGTGAACTGTATGTTAAGATGCCATCGGACTTAGTCCCTGATTCAGATTATCTGTAATCTGGCCCCAGTTAGACTGAACAAGTCTGCCAGCTGTCAGTTCAGGTCGAGCATCCAGTAGCCATTGACGACCACACGCCTTGCTCTCAGACCAGTTTTTTTACTGATGGTCCACTCTGTAAACTTGAGAACAACTACTGGTGCGAACATCATCCGTTTCGCTGATGCTCGCACCAATGCTTCGATCACCCACGATCATTCAACATTTAAAGTCCATCAGATAGCGTCTTTTTCCCTTTATTTCTTGCGCAATGCACTTCATTAGTCTCTGTATGTCTTCAGCTACAGAGCAGGAGACTCAGAGATAAATCTTCAATAGAGACGTATGGCAGCAATTTGACCCCGAAGATCTCAATAGAACAGCGCACCAGTGGACAGACATGGAACTAAAACGCCGAACGGTAACCGTCTGCCTTTTTTCTCAAGAGCTTACAACTCTCTCCGCTGTGCTACTTCGACGGCCACTGGTATCGTACAGCGTGACAGAGGCTATCGTAGTTTAATGTCTGACCACTGGGGCGCTGTCATAAACACGAGAGTTGGACCTCTGTCTCTCCCCCTCTGTGTCTTCAGCGTTCCCTTTTCATACCGATTTAGTCCCCTTGCGTCAGCAGCGTCTGCGGGATAGCTACTTTGCATAAAATGGCATGATGGACATGATAACTTGGTCACTCAGTGTAAACGCTTTATTATGAAGAGAATTTTGCATATATTTTCTGGTTTAATAACGCACTGCTTTCAACTAGGGGCGCAAGGTTATATCACATTTTCCTTAATATTTCTCCTTCTAATAGTTCGATTGGAAAGTCTCTTCCGCTATGTTCGATTGGAAAATCTCATCCGCTATGCTTCTGATTTCTTCCGGTATGGGTAATCTTTTGTGCAGAATTTGTTAATTTTCGTAAAACATTTTTTAGCACCTAGTGGTAGTAAGTAGCTATTTCTATTTGTGGATGTTTTATCGATTGAAGAAATGCTGTAAATATTTATTTATTTAATTATTTGTAATTGGTTCCATTCCCTATGAATAACCCCAATCACATTGCATATTTCAATTTATGTCAGGTTTTTCTAGGTGGTATAAGAGTATTCGCTCTCCACCTCTTTTTTTTTTTTTTTTTTTTTGCTGAATTTCTAGGTTTTCTAAAAATCTGCTTTGGAATATTTGTTTCATGTCGGAAAGGATTTGAAAGACGTGCTTATTACAACTGAATAATAGGTGCCATTTTTTATACTGTCTTTAGCTTTCATAAAAAAAAACATTGTGCGTCACAGTTTCACACCAAGCGTTTTTGTGCCACAGTATGAATAGTATTGCCAGTCAGCCATACAGCGACAAAAAAATTCCCTCCCCCCCCCCTTTTTATTCATTTTGTTATGAAGAAATTACACACTCGCAAATAAGAGTCAAAAAATCTTACTGGCTGTATTTCTGCAAAAATATAATCAGTCATGTAGTTCTAGAAAAAGTAGTGCCTTAGCGATGAAGAAATTATTAAAACAATCCTTGAAAGAAGACCCTCAAGGTTTTCAAAAGCCATTTGAAATTTGACTTAGTGTTTTTCTGTTTTGTAAAATTTTATTATCAATCATTTTTGTTGCTTTTATTAATGTGATTGAATTTGAACAATCTTAAGTAATAGAAATGATATGAGGGATTCTCCACTTCCGCTTGGAGGATTTCAGATGAAATATGATGCCTGTATCTATTTGTCATATAACAAAGAACTTCTGCAGGGCATGAATTTTGCTTTCTCACTGTCAAGGATTGTTACCAAATTCTTCTTTTCAACATTGTCACATTAGTGATGTGACAAGTGCATCATATCCTTTGAAGGTTGCCGTTTGAACGAAAGAATTCCCAATTCCCATTCCACTTTAAATTACAACTCATTGGTCATACATCTTACTATGTGATCTGAAAATTTCGTTTATTCCTTTCAATAATAACTTTGGGTTACCATACACACTAGGGTTGTTTTATTAATTATCATTTTTCTCACCCTCTAAAATTGTTCCATTGCATGAAACAGTAATTCCTCTAAAATTTCATTGCATTCGAAAAATAAACACACGTGCCTCCAGAGGGCCTATTAAAGCGCAAGCTTCCGTTCCCATCCACCGAGTCTCCTGCGTGCATTAGCTTCCCGCGAAGGCCAAATGGAACTTCCTGGGCAAGATGTCAAAAAACAAGCTGTAAGCGTTGTACTACGCATTGTTATCTCAGTTGTGTTTCGGAAATTCCAGTTGATTAAAGCTTCAATGTAACTGGTTTGTTATAGACTACGTCTTCAACGCCATATGGTCATTGCAATGCGAAACACGTTTCACGGTGTGAGATACAACGATACATCGTTATATTTTGCATTTACTGAGGCAAGTAAAAAATTTTTTTTTTTTTTTTTTGAGACATATTGTCACCGTGCTACTTGCTAAGTTTTCTCTGCTACATAATGTTTTCAAAGCACTCCCTAAGGAAAGACACTTCGGTTTATTTGATTGGACATTACATGCTCCAGATTGTTGGAAGCAAGCTCCTATCCAACAGACAAGTGCTGGGAGTAATGTTTTTTAGCCTGCGTGAGGTACAATTAACTCTTCGAGAAAGTGCACGCTGACAATCCAAGAGGTGCTAATTTTCTAGAATAAAGCACGTATTCCAACACGACAACAATATCATTGCATTCAAAAACTAGAAACTGTTTACGAGAATTGGAGATCATTGCAGAAAAATGCAAAGAGATCTACTAAAATTAAAAAAAAAAAAAAGGGAAGAGTTATTTGTGTCAAAGTCGGATGATCTGTTCGATATTACCGATGAAAATGCCTTGAAAATGATAACTATTGAAGAAGATAAGTTGTTTTTAATAAATCAAAGGAAAAAAGGGCGGCCCGGTTTTCTGTGTGGTATTGATGTAAAATTGGCTAAACGGGAAAAAGGAGCAGGAGAAAGACGATCCAAAGAAATTCAAAGTTTACAGCAAAGCATAGGAGAGGCTGAAACAGCAAGAGGTTAGAGAACTGCAATGTTCAAGTAGTAGCAATGAAGAATCAATCCCAAACGAAGAGCCAATTCCATCGTGTGTGACGTATATTCTAGATTAACTTTCCTTTTTTAGTTTCTTTCCCTATGTATATCTTGAATTATTCTCAGTATTCTTCAGGCTTAACGAAATATCTTTTCCTTCAAATGAATACGTTTGGCAACACAATTGAGGTTGAATGCATGTGACGTATGCCTGGTATAAGATAAGAACAAGAAAAAAAGCGACGACTAATCGATTGCTTAGAGAGGTGTTGAAGAGAGCGATTATAGAGAGCGATATTGAGAGCGTTGCAAAAGAGTGTTGTACGAGAGCGTTGCAAAAGAGTGTTGTACGAGAGCGTTGCAAAAGAGTGTTGTACGAGAGCGTTGTTTTATAAACGGATGATTATTGAAAAGAGTGTTGTGATAATGTGTGGAGAGTTTAGTGCATTCCATCGTGAATAAAGGACATTTTCCGTAAGTTGACTTCTGTTTACATGTTTCGTCTGGCCGTTAAGGTTTATTTCATTTAGGAACTATTTCCTAGTGTATTGATGTGCTTAAAATAGCGTGGAAGTTAGGTCAAGACCACTTTCACGCTACATTGGCTCCCGAATTTTCCCTCGAACAAATTCCTAGAAATCACGGAATATGGATAACGTAACTGATCCTATCGGTCTCTTCTATCAACAAAACCATGAGGCTCATAACTCTATAGAAGAAAATTTACGCACTCAGCGTTATAGAGTTCCTCATAACTCACCAAGCGCTCTATACCAGGCCTGCGGTTCTGACCTACCAGACAGTGAATACCCGAGGTACAAAGCTTATGTACCGCGTACTTCGACCGCAGTGCCTCAGCAACACTTTACTCCACCACCCCCCATGAGAAGGAGCAAAATTCTTGCTCATTACGTACCCCATGCGGGTTCTATTATATTTAGGGGAAACGGCGGTTCGCTTAGGTTTTTGGAGGATCATGACAATCATTTTGACCTTTATAATGTTCCTGAATACTGTCAGATACCTGTTGCTGGCATATGTTTGCAAGACACGGCAAAGGTCTGGTACAGACAGTGGCGTCGAATGAACCCAGAGGGCTCCTATCAGCAATTTCGAGCTGACGTTTTGGATGTCTTTCCTTTTTGGCACCAATAAGGCCGGACTTGCACAACAACTGTTTTCCAGGCGACAGCGAGCGTCAGATAACCCAGTCTCGTTCGCCCTGGAAACAGTTCGACATTACAAATTATGGGATCCCGCTGCAGTCGAGTCTGAGATTTGTGACACGTTGTTACAGCAGCTGGATCCCTTCCTGCAGGATTATATGGAAGTTCGACGTCCTGTCTCCATTCCCGAGTGCTTAAAACTCGTTCGAGTCTATGAAGACCGCCACAGCAAAGGCCAATCTTCACAGGTTCTCGAGTACCGCCAACCAACGCAGTACCATGAACCTCATATTCAAAACAACAGATATCAGCAGCCAAAACAGAACATTCATGGAGGAAAATTTTTCAATCAGCCTAGAAACACCTATCGGCAGTCTAGATACATGCTGCCGCATCGTCGGGCACCAGAGGTGCGACATCCTGGCCGTTATGGAAATCAGGACAACCAAGTTTCTCGTCCCCGGGGTTTTTAATAACCGGTTGACAAGACATATCCAAAACACCGTGCTGGGGGGCAAGGCAAGCCTAATGATAATAATGCTGCCTCTCCTGCACGTTACTACAATGCAGCCCGTCCTGGTGGTTCGCCACATTTCCAAAAGCAATCTAGACATTCTAATAAGTTCCATGACAATTTAAACTTCAACAGGAGGTAGATGGGTCGAGTCTATCTCCACGTTTCTCTGAAGACCTCAAATCTCTCTTGTTAACTATTCAAGCTCCGCTTTTGCCTGATATTCTTGTGACCTTGGGCAAAGTGGTGGTGTTGACTAAAATTGATTCTGGATCTGACATCTCGGCATTAAATTTTGATTTCTGTGCTGCTATCTTTCCAAATGCTTGTGTCGAGCGCTCCCAGAAATGTCTGCGAGGTGCCGACAATAATATTTTTGCAATCTCTGGATCAGTTAATTTACCTGTCAAGATTGGCAGAGTTCAAGTTTCTTATACTTTCTTTTTACTCCAAAAGTTACCCGTGGATTGCTTTCTGGGGGTGGATTTCATTAAAATGTTTAAGCTCACATTTAATTTCGAACATGGCCTAATCTTAATGCCTGAGATCAGTCCTCCCACCCCAGAAGAGCCAATTGATTATTCTGCAGTTCTTGGCAGTGACAGATTATTGCTTGAACATAAAAGCGAACTTGGTCAGGTTTTACACAGCAGACCAGGGTTATTCTCTGATAAACCAGGGTTTACACAGGTGGTGTATCATACCATTGATACAGAAGGAGCTAAACCTTTTGCATGTAAGACTTATCCATGTCCGAACCAGAAAAAGGCTGAGTTCCAAAAACAAATTCGGGACATGCTCCATTCGGGGATAATTAAAGAATCACTTAGTCCTTGGGCAGCACCTGCTTTTCTTGTTCCAAAGAAACAATCTGGATAGTATCGCTTCGTAATTGATTATCGTAAACTCAATGCGGTAACCAAAGCTATCAATTATCCATTGCCTATAATTATCGATATTCTCCAGGACTTATAGTCAACAAACTGGCTATCAACATTGGATTTAGCTAGTGGCTATTGGCAGGTGGCTGTCCACCCAGATTCTGTTAAAAAAACTGGATTTATTACCCCTTTTGGAGCATATGAGTTCCTACAAATGCCCTTTGGTTTAGCATATGCTCCAGCAACGTTTCAGCGCTTAATGGACTCAGTCTTACGTCCTGTGCTCGGACCTAATGTCCATGTTTATCTGGACGATATCATTGTCTCTTCTGAGACTTTTGAACAGCATCTGTCTCTGTTGGACCAAGTTTTCCAACTGCTACATAATGCAGGTTTGACTTTAAAGCCTAGCAAATGTCAAATTGGCCGGGACGAACTAGTATATCTCGGATTGAAAATTACCCCTAAAGGTCTTCTAACTGATGACTCAAAGGTAAGCCAATTTCGGACTTTCCGAGGCCTAAGTTGGCGAAAGAATTGTAGCGATTTTGGGGCATGACGGGGTGGTACCAACAGTTCGTTCGGGGTACGCTACTCTATGCGAGCCTTTATTTGCTTTGCCACGAAAATATAGACACTTTGTTTGGTCCACAGAGGCAGAGACTGCCTTTAATACTCTTAAACATGCCTTGGTTTCGCCACCTGTGTTGGCCTTTCCTAACCATGACGAAATATTTAATATCTTTACCGATGCATCAGGTGTTGGTCTAGGAGCTGTTCTATCTCAACGAGGGCATCCTATTGCATATGCCTCTCGAATTCTTAATAAAGCAGAACGTAATTACTCTGCTACTGAACGAGAATGCTTAGCTATTTCATTTGCTGTCACCAAATTTAAATGCTATCTCAATCATTTAACTGTGAATGTTATTACGGATCATTCGACATTACAATATTTAACCACAGCAAAGAATTTGTCTCGAAGATTGCCAAAATGGACACTTCGACTTCAGGAGTATAATGTTCAAATTCAGTATCGCCCTGGTAAGTCAAACCAACTGCCTGACGCACTGTCTCGCTGTCCTGTCAGTTCTGGTGCCCATGCGGATACTGAACCTCCTCCCTATTTCTTACTTCGGAAATAACTTCAAGGGAGAAAATAATCTCTGAACTGCCGAATGATCCAGATTTTGGGGAAATTTATAATTTCTTACTCGCTGGTTCTTCTGCTCCTAAGGAACCTTCTTTAGCGGGTCGTAGTCAAAATTATGAGATCATCGATGGTATTTTGTATTATAAAAAATTTGTAAACTCGAGAGCTGAGTACTGCCCTACGATACCTCAGTGTCTCCGCATGGCCTTACTCCACGAGTTCCATGATATTCCTCTTGCCGGCCACTTAGGCATACGAAAAACTCGTACTAAACTTCGATACGTAGCCTACTGGCCGGGCATGTACAATAGTATACTCGCATACATTCGCTCATGTGAGTACTGTCAAAAGTACAATTATGTGAATAAACGACCAGCCGGTCACCTTATTTGTAGTTCAAATAATTGTGTATTTGAAACCATATCTATAGATTTATGGGTCCCTTATCCATTATCAACTGAAACTAAGTCTCGTTATATTTTAGTTGTTACAGATAATTTTTCTAAATGGGTGGAAGCATTCCCCATTAAAGCAGCTACGGCTGATGTAATATGTGATACTCTAATACATAATGTTTTCACTCGATTTGGCTGTCCCCGTACCGTAGTCTCGAACCACGGGGTTTAGTTCATTTCGGAGTTATTTGAGCGAATGTGTGCGAGGCTTCAAATCAAACATAAATTGATAAGTCCATATCACCTTCAAGCCAATCCGGCTGAGCGTGTGAATAGAACATTACTAAAGATGATCTCAACCTTCATTGGCAATAATCATGAGCGTTGGGACGAACATGTTGAAATGTTTTGTTTCGCCCTTTGCTCATCATTTCATGAATCAACTCGGACTTACGCCCGCTGAATTTTTTCCTAGGGCGCCAAATCCGCACCCCTTTTGAGAATTTAACTGGCATTATCGATGAAATCAACCAAAGACCAACACCTGATTCTGTAAAACTACTTGCGAAAAAGGCGCGGACTGCTATCAGTCAAGCTCAATTAAGCCAAGCTAGGCACTATAATGCGAAACGGAGGGAACCAGGTCTCGCAGTTGGAGATCTGGTCTTATTGGAAACTCATTTCCAATCCTCCGTGGCACACACCTTTGTGAAAAAATTTGCACCTTTATATGAAGGCCCCTTTGAATTTGGTGGAATTGTACAATAATAATGTCATATTAAAGAAGCCAGATGGCTCCCTACATTCTGCCCATGTGCAGCAATGTAGAAAATGGGTTATTAGAAGCACTGATGCAATTATTAACCCTAAATCTAGTAGAACTCCTCAGGCAGAGGGTGGGACTTCACAAGTATGTATAGTTGATGATGAAATTTTTGACCCCACCCCTGTCCTGTCCGATTCGCTACCTTCGTCTGAGCGGGTCTTTGCTTCTACTCTTAACGATTCACATTCTGACATTATTCCATTCACTCGGGGTGCTGTCATTATTTCAACTCCTCAGTCTCCTGCCTTTTCAAAAGACGAGAGTTCTAGTGCTTCCAGTTCCTCTGGATATTCTTGTCGTGGGCAACGAGGTTCTTTTTCATCTGCTTCTCATACTCCAATCGCTCCATTTACTTCTTCACGTATAGTGCCTCCGTTTGCTTTTAAATCAAAAAACTTAAAACGAACAAGAACTGACATTTCATCATCAGGCAGTTCCATCTCTCCTGTGCCTAAAAGAGTCGTACCTCTTGCTGAATCTGAATCATCAGACAATATTGTTGAGGTTCTTCAGTCTCCAAGTAAAACAACCTTTCCTTCTGTTTCTGCTGAGCAGCTGCCAACTCAGGAACATTTGATCAATCGGCAGTAGGGCAAAACAGTCCTGTTTCGCCATCGGTGCCATTTCAATCCGCCTGAATTTTCCCCTCCTGTTCCACACTCTCCTAGTGCAACTTCTAGTGTTGGGCTACAATCCAGACATTTGCATCCGCCAGGTTTTCGTCCTTGGAATCTTCGCTCGGGACGGACAGAGCCTATACCTTCCTCCACCGTTCCTCGTCGTTCACGGTAGCTCCCTTCAAGTTTTATACCGCTTCTTCGACCACCAAAGAAACGACCGGATCTTCATCCTTCTCAGATTCCGGGTTCGTCTTCGTTCCAGCCTGAGACCTCTTCGCTCCAGCCTGAGACTTCCTTGCGACAGCCTGATGATCCTGCCTCTTCTGGTCAGCTTGCCTTGTCCGCGGGAATTCCTGACACATCCCGGCGATCCAGTGACTTGCAACCTCAACCTGCGAAGCGCGAAGCCTCAGGAGTGCTGTTGTCACCCGACAACAACATAAGCGTGTCCGCATACGGGTATTCTTTGCGAGCAACAGGTTCTGTTAAAAGTTTTTTTTTTACCTTTAAGCTCAAAGGAACTTTTTACGATATAAAGCTTTGCTCTGTGAAGACTATTTGAACTTTCTTGTATCACACAACTTTGATACCTATAGAGACTATTTACTTGAACTTTCTTGTATCACAGAACTTTGATACCTATAGAGACCATTTATTTGAACTTTTTTGTCCTCAAGAAGAACCAAAATTACTGACTATCACAGAACTTTTTTTGACAAACTTTGAGAACGAAAATATATCATATGTTATCTTGTCAGTATGCAATGTTTTTTTTTTTTTTTTTTTTTTTTTTTTTTTTTTGGTGTGGCGCCACATTAATTTTTTTTAGTACAAAAATGTTTATCAATTCATTTTGTGCATGTTGTCTTTTCGGCATAACATGAAAATCAGCATTGCCTTTGTTGATATTTATAAAGATTTCACTCCCAGGATAGGGTTTTCCATTGTTTCCCCTATCCCATCTCAAAATTCGATGTGCGAATTCATGGGAGTAGTTCGAAGTCGGTCCTGGCCACCAAGTGCTCAGTTAAAGGTTTTTGTGTTGATTGTTCCATGTCTAACCTTTTTGTGTGCTTGACACTTGTTGAGTTGGTGTTGAATTTTCTTTCTGCAAGTGCAGTTTTTTTCTCAACTAACTAAATTTACACTATATTACAATATTCACTTAACTTAGTTTGAATGTTTTGTCTTCCCTGAGAAGTTATCAGGAGTGAACGAATGTGTAAATTAACCACGTTAAAAATGCGGTAGTTTTTTTTTTGCTATACGCAGTTTTTTGACTACTATGCTACTTATACGTATATTGATGGGTGTTCTCCACACGTATTGACAAAGTATTTATCGCGACATATAAAATGAAGATTTGATATCGTACAGTTTTCTATGAATGTATATTGAACTATTGATGTCTACAGACTATATGTATACTGAGAAGTCAGTTACAGCAACAGATCAGCAAATCTCATCTATTTTGTAAGTTCTTATCTGAAAGGTTGAATGAATGATTAGATTGTTTGAAAGGATACCTCTACAAAATTGATAGGTTTTTGGCAAAAAAAAAAAAAAAAATTACGAGGGAGATGATGTGACGTATATTCTAGATTAACTTTCCTTTCTTAGTTTCTTTCCCTATGTAAATCTTGAGTTATTCTCAGTATTCTTCACGCTTAACGAAATATCTTTTCCTTCAAATGAATACGTTTGGCAACACAATTGAGGTTGAATGCATGTGACGTATGCCTGGTATAAGATAAGAACAAGAAAAAAAGCGACGACTAATCGATTGCTTAGAGAGGTGTTGAAGAGAGCGATTATAGAGAGCGATATTGAGAGCGTTGCAAAAGAGTGTTGTACGAGAGCGTTGTTTTATAAACGGATGATTATTGAAAAGAGTGTTGTGATAATGTGTGGAGAGTGTAGTGCATTCCATCGTGAATAAAGGACATTTTCCGTAAGTTGACTTCTGTTTACATGCTTTGTCTGGCCGTTAAGGTTTATTTCATTTAGGAACTATTTCCTAGTGTATTGATGTGTTTAAAATAGCGTGGAAGTTAGGTCAAGACCACTTTCACGCTACACGTGCTCTACGGATTCAATCGGGATGTTACAGCAAAAGAAAAGAAAGATGTATGGAACTTGTAATGTTATAATTGTAGCCGCTTTTGACAAATGCAAAGTTAGTGATAGGAATGCGGTTAACATTTTAATGGCCACAGCTGAAGCATTAGGTCATGATGTTCATGAACAATAAGTAGATCTTCTATTCAACGATGCAGGCAACGTTTACGTCAATCGAGAGCAGAAAAATTAAAGGAACGATTCAAAGAAGCTGATCTGCAAGTCGCCGTCGTTCATTGTGATGGAAAATTACTGCCAGCTGTTACCGGTTCTCAGATGGTTGAGCGCCTTCCGGTCTAATTACAAGTGGTAATATAGAACAAATACTGCAGGAACCACAGTTGCAAGGCTCCACTGGAAAAGAACAAGCCTTAGCGGTATATGAAACACTTACTGATTGGGAGCTTACAAACAAGGTAAAAGCGTTGTGCTGTGACACTACTGCATCCAACCTCGGCTACTTAAAGGGAGCGGCAATTATTTTAGAGCAGATGTTGGAAGGAGATCTTTTATATATTCCCTGCAGACATCATATATTTGAAATCATACTTAAAAGTGTTTTTCAGCTGAAAATGCCCTCTTCATCAGGTCCAGATGTGCAAATTTTCAAACGCTTTCAACAGGCATGGCCGAAAATTAATAAACAAAATTTCAAGTCTGGTGTAGAAGATAAAAATGTTCGAAAACTTTTATGTTCAAACATAACAGAAATCCGATCTGTTATAATGCAGCACCTACAAATGCGACAGCCTCGAGACGATTATAAAGAATTCTTAGAGTTAGCAGAAATTTTCATTGGAAACAACACACAAAAAATATCTTTTCGAGCTCCAGGAGCATACCATCACGCGCGATGGATGGCAAAAGCACTTTATTGCTTAAAAATATTTCTGTTTCGTGATGAATTTAAACTTACCTTTAAGGGAAAAAAAGGCATTTCTGATATATGCATATTTCTTGTAAGAATATATACTGTATTAAGGCGTGGTTCAGAGCACCTTTGGCCCAAGAGGCACCCAGCCATGACATACAATTTATGAAAAAGCTCGTTGAGTATGAATCTGTGGATCTAGAGGCATCTCGTATCACAGTTCACAAATTCAAAAATCATTTATATTATTTATCCCCAGGAGCTTGTGCTTTAGCTTTTTTCGATGAAGGGTTATCTGTTGAAACTAAAATGAAAATGGTACGGAATCTACGGAAAGACGGTACTCAAGAAAAGGGTGTTAAGCGAATCTTGCTAAAAAAAGGATGATATTCAAGGACTAATAGATAAGTCTATTGAGGACTTCATTTCAGAAGACAGCAAACAGTTTTTTGAAAGATTTAATATTCACCCAGATTTCCTCAATACAGATCCAGCTTCCTGGCCTGAAAGTGAAGTGTTTAAGAAAGCCTCAGTTGTTGTGCATCAGTTAAAGGTGGTAAATGACACAGCTGAAAGAGGGATTAAGTTGATAGAGGACTACAACAAAATACTAAAAAAAATGAAGACCAGAAACAATTTCTATTGCAAGTTGTCACTGACTACAGACGTCGATATCCTGATGCAAAGAAGGAGACTGTAGCCAAAAAAATGGAGTGGGATTGTTATTTGTTTTCCATTTGTTGATATTTATTTCTGCCATTATCTGTACATAATCTGTATTTTATTTCGGATTGTAATGAACAAACATTCCACAAATAACGCACGGTATCATCTTTTGGAATGTTTAACTATTCATTAAAAGCACAGAGAGTTTTTCTTGCAGTAATGAATAGTACAAGTTATCAACTATTTTATTGCACCCTTGCATTGGTATTATGAAATTTTAACTGCTATTGCCACAAGTTAAAGTGCAGCTGTTGCAATCGAAGCTTCACAACTTTTTTTTTGGCATCTTGCCAAGAATCTTGCATTACGCTAACAGTGAGATAGTTTAAGAAGGGAATAGAGCCTAAGTGGCGGGAAAACGAAAGCTGTCCCTATAAAAGCATGGTGGAGGCACGTGTTATTATCGTTCAATTGCAATAAAATTTTACAGATATTTTTTCCTGAATTGGAACAATTTTGAGGGGTGAGACTGAAACAATTCAGAAGTTGAATAATTTGGGCCACTCTAATACACACAGTATTTGCATATTGGACACAGAAGCGAACTATTTTTTTCTGTTCATTCAAAAGAATTCTTAGCCTTGCCTCTCTAAACGTGTACCACAAAAAGTGCCTCTTCTATATCCCTGCCTACAACTCTATTTATCTGTCGTCAAAGAAAAGGAGTTCACATTGTTTTTGTACTCTTGAACCCTCAGGATCCGTGATCATACTGTATCGTTTCACCCATATAATTTTTTCTTTACCACCAGGACCAACTTGTAGGTCTATAAGCAGCCGCCCGTCCCTAATTTCGTGCAACTGGTTTCGCATAAGGAACATATCGAACGCCATTGGCCAAGCACATCTTCCATTATTCTTCCTGGACTCCAGATACGTCCCGGCTAGAACCAATACTCAGAGACCAGCGCCTCTAAGCACTCGGCCACATGCCGGCAACTTTATAATATAATCATTTGGTTAAGATAGGAACATGTTTGTATACAGAACACAGATTTCCCTATTTTTGTATATATGCTCATCTACTAAAAAATTCTTTGCCCAGGTTCTCTTACAATCTAACCACGAAAAGTGGCTTAGCGCCGCTAAGCCTAAAAATATAGTGCCTTACCTCCGCTAAGGCGCGCTAAGCCCCTTCTACATCACTGAATATATTATAATATTCTACGATTGCTTCATAAACAGTGATCGAGAAGGAGGGTGCGACAGAAAGTTCTCTAGTGAAACCAGAAAAGTTGCACCGAAAGTACTCTCTAAGTGTCTCTATACTCCCTCTTAGGGATAGGTGGGCGCCCCGTTCAGCCTGATAAACTTCAGTAAAATAAAAATATAAAATTCCAAGTTACGACAGTTACGACCCGTTCAGCCTGATAAACTTCAGTAAAATAAAAATATAAAATTCAGTTGTGACAGCTTTATTTTACTTATTTATTGTTTTTGTTTCAGGTTTCAACGACCGCCATGAGCAACTCATCTTACTACCTACATAAAAGGCAAGATTTGCGACTACGTGGATCACTTTTCAACTATAACGTGTTATCCGTAACCGTTCCTGTTAAATGTTTCGTTTACATATTTTTCTTTCGCTTAAGAAAAAAAGAAAAAGATGTAAACAAAACATTTTTTTTTTCGTCCGGTGCGGTGGAAGTGAAAGCACAGAGTTAGAGTGGTTTTTTTCGGGTGTGATGGAAGTGGAAGCACACAGTTGCAGGTTGTAAGATATTTTACTTTACTGGCGCTGAGTAAGGCAGTGATGAACGTTACTGTCCTTCGCGAACTTGACTGTTATTTTCAACCTCGCCCATGGTGCTTCAAAAATGAAAGTTACCTCTTTCATTAGATGAGGAGATTGAAACTAAACGCCCCAAAACAATTACGATCGAGCAATGCGGCAACAACGCACTGCAGTCGAATGACAAGAAGTTAACCGCCGAACATGCCAGAAAAAAGAGACAATCTTTGTAATGCGCAAAGAAGAGCGCTTCATAGTTTGTTCACACTCCTGTCGTTGGCTTCGAAATAGTATAAAACAATTTCTTTGTAGGTGCTGCGAGAGATTCAAATGCGACTCCAGGCGTAATTTTAAGGAGGTGAGGATGCGCATTTGCGCAAAAATACGGCTGCGACTGGATTATTTTGAGCATTTGTATGGAATACTACCTGGTTAACCTTCCGTGTTTGTTTACTTTCACTTATGCTGATTGCAGTTATTTCTTGTGCTTTCTGCACTGAATGTCACGTCGCAAATTCCGAGAGTTTAATTTTTTTGAAAACATTGGCAGTCAATCAAGTCAAACATACTTGGATCAGATAGATTCATGTAACCAAACAGGTGTGTTAAGTATCAGAGATCTGCCGGCTATCTATGAGACAGCATAATATTGCTATGTTATGTTTAAAATCGATTAATAATTAAATTTGAATTTCACTACGTCTGCTAATATTTGTGACTGATCAATTATGAATGCTGCGAATCGTCTTGAAACTCATCTGATGGTGTATCATTGTTGGATATCCAGGAAAAACGACTGCTTTAAAAGGACATTACTTGTTACATTCTTGTGTAAATGTGAACCTAAAACACTGAAGAGTGCATGTGAAAACTTTCAGATTCCGATGTATTCACATGCAAATGAAGATATTCACCTGATTCCGCAACTCGTATTAGTTGAAATGAATCATTTGCTCCATCTAAGGGCCATGCCGTCAAATGGTCCAGTGTACTGCAACCAGAATCACCTATTTAGCGATTTCATAGAAGTGGAATACGGCATATAGAGATAGTTCTTGTCGAAATAGGTACAAGCTTATCGTACGTGATACATCGAAAGAATGTTTTAACTAGCGCATGAATTTCTATAAAGGTGTTATGATTGATTGCAGTCGGTGGAAATGACTTTTACAATGTTTATCCCACTTTCGTTTCTTCAAAATTACAAAGTGCGATTACAGAAAAAACAACAACAAATGTATTTTATTACATTTTGAATTTTTTTTTCGCTACATTTGAAAAATTTCTTCACCATGAGAATTGAACTAGTCCCGTAATACAAACACAACATCCATGCCTCATCGGGATTCGAATCCGGATCGTTCTCGGACGAATGGTCAGAAGCCAGAGCTTAGGCCACTGCGCCTCCGGGGCGGCTTTTTCTTAGAATGAAACCGAAAAATAAATTAAATATGATGAATCAACGTACATATGCGAAAGCTTGTAACACTTGAATGAACTTCTTACTCAAGATAAACAAAATTTTGGCCACTATCTTTTTTTTTTTAACTTTATCCAATGTATCATTATAATCGTTTATAATGTACAAATTAAACATCTAATTTCAGCGCGCTTGCCGGTGGCCCCAATATGCTTGCTGTTACGGCATCTCAAACGTAGCATCTTTTATGTTTACGGACTTTTCTTAGCTACCCATAAAATTACCTCAAAAGAATCATCAGAACAAGATTGCGGTTCATGACTAAGCGACATCTCCCCTAATGTAGATGCATAGAAATGCAGGTCTTTTTCCTCAAAATACACAAACTGCGTATCTGAATGACTGGACAAGAAAGGTTAGTGCGCACTAACCAAATCGATTTTTTTATTAGGAATTCAAAAAGTTGATGCTTATCTACTTAACCACGTACTGTTCATCATCTAATGTACAGTTGGGATGTTGTTCTAGAAATCTGCCGTGCGCAGGACTATAAAATTTCTTATTCGACCATGGACTGTTCAAGACTTTCAGCTGTCACATACAGCGGACGGAGACATTCATCGAAAAAAAAAATGCGTTGCGTTTCTCATTTTTTGAATAAAGGTAGATTGTTTGATACCGATACACACTAAAACATGCACTATATTTACAAAAGTCACCGGAAACCTAGAGGAGAAACACAACATAGCATTTATTGGCATACATTAGTACGGTGTCGGTCCACCTTTGGCCTTAATGCATGCACTGACCCTTCGAGACATGCTTTCGACAAGGTTTTGGAACACGGCGATAGGTATGTACTACCATTCAGTACATAATGCTACCACTAACTGCTGCTTAGTAGTAGGCCTTGGTTCCAAACTTCTTATGTGGCGCTCTAATTCATCCCATAGGTGCTCTATGGGATTAAGATCAGGGCTCTGTGCTGGCCAGTCCACACACGATACGGAATTATCGTCAAACCACGCCGCAACATTCCTTGCTTTATGGCTCGGTATATTATCCTGCTGGTACCAACAAGGCTCGGTTCCACATTATTGCCACAGAGTTGGTAGGCCATAATTATCCAGAATATCGAGGTAAACGTGCTGGTTTACAGGTTTGCCCACGATAACCAATGGGCCGGGACCATACCACTAAAAACACCCCGACACGAGTGCACTGCCAACTCCAAACTTTACCGTAGGAACAGTAAGTACACTGTGGTAAATAACGTTCCCCCAGCTGCCGCCATACCCACACACGACCATCACACTGTTGGATCGTGTATCTGGATTGTTATTCCGCACACACTGATGGATCGTGTATCTATAGTCAGTTTTTCCCTTTTATTTCAGAAAAATCCGTTTTGTGATTTTCCGTATTTTTACTGAAATTTCGCAAAATCACTTCAGTTCTGACATTCTCATGCAGTTTCTTCTCCACGATCTAAGCTAACAATCAAATCTTCCTTACTCGTGCCTGCTGGGATTTGAACCTGCGACCTTTGGATCTATAGGCCAATGAGCTAGATATTCCACTGAGCCAGAAATTCTCATGAAGATACCACTGAGCCAGAAATTCGTATTAAGATCGGTCGCGTGCAAGGTTGAAATCTAATTCTTTGATGCTGGACTTTTTTCTTTGTTATTAATGTAGGTGAGTTATTAATTTTATTTTCTGTTGGAGCTTATAATTTTTCTTAAAACGTTTGTAATAATTTCATTTTTTCTGTAGGAGGTTTTATTACAAATTACGCATTTTTTCATCGTGAGTTTTTGAAATAACAGACTGCTTTGGCACTGGAGATCTGTTTAAAATGACAATGGCTAACCGTTACATTTAAGAAAAGTTCAAATGTGCTGCTTTCTAGTATTATTTCACAAAACTCCTATATTTAAAGTTTGCTCTTGACGGATATAATAGCCTTTGTCTTACGGGGCCCACAGACTGATACATAGACATCATACAAACAATTTAATAGTTAATCAAACCTCAAGTATTCCCGCGAATGGTTTCTATTACCGGAAATTTTACGTCATATGGGTATGGAAAAAGTGATAACAGAATTTTCCGTTAATACACGAAAGAAATTCCCGAAAAGTTTTTAAAATTTCAGAAATTTTCGATAGCACCTCTTAAAAACGGCAATTTACCATAAATATAAGAAAGAAATTGTGGAAAGTTTTCTGAAAATTCAGAATTTTCCTGGCAAACGGAAAATCCGCGAAATTCAGGGGTTTTTTTCCCTCATTTTACGGAAAATGTTGTGTTAGAAATATGCTTCGTCAGTTTACGAAATGAATCACGAAAAATGGTTCCTGAATTTCAGAGAATTTTTTACAGTGTAGCTTTACTAACAACGTCTGGTTTTTACTCACCATCGTAAAAATTGTCCCACCCGAAAGGATTAAATCCAATTTTATGAAAATCTGTGTGAAAGCGTGGAAGACTGATATGAGCAAACGCGAAGGGAAAATCATAGGTCTAATTACATTTAAAATACAGCGGATGAACTGATTCCAAGCGACAAAAGGGAACAAGAGAGACTTCTGTAGCGGTCCTCGAGCTGGATAGGTGCTCCGTAAAGATAATTTCGAAACGAAGAGTCAGAGACAAATGTTGAAGGTGATTGTGTTGTACATCTAGAGGTAAAATTCAAAAGAAATGTCTTCCTCGTTAGTAACGGATTCCGTAATATCCGAAATGCAAGATAGCTTTATGCATATGAACCAAATCTAAAGTTAATTTCCACCGTTTCTGAATTTTCAAAACATGAGCAAAGAGATCCTAAGACTAGAGATCAACACCGGCCGGGAATTTTCCCATACACTTACGGCCGGGCAGGGCAAAGTCAACCCATTCTTTTTATCGAATGGTTAAGAAAGATAGAAGTCATGTTTCTTGATTTCCTGTTCTCTTTAATTGTTTTGCTGGCTTTACTTACTTTCGTGACACAGCCCAGGCTGTAATCATACAGGCGAGGAGAGACACTCGCAGTGTTTTTACCATCTGTAAGCATTAAGTTAGTAAAAACACTTTGGGTCTTGTTGACAACAAAAAGATTCGACCCCGAGCGAGTGTATGTGTTGTGTGGGATGGGGGACTGTGGCTGTCCGCAGTGGGGTGGAGTGTTGTGTGTACTTGTATGAGAGAGTGGAACGACACCGATTGCTTCTTCTATCCCTAATCAACATAGGGATTGACTTTTGTAGTGTTATATATATATATCTTTTAAAGGTTATATTCTTCAATAATTGCTTAAGTTTAGTTCGTACATTCAACTAAATATTTTCAGTAATATCTCATTTTATTATTTAATTTTCACAATTTAATAAAATACAATAGAGAGACAAAGTAATACAAAATGACACATCACGGGGCAGGCCGGGCCGAGCTCACCAAGTAAGTCCCGGGCAGACTTTACCGAAGACATAGCTAGCTGCTGCGCTAAAAGTACCATGACTACCTCACTTCGACATCAAAAAATGAAATAATTTGTCTTAAAAATGTCTACACAGAGCGATGTTTGCAGTCTCCTTCTCTGGCCCGCTTGAACTATTGAATGCAATTTAAAAGCTGCAATTGGAAGGTATTTTCGAAGAAGTGAGCATAGATCTGCTCATCTTCTGCACCCTTCTAATCACAGTCGCAGAATGTGAGCGAGCATTCAGAAAGCTTGCCATCTTTAAAACCTACATGCCAGCAATCATGCTTGCAGGGCGTTTAAATAATTCGGGATTACTTTCTCAATCGAACAGGAAGTACCACACCATATTGACTTCACTGACGTCATAAAAGACCGATACTATGAAAGCGAGAAGACTCAGAATTTGAAATGTGCCGTGTGTGATTTGTGTACGCATTTTAGCGTTCATAAAACTTTGACAAACCGGGTTGATACAAGAATAATAACCGTTTTTTTTAATTGCACCTCTGTATCTGTCTCGATGTGGGGGCCGCCAAAACATTCAGTGAGCCAGGTCACAAAATTTCTGTCGTCTATGGATGAACGAATTTAGTAAGATACCGAACCTGATTTATAAATATTTAGTCAACTAAGCAAATGTGAGCGAGTTCGCATCGTATGTCTACCTTAAGCAGGATTGTCGACGCAACTGATCTCAGCGCATTTGGGACGTTATGAGCAAACAGTGAGGCACTGCAAATAGCAATGGACCCTAGAAATCGGTATAGATCTTTATTTTGAAAGCCCAGCCAGGATATAGGCCGAAGTCTGTTTCAGACTTTCAGCTCAAAGAACAGCACGTTGATTTGACTTATAAGTACTGAACGCGTCCGATTCCTAATGCTCTTCCATTTCTTTCGTTTCACTCTATGGTCGTAGTTACTTCTACCCTTTCTAGAGGAAAACTAACCAACAGAAAAACCTGTGAGGTAAACAAAGTTATTTCCAGTGTTTCAGTTGTTATGAACAGTGATGAGGAAAAGGGGAGAATATAACATTTCTGTTAAAAAATTTAAACGAAGCATCTCTTAAGATGCATATACTTGAAAAACGAAAAGTCACATTTCGAGCAAATTAAATTTGATTAATTTTGTTACAAAATCAAATTTGTTTCTATCACTTTTGCAAATTTAATGAGTACGTAATGAAAATTTGATTATGTAATAAGTAAACCCCCTTTGGCCAGTCCATTTTATTCTTTAATACAGCTACAAAATGCTAAATTTTGATCGACCACGATAAGCATCTGCACTGTTTCTACCAGAGATGCAGCCAGTTCTCTTACTTTTGCTAGCAACTGATAAAAACAAAGGCTCGGCTCAGCCCGAAAGTGGGCTCAGACTCAGGCTCTATGTGCAGCGCAAGGTCCATAGAAGACTCTAATGGACACAGAAAGATGTTTAATGTCCTCATTCAAAATCCGGTCGTCCTAGAGTGACAGCGGATCGGGATGATTAGATCCTACCGAATGTAATGGATACCAGAAATTCTACTTCCCGACAGATATACAATGACAGAACAACAGGTGGACACCGCCGTCATATGACAGTACCATTTATCGACTCCTGCACGTAGCCAGTATACGAAACAAGCACCCTCTGCTCTGCATACTGCTCGCACGAAGATTGCGATGGGGCGGCAAAAGGGCTGAGTCCATGACAAATACTGTCTTCAGAGTTAAGACCGTACCTGTCTGGGGCATAACAATGGCCTCTCTCTCACGTAACAACGTAACACCATGAATCACTGAGCTCCATATGGCGCCTATCGATGGAATCATGGTGTGTGATATCTATTGCGTCCGTAGAGCATCTCTCCCAAGCATGGGATGTATAAGAACACCATTCTCCACTATTTGGTCTTATCACCCCATCAGAGAATGGAACACACTACAAAGTCAACCTCATACCGTAGACTTACTCAACAGTGTCTGCAAGCTGCTCACGGGTTTATTGTGTGCCCGATCTTTAGATCTATATGGCAGGCCACATACCGCAAGCGATACCCAACACTACTTTCACGTGTTATTATGGCCATCCCGATCACCGGATCTATCCCTATGTGGGACGTCATGAAACGACATCTATAAATAGAAGTGACTCCAGAGTATAATGTAAGGCATCTTCAGACGCAAGTTCATGCCATATTGAAGAATGTTTTTCGAACATTGAACTGGAAAGGCAAATGGATAAAGGTTAATAAAGATTATTTAACCCTAGCTTGCCCAATCAGCGGCCCAGGACAGCTATGAATGGTGCCCAACACGAAATCCTAAACTTGCTTAAAACATTATGCTATTTGTTTTGCGATTTTTTGTAATTTGATTGCGCGGTTCTCGAGCGCGAACTTGGTAGACGACAACGGAACGGAATCGAATAATTAGAGAATGTTACGTCTACAGATATCTGAGTATTATCCGTAATTCGCATTTTAATTGCAAACAGTTCTGCCAGAAGAAACAAAAAAACTGTTGAAATTTACCAATAAAATAAAGAGCGAGACGACTCTGTTGCAATGTCGAGTAAAATGAATCGTGACAAAAACTTCAAGTGTGTATTCTGTACTAGGCATAGCGCCGCCGCGCGCCGTACTTTCTTGCTATTTGTACGCATGCATGGCCTCACTGCGGTGTGTAGCTTCCAGTGTGTTATCTTACAAGTGCAGACAGTCGAATTGATCCCATCAGACGTTACATGTGCTTGCTGCGACTTGGCGAGTAAAACGCAGGGATTAGATAAGTAAATGAGTACTTCTTTAATTCCAGCATGGCTTCCACAGAGTCTGAAAAGAAAACAGAACCCTAAAAAATAAAAATTACGGAAGAAGGAATATTGCCCAACGAAAAGTGGAAAGGTGACTACTTCTTTGGCGAGGTAAATAGTAAGGCACTCTACTTAATTTGTAGGGAATGTGTGCCAGTTTTCAAAGACTATAATTTGAAAAGGCATTATAAGCAAAAATATGCTGCCAAATTTGGTGAGTATCAAGGAATGTGTCGTAAGGACAAAATAACGGAACTGAAAAAAAAGTCTGTCTTCTCAACAAAATTTTTTTAAACAGTTAGAACTCAAACGAACTCTATTGTGAAAACTAGTTATGTGGTAGCAAATGCAATAGCAAAAAACTCAAATCCATTTGCTGATGGTGAGTTTATTAAGTAATGTATGGAAAGCGTGGCAGATATAATTTGCCCTGATTAAAAAGGGAATATTTCTAAAATCAGTTTGCCTCGCCAGACTATAGCCAGGTGAATTGAAGAAATTGGGAAATCTATCGAAAGCGGTTTGGAGAGTAAAGCTGCTAATTTTAAATTTTATGCTTTGGCGATGGATGAAAGCACTGATGTCACAGATACGATCCAACTTGCCCTTTTTATTAGAGATATTGATGACGAATATAATGCCCCTGAAGAAATGGTTTCTTTAGAAAGAGGTTTGGAGAGTAAAGCTGGAAATATATCGAAAGAGGTTTGGAGAGTAAAGCTGGAAATCTATCGAAAGAGGTTTGGAGAGTAAAGCTGGAAATCTATCAAAAGAGGTTTGGAGAGTAAAGCTGGAAATCAATCGAAAGAGGTTTGGAGAGTAAAACTGGAATTCTATCGAAAGAGGTTTGGAGAGTAAAGCTGGAAATCTATCGAAAGAGGTTTGGAGAGTAAAGCTGGAAATCTATCTAAAGAGGTTTGGAGAGAAAAGCTGGAAATCAATCGAAAGAGGTTTGGAGAGTAAAGCTGGAAATCTATAGAAAGAGGTTTGGAGAGTAAAGCTGGAAATCTATCGAAAGAGGTTTGGAGAGAAAAGCTGGAAATCTATCGAAATAGGTTTGGTGAGAAAAGCTGGAAAGCTGTCGAAAGAGGTTTGGAGAGTAAAGCTGGAAATCTATCGAAAAAGGTTTGGAGAGTAAAGCTGAAAATCTATCGAAAGATATTTGGGGGGTAAAGCTGGAAATCTATCGAAAAGGTTTGGAGAGCAAAAGCTGCGAATTTTTAATTTTATGTTTTGACGATGAATGAAAGCACTGATGCCACAGATACGGCTCAACTTGCCATTTTTGTTAGAGATATTGATTACGAATATAAAATCACTGAAGAAATGGCTTCTTTAGTGCCATTAAAAGGACCAACTAAATCAAGAGATTTATACAAAACAGTAAAAAATACGTTACAGCGATTTTCTGTGCCCAGTGTGAACATATCTGGTATAGTTACTGATGGTGCCCCAGCGACGGCAGGTAAAACGGAGGGATTTGTAAAATTAATAGGAGAAACGTGAGTTTGGTGAAGTGTCATTGCATAGTGCATCAAGAAAATTTATGCGCAAGAGCTTTAAAAATGAATAACGTCATGCAAACTGTCATCAAGGCTGTGAATTTCATAAGGGCCAAGGGATTGAATCATCGCCAATTCTAGGAATTCCTTAAAAGTATGAATGTTCACAACGGCAACATCATTTACTTTTCGGAAGTAAGATGGCTAAGTCGAGGCAAAATGTTGAAAAGATTTTATGATTTGCGATTTGAAATCAAGTAGCGTATAGCATCAAAAACAGAATTTGTGCCAGAACTAGACGATGAAAACTGGCTTACAGATTTAGCATTTCTAGTGGATTTGACCGCTTATTTAAATGTGTGAAACATGCGTCTTCGAGGTGAAAACCAACTTATCAATACAATGTATCAGACCATACCAGCGTTCCAAATGAAACTGAAATTAGGGCAAACTCAAGTTCAGGCAAACAATTTTATTAATTTCAGCACGTTAGCTAAACACAGTCATGCAAACAGCGAAACGATTGCTTTTGATTGATACGGAAATTTGCTTTTCAATTGCTTCTTTTGTGACAGCGAACTTGCTTTTCGATTTGATATAGGAATTTGAAAACAGGTTTAAAGATTTCCCGGAAACTAATCAATATTTTGATCATTGCGATTCCATTTTCAGTCGACATAAATATGTTACCTGCCAATTTTCAAATGGAATGCATAGAGCTGCAATCTGACATTCAACTTAAAGAAATATTTTATCATGTCTCTTTACTGGACTTTTATAAGACCTATCTTTCCGGAGACAAATATCCTTTGCTTCACAATCACGCCTTATTCATGTCATCACGTTTTGGCAGCACCTACATTTATTTGTGAGCAACTATTTTCACGGATGAAGCACACGAAGAGTAAATTTAGAACCAAAATATCTGATGAGCACCTTGAGAACTCATTGAGAATTGCAACTACTTCCATCGAACCAGAATAATTGCGATTCCATTTTCAGTCGACATTGATGCATTAGTTTCTCAAAAACAATGTCGAATATCCCACTAGTTTTATCTTGCCCTATTTTCTTTTACTTTTATAAAAGAAATATCAACATTTTTTTTGAAGTTTTCTTCTTTAGATATGTACATTTTCTACACTGACGGAAAAAAATCCCAACACCACGAAAAAATAGTTGTAGAGGAAGGAAATGGCGGCAATACATTTGTATAGGTAACATATTTAATCGATTAAGGTTTCAAGATCACAGCTTATTGTAAGCGCGAGAAGAGCCATTTTAAATGTGAAATTCTGCTACATTAATAACCGGTGTAACAGTCAGAATGTTGAATGCAAGCACGCAAACGTTCATGCATTGTGTCGTACAGGTGCTGGATGTCAGTTTGTGGGATAGAGTTCCATGCCTGTTGCACTTGGTCGGTCAATACAGGGACGGTTAATGCTGGTTGGGGGTGACGCTGGAGTTGTCGTCCAATGATGTCCCATACGTCCTCGATTGGTGAAAGATCTGGTGATCTAGCAGGCCACGGCAACTTGTCCACACTCTGTAGACCATGTTGGGTTACAACAGCGGTATGCGGGCGAGCGTTATCCTGTTGGAAAACAACCCCTGGAATGCTGTTCATGAATGGCAGCACAACAAGTTGAATTACCAGACCGACGTGCAACTGTGCCGTCAGGGTGCGTGGGATAACCACGAGAGTGCTCGTGCTGTCATAGGAAATTGCTCCCCAGACCATAACTCCAGGTGTAGGTCCAGTGTGTTTCAGCCGCAGACAGGTTGGTTGCAGGCGCTCACCTGGCTTCCTTCTAACCAACACACGGCCGTCACTGGCACCCAGGCAGAATCGGCTTTCATCAGAAAACACAACAGATCTCCACTCCGTCCTCCAATGAGCTCTAGCTTGACACAAGTGACGTCGCAAACGGCAGTGGTTTGGAGTAAGTGGAATGCACGCTACAGGGCGTCTGGCTCGGAGCTGTCCTTCAAGTAACCGATTTGTACCAGTTCGTTGTGTCACTGTGGTGGCAACTGTAGTTCGAATTGCTGCCGCAGACGCGGTAAGATGCGCCACGGCCATACGCCGTACACGGCGGTCTTCCCTCTCAGTAGTGCCACGTGGCCAGCCGGAACCCGGTCTTCTTGAGGCAGTACCTTCCCTTGACCACCGCTGCCAACAATCATGCACAGTGGCTACATTCCCGCTAAGTCGTTCTGCAATATTGCGGAAAGAAAATCCACCTTCTCGTAGCCCTATTACACGACCTCGTTCAAACTCCGTGAGCTGTTGATAATGGCTTCTTCGTCTCCTTAAAGACATTCTTGACTAACATCAACACCCTACGTCGAACCTTAACGATAACTAACGTTCACGAACGTTACAGCGCGTATTTACAGCAAACCTGCTTTGCATGTTCCGAGGGGCGCTACTAGCGCCACACGTATGCGCCGAGCGCGAAATTTGCATAGACGTCATCTTACAGATGTACTCTCACCGCCTACCAACTGTCGTTTATCTAACACAAACCCTTTTTGGTGTTGAGATTTTTTTCCCTTCAGTGTATGTCAGTGATCGCAAACTTGTGATCATCTCAACGATTTTAAAAGACCCTCCGAACGGGGCTGCGGATAATTAGGGATTATTATGCTAGGACTTTTGTTGCATAACTGTGGTGGCGGATATCACGAAAATTATGCAAGGACCTTTTTCTTTTTCTTTTTTTTTTTTTTTTTTTTTTTTGCTCATCAGCTATTGTCAGTGTTAGTGTATTTTATGTGTAGCCCAAGATAATTCTTTTTCTTTCAATGTGGCCCAGGGAACCCAAAAAATTGGACACCCCTGATTTAGCCCATCTTTGTTTAGTTGAATAGTCTGGTTTCCAAAGGACAGTAAAAGACCCAGAAGAAGACTCTGGGAGATGAGTGGAGAATATTCGAAAGCATACTGGAGTAGCATGGAGGAGATTGTCTCAAGTCAGAAAGTTGTGGAAGACTCTTGCGGAGACCTTCATCCAGCAGTGAATTTATAATATTTGATGATGAGGATGATGACATGCTGTATACAGACGTTCTCATTAGAGTGTTTTCCTGAAAGATCTGTGCATATACATATAACTTTCGGGCGAACAGGTAAAACTTTCATTCTTTCCTCTCAGGGCCTGTAGATTTATCTGGATTTGTAGATCCCTGAGTTATCTCGATTTGTAGATCCCTGACTTCAAATAATTTTCATTTCACTTACTTTAGATAAAGCTGAATGCAACTAATTTTTTTTAAATTCGAGTCTTAGCCGTGGAGACCCTAACGGGCGAAATGGCTCACGGCTTACAGAAAGTCATGAAATGAATCATTAAGAAGGGTAGTGTATTTCTTCAATGACACTAGCAGTTCACTCGAAGCGACATTTGTCAGAATTTTTTTTTTTTTTTTTTTTTATTGGAGTTTTAACGACCACCGTGAGCAACTCAATGGGCTATAAGCAGTCGCCCGTCCCTAATTTAGGGTCACTGGTTCCAGGGAAGGGAGAGAGCCAGTGCCGTAAGACAAACACAACATCCATGCCTGACCGGGATTCGAACCCGGACCCCTTACGGACGAATGATCAGAGGCCAGCGCCTTAGACCACTGCGCCACCGGGGCGGCTGTCAGAATTCAGAATAGTTCGGTCGAATAGGATTTCTTCCCGATTCAGAGAAATCATTTAAAGGGTACATCTACTGATACTTGTTACTTGGGGCGACATTCTGGAAGTACCATAATTACTTAAAAGTTTGTAGTTCTTCTGCTTGGGATAACAACGTAAGCGAAGCTATTCTGTGAATGCCGTAACAGCAAGAGCAGTGTTGCCACCTCCTGGAAAATATTTTAAATATTCATTAAAATTTCACTTTGCATTTGCACATTCTGAAAGGCTCAAAGAAAAGCAATGTGTCAAACAGAAAAATATTACTATAAACTTATGGTCACATACTAGCCGAATATTTTCTCTCTTTTACTATGCCTGAATTCGACAGCCCAGCACAGTGTGAGGAGCACTCGAATTCGGAAGGTGAAATCAGAAGTCGGAATTAATTGAGAGATGTCTCAGTACAAACACTGATTTTAGTCATCATCGACACCCTATCGAATTCCACGTAAGTATCAAACTCTTTATCATCATCATCATCAAATTTCTGATGAGAACTTAAGTCGTTGAGAGCCCCAAAAGTTGCTTTGTAAGAAATAGCTGCTAAGCTTTCATTTGAGAGCAGTTGTGGATACTTCTTCTTCAAAGCTGCCAAACTGTCTACGAGATCAATCACTTCAGGAGAACGTTTTTCCAGCACAACTGTTGTTTCATCTGACTGAATTCTGAATCCCATAGTGGTCTTCTGGCTTAAAATTGCAGGTGGAAGTGAGTTCTGTCTCACGTCATCTACAGTTAAACATAAAGTACTCTTCACGTTCTTCAAAGCCTGTTCAGAAGCTGAAAAAGAACATTAAGGTTATGAGTTTTGCAAAAGGCAAAATCATAGAATTCGTATTATATTTTATTAACACCATATATGAAAGACACACCATTCTGCAACTGACATAAATATCTCACCGAAAAGGAAGATAATGCATTTGAAGTTCCATTGTGTCTGATAAGTATACTTTTCTTAAATAAAAGCAGCGGCATTGGATTGGTACAAATTTTGCTAAATGCTGTTTCTTGTGAAATAAAAACTGTTTGTCTTTATATAATGTTGTAATCTTATGGATGGGAACCCAATTATTGTTGTCTGGGATAGTGTTTCCTTCCTTGGCTCATACACTACCAGAAACTATGACTGTTCTGGCTCTTTAAATGCTGCGAGGGTGAGTCAAAAGTTCGTCACGCGAAAGTCACACACGCTCACCTAATTCTGCAAAGTACAGGCCGTTGTTTTTAGTCTTTTGCCCATGTTCCGCCACAGCCAGGATCCCACGGCAAGCGATAACACTCGGCAGGTTTCTAGAACAGAAACTGTCTAATGCCAGATTCCACACCCACTAATGAATCGAAGTGCCATCCTTGTAGGAAATGGTCAATAGGGCGAAACATGTTTTAGTCGGATGTGGCAAGGCACGAACTGCATAGAAGATGGGATAGGATCTCAACTCCTTCCCATTCCGGTAGTTTTCTCTGGGCCACTCTGAAGATGTAGCTTGTGACATTAGCTACTTGTAGTAATACTCGCTTCGTATTGGTGAGCTCTGGGTGGCGTTGGATCAGAGCATCATCGACCCGTTGTAGTTATTCGGTACAGAAATTTATGTGATCATCTGGATCGAGTTCCCAGTGCACAGAATTTTCTCAATTCCATCAAATATACAGCCTGACTTTCCTCTCAAACTGCCCTCTTTACACCACTGGCTGTTCTTCAAGGCGTAGCTTGAGCCATTGGTTTCCAGTGGTAGGATAACGTAAGTATATTCACTGTTAATCACCTGTGACGATGCAGTGCCAAAGCCTATCGTCCTGTGGCTTTGACAGTAATCTGCGACAGAGAGCGACACGACACATTGTCCCACCTGCTGGGGATTCAGTTCATGGGGAACCATTCGATGGCGCCTGGAAGAGATACCAAGCTGGTGCAGGTGACGATGGTGGATTTGGAAGACCCCACATCAGTTGTCAATTGTTCTGTACTGGTACCGGGGTTCGCTGTCACAGCTCCGATCACGGTGCTAGTGTTCATGGTCGTCGGACGTCCTGACCTCGGCTTGTCCTCGAGTCTGGTGTCCTCAGCATTCAAACGCTGAAACCATTTTCGTGCAGTGTTGTTGTCCACTGTTTCCTCGCCTTCAAACCGCACAAATTTCACTGCTGATACCGCGTTTAACCTCCCTACCCCCAATAATATCGAAGAAGAGCCCTAACAGTACGTTCATCGACCTATATCCTCTTCTCACCTGATGACGTAATGTGGCTATGAACGTCCTCAGAATCGTGTAATCCACGTCATCGCGGTACCCAGTTGACGCTGGCGCGCGTTTTCGACAGAAATGGAAGTCTAGCAATTTTCGTATTTCAAAAGGGGTAGAAGTTTTGTCTCATCCTGTGAAGTGAGTTTTATTTCGAGCCTGGCAGATATGAAGTCGCCAATGTACGCCCTTCTTTTCGAAACCGTGTCCCCTCACTCCGGAGCAAATAGCTCTCCCAACTGAGCTACGCGGGCAGAATATCTCGCTGCAGGTTTGTCGCCTTGACACATGTTTTCACATCTGTAATACATCGCATCATTTCCCTCTTAATTCTTTTTCTTTCCTTTTTTTGAAGCGAAGTAGGAATTTTTCATTAATTCCAAACAATGTGTGGAGCAAACATCACACATTTTTCGAAGAACCCAACGGCCAGTGAATCCATTTTTCACAATTCGGCGCCAGTGTGAAAACACAAGTTTGTCCGTGTCCTTACTCCTGAGTAAGTCGCTCTCTCAAGTGAGCTACGCGGACAGAATGTCTAGCTGCGGATTTGTCCTCTTGACACATGTTTCACATCTGCAGTACGTCACACTGGTTACTAAACTTAGGGCTACCCAAATCTCTATAGGGATAAAATCTTAGGTTATATCACGACAGCCTTTTTGAAACAACATTTTCCAAAACTAAGGTTGTTGCATGGGATGAGTGAGCGTTTGAGATGGGAAAAGGCGAACATCCAAAACTCCGAAAATTCGAAGAGATGGTCATCTGAACGTAGTACATCGAGACAATATATACCTTATGACATGAATAAGGGCAGACTTCTTTGAAATCATGTCCTCCAGCGCATCAGTACGAACTCAATTCCATGAGCCGCCCCAGTGACCGAGTGGTCAGAGGAGTGACCTTCTTACTAGTCGTCCGAGTCCTGAATGGGGCACGATTAGTGTGTTTGTCTAACGGTTTGTCTCTCCCCCTTCCTTTCCTGAAAACAGTGCCCCTGAGTTATGGCAGGAGACTGCTTATGACCCTTAGCGATGTTCTTGGCAATTGTTAAACTCCGAGATGAAAAAAAATGTCTTGGGGCAGGAAAGGGAATGTGAGAAACCAGAACTGATTTCTCTGCGCAGAGAAATCAGAACCAACCAACAATCATCTGTGCCCACACTGTGACGTCACGAGATTATCGACAAGGCCATCCACGTAGCTAAACCGACTTAAAACAAGTCCCCTTTTGTCTTCCTCTAGTCAGACGGCAGATGTGAAGTGACAAGTAGCCTTTCTGTTTTATTTGCTGTTCGAATTTTTCCACAATCCTTCGGCCTTTCTTTTTCTGCAAATTCGTAAAGTGATTTTTGAATAATTACTAATTTTGGTGAGAAAGGTGTAAGAGATGCACAGTCCACTGCTGTGCGCAACGTAAGGCTAATCATGAAAAGCAATTTTCTTCTGCCGTTTCGCTTCGGCATGGTATCGTCTGAAAACAAGGAGCGTGAATTATGCCACTTAAATCTATCTCGCCCAAGATTCTAATTGGACTTTACGGTTTTGAGCACTTGCCTTTGTGAAACAGCATAACGTCCGGAAGTTAATCTGCATTCCAAAATGATGGGTCGGCCCTGTGGCCGATTGATCGGAGACGCGAGCCTCTGGCTAATCGTCCAAACTGGACCCTGGCCCGAGCCACCGATGTGAGACAGAGGTTCCCTCCTCGGAACTAGTGACCCTAAATCAGGTACGGTAGATTACACTGTAAAAAATAAGTTGTGTCATTTCACGGAAAATTCATGAGAAAAACGTGCAGCAAAGTTGCCGGTAAGTATCCATTTTTAAAAGTCCCTCTTCTTTATTTAACATCTGTATTCACACAAGTTTTCGGCGGTCAGTAATTCCGTTTACTTCAGAAAAGTTCATTTCAAGTTTTTCCGTATTTATACAGAAATTTCGCAAAATCGAAAAGCCTGAATTTTTCAGCACTTACATCGATGAGCCATTATACACGGGCGTGCACAAATTAAGGACGAAATGGTTTTTCGAATGTAACGTCGTGCAGAAGTGCTTCACATCGACTCAAATCATACCATAAGATCCCCAAGATGTAAGAATATGGGACAAGTGAGCAAAACCGTCCAAACAAAGAATCCAAAGGATACGAAGGCACTTTATTTGAAAAGGTAGCTTCGAGTACAACTGGACAGAAGACAGAAACGTCCATGTGACAGGCGGTTGCCAAGAAAAATCCAGTCTTTAGTAGGGGATATGATCACCCCTCACTGCGTTGCAGGATTTACAATCTGTCCATGCTGAAGACGTGGTTGTCAAGAGCTGTTGAGGCATCGCGGCCCATTCCTCTTGTAGCGCCAATCGCAGCGGCAGAATCGTTGCTGGTGGCTGGTGACGTGCTGCCAAGCGTCTCCCGAGAAGGTCCCACAGGTCTGGGGACCTTGCGGGCCACTCCATGCGTTAAATATCTTCACTCTCCAACAGTTCTGCGACAGCCACTGTACGATGAGGTGTAGCGTTGTCGTCCATGAAGAGGAACTCAGAACCCACATCACCTCTAAACAGACGCACGTGAGGCAGGAGAACCTCGGTACAATAGCGGACACCAGTGACTGAACCTCCTTGGAAGATGTGGAGGTCAGTACGGCTACCAAGCATGATTCCGCCCCAAACGAGAACTCCGCCACCTCCAAACTGGTCCCTTTCGATAATGTTGGAGGTGTGATTGCGTGTTCCCTGCTCTCTCCAGATGTGTATACGTCCAGAATCGCCCCCTACGTCATGCTGCATATATGCCCATGCTCTACCGGACCTGACCCTAGTCTATCTCCTGAGTGGTCTTTCGGTCCGTTCTGCCTGCTCGTTCCGCTGTTATGTTAATTTCTCCACGTCGTCCTTAATTTTTGCACACCAGTGTATTATGGCCACCCCAGCCTAGAGAAATGAGCGCTCCTGGAGAATGATCAGTGGCGCAGGTGACGTTAACAGAGCTGTATACTGTATACACAACCCGAGGACCGGCCTTAGGTTAGTAAAGTGTTCGGAGTCAGAATGGGAGAAGCTGCCGATTTATCAGAATTTGATAAAGGACAAATTGTTATAGCACGGAGCCTCGGAACTACGACCTCGGAAACGAAGCGGCTTGTGGGTTGTTCACGTACTGCGCTGTACTGACTATGTATCAAAAATGGTGCACAGATGGCCAAACAATGAACTGTCATCCGCAGCTCATTGAAACCAGAAAGTAGCGAAACATTTCGCGCATTGTTCACCGTGACCACAGGTTCACAGTGCGACAAATTACCTGCAGCTACGACACTGGTGATCAGGGCAATGTGTCACAGCACACAGTTCATCGCAGCCTTCTGCGTGTGGGTCTGGGTAGCCGAAGACCCAGTCGGGTCCCCGTGCTCACTGCACGTCATCACCAACGAAGCATCAAATTGGCCTTAGATAATCGAGATTGAACCGTGGATGATTGGAAGAAAGTAGCCTGGTCTGACGGAACAAAATTTCTTGTACATCACGTAGACGGCCGAGCGCAGACACTCGGATTACCAACTGAGGCTATGGCACCTGGATGCACTGTTGGGCGGGAGCAGGCCAGCGTCGGTGGTGTTGTGCTGTGGGCGATGTTTCCTTGGGACACTTTAGGCATCATTATCCCAATAGCACAATCTCTGACAGCTGTCAGGTATCTGAACATCGTTGCGGACCAAGTTCACCCATTCATGGGAACTGTGTTTCCTACTGGTGATGACCATTACCAACAGGTTAATGCGCCATGCCACACTGCCAGAATCGTCATGAAGTGGTTCGGGGAACATGCTGATGACTTTCTGTTAATGCCCTGGCCTCCAGATTCACTTGACATGAACCCAATTGAACATTTTTGGTTTGGCTTAGGAAAGCGGGCTCGCGCTAAATCACCACCACGCCGTAATGTACTGGAATTGGAGGAACTGCTGTTGATATTATGGTAACAGATACCCCAGGATACCTATCGCCAGCTCATCGAATCGATGCCTTGCTGAGTGGCAGCTGTTTTGTGGACTAAAGGGGGTCCTACAGCTTATTAGGGAGGTGGTCATGATGTAATGGCTCATTGGTTTATATAACAGCACAACACGCAGCCTTTAAATAGACACAACTTTAACTAAACAACGTCTTTTCTACAATTAGCATACTTCCGCCATCTCCACATACTGCTGCTGCTCAAACATTGTACAGTATATCGGTCAGTTCTCATCGGACACGTACACATGTCATACGTACTGACCTCAGGGTGTTGCCAACCATACTCTTGCGAGAGAGAAGATATCACGTTAAGTTTAAGAAACACGAAGGAGAACGAACTCAAATTTGCAAAGAGAAAGTAACTGAAAAGGAAAGTTTACTTAGAGTACACGTCACATATCCTGTGCCACAATAACTAAAATTTCATGCGATATGCTATCAACAATATGCAATCTCACTACAGAACTTTAAAATTATATCCTTTAAGCGACGATTGGCGTTTAACAGTTAATCAAATTTCAAATATTCGCTCCCATCACCAGAAATTTTTCGACCTACGGATGCGGAAAAAGTGAAAGGAATAGCGGAAAGGTTTCTGAATTTTTTGAATTTTCTGTCAACACATCTTAAAAATGGCAAATTACCATCAACATAAAGAAGGAGTTGTTTGAAAAGGTTTCTGAAAATTCAGAATTTTCTTGACGTACGAAAAATCCGTAAAATTCAGGTTTCTTTCTGTCATTTCATGGAAAAGGTTGTATCAAAAATATGCTTCGTTAATTCACGAAAGGAATAACGAAAAGTGGCTTCTGAATTTCAGAAATTGTTTTACAGACTCAGATACTCATAGTAATCGTTAAAACCCCAAACACAGGAAAAATAAGAGTGAGGTAATAGATAAAAGGCGGTTAGGAAGAAATTCAACAGGCTTCATATTACAGCACGTTGAATGTACAGCTGAGGGGCAATGTATTTGTTTCATTCTTTCTACTCGTAAGGTAAAGAAAAGTGGGTTATGATCACCCAGTATGCGCCCCACAAGAAAATACAAGGTTTGTCCGGAAAGTAATTTGCGCGTCCGCCCGGAGATCACAAACACTTGGGTTCTTCACGACGATAATGAGCCGAGCCATGCGCTGCTGAGAGTGAGAGAGTTTCTGGCGAAACACAACGTGACAACGCTGCCCCAACCTCACTACACCCCGGACTTGGCCCCGGCTGACTTCTTTTGTTTCCCCGGCTCAAATCCAGCCTGAAAGGACACCATTTTGGGACTGTTACGCACGTGCAAACTGCCACGACGAGTGCTTTGAAAGCGCTCCCTGTTCCCGACTTCCAAACAAGCTACGCGGCGTGGCAGAACCGCTGGCAGCGGTGTATTGATGTTCAAGGATGTTATTTCGAGGAATTTTAATGTTATGTAAGTATAACTTTAATTAAACGTCTGTTTTTGAATGAGTCTCATTACTTTCCGGACAGACCTTGTAATACTGAAATAGAAATTAGCTTGTGACATCTAAATACAGTAAGGTGTG
Source organism: Macrothele yani (assembly GCA_039090855.1). Taxonomy (NCBI): domain Eukaryota; kingdom Metazoa; phylum Arthropoda; class Arachnida; order Araneae; family Macrothelidae; genus Macrothele; species Macrothele yani. The sequence goes on along the minus strand of CM077005.1, from coordinate 94,998,543 downwards.
CTTAAAAGTATACATTCACATACCTAAGCCCTTGAGTTTAAATTCAATTGGCCAATGATCAGATACTGCTAAAGCCTAAAAGTAAAAAGATACAAGTAATAATAACAAAATATTATAGTCATGCCGGTAACATTTATATATAATTCACTGAAAAAAAGGAGTGAATTATATCGCACTTTCTGGGCGCGAAAATTTAGCATTTTAAAGTGAAAAACGTTCAGCTTTGTTCCGCGTGTCAAGTCCTGAAAACACAAAAATAAATAAATAATCTGTTAGGTGTTACATTCGCTCTCGGCCCCTGAATTTCCCTTATAACTTGCAAACTCATGGACGTAATTCAGTTAAATTTGACATGACCTACTTTGGTGCATGAGAAGCATGATGATCTCAGTACAACTGTTGAAATTGGTCGCCATTAGCATGAAGGCATGCCTGCACGCGCCTCTCCATGTTACGGAAGGTATTCATCAACACATCGGGAGTCACAGCCTCAATTTCCTGCTGAATATTTTCCTGCAGTCCCATGAGAGTCCTTGGCTTGTTGACATACACTTTCCTATTCAGCATGCTCCCATAGGAAGAAATTCGGTGGAGTAAGATCAGGAGAACTTTGTGGCCAAAGTCCCTTAGAAAGGGCACGATCTTCAAAAAAAGAAACAATTTCAGCCATGCTGACATTGGAGGTGTGGCAGGTGGCACTATCAGGCTGAAAATAGCCAGTACGATGTTCCACGTCGTCCAACTGATTCACAAACTCATATAAGATTTCCATGTAGACTGCGGTATCCACCGTTGTATGGAAGAAGATTAGGCCAATAATGCGGCACTACGACAGAACACACGACACCCCAATTTTTTCATCATGAAGGGGTGTGTGTCTCATGCACGGTGTTAGGATTCTCACTAGCTCAAATACGTCTATTTTAGGAATTGACGTGCTCACTTAGATGGAACCACGCCTCTTCGGGGAACTACGTGTAGTCCGGTATTCCCGGGTGTGCGTTGACAAACTGATGGAACCAATGACAGTAATTCAGTCTCTTCTCTTCGTCAGGAAGTGTCAATTCTTGCACAAAATAACTCTATATGCATGCAGCTTTGCTTTTTTTGCAGCTCATTGTCATGTGCTTGTGGAAATCCCCATCTCCTGCGGCAGTTTACGCAAGGACTTCTGTGGGAAGGCCAGCAGTCTGTTTTTCACTTCTTGCACCGTAGCTTCTGGCAGTTTCGGACATCCTCCTTCGTGGACATGCAGCAACGTTCCCGTGGTTTCCAGTTTCTTCACCAGATACTGAATGGAGGATTTTGCCGGTGGTTTCTGAACACCAAACTGCGCAATAAAGTATCTTTGGAACTCCTTCATCGACGCAGTTTTCCAGTACGTGCGTACAATAAACACGTGCTATTCCACTGTGTGCCGGTTCATACTGTAACTTCTCGTAACACAAAGGCATGATGACTGTTGACGATCCCGAAACAACAGCACAGTCAGATGCGTCAACACCAACACGCCGAGAACAGCGAACACGCAATCGGCCTTCACTTCGCGCAGGCGTGGCACACGGGCTAGAAAGAAGAGCCGCCATTCTCTGCTCTCTAGACCGTATGTTGCGCTTGCGCGAAGTGAAGGCCGATTGCGTATTCGCTGTTCTCGGCAGTTAGCTGACCATGCTTTCCATACACCAAGGTAGGTCCGTGTCAAATTTCACTGAATTACGTCTATTAGTTTGCAAGTTATGAGGGAAATCCAGGTGCCGAGAACGAGTGAAACACCCTATAATTTGTCATTTTGCCAGCGAGATTACTCTGAATGCTTTTTATATCGCTAACTGCGTAAGCTTTGTCAAGGAATGTGAATAATTGTGCTTCAGTATTCTCTTCTTCTGGAACAAAGAAACTGAGACCATTTTTCGTTGGAATAGTGATAACCACGACACCTCAAACAATTAGTCACTTAAGAAATATCCGAAGTTTCTTCCATTAACTCTTTCACAAACGCCACTTTGCGTGATAAGTCTAAATATACCCTCATTAAAAATTAAAAGCAATGTCTTTGGGTGTTAAATCAGTGCGACGTTCTCTACGTAATTAGTAGCGCAAATAGTAAATGATCACATCTGTTTAGTGAGGCGGATATACGTAGGAGCAATCGACTAACACAGTACAAGGTGTCCTCTCGCTGCAATAAAACTTCTAATAGGGTTACTGACTGAGTTAGAAGTGTTCTTAACAATTAACGTTTCTGGCAGTGGGGTATCGTGTGTCCGAGACCTGGACTAACTTATCCGTCTGGGCTATCTTATCTATGACCCTCGTATTTATTTATTTATTTATTTATTCATTTATTGTGATTCCAGCATTTCCACTTTTGGTTTCCTAATATCGCAAGTTATAATTCTGGTTTGGGGCATGGAAGTCAACAATAAATTCATTTTCTTAGACCTTGTCTTTGCTCATGGGTATTGGCTTTTTTGCTCCAAGAGACCAAAATCTATTTTTTTTCTAAACTTAAATCCCAATCATGAAAGAAATACGGGATTACAAAATATAATACAAATTTTGAAGATGACAATCCGATTTTTGGCGTAAATGGGACAAGGATGGTAAGTCAGATAATATCCGAAAACTTCAAAATTTTCATGGTCCTGGAGCGGGACTCAAATCCGCGTCTTCCAGAGAGCGCCCGGGTGTGCTAACCAAAAATCGGATTGTCATCTTCAAAATTTGTATTATATGGTGTAACCCCGTTTTTCTTTCATGATTTATCTGCTACTCCGGGCAATCACGGGATATGATTCTTAACCTCCAGATTCGCTAAACATGAATCCGGTTGCTTCTACTAGCGAATCCTGTGATTGTTATATTCAAATTAATCGGAAACTTGGTAGTTCTGGGTGTAGTGGTTAGCACACCAGGGCGTTATCTGGGAGACGCGGATTCGAGTGCCGCTCCAGGACGATGAAAAATTTCAAGTTTTCGTATATTATCTGACATACCATCCTTGTCACATTTACGCCACAAATCGGATTGTCATCTTCAAAATTTGTCTTAAATTCCAAGTTCATCTCTAAACGCTCCCGGAGATAAAAACAAAAGGGGGGGGGTAAGGGTTGTACGCATGTCTGAAACGATTCCATGCGACGATTATTAAGTTACAAACTTATTTTCTTACTTTTGCTCCTGAGTATACACGTAAAAGGATATTAAGTCTAATTATAAGAAGACTAAAATAATATAACTAGTATTAATGTAATTCCAGCTATCTCATGCCTGTCTCGTGGGTGTTCTGTCTAGAAAGCTCAATTTTCAATGGCTTTTGAAGGAAGCCCCGTTATCGGATTAATAAGAATGTCTTTTAACACAAAAGGATGAGGTAAAGCGTAAAAAGCAATAATCACAGAATATTTATTTTATAAAATTTGAAAACTTATGTAATAATCATCGACTTTTTATTATATGACATCTTGAAACTAATGCAATAATCTCTTAACATTTATTGCGTAAAATTTTGAAACTAAGAGTTTATGATAACTAACAACCTTTTCACCCTAGAGAATGCAGCCCGATGCAAAAAGAACTTTTAAATTGGTCTTCTGGAAAGAGAGAAAGTGTTACAAATAGGAATCAGCATTTGCTTTCCTACGGGAAGACTGAATTAGGGTAATCGAAAATTCTCGCAAAGAAAACCACACAAAGAATCCCCATCAAGCAAGAATTTAGTTTTCGGTCAGACTTTCAGAAACGGAAATATGGTCACTGATGAAAATATTCACTTGCATTCTCTAGTAGAAAAAACTTGTACTATTAGAAGCAAGAAATGTTCACAGATCTTTGTCATAGTGACTGGTATCCTTTGCATAAGGAATTCTTTCGAATAATTCTTTAGAAGACAATCTATGACCGCAAATATGTTTCTCCTTAGTGGTAGAAGTACAACCCTAGGGTTATTACAGTGGAACTAATTAAATTTGTTCTCTGCTTTCAAATGGATGTCACAAGCAACTATAGTATGGAAGAACGGTTAGTAGCAAGTGCGTGGAAACATGAACGCCCATACTGGTAAAACAATAAGAGAAGTGCAAAGTGACTTTACTGCAAGATTTAACAAAGAAGCCCCACCGAAACAAACATTATTGTGATGGGAACATAATTTGTTCACAACTGGAACAATACTGGATAAGAAGAGGAATGGAAGACCACAATCGAGGCAAAAAATGTACAGCCCTGGCGGCATCACTGCTGAAATCTCCCAAAAAGTCTCTGAGGAAACGATCGGCGGAACTTGGAATCCCAGAGACACAACCATGCTGACTCACGTTAAAACAGATCTGCAATTGAAGTCATATCGTCCTGTATTTATCAACGAGCTTACTGATGCTGGTTTGGGGAAACGGAGTGCCGCATGTGTAAGGTTGTTGAAGACGTTTATGACGCTCCCTCAACGTGGGGCGTTGTTCTTCAGGGATGAACACGCCATCTACCGAAGTAGCCGTGCTAAGAATGTTTATTTTTGCAGCAAAGAAAACCCACATTATTATGAGGAGTTGGAGCATAATCCACCAAATGTGATGATCTGGGCTGCACTGTCCAGTAAGCACTTGATAGGCCCCTATTTTATCGACGGCTCAGTCGATCAGCATTTCTATCTCGCCGTGCTGAGGGACTGGTTTGTTCCCGAGCTGCAAAGACGTGGTCTTCTAGCAGAGAGCTGGTTCCAACAAGACGGCGCTCCAGTTCATTATGCTATCCGCCTTCGGAAATATTTGGATGAAGTGTTCTCTCATAGGTAAATTGGGAGAGGATCTGTTCACCTGCCTGCGACTCTCTAATGACCTCCACGGAGTCCAGATCTCTGCTCTTGTTATACTTTCCTATGGAGTATTATTGGTATCATTAAGGACTGTATGTCCAAGACAAGGTACCGGACAACCGATCAGTTGCAAGACGCTGTTCGTTTTTCATTTACACCAATTGATAAGGCTTGTCTCCGTAAAATCTCACACATGATATGGAGACTAATTATTTTGTGTCACGGAAATGCTGGAAGTCATGCTAACTTCGTACGTTGCTCTGCAGGAGGTAACAAAACATTCGGACCGCCCTGTAGAAGTAGACTCTACGCGAAACGTTTATTGTGTCGGACGCTTTTTGACAAGAATAAAATTTTTCAAATCAGTTTTTTAGAAGATTCTAAAATCGGTGACAGCTTTGCAAGTAAAAACATACACTTGAGCCAAAAAAAAAAACGTACCTCGTAGCGTAAAATATTCAACACAGAAAGAATTTCGCAAATCGAACTTTTAGAAGCACAGTTATTGACGAGCCTTTGGGTCTCGTAGCGAGAAAACCGCACAATATTTAAAGAGAAAAATATAAGTAAATGTTCACCATTATGCTTACAAACACCCAAACTGACTCTGTGATTCTCTCTGTAATGCTGTTGGTTGTTAACAACAGCTACGCAATTTACTTCTGTTCGTTGTTTCATGGCAGCTTAACCTCGCAACTTCCAACCACGTTGACAAATTCCTCGCGGCAATTATAAGCAGATAAATAGAAATTCGAGTATTTTTTCTCACTATACCTTACCGGTAAACAGCTATGAGGATTTTGCTGTTGCTGTCAGATGGTGTTATTTACTACATGCGTGAATAAGACAACTTAATTATCTTTTCTTAATGAAGACTACCCAAAATCTTTATAATGAAGGTTACCCAAAATCTTAGGGAAGCTGTTTATCATGATCTAACTATCTTTTCTTAATGAAAACATTGTGGCTAGACCTTCGAAAAACTGTTTACCGTGAGATTTCTCAAGCTTCCTTATAAAATAATATTATATCACGTTTACGAAAACTGAATAATGAAGTTATTAGCACCAGCAGTTTAAAAGTAAATGAAATATTATTTATCATTTAATTTAAAATTCTTTCAACTGGATAACAAGAAATATTTTCGTCACAGTTTTTCCACCCGTGTATGGCACTGGTTACCGCCAAGTAATCAAGAACGCTCGGCAAGAAAAGAAAAGAAAAGAGTTTTTCTGTAGAGCATTTTGAATTGAAGATGCTGCACCAAGTGGATATTCACACTTGCGCCCTCTAACTCCAGAACAGTGTACTACTGAACTCCAGAAAATACGAGGGTTGTACCAAAAGTAATGCAAAAGTGGGCGTAACGTTTTTATTAACTGACAGAGGTCGTTCAAATTTACATGTTAGTAGAGTAACTCTTTCTCTATGCAAAGGCACTACTCAACATAGTCTCCATCATAAGCGATGCTTTTGCGCTATCGTTGAACCAAACTCTAGAATACTCTTTGAAAAAATTCAGGTGTGGACTGTTGTGCCCACTTATTCACAGCCACTTCTTCTCAGTCTCTTTCAAATCGTTGTGCCTGAAGACTGTCTTTCATTGAACCAAAAAGGTGGAAGTTGGAGGACGCTAGACCTGGGCTGTATGGTGGATGGAGGACCACCGACCAGCCTAATTTGTTTACTGCCTGGTGAATGATCCACATTCACCATTGTCATGATGAATGTGGATCCATTTCAGATTCTTGTTCGGTCTCTTTCTCCTTATGGCTTTTCTAAGCTTCTCGAGTGTCTCTTTGTACCCTCACTGGTCACGGTACTGCCACATTCCAAAAGAACAAGGAGAATGATATCCCCTCACTGGTCACGGTAGTGCCACGTTCCAAAAGAGCAAGGAGAATGATATCGTCTCACTGGTTACGGTACTGCCACATTCCAGAAAATCAAGGAGAATGACATCCTCGTCATTCCAAAAAACAGTCACCGTGACTTTCTGTGCTGAAGAGGTGTGACGCCATTCCATGGATTGATTCATCGTATCCAGATCGTAAAGATACGCCCATGTTTCATCCCCTGTCACTAGATCGAAAACAAAACGTGTCTTCATTGGCTTCAAACGCTTCCAACAGATCAGATAAGACTTCCACTCTCATTTGTTTCAAATCGAGTGTCAACTGCTGAGATACCACTTTACTCACACTTTCTGATACCCTAAGATTTCTTGTATGACATTGTGACCACAGTTCAGCTACTGAAAAAGCTCACGGATTGTGACTCGTCTCTCCGCGCGAATCAATTCGTCCACTCGCTGACCATTTGTGTCAGTGGTCGCAGATGATGGCCTCCCACTGCGTGGTGGGTCTTCAATGCTGGTTTCCCCTCTTTTAAACTTCTCCATTCATCTGTGCACATTGCTCTTGTCAATGGTATCATCTTCGTAAACATTTTGTATCCTTCTGTGGATGTCGGACAGCCTTCAAGAACTCAATGACGACACGTTGCTTTTGCTTGGAATCCATTATTGCATGCAATGAAGAAGAAAGATTATTATAGAGGAAGAGTTACTCTACAACATGTGCAATTCAACGACATCTGTCAGTTAATAAAAAAGTTATACCCACTTTTGCATTACTTACTGTACAACCCTCGTACATGTATAGTCACAATGTCATCATGATGGAAACTCTGCGATGCAAAAATTTTCGAAAAGGATTTTCAGAAGTAATAGTTAAAAAGACAAACGGAATACACATTTCAATCATTCTCCAGTTATTGTCCTCATCAATTTCAGAACTTATTGCAGAAATCAATGAAGAAAAATAAAAAAAAGTATGGATCTTCCTTTTCACAATTTAAGTTTTCAAATTCGAAATGATTTTTTTAACGTATTAGTAGTTGCAGAGATATAGAAAGGGGTGGATTGATGGACACAGTGAAATACTGTATAAACACGCAGATTTTTATCATTTTAGTGTCTATTTGTACATCATCAGCTCTCAAGATTTTTTTGTCATGTTGAACTTAAGAATTCAAGATTAAAGAATCTGGTTACTTCTTGAGTGCGGCGTAAAAGGTTTTCGAACAATGCTTCGTCTATGAAAAATTTAAACTTTTCATTTAGCCTCTTTTAAGCGAGGTTAAATGAAAGATAAAAATCAACTCTTTCGGAACATTATGCAATCAGTTTTAAACGCGTTACGAAACCTTTTATGGGGTTCGTAACGTATTAGTATTGTTGTTATTTGTTTGCGTAACAGCTTTCGCACTTTCAGTGTGTAACTTTGCGCAAAACCGAAAATCTTGGCTTTTTCAAGGTTTTAAAGGCATCTTGCAATGATGCCAAGTTTGTTTCAACACGTGAACGTACATCTGTTAATGAAATTATCAGGCTGATGTCCCACATTTTCAGTGATGATAATGATTAGTGGAGGTAAAAAAATAACTCGTCATTCTTTTATTACATACTTCGGCTGTGTTTAGACCAAAAGCTTCACGGAAATTAAAAATTCCAATTGAGTCCCAAATGACGTTTTCCAGGAGACTGTCTCCAGCGGCAACAAACCTAAAAATCAAACACCATGGTAAATTGAGGCTCATGATTTCAATGTATTAGTTGAAACAGAAATGAAAAATGTGATCATGATATTTGCGTTTTATCATGAACTCAGCAAATGCAAAATAAACTTCTTAACAATGATCACAACATAATGAAAGGAAAATCTACATTTTTGATAAAATTACCATGAAGAAATTTGTGTCTAAAGCTTAGAAAGCAGACCCTAAGATCCCGAGCAAGCAGTTCGATAAATACAGAAAAAAAAATCGCGCATGCACAAACGTCCAATAAAGTTTCTAAAAGAATTACAGGCACATCTGTGGGTTAGTTTTTCTTGAATCGTTTTGTTGGCGTAAGTTTTTGATTTTGTGTATGAGAGTAAAGTGAAATATTTTTCCTTTATTAATGAAGTTGAATATTTTTCGTTTATTAATGCAGATAAACCTGCATCTCCTGGTGCAAAGAAAATGTTTCATTTCTAAGTGAATTGCTATGTTATATGAGAAAGACACGAAATGCGTTTAAAGTCAAACTAATTTGTCCTCGCTGTTTTCCGTTGAGACAAAAACTATGCTGACGATAAAAGAACACACGCAGTAAGTGTAAGTGGCATGATCAAAGAATAATCTGCTTTCGAAAGGAGGCTTTCACCCTTGAAAGCTGATTTCCTGACCTGTTGTTGCTTCTGCAGAGGGGGGAATTATAACAATATTATTTGGGGCAACAGAATCAGAAATGATACAGTTACATTCTCCGAAACAGTCAGCTAACTGATATGGTTACTGTCGAAACATTATTTAAAATGTAGCACAGTAGTGAAATAGGGCATCCTGTGATATCTACATAGGATGAGTTGAACGTTTTGCAATATTTGGATCACTTTATGTCTCTTTATGTACCTTTACGACGAAATCTGACTAGAATTCAAACTACAGGCCATCGTGTTGCACCGTCTTTAGTCATCTGTCTGCCATTTCTTCGATTTCGCGGCGGTACCAGTTTTTGTCCTTCGAGGCGAAGAACTCCTTCACCCAAGCTGCAACTTCTATCTGGTTTTTGAAGTACCGCCCACGAAGGAAGCGGGCCATTGACCGGATCAAGTAATAATCCAACGAGGCACCCTCAATAAAGTATCCAGCTAGTGGAAAAGCAGTGATAGGCGCTGGCGAATAATGAGAGCCGTCCTGAGGTCTCCAAGGTTCAGTGTGGAGGGCTGGAGGGTAGCAATATTCTTTCTATGGTATCTCAGAAATGCTCGCCGGGATTGAGGGCTTGAGAGAGTGTAGGCCACTCCATTCATTGTACGCAAGCTGATAAAAAAGTAATAATCGCGCGGAATTAAATCTGAGTAATGGTCGCTTGTCTAACTTTAAACAGAATGCTGAGAAACAAGCTGCCCGTACAGACACTTCTGGTCTTAAATATATTGTAGCTCTAATTTCCCCGATTTGCGAAGAACATATCTTTATGTGGCTAAGAAATCGTAAAATAATCGACGCACTAAATGTCGTTCATTACTGTTCCACACGTTATATAAGTTCGGCAATCAGGAGACCATTAAAGTTTGACTGCATCACATAAATTAAGTGATGCAGTCAAACAGAAGCGTCTAGAATTGGTGAATTGCAAAGGTGTTGCGTTTCACCATGATAACGTAAGACCACATACAAGTTTGGTCACTCGTCAAAACTTGTTGCAGCTTAGATGGGATGTGTTATCACATCCACCATATTAGTCAGCATGGGCACCATCAGACTACCATTTGTTTCGTTCGTTGCAAAACGCCTTGAATGGTAAAATCTTCACTGCTGATGAGGCTATCAAATCGTTCTTGGAACTGTCTTTTGCCGAAAAAAACTAAAACAAAACAAAAACGTTTTTGAGCACGGAATCATGAACTTGCCTGCGAGATGACAAAAGATCGTCGAACAAACGGGACGATATGTTGTTGACAAAAGTTTTTGTTTCTCATTCAAAATTCGCCTTTCATTTACACAGGAAAAAAATGCAATTACTTTTTGGCCAAACCAATAGTAAGTTGAAGTAACGGTCATTGTTTCCTGGTTTTAATTACAGATATTGTGCTCTATATATATTTAATATCATTTAATGGTCTCCTGATTGCCGAACTTATATAACGTGAAACAGTAATGAACGACATTTAATTTAATGACTCGATTATTTTACGACGTCTGATGTTGTTTTACTTCACGAGAGAAGAGCTGTAGTATTTTGACATTAAGAGCGTTCCGTTTGCATACTCATAGGAAGTATGCAGAAACAACGTTACGCGATAAAATTTTATTTTCACCTCCCACAATTGAGAAAAGAAACACATGAAGTGCTTGCGGTGGTGAAGTGATGTCGGGTGCAAGTTAGCATAAACAGTTTACAGAAGGCAGGCAGACAAAATGTTGAAGATTTATCAAGGGAAGGACACCCACAGATTTTTGGACATTCTGATTAATACTGGAAGTGCAATTAATTATCAAATAGGACCATAGAATCACGATTAGGCACTTACCTGACGCGCTAAACATTCGATATGGAAGCACTCAGACCATGGTGACCAAACGCTTGAGCATGCGCCGTGTGTGCTCTTGTTAGAATTCACGATTACTCACAGCAGAGCAACTTTTACACTAAAAAAAATATTCGGCTGGTCCCTCATTCTGCGCACAGATAGTTCTTGTTCCATGCAACTTCTAGTTTTCCCCTCAATAAAAAACCAAAAAAAAAACCCCCATTACGAGATCATCGTTTTAAAATCGATTTGGAATGCAGAAAACCTGCGAGTTTTTTTTTTGACGTCTCTGTTTCAGTACGGTCTACTGTAAAATTTCAGGAGCTGGGTTACACTGTGGGATAAGTACATTCATCGTCAGATACATATTTGCACCCAGAAGGAAGCAACCGACAGGAATGAAACTTATTGAGGGTAAGTTTGATATCGTGACACAAGCAAATGATTCAAATATCACGCTCGGCAGCGCACGTTACGCCAGCAAGAAGGAGTCGTAGAGACGTGTCTAACCGGCTATATAAGGTCCTCCCGTTGGGCTTTCTTGTCATTCTGACTCGTGCTGTTGTGTTGGTTGCATCCTTTGCAAGTGAAGTATGCCTCGGAGAAAAGTTCGGAAGCAATTCTAACAGTTGGAGGAGTTCGAAAGAAGCCGCCTCGTCTGACTCCGGAAAGCGGGTTGGTCTTATCGCCGTATTGCGCGCCATACCTGTAGTGCGGATATCACCATCATGCTGCTGGCGGCAGTGGATAGAACAAGGCACGCAGCAGCGACAGAAGGATCTGCGAGACCTTGACAAACCACGGAGAGAGAGAGAGAGAGAGGACTGTCGGGATGTCTGACATACGCGGAATGACCCAACAGTCACGATTCCGGATATTCAGGGGGCAGTGATGCCCTCCATGAATCGTCCGATTAGTGCCAGCACCATTGGCAGACTGCTGCACGACGTAGGACTTCACGTATGCAGACCGTTACAACGACTGCCCATTGCATCGTCTCCAAAGACTGCAATGATGTCGTGCCAGACTATCAAGGAGCCCCTCAGAATGACAATGTGATCTTCAGTGACGAGCCCCGTTTTTGTCTTGGAGGAGACGACCAACGAATCCGTGTGTGGAGGCATCGTGGTCAGCGCCAAGATGAACTGTTTGTTGTCGAGCGTCACACGTCCAGAAGGCCTGGTGCCGTGGTGTGAAGTGCAATTGTCTACGATGCCAGATCACCTTTGGTGTTCATTACAGGCACTTTGAGAGCCCAACGTTACGTTAATTAGGTCCTGCAATTGGCCCTACCTTTTCTGAACGCTCACTCCGGTGCGATTTTCCAACAGGACAACGCTCGTCCGCATACCGCTGCTGTCTTGAGAACTTGCCTTCAAGGCACTGACACTCTACCATGGCCAGCCGCATCGCCAGACCTATCGCCAATTGAAAATGTGTGGAATGCTATTGGACGCGCTATCCACACTTCAACCCTACAGCACAATCTGCAGGACCTGCGTGAGAAGATTCAAGCTGCATGGGATGGCTTATCGCAGGACACCATTAGGAACCTGTACAACTCCATGCCGAGACGTCTGGCATGCTGTGTGAGCAAACATGACGGCGCTACACCATACTGAAAGGCACTACTTGTTGGCGTGTAGCTCAATAAATATTGGCCAAATCAGTGTCAATGTTTAATCTTTTATTGGACCTTGTAACCTTTACCTTCCTCCCGAATAGCATTGCAATCCGACAAGTCCTTCTAGGTGCAACTATTTTTTTTGTTGATGAGTGTATATTAGGTGCAGTGTTTTGACGGAAAGCACGTAGACATTTTTTATTAAATGTTTATTTCAGGAACAGCAAAGTGAATCTTATCACTTTCTGACTAACCTATATATATTGTGCTTCAGGATATTTATTTACGAAATTAGCTCTTTAGGTACATCCATTAGGCTATCATCCATTAAGGTAAAATTTACGCTTGCTACATTAGCATACGCACTCTTAGAGAAATAGAGATTTTTTTTTCTCGCATTAAAATTCAAAGAGTTCGAATAAACCGAAGAGCTTCAAATCAACGTAGGAGAAATTACCGATGCTGTGCAACTGAGGATCACGTTGCAGCTTAACAAAGACTGTGCACAAATTTTCGTTGTAAAAAACATGTGCATGACACTTTCAGTGCGTGTTCGATGAGACTTTCCAGACAACTTCTTATTATCATATAAACTGTATATACACTGCAAGAAATTTACTGAAATTCACGAACCACTTTCCGTGATTCCTTTGGTGAAATAAAGGAACATATTTCTGATTGAACCTTTGCCGTGAAATGGCGGAAAGAAACCTGGATTTCATAGATTTTCCATAAGCCAGAAAAATTCGGAATTTTCAAAAACCTACCAGTAATTCCTTTCTTATTTTGGATGCACTTCAATCTTCGGCCCCTGCAGTCTGCTTCAGCTAACGCGCCGTTAGAATGCCAGGAGAAACGTTTCGCGATAGGTGGCGCTGCAGCTGCGTCGGCGGTTTTTGCTCCTTCGCTGTGTGCATTACGTAACCGGTGTGTGTGTTGTGCGGGAGGAGTGCTAGGGACACGAAATATGCGGCGGGGGTTTTTCTGAAAGGAAGGGGTTTATTTTGTAATATGGATGGCCTTGAAAAGAGCCTTTATGGAATGTTAGTAGTTCAGGGGTTGTTAAATATTTATAACGATGGAAAAGAAGTGTTTCCTCCTCATTGAGCATCTGTCTATTTGCTACGAATATTTAAGTAGAAAACATTACGTACTAGGGAAGAACTGTTTGATGATAGCAATCATCACCTCAAAACAGTGTTTAGAGGAAAGACGACAATTTCGTCGGAATAAATACCCGAAAATGTGGTCTGCCAACTGGTCTTTGTGAATTCCATTAGATAGTGTGCGTTTGCGGGGCCGCCAATTGCTCTCAACACCTTGCGTATGCGCCCCAGTAGTCGGATCCACCAAATTGAGCGAGTGGTTTACTGACAGATGTTGGAAACCACAGGATGGGAGATTGCGATACGCAGCCCACTGATCCGTCATTACAGTATTTCCAGGTTGAACATGTAGTGGCAGCAATGTGTGAGCAGAGCGGTTATTCTCCAGGCAGATCTCAACCCTGAATCGTTTCGAATCTCGTTCAAAGATGCCAAGGATCCAGGTGCCCTCAACGAGACGACCACGATTATACTTCCGCTTCCCAACCTTCGCCTCATCCACTCTACGATGACACCAGGACCTCCAAGCTGCCCTTCGTCTTGTTCGTAGGTTACCATAAACTCTGCGACAAGTTCTCTGCAAGACTGATAATTGTCACTGACTGTCGCAGAGGATGTTGAAACCCCACCCTGGAAAGATTCCTCAATTGCATCATCGTAGGACAATCCTTTGGCGAAACAATATAAAAGAGTCATCACTTTATCAAGAGGAATACAAGCAGCTTCAAACCACGTCCCAAGTAAACGGGAACACTGCTCATTTCCCCTGTAACGTGATTCTTCCTGCACCTGAATTGTCCTAAACGATGACATATATCCACTCACAAACTCATTGATGACCTGCCGAACATCTTCGTTCGGTTGGAAGCAATCCTTTCCGATCACAAAATGCAATACATGTTTCTTCATCCTTCCCAACTTCGTCGAAGAAACGCCTCCAGTTCCACATGGCTGCTGCCAGAGCTATAACGCACGCTGGAAAAAACACAAGCCACGGATCGCTTAGAAAACACAAGCCCCGTATCGCTTAGAAAACACAAGCCCCGTATCGCTTAGAAAACACAAGCCCCGTATCGCTTAGAACAGGTCGAACAGAAGTAAGTATACGGGATTCACGGCTCACGCACTCAAAAAACAGCGATTGCGTAACACACACAGCGCGGGAGAAAACGCCGACGCAGCTGCAGCGCCACCTATCGCGAAACGTTTCTCCCGGCATTCCATTGGCGCGTTAGCTAAAGTAGACGACGGGGGCAGAAGTCTAAAGTTCAGCCCAAATTACACATGTTGGTTGAGTAACCCTTCCTCTTCATAGCAGGTATTCCAAGCAGAAACAAAGTGCCGTCATTGAGTTCTTGACGAAGGAAGGCTGCAGCTGTCCGACATCCACAGAACGCTATAGAATTTACGGAGATGACCCCATTGACAACAGCAATGTGCACAGATGAATGAAGACGTTTAAAGAAGGGGAAACCAGCATTCAAGATAAACCACGCAGTGGGAGACCATCATCTCCGATCACTGACACGAATCGTCAGCCAGTGGATGAACTGATTCGCGCCGAGAGACGAGTCATAATCCGTAAACTGGTTGCACAGTTGGACTGTGGTCACAATGCCATGCAGAAGATGGTGGAAGACTTAGGGTATCGGAAAGTGTGTGCAAAGTGGGCACGTCGACAGTTGATATCCGATTTGAAGGAGAGAAGGGTGGAAGTCTGCTTTGATCTGCTTGAAACGTTTGAAACCAATGAAGACAATTTTTTCCGATCTAGTGACAAGGGGTGAAACGTGGGTTTATCTTTACGATCTGGAAATGAAGAACCAATATATCGAATGGCGTCACACTTCTTCACCAAGGCCTAGGAATTTCAAGAGCCAGAGATCAGCACAGAAAGTCATGGTGCCTGTTTTTTGGGATGACAATGGTGTCATTCCCCTTGATTTTCTGGAACGTGGCCGTACCGTGATCCGTGGGCGGTACATTGGGACACTCAAGAAACTTATAGAAGCCATAAGGAGGAAGAGACCGAACAAGAATCTGAAAAGGTTCCACATTCACCATGACAATGCGAGACCACACACGCATCTTTCGCAACAAATAAGGCGATCAGCAAATTAGGCTGGGAGGTGGTTACCTATCCCCCGTACATCCAAGATCTGGCGCCCTCCGACTTCCACCTGTTCGGTCCAATGAAGGAAAGTCTCGGAGACAACGATTGGATGACACAGACGAGACGAAAGTGGCTGTAAAGAAATGAATACAACAGTCCACACCTGAAAATTTTCAAAGATGATTCGGGAATTGCGTTCAACGATGGCGCATGTGCATCGCTTGTGATGGAGACTACGTTGAGTAGTACCATTGTATAGAGAAAGAGTTACTCTAAAAACATGTGCAATTTGAATGACCTCTGTCAGTTAATAAAAAAGTTATGCCCACGTTTGCATAACTTTCGGTGCAACCCTTGTATCTCTAATTAGTCACATGCATACGTCAAGCTCTCTGATCTCAGAAGTGTTGCCAACCTCATTCCATGAGAGATAAGATGTAACGCTAAGGTTGAAAATGCTAAAAGAGAATGAACTCAAATTTACATAGGGACAGCAACTAAAAGTGAAAGTTAATTTAGACAATACGTCACGTGACGTAGCCGAGGCATCCGCATTAGCTCGGATGCAGTGTTGCACACGCACAGGTGACATTGACCAAACTTAGCTAAGTAGAGTAATGTTGTCCTTTCATCTCCCTCACTTATCACGCGATTGTTTTGCAACTCCAATCCTTTACATAACCTAACTGCTGATATATACCCATCAATTTTCAATGGCCCTACCAAAACTACTTCCTGGTGTGGTATTTTCTTTGTGGAAAAGTGTACACTTGTACACCTAACGGAAGACTGAACTACAGTAGTAAAAAACTCATGCACAATATTCTTCATTAAAAAAAATTGGCCCATGTGAAGAAAGCATTTTCAGTTTGGTATCGAAAACTGGAGGTATTCTGGCAAACAGAAGAAACATTTAAACCCTAATGGAAAAACTGTACTTCTTTAGAAGCAGAAAATCCCTGGTGAGAGCAAAGAAAGCGAAACCCGTGTCTGATGAAGATGCTTCAAAACTGAATATACACAAGTCTGCGATGGAAAAATTTAAATAACACACGTCTGCGATGGAAAAATTGCCTGAAAAATGGTTACACTTCTTTGTATATTTTTAAATGCTGATTTCAGAAAAAAAATAAAAAAAATCGATCACACATACTATTTGTTCATGAATGAAAATTTTAAGTTTGCTCTCTATTAATTCGTCTGTTCTTACGTGTAAAACAATTATTTTAATTTTAGCTCCTTTGTTTACTGAATTTACTGTCATTGGACAAATCTACTGTAAAGGAATTATGTGTGTAACAAAAAGAAGACATTAGGTTCAGTAAAACCTTGTTCGGATGCAAACTAGTTTGAGCAAAGAGTTATGAAAATGTAGCCTTAGTTCTCGCGCAGCTTAACTGGAACGATCGCAGATGAATGATATGTGCTAATCTTAAAGTATTGTCTATGCTCCTTGGACAGAAAGGAGGATACACAAAATGCCATGTTTCTGTGCCCCACAGAGCAGCTGAACCAAGGAATATCTAACTGAGAAGAAGTTAAGGCTCGGCGGGGTGTAATAGCGCCGACATATCCTAAAATATAAGATGCAGTGCACAGAAGCAAACATACAGGCACACTGCGCATGCGTATAAATTTTAGTACATATTAAATTAAATTTTAGTACATAATATATTGTACGACGTAGTTAGGCCTAAGAATCCGTATAGCACACTACGCATGCGTGTTTGTTTTGTTTTATTGACTTCAATTCTGGCAAAGAACAGTCTGCCGAGTTACTCACAGCACGTGATTGTTATCTTCTCGGTAGCATAATAACTTCACAAATTATCTCATTTGCGAAGTTATCAGTTATCATCCGATGTTAGTTTTGTTGCGCCAATTGCTTTAATTAAGGCTTTTGTTTGCTCTTCAGTTTTTCGGAAACATTTTCAGAAATGCTAAATACTACGGATTGTCTGCATTTCTTACGGATTCTTAGGGCTAACTACGTTGTATAATATAATATGTACTAAAATTTAATTTAAATAGTAATATTAATTTTTATTGCATATTTGTTTCACCAAAATAAGGAACGGGCGGGATATCCGAAAACAACAACAACAACAACAACAACTACTCTAAGCAAATAGTCATGAGATCGAAGGAAAGAATCGTAGATCAGTGGAAAGCTCCACTGCCGTAAACCCCTAACACCTTCTGCTCCTGAATGTTTGCTTTCCGGCAGAGCCAAAGCTACCAGCTCCACTAGCATAGTTCCCTATATTGCGGGAGCCGACCCATGTCCTGTTGAAGAGTTTGCGTATACGGGGTTTCTTTTCAGATATCATTACATATGTGTCATGTGATGGTTTTCATCTTGGGTACGTGACCGAAAGGTAGTCAGTTTTTTTTTCAAAATGGCCGCCAAATGTGGTATGTGGTTTTGAACGTATAACAGCATTTAGTTCGAAATGTGGCCAAGTTTGGTATCAAATGAAAGCTCTTATTCATGGAAATGCAACTAACCACACTTTATTTACATATTGTAAAATACATTTGAATGAAATACAAAATATTGTCTGAGCCACAACCTATATTTTATTTATATATTGCGGCAGTTTGCTATACATCCTGGTCTTGGAGACCACACATTTTTCGATGGAACTGGCTTATGCATAATTTTTCATGTTTAATGACGTCTCTTTGTGCAACTGCATGCTTCTGAGTTCGAAATGTGGCCAAGTCCTATGATGCCTCCATGACCTTTGCAGGTTTGTTATAGACCTGCTCAATAGTCCATTCCAACACTACTAAACTTTCTGGTTCCGTGTTGAACAACAAAGCTGCCCTTCTTGAATAAAGCATAAATGTTGGGATGCAGTTCTTCCAGTTTCTTGCAATCTTCTGAATATACAGACCCCCATCTTGCTTAATTATTTTTTCCAAATGCAAAGAACAAAGGAAGGGCTCTTTGAAATGCACACATATGTAAGTCCCAGTTCCCCTCTCGGTCTGCCCGTATCATGTTGCTAAGTATTGGAAACATATGATTCAGAAACGTTTTCCAATATCGGAACAATTTTGACTTGCTGCTACCTTTATCAATAAATTTCTCAAATTCTTTAACTAGTATTTCCATAAGACTGTATGCTTGCTCAACCTGTTTTCCTGCCTCAATCCCATGTTCTTTGCAGAACAGTTGTAGTAACTTTACCTCTTCAAATATAGCTGAAAACTTCTGGAGATCTGCATTCTCCTTAAAAAACTCTATCAACTGTAGACAATTGATGGCTTCTGCAAATAGAGTTAATCCTCTTACTCCTCGAGCATAATGACCTTTGCAGGTTTGTTATAGACCTTTGTAGGTTTGTTATAGACCTTTGCAGGTTTGTTTTTTAATGACTGCCACTGATGACACTTTCTACAACCTTTGACCCAAATGTTTCGGTTTCAATTAGCGCTTCCTTTGCTCCACAATCATCCAGGTAAAGACTAATACAGTTCATTAAAACCTTGCATATATGCAATGATCCAAGTCCCAAGATATTGTTTTTAAACTGATTTGGAAACCACAACTGTATTTCCTTGGCAAGGCGATACACTCCTTTATCACACCATAAGAAACCATCAACTTGCTGAACTTGTGACATTGCATGAAAATTTACCATTGTCGTATAAACAGAGGATATATTGATTGCAGGATGAGGACGAATTGGGGTGTAAAATATGTTTCTCTTAGATATGTTTCTCTTAGACTTTGGTAATAACCAACGAATTGAAGGAACTATAAGAAGGTATGTCAGTTATCTCTGGAAAACCAAATTCAGGAATAGATGTCTCTCGAAAAAAACCGAGCAAGATACCAAGCACGATCTATCTGGGCTGAAATCTTTTCTGGCTCACTTGTGAATTCTTTACTACATGGGGCAAAGTCTTCTGAAATTTCACCACGGGTCTTGGGTTTGAAACATGTGATAAGCTCCTGACAACTCAACTTTTCATCAAATGATTTTTTTTTATTTTTATCAAATGAAAAGTCTGTCAAAGGAATTGTAGGCTTGGTTTGTGGCAAGTTGTCGCTATCTTGAAAGATAACCAATACTGTGTCATTGGTTCCGCCTATACTAGATGGTGTATCTTCTGCGTTATCAAAGTTATCCATTGAATCTCTAATATGTTTGTTTGGCAAAATAACAGGAGCAAGTGGAACACGATGTCCTTCTCCAAGAGTCACAGTGCTACATGCTAGTGCATAGTCTTGTCATTCTAAAGTATCATAGTTGGCACAAATTCCAAGGTGATTAAATGCTGTAATGAGTAACTTCGATCGACATGTTTCATGGATTGCTTGAACAGTGCTTATATGTAACGCAGTTTTCTTCCTGTGACCACGCACAGTATTGAAGCCTATCTGAAAGACTGTATCACACTTCCTTTTCAGTTCCACTGACTTCTTACATCCTGGTATAAGATGGCTAAAAAATTCATCCCATGATTTTGGACGAGTATCTTAGTACTTTTTCAATGACGTTTGCAAGTCTTGTTCATCACAAAACTTATCTAGTTGAAAGTTATATTCTTTGCATTCCTTCCGTAAACTTTCAGCTGCTGATTTTACAATATTAGTTGATCTTATCTTGTCTACAATGGACACTGTTTCAGTACCTGATGAAAAAACTAACTGTGATTTCTTTCTTTCTTTTGGATAAGAAAACATAATATGCTCACCTAGTGGTTTATCAATAGCTCTTTTAGATGTTTATTACTGATTAGGTCTTCAAGTTGGTATCCAAGACCAGTATGTACAGCAAACTGCCGTAATATACATAATAAATACAATATCTGTTGTGGCTCATACAATATTTTGTATTTTGCTCAAATGTATTTTACAATGTGTAAATAAAGTGTATTTAATTGTATTGCCATGAATAAGAGCTTCATTTGATTCCAAACTTGGCCACATTTCGAACTAAATGCCGTTATACGTTTAAAACCATATACCATATTTGGCGGTCATTTTGAAAAAAATGATGACCTTTTGTTCACATACCCAAGATGAAAAACATCACATGGCACATATTAAATGATATCTGAAAAGAAACCCCGTATACGCAACCTTTCCAACAGGACATGGGTCGGCCCCTAGACTACTAACGCCTTTTGCTCCTGAATGTTCACTTTCCGGCAGAGTACATAAGCTTCCAGCTTGTGGGGGCGCTGTTGCCCCCTGTTTTACGTTATCTCAACAAGAGTTGACGTTCTTCACGCGAAGCGTTATATTCTTTGGCTGAACGAAGGACCAACGCTGGTTTTAAAAACAATGGCCATGAATGGCTGCCAACCAGGAAACAAAAATGTTATCCGGGAAAGTTTAGTTTATCCCATAAAAGTCCTCTTACCTCCTCTTCATAACAAACTTGGACTTCTGAAGCAATTTATTAAAACTTTGCCAAGGGAAGGAGAAACTACAAAGAATTCTTGGGAAACTACAAAGATCCGAACTGCAAGTAAATAGTTGAAAACGCGCTAGAAAAATTCAGAGCATTATATTGTTCAGTGAGCTTAAAGGTGCACTTTCTTAACGCTCACTTTCACAACTTTCCCCTAAAAACCTTGGAACCATTAGTGTGGAACAAAGAGAAAGACTCAGTGGCGTACAGGAAAAATTCGAGCCACGCAAGAAATGTTTTCGAAATGATTAACTTTGCGCGAAAATCCATTAGCTTTCAATTACCGAAATTTTTAACTTCCATATTATTAACTAGGCTTTACGGGAGTTTTAATAAATCAAATTCTTTGGAACCTACGAGTATTTTTCGTAAAATCAAAATTATTTCACTTTATTGCGTGAAACATAAATGTGGACGTTATGATTATAATGACTGTCCTGGTTACCGATACAAATTACTACAAAGTACTTACGTCAAAGTTAATCATTCATGCAAAATTTATTATTTTAAAGAACTAAGGCCTGCTTTTTGAAATGCCTCACGATTGCACACACAAAACATGCACCTGCCGTGTGGCAGTGTCCAATGACTTTTCCGATTTATACGAAATGGCACAACAAAAGTAAGGAAATAACTGAGTAATGATTAAGAACTGTAGCCTAAAAACGTAAAACTACCTAAATTATTTACTCTGGAATATTAAAAACGCACTTTACATAATGCCGCAATGTTTTGCACATAGTAAAAAATATTTTGAACCTGTTATAAAAAAAATCACACAGGTCTGATTTTCCGCTCCCGCGAGAACACCTTTCAGTTCATTATATTCAGAAGGATGCATAGTTATGCGCAAACTACTGCAGTACATGACACCTTATCTTCATTGGTATAAATATTCTGATCATTGAACTGATATTTTTTTCACATTCTATCGTTAACATACCTGCATAGAAACTATTGCAAGGGCTGTGAACTTGAGGTCCCTTGTAAGAGCAAGGGCTACTACAAGGGGCCTCAGGTTCTTTTGAATAGCTGTTTTTCTGTCATCCAGTTTTTATGAACCAAAGCAACGAAAATGATTTCTAAAGATTTTGCGTATTTACTGAGAAAAAATTCTTTTCTTCTTAAACTTCATTCAAATCTACCTTAATTCTTGGCTATTTCTTTAAATAGTTTCACACGAAGTTTCCGCAAAAAAAATTTTGTAAAATCTTTTTGCTAGGGCTATAGGCCCTTTTAACCATGAGCCCCCCTTTCGCCTCACACTGCGGGGTTGCGGGGGCTATCAGTACGCCCCTGGAAAGACTCCATCAAGACATAAATGAAATGGAACAACGATATCAGGAAAATGGAACGTCAACATGCTGGCAGACTACTATTCGATGCTGCACAGAGAGGACCCACCCGCCAGCAGTATGTACAGAAGAAAAAGTACCAAACAAAGCTTGGAAGTGGGAAAAAGACAACATAAGGACTTGTAGATATAATAATATTGTTCTTTATAACATTTTGCGCATGTTTTTTGTTTACTTTTTGTAATAAAAAAAACTGTTTTTTAAAATAAATGTGAATAGGCTATTTTCCCATATCTTCACATATAATTTGCGAAAAATCCTTACATCTTAGAGAAAAATCGTAGTGATTTTTGAAATCATCCCACCAAATGCCTTTAAAAGCAGCCAAACAGCTTGCAGACAATTTTCAGTGACTCAAATTTTCCATATCTCAAATAGTGACCGAATTCAGCGAGAATAGGGTCGTGGGCATCAGTATTTACGACTCAAACAAATGTCACGAACCAGCGAAAGTCTTAAAATTTTAAACACTTGCATTTGAATTACTGAGAAGAATAAGGCAATGTCTTTTGATGTGGGAATTTTTACACCTGTCATTAAACCCTAGTGGATTTGTTGCGTTTGTGTGTAGCTCACTTACTGAAAACTATGTAAATCAATTCTCAAAACTTCACCTACAGTGAAAGAGGAGTCACTGAAATAAAGTTCAAGAAGTAGTTATTTTGTAGTTACTCCTTTATCGCTGTCAACAGATACTTGAACAGTAGCATTCCAACAGAACAGGACACTTAATCGTCGAACGTAAAACTCATCCGATTAACAGTAAACGTCAGAACTAAACAATGTTAGCAGGTACTATACTCTTAACGGTAACTATATATTTGATTGATGCATAAGTTCATGCCGTTTTTTCACCGCACTACAGGAATGTATTACATCAGAAGGAAAAACGGAATCAATCAACTATGTATCTCCCCCCCCCCCATTGTTTACGATGGTGTCCCAACATCTGGATAGGTTTGCAATGCCATTTTTAAAAACACGTGCTGGTTTTGCTGCGAAAAAATCATCAAGGAAATTCTGGAGATCAACACCATTGTTGAAAGTTCTTCCACGCAGTGCATTCAACAGAGATCGGAACAGGTGATAGTCTGAAGGGGGCGACATCTGGGGAATAGGCCGGATGTGGGAGGATCTCCAATTTCATGTCCTGAATGGCCATTTTGGTCATGTTTGCACTGTGAGGGCGTGCGTTATCATGTTGGAGAAGGACACCATGGCGCCCGTGTAGCCGTTTCTGCCGAATTGCTCCCTCCACCCGGCGGAGTTTCTCACAATAGAGTGCAGCGCCGATTCCTCGGCAACATTTCCCAGTGAATAATGTCTTCCATGTCCCACCAGATACACAGCATGACCTTCGCAGGATGAAGGTCATGTTTTGGACGTGGCGTGGGCATCTTGTTTGGGCTTAACCATTCCCTTCTATGGCTGATTGCGATAACGGGCGAGCAAGGAACCACATATGGCAACACGTTGATTCTTGTTGTCCTCGGTGAGAGTGTGAGGAACCCAAGACCCCAATTTCTCGACCCTTTCCATGCGTTCCAGGTATCGCAGGCATGATCACAGTCCACCACAGTGGCCGATTCGTGTGTGGTTTGACGCGGATCCAAGTGAATGAGATGGTTTAAACGATCCTCATCAAAGTGAGATGGATGACCTGGGTGTGGAGAGTCGTTGAGATCAAAATTGCTACCTCGGAAACACTCAAACCATTTGCGGGCTGTCCTCGGAGCAATAACATCCTCCCCATACACAGCGCAAATCTGTCGAATAGTCTCGGCGGCTGTGGATCCCTTGTTAAACTCGTAGAGGAGCAGATGTCGGAAATGTTCACTCCTGTCTACTTGATACTCCATAATTTCGGACCTGAAAACCGAAAAACCATTAGCCACAATCACACAACGCAATATGATTTAGATACACGATATTACTGGCTACATTTTAATATACAACTGGCCATCTGCGCCATCACTACTGACCTGGGAAACACTCGTGAAATAAAACGGCATGAACTTATGCATCAAACCAATAAATATCAGTACAACACGCAGCCTTTCAGTAGACACAACTTTAACTAAACAACGTCTCTTTTACAAATAGCATTAACTTCCACCAACAACACAACAACTGCTGTTTCTCAAAACATTATATGTACTGTTCAGTTCTTATCTCAGACATACACGCCATTCGTTCTGTCCTCAGGCTGTTGCCAACCATACTCTTGCGAGAGAGAAAATATTACGTTTAGTTTGAAAAATGCTAAGGAAAACGAACTCAAATGTACATGGGGAAAGTAACTAAAAAGGAAAGTTAAATTAGAGTATAAGTCACAGGTGATCGTTATCTTTGAACGAAATGGAATAGCCGCAAGGCTTTGTAACGTACCAGGAGATGTGACGTACCTGCCAGAAGGACGCACACGACATAAAGGCAGATAGGAATCAGAATAAAACGTCCGCGTAGCTTAATTGGTAGAGCAATTTATTCCGGAATGAGTGGACCCGGGTTTGAACCCCGGCGCGGATAAAAATAACGGAGAAATTCACTTCGTTATAGCTTGTTTGTGGAAACGTCCAAGTGAAAATTCTTCCTTTAAAGTTTGGACATAAAAACTTCCGCACCTGTCATAGGGACAACAATTGATGGACACGGTGGTGTCGACGTCGTGCTTGATAAGCCAAGTGAATTCCTCTCTCGTCCAAAGATCGATGGATTCCCAATCGCTTATACGGACAGTGGCGCAGCCGGCGTTCATGTCCCCCATGATGATGGCGTCCTGAAAAACGGAAAAGATTTTTACGTCAGAGTGCAGTCGATATCTACAATGAAACAGCGTCATTTGTACAAGTCGTGACTTGAATATACAACACAAAGGCAAAACTCCGGAGAGCAGCAAAAAGCAGTTTGTACAAACACAATAGGCGACCATATTTTCGTTCACATTACAGTCTTATGATTTGCGTGCTGGAACAAATATTAACACCAAATTATAGAAATGTGTTTTGAGACATGCATTACTCGCTTTTAAACGAGAGCGCATTACAAGATGAATTAGTAAGATTCTAGAGGCTGCCTCAGCATTGGTATGCCATACTCGGTATACCGGTAACCACGTAGTAATTGGTGCGGATTTCTGATTGATGGTCCCATATAGATCCTGTTTCGAGAGTTGAGGATGAGGCATGGGCTGTATATTTGTCCTACTACACTGGCTTTGTCTTTAACCTGGAACCAGTGCTCCTAAATTAGGATTGGGTGATTCCTTATAAAAGCCGAGTGATCAGGGCAGCAGGTCTATGGCTAATCCTCCGAGCTCGGCCCAGACTCGAGTCTCGGAAGTGGAACCAGAGGTCCCGAATCAGGGACAGACGACTGCTTAGAGCCCTCAATGTCCACGGGCTTCGTTAAACTGCAATGCAAAAATGGAGCTCCTCATAGTCCTCGATGCTCATGGGTGTCGTTAAACCCCGAAACAAATGTATTGGTGTCTCCATTGTTATGGAAATGCCTCTTAACTTCGTATCTCTGCTCGCTTTTAGATCCGGCATTTGAATAAACGCTTGATATGAAGATTTGCATTTAGTTTTGATAATACACTGAAGTGCCAGAAAAACTGGTACAGACGAGCTTATGCAAAATACATAGCAACGTCACTTATGTGCCTACTCGGTTGCGTCCGCCAGTGCGTATGAAAAGCAAAGACATCCTTGCCAGCTGTCAGAGCTGTTTTCGGCATGAGAATGACAAGTAATAACGATTTAAGCGATTTTCAACGCGGTGTCATAGTTGGCGCTCGTGAGATGGGCCATAGTATTTCGGAGGTAGAAACGAAGTTCGGATTTTCACGGACGACCATTGCAAATGTGTACCGTGACTACAAGAATTCCGGCAAAACCTCCAACCTACGATACCAGTGCGGCCGTAAAAAGACATTGGGTGAACGTGACCATCGTCGGCTGTCAAGTATCATTTCACGCGACACTCTCGCAGGTATCATCGGAATTCAATGCCGGAGCCTCAACAAGCATCAGCGTCCGAACTGTGCAAGCAGTAAACATTTACTACATCAACTGAAGAATGTGGAAACAAATGTTTGTATGCCGCTCTTTTTTATTTTTTAAACGACCACCTTGAGCAAATATAAGAACCATCAGCGGTCACCTGTCTCTAATTACTGGGTTCCGGAAAGATATGGCAGTGCCGTAACGACAGATACACCACCCATGCCTCATCTGGGACTACAACCGAGCTCAGACGACAAGCCAGAAACCCACTCCTCTAATCACTCAATCACTAGGACGGCGCATATTTGTTTTTGTTCTTTCTCCTTTTCTTTTTTTTTTTTTTTTTTTTTTTTTTGATTGAAGGTTTAACAACCACTGTGAGCAACTCAATGGGCTATAATCAGTCGCCCGTCCCTAATTTAGGGTAGTGGTTCCAGGGAAGGGAGAGAGCCAGTGCCGTAAGACAAGCGCAACATCCATGCCTCACCGGGATTCGAACCCGGACCCCTTTCTGACGAATGATGAGAGGCCATCGCTTAGACCACTGCGCCACCGGGGCGGTATTTTTTTCCTCTTTTGGAAATACTGTTAAAACATTTCAGTCGAAGCTTTCAAGGTGTTTCAAGATGGTCGTACTTTCTGATGTGGACAAAAAGTGAAAAACTGTCGACAGAATGAATCAGGATTTTTGTTTGCATAGTAAGTATGAATAATTTTAAGACGCTTCAAGAACAATGCAATACTTCATACCTAAGATAGAGACGTTCTCGAAATGTTATATGAAGGTAAAATGCTGCTAGATGAACCCGATTCTCCACATAATTCAGTACACATCTCCCAACGCTACGGACAAGTTCAGAAATCTCCTCATTTATTTTGACGATTTTTTATTAACATTTTGGGGTTTTCTAAAGGTCCAGGAATGTTTAGTGCATTAATGTTATCTAGAAAGGGAAAAGTGAGGGTAAGGAAAAACATAGTTTTGGTATGTGATCACTCACATTAACAGAGAGAATACAAAACCATTTTATGTAAATTCATTTTATGGGTAAGTTTTTTAAACGTTTTCAAATCCTGAAATGCCAAACTGTTTGATCTGTAGATAAAAAGATCATATTTAGTCATATAAGTGGAAAGTGATAGAATATGAGCGTCAGCAATGCCAGATGATGATTCCACACCGTTTTCTCTGGCAGGAGGAGTTGATCGTCTGGTTCACAAAAAAGCCATCATTGCAAAAATTTACCGTCACGATTTTTGACTGATCACAAAGTTATTAGATGGATTGTTGTCGGTGATAACAGTCCTATCTAACAAATGTGGCGTACACTATTTAATATAACTTTCGTTTTTAGTTACTG
Source organism: Macrothele yani (assembly GCA_039090855.1). Classification (NCBI taxonomy): domain Eukaryota; kingdom Metazoa; phylum Arthropoda; class Arachnida; order Araneae; family Macrothelidae; genus Macrothele; species Macrothele yani. The sequence continues at coordinate 94,970,652 of CM077005.1, read as the reverse complement.
TATATCTATGTACATTTTGGCTCGTTCTCCTTAAACGGTTTCTAAACTTAATGTTACATTTCCCTCCTTAATGAATATCTTGTGGCAACCTGAATTGAGATAAGAAGTAGTATGACGTATGAGGAAAACACAGATAAGAATTATGTTTACTAGTGTTGGCTGGTTTTCGAGCTGGGTGGCGTTCCAACTGATTTTGGTCATATACTTTCTGGTCGATTTCCGACAAAATGCTATTTCTCGGATATATTTTGCGAGATAGAAGTCTTGAGGCCCAATTTCTTTTAGAAGTTGATTGTTATATTGCTTCCAATGACCTGTTACAAAGTTTTCTGTACTTGAAGAGTGTTACATGCTACGAGTAATATGGTGAAGTGTGCTAATTGTTAAAGTGGCCAGTTTTGGACGAAATGAAGAAGTTCAAGTTTCAGTAAATAAACTTGTTATTTACTAGCCGTTTAAACTAATAAATATGTAATTAAGAAATATCTGTGTGGAATATGTGGCTATACGGGGTATCACATAAACGCTTCGGAAGGTTTAGATTAAAGCAGTATTCTGACACACGAAATATAATGTTCTAATGAGACTAATTTTTCTTCACACATAATCACCAGAGAGCCGCCCCGGTGGCGCAGTGGTCTAAGGCGTTGGCCTGTGATCATTCGTCCGTAAGGGGTCCGGGTTCGAATCCCGGTCAGGCATGGATGTTGTGTTTGTCTTACGGCACTGGCTCTCTCCCTTCCCTGGAACCAGTGACCCTAAATTAGGGACGGGCGACTGCTTATAGCCCATTGAGTTGCTCATGGTGGTCGTTAAACCTCCAATAAAAAAAAAAATCACCAGAGAACATTACTTCTGATTTCTTGTTCGGGATCCAAATGTAATAGATGTAATAGAACGCAAATAATGCTAATAGATGACGAGATCCCATGAAGCTTCGAGACACACGTACGAGTTGCTCAACAGAGATATAAGACAGTCGACTCTTCGGCTTGCGTTTGTATATTTCACCAATTTTTATGACGCCTGATGAAGACTAAAGAATGCAATGAATGCAGACTTCTGTTTCTAGGATGTTCTGCTATTCTGGAAACTAGTACTACCTCAAGAAACGTGGCAAGCTGAATTCCTAAAAGTTACATGCAGAGGATGTTCGCACATTTTTGGAACGGTTTTTCAGCAATGTAATTGATGTTTAAAATAGAATCATTTCTTTCTTAAATGTTCTATCTGAAATCTAGATGTAGGTTGATAGTCCCCTTCTCTGGGATATCAACCTACTCTAGATTTCCAAGATAACAGGGCATTTCTTAAAATTGGTAGTGGTATTTTATTCCACTCCTCTTCCACTACTTTCCATTGTCGAATCATTGTTTTATGTCTGCGTTTATAAAGAGTTCTTTTTAGCACTTATAACGAAGTAAATTTCTCCCTCATTTTTATCCACGCCGGGCCTCGAACCCGGGTTTCTTCATTCCGGAATAAGTCACCAATTGAGCTACGAGGACGTTCGTTCTGACTGCTATTTGCCTTTATGTCGTGTGCGTCCTGCTGGCAGGTACGTCGCATCTCCCCCCCGAAAGAGGGCCGGGGGCATGGCCCACGGGTCAGCCGGGACCATGAATCGTTGCAGGCAGCCATCCGCTGAAGAACGTACACTTGAGAACTCCCAGTCAATCTGGTGCGTGGAATGCAACGTCACACACATTTATTTTTCGAAGCGCTGGATAAGGGATTCTCTTATTTTTCCTATATCGCGGTGTGGAAAGAACATCACAGCATTGCGAGATCTCGAACGGCGGGGTCATCCGGAAAGTTCGGGCGCCATTATAACGAAGTAAATTTCTCCGTCATTTTTGTCCACGCCGGGGCTTGAACCAGGGTCCCCTCATTCCGGAACAAGTCACTCTACCAATTGAGCTACGCAGACGTGCGTTATCTGCCTTTATGTCGTGTGCGTCCTGCTGGCAGGCTCTCCACACACTCCGAAGGCACGATAGTACATTGGTGACACATCAGGAGACTTTGAAGAATTATGAACAATAGGTATACGCTTGATACCCGTTTCTTTTACTCTGTTATCCTTTTTTTTTCTTTTTTTGAAAAACAGAGTGATTTAGATATATGACTGGTAGCCATATCCTGATGGAGTTCTACTCTTTGAAGCCTCTGTGGATAAAGGAATGGTAGTTCCTATTTAAATATAGGAATTAAAGCATTATTTTGGTAACACGAGTATGTTGAATTGATTTTAACTTTCTTTTCAACTCTTCTTAACTTTAATTGATTTTAACATTCTTTTCAATTTTTCTTAACCCATTGTACGAGAAACCAGCAGTAATCATGAATCCTTTACTGAAACTTTCTTTGGATTCTTGGAACCAAGTTTGTAAGTCTTTTTCTGCTCTTTTGCAATGCAAATCGACTTTATTTTTGTTACAGTCTTTTAGATACATCCATGTTTCATCAATAGTCACAATAAATTTCCACCTGTCTTCGGTTAAGTGATTTTCATAAAAAGTCTACACAGTGTTCTGCGCTCAGCCACGTGCCTAGGCAAAAGGCGGTGAACATTGTTTTTGTTGTTGTTGTTGTTGTTGTTGTTTTTTAGGTTAAAATCTTTGTTTATTACTTTTTTTACAGTAGATGCAGATATTTTGAAACATTTAGAGATTGCTCTTTGGGACGGTGGATTTTTTAATCCTTTGAGAGGCCGATGTACGAGAACCAAATGGTGTCCAAAATGTTCTGCGCTTCTCAAACAGAAATGATTACATATAGCAGCCGGGTTTTACGAAAGCTGGTTGTTTTCACGGCAAAACACAACTTCTCCCTTCACCCTTTAACGAACAGAGACCTATCACTCGTGGGAAGCGCTCTCTTCTAGTCCTTATTTCTCTGCTTCGTAACCCAACACATGACAGGTAATCTATGACCCAAAACATGGTCACCATGACCGAAAAACGATGCTAGGCCACCTAACACGAACATCTTGTCTCTTTTGTCGAGTTGGTCGCCATCTCTTTTAGGAGATAAAGCGTCAGAAAGAATTAGTGTCAATAATCCGGTTAAATTGCCAGTTTAACTAACAAAGCTAAAGAAAAAGCAACGATTTTTGGTGCTAAGGTTCACATTCCAACCGTGTTCAGACCCCATTTATACAGTGAACACATTAATTCGAGCTTATTTCAGCCCATTTTGTTAATTCCGAGTTAATTCGTTCCAGCCGGTTAGAGGGTTAAGACCCGAGACCTTACTTTTAAAATAGTCCTAAAAGTTTGCTGTACTTGAAGAGTGTTAGATGCTACGAGTAATATGGTGAAGTGTGCTAATTGTTAAAGTGACTAGTTTGGATATTCGTTTGGTGTTCTTTTTCCTGGCAAAAAGCAATACTTGGCGATTTTCCCCTCTATTATTAATAATAAAAACCATAACCTTCTATCCACAGCTTGTTTACGTGCGCCATTTTCTTAGACGAAATTTAACTGCAGCAGATGTTTCTTTCGTGTTCATCTATAGGCCTTTGCCAGTTTCAATTCTTTGAACTTGAAACTGGCAACAACGTGTATTATTTTCTGTAATTTCTTATAAAAACGTTCTAAAAATGTGTGAACATCCTCTGTACATGACATGAGGGCAGATCTGGACTATCTAATGAAAAGTTTAGGATCATAAAATGCTATAAATGACTTGGGGTTTTTTTGTGTGTGTGTTTTTTTTTTTTTTTTTTTTGAGTGGAGGTTTTACGACCACCGTGAGCAACTTAATGGGCTATAAGCAGTCGCCCGCCCCTAATTTAGGGCCACTGGTTTCAGAAAATGGAGAGAGCCAGTGCCGTAAGACAAATACGACATCCATGCCTCACCGGGATTCTAACCCGAACCTCTTTCGGACGAATTATAAATGACTTGAAAATAATAAAAGAAAACTGCTACATGTAACTTTTATAACTTGCATTTTTTTATCAGCGTGACAATAGAAATTATGAAGATGTGTTTGGTTAAACATTTGATTAACAAAAGATGCACGTGCATGAGCACAGTTAAATACTGATTTTTAAACTCCTTTTGTGTAAAACAAAAAAAAAAAAAAAAAAAAAAACGAAAGTTACCAACAGGACTGTGTTATAAACTTACAGCAACTTGCACACATTTACTTCATCATACGCTTTCTTCAAATCTACAAAAACAGCAAAAACATTTTTACCAACATACAGGTACTTTTCAGTTTTAAGTATTTATAATGTACGACTAAGAAGAGCCACAATTTATAAGAAGCAAAATCTCTTCTTGAATCGATATTTCTTATTTCTTTAGATATGCCGTAAATGAATTTTGTGTCGAAGCAACCGAATATACCTTAACTCCATATAGAATATACCTTAACTCCATTTAAATGAATACAAACTGAATGCTCACCTTAACCTTGTAATGTTTCGAAGCGTAGTCATATACGTCGGCTAAAGCACTGGTTTCGTTTGCTGCGTTCTTGGGTTGTGTGTGAACTCCCACAGTGAGTAGCGAAGAAAGAGATCCTGCAATTCGAAAAAAATGCTATTGGTTTTCAAATATAAGGACGATCCGTTTGTGAACAAAACAACTAATTGCTTATGAAAAGTGAAATAAATCTGAATGACTTAATTATTGATTGAAATAAAGTAATAAATAAATCGAATGTGGGGTTATCAACCTCCGTGAGCATCTGAGTCTATAGTGAGGCGCTCGTTTCCTGTTTTTCGCCCCGGTGACCGAGTGTTCAGAGGCGCACGTTTCTGGATGGTCACCCCAACAAGTCCTGGATGAGTCATCGGTGATGTAGTTGTCTTACATCGCTAGTTCTCTCCCTTTCCTGGAACGAATGGTCCTAAATTAGGGACGGGAAATTGCTTAAAGATCTTCAGTTACTCACGGCGGTCGTTAAACCACGAAGGAAACGAATGAGTCTCCAGTTTGGTGCCACAGACTCAAGGGAAGAAACACAGTTTGCGCCGTAGAACAAAATATAAAAGAAATAGTGTTAAAACACTAATTAAAAGAAGTTTAACACACTCATCAATTGAACAGTATAGAAATGAAGAAATTGAATATATTGAAAAAATTGCATATGATTTTGGATACCCTAAACAGGTATTAAAAATGGATTTATGAAGTAACTCAAGGTTACAATAAGGTCAAGACTGATAAAAAACTTGTAAAATATGTAGGAGCAATACCATATATAGAAAATGTTTCAGCAGAAATTAATAAACTTTGTGGCAAGTATGACATACAGGTAGGAAATCAGGTACTTACTGTAAAAAATTTAGTGATTAAAAATGAAAAAATTAGCCAATTAGATAGAGCAGGAATTTATGAAATTCCAATACACCAGCAACCACCTGTGTCATATATAGGCAGCACCAAGAATAAATTAAAGTATAGATTGAACCAGCATATTAATAATTGGAATAAAAAAGAAGCTAGGACAGCATTGACCCAATACTGTATGGAAAATCAACAATGTCCAAGGTTTGAAGATATTAAAATTATTAAGAGCTGTAAAAACGAAAAGCAGTTAAGAATTGCAGAATCAGTGTTAATTGAAAAAAACAGATCAAGATTATGCAACATTAATGAGCCAAGTAACCTAAACGAACAATGGAAAGCCCTAATAAAAATTGAACAGCAGTGTAAAAAGAAAGAGGGAAAAAAGAGCAGCAGGGACAATAGATGGCGACAGAGACACAACGATTCAGAGATAGCGACTGGGGCCCATGCCTCGATGGCTCTGCTCACTTGAGCTGTGGTGGGCGGGTGAGACACACCTGCCTCCTGAAGATGACAGAGGCCTGTTGAAAGTGCTAGAGGATTGGATGTGAGGGGCTGAATGGGTGTGACACTTGCAGTGGGAGTAGCAGAGGTTGTGAAACAGAAGGAGGAGTTTGATAATTACAGTTGACCAAGGTTTAATCACCTATGAATGTAAGGTTATGAACATAGTTTTTACTTGAATTGTATGAATGAGTTGTATGTGTGATTTTTATAGAATTGACAAGCTTTAGAGTAACATCTCATAAGGCTAAGGAAAAAAAAAAAAATACGATGTTTCACACCCGGAAGTAAGAAGTAAGAAGCGTAAGCAAGAAGTCTGTAAACCTTGGAAGCCCAGTTACATCACGATGAATGACGTGTTGGAAGTGTGTTGTCATTGGAGGTTACCATGATCTTTATGGTGAGTACGTGGTACTTTCTAATGTACGTGGTACTTTCTAATGGTTTTTTTCATGTTTTATTACGTTTGAAATATACATATTGCTCTCGCAAATTCTGGAAATAAAAACATAATGTGCAGTCACCTTTAAAAAACAAATTTTATAAACGACATTCCCAAAACACATGAAGGACGGGAATTAAACACAATTTATGTACATTTTAAAGGTATCAGAACCACTACTGCTGTTTTCCAAGTTTGGCACATAAGAATAAAATACATCATACATGACCACAGCGAGAGCTAGTAAATAAGAAATTTTTCAACCAGAAAAAAGAAGTTTTTTTATGGTAACGATTAAAGGTTTTGGAAGTAAGATAACTGATTTCATGAACTTACGAAGGGAATGACAAGGAAGACTTGAATAACAATTATACGTACAATGGAACTAATACACTTTCGACCCATTAGAGATGAAAATAAAATACATAGCTTATAATATTGTTGAAAGCATTTAAAAAAATATTGAATAACAATTATACTTACGGAGTGTGGGAGATGAGAAATGAGCAATATACGGCGGTCTCATAAAATTATCTAATGGATCGGGATAAACGTGCGCACCTAATAATTTCAGTTTATCAGACCTGAAACGAGATAATAAATAATAAGTCAAATAATAATTTCTGTGAGACACTGAAACCACACTATCCAGAAGAAGAATTGGTTTCAGGTAAAAATCCCAGACGCGACAGACGAGAAAGACATGAATACGACAGAGAGCAAAAGCACAGCAGGTCTATTTCACACACAGAGAGATTGAATGTCGGTGGTGAGTAGGTGATGAATTCCCATGGTCTGGGATATGCAGAGCTTTGGGCAGGTGCGGATTGGCCCACCGGTATGCCGGGACATTTCACGGTGGACCACTGAAGAAATGGCCCTCTTCTGAATTCTTGTTTGCCTGAATTTTGGGGAATGGATGTATAATTATTTTGGAAATTATGAAAAATAATCGTTTATTTCTTTTACCTTTATTTCTGCCTGAAAAGTTATTCCCTTAAAATAAAAGAAAAAAGAAAAACATGTCCTGTTTTTGTTGAGTGTTTGCTTTGACAGGAAGGACGTAAGGGTATCTGACTATTTGCTTCAGGAAAGCGCCGCAGAACCAAGCAAGCTGTTATAAATTAATCAAGCTGAAGACATAGGTCATTAGACTTGGAGTCTGGTATGCCCTACCCTTATGTGATCTTAAAAGGGACACCAGTACCCGTTGCGATAGCCCATCATCCTCCCTCCTGCCCTTATCCGTAGACTGACAGAACACAAAGCGATTCTCCCTCAGAGATATTCCGACATCCAAATCCAAAGAAGTGCTACCCCTTTTTGCTTTGAGAGAAGATCAAAACCAACGCTGTATTCGGCACAAGAGCATGTAGAAGGCGATAGTGAGGATACCGGGCAATCAGTTCCATTTGTCCCATGATGCGGTACTAGCATTTTAAAAGCCATAGCCAGCGTTAACTGAAAGTGTTCGGTGAAGTGTGATAATCAACCTGGAATATATTAATAACTGAAAAAAAAAACCTCATAAAAGTGTGACTGCAAGATCGCGCGGAAAAAAAAGACACGTTGAATGGCAGAGGAAAATGTGAAAAATCAAGTAAGTACTGCGCCTATTTATACATAGCTATCAATTCTTATATGTTAAGGACTAGTGTAAGTCAGGTTTCATCACCAACTTCTGATTATTAACAGCTTTTGAGGGGAATATATATGTTTGGAATTTGTGCTATCACCTCACATTTACATTGCCTTTGCTATCTAAATTTTAGATTTTTGAATCTAAAAGGAATATAAAAAGTAAAAAACATATGCCAATTTCCATTAATCACATTTACCTAATTTTTGGAACAACAAAAAAATTAAAAGAATGAAAATTATTAGTGATGTGCTGCTAAAAAATGCATTAATCAACGAGCGCTACCTGGGGCTTTTGGATTGCCCCGCGTCATTATTAGTAATAAGGGTAATCACTCGAATATCAAAAACTATGTTTTCCCAGTATTAGAGAAAACACAGGCTCGCTATTCGAGGATGGGCGTTGTGTTTCACCCAGCCGACGTTCCGTGTATCGGGGTCCGCTGAGTGCCGCAATGTTTTAAAGTAATCGTCTAGCTTTTCATTTCTTTTTGAATAATTCGTTAACTTACAAATTTTGATTCGTTTACTAGCACTGATGCGTAAGTTACTCAATATTGCACTGGAGGATTTTTCTGAACATTCATTCCAAATCATTTATTCACACATCCAACACTCAATCGTTATTAACCTTTTTTACTTTACAAAATTGTACACTCAAATGAAATTTAGCCGACTCATAATAACGTGAAAATAAAATATGTTTATTTTGCCTGATGAAGGCTTGAAATCTAGAAAAATACACTCAGTCATATGAATATGCTTGAAGACCCTTTTAGCAAAATTATTTATTTGAAGGTTAACTTTAATTTCTTATTTTCATTTAATATAATTCTGAAATATTTCGAAACATAATTTACTAAAAATGATTCCCTATACTATACAATTTCCTGCTCTGATCAATGGTATTTACTTTACTCAACCATTTCATTTCTTCTATTTCTGCCCTACTTTTCTCAGCATTAGTTTAGAGCTGGTTTTACTTTCAACCTTAACTTAGTCTATTTCTGCCCTGCTTTTCTCAGCATTAATTTAGAGCTGGTTTTACTTACAACCTTAACTTAGTCTACTATGCTCTTCTTTAATTTTCGGTTCAACATACTAATTATGTAAACAAGAGGAAACAATAAGGTCGGAATTGTCCTACCTTCTATCCCACGATGAGGGCTGGAATATCATTCTCTCGAAGTTTTCATGCTATCTCCTCTATTCCTGAAGTTCTTATGCCAACTGTCTGACTTCTGTCATCATTCTCTCGAAGTTTTCATGCTATCTCCTCTCTTCCTGAAGTTCTTATGCCAACTCCTAATGCTCTCTGAATTCTGTCATCATTCTCTCGAAGTTTTTATGCTATCTCCTCTCTTCCTGAAGTTCTTATGCCAACTCCTAATTCTCTCTGAATTCTGTCATCATTCTCTCGAAGTTTTTATGCTATCTCCTCTCTTCCTGAAGTTCTTATGCCAACTGTCTCAATTCTGTCATCATTCTCTCGCAGTTTTCATGCCAACCCATAATTCTCTCTGAATTCTGTCATCATTCTTTCGAAGTATTCATGCCGACTGATATAATTCTCTCGCTCCTCTTCCTGTCTTACCAAAAATTTGTTCTTCCCGGATCCTCCTACCAATTTACAGATTGGTCAAACAATTATCATTTCCCGATCTGATTTGCTCTGGGTTTCCCGCCATTTCTCTGACTTGCCATCCTTCGCCCCGTCCAAAATCTGTGTCCGCCCTCAAATTCTAGGAACTTCGTTGCCTACGGATCTCTGAGGTCGTAAATCTTCCTATCATAAAACTGCTATAGTTTTCCTTGGCCTGGCGTCAAGCTATTCTTTTCTTCCAGACTTGGTGCATCAAATCTCAAGACGACTGGCGCCGAGCTCCAATAAAATGTCTACCCGCTATTTCTCTGACTTGAATTACTCTGTCTTACCCAATATTGCTGGCTCGTAGCAGTTAGGGAAAGGATGCCCCGCGGTCCCATGCCACAGCAAGCGGACTGCTGGAAGCCCTTCGACTCTGAGAGAGAGAGAGAGAGAGGGTGGGGTGGGGTGAGGGTGAAGGGGAAAGAGCGGTACTTTCCTGACCTTCCTAGGCGCGAATCCACGGAAGAAAATCTAAGGGGAACATTAAATTGTGAAATGCAGAGCGTCTGAAGAGCGTGAAGTTTATAAAATCCTTATTTTAATAATTCTTACACCAGCTCCCCAAAATCTCTCCCATTCATTTGATTAATTTTTTTAATCCCATTTCTTTTCCGCTTTTCCGATTACTTCTCAATTTCCAATACAGGGAAAAGGTGCGCACTCGCTCCCGAGTGCTGCAACATTACCTCCCCTCGCAGAATTGAAAGACTGAAATCAGGGCAAGAAGACCCTGATTTAGAATATCCCGTCTTCATTATTTCTGCCGATGCCCTACGTTGATCAGAGCAAGTAAATAACATAATCACATACATCACACTGCAATACATAAATGCACAATTTTAGAGTTAAATGACTATAAAGAATGGTTATTAGGGTCTTGCATAAATAATTGAAATATATGTACAGGTAGTCACTTTTTTGACTTTTCCATTAGTAATTGACGATGACAAGTAACACACTGCTTAGGTATGAATCATCTAAAAAGTGTTTTTTTTTTGTTTTTTTTTTCGTGAACGCACCATGCGCTTATCAGCATCGCACAACAATTGGAGTAGTGTTTTTTTTGTTTTTTTTTTTGCACTTTATCTGGTGCTCAGATTCAGCACCGAATTCGAAATCAGTGGACTCTATGGTCACACTTGGAATGTCACACCACCTATTCCATAAATTCCAGGATAAGTGTACTTCACAGTTTTATAATACAATGTCCAAGACCACCACCTTGAGTGGTCCGAGGTAACGTCATCTCCGTTGCTCAGTTCCACACAGAATACACGAAATTGTCCGCTCCAGTCACTCTGAGTAGCATTTGCCGTATTCCGTCCGTACCTTCCCGCAGTTCGTTGATCAGTTTGAATGCAGCGACGGTTGTTCAGTTCGAATGAAGCGTCGGTAACTTCAAGTGCCGCTGAAGTTCCTGGTTAATGTTATTTGCAACAGATTTATAGCACTCGCTCCTTCAGGCGAAGCCTTATTTACGAAAACCGCAGACAGTATATCGTCTACACCAATGACAGTAGAGGTCCTTTATACCTCCATAAATAGCAGTAACAACGCGAACTGATGCTGCCAACACTACATAGTTCATGCACTGTTGATTCCGAACGGCTTGCACAACACTATTATCGTAATATTTTCTACTGGAAGCTCCTTCTTTCGACGCTTTTCCGTCCTCGGATATTGAATGTCAGAGGAAAGAAAATTTTCCTCTTTTCTTTTCGCTGCGTCCAGAGTCCTGGCAGACTCACTGCGCTTTGTACGCAAATTCCACTGAGAGGATGAGATCACTCACTTTCACAAGTCCCTTTGTCATCTCTCTGTGGCGCTTCCACTGTCCCCACAATAGTGGTAGGAACGCTCACACTCTGGAGAATTGATTCTTTCATTCATAAGCAATGTCTGTCAAAGGGCATTGTCCCACAGGAATGTATATTTAGTGTTCTTTTCTTTTTTTTTTTTTTTTTTCCTTTCAAAGCAGCGGTCCGAATACCTCGACACGGACAGCTATTGGGATGAAGCTGCTATATGTATCTGCACATAGTCTCTGCTTTGCATGTAGCCACTACTCTGGTTATTGCTGACCTAGCCCTGTAAAAAAAAACTTCAGCATAGAAATAAGACACTCCACCATACGGTTCCTCTTTTTTTAATTCGATTATTGTTAGAATTATGCCTAATCTGTTTAACCTTTCCTTCTGGAAATCAATATGAGCATAGTAGAACAGCTTATATCATACTAACACATATCTTTTTTTTTTTTTCGTGAATCCGTGGATTCTTAACATTACCTTGGCGCACGGCCACTAATCTCCTCGTTTTGACTCTGCTCTCCTTTTCTCTTTGCTTCTATTTTATTTTATTTACTTATTTCTTCTTCTTCTTCTTATTATTATTATATATATTGTATTTTATTTTTCTTTTATCCTTTCATGTAAGTGTGCATTTTTGCGATTACGATTACAAGGAAATGACAAGAAATTTCGATGCTCTATAATTAAGCCAAAATCACTCAATCATTCACACACAGACATCCATTTCACACATCACCTTCACCTAAACAAAAATTTATTCCTGAAACTTCCATCGTCGGCGCGCAGAATGTACACGACCATGCTTCCGAATCAACACTGAATTTCCGCATAAGACACTATTTCTTCCATTTAACTACTTTCCCCCTTTGTGATTTATACTTTTACTTTAAAATATTCTCCCTTATTTGTTTTACTAACTGCTTAAGTGTTTAGCCCTTTACATCGATTTCGCTCTAAACACCCTTTTCTTTAGCTGGGTCTGAGAGAAACCCCTTGCTTGCGTTCGGGGGTCATATGAAGTCACCCCTTTCGCTCAGGTACTCACGCCAAAAGCTGGGAGTCAATCTTGACCTTTCCACCCAAGGTTATTACAACTCGTTTCCTGCTTGCCTTTTCTGGTCCTTTGAGGCTTGGGGGTGTAGGAAACGATAGGAATTACTTCCCGTCGCCGTTTCCTGTTTTTTTACTCCTTCTTTCCAGAAAGGAAGCCCCGTTGACTCTGCCACGCTTTTTTTTCATTCTTCTAAAAGACACGCCGCATGGTCTTACGTTCTTGTCCGTTATGGTCAGATACCCTTTGCCAAAGTGCCCTGCCCATAATGTCACCCAATATATTTTTTTCTTTCTACCTTATTTCCTTTACACATGTTTTTTTTTTTTTTCTTTCAGCTACATTATTTGGATTAACACTGGATACACACAAGGTAAGTGAACCTTTATTTTTCGTAGGGTATCCCAGGCGTGCTCCGAATTATTATCTCTCCCATTCATTATTCTTAGCCTAGTGAAACCACTATTTTCGGCTTAACTGCCCTAAGCAAATCTCCCAAAAGGTAATACTCTCCTGATATCCTCTACTCACGTGCTTGTCAAGAAAATTACTAATTTGCTTTACAATACCGAGAATATATATCATTACTGAACTGATTGAAGAATTAGCGATGAATTATTCATTCGCTACTGTAAACTGCGAAATGCTGTCGAGAGTTGACATCGCTAACTATCCTTACTATCTTTACTACTCAAAATTGATATGCAACTGAATATGCTAACTTTTAATAAGTATTGGTGACAATTATTATTCTATTATATAAGTGCCTCCCACAGCAGAATGTCCATCTAATAAAATTCCGAACACTACGGATACTACTCTGATGCAAATTTCTGCTATTACCTTTATTCTTATCTAAGTAACTGAAATTTACGCATAAATAAGTCGATACTACTTAACCTACTTGGACAATTATGTTAATCATTAATCAACGTAGCGAACATAATTTTAACCTGAAAGCACTGAACTCAATCATTTTTCTCCTGCAACTAAAGTACCTAAACTATTCCTGGCTGATGAGTACTTGCCTTTCACGTAATCAATATATGCACTGATAGAACTGTTGGCTATTCAAAGTTACACCTTCCCAATTTATCGCATGAGAATTAACAATTACAAGTGATATACACAGTAAATTAGAAGAAATATACCTGAAGTAAAGTGACAATTATCATAAAGTGTGAACAAATCATTAACATTATTTGCAAAAATGTTTTCAGAGGAAAAAAAATATTTTCTCTAAATTTTATCCCACAAGTTACTTAACTTTACGAATGCGTCCGTGAAGACAAAATAACTCTGACACACAGGTTTTTAAATACAATGAAATTTGATACCATACTCTGGTTATCAATAATACTCAGCTGTGCTAAACCTGCTGAATTGCCAATACTGAGTGCGATTAAAAATGTAGGCTTCTACTGATTTTGATTTTCAGCGTTCACAACCAAAATTGAGCACTCAAGTTTTTTTTTTTTCCCTTCTCTTTTTTCGGCTCTCCGCTTCTGCCTAACTCTCCATGCTATACCCAAGATTCCTGGGATGTTCGTCGTACCTCAGCATATTTCGGATACACATACCGTACAGTATCATCATTCGAATTTTCTGCTGTCGAGTTCTCGCTTACGTTCTGAATATCCTGTAAGCAATTTTCCGCCTGCTCGATCCACGATTCTCCCGATGATTTAGGTGCTAGCTTCAGTTGAGCAATAAATTTCCCTATTAAATCAGCCTTGTCCGTGGCTCCAAACTTTTGATTCCTTTTAGCCATCTCCTGCTGCTCTGGTTTTGTGACACTCACACCTTCCGTGATATTGCTATATACTGGAGTATACACCGTTTTAGGCTTCGTAACATGATTCACGGTCGGCTCTGGTTGCGAGTTACGGTTTCTCAGCATGTACGGTTCTCTAAGGAACGGCGTCCTTCTCACCTTTTCGGCGATCGGATTGCTAGCTTGCTGAGGCGTGCTCTGCACTGCCACCGCTGTCGGTGTAACCTCCAAATCAAATTGAGGAATAAATTCGTACTCTTCTGTCGAATCCGAATGAGCTGTTAAATCTTCTAACTCCTCATTATCGTTTTCTGCTTCTTCGACGTGCTCTCGCTCCGGTGAGTTATTCTCTAGGTGATGTCTCCGTAGAGGTGCTTTGAATACGCGGTTCTTATGCACTACCTGTTGTTCCTCTCGTCCTTCAAAGATACTAGTCGCACATTGACGGCTGATGGAAAAGACACAATTTTCCATTTACCGCTGTTTTTTCTGGCAATTTTATCAGAAAGACCACGGTCGATATAAGGCGTATGCAAAAATACTCTGTCACCAATTCTCAGGTCCTTTTCTCTGGCAAACCTGTCTGCATACTTTTCCTGCTTTGCTGCAGCCTCCTGCAGATTTCCATGAACCAACTCGTAGGCTTTTCTCATCTTATTGTTGAATGCCTCTACATAATCCTCTTCACTATAATATGTTTGTCGGCGAGGCGGAAGTAAAATGTCGGATGGAACCGTTAAATCTCTCCCAAACACCAAATAGCTTGGAGCATATTTGGTTGCTGAATGGTTTGTAGTATTATATGCTAGTCTTATCATAGGAATGTAGGTGTCCCAGTCGTCTTGTCTCTCATTAACTAGACAACTTAATGATTTGTTAAGAAACCTGTGGCTAGCTTCGTTTTGGCCATTACTCCAGGGTGCAAAGGATGTTGTATTCAATCTTCTTATGCCCAATCTTGCCAATAAATTGGTGAATACCTCAGAGATGAAGCATCCACCGTTATCTGACAAATTAGTTTCCGGCGTACCATAAATACTTATGACATGGTCGAAATATGCCCTTGCGACTGTAGTTGCTTTTTGGTCTGGCATAGGCACTAAAACAGCATACCTGGTGAACGAATCAATCATGACAAGTAGGTATTTATTTCCGTCAGCAGTTGTAGGATACGGGCCACAAATGTCTAAAGAATTTTTTGGAAGGGGTAAGAACCCGTTTCCACTCGCTGCAGTTTCTCTACTCCTTTTAGTTTGTGGTTTGTCCTTTCATTACATTTTTCGCAAGAAGCTACATAATTTTTGACATCCGCATACAAGTTTATCCAAAAATAACGTTTTCTAACATAGGAGACAGTTTTGTCTCCGCCGAAGTGTCCTACCGAGGGAATATCATGACAACGTTTTAAAACTTCATGTATCATAGCCTGAGGAACTACAAGCTGCTCCCAAAATTCATCTCCAGATGCGCTCCTGTCAGGATATTGGAAATGATATAACAATCCTTCAGAGTTTAGGAAAAAACTATCCTTAACCCTATGTTTGCCTACTGGGATGCGTTGTTTTTCCAGCATGTCAATGATCGGAGCGAGATCGGCGTCTGCTCTTTGCAGTGCTTTAACACGAGCTGTTTCCGATTGGTCCTCTTCAGCGGTCAGAAGAGACACGCCCCTGATTTCTCCTTCAGCGCTCTCCGGTGACTCAACTCCGTGCTGCCTGCTCAAATAATCAGCCACGACATTTTGCTTCCCTTGTTGATACAAAATTTTGTAAGAAAATTCACTAAGAGCCATTCTCCACCGATTCAATCTGCTATTTGCGTCTTTGATATTTTGAAGATACGTAAGAGGACGATGGTCGCTAACCACATAGAACTCTTTTCCTAGTAAATAATGTCTCCAATGCTTTAGGGCACAAACTACGGCCAACATCTCCTTTTCGATAACTGGGTAGTTCATTTCGGCTGGATTTAATTTCCGTGACATAAATGCGATTGGCTGCAATATGCCATCAGATGAGTATTGTTCCAAGACCGAGCCCACTCCTGTATGACTTGCGTCACAGTGAAGGTAAAAAGGTTTGCTGTAATCAGGATGAATTAATACCGTGTCACTTAATGGACAATTCTTGATTTGAAGAAATGCTCGGTTGACTTCTGGTGTCCATTTAAATTTCCCTTGTTTTGTCAAGTCGGTCATGGGTGCTACAATGTCAGAATAGGATGGTATAAATTTCCGGTAGTAATTGCATAAACCCAAAAATCCCCGTAAGCTCCTGAGAGTCTTAGGAGTTCCAAAAATATTGACCTTATGCAGATTACTGGGATCTGGACGAATTCCTTCTCCACTAACCACATGACCCAAAAATTTTACTTCCGTTTTCATAAATGAGCACTTGTCCGGCGTTAACTTCAAATGGTGTTCTCTGAGACGTTTAAAAACAGCTTCCAATTTGATAAGGTGTGTCTCTTCATCTTTTGACGCGATAAATATATCATCTATGAAACACATTATGTTAAAATCTGCCAATCCGTACAGAAGAGCATCACTCAATCTCTGAAAGCTATTCGGAGAAGTTTTGTAGCCAAAACACAACCTCTCGAATTGAAACAAGCCCCATGGGGTAGTGAATGCTGTTTTGTGCTTGTCGCGCTCCGCTATCTCCATCTGATTAAAGCCTGCTTTCATATCTAACGTGGTGAAGAATTTGTTGCCCTGAGCCTGCTCTAATAAGTCTTCTATTCTAGGCAAGGGATAGCTATCGGGTATAGCTGCTTCATTTAAAGCCCTGAAGTCTATACATAAACGAAATTGATGGGATGCTTTTTTAGCAACGAGCAACATTGGTGCTCTGTAGGGTGAAGCGCTCTCCGTAATAATGCCGGCATCCAACAAATCCTTGATTTGCTGTTGAGCTTCCTGCCTGAGGTGATGTGGAACTCTATACATTTTTCCTACGATTGGCACGTCCGTGTTCAGATTGATTTCATGGTAGAGTAAATTGCATTTACCCAACTCGCTCATAGAACGGGCAAAAACGTCTCTATAATTCATTATAAGAGAAGCGAGTGGTCGCCTCCACTTGGGATCCACTTCTTCAAGATTAAAATCCTTCGGAGTAAGCGGAGGTAATTTTTCTCTTTTACCCTCCTGGAGCGTCTCCGCATCAACGATAGGCTGAATGTACACTAACTTCGTGCTTTTGTTAAGGTGGAAGGGTTGCTCTGTTAAATTAGCCATTAAAACTGGAATTTTACCCGAGGTTCCTAGAGTATTCACTGAACGCCCTACCCTAACACATATTTGACAAAATTTTTCCACTGGCTGCACTAACACTTGCCCTAAATAATTCCTCGAAAAAGGTGGGCAATTGACCCAAACGATTTTCTCTGCGCTCGGAGGAATTATTTCCTTCCTAATTAGCTTTCCTGCTTTGGTTTCATCCGGATGATAAGTAATCTCTTTCCTCTTTATCTGCTCTTCTCTTCTCACCACTGGTGCAATCTTATTCACACGAGCTGCCCTACGTTTCTCTTCTCTACGCTGCTTACGGGCCCTCCTCTTCGATACCGGCGTTCTTCTCTCTAAAATCCCTGACCCTGCATCAAATGCAAAACCGTGGGCCTTTAGAAAATCCCACCCCAAGATAAGCGAATAATCTGGGTGCAACTTCTTCCGAGTAACGTGATAGGTATGTTTAACAACATCCTTCCCTATCTGTATTGGTAACTCATAACAGGCTGCTATTTCTAAAGGGGTTCCAGTTATTCCTGAGATTTTCATTAATGATTCCTGAGGCCTGCACTGCATTCTCTTGCAAATCTCCTGCAACGCTGTAGGACACAAAATTGACACCCCTGCCCCAGAATTCAGTAAACTGCGATATCGATGTCCTGCAATTTTTACTTCAATCAGTGGCAAAGCTTCGTGCTCCTGGATTGAACAAGTGGTTAACACTACAGAGACCTTTTTCTTTCTATTTCTCCGGCCGAGAACGGTCCCGTTATCCCGACCTCCACCTAGTTTAAATTCCTCTGTCCTTGCCTCCTATCATTTGCTCTGCCAGAATAATTATCCTGGAAGTGCACCTGCTGATTTTGCCTACTATATCTTTCCACATCATTTCTCCTTGAATCGTATCCTCTATCCCGGAAATTTTCGTGTTCTGCTCCTCTATCGTAATTCGCCCTGCGCCCGCTAGGATAGCTGCTGCGTCCTCGAGTTCCTCTTACATCTGGCGGAGGAGGCGAATGCACCGAGCGTCCTCCCGTAGGGAAATCCTGCTCCCGATGGCTGCCTTGGCTTAATGGGTTAGCCGTTCGCCTTTCCCCGGAAAAACCTTGCTCCCTAAAATTATTGTCTCCGGCATATCCATATCTCCTTGAATTATTTCCTACGTATCTATTACCAAAAGATGTTGGATTGCTAAGAGAGCATTCCTTTAAAAAGTGGTTTGGGCTTCCACACTTAAAACAAACTTGGTTCGGATCCCTTCTATCTACTCTTTGCTGATTATTATTTTCCTCTAGCCTTCTAATTCTTTGCACATGCTCCCGGTGTGCCCTCTCCGCTTGTTCTAACCTCCTGTTTAACTCCGTTGCTTCATTTCTCAACGTATTGACCTGTGCCTCGTGGTCGGCCATCTGACGGGCAAGCAAGCTGCATAATTCAGATACCGCACTATCTGTGTTATCTTTCGGTACTCCTCTCCGAACTCTATCTTGGTTCCACTCTTCGGTGTCTGTTACGTTTACACTAGAGGCAATCAGTTCATTATTCTGCTCCTCTAAGGTCGCCCGCTTGACTGCTTCAGCGAAAGTGTTCGGTGCAAATGATAATACCGATCTTTTTAACTTCGGGCCTAGCCCGTTAAGGAATTGGGACATTTTTGCCTGGTCTGCCATTTCCTTTACCTCACGGTTCGACTGATCTACCTGCCCTAGGTATTGGTGAGCTAGCCCCCTCAATCTGGTCACGTATTCCGAAACTTTTTCTCCTGCTCTTTGACGGCACGTTGTAAACTTATGCATACGGACCATCACCGGTTGCTGGGATTCGAATCTTTCAATAATGGCTTCTTTGAACTTCTTATAACTGGTCTCCCTCCTGATATCAGCTACGTCTGTCAGAAATTGGCTCGCCGCTGCCCTGCATTTTGCTTTCGCCGCCAGAATTTTAACGGCGTCCGTCCATCCTGCTACCTCAGCCACACTATCAATCATCTCGAAAAATTGTTTTGCATTGATTCCCTCATCGGTATTTCCTGAAAAATTTGGCAAATAAGATAGCATTCCCGCCATTGATTGGATGGTTCTTTGAGTATTTCTAGTTGCGTCTACTTGTCTATTGCTGTCTTCTTGAATCTCGTTACTTTCTGCTCCCCTAGCTTCGTTTGAATTTTCCTCACCATCACTATCCCCCATCTTGATACAATTAGAATTCTTACTGTTCCACTGACACTTTATCCAATAACAAAATTCCTTGCTACTCACTACCACATTTGCTACGCATATAAATACTCTGCAGTTACTACCCAACTAACTTCCTGCCTTGCTTACTAGTACCGAATTATTTTTCTCAATACTTACCTGAGGATCAAAACATAACTCTTAGGTCACCCCTAACCCAATTCGACATCTGGGGAAAATTCCTTATACTTATCATGAAGTACTGCACTTTACACACTATACAGAAATACAAATTATATACATACACTTATCAACTGAATGAAAAATGAATTCTTCTCTTCTCGTTAACTCGTCGCCTATATATTTCCATTTAATCTTCATTTGTTATTCCTATGTTGATTATTCCGAACTATTATCGTGAACTGTATTCTCATCACTAATATCAACCATCAAACAAATTTTTATTTTTTACTTTTAACTTCTAATATTTCCTTTCCAGTCCGCTATAAGTCATGGTTCGAAAAATCCTGGTGACACGGCACCACTTAATGCTACCTGGGGCTTTTGGATTGCCCAGCGTCATTATTAGTAATAAGGGTAATCACTCGAATCTCAAAAACTATGTTTTCCCAGTATTAGAGAAAACACAGGCTCGCTATTCGAGGATGGGCGTTGTGTTTCACCCAGCCGACGTTCCGTGTATCGGGGTCCGCTGAGTGCCGCAATGTTTTAAAGTAATCGTCTAGCTTTTCATTTCTTTTTGAATAATTCGTTAACTTACAAATTTTGATTCGTTTACTAGCACTGATGCGTAAGTTACTCAATATTGCACTGGAGGATTTTTCTGAACATTCATTCCAAATCATTTATTCACACATCCAACACTCAATCGTTATTAACCTTTTTTACTTTACAAAATTGTACACTCAAATGAAATTTAGCCGACTCATAATAACGTGAAAATAAAATATGTTTATTTTGCCTGATGAAGGCTTGAAATCTAGAAAAATACACTCAGTCATATGAATATGCTTGAAGACCCTTTTAGCAAAATTATTTATTTGAAGGTTAACTTTAATTTCTTATTTTCATTTAATATAATTCTGAAATATTTCGAAACATAATTTACTAAAAATGATTCCCTATACTATACAATTTCCTGCTCTGATCAATGGTATTTACTTTACTCAACCATTTCATTTCTTCTATTTCTGCCCTACTTTTCCCAGCATTAGTTTAGAGCTGGTTTTACTTTCAACCTTAACTTAGTCTATTTCTGCCCTGCTTTTCTCAGCATTAATTTAGAGCTGGTTTTACTTTCAACCTTAACTTAGTCTACTATGCTCTTCTTTAATTTTCGGTTCAACATACTAATTATGTAAACAAGAGGAAACATTAAGGTCGGAATTGTCCTACCTTCTATCCCACGATGAGGACTGGAATATCATTCTCTCGAAGTTTTCATGCTATCTCCTCTCTTCCTGAAGTTCTTATGCCAACTGTCTGACTTCTGTCATCATTCTCTCGAAGTTTTCATGCTATCTCCTCTCTTCCTGAAGTTCTTATGCCAACTGTCTGACTTCTGTCATCATTCTCTCGAAGTTTTTATGCTATCTCCTCTCTTCCTGAAGTGCTTATGCCAACTGTCTGACTTCTGTCATCATTCTCTCGAAGTTTTCATGCTATCTCCTCTCTTCCTGAAGTTCTTATGCCAACTCCTAATTCTCTCTGAATTCTGTCATCATTCTCTCGAAGTTTTTATGCTATCTCCTCTCTTCCTGAAGTTCTTATGCCAACTGTCTCAATTCTGTCATCATTCTCTCGCAGTTTTCATGCCAACCCATAATTCTCTCTGAATTCTGTCATCATTCTTTCGAAGTATTCATGCCGACTGATATAATTCTCTCGCTCCTCTTCCTGTCTTACCAAAAATTTGTTCTTCCCGGATCCTCCTACCAATTTACAGATTGGTCAAACAATTATCATTTCCCGATCTGATTTGCTCTGGGTTTCCCGCCATTTCTCTGACTTGCCATCCTTCGCCCCGTCCAAAATCTGTGTCCGCCCTCAAATTCTAGGAACTTCGTTGCCTACGGATCTCTGAGGTCGTAAATCTTCCTATCATAAAACTGCTATAGTTTTCCTTGGCCTGGCGTCAAGCTATTCTTTTCTTCCAGACTTGGTGCATCAAATCTCAAGACGACTGGCGCCGAGCTCCAATAAAATGTCTACCCGCTATTTCTCTGACTTGAATTACTCTGTCTTACCCAATATTGCTGGCTCGTAGCAGTTAGGGAAAGGATGCCCCGCGGTCCCATGCCACAGCAAGCGGACTGCTGGAAGCCCTTCGACTCTGAGAGAGAGAGAGAGAGAGGGTGGGGTGGGGTGAGGGTGAAGGGGAAAGAGCGGTACTTTCCTGACCTTCCTAGGCGCGAATCCACGGAAGAAAATCTAAGGGGAAAATTAAATTGTGAAATGCAGAGCGTCTGAAGAGCGTAAAGTTTATAAAATCCTTATTTTAATAATTCTTACACCAGCTCCCCAAAATCTCTCCCATTCATTTGATTAATTTTTTTAATCCCATTTCTTTTCCGCTTTTCCGATTACTTCTCAATTTCCAATACAGGGAAAAGGTGCGCACTCGCTCCCGAGTGCTGCAACACGAGCACGCTGTACGTTTTACCCAGAAATTGATCCGAAAGATCAATCTCCTCTCTTCCTGAAGTTCTTATGCCAACTGTCTCAATTCTGTCATCATTCTCTCGCAGTTTTCATGCCAACCCATAATTCTCTCTGAATTCTGTCATCATTCTTTCGAAGTATTCATGCCGACTGATATAATTCTCTCGCTCCTCTTCCTGTCTTACCAAAAATTTGTTCTTCCCGGATCCTCCTACCAATTTACAGATTGGTCAAACAATTATCATTTCCCGATCTGATTTGCTCTGGGTTTCCCGCCATTTCTCTGACTTGCCATCCTTCGCCCCGTCCAAAATCTGTGTCCGCCCTCAAATTCTAGGAACTTCGTTGCCTACGGATCTCTGAGGTCGTAAATCTTCCTATCATAAAACTGCTATAGTTTTCCTTGGCCTGGCGTCAAGCTATTCTTTTCTTCCAGACTTGGTGCATCAAATCTCAAGACGACTGGCGCCGAGCTCCAATAAAATGTCTACCCGCTATTTCTCTGACTTGAATTACTCTGTCTTACCCAATATTGCTGGCTCGTAGCAGTTAGGGAAAGGATGCCCCGCGGTCCCATGCCACAGCAAGCGGACTGCTGGAAGCCCTTCGACTCTGAGAGAGAGAGAGAGAGAGGGTGGGGTGGGGTGAGGGTGAAGGGGAAAGAGCGGTACTTTCCTGACCTTCCTAGGCGCGAATCCACGGAAGAAAATCTAAGGGGAAAATTAAATTGTGAAATGCAGAGCGTCTGAAGAGCGTAAAGTTTATAAAATCCTTATTTTAATAATTCTTACACCAGCTCCCCAAAATCTCTCCCATTCATTTGATTAATTTTTTTAATCCCATTTCTTTTCCGCTTTTCCGATTACTTCTCAATTTCCAATACAGGGAAAAGGTGCGCACTCGCTCCCGAGTGCTGCAACACGAGCACGCTGTACGTTTTACCCAGAAATTGATCCGAAAGATCAATCTCCTCTCTTCCTGAAGTTCTTATGCCAACTGTCTCAATTCTGTCATCATTCTCTCGCAGTTTTCATGCCAACCCATAATTCTCTCTGAATTCTGTCATCATTCTTTCGAAGTATTCATGCCGACTGATATAATTCTCTCGCTCCTCTTCCTGTCTTACCAAAAATTTGTTCTTCCCGGATCCTCCTACCAATTTACAGATTGGTCAAACAATTATCATTTCCCGATCTGATTTGCTCTGGGTTTCCCGCCATTTCTCTGACTTGCCATCCTTTGCCCCGTCCAAAATCTGTGTCCGCCCTCAAATTCTAGGAACTTCGTTGCCTACGGATCTCTGAGGTCGTAAATCTTCCTATCATAAAACTGCTATAGTTTTCCTTGGCCTGGCGTCAAGCTATTCTTTTCTTCCAGACTTGGTGCATCAAATCTCAAGACGACTGGCGCCGAGCTCCAATAAAATGTCTACCCGCTATTTCTCTGACTTGAATTACTCTGTCTTACCCAATATTGCTGGCTCGTAGCAGTTAGGGAAAGGATGCCCCGCGGTCCCATGCCACAGCAAGCGGACTGCTGGAAGCCCTTCGACTCTGAGAGAGAGAGAGAGAGAGAGGGTGGGGTGGGGTGAGGGTGAAGGGGAAAGAGCGGTACTTTCCTGACCTTCCTAGGCGCGAATCCACGGAAGAAAATCTAAGGGGAAAATTAAATTGTGAAATGCAGAGCGTCTGAAGAGCGTAAAGTTTATAAAATCCTTATTTTAATAATTCTTACACCAGCTCCCCAAAATCTCTCCCATTCATTTGATTAATTTTTTTAATCCCATTTCTTTTCCGCTTTTCCGATTACTTCTCAATTTCCAATACAGGGAAAAGGTGCGCACTCGCTCCCGAGTGCTGCAACACGAGCACGCTGTACGTTTTACCCAGAAATTGATCCGAAAGATCAATCTCCTCTCTTCCTGAAGTTCTTATGCCAACTGTCTCAATTCTGTCATCATTCTCTCGCAGTTTTCATGCCAACCCATAATTCTCTCTGAATTCTGTCATCATTCTTTCGAAGTATTCATGCCGACTGATATAATTCTCTCGCTCCTCTTCCTGTCTTACCAAAAATTTGTTCTTCCCGGATCCTCCTACCAATTTACAGATTGGTCAAACAATTATCATTTCCCGATCTGATTTGCTCTGGGTTTCCCGCCATTTCTCTGACTTGCCATCCTTTGCCCCGTCCAAAATCTGTGTCCGCCCTCAAATTCTAGGAACTTCGTTGCCTACGGATCTCTGAGGTCGTAAATCTTCCTATCATAAAACTGCTATAGTTTTCCTTGGCCTGGCGTCAAGCTATTCTTTTCTTCCAGACTTGGTGCATCAAATCTCAAGACGACTGGCGCCGAGCTCCAATAAAATGTCTACCCGCTATTTCTCTGACTTGAATTACTCTGTCTTACCCAATATTGCTGGCTCGTAGCAGTTAGGGAAAGGATGCCCCGCGGTCCCATGCCACAGCAAGCGGACTGCTGGAAGCCCTTCGACTCTGAGAGAGAGAGAGAGAGAGGGTGGGGTGGGGTGAGGGTGAAGGGGAAAGAGCGGTACTTTCCTGACCTTCCTAGGCGCGAATCCACGGAAGAAAATCTAAGGGGAAAATTAAATTGTGAAATGCAGAGCGTCTGAAGAGCGTAAAGTTTATAAAATCCTTATTTTAATAATTCTTACACCAGCTCCCCAAAATCTCTCCCATTCATTTGATTAATTTTTTTTAATCCCATTTCTTTTCCGCTTTTCCGATTACTTCTCAATTTCCAATACAGGGAAAAGGTGCGCACTCGCTCCCGAGTGCTGCAACACGAGCACGCTGTACGTTTTACCCAGAAATTGATCCGAAAGATCAATCTCCTCTCTTCCTGAAGTTCTTATGCCAACTGTCTCAATTCTGTCATCATTCTCTCGCAGTTTTCATGCCAACCCATAATTCTCTCTGAATTCTGTCATCATTCTTTCGAAGTATTCATGCCGACTGATATAATTCTCTCGCTCCTCTTCCTGTCTTACCAAAAATTTGTTCTTCCCGGATCCTCCTACCAATTTACAGATTGGTCAAACAATTATCATTTCCCGATCTGATTTGCTCTGGGTTTCCCGCCATTTCTCTGACTTGCCATCCTTTGCCCCGTCCAAAATCTGTGTCCGCCCTCAAATTCTAGGAACTTCGTTGCCTACGGATCTCTGAGGTCGTAAATCTTCCTATCATAAAACTGCTATAGTTTTCCTTGGCCTGGCGTCAAGCTATTCTTTTCTTCCAGACTTGGTGCATCAAATCTCAAGACGACTGGCGCCGAGCTCCAATAAAATGTCTACCCGCTATTTCTCTGACTTGAATTACTCTGTCTTACCCAATATTGCTGGCTCGTAGCAGTTAGGGAAAGGATGCCCCGCGGTCCCATGCCACAGCAAGCGGACTGCTGGAAGCCCTTCGACTCTGAGAGAGAGAGAGAGAGAGAGAGAGGGTGGGGTGGGGTGAGGGTGAAGGGGAAAGAGCGGTACTTTCCTGACCTTCCTAGGCGCGAATCCACGGAAGAAAATCTAAGGGGAAAATTAAATTGTGAAATGCAGAGCGTCTGAAGAGCGTAAAGTTTATAAAATCCTTATTTTAATAATTCTTACACCAGCTCCCCAAAATCTCTCCCATTCATTTGATTAATTTTTTTTAATCCCATTTCTTTTCCGCTTTTCCGATTACTTCTCAATTTCCAATACAGGGAAAAGGTGCGCACTCGCTCCCGAGTGCTGCAACACGAGCACGCTGTACGTTTTACCCAGAAATTGATCCGAAAGATAACGGGGCTAAACTCGTAGTACAAAATCTCAAATGAACAAAAGTATAAAACTGTCGGATTTATCTAATCCACCCAGATGACCATTTTTAATTACTGAAATAAATTGCCATATGTAATTGATTAATTACCACATGTAATTACTGTTTAAACTTACGGCTGGTGAGACAATCTCAGTCGGAGGGATGGTGCGCTTCATCTCTTTTGATGAGAGAAGTGTTTTAAGAAAGTGGAGTTGTTGGAGTTCGAATGCCTCCCCCCCCCACTTCCATTCAGTAAAATTACGATAAAAATTTCCCTTTTGCATACACTATTACATGCCCATATTGATCTTAAAATAAATAACGATAAAAAAAAGGCGTTTGCTCAGGGAGATGCCAATACGATTGCGCAGTCGGCAAACAGTGGCCAAATAAATATGAAAATTCATTTCATAGAAAAATTGCCATGTAGATGTGAACTTTCCGAATGATTTTTATAATGGTTTAGTTGAAAATATGGCTTTCAAGAGACTCAAGTTTCTTTTTTTTTTATTTATTTTTTTTTTTTATATAAAAAGCAAATTTTTCTAAAGGGAATAATTGTCTGGGGCGAAACACCGTTTTGAGCGTGATTTGATGCTGCATTATATCGGGTGGGTCTAGAAAATCTTTTCACCGCTAAATTTTAGTAAAATTTTTTCAGGTCTAAATTTGTTTCACTATGCTTAACACATTTCAACACATTTTCCTTTCACCCAAGATCTAACAGAATGATTTTCATGAGAGAATTTATGAGGCATTCACCGGTAGATACGTATATTTCTATAGTGTAGGGGTTTATCTAGAGATGTTTTATAGAGCTGGGAGAGGGGAATGTTGAAAAGCTTTGGGGGAGTGTTGGACAAAAGAAAATTTTTCGAAGGCTGAAAATTTTCGTGACATATTTATGCTTTAAATCGAGGATTAAAAATTCGAAAAATCTCAGAAATGGATAACTGCTTAATTTTCAATAGATCAAATGGTTATAGCCTAGCCAAGAATCTTTTTATCAAAAGCAACAGGCCGTATTTTCTTTTGGAGTTTTTATTTATATCTCTCTCGTCTAAATGCTTCCCTAACCAAGGCTAAAGCAACCAAGTAGTAACGTCACGAAACTTGTGCATGCCGAAATGTTTCAGAGATATATCTGCACAACAATCTGTAACAGACTAAAATGAAGCGATGCACCCATGCTTCATGGTTGTAATGACTCACTTTAAACAAATAATTCAAACAAGTAAAACTGAGAAATACATTAGACTACTATGTACATTGACCTTAAATATCATATGGTAATAAAGTATGTATATATAGTTCTTTTAGGCATATTCAGTATACACTGAAGAGCAATTGAATTAGAGATACCCATCTAGTAACGTGTAGCTTCGGCCTGATGACGGCGGCGATTCGTCACTGCATGGACTCGACAAGACACCGGAAGCGTTGGGAAGCCATACGGATCCACGACCCCTGAACAAGCTCCCACAGTTCACGAAGATTTGATGGAAAGGGGTCAGAACATCGAACATCTCTCTCGATGGCATCCCAGATGTGCTCTATGGGATTGAGGTCAGGTGACCTAGCTGGCCAAGGAAGCGAGGTCATGTCGGTGGAGTGTTCATCCAACCATTCGGATACAATTCGGGAGCGATGGCACGGTGCATTGTCTTGTTGCAGGATGAGGTCCCTAGTGGGATGTTGAAGACGCGCAAACGGGAGAAAATGGTCGTGCAGGATATCCCGGTAACGTTGACCTGTGAGGGACGATGTCACGCGTACCAGGGGTCCCGTTTCAGTCCACATAAACAGTCCTCAGACGAGAATGCCACCCACACCAGCTTGAAGAGTACCCTGCTGGCAAGAAGGATCCATCGCTTCATGTGGTTTGCGCCGTACTCGTATCCTGCCATCCGGATGTACCAACGTGAATCTCGACTCATCAGTCCAGGCAACATTTTCCCACATGTCTAGGGTCTAGTGGCGATGTTCCCGCCCCCATGCTAAACTTTGCACCCTGTGATGTGCGGTCAGCAGCGGTACCCTCGTGGGACGATGGCTTCTGTACCCCATAGCGAGGAGATGGTTCTGGATGGTGTGGCTGCTTACACGCTTTTGTGCACCAGCGTTAAATTGCCGAGTGATTTCTTGCACTGTGGCCTGTCTATAAGCTGTTACAGTGCGAGCTAGCCGACGATGACCCTGCTCATCCACACGCTGTTGTCCATGGTTTTACCGGATTTGATGTACTCACGGTGCACCCGTGACACAATGGCTCGTGAAAATCATAGTGCCTGCACGACTTCCGAGATGGAGTGACCCATTCTTCGGGCCCCGACAATTTGCCCACGATCAAAGGCGCTTAGATCCTTCGTCTTACCCATACTGCGTCCGACTCCTACTGATTCCCGTCGCATCACTCCTTATATTGTTGGATCGCTGTATACGTCATGTCGTTTCCGTTTACAGGGCCGCCCACAGCGCCACATTTGCATAACGCCAGCTGTCTCAAATTCAATTGCTCTTCAGTGTATATATACAGTTTATAGCTGTGTGTGTTACACACCTTGAAATGAAGGAATGTTTAGGTTTTTTATGAGGTCTGAAGAAATTGGAAACGGGGGAGGGGGTATAATCCTTGCTGTAGTGGGCCACAAATCTAAATTTCCCGGCCTGATTTGGTCGTCCTAATCCGCCCCTGGCTTTGGGTCGCGCCAATGGCATTGGATAGCAATCTGCGGCACGACCATCTGTGTATGTTGCAGCTGAAGTTCTACCAAGTATCAAATTGTTTCGACATAGTGATGAATCTGGGAAGCTAGGTGGCCATGGAAGAGAGCTGATGTGACGTATACATTCCTGTGTGATGCGATATGTGGCCTGGTATTATCTTGCTGAAAAAAATGTCATTCGGCGTTACGACGATGTTTGGATTCCAAAATGCAGTGTTTCGATACCCAACTGAAATGGACGATGTATTGTGTTTTATAGCACCCTAAACTATTCTGTTTGCTGATAGAGAAGCTTGTCGTTCGATGGAGAAGCTGGCTTAAAGCGTTGACCGCATGGTCTCTACATGTGTATATACGGCGATCATCAGTTCCAAAAGAAACCGGAATTTGTCGGTGAAGATGACAGAACGCCATTCCTCTAGACAATTTGTTAGAAGTCCGGACCATTTCTATATTTTTGTGATGCTTGTAGATCAGTGTAAGGTCATGTGATGCAACGGACGGTATACATAAGAGATCCTGCAAAGCTTGACTGTAGTTTGACTCTGTGAATTGCCGGATTTTACAAATCGTCGATGAATCCCCCGGCTAGGGTAACCACTCTCCTGGTAGTGGATATATTTTTCCGGTTCAGAAGTGTAGGCTGCCGGCAGATCCACTAAGATGAGCTCCAACTCGAGTCCGGGATAAGACATGAATAATGTGCTCTTATTACGGCACTGATTTTGCACCACCTCGGGACCAGTGGCCCAAAATTAGGAACCGGCAACTCCTTACAGTGTTAGATCCTCCGAGTGCCGTTAAACCCTGATAGGATGCAATACGCAAATAGTGTCTAGCGTCGCATATGGTGAAAAGGGCACGGGAGTGAAAATGTCTTAGTCCTCCAACGGTGTTGTCGCACTAAGTACACTACATCCCTCTGACGACAGCATGTGTCTTGCACAGCCACTATTTCCAACATCCTGACCGACATGTGTTCGCTACAAATCTGCTTGAACATACTATCTCATGAAGGTTTCAAAGCATGAGCTTATTACACCCCAAATTCGGCGGCATCTTTCTTGTTTGATTCTGTGTCACAATATTTAGCGAACCCAAATTCGTATAAACTACTGTTTGTGAAAATGGCAACACCATGAAGGAATGATGATAATCACGTGAATCTTACATGACATGCAGAGCAGGGTAGGACATGCAAATGATTAGAAGTGCAGAGTCGTTGCTCATGTCTGGGCCCGGCAGTGCCATCTGAACGGTCGAGTGAGGGGTATAAAGAGAGGGTTTTCAATACATACAATGGTGTGATAATTGGCAACAGGTCGTGTTTTCAGACGAGTCCCGATTCAACTTGGGCTACCATGATGACAGCATACGCATTAGTCACCAGTAGTGCATCGCGAACAGCGAGTTGTAAAAGGGTCTCCAGGATTCAATAATGCCTCGACGACGAAGGGCGTGATATCATCATACGACAGAGTTCGAACGGGGACAAATGATTGGTATGCGTGAAGGTGCATTGTCTCTAATTAAATCAGCTATGGTTGGCACTCTCGCACGGGACATAGCGCGACAACAGTGATGCGCGTGTGGCGGCAGTGGACCGAGGAGAACCAGGTGCATCGACAATCCGGCAGTGGACGGAGAAATGGGACGATACCGCCCGACACCTCGTCCACACGACAGTGACGAACCGTTCCGCATCTTCGCAAGTGTTAGCACAACAGTGGAGCACTGCAACAGGTATGGCAATGTCTGCCTCTACAGTTCAACGCCGTCTGTGCACAGAGGAGTAGTTGCACGTGTCCCTTTGGGGCGGATTCCTTTGGCCCTGAACCATGGACTCCTCAGACTAGAATGGGGTTTCCAATACATACAATGGCGTGATAATTGGCAACATGTCGTGTTTTCAGACGAGTCCCGATTCAACTTGGGCCGCCATGATGACCGCATACGCATTAGACAGTATTGTGGTGAGCGCCTTCTTCCAGCATGCATTGTCGAGGGTCATACGGGCCGAACGTCAAGTGTGAGGGTGTTGGGCACCATTCGCGATCTCGGCTGCTACGATTTGAGAGCAATCTCCATAGCGACCGCTACATCAGGGTCGTTGTATAGGCATAAATCATACCCTTCCTTCAGAGCGCTTCTGACGTTATATTCCAGCAGGACAATGCCCGACCACATGTTGCCAGGAATGTTCAAGCTCTCTTAGCAGCACAGCAGATACCGCTCTTCCCTGACTTGCACGTTCGTCAGATATGTCGCCTATTGAACGTGTATGGGATAGGATCACTCGGCAACTGGCCCATCAAAGTCCTCCAGCGGTCGCTACCAATTATCTGTGGACTCGCATACATGCCGCCTGGTAAGCAATAATTACCCAGGGCACCTTCCAACGTCTTTTCGATTCAATGTCACGCTGTCTAGAAGCTGTTATTGCAGGTAACGGAGGCTTCACAAGATACTGATTTTTGCATGTAAAAATCATGGTATTGTTCTGAAAAGTAAATCAATTATTTACATTCATATCAGTAATGTGTGGTATAAAGTTCATTCGAATCGCATGGTTCTTTCTTGGTGTAGCAATTTTCACAAACAGTAGTATGTAAATACGTCGTCACAAATGGTAAAAATTAGGAACTGGTTTGTCTGGTATATCAAGACAAGAGGCTAAGAACCTAGCCCAGAGCGAAGACAGTGGTACTCTAAAAAACATATTTTGGAGTGACATGTCGCAATTGATATAAATCAGTTCTTCTTCTTTTGTGGATATGATGGAGGAGTTTCGACTGTTCAAGAAAGAGTAAGCTGTAATTTTTAGTATCTGTATTCATAGGAAAATATCTTTCAATAGCGATCGACATTTTGTGTGGCCGTTTCAGTGGCGGTGTGCTCTATAAGCTCTAGTTTCTAACCATTCGTTCGTGATGGGTCCAGGTTCGAATCCCGGTGAGGCATGGGTGTTGCGTTTGTGTAACCACACTGGCTCACTATCTGCCCTAAATTAGGGACGGACGACTGCTTATAGCCTACTGAGTTGCTCACGGTGGTAGTTAAACCTCCAAACAATATACAACAACTCTGTAAGATGGTCATTTATTGCTTTTTCTAAGTTTATGCCTATGGACATATTTTTTCGACAACACGTGTATTAAAGTATCAAAAGTCTCACGTGGTGTTTCAACTCCCTTTTTCCGAAGAAACACTATCTTTGAATGCAGCGATCATTTAAAATCTAAATGATTTCCTAATTAGCTGATAAATATTCCCTTAAAAACTAAACACATGAAAATGTACCATTTCGTATTCAACCTCCAAAGTACCCAACTCTCGAGGTACGTTGAAAAGTACTCTTACCCCACCTGAAAACCATTGCTTTGTATTATCACGAAGCAGTTTCCACTCCATATGATTCCAGCGGCCAAAGAACTCCACATGGGACGTCTAGCTGCTGTAACTTGTAAGTTTTTGTGTAATTAGTTTAAGATATCTGTTAATTGTTTATATTACAATAAAATCCCGACATTATTTCACTGTAAAACACTTCCCGACTTAAGCGTAATGCCAATGCAGAACTTGGCTGCACTGTAAAGCTGAACTTTGCGCTCCGTATAGCTTACATAAAACAAATTAAGCACTTAACTAGCTCTTACCATTTACATTAACGGTCATGTAAAAAAATACTCCAGTATTTACAGTAATCAACAAGTTTATTTGATCCACTGTAGGCACTTTAAATGTCAGAACAATATCACAGTGGAGTATAATTCCAACTTGGTATTCAAATATAATCGTTTCCTTCGACATACGACTGCAATACCCCCTAAAAACAGAATACTCTTCAAGTCTCACAACTCGACAACAGTTTGACTTCAGTGATCAAACAAGCGTAGTATGCAACAAGCGTAGTATGCAACATGAAAGAATTATTCAAAATATATAAGATCAAAGGCTAATCGCATAACATTAAAGTAGTCTAAACTCTCTCAAAAGTCTCTTTCCAAAGCAATTACGATGAGCTCACACTCCAACCGACTTCTAACGAGAGCTCTGATACAACTGTAAACATCACTCATCAGTTTCTTTAACATGCGTCTTTCACTTTTGACCTAACGTCAGGTTGCCGAACCAAAATGCACTGAGAGAGAAAAACGTAGCGTTAAGATTCGAAAATGTTTACGGAGAATGGACCAAAATTTACATAAGAGTATACAGAAACCAAAAACGGAAGTTAAATTATAGTATACGTCCCAAACACACCTGTATAGAAAAGCATATTGTTCTTTAGCAGTTCCTCGTCCCAAACGCTCGCTTATCGTCATCAAATAATGGCCACCATCTGAGTTCACCTTCCTAGAAATGTTAATAAATAAATAAATATTATTATCAGAAAAGGATCGTTAAAAAAGCGTTATACATCGAAGAGCCAAAATATTATGACCAGCACGTCTTTATGCAAATCGAAGAAACTACAGGTTGAATGACGGCGCATGTGAAGATTATAGAACGGTATAAATAACACCTGATACTGATCTGTGTTAATCAGAGTTTTCTTGTTCTTTCTTCGAATGCTAAAGGCAGCAGACTAAAACGAGTCCAAACTGTAATTGCCAGATGACTGGGTCAGAGCCTATACGAGACGACAAGGCTTCCAGGGTGCTCACGGTCCGCTATGGTCGGTACTTTCAAAAAGTGCTCCGAGGAGGGTGTGACGTATCTTCCAGCAGGACGCACACGACATAAAGGCACATAGCAATCAGAATGAACGTCTGCGTAGCTCAGTTGGTAGAGCGACTTGTTCCGGAATAAGTGGACTCGGGTTCGAATCCCGGCGTAGACCAAAAATGACGGAGAAATTTACTTCTTTATAAGGGGGAAAAACAAGAACTGCTGGCAAGGTGTGGGGCCGACCACAGTTTATCGATGCTAGAAATGAGCGAAGGCTGTCCCGTGTGGTGCAAGCCCACAGAAGGGATACCCTGGCGCAACTCGTCAGTAATTTTGAATTCTGGTAACGGGAGAAATGTGTCACATCGAACTCTACTGAAAATGTGCAGCCCTTCCGAGTACACATCCGAACCACGATTCACCGTCAAAAGCGCCTACAGTGGGCACGCGAACATCAAAACTGGACCTTAAATGACAGGAAGATGGTTCTCTGGACCGATGAATCTAGTTTTTTGTTGCGCCATGTGAACAGCCGGGTACGTGTGTTCCGTTTACATGCGGAAGTGTTGGCAGTAGGATGCACCGTGGGACCAAAACAAGCTGGTGGATGAAGTGCAAAGTTTTGGGTGATGTTCTGCTGAGAAACCCTGGGTCCAGTCATTCATGTACAGGAAACTATGACGTCTACCACCTACCTAAACATAATTGGAGACCAGGTACATCCTTTCATGGCAACGAGATTCCCTTCCAGTAATGCGCTCTTTTAGAAGGACAATGCGCCATGGCACACTGCCCGGACTGTTCGAGAATGCTTCGCGGATTTTTTTAAAAGGATAATGTGCCATGGCACAGTGCCCGGACTGTTCGAGAATGCTTCGCTGAACTTTTCAAAAGGATAATGCGCCATGGTACACTGCCCGGACTGTTCGAGAATGCTTCGCGGAACTTTTCAAAAGGATAATGCGCCATGGTACACTGCCCGGACTGTTCGAGAATGCTTCGCGGAACTTTTCAAAAGGATAATGCGCCATGGCACACTGCCCGGGCTGTTCGAGAATGCTTCGCGGAACTTTTCAAAAGGATAATGCGCCATGGTACACTGCCCGGACTGTTCGAGAATGCTTCGCGGAACTTTTCAAAAGGATAATGCGCCATGGCACACTGCCCGGACTGTTCGAGAATGCTTCGCGGATTTTTTCAAAAGGATAATGCGCCATGGCACTCTGCCCGGACTGTTCGAGAATGCTTCGCGGAACTTGAGGAAGACTTCTGCTATCTCCCTGGCCTACAAATTCCCAAGACATTAATCAAATCGGGCATCTGTGGTTTGTGGTGGAACTGCAAATCTGATCTGCGGCGGCTCAACCACGCATTTTATTAATACAAGAATAAAAGGATCTGCTTGTAATATGGTATGTTGGTACCAGATACCACAAGACACCTTTAGAAATCTTGTAGCGTCAATGATTCGCCGGGTAAGAGCTGTTTTTGCGGCAAGTGGAAAACTAACATCATATTAGGCAGGAGGTTATAATGTGTTGGCTCTTCGGTATATGTAAAGTTAGATAAAGAAAAAACTAGGACACCCATTTGTGAAACTGATTATTACAATGTCGGTACCTAAAACTAATTTTGGAAGTAAATTTTTTGTGATCGAAGACGAACAAAACACTTCAAAGAGTTGGAAAAAATTGAATCATTAAGCAATGCAAAGCTTAATAAAGAACTTGAAAAGCACATGTTCACAAACGAGTGGCGGCCGCCCCGGTGGCGCAGTGGTCTAAGCGATGGCCTCTGGTCATTCGTCCGAACGGGGTCCTGGTTCGAATCTCGGTGAGGCATGGATGTTGTGTTTGTCTTACGGCACTGGCTCTCTCCCTTCCCTGGAACCAGTGACCCTAAATTAGGGACGGGCGACTGCTTATAGCCCATTGAGTTGCTCACGGTGGTCGTTAAACATCAAATCAAACCAAACCAAACGAGTGGCGCATTCGAAAAATTTGTTCTACAAGCACGCTATCACTTTGTAGTGTTTACAATGGACATTGCACTCTGAATTATTCAATAATCTCTCAGTTATAAAAATAAGCTGATGTAATGCTGTATATCCATTTCTTGTTACAGTGAGCCATGACCGCAAGCAGGTTGGTCAAATAATATTCAAGCAGGTTGGTCCAATAATATTCAAGTGCTTTTTGACGCCAAGTTTTAGTATGTGTTTACTGAGAGTGAAACGGCTCTTTTTTTCCTTTTAGATGTTTTCAATTTGATTATCAAAACGGAACAGCAAACACTTAGTTTTGTAAAGCTTAACCACCACAGTACTTTAAACAAAACAAAAAGTATTTTTGAACTATTTGCAGAAAAATAAATAAATAAGATTGAAAATAAAAGGTAATCTCGGTTAATAAGAAATCACCCCCAACATTCAGGAAGGAAGCAAAGACGCACTATGATTCCTAAAAGAACGAATCGTGAGAACCTCTTTAATTTGTCGTTTCTAAAAATCTTATATAAATTATATTTTTTAAAGAAAATTTCGATGTAAAATGACAATTGCAGTAACAGATAATTTTTAATTTTTATCAGCTTATTCTTCTGATATCGAGGTAATATAGTTTTATAAACTGCATGAACCATTTCAGAATACTGGAACGTTTAATATTCTGGTAGTCAGTTGCTTCTTGATTTTTTTTAGTACATACACCGATGACCACTCACATAGTAAGCTGTAGAACCCCCTCCCCCTCTTTAGCCAGCAAAACAGCAGACATTCGGCGAGGCATCGATTCTATGAGGTGGCGATAGGTATCCTCTGGTATCTGGTACCATTATGTCAACAGCAGGTCCTCCAGTTCCCGTATCCTTCTGGGAGGTGGTGATTTAGCGCGAACCCGCTTTTCCAAGTCGAACCACAAATGTTCGATTGGGTTCATGTCAGGTGAATTTGGAGGCCAGGGCATTAACAGAAAATCACAAGCATGTTCCTCGAATCACTCCTTGACGATTCTGGCAGTGTGGTATGGCGCATTATCCTGTTGGTAATGGTCATCGCCAGCAGGGAACACAGTTGCCATGAATGGGTGAACTTGTTCCGCAATGATGTTCAGATACGTAACAGTTGTCAGGGATTGTGCTATTGGGATAATGGGGCCTAAAATGTCCCAAGAAAACATCACCCATATCCTAACACCGCCGCCGGCGGCCCGTTTCCGCCCAACAGTTCATCCAGGTGCCATAGCCTCCGTTGGTAATCGGCGTATCCGCGCTCGGCCGTCTGCGTGATACACCGGGAATCTTGATTCGTCAGACCAGGCCATTTTCTTCCAATCATCCACGGTCCAATCTCGATGATCTTGGGCCCATATCATGAGTTTTTGGCGATAACATGCAGTGAGCCTGGGGGCAGAAGACTGCATTGAACTCTGTGCTGTAACACATTGCCCTGATCACCACTGTGGTAGTTGTGGGTGATTTGTCGCACTGTGGCCCTGCGGTCGCTGCGAGCAATGAGCGGCAGTCTCCGCTCCCCACTGGCATCAATGAGCTGCGGACGACACACGGCTCGACGACGGTATGTCGTCTGGCCATCTGTGCACCACTTTTGATACGTACTCACTACAGCGGCACGTGAACAATCCACAAGCCGCGCCGTTTCCTAGATCGTAGTTCCGAGGCTCCGTGCTATAACAATTTGTCCTTTATCAAACTCTGATAAATCGGCAGCTTCTCCCATTCTGACTCCTAACGCTTTACTAACCGAAAGCCTATCCCCGGGTTGTATATATACTTCTCTGTGAACTTCACCTGAGCCAGCGTTCGGTCCCCAGGCGCGCGCATTTCTGTCGCATGGTGGTGGTCCCTGGTCATAATGTGACATCGGTGTAAACGCTTGCTTATTTTGGAGGTTTTCGATGCTCGAACAGAACGAACGAAATTAAGTTTTAACGCCTTTTCTAGAGACACAACAAAAAATAATGAAAACTTTAGCCCTTTTTCCAGGGGAAATTACTGTAAGATGGAAAGGTCGCTTTGTCTCGTAGTTTTCCGTCCGTAAAATGGCCACCACAGTAGACACGATGATTATCGTTTCGGGGGAGCTAAGGATCACGTCGAGGCAGCACTGGTGGAGGATCACGGCAAGATCACTCACATTCTCGTGCTTGCAGATAAGTTTTGCGGTAGAAAAGTATAAAATGGTTTGTATAGTTGAATTTTTCACCATTGACTATCAAATTACGTCTATCAATTACATACTATGGTATACAAAATTTATTACGTATACCATTTTTATCGGAATTTTTAGAAAAATAATTTAGATCGCTTGTGACGTACTACAGAGGTAAAGCATATGTCAAGACAACAAATCTGTAGCGATATATTCCGTCGGTGTAGTTTTGTCGGTTAGAACAACTGGCTCCGGAGCGAGAAGTCGCTATTCCATCTCCGTCACCGACCAATTTGTGTTTTCACTTGCCAATTTACATCTTTACCGTTTTAGCATTTGAGTGACCTTAGATAGCAACAAGCAAAGACAATCACGAAAAAGATTTCAACAGTATAGAGTTTTATATTTTCCTTGGAAAGTTTAAAATTAGTGCCACATGCTGTTTTTTATTATCAATCAAAATAAATCTGCCATTTCCACGGGACATGCAAAGCCCATCCTCGTCATACTTAAAGTGTGATCGCCCTAATCACATAACTCCACGGGTGCTGACAATCAGAATTTGTTGGGAACGTTTTAGGAGGTCTTTACTGTATTTCTCTCTAAACGTCGACACGTTTGCTACAGCCGTTGTTCTCTTTGAGTTCTTTTTTATTTTGGCAAGTATTGTAGATCGCATTTTTTTTACACTGCTAAAAACCTGCCGTTAATAAAAGATACTGAAAGTTCCTTACTTGTTCAGATCTTGCAGCAAATTCTGCATAATAGTCTCATCTGTGGTTACTATCTCCTGAATCAGAACTAGGTCATATCGTAGCAAAACCTAGAACAAGCAAATACAGTATACTGGTGCACAAAATTAAAAGATAATTTACAAATTCATACACAAGTCGAAGAATTTATCATGAAATTCAGTGACATTTGGTAAACAAATCTATTATTACAATTACTTATGTAACTCAAGCAAAAGAAAATCATAATCTTGTTATTTGCATGTGTGAATATCATAATCTTGCAATTTACATGAAACAGTAATCCGCGGAAAGTATCTAAAGTCTTTTACTTAAGACATGTGGCATTAGTACGTTTACGGCGCGGCAAAAATGCCGCGCCGTAAACGATCCAAACTTCAGATCATCCTGTTTAAGCGTGTTTTCTCATCATTTACAAGACTTATTTATTATCATGAGCTACTACTCTATGTAGATGCCAAAACACGTTCAAGGAGTACTATTGTTCATATTATCAGCCGGTGTTCAAAAACTAATTGATTCCATTTTGACCCACTAAAATTTCAATTGACAACAAACTGTAACGTATAAGTCTAATGTAATATTCCTTTCGAGTTTCTGTGTTCTCATGTAAATTCAGTTTCTTCTCCTTAAATATTTTCTAAGCTTAACGCTAGAGAGATTTCTCCCGATTAATTTGATGTATTATGTCTTCATTTTAAACGGACGATGAACTGTCAAAATTCGTTTTGCAGTAAATATTTGGAATCGAGACCAAAATGTCCATGCATTTCCTGCTTTTTAGGCAGCACAGATTTTTACGCTGAGTGAAATATTGGGTAATTGCAAAAGTTCTCGCCGTTTGCGTACGTGAAAAGCAAAGTTGTCGAATTATTTACACAGTGATCTACACTGAAGTGCCAGAAAAACTGGTACCGACGAGCTTATGCAAAATACATAACAATTATTTGTCTATCGCTTTTCATACGCCAGTGCGTATTAAAAGCGATAGGCATCCTTGCCAGCTGTCAGAGCTGTTTTCGGCATGAGAATGACAAGTAATAACGATTTAAGCGATTTTCAACGCGGTGCCATAGTTGGCGCTCGTGAGATGGGCCATAGTATTTCGGAGGTAGAAACGAAGTTCGGATTTTCACGGACGACCATTGCAAGGATGTACCGTGACTACAAGAATTCCGGCAAAACCTCCAACCTACGATACCAGAGTGGCCGTAAAAAGACATTGGGTGAACGTGACCATCGTCGGCTGTCAAGAATCGTTTCACGCGATAGGCGTGCAACACTCTCGCAGGTATCATCGGAATTCAATGCTGGAGCCTCAACAAGCATCAGCGTTCGGACTGTGCAACGTACCCTGCACGATATGGGCTTTAAGAGCCGACGCCCAACTCGAGTCCCCTTGATGGGTGCACGACACAGAACTATGCGCCTATCTTGGGCACGGGCAACACCGCCACAGGACACTTGATGACAAAAAACAAGTAGTGTGCATTGCCTACAGCATATTTCCAGAAGCTATAGTGGAGTCCGTGCACCGTCGTATTTCTGCAGTCCTGCGCTCCCGTGGGGGACATACCGGGTATTAGACTGGTGTACCAGTTTTTCTGGCACTTCAGGGTATTTCAAACTATTGCATAGGCAGCATTAGTACTACCTAATTTCATGTTTCGGGTCTTCTGGTTTCCAATTAAATCTATGTGTTGAGAATATGGTAAAACCAGCTAGACAAGAAGAAAGTACAAGGAAATTTCTATATGTTATTTGTGCATGTTATTCGTAGTTACAATTTCTGTTTTCTCTCTCCTGAAAACTAAGCTATGGGCGCCAATGGGTCAAGGCGATGTTCACAGATGAAAGCCATTTTTGTTTTTCGTCGGATTCCAAGCGCTAATTGTTCTAGAAGAAAAGTGGAACAGCGTATGATGTCAGGAACATCGTTGAACGTGAAAGATATGGCGGTTGCAGCGACATGGTGTGGGCCGGTATCATGGTCAATGGACGTACCAAACTGCAGATGTTAGATAAATGGACACTCACCGGGTAGCAGTACTGTAATGATGTAATTCTTCGCCACGTTCGTCAAATCCCTGGTATTGTGGGCGCAAATTTTATTTTTATGGACGGTAACGCTCGTCCTCACCGGTCAACAGCTGCGAGTGAAGTATTGGCTTGTGAGGATATCGTTCGGATGGAGCGGCCAGCGCGCTCGCCTGATTTTAATTCATTTGAACATGCATGAGACGGTCTGGAAAGACATGTTGCTCAAAGGAATCCTACGCCAGAAACCATCGCATCACTTATCAGGGTTCTCCAGCAGGAGTGAGACAATTTACCCCAAGGGCTTCTTAACCACCTGGTGTTAAGCAAGACACTCCGGTGCTAAACATTCATTGCGGTGCTGGGTGGACACCTGCTGTGGACTTTGCCCTGTATTCTATTTATGTAGCGCTGATGGAAGAATGTCACTGGACGACAGAGACCTCCTTCGCAAGATTTTATTCTGTTTCGGTATCTGTTTTATATTACTCACGAATTTTTCTGTCGGGCGTTTCATTTTACTGTTGCTATTACCATTGATACCACCTACATATGTAAAAACGCTTTTTCCGATTTTGACCAGTCAAAATCGGAAAATTTTGTACGTGGTCCTTACGTTTTGGACAGCAGTTATGGTCATACACACATTATCACCAGCGCGTCCTTGTGCAAATCGAAGCAACTGCATCTAAACGACGGCTCGTACACTGAGAACAAAAGTTTGTTTGAAACAACAAAATAGTTTTGTTGAGCTGTTTTGTCAATTTATTTTGTTGCTTTAGCCAAACTCCATCGGAATTGTTTTGTTGGCAACACAAAATTATTTCGTTGGCTATATTTTGTTAATTCA
Organism: Macrothele yani; assembly: GCA_039090855.1. NCBI lineage: Eukaryota > Metazoa > Arthropoda > Arachnida > Araneae > Macrothelidae > Macrothele > Macrothele yani. Next base: position 94,929,370 of record CM077005.1, on the reverse strand, counting down.
ACTACACTGGTGTGCAAAAATTAAGGACGAAGAGGAGAAATTAGCATAACAGCGGAACGAGCAGGCAGAATGGTCCGAAAGATCACTCAGGAAATACAGTAGGGCATGCGCATATATGCAGCATGACGTAGGGGGAGTGTCGGAAGGCTATAAAGCACACGGGCAGGGTACGCTCAGCAATTCGGTGAAAGCTATTGCACGGTGTACATCGGTTTGAACGACGTCGAGTTGCTGCCACCGTGTGACATGGCCAACAGACAATCCAGTAGACTACATCTGGATGACTTTACCCGTGGTCGCGTCATTGCGAAGTTGGAAGAAGGTCGAATTGTGACTAGTGTGGCCGAGGAGTTCGGGATCGCTCACAGCATCGTTTCATGAGCTTGGAGAGCATCTCAAACGATAGGAACAGCTGTCCGAGAGTTTAGCAGTGGTCGTCCACGAGCAACCACGGTGGAGGACGACCGGTATATTTTCCTACAGGCGAGAAAAGACAGACGGCATACAGCGGAAGAAATAACAAGGCACATGTAACAGACAACTGGACTTCCGTTATCGCGTTTTACCTTGGCCAGGAGGCTGCACAAAGGTCGTCTATTTGCACGACGACCAGTCAGGTGTGTGCCATTAACGCCTGCTCATCGGAGACGGCGGTTTCTGTGGGGCCAGGAACTCAAGAACTGGACACATCAGTAATGGGGTCGAGTTCTCTTTGCGGATGAGATTCGATTTAGTCTGACGAGCGATTCTGGACGTATACACATCTGGAGAGAGCAGGGATCACGCAATCACACATCCAACATCATCGAAAGGGACCGGTTTGGAGGTGGCGGAGTTCTCGTTTGGGGCGGTATCATGCTTGGTAGCCGTACTGACCTCCACATCTTCCAAGGAGGTTCAGTCACTGGTGTCAGCTATTGTACCGAGGTTCTCTTGCCTCACGTGCGTCTGTTTAGAGGTACTGTGGATCCTGAGTTCCTCTTCATGGACGACAACGCTACACCTCATCGTACAGTGGCTGTCGCAGAGCTGTTGGCGAGTGAAGATATTCAACGCATGGATTGGTCCGCAAGGTCCTCGGACCTAAATCCAATCGAACACGCGTGGGACCTTCTTGGGAGACGCTTGGAAGCACGTCACTAGCCGCCAGCAACGATTCCGCAGCTTCGATTAGCGCTACAAGAAGAGTGGGCCGCGATGCCTCAACAGCTCCTTGACAACCTCGTCCTCAGCATGGACAGACGTTGTAAATCCTGCAATGCAGTCAGGGGTGATCATATCCCTTAATAAAGACTGGATTTTTCTTGGCAGCCGCCTGTCACATGGACGTTTCTGTCTTCTGTCCAGTTGTGCTCGAAGCTACCTTTTCAATAAAGTGCCTTTGTATCCTTTGGATTCCTTGTTTGGACGGTTTTGCTTACTTGTCCCATATTCTTACATCTTGGGGATACTTATGGTATGATTTGAGTCGACGTGGAGCACTTCTGCACGACGTTACATTCGAAAAACCGTATCGTCCTTAATTTTTGCACGCCAGTGTATATATGAAGGTGGCATCGACCTTACGCCAAAGCGCACGTGATTACTAGCTACTCCATACGGGCACTACCAGGCTACCACTGTCCAGAAGAATCTCGTTTTGCGCTTAAGATTTCGTTTTGAATTTTGCCTGACTGCGAATTTTTATTTGCGATCGGTTCCTGATCGCAAATAAAAATTTGCAAACGAGGTAATGATAAGAGTTGTAATTTATGTATAGAGCTTGATTTAATGTATAGGCTATATATACAGGATGTTTCAAAAATTCGTGCGGCAACCAAAGATTGCATGGTGCTAGTACCCTGGAACATAAAGAACTTTAAGAAAAATATTACGATTTTTTTTATTATTTTTTTTGCCTAACCAAAAATGCCAATAATTTGTTTCATCAAAAAGTTAAGGAAGACATTTAAAAAGATATTGGATTTAGAAACATGTTACACACGCACCAAAATAGTGTCAATACATCGTTATGCCAAGTATAAATCGTTTTTGAACATTCCAGAAAGTAATAAACCAGCCTTCAAATGCTGAATTTGCAAATAAGAATTCACTCGTGGGCCGCCGGTGGCCTAGTGGGCGACGTTCGTGACTGCCACAGAAAGGACCTCAGGTTGGATCCCAGGCAGGTACGAACGCTCGATCCACTAAATATCCGCCGTGCGTCGGATGGGCACGTTAAGCCCGTCGGACCCCGGGTACTGGCCCCCGGTAATAAATAAGGGCGTCTTCCTCCCCCGTTCTACTTCGCTTCCGTGTCACTTTCCTATGGGGCACTCTAGCCCAAATCTCCTAGCTTCCTATTTCTAAGGGTTGTTTAAGACATGGGGTCAGACACTTCCTTCCTAAAATCCTCTACATCTGATCTGATCTGGAAAATTCACTCGTAAGAACAGGTATAGCCAAGTGGTTAGCACGCCTAGTTCGTAAACTGGAGGTCTCAGGTTCGAATCCGCTCGGTGAGAGAATTTTTGCTGGCTCTGAAAAAAATTTCTTCGTGACGCAACACCGTTCAAATTCATTTATACACCACTAGAAAATAAATACGGAGGGAAAATATTGACGGGAAAAATTAAAATACGGAGGGAAAAAAAATGGTCGTGGGAAAAAGGCGGACACCCCCGAAATGAAAAATAGCAGACACCCAGGGTGGAAGGGCACCGCCTAAAATTATTGCATCGGCAAAGTGTTGCCATCGGAAAAAAGGTTTAGGGACAAAAGTGGCCCAGCTACATAACTCAAAATTTTGTCGGAGCAAGAAATTACCGTGTCACGATAACAATATGTTTGGTTGCAGCAACAAAACGTTTTATCACGATAGCAATACATATTGTTGGATCAAACAAGTTCCAAAAATCGACCTGGGCATTCTGTTAATTGATAACAATAAATGTTGGGTTTTTTCATGATAACAATAAATTTTGTAGAATAAACAATAATTTTCAGCAAAATATTTTTGTAAATTCAACAAACATCTTTGTTGACGGCATATCGACAAGATGTTTTGGTTGATTCAACAATTGTTTTGCTGAATTAAAAATACGTTTTTCTTAGTGTGTGTAGGTCATGAAATGGTATAAATAAAACCTGATACTGAGATCTGTAAATCAATGTTATTCTTGTCCTTCTGATGGGAAAGGCAGCGGACTTAAGCGGGTTTGACAAAGGCCAAATTGTAATGGCCAGACGACTGGGTCACTACATTTTGAGACGGCAAGGCTTGTTTGATGCTTACGGCCAGCAGTGGTTAGTACCTCCAAAAAGTGGTCCGAGGAGGAAAAACCACGAACATGAGGAAGACTTCCAGGTATTGCCCCGACTCGAAATTCCCCAGACATCAATCCAATCAAACATCTGTGTTTGGTATTGGAACATCAAAACCGATCTGCGGAGGATCAACCACGTGACTTACAGGGCGATCTACTGGTAGCAGCCCCGGTGGCGCAATAGTCTAAGCGATGGCCTTTGATCATTCGTCCGAACGGGGTCCGGATTTGAATCCCGGTGAGGCATGGATGTTGTGTATGTCTTACGGCACTGGCTCTCTCCCTTCCCTGGAACCAGTGACCCTAAATTAGGGACGGGAGACTGCTTATAGCCCATTGAGTTGCTCACGGTAGTCGTTAAACCTCTAATCAAAAAAAAAAAAAAAAAAGGTCTACTGGTAACGTGTTGGTGCCAGATGCCGCAAAACATCATTAGAAATCTTGTAGCATCCATGTCTCTCCCGTAAGAGTTCTTATAGTAGCACGTGGAGGACCAACACCATATTAGGCTAATGGTTACAAAATTTTGACTGGTGTATAAAAATAGCTTCGCTGATTCGATTTGTCAAACCCTTTTGATTTTTTTTTAGAGGTATGAAGTTACTTCTTTTTTTTTTTTTTTTTTTTGATTGGAGGTTTTTTTTTTTTTTTTTTTTTGATTGGAGGTTTAACGACCACCGTGAGCAACTCAATGGGCTATAAGCAGTCGCCCGTCCCTAATTTAGGGTCACTGGTTCCAGGGAAGGGAGAGAGCCAGTGCCGTAAGACAAACACAACATCCATGCCTTACCGGGATTCGAACCCGGGCCCCTTACGGACGAATGATCAGAGGCCAACGCCTTAGACCACTGCGCCACCGAGGCGGCGATTGGAGGTTTAAGAGTTCTTATAGTAGCACGTGGAGGACCAACACCATATTAGGCTAATGGTTACAAAATTTTGACTCTTTGGTGTATAAAAATAGCTTCGCTGATTCGATTTGTCAAACCCTTTTGATTTTTTTTTAGAGGTATAAAGTTACTTCTTTTTTTTTTTTTTTTTTTTTTTTTTGATTGGAGGTTTAACGACCACCGTGAGCAACTCAATGGGCAATAAGAAGTCGCCCGTCCCTAATTTAGGGTCACTGGTTCCAGGGAAGGGAGAGAGCCAGTGCCGTAAGACAAACACAACATCCATGCCTGACCGGGATTCGAACCCGGACCCCTTACGGACGAATGATCAGAGGCAAACGCCTTAGACCACTGCGCCACCGGTGCGGCTAAAGTTATTTCATCAGCAATGTAAATAAAAATGCTCAGTATGTCGTGCATCATTGAAAACAATGTATCAATGCTACTATTAGAATTGCAGATAATTTTCATAGCGGTATAGTCACGTTTTTTAACTTCAGTTTTAAAAATTTTGCTCACGTAAACAAAATACATTATGTTTAACAACTCCATGTGCCATGACAAATTAAAAACACTTTTTGTTAAATGTTTGCTACGACACATTTTTAGCAAACTTATTGTTTTTAGTTGTATTATTTATGCAATACGAGAAAATAAAGCGACAGATAAAGAGCGAAATTTTCAAATTCTGTTCTTTTAAAAAATACATATTTATTCTCCTCGAAATTACCGTTAACTTTAATCATTGTTTTAATGAATTACCTGGAGAAAAATGAAAAGTTTAACAAACATTTTTTTGAACGTATCAGACCTTTCTAACGACGTCCATGACGACTTCGTTCTGGCTTTTGCTCTTGCCAAGGTTTTGAATATTGAATGAACCGATGCTGAGAGGTCTCTCCACAGAGCTGGTGACTATTGCTTCTGTTCCGATAATCACAAGAACCGGTGCTAGAAACGCGGTTGTTACAAAGCGAAAGGTGGAATACATCTTCCAGTTTCAGCCAGGGCGAAGCAGCAAACAAAAATCTAAATCATGTACAAGAAAACACTATAATCAATGATTCTTCCTCGGGTCACAGATAATTAGTGCAAAACATGAAAAGCTGAGATTCACATGATCTTTCCAGCACACACACACACGCACACACAAGGCTTCACAGCTACTGTTCTTAAAATTCATAACAAGTTCCAAAAAGTTGGAATTGACTACGATTTTACACCTGAACTGAATGAAACGTCACACGTAACCCTTAAACCGGCTGCAACGAATCAACTCGGAGTTAGCAAAATGTGTTGAAATCAGTTCAAACAACTACACCGTTGAGCCATTACATTATGGCCACCTACCCAATAAGCTGTAGGACCCCCTTTAGCCCTCAAAACAGGGGCCACTCCGCGATGCATCGATTCTATGAGGTGGCAATAGGTATCCTTTGGTATCTGGTACCATAATGTTAACAGCACGTCCTCCAGTTCCCGTACAATTCGGAATTGTATGATTCAGCGCGAACCCGCTTTTTTATGTCAGAATTTGGAGTCCAGGGAATTAATAGAAATTCATCAGTATATTCCTCGAACCATTCCTTGACGATTCTGGCATTGTAGCATGGAGCATTTTCCTTTTGGTAATGGCCATCACCAGCAGGGAACACAGTTGCTATGAATGGGGAAACTTGGTCCGCAACGATGTTGAAATACCCGAGAGCTGTCAGGGATTGTGATATCGGGATAATGGGGTCTAAAGCGTCCCAAGAAAACATCGCCCAAAGCATAACACCGCCGCCGATGACCAGTTTCTGCTCAACAGGGCATCCTGGTGCCGTAGCCTCCGTTGGTAATCTGCGTATCCGCGCTCGGCCGTCTACGTGATGCGTCAGAAATCTTGATTCGTCAGACCAGGCCATTTTCTTCCAATCATCCACGGTCATATCTCGATGATCTTGAGCATATTTCATGCGCTGTAGGCGATGGCGTGCGATGAGCATGGGGACCCAGCTGTGCCTTCGGCTACGCAGGCCCATCAGCAGAAGGCTGCGATGAACTGTATGCTGTGACACATTGTCCTGATCACCATTGTTGTAGTTGCGGGTGATTTGTCGCACTGTGGCCCTGCGGTCGCTGTGAACAATGAGCGACATACTCCGTTCCCCTCTGCCATTGATGAGCTGCGGACGACACACGGCTGGACGATGGTTTGTCGTTTGGCCATCTGTGTACCACTTTTGATACGTACTCACTACAGCTGCACGTGAACAACTCACAAGCCGCGCAGTTTCCGAGATCGTAGTTCCAAGGCTCCGTGCCATCAAAATTTGTCCTTTATCAAATACCGATAAATCGGCAGCTTCTCCCATTATGAGTCCAAACACTCTACTAACCGAAAGACGGTTCTCGGGTTGTATATATACTGCCCTGTGAACTTCACATGCTCCACCGTTCGGTCTCCAGGCGGGCTCATTTCTCTAGGCTGGGTGGTGGTCATAATGGAATGGCTCGCCGGTGTACATTCGCTGTCTAAGAAGTGGGCAGGATGCGGCTGCAGCGATTAAACTGCGCGTCAGGAAGCCTTGCTTTTCCCTTAGCTTTATAATTCAAAGTTGCCATTTAGAGAGATAATTGAAGCTAATATTTTCTGACTTATTACCTCCTAGAAGGGTGTCGTCACTTTTGCGGCCCTCGCGTTTACGTCCGGTGCCGAAAACGTAGCTTTTGCTCCACTTTCTTTTTGCAATCTGACAACAAGTGTGCTACACATTGTAGAGACAGACAGCATTTTGTTTTTTTCTGAAAGGTAGAAGCTTCAAAATTGTTAACTTATTTTAATACTTTATCCTGGCTTACGACTGGGATACATACACTGGCGGGAAGTGAAAAAAGAACACCAAGAAGGAATTGGCGGACGATCATGAAATTTACATATGTTAATGGGGTCGAGTTTACGTAGGTGTGATGTTAATTTCGGGACCAACCGGTGAGCGCTTACGCCACAGCACGGCAAAATATGCAAATTATCGTCGGTGGTATTTAAGGAGTACGGAGAAGTGAATGTAATCAGTCGTCGGCGTACGGACACGTGCGATGACCCTGAAGAAGCTGCAATGCCTGGACATGGAAGACGTGTACGATTTCAGCAGTTAGCGGACTATGAGCGAGGTCGTCTAGTTGGACTCCGCGAGGCCGGGTGGTCGTATCGTCGTATTGTGGAGCGAATTGGACAGGAAGTATCGGCGGTGGTACGATGGTGGCGTAGATGGTCCGAAGAACATTCACACACGAGAAGACGTGGAACCGGGAGTCACAGACGGACTGATGAGCGGACCGATCGACACATAAGAAGAGCGGCGCTGTCAAGCAGAACATCCACTGCGACACAAATCCGAGCTGCCGTTGCACCTGAGGTGACTGTGCGAACAATCCGCAACCGTCTACTGGATGCAGGACTGCGTGCACGTGTGCCTCTGGCATGTGTACCTCTGACTCCAGCCCACCGTCAGGAACGGCTGCAGTGGTGTCGCCAACGTCTGCACTGGAGAACGCAATGGCGATCTGTCGTGTTCAGCGATGAAAGCAGATTCTGCTTGGGAGCCTCCGATGGCCGTATGCGTGTTCGCAGACGCACAGGGGAGCGTCTCCACCCTTCTTGCATCCGTCAGCAACACACAGGGCCTACACCTGGTCTCCTGGTGTGGGGAGCGATCAGCTATCACTACCGTACACAACTAGTGTTTGTACCGGGTACGTTAAACAGCACCTCCTACATCAACAACATCATTCAGCACGTTGTTGTGCCATTTGTAAGGTCGGTCCATCGTGGTGTTTTCCAGCAAGATACCGCACGCCCACACACGGCACGTGCAACGCAACATGCACTTCAGGGTGTGAGACAACTTCCATGGCCTGCACGTTTACCGAATTCGTCCCCCATTGAGCACGTGTGGGACTTTATGGGACAACGACTTATCCGGTCTCTACGGCCAGCCACGACCATCCCCGATTTACGCGTCCAGGTTGAGGATGCTTGGAACTCAATACCCCAAACTTACATCCAACATCTGTACGACAGACTCCATGCCAGAATTGCACAGTGTGACGCAGTTCATGGCGGTTCAACCTCGTACTAACCATGTTACATGGAAATGTTATTTTTCAGTTTACCAGCAAATACAGCTGTATTTTGCCATAATGTTTTGATCACGTTATCCTCTGTATTCCGTTATTATGCTGTATACATTTCGTTGGTATCAGGCGTCTCGTTCTTGGTGTTCCTTTTTAACTTTCCGCCAGTCTGTGTGTGTATATATATATATATATATATCATCATCATCAACAACTATTATCAGTCCACTACTGGATGAAAGTCTCCCCAAGTTTTTTCCACAACGTTCTGTCTTGTGCCAGTCTCCTCCATGTTGCTCCTGCATACTTTCAAATTTAATCCACCCATCTCCCATGTGTTCTTCTTCTGGGTCTTTTCCTGTCCCTTGGAATCCGGTCTAAAATTTCTGTTGTCCATCGATGGTCCATCCTTCTGGCAATTAGTCCAGCCTATTGGTCGCTCTTGACAAACGTTGTGTTGGTGGCTCCTACATTTTGTGTCTTCTGTAGTGAAATATTCCTCGTCCCGCACTCACCTGTTGCGTGCCCCGCCTGTTTAACACGTTCGCTGCCGCCGTATATATCAGCGGCAAGGACGCGGTGCCGGTATGAAACCCGTACAAATCTCCCTCGACGCCACAAGGCGTCACGCGGCACCACGATTAAGCTTTTATGCGTTTGGACCAACCAGCCGTGTGTTCGCATCTCATAGCTTTGCATGACTTAGCAATTCTAAAATACGAGAAAATTTATCCATAATTGATATTCGTAATTATAATTCTGCCAGCAAAACAATATTATTCCGATATTGAAGTAGACATTTACCGGATACATATTTCGAACATTGGTGCATGTAAAACAAGAGAAATAATACTTACAAATGCCAAAGAATTCCATAGTGTCATAATGCATAACTGGATAAATACAAAATCCATACATTTTGATTTGGGTAGGGCAAAAAATCTCACACACACAAAGATGCAGTTCGACTTGGAACATACTTCTTTTTAGCAAAATAGGAAGACAAAATATTTTCTTATCTACGATGATACAATTCGAAGCATGGCTGAAAGCACAGTGCAGGATTTTTTGGGGACTGGGCGCAGTAATAGAGAGTGTCCCTGCGAATCCCTTTGGCAGAGCACATTTTGCATCGTCTCCTTAAAAAACGTTCCTTTTTGTTTTGTTTTGTTTTTTTGACTGGAAGATAACCACATGCTTTTAATGATTTAGATGTCTTCGCTCGGAAAGTTGATGGCTCTTGATTCAGAAGTTGCCGTACAATGGATAGCCGAAAATCGTAGAGGCGGCTTATCTTCTTCCCTGAGAATTTATTATACAAGTTGTGGGAAGTGATTATCATCATATGAAATATATGTATTCCTAGCTTCTTGTACCATCTTATGGTTTTCCTTTCACAAGGATAGTACGCTAGCATTTGATCTTGACGATATACCCCTGACATAAATTTATTATACTTGATAATAGCCTTTGGTTTTTCTTTTATCTGTCCCCTTTAATTTACAGTTTGAACTAAATCGTCCTCAAACTCCGTGGTAATGAAGAGAACATCCCTTTTATCTTTCCATTTGCACACTGCAACAGCATTGGAATATTGGCATTTCCGTCCCCCCTTCAAAAGTTTGGCTTTCGTGACATCCTTATTAATATCTCGTCGGTCTGCATGGAGAGTTCCAGTGCAATAAGTGTCATTGTTCAACAACTGCAATGCAAGATTGTAACTATTATAAAAATTATCCATATAAATAGCATGACCAACATTTAGCTTCCCTTCCATCAATTTTAAAACTACATTAGCAGAATGACCTCACCCCCCTTCCCCCTGGATTCCAGTTGCCCTGTGTAAACCAAAGCTTTTAGAATCATACCATTTGGTTCCGTTAGCATATAAAGTTTCACCCCATATTTATGACGTTTTCCTTTCATGTACTGTTTGATAATCAAACGACCTTTTCCAGGGTAGTATATGCTCTCTATGATATCATTAAATAAATCCAGTAAAGGCATTATTTTTTCAAGGCGGTTGGTTGTAATCGCTTCGCCAGGTTGAGGATTTCTTGAAAAATGAAGGCACCGCATGATCAGAAGGAAACGCTTCCTGCTCATATTTGAAGAAAATCAGTCCATTTTGAAAAATGGATCTGTTTTCCAGTAATCTTGGAAATGGGTCATTTGTGCAATGCCCATATGAAACAGAAGGCCCAGAAAAACTTTCATCTCATCTACCGACACATCCTTCCATTCATTTATTCGTGAACCTTCAGTAACTCCCGAGATAAACACTTCTACAGCATATGCATTAATTTCCCTAACTACAAGGATTGTTCAAATGAAAAGGTACGAAACAACACTGTGGGTATAAATGAAGACTTTATTCAAAGTATACACTATAGGCCGTAGCACAACGATCCCATTGATTAACGAGCCGAAGGATTCCTTGTTCCCAGAATTCCTGTGGCCGTGACGAGACCCAGTCCTGCACAGCGTCCTTGAGTTCGTCGTCCGAGTGGAAGCGCTTCCCTTTCAGATGTTTTTTCAGGGGACCAAACACATGGAAATCGCAGGGCGACATGTCCGGGCTGTAGGGAGAATGGTCAAGCTGCTCCCACTGGAACTTGGCCAGTTCCGCGTGTGTGACCTTGGAGACGTGTGGACGCGCGTTATCATGGAACAGAACCACACCCTCCGCGATGAATAGCAACCGGTTTAACACCTTCCGCTGTCAGAAATCGGATAACGCCTCGCTGCTCCTCAATCGTCGAATTTTGCAATGTGAACGCCATCCTGTCCTCACACGCACTGCCGCGTCAATTGGACGGCGCTCTTTATAAGAGCCTCTGCTTTCTCCTGCGCATGCGGGCGCCCGCGCATGCTCCGATCCACGCCGGCGACTCCAATCGCATCCCTAGATGCGTCGCTACGTTCTCCCATAGTGGCATAGGCAAATATGTTAACGGTTACGTTCTTATGACGTTTCGTACCTTTTCATTTGAACACCCCTAGTATTAGATCGTAAAATTCCTCATTTGCTAAAAGATTAAAGAAATCGATTGGCTCAGCTCCTATTATATTAATTTTCAGTCCTGGTACACCAGTGAATTGAATACTTCTCATGGCGGGACCACCACACCAATGTGTAGCCAAAATCCGTTGAGGCGGAGTATGAGAAAGAACGCGTCATTCTTCATTCTCACTTTCACTGCTGGTTGTACTACAGCTAGAAAAAGAATACATTTCTGTACTTGATGACAGATTATCGGCATCATCTCCTATTTTCATGGAAGAATGTGCCCACCGAGGAACTTTTGGTTGAGAGGGACCGGCGATAGCGCGTCCGAATATATCCATTGTTTCCGCAATACTAAGTATTGAAGTGAATATGGGTTTTCTTGAATTCCCTTTAGCCTCCTCAATAAGCATCCCTGTGACGTATAAACTTTAAGTAGCCAACGCTTTTTATTGCCACTCAAGCATTTATTTATTGATAATTTCCTTCACCGCAAAACCAGTGACGTTCAAAGGAAAATAAACATTGCACTGAAAAGCGCGCGCTGTGTTAAGTCTATGGAAAGTCAACTTATTTTCCCTTCCCTAAACCTTGTGGGAAAAAATCCGCTATCCCAAAACCGCGGTCACTTTTAGACAGTTGGAGACTCATTCTCAGTGCCAGTAACAAAATCTCTCTTCAAGTGCCGAAGGTTTTAGGAAGCAAAATATGAAGGCCTAATTACGACGCCGTTCGGCGTCGTCGGCACCTGGGCTAAGTACCGTATGACGCCGTTCGGCGTCGGGCGGCAGTGAAAGTGTTTTAAAGGTGTTGTGAACTTTTTGAGCCACTTTTCTGGCGATAACGTCCTTGTAATTGTTCATAATTTTCCGTTTACTTCTCATTAGCTCGGTTTTTTTTTATTTTTTTTGATTGGAGGTTTAACGACCACCGTGAGCAACTCAATGGGCTATAAGCAGTCGCCCGTCCCTAATTTAGGGTCACTGGTTCCAGGGAAAGGGAGAGAGCCAGTGCCGTAAGAAAAACACAACATCTATGCCTCACCGGGATTTCAACCCGGACACATCTCTGACGAATGATCAGAGGCCATCGGTTAGACCTCTGTGTCACCGGAGCGGCGCTCATTTGTTTGCGTTTGGAAGCTGCCAACATGACGGCTTCTGGTCTCTCCTTTTCATCTCTTCTGGCCGTCCCGGTGGCGCAGTGGTCTAAGCGATGGCCTCTGATCATTCGTCCGTAAGGGTCCGGGTTCGAATCCCGGTCAGGCATGGATGTTGTGTTTGTCTTACGGCACTGGCTCTCTCCCTTCCCTGGAACCAGTGACCCTAAATTAGGGACGGGCGACTGCTTATAGCCCATTGAGTTGCTCACGGTGGTCGATAAACCTCCAATCAAAAAAAAAAAAAATATATCTTCTGATCGTGGCGGAAGTACGTCACGACGCACTTCTTCTTCTTTTTTTTTTTTTGAAGGTTTAACGAACACCGTGAGCACCTCAATGGGCTATAAGCAGTCGCCCTTCCCTAATTTAGGGCCACTTGTTCGTGGGAAGGGAGAGAGCCAGTGCCGTAAGAGAAACACAACATCCATGCCTCACCGGGATTCGTACCCGGACCCATCTCGGACGAATGATCGAAGCCATCGCTCAGACTACTGCGCCACCGGGACGGCCAACGCACTTCTCACGTCCATGGATGTTGACGTACTCTCGTCCTCAGATGTGTCTGCTCAGGTGCCTTCCCAGCTTCCGTGTGACCCTGATCAGGTGCCCTCACTGAACTTGGCTGCGTCTTCTGCTCCAGCTTCTACCTTTGCCCCGGTGCCCTCCCTGGGACTGTTGAAACTACAACTTTGCCTTCGGCCTCTGCTCCTCTTCCCTCACTGCCTTCTGAGCCTGCCAGCTTAGACAGACTTCTTTTCCGAGGATGTCCTTCGCCTCTGCAGTCCCGCGTGGTGCTCCTTCTCCGTCAGTTTCTTCTCAACCTGATGGTTTCTCGCAATCTTCTATTATTCAAGTGTTCCATCACACAAAGAAGGCAACTACTGACGAAAACTCGCAGATTGGCCGTGGGTTCGATAATCTACTGGATAGATGTCCAGGTAATTCGTCCTCTCGGGTCATGGGTCGTCCACGTCCATTGCCGAAATTTCTCGTACCGCTAGGAGTATCTCAGAGCAGTTTCACCGCAAACAAGATGCTGACATTTTTCTTGCACAAGGACTTTCGATTGGAAGAAATCCTCTCATCCCTTCGCCTCTTTCCAAGCGTCCGGTGAACATCACTTTTTATCCTGTTCCACAGGAAGTGCCTGGTGCTCTCCTTGTCAATCACGATTGTAAAGTTGTTGGAAAGATCCGTCGCCTTTCTGACGCTCCCCGCGAAACTCAATTTGCTCATGCTACAGGACCACGCAGTCAGTTATTGCTCGTCTTTCCCACTGAGCAAGCCTTGGTTGATTGCCCTTCAGAGGCTGTTGTTGGAATTGGCTCACGCTCGTACAGTTTCAAGGTATTCACCACTCACTACTGTACTCACTGTGTTACACATGATCACTCCACTGCCTCCTGTGAGTGCTTCCGACGTGGTCTTTTTTCCAGTCCTAATCCCACTGCCGATCACATTGGTCTTTCTACCGTCAACTCTTCCAGTGTTTTGTCTGACGCGACTTCTTCATCTCTCCTTCAGTAGCACATTTCAATCCAGAACAGTGAACCCTTTCCTCCTCTTCCCCACATTACGGTAGTGCATCCTCCATCTGGATTAGCAGATATATCTTCCACTATTGATGTGTCTACTGCGGGATAGTTCCGACTCGAATATGTCGAGTGGTACTTCGGCACTCCGGCCGGCTGGCCTTCCTCCGTGTTTCACACAATTCGATCTCCAACTCTGACAACATCAATTATTACTCTGTTGACGCACCTTCCTGATGCCTCGCTGATGTTCCGGTGTCCAAAGACTCTGTTACTGCCTCCTCGGCGCAACTTGTTTCCTCGTCTCCCGTTTCGGGTGGTCTTCCTGATCCGCCAATGGATTCATCCGCCTCAACTCCATCTTCAAAACGTACTAGAACTCTCAACGGCTCTGTGAAACAGAAAAAGGTAAAACGTATTTCTGCTACTCCTTCTGTGGCCTCATCTAGTGCCACCGATGTTTCCTGCTCGGATGTTTCCCCGCCTGATGATTCTTCGAACGGTATGCATCTTCATTCTGGTCCTGTTAATCCTCAATCTGATGAAGAGGTTGTATAGGTCATTGATATGTTTCCTCTAGTTTCTGGGCCATTGTCCAGACAGCAACTCCTACGCCTCTTTCAATCTGCTTGTACGGTTGTCAGTACTGAAGAATTTCCCCACTCACCGATCTTGACCTGTGTGAAGCAGTGATGCAATTTGAAGCTTATGTGTCATTTTTTAAATCTCTGTGTGTTACAGATCCCAGGTACCAGGTTTTCATGAGACGTTACACTCGTCGTCTCTCCTCCTTGAGGGACCTCGCTGAGAAACACATTTGTGACTCTTTATGTGCTTAAGCTGATGTACTGGCTCTCCTCTCCATACCGAACACATTTCGTTCTCTCCGGCGACGTTCTCCACCCTGTGGTTACCGTCTTTTTTTTCCTGGACACGCGTTTCTTCCTCTACTGTTTCACACAGTGTATGGTGTTACTGTTGTCCCTCACGTACTGCAATGTTGTTTCATGTTTTTTCTATAGTGCTTTGCGTTTTTCATTTGCTCTCATTATATATCTTAGATGTACTAGTGTTTTACTCTGTCGCGGTTTATTTCCGTACTATATTAGTTAACTTTGTTCTTATACCCTTATTCATATGCTTATAATGATGTACAGACCTCAAAAAAAAAAAAAAAAAAAAGAACGAGCCACCCCCGTTTACTTTCGAACCATTTTCCGCATGCAAACAAGTAAAGTACCGTTGGAAAGCACTTGAAGAGAACTATCATGTGATGTGAAGAAATATGCTAATTAAGCTAATTAACATGCTAATTATCTCTCTATCTCCGAATTTGTCCATATAAGAGGTATCTTATTTTACGCGCATTCTATTGGGCACATATTAAAACCCTTAAATTTCACATTTCATATGAATCAACCAATAAATACGTGTACAGTGAGCTACGGAAAAAAGATTCCGCTAATGTTAAAGTGCGAAAATTGTTTTTGATTTTTATCATTTAATCGAGAACAGATATAGTGATTTCGGTGTTGCAACAGCAAAACACAAAGAGGTCCAGATAATATGAGCCACTTTACAAGAACAGGACGGGTATATTAAAAAAATTATAAATTATGAAACATGATCATAAAAAAAAAATTATGACCATATCAGATAAATAAGTCATGTGATCCGAAATATTTTTGAAATATTTAAATCAAAATTTACAGCATGATAGCACAAAACCTTGCTGAGATATAAGCGAAAACTCAAGCATACGTCCATTAAGAGGCCGTGCTTAAAAAAACATAAATTGCTCTACTTACTGTAAAACGGTTTACCCCGCAATACTGAGAAACGCTTAGGAGAAAGTCTTTCTACGTGAAGTTGGTTGAAGGAAGCAGTAATAATGTTATACCCTAAATTCAGAATTGCAACTTTTAATGATCAACATCATAAGTTATTAGTTTTGTACAAAAATAACTTAACTTACGACATAGTTCGTGTAATTACATATTTCATTTTTTCCTATTGGTTACATAGCTGACTCATCATTATATTGTTTAATTCAAAAATGCAAAAAAAAAAAAAAAAACCAGTACGTTCCACAAAACGAAAGCTTCGTATGTGTTTTCTGTATATTTTCTACATAAATACCGTTACAGATTCGTGAAATTATGAAACTGTGGTCATGGAAATGAAAACTGCACATTGTTTCCCGCTCGAGTTCACCAGTGTGCCTGATTTTTTAGCACGTCTTTTCTAAAAATCGATCGTGCTTCTGTTATCGGTTTGTCCGTCCGCCTGTAGACACCATATCTCTGCAACTGTTAGTCCGGTTTGAAAAATTCTTCTTGCATTCGGAAGCTTGAAATGCGCGAATGATGATGCTTTATTTCGTGTTTTTTTACGACGTACTTTTTTGCCGCTAGAGGGCGTAAATGCAGATGATGTCGAATTCAAAATACATTTTATTACATATATTTGCTTCTAAGCATCCGATTGAAAAATTTCTTTTATCATTCGATTCCATTTATGTCGAAGAGTATTTTAGGTTTACTTACTTTCTCAAATTACGCGCAGATTTTTTGCTGGGGGGGGTAAAAGTAAATTACGTTTTTCCCGATATCTCTTCTTCTAAAACTCCGATTTGAAAAAATGTTTCTTCAGCGGATACAGCTCCGGATGGAAACTCTTTTGCGTATAATTTCTAATTTTTGGGAAATAATACTTTCGCCACCAGGGGGCGTAAGTGTTAACTTTTGCTTCTGATGTATTTGCCATAAAATCTGAGCTACTAAATGCTCGATTGAAAAAATTTGTTTGTAGACCCATATTACTCACGTCGACAAACCTTTTCGGAATATATTCTTCTTAAAATATTGCATGGTTTCGCCGCCAGGGGGGCGTAGACTTATATATATATATATATATTTTGGTCAATATCTCTTCTTCTAATGGTCTGATTTGAAAAATTCTTTCTTTATAGGATAGAGTTACCGGTGTGATATGTTTTCCATGTAATTTCAAAATTTTGAAGTAATTCACAGACTTTCCGTTAGGTAAATTGCGTTTTCCCCGATATCTCTGCTTCTAAATCTGCGATTTGAAATATTCTTTCTGCACCGGATACAGCTGCTCATGGGAAATCCTATGCATATAATTTCTAATTTTTGGTAAAAAAAATGGTTTGGCCACCAGATGGTGTAAATCTGAATTTCCGCTTCTGATGTATTTACAGCAAAATCTGAGCTTCAAAAATCTCGACTGAAAAAAATTCGGTTGTGGGCCGATACTACTTACGTCGACAGACCTTTTACGAATATTTTCTTCTTAAAATAATGCATGGTTTCTACGCCAGGGGCGTAGATGTATATCGTATTTTTGTCAATATCCCTACTTCTAAGAGTCCGATTTCAAAAATTACTTCTTTGTTGGATAGTGTTTCTGATGCGAAATGTTTTTCATATAAATTTAAAATTTTCAAGTAAATCATAGACTTTCCGCTAGGGGGCGCAAGCGTAAATTGTGTTTCCGCCGATATTTTTGCTTCTAAAACTCCGATTTCAAACATTCTTCCTGTATAGCATGCAGCTCGTGATGGAAAATGTTTTTATATAATTTATAATATTTGGTAAAGCATGGTTTGGCCACCAGAGAGCATAAGTGTTCAATTCTGCTTCTGGTGAATTTGCTGCAAAATCTGAGCCCCTGAAAACTCGGCTTAAAATAGTTTTGTTTTTGTTTTTTGGACCGATACCGCTCACATTTAAAATCCTTTTGAGAATACTTTCTTGCTAAATTAATGCATGGTTTTCCAGCTAGGGGTCGTTGATGCGTGTCTATATTTGTCCACATCTCTGCTTAGAAAAGTCCGATTTGAAAGATTATTTCTTTGTTGGAGAACGCTTCCGCTGCCAAATGTTTCTCATACTAATTTAAATTTTTCTTAACTCATAAGTCTGCAACCAGAGGGCGTAAGTTCACTATTCCGTTTATAGCAGTATCTGCGGGATTAAAAAACCTATTGAAAACTTCTTTCTTCGGTCAGATACTACTTTTTTCCTTTGATAAATTTAATTTGCGTCAGAACGCATTCAAAAGACGTGCTCATTACACCCGAGAATTCGATGTCATCTTTCTTCTTTTTTATATTGCAGATTTGATTTGTGTCCATTAGGTCTCCAAGTATGGTATAATACGCATGTAATTGCATATTGTTTCGATTCATTTATATATTCCATTGTAGTTATACTGCTTAAACTGTCTGTCATTTACAAAACGAAACTGCCTTTCGCTGCAATACAGAAGCCGAATCTACGTGTGTAGCTTTGATATGTACGCAAATTGCCTCTTCTGCATTAGTCGTTTTCGACTACCGGTTAAGAAAATAACCGTAACCAGTAGCGTTTGGAGCATTAAGCTTACTTAGTGTAGTTTAATACGGATCAAATTGCATTTTTTTCATTTATTCTACAAATATAAATAAAATAATAACTCGTTATACTCTGCGAAACAAAAAAAATTGCTATATTCTGAGAATTTCGTAGTTTAAGGAAAAGGGAAAGAGTAAGTTCCCAAATCATGTTTCTTCAGCATGCGCATGAAATAATAAAAACACACTGTTACCGACTGTATTGGAACTCTCAATTTGTAGCCTAAAATGAGAAAAGAAACTGGTTTGCCAATCTAAACTAAATATTTTAGGTTCGCAAGGAAAATCTTAAAATTGAATTCCATAGGACAGAATTCCTGTCTGCGGTTCGAATCTCGGACCTGCCGGCCAAAGTCTGAGGTTTTACCGGGAGTTTCCACTGATTCCCTGGGCTTGGGGACGCCAATGCGTTCCCGGATGCACTTTGTCAGTTTCTCTTCATGCTGGCAGTAGCAGAAAAATGAATTTCCCAAGCCGCCTGATCAACGTGGGAAATTAGACAATTACCCTTCCGAGTAAAGAATTGGGAGGTACCTACAGCCAGAAGTGGTTATAAAAAGGGTTAACAAACAGAGAGACAGACCATAGGATTTTAAATAAAAAATTCTATATGTCGTTTATGAACGACAAGTAGAATTAAAATTCCTGACGTAACGTTTTCCTGTTTCAAAAGAGTTGATATTGTGACTTAAATCGTGTGACTTAATGCATCTCTGACGTCATGTTAGAATGATTTAGATGAGATGACGTTACACCAGCAGCTATTGGAAATCGGTCCCTTTTGCTGTAAAAGCAAAGCAAAACGCGTCCGCTGTGGGCGACAAAATGGGACAAACGTTCATACTTTTGACCAAAGAAAATTTTATTGTTTTAAATTGATACGTGGAATTAATACATGAGAGGTGCAAATTTAAATTACATGACAGCTGCTCCTATTAATTCGTATGTTAAGCACGATATCTATGAAAGAAAAGTGAGTTTTTGAGGTGGTAAATAACAAATCATTTGGAATAGGTCGCACAATTTCTTAGCATTTTGCGAAAGTCATTTTCAAAAATTGGGTGATCATTGCGTTCCTCATATGTTGACAAAGTGTTCAGAATGTGTGTCAACCTGTTCCGCATGTGTTTTCTAAGCTCTTTCCACCATAAAATGCTTTATGATGTAAGACACTAGTATTTTTACATAACACATTCCGGACATTTCGTGGCAAAAGCATGGAACATTCTCGTATCACACTGCGAATACATTTTCCGGAATTACTTTCTCGATGTGTTCCGAATGAGTTGTCAACCTTTTCTCAATGTGTACAACTGGGAACACATTGATGTGCTATATATTCCGAAATGCCACGAGGCTAGAAAAGAAATTATCAAAATAGGGCATGGATCAAGCATCTACATCCTTTTAACTGTACTAATGCCCTAATTTACTTAAATAGTGGATTTTGGATAAGTGAAACTTGATTTTAAGCATGTCATGTGTCTTTTGTAACACATAGACATTAATCTGCAACCATTCAGTAGATTAACAGCAGCGCCAGTCCTTATATATTACATGGTATATTGGGTTGGTGCAACTGAAATGTCCGGCGCGAACGAGCAATGGAGACAGGCCCCCACCACAGCGGAATGGAACCACCCACAGGTGTTGCGGGTATTACGTCACAGAGTTACTATAAATAGCAAGCATGTGTGTGAAGGACAATATTCAGACGTGGTTTGTTTGAACGTAACATGACTTGAAAAGGAAACATTCGGATGTCGGATTTGAAAGTCCGCTTGCTGTATGAATTTAATCTGGGCCATTCTGCAGCAATTGCCGCTCGAAATGTTAACAAGGCGTTTGGGGAGACCAATGACAAGCAGCATAGAGTTGTATACGTATTTCCAGTTATATTTGATATATACATTGTCGTTCTCTATATTTGTGCCTTCCAAATATTTGAAATAAAAAGAATGATGACAACGAATTTTCTGTTGTAATCAGCACATATTTTGGACCGTTTCTGACACGAATTATATTTTTCAAAGTTGTTCAAAGTCGATGTAAGCATTTAGAAAATATCAACCAGATTTTGGCAATCAATAAAACATACAGAAATAGAAACAGCTACATTTCTTCTAACACCGTCTAAAACGTACGTTACAAAAATTAATTAACAAATAGCGCACAAAAATGTTCTCATAGCAGAAGGATATCGGAGACAGATTTTCAAATCGAACAGCTAAAAGAACAAATATAGAAAGAAACATGATTTAACTCTACGCCTTCTAGCTCATGAATTTTGCATAATAGGAGAGTTGAAAGTAGGCTTGGAATATTCTTCGTGGAAAAAACTACGCTAAGGAAAAATAACTTTTCAAATTTTCAAATACGTCTCTCGCAGAGGTAGCGAAAAAAAAAACATTGGCTCTTACACCATCTAGCGGGAAATCTGTGCATTATTTAAAGAGGATAATGCTCCACATCTCAATTTTTGCGAATGGCATACAGTACAAAAAGCAATTTCTCATTAGGGGTTTCAGAAGCAATGATACAGCTGCAAACAGAAGTACACAAGCACCACCTTACGACAGAACTGTGAACTATAAAACTCCTCAAATACTAATCTAAAGTGTTCCACAAGGTAAATGGAATCCGATGTTGAACGAATTTTTTAAATCGCATATTTAAAAGCAGAGATATTAAGAAAAACGTTGGCGTCCCCTAGCGACGAAATTTTGTATTATTTTGGTAAGAAAATACACTCACAGAGTTTGCACATTTAGTAGTATCTGACCGAAGAAAGAAGTTTTTCAATCGGTCTTATAGTCCCTCAGATGCTGTAAACGGATACGTGAACTTACGTCCTCTGCTGGCAGACTTCTTCATTAAGAAAA
This sequence comes from Macrothele yani, assembly GCA_039090855.1. Lineage (NCBI taxonomy): Eukaryota > Metazoa > Arthropoda > Arachnida > Araneae > Macrothelidae > Macrothele > Macrothele yani. The sequence continues at coordinate 94,908,056 of CM077005.1, read as the reverse complement.
ATTTGAAATTACATGAGAAACATTTCGCAGTGGATATGCTCTCGAACAAAGGAAGAATTTTTAAGATCGAATTCTTAGAAGCAGAGCTATTGACAAAAATAAGATATGCATCTACGCTTCCTGGCGGAAAAACTATACATTATTGTAAGAAGAGAGTATTCTGAAAATGTTTCCCAAAGAGAGCGAAATGGGTCCACAAAATAATTTTTTTATTCGAGTTTTCAGGATCACAGATTTAGTTGCAAATGCATCAGAAGCAGAAATAAACCCTTACGCCCCCTGGTGGCCAACATATTATTTACCAAATATAAGAAATATATGCAAAACATTTCCCATCAGTAGCTGTATGTGATACAGAAAAAAAAATTTCAAATCGGAGTTTTAGAAGTAGAGATATCTGGGAAAACGCAATTTACCTTTACGCCCCCTAGCGGAAAATATATGAATTACTTGAAAATTTTGGAATTATATGAAAAACATTTTGCATCAGAAACTATATGGAACAGAAAAGGATTTTTTCAACTCGGACTCTTAGAAGCAGAGATATTAACAAAAAATATGATATACATCTACGCTCCCTGGCGGAGTACCCATGCATTATTTTAAGAAGGAAAATTCCAAAAAAAATTGACGACGTGAGTGGTATCGGTCAAAGAAACCACTTTTTTAATCCAGATCTTAAAAGCTCAGATTTTGCTGCAAAAAGAAATTAAAAGCAGAAATTAACACTTACGCTCCGTGGTAGCCAAACCGTTCTTTAACAAAAATTAGAAATTACATGCAAAAGATTTCCCATTAGGAGCTGTATCCACCAAAAAATGAATTTCTCAAATCGGAGTTTTAGAAGTACAGATATCGGGGAAAACGCAATTTACTTTAACGCTCCCTAGCGTAAAATCTATGAGTAACTTGAAAAAGTGGCTATACCTGAAATGCTTTTCGACATAAATGGAATTGAAAAGTAAAATAATTTTTTCAATCGGATGGTTAGAAGCAAATGTAATAATAAAATGTGTTTTGAATTCAATATCATCTGCGTTTATGCCCTCTAGTGGCGAAATTGCACATGGTAAAAAAAAAAAAAAAGTCGCAATGAAGGATCATCATTGGCATATTTCAAGCTTCCCAAATCAAAAAGAATTTTTCAAATCGGAGTAATAGTTGCAAAGATATAGTGTCCACAGACGGACGTACGGACAAACCGATAACACAAATACGTACGATCTTTTTTTACAAAAGACGTTCTAAAAAATCGGATTTCGTGGTTCTGCTTCAATTTTCTATTATGAAACAACCTGTTATTCATACGTGAACACTCAGTGCCTTGAGAAAGTGTAATGATCAGAAGTAAGAATATTGAAAACAAATTTCAGCTTGCACAGATTCGGGTTTTCCATTATTAGAAAAATACACACTGTTTGTTCTAACACTAATTAAAGTCATTAGCACGAATAAATGGAATTGTTATAAAGGAAACGGCAAGAGTAAATGAACTCCGTCCCTGAATGGCTGAGGTAATCGTTCAAAGCACTGTAAGGGCCTTTGCTCGTGGTCCTCTGCTTTGAATTTGTCGGAGGTTCCGTTCAAGATGCAGACTTTCCTGTATTATCACTCTTCTTGCAGGCAAGGAAACATTCAAGGTGTGTTTTCCAGATGTAGATATATGGATGCCCCCTCTAACTTTATTTGCAAGTATCTTCGCTATTAATCATCCGATTTGGATGATATTTAAGATTTAGGGCTTTTTTCCACGTACTAAATAGAATGCTCATAAAATAACATACCCCTTATATGGAAAACTTTGGAGATAGTGAGCTAATTAACATGTTAATTAGCTTAATTAGCATTTTTCTTCGCATCACGTGATAGTTCCGTTCGAGTGCTTTCCAACGGTACCTTACTTGTTTATCTGCGGCAAATTGTTCGAAAGTTAACGGGGTCGCTCGTCTTTTTTTTTTTTTTTTTTTTTTTTTTTTGAGGTCTGTACAGGTTTTACTTTGCATCGAATGACATGCCGGTATGCTTTTCCTTCTTTGTGTACATCGTCTTTTTACTATATGTGCAAATTGATGTATTCTTCTGTTTGGTCTCCAGTTTGTGTTGAATTGTGGATATACCTGTTTTTTCCTCTTTAAGTTTTCTGTGTTGCAATATTCAGTGATATCTCCTATGAATGTATCCCATGAGAGCAATAAACTAAGTACCCTTGGTACCCACAATTACCAAAACCAAAACCATTGCCATTTCAGGGATTTTACTCTGATCATGATATCTTCCACTCTTGTCATTGTCCTGATCCACGAGTTCCTTTGCTTATTTCTCCTGTTTACACCAAGCATGCACCTCTCCATGCTACTTTCAGTTGTCTGCAGTCTTTGTATGTCTTTTTTAGCTAAGGTCTACGTCTATGCACTATACGTAAGCACTGGAAGAATGTATTGATTGAACACTTTTCTTTTAAGTTATAATGGCATATTGTTCTTTAAAATTGTTCTGTTTCTTCCAAAAGCTCTACAACCAATATATATGCATATAAAAAGCTGCTATATATATATGTCAACCGTAGGCATATATATACAGGATGGCCAAAAAGTTACTTTGCCAATTTAACGGGCTCCAGGGATGACTGTAATGGATGGATGGAATGGAAATTCAGAATGTAGATGTTACGCAGCATGCGCTCGCGATGCGCAAACAAAAAATCGTACAAGCTGTCACGGTTACGGTTGCGGTTACCGACTTTCGGAATGTTCGAATGGCAACACCCTAATTTTTTAACGTCACTGTAACAAGCGCCATGAAAAACGGCAAATGGCGTTGAAATGGTATCACTAGACAGAAAAGTGAACGAGATATCGTCACACAGTGCCAACAATACAAGAAAAAACAAAATTAACGAAAAGCAATGCAGTTTTCATTCAAAATCTTTTGTTTTTGGGTTGTTGTTTTTAGCGAATTATATATATATATATATTTATATACACAGTCGAGTCACATTATTGTGACCACCAGCTAATATACAAAGTAACCGCTGTATGCAGGGCGCACAACAGCAGCTGGACGGGCCGGGAGTGACTCAATAAGGTGCTGGAAGGTGTTCACAGGTATGTGGAGCCATGCTGACTGCAGTGGATCTGACAGCTTCTGGAAAGTGCGTGGTGGAGGATCCAAAGAGCGAACAACACGATTGAGTTGGTCCCACAGATGCTCAATTGGGTTTAAGTCTGGGGCATTAGGGGGCAGTGAAGTACTTTGAAGTCGTCATCGTGTTCTTCCAACCACTCTCGGACATTTCCAGCTGTGTGACACGTCGCATTGTCGTCCTGGAAGATCGCATCCGCCCCAGTGAAGACAGTCAGTATATGTGTGTGTACATGGTCTGCAAGGATAGGATGAATTCATAACGAATTCGGTCCATAGTACCTTTCAGAGATATGAGTTAACCCAGAGAATGCCACGAAAACATTCCCCAGGCCAGAACACTGCCCTCAAGCTTGTGTTCATCAAGCAGTGGTTGAAGAGTGTTTGTTCTCCGATGTTTTTTGCCTTATACGCCAACGTCCATCCGTTCGGTGAATCAGAAAACGTGACTCAAAAAACGTGAGAAGCCAATCCTTTGCCAATCAGCGGAGGTCCAATTACGATACTGCCGTGCAAATGTAAGCCTTTTCTGCGGATCCACCTTCGGTAGCATAGGTGCAGTGACCATTCTTCTTTATCGAAGCCCCATACGCAGCAGGGTTCTCTGAACTGTCGTTTTAGACACACTTCCGGTACCCCCCTGGTTCATTCGGCCAGTGAGTTGCTCCGCTGTAGCGCGTTGATCGGTCCTCGCGCACTTTCGAAATTACGATACACTTTAACCATATCAGCACGCGAACAGTTAACAAACTGCGCTGTTTCAGAAATATTGCCACCCTTGGCCCGAAACCCGATAATCATCCCTTTTTGCAAATCTGATAAATCGCTCGTTTTATCCATGACAGCAACGAGTGATACGTTTTCAGATTGCCTACAGTACACCTTCTATACCCTCCAAGCTGGCTCACGACACCTGCTTTCTTTCACTCGCTACGTGCTGTTGACGTCAAAAGTGGGAGGTGGTCACAATAATGTGACTCGACTGTGTGTATATATATATATATATATATATATATATATATATATATATATTATAACTATACCATCGGGATTAGAGGAAATGCTATCCCACACTCACCAACCCGCTTGGCCAGCGTGGCGAGTTATGGCCAAATCCCTCCAAAATGACTCCACAACTTAAATCTTGGCCCTCAGTCTCCGGCAGTTGGAATGTACCTGGCCAAGGCAGAGGCCAGTTCGACATGAAGGCAGAGGGTGATAAGAATCCCCGGAGGACCGGACTAGGCTGCCATCTGATGCTGACCTTGGCTACGTACAATGGACGCTCCCTATCTTTTGATTCAAGGCTTCTTGAATTGGAAGAGGAACTACAAAGGATCAAGTGAGACATCGTCGGGCTAAGTGAGGTAAGCAGAAAAGGAGAAGATCTCATTAAACTGAAAAGTGGGCATCTCTTCTACTATCGTGGGACAGATACTGGCAGAACTAGTGGTGTTGGATTTATAATAAACAAGAAACTGAAGGATAAAGTTGTAGAAGTTGAAAGTTCCTCTGACAGAGCTGCACGACTCATTATCCAACTCTCGAGAAGATACAAGGCTCAGATTATTCAAACTTATGCACCCACCACAAGTCATCCTAAAGAAGAAATTGAAGAATTTTATGAGGAAATTCGTCATCTAAATAATAAAGGTAAGCAGCACTTGAAGATAATTATGGGAGATTTCAATGCAAAAATAGGGCAACGGCAACAGAATGAAACTTCAGTAGATAAATTCGGTCACGGCAACAGAAACCAACGTGGAAATATTCTCGTAGAGTTTGCAGAGGCAGAAGGGTTTTTCATCTTGAACTCCTTTTTCAAGAAAAAGCCACACAGGAAATGGACATGGAGGCATCTAAATGGGACAAGTGAAATTGATTTTATTATGTGTAACAAAAAATTCGTCATAGAAGACTGCAGTATGCTAAACAAGTTCAGCATAGGTAGTGACCATAGATTGGTAAGATGTAAGATGCACCTCAACACTAAACTCGAACGTAGCAAGCTCATAAGACAAACAAAATGTATTGACATAACTAACCTTAAAAAACACCATAATATCTTCAAGTTGGAACTGAAGAACCGATTCTCTGCTTTAGAAGGCCTAACATCGGAAGAAGTGGATATTTCTGAAGTTAACAGAAAAGTAACCAAAGCTCTTATGGAAACAGCAACAAAATTAGCTGGGTCTAAGAACAAGTTGCATGTGAATAAATTATCAGGAAAAACCAAAATGTTGATGCAAAAAAGAAGAGAGATGAGGACAATTAAAGAAGATGTGACTTCCAAAGTGGAATATATACAGCTATGCAAGACAGTACGAAAAAGTATCACTGAAGACGTACGGAAATTCAACTGTGAACTAGTGAGGAAAGCAAGTGAAAACAACCAGATAGCAAAGGGACATCTCAGTAACGGAAGAAAACAAATTATGGCACTGAGAAAAGAAGATGGTTCTGTAACAAAAAATAGAGGCGAAATTTTGACAAGAGGGAAAGATTTCTACTCCAAATTACACTGACGGAAAAAAAATCCCAACACCACGAAAAAATAGTTGTAGAGGAATGAAATGGCGGCAACACTTTTGTGTAGGTAACATATTTAATCGATTAAGGTTTCAAGATCACAGCTTATTGTAAGCGCGAGAAGAGCCATTTTAAATGTGAAATGCTGGTACATTAATAACCGGTGTAACCGCCAGAATGTTGAATGCAAGCACGTAAACGTTCATGCATTGTGTCGTACAGGTGCTGGATGTCAGTTTGTGGGATGGAGTTCCATGCCTGTTGCACTTGGTCGGTCAATACAGGGACGGTTAATGCTGGTTAAGGGTTACGCTGGAGTTGTCGTCCAATGATGTCCCATACGTGCTCGATTGGTGAAAGATCTGGCGATCTAGCAGGCCACGGCAACATGTCGACACTCTGTAGAGCATGTTGGGTTACAACAGCGGTATGTGGGCGAGCGTTATCCTAATGGAAAACACCCCCTGGGATGCTGTTCATGAATGGCAGCACAACAGGTTGAATCACCAGACCGACGTACAGCTGTGTCGTCAGGGTGCGTGGGATAACCACGAGAGTGCTCCTGCTGTCATAGGAAATTGCTCCCCAGACCATAACTCCAGGTGTAGGTCCAGTGTGTCTCGGCCGCAGACAGGTTGGTTGCCGGCGCTCACCTGGCCTCCTTCTAACCAACACACGGCCATCACTGGCACCCAGGCAGAACCGGCTTTCATCAGAAAACACAACAGATCTCCACTCCGTCCTCCAATGAGCTCTGGCTTGACACCGCTGACGTCGCAAACGGCAGTGATTTGGAATAAGTGGAATGCACGCTACAGGATGTCTAGCTCGGAGCTGTCCTTCAAGTAACCGATTTGTAACAGTTCGTTGTGTCACTGTGATGGCAACTGCAGCTCGAATTTCTGCCGCAGACGCGGTACGATGCGCCACGGCCATACGCCGTACACGGCGGTCTTTCCTCTCAGTAGTGCCACGCGTGGCCTGCCGGAACCCGGTCTTCTTGAGGCAGTACCTTCCCTTGACCACCGCTGCCAACAATCATGCACAGTGGCTACATTCCTGCCAAGTCGTTCCGCAATATTGCGGAAAGAAAATCCACCATCTCGTAGCCCTATTACACGACTTCGTTCAAACTCCGTGAGCTGTTTATAATGGCTTCTTCGTCTTCTTAAAGGCATTCTTGACTAACATCAACACACTACGTCGATTCTCTACGATAACTAACGCTCACGAACGTTACAGCGCGTATTTACAGCAAACATGCTTTGCATGTTCCGAGGGGCGCTACTAGCGCCACACGTATGCGCCGAGCGCGAAATTTGCATAGACGTCATGTAACGTACCAGGAGATGTGACGTACCTGCCAGAAGGACGCACACGACATAAAGGCAGATAGGAATCAGAATAAAATGTCTGCGTAGCTCAATTGGTAGAGCAACTTATTCCGGAATGAGTGGAATCGGGTTCGAATCCTGGCGCGGATAAAAATGACGGAGAAATTCACTTCGTTATAATGGCGCCCGAACTATCCGGATGACCCGACCGTTCACAATCTCGCAATGGTGTGATGTTATTTCCACACCGCGCGATAGGAAAAATAAGAGCAGCACTTCGAAAAAAAAATAAATAAGGGGGAGATGATGTAACGTACCAGGAGATGTGACGTACCTGCCAGAAGGACGCACACGACATAAAGGCAGATAGGAATCAGAATAAAATGTCCGCGTAGCTCAATTGGTAGAGCAACTTATTCCGGAATGAGTGGAATCGGGTTCGAATCCTGGCGCGGATAAAAATGACGGAGAAATTCACTTCGTTATAGTCATCTTACAGATGTACTCTCACCGCCTACCAACTGTCGTTTATCTAACACAACCCCTTCTTGGTGTTGGGATTTTTTTTTCCGTCAGTTTATATGAAAGGGATGATACATGTGCTCCAGACATCATGAAAGGTACCAGTACCAGAGTTCTTCCAGTCCTCCCAGCAGAAGTTGCACATGCAATCAAGAACATGAAGCTGGTAAAAGCTCCAGGAGAAGATGGAATTACTGAAAACATCATACAAGAAGCAAGTGGAGAAATCGAAACAGTACTCGCCCAAATTTTCACTCGATGCCTTAATGAAGGGAAGATTCCTGAGGATTGGAACAATGCTACAATGATCCTGCTACATAACAAAGGTGACATTGAGGATCTCAGGAACTACAGACCTATCAGCCTCCTATCAGTGGTTTTTAAAATCTTCACTAAAATTAAATTCTTTCACACCGCTTGAAGGTAACACTGGACATGGCTCAACCGAGAGAACAAGCTGGATCAGGAGAGGCTACAGCACAGTAGATCATATCCACGTACTGAGAGAACTTATTAAAAGAGCGAGGGAATATGAACTTCCATTGAGCATGGCTTTTATCGATTATGAAAAGGCCTTTGATTCGGTGAAACCATCAGCAGTTACAATGGCTCTGAAATCCTGCGGTATTGAAGATGCATACATTAATATTATTAATAACATCTATGAAAATGCGAGTGCAAAGATTCGGCTGTTTGAAAATACAACACACATAAACATTGGAAATGAAGTGAGACAAGATGACACCATATCTCCGAAGCCCTTTAATGCGACATTGGAAAATGTCTTTGAATGACTGAACTGGGAAAACAAAGGTATAAAGATTAATGGAGATTATCTAACCCACCTTCGTTTTGCTGATGACGTAGTCATTTTTGCAACTACCCCATCAGAGCTGCAGAGTATGATCCAGGAACTTGCTGACAAGAGTAACGAAGTGGGATTAAAAATGAACTTTCTGAAGACAAAAGTGATGTACAATGCTTTTACAAGAAATGAAGATTTATTAATGGATGGAGAAAAGCTGGAGATAACAGACACGTACGTTTATCTGGGACAGCAGATATCAAGTGAGGGTCAAATTGATGTAGAAATTAATCGGCGTACAAAGCTTGCCTGGAGAGCTTTTGGAAGAAACAGCATAATTTTCAAGAGCAGTATGTCATTATCTCTTAAAAGAAAAGTGTTTGATCAATGCATCCTCTCAGTGCTTACGTATGGTGCAGAGACGTGGATCTTAACTAAAAGAGACGTACAAAGGCTGCAGACAACTCAAAGCAGCATGGAGAGGTGCATGCTTGGTGTAACCAGGAGAGATAATAAGAGGAACTCGTGGATCCGAAAAATGACAAGAGTGGAAGACATCATGATCAGAGTTAAATCTCTGAAATGGCAATGGGTTGGACATACTGCCAGAAGGACAGACCATCGATGGACAGCCGAAATTTTAGATTGGATTCCAAGGGACAGAAAAAGACCCAGAAGAAGACCACATGGGAGATTGGTGGATGAAATTCGAAAGTATGCGGGAGTGACATGGAGGAGACTGGCACAAGACAAACCGTTGTGGAGGAAACTTGGGGTGACCTTCGTCCAGCAGTGGATTGATAATGGTTGACAATGATGATGATATATATATATATATCCCACAGGAGAAAGTCAGGTGGAGTTAGGTCTGGTGATCTGGTTGGCAATGCAATGAGCATTGATCCTCTTCCAATTCATCCAGTAGTGAAGTGGTCATCCAAGAATGTGTTAGCATCATTGGCAAAGTGTGTGGGAGCCCCATCTTGTTGGAAACTATTTCCTTCAGGCAGCTGAGGCACGGCGTATTCCTGTAATATGTCCAGCTATGTTAGGTCAGTTACTGTGGCCTCTGCAAAAATAAAGGGACCGATGATTTTGTCCTTCATGATCCCACACCAAACATTGCATCTTGGGGAATACCGTTCGTGTTCATGAACAACGCACGGATTTTCGGACTCCCAGATGCGGTAGTTACTTCTGCTTACAAGGATGTGCACAGCCCTGTGTCGTTGGATCAGCAATGGCAACCAAATAAGCCGTCGATCCAGAACCCCATAGAACACAGAGAACGTTGCACTGTGCGAACGCTGCAGTGTCCGAACGCTGATACTATTACTGGCTTCAAAATTGCATTGCGCTGTGATTTGAGGCAATGTTGCACAGCGGGCGGATGTTTCTATGCGTATCAGACGCCGTTGTCCACGATTGTCTAGACCTTTTCTACAGACACACCGATCTCACACTCCGGATTTTCCTCCTCAGTTTGTGTAGTCCAGGTACACCCTTGGAAATTTTGATCGTGTAAATACAAATTTCGTGGTAATTTCCGAGATGAAGGGACCCATCTCCACGTTAGAAATCGCTTAAATCCTGATAAACTGCCATCTAAACTGCGAATGCTACTAATTGAGCTTGCAGAGATATCTGCCTCTATATATACTTTGTTTGTGGACGATACCATTTACCGCATGGATATGATGGCATGTAATGGAAATAGCAGCACCCTTCCCATTTTTTTTGGCACCTTAGTGTATGCGCGCCCAATATACCACATTCAGACGATCCCATGTTCTCAAAAATGGCTTAGCATTTCATGATCAGTTCGTTACTTTTGAAAAGGAAAATTGAACCCATTGGAACAACACTGTGCTTCGTATTGCATTTGTTTGTATACTCATAAAAGCAGTATTGAGTGTAACTGGAATTTCTGGCGACTCTGGCTGTTGGAACTGAATCCCAAAAAGCACAATTTTTTTTGTTTTTCATATACGCGAGTTTTCGAAATTCAATTTAGAAAAAGAGGAAAGATAATGATGTGTAGAAAAAATTCTATTTAGAAAAAAAGAGAAGATAATAATGTGTAGGTAAGACTTTGGATGTACCATCTTCACAAAAAACAACAACAGGCAACTGGCAAAAGAAGAAAGGAAACTGACGTTCCAAGAATGACAAGGAATCAGCTTGCAATGTGGTCTCTCAGCACAGGTTCGATTGCTTCGAATGCGTTTCGAGGGATTATGGAATACGTCGAGTTATGTGTATATCCTTCAGACAGGTACACATTGTATTTCCTAACTTGCTCCTTTAATGTAGCGTTTCACTGAAGCCTTTCTCAAGAGCAGTTGCAATTCCTGTAGAGTACGTTTTACGAGTCTCTAGTGTAATGTTATTCTTGACTTTCAGCCATTCTATTATTCCATTGACGTAGGAATTTCAGAGGAAAGTAATTTCAGAAAAAACAGGGAGGATAATTTTAGGAATTTGTACTGCATTCACTCTCATATCCAGGAAACTATTTCCACTTTCGCTTTTGTTCCATGGACAGCATTACGAAATGCTGGGATCATAACCAGATATGTACCAAATGTGCCAAATAAGAAATTACAGGTATAATTGGTTGACTCACTACACCACCGGCGTAGCACTATTACAAGGCTGTTCACTGAATTATGTTTCAGTACCCAGTGTGAAGGGTTCGTTGGACCTTCGCTTGAAGAGAATTTCAAAGTTTTTGGGTTTAACCTGTATTACTTCCCGACGATGAAACAAATGCATAAAACATATGCTAAAATTAAGATTCTTTTTTTTTTGCAGTGAAGTTATGGGGAATATCTTTCAAGCTTTGTCCTAGTTTGTTTGCGTTTCTCTATATTACATGTATTAACACGTTGATCTGTTCCTCTATTAAATGGCTTTTCGTCAGTTCTCTTGCCGCTGAGTTTTGGTTTCCCCCTTTAATTTACGCTTTCCAACCTTAGGTTGAAGAAGCGTATATGCTCCAGCTTTTTCCATCCGTCTGTCCGTCTGTCTGTCGGCACGATAACTCACGTAAAAATTATTCGATTTCGATAAAATTTTAGTATGTGGTAGGGGACCACCAGGGGACGAACCCTATTGAAAATCGGTGAAGTGCGGTCAAAGGTCACGCCATAAGAGCGAGATCCATACAATTGACCTTATGCGTCATAACTTGCGTAACTATGGTTCGATTTCAATGAAATTTTAGTACATGGTAGGGGACCACCTGGAAACGAGCCCTATTGAAAATAAATGAAATAGGGTCAAAGGTCAGGACATAGGAGCGAGATCCATTCCACTGTCTTTATGCATCATAACTTGCGTAAACATGGTTCGATTTCAATGAAATTTAAGTATGTGGTAAGGAAGCCCCTGGGAACGAACCCTGTTGAAAATGGGCGGAATGGGGTCAAAGGTCAGGACATAGGAGCGGGGTCCATTCCATCGCCCTTAACCCATATTATTAAGGTGGACGTCAAGTAATTTTGCTTCCTATACTTCCAATGGAAAAACTTTTATACACATATCCTTCACAATCAATGTGTTCCCAAGGATGAAAATTTGAACATCGATTAAAATAACTTCTTAATATAACTTGAAATACTTAATATTTTCTAAAACATAACCATAATTATATTAAAAATCAATAACTTTTCCTTTGGTGGTGTTGAAACCAGAAAAAGAATGGCGCGACCTGTACTTTGATGACGTCAGTAGACAAACAAATGTTGGATTGCATAATTATGGTTATGTTTTAGAAAATATTAGGTATTTAAAGTTATAAAATGAAGATATTTTAATCGATGTTCAATTTTCATCCTTGGGAACGCATTAATTGTCCAGAAAAAAGATGACGCGACCTGTATTTTCATGACGTCAGTAGACAAACAAATGTTGAATTGCATAATTATGGTTATGTTTTAGAATATATTAATTATTGCAAGTTATAAAATGAAGATATTTTGATCGATGTTCAAATTTTCATCTTTGGGAAAGCTTTAATTGGGAAGAAAAAAGATGGCGCGACCTGTATTTTCATGACTCAGCAGTCAAACAATTGTGCGGATCCTATTAAAGTTTTATGACGTCACACTTTTGCTAGCAGATGGCCGCGATTCCCATCTGCCTCATTACGTCACGCGTTGTGTGCGTATGATCGTCTGCACGATAACTCGCGTAAAAACCGTTCGATTTCGATGAAATTTTAGTATGTGGAAAGGAATCACCTAGGAAGGAACCCTATTGAAAGTGAACGACATGGGGTCAAAGGTGAGGACATAGGAGCGGGATCCATTCCACTGTTCTTACGCGTCATAACCAACGTAAAAAAGGTTCGATTTCGATTAAATGTGATAGGGGATCACCTGGGGACAAACCCTATTGAAAATTGGCGAAACGAGGGTCAAAGGTCAGGACATCGGAGCGGAATCACTTCCATCGCCATTATGCGTCATAACTTATGTAAAAATGCTTCGATTTGGATGAAATGTTAGTATGTTGTAGGGGCCTGCCTGGGGACGAATCCTATTGAAAATGGGCGAAATGGGTCAAAGGTTAGGACACAGAAGCGGGGTCTATTCCATAGCCCTTATACATCATAACTTACGTAAAATTGCTTCGATTGCGACAAAACTTTATCATGTTATTTCGGAGGTATACTGAACCAGTTCTGTTGAATATCATCGAAATGGGATCAAAGGTCAGGGCGTAGGAGTGAGATTTATTCCACAGCCATTTTATGATTTCTAGTATGTTGGAAAGCGTATCATAATCAATGCATTGCATGATTTTACTAACTTGTTTTTGTCAGGTCACACTTTTCAGATAGGACGTTCCAAAACACTATTACTTTCCTTTTTTTCCGCCATCTTTTTGAGCTCAAGGAAAATAATTCCAACAGCTCACTTCTCGAGCGTTGATCCGAATTCCCCGCGTTCCTGCTACCTATTTCCGCCAATGCGTGGCACCTTTTACTGCTCTTCCTCAGCGCCTCTCAGAAAGAGCGGAAATTCATTATTTGCCTTCTCTCTGACCGTCTTACGCGTACCCCTCCCCCCATTCTTATCTACTTTCCAGTGTTAAACAAAAGATGTGAGAATGTCTCGATACTTTTCTCAAAGATTATTGCCCACTTTCTCCCACGCATTGCATTGAAAAACCATAAAATCGAACTCGACGACATATTCTTCCGGAAAGCAGCTGCATGTAAATGGGGGAGGGGGCCTCTCATAAGTAACGCTACAGAAAGCGAAGATGGTTTGAACTCACCATATTCAAACTAGTTATTATAGCTTAATTCTGTTGAATCTATGATGCCCTGGTTACAGCACCCTTGGCCTACGCAATGTGAGAGGAGGATGTTGACAGGAGTTCGAACCCCAGCCTGCCGGCTATCCATATTGTATAGTTTTTCCAGGGTTTTTCACAAACTCCATGGGCTTGGAGACGCTCAAAAATTTCTTTTTCCCAAAGATATCAATATTATGTCGGTATTGCATGCAAATTATTGGCGTACTTTTTATATAGTATCCATAGATATCATAACTCCCATTGTTCTACCTCAAAAAAAAAAAAATTCTAGTTGCGCGCCTGTTCTATGTGAAGCCTGCCCCCGATGTACGTCGCCCCTGATACTTCTAGCTTTGGACTGGCCATTCGATCATTCTATCAGATACAGCGTGATACTCCTAGCTTTGGACTGGCCATTCGATCATTCTATCAGATATAGCATGGCTATAAAATCCTCATTACGACTAGTTTTCGTGGTGGCAGCGATGGATCTCAATAATCTGTATAAGTTGTTAACAAAAACAGTTGCTTCGGTATGCCTGCTGCTGAGGAAGACACACGACGGCATGCAGAGAAACCGGTGTGAACTCATGAGTACGAATTCGATTGAAAAAAGCAAGAAAAATTAAAAAAAAAAGACCTGTTTGATGAAGAATTCAGAAAGGAGTTAAGATGTGCATCGAAGTACATCTTAACTCCTTTCTAAATTCTTCATCAAACAGGTCTTTTTTCAAAATTCTCTTCATTTTCCAATCCAATTCGTAACACATTAGGACCAGCGAGCTGCAAACAAACGTCGACGCCTGTGAAGATCTTGAAATGGTATAAATAACACCTGATACTAAGCTCAGTTAATCAGTGTTGTTCTTGTTCTTCAGATAGGAAAGGCAGCAGACTTAAGTGAGTTTGATAAAAAGCAAAGCGTAATGGACAGTCGACTGAGTCAGACCACTTCCGAGGCTGCTGGGGGATGCTCACTGTCAGCTGTGGTTAGTACATCCAAAAAGTGATCCGAAGAAGGATAAACCACGAACCTTCGCCAAGGTGTGAGCTGACCACGACTCATCGATGCCTAGGAGGGAAACCACAAACCGACAACAAGGTGTGGGCTGACCACGGCTCATCGATGCCTAGGAGGGGAAACCACAAACCACCAACAAGGTGTGGGCTGACGACGGCTCATCGATGCCTAGGAGGGGAAACCACAAACCACCAACAAGGTGTGGGCTGACCACGGCTCATCGATGCCTAGGAGGGGAAACCAGAAACCACCAAGAAAGTGTGGGCTGACCACGGCTCATCGATGCCTAGGAGGGGAAACCACAAACCGCCAGCAAGGTGTGGGATGACCACGGCTCATCGATGCCTAGGAGGGGAAACCACAAACCACCAACAAGGTGTGGGCTGACCACGGCTCATCGATACCTAGGAGGAGAAACCACAAGCCACCAACAAGGTGTGGGCTGACCACGGCTCATCGATGCCTAGGAGAGGAAACCACAAACCACCAACAAGGTGTGGGCTGACCACGGCTCATCGATGCCTAGGAGAGGAAACCACAAGCCACCAACAAGGTGTGGGCTGACCACGGCTCATCGATGCCTAGGAGAGGAAACCACAAACCACCACCAACAACAAGGTGTGGGCTGACCACGGCTCCTCGATGCCTAGGAGGGGAAACCACAAACCACCAACAAGGTGTGGGCTGACCACGGCTCATCGATGCCTAGGAGGGGAAACCACAAACCGCCAACAAGGTGTGTGCTGACCACGGCTCAACGATGCCTAGGAGGGGAAACCACAAACTGCCAACAAGGTGTGGGCAGACCACGGCTCATCGATGCCTAGGAGGAGAAACCACAAACCGCCAACAAGGTGTGGGCTGACCACGGCTCAACGATGCCTAGGAGGGGAAACCAGAAACCACCAAGAAAGTGTGGGCTGACCACGGCTCATCGATGCCTAGGAGGGGAAACCACAAACCGCCAACAAGGTGTGGGCTGACCACGGCTCATCGATGCCTAGGAGGGGAAACCACAAACCACCAAGAAGGTGTGGGCTGACCACGGCTCATCGATGCCTAGGAGGGGAAACCACAAACCACCAACAAGGTGTGGGATGATCACGGCTCATCGATGCCTAGGAGGAGAAACTACAAACCACCAACAAGGTGTGGGCTGACCACGGCTCATCGATGCTAGAGATGAGCTAAGACTATCCTGTATGGTACGATCCAGCAGAAGAGATAATGTGGCGCAATTCGCCGGTAACTTCAATGGGAGTAATATGTCACAACACATCAAAACCTGCTGAAAATGGATCTACACAGTACATCGAAACCTGCTAAAAATGGGTCTGCGTAATCGCAGAGTATCCATGTTAACCTCAATTCACCGTCAATAGTGTGTACAATGGGCACGCTCGATTCAAAACTGGTCCTTGAATGATTGGAAGAAGGTCGTGTGGTCCGGTGAATCTCGTTTCCTGTTGCACAATGTGGACGACCGAGTACGTTTGCTTCGTTTGGCTGGGGAAGTGTTGGCATGAGGATGCACCGTGGGACGAAAATAAGCCTGTAGAGAAAGTGTGATGCTTTGGGCATGGTTCGTCTGGGAAACCCTGGGTCCAGTCATTCAAGAAACTATGACGTCTACCACCTACTAAACATAATTGCAGAGCAGGTACATCTTTTCATGGCAACCGTATTCTCCTTTAGTAATGCCTACTTTCAGAATGATAATGCGCAGTGACATACTGCCCGGATTGTTCGAGAATGGTTCGCGGCTTTTAAACTCCCCAGATATCAGTCCAATCGAGCATTTGTGAGTTGTGTTGAAATAGTAAATTCGACCGGCAGCGGCTCAACCACGTAACGTGCAAGAATTGAACGATTCTTCTGCTGATGTGTTGGTACCAGATACCACATGACACCTTTAGAAATCTTGTAGCTGAAAATGAAATCAGCATTCTGATAATGTTCATTAGTAAAATGTTGAGATTTCCAGAAGTTGGCAATACTTCACATTATTCATACTCGCTCAACAATCTTCCACAAAAGACAAGCGAGGAAAAAAATGACCAGCACACGTTCAAACTTCCGTTGGGTACTCACATTTGAAGTCACTTTATGAATATCCTCTGAATGCACTGACACATTTTTGGTATCAATTAGTAACGTCGACTCATCTCTGAAGACCATTTCCTCCCATTCTGTAATACACTGGCGTGCAAAAATTAAGGATGAGACGGTTTTTCAAATGTAACGTCGTGCAGAAGTGCTCCACATCGACTCAAATCATGCCATAAGTTCCCCAAGATGTAAGAATAGGGGACAAGTGAGCAAAACCGTCCAAACAAGGAATCCAAAGGATACAAAGGCACTTTATTGAAAAGGTAGCTTCGAGCACAACTGGACAGAAGACAGAAACGTCCATGTGACAGGCCGCTGCCAAGAAAAATCCAGTCTTTAGTAGGGGATATGATCACCCCTGACTGCATTGCAGGATTTACGTCTGCTCATGCTGAGGAAGAGGTTGTCAAGGAGCTGTTGAGGCATCGCGGCCCATTCCTCTTGTAGCGCCAATCGCAGCTGCAGAATCGTTGCTGGAGGCTGGTGACATGCTGCTAAGCGTCTCCCGAGAAGGTCCCACACATGTTCGATTGGATTTAGGTCGGGGGACCTTGCGGGCCAATCCATGCGTTGAATATCTTCACTCTCCGACAGCTCTGAGACAGCCACTGTACAATGAGGTGTAGCGTTGTCGTCCATGAAGAGGAACTCAGGACCCACAGCACCTCTAAACAGACGCATGTGAGGCAGGAGAACCTCGGTACAATAGCAGGCCACCAGTGACTGAACCTCCTTGGAAGCTGTGGAGGTCAGTACGGCTACCAAGCATGATACCGCCCCAAACGAGAACTCCGCCAACTCCAAACCGGTCCCTTTCGAAGATGTTGGAGGAGTGATTGCATGTTCCCTGCTCTCTCCAGATGTGTATACGTCCAGAATCGCTGGTCAGACTAAATCGGCTTTCATCCATAAAGAGAACTCTACCCCATTACTGATGTGTCCAGTTCTTGTGTTCCTGGCACCACAGAAACCGCCATCTCTGACGAGCAGGCGTTAATGGCACACACCGTACTGATAGTCGTGCAAATAGACCACCTTGTGTAGCCTCTTGGCCACGGTAAAATGCGATAATGGACGTCCAGTTGTCTGTTGCATGTGCCTTGCGATTTCTCCCACTGTCTGCCGTCTGTCTCTTCTCGCCTGTAGGACAATATACCGGTCGTCCGCCGCCGTGGCTGCTCGTGGACGACCACTGCTGAACTCTCTGACAGCTGTTCCTGTCGTTTGAAATGCTCTCCAAGTTCGTGAAACGATGCTGTGAGCGATCCCGAACTCCTCTGCCACACTAGTCACACTTCGACCTTCTTCCAACTTCCCAATGATGCGACCTATGGTAAAGTCATCCAGATGTCGTCTACCGGATTGCCTGTTGGCCATATCACACGGTGGTAGCAACTCGACGTCGTTCAAACCGATGTACACCGTGCAATAGCTTTCACCAAATTGCTGAGCGCACACCGCCCGTGTGCTTTATACCCTTCCGATCCCCCCCCCCCCACGTCATGCTGCACATGTGCGCATGCCCTACCGTACCGGATCCTAGTCTATCTCCTGAGTGGTCTTTCGGTCCATTCTGCCTGCTCGTTCTGCTGTTATGCTAATTTCTCCTCTTCGTCCTTAATTTTTGCACACCAGTGTAGTTCAGTGGCGGTTTCACTTGACTAATACAGTCAGTTTCTTTTTTGTCTACCTCGGATTTGTGTGAAGTAAAGGTAGTTTTCTTTCAGGTTTCCAGTGCCTCAGGATCCATTTATGTTGAGGAACACCTAGTCAGGATACATTTATGTTCAGGAACACATTAGAGCAAGTTACAGTAATATTGTCAGTATGATAACTCAGTGGGAGTATATCAGCTTCCTGTTCTAATGAAAAATTCTCTTGAAAAGCGCTTCGTCAGTTTGGTCGTTCTGTGCTTGGTATTCCATGGAATGCGTGTCCTCTTTGCAGTGTTTAATACGAGGGTGATCCCAATGAAAACAGCAAAACTGGAAAGAACGAATGTTTTGTTCATAATTTGTACAACAGACGCATCCTCTCTTCTTGCAAAGCATATCAGCCGTTGTAAAACCAACACATCGATTCCGCTTGATAAAAACTCCTTAAATTATATACTCAAGAAGAAGAAATGGAAATCCCTTGAAGCCACGTCTGATGAGCAAATTGATGCAGCAGAAACGTATTTTTTCAAATGTTTATAGATGCTATGAAGCGCTTAGAAATACTTCGTGTGAATTTTGTTGAATGTCGACCGCAAAACTGGCTCCGTTGAAATACGGAAAGAATTACAGATTTCCAAGAGAAAGTGTTCTTCTGACTTTTTTTTCAAATGACAGGGAAACCTACGTGCCACTTTTGCTGCTTTCACTTGGACCATCAACGTAGTTAGAACTTGATCTCATTTAACGTAAATGATCTTGGCATCTTGAAATGCTTACGTAAACTTTACAGCTCACTATACAGGGTAATTCAAAATGTTTGCGCCGATTACAAATGACAATACCTGGTTTATGAACATAGATACAGACATCACATTGTTGCAGAATAAAGAAGGAAGTTTAGACCTTACAAATGTTCTATCTGACTCCACTGGGTCACGCGAACAACATCTAAACGGTAATACATTTCACGCCATACACTATGAAGCATGTCCGTAGTCACTGATGCCATTGTAAGCTGAATGCGCATCTTTAGTTCGTGCAGTATTCTCCACAAAGGTTGCATAGACATATGGTATTTGACATACACCTACAAAAAGAAATCACAAGGAGTAAGATCCGGAGACCCGGGGGATCACTTGCAGAAAACCCTGTCTTCCTGTCCACAACGACCAATCCAAACAACACAGCAGTATGTCACCATAGCAACACAGCAGTAGGTTCCAATAAAATTCTAAACTTCCTCCTTTCTTGAGTAGGGATATCAGCTGTCTATTTATCTTCATAAACACGTTATTGTCATTTGTAATTGGGGGCAATCATTTTGAATTATCCTGTATTTATGCTGAAGAATCCATGTCCGGAATATATGCCGAGAGAACTGTTACGTAATTGGTATGAACGCCATTCTGTTAATGAAGAAAAGATTAATGAACTTGCCCTATGTTTTACTTTGCTTGTTTGCTTTTTTTAAGGTTTAACGACCACCGTGGGCAACTTAGTGAACTATAAGCGGTCACCCGTCCCTAGTTTGAGGCAGCTGGTGCCAGGGTAGGGAGACAGAACTAGTGTCGTAAGAAAAACACAACATCCATGCTTCTTACAGGACTCGAACCCTAGTCCACTTGGAAGAACGTCAGAGGCCACCGTCACTGAAGATGCTATATTTTCTTTGCTCGAATCATTAATTTTCTGTAATCCCTTAAATAAACAAGTTAGTAAAATCATGCAGTGCATTGATTATGATACGCTTTCCAACATACCAGAAATCATTACTAAAGTTATTACTCAAGTTATGAGGATAATGGCTGTGGAATAAATCTCGCTGCTGTGTCCTGGCCCTTGACCCCGTTTCGATGATATTCAACAGAGTTGGTTCAGTATACTTCTGGAACAATATACTAAAGTTTTGTCTCATTCGAAGCATTTTTACGTAAGTTATAACGCATAAGGGCGATGCAATAGATCCTGATCCTATGTCCTGACCTTAGACACCATTTCGCCCATTTTCAATAGGGTTCGTCCCGAGGTGGTCCTCTACCACATACTAAACTTTCATCGAAATCGAACCATTTTTACGGAAGTTATGACGCATAAGGGCAATGGAATTCATCCCGCTCCTATGTCTTGACCTTTGATCCCACTTCTTCCATTTTCAATAGGGTTCGTTCCCTACCACATCCTAAAATTTCATTGAAATCGAACCATATTTACGCAAGTTATGGCGCATAAGGGCAATGGAATGGATCCCGCTCCTATGTCGTGACCTTTGACCCCATTAATCCCATTTTCAGTAGGGTTCGTCCCCAGGTGGTCCCCTATCACATACTAAAATTTCATCGCAGTCGAACCATTTTTACGCGAGTTATCGTGCGGACAGACGGACAAAGCTGGAGCATATACGCTTCTTCAACCTACGGTTGGAAAGCGTAAAAAATCATATCATTCTACGTTCGGAAAAATGAAAAGGTGAAAAATGCACCGACTTACAAACATATCATATCGTATCTCCAACACATGCGATATTACCGACGAACAGAGGCCGCCGCTCCGATGGCCGAGTAGTCCAAGGAGCTGCCGTCCGACCCTTCTTCCGATTAACCCGGGCTCGAGTCCCGGACAATGCAGATGATGGCGCCACCTCCGTCCCCTACCTGGAGCCAGAACCACCAAATTAGAGGCAGGTGACTGTTTATAGCCTTCACAGTTGCTGATGGTGATCGTTAAACCCCGAAAAAAATACAGATTGAAAACTGTGAGACATTGCTGAATGTAACAACTGTAGGACAGAAGTCACTAGTGCCACAAAGAAGAACAGCCAGGTAACATTCTGAGATTAGTTTAGGTAAGTAATCCATCTGAAGATTCTGTTTTCCAGCATTTTTTTTAAATATTCGAGGTTTATCGACCACCGAGAAACCCGATGTGCTACAAACAGTCGCCCGTCCCAAATTTAGGGCGACTGGTTGAGAGAGAGCCAGTGCAGTAAGACAAACACAACGTCCGTGCCTCACTAAGATTCGAATCCGGATCCATCTCGGACGAATGGTCAGAAGCCAGCTTAGAACATTGCGCCGGGGCGGCTCCCAGCATTTGCATAGTAAAGTCAAGGAATGAAAGGGACACAGAATGACGAAAATACAAGAATTTATGAAATTTGTTTTCAGTATGTTCGTCAAGAAGGGGCAAAGAGATCGGCGCTATTATAGCTGATATTATTTAACCCTTTAACCTGCTGAAACAAATTTACTCGGGATTAGCGAAATGGGCTGAAATCAGCTCGAACGAATATATTCGCTGTCTAAGAAGTGGGCTGAATGCGCATGGATTGAATGAGCCTGCGCATCAGGAAGCGTTGCTTTCCCCGTAGCTTTGTTATTCAGAGTGGTCATTTAAAGGGATGATTAGCACTAATCTCTTCTGACTGATTACCTGATAAAAGGGCTACTTAACAACAGAGGCGGATTTGGGGCTTTACCGGCTCTAGGCCTAGACAAATTTGCCGCCTTTACTCCTCTTTAAAAAAAAAGAATTTGATGGCTGCAAAACTACATATTTTGACCAGTTTTTTCTTTAAGTACATTCTTCGTAGCATTTAAGGCATCAACATCAACTGAAGTGGCTTCTTCGTTGGTCGGTGTATAGTTGATCCAACGCATTTAATAGTGAAATGTTTATCAATTTTTTGACATTTTAGTAATTCTTCAGTAATTTTCACTTTTTCAGCTGTAGCTTTTTTTTTTTTTTTTCGTACTGAGCTCCACTCAGTCTCTCTTTCTTCCATCACTCGTAGTTAGATTAGTCTTGAGAAAAGAAAAATATTTTTTTCTTCTACAGTGAACAAATTATTCATTACTCAAGATATCAACAGAGAGAATTAGAAGGACCTCCAGAAAACAGTTGTAACGTATACTCTAGATTCACTTTCCTTTTGATTTTACTATCTCTGGTTATTTTATTTTCCTATGTAAATTATCTTCTTACTTAACGAGATGTTATTTCTCCCGCTGAATGATATGTGGCAATGAGTGTAAGTCATGACGTGGTGGTAAACAGTATAAATAGGCGCGTTCAACGATACCAGAGAGAGCTTTTGTTTATATGAGGAGAGCTTTTTGTTGATGTGCGTACGGAGAGCTTTGTTTTATGTGTAAAGAGATCTTCGTTTGGTGTAAAGAGAGCCTCGTTTATGTGAGAGGAACTTCGTTATATGTGAGAGCCAGATATCGATTAGTTGTGTGACCTGTGAAGTGTTTGTGGATAATACCAGGAGTTTCTCTAATAAAAGGTTTTCTTAGTAAGTACGTTTTTCTCAGTTCATAGTTTTGTCAGACCTCTGTCTGGCTGTTAGGTCTCTTTCATTAAGTGTTACTATTAACAACCAGCATAAGACTTTATTCATCATAAATAATTATAACTACTACAACAACAACCAGTAAAAGCTTATTCATTATAATTGGCGCCCGAACTTTTTCTGAACACGAGGTCTTGACAATTATTACACATGTCTTCTTTACCTGAGACAACTTCAATATTTCACCCTAAAGCAAGTTTCGCTGGTGATGGGATTAATTTCGACCATATGCAAGAAGCCTGTGGGGCTCACTTTACTGATGATGATTTCCAAGTACCCGGGCATTCTTCACAATTTCGTAATTCACCAGCTTCCTATTACTCTGAGTCGCGGGTCGTACCTGAGGGATTTCAATCCTCTCAGAGAAGCAAAATGCTTGCCCATTTCGTGCCGCATGCTGGAACAATTAATTTCAATGGTTTGGAGGGGTCCTTAAAATTTCTTGAGGATTTGGAAGATCATTTCAATCTATATAATATTCCTCAAGACTGCAAAGTGCAAATAGCAGGCACTTGCTTGAAGGATACCGCTAAGACCTGGTATCGGCAGTGGAGAGTGTCGAACCCGGATTCTCATTATGAGAATTTCCGAGCGGAATTTTTGGAAGTCTTTCCTTTCGGCCTCAGTCGAGCTAGCCTTGCACAACAACTTTTTTCTCGTCAGCAAGGACCCAACGATAGCCCTGTTGCATTTGCTTTAGAAACAACACGCTTGTATAACTTATGGGATCCACATGCCAGTCATGTCGACATGTTGGACACCCTATTGCAACAGCTCGATCCATTTCTACAGGATTTTCTTGAGGTCCGACACCCTGCTACAATTCATGAATGCCTTCGCCTCATACGAACGTATGAAGAGCGACACGGCAAACAGGGTCCAACTCACCATGCTCGGGCACCCCGCGAGGCTTATTACGAAAATCCTCAGCGGCATAATAGGCCTAATGACTTTCAACGCGAGCTTACACAGGTGCAAGTCCAAGCATCATACGTTCCACCACATAGAAGAGTGGTACACCAACCGCGAGTTTCTAATCAATTTTCTGGGTACCGTACAAATGCACAGTATGCTCGACCCCGTTCCAATCCGCAGCATTCGGAACGTTTTCATGCTCAGGGCAATGATGATTTTTCTGCCCGTGCTGAGGGAAGAAGTAATAGAAATGAAAATTTCGACAGACATGCGGAGTTCCCGCAACAATTTTCACGCAGTTTTCCTAATCGTGAAAACTTTCACGATACCCGGCAGGGCCGAGGTTTCAGACCGCATGATAATACAACCAGGAATCCTTTAAACTTCCAAAGGAAGTAGACCAAGGAGTCGGTACTGCTTCCTGATACCAAGCATTCTGACCCTAAAACAGAATTAGTGACTGTCCAAACTCCTCAGTTGCCTGATGTGTTCTTGACAATTGAAGATATTATTGTCGAGACAAAGTTCGACACTGGTTCTGAAATATCAGCCCTAAATACGACGTTTTGCACTGAAAATTTTCCTGCAATACACGTTCAGCCTGCGACGCAGTATTTGCGAGGTGCAAATAACGAAATCTTCAGTATCACAGGAACTGTCACATTATCTCTAGGGCTGGGAAAGGCTCGTTTTACGCATTCTTTCCTGCTCATAGACGAACTAACTGTTAAGTGACTAATGGGCATGGACTTTATCAATACTTTTCAAGTTACCCTGAATTTCGTACAACATGTTATTTCCTTTCCGGAACCTGTCGAAGTGATTCCTACGGATCCTACAGACATAACGAGTTTGTTATTGAGTAACCAATTGAATGAGAGGCAACGAAACCAGCTTTCTCTACTTTTGCAGGAAAGCCCTGGTTTATTTTCTGATCAACCTGGTTTCACACAGGTGGTTTATCATGTCATTGACACTGAGGGTTCGAAACCGATAGCGACGAAACCTTACCCTTGTGCTCCCCATAAGAAACAGGAAATGCAACGTAAAATTTCCGAGATGATTAAACAGGGCATAATAAGGGAATCAACAAGCGCCTCGGCCGCACCTGCTTTTTTGGTCCAAAGTTCCAAAGAAACAACCCAATGAATTTCGTTTCGTGACAGATTTCCGCAAGCTAAACCAAGTCACGAAAACGATCAATTATCCACTACCTGTCATGTCGCATATTTTGCATGACCTGTCGTCAACTAAATGGATGTCAGCCTTGGATTTGGCGAGTGGATATTGGCAGGTGGCGGTACATCCAGACTCCGTCGATAAAACAGGCTTTGTTACTCCTTTTGGGGCTTATGAATACTTGCGTATGCCCTTTGGACTAGCTTCTGCACCTGCTACTTTCCAAAAGCTTATGTATACGGTTCTCAGACCTGTTCTAGGTCCCCATGTGCATGTATATTTGGATGACATTATTATTACATCCGAGACTTTTGACGAGCACCTTTCTCTGCTCAAACAGGTGTTCCAACTCATATACAATGCTGGCTTGACGTCAAAACCTAGTAAATGCCAGATAGCGAGGGACGAGATTGTATCTCTGGGGTTGAAAATCACTCCCCACGGCTTATTTTCGGATAATGAAAAAATTAGGCCTATTGTTGACTTTCCTCGGCCTAAAACAGCAAAAGAACTATCACGCTTTCTGGGAATGACCGGATGGTATCAGCAGTTCGTCTCCGCTTATGCTACAATCTGTGAGCCATTGTATGCTTTGAAACGTAAGTACAAGAAGTTTGTTTGGACACCTGAGGCTAACGCTGCATTTGAAGCACTGAAGTCTGCGTTGACTCAGCCTCCTGTGTTGGCTTTCCCGGATCATACTAAAGAATTTGATATTTATACTGACGCATCCGGAGTTGGTCTTGGTTGCGTTTTGTCACAAGCTGGGCATCCAATAGCTTTTGCGTCTCGTACTTTAGCCAAAGCTGAACGCAATTATTCAGCTACGGAACGTGAATGTTTTGCTGTAGTGTATGCTCTTGACAAATTTCAATGTTATCTTAACGAATTGACAGTTAACATAATTACGGATCATTCTGCCCTTCAGTATTTGAATTCTGCTAAGCACCTCTCTCAAAGACTTATGAAGTGGGCTCTTAAGTTACAAGAGAGCAATATCAAAATTTCGTACCAACCAGGTCATAAGAATCAATTACCGGACGCATTGTCTCGCGTCCCGATTAGTGGGGTTCCCACAGAAACTACTCCTGGATGTCAGCCTTTACTTCTAATAGCTGATATAACATCCAGAGAGCAGATAATGGCAGAATTAATAAATGATCCAGATTTTGGGGATATCTATACTTTTTTGCTTGCGGGTTCACCACAGCAAAGTGATCCTTCTCTGGCTGGGAAGTCACAGCATTTTGAAGTCATAGAGGGTCTTCTTTATTATACGAAATCTAGGACTACTAGGGCAGCGTTTCGCCCATGTATTCCGCGAACCCTTAGAATGGCCCTTTTAAACGAATTTCATGACAAACCTATTGCAGGCCATTTAGGTATTCGCAAGACCCGTTGTAAATTGCGGGATGTTGCCTATTGGCCTGGCATGTACCAAAGTGTGCTCGCATACATTCAATCATGTCACTTGTGTCAAATTCATAATTACCGTAATGTAAGACCGGCCGGTCACTTGAAATCTAGTTCAAGTTCTCATGTTTTTGACATTATTTCAATAGATTTATTGGGACCTTATCCTTTATCTGTTAAAAACAAAGCTCGTTACGTTTTAGTATTAACTGATAATTTTTCTAAATGGGTTGAAGTTTTTCCCATTAAAGCCGCTACGGCGGAAGTTATTTGTAATGTATTAATTAATGAAGTATTCTCTAGATATGGTGCACCTAATAAAGTAGTTTCGGATAATGGTCCCCAATTTATTTCTGACATTTTTGAAAGAATGTATGCGAGTCTACACATTAAGCATAAATTCATTTCCCCATATCATCCCCAGAGTAATCCAGCGGAACGAGTAAACCGCACGCTAGTTAAAATGATTGCTACATTTGTCATGGATCATCACGAGCGGTGGGATGAACATCTTGAGTTTTTTTTCGTTCGCCCTCCGCTCGTCTGTTCACGAATCTACTAAATTTACTCCTGCAGAACTTTTTTGGGTCGAAAAATTGAGACCCCTTTTGAAAATTTAGCGGGGATCATCGACGAACTAAACCAGCGACCAACTCCGAAATCAGTACGAATGATGGCAGAAAAATCTCGTGTTGCAATGATAGGAGCACAAGCGGCTCAAGCAAGATACTATAATACTAGGCGTAGGGAACCAGATGTTGTCGTTGGAGATCTCACTCTCGTGGAAACGCACTTCCAGTCTTCTGTTTCTCATACTTTAGTCAAGAAATTTGCACCCAGCTACGAAGGTCCATATCGGGTGGCAAATGTGTTTGAAAATAACATTATCCTTGAAAAACCTGACAATCAATTTCAATACGTACACGTTGCTCAGTGTCGCAAGTATCATGAACGAAATATAGATTTTATCATCAACCCTACTCAACCTTCTGTTCCACAGACTCAAGAGTCTATATCTCACGATCAACCTCCAGAAATTTTGGACGAACCGACAAACATTTTTGAAGAATCTCCAGTGATTTTTTCTTCACCCTCCCTCCACAAGACGGGGTTCCAAAAACGCAACCTGATTCAACCATAAGACGAAGGCTCGAATCAAGTTCTTCAAATGCTAGTATCGTTCCTTTCCCTTCAACCATTGCCAAGACTATTGCTGCACCATTCCCTAATAACTCTACACCGACACAAGCTACTGCTTCCTTGAATACTTCGTCAGAGAGTATTCCTATAGGCAGAAATAAACATCGCCCTGCACGACCACTAACTTACAGCAGCGACTCAGTCATCAGATATTTCTGATTTATCAGATATAGACAATAGTTTGACGATTCCTACACGTCAGACACAAATTACAAACCGTCCAGCAACACCAAAAGCTGGTCGGAAACGCAACTTGTCTCCTCAATCTGCTTCGCCGCAACAGCGCCGAAGGCAGAGATCCTTGCATCCGCCCGGGTTTCGCTCCTGGAACCTACGCTCAGGGCAAACAGGGCCGATGCCTGCTTCTACTCTCATGCCCAGAGGTAGAAAGCGAAAACAAACGATGTGGCCGGAGCCACGTCCCTTCAAAAGAATTCTGGAAGGATAACACGAGCCCCAGCACAAAGGGACTACATATCAAAAGCCTGGGGGAGCCCGTTCCTGTCAGCCGCAGGGATTTCCGGACCGACAGACTTCAGCCGTTCCTGACCGTTCCTGTCCGCCTCAGGGATTTCCTGACCGACAGACTTCAGCCGTTCCTGATCGACGGACTTCAGCCGTTCCTGACCGTTCCTGTCTGACGCAGGGATTTCCTGACCGACAGACTTCAGCCGTTCCTGACCGACGGACTTCAGCCGTTCCTGACCGTTCCTGTCAGCTGCAGGGATTTCCTGACCGACATACTTCAGCCGTTCCTGACCAACGGACTTCAGCCGTTCCTGACCGTTCCTGTCAGCCGCCGGGATTTCTTGACCGACAGACTACAGATGTTCAAGATCCATTCAAGTCTTTGAAGAGATCTACGCCACCTGAATTTACCAGTCCGATTATGCCTGGAAAACGTTATCGTACTAGAGTTTTTTACGCGTCCTCGAGATAAGTAAGTTCTCGTGGACAGGTTCTTTTCTCCGTTTGTTGTGTTTCCTGCACGACCAGTTGGCGTGTCAGAATTTCTTTTTTTCGTGTGGGCCTATGCATTCTTTTTGTGTATATATGTGTTTTTTTTTTATATTTCTTCTATGTCCATCTACTAATCCAAATTTGTTTATATATATATCTATGTGCGTAGGGATAAAATAATGAAAATTGTTACTGTTAGGCAGCTACAGGCAATCTTCGCTGCTGATACAGTTGGTTTGTAATCAACGCTAATAGGAAGACGTAATTTGAAATTAAAAAAAGTGATTCCTGCTAGGCAGAATAAAAGTAAGGTATGCCGATGCAGGTTTGTTCTGTTCAAGTATATAAAGTGTTTCCTGCTTCACAGGCAATTGCTGCGGTCACAGATTTCTTGATTTTGTCATGCCAAGTTTGTTATTGTACATACTGCTGCCACCAAACAACAAACAAAAAAGAGGACGATAAACGTCAGTCAGCAAGTGTAAGACTTACACTCCAAAATTGATAGGTTTTTCGAAAAAAAAAAAAAAAAATTAAGGGGGAGATGATGTAACGTATACTCTAGATTCACTTTCCTTTTGATTTTACTATCTCTGGTTATTTTATTTTCCTATGTAAATTATCTTCTTACTTAACGAGATGTTATTTCTCCCGCTGAATGATATGTGGCAATGAGTGTAAGTCATGACGTGGTGGTAGGCAGTATAAATAGGCGCGTTCAACGATACCAGAGAGAGCTTTTGTTTATATGAGGAGAGCTTTTTGTTGATGTGCGTACGGAGAGCTTTGTTTTATGTGTAAAGAGATCTTCGTTTGGTGTAAAGAGATCTTCGTTTGGTGTAAAGAGAGCCTCGTTTATGTGAGAGGAACTTCGTTATATGTGAGAGCCAGATATCGATTAGTTGTGTGACCTGTGAAGTGTTTGTGGATAATACCAGGAGTTTGCCTAATAAAAGGTTTTCTTAGTAAGTACGTTTTTCTCAGTTCATAGTTTTGTCAGACCTCTGTCTGGCTGTTAGGTCTCTTTCATTAAGTGTTACTATTAACAACCAGCATAAGACTTTATTCATCATAAATAATTATAACTACTACAACAACAACCAGTAAAAGCTTATTCATTATACAGTATCGGAAGCTTTGGGGGCTGCGATTTTCATAGTAGGGAGATCATGAGCCAATCAAGTATTTCTCTTTATCCTGTTAACTTTTCTTGGAAGTTTTACGAGGTGTCTGCAACTTGTAATGAAGCAGTCGTACAAGGAAAAGCGAAGTTGTCAAGGGTCACCTACACTGCGGTCAGTGTTGGAGGAAAACGAAATAGCTGATGAAGCTAAAATTCAGCCCTTCTCGTCCCAGTATCATTGTATTCATTCTGAGATGGGATAGCTTTGTGTGAACATCATGAAAATGTCCCCCTCTAAAGCCCAAAGCGGTCATCCCTTATCTAAGCCAGGAAACCTTTATCGGGCTCCAAAAAGGACAACGTTGAGACCTCGCTCTTGCTCCCCCCCTCGACACACATACCTGTTCGTATTAATTTCAGTTCTTAAGTGTAGTCAGACAGATAAACATATGTTTGTCTATGGTTTCTTAAGTCGAAGAGGAAGTAGGTTATGGGAATTCGGAAACAAAATCTTGTATACAGCAGTTTTCGGACAAAATGCAAGTTTCCACTTTTATTTTAATTTTAAATTTTCTTTCATTATTTTTATGGGCTTTTAACAAATTATTAATTTTTACTACCACTAAAATTTGTCACCCTAGACCTGGGCCTATTGGGAAATCCGTCTCTGGCTACAATAGCAATGAGGACAAACCAAAGAAAAGAGACAGATGTATAGGAACTTGTTTCTACCCAGTAGCATGATGTCTGTGCAGGGGACTAACCCAGCACCCATTATGCTTTGAGCGTAGAGGACTAAAAGCGCTTATCACCACGTTTATGATCGGTACTGCTGAGATAAGAGGGGGTAAAAGAATTGTTTTGCTATAGCTTTCTTAAAACCCGTCCGCTATGAATATTTCTATTTGGGGAAGCGCAGAAAATTTTGGGCACCAGTTGGTTGAAGTAACTGGTGCCCAAAATTTACCCGCTGAAAAAGTTAAGAAAGCATCTATAACGTCTGCCTTTATCTCACGTGCGTCCTGCGGTAAAGCACGTCACACATCCTGAAAAGAAGTGTAATATAAATTTTACTTAGTCTTCCCATGCTGTTATTTTACATTAATATGGAAACGCGATTAGCTAGTGGAAAGATTTTAAATGCGGGTGGCTGTGTAGAAGCGATGATTAATGGAGGCAGTGCCGACGCAAGCAGCTCAGAACTTGGAGGTCGGGGGCGGGGGGGGAGGAGTGTTAGTATGAAAGGGGGCACAAATTTTGATTTGCTTGGCAAAAAATTCTGTTCATGTAGATTTTACCGGACGCTGATGATGAGCAAAAAGAAGTTTTCAGCTACATACTGTAAGTATAGTATTTATTCAGCGTATGTTGTCCCGATACTTATGGACACGAACCTCTATGGCCTTTAACAAATTACTGCGAGGGTTGTACCGAAAGTAATGCAAAAGTAGGCATAACTTTTTTATTAACTGACAGAGATCGTTCAAATTGACATGTTAGTAGAGTAACTCTTTCTCTATACAAAGGCACTACTCAACATAGTCTCTATCACAAGCGATGGGTTTGCAGCATCGTTGAACCCAACTCCCGAATCATCTTTGAAAAAATTCATTTGTTTACTGTTGTATACCCACTTCTTCACAACCATTTTCACCTCGTCTCTGTCATTCAAATCGTTGACCCCGGAGACTGTCCTTCATTGGACTGAACAGGTGGATGTCGGAGGGCACCAGATCTGGGCTGTACGGTAGATGGAGGACTACAGACCAGCCTAATTTGCTGATCGCATGATTTTTTGAAAAAAGATGTGTGTGGTCTCGCATTGTCATGGTGAATGTGGATCCTTTTCAGATTCTTGTTCGGTCTCTTCCTCCTGATGGTTTCTCTAATTTTCTTGGGTGTCTCAAAGTACCGCTCGCTGGTCACGGTAGGGCCACGTTCCAGAAAATCAAGGAGAATGACATCCCTGTCATCCCCAAAAATAGTCACCATGACTTTTTGTGCTGATCGCTAGCTCTTGAACTTCTTAGGCTTTGGTGAAGAGGTGTGACGCCATTCCATGAATTCTTCGTTTCCGGATCGTAAAGATACGTCCACGTTTCACCACCTGTCACCAGATCGGAAATAAAACGTATCTGCATTGGCTTCAAACGCTTTCAGCAGATCAGAACAGACTTCCACCCTTCTCTCCTTCAAATCGGGTGTCAACTGTCGAAGTACTTCACTTTGCACACACTTTCTGATACCCTAAGTCTTCCACCATCTTCTGTGTGATATTGTGACTACAGTCCAGTTGTGCGACGAGCTCACGGATTGTGACTCGTCTCTCCGCGCGAATCAATTCATCCACACGCTGACGATTCGTGTCAATGGTCGCAGATGATGGTCTCCCGCTGCGTGGTTTGTCTTCAATGCTGGTTTCCCCTTCTTTAAACTTCTTCATCCATCTACGCACATTGCTGTTGTCAGAGGTGCCATCTCCTTAACATTTTATATCCTTCTGTGGATGTCGGACAGCCTGCACCCTTCCTTCGTCAAGAACTCAATGACGTCACGTTGCTTCTGCTTGGAATCCATTATTTACCTGCAATGAAGAAGAAGGACTACTATAGAGGAAGAGTTACTCTACCAACATGTGCAATTTGAATGACTTCTGTCTGTTAACAAAAAAGTTATCTCCACTTTTGCATTACTTTTGGTACAACCCTCGAACATCTTCGCAATTTTAGCTTACTTACGTTGTTTTTTTTTAACTTTTTTTAATATTTGCTGTCATAAGGCTATTTATATATTTGAGTTTGTGTACTGACATGGAATCCCCCCCCCCCCTTATCTCTCTCTCTCATTTTTTTTAAACCACAAAAATGATAAAAATGATGTCTTTTTACAACTCTCTTAGACATTCGCTCAGAGAACTTCATCCATTTCTCATAAGTACAAACACTAAATTTAAAAAAAAAAAAAAAAAAAAAAAAAAAAAACGTTTTATGTAACAAAATTTCTGTGAATTGAAAGTTCGCGTACGTTTATCCAAGTTCCCTAAAATCTTAGATGGTTGCACTTGCTATGTGTTCTAACTGCTTAAATATTTGGGAGGAGGGGGAGTTATAAAAAGTGGGTTCAAAGAAAATTTGGGTATGCAGCCCACCAGTAGCGTCGCGCCTGAATAAAGGTATTAGCGCCGCCCCGGTGGCGCAGTGGTCTAAGGCGCTGGCCTATGATCATTCGTCCGTAAGGGGTCCGGGTTCGAATCCCGGTCAGGCATGGATGTTGTGTTTGTCTTACGGCACTGGCTCTCTCCCTTCCCTGGAACCAGTGACCCTAAATTAGGGACGGGCGACTGCTTATAGCCCATTGAGTTGCTCACGGTGGTCGTTAAACCTCCAATCAAAAAAAGAAAAAAAAAGAAAAAAGGTATTAGCAGTGGTAAATGAAGCAGTTAGGGATTACAGTTTTCCATGGCTAAATCTCTAAGAAATATCTCCATGTGTACATCTGCACACAAATAAGACAGAGAAAAAGTTACTGGCAAAGAAACGAAAAGTTGGCTGAAAGTCTCGTTCTTTGTCACATAAAAGTCTACCCCCTTATACGATCATATCTAAGATTGGGAAATGATGCCCATTTCACGTCAGACAACCAACTATGCAAATATGCTAATTAAACGCAAAACATTTCTTGTTTTCCAAAAGCTTTCATGACGGTTGCATACAAGCGCTTTTTACTAAAGTCCTTTTCGATGAATGAACTAATATTTTGTTTCCGAAAATTGGGTTGGTTGCTTCGGTAGCGCAGTGGTCTAAGCGTTGACCTCCGATTGTTCGCCGGAGAAGGCAGGGGCTAGAGTCCCGGATGAGTCATGGGTAGTGTGCTTGTCTTACGGCACTGTCTCTCCCCGCAGCCCCAAATTAGGAACAGCTGACTGTTTATATCCCTGGGGCCAGGGATGGCTTAGTGGTCAACATTCGTGACTGCCACGGAAAGGTCTCAGGAGCGATGCTAGGCAGGTACGAACTCTCGAATTACTAAATATTTGCCGTGCGTTGGACGGGCACATTAAGCCGTCGGGCGTCGGCTACTGCTCCCACCCCTTCCCCAGTTATAAATAAGAGCATCTTCCTTCCCCTTTCTATCTCGCTTCCGTGTGACTTTCCTGTCAGACACTCAAGCCCAAATCTCTCAGCTTCCTACTTCTAAGCGTCGTTAAAATCTGGGGTCAGACACTCCCTTCTTAAAATCCTCTACATAAATCTCTTATATCCCATTGAGTTTCTCACGATGATTGTTAAACACCCAAACAAACAAGCAAAAAAAGTTGCTGTGCTTTCGCATACGTTGTGTGGAAAGTGATGTATAAATGGATGTGATAAGTTGCACTGAATCAACTTGATACATCACTGAACAAAAACTGCAGTGGTAGCAAATTTCGCTAGTAAAAAGAGGCACAGCAGATAGCTATGTTATGCATGCCAACTGGATTAGCTGAATGCATTTCACAACAGCAGCAAGATTTCTGGTTTATGTGGCAAGCAATTATCGCTTTCTTAGCAACAGTTTTGCTGGTTTAGCAAAAGTTTATGGTTTCTGTGGCAAGCAGTTCTTACTACGACTGCATTTTGGTCAACCCTAATATCATGTAGTAAGAGTAGATATCTTTCACGTTCTGGGGACTATTATTTATGCGATTAGTGTTCAACTGAAAGTTAAAAATTACTTGAAATACTTCATTTTAGTGAAATATGAAATATGTACTGATATTGGCTTAATCATTTTTAGCAACTGTCAATACGATTTTGCTACAAATATTCAAATTTGTTCAAAAACTTCATTCGGTAAAACGTGAAATATGTACAGATATAAGTAGGAATCCCAGACGTCCCGTTTTGGGCTAATGCGTCCTGTTGTTGCGAGAAAACTCTTCGGGACAGCTTTTTGTCCTGTATTTTAGAGTTCAAGACTGAAAAACAAATCGATGAGTTACAATTTGTATTCTTTTACAAACATATTTTTTAACCTGCACGCCAAGCTTCTCCCAAACTGACTGTTATCTCCCGCGTTTAACTTTGTGATCAATGCTCTCATTACGTAGGCATGCACAGCCGTGGCAGATTGATATCGGGGGAGAAGAGGACACGTGACAGTATGTCTTGGGTGAAACTGAGAACATTATCTTGGGAAAATGTTCTTCAAACAGCCCAAAGTATTAATCAGAGCGTTGCCATATCAAACATTGTTGAATCTTATTTGTTTGATGAAGTAATGGTAGTGAAAACAGTTCTGAAGTCCAAAGAAGATAGTGAAGTGAAGGACATGTTGAAATCCAAACATTTAGATGAAGTCTGGATGGATCTCTTAAAAAATATTGAAGGAGAACTATCAAATTTAAAGAAAGTAGTGGAGTTCGTTATGTGTATCACTGGAACAAATGCGTGTGTCGAAAGATTATTTTCTCGCATGAACGCGCTGTGGGCTGATGAGAAACACAAATTGTCTGTGAAAACTGTAAAATCAATGTTTATTGAAAAATCATTCTTCAATGAGGAATGTGTAGCTTTTCATGACATGATTCTTAAAAACAAACAGTTGTTAAGTGAAATTCATTCTTCAGAAAAGTAATGCAAGAGTGAGCAAGACTGATTGATTAATAAGAATAGTTAGAATCATTTTGTAAGACTGGCATATGTGATGGATGCGCATACTAAACTTTCACCCTCAGTTGTAAGTGTCCCGTATTTTTTTCCAATGTATCTGGGGTTACTATATATAAGCTTAATCATTTTAAGCAACTCCGAACAAAATATTGCAATAAATATTCCGATTTTGCTTCAAATAATTACCACAAAATGAATTTAGACCTATCTACTCCGAATAATCTCACTTGGAAGGTCCCAGCTCTCTGTTGTTGTAAAATGTAGCATAACTCTTGTATTTGAAAGCTCCATAGTATTTATACTGATGCGAACATGCAGAAGAAATAATCCCCAGCGCAACCTACAACTCCAATATACAGTAGATGTCGCGGTGACCTGGTGTAGCACGTGAAAAATGGGATGACAGTGCGTGTAGGAAAGACAAAGGAATACGATCAGATATTAAATGTAGCAAAACATATTTGCTTGGTGGTAGTTTCCGGTGTCGTCTGTTGTGCCCAACTAAATGCTTCGCTAAATGTTTACTTACAAGTTTGCTGCAGTTGCAAAATTGTTAATGGCAGTAGATGTAGCATATATTTGGTTGGTTCAGCAAAGTGCACTGTAAAATTTACAAATTTTTGGCTACAGCAACAAAATTCTGAATATAGTTTTATCAGCGAAGCGACTCTGCGGTAAGAAATTTTAGCAGCTGAAATATAGATACATTTTTTTAGTCGTGGTAATATTTTTTATTGCTGTACGTAATAGTTTTTTTTTAGTCGCTAAAACAGGTCTGGGATTCTGTTGAACCCATCACTATCACTAGGTCGTGGAGAAAATTTCTCTCTGATGAAAATCGCGCTTCTGAAGAAAATACAAGTGCTAACATCATAGAACTAACCAAATTAATGAAATCGGTTCCCGGAGGGGGAAAGATTGATGAAACTAATATCGCCAAATGGCTGGACTGCGACATACATGATCCTGGAATTAAACATTTAACTGACGAACAGGTGATTAATAAAGTTAGAGGAACAGCAGATAAAAACGAAGGAAGTGAAGAAGATGAGCAGATTTCACAGCTACGGATGAATCATGAATTAGCATTGCAACATGTCGACGACCTGCTTCAGAACCTTGATGGACAAGACGATGCGTTATTAGCTGATAAGCTGGTTTTCCGCCGACTGCTGTTCCGAATCAAACAAAAATGTTTTGCCGTAAAATAACAGAAGCAAGTAATTGATTATTTTAAGAAGATTTAAACAGGTAACGTTTCAGTATGTATTATGTGTGCAATAATAACTGTTAGTCTGAATAAAACATAGCACTATGTTATGAGTGTACTTTGTAGATTAATTTTTTTTCCTGTAAAAATTTGGATCATCCGCGAAACTCGTGCCGCCCACTATCGCGGATAATCGGGAGTTGACTGTAGTTAAAAAAAATTGCTCATGCAGCTGAACGTGCTATGCTATAAAAACAAAGAAAAAATTCCTGCATGTTATGACAACTAAAAGTATAAAAGTATTGCTTAATGTGCAAAAACTAATGCAGCAATATATATTTTGCTGATGCAGCAATAGCTTTTTTTCAGTGATCAAAGCTATAACTCACTAATACTGATAATAATAACGAAATTATAAAAATTTCTTTCTATGACTTTTTTTCCATACCGAAGCCTCATTCATATCTTGAGCATCAAGAAGTGTTCAAGATGTTAACGAGATTCTTGCAATAAAATCAAGATTCACGGCAAAGAAAAACGTTTCTTACCTGATGATCTAACCGGCTCACTGTTAGTAGAACCGTCCAAAATATTTGGTCAATAAATATTTTTCTTTTGTTCCGTGATAAAATGCTAGCAATTTGATTACGGAAGCTACATCCCCAATACTGATAGCCACCTGCATCATTCCACCATTTATCATCGTAACCTTTATATAGGTTAAGAACAGCTTTTTCAGTTCTCAAGAGACTTCGTGTTATGTAGAATATTCTGCTTTCCGCCTTACGAGATATTTCGCGTGAAGTTATAAAAGCATGCGTGCAATTATTATTGATTATTAATCGTCAGTTTAACTTCATGACAGTATTAAACTTTTCAGATTTGCACATTTCGGAGTAATAATTTTATTTAGGCTATATGTCGTTTGGTTCTGTATGGTAAGCATAATGTAGAGATTTTCATCTCAAGTCTCTGCATTTTAAAATTGTTCAGTGAAGTTAGCTAAATGACGTTAACGCATGGAAGCTTTTTTTCACAAGTGATAGTATTTCGATTCTTCGACAGGTTGCTACAGCAAGTTATGGCGTAAAAGCCCAAATTTTCCGGTGATGGAGTTCAAACACACATCTTCCTTTTCCGGAGTCGGATATCCTACCGCTTGAACTACACCGACGAACAGTGATGTATTCAGGCATCTTCTCGGGAGTGCTTATCCCCCCCCCCTTCCGAAAATCCATGAATGCCCTTCCCCGTAGGTTTTTGGGCGATCTCTCCTTATATTTAGTCTAATTGTTTTCGTTTATAGCTGAATAATTGGAGAAATTAATTTTAAAAAACTTAAGAAAATGAGGCAAAATATTATAATATTAAAAAAAAAACCACATGGACTTCAATCGGAAATTTCTATCATGCTTCAAAAAAATATTAAGTAGTCCTCGCTGAAGAGTGAATTTTCAAGCGCTGACAACTCGGATTGCTTCCGCAATAAAAACCCAATTCCACTAAGTAGCGATGTTTGCAAAGCAATACATTATCATATTTTGGAAGCTGGTATTCAGCTTTATTTCAGTCATCTGGATGCCGACTTTCCGTGTATATGTTTAAGCCTTAGTATAGCTAACGTGACGTGCTTCCAATACAACAAAATATGTTTTACCTAATTTTGAACAATAGCAAATTATTCGAAATAATTTTTGTTAAAAACTTGGTTAAATTAGGTATAAAAAGTTTTTTTCTATTTTCCCTGGCGGTGAGTGGTTTACACTCTATAGCCAAAAAAATCGAGGCACCTCAAACTGGCATCCAAAATGTTAGTTAGTTTTTTTTTTTTTTTTTTTACTACTATGTGCTAACCAAAAAGATCTAAAGTGGCTGAAACCAAACGGCAGGGGAATGGTTTACACATACGTTTTCAGGTAACACTGCTTCAAAAAAATTCCTTAATAATAAGAAACAAGCTTGTAGTAAGGAGAAGACATTTTTACCACTCCTAATGTTTTAGGGGGGATTTTCTCCAGCATCCTCAATACTTTACACCACCCCATGGTGAAATCCGTGGTGCAGTACTGAATTAAAGCAAAGGTATAACATTTTTACATTTTTTGTCACTTGTATGCTTAGATTACATGGAATTTGCATTTGCGATGTACGAACATAAGAAAATGTTTATACCCTATTTAA
This sequence comes from Macrothele yani, assembly GCA_039090855.1. Lineage (NCBI taxonomy): Eukaryota > Metazoa > Arthropoda > Arachnida > Araneae > Macrothelidae > Macrothele > Macrothele yani. Next base: position 94,869,447 of record CM077005.1, on the reverse strand, counting down.
AATGTCATATTAATGTATATATAAGTAACAAAACTGGGATTGTATGTATATAATCAGTCAACAAGTTTCAGCCCCCTCAAAATTTGTAATTGCGCTCCGGAAAAAACTCTCTGAATGCAACTCTGCCGACGAAGGTTTGTCGTTGCAATTTGCCGTTTGAACACGTGCGGACGCCTCTGAGGTAGGTACGTCACATCTATATCCCCCTCTTGAGAAAGGTGGGTGTACAAAATCGCAGGTTATTTCGGGAAAGCCGACCAACCCAACTTGAAGAAACTCTCCGTAGAGAAAGGAATTCTCATGAATTCCAGACGATGTGTGGAAGAAGCATCACATCTCCTTCTCGAACCTCACGTCCAGGAAATTAATTTTACGTTGGGAGCCAATATAGTGTAAAAGCCCAAATTTGCCGGTGATGGAATTCGAATCTTGCTTCTTCGGAGTCGGGTGATATTCTATCGCTTTAACTACACCGACGAAGACTTACCTCTACAACTTGCCGTTTTAACAAGTGCTTCAGGCACGTGACTTAGCATTAATACAAGTTTTCAGGTTTGCGTTCTATTTTGAGTTCTTCCGAATTACTAAACGATGATTTTTTTATTTAAATACCTTCAGTGCCTATAAAAAGAGGCTTTCAAAATCCTGCAAAAGGTATTCACAATTCAGTGAATGCCTTTTGCTATAGGCACTGTAAATTAAATTCAGTGTACTTTGTTCAGTTACTTTTTTCTGTCAACGCAGCTGTAACGGAAAGTCGGTTGAAGTTGTCAGTTATGATGCGCTTGCTCACAAGCTTAACCTAAAATAGGATGGGATATGTGTGAGGTATACCGCTATTAAACCATATTTTTTTAAGTTTTTGTTTTCTTATGTGAATTTATTTACTTCTCGGTTAAAGATTTTCTGACTGAAAGGCGCATTACTTTCCCGAAGAGCTTTTACGATTTGGCAAGACTGACAGTGAGTCAGAGCAAAATAAATAAGGAGATTGAATATGGAGTAAGTGAAGATTTGTAGAGATGTCCAGAGACTGCGAGTAGATTGTTAAACGTTAATATTTTGAAAGGGATAAAACTTACAAATTTGGAAGATGTGAATCCGTTTATTGTTGTAAATATGACATGGATGTTAAGTCAGATAATACCAGAAAACTTGAAAATTTAGTCGTCTTGGACGGTGAATCGAATCCGCGTTCCCCGGATAGCGTTCGAGTATGCTAACCACTACAACACCCAAAACGACCAAATATTTAAAACTGTTGGTCCGCTACAGGCGGAGTTCGGGAAACTATATTAAGGAAATCGCAGTGAAATAATATTCAATATCTGTGTCAAGTTTATTTTCAAGTTACTGCCTTTTCGGGATTTTTATTGGATTTTTTAATATCGTGACATTTCTTCTATTTTCCAAATATTTTTTACGGGGGCGTCTTCATGCTGGCTGCCCCCCCCCTCACCCCGTAATGAAATGCAAGCTTTCCTATTTCCAACAATTTTCAAAACCATTAGTAGAGTAAGCATTTGTGCTTCCCCTACTGATTGAGCCATTTCCGGGACCCCCAAAATTTCTTTCACGGCGGACTGAACAAAGCAATTTTTGATATTTAATTTCGCTAAGACAGGTTTTCTCTACCCCATTCCTTGGTCACTGTTTAATATATCAAGGGGGCAGGCCAAGCAATTTTTTTCTTCATTTTTGTTTAAAGTGAAATGTTCAAAAACGGCTACTGTTATCACTCTGCAGAGAAAACTGCTTTACAAGTAACGAAGGTCTGGGCGGAGAGTGTTTTTTTTTTTTTTTTTTATATTGGAGGTTTAACGACCACCGTGAGCAACTCAATGGGCTATAAGCAGTCGCCCGTCCCTAATTTAGGGTCACTGGTTCCAGGGAAGGGAGAGAGCCAGTGCCGTAAGACAAACACAACATCCATGCCTCACCAGGATTCTAACCCGGACCCCTTTCGGACGAATGATCAGAGGCCATCGCTATGGGCGGAGAGTTGAAGTTCTGATTTTAAAGCTTTCATTTTTTTGTGTAAACGGGGTAAGGGGGGATGCATGCCATTTTTGTTTGTTAAGAAGTGACTAAGCACCACTGGGTAATTGTGAATTTTCAGTGAAATTAAAGTTCTCAGTCCTGGAAAGCAGGCGTTGGATCCTTAAACGGGCTTCCAAAAATCAGTACCAATCCTGGTTCTACTTGTCTTCGACATTTCTTTCCCCGTTATCGAGAAAATAAATGGTGCCTTTTGAAATCCTACATTGCTGAAGTTATAAATGGCAATCATAACCTCGTGCCAGGGAGAGTGTCTGCAAAAGTAAGGAGGGTATCAGAGCCCTGTTAGTTATAACTTTTTAAGTAACTTTTGAAACAAGTACATAACGCAAGGTAATCAATCAGACAATCAAGGTTAACACGGTAGGCGGACCGATGCATGGACATGAATATACATTTTTAGCAAGAAAAGAAATCGGTAAAATATATTTAAATGGTGAAGGTTACTAACTATAAGACTTGAGTGATCGTTACTGGATATGGTTGCATACAAAATAGATAATTAAGTGTTTTACACCGTGAGAATGCAATATAGACTTACGTAGCTACAGGTATTTAATTGTATGTACTACAAAACTTCCGCAGTGCAGGCCAGGAAAAAACTGGTGTGGAAATAAAATGTGCATGTATATGATGTGTACAAATCATCATCATCATCATTGTCAACCATTATCAATCCACTGCTGGACGAAAGTCTCCCCAAGTTTCCTCCACAACGGCCTGTCTTGTGCCAGTCTCCTCCATGTCACTCCCGCATACTTTCGAATTTCATCCACCCATCTCCCATATAGTCTTCTTCTGGGTCTTTTCCTGTCCCTTGGAATCTAATCTAAAATTTCGGCTGTCCAACGATGGTCTGTCCTTCTGGCAGTATGTCCAGCCCATTGTCATTTCAGGGATTTAACTATGATCATGATGTCTTCCACTCTTGTCATTTTTCGGATCCACATGTTCCTCTTCTTATCTCTCCTGGTTACAATAAGCATGCATCTCTTCATGCTGCTTTGAGTTGTCTACACCCTTTGTATGTATCTTTTAGTTAAGGTCCACCTCTGTGCACCATACGTAAGCACTGGAAGGATGCATTGATCAAACACTTTTCTTTTAAGACATAATGGCATATTGCTCTTGAAAATTATGCTGTTTCTTCCAAAAGCTCTAAAGGCAAGTTTTGTACGCCGATTAATTTCTACATCAATGTGACCTTCACTTGATATCTGCTGTCCAAGATAAACGTACGTGTCTGTTATCTCCAGCTTTTCTCCATCAATCGATAAAGCTTCATTTCTTGTAAAAGCATTGAACATCACTTTTGTCTTCTGAAAGTTCATTTTTAATCCAACTTCTTTACTCTTGTCAGCAAGTTCCTGGATCATACTCTGCAGCTCCGATGGGGTAGTTGCAAAAATGACTACGTTATCAGCAAAACGAAGGTGAGTTAGATAATCTCCATTAATCTTTATCCCTTTGTTTTCCCAGTTCAGTGATTGAAAGACATTTTCCAATGTGGCATTAAGGAGCTTAGGAGATATGGTGTCACCTTGTCTCACTCCCTTTCCAATTTTTATGTGTGTTGTATTTTCAAACAGCCGAATCTTTGCACTTGCATTTTCATTGATGTTATTAATAATATTAATGTATGCATCTTCAATACCGCGGGATTTCAGAGCCATTGTAACTGCTGATGGTTTCACTGAATCAAAGGCTTTTTCATAATCGATAAAAGCCATGCACAATGGAAGTTCATATTCCCTCCCAAATATGCTATACGATATAACTATTAACTATAGATATGATATAAATTACAATTATGTGATTACAATACAAAAAAAAAATATTTATACGATAAGGGGGAAATTTTTATGTTTTAAGGCCTAAGTCTTTTTAAAAGCCTTACCAAGCACAGCATCGAGGTCCATTCTTTTGGCCAACTTTTTAAAGGAGATAAATTATAATTTGTCGACAGATGTAGCATATATTTATACGGTCGAGTCACATTATTGTGACCACCAGCTAATTTCCAGGGTAACCGCCGTGTGCAGCGGATATTAAGCGATTGTTAGCAAATTACACCATCTCTGGAAGATCATCCAGGATTGAACCTGAAGACCCTCCAGTGACAGTCTCACTCGCTAACCACTGAGCCATCCGCAGCTCTATGCTTTCGGATTGCCTACAGCACACCTTATACAGTATACCCTCAAGCTAGCTCACGACACGCGCCTTCTTTTATTGGCTACCTACGCACTGTTGATGTCAAAAGTAGAAGGTGGTCACAATAATGTGACTCAACTGTGTATAAGGTGTGAATGGAGCAATAGGTCGTTAAATTCAAAGCGTGATGGGAAAACGGAAGTATTTATCGGACTTTGGAAAAGGACAAATCATGAGAGCTGGAAGAGCTGGTGCCTCGATTTCTCAAACAAAAAGGACTACGAAAAGGACAGATTGTGGGAACCGGTGGGTTGTTCGCGAGCCGCAGTAGTTAACGTGTAACGAACTGGCGTGGAATAATCAAACGATCCGGAGGCAAAACTCCAAAGGACAGCAAAAGGTTTATGTGAGAGGTGAGCGCCGGGTCCTGCAACTCTTACAGACCAGCCAGCAGCCGCAGCACTGCTCAACAGTTGACTACCCAATACAATAGAGGCCGATCCGGAACACTATCTGTCATGACCATGCGTCACTCGTACAGACCAGCCAGTAGCCGCAGCACTGCTCAACAGTTGACTACCCAATACAATAGAGGCCGATCCGGAACAGTATCTGTCATGACCATGCGTCACTCGTACAGACTAGCCAGCAGCCTCAGCACTGCTCAACAGTTGACTACCCAATACAATAGAGGCCGATACGGAACACTATCTGTCATGACCATGCGTCACTCGTACAGACCAGCCAGCAGGCTCAGCACTGTTCAACAGTTGACTACCCAATACAATAGAGGCCGATCCGGACCACTATCTGTCATGACCAAGCGCTATCACTCGTACAGACCAGCCAGCAGCCTCAGCACTGCTCAACAGTTGACTACCCAATACAATAGAATCCGATCCGGAACAATATCTGTCATGACCATGCGTCACTCGTACAGACCAGCCAGCAGCCTCAGCACTGCTCAACAGTTGACTACCCAATACAATAGAGGCCGATCCGGAACACTATCTGTCATGACCATCCGTCACTCGTACAGACCAGCCAGCAGCCTCAGCACTGCTCAACAGTTGACTACCCAATACAATAGAGGCCGATCCGGAACAGTATCTGTCATGACCACGCGTCACTCGTACAAACCAGATAGCAGCCTCAGCACTGCTCAACAGTTGACTACCCAATACAATAGAGGCCGATCCGGAACACTATCTGTCATGACCATGCGTCACTCGTACAGACCAGCCAGCAGCCGCAGCACTGCTCAACAGTTGACTACCCAATACAATAGAGGCCGATCCGGAACAGTATCTGTCATGACCATGCGTCACTCGTACAAACCAGCCAGCAGCCTCAGCACTGCTCAACAGTTGACTACCCAATACAATAGAGGCCGATCCGGAACACTATCTGTCATGACCATGCGTCACTCGTACAGACCAGCCAGCAGCCTCAGCGCTGCTCAACAGTTGACTAAACAATACAATAGAGGCCGATCCGGAACACTATCTGTCATGACCATGCGTCACTCGTACAGACCAGCCAGCAGCCGCAGCACTGCTCAACAGTTGACTACCCAATACAATAGAGGCTGATCCGGAACACTATCTGTCATGACCATGCGTCACTCGTACAGACCAGCCAGCAGCCTCAGCACTGCTCAACAGTTGACTACCCAATACAATAGAGGCCGATCCGGAACACTATCTGTCATGACCATGCGTCACTCGTACGGACCAGCCAGCAGCCTCAGCACTGCTCAACAGTTGACTACCCAATTCAATAGAGGTCGATCCGGAAAAGTATCTGTCATGACCATGCGTCACTCGTACAGACCAGCCAGTAGCCGCAGCACTGCTCAACAGTTGACTACCCAATACAATAGAGGCCGATCTGGAACAGTATCTGTCAGGACCATGCGTCACTCGTACAGACCAGCCAGCAGCCTCAGCACTGCTCAACAGTTGACTACCCGATACAATAGAGGCCGATCCGGAACAGTATCTGTCATGACCATGCGGCACTCATACAGACCAGCCAGCAGCCGCAGCACTGCTCAACAGTTGACTACCGAATACAATAGAGGCCGATCCGGAACAGTATCTGCCATGACCATGCGTCACTCGTACAGACCAGCCAGCAGCCTCAGCACTGCTCAACAGTTGACTACAAAATACAATAGAGGCCGATCCGGAACACTATCTGTCATGACCATGCGTCACTCGTACAGACCAGCCAGCAGCCTCAGCACTGCTCTACAGTTGACTACCCAATACAATAGAGGCCGATCCGGAACACTATCTGTCATGACCATGCGTCACTCGTACAGACCAGCCAACAGCCTCAGCACTGCTCAACAGTTGACTACCCAATACAATAGAGGCCGATCCGGAACACTATCTGTCATGACCATGCGTCACTCGTACAGACCAGCCAGCAGCCTCAGCACTGCTCAACAGTTGACTACCCAATACAATAGAGGCCGATCCGGAACACTATCTGTCATGACCATGCGTCACTCGTACAGACCAGCCAGCAGCCTCAGCACTGCTCAACAGTCGACTACCCAATACAATAGAGGCCGATCCGGAACACTATCTGTCATGACCATGCGTCACTCGTACAGACCAGCCAGCAGCCTCAGCACTGCTCAACAGTTGACTACCCAATACAATAGAGGCCGATCCGGAACAGTATCTGTCATGACCATGCGTCACTCGTACAGACCAGCCAGCAGCCGCAGCACTCTCAACAGTTGACTAATCAATACAATAGAGGCCGATCCGGAACACTATTTGTCATGACCATGCGTCACTCGTACAGACCAGCCAGCAGCCGCAGCACTCTCAACAGTTCACTACCCAGTACAATAGAGGCCGATCCGGAACAGTATCTGTCATGACCATGCGTCACTCGTACAGACCAGCCAGCAGCCGCAGCACTGCTCAACCGTTGACTACCCAATACAATAGAGGCCGATCCGGAACAGTATCTGTCATGACCATGCGTCACTCGTACAGACCAGCCAGCAGCCGCAGCACTCTCAACAGTTGACTACCCAATACAATAGAGGCCGATCCGGAACAGTATCTGCCATGACCATGCGTCACTCGTACAGACCAGCCAGCAGCCGCAGCACTGCTCAACGGTTGACTACCCAATACAATAGAGGTCGATCCGGAACAGTATCTGTCATGACCATGCGTCACTCGTACAGACCAGCCAGCAGCCGCAGCATTGCTCAACAGTTGACTACCCAATACAATAGAGGCCGATCCAGAACAGTAACTGTCATGATCATGCGTCACTCGTACGGGCCAGCCAGCACCCGCAGCACTGCTCAACAGTTGACTACCCAATACAATAGAGGTCGATCCGGAACAGTATCTGTCATGACCATGCGTCACTCGTACAGACCAGCCAGCAGCCGCAGCACTCTCAACAGTTGACTACCCAATACAATAGAGGCCGATCCGGAACAGTATCTGTCATGACCATGCGTAACTCGTACAGACCAGCCAGCAGCCGCAGCACTGCTCAGCAGTTGACTACCCGATACAATTGAGGTCGAGCCGGAACTGTATCTGTCATGACCATGTGTCACTCGTACAGACCAGCCAGCAGCCGCAGCACTCTCATATTTGACTACCCAATACAATAGAGGCCGATCCGGAACAGTATCTGTCATGACCATGTGTCAATCGTACAGACCAGCCAGCTGCCGCAGCACTCCCAACAGTTGACTACCCAATACAATAGAGGCCGATCCGGAACAGTATCTGTCATGACCATGCGTCACTCGTACAGACCAGCCAGCAGCTGCAGCACTGTTCAACAGTTGACTACCCAATACAATAGAGGCCGATCCGGAACAGTATCTGTCATGACCATGCGTCACTCGTACAAACCAGCCAGCAGCGGCAGCACTGCTCAACAGTTGACTACCCAATACAATAGAGGCCGATCCGGAAAAGTATCTGTCATGATCATGCGTCAATCGTACGGGCCAGCCAGCACCCGCAGCACTGCTCAACAGTTGACTACCCAATACAATAAAGGTCGATCCGGAACAGTATCTGTCATGATCATGCGTCACTCGTACAGACCAGCCAGCAGCCGTAGCACTGCTCAACAGTTGACTACCCAATACAATAGAGGTCGATCCGGAACAGTATCTGTCATGACCATGCGTCACTCCTACAGACCAGCTAGCAGCCGAAGCACTTCTCAACAGTTGACTTCCCAATACAATAGAGGCCGATCCGGAACAGTATCAGTCATGACCATGTGTCACTCGTACAGACCAGCCAGCAGCCGCAGCATTGCTCAACAGTTGACTACCCAATACAATAGAGGCCGATCCGGAACAGTATCTGTCATGACCATGCGTAACTCGTACAGACCAGCCAGCAGCCGCAGCACTGCTCAGCAGTTGACTACCCAATACAATAGAGGCCGATCCGGAACTGTATATGTCATGTCCATGCGTCACTCGTACAGACCAGCCAGCAGCTCAGCACTGCTCAACAGTTGACTACCCGATACAATAGAGGTCGATCCGGAACTGTATCTGTATTGACCATGTGTCACTCGTACAGACCAGCCAGCAGCCGCAGCACTCTCAACAGTTGACTACGCAATACAATATAGGCCGATCCGTAACAGTATCTGTCATGACCATGCGTCACTCGTACAGTCCAGCCAGCATTTGCAGCAGTGTTCAACAGTTGACTACCCCATACAATAGAGGCCGATCCGGAACAGTATCTGTCATGACCATGCGTCACTCGTACAAACCTGCCAGCAGCCGCAGCACTGCTCAACAGTTGAATACCCAATACAATAGAGGCCGATCCGGAACAGTATCTGTCATGACCATGCGTCACTCGTACAGACCAGCCAGCAGCCGCAGCACTGCTCAACAGTTGACTACCCAATACAATAGAGGCCGATCCGGAACAGTATCTGTCATGATCATGCGTCACTCGTACGGGCCAGCCAGCACCCGCAGCACTGCTCAACAGTTGACTACCCAATACAATAGAGGTCGATCCGGAACAGTATCTGTCATGACCATGCTTCACTCGTACAGACCAGCCAGCAGCCGCAGCACTCTCAACAGTTGACTACCCAATACAATAGAGGCCGATCCGGAACAGTATCTGTCATGACCATCCGTCACTCGTACAGACCAGCCAGCAGCCGCAGCACTGCTCAACAGTTGACTGCCCAATACAATAGAGGTCGATCCGGAACAGTATCTGTCATGACCATGCGTCACTCCTACAGACCAGCCAGCAGCGGCAGCACTCTCAACAGTTGACTACCCAATACAATAGAGGCCGATCCGGAACAGTATCTGTCATGACCATGCGTCACTCATACAGACCAGCCAGCAGCCGCAGCACTGCTCAACAGTTGACTACCCAATACAATAGAGGTCGATCCGGAACAGTCTCTGTCATGACCATGCGTCACTCGTACAGACCAGCCAGCAGCCGCAGCACTGCTCAACAGTTGACTACCCGATACAATAGAGGCCGATCCGAAACAGTATCTGTCATGACCATGCGTCACTCGTACAGACCAGCCAGCAGCCGCAGCACTCTCAACAGTTCACTACCCAATACAATAGAGGCCGATCCGGAACAGTATCTGTCATGACAATGCGTCACTCGTACAGACCAGCCAGCAGCCGCAGCACTGCTCAACAGTTAACTACCCAATACAACAGAGGTCAATCCGGAACAGTATCTGTCATGACCATGCGTCACTCGTACAGACCAGCCAGCAGCCGCAGCACTGCTCAACAGTTGATTACCCAATACAATAGAGGTCGATCCGGAACAGTATCTGTCATGACCATGCGTCACTCGTACAGACCAGCCAGCAGCCGCAGCACTGCTCAACAGTTGACTACTCAATACAATAGAGGTCGATCCGGAACAGTATCTGTCATGACCATGCGTCACTCGTACAGACCAGCCAGCAGCCGTAGCACTGCTTAACAGTTGACTACCCAATACAATAGAGATCGATACGGAACAGTATCTGTCATGACCATGCGTCACTCGTACAGACCAGCCAGCAGCCACAGCACTGCTCAACAGTTGACTACCCAATACAATAGAGGCCGATCCGGAACAGTATCTGTCATGACCATGTGTCACTCGTACAGACCAGCCAGCAGCCGCAGCACTGCTCAACAGTTGACTACCCTATACAATAGAGGCCGATCCGGAACAGTATCTGTCATGACCATGCGTCACTCGTACAGACCAGCCAGCAGCCGCAGCATTGCTCAACAGTTGACTACCCAATACAATAGAGGCCCATCCAGAACAGTATCTGTCATGATCATGCGTCACTCGTACGGGCCAGCCAGCACCCGCAGCACTGCTCAAGAGTTGACTACCCAATACAATAGAGGTCGATCCGGAACAGTATCTGTCATGACCATGCGTCACTCGTACAGACCAGCCAGCAATCGCAGCACTCTCAACAGTTGACTACCCAATACAATAGAGGCCGATCCGGAACAGTATCTGTCATGACCATGCGTAACTCGTACAGACCAGCCAGCAGCCGCAGCACTGCTCAGCAGTTGACTACCCGAAACAATAGAGGTCGATCCGGAACTGTATCTGTCATGACCATGTGTCACTCGTACAGACCAGCCAGCAGCACCAGCACTCTCAATATTTGACTACCCAATACAATAGAGGCCGATCCGGAACAGTATCTGTCATGACCATGCGTCACTCGTACAGACCAGCCAGCAGCTGCAGCACTGTTCAACAGTTGACTACCCAATACAATAGAGGCCGATCCGGAACAGTATCTGTCATGACCATGCGTCACTCGTACAAACCAGCCAGCAGCCGCAGCACTGCTCAACAGTTGACTACCCAATACAATAGAGGCCGATCCGGAAAAGTATCTGTCATGATCATGCGTCAATCGTACGGGCCAGCCAGCACCCGCAGCACTGCTCAACAGTTGACTACCCAATACAATAAAGGTCGATCCGGAACAGTATCTGTCATGACCATGCTTCACTCGTACAGACCAGCCAGCAGCCGCAGCACTCTCAACAGTTGACTACCCAATACAATAGAGGTCTATCCGGAACAGTATCTGTCATGATCATGCGTCACTCGTACAGACCAGCCAGCAGCCGCAGCACTGCTCAACAGTTGACTACCCAATACAATAGAGGTCGATCCGGAACAGTATCTGTCATGACCATGCGTCACTCCTAATGACCATCCAGCAATCGCAGCACTCTCAACAGTTCACTACCCAATACAATAGAGGCCGATCCGGAACAGTATCTGTCATGACCATGCTTCACTCGTACAGACCAGCCAGCAGCCTCAGTACTGCTCAACAGTTGACTACCCAATACAATAGAGGCCGATACGGAACAGTATCTGTAATGCCCATGCGTCACTCGTACAGACCAGCCAGCAGCCGCAGCACTGCTCAAAAGTTGACTACCCAATACAATAGAGGCCGATCCGTAACAGTATCTGTCATGACCATGTGTCACTCGTACAGACCAGCCAGCAGCCGCAGCATTGCTCAACAGTTGACTACCCAATACAATAGAGGCCGATCCGGAACAGTATCTGTCATGATCATGCTTCACTCGTACAGACCAGCCAGCAGCCGCAGCACTGCTCAACAGTTGACTACCCGATACAATAGAGGTCGATCCGGAACAGTATCTGTCATGACCATGCGTCACTCGTACAGACCAGCCATTAGCCGCATCACTGCTCAACAGTTGACGACCCAATACAACAGAGGTCGATCCGGAACAGTATCTGTCATGATCATGCGTCACTCGTACAGACCAGCCAGCAGCCGCAGCACTGCTCAACAGTTGACTACCCAATACAATAGAGGTCGATCCGGAACAGTATCTGTCATGACCATGCGTCACTCCTACAGACCAGCCAGCAGCCGAAGCACTTCTCAACAGTTGACTTCCCAATACAATAGAGGCCGATCCGGAACAGTATCAGTCATGACCATGTGTCACTCGTACAGACCAGCCAGCAGCCGCAGCATTGCTCAACAGTTGACTACCCAATACAATAGAGGCCGATCCTTAACAGTATCTGTCATGACCATGCGTAACTTGTACAGACCAGCCAGCAGCCGCAGCACTGCTCAGCAGTTGACTACCCAATACAATAGAGGCCGATCCGGAACTGTATCTGTCATGACCATGCGTCACTCGTACAGACCAGCCAGCAGCTCAGCACTGCTCAACAGTTGACTACCCGATACAATAGAGGTCGATCCGGAACTGTATCTGTCATGACCATGTGTCACTCGTACAGACCAGCCAGCAGCCGCAGCACTCTCAACAGTTCACTACCCAATACAATATAGGCCGATCCGGAACAGTATCTGTCATGACCATGTGTCACTCGTACAGACCAGCCAGCTGCCGCAGCACTCCCAACAGTTGACTACCCAATACAATAGAGGCCGATCCGTAACAGTATCTGTCATGACCATGCGTCACTCGTACAGACCAGCCAGCATTTGCAGCAGTGTTCAACAGTTGACTACCCCATACAATAGAGGCCGATCCGGAACAGTATCTGTCATGACCATGCGTCACTCGTACAAACCTGCCAGCAGCCGCAGCACTGCTCAACAGTTGACTACCCAATACAATAGAGGCCGATCCGGAACAGTATCTGTCATGATCATGCGTCACTCGTACGGGCCAGCCAGCACCCGCAGCACTGCTCAACAGTTGACTACCCAATACAATAGAGGTCGATCTGGAACAGTATCTGTCATGACCATGCTTCACTCGTACAGACCAGCCAGAAGCCGCAGCACTCTCAACAGTTGACTAGCCAATACAATAGAGGTCGATCCGGAACAGTATCTGTCATGACCATGCGTCACTCGTACAGACCAGCCAGCAGCTCAGCACTGCTCAACAGTTGACTACCCGATACAATAGAGGTCGATCCGGAACTGTATCTGTCATGACCATGTGTCACTCGTACAGACCAGCCAGCAGCCGCAGCACTCTCAACAGTTGACTACCCAATACAATAGAGGCCGATCCGGAACAGTATCTGTCATGACCATGCGTCACTCGTACTGACCAGCCAGGAGCCGCAGCACTCTCAACAGTTGACTACCCAATACAATAGAGGCCGATCCAGAACAGTAACTGTCATGATCATGCGTCACTCGTACGGGCTAGCCAGCACCCGCAGCACTGCTCAACAGTTGACTACCCAATACAATAGAGGTCGATCCGGAACAGTATCTGTCATGACCATGCGTCACTCGTACAGACCAGCCAGCAGCCGCAGCACTCTCAACAGTTGACTACCCAATACAATAGAGGCCGATCCGGAACAGTATCTGTCATGACCATGCGTAACTCGTACAGACCAGCCAGCAGCCGCAGCACTGCTCAGCAGTTGACTACCCGATACAATTGAGGTCGAGCCGGAACTGTATCTGTCATGACCATGTGTCACTCGTACAGACCAGCCAGCAGCCGCAGCACTCTCATATTTGACTACCCAATACAATAGAGGCCGATCCGGAACAGTATCTGTCATGACCATGTGTCAATCGTACAGACCAGCCAGCTGCCGCAGCACTCCCAACAGTTGACTACCCAATACAATAGAGGCCGATCCGGAACAGTATCTGTCATGACCATGCGTCACTCGTACAGACCAGCCAGCAGCTGCAGCACTGTTCAACAGTTGACTACCCAATACAATAGAGGCCGATCCGGAACAGTATCTGTCATGACCATGCGTCACTCGTACAAACCAGCCAGCAGCCGCAGCACTGCTCAACAGTTGACTACCCAATACAATAGAGGCCGATCCGGAAAAGTATCTGTCATGATCATGCGTCAATCGTACGGGCCAGCCAGCACCCGCAGCACTGCTCAACAGTTGACTACCCAATACAATAAAGGTCGATCCGGAACAGTATCTGTCATGACCATGCTTCACTCGTACAGACCAGCCAGCAGCCGCAGCACTCTCAACAGTTCACTACCCAATACAATAGAGGCCGATCCGGAACAGTATCTGTCATGACCATGCTTCACTCGTACAGACCAGCCAGCAGCCTCAGCACTGCTCAACAGTTGACTAACCAATACAATAGAGGCCGATACGGAACAGTATCTGTAATGCCCATGCGTCACTCGTACAGACCAGCCAGCAGCCGCAGCACTGCTCAAAAGTTGACTACCCAATACAATAGAGGCCCATCCAGAACAGTATCTGTCATGATCATGCGTCACTCGTACGGGCCAGCCAGCACCCGCAGCACTGCTCAAGAGTTGACTACCCAATACAATAGAGGTCGATCCGGAACAGTATCTGTCATGACCATGCGTCACTCGTACAGACCAGCCAGCAATCGCAGCACTCTCAACAGTTGACTACCCAATACAATAGAGGCCGATCCGGAACAGTATCTGTCATGACCATGCGTAACTCGTACAGACCAGCCAGCAGCCGCAGCACTGCTCAGCAGTTGACTACCCGAAACAATAGAGGTCGATCCGGAACTGTATCTGTCATGACCATGTGTCACTCGTACAGACCAGCCAGCAGCCCCAGCACTCTCAATATTTGACTACCCAATACAATAGAGGCCGATCCGGAACAGTATCTGTCATGACCATGCGTCACTCGTACAGACCAGCCAGCAGCTGCAGCACTGTTCAACAGTTGACTACCCAATACAATAGAGGCCGATCCGGAACAGTATCTGTCATGACCATGCGTCACTCGTACAAACCAGCCAGCAGCCGCAGCACTGCTCAACAGTTGACTACCCAATACAATAGAGGCCGATCCGGAAAAGTATCTGTCATGATCATGCGTCAATCGTACGGGCCAGCCAGCACCCGCAGCACTGCTCAACAGTTGACTACCCAATACAATAAAGGTCGATCCGGAACAGTATCTGTCATGACCATGCTTCACTCGTACAGACCAGCCAGCAGCCGCAGCACTCTCAACAGTTGACTACCCAATACAATAGAGGTCTATCCGGAACAGTATCTGTCATGATCATGCGTCACTCGTACAGACCAGCCAGCAGCCGCAGCACTGCTCAACAGTTGACTACCCGATACAATAGAGGTCGATCCGGAACAGTATCTGTCATGACCATGCGTCACTCCTAATGACCATCCAGCAATCGCAGCACTCTCAACAGTTCACTACCCAATACAATAGAGGCCGATCCGGAACAGTATCTGTCATGACCATGCTTCACTCGTACAGACCAGCCAGCAGCCTCAGTACTGCTCAACAGTTGACTACCCAATACAATAGAGGCCGATACGGAACAGTATCTGTAATGCCCATGCGTCACTCGTACAGACCAGCCAGCAGCCGCAGCACTGCTCAAAAGTTGACTACCCAATACAATAGAGGCCGATCCGTAACAGTATCTGTCATGACCATGTGTCACTCGTACAGACCAGCCAGCAGCCGCAGCATTGCTCAACAGTTGACTACCCAATACAATAGAGGCCGATCCGGAACAGTATCTGTCATGATCATGCTTCACTCGTACAGACCAGCCAGCAGCCGCAGCACTGCTCAACAGTTGACTACCCGATACAATAGAGGTCGATCCGGAACAGTATCTGTCATGACCATGCGTCACTCGTACAGACCAGCCATTAGCCGCATCACTGCTCAACAGTTGACGACCCAATACAACAGAGGTCGATCCGGAACAGTATCTGTCATGATCATGCGTCACTCGTACAGACCAGCCAGCAGCCGCAGCACTGCTCAACAGTTGACTACCCAATACAATAGAGGTCGATCCGGAACAGTATCTGTCATGACCATGCGTCACTCCTACAGACCAGCCAGCAGCCGAAGCACTTCTCAACAGTTGACTTCCCAATACAATAGAGGCCGATCCGGAACAGTATCAGTCATGACCATGTGTCACTCGTACAGACCAGCCAGCAGCCGCAGCATTTGCTCAACAGTTGACTACCCAATACAATAGAGGCCGATCCTTAACAGTATCTGTCATGACCATGCGTAACTTGTACAGACCAGCCAGCAGCCGCAGCACTGCTCAGCAGTTGACTACCCAATACAATAGAGGCCGATCCGGAACTGTATCTGTCATGACCATGCGTCACTCGTACAGACCAGCCAGCAGCTCAGCACTGCTCAACAGTTGACTACCCGATACAATAGAGGTCGATCCGGAACTGTATCTGTCATGACCATGTGTCACTCGTACAGACCAGCCAGCAGCCGCAGCACTCTCAACAGTTCACTACCCAATACAATATAGGCCGATCCGGAACAGTATCTGTCATGACCATGTGTCACTCGTACAGACCAGCCAGCTGCCGCAGCACTCCCAACAGTTGACTACCCAATACAATAGAGGCCGATCCGTAACAGTATCTGTCATGACCATGCGTCACTCGTACAGACCAGCCAGCATTTGCAGCAGTGTTCAACAGTTGACTACCCCATACAATAGAGGCCGATCCGGAACAGTATCTGTCATGACCATGCGTCACTCGTACAAACCTGCCAGCAGCCGCAGCACTGCTCAACAGTTGACTACCCAATACAATAGAGGCCGATCCGGAACAGTATCTGTCATGATCATGCGTCACTCGTACGGGCCAGCCAGCACCCGCAGCACTGCTCAACAGTTGACTACCCAATACAATAGAGGTCGATCTGGAACAGTATCTGTCATGACCATGCTTCACTCGTACAGACCAGCCAGAAGCCGCAGCACTCTCAACAGTTGACTAGCCAATACAATAGAGGTCGATCCGGAACAGTATCTGTCATGACCATGCGTCACTCGTACAGACCAGCCAGCAGCTCAGCACTGCTCAACAGTTGACTACCCGATACAATAGAGGTCGATCCGGAACTGTATCTGTCATGACCATGTGTCACTCGTACAGACCAGCCAGCAGCCGCAGCACTCTCAACAGTTGACTACCCAATACAATAGAGGCCGATCCGGAACAGTATCTGTCATGACCATGCGTCACTCGTACTGACCAGCCAGGAGCCGCAGCACTCTCAACAGTTGACTACCCAATACAATAGAGGCCGATCCAGAACAGTAACTGTCATGATCATGCGTCACTCGTACGGGCTAGCCAGCACCCGCAGCACTGCTCAACAGTTGACTACCCAATACAATAGAGGTCGATCCGGAACAGTATCTGTCATGACCATGCGTCACTCGTACAGACCAGCCAGCAGCCGCAGCACTCTCAACAGTTGACTACCCAATACAATAGAGGCCGATCCGGAACAGTATCTGTCATGACCATGCGTAACTCGTACAGACCAGCCAGCAGCCGCAGCACTGCTCAGCAGTTGACTACCCGATACAATTGAGGTCGAGCAGGAACTGTATCTGTCATGACCATGTGTCACTCGTATAGACCAGCCAGCAGCCGCAGCACTCTCATATTTGACTACCCAATACAATAGAGGCCGATCCGGAACAGTATCTGTCATGACCATGTGTCAATCGTACAGACCAGCCAGCTGCCGCAGCACTCCCAACAGTTGACTACCCAATACAATAGAGGCCGATCCGGAACAGTATCTGTCATGACCATGCGTCACTCGTACAGACCAGCCAGCAGCTGCAGCACTGTTCAACAGTTGACTACCCAATACAATAGAGGCCGATCCGGAACAGTATCTGTCATGACCATGCGTCACTCGTACAAACCAGCCAGCAGCCGCAGCACTGCTCAACAGTTGACTACCCAATACAATAGAGGCCGATCCGGAAAAGTATCTGTCATGATCATGCGTCAATCGTACGGGCCAGCCAGCACCCGCAGCACTGCTCAACAGTTGACTACCCAATACAATAAAGGTCGATCCGGAACAGTATCTGTCATGACCATGCTTCACTCGTACAGACCAGCCAGCAGCCGCAGCACTCTCAACAGTTCACTACCCAATACAATAGAGGCCGATCCGGAACAGTATCTGTCATGACCATGCTTCACTCGTACAGACCAGCCAGCAGCCTCAGCACTGCTCAACAGTTGACTAACCAATACAATAGAGGCCGATACGGAACAGTATCTGTAATGCCCATGCGTCACTCGTACAGACCAGCCAGCAGCCGCAGCACTGCTCAAAAGTTGACTACCCAATACAATAGAGGCCGATCCGTAACAGTATCTGTCATGACCATGTGTCACTCGTACAGACCAGCCAGCAGCCGTAGCATTGCTCAACAGTTGACTACCCAATACAATAGAGGCCGATCCGGAACAATATCTGTCATGATCATGTTTCACTCGTACAGACTAGACAGTAGCCGCAGCACTGCTCAACAGTTGACTACCCAATACAATAGAGGCCGATCCGGAACAGTATCTGTCATGACCATGCGTCACTCGTACAGACCAGCCATTAGCCGCATCACTGCTCAACAGTTGACGACCCAATACAATAGAGGTCGATCCGGAACAGTATCTGTCATGATCATGCGTCACTCGTACAGACCAGCCAGCAGCCGTAGCACTGCTCAACAGTTGACTACCCAATACAATAGAGGTCGATCCGGAACAGTATCTGTCATGACCATGCTTCACTCCTACAGACCAGCCAGCAGCCGAAGCACTTCTCAACAGTTGACTTCCCAATACAATAGAGGCCGATCCGGAACAGTATCAGTCATGACCATGTGTCACTCGTACAGACCAGCCAGCAGCCGCAGCATTGCTCAACAGTTGACTACCCAATACAATAGAGGCCGATCCGGAACAGTATCTGTCATGACCATGCGTAACTCGTACAGACCAGCCAGCAGCCGCAGCACTGCTCAGCAGTTAACTACCCAATACAATAGAGGCTGATCCGGAACTGTATCTGTCATGTCCATGCGTCACTCGTACAGACCAGCCAGCAGCTCAGCACTGCTCAACAGTTGACTACCCGATACAATAGAGGTCGATCCGGAACTGTATCTGTATTGACCATGTGTCACTCGTACAGACCAGCCAGCAGCCGCAGCACTCTCAACAGTTGACTACGCAATACAATATAGGCCGATCCGTAACAGTATCTGTCATGACCATGCGTCACTCGTACAGTCCAGCCAGCATTTGCAGCAGTGTTCAACAGTTGACTACCCCATACAATAGAGGCCGATCCGGAACAGTATCTGTCATGACCATGCGTCACTCGTACAAACCTGCCAGAAGCCGCAGCACTGCTCAACAGTTGACTACCCAATACAATAGAGGCCGATCCGGAACAGTATCTGTCATGATCATGCGTCACTCGTACGGACCAGCCAGCACCCGCAGCACTGCTCAACAGTTGACTACCCAATACAATAGAGGTCGATCCGGAACAGTATCTGTCATGACCATGCTTCACTCGTACAGACCAGCCAGCAGCCGCAGCACTCTCAACAGTTGACTACCCAATACAATAGAGGTCGATCCGGAACAGTATCTGTCATGACCATGCGTCACTCGTACAGACCAGCCAGCAGCCGCAGCACTGCTCAACAGTTGACTACCCAATACAATAGAGGTCGATCCGGAACAGTATCTGTCATGACCATGCGTCACTCGTACAGACCAGCCAGCAGCTGCAGCACTGTTCAACAGTTGACAACCCCATACAATAGAGGCCGATCCGGAACAGTATCTGTCATGACCATGCGTCACTCGTACAAACCTGCCAGCAGCCGCAGCACTGCTCAACAGTTGACTAATCAATACAATAGAGGTCGATCCGGAACAGTATCTGTCATGACCATGCTTCACTCGTACAGACCAGCCAGCAGCCGCAGCACTCTCAACAGTTGACTACCCAATACAATAGAGGCCGATCCGGAACAGTATCTGTCATGACCATGCGTCACTCGTACAGACCAGCCAGCAGCCGCAGCACTGCTCAACAGTTGACTACCCAATACAATAGAAGTCGATCCGGAACAGTATCTGTCATGACCATGCGTCACTCCTACAGACCAGCCAGCAGCGGCAGCACTCTCAACAGTTGACTACCCAATACAATAGAGGCCGATCCGGAACAGTATCTGTCATGACCATGAGTCACTCGTACAGACCAGCCAGCAGCCGCAGCACTGCTCAACAGTTGACTACCCAATACAATAGAGGTCTATCCGGAACAGTATCTGTCATGACCATGCGTCACTCGTACAGACCAGCCAGCAGCCGCAGCACTGCTCAACAGTTGACTACCCGATACAATAGAGGTCGATCCGAAACAGTATCTGTCATGACCATGCGTCACTCGTACAGACCAGCCAGCAGCCGCAGCACTCTCAACAGTTCACTACCCAATACAATAGAGGCCGATCCGGAACAGTATCTGTCATGACAATGCGTCACTCGTACAGACCAGCCAGCAGCCGCAGCACTGCTCAACAGTTAACTACCCAATACAACAGAGGTCAATCCGGAACAGTATCTGTCATGACCATGCGTCACTCGTACAGACCAGCCAGCAGCCGCAGCACTGCTCAACAGTTGACTACCCAATACAATAGAGGTCGATCCGGAACAGTATCTGTCATGACCATGCGTCACTCGTACAGACCAGCCAGCAGCCGCAGCACTGCTCAACAGTTGACTACCCAATACAATAGAGGTCGATCCGGAACAGTATCTGTCATGACCATGCGTCACTCGTACAGACCAGCCAGCAGCCGCATCACTGCTTAACAGTTGACTACCCAATATAATAGAGATCGATACGGAACAGTATCTGTCATGACCATGCGTCACTCGTACAGACCAGCTAGCAGCCACAGCACTGCTCAACAGTTGACTACCCAATACAATAGAGGCCGATCCGGAACAGTATCTGTCATGACCATGTGTCACTCGTACAGACCAGCCAGCAGCCGCAGCACTGCTCAACAGTTGACTACCCTATACAATAGAGGCCGATCCGGAACAGTATCTGTCATGACCATGCGTCACTCGTACAGACCAGCCAGCAGCCGCAGCATTGCTCAACAGTTGACTACCCAATACAATAGAGGCCCATCCAGAACAGTATCTGTCATGATCATGCGTCACTCGTACGGGCCAGCCAGCACCCGCAGCACTGCTCAACAGTTGACTACCCAATACAATAGAGGTCGATCCGGAACAGTATCTGTCATGACCATGCGTCACTCGTACAGACCAGCCAGCAATCGCAGCACTCTCAACAGTTGACTACCCAATACAATAGAGGCCGATCCGGAACAGTATCTGTCATGACCATGCGTAACTCGTACAGACCAGCCAGCAGCCGCAGCACTGCTCAGCAGTTGACTACCCGAAACAATAGAGGTCGATCCGGAACTGTATCTGTCATGACCATGTGTCACTCGTACAGACCAGCCAGCAGCCCCAGCACTCTCAACATTTGACTACCCACTACAATAGAGGCCGATCCGGAACAGTATCTGTCATGACCATGCGTCACTCGTACAAACCAGCCAGCAGCCGCAGCACTGCTCAACAGTTGACTACCCAATACAATAGAGGCCGATCCGGAAAAGTATCTGTCATGATCATGCGTCAATCGTACTGGCCAGCCAGCACCCGCAGCACTGCTCAACAGTTGACTACCCAATACAATAAAGGTCGATCCGGAACAGTATCTGTCATGACCATGCTTCACTCGTACAGACCAGCCAGCAGCCGCAGCACTCTCAACAGTTGACTACCCAATACAATAGAGGTCTATCAGGAACTGTATCTGTCATGACCATGCGTCACTCGTACAGACCAGCCAGCAGCTCAGCACTGCTCAACAGTTGACTACCCGATACAATAGAGGTCGATCCGGAACTGTATCTGTCATGACCATGTGTCACTCGTACAGACCAGCCAGCAGCCGCAGCACTCTCAACAGTTCACTACCCAATACAATATAGGCCGATCCGGAACAGTATCTGTCATGACCATGTGTCACTCGTACAGACCAGCCAGCTGCCGCAGCACTCCCAACAGTTGACTACCCAATACAATAGAGGCCGATCCGTAACAGTATCTGTCATGACCATGCGTCACTCGTACAGACCAGCCAGCATTTGCAGCAGTGTTCAACAGTTGACTACCCCATACAATAGAGGCCGATCCGGAACAGTATCTGTCATGACCATGCGTCACTCGTACAAACCTGCCAGCAGCCGCAGCACTGCTCAACAGTTGACTACCCAATACAATAGAGGCCGATCCGGAACAGTATCTGTCATGATCATGCGTCACTCGTACGGGCCAGCCAGCACCCGCAGCACTGCTCAACAGTTGACTACCCAATACAATAGAGGTCGATCTGGAACAGTATCTGTCATGACCATGCTTCACTCGTACAGACCAGCCAGAAGCCGCAGCACTGCTCAACAGTTGACTAGCCAATACAATAGAGGTCGATCCGGAACAGTATCTGTCATGACCATGCGTCACTCGTACAGACCAGCCAGCAGCTCAGCACTGCTCAACAGTTGACTACCCGATACAATAGAGGTCGATCCGGAACTGTATCTGTCATGACCATGTGTCACTCGTACAGACCAGCCAGCAGCCGCAGCACTGCTCAACAGTTGACTACCCAATACAATAGAGGCCGATCCGGAACAGTATCTGTCATGACCATGCGTCACTCGTACTGACCAGCCAGCAGCCGCAGCACTCTCAACAGTTGACTACCCAATACAATAGAGGCCGATCCAGAACAGTAACTGTCATGATCATGCGTCACTCGTACGGGCTAGCCAGCACCCGCAGCACTGCTCAACAGTTGACTACCCAATACAATAGAGGTCGATCCGGAACAGTATCTGTCATGACCATGCGTCACTCGTACAGACCAGCCAGCAGCCGCAGCACTCTCAACAGTTGACTACCCAATACAATAGAGGCCGATCCGGAACAGTATCTGTCATGACCATGCGTAACTCGTACAGACCAGCCAGCAGCCGCAGCACTGCTCAGCAGTTGACTACCCGATACAATTGAGGTCGAGCCGGAACTGTATCTGTCATGACCATGTGTCACT
This sequence comes from Macrothele yani, assembly GCA_039090855.1. Lineage (NCBI taxonomy): Eukaryota > Metazoa > Arthropoda > Arachnida > Araneae > Macrothelidae > Macrothele > Macrothele yani. The sequence continues at coordinate 94,846,144 of CM077005.1, read as the reverse complement.
CGTACAGACCAGCCAGCAGCCGCAACACTCTCATATTTGACTACCCAATACAATAGAGGCCGATCCGGAACAGTATCTGTCATGACCATGTGTCAATCGTACAGACCAGCCAGCTGCCGCAGCACTCCCAACAGTTGACTACCCAATACAATAGAGGCCGATCCGGAACAGTATCTGTCATGACCATGCGTCACTCGTACAGACCAGCCAGCAGCTGCAGCACTGTTCAACAGTTGACTACCCAATACAATAGAGGCCGATCCGGAACAGTATCTGTCATGACCATGCGTCACTCGTACAAACCAGCCAGCAGCCGCAGCACTGCTCAACAGTTGACTACCCAATACAATAGAGGCCGATCCGGAAAAGTATCTGTCATGATCATGCGTCAATCGTACGGGCCAGCCAGCACCCGCAGCACTGCTCAACAGTTGACTACCCAATACAATAAAGGTCGATCCGGAACAGTATCTGTCATGACCATGCTTCACTCGTACAGACCAGCCAGCAGCCGCAGCACTCTCAACAGTTCACTACCCAATACAATAGAGGCCGATCCGGAACAGTATCTGTCATGACCATGCTTCACTCGTACAGACCAGCCAGCAGCCTCAGCACTGCTCAACAGTTGACTAACCAATACAATAGAGGCCGATACGGAACAGTATCTGTAATGCCCATGCGTCACTCGTACAGACCAGCCAGCAGCCGCAGCACTGCTCAAAAGTTGACTACCCAATACAATAGAGGCCGATCCGTAACAGTATCTGTCATGACCATGTGTCACTCGTACAGACCAGCCAGCAGCCGTAGCATTGCTCAACAGTTGACTACCCAATACAATAGAGGCCGATCCGGAACAATATCTGTCATGATCATGTTTCACTCGTACAGACTAGACAGTAGCCGCAGCACTGCTCAACAGTTGACTACCCAATACAATAGAGGCCGATCCGGAACAGTATCTGTCATGACCATGCGTCACTCTTACAGACCAGCCATTAGCCGCATCACTGCTCAACAGTTGACGACCCAATACAATAGAGGTCGATCCGGAACAGTATCTGTCATGATCATGCGTCACTCGTACAGACCAGCCAGCAGCCGTAGCACTGCTCAACAGTTGACTACCCAATACAATAGAGGTCGATCCGGAACAGTATCTGTCATGACCATGCGTCACTCCTACAGACCAGCCAGCAGCCGAAGCACTTCTCAACAGTTGACTTCCCAATACAATAGAGGCCGATCCGGAACAGTATCAGTCATGACCATGTGTCACTCGTACAGACCAGCCAGCAGCCGCAGCATTGCTCAACAGTTGACTACCCAATACAATAGAGGCCGATCCGGAACAGTATCTGTCATGACCATGCGTAACTCGTACAGACCAGCCAGCAGCCGCAGCACTGCTCAGCAGTTAACTACCCAATACAATAGAGGCCGATCCGGAACTGTATCTGTCATGTCCATGCGTCACTCGTACAGACCAGCCAGCAGCTCAGCACTGCTCAACAGTTGACTACCCGATACAATAGAGGTCGATCCGGAACTGTATCTGTATTGACCATGTGTCACTCGTACAGACCAGCCAGCAGCCGCAGCACTCTCAACAGTTGACTACGCAATACAATATAGGCCGATCCGTAACAGTATCTGTCATGACCATGCGTCACTCGTACAGTCCAGCCAGCATTTGCAGCAGTGTTCAACAGTTGACTACCCCATACAATAGAGGCCGATCCGGAACAGTATCTGTCATGACCATGCGTCACTCGTACAAACCTGCCAGCAGCCGCAGCACTGCTCAACAGTTGACTACCCAATACAATAGAGGCCGATCCGGAACAGTATCTGTCATGATCATGCGTCACTCGTACGGACCAGCCAGCACCCGCAGCACTGCTCAACAGTTGACTACCCAATACAATAGAGGTCGATCCGGAACAGTATCTGTCATGACCATGCTTCACTCGTACAGACCAGCCAGCAGCCGCAGCACTCTCAACAGTTGACTACCCAATACAATAGAGGTCGATCCGGAACAGTATCTGTCATGACCATGCGTCACTCGTACAGACCAGCCAGCAGCCGCAGCACTGCTCAACAGTTGACTACCCAATACAATAGAGGTCGATCCGGAACAGTATCTGTCATGACCATGCGTCACTCGTACAGACCAGCCAGCAGCTGCAGCACTGTTCAACAGTTGACAACCCCATACAATAGAGGCCGATCCGGAACAGTATCTGTCATGACCATGCGTCACTCGTACAAACCTGCCAGCAGCCGCAGCACTGCTCAACAGTTGACTAATCAATACAATAGAGGTCGATCCGGAACAGTATCTGTCATGACCATGCTTCACTCGTACAGACCAGCCAGCAGCCGCAGCACTCTCAACAGTTGACTACCCAATACAATAGAGGCCGATCCGGAACAGTATCTGTCATGACCATGCGTCACTCGTACAGACCAGCCAGCAGCCGCAGCACTGCTCAACAGTTGACTACCCAATACAATAGAGGTCGATCCGGAACAGTATCTGTCATGACCATGCGTCACTCCTACAGACCAGCCAGCAGCGGCAGCACTCTCAACAGTTGACTACCCAATACAATAGAGGCCGATCCGGAACAGTATCTGTCATGACCATGAGTCACTCGTACAGACCAGCCAGCAGCCGCAGCACTGCTCAACAGTTGACTACCCAATACAATAGAGGTCGATCCGGAACAGTATCTGTCATGACCATGCGTCACTCGTACAGACCAGCCAGCAGCCGCAGCACTGCTCAACAGTTGACTACCCGATACAATAGAGGTCGATCCGAAACAGTATCTGTCATGACCATGCGTCACTCGTACAGACCAGCCAGCAGCCGCAGCACTCTCAACAGTTCACTACCCAATACAATAGAGGCCGATCCGGAACAGTATCTGTCATGACAATGCGTCACTCGTACAGACCAGCCAGCAGCCGCAGCACTGCTCAACAGTTAACTACCCAATACAACAGAGGTCAATCCGGAACAGTATCTGTCATGACCATGCGTCACTCGTACAGACCAGCCAGCAGCCGCAGCACTGCTCAACAGTTGACTACCCAATACAATAGAGGTCGATCCGGAACAGTATCTGTCATGACCATGCGTCACTCGTACAGACCAGCCAGCAGCCGCAGCACTGCTCAACAGTTGACTACCCAATACAATAGAGGTCGATCCGGAACAGTATCTGTCATGACTATGCGTCACTCGTACAGACCAGCCAGCAGCCGCATCACTGCTTAACAGTTGACTACCCAATACAATAGAGATCGATACGGAACAGTATCTGTCATGACCATGCGTCACTCGTACAGACCAGCTAGCAGCCACAGCACTGCTCAACAGTTGACTACCCAATACAATAGAGGCCGATCCGGAACAGTATCTGTCATGACCATGTGTCACTCGTACAGACCAGCCAGCAGCCGCAGCACTGCTCAACAGTTGACTACCCTATACAATAGAGGCCGATCCGGAACAGTATCTGTCATGACCATGCGTCACTCGTACAGACCAGCCAGCAGCCGCAGCATTGCTCAACAGTTGACTACCCAATACAATAGAGGCCCATCCAGAACAGTATCTGTCATGATCATGCGTCACTCGTACGGGCCAGCCAGCTCCCGCAGCACTGCTCAACAGTTGACTACCCAATACAATAGAGGTCGATCCGGAACAGTATCTGTCATGACCATGCGTCACTCGTACAGACCAGCCAGCAATCGCAGCACTCTCAACAGTTGACTACCCAATACAATAGAGGCCGATCCGGAACAGTATCTGTCATGACCATGCGTAACTCGTACAGACCAGCCAGCAGCCGCAGCACTGCTCAGCAGTTGACTACCCGAAACAATAGAGGTCGATCCGGAACTGTATCTGTCATGACCATGTGTCACTCGTACAGACCAGCCAGCAGCCCCAGCACTCTCAACATTTGACTACCCACTACAATAGAGGCCGATCCGGAACAGTATCTGTCATGACCATGCGTCACTCGTACAAACCAGCCAGCAGCCGCAGCACTGCTCAACAGTTGACTACCCAATACAATAGAGGCCGATCCGGAAAAGTATCTGTCATGATCATGCGTCAATCGTACGGGCCAGCCAGCACCCGCAGCACTGCTCAACAGTTGACTACCCAATACAATAAAGGTCGATCCGGAACAGTATCTGTCATGACCATGCTTCACTCGTACAGACCAGCCAGCAGCCGCAGCACTCTCAACAGTTGACTACCCAATACAATAGAGGTCTATCCGGAACAGTATCTGTCATGATCATGCGTCACTCGTACAGACCAGCCAGCAGCCGCAGCACTGCTCAACAGTTGACTACCCAATACAATAGAGGTCGATCCGGAACAGTATCTGTCATGACCATGCGTCACTCCTAATGACCAGCCAGCAATCGCAGCACTGCTCAACAGTTCACTACCCAATACAATAGAGGCCGATCCGGAACAGTATCTGTCATGACCATGCTTCACTCGTACAGACCAGCCAGCAGCCTCAGTACTGCTCAACAGTTGACTACCCAATACAATAGAGGCCGATACGGAACAGTATCTGTAATGCCCATGCGTCACTCGTACAGACCAGCCAGCAGCCGCAGCACTGCTCAAAAGTTGACTACCCAATACAATAGAGGCCGATCCGTAACAGTATCTGTCATGACCATGTGTCACTCGTACAGACCAGCCAGCAGCCGCAGCATTGCTCAACAGTTGACTACCCAATACAATAGAGGCCGATCCGGAACAATATCTGTCATGATCATGTTTCACTCGTACAGACCAGCCAGTAGCCGCAGCACTGCTCAACAGTTGACTACCCAATACAATAGAGGCCGATCCGGAACAGTATCTGTCATGATCATGCTTCACTCGTACAGACCAGCCAGCAGCCGCAGCACTGCTCAACAGTTGACTACCCGATACAATAGAGGTCGATCCGGAACAGTATCTGTCATGACCATGCGTCACTCGTACAGACCAGCCATTAGCCGCATCACTGCTCAACAGTTGACGACCCAATACAATAGAGGTCGATCCGGAACAGTATCTGTCATGATCATGCGTCACTCGTACAGACCAGCCAGCAGCCGCAGCACTGCTCAACAGTTGACTACCCAATACAATAGAGGTCGATCCGGAACAGTATCTGTCATGACCATGCGTCACTCCTACAGACCAGCCAGCAGCCGAAGCACTTCTCAACAGTTGACTTCCCAATACAATAGAGGCCGATCCGGAACAGTATCAGTCATGACCATGTGTCACTCGTACAGACCAGCCAGCAGCCGCAGCATTGCTCAACAGTTGACTACCCAATACAATAGAGGCCGATCCTTAACAGTATCTGTCATGACCATGCGTAACTCGTACAGACCAGCCAGCAGCCGCAGCACTGCTCAGCAGTTGACTACCCAATACAATAGAGGCCGATCCGGAACTGTATCTGTCATGACCATGCGTCACTCGTACAGACCAGCCAGCAGCTCAGCACTGCTCAACAGTTGACTACCCGATACAATAGAGGTCGATCCGGAACTGTATCTGTCATGACCATGTGTCACTCGTACAGACCAGCCAGCAGCCGCAGCACTCTCAACAGTTGACTACCCAATACAATATAGGCCGATCCGGAACAGTATCTGTCATGACCATGTGTCACTCGTACAGACCAGCCAGCTGCCGCAGCACTCCCAACAGTTGACTACCCAATACAATAGAGGCCGATCCGTAACAGTATCTGTCATGACCATGCGTCACTCGTACAGACCAGCCAGCATTTGCAGCAGTGTTCAACAGTTGACTACCCCATACAATAGAGGCCGATCCGGAACAGTATCTGTCATGACCATGCGTCACTCGTACAAACCTGCCAGCAGCCGCAGCACTGCTCAACAGTTGACTACCCAATACAATAGAGGCCGATCCGGAACAGTATCTGTCATGATCATGCGTCACTCGTACGGGCCAGCCAGCACCCGCAGCACTGCTCAACAGTTGACTACCCAATACAATAGAGGTCGATCTGGAACAGTATCTGTCATGACCATGCTTCACTCGTACAGACCAGCCAGCAGCCGCAGCACTGCTCAACAGTTGACTAGCCAATACAATAGAGGTCGATCCGGAACAGTATCTGTCATGACCATGCGTCACTCGTACAGACCAGCCAGCAGCCTCAGCACTGCTCAACAGTTGACTACCCGATACAGTAGAGGTCGATATGGAACTGTATCTGTCATGACCATGTGTCACTCGTACAGACCAGCCAGCAGCCGCAGCACTCTCAACAGTTGACTACCCAATACAATAGAGGCCGATCCGGAACAGTATCTGTCATGACCATGCGTCACTCGTACTGACCAGCCAGCAGCCGCAGCACTGCTCAACAGTTGACTACCCAATACAATAGAGGCCGATCCGGAACAGTATCTGTCATGACCATGCGTCACTCGTACAGACCAGCCAGCAGCCTCAGCACTGCTCAGCAGTTGCCTACCCAATACAATAGAGGCCGATCCGGAACAGTATCTGTCATGACCATGCGTCACTCGTACAAACCTGCCGGCAGCCGCAGCACTGCTCAACAGTTGACTACCCAATACAAAAGAGGCCGATCCGGAACAGTATCTGTCATGATCATGCGTCACTCGTACGGGCCAGCCAGCACCCGCAGCACTGCTCAACAGTTGACTACCCAATACAATAGAGGTCGATCTGGAACAGTATCTGTCATGACCATGCTTCACTCGTACAGACCAGCCAGCAGCCGCAGCACTCTCAACAGTTGACTACCCAATACAATAGAGGTCGATCCGGAACAGTATCTGTCATGACCATGCGTCACTCGTACAGACCAGCCAGCAGCTCAGCACTGCTCAACAGTTGACTACCCGATACAATAGAGGTCGATCCGGAACTGTATCAGTCATGACCATGTGTCACTCGTACAGACCAGCCAGCAGCCGCAGCACTCTCAACAGTTGACTACCCAATACAATAGAGGCCGATCCGGAACAGTATCTGTCATGACCATGCGTCACTCGTACAGACCAGCCAGCAGCCGCAGCACTCTCAACAGTTGACTACCCAATACAATAGAGGCCGATCCGGAACAGTATCTGTCATGACCATGCGTCACTCGTACAGACCAGCCAGCAGCCGCAGCACTGCTCAACAGTTGACTACCCAATACAATAGAGGCCGATCCGGAACAGTATCTGTCATGACCATGCGTAACTCCTACAGACCAGCCAGCAGCCTCAGCACTGCTCAGCAGTTGCCTACCCAATACAATAGAGGCCGATCCGGAACAGTATCTGTCATGACCATGCGTCACTCGTACAGACCAGCCAGCAGCCTCAGCACTGCTCAACAGTTGACGACCCAATACAATAGAGGCCGATCCGGAACAGTATCTGTCATGACCATGCTTCACTCGTACAGACCAGCCAGCAGCCGCAGCACTGCTCAACTGTTGACTACCCAATACAACAGAGGTCAACCCGGAACAGTATCTGTCATGACCATGCGTCACTCGTACAGACCAGCCAGCAGCCGCAGCACTTCTCAACAGTTGACTACACAATACAACACAGGTCAACCCGGAACAGTATCTGTTATGACCATGCGGCACTCGTACAGACCAGCCAGCAGCCGCATCACTGCTCAACAGTTGACTACCCAATACAACAGAGGTCAACCCGGAACAGTATCTGTCATGACCATGCGGCACTCGTACAGACCAGCCAGCAACCGCAGCACTGCTCAACAGTTGACTACCCAATACAATAGAGGTCGATCCGGAACAGTATCTGTCATGACCATGCGTCACTCGTACAGACCAGCCAGCCGCCGCAGCATTGCTCAACAGATGACTACCCAATACAATAGAGGCTGATACGGAACAGTATCTGGCATGACCATGCTCATACTTGCCAAATTTTACGGTTTACTTGTAAAATTTACGGAAATTCTACCTTGGTTATTTTATGAAGGCATATTCTACAGATCTCCGTGTTTTTCTTTTGTTTTCCCCCAGGTTACGCGTATTTCGAGGAAGAAATAAGTGTCCTGAAAGACCATTGCTCCTACATATTGTGGTTTATCTGATCCCATTTTCTTCCTTCCACTTTACATCCCCAACCTTTCCTTCGGGCACGCTAGAGGAAAAGACTCTGTAAAACGCTGTAGGATTAGGATTTGGGTTAACTTCTAAAAGAGAGATTTAAAATATCTGCCTCAAATGTAAAATTTAAAATTGCATTTTTTAAAGGCATTCTAACACGTTGGCACAAAAGTTTGTAGTCAAAACCTCTGTTAAAGTAAAAAGGTTATGCAATATCGCAGTAATTTTTCAGTTACTAATAGAGTGTTTATCACTATGTAGCTTAATGATAACATAATAATGATATAATTTTGCGCCAAGAAAAAATGCCAAATATCTTAATTATTTCGTATGAAATCCATTTGGCAAAACATTTGCATAATCAATTGGCTTTTAGTTGATATGTTCGATACGTTTAATCAGTACATTAGTCACTCGAATATATCGATTAAACGTTCACGAATTTTTTTTTACGGATTTCAATTCTTGAAAGCTGGCAGGTCTGCCATGCGTCTCACTCTCGCACGTACAGGCTATAACAGCGGACGACCCCGATGGCATCCTCTGCTGACCACGGTTCATCTGTGCAAAAGACACGCCTGCTGCAAAGATCATGCAAGGTGGACGTCGGACGACTGGAAAAAGTGTGCTAGTCTGACGAATCGGGTTTTTCATTCCCCTCCGTGCATGGTCATGCATGTATTTGACGCAAACAACATGAGGCACAAGATCTATCCTGCATGGTCTTCAGAGTGCGATGCGGTTGTATGGTGTTGGGCATGTTTACCTGGCAGGAACTTGGACCGCTGGTGCATACGGAAGAATATATGACTAATGCCCACTATCATGAATTGCTATTTGACTCTACACTCAGCAATGCTGCAGTTTTTCCCGAATGGCGACGGTGTCTTCCAAGATGATTATGCGCCGAGCCATAAGGTTAAATGTTGTGCAGTAATGGTTTGAGAACACAGTTTAAACTTCCAGCATATCGATTGGCCTACGAACTCCCCTATTGTCAATCCTACAGAGCAATAGTGGGACACTATGGGACGGCATATCAGGCGTATGGATACACCAATCGTCTCCATACCTGCATTGAAGGCCACATTACACACAGCTTGGTTGGCTATACCTCCCAACTGCTTCCGGCATCTTATTGAATCGGTGTTACGTCGAATATGCTGTATTGCGTGCTAAAGGAGTACCTACGAAGTATTAAGTATAGGTGGTCATAATTTAGTGATCACCCAGTGTATGTCTTCAGTTCATCATTATATACACTGGCGGAAAGTGAAAAAAGAACACCAAGAAGAAATTGGCGGACGATCATGAAATTTACATATGTTAATAGGGTCGAGTTAACGTAGGTGTGATGTTAATTTCGGGACCAACCTGTGAGCGCTTACGCCACAGCACGGCATAATATGCAAATTATCGTCGGTGGTATTTAAGGAGTACGGCGAAGTGAATGTACTCAGTCGTCGGCGTACGGACACGTGCGAAGACCCTGAAGAAGCTGCAATTCCTGGACATGGAAGACGTGTACGATTTCAGCAGTTTTCGGACTTTGAGCGAGGTCGTCTAGTCGGACTCCGCGAGGCCGGGTGGTCGTATTGTCGTATTGCGGAGCGAATTGGACGGGAAGTATCGGTGGTGGTACGATGGTGGCGTAGATGGTTCGAGGAACATTCCCACACGAGAAGACGTGGAACCGGGAGTCACAGACGGACTGATGAGAGGACCGATCGACGCATAAGAAGAGCGGCGTTGTCAAGCAGAACATCCACTGCGGCGCAAATCCGAGCTGCCGTTGCACCTGAGGAAACTGTGCGAACAATCCGCAACCGTCTACTGGATGCAGGACTACGTGCACGTGTGCCTCTGGCATGTGTACCTGTTACTCCAGCCCACCGTCAGGAACGGCTGCAGTGGTGTCGCGAACGTCTGCACTGGAGAACGCAATGGCAATCTGTCGTGTTCAGCGATGAAAGCAGATTCTGCTTGGGAGCCTCCGATGGCCGTATGCGTGTTCGCAGACGCACGGGGGAGCATCTCCACCCTTCTTGCATCCGCCAGCAACACACAGAGCCTACACCTGGTCTCCTGGTGTGGGGAGCGGTCAGCTATCACTCCCGTACACAACTAGTGTTTGTACCGGGTACGTTAAACAGCACCTCTTACATCAACAACATCATTCAGCCTGTTGTGCCATTTGTAAGTTCGATCCATCGTGGTGTTTTCCAGCAGGATAACGCACGCTCACACACGGCACGTGCAACGCAATATGCACTTCAGGGTGTGAGACAACTTCCATGGCCTACACGTTCACCGGATTTGTCCCCCATTGTGCACGTGTGGGATTTTATGGGACAACGACTTATCCCGTCTCCACGGACAGCCACGACCATCCCCGATTTACGCGTCCAGGTTGAGGATGCTTGGAACTCAATACCCCAAACTTACATCCAACATCGGTACGACAGACTCCATGCCAGAATTGCACAGTGTGACGCAGTTCATGGCGGTTCAACCTCGTACTAACCATGTTACATGAAAATGTTATTTTTCAGTTTACCAGCAAATACAGCTGTATTTTGCCATAATGTTTTGATCACGTTATCCTCTGTATTCCGTTGTTATGCTGTATAAATTTCGTTGGTATCAGACGTCTCCTGCTTGGTGTTCTTTTTTCACTTTCTGCCAGTGTATATATTGTATTTAGCGGAGGGGTGCAGCTCTAATTCGTTCCAAGATGACAGAAAGAGCAACTGAGTTTTCACCCTCCATTTCGGTTTTCGCTTAATATTTTTGTGGCCGTAGTATCTGAGCTGAGAAACAATTAAGCCACAAAAGGGAATTGAGTCGTCTGTGCTCTGGAACATAACTTTATTTTTTTATATTACCGTGTTTTCCGATTATTCGATTTTAGAAGCCAGCAACTATGAAATGCAGCGTATAACTGTTTTCACTAACATCATAGATTTGAACTGTTGTTCCGGATACCAAAACAGATCGTTTCGTGAATCTTTTATGGCAGACCCTGCGCTGTAAAAAACTTGGAGCGCCAACTTCTGATTGTCTATTTGCACGGGAGTCTAGCTGTCGCTCAAACGAAATCTCGACACCAGTGTGACCATGTGTGAATAAGTACAGTCAACTCCGCTTATAGTGAATCTCTGCGGACTCGCGTATTTCGTTCACTATGTCCGAGGTTCACTAAAACCGAAGTATCTTCCCTTAACCTGAATTGAGTGGAATGGTGAGCAAGAAAATAAAATATGTACATATGTATCTACAAAATCGTATTTTTATGTACATAGTGTATATTCATTAAATTAAATAAATAAAATTAATTTTGCATTACCTTAATTAACATGAAAATAGTCTGTTAGGTGCCGCTACTTCCTGCAAACAGTTTTAATAATAATTTTCTCTATGTCCTTTTCTACAGTTTGTGCCTTTGCTGCACTCAATTCTACATTTTCCATACATTTTAGGAACTTTACCACAGTCCTGGTACTCTCCAACACCTCTTTCACTGTTGGGACACGTTCTTCATTATCGTCTTCGTCATCTTCAGCCTCGTTTTCTTCCGTGCTGGAACCGACTTTCACAGCCTCGACAATACCTTCATCCGACGGGATTTCATTCGTTATAACTTCACAGTCAGCATCGAATAAATCTTCAGCTTCAATGGAATTGGCACCGATATGCTGAAGCAGGTCCTTGAAAGGCACATCACCTTCTTCTTCGAATGCCACACGTTCAGTAGATAAGCCAGACCTCCTGCAACTGTTCTGTATAGTGACAGTTGACACACTCTTCTACCCTTTCTTTCCGAAACGTACAGCATTCAGAACATTTATTGATGTGTTCTGCTTTGATTCAAAGTCTTGGATTAAATAAAGCGTTACTTCCCTTCTGTAATAGGTTTTTAAGCTGCGAATGATACCTTGCTCCATGGATTGCAGGACTGATGTGGTGATGGCAGGGAGGAACACCAGCTCGATATTGCTGAGGATTTTAATCCTACCTTTGCCCTTCAATGCACTTAAGGAATAGTAGGCCTACAGTATTGTTCTCAATACATTCTTTCAAGTTTTTACAAGGTTTGTTTTGAAATAAGTTACAATTTCATGTTACGAGTACATTCTTTTCTTTGAAGTTTTATTTTTTAGATTCACTGTAACCGAAGTTGGCTGTTCGTTATAAACGAAATTTTTAATGTACATTTCCAATGTTGCAGGCTGGGACCAATGATTTAGGTCTACTATCGCAGAATGTTCACTGTAACAGAGTTAACTATATCCAGAATTGACTGTAATTTTAAGAACGGCAAGGATTCAGTCTGGTCTTTTGTTTTGTGCGCAAGTGTTTTACGATTTACTGCACGGAAATCTTTATTTAGGATTAACCCTCCAGGTGGCAGGAGTTTTGACTTATATGAGCTTTGACTTGGTATGCAGGAACTGACTTATTTTAGTCAGTTTCTTCTTCTATTATCTCGCACTAAAAACGTTAACGCGTAGTACAGTCGGTGAGACCGAAACAGGGAAAACCGCAAAACTCTACGTGCTTCCATTATCACACCTCAATACCTCCAAACATATGAAAACAGAAATGTATTAATTGTAAACCACTGTAGGCACCAATCCCGCAGCGCTAGTTGATAAAAAACACGTCCCGTACAGTGTTTCACACCCCAGCCCTCTTTCGTAAATGGAGGATCTTTTGCCCATTAGGAGGAAGAGTTACACCATTAGCGCAATGAAGCAGTGGTGACGACTGCCATTAAGTGCATAACGTTACGCGCGTCTGGAACTCTTTCACCTCCGATGTTATTTGACGTAAGTTGTCCAGTAGATTCGCAGTGTATTAAAATAAAATGAACAGTTTTCCTAACTCCTCCTTTCACTGAGTCATTTATCTTGGACGAAGATCATAACTGTGTTGTGCTACTACATCGGCGGAGGGGGAGGAGGGGGAGGAATGATCGCCAAATAAAAATTCCTTTGTGGTATGTTTGCCTGCGGCGTTATTTCTGAAAACAAACCAAGGAGATAAATGGAACTGCGGCGTTATACTTACTACGGCGTTATACTTACTGCGGTGTCGTTCTTGGAAAATATGGTATGCACCTATTATTATCTGGAACTATTAAAAAACACGTAGCGAAAACTGCCAAGAACGATACTTACAAGAAATGGAATGGAGCCCTGAAACTATGGAGCAGATACCGTATTTACTCGAATCTAACACGCACCCTACTTCTCAGCAACGAAAATGTGTTTTTTTTTTCTTAGTACTCATATACAAAGACGCAAGATAACTTGAAAGAAATACAAACTTATGAAACTTAAGAAATATTGGCAATTCTTGAATTTCTTCAAATTCCACATTATTCCAAATTATGCATTGCTCACAGACATCTCTCCATGTAACATACCCAGATATTTCACTGTACGAATCTTCATGGCTGCTGGCGGCTGTGGTTTCACTTCTGGATTGTTCGAAGATAGCCTCGTCTTCAGTGCCACCCATCGCTTTGGTAATGCCGCACTTCAGAAAAGACCGCTTAACTAAATCATTAGGAATGAACTCCCGGGCAACAACAAATCTACAATCTATAATGAATAAGGTTTTACTGGTTGTTGGTGGTAATTATGATGAATGACGTTTTATGCTTAGACTTAATGACGACACTTAATGAAAGAGACCTAACTGCCAGACAGAGGTCAGACAATAATTGAACAGAGAAAAATGTACTCACTTTAAAACCTTTTATTGGAAAACTCCTGGTATCATCCAACACACACTCTCAACAAATCACACTACTACTGAATATCCGAACTTTCGTAGAATCGCATCACAATAATGAAGAAGAACCTAATCACATAGAACGAAGCTCTCTGCACAAAATAACGTAGCTCTTTTCACATCAAACAAAACCTCTACACATCAAACCAAGCTCTCCTCGCACATAAACAAAAGCTCTCTTCGGTATCGTTGAACGCGCCTATTTACACTGCCTACCACCACGTCATGACCTACTCATTGCCACATCTCATTCAGTGGGAGAAATAACATCTCGTTAAGTGAGAAGATAATTTACATAGAAAATAAAATAACAAGAGATAGTAAAATCAAAAGGAAACTGAATCTAGAGTATACGTTACATCATCTCCCCCTTAATTTTTTTTTTTTTTTTTTTTTTGTCGAAAAACCTATCAATTTTGCAGTGTAGTCTTACACTTGCTGACTGACGTTTATCGTCCTCTTTTTTTTTTGTTTTGGTGGCAGCAGTATGTACAACATCAAACTTGGCATTACAAATTCAGGAAACCTGTATTCGTCTGTGAAACACTTTTTATACTTGAACAGAACAAACCTGCATCGGCATACCTTATTTTTATTCTGCCTAGCAGGAATCACTTTTCTGATTTCAAATTACGTCCTCATATTATCGTTGATTACAAACCAATTGTATCAGCAGCGAAGATTGCCTGTAGCTGCCTAACAGTAACAATTTTCATTATTTTACCCCTAAGCACATATATATAAAAAAAAATTGGTATTAGTAGACGGACATAGAAGATATATATATATATATATATATATATATATATATATATAAACACATATACACAAAAAGAATGCATAGGCCCACACGAAAAAAAAAAAAAATTCTGCCACGCCAACTGGTCGTGCAGGAAAAACAACAACAACGAGAAAAGAACCTGTCCACGAGAACTTACTTATCTCGAAGACGCATAAAAAACTCTAGTACGATAACGTTTTCCAGGCCTAATCGGACTGGTAAATTCAGGTGGCGTCGATCTTTTCAGAGACTTGAATGAATCTGGAACATCTGTAGTCTGTCTGTCAAGAAATCCCTGCGGCTGACAGGAACGGACGGGAACGGATGAAGTCTGTCGGTCAGGAAATCCCTGCGTCTGACAGGAACGGTCAGGAACGGCTGAAGTACGTCGGTCAGGAACGGCTGAAGTCTGTCGGTCAAGAAATCCCTGCGGCTGACAAAAACGGTCAGGAACATCTGAAGTCTGTCGGTCAGGAAATCCCTGCGGCTGACAGGAACGGGCTCCCCAGGCTTTTGATATGTTGTCCCTTTGTGCTGGGGACCGTGTTGTCCTTCCAGAATTCTTTTGAAGGGACGTGGCTCCGGCCACATCGCTTGTTTTCGCTTTCTACCTCTGGGCATGACAGTAGAAGCAGGCATCGGCCCTGTTTGCCCTGAGCGTAAGTTCCAGGGGCGACCCCCGGGCGGATGCAAAGATCTCTGCCTTCGTCGCTGTTGCGGCAAAGCAGATTGGGGAGACAAGTTGCGTTTTCGACCAGCTTTTGGTGTTGCTGGACGGTTTGTAATTTGTGTCTGACGTTTAAGAATCGTCAAACTATTGTCTATATCTGATAAATCAGAAATATTTGATGACTCTGAGTCGCTGTTGTAAGTTAGTGGTCGTGCAGGGCGATGTTTATTTCTGCCTATAGGAATACTTTCTGATGATGTATTCAAGGAAGTAGGAGCTTGTGTCGGTGTAGAGTTATTAGGGAATGGTGCAGCAATAGTCTTGGCAATGGTTGGAGAGAAAGGAACGATACTAGAATTTGAAGAACTTGATTCGAGCCTTCGTCTTATGGTTGAATCAGGTTGCGTTCTTGGAAGCCCGTCTTGTGGAGGGAAGGGTGAAGAAAAAATCACTGGAGATTCTTCAAAAAGGTTTGTCGGTTCATCCAATATTTCTGGAGGTTGATCGTGAGATATAGACTCTTGAGTCTGTGGAACAGAAGGTTGAGTAGGGTTGATTATAAAATCTATATTTCGTTCATGATACTTGCGACACTGAGCAACGTGTACGTATTGAAATTGATTGTCAGGTTTTTCAAGAATAATGTTATTTTCAAACAGATTTGCCACCCGATATGGACGTTCGTAGCTGGGTGCAAATTTATTTACTAAAGTACACTGCTGGACAATTGCTAAGGACGGATCATAAACGGCTATATAGCGCATAAAAAAGTAAGTGTGGTTGGATGCCAAGTGAAATAAAATAATGTCAGAATGCCAGGACATTACAAGAAAGACAATTTATTGTGCTCTGAAATCCAGAAGGCTTTGGAACGTGTTCAAGGGACAAACAGGCCATTTTGTGCAGAATACGTAAACGTGAAAAAAATGCAATTACCGTCCGCAGGCGTAAGATGTCAATACGGGATATGGCCACCATGGAGGGCGATGCAAGATTCCACACGTCGTGTCATGCTTTGTAGAACATTATCAAGCATCTGTTGGGGTAATTTATCCCATTCCTCTGTCAGTGCACGGATGAGAGTGTCCTTGTTTATTGGAGGGCATTGGCGACCAGCAAGACTCCTCCCCAAAGCATCCCACACATTTTCAATGGGATTCAGATCTGGAGAACGTGCTGGCCATACGAGGCGTTGAATATCCTCGCTCTCAAGACACTCCTGGGCAGCAACTGTTCGATGACATGTTGCGTTGTCGTCCATGAAAATGAATCTATCACCGACAGCACCACGGGACATGCGAACATGAGGTAGCAGAACATCATTAATGTATCGTTGGCCAGTCATAGTCCCAGTTGGAAGCGCATAGAGGGACGTACGGCCATTGATCATGATGCCAGCTCATACCATAACACTACATGTCGGATATCGGTTCATTTCCTGTATGTTTGCTGGACAATATGCAGTACCACTATCACGCCAGATCAGTTGTCGTCGACAATCAGACGATAGACTGTATCTACTCTCATCTGAGAAGAGGACAGCAGACCAGTCGTTATCAGTCCAATTGCGATGTTGATGGCACCATTGCAAACGGGCGGTACGGTGACGTCTGGACAATGGGATGCACACAACAGGACGACGGGCGTATAGTCCACCTTCATGCAAACGTCTGGCGACAGTTTTTCGGGAGATCCGCTTGCCAATAGCAGCCATAAACTAATTTGCTACCTCACTAGCTGTGCTGTGCCGGTGTCTTTTTGTTGATAACACTATGTACCGATTTTCTGCAGGTGTCGTACTGCGAACACGACCTCCCCGTGATGTTTGCTACACTCTCCATTTGTTTGAAATGATTTCCAAAGCCTTGAAACAACACTGTGGCTGACGTCGAACTCCCTGGCAACATCTGTTATTTTTCGCCCTTCTTCAATCTTGCCAATAATACGGCCACGCTTAAAATCATCTACGTGATGTCGGGAAGACATACTGAAAATTGCAAGTTCGTCAATTGATTCTTTCCTTTTCAACTTTGCGTTTGAACAACTGTCAATACGCGTCAAATCCTTTATATCTCTTATCAGTGCTATGACGTCACGAACAAGTTCGGCAATCCAAAATTTGCATACGCACAACACGTCTTACTGTATCCCGCACTTATGCTAATTTCCACATTTTCCTGCCTTCCATTTTATGGTTGCTATCGTTGCTATTGACATCCGTCCTTAGCAATTGTCCGGCAGTGTATGAGAAACAGAAGACTGGATTGGATTGGATTGGATTGGAGGTTTAACGACCACCGTGAGCAACTCAATGGGCTATAAGCAGTCGCCCGTCCCTAATTTAGGGTCACTGGTTCCAGGGAAGGGAGAGAGCCAGTGCCGTAAGACAAACACAACATCCATGCCACACCGGGATTCGAACCCGGACCCCGTTCGGACGAATGATCAGAGGCCATCGCTTAGACCACTGCGCCACCGGGGCGGCCAGAAGACTGGAAGTGCGTTTCCACGAGATTGAGATCTCCAACGACAAGATCTGGTTCCCTACGCCTAGTATTATAGTATCTTGCTTGAGCCGCTGGTGCTCCTATCATTGCAACACGAGCTTTTTCTGCCATGATTCGTACTGATTGCGGAGTTGGTCGCTGGTTTAGTTCGTCGATAATCCCCGTTAAATTTTCAAAAGGGGTCTTAATTTTTCGACACAAAAAAGTTCCGCAGGAGTAAATTTAGTAGATTTGTGAACAGACGAGCGGAGGGCGAACGAAAAAAGTTCAAGATGTTCGTCCCACCGCTGGTGATGATCCATGACAAATGTAGCAATCATTTTAACTAGCGTGCGGTTTACTCGTTCCGCAGGATTACTCTGGGGATGATATGGGGAAATGAATTTATGCTTTATGGGTAGTCTCGCACACATTCTTTCAAAAATGTCAGATATAAATTGGGGACCATTATCCGAAACTACTTTATTAGGTGCACCATATCTAGAGAATACTTCATTAATTAATACATTACAAATAACTTCCGCCGTAGCGGCTTTAATGGGAAAAACTTCGACCCATTTAGAGAAATTATCAGTTAATACTAAAACGTAACGAGCTTTGTTTTTAACAGATAAAGGATAAGATCCCAATAAATCTATTGAAATAATATCAAAAACATGAGAACTTGAACTATATTTCAAGTGACCGGCCGGTCTTACATTACGGTAATTATAAATCTGACACAAGTGACATGATTGAACGTATGCGAGCACACTTTGGTACATGCCAGGCCAATAGGCAACATCCCGCAATTTACAACGGGTCTTGCGAATACCTAAATGACCTGCAATAGGTTTGTCATGAAATTCGTTTAAAAGGGCCATTCTAAGGGTTCGTGGAATACATGGGCGAAACTCTGCCCTAGTAGTCCTAGATTTCGTATAGTAAAGAAGACCCTCTATGACTTCAAAATGCTGTGACCTCCCAGCCAGAGAAGGATCACTTTGTTGTGGTGAACCCGCAAGCAAAAAATTATAGATATCCCTAAAATCTGGATCATTTACTAATTCTGCCATTATCTGCTCTCTGGATGTTATATCAGCTATTAAAAGTAAAAGCTGACGTCCAGGAGTAGTTTCTGTGGGAACCCCACTAATCGGGACGCGAGACAAAGCGTCCGGTAATTGATTCTTATGACCTGGTTGGCACGAAATTTTGATATTGCTCTCTTGTAACTTAAGAGCCCACTTCATAAGTCTTTCAGAGAGGTGCTTAGCAGAATTCAAATACTGAAGGGCAGAATGATCCGTAATTATATTAACTGTCAATTCGTTGAGATAACATTGAAATTTGTCAAGAGCATACACTACAGCAAGACATTCACGTTCCGTAGCTGAATAATTGCGTTCAGCTTTGGCTAAAGTACGGGACGCAAAAGCTATTGGATGCCCAGCTTGTGACAAAACGCAACCAAGACCAACTCCGGATGCGTCAGTGTAAATATCAAATTCCTTAGTATGATCCGGGAAAGCCAACACAGGAGGCTGAGTCAACGCAGACTTCAGTGCTTCAAACGCAGCGTTAGGCTCAGGTGTCCAAACAAACTTCTTGTATTTACGTTTCAAAGCATACAATGGCTCACAGATTGTAGCATAAGCGGAGACGAACTGCTGATACCATCCGGTCATTCCCAGAAAGCGTGATAGTTCTTTGGCTGTTTTAGGCCGTGGAAAGTCAACAATAGGCCTGATTTTTTCATTATCCGTAAATAAGCCGTGGGGAGTGATTTTCAACCCCAGATATACAATCTCGTCCCTCGCTATCTGGCATTTACTAGGTTTTAACGTCAATCCAGCATTGTATATGAGTTGGAACACCTGTTTGAGCAGAGAAAGGTGCTCGTCAAAAGTCTCGGATGTAATAATAATATCATCCAAATATACATGCACATGGGGACCTAGAACAGGTCTGAGAACCGTATCCATAAGCTTTTGGAAAGTAGCAGGTGCAGAAGCTAGTCCAAAGGGCATACGCAGGTATTCAGAAGCCCCAAAAGGAGTCACAAAGCCTGTTATATCGACGGAGTCTGGATGTACCGCCACCTGCCAATATCCACTCGCCAAATCCAAGGTTGACATCCATTTAGTTGACGATAGGTCATGCAAAATATGCGACATGACAGGTAGTGGATAATTTATCGCTTTCGTGACTTGGTTTAACTTGCGGAAATCTGTCACGAAACGAAATTCGTTGGGTTGTTTCTTTGGAACAAGAAAAGCGGGTGCGTCCCAGGCGCTTGTTGATTCCCTTATTATACCCTGTTTAATCATCTCGGAAATTTGACGTTGCATTTCCTGTTTTTTATGGGGAGCACAAGGGTAAGGTTTCTTCGCTATCGGTTTCGAATCATCAGTATCAATGACGTGATAAACCACCTGTGTGAAACCAGGTTGATCGGAAAATAAACCAGGTCTTTCATGCAACAGTAGAGAAAGCTGGTTTCGTTGCCTCTCATTCAGTTGGTTACTCAGTAACAAACTCGTTATGTCTATAGGATCTTTAGGAATCACTTCGACAGGTTCCGGAAAGGAAATAACATGTTGTACGAAATTCAGGGTACCTTGAAAAGTATTGATAAAGTCCATGCCCATTAGACATTTAACAGGTAGTTCGTCTGTGAGCAGGAAAGAATGCGTAAATTGAGCCTTTCCCAGCCCTAGAGATAATGTGATAGTTTCTGTGATACTGAATATTTCGTTATTTGCACCCCGCAAATACTGCGTCGCAGGCTGGACGTGGATTGCAGGAAAACTTTCAGTGCAAAACCTCGTATTTAGGGCTGATATTTCAGAACCAGTGTCGAACTTTGTCTCGACCATAATATCTTCAATTGTCAATAACACATCAGGCAACTGAGGAGTTCGGACAGTCACTAATACTGTTTTAGGGTCAGAATGCTTTGTATCAGGAAGCAGTACCGACCCTTGGTCTACTTCCTTTGGAAGTTTAAAGGATTCCTGGTTGTATTATCATGCGGTCTCAAACCTCGGCCCTGCCGGGTATCGGGAAAGTTTTCACGCTTAGGAAAACTTCGTGAAAACTGTTGCGGGAACTCCGCATGTCTTTTGAAATTTTCATTTCTATTACTTCTTCAGTCAGCACGGGCAGAAAAATAATCATTGGCCTGAGCATAAAAACGTTCCGAATTCTGCGGAGTGGAACGGGGTCTAGCATACTGTGCATTTGTACTGTACCCAGAAAATTTATTAGAACTTAGCGGTTGGTGTACCACTCTTCTATGCGGTGGGACGTATGATGCTTGGACTTGCACCTGTGTACGCTCGCGTTGAAAGTCATTAGGCCTATTATGCCGCTGAGGATTTTCGTAATAAGCCTCCCGGGGTACCCGAGCATGGTGAGTTGGACCATGTTTGCCGTGTCGCTCCTCATACGTTCGTATGAGGCGAAGGCATTCATGAATTGTAGGAGGGTGTCGGACCTCAAGAAAATCCTGTAGAAATGGATCGAGCTGTTGCAATAGGGTGTCCAAAATGTCGACATGACTGGCATGTGGATCCCATAATTTATACAAACGTGTTGTTTCTAAAGCAAATGCAACAGGGTTATCGTTGGATCCTTGCTTAAGAGAAAAAGTTGTTGTGCAAGGCTAGCTCGACTGAGGCCGAAAGGAAAGAAGTCCAAAAATTCCGCTCGGAAATTCTCATAATGAGAATCCGGGTTCGACACTCTCCACTGCCGACACCAGGTCTTAGCGGTATCTTTCAAGCAAGTGCCTGCTATTTGCACTTTGCAATCTTGAGGAATATTGTATAAATCGAAATGATCCTCCAAATCCTCGAGAAATTTCAAGGACCCCTCCAAACCATTGAAAGTAATTGTTCCTTCATGCGGCACGAAATGTGCAAGCATTTTGCTTCTGTGAGAGGATTGAAATACCTCAGGTACGACCCTCGACTCAGAGTGATAGGAAGCTGGTGAATGACGAAATTGTGAGGAATGCCTGGGTACTTGTAAATCATTAACATCAAAGGGAGCCCCACAGGCTTCTTGCAAATTGTCAAAAATAACCCCATCACCACCGAAACTTGATTTATTGTGAAATAGTGAAGTTGTCTCAGGTAATGAAGACATAGTCACGAATTGTCAAGACCTCGTGTTCAAGAAATGTTCGGGCGCCAATTATAATGAATACTTCATGAAAGTCATCTTCAAAATTTGTATAATGAATACTGTTTTACTGGTTGTTGGTAGTAATTATGATGAATGACGTTTTATGCTTAGACTTAATGAAGACACTTAATGAAAGAGACCTAACTGCCAGACAGAGGTCTGACAATAATTGAACAGAGAAAAATGTACTCACTTTAAAACCTTTTATTGGAAAACTCCTGATATCATCCAACACACACTCTCAACAAATCACACTACTACTGAATATCCGAACTTTCGTAGAATCGCATCACAATAATGAAGAAGAACCTAATCACATAGAACGAAGCTCTCTGCACAAAATAACGTAACTCTTTTCCTCTACACATCAAACCAAGCTCTCCTCGCACATAAACAAAAGCTCTCTTCGGTATCGTTGAACGCGCCTAATTACAATGCCTACCACCACGTCATGACTTACTCATTGCCACATCTCATTCAGTGGGAGAAATAACATCTCGTTAAGTGAGAAGATAATTTACATAGGAAAATAAAATAACAAGAGATAGTAAAATCAAAAGGAAACTGAATCTAGAGTATACGTTACAAATCTACTGTGCTACTACAGAAAGTGAAGGTTTTTTAACACAACCAGTTTTTGTCAGTTCTGTGTCTCCCGATGTAAGCCATGCATTATAGTGTGATCGAATTGCTACTTTAAAAGGCCTATTTATGCAGACATCAAGGGGCTGAAGTTGGGAAGTCATTCCTCCAGATAGCAAAGCCAGATTTACTGGACACATAACAACAGATACAAAGATGAAACGATTGAGTTTACTGGCCCGTGCGACTTGCGGAACACGCAGACATCAATAGTTCGTGTGGCCCCCATGGCAGGCAATACCGGCCGCTACACGCCGTGGCATCGAACGAAAGAGGCTTTGGATGAGGGCTTGGGGTATGTCGGTCCAGGCTGCTTCCACACGTTGCCACAGTCCATCAGGCGTAGCCGCGGGTGGTGCTTGCTGGGCCACTCGGTTGCCGATCAGCGACCAGACGTGCTCAATGGGTGACATATCGGGAGAACAGGCGGGCCACGGTAGCAGTGACACCTGGTGGGCCGTGAAGAATTGTTGCACGATGCATGCTACGTGCGGGCGCGCATTGCTGTTGAAACGTGGCCGCTGGCAGGTCCTGCAAGTAAAGGAGGACTACAGGCTCCAAAACGTCAGAGATGGAGCGGTGGCTGTTGAATGTACCGGCGATACGTACCAGTGAAGTGCGGGTGTCATATCCAATTGCGCCCCAAACTATAACGCTAGGCGACGGAACGGTATGGCGATTCATAATGCAGGCATCATACAGTCTCTCGCCGCGGTGCCGCCACACGCGGATCCGACCATCGTGGTGTTGCAGGCAGAAGCGGGATTCGTCGGAGAAGACAATGTCGTACCATTCCGTAGTCCAGGTGCGGCGTTCAACGGCCCACTGCCGCAGCACTCACCGGTGGTGTAACGTCAATGGTAATCGGAGCAATGGGCGCCGTCGACAAGTCCCCGCTCCTGCAGACGACGTCGAACGGTACGTGCTGACACAGGTTGTTGCGCAACACACCCTAATTCCTGCGCTTACGTTCGTGATGTGGCAGTGCAAGCCGTCAATGCCCGCAGCACAACATGTCGGTCCTCTCGTTCGGTGGTGTGCCGTAACTGCGGCAATCGCTCACGTCGGTCCGTCCGTCCGTCTCTCCTGCACCCACCGAATCCATACTCGCATCACTCTGGCTGGATGTCTCGGTACGATAAACTGCTGTCGCGATAAGCCACTATTCGTCCTCTGTCGAACTCCGAAATGTGCTGGAATGACTGCCGTATTCTGCGACGAGGCACCAGGAAGCTTCCCACGCGCAGGTCCGGCAGCACAACACACTTCCACTACTTACACCCCGCCTTCTGTGCACCCTTCTTATAGTGTTTCTCGGCGGCGTGCCGGGCGCATATGATCTGCATATGCCCTGCAATGCTAATCGTTTGCATGTCCTCTCGCGGGTGACGCATGCTGCGAATTTCAGGCTAATCGGATGCTTCCTTCTTGGTTTTGCATTTCGGGTGGCCAGCAGTGTAGATCAATTCTGTTTTCAACAATCTTGGTTTTCACCAAGTTTGTTACATGACCCTTGAATGAATCCAATACAAGCATGGACCGCACCTGGTCATCGAAACCACACTTTTTGAAGTCAATCCTTTACCAGTTCTTCGGTCATCCAGCCATTTTCTTGAACTCTGACTTGAATTTAATTTTCTGAGGAAAAGTCTCTTTATTCGGAAATGTTTTTCTCTTGAAAGCAACATACGGTGGTAGCTTGTTCCCATCGGCCGTAATGGAAAGCATGACCGTCATTCGGAGCTTCTCGTTTCCTGTTGTTAGAGCTTTAACTTGCTTTCCACCAATACTTTCTAGTGTAATTTGATGGCATATCAAAATACAATGGTGTTTGGTCAGCATTCCCAATCTGGCTTAAAATATGGTGTCCTTGCTTTCTTACTGATATGACGTACTTGAGAAAACTGTATAGCTTTTCTTCAAAGTCAAATGGGATTCTCTGACATATTGAAGAACGCCGCCTCAGAGAAAATCCTTTTCTTTTCACAAAACAGCAAATCTATCCTCTTGAAGCAGTGAACCTTACACTGATTCCAAATTCCTGTTAAATTTCTCGAGCTTTTGCCTGAAGAATTTCTAGAGTAACAGGAAAACCTGATGCACGCTGTTGCTTCACGAAATGATCTAGACCAGTGGTTCCCAAACTTTTTCGATTCTCGGCGCCCTTGCTGAATCCAAGTTTTCCTAAGGCGCCCTATGTCAAATTCTAACAAGTGCACTTTGCCTATGTCAAATTCTAACAAGTACACTTTGCCTATTGTCAAATTCTAACAAGTACACAATTCTAACAAGTGCACTTTGCCTATGTCAAATTCTAACAAGTACACAATTCTAACAAGTGCACTTTGCCTATGTCAAATTCTAACAAGTACACAATTCTAACAAGTACACTTAGGCAAAAATCAATAAAACACGTTTTGAAGATCACAAAAAATGTATTTGAAAGATTCAAGTAATTATAATTAGTGGATGGATGAGCCTGTTGATCACCGCTCATTTTCTCAAATCTTGGAATCAAAGTGGACACAGCCACCCTCATTTCCGTCTTCACATTGATTTTTTTTTTTTGATTGGAGGTTTAACGACCACCGTGAGCAACTCAATGGGCTATGAGCTGTCGCCCGTCCCTAATTTAGGGCCACTGGTTCCAGGGAAGGGAGAGAGCCAGTGCCGAAAGACAAACACAACATCCATGCCTCACCGGGATTCGAACCCGGACCCCTTTGGGACGAATGATCAGAGGCCATCGCTTAGACCACTGCGCCACCGGGGCGGCACATTGATTTTCGCGCGATACTTAGTTTTTATCACAGCGATCGCCGAAAACCCATCTTCGCCCAAATAAGAAGTTGCAAATGGAATTAAAATTCTCTGAGCTTTACCACTCAGAAGGGGATATTCATCTTTTACTGATATCCAAAATTCAAGTGCTAAATTTTGTTTTTAACGTATTGTCGCAAGATAACTCAATAAGATTCTCTTCTTCTGCAGCAGTATATTCAGATAGAGCAGTGGCATAAAATGGGTCTTAAATCCATACAAATTTATCGATATTATTATTTTGAAAATATTTCTCAAACCAGGTGATGAGCTGTGATAAGTGTTTTTCCAAAATGGATTTCATGCCTCGAGAGAAATCAACTCCATTGGAGGTCAAAAAATGTTGCAACAAGGGGAAACATTCTTTACCTCCGTTTTCATTCATTTTTCTTTTCCATAGTTTTAGTTGTTGTTTTTTTATAAAAACTGAAATTTTCTCAGTCTACTTTAAAAGGTGCATGTTGTTTCCCTGCAAAGAGAGATTCAGAGCATTCATCTTTACAAAATTATCTTATAAGTATGCTAGTTTCGCCAAAAAAATCTTAATTCACAAAATTTTCGGTATACTTGTGGTATTCCTCTTTAAAAAAAATATAGATTTCCTGTCACAGTTCAAACGTACGAGACAAAACTTAACCACGAGATAGCCATCGCGAAGCGCTGTAGTACAACAAAGACGTGTGCTCGGATCCCATATCCTCACATAGTTTTTTGAAAAAGCTTGCCTTCAACGGCCGAGTTTTTAGAAAGTTTACTACATATTCTAAGACCTGGTTCAATGTAGGACTCAGATATTTTGACGCGAGTGCTTCCCTGTGAATAACGCAATGGGACCAAAGTGCATCAGGGGCTTTGCTTCCAATAACTGCCTGCAATCCTCCATAACGGCAGGACATAGAATGAGCACAATCAGTACAGACACCAACACACTTAGTCCACTCCAAATTATTTTCGTATATAAAAGTATCAAGGGTCTCGAACAAGTCTTGAGCCTTAGCATTACCAGTATTACTTTTACAAAAGAGAAGGCCTTCTACAATGTTATTACCATCTATAAACCGTACATAGCAAATCAAGTGAGCGTCATTATTGTTATCTGTGGCCTCATCCAGCTGCAATCCAAATTCCTTACCTTTCATTTTTTCAATTAATTGATAATTGAGGTCCTCCGCTATGCACTGTATTCTGCGACTGATGGTGTAATTGGACAAAAGCACATTTAAAAGCAGCTTCCCAGCAGACTCGCCGATCATAATGCTCACCACATCTACAACAGCAGATACAATTAGTTCTGCGATGTTATGAGGCTTCTTACATTTTGCGATTCTATGTGCTACCTTGTAAGATGCTAGCAAAGCATTGCTTGGTATTGATGCCTGCTCATAAGAACTACCTTCTTGTTGATTTAATTCTTGTAACTTTCTCGTAAAACAATCACGAGATTTACTAAGCATGCTTGGATGATTGGTTTCTAAATGGCGTTTCAACTTACTTGGTAGCATGCACTCTGGTGCCAAAACTTTCATACACAGTACACACTGCGGCCTCTCTTCACCATTGACTTCTGTCGACATAAAACCAAAGTCCAAATAACTGTCATCATATTTTCGATATTTACGCTTCTTCACACTCCTACCACTATTTGACGGTGTACCGCCTTTATTTTAAATTTCACAACGCTTATTACTGTTTAGTAAAAACCGACCCATTTTTAAAAATACGTACGAGAAGAAAAACTTCAAAAACTTCACTTCGCTTAATCACAGCAATATTCAGTTGTTACGCCGAAAGCTTACAAACGCCGAAACTCAGCGACAGAGCATCAACATAACAGACTGCTAACCGCCAAATGAGTCACAGATGACACCGATGAGCATATATAAAGGATCTGGTGACCTCGAAAAATCTGGACTGAGAGTCATTTCTAGACGCTCGGAGTGTTGCGAAAGCTCAGGTATAAAGGATCTGGTGACCTCGAAAAATCTGGACTGAGAGTCATTTCTAGACGCTCGGAGTGTTGCGAAAGCTTCGGGTAGCGGCCACGCGGAACACACAAGTGCGCCCGTCGGGCGGCAATCATATAGGGGGAAAGCTCACGCTTGTAACATTATTGTAGAGCGCCATCTAGTAATAATTGGTAGAGGCTTCTGCAAACAATTATTACTAAGTGAGTTAATGGTTTGCACCAGGTCCGCTAAACCTTGCGTCCTATCACATTGAATTGAAAATGGAAATAAAATTATGAAAATTTGTAATATTTTACGGCGCCTCTGTGAGGAAGCCGCGGCTCCCCAGAGAGCCGTGGCGTACACTTTGGGAACCACTGATCTAGGACGATCGTCAATCTCGGGAAATCTACCAGCCTTAAGTCCCAAGAACGTCTTTCTTGTTTTGGGAGCACTGATTTAGCTTTTCCTTTTGCTTCCTCCAAAGCCTTACATTCACTTCTGAAACTCCATGCTCACTAAAACAAGCGCGATTGCCATCTTTCTTTGCATAGGCAACCACCTGCAGTTTAAACTTTGCTGGATAATGCTCCCGTTTAGAACACATCTCTGGACAGTATGCTTCACGTTCAAGTAACAAAATGCAGTGTTTCTTTTAGGGAACAATACTATGGGGCAAGCGACTGTCCGTGTTTTATATCTTTCGTCGAAGCTGCTCAACGAATGTAGAAGAATGGGGAAAGTTGGAGATTGTCGGTGGCCATAGCAACAGTCAGACACTTAGATAAAATTCCATCCGCTGGTGCGCCGCAAAGACGACATCCTAGACAGTCAGGCATTTGAGAGACTCCCGGTGTAGGTATTTGTCACCGATTCTAACGCGCTCCCGGATAAACAGGCTCGATTTTGGAGGGGGAAAAATGCGCGTTAGATTAGAGTAAATACGGTAACACACTGCCGGACAATTGCTAAGGACGGATGACAATAGCAACCATAAAACGGAAGGCAGGAAAATGTGGAAATTAGCATAAGTGCGTATGCAAATTTTGGATTGCCGAACTTGTTCGTGATCATAGCGCTGATAAGAGATACAAAGGATTTGACGCGTATTGACCGTTGTTGTTCAAACGCAAAGTTGAAAGGGAAAGAATCAATTGATGAACTTGCAATTTTCAGTATGTCTTCCCGACATCACCTAGATGATTTTACGCGTGGCTGTATTATTGGCAAGATTGAAGAAGGGCGAAAAATAACAGATGTTGCCAGGGAGTTCGACGTCAGTAACAGTGTTGTTTCAAGGCTTTGGAAATCATTTCAAACAAATGGAGAGTGTAGCAAACGTCACGGGGGAGGTCGTGTTCGCAGTACGACACCTGCAGAAGATCGGTACATAGTGCTATCAACAAAAAGACACCGGCGCAGCACAGATAGTGAGGTAGCAAATCAGTTTATGGCTGCTATTGGCAAGCGGATCTCTCGAAAAACTGTCGCCAGACGTTTGCATGAAGGAGGACTATACGCCCACCGTCCTGTTGTGTGCATCCCATTGTCCAGACGTCACCGTACCGCCCGTTTGCAATGGTGCCATCAACATCGCAATTGGACTGATAACGACTGGTCTGCTGTCCTCTTCTCAGATGAGAGTAGATAAGTCTATAGTATGATTGTCGACGACAACTGATCTGGCGTGATAGTGGTACTGCATATTGTCCAGCAAACATACAGGAAAGGGACCGATATCCGACATGTAGTGTCATGGTATGGGCTGGCATTTTTTTTTGATTGGAGGTTTAACGACCACCGTGAGCAACTCAACGGGCTATATACAGTCGCCGTCCCTAATTTAGGGTCACTGGTTCCAGGGAAGGGTGAGAGTCAGTGCCGTAAGACAAACACAACATCCATGCCTCACCGGGATTCGAACCCGGACCCCGTTCGGACGAATGATCAGAGGCCATCGCTTAGACCACTGCGCCACCACGTATGGCCATTGATCATGATGCCAGGCTGGCATCATGATCAATGGCCGTACGTCCCTCTATGTGCTTGAAACTGGGACTATGACTGGCCAACGATACATTAATGATGTTCTGCTACCTCATGTTCGCATGTTCCGTGGTGCTGTCGGTGATAGATTCATTTTCATGGACGACAACGCAACATGTCATCGAACAGTCGCTGTCCAGGAGTGTCTTGAGAGCGAGGATATTCAACGCCTCGTATGGCCAGCACGTTCTCCAGATCTGAATCCCATAGAAAATGTGTGGGATGCTTTGGGGAGGAGTCTGGTCGCCAATGCCCTCCAATAGACAAGGACACCCTCATCCGTGCACTGACAGAGGAATGGGATAAATTACCCCAACAGCTGCTTGATAATGTTGTGCAAAGCATGACACGACGTGTGGAATCTTGCATTGCCCTCCATGGTGGCCATATCCCGTATTGACATCTTACGCCGAAACGCCTGCGGACGGTAATTGCATTTTTTTCACGTTTACGTATTCTGCACAAAATGGCGTGTTTGTCCCTTGAACACGTTCCAAAGCCTTCTGGATTTCAGAGCACAATAAAATGTCTTTCTTGTAATGTCCTGGAATTCTGACATTATTTTATTTCACTTGGCATCCAACCACACTTACTTTTTTATGCGCTATATAGCCGTTTATGATGCGTCCTTAGCAATTGTCCAGCAGTGTACTTGACGGTGTTCAATCTCGTATCAACAGATTAACTGAGGAGCTATTGCCACGCGCTTAACCACCATCAAATACTTGGTTTAATAACTCGCGGCACCACCAAAGTTTAACGCTGTAAACGTGGCCGCTGGTAGGTCCTGCAGGTAAGGGAGGACTACAGGCTCCAAAACGCCGGGCCGCCCCGGTGGCGCAGTGGTCTAAGGCGCTGACCTATGATCATTCATCCGTAAGGGGTCCGGGTGCGAATCCCGGACCCCTTAGCAGTCGCCCGTCCCTAATTTAGGGTCACTGGTTCCAGGGAAGGGAGAGAGCCAGTGCCGTA
Source organism: Macrothele yani (assembly GCA_039090855.1). Classification (NCBI taxonomy): domain Eukaryota; kingdom Metazoa; phylum Arthropoda; class Arachnida; order Araneae; family Macrothelidae; genus Macrothele; species Macrothele yani. Next base: position 94,815,599 of record CM077005.1, on the reverse strand, counting down.
AGACAAACACAACATCCATGCCTCACCGGGATTCGAACCCCGACCCCTTTCGGACGAATGATCAGAGGCCATCGCTTAGACCACTGCGCCAACGGGGCGGCCTGCCACATTTCGATCCATGAAGTTTACAAAATTCTTTATTGGTCAAAGTTTGATGTGGAGAGGAGGGAGCAAGATCTTGCTGGATTCCATAAGTACATTCTTTCCCCGGTTCAAGTGATTGAAAACGAGCCGTGGGTAGCCTAGTGGTCAACGTTCGTGACTGCCACGGAGAATGTTCGTGACGACGAACGTTCGAACCACTAAATATCTGCCGTGCGTCGGATGGGCACGTTAAGCAGTCAGCCCCCGGGTACTGCTCCCCCCTCCCCTGTAATAAATAAGTGAGTCTTCCTCCCCGTTTCTACCTCGCTTCCGTGTCACTTTCCTCTCGGGCACTGTATCGCAAATCTCCTAGCTTCCTATTTCTAAGGGTTGTTTAAGACCTGGGGTCAGACACTCCCTTCCTAAAATCCTCTACTGAAGATCAGATCTTCTCCGAAGCATGTGAAGTTTATCCAATCATGCCTGTTGTCGCCCTATCAGGAGAGAAAACAGTGCATGTCAGCTAAGAAAGGTGACCTCAAAATAAATCGCGTCCAGCAGACGAAGTAAAATAGCGAATTTGACTTCAACCTTTAGTTTAAAGAAATAAACCTGCATATTTCAGACTCATCTTACAGGCTGACTTTTCATTAACCAACTCATCCTGTGGCAAATGCACTTCCAGATCTTTTGTTTTCACTCAGTTATCTTCGCAAGCCTTCCGGGACAGGCACGGCGTTTTCCCATTAATTGATGGGGAAGAAACTAAAAGTCCGACCTAGCCCGCATGCACTTCTAATTGGTCTCCTATACGGTTATATTGATCCAGTTACCGATAATGGATCCATTCAAGACTTCTTATCAGTTTCTATGTATACAGTATATGTCATTACAAACACGACCAATTGGAAATTGCCTGAGCGGCGCTCAACGACGCTTTCATTTTGTATACACATAGTTTTGGACTCTAAGGAAATTTATGCCGCTGTTCATCAGCTAAGAATTAAAAAAAATCTTTAAGAACTCACTAGATTCATTGAAAACAACACAGGGCTTAAGAATACAGCGTAAGAAAAACTTATTAAAAATTCTTACGTTCATAAATTTCTCGAGCTTTGGGCTCACAAAGAAAATGACATATCCAGCCATAGAATGAACAAAACTAATTCCTGCAACTTTGAATTTGCAAGAGAGAATCCTTACAATCAACTACGGACAATTTCTTCAAACAGACAACTCAGAGTTGCCATCTTCTGATCAGTCCTTTACAGTTAAAGGGTTTGTGCATTGCCCTTAACCTTCTGCCACCGGGGAGTTTTTTAAGAGAGCTTCCCTTGAAATCTTTTTTCTGGGGGGGGGGGGGAAGTTTAACGACTACCGTGAGCAACTCAATGGGCTATAAGCAGTCGCCCGCTCCTAATTTAAGGTCACTGGCTCCAGGGAAGGGATAGAGCCAGTGCCGTAAGACAAACACAACATCCATACCTCACGGGATTCGAACTCGCACCCCTTTTGGACGAATGATCGAGGCGGCCAAATCTCATTTTAACTTTATGCTTCAAACAACAGTGTTACTTTATCTATGCTTAACTGTTTGTAGAATACTGTACTTGGACACTGTCTATTGAATAAATGTGAAAACGTAAGTTCTGAGTGTAGATTTGGACATTTGAATCATATCTAATTAATAGCAGATACATTCATCGCTAGTTTTTCCAGACTGGATTCGAATTTTTAAAGGAGATATCTGTAACTGTCTTTTCTTTTTCAGAATCTAGCAACTGCCCTTGCCTGCATTTCTGATGAAAATAAAGAACTTGTTCCCGTCTATGCTTTACTATTTTTGTCTATTCTTTTCATCTCAAAGTCTCACTTTTTATGAGTACCTGTGTTTTCCAGATGAACCACATCAAATTCTCTGTAATCATATTTACAATCTGTCTCTGGTCATCAGGTATATATGATTTATAACTCAGTTCAGATAATTCTTTGATTCCCCTTGCACATGATAGAAATATCAACATCTACAAAGTAGGTATAAATAGTTCCCAGAATAGTCTCCAACTGTGGGAATGAAGAATCGCAAGAGGCATTTTTTTTTCAATTTCATATGTTGGCAGCACCAATGATGTTTGACTACAAGTGGCACCACGCCATTTTCTGTTTGAGTGCAGAGGCCGCGGGTGGCCGAGTGGGCAACGTTCGTGACTGCCACGGGAAGGGCCTCAGGTTAGATCCCAAGCAGGTACGAACGCTCGATCCACTAAATACCCGCCGTGCGTCGGATGGGCACGTTAAGCTGTCGGACCCCGGGTACTGGCCCCCGGTAATAAATAAGGGAGTCTTCCTCCCCCTTTCTATTTCGCTTCCGTGTCACTTTCTTATCGGGCGTTCTAGCCCAAATCAATTTTTTTTATTGGAGGTTTAACGACCACCGTGAGCAACTCAATGTGCTATAAGCAGTCGCCCGTCCCTAATTTAGGGTCACTGGTTCCAGGGAGGAGAGAGAGCCAGTGCCGTAAGACAAACAACATCCATGCCTCACCAGGATTCGAACTCGCACCCCTTCCTGACGAATGATCAGAGGCCATCGCTTAGACCACTGCGCCACCGGGGCGGCGTTTCTTATTTCTAAGGGTTGTTTAAGACCTGGGGTCAGACACTCCCTTTCTAAAATCCTCTACATATGATCATGTTTGAGTGCAGCACAAGTAGTTTCGTTGTTTATCACAAGTCTAGTAATATTGCAGTTGAAAATGTCTACCTCAGCAATGTGTAAACATCGAAAAATGCAACATGGTGCGTTTCATTCCGTGGCTGAGAAAGGTAGAAGTCAACTACCAAAACGTTCTGCCAATTACTTTTTCATAACGAAACCAATGCGTGATATGAGGATTTTAGTGCTTCTCTTAATGATCACAGAATTCTCTACAACGATCTGAACATGCATCAAGTTTGTCAACACTTGGTTCCAAAAATGCCAACTGTTGAACATTAAACATGAATGATCCTTGCTGGAATTCTAATCACTAGGGTTGCGTGTGTGATCAAGGCAACTTTCTATGCACCATAATCACACGAGATAACTGTTTTTGGTGCAACCTACACACAAATTGTCAATCCTGTGAATGGAAACCAACGTCACTTTGAGCCGCCCCGGTGGCGCAGTGGTCTAAGGCGCTGGCCTCTGATCATTCGTCTGTAAGGGGTCCGGGTTCGAATCCCGGTCAGGCATGGATGTTGTGTTTGTCTTACGGCACTGGCTCTCTCCCTTCCCTGGAACCAGTGACCCTAAATTAGGGACGGCGACTGCTTATAGCCCATTGAGTTGCTCACGGTAGTCGTTAAACCTCCAATCCCCCCCCCCCAAAAAAAAAACGTCACTTTGAAAACAGATCCCATCCGAACAAAAGTCTAAAGAAAAGTAATGCAGGAAATTTCAATTCTCAGACTTGTCCTGAGAGTACTTTATTCAGTCTTCACTTTTGGAATAAATTCATTCCAGAAGGAAAGACTGAAATTAAAGAAATGTACGTAAATATCCAGTCTCTTCAGGAACTCAACCGGAAGGAAATATCCAGAAAAATGTAGTTTGTTTCTTCATGATAATGTACCTGCACAAACAGTACTTCATAAAGCACAATGTGAACTAGCAGAGTATTTTTTTTTTTTTTTTTGGATTGGAGGTTTAACGACCACCGTGAGCAACTCAATGGGCTATAAGCAGTCGCCCGTCCATAATTTAGAGTCACTGGTTCCAGGGAAGGGAGAGAGCCAGTGCCGTAAGACAAACACAACATCCATGCCTCACCGGGATTCGAACCCGGACCCCTTACGGGCGAATGATCAGAGGCCAGCGCCTTAGACCACTGCACCACCGGGGCGGCAGCAGAGTATTCCCCATACTCTCTTGACTTGGCGCCACCAGTTATTTACTTGTTCCCATGTTTAAAATGTGTCCTAAAAGGAAGATTTACAAGAGCCAAGGAAATCGTTGAAAACACAAGAAAGGCACTGAAAGAGGTTTCAAAGAATGGATATCCAGGAATGCTTCAAGGGGCTTTATGGACGTTCGCAAAAGTGTGTACCCACCAAGGAAACTATTTCAAAGGAAATGTGGTGTAAATAATGTGTCATGTTATAGCTTTCCGTGTAAAAATTAATTTCTGGGAACTTTTTGAACCTACCTTGTATTACCTCACTCCACTTGAAAGGACAAAAATTACTCCAAATTGGAAAGATAAGCGATAATCCAAGTGCACTAGATTTTCATCGCCAGTAATGCATAACATTACAATATTTACAACTTAAAAAGATAGGTTTTGCATTTACCTATCTTAAAAACATGTTTTTTTTACATTTAAGCTCTACAGTCAACAACTCTCTCCTTCAGTAGATCTTTTACGAAGGTTGTCAAAAAAAGTAACGAGACTGATTTTACATGAGGCAGAAGTGCAATAGAGTAAACATTAATTACTTTCGAATTATCCTTCTACCTGAATGTATCGGTCCCACCTTTCTTCCACTTCCAGAAGGTGTGTTCGCAGCCCTTCCTCGACATGCGATTCAGGGTACTCATCACAGCATTGTTCAGTATTTCATGAAAACAAATGCCCATGAATCTGTTTTCTCACTTCAGGGAATAAGTGGAAGTCACATAATACCTCATCTGGTGAGTATGTGCCATCAAAATCGATTCCTAGATCTTTGATAGCATGCTGGGCATGCAAAGCACAATGTGCAGGGGCATTACCTTCATGCAAAATCCAATCAGTTTCACATTTTGGGGATTTTTTTTCTTAAGATGACCTCTGAGAACTTCAGAATAATAGGCACAGGTAACAGTTTTCCCTTGTGGAACAACTTTGTCATAAACAATTCCCTTTCTAATGAAGGGAACCAGGTGCACGACCTTCCCTGTACTTGCTTGAACCTTTGCTTCCATGGATTGGAGATTCTGGGAGTTTCCATTGGGGGCTTTTTGTTGTTTCTGGATCAAAATGGTGAAAAAAATTATTCATCATAGGTGATGACTTGATCTAAAAATTGTATCTCATGGTGTTGCCAGCATTACCATTGGCAACAAGTGACACGATTTGTTTTCTGTTTATCTGTGACCAAGTGGGGAATCCACCTTGCAGTGACTTTTCGGTACCCCAACTGGTTTTTCACAATGTCACCAACTGACATCTGCATCGCATTGTTATATTCAATTATTTGAAACGTTATAATCATAGGAATAATCATATGTTATAAACAAATATTTAGCTCAAACCAATTCACCATAGTTATATACTTTATGAAACAATTCACCATAAATCTTCAAACGTTAATCTGTACCAACGTTACATTCTAATACAAAACACGTGTTAAAGTTATGAACAATGGAACACGTGTTGATGCTATTCATTGGAACACGTGTTACTGTCATCAATGTTAAATACAAGGTGTTAATTTTATTGTTATATTTATTATTATGAACAAATTATAGGTGCATCAGTTACAGATCATTTACCGATTAAATTTACTTTACCGTGCCTTTTTATAACTATGGGACTTTTGTTCTACAGTGATCGTATATGGACAAAAACGTGCCCCTTATATGTACTAGCATATAATAAAGCACGGCGTTGTGATTCACCTTTATCCCGTCACTGGAATGGTGGGGGAATAAAGGTGCCGCTCGTGAAAGAAATTAGAAACATAAACACATATTTTAACTTACACATACCTTATCTTATGTCTTGTGTGGTTATAAGGAAAACAAACAGGAGTCTTATGTGGAAGTAATAAAAATGGTTTAATACGTGAGATTTAGGAACACTAAGGTACCACGTGCGTGGGTGCAGCCGTTAGCAATACCTTACACATAAAATTTACTATTATTCCGATTTTTCTCTATAACGTCTCCGATCATTTCTGCATACATCTATCTATATATATAAGTGCAAAGCTTAGTGATTCATTTTACTTCTAGTTCCTTTTCTCCTATGCTTTACTTAAATGTTTTACCTAGCTAACTGGGTTTTCATTGTTTGATCATGACCAATACACACGCCACGTGCTCTAAGTAGGTTTATGAATAAATTTAAGCAAGTACATGCAATAACAGGGAAAAGGAAAAATAACTTAACTGGTATTTCCATATGTCTTTCAGGTTTTCAATCCCAATCTTTATCCAATTGTCATCGCTGGCAGTACTTCATCTATCTCTCGTCACATCGCTCGACGATCCGCTATCCACGTCTGTGTTTCGCTGCTCCTCGAACTCAACTCTTGAACAGTGAAAAACCCCTGACCTTCTGAGCTTCACCTTGTCCGCTGATGCCAAGGTCACTTGACCTTCTGAGGGGTTCATCTATTCCGTCAGGTGAACGTTACTTCGCTCCCTTCTTGGGAACTGACCCTTCAACTTTTCCGACCCCCTATATCCCCTGGGGCCTAAGTATCGTCTCAAGGCTTGAGATTGCCTCTTGCTATCCCCTGGGGCTATCTATGCACGTGCATGTTGGACTAAATTTATTTTAAATAATTTTATTTCCAACATTCCTCCCTTACCAGATGTAATCTTTATGGGGGGCCAAAAGGAATGCTGGTGGGAAAAACTACACGCACGGATAGACTACTCCATCCTTACCTAGTAATCCTCTATCTTTTTCCTCATGTGCACTTATATATACATATAGCAATGAAATTATATAAAATATTCATAATTACACATATACACAATAAACTTTTCAAACACAAAAATTAATTAACTGTTACGGTCCTGCACCCACAATACATATCTAAAAATTATCAATTCAGTGATACTGCTGGCATCTGAAGCTTACATGCACGTGTCGTTTAGTACACTTTGAGCTGTTGCTGACCAAGTATCAGTAACACATTTAACTGCCAAACGCTTTTCCGTTTGTTTGTTTGCTTTTATATTAAATTTTTTTTTTTTTTTATTGTCATTGTCCACGTCCACCGATTCTTGAGTTTTATTGTTTGACTTAATTTTTTTCCTGGTGGAAAGTAAGACAAGGTGAAATTGTTCGATTTACGTTCAGTTCTGCGATTCACACACAATTCACACAAAAAGTTATCAGACATCAAACCAATATCACTGGCAGTTCGCAATATTTGGAGAACATTGTCACCTGATTTGTGCTTTTTATATGCTGGTAATACAATTAGCTGTAGAACACTTAGCTCTGTACGTATATGTTTATCTAGGTATTATTCGTCCACAGTCACCTATAGCATGGGTTATTCACCAAGGTCTCTTTGACCTGGAACACAATAACAGCAAAATCATTTCACCTGTGTTTTATTCATCTCTGCATGCGCCCTCATTGACACTGTCCTTTGTGCTTTTAAACACCACACCGCTCATCGGCCATACCGTTTTCACTACCTGTTGACCACATAGCACAACAAAGTCTTCGCTGTCAATGTAGCACTTTATTTAGTCTGTAGGTCATCCACATGAAAAAAATGCTTTGCATTCACAGTAATTACGACCGTCCTTGGATACACCAGCACGCTTACATTACGCATGCCACGTGCGATCCGTTCATTATTTTCAAAAGCTTGCATCATTACTTGAATATCCTCCTGTTGTTTGAGTTTGGGAAAAGAAAACGGTGTTTCAATCACTGCTGCACTTTAGTTCCCGTAGGAAGCATAGTTATTTTGTTCACCAACACGTGGTTCTTTTCGTTCACCAACACGTGGTTCTTTTCGTTCACCAACACGTGATTCTTTTTTGTTCACCAACACGTGATTCTCTTTGTTCACCACCATATGGAACACACTGACTTTACTCACACTTTGATTTCTTTTTTCTTCTGTAACCTTCTCTCTTCCCCTGATTACGCACTGTACCGCTCTGTCACTACCCAGACTAGACGCGGCAGTGTGATCCGTCAATCGAAACAAAGTCAATTACCCAGTGGTTTAATTTTCATTTACCCTTATCTACATTCATTATCATTATTTTTTTTTCAGAATAGTTGTATATCTAATATCTTAGATTTACACTATTCTTTCCTTCCCAAGCAAAGATAGACCCGCGCAGCCAAACTTAAACAATACCGTCCTACTGCACCTAATTATTATTAACATTAATATTTTATATTACTCTTGCCAATATCTCTACTAAATTTTTATCTGACGAATTTTTCGAGCATACACCTCCACAAGAGATAACCATGTGTTCCTGGGGGAATATTCAGATATAACATAACGTTAGTTAACCAGTTAAGAAATTTCTTTTTTTTTTTTTTTTGTTTTTAGTATCAGTTCATATTATTGATCTGATGCCTAGGATTTGGAATTTTTTCTCTTGGGCGTAATTCATACCTATGCGTGGGGTTTTCCTGGTGCCTGTCATCAGTTTCCTTATTGTGCATGTTGGGTAGTTCTTCGTTGATTCCTGGCTCAACCCACAACTGCTCCCAGTCGTACACTATGGTTTCGTCACTTTCTTCACCGGCGGACTGGTGTTCTCTAATCCGCTTAGGGCTGGTGTGCACTCCTGGAGTACTTGTGAGTGGGGTGCTGTTGTTTCGGTGTTCCTCCCTATGCACATCAATATTTTGCGAGGCCCAAAAATTAACCGGATTAAATTCGTTGTCCGAATCGTCCGTGCTGTCGCTGAATGATTGAGTAGGGAATTCTTCGTCCGAACTTAGATTCTCTTCGGTTTCCTTGTGGAATTCTAACGATGGTTTCCTTGGCGGGAAGGTCGTAATTCGGTCTATGTGTACCGTTTGCTCCACGGTTCTCCCCGTAGTTGACCGAATTTTTACATTAACTGGGGTGGGGAATGATAATATTTCCCACGGCCCTGAATTGAATTTAGTCAATTTTCTGGATCTTCCGATTCGGGTTTTGGGCGTATACAGATATACTAGTTGTCCTTGTTGCAGATTCTTATGCTTGCAATGCTTTAATCTATATGCTTCTTGCTTTTCTGCTGCCGTATACAAATTCTGTTCTAATAGGTTATATGCTTGTCTTAACCTGGCTACTAGGTTTTCAGAATAGTCGTCATATGAGAAATACTGTTGTCTTGGGGGTTGGTTGACTAAATCGATTGGGATAGAGATATCCCTGCCATATAGCAGATATGAAGGAGCAAATTTCGTCGCGCTATGAATGGATGTCCTGTATGCAAGCAAAAATGCCGGGATATGGACATCCCAATCACGTTGATTCTGGGCAACGAAATGTGATAAATAATTCTCAATGCTGAAATTTAATTTCTCGTTGATTCCGTTGGCATGCGCGCAATATGGCGTTACCGAAACAGACTTCACTCCCAATTTCTTCATTAATGATTTAAATATCTTTGATTCAAAATTTTGCGCTCTATCGTGAAGAAGGATGTTACAAATTCCATGACGCGCAAACACGTGCTCGAATATTGCATCGGCCACTGTAGTACTCTTAGCGTCTTTTAACGGAGCTATCTCCGCATAGCGAGTATAATGATCTACAGCTACCATCAAGTACTGGAATCCATTCTCCGTAATTGGCAAAGGACCGATAAGATCCACACTGACTTTGTCGTAAGGGTGTTTTGGCAACTCCGGCCGCATTAACGGTGCTTTATGTTTTGGCTTGTAACCGCGCCTTTCTATGCATGACTTGCAAGAATCAACGTAGTTACGTACTTCGCTAAACATATTTTTCCAAAAATATTTTTCTCGCACTCGTGCAAATGTTTTAGTAAATCCAAAATGACCTGAGAAAGGGGCGTCATGGCAAAGAAATAAAACTTCTCCTTTTAATGCTTCAGGAACTACCAGTTGTTCAAAATATTGCTCTTGTGAGGAATTTCTATCTGGTGCCTGAAAATGGTATAACAGACCTTCTTCGGATAAGAAAAAATTATCCTTTATCTTAGCGTTGCCAACAGTATACTGTTTCTTCCGTAAATCTTCTATGCCGGTTCGTAAATTTGGATCTGCCCACTGTAATTCCTTTATACGCTGCACTTGAGATGCATCCGGGGTAAAGGTTAATGCGTTAATACCTATCTCATTATCAATATGATTTTGTTCTCCCGATGAAAAATTGTCTGGAATTCTGCTCAGATAATCGGCTACGTAGTTGGTCTTGCCAGCTTCATATTTTATGTCGATGTCATATTCTAATAAAGCCATGGCCCATTTTGCTAACCTGGCATTCTTATCACTAAATTTGTGTAAATATAGCAGAGGTTTATGGTCACTTTTGATGAATATCTTATTGCCTAACAAATAATGCCTCCAATGTCGGACGGCATTTACTATAGCCAATAACTCTCGCTCTATTGTAGGATAATTCTGTTCTGCCGGGTTTAATTTCCTCGACATGAATGATATTGGCACTAAATCGCCTTTGTCATCCTCCTGGCTAAGAACCGCTCCTAACCCATGGTTTTTTTTTTTTTTTTTTTTTTTTTTTTTGATTGGAGGTTTAACGACCACCGTGAGCAACTCAATGGGCTATAAGCAGTCGCCCGTCCCTAATTTAGGGTCACTGGTTCCAGGGAAGGGAGAGAGCCAGTGCCGTAAGACAAACACAACATCCATGCCTCACCGGGATTCGAACCCGGACCCCGTTCGGACGAATGATCAGAGGCCATCGCTTAGACCACTGCGCCACCCGGGCGGCTAACCCATGTTGACTTGCATCGGAATGAATCATAAATGGCTTGTCGAATGAAGGATAAAATAAAGTAGGAAGCTTCAGAAGTTTTTCTTTAATTTCGTGGAATGATTTCTCCGCGTCCGGAGTCCACTTAAACCTCGTATTTGTCTTCTTCAGAAGATCTGTTAATGGCTTTGCCAAATCCGAATAATTTTCCAAGAATTTCCTGTAATAACCTGCCATGCCTAAGAACTGGCGTACATTTTTCACAGACCTGGGCTTGGGAAAATCTTTAACTTTATTAACATTATTCTCGTCCGGCTGAATGCCGTTTTTATCAATCACATATCCCAAATATGTTAAACTCTGTCGCATAAACTTACATTTCTTGGGGGAAAATTTGACGTTATGATCTCTGAATCTCTTAAATACTGCTTCTAATTTTTGTAAATGGGACTCGGGGTCCTTCGATGCCACTACGATGTCATCAACATAACATAGGATTGAAAACTGATTTAATCCAATTAATAAGGCATCCATTAACCTTTGAAACGACGCTGCTGAATTTTTCAATCCCATTGGCGACCTTTTATATTGAAATAGTCCACGATGTGACGTAATAAATGCTGTCTTATGGCAATCTTGGGGGGCAATCTCCTGTTGATGAAATCCCTTGGTTAAATCCAAAGTAGAAAATATGTTATTTCCCCTTAATTGATCTATTACTTCGTCGATTCTGGGCAGAGGATAAGAACATGGAATGGTAACTTTATTAATACCTCTCATGTCAATACACATCCTATAACTATTGTCTTTTTTTTCACGAGGATAAGGGGGCTAGCGTATGGCGATGAACTTTCTTCGATAATGCCAGCCTCTAATAATTCATCCAGCTGTTGATCCAATTCCGCTTTTAATTTCTCGGGCACGCGGTACGGACGAGATCTTATGGGAACATCCGACGTGAGGTGTATTTCATGATAAATTAAATTTGTATGCCCCATTTCTTTCGTGGTTCGAGCAAAAACGTCGCTGTAGCTTAATAAAAGTTTAACTAAAGGCCTCCGGTAAGCTGGATCAACGTCGGCCAAATCGAAATCCTGTTCGGAAAGTGGAGGAGGAGACATTTTAGCCTGAGTCACAGCTCCCACGTGGTGTTGTGCTTTGAATTGAATCGCAGGCTCCACCGTTACTAATTTTGTATTTTTATTAATGTGCTGCGGCTCTTCTGTAACATTTGCTACTAATACAGAAATAATACCTTTTGAAGTAAGCGTATCAACACTTCTTCCTATTCTTAAACGACCCTGGGCAAATGCATTTATGGGTTGAACAAGTATCGGCATGTCAATATGGTTTCTCTCGGGGTCACATCGTGCTAAAATAACTCTTTCGGTTCTAGGGGGAATAATCTCTTTTCGCAATGCTCTGCCTAATTTCGTTCTACTTTTCTGAGTTTGTGGCTGTTCTTCTCGATCCGTATGTTGATCCTTAAAACTTATTTTTCCGCCCTGGGCATCAAAAATAATTCCATTTTGGGTTAAAATATCGTATCCCAAAATAATTTGGTAAGCAAAATGTAGAGGGGCCTTAGATACGTAAAATTTGTGAGTGACTCTTCTGTCGCCCATCATAATGGGGATGGTAAACGCTCCAATGATTTCTAATCTATTACCCGTAATTCCGGTAACACTTATGCTGTCAGCTATGGGATGGATTTTTACTTTACGCTTAATCTCTTGGATTGCGTCCTGCGTAATAATGCTTATACTTGCTCCTGAATCGAGTAGACCCAAAAATACTGCGTTTCCAATTTTTACCTCTGTCAGCGGCAAAGATGCATCCTCTATTATCTGACAATTATTAATAACTACTGGGACTGATACTTGGGGGTCTGGGCGCGCCCCGGAATCTACCTGGACCCTCTGAAGTTTAAATTCCCATTATTTGTCCTTCCTTGATATGCACCTCTTGCCTGCCCGGAAGCTTGTGAATGCGATGGAGCTTCCGCCCGTTGGTTTGGATTTCCCTGAGAGTTAGAATACCCCGCGCCCTTTGTATCTCGCTGTCTATAATTCAAATATTGAGGCGCCGAACGGAACGGAGCTCTGCCTGCCTGTCTTTGATTTCTGAAATTATCTGTTCGCTGGGGACATCGCTTGACTGGGTGTCCAAATGTACCACATCCGAAACATCGCATATTCTCAAAATTCCGTGGGTTACTTTGAACGGAATTTCCATAATACTGGTTATCGACGTTCCTGCCTTGAAATGTTAAAAAACGATCTTCTGCTTGCTGCAGTCGCTCGCTCAATTCTTTGGATTCCTTCTGCAGCGTATTTACTACTGCTTCTTGTTGTACCATGTGCTGCTTAAACATGGCGCAAATTTCTGCCATTGGATCGGCAGATCCGCTTTCTTGCGGGACCGGATCTCCATAATCAGCGAAATTGACACTTTTGGACATAATGTGTCTGTTCGCCTCAGCCAGTATTGCATATTCCACTGCTTGTTCAAAATTACTCGGCCCTTTCGACAGCACTTCTTTTAGAAGATTTCTCTCTAACCCTGTCAAAAATTGCGATAATATTGCTTTGTCAGCAAGAGCATTAACTTGCCGATTATCTGTGTCGCCAATGCCTAAATATGAATGCGCTAATCCTCTTAGCCGCGATTCGTATTGTGCGACCGACTCATGTGGCCTTTGTTGGCATGAATTAAATTTCTGCATTTGTAATGTAATGGGTTGACTAGCGTCGAACCTTCGAATTACTGCTTTTTTAAAATTATCATAACTGGCAGTATTCCTTATATGCGGTGCTTCATTTAAAAATTCTAACGCCGCGTTTTTCATGCGGGCTTTTGCTGCAAACATTTTTATGCTATCTGACCAGTTATTAATGGCGGCCAGAGAGTCAATCGACTCGAAAAACTGCGTGGCCGAAACAAGTTTATCATTCCCTGAAAATTGGTAAATGAGTGGCAGCATTGATGCCATGGATTGTACTATATGGGGGGAATATGCAATTGTGGGAATTGTGGACGGGGCCGAAGCGCCGTGTGAGGAAGAATCTGACACAAAATTTTGTGGTGGGGAACCTGGCTCTGCCCTCTCGTCGTCTGACATATTTAATACCTAAGTTATACACTAATACCAATTAAAATAATATCTTTCCCTACAACATGCAATTGCGCTTTTACCTAACTCTTAGTAATGAAGATGTCAAAATAACACCTTAAGAAAACTATTGCATGATGCATACAACAAAAGAAAATAATGAACTGCTACACATGAAGAAAAGAAAACCCATTCAATCCGTACTGCGACGGGGGAAAATACGTGACAGCACGAATGGCTCAAAAGTCACGGCACCAATGTTATATTCAATTATTTGAAACGTTATAATCATAGGAATAATCATATGTTATAAACAAATATTTAGCTCAAACCAATTCACCATAGTTATATACTTTATGAAACAATTCACCATAAATCTTCAAACGTTAATCTGTACCAACGTTACATTCTAATACAAAACACGTGTTAAAGTTATGAACAATGGAACACGTGTTGATCATTGGAACACGTGTTACTGTCATCAATGTTAAATACAAGGTGTTAATTTTATTGTTATATTTATTATTATGAACAAATTATAGGTGCATCAGTTACAGATCATTTACCGATTAAATTTACTTTATCGTGCCTTTTTATAACTATGGGACTTTTGTTCTACAGTGATCGTATATGGACAAAAACGTGCCCCTTATATGTACTAGCATATAATAAAGCACGGCGTTGTGATTCACCTTTATCCCGTCACTGGAATGGTGGGGGAATAAAGGTGCCGCTCGTGAAAGAAATTAGAAACATAAACACATATTTTAACTTACACATACCTTATCTTGTGTGGTTATAAGGAAAACAAACAGGAGTCTTATGTGGAAGTAATAAAAATGGTTTAATACGTGAGATTTAGGAACACTAAGGTACCACGTGCGTGGGTGCAGCCGTTAGCAATACCTTACACATAAAATTTACTATTATTCCGATTTTTCTCTATAACGTCTCCGATCATTTCTGCATACATCTATCTATATATATAAGTGCAAAGCTTAGTGATTCATTTTACTTCTAGTTCCTTTTCTCCTATGCTTTACTTAAATGTTTTACCTAGCTAACTGGGTTTTCATTGTTTGATCATGACCAATACACACGCCACGTGCTCTAAGTAGGTTTATGAATAAATTTAAGCAAGTACATGCAATAACAGGGAAAAGGAAAAATAACTTAACTGGTATTTCCATATGTCTTTCAGGTTTTCAATCCCAATCTTTATCCAATTGTCATCGCTGGCAGTACTTCATCTATCTCTCGTCACATCGCTCGACGATCCGCTATCCACGTCTGTGTTTCGCTGCTCCTCGAACTCAACTCTTGAACAGTGAAAAAACCCCTGACCTTCTGAGCTTCACCTTGTCCGCTGATGCCAAGGTCACTTGACCTTCTGAGGGGTTCATCTATTCCGTCAGGTGAACGTTACTTCGCTCCCTTCTTGGGAACTGACCCTTCAACTTTTCCGACCCCCCTATATCCCCTGGGGCCTAAGTATCGTCTCAAGGCTTGAGATTGCCTCTTGCTATCCCCTGGGGCTATCTATGCACGTGCATGTTGGACTAAATTTATTTTAAATAATTTTATTTCCAACAGCATCATAGTCCATTACTTTTAAATCTGTGGCTTAAGGACACCAGCTCCCTTCCTACCCTTGCTCATAACTACAATGTCTGCTGTGATCAAGACTCGGAACTAGTTTTCTCCCCTTCATTTTAGGAAGCTAGTTTTATCTGTGATCAAACGGAGGGTTGTGATGTGTTGATATTTTTCTATTAGTGGTGTCTAGAACGAGGACCCAGTTTTCGGTTCCACTATGCGAAAAAATCACACATCCACGCATTCTCGTCTCCGAGAACGATTCTTTAAATATTTCCTAATTTTTTTCTGAATTTCATTCTTTGAGGCGAACTGAGCGGCATGAAAAAATCCCCCCCCCCCACACTTCCTTAAACATTCGTTCACGGATTTTAGTGGAAATTGTGTAGTTATAGATTTGTACGTGTACAGTATATGTATGTGTCTTTGGAACGAGAGCTAGAAAGAATTTGAACAAATATAAATGGCTTAAAATTACTTTTAGTTTATGAGTAAAACTAAAACATGTGAAAACTAAATTATTCACTTCATTTTAAAACATATATATATGTAGTACATAAAACAAAAAAAAATGTATAAATAAATTATTTAACATAAGAAAATTAGACAAAAAAAGGCTAATACCATGAGAAGCGCCGAAGGTAGCTAAACCTCATGTAGTAGCATATATAGAATGAAAATATTACAGAACAAAAATACAAAATTTCAAAGCAAGTAAAAAACTGGAACAGGTTGCCGTCATCAGGAGAGCATCAACCTATGGGAGTGGCCTTTCTAGTACCAAAAAAACGACAAGGCAAGCCGAAATTGTCGGTTGGTCATGCTCCCTAGGCCACAAAACCAAATTCTAATAAGCACAAAAATCAAATTTTTAAAACTAAAAAAAGAATTAAAAGCTTACCGGCAGAACAAAAACCGCCATGACAGAGTCAAACAAGACCGAACAGAGCACCCACAAGAACCCAAATACACTATCTACCAACAAGTAATTGGACACCCCTGCAAGCGACGTTATCTACGGTCCTGATACACGTCACGGCCCCCGCCGTTAAATTTTGTGTTTGAAACAACAACGCAACCAGTCGCATGCAAGATGTCACGCAGTTCGGAGCTTTTTTTTTATTGGTGGTTTAACGACCACCGTGAGCAACTCAATGGGCTATAAGCAGTCGCCCGTCCCTAATTTAGGGTCACTGGTTCCAGGGAAGGGAGAGAGCCAGTGCCGTAAGACAAACACAACATCCATGCCTGACCGGGATTCGAACCAGGACCCCTTACGGACGAATGATCAGAGGCCAACGCCTTAGACCACTGCGCCACCGGGGCGGCAGTTTGGAGCTCTCCGATTTCGAGAAAGTGTAATCGTCGGGTATCAGAGAAATGGTTGATCCATACTTGACATATCTAGAGAGTTGAAGTACCCAAAATCGACAGTGGCCTACGTGATTGGCAAGTAAAAGATGAAAGGTGGCTGTCGGAATGTGCAGCGACCCGGCAGACCCACAAAACTGGGAGTTAAGAGACCGAAGGCTGCTGGCCAGAGAAATTCGGAAGAACCGCACATCGATGGGTCACATCCGCGAGTAGTTTCAACAGGCATCCGGGAGTGTTCTTTCGATGAATACCATCAGTGAGGAAGCCCATCTGCTCGGTTCTCATTGACGTGCTGCCGCCCACAAGCCTTTGATCAAGTCCAAAAGCGCTGCTCGGCTAACGTGGTGCAAAGAACGTCGACAGTGGATCAAGGGCCCCCCTCTACCGTTCGGATGGCAGGGCCTGGGTTTGGCGTCTGCCTGGAGAACGCCTCCTGCCGGAATGTCTTGTGCCATTTGTGAAGTTCGGCGGCGGTGGAATTATCCTATGGGGGTGTTTCTCCTAGTATGGCACGGGACCCTTGGTCGCAATTCCTGGTAGACTCAATGCAGATACCTACTGCACTATTTTGGATGACCATGCGCTTCCTACGTTGCGGCAGCTTTACGGGGAGGACCCATGTTACTTTCAGGATGACAATGCCACCTGTCATGTTGCTAGGTCCACCATGGCTTGGTATGGTGGCAATGGGGTTAATCGAATGGACTGGCCTCGCAGAGCCTGGACCTTAACCCTATCGAGCACCTCTGGGACGAGTTGGAGCGTCGACTTAAGGGGTGCCCCCACCGTCCGAAATCGATGAACTGACCTGTCTTCTCCAAGCCGAGGGGAAGACAATACCGCTAGCTGTCATCCAACGCCTGGTTGAGAGTATGCCTTGGAGGGTCGCAGCTTTAATCGCCGCTCGTGGAGGCTCCACTAACTATTGAAGGTAAACAAACTTCGTTTTCCTTTGCTATCACAGGTGTCCAATTACTTATTGGTTGATAGTGTATATACACTGATTCTCGTGGTGCATCCTGTTCCCACTAAAGGGGCTCTGACGACCGCAAATAGCGGTATAACTATACCATCGGGATTAGAGGAAATGCTATCCCACACTAACCAACCCGCTTGACCAGCGTGGTGAGTTATGGCCAAACCCCTCCAAAATGACTCAACTTAAATCTTGGCCATCAGTCTCCGGCAACTGGAATGTACCTGGCCAAGGCAGCGGACAGTGCGACATGAAGGCAGAGGGTGCAAAGAATCTCCGGAGGTTGGTTGGTAGATTTTTAATGGCGCAAGGGCCATAGTTGGCCAAAGAGCGCCAAACAAAAGACATTAAAACGAAACAAAATTAATAAAAAACGTACACAAGGTTAAAAGCAGGCTGATGCGGTAAAAATGAAACATGAGAATGAAGAAGTTAAAATCTAGACGAGTTTATAAAAGTCAATATCCTGTAAAAATGAAAACACTGCTCTCGTATCGCAGGCTTCACCGATAATAGTTTGCAGCGTAGCTGCTCCTTCGTCCAACAGATGAGAGTGAAAATGACGAAAACGATGAGCACAAAAACGAACACAAGTACACAAAACATGAAGGACGGTGAGACGACATTGGCACGCCTCACACAGCGGGGCACTGTCGCCACACAGCAAAAAGCGGTGAGTAAAACGACAGTGCCCAATGCGGAGACGTGCAAGAACAACCTCCTCACGACGGTTCTTCCGCAAACTAGACTTCCATAGTCCGATTTGTGGTTTGATGGCATAAAGTTTATTGCTGCCCTGCTGAGACCACAGGGACTGCCACTCGTCCAGGAGAAATGTCCGGATCAAAGGTCTAAAATCACGGAAAGACAGTGGCAGCCGAGCTGGCGACATGGAGGAAACAGACCTGGCAGAGAGATCTGCCAGCTCGTTACCCCGGATCCCAACATGGCCAGGAACCCAACAGAATCGGACCAGGAAACCATCACCCTCCAAAGTACCAAGAAGACGACGGACATCAAGGATGACAGGTGAGTCCGTGTCCTCCGGAGAAGATAAAACATGGATGACGGACTGGGAATCAGAGCAAACCAAATCTCCGGAGGACCGGACTAGGCTGCCATCTGATGCTGACCTTGGCTACGTATAATGGACGCTCTCTATCTTCTGATTCCAGGCTTCTTGAATTGGAAGAGGAACTACAAAGGATCAAGTGGGACATTATCGGGCTAAGTGAGGTAAGGAGATCTCATTGAACTGAAAAGTGGACATCTCTTCTACTATCGTGAGACAGATACTAGCAGAACTAGTGCTGTTGGATTTATAATAAACAAGAAACTGAAGGATAAAGTTGTAGAAGTTGAAAGTTCTTCTGACAGAGCTGCAAGACTCGTTATCCAACTCTCGAGAAGATACCAGGCTCAGATTATTCAAACTTATGCACCCACCACAAGTCATCCTGAAGAAGAAATTGGAGAATTTTATGAGGAAATTCGTCATCTAAATAATAAAGGTAAGCAGCACTTGAAGATAATTATGGGAGATTTCAATGCAAAAATAGGGTAACGGCAACAGAATGAAACTTAGGTAAATTCGGTCACGGCAATAGAAACCAGCGTGGAAATACGCTCGTAGAGTTTGCAGAGGCAGAAGGGTTTTTCATCATTAACTCCTTTTTCAAGAAAAAGCCACACAGGAAATGGACATGGAGACATCCAAATGGGACGACAAGTGAAATTGATTTTATTACGGGCAACAAAAAATTAGTCATAGAAGACTGCAGTGTGCTAAACAAGTTCAACACAAGTAGTGACCATAGATTGGTGAGATGTAAGATGCACCTCAACACTAAACTCGAACGTGGCAAGCTCATAAGACAAACAAAATATATTGACATAACCAACCTTAAAAAACACCATAATAAATTCAAGTTGGAACTGCAGAACAGATTCTCTGCTTTAGAAGGCCTAACATCGGAAGAAGTGGATATTTCTGAAGTTAACAGAAATGTAACCAAAGCTCTTATGGAAACAGCAACAAAATTAGCTGGGCCTAAGAACAAGTTGCATGTGAACAAATTATCAGGAAAAACCAAAATGTTGATGCAAAAAAGAAGAGAGATGAAAACAACTAAAGAAGATGTGACTTCCAAAATGGAATATATAGAGCTATGCAAGACAGTACGAAAAAGTATCACTGAAGATGTAAGGAAATTCAACTGTGAACTAGTGAGGAAAGCAATTGAAAACAACCAAAGCCTAAAGATAGCAAAGGGAAATCTCAGTAAGGGAAGAAAACAGATTATGGCACTGAGAAAAGATGGTTCTGTAACAAGAAATAGAGGCGAAATTTTGACAAGACTGAAAGATTTCTACTCCAAATTATATGAAAGGGATGATATGCATGTACTCCAGACATCATGAAAGGTACCAGTACCAGAGTTCTTCCAGTCCTCCCAGTAGAAGTTGCACATGCAATCAAGAACATGAAGCAGGGAAAAGCTCCAGGAGAAGATGGAATTACTGTAGACATCATACAAGAAGCAAGTGGAGAAATCGAAAGAGTACTCGCCCAAATTTTCACTAGATGCCTAAATGAAGGGAAGATTCCTGAGGATTGGAACAATGCTACAATGATCCTGCTGCATAAAAAAGGTGACATTGAGGATCTCAGGAACTACAGACCTATCAGTGGTTTATAAAATCTTCACTAAAGTTCTTTCACACCGTTTGAAGGTAACACTGGACACAGCTCAACCGAGAGAACAAGCTGGATTCAGGAGTGGCTACAGCACAATAGATCATATCCACGTACTGAGAGAACTAATTGAAAGAGCGAGGGAATATGAACTTCCATTGTGCATGGCTTTTATCGATTATGTAAAGCCTTTGATTCGGTGAAACCATCAGCAGTTACAATGGCTCCGAAATCCTGCGGTATTGAAGATGCATACATTATTAATAACATCAATGAAAATGCAAAGGTTCGGCTGTTTGAAAATACAACACACATAAAAATTGGAAAGGGAGTGAGACAAGGTGACACCATATCTCCGAAGCTCTTAATGCCACATTGGAAAATGTCTTTCAATGACTGAACTGGGAAAACAAAGGGATCAAGATTAATGGAGATTATCTAACCCACTTTCGTTTTGCTGATGTAGTCATTTTTGCAACTACCCCATCAGAGCTGCAGAGTATGATCCAGGAACTTGCCGACAAGAGTAAAGAAGTGGGATTAAAAGTGATCTTTCAGAAGACAAAAGTGATGTTCAATGCTTTTACAAGAAATGAAGATTTATCGATTGATGGAGAAAAGCTGGAGATAACAGACATGCACGTTTATCCTGGACAGCAGATATCAAGTGATAGTCACATTGATGAAGAAATTAATAGACATACAAAACTTGCCTGGAGAGCTTTTGGAAGAAACAGCATGATTTTCAAGAGCAATATGCCATTGTCTTAAAAGAAAATTGTTTGATCAATGCGTCCTTCCAGTGCTTACGTATGGTGCAGAGACGTGGACCTTAACTAAACGAGACGAAGGCTGCACACAACTCAAAGTAGCATTGAGAGGTGCATGCTTGGTGTAACCAGGAGAGATAAGAGGAACTCGTGGATCCAAAAAATGACAAGTGTGGAAGACATCATGATCAGAGTTAGATCCCTGAAATGGCAATGGGCTGGACATACTGCCAGAAGGACCGACCATCGATGGACAGCCGAAATTTTAGTTTGGATTCCAAGGGACAGGAAAAGACCCAGAAGAAGACCACATGGGAGATGGGTGGATGAAATTCGAAAGTCTGCGGGAGTGACATGGAGACTGGCACAAGACAGACCGTTGTAGAGGAAACCTTCGCCAGCAGTGGATTGATAATGGTTGACAATGATGATGATTAATGGTGATATATGTATGTAGTAAATTATAAACATTAGAATCATAAAGTGAACTCTTGCATAATTAAATTAAGCTTACATTATGACTGGGAATAAATAGTGTGGTGAGAAGCATTTATTAGTACAAAAAGTTCAGGTGTGTTAGCAAGACAACAAAATTTGGTATAGAATCGTGTACTGTCAGAAAAATGATTTTTTTTTTCCTTTAGGAAATTTTTTTCCCCCCGAATTCTGAAATTTCTTATTCAGCAATTTGTAAATGAAATGTGAAAATTTTTTGTGTTTCGAGAAATATTGAGTGTTCATGATGTAAAATTTCTTGTAAATATGAGGGGATTCCCGGAATTTGCACCATTTAGTTTGTTTTTTCACTAGACAGGGAGTCTCCAAAATCAGAGATAAGAATTTCCCTTCCTGTAAGCCCAGAAATTCCTTTGGAAGAGGTCACCTTGTAAACTTGAAATACAATAGAACCCCAGGACACAGCAGGTGAAATTCCAAGAATTTTCGCAAAGTCGTGGTCAAGAGCCAGGGAGGACTAGCAAGCCCCCCCCCCCCTCGAGTTACAGAAAGCATGACAGATTGACTTTCACCCAATAGCGTAGCTGAAAGCCATAGCGTTCCTTTTGGCGCTTGCGCGCTGGTGCTTTGTAAAAGTTTGAGCTAAGGAGAATTTTCTCTCTTGAGCTGGCACTCTCACACACTTTAACTCCTGTTGATTGTGGGGTCAACATCCCACATACTTTTCTGTCTTGATTAGTATTCACTGTGCTGTTCCTTGGAAGGGACAAGAAAAAACCACGGCTGTCCTAATCGAATGTCTGAAGTCCAGCACCTGCTGACTTGTTCTCTCCCGCGCAGACGTACCGGAGGAGTTTGATGGTTGACTCCGGCACAGTCGATCGCACCCATCGGACACGAGTTCGTAGACTTAACCATTCCCCATATTGGAAGCAGCTGAAGAACCGCTATGCATTTAGTCGCTCCGGTCAAAAAAAAAAAAAACAAAAAACAACAACCTCGGGATGATCAACGACGCCGTACGTCAAAGCTTTAAAACCCAGGCTGGAAGAAGCCTCAACGGCCATTTTGTCTTTTCTCCTACCCCACACAAGAAAAAAAGTGCAGAGAGAGACGAGACCTCCCGGGAAACTGATATCTTCAAATGGTGGTAGTTAACTCACCGACCCTCACGACAAAGGAATTTCCTGCGCATCAAAAAAGGTCAACTTTGCTAAAATATTAATTTTCGGCCACCAGTATTACGATATTCTTCGATTCTCTTAATTCAGGAAAAACAAACGCGGACTTGCTCTACCTTCAACCCAAGTAGCGGGTGATTATACACAAAGGAGGGGGGGAGGAGAGAGAGAAAAAAAAAAGGTTATCCTGCAAAAATGGGGTGTTTTCCTCTGAATCCAACACAGCACTGATATAAATTACTCAAAAGGTTAATTTTTCTTTTGTTGAGGTGTAGTGCATTACTCTGAAAATCACATGGTATTAATTTTATTTTTGGCCAAAGTATTATTCTATTGTATTGTGCATGATGTTTTGTGAAAGTACCTAAAAGGGAATATCAAGTGTTGATCACAATTTTTTTAAGCAAATGATAATCACACTGAATTTGTGAATCATAAATGAAGAATTATAAATTGAAATGTTAAAAATTTGCAATATTAGACAAAGTTGAAAATTGTATAATTTCCACCCAACAAAATTGAACTCAAACTCATTTTTGGCATTCATGGGTGAACTGTGAAAATAAAACAAAAGAAACAAAAAATCTGTAAAATTCTCAACAAAATTCTGATCAGGCGAGAGGCCTGATCAAAATTAAATACAACTGCTAGTCAGTTTTTACAACTAAAAAATTTTGAGTCACTTATTAATTGCTTATGTGTGTTCAGTGAATCCAAGGTAATTGATAAGTAAATCTTGTGAATATATATATATTTTTGGAGGGGGGGGGGGTCAAGCTCATAAATCACCTCTGCATTTGGCAGAGTTCATGGATCTGAGCCTGGTAAGTTTTAATCCACATATACTTTTGACAACACAAATTTTACTGTTTTTACATACATTTTTCTTTTGTTCTTCCACTAGTTATTTTTTTATGCATCACGTGCCACATTGTACTACATTATTCGACAAATAAATATATATATATATAAATATATTTACACTATAACAAATGGTCGTAGTGACAGATATAATTTTGAAGAATCCTTCATATCAGTTGTTTGTACTCAAGCATAGTGTGAGTGACCTTGAGCTTCTGATTTAAAAGTAAGAGACCATGACAACCTCCTCAATGGGCATTCAGCAGTCTTTGCACACGAGTGCTTAGAGGGTAACGACATTAACCTCCATAGTCAATATGGAAGGCCTACTAGAGTATGGTGTATCTTCCAGACACTAGCCACCATTCACAAATTTTTTGTGCCACTCAAAAACTCTTGCACGGGACAAATCTTCCTTATATGCTGTTTAATCATTTTGTGCATTTCTGTGGTGGTTTTGTTCAAATGCAGGCAAAATTTTATAGTTTTAAATACATACTGGGTTACAGAAACATGTCTGAACTATACACATTTTCCTAAAGGAATGAACTAGTGGAGCACTGTAATGATGCATCATCATGTGGCTGACCTTGCAGGTGTTCCGACACAGGCAGCTGCATTTTTCTGTGTGGGTTTGTTTTGGTGGTATGACACGAGTCATTACATTTTGAACAACCTATGTACGTTTGAACTTGTGATTAACACCACCAATTTTTACAAGTTAGAATTAACTAAAAAAATTATCACACACGAATCAAATTTTAATATCTTAAACAAATAAGGCTAAAATACTTTTATCGCCATTAATTTTTGAACAATAAAACTAAGCGAAAGGACACCTGTTCAAACCTAGTAACAATTTGCTAGCACTTTCGACAACAGTTCTAAGCACTTCATATCAGTTATGTATCTGTCCTCACTTTGAAAAGTTCTACAATTTTTTTGAAATTTGAGCAGTCTGATAGAGCTTTACACTGAAAATGCTTTTAATGAAGTCAGTAACCTCCTATTCCCCTCCTACACCAAACATCCAACCAGTAAAATGCACTCAACAAAAGATACATGTAGTAGGCAGTTGATTATGGAAAGATAAATTAAAATTCTCTAACTTCTATGAGGTTAGAATGTACACATGTGCACTTTTACACTTGCCATCTCTGAATTCACTTTCAACAAATTGGAAATGTAGATTTAATTTTTTCAGAGAAAGAATTTACACATTAGAACAAGAATATATTTATTGACAGTTATAAACACTACAGATACAAATATTTTTTTTTATAAGTTCTCCCACAAATAAAATAGGTCAAAAACGCTACAATCACCCAGTGCAAACTTTAAAGCAACAACTTTCAGATTCTGTTTTACAATTTTTCACATTATAACGATACAGGAAAATAACTTTTTTTTTAATTTTACAACGGAAGTCATTTAATCAACAAAAACTTGGTATTTACTTCAGGCATTTTGGTAAATTAATTATGGGGTAATAGCAAAATAAACTCTCCCCTACTGTTTTAAATAATATGAAGTTAAGTTAACTCTTAAAAGTAAACCAGGGATCAGCAATTTATTTATAAAAGTGGTACACATCAGAAAGTAGTCTTTGGCTGCATCAATTTATCTTGCTTACTAAAAGCAGTGACACCATTCTAACATACTGTGGTCCTATTTGCTCTTTTTCTTTAACACACGTTCAACTCAAAGGGGAAAAAAATTGGCTATTTAGAACAATGCCAATGGGTCTTTGAAATCTAAAATATTGGTAACTGCTGTAAAAACAGCATTACAGTAGATTATCCCTCAAAGATTTTCGACTCAAGATGTTCTGTTCTGTAAAAACCAACATCCATGACTGTTGGTTTTTACAGAACAGAACATCTCCCTCACAATGATGGGCCATATTAAATTGCCAGGAGAACACCATAAGTTGCCAACCTTTCTTTATGCAATACTTGATCAGCAAGTTTGACATTCTTGCACATTCCTTTTCTTCCTCTGATGCACACAATGCGCTGTCTGAAGTGCAGCTACATTTTTGCCTTTGCACAACAGGGAAACAGAACAAAAAATGAATTATTCAGAATGTTTAATCAGTGTCCAATCACCTCATGGACTAGCAGAGCTTGGGCTCCCTCTTTAACAGAGGGAAAACGGGCCTCCCTTTTTAAAATTGTTTCTAGAAATGACCTGTTACTGAAATTTTCATTAATGTGAAAGTAATGTTTTATGAGGGGTTTTGTTGCACTATCACTGGTCAGCCTCCAGTGCTTTCATTAAAGAACAGTTTCAATTTTCACACAACCCTTTAGTATTTTCTGAAATTGCTGCCTTGTTTTCAGATCCACAAACACAATTTTGCTTTAGAATTCATATTAAATTAAAATTTTGTAGAATCAAATTGTACATTTCAACTACTATCAATCAAATTTGCTGTTTAGGATGAAATATGAAACTTCATTTAGTGCAAAAGCTAAACAGGAGGAAATAATATGGGTAAATATATTGTGCTGTATGCATTACATGATATCTACAGTGCTATAAATTGGTGCAAGATTTTGTTTCAATGGGGCCCCTGACATGTCTTAAGGCAGGCCCTGCATCTAGTCTGAATCAGTCTGGTCTACACAGGGTGAAAAGCTAACATGTAAAATAAGGAAACAGTAACTTACTTAGAATGACCACCACTTATTTAAGACCCCAAACACAAAAAAGAGATCATTTTTATTCCAACAGATCCCTAAATGATAGTAGATATGGCATTTTTTTTAATCCCAAACAAGTACAGAGAACCCAATGGCAATGTGCTGTAATTTTTTTTTTTTTTTTTTTTTTTGGAGGAATTTGCGTTTAAGTAAAAGGAATATTTGTTGCTTATGTTTGGCACTTTTATAACAAGTATATGCTTGTGCCATCTTGTCAAGATACCCATTCCTACCAATGAACTAATATAGCACACAGTGACAAGCAGGAATGATTTCTGTAATACAATCAGAAAAAAATTAAATTACTCAAAACTACTGCTAAATACATATAAAAATGCTCATGCAAAAAAATGCAAAACAGTAGTTTTATCCACACAAGATATCAATTTATTAAATGTGGGTGTCGGGTGGGTGGGCCGGGGGGAGGTCTTAAGTACTGAAACACACAAAAAAACTGCTGACCTTACAAAATTTCCCGCTGATAACTTTTCATTCATGAAACGAAGTTTGAAAATGGTGATGTTAAACAATCACAATTACTTATAATGAAAATTTCCTATATATGTGAAATTATTCAGAACTCAACAAGATATCAAAATATTTTAGGTATAAACTTGAAACACAAACTAATGGAACCCAAAAAATATGTTACTCTTGCTTTTTATATATATATATATATTTTAGTTTTAGGTCAAGTTCTAAGAACCAATTACGATTAGGTACCATTTTTTTAGAAAAAATTATACATACACTGAAGAGCAATTGAATTAGAGACAGCTGCAGCTGGCGTTATGCAAATGTGGCGCTGTAAACGGAAACCACATGACGTATGCAGCGATTCGACAATATAAAGAGTGATGCGATGGGAATCAGTAAGAGTCCGACTTAGTATGGGTAAGATGAAAGATCTAAGCGCATTTGATCGTGGGCAAATTGCCGGGGCCCGACGAATGGGTCACTCCATCTCGGAAGTCTTGCAGGTACGGATTTTCACGAGCCACTGTGTCACAGGTGCATGGTGAGTACATCGAATCCGGTAAAACCATTCCTGCAAGGGCCAACTGCTGTCGACAACAGCATGTGGATGAGCGCGATTGTCAGCTAGCTCACATTGTAACAGCGGATAGACGGGCTACAGAGCGAGAAGTCACTCTGCAATTTAATGCTGGTGCACAAAAACGTGTAAGCAGCCACACCATCCAGAACCATCTCCTCGCTATGGGGTACCGAAGCCATCATCCCACGAAGGTACCGCTGCTGACCGCACATCACAGGGTGCAAAGATTAGCATAGGTGCGGGAACATTGCCACTGGACCCTAGACATGTGGAAAAATGTCGCCTGGACTGATGAGTCGAGATTCACGTTGGTACATGCGGATGGCAGGTACGAGTACAGCACTAACCACATGAAGCGATGGATCCTTCTTGCCAGCAGGGTACTCAAGCTGGTGGGGGTGGCATTCTCATCTGGCGACTGTTTACGTGGACTGAAATGGGACACCTGGTATGTGTGACATCGTCCCTCACAGGTAAACACTACCGGGATATCCTGGACTACCATTTGCTCCTGTTTGTTGGTCTTCAACACCCCACTGGGGACCTCATCCTGCAACAAGACAATGCACCGTGCCATCGCTCCCGAATTGTAGGATGAACACTCCACCGACGTGACCTCGCTTCCTTGGCCAGCTAGGTCACCTGACCTCAATCCCATAGAGCACATCTGGGATGCCATCGAGAGAGATGTTCGATGCTCCGACGCCTTTCCATCAAATTTTCGTCAACTGTGGGAGCTTGTTTAGGGGTCGTGGATATGTATGGCTTCCCAACGCTTCTGGTGTCTTGTCGAATCCAGGCCGAGACGAATCGCTGCCATCATCAGGGCGAAAAGTGGTGCGACACGTTTAAACAGGTATCTCTAATTCAGTTGCTCTTCAGTGTATATGCGCTTGCAACTCAGATAGTACACATCAGGGAGAGAAAATTTAACAATATATGTGAATACCCCAAAGTTCAGCATTTCATATTAAAAAACACCTAACAAAAACATTACATTAAAAAAATAGAACCTAATGGTATATATAACTTAATATCAACAAAAGTTAGTATTTCATAGAAGGGACTTTTTTTTTCTTTTTAACGGAAAATTGGCGACTACAGCAACAAAACATTACAAAAGCTAAAATATGTAGAAACACAGAAAATCTATTGACAAACTTAAATGGATCAATCTGTTTGAACTAACGGAAGACACTATTATATTGTGCATATTTGTACCATCTACAAATTGATAAAGAAAAATTTATATCATCTATGATAAAAATCTGGCTCTTTTAACTACATAAGCAGAACAATGGAGGGACATGGACTATAAAATGACTTCTACATATATACACACATTTAACACACAAGGCACGAAGTTTCACATCAACAAAACCAGGAACATAATTCAGAATAGCATAAATCGTTACTACATACATATAATATAGATATATACTTGTTAAGGCATAGTATTTAAGTTTTGATTTAAAGTATATACAAATGTGAATTTGCAAAGTAACTGACTATCTGCAAAAAATGATATTTTATGAACATTCCCTGTAAAGAGCATAAAAAGAACCATGTCAGTAAATAATGGCATAACCAATAATATAATGAAGTGACATCCAGCAAAGTTTTCACTTACTTCATGTGATTTTACACCATGCTGAAACACCCTATTACAGACATAATGAATCTGAGAAATGAAAAGGTTGACAGAATAGTAGTCAATACATAGCACTTATTCCATGGTTTACTAGCTACAAACCAAATAAAAACTTTAAGTAACAGAATGGCAGAGAAAAACATGCTGACATCTGGTATCTAATGCTGTTCAAAAATCTCTCTGAAAGCTTCAATGCTAAAGACATTAATAACCAGTAAGTAATTTTGCTGCATTAAATCTCCATTCAGTGAGATTTAATGCAGCAAAATTATTTAAAGAAAACATTGCCATAAATTTGATGACTTAGCAGATACTTTAAAAGCAATCTTAAATTAACAGCTTGTCTTTGCTACAAAATGATTAAGTTTACAGTATGTCAACTTGAATAGATGGATGCCACCTCTAAAATATACAATCCGGCAAAAATTACTAGCAGTCATGTTCCATTTTATAAGCATTAAGACATCAATCACAATGTTGACAGATTTCATGAGTTTCAATAAAAAATATGTGGAAAAGCAAAAACCAAAAGTAAAATTACAGCATAGAAAATAAGTAACATTTACAAAAATAAAATTTACATACTATATGACAAAAAGACAGTTTAAAAACATCTGTTACAACTTATATTTTTCTTCCTCCATTGCTTTTTACACAACAAAATCAGCAAATTTAATTCTGTAGTTTTGTAGCACTTCTAAAACTGAAAAGTTTTACTTCCACTACTTTAAAAATTATTTTGGATGGTTTTGGCTAAAATATATGACTTTATTGAAAAAATTAGTTTCATTATCTTGAAGGCTGGCATAAAAGTGAAAAGACCATGGCAACATTGGAACTACAAGCCCTATGCTCTAAAAACACTAATGGATCAATTATCCTTGTGCTTACAATCAATTGAACAACACACAATTTAATATTTCAAGGAAAATTGATTTGAGCATTAAATGCATAAAGTAGTGGTATATTAATTTACTGCTGTTTAATCAGTGTTCTGAAAACAAACTCAAATTAGAACATTAAATCTACTACTGAAATTACAAATTAGCTACCAGAAGTTTCATTTTATACATAATATAAAACAATGGAGGTCAGATGGCTTAAGTTAAAACTTAAACGTTCCAATTCTTTTTTTTTTTTGTAAAATTTAATTTTAATATTATGGGAATTACTAGGAGATAAAACGACCCCCCCCAATCAAATTTTCAGGTTGCACCCCAACCTATTGTGATGATTGAGAGAAGCACTACCTCTTGAGGTATTACCCAGCTTTTCTGTCCATCAATTGTGGTTGCTTTTCCTTTAATTCGTACACTAACTTCCTTACCCCAAAATGCTGTTGATGTAATATAATTTTTATGGAGTTCCGGTTAATTCAATACCCAGCATTTTGAATGCACTTTTCAATTCCTGATTTGCTCATAACATTTCTTATAGCAGCAAGACATTCTGCTATACAGATTCAGAGCTGTCTCTCAGTTTCTCCTACATAGGTGTTTCCACTGTAGATCCCTCCTTGTAGCAGGATATTGCACTATTTTTTTTTTTTTTTTTTTTACTTTTGCTCAACAGGTGGAAACAAATTTTTAAATTTTGTTTAGGCCACAGCAAGTTGAACAGGGAATGTTTTGCTAATTCTCTGAAGTTTTTTCAAATAACCCTTCTTTATGATAGGTTACTTTCCTGGTTAGCTTAATATTGTTTGCAATTTAATTTGATTTTTTGTTAAAAATTTTCTTTATCATTGCAGAAGGATGATTATTTTCTGCAAGTGTGCTTTTTAATTCTTTATGAAGTTCCAATATTTCTAAAGAACCTAGAGCCTCTACTTTTTTCAGGAATTGTACACACAGCTACATTTTAATGTAGGTGAGATTGTGCAAGTGTTAGTTTAGAACTTTGTTAGTATGCATTGGTAGGTTTATTTGTTCTTTTATAAAGCTTTGTAGCAATTTTTCCTCCTGAAACTAAAGGTTAAGGAAGGTTATGTATAGGAAGTTTAGACTTTTCTTTAAGCTCTACAGCAAATTTCAAAGAATTATCTAGACAAACATAAGGATATTTCCTGAGAGAATGTCATCATTGCTGTCAATTATAATAAAGATGTCACATCCATATATTTCATGTACTGGCAGAATGATGGTTTATATTTCTTTTTCACAAGTATAAAAATGAAGTTAAACATATAATTTTTATTTTTCAGTATTTTAAGTTTAACAAAAAAAATTAACAGTTACAGTACAAAACACAAGTGTTTCAGAAAACTGAATAAAACATTTTCTCAATATACACACTTGATGCAACTATGCATTTCAATGAAATATAAACTTTGGTATAACATCAATAACACCAGTACACTGGAAAAAAAAAAAATTAGACACTGAAATGCAGTTAGGGTTCCTACAAAAGGTATTATGCTACCCATTTGTCATGAGATGTTCATTTTTAGTTACAATTAATTGCTACATTTTAGCATTTCATTCCACACCAAAAACATCAGATGTTAAAAGATTATCTTTAAATGTAGCATTCATTTTGTACAAAGGATGAACTTCACATCCTGTTCTTACTTTAATTTGAATCATTTCTATTTGCTGAGTAACAGATTCCAACTTCAATTTTCACACAGTTTGAGATTCTCAGAATACAGTATATAGCCAATTCAACACCAAACTATTCAAGTGAGAATTTTATTTTATTTTTTTTTCAATTTTGCTGTTAGCTACTTAGCTTAAAATGTTTTATTTACCTGCAATCATCAAGTAGTATTATTAAAAACCTATTACTAAACAGATGTGCCTGTCTGTTCTCTGGTTGCTACCCTACATTGAGTTCAATCAAACATGGAGATGAGGTCTCCACCTCACCCCGCATTATTGATCTCAGCCTCCCCTTGCTAGAACTCAACTTTTACTCAAGAACCCAAAGTGTGTGATTCTGTCCTCAACTTATTAACAGTTAAATCAATTAATGTTACCTATGAACAGTTAAATCAATGTTGCCACCTATCTCTCAATGTATTTCAACCCATGTGTGAATAACACATCCCAACTCTGTTCCTCCCCCACCCCTTTACTAACTATTAAAACACCTCCGGTTATAAATAGATTGCAAGAAATGAACTCGTCAATTAGTAGAAAAAAAGTCAAAACTCGTTATAGACAACTATACAGTAGGAGTCAACATATTAGAAGAGTCAAATCAAATACAAAAAATATATTTAATTTGAAGTTACATGCACAGAAACTAGAAATGTTTAATATTAAAAACACTTTTAAAAACCAGCAAAATGAGTGGAATCTACACAGGAAGTGAATTGCCACAGTAAGAAAATCCAACCAACACATCTGATAAGGTAATACACATGCATACATAAGCAACCATAGATGTATATTTGTGAACATGCAAATAAGTTTACTAAGTTTTGGATGAACTTTTTTTTTTTTTTTTTTTTTTTTTTTTAACATACACAATAGAAAATGTTATGTTGCAAGCACTCACCTCTTGCATATACACTAGACTAAATGAAGCTGAACAACTAAAGAAACAAAAGTACAGATAACTGGAAAAAAATACTTTCTTGACTAAACAGGAAAAAATGAGTTGAAACTAAATGCTACCTATGGAAGTTGGACAAGTGTCATTGTGTTATTCATACAGATGATTTGTGATGCGTGAGATTTGGCATAACATAATTACACTTCTAACTCACAACCTTAATGGAAATAATTCCAGTGACAATACAACATCAACATGGGAAACTGCAAGTTTACTCCACACTGTACAAATGAAATGCAGAATAAATTCTAGTAAAAGACATTTTTCATTCATTTCATCAAATTTAAAGAAAACTTGATAATCAAACACAGCATGCTGCATTCCAGTAGGTTAAAAAAAAAAAAAAAGAGGAATGATTAAAAGTTACAAGAAACTGAACACTTAAGAACCAGAGCAGCATATCTTAGGAAAATTGACACCATGAGAAGGAAGGGCCTTGTGTGACAACCCCTAACAAATAGGGTACACTTACTCTGAAGTGCCAGCTTTACAAGACATCTGGAAAAAACAAAGGTATCAAGGAACGAAAAAAAAAAAATCCCTGAAATGTTAAATTGATTTCTGTAACCCATAATTTCAGAAGAGGTTCTGAAGAACAGCCTTTTCTACTTCCAGTTCAGCTACAGATCCTGCCTTGACATACCTGATCAAGATATCTGGAATTTTTTTACATCCTTCCACATCCAAAAGTTAAGGCTTGTTTAGCTACTCCAGTATTTTTTTTTTTTTTTTTTCATAATTCTGCATGCTAACCTTTCTCTCTCGCTCTCTCAATACATGTATATTTAATTACTCTTTCAAAACCAAAAACTTACGAAAATGCAACTTCTACCAGAATGAACAGCACAATGTATTTCTTCTAATACTACAGCACATTTTAAATCACAAAGTTTATTAGATCTGCACCAAGGCTGTTGCTCAGATTAGTGGAGCAACACATACCTGAAAAATTTTCCACACAGCATGATTACCAAAAGTTTACAAAGTAAAAAAAAAAACTGCTCAAAACTATGTTTAAGTTGTATTAGGAAACTAATTTAGAAATTCACTTTTCAAGTTTTGTACACATTTCAAGAACATTAAATGCAGCTTATTGGCATGTTTTCCAGAAACCTCCCCAAATCTCTAAAATAGAATCAAACATCTTTTTGGAAAGACAAAGTTCCTATAAATTTGCAGACACAGCAAAGAATGTCTACTTTAACATCTGAACACAAGCCTGATAGATTACTTTCTACTGATGTGAAAATAAACTACAGCTATCTTGTTTTGAAAAATGTTTTATCTTGCTGAATCTATGCCACTGTAATTGTATGGAAACAGTTAACAAAAACTAACCACATGCAAATCAAACTTTGAAGTCTAATAATACACTTCCCATATATAAATGGTGTGTGTGTGAAAATTCTAAAAAAAACAACAACCCAACCAGTAATAATGATAACTATGTTTGGCAAGACACACACACACACACACACACACACACAGGGGAAACTTCGCAACACTCTGAAATAGAGTGAAGCAGAGAAATGTCTAGAACATCAGACAATTCTTTAAAACATACATGCCACCTTCAAAAGAAGTCTAGTAAATCCATCTGTCACAACCAATAATGACTTAGTACACAACTATCCATATGAGCTTCTACTCGTGTAGCAGATAACAGATAATTATATCAAAAGGTAATTACATTACACACATGCTGGTTAATCTGAACCACAAACTAGAGAAAACCTGTACTGGATAATGCTTTCCCATAAAACATTTCACATCTGGGCAAGTTAATAAAATTGTTACATCTGGGAAACAAAAAATTCACATCTCACATGAGGTCAAAATCGACAGACCAAAAGTCAACACAGCCTTAACATTACAGGATTGCTAGGGCATTCTTAGTGCAAAAACCTGTAATAGGTCACATATATGTTCACATGCTTTAGCTGTTATTGGCACCACAATTACAGGATTGTTAATGCATCCTATTTTAGCAGGACAGTGATCCTCCTTACTGGATGAATGGGTGTCATGCCGCTGGATAGAGACTGGCTTATTCCTACCCATGCATGCTTGTTACCCCTACCCTACCACAATTTCATAAAGGGCAACAAATTCCACAAAAGTACAAGACACTTTAGCAGCAAACAAAGCGAACTACACCAGCATTGGCCTCTGTATCCTCAGATTTGTTAGTGTGAAGGCTAACTTAACACCATTGTGACTTAACTAACATTATGAAAAGTGTACAAGTTGAATATTTGCAGTGTTCAATCTGGACAGACACCACACTATATAGTCAAATGTACCTGGATGTAATGTTTCAGTGTATCATCAGAAGCTCAAGTAACGTTTTAAAGAAAAACGTTACTTGATCTTCTGATGACACACTTAAGTAGGGTTTAGATACTTCAAAAGTTTTGTTTCGCAGGTGTCCTTGTACCTTCATAAGAATATATTAGATGACAGCACACTATCCACTGGCTCCATGTTTCTTCACTTGCAGTTGAAGGCCATCTGCATTTGAGCTTCCAAAATGGACCTTGACAAAATAGCTTTTTGCACGATCATTTCTTTTTATAATTGCGAAAAAAGTTTTAAAACCAGAAGACCACTTTTAAAACTTATCCACTTTTCCAGACCAAAATTCTTTTGTAGCAAGTGTTTTCAAACTGATTTTCCAAATTAAAAAAAAAACATAAAAAAGATTGTCATGAGAGAAATTGTAACATCCATGTCACCAAAAAACATTGCAGTCATGGAGGAACAAGCAAGAAAAAACCCACACATCTTCAAACAGTTGAGATTCTAAAGATTGTCCATGGAGTGCGAGTGGTATTTTGAATAAACACCTACCCTGTCAGCAAGTGATGTTCAAAATGGGTGAATCATCTAATGGAATAGTGCACACACATTCTTGAGTACTGGTGTCTTTTCATCCCAAACAAAAAAAAAAAACTAAACAAGCCAGTAGTGTTTTGGTCATTTTAACAGAAGAAATGTGGAGTTACACACATGAACCAAAACCAAGCAACAGTCTATTGTGTGGCACTTTACAGATGAGAGTCCACGCAAAGGAGAAACATGAGAGCAACACTGTCCAAATTAAAAAAACAAAACTGTGGCTTCCTTCTTATCAACCTATCATATTTCATCAGAATTTCAACATATGGTTATATCAGAATGGTATAAGTCCACAACATTTGACTACAAGTGTAAGAAAAATTAATTTTGATGACAGACACCCCTCCCCCCCATTTGCTTCTACAAATGACACTGCAACTTGCCCATGCAGATGCTCAAACTGTAGACCCTAATTACCCAAAAATTTGTCAATATTTTGTTACATCTGCCATATTCCTCATATCTCCTTTGTGCAATTTTTTTCTATAGGGGTTAAAAATCAAATGCAAGGAACTAGGTCCCCCCTCCCAGAAAAGGAAATAGACACCTAATAACTAGCAAAAGCCATATATGAAGAACAATTGTCTACATGCTTCCAAAAATAGTTCCAAAGAGTGGAAAATTGTATAGCAATTTTAAGTGAATACTTTGAAAAATGTAATTGTCAGATTGTTTTTCTAAGATGTTTTTTTATATTCAAGTACCTAAAATGTACTGAACAACCCTTTGTGTGTTACTGTTAACTTTCTTAAATATTTTTCTATTATGTTTTCTGGCTAGATACAGCAAATGTTTTGAAGCAACTCCTGTCTCTTTGTAGGATCTTATTTTTTTCATTAGTCCTTTCTGTAGATTCTTTTCCATTAAACTTCATATTTTAGACTACAAATTAAAAAAAAACATTAAAAATGTCCAAAGATAAAACCTATGTTTAAGCTCCATTTCACTGATATCTACCGTAAGATATGTACAAGCAACATTTCGGCACTTTTTGTGCCTTTCTCAGACAAGGAAGGGCAGGTGGGCAGGCATTCATTATCAAAATGAGTCTACCATTGCCTGCCTGGCATATGCCTTTATTGTATGCGAGTGCAATGTGTGTGCCAGCCATATTTTCTAGCCTGAGTTTCCATGATGCCATCTGTTGCCTATTTCATCATTTCATTCCTTCATGCTTTCAGGAATTACAGCAAATTTGCTACATTTTCACTGCAGTTTGAGGACTTACATTTTTCAATATTAACAGCTTTTACATGTCCCCATGTGTAAGCAACCCATTGATAAATAAGAATGAAGAAGCTGCTTAACAGCAAAGCCGAAATCTTCAGACTGAAAAAATATGACACATAGCATCATTGAAAACAACTTATAGAACATGAAAAAGAAAGAATAGGATATGGTTTACCGATGATGCACTGTACACCTAGGCCATAATATATAACTAGAAGACTGTGCAATACAGATGGTATCAGGACAAACAGTGACCCTTCTTTCAGCAACGAAAATTTCTGCAGAATGCACCCACATGCCAAAATATTAATACAAGCGCCACATATTGTGGATGTCAACAAAAACAGTATTATTCTCCCATGTGATGAACATTTCTAGTGAGCTTTTTTTTTATTGCTTTATTTTTGTATTCATCTTAATTTAAACTAAAGTTCAACAAAAAAAAAAAACTTACAAAAGAGATTACTGTAAAAAAAATTGCAACATAAACAGAGGATCTTACAAAACAGTCACCTCTCTGCACTGATAGCCTGCTGGAGAACTTCCAGTTAAGAAAAAGCATGTTTACAGTTAAAACATTACTTAGGAATCAGTTATTATTTCATAGCATAAACAAGTATTAATGAAAGCTAATTTTCATATTCAACATGTTTAGTTACCCCATTTGTTTTCAGTTATAAAACTAAAAATTATGTTACGATTAGTTCTGTGCACCTATATTCAATTTGATACAACAGCCAGAAGAATTCTCCTTAACTACAATTTGTACATAAGAGAAGTGTTTATTATTTTAAACTATAAAAATAATGCCTTTTTAACTTTGTTAATTCTTTAATTCAAGAACTTCAAGACACCACATCATAAACTTCTAAAACGTGAATACTGAATTAGCCAAAATATGAGAATAGTGTAGGCTGCTGTAATGGGCTTTTGAGAAGAGTAGTCAATACAGTTAACAATAGCACATGTGGGAGCAGTGAGTTCAAATAACCTATCATCACATCAATATCACTATTTTAAAGATCACTTCAAGATTTCAATGTAGTCAAGTTACAGTTATATAATACACATGCAAATTATTCATTTCCGTATTTCAACACACAAGCAGAGGAAAGCTACATATTTCAAGAAAGGTGCATCCACTCAGACCATTTAATTAATGGTACACAGAACTAAATTTATGGCAATATGATACCACAGAGCTTTGTTCAGACAGCACACGTTTTTGGCAAACACTGAACAGACACAAACATACAACACTACATCATGCAACCACACCACAAACTGCAATGTAAACATTTTGTTCACTCACAAAAATTCTACGAAGGGGGATGATGAACAACAAACAATGGCTAAACATGCTAGTTTCCACAACAGTACATGAAAATTCTATCATGTAATTTATTTCACTTAGTACCATTCTCAATGGTCCAAGCACTAAGCTTCATGAAACTCCAATCCTACTGTTTTGACTATGCTTAAACAATTTAATGGACTACGAAATATACTTGACAATAAAATTTATTTAGAGTAGAAGCTATATAAAATTCTCACTATGATTAGTTTTCATGATTTGTAACAGTTCTAAAGGCAAAAATACACCTAATCTCTCAAACATACTGATCATAAACATTCTAACTTCAAATGACTTAAAAGAAAATTCCCAGTATGTTTTAACATTCACATGCTAAAATTCAAATCAGAGCAACATGTTTCAATTGATCATGTCTCACAGATTATGTGATAAATAGCAGTCTGAATCACCATTTAAGGCACGTACTTATTCCTAATCTTCACACAATATATATGGGTAAGTCATACAAAACAGCTGAACTTAAAACTCCACTTAAAATGAAGAAATTGGCATAAGTTAATTTCATTATTAAACAACTTAAATTGAAAAGTTAATTTCTTCAAATTATGAAACCATAATTTTAAATATTTTATACAAGGCAACAGAGTCTCATGAGTGTCAAAGTTGTCTGTTTTGCTACCCCCAGACTTTTTTTTTTTTTTTTTTATTTGACACTAAGGTATCTCAAAGCTGCTAGTGACTTCCATTTTGTAACAGAAAAAACATTCCATAACAAATCTAATACATTTCTATCAAAACTACTAATTATTTTTTATAACAAAACATGAACGCATGAAAACACAAAATGACAAGATGCTAAAAAAAATTAGAATGCTCAAATATACACCACTTATCAAACAACTGATAGTCAACAAATCTCAAGAGGGTTTTGTGGAAATTTTACATCAATTCTGTGTTGGGTTAAATAAATATGAAAATTGTAAAAATGAAATATGCAGGAACTAATCAGTACGGCTCTGCACAAAAGGCGAATGACAAAAAATGCCAAGTCTATGCAAATACAGGAGAGTTAAATACACCTTTTTACCTGAACAGAGTATTTGGTCTACATGAGTAGAAACAGGCATATATTCATGGATACTTTTTTGGTATTACAATACAAAGATAGCAATATTAATTGGCATACTGTACACAAGTTTCATAGGAAGTACATAGTATATAATAATACATTTACTCGTATTTGACAATGGCACACACAACGAAACTCATGGACACAGTGTTGAGTAAGATATATTCAGCAGTTAATCATTCAAAGTAAAACCACTCAAGCTATAAATTTCACACTAACCAAGTAGTCATAAATAAATATATTAATACCCCTTTTCCAACTCCAAGGGAAAAAACAACACCACCAGTTTGCATTCAGAATACCTGGCACACATAAAATCAGTAGCTTAACATATATAATCCATATGCTAGCAAAAAAAAAAAGCTGGCATACTTTGCACCTTAAAAATCAATCAACCCATGACATATGCTGCTGCTGCACATTAGTGAAAAAACCTTGATCACAACACAATGTTAAATGAAAACAAAAGCATAAAATGTCACAGTGAGTAACCGTTTTGGTGCCAACGCATGATCTGTGGGCAGGACAAAGGAAAAATCCATTCCATATTAGTTGATTCCACAAGCTGCTGGGGAAACTTAGTTTGAGTCATAATATGCAAAATAAGTAAACTATGTGCACAAACTTTGCTTCATGAACAACTTTCAATCACAAATTACAATACAAAGCTGCACAATATTCATAGCTCATGTCTTGCCCACTGAGCCAAACCTCTGTTCACAAGTTCTCTGTTAATAAATATATGCTGTAAAAGAAAAGAAAAAACAAAGTTCCAAGGAATCAATATGAGTCACAAAAGCAGAAAACACTAATAATTATAACAGAAATTCAATGGTTCAAACACAATGCAAAATTATCCCACCATTGTTTTGTGGATCTCACAGGAAAGATGCAACCCATGTCATCACTTTTAAACTAGGTGTTGGAAAAGTTCTAAGACAATTTTTATCACTGGAAGAATACTCTGAACACCATCTAAAGAATGTGCAACAATGAGACTATTTGGCATCGACCTTTGACTAACATGACTCAGTTTCATTAGTTTACAATTAGCCATTGTTGTACTGCAACATGTTAATATTTGTATGATTTAACTGAAATTATGAACAGAGGTGGTTAAGTTTTAAGTAAAAGCAAGTAAGAGTGCTTCAGAAACACTACAAACAATGCAGAATACAAGTTAGCAGCACTGGCATTTAAAATGACAAAATGCTCATTTATGTGAAGGGGTGGAAAACTTGAAAGAATGCCACAAAAGTAGTCACCCATCCATTAACAATGATGAAAACACCAAGGCCATTGGCATACCTGACAACTTACAGATACGGTACATGCAAGTACAATCCCACTTTTGCCTGTGCACTGCTGCTCTCCCCCCCTCCCAATTATGATCAAGGTATAAATTTACAGACTACTTTTGTTATACGATACAGCCACTGGACTGTCTTCTGTAGAGATATCAAAATTTGCACTGATTTGTACACAGGCCTTTATACATTACAGCACCTTATATATATATAAAAAATTCAATAATTAACAAAATGCTTCATATACACTGCTTCAATAATGAGAAGCTTAATTTGCTGGTTATGTACACACACCACAGTTTGGAAATAAAACTGTTGTATTGCCACATGCATTTTTTGACATATTTGGAAATGGCATTTTTTACATGTTAGTACAAGTTTCTGATGGCAATAATAATAGCTGCATTTCAAGCCAAAGAGTGAAGTAAATCACTGGGATAAGGTGACCTCCACAGAATACTAAATAAATGCTATGTACAGTTGTTTTAAAAATATGTGGGCAGTTCAGTTTCCCTCAAATTACTAAGACTTGGCAGCTAAACTAAAGCTTCTGGGAATTTAATGTACCCGGGGGAATGTTCTACTTCTGCTTATTGAGATTTCCTTTTCGCATACTTCCAACCAAATAAATTCGGCAAAACAAAATCTGAGTTTATTCTTTTTTTACTTGCTAAAAATTGATTCACATTCTGCATTTCCTACAGAATGGCCAAAACAGTTAATTATATATATAACCCTATTATATTTTAAATATATTCATACAGCATTGCAAATGTCAAAATGTCACTTAGCTGCTTAATTATTAACTTGCTATTTAGACAATCTACATTTTGAGGTTACTCACCTTTATCCCAAAATATCATTTAGGAGGTTTTCATCTACACATTTTTGCAACACATATTTTTCCTTAGTTACATCGTGGTTCAAGGCCCAAAAACATGTCTTTTTTAACTCACGCAAACTTCATTGGGTTTTTAGTCCCCCCCCCATGTATGTCTAAATGCCGATTCAAAATAATTAACTACAAGTATACATAATTCAACTCCCTAAAACACTTATATCTAATTAAAACTTAAATAAAAAAAACCTATGTTACACATTTCCTAAAGCGTCAAAGTTAAAACTGTAACCCATAAAATTATGGGTTACAGTTTAACTTTGACATTTTAGGAAATGTGTAACATAGGTTTTTTTTACTTAAGTTTTAATTAGATATTAGTGTTTTAGGGAGTTGAATTATGTATACTTGTAGTTAATTATTTTGAATTGGCATTTAGCAATTGGGAAACATAAAAAAAAAAAGTTTGCGTGAGTTGAAAAAGACTTGTGTTTTTGGGCCTTGAACCATGATGTAACTAAGGAAAAATAAGTATTGGAAATGTGCAGAGATGAAAATCTCCTAAATGATATTTTGGGATAAAGGTGAGTAACCTCAAAATGTAGATTTTATTTCAAATATTCATCCTGTTTTTTTTAACTTAAAAGTTCTTTACAACAATACTTGGGCAAATCATCTGAATGGTACATAATTCAGACTGAAGCTTGTTTATTGCTTCCTCTTGGCTCACCCCATCTTTAAAAGGTTACATCATGTAAAAATTAGAAATAAAAATGGAATCTGAATACCTGGTTTCTAAAAAGTGAAATAATGTAGTATTAGCAATATGTGCATGTTTTTAAAGCTCATTCACTGAAGGGAAATTTGAGGAGAATATAGTCACAAGTATTAAATTATGTTCTTATATAACAGCAGAGTAAAATGCCAATCTATTATTTTTATTCAGCAATGATGAAAATTTTTTTGATAACACGAGGCTTGCAAATAGTTGAATATTCTCATCAAAAGTGATCGTACACTGTAAATTCTCAGCATCTGACTGCAAGGTAACATTGTGTACTTTCAAATGTGGGCAACAGAAAATCTAAGAGAGCAATGCCTTAATGTCTAGGGAGAAACAAATCTTTTCATGAGTTAGGATAATTTCAGACTTGGCAGATTCTGCAACTGCTCTTAAGATCAGAAATATTATTGTTGGGCCTGCACAGAAGTTTTCACACCTTGGATTTATTTCTTCATTTTTTGTTTGCTAATGGTCCCTCCTGTATCAGGCAATGCAGAAATTTCCCTTTCCTTGACTACTTTTGATGCAGGCATATCATCATCCCTGTCAACCATTTTCAATCCACTGCTGGATGAAGATCTAAGTTTCTTCCACAACATTCTGTCTTAGGACAGTCTCCTCCATGTCACTCCTGCATACTTTTGAATTTCATCCACTTATCTCCCATGCAGTCTTTTTCTGGGTCTTTTCCTGTCCCTTTGAATCCAGCCTAAAATTTAGGTTGTCCATCAGTGGTCCATCCTTCTGGCAATATTGGGTCCAGCCCATTGCCATTTCAAGAATTTTACTCTGACCACGACATCTTCCACTCATCATTTTCCTTATCCACGAGTTCCTCTTATCTTTCCTAGTTACACCAAGTATGCATATCTCCATGCTTCTTTCAGTTGTCTGCAGTCTTTAAATGTTTTTTTGCTTTGTTTTTTAAGTTAAGGCCCATGTCTCCACTCCATGTGTAAGTACAAGGAGAATGCATCGATTAAACACTTTTTTAACTACATAATGGCATATTGCTCTTAAAAACTGTACTGTTTCTTCCCAGTCAGATGGGGAAGAAATTAATCCTTTCAATTAATTTCTTTCCCAATGTGACTGCCCCCTTGCTTTGATATCTGCTGTCCAAGGTAAATATAGGTATCAGTTATCTCCAGCTTTTCACCATCAATTGATAATTCTTCATTTCTTGTAAAAGCATTGTACACTAGCTGTCTTCTGAAAGTTCATTTTTAATCCCACTTTTTTACTCTTGTCAGCAAGTTCCTGGATTATACTCTGCATCTCTGAAGGAGCAGTTGCAAAAATGATGACATCACCAGCAAAACAAAAGTGAGTTAAATAATTTCCATTAATCTTTATCCCTTTGTTTTCCTAGTTCAATGATTGAAAGACATTTTGCACTTTGGCATTAAGAAGTTAGAGATATGGTGTTACATTGTCTCACTCCCTTTCCAATTTTTATTGGCGTTGTACCCTGAAATAGCCGAACCTTTGCACTTGCATTTTCATAGATGTTATTGCTAATGTATGCATCTCCAATACCACAAGATTTCAAAGCCATTGTAACTGCCGATGGTTTCCTGGAATCAAAGGTCTTTTCAGAATCGATAAAAGCCATATATAACGGGACTTCATGTTCCCTCGCTCTTTCAATTAGTTCTCTCTTGGTTGAGCCCTGTCTAGTGTTACCTTAAAGCAATGTGAAATAACCTTAGTGAAGATTTTATAAACCACTGATAGGAGGCTGATAAGCCAGCAATTCCCTGAGATCCTCATTGTCACTTTGTTGTTGTTGTAGCAGGATCATTGTTAGTTCTCAGAAATCCTCCCCTCATTGAGACATCTAGTGAAAACTTTTGTGCATTTCGCTTCAATTTCTCCACCTGCTTCTTGTAGTCCATGGTAATTCCATCTTCTCCTGGAGCTCTTCCCTGTTTCATGTTCTTAATTGCATGTGTAATTTCTGCTGGGAGGACTCTAGGGACTTTGGTACTGGTACCTTTCGTAATGTCTAGAGTAGATGTATCATCCTTTTCATATAGTTATGAGTAGAAATCTTTTCACTCTTGTCAACATTTACCCCCTGTTTCTTGTTACAGTACCATCTTTTTTTCTCAGTGCCATAATCTGTTTTTTTCCTCTACCAAGATGTAACTTTGCTCTCTTCAGGGTTTGGTTATTTTCAATTGCTTTTCTCACTAGTTCCCAACTGAATTTCCTTATGACTTCAGTGATACTTTTTCATACTGTCTTATGCATAGCTTTATGTATTCCACTTTGGAAGTTACATCTTTATTTGCCCTCATTTCCCTTCTCTTTTGCATTGGCATTTTTGTTTTTCCTGATATTT
This sequence comes from Macrothele yani, assembly GCA_039090855.1. Classification (NCBI taxonomy): domain Eukaryota; kingdom Metazoa; phylum Arthropoda; class Arachnida; order Araneae; family Macrothelidae; genus Macrothele; species Macrothele yani. The sequence continues at coordinate 94,771,043 of CM077005.1, read as the reverse complement.
TCTTCATATGCAAGTTCATATTTCTTTGTTTTGGAGAGGGGGACATAACTCACCATGCTGGCCAATCAAGTTGGAGAGTATGGGATAGCATTTCCTCAAATCCCAGTGGTATAGTTATATTGCTATTTGGCGGTTGTTAGAGATCCTTTAGTGGAAACAGGATGCACCGCAAGAAGGTGGGGTTGACATCCATCAAGGAGAGGCCTAAGATATGTTCGTGCATCACCTGACCTTGCAAGTGGAGAGAGAGAGAGAGAGAGAGATAGAGAGAGAGACACTCAGTTTATACATGTTTCAAGGAACCTTGCAAAATGAACTTAGAACTGAAAAAAACAAATGAAACAGGAAGAAAAGTTTAACATTAAGGGAATTCAGAATATTATGGATTGGTGACATTTTACATACAAATAAGAAAAGCATATGAGAAATGTATAAATACGAGGCTCTACTGTATTTATTGATATTCATATTAACACTGAGTCTGCCTTGATTTCAGTAGTTTTTGATTTTGGTCTTTAGAATGATTATGTAGCAACTAATGTAAGAACTTTTATTTGCTCTTTAAAAAGAAACTAGTTAGTGGATCCCACTGGTCTAATCATCTTAGGTCTCCTAAACATTCCTTCAACTTTGTACACAAGTACAAAGTTTTAGTACTTTTCGTAACTCCCACATCATTGCAAGACTTAATGCAACTTCTTTTCTTTTACCACTTTTCTTCAATTCATAGAAAGTATCAACTAAAACCTCATCCACTGATACAGGAAGAAGAGCAGTTCCATTTTCAGCAGTCAATTCAAATGGCAAGGACATCTAATTACTACCAAATGTTCACACACTTTAAAAATGCAGTACCTATCTTTTTCAACCAAACATTTATCATGCCTTATCTGAAAGTACTATGCAATTTTTAATACATATATTTCTTGATGATGCTGTTTTTAACAGAAGCTGAATATTTTTGCATGTTGAATAAAGCTGCTACAGCAAGCAAATTTAACTTCATGTGCACTGGCATTAAAATAACTGAGTGAAGTTGCAAATTGCTGTCACTACTTCCATCAGTAGCTGCAGTTTCAAATGGAATATTTCTCAGTGAACTGACAGAAATTTTGTACTTGTGTAACTTATTTTTTCTAGAACAGCTGCAGTTTTCATTCTTGCATTACTGTGCCTTTTTACAACTTCACACTTATGAAATGCTTTTCAGAACAATGGACCTGCATGACCAACTACAACAGGCAAACTATGTTCTACAATAAAAATTGTAAAAAGGCATTAAGCATATATGACATTTTCGCTATTGGCAAAAATTTTTCAAGTGTTCAAGTTTCTCTACACGCTGTTACATAATAGCTGTGCTTTTTTTTATTTAATATATGCTTCCACATCAATCATTCTACTAGAGAGAGATAGTTATTTGAAATTCACACAGAAAAAGCAATTCATACATTTCTGCAACTTTACAATGCATGACAATTCCTTGGGGTATGAATTGAAAACTATTTGCAAATACTCTTTTGAAACTGTTTGCTTGCCATATTTTCAGTATCAGTGTTACACTCACACAGCCCACACTTCCAATTTTCTGAACACTAACATACATGAGACCGGCCGATGACAAAAAAAGCTGAACTTTTTAACTGGGTGGAAAATTGGGACACGCGAACGCGCGGTGAGCAAATTCAAATACAGCATATATACAATATTTAAGAGTACGCTAGCCATATGGAATTATTTTCTGTAAATTATGTAAGTAAATATTAAAGTGAAGCACATTATTATATTCACAATAGACAAGTAGGGATTTAAGAACAAAATAAAATGAAATATTTAAAAAAATCAGATTTAAAACTTACATGTGAATCTTTACTAGCTAAATCCTGAGGTGAAAAGTATTTGTCTAGGAAAGTTTGTGAATTTAGTCAAGCAATTAGAAACTTGCAAGAATTAGAAACATATATCCACAGCTTAGTTTTTAGTCATTGAAGAAGTCAATAAAGTATTTCTCAATGTAACCTTATAAAATGGCTTGCAAAATTTTTTGCTTGCATTGTGAATATGGTGACATGAATCTCCATCAACGTCAAGCAAGTGGGGAGATTTTCTCTGCCGAATTCTTGTTTTTAACCCTGTTTTTGAGCCTCTCATGACACATTCTTTCCACTTAGCTTTCAAACAAGCAAAACAAATTCCTTCTTAGAGAGAAAGAATGGAAAAAAAAAACGGAAAGCTGCGCCACGAACTTTTTAGAGGCTTCGGCCCGACGTAATACTGGCCCAAAGCCGTGCCTCCCCCCCCACTTAGCTTTCAAACATGCAAAACACATTCTTCCTTAGAAAAAAAAAAAAAAGGAAAGAAACAGAGTTGCGTCACGAACTTTGTTCAGCGGCTTCGGGCCGACGTTATCCTAGCCGGGCACCGTGCTTTCTTTCCACTAAGTTTTCAAACAAGCAGAACACATTCCTCCTCCTTAGAAGAAAAAAAAAAAGGTTCGTCACGAACATGGTTCAGAGGCATCGGGCAGAAGCAATTCCGGGCAACAGCGAAAGCACGTCCGAACCAACGTAATTCCGGATCACGGCAAAAGAAGACCACCAGGCCTACATAATCCCGCGGCGTGGCGCCATTCTTCCTTTCCACTTAGCTTTCAAACAAGCAAAACAAATTCCTTCTCTTCGGGGGCGGGGCGGTAGAACGAATTTAAGAAAAGAAAGCTGCGTCACAAACTTTATTTAGACGCTTCAGGCCGACGTAATCCCGGGCCACAGCGAAAGAAGCACGACGGACATTTTTTTTTTTTTTTGTTCACACTTTGAAACAAGCAAAACAAATTCCACCACCTGAGAAAAAAAAAAAAAGACAAAGGGCTGTGTTACGAACTTTGTTCAGAGGCTTTTACGTCGATTATTTACAAAATCAGTAAAACTTTCTTAATAACAGCGAAAATCTGAATATCCATAATTTTTTTGTTAGTCACCCATAATCCAGGGGGAAATCCGTAATAATTACGGAGATACCGTATTTTTTGGCATCCTCCGTAGGAAGAGGATTCACGAGAGCTTCGATTCTCGAACGATCTCAGAAAAGCGGGAACGCATTCGGGTACATTTGCAAATTACAAGAGAGAGTTTCTGGCGATGACGTCACGGATAGAATCAAGCGGATAGTTTGGCCCTGATATAATGCAGAGTGGCGATTTCCCGCAAGACACGGAAAGGGCTGCGGGAGTTTCCCTAACGCATGAAGTAGGCGGAGCTTCCACCCTTTGCGCTGCGATGCTCAAGTGACTGACAACCCATCCATTGTTGACAGCAGTAAACGAATTGAGCTCCTGACTCACCCTCCAACATTTCTTCTTGCCCCCCGAGTCTGCTCCAAAAGCAACGCTTTCAGCTAAAAAGCGCTTAGTTCTTTTACTCCACAAAAAAGCGGAATCGCGGAATTCCGCTTTTTTTTTATTTTTCTATAGAACGACGACCCCCCCCCCTAAAAAATCCTGAAAAATTTCTCTTCATTTTTGCAATGACCTCGACAATGACCAAAATGATGCCGAAAAGCGGAATTCCGCGAATTCGCGGAAGAATCTCATGTATGCACTAAACAAAACGAACTTTGCAATTCCCAACATACCAATGATTAATTACTACAATTCTGATTAGTTTGATTTCTTTACTTCTGTGATTTCATGTGACATCACTTCAACCTGCTTAGCTATCACTTCATACAAGGCACAAATGAAAGTAGCTTAAGAAACAGATTAGCAAGACCTCTGTGCATGGGACTGTAGATGAAAATTCCCATTTATCTGAAAGGTCAAGTGCTGAACTATTTTTTGAATTTTGCACTCACAGTAATTATAGGCCATTTAAAACTTATTAGCTTTTTCAGGAAAATTCTTACATTTATTAAGTGACTTATATAGGGTGGCACACATAAAACCAGCCCCAAACAGGGTTTGGGTTACAGCTGTAAAGATATATTTTATAGTTTGCTGCTGGAAACTATTTGGTGCTGTCATGCATGCAAGTTCAGTCGTTTTCCATGCTCCGGGAGACTGTTTGCGTATGCGTCATGCCATACTCAACTGAACATGTTTTTATTGTTGAGGCATATGTTTGCACATGTTCCTTTGTTTCAGTTCATGAATTATTTAAATCAAAATATCCAGGTATCAATGTTCCTGCAAAATAAACGATCCAGTACTTAGTGAAGAAATGACATACAACTGGTTCTGTAATCAATGCAGAGCAAAACAAACTATATGTACAACATAAGCCATCACCAACATAACAAATCACATCGAAAGAAGCCTCAACAAGTCAACATGCTGTTTGTCCCAGCAGATAGGCTTTACTCATAGGTCAAATCAGAGCATATTTCATGATTTAAAAATTAAGCCTTACTGAGTGAGAGCTGTGCAGGAATCAAAGAGCACCTGTAAGGCTAAATGTGTCCATTGCTGTCAGTGGCTCCTACAGATGGTTTGTGAAGGACTGCCCAATCCATCTCTCTCCATTTCAATAGACGAAGCCTGGTCTCACCTTTCAGGTTGTGTCAATTCGCAGAACACACAACACTGGGCTGCCGAAAATCCACACGTGTTCGAACAGAAACCACTTCACGATTCAAAAGTTGATGTTTGGTGTGGAGATGGCAAGAGATTGCCTGCATTTCAAGGTTCTCAGACTCTAGTAAGAACTGAGAAACAGAACTATTCCATTCCTCAGCACCATACATTTGAACTTCTATGTAATCAAAATGCATGCAAGACAGACTAGACAACCTCAAAATGTCTTCACAATCTAGTTTGGACTGCCAATGTAAATAATTTCTTTTCAAATAGAACACTTGCTTAGATCATTTTTGAATGAAAGATAATACTTATAAAAATGCCAGTAAAGGAATCCAAAATGGAACCATGGTTTCAGCCTTTAAGGCTCTCTTCAGCCATCAAATTCAAAGTGTGTATATTGCTCTGTTCCCGATCAGCTTTTGAATTTTTTATCCAAGGGTTGTGGTCTTGTGCTGCCATCTCTCAGCTGGAATCTGTTGAATTTCCAAAAGACTTCAATTGGTCATTACAATTTTGTGAAAATGTGAGAAAATTATCCCATATTTTGTTCATTTTGAGGGATAGATCCTTGTTGCAAGCTTGAAAATTTGTTGAAATTTCGATAGATTCATGGATAAGTTTGTTTTTAACCTGTGTAATGTGAAATGACTTGCTTCTTCCCAAACAGGTGTAAATCCTTCATTAATAACTGTTTTAACTAGATCTGTAGTTTTTTTGAGAATATTTAGCATTTCATTTATGCTCTTTAAGGCTGGTTGATAAAGCTCTTTTGGTCATTCCTATGAATTTTTTATGGTATGCAGAAAAAATACATAGGAATGACCAAGAGCTTTATCAACCTGCATTAACCTTGAGATTATTATTATTATTATTATTATTATTTGAGGTGAGGTGTTTCACAATGTAACATATAAAAGCAAAATGAATTCGCATACTATAATTTTTTTGAATACAATGCACACAATTTTCATAGAAAATTTTAATAAAAAAACATGGGGTGTACAGTTTAATTATGATAAGGCCAGAAAAATATTAACTCAAAGGCACTATTATGAGTTAACAGGGTGTCCGCCAACTTTGGAAAATGTAATTTCACGATCACTTAAGTTTCACGATCATTTTTAAAAGCTCTCTCTCTCTCTCGATATATATAGCCCTATCCAAAGCAGCAGTATATGAGCGTTCATGCATATACACAGTAAGTATAATTAAAGAGGGGGAGACTGAGCTACCTTTTTTCTATGTAAAAAGTGTCCCCTGCTCTTCTGCTAGTAAAAAAACATTGACTCATCATACTTTGACTGTGCCTAAAACAGTTGAATATTGTTATATTTCATAACACACCTATCTTAATATTCATACCTGGAAAATGTCATGCCTTCCATAAGCACCAAAATTAAATTGCTAGACTGATCAAAATTTTGCGCATATATTTCTATGCTAAAAGGTATTTTGCGTTAACAGTTTTCTTTGTGAGGAAGTGCACAAGTGCCCTTTCCTTGATGTTTCGATCATTAGATGGAAACCATAGCAGGGTGCGCAAAACCGCCCATCCGCGGCGGTCAAGAATTAATTGCGGACGATTAATTTCCCGACCACGACGTCCGCACAGACGGCCCTTTTTTGCCACAAGCTTGCAGTACGATTGTGATTAGAACTTTTTTTTTTTTTTGCCAATTTAAAATTTGCGCATGCCAAGTGCCATATTTTTACGAAATTATGCAGTCTCTTAAGCAATAAGCCGTTCTTTGTTTTGGCGAAATAGTTCCGTGACGGCACCCTCCCTTCCAAAATTTTAACATACTAAGCCAATGTACTGCTTTCTCACTCTCTCTCGAAGTTCTCCCGTGTGAATTTTACGCCTGAAGAGGGGCGTGGGGGGTAAGGATAGCGACTTTGCAGTTGTTTTTTTCTTCTTCCTTTCTCTCCCGTCTATCTCTGCCCCCCCCCCAGTCATCCCTTGTCTAGTTTCATTTGTTAATACTAGAGTGACCCAGTATTAACCAACGCAACTAAACAACGGTTGCTTCTTCCCTTCACGTGTGACCTTGACATCTTGCAAGTGAGATGCCCACCGTAATATTGGCTTCCCGTGCGTTACCGCTTTCTGCACGTTTCCTGGCATCCTTGACGACGATCGTACCTAATTGCCACACGTGCACTATTCTGTCTTTCATCTTTTTGCCATTTTGCAGTTGAAAATTCTGGATTCCATGTAACAAGCTTTTTGCTATGAAAGCAGAAATGTATTTATTTTCTGTATGTACATGAAAAAAAAAAAATTCAGTAAAATGACTATATTTAATACGCCTGTACTTCAACGTATAGAGATTAAAAACATGTTTTATATATGTTATTCTTTTTCAGTTAAATCCATTCTACAGTGGTTTAACTGTTGGAACTTCTTACATGTCATAGTTCCTTTGTGCAAAATGCAATTTCTCAGTTGGAAATTATTAGCATTTACTGCAAACATACCTCTGTAATCGAATGCAATTCAAGGAAAAGCTTTTCACGTACCTCTCAGCTGTAAGTGGTCGATGTTCGAATCTTTGTTATAGCTGTTCTCATCAGGCTCGAGTTTAGACTTAAGAATTTAGTCGGCATATTTTCTTCACGAGTCCCGAAATTGGATAGACAAATTAATCGAATAAATTAATTTGTCTATCCAATTTCGGGACCTGTGAAGAAAATCTGCCGATTAAATTCTTAAAAGTCTAAACTCAAGAGCCTGACTAGAACAGCCATACAAAGATTCGAACATCGACCACTTACAACTGAGAGGTAAGTGAAAAGTTTTTCCTTGAATTACATTTGATTACCGAGGTATTTGTTTGCAGTAAATACTAATAATTTCCAACTGAGAAATTGCATTTCCACAAAGGAACTATAACATGTAAAGTTCCAACAGTTAAACCACTATTGAATGGATTTAACTGAAAAAGAATGACAATATTTAAATTCTATGTAGTTATGGTATTTATACGAGTTTGACGGGTTACTTTCAAAGGAGGATGGGTACATTTTTAGACAAACCATCCTCAAAGACGAGTAAAATTTCCAAGATTTTTCGTGCCCTGCATATTTGCATCTCGTACTTTGGGTGTGCATAGAGAATTATTTAGATTGTCACCAGAAAATGAACAATTATTAAAAACAGAAAAAAATGCATGACCAGTAGACACTTTGGTTAAGAACACCTAGGACTCGACTGCAGTGTCAGTGTCTATCAGTTCATGAAATACTGAAAACACCTGTACTAGTTAATATATATCCATTCTATTAATCCCAATTCTAAAAGCTGAATAGCCAATAATAAGATATTTTAATCTTCACGTTGCATAATTTGATTTCATTAATTAGCCTTTGAAGATTCAGTCACTAAAATGTAGTAATGTGTCATTTTTTGTGCTGCGGTTTATCAAATTCTGGAAAACAAAGTTACAGAAAAAATTAATACTTTCATATTCTATGCTGACTTAAACGGGTGGTTTAAAAAGTTCATATTATAATGCAGACAGGTAAGCTGATCCATTACAATTCCTTCATTTCTCAACATCATGGCTCGATTTCGACCACTAGTTTTGTAGCAAATTGAAGCAAGCAAATGCATTTTGCTAGTGATAAAAATCTAGCAAAAGTTGCTAGTGGAAAATTTTTTAATGTTTTAGTGTGAACTGTAAAGCGCCACTGCATAACATTGCACATGTGGAATATTTTACACACATACAAAAAGGAACAACTGCTTTCTGGAAACTAACTTTTCTTGAAAAGTACTAACATTATAAAAACATTTTGGCACTAGTAGAAATATTCAGAATGTTTCCCTTACCTACTTCTGAATGTGAGGTTGGGTTCAGTTTCATGAAGAGAATCCAGGGTGATTGGAGGGGCAGTTTAAACTTACGAACATTGAATGCTTTTGCGAGTATTGAGGTTGAAAGGTTCGCCCGAAGACAAATTTGACCTCGGGCATGCTTGTTTTAAAGTGGTATGATGAAAAGACCCAAAACCCAGATCATAAACCATACGGAAAATAACTTAAGGTTTTGAATAATGTTCTTGAATTTTGTGAATAACGTAAAATAAAATAAAAAATTGTTTAAATACATGTAATTTGCATTTGAATTAAATAGTTAGAATTAATCTGTCAGGTCATGAAAAGGATAGTTATATCTAAATATTTGTAATTTTTTCAGCATTACAATGTGACAGTTACAGGGGCAAAATCAAATTTGGCATGGCTGACTAATGGAGGGGGACTTTTTTTTTTTGTATAATGTTAATAAACTTTCACTAGTAGATAATGCAATTTGCTAGCAAAAAATGAGGCCACTAGCAAGTGTTGCTACTGCTAAAAAAAAAAAAAAAAAAAAACGAAATCAAGGCCTACTCAACATATTCCACAACCACTGCAACACACTTGTTTCACCAATGTTCTAGTAACTTGACACCGGTTGAAAAAAAAATCTTGACCTTGGTCTTCCAACTCACATTTGCACAACTGCAACCAAACCACCTCATAGTCACATTGCTTCCCAGAAATGTTTTCCTTCAGCTCTAGGGACAAATAAAAGTTACTAAGGTAAAGGTCTGGAGAACAAGGTGGGGGTTGATTCAACTCAAATCCCAGTCTGTATACGGCAGTCTTTGCAATCTGAGAAGCACAACTCAGTAGTGCATCATTGCCTTGAAGGAGGAAGACACCTTCAAAGTTTTGCATGCATATTTTCCTTGACAGCTACATAAAATTGGCTTAGTATGCATCAGTGATAGTGGCTCCCTTCAGGTTAGTCAATTGTGATGATGCTTAGTACTTGGTAAAGAGCACCATCACTTCCAGCTGACAAAGCAACACAAAATTTCTTTGGAAGCAGAGAAGAATTATGCTGCCACATTAGATAGTCTTTTATTCCATGAGTCAGAGTGATGAACCATATTTCATCCATTGTAACAATCTGGTACTAGGATGTTATTAGATACACCTGAAGCATGTTGAAGTTGGTGCGGCAGATTCATTGGCAACATATGTGCCTTTTGCTGATCTCCACAGAATTTGTCAAATTTGAACTGATACTGCCGACTTAAATGCCTGCAGACTCAGCTACACAATGAACAGACATTTGTCCATCTTAAATCTTGAGGACATAAACATGGTTGAAGTTTTCCTCAGAGGTAGATATACAGGGTTGTCCAAATCAATCTGCATCATTGCACGATACCCTATCACAACAATATTTCTTGTGTGCCGCCTGACAACTGTAGAATTGAGCTTTATCCCCCCCCTCCTTCACCAACATATCTACACTATATCATGAGCCTGCTATGGGGACATACTTTTCCAAGATGCTGGCTTCTTGTGACCACTGATCTTGACCTGCATAATTGAAATAGAAATTTTTATAAGACAAGTACTTTTTATCCCCAGCCATAGTTCTGTTTTCCACATTTCATAAAGTCTGTGGCTTAGTTTTCAAAATCAGCTGAACAAAAAAAAAAAAAAAAAAAAAGTGTGAATGGATCTATAGCATTGGAAGTTGTTAGTGATGTGCAAAGACCTGTACTACCTGCAGAAAAAAAACTGCATATTCATTAGATGTTAGAACATGAACTTTAACGACCTTTGTAATGCACACACACTTTGTGTATACTTTCTGAGGAGACATATAATAAAATGCAAGAAAAAAAATTTTAGTTAATGGAATAGTTCAACTTCTAATTATTCCTAGGCAGCAAGAACCAACCAATTGATTCATGAAAAATTAAAAAAAAAAAATTGATTGCTAATAGCACTGAAATGTTTATGTACAGTAGGTGAATTTGGTAGGAAATTTATATATACATACTGAAACTCCTTGAATTCTGAACAAATGTACATAAGGTATTCCATCTTCAGCATAGCCTGCAATGTATCCCTGAAGGATCTGACCTTGAGCCAGTTCTTCAAATACAGCTGTGGCTTCTTGTGACCACTGATCTTGACCTGCATAATAGAAATAAAAAAAATTATTTACATTTAAGAAGATACAGGACAAGCACTTTAAAAGTAAGAGTTGCAGTTAAAGCCTTCGAAAGAAAATAAGTGAACACAAAGAAATTGTACGTATAATTTTAACATTTTTTAGCATCTCCCAAAAAATGACACATTCAAACACCACTCCTTTTAATGATTAAAAACTACTATTAATCATTTCTTAGAAGCTTACAGGAATGTCACACATGCACCAATTTATCAATATTCACATAAAAACTGGAAACTGCTAATAACACACCAGCTGTCCAATGTCCATAGCCATAATCATACTGTTAAGTGTTTTCTAAAGAAACCACATTGATTGAAGGTTTAACGACCGCCGTGAGCAACTCTGTGGGCTATGGGCCCATTGCTAATTTAGGGCCACTGATTCCAGGGAAGGGAGAGAGTCAATGCCATAAGACAAACAATATCCATGCCTTACCGGGATTCTAACACTGATCCCTCACGGACGAACGGTCATAAGCCACCGCTTAGACCACTTCGCCACTGGGTCGGCGAAACCACATTCGTCAGGAAATACAGCAAAATACCCTCCCCACTCTGCCAAGTGAATGCCATGAGTCTGCCTGTGCAGCTTTCCACTTTGGTCACAAGAGCCTACACTTGTGTATGAAGCTCTTAATCTATTCTTGTTGCACGGCAGCTTTAGTCTTGTGTAGATGGTTCAGATTTTTTTTTCTATGATGCAGTGCTTTTAAATAACATTACTGAAAAGCACTGCATCAAAAAAAAAAATGCTTTACTGATTAGAAGTGATTGCCTGTTTGCCTGTTTGTTGGCGGCCCACACATCTAAAAATTCATGAATTTGGATGAAACTGTCTTTTGGCAAGTTCGGATATTCATCTCAATCCTGTAGGTTAAACATCAGAGAGCAAATTTCTCATAAAACTTTTTACTTAAATCAGAATCCTGGAAGTATGCAGGGAACCAGCAAAGTTATCTGCCTACAGATGAAGTTTGTGCCAAATCTTAAGGAAACAGCGCAATTCATGTCAAGGTCAGTCTTGCCTTTTGTTGCATGCAGTACAAGCTTGCTCCATTTTGCTAATTTCCACATGGAAGTAGTTTGTGTCTGACTGTATGCAAGTAAATATGGATTTTAAGAAGTCAGAACGCTGATTGGTCAAATTCCTGACAAAATAAATAGATGGACAAAAAGTTATTCATGAGCATATATTGTTGTAACCTGATAATGCATCTTACATATACTAAGTGATATTTTGATTGAAGCAAAAAGTGGGGAAAGAGAATAGACTGAACATTACAATGTTTGGGAAGGCCAGCGGAAGCAATGAATCTGGAGAGAGAAAAATTGAGGACATGATCATGCAAAACCAGCAAATTAAGGTTGCCACAAATGCATGGGCATGCAACATATCAGAATCATCAATTATAATTATCATTGATAATTGCTTGGGCATGTCCAAGGTTTGTTCTCACTGGGTTTCTAGAATTCTGACTCCTCACAAGCAATTTTGGGTGTACATTTCACAAGAGAATTTGAAGCTGTACAGAGTATCTGTAGAAATTTCGGCAAAAAACACAATTGGGAAAAAGACTTAGATCCACGAAACTAAACAGGCATTGATGCAATGAAAACTTCATGGTTCCACTCCTCCCAAGAAATGTCAGACCCCAGCCATCTATTGGAAAGATCATAGTGACAGTCTTTTGGGAAAGAATAAATTATCAACGTCACAAGTGTGTAGTCTTGAATTATATATAAGTCTTTTGGGACTTGGAGAATTTTGCTGGTGGGTTATGTGCCTCACAAAACGACAACTGCTGGGGATGCCTACATTGCCAGCTTCAGATGTTTGTGGGATACTATTAAAGAAAACAGAAAAGCTAAGCAACAGCCACCTTTTGTTCTGGATCATTCTCCAGTGTCTCACAATAAGCTGACGAGTTTACTGTTCTTCCTTTATGTTAAGAATTCAAGTTTAACTCCTTACTTATCCCAAAAAACTGCACATGAACTTACAAGCTTTAATTTCTTCCTTTTTAGCGATGACGTGTGCCACCACACTATGGACAGCTGCTTCAATTCTGGAGTACGTGGGACACCCATATCTCATCATGTGTGATGATGATGATACGGCTCAAGAACCTACAATCTTGCTCACAGTATTGTGTGAGGAAGGTCAACACACAGCCATCCCGCTTAACTTTCGTATTTCTTGGAGAGTATCATCGGGCACCCAGCGTGAAAACCATTTCTGAAACCCCCAAATGATCAGTCAATTTTGTAAAGAACAATCCTTAAAATTTGCAGGAAATGCAAAGAAAACAGTGAAATTGTGAAACTTCTGCCCTCACGAAGTTTTGCGTCAACTGCATACACCAGTCGTCATTCATTGACCACAGATGGCCAGCAGCTCCACTCCTTGTAACACATTACCATGACTTTTTTGTTGAACTGTCGGGGCCATTTCCTCGCCATTCCCACGTCTGACGGTAGGTAAACCTCACAAATCAGATGAATGTCAGCTGGTTTCACATTTCTTGCATTCAAAAACTGAATTATGGACCTTATCTCACAGTTGGCAGACCACCATCTTAAACATGTTAAATGCACAGAACATACACAAACATGATCTGATGTTCTCGTAATGGCATCTGTGGCTCAGGGTTCATCCTAAGACTAAAGGGCAGGGTCCTTGGTATGAAAAAAAAATTGGAAGCTTCCACTTTTAAAGACCATTACAGTATACATCAACCTTAAAAACAGTGTTTATTCACCGGAGAAGTGCAGCAATTTGCTGTGGATATTAAAATATTATATATATTGCCAGTCAATACAAGTTTAATTTGAGGAAATATACTTTCTACTTCAGCATTTGAAATGGCTAAGCTAATGCACTATTTAAAAATTCCTGTGAACCTTCTACTCAATTCCTCCTGATTTTGACAGAATTGAACATATTTTTGGAATTGACATTGCTACTCTCAATATCAGTTTGAGAAAGAAACATTGATTTGCACTCATCCCACTAACAGTAAATCATCATACTCAGTATTCAGCCATTATTATCTCTATTACTTTAGCAATGCCATAAAGGCTTCTGACCCAAATTTTCTAAGATCTAAGACACCAAGATTTAAAATAGTACTTTGGTATTCTGGTTTTCCAACCGTTTGGAAATGGTTTCATGCAAATGATCAATAAATGCATGTGCATCTCTTTCAAATGAATCATTTTAGGCTTGAGGGCAGGTAAGGTGGACTTTAGTTAAAGAGCAAGAACAGTGCAGCACCCTTCTAGAAACTGCTAGGACAAGCCCTGCGTGGCTTGTCCACAAAGGAGGAAGTCAGCACACATGTGTGATATCACAATCGCAGCGCTGCAGCAAAAGCATTCGCAAACAGTGTACTTACTTCCTGAATGCGCCTTACATAACATTATAAGGATATGCTTAACCTTTGTGTTCTTTCCTAATACACCGAACAAATGAAGAAAATATTAGTTATCTATGCTCCATTGCAGAAAGACCAAGAATTTAACCTTGAACAGAATTTTTCCAAGCCCTATCCAAAGTCTTCCTGTTGTTACATTCAATGTCTGATATTTATTCAGTTTGTGGTGGTTCGTTTTTTGATCCTTCATTTCAGCAGAGGGATGTATTTTGTTGGCCGTCACAACTTTTTTTGCTTGACTCTAGGGTATTAATAGTTTTAACATTTTTTTACTAAAATTATGCCCATAACCTGAATACTTTCCTATAGGGTCATTCTGCATCAAGTCAACAAGGCTCAAAAATCACACCTGAGGTATGATCATAATTTCTTTCCTAAAGGGTCATTCAATGTCAAATCAACAAGACTCACAAACTGAGCCCCTCTTGAATTCTGTGAAATTTGGCGATTGTTAGGCATGTAGACTTATGCTTAAATCCCAAATTTTAGCTCTGCCTATCCATGGAGTTTCAAATTACACGAACCTTGAAAATCAGATAATAGTGATCTCCACAGACAATCATTGAGTAGTTTTACCTCGTTACCTACTTAGGCTAGAAGGTTGACATTTGTATCTTTTTATAGCATTTCATCATATGGAGCTTTTGAATTGCGCTGAAAAATAAAAAAATTAAGTTGACTTATCTAGGTCACAGAAATAACCTTTGACCTTTAATATTTTAAACTAATTTTAAAATTTTGAAAAAATTGTATGGTATTCTTAGGGTTTTGTTTACTAGTGTGCCAACTTTAAAGTTGGGACTGCAATGGGATCATTATTTATAAAATATTAAAATGAAATACACCATCGCCAATTTAAATTGGGAGGATTCAATAGTCAGAAGGTAACTCATGGTATGCTAAATAGTAAACCTTTAATGAATAATTAAAAAAACACTTCTGATTTTGTAACAGTTTGGAAAATGTTTGGTTAACAGATACCCACTGCTTAAATATTACAGAATCAACGTTATTCTTTTGCACAAGATCAATAATGAAACTTTTCAGTAAATCTGATCAGGGTTCATACGCTTTTAGGGGGAGGGGGTGGGAATTCAAGGACTTTTCCATTAGATATACAAAAGGAATACCAGGATGATTACTCCTTACAGTATCATGGTCAAATAATTTATTTTTGAGTAATTTCAGTTTTAAGTGATAAAGATGAAAGATTTAAATGGATGAGCATGCTTTTTTACTCATTACATGTCTTTTAACATTTTTAATTGGAGAATTACCCAATACTGCAAAACAAACATGGTGGTGCAATTACCACAAGGACTACCAGAAAATCCTTTTCCACAATCTGAAAATGATTAATTCAATCAGTCATTTTAGCTGCATCACTGTCTTCCCATGTAATCAGTCTATTATTGATAACTGAAATTACAAAATTAAAGCAAGGGCAGATCCAGAATTCAAAGATGGGGAGAGCTTAAAAGAAGAAATGTAGAAACAAACATTATTTAAGTCTATGCCTATTAGCAGAAGAATTGAAAATAATGGAAAAGTTGAACAGGCAAAAAATAGTCATGGAAACAGTTGTGCTACGGAAAAAGAATTTTTCAAATATGTCTCCTAAAAGCACAGAAAGCAGGGAAAAGAAGAAGGAAAAGTGGATCTTTATGCCTCTAGCAGAAACTCTTTGCATTATTTAAAGAGGATAATGCTCCACATCTCAATTGTAACGAATGGCATACAGTAAAAAAGAAATATTTCAATACAGTTTTTTGAAGTGGCGATACAGCTGCAAACTGAAAAACAAAAACACCACCTAGCAACAGAACTGTGAACTACAAAATTCATCATATGCCAGCTTAAAGTGTTCAACAAGGTAAATGGCATCTGGTGTTGAAAGTTTATATACATATCACATGTAGAAGCAGAGATTTTGAGGAAACAGGTTAAAAATTGGCAGCTCCTATGGAGAAATTTTGCATTTTGGGAAGAAAATATGCCCAGAGTTTGTGTAGTTAGTATCCTGACTGAAGAAAAGTTTTTTCAATGGGATTTTTGGTCGAGCAGATATTGCTGTACACTGAAACGTGAACTTATGCCCTCTGGTGGGAGATGTGTGTATTAGGAAAAATTTGAAATTATATGAGAAACATTTCGCAGCGGAAAATCTCCAAGAAATAATTTTTCAAATCGGACTCTTAGCAGAGATATCGACAAAATAAGATATGCATCTATGCCCCTGGTGGAAAAACTATGCATTATTTTAAGAAGAAAGTATTTTTAAAAGGTTTTTTGAGGTGAGCAGTATCAGCTCATTAAAGAATTTTTTAACTCAAGTTTTCAGAAGCTCAGATTTTACTGCAAATCTATTGAAAAAAAAAATAATAATAAACACTTACACTACAAGTGGCCAAGCCATTCTTTACCAACTATTAGAAATTATACGCAAAACATTTCCCATAAGGACTTAAATCTGAAACAGGAAGAATTCTTCAAATCAGCATTTTAGAAGCAGAGATATTAGGGAAAATGCAATTTACCTTTACATCCTGTAGCAAAAAGTCTATGAAGTACTCAAAATTTTTAAAAATATATGAAAAACATTTCACGCCTAAAATGCCATTCGACAAAGAAGGAATTTTTCAAACCTGACTCTTAGAAGCAGAAATACTGACAAAATAAGATAGAAGTAAATATCTGAAGTTCCAGTAATGGAATTCCCAAAATATTTATACCACCTACTAGTTGGCTGACCACAATTCCATTTAAAGCAAAACATGCAGAAGTTGTGTGCGACTGACGTGGCCCAAAAGTTAAATGTGATGTTGTACAGACCATACAGGTGCAGACAAACTTCATACAAGCTTATGTAAACCAAGTTAGTAAAAACATGGAATGCATCGATTATGATACGCTTTCCAACATACCAGAAATCATTACTCAAGTTATTACTCAAGTTATGAGGAACATGGCTGTAGAATAAATCTCGCTCCTATGCCCTGACCTTTGACCTCATTTTGATATTAAACAGAACCTGTTAAGTATGCTTCCGGAACACGATAAAGTTTTGTCTCAATCGAAATATTTTTACGTAAGTTATGACGCATAAGGGCGATGGAATGGATCCCGCTCCTATTTCCTGACCTTTGACCCCATTTCCAATAAAGTTCGTTCCCAGGTGGTTTCCTAGCACATACTAAAATTTAATCGAAATCGAAACATTTTTACACGAGTTATCGTGCGGACGGGCAGACAGACAAAGCTGGAGCATATATGCTTCTTTAACCTACGGTTAGAAAGAGTAAAAAAAAAGGCAATTTTGAGGTACAAGTGGGGCATATCTCAGTTCTTGAAGCAATTAATGCACGGAAATAGAAAAAAAGGAATTGTAGAAAGTCTATAAATAATGAGTGCTCCTCCCTCTTTCCTTTCTTTGAGATAGTGTGTTGTGTCTAGCGGAGGTTCAGCTGGAACACAGCATCGGTCGGAGACAATGGAAATATATTATCCTACTGGGGGAAGGCAATTCCCACTTAAGTGGTTCCACACACTGATTCCTTAGCACAGGGTGGCTGGTGGAAGCAAAATAAGAGAAAACTCTATGAACACTTCTCTTACTAACAATATTCCTCTGCTTGCATGCAGTTTATATAAACAAATGCTGCAGGAAAAGTAACCTCCTTCCTTCCCTTTTGGGCAATAATTTTTTTTTTTTTCTCTGTTAGACAGCACTTACTTCACTTGAGCATAATAGATTTCGGATGTTAACAGACATGCACCTTTTCTTTTTTTCTTCCCAACCACACTATAATTTGAAGTTCCACAAAAATCTCATAACTGCGCTTGCAATCAAAGCGTGAGGATGGCCGACCCCATAAATAGCAAAAGTTTTACTCTAAAAGGCAAAAATTAGAATCCGATGTCAGGCTTCCTTCTACATGGATACCTGATCCTAATGCTGGTCTATCTGGAATAATTAAACCAGCTACAGATCTTTCTGCTATAAATGATCCAACTGTTGGTCCTACACTACAGCAACCGATTCTGTTGAATCGGACACAAGTGACCATGAATCAAGTCTTTCCGATTTTGAAATTTCTTCTGCATCTGATTCAGATTATGAAATCAGTGCTGAAGAATATGATGATTGTGATTTATTGAAAACAATGGAAGAACATCTGTGTTTAGACATGAATCCCGTACCTCACAAACAGCAGCAAATAATTTGGGGGCCAGTTGATTCGTCAAAGCAAAAGGAAATTTCATTGACAGCACCCTCAGGTATATGTCCCAATGCAATTCATTTAGACCCCCTTACAGCTATTGACATTTTCCACTATCTAGTGACTGATGATATCTTCTAATGCTTACTGAAACAAATAAAAATGCACAGCAAGTCATTCAAAGTGGTATCCTATCACTACATTCGAGGCTGAAACAATGGCTGCCAACTTCTGTAAGTGAAATGAAAAAATTTCTTTGCTTATTTGGATGGGCCTGGTTAGATTTCCTAAGATTACATATTGGTCCACTCTTGTGTTGCTCCAAAACCGAATTGCACCTAACACTTTCAACTCCTACTGAAGTTATGGCACTTCACTGACAATTCTCAAGATCCAGGGAACAACCGCACTTATAAGGTCAAAAGGCTTATGGAGATACTGTCGTGCAACATGAATATTGAAACAGCCGGGAAAAGAAATTTCTGTGGATGGAAGTCTTGTGCTATTTAGAGGAAGATTTGGTTTTAGGCAATACATTCCAGGAAAAGCCCACAAATATGGTATAAAAATTTATAAGTTATGCGATGCGGAGGGCTACACATTCTGCTTTGTTATATACAGGCAAAGGAACTACCGTCAGCACTGGTGGTCATAGTATGGAAGTTGTGAAAAAGCTTTCAACAGATTTGAATGCTGGCCGCAGTTTATATGCAGACAGCTTCTACTCATCAGTGAATCTTACGGAATATTTAGTGAGCAAAGACACTCAATATACTGGAACTTTGTTGAATAAGCGTACTGGTGTACCAAAAGTGGTAACTGAGAAAAAAAGTAGGAAAAGGAGAATCTTTTGCACACATGAAAAGCAATGGACTCGTGGTGTGTAAATGGAAGGACAAGAGGGAAGTTATTATTTCGACTTGCCATTCTGGAAAACTAGTTGATTCCGGGAAAAAAATTGCTTTGTGGCTTACAACAAAGCCAAAGTGGGGACCGACAAATCAGATCAAATAACATATTACTCGTGCTCGAGGAAAACGGTTTGCTGGTACCACAAAGTAGCAATAGAGTTCATCCTAGAAACTGTTATTGCAAACACTACAATAGCGTACAATGCTATTGCTTTAACTAGGCCATGGCTAAAAACAATGAGCCTTGAAGACATACGCACAGAGTTGGCCATGGAACTTTTGCAGATGAATGCTGTTCACCAAGTGCAAACGCCATCACCACAACATGTGATTGACCATGCACTAGTTGAAACTCAAATTCGACAAACTGGAAAAAAAAAACCCGCAGAAAGAGACTGTATTGTAAGTACTGCTACCAAGAAATGAAAGCACAGTATGGAGTATCAATTGCAAAGAAAAAAACTATGCACGTTACAACACAGTGCAAGGCATGTGACGGAGAACCATTTACATGCAAGGATCATTTTTTTCCCCGCTCATAAAACAAGCTTGTAAAGTGTAAGTACGGTATTGTATTTATTTATATATGAAATTATTTCCAGATAATTTGTATAAATGTATATACTAACTATAGCTAAATATTAGAAAATAGCTTGTAAAGTATCAGTTTAGTAAGTATAATATACATCTATGAATATAATAATGTTCACATAACTTTTTCACATGTATATATATACTAGCCACCTAAAAACTAGCAATGCCGCAACTTCTTATTTGGTAAAATTCTGTATTGTTGAAATGTTCCTTTCAAATTTCGTACATAAATTACAAATAAATTTGGGTATTTTATAATTATTACAATCTCATAGAAACATTTTTTGAATAATGATGTAGCCCCACATCAAATTTGTACTCTATATTTTACTTTAACAAAAAAACTATTTGTAATATATCATGAAAATTTCGAAAATATACACAAAAAATCTACGTAATCTCTGAAAAAAAGTAATAGTATACCCATGGGCCATAGAAGTAGAGAGCGGTCTCTATGGCCACCTGATTTATGATTTATTTCTTCAGTATGTTGCATAGTAGTTTAATGCTTCAAAACATGAGTAAATCTAGTGAAAGGAATACAAAATCAAATTAATTGTGATGTTCAAGGCGCCTGCACCCAGTGTAGTTTTCCTTTCATTAATTTTAATTATTTTTTCCAAACGGGATAACATTTATGCCTCAACTTTTTCTACCACATGCTACTTGCTATAAAAACAAAATATAATACAAACATACATATATATATATATATATATATATATATTCTATAAAGAAGATACCTAAGCAAAAAAATGCAAATATAATTTTGGCTCACACCTAGTACAACATAGAAAAGGTTATGTATCTACCTGTGTGAGTAAAAGGAGAAAAGACAAAAAAATAAAATAAAACAACTGAATGTAGAAGGTGTCGAGAATACTGAGCCTTGGCTTTATCAAGGACCAGCAAAAACTCAGCATTTTCTCACTTCCACAAAGACCTAGTTGGAAATGGGTTTCTGCAAGGCCATAGATGCAAGTAACATTCCCACCTAAAATAGTTTAAAACATATATATATAAGTCATGTCCTCCGTAGAGTTGCATGACCTAGCACTAGTTAACAATTTCGCTTGCATCCATTAACCTTCATGGCCCGACCCATGCTCTTCATCTGTTACTATTAAACAGAGAGAAGAAGATTAAAGAGAACTCAAGCTGTGAGAGTGACATAATAATTAGAAATGATTTTCAGCCATAACGAAATTCCAAGTTCGTTTGAGAGAGAATTTAAACCTGTAAATCAATGCAAAAGAAATCCAAATTTTACATTGCAATTAAAAAAGGAAATGTTAATTTTTAACGAACAGATTTTTGAAAGAAAACTTGAGTCTAAAACCCCCTACTCTACAACTTATGACAGCACGAAAACGAGAATAAGTTAAAGATAATAATTAACTAAAGAAAACTTTGTGAAAGTTATATACCTTAAACAGTTAGTTGCAATATGTACAAAGTATTTCAGCAGTGCTTTAAGTGCATAATTAATTAGTTATTAAGAACTTAACTACTTTGAAAAAACAGCGCAGAGACAGCGCATAGAAAAGGAACAAGCTTAGCCATCTTCTGTTCCTAGGTACCCCAAAAGACGCTCAAAGTTACAAAGAAAAGAAAGAGTTAAAACCCGCAAAAATGTTAACAGACAAACCAATGCCTAAAAGCTGAAAAGCTAAAAAACGACAGAGAAAAAGTACAAACATTGAACTTATAAAACCTAGAACCCAAAAACAAGGAAGAGAGCTTACCTCTTGTGTGACAAAAACTTTTCTCCTCACAAGAGAAGAACATGGCTGACCTCTTCCGCCACTCCCTAGACGCTGGGGGGCAGTGAGGGTGGGGCTGATGGCCTCCTCATACAGCAAGAAAACAACGCACGGAGATTTTAACCAGAGAAAAAAAATATATAAACTTAAGACTGTGGATCTGTATGATCAGAAAGAGCAGAATTAACTCTCCAGAATACATGAGAAATATTATAAAATACACGAGCAGTTTATTTAATAATCTTTGCATGTATTTAATCACCTTAGTGAGCTTCTATAGATTAATCAGAATCTTATTAATTTTAATGTTGGTTTTACTATTTTTAGTATAGCTATCCTAGTGATGAATAACTAGTTTTCTTTTTTATTTGTTTTTATTTTCTTTTATAAACATATTTTTAAGCTTTTTTGTGATTTTGTTTATATTATTTAATTTTTTGTTTTAATAGGACCGTCATATCCATAGCACTAAGGTTCCTTTAGGTAGTTAATAGGCATCCTCTAGCCAACTTCCTTACGGCTTTGATTGGTCAGAATCATATTATTAACTGTGTAGAAAATTAAAGCTAGGCAACACAGTGCAGGTGTTGTAACACAAATGGCTTGGCAATGTGCTGTTATTTATTTATTTTTTATACATTTCGTAAAATATAGTTTATTTCCGAAATTTTTGATGTTTTAAATATTCAGCTATACATATATATATATATATATACTTAAGAGCAAAACTGAAGACTAAGGAAAAACTTTAGAATTTAAAACGAAGGTTGCAAAAAAACCTGAAAATCAAAACGCGCAACGCAGCAGTTTTGAAAATTCAGAATTCACATTCTATAAAGAAGATACCTAAGCAAAAAAATGCAAATATAATTTTGACTCACACCTAGTACAACATAGAAAAGGTTATGTATCTACCTGTGTGAGTAAAAGGAGAAAAGACAAAAAAATAAAATAAAACAACTGAATGTAGAAGGTGTCGAGAATACTGAGCCTTGGCTTTATCAAGGACCAGCAAAAACTCTGCATTTTCTCACTTCCACAAAGACCTAGTTGGAAATGGGTTTCTGCAAGGCCATAGATGCAAGTAACATTCCCACCTAAAATAGTTTAAAACATATATATATATGTCATGTCCTCCGTAGAGTTGCATGACCTAGCACTAGTTAACAATTTCGCTTGCATCCATTAACCTTCATGGCCCGACCCATGCTCTTCATCTGTTACTATTAAACAGAGAGAAGAAGATTAAAGAGAACTCAAGCTGTGAGAGTGACATAATAATTAGAAATGATTTTCAGCCATAACGAAATTCCAAGTTCGTTTGAGAGAGAATTTAAACCTGTAAATCAATGCAAAAGAAATCCAAATTTTACATTGCAATTAAAAAAGGAAATGTTAATTTTTAACGAACAGATTTTTGAAAGAAAACTTGAGTCTAAAACCCCCTACTCTACAACTTATGACAGCACGAAAACGAGAATAAGTTAAAGATAATAATTAACTAAAGAAAACTTTGTGAAAGTTATATACCTTAAACAGTTAGTTGCAATATGTACAAAGTATTTCAGCAGTGCTTTAAGTGCATAATTAATTAGTTATTAAGAACTTAATTTAAACTTAACCAATTTGTTGATGTAGGAACTTGGAACTCTTATCTCAATTGCTGCATTTTATAACCATATCTTATATAATAATACTCTCTATAAGCAAGTGAACGGTATTCCAATGGGGACATCAACGTCCACGAATATCGCTAATCTATTCCTGTTCTTTAAGGAATATAAATTCATTAAAAATCACCCCACCTGCTCAGATAACTACCTTTACACTTTTAGATATATTGATGATCTGCTGTGTATCAATAATTCAGAAGTTATAGAGAGTGATTTTGATAATATCTATCCAAGCTCTCTTAACTTATGTAAAACCAACCACAGTAATCAGGAACTTGAGTTCCTAGACTTAAGCATTAAGCTCAACAGAGGTAACCCATCTATTAGCCTCTTTGATAAAAGAGTTAATTTTCCTTTCAAAGTAATTAAATATCTACACTGGAATAATAACATTTCAACCAAAGTAATTGAGAATGTACTAATTTCTCAGGTCCTAAGAATTTCAAGAATTTGCAGCAACAATTTGTACTTCAATTACCACATTAATATACCATGCACTATATCTTTGGTGTAATATCTTGAGACCAGAAGAGTAAACATAAAGAAAAAAAAATAACAGCTTAGTGCATAAACATATTAAAGACTTCCTGTAAAAAAGTAACAGAATGAAACCAGAAGTGTGAGATGGCTGCAGCTGATTGTTTTATTTTACTAATAATGAAAGTAAGCAAAGATGATTACATAATGAAAGTCAACAGCTAATTGAAAACTTAACTTGCTATTGGTCATACCCCAAGGAGTTTCTGGTTTAGAAGGGACAGCAGGATTTGTATGCCACCATGTCAAAGCAGCGAAATACAGGGGGGAGGGTGCAAAAAAAAAAATCAGCAAAACCTCAAGAGAGAAACTGTTTCACTAAAAACCTGGAAAAACTGGGGAACTTGTAATCCTATGCTATTAAGGAACAAAACAATTTGCCATAATGCATTTTCACATTAATGATTTAGTCTTAGCAGCACAGCTCTTTCATTTTTACTCCCAGCAGTATCCCCCTCCCTCCCTCCCCATGAACACATGTATACAACACTTGCATATTTAAAGATGCATGATGTGGTGGCAAAACTTTGCATTTTATAAATTTATCAGGTTAAACTTGTTAACTGCCAAATACTTGCAAATTTAGTCACTTCAAGAATTTTTGGTTCAGATTCACTTCAGTTAAATATGTTATAAATAATTATCCTATTGTGACGGTCCCAACTTGAAAGCTGGAACACTAGTAAACAAAATTAAGGATGCCACGCACTTTTTTTTTTTTTTCAAAATTTTAGAATTATGTAAGGTTAAAGGTTATTTTTGTGACCTGAAAAAGTCATCTGTCTTTTCATATTTTTCAGCATATGATTTAAACGCTCATATGAAATGCTATAAAAAGACAAATTTCAACCAAGCCCAATTCGGTAATAAGATACTACTCGAATATTGTCTAGAGGTCACTATTTTCTAATTTTCAGGGTCACAATTTGAAATCCTGTGAGTGGACAAAGCTAAAATTTGGGATTTATGCATAAGATTACATGCCTAACAATCACACTAAATTAAGAAATTGGGAAATTATGTGTAATGATAAACAATGACATGATTATACAGAAAGAGAAAAATTATCCACAACCAGGGTAAAAAAACCAACTGAGTAACAAAGTTGTGCGCAAGGTCAAAGAAATTCCAGTGCTGACTGTACGTGCAACAATTGTCTTATGAAAATTCCATAACACTAACTGTTGCATGATATCACATGATACCCAGGTCTTTCAAAGGGGACATCGTGCCATAACTATGTGTACCACTGATCCAGACAGCATTATTTCCAAAATTGCCTTTCTGGCAAAAAAAAAAAAAAAAAAAGTGACTTATTGTTCACACCCTTTTGAGTAAAGCAATGAAAACAATCAGAATCATCAAAAAGTGACACTAGAATAATTAGTTCTTAAAACTGGTTACACACCCTAATTACAACAACTTCAAGAAATTACATCCTTTTTTCAAAAATACAGAATTAGCTGAAACTGCCTATTTCTAAATACTTTGCTATACTTAAGAACACTTGACAAACTGAAAAATCATATTGATACATTTGGCCTACAACTTACAAAACAAATGTCCTACTCACCCTCAGGAAAAGTCACGTTTCCCAGATAGCATTCTGATGCTTGGAATGGAACATGCATGCAGTCAGTCCTGAAAGTAAACTAATGTTATCTAACATAATGCAAAAGTTTCAGTCAAAAGATAAGATCCAAGAATATTAGTAGAGGAGGGCCATTTACCCAAAGCTATTACAAGTAAATTTGTACACTACAAACACAATGGGAGCAAAGACCGACGCACAGAACAATTAACTTTGAAAAGTTTCATAGCTTTATTATGCGGATAAATACAAAATTAGCGTTAAATGCTTATGATATGAAAAAACTAATCAAAAAGGTATTTTAAATTGCATAAATAAATTAATTCTGAAAAAAAAGGATAAAATAAAAAGGCAATGCAAATAAAATAAATTACAATAAAAATCCATGCAACGTTTCATTAACACAATAGAAGTTTTCTGCTAAGATGCCGTGAAGTAAAATGTCACAACTTTTACTTCACGAGTAATGAAAATAAAATCATAAAAAAAAAAAAAAAAAAAAAAAAAAAAAAATTAAAAGATTCCCAACGAAGAATGATGTGGGGAAAACAATCTTTAAAACAAGCTATTAAGGAAAAAAGAAAGTTCTTGTGAATCTGACAAGATAAAATAAAACATCCCTTTGTAATTTAGCAGAACATTTTTACAAGAAAAAAAAGTGCACTTCACAAAAGTAACAAACAATTAAGCTCTTGGGAAAATAGGTCACAACTGGTGTACACACCCAACAGCTAAAAAACGTCTCACCGCAGCAAGCTGTTAGACGTTTTCCTTGGATGTTTGCCAAAGACACGGAGGGATTTTCTCTTGCTCTGGGTAAAGAATATACTGCCCGCGAAGAACAAACTCCCGTGGAGGTAACATAAAACAGGCAATAACAGCGTCCACAAATCCTGGTAGCTTAGCTTATGTGCTCTGCCGGAAAAAACAAACATTCAGGATTTCTTTGATCCACAATTGTTTCCTTCAATCTGATGACTATTTGCTCAGAGCAGTTTTTTTTTTCTAATATCCCGCCTGCCCCTTATTTTGGTGAAACAAATACACAATAGCAATATTATTCATTCGAACTACCCCTACCCCCTCGTAATTGCTAACATAGAAAAATTATGGGGGAGATGTGAATAAAGAAAAATAATTTCTTTTTTCTAAGAATATTTACTATCACACTTATTCCTCTTAAACAGTATGGCGCCACATGTGTGTATAATATAAAAAAGATAAACAAGGACTTAAAGTAAAAATAATTCAAATTCTTACCTATTATAGGCCAATATAATTAAACTATTACAATTCTTACCTAGTTGGCCTATTATAGGCAGATTTATTTCTCATTTAACATTTTTGTAGTGGCTTGTTTGGCAATTAACAGTTCAGATTTTGAAAATGCCTTTGAGAAACAGGTTTGACCATTGGCACTCTTTACTATTACTGCCTCTTCAATCTCAAACATTTTCAATGAGGAGTGGTTAAGGTTTTCCCGAAGTTAACAGACGTCGTGCATTGCGAACGCCATCGCACGGCAAGCCAGGTACAAAGTCACGTGATCATACAGAACGATCTCCGATGCAACATTTCCGCTTGCTTGTCGGTCAGCCAAACATGCTTGTTGCGTGACTGCTTCGTGACATTACTGCAAAAATCACTACATTTTACTTTGCTCGAATTTTTTTTTTTTAAATTAAAAAAAAAAAGTTTTCCTGAAATATCAGAGATTTCTGGAAAAATTCTAGTTCTTCACACCTTCTCCGTTTACGTCCGTAGTTTGAACATGATATCCGTAGAAACTACGGAGGATCCGTAGTATTTGGCATCTGCAGTTTACATGCCACACACAAATCTCAGGCAAATTTTATTTAAAGATATTTTAATTAGAAGCTAAATATGTTATATTCCACTTTTATTTTCAACATTATTGGTTTAGTTTTCTTATTTCAGATCAGTTGCTTTGTCAGCTGATCTGAAAGGTTTGTTGTGTTTCTAAATAATAAAATCGGTAAACCAACACCTCTGAGAAGGTAAAGAAAAAACCTAGTCATCGTTCCTATTGTTATTAATTGTAAAAGAAAATATATTGGGTGCTGATTAAATTTAGAATATTGTAGAAGCAAAAGTAGAATCTAATTTTGAAAACAACCCAGGTGGGTCTTGAACTCTGCCCAGCCCGAAAAAAAAACAAAAAAAAACTGATGGGTTTATTCGAACTGGGCTCACCTTGGCAAAACCTGCAAAGAAGGGTATGTTTACTTTTGGTTTAAAAGAAAAATTGGTTTTGCATTTCACAATTCACTAACATATGCCTTATTTAAAACCTAATAAATCTCTGGGATGTAATTTTGTGGCCCCACTACTCATGGCATAGTAAAATAGAATTCTAGATGTATCACCAGTATCCAACATTGCAGTTTCAAATGGATGCACCCAGGATTTGCAGAAAAGAAAGTTGTTAATTCATGTGTTGCATATCAAAGCACTGGCCTCAGATCCTTAGTTGTGAGGATTTCACTTAATCTAGAATCAGGATTTTTGTAGACAAAGCTGTTGAAAGAGAAGTTTGATTTTTGTAGACCACAATTTTTGCAATGTGATAAAATATTCTAATTTGTATTTTTTTTTTTTTCATTTGATGCCAATTAGTCTTTAATTTAAAGACTATCTTTTCCTCCTTCGAAGCATAAATTTTACAATTTAGTAACATATTGAAAATTTCTTTTATGCATTTAAGGTCATTTCCTAGAAAAATGTATAGCCAAGGTTCCAGTGCATATAGTAAATTTGAAATTTCTAAAAAAAAAACTACCTAAAATCCCGAAATTGCCAGACCTGTCAACCTCTCAGAACCAAAAAAACGTAACACTTAGACAGAAAAATCTTGACACAACGCATGCTGATAATTTTTGAAGCCTATTTCAGCTATATAAATTCATAAAGAGAATGTAGGGATTTTTTTCCCTACATGAAAATTTTATTCAGAAACTAATTAAATCTAATCAACAGACACTTTTACGTTATTAGAAAAAAAAAGAAAAACTACGGCTACAGGAGAAATCCTCACTTCGCCTAACTTCCATTTTCGGAAATTTTGAGAGGCGGAAAACTTTATCTTAGGAGGTCTGCAAGAAGGTTTAATCGGGTTCTGCGATGTCTTTGTCTGCACGACCAAAATAAGTCTGCGATGTGTATCGGCTGTCGCCACGATTCTGCTACAAGGATTAGTAGAAAATAAATCTGCGATGTACGCCGGCCGTCACCGCTATTTTGCTACGAGGATTAGTAGAAAATGAATCTGTGATGTACGTCGGCCGTGATTCTTCTACCTAAGTCGCCCGTCGCCGCGATTCTGCTACGGGAATGAGTACAAAATAAATCTGTGATGTATGTTGGTCGTCACCGCAATTCTTCTGCGGGGATGAGTGCAAAATAAACCTGCGACGTACTTCGCCGCAATTCTTCTACAGGGACGAGTACAAAATGAATCAGGGATGTACGCTGGCTGTCGACACGATTATGCTACGGGGGCAAGTACAAAATAATTCTGCGACCTACATCATACTTCATGAGAAAAAAAAATTATGATTATGGAAAAATCCTCACTACGCCTAACTTCCGTTTTCAGAAATTTTGAGAGGCGGAAAACTTGCATCTATGATAGGGAGTCTGCAAGATGGTTTAATAGGGTTCTGGAGATGCCATTTTTGTCTGCAGGACCAAAATAAATCTGCGACGTACGTCACCCGTCGCCACGATTCTGCTACAAGCCTTCTGTCTGAAAAAGGAAAAAATGGGGGAAAACATGACTATTTAGAAAAAAAAAAAAAATTATTTTGGGCTGCAAAATCGTATTAGCGTACTGCAGCATGATTTACCATACTAAATACGATAAAATCGTAACAGTTGGCAGGTCTGAATTGCTATAAAAAAAAAAAACTATTGCATAGCTGATTTTTGCTATAAATTTTTTTTGTATAAATTTCACCCTGGTACAGTCAAAAAGCTGGTTTCATCTACGAGGGGATGCTGATAAGTTCTTGGCCTCACCACAAAAAAAAAATGGGCTAGAGCCATGAAACTTGCAAACTATTCCGCATATTCACCCCAAAGTAGAACACACTTTGAACAGCGTTTCTGGAGTTTCTTTAACCCTTCCAAAAAAAAGTCTGATCACTCAAATACCGCTCTGCTGCTGCTATCATCTTTGAATTAGTCGAAAAATACTTCCCAAACCTTAAAAAAAATAAATTTGAAAGAGAACAGGAAATAGTCTGATGGAGCAAGGTATGGTGAGAGTAGAGTGCACTTGAACCCCAGATCCCTCAAAACATCCATGCACTTAAACCCCAGATTTTGGTCTTAAACCCCAGTGTGTCAATGCACTTACCCCAGATCCCTCAAAACATCCATTTATTGTGCCAGCCTTGTGAGCTAGTGCATTGTCCTGCAAAAAGATAACACCTTTCCACAGTTTTTCTTGCCATTTTTCCTTCAACGCCTCGTTCTTTAATCGGCACAGCAAGTCAGAATAGTATTCCACATTTATTGTTTGGCCCTTGGGAAGATAGTAAAATGTATTTCGAATACCAAGAAAACATTGCCATGGCCTTTCCTGCGGACCTTTGCGAGTCTTTAATTTCTTTGGCCATGGAGAACCCGAATGCCACCACTGCAGGGACTTGTTTCATCTATGGATTGTAGTGATGTAACCACGTTTCATCAACAGTGACAAGTCGCTGCAAAAAATTATCACCAGATTACTCAAAATGCTGCAAACCCTATTTGGAAGTGCCCACTAGTATTAGTTTCTCATCAGCATTCAAACATTTGGGCACCCACTTTGCTGACATCTTCTGCACATCCTAGTGCTCATGAATTATGAACCAAACAAGTTTCCTGGTTATCTCCAGGGTATCAGCTACTGTTTTAGCAGAGATTCGCCGATCTGACAAAATCAAGTCATAAATACAATAAAAAATTTCGGGTGTTGAAGGCCTCCCAGATCTTGCTGCATACTCAGGCACATCATTTCTTCACAGTGAAATATGAAGGGCACTTGTTACTTAATGTTTGCATCATACTCAGATTTCCTTTGCAGTTTTCTTCTGCAGGAACAGAAATTTCATCACAGCCCGGAGTTCCACATTCGAAAATTCAACACTCTGCATTGATATGATTCAGTTCAGGACGTCAAACATCGGAGAAAAAAAAAAGAGCCATTAGTCTGAAAATTGGCTCTTTACAATACAAAAGAAAACTTTAAAAGTTTTTTTTTTTTGTATTGTACAGACAAAAGAAAACTTGACCAAATAATGCTACAATTACAGAAGTGGGTTAGGCCAAGAAATTTTCAGCATCCCCTCGCACATATAGTCCCAATCTTCTAGGAAGAGAAATATGTACATAAATTATTTCTATCATATCAGATGTAATTAAAAACAATCACAAAATGCCTGGGGTGGGAGAGTTAAAAAAAAAAAAAACATGGTGAAATATATTTTACATATTCTAACATTAATTGTAGATCAGATCACAAGGTTTGTACTCTTGAAGCAAAATAAATTCAAGCACTAAGGATTTTTTAAAACCAAATGTGTGTGCTGTCAATCAGTAGGCAGGTATTTTATTAAGTTCACACCATTAAACTTGGACGGGATTTCACATTAATCATAGTGAACAAAAAAAAATTTAGCCATTAAAAATTCTTACCTGATTTGCCTTAATGAGTCACAAGGTACTGTGCTGTATCCACCAAAGTCAAGAAATTTTATGTTACACTGAAGAGAGGTTTCATCAGCATGATTCACTTCAGCCCTATACCAGCCATCCATTACTGGTGCCACACAAATATAACCTAAAAATAAACAGCTATTTCAATACATTTACTTCCCAACTACACACATGAGAATATAACTTTCCACTGTTCAGTTGATTTGCACACAAAAAAAAAAATTATCTAGATCAGCAACATACTTATGTCACTGTTACATGCCTCAAAGCTATGACAACTATCCTCTGCAGTAGTTTTACCCAAAAACAACTGACTACAATAGACAGTATCATCCTTTAACTCTCTCAGAACAATGACTAATTTGGCCAAGCACAAAAGAGATCACTCAGACTCTGATGGTATCACAGAAGGGACAGCATTTTGTTTGAGTGTGCTACGGAGACTCATTACTTTCAGGGTGTTTCTGGCAACACTCGTTCCAACAATGTGTGGAATAAGACTCATTGCAGATGAGTAATATGAAGCAAAATGTTGTTAGTAGGATGGAGACCATTTGAAATGGTTTGGGGCATGTTCAAACAATGAACAATTAGGTGCTATGAGAATTTATTCAGACCATGTGGCAGGAAATCATGGGAGGACCAGATTCAGGGATTCCTGCAACAGAGAAAGGAGGAATATGAAGTACACAACATCTTGTGTACGAGAAGTGTAATGGATGTGAAGCTCAAGTTGAGTGCTGACATCACTGGCTTTTGATACATCAACAGCAAGTAAAATCTGACAGCTTTGCTACCTTTAATTTGGCTTAAGAATCTTTAAGGAGCTAATCCCTGAAATTCAGAGCAGCTTATTGATACATATGTGCAGCAATGCTGAGTTTAGGCTCTAAAGAGCCCCAACACTATGACCTGTTTAAGCATTAATACAAAAATTATGCTCTTCCAAACTTTCCCTCCCCCCCCTGCAATTAATTGATGTCTTTTGACTGAGAAAGAGACATCTGTTTCTATAGTCTACTGTCACAATTTCATATGACCATTCATTTCCTCTTGAAACACTTTGGGTGGCCTTGTACACTGAAGTGCCAGAAAAACTGGTACACCAGTCTAATACTTGGTAGGTCCCTCACAGGACTGCAGAAATACGATGGGGCATGGACTCCACTAGCTGGAAATATGCTGTAGGCAATGCACACCATGCTTCCTACAGAGCGCTCCACAATTCGGGTGTATTCTGAGGTCTCAGATTCCTGTGTTTGATAGCGTGTTGCATGGCATCCCAAATGTGTTCTATCACGTTCAGATCTGGGGACTTTGGTGGGAATGGCAACACTCCAAACTCAGATGAATGCTCCTCTAACCATAATGTGGAGGTGCATTGTACTGTTGGAACAGGCCTAACCCATCAGCATGAATGCAAGACATGAACGGGTGTACCTCGTCAGAAAGGATGCACACATAGCGTTGGCCGGTCACAGACATTTGTAGACGTACCAGGGGTCCCACTGAAGTACAGCTAAACACACCCCATACCATTACGGTCCCCCACCAGCCGGTACAATTCCCTATTGACAGGCGGGGTCCATGCCCATGGCTTCATTGGGTTTGCGCCACACACAAATTTTTCTATCTGCCAGAAACAGTTGGAAACGCCACTCATCAGACCAAGCTACTTGTTTCCAGTCATCAAGTACCCCAGTGGCAGCGTTGCCATGCCCAAGCGAGGCACATAGCTCTGTGTCGTGCACCCATCAAGGGGACTCTAGTTGGCCGTCAGCTCCCAAAGCCCATATCATGCAGGGTACGTTGCACAGCCCGGATGCTGATGCTTGTTGAGGCTCCAGCATCGAATTCCGATTATACCTGCGAGAGTGCTGCACGCCTATCGCATGAAACGATTCTTGACAGCCGACGATCACGTTCACCCAATGTCTTTTTATGGCCACACTGGTATCGTAGGTTAGAGGTTTTGCCAGAATTATTGTAGTCACGGTACACCCTTGCAATGGTCGTCCGTGAAAATCCGAACTTCCTTTCTACCTCCGAAATACTATGGCCCATCTCACGAGCGCCAACTATGGCACTGCGTTGAAAATCACTTAAATCGTTATTACTTGTCATTCTCATGCTGAAAACAGCTCTGACAGCTGGCAATGTCTTATCGCTTTACATACGCACTGGCGGACGCAACCAAGTACATGCATAGGTGGCGTTGCTACGTATTTTGCATAAGCTCGTCTGTACCAGTTTTTCTGGCACTTTAGAGTGTGTGTGCTGGAGTGACATGGAGGAGACTGGTACAAGACAGACTGTTGTGGAAAAAAACTTGGGGAAACTTTCATTCAGCACTGGACTGATAATGGTTGACAATGGTGATATATACAGTACACACACACACACGGTTCTTAGAAAAGTCTATTTACCTGCTCTAACTTTTAAACCGCATATCGTACCACCATGGAAGTAACGTGTACCTAGGAAAGTGACCATGCGCAATCAATTGGACATGCTTGTAGCCCCCCTAGTGGCAAAATACGGAACTCAGCAAAACTAACTCAGAAACCAAGAGAGATACGCAAAAAAAGTCCAATTACAAAATGAAAGAGCGATGTTTAATTAGTGCAAAACGACACTTGGTTCAACAGAAGCACTTACAAAAAAGACAAAACATGTTAAAGTAGTAAACTTTAAATTACACACAAAACAATACAGACAACACACAGTTCGTGCAGTACAAGTGCAACTAACCTGGCAAGTAATCTACCGTACACATTGTTCGAAGTGTGCACCATCATCGACGATGCACATCGTAGGAGTTACAGAATTACAGGCTCTGACGATGCATTCCTTTAAATCTGCCATGCTGGAAGGTTCCGTAGAGCAGGGCTGGAAAATTACTGGGCGCCCAACTTTTTTTACTTCAAATTTCGTAATTTGCAGTAATTACTTTACATTTCGCATCTATAAACTCAACTTCAACAAATTGTAATTTATTGAAATCAAACTCTGAAAACTTTCTGCTTTGACCGCATTTATAAATTCTGTCAGCTTTTATCGTGATCCGTGCGTTTCAAACAGAGAAACGCGATGAAACCCTCCGAGCGTAGCCTACGCTCGGAGTCACATGACTAACCTGTCAGATCGCGGAAGCACTGAAGATCACACGGTTCAGTTTAGCTGCCGGCATGGGATGCCCCCTGGGAGCGGAAACAGCGAGAACACGGCAACTGCGTTGCAGATTCTCGGAAAGGTCAGGCTGGTTTTCGTAAATGGTTTTCTAGATTTCTTCAAATTTTAAAACAAAGAAAGAAAATTTCACGCAGTTTTATCGTTGGCTCCCGTTTAAGATGCAATTGATAGATCCCTCACCCATTTTATTTTAAGCTTTTATTGTTCCATATTTTTCAAACAAATAACTTCAACTTGATGAGATATAATTGCTTTTCTTGAGCTTTGAATCTCTGAAGCGATATTTTTATGCATATTAATGCACCACACGTTTGATTTACTTTGTGGTTAAAAGTGCATAAAAACATTTCGGAAGCTAAAGGTATCAACTCCCCCCCCCCCTTTTTTTGCATGGAGCCCTAAATTTTAATCTAACTGAAAGTTAAATTAAGGAGATTTTTTTTATTATTACAAGATCCATACCATATTTTTAAAGTGTTTTGTTTGCGCAACCATCCGCATTCCGTAAGTTGACGTCGCAACTATTTTGTCCTATTGCTTCCAGATATCAATCTAACTGGATACTAAAGTGAAGCTAAGGTTTTCTTTTTTTCAAAAACTGTATTTTTACACATTTTTATCGTCCTTTCGATTTTCACGGTCGCACTATGAGGCATTCCAGAAGTTGATCGCAATTTTTGCCTGATTTGGCTTCCAGATACTGTAGCTTCATTTCAGTCAAATTATTGCTTTTTTTTTTTTACAAAATCCATATTAGTTAAGCGTTTGCAACATTCCCGTCCATTTCAGAGGCCATGCATTTCGGAAATTGACAGTTCCATTTTATTTTATCTTTCTTACTTCCAGATGGCTTTATCTGGGATTTATTTTTCTAAAACCATATTTTTACGTATTTTTAACGTCCCACTAAGTCGTTTCTAAAGCTGTATTACGCTGTATTCCGGAAGCTGGCAATCGCCTTTTTTTAGGTATTTTCTTCTAAATGATTAAATCTCAGACTGATGGGGTGAAAGGTTTTTTTTTTTTTTTTGCTTTACAAGAACCCTTGCAGTTTTTCTCACTTTAATTTTCTGGGGTTTAATTATATTGATGAAAATGCTCCAATCACATTTTCATAAATTCACTAAATTCTTATTTAAACTGTGGTCAATTCACAAATTGTGATTCAAACAAAAATCTTACATTTGAATTCCTGTTTTACAAATCAAGCTGAATGAGGCAAAATTACTGGTTTCCAAAGTTGACATGACACCCCCCCCTCAACTCGATCACCAAAATAATCACCTGGTGAGGCCCCTAGTACAACATAATTGCTGCAGGAAATAGTAAGAGCAGAGCATAATGTCTATCAGAAACATCCTTCGAAGGAGGGAGTTAAAGTTTAATCAAGGCTTCGGCAGTTGCAAAGGACCTTCTGAAAAAGTTGAAAGATTTTAGTTTTGTAATCATGCTGCACTTTCTTTTAGATTTCCTGTCTGTGTTTAAGAATTTGTCCCTCATATTTCAAAAGGAAGAACTTATCATTAGTGCAGTGGAACTTCATGTTAAAAATGCCATTTCAACACATCAGGCAATGAAGGATGCACACCTGGCCATCATGAAAATAATTTTGTTAATAATACAACTCTTACAGGAATACACCAAGTGCAGGTGCATGGGCTTGACAATAAGGCCAAATCTTAATTTCAAATGTATAAGGAGAAGCTTTTGGAATTTGGCATCAAATATCTAGAGGAATAATTTCTAGGACTGTCTGGAAGCGTTCACAAGTGTACAAAGGTCTTTTGACACATTTACGTGTCCAACAGGAAATAACAGAAAATTTTGGGAAGGAGGATTACAAATAACACTGGGTAAACACTTCCATAAACAGCTTGGATTTGATGAATCTCTTGAAATCACGCTACTCAGTCTGCTAGGTGAGTGGTACAAATTTAAGGTTATCAGGCAAGGAATGAAATTTCACAAGCTGCTAGAAAAAGTTCTGATCCACAAGGAGAGATTTCAGGTATTTTGCAAAGCTGATGGCCATAGTTGCTGTGCTGCCAGTTTCAACAGTGTGCTGTGAACGAGGGTTCAGTTTGACAAATTTAATAAAAAAAAATAAGTTCAGATCAAATGTGGAAACTGACAGTTTGTGTAACCTAATGATGATCAGCCTGAATGAACCAGCACTGAATAAATTTGATCCATCAGCTTCAGTGGACCACTGCTATATGTTTAAATTTTTATCAAAACTATAGAACCCTGAGATTTATAGACCAAATTTGAATTTCATTTAGCAATAAGTAGTTTGGGTATCAGGCAGTGCTCAATACACTTATATTATTACTCTTTGTTCTGACATCACCATGCATTACGTTTGTGCATTATACTTTGAAATTTGCTTTCGTTTCACGTGGCTCCTAAATTTTGGAGCTGGCTCCTAGATCTGGAGCTTATTTTCCCAGCCATGTCGTAGAGTATACTTGATCTTTCAGGCATCCCCAAAAGAAGTCCACCGGAGTCAGGTCTGGTGACCGTACAACCACCATATCCAATAACATTGCTGCCGAACGTGCGAGATAAGAACAAGCGAACTGGAAAGGTTTTGTGGGAAGGACAGCAGTCATGTTGAAACCATATGCGTGGTAACGTATTCAAAGGATCATCATCCAACCAATCGCTTACTGGACTACATAACTGCTGCAAGTAATGCTAACCTGTTAAATTTCCCTCAATGAACACAGGTCCAATTATGGATGTTTGCCACATTCCGCACCACACATTAAGTGACCAGTGTACTTGATGGTGTGCTTGTCTCGTCATGTGTGAATTTCTCACATCCCAGTAGTGGGAGTTCTGGTGATTGATGATCAGTGTTCAAGACGAAGTTACAAAAGTCATACAGCCTTTGAAGGTCTCCAGGCATCAGGTTTTGCACGACAGCATCATGGTAGGGATGCACACCATGTTCTTTCAAGATTTGCCATACCCGCGATGCCGATGATCCACATGCTCACTGATGTTGTACTACTTTGGGGATTTTCAAGAACATAGCCCCAAACATCCACAGGATGTACTCGCACACCGGCACCAATGGGACGACCAGAACGATGACTCTCAGTAACGCTTCCTGTTTCTCGCAGATGCCGGACAACTTTGGCAATTGTCTGTGCAGCTGGATGCTGACGAGTGGGAAATCGTACTCTATACAACCTCGCAGCCTGTTTTTGCATTCTGCTGACATACGCCGTAGAGCAAGACCATGTCACAGTACTAGTCATTCGGGAAGATAGCCATCTACCTGCCGACCTTGTACTCGGATTCACTCTCAATTCTCACCCATCATTTACAGCCCTTCGGCTGTCTGTCATTTCAAGTCAAACTTGAAATTAGCATAATTACGTGTTATATCACGTAACCACTTTTCTGTTGTTGCTGTCACATGCTAGCAGTCGGACTTCTGACATTTTGTTTGTGTTTCCTTGTCTTTTCTGCAAGTGTTTCTGTTGAACAAGTGTCGTTTTGTACTAATTAAACCCCACTTTCATTTGTAATTGGACACTTTTGCTCATCTCTCTTGGTTTCTGAGTTAGTTCTGCTAAGTTCCATATTTCACTCCTAGAAGCACTACAAGCACGTCCAATGGATTGCATGTGGTCACTTTCCTATATGTACACGTTACTTCCGTGTCAGTACAATACATGGTTTAAAAGTTGGGAGGGGGTGAACAAACTTTCTGAGCACACTTATATAAAAAAAAAACATTTCATAATGGCTTATATGCCCCCTTTTTGTAAACCCTCCGCTAGAGTAAACTTCTGGATCCATCCCTGAGCCCATGTAGGAGAGCTCTTCCCAACAAACCTAGCCTTCTTGATAGCAGACTTGTTTTGTTTAAGTAGGCTTGATAGCCTGCTCTAGAAGACAAAAGAACACATCAAAGTCTTTAAGAGAAAGGTGGAAGTGGCTTCAAAGCTCAAGTGCAGTAGTGCTGCTATTATGTTACGCATCTCCTTACCTTCCATTTCCTCCAGTGGATCAGGTGGTCTGGTTTCACCAGAAGATAAATGGAAGGTCCTTGGTCTTACTTCTGGCTATTAGAGATTCACAGAATGGCATTCTCAAATTACAAAATAGCAGGAAAGAAAGAACAACCTCTTCACAAGCAGGCTGTGCTAATCAAATTTTTCTTCTAATTTCAAGTGTGGATGGGAGATATTTTGGTAAATTGAACCACTATTTGGTGGTCACCTGACAAGACCAATTATTTCACAGAACCATGGATGACTTTACTAGATTGGTTACACTGTATGTGTGTACAAGAGCTTTTAACAGATCGCCACTTGGGCTACACAGATCTCTGTAACAATATTTGCATGTCACCAAATCAAGAGACAGTGAAGTGGTATTCTTTGAAAATTCTATTGGGTATATAAATAAGTTTTGAGGGATTTGAGGTGAACAAAACACGTTGGAGAACAGAAACAATATTTTAATATTAATCGAAGTATGCTCCCTCTGAAGCTACAACTTTACTCCATCTTTCGGGCAGTGTACGTATGCCCCAAAAGAAGAATTTCGGTTCCTTGGAAGAGATCCAGTTGTCCAGCCAATTTTTGATGTCTTCATAAGAACTAAACCGTTCTCCAGAAAGTGCTGACTGCATCGACCGGAACAAATGGTAATCAGATGGCGCAATTTCTGGCGAATATGGCGGGTGGGGTAGAACTTCCCAGTCAGATCCTTCTAAGTACTTTTTCACAGGTCGAGAAATATGTGGTCTTGCATTGTCATGCTGCAAGATGACTTTGGTGTGTCTATCCTCCCATTCCGGCAGTTTTTGCGCGAGAGCTCATTTTAAACGCATTAATTGGGTATGATTCCAATCACCAGTAATAGTTTCAGACGGTTTCAGCAGTTCATAGTGGATCACACCCTTCTGGTCCCACCAGATACACAGCATTACCTTTGAACCATGGATATTGTGTTTTGGCTTTAAAGGACCTGGTTCACCTGGCTTCACCCATGCTTTCTGCCGTTTAGGGTTATCGTACCATAGCCATTTCTCGTCGGCAGTAATAATACAATGCAAAAACCCTTTCTTTTTTGCCTTTGAAGCAGCAATTCACAAAAGGTTTTTCGACGTTCAAGGTCTTTCCCGCAAAGCATGTGGAACCCAATTCCTTTCTTTTTGCACCATTCCCATGGCAGCTAAACATTGTGAAATTCATGGTTGACTAACATTTAATGCTGCTAGTTCTTTTTGGGTCTGGCACGGATCCTCGTCGAGTAAAGCTTCCAATTCGGCATCTGCAATTTTTTTCGGGGTGGTCCAGAACGTTCTTTATCACTGACATTGAAATCATTCCTTTTGAATCGTCTAAACCAATACTCACATGTTTTTATGGATGGGGAATGTTCACCATAGATTTCCGACATTAAGCGATAGCTGTCAGCAGCTCGTCTTGACAATAAAGTAATGCACTAACACTTCCCGCAAATGCTGTTTTGTCGGGACAAAAGTTGCCATTTTCCATCGAATAAAACAAATACGTCTTTGCACCTCAATCGAATGTCGTATACTGACCGACAGCTCGTACTGCGATATCGCAGTGTTGCCACTTTAAAATACATGCGAGCAGTAATAAGTACGACACCGAACGGAAATCCCTCAAAACTTATTTATATACCCAATAATAATAATAAAAACTGATTTTACATAAGTATTAAAAATGTGGGTGGCCAGGCATGCTAGTAACCTTGTGTTTACTAGAATGTTGTTCAATATTTGAAGGTCCAGAACCATATCTGACATTAGAAGGTAACTTACCTTTTTGAGGTTTGTTTCCTTCCTGTAACATTTCGTACATGTTGGCTGTGAAGTTCACGTAACATCTCGTTGGGCCAATGGAGGTTTATTCCACATCTCTTCTGTAGATTACACATGTATCCTTGCCAGTCAAGAACACTAGTACCGTTCACGTAGGATTGTTGTTCACTAGGATTTCTTTTTCTTTTGCGATTGAGTTTAACTTCATTTGAGCACATTTCTCTTCTTTTTTTTTTTTTTTTAATTCTACTATACACAAGACTTAAAATACAAATTCCCCATTAAATTTCCCAATACAGCAGACATTCTTAATTCATAATCTCCCAGTCACATACAATGACATAGCACTAAACTCTAGAACTCTGACATTTCTCAAACTAATTCCTAAACAAACACACACATAAACCACATAAATTACAAATTCAACCCTAAAATTCCTACATATACTTATAATTCAAACTTATTGCTCCAAACTAAATCCATTTGCGTACTTCTTTCTACATTGCAATTCTTCATCTAAGTGTCTAATACCAGATACATCAGTTCTTTCAATGACCTGCATTGTCACTAAACCCAAATGCCCACCACATCTTGCCTCAAGAGCTTTCAACTGGTTCCCCAGTCATCTTCAGGAAGCTCTCTCAAAACCATCACCCCTGCAATAACAGAATAGGGTAGTGATCATGTCGGCACCTGGGCTCTCTTCAATGTCTCCGGTACTCCTCTAATGCGGTGCCCTCTGTTGTACAAATCAGTCTTTTCTTCTGTTGCTTTGGTTTTGATGCTAAATTTTAATTAATTCTTTCCATTAGTCATTAAGATTGTTGGTATCATTAATATTACATACTTGATCTCTATTTTTTACAATTAAAACAGATTCAGCTGTACGGAGATGTCTTTCAGTCTTACAATTTTTAATTTTGATTTCTTCAAATTAGGGTATTCCCAATTTTCTAAACAATACTGTATCAATGTAGTCTTTGCTTTTTTTTGCTTTTTTGCCACTTTTTTATATGTTGAATGCAGTATTTCAATTTGGTTTTAGTGCTTCCAATATACGACATAGGAGGGTTCTGGGTAATCGGAATTTCATACACACCTATTTTTTCTAACCTACTTTATCTTTATTTAAAACATAATTTATTGCACATAACTATGGTTATTCAAGACAAAACTTCAAAAAAATGGATCTCTGAAGTACAAAATAAGTTCAATAATACAACAGATCCAAGAAGTAATATGCCAATTAAATATGTTGGGGCATTTCGTGCCTAGAAGGAATCTCTCCAGAAATTTTATGTGCTTTTTTTTTTTTTTTTTTTTAGGAATTAGTTTATGAGTAATGTCAGAGTTGTAGAGTTTAGTGTATGTGACTGGGAGATAATGAGTTAAGAATGTTTGCTATATTGGGAAATTTTAAGGGAATTTGTATTTTAAGTCTTGTATATACACTGAAGAGCAATTGAATAAGAGCAGGGATCATAGCATACTTCTGGAAAATTTTAGGTAGGAATTTTAGGACTTTTTAGAAAAATTTTAGGAAAATTTTAGGAGTGTATTTCAATAAAAACTAGATGTTTATTTGTATACATCTAGTAAAACAACTTTGTATACATTGTAAAGAGTTTGCTTCACACCCTTCAACCATATATACTGATAGACTGCGCATGACATCAAAATTTCTGGCTCCAACATAAAATCACATGACAACAGTCAAAAAGATGGGTTACACCTGCTGTGCTTATGGTTGCTCTGAGCGATATAGTAAAGAAAGTTCTATGATTTTTCATGGGTAAGAAACGAATTAAATACCTAAGTCAATAAAGTTCAATTACTTAACCAGAAACTTGCAGCTATTGGATATAAATATATAGTAACTTAAGAAAAAAAAATGGAATGCATGTTCCAAATTCTTCGCAAATGTTCATCACATTATAAATCATAAAATGTAAACAACCCGATCATGCATGTATATAGCTCATAAGTAAACTTACCTGAAGAGTTTTCATTATATATGAGGCGCATTCACATAATACACCGAAAACACTGAAGTTCTGCAGCGCAAATTAGTAATCATAACAGCAATTTTACACGAAATTTGGAATCTGATGATGACGTGCCCAATGTTTGAGCCATGGCGGCTTTGATGCAGCTATTGCCAATGCGCAGTCCATTAGTATATATGGTCGAAGTTCACACCCAAATTTTTTGCATAACGTCTAATGTCTAAAGTTTAAGTATGATTTACTTCTAATGTTCAGTTCTTATCTTTTCACGTGTTATTATCATATTCAAGTATATTTACCACATTCAAGTTTCACTTTGAACATTAATATGCTGTTGAACCAGAAGCAATTCACGATTTTCACAGTAAAGTTTTCAGGTTTCACATTAAATTACAATATCTTAAAAAGGTAATTGAAAACCAAGAACTATGTACAATTGTTCATTGAATTACTTTTTTCATATTATTGTTTTAACCTTTTCCTGATAAGCCTATCTTTTTCTGCTTCCACCACAACTAATTTACTTTCAGTTTTCTTTATTTCAGCTGAACCTTGTATGATCAAGTTAGAGGCAACTGCTATTTCAACAGTATTTTGTTTTTCTACAGCTTTTCTCATTCTTTCTGTTCCCTCTTGAATTACTGCTAGGGAGGCTTCTTTATCTTTTTTAAGCCTATTTATTTCTGCATCATTTTCTTTTATTTTGTCATTAAACTCAGCTTTTCTTTTTTTCTCTAGCTGCTTTTCCTTATTTTCCCTCTCTTTCTGCTTCCTTTTCTTTTACCTTTTTTTATTCTTCTTCCTTCAGCTTATCAACATACTCTTTATAAAATTTATGTGACTCACGAACACTATTTAACAAATTTCTTGTTATGGGAACTTTACTTACACATCCATAGTGTTTAATGGCCCCTTTAACTATTCTTAATGATGTTATAGTTGAGTCTTTTAAGTTAGCCTTGTCCTTCCTTAACAGAGCAGTGTTAACCGAAAATCCCCTTTCTGCATCAGCATTACCATGAGGTAAAACTAAAATTGACTTGATGAGTTTAGCAAGATTTGAGTATTTTTCTTTTCCGCTAGTCTTTAATACTAAATATATTACGCCAGTAATGATCAATCCGCACTGGAATATGCCCTTCCTCTGAAAATTTCACTAGTTCATCTAGAGTTGGCTTATCGCAATTTAAAAGTTTCCACTCTTCTCTTACTCTATCAATTTGTTCCTCAGAAAGATGCAAAATACTTGAAATTCTGGTTATTTCCGAAAGTCCTTCAGTGACTGAAAGTTGAGTTGACTCTTTCTTTAGTTATTTTACCTTTAAAACTTCTATGTCTCTTAGCTTTTGATTGCAGAATGGCAAATTTGACTTTAAATATTTTGTGGTTGCCATTAGTGATGATCTTACATCTAAGAGAAATAATTTCTGCCTGGTCTCCTGAACATTCCTGAGGAGATTTTTTGTCTTCATACCAACTTCTAACTCCCCTAGTTTTTTCCATGAATTTTTGTTTTCAAAATCTACATTCTTTAGGTCTTCTCCAAATTTCCCTGCAATAACATCATCTTGGATAAACTGAGCCATAACATTCCTCATTCAAGTATTTAAATCAGAATATCACTGGTGTATTTTTGGTTCTTCACTCTGATAACATAATGAAAACTTTTCAAAATTTTGGTGTGAAAATGAAATGAATGCTAAATAGCAAGGAGTTAGCTCATTTTTCAGGAAACAGTGAATTCTTTTATACCTTGCTGAATTGCGTAGTTGTTTTTCAAATATTTTTTGAGATGGCAAGAAGTTTAAAAAATATTCTGTAATATTTAGCCATTGATCCAAGAGCCTCTGGGCTACAGAACCAACGGTTAACCATCTGTTGCTGACACGACGCAAAAGAAATTTGGCTGTGACCAATGTTATATCCTCGACAGATTTATAATCCTCTCGTCTTGCAGCACTACTCTTTAAAAAGTAATGCATATCAGTAGCAAATTCGTCAAAATCTATATTTAAGCTTGTCAAAAAATGTTTAAATGCATTACTAACAACATGCAGGTTGCAAAAACCTAGTTCCAAAGATTTCTGGCCTGTTTCTTGTTTTACAACTTCATTGAATTTGCGTAAAAAGCACTTATTTACATTTGGGCTGTCCATGGATACACAAATAATTCTGTTCAACGAAATATTGAAGGATAACACATCAAGAATTTCTTTTAGCAAAATATCTGCTGTTGCATGACCCAGAAAAACGCTTGTTAGGTATCGGCAAGAAACAGAATTTATTTCTGAAGACCAGTACCTGAGATACACATCCAACTGCCGTTTCACTTGTGTATTTGTAGTTTCTTTTTTTTTTTTTTTTTTTTTGATTGGAGGTTTAACGACCACCGTGAGCAACTCAATGGGCTATAAGCAGTCGCCCATCCCTAATTTAGGGTCACTGGTTCCAGGGAAGGGAGAGAGCCAGTGCCGTAAGACACACACAACATCCATGCCTGACCGGGATTTGAACCCGGACCCCTTACGGACGAATGATCA
The DNA here is from genome assembly GCA_039090855.1 of Macrothele yani. Classification (NCBI taxonomy): domain Eukaryota; kingdom Metazoa; phylum Arthropoda; class Arachnida; order Araneae; family Macrothelidae; genus Macrothele; species Macrothele yani. Next base: position 94,726,448 of record CM077005.1, on the reverse strand, counting down.
GAGGCCAACGCCTTAGACCACTGCGCCACCCGGGCAGCATTTGTAGTTTCATCAAATGCTATAGTAACCTTTCCTGGGCTACTAGATGCAGCAATGTCTTTTTTCAAATCCTCTTCAAAATATTTTGACAATCCATGTGATATCACATAAGCAACTTTTTTCTTTAAGTTGCATTTTGGCTGCAATAGCAGAATCAGGAAACATTTCTTTGAAAAGTTCAACTGTTTCAGTGCATGAAACAAAAGACATTGTCCTTAGCAACTTTCATGGCCCATAATGCTTCGGCTTTAGCCAACTGTAAATCATGACTCAGTACTTCACTAACATTTGTTTTGGACTGAAGATCCCGTCCTCCAAAGGCTTTCAGGATGGACTTATTTTGAAATTTACTTTGAAATTTCTGCAAATGTTTTTTCCTTTATGATGTGCTTTTACTTGTGAAAAGCCACTATTAGAAATATTGAAAATTTCTGAACACAATATACACTTAGCAGAAAATATTGTTTCAGTTGCAGAACACCATTCTTTCAACTTCACTCCGTCCAATTCTTTGGCGAGCCACGTATCTTGAAATTTCGTTTTGGATTTAGGCATCTTAAACACTTGTATTACTAACCAGAAAATGAAAGGGAAGTACAAAAACACGTTCCAATATTGCAAAACCAGACAACTTCCCGAAGTTTGGCTGCGAGGATGTCAGTAGAGATAAAAAAAACCAGGTCACCACTAGAGAACTGAACCTGCACAGAGAACACCATAAAAGATGCAAAACCAGAAACTATTATACGCATCTCACGCAAGTTCAGTCAAAGCGAGTCTGAGCCGAGATATATTGCGCATCGAAGGTCAATGATCACGTGCTCTACTGCCTGCCACGATAACACTCAGCTACCATCCCATCGTCATTACCGGAGGTTACGGAAGGAGACCACATGTTTCCTCTTTGCTTCCACCCACCTGCGGTTTACAATAACAAAACATCAGCAGAAAGAGGAGGTTCCACAAGGCATGTACAAAAATAAAGTATGATCTTCTGCGTGCCACGGAGTTCGTCTGCAAAGCGCAAACCAGGAGTGAAAATGACCCCTCCCCTTTTCCCTTAGATCTCGTTACTCTCTAAAACTGTCCGAAGGCACAAAAGTGGAGCGCACGCCCCGAAGCAAGTGCATCTCTATGGCGTCATTTTCCCTCCCTTCAGCAGCACAGCAAATAGGCTGTGTTTCTACAATAACAGGTCTTTTTACCTTACCGTAACGGTAAATTTATTGGCGTTAATAACGGTTGTATTTTTAATAAATAAGCTTACGAAAATTTTAGGAAGAATAGCAAATTTTAGGTATAATTTTAGGAATTTAAGGAGGGTCACAAAATATTAGGAATTGTAGGAATTTTAGGAGGAATGCGATCCCTGTAAGAGATACCTGTCTAGCAACGTGTAACACCACCTTTCGCCCTGATGATGGCGGCGATTTGTCTCGGCATGGACTCGACAAGACACCGGAAGCGTTGGGAAGCCATAGGGATCCACGACCCCTGAACAAGCTCCCAAAGTTCACGAAGATTTGATGGAAGGGGGTCAGAGCCTCAAACATCTCTCTCGATGGCATCCCAGATGTGCTCGATGGGATTGAGGTCAGGTGACCTAGCTGGCCAAGGAAGCGAGGTCACGTCGATGGAGTGTTCGTCCAACCATTCGGATACAATTCGAGAGCGATGGCACAGTGCATTGTCTTGTTGCAGGATGAGGTCCCCAATGGGATGTTGAAGACACACAAACGGGGGCAAATGGTCGTCCAGGATATCCCGGTAACGTTGATCTGTGAGGGACGATGTCACACATACCAGGGGTCCTATTTCAGTCCCCGTAAACAGTCCCCAGATGAGAATGCCACCCCCACCAGCTTGAAGAGTACCCTGCTGGCAAGAAGGATCCATCGCTTCATGTGGTTTGCGCCATACTCGTATCCTGCCATCCACATGTACCACCGTGAATCTCTACTCGTCAGTCCAGGCAACATTTTCCCACATGTCTAGGGTCCAGGGGCGATGTTCCCACGCCCATGCTAATCTTTGCAACCTGTGATGTACGGTCAGCAGCGTTACCCTCGTCAGACTATGGCTTCTGTACCCCATAGCGAGGAGATGGTTCTGGATGGTGTGGCTGCTTACACGTTTTTGTGCACCAGCGTTAAATTGCAGAGTGATTTCTTGCACTGTGGCCTGTCTATTCACTGTTACAATGCGAGCTAGCCGACGATGACCCCGCTTATCCATACGCTATTGTCCACGGCAGTTGGTCCTTGCAGGGATGGTTTTACCAGATTCGATGCACTCACGTTGCACCCGTGACACAGTGGCTTGTGAAAATCTCAATGCCTGCACGACTTCAGAGAGTGAGTGACCCATTCGTCGGGCCCTGACAATTTGACCACGATCAAATGCGCTTAGATCCTTAGTCTTACCCATAATGCGTCCGACCTTACCGATTCCCGTCGCACCACTCCTTATATTGTCGGATCGCTGCATACATCATGCCCTTTCCGTTTACAGGGCCGCCCACGGCACAACATTTGCACAACGCCAGCTGTCTCCAATTAAATTGTTCTTCAGTGTAGTGTATAGAAGTCTAAAAATAAAGAAATGTGCTTAAATGAAGTTAAACTCAATGACAAAAGAAAAAGAAATCAGATTATGTGGTTTATGATAATCCTATGTGAATGGTACAGTCGTTCTTGACCGGCATGGATGCATGTGTAATCTACAGAAGAAATGTGGAATAAACATCCACTGGCCTTATGAGACGTTACATGAACTTCGCACCAAACATGACGAAATGTTACAGGAAGGAAACAAACCTTGAAAAGGTAAGTTACCCTCAAATGTCAGAGTACAATATGCACATAAATGAAAACACAGCATGGACGTCAAGTGGTCCATAGAGCTGTAATAGCGTATGCCAGAACTATATGTTCGAGTTTTAAAAAAACGAACTTTATAAACATACACCATTATAAAATGCTGAAGAATTCGTCACTCTTTGAAACAAAGTACCAATGAATTAACTGTTTTGGAATTTCAGAACATCACAAAAGGTTCAAGAACTCCTTCAGAATTATTCCAGACTTTATATTGGTGGAGCAAAACTATTTTACTTTATAATGTGTGGTGATATGAATACTGAAGTAATAAAATTCATATTAAGTTGATAAAAATTTTTTGAAGACACACGATCTAAAAACGCACACATCAACAATTAGCTCATGATTACTTGATAGTTACTACATTTAATGACTGGTTAAAAACTCATGACAAGCTAAAGTAATGGTATTTACAATGGCAAGATCTTTCGACCTTACTAAAAGTCATCATTAGGCCAACAACTCGCACAAGAACACTGAGCTGGCATTAAATGCGTGTGTCAGATGACGTAGATTGATACATGCACAGGTCAACAAAAATGACATGTTAAAAAGCTCGAAGTACAGGGAAAACCGGGGAAGGGGGTCAAAAGTAATTTTGGAACTTGAATAAGATATGAAAGTAAATCATTTCATAAATTTAACCAACCACTGGGAATATCTGAAGGTAACTCATCATTACAACATATTTTTCAATTTAAATAGATACATAAACTTTCCATAAGTAGAGTCGCAGCCTTAGAATTAGGTGAAGCCACGATCTGAACCGCATTCCACTAAGGAATGTGTAAACCTCTATGCACACAATGAGCAAGTGCGGTAGTAATTGCCGAGTTTTTCAAATCGTATACATGTTCAGATGAACGCATCTGAATTGCCCTTAAAGGAAAATGTTCGAACGACCTGGTGGGAAACAGAATTTTGGACCCTGAGCCAACACCGACTTTTGTATATTGGTTAGTTGCACTGAGTTGAGGTTGATAAACATCTTGTACTCTTGATTCTAGAAAAAATAAAATAAATTTGTTTCCCACCAGATAGTCCAAATATTTGTCGAGTAATACAGCTGTCTGAAGAGATCATTAGGTCCTTTCCTTACACCAAACAAGATCTTGCTAGAAGTTTAATTGCCAGTGATATTTTTTTAAGTTTTCAGTCAAACACCTTGTTTCAATCAACTAATTTGTCCAGCCAAGAAATTAGCCAATTTGAGTTGGGAAAACAACAATTAATAACCTTAAATAAAAATCCAGATAGTGCAATAATCTCTGCAGACAAATCACAAATGATAGTTATTCTAGATCACCATGATTATACACAAAGAATGAAACAGGCTACTGACTTAATTCCTCATAAAATTCTAAATTACAATTCCGTTGCAGCTACAATAACTGCTTTGTCTAAACTAAGGATTGAAGGCTTTTTTACCACAAGAAATTTCTGATAACATGAAACTACCTCCAGGCCCATGTGTCCCAGATGTTTGGTAAGATAAAATTGCATAAATTAAATTGTCCATTATGACCTCTAGTCTATTCATGTAATTCCCCCTTCACCCTTTGGGAAAATCATTAGCTAATTTTTTAAAACCTCTGTTGAAATCTATTCTCTTCCTCCTGTTCAGTTTCCAATTCACTACAGGTTATTGAACGAGTTTGTTCCATTCATACCCAGGGTATCCCTTTTATTCTTGCATCCCTGGATATTATTTCACTATCTCTTAATGTTCTTATTGATGATGTACATTCTTTAACTGAACAAAAACTTCGTTCCAGTACTAATCTTTCACCTGTGCAAATTTCTGCTCTTCTTTTTGCCCTTAGGCTTGTTTGCCTCCAGATCTTATTTTAAATTTGAAAAAATTATTTATCAATAAAAAGCTGGAGCACCTACGTGGTCTTCTCTTTTGCCTATGTTGGCAGAGTTCATTCAAGCCCTAGAGGAAAGAGTACTTGGAACTTGCACCCTAAAATCCATCCTCTATTTGCATTATGTGGACAATATTCTTATATGTTGGCCCCATTCACATAACCATCTTACCCAGTTTTTGGACTTGAACTCCCAATACCACACTATTCAATTCACTTTGGACTTAGAACAAAATCTATATGTACCTTTCTTGGATCTAAATCTTCAATGTAACCGTATTAACAATTCCTTTTTTTTCAGTTTATAGGAAACCAACTGCCCAACCCATTATAATTCCAGCAAATTCCTTTTATCCAAATGCTGTAAAACTGACTGCATTTCATTATTTGATAAAAAGAGGCTATACTCATTCCTTTACTGCACAATTTCCCCAGCTGGAACTGTCAGATTTTTGACATAGCAGAATCTTTCAGATACCCTAAAAGTACTATTCATTCTCTCCTTTGTAGGTATAACTGTCTTAACTGTTCCACTCTGCAAAGGGACAGCCAAACTTTGACTTATATGGGATCTTTGGATTATCGACCACATAGTTTTTGAATATCAGAGCATTGTGCAAGGAAGCTGATATGAACTTTGGAGACAAGTCTCAATTTATTTTCCCTTGTAAGAACTGACCGAGATAGGAAACAAATTTCAACATGGCATATATTGTGTAGCTTTGAAAGCAGTTTATTCTAATAATGCAGACTATTACTACATCAGGTCCACGTTACAAGTATGACAGTTCAGACGCATTTATCTGAACATGTATAAGATCTGAAAACCCAAGCAATTACTACCGCACTTGCTTGTTTTGTGCATTGAAGTTTACACGTTTCTCAGTGGAATAAATGCAGTTCGGATCCTGGCTTCACCTAATTCTAAGGCTGAGACTCTACTTATGGAAGGTTTACGTATCTATTTAAATCGAAAGGTATGTTGTAATGATAAGTTACCTTCAGATATTCTCACTGCTTGGTTAAATTTATTGAATGATTTACTCCCATATCTTAATTGTGTCACAAAATTACTTTCGATCACCCCACCACCACCTTCCTTGAACTTCGAGCTTTTTAACATGTCATTTTGTTGACCTGCGCATGTATCAATCTACATCATCTGACATGCATTTAATGCCAGCCCAGTGTTCTTGTGGGGGTTGTTTGGCCTGATGATGACTTTAGTAAGGTCAAAAGATCTTGTCATTGTAAATACCATTACTTTAACTTGTCATGAGTTTTTAACCAGTCATTAAATGTGTGGTATGAATGTATTATCTTGTACCTGAAACTGGTACAATCATACGAGTTGAAAACATGAAATATGTCAGTCAAAATACTGCAAGAATGAATGCACCATTAAGTCACTAGGATGAGGAAGCATCAAAATTACTTATTAAAATTAATTCCAAACAAAGGAGTTTTCACTATTTTCAGTGAATCTTGAATTCACTGGAAGTTTAAGAAAGCAATTACAAACTTCAGTACAGCATAATTATATTTTCTTAGTTGTAAGAAAATTAAATAGCAATCCTTTGCAAATATTGTTCATGACCTTCAAGTAGGAAAAAAAAAAAAAAAAATCAATGTTTTGATTCTCAAACCATATTACAAATTGTTACTAATCAAAACATATCAGCTAGTTCTCTCTATGCTAAGCATTATATGAGAAGGTAAAGCTTGAAGAAACAACACCTACACTAGACATATGTTTTAAAGGAAACAATGTCAGTTTCGCTTCTCAAATGCATCAACCTCAAAAGTGTATTGGTACAATTAAACAAACTTTTAATTGGTCTTGTTTACATAGATGTGCTGTACATCAATGTTATACACAATGTATTCGAAAAAAAAAACATCCAAATTTCAATCTATTGATCATATCAATTTCTGCGGTATGAACTTTAATATGTGACTTTTACTACTACTACCCCCCCCTCCACCACGCACGCACACACCACTCCCAAAAAATTACCTTCAGTTTTAATGACAACAAAGAGTTACTCTTCGAATCCGCGAAAGAAACTCTTGCCTAAAGTTTAGAAGGAAATTTTTGCTCCGTCGAACTTCCGTTATCGGAAACTATTGTCTACACTTTCAAGCTGAAATGCAAACATTTATGCAATAAATTGATATTTAATAACAATACTTGACAGAGGAAACTTCGAGAAAAAGAAATTACGTTCGCGGGAAAACATTTCACTCCGTTTAGCTTTCGTTAGTTCTGAAAAACAGAATACCGTTCCCCAGGCGGAAAACGAGCCCCGCCTGATTTTATATTTATATATATATTTTCTTAAAATTTCGTAAGGCAGGAGAATCCCGCCCTGAAATGGCAATTAAACGAACTTCAAAACAAGTCGCTTTTCACTTCCTCCACGCCAAGGTTTAACGGCACCACGCTGCACCTATACACTAGCGTCTCAATCCCGACGCGGCTGAAATGCGCATGCCCATCGGTTGAACTGCTCTTTCCCACACTGCCTGAAGGTTCTTCAGAATGATTGCCGAAAGCCGACCCCTAGCTGAACAGTTCGGCAATGGGAACCAAATCATGATTTTTTTCATAAACTGTGACATAAAAGTTAAGGTATAATTTCTTGATAAAAAAAAAAAAAAAAGTCATTTTTATGCCATGATTGCGGTGTAATCACCGATTATAAAAGGAAATTTCATATGGAAAAACAATGCGTAAAAATACGTATTTCTAAATTTTAAAGCATATTCGGCGTTTTTAAGGCTTGAAATACGCATGTAGAGGCGTTATCGCGATCTCTGGTTATGGGAATCAGTCTCATCTAACCATTCCCATCGCCACTTATTTTCAACACTGCTATCATTCAAAGCTGACATAATTTTCGAATCTATGAATTCGATAGCTGACTGCATGTTGAAAAAAGGAATCACAAATTTACCAATACTTGGTTAATTTCGCATACGTAAATTAATATAGAAATGCGTACGCATACATGCGTAAATTACGGCAAGATTGACTGGTACTACTCACTCCAAAGATTAGCTGTGACCTACGGCGGCAGAGCCAGTGGTCGATGGGTGAACCGGTTATGGTGCGTGACGTACCCGTAGCTGGGGGTTATGACGTGGCGAGGATCGGCGTAGAACCTCCAAGGTAGCTGCTCCTCGATTCCTCTTAAACCAGAATGCCCCTCTTACCCAGAATGCATCAGGCGCCGATGCTACTCCGAGTTTACGATAAACAAGGTACTACGGTACGAGCATGGTTGCCGATGGCATACTTACTTTCCGGAGTAGAGCGTATGGATAGAAAGGGAAAAAAGAAAAACATATTTGGAAATTTTATTTTTACTGATATTTTCTTCCGTCCCGCTTTCGTCTTCGGATATTTTCAAAGACGGAATTCCGTCCTCTGGACGGAAAACTTGCACCCATGCTGATAGGATATTCAGTGAGGGAATGTGAGGGTTCTTTAAACAGAAACTCTAAGGGGTATAATAAACAAGCGGCGGGTTGCCGCCTAGTGTCGCGCCGACGGCTCTGACGCGACGCAGCGGCGTCTGAAAACAAACAACGAAACGCAGAAGTATGCAGGAACATTCGTTGACAAGGGGAGTTTCTCATAGTAATATAGCATTTCCTAGGTTTAAATCAAGTTCTTTGTGAATATTTCAGTGCGATTGTGAGGAGATGGCTCTACATTACATACAATGTGAATATGTCAATTCACGTATATGGAAAAAACAATATTGTGAAACAACTAGATGTGGTGGACCAAAACTAACATTATTTTCGGATTCGGGACACAGATTTCCACAAGAATCACCTACTTTCGCATTTACCGCAGAACCATTGTTGGCTAGTGTAATTAGCAATTAAATATCCTTTTGCACTGAGGAACTCTTAAAATTTCCTTCAACTACAGAATTAATATAAAAGATAAAATCCAATGTTTAAAAAGCCATAAGTACACACAAAATTCTCTCAATTTCCAATAAAGAGTTTAACTGAAATGAATAATGTTTCTGGCAGTATTTAAAAAATGCAACTCACATAGTATATGCATGCCAATTTAATTTGTTGATCAACACCTTTGAAACTGAAATGTGTTATCTTAAGCCAAAGTACTGAAATCAACAGGTAGCAAGTGTTTCATCAACTGCAAGTAATATAAACAAAAAAAAAAAATGCAATCATAAAAATTCACAGGAACACTAAAACAATTTGCACTGCACAGGCATAACAGATTAACTAAGGATAATTGCTCTTACCTTTAGCCACAGATAAAAGCTTAGGTGTATCTTTGTCATCATAAATTGAATTCATTTTATTGAGCAACCAGCTCAGACTGTGATAAGTTGGGTGTGTTGGCTGCTGGAGAAAGAAATGACCAGCATTGACTGTTGCTGATAAAGCTGCATCAAAAGTAACTCCTTCTGGTAGGCTCAGCTGAAAAAAAAAATTATGCTAATAAAAAAAAATCTCTGCTTAAAGTCCATAATGGACAATGCGCACCTTATCTACACTCAATTATCGCAAACAGGAAAAAAAAATTACACAATTTGTATTTTGAGAAGACAAAATACACTGCCTGACAGAGAAAATGCCACACCATGAAGATGTTAATGCAGCACCATGCAAATTGCAGGGTGGGTGCACATGTACAAGTTATGCAAATGATTACATTTGCAGGCCAATTGCATAAATCGTGCATGGGATATAAGCAGACAACCAGCCCGTGCCCATCAGTCGAAAAGTCATCACGGCCGCAAGAGGAGAGTGGTTTTGCTGTAACCGTGTCTGGAGAACGAACAAGGGGGTGCCAACGCCGTTAAGATGACATCATATGCGATTTCATCTAACGGACGAGTTCACAAGAGGTGTCATCATAAAGCCTTTGTACCGCTGGATGGTACTTGCATCGTATTGCAGAAGAAACAGGACATGACACCATAACCGTCGATAGCATTTGAAGACAGTGGTCCCGGGAAGGATCTGTGCAACATCGAAGGGGGACCGGAGCACGACGCCCAAGCGAACCGATTGTTGCATTCAACATCATGCCATAGTGGAACCACAGGCCACAACGGGCGACATTTTGGGGAGTGTACAGGGAGGCTTGGATGCTCCAATATAGACGCGGACAGTGTCGCGTTAATTGGCTGTGTCTAGTTTGCTGTCCAGTCATCCGTTGCGAAGGCTACCCATAACAGCGAGCCATCGTCGTCACCACTTGGTGTGGTGTCCATCCAGAGATGTGTGGGGTGCCGAATAGAACAGTGTGGTGTTCAATCCCAAATCGTGGTTCTTCCTCATTACGAATTATCGCCATGGGAGAGTCTGGATGCACATTGGCTAATGGGCAGATTCCTCCACCACTGTGGAACACCACACGGCCCAGCAACGTGTAATCGTGGTGTTGAGTGCTATCAGTGCCAGCAGCAACTCAGCACTGGTACACAATACGGGCACACTGACGGCACACCACTATGTTGACGAGGTGTTGCAGCCCGTGGCACTACTGTACCTGCAGTGCATCCCAAATGCTGTTTTTCAACAGGACAACGCCCACCTGCATACCTCTCGGATCAGCCTGAATGCTTTACACAGTGTGTGGATGCTTCTGTGGCCAACACGATCCCCCAACTTCTTTTCTTGCCCATCAAGCATCTGTGGGACACGATTGGATCTCAGTTGAGTACCCTCCCACCCCCGCAAAATGAAGATGAACTGTGGACTCGGATCAACACCACAGGGTCCACGATACCCCAGGACTCTATTCAGACTCTCATTGCCTCAATGCCACATTGGATTTAACGCTGTATCGCCCTAAATGAGGGGCCACACTCCTTATTGATCATCCTGTATATTCGGCTACTGGAGCCTAGTCTGTATGTGACAATTAGATCATTTGTTCAGTACCTAGTTGGCTATCTGTGAGTACAGTTTGGTCTTTTTGAGCATTCCTTCATGGTGTGGCATTTTCTGTGTCAGGCAGTGTACATCACATCCAAGTGAATCAAAAAGTGAGAGAAATCTGATTCAGGAAGTTATAATTAAGGGCTGCACTTTTCTTAGTTATTTTTCCAGCATGCTATCCATGTACTTAGAAACTAATTGAAAGTGATAACGCATGAGAACTTCCACTATGTATGGCTTTTATTGATTATGAAAAGGCTTTTGATTCCATGAAAACAAACAGTTATCAGGTCTTTAAAATCCTGTAGTATTGAAGAGATGCAAACAAATATTAACATCTATGAAAATGCAACAGCAAAGATTTGACTGAGGACACAGCCCTTATAAAACTGGAAACTGGGTGAAGACAAGATGACATTATTTCTCTCAAGCTTCCAATGCTACATTGCCTCTCTCTACAATTACTTGCAAAATAATTGTCAGCAAATAGAAGGTGGGTTAATTATCTACATTAATTTTTATCCTCTTCCCAGTTCAATAAAAATTCATCTGGAAGGATGCATTTTCACTTAACTGGGAAGAGAAAGATGAAAATTAATGGAGATAATTTAAGCCACCTTCAATCTGCTGACAAAGATTATTTTTGCAAGTACCTCCTTCAAGCTGCAGAGTATAGTCAAGGAACTTGCTGACACGAATAAAGAGTTTGCTTAAAAAGGAACTTAAGAGATTTTTCAAGAAGTGAAGATTTAGCAATGGATGAAGTAATGATTCTAGAAGCAACCAATGCATACATTTACACCTTGGACAATCAATATCACAGAAAGGCTGCATCAAAGAAATAAAAAGGCACATAAAACTTGGCTGGAGAGCATTTGTAAGAAACTAGTAAATTGCACTTGAAAATTATACATTGTCTTAAAAAAAAAAAAAAAAAACTTAGTGTATCCTTCCAGTTCTTACTTACAGAGCAGAGACATCCAATGGGCCTTAACTAAAAAGGACATTCAGAGGCTGCAAACTACTGTAAGAAGACTAGAGAGGTGCATACTTGGTATAACTAGGAAGGATAGGGAGAACCTCAACATGACGAGGAAGGGAATATCAATGGGTTCCCCATGGATCAGAAAAATGGTAGTTGATGGCATCATGATCAAGGTAAAATCCCTAAAATGGCAGTGGGCTAGTCATATTGCTAGAAGTGACCAATGCTGGACAACTGAAATACTAGACTGCATTCCAAGGAGACAGGAAATGGCCCAGAACAAGGCCATGGCAGTTTAAATTACAGAAGCATGTCACAGTGACAATTGTGGAAGAAATTTTAGAGGTACCTTCATGCAGCAGTCCATGGAATAATGGTTGATAATGATGATATACATTTTAAAAAAATATGACCTACCACCTAATTCTTTTAAAAATCTTGGTCCATAGCTTTATGGCAGTCTGATACAGCACTGATGTAGGTGTCTTGTTCATCTACCCAACTGTGTACAAATATAGATTCTTGGGGGAAAAGCTTAATGTTGTGTGAGTATTTATCACCTTTAGTGTGCTCACAAGGAGACTATTAACCAAAACTACTAACCGTGGGATAATTGCATTAATTTTGCTTACTTTATGCTTTTGAATTAAACAGTTAACTGATAGATTTATGCATATCCTAATAACCAAACAGTTGACAGCAATAAACATTTTTACGTACTTAGTCGGACCATAATTCTGATAACACTATCCATTATTACATCATGTAACATCCACTGTATATATATATTTTTTTTTAACAGTAGAATAAGGGAGAAAAAACTCACCCGTAGTATATCAGAAATTTGAAATGCAGAAGGCATTACATTAGTCTGTACCATAGTGACGTGTGGATACATATCAACAGGAAACCTTTTACGTATTAGTACCAATGCTTCGTTTACTTCGTCCTCTGTTCCTGTGGAAAGAAAGCAAAACATTCTATCAATAATAATATATATATATATATATATATATATTCTATAAAAAAGATACCTAAGCATATATATATATATATAAGATTATACTATTTAACAAAATTAGTGTATGCAAAAAAATACCATGGTATTTACTGGTAAAAACATTCAAAGGAATTACAGGTCAAACTTGTTTATAACAAGCTCACATTTAATGACAACTCCGATTTAGTGAGTTTGTTTAGTTCAACACAAATTAAGCACTGAACCCATTCATAATGGACCAATTCTCAGATTTCATTAGCAAATTTCATTTCAACCAGAAAATTCGGTCAATGACTACCTAGAATAAAAAACTGGCTTAATAGTGCAGGACCAAATAGCTCACAGATGGCTGGATGAGATTGCTATTTGTTGCTATGCCACATCTCACACTGCAGGGGAACTGGAGGAAAAACAGGAATTAAGATAATCAGCTGAATACATAACTAGCAGTAAAAAACTGGAGAAAGAGGGAAAGCTCACTATTTTTCAAATAGTTTGTCCCACATCAAAGCTTAGTGCTTAATCATGGCAAAATGTTTTGCAATTTCAAAGCAAATATTTTCATCTATGAAAGACAAAGTTCAAATTATGTGAGTTTAAAAAAAGAAAATGCAAGTGGAAATATGCAAATAAAAAAATGAACATTATCTAATGAGCAATTGACTGCCATGAGCATCATCGGTGGCCCGAGAGCTTCTTTTGGAATTATGCCTTATTAACATTTCATTACTTCCGATCGATACATATCAGTCGCAATATCTCATTTTTTACCCATGGCCCCTAGGTAAGTGTTTAAACATTCTTATGGTGGCAGCGAACGTGTTAAATGGGTTGCCTAGAAGTGTTCATCACAATACGAAAACAAAGGACCTTTCAGAGTTTGATATGGGTGCCAGTCTAGCAGGGGTGACTATTTTGGAAACAGTAGACCTGACTGGTTTCTCATAAGGAGAGATATCCTGGGTCTTTAGTGGGAAAATAACCCACATTGCTTGTCTAAGGGCCTAACTGCAGCACAACAATGATCTATTGGGAATGAGATCGCTGTCGTCCAAGAAGGCTTGTACAGTACAGAAAAGACTTCCTGCATCCAGCAATTGACAGAAACATCTAATGAAGACTGTTCCTGACCCACATCTAATTTAAGAGCAACGGTACTGGCATTCGTATGCCTGTGTAAAACTACTGATCTCTGCAAAGAAACAGTCCATCTACAGTGGTGTAAGGAACACCACAGCTGGGCACTGCAAGACTGAAAAAAAGTTGTGTGGTTCGAGTCAAAGTACAATACTTTGTTCTGTACCAACAGTAGGCAGGGTTTTGGCAGGAGCCCCATGAAGCAATGGGCCCAGTGTGCCTTGTAAACACAACTTAAGGTTCTGAGGTTAATGTTATGGTGTAGGGCACATTCTGTTGTTACGGAACAGGTTCTCTGATATTGCCGAAAGGTCACGTGTCTTTCAAGGATTATTTTAACATTGTTACCAATCACGTCCATCCTGCTATGGCGACTTTTTACCCAGCAGGTGATTACTGTTTCATGGTTGACAATGCTACTGCCCATTGCACAAAACATTCAGCAGTTGTTCAGTGACCATGACAGTAAGTTCCACTATCTTTCTTGGCCACCACAAATCCCCAATAAAAAAAAAAAAACCCCCACAGAGAATACTGCATACAACATGTTAGAAAAACAGATCCAGGAGCAAAGTCCTCTCTTCCATCAAATCTGAGCCAATTAAAGGACTGTCTGCTGGTGTGCTGTAGATGTATTCCAACATCTGGAATCTATGTAAACTGTGTAAGTTCTGTAATTCAGAACAAATGAGGTCAAACTCTGCATTTAATAAGTTTCTAATTAAGCAACCAGAATGTATATAATGCTGCTGAAAGTGGCATTTTTCATATCACCACCCATTAACAGACTATGAATTTTTTAATTAGAGGGAATCTTTCAGAAAAATTAACAATGGTGGGTGTGCAGTAATATGTCTGGTTCTGACAAGAACAAAGCTTTTAATTCTTGGAAAGCCAAAAAACACAAGATGTTTCAAAAATGTAAAGACCTTCCAGTTTACTACAACAACAGTAAAAAAGCATTGATGATTTCAGACATCTTTGCAAGTCACATTTCTAAATGGGAACTTAGGAAACAAAATTGCAAAATTCTGCTTCTTATATGAGGCTGACAGAGTTTGTTCATACTGCACATGCTTGCAGAGTAACTCTTCCTGTATAGTAACCCTTCTTCATTGTAGATTTGAAGGAGAGAAGGGTGAAAGTCTGCTCTGATCTGCTGGAAGCGTTTGAAGCCAATGAAGACATTTTATCCTTGATCTGGTGAGAGGGGATGAAATGTGGGCGTATTTTATGATCTGGAAATAAAGAATCAATTCATGGGATGGAGTCGCATCTTCACTAAGGCCTAAGAAGTTAAAGAGCCAGCAATCAGCACAGAAAGTCTTGGTGACTGTTTTTTGGGATGACAGGGGTGTCATTCTCCTTGATTTTCTGGAATGTAGCTGTACATGACCAGTACATTGTGAGACACTCAAGAAGCTTAGCAAAGCCATAAGAAGGAAATGACCGAACAAGAATCTGAGAAGGATCTGCATTCATCATGACAATGTGAGACAACACACATCTTTGGCAATAAATCAGGTGATCAGCAAATTAGGCTGGTCAGTGGTCCCCCATCCACCATACAGCCCAGATCCAACACCCTCAGACTTCCACCTGTTCAGTCGAATTAAGGACAGTCTCCGGTGCTAACGATGGTGACAGAGATGAGGTGAAAGTGGCTGTGAAGTGGGTACAACAACAGTCTACAATTTTTTTAAACAGGATTTGAAAGTTGGGTTCAACAATGGTGCAAATGCATCACTTGTGATGGAGACTATGCTGAGCAGTACCTTTGTATAGAGAGTTACTCTACCAACAAGTGCAATTTCAACGACCTCTGTCAGTTAATAAAAAAAGTTATGCCCACTTTTGCATTACTTTTGGTACAACCGTCATATATTGACAGTTCTTTACATATTCCATCATCACGAGGCGTATGAACATTTACACTCTGGCAAAGCTAACCTGATTACTCTGTTAAGGTTGTGAAACCGATTCGCCAACACGAAATCCTTTATCAGTATTTCTCCAGGCACAAATGGGGTGCCATGTGTTACAGACCCTTCCACTAAGGGTGACTGAAGGAGAGACAAAAGGAAACTTCTCACATTCCATCACGATGTCCCCCTCCACCCCCATATCTTCTCAACCTTGCCGACTACCAAACAAACTATTTCTGAATGAGTATTTTAAAACAGCAACCACAAAGAAATGAGTAAGCTAATCACAATCACTGCCACGCCATTATCTCCTCACCTCCAGCTAACAATTCTTTCCTCCTGGTCGCAGTAAATATCCTTGTGTTAACTTTATAACCTCTCTGAAGCAAAATGGAAGTGACAATGACGCCACCAAAATGCGAATATTTGCATTTTTTAAAAACTCAACCGAAACTAGGATCTTCATTTTTTAAAATTTGCATGCCCATATGACATTTAGAACATCTACATATCCATGTGCTTTCCTAGGTCTCAGTTCAAGCCCAAACATTGCTTTTAAACTGGAACTATATTATGCAGTGGAAGTGCACACTCCATAACTTAAACTCCATAGTCAGGTTCGCCTTGATCCAAGTATCAATTCGAGTTTTTGCCAACAAATTCAATGTTCTGTCTTGTATACATTCCACTCAGCAGGGAACATAAGCTTTAACTTTCAAAAGCAATTACTCTTGTTGCTCTTAGACAGAAAAGAGGGAGGAACAACATTAAATGCAAAGCAATTCACATTTGACAACCACTGCATGGGGAAATCTGACAAGTGCATAGATACCAACCTCTAAAAGTAGTTTTCAGTAACCAATATGTTCATTTTTCAGTAATTTTCAGTAATCCAGTCTACAGTGGCAAATTTGGGTATTTAACACTGCAACAAATTTTAATCTGTCAGAACTATTAACAAAATAATAATAGCAATAATAATACAATAAAAAATAATTTGCTAGTGGGGAAAATTTAAAATACTGTCTACCAGAAAAATTTAATAAATTACCTCCAGACATGAAGAAAAATTATTCCTTGGAATGTTGCCAAATTATTATGATAAACTGGCTGTAGTTGCCATTTTGGCCTTCCTTAGTTCAATTTGCGAAAACTTCTGATAGCATAGTTCACTGTGTGCAATGCTGTTTATTTTTTCTACTAATAAAGAAGACAGCACATGACTACTTAAATTAGGTCGGAATCATTCATGGTTTTTTTTCACAATACTGAAAATCCTTTCTGTACTTGCATTGCTGTGAGGGACTATTAAAAATCATTTTCATAATTTTGCTTAATGATTCATACTTTAACTGGCCACTTTCATTTTTCATTAAAGAAATTCTGTGCCACACTTCATCCATTCTCCCAGAAGTAACAGCACAGTTAAAATTTTCAAACTGGTAGTGAGTAAATTCAGATTCTTCTGGTTTCAAAACTGGAAACAGGAGAACACATATATTGGACTGATGCAAAAGAAACACTTTGCCTTAATGCTACATCTGTAATTTCAGCATGACTCAGAAATTCATCATTAAGTGGAAATTTTCTTAAAATGTAATTGCAGCCTGCCTTGTAAAATTTCCTTACCTCAGAATAAAAAGTAGCCACCGTGTCTTCACTCAGATCTGCAGTTGTGCCTATATAAGATCTCGTTTTTGACCCAATTACGATAACAGTTTTCTTTTTGATTTCTCCTCCTTTCAAAATTTCCATCTGCAAGAGATGTTGCTGTCACATCAAATGCCGATGGCTTGATAAATCGTACAAACAATTCAGATAACAAGCGGAGCTTCCTGCTGCAAGAACATATTAACAGATGTAAACAAAGGAAGAGTAGCAGATAAAGACAAAGTTTAGATGAAGGATTTCCAATCATACTTGCAAGGTTCTTATACTGTGAATTAGCTTCTTCATTGTCACTAAAATAATGTTCTAGAGCCTCTCACTGTTCTAAAATTCTGTCAATGGATTCCAAAAATGATAACCAGCGAGTATTGACATGCTTTAGAATTGTGTGTGGTTTAGTACCACAAACAGCTTCACTCAGTTTTAGATTGTGTTTCCTCTTTGAATTTTTCTCCCAAAAAAAAAAAAAAAAAAAAAAACGACTGCATCCGAAACTGCTCAACATTAAATCCTTTCAGTTGAGTAGCAGATTTCTGTGCAGCTAAATTTACTAAATGGCGTGAACATCGCTGCACTATGATTGCAGGCTGAACCTTCTCTTTATGTGAGAAACACCTTTTACTTGACCTATGATAGTGTTAGAGCATTGTCACAGGAAAATGACACAGTTGCTCCACGAGATTTTTTTTTTACCAAACTCATTGTTCAAAACGTTGAATATTCCTTCACCTGTATTATTACTTGATTCAACCAATGATAACAAAACAGTTGAATTTTTCCCTATTTTTCGTCAAAATATGTTATTGTAATGGGATACAGTTTATTTGCTTGAGCATCATTACTTCCATCCGTAGATAGAGAAAAAGGATTTTTTTAACTTCAGATACGATGTTACTTGTAGAAAAACTGGCCATGTGCTGAATTAGTGCAGTAGCCTTGGTTCTTCCACACGAATATTTTTTGCGATCGCTGAATCGGGAAACATGGCTTAAAATAACGGTTTTTGAAGCCTTCGGTTTTCAGAAATTTATCTAACATTTTCAAGCTGAATTGACTTCACTTTTCGGAAATTTATCCAACATTTTCAAGCTGAAATACAAATATTTATGGAATAAAATGATATCTAACAATATTGGGTAGTGGAAACATCGCGAGAAAAAAAAAATTACGATTACCAGAGAAATCTTATCCCGTCTACTTTCCGTTTTCGAAGGATGAAAATTCCGTCCTCCTACGGAGAAAACGACCCCCCCCCCCGCTACCGCCACCAATCCTGCAAAAATTAAAGTTCAGTTATGCATAGATTTCGTACATGGTCCAAATGATAACAAAAAAAGACTGAATTCCTCGAATCAGCGTGAGAATCTTTTCGCCAAAGATTACGGGGAAATTTTCGGGCAGCCTATCTTCCGTTTTCGGAAATCGTTGCCTACAATTTCAAGCTGAAATCATGCAATGAAATTATATTTAATAGTACTGAACAGAAGCAACATCGCGAGAGAAAAAAAAAATATGATTACGGGAAAAATCTGCACTTCGTTTAACTTCCGTTTCCGAACGTTTAAAAAGACAAAACAACGTCCCCAGACGGAATACGACCCCTTCCCCCCAAACTAATAATCCCGAAAATTTCACTTTTGCACGGATCTCGGGGAAAAAAAAAAAAAACCCGGAGGGGACTCCGCGAATCCGCGGAAGAATTTCACGTACGAATTAACCGCTGAATCGATTTCGAATGT
Source organism: Macrothele yani (assembly GCA_039090855.1). Lineage (NCBI taxonomy): Eukaryota > Metazoa > Arthropoda > Arachnida > Araneae > Macrothelidae > Macrothele > Macrothele yani. The sequence goes on along the minus strand of CM077005.1, from coordinate 94,707,271 downwards.
CGTAAGATAACGCTAAAATATCGATGACCGGTAAATTTTAACTTTTGGCGCAAAATTGGCGCAGATTTCGTCGAAATGGCGATTTTTTAGCAGAATGGCGCAAGAACAACGGCATCCCTGAATGTAGCATTTTATTTTTTTCCTCCAGAAAAAACTTGAAGAACCAACAAAAATTTTTAAGTTGATGAAAATTTGCTTTCTATCTCAGAAAATTAAATCAAATTGCGATTTTCCGTAATTTCAGCGGTGTTTCCGTACTTCCGTAACAGCAACCAAAAAATCCGTAAAATTACGGAAAATCCGTACTAGTTGGCATCTATGCAAGTGTATCAGAAATAGTTTCCTTAAGATGGAAGTCAAGTAATTTTGCTTCCTATACTTCCAATGGAAAAATTTCTGTACACATTTTCTTCACAATTAATGCGTTCCCAAGGATGAACATTTGAACATCGATTAAAACAGCTTCATATTATAACTTGGAATACTTAATATTTTTAAAACATAACCATCATTATATTAAAAATCAATAACTTTTCCTTTGGTGGTGTTGAAACCAGAAAAAAGGTGGTTCAATCTGTACTTTGATGACATCAGTAGACAAATAAATGTTGGATTGCATAATTATGGTTATGCTTTAGAAAATATTAAGTATGCCAAGTTATAAAATGAAGCTATTTTATAATCAATGTTAAAATTTTCATCCTTGGGAATGCATTAATTGTGTGAAGAAAATGTGTACAGAAGTTTTTCCATTGGAAGTATAGGAAGAAAATTACTTGACATCCACCTTAAGGCTAGGTTGTGGATTTTGGATAATAAAAACTCCAAAGAATATTATTATGATCCACTTTCATTGCAGCAACTGATGTTACTGAATTTGAAAATTATGTTTCTGTTGACGATGATGCAATGACATCCGATTACTAACTGCTAATGACATTAGCAAGATATTACAAGCAGAGCAGCTCAAGATGTGTCAATGGACAATAAGTGCCTAAGGATTTCATATGGAATCATCAACTCACTCAGCAGCTTTTGAATACACACAGAAGCATCAAAATTTATTTGAAGCCAGAACAGCAGGTGACATTTTAGCATATTTAGCAAAAACCCAGGTGTTTTAAGTAAAATTAGTGTTTTGCACATTTAGTTGCTTTGAGGAATAAAAGCATACTTTCACATTAAGTACATATTTTTGCATATATCCTCAAAATTTTCTAAAAAAGCCTTTTTGAAGAACAAAATTATTAGTTCTTAAGACTTGTAACAGCTTTGTAGTACAATAGCAAAATCACTTATTAAAAAATTATCTCCTATTACTGGATGGTGGTACTCATCCAATTCCAATCAAAAGAAATGTCAGTTTATTTTACACTAAACAAGTGCACTACCAATATAAATGCTTCTTTATGTAAGAAGACTACATTTACTGAAATCCTACCTCTCTGCTCTTTAGGGTTTTGCGCTTGTAGACGTTAACATAGAACCTTTTCTGTGCATCAAAATCCACGAGACCAACAAATTGTTTATCAAAAGTGGCACCAAACTCTTAGCAAGAAAGAAGGCATCCAAGTGCATGGCAAGACAAGAGCAATGAAGTCAGCCTGCCATTGGCTGTTGAAATGTGGTCACAAAGGGTGCAGATGTGATGGCTCTTGTTTGTTAACACGCTGCAGGCGAGACACTCGAGTGCATGGGGACAGGGAAAGCAGATGATCAGAGCACTTTCTTTTGGCATTTCACAAACAAGCAATAAGAACTGCTGTATGGGTAATCCAGCTTTAGATTCCCACTGAACCATCAAATTCATATAAAAGTTCTAGGTAGTGACTCTCAAGAACGATTTCCGGCACTTCTGTTATTGTTGACTGGTAACTGCAGAATAACTGTTTAATGCACAAAAATTATAAGCACATGACAGTAAGAGATTGAAAAAGTTTGAGACAGATTTGTCCAGATAAATTTTTACCGAATGGAATGATAGTTTTGTAAAGTGTGTAAAAATCCTGTTTGCACTGAAGAAAAAAAAAGTAATGTTTTACATTTTGAGACTGTCAAACTTAAGTCTTTGTCTTACCAGAAACCAAAACTAAAAATATGCCAAATTCCAAATTATGCATTTATGTCCACAAACAAGTCAAAGTTTTCTCTGAATTGGTTGAAGTTTTCTCTTGTGATTTTCTTTTGTTTCTCCAAGTCTAAATTTCCTCTTAACTTCAATGCAGGAATTCTGCTGTGGAAGTTAAATTCCTCTTAACAGGATTTCTGTGGAAAGTACACAGAAGAAATAGTTCCAAACGAATCAACTTTGAAAAGACATTACTTGGAGAAGGTATTACTTAGAAATAAAATCAGGAGTTCACAACAAAAAATATGGATCTCTATTCATGAAACAGCAGATGCTGTACACATATGTAGAAAATGCCATTATCAAAACTATGGAGCCAGGTAAATCAAACATTTCTAATCATACGGAATCATGAAAATATTACAGAATAAAATGTACATACATCTTACATGTAACTATAGTAAAACTTTCAGGTACGTTGAATGAATATTTCTTTAATTTTTAGTGCACAAATGCTTGCTTATTTAGGAGGTTTTTAATGCTTGAACATCCAGGCTTTAATAATTAAACAAACAGAAGAAAGACATGAAAAGTTTGAAATACAAACACCTTTTACAGGCGTGTAAAAAAAGAAAAATATAAATATATAATACTATAGCTACAAACATTGTCACTGTAACCATTCTAGATGTACAGTACATCAACCATTATCAATCTACTGCTGGATGAAGGTCTCCTCAAGTTTCTTCCACAACGGTCTGTCTTGTACCAGACTCCTTCCTCCATGTTACTCCCGCATACTTTCGAATTTCATCCACCCATCTCACATGGGGTCTTCTGCATTTTTTCCTGTCCCTTGGAATCTAGTCCATAAAATTTCAGCTGTCCATCGATGGTCTGTCCTTCTGGCAATATGTCCAGCCCATTGCCATTTCAGGGATTTTACTCTGATCATGATGTCTTCCAATCTTGTCATTTTTCTGATCCACGAGTTCCTTTTCTTATCTCTCCGGGTTGCACCCAGCATGCATCTCTCCGGGTTGCACCCAGCATGCATCTCTCCATAATTCTTTCAGTTGTCTGCAGTCTTTGTCTCTTAGTAAAAATCCACGTCTCTGCACCATATGTAAGCACTGGAAGGATGCATTAATCAAACACTTTTCTTTTAAGACATAATGGCATATTGCTTTTGAAAATTATACTGTTTCTTCCAAAAGCTTTCCAGGCAAGATTTCTATGCAGATTAATTTCTTCATCAATGTGACCTTCACTTGATATCTGCTGTCCAAGATAAATGTAGGTATTGGTTGTCTCCAGCTTTTCCCCATCAATCAATAAATCTTGATTTCTTGTAAAAGCATTGTACATCACTTTTGTCTTCTGAAAGTTTATTTTTAATCCCACTTCTTTACTCTTGTCAGCAAATTCCTGGATCATACTCTGCAGCTCTGATGGGGTAGTAGCAAAAATGACTACGTCATCAGCAAAATGAAGGCGAGTTAGATAATTTTTATTAATCTTTATCCCTTTGTTTTCCCAGTTCAGTGATTGAAAGACATTTTCCAATGGGGCATTCAAGAGTTTGGGAGATATAGTGTCACCTTGTCTCAATCCCTTTCCCATTTTTATGGGTGCTGTATTCTCAAATAGCCGAATCTTTGCACTTGCATTTTCATAGATATAATTAATAATATTAATGTATGCATCTTCAATACCGCAGGATTTCAAAGCCATTTTAACTGCCGATGGTTTCACCGAATCAAAGGCCTTTTTATAATTGATAAAAGCCACGCACAATGGAAGTTCATATTCCCTCGCTCTTTCAATTAGTTCTCTCAGTACGTGGATATGATCTATAGTGCTGTAGCCACTCCTGAATCCAGCTTGTTCTCTCGGTTGAGCCATGTCCAGTGTCACCTTCAAGCGATGTGAAAGAACTACATGTATATTTTTTCTGACTTTACATATGTTCTTTGAGTGCTGATCTAGTGGGGCGTATGCACATAAAATTATGATGTATCTAAAATAGCTGGCACTTACCTGAAACAGCACATATCTTCAGGTGGTTAAAGAAAGGGTGTCTCTTAATCAGTATGTTGGCATTTGTTTCCTGCTTGATCAAATTAACATGGCGACCATTTCTTCCAATGAGTAAACCACACAGCTCCTGAGGAATTTCAAATTCATACAATACAAGTGGAATAGTTGGAAGTTCTGCAGAATGCAATGGAGTATCCACAGCAAACTGGAATTCACTGCCTCCTTTGCCACTGTCATTAGAGCCCTAAAAAGTAATATAATGCAGTTAAAATCACAACTTAAAAAGCTTGCGACACTGAAATATCGTTAAGTTACCTGAACTTTATATTTACCTTTTAGAGTTCTAAAAAATTAAGATGTGACAGCAAGACATCAATTGTACTCTACATTTAATAGTATACTGCACATAATGTTAAATAAGACTAAAAACATGTTCTGTAGCTACAATTAGACTGTACACATGAAATTTTTGAAATTCTGCTATATTATATTGGCATAAAAAAATGTACAAATCCTACACCAAAAATCTGCATTCCAATTTTCTTTGTGTAGTTCCTTTTCATACTTTTTTTTTTTTATTCTTGATAATTATATGGCAAAAATCAGTGGCCAAATATTTCATTATGGGTGAGCTGAATTTTTTTTCAGTTTGCTACTTATGGTCAAACTGTTTCCTCACATTTTATGAAACTTAAATCACTTCACACAGTACAACTTATTTTAAATACAGAACTTTTATGCAAAGTTTAAAAAAGTAGTTTTTCCAGTATAATTTAAAATGTATCAGTTTTTAACTGATTCCACTATTTTGAAACACTTCAGGTTCCAGTGTAGCCTACGTATGTATTAACAGGTATAAAAACTAGCTTGGTACTTCAAGATTAGAATAATTCCTAGCATGACTGCCTGAAGAAGGAGGATGCTAACTGTGCCCAAGAACTCGTTGGCATGGCTTTTGATAGTAAAACTCTCAAACCTTAGACTGAAGTAAATTTTAGCATACTTTAAGGGTACAATAATCTGTAGAAAATCTGCTTTTAGTTAAAATAGTTTTCCAGCACATTTTTTTACATTTTATAATGTACTGGAAAACTATTTTAACTAAAAGCAGATTTCCTGGACAACATGTGGAAAAGCATGGTAACATTTCCTAACAATTGACATAAAATGAATCCCCCATCCCCAGATGTAATCTGAAGTCCATTTTTACACTCTCCATTAGAAATGTAAAAACCATAAAGTGTTATAATAGCATAAAAACAATAGGTTACAGATGTTTTACAATTAAGCAGCAAAATATTTTATAGATCCTGAATCCTAATAGAAAGAAACCACACATGGTAGCGCAGTGATCTACGCTCTGGCTTATCTCTATTCGTCCAAGAAGGATCTGGGTTCGAATCCCGGTGAGACAGATGTCTTGTTTGTCATATGCAACTGGCTCTCTTCCTTTCCTGGAAACAGCGGCCCTAAATTAGGGGTGAGAGACTGCTTTACAGCCCATTCAGTCACTAGCGATGGTCGTTAAAAATTCAATCAAAAAAAATGTAGAAAAAATGTAGACTTATTTTCAGTTTTATATTTATTACTACCCATAAAATTTCTAAGCAATAGCCACCCATATTTTCAACAAAACGATTTTTTCCCCAAATTGCGAAGAATGCAACTGGCAGCATGACCCCCACTGCATGCATCTCTTTATACTGTTTTGCAAAAACGGGAAAATTTTTTTTTTTTTTACCTCCAGCCTCCTACTTCCTAAATTGCATTAAATTCCTGAGATCTGGGAGATTGCAGTCATGACGTAGGAAACTTGCATGCAATCCTTGTCATGACTCATGAACGATTTACGGTTTTTGAATCTAACTGACCATAACTTGATTGAACATCGCTTCTGCTGGTACGTAGTTCTGCAAATTCTTCGGTAACCGTTGACCTGTACCATCGTCACGTGCGGTGTCACACGAGAACCAGTTTTGAACATTGTGTTTGCTTCGTGACGGAAATACGTGTGCGCAAAGTCATGGCGGCTTTGATTGTCCTTAATGCCATTGGAGCCAAAAAACCCTGGAGAGAAAGCCACAGCGCGTGAGATGCGAAGGGGTGAGAGGTCACCGTCAGAGGGCCATCGTAATCCCTCTCTCCAGAGGGGTCAAAGGGCAAACGTAAGGGGAGTGAAGATATTAGCTTCACATTCATGCGGTATTGGTCAGCGTTGAGCTTTCAGTTGTCGTGCACATGAATTAGCGTTTTTATACAACATGTGTGGAAAATCTCTGGTACCTTTATGTAAATCTAATTACAAAGCACGTCCAAAAGCCACTATTTTCAGCTTTCCTAAAGATGAAAGCCTTCAAATAAGATGGATTTCTTCCATACCAATAAAGGATTTTGAAACCACCGTGAATTCAAAGGTTAGTTAAGCTTAATTGTTCTCACGATAAGAATGTTCTGCGTACAATTTAAGTTGTTTTTTTGTTTTTTTTATTGGAGGTTTAACGACCACCGTGAGCAACTCAATGGGCTATACGCAGTTGCCCATCCCTCATTTAGGGTCACTGGTTCCAGGTAAGGGAGAGAACCAGTGCCGTAAGACAAACACAACATCCGTGCCTCACCGGGATTCGAACCTGGACCCCTTTCGAACGAATGATCAGAGGCCATCGCTTAGACCACTGCGCCACCTAAAGTAAGTTTAACTTGAGGTTCCGATTAGAGAACTACAAACTTGAATTGTCTACATTGAACTCTTCTACAAAGTAGCACTTTAATTCCTAGTTGAATTCATAGTCACATCATTCACATGTATAAGGACAGCTTCAAGAATATTGGCAGGGAGACGTTTCTCTCTGCAGGAAGCACGTCGTGCGAAAAAAGAAAGTACTTATGCATAATGAAGGAACACATTTGTTGATGCTTGTGTTTTCTGATTTTGGGGGAGTCTGTTAATGTGTCAATCTATATTTTCAATACCTGTTTTAGTTGAAAAATGAAAAAAAGTTTGCCTTACAATGAATATACTGCTGGAGAAAATTAATACCTTTTGTGTAAAATATGTTTTTTCAAAGTTGGGGGGGGGGGAAAGGATGCGACATTCTGATTCCCCAGCATAAAATTTGCATATTTGGATATCTTCGTGCATATATTCGAAGATATCCAAATTAATACCTTCCATATTAATCTAACAAAGACCTTTTTCCTGAGGGATTTTAATTTGTTTTTTTGTTTTTTTACTTTCTCAAAGTAGTTGCAAGATCTGAGCACACGTCTTACCGTATTTTCAGGAAATATACCCACTAAATCAGAAATTTTGCTTTCGTGTTAGTTATGTAATTAGAGAACAGTCTTTTTTCTTTTTAATAAATTGAACGCGAAGGGAATTCCTAAAAGTTTTAAGTGATGTGATTATGTTCATAAAGTCCTACAAACTTGTCATTCACGCACTTAAAAAAATCATAGTTGCAAAAATCCTTAACGTAAAATATTGGGGTTTTCATGTTATGCGTGAAAAAACCATTATGTTTGTGTTGCTTTAGCCAAATTGAAGACTAAAGGAAAAATTTCCAAAATTTATTTTTAAGACCCGTAAATGAAATTGTTTCCTAGCACAAGAGCAAAATTTTGGAATTCCCCGATTCACAGATATCATTGCAGAAAACAGAGAAAATAAATGAAAGCTAAGGATCTAATCTTTTGATGTTACCTAACGATAAAAAATACAGAGGGGAAAAACGGTCAGTTTGTTGCTGTGTGCTCTATTTGTCTAGTATCGCACTCTAGAAACTATTTCTCTGCATAAACACTGCAGTACTTCATCGGCGTTTTCAGGAGAGGAGAGCTCGAGGCTGTCTGCCCACTAGCTCCGACTTCACAGACCAGTTCGGAGGCTTTCTTAACCTTCAGGGGATTTTGTTGTACCAATCGTTACGTGCGATGTTCACATGAGAACTGGTTTTGAACATTGTGTTTGCTTCGCGACGGAAATACACTGGCGTGCAAAAATTAAGAACGAGACTGTTTTTCGAATGCAACGTCGTGCAGAAGTGTTCCACATCGACTCAAATCATACCATAAGATCCCCAACATGTAAGAATATGGGACAAGTGAGCAAAAAACCGTCCAAACAAGGAATCCAAAGGATACAAAGGCACTTTATTGAAAAGGTAGCTTCGAGCACAACTGGACAGAAGACAGAAACGTCCATGTGACAGGCGGCTGCCAAGAAAAATCCACTCTTTAGTAGGGGATATGATCACCCCTGACTTCATTGCAGGATTTAAGTCTGTTCATGCTGAGGACGAGGTTGTCAAGGAGCTGTTGAGGCATCGCGGCCCATTCCTCTTGTAGCGCCAATCGCAGCTGCAGAATCGTTGCTGGAGGCTGGTGACATGCTGCTAAGCGTCTCCCGAGAAGGTCCCACACATGTTCAATTGGATTTAGGTCGGGGGACCTTGCGGGCCAATCCATGCGTTGAATATCTTCACTCTCCGACAGCTCTGCGACAGCCACTGTACAATGAGGTGTAGCGTTGTCGTCCATGAAGAGGAACTCAGGACCCACAGCACCTCTAAACAGACGCATGTGAGGCAGGAGAACCTCGGTACAATAGCAGGCACCAGTGACTGAACCTCCTTGGAAGCTGTGGAGGTCAGTACGGCTACCAAGCATGATACCGCCCCAAACGAGAACTCCGCCAACTCCAAACCGGTCCCTTTCGAAGATGTTGGAGGTGTGATTGCATGTTCCCTGCTCTCTCCAGATGTGTATACGTCCAGAATCGCTGGTCAGACTAAATCGGCTCTCATCCATAAAGAGAACTCTGCCCCATTACTGATGTGTCCAGTTCTTGTGTTCCTGGCACCACAGAAACCGCCATCTCTGACGAGCAGGCGTTAATGGCACACACCGTACTGATAGTCGTGCAAATAGACCACCTTGTGCAGCCTCCTGGCCACGGTAAAATGCGATAATGGACGTCCAGTTGTCTGTTGCATGTGCCTTGCGATTTCTCCTGCTGTCTGCCGTCTGTCTCTTCTCGCCTGTAGGACAATATACCGGTCGTCCGCCGCCGTGGCTGCTCGTGGACGACCACTGCTGAACTCTCGGACAGCTGTTCCTGTCGTTTGAAATGCTCTCCAAGTTCGTGAAACGATGCTGTGAGCGATCCCGAACTCCTCTGCCACACTAGTCACACTTCGACCTTCTTCCAACTTCCCAATGATGCGACCTATGGTAAAGTCATCCAGATGTCGTCTACCGGATTGCCTGTTGGCCATATCACACGGTGGTAGCAACTCGACGTCGTTCAAACCGATGTACACCGTGCAATAGCTTTCACCAAATTGCTGAGCGCACACCGCCCGTGTGCTTTATACCCTTCCGATCCCCCCCCCCCACGTCATGCTGCACATGTGCGCATGCCCTACCGTATCGGATCCTAGTCTATCTCCTGAGTGGTCTTTCGGTCCATTCTGCCTGCTCCTTCCGCTGTTATGCTAATTTCTCCTCTTCGTCCTTAATTTTTGCACACCAGTGTACGTGCGCGCGAAGCCACGGCGAAGCTCCAATGTCCGTAATGCCATCGGAGCCCGTGATGTCATCTCCCGATGTACCGTCTTCAACCACACATCGCGAAATCGTTTAATATTTCACCGATAACCATGGAAATATCCCGATGTATCGTCTGAACAAAACATCGTGAGAACATCCGATCTCAGCGTGCAAATAGCCGATAACATGTAACATCGGGGTTTCTTCAAATTCGTCATCTCACTGGGCAGCGCTAAGTGACGCGGACCAATCAAGAGACTGACTAACAAAAAAAATAAAAGCTGAAATTTTTAACCGGATGAAAAATCGGAACGTATGGATACATGTATGAATATAACGCAGCAGGAAAAGACCACATGGAAGATGGGTGGATGAAATTCGAAAGTATGTGGGAGTGACATGGAGACTGGCACAAGACAGACCGTTGTGGAGGAAACTTGGGGAGACCTTCGTCCAGCAGTGGATTGATAATGGTTGATGATTAATGATAACGCAGCATGAGAACAGAATTGTTCACTGAAGTTTATTTATGCAAATATTAAACTGAAGCACATCATTGTATTCAAAATATAAAATTACTGACATTTAACAACAAAACAGGATAGAGGGGAAAAAATTATGATTACGGGCGAAATCTTCGCTCCGTCCGACTTCCGTTTTCGTAAATTTTTTCTCCGTTTTCAAGCTGAAATACAAATATTTATGAAATAAAATGATATTTAAAAACCCTAACGAGCGGAAGAAATATTGCTAGAATTACGTTTACAGGAGAAATCTTCACTCGGTCTAACTTCAGTTTTCGAAAGTTTTGAAAGCCGGAATTCCGTCCGCAAATGACCGACCATCCCCACCCTCAAATTCTCTTCATTTTTGCATCGATCTCGAGGATGCCCTAAATGATGACAAAAAAAGCGGAATTCCGCGAATTCGCGGTGAGACATGGATGTCTTGTTTGTCTTACAGCACTGGCTCTCTTCCTTTCCTGGAACCATCATGTATGTATAACGAATCGGCGTGTACGTTTGATCTGTGCTTGGTGGTGGCAGTAAGTGTGTGAATCGTTGTTGTGGATGCCATCGTGTAATGACATCTACATCAGCCTTCATGATGCATCAAAGTAATCGCCTTCGCGATGTATGGTAGTTTCGTTAGTATCGCGATGTTTTTTTTTTTTTTTTTTGATTGGAGGTTTAACGACCACCGTGAGCAACTCAATGGGCTATAAGCAGTCACCCGTCCCTAATTTAGGGTCACTGGTTCCAGGGAAGGGAGAGAGCCAGTGCCGTAAGACAAACACAACATCCATGCCTCACCGGAATTCGAACCCGGACCCCTTTCGGACGAATGAGCAGAGGCCAACGCCTTAGACCACTGCGCCACCGGGGGCGGCTATCGCGATGTATCGTGTATCATAGTTTTATCGTAATTTTTCATTTGCCGTTCACAAAATAAATTTCCTTTTCCCGAAGTGTTATAATAAATAGTACAACAAAAGGTAATCACCAATATTTTCGCCAAAACATTTTTTCCATCGCCCAAACTATTTTTTTTTTTTTTTTTTTGCCAATTGCGAAGAATGCGATCGGCAGCGCGGCTCCGTATGTTGATAAATGCAGACAGTGGTTGCAGAAAGGTAAAAGTGCGTCACCGTAGTAAGACTAGGGCATAAACAGATGACATCTTAAAAGGTGTACAAACAGGCAGAAACGGATATCTACAAAAGGTTGCTGACACATCTTTAACGATTTTTCTTTTTTTTTTTTTTCATCTGTAGTTACATTTTGTGAGTTCAAATCCAAATCTAGGGTTAATTTTCTTTTTATTACTCGCCATTTTAGATTTTAAAGCCAAAATGGCAAAATGGCCACTACGACATGGAAAATATCTGATTCAGATAGCCTTCATTTTTTTTTTTTTTAACTGCACAAAAACTATTGGTAGAAAGCAACTGGTCTTATTTTTAAAGCATACATTCATCTATAAAGAGAATATAAAAATAAGTACTAAAAATCCAAGATAAAAAAACACAATTTTTAAGTTTTTGATTCATTACAGTAAAAAAAAATGGTCTGGCTTACTTTTGGTGTACAAGTATTTTAAAAGCTGAAACTATTTACTTATAAAATCCTTATGCACTTCTGAAAGAGGACTAAAGTTGCCGATTTTTCAAAAATTGGCAAAACTTGAAGTTCTGCATCTAATATGGTGAAGGTATTAAAAAAAATCCGAAACTTCCACAAAATTTTCTTCAGTAGATCTATGGAGCAATGTAAAAATCCATATGTGCTTTTCTGATTACATTTTTGTTTATACAAATTCAAAGTTATATTGCCGCGGAACGGGCCACATTGTTTTACCACTAGTTAAAAGTACCAGGGGTAAGTTACTTTATTTTTTTTATTTAAATTATTTTTTTTTTCGCGTTCTACCGTTTTTCGTATCATACGGTGGTGGCCATTTTGACTTGTATATCCAAGGTGGCAGATACTAAAAAAATTAATCTTAGATATGAACTCTCAAAATGTAACTTTACAGATGCAGAAAATGAAATTTTTAAAAAATGTCAGCAACCACCCCTGGGTGATTTTCTATGGAATGACCCAAAAGTTAAAGTAAGCATTAGCTACATGAACAGCCTAGATTCTTGCACATCACAAACAGTACTGCATACCCTTAAGAATTCTTGCTCACCACCATATGTAATATGTGTTTATTCAGCTACACCTGAATCACCATCTTTCTAGTTACTGGACTACATGTACACCGACTGGGAAGTGGTTATCTTTACCAAACATGGTACACAAACACTTAGAACAGGTGACAAGACAGCTCAGGGTGGAACACCATTCCACACAAACTTATGACTAAAACTTATGTAATAGTTATGCAGTAGCACAAAAAATATACAGGAATGTTCAATCGGAATTAAGTCACATCCCAATTCTTCTATTTTGAGGAGAGTAGCTTTCAAAAACAAGTACTGAAATTTAAAATCATTGAAAATGTTTAATATTAATCTACTTTTTAATATGCAGCTTTTAGTTCAAAATTATGCAAGACAAGTTTATCAAATCATTTTGAAATCAAATTTGAACATGTTAAGAACTACACAAATAACTGCTTTTTTTTTTTTACATTCTAATTTTTTATTTCATCTTAATGCTATTTTCTATCCAAGATACAAGGAAAATGTTGGTTTCATTAAGTAATTAAGAACATAAGACTCGTTCATTATTTTAATTAACACTCACGTTAACAGTCTAGAAAGTTACATAAAATCCAATAACAGACTAGGCTGCTGCTCCTCATGCTGAAGAGCAGTACTCCGAGCACTAATATACCAGACACTTTGTAATATTAGCCAGTACGACATAAAAATGCACCCACTTGAAAAACCAGTTTAGTTTTAACTAAGCTTTTGAGCACTGTTATATCACGTGAAAACATATACTGCGGTCAATTCAGTCTGCGAAAATGTTAAGTTACTACGCACAATGGTTTAGATGCGGCATATATATATATATAAAAGTAACCAGTTTCACGAAATTCACGAGACAGCCACGTTACCACGTGCACATTATACGCGACGCTGGCGTAGATTTAATATTAAAGGCCGGTATTATTATTATTATTTATTTATTTTATTAGCATACTCATGAATTTAGTTTTTTCTTAAGCGCTTGACCGACCAGTGCTGAAAGGAAACTGCGCGTTGTAACCGGTCGGTTAATAAACGGCAGAAAATAAAACTAATAAAAGACTGCCCCACATTCGAAACCTTTTAGCATTCCCGACGGGGTGCAATGGCCGCTGAGTTTCTTTACCGAAATGCTCGCCCCTGAGGCACAGGTCTACGTAAGAAGACCGTGGGCAAACGAGGTCAATAACTCGGCAAGGAAAACCCATTCATCCTATACCGGCCGGCTAGAACGGAACGAATGCGGCAAGGGCTCTTACTGATGAAACACAAACGCAGGATCCAATTGAAATGCGTTAATTCAATGATTAAAAAGTTTAAAAAGTGAGCAAACCACGAAACATTTATAAATTTGCTGGTTTTCTTTTAACGAATGGCAGTTTAAATTAATATGAAAATTCAATTTTGCACCCTACAAAACGAAACTACTCGAACAACGAAATAGTCTCGAACGATTAGCAATTAAAAACTGGAAACTCTTCCCACAATCCCTCCTCAACGTCCTGCAGCAGGCGCTTCAGATAAAGTTTTAAACTTACGAAAGTAACAGTAATGATTTTAATGGCATTTATATGCCTTATGGTTACAAGAACACTTGTTCATTCACCTTTATTTCCAGGTAATGAAGAGAAATCTATAAAATGTTGGTATTTTACTGAAATAAATTGCTTTGAAATCGGTAATTAAAATGTACACCCAAACCCAATTTCACAGTGAAAATTTATTCCCGAATATTTTTAAGCGTGCATTTTAATCTTTAAAGTTTTGAATGAACCCTTTAATATTTTAGCTTTCTGGGCATTACTTGCGCACAAACATGCTAAAATATCTACGACGATAAAAGCAAGTGAATAAAAGTGAAAAGACAGTAAATGAAAACTAGCAAGCACGGAGAAACATCCATGATCGAGGAATTATTTCATCATACTATTCTTATTACCACTTTAATATTCTTCCGACACATGAATTATTACACGGAGGAATCATCGCGCAGCGGAACACAAAAACTAAACAGATACGGCGAAACGATCTATAGCCCCAAAAAAACAACACCTGCACCAGGGTTCGTACACTTCGGGGGGAGGGGGGAGGTTCAAGGACTTTCCATGACTTCTTTAAGACATATACAAAAAAAAATTCCAGGATGATTATTAACGCATCACAGTATCATGGTCAAATTATTTTTTAAAGTAATTTCGGTTTTAATAAAAATAATGAAAGATTTAAATGGATGAGTATGCTTTTTTCACTCATTGCATTTCTTTTTACTGTTTTTAATTGGATAATTACTCAATAATGCAAAACTGAATCAAGGTGGAGCAATTATACTACAAAGCCTATCTCAGAAAAGTCTTTCCCTCAATCTGAAAATGAATAATTCAGTCATTTTAGCTGCATCACTATTCTGCCCTACCTTCCCATGTAATCAGTATTATTCATAACAATTGAAATTATAAAATAAAGCAAGGGCAGATCCAGAATTTAAGAATGGGCAAGGCACACATCTAATCAATTAAAAGAAATATACAGGGTGATTCAGCTAAGCGAGTACAAACTTCTGAGAGGAGTAGGTTGCACAAAGACAAATCACATAGCAATGCAGGGTCGGAAACGCCATCTTCATGTGCTAGTGTACAGAGGACGAGAAATGAAAGAGCAGCACGTAAGTGAAGAAAATGCTTTTTTTTTGTTCACAAGCAGAGTTTCTTTCAGGCATACATTCGAGGGTGTGAGGCCCTCTCGGAAACGGCCATATACAGTGTATGTATATGTGTGTGTAATAAATATATATATAGCAAATGGGAAAACTTGCCCCCTCTAAGGTTCCATTTGCCCCCCCCCCCCACCCCCGTCCAAAATTCCTGAAAGAAACATTGCTGCTCACAAGACATTTGCGAAATGCATTGAGGTTACAGAAGGTGTTCAAAGTTGCGACCATGAGAGCTGTAACACACGCTTGACATCGTCGGCGCATGGAATCACGTACATTTTGGGAAATTCCTGTCGTGTCTCGGACTTCTGAAGCAGCTACAGAGATGCTTGCTACAAGGTCCTCGTCACTTTCAACGGGGGTGTCGTACACCAGTCCTTTGATGTAAACCCAGAAGAAGTAATCAAGGCATGTTAAATCCGACGATCTTGCAGGACAATGAACGGGACCACCACGCCCGATCCACTGATGTCCAAAAGTCATGTTTAAGTCAAACGTCATTGCTGAAATGGGCCCGATGGTGCTGGAACCACATTGCACGGCGCAGCGACTGAGGAACCTGTTTTTCGTTCAATATCTCTGGCAAGACGTCCTCCAGAAATATCCGGTAACTCCTTCCGTCCAGACGAGGCATGAGCCAATTAAGTGGTCTCTGACAATGCTGCCTCAAAGCCCAAACATTAACAGCAAAACGGTTTTGTGCTGCACGTGGTCGTACAGCATGCGGGTTCTCCACCGCCCATACATGATATGTGCATTGAAACAACCTTCCCGTGTAAAGCACGCTTCGTCTGAACAGCACAGAAGCAGGAAATTGGGGTTCTGCCGCACTTTCTGCAGGTACCATCGCGTAAATGCAATGCGCTGAGGGTAATCCTCAGGGCTTAGTGTCTGAACGCGCTGCATATGATATGGATGCAATTGGTCTTCGTGCAGAAACTTCCATACGGTGGATTGGGACAGACCAAGCCGATGGACAATTGCTCGTGTGCTGGCACTTGGAGTGTTTGCTGCATGGCTTAACACATTCTCTTCGATGGCAGGAGTGCGTACCCGTCGTTCTCGACAACTGGCAGGCCCCTGGAAAGAACCAGTGCGGCATAACATCTGATGCAGCAGTGCAAACACTTGGTGATTTGGCACTCGTCTCATCGGGTACCGTTCCTGGTACAGTCGCACGGGCGGCGGCTCGTCCGTTACAGTCCGCGGCTCCGTATGCGAGGTGCATGTTAGTCATTTCCGCGTTCGTGAACTCAGCCATCCTACTACCTCTGCGGGCGGTTTACAAATGACGGTATCCTGAAAGAACGACGTATGAGCAGTCTCGCGGCCGAACAACGCCATCTACCGCATGAAGATTGCGTTTACGACCCTGCATTGATTGCTATGTGATTCCGATTTGTCTTTGTGCAACCTGCCCCTCCCAGAAGTTTGTACACGCTTAGCTGAATCACTCTGTAGACGGAAACATGATATAAGTGAAGTCTATACACGCCTGTAAGCGAAAGAATTGAGAATGGAAAAAATTGAAAATAGGCGAAAAATATTCTTCACAGCAAAAGCTATGTAAGGATTTTTTTTTTCAAATACGTTTCCCGGAATCCCGGAAGCAGAGATAGCAAAAAAAAAGTTGACCTTTACGCTCCTAGCGGGAAATCTTTACATTATTTAAAGAGGATAATGGCTCCACATCCCTATTGCAGCGAATGTCATACAGTAAAGAATAAATTTCTCAATCGGGTTCTTAGAAGCAGCAATACAATTGCAAACTGAAGTACAAAAACACCATCTAGCGACAGAACTGTGAACTACAAAATTCCTCGTCTACTAGCCTAAAGCGATCTACAAGGTAAATGGCATCTGGTGTCGAAAGAATGTTTTAAATCGCACATGTAGAAGCAAACATATCGGGAAAAACATACATTTCAGCTCCCTTTTAAGCACTAATTTCAAATTTCAAGGCTTTTTAAGACAGCTTTTAAAAAAAACCAACTTTTTCCAGGATATTTCCAGGCCTTGAAAAGTTATGATTTTCAAGGACTTTCTAGGTTTTCAAGCACCCGTGCGCTGCTGTACGGAACCCAAGACGCTGTTCAGAGCAAGAGACTGCAGGCGTACCACCATAAATGTGGGATTATGGAAACACGGACTGTTGGCATGCGCCATGATTTGCTACGGTATTTATGGACTTCATTAAGCTCAAACAGGGTTGAACGAGTTCTACTTTCTGATATTCAACACTTCAGAACCGAATCATGACAAAGTTACGGGAAATTAAATCCGAAGTTTTACGAAACACGCTTCGTAAAAACAATCAGTACGAAACGTGTTTTCGATCCACTAACATCGCATTACAAAATGACATTTCTATGACTAACATTAAGAACTTTTTTTTCTGATACATTTTCGCGGGATTCCGGTAAATGAAAGAGACGCGCTTACTTTATTTGAAGAATCGTTTTCCTGAAATTCATTTACAATGAGCCCCAACGTTCTCTGGCTTTCTAACAATACAACATTCCAGCCAGACAAATACCTCAATTCGCTGTGACATGTATGGCGCAAACACATTTAATATAAAACTGAGGTAAAAGTAAATCGTGTTTTTTTGGGGGTTTTTTTTTTCGTATGAAATTGATACAAATCACATCTTAAGTTCAGTAGCGCAAAACAATACGGAATGGGTCAAATTTTAGTGGAAATACCTGGAGAGAAAAACGCCGTAAACGAATAAACAAGTCAGCAGGACATTAACGAGAAGCTGATCTTTTCGCATCGTGCACACCTCAGTATTGAACAAAAAGGCATCTCGTGAAAAATGTAGTTTAACCAAGGAGGTTAGAATAGGTGGAGTAAGGATGACGTCACAAACTTGAAGCACTTTGAGCAGACGAATTTAATTGCTCAAACGTCTCACCAACATGGCGGCAGAGACTGATTTGGCTGCGACTGGTCTCTCACGTCTCACCAACATGGCGGCAGAGGCTGTCATTGGCTGTGACGTCATGATAGTGACGTTTCGGTGGCTTCACTTTGATTACACGGGGTGAACGGTTGGCCCTTACTCCATCTATTCTAACCTCCTTGAGTTTAACAGACTGCAGAAGAGCCGTCAAGCGCTTAAAAGACATCGGTCGACACCATGGAATGAACGAACAAAATTTCTGAACAGCTAGAGAGTAAAGTACTAATTGGCCCAATATTTGCTGGATAAGGAGTTGAATTGAGGCTGAACTATGCCAACGAGATATTGAAGTAAAAAACATGTAAATGATGTTCAAGGCTGTGATTTGTGGCTCTGTGCATCAAACTACCTTACTGCGAACTTAAGGTGGTTCCACCAAAAATCTCTGCCTTATGTTTCCAATGGTAAATATTTTTTTAGCAATTAAATTGTATTCCCAAGGATGAAAATTTGCCCATCGATAAAACTAACTTTAAGTTATAGTATGGGATACTTAATATTTGCTAAAACATAACCACAATTGAGCAATCCAACATTTGTCTACTGAAGTCATTAATGTACGGTCGCGCCGTCTATTAACAGGTGTGAACATTATTCAAAGAAAAATGATTGCTTTTTAATATAATTATGGTTATGTTTTAGCAAGTATTAAGTATCCCATGCTATAACTTAGTTTTATGGATGTGCAAATTTACATCCTTGCGAAGAAAAGGATGTAAATAATTAATTGCAAGAAAAATACATTAATTGCGAAGAAAATATGTAAAGAAATTTTACCATTGGAAACATAAGGCAGATATTTTAGGTGGAACAACCTTAAGGATACCATCTGTTCTGGAAGGAGAACAGAATTTCCTGCTTACCGATCCAAACAAGCCGAAGAAATTGCACGGCAAATACAAAAGTTGTATCGAGCATTGTCGACGTATTCACACAAACAAAAACGACTATACTCTCTTTGACATGGAGAGATCCACTAACATCCTATCAGCAGGCGCACAACCGTACGGTCTGTTTTTACAATCCAACCACATAGCCTCACGTAGGTAATAGAACTTAATATACCGTTAATTACATGACCATATCTCATTTGGAAAGAGCACACCATGCTAATAAAGAACAGTAACCAATCAATACCATACGTTACCTAAGAGACTGCATCAAAAATCGAAAACAAAACTAATACAGTAAAACCTCCTTAACGAACACTCCCGAATGGCGGACACCCTCATTTAACGGACAGTTTTGTAATCCCCAGTTCCAAAGTACAGGCGGTTCTGTGCTTTTACCTCCTAACAACGGACAGTGATTTCGGTCCAAAAAGCTGAAAATGCGTCCACTGAAGGGAGGCAGGAGAAAAAGTTATGCGAAATTTTATCGCGATGCCAAGCCCACTGCACTGAAAACATTCCTAGCTATTGTTTGCCATCTCTTTCGCGTTAATGTTCTCCATGCCATCACTTGGGCAACCTCCGCAGTCAAAAACGTTAAACAGCAGTGCGTTAGTAGTTTTTTCCATAAGGCAGGGTTTGTTTCGGCAGGCATAGAAGATGGAGTATGCCCTTTCAACACAATAGGATCTGCGCTCGATTTCTGAACTGATAGCATGTTTGAACTGTGAGAGAAATCCAAAAGATTTTATTGCAGTTGATGAACTGTGTTTTGAACTGAGAACGGATGATTTGAAAGATTACATTTCTTCACACACACCGATCAAGAATGACATGGTCGAAGAGACAGCAGAAGGAACTGAAGCGGAGGCAGTGGACGGAGTTGAAGAAGTGTGTGACTTTAAGAACTTCACAGCCACGGCGAAATATAGTGAAAAGCATCATTTTTTTATTAGCAAAGACGATTCTGAGAGACTGGCACTTTTGATGAATTTGAAAAGTTATATTGAAAGAGGTTGTAAACGGCAAAAGAAGAAGAAAAAAAAACGCTTTTGTCAGATTTTTTTTGCAGGCAAGAATACTAACTGTTAGATAAATTGATGAATTAACTGCAAGTACCCTTGAAAGTTTTAAAACATTTATTAATCAGAAACATGCGTACATTGAATTGCGTACATACATATACGTAAATTGCATTTTCCTCATGTTTGGAAAAGTTCAAAAATATTTAAATTACAATAAATACGTACACATTCTATTTCGTGTAGAGTATTACTAATGCGGTTACGGAATATATTACTGCATAAATATGTACACATAAACACAAAGTACGTATATTTATACAAGCAACTTTTATTTTTAACAGCAAAAAAAAAAAAACCCCCGTCTACGAAGTTCGTATTGCTCGGTGGCTTGTGCAAATAGGCGTGTACCTCCCAATAGCGGACAGATCTCCGGTCCGGAGCTGTCCGCTATTCAGCGGTTTTACTGTATCTGCTATCGAATATTTTGCGAACGCGCATCCCCGAAAATTTTAACATTGTCATGCTGCCCACAAATTTATAAGCATCCTGAAATTTAGAAAACACGCTGAAACAAAAGTTTGATTCAAACTATTATTACTTCATATGTCACCGAACGAAAGCATGTTTGCTGAAAATGCGTGTGCATCCTCGCGTTTAAGCAGCAAATTAAAATGGCTTTCCATTTACCCTCCAGCATGGAGACAGGGGAGGGGGTAGTTCATCAGTTGAGGATAAAATGGTAAAAGAAATCAGACAACAGCGGTCATACATAATTACGACCTGTCCGCCACCTTTCAAGCGAACAGGTTAAGGGTGTGGTCAGTACATTAGGGCAGAGAGAGAAGACAGAGCGACCCCGTTTCCCCAGGTGGCTACCGGTGTACCGAAGAATTAATTCACTCGTTCAGCTTTATTTCCTAACAAACCGAGGGCATATAAAACACATAGGGACTCGTTAACATAACGAAACGGTAAAGTCCGTTACCTTCGCCTTACAAAGAGGTGACTAGTAAAATGAAGAAAGCATTCTTTGACCCATTTCGCAATCCGTGGGAAAGAAAACGCAGCATTCAAATGAAACTAAAATCTAGTTACAAAGAAGTACGCAAATTAAAATAAAGTACTACGCTGCATTACGATACTTACTTCCGCTAATGTCAAATATTTGTATTGGTATTTGTGGGAAAACTAATTTTAATGTCTGACAATTAGTACACGGAAAACTATTATTTTGAACAGCTAAGTGCATTAAGTTATTACATATACAGTCACGGCAACTTTATTTTTGCGTTTCTTACAGGTGTTGATCATAATTGAAAGAAATTAGTATCTCAGTCATTTTAAATGACTGAATTGCAATTTAAACATAAGTATGCAAAAAAAAAAAAAGCTTTAAACCCTATTCAAAACATCTTTATCCCCCCCCTCCCACATAAACAAGAAGCAGTATAATTTTCAAGAGCAATCTATTATTGTGTCTTAACTGCTCATTCAAAACATCCTTCCAGTTTTTATTTACGGGTGAGAGACATGGACCTTAACTAAAAACGACATTCTAGACTGGATACCAAGGGACAGGAAAATACCCAAATGAAGGACACGTGGGAGAAGGATGGATGAAATCTGAAGGCAGGCCAGAGTGACATGGAGGAGACTGGCTCGAGACAGACCGTTGGGGAAGAACTTGGTATGTTTTTTAATTTTTTTTTAATTGGAGATTTAACGACCACCGTGAGCAACTTAATGGGCTATAAGCAGTCGCCCGTCCCTAATTTGGGGCCACTGGTTCCCGGGAAGGGAGAGCCAGTGCCATAAGACAAACACAACATCCATGCCTCACCGGGATTCGAACCTTGACCCCTTTCGGACAAATGATCAGAGGCCATCGCTTAGACCACTGCGCCACCAGGGGCGGCGAACTTGGTATGACCGTCATACAGCAGTGGATTCATAGTGGTTAATGATGATGATACAAAAGTATTTTAAAAGCGGTCACGAAAAAAATTGTTATGAAATTGCATTTCCCAAATTTGGTAGCCACGCTGAATATGAACATTTCCGCCGACCATCTACACCCATTCGTAGCGATTCGCTTTCTGTATCATGACGTCATCTTTCAATAGGGCAACTCCACATTGCGTACTTCCCAAGTGTACACAGACGTGACATAAGTATAAGGTGTGCAACTTAATTCTTGGCCCCTAACCGCAAGCGATCATAGAACGTCAGCAAATGCAAATAGCTGTATGCGGTAATGGACGATTGCAGCGCCATCCAACAGCTTTCCAGGCAACCGTAACCGCTCACAGCTGTAGTGACAGAAGGAACGAAAGTTGACGGTGAAAGCAATGTCGTTCGAGAATCAACATTTCAGGCACTGCCTCCTGTTCGCGTTTCAGATGGAAAAAAAAAGTGCCGCAAAAGCCCAGCAAATGATCTGTGCTGCTTTGGGTGAGGGTGCTGTGTCCTACAGTGCGTGTAAGAAGTGGTTCCAGCGGTTTAAGCAGGGAAATTTCGATCTCCGTTATGCAGATCATTCGGGACAGCCACAGAAAGTTCACGATGAGGAACTGGAACAACTGTTGGACGCGAATCCCTGTCGCACACAGTTAGGGCTCGCCCAGGAGCTCGGAGTAACACAGCAAGCCATTGCAAAGCACCTGCACAAGCTTGGACGGATTCACGAGGGCCGTTGAGTGTCCCCCCAACTCACAGCTGCGAACTAGTCTAGGCGCTACGATGTTGCTGTGTCCTTGCTCGCCAGATTCAAGAAGAAGGATTTCCTCCACAAGATTTTGAACTGTGAGGAGAAGTGGATCCTCTACGATAATCCTAAGTGGCGCAAATCGTGGGTTTATCCAGGTCAGCCTACCACCAGTACCGCCAAACCGAATATCCATGCCAGGAAGTTGTTGCTGTGCATATATGGTGGGATCAGCGCGGTGTCGTACACTATGAGTTGCTCAAACCTGGTGAAACGGTCAATGCTGAGCATTGTCAGCAGCTCATTCGTGTGAGTGACGCAATAGAGGCGAAAAGGCCATACACCGGCAAGGGCAAAAAGGTCGGTCCTGTTGCTTCAGGATAGATAGCGCGCGTCCTCACACCGCGAAAACTACTTTAAACACGATCACCGACCTGGGATGGCAGATTTTGTCCCACCCGGCGTATTCTCCAGACTTTGCCCAGTCGGATCATCACCTGATACGCACTTCACTTCTGTCGAAGTGGTCCACACAAGTATTTACGACTTTATCAACTCGAAACAACCGTTTTTTCCGCAGTGGCATTCGGCAGCTCCCTGACCGATGGCTCAAATGTATCCAACACGACGGGGATTAGTTTCCTGATTAGGTACGTATTCGATTTGTTATAATTTGCTGTCAACGTGTGTCTGTGGCCGAGAATTAAGTTGCACACCTAATAAATTGCAGCTATCGTAATGTCATTTTTGCTATGTAGTGTAGTCTATGCATATTGCACTGCATGTTCGAATTGCCTGTAATATATTTTGCAGCACGTCAGTGAGTAGGTGACACCAAACGAACATGTCTCGACCCAAGGGAGCTAAGGAACTAAGCGATTCAGAGGACGAATCGTGGGGCTATCGGATCTCGAAGCCAGCCAGCGTCAGATTGCTGCAAACACCTCTTGCCACAGTTAATAGAGTGCTAGTGGAATTGAAGAAGGCAGGCAAGGAAGCATCACGTACGGGTCGCCAACGTTCTTGCTATGAGAATTGGTTTTCGTGGAAACCAATCCTCATAGCAAGAACGTTGAGGTTGCAGAACAGCTCCAAGTGAGCTCCAGAACTAACTGCACAGTGGTCGGTACCTTTACAGACTGCTCTCATGGTTTGCACAATTTTCAGATTATGGCAGGGCCTAGGTGCGGCGATTGCCCAGCGAGGAATTCAGCTTGAAACACCTACAGCCAACTGTGAAACATGGGGCAGTTGCGAAAATGACATCAGCAAAACAACGGTGAGTTAAATAATCTCCACTAATCTTTATCCCTTGGTTTTCCCAGTTCAATGATTGAAAGACATTTCTCAATGTGATAATAAGAGTTTGGGAGATACAGTGTCACCTTGTCCCACACCCTTTCCAATTTTTATTGGTGCTGTATCCTCGAATAGCCAAATACCTTTGCACCTGAATTTTCATAGATGTTATTAATAATGCAAATTTATGCATCTTCGATACCGCAGGATTTCAAAGTCATTGCAACTGCTGATGGTTTCACGGAATCAAAAGCCTTTTCATAATCAATAAAAGCCATACATGATGGAAGTTCATATTCCGTCATTCTCTCAGTACACGGATATGATATAGATCATATCCATGTACGATTGTACGCTACACTTTTTCCTTTTTTTTTTTTTTTTTTTTTTTTGAGGTTTAACGACCACCGTGAGCAACTCAATGGGCTATAAGCAGTCGCCCGTCCCTAATTTAGGGTCACTGGTTCCAGGGAAGGGAAAGAGCCAGTGCCGTAAGACAAACACAACATCCATGCCTGACCGGGATTCGAACCCGGACCCCTTACGGACGAATGATCATAGGCCAGCGCCTTAGACCACTGCGCCACCAGGGCGGCCACTTTTTCCTTGGACTCTTGCCGCTGTACTAGTAACAAAAATACAGTGTACTTAAAATAATTTGAAAAATTCACCATTGTGCTACAGAATTTAATTCAAAACTCTGATATTTACATGAAAAAATGCTTCACTTGCCGATCTCCCTCCTCATAAGTTATGTTATTTACGGAGTCAGGACGTTTTTACGTGAAAAATATCGTGACACCGTAAGTAGAATAATTTAAATTGCTCTCAAAATTTTGTAATTATGTGCATGCATTTCTATGCTAAGACACTTTTGCTTCATTTTTCTTTGTAGGGAAAGGCACGAGTCCCGCCTCTTTTTGACACTTTAATCATTATATGGAAACCACATCTATGACTTGAGCAATTACTAAAAATAAAAAAAACTCATTACCCCAAAGCAAATTTCGTGACGTTTTCTTGAACCTTTTCTGAATTCGTGACTTTTTCTTGACCAGTAGACACCCTGTACTTGTACCAGAGACAGAGGTCGCGACGCATACGAAGGAAGTCCATGTAAACGTATCTCAAACTGTTACACCGCTTCCACATGCCTGTATGACCAACTTGGAAAGTTGGGTCCATCGATTTGTGTGGTTTACTCTACACACGCACTGTTCCATTGGCGTAGTAGAGATGAAACCGTGTAAAATCAGATAAAGTTTTCCAGTTATCCGCACTCCAGTTGCAATAGGTCCTTGTAAATTGTAGCCTAATCTTTCGATGCCTAGCATAACGTCGACAGCCATAGCCTATTTTTCCCGGATAGCAATTTTTTTTGCCTTAAGATTAATACCCGCAACGCACACCACCCTCGTTTAATTCCGACGTTATCTCCTCCGCGGTAGCAGTGAGATTCCTTGTAATGATGCGGGTCAGTCAGCGCTCACACACAATACATTAATTGCACGTTTAAATTAAGGCCACATTTCTGAAGTTGGTTGGAAGTTTTACCGCATTTCGCGTAGTCTTTGTATATACGTGCGACTCTGACGTGGAAATCACACCAGTTGCGGTGATTGAACAATCTGCCTTCCTTGCAGTTACTATCTGGCCACGATCAAACTCACGTCGCTGGCCTTTTCCCAAGATTCCTTTTCCGTGACTTCTTTCCAATGGGCAGAGATATTCTCTATTTATAGGCATTGCCAGTTTGTATCTCACGTGACTGGCCGAGATACGTCTGCTTTTCTTAGTGTTATGGAAGTGTATACAATAATTTGCCCATTAATTGTATGTAATTTTTGCACCTCTTAGGAAACAGACTATTGAGAAAGTGGTTTCGGGAAGTAACTTGATTAACGGAAAGCATCTACTGAGAAAAGTTTGCTTCTAAATTGAGTATATTATGAGAATTTATTCAAAGCATATTTAATTTCATATCGTAATACGCTCAAGAACTTTAACTTTAACCTAGATTAGAAAGCAAAGGAAGGGTACTTGTTATAATTCGGTGCCGGGCCAAATAAAGGGGCAGTACAAACGCACAGCACCTAACAAAATGGCAAATCAAAAACAATAACAGAAAATTTATGGACACTCCAGCCGGTGGCCGAGTGGTGTGCGGCGCGAGCCTCTATTCTTTGTCCGAGATGACCGGGCAAGAATTCCAGGGGAGGCAAAAGTGGTGTACTTGTCTTGGCGAGGGCTCTTTTCATTTCCCTCGCAAACCAGTGGCTTCAGATTAGTTACGGGAGCCTGCCTAAAGCACTTTGAGTTGCTCCTGGTGTTCGTTAATCTCAGAAACAAAATAAAATGGCGAACACTCAATTGCAAGGATTTTTATTTTATTTTTAACATTTGAAAAGTATGTTTCTGTATTATAAAATTTCTCCACACCCCTGCGTCGCTACATCTCTGATTAGGTGGGGTGAGGGTTGAAAATGCAGTTACTTCTACGATTCTTTGCGCCCCAAAATTGCTGAGAGAAATCAAGCTGTTTTGATTCCAACTGCGTCGATTAACAAATTTGATAGAGCAGTGGGTTTCATCGTTTTTCTTTTTTTTACTGGAGAGTTAAGTTAGCTGCATTTTGTTTCTCTAGGAAAATTTACATGCTTCAAAGCACAAAGATAACGCAGGTAAGCCATCAACATCGCAGGGCAATCGAAAAGTCACAAGGCCAATAAAAATGCAGGAGCTATTCCGTAGAATCCACTCTGTGCGGGCATTCACTACCAAATGAGGGTGATCTTTTTATTAGTGGAAAATTACGTGCGTTTGGAAGCTCTTTATGTGAAGAATGCCCTTTTGAAATCAATTTTCCTCAACCAATTTCCCTGCACTTCATATGCGCCGTCAAAACACACCTACCACTCTCGGGGGAAGGGGGGTGTTATTTTTTCGGACAACTCACATACGCAATTTTAAATACTGTGCAATTAAATATAGTCATCACACTGGCAGTGTAATAATTGATAACATGAGAGAGGCAACTATCACCTTAGATACACAGTTTAAGTAATACTCAATCTTGATAAGAACAGGAAACTGGCTGGCTGACATTTACGACAGCAAAAACGATTTGCAGTAGTAAACATACCATGAAAATAATGATGGCGCGTTAACACGCACATGGGAGCGTGAAAATTTGATCGATTTACTTCTGGGTAGTCTAGAAAATATAGTGGACGAAAACCATTTTACACATCGGTATTTAAATAAACGTCATTCTGAGTTGCTTTCGTTCGCTGTCGCCAAATTATACGAATAAAACACGAATCATTTTGCCCCTGGCAATCGCCCATTCTGAACGAACGAAAACTCATTCACGCTGCATGAATGAAAAAATAAAAAAACGTTGAACTTAAGGTCTATCTAAAGCAACCCAACTCCAACTGTCAAGGCACCAATTACCGTACACGAGACCCAAACGAAGCAATCTGAGCGCTCCAAAACTACGCAACAAATAAGTATCAATCGTTGTCAAGATTAACTCATAAAGTTCTGCTCTGCAAAGTAAACATATAATAATGAACTCGTGGAATTCATAGTTTTTGAGCTGTTCGGCCAGGGTCACAAAATTTTGGCCCAATTCGAAAGTAGTAGGATCAATCCGTGAAAGTTGTACACTTCGTTCAGCGAAACCGAAAGTACCGAAGAACAAATGTAACACTAATCATTAAGACATTCGATACTTTGAGGCCAAGAAAAAACAGACGCAACTCCAATGCAAAGAACGGCCACACTACCAGTTTTGGAGAGCATTGTTGTCTTCGCACTGAATATGCATTTGGTCGATACTTCGATATAACGCATGTTACAATATTTCAATGAAATGAGTAAAACTCGTACTTACCGGGAGTTTTTCAAAACTCCATTCCTTGAATTTAAAAATGCATTGCTCTTATTATTAACAAAGAAAAATTAAAATCTAAACTGTGCACCATAAATCAATATCTGTATAAAAATAAATTTGAATATTTACCTCTTCTGAGAATACTAAAATTAATGCGCTAAGCCATTTCGAAATAACACTTTAATTTAACGACATACACTTTTCTTAACCAAAAATTTCCCTGGTGTACTTTTTTCCAACACAAATATTTTGAAATAGAAAATGCCTCCAGTCGACGGCGAGAGACATTCAATTTTTGCCAGCTAAAACTGATTCCAAAAAGACTACGGAAATTCCAATTACACAAAATTACAAGTTCCGCGGGGAATTCACCACGGGCATGAATATGATATGCAACAATTTCAATTATACAAAATTACTAGTTCCACAAATTGGGGGATTTGACGGACATGAAAAGACTTATTCCGTGGAATATGCATCTCTTTTACTTCCATTCACCCTGCCTGCAGGTTTTTAGTTTTTTTCCCTGAACATTAAAGAGCAACTCCTGTCCCCAGTAACACCTTGGACAGTGCGACTAGTACTTCTAAGAAACAATATCATATGGATGTCGTTCGCTTGAAGGACGAAACGCACAGTCTGACATCTTATTAGCAACTGCTGGAAAGAGTCTGGTGTTTGTTTAGAGCGCTTCTGAAAATTCTCAGTTCACAAAACCCCGCAATACTAAATCAATTAAAAAGCCGCATAACTGCTTTAGAATCAGTTTCTGTGAGGAAAAAAACTAAAGCAGGTCTTATTAAGGCTTACAGAAGTTTTCTACCAAAAAGAAAAACACGCATTTATGTTCTGTATCCAGCAATTAATCACCGTATTTTTTCGCCTAAAAGTCGATGTGGAGTATAAATCGAATTGGTTAGATTTCCCCAATTTCGTTATCTTTTTTCATAGATAAAGTCTATCTTGAATACAAAACGAGACTAAACTAATAGCTAGAATTCCGAAATTCTGTAACTATCAGCTAGTGAGCGTTTAAGCTGTCGCTCGGATTTTCGCCAAATCGCGATAAGGACATTTTTGCGACGAAGTCCCTCCGAGTCGCCAATAAGCGAATGTTTTAGTCATTTTTTTCTTGTCATCCCACCCATCACTGCTTCACCCTTGCGTTGTTTTTTACATCTCCGTCGTTCTTTCAGTCATTGCTCCTTTAAGTTATCCTACTTTTCCGTTCTCGCCGCCCACGTGGCCTTCCTTTAGTTTATCCTACTTTTCCATTCTCGTCGTACAATCTGGTTTCCTTTCCCGCCATTTTTTTCTTTCCGTTTTTGCACCCACCCTTGCCTTTTTGTTTTATTCTTATCTCAGTCATTTTTTCGTTCAGTCATAGCTGCTTCGTTCTGGTATCCTTCCCAGTCATTTTTTCTTTCAGCTTCGTCGTCGCACGCTGCTTCGCCTTATTGTTTTTGCATACCCGTTGTCTTTTCTCCTATTGCAGTAAAACACTGGTTAGCCTCGAGAGCACCTTTCGCAAGGGTTTTGCTGCGACGGATATGAAAAACGGAGTTTGTTTTTTGGCGGTTTGCCGCGCAGCAGCAACCAACGTTTCGGTTCGGGTCGACCGGTGTGTCGTCGATGTGGCTTTGCACAGCCCTATATATATTTTCACTAACTGCATGCATCAGCAAATGTTAAGTGCTTTTATTTAAATTAGAAGGGTAAACGCCTATTAATTTTTATTTTTTGAATTCTATTTATAAAGTAAAAATTATTTAGCCAATACGTTGTGCTTGTATTTTCAAACAAATACAGCAAAAGATAGAACCGTAAATTTGGCTAATTTGCATAGCATTTTGCTACAATTTTTGCTGAGGAAACAGCCAATTTGCTACGAGAAAAAAATCCCAGCTTAAAAACGGGTAACTTATATATCTTAATGTTCCAAATAGTAAAAGGAAGAGAAAATGAGGTAACCTGCATTTTTTCTTTTCGGCGAAAAGTTGAACTGTGTAAGTTTTTTTTTCTTACGGATTAACGCAAACGTTATATATCCGAACTCGGCCCGGAAATGGTTTAATAGGGCGGATAGATGGCAGTAGGGAAGGGCCTCAAAAGAAACATAGGAATGAAGAGTGAGCGCTGACTGTCAGATCAGATCATATGTAGAGATTTTTGGAAGGGAGTGTCTGACCCCAGGTCTTAAACAACCCTTAGAAATAGGAAGCTAGGAGATTTAGGGTAGAGTGCCCGACAGGAAAGTCACACGGAAGCAAGGTGAGCGCTGACTGTCATTTGACCTGTAAACGCCAAATATCGATCTGAGCTGCCTAATCCGGAAGAAATGCTTGCAGCGTGCTCACGAGGGGAATGCAACTGACATTCGACAGCTGCCACTCCAGATCGATCACGGCGATTTTTGTTTGTCAAACGGAAATATCCATTTCGGCAGCTTTTAAACAAGTTCTTAATGATCAGAGAAAATTTATTTACACATATGCGCAAGGCATTTTATATCGACACGGAGGATTACCGCGCACTTAGAATTTCACGGCAACAACGGTAATATAGTGAGCACGTGTTAAGTTTGATCACAAACATTTGCAAATTTCACGCGTGTAATGTACACCATCCCATAACGGAACTTCTCCCCCCTAATGCAAAGACGCCATCAACAGATAAAAAAAATCAGAACGGGGAAATTTAGATGAATATTTATAAGAAAACCTCTACAATGCAGACGGCACTGAAAAACAAATTTTTTCACCAATTTTTGCACTCGAAACAAAATTTTTCACCAACGTGTTACGCTGGAGATGTGATGTACATGACAATACACTGAGTGGCCACTTTATTATGACCACCTGACAGTTTTAAGCAAATGAGCTATGGCTGCACACTGTTGCGGCCAGAGGGCGAGGCTAGTATAAATCGGGAAAGCTTAGTGCTTGAGACAGTAGTAGCAGTGATTTTTGGGTGACGAGATGGGTAAAAAATGCGATTTGACAGACTTTCAACGTGGGATGATTGTAGGAGCTCGGAGCCATGGAGCGAGTATCACCGAAACCGCCGCATTCGTGAAATGTTCCAGAGCAGCTATTGTTAAAGTGTTTAAAGACTGGACTGTCAGCCAAAAATTTGGGTCTCTACGTGCAACATGTGGTCGTCATCGACTAGTGACTGCTAAGGCGGAACGGAGAGTGTCCAGACTGGTAATACACAACAGAAGGGCAACAGTGCAGCAAATTACAGACCATCTTAATCAAGGATCCCCTAAAATGATCTCTGCACGCACTGTTCGCCGTACACTGCATCGGATGGGATATGGCAGTCGAAGGCCTTTTCGAACACCTTTGCTGTCTGCAGTTCACAAGAGAAAACACGTCTCCAGTTCGCACAGGAGCACAAGGATTGGACAGTCGATAATTGGAAACAAATAATGTGGTCCAATGAATCACGTTTTCAGTTTTACCATGCCGATGGCAGAGTGAGAATTTGGTGGAAACAGCACGAAAGCATGGACTCCAAATGCATTGCTACAACCCTTCAAGCTGGTGAGGGCAACTTTATGGTTTGGGGAATGTTTGCCTGGCATGCTTTGGGCCCATTCGTGTTGACCAACGTCTGACTGGCACATCATATCTAGACATCGTTGCGGACCAAGTGCACCCTGTCATGTGGACGGTTTATCCCAATGGCGAAGGCTACTTTCAACAAGATAATGCGCCCTGCCATAGTGCTCGTATTGCACAGGATTGGTTTCAGGAACATGCCGGTGAGTTTATTTTGCTTAGGTGGGCCCCAAAATCTCCAGATCTCAACCCCATTGAGAATTTGTGGGATGAAGTTGAACGAGCCATCAGACAGCTGGATCCACAACCCTGCAATCTTACACTCCTGGAAAGTGCTTTTCATCAAGCATGGTCTCAGATCCCACAAACCACTTGGCAATGGATCAACATCTCGTGGAGTCCATGCCACGAAGAATCGACGCAGTATTAAAGGCAAAAGGTGGCCCAACGAAGTACTGAGGGGGTGGTCATAATAAAGTGGCCAATCAGTGTATATGCCCCAGTGAGGGAGCTATTTTCATATCTAAACCTTAAACAGCCAAGTTTGATTGCGTAGAAGTTGAAAAGTCGTGGAAGTTGGTTAATAAATGTACAAATAATATTTAATCTCAGAATTTTTAATAAATTTTTAAGTAAAATTATGATCTTGAATGAGGCAACAATTTTAGAGAAGAGTTCCGTGAAAATTTAAACTAATCCTTTTAATGAAAGCGTTGGAGATTTGATTGGCAAGAGGGTGTCGGCAAACACCCACATAAAATATTACTTTCACAATGACAAAAATAATTTAAAAAGCTGATTCATTTGGTCATTTCCAGAAAATTCTTAAAAAGCGAGCACGTCTTAAACACGGACCCAAGATAGAGGCCCAGCAGACCCGTGCGGTAAGTAGACCCAGTATGTACCATGACAGTAGAGAAGTTAACAAAATCCGTTTTGTTCCAGAAACGTAAAAGCGCTTTTTGACTGAATACGCACAAAGGCATACAATGCTTCGAATATTTTAAACAAGTAAATAATGAATACAGCTTCAAAGTGGAAGAGATTAAATACCATATGAAAGTGTCTGATTGTATGACGTGGTAAGCACGAGGAAAAGAAATCCCTAAACCGCAAAGAACATTTAAAAAGAAAAAAAGAAAGAAAAAAAAAAAAAAAGACGGCTGGAAAACTACTGCGAGATCTTCAAGAGTACACTTTACTCGACGACTGCATGGCATTTTTCTAGCGCAGGAGATAAAATGACTGCCCTCCGAAGACTGTCTGATATGCACTTTCCGTTGTGAGGCGGTACATCGGTCTCCTCCCCCCCTCGCCACACACCTCTTTTGATATTGCCACTAGCTAGAAAACCACCTGATGATAAAAGTAATCTAGCTGTAATGCGGGAAGGTTGGTAGTGAACACCACAGGTGGCTCTGCACCCAAACTGACACCTGCTTGGCAATGGATGGCGGAAAAAGATACAGAAGCGGTATTATTTACCTCCTTGATCTGCTCGAATCACTTTCAGATACAAAGCGCTAAGAACATTTCCATACAGAATACAATAACAGACACTGAATGTGTACAGAAAAATTTTTCGATTTCGCTCTCTCGGAGAAAAGCCATGAAAGTACTTGAACTAAGTTCTCAAACCATCCCAAAATATCTTTCTTCAACCACACCTTTTAGTTTTCTCTTCACTATCAAATGCATGCTCTCAACTGCGAAGAGTAACATTACATACAAATTAAACATGCGCAGGCTTTCCATTATTTTTATCCCAGAAAAAATAAGCACTTTTTTTAAGGGACTTACCAACTGCATACGCAACAATAATATATGCACAAATATATTTTACACATGACTTAACTTAGCAAATTGAAGTATGGTGATGAAGTTGGCAGGTGTGATAAATCAGTTTATGCAATTTAAAAAACAGTTTTACTGGTCAAATCAGTTTTCCCATCTGAGAGAATCTCATACGCAATACAACCTGCAATTAAAGTTTTGAGTTCAAGATCTGAATTCTCACTCTTTGCACGATCATTAATGGTTTAAACAGCACAAAACCAAAAATCTTAACGTTCAAGAATTCAATTTTGCATTTACTTTCCTTATTGTGTAACGATTTTATTGGCATACACAAAATGGAAAAATTCAAAAGTGAATTATCAGCATCAAGACAGTGATGGATGGGGCTTGGGTGGATCTGCTGGATGTGTTTAATTTAGCCTATAGTCTTCACTTTTCCAGCAAATTACTTCTCACACTGTAACGTGCTATCTTAACACAGCCAAATAGCATGAGAAGTTCTAAATCTAGGTACTGCATTGTAACTTCTAGGTTTTAGTCAGGAAAAGTAAGTACTTCTTCGAAGTTTTGGCAGAAAAATATGGATTAAGAACCCTAATGAAAAATACGCGCTTTTTAAAAACTTTTGAAGATTTATAAGGACCCTGGTCCTTACAAATCAAACTTGAAAATAAACTTGGAAATTACGATGTTTGAGTGATTCGATTTACGTGACCGTCTATAAACCAAAAACATAGAATAGACCGGCAAAAAGCATGGTACTTCCGGCATACATTGAAAGCCGCCATGGCAACGAGTATTTCAGGTTTTGATATATCTTTATGTGTATGTGACGCGAGAATTTCATGTTTAGTAGTTTTCTTTCTCTGCTCTGTGTATATGGCCGGACGCGATATAGCCTCATATTACTTTCAAGCTTACTAGTCTCGTCTGTTCTTTCGCGGATATGAGCGCTTGCTAATTACAATTTGATCTAGAAAGTTCTCGGGTAGTAAGTGAACATTCCTTCTACGTGGTTTCTGCAGTAAATGAAATCAAAGATTCTTGCTTTGCAATAGGCATCTATTGGGTTGGTGAGAATGAAATGTACGGCAAAAGACCAGATCACGTGGACGGCGAGAACGGAAAAGTAGGATAAACTTACCTAAGCAAAGTAATCCCCCTCGGCATCTACGCATAGTTACCATCTGTCCGGCAAGGCCATGATCCCGGAACGAAAAACGTCTTGTGGCTGGAGCCCGAAGAAGTCAACTGCACGTTAAACCTCGTTGTCTGTCGTGAACTGTTTCCCGGACAGGAAGTGATCCAGACGATGAAACAGATGATATTCTGCCGGAGACAAATCCGGAAAATAGGCAGAATGAGACAGTGCTTCATAACCCAAGGCACTTAGTTGTCAGCATCGTTCGTTGATGCAGTCTAGGTTCCTGTTTATTACTGGCAAGCAGCGACGTGCAAACTTCCGTCTTGTTGGCAATTGTCAACTCATGCGGCAGATACATGTCCAGCTTTTTAACCTTACCCAGCGTAGCCAGTCGCCGAGCAACTGTCGTGTGGTGGACACCTATCTCTGCCGCTATCTCACGACACGTTTTTTGGGGGTCCACTTCAATCACACGTAACAGAACATCGTCAGAAACAACATGTCTGTGACCACGTGCTTTGTTTTGCAGGTCCGGATCTCTGCTTCGAAACTTCACAAACCATCGCCGAATGGTTCGTTCGTTGGCTGTATTCTCCCCAAACGCTTTGTTAACGTTTCGTGCGCCAATTACCACATAATGGCCTAGTTTAAATTCATACAGAAAGGAGACTCAAATCCAGCGTCCGCATGTTTCCTTTGCAAGCCATGTGCGTCCAACTAAGCCACGCCTGAACGTTGTTCTTCACGCACATGCTAGCTACTTCTAGTAACTGACGTACTACCCGCAACACCTGTGGGTGGTTCCATTCCGCTGTGGTGGGGGAGTGTCTCCACTGCTCGTTCGCGCCGGACATTTCATTCGCACCAACCCAATATTAACTACCAGCTGCCCCCCCCCCTCTCTTTCCTCCTCCATTCTTAGATGGCGCTGCACGTTCAATTGGTCTCCATCCTTTCAGACCCGCTAGCATTATACTTGCCAGTCTATGCTACTCCAGTGTCTTTGTTCTAAACTGAACGTCCCGATGAAGCACATCAAGACCCAGTGTCAGAAATGCTTGTAATACTGTACGGTTTAAACCTTTTTACCCAAAATTATATATAATTTATGACTACACACTTGGTGTTGAATAAAGTAAAAATATCAACGTTTACCACAATCAAAGGTTTATTATACATCGACTAGAGTTTTGTGGAGCTTCTGGCTCGGCTTCATCAGGACGAGCCAGAAACTCCGCAAAACTCTAGTCGATGTATAATAAACCTTTGATTGTGGTAAACGTCGATATTTTTACCTTTTTACGCACTTATTTTAATTTCACCGAGTTCATAACCATTTAAAATTTAGATGTAGGGGTTAAAACTTGACCACTTAGAAGTCAATTAACAGCTGCAAATCGAATGACATCGTCGATGTCATTCGATTTGCAGCTGTTAATTGATTTGCAGCTGTTAATTGACGATGTCATTTTTTTCAAGTCCATTGTTTTCATTTTGATTATGATGGTCTAATTATTTGTAGTGACCTGGGGCCAGTGGACTATCAGAGAATTCGAACGCTGGCACAAAGCTAGTTTCGTTAACGCCAAGTATTACTCTTGTATCAATTTTAGTGAAAGGTAGCATTAATAACCTTCCTTTAATATCTCATGCGTGAAGATCATCTCTTCTTGTTAATATTTCTGGGAGGCAGTAAGAATGTCGCTTTGCTGGTTTTCAACCAGCCGCTAATGAGGAGGGGAGATTACCACTCCCTGCTATGCTTCCGATGTTCGGAGAAAACATTACTAGCAATTCCTTGGTTCGGCTATTCGTGAAACCCAGTTTGGAAATTACTTTATTGCTCTGAAAATGGTTCATGGTACCAACGCCGCGTTCAGGGTTCGCAAGATTCATCCCCATTTTCACAAGGACGTGGAAGGAACAATGACAGTAATGCACGCCTGCAAAAGTGAGTTGTTAAAGTACGGCTGGCGAGGGAAACAGTTGACTTAAACACTCGGCGACTGCAGTGAGGGTCGCAGGCGGAGTCATGAAAATTTGAGATGGGAAGGGGGCGTTTTTCTGAGAGAATAGGCGAACAGATTTGACTTCTCTGTGCGACGGAGAAAGTTTTCGACTCCGCGAACAAAAGGAAAAAAATTTCTGGTACTCGAAATTGGAAATTGAAGTAAAAATTAAGTTGGAAGCGGGAATCTGTGGTAGAGCTAACGGATAACAATGCCTGACAAAATAAGCAGGAACATAAAAATGTGTGAAAAAGAAGAGTAACACAGATTAAGATAGAAATCGGGACAAGCAAATCCATGCATGAATTCCCATTTAACTAGTAACTAATATCATCATCGGGGAAAAAATAAGAGCTAAAACCCCAGAACTGCTTAATTACCTAACAAGGAAAGGCTTGACGAACTCAGGCGACATGGCACACTGAAAGTAATCCAGTGAACAGCCCCAAAAATTAACACACGAAAAAACAGGCATTGGAAATATGTTCGCCCAATAGCATTAATTGATAAAATTCTTACGAATGATCCGAACTCAAACACACCGAATTATCAGGTCTAATGAGCAAGTCACTTGAATGAAAAAAAAGTGACAGTACAAAATGTAACAGTCTAAAATTTATTACCATAAAGTTTTTAATAGCCAGGTTTGTGGTAACTATCCCAGCAAAAACGCAAGTGCTGGGAAACAGCTGGCGGTGATGGGTCACTGCTGGCTGAAATCTGCCGCTCACGGCCCGGTAGTGGTCGGTTGGTGGCAGCGCTATCAGTTCGCGAGCCATTGATGGCCCTGCAGCATCGCCGTGCAGTGGGACTCCAAGCAAGTGCCACTAGTGGCCCGTTGCTGGCAACCAATACAACCCCAACAGCAGGTGGAAGCAACGGAACTGCGCATGCGCAGAAGCAACACTTGCTGTGTCTCTCATGGTACCAGTTAGTTGAAGACGACGCTATTTCAATCGTATTAATTTAGTGGATGTTAAGAAAAAAAAGCATATGTAGAGAGGCGAATTAATTTCCTAATGAAATTCTACGGCGACTAAGATATCAGATTAACCCATGAAATACTAGATTACAGCCATGAAATACACCCACTCCATTCCATCAATTGTTATTCATGGGAATGAATAACAAGAAAAAATTTGAAACCGCTTGAAAGAAATGTCCTGGAAAACCATTAAAAAAAACGTTTGTTGGAAAAAAACGAATTATACGCATACAAAATTTATTAATTATTTGAAAGAAAAAAAAGCAACGCTATGTGGACATAATGTCCATGGGTTGAATACACAAGACTGGGAGGAATTCGCTTCTAAAAATAACGAGAAGAAAAATATCTTTACTCTTTAAAACAAATGTAGCTTCGGACAACGTTAAAAATGTAACAGAATGTGACATGAACCAGGGTAAATATATATTTATTCAACAATCTCTTTTCAAGACAAGGACAGTACAAAACTTTGGAAAGCGACTCCAAGTATGTACACTCCTTGAAAATGAGTGAAGTTCCCTTAAGGTAACAAAAAAAAAAACACTATCGTTACGTTGAAAAAATTAATTTATGAATTATATGAAACTGACTTATGAAAAATACCTCGCAATATTGTAAAATGAAGGAGGGAAGCATTCCATTACACATTGCATACGAAACATAACTTCATGCCCACGCTCGCGCGTGACAGATCAGTCCGGTCGGTAGAGAGTTCAGCTACCACGCCAACGGCTCTGGTTCAAATCCACTGAGATGCAAAGCGGGCGTTTTTCCGGTCTGTTGAGAAAATTTCCCAGCGCAGGGCGATAATTCATAAGGGTAGGAAAAAAATTGTAGCTTGGGGAAACTGCGGCTACACTTGATTTTTTTTTTTAATTATGGCTACTACTGGGAAATTGGCGGACAAGATTTGGCAAGCCATCAGTTACGTCACGTGGTTGCCGGCTGCCACTACCGGCAAACTAGCGGACCACATTAGGCTAGCCATCCTTTCTGCCACGTGCTTGCAGGGCCACTGAAGGGCCACTTGTGGCAGCTACTGCCTGTGATGGACAGCTGATGGCCCTGTTGTGGCATGACAACTGATGGAGTGCCAACTGTTGGCCTGAACTGCTGGCCCTTCTGTTGGCCGCCCGGACATTTTATTGACGGTTCGGCAGCGGCAACATAGTGCTGGGCCATTGCTGGAAGTGCTGGCCCAGCAAGACTTTTTGCTGGGTAACGATCTTGCAGTCACACACAACGCAGGCTAATGGATATATATATATTTTTTTAAATAGGTCTTTCAGAAGCAGAGAAACGTTCGTAGTTGAAATACTATTTCCAACTTCAACGTGGAAATCGAACTGAATTTCCACAACAGGAAATTCAGGCAAAATCATATTCGTAAAGAATTTACTAGAACTGAAAAAAATTGGTTGGACTCCAGAAACTGAACTGTGGTCGCGAATGGATGACTTATTAACAACTGAAAAGAATAGGTAGAAATGGATAGGTACCCCAAGCAGAAATTCTTTTAGTAGATATTTTAAATGCGCAGCAACGAATTCTGATGCAAATATGAACTGCAGCATCTAACGCGGCAGAACAGTATAACACGGAAAAGTAAAACAAAGCTTTTCCAACAACAGATTTCCGATACACAGAAATTTTTTAATCTGATTCTTAGAAGACAATATACAGAAAAAGGGTACGCATTTTAAGTCGTCTAGTGAAAAACCTGCGCGTTATTTAAGATACACAAAGTGAGTATGCCCTTAACAGTGACTGGCCCTCGGTGAGAAAAATTTACCATTTTAACCTGATTTCTAGAAGCAAAAAATGAATTTGCAAGAAGTATGCACATACACCCAATAAAAGTTGAACTATAAATTATGAAAAATTGGGAAACACGAAAAATGTTCTACAACACATATGAAAATTTCCTAAAATTTTTAGAAGACAGTGAAAAAATGGCACATACATTTAAAGCCTACACATGAAACTGCATTGTCTGAAGTAGAAATGTGCGCACAAGTCTCGTAGGTAAAAGCTATTAGGCGGTTAAGAGAATTTTCACTCTGATTTTTAGAAGTAATGAGATGGATAAATACATACTGAGGTCAACACCAGCATTTATGCCCTCAGCGGCCAGATTTTGCATTTTTGCAGTTTAAAGCTCCCCTTTACGAAAATAATTTTTCAGGTCGGACAAGAATGTGGAGAGACATGGTCCTCACAGGATAACGAAAATAGCGACAGTATAAACAAGTACTCCTCCCCTCCCTAAAAAAAAAAAAAAAAAAAGACTGCTAATAATACACGCAACCATACATACTCCTGGAAAAGACTCACGTATCTTCCCCCTCCCCCCCCGATTCAGATGTGTTAAAACTAGATTGATGTCAAATTAGAAATTCGCCGAATCGAGTGAACGATACGCCTGCTGTCACAACGTGGACGGCAGAAGTTTAAATAGTACATAAGTCTGGAAATACGCAGAGCTGTAAGTGCAGATTCGAACGCACACTGCATCTGTAACTTCAATTCTAAATATTTAAGATAACACTTTAAAACACACCCCCCCCCTTTTCAGAAGATACTGCATGGCTGTTTTTTATGGGGGGGGGGGGGTTACCGATCGATGCTTCTCGGTTTCAACTTGAAAAAAAAAAAAGGAAAAAGGATTCAACAGTTCCTTTTTGCAAGTACTGACCAGAAGGATGCACCGCCTGCTACCCACGCACTTGAATGTAGCTTAGCATTTTTATCACATGTCATTTCCAAAGGACGACCACGTTAGTGCTTCCGAACGGGAAGTGTTTTCGCAATTACGTGAGCAGATGATACAAATGATACAATTAATCTTTTGGCGTTAACATACTCTCAAGTAACTCCAGCAACACGCTGAAAAACATTGGAAGCCGCACAACAGACACCGCTAAAATGGCAGCGGCAGTAAGTTCCGGTGAAAACACAACAGATGTAAAAATGCAGTCTATTGTGACATCTTGAACACTTGAGTCCGTGCAAGCAGGATGTTTCTTTCCTGTCAAAACATGATAACCTCTTCCAGCACGACCGATAAGGAGAGGGCTGACTACTTATTTCAGGCGCATTACTTTAAGTAAATACAGTGAAACCTCGGTTATACAGTAAGTCTCTCTAAGAAATTACCCTTAAAAACGTATGATCGAAATTTCAAAATGTTAAATACTATTGTAAAATTTATGCTCGAAGGCGAAACAAAAAACAAAGCATTGCAAATTATATTTTATCGCATTGCAAAAATCATAAATCCCATGAAAATCAAACTTCTCTTTTGAAGACTGTCTACAAACATCCTTATTCTAGATTATGTAAAGTCCTCACAGCTAAGAATATCAGCACGGAACTAATGAAAAAGTTCAGTATGGAACTTTTTTTTCTACCAATCCTGAGTGCATCCACTTGAAACAGCAATGTTTAATATTGAGGATATATTTAGGATTCTATTCTACGCCACAAAGTCACGTCCCAGAGATTTATCAATTTCAAATAGCGCATGTGTGGTCATGAAATGCGAAACCAATTTTTTTTTTTTTTTTATCCAAACCGAAAGTAAACATACCCTTCCTTCTCTGATGGGCTCAAAATTCAACGTTGACTGCATAAAGACGCTGCAACGACGATACATTTGTATCGATGAAACAGCAACGATATTTGTATCGTTTTATCGTTGAAACAGCAAGGTTGTATCGTTGCTGTTTCGACGATACAACGACGCTGTCTCAATTCTTAAGTTGTAACATAACGGGTTACGTATAAAAGAGTAAAAGAACCGTGTATTTTTGATTATCTGAAATCCAAATTTTAACGCATAATCGCAAAAAAAACCCGTATAAATGAATTACGTATAATAGTTGAAAAAGAGTTGGAAACTACAGTAAAATATCGGGACTAACTCAGAATTACGTATAAAAGTGAAAAACGTAATAACTGAGAAACATGCAGGGTATTGCGTAAATCGCGCATAGAATCCCAGGTGGTGATTCTTGAGGAAATAAATGCCGAAAGTGTTCAAGGACTTTTTGCCATTTAGGGCTTATTTACTGAGATATAGGCCCCTAAAGTTTGATGACGTCATAGCCGCAACTACCATAATATGATTTTCCCAACAAGACACGCAAACAGAAATTATGCCACAAACGTCTCCAGACGTATGCAAATATAGCTTACTGGACGCAACTACCTCCGTAACAAAGGCCACACAGACACATAGCAGCTAATCATTTTAATGGAGTGACGTTCGTTTTCTATGTTTTCTGTTATAATGTGGTGATGTGATTGATGCCACCTGATTCACTTGTGTACCCTTTTTGCCAGCCGATTAAAACATAAACAAGAAACGTTAACACCGAATTTTCGGATAATAAAGTACGTCTTTTGAATCCGGTCTGACACGAATTAAATTTATCAAAGCTATTCAATGGTGCCGGTTTCAATCTATAAAACATCCAGAAATAGAAATGCAATTTACCTTTACGCCTCCGAGCAGAAAGTCAATGAATTGCTTAAAAATTTTGAAATATGAAAAACGTCGCACCGGAAACTATCCAACAAAGCAATTTTTCAAATCGGACTCTTAGAAGCACAGACATAAAAAGGAAGGATGCACAGAGATATTGACAAAAAATAAGATATACATCTACGCCCACTAGCGGAGAAGCCATGTATTATTTTAAGAAAATATTCCGAAAAGGTTTATCGACGTGAGTGGCATTGGTCCACGAAAGAATTTTTTTCAATCCAGATTTTTTAGCTCAAATTTTCCTGCTAAATACATCAGAAACAGAAATTAACGCTTAAACCATTCTTTACCAAATATTAGAAATTATATGCAAAGCATTTCTCATCAAGAGCTGTATCCGGTGCAGAAATAATTTTTCAAGTCGGAGTTTTAGAAGCAGAGAGCGGGAGAAACGCAATTTACTTTTACGTCCCCTAGGTGAGTACCTATGCGTAACTTGAAAAAGTGACTATACTAAAATAGTCTTAAGCATAAATGGAATCGAAATGTAAAATATTTTTTTAATCGGATGTTTAGAAGCAAATATATGGAC
Source organism: Macrothele yani (assembly GCA_039090855.1). Classification (NCBI taxonomy): domain Eukaryota; kingdom Metazoa; phylum Arthropoda; class Arachnida; order Araneae; family Macrothelidae; genus Macrothele; species Macrothele yani. The sequence continues at coordinate 94,664,839 of CM077005.1, read as the reverse complement.
TAAAAATGCATTTTGAATTCGATGTCTGCATGGTAAAATTGAATTCGATGCCCTCTATTGGTGAAATTGGGCATCGTAAAATAAAAGAAAACGAAATGACGCACATTTCAGGCTTCCCAATGCAAAAAGAATTTTTCAAATTGGACTGATAGTTGCAAAGATATCCACAGACGGACGAACGGACAAACCGGTAACATAAGCACGACACGACCTTCTTCATTCGCGTTTGCCTGTCTTGTTGGGAAACGCGCTTTACGGTAGTTGCAGATGACGTCACCAAACTTTAGGGGCTGATATCTCAGTAAATAAGACCTAAATGACAAAATGTCCCTGAATACTTTTATCTTTTATTTCCCCAAGGAATCATCCCCTGGGGTTATTATGCGCCATTTACGTAGTAACACCCTAGATATGTAGCATTTACTGTAAAGAATTTTTACACACCCACCTGTTTTGTTCAGGCTGCTCCAGCTGGTGGCTGAGTTGTTTGACTTTTGGCCATTCTTTTAGAGGTTAGTCTTAAATGAGGCATGTGTGGTGTGTTTGTCTGATGGCACTGGCTGGAACCAGTGGCCCTAAATTAGGGATGTAAATTTTTAGTGTTTCTTATGGACTTAAAAAAATCTCATACTCAGCAAGGTTTATGGAATGTTATCTAAATAAGGCATAACACGGATTTTCGATAAATTCACCTCACTTCTGTAACTGCGAATCTCGAATTAGTTTCTTCAACAACTCATATAATATAATGTGTTTATTTTTCTTAAATTTGCTCTTTTGTATAATACCAACCACGGGAAAGCATTGTTTCTCACCCGACTATCTCGGTAAAAATGAAAAAAGTCTTAAAATGATATCGAATGTTTTGACATCCAAAACTGATCGAGACAAACAAGGATCGCTGCACATCTTATCGTTCCAAATGGAAAAACTGTCCAGCACAAACCTACTATAACAGAGCAAAACAAATCCCCCCCCCATCCCCCAACTGACGGGGGTTCTGGTTCGTTCACTCAACAAATTTCAAAGTATGGGAGCAAGAATACTTTACCCCTGCGCACCGCAGTTTTCTTTTAATTCCTAATTTTTCACAGGCGAAAATTTTCTCGAGTGACCGGAATTGTTCGCCAAATTTCAATGAATTTTCGATTCGACCTCAGTTTGTTTAAAGCTTTCTTCTGTACCACGAGAGCGATTTTTTTTTTTTTACCTGGTCTGAGTGGCTGTCCAATTTTTTTTCGCACAATAATATACTCGGGATGAATTTTGTAAACGTAACGCTGTACATAAACATACATGCCATTCAATTGCATTCCCGAAACTAACTTGATCGCATACAACTCTGCAAAAGGAAGTTACCTTAAACAGAAAAGTAAACGAATACTTTCCTTAAACAGAAAAGTACGAACAAAAATAGTTGAAAGTGCATGCGGAGAAATATCGTTCGACTTTTTAAAAGTTACAATAAATTGGAAAAAAACTCATGTAATTGATTTTTTCAACCCTAAACAAAAACAGAACTTTGCAAAACTAATTTAAGCATTTTTAGAATCGCTGGAGGTGTTTTTGGCTCCAGATCTGAAGTATTTGGAGAAATCTATAAATATTTCCAGTTCGTGCGGGATGCTGTCCTAAACTGTAATATAAAGCGATGGCCAGGTTTTTTCAGAGTATTCATGTACCTATCAGTTTTCTTCAGTGTCACCATTAATCCTTTGTGTAGGCATAAACATACTTCTGGGTAGTGAAATATCGCAAGAAGGTCAGAAACTGGGCAACAGATAGGCTTCATAAGGGTGTAACCCTGAAGAAGCAGAAATTATCAGTTAGACCGTCAGCTGAATTTGATAACTGCGCTCTCTCGTGTTGAGAGCTTTTTGCAAACTGTTGCATCATTTGAAACAGAGTAAGTACATTTTCCTGATAAGATTTACTGCACCACTTGCAGCTTTAATTAAATTAGAACCACGAGGCTAATATTTTGTAATTAATTTCAAAACTATGCTTGAGCATCGGCCAAATTTTTACGAATAAGGAAAGATTTTTATTTAGTTTGCGGACAAAAATTTATTAGACCTTCACGGTCAAGTGGCGATGCTGATATGATGAAGTTTGACGACAATTTGGACGCGTTTTGAAAACTTGCTTTGAAAACTGCAGTAGTGGCTTTCAGGCCAGAGTTCGTACACTTTCAACCTGTTTAGGTAGGACAATATAAGTAAAGAGCGCTTTCAGGCATTTTTAAAGTGACATACTACCGTTATTTAAAAACTGTGCGCTTTTTGGTGGTTGAGAAGCTATTTTATTTATTTATATAGCGGCCAAGAAAATCTATAGAATACAAATACCTGCTTAATACATACTAGTCTTTTAAGTACAAAACTTTGATCTTTAAGATTAGTACCCTTTATTATCCGCAGAGGTCGCGCTGCCGATCGCATTCTTCGCAATTTGCGAAAAAAAACATTGTTTTGGCGATTACCTTTTTGTACTGTTCAAATATTTAATCAGCTAATAAAAATAAATCAAGGCAAAACACAGTATAAGATCAAAGGTACTGAAATAAAACAATATTAAACAGCCTGATAGATTAAAAAAACACATTTCCAAACTAAATCACAATGGCAACACGAAAATTTCATACATAAAGTGAAGGAATGAATCTAAGCCCAGATATGTGAAGCTCAAAATAGTGTCAGCAGTTTCAAAATTTCAGTTCGGTAGCTGCTCATGCACTACCCCACCCCCAAACACATACAAGCACCCACCAAATAAAAGAAAAATGTCCATTCAAACCAATGCTCTACACTCATTTCAGCCACAGAAAGTGAAAATCCTCCAAATAAGTGATTTTTCGGTTGCTGTGCGTTGCTAAACGTGGAAAGAGCGATGTCTGTTTATTTTAGCCACAGAAAGTTGACGATGAGGAACTGGAACAACTGTTGGACGCGGATTCATGTCGCACAAAATCAGAGCTCGCCCAGCAACTCGGAGTAACACGGCAAGCCATTGCAAAGCACCTGCACAAGCTTGGATGGATTCACAAGGAGGACCGTTGGGTGCCCCACCAACTCACAGCTGCGAACAAGTCTAGGCGCTACGATATTGCTGTCCTTGCTCTCCAGATTCAAGAAAGATTTCCTCCACAAGATTTTGACCTGTGATGAGAAGTTGATCCTCTACGATAATCCTAAGCGGCGCAAATCGTGGGTTTAATAACCAGGTCAGCTTACCACCAGTACCGCCAAGCCAAACCGAATATTCATGCCAGGAAATTGTTGCTGTGCATGTTGGGATCAGCGCGGCGTCTTACACTACGAGTTGCTCAAACCTGGTGAAACTGTCAATGCTGAGCGCGTTATTGTCAGCAACTCATTCGTTGAGTGACGCAATGGAGGCGAAAAGGCCATACACCGGCAAGGGCAAAAGGTCGGTCCTGTTGCTTCAGGATAACGCGAGTCCTCACACCGCGAAAACGACTTTAAACAAGATCACCGACCTGGGATGGGAGATTTTGTCCCACCCGGCGGATTCTCCAGACTTCGCCCCGTCGGATTATCACCTCTTTCGCTCACTGCAACATCACATGAGTGATACGCACTTCACTTCTGTCGAGGTGGTGTCCACACAAGTATTGATGACTTTATCAACTCGAAACAGCCCTCTTTTTTCCGCTGTGGCATTCGGCAGCTCCCTGACCGATGGCTCAAATGTACCCAATACGACGGGGATTATTTCCCTAATTAGGTACGTATTCGATTTGCTGTCAACGTGTCGTGCCTGTGGCCGAGAATTAAGTTACACACCTAATATATCAAAATTATATGTATTCAAATTAATCGGAAACTTGTGACTTGGTCGTTCTGGGTGGTGTAGTGGTTGGCATACTCGGGCGACGCGGGTTCAATTCCCGCTCCCGAACGACGAAATTTTAAAGTTTTCGGATATTATCTGAGACTTACCATTCTGTCAGATTTAAACCAAAAAAAAACGGATTCAAAACTTCAAAATTTGTATTGTAAAATGGTGTAATCCCGTATTTCATTCATTGATATTCTGCTCCCCTGGGCAGTCACGCGAATCAATTCTAATCCTCCAGATTTGTAATATATGAATGCGGGTTGCTTCGACTAGCGAATCCTGTGATGGTTACACTCCAATTAATCGGAAACTTGTGACTTGGTCGTTCTTTGTGTTGTAGTGGTTAGAATACTCGAGCGCTATCCGGTAGATGTGGGTTCCGTTCTCGCTCCAGGTCGAAGAAATTTTCAAGTTTTCGGATTTTATCTACCATTCTGTCAGATTTACACCAAAAAAAAAAAAACGAATTCACAACTTCAAAAAAATAGGAATTGGTTATCTTCAGCTTTTTCCCATCAATTGATAAATCTCCATTCCTTGTAAAGACATTGTATTTCAGTTTTGTCTTCCGAAAATTCATTTTTAATCGCATTTCTTCACCCTTCTCAGCAAGTTCCTGGATCATACTTAAGCAGCTGTGATATTTTATTTCAGACCTCTGAAGGGTTCTTTGAAAAAAAAATTTATTTTCAAAAATAAAACGGAAATAAAATCGGGTCAAAATCGGGCCAGGAACACTTTGACCCGACCCGTTTAACCCGCAAGAAATTGTCGACCCGGTGACCTGTAACCAATTTCCATCTCTGCCCACAACCATACATACCTCCATGACCTCAACAGCAATGACTTCTAGATTTGCCATTCCAATGGAATTTTGTTAACAGACATCACTATACTGTTTCATTTCTGACATTTATTACTTTAAGAGTTTTTTAATATCTACTAATACACAAATGTTTGCTCCACCCAATGAAGAATGGGTTTCTGAACAAGTCATAAAAATCCAATTATTTCCATTTTAAATAACCTTGCAAGAGGGAGCAAGTTTTGTCTGTCCCACATTTCTTCCACTGCTAAAGCTTCAGAAGAGCTTAACTTTTTTCTGAGCCAGATTCTAATTTTCCTCTGAACATCTTTCAACTCTCAGAAATTGATTAGGTGTATGAAACCTTGAAGCATTTACACATTTTGTGTAGTATGCTCAAATCTGACCTGAAACTTGATGCTGTACAGAAAAGAAATGTATACATTGACACAATCCATTCTCTTTGGTTCATTTCCCACAGGTGGGCATGGCATCTTTAACAGATACAATTCTAGGCAATGCTCTTAAGATCTGTCAGACCCTGCCCCAGTTCAAACAACTTTCAGCTGCAGTGCAACAAACACTGTAACACTAATTGCCCACCTGTCATTACCAGTGATTGGAAAGCTACTTTATACATGTAGCTTGCTACAGCTACTTTTTCTAGCTCCTTTTCAGAAACTTTTTTTTTATTTAAGTTAAAAATGCAAATCCTGAAGATCTTTATACACTAGTATGCAAAAATTAAGGACGAAGTGGAGAAATTAGCATAACAGAGAAACGAACAGGCAGAACGGACCGAAAGAATACTCAGGAGATAGACTAGGGTCAGGTACGGTAGGGTATGCGAATATATGCAGTATGACGTAGGGAGGGGAGTGTTGGAAGGGTATAAAGCACACAGTGCAATAGCTTTCACCGAATTGCTGAGCTCAGCAATTCGGTGAAAGCTATTGCACCGTGTACATCGGTTTGAACGACGTCGAGTTGCTGCCACTGTGTGATATGGCCAACAGGCAATCCAGTAGATGACATCTGGATGACTTTACCCGAGGTCGCGTCATTGGAAAGTTGGAAGAAGGTCGAAGGGTGACTAGTGTGGCCGAGGAGTTCGGGATCGCTCACAGCATCGTTTCACGAACTTGGAGAGCATTTCAGACAGGAACAGCTGTCAGAGTTTAGCAGTGGTCGTCCACGAGCAACCACGGCGGCGGACGACCGGTATATTGTCCTACAGGCGAGAAGAGACAGACGGCAGACAGCAGGAGAAATCGCAAGGCACATGCAACAGACAACTGGACGTCCGTTATCGCGATTTACCGTGGCCAGGAAGATGCACAAAGGTTGTCTGCTTGCACGACGACCAGTGCAGTGTGTGCCATTAACGCCTGCTCATCGGAGATGGCGATTTCTGAGGTGCCAGGAACACAAGAACTGGACACATTAGCAATGGGGTAGAGTTCTCTTTACGGATGAGAGCCGATTTAGTCTGACGAGCGATTCTGGACGTACACACATCTGGAGAGAGCGGGGAACACGCAATCACACCAACATCATCGAAAGGGATCGGTTTGAAGGTGGCGGAGTTCTTGTTTGGGGCGGTATCATGCTTGGTAGCCGCACTGACCTCCACATCTTCCAAGGAGGTTCAGTCCCTGGTGTCCACTATTGTACCGAGGTTCTTCTGCCTCACATGCGTCTGTTTAGAGGTGCTGTGGGTCCTGAGTTCCTCTTCATGGACGACAATGCTACACCTCATCGTACAGTGGCTGTCGCAGAGCTGTTGGAGAGTGAAGATATTCAACGCATGGATTGGCCGGCAAGGTCCCCGGACCTATATCCAATCAAACACGTGTGGGACCTCCTCGGCAACGATTCTGCAGCTGCGATTGGCGCTACAAGAGGAATGGGCCGCGATGCCTCAACAGCTCCTTGACGACATCGTCCTCAGCATGGACAGACGTAAAATCCTGCAACGCAGTCGGGGGTGATCATATCCCCTACTAAAGACTGGATTTTTCTTGGCAGCCGCCTGTCACATGGACGTTTCTGTCTTCTGTCCAGTTGTGCTCGAAGCTACCTTTTCAATAAAGTGCCTTTGTATCCTTTGGATTCCTTGTTTGGACGGTTTTGCTCACTTGACCCATATTCTTACATCTTGGGGATCTTATGGTATGATCTGAGTCGATGTGGAGCACTTCTGCACAACATTACATTCAAAAAACCGTCTCATCCTTAATTTTTGCATGCCAGTGTATAACGTTTTTACATATGGCATTCGAGCTATATATCAAGATAAATTACACATGTATCTTTGTATTTACCTCAGCTCTGATAATAATACAACACATTTTATATTACCACATTCAGTGGTTTATATTCCAGATCCCCTGATGTACCAGGAGCAGACAGTAAATTGCTTGTTTGATAAATTCGCATTTGAAGAGACTTTTTTGAAAAAAATAAAATATTCATCAAAGTGGAGTTTAAGACTGGTGGCCACCAGACAGCTAGGTAGCCACACACACTTTAGGCGCCATATAAAAATTGCCATTTCTTGGTTGCAGACATGCTTAGCCAATATTGTCACTCGCAAAATGAGAACTGAATTGGAAAGTCTATCAACGTAAATTATTCTTTTACCAATAAAAATGTGCTTTATTGAATTATATTAGGGGTCAAGTTAAAATTGAACTTCCATTTGCAGAAATAAGATACTGTGACTTTGTAGATTTTCTAAACAAACCTAAAGTGCTCGGTGAAACTTAATAGAATGACTTGTGCTGTTTTTTTTTCTATTTTTTTTTTCTTCTGGTGGATATTTGTGGGATTTTAGTTTTTTCAGAAGTGGTTAATCGCAGGCTTTGTTATAGTGCCAAATACTTGCTTTGGAAACACGCATACGACCTCACTCCATCGAAGAACAGCAGCTTTGAGTGCAGTGAAATATCACTTACAGAGGCTCAAAACTTATAAGACCCTACGCAGGGCCTTTTCAACAAGTTTGATCTGGCCACGATCATATTCATAAGATAACCTGAAGTTATAATAATGCGGTCACCTGGTCACCCAATAAAAATGTCTGGGCCACCATGAATTACATCACTGAAAAACCATGTACTGTAATTTTCATCATATAATAACCCGTGGATCAGCTGCAAAAAAAAAAAAAAAGTTTAAAATTTAGGTTGTGCGAATAGTACGCTGATGCAGATAATACGCCAAGATATAAACATATATAAAAAAAGTTTTTGTGGTCCTTTGATTTAAAAAAATCTGCAGGGTAATTGCACTGTAGAATGGGTATAATTGGAAAAGGAACTCCTTCAAATTTTTTTTTCTCAGTGGAGGAATTTGTAGGGAGCAAAGACGAAGGGACGTCATAAAAAATCGGGCAAGTTGTAGGGAAGGACGGACCGCAAGTCATTTTGTCTTTGTATCACTGAGAAAGACAAAACGCCGATTGCTTGTGCCCTCTTTTGTCACCCAGTCAATGAAAATGTATACACAGCATTTGCTGCATGAACGTACATATGTATGCTTCCTTTCAAAGACAAACCCATCGGTAAACTCCACAGGGAAAGCAGTATTTCTCCCAAAAACTTTAGACTTGCATGCAAGTATACACTGTATTTCTACGATTTCATTAAGCTTTATTTGTGACAGAGATAAATTGATATTACATAAAATTTTAAGAATAAGTTATATATAAAATATTGGGTTCGTTTTTGGACCACTCACAAAATTCGGGCATTAAAAATGTATCCTTCATAAAATTATGTGTCTAGGAAACTGACCCTCCAAAATTCCGAAAATTGCAACCGAATATGTCGTTCATATAAGGAATATAATCAGTTTATGGACATGTGAATCAGTTTCCACGTAGCTGCACGAGCAGTTCATTTTGCGTGTCGTGTCACCGTTATAAATCGGGCACGAGATTCTTCCTCAGATCATAGAATTCCGCTTTTTTCGCCATAATTTTGGTTATACTCTAGATAGACGCAAAACTGAAAATGTTTTATTTTTAGAGGATTAGTATGTGTTTGGGTTGTTGGAGGATTAGTCGAGGGAGATGGGTCGTCTTCCATCTGGGAACGGTATTCTGTTTTTCAAAACTCCCGAAATCTACAGTTAAATGGAGAGAGAATTTCACGTAATTGTAATTTCTTTTCCTCGCAAAGTTGTCTGTTCAGTATTGTTACTATTTACTAAATATCAATTTATTGCATAAATGTTTGTACTTCAGCTTGAAAGTGCAGACAATTTTCAATAACGACAGTTCGATTGAGCAAGAGTTTCTTCCACAAATTCGAGGAACTCTGCCTTTGTTATCATTTGCGTTATTCTCGAGAATGATGCAAAACTGAAGAGAATTTGGGAGGAGGGGCTTAATGTGTGTGTGTAGAGATGGTGGTAGAGGGAGGGGATTTTTTTTTTCAGCAGGGGACCGCATTTATTCTTTCAAAACTTTTGAAAACGAAAGTTAGATGAACTACAGATTTAATCCGTAATCTTATTTTTTTCCTTACGATATTCCTTTTACTCAGCATTACTGTAAAATGTAATTTTATTTGATAACTGTGTTTCAGCTTGAAAATGGAGGGAAAATTTCCGAAAACAAAATTTCCGAAAACAGTAGTTGGACAGAGCGAAAAAATTTCCGTAATCATAATTTCTTTTTCGCGATGTTTCCACTGTCTGCATTATTGTTCAATGATATCTCCCCCTCTCCTCCCCTCTCTCTAAATACACTCATGACAATGAAATTTCTGCACCAAGAAGGAAGCATCGGATTGAACTAAAATTTTATGGACCTAATGATACAGATGAACGATACACATGATTGTAATTGCCTTGCAGCTCTGTTTTTGCAAAGGGATCTGTGGCATGCAGTCCGGGCATCTTCCATAGCATGCCACACTGCTGCTGTAATACGGTCCAGCATGGAAGCGAACAGACACCTGATGTTGTCCTGCAGCAGACTTGCCCACACGTGTTGGACAGTGTGCTCCAAATCCCGGATAGGGCGGCACGGTGAAAGTTAGATGAACTGCAGATTTAATTTCAACTGATTCCACACATGCTAGATAGGGGACTTTCCCAGAGAGCGGGCAGGCCATGGAAATGTCTTGACATGACGTAGACAGTTTTGGGCAACCTGAGCCATGTGCGGGGTGGGCATTATTCTGCTGGTAGCCCCTGGAAACCTGGCCAGGAATGGGAGCACATGGGACCATAGGTTCTCATCCACATAGTACTGGCCTGTCAACGATACATGTACCACTACTAGAGCTGATCAGCTATCGTAGGCTACGATTCCCGAGGCGATAATGCCTGCAGTGGGGGAGGTGTGGCGTTTGATAGAGAGGTTGGGATTGTGCCGTTGACCCGGGGACCTCCACACCCGGACACAATGATCATCTGTCCCCAAAATGAAGCTGCACTCATCACTAAATAACTACAAGTCACCAGTCTGTGGCATTCCACATTGCTCTGGTTTGGCACCATTAGAAACTGAGCAAGCGATGTTCCGGTGTTAATGGCAGCACACCTAAGGGGCGCTGGAATCGCAGATATTCGCTTCCGCGAGGCATCGGGAAATGGTTCATGGGCACACAGGAGCAGCTACATCTGCCTGTATAGTGGCCAGGCATGAACTGATCCCATGGAATCGGTTCATGCCTGGCGCACGATCCGGCAATCTTCTCTATAGGTGGTCCTGCTCTGTTCGGAGCAGCTCCGCCATGTGGCAGTGACGTCACGTGTCCACTGCTCCCAACAGTCTGACACTATGGTCAGAAAGATCCACGTGGCGGACTATACGATACGACGACCACCCTGCGGCTATCAGCGTAATCAGTTTTCAATCAAAGTCCGTAAGTTGCGTAAATCGACGTCGCTGGTGTCTACCTAGCATTCTTGTCACTCTGTACTCTTGCTTGCGTTGGCCGGTGCTTTTCACTTTCATAGGACATCAACTACATGCTGGTTTATAAGGCTGCCGGTTTGTGCTTGCAGTGCCACCACAGGGTGTGCTGTCATGTGCAATAGCAGTAAACATGGATCATTTGCATACCAGCACGTACTCTAGCTATTTGCAAAGTTTTGCGGTTGTAGCAAGATTTCTTCTAGGTGTGCAAATTTCATAGTCCGCGAGTGTGGTTACAAAGTGAAAAACTGGACATTCCTCATATCAGAAGAACTGAAGCAATCAAGTTTTGATTATATGAACTGCAAACCTCTTGTAGTATTCAAGATTGATTTATTTTTTATTTTCAGAGCTGAAGAGTGAAGAGAAACATGTTCTCAAAAATAAATTAGTTGACACTACTTGTAATGCCAAAACTTGAACATGGCAATGTCAAGTCAAGGTTTGTTTTCTCTTTTGTGAATGAGATGGACTGCAGATTTCTTTCCTCCACAATGTAACTCTTTTTGAAGGTTTGAGTATGTGAAACCTGAATGTATAAAACGATACAGACTACACAAGTTTCAGTCGTCTTTCAAAAGCCTTGCAAGCTAGGGTTGTTTTTTATCATAATAGGTTGTTTTTATCATAATAGGTTGCTTGCCTTTTGTACACATTTCCTTGCACGTTTTATTCTTTTGGTTGTCTAGCTTGGTTCAAGCCTCTGGTGCGGTGGTCCTTTTTAGTCTTCAGGTTCATTCAATGCCTGGCAAATGTATTGTATAAATCCTTGAAGTGTACTGCATTAATGACTTTAGGTCCCAACAGTGTCTACTTCCCCTCCAACCACTCGTATTACCAACGTGTAAAACCCAACTTTAGTTGGTTGATTGACATTTATAAAAACCAAATTTCTTTAACTCAAAGCGAACTGACATGACCAACTAACAAAAACTTCCTATTTACATACACACAAAAATGCCAACCAAAAATATAAAAAACATATATACAACTATTTGCACACAACTTATCTTATTCCCTTCTATGTCATTCCTTCAATTCCTGTTCCCACACATAACGACAACCAGAGCATTCAGTCACCACACCTCAGTCATTCCCACGTAGACTGCCCTCAAGTGCTTTTTACCCCCACATAGGGTCATTATCAAGAGGCGTTCCAGATGTTATCTCTTGCCACCGCAGTGTATATATTTTTAGTTGGAATTTTTGTGTGTATGTAAATAGGAAGTTTCTGTTAGTTGGTAATGTCGGTTCGTTTTGAGTTAAAGAAATTTGGTTTTTATAAATGTCAATCAACCAACTAAAATTGGGTTTTACACATTGGTAGGAGTAGTTCGGGGTGAACCAAGCTAGACAACCAAAAGAATAAACGTGCAGGAAAATGTGTACAAAAGGTAAGCAACCTATTATGATTATAATTGTATGCACGTAAATTGTGAATAGTTATGGCATAGCTATTCTAATACTGAAGGGTTGTTTTTGTTGTTTTTCGAAAATTAATGAAGATGCAGTTATGGAATATTCACTCTGCATACTTAGCTGTAAATGAAGAGTATATGTTTCAATTTACAAAGTTTTGTCAAGTTTTATAAGCAACTAACTTTTTATACGCTAAATTCAATAAAACATCCATAAATAGAAATATTTAATTACCCCCACTAGCAGTTGAGAAGTGACAAGAATTAACAAATTGTGCACAGAAAGTTTCTCATAGAAGGAAGACAAAGGGATATGGAGGAAAACATGATATAACTTTGCACCACCTTGCACAGAAAAAGCTGTAAGTTACTTAAAGAAAATCGGTGCAAAATATTTTTCATGAGGAAGAGCATCTTACCAAATTTCTAAGGGATTATGAGCTGAATCCCCCTGGCAGAAGAATTTTGAGTGAAAAATTACAAAACATACAAGAAGTATTTTCTTCGTAGCAAAAGCTATGTCATGAAGGTTTTTCAAATATATCTCCTGAATTGGAAGAAGGGAAAATACTGACATTTCTACCACTCAGCTAGAAAACCATTTTAAGGAAGATAATGTGACATCTTTACTGTATGTAACAAATGGCATTTAGTAAAAAAAAAAGTCAATGGGATTTTTAAGAGAAAAGATAGTTGCACACAGAAATGCACATTAACACCGTCTGATACAGTGAACAATTCTTTAAACTGACTTTTAGAAGCAGAGAGAGAAAAACATTAAAATTGTATGTCCCCAGTGGGGAAAAATTGCATTTTGAGCAGGAAATATTCACAAAGTTGGTATCAGACTGAAAAAAGGGCTTTCAATCTGTTTTTTAGACATGCAAATATTGCTGCAAATTTGTAAACAGAAATGTGCCCTCTATTGGCAAATTTGTGTTTTGAAAATATGAAATTGTGTAAAACATTTTGCACCAGAAACTCTCCAACAAAGAATTTTAAGTCAGACTCTTAGAAGCAGGGATATGAAAAAAAATAATTATATAATATGGACACACGTGGCTTCAAAAATTTCTAAAAATCAGGTAGCCAGCAAAATCTAGTAGCCAACTCTAAAAGTCAACTCTGATGGCATTTTTTAATGAAGTTAGGATTTAACCCACACAAAGACACATTCACACTTCTAAAAGATTGCTTAATTTAATTATCAGGAATTGCTTTTGTCTTGTGTATTCATACATGCAAACATATAAGCCAGAGCCCAGTTCATAGTAACTAGTACTATTATGTGGCATATGTAGATGCTGCTTTCGACCACAATAAAATAATGCCTTAACATTCTTCCGAATGGCTTAGTTTTATGTGTGTGTGTGTGTGTGTGCGCGTGTGTGTAATTTATAATGTACACTGCTTAAATGACTCAGTGAACCTTTTCTTTTTTTAGTGGTAACATATCCAGCGAATTTCAATGTCTTAGTAATAGGTGACGGCGCAATAATGCAGGGCCACTGTTTATAATGTTCCTTCTCAATTTTCTGGCAATCATTTGGATTTTTTTTTCTTTTTGTTTGTGAAATGGCACTAAAGCTGGCTTTCTCATTCTGACGCTTATTTTTTAAACGTCATCTATTTATGAAAAAACAGCATGCACTACAAGCAAAACTGCAATAAACAAGGGCACTAATAAAACAAATTTAACCATGTGAAACATGAAATTAATTCCTCTGGCAAGGGTGCAATACAGTAACACTGCCAGATTTAAGTTCCAAACTGCCACCAGTAATTATCAGTTATATGCATTTGGAATCGCCCAATGCTTGACTGACTGGAATTCAAAGCATTTGAACCCACATTGCACAAACCTCCACTTACCATAGAATAATGTATTGCAGGGGCTGTTTCCAAAAATGCAGTTAATAACAACAAAGAGCACTGGTATATCATATGTCAATCCACATGAAATCACCAGATTTTAAAAAAAATTTGTAGTTGTAGGTTTTTTTATTTTCCTCTTTTTATATATATATATGTTACAGTACAAAGTAAAAGTACCCAGAAAACAAAGTTTGCAATTTATTTTCCCAATTCCTTTGGAGATATGGGTCCTCAAACAGCCCAAAATGAGCTAAAATAAGGGTTATCATTAATTAACACAAACTGAGTAATTGTGGAGTTAATGACACTTAATATGGGTGCCTAAATAGAGGTAATAACCTCATTTCCATAGCATAATTCGTCAGGTTGTAGGGGGTGTTCAAAGTTCAAGGAGCTGATTTTGCCACTTTTCGGCAGCATTTTTATACTAGAAGGATACTTGCACACAAAGTTAATATTTTTTTTTTCAGGCAATCCTCATATGTTGCTAAGAATGTTTAAGCATATTTCAACTTGTGTTATTGTTTCCCCTTTCTTAATCAGAAAATATTTTATAACTGCAACATTGCAAAAATTTCCACTTTGGGGATACAATAAATCAAAAGGGGTAGCTGATAAACACCTTATTTTTTTCTGAAGACTATCTTCTATTGCATATCTAAATAAAGTTCTGTTTTGTGTTTCACAATAGTTTCCTAAATAATGATAATGCAAATTTGTCCTTCATGGTATGCAATATGGGCATACTTTTAGCATTTAATCTAAGATGAAATAGTAATACATGCATTTAATAAAGATGTTTACTTTAATACATTAAAAATGTATATAATTGTTTTGTAAAGTAATAAGGCCGGTCATTGTTTTGCAAAGTAATGGCTTATTACATTGTTTTGCAAAGTAATACTAAAAAGATCGGGTGGCCAGCTAGTCGGAAAAACTGCAAAGTAATACAAACTTAAGATTGGGTGGCCAGCTATCGGAAAAACTGGGGAAACTACTAAAAACAATAGTTTCCCCAGTTTTTCTAATAGCTGGCCACCCGATCTTAAAGTTTGACATTTCTCTTAAAATTATTCATTGCAAGAAAGAATTCTAGTACTACTCCAGGACTTAAAATGAAAAAATACGAAAAATCGGAAGACTTTCCAAGATCTGGAAAGGGAAATAAAATTTAAGGACATTTCAGGGTCCATGACATGATCAGATGCTCTGGGATTTCAGGGGCTGTGATAACTGTCATGTTACCAAAGATGCTTAAGACATCCAAAATGTATTCAAAGAACATCCAAGAAATGCTAGGATACTGAAAACTTCCAAAAAACACTCCCCAAAATGTTTAATGAATGTTACAACCTTTAAAACATGGAAATAAACATTATGCACATCATTAAAAACATTTCACCGAGATCTTCAATTTCTGTTGTACATTCGATGCTTTCCGTAATCCGTAGTGACTACAGAAATCCATAGTAGTTGGAGTCTGCTTCAGTGTTGCACGAAACTGGCCGAACGTAGCTGGCACTTGTGGGTTGCAAGGTCGCAGCCAGGGGCGACGGAAAGTGAGGTTTGTTGACCGGGCCCGAAATTTCGAATTGTGGTGCACCACCCCTACCCTCCTTTCCAGGAACAAACAAAAGAAAAACTATGTTTAAGGAGCTTTGTTAGGGATTAGGACCACCTGACAACTTAGGAGCCGTCCATAAAGTAGGTCGGTGATTTTTTACTATTTTTAGACCCCCGCCTCCTCCATATCACATTTTATCCTATTGTTGACAGCCCCCCCCTCAAAAGTACGTTCTAATTCCCGCTACCCCTTTATTTTTGACAACTGCTTTTAGAAGTCCGTTGAGAAACAGAAAGAAAACATGTAATTATTTAAAGGAATCTTCCACATATTTACACTTTCTCCAGAAAATATTTATCATTTAGGCATTAATTTATTCCCAAATGCCACCCGAACTTTATCCTTCTGAAATAAAGATCTACAAATGAACGCACGCATTCAAGGTTGCAGCACCCCCGATCATAGCATCCACAAAATGCTATAGATTTGGTAGTACAAATACGAGAACTTAATATTAATTTTCTGATTTAGCTAAATATCAAAAATCTGAAATATTTCACTTTTTTTTTAACTATTAAAAAAAAGAAAACAAAGACATGCGATCCACTATTTTTTTTTTGCAGCTGATCGCCCGAATTACTACACCTCCCCTCCCCCACGTCACATTTGGTCCGGTTGTCAGGAACCCCCTTTCCCCTGTAATCTCGGACGTACTTTATGGACGGCCCCTTACATAGAGAAACTTTCTAAAGCGCATCACAACAAAGAATCGCACATTTGCCAAATAAAAATATAAATTTTGGCTAAAATTATTGACCGGGCCAGGGCGGTTCCACCGCCAATGGTCGCAGCCACAGTAATGATCAAACAACCTCCAGAGAATTTTCAATCAGTCATTCCGTAGAATTTAAACAGATTTTGATTTTTAGTTGCTTGCCCATTTGATTTTTCTTTTCTACTTTATATATTGAAACTTATATAAATGAGAAGTTAAAAAACACTTTAAAATTTTTTTGAAAAGTTTCACTACAGGGGGAAAAAAAACATGATTTTGCAAAACGAAAGTGATTACAAAATATTTTATTTCATTAACCAATACAGATATTTGAAAAAATCAAAAAGGTTTGAAATCTGCACATCTTATAGCATTAGGCAAAGTAAGATTAGTAGCTTTTAATCAGAAAAAAATCTCAGCAGAATGTGAAATTAACCAAAATATTGCTAAAAATGCCAGTTTTGGGAATTGCTTGCTCTTTGAATTGGAAAGAGGTTTTTTTTTACATGTTATTACTGTTTCCAAGGTGCTGTAAAACATTTTTCAGTTATTTCCTTCCCTTCTTAATATATGAGAATTTAAATTTGAAAATTTTTCAAAAATGAGCAATTTTTGAAAGCTTATAACTGAAAAGGGGAGATGTAGGTGAACCAAATCTGGCAGGGAAACCTCTCTGCATGTTGTTGATCACCTGAAATTTTCATTCTGTTATTGCAACCCCTAGGTGAGGTACAGCAATTTAAATCCAGAAAATTGCTAATTGTTTTACTGCAGCTGATGGGCCTAATAGTGAGTGCTAATATGTTCTATTTTCCAACACAGGTATTTTTTAATCCAAATCCATTGATACAATCTTAATTTTCTATATAATTTATAATTAATTGCAATTTATAATTTTGTAAAGTCTATTAAAGAATAGTAAAGGACGGAGGCGTTGTTGGTCTGCTGGTTTCAATCCCTTAGGTGCAGATAGAACCACACATTTTCCCCTGTTCTTGCATGTTCAAACTTGCTATTAAAGCAAAGCAAGTTTGCTTGTAGTGCGCAGGCTACAGCAGCAGCATAAGCATGTCCTGACAGGTTTTGAGGCTCACTAGATTTCCTACCAGTTAATCAGTGTTTTGACATGTGAAGTTCAGTTCTGTAATTTGTCACTGTGCTGATTTTGTGTTGTCCCATAAATGTGGAAGTAGTGAGTTTTAATTGTACAGTAGTTGAATAACTTTTTTTTTTTTTTTGACTAGGTCATCATCATCATTGTCAACCATTATCAATCCACTGCTGGATGAAGGTCTCCCCAAGCTTCCTCCACAACGCTCTGTCTTGTGCCAGGCTGACTAGGTAAAGTGTGATATTACCAGATTTTCATATAAAAACAAGTAATGCAATGTTCTATTGGAGTGATCACTAAGGAAGACTGTCAGAAGATTTCATACAGTGCTACTTCAGAGATCAAATGCATTACTGACTTAAGCCAAAATGATAGATTCTCAGTTTATGGATTACTGGAGAATTGGATGCTATTTTGCAGCTATCATGAAAAAAATATTTGCTCAAGTATAATAATCTTTTTTGGCCATAGCTGTTGTGACCCTATGTCAGTGCACAAGAAAAGCATTAAAAAATATCTTCGTGAAATAAGTACTAAATTATCTAAGAGTGTCACTAATAAATTATCACTGATTGCTGGAAAATCTTTGTGCAGTGCATGCTTTGTCAAAATCCAGTCTTGGAAAAATAAGCAGTCCTCAAAATTTGATGAAAAAATCATGTCAAGCAATGTGATTCAGATTATGAACAAGCTGATTCAATCAGTGACAAACAAATGGTGTGAAGTTATTGGGGTCTTTCCTTTCAAAATCCAAAAACTAAATAGAGAAAAAAGGTGAAGTGCTGCAAAGAAGTTATTCAAAATCCAGCACAATGTGAAGGACAACTATGGCCAAAAAGATGATTATACTTGAATAAATATTTTTTTTCACGATAGCTGCAAATGGTATCCAATTTTCCAGTAATCAGTAAACTAAGAATCTATCATTTTGGCTTAAGTCAGTAATGTTTTTGATCTCTGAAGTTGCACTGTATGAAATCTTCTGGCAGTCTTCCTTAGTAATCACTCCAATAGAACATTGCATTTTTTACTCTTGTTTTATATGAAAATCTGGAAATATCACTTTACCTAGTGAAAAAAAAAAGACAGTTATTCAACTACTGTACATTAAGAACTCACTACTTCCACATTTATGGGAAAACACAAAATAATAAGCACAGTGACAAATTACAGAGCTGAACTTCACATGTCAAAACACTGAGATTAACTGGTACAAAATCTAGTGAGCCTCAAAACCAGTCATACTCATAACATGTCAGGACATGCTATGGTGCTGTAGCCTGCACACTGCAAGCAAACTTTGTTTTGCTTTAATAGCAAATTTAAACATGTAAGAACAGGGGGAAATGTGTGGTTCTCTCTGCACCTAAAAGGATTAACAACCAGCAGACCAAGAACCCCTCCCCCCTCTCATTTATTGTTCTTTAATAGATTTTACAAAATTACAAATTATAAACTGCAATTATAAATTATATAGAAAATTAAGATTGTATCAATAGATTTGGGTTAAAAATAGCTCTGTTGGAAAATAGAACATATTTAGCACTTGCTACTAGGCTTATCAGCTGTAGTAAAACAATTAGCAATTTTCCAGATTCAAGGTGCTGTACCTCACCAAGGGGTTACAATAACAGAATGAAATTTGTAGGTTAACAGGCAGGTGTTCCCTTGCCAGATTTGGTCCACCTACCTCGGTCTCTTTTTCAGTAATAAGCTTTCAAAAATGCTCATTTCTGAACATTTTTAAAATTTAAATTCTCATATTAAGAAGGGAAGGAAATAACTAGAAATTTCTTGGTAGCACCTTGGAAACAGTAATAATACATAAAAAAAATTACCTATTTCCTTCAAAGAGCAAAAAATTCCCCAAAACTGGAATTTTTAGCAATATTTTGTGGTTATTTTCACATTCTGCTGATAAAAAAATTCTGAATAAAAGCTATTAATCTTACTTTATCTAATGCTATATAAGATGTGCAGATTACAAACTTTTTTTGAATGTTTCAAATATCATTATTGGTTAATGAAATAAAATATTTTGTAATCACTTGCGTTTTGCAAAATAAAGTTTTTTTTTACATCCTGCAGTAAAAAACTTTTCAGAACAAGGTTTTTGTTAAAAATGGTTATCTGATGTATATAGGTTTCAATATACATATAAAGTATGAAAAAATCAAAAATAGTCGAGCCGCTTGAACTGTTGTAAGAGTTTCAATTCAAATTTTTAGCAGATTGCAAGCAGTAATTTTTGCGCTCTCTTGAGCTGTGCAAGGGCGGTCGCCCCGTCTGCTGCACCCTAGTTACACACCTTTGCTTTAAAGATTAAAATTAGTGTTCGCCACTCGGCACGCGGCAACTGGATAAAAAATATCTAGTAGAAAAACTTACTTTAGTCGCCATGCTCGAAAATTTGCCTTTTTTCATTGCTAAAGAATTTATTTTTTAAAACACTCTTGCTATAGGAAATGCATTTTCAAATCATCCAACTAGCGTGCGGTGAAAAACAGCTCTTTCCTCCACAATTAAGTGAGTACAATCTATTTATAGATTCACTCTTCAAGAACAGGGGTGACAGTTTGTTTTCCTACTTAACTTGGGGCACAAAGTAACCATATCAGGAATGGACGCCTGTGGCTTTAGATGGAACTGTGGCATCACAACCCATCTTCTGCAGCTCATTTTCTAAAGTTTGGTTTATCTGAAAATGTATGATTTTCCATTGCTTAGGCACTTCTTGCTTAACATCAAACAAAATGGGCAAGCATTTTTCCTTTTGTTTGCAAAAAGAAATCAAAGGTAGCAAATCGGGACTTCACTTTCTGCTGCAGTCTTTCATTTCATGCAGTCAATTCCTTTGCAAGTGTGAAGTTTGGTTTAAATAAAATAAAAAATCTCGTCTGCCCCTTAATACAGTAAAATGTTACTAAGGAATGGGTAAACTAAGTTTTTCAGCAAAATTAAATATAAAAAATATGTACTGTATTGTCACTCTGCGATAGTAATTTTACGGGTCACAGAACAGGCAGATTCCATCACGGGCGGATTAAGTACCGATTTTGAAATTTAATTTAGCTTTAAAAAAGCGAAAAAGAAGAAACACTTTCTGTATTGATTGGTTTTGAAGAACAGGCTGTTAGAAATAAAAACTGTGCTTCACTAGAAAAAACTTAAAATACAAAGTTGTTCTTTCCCACTATTACAGAAGATATTAAAAATGAGAAACAATCAGAAAAATATAACAAAGAAAGAAGAATGTAACCAGAAAGTGAAAAAAAAAGTGCATCCTGGGGTAAGAAAAATTCGAAATTTAGAAAACTACGGAACATTTTAGTCCATGCTAAAACAGTCATTTTCAGTTGTAAATGAATTTATGGCACCTCTATTGATAATGATTGTGGAATAACTTTACGGGTCTTAGAGGTTATTTTTCATGAAAGTTGTCAAATTTTCGAACTAAAGCTTAGTTCGTCAGCAGGACTATGTCACTGGAGTAGTTGTTGCCACTCAGTTGGAAGAGTCCAACCACAATTATCGTTAATTGTGGTACTTCTTGCTATTTCGATCCCTTCTTCTAGTTTCCCTCTTTACTAAGTTTGACTGGTGGGCGATTATTTTCACTGAGTTCCAATTTATGGAGTGTCCACTTGCTTGTATATGTCTGTCTAGCCCTGCTTTGTTACTAATGTTCCTAATAGCTGCTTGGTGTTCTTTCATTCGGACCTTAATACTTCTCCCTGTTTCTCCTATATAGCCGAGTTACAGTCGATGCAATAAATTACTCAATCTTGCAATTGGATGTCCAATTCTTTCTGCTTTAAAGCTGGCAGGAATTTCTTTATTTTGTTATTAAGATCTGGAGCTAGCCTGATATTATATTTTGCTCCGATCCTTTTCAGTTTTCGAAAAGTCCCTTGTGGTACGTAATTTTGCTGGTGAATTTGCAGTTGGTTTTCTCCTGCTTCTTTTTTGGCATTTGTCTAAATATTTTTTCAACATATGGGGAGGGGTAATTGTTTTCTGCCAATATTTCCTTTAATTCTTTGTGAAGATCTTTGAGTATCTGAAGAGACCAGGATTTCAATTTTTTCCAAAAATTGTCGCCGTATTCGATTTAATATCATCAGGGTGGAATGAGCAGAAGTCTACATCTTCCCTGTGTTGGTGGGTTTTCTAAAAAGCTGAGTAAATATTTTCCCCTCTTGAGGTCAAGGTTAAATCTAGGAAATTGATGCTATGGTCTTTTTCCTGTTCCAGGGTGTACTGCAAGGTATTCTCTTGTAAGATAAATTCTGCCAGAATCTGAGAGGGTAGAGATTGGTCCACAGTATCTACTATAATTAGAACATCATCCATGTACCTTACATAGAGAGTAAATAAGGTGGGTTGTATATAAGGATTTTTGCCTCTAGTTTACTTATATAATAATTTGCTAGCAGAGGTGCTAGTGAAGAACCCATTGCAAGTCCTGAAGTTTGCCTGTAATATTTCTTTCCAAACTGGAAGAAATTATTCTTGAAGGAAAATAGGAGCAGTTCATATATGTCAAGTAGTGTTCCTTTATTGTGATTATGGAACTGCTCCTATTTTCTTTCAAGAATTTCTTCCAGTTTGGAAAGAAATATTACAGGCAAACTTCAGGACTTGCAATGGGTTCTCCACTAGCAAATTTTTATGTAAGTAAACTAGAGGCAAAAATCCTTATACAACCCTCCTTATTTGCTCTCTATGTAAGGTACATGGATGATGTCCTAATTATAGTAGATACTGTGAACCAATCTCTACCCTCTCAGATTCTGGCAGAATTTAACTTACTAGAGAATACCTTGCAGTACACCCTGGAACAGGAAAAAGACCATAGCATCAATTTCCTAGATTTAACCTTGACCTCAAGAGAGGGGAAAATATTTACTCAGCTTTTAGAAAACCCACCAACACAGGGAAGATGTTAGACTTCTGCTCATTCCACCCTGATTATATTAAAATCGAATATGGCGAGACAATTTTTGGAAAAATTGAAATCCTGGTCTCTTCAGATACTCAAAGATCTTCACAAAGAAGAATTAAAGGAAATATTGGCAGAAAACAATTACCCCTCCCCATATGTTGAGAAAATATTTAGACAAATGCCAAAAAAGAAGCAGGAGAAAACCAACTGCAAATTCACCAGCAAAATTACGTACCACAAGGGACTTTTCGAAAAACTGAAAAGGATCGGAGCAAAATATAATATCAGGCTAGCTCCAGATCTTAATAACAAAATAAAGAAATTCCTGCCAGCTTTAAAGCAGAAAGAATTGGACATCCAATTGCAAGAAGGAGTAATTTATTGCATCGACTGTAACTGCGGACTCAGCTATATAGGAGAAACGGAGAAGTATTAAGGTCCGAATGAAAGAACAAGCAGCTATTAGGAACATTAGTAACAAAACAGGGCTAGACAGACACATACAAGCAAGTGGACACTCCATAAATTGGAACTCAGTGAAAATAATCACCCACCAGTCAAACTTAGTAAAGAGGAAACTAGAAGAAGGGATCGAAATAGCAAGAAGTACCACAATTAACGATAATTGTGGTTGGACTCTTCCAACTGAGTGGCAACAACTACTCCAGTGACATAGTCCTGATGACGAACTAGGCTTTAGTTTGAAAATTTGACAACTTTCATGAAAAATAACCTTTATAAGACCCGTAAAAAAGTTATTCCACAATCATTTTCAGGCGACTGACAGCATTAAGATACCCAAATTATATCGAACAAATGCCGTGGCATTAAAAACATCCAATAAACAGTCCCAAAAATGTTAGAATTTTGAAAACCTTAAAATAAACTTTGAACATTTCATAGATTTTTTTTTTTTTTTTATGTAGTATATTCGATGTTTCCCGTATTTCGTGGTAATCTACGATTTCCGTAGTGACTATGGAGAATTTGTAACATTTGGAAGGTCTGAGGTGGGCAAACAGGAAAAAACGACAAATCATTAAAATTCTATCAAAACAACTGAACGTTTTCTGAAAAAAAACTGACACTGGGTTAGAAAACCGAAAAGAAACCGACGAAATCAAGATACTCTGCACATGTTCTTATTTCGTCATGACTTTTTTCAACACCTGTGAAGGTTTATCAATGTTTTTAACGTAATAATTTATTAGAACCCTGGAAATTACTGAATATTTTTTGTTAGTGGTCAGGAATCATTGCGAGTCTAAAATAAAGTGACCAGGTTGGTATCACATTTCTCCCAATCTCAGCTGTACCACAATGATTCTGCAATAAGATATGAAATCCATTTTTGAAAGTTATACAGCCAGTTTTCATTTTGACACCAAGAAGAACCTAACTAAAAATCAATGGAATGAAAAGAATAATTTAATAGAATTGGAAGCAGCTTTGAAACATAAGGTTTGAACATTTTTTACCATCAATAACTTACCAAAAACTGCTAGAGAAACTAAAACAAGCAATTTTCGGTATATGAATGAAGATCATAGCCCAAATTGTTGAAATACTGCTGACTTATGCCAAGCAATGCAGAATTTAATGGAACGTATGCATTGTGGGCAATGTTCTTGATGACAAGACAATGCTGATGCAAAAAATTACTTCAGCAAATAGACAGTAAATAAAGTAAACCAAAGTAAGTATAGCTTGAAAATGTTTACCCATCCACTGCTATCAATTTATGGTGGAGAGATTGAATGTGTGAACATAGCGAGAGACCAAATAAAAATGATTATCTTTCCATTAAAAACTGTCTAGAAAATTTGGTTGATGTGGTTGAAGAAAAATATAACTTATATTTATTCATTTAATTGCACTGGACAATAGACAGTGGGCCCTTGTAACTATTAATCTTAAATTTAACTATGTCTAAATAAATGAAAGATAATACAGTGAAGTGATAAAATGTGTATAAAACACGAAATAGCCGTAAAGAAGGTGGCCACTACATTTTGTCCCCCACTGGCCAATAGCCACTTGAAAAAAATCACCAATTTTAATCTTTACTCTGCCTCCAGAACATGCATAATTTTAATACTCCAAACTTAAAATATTGTGAAATTATGGGTCTTATTGTAGAATTTTCAAAAATTGTTACACCTAACAAATAATCACAAAAAAACTAAATGAAAATTTAACAGATTTAATTTCAAGAAGATATAGGTATTCTGTGAGCTATGATTTTGAAACAAATGTTTCTATTTTGGCTTTAAGTATACTCAAAACTACACAGGAAAAAAAAAAGATTCAGACCAAAAATGTGCCATTACTTTTGAAATATACAATCAATATATGAACTAAATACTGTTTATACCTGAATATTTTGAAATATATTGGAATTTTAAGTGAAATATGGAGCAAGCTTTTTTATTAAATAAAAATTGAAATAAAAATAGTGATTTCATTTGTGCTTGTTAGAAATCGCATTATTTCCTTGTCACAGCGCAGTGGCATTATCTATTTTTAAAGTATTTTTACATGCCCCAGGCATGTTGGGTCAAGGTAAAAATTAGCAATCCCTGCATGCAGCCCTTGCAAAACTGCTGAAATTTCTACTAGTGGAATAAAAATTTTACTAGCCAAAGGACAAAATCTACCAGCCATGTACAGTTAAAAAAAATTCAGTAACTTTTCTACTTATGTTTCAATGAAATTAAATGTTTTTTTTTTCTTTCTAATGAGAGACCTTACCCCCATTAACTTCATAAAACAGATGCAGAGTAGTTACTGCATAGGATCATTAGATCTGCAAATATTGCACATGATTTTGTTCCAAAATGATTGATTTTTGACAATTTATTTTCAGTGCTGTAATATTACTCAAGATATCTTAATTTACATATACATAATTTATTTGAGAGGCCATTGAAGTTAGATGTCTAATTTCTTTAATAATATTTAAAGCAAAGGGACAAAAGCTAGCATATCTATGCATAAAGTGGCACTAATAATGTTGATACAGTTTATCACTGATATGTACTGTGTCTGATCTTCCCATCAGAGGTATCTGCCCACCACAATTGAATAGCATTTCGAGAATCAAAACCTTCAATTGAAGGGCCATTGCATCTAATCATCATTAAGTCATTAAAGTGTCAATATTCAGACATGCCCGATTACTTGTTTTTATGAGGTTCATTTCTGAAAAGCCACGCTGACAAGGAGCAATACTACATGGCATTAGATGTAGCAACTGCATCGCCTTAAAAAACATTGCCGTAACAGTTGTTTTCTTTTTCTTCAGCATATACGTGGCTAAACAGAGATTCAAAGATAATTCTTTTACCTGTAGATGACACTATACTTTGTGAAAGATATATACCATGGCAAAGATCAAATATAGAATATGCATGGCAAAGGTTGCTTTAGTAACCTTGACCCTTTGGTCACTCCAGGCTGATCTGTCACCAGATTCTCTCGAATCCCACCTTCACTTCCATTCATTTTCAAAGCAGCTGCAGCAACACTGGTGAGAAAACTGAACTTTATATTCATTCACTAGTAGGGGGAAAAAGTTGGACAAATAAGTTGCTCACTTAGGGGGAAATATCTACTGGCCATTGTTGGCTACTATATAAAAATTTACTAACCACTACAAAATATCTGGTCACCATTTGGCAGGTGGCTAATGACATTCGCAAAGGCTACCTGCATGGCTAACTAGTAATAAAAGTTGCTTTACTCACCAGGCTCAAGAAATTATCTTTCTATGCAGACTGGTAGCCAAATTATTTTTTTATTACTAACTCAGAATTGAGTAGCATTTTTTAAAACTTCTATTAATTAGCATTAATGTTTTCTATCATCCACATCACACATAGGAAAAAACATTCTTCTCCAAAGTAGATAAGTGGGTACACCATCAATTTATAGATGCACTTTTCAAGAAAGGTGAAGGATATTTTTTCCCCTACTGCAGTTGGGGTTCACTGGCACCATTCAAGACACAACTCTGATGTCAGAAACAGACTTGCTGTGCAGTCTGAACAATGTAGCATGTCTAGCCGGCCACTTTGTTAAGCAAGCTGACAACGGTTAGATCAGAACACAAGTTACGCTGTTTAGGTTCTAAAAAAGCATCTTTCCTGTTTTTAAAAAAAAAATAAAAAAAAATTGAAGTTTAAAATTGCAATTTCAGCTTTTTGTCACCATCTTTCATTCCTCATAGTAATTTTCTTTGCACAGTGTTAATGCAGTAGTGCTTTAGAACATTAATTTTATTAAAAAAACAGAATTATTGATCTGCCCCCTAATATGGGAAAAAAAAAGTTACTGAGGAATGAGAAAACAAATTTTAAATGAAATTAAATATCAAAATTGGTACTGCTTTGTTCAATCTGCCGTGAAAACAATTTAAGGGGTAATGGAAATAGCAGAGATTTCATCATAAACAGATTAATTACCTAAACTGAAATTTAATTCTACTTTAAAAATGGGGAAAGGGACAAAAATGATTGCTGTATTGATTGGGTTTGAAGAAGAGGCAGGAAAGTGTGCATTACATTAAAAAAAATTCTTAAAATATACAAAGTTGGGCTTTTAAAATATTACCAGATTTTAAAAGCAAGACAAGGAAATATTAAGAAACATGTAAAAAAATAAGAACATAATCAGAAAAAAAGTGGGGGGGGGGGAAGCTTGATCAGAAAAATTCAAAATTCTAAAAATCATGGAACATTCATTCCTGGTAAACATGCTAAGGATTTTCAGATTATATTTATGCATTTAATTATACACTGGATAAATATTGTGTTCTAACTACTTAGCAATTATATACTTACATAATATATCTATCTAAATATATAAGGTACAGTGCAGCAATATGTGTATACAGCATGAAATATCCCTAAGCAAAGTGGTCACTAGATTTTGACCATCTCTACTGGCCACCAAGGCAGTTAGAAAAATCATCAGCTTTTATTTTTAATGTTGGGCAACATAATCTGAGCCCTGGCAGATCTACATCCTTAACATATGGTTATACATTCACAATCCCATACAAATAAAGAAGCTTGCCAAAAATGTGCCAGAAAACAAATTTGGAATAAAATAAAACACTGGACATAGGACCAATATGCATACAAATGGGGTGTGGGAGTAGAGGAAAAACCATATATATATGAAGTTCTGGAATCCTTAAATGTTGCTCCTACCACACTTTAACCAATATATAATTCAAGGAGAAACTGAAAAAATTCATATTAATGACTACAAAAGTTGCCCTGCCATGAGGAACACTACTCACTGCTCCTGCATAAACCTACACAATAAGCAGGGTGCCATCAAAAATATGAATTCAGTTCATGGATTTTGTTGGAGGAAATTTCTGCTGAAATTCGAAATCGCCATGAACTCATTACTAAAGGAAATTAGAAACTGCATTCCACATATTTGACAGAAAAAAAAAACTTATGTTCCCAATCAATATTCCATACAAAAAAGCAATATGTTTAGCACAGAATGTATAACTTAAGACAAACTTAATTTCTCTTTAAAGAGAGAAATGTTTCATTCTGATGGCCTTTGTAAGTTTAGTAAGGTGAAGGGAAGATACCAAAAAATAGATGCTGAATTACATATGAACTTTGAGAGAAGGGGGAAAAAATTTCATTTTCCTACCATGAAACATGAAAAAATGACCAGACCATTAAAGAGAAGAATGGGATGAAAACTGAAGATATATAAATCAAAAAGCTATATATAATTTTTTTTGGCAAGTATAGAAATGACATCAAACAAATTAGACATGAAGTAGTCCACCTATAATTTAAGTTTGCAATTAGAATTTCATTTTTAAAAAAAAAAGGTCTGACTTCACACTAATAAAAAAATTTAATATATATATATTTCTAGAAAAATAATTCTTAAGTTGGCAAGTTTTCAAATGCCCTTGAATCAACAAAATATCCACATTCAAGACTGAATATATTCAAAATAATTTTACTTCTGAGAAGTGAATTTCATTTTTCTGAGTAAAGCCTAAAGATAAGGAAGGCAATTTCAAATGAGGCAACACAATTCTATTAAGTTTTCATCAGTAGCTACACTTTTATGAAAATGGAAACTGCATGTGCCTAAAAAATCAGCTGATGAAACATAACTTACCTCACTGTCGCAGTATGACATGAGAGGACTACCAGCCATCTCTGCAGTAGCAGCTTGCACATCTGCTATAAGTAAGTTCTGGTCAAGTGCAGTAACAGTGCTGGCTAAACTGTTCACTGGAGTTTCAGCATGCGAGTCACTGACTTTGTCATAATCTGAAATCACTGAGCTACACAAAGCACTACTGTTTACCGAAGTACTTTCATGTGCCTCATTTCCGTTCACAAGTCCATTTGAGGCCACATTCATTTTGCTGGTCTCACCCTGAGAATCCAATCCACTGCATTTAGGTAGTGGAGAGCAGTCCCCTGCTGCAAGATGTGTGCTTGAGTCTTCATCTGCTGAGGATGATGTTAGAGTAAGGGATTCTATGCCATTGGCCAACTCCACACCACTATCATGCTCTTTATCATTTTCTACTACAGAGTCCATTTCCTTTCCCTTACTAGCAGCAGTCTTAGGGAGGCAGCTGGTCCCATTCTCGTGAACTTTGGACTTGACACTTTTCTTTCTGTGCTTACCTTTGGGTCTGACGCTGTGCTCCACATTGCTGCTACTGCTGCTTTGATTCTTCTCTGAACTGTGAGAGGAAGAGTTATCATCTGCATTTTCTTTCAGCTGCATTTTGGTGCAAGTGTCTTCACAAACCTCGACGTTCAGTTGAGAAAGTTCTACTGCTGGAAGAGATGTATCGAGACCACTACACACAGCACTGTGCTCTGAATATCCAACTGTACTAGAAACCCCTGCCAAATGAACACTTGAAATGCACAGCTTTCTTTTCTTGAGAAACCAAAAAAGGCCAAAAGCAATAACTGAGGGAAAAGTCAACTTCAGGAATAAACGCGAGGTGTAACCGGCCATGTAATCCGGTCACCCACTCGCCTTTGTAGTCTGCCCTTCCCCCTGGATCACCAGCAGGAAAGAAACCTGAAATGAAAAAAGATAAACAAAATTTATGACAAAGCATATATAATCTACCACATACTCATCTAAACCAGTTTATGATATATTTCAATGAAACTTCATGTAACAAACAGCAAATACATAAGGGCAATTGACAAAAAAAATTATTGGAAAACAATATTTAAACACTTTTCACAAAGTGTTAGCAGTCTTATTTGTAGCAAATTCTCCCTACCTTCAAATTCCCCAAACAAGAAACCAATAATATAAATAAATTTCTATAAAATGCACAAAACTACAAAAAGTAAATCCTACTGTCTCACTTCAAACACATGTACCTTTTTAAATACAACACCCTGATCCTCAAAATAACAGCATTTGAAACTCATTTACTGTGCTAATTTAATTAGCTACAATGTGCTCCCTTTACAGAAATTTGATCGAAAAAGTTCCTTTACAATCAGATACCGATAATGATCATGGAAGAACTTTTTAGCACATATTCTATTCTTAAAACAGGGTGCAATTTTCCTGCCAGCAGGCATAAATACATAACTTATTTTTCTTGATATCACTGCTTCTGACTGATTGAAAAATTTCTTCGTCGGACAGCATTATCTAGTACATATGTAACGAACATATTTTCAAATTTTGCACCACTTTTTTGCCACTTGAAGGCATAAGTCCTGTTTCCATTTGCACCATATTTGCAGCAATGTCTGAAGTGTCTAAAAACCTGATTGAAAAATTCACTTCCAATCAGATACTACAAACTAAAGTTTTTATGAGCATTTTCTACCCAAAATATTATGTTAATTGACCTGCTAGGCAGCACAAATACCTAATCTGTTTTTCTGGATATCCATGCTTTTAAAAGTCCAATTTAAAAGATACTATCAGCATTAGATATCATTCATCTTGTGGAACTCTTAATATGTATGCCTAGATTTTTCTTGTTCACAGTTCTATCCGTAAGTGTTGATAGTGTGCATTTTTGTTTGCATATGGCCTATGGCTCAATTTTTTGACCTACGGCATATAATTAAAAAAAATGCTATCATCCTGTCCTTGGCACTCCGTAACAATAATACAACTTCCAGTCATTAGCAGTGAAATGACACAAAATGTGATGACAGTCTTTTCTTGTAGTAGGAAATTCTATTCCAAAATTATTTTTCAAGCCCCGATAGGCCTCAAATGGTAAGAATCGAGAATTCACTGAAAGTTTGAAGGGCTGTAAAACTGAAGCCAGAAGAGCTATGTGGAAAAATATTTATGTGGTTACTTATAACCATGGAAGGATTGGGTGTACCAAGTTTAATCAAAATCTGAGGACATGGGTCTCTTTTTTTGTTTGTTTGAATTGATGTGACTTCAAAACTTACAAAAGGCATTTTTGTGTCTACCATGCCTATCACAAGTGGCAATAACTGTAGATCTAATTAATTGATCAACAGAACTCATGTTGGGCCCAATTGAAAGCTTATTGCATGAGCTTTCTTTCAAGATATCACACAATCATTATTGGCAATTTAATATTTTATAAGTCATCCATTTTGAACTTTAATTTCTTAAAACACACCCCACTAATTTTTTTTTAAATAAAGTAGAGGGAGTGCAGTGCTTCTTTAAGTATGAAAATTAACTGGTAAATAAGAATACTTTTGTTTAAATGTTTTTATCCTGTAAAGAGCTAGATATTTTACATGCTCAACTGGGCATGTGGGAAGGGTGCATGCCTGTAAATAATTTTTACATGCCTCAAGCATGTCGGGCAATATTTTAAAGCCCTGTTGAACTGCTTGGTGACTTTACACAACCTTGTCCAGCAGATACCCACTTTACTGGTGTATGCATGTAGCTTTTTACACTCAAAAGGAAATTCCCAGTTATGACAATTTTTCAATACCTTCCCCCTCAGAAGAACTTCAATTGCCATGGAAGTAAGAATTGAAAAGAGACTGCTACCCCCCCCCTCCTCCGTAGTTGGTAGTAAGTACATTGTCATTTATGAGGAAACAATATTAGAAATGCTAGACAGCAGTTATGTATTCCTAACAGGTTACAAATTGTTGTTTTTTTTTGGGGGGAGGCAAAAATCTGGAACCTTTGTTCAAAAAATGTTGCAATCTGCGACATTATCGGATCCAAAGAATTGTTGTGCTACACTCTACTAATCACTTTCATTCAGCAGCCATCCTTCTATTTTCAACAATTTAATGATAAAAATTCAGTTAGTCAAGACTTCAGATTGTGAAACTGCCAGATTGGTCCACAAATATCCCAAAAGTTTTGCACCTCCAAGTCTACAGTCTGATACTTTAAACTCTAAACCAAGGTATGCCAACATCTCCAATGTTCCTGTTCCTCTGAATATTCAAAATTTTTTGAACAAAGGTCCCAAATTTTCACCTACCCCCAATATGGACTTACCATACATGATTTTCTCTCTGGAAGCAGCCATTTCTCACTCTTTTCTTGTTGAGCAACCTTTCCCTTAGGACAAAATCTGCTATTATTTTAAACAGTTTGAAAAACAACCAGTTTTACAAATATTCTTCTCAGCTCAAAGCCATTTATGATTTCACTGACACCCATAACCTTATAATATGTAAAGCAGATAAAGTTGGTTGCCCAGTTTTTCTCAAAAAATCTATCCTTGATGAAAAAGTCTTGTCCTTTTTATCAGCATCCCATATCAAACTCCTTCCTAAAAACTCCACTGAACTAAAATCCTCTGACTATAAACTCTAAAGAAACAACCCCTTAAAACATTTGTTGGTGATATCACTCCCCCACCTTTCTATTGCACCCTCCCTCCCCAATCTTTTCCTTCAAGTCAAATTGCACAAAGGTTTTCCTATATTAGACCTCTGGTTGAATACACCCACTCCCCAGCAATCAATCTTGAAAAGAAATTAGTTCAAAAATGCAAATCTCATTGCCAACCACTATGTCCATAAATTTCACCAAAGAGTTTTTACAAAAACTTCCCACCTTAATTGAAAAACAAGACATTTTACCAACCCTTGATGTTCCCCTTTTCCCCTTCTTTGAAGCATTTATGATCCTCATAAAAAAAAAATTTGACAGAAAAGTACCTGGAGTACTCATTAAAGACCTATGACTGCCTTCACATCACCAATTCCAAGGAGTATTCATGGGATCACCTCTTTCCTCTCTTCTTGCAGAAATAGTCATGCAAAATATTGAAAATAGCATTATAAAACATTCTCCCTTCCAACCCAAACTTTGGATTCATTATGTGGATGAAATCTTTATAATCTGGCCTAATGGCCTAAAAAACTTGCACAATTCTCACCTCTTCTCTAGAAAATTTCTCACCATTAATTTCACTTTCAATCTTGAAAACAATAACTATTAATTTCTTGGATGTACAAAT
Organism: Macrothele yani; assembly: GCA_039090855.1. NCBI lineage: Eukaryota > Metazoa > Arthropoda > Arachnida > Araneae > Macrothelidae > Macrothele > Macrothele yani. The sequence continues at coordinate 94,632,079 of CM077005.1, read as the reverse complement.
AACTAGAATCAATAAACTCCATGCATCTGTCAACACAAAACCTTCCTGTTCCACAAACATCCAGTTTTACTCTAATACTGCTCTTTCCTATAAGCTTGCTGCTCTAAAATCACTCATTCATTGTGCCAATGTCATTTGCAATGAACCCCACTCATTACAAAAAGAATATGCAATCATCCAAGAAATTGCCACAAACCATCAGTTTCCCCTTGGAATTGTCGAAAACTTTTCAAAAAGTTTGATGCCATCAATTTGTCACCTTTCTCCTCTGCAGAAACCATCCCTTTCTTTTATTGGTTCAATCCCCTACCATCATTCTTGTACTTACAAACTTGTCAAAATTTTCAAAAGTTTTGGTTACAGGCTTGCAATCAATCCCCCCCCAACTACCATCCAATCAATATCTAAAAACAGAGATCCTCTTGATACTTTAGACCGTCTTGGGGTATACCTCATCCGTGTCAACTTCCTCAGGCAAAAAATGTTATATTGGTAGTAACTTTCGTACAATAAACTGGAACATAAAAGATGTCAGAAACATTCTGACTTCTGCACTTTCTCTTCTGACTACTGAAGATATCTCTGCCTCTCCAAACTGGAACTGCACCAAAAAGATTGCACCCTTCTCAAACAAATTTTCATTATGCTATAGAGAAAGCATTGAAATTCTCTTCAATAAAAACACTTGCAATTTGGATGCACCCTTCAATAATCTGATAATTTGGAAATCTCTACTGGCAACAGCTAAAGAAACTATGTCAATCACATTAGTGCCTGCTTTTAGTGTGAACAAAGCTGATGCTGCAGGTGAAAGATCTTACAAATGTGACTATTCCTATAGTTTTGTACGTAATAAAGCATACGTGAAATTTTCATTGATACTGTATAAAGCCATCCATGTAAATAGCAATTATTACATCAAAGTTGCTATTAACCCCCCCCCCTTTTTTTGGCCACTAAGATTTGTTAACTTACAAGATTTCTCTTTTCGCTACTAACTTTTGTTGACTTACCAGCCACTTAGCCAAAATTCCAATCTGCACCTATAAATCATTACGTTAATCTTAAGTTACTGTTTTAGATTACAAATTTCGTAATACAAGTCAGCTTTCGAATTACCCAGTCGTCCGCTAGCCACTGGCCAGTAAACCTTCCGTCGGACTACTTAATTTTACGGGCCTGGATGGCCAGTAAGTTTGGTTGTTTTTTCTAATTTGTCACAAGTTAAAAAATGAATTTGTTTCTTTTCCCTTGCTGTATGGTTTTCTTTTTAGACTACAAACTAATGACAGGTTTAAAAACAAATATTGGAGATAATTCCATTGAAATGATACACTATTTTCTACATAAATTGTAAATGTCTTTAAATTTTTTTCATTATTTTTTTACGGACCAGTGAGTATTTTGGTGTACCAGTGGTTTGCAAATTCTAGTGGTCCACTGGGCCAGTAGAAGATTTATTTCCAATTCTAACACTGCAAGTGCCTGCAAATCATTCTAAATGAGACACGAGAAGCAAATCAATTTTCATTGTAAGTGCCTATGTAGCACAAGCAGTATTTCCATTGAAATTCACCAGAATTTTATTAGCTTTACCGAAACAATTGTAACTTTAGAATTCCAGTGTGGTTTAATAAAGATACCCTTATTACATTATGTAGCACACAAATATGACAGAACACAAGAGAAAGCATGAAAGATAAAGTAATACCACGACCTGAATCTTACACAAGACTAAAATGGAAAAATACAAATGTGTAAAATCATAGGGAGTCCAAATACACAGCAGAGAGTATTATCATAGGAAGTTAAAAAAAACTATAATAAAGACCTAAATGAGCTCTCACACATATGTGAAACTTAACTGAAAGGCAAAGAATTCCAAAACAAAAGAAAAACAGACTCAATTAGAGACAGTCCAAGCCAAATGAAAGCAACAGATGGCAGCACTAAGCACATAACAGGAGGAGGCCTTTTAAAGTCAATGGTTGTTTCAATAGTCCCTGATAAAAGCCAACAAAGATAGAACAAACTACATTACACATGTTAACCATTAAGGCCAACCAACTGGCTATTTGTTCAGCCAAATAGTAGTAGTCTTAAAGATTATTCCATTGAGCAACAGAAGTCAATATCATTCACTTAGTGTGGTGAAATGATATCAAGATTATACCCCAGGAGACAGATTCTGAATGTCATTCACTTAATAAAATAGTGTAACAATTTGGTGAACTTGAAATGCAAATTTTAGAAAAATGGTTTCAGATCTCTCAAAAGAATACTCACGTGGAATAATCTGTCAAGGTACCTTTGTTTTTCTGCTTTACTGTATACCAATGACATGGAAAATTTTAACCCTCACAACTGGGTTTTTTCCTTGAAATGAATTTACTTTTCAGCTAAAACCTAGTTATAATTCAATTACATCCACTACAGAAATCATTTCTGGCTTCACCCAACCCCAGGAAAAAAATTTATGAAAAAGGACCAGCTACTAATCTACTTAACCTGTGAAACATGGTACCATACTTTCATTGATTTTTCCACCCAATATTCATAGAATGAATTTCAGTTTCATTCTGAAAAAGATTAACATGATTAACACTTATCACTATTTAATGGCATCTTAAAATATTTGCATGTGCTACATTTTTTTTTATTTCTTTTCATGCCTATTTTCTGACATCAGTGTGATGCCCTTGCACGAGAATAACTGTTCTCAGTCAGTAGATACTATGGATAAGTGGCTAAATGGCCATTTGTATTTATCCTTTAATACAGTCAGTTGGAAAAACTTTTTAACGTCCAATTTCATAAAAGGTTCTAGCAAAGCCAGTAATTGGCATTCAATCTGATATCCTGACTAAAAAATAATTTTTCAAACCACTCAAATCCAAAGAATTTGAACCAATAAAACACTGAAAAAATATTTATTTTTTAAATCTTATGTCACTTTCCAGTATGTAGCAAGGCAATTGACATGATAAAAGGAACCCAGACAATCATATTTTTAAAAGAGTTGCATAAGATATTGTTCTCCCTCAGAAGTACTAACAAGTTAGTAAAATCATGCAATGCATTCATTATGATAAGCTTTCCAACATACTAGAAACCATTACTCAAGCTATTACTCAAGTTATGAGGAAAATGGCTGTGGAATAAATCTCACTCCTGTGCCCTGACCTTTGATCCCATTTTGATGATATTCAACAGAACTGGTTTAGTATACCTCCGAAATAACATGATACAGTTTTGTCGCAATCGAAGCAATTTTACGTAAGTTATTATGCATAAGGGCTATCGAATAGATCTTGTTTGTGTCCTAACCTTTGACCCCATTTCTCCCATTTTCAATAGGATTCATCCCCAGGCTGGTCCCTACAACATACTATCATTCCATCCAAATCGAAATATTTTTACATAAGTTATGACGCATATTGGCGATGGAAGTGATTCCGCTCCTATGTCCTGACCTTTGACCCCCATTTTGCCAATTTTCAAAAGGGTTTGTCCCCAGGTGGTCCCCTACCACATACTAAAATTTAATCGAAATCTAACCTTTTTTACGTTAGTTATGACACATAACAGCAGTGGAATGAATCCTGCTCCTATGTCCTGACCTTTGACCCCATTTCACTCACTTTCAATAGGGTTCCTTCCCAGGTGTTCCCCTACCACATACTAAAATTTCGTCAAAATCTGACTATTTTTACGCGAGTTATCGTGCAACGAACATACGCACAAAACGCGTGACGTAATGAGGCAGATGGGAATCACGACCATCAGCTCGCAAGTGTGCGACGTCCTAAAACTTTTAATAGGATCGACACACAACGTGTGACGTAATGAGACAGATGGCGTGACCGCGCACCGACACCTAATGACTATTACACTAAACGGATTTTCCTAGAGATCAAGCTAAATCCATTTCTAGTACCACAAAACGGTAGGTTAACGACTTTCATCAAAATCCTTAGAGCCGTTTTCAAAATAAAATTTACATACATACAAGAACTGCTTCTTCAAGGTGAACGCCAAGTAATTTTGCTTCCTGCACTTCGAATGAAAAATTTCTGTACACATTTTCTTCCCAATTAATGCATTCCCAAGGATGAAAATTTGAGTATCGATTAAAATATCTTCATTTTATAACTTGCAATACTTAATATTTTCTAAAACATAACCAAAATTATGCAATCCAACATTTGTTTGTCTACTGACGTCATGAAAATATAGGTTGCACCATCTTTTTCTGGACAATTAATGCATTCACAAGGATGAAAATTTGAACATCGATTAAAATAGCTTCATTTTATAACTTGGAATACCTAATATTTTCTAAAACAACCATAATTATGCAATGACGTCATCAAAGTACAGGTCGCGCCATCCTTTTTCTGGTTTCAAAACCACCAAAGGAAAAGTTAGATTTTTAATATAATTATGGTTATGTTTTAGAAAATATTAAGTATTCCAAGTTATAATAAGAAGTTATTTTAATCAATGTTCAAATTTTCATCCTTGGGAATACATTGTGAAGGAAATGTGTACCAAAGTTTTTCCATTGGAAGTATAGGAAGCAAAATTACTTGACGTCCACCTTAATAATAAGGGATAAGGGGGATGGAATGGATCGCAATCCTATGTCCTGACCTTTGACCCCATTTCACCCATTTTCAATAGGGTTCGTCCCCAGGTGGTCCCTTACCACATACTAAAATTTTATCGAAATCTAACCATTTTTAATTTTTACGCACGTTACGATACATAAGTGCAATGGAATGGTTCCCGCTCCTACGTTGTGACCATTGACCCCATTTGTCCCATTTTCAATAGGGTTAGTCCCCAGGTGGTCCCCTACAACATACTAAAATTTCATCGAAATCAAACCATTTTTACGCCAGTTATCATGCTGACGGACGGACAGACTGACAATGCTGGAGCATATACGCTTCAACCTACGGTTGGAAAGCGTAAAAAGGACTACTGATGAAAAATTACCAACATGGTATTTATAACTGTAAGAGAAGTATTTAACAAAAAAGCTAAACCTCTAGAGAATTGAAGGACTAAGGTGTAAACCACGGTAACCAACACTTCTGTCGTCGTGAGATACATAAATTACTAGTAGTAAAAAAATATAAACGTTTACACTTACCATAAATTGAAAGTTGCATTGTGGTGCCATATGTTGACAAACATACACTGTATAATAAATACTCTGAAGTGTTCAGATTACCACCACGGTTATTTTTCGTATGCAACTCTTTTTTTACAAAAATGTTGGTTACCATGGTTTACACCCAAACCCTTCAATTGTGAATTCCAAAATATTTTTAAATAATCAAATATTGTAATGTAAAACCTGTAATACCCCCAAAAAAAATTTAAACCCACTGATAACTACAGTGAAACCTCCAAATAATGGTAACTACTCGGACCAGGAAAAAGTTTCCATTGTTTAGAGATTAGGCCTAGGCGCAGCCCACGATAAGTAAATGCCTTCCATAATTGCGAAAAACAGGGCTACACCTTTTGCCTTTAACACTTGCCAGGTGTTGGAGGCAAGCTGAGCCTCACTTGATTCGTGCGTATGGTTTGATGTAGTTATGTACGTTTTATAAGGCACGTATTTCATTGTGATTAACTTCAGAATTCATATTCGCGTATGGATATTACTCAAAGCTAAGTATTTTATTGGTGGATGCAACCATGGTACACTGCATTGTACCAGGCTGTTTATTAAAAGATAATTCATACTAGCTTCTAAGAATATTCTGGTGACAACTTACCGACCACGTGCAGTGGCTTAACAAATTGTAAATAGATTTTTTTTACCTAAAATCTGTCAGTATGTATGAAAGAAAGGTTATTCTCAGGGTTAAAAAAATGCTGTTGCCTGGTCGCACAGGGCAACCGAAAAATATTGTCCAAGTCACCATGGAAAATATCGCTGAAAAACATACCATAATTTTCGTCAAAAAAAAAAAGATGTCTTTGCAGCCATTTGATTAAAAAAAATTGCAGGGTAATTGTGCAGGAGAGGGGGTATAATTGAAAAAGAATTTCCTCCAAATAATTTTTCTCAGTTCAGGAGTTTGTACAAAGCAGAGAGGAGAGGGGTGTCATAATGAAAGACCGCGAAAGTTGCAGGAGCTATTGTCTTTGTATTGTTGGGAAACACAAAACGCTGACCGTGCTTGGGCCCTCTCTTCGTAATCGGCCAATTAAAATATACGCACAGCGCTCGATGCACGAACCCACACATGCATACCTCATTTCAAAGTTCCATGTTCTGGATCTCGTGTGCACTGTGCCTTGTATTTTAGTTCGTCCTTCACCATTTTGACCAGTCTTTGCGGCTGATATTTTCCTTTCATCGCTATTTATGATGTCTCCAAAAAGGAAACGTTTCAGTTACACTGCCAAATTTAAACTTATGAGGACACAGCTGAGGATATGATCCAAGTCACTAGTTTTCAAAAGGTCAGAAAACTAGCGTGCAGTAGCACATGAAAAGCCGCTGTCTAAAACAAACCCTTCGGTAAACTCTGTGGGAGAATTCACGGTATTCCAGCCTTACATTTTTTTTTTTTTTTAACCTGCAAATCTACTCCCTACTTTAAAAGCAGGATTTTCCCCAAAATCTTTGAACTTCATTTTTAAAACTGTTCAAAAGATTGAAAAGGTTATTATGAATCAAAATTATGAACTTATGAAGGGGATTCTTTTTTTCTTTTTTAATCTAAAAGTAATGTTTATGTCTATGCTTTTTAAAATATTTGCACATATCTGCTCTTAGCTACAAGTTTTCCTACTGCATGATATATTAATTACATTCTACTAACGCTCTATCATCTATGAAATGTACAAATATGAGTTATACATGGAATATTAAATTCACTCGCAAACCATAGGCGTCGATTATGCGTGAGCTCAGAGGCTTCATACAATGTGTTGATATGTGCATGGAAGCATGCTGAAGCCTCCAATGTAAGTGAATTCGCCCAGGGAGCAAAATTTTCAGTATAAAATTTCAATAAATAAATTGCTTTAACAGTTTTTTAATGTATCGTTCATCTGTCACAGAATATTTTACAAGATGATGTTGCTCTGTGCAGTAAGTTCCCCAAAATCCGATCATCTACATCTTGTCATGCCTGATGTCTAGTGGTGGTTTCTAGCGTAACGTGTTGCCGCAGAGACACAGGGCTACCAAGTTAATTGGAAGGCATTTACTAATACGGGCTACGGCCTAGGTTAACATTGCTACTCTTAGTCTATTGCTTTGGTACAATTTAAGGAGAATAATTGTACAAAGCTTAAGCACAAAGCAAACAGTTACAGAGCTTCCCACAAATGCAGAATAAGATTAAAATCCCCATTGCAGAAAGTTCCTGATCAGTTTGCGACAAATATCATGGTACCACATATTAATCTGTGGGATGGTCAAGGGACAACAGTAGTCATCATTGCCATTTCTAGATGCGAAAAACCATAAAAATTTGGACAGGTAGAAATTAAAACAACAAAGCTTAACCTAGGTACTACAGAAATTGCAATAACTACGATCCACAACACTCTGTCCTCTGTATGTAGAATTTTGCCTCCATTTTCAAGCTGAAACACAAAGATTTAAGGAATAAAATTATATTTAATATTAATCCGAAAAAATCTTTGTTCCGTCCCACTTTTGTTTTCCAATTTTTTTCTCCATTTTCTGTCTTAAATGTAAACATTTAAATTAAATGATGTTTAAACATCACAGTAAAGGAAAAAAACTCAAAAAAATGATTCCCGAAGAAATCTGCCTTCATTTTAGTTGCTGAAAAAGTTTGCTTACATTTTACGATTACAGGAGAAATTTTCACTCCGCCTAGCTTTCAGAAAATTTTCCTCAACTTCCAATCTTAAATAAACATTTATGTAACAAGATGATATTTAATAATCAAATGGGGTAGAGGGAACATTGGGAATAAAAATAATTTCTGATTACACGGCTGTGTCTAACTTCCGTTTTCAGAAATTGTTGCCTCCATTTCCAAACACAAACATTTATATGCAATAAAAGGGCATTTAACAACAATACTGGACAGATGATATATCGCGAGAAAAAAAAATATGATTATGGGAAGAATCTTCACTCCTAACTTTAATTTTCGAAAAGTTTTGAAAGACGAAATTCCTTCCGAGGACACAAAACTTGCACCTGTGAACCTAAGTCTGCACGAGAGTATTTAATAGGGTTCTGGGAATATATCATTTTAGCCTGCAGGACCAAAATGCAATCTGCGATGTACATCGCCCGTCGCTGCTCTCCTGCTATTGGGATTAAAAATAAATCATGGTGTAAAGAATTTTAGGAAAGTGATATCTGGACCATTGCCTTAAACTAACCCCTTAGAAACAGCAAGTAAGAGGTTAAGTTTAGGGTAAGCTGACGGAAACAAAAAGAAATAGAAAAATGTTAGACAGTGAAGTCGAACTCCATGGTTAGTTGGCTGTGCATCGAAAAATAGGAACAGAACCCACGGGGGACCAAACAAAGATATACTGCCAACAGAAAACATTTTATGCACCAAACCCTCCCCTACCCGCAAAAGTTTCATTTACAGAGAAAGAATTCAAATTTCAATGCCGGGTTTATCGTACAGTTGTCAGTTACTAAATTAAAATCTTTTTCGTGTATTTTGTAAGTTACTATTTTTGAATTAAGTTATTGAAAATGTTATTTATAATTTTTGAAGGTTCATTGATGGAACTTTTTCTGGATGTAAACTTTTTTTAATTAGTCTTGTCTTTATGAGGTTAGCAGTCCAATAGTTTAATTATTTTGCCATAAAGGTTCATTTCATACACACTGCTGCACATGCAGTTGTAATGTACAGTAAAACCACGAACACACATACAAAAAAAACACTAAAATCTAAGGCTGTTTTATTTTTATTTTTTGTACTGCGTAAGCTTTCTGGTTGGAGGATGATTCCATACTTCGTTATCTGATTGATCTTGAACTGGTTTTACTCCCCGACTCACCCCTGGGAAGCGGGAGATTTTAGATGGCCAATCAAATGCTCACATTCCTTTTTACTTTTGGAATGGTATAAGCTGCCTGGCCAATCAAATGTTCAAAATCATTTTCACTTTTGGAATGGTATAAGCTGCCTGGCCATTTTTGTTCTTTTTGTGAATCATTGTGTTGTCTGAAGACAGGCTGTTTTACCTAGTGTGTGGCTCTCTGTGCACAGTAAAAATGTCTTGCAAGGAAAGAAAAAAACAATGTTTTGATAGAGCTGAAATTAGATGCATTAAAAAGATTAGATAAAGTAGAAACTACAAATAAACTTGCGATGGATTTAGGCGTTGGTCGGACTACAATTCTCGGCTGGAAAAGAAAGAGCAGAAATAAAGTCGTGGTGTTTTAAAAGAGTATGCCGTGAAAGTATAAAAGAAAGGAAAAGTATGAAAGGTGCTGAATGTGAAAAAGTGAGCGAGGCACTGTATTTATGGTTTCAACAGCAAAGAGGATAAGGAATGCACCTAACCAGGCCCACTTTGCAGGGGAAAACCCTCGGATTTTACGAAACGTTTCGAGGAGAGGCTGGATTTTCTGCTGGCTGGCTCGACAGGTGGAAAAAGCCCATTGGTGTGAGACAGCTGAACATTTGTGGAGAGAAACTTTCTGCAGACACTGAAAATGTTTGTACATTCAAGGACTATTTTCACAAATTGATTGAAAAAGAGGGTCTCTACAGAGATCAAATTTACAACTGCGATGAAACCGGTCTCAATTTTCTTTCGGATGTTGCCTTTGAAAACACTTCTATCTAGAGATGAGAAATCTGCTCCAGGAAATAAAAAAAGTAAAGAGTTGCTATTCTGGCATGCAGCAATACAACAGGGGAATACAAACTGAAATTGACATTCATAGGTAAGGCGAAAAATCCCTGCACATTTAAAAATATAAAAAGGTACACAAATAAGAATGGCACTTTTCTTGACCTGCCCGTTTGGTACAGAAGCCAAAAGAGTGGATGGATGGAGAAATGTTTACTGGTTTTATCAACAGTTTGTTCCTTTAGTGGAAAAGTTTCTAAAATCCAAAATTCTGCAACGGAAAGAGCATCGTAGACAACGCCCCATCACAACCTGATGTTGAGCAATTGTAAGACTGAAACATTACAGCCATTTTTCTCCCAGCAAATGTTACTTCTTTAAGCCAGCCAATGGATCACAGCATTCTCAAAAATTTTAAGAAAGGATACAGGCGTAAACTTCTTTCAACGCTAGTGTTAACTACCGAAGGAGGCCTTAATATGATAAAAAAAAATTAAAGAAAATTTACTTGTTGGACACAGTGGGGTGGATTGTTAAATCTTGGAATGCGATCCAGACAATAAGGCTTTGTTCGTTCCGGGAATAAAATGATTGACGATTCAGGAAATGAATTCCAAGAGAATCCAGGAGCCCGAAAATTCCGAGCAAGTGGACTTAATAAAGAGGATTCCAGGCTGCAAGGAAACTACTGACTGATGTTGAAGAATAAATGAGACAGGATGAAAATGATCAGCTTCTGGGAGATGATGAAATTGTTACACTAATAAAAGAAAAAGAATCTGAAGGTGAGGAAATGTAAAGTGAAGAAAAAGTTTAAACGATGACACACAGTGAAGGATTGAAGGCAGTTGAAGATACTGGGCGTTATTCTGAGGAGTGAGGTGGTTCTGCAATGGATATTTTATTCCTCTGTCGCTTACGTGAGGAAGCAGCACGTAGAAGAAATGAGTGTGAGACAATCCAGCATCACCAGATTTTTAAACAAAAGCGACTAGTTTCTTTGTCTGGAGGTAAAAATATTTGTATGTTTCTTTTGTAGTACAGTTACTGTATTTTTTGTTAAATTAAAAATTTTTTTTCGCTCAATGTATTAAATGCGTATAATATACTAATTTGAAGCTAAGTATACTACAAGTTTTGCATAATTCACTCAGAAGTCCAGAAAACTAGACATTTTCGTAACTCAACATCTGTTACAGTCCACATTAAGTCTAGTTATCAGGGTTCTACTGTACTTATTCTGTCCTCATTGGAATCTGTTTTAATAATTATTTGTTTTATCAATTTCTTCAAATTATCTTATTCTACAGTTATTGTGGTTTGCTTTTCAGGAGTTTGTAGCAAGTTTTCTGTTTCAATGGTTGTGTACACAGATACATTTTAATTTTACACAATTCTGGGCAGCACTGATCTTTAAGTTCAACTATTTCTAAAATAAGTCCCCTTTCAGACTGCACACTGATCTTTTTAGACAGAGTCCAACTCTACACATTTCACTGCTGTGCGATTGCCTTGAGGAGTCATACAATACTTGCCCCGCAGGTGCCAATAACGCCAAAAGGAGTCGTGATCGCGACTTAATATTTCCATTTCTAAAACCTTTAGCACTTTAAGACTGTTTCGTTATTGGTACTGAAAATGACTATCCAACTGTCTGAAAGTGAGTGCCATTTTTGGATAGCGGATTTTTTTTCCCACATGGTTTAGAAGTAAGTTCACTGCCCATAGACATAACACAGCATTTGCTTTTCAAAGAAATGTTTATTTTCCTTTGAATGTTACTGGTTTTGTGGTGAAGGGAACTATCTCACTCACTGCCATAAAAATCTGTGCGCGCCAAGAAAAAACCGTGTAATTAACACGAAACTCGACGAATAGCTAAGAGGAGTGCAGACATGCAAATGATTAAATCCCTTACAAATGATTAAGTTTCGTGATTAAGTTGATAAGAAATGATTGAGTTTTAATCTTTCTTATCAAATGATTAAAGTTTCGTGCAATTCCGGATGCCCACACATCTAAGACCGGCACTGCAATCCTTGGGGGTTATAAGGTGCTGCCCAGGGGACTACACATTTGTGCCGAAGTGCACAGTAAGAGTCAGGTTAGATCTCTGAGCGATAGGCATGCCGAGGAGCCACCGTAGATGCGCGTACATTCAACTGACTGAGTTTGAACAAGGCCATATCGTTTGGATGAGAGGCAGGGTGGCCGGTGAACTGAATCAGCTGCATTTAGGCTAGTCGGACAGTACAGTGCGATAATGTGCGGAGCAATGGACAGAGGAAGGCACACAGACTGGCTCTGAACGACTTACACATTCCACCAGCAGAGAGGACTGTGGGATAGTGAGAGCGGCATGCACAGATGCAACATCCTTGTCAAATATCCAGAGACATGTGGTAGCTGTGTCTACCAGAAACATTTCTAGATGCCTGGCAGAGGCAGATCTACACTCTCAACGGCACTTAAATTTCCTGCTATTAACACCTGACCATTTCATTCCTCAGGGTTGTCAGCAGTGAGCAACATGGAATGCTACGGACTGGCGACGTATAGTGTTCAGCGACAAATCCCGCTTCTGTATGGGAGCGGACGACCACTGCGTCAGTGTGAAGGACCACAGGTGAGCGCTACCCTCCCAACCTCACTACACAGCGGCACACGTCTCAAACGGTAGGCGTGATGGTCAGGGGGAGCCATCTTGTATGACAGCTGGACTTCTGTTGCAGTGATCCGAGGGACGTTGGACAGCCCAGCGCTACATACGGAAGATCCTGCAGCCTCACGTGCTGCCTTTCCTGGCGGGGCAGCCCGAAGCCATTTTTGAACAAGATAACGCCCGTCCACACATGGCTACGGTTTCCCAGTACTGTCTACGTCATGCTTTGATGTTTCTGTGGGCTGCCAGATCTGACTTCTCGCCCATCGAACACATTGCATATGGGCCCAGATGGGACGCCAGCTTTCTCCATGTTCCAGTGTTTGTGATTTAGAGCATCAGTTGCAAAAAGTGTGGGCCAATCTGTCGCAGAATAACATACGACGTCTGATTCCATGCCAGACCATATCGCTGCATGTATCCGAGCAAGAAGTAGTCCGACGCAGTACTAACGCTGACTGGAATGTGTACCGTATGTCCACAGGAAATATCCTGCAGCAGTGATATTGTAATCACTTCTGTCCTTGGTATGTACCATTCACTACTAAAATCTCATTTCAATCAGACTCCTCCTTGGTGTGAATTTTTATGACAATGAATGTATAAACAGATGTTTGAGTGGCAATGAAAAGCATTTGCTTCTTAGTTTATATGTAACAGTGACCTATTGAATTCAAATGTTTTTTATCCTACAACGCAAAAGAATTAATATGATATATACATACTATGAATATCTACAAAATGAGTCTAGTACAAGTGAGATGAAGGGGGAAAAGGGATGATTCTTTGACATTTACAGACAAAATTAATCACCATGAAGTTACAATTTTAGTTAACCTGGTATTGATACGCATGTATTTACGAGGGATTTAGGGAATTCGAGGAAACTTATTGACTTCAATACTTAGGTTTGTCAAAACAGTGGATAAATTCTGAAGCACAATCACTCGTACCTCTCGTCCAAAGTTCCTCAATAGGCAAAATGTGTTGAAGTGGGTGTGATTTTATTTCCAACCCCAACCAAACTGCATGGATTTTGTTTTATGGGATTTCTTGGCATTTTTAAGTATTATTTCTCGTTTTATGTGCAACCGTGTCCAAAATAAATGTGTATTAAATGTCTATATCAGTATCGGAATAATACATTACTAAGAGAATTATAATTACAAATATCAGTTACGGATAAATTTTCTATTTTAGAATACCAGTTGTACAAAGCTATGAAATGCGAACACATTGCTAAACTAATTCAAATGAATAAAAAAGCTTGTGCATGGTGTTACATGATGTCTTGAGAGACTTTTGTAGATTTCTTATTGGCACTTTGCGTTTGCTGCTAAAATAACGGCAACAAACTTGTTACTTTATGTTAGTGAGAAAGAAGGAAATTAGAAAGTTGTGTCTATTAGGTTTTAATGAGGTAAAATATAATTTGAAGATTCTTGTAATACTTAACTAAGGACACTTCCTGAAAACCATTCAAGAATGTTTTGAGTATAGTGACACCGATTCCAAGTAGAAGCAAATAAGGATTTCCACAAATGAATTTTAGTTTGTCAGCCTAACCACCAGAGCTTCATTGATAGATTTTCTTTACTATTAAAATTATTTATCCATCCCAGCAAAATAGATTCACACAGCAGAAAAAAATTTATTCTTTCATAAACCCAAACAATACAGAACAAAGTTGATATAGCATTACAAAAAAAAGTTTATGAAATCCCCATTAAATAGTGGTAAATTTTTAGTGCGTGCCTGTACAAAAAAATTATACATAAGGGCAGTGTCATAACTAGGCAGGTGCTGGGGCACAGAGTCCAGAATGAAAGGGGTCTTAAAATGAAACTGACAAAAAAAAAATTGCATTGAGGCAATGCGTAAGTGATAGGATAAATAAAATTTCATGAGCAGCTGATGAAATAAAATGCTTTTTTCATTGTGTCCAATTAAAAGAGTGCTATTTATCTTGCTTCAGTGGGTCAGGATTAGAATAATCTTTTTAAAATGCTTAAGGGTTCTTTTTAAAGATGTACATCCAGTCAAGTGATGAAGGGAGGGTTCATCCAAAGATTAAAGCTTTTTCTCTCTCTCACTTGACCAGAGCACCTGTCAAGGTTTATTAGTGATCTTCAAGTGCACATGCACCACTTGGCTTTGTCAGCTGTTTTACATGGTTTTATTGTTCAGCAGCATCCAAACCTGTGACATCACTGTGCAGGATAGGCACAAGGATTACACCAATGAACTAGCCTTGCACAATTTATTTGATATTGTTAAAGACATTATGATGTAACCAATGAATTTGCTGAAGTGAAACCAGAAAACTACAATTATAAATAAATACTTGGGAATGATCTTGTATATTTCTTGTGTACACAAAAATTATAAACAACATATTGTACGTTTTATCCCCCCTCCCCAATTAAGAGGACCAAAAATAAAACCTTGCATTGGGCACATGAAAAGTTATTTACAGCACTGCATAATGGTATGGCATTTATGGACCACATGCAATACTTGTACTTAAAACATTTGACAAGCAACCGAGTTTAGTACATGCGAGCATTTTGGAAAAAACTAGATTACCCAAACAGCCTGTAACACCAAATATCAGCCTAAGTACTGTGAACTAATAATTACTGTTACATGTTTAATAGTAAATATTAACAAATTATGATTAGCATGGAGTGTTAAAAAAGGTTTTTAATGCCTTCTGAAGGCCAGAAATATCTGACAACACTGAGAATAAGGGAAATACACAATTTATTTTTTTAAAGCTTTTTCAGAAAGTTTTTTTTTTTTAAATTTAATTTCCATTACTTTTCACGCAGGTTGACTACCTGGAAAATCAAACATTCAAGCTTTTTGCCTCTTGGAAATACATCAACATTTTTCAAATCAAGCAGCTTGTTAAAAAGTTATGCAATGAGAAACAAACTTCTAACAGTGAATTCTACCTTGCCAAAGTTTAATACATATGAAATTTTGCTTAACATGCTCTTAGGAGAAAACTACACAAAATGTTTCATTAACTTTACTACAAAAAATTAATACACACAACTAGACACCTCAGTAAAGAGGTAACACCAGGAAGTCATTTACAACACACTGGATACTACATCCAACAATGTTAGTCTATACATTTTCTCATCATAAAAATTTATACAAAATATTCAACCAATTCCATAATTTGGTCATATTATATCTTAATTTAACAAGGATTCTCGAACAACTGATAGGTTTATATTTCATTTGCCTACTTGCTGTTTTGCAAAAAACAGATTTGTTTGATAAAATCTGGTTACCCATTGTACACAAAACTTGTTTCCAAGTATTGCTTTTCACTACTATCATTCACAGAAAATGTTTATAGGCATTTATACGCAGCATTATTATTTATATGTAGCCATGTGTTGTCAAATCTTTTTGTGGCAGCATGATAAACTGAAGTGCCATACATCCCAAACAAATGGGAGCAAGACTGGAAAAATAAAATTTTGCTAAAACTATTTTGAACCCCGTTAAATGACCTTAAATGCCTTTAAATGGTTACCTCCATTATATTGCATAGTCAAACTGTTGTTTTTCCTTAATATGAATCATGATGCTGATTCACTGCCGAAGTTTGACAGCTACGAATAAAAACCCAACAAATTAAGTAGCCCGCTCGAAATTATTGATCAGTGCAAAATGGTAGACATTTAAATCCGAAAAAGTTTCTTTTCGTTCATGCAATTTTGTTCCACTACGCTACTGCAAAAGGCACGGAAAAAACCGCATATTTACAAAAAACACATGGTCTGCCGGAAACAACAGTTCCACATCTGAGGAAGATTTATACGAGCAAAAATATCCTTCCAAAGCAATGAAAACTAGCTGCAGTCGCATTTATACTGTGAATAATGCTTAAAACATCTAACCAACAACCAGAATTGATGCGACAACAAATGTTTATTACATCTGCACGTGGTTTAATCAAATAAAACAACTGCGTTATAACACACAAAAATAATCTTCATTTGGCCTTAACTAATCATTTTCACATTGCAATGCTTTTCCTCATTTCTCAACAATTGCATTCCGCGATTCTAACCAAAATATGAACTTCACAATTGGCCCATGTAATTTCATAAATAATGAAACTACATGCAATGATAATGCGTAGTCAGGAGCTAACAATATGGTGGTTTCTAAACAGCTGAGCAAAAAGCCATGCGTGAAAACATTGAATTAAAATTACGAACTAAACTTACTTTGTTAGATATTCTCAACAAATATGAATGAATACAGTCACAAAAGCGGTAAAAACTTCTGCCTAAATTTTACATTAAGTGAAAGTCCAGCAGGTTCGAATTTACTCGGACTACACACGATTTCCCACGTGGCTACCACGACAGCCAAGAGCTAGAACACCGACAATGCATGCAAACATTAGATGATTTCACCACCTTTGAAAAGTAGCCAGATGTCCAACCGTAACTCTTGACATCACACACACATTTGAAATCAAGCATGAGCAGACATAATCAATGAAACATTCTTTTTACATATGTAAATAAGTTTAAATAATAACTCAGCAATATTTTCCTGATCCAAAAATAAAGAATGTTTAAATGTTTGATAGTAACATTTGGGACTGTATTGTTTTCTAACTGCACGCAATCCTTTCTTTAATATTTTTCTAATATAATACTGTACAACGATAACGTCAAAATATTAGCCGACCCGGTGGCGCAGTGGTCTAAGCGATGGCCTCTGATCATTCGTCCGAAAGGGGTCCAGGTTCGAATCCCGGTGAGGCATGGATGTTGTGTTTGTCTTACGGCACTGGCTCTCTCCCTTCCCTGGAACCAGTGACCCTATATTAGAGACGGGCGACTGCTTATAGCACATTGAGTTGCTCACGGTGGTCGTTAAACCTCCAATCAAAAAAATGTCAGAATAATAATTAATATTTGGAAATGAACATTATTATAAGACAATTAAAGAACGGCAGAAACAAAAAAGAGAAAAAATTCTTCATGAAAAGAAAACAACAGCAAAAACAAAAATGAAAGGGACATCCACAAAAAAAAAAAAAAAGAGAGAGAGAGAGAGACAACAGAAAGGAAAGTGAAAAATTATAAAAGAAACGCTAGGTCCCAAGATCCGATTGACAAGAAAACAGAACTCATAATTTTTCCTTCTGGTGTCAAGAGTCAGTCGAAATTGTAACAAGTCACAATTAAGGGTTAGTGTCAGCTTAACGCAAGATAAGATTTGAATAGAAAATGAGCTATCGATAGCCGAGAGGTCAGAAACATTAGATAGCTTTCGGGTGATTCCTTCGAGTTGAGCATGGGTTAGAATCATTGATGAGACATGAGAAGCGTGCTTGTATCACGGAGTTAGTTCTCTCCCTTCCCTGGAACAACGTCAAGTTGTAAAGAATGAGTGATAAACTTTTTGTTTAGCCTCATGAGGTGCTAAATGAGAAACGGATGACCGTGTATAGCCCAACAAGCTGCACGTGATGGTCTTTAATACCCCACCACCACCTATTAAAAAGAAACAGATTTAGAAGTCTTAACTGGACATCCTTTGACAAAGCGAAACGCCACCCCGGTGGCGCAGTGGTCTAAGCGATGGCCTCTGATCATTCGTCCGAAAGGGATCCGAATTCGAATCCCGGTGACGCATGGATGTTGTGTTTGTCTTATGGCACTGGCAATCTCCCTTCCCTGGAACCAGTGACCCTAAATTAGGGACGGGAGACTGCTCATAGCCCATTGAGTTGCTCACGGTGGTCGTAAACCTCCAATAAAAAAAAGCGAAACTTAAGTGCTACTCATGTGTGCGTGCCCCAAGGAGGTTAGGATAATACTTCTGGAGATGGCCTGAGTCCCTTTGCTGTGAAGTTGCCAAGTGTGGGGATTTGATGCGCCCGGGCGGCTCGTGAGATGAGGCAGAAATTTTTTATTCCATGAAAAAAGTTTTTACATATGTAAGATATAATACGCTTTAATTGTACACGCTAAATCAAATTCTGGAATTCTCATTGTGATTCTTAAATTTTGTTAAAAAAGGCTTCAACCAAAGATTGAATCTTGAATTCAGGAGCATTAAATTTATGAAGTTTATAAATTTAATGCTCCTGAATTCAAGATTCAATATAAGTTTTTTTGCTAAGAGGTTGAAACGAGCATATTCTGAGCGCCTATAGAGGCGACCATCTGAATCATCTCTATTACAACCAAGCTTGGGAGGCGGAACCTAATATTTTAAGGGGGATCCAACTTCTCCGAGTGGCGAGAGCGAAAATAATTTTTTAAAAAGTAAGGAGAGAGAGAGAAAGAGAAATAAAACAACGTAGGGTAGATGAGTATTAACTCGTACATACCATCGTCATCATCATCAACTATTGTCAATCCACTGCTGGATGAAAGTCTCCCCAAGTACCTTACACACCTTTCTGTCTTGAACCTGTCTCTTCCGAGTCACTAGAGTATTTCATCCACCCATCTTTGACGTGGTCTTTGTATTCATCCACCCATCTTTGACGTGGTCTTTGTATTCATCCACCCATCTTTGACGTGGCTTTTGTATTTCATCCACCCATCTTTGACGTGGTCTTCTTCTGGTTCTTTTCCTGCCCCTTGGTATTATATCTAATATTTCAGATGCTCAAGCACGGCCAGTTTTTCTAGCAATACGCCCAACCGATTGGCACTTCAGTGTCTTCACTTTGATCATGACGTCATCAACTTTTTTCCTTTTCCTGATCCATGTGTTCCTCTTCCTATCTTTCTTGATTACACCAAGCATGTACCTTTCCGCCGCCCCGGTGGCGCAGTGGTCTAAGGCGCTGGCCTCTGATCATTCGTCCGTAAGGGGTCCGGGTTCGAATCCCGGTGAGGTATGGATGTTGTGTTTGTCTTACGGCACTGGTTCTCTCCCTTCCCTGGAGCCAGTGACCCTAAATTAGGGACGGGCGACTGCTTATAGCCCATTGAGTTGCTCACGGTGGTCGTTAAACCTCCAATAAAAAAAAATGTACCTTTCCATGTTCTCTGAGTTGTCTTCATCCTCTCTATGTCTTTTTCAGTTAAGGTTAATATCTCTGCTCCATATGTAAGAACTAGAAGGATGCAATGATTAAACACTTTTCTTTTAAGTCATAATGGTAAACTGCTCTTGAAAAATGCATTGTTTCTTCCAAAGCCTATTTACATGGGCGAGTCAAATTTTCGTCCCATTTTGAGCTCCACATAATGTTGGGCCTCCATTCCTGTGAAAAACGCGCTTCACCGTCGATGCGTACAGCGATGACGTGGAGTCCAAAATGATAATGACGTGCGCTTTGCACGGAGCCACATTGCGTTTTCAGGTGAGCAGAGGATGGAGGTCAATAAACGTACTGTTTGAGTGCGCCTACGCCATTATTGAAAAAATGGGTTAAATGGGGCAGCAGTGAGACAAATTTCCTCGCTTGAAAGCGAGAAAACAGTGGACAGCAGCACTGCACGAAAATGGTTCCAGCGTTTTAATGTGGCGGGCATCAGTCTCGAACAGAAGTCGAGATCAGAAAGTCCATCGACCACCAACACCGACACCACGGCGGAAGCTGTGAGAGCGAAACCCGGTACCAATACACGACAAATGGCAGCTGAGGTTGTGTCTTCCCAATACATTTTTGTTCGTCATCTGCTCAAGCAGGGACGGATTGGCCTACCGGGACACCGGGATATTTCCCGGTGGACCACTCGAGAAATAGCCCACTGTTTCTCGTATCCTTTGCCTAGATTGTTTGGAAAGAACAAATAATGATTTCGGTACTAATGAATGAAAATCATAACTTCATTTGAGGTTCATATTATCGGTTTAAAATATTATTGTCTTAAAAAATGGCGTTTCATTCTATTGGGGGACGAGAAAGTAATGTCGTTTTCTGGTGTGGTAAGTTTCGTGAGCAGTTGTGAGGTGATTATGTATGTTGTGACGTGCCTGCACCACAGGACGGACATGAGATGAAGGCAGATAGCAGCGAGAGCATATGTCCACGTAGCTCAGTTGGGAGAGCAACTTACTCCGGAGTGAGGGGACCCGGTTTCGATGTTCGGCGTTGATAAAAGATGATGGAGAAATTTACTTCGTCATATTGACGTCCGAACTTCCCGAATGACCCGGCTGTTAAATTTCTCGCAATAGTGTGATGTTCTTTCCACATCGCAAGATAGGAAAAATGAGAATCCCTTCTTCAGCGCTTCGGAAAATAAAATAAAATGTATGTGGTGTTACGTTCCACACACCAAACTGACTGGGATTTCTCAGATGCACGTTCTTCATGGGATGACTGCCTACAGCGACACATGGTCCCGGCGGACCCGTGGGACATTCCCCGGCCTTCTTTCGGAGGGGGTACATGTGACGTGCCTGCACCGCAGGAAGCACATGAGATAAAGGCAGATAGCAGCGAGATCATATGTCCGCGTAGCTCAGTTGGGAGAGCGACTTACTCCGGAGTGAGAGGATTCGGATTCCGTGTCTGGCGTGGACACAGATGATGGAGAAATTTTCTTCGTCATAATGCTCAACGTAAAGTAGGTGTATGTACAAGTGAGTGAACTATTCGCCTTTAACTTATGTAGGTGCTTTTGTCTTCCAGATTTGCAGAACAAAATGAGTGACACAAAACCCGAGGAGAGCCATGCTCGTCATTGTATGCTGTATGAATTTCACAAAGGGAACAATACAACCGTGGCCACCAATAACATTTGCGCTGTTAATCTGAATGCGTTAAATGTCACAAGTGCCAGCATTGGTTCGCCCAATTCCGGTCGGTCAATTTCGACCTATCTGATGTTCCTCGTGCAGGAAGGCCCATGGAGCTGGACAATGATCTGCTGCGTGCAGCCGTTGAGGTAGATCCTCGTCAAACTATTGATGAATTATCCCAACATCTTAATGCATCATGGTCTACTGTTCAAGAGCACTTGAAACAGATAGGGAAGGTCTATATACAAGCAGTTCGTGTCCCATACCAACTTTCACCTGACAACAAAGCCCAGCGTTCCACCATCTGCAACTCTTTGCTCAGCCGACACGAAAAGGATCCATTTCTTCATCGAATTGTCACTGGAGTTGAAAAGTGGGGTTTTTACTTGAACAACAAAGGCAAAAACCAGTGGCTTTTTCCAGGTCAGACACCAGTTCCTACGCTAAAACTAGGACGGCACACCAAAAAGGTTTTGCTCTGTGTTCGGTGGACTACCTCTGGCATAGTTCACTTTGAGCTCTTGGAACTTGGACAGACCGTAACGGCAGACCTCTATTTTCAACACCTGGACCGTTTGAAGCAAGCTCTTACTGCATAACATCCAGCACTGATCGAAAGAAAAGGTGTCATCCTCCAGCATGATAACGCAAGACCTCACACGACGAGACGGACCCAGCAGACGATCAGAGATTTTGGTAAGGAAGTTCTGCCCATCCCGCTTAATCCCCTGATATTGCACCACCTGATTACCATTTGTTCAGATCTCTGCAGCACTTTCTTAGTGGAAAAAGATTCCACAATATTGATGATGTCAAAACGGGGTTCTCGGATTTATCTGCGTAACAGCCAAGTCTTTTTATAGAGACGACATTGAAAGTTTGATTTCACGATGGGCAAGTGTGATCGATAATGCGATTATATGATTGATTAAGAAATAAATTTCTTCTGTTACAAGCAGTGTTTCTCTTCCTTTCCAAATACGCCATTACTTTCCGGTCTCCTACGTATGTATATGTTGAGCGTTTGCTCTAAAATGACAAAGCAAAGTTCTCTCGGCTTCAGTGAAAACATTTTCGCTGGGCCAAGCTCGTTGACCTACACTGTTAAAAATTTTCTGATATGTTGCACCAAAAATTGGCGCTATTCGAGCTGCACCACTTCTGAGAAAAGAGACACCGCTGTGTGGTGCAAACAAAGCCCAGTGACATGGGGCAACCTTGTACCATGTTATAATACAAAATTGCATCACATTATGGTGCAAGGTTTCACCATGTTATCGGGTTTTGTTTGCATCACACAACGGTGTATCTTTTCTCAGAAAGTGGTGCAGCTGGTGTAGCACCACTTTTGGGTGCAACCTACACAAAATTTTTAGCAGTGTACTCTTAACCTCTGTTAACTTAACTAAATAAATTGTTAACAGCGGTTAAGAATAGGTCATTGGATTAGATAACTACGGCTAAGCGTCTGGCAAAGGGACATTGATAGGCCCTACCCATATTCTGTAATCTTGAAGGAGGCACTAGAAAGGTAGTCCACCTTTATCACGGGATTAGATAACTACGGCTAAGCGTCTGGCAAACGGACATTGATAGGCCCTACCTTTATTCTGTGATCTTGAAGGAGACACTAGTAAGGTAGTCCACCTTTATCACGTAAAGATTCTTCGACAGAGTTGTTCCGAAATCTGTGTCCCACTCACATTTATCTTAAAAGAACAATGATTTACCGGTATTGTTTCATGGATCAAAATGGTAGTTCAACGTACAAAATACAGGCTAGATTTAAAAAAGGCGTCTAGTCAAGGAGGGGGTATGAATACCGTTGTCGCAATGCACGATCATTGACTAAGTAAATATAATTATGTAATACAACACCATGTTTTGAGCATGGTTTGATATGCAACATTCAATCATCAGTGAATTTTCAAAATTCTTTCACACTGAAATTGCTACTAAAATTTGTTCACGACTGAATTACAGTAGTTTTACTATACATATTTCAGCAATTATATTTCAACCAGGCAGTGGCGGATTTCCAATTAGGCACACTAGGCGCACTAGGGTCCCAGAGCTTGAGGGGCCCCGAAAACGTGTAATTGGATATTGTTTTGGTTTTCACAGATCGAAATTAAAAAAATGAAGATCTTCTCAATTTTCCGATGAAAACAATAACAAAAAATTATTTCAAGAAAATCTTCGCATTCTCGCTTTCCTGCAGTGATAGATGAAATTCTTACTATCCACCTTTCTTGGTCTATAGCATTCATCTATGCCAAAACTCCTCCACGAAATTCATCATTCATACATCTTGTGTTCAAGTGAAGCAATGTGCATAAATTGTATTTAACCTGTATTTTTTAATGTGGAGAACTTTTCCGGTTGCCAGTGTCTTCAAGTATTTTATTTTTGCTTGATACCATTATCGTTTCCTACTAATTTGCTCAAAATGTCAAAAACAGGATAAATTTCCAAAGCTGAAACAATGGAAAGAGCAGATTTTATAGCTTTTTTATGAAATATTCTGACAATTTACACGCGATGTACGAAATTTCATTTTCAGTGCTTAGCGATAAATTTGTCAAGAAATGTGCAACTGAAAATGTGTTAAAAGTTATCCGTTTTGCCTAACGTATCAAACTAAAAAAATAACGTTTGCTGTAACAAACAATTTCTTCGTAGCGCAAAGCTAAAATTTACGAAATTTCCACGTTCAGAACTCCTAGCGGGAACTTTATGAACTAGTAGTGAAATTCAAAATGGAAAAATTTTAATGAATTTTTATGTCTCATCATTCGCAAAAATATTTTTTTAAAAATCTGTGAAAACCAAATTTTTTGGCTTTTAGTAGGAAATTAACAAACTAATTGGAAATTTTAAGTATTTCAGAAAGAACAGTTAAGCCTCATCCGAGAGACACAAAAATAATATTTTCCTTTAAATTCAATAGTTTCTTCATTACAGAACTTTATTTTTTTTTAATTTTCGGTTTGACAGCACTTAGCGGTATTTAAAGTGCCGAACTTAATATCCTTAGATTTCCCATTAGCCGCAAAAAATAATTTTGAAATAGCTATAGAAACAGAAAGTTCGATGTCCACGGACAGACAAAGGAATTGCACACTAGCACTGTTTCTTACAAAACGTTCTAATAATAGGAAGATGGAATGGAATTTTAAAAAGCGTAAAAACTTTTTTCACTACTTTACTTTTATTTAGTGTTTTTTTTTTTTTTTTTTTTTTGCTAATCTGACGGATGAAAATTTCCGGGACGATAAGAAAGAGGAGGGGGCCCCTGAATCTTTCAGCGCCTAGGGTCCCAAAACATCTAAAGTTGCCTCTGCATCCAGGAGTTAGCAGATTTTTTTTTTTTCATGTGGGTATGAGTTGTTCCCCTGTGGGTACGTGTGTTTCTGTAGTGGACCACAAGATTAAAATTACCGGCCTGGTTTCGTCGACCCAATCCGCCCCTGTGCACAAGCTTGTTTTCTCCAGGTGCCATCGAATATCGAATGGTTCCCATCATGAATTGACACCCCAGAATGCAAAACAATGTGTCAAAGATTGGTATGAAATCTACTGGACAATATGTTTTGGCGTCGTATCGCCACAGACGATGAAAAGTGTATAATCCTACGTTATCCTTCCACTGGGCCCCAGAGGCTGATGACACACCAGGAAGACAGCCAGTGGCACAAAGAGGGAACCTCGAATGGAAGGTCAGTACATTTGGTAGAATTGTGAAAGTTCCTAACACTGGGAATTTGTGCCAGATATTCAGGCTCCGGACGGAATCTCTATGCAAAACAGCCGTTGCTACCCAGCACTCATCAATATAAAGCGGGCGTGGTTAATAATACCCCCAAAGGCACACCTACAGAACGCACCGCCTGAAACTAGAGGAATTGGAAGTGGTTGAGAAAATACCCCATCTTCCATACATCTCCGACTTGACCCCATCAGAATGCCACCTGTTTCTATCCGTGGACTATTTCCTACGAGGAAGACACTTCGCTCCATTATTCGATGTGGAATCTCACATCAGATAGTTTCTGTCCTTGAAGCCTACTGAGTATTACCGCCGTAGGAATGTGGCTGTGGTGAAACATTGGCAAAGAACTGTAGGACAACGGCCTGTACTTTGCACAATAAAGTGAGCATGTATGGCTATCCTGCATCATTCAGCTTTTTAGATGCAAACGGGACGAACTTTTGACTCACCTTCGCATTTCTTCTCTATGTAGATATTGCTAGATATCGGTTGTTCAAGGTAAATGTAGGTATCGGTCACATCCAGATTTTTCTCCATCAACTTCCTGACCTTCAGTTTTTGTAAAAGCACTGTGCATGAATTTGCCAAATGTAAGTTCATTTGTAAATCCCCATTTTTGTTCTTGTCAGCAAGTTCCTGGATCACACATTCCAGCTCTGAGGGGTTACTCTAAAAATTGACTATGTCGTCAGCAAAGCCAGGGTAAGTTAAATAATCTATATTATTTTGTTCTCTTTGTCTTCCCAGTTCAATGATTGAAACACCTTCTGCAAATATGACATAGAAAAGTTTGGAAGACATGCTGTCACCTTGTCTCACTCCCCTTCAAATTTTTAAAAGCATTGTGTCCTCAGGCAGTCGAACCACTGGCGCACCCCAAAGTGGGGGGCGGGGGCTTAAGCTTGACTTGACCCAAAAGACCCGTACATCAACTCTTTTATCTATCTACCTAATGTATATCTGTCTGTCTTATGCACTATATCATCATCATCATCATCATTGTAAACCATTATCAATCCACTGCTGGACGAAGGTCTCCCCAAGTTTCCTCCACAACGGTCTGTCTTGTGCCAGTCTCCTCCATGTCACCCCTGCATACTTTCGAATTTCATCCACCCATCTCCCATGTGGTCTTCTTCTGGGTCTTTTCCTGTTCCTTGGAATCCAATCTAAAATTTCGGCTGTCCATCGATGATCTGTCCTTCTGGCAGTATGTCCAGCTCATTGCCATTTCAGGGATTTAACTGTGATCATGATGTCTTCCACTCTTGTCATTTTTCGGATCCACGAGTTCCTCTTCTTATCTCTCCTGGTTACACCAAGTATGCACCTCTCCATGCTACTTTGAGTTGTCTGCAGCCTTTGTATGTCTCTTTTAGTTAAGGTCCACGTCTCTGCACCATACGTAAGCACTGGAAGGATGCATTGATCAAACACTTTTCTTTTAAGACATAATGGCATATTGCTCTTGGGAATTATGCCGTTTCTTCCAAAAGCTCTCCAGGCAAGTTTTGTACGCCGATTAATTTCTTCATCAATGTGACCCTCACTTGATATCTGCTGTCCAAGATAAACGTATGTGTCTGTTATCTCCAGCTTTTCTCCATCAATCGATAAATCTTCATTTCTTGCAAAAGCATTGAACATCACTTTTGTCTTCTGAAAGTTCATTTTTAATCCCACTTCTTTACTCTTGTCAGCAAGTTCCTGGATCATACTCTGATGGGCTAGTTGCAAAAATGACTACGTCATCAGCAAAACGAAGGTGGGTTAGATAATCTCCATTAATCTTTATCCCCTTGTTTTCCCAGCTCAGTGACTGAAAAACACCCTCCAATGTGGCATTAAAGAGCTTTGGAGATATGGTGTCACCTTGTCTCACTCCCTTTCCAATTTTTATGTGTGTTGTATTTTCAAACAGCCTAACCTTTGCACTTGCATTTTCATAGATGTTATTAATAATATTAATGTATGCATCTTCAATACCGCAGGTTTTCAGAGCCATTGTAACTGCTGATGGTTTCACCGAATCAAAGGCTTTTTCATAATCGATAAAAGCCATGCACAATGGAAGTTCATATTCCCTCGCTCTTTCAATTAGTTCTCTCAGCACATGGATATGATCTATTGTGCTGTAGCCACTCCTGAATCCAGCTTGTTCTCTCGGTTGAACCATGTCCAGTGTTACCTTCAAGCGGTGTGAAAGAACTTTAGTGAAGATTTTATAAACTACTGATAGGAGGCTGATAGGTCTGTAGTTTCCGAGATCCCCAATGTCACCTTTCTTATGTAGCAGGATCATTGTAGCGGTGTTCCAATCCTCAGGAATCTTTCCTTCATTAAGGCATCGAGTGAAAATTTGGGCGAGTACTGTTTCGATTTCTCCACTTGCTTCTTGTATGATGTCTACAGTAATTCCATCTTCTCCTGGAGCTTTTCCCCGCTTCATGTTCTTGATTGCATGTGCAACTTCTGCTGGAAGGACTGGAGGAACTCTGGTACTGGTATCTTTCATGATGTCTGGAGTGCATGTATCATCCCTTTCATATAATTTGGAGTAGAAATCTTTCACTCTTGTCAAAATTTCGCCTCTATTTCTTGTTACAGAACCATCTTCTTTTCTCAGTGCCATAATCTGTTTTCTTCCATTACTGAGATGTCCCTTTGCTATCTTTAGGCTTTGGTTGTTTTCAATTGCTTTCCTCACTAGTTCACAGTTGAATTTCCTTACGTCTTCAGTGATACTTTTTCGTACTGTCTTGCATAGCTCTATATATTCCACTTTGGAAGTCACATCTCCTTTAGTTGTCCTCATCTCTTTTCTTTTTTGCATCAACATTTTGGTTTTTCTTGATAATTTGTTCACATGCAACTTGTTCTTAGATCCAGCTAATTTTGTTGCTGTTTCCATAAGAGCTTTGGTTACTTTTCTGTTAACTTCAGAAATATCCACTTCTTCCGATGTTAGGCCTTCTAAAGCAGAGAATCTGTTCTTCAGTTCCAACTTGAAGGTATTATGGTGTTTTTTAAGGTTGGTTATGTCAATACATTTTGGTTGTCTTATGAGCTTGCCACGTTCCAGTTTAGTGTTGAGGTGCATCTTACATCTCACCAATCTATGGTCACTACCTGTGTTGAACTTGTTTAGCACACTGCAGTCTTCTATGACGAATTTTTTGTTACACATAATAAAATCAATTTCACTTGTCGTCCCATTTGGATGTCTCCATGTGCATTTCCTGTGTGGCTTTTTCTCTAAAAAGGAGTTCAAGATGAAAAATCCTTCTGCCTCTGCAAACTCAACGAGAGTATTTCCACGCTGGTTTCTGTTGCCGTGACCGAATTTACCTACTGAAGTTTCATTCTGTTGCCTTTGCCCTATTTTTGCATTGAAATCTCCCATAATTATTTTCAAGTGCTGCTTACCTTTATTATTTAGATGACAAATTTCCTCATAAAATTCTTCAATTTCTTCTTCAGGATGACTTGTGGTGGGTGCATAAGTTTGAATAATCTGAGCCTGGTATCTTCTCGATAGTTGGATAACGAGTCGTGCAGCTCTGTCAGAGGAACTTTCAACTTCTACCACTTTATCCTTCAGTTTCTTGTTTATTATAAATCCAACACCACTAGTTCTGCCAGTATCTGTCCCACGATATATAGAAGAGATGTCCACTTTTCAGTTCGATGAGATCTTCTCCTTTTCTCCTTACCTCACTTAGCCCCACGATGTCCCACTTGATCCTTTGTAGTTCCTCTTCCAATTCAAGAAGCCTTGAATCAGAAGATAGGGAGCGTCCATTGTACGTTGCCAAGGTCAGCATCAGATGGCAGCCTAGTCCGGTCCTCCGGGGATTCTTAGCACCCTCTGCCTTCATGTCGCACTGGCCGCTGCCTTGGCCAGGTACATTCCAGCTGCCGGAGACTGAGGGCCAAGATTTAAGTTGTGGAGTCATTTTGGAGGGGTTTGGCCATAACTCACCACGCTGGCCAAGCGGGTTGGTGAGTGTGGGATAGAATTTCCTCTAATCCCGATGGTATAGTTATACCGCTATTGGCGGCCGTCAGAGCCCCTTTAGTGGGAACAGGATGCACCACGAGAAGGCGGGGTTGACATTTGTCAAGGAGAGGCTGTGATGTTACGCATCACCTGACCTTACATCCCATGCACTATATATATATATATATATACTAAAGAGCAAAGCCGAAAACATAAGAAAAACTTTAGAATTTAAAACGAAAGTTTCAAAATAACCAGAAGATCAAAACGCGCAACGCAGCAGTTATGAAAATTCAGAATTCACATTCTATTAAGAAGAGACTGAAGCAAAACAATTTTTTGACTCATACCAAGTACATCATAGAAAAGGTTATGTATTGACTGGTGTGAGTAAAAAGAGAAAAATAGAACAACTGAATGTAGAAAGTGTCTCGAGAATACTGAGCCTTGGCTTTATCAAGGACCAGCAAAAACTCTGCATTTTCTCACTTCTACAAAGACCTATTTGGAAATGGGTTTCTGCAAAGTCATAGATGCAAGTAATAAGCCCACCAAAAAAATAGATTAAAAAAAATATGTCATGACCTCCGCAGAGTTGTATGACCAAGCTTTAGTTAACAATTTAGCTTGCATTCATAACTTTGCTGGCCCGACCCATGCTCTTCATCTGTTACTATTAAACAGAAAGAAGACGATTATAGAAAACTCAAGTTGTAAGAGAGACATAATGAATCAGAAATAATGTTCAGCAATAACAAATTGCCAAACTCGCCTGAGAGAGAATTTAAACCTGAATAGCAATACAAAAGTATTACAAATTCTTAAACATTGCAATAAAAAGGAAATATTAATTTTTTTCTAAAGCACAGATTCTTGAAAGAAAACTGGATTATAAAAACCCCCTACTCCACAACTTCTGACAACACGAAAACGAGAATAAAATAAAGACAATAATAAACTAAAGAAATGCTTTGTGAAGGTTATGTGACATACACAATTAGTTGCAATATGTACAAAGTATTTCAGAAGTGCTTTAAGTGCATAATTAAGTAGTTATTAAGACCTTAACTACATTGAAAACACATCGCAGACTACAAGAACGATGAAACGGCCGGCTGCTTAGCCTTAGTTCCCTAAAAAACGCGCAAAGTTACCAAGAAAAGAAAGAGTTAAAATCCGCAAAAAAGTTAATAGACTTGCTAGTGCCTAAATGCTTAAAGCAAAAAATAGAAAAAATGTTCAAGAAGTTCAAATATTGAACTTGGAAAACCTAAAACCCAAAGACAATGAAGAGAGCTTACCTCTTATGCAACTTAACTTCTTTCACTCTTGAGGAAACATGGCCGACCTTTTAACACAAACTTCCGAACACCCCTGCCACTCCCTAGTCGCTGGGGGCAGTGTGGGTGGGGCTGAAGACCTATTTATTTTTACCACTACGGATAAAGCTAGCAATAATTTTGCAATTATCTGTAAGAAATTCTATTTTGAATTGTTAACTATGGAACTCAATAATAGAGTAACCTACGAGCCCGTAAGTTATTCTACCAAGCAGTTAGAAAATCGTTTTAAGGCATTCTTCAAGAAACTTAAAATTCTACAAATAAGAAGATATGAGCCTGAATTTCCCTTTCTTTTTGCAACTATTAAGTTTCATAAAGATCCAGTGAAGTTCAAATTCATTGCTAGTGGAGTCAGGAGTCATAAAAAGAAAATTGATCTAGCTTTTGAAGAAATCTTGAAGAAGGTCTTAAAACACATTAGTAACTGTACTAATTTGAAGTACAGAGATTTTTGGATAATTAATAATAATGCAGAAGTAATTTCCACTATACTCGAAGTAAATCCCTTAGATAGTTCTAGACTTAAGCATTAAACCTAATCTGCTTCTATCAGATATAATCACTACCTTTAAAGAGCTGTATGCAGAATTTAAACTTAACCAATTTGTTAATGTAGGAGCCTGGAACTCTTATCTCAATTGCTGCATAAAAAATAACCATATCTTATATAATAATACTCTCTATAAGCAAGTAAACGGTATCCCTATGGGAACGTCAACATCCACGAGTATTGCAAATCTATTCCTGTTCTTTAAGGAACATAAATTCATTAAAAATCACTCCACTTGCTCCGATAACTACCTTTACACATTTAGATATATTGACGATCTGCTGTGTATAAATAATTCAGAAGTTATAGAGAGTGATTTTGATAATATCTTACCTAGCTCTCTTAACTTATGTAAAACCAACCACAGTAATCAGGAACTAGAGTTCTAGACTTAAGCATTAAACTTAACAGAGGTAAACCATCTATTAGCCTCTTTGATAAAAGAGTTAATTTTCCTTTCAAAGTAATTAAATATCTACACTGGAATAATAACATATCAACCAAAGTAATTGAGAATGTACTAATTTCTCAGGTGCTTAGAATTTCAAGAATTTGCAGCAACAATTTGGACTTCAATTACCACATTAATATACTATTAGACAGTTTTCTAGAGAGCAAAATTCCTACTTCTTTCATCAAAAAAACTTTAAGAAAAATTATTCTGAATAATAGAGTAAGGTTGGCAGATCTACTTTAATTTTCTACACAGTTAATAATATGATTCTGACCAATGAAAGCCTTTTGGAAGTTGGCTAGAGGATGCATATTAACTACAAAAAGGAACCTTAGTGCTATGGATAAGAAGGTCCTATTAAAAGTAAAAAATCAAATAATATAGACAAAATCACAAAAAAACCTTAAAAATCTGTTTATAAAATAAAATAAAAATAAATATAAAAGAAAACTAGTTATTCACTCACTAGAATAGCTATACTAAAAATAGTAAAACTAACATTAAAATTAATAGGATTCTGAATAGCCTACAGAAGCTCACTAAGGTTATTAAATACATGCAAAGATTATTAAATACACTACTTGTGTATTTCATAATATTTCTCATGTATTCTGGAGAGTTAATTCTGCTCTTTCTGATCAAACAGGTCCACAATCTTAATTATATTTTTTCTCTAGTTAAAATCTCCGCGAGTAGGATTTTTTCACTGTGTGGAGGCCTTCAGCCCCACCCACACTGCCCCCCAGCGACTAGGGAGTGGCAGGGGTGCTTGGAAGTTTGGGTTAAAAGGTAGGCCATGTTTCCTCAAGAGTGAAAGAAGTTAATCAGTCTCTTCTTAATAGAATATATATATTATACGTAGCCAAGGTCAGGTGATGCGTAACATCACAGCCTCTCCTTGACAAATGTCAACCCCGCCTACTCGTGGTGCATCCTGTTCCCACTAAAGGGGCTCTGACGACCGCCAATAGCGGTATAACTATAACATCCGGATTAGAGGAAATGCTATCCCACACTCACCAACCCGCTTGGCCAGCGTGGTGAGTTATGGCCAAACCCCTCCAAAATGACTCCACTACTTAAATCTTAGCCCTCAGTCTCCGGCAGCTGGAATGTACCTGGCCAAGGCAGCGGCCAGCGCGACATGAAGGCAGAGAGTGCTAAGAATGCGCGGAGGACCGGACTAGGCTGCCATCAGATGCTGACCTTGGCTACGTATAATGGACGCTCCCTATCTTCTGATTCAAGGCTTCTTGAATTGGAAGAGGAACTACAAAGGATTAAGTGGGACATCGTCGGGCTAAGTGAGGTAAGGAGAAAAGGAGAAGATCTCATTAAACTGAAAAGTGGACATCTCTTCTACTATCGTGGGACAGATACTGGCAGCACTGGTGGTGTTGGATTTATAATAAACAAGAAACTGAAGGATAAAGTTCTGGAAGTTGAAAGTTCCTCTGACAGAGCTGCACGACTCGTTATCCAACGCTCGAGAAGATTCCAGGCTCAGATTATTCAAACTTATGCACCCACCACCAGTCATCCTGAAGAAGAAATTGAAGAATTTTATGAGGAAATTCGTCATCTAAATAATAAAGGTAAGCAGCACTTGAAGATAATTATGGAAGATTTCAATGCAAAAATAGGGCAACGGCAACAGAATGAAACTTCAGTAGGTAAATTCGGTCACAGCAACAGAAACCAGAGTGGAAATACTCTCGTTGAGTTTGCATAGGCAGAAGGGTTTTTCATCATGAACTCCTTTTTCAAGAAAAAGCCACACAGGAAATTGACATGGAGACATCCAAATGGGACGACAAGTGAAATTGATTTTATTATGTGTAACAAAAAATTCGTAATAGAAGACTGCAGTGTGCTAAACAAGTTTAACACAGGTAGTGACCATAGATTGGTGAGATGTAAGATGCACCTCAACACTAAACTGGAACGTGGCAAGCTCATAAGACAACCAAAATGTATTGACATAACCAACCTTAAAAAACACCATAATACCTTCAAGTTGGAACTGAAGAACAGATTCTCTGCTTTAGAAGGCCTAACATCGGAAGAAGTGGATATTTCTGAAGTTAACAGAAAAGTAACCAAAGCTCTTATGGAAACAGCAACAAAATTAGCTGGATCTAAGAACAAGTTGCATGTGAACAAATTATCAAGAAAAACCAAAATGTTGATGCAAAAAAGAAAAGAGATGAGGACAACTAAAGAAGATGTGACTTCCAAAGTGGAATATATAGAGCTATGCAAGACAGTACGAAAAAGTATCACTGAAGACGTAAGGAAATTCAACTGTGAACTAGTGAGGAAAGCAATTGAAAACAACCAAAGCCTAAAGATAGCAAAGGGACATCTCAGTAATGGAAGAAAACAGATTATGGCACTGAGAAAAGAAGATGGTTCTGTAACAAGAAATAGAGGAGAAATTTTGACAAGAGCGAAAGATTTCTACTCCAAATTATATGAAAGGGATGATACATGCACTCCAGACATCATGAAAGGTACCAGTACCAGAGTTCTTCCAGCCCTCCCAGCAGAAGTTGCACATGCAATCAAGAACATGAAGCGGGGAAAAGCTCCAGGAGAAGATGGAATTACTGTAGACATCATACAAGAAGCAAGTGGAGAAATCGAAACAGTACTCGCCCAAATTTTCACTCGATGCCTTAATGAAGGGAAGATTCCTGAGGATTGGAACAACGCTACAATGATCCTGCTACATAAAAAAGGTGACATTGAGGATCTCAAGAACTACAGACCTATTAGCCTCCTATCAGTGGTTTATAAAGTCTTCACTAAAGTTCTTTCACACCGTTTGAAGGTAACACTGGACATGGCTCAACCGAGAGAACAAGCTGGATTCAGGAGTGGCTACAGCACTATAGATCATGTCCACGTACTGAGAGAACTAATTGAAACAGCAAGAGAATATGAACTTCCATTGTGCATGGTTTTTATCGATTATGAAAAGGCCTTTGATTCAGTGAAACCATCAGCAGTTACAATGGCTCTGAAATCCTGCGGTATTGAAGATGCATACATTAATATTATTAATAACATCTATGAAAATGCAAGTGCAAAGATTCGGCTGTTTGAAAATACAACACACATAAAAATTCGAAAGGGAGTGAGACAAGGTGACACCATATCTCCAAAGCTCTTTAATGCAACATTGGAAAATGTCTTTCAATCACTGAACTGGGAAAACAAAGGGATAAAGATTAGTGGATATTATCTAACCTACCTTCGTTTTGCTGATGACGTAGTCATTTTTGCACCTACCCCATCAGAGCTGAAGAGTATGATCCAGGAACTTGCTGACAAGAGTAAAGAAGTGGGATTAAAAATGAACTTTCAGAAGACAAAAGTGATGTTCAATGCTTTTACAAAAAATGAAGATTTATCGATTGATGGAGAAAAGCTGGAGATAACAGACACGCACGTTTATCTTGGGTAGCAGATATCAAGTAAAGGTCACATTGATGAAGAAATTAATCGGCGTACAAAACTTGCCTGGAGAGCTTTTGGAAGAAACAGCATAATTTTCAAGAGCAATATGCCATTATGTCTTAAAAGAAAAGTGTTTGATCATTGCATCCTTCCAGTGCTTACGTATGGTGCAGAGACGTGGACCTTAACTAAAAGACAACTCAAAGTAGCATGGAGACAACTCAAAGTAGCATGGAGAGGTGCATGCTTGGTGTAACCAGGAGAGATAAGAAGAGGAACTCGTGGATCCGAAAAATGACAAGAGTGGAAGACATCATGATCAGAGTTAAATCCCTGAAATGGCAATGGGCTGGACATACTGCCAGAAGGACAGACCATCGATAGACAGCCGAAATTTTAGATTGGATTCCAAGGAACAGGAAAAGACCCAGAAGAAGACCACATTGGAGATGGGTGGATGAAATTCGAAAGTATGCGGAAGTGACATGGAGGAGACTGGCACAAGGCAGACCGTTGTGGAGGAAACTTGGGGAGACCTTCGTCCAGCAGTAGATTGATAATGGTTGACAATGATGATTATATATATATATATACACTTCATCATCGATGAAGAAATTAATCGGCGTACAAAACTTGCCTGGAGAGCTTTTGGAAGAAACAGCATAATTTTCAAGAGCAATATGCCATTATGTCTTAAAAGAAAAGTGTTTGATCAATGCATCCTTCCAGTGCTTACGTAAGGTGCAGAGACGTGGACCTTAACTAAAAGAGACATAGAAAGGCTGCAGACGACTCAAAGAGGCATGGAGAGGTGCATGCTTGATGTAACCAGGAGAGATAAGAAGAGGAACTCGTGGATCCGAAAAATGACAAGAGTGGAAGACATCATGATCCGAGGTAAATCCCTGAAATGGCATCGATGGTCTGCCGAAATTTTAGATTGGATTCCAAGTGACAGGAAAAGACCCAGAAGAAGACCACATGGGAGATGGGTGGATGAAATTCGAAAGTATGCGGGAGTGACATGGAGGAGACTGGCACAAGACAGACCGTTGTTGAGGAAACTTGGGGAGACCTTCGTCCAGCAGTGGATTGATAATGGTTGACAATGATGATGATGATATATACACTGCTCGCTACACAGAATGCAACACCAAGAAGTAAGCATCCGATTGGCCTAAAATTCGCAGCATGCGTCGCCCGCGAGAGGTCATGCAAACGATTAGCATCGCACGGCATATGCAAATCATGTGCGCCCAGCACGCCACCGAGAACCACTATGAGAAGGGTGCACAGAAGGCTGGGTGTAAATAGTGGAAGTGTGTTGTGCTGCCGGATCTGTGCGTGGGAAGCTTCCTGATGCCTCGTCTCAGAATACGGCAGTCATTCCTGCACGTTTCGGAGTTCGACAAAGGACGAATAGTGGCTTATCGCGACAGCGGTTTATCGTACTGAGACATCGGCACCCGTGTGGGACGACATCCAGCCACAGTCAGGCGAGTATGGATTCGGTGGGTGCAGGAGGAACGGATGGACCGACGTGAGCGATTGTCGCAGCGGCGGCACACCACCGAACGAGAGGACCGGCATGTTGTGCGGCGGGCATTGACGGCTCACACCGCCACATCACGAACGTTAGCGCAGGATTTAACGTGTGTTGTACAACAACCTGTGTCAGCACGTACCGTTCGACGTCGTCTGCAGGAGCGGGGACTTGTCGCACGGCGCCCATTGCTCCGATTACCATTGACGTTACACCACCGGCGAGTACGGCGGCAATGGGCCGTTGAACGTCGCACCTGAACTGCAGAATGACACTGCATTGTCTTCTCCGACGAATCCCGCTTCTGCCTGAAACGCAACGATGGTCAGATCCACGTGTGGGGGCACCGCGGCGAGAGACTGTATGAAACCTGTATTATGCATCGCTATACCGGTCCGTCGCCTGGCGTTATGGTTTGGGGCGCAATTGGATATGACATCCGCACCCCTCTGGTACGCATTGCCGGTACACTCAACAGCCACCGATACATCTCCTACGTTTTGGAGCCTGTAGTCCTCCCTTACCTGCAGGACATGCCAGCGGCCACGTTTCAACAGGACAATGAGCGCCCGCATGTAGCACGTATCGTGCAACAATTCTTCACGGCCCACCAAGTGTCATTGCTGCCGTGGCCCGCTTGTTCTCCCGATATGTCGCCTATCGAACACGTCTGGTCGCTGATCGGCAACCGAATGGCCCGGCAAGCACCACCCGCGGCTACTCCTGATGAACTGTGTCAACGTGTGGAACCAGCCTGGACCGACATACCCAAGCCCACATCCAAAGCCTCTTTCGTTCGATGCCGCGGCGTGTAGCGGCCGTTATTGCCAGCCATGGGGGCCACACCACCTATTGATGTCTGCGTGTTCCGCAAGTCGCAAGGGCCTGTAAGCTCAATCGTTTCATCTTTGTATCCGTTGTTATGTGTCAGTAAATCTGGCTTTGCTATCTCGTGTCCTTCTTGGTGTTGCATTTTGGGTGGCCAGCAGTGTATATACATATTGTATGCATACATACATATACTGTATATGTATATATTCATATATGCTACGTGCATATACACACATACCTACACATGCATCCAGCCTCTGCCGCCTCCCAACTGGAATTCCTGGGTGCGCTACTGAGTCGAACCTTTGTGCTTGCATTTTCATAAATGTTATTAATGATGGTTATGTATTGATCTTCAATACCGCAGGATTTCAAAGACATCAAAACAACTGATGATTTCGCAGAATCAAAAGCCTTTTCATTATCAGTAAAAGCCAGGATTGCATATTCATTTTTCCTTCCAATTAGTTCTCTCAGTACGTGTATATGATTGCAATTGCCGCTCCTGAATCCAGCTTGTTCTTTTAGTTAAGTCAAGTCCAATTTTTCCTTCAAGGGATGTGACAGTGCCTTCCTGGAAATAAAGTGAACAACTGATAGGAGGATGATGGGTCTGCCGTTCCTGAAGTTATCAAGGTCCAATTTTTTATGTGGCAGAATCAAAGAAATATTATTCCAGTCATCAAGATTCTTTCTTCTTTGAGGTATTCAGTGAAAATTTGGGCGAGTGTAGTTTGTTTCACCGTTGGCTTCATGTGCAATACTCATGGGAATTCCATCCTCTTCTGGAGTTCTTCAGTTCTTCCCGTTCTATATTCCTAAGGGCATGAGCCAGGACCGACGTCAGGATTTTTGGGCCATCGGGCAATCTTGAGGCTGGGGGCCCCCAAGGCTTTCTCATTTCCTGCTCCCCACAGAAAAATTTCAGAAGAGTGCAGAATTAATATACTTTAGATTAACCACAGGTAAAAAACCTTGTACATGATAAAACCAAGGAGGTTAGATTAAGATATCTAGAGATGCCCTAGTTAATGGAGCAGTGCCACTTTGCGTGAAGCCTATAACCGCAAGAGACGGCCGTCAAAGTGTGGGAAAGCTGATGGTTATGTAAGATATTGTAATGAATTTTGTGTTGGCTGAATCGCCTTCTTTCGTCGCAAATGTTTCCAATTTCGCACAGTAACTTGCTGCCAATGCGTGAGAAAATGCTGAATTTATAAAATTCTTAATTATTTCCACGCTCCTTCCCATTTTTATTTTAAAATGAAATACACGAACGTTAGTGCGAATTCCGAACAAAATATAACGTTAAAATTGAAAACTTCACTGGTATAAGAAGCAGGGGCGGCTCCTGCTATGGGGTTGAGAAGCTGCAGCCCCCAACCCCTCCCCAAAGCAGTTTTTTTTTCATGCCGTACCAAGAGAGAGAAGTTTTGTGAACACAGCTGTAGGTTTTTCCAGCATAACTCCACGACTGAAGTTTTCTGAACTCAACTGGAAGTCTTTCCTGCATAACACCACAAAGAACGGAAGAAACGTTGGCGGACTGCCCTGCTTGCAGCTCTGACGGCTATTGAAACAAATTCCTGTGGGAGACTCTGCCTATTCCCACATCAGTTCGTTTCCTTTGAATAAAACTTCCCTGGGGACTGCATTGATGGCAGCTCTCGCTAGCAGGGTTGCTCGCGAATGCAGTATCTCGTTGGGTGGGAATGCATCGCCGAACCTGTGTGCTTTGTTGATTAATACGGTTCTTGTGCTTCCGAATAAGAAATAGAATAGGGGAATGAATTAAAAATAATGACGAATGTTGAAATAAAGTATTAAAGTATTAAATAAAGTTTGTCTGAATGTATTACTCAATCTGCTTTTTTTTCCAATTCTTGGTTTGTTCCTGCTTTTATTCAACGTAATAATTCTAACAACAATGTTATTCCCATCGAACTGGAGATTATTCGTGTTTCCTAATAACAAATATTCAGTTGCCGGGACTTTTGCAAAAAAGTTTTACTTATATTTTCTCTTCTGGTCAAAATGGGTATGTGAACAAATTGCGATTAGGAATAGAGTTCAGTATTGGAAAAAATGAAAAAAGAATGAGAGTGAGACTAATTTTTGCAGCGAAATACTTGCACAAAATTGATTTCTTCACTTACCAAGCACAGCGAAATTTTCGCTTTTAAACTCATGTTAATTTTTATTCACCAAAAATCATTGAAGACACTCCACTGGGTACATTTTATTTTTCTGTTACATCCCCCCACCCTCCCAGAAATAAGCTGGGCATTTCAATTGAGGTAGTGCATTACACTTAATTACTTTGAAAAGAACATTTAATCAGATGTCATTGTTTAGAAAATTTACAAAGTTGGTAAATTTTGGAAAACAAATTTTTCTACACTAAATTGTCATCATGGCTTCAAAATTAAAACTGGACTGAATATGTTTACAATCCGTTTTTATTAAAGAGAATGCCGGGGTGTGAGTATCGCAATAACAACTCAGCGCGAAATTCTGGTAGACCCTTCAAAATTCCACAAAATGTTTTCAATCGCCGTCCAAGTTGCAGTGGTTGGTTTCAAGTCGAAGTTTCAAAGGGAGTGTATCAGAAGAAAACATATTTATTGTCATATTTCTGGGGTCACAATGAAACACTTGAGAACGCGTAAATGATTTGAGTGTGTCTCCGCTGTCACGGGCACACGCATTAATTTTTTTTTATTTTTTGTCCTTTTGTATATATACATGTATATAGAGAGAGTGAATTGTAAAAAATAAGAATTGCAAAATATTAAAATTCCCTAAAGAATACAGAATTAAATTTAAAATGGAAGTTCAGAATTGAAAACCGAAAAATGAATAGAAAACAGGTTGCCGTCATCAGGAAAGCATCAACCTGTGGGCGTAGCTTTTCTAGCACCAACAAACGACAAGGAGAACCAAAAATGTCGGTTGGTCATGCTCCCTATGCCTCCAGACCAAACGCCAAAATAGACACAGGAATTCAAAAAACAAGAATATAAACATTGAAAAAATATACGAAAGGTTTACCCGGCAGACCAGTCAAAGCCCTGTTTAAGAAAGGTTTACCCAGCAAGTTTAGAAAGGTTTACTCGGCAGACCAGTCAAAGCCCTGAATAAAGATCAAACTGCACTGGACCAACGACTATTTGTTATTTTCTTGTAGGACTTCCGTCCACAGTGAGTAGAGTTTAGTTTCCAGCCACCTACAGCGAGATCGCCTTTTGGGCAGGACACAGAAACGGAAGGAATGAGAGCAAGCCCAGCGACTTTGACAGAACAGTTTGTAGGGACGTAAGAGTACAGTAGATGGCGCCACCGTACAAGTACGATGTTGCACACAAAAGGGTGAGAGAATTTCAGGGGGGGGGCATAGGAAAGGATACCCATTTAACCAGTGGGTCCAGCCTGGGGGCCGTCACTTAACGTGCTCGTCCGATGCACGGCGGATATTCAGCGATTGTTAGTAAATCACACCCAGGTTCGAACCTGAGGACCTTGCAGTAAATCAGCCCAGGTTCGAACCTGAGGACCTTGCATTGATAGTCTGAATCGCTAACCACTAAGCCATCCGCGGCTCCTAGTCTAACGACCCACAAATGCCCAAATATATAAGAAAACGTTAAAGTGGTCGCGGTTAGAAAACAACCTAGCAAGCCAAAAAAAAAAAAAAATAGTGTGGGAAATGACGAGATGCAAAACTGTGTATGTAAATAGAAATCTTCAACCACTAGGGACCCACCAAGTGGTACTTGTACTTTGTATTGCCTGATTTACTTAATATTGTTAGGTCCTGGATTAGTAAAGCATGTCAATGTGTTTGAAACCAAATTAAAATTCAGAATTAAGGGTTTTAAATAATGCTTTAAAAAATTATTAGGAAAGTTGTTAGAATGCAGTTTAGAAAGAAGTGTTTTAAGATTTTTTACAAGCAAGAACTGTGTGGAACATATTTTTGCTATTGTGTGAAATTGTGAAAGAAGTAGATTACGATGTACTTCCTTAGAAATGTTGGAGGACCAATAAGTGTAGTAAATGATATCGAAATCCAAAGCATTTCTTTTATCATAAAGGTTTACCACACCCCTTCCCCCTCGTCCACCTGTACCCCTAAATCGAGGTAACAAACGTAAGTAGACGAGCTGTTAGATTTTTCTAAGGTGAGATCTTCAGGATACAAGTCAGCAGCGCATCGCAAAAAGTCCGGCACGTTAATTAATGACAATCATGTCATCAACGTACCTCAGAACGATACCAGGCAATGGACAAGCAGCAGTAAATCTATCTTCAAAAAAGTGTAGATAGAGATTGGTTAAGCTACTTGAGAAGCGACTGCCCATCGGAATACCACGAGTTTGGAGGTATACAGCACAATCCCCACGGTAACAAAATTGTTATTAATACAGAAGTCCACT
Organism: Macrothele yani; assembly: GCA_039090855.1. NCBI lineage: Eukaryota > Metazoa > Arthropoda > Arachnida > Araneae > Macrothelidae > Macrothele > Macrothele yani. The sequence continues at coordinate 94,590,435 of CM077005.1, read as the reverse complement.
AAAAAGTCCCAAAACTGTTCTGTAACCCCGGACTCAAACTTTGTGGGTAAATTTAAGGCCACCTGCCATAAACCTTTCAATGAAAGCGAAGTGAAAGGATTTTTAAAATCGTAGGTATCAACAGATGAGACAGTTGTTGAGTTCAACGCCTCTAAAACTCTGTCATTGTTTCCGATAATCCAGGTCGAATCTAGTTTGCAAAATTGAGATGCAGCCCTCCCCCCCCACCTCACAGTTTAACACGAGCCGCCACTGATAGGAAGTATAATTCATTCCGGTTTGATATTAACAGGGTTTCTGCTACCAAAATCCACACAATTCCAAAACACACACAGTTGAAATTACATAGGTATAATGTAAACAACGTCAGATTCCCACAGTTTGCGGCTTCACGGTTAAGTATTATTCTGACCTACTTGGATAAAACACACTTACATCAAATTGTTAATATTTTATCAGAATTATTTTATGGTTGTTATGTACAATTCTGAAATTCATTCTTAACCAGAGGCGATTTTAAATCTTTAGGGGCCCTAGCAACTAAAAGATTCAGAGGCCTCCTCCCTCTTCTTATCGCCTCAGAAATTTTCATCCTCCAGATTAACAAAAAAAAAAAAAGTAAAGCCAAGAAAAAGGTTGTTAGGCTTTTTAAAATGCCATTCCGTCTTTCTGTTATTAGAACGTTTCGTACGGAACAGTGCTAGTGTAATCATTTTCTCTGTCCGTGCACATGGAACTTCTTTGTTTTCAGAGATATTTCAAAAATTATTATTGTTTGCACTTTAAATATCCTATGTACTTCATGAATTTACCGGTAAGTGCTGTCAAAGTCGAAAATTGAAATAAATAAAGTTCTATTGCGAACAAACTATTCAACTTAGAGGAAAAATTAATTTTTGTGCCTCTCAGAGTAGGCATAACTGTTCCTTCTCAGATATTTAAATTTTCCAATTGGTTCGTTAATACCCTGCTAGTGGCGCTAAGTCAACGCAACTCAGTTGGGGTGGGTGGGAGGGGAGGTTCCAAAACAGATTTTTTTTTCTTTAACTGGAAGTAACATGAAAGTAATTTAAAATAACAGCAGTCCGGTTAAGTATTTGCCTTAAGCAATGAAAAGTGCGGGAAGCGTGAATCCAGGGGCGTACTGATATCCCCCGCAACCCCCGCAACCCCCGCATTTCGGGTGGGGGTGGAGGGGTGGCTCGCGGCTTCGAGGTCCTCTCGCCTTAGTAAAAAGATTTTGCACAAAATTTTCATATGAAAGTTGTTAAAAAAATAGCAAGTAATTTTTGACGGCTGATTTGAAGGAAATATTAAAAAGAAAATCAATTTTCGGTATTTTTTGCCAATAAATGAGATAAATATTTAAATACATTTCCGCGGTTTTTGGAATTAAAAAAATTCAATAATTGAAATCTAATCAATTTTCACCAAAGGGTCTCGAAGATACTTTTTTCGGGGAGCCCCGAGTTTCTCAGGTACGCGATTGCATGAATCCTTCCTTCATCTACCATTAAAAGGAAGGTCAAATTAAGTTAACTGTTCATTTTAAAATAAGTAAATCGGTAAGAACTCGAAAATTTGGAGTATCAACAAAGCAAGAAAAAATTTATGTTGCTAATATCAGAAAGTTAAATACCAATTGACAATACAAGCAAAGTGGTCGCTTCAAGAATTGATTTGCTTTTTCCCCTTTACCGCACTTTCCTGCTGCCTCGGCTGATGTATCAGTGTCCACCGATGCTGATCGGGTATATACTGATTCCTCGGCGCAACTTGGGTTCTTGTCTCCCGTTTCGGGTGTTCTTCCAGATCCGCCAAGGGATTCATCCGCCTCAACTTCGGCTTCGAAACAGACTGGAACTTCCAAAGGCTCTATAAAACAGGAAAAGGTAAAACATCTTTCTGTGGCTTCATCTAATATTCCCGATGTTTCCTGTTCAGATGTTTCTCCGCCTGATAACTTTTCGAACAGTATGCATTTCCGTTCTGGTCCTTTCAATGCTCTCTCAGATGATGAGGTTACACAGGCCATTGATAAGTTTCCTCTAGTTCCTTGACTACTGTCCAGAAAGAAACTCTTACGCCTCTTCCAATCTGCTTGTACGGTTGTCTGTACTGAAGAATATCTCCACTCACCTGATCTTGATCTGTATGCAGCGGTGATGCAATTTGAAGCTTATGTGTCATTTTTCAAATCTCTGAGTGTCACCGATCCTAAGTACCAGGTTTTCATAAAACGATACACTCGCCGTCTCTCCTCCTTGAAAGACCTCTCTGAGAAACAATTTTGTGATACCTTACTTCCTCAAGCCGATGAACTTCAGCGCTCCTTCCCAACCCAACACTTTTCGTTCTCTCCGACGGTATTTTCCACCTCGTTGTCGCCTGGACTTTTCTGGTTTCGCGTTTCTTTATTTACTGTTCCGCTAACTGTGTGCTGTTATCTTCATGTTATCACTCTCGCATCTCAATGTTGTTTCCCGATTTTGTTATTGTGCCCTTGTGTTTTTCTTTTGCTTTCATTATATGTCCTTGCTGTACTACTATTTTCCTCTGTCGCGGTTTATACAGTGCGTCGCATAAATATAGAGACAGAACAAATTATCGAATAAAAAAGAAACAACAACGAGCTGAAATGTAAACCTCATATTTATAGCGAAAATAGCATAGGACACGCAGCTGCACAATCGTTTGACGGAAACATTACAATTCCAACGCCAAGTACAAGAAAAAAACAGAAATACGCTGTATTAAAAATATAAAGACTTACTAGTTATGAGCACCTCCGGTACGAATAGTGGAGCCGTTGTTTCGAATAACACTGAAAACCCGATTGGGCATGCTGTCCACCAAGTGATGTAAGTGTTCTGGACGGAGTGCGTACCAGCTTCGTTCAATCTGCTCTTTCAATGAAACCACACTTGAGAACTGCCGTCCACTCGCATAAACATCACGAGCTAGGATACCCCAGAGGTTCTCGATAGGGTTCACATCTGGACTGAGTGCTAGCCAATCCCTTACGATCACATGATGAGGCCAATCCATTACGGTCATATGACCAGCTTTTCGTTGATGCAGACCGATGGATAGAGGCATTGTCTTGCTGGCAAACGGTAGAAGGTGGCTGCTGAGTATGTCCTGATACGTTTCGGAGTTTTGCCTGCCTTGCAGAAAAGCGATATCCGTTGTCCCATTGAACGCAAAAGCTCTTCAGACCATCACAAACCCCCGTCCTTTTTGTCTGCTGAAGAAGGTGCGTGGCTTGCATTGGCGGCCCGTCAGATGAGGCAAGTGAGGCGCCGCCTCACCTTAAATTCCGCAGAATGAGAAGTGAAAGAAAAAAAAACTTCTGTCAGTAACAAAGACATAAGAACTTTGCAGGATAAATGAAACACTGAAATTCGCATTGTGATTCATGAATTAGGTTAAAGAAAGGCTTCCGAGAAGAGGAATGAATCATTATTTTTGCAAAGCAGCTGCATGTTTTAAGCGCTTAGAGGCGACCGGCTGAATCGTCTCGATGAGAAGCCGGTTTTGGGAACTGGGGATCAGAGAAGAGCCCTACAGAGTGAACCCCCCACCCCCACGGTCCGAGGTCTACCTAAAGAGGTGCCGGACTTCCAGTAGGAGAAAGGAAATTTCTGAGGCGACCCTGCATTTCGCTTAAACTGGAATCGCATCTCTGCTGTTATTGGAGAACCCAAGGATTGTGTATCCAACGGGCGCGGGAAAATGAGCAGATGACCTTTGTGAAAAGTGGTTTTACAGGCGATGACGCAGTTCGCCTCTGTACGCTTTGGAGTACGATGATTTCTACGTAGCTTTAACTATTCGTCAGAGTGTATTTGAGTCTAACTTTTTGTAGTGTGTTTTCAATCCTCTCTTCTGCATGTGTTTGCTAGTTCATAGTAATGTTGAGTTTTTCTTTTTTTATTTTGTTATTGTTACTAAACAGCATATTTTGATTTTGGTTGGAAAATATGAATGGCCCAACAAACGACGTGATTTGTGTTCTGGAAGAAATTCCTTTTAAACACTGGAAAGATTATGATAAAAGGGATGTTCTCGTATCTGGAAGACCGACACCTATAATAAGTTCAATATCTAAAGATAAGAAGTGCGGCGAATCGTTTTTTAGGTCTTTCAATAAATCATGGTACCAGATTTTTCCCTGGCTTTCTGGTAGCTATTACAAGCAAACTCTCTTTTGCTGGCCATGTTTACTTTTGAGCAATAAGAAAAATGTGTGGAATACAACGGGTTATTTTGATCTAAAAACTTTTCTCGTAGTGCAAAATTGCACGAAAACTCTAAAGAGCATAGAACTAACCACGTAGGTCTAAAATGAATGGAAAAAAACAAACACTATTTTTGATATGCTCAAAGAAAATGCTGCTCTTCATAAAGTCAAGTTTAATGAAAAGGTCAGACTAAATAGGCTTTTTATGGAACATATAATCTATTTAGTTGTCGTTCTAAGCAAGCAAGAACTGCCTTTTCGAGGACATGATGAATCTATTTCCTCATTAAATAAAGGTAATTTCAAGGAAATGTTCCATTTGTTACTTCGTAGGAGCACCCCAGAATTAAAAGCACATTTTGAAGAAATACGAAGCTTATTTTCTGGACAATCTAAAACGATACAGAATGATTTAATGGAGTGTATTCATGAATATATAAACGAATGTGTTAAAAGCGAAATTAATGAGTCAGAATTTTTTTCAGTGCAAGTTGATGATACAACTGATATTACTCAAAAAATCACAGTGTTCAATAATTGTCAGATACATATTGGACTCAAATTGTGAAGTAGTTGAGCGCTTCCTTGGTTTTTATGATATCAGCACTGACAGGACTGCTGTGGCACTGTATGATCTGCTAGCATAGGTTTTGGAGGAGTTTGATTTTAAATCAAAGTTAGTAGGCCAGTGTTATGATGGTGCAAGCGTTATGGCTGGAGAGTTGAGCGGTCTGCAGAAAAGAGTCAAGCTAGAAGCCCCGCAAGCTTTGTTTACCCACTGTTTCGCCCACCGCCTTAACCTTGTCCTACAACAGGGGTGCTAAAGTATTGTAAAATGTCGCATATATTTCGCAACTGTATCCAGAATGCCCTCATTTTTTCATAAGTCTGCCACGAGAACCCACGTAGCAGATTCACTTGTTGGGAAACGGATTCCTCAAATAGCGGAAACACGTTGGGCATCACGTTCGCAAATTTTGTGTTTAATTGTGAGCGAATGGGGCAAACTAAAGAATGTGTTTGAAAACATAATGAATGACCCGGAATCAACGGCAGAATCAATCAACGGAGCCATAGGATATTTGAAAAATTTCACTGATTTTGAATTTGCTTTTTTATCACTGATTTTTTATGACATTTTTGGAATTACGGATGTACTGTTTGATGTTTTACAAAAAAAGACTTTAGATATCAGTTATTGCCAAAGACAAATTAAACAATGTTGCGAACGAATAAATAAGAAAAGGAATGTAACCACTTACTTGAAACATTTCAGTGAAGCAATTAGCTTGAGTGGAGGTCCTAAATGTCGCCAAAAGAAACATTTGACTGAAGAAGAAGTGGAAAACTATTACAAAATTTTGTTTTACAAAATCGTTGACAGCATGACAGCATAATAGTCCAAATAAATACCAGATTTGAAGATATGGGAAAGCTCGAGTTTCTGCAGCTAGTTGACAGCTCAAAATACCATAGTTATTCAGAGTCATTTCCATCCAGTGCCCTTAACACTCTCAAAAAAATTTATCCAAACATTTTTACAGACACACAACGACTAAAAAACGAATTAGATTTTTTATATAATGATCACAACTTCAGGGAACTCAGTTTTCAGAAAACCTTGAAAACAATGAAAGAAAACGAGCTGAGAGATGTGTTACCAGAAGCCTACAAATGATTTTCTCTTGTATTGACATTGGCGTCAACAAGTTTTTCTGCTGAAAGGAGTTTTTTCTTGTTTGAAGAGAATTAAGACTTACCTCCGTAGTACAACGGCACAAGATCGTTTGTCTTCACTCGCTAAAATTTCAATCGAGAAAGAATTGCTGAACCATCTAATGTCCACTCAACCATTTTATGATCTGATCATAGACAAATTTGCAGCCAAAAGGGATCACAGAATTGAACTTATTTATAAAACATAAACTGAAAGCATTCTGTTCGAGACCAAAGCAAATTAATATCGTATTCCTCTGTTTTTAATTCCAGGTTTAAATTATTTAATACTTTTTTTATATAGAAATGTGCTTCCTTAGCTTGACTTCTCCTGTACATAGTTATCACGAGCCTGGACTTCAGTTTGTGACCCGTGCTAAATGCACCTTCACTAATATGCCAATCGAACTGTGACTTTTATTCAAGCTCAAGAAACACTTCGTGAGAAAAAAATTCTATTCAAATGATTTACTTTGAATTTTTTAAGAAGTGGATCTCCGACTGGCGTTGGGATGTGAGTGACGCATTGACTAGCTAAAGAAACCGCGCAAATTGCGTATTTTCGCTCAAGTGTATTACATAAAAGAATACTGGTGAAATATTTCTTTCTTTGTTGTAAAATTATCGAATAATTGTTTTCATAAAAATATTGTTGCAAAAGTAGCGTATATTACACACACACACACATATAGAGAGAGGTATATGTACATTTTTCTTCTAAAATTTTTGGATTTTTTCGTAAAGAAAGACTCCCACGCCGTGTTTCATATATTTCTATAATTTTATTCCATTACTGTTGAATAATATTTGTATATAAGGGCTAAATGGCATGGGATGGGGTTTACAGCTGTTAATAACAAGGCGCCGCGTACCCTTGAACCAATGGCTTAACGAGACTTCCGAATCTCAGCGGATTTTAATGATTCAGCCGACTCGAACCCAGGACTTCAAAGATATCCAATGGGTGATACTGCCTTTGACATGAAACTTTTTGAATGGCGGGGGGGGGGGGGTGTTTCTGCACTTCTGCTGTATAACTGTGTATAAGTACATATAACACATTTTTTTTTGGGGGGGCGCTTCGACAAATATTTTCCTATTGGTACGTACGCACATCTTGAATATTAATACAAAATGAAGCTAATTTAATAAAATGAAGAAAATGCAATAAATTATAGTTGTTTTAATAAAAATTTAATAAAGCAACTTCTTTGGCCGCTTTGCTTTACTTTCTCTTCTATTATCAAGAAATTACATTGCTTTCCGAGTTATATAAAAATCAATGAATTTAAATAGGGAAATTATCTATAAAACATACTTAGAAAAAGCGAACTGTCTCGCCTAATAAGGGGTACAAACCACGGCTACGCCACTGATATATATATATATATATATATATATATATATATATATATATATTCGTATAACGTTATACGAATTTATTCAATAACATATGTTTTACATTTACATCAAGACCGTTCGCCTCACCAGCATTTTACACCACGAGCCGCCACTGGTGGCTTGCGTCGTAAAATCATGCCAATAGCAGTTCCAACCGTCAGGGCCGTCTAGGTTGAACTTTTTCTCAGTGGAGAAAATAGTTGTGATCCACTCGTCCGTCCAGTGCATGTGGCTGCTTGCCCATATCAATCTAGCTTCCTTGTGGCGCCGCGTGAGGTGTGGCAGACGGCGCATTTTAAGGAGCACAATGTTGCGACTTTCCTTGATTCGTCTATGAACTGTGTCCTTTGAGACGGTGACACCAACAGTCCGGGAAACTTGACGTAGTGATGACCTTTGGAATGAAATCAAACGCATGATGGCACGATCATCTCATTTGATTGTTATTGGAGACCTTCCAGGCCGTTTTCTGGCAGTTAACGCACCGCGTTTCGATAAAGTATTAAATGACTACCCTACTCCTCCCCATGGATTTACAAATTTTCGCTACAAGCAATCCATTTGCTCTCAGTTTCCAAATCTTCTGCAGCTTGTCACCAGAAAGTTCACTGTTGCTTGGCATTTCGGCAAATGAATGTCTGACGACAGGTCCGCTGTCTTTTGTAGGCTGGACCGAATTGCGGCCCGTGCCCGTGCGTACAACATGCCAAGTTGTGCATCTCATTTGCATGTACTTACTTTACATAGTTGTCTTTATATTTATGAGACACCTAAAATTACACTATTTCACTTTGTGGTGTTCTTTTCACACAATACGGTCATCTCGACGGATCGAAACGTTTATTGTATGGTTATGTCTAATTAGGTACCACTTCAGCTCCCTACCTATATTCGCGTTGCATTCACGGCGCAAAGTCGACTGCCTCTATATTTATGCGACGCACCTTATTAGTGCTACCACTGTTAACTTTGTTCACATAGTGTGGTTGGTGTATTCCTGTACTGTGCCTTGCATTTTGACCGTCGTTATGTTCTACTCGGTTGGTGTTTTATCATACCCTTGTGCATATGCTCATAATGTTGTACTTATGTTACTTCGTATCGAATGATATGCCATTATTCTATTCCTTACTTGTGTGCATTGTATTTTTACTAAATATGCAAATTGATGTTTTGCCGGCATTGCCTCATACTGTCGGCTTCCGGATGTTATGGTCTGACCCCTTATTTCACGCTGAGCTGTTTTCCAGAGTTGGTGTTATCTAGCTGAGCTGTTTTCCAGAGTTGGTGTTATCTAGCTGAGCTGTTTTCCAGAGTTGGTGTTATCTAGCAGAGCTGTTATCCAGCGTTTGCTGCTTTCCAGTGTTGTGTTATTTGGTGTTCTTTGTGCTTGCTCCCCAGTTTGTGTTACATTGTGGATATACATGCATTTTCTTCTTTATATTTTCTGTACTGCAATATTCAGCGACAACTTCTATGTTTGTCATCCCATTATCGCAATAAAATGGGTACCATTTTGGTACTGCATCGCTCCAAACATTGGGAATCTTCCCTTCATTAAGACATCGAGTGAAAACTTGGACGGCCGTCCCGGTGGCGCAGTGGTCTAAGGCGCCGGCTTCTGATCATTCGTCCGTAAGGGGTCCGGGTTTGAATCCCGGTGAGGCATGGATGTTGTGTTTGTCTTACGGCACTGGCTCTCTCCCTTCCCTGGAACCAGTGACCCTAAATTAGGGACGGGCGACTGCTTATAGCCCATTGAGTTGCTCACGGTGGTCGTTAAACCTCCAATCAAAAAAAAAAAAACTTGGACGAGTGTAATTTCTGTTTCTCCATTGGTTTTCTGTATAATGTCCACGGTAATTCCATCTTCTCCTGTGGCTTTCCCCCGATTCATGTTTTTAACAGCATCTGCAATTTCTTCCGGAAGGACTGGAAGAATACCGCCTCTCCTAGACAAATATTAACCCTCGCCTTCTCGTAGTGCTCTAGCAAACTGCGAATAGCAGTATTACTTCAGCACCGGAATAAGAGGAGAGTTTAGCGCCGGGGTTAGAGAAAATGCTCTCCCATACTCAACAACCCGCTTGGTCAGCGTGGTGAGTTATGGCCAATCCCCCGCCCCTTAAGTGTTTTCACATATTACTAGAAGAACTGACTATCGTTGGACAACGGAAATACTGGCGCTCTTTGGCCAAACATGGCCTTTACACCACGAAAATCTATCAACCAAACGCCCAACCCACTGAAATACTAGACTGGACTCCAAAGGACAGAAAAAGACCCAGAAAAAAACACGTGGAAGATGGGTGGATCAAAAAATTCGTAAGCATGGCGGAATGACATGGAAGAGACTGGCTGAACACAGAAAGTTGTGGAAGGAACTTCGGGAGACCTACATCCAGCAGTGGATTGATTATGACGGATGACGTTTATGATGTGCGTGTGTGTGTTTGTGTGAATCTCTTGAAAGAAGTGCTAAACCTGTTAAATACAAAAGTAATAAACGCCGTCCCTGTGGCGCAGTGGTCTAAGCGATGGCCTATGATCATTCATCCGAAAGGGGTCCGGGTTCGAATCCCGTGAGGCGTGGATGTTGTGTTTGTCTTACGGCACTGGCTCTCTCCCTTCCCTGCAGCCAGTGACCCTAAATTAGGGGGACCAGCTCAATGTGCTATAAGCAGATTGAGAAGCTCAATGTATGATTTGTACTTGTTGGTGTGAATATCTGTATCCTGTTTCGGTCTGCCTGTTTGTCATGTCTGTACCACCAGGTACAATAAATCATTTTTTAAACCTCCAATCAAGAAAAAAATCCGCCACTGTACCTCATTTGAACCTTGGTGTTCGAATGGCACCAATACTGGACAACAGGGCGAATTTTGGACGTACAGATATGTTTTTTATTATTGGAGGTTTAATGCCCACCGTGAGCTACTCAGTGGGAAATAAGTAGTCGCCCGTCCCTAATTTAGGACCACTGGTTCCAGGAAAGGGAGAGAGTCAGCGCCGTAAAACAAACACAACATCCATGCCTCACGGGATTCGAACCCGGACCTATCTCTGACGAATGGTCATAAGCCAGCATAAGGTGCTACTTGAGTCATGTGATGGAAGGAGTGACGAAATCTTTTGAAGTAACGTTTCTTTGCGATGTCTTGGGAGCAGATTATATAAATATTTTTTTTATTGAAGGTTTTGCCGCCGCAGTGGTCTAAACGATGGCCTCTGATCATTCGTCCAAAAGGGGTCCGGGTTCGAATCCCGGTGAGGCATGGATGTTGTGTTTGTCTTACGGCACTGGCTCTCTCCCTTCCCTGGAACCAGTGACCCTAAATTAGGGACGGGCGACTGCTTATAGCCCATTGAGTTGCTCACGGTGGTCGTTAAACATCAAATAAAAAAAGTAATAATAATAATAAATTGAAGGTTTAACGACCACCGTGAGCAACTCAATGGGGTATAAGCAGTCTCCCGTCCCTAATTTCGGGCTACTGTTTACAGGGAAGGGAGCGAACCAGTGCCGTAAGAGACAAACACAACATCTGTGTTTTACGGGTTTCGAACCCGGACCCTTCTCGGACGAATGGTCATAAGCCAGCGCTGAGATCACTGCGCCATCGAAGTGGTGGAGCAGAATATTTGTATGTGCTAGTTATTATCCATACTTATCCCCCACTGCTTAAGTCAAAAAGCATAAATAAATTCGGCCTTCTATTGCACTTCATTGCGAAACTGTTTATATTGTGTATTAACTTACGAAGGGCTGCGGTTTAAACAAACCCCCTGCAATCGCGGAGAAAGATACACATTACACTTTAGAAGTCTAGCCTGGCTGCCCGGTGGCGCAGTGGTCTAAGCCATGGGTTCTGATCATTCTTCCGAGATGGGTCCGGGTTCGAATCCCGTGAGAGCCGCCCCGGTGGCGCAGTGGTCTAAGCGATGGCCTCTGATCATTCGTCCGAACGGGGTCCGGGTTCGAATCCCGATGAGGCATGGATGTTGTGTTTGTCTTACGGCACTATCTCTCTGCCTTCCCTGGAACCAGTGACCCTAAATTAGAGACGGGAGACTGCTTATAGCCCATTGAGTTGCTCACGGTAGTCGTTAAACCTCCAATAAAAAAGGCTGCCCCGGTGGCGCAGTGGTCTAAGCGATGGCCTCTGATCATTCGTCCGTAAGGGATCCGGGTTCGAATCCCGGTGAGGCATGGATGTTGTGTTTGTCTTACGGCACTGGCTCTCTACCTTCCCTGGAACCAGTGACCCTAAATTAGGGACGGGCGACTGCTTATAGCTCATTGAGTTGCTCACGGTGGTCGTTAAACCTCCAATCAAAAAAAAAAAAATCCCGTGATGCATGGATGTTATGTTTGTCTTACGGCGCTAGTTTTCTCCCTTCCCTGGAGACAGTGGCCGTAATTTAGGGACGGGCGACTGCTTATAGCCCACTGAGTTGCTCACGGTAGACATTAAACGTCCAATAAAAAAAAGTAAAAAAGAAGTCGAGCCTGGACAGGCAGCCAGTACGATCTTTATAAGTGCTAAGTGTGATACTACTTTCTCACGCATGGCAACCGTCTTTCCACTGTGTGTGCACACACAGTGGAAAGACGGTTGCCCTTGCCCAGAACGACGAGTCCGGAGATCGAGAGAGCAATGGGTGATGATGGAATTGCTTAGTTCACTCATCAACACGTATGCCGAAACATATCAACTATTATCAATCCGCTTCCTGCTGAATGAAAGTCTTCCCAAGTCTCTTCCACAACTCTCTGTCTTGAGCGAGTTTCCATGTCACTCTGACGTGCTTTGGAATTTCATCAACTAACCGATGAGCCCATATGTAGCCTCTTGCGATTTCAGGGTATTTACCTTAATCATATCATCAGTTCTTGTTATTTTTCTGACCGATGAGTTCCACTTTCTATCTTTCCTGGTTATAACAAGCATGCACCTCTTAATGCCTCTTTCAGTGTCTGTAGCCTGTTGATGTCCATTTCATTCAAAGCCCATGTCTCCGATCCATAAGTAAGAAAAAGAAGGATGCATTGATTAAACACACTTCTTTTAAGGCATAATGGTTAATTGTTCTTGAAAACAGTACCGTTTCTTCCAAATGCTCTCTAACCCAAATTTGCACACTTATTAATTTCAGCTTCGATACGGCCCTCGCATGATATCTATTGTCTAAGTGAAAAGTAGGCATTGGTTACTTCTAGATTTGCTTCATTAATCACTAAATCTTCAGTTCCTCTTCACTTCAGTTGTATTTACCGTAAGTTCACTTTTAAGCCCACTTCTTTACACTTGTCAGTAAGTTCCTGATACTCCACAGCCCCGAGGAGGTGTTTGCAAACGTGATAATGTCTTCAGCAAAACAAAGGTGGGTTAAGTTATCTTCATTAATGTTTAACCTTATCTTCCCAGTTCAATTATTGAAAAATATTCTGCAATGTGGCATTGAAGAGCTTGAAAGATATGGTGTCACCTTAATTGTGTCACTCTCTTTCCAATTTTCACATGTGCTGTTTCCTCAAACAGTCGAATCTTTGCACTCGCATTTTTAGCACGTTTTTTGAAAAAAAAGATCATGCTTATGTTATCGGTTTGTCCGTCCGTCCGTGTGTAGACACCATATCTCTACAACTAATAGTCCGATTTGAAAAATTCTTTTTGCATTATGATGCTTAAATGGGCGAATGATGATCCTTTATTTCGCTTTTCTTTTACGATGCAAAATTTCGCAGCTAGAGGGCGTAAATGCACATGATATCGAATTCAAAACACATTCTAATCCACATATTTGCTTCTAAACATCCAATTCAAAAAATTCTTTTACTTTTCGATTTCATTCAAGTCTAAGATTATTTTAGGCATAGTCACTTTTCCAAGTTACGCATATATTCTCCGTTAGGGAGCATAAAAGTAAATTGCTTTCCCCCGATATTTCTGCTTCTAAAACTCCGATTTGAAAAATATTTCCTTCAGCGGATACAGCTCGTAATGGCAAATATTTTGCATATAATTTCTGATTTTTGGTATAAAATGGTTTGGCCACCAATAGGGCGTAAGCGTTGATTCTGCTTCTAATGTATTTGCAGAGAAATCTGAGCTCCTAAAACGTCGATTGAAAAAATTCTTTCGTAGATTGATACTACTCACGTAGACAAACCTTTCCGTAATATTTTTTCTTTAAATATTGCATGGTTTCTCCGCCAGGAAACGTAGGTGTATATCTTGTTTTTGTCAATATCTCTGCTTCTAATGACCCGATTTGAAAAATTTCTTCTTTGTTGGGAAGAATTTCCAGTGCGACATGTTTCTAATATAATTTCAAAATTTTCAAATAATTCATTGACTTTTCGCTACGGGGAGTAAAGGTAAATTGCGCTTTCTCCGGTATGTCTGCTTCTAAAACACCGATTTGAAAAATTCTTCCAGCACGGAATACAGCACCTTGTTGGAAATTTTTTTATCGTAATTTCTAATTTTTTATAAAATATGGTTTGGCCACCAGGGGGCGTCAGCGTTAAATTTCTGCTTCGTAGGTATTTGCAGCAAAATCTTAGCTTCCAAAAGCCCGATTGAAAAAATTCTTTCGTGACCGATACCGCTCCTGTCGATAAATATTTGAGAATATTTTCATCTTAGAAAAATACATGGTTTCCCCACCAGAGGGCGTAGATGACTATTTTATTTCTATCAATATCTCTGCCTCTAAAAATCGGATTTGAAAAATTCATTCTTTGTTTGATAGCGTATCTGGTGTAAAATATTTCAGATATAAGTTAAAATTTTTCAAGTAATGCATAGACTTTCCGCTAGAGGTGCAAAGGCAAATTGCGTTTTCCTCAACATCTCTGCTTCTAAAACTCCGATTTGAAATATTCTTTCTGCACCGAATACAGCTCCTGATAGGAAATTCTGAGCATATAATTTCTAATATTTGATAAAGAATACTTTGGTTACCAGGGGGCGTAAGGGTTTAGTTCTGCGTCTGATGTATTTGCAGTAAAATCTGAGCTCCTGAAAACTATTGAAAATATTATTTCATGGACCGATACCGCTCACATCGAAGAGCCTTTCGAAAATACTTTCTTTTTAAAATGATGCATATTTTTTTCCCCGGAAGGGGGCGTAGAGGAATATCTTATATTTGTCGATATCTCTGCTTCGAAGAGTCCGATTTGAAAAATTCTTTTTTTGTTGAAGAACGTTTCCGCTGCGAAAAGTTTTTCATATAAATTCAAATTTTTCTTAACGGACAAGTCTGCCACCAGAGGGCGTAAGCTGACGTTTCCGTTTACAGCAATATCTGTGAGATTAAAAACACGTTTGAAAATTTTTTTCTTCAGTCAGTTACTATTGTTCTCCATACCGGTTCATATTGATTTTTAATGGCTTTGGTAAATTTAATTCGAATCAGAACGGATTCAAAAGGCATTCTCATTACAACCGAAAATTCGGTGACATCTTTCTTATTATAGATGTTTGTAGAGGCGAGCCTATCGCCCGTGTGCTAAATCACGACTCCACTCCGGAGGGCGTCAGCTTATTTAATTAGCATCTACTTACACACCAACAAATTGAATGAGAGCAGAGGAAAATGGAGACTTCTGGAACAGGGACAGCCCTCCATAGACTTAACATTGGCTGTCCACGAGGCTGTCCACGATGCTGTCCCCGGCTGTCCCCGAGTCAGAATTTTTGTCACGTGATCGTCCCCATGATGTGCTGCCTCCCTAGCGGTGCTTCTTGGAACTTTCGATGGATCTTTGTTTTTGAGGGATGGCAACGACTGAGTGGGAAAGGGGTGGATATAGGGGGATGTCAACTCGATGTGCTGCCCCCTAGCGGTGATTCTTGGAACTTTCGATGGATCTTTGATTTTGAGGGATGGCAACGACCGAGAGGGAAAGGGGTGCACATAGGGGACGTCAACTCGATGTGCTGCCCCTAGCAGTGCTTCTTGGAACTTTCGATGGATCTTTGTTTTTGAGGGATGGCAACGACTGAGTGGGAAAGGGGGTGGATATAGGGGGATGTCAACTCGATGTGCTGCCCCGTAGCGGTGCTTCTTGGAACTTTCGATAGATCTTTGATTTTGAGGGATGGCAACGACCGAGAAGGAAAGGGGGTGGACATAGGGATGTCAACTCGATGTGCTGCCCCTAACGGTGCTTCTTGGAACTTTCGATGGATATTTTATTTTGAGGGAAGGCAATGACCGAGAGGGAAAGGGGTGGATATAGGGGGATGTCAACTCGATGTCCTGCCCTCTAGCGGTGCTTCTTGGAACTTTCGATGGATCTTTGATTTTGAGGGATGGCAACGACCGAGTGGAAAAAGGGGTGTCAACTCGATGTGCTGCCCCCTGGCGGTGCTTCTTGGAACTTTCGATGGATCTTTGATTTTGAGGGATGGCAACAACCGAGTGGGTCCGTTGGGATTTTTTGTATTTATTCCAGTGGTTTTCAAGCGGGATTTTTCCTCCTCTTCGATGTTATTTTTCCCCGGAGGAAATTTTTACGTAACGATGCTGGGGAATTTTCTTTCCAATGGGATAAAAATGCTCTACTGGTCTTAGCAAGGTCCTAACTCACGATGATTTGGTTTCAGAAAATTGTTCAGGTGGTCTCGTGTACTACGTATTCACTCTATTTTTTTTAATTACTTTTACGTTATTTCATCATGAATTTTTTATATTTTTTGTATGTTTTGAGTGAGTTTTTTCGTGTAAATGTAATGAATTTTCTTGGGAACTTTTCTTTTTCATACATTTAATTTTATTTCAGACCGTGAGACAGGGAAATGCTTCTTTAGAAACGATTTCCTTCCTGTTCGCAGTAACTATTGGACTTTGACAAAATTTTTGGGAAATCAAGCGGAAATGTAGACATGTTAATTCTGAGTCTTTCGCCCTTCCAATATTTTTTTTTCTAGTCGTAATGTTTTCATGTACTATGTATTCCAGCTCTTTTCTTTTTTATAACTTTTACGTTATTTCATCATGAATTTTTTATATTTTTTGTATGTTTTGAGGGAGTTTTTTCGTGTAGATGTAATGAATTTTCTTGAGAACTTTTCTTTTCCCTTTATTCAATTTTATTACAGATCATGAGACGAGGAAATGCTTCTTTAGAAACGATTTCATTCCTGTTCGCAGTAATTATTGGACTTTGTCATTTTTTTGTTAAATGACTTCATGCTAATTCTGAGTCTTTCGCCTTTGCAATATTATTTTCTCGTAATTTTTTCGTGTGTTCAAGAACTCTACAGGTCTTTCACAGTTAAAATTCTGATGAAACAATATTTTCTTACTTTATTTCGCATATCATTATAGCTTCCCAATTTCGCTTTTTTACTTCATCGTTTTTTTTTTGAAATTTCGTAAAACTTTTCAGTATGTCAGTAATTTTTTTCTTACTTGGTCAAACTTTTGACTGCTTTTATTTGGACTCTTTTTTTTTTTCATTTCATTTCAACAAAACGATTATTTTAGATGTAGCAATCATCAGATTTTTGTTTCCTTATATAGCATATTTTCAAACTTGCTTAAAAATATTCCTCAAAGCTTTGCATGTAGTCAAATATGCATTTTTTTATTCTTTCCTAGTTTGCTATACTTTTCGTGGACTGTCCCAACAAGAAAGCATTCATTGTCAAGACATACAATCTAAAACCTTTTTTCTTACGATAAAATTTGTATTCTTTGGGCTGTATATTTTTCTGTCTCGTCCGAAAAAACATTCATTCTAGAGGCAAAGCTAGTGATTCCGTTCATCCCATAAACATTATTTTTTTAACGTTTTACTAACTCATCAGAAAAGCAGTTATTCCCCTCCCCCATAGCGAAAATAAAGAAATTCCTACTTCTTTTCCATACATATCGACTCAATCTATTTCTTTTCGAAATGCTGGTCATGACATTTCAACTAAAATTTCATACTTTCACCAAAAATCATATTCTTAAACGAGCTATTTTTTTTTTTTACTTTATTTCATGTATAATTAATTTTTTATTGTTTCCTCACATCATCAAAGTTAATAAGAACTTCCCTAATCTCTTTCGTTTCCCTCATTTAGTTCGCTTTAAATTGAGATGCTTCAAAACTTCGCGTATATTTCTTTAACTAAATGTCCAGTTCTCCTGTATCTATCCCATCATTTTTAACTTCTGTGCCTGCCGCATTTTTTCTTTAGACGTTTAGTTTCATTGACCTTTTCTTTCGTTTCAATTAGGTTTTCATTATCGTATTTTTTATTCATTGTCTCAGCAGAAAAAGCTTTCATTCTGGAGACATTGCGACTAAATCCGTACTTCCTCTAAACATTTTTATTTCACGTTTTACTAATTCGTAAGAAAAGCAGATGTTTCCAAACTCTCATAGTGAAAATATCGTATTCCCCTTATTTTACTTATTATATTTTCCCTTCTATTCAGTGTTGTATGATTCTTAAAACTTTGGTTTATTTTTATGAAACTTCTTTTTTTCTTAGTTTTTTTTTCTGATTCAACCTATCAATCTTTTCCTATCGATTTAATTGCTCTTATTTTCCCATTCGACTTTTCTTTTGAACAGAAATGTGCCTAAAATCTTCAGATGTATTTTAGTCTCTAAGGCCGATTCTTCACTATTTCAAATAAAAGTCATTGTAGGATTTTAGTGTAAATGCCCCTAAATCTTTAGAACTTCCTTTTCATAGTTAGATACTAATTCCTCGAGGTTTAAATTAAAACATGAAAGAAGAGTGATTTTACGCTCTATCCAGTGAAAGAAGAGTGTTTTTACGCTTTCCCCAAGAAATTAACTTTGGAATCTCCCATCTTTCTACCGGAAAATGACTATCTTGAGCGACTGTTTTCACGCGTCTACTGCTTTGCTGGAAAACCTCATATGACATGAAATCCCTTTGCTTGGTAGATTAAACTAAATTCTGGTTTTGAACTTTGAACGCAAACTCAAGCTTGCAAAAGCATAGTTTTCTGAGCGAACTTAAACTGTCTAAGATGACAAAAATCTAAAACTGGTGACTCAATGGGACAGAGCGTTTGAACTTTGCCGTTCATTCAAGATTTAAGAGATCAGTCGTGAACCACTACAAGGGAAATAAGCAGACCCTGATTTAGTTCACTGTTTCCAAGGAAGGTAGAAAGCTGGTGTTGTAATTCAAAAGCTCATAACTCAAGCCTCCACAGGATTTAATTTCGGACGGGCGATTAGTTAGATGTCAATGCTTAGACATTGAAAAATTACTTCAGACAAATATTTTCTTACTTAAAAGTGCTTCAAGTCAGAATTTGTATTACTTAAGATTTCCTTTAGTCAATATTTTTTCTATCTTAAAAATTTCTAAAGGGTTGAATCAGAAAAAACAAAAAACGAGTTCCCCAGAATTGTATGAGGAACCAAAAAATTGACGAAGCTTGAATGATAAGTCTTTCAACCCATTTCTTTCTCTTCATGTTTCATTGCATAAACTTTCTTCAAATTCCTATGTACCCAAGAATTTTGTTAAATGTCCAAGTTCGACTCCCACAGAAATTTTCTGAAAATGATAGTTTCTCTTTTTAAAAAAATTCCAAAATAAGAATCCCTTCAATGAAACAAGAAATTCCTATTCAAAGCATTCCATCACTCTTTCTACTTCAAATAATCTCTTTGTAAATCTAAGGAGCTGCTTTTGTTTTAGGTTTTTTTTTAATATTCATATATTTTTCCCTCTAACTTTAGAAGATATTTTTCCGAAATGCATGTACATATACGATAGTAAAACATCATACAACTGCTTGATGTTCAATTCACTTCACGCTGTCTTAAGGATATTCTTTCATTTTCTCATAACACATAGACATGTTATTTTTCTTCCCATTCACTTCAAAGACTTGAGATCAACTTAATCGAGTCCTTTGAGAAAAACTTTCATAGAAAAGCATAAATGTACTGAAAATGTCAGTTTTCTCAAAGAAATCATAAGAATAAGAATTTTTTTTTACTGAAACAAGTTTTCCCTGTTCAAAGCATTAAGTGGCTCTTTTCGCATCAAATTCTGTATTTCCTCATGTAAACTTTATTCTTTTTCTACTTCATATCGTCGTTCGTTTCTTGTTTTTCCCTATGTAACTTAAAACTTCTTTTCTTAATCTATTCTTCATAAAGTATCATTCTTTTGAGTTGATTTTCTCTCTCTCTCTCTCTCTCTCTCTCTCTCTCTTTAAATGCATTACTAAGTTCATGTTGAGAAGGGTTTAAATTTTGATTGAAAGATCGTTTTAGGAAAAGTTCAAAACTGATAAGGTTCGTTTCAGGAAAGTTGAAAACAGATAATGTTCGTTTCGGAAAATACATTCTCTTATAGGGTTAAAAAATGGAACACTTCATATTTTCTTAGGGGCGGTTTTGATGAAACACGTTTCAGTAAAAACAGTGAAATACCCATTGAATAACATGGGGAACTATGAAATTTAAGAAGCACGTTTTCGTTCAAGGAAAATATTTTAAAAGGTCTATTTTCGATTCAGTTGAAAACGAATCAGGTAGAAAACAGAATGCAGTAAAAACAGTCACAGCAAGTTCCTGAAAGTTGAAAATAGATGAGGTTGAAATTTGGAAAAATGTCTTAGGAAAGAAATTGTTATAAAACACAGACTGTTTAGTTTTCCCAGGCTAGGGGTCTTCAGTTAGAGCGCTTCTTCTTTTTTAACCCAAAGAATGAAGCGAGTCAGTTTGAAACATTTCAAACTGCCTGAAAATAAGCCGTGTACTCTAGTTTCGACTCAATACTGTAAAGCATTGCTCTCAGACCAGTCACAAATCCCCCGATTGGTTACCTAATTGAAAACATCAGGCCCAATAACAATACCCAAATTTCCTTAAGAAAAGTCTAGCAAAAAAGCACTAGTTTCCCATTAAAACAATTGCATTCATCCTGCTACTGTTTTAAACATTTCGAAAAAGAAATTTCTTTTACTTTTTAAAATTCTTGAAAGCTTAAATTTTTGTCTCATTTCAATAAAAAAATAATTTCACTTAAAATTTAATTTAAAAAAATTGCTCTTTAAATGTATGCCTCAAAACTAAAAAATATTTACGCTTAAGATTCCAATAAATAATAAATATTCCCAAACTCACCTTCTCACTTGCCAATTAAAAAAAAAAAGAACATTAGCAATTCTCCAGTTCACTTGAATTCCCTAACATGAACTTTGATTACAGAAGAAAATACGGAAACAGTCATAAAAAGATTTCCTCCTAAATGAAAAAAATGTTCAGGAATTGATTCCAGCCTGAATCCAATAGGACAGCTTTTCTCAGGTTGAACCTCCAGAACACAAGTGGAGACGAATGAAAACTCATCACAATTTTCAGATGGAATCAAAGATTTGAAAGACTTGATGACGTCTTACTTTATTCAAACAGAGTGATGGAATGCTTTGAATATGAATTTCTTGTTTCATTGAAGGGATTCTTATATTGGAATTTTTTTAAAAAGAGAAACTATCATTTTCAGAAAATTTCTGTGGGAGTCGAACTTGGACATTTAACAAAATTCTTGGGTATATAGGAATTTGAAGAAAGTTTATGGAATGAAACATGAAGAGAAAGAAATGGGTTGAAAGACTTAACATTCAAGCTTCGTCAATTTCTTTTGGTTCCTCATACAATTCTGGGGAAATTTTACGTTTTTGGGAGAACTCGTTTTTTTTTTCTGATTCAACCCTTTAGAAAATTTTAAGATAGAAAAAATATTGACTAAAGGAAATCTCAAGTAATACAAATTCTGACTTGAAGCACTTTTAAGTAAGGAAATATTTGTCTGAAGTAATTTTTCAATGTCTAAGCATTGACATCTGACTAATCGCCCGTCCGAAATTAAATCCTGTGGAGGCTTGAGTTATGAGCTTTTGAATTACGACACTAGCTTTCTACCTTCCTTGGAAACAGTGGACTAAATCAGGGTCTACTTATTTCCCTTGTAGTGGTTCACGACTGATCTCTTAAATCTTGAATGAACGGCAAAGTTCAAACGCTCTGTCCCATTGAGTCACCAGTTTTAGATTTTTGTCATCTTAGACAGTTTAAGTTCGCTCAGAAAACTATGCTTTTGCAAGCTTGAGTTTGCGTTCAAAGTTCAAAACCAGAATTTAGTTTAATCTACCAAGCAAAGGGATTTCATGTCATATGAGGTTTTCCAGCAAATCAGTAGACGCGTGAAAACAGTCGCACAAGATAGTCATTTTCCGGTAGAAAGAAGGAGATTCCAAAGTTAATTTCTTGGGGAAAGCGTAAAAACACTCTTCTTTCACTGGATAGAGAGTAAAAACACTCTTTTTTCATGTTTTAATTTAAACCTCGAGGAATTAGTATCTAACTATGAAAAGGAAGTTCTAAAGATTTAGGGCATTTACACTAAAATCCTACAATGACTTTTATTTGAAATAGTGAAGAATCGGCCTTAGAGACTAAAATACATCTGAAGATTTTAGACACATTTCTGTTCAAAAGTAAAGTCGAATGGAAAAATAAGAGCAATTAAATCGATAGGAAAAGATTGATAGGTTGAAGCAGAAAAAAGAACTAACAAAAAAAAAGAAGTTTCATAAAAATAAACCAAAGTTTTAAGAAATATACAACACTGAATAGAAGGAAAAATATAATAAGTAAAATAAGGGGAATACGATATTTTCACTATGAGAGTTTGGAAACATCTGCTTTTCTTACGAATTAGTAAAAAGTGAAATAAAAATGTTTAGAGGAAGTACGGACTTAGTCGCAATGTCTCCAGAATGAAAGCTTTTTCTGCTGAGACAATGAATAAAAAATACGATAATGAAAACCTAATTGAAACGAAAGAAAAGGTCAATGAAACTAAACGTCTAAAGAAAAAATGCGGCAGGCACAGAAGTTAAAAATGATGGGGCAGATACGGGAGAACTGGACATTTAGTGAAAGAAATATACGCGAAGTTTTGAAGCATCTCTATTTAAAGCGAACTAAATGAGGGAAAGGAATGAGATTAGGGAAGTTCTTATTAACTTTGATGAGGTGAGGAAACAATAAAAATTTAGTTATACATGAAATAAAGTAAAAAAAAAAAATAGCTCGTTTAAGAATATGATTTTTGGTGAAAGTATGAAATTTTAGTTGAAATGTCATGACCAGCATTTCGAAAAGAAATAGATTGAGTCGATATGTATGGAAAAGAAGTAAGAATTTCTTTATTTTCGCTATGGGGGTGGGGAATAACTGCTTTTCTGATGAGTTAGTAAAACGTTAAAAAAATAATGTTTATGGGATGAACGGAATCACTAGCTATGCCTCTAGAATGAATGTTTTTTCGGACGAGACAGAGAAATATACAGCCCAAAGAATACAAATTTTATCGTAAGAAAAAAGGTTTTAGATTGTATGTCTTGACAATGAATGCTTTCTTGTTGGGACAGTCCACGAAAAGTATAGCAAACTAGGAAAGAATAAAAAATGCATATTTGACTACATGCAAAGCTTTGAGGAATATTTTTAAGCAAGTTTGAAAATATGCTATATAAGGAAACAAAAATCTGATGACTTGCTACATCTAAAATAATGGTTCTGTTGAAATGAAATGAAAAAAAAAAGAGAGTCCAAATAAAAGCAGTCAAAAGTTTGACCAAGTAAGAAAAAAACTACAGACATACTGAAAAGTTTTACGAAATTTCAAAAAAAAAAAAAAAGATGAAGTAAAATAGCGAAATTGGGAAGCTATAATGATATGCGAAATAAAGTAAGAAAATATTGTTTCATCAGAATTTTAACTGTGAAAGACCTGTAGAGTTCTTGAACATACGAAAAAATTACGAGAAAATAATATTGCAAAGGCGAAAGACTCAGAATTAGCATGAAGTCATTTAACAAAAAAATGACAAAGTCCAATAATTACTGCGAACAGGAACGAAATCGTTTCTAAAGAAGCATTTCCTCGTCTGATGATCTGTAATAAAATTGAATAAAGGAAAAAGAAATGTTCCCCAGAAAATTCATTACATATACACGAAAAAACTCCCTCAAATATACAAAAAATATAAAAAATTCATGATGAAATAACGTAAAAGTTATAAAAAAGAAAAGAGCTGAAATACATAGTACATGAAAACATTACGACTAGAAAAAAATATTGGGAGGGCGAAAGACTCAGAATTAACATGTTTACATTTCCGCTTGATTTCCCAAATATTTTGTCAAAGTCCAATAGTTACTGTGAACAGGAACGAAATAGTTTCTAAAGAAGCATTTCCCCGTCTCATGGTCTGAAATAAAATTAAATGTATGAAAAAGAAAAGTTCCCAAGAAAATTCATTACTTCTACACGAAAAAAATCATACAAAAAATATAAAAAATTCATGATGAAATAACGTAAAAGTTATAAACAAGAAAAGAGCTGAAATACATAGTACATGAAAACATTACGACTAGAAAAAATATTGGGAGGGCGAAAGACTCAGAATTAACATGTCTACATTTCCGCTTGATTTCCCAAAAATTTTGTCAAAGTCCAATAGTTACTGCGAACAGGAACGAAATCGTTTCTAAAGAAGCATTTCCCCGTCTCATGGTCTGAAATAAAATTAAATGTATGAATAAGAAAAGTCCCCAAGAAAATTCGTTACATCTACACGAAAAAACTCCCTCGAAACATACAAAAAATATAAAAAATTCATGATGAAATAACGTAAAAGTTATGAAAGAGGAAAGAGCGGGAATACATAGTACATGAAAACATTACGACTAGAAAAAATATTGGAAGGGCGAAAGACTCAGAATTAACATGTCTACATTTCCGCTTGATTTCCCAAAAATTTTGTCAAAGTCCAATAGTTACTGCGAACCGGAACGAAATCGTTTCTAAAGAAGCATTTCCTCGTCTCATGGTCTGAAATAAAATTAAATGTATGAAAAAGAAAAGTTCCCAAGAAAATTCATTACATCTACACGAAAAAACTCCCTCAAAACATACAAAAAATATATAAAAAACACATGAAGAAATAATGTAAAAGTAATTAAAGAAAAATTGAGTGAATACGTAGTACACGAGACCACCTGACCAATTTTTTGAAACCAAATCTTCGTGAGTTAGGACCTTGCTAAGACCATTGGAGTATTTTTATTCCATTGGAAAGAAAATTCCCCAGCATCGTTACGTAAAAATTTCCTCCGGGGAAAAATAACATCGAAGAGGAGGGAAAATCCAGCTTGAAAACCACTGGAATAAATACAAAAAATCCCAACGGACCCACTCGGTTGTTGCCATCCCTCAAAATCAAAGATCCATCGAAAGTTCCAAGAAGCACCGCCAGGGGGCAGCACATCGAGTTGACACCCCTTTTCCCACTCGGTCGTTGCCATCCCTCAAAATCGAAGATCCATCGAAAGTTCCAAGAAGCACCGCTAGGGGGCAGCACATCGAGTTGACATCCCCCAATATCCACCCCCTTTCCCACTCAGTCGTTGCCATCCCTCAAAAACAAAGATCCATCGAAAGTTCCAAGAAGCACCGCTAGGGGCAGCACATCGAGTTGACATCCCCTATGTCCACCCCTTTTCCTTCTCGGTCGTTGCCATCCCTCAAAATCAAAGATCTATCGAAAGTTCCAAGAAGCACCGCTACGGGGCAGCACATCGAGTTGACATCCCCCTATACCCACCCCCTTTCCCACTCAGTCGTTGCCATCCCTCAAAAACAAAGATCCATCGAAAGTTCCAAGAAGCACCGCTAGGGGGCAGCACATCATGGGGACGATCACGTGACAAAAATTCTGACTCGGGGACAGCATCGTGGACAGCCTCGTGGACAGCCAATGTTAAGTCTATGGAGGGCTGTCCCTGTTCCAGAAGTCTCCATTTTCCTCTACTAATGATTTTCGTCACTACATAACTTTCATATGTAAAATGCCCAGGCGCTCTCTTCCTCAGCTTTACTTGGGATATTTGCTATTCAAGGAAGGGAACGAAGGTTTTAAATAAGGCCTTGGATTCTAGATGCAGTAATCATTCCGTGGTAGAGAATCAATAAATTTATTAAAACAAATTCAAAGTCTTCGTCTGATTTCTCACGAAGAGCTATTCCGTTGGAAGAATACCTATGGTGCATTCGATTCGACGGATCATTACTCGAACCAGCTTTCATCTAAACGGCCTATCTCTTTCAGACCCCTATATTCGGAATCTGTCCGAATCCATTGGCATGATCTCCGTGCTTTTCTTACTGCTTCTGCCGCGAAATTTCGGTGTATCCGTACACCAATCGCATACGATTTACCTCAACTCCGAGTCTTCCTTCTTATTCTCAACATTTGATACGGGAGCTTCTGCCTCGCACGTCCTAACGCTCCAGAAACACACTTCACAGTCACACTCACCAAATCTTCTCCTCTTGTCCACGTGACCTCCTTCTTCCTCTTGGGAGAATACCCGGCATCCCTCTCGGTACACTGCCCTAGGCGTTGCGACCTGACGTTGCAAATTCCTGATCCCTCCTAACTTACGCCCTAAGGCTACCATGGCTTCCAACTCAGACGACCACTCCTGCCCCCCCCATCACGCGCACCTGCCTTTCTTATCGCATGTCGAGATCACCACGTGGCATTCCCGTCTCTACTGCCTCCGCTTGAAACCAGACTCTCTACAGATACATTAATACAATGCAAACATAAGCTACATACTATCATAATAAAAGAAGTTTACAATCTACCAGACCTACTGGCGACCACTGACGTCGAGCTTTGTCCAGCTCTACTTAGAAACCCTCTAATTCCCGTAGACACAAATGGAGCTCCGGAACCCCGTATTTCCGTTGCGATTGTTCGCCTTTTAATCCGTCGGCGCCATTACAACCACGCCCGACATTTGCAGTTTTTTAACAATTAAATTGAGATAAAGAAAGTTAATTCCTCCCTGGGAGAGAGAAGTCCTTCCCCTAGGTGAAATTCCGTTTCTCACAGTCGAACACGTGGCATAGTTTCTTCATGCATATACATAAATTAAAATAATTGTAAACATTATCAAATATACTTTGAATTATTCATTTTCGCCCTTACAATGTTATTAACATCTTTCCCGGAGATTAGACATGAATTTCTAACCCATCTCAATGAGAAAAAATAATCCATTTATTTTCCTTTTTATTTGGAGAGGAGTGGCGCAGGCCCGTAACCAGACAAGTTGGAAGGGGCGGCTGATGATTGAGATCGGGCGAAGAATGTAAAGTGGTCGGTCAAAAGATGTAAAAGTGGTCAGGAACTACACTGAAGTACCAGAAAAACTGGTACATCAGTCTAATACTTGGTTGGTCCCCCACGGGAGTGCAGAACTGCAGAAATACGACGGGGCATGGACTCCACTAGCTCCTGGAAATATGCTGTAGGCAATGCACACCATACTTCCCGCAGAGCGTTCCACAATTCGGGTGTATTCCGAGGTCTCGGATTTCTGTGTTCGATAGCTCGTTGCATGGCATTCCATATGTGTTCTATCACGTTCAGATTTGGGGACTTAGGTGGGAATGGCAGCACTCCAAACTCAGATGAATGCTCGTCTAACCATAATGTGGCGTCCCGACACTTATGTGGAGGTGCATTGTTCTGTTGGAACAAGCCCAACCCATCAGCATCAGTGCAGGACATGAGCGGGTGTACCTCATCAGAAAGGATGCGCACATAGCATTGGCCGGTCACAGACGTTTCTAGACGTACCAGGGGTCCCAGTGAAGTCCAGCCAACACACCCCATACCATTATGGACCCCCACCAGCCGGTACAATTCCCTGTTGAATGGCGGGATCCATGGCTTCATGGGGTTTGCGCCACACACGAATCCTTCCATCTGCCAGATACAGTTGGATATGTCAGACCAGCCTACTTGTTTCCAGTCATCAAGTGTCCAGTGGCGGTGTTGCCGTGCCCAAGTGAGGCGTATAGCTCTGTGTCGTGCACCCTTCAAGGGGACTCGAGTTGTGCGTCGGCTCCCAAAGCCCATATCGTGCAGGGTACGTTGCACAGTCCGGACGCTGATGCTTGTTGAGGCTCCAGCATTGAATTCCGATGATACCTGCGAGAGTGTTGCACGCCTATCGCGTGAAACGATTCTTGACAGCCGACGATGGTCACGTGCACCCAATGTCTTTTTAGGGCCACACTGGTGTCGTAAGTTGGAGGTTTTGCCGGAATTCTTGTAGTCACGGAACACCCTTGCAATGGTCGTCCGGGAAAATCCGAACTTCCTTTCTACCTCCGAAATACTATGGCCCATCTCACGAGTGCCAACTATGACACCGCGTTGAAAATCGCTTAAATCGGTATTATTTGTCATTCTCATGCCGAAAATAACTCTGACAGCTGGCAAAGATGTCTATCGCTTTATATACGCACTGGCGGACGCAACCGAGTACGCGCATAGGTGACGTTGCTATGTATTTTGCATCAGTTCGTCTGTCCCAGTTTTTCTGGCACTTCAGTGTATACCAAGTTTCTTCCACGCAGTTTCACAATGATTTCGAATTTCATCCATAGAATACTCCATCTTGTCGTCTTCTTGAACCTTTCTGTCCTTGATATCCAGTCTAATGCTTCAATTTGTTTTGAGGTGATATTTTGTCTTGGAATGTATCTCCATCTCACTGATATTACAGGTATTTTACTTTCAGCATGATGTGAACTGTTGTTGTCATTTTCCTAATTCAGTTCCTGATTTTCTTCAGCTGCAGGAATGTGGCACCTCTGCATACATTTTGAAAATGGTCGGCAGCTATTGCTTGTAATTTTTAATCAAGGGTCCTGTGCCTTTTTCGATCACAAAGTACTTGATAGTGTTAAAGAGTGAATCCTTGTTTTTTAAGACATAAAAATAAATTGTGCTGTTACTTTTAAATCTTTCCCAACGCTTATTCATTTCTTCTCATTACATGCGCTTATTGAAATAATAAGGGTAATAATAAAGATCACAGAAAAGCTGCTATAAGTTTAATGCTATACATATTATATTTATGTTTAAATACGTATATACCTACGTCGAAATTCATAAACCCCATAAACTTGTGGACTGAAAACAATGTTCAAGTCCCACACTTGTATGTTTTTAAAAGCAGGAATTTATGATCGATAATAAGATAACAATCAAGAAATTATAGGAAAAGAAATATTTATGAGGTTGTCAGGGCCCCTGAATTTCTGCCCCTGTCTGCGACCCTGGTATCGGCGATCGTCTGCACAAGGTAATATATTGATCGGAATTTAGCGGTGGCTTTTTAAGGGTTTCAGTAAAAGAGAACTCGCGCTTTTCAACTTTCAAATTCTCCTAATCGTATAATTCATTTGGAATTTCTAGTACGAAAAAAATGTCGACCTGCTTAAAATAATGACTATGAAAAGACCAATTGCTGTCCATTAGTAAAACAGTAGAAATTCGGAAAAGAAAATCCAAAGGAAAAACCAAAATAAATCTTGCTTGCAGAGAATGATAATTTGAGTGGATCTCAATGGACAAATCTTAATCAAAACTTGCCCCAATTTCTTGACAATTTTTAATTCTTACCAAGGGAATGATTTCAAACAGACCCAAAAGACCTACCCAATCCGATTCTCTAGATTCCTTCACCGAAGTTAAACAAAACATATTTGTTTCTTAAATAACGAACAGGTATTTTTACGAAGCAAGTTTAATAGTCTATTGCACTGTGGATTGATCATTCTCGATATGTAATTATTATTGCGCACCCCTGTATACATGTCCACTTCCTCAAATTGAATTCCTCTGATCTTTCGTAATTTCGCCAGTTTGTTATCGAAATTACATCTCAAAGAGGTGAGCCGGTTTTTCTTTCTTAAAAATGAAGTAAATGTAGCTGAACGACCGGCAGTTTTGTTAATTCTGTGACACGGAAACCGGAAAATATATTGAAAGGTAAAAATTGGTACATTTTTGTGCTTTGCAAAACAACGTTTTTCAAATGCTTCCTCGAAATAATGTTTCCCAAAGTAAAACTCCGGTAATTTATAGGTTATAGATAAAAATCCAAGTTATTCTTCACTAACCCATCGGCGAGAATCAGTTTTTGCTGATAATGATTTTCTTTTCTCCTTTCGGTGGACATAGAGTGGTTGTCCTTCAAACTCTCTATGAGGTCGTTAGATATTTCTAAAACTTCTATCGGTCGTACGCCGATGAAGAAATTTTACAAACTTGCTTACAAATTTTTATTTCACTGATGAAATAAAATCTATCCTTCATAGCTCATTTCGCGAAGGAATCACCAGGAACGTACTCCTGATAACAACACCAGGTTCTGCCATCCCGCTTCCATCTACGTCGTCAGCGCCCAACTGTGAAGTCGTTACCTGGTTTAAAACAATCGGAAACAAAATTTGGGACAAGCAATTGTGATTTTCGTAGCTTGCAGGAGGGCTTCCTATTGTCTCTGGAGAACTGTCGGAGTGTATTTACTGTAGACTTTTTTCGATAACGTTTGCGGAAAAAGTAAGAATGTAAATGACAATGAGATGAATTGTAGGCAACGTATTCATCGAAGTTTAGACTCAAGTAACGGGCTTTAATACACATGGGTAATTTAATGGATAAGGCCTTTTTTCTGTATCGTTTTGTGTTCAGATTGGGTGAGCGGCAATGAATCATTCTTCATCAAGTAACAGGACAAATTGTACATTACTTAAGGTAGACCATCTCTGCAGGCGTCGTCAGTCGAAGGAGTGCGATTTGTCAGAGTTAGGCTCTTTACATTCAATATCTGAAATCGTACGTCGGCAGTTTTCCAATGCGTACGTTTGTTCAATGACATTGCAATTCTCTTGCCTAGAATCACATAAAATCCCATTACGTGTTTTCCTAGGAACATTTTCTAAATTTAAGTTAAAAACGTGGATGTATTATTTGATCATCGCAAAATGTGTGTCATGTAAATCCCTTAACATTCATATTTTTGTTGCAGAAACCTAAACCCAAGATTGCTGTTTGTTGTGTGGATAAAAGATAGATTTCCTGTTCTTTAGTGAAGACGTAAGTACTTCTTTTCCTTATTGTGGGTGTACCTAGGTTCTCTAAATTACTTTTTAGCCAATTTTTTTCAGTAAGGGAAAAAGCATTTGAGAGTGAAAAAGTGAAACTGGCGGTTTCTTTAAAAATATACCAAATCATACTATTTAGGAGAATGTGATTTATCTCTAACTATTTTTTAGTAGAACATTAATGCCGTTTTGCCTCGTGTACGATATTCATTAAAATTATAGAATATGTACAGGGTATGACTTCAGTAACTAGGACAAAATGTCGGAGTACAAAAGTATACATTCACCCGTACTTCTCTACATTTGAGACTTCTAAATTTCACTGTACATGCGTTTGCCACTAATGTATATTGTACTTCAATTTTAGAAGGGAAAACTGGGTTGTTGTTTCATATCTCACAGACTCTGTCAAAATATATTTATACATGTATATTATCATCATCAACAACCTTGATCAATTCGTGCTGAATGAAGGTCTTTAAATTTCTCCCACAAGTCAACGTATAGACCCAGGTTCTTCCACGCAGTTTCACAATGATTTCGAATTTCATCCATAGAATACTCCATCTTGTCGTCTTCTTGAACCTTTCTGTCCTTGATATCCAGTCTAATGCTTCAATTTGTTTTGAGGTGATATTTTGTCTTGGAATGTATCTCCATCTCACTGATATTACAGGTATTTTACTTTCAGCATGATGTGAACTGTTGTTGTCATTTTCCTAATTCAGTTCCTGATTTTCTTCAGCTGCAGGAATGTGGCACCTCTGCATACATTTTGAAAATGGTCGGCAGCTATTGCTTGTAATTTTTAATCAAGGGTCCTGTGCCTTTTTCGATCACAAAGTACTTGATAGTGTTAAAGAGTGAATCCTTGTTTTTTAAGACATAAAAATAAATTGTGCTGTTACTTTTAAATCTTTCCCAACGCTTATTCATTTCTTCTCATTACATGCGCTTATTGAAATAATAAGGGTAATAATAAAGATCACAGAAAAGCTGCTATAAGTTTAATGCTATACATATTATATTTATGTTTAAATACGTATATACCTACGTCGAAATTCATAAACCCCATAAACTTGTGGACTGAAAACAATGTTCAAGTCCCACACTTGTATGTTTTTAAAAGCAGGAATTTATGATCGATAATAAGATAACAATCAAGAAATTATAGGAAAAGAAATATTTATGAGGTTGTCAGGGCCCCTGAATTTCTGCCCCTATGTCTGCGACCCTGGTATCGGCGATCGTCTGCACAAGGTAATATATTGATCGGAATTTAGCGGTGGCTTTTTAAGGGTTTCAGTAAAAGAGAACTCGCGCTTTTCAACTTTCAAATTCTCCTAATCGTATAATTCATTTGGAATTTCTAGTACGAAAAAAATGTCGACCTGCTTAAAATAATGACTATGAAAAGACCAATTGCTGTCCATTAGTAAAACAGTAGAAATTCGGAAAAGAAAATCCAAAGGAAAAACCAAAATAAATCTTGCTTGCAGAGAATGATAATTTGAGTGGATCTCAATG
This sequence comes from Macrothele yani, assembly GCA_039090855.1. Classification (NCBI taxonomy): domain Eukaryota; kingdom Metazoa; phylum Arthropoda; class Arachnida; order Araneae; family Macrothelidae; genus Macrothele; species Macrothele yani. Next base: position 94,558,494 of record CM077005.1, on the reverse strand, counting down.
GACAAATCTTAATCAAAACTTGCCCCAATTTCTTGACAATTTTTAATTCTTACCAAGGGAATGATTTCAAACAGACCCAAAAGACCTACCCAATCCGATTCTCTAGATTCCTTCACCGAAGTTAAACAAAACATATTTGTTTCTTAAATAACGAACAGGTATTTTTACGAAGCAAGTTTAATAGTCTATTGCACTGTGGATTGATCATTCTCGATATGTAATTATTATTGCGCACCCCTGTATACATGTCCACTTCCTCAAATTGAATTCCTCTGATCTTTCGTAATTTCGCCAGTTTGTTATCGAAATTACATCTCAAAGAGGTGAGCCGGTTTTTCTTTCTTAAAAATGAAGTAAATGTAGCTGAACGACCGGCAGTTTTGTTAATTCTGTGACACGGAAACCGGAAAATATATTGAAAGGTAAAAATTGGTACATTTTTGTGCTTTGCAAAACAACGTTTTTCAAATGCTTCCTCGAAATAATGTTTCCCAAAGTAAAACTCCGGTAATTTATAGGTTATAGATAAAAATCCAAGTTATTCTTCACTAACCCATCGGCGAGAATCAGTTTTTGCTGATAATGATTTTCTTTTCTCCTTTCGGTGGACATAGAGTGGTTGTCCTTCAAACTCTCTATGAGGTCGTTAGATATTTCTAAAACTTCTATCGGTCGTACGCCGATGAAGAAATTTTACAAACTTGCTTACAAATTTTTATTTCACTGATGAAATAAAATCTATCCTTCATAGCTCATTTCGCGAAGGAATCACCAGGAACGTACTCCTGATAACAACACCAGGTTCTGCCATCCCGCTTCCATCTACGTCGTCAGCGCCCAACTGTGAAGTCGTTACCTGGTTTAAAACAATCGGAAACAAAATTTGGGACAAGCAATTGTGATTTTCGTAGCTTGCAGGAGGGCTTCCTATTGTCTCTGGAGAACTGTCGGAGTGTATTTACTGTAGACTTTTTTCGATAACGTTTGCGGAAAAAGTAAGAATGTAAATGACAATGAGATGAATTGTAGGCAACGTATTCATCGAAGTTTAGACTCAAGTAACGGGCTTTAATACACATGGGTAATTTAATGGATAAGGCCTTTTTTCTGTATCGTTTTGTGTTCAGATTGGGTGAGCGGCAATGAATCATTCTTCATCAAGTAACAGGACAAATTGTACATTACTTAAGGTAGACCATCTCTGCAGGCGTCGTCAGTCGAAGGAGTGCGATTTGTCAGAGTTAGGCTCTTTACATTCAATATCTGAAATCGTACGTCGGCAGTTTTCCAATGCGTACGTTTGTTCAATGACATTGCAATTCTCTTGCCTAGAATCACATAAAATCCCATTACGTGTTTTCCTAGGAACATTTTCTAAATTTAAGTTAAAAACGTGGATGTATTATTTGATCATCGCAAAATGTGTGTCATGTAAATCCCTTAACATTCATATTTTTGTTGCAGAAACCTAAACCCAAGATTGCTGTTTGTTGTGTGGATAAAAGATAGATTTCCTGTTCTTTAGTGAAGACGTAAGTACTTCTTTTCCTTATTGTGGGTGTACCTAGGTTCTCTAAATTACTTTTTAGCCAATTTTTTTCAGTAAGGGAAAAAGCATTTGAGAGTGAAAAAGTGAAACTGGCGGTTTCTTTAAAAATATACCAAATCATACTATTTAGGAGAATGTGATTTATCTCTAACTATTTTTTAGTAGAACATTAATGCCGTTTTGCCTCGTGTACGATATTCATTAAAATTATAGAATATGTACAGGGTATGACTTCAGTAACTAGGACAAAATGTCGGAGTACAAAAGTATACATTCACCCGTACTTCTCTACCTTTGAGACTTCTAAATTTCACTGTACATGCGTTTGCCACTAATGTATATTGTACTTCAATTTTAGAAGGGAAAACTGGGTTGTTGTTTCATATCTCACAGACTCTGTCAAAATATATTTATACATGTATATTATCATCATCAACAACCTTGATCAATTCGTGCTGAATGAAGGTCTTTAAATTTCTCCCACAAGTCAACGTATAGACCCAGGTTCTTCCACGCAGTTTCACAATGATTTCGAATTTCATCCATAGAATACTCCATCTTGTCGTCTTCTTGAACCTTTCTGTCCTTGATATCCAGTCTAATGCTTCAATTTGTTTTGAGGTGATATTTTGTCTTGGAATGTATCTCCATCTCACTGATATTACAGGTATTTTACTTTCAGCATGATGTGAACTGTTGTTGTCATTTTCCTAATTCAGTTCCTGATTTTCTTCAGCTGCAGGAATGTGGCACCTCTGCATACATTTTGAAAATGGTCGGCAGCTATTGCTTGTAATTTTTAATCAAGGGTCCTGTGCCTTTTTCGATCACAAAGTACTTGATAGTGTTAAAGAGTGAATCCTTGTTTTTTAAGACATAAAAATAAATTGTGCTGTTACTTTTAAATCTTTCCCAACGCTTATTCATTTCTTCTCATTACATGCGCTTATTGAAATAATAAGGGTAATAATAAAGATCACAGAAAAGCTGCTATAAGTTTAATGCTATACATATTATATTTATGTTTAAATACGTATATACCTACGTCGAAATTCATAAACCCCATAAACTTGTGGACTGAAAACAATGTTCAAGTCCCACACTTGTATGTTTTTAAAAGCAGGAATTTATGATCGATAATAAGATAACAATCAAGAAATTATAGGAAAAGAAATATTTATGAGGTTGTCAGGGCCCCTGAATTTCTGCCCCTGTCTGCGACCCTGGTATCGGCGATCGTCTGCACAAGGTAATATATTGATCGGAATTTAGCGGTGGCTTTTTAAGGGTTTCAGTAAAAGAGAACTCGCGCTTTTCAACTTTCAAATTCTCCTAATCGTATAATTCATTTGGAATTTCTAGTACGAAAAAAATGTCCACCTGCTTAAAATAATGACTATGAAAAGACCAATTGCTGTCCATTAGTAAAACAGTAGAAATTCGGAAAAGAAAATCCAAAGGAAAAACCAAAATAAATCTTGCTTGCAGAGAATGATAATTTGAGTGGATCTCAATGGACAAATCTTAATCAAAACTTGCCCCAATTTCTTGACAATTTTTAATTCTTACCAAGGGAATGATTTCAAACAGACCCAAAAGACCTACCCAATCCGATTCTCTAGATTCCTTCACCGAAGTTAAACAAAACATATTTGTTTCTTAAATAACGAACAGGTATTTTTACGAAGCAAGTTTAATAGTCTATTGCACTGTGGATTGATCATTCTCGATATGTAATTATTATTGCGCACCCCTGTATACATGTCCACTTCCTCAAATTGAATTCCTCTGATCTTTCGTAATTTCGCCAGTTTGTTATCGAAATTACATCTCAAAGAGGTGAGCCGGTTTTTCTTTCTTAAAAATGAAGTAAATGTAGCTGAACGACCGGCAGTTTTGTTAATTCTGTGACACGGAAACCGGAAAATATATTGAAAGGTAAAAATTGGTACATTTTTGTGCTTTGCAAAACAACGTTTTTCAAATGCTTCCTCGAAATAATGTTTCCCAAAGTAAAACTCCGGTAATTTATAGGTTATAGATAAAAATCCAAGTTATTCTTCACTAACCCATCGGCGAGAATCAGTTTTTGCTGATAATGATTTTCTTTTCTCCTTTCGGTGGACATAGAGTGGTTGTCCTTCAAACTCTCTATGAGGTCGTTAGATATTTCTAAAACTTCTATCGGTCGTACGCCGATGAAGAAATTTTACAAACTTGCTTACAAATTTTTATTTCACTGATGAAATAAAATCTATCCTTCATAGCTCATTTCGCGAAGGAATCACCAGGAACGTACTCCTGATAACAACACCAGGTTCTGCCATCCCGCTTCCATCTACGTCGTCAGCGCCCAACTGTGAAGTCGTTACCTGGTTTAAAACAATCGGAAACAAAATTTGGGACAAGCAATTGTGATTTTCGTAGCTTGCAGGAGGGCTTCCTATTGTCTCTGGAGAACTGTCGGAGTGTATTTACTGTAGACTTTTTTCGATAACGTTTGCGGAAAAAGTAAGAATGTAAATGACAATGAGATGAATTGTAGGCAACGTATTCATCGAAGTTTAGACTCAAGTAACGGGCTTTAATACACATGGGTAATTTAATGGATAAGGCCTTTTTTCTGTATCGTTTTGTGTTCAGATTGGGTGAGCGGCAATGAATCATTCTTCATCAAGTAACAGGACAAATTGTACATTACTTAAGGTAGACCATCTCTGCAGGCGTCGTCAGTCGAAGGAGTGCGATTTGTCAGAGTTAGGCTCTTTACATTCAATATCTGAAATCGTACGTCGGCAGTTTTCCAATGCGTACGTTTGTTCAATGACATTGCAATTCTCTTGCCTAGAATCACATAAAATCCCATTACGTGTTTTCCTAGGAACATTTTCTAAATTTAAGTTAAAAACGTGGATGTATTATTTGATCATCGCAAAATGTGTGTCATGTAAATCCCTTAACATTCATATTTTTGTTGCAGAAACCTAAACCCAAGATTGCTGTTTGTTGTGTGGATAAAAGATAGATTTCCTGTTCTTTAGTGAAGACGTAAGTACTTCTTTTCCTTATTGTGGGTGTACCTAGGTTCTCTAAATTACTTTTTAGCCAATTTTTTTCAGTAAGGGAAAAAGCATTTGAGAGTGAAAAAGTGAAACTGGCGGTTTCTTTAAAAATATACCAAATCATACTATTTAGGAGAATGTGATTTATCTCTAACTATTTTTTAGTAGAACATTAATGCCGTTTTGCCTCGTGTACGATATTCATTAAAATTATAGAATATGTACAGGGTATGACTTCAGTAACTAGGACAAAATGTCGGAGTACAAAAGTATACATTCACCCGTACTTCTCTACATTTGAGACTTCTAAATTTCACTGTACATGCGTTTGCCACTAATGTATATTGTACTTCAATTTTAGAAGGGAAAACTGGGTTGTTGTTTCATATCTCACAGACTCTGTCAAAATATATTTATACATGTATATTATCATCATCAACAACCTTGATCAATTCGTGCTGAATGAAGGTCTTTAAATTTCTCCCACAAGTCAACGTATAGACCCAGGTTCTTCCACGCAGTTTCACAATGATTTCGAATTTCATCCATAGAATACTCCATCTTGTCGTCTTCTTGAACCTTTCTGTCCTTGATATCCAGTCTAATGCTTCAATTTGTTTTGAGGTGATATTTTGTCTTGGAATGTATCTCCATCTCACTGATATTACAGGTATTTTACTTTCAGCATGATGTGAACTGTTGTTGTCATTTTCCTAATTCAGTTCCTGATTTTCTTCAGCTGCAGGAATGTGGCACCTCTGCATACATTTTGAAAATGGTCGGCAGCTATTGCTTGTAATTTTTAATCAAGGGTCCTGTGCCTTTTTCGATCACAAAGTACTTGATAGTGTTAAAGAGTGAATCCTTGTTTTTTAAGACATAAAAATAAATTGTGCTGTTACTTTTAAATCTTTCCCAACGCTTATTCATTTCTTCTCATTACATGCGCTTATTGAAATAATAAGGGTAATAATAAAGATCACAGAAAAGCTGCTATAAGTTTAATGCTATACATATTATATTTATGTTTAAATACGTATATACCTACGTCGAAATTCATAAACCCCATAAACTTGTGGACTGAAAACAATGTTCAAGTCCCACACTTGTATGTTTTTAAAAGCAGGAATTTATGATCGATAATAAGATAACAATCAAGAAATTATAGGAAAAGAAATATTTATGAGGTTGTCAGGGCCCCTGAATTTCTGCCCCTGTCTGCGACCCTGGTATCGGCGATCGTCTGCACAAGGTAATATATTGATCGGAATTTAGCGGTGGCTTTTTAAGGGTTTCAGTAAAAGAGAACTCGCGCTTTTCAACTTTCAAATTCTCCTAATCGTATAATTCATTTGGAATTTCTAGTACGAAAAAAATGTCGACCTGCTTAAAATAATGACTATGAAAAGACCAATTGCTGTCCATTAGTAAAACAGTAGAAATTCGGAAAAGAAAATCCAAAGGAAAAACCAAAATAAATCTTGCTTGCAGAGAATGATAATTTGAGTGGATCTCAATGGACAAATCTTAATCAAAACTTGCCCCAATTTCTTGACAATTTTTAATTCTTACCAAGGGAATGATTTCAAACAGACCCAAAAGACCTACCCAATCCGATTCTCTAGATTCCTTCACCGAAGTTAAACAAAACATATTTGTTTCTTAAATAACGAACAGGTATTTTTACGAAGCAAGTTTAATAGTCTATTGCACTGTGGATTGATCATTCTCGATATGTAATTATTATTGCGCACCCCTGTATACATGTCCACTTCCTCAAATTGAATTCCTCTGATCTTTCGTAATTTCGCCAGTTTGTTATCGATATTACATCTCAAAGAGGTGAGCCGGTTTTTCTTTCTTAAAAATGAAGTAAATGTAGCTGAACGACCGGCAGTTTTGTTAATTCTGTGACACGGAAACCGGAAAATATATTGAAAGGTAAAAATTGGTACATTTTTGTGCTTTGCAAAACAACGTTTTTCAAATGCTTCCTCGAAATAATGTTTCCCAAAGTAAAACTCCGGTAATTTATAGGTTATAGATAAAAATCCAAGTTATTCTTCACTAACCCATCGGCGAGAATCAGTTTTTGCTGATAATGATTTTCTTTTCTCCTTTCGGTGGACATAGAGTGGTTGTCCTTCAAACTCTCTATGAGGTCGTTAGATATTTCTAAAACTTCTATCGGTCGTACGCCGATGAAGAAATTTTACAAACTTGCTTACAAATTTTTATTTCACTGATGAAATAAAATCTATCCTTCATAGCTCATTTCGCGAAGGAATCACCAGGAACGTACTCCTGATAACAACACCAGGTTCTGCCATCCCGCTTCCATCTACGTCGTCAGCGCCCAACTGTGAAGTCGTTACCTGGTTTAAAACAATCGGAAACAAAATTTGGGACAAGCAATTGTGATTTTCGTAGCTTGCAGGAGGGCTTCCTATTGTCTCTGGAGAACTGTCGGAGTGTATTTACTGTAGACTTTTTTCGATAACGTTTGCGGAAAAAGTAAGAATGTAAATGACAATGAGATGAATTGTAGGCAACGTATTCATCGAAGTTTAGACTCAAGTAACGGGCTTTAATACACATGGGTAATTTAATGGATAAGGCCTTTTTTCTGTATCGTTTTGTGTTCAGATTGGGTGAGCGGCAATGAATCATTCTTCATCAAGTAACAGGACAAATTGTACATTACTTAAGGTAGACCATCTCTGCAGGCGTCGTCAGTCGAAGGAGTGCGATTTGTCAGAGTTAGGCTCTTTACATTCAATATCTGAAATCGTACGTCGGCAGTTTTCCAATGCGTACGTTTGTTCAATGACATTGCAATTCTCTTGCCTAGAATCACATAAAATCCCATTACGTGTTTTCCTAGGAACATTTTCTAAATTTAAGTTAAAAACGTGGATGTATTATTTGATCATCGCAAAATGTGTGTCATGTAAATCCCTTAACATTCATATTTTTGTTGCAGAAACCTAAACCCAAGATTGCTGTTTGTTGTGTGGATAAAAGATAGATTTCCTGTTCTTTAGTGAAGACGTAAGTACTTCTTTTCCTTATTGTGGGTGTACCTAGGTTCTCTAAATTACTTTTTAGCCAATTTTTTCAGTAAGGGAAAAAGCATTTGAGAGTGAAAAAGTGAAACTGGCGGTTTCTTTAAAAATATACCAAATCATACTATTTAGGAGAATGTGATTTATCTCTAACTATTTTTTAGTAGAACATTAATGCCGTTTTGCCTCGTGTACGATATTCATTAAAATTATAGAATATGTACAGGGTATGACTTCAGTAACTAGGACAAAATGTCGGAGTACAAAAGTATACATTCACCCGTACTTCTCTACCTTTGAGACTTCTAAATTTCACTGTACATGCGTTTGCCACTAATGTATATTGTACTTCAATTTTAGAAGGGAAAACTGGGTTGTTGTTTCATATCTCACAGACTCTGTCAAAATATATTTATACATGTATATTATCATCATCAACAACCTTGATCAATTCGTGCTGAATGAAGGTCTTTAAATTTCTCCCACAAGTCAACGTATAGACCCAGGTTCTTCCACGCAGTTTCACAATGATTTCGAATTTCATCCATAGAATACTCCATCTTGTCGTCTTCTTGAACCTTTCTGTCCTTGATATCCAGTCTAATGCTTCAATTTGTTTTGAGGTGATATTTTGTCTTGGAATGTATCTCCATCTCACTGATATTACAGGTATTTTACTTTCAGCATGATGTGAACTGTTGTTGTCATTTTCCTAATTCAGTTCCTGATTTTCTTCAGCTGCAGGAATGTGGCACCTCTGCATACATTTTGAAAATGGTCGGCAGCTATTGCTTGTAATTTTTAATCAAGGGTCCTGTGCCTTTTTCGATCACAAAGTACTTGATAGTGTTAAAGAGTGAATCCTTGTTTTTTAAGACATAAAAATAAATTGTGCTGTTACTTTTAAATCTTTCCCAACGCTTATTCATTTCTTCTCATTACATGCGCTTATTGAAATAATAAGGGTAATAATAAAGATCACAGAAAAGCTGCTATAAGTTTAATGCTATACATATTATATTTATGTTTAAATACGTATATACCTACGTCGAAATTCATAAACCCCATAAACTTGTGGACTGAAAACAATGTTCAAGTCCCACACTTGTATGTTTTTAAAAGCAGGAATTTATGATCGATAATAAGATAACAATCAAGAAATTATAGGAAAAGAAATATTTATGAGGTTGTCAGGGCCCCTGAATTTCTGCCCCTGTCTGCGACCCTGGTATCGGCGATCGTCTGCACAAGGTAATATATTGATCGGAATTTAGCGGTGGCTTTTTAAGGGTTTCAGTAAAAGAGAACTCGCGCTTTTCAACTTTCAAATTCTCCTAATCGTATAATTCATTTGGAATTTCTAGTACGAAAAAAATGTCGACCTGCTTAAAATAATGACTATGAAAAGACCAATTGCTGTCCATTAGTAAAACAGTAGAAATTCGGAAAAGAAAATCCAAAGGAAAAACCAAAATAAATCTTGCTTGCAGAGAATGATAATTTGAGTGGATCTCAATGGACAAATCTTAATCAAAACTTGCCCCAATTTCTTGACAATTTTTAATTCTTACCAAGGGAATGATTTCAAACAGACCCAAAAGACCTACCCAATCCGATTCTCTAGATTCCTTCACCGAAGTTAAACAAAACATATTTGTTTCTTAAATAACGAACAGGTATTTTTACGAAGCAAGTTTAATAGTCTATTGCACTGTGGATTGATCATTCTCGATATGTAATTATTATTGCGCACCCCTGTATACATGTCCACTTCCTCAAATTGAATTCCTCTGATCTTTCGTAATTTCGCCAGTTTGTTATCGAAATTACATCTCAAAGAGGTGAGCCGGTTTTTCTTTCTTAAAAATGAAGTAAATGTAGCTGAACGACCGGCAGTTTTGTTAATTCTGTGACACGGAAACCGGAAAATATATTGAAAGGTAAAAATTGGTACATTTTTGTGCTTTGCAAAACAACGTTTTTCAAATGCTTCCTCGAAATAATGTTTCCCAAAGTAAAACTCCGGTAATTTATAGGTTATAGATAAAAATCCAAGTTATTCTTCACTAACCCATCGGCGAGAATCAGTTTTTGCTGATAATGATTTTCTTTTCTCCTTTCGGTGGACATAGAGTGGTTGTCCTTCAAACTCTCTATGAGGTCGTTAGATATTTCTAAAACTTCTATCGGTCGTACGCCGATGAAGAAATTTTACAAACTTGCTTACAAATTTTTATTTCACTGATGAAATAAAATCTATCCTTCATAGCTCATTTCGCGAAGGAATCACCAGGAACGTACTCCTGATAACAACACCAGGTTCTGCCATCCCGCTTCCATCTACGTCGTCAGCGCCCAACTGTGAAGTCGTTACCTGGTTTAAAACAATCGGAAACAAAATTTGGGACAAGCAATTGTGATTTTCGTAGCTTGCAGGAGGGCTTCCTATTGTCTCTGGAGAACTGTCGGAGTGTATTTACTGTAGACTTTTTTCGATAACGTTTGCGGAAAAAGTAAGAATGTAAATGACAATGAGATGAATTGTAGGCAACGTATTCATCGAAGTTTAGACTCAAGTAACGGGCTTTAATACACATGGGTAATTTAATGGATAAGGCCTTTTTTCTGTATCGTTTTGTGTTCAGATTGGGTGAGCGGCAATGAATCATTCTTCATCAAGTAACAGGACAAATTGTACATTACTTAAGGTAGACCATCTCTGCAGGCGTCGTCAGTCGAAGGAGTGCGATTTGTCAGAGTTAGGCTCTTTACATTCAATATCTGAAATCGTACGTCGGCAGTTTTCCAATGCGTACGTTTGTTCAATGACATTGCAATTCTCTTGCCTAGAATCACATAAAATCCCATTACGTGTTTTCCTAGGAACATTTTCTAAATTTAAGTTAAAAACGTGGATGTATTATTTGATCATCGCAAAATGTGTGTCATGTAAATCCCTTAACATTCATATTTTTGTTGCAGAAACCTAAACCCAAGATTGCTGTTTGTTGTGTGGATAAAAGATAGATTTCCTGTTCTTTAGTGAAGACGTAAGTACTTCTTTTCCTTATTGTGGGTGTACCTAGGTTCTCTAAATTACTTTTTAGCCAATTTTTTTCAGTAAGGGAAAAAGCATTTGAGAGTGAAAAAGTGAAACTGGCGGTTTCTTTAAAAATATACCAAATCATACTATTTAGGAGAATGTGATTTATCTCTAACTATTTTTTAGTAGAACATTAATGCCGTTTTGCCTCGTGTACGATATTCATTAAAATTATAGAATATGTACAGGGTATGACTTCAGTAACTAGGACAAAATGTCGGAGTACAAAAGTATACATTCACCCGTACTTCTCTACCTTTGAGACTTCTAAATTTCACTGTACATGCGTTTGCCACTAATGTATATTGTACTTCAATTTTAGAAGGGAAAACTGGGTTGTTGTTTCATATCTCACAGACTCTGTCAAAATATATTTATACATGTATATTATCATCATCAACAACCTTGATCAATTCGTGCTGAATGAAGGTCTTTAAATTTCTCCCACAAGTCAACGTATAGACCCAGGTTCTTCCACGCAGTTTCACAATGATTTCGAATTTCATCCATAGAATACTCCATCTTGTCGTCTTCTTGAACCTTTCTGTCCTTGATATCCAGTCTAATGCTTCAATTTGTTTTGAGGTGATATTTTGTCTTGGAATGTATCTCCATCTCACTGATATTACAGGTATTTTACTTTCAGCATGATGTGAACTGTTGTTGTCATTTTCCTAATTCAGTTCCTGATTTTCTTCAGCTGCAGGAATGTGGCACCTCTGCATACATTTTGAAAATGGTCGGCAGCTATTGCTTGTAATTTTTAATCAAGGGTCCTGTGCCTTTTTCGATCACAAAGTACTTGATAGTGTTAAAGAGTGAATCCTTGTTTTTTAAGACATAAAAATAAATTGTGCTGTTACTTTTAAATCTTTCCCAACGCTTATTCATTTCTTCTCATTACATGCGCTTATTGAAATAATAAGGGTAATAATAAAGATCACAGAAAAGCTGCTATAAGTTTAATGCTATACATATTATATTTATGTTTAAATACGTATATACCTACGTCGAAATTCATAAACCCCATAAACTTGTGGACTGAAAACAATGTTCAAGTCCCACACTTGTATGTTTTTAAAAGCAGGAATTTATGATCGATAATAAGATAACAATCAAGAAATTATAGGAAAAGAAATATTTATGAGGTTGTCAGGGCCCCTGAATTTCTGCCCCTGTCTGCGACCCTGGTATCGGCGATCGTCTGCACAAGGTAATATATTGATCGGAATTTAGCGGTGGCTTTTTAAGGGTTTCAGTAAAAGAGAACTCGCGCTTTTCAACTTTCAAATTCTCCTAATCGTATAATTCATTTGGAATTTCTAGTACGAAAAAAATGTCGACCTGCTTAAAATAATGACTATGAAAAGACCAATTGCTGTCCATTAGTAAAACAGTAGAAATTCGGAAAAGAAAATCCAAAGGAAAAACCAAAATAAATCTTGCTTGCAGAGAATGATAATTTGAGTGGATCTCAATGGACAAATCTTAATCAAAACTTGCCCCAATTTCTTGACAATTTTTAATTCTTACCAAGGGAATGATTTCAAACAGACCCAAAAGACCTACCCAATCCGATTCTCTAGATTCCTTCACCGAAGTTAAACAAAACATATTTGTTTCTTAAATAACGAACAGGTATTTTTACGAAGCAAGTTTAATAGTCTATTGCACTGTGGATTGATCATTCTCGATATGTAATTATTATTGCGCACCCCTGTATACATGTCCACTTCCTCAAATTGAATTCCTCTGATCTTTCGTAATTTCGCCAGTTTGTTATCGAAATTACATCTCAAAGAGGTGAGCCGGTTTTTCTTTCTTAAAAATGAAGTAAATGTAGCTGAACGACCGGCAGTTTTGTTAATTCTGTGACACGGAAACCGGAAAATATATTGAAAGGTAAAAATTGGTACATTTTTGTGCTTTGCAAAACAACGTTTTTCAAATGCTTCCTCGAAATAATGTTTCCCAAAGTAAAACTCCGGTAATTTATAGGTTATAGATAAAAATCCAAGTTATTCTTCACTAACCCATCGGCGAGAATCAGTTTTTGCTGATAATGATTTTCTTTTCTCCTTTCGGTGGACATAGAGTGGTTGTCCTTCAAACTCTCTATGAGGTCGTTAGATATTTCTAAAACTTCTATCGGTCGTACGCCGATGAAGAAATTTTACAAACTTGCTTACAAATTTTTATTTCACTGATGAAATAAAATCTATCCTTCATAGCTCATTTCGCGAAGGAATCACCAGGAACGTACTCCTGATAACAACACCAGGTTCTGCCATCCCGCTTCCATCTACGTCGTCAGCGCCCAACTGTGAAGTCGTTACCTGGTTTAAAACAATCGGAAACAAAATTTGGGACAAGCAATTGTGATTTTCGTAGCTTGCAGGAGGGCTTCCTATTGTCTCTGGAGAACTGTCGGAGTGTATTTACTGTAGACTTTTTTCGATAACGTTTGCGGAAAGAAGTAAGAATGTAAATGACAATGAGATGAATTGTAGGCAACGTATTCATCGAAGTTTAGACTCAAGTAACGGGCTTTAATACACATGGGTAATTTAATGGATAAGGCCTTTTTTCTGTATCGTTTTGTGTTCAGATTGGGTGAGCGGCAATGAATCATTCTTCATCAAGTAACAGGACAAATTGTACATTACTTAAGGTAGACCATCTCTGCAGGCGTCGTCAGTCGAAGGAGTGCGATTTGTCAGAGTTAGGCTCTTTACATTCAATATCTGAAATCGTACGTCGGCAGTTTTCCAATGCGTACGTTTGTTCAATGACATTGCAATTCTCTTGCCTAGAATCACATAAAATCCCATTACGTGTTTTCCTAGGAACATTTTCTAAATTTAAGTTAAAAACGTGGATGTATTATTTGATCATCGCAAAATGTGTGTCATGTAAATCCCTTAACATTCATATTTTTGTTGCAGAAACCTAAACCCAAGATTGCTGTTTGTTGTGTGGATAAAAGATAGATTTCCTGTTCTTTAGTGAAGACGTAAGTACTTCTTTTCCTTATTGTGGGTGTACCTAGGTTCTCTAAATTACTTTTTAGCCAATTTTTTTCAGTAAGGGAAAAAGCATTTGAGAGTGAAAAAGTGAAACTGGCGGTTTCTTTAAAAATATACCAAATCATACTATTTAGGAGAATGTGATTTATCTCTAACTATTTTTTAGTAGAACATTAATGCCGTTTTGCCTCGTGTACGATATTCATTAAAATTATAGAATATGTACAGGGTATGACTTCAGTAACTAGGACAAAATGTCGGAGTACAAAAGTATACATTCACCCGTACTTCTCTACCTTTGAGACTTCTAAATTTCACTGTACATGCGTTTGCCACTAATGTATATTGTACTTCAATTTTAGAAGGGAAAACTGGGTTGTTGTTTCATATCTCACAGACTCTGTCAAAATATATTTATACATGTATATTATCATCATCAACAACCTTGATCAATTCGTGCTGAATGAAGGTCTTTAAATTTCTCCCACAAGTCAACGTATAGACCCAGGTTCTTCCACGCAGTTTCACAATGATTTCGAATTTCATCCATAGAATACTCCATCTTGTCGTCTTCTTGAACCTTTCTGTCCTTGATATCCAGTCTAATGCTTCAATTTGTTTTGAGGTGATATTTTGTCTTGGAATGTATCTCCATCTCACTGATATTACAGGTATTTTACTTTCAGCATGATGTGAACTGTTGTTGTCATTTTCCTAATTCAGTTCCTGATTTTCTTCAGCTGCAGGAATGTGGCACCTCTGCATACATTTTGAAAATGGTCGGCAGCTATTGCTTGTAATTTTTAATCAAGGGTCCTGTGCCTTTTTCGATCACAAAGTACTTGATAGTGTTAAAGAGTGAATCCTTGTTTTTTAAGACATAAAAATAAATTGTGCTGTTACTTTTAAATCTTTCCCAACGCTTATTCATTTCTTCTCATTACATGCGCTTATTGAAATAATAAGGGTAATAATAAAGATCACAGAAAAGCTGCTATAAGTTTAATGCTATACATATTATATTTATGTTTAAATACGTATATACCTACGTCGAAATTCATAAACCCCATAAACTTGTGGACTGAAAACAATGTTCAAGTCCCACACTTGTATGTTTTTAAAAGCAGGAATTTATGATCGATAATAAGATAACAATCAAGAAATTATAGGAAAAGAAATATTTATGAGGTTGTCAGGGCCCCTGAATTTCTGCCCCTGTCTGCGACCCTGGTATCGGCGATCGTCTGCACAAGGTAATATATTGATCGGAATTTAGCGGTGGCTTTTTAAGGGTTTCAGTAAAAGAGAACTCGCGCTTTTCAACTTTCAAATTCTCCTAATCGTATAATTCATTTGGAATTTCTAGTACGAAAAAAATGTCCACCTGCTTAAAATAATGACTATGAAAAGACCAATTGCTGTCCATTAGTAAAACAGTAGAAATTCGGAAAAGAAAATCCAAAGGAAAAACCAAAATAAATCTTGCTTGCAGAGAATGATAATTTGAGTGGATCTCAATGGACAAATCTTAATCAAAACTTGCCCCAATTTCTTGACAATTTTTAATTCTTACCAAGGGAATGATTTCAAACAGACCCAAAAGACCTACCCAATCCGATTCTCTAGATTCCTTCACCGAAGTTAAACAAAACATATTTGTTTCTTAAATAACGAACAGGTATTTTTACGAAGCAAGTTTAATAGTCTATTGCACTGTGGATTGATCATTCTCGATATGTAATTATTATTGCGCACCCCTGTATACATGTCCACTTCCTCAAATTGAATTCCTCTGATCTTTCGTAATTTCGCCAGTTTGTTATCGAAATTACATCTCAAAGAGGTGAGCCGGTTTTTCTTTCTTAAAAATGAAGTAAATGTAGCTGAACGACCGGCAGTTTTGTTAATTCTGTGACACGGAAACCGGAAAATATATTGAAAGGTAAAAATTGGTACATTTTTGTGCTTTGCAAAACAACGTTTTTCAAATGCTTCCTCGAAATAATGTTTCCCAAAGTAAAACTCCGGTAATTTATAGGTTATAGATAAAAATCCAAGTTATTCTTCACTAACCCATCGGCGAGAATCAGTTTTTGCTGATAATGATTTTCTTTTCTCCTTTCGGTGGACATAGAGTGGTTGTCCTTCAAACTCTCTATGAGGTCGTTAGATATTTCTAAAACTTCTATCGGTCGTACGCCGATGAAGAAATTTTACAAACTTGCTTACAAATTTTTATTTCACTGATGAAATAAAATCTATCCTTCATAGCTCATTTCGCGAAGGAATCACCAGGAACGTACTCCTGATAACAACACCAGGTTCTGCCATCCCGCTTCCATCTACGTCGTCAGCGCCCAACTGTGAAGTCGTTACCTGGTTTAAAACAATCGGAAACAAAATTTGGGACAAGCAATTGTGATTTTCGTAGCTTGCAGGAGGGCTTCCTATTGTCTCTGGAGAACTGTCGGAGTGTATTTACTGTAGACTTTTTTCGATAACGTTTGCGGAAAAAGTAAGAATGTAAATGACAATGAGATGAATTGTAGGCAACGTATTCATCGAAGTTTAGACTCAAGTAACGGGCTTTAATACACATGGGTAATTTAATGGATAAGGCCTTTTTTCTGTATCGTTTTGTGTTCAGATTGGGTGAGCGGCAATGAATCATTCTTCATCAAGTAACAGGACAAATTGTACATTACTTAAGGTAGACCATCTCTGCAGGCGTCGTCAGTCGAAGGAGTGCGATTTGTCAGAGTTAGGCTCTTTACATTCAATATCTGAAATCGTACGTCGGCAGTTTTCCAATGCGTACGTTTGTTCAATGACATTGCAATTCTCTTGCCTAGAATCACATAAAATCCCATTACGTGTTTTCCTAGGAACATTTTCTAAATTTAAGTTAAAAACGTGGATGTATTATTTGATCATCGCAAAATGTGTGTCATGTAAATCCCTTAACATTCATATTTTTGTTGCAGAAACCTAAACCCAAGATTGCTGTTTGTTGTGTGGATAAAAGATAGATTTCCTGTTCTTTAGTGAAGACGTAAGTACTTCTTTTCCTTATTGTGGGTGTACCTAGGTTCTCTAAATTACTTTTTAGCCAATTTTTTTCAGTAAGGGAAAAAGCATTTGAGAGTGAAAAAGTGAAACTGGCGGTTTCTTTAAAAATATACCAAATCATACTATTTAGGAGAATGTGATTTATCTCTAACTATTTTTTAGTAGAACATTAATGCCGTTTTGCCTCGTGTACGATATTCATTAAAATTATAGAATATGTACAGGGTATGACTTCAGTAACTAGGACAAAATGTCGGAGTACAAAAGTATACATTCACCCGTACTTCTCTACATTTGAGACTTCTAAATTTCACTGTACATGCGTTTGCCACTAATGTATATTGTACTTCAATTTTAGAAGGGAAAACTGGGTTGTTGTTTCATATCTCACAGACTCTGTCAAAATATATTTATACATGTATATTATCATCATCAACAACCTTGATCAATTCGTGCTGAATGAAGGTCTTTAAATTTCTCCCACAAGTCAACGTATAGACCCAGGTTCTTCCACGCAGTTTCACAATGATTTCGAATTTCATCCATAGAATACTCCATCTTGTCGTCTTCTTGAACCTTTCTGTCCTTGATATCCAGTCTAATGCTTCAATTTGTTTTGAGGTGATATTTTGTCTTGGAATGTATCTCCATCTCACTGATATTACAGGTATTTTACTTTCAGCATGATGTGAACTGTTGTTGTCATTTTCCTAATTCAGTTCCTGATTTTCTTCAGCTGCAGGAATGTGGCACCTCTGCATACATTTTGAAAATGGTCGGCAGCTATTGCTTGTAATTTTTAATCAAGGGTCCTGTGCCTTTTTCGATCACAAAGTACTTGATAGTGTTAAAGAGTGAATCCTTGTTTTTTAAGACATAAAAATAAATTGTGCTGTTACTTTTAAATCTTTCCCAACGCTTATTCATTTCTTCTCATTACATGCGCTTATTGAAATAATAAGGGTAATAATAAAGATCACAGAAAAGCTGCTATAAGTTTAATGCTATACATATTATATTTATGTTTAAATACGTATATACCTACGTCGAAATTCATAAACCCCATAAACTTGTGGACTGAAAACAATGTTCAAGTCCCACACTTGTATGTTTTTAAAAGCAGGAATTTATGATCGATAATAAGATAACAATCAAGAAATTATAGGAAAAGAAATATTTATGAGGTTGTCAGGGCCCCTGAATTTCTGCCCCTGTCTGCGACCCTGGTATCGGCGATCGTCTGCACAAGGTAATATATTGATCGGAATTTAGCGGTGGCTTTTTAAGGGTTTCAGTAAAAGAGAACTCGCGCTTTTCAACTTTCAAATTCTCCTAATCGTATAATTCATTTGGAATTTCTAGTACGAAAAAAATGTCCACCTGCTTAAAATAATGACTATGAAAAGACCAATTGCTGTCCATTAGTAAAACAGTAGAAATTCGGAAAAGAAAATCCAAAGGAAAAACCAAAATAAATCTTGCTTGCAGAGAATGATAATTTGAGTGGATCTCAATGGACAAATCTTAATCAAAACTTGCCCCAATTTCTTGACAATTTTTAATTCTTACCAAGGGAATGATTTCAAACAGACCCAAAAGACCTACCCAATCCGATTCTCTAGATTCCTTCACCGAAGTTAAACAAAACATATTTGTTTCTTAAATAACGAACAGGTATTTTTACGAAGCAAGTTTAATAGTCTATTGCACTGTGGATTGATCATTCTCGATATGTAATTATTATTGCGCACCCCTGTATACATGTCCACTTCCTCAAATTGAATTCCTCTGATCTTTCGTAATTTCGCCAGTTTGTTATCGAAATTACATCTCAAAGAGGTGTGCCGGTTTTTCTTTCTTAAAAATGAAGTAAATGTAGCTGAACGACCGGCAGTTTTGTTAATTCTGTGACACGGAAACCGGAAAATATATTGAAAGGTAAAAATTGGTACATTTTTGTGCTTTGCAAAACAACGTTTTTCAAATGCTTCCTCGAAATAATGTTTCCCAAAGTAAAACTCCGGTAATTTATAGGTTATAGATAAAAATCCAAGTTATTCTTCACTAACCCATCGGCGAGAATCAGTTTTTGCTGATAATGATTTTCTTTTCTCCTTTCGGTGGACATAGAGTGGTTGTCCTTCAAACTCTCTATGAGGTCGTTAGATATTTCTAAAACTTCTATCGGTCGTACGCCGATGAAGAAATTTTACAAACTTGCTTACAAATTTTTATTTCACTGATGAAATAAAATCTATCCTTCATAGCTCATTTCGCGAAGGAATCACCAGGAACGTACTCCTGATAACAACACCAGGTTCTGCCATCCCGCTTCCATCTACGTCGTCAGCGCCCAACTGTGAAGTCGTTACCTGGTTTAAAACAATCGGAAACAAAATTTGGGACAAGCAATTGTGATTTTCGTAGCTTGCAGGAGGGCTTCCTATTGTCTCTGGAGAACTGTCGGAGTGTATTTACTGTAGACTTTTTTCGATAACGTTTGCGGAAAAAGTAAGAATGTAAATGACAATGAGATGAATTGTAGGCAACGTATTCATCGAAGTTTAGACTCAAGTAACGGGCTTTAATACACATGGGTAATTTAATGGATAAGGCCTTTTTTCTGTATCGTTTTGTGTTCAGATTGGGTGAGCGGCAATGAATCATTCTTCATCAAGTAACAGGACAAATTGTACATTACTTAAGGTAGACCATCTCTGCAGGCGTCGTCAGTCGAAGGAGTGCGATTTGTCAGAGTTAGGCTCTTTACATTCAATATCTGAAATCGTACGTCGGCAGTTTTCCAATGCGTACGTTTGTTCAATGACATTGCAATTCTCTTGCCTAGAATCACATAAAATCCCATTACGTGTTTTCCTAGGAACATTTTCTAAATTTAAGTTAAAAACGTGGATGTATTATTTGATCATCGCAAAATGTGTGTCATGTAAATCCCTTAACATTCATATTTTTGTTGCAGAAACCTAAACCCAAGATTGCTGTTTGTTGTGTGGATAAAAGATAGATTTCCTGTTCTTTAGTGAAGACGTAAGTACTTCTTTTCCTTATTGTGGGTGTACCTAGGTTCTCTAAATTACTTTTTAGCCAATTTTTTTCAGTAAGGGAAAAAGCATTTGAGAGTGAAAAAGTGAAACTGGCGGTTTCTTTAAAAATATACCAAATCATACTATTTAGGAGAATGTGATTTATCTCTAACTATTTTTTAGTAGAACATTAATGCCGTTTTGCCTCGTGTACGACATTCATTAAAATTACAGAATATGTACAGGGTATGACTTCAGTAACTAGGACAAAATGTCGGAGTACAAAAGTATACATTCACCCGTACTTCTCTACATTTGAGACTTCTAAATTTCACTGTACATGCGTTTGCCACTAATGTATATTGTACTTCAATTTTAGAAGGGAAAACTGGGTTGTTGTTTCATATCTCACAGACTCTGTCAAAATATATTTATACATGTATATTATCATCATCAACAACCTTGATCAATTCGTGCTGAATGAAGGTCTTTAAATTTCTCCCACAAGTCAACGTATAGACCCAGGTTCTTCCACGCAGTTTCACAATGATTTCGAATTTCATCCATAGAATACTCCATCTTGTCGTCTTCTTGAACCTTTCTGTCCTTGATATCCAGTCTAATGCTTCAATTTGTTTTGAGGTGATATTTTGTCTTGGAATGTATCTCCATCTCACTGATATTACAGGTATTTTACTTTCAGCATGATGTGAACTGTTGTTGTCATTTTCCTAATTCAGTTCCTGATTTTCTTCAGCTGCAGGAATGTGGCACCTCTGCATACATTTTGAAAATGGTCGGCAGCTATTGCTTGTAATTTTTAATCAAGGGTCCTGTGCCTTTTTCGATCACAAAGTACTTGATAGTGTTAAAGAGTGAATCCTTGTTTTTTAAGACATAAAAATAAATTGTGCTGTTACTTTTAAATCTTTCCCAACGCTTATTCATTTCTTCTCATTACATGCGCTTATTGAAATAATAAGGGTAATAATAAAGATCACAGAAAAGCTGCTATAAGTTTAATGCTATACATATTATATTTATGTTTAAATACGTATATACCTACGTCGAAATTCATAAACCCCATAAACTTGTGGACTGAAAACAATGTTCAAGTCCCACACTTGTATGTTTTTAAAAGCAGGAATTTATGATCGATAATAAGATAACAATCAAGAAATTATAGGAAAAGAAATATTTATGAGGTTGTCAGGGCCCCTGAATTTCTGCCCCTGTCTGCGACCCTGGTATCGGCGATCGTCTGCACAAGGTAATATATTGATCGGAATTTAGCGGTGGCTTTTTAAGGGTTTCAGTAAAAGAGAACTCGCGCTTTTCAACTTTCAAATTCTCCTAATCGTATAATTCATTTGGAATTTCTAGTACGAAAAAAATGTCCACCTGCTTAAAATAATGACTATGAAAAGACCAATTGCTGTCCATTAGTAAAACAGTAGAAATTCGGAAAAGAAAATCCAAAGGAAAAACCAAAATAAATCTTGCTTGCAGAGAATGATAATTTGAGTGGATCTCAATGGACAAATCTTAATCAAAACTTGCCCCAATTTCTTGACAATTTTTAATTCTTACCAAGGGAATGATTTCAAACAGACCCAAAAGACCTACCCAATCCGATTCTCTAGATTCCTTCACCGAAGTTAAACAAAACATATTTGTTTCTTAAATAACGAACAGGTATTTTTACGAAGCAAGTTTAATAGTCTATTGCACTGTGGATTGATCATTCTCGATATGTAATTATTATTGCGCACCCCTGTATACATGTCCACTTCCTCAAATTGAATTCCTCTGATCTTTCGTAATTTCGCCAGTTTGTTATCGAAATTACATCTCAAAGAGGTGTGCCGGTTTTTCTTTCTTAAAAATGAAGTAAATGTAGCTGAACGACCGGCAGTTTTGTTAATTCTGTGACACGGAAACCGGAAAATATATTGAAAGGTAAAAATTGGTACATTTTTGTGCTTTGCAAAACAACGTTTTTCAAATGCTTCCTCGAAATAATGTTTCCCAAAGTAAAACTCCGGTAATTTATAGGTTATAGATAAAAATCCAAGTTATTCTTCACTAACCCATCGGCGAGAATCAGTTTTTGCTGATAATGATTTTCTTTTCTCCTTTCGGTGGACATAGAGTGGTTGTCCTTCAAACTCTCTATGAGGTCGTTAGATATTTCTAAAACTTCTATCGGTCGTACGCCGATGAAGAAATTTTACAAACTTGCTTACAATTTTTTATTTCACTGATGAAATAAAATCTATCCTTCATAGCTCATTTCGCGAAGGAATCACCAGGAACGTACTCCTGATAACAACACCAGGTTCTGCCATCCCGCTTCCATCTACGTCGTCAGCGCCCAACTGTGAAGTCGTTACCTGGTTTAAAACAATCGGAAACAAAATTTGGGACAAGCAATTGTGATTTTCGTAGCTTGCAGGAGGGCTTCCTATTGTCTCTGGAGAACTGTCGGAGTGTATTTACTGTAGACTTTTTTCGATAACGTTTGCGGAAAAAGTAAGAATGTAAATGACAATGAGATCAATTGTAGGCAACGTATTCATCGAAGTTTAGACTCAAGTAACGGGCTTTAATACACATGGGTAATTTAATGGATAAGGCCTTTTTTCTGTATCGTTTTGTGTTCAGATTGGGTGAGCGGCAATGAATCATTCTTCATCAAGTAACAGGACAAATTGTACATTACTTAAGGTAGACCATCTCTGCAGGCGTCGTCAGTCGAAGGAGTGCGATTTGTCAGAGTTAGGCTCTTTACATTCAATATCTGAAATCGTACGTCGGCAGTTTTCCAATGCGTACGTTTGTTCAATGACATTGCAATTCTCTTGCCTAGAATCACATAAAATCCCATTACGTGTTTTCCTAGGAACATTTTCTAAATTTAAGTTAAAAACGTGGATGTATTATTTGATCATCGCAAAATGTGTGTCATGTAAATCCCTTAACATTCATATTTTTGTTGCAGAAACCTAAACCCAAGATTGCTGTTTGTTGTGTGGATAAAAGATAGATTTCCTGTTCTTTAGTGAAGACGTAAGTACTTCTTTTCCTTATTGTGGGTGTACCTAGGTTCTCTAAATTACTTTTTAGCCAATTTTTTTCAGTAAGGGAAAAAGCATTTGAGAGTGAAAAAGTGAAACTGGCGGTTTCTTTAAAAATATACCAAATCATACTATTTAGGAGAATGTGATTTATCTCTAACTATTTTTTAGTAGAACATTAATGCCGTTTTGCCTCGTGTACGATATTCATTAAAATTATAGAATATGTACAGGGTATGACTTCAGTAACTAGGACAAAATGTCGGAGTACAAAAGTATACATTCACCCGTACTTCTCTACCTTTGAGACTTCTAAATTTCACTGTACATGCGTTTGCCACTAATGTATATTGTACTTCAATTTTAGAAGGGAAAACTGGGTTGTTGTTTCATATCTCACAGACTCTGTCAAAATATATTTATACATGTATATTATCATCATCAACAACCTTGATCAATTCGTGCTGAATGAAGGTCTTTAAATTTCTCCCACAAGTCAACGTATAGACCCAGGTTCTTCCACGCAGTTTCACAATGATTTCGAATTTCATCCATAGAATACTCCATCTTGTCGTCTTCTTGAACCTTTCTGTCCTTGATATCCAGTCTAATGCTTCAATTTGTTTTGAGGTGATATTTTGTCTTGGAATGTATCTCCATCTCACTGATATTACAGGTATTTTACTTTCAGCATGATGTGAACTGTTGTTGTCATTTTCCTAATTCAGTTCCTGATTTTCTTCAGCTGCAGGAATGTGGCACCTCTGCATACATTTTGAAAATGGTCGGCAGCTATTGCTTGTAATTTTTAATCAAGGGTCCTGTGCCTTTTTCGATCACAAAGTACTTGATAGTGTTAAAGAGTGAATCCTTGTTTTTTAAGACATAAAAATAAATTGTGCTGTTACTTTTAAATCTTTCCCAACGCTTATTCATTTCTTCTCATTACATGCGCTTATTGAAATAATAAGGGTAATAATAAAGATCACAGAAAAGCTGCTATAAGTTTAATGCTATACATATTATATTTATGTTTAAATACGTATATACCTACGTCGAAATTCATAAACCCCATAAACTTGTGGACTGAAAACAATGTTCAAGTCCCACACTTGTATGTTTTTAAAAGCAGGAATTTATGATCGATAATAAGATAACAATCAAGAAATTATAGGAAAAGAAATATTTATGAGGTTGTCAGGGCCCCTGAATTTCTGCCCCTGTCTGCGACCCTGGTATCGGCGATCGTCTGCACAAGGTAATATATTGATCGGAATTTAGCGGTGGCTTTTTAAGGGTTTCAGTAAAAGAGAACTCGCGCTTTTCAACTTTCAAATTCTCCTAATCGTATAATTCATTTGGAATTTCTAGTACGAAAAAAATGTCCACCTGCTTAAAATAATGACTATGAAAAGACCAATTGCTGTCCATTAGTAAAACAGTAGAAATTCGGAAAAGAAAATCCAAAGGAAAAACCAAAATAAATCTTGCTTGCAGAGAATGATAATTTGAGTGGATCTCAATGGACAAATCTTAATCAAAACTTGCCCCAATTTCTTGACAATTTTTAATTCTTACCAAGGGAATGATTTCAAACAGACCCAAAAGACCTACCCAATCCGATTCTCTAGATTCCTTCACCGAAGTTAAACAAAACATATTTGTTTCTTAAATAACGAACAGGTATTTTTACGAAGCAAGTTTAATAGTCTATTGCACTGTGGATTGATCATTCTCGATATGTAATTATTATTGCGCACCCCTGTATACATGTCCACTTCCTCAAATTGAATTCCTCTGATCTTTCGTAATTTCGCCAGTTTGTTATCGAAATTACATCTCAAAGAGGTGAGCCGGTTTTTCTTTCTTAAAAATGAAGTAAATGTAGCTGAACGACCGGCAGTTTTGTTAATTCTGTGACACGGAAACCGGAAAATATATTGAAAGGTAAAAATTGGTACATTTTTGTGCTTTGCAAAACAACGTTTTTCAAATGCTTCCTCGAAATAATGTTTCCCAAAGTAAAACTCCGGTAATTTATAGGTTATAGATAAAAATCCAAGTTATTCTTCACTAACCCATCGGCGAGAATCAGTTTTTGCTGATAATGATTTTCTTTTCTCCTTTCGGTGGACATAGAGTGGTTGTCCTTCAAACTCTCTATGAGGTCGTTAGATATTTCTAAAACTTCTATCGGTCGTACGCCGATGAAGAAATTTTACAAACTTGCTTACAATTTTTTATTTCACTGATGAAATAAAATCTATCCTTCATAGCTCATTTCGCGAAGGAATCACCAGGAACGTACTCCTGATAACAACACCAGGTTCTGCCATCCCGCTTCCATCTACGTCGTCAGCGCCCAACTGTGAAGTCGTTACCTGGTTTAAAACAATCGGAAACAAAATTTGGGACAAGCAATTGTGATTTTCGTAGCTTGCAGGAGGGCTTCCTATTGTCTCTGGAGAACTGTCGGAGTGTATTTACTGTAGACTTTTTTCGATAACGTTTGCGGAAAAAGTAAGAATGTAAATGACAATGAGATGAATTGTAGGCAACGTATTCATCGAAGTTTAGACTCAAGTAACGGGCTTTAATCATCATCATCATCATTGTCAACCATTATCAATCCACTGCTGGACGAAGGTCTCCCCAAGTTTCCTCCACAACGGTCTGTCTTGTGCCAGTCTCCTCCATTTCACTCCCGCATATTTACGAATTTCATCCACCCATCTCCCATGTGGTCTTTTTCTGGGTCTTTTCCTGTCCCTTGGAATCCAATCTAAAATTTCGGCTGTCCATCTATGGTCTGTCCTTCTGGCAGTATGTCCAGCCCATTGCCATTTCAGGGATTTAACTCTGATCATGATGTCTTCCACTCTCGTCATTTTTCGGATCCACGAGTTCCTCTTCTTATCTCTCCTGGTTATACCAAGCATGCACCTCTCCATGCTTCTTTGAGTTGTCTGCAGCTTTTGTATGTCTCTTTTAGTTAAGGTCCACGTCTCTGCACCATACGTAAGCACTGGAAGGATGCATTGATCAAACACTTTTCTTTTAAGACATAATGGCATATTGCTCTTGAAAATTATGCTGTTTCTTCCAAAAGCTCTCCAGGCAAGTTTTGTACGCCGATTAATTTCTTCATCAATGTGACCCTCACTTGATATCTGCTGTCCAAGATAAACATACGTATCTGTTATCTCCAGTTTTTCTCCATCAATCGATAAATCTTCATTTCTTGTAAAAGCATTGAACATCACTTTTGTCTTCTGAAAGTTCATTTTTAATCCCACTTCTTTACTCTTGTCAGCAAGTTCCTGGATCATACTCGGGCTTTAATACACATGGGTAATTTAATGGATAAGGCCTTTTTTCTGTATCGTTTTGTGTTCAGATTGGGTGAGCGGCAATGAATCATTCTTCATCAAGTAACAGGACAAATTGTACATTACTTAAGGTAGACCATCTCTGCAGGCGTCGTCAGTCGAAGGAGTGCGATTTGTCAGAGTTAGGCTCTTTACATTCAATATCTGAAATCGTACGTCGGCAGTTTTCCAATGCGTACGTTTGTTCAATGACATTGCAATTCTCTTGCCTAGAATCACATAAAATCCCATTACGTGTTTTCCTAGGAACATTTTCTAAATTTAAGTTAAAAACGTGGATGTATTATTTGATCATCGCAAAATGTGTGTCATGTAAATCCCTTAACATTAATATTTTTGTTGCAGAAACCTAAACCCAAGATTGCTGTTTGTTGTGTGGATAAAAGATAGATTTCCTGTTCTTTAGTGAAGACGTAAGTACTTCTTTTCCTTATTGTGGGTGTACCTAGGTTCTCTAAATTACTTTTTAGCCAATTTTTTTCAGTAAGGGAAAAAGCATTTGAGAGTGAAAAAGTG
The DNA here is from genome assembly GCA_039090855.1 of Macrothele yani. NCBI lineage: Eukaryota > Metazoa > Arthropoda > Arachnida > Araneae > Macrothelidae > Macrothele > Macrothele yani. The sequence goes on along the minus strand of CM077005.1, from coordinate 94,531,594 downwards.
AAACTGGCGGTTTCTTTAAAAATATACCAAATCATACTATTTAGGAGAATGTGATTTATCTCTAACTATTTTTTAGTAGAACATTAATGCCGTTTTGCCTCGTGTACGATATTCATTAAAATTATAGAATATGTACAGGGTATGACTTCAGTAACTAGGACAAAATGTCGGAGTACAAAAGTATACATTCACCCGTACTTCTCTACCTTTGAGACTTCTAAATTTCACTGTACATGCGTTTGCCACTAATGTATATTGTACTTCAATTTTAGAAGGGAAAACTGGGTTGTTGTTTCATATCTCACAGACTCTGTCAAAATATATTTATACATGTATATTATCATCATCAACAACCTTGATCAATTCGTGCTGAATGAAGGTCTTTAAATTTCTCCCACAAGTCAACGTATAGACCCAGGTTCTTCCACGCAGTTTCACAATGATTTCGAATTTCATCCATAGAATACTCCATCTTGTCGTCTTCTTGAACCTTTCTGTCCTTGATATCCAGTCTAATGCTTCAATTTGTTTTGAGGTGATATTTTGTCTTGGAATGTATCTCCATCTCACTGATATTACAGGTATTTTACTTTCAGCATGATGTGAACTGTTGTTGTCATTTTCCTAATTCAGTTCCTGATTTTCTTCAGCTGCAGGAATGTGGCACCTCTGCATACATTTTGAAAATGGTCGGCAGCTATTGCTTGTAATTTTTAATCAAGGGTCCTGTGCCTTTTTCGATCACAAAGTACTTGATAGTGTTAAAGAGTGAATCCTTGTTTTTTAAGACATAAAAATAAATTGTGCTGTTACTTTTAAATCTTTCCCAACGCTTATTCATTTCTTCTCATTACATGCGCTTATTGAAATAATAAGGGTAATAATAAAGATCACAGAAAAGCTGCTATAAGTTTAATGCTATACATATTATATTTATGTTTAAATACGTATATACCTACGTCGAAATTCATAAACCCCATAAACTTGTGGACTGAAAACAATGTTCAAGTCCCACACTTGTATGTTTTTAAAAGCAGGAATTTATGATCGATAATAAGATAACAATCAAGAAATTATAGGAAAAGAAATATTTATGAGGTTGTCAGGGCCCCTGAATTTCTGCCCCTGTCTGCGACCCTGGTATCGGCGATCGTCTGCACAAGGTAATATATTGATCGGAATTTAGCGGTGGCTTTTTAAGGGTTTCAGTAAAAGAGAACTCGCGCTTTTCAACTTTCAAATTCTCCTAATCGTATAATTCATTTGGAATTTCTAGTACGAAAAAAATGTCGACCTGCTTAAAATAATGACTATGAAAAGACCAATTGCTGTCCATTAGTAAAACAGTAGAAATTCGGAAAAGAAAATCCAAAGGAAAAACCAAAATAAATCTTGCTTGCAGAGAATGATAATTTGAGTGGATCTCAATGGACAAATCTTAATCAAAACTTGCCCCAATTTCTTGACAATTTTTAATTCTTACCAAGGGAATGATTTCAAACAGACCCAAAAGACCTACCCAATCTGATTCTCTAGATTCCTTCACCGAAGTTAAACAAAACATATTTGTTTCTTAAATAACGAACAGGTATTTTTACGAAGCAAGTTTAATAGTCTATTGCACTGTGGATTGATCATTCTCGATATGTAATTATTATTGCGCACCCCTGTATACATGTCCACTTCCTCAAATTGAATTCCTCTGATCTTTCGTAATTTCGCCAGTTTGTTATCGATATTACATCTCAAAGAGGTGAGCCGGTTTTTCTTTCTTAAAAATGAAGTAAATGTAGCTGAACGACCGGCAGTTTTGTTAATTCTGTGACACGGAAACCGGAAAATATATTGAAAGGTAAAAATTGGTACATTTTTGTGCTTTGCAAAACAACGTTTTTCAAATGCTTCCTCGAAATAATGTTTCCCAAAGTAAAACTCCGGTAATTTATAGGTTATAGATAAAAATCCAAGTTATTCTTCACTAACCCATCGGCGAGAATCAGTTTTTGCTGATAATGATTTTCTTTTCTCCTTTCGGTGGACATAGAGTGGTTGTCCTTCAAACTCTCTATGAGGTCGTTAGATATTTCTAAAACTTCTATCGGTCGTACGCCGATGAAGAAATTTTACAAACTTGCTTACAAATTTTTATTTCACTGATGAAATAAAATCTATCCTTCATAGCTCATTTCGCGAAGGAATCACCAGGAACGTACTCCTGATAACAACACCAGGTTCTGCCATCCCGCTTCCATCTACGTCGTCAGCGCCCAACTGTGAAGTCGTTACCTGGTTTAAAACAATCGGAAACAAAATTTGGGACAAGCAATTGTGATTTTCGTAGCTTGCAGGAGGGCTTCCTATTGTCTCTGGAGAACTGTCGGAGTGTATTTACTGTAGACTTTTTTCGATAACGTTTGCGGAAAAAGTAAGAATGTAAATGACAATGAGATGAATTGTAGGCAACGTATTCATCGAAGTTTAGACTCAAGTAACGGGCTTTAATACACATGGGTAATTTAATGGATAAGGCCTTTTTTCTGTATCGTTTTGTGTTCAGATTGGGTGAGCGGCAATGAATCATTCTTCATCAAGTAACAGGACAAATTGTACATTACTTAAGGTAGACCATCTCTGCAGGCGTCGTCAGTCGAAGGAGTGCGATTTGTCAGAGTTAGGCTCTTTACATTCAATATCTGAAATCGTACGTCGGCAGTTTTCCAATGCGTACGTTTGTTCAATGACATTGCAATTCACTTGCCTAGAATCACATAAAATCCCATTACGTGTTTTCCTAGGAACATTTTCTAAATTTAAGTTCAAAACGTGGATGTATTATTTGATCATCGCAAAATGTGTGTCATGTAAATCCCTTAACATTCATATTTTTGTTGCAGAAACCTAAACCCAAGATTGCTGTTTGTTGTGTGGATAAAAGATAGATTTCCTGTTCTTTAGTGAAGACGTAAGTACTTCTTTTCCTTATTGTGGGTGTACCTAGGTTCTCTAAATTACTTTTTAGCCAATTTTTTTCAGTAAGGGAAAAAGCATTTGAGAGTGAAAAAGTGAAACTGGCGGTTTCTTTAAAAATATACCAAATCATACTATTTAGGAGAATGTGATTTATCTCTAACTATTTTTAGTAGAACATTAATGCCGTTTTGCCTCGTGTACGATATTCATTAAAATTATAGAATATGTACAGGGTATGACTTCAGTAACTAGGACAAAATGTCGGAGTACAAAAGTATACATTCACCCGTACTTCTCTACCTTTGAGACTTCTAAATTTCACTGTACATGCGTTTGCCACTAATGTATATTGTACTTCAATTTTAGAAGGGAAAATTGGGTTGTTGTTTCATATCTCACAGACTCTGTCAAAATATATTTATACATGTATATTATCATCATCAACAACCTTGATCAATTCGTGCTGAATGAAGGTCTTTAAATTTCTCCCACAAGTCAACGTATAGACCCAGGTTCTTCCACGCAGTTTCACAATGATTTCGAATTTCATCCATAGAATACTCCATCTTGTCGTCTTCTTGAACCTTTCTGTCCTTGATATCCAGTCTAATGCTTCAATTTGTTTTGAGGTGATATTTTGTCTTGGAATGTATCTCCATCTCACTGATATTACAGGTATTTTACTTTCAGCATGATGTGAACTGTTGTTGTCATTTTCCTAATTCAGTTCCTGATTTTCTTCAGCTGCAGGAATGTGGCACCTCTGCATACATTTTGAAAATGGTCGGCAGCTATTGCTTGTAATTTTTAATCAAGGGTCCTGTGCCTTTTTCGATCACAAAGTACTTGATAGTGTTAAAGAGTGAATCCTTGTTTTTTAAGACATAAAAATAAATTGTGCTGTTACTTTTAAATCTTTCCCAACGCTTATTCATTTCTTCTCATTACATGCGCTTATTGAAATAATAAGGGTAATAATAAAGATCACAGAAAAGCTGCTATAAGTTTAATGCTATACATATTATATTTATGTTTAAATACGTATATACCTACGTCGAAATTCATAAACCCCATAAACTTGTGGACTGAAAACAATGTTCAAGTCCCACACTTGTATGTTTTTAAAAGCAGGAATTTATGATCGATATTAAGATAACAATCAAGAAATTATAGGAAAAGAAATATTTATGAGGTTGTCAGGGCCCTGAATTTCTGCCCCTGTCTGCGACCCTGGTATCGGCGATCGTCTGCACAAGGTAATATATTGATCGGAATTTAGCGGTGGCTTTTTAAGGGTTTCAGTAAAAGAGAACTCGCGCTTTTCAACTTTCAAATTCTCCTAATCGTATAATTCATTTGGAATTTCTAGTACGAAAAAAATGTCCACCTGCTTAAAATAATGACTATGAAAAGACCAATTGCTGTCCATTAGTAAAACAGTAGAAATTCGGAAAAGAAAATCCAAAGGAAAAACCAAAATAAATCTTGCTTGCAGAGAATGATAATTTGAGTGGATCTCAATGGACAAATCTTAATCAAAACTTGCCCCAATTTCTTGACAATTTTTAATTCTTACCAAGGGAATGATTTCAAACAGACCCAAAAGACCTACCCAATCCGATTCTCTAGATTCCTTCACCGAAGTTAAACAAAACATATTTGTTTCTTAAATAACGAACAGGTATTTTTACGAAGCAAGTTTAATAGTCTATTGCACTGTGGATTGATCATTCTCGATATGTAATTATTATTGCGCACCCCTGTATACATGTCCACTTCCTCAAATTGAATTCCTCTGATCTTTCGTAATTTCGCCAGTTTGTTATCGATATTACATCTCAAAGAGGTGAGCCGGTTTTTCTTTCTTAAAAATGAAGTAAATGTAGCTGAACGACCGGCAGTTTTGTTAATTCTGTGACACGGAAACCGGAAAATATATTGAAAGGTAAAAATTGGTACATTTTTGTGCTTTGCAAAACAACGTTTTTCAAATGCTTCCTCGAAATAATGTTTCCCAAAGTAAAACTCCGGTAATTTATAGGTTATAGATAAAAATCCAAGTTATTCTTCACTAACCCATCGGCGAGAATCAGTTTTTGCTGATAATGATTTTCTTTTCTCCTTTCGGTGGACATAGAGTGGTTGTCCTTCAAACTCTCTATGAGGTCGTTAGATATTTCTAAAACTTCTATCGGTCGTACGCCGATGAAGAAATTTTACAAACTTGCTTACAAATTTTTATTTCACTGATGAAATAAAATCTATCCTTCATAGCTCATTTCGCGAAGGAATCACCAGGAACGTACTCCTGATAACAACACCAGGTTCTGCCATCCCGCTTCCATCTACGTCGTCAGCGCCCAACTGTGAAGTCGTTACCTGGTTTAAAACAATCGGAAACAAAATTTGGGACAAGCAATTGTGATTTTCGTAGCTTGCAGGAGGGCTTCCTATTGTCTCTGGAGAACTGTCGGAGTGTATTTACTGTAGACTTTTTCGATAACGTTTGCGGAAAAAGTAAGAATGTAAATGACAATGAGATAAATTGTAGGCAAGGTATTCATCGAAGTTTAGACTCAAGTAACGGGCTTTAATACACATGGGTAATTTAATGGATAAGGCCTTTTTTCTGTATCGTTTTGTGTTCAGATTGGGTGAGCGGCAATGAATCATTCTTTATCAAGTAACAGGACAAATTGTACATTACTTAAGGTAGACCATCTCTGCAGGCGTCGTCAGTCGAAGGAGTGCGATTTGTCAGAGTTAGGCTCTTTACATTCAATATCTGAAATCGTACGTCGGCAGTTTTCCAATGCGCACGTTTGTTCAATGACATTGCAATGCTCTTGCCTAGAATCACATAAAATCCCATTATGTGTTTTCCTAGGAACATTTTCTAAATTTAAGTTAAAAACGTGGATGTATTATTTGATCATCGCAAAATGTGTGTCATGTAAATCCCTTAACATTAATATTTTTGTTGCAGAAACCTAAACCAAGATTGCTGTTTGTTGTGTCGATAAAAGATAGGTTTCCTGTTCTTTAGTGAAGACGTAAGTACTTCTTTTCCTTATTGTGGGTGTACCTAGGTTCTCTAAATTACTTTTTAGCCAATTTTTTTCAGTAAGGGAAAAAGCATTTGAGAGTGAAAAAGCCAAACTGGCGGTTTCTTTAAAAATATACCAAATCATACTCTTTAGGAGAATGTGATTTATCTCTAACTATTATTTAGTAGAACATTAATGCCGTTTTGCCTCGTGTACGATATTCATTAAAATTATAGAATATGTACAGGGTATGACTTCAGTAACTAGGACAAAATGTCGGAGTACAAAAGTATACATTCACCCGTACTTCTCTACCTTTGAGACTTCTAAATTTCACTGTACATGCGTTTGCCACTAATGTATATTGTACTTCAATTTTAGAAGGGAAAATTGGGTTGTTGTTTCATATCTCACAGACTCTGTCAAAATATATTTATACATGTATATTATCATCATCAACAACCTTGATCAATTCGTGCTGAATGAAGGTCTTTAAATTTCTCCCACAAGTCAACGTATAGACCCAGGTTCTTCCACGCAGTTTCACAATGATTTCGAATTTCATCCATAGAATACTCCATCTTGTCGTCTTCTTGAACCTTTCTGTCCTTGATATCCAGTCTAATGCTTCAATTTGTTTTGAGGTGATATTTTGTCTTGGAATGTATCTCCATCTCACTGATATTACAGGTATTTTACTTTCAGCATGATGTGAACTGTTGTTGTCATTTTCCTAATTCAGTTCCTGATTTTCTTCAGCTGCAGGAATGTGGCACCTCTGCATACATTTTGAAAATGGTCGGCAGCTATTGCTTGTAATTTTTAATCAAGGGTCCTGTGCCTTTTTCGATCACAAAGTACTTGATAGTGTTAAAGAGTGAATCCTTGTTTTTTAAGACATAAAAATAAATTGTGCTGTTACTTTTAAATCTTTCCCAACGCTTATTCATTTCTTCTCATTACATGCGCTTATTGAAATAATAAGGGTAATAATAAAGATCACAGAAAAGCTGCTATAAGTTTAATGCTATACATATTATATTTATGTTTAAATACGTATATACCTACGTCGAAATTCATAAACCCCATAAACTTGTGGACTGAAAACAATGTTCAAGTCCCACACTTGTATGTTTTTAAAAGCAGGAATTTATGATCGATAATAAGATAACAATCAAGAAATTATAGGAAAAGAAATATTTATGAGGTTGTCAGGGCCCCTGAATTTCTGCCCCTGTCTGCGACCCTGGTATCGGCGATCGTCTGCACAAGGTAATATATTGATCGGAATTTAGCGGTGGCTTTTTAAGGGTTTCAGTAAAAGAGAACTCGCGCTTTTCAACTTTCAAATTCTCCTAATCGTATAATTCATTTGGAATTTCTAGTACGAAAAAAATGTCCACCTGCTTAAAATAATGACTATGAAAAGACCAATTGCTGTCCATTAGTAAAACAGTAGAAATTCGGAAAAGAAAATCCAAAGGAAAAACCAAAATAAATCTTGCTTGCAGAGAATGATAATTTGAGTGGATCTCAATGGACAAATCTTAATCAAAACTTGCCCCAATTTCTTGACAATTTTTAATTCTTACCAAGGGAATGATTTCAAACAGACCCAAAAGACCTACCCAATCCGATTCTCTAGATTCCTTCACCGAAGTTAAACAAAACATATTTGTTTCTTAAATAACGAACAGGTATTTTTACGAAGCAAGTTTAATAGTCTATTGCACTGTGAATTGATCATTCTCGATATGTAATTATTATTGCGCACCCCTGTATACATGTCCACTTCCTCAAATTGAATTCCTCTGATCTTTCGTAATTTCGCCAGTTTGTTATCGATATTACATCTCAAAGAGGTGAGCCGGTTTTTCTTTCTTAAAAATGAAATAAATGTAGCTGAACGACCGGCAGTTTTGTTAATTCTGTGACACGGAAACCGGAAAATATATTGAAAGGTAAAAATTGGTACATTTTTGTGCTTTGCAAAACAACGTTTTTCAAATGCTTCCTCGAAATAATGTTTCCCAAAGTAAAACTCCGGTAATTTATAGGTTATAGATAAAAATCCAAGTTATTCTTCACTAACCCATCGGCGAGAATCAGTTTTTGCTGATAATGATTTTCTTTTCTCCTTTCGGTGGACATAGAGTGGTTGTCCTTCAAACTCTCTATGAGGTCGTTAGATATTTCTAAAACTTCTATCGGTCGTACGCCGATGAAGAAATTTTACAAACTTGCTTACAAATTTTTATTTCACTGATGAAATAAAATCTATCCTTCATAGCTCATTTCGCGAAGGAATCACCAGGAACGTACTCCTGATAACAACACCAGGTTCTGCCATCCCGCTTCCATCTACGTCGTCAGCGCCCAACTGTGAAGTCGTTACCTGGTTTAAAACAATCGGAAACAAAATTTGGAACAAGCAATTGTGATTTTCGTAGCTTGCAGGAGGGCTTCCTATTGTCTCTGGAGAACTGTCGGCGTGTATTTACTGTAGACTTTTTTCGATAACGTTTGCGGAAAAAGTAAGAATGTAAATGACAATGAGATAAATTGTAGGCAACGTATTCATCGAAGGTTAGACTCAAGTAACGGGCTTTAATACACATGGGTAATTTAATGGATAAGGCCTTTTTTCTGTATCGTTTTGTGTTCAGATTGGGTGAGCGGCAATGAATCATTCTTTATCAAGTAACAGGACAAATTGTACATTACTTAAGGTAGACCATCTCTGCAGGCGTCGTCAGTCGAAGGAGTGCGATTTGTCAGAGTTAGGCTCTTTACATTCAATATCTGAAATCGTACGTCGGCAGTTTTCCAATGCGTACGTTTGTTCAATGACATTGCAATTCTCTTGCCTAGAATCACATAAAATCCCATTACGTGTTTTCCTAGGAACATTTTCTAAATTTAAGTTTAAAACGTGGATGTATTATTTGATCATCGCAAAATGTGTGTCATGTAAATCCCTTAACATTCATATTTTTGTTGCAGAAACCTAAACCCAAGATTGCTGTTTGTTGTGTCGATAAAAGATAGATTTCCTGTTCTTTAGTGAAGACGTAAGTACTTCTTTTCCTTATTGTGGGTGTACCTAGGTTCTCTAAATTACTTTTTAGCCAATTTTTTTCAGTAAGGGAAAAAGCATTTGAGAGTGAAAAAGTGAAACTGGCGGTTTCTTTAAAAATATACCAAATCATACTATTTAGGAGAATGTGATTTATCTCTAACTATTTTTAGTAGAACATTAATGCCGTTTTGCCTCGTGTACGATATTCATTAAAATTATAGAATATGTACAGGGTATGACTTCAGTAACTAGGACAAAATGTCGGAGTACAAAAGTATACATTCACCCATACTTCTCTACCTTTGAGACTTCTAAATTTCACTGTACATGCGTTTGCCACTAATGTATATTGTACTTCAATTTTAGAAGGGAAAACTGGGTTGTTGTTTCATATCTCACAGACTCTGTCAAAATATATTTATACATGTATATTATCATCATCAACAACCTTGATCAATTCGTGCTGAATGAAGGTCTTTAAATTTCTCCCACAAGTCAACGTATAGACCCAGTTTCTTCCACGCAGTTTCACAATGATTTCGAATTTCATCCATAGAATACTCCATCTTGTCGTCTTCTTGAACCTTTCTGTCCTTGATATCCAGTCTAATGCTTCAATTTGTTTTGAGGTGATATTTTGTCTTGGAATGTATCTCCATCTCACTGATATTACAGGTATTTTACTTTCAGCATGATGTGAACTGTTGTTGTCATTTTCCTAATTCAGTTCCTGATTTTCTTCAGCTACAGGAATGTGGCACCTCTGCATACATTTTGAAAATGGTCGGCAGCTATTGCTTGTAATTTTTAATCAAGGGTCCTGTGCCTTTTTCGATCACAAAGTACTTGATAGATTTAAAGAGTGAATCCTTGTTTTTTAAGACATAAAAATAAATTGTGCTGTTACTTTTAAATCTTTCCCAACGCTTATTCATTTCTTCTCATTACATGCGCTTATTGAAATAATAAGGGTAATAATAAAGATCACAGAAAAGCTGCTATAAGTTTAATGCTATACATATTATATTTATGTTTAAATACGTATATACCTACGTCGAAATTCATAAACCCCATAAACTTGTGGACTGAAAACAATGTTCAAGTCCCACACTTGTATGTTTTTAAAAGCAGGAATTTATGATCGATAATAAGATAACAATCAAGAAATTATAGGAAAAGAAATATTTATGAGGTTGTCAGGGCCCCTGAATTTCTGCCCCTGTCTGCGACCCTGGTATCGGCGATCGTCTGCACAAGGTAATATATTGATCGGAATTTAGCGGTGGCTTTTTAAGGGTTTCAGTAAAAGAGAACTCGCGCTTTTCAACTTTCAACTTCTCCTAATCGTATAATTCATTTGGAATTTCTAGTACGAAAAAAATGTCGACCTGCTTAAAATAATGACTATGAAAAGACCAATTGCTGTCCATTAGTAAAACAGTAGAAATTCGGAAAAGAAAATCCAAAGGAAAAACCAAAATAAATCTTGCTTGCAGAGAATGATAATTTGAGTGGATCTCAATGGACAAATCTTAATCAAAACTTGCCCCAATTTCTTGACAATTTTTAATTCTTACCAAGGGAATGATTTCAAACAGACCCAAAAGACCTACCCAATCCGATTCTCTAGATTCCTTCACCGAAGTTAAACAAAACATATTTGTTTCTTAAATAACGAACAGTTATTTTTACGAAGCAAGTTTAATAGTCTATTGCACTGTGAATTGATCATTCTCGATATGTAATTATTATTGCGCACCCCTGTATACATGTCCACTTCCTCAAATTGAATTCCTCTGATCTTTCGTAATTTCGCCAGTTTGTTATCGATATTACATCTCAAAGAGGTGAGCCGGTTTTTCTTTCTTAAAAATGAAATAAATGTAGCTGAACGACCGGCAGTTTTGTTAATTCTGTGACACTGAAACCGGAAAATATATTGAAAGGTAAAAATTGGTACATTTTTGTGGTTTGCAAAACAACGTTTTTCAAATGCTTCCTCGAAATAATGTTTCCCAAAGTAAAACTCCGGTAATTTATAGGTTATAGATAAAAATCCAAGTTATTCTTCACTAACCCATCGGCGAGAATCAGTTTTTGCTGATAATGATTTTCTTTTCTCCTTTCGGTGGACATAGAGTGGTTGTCCTTCAAACTCTCTATGAGGTCGTTAGATATTTCTAAAACTTCTATCGGTCGTACGCCGATGAAGAAATTTTACAAACTTGCTTACAAATTTTTATTTCACTGATGAAATAAAATCTATCCTTCATAGCTCATTTCGCGAAGGAATCACCAGGAACGTACTCCTGATAACAACACCAGGTTCTGCCATCCCGCTTCCATCTACGTCGTCAGCGCCCAACTGTGAAGTCGTTACCTGGTTTAAAACAATCGGAAACAAAATTTGGAACAAGCAATTGTGATTTTCGTAGCTTGCAGGAGGGCTTCCTATTGTCTCTGGAGACTGTCGGCGTGTATTTACTGTAGACTTTTTTCGATAACGTTTGCGGAAAAAGTAAGAATGTAAATGACAATGAGATAAATTGTAGGCAAGGTATTCATCGAAGGTTAGACTCAAGTAACGGGCTTTAATACACATGGGTAATTTAATGGATAAGGCCTTTTTTCTGTATCGTTTTGTGTTCAGATTGGGTGAGCGGCAATGAATCATTCTTTATCAAGTAACAGGACAAATTGTGCATTACTTAAGGTAGACCATCTCTGCAGGCGTCGTCAGTCGAAGGAGTGCGATTTGTCAGAGTTAGGCTCTTTACATTCAATATCTGAAATCGTACGTCGGCAGTTTTCCAATGCGCACGTTTGTTCAATGACATTGCAATGCTCTTGCCTAGATTCACATAAAATCCTATTATGTGTTTTCCTAGGAACATTTTCTAAATTTAAGTTTAAAACGTGGATGTATTATTTGATCATCGCAAAATGTGTGTCATGTAAATCCCTTAACATTAATATTTTTGTTGCAGAAACCTAAACCAAGACTGCTGTTTGTTGTGTCGATAAAAGATAGGTTTCCTGTTCTTTAGTGAAGACGTAAGTACTTCTTTTCCTTATTGTGGGTGTACCTAGGTTCTCTAAATTACTTTTTAGCCAATTTTTTTCAGTAAGGGAAAAAGTATTTGAGAGTGAAAAAGCCAAACTGGCGGTTTTTTTAAAAATATACCAAATTATACTATTTAGGAGAATGTGATTTATCTCTAACTATTTTTTAGTAGAACATTAATGCCGTTTTGCCTCGTGTACGATATTCATTAAAATTATAGAATATGTACAGGGTATGACTTCAGTAACTAGGACAAAATGTCGGAGTACAAAATTATACATTCACCCATACTTCTCTACCTTTGAGACTTCTAAATTTCACTGTACATGCGTTTGCCACTAATGTATATTGTACTTCAATTTTAGAAGGGAAAATTGGGTTGTTGTTTCATATCTCACAGACTCTGTCAAAATATATTTATACATGTATATTATCATCATCAACAACCTTGATCAATTCGTGCTGAATGAAGGTCTTTAAATTTCTCCCACAAGTCAACGTATAGACCCAGTTTCTTCCACGCAGTTTCACAATGATTTCGAGTTTCATCCATAGAATACTCCATCTTGTCGTCTTCTTGAACTTTTCTGTCCTTGATATCCAGTCTAATGCTTCAATTTGTTTTGAGGTGATATTTTGTCTTGGAATGTATCTCCATCTCACTGATATTACAGGTATTTTACTTTCAGCATGATGTGAACTGTTGTTGTCATTTTCCTAATTCAGTTCCTGATTTTCTTCAGCTACAGGAATGTGGCACCTCTGCATACATTTTGAAAATGGTCGGCAGCTATTGCTTGTAATTTTTAATCAAGGGTCCGGTGCCTTTTTCGATCACAAAGTACTTGATAGATTTAAAGAGTGAATCCTTGTTTTTTAAGACATAAAAATAAATTGTGCTGTTACTTTTAAATCTTTCCCAACGCTTATTCATTTCTTCTCATTACATGCGCTTATTGAAATAATAAGGGTAATAATAAAGATCACAGAAAAGCTGCTATAAGTTTAATGCTATACATATTATATTTATGTTTAAATACGTATATACCTACGTCGAAATTCATAAACCCCATAAACTTGTGGACTGAAAACAATGTTCAAGTCCCACACTTGTATGTTTTTAAAAGCAGGAATTTATGATCGATAATAAGATAACAATCAAGAAATTATAGGAAAAGAAATATTTATGAGGTTGTCAGGGCCCCTGAATTTCTGCCCCTGTCTGCGACCCTGGTATCGGCGATCGTCTGCACAAGGTAATATATTGATCGGAATTTAGCGGTGGCTTTTTAAGGGTTTCAGTAAAAGAGAACTCGCGCTTTTCAACTTTCAACTTCTCCTAATCGTATAATTCATTTGGAATTTCTAGTACGAAAAAAATGTCGACCTGCTTAAAATAATGACTATGAAAAGACCAATTGCTGTCCATTAGTAAAACAGTAGAAATTCGGAAAAGAAAATCCAAAGGAAAAACCAAAATAAATCTTGCTTGCAGAGAATGATAATTTGAGTGGATCTCAATGGACAAATCTTAATCAAAACTTGCCCCAATTTCTTGACAATTTTTAATTCTTACCAAGGGAATGATTTCAAACAGACCCAAAAGACCTACCCAATCCGATTCTCTAGATTCCTTCACCGAAGTTAAACAAAACATATTTGTTTCTTAAATAACGAACAGTTATTTTTACGAAGCAAGTTTAATAGTCTATTGCACTGTGAATTGATCATTCTCGATATGTAATTATTATTGCGCACCCCTGTATACATGTCCACTTCCTCAAATTGAATTCCTCTGATCTTTCGTAATTTCGCCAGTTTGTTATCGATATTACATCTCAAAGAGGTGAGCCGGTTTTTCTTTCTTAAAAATGAAGTAAATGTAGCTGAACGACCGGCAGTTTTGTTAATTCTGTGACACTGAAACCGGAAAATATATTGAAAGGTAAAAATTGGTACATTTTTGTGCTTTGCAAAACAACGTTTTTCAAATGCTTCCTCGAAATAATGTTTCCCAAAGTAAAACTCCGGTAATTTATAGGTTATAGATAAAAATCCAAGTTATTCTTCACTAACCCATCGGCGAGAATCAGTTTTTGCTGATAATGATTTTCTTTTCTCCTTTCGGTGGACATAGAGTGGTTGTCCTTCAAACTCTCTATGAGGTCGTTAGATATTTCTAAAACTTCTATCGGTCGTACGCCGATGAAGAAATTTTACAAACTTGCTTACAAATTTTTATTTCACTGATGAAATAAAATCTATCCTTCATAGCTCATTTCGCGAAGGAATCACCAGGAACGTACTCCTGATAACAACACCAGGTTCTGCCATCCCGCTTCCATCTACGTCGTCAGCGCCCAACTGTGAAGTCGTTACCTGGTTTAAAACAATCGGAAACAAAATTTGGAACAAGCAATTGTGATTTTCGTAGCTTGCAGGAGGGCTTCCTATTGTCTCTGGAGACTGTCGGCGTGTATTTACTGTAGACTTTTTTCGATAACGTTTGCGGAAAAAGTAAGAATGTAAATGACAATGAGATAAATTGTAGGCAAGGTATTCATCGAAGGTTAGACTCAAGTAACGGGCTTTAATACACATGGGTAATTTAATGGATAAGGCCTTTTTCCTGTATCGTTTTGTGTTCAGATTGGGTGAGCGGCAATGAATCATTCTTTATCAAGTAACAGGACAAATTGTGCATTACTTAAGGTAGACCATCTCTGCAGGCGTCGTCAGTCGAAGGAGTGCGATTTGTCAGAGTTAGGCTCTTTACATTCAATATCTGAAATCGTACGTCGGCAGTTTTCCAATGCGCACGTTTGTTCAATGACATTGCAATGCTCTTGCCTAGATTCACATAAAATCCTATTATGTGTTTTCCTAGGAACATTTTCTAAATTTAAGTTTAAAACGTGGATGTATTATTTGATCATCGCAAAATGTGTGTCATGTAAATCCCTTAACATTAATATTTTTGTTGCAGAAACCTAAACCAAGACTGCTGTTTGTTGTGTCGATAAAAGATAGGTTTCCTGTTCTTTAGTTAAGACGTAAGTACTTCTTTTCCTTATTGTGGGTGTACCTAGGTTCTCTAAATTACTTTTTAGCCAATTTTTTTCAGTAAGGGAAAAAGTATTTGAGAGTGAAAAAGTCAAACTGGCGGTTTTTTTAAAAATATACCAAATTATACTCTTTAGGAGAATGTGATTTATCTCTAACTATTTTTTAGTAGAACATTAATGCCGTTTTGCCTCGTGTACGATATTCATTAAAATTATAGAATATGTACAGGGTATGACTTCAGTAACTAGGACAAAATGTCGGAGTACAAAATTATACATTCACCCATACTTCTCTACCTTTGAGACTTCTAAATTTCACTGTACATGCGTTTGCCACTAATGTATATTGTACTTCAATTTTAGAAGGGAAAATTGGGTTGTTGTTTCATATCTCACAGACTCTGTCAAAATATATTTATACATGTATATTATCATCAACAACCTTGATCAATTCGTGCTGAATGAAGGTCTTTAAATTTCTCCCACAAGTCAACGTATAGACCCAGTTTCTTCCACGCAGTTTCACAATGATTTCGAGTTTCATCCATAGAATACTCCATCTTGTCGTCTTCTTGAACTTTTCTGTCCTTGATATCCAGTCTAATGCTTCAATTTGTTTTGAGGTGATATTTTGTCTTGGAATGTATCTCCATCTCACTGATATTACAGGTATTTTACTTTCAGCATGATGTGAACTGTTGTTGTCATTTTCCTAATTCAGTTCCTGATTTTCTTCAGCTACAGGAATGTGGCACCTCTGCATACATTTTGAAAATGGTCGGCAGCTATTGCTTGTAATTTTTAATCAAGGGTCCGGTGCCTTTTTCGATCACAAAGTACTTGATAGATTTAAAGAGTGAATCCTTGTTTTTTAAGACATAAAAATAAATTGTGCTGTTACTTTTAAATCTTTCCCAACGCTTATTCATTTCTTCTCATTACATGCGCTTATTGAAATAATAAGGGTAATAATAAAGATCACAGAAAAGCTGCTATAAGTTTAATGCTATACATATTATATTTATGTTTAAATACGTATATACCTACGTCGAAATTCATAAACCCCATAAACTTGTGGACTGAAAACAATGTTCAAGTCCCACACTTGTATGTTTTTAAAAGCAGGAATTTATGATCGATAATAAGATAACAATCAAGAAATTATAGGAAAAGAAATATTTATGAGGTTGTCAGGGCCCCTGAATTTCTGCCCCTGTCTGCGACCCTGGTATCGGCGATCGTCTGCACAAGGTAATATATTGATCGGAATTTAGCGGTGGCTTTTTAAGGGTTTCAGTAAAAGAGAACTCGCGCTTTTCAACTTTCAACTTCTCCTAATCGTATAATTCATTTGGAATTTCTAGTACGAAAAAAATGTCGACCTGCTTAAAATAATGACTATGAAAAGACCAATTGCTGTCCATTAGTAAAACAGTAGAAATTCGGAAAAGAAAATCCAAAGGAAAAACCAAAATAAATCTTGCTTGCAGAGAATGATAATTTGAGTGGATCTCAATGGACAAATCTTAATCAAAACTTGCCCCAATTTCTTGACAATTTTTAATTCTTACCAAGGGAATGATTTCAAACAGACCCAAAAGACCTACCCAATCCGATTCTCTAGATTCCTTCACCGAAGTTAAACAAAACATATTTGTTTCTTAAATAACGAACAGTTATTTTTACGAAGCAAGTTTAATAGTCTATTGCACTGTGAATTGATCATTCTCGATATGTAATTATTATTGCGCACCCCTGTATACATGTCCACTTCCTCAAATTGAATTCCTCTGATCTTTCGTAATTTCGCCAGTTTGTTATCGATATTACATCTCAAAGAGGTGAGCCGGTTTTTCTTTCTTAAAAATGAAATAAATGTAGCTGAACGACCGGCAGTTTTGTTAATTCTGTGACACTGAAACCGGAAAATATATTGAAAGGTAAAAATTGGTACATTTTTGTGCTTTGCAAAACAACGTTTTTCAAATGCTTCCTCGAAATAATGTTTCCCAAAGTAAAACTCCGGTAATTTATAGGTTATAGATAAAAATCCAAGTTATTCTTCACTAACCCATCGGCGAGAATCAGTTTTTGCTGATAATGATTTTCTTTTCTCCTTTCGGTGGACATAGAGTGGTTGTCCTTCAAACTCTCTATGAGGTCGTTAGATATTTCTAAAACTTCTATCGGTCGTACGCCGATGAAGAAATTTTACAAACTTGCTTACAAATTTTTATTTCACTGATGAAATAAAATCTATCCTTCATAGCTCATTTCGCGAAGGAATCACCAGGAACGTACTCCTGATAACAACACCAGGTTCTGCCATCCCGCTTCCATCTACGTCGTCAGCGCCCAACTGTGAAGTCGTTACCTGGTTTAAAACAATCGGAAACAAAATTTGGAACAAGCAATTGTGATTTTCGTAGCTTGCAGGAGGGCTTCCTATTGTCTCTGGAGACTGTCGGCGTGTATTTACTGTAGACTTTTTTCGATAACGTTTGCGGAAAAAGTAAGAATGTAAATGACAATGAGATAAATTGTAGGCAAGGTATTCATCGAAGGTTAGACTCAAGTAACGGGCTTTAATACACATGGGTAATTTAATGGATAAGGCCTTTTTCCTGTATCGTTTTGTGTTCAGATTGGGTGAGCGGCAATGAATCATTCTTTATCAAGTAACAGGACAAATTGTGCATTACTTAAGGTAGACCATCTCTGCAGGCGTCGTCAGTCGAAGGAGTGCGATTTGTCAGAGTTAGGCTCTTTACATTCAATATCTGAAATCGTACGTCGGCAGTTTTCCAATGCGCACGTTTGTTCAATGACATTGCAATGCTCTTGCCTAGATTCACATAAAATCCTATTATGTGTTTTCCTAGGAACATTTTCTAAATTTAAGTTTAAAACGTGGATGTATTATTTGATCATCGCAAAATGTGTGTCATGTAAATCCCTTAACATTCATATTTTTGTTGCAGAAACCTAAACCAAGACTGCTGTTTGTTGTGTCGATAAAAGATAGGTTTCCTGTTCTTTAGTTAAGACGTAAGTACTTCTTTTCCTTATTGTGGGTGTACCTAGGTTCTCTAAATTACTTTTTAGCCAATTTTTTTCAGTAAGGGAAAAAGTATTTGAGAGTGAAAAAGCCAAACTGGCGGTTTTTTTAAAAATATACCAAATTATACTCTTTAGGAGAATGTGATTTATCTCTAACTATTTTTTAGTAGAACATTAATGCCGTTTTGCCTCGTGTACGATATTCATTAAAATTATAGAATATGTACAGGGTATGACTTCAGTAACTAGGACAAAATGTCGGAGTACAAAATTATACATTCACCCATACTTCTCTACCTTTGAGACTTCTAAATTTCACTGTACATGCGTTTGCCACTAATGTATATTGTACTTCAATTTTAGAAGGGAAAATTGGGTTGTTGTTTCATATCTCACAGACTCTGTCAAAATATATTTATACATGTATATTATCATCAACAACCTTGATCAATTCGTGCTGAATGAAGGTCTTTAAATTTCTCCCACAAGTCAACGTATAGACCCAGTTTCTTCCACGCAGTTTCACAATGATTTCGAGTTTCATCCATAGAATACTCCATCTTGTCGTCTTCTTGAACTTTTCTGTCCTTGATATCCAGTCTAATGCTTCAATTTGTTTTGAGGTGATATTTTGTCTTGGAATGTATCTCCATCTCACTGATATTACAGGTATTTTACTTTCAGCATGATGTGAACTGTTGTTGTCATTTTCCTAATTCAGTTCCTGATTTTCTTCAGCTACAGGAATGTGGCACCTCTGCATACATTTTGAAAATGGTCGGCAGCTATTGCTTGTAATTTTTAATCAAGGGTCCGGTGCCTTTTTCGATCACAAAGTACTTGATAGATTTAAAGAGTGAATCCTTGTTTTTTAAGACATAAAAATAAATTGTGCTGTTACTTTTAAATCTTTCCCAACGCTTATTCATTTCTTCTCATTACATGCGCTTATTGAAATAATAAGGGTAATAATAAAGATCACAGAAAAGCTGCTATAAGTTTAATGCTATACATATTATATTTATGTTTAAATACGTATATACCTACGTCGAAATTCATAAACCCCATAAACTTGTGGACTGAAAACAATGTTCAAGTCCCACACTTGTATGTTTTTAAAAGCAGGAATTTATGATCGATAATAAGATAACAATCAAGAAATTATAGGAAAAGAAATATTTATGAGGTTGTCAGGGCCCCTGAATTTCTGCCCCTGTCTGCGACCCTGGTATCGGCGATCGTCTGCACAAGGTAATATATTGATCGGAATTTAGCGGTGGCTTTTTAAGGGTTTCAGTAAAAGAGAACTCGCGCTTTTCAACTTTCAACTTCTCCTAATCGTATAATTCATTTGGAATTTCTAGTACGAAAAAAATGTCGACCTGCTTAAAATAATGACTATGAAAAGACCAATTGCTGTCCATTAGTAAAACAGTAGAAATTCAGAAAAAAAGGTTAACGGAAAAACCAAAATAAATCTTGCTTGCAGAGAATGATAATTTGAGTGGATCTCAGTGGACAAATCTTAATCAAAACTTGCCCCAATTTCTTGACAATTTTTAATTCTTACCAAGGGAATGATTTCAAACAGACCCAAAAGACCTACCCAATCCGATTCTCTAGATTCCTTCACCGAAGTTAAACAAAACATATTTGTTTCTTAAATAACGAACAGTTATTTTTACGAAGCAAGTTTAATAGTCTATTGCACTGTGAATTGATCATTCTCGATATGTAATTGTTATTGCGCACCCCTGTATACATGTCCACTTCCTCAAATTGAATTCCTCTGATCTTTCGTAATTTCGCCAGTTTGTTATCGATATTACATCTCAAAGAGGTGAGCCGGTTTTTCTTTCTTAAAAAGGAAATAAATGTAGCTGAACGACCGGCAGTTTTGTTAATTCTGTGACACTGAAACCGGAAAATATATTGAAAGGTAAAAATTGGTACATTTTTGTGCTTTGCAAAACAACGTTTTTCAAATGCTTCCTCGAAATAATGTTTCCCAAAGTAAAACTCCGGTAATTTATAGGTTATAGATAAAAATCCTAGTTATTCTTCACTAACCCATCGGCGAGAATCAGTTTTTGCTGATAATGATTTTCTTTTCTCCTTTCGGTGGACATAGAGTGGTTGTCCTTCAAACTCTCTATGAGGTCGTTAGATATTTCTAAAACTTCTATCGGTCGTACGCCGATGAAGAAATTTTACAAACTTGCTTACAAATTTTTATTTCACTGATGAAATAAAATCTATCCTTCATAGCTCATTTCGCGAAGGAATCACCAGGAACGTACTCCTGATAACAACACCAGGTTCTGCCATCCCGCTTCCATCTACGTCGTCAGCGCCCAACTGTGAAGTCGTTACCTGGTTTAAAACAATCGGAAACAAAATTTGGAACAAGCAATTGTGATTTTCGTAGCTTGCAGGAGGGCTTCCTATTGTCTCTGGAGACTGTCGGCGTGTATTTACTGTAGACTTTTTTCGATAACGTTTGCGGAAAAAGTAAGAATGTAAATGACAATGAGATAAATTGTAGGCAAGTTATTCATCGAAGGTTAGACTCAAGTAACGGGCTTTAATACACATGGGTAATTTAATGGATAAGGCCTTTTTCCTGTATCGTTTTGTGTTCAGATTGGGTGAGCGGCAATGAATCATTCTTTATCAAGTAACAGGACAAATTGTGCATTACTTAAGGTAGACCATCTCTGCAGGCGTCGTCAGTCGAAGGAGTGCGATTTGTCAGAGTTAGGCTCTTTACATTCAATATCTGAAATCGTACGTCGGCAGTTTTCCAATGCGCACGTTTGTTCAATGACATTGCAATGCTCTTGCCTAGATTCACATAAAATCCTATTATGTGTTTTCCTAGGAACATTTTCTAAATTTAAGTTTAAAACGTGGATGTATTATTTGATCATCGCAAAATGTGTGTCATGTAAATCCCTTAACATTAATATTTTTGTTGCAGAAACCTAAACCAAGACTGCTGTTTGTTGTGTCGATAAAAGATAGGTTTCCTGTTCTTTAGTTAAGACGTAAGTACTTCTTTTCCTTATTGTGGGTGTTCCTAGGTTCTCTAAATTACTTTTTAGCCAATTTTTTTCAGTAAGGGAAAAAGTATTTGAGAGTGAAAAAGTGAAACTGGCGGTTTTTTTAAAAATATACCAAATTATACTCTTTAGGAGAATGTGATTTATCTCTAACTATTTTTTAGTAGAACATTAATGCCGTTTTGCCTCGTGTACGATATTCATTAAAATTATAGAATATGTACAGGGTATGACTTCAGTAACTAGGACAAAATGTCGGAGTACAAAATTATACATTCACCCATACTTCTCTACCTTTGAGACTTCTAAATTTCACTGTACATGCGTTTGCCACTAATGTATATTGTACTTCAATTTTAGAAGGGAAAATTGGGTTGTTGTTTCATATCTCACAGACTCTGTCAAAATATATTTATACATGTATATTATCATCAACAACCTTGATCAATTCGTGCTGAATGAAGGTCTTTAAATTTCTCCCACAAGTCAACGCATAGACCCAGTTTCTTCCACGCAGTTTCACAATGATTTCGAGTTTCATCCATAGAATACTACATCTTGTCGTCTTCTTGAACTTTTCTGTCCTTGATATCCAGTCTAATGCTTTAATTTGTTTTGAGGTGATATTTTGTCTTGGAATGTATCTCCATCTCACTGATATTACATTTATTTTACTTTCAGCATGATGCGAACTGTTGTTGTCATTTTCCTAATTCAGTTCCTGATTTTCTTCAGCTACATGAATGTGGCACCTCTGCATACATTTTGAAAATGGTCGGCAGCTATTGCTTGTAATTTTTAATCAAGGGTCCGGTGCCTTTTTCGATCACAAAGTACTTGATAGATTTAAAGAGTGAATCCTTGTTTTTTAAGACATAAAAATAAATTGTGCTGTTACTTTTAAATCTTTCCGAACGCTTATTCATTTCTTCTCATTACATGCGCTTATTGAAATAATAAGGGTAATAATAAAGATCACAGAAAAGCTGCTATAAGTTTAATGCTATACATATTATATTTATGTTTAAATACGTATATACCTACGTCGAAATTCATAAACCCCATAAACTTGTGGACTGAAAACAATGTTCAAGTCCCACACTTGTATGTTTTTAAAAGCAGGAATTTATGATCGATAATAAGATAACAATCAAGAAATTATAGGAAAAGAAATATTTATGAGGTTGTCAGGGCCCTTGAATTTCTGCCCCGGTCTGCGACCCTTGTATCGGCGATCGGCTGCACAAGGTAATATATTGATCGGAATTTAGCGGTGCCTTTTTAAGGGTCTCAGTAAAAGAGAACTCGCGCTTTTCAACTTTCAGCTTCTCCTAATCGTATAATTCATTTGGAATTTCTAGTACGAAAAAAATGTCGACCTGCTTAAAATAATGACTATGAATAGACCAATTGCTGTCCATTAGTAAAACAGTAGAAATTCGGAAACGAAAATCCAAAGGAAAAACCAAAATAAATCTTGCTTGCAGAGAATGATAATTTGAGTGGATCTCAATGGACAAATCTTAATCAAAACTTGCCCCAATTTCTTGACAATTTTTAATTCTTACCAAGGGAATGATTTCAAACAGACCCAAAAGACCTACCCAATCCGATTCTCTAGATTCCTTCACCGAAGTTAAACAAAACATATTTGTTTCTTAAATAACGAACAGGTATTTTTACGAAGCAAGTTTAATAGTCTATTGCACTGTGGATTGATCATTCTCGATATGTAATTATTATTGCGCACCCCTGTATACATGTCCACTTCCGCAAATTGAATTCCTCTGATCTTTTGTAATTTCGCTAGTTTGTTATCGATATTACATCTCAAAGAGGTGAGCCGGTTTTTCTTTCTTAAAAATGAAATAAATGTAGCTGAACGACCGGCAGTTTTGTTAATTCTGTGACACGGAAACCGGAAAATATATTGAAAAGTAAAAATTGGTACATTTTTGTGCTTTGCAAAACAACGTTTTTCAAATGCTTCCTCGAAATAATGTTTCCCAAAGTAAAACTCCGGTAATTTATAGGTTATAGATAAAAATCCAAGTTATTCTTCACTAACCCATCGGCGAGAACCAGTTTTTGCTGATAATGATTTTCTTTTCTCCTTTCGGTGGACATAGGGTGGTTGTCCTTCAAACTCTCTATCAGGTCGTTATATATTTCTAAAACTTCTATCGGTCGTACGCCGATGAAGAAATTTTACAAACTTGCTTACAAATTTTTATTTCACTGATGAAATAAAATCTATCCTTCATAGCTCATTTCGCGAAGGAATCACCAGGAACGTACTCCTGATAACAACACCAGGTTCTGCCATCCCGCTTCCATCTACGTCGTCAGCGCCCAACTGTGAAGTCGTTACCTGGTTTTAAACAATCGGAAACAAAATTTGGGACAAGAAATTGTGATTTTCGTAGTTTGCAGGAGGGCTTCCTATTGTCTCTGGAAAACTGTCGGCGTGTATTTACTGTAGACTTTTTTCGATAACGTTTGCGGAAAAAGTAAGAATGTAAATGACAATGAGATGAATTGTAGTCAACGTATGCATTGAAGGTTAGACTCAAGTAATGGGCTTTAATACACATGGCTAATTTAATGGATAAGGCTCTTTTTCTGTATCGTTTGTGTTAAGATTAGGTGAGCGGTAATGAATCATTCTTCATCAAGTAACAGGACAAAGTGTACATTACTTAAGGTAGATCACCTCTGCAGGCGCCGTCAGTCGAAGTAGTACTATTTGTGGGATTTGCGCTCTTTTGCATTCAATATCTGAAATCGTTCGTCGGAAGTTTTGTAATGCGTACCTTTGTTCAATGGCATTTTATTGCTCTTGCCCAGATTCACATAAAATCCCTATACGTGTTTTCCTACGAACATTTGCTAAATTGAAATTGAAATTGTGGATGTTTTAATAGATCATCGGAAAATGTGTGTCACGTAAATCCCTTAACATTCATATTTTTGTTGCTGAAACCTGACCCCAAGATTGTTGTTTGTGATGTGGATTAAATGTATATTTCCTGTTTTTTAATGAAAACGTGAATGCTTCTTTTGCTTATTGTCTGTGACCTACGTTCTATAATTTACTTTTAGCCAATTTTTCTTTAGTAAAGGAAAAAGTATTTGAGAGTGAAAAAGTGAAACTGAAGCGGTTTTTGAAATACAACATTATACTATTTAGGAGAATGTGATTTATCTCTAACTATGCTTTAGTAGAAAATAAATGTGATTTTTCGGCATGTACGACATGCATTAAAATTGTAGAATGTGTGCAGGGGATGACTTCAGTAAATAGGACTGAAGTCGTCCCCTGCAAGCATTCTACAATTTTAATGTAGCACTGATTCGTTAGTTAGTTAGTTAATTGATTTTAGTGGCGCAAGGGCCAGGTTTGGCCAAAGAGCGCCAGACACAGAACTATCAGCTAAAGATTTTTAGTAGCACTGATTCATCTTGTACTTGAATTTTTTAAGCGTAAATGACATGTGTCAAAATTGCTCGTATACGTTGAATGGCTTTTTGAATTTTAAATCTTTTTCTTGAATTTCTATCACTGTGTCAACATTTTAATAAACTTTTTAAATATTTGCTTCTACTTATACAACTATGTCACTTTTTTATGCAAAAATATATCTTACAGTTGTTTTTTGAATGAATAACTCTCTTTTGAAATACTGTTTATAATATAGTAAAGCACTACTTACCGAATCTTTCGAATGTCTTGTAACCTCCTTTATCTTCCAAAGTTTCAGAAAGGAAATTGTTCGTTGCACCTCTTGAGAAATCTGGTACTATAAATATCTTCCATAGCTGGGAACTTCATTGTGAACTTGAAGACTAAGTTAAAGTCAAAACCTCATGTCCAATTTTACTTTTCTTTCTTATGGTTTCTCCCTTTGCTCATGTTCTTATATTTGCTTCCAAGAATGGTGAATTACATAATAGGTATTGTTTGCTTCCTTCGAACAATGATATTCTTATGCAAATCATTCTTGCATGGCAAATGACATGTGTTTTAACAATGCAGAACCCATGAATGCCCAATGGTTAAGAATGCCGGAGATATGCATAAGAATATAGTAGAGCCCCTATTACAAATATCTCGAGGAGCTTGAAGCTGAGCTCTCGCTAAATTCATTATGGGGTGAAAAATCTTACTATAAAGAAATATGCGTATGTGCCAGGGTGAATAGTAATTATATTATAAAGTGAAACCACAATTTTACGTCCTCGAATTTTACGCTTTACCGTTTCCAGTGACGTTTTTCTGAAATCCCGGTAATTCTCTTATATTTTCTCGGTATTATATTTTTTTACAATCACACGATTCCCGCATCTACGTTTGTTTAAAATATTTGGTACCAAACCTGATTTTTTTTTTCTAATTTCATGTCTTTCGTGGTTTCCGTACATAGAGCTTTGCTTTAAACAGGTTCTTTGCCTTCCTGCGGCATTCCTCAGTGGAATATGACGACCAGCTTACTTTAATCCGTTTTTCATCCCCAGAATTTGTGGAATCCCGTCGCAACTAGTTGGGGTATCTCCGGTATTTCCGCATTCCTCAGACAGTACGTGTGTTATATTGAAAGCTTTGCTGATGGGCTTCATAAAGTGCCGCAAATCCCGGTATGTAAAGGGCCTAGATCTCAGCCTGGGAAGAATGGAGCGAAATGTTGAGAACAATTCAGTCAGTTTGCTGTTTAAGTCTCGACTTTTCAGACTTGACAATAAAGGTAGCCACGACGAAATGCAAATAACTTTCTTTAGCTCAAAAAGCCTCCATCATACAAAACGCTAGCAAATTTCATGTAACTAAAGTTGAATTCGACAAATTTGTTGGATTACCAGTTTCAATATTGAAAACAATTTTAAAACAAAAAGTGTCGATCAAAATGACTTCTTAAAGGTTAGGTCATTTTCCTAATAAGAGAAGGACTTTGAAAGGTTTGGATTTATTGGTACGTTTCCATTAAGTTGTAAAGGTACCAATAAATGGATCAATATTGAAAGAAAAGGCCTTAGAAATTGCTGTTCGACTTAGTTTAAACAACATCACAGCTTCAAATGGGTGGATCAATCGACAAAATAAATGTCACTGTTATGAACCGATCACATTGTCGTGAATATGAAGTGTGGACTCGGTTACAATTGATGAAAGGAAGACGAAGACCTGATCTACTTTAATTTCAAATTATGCTCTGAAGGTCATTTTCAACGCAGATGAGACTCGCCTTTGTTTTATCTTCTGCCTGGTAAACCGTTCGCTGTAGAGGGAGAATCATGCCAAGGTGAAAAAATGTTAAAAAGGCGATTGACTGTCTTATTATCCTGCAATGCAGACGGGAGTGAAAAATTAAAATCTGTGGTGATCGGCAATTCCAAGAAACCACGGTGTTTCAAAACTGTGAAGTTTCTCTACGATCTATGAAGCAAACTGTATTTCAAGATGTTTTGTACAATCTAGTTGAGAAAATAGGATTGTGTGCAAATACGAAATTTATTTTGTTTATTGATCATTGTTCGGGCTATGTTGATTTGAAACTTCGAATTCTGCCCATACAAATTTTTCCTCCAAACTGCAAAAGGAAATTACAGTCGTGCGATATTGGGATTATCCTCTCTCTGAAAGGGTTTTACTAAAAACAGCAGGTGAGAAAAAGATTGGCTGGACTTATGGCAGAAACCTTGAACATGCGTGAAAACAGAAAATCAACGCATTTCTTGCGCTATGTAGATGGTATTCTCTGAACATCAGTCATATTTATACAATACTGCATTAATGGAAAATCTAATAAATAGTTGGCTCACTTTTGGCCACAATTACATTGTGCACCTATAATTAATAATGTTTTACTGGTTGTTTGGTATGGTAATTATGATGAATAGAGTTTTATGCTGGACTTAATGAAGACACTTAATGAAAGAGACCTAACTGCCAGACAGAGGTATGACAATAATTGAACAGAGAAAAATGTACTCACTTTAAAACCTTTTATTGGAAAACTCCTGGTATCATCCAACACACACTCTACTAATCACACTACTACTGAATATCTGAACTTTCGTAGAATCGTATCTCAATAATGAAGAAGAACCTAATCACATAGAACGAAGCTCTCGGCACATAAAACAAAACTCTCGACACATCAAACCAAGCTCTCCTCACATAAACAAAAGCTCCCTCGGTATCGTTGAACGCGCCTATTTATACTGCCTACCACCACGTCATGACTTACACTCATTGCCACATATCATTCAGCGGGAGAAATAACATCTCGTTAAGTGAGAAGATAATTTGCATAGGAAAATAAAATAACAAGAGATAGTAAAATCAAAATGAAACTGAATCTAGAGTATACGTTACATCATCTCCCCCTTAATTTTTTCTTTTTTTTTTTTTTTGTTGTCGAAAAACCTATCAAATTTTGGAGTGTAGTCTTACACTTCGCTGACTGACGTTTATCGTCCTCTCTTTTTTTGTTTTGGTGGCAGCAGTATGTACAACATCAAACTTGGCATGACAAATTCAGGAAACCTGTGTCCGCAGCAATTGTCGTCTGTGAAACACTTTTTATACTTGAACAGAACAAACCTGCATCGGCATACCTTATTTTTATTCTGCCTAGCAGGAATCACTTTTTTGATTTAAAATTACGTCCTCATATTATCGTTGATTACAAACCAACTGTATCAGCAGCGAAGATTGCCTGTAGCTGCCTAACAGTAACAATTTTCATTATTTTACCCCTAAGCACATATATATATATATATATATAAAATTGGATTAGTAGACGGACATAGAAGATATATAGAAAAAAAAAACACATATACACAAAAAGAATGCATAGGCCCACACGAAAAAAAAAAAAAAATTCTGACACGCCAACTGGTCGTGCAGGAAAAACAACAGAACGAGAAAAGAACCTGTCCACGAGAACTTACTTATCGCGAGGACGCATAAAAAAACTCTAGTACGATAACGTTTTCCAGGCCTAATCGGACTGGTAAATTCAGGTGGCGTCGATCTTTTCAGAGACTTGAATGGATCTGGAACATCTGTAATCTGTCGGTCAAGAAATCCCTCCGGCTGACAGGAACGGTCAGGAACGGCTGAAGTCTGTTGGTCAGGAAATCCCTGCGGCTGACAAGAACGGTCAGGAACGGCTGAAGTCCGTCGGTCAGGAAATCCCTGCGTCTGACAGGAACGGTCAGGAACGGCTGAAGTCTGTCGGTCAGGAAATCCCTGCGGCTGACAGGAACGGGCTCCCCCAGGCTTTTGATATGTTGTCCCTTTGTGCTGGGGCCCGTGTTGTCCGTCCAGCATTCTTTTGAAGGGACGTGGCTCCGGCCACATCGCTTGTTTTCGCTTTCTACCTCTGGGCATGACAGTAGAAGCAGTCATTGGCCCTGTTTGCCCTGAGCGTAAGTTCCAGGGGCGAAACCCGGGCGGATGCAAGGATCTCTGCCTTCGTCGCTGTTGCGGCGAAGCAGATTGGGAAGACAAGTTGCGTTTTCGACCAGCTTTTGGTGTTGCTGGACGGTTTGTAATTTGTGTCGGACGTTTAGGAATCGTCAAACTATTGTCTATATCTGATAAATCAGAGATATTTGATGACTCTGAGTCGCTGCTGTAAGTTAGTGGTCGTGCAGGGCGATGTTTATTTCTGCCTATAGGAATACTCTCTGACGAGGTATTCAAGGAAGTACGAGCTTGTGTTGGTGCAGAGTTATTAGAGAATGGTGCAGCAATAGTTTTAGCAATGGTTGGAGGGAAAGGAACGATACTAGAATTTGAAGAACTTGATTCGAGCCTTCGTCTTATGGTTGAATCAGGTTGCGTAATTTGGATGATATTATTATTACAAATTGCGTTCTTGGAAGCCCGTCTTGTGGAGGGGAGGGTGAAGAAAAAATCACTGGAGATTCTTCAAAAAGGTTTGTCGGTTCGTCCAAAATTTCTGGAGGTTGATCGTGAGATATAGACTCTTGAGTCTGTGGAACAGAAGGTTGAGTAGGGTTGATTATAAAATCTATATTTCGTTCATGATACTTGCGACACTGAGCAACGTGTACGTATTGAAATCGATTGTCAGGTTTTTCAAGAATAATGTTATTTTCAAACACATTTGCCACCCGATATGGACCTTCGTAGCTGGGTGCAAATTTCTTTACTAAAGTATGAGAAACAGAAGACTGGAAGTGCGTTTCCACGAGAGTGAGATCTCCAATGACAACATCTGGTTCCCTACGCCTAGTATTATAGTATCTAGCTTGAGCCGCTTGTGCTCCTATCATTGCAACACGAGCTTTTTCCGCCATGATTCGTACTGATTGCGGAGTTGGTCGCTGGTTTAGTTCGTCGATAATCCCCGTTAAATTTTCAAAAGGGGTCTTAATTTTTCGACCCAAAAAAAGTTCCGCGGGAGTAAATTTAGTAGATTCGTGAACAGACGAGCGGAGGGCGAACGAAAAAAGCTCAAGATGTTCGTCCCACCGCTCGTGATGATCCATGACAAATGTAGCAATCATTTTAACTAGCGTGCGGTTTACTCGTTCCGCGGGATTACTCTGGGGATGATACGGGGAAATGAATTTATGCTTGATGTGTAATCTCGCACACATTCTTTCAAAAATGTCAGAAATAAATTGGGGACCATTATCCGAAACTACTTTATTAGGTGCACCATATCTAGAGAATACTTCATTAATTAATACATTACAAATAACTTCCGCCGTAGCGGCTTTAATGGGAAAAACTTCAACCATTTAGAGAAATTATCAGTTAATACTAAAACGTAACGAACTTTGTTTTTAACAGATAAAGGATAAAGTCCCAATAAATCTATTGAAATAATATCAAAAACATGAGAACTTGAACTAGATTTCAAGTGACCGGCCGGTCTTACATTACGGTAATTATAAATCTGACACAAGTGACATGATTGAACGTATGCGAGCACACTTTGGTACATGCCAGGCCAATAGGCAACATCCCGCAATTTACAACGGGTCTTGCGAATACCTAAATGGCCTGCAATAGGTTTGTCATGAAATTCGTTTAAAAGGGCCATTCTAAGGGTTCGTGGAATACATGGGCGAAACTCTGCCCTAGTAGTCCGAGATTTCGTATAGTAAAGAAGACCCTCTATGACTTCAAAATGCTGTGACCTCCCAGCCAGAAAAGGGTCACTTTGTTGTGGTGAACCCGCAAGCAAAAAATTATAGATATCCCCAAAATCTGGATCATTTACTAATTCTGCCATTATCTGCTCTCTGGATGTTATATCAGCTATTAGAAGTAAAGGCTGACATCCAGGAGTAGTTTCTGTGGGAACCCCACTAATCGGGACGCGAGACAATGCGTCCGGTAATTGATTCTTATGACCTGGTTGGTACGAAATTTTGATATTGCTCTCTTGTAACTTAAGAGCCCACTTCATAAGTCTTTGAGAGAGGTGCTTAGCAGAATTCAAATACTGAAGGGCAGAATGATCCGTAATTATATTAACTGTCAATTCGTTGAGATAACATTGATGTTTGTCAAGAGCATACACTACAGCAAGACATTCGCGTTCCGTAGCTGAATAATTGCGTTCAGCTTTGGCTAAAGTACGGGACGCAAAAGCTATTGGATGCCCAGCTTGTGACAAAACGCAACCAAGACCAACTCCGGATGCGTCAGTGTAAATATCAAATTCCTTAGTATGATCTGGGAAAGCCAACACAGGAGGCTGAGTCAACGCAGGCTTTAGTGCTTCAAATGCAGCGTTAGCCTCAGGTGTCCAAACAAACTTCTTGTATTTACGTTTTAAAGCATACAATGGCTCACAGATTGTAGCATAAGCGGAGACGAACTGCTGATAGCATCCGGTCATTCCCAGAAAGCGTGATAGTTCTTTGGCTGTTTTAGGCCGAGGAAAATCAACAATAGGCCTGATTTTTTCATTATCTGTAAATAAGCCGTGGGGAGTGATTTTCAACCCCAGATATACAATCTCGTCCCTCGCTATCTGGCATTTACTAGGTTTTAACGTCAAGCCAGCATTGTATATGAGTTGGAACACCTGTTTGAGCAGAGAAAGGTGCTCGTCAAAAGTCTCGGATGTAATAATAATGTCATCCAAATATACATGCACATGGGGACCTAGAACAGGTCTGAGAACCGTATCCATAAGCTTTGGGAAAGTAGCAGGTGCAGAGGCTAGTCCAAAGGGCATACGCAGGTTTTCATAAGCCCCAAACGGAGTCACAAAGCCTGTTTTATCGACGGAGTCTGGATGTACCGCCACCTGCCAATATCCACTCGCCAAATCCAAGGTTGACATCCATTTAGTTGACGATAGGTCATGCAAAATATGCGACATGACAGGTAGTGGATAATTTATCGCTTTCGTGACTTGGTTTAACTTGCGGAAATCTGTCACGAAACGAAATTCGTTGGGTTGTTTCTTTGGAACAAGAAAAGCAGGTGCGGCCCAGGCGCTTGTTGATTCCCTTATTCTGCCCTGTTTAATCATCTCGGAAATATGACGTTGCATTTCCTGTTTCTTATGGGGAGCACAAGGGTAAGGTTTCGTCGCTATCAGTTTCGAACCATCAGTGTCAATGAAGTGATAAACCACCTGTGTGAAACCAGGTTGATCGGAAAATAAACCAGGGCTTTCCTGCAAAAGTAGAGAAAGCTGGTTTCGTTGCCTCTCATTCAGTTGGTTACTCAGTACCAAACTCGTTATGTCTATAGGATCCGTAGGAATCACTTCGACAGGTTCCGGAAAGGAAATAACATGTTGTACGAAATTCAGGGTAACTTGAAAAGTATTGATAAAGTCCATGCCCATTAGACATTTAACAGGTAGTTCGTCTATGAGCAGGAAAGAATGCGTAAAACGAGCCTTTGCCAGCCCTAGAGATAATGTGACAGTTCCTGTGATACTGAATATTTCGTTATTTGCACCTCGCAAATACTGCGTCGCCGGCTGGACGTGGATTGCAGGAAAACTTTCAGTGCAAAACCTCGTATTTAGGGCTGATATTTCAGAACCAGTGTCGAACTTTGTTTCGACCATAATATCTTAAATTGTCAATAACACATCAGGCAACTGAGGAGTTTGGACAGTCACTAATACTGTTTTAGGGTCAGAATGCTTGGTATCAGGAAGCAGTACCGACCCTTGGTCTATTTCCTTTGGAAGTTTAAAGGATTCCTGGTTGTATTATCATGTGGTCTGAAACCTCGGCCCTGCCGGGTATCGGGAAAGTTTTCACGCTTAGGAAAACTTCGTGAAAACTGCTGCGGGAACTCCGCATGTCTGTTGAAATTTTCATTTTTATTACTTCTTCCCTCAGCACGGGCAGAAAAATCATCATTGCCCTGAGCATAAGAACGTTCCGAATTCCGCGGATTGGAACGGGTCGAGCATACTGTGCATTTGTACGGTACCCAGAAAATTGATTAGAAACTAGCGGTTGGTGTACCACTCTTCTATGCGGTGGAACGTATGATGCTTGGACTTGCACCTGTGTACGCTTGCGTTGAAAGTCATTAGGCCTATTATGCCGCTGAGGATTTTCGTAATAAGCCTCCCGGGGTATCCGAGCATGGTGAGTTGGACCATGTTTGCCGTGTCGCTCCTCATACGTTCGTATGAGGCGAAGGCATTCATGAATTGTAGCAGGGTGTCGGACCTCAAGAAAATCCTGTAGAAATGGATCGAGCTGTTGCAATAGGGTGTCCAACATGTCGACATGACTGGCATGTGGATCCCATAAGTTATACAAGCGTGTTGTTTCTAAAGCAAACGCTACAGGGCTATCGTTGGGTCCTTGCTTACGAGAAAAAAGTTTTTGTGCAAGGCCAGCTCGACTGAGGCCGAAAGGAAAGACTTCAAAAACTCCGCTCGGAAATTCTCATAATGAGAATCCGGGTTCGATACTCTCTACTGCCGATACCAGGTCTTAGCGGTATCTTTCAAGCAAGTGCCTGCTATTTGCACTTTGCAATCTTGAGGAATATTGTATAAATCGAAATGATCCTCCAAATCCTCGAGAAATTTCAAGGACCCCTCCCAACCATTGAAAGTAATTGTTCCTTCATGCGGCACGAAATGTGCAAGCATTTTGCTTCTGTGAGA
Organism: Macrothele yani; assembly: GCA_039090855.1. Taxonomy (NCBI): domain Eukaryota; kingdom Metazoa; phylum Arthropoda; class Arachnida; order Araneae; family Macrothelidae; genus Macrothele; species Macrothele yani. The sequence goes on along the minus strand of CM077005.1, from coordinate 94,498,107 downwards.
GGATTGAAATACCTCAGGTACGACCCTCGACTCAGAGTGATAGGAAGCTGGTGAATGACGAAATTGTGAGGAATGCCTGGGTACTTGTAAATCATTAACATCAAAGGGAGCCCCACAGGCTTCTTGCAAATTGTCAAAAATAACCCCATCACCACCGAAACTTGATTTAGGGTGAAATAGTGAAGTTGTCTCAGGTAATGAAGACATAGGTAATAATTGTCAAGACCTCGTGTTCAAGAAAAGTTCGGGCGCCAATTATAATGAATACGGTTTTACTGGTTGTCTGGTATGGTAATTATGATGAATAGAGTTTTATGCTTTACTTAATGAAGACACTTAATGAAAGAGACCTAACTGCCAGACAGAGGTATGACAATAATTGAACAGAGAAAAATGTACTCACTTTAAAACCTTTTATTGGAAAACTTCTGGTATCATCCAACACACACTCTACTAATCACACTACTACTGAATATCTGAACTTTCGTAGAATCGTATCTCAATAATGAAGAAGAACCTAATCACATAGAACGAAGCTCTCGGCACATAAAACAAAACTCTCGACACATCAAACCAAGCTCTCCTCACATAAACAAAAGCTCCCTCGGTATCGTTGAACGCGCCTATTTATACTGCCTACCACCACGTCATGACTTACACTCATTGCCACATATCATTCAGCGGGAGAAATAACATCTCGTTAAGTGAGAAGATAATTTGCATAGGAAAATAAAATAACAAGAGATAGTATTTGTGTGTGTGTGTGATTGGAGGTTTAACGACCACCGTGAGCAACTCAATGGGCTATAAGCAGTCGCCCGTCCCTAATTTAGGGTCACTGGTTCCAGGGAAGGGAGAGAGCCAGTGCCGTAAGACAAACACAACATCCATGCCTGACCGGGATTCGAACCCGGACCCCTGACGGGCGAATGATCAGAGGCCAACGCCTTAGACCACTGCGCCACCGGGGCGGCCAAGAGATAGTAAAATCAAAAAGAAACTGAATCTAGAGTATACGTTACACACCCTTCGTGGCTCACTTTCAATGGGATTCTAACAAGTAGTCGCAGGTATATTGTTCCATTTCTCACCCAAAGCAGTGCTATGTTCAGACGCAAAATTTGGACGTGTCGTCCTAGCTCGAATCCGATGTGCAAGTTTATCCAAAAGGGCCTCAACAGGGTTGAGTGTGGAGCTTTTAGCTGGCCACTCCTAATTCTGTACACCCATGTCGAAATGGATGGCATTTATGACAAGGCGCTTTGTCTTTCTGAAACAAGAATGGCCCGTCTCCGTAAGACATCTAAGTGCCCATACAGTTTAGCGTTGTGTAGAATGTCCCAGTACTTCGTAGCGTTTATGCTTCAATCCAAAACTACCAACGGTATAACTTCACACCACGAGAAACATCCGCAGACCATGACACTGCCATCACCAAATTTAACTGTTGGGATGACACATTTTGGCGGCAGAATGGAATTCTCCTGGCATACGCAAAACCCAGAAACTACCATCGGATTTAAAAACGGTGTAGCATGATTCTTCACTCGATAACCCTCGTTTCCGTTGTTCTAGGGTCCATGGACGATATGTTTTGCACCAAGCAAGTCGCTTACTCGCACTCGTACGGGTTATTAAAAGCTTGTGTGCAGCAGCTTGGCCATGGAAATTTAACTTGTACATTTTCTAGCGAACCATCTTAGTGCACATACTCACCCCCGGTTCAATCCTGAAATTATTTGGTAAGGATTTGTGCACAGGAATGAGGGTATCCAAGGACGACACGTTTCAGAGCTTTCTTGTTATTTTCGGTCAATTCATGTGATCTTCATAAGCGTTTCTTGGCAGTCGTAAGTCTGTCACAATTCCATTTACCTTCTTGAACACTTGACCTTGGGTGTTGCAATTGTTTTGCAATCGAACGCACCGACAGGTAGCTAATATGCCACCCTATAATGACACCTCTTTGTAAGTAACTAAGCTCAACACGCGTGGCTATGTCTCACGAGTAAACGATATACGACTCCTGAAGAACTTACCTACATTTTTAAAGGAAATCTGGCGCACGAGATCTATTGGAATAATTCATTTTTATTGTGGAAGTGGGTGTCTGCAGACTTTTTTCCACATAGGGTATCTTCTTCAAGGAACAGAGTGAGAAGCACTAGCATTTTTCATTCTTTTGGGGAGGGCCGACTTATAACATTACATGAAGTTAGCATGGACGCAGAGGATGATTCAAATGGGTTTGACGTTCCGATTGAGCCAGAGGATGATTACATCAATAAACCTGCAATCGCTTTTGAAGAGTAAGCTGCACGTGATGAAAGTGTGCTAACTTCAGAGGTTAAACCAATCTCCGATGTAAAGGATTGTTTGTCGGAAGAACATAATGTAAACGACAAAGTATAACTGCAATTTAGGGACCTATTCCTTCTTTCAACGCGGCATTAAATGGATTAAAACGTATGAAAAACTGTTTCCTTGGTCGTTTCCAAGAAAATCACTTGCAAAGCTTTCAATTATTGAGAAAGCTTTGCTTGAGCTAAACACTAAAAATAGAAAGCAAACGGAGATTACCGATTTTTCTCAAACCCCTATCTCATAATGTAAAAATTTACGTAGTTGTACTGCATATTTTGGTTTTTACAATATATACTACGTACTATAGTGCATAACATAAATATAGAGACAGAACAAATTCTCGAATAAAAAAGGAACAACAAGCTGAAATGTACACCTCATATTTATAGCAAAAATAGCATAGGACACGCAGCTGCACAATAGTTTGACGGAAACATAACCATTCCAACGCCAAGTACAAGAAAAAAACAGAAATACGCTGTCTCAAAAATATAAAGACTTACTAGTTATGAGCATCTCCGGTACGAATAGTGGAGCCGTTGTTCCGAATAACACTGAAAACCCGATTGGGCATGCTGTTCACCCCCGCACGGGGATAACTGGTTTTCCAGTTATTTGGGGAGCGGCGCCCCCACGGCCCGAGCTGACCTTGTGACTGGTCAACATCTGATGTCATGCCACCGCTTGTTTTTTTATTTCGGTGCTGTTGGAGTTTGCAGGGACGGCTGTTCATCCAGCTGTTGGGGAGTCGCGGCCCCACGATCCCGAGCTGGTCTTGTGTCTCGCTTTTTCGTTTTTATTTATTTTCTCCACTGGCTAGTTGCCCGTGTTGTATACTCTACCTAATTGCTACCACGCTATGTACTAACACCCTGGTCTTGTGGTTTTGTTACCCTCCACCACTAACTGTTTTATATTAACCGCTCAGTTCGTAGGTTGCTGAGATTCCGTTTACGTTCCCTTTCAGGGTTTGTCTTCCTTGAATTACTTTTTTCCTTTCAGCTGGTTTGGGTGCTAGAACTACCTGCATGTTTGCCGCGTACGGAGACCCGTGAGGCGGAAATGGGATGTCTGGCGGCTGAGGTCGCAGGAGACCGGAGAAGTGCCTCCTGTGTACCAACACTCCTCTTCGACCCCGGCTTCGCTGTAAACGGGAGGCTAGAGACTAACCGACCTCTAGTCAGAAGTCTTGTACCAAGTTGTGTACAGGGCTTTAGCGGCTTTTTTGTCGTATAGCACGGCAGGGTAAGCCCGGGGGCTGTGGGATCATGCCAAAGGCGTTGGCATGACGGTACCCGGAGGCCGAAGTGTCCGCCGAGTGCGTGTGATCACAGCCAACGGACTATATCTGCAACGAATAAGCTCCAGAACTGTGTCTAGCGTCATTTTCTTGGCTTGCAGACCTCCAGTTCTCCCTTGTAGGGCTCGGTGGTGGGTGGAGTAGTCTGCAGACGAATCCTCCTCCTTTTTTCCATGGGTAAAAACAAAAACTCCAAATTCAAGTCACCTGAGAAAATGATAGTTGACAACGACTCTCCTTCGTCTTCTCAACCTACCAAGTCTCATAATCTTAAACGATCTTTAGACCATGACCTGGACCAAGAATGTGGAACCTCTTCTTCGGCAGCTGTACCAGTTGCTCCGAAGCGTCGTCTCCCCTCGATTGCTGTGAATACGCATTTTACACACTTAGTCGTAGAATCCATCGATCCGAATGAGAGACTGTCCACCAGATATCCCTTTTTCATTTTTAAAGCTTTGGACGCTGCGGTTGGCTCCTTGAAGTCTGTGAGGAAGCTTCGCTCTGGAGACCTGCTTGTCCAAACTTGCAGTGTTTCTCAGAGTAACACTCTTCTGCACCTCACTAGTCTTCAAGGCATTCCTGTCAAAGCGACACCTCACCCGTTTCTTAACACCTCTCGGGGTGTTATTTCGGAGTTTGATCTCTTGGCGTGCAGTGAGAACGAATTGGTGAGTGAACTTGAAGATCAGGGTGTTATTGCTGCACGTCGTATGATGTTCCGGCGCGATGGTTCTTTGATTAAGTCTAAAAATGTAATCTTGACTTTTAACACCCCGAAAGTTCCGACCGAAATCAAGGCTGGCTACTTGGTCTGTGGAGTTTGCCCGTACATTCCCAGTCCTCTGCGCTGTTTCAGGTGCCAGAGGTACGGGCATTCACAACGTTTCTGTAACAGTTCCGCTCGTTGCGCAAATTGTGGCTCCAGTGAACATGACGGGGAAGGTTGCACTTCTGCTGCCTGCTGTGTTAACTGTGGTGAGGCCCATGCAGCTTACTCCCGCAACTGTATGAAATGGAAGGACGAGATGGCGATCCAGCGCCTCAAGACCCTGGAAGGCCTCTCGTACCCTGCTGCCAAGGCCAAGTTGGGTATTCCCAACAACCAACAGCGTACTTTTGCCGCAGTAGTTCAGTCTCTGCCACAACCCATGCAGCCTTTTGTCCCGCGCCCTGTAGCTCTCGCCGCACTTGCCAAGATATCTACAGCTGAACAAGCGACACAGGTGGATTTCACCGAGCTCCAGCTTATTCGACCAGCTGAGTCTGCGCCTTCTCTTTTGAAGACGACCGACTCTTCCAGTTCCCAGCAGAAAACCTGCACGTGTGGAAGACCCGGCCCTAAATCCGCAAAGGTGTGCAGTGTCCATCCAACTGTCGCGGTGCAACTGACCAACATTGCAACTGTCTCAGACTCAGCGAGGTCCCCACCCTCAACCAAACCAACACTATAGAGGAACATAGGGGGGAGGAGAGTGTCAGTTCGTCCCCCTCCTGTGACTCATCCTATGTGTAGTTGTGTTCGTTTTCGTGATGTGTTTTATCATTCTCATTCCTCAGTTTTACTTAATCGGCTAGTTTCTAACCATTGTACCATGTTTTTAATACTATTTGTTTCTTTGTCTTTTTTGGCCCTTCCATCATTCTCATGGTTCGGTTTTACTTAGTCAGCCAGATTTGGGGATTTATGCCACGTTTTTTTTAATACTGTTTGTTTGTCTTGTGTCTGGCGCTCTTTGGCCAAACATGGCCCTTGCGCCATAAAAATCAACCAACCAACCAACCAACCATGCTGTTCACCAAGTGATGTAAGTGTTCTGGACGGAGTGCGTACCAGCTTCGTTCAATCTGCTCTTTCAATCTCCACACTTGAGAGCTGCCGTCCATTCGCATACACATCACGAGATAGGATACTCCAAAGGTTCCCGATAGGGTTCAGATCTGGACTGAGTGCTGGCCAATCCATTACGGTCACATGATGATTGTTAAACCAGCTTTTCGTTGATGCAGACCGATGGATAGAGGCATTGTCTTACTGGAACAGGTGATCAACACCAGCTAGAGTTTCGGCAAACGGTAGATGGTGGCTGCTGAGTATGTCCTGATAAATTTCGGAGTTTTGTCTGCATTGCAGAAAAGCGATATCCGTTGCCCCATTGAACGCAAAAGCTCACCAGACCATCACAGATCCCCCCTCCTTTCTGTCTGCTGAAGAAGGTGCGTGGCTTGCATCGTAAATCATGCCAATAGCTGTTCTAACTGTCAGGGCCGTCCAGGTTGAACTTTTTCTCATCGGAGAAAATAGTTGTGATCCACTCGTCAGTTCAGTGCATATGGCTGCTTGCCCATAACAATCTAGCTTCCTTGTGGCGCCGCGTGAGGTGTGGCAGACGACGCATTTTAAGGAGCACAATGTTGCGACTTTCCTTGATTCGTCTATGAACTGTGTCCTTTGAGACGGTGACACCAACAGTCCGGGAAACTTGACGTAGTGATAACCTTTGGGATGAAACTAAACGCATGATGGCACGATCATCTCGTTCGGTTGTTATTCGAGGCCTTCCAGGCCGTTTTCTGGCAGTTTACGCACCGCGTTTCGATAAAGTCTCATAAAAGAGTGCCCCACTCCTCCCCATGGCTTTACAAAATTTTGCTACAGGCAATCCATTTGCTCTCAGTCTAAAAATCTTCTGCTCCTCACAAGAAAATTGACTGCTGCGTGGCATTTCGGCAAATGAATGTCTGACTTAAGGTCCGCTGTCTTTTGTAGGCTGGACCGAATTATGGCCCATGCGCGTGCGTACAACATGCTAATTTGTACATTTCATTTGCATGTGGCTACTTTACATAGTTGTCTTCATATTTATGAGACATCTAAAATTACACTATTTCACTTTGTGGTGTTCTTTTCACACAATCCGGTCATCTCGACGGATGGAAACGTTTGTTGTAGGGTTATGTCTAATTAGGTACCACTTCAGCTTCCTACCTATATTTGCATTGGGCTGATGGCGCAAAGTCGACTGTCTCTCTATTTATGCGACGCACCTTACTAGCGTACCAATAGTGTACATTGAGTTTCATTTTTTTTTTGCACATGTTATGTGTGTTTGTGGAATTTGTTTTACCTTGACCACGGTTTTACGTTTTCCCGCATTGTACGACATTTTATGCTGGTCCGCTAAAAAGCGTAACATCGGGGTTTCACTGTGTTGCCAAATACACATATTATGACCACCTATGTACCTAATAAGCTGTAGTAACTCCTTCAGCACTCAAAGCAGCGGCCACTCGGCGAGGCATCGGTTCGATGACGTGGCGATAGGTATCCTGCGGTATCTGGTGGCATGATGTCAATAGCAGGTCCTCTAGTTGCCGTACGTTTCGGTGTGGTTGTGATTTAGCGAGAATCCGCTTTTCAAAGTCGAACCACAAAAGTTTCATTGAGTTCTTTGAACATTTTGACCTCCAATGGAACGTTTCCAGCACAAATGTTCGATTCGAGGCCGGGGTATTAGCAAAACGTCACCAGCATGTTCTTCGAACCTTTCCTTGACGATTCTGGCAGTGAAGCATGGCGCATTATCCTTCTGCTGATGGCCGACACCAGCAACAAACGCAAATGCCATGAATGGGTGAACTTGGTCCACAACGATTTTCAGATACCTGATAGCTGTCGGGGATTGTCCTATTGGGATAATGGGGCCCACGATATCCCAAGAAAATATCGCCCACAACATAACACCGCCGCCGGCAGCCTGTTTTCCCCTACAGTGCATCCAAGTGCCATAGCTTCCGTTGATAATCGGCGTAACCAACCTTGACCGTCTACATGATGTACCAGGAATATTGATTCGTCTGACCAGGGTACTTTCTTCTAATCATCCACGGTTCAATCCCGGTGTTCTTGGGTTTCTTTCATGCATTGTTGGCGATGACGTGCATTGAGCATGTTGAACCGGCCTGGTCTTCAAATATGCAGGCCCATGCGCAGAAGGCTGCGATGAACTGTGTGCTGTGACACATTGTTGTGATCACCACTGTTTTAGCTGCGGGTTATTTGCCGCATTTTGTACCCACGATTGCTGTGAAAAATGCGCGGCATTATCCGCTCCTCTCTCGCATTAATTAGCTGCGGACGAAACACGGTTAGACGACAGTTCGTTGTTTGGCCATCTGTGCTCCACTTTTGATACGTACTCCCTACAGCGGAACATGAACAACCCACAATCCGTACTATTTCCGAAATCGTAGTTCCAAAGCTCCGTGCCATCACAATTTGTCCTTTTTCAAACTCTGATAAATCGATAGCTTTCCAAGTCTGACTCCGAACAATCTAATAACCGAAAACCTGTCCTCGGGTTGTATATATACTGCTGTGCGAACTTCACCTGCGCCACAGTTAGGTCTTCAGGCGCGCTGATTTCTCTAGGTTGAGGGTTGTCCTAATATAACGTCTCAACGGTGTATATTATAATATACATGATTATGGCAACATTTTTTCTACATTTTCTGGTTCTCTAATGACAGCGACAATTCGCTTGTTCGGCATCGGATGTACACCCTTCCTATTACTTTTCTATCGGCGTTCTTCTCCTAGCACACCGAGACTTCACGACGTTGTTGCAGATTTGTTCTGTATGCCATTTCCATTCCTCCATTCCAGGGCAGTGAGCAGTAGGTTTCGTCTGCCCCGTTATACACGGAATTTCGTTAAATGTTGTCACTGATTAAAATTGATCATCTTTTCGAACAATGGTAGAACTCATGAACGTATTTAACGAATATCCCTTCTCAAATCACGGAATTTCATTTTTTTAAACGACCAAATTAGCTTTAAATTAGCATTATACTGAACTAAAGTTCTTGCCTTGTTCCTTAAATCCGAGATATCGATAAATACGGGCTCGTTATGAACGGGTTCTACTGTAAGTACATTGCTCTTAGTATATATTTTTTAGTTGTACATTTTTCTTCTTCAATTGTAAGGAGAGCATCTCCCTCGATTTTACTTATTTTCATAGTATCGTTAGGTCCCGACTACCTGCTGCCCAGAGGAAAGAATTTTTAGTGCATTTTTATACACGGTAGAGCCACACTATTGTAACCACCAGATAACATCTAGGGTAACCGCCTTGTGCAGCAGCTAGACGGGCTCGGAGTGACTCAGTATAAGGTGCTGGAAAATGTTCACAGGTATGTAGAGCCATGCTGACCGCAGTACATCTGATAGCTGTTGGAGGATGCGTAGTGTCCATAGAGCGAACAAGAAGATCGAGGTGGTTCCACAGATGCTCAATTGGGTTTTAAATTGGGGACTCAGGCAACCAGGAAAATTCTTTAAAGCCTTCATCGTGTTCTTCCAACGATTCTCTGATATTTCTTGCTGTGTGATACGTCGCATTGTAGTGCTGGAAGATCCCATCCGACATAGGGAAGACAATCATCATGTATGGGTGTATGTAGTCTGCAAGCATAGATTCATAACGAATTCGGCACACTGTGCCTTACACAGGTATGAGTGGACCCAGAGAATGCCACGAAAACATTCCCCAGACTAAAACGCTGCACCCACCTGCTTGTGTTCTGCCAGCAATTGTTGAAGACTGTTGTTTCTCCGATGTTTCTCGCGTTATACGCCAATCAGCGGGCAACCAATTCCAATACTGACGTGCAAATGTAAGCCTTTTCTGCATATTCACCTTCGTTAGCACAGGTGCAGTGACCATCCGTCTGCATCGGAACCCCATACGCAGCAGGGTTCGCTGAACTGTTGTTTTAGACACACTTTTAGTAGCCCCACCACACACACACCCCCGGTTCATTTGGAGAGTGTGGTGCTCGACTGTAGCGCGTTGATCGGTCCTCGAGCACTTTCGAAGCCGGCGTTCACCTCTCACATCATGGTGCTCCCCAGTTTCCACATCGCTTATTCGCTTTGGTGCCATTTCTTTAATCACGATACATTTTAACCACAGCAGCACGCGAACAGTTTACAAACTGCGCAGTTTCAGTAATATGGCCACCCTTGGCCCGAAAACCGATAATCATCTCTCTTTGTAAATCTGATAGATCGCTCCTTTTATTCATGGCATCAACGAGTGATATGTTTTCAGAATGTCCATAACACACCTTATAAACCCTCCAAGCGAGCTCACGACAGGTGCCTTCTTTCATTGGCTGCTCGGCATTGATGTCAAAAGGAGGAGGTGGTCACAATAATGTGTCTGGACTGTGTGTATGCAGTAAGAAATTACTTTGTGACAACGTTCGAACACTTTGGCAGTCCGCTAATCCAAAACAACTAAAAATGGAGTCGGATCTCCATTATAAAAATGGCGGTGTTCCGACGAACCATTTTTTTCAGATGACGTCACTTATTTCGGGAGGAAGCTGCAGCATTTTTCCTTTCCGTAAATGGAATTCGCAAGATATTTCATGTTCAAGGTAGATAATGACTTATTAGTTATCTCCACAATCCCGTGAAAGTAATCTATGCATCCGTGAGGGAAAATCCCTGAATAAAGTACTTTAAAAGTAGAAGTTCCGGGCAATCGGAAACAAAAATTCTTAACATGCATTTAGCTGGCTACCAAAATGGTACAGATTTGGTAGCCAGCTAAATGCTCTGTTAAGAATGTCTGATGCACGATGAGAATATTGTGAGGTCTGTGCAATAATTTTGGCTCCACTGCAAGGAAATTTTGGAATGATATGGCGTCGTGCGTGTATTGCAGTGGCAGATTAAGAAACGTGAGATTAAAAAGCAACAACCCATGTTATTTTGTCTTTGTGAATGGAAATGAGTTATATTCCGTTAACATGTAACATTACGACATCGGTTCCGTTCGTCTATCAGAAAGCAGGAACGCATGTGAATTCCAAAACGTTCATAATGGAAAATATTATTATGATCGGTGATCACGTGCATTCCAGTAGCTGTGGCTGAGGACTTTTAGATGCCTGCAGCATGATTCTGAACCAGAAAGAATGGTAAGCGCCGTTTTTAAAATTCTGAACTTATCAATAAAACAGTGAGCATTTATTCCTAGATGTGGCAACTTCGAAATTTATTCCAGCAAGGCGCATAATCCTGTGTGTAGGAAAAGGGGCCATCTTTTACCCGAAAATATTCCATAATCGGTTGTGAAGAAAAGCCCTTTTCGGCTGGTGATGGAATTCGAACTCATATCTTCCTTCTCCGGAGTTGGATATTCTACCGCTTGATCTACACCGACGAGAGCTTATCGCTGCAAATTGCCGTTTTTTGGCACTTGCGTCACCTCTGAGGTAGTCACGTCACACGAGTAATAAATTTCATCACATCTGAGTGTGAGCAAGGGTTCAGCAGTACGGGGGAATCAAACAGACAGGCGAAATAAACTGAACACTTAATGTTTCACTGTACCCCGCCAACGAAAAAGCCGGTAAAACACTATTACCATGTGTACATTAAATGCATTTATATTTGTGTCATTTACGGGCCAGTTAAAATGGGGGTGGACCATCAAATTCTTCTGGTTCTGTGGACCAGTGTTTATTTTTTTTTTTTCAAAATTATGCCAGTGCTTTGTGAGATAGTCAATACAGTTTATATGATACGGGATTAAAAGCAAATTTAAATTTCTGTGGTAATGTTACATAACCACAGAAATATCAATTTTCTAATTTCTGTGGTTATGTTACATGGAAAGAATAGCTTGATGTATGTCTATATTAATTATTCCAAGTGTTTGCAACTTGATATTTATTAAGAGCATCCTATTGGTTACCATGTGGGATTTGTGAAACTGAGGTTCTTTTGTGGTTTAATGACCTCTGTGACCAACCCTCTGTCTACAAGCAATAAGCATTTGGCCTTCCTTTATTTAGAGCCATTTGCTCGACGTAAGGACGGATTGATGTCTGCACTTGTCTAATTTGGTAAGCCCAGCCTTGCCCGTTTCAAGTGTCAGGCTCTCAGCCCGGTCCGGGACCGTCAATGGCAGCTGTTATTTAGGCCCGGCCTGGCCCGTGACGTGCCATTTGGTAGATAATTTTGTCTTTCTATTGTATTTTATTAAAATGTGAAAATTAAATAACGAAATGAGATGATATTGAAAATATTTAGTTGAATGTAAGCCTAAAAATATTAAATAAACTTTGAAAATTACCGAAAAATATAACCTTTGCAAAGGGAGGAAACGGAAGACTAAGCGATTTCAGAATCTCCCTTTCTCTGAACTAGTACAGGGGAAAAACTACAAAAGTCAATCTATATATAGACTAGGGATAGGAGTAAAAAAATCCAAGTCGTCCCACTCTCTCATACAAAAACACCCACACACTCACCCCACTGCAGAAGGCCTCCGTCCCCCACTCCACACAACGCCCACACCCCACCTCGTCCCCCAATCTACACAACACCCACACCATCCACCTCGTCCCCCAATATACACAACACCCATACCCACACCCTCACTCCACTGCAGACACCCTCCATCTCCCAGTCTACACAACACCCAGACCCTCACCCCACTGCAGACACTCTCCGTCACCCAGTCTACACAACACACACACACACCCTCACAACACTGCAGACACTCTCCGTCTCCCACTCTACACAACACCCACACCCCACTGCAGACACCCTCCGTCCTCACTCTACACAACACCTATACCCCACTGCTGACACCCTCCGTCGCCCACTCTACACAACACACACACTCTCACCCCACTGCAGACACCCTCGGTCCCCCACGCTACACAACACAAACCCTTGCTCGGGGTCGAATTTTTTTGCTGTCAACAAGCCCCAAAATGGTTTTACCATCTTCATACCTACATATTGGTGAAATACTGTGAGTGCCTCTCCATGCTTTTCTGATTACGCCGTGTGCTATGTCATCGAAGTAATTAAATAAAGTCAGCGAAACAATTAAACACTCCAGAAAATCGGGGAACACGACTTTTTTCTTCTTTACCATTGCGATAAAAAAAATGGGTGGACTTGGCCCTGCCCGCTCGTAAATGTCTGGAGAAAAGCCATGCCCAGCCCGATGCCTTTTTCTCTAAACTAAAAAAGCCCTGACTCTTTCCGCAGGCTTGGCTGGGCTCGGGCTTTGCGGGCCAGCCCGCCCCGTGCAGACCTCTAGTGACGTTGCCAATTGGAAAAAACACTCCCCATTCCTCATATGGAACTCGAATCCAAGTCGTACAACTAGTCAGAAACCAACGCTTTTAACTAATCGCCCACCGCAGAGGCAAATCGAGATTCCCAGGTTCATGTCTCGCTTCCGCAAAATACCCGAAGTGGTTCGGAAGTGATGTTGTGCCACAGGTGTCAAGGGGCAGTCTCCTCGTTGAACAAACAAATCGACGTGTACTTTGATTTGGAGCCGAAACCAGTCAAGGGCGCCACGGAATACCTCTCGCTCCTATTAGCCATTGTCTTAATATGAATGTTGCGCCGACAACGTTTTGCTCAGTGCATATCTTCGCAAGCCTTTTTTAATTGTGTGCTTTGAGGTTAAAATCGCTTCATTGATTTTGTTCTGCTTCAAATATTCAAAAACAAAGTCACAATATTACATTTGATTAGTAATACTGTGACTATTATTTTGAATATTTGTGGCAAATACAAGCCCAGAACATTCAAGAGTACCTGCGTGTTGCACCGCACTCGGCGCAGAAAGGTCTCTCAGATTCCAGAAACGCGTCAGTTGCGGCTTTCTAGGTAACAGTCTCGGCCTATCGGGTAAAGCAGCCAACCAACGCCTGGATGTCTCCAGAGCATTCGGCGAGCTAATGCAATCTGGATCTCTCTAGATCATTCGGCGAGCCAAACAAGTGACACCCATAAGCTCCGAGAAGCGGACAGACCTGTTAGTCATCGCTACGGGTGAGTAACTTTCGGTGTGGCTCAGTACGGCTGTATGTGCGCTCTTTTAGTCTTGAGAGTGTGTGATCGTGTGTACGACCCTGCTTCACAGATATTTAGTTTGGACATAATTAAGAGTTTTTAATACCGATTCAAGTTCGTCTGAGTAAAGTGAACTACCGGGTTCTTCTCACGAAATTAATAACGGAAAACGAAAGACCACTTACACAAAGCACGACGACACTTATCTAGATTATGATTTCACGTGTGTAGAGGTTAATAATTAGATTATAAATACAGTACCAGGGTTCACTGTCACAGCTTCCCCCTATCGTTCTCTGGGTTTGACAGCAATCTGCGACAGAGAGAGGTGAGAGCGGTAGAGACTTGTTCCGCCTACTGGAGGGTCAATTCATAGGGAATTATTCGATGACCTCTGGAGGAGAGACCAAGCTGGTGCAGGTGACGAACGATGGTGGATTGGGAAGTTACCACCCCAGCTGCTAATTATTACGTACAAGTACCGGGGTTCACTATCACAGCTTTGACCTATCGCTCTCCGGATTTGACAGCAATCTGCGACAGAGAGAGAGAGAGAGGGGGACAGAGACAGAGAGAGACAGAGAGAGAGACAGAGAGAGACAGGTAGAGCTGTTTCGCCTACTGGAGTGTCAGTTCATGGGGAACTATTTGATGACGTCTGGAGGAGAGATCATGCTGATGCAGTTGACGAATGACGGTGTGTTGAGGATTCCCACCTCAGATGAAAATTGTTATGTACAAGTACCGAGGTTCGCTATCATAGCTTTGAGCTGTCGCTTTACGGATTTGACAGCAATCTGCGACAGAGAGAGAGAGAGAGAGAGAGAGAGAGAGACAGAGAGAGCTGTTTTGCCTACTGGAGTGTCTATTCATGGAGAACTATTTGATGATGTCTGGAGGATAGACCAAGCTGGTGCAGGTGACGAACGATGGTGGACTGGGAAGTCTGTCCCCACCCCAGCTGCTAATTATTACGTACAAGTACCGGGGTTTGCTGTCACAGATTCGACCCAACACTCTCTGGATTTGAGAGCAATCTACGACAGAGAGAGAGAGAGAGAGAGAGAGAGAGAGAGAGAGAGAGAGTGAGAGACAGAGCTGTTTCGCCTACTGGAGTGTCAATTCATGGGAAACTATTCGATGACGTCTGGAGGAGAGAGTATGCTGGTGCAGGTGACGAATGATGGTGTATTGAGAATTCCCACCTCAGCTGAAAACTGCTATGTACCAGTACCGGGGTTCGCTACCACAGCTTTGACCTATCGCTCTCCGGATTTGACAGCAATTTGCTACAGAGAGAGAGAGAGAGAGAGAGAGAGAGAGCTGTTTCGTCTACTGGAATGTCAATTCATGGGGAACTATTCGATGACGTCTAGAGGAGGGACCTAGCTGGTGCATTTGACGAACCATGGTGGATTGGGAAGTCCCCATCTCAGCGGTAGATTGTTATGTACAAGTACCGGGGTTTGTTCTCACAGCTTCGAACAGGATGTTCTTATTTTTTATTGGGGTTTAACGACCACCGTGAGCTACTCAATTCAGAATTTAGGGCTACTGGTTCCAGGGAAGGGAAAAAGCCAGTGCCGTAAGACGAACACAGTATCCATGCCTCATCGGGATTTGAACCCAGACCCATCGCGGACGAATGATCATAATCCAGCGCTTAGACCACTGCGTCACCGGAGCGGCCGACAAGGGTGTTAATGGTCGTTGGACGTCCTGACCTCGGCTTGTCTTCGATACTGGTATCCCCATATTGAAACGCCGGTATCAGTTTCGTGTAGGAATGTTGTCCACTTTTTCCTTTCCTTCTACTGCACAAATTCTCTAGCCGCAGGTGCCGCGTTTAACCATTTTTCTAGTAATGCAGTAGGAGCACCTGAACATCACATTTATCGTCCTTTATCATCTGCTCACCTGATAACATAATATGGCTCCTTTCCCATGCACGTCATCAGCCTCATAATTTCTAGATCTTAGACATATGTATTCGACGCTGGAGTGCGTTTTGCACAGAAATAGTTGTAGAATATTGTGCGTAGCTCCAAACAACACAAGCTTTTGACTCTCTCCAGTATAAGTGGAACTGGGGCGTGACACCCAAATATAAAATTCACTTCTCCAGGAAGTTCCTGCAAGAAGGTTATTTGAACTGAACTCGTTATGTGTCTGTGAAGATATTGTTCCTTGCAGAAAGGACCGCATCCCAGATCCTTACACGTGCGATGCCAGAAACATTAAAACTAAATTTACAAAAAAGTGTGATTCTCTTATTGTGGAAATTACGAATGTGCATTAAATAAATAAGTTTTGCAGATAAAACTAATGTAATCAGGGTTACAACAAAACAGGAGAAATAATCAACATCTAAACCATTACAAAAATGTGTAACACACAACAGATTGCACGGAGTATCGTATATTACAACCCAGTTCAGTAAAATATTTGTATCAACATCTGAATGCAACTGTTATTTCCTGGTTTGTCGAGATGCTGCAATATTGTAACGAACAGATCTCAGCTGTAACTATAAAATGTATCAACTGCTGCTTCCTGGTTTGTCGAGATGCTGTAATAGTATGACAAACAGATTTGAGCTGTAATTGTAAAATGTATCAACTGCAACTTCCTAGTTTGTGGAGATGCTGCAATAGTGTGACGAACAGATCTCAACTGTAACTGTAAAATTTATCCGTTTCTTACGAAAATCCGGTGACCCTTAAAGAATTTCATTCAAACACATGGTAAGAAAGTAACTGCCAAAGTTATGTTCTAAAAATGTAAAGATTTATGTTCAAATTAGTTCTAAAAATACATAAGTTACATTATATAAATATACACACACCGGCCAGTGAATTAGAAACCTTTATGCAGGTGTATACGTAAACGTCCCTTTCACAGCGTAGATACAAAATACGTTGTCACACGAGTCATCACGTGATCTAGGCAACTATTTAACACTACTACTCGTCAGTAATCGTCAGTAGTGTTGATCACAATGCGAAAAACAAAGGATCTCTCGGAGTTGGATAAAGGACTTTTTGTGAGTGCCCGTCTAGCTGGAGCGACGATTTTGAAAAGAGACTGGTTTCTCAGAACGTGAGATATCCCGGGTCTTTAATCAATGGAAAATTAACCCACATTGCTTGTCTAAGAAGCATAAGTGTCACGCGATTACAATCTGTCAAGAAAGAGATCGCCGTCGTCTGAGATGGCATCTATGCGAAACAGGACTTCCTGCGTGCAGCAACTAACCAAGGCAAATAGACAAAGTCGTCGCTCTTTCCACGGTTTTCTTTAATTAACACACAGCAACAGAAAAATTGTATTTCGACACCGCTGGGATCGAATTCTTATGTGTGTTTATCTGTCAGCATCTGATTTCACTCTTTTTCTCTCAGCCTTTAGATTTATTAGCTATAATTAAATAGATTGTGCCATTAAACCACACCAGATATAGACGCCTCAGTTGCTGAGCACAACACTACGAATTTGTGAAGTCAGGTGCTGATTGATAAACTCACATAGTGCCGTGAATAGAGGCACCGTAGAGTAAGGCGAACGCAGTCGGCTATTTTTTAAGTGATCTGGGGTTCGATCCCAGCTGTGTCGAAATACAATTTTCAGGTTGTTGTGTATTAATTAAAGAAAAGCTTGGAAAGAAGAAAGACTTTGTCTATTTCCATTGTCTCCATGTATTTGGAAGATTTTCACCATTTCTCTTAACCAAGGCATTCAATGTCCATATCTCAGCGAACTATAAGCAAGGAATTTAAGAGGATTCTTATTGGCAGTCGCATGCCTATACGGAAATCACTTATTTCTGCGAAGACCCGGAAAGATTGTCAACAGTGGTGTCGGGAACACCGTGACTAGACACTGGAAGACTAAAAAAAAGTCATGTGGTCCGACGAATGGCGGTTCCCCTTGTTCTGTAGCAGTGCTGAAAAGGGGCCGAGCAGGACCCCGAAAGCTTAAAGTCGAGCCCGGGTCCGAACCGGACTCGAGCGCGCTCGCATAGTACTTACTGGAGCTCGGGCTCTGAGAGAGGAAGAAAATTTTCTTCCTTTTTTTTTAATTTTTTAGTGTGATTTTGCATGAT
The DNA here is from genome assembly GCA_039090855.1 of Macrothele yani. NCBI lineage: Eukaryota > Metazoa > Arthropoda > Arachnida > Araneae > Macrothelidae > Macrothele > Macrothele yani. The sequence continues at coordinate 94,480,440 of CM077005.1, read as the reverse complement.
TTAGCACACCAAACTTTTTTCACACTTTCTAGTTGCTAAAGAGAATAAATAGGCAACTGGTTCTCTTTGGGGAGTGAGAACTCGGCAGGACTATTCATTCCGGGCTTGGGTAACAAATACTGAACCATAGGCCATGAATTACTGTGTTTCTGCGAAGGAAAAATTTCTTCAAGAGCTATAGATTGTGGACAACACGCTGACGATATTTCGACCCCTGACTCCACGGGGTATCACCCTGCTAATTCTGTTAAGCAAAGTTCGACGTAGATTTCTGTTCCACCCGATTCTTCCAAATAACCGCCTCGCCTTCCCCGAAGCATTTCAAGAACAAATGAATGCCCATAAAAACTGTAGAAATAGATAACGGTGCCTGTGGCGTTTCTTAGGTCTGGGACCTGGTTCATCTCACCCCCCCCCCCTTTCCTCCCGCCCTCCCCCAGTACTGTTCTTTTAAAAATTGCAAAGTTTCCTTTTTTAATTGTCAAGTAAAGACGTAACATTTTTTTCTAAATTTTAGGTTCATGCTATTGCTAACATGATACCAAATAACTATGACCATTAGGATTTGAACACTTATTTGTGCTTTAACGCTACTCTTCCTTCTTTTGTGTGAGCTTGAGTGTTACGTTTACACAAAAATGTTTCTCCCGAGTACTTTTTCATATTTAAAAATAATGTTTTTCTCTATTAAAAAAACACCCAATTTGCTCGAATGCACATGTCCTTGTGTGGCTCTAAGATACATCATGATTCTTTTTAATATGAAAAACTTCTTTCGGCAGTTGCAGTTGTTGATGGAAAGTTTGATATTAGATCTGATAATTTGTACACCTCAATAAACACTATGTCAAAGTATTCAACTTTATGTAACAAGTAATGTCTCTTACTTATTTGTTTTGTATTCATCAAGTGAAAAAAACACCTTCAGTTCATTTTTTAATTCAGCTGTATCAACATTTGAAGCACATAGTTCTTTAAGCTCTGATAGTAGATATTCGGGAAAGCTTTCACAAAATTTATCAAGATAGTTCGAATCCAACAAAACAAAACCACAAATTTAAGATATAATATCACTGATTTTAATTCATTGACACTTCACACAAACTGAAACAACTCTCGCGAAACACGCGCTGTTAAAGGCGGAAGCATCGGCGAACTGAGGCAGTCCAAAGTCTTCTCTTTTCTGAGCGAACCGTTGCACAAAGCAATGGTCCACTCACCTAAATACGCTCATTCGTGTTGTCATGGAAACGCTAGCAGACGATCGTATCGAAGTTCTTCTCATCAGAACAGCAAAGACTCTCGACGACCTGCTTGCTTTATGACGTTGGACTCCTCGCCAGACTGATTCTCATAATCGAAAGAAGTGAATCCGCTCGTGTTTTTTTCGCATCGAAAGCATCGACATGTCTTTATACCGATGAAAATTGACTTTTATTTGTGTATATTTAATTGACTTTTATTTGTGCATTCTCTGGACTTTGCAGCTAGCCTAGCTAGCCTCGAATATATGCCACTGAAAGGTTCCTTTCCCACTTCGCAGTTGAGAAAGACATCGATGAATTGAACTAGGAGGAACCAGTGGAAGTGTCTGGAAGAGGAGAAGTTTTTAATGCTTAAATAGGTTACTCATAATTTTCCGGCTCCTTCGAACCCGGGACCAATCTTGCAATATAAATTTCGGGCTCCGGCTCGGACTCTTAAAACTGACCCCAAACAAACCATTCTTCTATGCCGACGGCAGGGTGAGACTTTGGCGGAAGCCCCGTAATGAAATGGGACCAGGTTGCCTTGTGAACACAACCCAAGGTTATAGATTTGGCGTCATGGCGTTGGCACGTTCTGTTGATTCTTGGAAGGTCGAGTGCCCTCCAAGAATTATCTGAACATTTTTTGGGTAAACAAATACCATAGGCTGTTTTATGAACGACAATGCTTGTGTAAACAAATACCATAGGCTGTTTTTATCTAAAAACGTCTCCTGTTCCAGACACTTCCATTGTTTCCTCCCCGGCAAAATGAGTTCAGCAGTAACTCAGAGAGCATGGCAGCCACTTCTCTTCCACCAGAAACTTCGTATCTGAACTCCACTGAAAATGTATGGCTCATTTTTGGAAAACAGATCCTTGAATCAAAGTCTTCTTCATTCAAATATGAGCCGATTAAAGACTGTCTGATAAACACCTGGTGCGTTGTAGACGTAGATGCACTCCAACACTTTATAGAATCTATGCCAAACCCAATACGTGCTGTAATTCGTGCTAAAGAAGGTCCAATCCGGTATTGAATAAAAGTTTCTAATCCACTGGCAGGTATGTGTATGAATAAATGGCCCCAAAATGTGGTGGCTATTTTTGGTAATACGGGGCGAGTAAAAGCGAAAAGCTGATCTTTCAACCTATGACTCACACTGATCTCCCTAACCGCCAATAAATTTGTACTTAAAAAAAAACAGAGCTTTCTACAAGGGAAATCGAAACTTTTCAGTTCTTCAGAGTTTTGCCGGCACAAATTAAAGCGTAGCACAAGTTTAGTTAGGCTTCTATCACGTCTTCAAGAATCCTGACAAGGAATTCGCCATGTCTGATGAATAGGCACGCTTTCTTCAAAAGTCCCAACAGCATCTTCCATTTTATCAGCTTTGAAGGTATGCCAGATGATTTCCGCTCAGTTGGGCTCTCGTCTTTGTGAGTGAAATCACAGTTGCGAGTGAGATATTCTTATTCCTGATGGAATCGAAACGGAGATCAGGCGCCAAAGAACATACGTTCTTCATAGGTACTTGGCTTTCTAGACGCCACTTCAAAATAAAACACGTGATCCTGGAGAGATTCTGGACTAATTCCACGAACTGGTAATTCCATTTCCTAAAAAAAAGAACATTATACAAGTTAAAAATCAGCTGCAGATACTATTTAATCATCAGTGGTTATCTTAAATAATTACTGAATGATAAGGGTTGTTAGGTACAAGTGGCTCCAAACTTACACAATTCTTACCGTTTTGCTCTCACCTGTTTAGTAAATTTAGAACTCCTGTTCTGTTCCAAATGAGCTTCAGTAGAATGTTATAGAACTGCACAGAAACACGAAGTTATCCGTGAAACAAATCTAATTGCATATCCGCTCCAAGTCATTGACAATGTCACTACCAAACGGAAACTACCATCGCGCAGAAGCTCAGCAATGGCCTTGAAAGTGTTCCAATTGATCTACGAAAAGCTCTAGCCCGCCCCAGTAGTACAGTGATCTAAGCGATGGCTTCTGATCATTCGTCTGACATGGTTTCGAGTTCGAATCCAGATGAGGCATGGATGCTGTGTTTGTCTTACGGCGTTGGTTCTCTCCCTTCCCTGGTGTCAGTGACCCAAAATTAGGAACGGGTGACTACTTATATCCCACTGAGTTTCTCACGATGGTGGTTAAACCTAGATCAAAAATAAAAAAATTGTTAAAATTGATCTATAAATTTTTGGTCTATAAATGAGTTTATTAAAAACTTCCGTACAAATCTTGAAAAGTTTTTTGCGTACTGCCCAAGACCTCAATGATAACTTTGCTGGCAATCAAGTACTGAGCCATTGCAAATCATTGTCAGCTGAAATCAGCAGTACCTCTGAAGAACTAAGCGGTGTCCTTGAAAGGGGACGAGCTATCGATCCAATTTTTGCTGTACAAAGGAGAACAAAACATGAACTTAAGGTAAATCAATTGAAAATAGAATACAAAGAAAAATTAAATTTTTGCTTCAAAACTTTCAGCTTGATTTTCAAATCACAATATGCCACATAAGTCTACCTAATCGCTTTAAATGCGTTACGTAGATTTAATATAACTGGAAAACCATTCTACATTAAATTATATCCGCACAAATACCAGGGCAGACATTTTCTGGGCAATGCTGTATGAAAGGCAAAAAGTTCGTTTGAAGACGTGTACGAAAACGGAACTCGGCTTTTAGAAAGATATGGCTTTGTCATGAAGTGTTTTGTCCCACGCAATATGTTCGTTGCCTAAGGAGAACTTTATCCAGCATAGGTATTGAGTATATTTCAAAACTGACGCATTAAAATGTTTTCTAATACAAATGAGGACAAGAAACACCTGCTTTCTGCTAGAAGCATTTATTTTTCTTTGGCACACTTCATATTCAGGTATACAGTCCAGACTTAAATCGTAATTTAACGCATGGAAAGGAGATCTCACACGCAAGCGCGATTGCACAAGGAAAGAACAACAATTCCATGTACCAAACTATAACATATTGCTACATTTATGAATTTTGTATGGTCACCAAACAAAAAATCCTTTGAAATCCGCATGGCAACCTTTTCATCTTTTCAGAGCTCATTGTTGGCCAATAATTTAAACTCCTTTGTGAAAATTTGTAATTTATCTGTGTAGAAATATGTATGAGTTTGTGCAGGTGAACATGTTCGACACAACCAGTTGAACAAAAGCATCCTGCAACATCATAAGGTCAGTATATGTCTGGTGTACGTGTTGCGTGGATCATTTCGCTACGTAGCTCAACCATGAGTGCACATGATCCGGTTAAAGTGCAGCACAGAGACATTTTTTTTTTTTGATTGGAGGTTTAACGACCACCGTGAGCAACTCAATGGGCTATGAGCAGTCGCCCGTCCCTAATTTAGGGTCACTGGTTCCAGGGAAGGGAGAGAGCCAGTGCCGTAAGACAAACACAACATCCATGCCTCACCGGGATTCGAACCCGGACCCCTTCGGACGAATGATCAGAGGCCAACGCCTTAGACCACTGCGCCACCGGGGCGGCCACAGAGACATCCCAGTTACGCATGAATTTTCTGTATTAGTTCAAACTCGGATAATCCGATGGTGTGGCGGACCCATACATTAATGCGATGCTTGGGAAGAGTACTGCAATTGAACACACAAAACGACTATGGGTCGGAAAATTCCAAGCAGGAGATACGTCCCAAGGCCGTCTAGAAAATACAAGGCAATTACATTAGACAGATAAGTTCCCTCCTTTTGTGACGTCACTCTAATGTTACACAGCCTCATACGTCAGTGTCATATGAGACGTCATGCACGACAGCGTGAGAACCAATCGGAAACATTGCTTTCCCCGTGACGTGACTAAAAGGAGGAACTCATCTCTCTAATGTCATGGCCTTGTGTTTTCCAGACGGCCTTCCACGTCCTCTACAAATACACAGTCATATCAGAATAATGTGACCACCTACCTAATAATGGGAATAACCACCCTTGGCCCTGATGACAGCTGCCAGACGGCGTGGCATGGACACATAAAGGACCTGGAAGGTTGCCCAAGGCACACGTACCCATTCGGACTGCAGAAGAGGTTTCGGAGATCACGTGGTTGTATATCGGCACGTCGAGCCTGTCGTTCCAAATAGTCTCCCAGGTACTCTATTGGATTGACGTTGGGCGATTTCGCCGGCCAAGAGAGAACGGCTGTTAGCATCAATGACTTTTTGCCATTTTTCAGGCAACAAATGAATGCCCCTGTTAGGGCCTGATTTCTGCACGTGCACAGGGCCTCAGAATTTGGAGGGGCGTCCAAACTACCTTAATAATAATATAAATTTTCAGAACCAAAATATATTTTTTGTTATAGAATGAAATTACTATATGGTTTGGTTTCAAAGTTTCGGATGAGATTTTGGAAGCCAAATTACAGTGCTTGAAAGACTTTCTTTTTTTTTTTTTTTTTTTGATTGGAGGTTTAACGACCACCGTGAGCAACTCAATGGGCTATAAGCAGTCGCCCGTCCCTAATTTAGGGTCACTGGTTCCAGGGAAGGGAGAGAGCCAGTGCCGTAAGACAAACACAACATCCATGCCGGACCAGGATACGAACCCAGACGCCTTACGGACGAATGATCAGAGGCCAACGCCGTAGACCACTGCGCCACTGGGGCGGCCTTGAAAGACTTAAGCGCCATAAATCTGGCCAAACACTTAGACCTATAGTATCAAAAAGAAACGGCTCTACGTATTTTTTCGAGAAAGCAGTGTCAGATTTCCTAAAGAACTTCCTTCCAAGCTCAACTAAAGTTGCTGGATCTACAAAAGCACTGGTGCAAAAAAGCAAAAGCTGGTTGTTTAGTAATGGGGATATTATGGGAAGTATGGACGTTGTCTCATTATACCCATTTATACCAGTGAATGAGGTCAAAAACAACTTGATGATCTGGATACCAGAAACAAACCAGTTTTCTAGGACATCATTTAAAAGCATTGAAAGCGTTTTAAATGTGGTTACTAACAATAATTACTTCCAATTTAACAAGAATGTCTATAAGCAAAACAACGGGGCACTAATCGATCACCCTTGTCAGGAGTCTTAGTTGAGGCTATATTAAAACCTTATAAGGAAGTACATTTCTCCGTCATTTCTATCCGCGCCAGGATTCGAACCCGGGTCCCCTCATTCCGGAATAAGTTGCTCTACCAATTGAGCTACGCGGACGTTTTATTCTGATTCCTATCTGCCTTTATGTCGTGTGCGTCCTTCTGGCAGGTACGTCACATCTCCTCGTACGTTAGAACCTATGGAAGAAAAGATTCATGAATTTGACAAAAAACCTAATGTTTGGTTACGATATGTGGATGATGTTTATTTTATATGGTCTCATGGAAAGAAAAGTCTGAATGTGTTTTTTACAAAATTAAACGCATTGAATAATAGTATAAAATTTGAAATGAAACTAGAAGAAGAAGTTACTTTACCATTTTTAGATGTGATGATCAAACGAGCAGATAACGGAAAAGTGAATACAACAGTGTATTATAAACCTACAGCAGTAAATAATCATGTAAGCCCAAGGTCCCATGCACCAGAATCATATAAAACAGCTAGATTTCGATCACGTTTGCACAGAGCTTACGTTGTTTGCTCGGACATAAGAAAAAGGGAAAATCAAATATTTCGGATTACAAGACAAGGACTTGAAGCTTCAAAACGATAAAGACCATAGTAAAGAGTATAGAGCGAAAAATGAGAGGGAATGTAATAGCAAAATACAAGAGCAACATAAAATTTGTAGGTAAGGTACCTTACACCTCAAATTTCTCTTATTTTTTCAAAAACCTGCTACGCAGTAAAGGATATGATGTGGGATTACAAACGACAAAATCAATTAGTAAAACGTAATCAGATTATAAGATATTGATGAGATGAACAAAGCAGGAGTATGCACCATCCCAATACGGTAAGCTGAAAGAACGGTATACGTTGGACTCACAAAAAGGTATCTTAAGGTTAGAGTTACGGAACATAGTGGAAATGTAAAAGACGCTATATCTTCCACAGCACTTGCTAGAGAGGTACTATATAATGCAGCTATATACCAGAATGGTCTGGTGCTAAATGTGTAGCTAGGTATTCTACGCAGAAAGAATCCTCAACACGGGAGTCAATGGAGATAATGGGAAGAGAAGACGCATGTAACGAGAATGTTTCATATGATATCCCCCATATATGGCAAACTTTCATACGATACTATACGAGATAGAGCGTGAGAATGTGAATGCTGTTTAAAACGTCTCACAAGGTTTAATATAATATATCGAGTGGATAAACACGTGAATGTTGTTTATTTTTATTTTTTTTGTTTAATTCTATGCATTCTGTTTGTAACGTACCTTGAGAAAACTGTCTGTTGACAAGCGAAAGCTTGGTAATTTAGGTTATGTTGTTATTTACGCCTATAAATATAAAAACGGAATAAAAAGTTACATAACCTCTGTATCAGTTCACAACAATTGACAGTTGAAGTGGTTTTCCCACCGCTAGTGGTGCAAAGAAGGTGGTTTGAGATGAGTTTTGCATTTGATGAAACTGTGGGGACCCTGTGCACTTGTAACTCACGCCGGATGGCTTTGCTGGGGTTGGGAGGAAACGTATGTGATGAATAACTGCAGCGGATCGATGATGCTGTCTGCCAGAGCTCATCTACAGGAGGTGGGTGTTGCTGCAAGTTGATAATTCCCTAAGTTACATCTTCAGAGTGATCCGCCAAAAACTACAGAAGAATTGGAAAGAGTTGAGATACTTCCCCACCCTACCGTCTAGACCTTGCTCCATCTGACTCCATCCGTTTTGATCCGCGGCCCATTTATTTCAAGGATCACTTTTTGGTGGATGTGGAATCTGACATCAAAACCAGCTCGTGAGGTCTTGATGTCGAATGATATATTCAAAGGTGTCTCTGGAAGTAGGTCCCCTTTCGACATCTCTCGATTATGTAACGTGTAGCTGTTCAAATCAATCAGGAATGCGCAGTATTGAAGGAAAGGTACTTCTTACCTTACATTCAATTTTTGAACGGCGGTTCTTGGGTGCCGTGTGTTGAGGTCGTTAAATCAATTAACAATAGCAAATTAATCCACATTCCTCCGAAGTTGACACGAATAACTCAAGAGGCAGTAATAAACATCAAACCTAAATTTAATACATGACACAGATGGCTGACCGCACACATACTAAAGATACATAACATAAAACACCGGCGTTTTTTTCATCGTGAGTTCCGTCGTGTTCAAAACACTCGAGTTCTCTTTTCCCACAGGGCGACAGCGCCTTCTATCAGAAATAGTTTTGACAGCTGCTCGGATTTTATTTATTTTTTCTCTTCGGGAGCTGTTCCTCTTCCGACAGTGGTGGATGTGGAATCTGACATCAGAGAATTTCTGACATCAAAACCAGACCAGTAGCTCGTGAGGTCTTGATGTCGAATGATATATTCAAAGGTATAAATATGAAAATAGCTGAAAGCTAGGGCTGAAGCTATACTTCAGGTATTGCAAGTAGATCAGATGAATACTCAAATAACTCTGGGTAACAAAGTTATTGTTGCTTTTATACCAGCACTTGTTCTTACCTAATTTGAGTGAGCTGAATTCATATCTGAAGTTAGTTTTTCTCTGTAAGCTCTAGATTTTTTGCAATTCAAAATTTTCATTTTCAGCGAAATTTTGACGCCTCTCTGGTGATGACATGGTCTATCTGAAGAATTTATGGTCACGCAGTCTTAAAATTAGGCTTAAACAACCGTCTTGGAAAAGGCATTTTTTATGCATTCACAAAAACGTGTAGGTGCATTATAATATACATTAAAGTTTGAAAACAGGCAAAACAAAATCACTTGTGTGCAGTAAAATATGTATCGCCAGTTGTCAAATCTAAAACATTTATCCATTACTAGCTTTACTACCCGGCTTTGCCCGGGATTTAGGCTTATTAATTTCATATTCCCTTATATGTCACTGAAAAATCGGGAAAAAATTAATGCTTGCAAGAAAGAAAAAAGCTGATTTCACAAATTCGGTCATTATAAATTATTTATTCATAGTGTGATTATTTCAGCACTTGGCCGTACACAACATTTTTGGTTTCTCCTTCATCGGCGACAATATATAATTTTGTTGGATCCTTTGCTCTTGACATTCAAACATACAGCTGTCCATGTGAAAGCATTCATCTGTCAAATCCAAGCCCGTAACTTTAAGCGATTGTCTTGTCCCTGCGATTTATTAATGGTGATTGCACATGCAAGCTGAACAGGAAATTGCAATCGTTTGAATGAAAATGGCAAATCAGTTGGAATTAACGGAATCCTTGGAATGAAGATGTGCTCGCCTTGAAATGGTCTAGTCAGAATCGTTGCCTCGATGACATAAGCATTTAATGCCTTCACCGTCAGTCTTGATCCATTACACATTTTTGGTGGGTCCAAATTTCTTAACAGCATGATGGGAGATCCAACTTTCCGCACTAATTTGTGTGGCGGAATTCTGTTTGGATTCAAATAATTCAAAATTCTACCGGATATCTTACTCTCGGGTTTAAAGCTCGTTGGCGATCGAACGATCGGCGCTCGTTCGTCTCTTCAGCAATCTCATTGCTTCGTCTTGTAGCAGTTCGAAATCGTTGTTCAGCAAGTCGCGCCTCTGTTTCGTCAGCAATTTCGTTGCTTCGTTGAACCCTTGTTGAGTTTTGTCCGTTTCAAGCGCTTGTGCTCTTTCCTCTTCCGCTTGCTTGGTTCGTGGTATCTTTCGGCGTTTTGTGTTCATTCGTGTTTGACTAAAAATTGGTCTCTTCCTTTTGGGCATTGCTGTCACAAATATTTGTCGAGAATTAAAGCAATGAAATGTACAGAATGTATGGAATCTGTAGAAACAAACGGACCAAAAGCGTTACGAATTATTTAACACGCATCCAGGAGACACAGCATTAGAACACTGACTGAACAAAATTCGTTAACAATTTGCCATCGTAGATCAAATTCATCACGTGCTTTCCGTTTCAGATGTCTTTGATGGGCGAATCTCTGGGGAAAAAAGTTAAAAACGTATCTTTCCGAATATTTTATGAAACTGGCTGAAATTTTAATGAACACCATAAATCGTTAATAGGAACGTGACCTCCAAATTTCGACTGAATCGGTAAATAACTTTTTAAATTAGCCGTCAAAATTTTATTAACCGTTTCTGCGTATATGTTTCTGTTTACCGATTAATTAAAAATTCCATGCTATTTTAAAAAGTTTTGACCGGATTCCGGTGAAATTTTGAGGGACCCTTAATTCATGGTGCTCATAAAAATTTCAGCCCGTTTCGTTAAGATTTCGAAAGTTCGTTTTTGGATTTTTTTATGCACAGTTTTCAAAGAATAGACCGGTGGATGTGCCGCGGCGATGAATGCAGTCACGTGCTTTCAGATTTGAAACAGGATAACGATGACGTAGCACACGACGCTGACTTTATTGACTAGCTTATTAATTCATAACTAGCGAACGGAACAACGTAGAAATCTTAAAATAGTTGCGTTGACCTATAAATTCCAGTATTAATAAGCTATGCAAATTTCACGATTCCACAGTTCGGCGTTCGATAGTGTTTGCTGCTTTAAGCAGAAGTTTTGTGTTTTATATATAAGATAGTTAAATATGAGTGTGCACACTGTGCACTAATGCTTTTTACTTTAAATTAACGTATATTTCGCCAAAAAGATAATAGGTGATTCAGAACAACTGATAAGGATGAGATGAACACTTTAAATATGTCCTATTCAGGCAAGAATTTGCGCCTGTAGCTGTGGCTTTTATAGAATTTCTCAGGGCAATCTCATTTGATGCTCCAGCAGTAGTCTGCCATCATATTTTTGTCCCACCGCCCTTGATAGCACTGTTCCATCGTCATGAGGTCTTGATGAAAGCGCTCTCCCTGTTCACCAATAACATCCCCAAGATTCTCGGGAATTGATCAAGGTGACTGTTCAGGATATAGAGCTTGACACTCATCTTCTGAAAAAAATCCACAAAAATCTGGTCCCGCTTTCGGAAATAAGAAACTTTTGCAGAGCCGTCAAGAAGGTTTTTTCCTTGCAGTCTGGAGGCAAATACCTCAGTTTCTTCCTTGGGAAGTTCCAAATCACGCACTAAGTTATTCAGTTCCATTTGGCTAAACTGCTGAGGGGCTGATGACTGTTTGGTGTCCGATGAGAGTCTTCGGATGTTGAAAACATTTCTTGAAGCTCGTTATCACAACTCTCGTGTTCTTCCTGATCATGTTCACTGCCTTCATCTTCAGATAAGGCAAAACTATTAAAGACTGGAACTAAGAGCTCCTCAGAGTGCTGAGTAGGTCCAATAGCTGAGGGAATACTGACTGGTTTTTCTTGTCGACACCCTTCGTGTTGACCAGGCAAAAATAACGGTCAGTTATGTTGTCCTTGGGTTTTCGCCAAACTATGGGAACTTCAAAAGGTAGACCGTTTCGTTTTCCTTTTGTCCAGGCACAAAGCATTTCCTCACATTTGTGACACGCAATATGAGGAGCCCATTTCTTGTCTTGGTCGCCAAGGGAACTTCAAAATAGGCTTTATAGGCACGCCTCACGAACGAAGATGTTTTGCACCTTTGACGAAGAAGTGTGTAGCAGCCACATACGTAACAGAATGCATTAGGATTATTTACATATTTATATTTACTCGAAGAAGCCATGATCCGATCTGAAACAAAGAAAAACAGGTGTTATTTTTGTGTAAATCAGTTAATTCTCTAGAATACAAAATTAAAAATAAAGACAAAGTATACTGATGTTTGTAAAAAAATTGGCCTAATTAGTTTAAGGTTAGCGTACATGTAAGCCTATTTTTTTTTTTTTTTTGATTGGAAGTTTAACGACCACCGTGAGCAACTTAATGGGCTATAAGCAGTCGCCCATCCCTGATTTAGGGTCACTGGTTCCAGGGAAGGGAGAGAACCAATGCCGTAAGACAAACACAACATCCATGCCTCACCGGGATTCGAACCTGGACCCCTTTCGGACGAATGATCAGAAGCCATCGCTTAGACCACTGCGCCATGTAAGCCTAGTTCTAAAGCTATCAATAGTGTAAATAACCATGGGTGTCCTATTGTTTTGTGAAAATCAAGTTTCAAATTGCATGAAAACTAGTGCATGTAGAAGAAAACCGATTTCAGATTTGAGATCAGCGTGGAAAAAAATACTTAGAATCAGTTGAAAAATCTCATAAAACAGAAAATAAGAAAAAAAATTGTTCTCCAGTACAATAAAAACCCAAACTGAGTTGCCAGCTATGAAGAAATAAATTTCTATTGGTCGCTTAACCCTACAGATATCCAGCCAAGACTGAGACAATCTGCCATAAAGTGACCATTATTTGATCATTCATGGACGAAAAGGTGAGCCAAGTGCCAAAGATGTTCCAGTAAACATCCTCATAAGGTTATGTCCCCCCAGAAGCGCGTGAGGAACTTGTAAGGCGAAAAATAAATGCAGAAAACTCCAAACTATCGGAACGGTACAGGACAAATAGTTAAGAAAAGAAGAAGAAAATAAGCAGATATTAAAGGAGTTTTTTAACTAGGAAACTGGCATAGAGATAAGATGAAATTAGGAACGTAAGATAGAAAACCAAGAAAAAGTTTTCCTGAATAGAGAGAAAAACAGAGCAATCCAAGAAGATGTCCGAGGGCTAACGCATTTCCTAAGTTTTTAAACTTCTTGCCTATTTCAATTTCACCATTAGTTACTGGTACAATGTTACATTAATACCGGGTGTCTGAAAAATCCGCTTAAATTTCAAAACATTTCAACAAAAGAAAAATGTGTATATTACAATGCGGTTTGCAAGAAAAACTTCGTCTAGTAGGGGGATTTTATTTGGCAATGGAAAAACTTTTAGTTCAAATAGTTACCGACAGATTCAATAACGGAAAAAAGTTAATGTGAATAGAGTGAAAATATGTATAGTGTATTATTTTGTTGATAAAATAACAACAGTAATTGCGTTAAACATGTCCCCCACTATAACGTACGAACAGCATTGAAACCCATGTGACAACTTCTGTGACAACCAAATGCAGCATGTCAGGTTAAATGCAACAGACTTAATAGGGTAATGTGTCCCTTTAAGTGTAGAAGTATGGAAGGTCTTGTCTGATATACTCTGGACATGAAATAACCCAGCAGTAAGAAATTCATGCGTGTCAGATCCGGAGACAGAGGTTGCCACAGGATTCAATGCCCACTGTCAATCTTTGTGCACCAAATGCGGTGACAAGAAAGTTCTTTACTGGAAGAGAGACGTGAGAGCGCGCCAGCACACGCTCACGTCAAGCCAAAGCAGAATATGCTTCAAAAGCGTTAGTTTTAAATTTTATTTCACTGTAGCACACAAATTCATATGAAACGTCGTAAGGGCTCGTATAAAGGCCCGTAAACATCCAGAGAATTTAGGAAGTTGAGTGGGGCTAATATATAGAGTCGTAGCAGAATAATATGACCACCTAACTAATAATGGAAATATCCGCCCTTGGCCCGGATGACAACGGCGAGACGGCGTGGTATGGACGCAATGAGGTCCTAGAAGGTTGCCCGAGGCATACGTGCCCATTCAGACTACAGCAGAGCACGGAGGTCCCAGAGATGACATGATTGTGAGTCGGCACGTCAAACCTATCCATCCAAATTGTCCGACAGGTGTTCAATGGGATTGAAGACGGGCGATTTCGCCGGCCAAGGTAGAACGGAGACATTGCTGTCGTGTTCCTGGAACTAGTCATTCATCATATCAGTGACATAGCAGGGCGCATTCTCCCGTTGGTAGACACCATTACCACCAGAGTAAACGTCCAACATGAAGGGATGCATGTGGTCAGCGAGGATGCAGAGGTAGCTATTGGCTTCAGGGACTCATCCAGTGGTACTAGCGTTCTCACGTCATACCCGGAAAACATCCCCCAGAATTGCTCAGAACTATTGCTGGCCAGTACATCACCGACAAGCGTGTCCGAGTCTTGGCCCTCGTGTGTCTGACGACGTATTCACCACCATCCGGGACGGATTCTGTGGAGTAGAAACCTCGATTTGTCGGAAGAGACAACCTTTTTCCACTGTCCAAGGACGGTAGTCCCATGCGAGCTGAGGCGTCCAGGCGATGGATTTGGGTTAACATGGGCGTCATGACGCAGCGTCGACACCGGAGACCCTTGCGTAACAGGGTTCGATCTACTGATATCGGGGACACGTACCTGGGTGACACAGCGTCCATTTGCGTGGTCAACTGCTGCACTGTTGCACGCTGATTGCTCTATGCTAGTCGGCGAAGACGACGTTCTTCCCAGGGGTTGATTGCCTTTGGGGCTCCTTAGTTATTACGTCACACCCTTACTACAGCACCTCGCGAACAGCCCACGAAGTCTGCTCTACCTGAGATGCTTCCACCCTTGGCACGGAAGCCGATGATCACTGATTTTTGAACGTCCATCAAATCACTGCATCAGTACACTGTGCTCATGTAACGCACTACGGATCATCTGTCCTGGCCGGTCGCTTATATCTCTGTAAGAGACGCCTATAACTTTTCCCATTGTATGTACTTCGCTTAGAAATGTTTTTACATCCTTGTGTATGATATCACCTCCAGCTGACAGCTCCTGAAGACTCATCTCTGCAGCGTTGATTGTCCTCATTTCTGGCAGTTTCACTTTAAACATGTCTTCGGTATTGTAGGTTCAGCTTCCACTGGGCATCTCACATTTTCATTCTGCAAATTTTCTGCACTAACAGTGCATCCAGATCTTTATTTCAGGTCATGAGTACATCTACGAGAAGTAATGATTTTACTTAGAAAATATTGCCCGTATAATTGAAATTATCGACTTGAACATTTGTATTGATATCTCTGGTAGTGTTTATATCCAAGAGTTCTCTTCCTGTAACTCCTCTATTACTTTCTGTGTTTATGATATAGATCGATCACATTTAACGTTACCGTTATTATTTTTATTAATTTTTAAACAGAACTTTGTAATTCATCGGCAATTTAAAAAAAAAAAAAAAAGCATCAGATATCCAGATTAATTCTTATAGCAGAGCTTGGCAAACCTACGTCTTCCGAACATTTCGTACAAATAAGTTTACTCAAAGTAAAACTCAGGTAATTTATGCATGACCACAAAACCCCAAGCTATTCTTCACACTTCCCCAGCACGTGATTCGGGAATTCTGATAAAGATGTTCTTTTATGCCTTCCCTGGACATAAAATGCTAATACTTTGCACATCCATTGATGGTTTTACACGTTTGGAAAACTGAAAACGGAATTCAATGATAAATTTCTCATCAAACCTTAAATAACAAGCAGAAACGAACTTTGTCAGTATTTCCATGGGACTTAATTTTCAAATTTCTGTAAGGTCTTTGAATGCGAATTTAAAATATACCTTCAAGTTGATCTATGGTGTACGTTCTTTGTCACAGCATTCATTCAATTATTTTTTGCAGCTTAACGTTCTTTGTGTCGGCCGCATTCGTCTTACATCCATATATCTAACACAGTAACTGACCCAAACCTAAACCTGACCATATTTATTATTTATAACAACTATTTAAAGCACAATTTGCAACACGTGCTCAACCGGAGTATGCTCATGAACAAACTCATGAACAGCTTTCCGTCGTCGCTAATGGCTCAAAGACCTTTAAGATGCATAGACAGGAAGTTCTAGTGTAAATGAGTGGCAGCAGCTGGCGACATTTTGATCGCAGAGCTTGTACGGTAAAAACGGCGTGTGTCATATGTGAGCAACGTTAATTAAGCTCTTTTACCTGCGCGAAAGAAGAAATTTTACGTTGTTTTAATAATGCGTATTAATTTTTTTTCAATGTGGTATAAATTAGACATTGCGCCTTTTAACTTACGAAAAAAGAAAACATTATTATCGTAATTTTGGGTGATATGAAATAACTGAAAGGAAACGTCGCTTGTCCTACGTGTAAAATATATTTCGGCTTCAGTTGCTTGCAAACTGCATGATCTAGTTGTATGAAATTCGTATTTCACACTCTAAGTAACGCCAAAAATCATTTTAATGTGGCCATTTGTTTATTCTTAAGAGAAATTGCCGAGAGCAAAACTTTTAATTTCGGAAGTTTTTCCCGCAGTATTATGAGTTTGTAATACACTGCTGGCCACCCAAAATGCAACACCAAGAAGGAAGCATCCGATTGGCCTGAAATTTGCAGCATGCGTCGCCCGCGAAAGGACATGCAAACAATTAAATTAGCATTACTGGGCATATGCAAATCATGTGCGCCCGGCACGCCACCGAGAAGCACTATAAGAAGGGTGCACAGAAGGCGGAGTGTAAGTAGAGGAAGTGTGTTGTGCTGCCGGACCTGTGCGTGGGAAGCTTCTGATGCCTCGTTGCAGAACACGGCAGTCATTCCAGCACGTTTCGGAGTTCGACAGATGACGAATAGTGGCTTATCGCGACAGCGGTTTATCGTACCGAGACATCGGCGCCCGTGTGGGACGACATCCAGCCACAGTGAGGCGAGTATGGATTCGGTGGGGGCAGGAGGGACGGACGGACCGATTGCCGCAGCCGCGGCACACCACCGAATGAGAGAACCGGCATGTTGTGTGGCGAGCATTGACGGCTCGCACGGCCACATCACGAACGTTAGCGCAGGAATTAGGGTGTGTTGCGCAACAACCTGTGTCAGCACGTACCGTTCCAAGTCGTCTGCAGGAGCGGGGACTTATCGCACGGCGCCCAATGCTCCGATTACCATTGACGTTACACCACCGGTGAGAGCGGCGGCAGTGGGCCGTTGAACGCCGCAACTGGACTACGGAATGGCACAACATTGTCTTCTCCGACGAATCCCGCTTCTGCCTGCAACACCACGATGGACGGATCCGCGTGTGGCGGCACCGCGGCGGGGTCTGTATGACGCCTGCATTATGCATCACCATACCGGTCCGTCACCTGGCGTTAGGGTTTGGGCGCAATTGAATATGACACCCGCACCCCTCTGGTACGCATTGCCGGTACACTCAACAGCCACCGCTACATCTCCGACGTTTTGGAGACTGTAGTCCTCCCTTACCTGCAGGACCTGCCAGCGGCCACGTTTCAATAAGACAACGCGCGCTCGCAAGTGGCACGCATCGTGCAACACTTTTTTACGGCCCACCAGGTGTCATTGCTGCCGTGGCCCGCCTGTTCTCCCGATATGTCGCCCATCGAACACGTCTGGTCGCTGATCAGCAAACGAGTGGCCCGGCAAGCACTACCCGTTGATACGCCTGATGAACTGTGGCCACGTGTGGAAGCAGCCTGGACCGACATACCCCAAGCCCACATCCAAAGCCTCTTTCGTTCGATGCCACGGCGTGTAGCGCCCTTATTGCCAGCCACGGGGGCCACACGAACTATTGATGTCTGCGTCTTCCTCAAGTCGCACAGGCATGTAAACTCAATCGTTTCATCTTTGTATCTGTTGTTATGTGTCCAGTAAATCTGGCTTTGCTATCTCGTGTCCTTCTGGATGTTGCATTTTGGGTGGCCAGCAGTGTAGCTACTAAAAGGGAGAAAAAATAACTAAAATTAAATATGATAGAAATAAATGCCCTCTTCATATAATTTAGAGTTTAGACAATTACAAATCTCGAGGATGAAAAGTCTGGGGGAAGAAACACGAGTTAACAAACCATGTGTAGGTTTAACCAGAAACCTTCCTTTTAGAGCTATACACAGTCTGGTGAATGACACAAGTCCCTCAATTTAATATTCAGAGATCAAATAGGTGAAAAAGGTTACTAGCTTAGCATCTTGCACTTAAAATACTAAAACACCTCTATTATTTCAAGGGAAAGATTACGAAAGGAAGTGAGAAGCCTAGATTGAAACTGCAAGTCACGGTAAATGAGACAAGGTTCTAGTGAAAACTGAGTCCCTCAGCTTAATATTTAGGGATAAAGTAAGTGTAAAAGGTTACTAGCTAACTGTCCTGCACTTGAAATACTCAAACACCTCTATTATTTCCAGAGAAAGATTAGAAAAGAAGGTGAGAAGCCTAAATTGAAACTACAAGTCACATTGTTGTGACTAGCACTTAAATCCGGATGAAAATATGAATATGTTTCCTTTTTTTTTTTCTCTCGCTTTTTTTTCTTGGGGACAACTTTTCTATTTCCAGACAGGGGATACAGGTATAGTGAGACCGCAAAGGTGTTTGATACCTCTTGCTAAATGGCAATCGTCAGATTTTGGCTTGGCTTAGCTTCGTTTCCAGGTAGCACGTCTTATAGCATTTACCCACTTCCCCAAAGTATCACAATTATTATGAGGAAACCTACGAAATGAAAGTGTCTGCTGGCCAATTGTTTGTTTATTGGTACATCCGGGCCGCCCCGGTGGCGCAGTGGTCTAAGCGATGGCCTCTGATCATTCGTCCGAACGGGGTCCGGGTTCGAATCCCGGTGAGGCATGGATGTTGTGTTTGTCTTACGGCACTGGTTCTATCCCTTCCCTGGAACCAGTGACCCTAAATTAGGGACGGGCGACTGCTTATAGCCCATTGAGTTGCTCACGGTGGTCGTTAAACCTCCAATCAAAAAAAAAAAATTGGTACATCCGTACGTAGCAAGATATAACCGTTTTAAAAATCTGTTTAGCACATTAAATTTGGCTACATTATTTTCTGAAATATTTTACATTATATACACACTATTTATAAAAACAAAAAAATAAGTCTTACTGGTTATACATTAAAAAAAAAAAATGGATGTAATTGATATAAACTAACGAACGCCTATGGTAAAGAACGAGATGTGACAGATTCTTTCCGTACAACGCTGAACTTCAAATGTCGGCCGGTTAACTTACGGTTTCCCAGTCTATGTATCTTAAAGGTCTTTGAAGTAGCTAGGTATTTGCCACTCTATTCTTCTCCAAGGTTTTTGCAGGCAACTGCTTACAGATATAGTCCATTGAGTTGCTCACAAATAAAAAGGGGGAAAAAAACAAAAACTCATTGAAACTTTAACATGATTGTCATTACCTTTGATTTTTATTGGTTTTCATAAACTTAATATTTGCAAAGTTAATCGAAGGAACTGATATCAAATTATAATGTAGCATGTCAACAAGTTTTCCGATTGCTACAAGAGGTGATCCATTTCAATTCGATAACAATCTGTTTCAGTATGAGCATGGTGTGTGAGGCATGTTTGTTATGAGAATATGGGTAGTTCTTCATCAAGCATTTCATTTGGGATGGCATCGGTTCTCAGTCCGCTTTTCTGTTTACTAAATCATACGAGTCGGTGTGATGGAGACTTAGATCAGAACATTAGGATTTAACGTTATCTTCGAAATTTTCCTGTTTCGACATGTAAATCAGTGCAGTAATCTTTGTGTTGACTATGGAAAGCGTGGGTGACTATGAGTATAACTCTAAAGATCTGATCGGGCATGGCGCTTTTGCCGTTGTATTTAAAGGTCGTCACAAAACGGTATTAATTTAGGTTTCAAAAATTTCAAGGATGTTATTTGCATTTGATAATTATAGTTTTCGTGACACTTATTTTAACTGAACCGGTTATTTTAACATATGTGTCTCATGATGTAGTATGGTAATTTTTTCTGTATTACAGAAATGGGAAACGTCGTTTTTGGTTGATGACAAAATTTGCTGGCTTTTCCATCATGATCGAAATCGGCTGATGCAAAAAGTGTGCGTGTTGAATGTTTCTAGTGATGTAGAATTTTGCTTCATGGATGCATGCAGCATTTTTATAAGCGGTTGATGTAATCTCTGTGTTGGAATCTGAATATTTTATTTCAAGTAGCTTTCAATAATTAAAGCGATGTATCGGGTTTCCATTTTGCGAGTCCTTTTTTCAGCGCAAGTATTCGGTTACTGCTTTGTGCAGTGTTTTGCTCTAACGCACTTTGTGAATTTGTTGAAATCTGTGATTTTCAATTACGAATAAATTTTGTATTCGAATTCATCAGAGAATAAAGAATAATCTTGCAAACTGTCAATTTCGAAATACCCCCAGATATGTAGATTATGAACTTGGATGTCACTTTTTTTTTCAATTGTCAAGGGATTGTTGGCATGCCTTAAATATTTTAACGAGGGCGCTTTTTAACCCTCTGTGGCCAGGTTTTTCCTTTTTATTTTTAATTACATTTATTATTATTTTTTTTTATCATGGATGATCACCAAGAAATCTGGGATTACATGTTATCTCTGTCTTATCATTTAAAATTACAGTTATTTAGAAACAACTATTTCATGAACATTACATTAATTATTAATGTAATTTTTTTGGTTAATTTGTGGTGATTTCAACTGTGCATTAGAATGGCAATTTTAAATGATGAAGGGAAACAAGAAATAACTGACTTGTCAGGAGAGGGAGTGAAGCCCAGGAGTTTGTTGGATATTTTTGTGTTGTGTCAACATTGTCTAAAGAAAATTTAAATTTGGGATCATAGTATCAAAAGGTCGTGTCCATAATGTCGTAAAGTGATGGGCTAACAAAACATGATTTGAAAGGATGGAAGTACTAGTGAGTGTGCTTTCTGCTTATGATCACAAAGCAGATGCAGTCAAGAATACAGGGAGGATTTCTGAAAGCTGATGGAAGATGTATTACATTACAATAAGTCCTTGAAAATGAAGAGATGTTTATTCAAGGAAAGTTTCAAGGATGTATAACAAAGAAATAAAGGCATATAACTTTACATGGAAGAAGCTTTGAGAATTAATTTCAGGATCATTGATGATGAAATAATAGATTTTGCCATATTATCTGATGTGACGTTTGGCCAGTATTTCTTCAGAAAGTTACACGTGTATGTTATGCAAATGAAAGAACATCATAAATAGATTTTGTATTCTACAAAAGAAAAATAAATCCAAGAAGGTAATTTGATTTCAGGAGGACAAGTAGTATCTGACATTAAGTGTTTATTATGGGACTGAAATGAAGGAAACTAGAGAAACAGAAAAATCCATAAGAAGGTGGCTAAAGTCATATGATGTTGACTCAAGCAAGGCAAATTAATGTTGGCTTTTAAAGATAGACATCTCCAAGGAGTGCAAATGAAGGAGATAGAGAGTCTTGAAGAATAATGGGTTCGGATACCAGTGAGGCATTGTGTTTGTGCTTACAGCACGGGCTGTTTTTCTTCCCTGGAATTAGTGGCCCTAAATTAGGGGTGGGTGCTTATAGCCCATTAAGTTTCTCACAGTGATCATTAAATCCCCAAGCAAAACAACAACAAAAATTATGTAGAAAAAAATGATAGAATGGTAAAACTGATGTAGTGGGAAGTTCTGAAGATGAGCATGTTGTTGCTCGAAAATTGAGAAAAATGATGTGGAATATTGTGCAGTTACACAGTGAAATGCAAGAAATGGGAGCTTTTAAAGGTTTGATTTTGAGAATGTTTTTAGACTTAAGAACCAAATAAGTGTGAGTGTAAAGTGTTGAGACTCTTGGTATAAAGAAAATTTAATGACATTTTGGAAAGATTTAATTTGTTACTAAGAAGATTTAGAAGATATAATAGGGATATGTGGTTCATTTTAAAACAGAATTAATATTTAAAAAAGAACATTAACTGCACTTTTTGCTGTTTGTTATTACTAAATTATAAATACCAATATTAATTTAATGTGCTTGAATAATATGGGTCTGGGGAGTGATGAATCAATGAACCATGGGCAAAATTCACACCAATAATGTGTAAGAGCCTAATGGGTTTTTGGAGTTTCACATAGAGATGAAATGTGCCGAAACCATATTGGGCAGCTAATTTAAGATTCATGAAGAGAGAATTTTTAAGAAGCCTAGAAATATGAGTGTGAAATGAAGTACAACAGAAAGGGAAGAAAAATTGAAAAGCTGAGAGGACATGGGCTAAAATGCAGGATACACAGGACTAAGAAGTCTACAAATCAGCCAGGAAAGTAGCTAAAAGCATGGTAATAAATAGAGGATGCAGCATCTGAATGGACTACTCCATGAAGAACAAGCCAGAAAGAAACAAAAATATTTTGAATTGCAAGGAACACTGTAAGAAAGGATTTTCATATTACATGACATGTAGATGACATTAACATGGCACGGTGTTCATAGCTATGGTTCAGAGGGAAAAGCATTTTGAAAGTTTCTTGCAATGAGAACCAAATGTTAACAAAAGAAAAACCAGATGAAGCACTGATTATGGTGGAAGAAAACATATTTAGTACCTTAAAAAGTATGAAAAATGAAAAGGCCTATGGACTAGACCAGGGCTTGACAAATCTTGGGTGCAAGGTTCCTAGAAAACTGGCACTTGCACCCATACATCTTTTTTTTTTTTACTTCAGATTTCTTAACGCTGTAAATACCGTAATTTCTATCATATTATCTGTTAAAAAGTATCTGTTAAAGTTATAAATATTGGTCCTGCAGATAATACAGCAGTAATGAAAAAAAAAAAAAATCTTCAGCATTTTAAAAATCTGTATGTCAGTTGTCAGGAGTAAGAGAGAAGTACCAAAATGTGGTAACAGAAAAAATGTAACACTGTTCGGAGGTGGAGGACCTCCAAGAGACTGAAAGATTATATAGATATTTCTTTACTTTTTAAAAAAGCATTCTGACAAAAAATATGATGCAACAAATATCCCCTATTTGCACTCACGGAAGCCTACGTGCTGCAAGAAGCTCGCACTGCTGTTCCATGAAACATTATCATTTTGTGATTTGCCTTCTTTAGTTATGCTGAGCCAGTTTTATTAGTTATGGTTTTTGTTCATTGTATATTGAAACATATTCAGAGAAGAGACAAATGTTATGGATTGCCGTAATTTCTACGGATTTTTTAGGTCTAACTACAGTAATGCTGCAAAAGGCAGAGATTTTAGTTCTTTATTTACTTAACTTACTTAAAAATGACAGCTGCATTTTTAATATAATGCTAGTTTTTCTCATACTTTGAACTACTGGGTTGATTGACCCAGAAGTTCATACCGTGATCCTGTGCGAAGGGAGAAATATTCTTTATAATACATGCGAAATTGATAGAATATTCGAAGCAAACAATATAAATTCTAAATTTGCTTGTACCACTTACTGGTCATCCATAGATAAATCAATGAAGGAAGAAATATTCCTCATGATACATAGGAAATCAATAGAATATTCAAAGCAAACGGGATATAAATTCTGAATTTGCTTGTAACATTTACTGGTCATCCACAGGTAAATCAATGAAGGAAGAAATATTCCTCATAATACATGGGAAATCGATAGAATATTCAAAGCAAACAGAATATAAATTCTGAATTTGCTTGTAACACTTACTGGTCATCCACAGATAAATCAATGAAGGAAGAAATATTCCTCATAATACATGGAAGAACGATAGAATGTTCAAAGCAAACAGAATACAAATTCTGAATTTGCTTGTAACACTTACTGGTCATCCACAGATAAATCAATGAAGGAAGAAATATTCCTCATAATACATGGGAAATCGATAGAATATTCAAAGCAAACAGAATTTAAATTCTGAATTTGCTTGTAACACTTACTGGTCATCCACAGATAAATCAATGAAGGAAGAAATATTCCTCATAATACATGGGAAATCAATGGAATATTCAAAGCAAACAGATTATAAATTCCGAATTTGCTTGTAACACTTACTGGTCATCCATGTAACATCTCTCAGAAAATTTCATCGCCCTGGAGTGGGAATCGAAATCCCATTTCTCAATTTCCATTCGAGTACATGCTAACCATTACACCTCCATAGATGCCAACTAGTACAAATTTTCTGCAATATTATGGATTTTTGGTTGCTGTTACGAAAATACGGGAATACTGATGAAATTACGGAAAATCACCGTGATTTTACTGATGTAGAAAGCAAATTTTTTATCAACTTAAAATTTGTTGTTGGTTCTTCAAGTTTATCTGGGGGAAAAAAATTAAATGCTGTGTTCTGCATATTATAGATTTTTGCATCTTAATTGGCGATTCAATGAGCTATCTACCATAGTCTGAGTGGCAACTGTGTGATGCTGGCTCAGCCCTTCGTCCCACACCTCTCTCATGATGCTGCTCTCTGTGACAGCTGCAACCACGCAGAAAGCAGTATAACAATGGCTCTGTATCGACAGTTGGACGTCGTTAAGTCAACAAGAGTTAATGGGGGGAAAAACATCCGAAAAAAAACAAAAACTGACTTGTTAGTTAACAAATCTTGGCCAAAAAAAGAAGTCTCCGGTACCTAGGATCATAATATTTTTTAGAAGTCTGCAATGCAGAAAAGAAAACTGAAAAATTGTCTGCACAATATTGATTTTACCGAAAAATTTACTGTTCTGCCCTGCGACAAAGGAAAATAAAAAAATGAGTCAATTTGAGATTTTGGTCATAGTAGATATTAGTACGTATTTAAGTTGCAATAGTCAACCTAGCTTTTCCCTGATAAGAAATGCACAAGAAACTAGAACTATTTTATTTCAATCAGAATTTAAACACGATTCTTTAAATAATTTTTGGATTTTTTAAAATAATGGTCAGAAAGTATATAAGCAAATAATAAATAATTTAAAATCCATATTTTTATTTTGTATTTAGTTAATTGATTAAATTTTAACTCCCTCCTTCGTGCGAAAGATGGTTTGTCTGATAGACAATCTGCTCTTATTATTAGGAGTACAAATACGTTTTAAGGCGTTTTAAGAAAATGCAACATGTAATTTGAGAGAAGATAGCAATACCTTTATGAATCAAAATATGTGTCATCATTATCTATCACCTTCTGCCATCAGTCGAGCAGTTGACGGATTCCAGCCATGAAAAATACTTTGTCGTGTGACACGGTGAAGTTGTCAACCCCTTTTTGCACTTTGTCAGATGTCCAGAACTGTACAGCAGACAAGCCATGTTGCATTGATCAGAACAAATGATGGTCTAAAGGGACTATACACCGGGTGCTCCAAAACTTCCCATTTCAGCGTCAGTAACGCTTCCTTGACCGATTTCGCGACATGCAGTCTAGTGTTGTCCTATGGTGATTTCATGGGACGCAATCCTTTGCCTGTGAATGAATGTTTTCGACAGATTTCCTGGTTCAATCGCAACAATTGTTGCTTATAGCGATCAGCAATAACAGTTTGATCCTGTTCCAATAGTGCGTAATAGAGCACGCCCTTCATATCCCACCAGATGCACAGCAGAACTTTTCTGGAGTGAATATTGTGTTTCAGTGTCGAAGTCTATGTTTCACCGGGGTCTACCCAGTGGTTTTTTGCATTTGGGATTATCGTACCATTTCCACTTTTCATCATCCGTAACGATTTACCTCAGGAAAGACTTTCTGTGTTGTTTATTCAAACTTCATGGCACACTCGTCCTTGTTCCTCTGGCTCAGGTCGTGTGGCACCCATTTTTCTTCCTTCTGAATCTTTCCCATTGCGCATAAACAATTGGAAATGGTTTGTTGAGTTATCCCTAGTTGTTCAGCTAGTTCTTTTTGCGTTTGAGACGAATCTCCATAAAGTAATGCTTGCAGTTCCTTTCCTCATGTGCAACCTTTTATGGGGCGTGGCTATGTTCTCTATCGCTAACATCAAAATCACCTGCTTTGAACCTTTTGAAGCTGCCCCGGTGGCACAGTCTAAGTGATAGCTCTGATCATTTGTCCGAGATGGGCCCGGGTTTGAATCCCGGTGAGGCATGGATGTTGTGTTTGTCTCAAATTAAGCAGTCGCCCGTCCTTAATTTAGAACCAGTGACCCTAAATTAAGGATGGGCGACTGCTTATAGCCCACTATGTTGCTCATAGTGGTCGTTAAACCTCTAATAAAAAAAAACAAAAAAAACCTTCTAAACCAAAACTCACATACTTTTCGATACAATATTGTCCCCCAGAACAGAACAGATCGGTACATGCTTTTGCAGCACTTTTTCCTTGATGAAATTCGTAACGAATGCAGTGTCAAAAAAAATGCATTATCACTTACTATCTTTAACCTACAGATGTGCAAGTGCATTTGACTGTTGGGCAAACTGTGTCACATTTTATACTCTGGACCAGTTACGGTCATATGACAACAATGCGGGGGAATGTCGGTTAGGCGAATTAGAGGTATATGTCACACAAAAAATGCTTTAAGACTTATTTGTACACCTAATATTTCCTGCAGTAATTATGTTGTACTAGGGACCTCACCTGGTGATTAATTTAGGTGACTGTGTTAAGGTGTTGGGGATTATGTCAACTTTGGAAATGGTGATTTTGCCATATTTAATTTTATTTATGAAACATTGGTCCATATAGACCTAATATTTTTATTTGAAACCCAATTTGTGAATTGACCACAGTTTTAAGAAAAAATTAGTGAATTTGTGAAAATATGATGGGAGCATTTTCATGGATATAATTAAACCCCATAAACCTAAAGTGAGAAAAATGGCAATGGTTCTAGTAAAGCAAAAATCTTTTTACCTCATCAATCTGAGATGAAACTATAAGAAAGAAAATAATGAAAAAAATTGTGACCGTCAGGTTTCAGAATACCGTGTAAAAAGGCCTTGGAAACAAAGTAGAAGTGTTAAAAAATGCATAAATATTTGGTTTCAGTAAAAAAAAAAATTAAGATAAAGCTATCTGGAAGTAAAATAAAATAAAATGAAATGTGAACATCAACTTCCGAAATACCGCACGTCTGCGGAAACGAAAGGAAATGTTTCAAATGCTTAACAGATATGGATTTTGTTTAGATAAAAAAAATCCAAAAAGAAAAAAAACCCTGGCATTATTCTAACTGAAATGATGCTATCTTGAAGGCAAAATTGCAAATATCAGCTTCTTCTGGAATGCCTGATAATGCGACCGTGAAAAACGGAAACAGACGATAAAAATGCGTAAAAATTATCAGTCTGCTGGGCCTGTAGGAGGTTTACTTCTTATTCTAACACTGTTAATAGAACCACTGTTTCATAAAAACAGAGTAAAATTGCACAAAATGAATAAATATGGGTACTGCAAAATATATGTTATTCTTTCTCAAAGTACCTCCCTTCGGATGATATGCGACAGTCCCATTGTTCAGACACTTTTCAAAGCATGTAGCGAAGGCATTTTGTGGAAGCTGCTTTACTGACCTCTATACAGCTTGAATAACGTCAGTATCTGTGTTAAATGTTGTGCAATGGAATTTTCCCTTCATTGTTAGAAACAACCAGAAGTTGCATGGGGCTAGATCAGGACTGTAGGCAGGCTGTGGCATGATTTCAATATTGCATTTTGGAAGAAACTGTTGAACACAAGCAGCCACATGTGGGTGGGCGTTATCATGGTGTAGGGTCCATTTGCCCACCAGTTCCGGTCGCTTAATTGACATGTGTCATCACAGATGCTTCAAGACTGAAATGTAATACTCTGCACTGACAGTAATTTGTGAAGAAACAGCATGCTGTTAGACTACACCTTTATAATCAAAGAAAATTATCATCATCACCTTCCCAACTGATTTAGTTTGGTCGACTTTTTTCAAAGGGGGTGAGCCTGTGTGTTCCCAGACACTTGCTGTGTGCTTTGTGAGGAGATCGAAATAGTGGACCCATGTTTCATCGGCAGTTATTACTGTGTTTAGAAAGTTTGGATCCTTTGCAATAATTTGTTTCCACTCACGACCCACCTGAACTCTGGCTAACAGTTGTTCTCTCGTCAGGTGATGAGGTACCCATCTGGAACATGCACACACGATGCTGCAGTGATTTGTCGTGTACAATGCGCAATGCTGATGTTTTGATGTTTTTGAAATATTAGCTGATGCCGCTATGTCTTCACATGTCATTTGTCGATCTCCTTGCAGGATTTCCCAAACAGTGTTAACAATACGCTCCGTAACAACACTTTCAGGTCGACCAGGCCTAGGAGCAAGTTCTGCCGACAAACACCCTTTTTTGAAATGGTGCCATCTAAAATTTGTTGACTCACCCAAACATTTATCTTTGTAAGTTTTTTTCATTAAATCAACTGTTTCTGGAGCCGTTTTACTCAAATGATAGCAAAATTTTATTGCACAATGCATTTCACTTCTCAACTATGAATCACTCACCTCCATAGCTGTATTGCAAAATGCAGACATACCTTAAACAACTGTGCAATAACAAAACCAGAATCATCTGCTATGGCTAATTTAATGGGCTAATTTAACGGTTGCCATAGACACTTCCTTAATTCAGTTAGTCGTCTGCATAGTTATTTTCCCCCTTCGCACTGTTGCCAACTAAAAAAAATACTCTCAGTTTTTATGGAACAGTCTTTGTATATACCTAATTCAGGGTATGGGTAAAAATACACACACATGTGAATATACAGTAGCGAACAAAAGTATTTGGTGAAACACTTTTTCGACCATAATTTCTTTTCTGCTGGACCAAATCAGGTCATTTTGGGATATGATGTGTGTTGATTCGTGGGTTACAATGCCGCGTAGTTTGTATTTTACTCGGATCGAATTTGTCATTCGAAATGAATGGGCCATATTCAAGAGTCGCCAATTATTGCCCATTTGTTTGCTGCGTGTATTAATGTTTTTCTTGTGATTTTGTGAGTTTTGTGATGTGTAGTGTGATAATAAGTCAATCTTAGGTTTTCAGAAACGGGTAAAAAGGCGGAGATCCCTGTTGGAGCTCGCCAGGCGGCCGTGAACATGATGGAATCCAGAATGCGCGTCACCGACATTGCGAGGGCCCTGAAGATCTGACACCAGTCCATTTCAGCTATCCTGCAACGTTATAAGAAGACTAGGAACGCCGAGAACAGTCCGCGATGTGGTAGGCCTCGTTCCACTACGTTGCATCAGGATAGACGCATCCTCAGTCGATCTCGTGCTGATCCCACTTTGACTGCTGTGGAAATCGCCACCGAATTCCGCAACAGCGACGACCTGAACGTCTCATTGCTGGTGGATTGAATGGAAGATGCCCAGTCAAGAAACCACTCATCATCGACACTGGACCGCGGCGGACTGGCGTAAGGTGCTTTTCACCGATGAGAGCAAGTACAACTTGTTTGGAAGTGATGGCATCCAATATGTACGATGTCCGTGTGGCCAGAGATTCAACCCCCAGTTCATTCAGCCAACTGTCAAGCACGGAGGAGGATTGCTCATGGTTTATGGCGCCTTCTCTCGCAATGGAATGGGCCCCATCATCAAGATTGACGGAATAATGACCTAATGACCGGCCAGAGCTACACGAACATGCTCATCAACGATGTCTTCCCATGAGCAAACCAGAACATTCCACCTGGATGGATCATGCAGCAAGACAATGACCCGAAGCACACCTCCAGAGTAGCGAAGGCAGCCTTCCAGCAGCAACAGGTCACACTTCTAGACTGGCCAAGCCAATCTCCAGACCTCAACCCCATCGAGCACATGTGGGAGGAGCTGGGGAGACGATGTGCAAAGAAATCCTGCCGGAATAGGGCCCAGAAGTTTGACCAGCTGTCTGCAGAATGGGCGCAAATTCCGCAGGTCACCGTCGAGAAGCTAGTGGACTCGATGCTGGCCCGTTGTGCAGCTGTTATTAAGTCTTGTGGTTATCCTACTAAGTATTAGTTATTGTTTTGTCATTTTCTCGTACTTGTTTTCTGTTATCATTGCATTAAATGAATATGATACACACCTACTTTGTTGGTCAATTTGTATGATCTTTGCGATTAAGCTCGGTACCTGATCTGTGTTAAGGTTTCTGATCCATCTGCATATGGGTCATGTTAACAACTGAATAACACATATCATATCCCAAAATGACCCGATGTGGTCCAGCAGAAAAAATATTATGGTCGAAAAAGTGTTTCGCCAAATACTTTTGTTCACTACTGTATATATACACAGTTGTCTCAGAATAATATGACCACCCCTGGAATCACAATGTACCCACCAAGACGCATCACATAGTGCATGTGACAAGGTCGACCATGCGGAGATATAAGCAGCCATGCAGGACAGATGAGCCATAGTGCATAATGTGAGCACAATTGGCAGAGGTAGTGATTTGATGGAAATTCAAAAAGGATTGCTACCGAGCCAAGGGTGGAAGCATCTAGAAACAGCAGACTTCATGGGCTGTTCGCGAGGTGCTGTAGTAAGGATGTACCAAGAATGGACTGCTGGTATACCAAGTACCTCTTCACATCATAACTGTGGAGCCCCAAAGGCCATCGCCCCAGAAGAGAACGTCTCCTCCGTCGACTGGTAAAGGGCAATCGACGTGCAGCAATTGACCACGCAAATGAATGCTGGGGCACCCAGGTACATGTTTTCGATAACAGTAGAGGGAACCCTGTTACACGTAGGTCTCCAGAGTCGATGCTGCATTAAGGCACCCATGTTAATCCAGGTCTGTCGGCAACAAAGTCTGCAGTTCGCACGGGACTACCGTCATTGGACAGTGGAAGAGTGGAAAAAGGCTGTCTTCTCCGACGAATCGAGGTTTCTACCCCAGAGAAGTAACAGGCGGTGGCAAATACGGCATCAGACACACAAGAACCAACACCTGGAAATGCTTGTCGGTCAAGTACAAGCTGGAAGTGGCAGTGTGCATGTCTGGGGGATGTTTTCCTGGTATGACCTGGGACCGCTGGTACATCTGAATGGGTCCCTGAATGCCAATGGCTACCTGTCTATCCTCGCCAACCACATGCATCCCTTGTGGTAATGGTGTCTACCAAGAGGACAATGAACCCTGTCATGTTGCTAAAGAGGTGCGTGATTGGTTCCAGGAGCACCACAGCGATGTCTTCGTTCTCCCTTGGTCGGCTGAATCGTCCAACCTCAATCCCATAGAGCACTTGTGGGATTTTGGATCAACAGGTTCAACGTGCTGACCCACAATCACGTTATCTGTTGGATCTCCATGCTCTGCTGCAGTCCGAATGGTCACATGAGCTTATGTGCTTCGTCTCACAACCTTCCAGGGAATCATTGATTCAAACTAAGCTTTGCCTTCTCGCCCCTGTCATCTGGACCAAGGGTGGTTATTCCCATTATTAGGTAGGTGATCATATTCTGATAAGACCATGTGTGTGTGTGTGTGTGTGTGTGTGTGTGTGTGTGTGATGCAAGGTCAGGTGATGCGCAAATATCCCAGCCTCTCCTTGACAAATGTCAATCTCGTGTTCTCATGGTGCATCCTGTTTCTACTGAAGGGGCTCTGTTAACCGATAAATAGCGGTATAACTATACCACCAGGATTAGAGGAAATGCTATCCCACACTCACCAACCCACTTGGCCAGCATGGTGAGTTATGGCCAACCTCCCCCCAAATGCGTATACAATTTGAAACTTAGCTCTCAATCTCCAGTAGCTGGAATGCACCTGGCCAAGGCAGCTGCCAGTGTGATGTGAAGGCAGAGGGTGTTAAGAATCACCAGAGAACCGGACTAGGCTGCCATCTGATGCTAACCTTGGCTACATTCAATGGACGTTCCTTATCTTCTGGTTCAAGGCTCCTTGAATTGGAGGGGGAACTCGAAAAGGTCAACTGGGACATGGTGGGGTTAAGCGAGGAAAGAAGAGATTTCATGGAACTGAAAAGTGGACATCTCTTCTACTATCGTGGGACAGATACTGGCAAAACTAGTAGTGTTGGATTTGTAATAAACAAAAGACTGAGGGACAATGTTCTCGAAGTTGAAAGTTCCTCGGACAGGAACTGGGTCGAGTCGTTATCCAACTCTCAAAAAGATACCAGGCTCAGATTATTCAAGCCTATGCGCCAACCACAAGTCATCCTGAAGAAGAAATTGAAGTATTTTATGAGGAAATTTGGAATCTAAATAACAAAGGCAAACAGCACTTGAAGATCATTATGGGTGATTTCAATGCAAAAATAGAGCAACAGCAACAGAATGAAACTTTGCTTGGTAAATTCGGCTATGGGAACAGAAATCAACGTGGAAATACTCTCGTAGAGTTTGCAGAAGCAGAAAGGTTTTTCATCATTAACTCCTTTTTCAAGAAAAAGCCACACAGGAAATGGACATAGAGACATCCGAATGGGACGACAAGTGAAATTGATTTTATGATGTGTAACAAGAAATTCGTCGTCGAAGACTGCAGTGTGCTAAACAAGTTCAACACAGGTAGTGACCATAGAATGGTGCGATGTAAGATGCACCTCAACACTAAGGTCAAACATGGCAAGCTCATAAGACAAGCAAAATGTATGGACATAACCAACCTTAAAAAACATAATACCTAGAAGCTGGAATTGAATATTTCTGAAGTTAACAGAGAACTCACCAAGGCTCTTACGGAAACAGCAACAAAAATAAGTGGTACTGAGAACAAGTTACATATAAAGAAAACTTCAGGAAAAAAAAATTGATGCAAAAGAGAAGGGAGAGGAGGACAAATGAAGAAAACTTAACTTCCAAAGTGGAATATATAGAGCTATGCAAGATAGTACGGAAAAGTGTCACTGAAGACATACGGAAATTCAATTATGAACTAGTGAGGAAAGCAATTGAAAACAACCAAAGGCTGAAGAGAGCAAAGGGACATCTTTGTAAGGGAAGAAAACAGATTAAGATCCTGAGAAAAGAAGATGGGACTGTAACAAGAAGTAGAAGTGAAATTTTGATAAAGGTGAAAGATTTCTACTCAAAACTGTATGAGAGGGATGATGCATCTATTCCAGACATTATGACAGGTACCAGTACCAAAGTCCCTACAGTCCTCCCTGCAGAAGTTACACATGTAATTAAGAACATGAAACAGGGAAAAGCTCCAGGAGAAGATGGAATTACTGTGGACATCATACATGAAGCAAGTAGAGAAATTGAAACTACACTCTCACAAGTTTTCACCAGATGTCCCAATGAAGTGAAGATTCCTGAGGATTGGAACAATGCTACAATGATCCTGCTACATAAACAAGGGTGATGTTGAGGATCTCATGCAGTACAGGACCATCAGCCTCTTATCAGTGGTTTATAAAGTCATCACTAAAGTTCTTTCACATTGCTTGAAGGTAACACTAGTCATGGCTTAACCAAGAGAACAAGCTGGATTCAGGAGTGGCTACAGCACTGTAGATCATATCCATGTACTGAGAGAACTAACTGAAAGAACAAGAGAATATGAACTCCCATTATGCATGGCTTTTATTGATTATGAAAAAGCCTTCGATTCCTGTGGTATTGAAGATGTGTACATTAGCATTATTAATAACATTTATGAAAATGCAAGTGCAAAGGTTTGGATATTTGAAGATACAGCACAAATAAAAATTGGAAAGGGAGTGAGATAAGGTGACACCCTATCTTCCAAATTCTTTAATGCCACATTGCAAAATGTCTTTCAATAATTGAACTGGGAAAACAAAGGAATAAAGATTAATGGAGATTATTTAACTCACCTTCATTGTGCTGATGACAATCAATTTTGCAACTACACCTTCAGAGCGGCAGAGTACCATCTAGGAACTTGCTGAGAAGAGTAAAGAAGTGGGATTAAAAATGAACTTGCAGAAGACAAAAGTGATGTACAATGCTTTTACAAGAAAAGAAGATTTATTGATTGATAGAGAAAAGTTTGAAACAACCGACACCTACATTTAGCTTGGGCAGCAGATATCAAATGAGGGTCACATTGATGAAGAAATTAATCAGCGTATAAAACTTGGATGGGGAGCTTTTGGAAGAAACAGTACAATTTTTAAGAGCAGTATGCCATTACGTCTTTAAAGGAAAGTGTTTATCAATGCATCCTGCCAGTGCTTATGTATGCAGCAGAGACATGGACCTTTACTAAAAAAGATATACAAAGACTGCAGACAACTCAAAGAAGCATGAAGAGATGCATGCTTGGTGTAACCAAGACAGATAAGAGGAACTTGTGAATAAGGAAAATGACAAGAGTGGACAACATCATGACTAGAGTGATATCACTGAAATGGCAATGGGCTGGGCATGTTGCCAGAAGAACAGACCACTGATGGACAACTGAAATTTTAGACTGGATTCCAAGGGATAGAAAAAGACCCAGAAGAAGACCCCATGGGAGATGGATGTATGAATTTCAAAAGCATGCATGGAGTGACATGGAGGAGACAGTCTCAAGACAGACAATTGTGGAAGAAACTTGGGTAGGCCTTCCAGCAGTGGATTGATAATCGTTGACAATGATGATGATGATGATGATGATGATATATATATATACAGGGTGCCCAGTAAAGTCCTTTCTCAGCCCCATAACTTTCGATTGCCGACAGCTATAGCCATAAAAACGGTGTCTAGGTATAGTAAAGTGGCTATGCGCTATTCGATTAGACCGCTTACAAGGCCTCCTAACGGCAAAGTCAGGAGTTAGCATGCAGATCTCAAAAACTATACGAGATACGGGAAAATAGTCAATTACAAAGTTGTAGAGCAGCATTGATTTAGTACGAAAAGACACCTTGCGCACATGAATGCCAAGAATAGAATGCGTACAACACTCGTTTGTTTGTTCGTGATGTCGAACACTGTTACATCATGAAACACGTCAGAAAGGAGCAATTAGTTGTCACTAGGCACATTTACCGTCGGTGCTCAATGTGCTTTCCGTCAGCCACAATACACATTTGGACACTAGATTGAATCTCATGCTGCACATTTTGCAGCATGTCGGGTGACACACTGGAACAAGCATCAGTTATACGACGTCGAAGGTCCTGCAACGTTGTCGTAAGGGTCTGATACACCTTCTCTTTGAGATAGCCCCACAGGAAGAAGTCCAATGGGGTGAGGTCCGGTGAGCGTGCAGGCCACTCTACGCAACCACCATAGCCGATGATTTGTTGCTCGAATGTCTCGACCAGGCACCTTCTTACACTTCCTGGCTGGTGCAGAGGGGCGTCGTCATGTTGGAACCAAACATTCCGCAGTTGAG
Source organism: Macrothele yani (assembly GCA_039090855.1). NCBI lineage: Eukaryota > Metazoa > Arthropoda > Arachnida > Araneae > Macrothelidae > Macrothele > Macrothele yani. Next base: position 94,445,139 of record CM077005.1, on the reverse strand, counting down.
TTAGGCTAGTGCTTTGCGGAAGGCGATATTATCTCCTTTCTGATGCGTTTCGTGACGTAACAGTGTTTGACATCAGGAACAAACAAACGAGCATTGTACGCGCTCTGTTCTTAGCATTCATGTGCGCAAGGTGTATTTTCGTACTAAATTGATGCTGCTCTACAACTTTGTAATTGACTATTTTCCCGTATCTCGTATAGTTTTCAAGATCGGCAAGCTAATTCCTTATTTTGCCGCTGGGAGGCACTGTAAGCGGTCTCATCGAATAGCGCATAGCCACTTCACTATACCTAGACACCGTTTTTATGGCTATAGCTGTCGACGTTCGAAAGTTACGGGGCTGAGAAAGGACTTTATTGGGCACCCTGTATGTATATTTTAGCATTTTTTAAAATGAATATTAGCATAAATCACCACTGATTTGCACACAGGTTGAAGAAAATTACTTTTGAATAAGTAAAGCAAATTTGGTAATCATCATTAGACCATACAACACACAGATAAATAATTGATTGTAACGGAAATATTAAAATTATAAAACAACATGTGTACACAAATATTTTTTTACTTTTACATTTAGCTGTTGAAATCATGTACAGTAGATATGCGAATTTTGCATGTAGGTTTTTTACCTGTTATGCAGTAATTATATGGTTTTATTATTTGAGTTTTGAATTGTTTGCGTACTTTCTTTGTTCTGTTCTTCATGTATCTTTATGAAGAGCAGAACAAAGAAAGTATGCAAATACTTCAAAACTAAAAAAAAAAAAAAAAAAAAAAAATATGGTACAGTAGATTCCAGTTAATTGGGACACATTGGGGCTATAGAACACTCTGCCCCAATTTAGCAGCTGCCCCACTTAGAAGCATTATCCTAAAGAGCTACTTTGGGACATTCTGCAAGAATTGTTCTTCCAAATAAATAGCTGCCCTGATTAACCGGAATCTACAGTGTATTAAAAGAACATAATTTGTTTCCTTCATTTGTTGCATGAAGGACAAGGACATTTTTGTGGGGCAGTCTTTACCTGGCAGACCTTCCCTGTTTGTATGCACCACTGCTAATCATATTTACTTAACTGTTTCCTCTGCTGTCAAGAGAGAGAGGGTGCTTTTTATGAGCACTTCTATTATGAGGGTTTTAAAATTTTTGAATTGTTCCTGATGTTTTAAGGTCCTGCTGTTCTTCCTGTCCTTTAGCTAAATATGCCCTTGGACCGAAACGACCCACAAATACACCCTTGGACCAAAACGACCCACTAATCAGTCATCTCTGCATAGTTAAGTGGACTGCAAACTCATTTATTTCAGGTTAAGAGCTTTGCAGGTAAACTGAGCACTTGTGGTACAAAATAACTTACGCATTTATAAAGAATTTACACAAGTGACACTGCACCTCTGTGGAAATTTAAGAAACTATATGTGGTAGTGTTAATACAGTATAAGGTGAAAGTTTATTTTTTGTCACAGTGTTAAAAAGTATTGGTCCTGAATCTGGTTAATTACAGCCAACTGAAATGTAAAACTAGATATATGTGGATGAATTTCCAAATTAGTGAAAGAAGTTCTTTCAAAGAACTGGGCAAACTTCTGAAATACACTAATTAAGATTAGTGGACTGACGTACCAGGAAATAGCAAATTTCTGTTATGAAGTTGCATTTTCACTGAAATTGAGACCTTTTGGGCCCCAGTGGGACCTCTGAATGTTAACCGATCTCAAACTTTTTTTCTGTGGGGTAACTCTTGAGCCTGCATAACACTTCTTCTGCAATAGGCCTTAAGAATAAAAATAAAAACAACAAAATCAGAAAATATTGAAATTTCTAAATTTTTTTATTGAAATTGAATACTTTGAGGCCCCAGTGAGACCTCTAAATATTCATCGATCTCAAACATTTTTTTGTGTGGTGCCTCATTAATCTGTGTAGGCCTTTGGAATAAAAAGAAATTGAAACATAAAAAAATACTGTAATTTCTTTATTTTTTATTGCAATTTTACGCTTATAGGCCCCAGTTGGACCTCTAAATACTGACCAATCTTAAAGTTTTTCTATGTGGCAACACATGAGCCCAGGTGGCACTTTTTTCACACTAGGCCTTTCAAATTAAAAACAAATATTTAATAAGTGCCTTTTTCAATGACACGATGACATAGTGGATACTCACAAAACACAAAGAAGCACAAGCATTCACTTTTGAATGTTGATTGTATGTATTTGTGAACACATTCCTTAGGTCACTGTTATAAATGTGTTTTTTTTTTTGTGAACAAGTACATTCACATTTTTTATCTTGCTAAACTTCATTTTGTATGTTGCTATAGTGTATCATTTTCCTCTGAAGAATTGTTCTTTTAATGTATTTTTCTATAACTTAAAATTAGTGCCAGCACATTTCTACATTATTATCTTCCACTTTTACTCTGAAAATTTAAATAAAACTAAAAGAATAATAATTTTAGAATAATTTTCTTATATTTTATAGGTAAACTACATTTATGGTTTGACTATAACACAAATTGTTTATACCGTTCAAATTGTTGACACTACAGCAAAACCAATGCCGTATTCGTGATCAGCATGCCTGAATTAACTAAAATCAATTAAAAAATCAACATAAGCAGAAAATTCATTAAAATTTGTTACCCAGTGTCTTAGCTTTTTTTTCTCACTTGTTAAATCTGGAGACTTCATAAATTTTGTTCATTAAAAACAATCAAATTACCTTTGAATTAACATTATACCAAACAAAAGTTCCTGTTTTGTTCATTAAATTCGAGATCTTGCTAAATACAGGTTTGTCATAATTAGGTTCTACTGTATACTTTTAGAAGCTGTCACATTTGGTTGATATGATAGATAGGCCAGCAAGATGTAAGCAGTTCTTGATTTTTGATAAGTTTGGGGAGTTCTGCTTATAGCCTTTTATCATGGAAAGTAGACAGTTTATGTTGGAAAGAGTTTTTTTATGATTATACTAGATATCAAGAGAGGAGAGTGCATATTTGTAGAAACAGGTGATCTATAATACTTTCGTGGACCATGGGACTTGGCCTGTTGGTTATTATTCCACAAACCATGAACTCTGATGTGTACCTTGATGTTCTGGATAATTCTGCCCTACCAACAATGTGCCCAGTATTATGGAAATGGCCTTTGTCTCTTCCAACATAATCAAGCTCCCTGCCACACTGCATGGCGTGTGCAGGACTGATTTTCTGAAAATCAGGTGGAATTGTTAGACTGGCCTGCTTCGAGGCCTGATCTTAATTCCATAAAACACCTCTGGGATGAATTCATACATGAGATTCTTCTGTGAATTCGTGGAATTCCATTTTTTTTTTTTTTTGTTATTTGGGTTAATCTCGAGATCGATGTAAAACTGAAGAGAAATTTTGGAGGATTAGTTGAGAAGGGAGAGCCATTTTTTCGTCAGGAGCTAGTAAGTATTTCGTTTTTCAATTTTTTCGAAAATGGAAGTTATACGAAGTGAAAATTTTCCCGTAATCGTGATTTCTTTTTCTCGCGATGTTTCTTATAGGCCAGTATTATTGTTAAATATAATTTTATTCCATAAATATTTGCATCTGAGCTTGAAAATGGAGGAAAACATTTCTGAAAACTGTAGTTAAAGAAGACGAAAAAATTTCCTTGCGATCTTCAGGCACGAAATTTATCTTTCGATTCGAAGAACTCCGCCTGCTCATCATCATTTTGGTGGTTGTCGAGATCGTTGCGTAATTGAACAGAAATTTGAAAGCAATTGGTGGTGGGTGGGTTTCGTTTTTCGTCAGAGGACGAAAGTTTGACGGAGTGATGGTTTCTCCCGTAATCGTAATTCTTTTTCCCTCTCGACGTTTCCTCTGCCCAGTTATATTGTTAAATATCTTATTTCATAAATATCTGAATTGCAGCTTGAAAATAGTGGATACTTTTCTGAAAACAAAAGTCGGGTGGAGCGAAGATTTTGCCTGTAATCGTAATTTTTCTCTCCGCGATGTTCCCTCTATCCTGTGTTGTTGATAAATGTAAAAAATAAAAAAAAAAAAAGGAAAAAGAATTATTTTGAATGCAGTGATGTGCTTCAGTTTAATACTTACGTAAATAAATTTCAGTAAACAATTCCGTCTTGCTGATGTCACGTTTATATTCACACTGTTTTGCAGAACGTTCTTATTTTTCACTGCATTGAACACCCCGTTGAAAAGTTCAGCTTTTTTTTTTTTTACTTTGTCAGTCTCATGTATGTGAATTAGAGTATCGGATGAGAAATCAACAAAAACGATCATCTTTGCTCACCACTCTGGCAGCAGCTTTGCAGTACTAATGGTGAGCCATTCCTGTCAAGACCTACCGGAAATTAGTTGATAGTATGCCTTAACATTTTGCCACTGTTATACAAGCAAAAGGTGGACCGACTAAATACCAATTGTGATAATAAAGCCATTTATCCCAAAATATTGTTGTGGCTGAATGCTTTTGATAATGTAGTGTATCATAAGCTATATGACCAATAGGCAGTGGAGAAAGCTTTTAATACCAGAGGAAAGAAACCAGTGATTAAACACTGATCAAACTAAACAGAAATATAGATGTGAATGGGTAGCAAATCCTCTGAAAGAATTCATTCTTCCCAAATATGTAGAAGTGACATGGGCAGTTTATTAATGCAATCTGCAACATATCCAGTCTTGCAAGTGCAGCTTCATGGAAACTTCCCAAAATTTTGTGCTTTGAACTATAGCACAACAAAAGACTTCCTAAAGAAAGTTTTTTGGTTAAAAACTCAGAAACCATCAATGCACTTTCCAAATTATTCAGCACTATTTTTAATTAATATTTTGAAATTTAATTAAATATTTATATTACGGAACTTAATTTAACTACAGTATAGTTTATTGATATCTGGCAATGCATTTTCAATATATTCTTGGAGCAACTGTTAGCCTTCTGATTTGTAGCCAAACCTTGTTAAACTACCATATCCTATTTTGTTTGTCGTGCTAAACTGGTGGTAGTGTCAAAGGGGGTGATTTAAAGAAGTTCTTATAAAAAAGGGTGAGGGTAGAGGGTAAAAGTAATTGAATGACAGTGTAAGGGAGAATAAAATAAACGTACATTCTTATGCAGTGGTGTAGCCAAAAATTTATTAAGGGTAAGGGGGTCCTTGGATTTGGTTCATTTGTGAAAGCCTCGTATATATCATCATCATTGTCAACCATTATCAATCCACTGCTGGATGAAGGTCTCCCCAAGTTTCTTCCACAGTGGTCTGTCTCGTGTCAGTTTCCTTCATGTTACTCCCGCACTCAATCAAATTTCATCCACCCATCGCCCATGTGTTCTTCTTCCAGGTCTGTTTCTGTTCCTTGGGATCCAGTCTAATATATATATTACCTTAAATTTGTACACAATCCACCCTCAAGATGCAGGGGGAGGACTATCCCCCTGGCTATGCCTCTGTTCCTATGTGTTGGATCTCTTAATACTGAGGATGTAGGGATTGAAAATTGACTTTATTTTAAATAAAGTTCATGATTAAAATTCTTAAAATGACGTGTTTTTTTACATTTTCCTGTAACATCAATACTTGGTTTGTGAGTAGTAACAGCATTTATTTTATCTTTCATTGTTTTGCAACCTTTCTCGTTTTTCTTTGAACTCAATTTATCAGGCATCATTCCATAAAACAACTAGATTCATCCAGGTTATACACATTTTTCAATCATAGGCAAATAGGATTTCTAACAAATTTTTTTTCTTACCGCATCCACTGAACTTTCAGAGGTTTTGGCTGTTTCACAATGCCATATTCTCAGTGATCCTTGCTGATTGTTGAATCTATGAAGCTAGCCATTACTGGAGCTGAATGCTTGAATCTGGTATTCTTTCCCAAACTGTCTCACATTTTCAAGAATAACTTCATCTGTAATAACTCCATGCTTGGCATTTACTTGGCCAAACCATACAACTTTTTCTAAGATTCATGCTTGCAACTTTAAGACTTTTTAATTGATTGCAGTTGTTTTTCAGATCCAGTCCATTTATCCTCATCATGTAATTATGTGTCTCATACTCTTTTTCTGTGACGTGACTTACCAAAAAGGTTGGACATGTTATTTGCTAAAAGGCCTGATGGAAAGATCATGGATTACAACCTTTGAATTCACATGTTAAAATTTTCTCATGAACATCCAATGTTGTACCTATTTCAGAGTGCTTTAAAATAAACAAAAACTGATGAATAAAAGTAGCCCACACAACGAACAGTCCCTGCTAAAAAAAAAAAAAAAAAAACAGTGACTACCGAAGGCTTTGGGTAACTATAGGTTTTAGAATGCAAAATGTGAAATATAAGACAGGAAATGTCATTTTATGAGGTAACATGAAAATATTGCAAATATAAAACATAGCAGTAAAGCTATTGTCATTTTTTCAAATTGTAAAGAGAACCATAAGAGCAGGCTATTTAGGCTATTTATTCCCTATCTCTCCGTTTAGTACCCTTTGATATTTAACGGGACACAAACACACCAGTTGTCCGACTTTTCTCAGATGCATTATATCACAGAAGAGTCTACCCTTGATTTTCAGCAGCTGAACACACTTTGCTAATGGCATCATTCTTTTTTAAGAGGAGCAGAAGTGGCAGTGGCTGTTTTCTTACCCATTCGTCAAAACATCTTCAAGGAGGACCCATCTAACTTACTTTTGGGGCACACTTAAGAAGATAAGGTGGATCATATGGAGTGTCTGTTGCAAGTGAATATTTTGAGTGGCGATTTAGCAGGGTATTCTCCTATGAGAAATACCAAAATGTCTTGAGAATGTCCTGACAGATGGTGGTCAGTGAGGTGGCAATTTAAAGGGGGGGTGGTATCGAGGTTCAACTGTGTTTAGTTATTTGTGTATTTTTGATAACAGGTCTTGATTGTGGCAAAGACACCAGGAATGCCAGGACAGTTGTAAAGAAGTATTCTCATTGTTCCTGTGAGATGAAAATTTGTTTTATCTGACAGTTGACTAATCAAACTCAGCATGCACAACACAGAGCAAATAAAACAGCATAAGACAGGAACCAACTATAAAATTCGAGCAGACAGAATAAACAAGTCAAGAGACAAAGATTAAGTACTGAACTATGAAATGCCACCAATCCAAAAATATATATATAAAAAACCATTAACGTAATACAGATAATCAAATTGATGAACACTTGTTTTGTAAAGAAAAATGCTGGAGTACTGAACCAAACATCAAATAAGTTTACAAGTGAAAAAGTTTGTCTAGAACCTTTAACAGAAGTATCTGAAGCATTGGTAAAGCTACTGATAGAAGGAGCACAAAATCAACTAAGCAATGTAATTCTGCTCCATCTTTAGCTTCACTGGAAACTCAGACAAAGGAGCATCCTCGACAGATCTTTGCCTTGCTATTTTGGACACACTACAAAACTTTATTGCATGATATCCTCATTATATGTAAAGTTGGCTCACAAATCAGGATGTGGACAGTTGATGCTGTGTAGAGGTCAGATAATTTGATTTGCATAGATAGGACCAGCTTTAGCATTTATGACTTTCAGTGCAACAATATTTTTTGACACCCCTGCAAGTTTGTGTGTGTGTGTGTGTGTGTTGATTGTGTGGTTTTCAGCTACATATGAAAGGTATACTATTAATTTATATAATTAATAGTTGTGTATATAGATCCCAAGGTCAATGCTAAAAAACAATGCTCCTTTTTGGGCTTAATTGTAACAATACATTGTGATGATCCAGTGATAGTGAGACTTTTCATTGTCTCCAATCACTATTGCTCATTGCCTCAAATTAGAATACTCACAGGATATTTCTTCTTTTATGTACTCAACCACTTCCTGAAAAATTTTAGAGAAAAAAAGTTCAGTTTGTCACCCCTTGAACTTGGTGCCCAGTGCGGTAACACCACTTATACCTCCCTAAAGCTGGCCCTGCACATCGAGTGAGGAGAAACTCAAAAACTGATAATTATGTATTTTGTAAAAATCTTGAAAATGATAATCAATTATTATACTGTTAGTTTTATGTGGTGTATTAGCATACATATTTCTTAAAAATGTTTCTGTTCTTCACATATTGTTTTAATAATAAGTTTTATGAGTCAGATTAGAGCTTATACTTAGATTTTATAGTCATATTAGAGCTTATAGAGATTGACTTTGTGAAGAAAATCCTGCTTATGATGGCTGGTCTGATTCAGCAGAAGTGCATACAGGTAACGTTTTAGAATAGAACCTACTACGATGGGAAGAAAGAAATATTCCAATCCCAATCAAGACGCCCAAACAAGATATGGTTCTAGATCTGTTCCTGACTTTTCATCGGAGGAAATAAAGTGGATGAACAAGAAGTCATTGGACCACTGACCCTGAGGATGAAATGTTGGGTGAGATCGTATTCTAATTTAGCGTGCATGATGGTGTTTGTTATTAAACATCATAACAAAAGCTGTAATCTGACATGTAAAACTTATTACCAAAAATAGTATGTGAAGAACAGAAATGTATTTTTAAGATATTTATAATAATTATGTATTCACAGTTATTGTTTAATAAATAAATATCTGTTCTAAAAGTCAGTGGGCTTCTGTTGTGTAGCTAAGCAGCAATTTTCACCACCACTTTCTAGATTAGTTGATATTTTGCTGTGTACAGCCCCCCCCCCCCCCCCATCCCATTTTTTTTTCTTTTGTTGTGTGTGTGAGAGAGAGAGAGAGAGAGAGAGAGAGAGAGAGAGAGAGAGAGAGAGAGAGAGAGAGAGAGAGAGAGAGAGCGCGCTTTATCATGAGATTATAAGCCTTGGTCTGGATCATAACTGAATTTGATATTTTACTGATTTGGCTTTGTAACATCTTCTACCAAAGGTTATTATTACACATCTCGGGAGGGGCCGTTTATAGTAATTAGAAGGGCAGGAATTATAAGACCGCTTCAAAAAAGATGTAAAAGAGAAGGGTATTGCTAGCTAAAAGTGCGATTACTAGAATGATTGTAATTAGACTTATTAGGTTAAAGATTTGTAATAATTAAGTAATTTATCTCCACAGAAGTGTATCAGGGCAGAAAATTTTGGTTGTTATTCTGCATACATTGTTACATTAGCACAGTATTATGAATGTAAAATGTGTCTGTGCCTCATGGGTATTTGCTGTCAGTGTAGCATAGTCTGAACTTCTGCAACTTTTTCCTTTTTAGAAATATCCTTGATTTTTTAAAAATTTAGCAGACTTACCAGTTGTTTTTGTTTATTTATCAGAGAGAGAGAGAGAGAGAGAGAGAGAGAGAGAGAGAGAGAGAGAGAGAGAGAGAGAGAGAGCACTATCATCTTATTAAACACTGCATGAAATTTGAATTCCTGTTGATATGCTGAGAGTTGTTTAGATGGAAAAATCATTGTTTTTTATTTTTCCTTTTTATGCTGATATGATTTTATTTTTATTTTTTTCAGAACCATTCTTTGATGGTTGCAATCAAAAGCATAACAAAAAAGAATTTATCTAAATCACAGAATCTTCTTGGCAAAGAAATAAAAATTCTTAAGGTAAGGAAAAGCTGATATTTAAATTATAACTGTAAATGACTTTAAGCATGTTCTTTTTAGTGAATAATTTTTTGTAGTGTTATTAATTTAAAATTATATGTACATTAATTTGCTTATAAGAGCTTTAAACACTGAGCAAATGAAAGCACAACTTGACTTTTTTTCTCAGTAAAATGTTAAGTTTTCTGTAAGTTTTCAGGATGAGGTGATGAAGTTGATACACTTAATTTTATTTTGAGTTTTCATATGTGGCTTATCAAATACCATAAAAGGAGAAAAAAAATGCCGTTTTAATTCCTTATAGATTTAATAATCTAAAGCAACTTATGGGTATTTACTAGGAAATTTTTTCATTTATAGCAAATTTTCGGAGAAAACTCTTCCCATAAAGAAGAGCTTAAAGTCATACTTGCAGAAAATAACTATCCTAAAGAAGAAATTGAGAAGCTTCTGAATTTTAATGGTACAAAGAACCCACAAAAGCAAGAAGTAAAATTCACTAGAAAAAATTTCTTATCACAAAGGTTTATTTGAGGCTTTAAAGAGAATTAGTAAAAAATACAATATTAGGCTAGCTCCAAGTTTAGAGAACAAAGTTAAAAATTTTTTCCCTAAAATAGTTCAAAGAGAAGAAGATATTTTAAAAATGCAAGGAGTAGTTTATGAAGTAAATTGTAGTTGTGGACTATCTTACATAGGTGAAACAGGCCGCAGACTAGAAACTCGTATAGCTGAGCATAAAGCAGCTATAAAAAATTGCTCCAACAAGACTGGATTAGATAGGCATGTTAGAGAAACTGGGCACAGCATGGATTGGAATTCCCTTAAAGTAATCAGTTTCCAAAGCAATTTCCAAAAAGAAAACTGAAAGAAGGAATAGAGATTGAGAAAAATCAAAATTCCATCATCAATGACTGCAAAGGATTTTCCCTGCCTAACATCTGGCAGGATTTGTTGAAAAATAACCTTAACCGTCAAGGTAAACCGTAACCATGATAGTGACAAGCAAAAAGTGACAACAACAAGAGAGCCTGAAGAAGGAGAAGAGTTTTCTCCGAAAATTTGCTATAAATGAAAAAAATTTCCTAGTAAATACCCATAAGTTGCTTTAGATTATTAATTCAATTAAACTAGGAAGCCATTTCTCAATATGAGCTTTATTCCTTATAGATTTTCTATATTCATATTCTGTTGGCTAGTTTGATGTTCCTACGGTTGGATCAAAACTTGAATTTTCATTCTGACAGAAATATCCTGAAGCTTCCAAGAACTCTTAACTGGCCATCAAAACATGGATATTCAGAACCAGCAAGGAATTTCAGAAAGGTAAAATGCTTTTCAAAATTTTAATGGAATGTTGATGCACCTGATTATCTCGGAATCAATGTTAGTGACAGTTTGAAATCTGCATTTTTCATTTTCTCTTCTTTTTTTCATTTTTATTTATCTATTTGAATCTTGTGGATATATTGGCTAACAAGATGATAGGAATTTCATCTAACTTACTGTACTTCATTGTGACAATATCTTTGGTCCAAAAATTGCAATTTTGACTTTCTTACTTATCTACAAAAATAAATGTACGAGTAGTTAATAAAATAGGCATTGAATGTTTAGGAAAAGAAGCCAAAAAAATTGTCATAACATTTTTATAAATAGAATAAAATAGCAATGTTTATTCACAATTAAATGATTATTTAAGATAAACTATAGTTTCTCAGAATGTTTGGCTTCGGAATCATCATCACAAATAGTTGATGATGATGATCAGGAGCATTTGTCCTGATGATGCCAAGCCAAACGCTCTGCAAAACTAATGTCAATATTAAACAAACATTTAATTGTGAATGAGTGTTGCTATTTTATTCTATCTCAACATCCCAAGTTTTGTAGTCATAAATTATATATTTTTATAAATAGTCTGACACTAAATGCCAGTGTCTCTGTGGCTCAAATTAACCTATGTATAACAGACACTCCCTATCTTCTGATTCAAGGCTCCTTGAATTGGAAGAAGAACTACAAAGGATCAAGTGGGACATCGTCAGGCTAAGTGAGGTAAGGAGAAAAGGAGAATATCTCATTGAACTGAAAAGTGGACATCTCTTCTATTATCATGAGATAGATACTAGCAAAACTAGTGGTGTTGGATTTATAATAAACAAGAAACTGAAGGATAAAGTTTTAGAAGTTGAAAGTTCCTCTGACAGAGCTGCACAACTTATTATCCAACTCTCAAGAAGATACCAGGCTCAGATTATTCAAGCTTATGCACCCACTACAAGTCATCCTGAAGAACAGATTGAAGAATTTTATGAGGAAATTCATCATCTAAATAATAAAGGTAAGCAGCACTTGAAGATCATTATGGGAGATTTCAATGCGAAAATAGGGCAACGGCAACAGAATGAAACTTCAGCAGCTAAATTTGGTCACAGCAACAGAAACCAGCGTGGAAATACTCTCGTAGAATTTGCAGAGGCAGGAGGGTTTTTCATCATGAACTCTTTTTTCAAGAAAAAGCTGCAAAGGAAATGGACATGGAGGCATCCCAATGGATTGACCAGTGAAATTGAATTTATCATGTGGAACAAGAAATTTGTCATAGAAGACTGCAGTGTGCTAAACAAGTTCAACACAGGTAGTGACCATAGAATGGTAAGATGTAAGATGCACCTCAATGCTAAACTCGAGCATGGCAAGCTCATAAAACAAACAAAGTGTATTGACATGACCAACCTTAAAAAACATCATAATACCTTCAAATTGGAACTGAGGAACAGATTTTCTACTCTAGTAGGTCTGACGTCTAAAGAAGTGGACATCTCTGAAGTTAACAGAAAACTAGCCAAGGCTCTTATGGAAACAGCAACAAAAATAGCTGGTACTAAGAACAAGTTACACACAAACAAATTATCAGGAAAAACCAAAATTCTGATGCAAAACAGAAGAGAGATGAGGACAACTAAAGGAGATGTGACTTCCAAAGTGGAATATATGTAGAGCTATGCAAGACATTACGAAAGAGTATCACTGAAGATATAAGGAAATTCAACTGTGAACTAGCAAGGAAAGCAATCGAAAACAACCAAAGCCTGAAGAGAGCAAAGGGACATCTCAGTAACGGAAGAAAATTGATTATGGCTCTGAGAAAAGAAGATGGTTCTGTAACAAAAAATAGAGATGAAATTTTGACAAAAGTGATAGATATCTACTCAAAAACTGTATGACATGTTTTTTGCCGCCCCGGTGGCGCAGTGGTCTAAGGCGCTGGCCTCTGATCATTCATCCGTAAGGGGTCCGGGTTCGAATCCCGGTCAGGCGTGGATGTTGTGTTTGTCTTACGGCACTGGCTCTCTCCCTTCCCTGGAACCAGTGACCCTAAATTAGGGACAGGCGACTGCTTATAGCCCATTGAGTTGCTCACTGTGGTCGTTAAACCTCCAATAAAAAAAAAAAAACTGTATGAAAGGGATTATACATGTACTCCAGAAATTACAAAAGGTACCAGAGTTCCTCCAGTCCTCCCAGCAGAAGTTGCACATGCAATCAAGAACATGAAACGGGGAAAAGCTTCAGGAGATGATGGAATTACCGTAGACATCATACAAGAAGCAAGTGGAGAAATTGAAACAGTACTCGTCCTAGTTTTCACTCGATGCCTTAATGAAGGGAAGATTCCTGAGGATAGGAACAGTGCTACAATGATCCTGCTACATAAAAAAGGTGACATTGAAGATCTCAGGAACTACAGACCTATCAGCCTCCTATCAGTGATTTATAAAATCTTCACTAAAGTTATTTCATACCGCTTGAAGGTGACAATGGACATGGCTCAACCAAGAGAACAAGCTGGATTCAGGAGTGGCTACAGCACTATAGATCATATCCACGTGCTGAGAGAACTAATTGAAAGAGCGAGGGAATATGAACTTCCATTATGCATGGCTTTTATTGATTATGAAAAGGCCTTTGATTCGGTGAAACCATCAGCAGTAACAATGGCTTTGAAATCCTGCAGTATTGAAGATGCATACATTAATATTATTCATAACATCTATGGAAATGCAAGTGCAAAGGTTCGGCTATTTGAGAATACGGCACCCATAAAAATTGGAAAGGGAGTGAGACAAGGTGACACCATATCTCCGAAGCTCTTTAATGCCACATTGGAAAATGTCTTTCAATCACTGAACTGGGAAAACAAAGGGATAAAGATTAATGGAGATTATGTAACTCACCTTCATTTTGCTGATGACGTAGTCATTTTTGCTACTACCCCATCAGAGCTGCAGAGTATGATCCAGGAACTTGCTGACAAGAGTAAAGAAGTGGGATTAAAAATGAACTTTCAGAAGACAAAAGTGATGTACAATGCTTTTACAAGAAATGAAGATTTATTGATTGATGGGGAAAAGCTGGAGATAACCAATACTTTCATTTATCGTGGACAGCAGATATCAAGTGAGGGTCACATTGATGAAGAAATTAATCGGCGTATAAAACTTGCCTGGAGAGCGTTTGGAAGAAATAGTATAATTTTCAAGAGCAATATGCCATTATGTCTTAAAAGAAAAGTGTTTGATCAATGCATCCTTCCAGTGCTTACATATGGTGCAGAGACGTGGACCTTAACTAAAAGAGACATACAAAGACTGCAGACAACTCAAAGAAGCATGGAGAGATGCATGCTTGGTGTAACCAGGAGAGATAAGAAAAGAAACTTGTGGATCAGAAAAATGACAAGAGTGGAAGACATCATGATAAATCCCTGAAATGGCAATGGGTTGAACATGTTGCCAGAAGGACAGACCATCAATGGACAGCTAAAATTTTAGACTGTATTCCGAGGGACAGGAAAAAACCCAGAAGAAGATCACATGGGAGATGGGCAGATGAAATTCGAAAGTATGCAGGAGTAACATGGAGAAGACTGGCACAAGACAGACCGTTGTGGAAGAAACTTGGGGAGACCTTCGTCCAGCAGTGGATTGATAATGGTTGACAATGATGATGATATGAAAGAGGTAAATTCTTTACTTCCTCTTCCATGTGTCAGCATCACCTAAGAGTATGCTTCAGTTTAATTTTAGAGCCATTGACACGACTGATTATTCTTCATATATATATATTATTATTTTTTCCATTCAAAAGATGATTCTTGTGTATATATGTAAGTATCTTGCAATTAAAGTTTATTTTATTTTTTTCACTAAAACATTCTTTCTTCAATTACTAATCAAAAACAACTTTTATGGGAATTTTACTAGGAATTTTTTTTATTTAAATTGCAAATCTTTGGAGAAAACTTTTCTCCTTTTTTAGGCTGTCTTTTTGTTGTCACTTATTCCTGTCACTATCGCAGTTACGGTTAACCTTAACAGTTACGATTAACCTTGAAGGTTACGGTTATTTTTCAGCAAATCCTGCCAGATGTTAGGCAGGGAAAATCCTTTGCAGTGATTGATGATGGAATTTTGATTTTTCTCAATCTCTATTCCTTCTTTTAGCTTTATTTTTTGAAAATTGCTTTGGAAACTGATGACTTTAAGGGAATGCCAATCCATGCTGTGACTAGTTTCTCTAACATGCCTATCTAAACCAGTCTTGTTTGAGCAATTTTTTATAGCAACTTTATGCTCTGCTGTACGAGTTTCTAGTCTGCAACCTGTTTCACCTATGTAAGATAGTCCACAACTACATTTTACTTCATAGACTACACCTTGCATTTAAAAAATATTTTCTGCTCTTTGAACTATTTTAGGGAAAAATTGTTTTACTTTGTTCTCTAAACTTGGAGCTAGCCTAATATTGTACTTCTTACTAATTCTCTTTAAAGACTCAAATAAACCTTTTATAGTGAATTTTACTTGTTACTTTTGCGGGTTTTTCGTACCATTAAAATTCAGAAGCTTCTCAATTTCTTCTTTAGGATAGTTATTTTCTGCAAGTATGACTTTAAGTTCTTCTTTATGCACTTCTTTCTTATCTGCTGTGGAAACTATTTTATTATTTTTTTCTAAAAACTGACTTAAGTGACAACAAAAAGACAGCCTGAAGAAGGAGAAGAGTTTTCTCTGAAAATATGCAATTTAAATAAAAAAAAATTCTTAGTAAAATTCCCATAAAAGTTGTTTTTGATTAGTAATTGAATCAAGAAACTAGGAAGCCAATTCTCAACATGAGCTACATTCTTTCTGTTTCATTGGTTTTTTGAATGCATATCTTTTTATTGATAAAGAAACGTGGACATAATATTTTTCATTTCCTTTTTTCTGTTTTTTCTTTCATGTTTTTTGAGAAGTTCTTTGTCTGGTAAGCAGGTGTTTTGGGGTTTTTGAAGTTTTTGTAATCCATTGTATTTCTAATTTGCATTTTTGGTGCAGCCTTTTGCATATGACTATCTGTTCATCAGTAGAATAACACCCTAACTTCTGCAAGTTGGGTTAAAAGAATTCTCTATGTATTCAGCAGCTCAAATCATGAGAATGACAATCACTGCATTTCCACTTGTCATGACGCACAGTTTTCTGTCTAGGTGGGGTAAACCAGTTTTTGCATTTTGAATAGCAGCTTTTCTTTTAAAAGCTAGACTTTGAAAATCTCAATTAATGAAATACAGGATTACGCCATTGCGCAATACAAATTTGGAAAATGTGAATCCGTTAATTGGTGTAAATATGACATAGATGATAAGTCAGATAATATCCAAAAACTTTAAAATTTTGTCCTGGAGCAGAAATTGAACCTGCGTCTCCCGGATAGCGCCCGAGTATGCTAACCACTACACCACCCAGAATGACAAGTTTCAAGCTTTCGATTAATTTGAATATAACCATCACAGGATTCACTAGTCGAAGCAACTCGCATTCATATAAAACAAAGCTGACTTAATATTTTTCTTAACAGGAATGAATTCTTAACCTCCAGATTCGCAATATATGAATGCTGGTTGCTTCGACTAGCAATCCTCTGATGGTATATTCAAATTAATTGGAAACTTGAAATTTGGTCGTTCTGAGTGGTGTAGTGGTTAGCATACTCGGGCACTATCTGGGAGACGTGGGTTCGATTCCCACTCCAGGACGATGGAATTTTCAAGTTTTTGGATATTATCTGACTTAACATCCATATCATATTTATACCAATTAATGGATTCACATCTTCCAAATTTGTATTTTAAAAATCTTTTTTAATTCAGATAGGTGGAAGTATGAGCAGAATGTTCTAGATATTCTCTGCTTTGCACTGTACCCAATTCTTTTTTAAAAATTTTTTTTGAAGGTTTCATTAATATCTACTTCTATGAAACTGGTAGTATAAATGTGTATTTGCATTTTGCACATCTCCACTTTTAAAAGTTTACCATTGAAGAACATTTCACATCTGTTACTTGTAATTACATTTCTTTTAAAAACAACCTTTTCTGCTGCATGATTTTCCCTTCCAGATGGCACAAATTGAAACTTCTGTTATGACTCATTTGCTACTGATTGGATAGGAAAAATATTATTAGTAATGTCTTACTGTGACCATGGTAAATTTTATTCCCATGCTTTCTGGTTTCCCAGGTGCACGGTTTTCTGACTATGTGTTCTGATAGTATGCTTGAATTCGGCACTGTGTCTGTGCTTCTGAAAGTTCCATTTAAAATATATTTTTGCACTTCTGGTTTTCCAGGTGCACAATGTTTCAACTGTGTCCTGATAGTATGCTTAAATTTGGCACTGTGTCTGTGCTTCTGAGAGTTCCATTTTAAATATACTTTTTGCACTCAATTGTTGTAACCTGTGATCAAATTTTCCAAGTGTTGTTCAGCTTTTATGATGTGTTAATATTCCAACTAGAGGGATAAAAGATTTAGATTTTTGTTTGATACTATTTGAACTTTTACAAGTCATATTATTAAGAACTCTTGCAACCTTGTTCTTCTACATCTTATCAGTGTTATTTGCAATTTTTCTAATTTTACAGGTCCAAATTTTTTGTCAGGGGGTGTATTCCCATACTAATGCTTGGCACTATATTATCAGCACTTCTAAAATGTCCCTTTTAAAAAGTTCTTTTTGCATCTGTTCATGGTCAAAATTTCCTGTGCCATGATCAGATGTTATCCAGTTTATCTGATAGCAGAATTTTCCTGCATGATGGCATACATTTAGATTATTAGATTGCTGGCATCCCAGCTTAGATAGGGTGTGATAAATTATTTTCAGCAGCTGTGCATGCTAAAACCATTATCAGTTCCCAAGCTTTTTGATTTTGCAGATTTTCTACTATGTGGTGTAATATTTTTTTTATGGCACTGTATCAAAAAAGATATATGAAAGTATCATTTGATTTTCCAGTTGCTTACTTTTTCAAGTGGATAGTACACCATGGCAAAAATTATCCACTAAATTTTCACCATTTTTTCATGTAGGATTTTCCGACTAAGTGTGATAAGTTCTTTTTCAGTAGTGTTATAAATAAGCTGAGAATTCCTTCGGATAGGTATAGCCATCAATAATACCTCCATAACTTTCCATTTTTGTTTCTATTTTTTTTCTTTTGCTAGCTTTTTTTCTGATAGATGACAATACTAAGTACATTTGTATCCAGTACTATACCTTTTCTTCCATTTTGATTACAAAGTATTTTTAGATAGCTGGCATCATGGCCAAGATTACCCATGTTTCCTATGTATTGAAGAAAATGTGTCCCTCTGAATGACTCAAAGGGACTGCAAACATTTCTTTAATGTATATCAGCTAAATGTTACCATGTTTCCTCACATGCTGTATAGGAAAAAAATCTTCAGTTTTTAAAAATGCTGATTGCAGTGTTATGTTTGAAAAATTTGCCAGAAGATATTCAAGAATCCATATTCACTTTTTTTCTCATATGTCTGTATTTTTTCTGTCATTTTGACCTGAACAAAAACTTGTTATGCACACGTGGAAAATGATAATATTGATAGAAATTGTGTGTTCAAGTAATTTAGCAACAACTTCTAAATGTTAAAAATCTTGGGATTTCTGATTCATTTTTTATCAGCAGAGTGTACAGGAGTGAATAAGTTCATTTCCACTGTCTTTGCGTATGAAAAACTAGAAACTCGGAGAGTAATGTTCAATTTGTTTAGGAGTATTTTTGCTGTTATGTAAATATAATTGTAAGTCATGTAGTTGTATGTGCATGTCTGCTAAATGTTCCTGCATATTTTTTTTTATTTAGGAACTGACAAAACTTCACCATGAAAATGTTGTAGCTCTCTTGGACTGCAAGGTAAAGTTTCTTATGCATTAATTTGTGTTACCATGTAACCTTTAATAACTTTAGCTAATTAATGCATGCATGTGTGTGTGTGTGTGTGTGTGTGTGTGTGTGTGTGTGTGTGTATGTGTCATGTCAGCTCATTTGGATTACTGGATTTAAAATGAAAACTGAATTATTTTTATGCAAAAGTCACATATTTTAAAGAATTTTGCATACATTTTAATGAACAGTTGCAAATTTATAGATACACCTTTGTTCAGCACTCTTTCATAATTTTAATTCTTAATTGCAGTAAAATAATTTCATGAACAAGTGCTTCATCCCCCCCCGAATTGAACAAGTGCTAAAACTGGAAATGCAAGCTTGTGCTATGTTAGCTTTTCTATCTAATTGACTGTTGCATTATTTTCATCATCTGATGCCCTGTTAGTCTTCTTTTGTTGAAATACATTATCAAGAATTTTTGTTCTTAAATGGCATTAACTTACAGACATCTTTATCTTGCTCAGTATTTGATTGTTCAAGTTGTATTTGAAATCATGTCAAAGTGTTATCTAGGAGATTAGCTCAAGACAGAAAGTTTTTTTATATCATCATCATCAACCACTATCAATCCACTGCTGGATGAATGTCTTCCAAAGTTTCTTTTACAACTTTTTGTATTGAGCCAGTCACTCTTACATTTGGCAATTTCTCCAATTTCCACGTCACTCTGACACTCTGACCTTTGTAATTTAAACTTGTTCTATAGGGACACTATTAATGAGTTCTGTTAATGTATGTTATAATCTTTCTCAAAACATTCATCAGATGCATTCTTGTGTTTATTATCTGTATGAGGGGGTGCTAATAAGTTCTTGACTTTTTATAGAAAGAATGGAGTCAGTGGAATAGCCTCAATACAAATGGCTTGTATATTATTCTATATATTCACCTTTGAGGTTAACCCACTTTTGACACCAATTTTTTAGTTTCTTTAAATCTTCCAAAAAGGTATATACATATATCATGAAAATTATCCAAAAGGATAGTTTCATGGTTAAAACGTGCATTTAAGTGTAATAATAAGCAATGAAGGTATCAACATACCCTTCATTGAGACATATATAGCAAGTTAGAAGCTCGATGGACATGTGTTCGCTTCCTGAGAGAAGCCTAACATACGTAGTTAATTTTTGTTAGTTAAAGAGAACTATTTACTAACAAAAAATTTTTTGTTAAAATTAATTTATGACTCTTAGTTAAATTATGTACTACCTTTAAAAACATTCACACTTCTAAAAATATCTAATAGTTAAAAACTTACAACACTTCAGAAACTAATTAGCTCATCGGGCTGGAAGACACCGTCCACACAAAAACATTCTGTTTTCAATGTACGAGCGAGCGCCTTCATCAATATGTTATTGACATCCTCAAGCTATCTAGATCACATGAGGACTCCCCACGTGTGGGAAGGAAGGGGTGTGCTTCATTTGTTACGTATCGGAGGAGCATCTCCTCAGTGCCGCCATCTATTGAAAGAGCCAGCAGATATAGATATTGTAAGTATGAACTCAACTTTATTATTATTATTTTTTTATATTGAGATATATGCCATGTGACTAACCTTTTTAATTAAACTGTTCAATTTTTATAAAAATATTTTTTTCTTATGTATTTTCTCACTTTTTGTAAATAACTTCCAAGCTGTATCTAAAGTTGTTGGGTCCTGTAAGTTATATATTTTATCCTTTTTTTTTTTGTTCGATTATAACACTCTCTGAGATCATCTTAATATTTTTTCCCTGGTGTGAGTAGTTAACATCTTAATATTTTCAAAATCAGGATATTGTTTATGATTAATACAATATTGAATAAGTGCAGTTCGTTCTTCCTTTTTATTCCAGTTTTTTATGTGTTGATGTAATCTTTTAATTAATCTATTTTTTGTACTACCTATGTAAGATATTTGGTTTATAGAATCATGTGAAACTATTGGAATTTCATAAACTCCTGCTGAAAACGAATTGAGGATCTCAGACAGTGTTATAATCGAATAAAAGGATAAAATATGTAACTTAAAGGACCCAACTACTTTAGATACAGCTTTGAAGTCACTTATCAAAAGTGAAAAAATACATAAGAAAAGACAAATAAAAGATGTTTATAAAAATTATACAGTTTAATTAAAAAGGTTAGTGATATAATATATATCTCAATATAAAAAATAATAATAAAAAGAAAGTTTAGCTCATACTTACGATATCTATATCTACCGGCTCTTTCGATAGATGGCGGCACTGAGAAGATGCTTCCCGATACGTAACAAATGAACCACACCCCTTCCTTATCCCAGCATGCAACTTCAAATGTCAGAGACATGTGGGGAGTCCTTGTGTGATCTAAATAGCCTGAGGGTGTCAATAATGCATTGATGAAAGCCCTCACTCTTTGTGTGGACGGTGTCTCCCAGCCCGATGAGCTAATTAGTTTCTGAAATGTAAGTTTTTAACTATTAGATATTTTTAGAAGTGTGAATGTTTTTAAAGGTATGTACATATAATTTAATTAAGAGCTGTAAATTAATTTTAACAAACAATTGTAGTTTGTAAGTAATTCACTTCAAAAAATAACTACGTACGTTAGGCTTCTCTCGGGGAGGGAATACATTTCCACCGAGCTTATAACGTGCTATATATGTCTCAATAGAGGGTATGTTGATACCTTCATTGCTTATTATTATTCTTCCAAAAGGGTTTAAGAAAACTGAAAACCACGTGTCAACAGCTGGTGTGGTGTTAGAAATGGACTGAAATTTTGTCCCCTTCAAATGTTTCTTTAATTTGGAGAACAAATGTTAATTAGATGGTGCCAAATCCGATTAGTGAGCTGAGTATTTCAATACTTCAAAGTGGATTTCATGAAAATTTGTCTGCATGATGCCATCTGTGTGGGGCAAAGCATTGTCCTGCAAAAACGAACCACCTTTTGACAATTTCTCCAATTTCCCCCTTGTGTTTTAATTTCAGTTCCCACTTCACTTAGTTCAAGAGGAACGTATAATATGTTGCTGTGATGGTGGCACCCTCTTTCAGGTAGTCCACTAGCATTACCCTGTTCTTGTCTTAGAACACAGAAGCCATCACTTTAGCTGCAAACTTCTGTGTTTAAAACCTTCTTAGGCAAGAAGAACTACATTTTCATTCTCTGGATTTTTTTTTTATCTGGATCATACAGATTTATCCTCGTTTCATCTGTGGTTACAAAATTGAGCCATAAAACTGTCTGCATGTTGCTGAAAACATTGCCTTAGCTGCTGCAATCTGATGACTGTTCTGATTCACAGTCGGGCATCTCAACGCCTATTTGGTTGAGAGCTTCTTTATGCTCAGCACCTCATAGATAATGAATCCAACACATTCAACAGAAGTCCCTAAAATCTCTGCTTTTTTGCAGATAATCTCCAGTCTTCCCAAATCATGTTATTGACATCATCTGCATTTTGTAGAACAATGACCACAACAAGCCTTTATACACTACCGTTTGTGAAAATTGCAACACCATGAAGGACTGCTGATATTAGCTAGAAACTTACAGGATATGTACAACAGATTGGGACGTGAAAATGATTATAATTTCAGTGAAAATGCATATGTGGTTTCTTAGCAGTGTCCTCTAAACTGTCAGGTCTTGAGTATAAACAGCTGGCTCAAACAAGATGGTTGCAATCAGTGAAGAACTGACATTGAGTCAAAAGGTGTTTCGTATGTCTCACTATGCCGTATCGCCGAAAAAGGTCACATTATGAACACCTGATGGACTTTGAGCAAGGAAGGATTGTTGGAATGAGAGAAGCTGGATTTTCCTATCACAAAATTGCCACTCGTATGGGACCAAATGCCAGTACAGTGATGTAAATGTGGCGTCAGTGGACAGATGAGGCTCGGACCCACAGAAATCTGGGAAATGGACCACAAAATTGCACAACTGTATGGGGTGCCAGACAACTCTGCCTCATGGGCAGTAAGTCACTGATCCCACAGTGACATCCACAGTATTAGCACAGCAGTGGAGCACTGTCATAGTTCAGGCTTTGTCCTCCAGCACAGTTCAACATCATCTGCTTAACAGAGGACTGGTTGCTAGCAGTTCATTGCTCGTTCGTTGACCTTTAACCACAGATACCTTAGGCTGCAATGGGGTCTCGAACACAGACATTGGCGTGCTGATTGGCAATAAGCTATGTTTTCTGACGAGTCACAATTCAACCTGATTCACCATGATGGTCGCATATGTGTTTGAAGACATCGTGGTGAATGGCACCTTGCAGCATGATACCACCCCGGCGCCAAGTGTCATAGTTTGGGGCGCCATTGGGTTTAATTCGTGATTTTGCTTAATGCCTGATACGAATCCATGGAATCCTCAACAGCCAACGTTACACCAAGGATGTTTTAGCTGCAGAGGTGATAACCTTCCTTTAGAGTTGTCCTGGGGTTATATTTCAATAGGACAATATTTTACCTCATGTGGCCCAGAATTTCCAAGACCTCTTCCACGCATGGCAGATACCACTTCTTCCCTGGCCTTCATATTTACCAGATATGTCCCCAATTGAACATGTGTAAGACAGGGTAGCTAAGTGACTGGCCTGTCAAGCACCTCTGCCAGTCATCACAAATGAACTGTGGTCTCACATAGAAGCAGCCTGGTAGACTATTCCCGAGGACGATATCAATAACCTCTTCCATTCAATGCCACGCCATGTAGAGGCTGCTGTTTTTGCTATAAGTGGCTTCACATGACACTAAGTTTTGATGCGAAAAATCTTGTATAGCTCTGCAAACGTAGTCAGTTATCTCCTGTTACATGAGAATATAAATTTCATTTGAATTGCACAATTCTTTCTCGGTGTTGTAATTTTCACAAACAGTAGTGTAGTACAGTCATCATCATCAGTGCTGAAATGTCATGTCTTAAATCTAGCAACCTAGATTTTAACTGGATAGGAAGAACATTGATAACTTAATGTCTCCAACATTTCACTGTGGATTTCTTTCACCCTCTTCTCTTTCAGGAACAAAAACTTAATTATCACTCTGCTCTTCTTTACTGTGAACCATATTTGAAAGACCATCTTTACTTCAGACCTGAAAATGAAATGGTTATATCACAGTGGGATCAAAATTGGCCACAATATAGTACAGGATATACACCAAAGAGGCAAAACATTAAAACCAACTGCCTAATATGATGATGTTCCTCCATATGCCACGAAAACAACTCTTACCCAGCAAGGCATAGATGCTACCAGATTTCTAAAGATATCTTGTACAGGGCTTGAAAATTAGCATGCCTGAGATGCCCGGGTCTTATAAATTATTGGCCAAGGCAGGTAAATGAAATCTAGTTACCTGGTCGGACAACTACACTGGTGGAAAGTGAAAAAAGAACGCCAAGAAGGAGACGTCTGATACCAACAAAATTCATACAGCATAATAACAGAATACAGAGGATAACGTGATCAAAACATTATGACAAAATATAGCTGTATTTGCTGGTAAACTGAAAAATAACATTTCCATGTAACATGGTTAGTACGAGGTTGAACCGCCATGAACTGCGTCACACTGTGCAATTCTGGCATGAAGTCTGTCATACAGATGTTGGATGTTAGTTTCGGGTATTGAGTTCCAAGCATCCTCAACCTGGACGCGTAAATCGGGGATGGTCGTGGCTGGCCGTGGAGACCGGATAAGTCGTTGTCCCATAAAATCCCACACATGCTCAATGGGGGACAAATCCGGTGAACGTACAGGCCATGGAAGTTGTCTCACACCCTGAAGTGCATGTTGCGTTGCACGTGTCGTGTGTGGGCGTTCGTTATCTTGCTGTAAAACACCACAATGGACCGACCTTACAAATGGAACAACAACGGGCTGAATGATATTGTTGATGTAGGAGGTGCTGTTTAACGTACCCGGTACAAACACTAGTTGTGTACTGGAGTGATAGCTGATCGCTCTCCACACCATGAGACCAGGTGTAGGCCCTGTGTGTCACTGGTGGATGCAAGAAGGGTGGAGACGCTCCCCTGTGCGTCTGCGAACACGCATACGGCCATCGGAGGCTCCCAAGCAGAATCTGCTTTCATCGCTGAACACGACAGATCGCCATTGCGTTCTCCAGTGCAGACGTTGGCGACACCACTGCAGCCGTTCCTGATGGTGGGCTGGAGTCAGGGGCACACGTGCACGTAGTCCTGCATCCAGTAGGCGGTTGCGGATTGTTGGCACAGTCACCTCAGGTGCAACGGCAGCTCGGATTTGCGTCGCAGTGGATGTTCTGCTTGACAACACTGCTCTTCTTATGCGTCGATCAGTCCGCTCATCAGTCCGTCTGTGACTCCCGGTTCCATGTCTTCTCGTGTGGGAATGTTCCTCGGATCATCTACGCCATCATCGTACCACCACCGATACTTCCCGTCCAATTCGCTCCACAATACGACAATACAACCACCCGGCCTCACGGAGTCCGACTAGACAACCTCGCTCAAAGTCCGATAACTGCTGAAATCGTACACGTCTTTCATGTCCAGGCATTGCAGCTTCTTCAGGGTCTTCGCACGTGTCTGTACGCTGACGACTGATTACATTCACTTCGCCGTACTCCTTAAATACCACTGACGATAATTTGCATATTATGCCGTGCTGTGGCGTAAACGCTCATCGGTTGGTTCCGAAATTAACATCACACCTACGTAAACTCGACCTCATTAACATATGTAAATTTCATGATCGTCCGCCAATTCCTTCTTGGTGTTCTTTTTTCACTTTCCGGCAGTGTAGATTTAAAGAAAAAAAAAAGTTTGGAATGGTGAATGTACAGTACTACCGTAGGATAAAAAACTGTCGTCACGTGTTGTTTTTCATTTTACTGCAAATCACCAGAAGTTGTATTATTGTTACAGAGTGAGTGTCAAGGCCAGGAGAATATCACTTTTTTACTTACATTATGATCTAGCCCCATAAATTGAAGCCATATGTAGCTTTGCTCCAGATGTTGACAGGATGCATGCCCCCACAGTTAATTACAGGATACATGCCTCCACAGTTAATGACAGGATACATGCCTCCACAGTTAATGACAGGATGCATACCTCCGATGAAACTAGCCTCCAGTGTTTAGTGACAAAATGCATAAAGTGCAATGAAACAGGAGGAAGCATACTGATGGGCAAAAAAGCCAGGCTTTATGGGGAGGGAGTGACAATATAATATTTATTGCACAGCCCCAGGTGGGGTTGGGCCTCTCTGATATAAGTTGAGTGAGTGGGGGAGGGGAGGAAGTGGAAGCTTCCTCCCACAAACTGACAGAGATACCACTGAAACAAAGGCTAAGTTTTGTTTAAGAATGAGTGTGCGCAATGTGTTCCACTTAACTGGGAAAGGAGTAAACAGTACTGACACTGATACTTAGTTTATATGAGAGAACAGTGGTTTGTGTTAGCTGTGGATATGAGTTGTATTTAGTAAGGGATATCCAATGTTTTTTTGGAAAAATCCAGCAATGGACGTATATCTCACAGTAAGCAATTATGTGAAATTCCCGATTTGTCAGCAGTAGTTTCAAATTCATCTTCCACATTGCTGTGTGATGTAATTTCAGAATCAGAATCTACATCGTTGGCAAAATGGAAACTAAACTTTACCTCTATGATGATATCAGAATTTACATTTAAGTAGATAAAACTTAGTGTACTTCATTGTGAAATCACCACATGAACTTTTCATCATTTGTTTCTAAACAACAATTCTTGGGATATTTTATGATGCAAAATCACTTCTGTTTGCTCAAGAGAAAAAGGTAAATAATTTTTGTATTCAAAATTGTTAAAAACAAAAACTGCTGTATATTTAACTATGATTATTTAATATTTCTGCAAAACACATAATATGTATTAAAAATTCTTGAACATGGCATCATCACTAAATTTATCAAATACCATCTTCAGCATTATTGCCTTTCTTAAAACTTTATATATATATATATATATATATATATATATATATATGTGCATTTTGAATATCGACACTTTAAAATGGCAATGCAAAAGATGTATAAAAAGTTTATCATAATTTTTAACTTAAAAAAAATAAGGCTTCTGTTATGTTATTGTAAAAGATAAATTTTTCAATGCATCTAGCTTTTCCTTTCTGGGCAGGTAAATATTTTCTGCACATGCCCAGCTAGGCATTTAACTTTTCTGATATTTTTCAAGCCCTGTTGTATCTGGTGCCAACACATTACGAATACCAGCAGATCGTTAACTGTAGTGGATTACCGTGTAGAGACAGTGTTTGTGTGTGTGTTTTGTCTTGTAAGTTATGTGATTGAGCCTCTACAGATCAGATTTGCTATTCTAACACAAACCACAGACGCTTGACTGGATTGATGTTTGGGAAATGTGGACGCCAGGCTAATACTTGGAAGTCTTCCTCATGTTCCATGAACTATTCTTGAACAATCTGTGCAGTACGGTATTGGGCATTATCCTTCTGAAAGAAGGCATTACTAGAGGGGAATACCGTTGCCATTAAAGGATCTGCAGTGATGTTTAGGTAGGTGGTAGACCTCATAGTTTCCTGCACATGAATAACTGGGCCCAGTGTTTCCCACCAGAACATTGCCCACAGCATTACACTTCCTCCAGCTGCTTGTTTCCCTACCACAGTGCGTCCTGGTGCCAACACTTCCCCAAATAAATGATGCACACATACCTGGGTGCCCACATAGGAAATGCAATTCATTAGAGCAGACAACCTTCCTCCAATCATTTGAGCTTCAGTTTTGATGCCCGCTTGCCCATTTTAAGCACTTTCAAAAAATGGTCATGCCAACCTCGGTTTCAACACGAGGTCAGCATGAGCTCTCAGAGCAGCTATGCAGCTCCATTTTCAGCAGGGACTGATGTATTCTGTGTTGTGATACATTCCTTTGATCACCAGCATTACCAGTGAGTTGCATTACAATCTCCTTTCTGCTGGTTTGTACTGTGCGGGATAGCCTTTGCTCATCTCGGTCATGGATGAGCTGTAGTTAGCCTACACCTCGCCAACAATTCGTGGTTTTTCCTTCCTTGGAACATTTTTTGAAGTTACTAACCAGGGCTGACTGTAAATACCACACAAGCTTTGCCATCTCAGAAATGCTCTGACCCAGTTGTCTGGCCATTACAATTTGGCCTTTGTCAAACTCTCTTAAGTCCACTGCCATTCCCATCTAGATAGAATGATACTAATTAGCATAGCTCAGTATCAGGTGTTATTTATACCATTTCATGACTTTCACATGTGCCATTGTTTACCTGCAGTTGCTTTGATTTGAATAATGACGTGCTGGTCATAATGTTTTGACTCTTCGGCATATGTGTATGTAGTAAAAATCCGATATTACAAGAGCTGACAAAAATCAGAAAATTTTTCATTATAATGGACTTTTCATAATGACCAGATCATACAAATACTATGTACGTGTATGTGCTATGTAGCACATTAAAATAACAGCACTGCCATAATAAAGAAAAATGAATACATATCAGAGCTGCCACTGCATTGTTTTCAAGCTGGGTCCTAGGGACCCACAAATTTTTAAAAAAGTGGATACTTTGTGAGGTATTCTGGATCCTTTTAAAAAATCAAAAGAATCAAGAGATAATGTTCATACTTATGTAAGCAAACGAAAAATAAATGCAACATACATTGTTTGACACTTTAATGTATGCTCTTTGAAAGCAATCTTTAAAAAATCAAGTACTGACAGAATTGAATTTTATCATTTTCAACTAAATTTTATCATAATGGAACTGCACAAAGACAATACATTTTAAGTCAGCTCAGAACACCAGAGCGGTTTTTATTTTTCAAAACATAGGAACTGTGTGATGACTACTCTTGAACAGTTTTTTGACTTTTAACGAACAATCATTGAAGTAAACGTACAACTTTTAGTAGAGTATAATCGTTCACAGTGCTCTCATTAAATGTAAGTTTGTTTTTCAAATTTTAAATTTTAAGTGTTCCAATATTGATTAAAAGAGCTGAAAGGTTTAATAATTTAATCAGGACATTTGTACATTTACATAATCTTATATTGTATATTTACTTAATCTTGATGGATGGTGCAGTTGGCTGTTTTCATTCTTTCCCTAATCCTCACAAATTTGACTTTGCCAAATGGCATGTTGAAAAAATCTAAAATAAAATGTGGGTCCCAAAGGACTCGTAGAATTTGTAATTATGGGTTCTTTTTTTGGGGGGAGGGTAATTTACATGCTACAGTGCGTCAGTGGCAGCACTGCATATTATGTACGTGATGTTTGCTTTTAATTCAGATAGGAATTTTTAGAAAAAATATGAATCAAGAGTCTTTTGTTTGCTCTTTAACATTGACGATTGTAACACGTAACTCTCAATTTCACGGAAAATTGCTGATTCTCCAGTAGGTGCATTTGACGCACTATGAGATTGTCCAGTTGCGTTTAAAGCTTGCATGAGATCTGATTGAGATGGTATGCTTTCATTTCTACCCTCTTCATCATCCTGATATTCTTCTTCTTCTTCTTAGCTTTCTTTTTCTGATTCCATGATTTCTGTATGAGACATGTCATTCCAGGATACTACATCTGTGCCAGCATTGACATAGTCTTGAAAGCTAAATGTCAATCCTATTTTTTGGAAGATGCTCCATCCATCTGCTTCCTGTTCTGCAGGTCTGTCTGCAATGATTTCCTTATTCAAATCATCTTTGGTAATGAAGCCAACATGTCTTCATTGTACTTTCCTGGCAGTTCATTCTGGGCCACTGCAAGAGCTTTAATGGCCTCAAGGGTGTTCCATTTCACTGGCTTATCATCTGATGACGTCCGCCGGATTGCGGAATAGTCTGATATTTCTGCTTTATCAATTTAATAACTCTTTGATCAAGAGGCTGAAGTACACTAGTGCAGTTAGGTGACAAGAATACTAGTTCAATGCTATCTAATTGAACATATTTGAAACTGAGGTGTGTGCAGGACAATTATCAATTAATAGCTCTATTTTTATGTTCTCAATTCCAACTTGAACGTTGAAAGCCTTCACCTACTTGATAAATAATGGCATTGTCATCCACACCTTCATATTAGTTTAATATGTGCATAGTAAGTAGCAAAGCACCATGAAAGCAGCATGGCCTTTGTGATTTTCCAGTCACTAAATGTTTAATTTAAAACTATCATCCATATTGAGGCAACATAGAAAAGTTAAACATTCTTTACTATGTTTTTCTCTTTTACATGGATCGTTTTTTTGCCACTAAAGTCCTGTTAGGTAACAAGTTATAAAACAATGCTGCTTCATCTGCATTATAAATATATTTTGCATTGTATTGAGCTAGAACTTCTGAAAGGATGGGGGACCAGTCCTGAACTGCTTGTGTGCTAACAGAAGCTGATTCTCCAAATATTTTTTGCATAGAAATTCCTTTTCTAATTTTAAATTGGTTTAGCCAACTGTCTGAATAACTAAAATTCTCAATCTTTATTTCAATGCCTAATTTATTAGCTTTTATCATCAGTCCACTAACAGGAATGTTCTTGCCTCAATTGTGGCAAAACCATGTAAACAATGCTTCCTCCAATTCCTTATGTTCACCATTTCATAACTTCGTGAATTTTTCTGGTGCATTATTCTGCAAAGCCACCTTCTTGATCTTCTCTTTGTTCTTTAAAATTGTAAACAGTGTTGATGATGAAAAAACAAATTTTCTTGCAATCTCACTTTTTAACTTCAAACTTTTCTCACATTCATACAAAACTTTTAACTTTGTTTTCAGTCAAACCTTTCCTTTTATTCTTCTTTTAGAAAAAGAAAACTCATGACTTACAAGCATAAAAAATGTTTTGACTTCCCACCATTGTAGAGACAAGTGGAAGAAAGCAGGACAGTAGAAGAAGCCCGGTCGCAGAAACAGTGCAACGTGGCGACGGGCGTCGCAGATCGCTCAACAAATCTTGCAGATCAATTTACTCTTATCTTTTCCGATATAATTCGCACCAAAAAAAAAATAAGTTCCTCTTTTTTTCTTTTCTGCAGCTTTGCTTAACAAATCTGCAGACAAATAAATGGATCCAAGTATCGTTTCCATTTCCCCTACCCCCGCCGCCGCCTTCCTCCTGTTGACGAAATGTCAGTGCCGTGTGGGTGGGTGGTCAAGGCACATCTCGGCACAGCCGTAACCACAGCGGGGGGATTACGAGAGGACTCCGTTCTCGAGGGTGGAATGTTGCAGGGCTTATAATGTTGGCTCCCGAGGGGACGCGACGCACAGCTATCAGATTTCCAGGAAAGAGTGAAGTCACAATTTCTGAGGCAGCAGGAAACTGCTCCCTCAGAATTGTTCGCTCACAAAAAGAAAGATATTTCTCCAGTCCGTATACACCCCTCAATTCTTATTTCATGATAAATCAACCAGATTCAACGGGCTAGTTTTATGAATTTTTAAGCGAATGAGTGAATCTGTTTTCTAATTTTATTTTGTTCTGCTGCTTAAACAAACATTTCTGATGGCAGAAATTGTAATTCACATGTTTTTTTAATCATGTAATTTTGTCAAAAATATGTGGCCGCTGTTCGGCGGGAAAGTGCCTTCCTGTTTGTTTACGCTTTCACGGC
The DNA here is from genome assembly GCA_039090855.1 of Macrothele yani. Classification (NCBI taxonomy): domain Eukaryota; kingdom Metazoa; phylum Arthropoda; class Arachnida; order Araneae; family Macrothelidae; genus Macrothele; species Macrothele yani. The sequence goes on along the minus strand of CM077005.1, from coordinate 94,413,604 downwards.
TCTCGTGTGCGACTGTTAGTATCCATAGCTTCCTCGCCCGGCTGCTTAAGCATTTCTAATAGTGTATTTTTAGTGGAAATTGGTCGATGTTCAGTGGGAAAGCCACTTCCAGTTTTATTTACATTATATATGTTCGGTGGGAAAGCCACTTCCAATGTTTATTTACATTTTTGCAGCTATCTTGTATGGCTGTTATTTATTCATAGCTTTCCCTATCCAACATATAACAGGGAAAAAGTAACAAAACTTTCATATTTTGCATAGCAAAAGTACCGTATTTTTTTACAAAATGCATCACGACTATCTAAGCCTAACATCTTTTATCGTTACTGATGCGACAGTAAGTGATGGATTGAGTTCGCGCTTCAGTAAAAATCCAAATAAACTATATGATACTGTTCTTACATTTTTCCAGTTGTGTCCTCAACTGTGCTCTCTCCCGTATGGGACGGGGCATAGATATGGGTAATAACACTCACCTATGACAGCCGGTGGATTCGATAGTCGTACAAGCGTAAACAAATGGGACCCGCCGATCATCAGCAACATATTTTTGACGAAGTTGAATAGAAAACACCTGAAATGTATTTTTTTCCTCGCCAAAAATTAATTTTCGATCGGCAGTGGCAAGTGGGCGACAGAAAATTTTGTCCCCCTGAAACTTCCTGATTACAGCATAGTATAAATGCAACACTGTAATCAGGAAGTTTTTTTCTGAAATATTTTATTTCTAAAAAGGATTTTTTTTTTCTTTAGAAGAAACTTCCTGATTATTGTATCAGGGGTTGAAATTGAGGGAGTGATGCCCGCCGAAAAATTTAAACTGCTGCCAAAATAAAGTTGTTACCCGCATGCCGCCTGAAAAAATTTTAAGAAAATATATATATATATAAAATCTTGGGTCCGTTTTTGGACCACTCGCAAAATTCGCGCATTAAAAACGTATCCTTCATAAAAAAATATGTGCTTTAGAAAACGACCGAGAGTTCCGAATATGCAATCGAATACATCGTTCATGTCGGGAACATAATCAGTTTATGGACACATGAATCAGCTTCCATATGTAGCCGCATGAGCAGTTCACTTTGCATATCACGGTCTGTTAGGAATCAAGCATTAGATACTTCTTCGGATTCGCGGAATTCCGCTTTTTTCGCCACATTTTGGTTATACTCGAGATCGATGGAAAAACAACAACAACTGAAAATGTTTTTTTTTTTATTAGTGTGTGTGTGTGGGGGGTCGTTTTCCTCCTGGGGAATGGAATTCCGTTTTTCAGAACTTCCAAAAACAAAAGTTAAATGGAGTGAAAAAATGTCCTGCAATCGTAATTTCTTTTTCTCGCGAAGTTTCCTCTGTCTAGTATTGTTACTAAATATAAATTTATTGCATAAATGTTTGTATTTCATCTTGAAAGTGTAGACAACAATTTCCGATATCGGAAGTTTGACGGAGCAAAAGTTTCCATGTAAACTTTCGGCACAAGTTTCTTCCGCAGATTGGAGAAACTCTGACTTTGTTGTCATCATTTGCATCATTCTCAAAACTAAAGATAATTACTTTCGAAAAGTGAAGTTAGACGAACTGTAGATTTAATCTGTAACTGTAATTTTTTTCTCTCGCGATATTCCTTCTGCTGAGTGTTGTTGTAAAATAATTTTTTTGAATAACTGATTGTGTTTCAGCTTGAAAATGGAGGAAAAACTTCCGAAAACGGAAGGAGAAAAGATTTTTTCGTAATCATAATTTTTTTTTTTTTTTTGCGATGTTCCCAGTGTCCTGAATCAAATGTCATTTTCCCTCCATAAATAGTTGGAAACGGAAAAAACTGCACATTCATCACAGCAGAAGAATGGTTGAATCAACCAAGTCTCAATTATGTGAACTGCAAACATCTCATACATAGAATTCAAGATTTTTTTTTCAGAGCTGAAGGAAAGTGTGTTCAAAAATAATAAATTAGTTGACCCTTATAGTACTAAACTTGCACATCACAATGTCCAGTGAAGGTTTATTTTATCTTTTGTGATTGAGATAGATTGCAGATTTCCTTCTTCACAGTGGAACTCTTTTTGAAATTTGAGTGTGTAGAGCTTGAATCTCTGAAGCAACACACACACACACACACACACACACACACACACACACACACACACACACACACACACACACACACACACACAAGTTTTGGCAGATGAAAAGCTTGGCAGACCAGTTTTTTTTTTTTTTTTTTTTTACCAAAATGAATGAAGATGCAGTTATGGAATATTCACTATTAAAACATAGCTGAAAAAAATGATGAGTATATGTGCCAATGTCCAAAGTTTTCTAAGAGTTTTATAAGCACACATTTCCATTAGTGTCAAGAGGTTCTGCTTTAAATGTCTTATGTTGCGTTTAAGAAATGTACCATGTGAACGTGGCTTTAGCACAGAAAACATAATTCAGTCAAAATTTAGAGATTCACTGAACAGCAAAAATCTTAATGCATATTAATTTTAAAATTGGGCCAGATAAGCCCTCAAAAGTAAAACAACTGTTGATCAAAGCTTGCCGACTGTGGCAAGGAATGAAAGACAGACATATATACTTCAGGACCTGCGGAGTGGGTAGAGGCGAGTGTCTGCAGACTAATTTTGAGTTTCCAATACCTGTGTTGCAGACAGCTTAGCAAAATTCTGCAACTGGACCAAACAGCACAGACTAACATTGATGACTCATCTCATCAAAATATTCCAATTTCCCACTGTTGTGCAGAGGTTTGAAAGAAAGTGGAAGGACAGCATCCAAAGAGCCAAGCAGACTAACCACTACTAGTGACTGATCTCTGTGGGCAGCTGTAAGCATTTATCTCTCCACCACTTCCTGGAATTTCAGGGAAAGAATTTATTGAAACTCTTTAGAAATAAGAAAGACTGGCCATGAAAGCTTCTCATTACGGCAAGAGCTCCTTTGATTTACAACTCGTAACACACAAAGATCTTTCCTATTTTTAACAGTAACAAACTGATGGTACATTTTGAGTTCCTCATAACAGCAGGATTCTTGCTATTATCCATACTTATAATATTGGACTTTTACTGTACACACTTAATAAACAAAACATTAGAAATACCTACCTAATAGTGTGTTGGTCCTCCTCTAGCATAAAAAACAGCCTGCACATGCTGAGGCATTGACTCCACCAGATGCAGGAGGTTTCTAGAGGTAATGCCAGCCATGCCTGTGGCAGCATTGTCCACAACTCTGCCTGAGGTGTTGGCCCAGGATCCACAAATCTGATGTTCTGCTCCATGTCATTCCAGAAAACTTCCACAGGGTTCAAATATGGAGACTTTGGGGGGCTACTGGATGGTTCCAAACTCAGATGAGTTTTCCTTGAGCCATGCCTGGGTGGTTGAGCCCAGTGAGGTTGGCGCATTGTTCTGCTGAAACAGACTGTAGGCCACAGGATGTGCAAAGGCCATGAAAGCATGTAGGTGATCAGCTAGCACATGCTGGTAGTGTGCGGCAGTTGAGGACTTCTCCAGACACTCTAAGCAACCTAATGTATTCCCTGAGAAGGCTCCTCAAACCATCAAAGAGCCACCACCACCTTGAACAGAGCAGACCTGGCATGATGAGGTCATGGCCTCATGCTGTCGTTGCCACACCCTCACCCTCCTGTGAGCTTGGTACAGCTGAAAACAGGATTCCTCTGACCACATGACACAGTGCCACTCTGCAGAGGTCTAGTTTTCATATTCCTGGCACCAGGTGAGGCGTAATTTCCGATGGCAAGCAGTCAACAGTGGCACATGAGTGATTTGTTGGCTCTCATAGTCCAGGTTATGTAGTGTGCACCGTAACGTTCACTTGCTGACGCTGCTTGGACCTCCAACATTTAACATGAATGTGATTTGCACTGCCATTGCCAACCAGTCGGTCCGCAGGAGCCGGAATATGGATAGTGTACATTGACCCCAGTTGTCAATGGTATGTAGTTGGCTACTACTTCTTGCTCTCTGCGTGCTGGTACGTCTGTCGACGGTATACTTGTGGTACACCCTTGATGCAATTGCCCTAAGAAACTAGTGTTCTTATGACTTGAGTGGTAGAATGACCCATCTGTCTTGTGCCAATGAAGTGTCCATGATCAATGTTGCTCAGATCACTACTTTTACCCATGTTCATTGATTGAGATACACTGTTAACCCTGCCGCCCACCTATTTATCGCCTGCAGTCTGTGTAGGGGATGCCCATGTCAACTGCCCATCACCCGATCTCTAATGTTTTGTCTACTGAGTGTATATATACATATATGAATCTATGATGAGAGATAAGAAGAGCAGGACCAACATGAAATCTGGTGGACAAGAGATTACTGTACAATGGTGGGAAAACAAAAAAATTCAAATAAGGTAGAACATGAAAATCAAGATCCACAATGGCAGTCTCATCTAATCTTTGACTAATAGTGCTTCAGGAAACAAAAAGGAGTAAGCATATTTTTTATTGACAGAAGTGCAGCAAATTAAATATTAGCTGAAAATTCTGAAAGTAGAAAAATAAATAAGCATGTACAGATTAATTGAATGTGTTTTTAAAACTTTTATTTAGGAAGAAGTATATGATAAATAGAAATCCATGAATTTAATTTAATTTGTAATATGCTTAATTGTCAATTGAAGACCTTGGCAGGTGTTAAATAACTGTCATGCTGAGTGGAATTTTGTTAAATATAGTAAATGAAATGGTGAAGAGAAAATTATTCTTAGGCAGAAGTATAATAGTTCATGCTTTTGTGTTATGTTGTATGAGCTCATGTAATTAATTGTGGGAAGTAAATATTTCAGTGTGTATGCAGTTGATGTGATTTGGAAACTTTTTCTTCTTTTAGGAAACTTCTCATCATGTATATCTGGTCATGGAAGTAAGTTCTTAAGATTCTTTTTTCTTTTTGCAACAGGCTTTTTATGTATTTTGTACAATTTGTTCTCTTTATACACTGGCGTGCAAAAATTAAGAACGGGACGGTTTTTCGAATGTAACGTTGTGCAGAAGTGCTCCACACTGACTCAAATCATACCATAAGATCCCCAAGATGTAAGAATGTAGGACAAGTGAGCAAAACAGTCCAAACAAGGAATCCAAAGGATACAAAGACACTTTATTGAAAAGGTAGCTTCGAGCACAACTGGACAGAAGACAGAAACGTCCATGTGACAGGCGGCTGCCAAGAAAAATCCAGTCTTTAGTAGGGGATATGATCACTCCTGACTGCGTTGCAGGATTTACAACATTTGTCTATGCTGAGGATGAGGTTGTCAAGGAGCTATTGAGGCATCGCAGCCCATTCCTCTTGTAGCGCCAATCGCAGCTGCAGAATCGTTGCTGGCTGCTGGTGACGTGCTGCCAAGCGTCTCCCAAAAAGGTCCCACACGTGTTCGATTGGATTTAGGTCCGGGGACCTTGCAGGCCAATCCATGCATTGAATATCTTCACTCTCCAACAGCCCTGTGACAGCCACTGTACGATGAGGTGTAGCGTTGTCGTCCATGAAGATGAACTCAGGACCCACAGCACCTCTAAACAGACGCACGTGAGGCAGGAGAACCTCGGTACAATAGCGGACACCAGTGACTGAACCTCCTTGGAAGATGTGGAGGTCAGTATAGCTACCAAGCATGATACCGCCCCAAACGAGAACTCCGCCACCTCCAAACTGGTCCCTTTTGATGATGTTAGAGGTGTGATTGTGTGTTCCCTGCTCTCTCCAGATGTGTATACGTCCATAATCGCTCGTCGGACTAAATTGGCTCTCATCCGTAAAGAGAACTCGACCCCATTGCTGATGTGTCCAGTTCTTGTGTTCCTGGCACCACAGAAACCATCGTCTCCGATGAGCAGGCGTTAATGGCACACACCGTACTGGTCGTCGTGCAAGTAAACCACCTTTGTGCAGCCTCCTGGCCATGGTAAAACATGATAATGGACGTCCGGTTGTCTGTTGCACGTGCCTTACGATTTCTCCCGCTGTCTGCCGTCTGTCTCTTCTCGCCTGTAGGACAATATACCAGTCGTCCGCCGCCGTGGTTGCTTGTGGACGACCACTGCTAAAGTCTCGGACAGTTGTTCCTGTCGTTTGAAATGCTCTCCAAGCTCGTGAAACGATGCTGTGAGCAATCCCGAACTCCTGGGCCACACTAGTCACACTTCGACCTTCTTCCAACATCTCAATGACGCAACCTCGGGTAAAGTCATCCAGATGTCGTCTACTGGATTGCCTGTTGGCCATATCACACAGTGGCAGCAACTCGACGTCGTTCAAGCCGATGTACACCATGCAATAGCTTTCAGCTTTCACCGAATTGCTGAGCGTACACCGCCCGTGTGCTTTATACCCTTCCGACACCCCCCCCCCTCTACGTTATGCTGCATATATGCGGATGCCCTACCGTACCGGACCCTAGTCCATCTCTCCTGAGTAGTCTTTCGGTCCGTTCTGCCTGCTCTTTCCGCTGTTATGCTAATTTCTCCTCTTCGTCCTTAATTTTTGCACACCAGTGTATGTGTGTGTGTAATCAAACAGTATAAAAATGGTCATTCTGTAACTCTCTAAAACAGTGGTGTAACTAGCACAATGTCACACCCTCCTGCAAGATTTACATCAGTACCCCTGAGCACAGTAATTTTCCCAGGATTTAAAACACAAGGGAGGATGTGTTTTACATGGGGTGTGTGTGTGTGGTGTGAGAAGCAGGTAGGGGGTCAGGAAGTCAGGGAAGATGTTTGAAAAAGTAAGGGGTGTACCTAGCCCTGTAGTTTTAACTTTTTAAGTACTTTTTGGAACAGAAGTACATGATGCAAGCTTATCAATCTGCCAATCAGGATTAACATGGTGCATGGATCAATGCATGAACATGAATACACATTTTATTACAAGAAACGAATTCGGTAAAATATATTTAAATGGTTAAGGTTAATGACTATGTATGACTTCGTAATCAACCATTTTACTTTCACTTGTTTCTGAAGTGCTTGGTTTTTGCAAAATGTTTGCTTCTAAATTGTGAGTAGTTGACATACTAAACAAATAATTCTTTTCATTAGAAACAGAACTTAAGCTTAATTGACTTTGTGGGAAAAAGAACTGGTCAAGTTTTGGAAGTTTTTTCAGCCGCTCTCCTTTTTTCTTTTGCTGATACTCTGCTCCACGTGGATGTTTTTGAGATAATTTGCAAATGGATGACATTTGCTGGGACATTAAAGTTTCCACACAGTTAATGAGATGGGCATACTTACTACAGTGGATCCCACTTAAGAAGTTTCCTCTTAAGAAGTTTTCACGTGTAAGAAGTTTCATTTTTAGAGTCCTGATTTTTTTTCCATATTGCTAATGTTAATTTTTCCCACTTGAGAAGTAACGATGTTTCAAGTTTTCCCGCTTCAGAAGTTGTAAGTGCCACAAGTTTCTAAGTAAAAACATACGATTTTGGACCTTGTCCAGCAGATAAGTACATGTCAAAGAAGTTGGGAGGAAACTTTTCTTTGTTCTCCCCATACATGTAGTAAGCGAAACCCTGTCGGCTTCCGACGGTCAACGCAGGGGGTCATGTTTACTCCCCCACTTCTTCTGCATCTGCCCTTTGTGTATCACAATTGCTTTATCTTTGGGGCTGGGAAAAGGCTGAGAAAGGAAGTACTTGCTGAAAGTTAGTAAGTCTGTCAGAGTTAGGCTCAGATGTTGCACCTTGCATACGTGAAGTTAAACGTTTAATTTTATTGTTGAAATGCGTAGCTAAAAATATGGCGTCTAAAGGCATCAAAAGAAAAGCTTTATCTGTGGTTAAGAAACGAAACATTATCTCAAAAGTTTATGAAAATCCACATTTCTAGGGTGCAGATAGCAAAAGAACTAAATTTACCTGTTACAACCCTCAACAGTATAGTGGCAAAACAGGACACTGTGCTTGCAAATGCTTCCCATTCATTAAAAATCAAAAAGATTAAGAAGGGTAAATACGAAGATGTCGAAGAAAAACTTCTTGTGTGGTTTAAACAAGCAAGAAACATTGACATTCCGATCAATGGGACAATTCTTCGTGAGAAAGCAGAAGAGATTTCCAAGAAATTAAATGTTGAATTTAATCCTTCCAATGGACGGATCGACCGTTTTAGGAAAAGAGCAGCACTGACTTATAAAACTGTTTGTGGAGAATCAAAAAGTGTTAACGTCGAAGAAGTGGATGATTGGAAATCTAATGTTTTACCAGAACTGTTATCAGCGTACGAAGCAAAAGATGTTTTCAACGCTGACGAGTGTGCTTTGTTTTACAACCTTATTCCTTACAAGACCTACTCTTTCACAAGAGATAGCAGCCATGGAGCCAAAGTAAATAAAGAAAGATTGACAGTTTTGGTAGGAGCTAATGTGGATGTACAGAAAAGTTGCCTTTATTGGTCATTGGAAAATCGAAGAATCTGAGGTTCTTCAAAAATGTGAAAACTTTACCATGCAATTGCAGAAATAGCAAAAATGCATGGATGACAGTTCAGATTTTTGGAGACTTTTTAATGGAGTTTCAGAAACAAATGGCTAAAGAAAATAGAAAAGTTTTGTTATTTTTGGATAATTGCACAGCCCATGCAAAGTAAAGATTAAAATTAGCGGTCGCCACTCGCCACGTGGCGACTGGGTAAAATAAAATGGCCAGTAGAAAAAATAACTTTAGTCGTCACGCTCGAAAATTTGCCTTTTTTCACTGCTAAAGAATTTATTTGCATTTTTAAAATGCTCCTGTAATGGGAAATGCATTTTCAAATCATCCAACTCACGCGTGGTGAAAAACAGCCCTTTCCTCCGCAAATAAGTGGGTACGATCTATTTATGGATTCACACTTGAAGAACGGGGATGGCTCACCGTGGTTGTTTGTTTTTCCACTTCAGTTGGTGCACAAAGTAACCATATCGGGAATGGACAGACACCTGTGGCTTTAGATGGAACTGTGACAACTCGTCTTCAGCAGCTCGTTTTTTAAAGTTTTGTTTCTCTGAAAATGCACGATTTTCTATTGTATTGCTTAGTCACTTCTTGCTTATCATCAAACAGATGGGCAAGCATTTTCCCTATGTTTATAAAAAGAAATCAAAGGTAGAAAATCGGGACTTCACTTTCTGCTACCGCGCGCAGTCTTTCATTCCACGCAGAGTCGCTTTTCCTTTGCAAGTGTGAAGTTGGCTTTAAACAAAATAAAAAAAAATCTCTTGTCTGCCCCTTAATACGGCAAAATTTTACTAACGAATGGGTAAACACAAGTTTTTTAGCAAAATTATATATCAAAAATCAGTACTGTATCACTGCCGTGATAGTCATTTTACGGGTCACGGAAAACACTGATTCCATCACGGGCGGAATAAGTACCGATTTTGAAATTTAATTTAGCTTTAAAAAAGCGGAAAAGAAAAAACACTTTCCATATTGATTGGTTTTGAAGAACAGGCTGTTAGAAATAACAAAAACTGCGCTTCACTAGAAAAAAATCTTTTAAAATACGAAGTTGTTCTTTTTCACTATTACTGAAGCTATTAAAAACGAAAAAACATAATCAGAAAAAAATATAACATAAGAATATAACCAGAAAATGAAAAAAATGTGCATCTTGGGGTAAGAAAAATTCGAAATTTAGAAAACTACAGAACATTTTCATCCGTGCAAAAACAATCATTTTCAGGCAACGAACGGCATGAAGATGCTCAAATTATATCGAACAAATGTCGCGACATTAAAAACATCAAATAAACAATCCCAAAAATGTTTGATGAATGTTAGAATTTAGAAGCATGAAAATAAACTTTGAACAAATGATTGAATAACATTATTTCATAGATTTTTTTATTTCCGTAGTATATTTGATGTTTCCCGTATTCCGTTAGCGATCGACAATTTCCGTAATGACTATAGAGAATTCATAGCATTTGGAAGATCTGAGGTGGGCAAACAGGAAAAAATGACAAATCATTAAAATTCTACCAAAACAACGTTTTCTGAAGGGAAAAAGACCGACAACCATATTTTTTTATTTCCGTAGTATATTCGATGTATCCCGTAGGCCTACTCCACAACGATCGACGATTTCCGTAGTGACTATGGAGAATTTGTAGCATTTGGAAGGTCTGAGGTGTGCAAACAGGAAAAAATGACAAATCATTAAAATTCTACCAAAACAACGTGTTCTGAAGGGAAAAAAACGACAACCATATTTTTTTATTTCCGTAGTATATTCGATGTTTCCCGTACTCCGCAACGATCGCCGATTTCCGTAGTGACTATGGAGAATTCATAGCATTTGGAAGGTCTGAGGTGTGCAAACAGGGAAAAAATGACAAATCATTAAAATTCACCAAAACAACGTTTTTTGAAGGAAAAAAAAAATAACCCCCGACAATCAGATTTTTTATTTCCGTAGTATATTCGATGTTTCCCGTACTCCGCAGGGATCGATGATTTTCGTAGTGACTATGGAGAATTCGTAGTATTTGGAAGGTCTGTGGCGGGCAAACATGAAAAATGACAAATCATTAAAATTCTACCAAAACTGAACGTTTTCTGAAAAAAAAAAAAAAAAAAAAAAAAAAAAAAAAACACATGACACTGGGTTTGAAAACCATACAGAATCTGATGGAATCAGGATACTCTGCATGTGTTCTTATTTCGTCATGACTATATTTTCAACACCTGTTAAGGTTTATCAATGTTTTTAATGTAATGTTTATTAGAACAACCCAGGAAATTACTGAATATTTTCTGTTAGTGGTCAGGAATCATTGTGCGTCTGTAAAATAAAGTGACCAGGTTGGTATCACATTTCTCCCAATCTCTGCTGTACCACAAAATGATTCTACTATTAGATATCAAATTCATTTTTGAAAGCTATACAGCCAGTTTTCATTTTGACACCAAAAAGAACCTAACCAAAAATAAATGGAATGAAAGGGAAAAATTAGCAGAATGGAAGCAGCTTTGAAACATTATGTCTGAACATTTTTTACCATCAATAACTCACTAAGAACTGCTAGAGAAACAAAAAACAAGCAATTTTTAGTGCATGAAGGTCATAGCACAAATTGTTGAAATACCCAATACTGCTGCCAAACAATGCAGAAGTTAAGAGAATGCAAGTATTGTGGGCAATGTTCTTGATAAGACAATGTTCATGCAAAGACTTTAGAAAATACAGAAAATTAAATAATGTAAGCAATTAATTAAGTACTGTTTGAAAATGTTGACCCATCCACTGCTATCAATTTATGGTGGAGAGATTTTATTTGTGAACAATAGCGAGAGACCAAATAAAAATGATTAAATTATCTTTCCCTGTCTAGAAAATTTGGTTGATGTGGTTGAAGAAAAACATAACTTTCAAGATTATATTTATTCATTTAATTGCACTGGACAGCGAGCCGTTGTAACTACTAAGCTTAAATTTAACTATGTCTAAATAAGTGAAAGGTATACAGTGCAGTGATAAAATGTGTATGTAACATGAAATAGCCATAAAGAAAGTGGCCACTAGATTTTGTCCACCCACTGGCCAATGGCCACTTGAAAAAATCACCAATTTTAATCTTTAATCCAAAGAACATGGATCATCTGGAAAATGTAAAAGTAGTTTTCCTGCCACCTAACTCGACTTCAATATTACAACCAATGGACCAAGGAATAATTAAAACCATGAAACAATTCTACAGGAAACGTTTAGTTTATTGGTTACTGCAGAAGCTTGAATCAGACTCAAGTTACACCAGATGTACACTGAAATTAAATTTATTAGATGCTATGCATTTTAGTGTTTCTTCATTGGAAAAGGTATCATCTTCAACGGTAACAAATTGCTTCAGCAAAGCTGGTTTCAACGCTGATGAGCTTAGTTTTTCTGATGAAGAAAACAGTCATGACAACAATGAAGCTTCGGAAAGATTGCATAAAAAAAACTAAACTTCAAATCTTCCTTTGAAGAGTTTGTAAATGGTGACAAAGATGTTTCCCACTTTTGAAATGCAAAATATCGACGATATTTGCGACATCGAAACGCAAGAGGATGATGAACCAGAAGTGCAAGAAGATGAGTGCAGGCCAATTCCAACTTCAGCTGAAGCTGGTAAAGCATTAGAAACTTTTCGCCGCTTTATTGAAAGCCACAAACGTGTTACAGCGGACATAATGGGAAATTTGAGGGAAATGGATACGTACTTTGTGAATCTAGTGGGGAAAAAAAGAAGAAACAAACAGTTTTAGATAAGTATTTTTGTAATCCTGTAGCATAATAAATGTAGCTTTCAATCCTCATATTCAAGTTTAAATGGGTAAGTTGTGAAATTTTTCATGTTACTTTAAAATTAACTAAAATGTAATTTCTGGATTTAATCTATGCAACATTTTTAATCGCTAAAGTCTCACAAAACCCAATCAGACACTTCCCGTTTAAGAAGTTTTCTCGCTTAAGAAGTTTTCATCACTTCGTCCCGACGAAAACTTCTTAAGCGGGATCCACTGTATAAGAAAGAACTAAAAGCAATAGCAGCATGTAATTGTTTTGTCCAAAACTAAAATAAATTACTTGAAGAAATCATCCTCTTCTACATCACAGATCTGCAGCTTCTGTGAATAAATGTTGGTGCCTGTCGTGCGCATAATCTTAGGTGACTGACTGTTTTCCCACATCCTCTTCAGGGAATCCCCATGTGGCCTCACACTTTTCCTCAGCAATGCAGAGAGAGGGCAATTGTGTTATTTACAACCCACTGCAGAGTGATTGTATTACAACCCATTGCCGAGCGATCTTATTACAACCCGTAACCAAAGGGACGAATAGCTTCAATCTGTAGGACATCGAGTCTTTTAAATGTGAAACTTGACATTTATTTAGGCTAAGCTAAATATATCTTAAAGGAAAATATAAATTTTGGGGTTAATTGTTTATTTGTTTTTGTGCATGTTCAGATTTTTTCATAAAACTATTGGGTCGTCTGATGTTCATTTTTTCCCCAATTATTGGAATCCTTATTTTTCATGAAAAAGTTTCACAAATCAGTCAATAATATATTCTCCTTCATTGTTCACGATCGCTTGCCAACATACCACTAGGTTGTCAATGCCTTGACGGTAGAAAATCCCCGTGTTTTGAGTCAAAGAAGTTATCAAGCCACCATTTCAGCTTGAGGTCATCGTTAAACGATACGCATTATGAACTGTTGGAGTGCAAACAGAAAGGTGGTAATCTGAGGGTGCTAGATCAGGAGAATATGGTGGGTGTGGTAGAACTTTCCAACTGAGATATTGAATAGCAGTTTTGGTCAGATTAGTGATGGGGCTAGTGTTGCCATGTTGAAGAAGCACACCATGTTGTTTTAGCTGAATTGCCTCGTTGAGCTGGCGCATTTGCTGAATGTAAAGCTGTGCCTTAATCGTGGTGTTCTTTTCAAGCAATTTGTAGTGGACTACACCTTCCCAATCCCGCTGAACACAGTTGATGCAACTCGGCCTTGGCTCGAGCTGTTGCTTGTTTGTGAGGACTTGGCCATTCGTTCCTCTGCTTCATACTGACATAGAGACACCATTTTTCATTGCCGGTGACCATGATGCGGTAAAGAAATCTCTGTTTGTGTCCGTGAATAGCCTGGTGTCAAGTGTGCAAACTGGCGGCTATAGTGGAGCACTGGAGTTTGTCTCTTGCGTTCAGAGAACGGGGCACCTGTGCACCAATTTTTTGCACCTTACCCGTCGAGAGAAGATGATGGGCAACAGTATCATGAGAGTATCCCGTCTTCTGAGCCAATTCCCTAGTGGGTTGACGCAGATCCTCATGGATGAACTCATTCAATCCATCCTCATTGAACTGAACAGGTCTGCTGTGACGTGAAGAGTCTGTGAGGTCAAATTTCTCCTTCTTGAAGCATGAATACCATTTCTATGCAGTTCTGTCAGTAATAGCACCTTCTCCGTACACAGCACAAATCTCTAGAGCAGCTTTGGCAGCTTTAGAACCTTGATTGAAAGTGAAGAAAAGAAGGTGTTGAAAATGCTCATTTCTGTCTACTTGGCACTCTATCTTCATATGGCTAAAAAGAGTTAAACCAAATATAATATCAAAGCCGATGAACAAAAGTTGTACAGGAAGAAAAGAGCTACAAAAAAAAAAAAAAAACATATAACACTATGACCAAAATATTGTTTGTGTTCCTTCAAATAACATTAGAAAAAAATGAACAAACTTATGTGACAACCCAATATAACTGGCAGCTGCAGTATGCCCCTTCGTTATCCTCGCTCCACCACAGCTGTGCAGGCTGTGGGGAGCGGTAGTTATGCCATTGCTCTAAAACCGTATGTCACACTGACACTGTACCTCAGCAATTATTTTAAATTTTGCATTTCAAAATATCTTAAAGGAACGAGTTAAGCAGTAGATTATTCATTGCTAATAGTGGTTAATGAAGCTGTCATCATGGGGGAAATCCCTGACAACCAGCAAGCATTGTGGGTTTTATCTGTCACTTAGAAATGTATGATGAACGCTAGGTGCATCACTTCAACATGGAGACTAAAGACTACCCAACATTGGAAACATTTTGATTCACTATCCTTCCCCCCCCCCAAAAAAAAAAAGATGGCACTGACCAGCTAAAAAGCTTACATTGTCAGTTTTTTTTTTTAGAAGCACAAGGAACTGTACTTATTGACAATGTAAAAGATGATGCCTTACCAGATCAGATCAGATGTAGAGGATTTTAGGAAGCAAGTGTCTGATCCCAGGTCTTAAACTTAAACAACCCTTAGAAATAGGAAGCTAGGAGATTTGGGCTAGAGTGCCCAATAGGAAAGTGACATGGAAGCGAGGTAGAAAGAGGGAGGAAGATGCCCTTATTTATTACCAGGGGCCAGTACCCCCGTGGGCCGACGGTTTAACGTGCCCATACGATGCGCAGCGGATATTTAGTGGTTCGAGTGTTCATACCTGCCTGGGATCGAACCTGATGTTTCTCCGTGGAAGTCATGAAAGTTGACTGCTAGGCCATCTGCGGCCCCAACGATGCTTTACCACCCAGATCTCGTGTATTAAGTTCATGAAAGTTAGAGGAGAAGAGGCCCAGAAAGTTCGTAGTTGAAATACAGTATTGATGGAGCTTTGCATCTGCAAGGTTCAAATTTTTCTTATGAAATCTGAGTTTGCCAGAGGTGGCACATCAATTTTTTTTTCTGTGACAGAAATGACATCTAAAATGCAAGAGGTTTGAACTAGTGAACAGATTATTCAAGATATACATACATACATGTCACTAAGCTTTTCTTTGTGATTCAGAGGTTAGCTCCAAAAGGAAATACAAACTACCAGATAGTTTTTACTCACTGTTGCCATATCAAACTTCTCCATTTACAGCGATCTTGACATACAACTCGGGCTTCACTGACATTCATTACACGCCATACACAAGATCTTCTATACTTCATACTCATAATTTGTTTCTCATGCCAACACTCCTGTATCTGATCTTCCCATGACTTCCTTGGCCTTCCTCTGCCTTTCCTTCCTGCCACTTGGGCTAAAAAGATTTTTTTAGTAAGCATCTCATCACTCATTCTTTCAACATGGCCAAACCACCGAAGCACATTAGTTTCCACCTTGCTACCAACATTTTGCTCCACATCACACAACTGCAATACATCTTCATTCCTCACACAGTCAGAACGTTTCTTGCCACAGGGTAAGTAACACATTTCTCCAGCACACAAACAACTCGTATGTTTCTTCTGCAGTACCCAGGTTCACTGCCATACACCGGAGTAGGAACAATTACACTTTCATATACAGCCATGCGTGACTCTTTTGAGAACCCATCATTCCTGTGAAAACCTCCCAGAGCAGCCATGACTTTCAATGAAAAATTTGCTCACCTACTAATTTCACCATCCAATTTGTTCTCTCTGTCAAGCATGCTTCCTAAATACACAAACTCACTCACCTGGTCAATCACTGTGCCATTTACACTTACATTATTACATTCCGTGCTACCAGTTCCTCTCTCAAAAACCATAACTTTGGTTTTTCCCTTATTTATACTCAGTTTGAATTTCATGCAAACTTCGTACATCCAGGGCAACATACTCTGCAACTCACTTTTGCTCTCTGCCAACAGGACAGTGTCATCAGCATACAGCAATCTGCACACACGGATATCACCAAGACATAAACCAGTATTATCTATTTTGGCATCACACATGCACGCATCCATAAATATATTAAACAGCCATGGAGACATTACACAACCTAGCCTGACTCCTCTACCAATAGAAAACCATTTTGATAAAACACCATTCACTCGTACAGTCAGCATACATGACTTTTACACTATTAAGTAGATACCCCGTAACACCATATTCATTTAATACCTTCCACAAAAGTGTCCTATTTACTCTGTCATAAGGTTTCTCTAAATCTATGAAGCCAGCAAAAACTTTCTTACCAACAGCCAGATACTTTTCAGTCATCATGCGTAATGCAAAAATTTATTTAGTGCAGTCTTTACCAGGCATAAAACCACTCTGAAGATCCCACACTTTCTCTGATGTAAGACCCTGTACTTTTTCAATAATGACCTTACCAAACACTTTCCCTGGCACACTTAATAGGCTAATACCACGATAGTTCTTGCAGTCAGTCTGATCACCTTTTTTTATACAAAGGAGCAATGATAGCATCCCTCCAATCCCGAGGGGCATTTCCTAACTCCCAGCACAACTGGCAAATTTCAGTTAACCAATCAATTACAGAGTCACCACCATATTTCAACATCTCGGCAGTTATGCCATCAACTCCTGGAGCTTTACCATTCTGAAGAGATTTTAGAGCTTTACACACCTCTTCTCTTGAGATCCCTCCTGTGCTTTCATCCTTCACTCTGCCATCATCTGCATCTGTCTCAGAATCATCTTTGCTTTCCTTATCTAATAACTCACAGAAATATTCACCCCATCTTTCACTTAACTCATTGGGCTCCCATATCATTTCCCCAACCCTATTCTTCACACAACTTACAACTTTGTTTCCCCTATTTTTCCTGAGTCTCATGTACTTCCAGAAAGACTTCCTATCTTTCCAAAAAGCCAATTCATGCCTTTACACCTTCTCCTTCTGATCTTTGGCCTTACTCTGGCAAACCAATTTAGCGGCTTCACACTTCTTACAGCAATATTCTTCCACAGAAACTCTACCTTGCAACATCCTCAAATAGGCTTCCTTCTTTCTCTTTACTGCCTCTTCAATCTCACTATTCCACCAAGCATCACCTCTATTGTTACCCGCTATTGTGGTGCCACAGACCTCTTCAGCAGCAGCTACTACACAGTTCTTAAAACATTCCCACTTCTTTTCTACATCCCTTTCACAAGATTTCAGCTCCTTCAGTTGTTCTCTGAATACGTCAAAATAACGCTGATAATTTTCAGGGAGCCTTTCAACCTTTATTCTTTCCATCCTAGGCCTCTTCCTATTCCTTTTTCTCCAACCAACATTCAGTTTCACTCGTGACACTACCAAGTAATGATCAGAGCCAACATCCGCACCTCTAATCACACGAGTGTCAACAACTAAGTGTTTCAGACGCTGATCATAGACAACAAAATCTATCACACTCTTTTGACCAAGAGTACGATTTTTCCAAGTATATGTGTAGAATATACTTGTGGTTGAAAACTGTATTAGATACATACAAGCCATTCTCAATGCAGAGTTCAATTAATCTTTCACCATTATCATTCACACAAGGATAATTAAACTTACCCAGAACATTGTCAGATATTGCATTCTGCACATCTACTCTAGCATTGAAATCCCCTGCTATTATAACTTTCTCTTTAGCACCAAACTGGCTCAAAACAGCTTTTAGCTCATTCCAGAAATCTTCTTTCCTCTTAGAGGGTTCAGAGTCACAAAGAGCATACACTACAACAATTCAAGATATAAATATCGTACATTAGGGAATGACCAAACATTTTGGATTCAGTGGCTACCTTCAATCTTAGTACACATCGGCTGTTGACTAATAAATTAACTGATGAAATTCGTAGGGGGAAGGGGGACCTGGCAAGGACATAATAAACGCCACAAAATGAAATAATTACTTATATTTGAAGCATAGAAAATACATTTAAAACAATACAAAAAAGAATAATTAAAAAAGAAAGAAATAATGAAACTCCTCTTCAATCAACCTGAAAGAGGAAATGTATTTAAAATAAAAATGGAGAAATTGTGGCCACTGTAATGGAGTAAAAACTAAAATATTGAATTTTTAACTCGTATAGCTGAGCATAAAGCAGCTATAAAAAATTGCTCCAACAAGACTGGATAAGATAGGCATGTTAGAGAAACTGGGCACAGCATGGATTGGAATTCCCTTAAAGTAATCAGTTTCCAAAGCAATTTCCAAAAAAGAAAACTGAAAGACGGAATAGAGATTGAGAAAAATCAAAATTCCATCATCAATGACTGCAAAGGATTTTCCCTACCTAACATCTGGCAGGATTTGTTGAAAAATAACCTAAACCGTCAAGGTTAACCGTAACCGTCAAGGTAAACCGTAACCGTGATAGTGACAAGAAAAAAGTGACAACAACAAGACAGCCTGAAGAAGGAGAAGAGTTTTCTCCGAAAATTTGCTATTAAAGAAAAAATTTCCTAGTAAAATCCCATAAGTTGCTTTAGATTATTAATAATTATGGTTTTTAATTTTTTAAATAACCTTCAAAAATATTACATTTGTCTTTCAGATTTAGGCAACCTTACCTTATTTTTTTGCGGATACTTGACAGTGAAGTCGGTCAAGAAGTTGAGCAACTCATACAATGTTACTGCAATCCTCTAGCAGCAAATCAAATGGTCATCACTTATATGATTCCTATCTTTTGTTTTTATTGCTTTCGTTGAAGAAACTAAAGATTCCATTCACAAGTAGGTGCACCTAAAAAAGCTGTTTTATAAAACGCCAAATTTCGAATGTTTGAATACATTTCATCATATAACAGCTGCCAGTATTCTGTTCCACCACTATTATTAGCTCTTGCTTTAAAGAATTGGTTGCAGAGCAGCTTCACTATTTCTTCTTCCATTTTGATTGGGTCTTCATTGACTAACTCTGCTATCTTCAAAGTCAGTTTAGCCACATCATCCACCTTTATTTCCTTGAATGGAAATGCCATAAATGCCACAATGTTCTCTAGCTTTGAAAACTCAGATAATCTTCTTTCGAATTTTCTGTGCAAATTGTCCAATTGCTTTGCAAAACACTCCAAGTTGGGGAATGTACTATGACTCTTGTTCTATACACTTAAAACTTTTTAAGTCGCCACTTCTCAGCTGAGTACCAAACAGTTTGATTCTTTCCTTGAAACTTTTGATCAAGCTCACAACTTCTATCAGGGATTTTTTTTTCCTTGTAACCCGAGATTTGATTAATTTTTTGGTTATGTCACTTATAGCTTCATTAACCACTGTTTATTTTCCAACTGATCATAATTCTCTCCCTGTGATTCTAGAAACTCTTTGATTTCTGGAAGGAGGCTTCTAAACCTCTTTAAGAATTAAGCCCAACTAAACCAGCGAAAATCGATGTGTAGAAGGAGATTGGCATGCTCGGCTCTACATTCTTCAAGTAAAGCTTGAAACCTGCGTCTTTGAAGGCTTCTAGATTGAATTAAGTTCACAGTTTTAAAGGGTGGAGTCATAACATCATTTGAACTCAAAATTTTAGAGCCCAGCACTTGCTGATGTATAATACAGTGATACAACATGAAAGAGGGTACATCTTCATCATCTCTGCACAGTTTGATAAAGCCTACTTTATTTCCTACCATAGCTGGTGTACCATTGGTTGTCATGGACACTAACTTATGGATTGGAAACTTCATGCCGGTAATAAATGATTTAAAACCATAGTACATATCTTCACCTCTCGTCTGTTCTTTCAGCGAGATCATTGTTAAAAGCTCTTCTTTGAACGGCAAGTCGGGGGAAAACCATTCTAGTAAAAATACATAGCTGAGCTGTGTTAGTGAAATCTGTAGACTCATTGAACTGCAGAGACAGAAAAGTACACTTGCATAAATCTTCTGTTAACTGGTCTTTTAAGTTCGTACTCATAATTTCCGTCCTTCTCAACACAGTGTTTTGTAATAGAGATACATATTTAATTGTTGAAAGTATTTCTGATTTATTTTTAAAGTCACTGAAACGAACTTCTCCTGCTTTACAGAAAGTCTCTTTGATGAGTTCTCCGTCTTCAAATGGTTTGTTTCGTTTCATAAGTACTTTCGCCAGTGTGGAGTGAAAGACACGTGTGCCCACTCTTCACATTTGCTGTGAAAACTCAGGAGAGGAGAAATGCCTGATTGGCTGTGGCTCACCCCACCAGCTAAGTAATTTATGCTGTGTCGATGATGTCCTGCGGTTGCACACGGGAAGTAATGAGGTATTCCTTGTTCTTGTTTGGAAGCAAGAAATTTCCTGGTCTCAATTTGAAACGGGATTAGGTTTTTCACTTACCATATTAGCAGCACCTGTTTCCATAGGAATTCTATTCTATGAAATGCAAAAAAAATGAAAAAATATTTCATAACTTTTATTTTTAATTTTTTGAAAATACTTTCAAAGAGGTATTATGTGAAACTTCACACTGCAGTTGTTGGCAATTTGTTTATTTTGAGAACGTGGCTTTCGATATGCCACTATGCGATAAAAATAGTGAAATGCAAACTGGGGTTGGGTTTTTTCAAGAGTACATACATATATATTTCAATGAATACAAATATAATATGTAAAATTTTCTTCTTCGATGTGAAATCAATACCTCCTTTTGCATCGCATGTTATGCTATTGGCAAATGGAAAGAGTATTGTTTCTCCATGATGTCTTTAGAGCAGAAGAACCATACGTTCCAGTTATTATCCATAGCTATTCTCCCTCAAAGTGTGTGTGTGTGGGGGGGGGTTACAGCTGTGCTGAGGATATAATTGTCTCTCTGTGTGATTGTTTTCAGGTCGGAAAACTATTGCAGAGTGATATGTGGAAAGCCGCGGTGTAAAGCTTAAATAAATCCTTTGGTTCTGTGGGAGAATTCACTGGAGCCAGCTCTATAATTTTTACTGACTCGCATATAAGCTGACCCCTGAACTTCCCCGCACGGGGATACCTGGTTTCCCAGTTATTTGGGGAGCGGCGCCCCCACGGCCCGAGCTGACCATGTGACGGATCATTTTTTTCATTTCGTTTTGTACGATTATGAGGGACAGCTGTTCATCCAGCTGCTGGGGGATGGCATCCCCACGGCCCGAGCCGACATGTACTAGATGTGAATTTTTACATTTTTTATGTTTTTTGTTTTTTCACTTGACACGCTCCTGCCTCAGTTTTAGGTTGCTGAGGTTGTGATTATGCGCCAGCTCTGGATTTTAGGTTCTCGTTTTCTATCCTATCTTCTCCATTTCATGTTCCTTTCTTTGTTCTTCCGAGCTGGTTAGCTAGACCTACCTGCACGTTTGCCATGTGCGGTGACCCGTAAGGTGGAAAAGGGGATGCTGGAGGCTGAGGTTTCTGGTGGCCTGGGTCTTGTTGTCGCCAGTGGCCAACACTCCTCTTTGCCCCCTGCTTCACCCTAAACGGGCGGTTAGGAAATAACCCACT
Source organism: Macrothele yani (assembly GCA_039090855.1). NCBI lineage: Eukaryota > Metazoa > Arthropoda > Arachnida > Araneae > Macrothelidae > Macrothele > Macrothele yani. The sequence goes on along the minus strand of CM077005.1, from coordinate 94,391,886 downwards.
CCTAGTCAATGAGGTCTGTGGCTGAGTGGAGCCCAGACCTCTAACGGCTTGTCGTTTCGCACGACAGGGTGAGTCTGGGGATAGGGTGGGCATGCCAAAGGGGTGTTCCCCAGGCATGGGAAAGCCTGGGTGCACGCCGAGCGCATGTCTGCCCTATCAACTTGCTATATCCACTTCCTATCCCTAGTCCTGCGTCCATTTGGGCTTGCGGACCTCCGGCTCTCCCTCGTTGGGCTCGATTGTGGGTGGGGAAGTCGACGGACGAATTATTAATTCATTCCATGGATGAAAATAAAGTTTCCCACGAACCAAAAAGCAAAAGAGGTAATGAGGAAGGCTCATCCCCTTCTGCCAAAAAAGCATGTGCCTGATTCTTGTAATGCTCGTTTCTTTTTTGTGCACTCATTGGACCCTTCAGAGCCTTTGAGTGCCAAAAGTTCATTTTGGTTAAACAAAGCACTTCAATCCATTGCAAGCTCTCCTAAGAGCATAAAGAAGCTTCAATCTAGAGATCTTCTTGTAGAGATGTCCACTGTGGCCTACAGTTCCACATTTCTTAACACCAACATGCTGCTTGAGACTCCGGTCAAAATAACACCTCATGGATACCTAAATTCATCTCGAGGTGTTGTCTCCTCTCAGGACCTCGTTGAATGCTCTGAGGAAGAATTACTTGAAGAACTGAGGAGTCAACACATTACGGGTGTGCGGCGTATTCTATTCAGGCGGAATGGGCAGTCCATCCCATCCCGGAACATCATTTAACTTTTGATAGCCCTTCCCTGCCTACGTCCATCAAGTGTGGTGCCACAGAGCATCTTTTATCAGAATGTGCGGCCGAGGCCGAGTTTTGTGTGAACTGTAAATGTTCACATGCAGAATCAGCCAAAGATTGTCCCAAGTGGAAGGAGGAGAAAGAAATCCAAAGGCTAAAGACGGTGGAGAATATTTCCTATCCTGAGGCCAGAAGGAGAGTAGTTCCTGCTGCTTCTGATCGGCGCTCATATGCATCAGTGGTGATTGCTAAATCTACAATCGGCATTCAAACCGACATTCAGATCCCTACTAAATGCCCCTATAAGCTGGACGATATCATCGCAGCCGGACTGGAGAGCACTCCAGTCTTGAGCTAGGGGTCTGAAAGCGCCACCCACCACTTCACTGAATCAGACTCATCCCACCACCAGCAAGGGAACTCAGACCACTTCTTCTAGCAAGAAAACCAAAGCCCAGGATAAGAAAAGCATTTCTTCTCCTCCAAAATCTCAGCAAACGACTCGACGTCGTGCACCTCCCGTTAAGACACTTGGGACAAAGCATGCTCCCATCTTGGCCCCTGGTCACATGCCTCCAGATCTGGGGAAACCCCCATCAGAGGTGATGGAGCCTGACTTCGTTTGATCATTTTCATTTTCATTTCACTTATAACTATGGCTTCAATCATTCAGTGGAACTGTCGAGGTTTTCGGACGAGTTTTGATGAAGTGAAACATCTGCTTTTGTTGTACTCTCCGGTGTGCTTTTGTTTACAGGAAACAAAACTTAAACCATCAGACCTGCTTTCAGTTCAAGGCTACAGTGTGTATCGGACAGATAATGCATCGGGAGACATCGCCTGTGGGGGAGTCGCTATTCTTGTCCCTCACAGTGTTCCGGTGTCTTCCGCTGGATCACCATCGATTATTGCTGATTGGTCGTGGATGGTGTGTAATGACCTCCACGGGAGCGACCACTTTCCGATTTTGCTCTCGCATCATGCGAACATGCCAGCTTCTGCCTCCTGCCCTCCTCGGTGGAGGATGGAGCGTGCGAGATGGGAGGTCTTCACATCGTTCACAGTGATATCTTCTGCAATGGTGACCCAAGAGTCAATCGACGCAGCGGTTTTTGAAGTCACAAATTGTATTCTTCAGGCAGCTGATCTTTCTATACCAAAAACATCTACGACACTCTCCAGAAGTCCGAGGCCTTGGTGGGCCCCTGAATGTGCAGCGGCTAGGAGAGCTCAACATAAGGCCTGGTCTAAGTTTTGGCATTATCCAACCGATGCCAACCTCGTTACATTCAAACGAACAAAATCCTATGCTCGGTTGGTGCATCGACGTAGCAAGAGGGAGTCTTGGATCCAGTATGTTTCATCTCTCACTTCACGTGCCAGTTCGAAAAGTGTGTGGGACAAGATTCGTAAGATCCGGGATAACTACAGCTCTCACCAGATCTCCATTCTCGAGAGTAACGGCTGCACATATGCTGAAGTCGGGGAGATTGCTGACTGTTTGGGGGAGGCGTTTGCCTCCGTGTCGAGTGGCCTGGCGTCTCCTTCCTCCTTTCTGAGGATAAAATCCACTGTGGAACACCAGAGAATCTCCTTTGCTTGCGCCTTTTAACGGCACTAGTTATAACTCCCTCTTCAGCATGGTTGAACTCAGGGTGGCTCTGCATCGGTCCGGCGCTACATCTGTTGGTCCCGATGGCATCCACTATGACATACTCCGTCATCTCTCGCAGTCGTCTCTCGAGAATCTCTTAATCCTTTACAATCGTATTTGGTCGGAGCACAGTTTCCCGGAATCTTGGCAAAAAGCATCTGTTCTGCCTTTTCCCAAACCTGGCAAGGATCCCAAGTCTCCCTCTAGTTATCGTCCAATTGCTCTCACCAGCTGTCTGTGTAAAGTTCTTGAACGCATGGTTAATTCCCGGTTAGTTCATTTTTTAGAATATCATCAAGTACTTTCACCATCACAAAGCGGCTTTTGCCGTCATCGTTCACCTCACGATCATCTCCTGCATCTTGAGACATCTGTGCGCGAGGCGTTCGTGCGTAGGCAGCACCTGGTTTCTGTTTTTTTCGATATTGAAAAAGACTATGATCGAGCGTGCGCCCGGTATTATCCGTGACCTCCACGCATGCGGATTGCGAGGAAATCTTCCGACTTTCATCGTTAATTTTCTTCGCAATCGGGTGTTCCAGGTGCGCCTGGGTACAAGGCTCTCGGCACCGTTCCATCAAGAACAAGGTGTTCCTCAAGGTTGCATTTTATCTGTCACATTGTTCATCCTTCGCATTAATTTTCTCTTCACAAATCTTCCTCCTGCGGTTTCGGCTACTGTTTATGTTGATGACTTACACATTTTCTGCTCATCATCAAGCATGAATTTTATTGAAAGGCAGTTGCAGTCTGCAATTAACCAGATCTTTAAAGCGGCTAATAGCAATGGTTTCGTTCTTTCTTTCGACAAGACAGCGTGTGTCCATTTCTGCCGGAGGCGCGGTCTCCATCCTGACCCAGAGCTGTATTTAGACCTGCAGCCATACCAGTTTTGCCGGAGACCAAGTTCCTTGGTCTGACCGTCGACCGTGCGCACGTTCGGCGGCTCAAGATTTCCTGTCTGCGGGCTCTATCCATTCTTAAGATCCTTTCGAGAGTCTCGTGGGGTGCAGACAGGGTGTCGCTGTTTCGCACTTACCATTTTTTAATACGGTTGAAACTGGATTATGGTTGTATCGTGTATGACTCTGCTTGTCGTTACGTTCTCCGGCCTTTGGACACTATTCACCATCAAGCATTGCGTCTTTGTTCGGGAGCATTTCGAACATCTCCAATTCCCAGCCTTTACGCTGACGCGAACGAACCATCGCTTGAATTACGCCGTCTGCAGCTGTCTATTCAATTCTACTTGAAACTTAGATCTCTTCCAGACCATCCTTTATACGATGCAGTTTTTCATCCCCAGCATGCTCGTTTATTTGAGAACCGGCCCTCGTGCATTTCAACCTTCGGTCTCCGTATGGCGGCCGTAGCCTTTGATGTAGGGCTTGACTTATCACTTGTTGGAGAGACCAGGGGCTTTGGGGATCCTCCATGGCACCCACTTGGTGTCATGGTTGATACCACCTTTACATCTTTCGATAAATCCTCAACCCCTGCGTCAGTGTACCAGCAGCACTTCGCTGAGCACCGTGCCCTCAACTCTGACTACACTCCCATTTTCACTGATGGCTCCAAGATGCATGGAGTCGCTGGATTCGCGGCTGTCTGTGTAGATGACGTTTCAGTAGCGCGGATCCCAGCTGAGGCCACGGTGTTTTCGGCGGAGATGCATGCTGTGTGTCTCGCCCTTCTCCATGTGCAGCCGGTTTCTCATCATCGTGCTATGGTCTATACGGATTCCTTAAGTGTCCTGCAGTCTTTATCATCTGCAGATTGCCGTGACCATCCTGTTCTCTTGGATGTGAGACAGTTACTTCGTCGTTTGCTCGGGGCCGGTCTTCATGTTCAGTTTTGCTGGATTCCTGGGCATGTTGGAATCTCGGGTAACGAGTGTGTTGATGCGGCTGCTAGATCTGCTTCCTCTTTGGTTGTCACACCCTTGCCACTGTTTCACCAGGATTTCCGCTCTCTTGTTCACGAACATATCAAGCGAACGTGGCAGGGTCTGTGGGACCAACAGGTGGAAAATAAACTGCATTGTATTAAATCTAATCTTGAAGTCTGGAAATCCTCATATCGTCGGAACCGTAGGAAGGAAGTGGTGCTTGCGCGTCTCCGCATTGGGCATTGTTGTTTCACTCACCGCTTTTTGCTGTGTGGCGACACTGCGCCGATGTGTGAGACGTGCAATTGCCGACTCACCGTCACTCATCTTCTGTGTAGCTGTGTTCGTTTTCGTGATGTACGTTTACATTTCTTTCATTCTCATTTGTTGACCGAGGACGGCGCTACACTGCAGCGATGACCACTGTAATACTGTTGCAGTGAGACGTGCAATTGCCGACTCACCGTCACTCATCTTCTGTGTAGCTGTGTTCGTTTTCGTGATGTACGTTTACATTTCTTTCATTCTCATTTGTTGACCGAAGACGGCGCTACACTGCAGCGATGACCACTGTAATACTGTTGCAGTGTTTTCATTTTTTAAAGAAATTTACTATTTTAAACGTATCTAGATTTTAGCCTTATCATCCTCCTCATTTCTCAGTTTTACTGAATCAGCTAGCTTTTAATCATTGTATCATATTTTTAATACTGTTTGTTTCATTATCTTTTTTAGCCCTTCCATCGTTCTCATTTTTCAGTTTTACTTGATCAGCCTGATTTTAAGCTTTTACCACGTTTTTAATACTGTTTGTTTGTCTTTGGTCTGGCGCTCTTTGGCCAAACATGGCCCTTGCGCCATAAAAATCAAACAACCAACCAACCGACCCCTGAACTTGAAAGCAGGATTTCTTCTGAAAACTTTCAGCTTATATGTGAGTATGTACGGTAATTAGTTTACTGAAAATCATTTCTGGAAAAAGTCTATAGTCATGAGATTGGGTATGTGCGCTGATGTAAAGCATTGCTGTAGGTCAGCTCTTTTGGGACTGACTCACATCTCATCAGCTAGCCCTCATATATTATCTGAGTTTCATGTAATACGAAAGTATATTACAATTCAAATTCTCTTTCCATTTTTACTTAACTTAATTACAGTAGAACATTTTCTTTCTCACATAAACACAAATTAGTTTTTGACATTTAAAAACTGTGAAATCTTGTTCAGTTTTGTGGAGACCTAGCTGCCTATTTTACCATTTCATGATGTGAATGGTTTTCTTCTCTTTATTCCACAGTTGTAAACATTTTTGTACCAGAGAATACTATAGATAATCTCACACATTTCACTTTTGATTTCTTATTTGAGTATCTTTTAAAAGTTTTTATGAAAGTAAGAAGTGTTACTGTGATACAGAATTTATTTAGGCCCAAAGTAACTGCAAATTGAATGCTCTAAAGTTTAAGTCCTCCTTAGCATTAATACTTCAAACATAGTTTAATGAGAACAGGAAATGTTGATTAAGAATACTGATTGAAAGATGTGTTTTTTAAATTTTCACTGCATTGCTTAACCCAATTTATAGGTGTAAATATTTTGTCATTTGAAAAGTAAATAATTCCATGATAGTAAATAGTAACACTGTACTAGTGATCCGATTTATTGGCATAGAAAGTAGACACATTAGCGTTTCCAAACTTTCGCACATCAACCAGATGGCTTTTTCAAGGAAGTTAGACAGAAACTACAACTGAAAAATAGAAATGTGTTCTATTTTTCAGTTGTAGTTTCTGTCTAACTTCCTTGAAAAAGCCATCTGGTTGATGTGTGAAAGCTTGGAAACGCTAATGTGTCTACTTTCTACGCCAATAAATCGGATCACTAGTACAGTTTTACTATTTCCTTGTTATCAAAATAATTCCATGATTTTTACAGAAATAACTAGTGAAGTAAAGCAGCCTTCTGCTTTTATCTCTTTCATTTTGATCGCATTTCAATAGATGATTTCACGTAAATTCTGCAGAAGTATTCTCATAATATGTTGAAATATGTCAGAATTATTAACACAGCAATCAGACATCTGAATTTCCTGTATTTACTGTTCATCATGTAACAATCTCATCAGGAAACCTGAAATTCACATTGCCCTACAGTGGCAATTGAACCTACATATCCTGATTTCTGTTCAAGCATGCTATGCATTACACCACCCAGGGCGTTAAGTGTTACTGTGATGCAGAATTTATTTAGGCCCGAAGTAACTGCGAATTAAATGCCATAAAGTTTATGTCCTCCTTTGCACCAATACTTCAAGCTTTTATCTCATCAATTTTGATCACATTTCAATAGATGATTTCATGTACATTCTGTGGAAGAAATATTCTTTTCATAATACGTGGAAATGGGTCAGAAAATTAATTATCTTGGGTGGTGTAATAGATAGCATGCTCGAATGGAAATTGAGAGATGCAGATTCGATTCCCGTTCCAAGGTGACGTAATTTTCAGTTTTTAATGTGGTTAATGTTACATGATGAACAGTAAATACAGGAAATTCAGAGATGTCTGATTGCTGTGTTAATAATTCTGAGATGATTTAATGTTGCTAAATGTGTGTGCATGTGTTTTCTTTTAATACAGTATTTTTTTCTCTCTCCCTTTAGTATTGCAATGGAGGAGATCTGGCTGATTATCTGCATGGTAAGTGGCTGTGTACATAATGTCTTTTTTCATGGGAGCATAATGGGAAATAATTTCTCTGGCTTTTTGACCATGCTGTACTGTAAGAGTTCCACCTAAATGCTTTGATTTGTGTAGATTGTTCCTTTTATTGTTTGAAAATGTTCTCTTTTAATAGTCATCTGAAATTTGATACGAAAAATATACTGAAACTTTTATCCTTTTTATGTCACTTGTCAGTGAATAATTACTTAATTGTGTGCTGGATGACAGATTATGTTGATATTTGTCCATTCATTATTGTTATTTCTCACATCTAAATCATCATTTGTTTCCTGTCTGCTTGTCCTTGGATTGCCATTCAAGATATCTTTTTAAAAAATCATTCTATCTATTCAGTATGTCCTTCTATGAAGCTTGTATCTGACTCTCCTTATTGAATCATTGCTGCTTTTTTGGTTACAGGGAAAGTATATGTTCTTTTTTATTTAGTAGGCATTTCTTATGCACTGAGTGCTTATTGAATTATGACCACTCACCTAATGCTTTGTGGGCCCTGCTTTTTCCCAGAACAAGGCCAGTAACTAGAGTGGCATGAACTTCCCAAGGTGTCAGTACAGTTATGTTGAGATTTGCAGTCAAGCTGTTTTGTATTGCGGTCCACAGTTCTGGTATGGAGTGGGATGGTGTGCTCAACCGCCTTGCCTGGCATTCTACAACTGGTCCCACAGATGTTCAATTGGTTTGAGATCAGGTGAGTTTGGGGGCCATTCTAGATGTCTCAAGTCAGCACTGTGTTCATTAAATCATTCCTAAACAAGAGGGCCTGATGACGTGGGGCATTTTGTACTGGAAGAACCCATCTTCTTCTGGGTGGAGGTACAACATTTTGGGCTGCATATGGTCCCCAAGCAATCCCTGATTTTAGTCAGTGTCCATATGTTGGTCCACATGCACCAGGGGTCCCAGTTCATGCCAGCTAAATATACCCCATGTCATACAATCACCACTGGCCTCAATAGTCAATACGATGCATGAAGGATATATAGCCTCAGGCTGCTGATCCCAAATATGGACTCTGACTGCATCTTCAACAAAATGGAGTACATATCATGATTCAGTAGACCAGCACGCCTGCTTCTAATCTTCTGTCATCCAATTCACATGCTGTTGGCAACAGAAAAGTCAATTATGTCAATGGACTGTTGTTGAGAGAGGGTGGCATATACAGTATCTGTTCTTGTGGCACATTCATGCCAGTTATGGAGTGCATAGTCATGGAAGATATTGTTTCTGGTTGACCCACAATGTATTGGGTTGTCAACTATGAAACTGTGTTGCACCTTCTGCCATGTATGAGATGGATTACCTTTCATTCACTTGTGAAATGGATGTGCCAATCTTCATGCACCGTTTCTGAAATGGACCCACTATCCCTTCATGCACCCACATTTTGACCTTTCGTAAACTCCAATAAATCCTTGGTTTTACCCGTCAACTTCGCTCTCAATGAACCTTCAATCTTGTATATACACTCCTTTGGCGTACAGGCCTTGTCCTTTTCCTCATTGTGCCAGTATTGGGTGCAATTCACTTTGCATAGGGATGGTCATAATTTGGTGAGCACTCAGTATACTTTTGGTTAGAATTTTCCAAAATGGGATGAAAGCACTTGATCCTTCTTCATCAAGTATTGCTGTATCTCTTTTGAAAGAAGGCAGTGCAGCACACAAACTGTCATGAATTATTTCATCCATTAAGCATTTGGTTTGAGATGTACAGCCAAAGTAGAAATTTATTAGGGTTAAGACTCATAACGTGGAATGAATGTGCCATGGTACACCGGACTGCACTAAAAATTTCAGGTGACACCTTGCAGGATTTGTGGAAAACTGACTTAATCATTGTAAGAGTTACTACTGTATTAATTGTTGACTTCTGTTCTGTTGTTAACTAAAGTTCACAAGCTGCACTAAATCACTTTACACTTGGGCCATTGTCCAAAAATGCTACTTAGAATAAATTTGTGGGTACATGTTAGTAATATTGTAGTTGGTAAATTAGTTGCAGATTTCTTAAGGTTAGATAGTTGTGTTGTAAGACTAAACACACAGTAATACACAGTGTTTCAATCAAGTAATGAGACTAACTTTTTGTAAAAATGGAAAAGTAGGAAAACTTATGTGAATCTATATATTAATTCTATAAGGTTTTTTACTGTAAGACCTATTTTGAGAGAACGGCTGAACGTAAAAATATGGTTGAGGTATCAAAATAAAGGTCTTACTATGTAGATGTACCCGTCGAAGAGAAAAATGGGATTGGGGCAGTGGTTTGGGCGTTGTGGGGTGGCAAAGTTCCCATGTAAAGCCTATGGGAGAAGTGTGCGGTTGACTGAAACAACTCTTGCGAAACATGCGCTGTTAAAGGCGTAAGCATGGAGAGCCTGAGATAGTCCAAAGTCTTCTCTTTTCTCAGCGAACTGTTGCACAAAGCAATGATCCATTCATCTCCATACGCTGATTCACGCCATGGAAACGCTAGCAAGCGATCGTGTCAAAGTTCTTCACATCAGAACAGTGAAGCCTCTCAAAGACCTACTTGTGTTATGCCGTTGGATTGTGTGATGTATATATACAATTTAATATTAATTTGATTTAGTCTATTCACGTAGGTAAAACATTTCCCATTATGTAAAGATGTAAATAAACATTCCGTTGACCATTGTTAGTGAAAATATTTGGAATGTACATATCGAGTTTTTTACTGTGAGACCTATTTTAAGAGAACAGCTTAACATAAAAATATGGTTGAGATATCAAAATAAAGGTCTTACCATGTAGATGTGCCAGTCGAAGAGAAAACTGAGTTTGGAGTAATGGTTCAGGCGCGGCGGAGCGGCAAAGTTACCATGTAAAGTCTATGGGAGAAGCATGTGGCCCTGATCTACATCAGACGCTAAGTTCAGTGTCAGACTTGGTGTGTGCGTGGTGTTCTATGATCAGTCCTAAAGTAAGTAAATACTTTATTGCATACTTACCCTTAACAGAATGTCTCCCACAGAAAAACAACAACAACAACAAAAGCAATGTAAGAGCTTTACTGGAAGGTGTGAGCAATCAATGATTTGCAACTATGTCTCAGAAGAGAGAATGAAGAGTATTTGCACCGCAAATCTCATTCCAACAACATTTACAAACACAGTTGTGACTGAAGATGAGAGTGAAAGAGTGCGCTATCTAGTTGAATTTTGGCACGCAATCGACATGAGTGGACTTCCGCCTTATATTCTACAACTGAAAAAAGGTGCAGTCATGATGCTCATCACAAACCTGGCCACCCTGTCTAAAACAGTGGTCTAAGTGCTGGCTTATGACCATTCGTTTGTGAAGGGTATGGGTTCGAATCCCGGTAAGGCATGGATGTTGTGCTTGTCTTATGGCACTGGCTCTCTCCCTTCCCTGGAACCAGTGACCCTAAATTAGGGACGGGCGACTGCTTATAGCAAATTGAGTTGCTCACGGTGGTCGTTAAACTTTCAGTCAAAAAAAAAATAATTAAAAAATCACGAACCTGGGCACAAAAAAATGTTTGGTCGATGGCACACGTATGATCATAAAGTCGCTCTTCCAAAATACAATTTCTGTGGAAATTTTGTGCGGAGAACACAAGGGGTTGTTGCACACCTTGCCACGCATTCCGCTGACTCCAGGTAACAGCACTTTCCCTTTTATGATCAAGCGAATTCAATTTCTGATCATATTGTTCTTTGCAATGACAATAAGAGTCAAGGACAGACACTTGCTAAAATTGGAATATACCTGCCAGAACCAATTTTCTCACGTGGTATGCTCTACGTTGCCCTATCTCGAGCAAGGTCAAAGGATTTTGTTGCAGTAAAGATCACTCACAAAGATACACCTGAATTACCTGTTGCAAATGGATGGACTCAAAATATTGTCTTTACTGAAGTGTTTGAATGAATTTGTAACATTTTTTTGTCAATGAAATAAAGTTTACATTTGTTGCTTCATATGAGTTTATTCTATAAAAAAAGCAAAAAAAAAAAAAAAAAAAAAACTAACCTTTGATTTCGAAGGGTTTCGTCTAGTGTATTTTATTCAAAGTACATTTCTCCTGTGTTAATATAAGAAATGACACAATCGCCAACAAAAGGACTTGCAGAGGTAATCTTTTGGTATGGAGTGAAGAACTGATGTCACAGTTCTTTATATGCCTAAATGTATTGAAAAACTTTTCCTTTTAAAGGCAGCTTTAATTTAGGGAATAGAAAGTAGTCACAAGGTGACAAATCTAGAGAATAGGGGGGATGGTTGTGTACACACACATATCTTCATGCCAGAAATTGCTGTAATCTGACTGTTCTATGTGTCTTATCGTGAAGAAGGAACCATAGCCCATTTTTGTACTCAGGCTTGACAGGAGCAATCCTTTTCTGCAATCATTCCAAAATGTATGTGTTAGCACTTCCAGTGACAGTTTTACCTTCAGGAATGAACTTGTGATGCAGAACTCCCTTGGTGTCAGAAAAGCACACAAGCATTGTCTTGATTTTGGACTTCAGTAACCCGATGTTCTTTCCTTTGGGTGACTCTGGCGACTTCCACTGAGCACTCTTATGCTTTGTTTCAGTATCACAATGAAAACACCCTGTCTCTCCATTGTCCACAATGCTTCAGAGAAAATTTTCCATTGTTTCTGCAGTCTCTGTGTCTTTTGCGTACTCCACTCGTGCATGTTTAGGTTGTCTGGCAAAACACAATGAACAAAACAAGCAGAAACTCTCCCCCCCAAATCTAGCACTTAAATTTGACAAATCATTTCCTTATTAACACCAAGCTCACATTCCAGCATCCTCAAGGTTGCACAATGATAACTTTTTATCCTTTCCCTAACTTTCTCAATGAGTTCAGACTTTCGCCCTGAAATTGAGTGTCCAGGCTTTTGGTCATTTTCCAAGATTTCCCGCCCATCCTTGAAACGTGCATACCACCAGAATATTTGTGTATAAGATAAGCAGTTAGCCCCATATACATCACACGATAATTCAACTGTCTCAGATGCAGTGTTACCAATTTTCAAACAGAACTAGCACTCTGCTCCATGACAGGGTGTGACAATGTTCTTCCAGCGATTGGCATCATGCACAGCGTAAATAATCATCTGCACAATCCTCACGCAAATGCTGTTGCCGCCTCATAGCTGATAAATGACTTATCAAAAAAGCCCATGCCTTCTGAACCTATGTGTTTTACTGGGATTAAAAAAAAAATTCAGTATCATTACTTAATTTCTGCACTGTGAATACATGTACTGCCAGAAAACATTGGAAATATTGTAATTAACCTGCAAAATTTGTAGAGCTCTCAGTATTTTTGAATATTATGAACCATGATATAGAACTTATGTCGGAGGGAAATTTTATTATGTAAAAATAACGCTGTACGTGTAATTAACAGAGAACTTACTAGGTACTGAAAAAGCAGTACAAATCAGATAATTTAGTTGTGCAATAGCATCAAATTGTTACAACATGCTCTGAAATTAAAATCAGGGTACCCATCATATGTTCAAGGAATCAAAATCCATTGACTTGCAGTGGTATTAGATTTTTTGTTAAAAACTTTTTATTTTTGTAATTAAAGACTAATTTCAGGCTATACAACAGGGAAGGACATGTTTCCTCTGAGAATTTAAATAATATCACCAAGTTTCACTCACCTTTCAACATAAGGCTAAGTTTTTCAGTGACCAACTATTTCAAATGATTAGCTTAAAAGCTTTATTATTACATATTGAAAAACATTTGGACAAGTTTTTTAGTGAGCATCAGTAAAGCTCAAGGTTTACCAATTAAAACTGTTGGTCTTAAAGTATGTAACATTTTTGCTTAGTACAACCAGCTTTAATGTTTGGTGCTTGATAAATGAAAAGCGTGCATTTTAGCTCAGAATGGTGGGAAAAGTCATCTGTAATAAAAATTTCCTTGGTTAAAATAATTGCCATTTCATTTCAATCTAAACAATTTTTAGTTTGTTAATGAATTCACTTTAATTGAAAATACTATGTATATTTCAGTTGTAATGTTTCGTGCAATTTCCTTTAAAGAACAAATGTATTTCATCAAATGAAATATAAAAAGAATTGACTATCATTGTAAAGAAAAACTGTAATCAAGTTTACTTCTGGTGTTGACATACCTTTAATTTAATAGATACAAAGCTGAAAGTAAGGTTGTTGTATTTTCTTTGTCTGCATGATATTTTGTTTCTCATGGAATCAAAATTCCTGCGTAGCTAACTGTTCAACTGTCTGTCCTGTTTACAGATGAATGTACTCTTTTAAGGAGCAGTTTGAAATTACAAATATTGTCATCCTCATTAAATTGCATCATACATTTCCTCCTCCCAGAAATGAAATGTACTTTTGTTAGTAATTTAATGTCACCATTGACTCAAAACAATTGATTTAAGGTTGTTAAACCTCTGCTGATTGCTGTAGTCAATTTTGTTTACATTGCCTACATATTCAGTCCACCTCTTTTTTATGATTGCTCATTAAGGGTGTCTGAGAAGTAGCTGATACGTTTCAAAAACATGTTTCATGAGGAAATGAAAGTTAGGACAAAACAGTTTTCACCATGAAAAAGCAGTTCAAAAATTTCATTTCACTTCGAGCTGAGAAAGAATGGCTACATTTCAAACATATTTTGTGAAGAAATTTCGGACAATACAGTTTTCACCATATGGAGAAGCAACACAGAATGATTGTGAATAACAGCACAGGTGCATGATTCTCACCACATGACAGTAGCACTCTTTTTAAGTTTTACATGTTGCCTATGCCAAGCATGCTCACATATAAGTGATAACTCATGACCGCTCTCCAGTTATGTTGAAAGTGTGCAGAAGACTGCATGTGTATGGTGAATGGTAGAATCAAGGTCTGTTGCCACTGTATAAAGAAAGTTCAGAACATTCTTCTTGTAATAGCATTCTGCAATGGGTTGAGCAGTTTAAGGCAACTAACAGTGGCAGATGGATTGGAAAGTACAAATGTCCTCCAAATTTACTAAACTTAACACTCATGGATTTCTCATTATGGAAACACATAACAAATCAGGTGTATGCACACCAGTCACATCTTTACAAATCTGAAAGACTGCAACACCTGCACTAGGGGCATATATAGAATTTTTTTTCAGGAGGAGGGGGCAACAAAAATAAAAGTTTTTGAAATTCATTGGGAAAAATAAAAGTTAACAAAATAATGCATTATTTTCTAATGTAAGTTGTGCATTTTTATTCAAATACAGCATTTTTTCTCGTGTAAGTCGCACTGTAACAAAAAAAAAAAAAAAAAAAGAAAAAAAGAAACACTTTTGTGGAGAGGTACCTTAAGCCCCCCTATAAATATACCCCTGGTCTGCACTGTAAAACACATTACATCTCAAATGTGTGCTAATGCTTTACAGTTATCTGAATACCAGATGGACATTGTAAGAGTGACAAACACTGCTCATGTTGAAGCACTATAAACTTTTTGAGTCACTTATTTGTATAGTGAAAACTGTTGTCCTAATTTCCTTTATCTCCTCTTGGAACATGTTTAAAATGTGCCCAGTTTTTCTTAAATACCAAGTATTTTGTTCATCTGTAAATCTTCTTAAATCATAATCCTGGGAAGTACAGTAAAACCTGTATTGGCAATCACTTGCATTCTGCGATTACTTATCAAAGTGGGCAGTTTTGTATGGTACAGATGTTATCGCCAATGGAAAAAATGCATAAGAGACCTCTATTTGACAGCTTCCTGAGGAATGCGACCGTAGGCATTTCTCGAAATGCATAAGAGAATTATCCTGCAGTTTGCTGCCATCGATGTTCTTGTTCAGAATTCTGTTCTAGAAACATAATGAAAGGGCTGTGAGACACTTGTTTCTTTTTCTCCTTCTGTCACCACCCTTCACATAAAAGGTGCATAATCCTTGGGGCTTGTAGATTTCTTAAAATTTTGTTTGCAGATGGTACAGTTTTGAGTTAACTAGGATACATGTGTTCGATTTTGAATTGTCCCAAATGAGAGCATGAAAGCCCTAAAAGAGTTTTCCCCGAGGATTCCAATGTGCCTAGCTTTCTCACATAGTGGCCATATTGTTTGAGCAGGCTTGATGGTATGCTCCGATGGCAAAAGAACACATTGGTGACTTTAAGGAAGAGAAAAGGGGAAAAGTGGAGTGGCTTCAAAACTTAACAGCAGTAGTGCTACTACTGTGTTCAGCATCTCCTTAGCTTCCATTTCGTCTGGGGAACATGTGGTAGGAGCGTGTGATTTGTGACAGTGTATGTATGTTCTAAACATCTTACCCCATGCCTCCATCTTACTTCTGACTCTTGGTAAAATATATAGTGAATAACATTCGTAAATAACAAAATTGCAGGGAAGAAATTAAAAAAAGTCTATATTATTTTTAAGTGTGGAGGAGAGATATTTTGGCAAATTGAACCACTCTATTTGCCAGTCACCTGTCAAAAGGGTAATTTTTTCACAGACTGTGGATAACTTTATTAGACAGGTTTCACTGTATATGTATATCTCTACAATTTATATGATGTGTACCATAGTGTAATTTGCTGAATGTAATACAGTTGTCTCTTCTTTTACTTTTATTTATGTAGATAAAATAGAATAATTATTTTATGACATTCTTTTTTCTTTCAAGATAAAAGCACACTTAGTGAAGACACGATACGGCGCTTTCTAAGACAGATAGGTGAGTTAGTTTTTGTGATAATGCAATTATTTGATGAGCATCTAATGTTTTCCAGCATCATAAGTTTTTGGGCTCTGCTGAGGCATCATTATATCAAACTGTAATTTCATGTTGCCATTTTTTAATTCATTGCTGTCTTATTTTCAACAATGTATTTTCAGTAAAATCCCAAATAATTGAGATGTTCTTTCCATCATGATGAATATAAATTTGTTTAAGGTAATTCACAGTTGAGGATATATAAGAAGTCACCTCCCTTCCCAAGCATAATCATTCACAATTTCATGAAATTAAAATTTTTATTCTCAAAATTATTATAAATGCTACTTTTGTTTGTGTTGTTATGCTATATTTTAAGTCTGTATTAAGCTTCCATTGGTATTAATGATAAACTGAGTTTATTAATATCTACACCTGTTTTTCGAATAATATTTCATATTTCTATGTCATTTGATCATTATATAGCCATGTAGTGGTTAAACACTCAGAGTTCTGTTATATAACTGCTATTTTCGATAAGTTCAGATTTTGCTTTAAAATGTTCGTGACATCTGCACTTTTGCATAATTTCATGCAAATCAAATGCATGCAGCTTATGGTGAATTTTTCTGTAGATGCAAACAGCAAGATTTGCATTTCTTAGGCCTCATATTTATTGGACTTATTGTACATAAAGGTTTTTTAATGATTTCAGTGATGGTGTTGAAAAAATATTGCAAACATTTGTATGTTGTGTAAGGAATATACAAAAATAGCTTAATATAGAACAGACAATCATCAGTTATCTCAAAGTGGTGTGCCAGTTCTTGGTCTAGAACAAACTGGTAAAAAGATAGCAAAACATAGTATTGACTGAGACCTGCAGCAGACTTTTTCTTTAATCTTTGTACTTTCATTCCTTTTATTTTGCTTCAAATTTCAAGTTTCTACTTAAGTGTTTTGGCTTTCTTGTTCTTTGTACTAGCAAAAGCATGTGTAGCCTCACTATGTTTTCATATTCAGCATTCTCTGGAGCATAAGAATTCTTTGAAGTGACAGCATTAGGAGGTGCCACCTCATTGGTGACAATGAAACTGGGTTCCGCCTGTGAAAGCCTGGTTTATAACTCTACATGAGTCAACCGTTTTGCAGTCACAATCTGCTCACATGGAAACATGAGTGACTTATACCTTGGATTGTATTGTGACAGGTCCCTCATGGAAGGACCTTGAGGGAAATATGAATCCCACTTCAAATTCAAAATTGTTGCAGACCCCTCACTCCAGAGGCTCCAGTGGAAATATGAATCCCACTACTGAAAACCAAATTGTATCTTACATGAGCCCTTTGGGCTCCTGACAACTGGATGATAATTTCCATGGCATGAATTCGAACGCTGAACTTACAGGTATCTGAAAAGCAATCACAGCTTGCAGTACACCAGTGGTAAAAACTCTGGTGGGCAGTATTCAACAGAAACTATTTCATGGATAACTGGTTATTTGCACAAGAGGTTAATTACTCTTAATTATAACAGTAACATGGGCACCTGTGGCTCTTTCAAAGTCTCTGCATCAAAGTGCAGAACGTCTGAGCACCAGTTTAATTTGAGCATCAGCAGGCAGGCACACTTCTTACCGAGATCGGCATCAAAACAAAACAAATTACTTCCTCATAATGCAGATGCACTGTATATCCTTTAGCGGATGGAAACACAGAAGCATGCACAAAACACACATAGATCACTGGTAAAGATTTGTTCTCTGCTGTCAGACAGCAAAGCAAAGGCAAGAGAATGAAAGTGAGACTGCTGCAGTGGCGTAACTACCACCGCAGCATCAGCAGGGGTGTGCTGTTGCTGCCAAACACGTACAAAACAAGCACACAAATAATTAACCCAAAGATTCATATTTTCCTTTTAGAGATATTTAGCTTTGGCTAAATAAATGTCAAGTTTCACTTTTAAAATATTGGATGTCCCACAGATTGAAGCTATTCAACCCTTTGGCTCTGGGTTGTAATGCGATTGATCTGCAGTGGGTTGTAAACAATACACTGCTGGCCACCCAAAATGCAGCACCAAGAAGGACATGAGATAGCAAAGCCAGATTTACTGGACACATAACAACCGATACAAAGATGAAACGATTGAGCTTACAGGCCCGTGCGACTTGTGGAACACGCAAACATCAATAGTTCGTGTGGCCCCCATGGCTGGCAATAACGACCGCTACACGCTGCGGCATCGAACGAAAGAGGCTTTGGATGTGGGCTTGGGGTATGTCGGTCCAGGCTGCTTCCACACGTTGCCACAGTCCATAAGGCGTAGCCGTGGGTGGTGCTTGCCGGGCCACTCGGTTGCCGGTCAGCAACCAGACGTGTACGATGGGCGACATATCGGGAGAACAGGTGGGCCAAGGCAGCAGTGACACCTGGTGGGCCGTGAAGAATTATTGCACGATGCGTGCCACATGCGTGCGCGCATTGTCCTGTTGAAACATGGCCGCTGACAGGTCCTGAAGGTAAGGAAGGACTACAGGCTCCAAAACGTCGGAGATGTAGCGGTGGCTGTTGAGTGTACCGGCAATACGTACCAGAGGGGTGCGGGTGTCATATCCAGTTGCGCCCCAAACCATGACGGCAGGAGACAGACCGGTATGGCGATGCATAATGCAGGCGTCATACAGTCTCTCGCCGCGGTGCTGCCAGGCGCGTATCCGACCATCGTGGTGTTGCAGGCAGAAGCGGGATTCGTCGGAGAAGACAATGTTGTGTCATTTCGTAGTCCAGGTGCGGCGTTCAACGGCCCACTGCCGCCGCACTCGCCGGTGGTGTAACTTCAGTGGTAATCGGAGCAATGGGCGCCATGCGACGAGTCCCCACTCCTGCACACGCCGTCGAATGGTACGTGCTGACACAGGTTGTTACGCAACACACCGTAATTCCTGCGCTAACGTTCGTGATGTGGCGGTGCGAGCCGTCAATGCCTGCTGCACAACATGCCGGTCCTCTTGTTCGGTGGTGTGCCGCGGCCGTGGCAATCGTTCACTTCGGTCCGTCCGTCCCTCCTGCACCCACCGAATCCATACTAGCCTCACTGTGGCTGGATGTCGTCCCACACGGCCACCAATGTCTCAGTACGATAAACCGCTGTCGCGATAAGCCACTATTCGTCCTCTGTCGAACTCCGAAACGTGCTGGAATGACTGTCATATCCTGCGACGAGACATCAGGAAGCTTCCCACGCACAGGTCCGGCAGCACAGCATACTTCCACTACTTACACCCCGCCTTCTGTGCACCCTTCTTATAATGCTTCTCGGTGGTGTGCCAGGCGCACATGATTTGCATATGCCCTGCAATGCCAATTGTTTGCATGTCCTCTCGCGGGCGACGCATGCTGCAAATTTCAGGCCTGTCGGATGCTTCCTTCTTGGTGTTGCATTTTGGGTGGCCAGCAGAGTATGATCGCCCTCCAATTGATCTCTCTCTGCACTGCCAAGGAAAAGTGTGCGAGGACACATGGTGATTCCCCGTAGAGGATGTGGGAAAACAGTCTGTCACCTAGAATTATGTAACAGGTGCCAACAGTTGTTTACAACAGCTGCAGATCTGCCATGTATAACATGGTGATTTCTTCAATTATTTTAGTTTTGGACAAAGCAATTACATGTTGCTACTGGTTTTAGTTCTTCCTTATAGTAAGTATGTTTACTTCATTCACTGTGTGGAAACTTTAATATACAAAGCAAATAACATCCATTTACAAAATGTCACAAAAGCCTTGAAGTGGAACACAGTATGGGTGAAAGAAGAAGGAGAGCACACGAAGAAACTTCCAAAACTCAACCAGTTCTTTTTGCCACAGAGTCAATTAAGTTCAGGTGCCTTTCCTGATGAAAATAATGATGATTTATTTAACTCATCAACTGTTCAAAGTTTGGAAGTAGACATTTTGTAAAAATCAAGCACTGTGGAAACAAGTGAAAGTAAAATGGGTAATTATGAAATTGCAAACCCCAGTGAAAATTATAATGTACGAACTGCTTTCTGTGATACCAGTACCATTGGTCATGAAAGTGTTCACTGCCTATCTGTCACTGCAAAATACTTGACAGACATAAGGTATTGTGATACCCATGTTCTTGATCTGACCTTTGAGCTGTTCTCAGCAAGATAAAAACATCTGCTGTTTTTCTGTGTCCTACTACGAAATAATGACCAAAATTTGGAATGAAAGTGCCTAGAACATGGCTATGTTATGGTTCCCCCCAAAATATGGTTTACTGTGAACCTTGTTAGATTTTTGCTGATTGCATAAAACTAATAAACCACAATTGGGCAGGAGGTATTTGTGACTGGAAGGGTTCACTGCATAAAATTACTAAACACAAAAGTACTAATTCTCACGGAAACACCTGTTGTGTGTTTGATCAGCGGAGATCGCATGGGAGAATTGACAAGTAAACTGAAAACCAATTAAAGAATTAGAAATGTTATTGGAGAAAAGTTATGGATCATCTGTTGATTGTCACACTGACATTAGCTGTTGGTAATCTATTTTTCTATGAGCATTGTGAATCAGTTGGAGAAATGAACAACAGTAATTTTTTGGCTGTCATAGAACTATTGGCAGAATACAATCCGACATTAAAGAAATTGTTGGAAAAGCCCCAGGTACCATAAGATACCTAAGTCCAGATATTCAAAATGAATAAATTTCTGTGCTTGAAACACATTTGAAAATTGATATTCTTGACTATGTGACTTCAGCACCATTCTTCTCCATAATTTTTGACACAACACAATATCTTACAAAACATGATCAAATGAGTGAAACCATCCACTACATAACGCTGTCAGTGGATGAAAATCTTGGGCTTACTGAAGCAAAGGTACATAAATGAATCATTTTTTGGATTTTGGGATATTGAAGATCAGATGTCTGTCAGCCTGGAGAAAGCAATACTACAATCACTGGAAGAAAATAAATTAGATCTTTCTAACTGTCATGGGGAGGGATAAGATGGGCATCTTTGATGAGTGGAAAGTATTCTGGATTACAAACCCAAATTAAGAAAAAAGAAGAAAATACCTTTTTTTCTTTCACTGTGCAGTACATCATCTTAATCTTATTATCAACAAAGCTGTGACACAAAATGTACATGTGTAGACGTTCTTTGTTATAGTACAATGACTATATACTTCCTTTGAGAACAGCATTAAGCATTAGAGCTTATTGTCAAACATATCTGTGTTAAAAAGAAGCAAGACAAAACAGGCTAATATAGCGTTGAAAAGGTTAAATCCCGCTCGCTGTACTGACAGAATGGATGCAGTAATGTCACTTTGATTCCATTATGTTGATATTCTGAAGGCTTTAACCAGGATAATATTCTCTTAAGCAAAAAAAAAAAAAAAAAAAAAGAAGAGGAAAAGAAAAAAAGAGTTATCTGAAGCCACTGGTTTAAAAAAGCATGAAAAATTTAATTTTGAGTTTATCTTTCTTTTGGTACTTTGGTTTGAAGTGCCAGACTCACTTAATGCTGTTTCAAAGTCACTTTGGCCTTGCAATGTAGAATACTTGAGGAGCTGTAAACCTACTAAAGCAAGCAAGGGGTAATTTAACTTCCTTCTAAAACACTGTCAACTATGCCAAAAAAAAAAAAAAAACACCCAAAAAAAACACCCAAAAAAAACAGCCACTTCTCTTGGGATTAGTTGGAATGTGGATGCTACTTTCAAGTGTAAGCACCCTCATACTGTAAAGAAACACTTTGATGAACTGGCTCAAGCTGAATACTTCCACAATTCTGAAGAAAATTGTAAGCATTTTGCCTTTTACATAACACACACACGAGACATTTTCATTGCCCAACTCAGTAACAGTTTAAGGGAATGTGTGCTATAGCAGACAGATTTAGGTTTCTCATGCCCTGTCTTTTTTTTTTTTTTTTTTTTTTTTTTTTCAGGAGCTGAGGATGAAGATCCTGTTATGTGTGCAATAGTACTCTTCAACTGCATAGATGAGAGGACAACCATTCTGGAAATAGCAAATCTACTTGTAGAAAATCCTACAATTGCCAGTGGTTACACTAACCTATTAACAGCCTTAATGCTTTTCTTAAACACTACCCATCACAGTGGCATCTGCAAAAAAATCATTTTCAAAATTAAAACTTATCAAAAGCTGTTTGAGAAGCACCATTGCATAAGACAGATTGCAGGGATTGCCATTGTTAAGCATAAAAAGGAAATATACAAAACAGCTTTGTGGATTTATATATCTAACCCACTGTCTTTAAATTAATGTGCTTAACTGTAATATACATTTTTGAAGGTTACTCACCTTTCTTAATATGGTTCAGGAGTTCCATTTCTTTTCTATACATTTCCATCACATACATCATTTTGCTGTCTTCCTTCTGTGGTTTGAGGAAATAAACCTTCACATGACAGTTTTTTGCAGTAAACTTCAATCTTTTAAAAAACAAATCATCAGCTCTCATATCAAATTCACCTGTCTCCTATTGGTACGTTTCCTTGTATATTACGATATCTAATAGCCTCTCAAATACTCTCACATGCAAAATTCCCTTTCTCGTTGAAAACCATTCAAAATAAACACAAAACAACTTTCGAATGCTCAGAACAAGACAAAACACAACTAATACACTAACCCTAAACACACACAGCATTAAAAAAAAACTTATTGCACATTGCTAAAACCTAACCTTTTGTTAAAAACAATTAGCTGCCTATATACATTTTACCCTGTTGTTCTGTATGTATACATATTAATTCGAAACACTCAAAAGGCAAAACTCCAGGAGACAATGACAAGCCATACAAAATATTCATATCCTCTCCACATGAGGTGGCAACATCCCCTTCAAGCACTTACAACCAGTTCAATGGTCGTCCTCAGGAAGCTCGGCAGTTTGGATTATACCTACTGCCACCCACCAAGTGACTATTTGGTTGTCACGCCGTATTGCCTCTCCAATGCTCTGCTCGATTTATCCCTGTAGCACCATCTATTAAATGACTATTTTTCTTCCTTTTTTTCTTTTTTCTTTCTGGCTTTCAATTCTTATTAATTCCTTCCAATTATCTGTCAGCAGTTTAAAAGCAACAATGATCCCAGCAGTTTGACTTGTTTTGTTTGATCCCAGAAGTTTGACTTGTTTTGTTTAATCCCAGCAGTTTTTGTTTTTTTTTTTGGTTTGTTCTGTTTTCATGTAACTCAACTGTGCAAACCCATTGAGTAGTATTTTTTCTTTAAATACAGCTGGAGCAATGCAAGCTCTTTATGCCAAGGGAATAGTTCACAGGGATTTAAAGCCTCAAAATATTCTTCTCTGTCATGATGGGAAATCATTAAAACCAGCCCCTATGGATATCACATTGAAGATTGCAGACTTTGGTTTTGCACGTTTCCTTCAGGATGGGGTCATGGCAGCTACACTGTGTGGATCCCCAATGTACATGGTAAGTTCAGATTGCTTGTTTTATACGGGCATCCTGCTTTTTCTATTTTTTCCCATCACTTCTCAGTTCTTTGTTTGTTTGTATATTCATGAGCTTCCTAGAGTCTGTGAAGAAACTCATAGTGGACATCTGCTGCCATTTATACTCAATGGACAAAACATTAGAGTAACCTACCTCATAGCGTGTCGGCCTTCCTGTATCACGAATAACAGTCTGTTAATGATTATATTTGCACTTTTAAGGTATTAACCTCTTGCAAAGTGCGCATAGTTTACGTGCAATTCATAAATGAAAAAACCATTAGAAAGTACCACGTACTCACCATAAAGATCATGGTAACCTCCAATGACAACACACTTCCAACACGTCATTCATCGTGATGTAACTGGGCTTCCAAGGTTTACAGACTTCTTGCTTACGCTTCTTATTTCCAGGTGTGAAACATCGTTTTTTTTTTGTTTTTTTCGTTAGCCTTATGAGATGTTACTCTAAAGCTTGTCAATTCTATAAAAATCACACATACAACTCATTCATACAATTCAAGTAAAAACTATGTACATAACCTTACATTCATAGGTGATTAAACCTTGGTCAACTGTAATTAGCAAACTCCTCCTTCTGTTTCACAACCGCTACTCCCACTGCAAGTGTCACACCCATTCAGCCCCTCAAAAAAAGTACTAGAGGATTGGATGTGAGGGGCTGAATGGGTGTGACACTTGCAGTGGGAGTAGCAGAGGTTGTGAAACAGAAGGAGGAGTTTGCTAATTACAGTTGACCAAGGTTTAATCACCTATGAATGTAAGGTTATGTACATAGTTTTTACTTGAATTGTATGAATGAGTTGTATGTGTGATTTTTATAGAATTGACAAGCTTTAGAGTAACATCTCATAAGGCTAACGAAAAAAAAAAATACGATGTTTCACACCTGGAAATAAGAAGCGTAAGCAAGAAGTCTGTAAACCTTGGAAGCCCAGTTACATCACGATGAATGACGTGTTGGAAGTGTGTTGTCATTGGAGGTTACCATGATCTTTATGGTGAGTACGTGGCACTTTCTAATGGTTTTTTCAGTCTGTTAATGATGAGGCATTGACTCCACCAGATGCCGGAGGGTTTCCAGAGATAATGCCAGCCATGCCTAATGCAGCATTGTCTACAAGTCCACCCTAGACATCGGTTCAAGATCCATGGATCTGATGTTCCGCCCCATGGCATCCCAGGGAGCTTCTATAGGGTTGAAATTTGGGCACCTTGGGGTCCACTGGATGGTTCCAACCTCAGATGAGTGTTACTTGAGCCATGCCTGGGTAGTTGCAGCCAGGTGGAGTGACATATTGTACTACTGAAATAGACCTTTGGCTGCTGGATGTGCGAAGGCAATGGAAGCGTGTAGGTGATCAGACAGCACATGCTGGGAGCACACAATGGTTAAGGACATCTCCATACACACTAAGGGATCTAATGTGTTCCATAAGAAGGCTCTCCAAACCATCATAGTATCACCACCACCTTGAACAAAGCTGACCCGGCACGATGGGGCCATAATTTCATGCCTATTCATCATGATTCCTTCCAAGACTGCCACAGCACCATCTCCATGATGTTAGAGAGACAGTTGTGGGCCCTGGTTCTCTCCAGGGGAGAATGTGTTTCATCAGTACTTAAGCGGAATCGAGATTCATCTGTGAAAAGAACATTCATCCACTGATGTGAACTCCAAGTGTGATGATGGGAATTCCACATTAACCATTTCCACTCGAATAACATTTCACCCATATTCACCCTGCACTCATATTTTTTTTTCTGCAGTAAGGACCACACCTTAGCTGCAAAAGTTCAGCTTCACTGTTAAATGCAAAAAAAAAAAAAAAAAAAAAAAAAATAAATGTCTCGCCAGCCATAACATACAAACTATAGAGGTGTCATTGTCATTGGGTGTCACCCAACGCGCGAGCTATTCGGCAATTTGATAATGTCGGGCGTCACTGGATCGTCGAGTGGAAAGGGTTAAAGGATTAGCACACCGGGTAGCAGATGTTAGATAGATACAAATAACTGATCTCCTTCCATAAAGACATTTGCTATGAAGTCTTCTACAAACAGAATCTTGACAGAACATTTTGTAGGACATTCAATGCTCTGGAAACTTCCATCTGGCACTGATCTGCTTCCATCCTACCAATTGCTGTCTGCCTCTACGTACAATGTCTTTTGACATGATCAGCTTGACATGCTAGTGAAATGAAAGCAAGAGTTGCCTAGAACAGCAGTAGACTTGTGCATTTGTTAAACACAATCTTCATTTGCAAATTCTGGCTTACCTGTGGCTAAAGTAAATGTGCCATACTCTTTCGCTTAGGGAAATTTTCATGTTTGCCAGTTTTCAGCACATTATTTTGCATACATCAACAGCTATATACTATTTCTGTAGATCATCCCTAAATTTTGAACACAAGTGTAGAAGTATTCATTTACCTTCCTTTCAAAGAATGTTTATATTATCAACCATTATAGATCTCCTTTTTGATAAATGCCCCTCCAATTTTCTGTAGCTGTTAATGCTAGTTCTATTTTATTTTTAATTTATTTTCTTGACAATTTCATCTGAAGTAAAATTTACTAAGCAACTTTTACCTTAAGCACTGAATTTCCATGATGCTATCATTTCTGACTCAATTACCCTATTTTTTTTATTTTTCTCCTCGGGGTGCGCCGCTGAGCAAG
This sequence comes from Macrothele yani, assembly GCA_039090855.1. Taxonomy (NCBI): domain Eukaryota; kingdom Metazoa; phylum Arthropoda; class Arachnida; order Araneae; family Macrothelidae; genus Macrothele; species Macrothele yani. Next base: position 94,365,899 of record CM077005.1, on the reverse strand, counting down.
TTTATTTTACACACAACAGTAACAAGGTCCTCTATTGAATTTTGGAGAGGTACCAGCTAGTTCTGTGTGACATTGGCAAAAAACCCCAAACCCATTAGGTTTTGTTCCAGAATCCTTAGATGGAATGACCAACTTTAACCGTTAGCTGTGGGCTGATCATCCACACTGATGTACTTTTATGATTTCTATGACCCAAAGAAAGAACTTTTGTGACTCAAGTGTGGGATATGGTGGATCTACCACACTTGAAAAAGATGGTTCACCACAGAATCAACCTGGAATTTCTAAACGGCATATGAGAAAGAGATCTTGGCTGAGTGAGGGTAAGATTGGTGTATGGAATACTAGAGCTATAAATGGAAAGATAAATGAGGTGATTCAAAAAATGAATAAGTATAGATTGGATGTGCTGTGTGTAAGTGAAACTAAAAGAAGGAAACTGGGATAGAAGAAATGAATGGAACAGTGAGTGTGTGGTCTGGAGTGTTGGATAATGTGAGAGGACAGGCTGGTGTAGGTGTGATTTTAAGTGAAAATATGAAGAACAACTTGATTCATTATAGCTTCATAAGTGGAAGAATTCTCTGGATTTGTTTGAAAGTGAAACTTCAGAAAATAGTAATTGTTGTAATGTATGCTCCCTGTGATTCAGACCCTTTTGATAAGAAGGAAGAGTTTTGGAATGAACTAAATGCTGATTTGGGCCAGTTTGGTGCTAAAGAGAAAGCTGTAATAACAAGGGATTTCAATGCTAGAGTAGGTGTGCAGAATGCAATTTCTGATAGCATTCTGGGTAAGTTTAATGATCCTTGTGTGAATGATAATGGTGAAAGATTAATTAAACTCTGCATTTAGAATGGTTTGTGTGTATCTAATATATTTTTCAACCACGAGTATATCCACACATGTACTTATGAAAATCATAGTCCGGAATGAAAGAGTGTAATAGATTTTTGTTGTTTATCATTAGAGTGAAACTTTTAGGTAGTTTATACCCATGTGATGAGAGGTGTAGATGTTGGCTCTGATCATCACCTGTTAGTGTCATGGGTAAAACTTAATGTTGGTTGGAGGAAGAGGTATAGGAAGAATTAGATGCCTGCAATAAAAAGAATAAAGGTTGAAAGGCTGTCTAAAAACAATAGCGTTACTCTGATTTACTCAGTGAATATCTGAATGAGTTGAAAGCGTGTGAGAGGGATGTAGAAAAGAAGTGAACATGTTTTAAGAACTTTGTTGTCACTGCTACTGAAGAGGTCTGTGGCACTGCAACAGTGGGTAACTTTAAAGGTGCTGCTTCGTGGAACAGTGAGATTAAAGAAGCAGTAAGGCGAAAGAAGGAAGCTTATTTGGGGATGTTGCAAGGTAGAATTTCTGAGGATGAATATCGCTATAACAAGCATGAGGCAGCAAAGCTGGTTTGCCTGAGCAAGGAAAAAGATAGGAAGGAAAAGATGGAAAGGCACGAGTTGGCTTTTTGGAAAGATAGAAAAATATTCTGGAAGTACATAAGACATAGGAAAAAGAGAGAAAATAAGATTTTAAGTTTTGTGAAGAATAGGGTTGAAGAAAAGATATGGGAGCCTAGTGAGCTAAGTGAAAGATGGGGTGAGTACTTCTGTGATTTTTATTAAATCATAAAAGCAAAGGTGATTCTGAGGCAGAAGCAAATGATGTCATAGTGAGGGATGGAAGCACTGGTGGGATCTCAAGAGAAGAGGTGTGTAAAGATCTAAAATCTGTTCAGAGTGTAAGGCTTTGGGAATAGATGGCATAACTGCTGAGATGGTAAAATATGGCAGTGACTCTGTGATTGACTGGTTAACTGACATTAGCCAGTTCTGTTGGGAGTTAGGAATGGCCCCTCAGGGTTGGAGGGATGCTATAATTGTTCTCTTGTACAAGAAAAAAGGTGATCAGACTGAATGTAAGAACTATTGTGGTATCAGTTTGCTGAGTGTACCAGGAAAAGTGTTTGGAAAGGTCAGGATTGATAAGGTACGAGATCTTACATCAGAGAAAGTGTGGGATGTACAGAGTGGTTTTATGTCTGGTAAGGGCTGCACTAATCAATTTTTTGCATTACACATGATGATTGAAAAGTGCATATCTATCTGTTTGTAAAAAAGTGTTTGCAATCTTCATAAATTTAGAGAAAGCGTATGACCAAGTAAATAGGACTCTTCTGTGGAAGGTACTTAATAAAATGATATTACTGGAAATCTGCTTAATAGTGTGAAAGCCATGTACACTGGCAGTAGAGCATGTGCATGAGTGAATGGTGTTTTATCAAAATGCTTTTCTATTGGTGCAGGAGTCAGATAAGGTTGTGTAATGTTACCCCATTGGTTTAACATATTTATGAATGCATGCATGATGCCAAAATGGATAATTGTGCTTTATGCATTGGTAAAATGTGTGTGTGCAGATTGCTGTATGCTGATGACACAGTCCTCTTGATAGAGAGCAAAAGTGAGTTGCTAAGTACGTTGGCCCAGATGCACGAACATGATCTAATCAACACAGCAATCAAACATCGCCGAATTGGCGGGTTCGATTCCTACTCTGGGGCAGCGGTGCGGGTTCGATTCCTGCTCCAGGGCAGCGATGTGGGTTCGATTTCCACTCCAGTGTGTCGAAATTTTCTGATGTGATTGATATTACGTGTGAAACAGTAACTACAGTCAATTTGGCGATGTCTAATTGTTGTGTTGATTATATCATGATGTATTGGCCACATATTATGAGAAGAATACTTCTTCCACATTGTTTAGATGTACAAAGTTTGTATGAAATTCAAACTGAGTATAAATAAAGGAAAAATCAGTTATGATTTTTGAGCGAGAAACTGTTAGTACTGAATGTAAGATAAGTCTTAATGGCACAGAGATTGACCAGGTGAATGAGTTTGTATATTTAGGAAGTATGTTTTACAGAGAGAGAGCAAATTAGATGGTGAAATTAGTTGGCAAGTGAATTCTTCATTGACTGTCTCAGGAATGATGGGCTCTCAAAGAAGTCCCAAATGACTGTGTATGAAAGTGTAATTGTTCCTACTCAGATGTATGATAGTGAAACCTGGGTACTGCAGGAAAGACATGGGAGTTGTTTGTGTGCTGGGGAGATACATTACTTATGGGGGAGTAGGGGAAAGTTGTGGTAAGACATGCTGTGATCATGTGAGGAATGAAAATGTGTTGCAGTTGTGTAATGTGAAGCAAAATGTGGTTAGCAAGGTGGAGACTAATATTCTTAGGTGGTTTGGCCATGTTAAAGAATGAGTGATGAGGTGCTTACTAAGAGAATTTATTCAGCCCAAATGGAAGGAAAGAAAGGTAGAGGAAGTTCCAGAAAATCATGGGAGGACCAGGTTCAGGAATGTCTGCATGAGAAAAAGATTATGAGTATGAAATACAAAAAGGTCTTGTGTGCAGCGTGTGATGAATGCTAATGAAGCTTGAGCTGTGTGCCAAGATCGCTGTAAATGAAAACATTTGTTACACCAACAGTAAGTAAATTCTAGTTCTGTCAGTTAAATGTCTACTTGGCAGATAGTCTTTCTTTGAGGAACTAACCACTGAATCTCAGAGAACAGCTTAACGATATGTGTCAGGGCTTGAAAAATATCTGAGAAGTTACATGCCCACCTGGGCATGTGCAGAAATCATTTACCTGCCCAGATTGTAAAAGCTGGATGCCCAGAAAAATTTATCTTTTCAGATAATAAATCAGGACTCTCATTTTTTTAAAGTTAAAATACAGTATATAATGAACTTTTTTTACATGTTTCGCATTTCCGTTTTAAACGTCTGCATTCAAAATGTTCAATGTACAAAAGCATGTATCTCAAATCTTAAGATGGCGATGCTGAAATTGGTATGAAATGGTATGATGATGGGGAAATTGGTATTTGAGAAATTTAGTGATTCTGCCATGTTCCTTTGTGTTGAGGTTTTCACCCTTTGTCACTTAACGCTTGAGGCTAAGTCCATCAAAGGCACACATCCCGTCGCTGACTATAAAGAGCATTTGGAGAAAAACGACATATGGTTCCAATTTCTGGACCTAGAGCATAATGTAATTAAAGAAGTGATATTCTTCTGTCCTTGGCGCTCTGTAACAATAATCAACTTCTGGTGATTAGCGATTCAATGAAACATGACATGTGATGACTTTTTTTTTTTTTTTTTTTTTTGTAGTAAGGAATTTTATTCCTAATTTTGTCATTTTTAAATTTAGTTGCCCAGACTGGGTAACTAGATTGTTTTTCTACCTGCCCAGGCTAATAATGTACTTGCTCCAGACATCCCAGGCATAGTATTTTTCAAGCCCTATGTATGTATGTACTACTAGCTCAAAATGGTGCTACAAATTAAATGCACCATTGCGTTAAATGCAGCATTTGGATTACCTGGTGGTCCCACTGGCCATTGGCTAGTAAAAATTCCATCAGACCACTGAAAAAATTAATTTATGTTACTGGTGTGGGTCGCCAGTAAGGTTTTTTTTTTTCCCCCCAGTTTGTTTTAGAATTTGTAAGTTGATAAAGAAATTGAACTAGATTTCAAAATATCCAGGTTTTGATGTAGCAGTTTTTTTTTTTTTTTTTTTTTTTTTTTTAATAATCCAAGTTTTGCAATGGCAGTTTTTTGAATAATTAAGGTTTCACTATGGATTTTTTGAAATTCAGATATTGATACTCAAAAACTATGAATATTGGAATTTCAAATCATATTTAAGCTTTATGAAAATTTTGGACTGTAGGAAACCAAGGTGTCCAACTAAAAATTTTTGGATTAAGACAGCACCACATTTTTGCACAGAGTATGGGTCTTTTATAATGTTTTCCAGCAGGAGGTAGAACCATTTATGCCCTGGCTCTGCCCATCTGTCTTTCTGTCTGCATGGGAAAACTTCTTGCCTTTCTTAATGAAACAAGGTATTCCATGAAGGTGGCTATTGGTATGTTGCAAAGTTCTTCATAATCAGTGCACTGTATGAACTGCATTGATAGTGCCCTTATAATCAGTGTACCATCCTGGATACTAGCACATATGCATGAAAAATGTATTAGTATTTGTGCCATTTCTGGACCAGAAAAATGAGTGAACTACCAACTTTTGGTATATATTGGTCCTGCAGGCCAATGAATTTTTTTTTTTTTTTCATGGACCAGTGGGCATTTTGGTGAACCACTTTGGAAATTCAAGTGGTCCACTGGGCCTGTAGAAGATTTATTCCTGATTCTAACACTGAAATGCTTATAGTCAGGTAGCTGTGTTGTTGATCTTCTCTGTACTTATTTAAATGTAAATTTTATCCTGTCAAATATGAATACCTTTTTGATGCATTTTTTTCTGGTAAGGTTTTCCGTAGTGATAACTTTTATACAGGGCATACAGTGTTTGTTGCAGGAAAATGTTATGCAATGCCAACCAGTATTCCAGTTTATTTGTTGTTGGTTATGTCATCACTGTGCCTAAACTACATGTGCACTTCACTTGTGTGTGTGTGCGCATGCACACGCATGCACACTTTAATTTGTAACTCTTGGCAACATTCAGACTAAAACAACAGTCTGTATTTTCTTCTTACTTAAATGCTGGATCAGTATTCCTTTTGAAAGCAATGGCCATTAGCTACCTTAGGGAATCACATGGGGTTGCTAAATTACAAACAACTTATCTAATCATCAGGGTGAATATACTTTCAAATTGCCCAGTACTGTATCAGTCTGTATGCTCAGCACCATGTTATATAGTGGTAGGAAGACTAATAGATGTTCTTGTTTCTTGTGTATTTACTCAAATGGTTGATGTTCTTTGTTTCTTGTGTATTTTGCTTCTTCAACACCATGCCAGTTTGGAGAATTGGTTTGCTGTTGAAATGAATGTGTCTTCTCACTTTAACTCATAAAATGTCTACCTGATAAGTCCTTGCAAACAGTCAAGCTATTTAGTAAGACATTTTAATTCTTATATGGGTGATCATGGCATAATCACCCATATAAGAATTAGAATGTCATTCTAATTCTTATATGAGGGGGGGGGGGCCATTATTCACATTAAAAATTAATTATAGTCTAAAACTTTGGTCTTACATTATGTGTGGAAAATGGTGAAATAATTTTCATACATAATGAGTACAAATTTTATTTACTCTTGAGATATTGGTAATGGCATATGAACTAAGAGAAAAAGTGCAATATACATACATACAAGCAAACACACACACACACACACATCCATCCATCCATCAATAAGCTATTCTCTGAGATTCAAAGGTTAGCTCCTCAAAGAAAGACCATCTGCCAAATAAACATTTAACTTGTCCATACATACATACATATCACTAAGCTGTTCTCTTAGATTCAGAGGTTAGCTCCACAAAAAAATACAAACCACCAGATAAATTTTTAATTGATTATTTACTTACTGTTGCCGTATCAAACTTCTCCATTTACAGCAATCTTGACACACAATTTGGGCTTCACTGACATCCATCACATGACATACACAAGACCTATACTTCATACTCATAATCTTTTTCTCATGCAGACACCCCTGAATCTGATTCTTCCTTGGCCTTCCTTTGTCTTTCTTTCCTGCCACTTGGGCTGAAAATTTTTTCTTAGTAAGCATCTTGTCACTCATTCTTTCAACATGGCTAAACCACCTAAGAATATTAGTCTCCACCTTGCTAACAACATTTTGCTTCACATTACACAACTGCAACATGTTTTCATTTCTCGCATGATCAGAATGTGTCTCCCCCTCCCCATAAGTAATGCATTTCTGCGGCACACAAGTGACTTCTATGTCTCTTCTGTAGTACCCAGGTTTCACTGCCATGCATCAGAGTAGGAACAATTACAATTTCATACACAGCCATGCAGGACTCTTTTGAGAATCCGTCATTCCTGTGAATACCTCCCAAAGCATCTATAACTTTCAATGAAGAATTCACTCGCCTACTAATTTCGCCATCTTATCTGTTCTCTCTGTCTAACATGCTTCCTAAATACACAAACCATGCGGTTTAGACTTACCTGCATTCAGTACTAACAGTTCCTTGCTCAAAAACCATGACTTTGGTTTTTACCCTATTTATACTCAGTTTGAATTCCATACAAACTTTGTACATCCGGGACAACATACTCTGCAACTTGTTTTTGCTCTCTGCCAACAGGAGTGTGTCATCAGCATACAGCAATTTACACACACAGGTATTACTAAGACATAAATGTGCAATATACATGTAACAGATAAATTTAGGTTGTAAGAAAAACATGCTTGCTACATTAAGAATTTTTTAAAACACAGAAGCCTTTTGATCTAGCTTACGTCTTGATCACCTGTAAACATTCGTTCCAAGACCAGCATGTTTCAGGTGATCAAGACCTAAGGTAGGTCTAAAGACTTCTGTGTTTCTAAAATTTCTTAACATAACTGGAATGGTTTTACTACAATCTATAGCATGTGAACTTGATTGTTTTTCAATAATTTGTGCATGCTGAAAGGAAATTTACGATCCAGATTAAAAGTTTTTAGTGGAATGAAGGTAAAACAATGAAGAACTAAAAAAATGAGTTATGAATATGATAAGAAATGCAAGGAAAGAGTTCATTTTAAACTAAAGGCGAAGAAAGAGTTAATAAACTAAAAGTATGATGGAATATGAACTAAGTATATGGCCAAATTGTAACTTCAAAAGATAACTATATATTATGGAAATTTTACTCTCATATTTGTAATGTAAAAATATCTAGTATTGACATAAAATCAATTTGAGTTTGCAACAGTTATGTGGTTTTAATAGAATTAATATATTGACTCTTTGAAAATATGGGTTGCAGCTAACTGATATAGAGATGGAAGTTTTCCAGCCCACTGGTATGAAATATTTTTTAATGGTGACAAAACATAAAGTGGTTGCATGAAGATGTATTAATTTTTCTTTAATTTTTTTTTTTGTCAATGTAAGTATGATACATGAAAATTTTGATAGTGTTTTATTCATGTATGCTTTTTACTTACTTCGAGTGTTAAGAAGAAAATTGTTTTTGTAATATTTGCTAAAGATTATGATCTGTCTGATGTCATTGTAATGTTTGTTTTATTTTATATATTGCTATAAGTATTTTGTTCTGTTTTTTTATTGCCAGATTTGTATTGTGATTCTGCTCAATATTTTATATATATATAGGCTCCAGAAGTTATTATGTCTGTACAGTATGATGCCAAAGCTGACTTATGGAGCATTGGTACAATTGTTTTCCAGTGTCTTACAGGAAAAGCACCTTTTCAGGTAAGTGGCATTTGAAGTACTATTGCAGCTTTTCCCAAATTTTTTGAGTTGCGGGGCACTTTTAAGGAAATAAATTTGTCATGGAGCACTATCATCGCCCTTATGCATGTATGTGTGTTTTAGGCTGTTTTTACCTAACTGCATTTTCAAGTTTTCAAGTTGTTAGTCAATATTTTGCCGTGTAGTTAAAGCACGAATTATTTTTTGAATTCTAAATAATTTAAATTTAGATCTAAACTTTTTTTTTCTCATTGAAAGTCATTAAAAATTGGAGCTTTAAATATCATTTTCTCAAAACATCAATTTTGCACCTATGTGTCTGGCATGGCCCAGTGGCGGCTTTTCAGGTGAAGTAGGTGAAGTGCCTCTTCACCTATTTTATTTGAAATAAGATTTTATTTAATAGTTTCGTATAATATATTCGTTTTTTGCCTTTATTGAGTGCCAAAATGCCCCAAATTTTGATCAGATATCACTTCACAATGCGTGTTCAATACGGAAAACAAGTCCTTATACGCAAAACAGTTCAAGTGAAGAGCTGAAATGAGAATGCTTGGAAGTCTGAAGTTTTTGTCCGAGTTGCCATGGTAACTGTGACGTCACCCTTCCCTATCTGCTGGGCAAGTGAAGTGTTTTATCATGAAACGTTAAGGCTCTGCACCTGGAGTCGTGACCTTACGAAGAGATCGCAGTGGAATGGGACGGATTGCCAAGGGTTCTTTGCAATCCACTAGGGATTTTTCTTGCGGTGTTTTGGCACATACTTTCTGAAAGAGATATGTTTTTTCGTGTTTTGTGATTGTTTGTTAAAAACTTCATTAGTTACTTTAGTTTCGTGTACAGTTTAACTGATAGTGATAGTTTTAGTTTTCAGTATGTATCCTGTGAACAACATTGTCTGTAATTTATTGCAAACTCCGTTCAGTCGGTGGAAAGTTGAAAATAAAAGAGACATTTTACTTCAAGGACGACCGACGGATTCAATGACAATTGTCGCCAAGAAAGAAATCAAGAAGAATGGTAAATCTTACAATATTAATTTAAAAAATTGTTGGTTTACTGAATATAAATGGCTTTGTAGCCCTTCTGTGTTACAAAAATTATTTTGTTGGCCCTGCTTATACTTTAGTAATAAAATTCGGTGTGGAATAAAGACAATTTTCAGATTTCTTAAATATAAAACGGTCACTTTACAAACGTGGCGATTCTAGCGAACACCTGAAATGCGAATTAATGCTAAATAATTTTGAAAAGAATCAGAACACCATTGCCGTTGCCCTGAGGGAGAATGCTAGGCTTTTGAAAATGCATTTCAACAAAAGCGTTCGTTTAAATAGACTTTTCCTGCAGACAATGATTGATGCAGTACTGTATTTGAGTAAACAAGAACTAGCATTCCGTGGCCATGACGAAGGCATTGACTCGATAAATCGTAGAAATTCAAGGAATTGCTTTCACTGTTGATATCAAGAAGTCCTTTAAAATTCAAAATCAATACGAAACGATAAAAAATGTCTTCACAGGTGATTCAAAACTATTCAAAACGAATTAATTGAATGTATTTCTGAATATATAAACGATCACGTCAAAAATGAAATAAATGAAGTTCAATGCTTTTATATTTAAGTAGATGGGAAGACATAACCAGACTTCCGAGTGCTCTTTAATAATAAGATCTGTTGATTCGGAAGGTGTATTGGTTGAGCGATTTTTGGGTTTCCGTGGTGTGAGTGAAGATAGAACGTCAGAAGCTTTATACAAAATGCTAGACAAAATTTTGGAACAGTTTGATTATCAACACAAGTCAATAGGACAATGTTACGATGGGGCAAGCGTAATGTCTGGACACTTGACTGGGCTCCAGAAAAAATTAAGCATAAAGCTTCCCAATCTGTTTTTGTTATTGCTTAGTACATCGTTTGAACCGTGTATTACAGCAGAGTTTTTCTAAAATTTCTAAGTGTCGAATATTTTTTGCAAGCCTCAGTGTAATTCCTTTGTTTTTTTCACCACTCAGCAAAGCGATCGCTTCACTGAGTGTTGAAAAAAACAATACACTCACATCAACAACCGCAAGAGGCATGCCAACCACAACAGAAACTCGATGGTCCTCCACTTCGAAGTTAGTTAGTGTAATAGTTGAAGATTGGGATAAATTGAAGGAAGTATTCAAATTTCTCACAAGTAGTGACCAATCAGACGAAAAATCAATTCAACTTGCCAATAGTTTTTAAATGATATGAACACTTTTGAATTTACATTTTTGGGAATAGTATTTAATGAAATATTTGGTTCACCGATCTATTATTCGAAATTTTGCAGGAAAAATCACTAGACATATACTGTGTTACTCAAATTAAAAAAAACTTATGAAATGTTGAGCCATAAAAGGAACGATGAGGTATTTGAAACACTGTTTGGAAAAGCTAGCAAAATCACAGAAATAAGCAGATCTAAACAGCAATATGCTGCTCTTACACAAAAAACAATTTTTAAAAATTATAAACAATTGTATTTTGAAAATTTGTACCACATTCTTATGGAAATGGATATGATATTTCAAGATAGTGAGAAACTTAAACTTCAATTTCCCTGTCTTGCTGACACAACCAAATTCAGCCAATTTAATTCATGCTTTCCCTCTCACGCTTTTGAAAATCTACAAAATTTTTACGGAAAAATATTTACTAAACACCAGAGCCTTAAAAATGAACTGAGTCTTGTATATGCTGATGAAAAATTAAGGAATATATCGACTCATGAACTTTTTCGAGTGCTTCATGGAGATAAAGGCATTTTTACAGAAGCTTATAAATTGGTTTCCCGGATTTTAACAATTGCATCTGCAAGTGTTTCAGTGGAAAGAAGTTTTTCTTGCCTTAAAAGAATACAAACTTACTCAAGAAACACTATTTCTCCAAATAAACTTGCTTATTTGGCAAATATTTCTGTTCAGAAAGACATTTTCTTGATGTCACGAAAAAACAGCCATTTTATGATGACATAATCGACAAATTTCCAGCTTTAAAGGGAAGAAGAATTGATCTAAAATATAAAAAAATATGTAAGTTCTCATTTACTGATTTTCATTGAAGACAGTAGATATCTTTTCATATTGCTCTTGTAGCTCTTCACCTATTTTTCTTACCACGAGCCGCCCCTGGCATGGTCATGATATTTCCACCTAACACCTACATAGGCACTAAACTGAATGACAGCAGTATTAATAATGGGGCGGGTGGAAGGGGGGGAGGGTGTATTTTTAAGCATTTAGGCATGTTAAACATCAAGTTTTATTTCATTTGAAATGTTATTTTCTCCACTAATTTCAGAAAAATAAGGAACTTAACTACATCAATGAAAAACAACAGCAAAAAACATAAAGTAAGGCAACACATTTGAGAAGGAATTCAAAGCAGGCATTGTAAATCCACAATTTGTTACTGACACAGATACACTTGCTATCAAAAAGAGCAATAAAGCATAGCCTGGGAACTTAATTCTAATGAAAGGGATGGGACTGTTTTGATTTGGACATTGTACTAAATCTGGTTGATTTTAAAACAGCTGCAACCAAATATCTGGCTAGTGGGATCTGTGTGTGGGATCTGTGTTTTGTTTTAGTAGCCACATAGGCAGAGAATCCTGATTCACATTAGCAAGTTGTTGCAAAGGGCAGAAGGATGATTTTTGCTTTATTTGACAAAACTTTAAATTTGTCTTTTAGCTGACACCAAAATTCTGATAGTGGCTTCTTAGTTACAAAATTCTCTTTCATCGCAGAATCTGATGTCAAATCAATCAAGGACTCATTCTGCTGTGATGCCAGACAGGCTGGCTTTACCGACATAGCAGAGTATGGGTTTACAACCAAAAGTTCTTGTGGAAAATAACAGTTGAAACTACCAAGCAAACTTTGCAGGTGAACATGAAACTCATTTAAGATATTTCCAGGTATGTTGGAATCTAGTTCTTCTCTGAATTCTTTTACCATTGGGAAGCTGTCTAGGTTTCAATTTTTCATTGATTCTGCCCAAAACTTGATTTTCTTTTTAAACGCTTGCACTTTATCGCTGGCGTCAAAAACAGTTACTGCTTTACCTTGAAGTGAGAGACTTAAGTCATTTACTTTTTAAAAAGGTTTAGCTAAATATGCCAGTTTCATGAGCCAACGCTCATCACACAACCTGTCTCAAAGCAAAGTTGTTGTCAATCAGGAAGGTTCTGACTTCAGCCCTCATTTCGAAGAGCCGAGTCAAAGTTTTGCCACGAGAAAGCCACCTTATTTCTGTGAGAAGTAAAGATGTATGTAGACTCCCCATGTCATCCCACAACATTTTGAATAGCCTTATATTCTTAGGTTGTGATTTGATAAAAAATAATTATTTTCACGCTTTCGTCCAAGACTTCTTTTAGAGAGGGTGGCATATTTTTAACAGCAAGGGCATGACAGTGGTGGACACAGTGGCTACTGCTGCACTCCTTGATTTTTTGTTTTATTCTTGAGATAACACCAAATGTCTTTCCAGTCATGGCCTTCATGCCATCTGTGCACACATCCAATGCAGTTATCCCATGGGATGCCACTCACTGTGAAAAATTTGTCTATTAATTTGAAAATTTCTGCGCCACTCGTGTTAGTCAATAACAGCTTGTAGAGAAGCAGATCCTCTTGAAACAACTCCAAGTACTGGTAGCGTACAAATAATATTAAAATTGCCAACTCGGCCACATCCATTGATTCATCCATTTGGAGCAAAAATTTAGTCTTAGTGCATGTTATTCATGAAAGTAAAGTAGCTTTCATGTCCTCTTCTAAGTCCCCAATTTGTCACGAGATTGCGTTATTTGACAAAGGAACTGTGCCTACTATTAAGGGTATGCAAAAGTTTCTGCCATTTTAAGGAGAAAGGAGACAGGAACAATCAGGAAGCCAGTACATATTTATTGAACGAGATATTGGCTGTTAGCATCAATGACCTTTTGCCATTTTTCAGGCAACAAATGAATGCCCCTGTCAGGGCCTGATTTCTGCACGTGCACAGGGCCTCAGAATTTGGAGGGGCCTCCAAACTACCTTAATAATAATATAAATTTTCAGAACCAAAATATATTTTTTGTTATAGCATGAAATTACCATAGCCGCCCCGGTGGCGCAGTGGTCTAAGGCGTTGGCCTCTGATCATTCGTCCGTAAGGGGTCCGGGTTCGAATCCCGGTCAGGCATGGATGTTGTGTTTGTCTTACGGCACTGGCTCTCTCCCTTCCCTGGAACCAGTGACCCTAAATTAGGGACGGGCGACTGCTTATAGCCCATTGAGTTGCTCACGGCGGTCGTTAAACCTCCAATCAAAAAAAAAAAAAAAAAAGAAATTACCATATGGTTTGGTTTCAAAATTTCGGATGAGATTTTGGAAACCAAATTATTACTATTTCATATAATAAAGCTCAAGCGTTGTGCTGAGCTGTGAACAGCCAGTGTAACATCATAATCTGACCCTTATTTGTAAAAATCAAAATGCAATGGGAACAGCCTAAATTCAGAGCAATATGGTATAGCATACATGAAAAGCATTTCAGCAAACATGTATAATTTACTAAAAATATTTTTATTATTAATATTTGTCTTGTGAAAACAAAAATTGTGAATCAATATTAATAATTATGTAGGGTTTATTTTTACATACATAAAAATGCAAAAAAAGTTTAATTGACACTACTTTATTTAAAGATTTGTAATAATCTACATGGAGTATTGCAATAGTTTCTTACAATGTGTGTGGTCAGCTGTTAGACTTTGGGAGGAATTGCTTCTTACAGCTTAAACTACCATGGGTCCATCGTTTCCATTAAATTTATGATAAACTAGGTGTTTCAAATTGTATCTCTGGGAGGATAGTTATTTGTTTCTGTAAATGATACTATAAATCAAAAAGAGAATTCCAGAGTAATTAATGTTACAGCTGTAAGCTCTGCGGGTGCGAGGAAGTACAAGTGGTGTGAATCCTCATCTCCTCGTCATTACATGCCACATTGGCTGTAAAGTTGACGACCATGTGGGATGTGTTTTATTGTTTTAATTGCTAGAAAAACTACTTGCAAGAAAAATATTTACCAGTAAATATTTTTTTCGACTGTTGGACTGAATATTTTAATCAATGGAGCCCCAGACATAGGACATGCACAGGGCCTCAACTGACCTAAGTTGGGCCCTGGCCCCTGTGATAGAAGGACTTGGGTTTTGAGCTGAAGAATGCAGTGACGAAATTTTCCACCTCTGGAACTGTGAACTGCTGTTGGGATAGGGAATGTTGCATAGAGTGAAACAGATGAAAGTCTGAGGCTGGAATGTCCGGGGAGTAAGCCAGGTGTGGTAAAAGCTCGTAGTGTAACTGTTCAAGGGTTGATTTCGTGGGGGCATCGACATGTGGTCTGGCATTATCGTGTAACAGGATGACTGGGCGGTGTCCTTTACCTGTCCATGGGCGTTTTTGCTTGATTGCATCATTCAGTTTCATCAACTGATCGCTATATTGTTGTGCAGTGTTTGTTTCACCCGGTTTCAACAGTTAGAAGCATATCGCACCACACACACACAACAGCACCTTTTCCCCTGTGGATATCCTGTTTTGCAGTGGATGTTGATGGCTGGCCTGGGTTGACCCAGAATCATTTTGCATACAGGGTTGTCACAATAGACTCATGTTTCATCCCTGGTGACAACCTTCCACAAGGAATTCTTCCCTTGAAACCTCTTCAGAAACGGTGTGCAGATGCCCAATCGTTGACCAATATTACGTTCCGTTAGAGTATGCAGAACCCACTTACCAATCTTCTGGATCTTCCTCAAGGCCTGTAGACGCTGTACTACCATCGATTGAGCCACTTTCGAACGTTTTTCCAGTTGCGTGGTCGATTGTGTGGCATCCTCTTGCAACGGCAATTCCGGCTCCTTGTCTGCGAGTTCCTGTGGTTTACCTGCACGTGGCTTGTCTTCCAAGCTCAGATCACCTTTCTTAAACCTGACAAACCATTCTCGACACATATGCTCACCCATAACCGTTTCGCCATATTGAACCATATGCTTCACTCACACTTTTCCCTAAATTAAACATGAATAACAAACAATGCTGCAAATGAACTTTATCGACCACCATGCTTGGCTTCATGTATGAACTGACACCACGGATCGCCGGCCAGTTAGACCCCTACAGCGGCCGCTAATAGTTTCATGGCTCTTCCATCCAGCATACATTCAACTATGTCCTTTACTCAAGGCTTGATAAGGTTTTCAACAATGGTATGGACTTTGCCAGCTTGAGCAACTCAGTAACTGGCTATGTAGGGCACCATCAAAACCTTTTTGTTACCTGTTTTTAAGTGATAAGATATAATTTTCTGGGCTTGTGTAAGTTCACCGTACTTCCTTCTGAAGAAATCTATCGGTTTGCCTTTGCATTCTGGATGGATTCCTGAAAATGATGGTGCATTTTTGCTGGGAACATCACACTGTTTGGTAATACAATGCTGCAAATTACGTGCTGTGGTTTGTTGTCACTGGTCTCAATAAACCCAATATCCAAGTAAAAATCGTTGTACTTCCTTTTTACTATTCTTTTCGCTGTGGCACTGGTCTCCGAAGATCTAGGTAGTTGGTTCTGGTACACTCGCTGTCACTGATTAGTCCCAAAACCCTTCATCCTCTCCAGCAATTCTAGTACTAGCAACTGCTCCATCATCTTCCACACTACGAATGAAAAATAATATTCATATCAGCTGGGTAAATAATAAGAATCATCAGGGTCGGGTAAAAAATTAAAAAAATAACATAAATTTTAGACATGCCTGTTAGCTGTTGATGCTTCCACAGATACTGTGACAGAGGTTTTGACACTTTTTTAAAGGATCCAGACTTCAGCCAGTGATCCATTGGAAAAAAGAATTGATGATATTTTCTGAATCACTACGTTAGTGCTCCAAAAAACCTGCAACGAGCAGGTGTTTCATCCTGAAGATGGAACATCCGAAAAGTTATATTAACGTAATTGTCTACAAAAAAAAAAAAAAAAAAAAAAAAAAAATTGAATTGAAAAGCATGCACTAAAAGCACTCATAAATAAGTAACACTGCACTGTGACTTGATTCTCTTGGACTCTTGACTGGGTGCTGACTGAACTGTAGCTGACTGAAGGTGTGAAGGAACACGAGGTTTTGATATGCAATAGAAAATTTCCAGACAATTCTGAAAAGGAGTTGAAGTTAACAGTTGGATCTGAAAGAGCAGCGATGTTCTCACAGAGGAGATGGGGTTAGCGTGGCGCTATTGAGTCTCTCTGTCTGGTTTCGCCGTGTACAGTCTGTGTGCTTCGCCGATGTTCTCAGTGTTTTGTATGGTTCTGAAAAGGTGCGGGTGAATAAAGTGACTGAGGTGACTTATGAGATGCACTTAGGTCTATAATGCTTGCTATCTACACTGCTTCACAGCACACTGCAGTAGCTAAATAATTTCTACCAATACGTACCTATATACAATTCATGGCCACACTAATTCACAGTTTTGAGATCTTGTCACATTTATTTTTATTTTAATTTCCAATCTCTTCGTGGAGCACAGTTTGGGAACCTCTGTACTAGTGCATGCAAGCATGCTGTGACTCTTAGGTAAGGTAGTCATGGATGTATGAGGATTGAATGAATACATTTATTTTAATAAAAATAAACATGAGAATAATTCTTAAAATGAGTTCTTTTATTATATGTGCTTACTTTTCCACATAGTCACAATAATTCCTACAATGGACAAGTTTCTCAAAGCTATCACAAAAGAAATCCACACTTTGTTTCTTCATCTAGGTCATGACAGTTCTTTCCGCTTCTTCATTTGAGTCGTACAGATGTCCATGAACGTTTTTCTTCAGTTTTGGAAAAAGTTAGACGTAGCATGATGCCAAGTCTAAACGGTATGGCAGATGTGGTAAGATGGTAAGGTTCAACTTCTCAATTTCCTCCATGGTGCTTCACAAGGTGTATGGCCTAGCATTGTCACATGCAGCAAAATATTCTTCTGGTGCTTCCAAACTCATACTTTATCATTGTTTCAAACTGCTGAAGTGTAGCACTCTGAGTCATTGATGGCCTCATGTTCAAGGAAATTCATGTGAATAACATTACCTGCATCCCAAAAAAACTGCAGGCTTCAGCACAAATGAGTTTTCGTGCTGAAGCCTGCATTTTGAAATATATATATATATCATCATCATCATCATTGTCAACCATTATCAACCCACTGCTGGACGAAGGTCTCCCCAAGTTTCCTCCACAACGGTCTGTCTTGTGCCAGTCTCCTCCATGTCACCCCTGCATACTTTCGAATTTCATCCACCCATCTCCCATGTGGTCTTCTTCTGGGTCTTTTCCTGTCCCTTGGAATCCAATCTAAAATTTCGGCTGTCCATCGATGATCTGTCCTTCTGGCAGTATGTCCAGCCCATTGCCATTTCAGGGATTTAACTCTGATCATGATGTCTTCCACTCTTGTCATTTTTCGGATCCACGAGTTCCTCTTCTTATCTCTCCTGGTTACACCAAGTATGCACCTCTCCATGCTTTTTTGAGTTGTCTGCAGCCTTTGTATGTCTCTTTTAGTTAAGGTCCACGTCTCTGCACCATACGTAAGCCCTGGAAGGATGCATTGATCAAACACTTTTCTTTTAAGACATAATGGCATATTGCTCTTGAAAATTATGCTGTTTCTTCCAAAAGCTCTCCAGCCAAGTTTTGTACGCCGATTAATTTCTTCATCAATGTGACCCTCACTTGATATCTGCTGTCCAAGATAAACGTACGTGTCTGTTATCTCCAGCTTTTCTCCATCAATCGATAAATCTTCATTTCTTGTAAAAGCATTGAACATCACTTTTGTCTTCTGAAAGTTCATTTTTAATCCCACTTCTTTACTCTTGTCAGCAAGTTCCTGGATCATACTCTGCAGCTCTGATGGGCTAGTTGCAAAAATGACTACGTCATCAGCAAAACGAAGGTGGGTTAGATAATCTCCATTAATCTTTATCCCCTTGTTTTCCCAGCTCAGTGACTGAAAAACACCCTCCAATGTAGCATTAAAGAGCTTCGGAGATATGGTGTCACCTTGTCTCACTCCCTTTCCAATTTTTATGTGTGTTGTATTTTCAAACAGCCTAATCTTTGCACTTGCATTTTCATAGATGTTATTAATAATATTAATGTATGCATCTTCAATACCGCAGGTTTTCAGAGCCATTGTAACTGCTGATGGTTTCGCCGAATCAAAGGCTTTTTCATAATCGATAAAAGCCATGCACAATGGAAGTTCATATTCCCTCGCTCTTTCAATTAGTTCTCTCAGCACATGGATATGATCTATTGTGCTGTAGCCACTCCTGAATCCAGCTTGTTCTCTCGGTTGAGCCATGTCCAGTGTTACCTTCAAGCGGTGTGAAAGAACTTTAGTGAAGATTTTATAAACTACTGATAGGAGGCTGATAGGTCTGTAGTTTCCGAGATCCTCAATGTCACCTTTCTTATGTAGCAGGATCATTGTAGCGGTGTTCCAATCCTCAGGAATCTTTCCTTCATTAAGGCATCGAGTGAAAATTTGGGCGAGTACTGTTTCGATTTCTCCACTTGCTTCTTGTATGATGTCTACAGTAATTCCATCTTCTCCTGGAGCTTTTCCCCGCTTCATATTCTTGATTGCATGTGCAACTTCTGCTGGAAGAACTGGAGGAACTCTGGTACTGGTATCTTTCATGATGTCTGGGGTACATGTATCATCCCTTTCATATAATTTGGAGTAGAAATCTTTCACTCTTGTCAAAATTTCGCCTCTATTTCTTGTTACAGAACCATCTTCTTTTCTCACTGCCATAATCTGTTTTCTTCCCTTACTGAGATGTCCCTTTGCTATCTTTAGGCTTTGGTTGTTTTCAATTGCTTTCCTCACTAGTTCACAGTTGAATTTTCTTACGTCTTCAGTGATACTTTTTCGTACTGTCTTGCATAGCTCTATATATTCCACTTTGGAAGTCACATCTTCTTTAGTTGTCCTCATCTCTCTTCTTTTTTGCATCACCATTTTCGTTTTTCCTGATAATTTATTTACATGCAACTTGTTCTTAGACCCAGCTAATTTTGTTGCTGTTTCCATAAGAGCTTTGGTTACTTTTCTGTTAACTTCAGAGATGTCCACTTCTTCCGATGTTAGGCCTTCTAAAGCAGAGAACCTGTTCTTCAGTTCCAACTTGAAGGTATTATGGTGTTTTTTAAGGTTGGTTATGTCAATAGATTTTGTTTGTCTTATGAGCTTGCCACGTTCAAGTTTAGTGTTGAGGTGCATCTTACATCTCACCAATCTATGGTCACTACCTGTGTTGAACTTGTTTAGCACACTGCAGTCTTCTATGATGAATTTTTTGTTACACATAATAAAATCAATTTCACTTGTCGTCCCATTTGGATGTCTCCATGTCCATTTCCTGTGTGGCTTTTTCTTGAAGAAGGAGTTCAAGATGAAAACCCTTCTGCCTCTGCAAACTCAACGAGAGTATTTCCACGCTGGTTTCTGTTGCCATGACCGAATTTACCTACTGAAGTTTCATTCTGTTGCCGTTGCCCTATTTTTGCATTGAAATCTCCCATAATTATTTTCAAGTGCTGCTTACCTTTATTATTTAGATGACAAATTTCCTCATAAAATTCTTCAATTTCTTCTTCAGGATGACTTGTGGTGGGTGCATAAGTTTGAATAATCTGAGCCTGGTATCTTTTCGAGAGTTGGATAACAAGCCGTGCAGCTCTGTCAGAGGAACTTTCAACTTCTACAACTTTTTCCTTCAGTTTCTTGTTTATTATAAATCCAACACCACTAGTTCTGCCAGTATCTGTCCCACGATAGTAGAAGAGATGTCCACTTTTCAGTTCGATGAGATCTTCTCCTTTTCTCCTTACCTCACTTAGCCCCACGATGTCCCACTTGATCCTTTGTAGTTCCTCTTCCAATTCAAGAAGCCTTGAATCAGAAGATAGGGAGCGTCCATTGTACGTTGCCAAGGTCAGCATCAGATGGCAGCCTAGTCCGGTCCTCCGGGGATTCTTAGCACCCTCTGCCTTCATGTCGCACTGGCCGCTGCCTTGGCCAGGTACATTCCAGCTGCCGGAGACTGAGGGCCAAGATTTAAGTTGTGGAGTCATTTTGGAGGGGTTTGGCCATAACTCACCACGCTGGCCAAGCGGGTTGGTGAGTGTGGGATAGAATTTCCTCTAATCCCGATGGTATAGTTATACCGCTATTGGCGGTCGTCAGAGCCCCTTTAGTAGGAACAGGATGCTCCACGAGAAGGCGGGGTTGACATTTGTCAAGGAGAGGCTGTGATGTTACGCATCACCTGACCTTACATCCCATATATATATATTTTTTTTTTTTTTTTGCTGGTGAACCTTTGTCAAGATATTCCATGAACTAAAGCATAATTTCAGGTTCATACCAATACATCTATGTTTTCTCAGCTGTGATTTTGTGACCTTTCTGATATTGAAGAATATGAATAATGTGACCCATGCATTCCCATGAACGGCCAAGTTTGACACCAGTTTCTTTTTGGAAGATCTGTCAATTGTCCTTATTCACCTCATCAGCCTTTTTCTTGTGAAAAATTTGAGTTGCTGTCACTTTGTCATTTATCACACTAATCAACTCTTCCCAGCTCACCAGCTTTACATTTTGTAGTCCAGTGACACAGTGCTCACGTCAACAAACACAGTTATCACCATAAAAAAATCTGCATTCACTGGTGAATTTCAATTGAAGAGATGCCTTTGGCCATTAAAGATTCAGTCACAGCATGTTGCTTAAGTGCACTGACAAGTGCTCAGTGCAGGTTCCCATTTCATGTACATTAGCAGTACAGCCTTTTAACACGGCAAAGTGCTACCAGCTGAGGTGAAAGGATAGATACTATACTACATGTCATAACTTCTAGCACACCAGTACTATTATCTGTTGGTGAGTTATAAAGTTGGAGGCATTATTTTTCATTCAACCTACATATTATAGTTCTGGGGTTTTGATTTAGTCTGTTCACTTTTCTGCAGAATTAGTGACTCAAAGTAGAAATGACTATCTGCTTACACAAGTGTTCATCTGGGTATGGTCTGGTGACGTCATCTTCAATTAATAGTTTCTTACTTTCCACTTTCACGTGCTCATGTGAAAGTGCACATGAGCATGTGCTGTGCATGATGCATTTGAGATGACTTCATTAGACTGATGAAAAAATTGAACCTGCTGGAAAAATTCTTTGAAAATTAAAACTCATAATGTTATCAGTTGTGGGATGAAAGTATCATTTTGTCTGGTAGGGGGATACATCTTGCATTGCAATGCACGTATCCAGATGTCCAAAGTATGACAATTGCTTTAACTTGCTGTTGCAAGGTAAGAATGTTGTGGCCTCTTTGAGTGGATGTCTGAAAATGCACAGTCAAACATTTCCTTGAAGGTCAGGGGCATGCTGTACAGTAACACGCGAGCACACTTTAAATTGGACTCATGGTCATTGTGTTGTTATGGGAGAATTGTGATTCCGAGTTAATTCCGAGTGCTAAAATTGTGAATAATTGATGAAATATCTCGTTTCATTAGTGCTCAGTCTTTGGGACAGAAACTGGAAATCAAAAACCTGTCAGACTTATGCAGAACTTTATATTATAGAAAAAGTTTAACGAGATGAGAGTAGGGGGGGGGATGTTCTGAAAGTTCTCGGTAAGAATGAATGCATTTGCTCTTATGACATCCATTGATGCCTTTTTTTTAGTCTCCCTTATGTTTATTGTTCATAGGTGAAATTTCATGGTAATGCTTTTATATTCATGTAAGCAAGTTTCAAAATCCATACTGTATTTTTTATCTGTTCTAGATTGCATAGTACCTTGAAAAAGTTTCCAAATTTCATAGTGTTTGAATCTGAAAGATTTATTTTTTTCAGTATAACTTCTATTTGTTTAAATTGCATTGATATGGATAGTATTGCATTAAATTTATTGTATTACATAATTTGAAGAAATTAATATCATCATTCCCAGTGAAATAGTATGCATTGCATGCATACTATTTCTGTGTGTCATTATCACACCCATTTCCGTGCAGCTAGCATGTTGGTGCTTAACATAGTTATCAAAGATCTCCATTCTTTTGTGAAACAATAATAATGATTCATGTATAAATATCACTTGTTTGTAAATAAGTAGAATAGTTTTTAAGGATAAAATACTATAAAAAAACTGTGATATCTCAGGATGTTTTCATATTATTTAGTGTTGCCCCGGTGGCGCAGTGGTCTAAGGCGCTGGCCTCTGATCATTCGTCCGTAAGGGGTCCGGGTTCGAATTCCGGTCAGGCATGGATGTTGTGTTTGTCTTACGGCACTGGCTCTCTCCCTTCCCTGGAACCAGTGACCCTAAATTAGGGACGGGCGACTGCTTATAGCCCATTGAGTTGCTCACGGTGGTCGTTAAACCTCCAATAAAAAAAAAATATATATATATATTATTTAGTACTACATAGTTTGTACAGTCCTTGAAAACTTTGAAACGTCCTTGAAAAAAATTGTTCATTTTCAAGTCATTGAAAGTTCTTGAAAAAGTTTAAGACTCCATGAAATAGTACTTGAAAAAAATTTGTTTTCTTTTTTAAGTAATGATATGAAAGAGCATGTGTAAAATAATTGTTTGTGCTAAAAAGTTGTATTGGAGATTTCTGTGTAGTTTGGATAAAAATGCCAAGTTGATCAAAGAGCATGGAACTCTCATTTAGCTAGGGAGTGCATGGACAGCAAGGAGGTTAGAATAATACCTCTGGAGATGCCCTGAGTCTCTTAACCATTAAGCTGCAAACTGTGGGAATTTGACGTTGTTTACATGATACCTATGTAATTTCAACTGTGTGTATTTTGGAATAGTGTGGTTTTTGGTTGCAGAAAGCATGTTAATATAAAACGGGATGAATTATACTTCTTATACGAGTGAAGTTTTCAATTTTAATGTTATGGTTTGTTTAGAATTCACACTAACGTTCGTGTATTTCAATTTAAAATAAAAATGGGAACGAGCCTTAAAATGATCAAGAATTTTATAGATTCAGCATTTTCTCACGCATTGGCAGCAAGTTACGGTGCGAAATTGGAAACACTTGCGACGAAAGAAGGTGATTCAGCCAACACAAAATGCATTGCAACAGCCTTGAAAACCATCAGCTTTCTCACACTTTGACAGCTGTCTCTCGCGGTTATAGGCTTCACGCAAAGTGGTAATGCTCCGTTAACAAGAGCATCTCCAGATATCATATTCTAACCTCCTTGATGGACAGCTGGTTGGCTGTGACATCACCACAAAGTGGAATGTCAGCCATGAGAGTAAAACAAGTGTAATGATGTATTCTCGAATCATGACGGGCTTCTGTTGACTGGAGTTAGGGACGCATTCTTGCTGGAAAGTGAAACTTCTAGGAATTGTTTGTGCTACATGTGCGGACCCTTCATCTCCTGGTTATACCTGCCACCCGCACGGCAGTCCTTCCTCCAAGCAGCCCAGGATTCTCACACTGCCCTTGTTGCTCCATTGTGTTCCCTCTCCCATGCAACCCCCACCTTCATCCCTTCCTGCATGTGTGGTCTAATGCCTTTGTCTCTGTTTGCAGCTGATTTGAATGCCATGGGATTAGCTTTCTGCCCATGTTTAGGAATCTAGTTGTGCTACTCACCCCCTCCCGCTTCCTCTCCATACCATTTAACTGATACTGCTTTTGTGTTTTAAACAGAATAGAAAGGCAAATGCCCTGGATGCTGTACTTTGTGGTAGTTTTAGACATTTGAATTCAGGCTTCCATTTAAGTTTGTGTCTGGCAATATCTCTATCACAGTGGAGCTGTATGTTGTGAGTAGTGTGTGACATTACTTCCCCCTTTCAACTCTTGACCATCAAATGTTGTCCGCTTTTATGAACGACATCCATCTGGCATGGAATCCCTGCTGCTATAATTACATTTTTCCTTTGGGATACTTATCATACCGTGTTCTTTTACCCTTTCCTGCACTTGTGGGTTGAAGATCATGTGAAGGCAGTAAAATGTGAGAAGAAGTTGTGTATAGAAGTCGCAGTTTCCGTATTTTTCTTTTAACTTCTAAAACTAAGATTGCTCTATTCTCTGCTTACTTCTTTTTGGGCCCCATAGCATTTACATTAAGGAATGCTATCATGTATATATTAATGGAAAATATTGTAACGGATCCATATAAGGAAAGTGTATATTTTTTCCTGCAAAATAAGTGGCTCAGTGACCTCGTAATTTTTTTTAAGTTTCCAAAAAAAACTGTAGTTTTTTTAAAACACTCATTCTCTCATGACCGAATAAGATAAGTGGAGTTTGGAAAGCCATTCATTTGATCCCCCCATATTTCCTGTTGTAGTTAATAACAAGGATTGACAGTAAAAAATAGAAGAGAAGCATTTTTTTAAATTAATGGTTTGAAAACCTAGACTATAACTGGCTTCAATGCCACTTGACAGATAAGTGCCAGGCAAAATGTAGAATTTGCAACAAAAGTTTTAGCATTGCCTCTGCAAGAGAGTCTGCTCTGAAAAGTCACATGAAAAGCAAAAAGCACAATGTACTGTTTCATATAAGGAAATCTTTAATTTTTTAAAAACCAAACAAAGACTAATACAATTGCGACTTCTGAAAATCCCAAAGTTATTGTACCACTAAGTGGAGAACGATAATATCCGTTTATTGGCATAAAACTGCAAACAACTGATTACAAGCTTTCAGCACCTACGGGTGCCTTCTTCAGGCTTACACGTGATTTTGGAACAACGTTAGTAATCTAAATGAATGAACAGAAAATTTAAATATGCATGTGAAATGTATAATATGTATAAAAACAAGACAGCACGGCACGTGCGGAAACAGTTGAAAATGAGAAGAATCAGGTACTTTCATGAGAGGCATGCAGGAACATGCACCATATCAAAGGCAGCTCCATTGACACATCATCATTGCTAAGCAAGATCTCCAGAGACTTCCTAATGGCTGTACCTCTGGCAGTAGTGTATAGTGCAACCTGTTGCAAATCGGCCCATTGTGGAGCGGCAGAAGATGGCATGACCTCCCTAGATAGGGCAGTGGACAATTTTTTCTTCAAGACGTCTCTTTTGTGTTCAGACAAACGAGTCGCAAAGGACCTCTTTGTCGTGCCAATATAAAACTTGGTATTTCCATCCTGGTATCGAAGGGGTATGGAATATACCCCTGCGTTAGCAAGTAAAGTGCTGCGGCTTCCGGATGAAAGAAGGTATTGTGATATTGACCTAGGGTCGCAAATTCTAACTCCAAGCCCTAACTTCTTAAAGGCATTCCAGATGAAATAGGAAAGTCCCGGTACTGAAAGGAGCCGATGAACCTCTGACGACTGGGTTCCTTGAATGACGACGTTGATTAACAAACTCAAGTTCGGCACTCCGAAAGATGTCATCAATTACATGCTCTTTATAGCCTGCAGCTTAGGCCAACAATTTAATATAGTTGATCTTTGCAATCCTGGACGCGTCATTTGAAGAGTGGGAAAACGCTCGCTTAGCACGGTGTCTGAAAAATGCCAATTTGTGGGTAGCCGGTCCAAAAGATGAGGGTAAAATTAAATTTGGGGTATAAGTAGGCTTATAATAAACCTCAGTAAAAAAATGTTCCATAAAGCGGTTTAGTGACGAGGACATCCAGATAAGGAAGGGAGTCATCATAGCGCAATCCATAGTAAACTTGATGTCATTATGGAGGGAATTGATGAAGGAGAAGAATCCAATTCTTCCATCCCGTGAGGCCAAACAAAAAATATATCATCTACATAACATAGCCATAATACAGGTACAAATCTGGCTCTATTTAGGATTTGCGATTCTAGCGGCCTTAACACAGCCTCAGCAAGCACAGAGGACATCGGGGAGCCTATAGCCACCCCTTTCGATTGTTTAAATACTTGGTTGTTAAAACCAAAATAATTAGAGTCTACTACAACGTCAGTTGCATAAAAGATGGCCGCCAATGACTCTTGGGAGAACAAAGTCGATTCCAGTAATGCTTGTTTTATGGTGCAAGATGCTTCCTCTACAGGTACTGCCGGAAAAAGTGAAACAACATCAAACGTACCAGCGATGTGATGTGGAGCCACTATGAAGTCTTTAACTCTGCTTATAAAATCCACTGATGACTGAAGTACCGTGGAGGATGACAGTAAGAATGGAGCAATGAAACCAGCTAAACTGCATTCAATATTTATCGACGGTGCAGACCTCCTCGTGATGATAGGGCACAGTGGGTTGCCTTGCTTATGATACTTAACTCTAGCTTGCAAGGATGGGATTTTAGGTCCTGGAGGAAGCCAAGCAGACTCATGAATAACATCCGGGACGGAAGGCTGTTTTGCTAATCTCTTCACTTTAGCAATCCACTTGTTAAGTGGGTTGGATGTGATCACTTTTGAATTCGACAGTTCAATAAAGTCCATGATTTTCTTGTTATACTCGACAGAATCCTAAACAGCAATCAAATTGGATTTGTCTGTAAGTAAAAATTTGATCGACGGCTCCTTTGTAAGATTGAGGATGGTAGAGGCATCGTGCGTCGGATTGGATGCTCTATCAAAATGTAAGCAAATCTTAGTTGTAAATGCATTTATGGCACCTCTATTCATAGCTATAAGACCCGTAAAAGAGTTATTCCACAAGCAAATCTTATTCAAACGTGAGGCGAACTGATAGCGTAGTGTATCTCTACTTTCAATGGGTACTTTTCCCAAAAGGCTTTCAATGGGTTCCTTTCGCAAAAGGCTTTCAATGGCCAGAATAAGAACCTTAGTAGACGGTTGGGAACTCAAGCAGAATTTAAGTCCCATTTGTAACAAACTAAGTTCCTTATTAGAGAAGGTCTTGGAGGAGAGATTGATGACCGGAATCTGGAACTTCTGTTGAGGCTTTGGTAATGATTCTTTTAGTCTGGTGAGTTTCTTCAAATGGATGTAGCTTATGGTCCGATGTTGGCGGTCGATTAGCATACTAACTTTTCGTAAGAAAATGTCCACAAGCAAAGGAGCCGTTTCGGAAGTAAGCTTAAGATGGAGCCGGAAGAGCCTATGTTCCAAAGACATAATGAGACGCCTCTTAACCGCTTTATGGGACTTTTTCGACTGAGGTTTATTATAAGCCTACTTATACCCCAAATTTAATTTTACCCTCATCTTTTGGACCGGCTACCCACAAATTGGCATTTTTCAGACACCGTGCTAAGCGAGCGTTTTCCCACTCTTCAAATGACGCGTCCAGGATTGCAGAGATCAACTATATTAAATTGTTGGCCTAAGCTGCAGGCTATAAAGAGCATGTAATTGATGACATCTTTAGAGCGTCAAACTCGAGTTTGTTAATGAACGTCGTTGTATCAAGGAACCCAGTCAGAGGTTCGTCGGCTCCTTTCCGTACGTACCGGGACTTTTCTATTTCATCCGGATGCGTTTAAGAAGAAGTTAGGGCTTGGAGTTGGAATTTTCCACCCTGGGTCAATATCACATTACCTTCTTTCATCCGGAAACTGCAGCACTTTACTTGCTAATGCAGGGGTATATTCCATACCCCTTCGATACCAGGATGGAAATACCAAGTTTTATATTTAACTCATTTGTCCAAACACAAAAGAGACGTCTTGAAGAATAAATCGTCCACTGCCTTATCTAGGGAGGTCATGCCATCTTCTGCCGCTCCACAATGGGCCAATTTGCAACAGGTTGCCCTATACACTACCGCCAGAGGTACAGCCATTAGGGAGTCTCTGGATATCTTGTTTAGCAATGATGATGTGTCAATGGAGCTGCCTCTTATATGGTGCATGTTCCTGCGTGCCTCTCATGAAACTACCTGATTCTTCTCATTTTCAACTGTTTCTGCACATGCTGTGCTGTCTCGTTTTTATACATTTTATACATTTCAGATGCATATTTAAGTTTTCTGTTCATTCATTTAGATTACTAACATTGTTCCAAAATCACGTGTAAGCATGAAAAAGGCACCTGTAGGTGCTGAAAGCTTGCAACCAGTTGTTTGCAGTTTTATGCCAATAAATGGATATTATCGTTCTCTACTTAGTTGTTTGGCGTATTACTACCCATTTTTATTTAGTTTATTGTACCACATTTAGATTCTCACATTGTGAAGAACAACGTTTTGAATGCTGAAATTCTGTTGGTGCTTAATATGAATAAAAATCATTATTCTTTTAAATGTATTGAAAATATTTGAAGACTTTTTCAAAGAATGTTTCCCGACAGTCCCGTTGCTGCAAAATTTACATGTGGTGAAAAAAAGTGTGCATATAATGCAGTTTTCAAAAGAAAATTCTTGCTAATGGCAACCAGTCAGTAATTCATCTCTCATCGCCTAATTTCAGTAGAAAATCTGCATACATTGGTAAGTTGCTTTAGTGCAGTGGTCTTCAAACTTTTTCATGACACACCCCTGCATTGGCGAAAACCACTTATTGCGCACCCCTTGTGTGTATATATGCTAAACTTACATACATTATAAAGATTATATATATATACAGAGCTTGAAAAATACCATGCCCGAGATGCTTGGGGCATGTTAATTATTGGCCTGGGCAAGTAAAAATTAAATCTAGTTGCCCGGTCAGGCAACTAGATTTAAAGAAAAAATAAAGTTGGAATGGAGAATTTTCTGCTCTAGAAAAAAAGACGGTCGTCGCATGTGTTTCATTTTACTGCAGTTGTATTATTGTTATGGAATAAGCGCCAAGACCAGGAGAACAGCACTTCTTTAATTATATTATTATGCTGTATGTCCAGAAATTGGGGCCATATGTAGTTTTGCTCCAGATGTTGTTTACAGTTAACGACGGGATGCATGCATCGGACGAAACTAGCCTCCAATGTTTAGTGGCAAAACGCATAAACTGCCATGAAACAGGAGGACGCAGACTGATGGGCAAAAAAGCCATGCTTTAAGGGGAGGGAGTGACAATGGAATATTTATTGCACAGCCCCAGGTGGGGTTACGTCTCTGACATAACTTGGTCATGTGAGGGAGGGTGAAGTGAAAGCTTTGGGCCGCGTGCGCGTCCACACACATGAACTGACAGCAGAACTACTGAAACAAAAGCTAAGTTTCGTTTAAGAACGAGCCGGCGTAATGCGTTCTACTTAACCGGAAGAAGAGCGAAAATTACCAACGCCGATATCTTAGTTTATCTGAGAGAACAGTTTTCGTGTTAGTTGCAGTTCATGTTAGCTCTGGATATAAGTTGTATTTAGTAATGGATATACCATGTTTTTTTGGAAAATAAAATCCAGCAATGAGAGTATATCTCATAGTAAGCAATTATGTGAAATTCCCGATCTGTCAGCGGTAGTTACAAATTCGTCTTCCGCACTGTTGAGTGACGTAATTTCAGAATCGGAATCTACATCGTTGGCAAATCTGAAACTTATGCAAGCAGACTATGATAAAGCGTACAAAAAAAAAAAAAAAAAAGCTGTTGCACAGTTGAAGAATCTTTAATAAAAACATTTAATTGGTTAAAATCAAATAACAAGACTATTATGTTGTGCACTGTTTGCAAAATCCATCCTAAAATTGCTGATACCACCAGTAATTTTTTCAAGCAATGTGGGCTGTCAGGTGATAATGCAGTTTAATAACAAAGTGCACACGACAGTAGTCGAAAACATAAGATTTGCCTTTGTTTCTAAACAACAATTCTTGGGATTTTTATGATGCAAAATTACTTTTGTTTGTACAAGAGAAAAAGGTAAATAATTTTTACATTCAAAATTGTTGTTAAAAACTACTTTAGCTGCCATACAGTTAACTATGATTATTTAATTTTTTTGTAAAACACAGGACATATATTAAAAATTCTTGAACATGGCATCATCACTAAATTTCTCAAATGCCATCGATTACCTTTCTTAAAACTTGAAATATATGCTTTTGTGCATTTTGAATACAGACACTTTAAAATGGTGATGCAAAAAATGTATTAAAAGTTTATCATAATTTTTAACCTTAAAAAAATGAGGCTTCTGTTTTGTTATCTTAAAAGATAAATTTTTCTGGGCATGTAGATTTTATTTCTGGGCAAGTAAATATTTTCTGCACATGCCCAGCTAGGCATGTAACTTTTCAGATATTTTTCAAGCCCTGTATATATATTGTATATATATAACAATTTTTAAGAGCAGCATGCCATTATGTCTTAAAAGAAAAGTGTTTAATCAATGCATACTGCCAGTGCTTACGTATGGAGCAGAGACTTGGACCTTAACTAAAAAAGACATGCAAAGACTGCAGACAACTCAAAGAAGTTTGGAGAGATGCATGCTTGGTGTAACCAGGACAGATAAGAAGAGGAACTTGTGGATAAGGAAAATGATAGGAGTGGACAACGTCATGACCAGAGTGAAATCACTGAAATGGCAATGGGATGGACATGTTGCCAGAAGAACGGACCACCGACGGACAACAGAAATTTTAGACTGGATTCCAAGGGACAGTAAAAGACCCAGAAGGAGACCCCATGGGAGATGGATGGATGAAATTCGAAAGCATGCTGGAGTGACGTGGAGGAGACAGGCTCAAGAAAGAGAATTGTGGAAGAAACTTGGGAAGACCTTCATCCAGCAGTGAATTGATAATAATTGATGATGATGATGATGATGATGATATGTAAATATATATATTAAAATGAAAATAGTTAAATCCAATATCCAAATAGTAATTATATTGAATAGTTATAATCTTTAATGCGAAGGGGTGTGACTGAATGTCATGTCCTGCATAATTTCAGAATACTTGGTTTCACGCTTTGTGAAACAGCAATTCTTAAGTCTGACTGTAAGTGCAGCCTGTTTCATTTTTTATTTTTGATCTCCTTCATTGCAGAAAAAGTAATTTTACATAAGTATGTAGATCCAAAAGGAAGAAGAGCATCGATCACTGTGTTTACCAAATTTGGAGATTTGTTTTTCAAATCCATCCACCAGTTCTGTACCAATTTTTGCTGAAATTTGGTTTTTAAAACAGTATTCTCCCTTATATCAATTAGTTGTTTTTGAAGAGAGATTGGAAGATGTTCCATTTTGATGTTTCTTTCAAAGAAAAAAATCTGTTTAGATTCTCTTCACTTGGTAGCTCTTCAAACAAGGCAGTAAAATCTGCTTCCAAAATTTCTAAGTGTGTCAGCATAAGAATTGCAATTGCTTCAACATTCGCATCATTTTCGACTACAAAATCATTTAATGATGGAAACATTTCCACACTTTTTTTCCAAATGTTCTCTCTCCTTCCACACAGGACGCAAAGCCCGTTCTTGTGGTATAAGTGATAATTCTAATAAAGAACTTCATTCAGCTTTGCTTAGGGAAAATAATTAAAAATATAGAAGAAAGTAGAATTAAGTTCAAACAAACACCCACAGGAAAAAGTCAGGGGGAGTTAGGTCTGGTGATCTGGGGGGACATGCAGTGAACATTCCACAGGAAAAAGTCAGGGGAAGTTAGGTCTGGTGATCTGGGGGGCCATGCAGTGAACATTGATCCTCTCCCAATCCATCATGTACTGAATTAGTCATCTACGAATGTGTGGACATCATTAGCAAAGTGCAGGGGATCCCCATCTTGGGAAATTGTTCCTTCAGGCAGCTGAGGCACAGTGTATTCCTGTAATATGTCAAGGTATGTTAGTCTAATTACTGTGGCTTCCACAAAAATACAGGGACCAAGGATTTTGTCTTTCATGATCCCACACCAAACATTGCATTTTGGAGAATCCCATTCGTGTTCATGAACAATGTACGGATTTTCAGACCCCCAAATGTAGCAGTTATGTCTTTTTACTTTTTCTAGACATATGGAATGTTGTTCTTTTTTGAAGAACAAAACAAAAAAGAACAACAACAAAAAAGAATGTGTTTGCAGTGAAACCTGGGTACTGTAGAAGAAACATAGGAGTCGTTTGTGTGCTAGGGAAATGCGTTACTTACGTGGGGTTTGTGGCAAGACATGGGCTGATTGTGTGAGGATTGAAGATGTGTTGCAGTTGTGTGATGTGAAGCAAAATGTTGTTAGCAAGGTGGAGACTGATATGCTTTGGTGGTTTGGTCATGTTGGAAGAATGAGTGATCAGATGCTTACTAAGAAAATCTTTTTAGCCCAAGTGGCAGGAAGGAATGGCAGAGGAAGGTCAAGGAAGTCATGGGAGGATCAGATTCAGGAATTTCTGCATGAGAAAAAGATTATGAGTATGAAATATAGGTCTTGTGTACGGCATGTGATGGATGTTAATGAAGCCTGAGTTGCATGTCAAGATTGCTGTAAATGGATAAGTTCAATACAGCAACAGTTAGTAAATATTATCTGGTAATTTGTATTTCTTTGTGGAGCTAACCTCTGAATCTCAGAGAACAGCTTAGTGATATGTATGTATGGAATGTTGTCTCGCCGCCTGAAAAGCATACCTTGTCTAGGAACGTATCATCAGTATCAATTTTAGCCAACATTGTCTCTGCAAGTTTTTCCTGTGCCAACCTGTCATGCAGCTTAACTTGTTGACGCATTTGAATTTTGTACGTAGTTAAATACAACCTTTTATGAAGAACCCGATGCACTGTTGTTGGTGGGATGTCTAGCTGCACACTAGTCTTTCAGGTGGATTGTCTTAGGCTTATCTGAAATGATTTTCAAATCCATTCAATGTTTTCCTCAGACACTCTATGCTTCGCACGTTTATAAGTCATTGGTAACAAACTTCCCATTTCTTTGAGGTGCTTGACCTATTCCATAATAGATGCGTAAGTTCGGATGTCTTCTGTCACTCCAAGGTTGTACTCACAGCGAATCAGCACTGTACAAGCGTAACTGACTTCCATTCCTCATGCGATACCACACAAAATACCTTCTGCTGTGGAGTCCACATGGCAGCTGATGCAGGAAGCTATCTACTTCTGTGCATGTTGGGCTGCAGGCCCAAACTCACCTGGTTTATAAATTTGACAGCTGTTCTTTACAATGGCGCCCACCTTCTGTCATTCAAACTAGTACTTTGTATGTTGCAAATTTTTCTTTTATGTTTCATCTAAGTTGGACAATCGATATAATTGCTGAGTTATTTTACTACCTGTTGAAGTTTCTGACCTCTTGTTGGTTTTTAAGGCCTGCACTTGAGGATTACATGAATATAGAATTAATTAGTTGAACCTCATTAACATGAACATTGAGGGGACCAAAAATTTGTTTGTGTTAAAAGTAGTTCATGTTATTGATATGTGGTTTCGTACATATGAAAATGCTCGGAGGATCAAGAAACAGTTTGTAGTAAAAGTAATTTGTATTCACATTATTGAGGTTCAACTTTATTCTCTTTCAGAACCATGTTTTATTAAAACAAGATCTTATATTCAGAGCAGTATGGCATATGTTTGATATGAATATTAGAAATAGCCTTTTTTTTTTTTTTTGCTGAGTATGATAAATGAAGTAAAAAATTTTAATAAATAAGAGCTGTTGTATTTCTCTATGCTGTATATCATTTTGTGATATATATTGTGCATTGTTTCCATTCCTGTTAAATCTTAAGTAGGAAAAGATGAAAATCAGAAAGTATTTGTTGTTTCTTCTCCAACAGGCACAGACTCCTCAGGCTCTCAAACAGTTTTATGAGAAAAATAGTTCCCTATCACCAAAGTAAGTTTTTTTTTTCTTTTCATTTTTATGGCTCTGTATTCTATTGGTCAATGTAAGATAATACTAGGGCCTTGCAGTGGCTTTTAAAAAAGGTAGGTGAATCGCGTAAATGCTGCCCTTTTTTGTACATTAAATTGTCAAAATGCCGCCTCAAATTTTAAAATCCTTAGGTGGCTGCCGCAGGCCACCGCTGAGCCCTGGGTAATGTTGCCCAAGTTATAGTTAAAATGCTTTGGGTAGAGATGCACAACCTTTTCTAGGAAAGGGCCAAATGAAAAAAAAAAGTAAACTTACCAAGGGCCAGACTCAATGCGATGGCTGCGGCTGAATGCTGGTAGCAATTTCTTTCATGTTTGGAGCGATGTTAGACATGGATACAATCAATATATTTTCTAAGTTCTGGTCTGTAATAAGATTCCTCATTTTGCACTTGTTTAGGTTCATAATCGAGTAAGCCTGCTCGCATACATGTGTGCTTGTGAACATACTTTCACAAAATAGAGCGTTCTCCTTCAGCGTAGGAAATGTTTCTGGGAACTGCTTCTAAAAGTTTAGAAGATCAAGATTAGTAAATGATGATTTCAGTTCGCCATTGCATTGTGTGTCAATCAGTTCTAATTGGAAATTTCCAGGTGCCTCGTTAGGCTGCACTGAAAATGGATTTGAAAACAGCTGCAGCTGAATTTTGTATTTTTTGAATTCGTGAAACCTTTTATTAAATGATGCAAGAAGTTTGCTAATTTGTTTGGAATAATCCATCTTCATGTGGGAGTATTTTTCTTTCATAGCCTTGCAGTGTGGGAAATGTGCAAAGTTATCTGATTGCATGTGAGACTTGAAAAGGGTTAGTTTAGTAATGAAAGCATTCACTATATCAGATAGCTGTGAAACAAGTTGCATCTGTCCTTTGGACAGTGTCTCGCCTATTGGCTGCATCTGGTTTGCTGTCCAGTTGTCCGTTGTGAAGGCTACCCTTAACAGCGAGCCATCATTGCCACCACTTGGCATGGTGTTGCTCCAGAGCTGTGTGGTGTTCAGTGACAAATTGCGGTTCTGTCTCACCATGGATTATCACCGTGTGAAAGTTTGTAGGTGACGTGGCCAATGGGTGGATTCCTCCGCCATTGTGGAACGTCACATTGCCCGGCAATGTAGAATCATGGTGTCAGGTGCTATCAGCGCCAATAGCCGCTTACCGCTGGTACGCATTACAGGCCTATTGATGGCACGTTGCTATGCTGACGAGGTGCTACAAGTCCTGTGGCACTACTATATCTGCAGGGCATCCCAAACACTGGTTTTCAACCGGATGATGCCCAGCCACATACCGCTCTGATCGACCTGAATGTTTTATACGGTGTGCGGATGCTTCCGTGACCAGCAGGATCCCCCGACCTCTCGCCCATCGAGCATCTGCTATAGGGCATGATTGGACATTGATTGAGTACCCCCCGCAAAATGAAGATGAACTGTGGACTCGGATCAACATATCACATGGTCCACAATACCCCAAGACTCTATTCGGACTCTTATTGCCTCGATGCCACGTTGAATTCAATTCTGTGTCACCCAAAATGTGGGCCACACTTCATATTGATCATCCTGTATATTCGGCCACTGGAGCCTAGTCTGTATGTGACAATTATATCATTTGTTCAGGGCCTACTTGGCTTTCTGTGTGTGCAGTTTTGGCCTGTTTTCGAGCATTCCTTCATAGTGTGGCATTTTCTCTGTCAGGCAGTGTAAATATGATCCACACTCCTGTACTAATTGCAAACTAAGGAATTTTTATTTTAAACATGGTTTGAAGAAGCAGAAAGTCAGTTTTCATTGCATTTGTCAGTGTGCCTTTTTGCTCAACAGGCAAAATATCTGAATTTTGTTAAAAAACGTTCTAGTTCATTTTGAAAGAAATTCTGAAGGCTGGCATTTTGTCTGTGCATTACATAATTGCTCTTGCCTCTTTGACTTATTACATCATGCTGGTAATTGGTCATTGTGTGTGCAAAAGACACTTATGTTTACATTAAACAACATGTGATATTTGCTAAATGTTTAATAACTACTTATGGTGTAAAAAAAACTATATGCAATTGTGGATCTTTCACTCAACCTGTAGGCATATACACAGTCGAGTCACATTATTGTGACCACCTCCTACTTTTGACGTCAACAGCGCATAGCCAATGAAAGAAAGCATGTGTTGTGAGCTGGCTTGGATGGTATATAAGGTGATAAGGTGTGCTGTAGGCAATCTGAAAGCATCTCACTCATTGCTGTCATGGATAAAAGGAGTGATTTATCAATTTCCCAAAAGGGATGATTATCGGCTTTCGGGCCAAGGGTGGCAGTATTTCTGAAACAGAGCAGTTTATGAACTGTCCGTGTGCTGCTGTGGTTAAAGTGTGTCGTGATTGGAGAAATGGCACCATTGCAAATAAGCGACGTAGAAACTGGGGAGCACCACATGCCATTGATGTGAGAGGTGAACATCGGCTGCGAAAGTTCATGGGGGCCGATCGACATGCTACAGTGGAGCAACTCACTGGCCGGATGAACCAGAGTGCTTCCGGAAGTGTGCGCAAAAGAACAGTTCAGCGAACTCTGCTGCGTACGGAGCTCCAATGCAGACGGATGGTCACTGCACCTATGCTAAAGAAGGTGTATCAGCAGAAAAGGCTTATTTTTGCATGCCAGTACCAAAATTTGACCACTGATTAGCAAAGGATTGCCTTCTCCGATGAGTCACATTTACTGCTTCATCAAACTGATGGATGTTGGCGTATAAGGTCAGAAACATCAGAGAACAAACACTCTTCAACCATTGCTGTCAGAACACTAGCTGGTGGGGGCAGCGTTATGGTCTGGGAAATTTTTGTGGCATTCTCTGGGCCCACTCATACCTGTGAAAGGCACTGTGGACCGAATTTGTTATGAATCCATCCTTGCAGACCACGTACACTCATACATGCTGATTGTCTTCCCTGGGATGGATGGCATCTTCCAGCATGGCAATGCAAGGTGTCACACAGCTAGAAATGTCTGAGAGTGGTTCAAAGAATATGATGAAGACTTCAAAGTACTTCCCTGGCCCCCTAATTCCCCTGACTTAAACCCAATTGAGCATCTGTAGGACCACCTCGATCGTGTTGTTCGCTCTTTAGATCCTCCACCATGCACCCTCCAGCAGCTGTCAGATGCACTGCAGTCAGCATGGCTCCACATACCTGTGAACACCTTCCAGTACTTTATTGAGTCACTCCCTGCCCATCCAGCTGCTGTCTGTGCTGCACACGGTAGTTATTCTGGATATTAGCTGGTGGTCACAATAATGTGACTCGACCATGTATCTTCATTTTGTGTTTGGGTATTCTGCAGTCTTTATTGAGAAGTGCTTTTATAAGTATCTCATTTAATTTTAAGTAAAAATTAATTCACTAATTTTTTAAATTTTTTAAAAATTTTGTGAATTAATCAATTCACTAAATTTTGTGAGTACTGTGATTTAATGGCTAGTCAATTTATGATTGTGTTTAAAGATACTGGTTGTTAACTGACTTTATCTTTGTAGGATTCCAAGTGGTACATCAGCTGAGCTCTCTGATCTCTTAATACGACTTCTGAAGCGTAATGCCAAAGACCGAATGGATTTCGGTAAGAGAAATCATTTATGCTGTTGCTCAGTTTTATTACCTATTCTGTCATTGTAAATAAATTACTGTGTTGCTTGTACTTCTGCAGCTTTTTTCTATTGAGTTATTTATTTATGTTTGTATTGGTCAAGCTTTGTGTACAAATGAACTTCGCCTAATAACAAAACAGGTTTCTGACAACATGTAACTGCTGTAAATCAAACAGCATCACACATACATACACTGACGGAAAAAAAAATCCCAACACCAAGAAGGGGTTGTGTTAGATAAACGACAGTTGGTAGGCGGTGGGAGTACATCTGTAAGATGACGTCTATGCAAATTTCGCGCTCAGCGCATACGTGTGGCGCTAGTAGCGCCCTCGGAACATGCAAAGCAGGTTTGCTGTAAATACGTGCTGTAACGTTCGTGAGCGTTAGTTATCGTTGAGATTCGACATAGGGTGTTGATGTTAGTCAAGAATGCCTTTAAGAAGACGAAGAAGCCATTATCAACAGCTCACGGAGTTTGAACGAGGTTGTGTAATAGGGCTACGAGAAGGTGGATTTTCGTTCCGCAATATTGCAGAACGACTTGGCAGGAATGTAGCCACTGTGCATGATTGTTGGCAGCGGTGGTCAAGGGAAGGTACTGCCTCAAGAAGACCGGGTTCCGGCCGGCCACGTGGCACTACTGAGAGGGAAGACCGCCGTGTACGGCACATGGCCGTGGCGCATCGTACCGCGTCTGCAGCAGCAATTCAAGCTACAGTTGCCACCACAGTGACACAACGAACTGTTACAAATCGGTTACTTGAAGGACAGCTCCGAGCCAGACGCCCTGTAGCGTGCATTCCACTTACTCCAAATCACTTTTGTTTGCGACCTCAGTGGTGTCAAACTAGAGCTAATTGGAGAACGGAGTGGAGATTTGTTGTGTTTTCTGATGAAAGCAGGTTCTTCCTGGGTGCCAGTGATGGCCGTGTGTTGGTTAGAAGGAGGCCAGGTGAGCGCCTGCAACCAACCTGTCTGCGGCCGAGACACACTGGACCTACACCTGGAGTTATGGTCTGGGGAGCAATTTCCTATGACAGCACGAGCACTCTCGTGGTTATCCCACGCACCCTGATGGCACAGTTGTACGTCGGTCTGGTGATTCAACCTGTTGTGCTGCTATTCATGAACAGCATTCCAGGGGGTGTTTTCCAACAGGATAACGCTCGCCCACATACCGCTGTTGTAACCCAACATGCTCTACAGAGTGTCGACATGTTGCCGTGGCCTGCTAGATCACCAGATCTTTCACCAATCGAGCACGTATGGGACATCATTGGATGACAACTCCAGCGTCACCCCCAACCAGCATTAACCGTCCCTGTATTGACCGACCAAGTGCAACAGGCATGGAACTCCATCCCACAAACTGACATCCAGCACCTGTACGACACAATGCATGAACGTTTGCGTGCTTGCATTCAACATTCTGGCGGTTACACCGGTTATTAATGTACCAGCATTTCACATTTAAAATGGCTCTTCTCGCGCTTACAATAAGCTGTGATCTTGAAACCGTAATCGATTAAATATGTTACCTATACGAATGTATTGCCGCCATTTCATTCCTCTACAACTATTTTTTCGTGGTGTTGGGATTTTTTTTTCCGTCAGTGTATTTCATCAGATTAATGGAACACAGGACACATGTTACCTTATAACTGTCATTCTAATTGATCATTCAAATGGTTAACCTAAAATCACTTTAAATAGTGCAGGGAGCTTGTAATTATACTCACATCCTTGTAAAACAAAATAGAAGTTGCATATGAAATTAAAAAAGCATCTTATATTGAAAAGTTTTTGTGCATAATTAGTTATAGACAACTGTTTTACATTCTAGTAATTAATGACATCATGGCACCTGGAATTGCCTTACAGTGAAAAAGTTGTAATTATGGGTTTTATACAGGTAATTTGTTTATATTTGTGTGGTAGTCAATTTTTTGAACTAGAAGCTAGTTCATCATCAAGACTATATCACAAGAGTAGTTGTTGCCATTCAGTCGGGATCCCTGTGTGATTCAAATATCTAAATTGTTTTGCAAGTATTTATGCTGATATTTTCATGATTTGGTCACTGTTTTTACACTGTTTAACCTCAATTCACTGTTCAGCTTGTGGAAGCTATCTATACCTTTTTGTGTGCTGCATATTCTGCAAAAAGCATGTTCACCTTTCTAAAATAACCAGTAAAGCTCATGTTGAATGCTGGCTTTTTGGTTACTTAAATTAAACACATAATCAAACATCCAATATGAGTTTTTCGTCTAGGAAATATTTTAATTAAAAACACAGATTTTGGAAGAAGACTCTTCTCCTTCTTCAGGCAGTCTTTTGTTGCACTCTTTCTCTGTCACCATTAGAGTTACCTTTTATCCCCCGACGGTTACAGTTATTTTTCACCAAATCTCGCCAGATGTTAGGCAGGATCAAACCTCTGCAGTCATTGATGATGGAGTTCTGATTTTTCTCAATTTTTTTCTTCTTTTAATGTTCTTTTTCATAAGTTGCTCTGGAAACTAATGTCCCAGTCCATGTTGTGACCAGCTTCTGTAATATGTCTTATCTAATCCAGTCTTGTTGCAGAAATTTTATATGGCTGCTTTATGTTCTGCTATTTGAGTTTCTAGTCTGCAGTCTGTCTCACCTATGTAGGATAGTCCACAGCCACATTTTACCTTGTAGACCACTCCTTGCATTTTTAAACATCATCTTCTTTTTGAACTTTCTTTGGGAAATATTTTTTAACTTTGTTCTCTAAACTTGGAATGAGTCTTATGTCATACTTCTGACTGATTCTCTTTAAGAAGTAGCATTTTGACAAGTTAATTCCTTTTTTTAAATTAAACACTTAATCAAACATGTGTTTTTAATAAAACCCATGTTTGATTAAGTGTTCAATATGGGTTTTTTCTTCTAGGAAATATTTTTAATTAAAAACGCCCTGATGATGCAATTAAAACATTAATTGCATCGCCAGGAAGGCCAGAGTTCTTAACAATGCAACTACCTGCAGCAAAGCGAACCCCTAGGTCATGACGGTCGATCACTCCGATGATCTCAACATCATTACGATTCCCAGAGCCCTCTATTAGAGAAAATGACTATCATGCAATCATTACCTAACTACTAAACTTCACTCCCCCCTTTTTCTGGAGTTTAATCAGTTCTTTCCATTGATTTTGAGATAATGGAAAGAACTGATTAAACTCAAGAAAAAAAGAAAAGAAAAGAAAAGGGAGGAAGAACTGCAGTTTAGTAGTTAGGTAATGATTGCATGATAGTTATTCTCCCTAATAGATGGCTCTGGGAATCGCGATGGCATTGAGACAATTGGAAAGACCAACCGTGGCGACCTAGGGGTTCACTTTGCTGCAGGCAGCCGAGTTGTCGAGAGCTCTAGCCTTCCTGGCGATGCCCACAGTGCCGTGTGAAAATGTTTGAAAGAGGCCATCTCTCGAGGTGAGCTGATATGAAGTTTAACATTGAGGTTTCTTTTTAACTAAAAAATTTTTTAATGTTTTTCAAAAGGTAATTTTTTGTCGTGAATGATATTTGACTGAAAATTGAGTGTATGTACACTGAAGTGCCAGAAAAACTGGTACACCAGCCTAATGCTTGGTAGGTCCCCCACGGGAGTGCAGGACTGCAGAAATACAATGGGGCATGGACTCCACTAGCTTCTGGAAACATGCTGAAGGCAATGCACACCATACTTCCTGCAGAGCGTTCCACAATTCGGATGTATTCCGAGGTCTTGGATTCCTGTGTTCAATAGCGCATTGCATGGCATCCCAAATGTGTTCTATCACGTTCAGATCTAGTGACTTGGGTGGGAATGGCAACACCCCAAATTCGGATGAATGCTCCTCTAACCATAATGTGGCATCCTGACACTTGTGTGGAGGTGCATTGTTCTGTTGGAACAGGCCCAACCCATCAGCCTGAATACAGGACATGAACGGGTGTACCTCGTTTGGAAGGATGCGCACATAGCGTTGGCCTGTCACAGACGTTTGTAGACATACCAGGGGTCCAAGTGAAGTCCAGTTAAACACACACCATACAATTACGGACCCCCCCCCCACCACCACCACCACCAGCCGGTACAGTTCCCTGTTCACAAATGGGATCCGTGGCTTCATGGGGTTGCGCAACACACAAATCCTTCCTTCTGCCCGATACAGTTGGAAACACGACTCGTTAGACCAGGCTACTTGTTTCCAGTCATCAAGTGTCCAGTGGCGGTGTTGCCGTGCCCAAGCGAGGCGCATAAATCTGTGTCATGCACTTATCAAGGGGACTTGAGTTGGGCGTCATCTCTGAAAGCCTATATTGTTCAGGGTACATTGCACAGTCCGGACGCTGGTACTTATTGAGGCTCCAGTATTGAATTTCAATTATACCTGTGTGAGTGTTGCATGCCTATCCCGTGAAACGATTCTTGACAGCCGATGATGGTCACGTTCACCCAATGTTTTTTTACGGCCACACTGGTATCGTAAGCTGGAAGTTTTGCCGGAACTCTTGTAGTCACGGTACACCCTTGCAATGGTCGTATGTGAAAATCAGAACTTCGTTTCTACCTCCGAAATACTATGGCCCATCTCACGAGCTGCAATTATGACACCATGTTGAAAATTGCTTAAATCGTTATTACTTGTCATTCGTATGCCGAAATCAGCTCTGACAGCTGGCAAGGATGTCTGTCGTTTTATACAATATACACACTGGTGGACGCAACCAAGTATGTGTATAGGTGACGTTGCTATGTATTTTGCATAAGCTCGTCTGTACCAATTTTTCTGGCACTTCAGTGTATTTCAGCTATGTTGTTTGGAGTGAAAATTACATATTTACGTTTTGAGTATTGTCGAGTTTGTCATTTGGGTTTTATGTCAGTAAAGTTTTTTTAAAGTATTCAAATAATAGATT
Organism: Macrothele yani; assembly: GCA_039090855.1. NCBI lineage: Eukaryota > Metazoa > Arthropoda > Arachnida > Araneae > Macrothelidae > Macrothele > Macrothele yani. The sequence continues at coordinate 94,323,138 of CM077005.1, read as the reverse complement.
TGGTATTTATAAAGTTTGAGAGGAAATATTTGTTTTTTCCTGCTTGTGCTGCTGGAACATATCTTTAATTGCATTTTACAAACTGGGCAGATACCTCCTTCATTTACTATTGGTAGGGTATCCATTTTCTATAAAAAGGGTCCTAGACACAATGTGGAAAATTATCATCCGATTACCAATATTTCTATCTTTGCAAAAATTCTAGAAAGATTAGTTTTAAATAGATTGACCAAATACTTGGATAAACATAAAATTCTACATTCAGGGCAGCATGGTTTTCATCATGGTTTTTCAACTGAAACAGCGGTCTTGGTTGTTCTCAGTTACATACAGACTAATATAGATTCGGGAAGATCTGTCTTGGGTATTTTCTGCAATTTATCCAGAGCTTTTGAATGTGTTCAGCATGATATTCTTCTATTTAAATTATATCATATTGGGATCAGGGGAGTTCTGTATCTATTTTTTAAAAACTATCTGTCACAAAGGACACAGTACGTGCAGGTACGTAGAATTCGCTCGTCTGAACATAAAATTTGCTCTGGAGTTCCCCAGGGCTCAGTTTTGGGACCCATTCTTTTCCTTATTTATATTAACGATATCTTTAACGTAACTTCGAGATATCATCGTGTATTGTTCACAGACGATACCAGTTTTTTTTTTTTCTGGAAATGACACCCACTGTTAATCGAGATCTTCATGGATTTTTTTTGTTGGTTCTGTTGCAATTTTTTAACTATAAACCCAGATAAAACTGCTGCAGTTCTTTTCTCTCGTTGTGGTATACAGTTATCGACTCTGAATGGACGTTTTTGAATGATGTTCCTATTATTTTTAAGCCTTCAATTACATTTCTGGGAGTTTTCTTGCATGAGTCTCTACGTTGGGATACTCGCATTAATCATTTGGCAATTCAACTTAGAATGCGTATAGGTATTATTCACAGGATATCGGGAATGTTGACAATTCGAATTAAAATTGTTTTATACTATTCTTTCATCTATTCTCTTCTCTCCTACTGTTTATTGGTCTGGTGTCAGACCACGTTGGTCAATGTCTCTTGATTATTTGTACTACAAAAACAATACATTCGTTTATTGGGTAATGTACCTAGTGCTAATCGGGTTTATAGTCTATACCACATTTTGCCATTTAATAAATTACACACTTTTTTGTTTATTACTTTTTATGCATAATAGAATTCACTCTAATAGATACTTGGGCATCCTGGAGTTGATGCATTTTTCACACTTTCATGATGCTAGGGGCAGTCTGAACTTTCTGGTTCCTAGGGTTCGCTCGAACATAGCATACTACGGTATTAATGCAGCTGGTCCTCGAAAATGGAACTAATTGCCTTTGGATATTAGAGGAGTTGTAAACTACTGTGCATTCAGGAAAATATTATTTACTACTTTAATGGCTTACTTATTATATTGTGGTCTGCACCTTTTAATCTGGTATATTGATTCTAATTCACTACTGCTTTTTAAATTTCATGCTACCCATGTTGTGGGCCTTTTGGACTATGATTCCATGCCTCTTAGACCTACATCCACTTACCATCTTTTAACTTTCTGACTTCACATTTCATCAGTAATATTTTTTATGCATGACTCAATAGCCTGCATTGTCCTCATGATTATATATATGACTATAGGCATATATAATAAAGTATTATAACCTGATGATTGATTTACTGTATGTTGGTCACCCCACTTTGGGCGTAACTTATTGCTTAGTGTTTATTTAATGTGGTGTATTGCCGGTATGGTGATTTGCTGTTAATAGTAGTTATATCGTTTCTCATATCAGCATGGTTTGTGGGGCACAGTTAGTGGAGTGCGACTTATATTCAGTTCCTTTCTGTTTACAGTTCCCACCTATTGTGACATATGTGATAAATATTTCATATGTAGCTTCGAGATGTAAGTCTTCGGACTATTCTCATGTGTTGTGCTAGGCACCAGTGTACTTATCATATATTATTCTTGACCTTTTTCATTAGTTTAACTTTCGAGTTTCGGGTTGTCAAGACTTTGTAATATTTAAATAACTTCAAATATGTATTTAATGGTTTGGTGCATGTTCATATATTGTTGGATGCTGGATACAGTTTATGATATTCTTATTATGCTAGTTCCCATGACTAACTTATGTTATACTACACATTTTCTGTTTCATACTCTCTGGCCTGTCACTTATTAAATTGGGGATCAGGGGCTTGTCAGGCTTTTTAATAAAGCCTTTTTCCCTGGCTCCATGCCATTCACCATGGTGATTCATGGCACCTTAAATAACTTATGTGTTTATAATACTAACTCTACATGTTTTGTTTGTTGAACAGTTTATGAAATATTTAAAATGGTACTCATGTATATTGAATATTTTTGACTAATTACTTAATATTTCATATAGTTTTATTGTGGTTGAGTATATTGCATAATTACTGTTATGTATTGAATTACCAGTTGTGTGGCAGAATATTTAAATAAATGAATGAAATGAAATGAAATTGTGATAATCTCAGCATATTTTCGAGTCACGAATTGGACCGAATTCTGTGACTACATGTAGGAAATGTTTGCTGAAATGTAGGACTCCTTGACATAAATATGAAAGGTGACTGGCCTACAACAATTATATTGCCTCTCCTACTTTTAATTTTTAATCAGTTCTACCGTAAGTGCATGTATTTCAAAAATTAATGTTAAAAATATTTCATAATTTTGATTAAATGTTTAATTGATTTTATTCTGTTCTGTTCTAGTGCATGTTGTAATCTGATTTCTTTTTCTTTTAATTTTAAATGATGTTTTTATTTTTAATTGGTTCTACCATAAGTGCAGATATTTCAAAAAAATAATGTTAAAAATATTTGATAATTTAGACTAAATATTCAATTTATTTTATTGTGTTTTGCTCCAATGCATGGGTAATCTGATTCCTTTTCCTTTTAATTTTAGATGAATTCTTCAGTCATCCATTTTTACAGCAGGTCCAGAGGAAATGTAAGTTCAATTTTAAGTACCATAATTTCAGGTAGATAAGCCGCAGCATATAAGAGTTCAAAATTAAATTTTCGTCCCGCGCGGCTTATACAGTATGGTGGCATATACAACTTTCTTTTTTTTTTCTTTTTTTTGGTGGAGCGAAATTATGTAAAAAAAAAAAAAAAAACGTTTTGACTTGTTCCATTCTTTTTTCCCTGGGAAGATATCTCAATAGAGAGGGGATAGAATAACGATGTTACAGCCACATTGAATAAATTCCACCCACTCCCTCTTAACCCTTTAAATGGCTGGAACGTATTAACTCGGGATCAAAAAAATGGGCTGATATCAGCTCGAACGTATATATTAGCTGTGTAAGAACATGCACGCGGGTCGAACTAGTAAGTCTGCTCGTCAGAAGGCATTGCTTTCCCCATTAGATTTTTTTTTCAAAGTGGTCATTCAGGGGAATGATTAACACTAATCCTTACTGACTGATTACTTTCAAAATGGGCTATAACAATGGCGAAGAATCTAAGAAAGGAGAGAAAAGATATTTGAGTCACTTGTTTCTACCCAGTGGCATAATGTCCATGTCAGGAGGGCTAGCCCTTCTCCTTTGTAACCTGGGTAATGATGCAGAGAATGAAGAACTAGAAGGGAGGGCTCGTCACTTGTGGCAGGTTTATTATCGGTACTGATGAGATGAGAAGAAGTTATAAATTTTCCAGTTGTATATTTTGGCGAAACAAAACATTTGAAGTGCTGTTTAGAAAGAAAAATTTTACTGCTATATGAACATTTCTGTTTAGAGAGTGCAGAAAATTTTGAGTAGCATTTGGTCAAGATACATCACCCACTTAAAGGGTTAAAACAAGACATGACAATAGTAGGTTATAGGATTGAGGTGGGACAGGTAAAAGAGAGGTAACTCCGATAAAACTCGGAAAACATCAGTGGCGGCAGGGAGGGGGGTGGGATTTTGCAGGGAATGTCCCTTGTTTCATGCTCCGAGCAACTAACTCTCTTTGAATTCATGACTTCATCAGCTTCGCTCCGAGGCTAACGCTCTCTCTCCCCTCTTGAAACGGGATATCCGACTACCATCCAAGATTGATTGTCATTGGTCAATGACTCAAGGACAGCACGTGAAAATTTTGTCAGTGGCATGGGCGTTCGTTGCATTCAGTTCGCCAAATTGCATTTTCTCGAGTGCGCATAGTTCTACGTTATCATGGAAAGTAAAATGACGCAATGCAGAAGTTATACTTCTAGTTTTAAGCTAATCGTAAATAAATCTGTTTTTCAGAATCCTGGAAAAACATCAAAACTTCGACGATTATTTCGGGCTTCACTGAAGCAAACATTATTTCTAAAAACTGTGTTGAAATGCCAGAAAACAGCGAAAGTGATGCGGACCACCCCAAAGTTTTTTTAGATGATGAACTTTTAAAACTTTTAATTCGGACAGCAAAGTTTCCGATTTTGATGAATTTGATTGAAAAACTATGCGTACCATGTAATTTCAGAATGTTGTACGTGCATTTTTTAAATTCTTGAGTTATAATTGGTTTAAGCGCCTTATGAATTCTTCGAGTAAATTTTTATAAAATATGTAGTAGGGTAATTGTTATCTTTAAGATTGAATCTTGTTTAATTGATATTTTTATTTACTATTTGAAAGATCAGGTACCATATTTTTATCTACATAATGTTTTCAAGATTCCACAGTGATACTACCCCATCTTACTGCGAAGGTGCGGCGTATACGGAGGTGCAACGTTTCTGGTGATTTTTTTTTCATTCTGCCCCTTTTTTTATCGCTGCGGCGTATATGCCAGTGCGGCTTATTTACTCAAAATTACGGTATGTAGCATATGTAACATTGTGTCTTTTGTGTATTTCAATGGATTTGATAAGTTATCTGTACTTGTAATGTACCTGACTTTAGCATTTTGAACAGCTTTAAAGTATTGGAAATGGTATCCAACAATCTGCCATTTAATTGCATTATTCTGTCTAGAAATAATAAAGTTTGGCTGAAAACATTTAAAAAATTTTTTTAGTCTATATTGAAATTTATCTGAAAAACACATTTCAAGTTTTCTTGTACAGCTTTGAAATGTTATTTACCCTTCTGCAGTCTGATTAGTCCCACACGTAGGTAAGATTTCTGTTGCAGTTCTTTTTTCTCTACTCTTTTCTGCCTAATGTCAACAAGCTCTTCAATCTCTTCCCTATGTTATTGTTGACACAGCTCTTCCATCTCGCCTTAGGTTTTCCTCTAGTCTGCTATAGAGGAGGCTACATGTCCATAACTGCATCCTGTGCATTCCTTGTCCTTCCTCAAAACATGACCATATCATATATCGACACAATCTTACTTATTGGAAACCTCAGTCATCGACACAATCTTACTTATTTGAAACCTCAGTCACATGAACTGTTGCCTTTATCCTGGGGTTTTTAATTACAATAGAACCCACTTATAATGAGCCCATATTTAACGAAATCCTGGATTTAATGAGCAAAACATGAACTCTTGTTTTGTATAATGTAAATTCAAAGCTAATTTGATCATTTTTATGAATTTAATGAAACCGCAGATTTAACGACCGAAATGAAAACTAAGATGGGCACTTTTAACAAATGAAGTAACAAAATTCAGTGAATTTCTATATTTAACAAGGCAAAGAGAAAATCTGTTGTGTACTGTCCTGGAATAGAGGAACAGAAATGGTGGGATACAAGAAGAAATTTCAACATTTTCTGCTAGTGGAAAAATGTTGATAGAAAAGTAATGGGTGGGAGTACATCAAATGCTCAACAAGTGAATTGTGCAAAAGTCTCTCTCCACAACCCACTCCAAGGAGCTGTGCCCTGAGAGTATCTTTTTTTAATAATGTTTCCACATGATGATGTGTCGCCATTTTCCAGCTTCTGAAAAAGAGACTGGCCATCTCATTTTTCGGAAAAAAAAATAGGCTCTCATCATGCATCTTGATTCCCTTTGGGACAAGATGAAAAAAAAAAAAAAAAAAAGGAGAAGAATGATGCGCAGTTCTTTTTTTTTTTTTTTTTTACCATCGACCCCCGAAAATTTTAGTAAGGAACTTGAATCAATTTTCTATATTTTCTGAAGTTTTCAGTCAGTTCATTTTCCCTGGGAAGTCAAGAAAAAAGTTATGAAATTCTTTAATTTCCATTCAATCTTCAAATTCTCTTTTTCCTATCCTTTCCTCAATTCCTTTTTGAGTGCTAAAATATTTTTGCTGTGTGTGTTTGTGTGTTGAGTGAAGTGTGGGAATGATATGTACGTGTATGTTCCTTGGTTTATTGTTCTGGGATCGAATGTTATTTTGGATGTGCCGAGATTAAAACTTACATATGATTTCTTACTACAATACGCACATATTTCTCGATGTATTGAGATTTAAAAGAAACATGTTTTCCATACGTTATTTTTAATGGTGGTTTTAACTGAGACTGTAACTTTTTACATGTTATGTTTCCTTTGAGTGGAAAGCAATTTCTTGGTTGGAAGTTATTAATACTCGCTGCAAATATATATCACGGTAATCGAATGTGATTCAAAGAAAAATCTTTCACGTACCTCTCGGTTGTAGGTGGTCGATGTTCAAATCCTTGCACTGTTGTTCTCATCAGGTTCTTGGGTGTAGGCTTTTTTGACTAACTTCAAAGAGTCCACACGTTTCTTGAGTAGAATATACTTTTTTAGTTGAACTACGGGAGGCACATGGAGACAAAGGAGATGTGAAAATTAGGTTGGAACACTTGAAAAACGGAAAAATTAATCATTCGTAAAAATATTCGCATGAGGAATTGCAATCACCAAAAAAAACTTCGTCAGACTTCTTGGATGTATTGTCCGATGCATTTCGGCAGATCTGTCTGCTATCTTCTGGGACCTCTGGTCGTCCATTCTCTCTGCAGTTTACGTTGAATATGCGACATGCTAAACTGCAGAGAGAATGAACGACCAGAGGTCCCAGAAGATAGCAGACAGATCTGCCGAAATGCATCGGACAATACATCCAAGAAGTCTGACGAAGTTTTTTTGGTGATTGCAATTCCTCATGCGAATATTTTTACGAATGATTAATTTTTCCGTTTTTCAAGTGTTCCAACCTAATTTTCACATCTCCTTTGTCTCCATGTGCCTCCCGTAGTTCAACTAAAAAAGTATATTCTACTCAAGAAGCGTGTGGACTCTTTGAAGTTAGTCAAAAAAGCCTACACCCAAGAACCTGATGAGAACAACAGTGCAAGGATTTGAACATCGACCACCTACAACCGAGAGGTACGTGAAAGATTTTTCTTTGAATCACATTCGATTACTGCGATATAAAAATCCGCCCACCAGCATGTTGCCTTTTTTTCAAACTGCTGTGCCACGTTTTAGATCACAGCTTTCCACTTGTCAAAAATGTAAACAAATTTGTTTTCAACTGTAGCTTTCCACGTGTTCTTTGAAAGTACTTCAAAAATAAATAAATAAAAGTCATGAAATATTTTTCCACCCAGAGTAGGATTCTTACAGGAATAAATGCTACTACTAAACCTAATCCCATTTCAAATTTAGACCATGAAATTTCTTGCTTTCAGACATGGAATAGAATACCTCATTACTTCCCGTATGCAATTGCATAACACCACCTTTCACTCTGGACATGTAGTGAGTCAGACACAGCATAACTCTCTTAGCTGTTGGGGGGGGGGGCACAGTCTATCAGGCATCTCTCTCCTCTCCAGAGTTTTTCATGGCTAGTGTGGGTACGCATGTCTTCCACTCTTATCTGGCAAAAGCCATTCACACTATCAAACAACAAAGGCACAGTGTCTTACCAAAGGTGGTAAAACTGGAAAAAAAGGCCAACTTGGCCTTGTTACTTCTTGAGTGAAAAAACTGTGGGATGCAGTTTCACCAGAAATGGTTAAAAAGTCTCTCAAAAATGCTGCATGTGTAATGGAATGGATTTACTGCAGTTATTTGGAAACTCAGATAGTGAATCATACATGGTTTAAAACTCAGGCATCACGCGACAATAACACATAAACATATAAAACGAGCGAAACACACAGAGTCACGTACGGTAAAAGGTTCATTTAGCGGTAGCTTTCGGTCATCCCACGACCTTGATCACCCGCGATTGACTGGATGGGCTGCATTTTTTAAGAGAGCATTGAAATTTTGTTCACCAAAAACTGCAATTCAGAGACCCCTCACCAAATCCCATTTATTTGTATCTCTCTTCTAAAATCTGGCAAAAGTTCCAACACCCCAACTTCAAATTGTAGTTCTGGCAACCTGCCCATCCAGTCGATCGCGGGCGATCAAGGTCGTAGGATGACCGAAAGCTGCCGCTAAACGAACCTTTATTGTACGTGACTGTGTGTTTCGCTCGTTTTATATGTTTATGTGAATCATACTTCAAAGGATTTTACAGAAGATAATCTCAGAAATTTGCATAGTTCATTTCAATTAATATATTTTCCAAACTCTTGAGATTTAATGGTGGCGTATATAGGGTCAAGGTTTTTCACAAACTTTTAGCTCTTGAAGAAGAGGATCGGTGTATACACGAGTATATAAGCTACTTACTGATCAGCCCACATAATTACACACACACACACACACACACTCTCTCTTTCTCTCTCTCTCTCTCTCTATATATATATATCTATCTCTCCCCCTCCCTCCCCTCAGGGAAAATAGTTCCAAAAATGAGGGAAAAAATCTTACTTTATGTTGTTTTTTTAGTTTAGACATTTGTTGATTAAATTTGGGTATTACTAAGTTTTAAAATTATCCAGAGATTATTCTTATTTCTTTTTTATTCTGTGATGTCACTGAATGCGTGGTTTGCAGTTTCCACCATTAACTCATTTAACAATTGTATCATAAAATGCACACTGCCAGCTGAACAAGGAATTTCTTGTTTGACTGGCAGTGCACAGTATGATTTCACTTTTGGCACGAAGGAAATATCTGAACAGCTTCTATAGACAATAAATAAACCCTGCGGCATTGTCAGTAAGTAAATAAAATCTTTTGTTACCTTAAGATATCCTAAACCCAGAATTATGAATTTCAATCTTGAAGCTTTTAACTCTTAACAACAGTCATCTAAGGTCTATAGTTAACCCTAAATAAGATTTGAGCTATTCCTAACAAAACATATGATCTTCTACCAGTACTTTTGAGAACCTTTTGAAGAAAAAAATGTGCAGAGTTTGTACTGAGGGCATAAAATACATTGTTTATGGAATGTTTTCATTAATTATTGGTGATTGAGCACATTCCACAAAGTGGCATATCATTCAATAATGCTGATGTTTACTTTTAGTTTTTTTGTTCTTCAAATTCCATTTTTTTTTACATATGGATCTACAGCTGGACATATAGGAAATAAGTAGAACAACCGTTTCCCTTCAGCTTCATATCATAACTAGGTTATGTTATTTGTATTCACCATAATACTCAAGAGAAATTGTATGAAATTATAATTTTGTTTCCTATTTTGTAGCTGCTTCACCTATCCCTCTTCGAGCATACAAATCTGGATGTTCTGACAGTGATTCTGTTGCAACATCGTCTGAGGCCCCATCAGTTTTTGGAATTAGTCCCAAAACATGGACACAGAAGCTTGAAGATGTGTCTCAAGATATATGCTCAAAGGAAAAGTATCCTTCTTTATCACCTGAAGAGCAGGTACAGTCTAATATTAATAAAGTCCAATATACAGTTTTGTTATTTTTTATTTAATTTTTTTCCATAAAAGACAACATTAGATCAAGTTTTTAGTAGTACCAGTGATGGAAAGTTTGCGAACTATCTTGTTCTTTGACAATCAATGCATTTTTGTATTCAACAGAAGCTGTATGTGATTACTAAGCATTTCTTGGCAGATAATATATGAGAATTCAGAAGTCCAGCTGTAAGCATGATGAAGTATTCACCTGTTCCATCCAAACGCAGACTCTACAATGCTTAAAGGGATTCAATTGGCACATTTGCTTACGTGAAATGCTACAATAAAACTCCCGGTTAAAGGAAGCCACAGGTTTGGACCCGTGTATGGGTGGCATGAACTGTAGCTCGTACGTGACGGACCGAATTATTGAGCGCCACTGGAAGATTGGTTCGCCGTGAACAATTTCCTCTTCTTTTCATTTTGGGTACAAGGTCTTTAATCCAGCATTGACACAGTACAAAATACAAGTTCAATTGCAATTAAAATCACACTAAAACAGGTTTCGCATTGATAGTAAGACACAGATACAAAGGTATTCGTTCTTGACATTTTAGTTTCTATGGGAACGCAGTCCCTTTTATCTTCCTCGGGAGCGCAGTCCCGTCTCCAGCAGATGTTAGTGGCCGTAACTCCACTCGGTTTCTTTGGTTCTCTATCTCTCTTTTTAGACTCCGACAATATGGGTCTAGACTAGAGTGTTCGGTGTGCAGTCTTAGTTTAAACTGTTCCTTGGCCTAGCTGTAGTTTGGGCATTTAGCATCATTGATACATTTCCTGTGTTTGTGCCTGGCCTGGCCTGGCCTGGCCGCACTGGGCACAGCTCTCAAAAACAGTGGGGCACTTTGCCTTATATTGCCCAAACCTGTTGCATTTAAAGCTACGAGTTTCCCTGAGAAATTCACGCACGCTGTGAATTCTCCAGCAAAGGTTAGCCTTGCCTTCCAGCTACAGCTGGACTATTAGCTGAAGTGCCAAATTTGAGGTTTTTATTTTTATAGCATCCATTTTTTTTACAAATTTAGAAGATGTGAATCTGTTTATTGGTGTAAATATGACATTGATGTTAAGTCACATAATATCGGAATACTTTGGGTTTGATACCCGCTACAGGATGACGAAATTTTAAAGTTTTTGGATATTATGTGACTTAACATCCATGTCATATTTACACTAATAAACGGATGCACATCTTCCAAATTTGTATTGTGCAGTGGTGTAATTCTGTATTTCATTCATCCATTTTGTTATCAAAGCTTCTCAACTTATATTGCAATCCATGTGACATCTGCATCTTCACTATTCCTGCCTGTCATTTGTGTTATAACATCAGTTGACATTCCAATGCACAGAATCTGATTCCATGCATAAGATTTCAATCATGAATGGAATATGGGATTACACTATACAATACAAATTTTGAAGATGACAATCTGTTTTTTGGTGTAAATATGACAAGGATGGTAAGTCAGATAATATCCGAAGAGTTGAAAATTTTTCATCATTCTAGAGTGGGAATGGAACCCACATCTCCCAGATAGCACCCGAATATGCTAACCATTACACCACCCAGAACGACCAAGTCTCAAGTTTCCGATTAATGACTTACATCATGTAAGTAGACTTACCATCCTTGTCATATTTGCACCTAAAAACTGATTGTCATCTTCAAAATTTGTGTAAGATTTCAATTTTAATATGGCCTTAAGTTCATCTCAAGAAATCCTGAAATTGAGTATAAGAGATATCTGCTTATTTCAAAACCTTGGAAACTTTGGTATCTTATACTGCATTTCTTAGAGACTTTCCACTATGGCATACTTAGTTATAGTTTTCCCATTTCTACCCTGTTTCCCCCAAGTACACTTATGGATGTTTGGTACCCCGAAATAGTGTTAATAATTGTGAATGTTTGTGCATATTTACCACACAGTTTGCTCTATTTCACCCATTATATCTTCAGTTTTGCTGTTATTACTCTCAAGTCTGCTATTGCAATTCCCAAGAACAGCAGTGTTCCTCACCCTCCTGTGTGATTTTAAACATGATGTCTAAATCCTTGTAAATGGAATCTACATCCTTTGAGCTAGAGCCCTTTTTCTGGTCCATAGACTGCCACAACCCTTTAGTCCATGTTATCCAGTGTGGTAGCAGCCCATGTAATGTGTTTATGAACAGATTCTGACCAGGCTAACATAGAAGTCATTGCATTACCAAAGGTCAAGGCCACACTGTCTTGTACCTTGTGACTGCTCTTTACCCCTGAATAAATTGCACTAAATCTGCTACCAAGATCTCATTCCAATATGCAATGTGCAGATTGTACTTAAGCTGAGATAATGAAGACTTATTACTTCCAAAAGTGTACGCAAGATTAATGGAACTGCTGTGGGGAAAAATAAGAAACAAAATTTATTGTGGTAGAGGTTAAATATGAATTCACCGATTGCTAAAATAATCACAGAAATCAGTGAAAAATAATAATTGCATATTCACAAAATACATGACATGCTTTCTATTTTCTGCTCAGAAACATCAGAGTTCACTGTTCTCAAAGTGGCCAAACTTCAGAAAACCTAAAGTTTCTGTCATCCTGGAGTGGGATAGTGATTTGTGTCTCCCAGTTTCCACTGAGGTTAATATTATTGGATAAAAATCATTTGACATAGATTCATTTTCCACATCTGGATAATGAAATTTTCAAATTTTCTGAAAACTTGGCTATCTGGAGAATAATTGTTTGTGATGGAACTGTTAATACAGCAATCAGACATCCTTGAATTGCCTGTATTTACTGTTCATCATTTAACATTAATCACATAAAAAAACTGAAAATCACATCGCCTTGGAGCGGGAATTGAACCTGCATCTCCCAATTTCCATTCGAGCATGCTATCTGTTATAGCACCCAGGACGATAAAGTCCCAAGTATCTGAATGTTATGAGAATATTTCTTCCACAGAATTTATTTGTGATGTTTCTGTACCAAAAATGGTGAGCTTACTAGAATAATGTTTTCATTTGAAAAACAAACTTATTAGAACTCCTGTGACTTTGTTTTGAATTAAAGCTGAATTTATTGGGATCTTGGGAGTTGTATGTAAATATCTTAAATGTTTTTTTGAATTGTAAAACTGAGTTTTGACTTGCTTCCAAATTACCGAGTCTAAAAAAGAAGTCACTAACATTAGTTTCAGCAGTGTAGAATTTTAATGGTTTTGCATGATTTTTCAAATTATGTTTGTGTGCTTATATACGCTTTTTTTTTTCTTTGACTGCAGATTTTGCTTATTTTTGATTTCTAATTCTTTTAATCAGCTAGAATAATTATTTCTTTTGCAGGACTTTGTCATTGTTTCTGCTCATATGACTGAAGAGTTTCAAAGTAAGGAAATACTGCCAATACAAAAGGTTTTCTAAGAATTATATGAAAATATTTTTATATCCACTTGATTAGTTTTATTCTTGCCTAAAATTTGTAGATGAAAAATGTGATATGTTTTCATTGGCACTAGTGATATTCTATGCATGAACTTTGTAGAAGTAGAATATGAGCATTCCTCCATTGTGCTCTGTTCAGTTTCAGGATGTCCACTGGTCACTAAAATCATGAAAGTCACAAGAAATTTACAAATTCAGAAAAAGGCCATGAAAGTTATGAAAAATACACAAATGTTGCTTTGGCGTCATGATTTTTTTTAATATTTAGTAATTGTTCAGTGTTTGGTGGCAATATAAGTAATTCTCCATCACAACCGTAGATGCCAACTAGTATGAATATTCCGTAATTTTAAGGATTTTTGGTTGCTGTACAGAAGTATGAAAACACCTCTGAAATTACGGAAAATTGCCATTTGATTTAATTTTCTGAGATAGAAAGCAAATTTTCATCAACTTAAAAAATTTTGTTGGTTCTTCAAGTTTTTCTGTGGGAGGGGGAATTAAATGCTACATTCTATGTATTATAGATTTCTGCATCTTAATTGACAATCCATCTACCGTAGACTGCGCAGCAACCACACTATGATGGCTCAGCATTTCATTCCATGACACCACTCCCATTGGTTCTCTCTGTGCCAGACGCAACTACGCAGTTTAGCTCTGTGTGGACGCTGCTTAGGCATTCGTTCCAAACTCCTATGATGCACTTCATGCCTCCTGCGTGCAACCAGGGCAGTTGCTTTCATTCCCCGTAGGTTGTAGTGCTTCCGCTTTATTGTCCTTGATGCTTTTTCGTTCTCTCTGCTGCACATGCTACCCTACTGTTACATCACGGAAGGGTGGGTGATTGTGAAGGGTTTTTCTTTTTTTTTGCTGTTTTCTTTCATTTATTTAAAATGAAGTGTTCTTTAGACAAACCTTTGTCGTCGAAGAAGAAACAGTGTTTTCTAGAAACTTACAATAGAGATTGGCCCTGTTTTGAGAAATCAAAAGTTTCTGTGAACCACGTGTTTTGCAGAATTTGTAGATGCGGTTTTAGTATCGTGCATGGTGGGCAGGATGATTGCCGATGACATGCAGAATCGAAAAAGCAAAAATCTATTGGTGAGTTGAAAGTTCAGTCAGTGAGCGATTTGTTTGCATCAAAGGAGAACTGCGTAATAAATGCAGAACTTACGTTCACTTCATTTATTGTGGAACACAATTTACCCATAGCAGCTGCTGACCATGCTAAACCGTTATTTCAAACCATGTTTCCCGATTCATAAAAATATTCGTGTGGAAGAACCAAGGCTACTGCACTAATTCAGCACATGGCCAGTGTTTCTACAAGTAACATCGTATCTGAAGTTAAAAAAATCCTTTTTCTCTTACTACGGACGGAAGTAATGATGCTCAAGCAAATAAACTGTATCCCATTACAATAGCATATTATGACGAAAAAATAGGGAAAAATTCAACTGTTTTGTTATCATTGGTTGAATCAAGTAATAATACAGGTGAAGAAATATTCAACGTTTTGAACAATGAGTTTGTTTAAAAAAATATCTCATGTAGCAACTGTGTGTCATTTTCCTGTGACAATGCTAACAGTATGATAGGTCAAGCAAAAGGTGTTGTTTCTCACATAAAGAAGGTTCAGCCTGCAATCATAGTGCAACGATGTTCATGCCATTTAGTAAATTTAACTGCACAGAAATCTGCTACTCAACTGAAAGGATTTAATGTTGAGCAGTTTCTGATACAGTTGTACTTTTTTTTTGGAGAAAAGTTCAAAGAGGAAACACAATCTAAAACTGAGTCAAGCTGTTTGTGGTACTAAACCACACAAAATTCTAAAGCATGTCAACACTAGCTGGTTATCACTTTTGGAATCCATTGACAGAATTTTAGAACAGTGGGAGGCTCTAGAACATTATTTCAGTGACAATGAAGATGCTAATTCACAGTATAAGAGCCCTGCAAGTATGATTGGAAATCCTTCTTCTAAACTTTATTGTCTTTTTTTATCTGCTACTCTTTCTTTGTTTACATCTGTTAACGTGTTCTTGCAGCAGGAAGAACACGTTAACAGAAAGCTCCGCTTGTGCATGTATTAAAAGAAAACTTCATAGTCTGTTATCTGAATTGCTTGTACAATTTATCAAACCATCGGCATTTGATGTGACAGCAACATCTCTTGCAAATGGAAATTTTGAAAGAAGGAGAAATCAAAAAGAAAACTGTGATCTTGTAATTGGGTCAAAAGCGAGATCTTATGTAGGCACAACTGCAGATCTGAGTGAAGACACAGTGGCTACTTTTCATTCTGAGGTAAGGGAATTTTACAAGGCAGGCTGCAATTACATTTTAAGAAAATTTCCACTTAATGATGAATTTCTGAGTCATGCTCAAATTGCATATGTAGCATTAAGGCAAAGTGTTTCTTTTGCATCAGTCCAATATATGTGTTCCCTGTTTCCAGTTTTGAAACCAGAAGAATCTGACAAGGTGGAATTTGAATTTGCTCACTACCAGTTTGAAAATTTTAACTGTGCTGTTACTTCTGGGAGAATGGATGAAGTGTGGCACAGAATTTCTTTAATGAAAAATGAAAGTGGCCAGTTGAAGTATGAATCATTAAGCAAAATTATGAAAATGATTTTAATAGTCACTCATAGCAATGCAAGTACAGAAAGAATTTTCAGTATTGTGAAAAAAACCATGAATGAATTCAGACCTAATTTAAGTACTCATGTGCTGTCTTCTTTATTAGTAGAAAAAATAAACAGCATTGCACACAGTGAACTATGCTATCAGAAGAAGTTTTTGCAAATTGAACTAAGGAAGGCCAAAATGGCAAATACAGCCAGTTTATCATAATAATTTGGCCAGCATTCCAAGGAATCATTTTTCTTCATATCTGGAGGTAATTTATTATATTTTTCTGGTAGACAGTATTTCAAATTTTCCCACTAGCAAATTATTTTTTATTGTATTATTATTATTATTATTATTATTTTCTTTATTCGAAATATACAAATCACAGCCTATGACAAACAAAATAAACAGCAAATTATCATTGACTGGTATTGTTGAACTGATACGAGTTTCCACCGGAGACCTAGGTATCAGTCAAGAATCGGCGTAAAATATATGATGCCCAAAGTAAAGCTGTCTTCTGCAGTTCTGTAGGTGGCATATCAGAAAGCTACAATTTTTCAAAATGATTTATAAAAGTTTTTGACATTGTTCCAAGTGCCCCGATGACAATGGCGACTACCGTTGTGTGTTTAGTCCATAACTAGGTAACTTTTATGGCCAGGTCTCTATATTTAGTCATTTTTTCCAATTCTTTTTCATTGACTCAGGCATCTCCAGAGATCGCTATATCAATTAGCCAGACTTCCGATTGTCTATGACTGTTATGCTCTATGTGTCGATCGGTTTGAATTCTGAAATTCCACAAGATCTTGACTTCATTATTTTTTATGACTTTCTCAGCCTTGTGTTCCCATGAGTTTTTTGATGCTGGCAGATTGTGCTTTCTGTATAATGACCAGTTAATCAATTGTGCAACCCTGTCATGTCTAACTTTGTAATCTGTCTGTGCAATTTTGCTACATTCACATATTAGATGAGACACAGTTTCATCTTTTTCTTGACAAAGTCGACACTTTGGATTATCACTGACTTTCTGGATTTTAGCCTTCATAACATTTGTTTGCAATGCCTGTTCTTGTGCAGCAAAAGTCAGACCTGTTTCTTTCTTGATGGAACCCGATTTCCGCCATGCCGAAGTCAAGTTGTTGTCACTTTTCCCATCAATATTCTTTAGAAATTGTCCATGCGGTGACTTGTTCTTCCAGCCATCTAATCTGCTTTCAGACTGTTTCCTCTTGTATTCAGCCTTGTTTTCTGTTGTTTTTAAGATATTTTCGTTATTCACTGCCTGAAGTAGCTTTTCTCTGCTTCTGTTGACGTAATCACTCAGGCTTCTTTTTCTTCCTCTACTACCTGTTGTACTTGTAGTAGCCCTCTGCCTCCAATCTTCTGAGGTAAATATAATCTGTCAACATCACTTTTTGGATGGAGTGCATGATGCATGTTCAATAACTTTCGAGTTTTCCGATCCAGTATTTCTAATTCACTTTAGGTCCAATCAATTATTCCAGCTGGGTATCTAATTACTGGAAAGGCCCATGTATTTATAGCTTTGATTATATTTCCACCATTTAGTTTTGATTTCAATATTTTTTACTCTCTTGATATACTCACTCTGAGTCAAACCTTTGACTTTTGTATGTAAGATGTTATATGATTCAAGAATTCCAAGGTATTTATAATTTTCATAATCTGACAATGATTTCATTATATTACCATTTTCTAGTTCTATTCCATCTATATTCTGGACTTTTCCCCGGCGCATGGATATTACTGCACATTTTTCCAGTCCAAATTCCATATGTATATTATTATTATTATTATTATTTTGTTAATAGTTCTGACAGATTAAAATTTGTTGCAGTGTTTAATACCCAAATTTGCCGATGTAGACTGGATTACTGAAAATAACTGAAAAAAATTGTTATTGAAAATTACTGAAAAATGAACATGTTGGTTACTGAAAACTACTTTTAGAGGTTGGCATCTATGCACATCGACCATACGTATCTGATGTAAGTGTGGTTTCCTTCTAATGATCTATTTGTCAAAACAAGGGCACTTTTCTTGGGGGGGGGGATAACAACCACCATGAGCAGTTTGATGGACTATAAGCAGTCAGCCATCCCTAATTTAGGGCCACTGGTTCCAGGTACAAGAGAGAGAGAGAGAGAGAGGGAGGGAGCCAGTACCATTAGACAAACACAGCATCCATGCCGCACCAGAATTTGAACCCGAACCCATCTGGGATGAATGGTCAAAATCCGTCACTAAACCACTGTGCCACTGGGGTGTGGTGGGCACTTGTGCCTTCCTCCACGAAGAAAACAGGTAAAGTAAAAAATGTTTTATTATAGAAATATATGTAAAAAATGTTGTTTACAAAATTTTGAAATCAATTTTGGAATTTAAATTATGGTGCATATGAAGTCATGCCACTTTTCAGGTTTAAATGTTAATAGAAAGGTATATAATGAAGCGTGTAGCACAATGGTGAGTACTTCAATTTACTTTAGGCACAGTCAAAGTATGAGTCAGATTTTTGTTGCTAGCAGAAAGGCAGGGAACACTTTTTTCATAGAAAAAAGAAAGTGGAGGCCAAATGTGTTCATTCTTTGATATATGTGTACCTGGATATACACCATCAAGTCATGTTATTGTGACCACTAGCTAATATCCATAGTAACCACCATATACAGCGCAGATAACAGGTAGACGGACTGGGAATGACTCAATAAGGTGCTGGAAGGTGTTCACTGGTATGTGGAGCCATGCTGATTGCAGTGCATCTGACAGCTGCTGGAGGGTGTGTAGTGGAGCATCCATAGAGCGAACAATGCGATTGAGGTGGTCCCACAGATGCTCAATTTGGTTTTTTAAGTCTGGGGAATTAGGGGGCCAGGTAAATACTTTGAAGTCTTCATCATGCTCTTCCAACCACTCTTGGAGATTTCTAGCTGTGTGACACGTCGCATTGTCATGCTGGAAGATCCCATCCATTTCAGGGAAGACAATCAGCATGTATGGGTGTATGTGGTCTGCAAGGATGGATTCATAATGAATTTGGTTCACAGTGCCTTCCACAGGTATGAGTGGACCCAGAGAATGCCACAAACATATTTTCCAGACCATAACACTGCCCCCACCAGCTTGTGTTCTTCCAGCAGTGGTTGAAGAATGTTTGTTCTCCGATGTTTCTTGGCTTATACGTCAACGTCCATCCATTTGATGAAACAGAAAACGTGACTCATCAGAGAAGACAATCCTTTGCCAATCAGCAGAGGTCCAATTCCGATACTGCGGTGCAAATGTAAGCCTTTTCTGCCAATGCACCTTCGTTAGCATATGTGCAGTGACCATAGGCCTGCATCGGAGCCCCATATGCTGCAGGGTTCGCTGAACTATTGTTTTAGACACACTTTTGGTAGTCCCCTAGTTCATTCGGCCAGTCAGTTGCTCCACTCTAGCGAGTCCATCGGCCCTCACGCACCTTCGAAGCCAACGCTTACCTCTCATAACAATGGCACGTGGTGCTCCACAGTTTCCACATCGTTTATTCACAGTGGTGCCATTTCTCCAATCACGATACACTTTAACCACAGCAGCACACGAATAATTAACGAACTGTGCTGTTTCAGAAATACTACCACCCTTGACCCGAAAGCCGATAATTTTCCCTTTTTGCAAATCTGATAAATCGCTCCTTTTATCCATGACAGCAACAAGTGATATGTTTTCCGAATGCGTACAGCACACCTTATATACCCTCCAAGCCAGCTCACGACACGTGCCTTCTTTCATTGGCTACATGCTGTTGACGTCAAAAGTAGGAGGTGGTCACAATAATGAGACTGGACTGTGTATGTATACTGTATATGTAGATAATGTAGGTAATATCTACATTTATTTCTTATGTGTACACCGATGAGCCATTACATTATGACCACCCCAGCCTAGAGAAAAGAGAGCGCCTGTAGACCGAACGGTGGCACAGGTGATGTTCACAGAGCAGTATATATACAACCCGAGGACCAGCTTTCCTTTCGGTTAGTATAGTATTCCGAGTCAGAATGGGAAAAGTTGCCAGTTTATTGGAGTTTGATGAAGGACAAATCATGATGGCTTGGTGCCTCAGAAACAAAACTTGTGGGTTGTTCACATGCCGCTGTAGTGAGTACATATCAAAAGTGATGCACTGGCCAAATCATGAACGGTCTTCCAACTATGTGTCGTCTGCAGCTCATTGATGCCAGAGGAGAGCGGAGATTGTCGCGCATTGTTCACAGCGACCGCAGGGCCACAGTGTGACAAATCATCCACAACTACAACAGTGGTGATCTGGGCAATGTGTCACAGCACACAGTTCATCACAGCCTTCTGCGCATGGGCCTGCATATCCGAAGACTCAGCCAGTCCCCCATGCTCAGTTCACGTCTTCACCAACAACGCATGAAATGGGCCCAAGATCAATGAGATTGGACCATGGATGATTGGAAGAAAGTGGCCTGGTCTGACGAATCAAGATTCCTGATGCATCACATAGACGGCCGAGCGCGCAGATACGCCGATTACCAACTGAGGCTATGGCACTGTTGGGCGGAAACAGGCCTGTGGCGTTATGCCGTGGGCGATGTTTTCTTGGAACACTTTAGGCCCCATTATCCCAATAGCACAATCCCTGACAGCTGTCAGGTATCTGAACACTGTTGCAGACCAAGTTCACCCATTCATGGCAATTGTGTTACACCCTGCTAGTGATGGCCATTACCAAAGGATAATGCGCTGTACCACACTGCCACAATCATCAAGAAGTGGTGCAAGAAACATGCTGGTGACTTTCTGTTAATGCCCTGGCCTCCAAATTCACCTGACATGAACCCAGTCGAACATTTGTGGTTCAACTTGGAAATGCGGGTTCGTGCTAAATCACCACCACCCTGAAATATACGGGAACTAGAGGACCTGCTGTTGAGTACCAGATACCCCAAGATACCTGTCGCCACCTCATCAAATCAAAGCCTCGGCAAGTGGCTGCTGTTTTACCGGCTAAAGGGGGTCTTACAGCTTATTAGGTAGGTGGTCATTATGTAATGCCTCATCAGCGTATATACACACATATACAGAGGTCTTTTAAAAATGGTAATGAAAATTGCATTTTCCAAATTTGGTAGACATCATTATGACGCCAATTTAGGATATATTAAAAACACTTATCATCATAGAAATAACAGTAATTATTGGGGGATGGATCTTCATAAAGAAATGTTTCTTCATACCTCCAGTACATGGTAATGAACACACATGAATGTCATTTTTAGTGTAGAAATGCTATATTTTCACTGTTTTCGCCCATGTAATATAGCATTTCATTTCATCTCATGTAATGAAATGCTATATTTTCACTGTTTTCCTCCTTCAGAAAACTTGAAAATTGCATCACTTCAGTTGCATAGTTTTTTTTTTTTTTTTTTTTTTTTTTTTTTTGTGTGTGTCCTGGGTGATGTAACAGTAGCATGCTCAAGTGGAAACCAGATGATACAGGTTCAGTTCCCTGTCCAGGGCAATACAATTTTCATGTTTTCTGGAGAAATAGCTACATAGGCAAACAGTGAAAATTTGTGGCTTCTGCACCAAAAAATGGCATTCAAAACAAATATAATTTCTGTGATATAATCCAACTTAACTATAATTACCTGAACAAAGACATGGATGCAATGAAATTAATTAAGGTAGGAAAGTAATAAGAAATTATGAAAAATGTAACAAAATGTGTGTATTTACATATGTTACAAAAATTCGGCACTGGTTCCCTTAAATTAAAGAACAAATTAAAAAAAATGCAAATCTATGATAACAGAAATATGTGAAAATCCTCTATAGGATGTTAGACATGATGCAGAACTGAGGTGTATTGTGCACATTGAATAGCATCAGCATCAAAATTACGAAAACACATTAAGTTGTAAACATGAATATTTTAATGCAGTTCTCCATTTTAAAAATAAAGGAGAACATAGTTGTTCCTAGGAGATCCTGTACTAAAATTTAGTGGAGGGGCAGGGGCCTTATGGTATTTCCTTATGGTATAATGCTATGTACCTTATTATTCTTACTTGTCTAATTTTAAGATTGAACAATCATTTCTCAGGGCAATGGCCAGAGAGGTTAAATAATTTTTTTATACACCCCTTCCAAATAGCAAATATCTTAGAGAGAATAAAGGGAAGAAAAATAATTCAGAAATATGTTTTACTTAAGTTAAATTGGTATATAAAGTATAGTTTGAGAAAATTCAGAAAGTAATAAAAAACTTCTGTGTGTCTTTGGCACCAAAATCATATATTAAGGTGCCTAACGTTAAGCAGAAAGAAAAAATCCTACTGCAAGAAGGAGTAATGTCAATATATAAAGTATGAATGTGTTTTGAACTAAGCAGGAGAGACAAGTTGGTAGCTTAAGACAAGACTGGTAGAATATGAAACAGCAATAAAGTATATTGGATTCAAGACAGCATTAAATAGACATGTTTAAAATACAGGCTGTAAAATAATATGGGATTCTTGAGTGGCACTAATCAACAGCTCTTTTTTAAAATAGAAATGTAGAAGAGGGATTGGAAATTGGGAGAAGAATAGGAACTAAGAAAAAATATTGTCAGAGCAGTCGGTTGTTATCACTGGAATGGCAAATCCTGCTCTGTTGACAATATTCTAAGGAAAGATTGACATTCAGTTGGATAATTAGACAAGTGAAAAATAAAATTTTTGCTAATAAATCCTGAAAAAAAATGACTAAACTTTATTGCAGCTTTCCAGTTCTGTGAAGTGCAAGCCAAAGCTGTCAGAATACAGATTGTTTGGGCACATCTTTTATTGAAATAAATATCGTGATTAACAATAGGTTTGCTCAGGGCAGACCAAAATTAAGCAGATGCTGCCAGATTGCATAATGTGAGTTGTTCTTGATATAGGACCAATCTATGGATTCAGTAATGGGAAGTCATGAGCAGCAATTTCAAAGGAGAGCTGCTACTGCTGTGTTGTGTACCTATAGGAACCATCCAGATGATCCTATAGGCAGAGCTCGCTCTTGCCTTGTAAAACTCAGAGTCAGTGTGACTCTTTATTCTCAAACATAAGAGTCAGATATTGAAATTTGCTAGTCAACATTTTTTTTTCCTAGCGGACTCACTTTCGTTCGTAATAAATCCAAACCAGAAAGTAACTATTATCAGTGTCTTGCATTTATTTTTATATTCTTACTTAAATAAATAATATAGACATAAAATATATAAAAGGAAACAAAAATAATATCAAACATTAAGAATTATATATATCACAACTTTATTTACATCGCTCTTCTACGAAAAGTCAAAACATGTTCTGCACACCGTGACGTTTGTCCTAACATTCCTGTATTGAAGGTCATGGCCACTCTCACTGCCGACCTTACACATTCCAAAGGTCAAGGGCACTCCCACAGCGGGAAACATCATGGTGTGCAGAACACGTTTTTGTATTTCGGCCTTCTGAAGGGGAAAATGCCTCGGGCGGGGGTGATTAAAACGTTCGTTGATTTAGGGAGGTAATCCACTAAAACGGGAAAACTAGCAAAAATGCAGAATGAATGGCAATTTCTACGCGAAACAGAAATTTCCATGGGCCTCAAATGCTTTATGTACTAAGAAAAAACTGAGATCTGCAAGCATTTTTTTTTTTTTTTTTTTTGAGTCACAAGTGACTCGCAATTTTTTAACAGCGAGTCAAAATGCCTAAAAAATGGTTGATTTGCGACCTCTGCTATAGGTACACAACACAACATAGCAGCTCTCTAAATCACCTATAGGAGCAGAATGTCAACACCATGTAAGTTCAATCAGACCTCAGTGCCGTGAGTGGTACAGAGATGTCTCCTGGGGACCATAAGCTGAAGACTTCATCAGGTGTGCTTCTATGCTGGGCTTCCTGTAGTATACATTCCCTTGACCTGGCACCACAAGAAAGCCTGCTTAAATTGATGCAGATATCATATCAGTTGGACTCAAAATCAGTGGCAGTCCATGATCATCACGTAGGAATCAAAATTTGCTGTCTAGAGCAATTCATAGTGTCAAATGGCATAGATCGAAACAGGAATATCATAATATGCACTTAGACAAAAGTATTCAGACACCTAGGACAAACAGAAACAGGAGTTAGCCAAAATCAGCAGCCCACATTTGGCCATTATGACTGCAGCAATACTTCTAGGCATGTTTTCCACGAGATGCCAATAGGTCTGTACTAGAATTTTTCTTCATTGCTCTTGGCAGAAGTGCCGTAGAGGAAGTTCTTGCTGGCAGAGATCGGATTCTACGTTAAAGCTCGTCCCATGGATATTCTATTGGAATTAGATCAGAACTATCAGTTGGCCAATCCAACGTTTGAATGTCATGCTGTTCAAAGCAGGTCTGGACAAACCTTGCAGTGTGGCAAAACACTTGACCTTGCTGAAACAGGCAGGGATCTATGCCAATGCACTGCCACAGCTTAGGTCATGCAGAATTGTTAAGCGTGTCTTCATACTTGGCAGCCATTAGACTTGAGAGCACCACAACTAAAAGTCTGAGTCCTTCCCAGCAGAAGCAACTCCACACTGTCGCAAATCTCTTCCAAACCATACTTTAGGGACAGTGCAGTCTACATGACAGCATTCCCTGGGCAAACACCAAACCCAGCTACATTCATCCAAACAAATGAGTGGCCTGATTCATCATTGACCCTCTTCCACTCTTCTGTTGTTCACAAATGGCAGGCAAAGCACCACTACAGTCATCATCTGGTATTGTATGAAGTGGTATAGGGCTTGTACACAGCTAACCCTGTATGGCAACCTTGGACATGCAGTTCTCATTAGTCTGTTCTGTTCCAGTGGCTTGTGCAAAGGTGCTGGCCAGGTCTGTAGTAGAGGACATGTGTGCTTTCATCACATTATGCAGTAAGCTTTGTTTGTTGTGGCCGCCGAGAGAACAGCTAATTGTGTGTGTGTGTGTGTGTGTTTGGTGTTGCAGTTTTGTTTTTCAAAAAATTCCATTGCTATCTTGAATTTTTGGTATGTATTCTGAATGCAGTGACTGATCATTGCTAATTATTTCATTAATCCATCATTTCAGGTGATGTAAGTCGCACAAAACCACAGAGTGGTGAGATGCCAAGGTAAGTAATTTTTAAATTTCCAAATATTGATTGCATTGTGATGTAGGATTTTATAGGACATTATAGGATATTAACATTAGTATTATGCACAAATTAAAATTGGTGCAACTTTTACCACAATGCATTGTAATAGAGTATTTGCATGTGATTTTAAGCTAGTTTACATTTTTTAAAATGAATTTTTGCTTTTCTTTCTCTTATATCTGCATGAATTTTCTGTGACACATTGTTTTTATTATTAGTGTAACCTCTCCACCCCCTCAAGAAAAAAATATTGGTTTGCTACTTTTTTTGGTATAAAATTCTGAAAATACAAAATTGATAAATATTTTTAACCAGTATTAATTCAACTTTTATGAACTTAAAATATATTTAAAATATGCACACTATAATTATGGATTGAATGTATGTCAAGAACAATTGAACTTCAAAATTTGAAAAGACGTCAAAATACATGTGGTGGCTTTCATAGATTGGTCGGTAACCCCACTTCTCTCTTCACAGGACATAGGACCAGTAGAACCTGTGGTCCAAGGCAATAGGATCACACATTTCTGTAGTGTGCTAATATTTGGAAAATGTAAAATGTGTTACTGCCACTTCTATTACTGATAATAAAGGAATGCTTATAATAATAATAATATTATTATTATTATTATTATTATTATTGGCAATACTTCAAATTTTTAATATTTATACAAAAGAGTACTAGTTGTGTTCTTTTATTGTGATTTTTCTTGAGCTCATGTTATTAATTATTATTTTTTATACTTTATTTATATCACAGTGTGCTCCTCAGAAAATTTTCATTTATTATTATTATTATTATTATTACACAGGTTCTTGTATGAATAGCAATAAATGAGCATACACAGTCGTATAGAATAATATGACCACTCCGGAATAACAGTGTACTCACCCAGGCATGATACAGAGTGCATGTGACAAGGTCGACCACATGGAGATATAAGCGGCCGGCCAGGACAGATGAGCCATAGTGTGTGGTGTGAACACAATGGGCAGAGGTAGTGATTTCACAGATGTTCAAAAGGAATGATCATCAACTACTGCACTAAGGGTGAAAGAATCTCAGATACAGCAGACTTTGTGTGCTGTTCACAAAGTGCTGTAGTAAGGGTCTACCAAGAATGGATCACTGGCACACCGAGTACCTCCTGACATCATAACTGTTGAGTCCCAAAGGCCATCGACCCCATAGGGGAACGTTGCCTCTGTTGGCTGGTAAAGGACAATCGGCAAGCAACAGTGCAGCAATTGACCATGCAAATTAACCCTGGGACACCCAGGTACATGTCCCCGATAACAGTACAGCGAACCCTGTTACGCATGGGTTTCTGAGTCGACACTGCAACAAAGCATTCATGTTACCCAGGTCCATCAGCAACGATACCTGCAGTTTGCATGGGACTACTGTCATTAGACAGTGGAAGAGTGGAAAAAGGTTGCCTTCTCCGACGAATCAAGGTTCCTGCAATGCTACACAGAAATGATGGGCGGTGGCGGATACATTGTCAGACATGCGAGAACCAACACCCGGACATACTCGTCGTTCCAGCGCAAACCGACAGTGGCAGTGTTCATATCTGGGGAATGTTTTCCTGGTATGACCTGGGACCGCTGGTACCACGAGATAGGTCCCTGAACTCCAGTGGGTGGCTACCTGTTCATCCTCACTGACCAATGCATCCCTTCATGTTGGATGGTGGTGACAGTGCCTACCTGGTGGTGATGGTGTCTACCAACAGGACAATGTGCCCTGCCACATCACTAAGGGTGCGTGACTGGTTCCAGGAACACAACAGTGATGTCGCCATTCTCCCTTGGCTGGCCAAATTGCCCGACCTCAATCTGATAGAGCACTTATAGGACTATTTGGATCAACAGGTTTGACATGACAATCCACAACCACTTCATTTTGTGGACCTGCATGCTCTGTTGCAGTCCAAATGGGCACGTGTGCCTCTGGCAACCTTCCAGGGCCTCATTGCATCCATGCCACGCCGTCCTGCCGCTGTCATCCGGGCCAAAAGTGGTTATTCCCATTATTAGGTAGGTGGTCATATTATTCTGATATGACTGTATGTGTGATATATAAATAACAGTAGTAACACCATCTAATAATTCTGTGTGTTACTAAAAGCTTATGGTTATTGTTGTTGTTGTTATTATTATTATTACTGTGTGTTCTTTTTTTTTTCTCGTTTGTTCAGGGTTTAATAATGATTGTGAGCCTTCCCCTTCCCTAATTTAGGGCCACTGGTTCCAGGGAAGGGAGAGAGCCAATACTGTAATACAAACACATGATCCTTGCCTCATCTGGGACATGAACCTGGGTCCCTTCAGACCAGTGGTCAAAAGCCAGTGCTTAGACTACTACATCATCAAGGCCGCTTTCGTTTGTTCTTTTATTAATAAAGATAAATGAACACACATAGTAATAATAATAGCAATGATAATAATAATAATAGTTATTATTATTATTATTATTATTAGAGTATACCCCTGTTATAAGAACCTTGGATGTAAGAAATTTACAGTTATAAGAAATTTATAATTTTGGTTGGCCCAATGTTAAAGTATAGAAACATTTCATGTTTATAAGAAAGCAAAAAAAAAAAAAAAAAAAAAAATAATTCAAATTTTGGGCTATAAGAAAGTTCCAAAAAATGTATTTCCAAAATAATTTTTTTTTTTTTTTACCTGTATGGCAGTGTTTCTTCTCTTTATCTCCCATGGAATTTCAAGGCCATTTTCAGAGCAACTTTCACCAGATAATGCAAGTCGTTTTTTCCCCCTTCGCACCTCCCCACAGTGCATGATAAACATTTTCTTGGAAGGAGTGAATTCCGTTCTGACTTATCCCTTCCAAGAATTCTAGGTCATCACCTGCACGTTCATAGATGAAGATCAGTACATTGCCACATACAGTACATATGTATTCTTTGTTCTCATCTCTACATTTTGCACTGTTTTTGACTTCTATTTCTTCCTGTTTGCATTAGCGAGCAAACTAACGATCTGACTGTTTGATATGAAAGGATGTGCCTAAAATTGCGTGCCAAAGATTGGAACAACCTTGGAAGCCATGTTTGAATGACGTAGCTAGCACAAGTGTAAGCAGAGAGAGCTCGTTGGGGACATTTTCCAGTGTGCAGTTAACAGGGACCTGGATTGTCATGTTGTCCAGCCTGGTCAGACATCACATGAAGTGTTAGAGTTGTTAGAGTTCTGAGTTGTTAGATTTTTCAGTTGCTCATGTACAATGGCACCAAAGCGTAAAGCTCTGTCAATTGAGCAAAAGATAAAGGTCATCGAAGCTGTTGATAGCGGAAGGAAGAAGATGGATATTGCCACAGAATTCGGAATTGCAGCCTCCACACTTTCCAACATTCTAAGCACGCAAGAAAAAAATCCTGTCCAGCACCATAAAGCAAGATTGGTAAAAGATTCAAGCTCCCACATATCCTGATGCCGAAAGTGCTTTACTCTCATAACATGAGGGGCTGCAATCTACCTATTAGCAGTGCTATTTTGGAAGAGAAGGCCAGAGTCTTTGCCATTGGATTTGGACATACTGATTTGTAGGCCAGCAGCGGTTGGATTAGCAGATTCAAAGACCGATACGAGATTGGTTGCCATCAGCTGTGTGGTGAGTCCGCCTCAGTTTCCAAAACCACTGCAGAGGAATGGATAACCAAGTTAATACCGATCATTGCTTAATATGATGCACGAGATGTCTACAATGCAGATGAGACCGGATTATTTTTCCGAATGATGCCAAATAAAAGTTTTGCATTCAAAAATGAAAAATGTCATGGTGGTAAAAAAATTAAGGAACGCTTGACGTGCAATATGGATAGTTTTTGCTTGATGGAACGCTTGACGTGCAATATGGATTGCACGCTTTTTGCGTGCAATATGGATGGTTCAGACAGGAGAAAAATCGTTGTGATTGGTAAATCGAAGAAACCTCGGTGTTTTGCAGGGATTCCATATTTGCCAGTGAAATATCTATCTGATAAGAAAGCTAGTTCAATTCTCCATTTGTAATCATCTCGGCACTCAACTTGAGCTTCACTTACGACTGACATCCATCACACCATTATCTCACACTAGACCTTCTGTACTTCATGCTCATTATTTTTTTCTCAAGATGACATTTGTGAATCTGGTCCTCCCATGATTTCCTTGGCCTTCCTGTACCTTCCTTTCCTGCCATTTAAGCTGAATTAATTTCCTTGGTAAGTGTATCACCACTCATTCTTTCAACCTGATGAAACCAACTAAGAATATTTGTCTCCACCTTACCAAAGACATTTTGTTTCACATTACACATGTTCAACACCATGGGTACCCACAGCTTAGTTGTCAGGTGGGGACAAATGAAAATTGTATCTACGAATAACATATACAAACACTGCATGCAAATTACCTCTGCACCTTCTTATTATGTAATGGATTTTACAACACTTTCAACACATAAATTTTATTGGAAACCAGAAGATCAAAAATCCACATAAAAAAGATGGAGTAATGAAACTTTACAGCATGTTAGAGCAACAGGGTAATTTCTTTGTCTTTTGTTTGGTCGTTTTGGCTTCTTTTGTCACACGCACCACGAAAACCTATATAGATACCTCACAATTGGTCACCAAGAATGAAAAAAATACCCTCAAGAAAAATTTCCATACATGAGATTCTTCCGCACATTCACGGAATTCCGTTTTTTTTTTTTTTTTTTGTTGTCATTTAGGACATTCTTGAGATCAATACAAAAATGAGAATTTTGGGAGGGGAAGGGGGATTAATGGGGGAGCAGGGAGTCATTTTCCATCTGGGAACGGCATTAATGGCATTTCATCTTCCAGAACTTTCGAAAGAGGAAGTTAGACAGAGCGAAGATTTCTGCAGTAATCATATTTTTTTCTTCTCTCGCGATGTGCCTTCTGCACAGTATTGTTCTTAAATATTTTTTTATTCCATAAATACTGAAGTTTCACTTAAAAATAGAGGAAAAAAGTTTCCAAAAATCAAAGTCGGTCGAAGTGAAGATTTCTTTTGTAATTGTATTTTTTTCTTCCCATGATGTCCCCACTATCTCGTTTTGTTGTTAAATGTTACTTTCTGCCATAAATGTCTGCACTTAAATTTGATAAGAAGGGGAAATTTTCCGGAAACAGATATGACGAAATTTAAAAATGTTTAAGAATTGATGAAAGGTATTTAATAAAAGCATACATATTCTGAAAGTTACACTATTTATCTAAAGTAGTGTTTTTATATTCACACTTTCGTGCCGCACGTTCCGATTTTTCACCTGGTTAAATAGTTCAGCTTTTTTGTCATTTGGTCGGTCTCATGTGTGAAATTTCTCAGAAAATTCCAAGAGATCTCTGTGAATAGCTGCTGCAGAAGGTGATATATTTTCCATTTCTTTGTCTTTCATACTTTTCCAAACTGTACATATGCACACTGTTCACCACCATGCAATGGAAAATTTCATCACTATTTTCTACTAAAAATGTTTGCGTTTTCTGCTGAAAATTACCAATGCTTTTCGTATTTTTATAGCATACACATGCAACCAGAAGTTCGACAAATAAATTACCATTCAGAATTAGTGCTATCGTGAAAACTGGTGTAGTACCTTCCAAGAACAGGAAGGGCATCATCCTATTTCAAGGGAGGGCAAATGCCCCTCTCTTTCTTCCCCTATATGGGTACCCATGTGCAGTACATTTTCATTTCTCACATGATCAGAATGTTTCTTGCCACAAAACGCTTGTATGTCTTTTTTGCAGTACCCAGGTTTCACTGTCATACATTAGAGTAGAAATACAAAGCTGGCCACCCAAAATGCAACACTAAGAAGGAAGCATCCGATTGGCCTGAAATTCGCAGCATGTGTCGCCCGCGCGAGGACATGCAAACGATTAGCATTGCAGGGCATATGCAAATCATGTGCGCCCGGCACGCCATATAGAAGCACTATAAGAAGGGTACACAGAAGGCGGGGTGTAAGTAGTGGAAGTGTGTTGTGCTGCCGGACCTGTGCTTGGGAAGCTTCCTGATGCCTCGTTGCAGAATACGCCAGTCATTCGAGCACGTTTCGGAGTTCGACAGAGAACGAATAGTGGCTTATTGCGACAGCGGTTTATCGTACCAAGACATCGCCGCCCGTGTGGGACGACATCCAGCCACAGTGAGGTGAGTATGGATTCGGTGGGTGCAGGAGGGACGGACGAACCGACGTGAGCGATTGCTGCAGCCGCAGCACACCACCGCACGAGAGGACCGGCATGTTGTGCGGCAGGCATTGACAGGTCGCACCACCACATCACGAACGTTAGTGCAGGAATTAGGGTGTGTTGCGCAACAACCTGTGTCAGCACATACCGTTTGACGTCGTCTGCAGGAGCCAGGGACTTGTTGCACGGCGCCCATTGCTCCGATTACCACTGCCGTTACACCACCAGCGAGTGCGGTGGCAGTGGGCCATTGAACGCCGCACATGGACTACGGAATGGTACGGCATTTTCTTCTCCGACAAATCCCACTTCTGCCTGCAACACCACGATGGTCGGATCCGCATGTTGCGGCACCGTGGCGAGAGACTGTATGACGCCTGCATTATGCATCGCCATACCAGTCCGTCGCCTGCCGTTATGGTTTGGGGCGCAATTGAATATGACACCTGCACCCCTCTGGTACGCGTCGCCAGTACACTCAACAGCCACCGCTAAGTCTCCGACATTTTGGAGCCTGTAGTCCTCTCTTACCTGCAGGACCTGCCAGTGGCCACGTTTCAACAGGACAACGCGTGCCCACACGTGGCACGCATCGTGCAACAATTCTTCACGGCCCACCTGTTCTCCCAATATGTCGCCCATCGAACACGTCTGGTCGCTAATCGGCAACCGAGTGGCCCGGCAAGCACCACCCGCGGCTACGTTTGATGAACTGTGGCAACGTGTGGAAGCAGCCTGGACCGACATAGCCCAAGCCCACATCCAGAGCCTTTTTCGTTCGATGCCGCGCCGTGTAGCGGCCATTATTGCTAGCCATGGGGACCACATGAACTATTGATGTCTGCATGTTCCACAAGTCGCACTGCCTGTAAGCTCAATCTTTTGATCTTTGTATCTGTTGTTATGTGTCCAGTAAATCTGGCTTTCCTATCTCGTGTCCTTCTTGGTGTTGCATTTTGGGTGGCCAGCAGTGTAGTTACACTTTCATACCAGCCATTTGGGGCCTTTTCAAGGACACATCAGTCCTGTGAAATCCTTCTAAGGTTATTATGAAGTTCAAAGATGAATTCACGTGCTTACTAAT
Organism: Macrothele yani; assembly: GCA_039090855.1. Taxonomy (NCBI): domain Eukaryota; kingdom Metazoa; phylum Arthropoda; class Arachnida; order Araneae; family Macrothelidae; genus Macrothele; species Macrothele yani. The sequence goes on along the minus strand of CM077005.1, from coordinate 94,290,741 downwards.
TTCATTATCTAATCTATTTTCTCTGTCAGATATATTTCCTAAATATAACAATTCATCACTCACTTGTTCAATCTGTTTTCCATTTAGACGGATCTTGCATTCAACATTTCCTTGCTTGAAAACCATAGCTTCGGTATTATAAATAATTAACGGGAATTATCGAGGATAAATTTATTAAGGTACATTACCTCTCAAATTTTTGATCTATACACTAGATCAAAAATTTTAGAGTAATAAGGTTTCACCGAATCAAAGGCTTGAAGTCATTAATTATCATAACTTTTTTTTTTTTTTTTTTTTCATTATTTATACACAGTTTGAATTTGATACAAATTTCTTATGTTCGGGACAACATACTGTGCAACTCACTTTTGCATGTATGCATCCATCAGTATATTAAACAGCCATGGTGACATTACACAAGCTTGTCTAACTCCTGCACCAAAGCAAACCATTTCAATAAACCACCAGTCACTCATACACATGCTCTACTGCCAGTATACGCCGCCCCGGTGGCGCAGTGGTCTAAGCGATGGCCTCTGATTATTCGTCTGTAAGGGGTCCGGGTTCGAATCCCGGTGAGGCATGGATGTTGTGTTTGTCTTACGGCACGGGCTCTCTCCCTTCCCTGGAACCAGTGACCCTAAATTAGGGATGGGCGACTGCTTATAGCCCATTGAGTTGCTCACGGTGGTCGTTAAACCTCCAATAATAAAAAAAAACTGCCAGTATACATATCTTTCAGTGCATTTAAGCAGGTTGGTTGAATGACCAGTGGTGCAAAGCTACCATCTGTAGATTATGACTGAATGCCTCTTCTACAAATTTGAGAAACTGATGTGAAACTGAGCTTATAAATATAGTTGAGTACCAACTAGTTCTGTGGGAAATTGTCCAGAAGGCTCCAACTCACAGGGTTTTTTTTTTTTTTTTTTCAGAATCCTTAGATGGAATGACGAACTGCAATCATCAGGGCTGATCCTACACATTAATGTATTTTTATTATTTTGAGACTCAAAGAAAGTACTAACCTTCACTCCAAAGCAAAAAGAAAGGGGAAAAACTATTTTCAAAAAAACAGATTATGGCACTGAGAAAAGAAGATGGTTCTGTAACAAGAAATAGAGGCGAAATTTTGACAAGAGTGAAAGATTTCTACTCCAAATTATATGAAAGGGATGATACATGTACTCCAGACATCATGAAAGGTACCAGTACCAGAGTTCTTCCAGTCCTTCCAGCAGAAGTTGCACATGCAATCAAGAACATGAAGCGGGGAAAAGCTCCAGGAGAAGATGGAAATACTGTAGACATCATACAAGAAGCAAGTGGAGAAATCGAAACAGTACTCGCCCAAATTTTCACTCGATGCCTTAATGAAGGGAAAATTCCTGAGGATTGGAACAACGCTACAATGATCTTGCTACATAAAAAAGGTGACATTGAGGATCTCAGGAACTACAGACCTATCAGCCTCCTATCAGTGGTTTATAAAATCTTCACTAAAGTTCTTTCACACCGCTTGAAGGTGACACTGGACATGGCTCAACCGAGAGAACAAGCTGGATTCAGGAGTGGCTACAGCACAATAGATCATATCCACGTACTGAGAGAACTAATTGAAAGAGCGAGGGAATATGAACTTCCATTGTGCATGGCTTTTATCGATTATGAAAAAGCCTTTGATTCGGTGAAACCATCAGCAGTTGCAATGGCTCTGAAATCCTGCGGTATTGAAGATGCATACATTAATATTATTAGTAACATCTATGAAAATGCAAGTGCAAAGATTCGGCTGTTTGAAAATACAACACACATAAAAATTGGAAAAGGAGTGAGACAAGGTGACACCATATCTCCGAAGCTCTTTAATGCTACATTGGAAAATGTCTTTCAATCACTGAACTGGGAAAACAAAGGGATAAAGATTAATGGAGATTATCTAACCCACCTTCGTTTTGCTGATGACATAGTCATTTTTGCAACTACCCCATCAGAGCTGCAGAGTATGATCCAGGAACTTGCTGACAAGAGTAAAGAAGTGGGATTAAAAATGAACTTTTCAGAAGACAAAAGTGATGTTCAATGCTTTTACAAGAAATGAAGATTTATCGATTGATGGAGAAAAGCTGGAGATAACAGACACATACGTTTATCTTGGACAGCAGATATCAAGTGAGGGTCACATTGGTGAAGAAATTAATCGGCGTACAAAACTTGCCTGGAGAGCCTTTGGAAGAAACAGCATAATTTTCAAGAGCAATATGCCATTATGTCTTAAAAGAAAAGTGTTTGATCAATGCATCCTTTCAGTGCTTACGTATGGTGCAGAGACGTGGACCTTAGCTAAAAGAGACATACAAAGGCTGCAGACAACTCAAAGAAGCATGGAGAGGTGCATGCTTGGTGTAACCAGGAGAGATAAGAAGAGGAACACGTGGATCCGAAAAATGACAAGAGTGGAAGACATCATGATCAGAGTTAAATCCCTGAAATGGCAATGGGCTGGACATACTGCCAGAAGAACAGACCATCGATGGACAGCCGAAATTTTAGATTGGATTCCTAGGGACAGGAAAAGACCCAGAAGAAGACCACATGGAAGATGGGTGGATGAAATTCGAAAGTATGCGGGAGTGACATGGAGGAGACTGGCACAAGACAGACCGTTGTGGAGGAAACTTGGGGAGACCTTCGTCCAGCAGTGGATTGATAATGGTTGACAATGATGATGATGATGATGATGTATACTTTATCTTTTTCTTCATTTCCTTTTGTTTCAGTAGAGTTTTTTGTTGGTATACAGTATACACCTGCTTTATCATGTATTGATCTTTTTTCGCTTCCAGTTGTCAATATGGTTTCATTATCGATAACTGTCTCCGCTAGTATCATTTTTTATTTCGTGCATTCCTTCTTTAATATATTCGTTAATGGAGGAATGTAGGGAAATTTACTTGCAAATTTCATTCTGAAACTTTTATTATATATTTATATTATAGGCGTTTCCCGAAAGCATTTCAATGATAACCTGAGAAACAGTAAATTATGCAACAACGAATTGTTGACATTTATGTATAACATGAATTATAACCACGTAAAGAATTCAACAAATTGAAATATTTGATGAATTGATATAATTTGATATATGATATAATGAATCATAAATGTTTGGATTTTTTTTTTTTTTCTGTGGGAGATTGGAGTTTAGAGTGTGGGCTTAGAGAGATTTGTGGAGAGTGTGCCCATAGTGTTATTCTTGAATACAAGCATGGTCACTAGGATGCTTGGAGGATTTTTACACCTCCAGATTAATTTTAGAAAGATCACAAACTACAGTAGCAAACTTTTTCAATGATCACTGTGATTTTTGAGCATCATGGACATTAAACAAGTGTCATCAAGGGATAAAATATTCAGTTTCCAATCTGTTACTCACAGTGTTTCTGACAAATATCAATTGTATCTCAGTGTACGCTTTTTTTTCTTTTTTTTTTTTTATTATTGTCTATTTTGCCAAAAGTAAGAATTTATAATTCAGTGTTAGAACATCTACAGCACAAGCCACAACTGTTCGTAATTTACGTGCATACAATTATAGTCATAATATAGGTTACTTACCTTTTTACCCATTTTCTTGCACGTTTTATTCCTTTGATTGTCTTACATGGTTCAAGCCTCTGGTGCCGTGGTCCTTTTTTGGTTCATTCAATGCCTGGTAAATGCATAAGTCTACAAAGTGTACTGCTTTAATGACACTAGGTCCCAACATCATCTTCTTCCCCTCCAACGCTTCTTACCAATGCGTAAAACCCAACTTTCGTTGGTTGATTGACATTTATAAAAGCCAATATTCGTAAACTCAAAACGTACTGACATAACCAATGAACATAAACTTCCTATTTACATACATACATAAGAAATTCCAAACAAAAATCTTAAAATCATATATACAACTATTTATACAACCTATCTTATTACCTACTATGTAATTCCTTCAATTCCCTTTCCTAACACCTCACGACAACCAAAGCATTCAGTCACCACATCCATGCCATTCCCACGCAGACTGCCTCAAGTACCTTCTCCCCCTCCGGGGTCATCTTCAGGAGGCATTCTAGATGCTATCTCTCCTGCTACCGCAGTGAGTGTGAGCGACACATTCGTCTCCCTTGCTTGCCCCCGCTCCAACGTCACTTGCGTAAAACTTCCACCATGGCTCCATCTTTTATAAGCTTTAGTAAACTCTTCATTTTCTTCTTCTGTGTTTTTGGTTTTTTGTTCAATTTTTATTAATTCTTTCCATTTTTCATTAAGGATACTTGGGTCATTATTAATACAAATTCGATCTCTATTTTTCTCAATCAACACAGACTCTGCAGTGCGTAGGTGTCTCTCATTGCAACATGATTTTATTATTTTAATCTCTTCAAAATTCAGGTATGTATGGTTATCCAGGCAGTGTTGTATCAGTGCTGTTCTTGCTTCTTTTTTTTGCCAATTTTTGATATGTTGTTGTAGGCGATATTTTAATTGATTTTTGGTACTTCCAATATATGATATTGGTGGGATTCCAATTATAGGTATTTCGTATACACCCGCTTTTTCTAAGATACTGCAATTTTCAGTATTATTAATTATCATATCTCTAATAGTTATTACTTTGTTTCCCATCTGAATTCCATATTTATGGCATAATTTATTGATTTCTGTAGATATTCCTGGGAGGTAAGGTATTGCTCCAACATATTGTAATTGTTTTTTTCTTTTAGAGGTAGATGTATCTTGCATCTTTACTTCCACAGAAAATAAATAAATGGATATATGAAGTACAAGTAAAGATGCAAGATACATCTACCTCTAAAAGAAAAAAACAATTACAATATGTTGGAGCAATACCTTACCTCCCAGGAATATCTACAGAAATCAATAAATTATGCCATAAATATGGAATTCAGATGGGAAACAAAGTAATAACTATTAGAGATATGATAATTAATAATACTGAAAATTGCAGTATCTTAGAAAAAGTGCATGTATACGAAATACCTGTAATTGGAATCCCACCAATATCATATATTGGAAGTACCAAAAATCAATTAAAATATCGCCTACAACAACATAACAAAAATTGGCAAAAAAAGGAAGCAAGAACAGCACTGATACAACACTGCCTGGATAACCATACATACATACATACATACATACATACATACTAAGCTGTTCTCAGAGATTCAGAGGTTAGCTCCAAAAAGAAATACAAACTTCCAGATATTTTTACTTATTCTTCTCGTATCAAACTTCCCCATTTACAGCGATCTTGACATACAACTCGTGTTTCACTGATATCCATTACACGCTGTACACAAGATCTTTTATACTCATAATCTTTTTCTCATGCAGACACTCCTGAAACTGATCCACCCATGTCTTCCTTGGCCTTCCTCTGCCTTTCCTTCCTGCCGCTTGGGCTGAAAAGATTTTCTTAGTAAGCATTTCATCACTCATTCTTTCAACATGGCCAAACCACCGAAGCTTATTGGTCTCCACCTTGCTAACAACATTTTGCTTCACATCACACAACTGCAATACATCTTCATTTCTCACATAATCATATCGTGTCTTGCTACAAACCCCACGTAAGTAACGCATTTCTCCAGCACACAAAAGACTCCTATGTTTCTTCTACAGTACCCAGGTTTCACTGCCATACATCAGAGCAGGAACAATTACAGTTTCATACACAGCCATGCGGGACTCTCTAGAGAACCCATCATTCCTGTGAAAACCTCCCAGAGCAGCTATGGCTTTCAAAGAAGAATTCACTCGCCTACTGATTTCACCATCCAACTTGTTCTCTCTGTCAAACATGCTTTCTAAATACACAAACTCACTCACCTGGTCAATCACAGTGCCATACTTACATTACATTCAGTGCTACCTGTTCCTCTCTCAAACACCATAACTTTGGTTTTTCCCTTATTTATACTCAGTTTGAATTTCATGCAAACTTCATACATCCGAGTCAACATACTCTGCAACTCACTTTTGCTCTCTGCCAACAGGACAGTGTCATCAGCATACAGCAATCTGCACACACGGATATCACCGAGACATAAACCACTATTATCTATTTTGGCATCACGCATGCATGCATCCATAAATATATTAAACAGCCATGGTGACATTACACAACCTTGTCTAACTCCTGCACCAATAGAAAACCATTTTGATAAAACACCATTCACTCGTACACAAGCTCTACTACCAGCATACATGGCTTTTACACTATTAAGTAGATTCCCAGTAACATCATATTCATTCAATACCTTCCACAAAAGTGTCCTATTCACTCGGTCGTAAGCTTTCTCTAAATCTATGAAGGCAGTAAAAACTTTCTTTCCAACAGCCAGATACTTTTCAATCATCGTGCGTAATGCAAAAATCTGGTTAGTGCAGCCTTTACCAGGCATAAAACCACTCTGAACATCCCACACTTTCAATGATGTAAGACTCCATACTTTTTCAATAACAACCTTACCAAACACTTTCCCTGGCACACTCAGTAGGCTAATACCACGATAGTTCTTGCATTCAGTCTGATCACCTTTTCCCTTATACAAGGGAACAATGATAGCATCCTTCCAATCCCGAGGGACCATTCCTAACTCCCAGCACAACTGGCAAATTTCAGTTAACCAGTCAATTATAGAGTCACCATCATATTTCAACATCTCTGCAGTTATGCCATCAACTCCTGTAGCCTTACCATTCTGAAGAGATTTTAGAGCTTTACACACTTCTTCTCTTGAGATCTCTCCTGTGCTTTCATCCCTCATTGTGACATAATCTGCGTCTGTCTCAGAATCATCTTTGCTTTTCTGATCTAATAACTCACAGAAGTATTCACCCCATCTGTCACTTAACTCATTGGGCTCCCATATCATTTCCCCAATCTCATTCTTCACACAACTTAAAACTTTGTTTCCCCTATTTTTCCTGAGTCTCATGTACTTCCAGAAGGACTTTCTATCTTTCTAAAAAGCCAGTTCATGCCTTTCCATTTTCTCTTTCCTATCTTTTGCCTTACTGTGGCGAACCAGCTTAGCAGCTTCACGCTTCTTACAGCGATATTCATCCACAGAGACTCTACCTTGCAACATCCCCAAATAGGCTTCCTTCTTTCTCTTTACTGCCTCTTCAATCTCACTATTCCACCAAGCATCACCTCTATTGTTACCCACTATTGTGGTGCCACAGACCTCTTTAGCAGCAGTGACAACACACTTCTTAAAATCATTCCCACTTCTTTTCTACATCCCTCTCACCAGACTTCAGATCCTTCAGTCGTTCTCTGAGTAAGTCAGAATACCGCTGATGATCCTCAAGGAGCCTATCAACCTTTATTCTTTCTATCCTGGGTCTCTTCCTATTCCTTTTCCTCCAACCAACATTAAGTTTCACTCGTGACACTACCAAGTAATGATCAGAACCAACATCCGCACCTCTCATCACACGGGTGTCAACAACTAAGTGTTTCAAATGCTGATCGTAGACAACAAAATCTATCACACTCTTTTAACCAAGAGTACGAGTTTCCCAAGTATATGTGTGGATATACTTGTGGTTGAAAAATATATTAGATACACACAAACCATTCTCAATGGAGAGTTCAATTAATCTTTCACCATTATCATTCACACAAGGATCATTAAACTTACTCAGAATATTGTCAGAAATTGCATTCTGCACACCTACTGTAGCATTGAAATTTCCGTGCTATTATAACTTTTTCTTTAGCACCAAACTGGCTCAAAACAGCTTTTAGCTCATTCCAGAAATCTTCCTTCTTATCAGAAGGTTCCGAGTCACAAGGAGCATACACTACAACAATTACAATTCTCTGAAGTTTTACTTTCAAATGGATCCAGAGAATTCTCTCACTTACACAACTATAGTGAATCAAGTTGTTGTTTATCTTTTCACTTAAAATCACACCTACACCAGCCTGTCCTCTCATATTATCCAATACTCCAGACCACACACTCACCGTGTCATTCACTTCTTTTACCCCAATTTCCTTCTTTTTGGTTTCACTTACACACAGCACATCCAGTCTATACTTATTCATCTCCTCAATCACCTCACTCATTTTGCCATTTATACCTCTAGTATTCCATTGACCAATCTTACATTCACTCAGCCGAGATCTCTTTCTCATATGCCGTTTAGAAAGTCCAGGTCAATTCCATGGTGGACCGTCCTTCTCAAGTGTGGTAGGTCCACCATATTCCACACTTGAGTCATTCTTAATATTTCTTTTTGTCTTTTTAATCAGGTAAGTACATCAGTGTGGGGGATTAGCCCACAGCTGAGGGTTCCTGTTGGTCATTCAACCTAAGGATTCTGGAGCAAAACCCAGTGAGTTGGGGTCTTTTCGCCAATGTCACACAGAACTAGCTTGCACCTCTCCAAAATTCACAGAGGCCCTAGTTGCTGTTGTGTGTGCCAGTGTTACCATGGAGCACCCAGAGAAGGGAAACCCATCGCAAACCATACATACCCGAATTTTGAAGAGATTAAAATAATAAAATCAAGTTGCAATGTGAGACACCTACATACTGCAGAGTCCGTGTTGATTGAGAAAAATAGAGATCGAATTTGTAATAATAATGACCCAAGTATCCTTAATGAAAAATGGAAAGAATTAATAAAAATTGAACAAAAAAACCAAAAACACAGAAGAAGAAAATTAAGAGTTTACTAAGCTTATAAAAGGTGGGGCCACAGTGGAAGTTTTACGTAAGTGGCGTTGGAGCGGGGGCAAGGAAGACGAACATGTCGCTTACTCTCACTGTAGTAGCAGGAGAGATAGCATCTAGAATGCTTCCTGAAGATGATCCCGGAGGGGGAAGAAAGTACTTGAGGCAGTCTGCGTGGGAATGGCATGAGTGTGGTGACTGAATGCTCTGGTTGTCGTGAGGTGTTAGGAAAGGGAGTTGAAGGAATTACATAGTAGGGAATAAGATAGGTTGTGTAAATAGTTGTATATTTGCTTTTAATATTTTTGTTCGGAATTTTGTATGTATGTATGTATGTAAATATGAAGTTTATAATCTAAAGCAACTTATGGGAATTTACTAGGAAATTTTTTCATTTATAGCAAATTTTCGGAGAAAACTCTTCTCCTTCTTCAGGCTCTCTTGTTGTTGTCACTTTTTGCTTGACACTATCATGGTTACGGTTTACCTTGACGGTTACGGTTAACCTTGACGGTTTAGGTTATTTTTCAACAAATCCTGCCAGATGTTAGGCAGGGAAAATCCTTTGCAGTCATTGATGATGGAATTTTGATTTTCTCAATCTCTATTCCTTCTTTCAGTTTTCTTTTTGGAAATTGATTTGGAAACTGATTACTTTAAGGAATTCCAATCCATGCTGTGCCCAGTTTCTCTAACATGCCTATCTAATCCATTCATGTTAGAGAAACTGGGCACAGCATGGATTGGAATTCCCTTAAAGTAATCAGTTTCCAAATCAATTTCCAAAAAGAAAACTGAAAGAAGGTATAGAGATTGAGAAAAATCAAAATTCCATCATCAATGACTGCAAAGGATTTTCCTGCCTAACATCTGGCAGGATTTGTTGAAAAATAACCTAAACCGTCAAGGTTAACCGTAACGTCAAGGTAAACCGTAACCATGATAGTGACAAGCAAAAAGTGACAACAAGAAGAGAGCCTGAAGAAGGAGAAGAGTTTTCTCCGAAAATTTGCTATAAATGAAAAAATTTCCTAGTAAATTCCCATAAGTTGCTTTAGATTATTAATTCAATTAAACTAGGAAGCCATTTCTCAATATGAGCTTTATTCAAAGAATATGAAGTTTATGTTCGTTGGTTATGTCAGTAGGTTTTGAGTTTACGAATATTGGTTTTTATAAATGTCAATCAACCAACGAAAGTTGGGTTTTACGCGTTGGTAAGAAGCGTTGGAGGGGAAGAAGATGATGTTGGGACCTAGTGTCATTAAAGCAGTACACTTTGTGGACTTATGCATTTACCAGGCATTGAATGAACCAAAAAAGGACCACTGCACCAGAGGCTTGAACCATGCAAGACAATCAAAGGAATAAAACGTGCAAGGAAATGTGTAAAAAGGTAAGCAACCTATATTATGTCAGAATTTATTTTAAAAAATTCAGTATTTTAGGGATGATGAACTAAGCATGAAAAGTAGTACACAAAGATGTGTGCTGTTATTTATTATGTATGTAGGAGAAGAGCATAAAATGCACATACTTTTGACACATATAATAGTGGGAAATTTTGAGTAATTTACTTGTGTTGGTAATTTCATTCTAATCCTTGTACAGTCAAACCCATATGTAATGAAGTTGAAGAAAGAGTCAAAAACATTCAATATATGCACACTTTGTTGACAGATAAGAAAATTGCTGTTTTTGACATATTTCATTGCATCAGGTTAAAACTAATCGATCATAAATTATTTATCAGTTAAACAAAAGTTAATAATACTTATTAATTGAAAACGGTAGCTAGCAAAATAATATGAGTGAGATCTGTTACAAGCAGAGCATTTAATGAATGTAAAAATTAAAGTAAGTGCCAAAAATTTTAAATGTCACCTATTACATGTTACGAGGGGTGATCAATAAGTTCTGAGCCTAACCTTGAAAGTAGTGGGGGCTGATGCAAGTGTTGCAAAGTACAGTGGGCATCACTTAATGTGATCATGGTTAATGCTATCGAATTGCAAAAACCCAAATGAACATATTTACAACCATGTTAAAATTACCGGTTATTGTTATCAAAGCACCACTTAATGTTATCAGAAATTTGACTCATACGTTTATCTCATACAGATCTCGTGTTCCTTGTCAAACTTTCCTTACAGGCTTCGTTTGTGAAACAAGAATGCTTTTCCCTAGGGCACTCAATGAATAGGATGTTTATAGAAAAGCAACTCTCATAAACGGGGAGAGCCCCCACCACCACCACCACACACACAACCAGTGCGTTGGGCATTTTGGGAACAAAAGGGTTCGAAGCATGTGCAAGTGATTCCCGGAATTCTCCTCCTCCTGACCTTCCCCGGTCTCCACAGTGAGATGGGTCAGCCATCTAGGGGTTGGGGAGTGGTCACTTCAGAGAGTGCAGCAGTGTGGCAGTGTCCTGTCTGCAGTCACCTGTGTTCACTCTGCTCTGTTTGCTGCGATAAAATACGCTGGCACTTAAATTGTTAAGGCACAATTTTTTTGTCTTCTTTTTCATTTCGATGTCTTCGACATGAAAAGATTTGACAATAAATAAGTCAAAAGAAAGAAATTTTGCAGAAGTTTGATGCTATGGGAAAATGCCCCCAACAAACTGCTGCAACTACACTCGGAATTTCCCAGCTGTGGTTGTGTAAAATTCTGAAGTCAAGGGAGGAAATTTAATCAGCTGAGATAGAGAATAACCAATTGCAGAGAAAACGAAAGCAATGTGGCAAAAGTTAAAATGTGGAAGAAGCACTTCTGCATTGTTTTAAACAAGCCAGACTGTAAAATGTGCCAATTAGTTGGGGTCTTTTGAAAGAGAAAGCGATGAATTTCTCCGAGAAATTAGGGGAGACAGAGTTTACGTTTTCAGGAGGTTGGCTGACACGATGGCAACATAGGAACAACATCGTCTTTAGGAAACTTTATGGTGAGAAGCAAGGTGCTGATAAGCCCACTGCAGATGTCTGGTTAGCATCAACCTTTCCCGAGCTTCTCAAGGAATTTTTACCAGAGGAAATCTACAATACAGATGAAACTGGACTAATTACAGAGCACTTCCAGACCATCGCTTGGATTTTAAAAATTCTTCAAAGTCAACAGGAAAAAAGCAGAAGGAGAGATTAACTGTTCTGTTAACCTCTAACGTGGCAGGTACAGACAAGCGGAAACCACTTGTTATTAGAAAGAGCAAGAAGCTGAGATATTTTCGAGGAGTTAAACATTTATCTGTAGACTATGAAGCGAATTCCAATGCATGGATGACTTTGGCGATATTCTCAAAGTTCATCAGAAAGTGGGATGTGGAATTAGAAATGAAAAAGAAAAAGATTGTGTTGATTCTCGATAATTGCACTGCACATCCTGGCGATCTTCAGCCAAGGAACATTAAAATGGTTTTCTTGCCCTCAAACATGACATCTCTCATTCAGCCTCTAGATCAAGGTGTAATTAAAACAGTGAAAACATTATACAAGCGAGAAATGAAGGGGAAAATCATGATTCCAGAAATCAAGTTACAGCGGCAGAAATCGCAAAAAAAAAAAAAAAAAAAAAATATCCGTACTAGGTACTCTGCCTATGTTGGCAAGCACCTGGAAATGTGTGACCACAAACACAACTGTTTTACTAAAGCAGGATTGCGAGACGAACGAGGAAATGAAATCATGGAAAACAGTGGTGATGAAGAGTATAGTGAGGAATTTCAGCAGTGGATAAACATTGATGAAAATTTATCCATGTCTGCACCCTTCACTGATGAGGATATTATTCATGAAATCATGAATGATCTGGTGGAAGATGAGGAAGAAAGTGAAGATGTTGAGGTGCAGCCTGATACAACGTGAGGCGCTTAGTGTTATACGTCCGTGTTTAGAACATAATAGTGCAACAACTGAAAATTTTGAAGATTTTTACCGTCTGCAAAACTTTATCAGGAAAAAACTAGCGCCAGTAAAGCAAACAACAATTAACATGTTTTTTGGAAAAGTGTAAGATATCACAAAGATATGTAAAAATATTTTTTATGATTCATTTATGTGCAGTATATCCTTCCTATTACGTATGATCCTGATTTTGGGCGAAAACAAAATGTACCATAAAATTCCAATAATATAATTACGAATTCGAAAAATATTTAAAGAAAGGTCAATTGCAATACAGTGTATATTACAGTACCTATAAGTAAGGTAAAAATATTTTATGACACTTAATGTTATCAATCACTTCATGTTATCAAATTACCAAAGCACCAACGTGATCACATTAAGCGGTGCCCACTGTATTGCATCATCCTTCAGTTATACACTGAGTGGCCACTTTATTATGACCACCCCCTCAGTACTTTGTTGGGCCACCTTTTGCCTTTAATACTGCGTCGATTCTTCGTGGCATGGACTCCACGAGATGTTGATAGGTGGTTTGTGGGATCTGAGACCATGCTTGATGAATAGCACTTTCCAGGAGTGTGAGATTGCAGGGTTGTGGATCCAGCTGTCTGATGGCTCATTCAACTTCATCTCACAAATTCTCAATGGGGTTGAGATCTGGAGATTGTGGGGGCCACCTAAGCAAAGTAAACTCACTGGCATGTTCCTGAAACCAATCCTGTACAATACGAGCTCTATGGCAGGATGCTTTATCTCGTTGAAAGTAGCCATCGCCATTGGGATAAACCATCCACATGACAGGATGCACTTGGTCCGCAACGTTGTTTAGATATGATATGCCAGTCAGACATTGATCAACACGAATGAAAGGGCCCAAAGCATGCCAGGCAAACATTCCCCAAACCATAGCGTTGCCTCCACCAGCTTAAAGGGTTGTAGCAATGCATTTGGGGTCCATGTTTCATGCTGTTTCTGCCAAATTCTAACTCGGCCATCGGCATGGTGCAACTGAAAATGTGATTCATCGGACCACATAATTTGTTTCCAATTGTCGACTGTCCAATCCTTGTGCTCCTGTGCGAACTGGAGACGTTTTCTCTAGTTAACTGCAGACAGCAAATTTGTTCAAACAGGCCTTCGACTGCCATATCCCATCCGATGTAGTGTACGGCAAACAGTGCGTGCAGAGATCATTTGAGGGGATCCTTGATTAAGATGTTCTGTAATTTGCTGCACTGTTGCCCTTCTGTTGTATGTTACCAGTCTGGACACTCTCCGTTCCGTGTGAGCAGTCATTAGTCTATGACGACCACACGTTACACGTAGAGACCCAGTTTTTTGGCTGACAGTCCAGTCTTTAAACACTTTAACAACAGCTGCTCTGGAACATTTCATGAATGCAGTGGTTTCAGTGATACTCGCTCCATGGCTCCGAGCTCCTACAATCCTCCCACGTTGAAAGTCTGTCAAATCGCATTTTTTTACCAATCTCGTCACCAAAAATCACTGCTACTACTGTCACAAGCACTAAGCTTTCCCTTTTTATACTAGCCTCGCCCTCTGGCGGCAACAGCGTGCAGCCATAACTCATTTGCTTAAAACTGTCAGGTGGTCATAATAAAGTGGCCACTCAGTGTATAACAGTTACACTACATTGCTGTGTCAGCATTTGAGATGGTGCTGCAATGCATTTAAGTCTGTAAGGTGACAATGGCTGAATGGCAGATGAAATTGCAGTACCTAGCTGTGATTGAATTTCTGATGAAGGAAAGTGAAACACTACCCAGTATTCGTGAATGTATGGTCCATGTGTACATCAATGTTGCATCTTCATATGCCACAGTCAAAAGATGGGCTGCTCTCTTTAAACGGGCAAGAGACTTATTGAAAGGCCCTTTTCCTTCCTTGTGAGGGATGCTCAGTGAAGGTAACCACAGATGAAATGTGTCAGAAAGCGAAGGACCTGGTGATGTCAAACCGGCAGATCTGTGTTGTACAGGTTGCTGAGGAACTGAAGTTAAGTACCAGTAGTGTTTGGATCATTTTGCATGAAAGGTTAAGGATGTCAAAGGTCTGTGCTAAATAGGTTCTTCAAATGTTGACACCTGAGATGAAGAATGCTCATGTTGAAGCAACTCAGATTCAACTTTACCTCATTAATCGTGATCCAGATGACTTCTGTTCTTGCACTGTGACTGGTGATGAGATGTAGCTTCACTATTGAGATCCTGATACTAAACAAGAGAGCATGCAGTGAAAACATCATGGATCAACACCACCAAAAAAGTTCAAAACACAACCATCTGTAGCAAAGATCATGTCCACCAGCTTTTTGGGACTCGGAAAGGTTGCTGGTAATTGATTACTTTCCTCATAAAAGAACTATGAATGCTGCCTATTATGCCATTCTATTGTGACAACCTCAGAAGCCATCAAGACTAAATGGCGAGGAAAATTGCGTCCGGGTGTTCTGCTTCTCTAGTACAGTGCTCCAAGCCACACCACTGATGTTTCCATGCAAGCTGCGACAGAATGCGGCTTCCAACTGCTTCCCCACCCACCATACTCTCCTGACCTCGCTCATAGTGACTTCTTCCTCTTTAAAAATCAGAAAAAGTATCTGCAGGGTAGGTGTTTTGCAGACAATTCTGAACTGAAGGAGGCAACAAAATGTTGGTTTGAGGAGAAAGATAAAACGTTTTTTGCAGTGGGGATTCATGAACTCTATGATCAGTACAACAAGTGTATCCAAGTCAGGGGAGACTATGTGGAAAAATAAAGGTGCATTTTTGGAAAAAAATATTTGTATGTTGGGCTTAGAACTTATTGAATGTCCTACATATGCCAGATATATGAGTCAATTCTTGCTTGTTTTGTGCTTATCATGATTGCTGTTTTAAATGTTTTTCCATTTCCTCTGCCATGGTATGTTTCTAGATGCAAATATACTCTAAGATTTTATAAACAGAGGTTATGTGATTGAAAGGTGGCAAAGGGAGGGGGAAAACACAGCATTTGCTCAGGAGATGTATATTTGGCAAGCCTGGGGGGGGGGGTAAAAAGCAACTGAAACATTCTTATGTTCATGTGAATTGACCTATCTGTAAGGTAACTATGTGGTGTGAACTGCAAGTAATTCTTTGTTTTCCAGTGAAAGGGGAAAAAGACTGGGTGAATGCCACATATTTTATATCGTTGTTCAAATTTTGCTGATTTGCGATTAACATACTTTTTACGTGGCTACAATAATATAACTTGATTGACATTAAATGTCCATCATTACTGTTTCACACGTTATGCAAGTTCGGCAATCGGGAGATTATTAAATGATGTTATATACGTATGGGGCTTAATATCGGCAATTAATATCAAGAAACAATGAACTATATATGTACTTACTATATTCGTAGTGGCTGTCGGGGCTTCTTATGATCGCCTGTAATGTGTTTATTCACAAGACATTGCCGTAACTATCCGACTCATTCAAAGAATGTGAACTTTTTACAATTGTGAAGTTGAAATTGTGAATTTATTATTTCAACTTCACAATTGAAAAAAGTTCCCATTCTTTGAATAAGTCGGATAGTTACGGCAATGTCTTGTGAATAAACACATTACAGGCGTTCATAAGAAGCCCCGACAGCCACTACGAATATAGTAAGTACATATATAGTTCATTGTTTCTTGATATTAATTGGCGATATTAAGCCCCATACGTATATAACATCATTTAATAATCTCCCGATTGCCGAACTTGCATAACGTGTGAAACAGTAATGATGGGCATTTAATGTCAATCAAGTTATATTATAGCTACATATTTTGTTTGCTAATTATGTGATGAACAGTGATATATGTGGTTTTTCCAAAAAAAATATTGTTCATAATATGCAGTTAAAATACAATGAATAATAAAGTTTAGAGAATCTATAAAAACTTCTGTTTGTTTGGAACTTTGTATTGTATAAACTCATTATATGTGGGTTCAATTGTATGTGATTACTTGGATGGAAATGTAGTCAGTACCTGCTGTATATGTAAAGGATTGGCTAGGAAACTTGAAAATCACACTTCACAGCAGTGGGATTGAACACACTTGTTTCTGTCTAATTCTCTCAGACTTTTGTGTGCTGCAGAAATTACATATTAAGAAGTTTGCACAGTGTTTTAATTATTTTTTGTTTTATAGTTGACAGAAAGATATTGCAAATATGAAACTTGTTTCTCATGAACATGCCATGCATTTTGTGTCATTAGGTGGCATACTAGGCATACTAACATATGTATGCTTAACATTAGCAGTCTAAAAATAAATAAATAAATATTTTTTGTAAGTGTTTGTAATGAACTCTTGTGTGCATGTGTATTATTATTATTATTATTATTATTATTATTATTATTATTATTATTATTATTATTATATGTGTATAGGTGCCCTGTAGCAGCTGTGGATGAAGGTGCACTCATGACAGAATTGGACCCTTCCTGTGTTTGGATGCCGTCATCTGATTCAACTCATTTGGCAGCTCTTTCTTCTGTACCCCACAATAATGTTCCATATGTGCCCTCCGAGCCCATACCTGTGCCACCACAGAAACATGCATATCAGCAAATACAGAACAGCCTGCAAGAGTTAACTTCTTCTCCACCTAAACTGTGTGGGATGAACTCCCAAGGATCTGATTCATCATCATCACGTACATCATCCAAGGTACCAAATCCTCCCATTTTCTAGTTGTGTGGAACAACATTTGTAATGTCTTGCATTCCACTGAATCAGTTACAGGATTCCCTAAATTTCTGTTAAATGCTTTTTTTTATATTTTGTCCACATATTAGAGGTAATTATTTCACAATCCTCAGAAGGGTTATAGGCACTCAAACTGGAATGATCAGGGAACATGAATTCATTTGGTTTGGCCTCTCTCCTTATAGAATGGAGGAAAAGCTCTCCATTAAGCCTGCTGTTTGATCCTATACTCACCCATGGAGGAAATGGAAATTCGTATTTATAAATATAACAAATGAGCCAGAAACTTCGATAATTTTTGACTCAATAAGAAATGTATTACAATTTAAAACAGGGCAAAGAAACTGCTGAAGCCCATTACCTAATATCAGAAATAGCAAATCATAAATGTGCATCTCTCTGGTACAGTGGGTGGAATCCTGGTCACGGGAACCAGTTTGATACGACGTGGTTGACTCTTAAATCTATTTATTTTTTCTAACTCCCTCCTTGCCAAAGGGATTTGAGATCATCTCATGACAAAAAATCTCACTCTCATTGAGAGTGCGTGGATCTGGTGATGGTTTTTCCGATCCAAAAATATATTTGGGAACCCCAGTCATATGACAACGGAAAATATCTCTATTACTATATTAACGTATAAACTTTTAACGTATACTGTTCATCACATTATTGTTGGTGTAAATATAGCTCTCTGACGTGACGTCCAACATATAATGTGCCGTAAAAGTTATACATATCAACATACACTGAATATTGTATGAACCGTAAAAGTTATTCATATTGACATATAAAGTTATTCATATGGACATACCAAGCATCTCACTCTGAATTACATATATATAAAAAAGTGCTCTACCTTCTATGTCGATGAGTATGTCCCAAAAAACATTTACTGCCAATGCTCAATGTAGGACTAGTCAAATATTCCTCTTTCTTTCAACATCCAGAAATGCTGGTGGTGAAATCGTATGTGTGATAAAATATGTGGTCCCACTGCACGAAGTCAGAATTAAAATGAGACATTACAAACAACCACAAGACAAAAAAAGACATAACAATATAAAATGAAACCAAGATTAAGATGAATTAAAAACAGATGGACGGTCACAGGCAACAAACTACATCACCGGACTGGTTTCAGCAAGTTTCGTGCTTTCATCAGTGGTACTCCCAACAATGCTTCTTCATCGTTTGAACATGCACACATCAATGCCGAACTCGTCAGACATGGAGGCCACACCCTTGGTCTTCTAAACACAAAGTATCCTGGGATCACAAGAACACAACACCCATAGCGACATCTATGATGAGATCAAGGATTTATTTTCTTCTGGGTCTTTGGTATTTTCTTTCTTTTATTATAATAATGTTTCTTTATTTGCTCTTCAATTTCTATCAAGTACTTCCAGGTGTACGGTAATTCAACTTGTACATTATTGTTACAATTTCTATTTGTCGTTTTTCAATTACAACTACTTCTGAAATAAACTGCTGGTCGTATTTTTTATGTGATGTTATTAATTTTATATTTGACTAGTCTGGTGAAAAATTATTTTCAGAACAATACTGCATCAGAGATGTCTTCATCTCCCCTTTGCACCAATTTGAAATATGCTCATTCAACCTGCATTGTAATCGTCTTTTGGTGCTGCCTATATATGATTTCATTTGTACTCCCTCTTTGTTAATCGTTGGAATAGAATACATACCTGAACTTTCCAGGATGGAAGTTTTATTGGCAGTCAGTAATTTCCCATTGTCAATTACCATCTCTGCCAACTTAATATTGTGATCAACACACTCCTTTTTAAGAATATCATTCATAGGTGGTAAGTATGGGAATTTTATAAAACATTTATTTTCAGTTTCCATAATTACTGGTTTCTTATTCTTCACTTTGTTTTTAAAAAACAGAAACTTATTCTAAAAAAACGAACTTTATTCTAAAAGAAAAAACGTTTTTTGAAACTTATTCTAAAAAACAAAACTTATTCTAAAAAAACGAACTTTATTCTATAAAAAAAACGTTCTTCAGGAAGACGCTTTGATGTCTGTAAGTTCTGTTTTACACGTTCTGTAAAGTGGTTACAGTCTGTGCTGGTGCATTAACTTATTCAATTAAAATATAAATCGGTTAAAAGTCCTAAAAATGTTACTCACGGAAGTGCGTGTTCAGTCCAACGTCAGTAGTTATTGAGAGTTTATTTGTCCAAAGTTGTATCTTGCTTCAATATGGTCAGTTGTTTGGGTTAGCTCAAGAGCCATTTCGTCATAAGTTGTACCCTACTTCGATTATGTCCAGATGTTAGGGTTAACTCCGTTCTGGCTGTGATGACATCATATTGAATGGGTAAAGGTTTCCAGATAATAATTAAAGATTCTTGAGTTAAGAGTTACTATTTACATACCACTTGAAGTTCCACATCATACTTGGCCATTAGGGCTATCTCGTCAATGCTGTGCTCTCGTAGAATTGCCGAGAAAATCTTCAAGTTAGGTCAGGTTCATAAAAAATTTAATAAGCTTTAAAAGATTCCAGTTAAAATCGTTATATACACCACCTCATGCCGTCCACAGTCTCAATCGCCGAAGGCGCGTTTCACCTAGGCTCTACCCTGGCATTTTCGACGGAGACTTCACACTCTCTGTTGAAGTCTGCTATCTGAAAGTCTCGTGTCCACAGTGCGCATGTTCCTTGTATTACCCATTGCCAATGCCATCTAGTGTCAGGTCGCATCAAATTTATCTTCATCTATGCCATTCTCACCCTTCCTTTTTCTCTTCCTCTCTCTCCTCTCCCTATTCAATTTCTTCTCAGTTTCAATCAGGTTCCTCCAAGCGTATGAAAGGTCGTATGGACTGTTATTATTGCAGTTAAATGGTTTGGTCTTATTTGTCATACAAGTTTATTGCTGTGTTCTTTATCCAATTTAATTCATTTTTTAGTAGTTGGGCATTATTAATTGAATAAAGAACATGAATTGGATAAAGAATTAAATTGGATAAAGAGCATGACAATAAATTTCGGATATGATGTGAAGAAAATAAATAACCTTATTAATAGATGAAACCCTAGAAATAAACAACAAAGGAGTACACAGACTCAACAGGTAATAAAATTTTGTGGATCATTATCATATATACAGGAGATCACAACTATTATGAAGAAAACATGTAAAAATTTTGACCTAGATTTTGGTGTACGAATGAGAGATATAACGAAATCTCTTAGTAACTATCACAGAAAGACCCCAATCTTACAAAAAGCGGGTATCTACTCTATACCAATAATAAACATTCAAAATAAAATTGTCAACCAATATAAAGGCAGTGCAAAAAGAAATATTAAAATCAGAGTGGCTGAACACATGAAGAACTGGAGAAGAAGAGAGAATAAAACAGCACTTATTGACTTCTGTTTGGATAATCAATGTGTATACTATTGGGAAGGAATTGCAATATTAAACCAGCAGAATAATATGAGAACAATACAAGTAGCAGAAACAGTATTAATAAATAAGACCAAACCATTTAACTGCAATAATAACAGTCCATACGACCTTTCATATGCTTGGAGGAACCTGATCGAAACTGAGAAGAAATTGAATAGGGAGAGGAGAGAGAGAAAGAGAAAAAGGAAGGGTGAGAATGGCATAGATGAAGATAAAGTTGATGCGACCTGACACTAGATGGCATTGGCAATGGGTTACATGAGGAACATGCGCACTGTGGACACGAGACTTTCAGATAGCAGACTTCGACAGAGGGTGTGAAGTCTCCGTCGAAAATGCCAGGGTAGAGCCTAGGTGAAACGCGCGTCCGGGGATTGAGACTGTGGACGGTATGAGGTGGTGTATGTAATGATTGTAACTGGAATCTTTTAAAGCTTATTAAATTTTTTATGAACCTGACCTAACTTGAAGATTTCCTCGGCAATTCTACGAGAGCGCAGCATTGACGAGATAGCCCTAATGGCCAAGTACGACGTGGAACTTCAAGTGGTATGTAAATAGTAACTCTTAACTCCAGAATCTTTAATTATTATCTGGAAACCTTTACCCATTCAATGTGATGTCGACACAGCCAGAACGGGGTTAACCCTAACATCTCGACATAATCGAAGTAGGGTACAACTTATGACGAAATGGCTCTTGAGCTAACCCAAACAACTGACCATATTGAAGCAAGATACAACTTTGGACAAATAAACTCTCAATAACTACTGACGTCGGACTGAACACGCACTTCTGTGAGTAACATTTTTAGGACTTTTAACCGATTTATATTTTAATTGAATAAGTTAATGCACCAGCACAGACTGTAACCACTTTACATAATGTGTAAAACAACTTACAGACGTCAAAGCATCTTCCTGAAGAACGTTTTTTTTTTTTTTAGAATAAAGTTCGTTTTTTTATAATAAGTTTCGTTTTTTAAAAACAAAGTGAAGAATAAGAAACCAGTAATTATGAAAACTGAAAATAAATGTTTTATAAAATTCCCATACTTACCACCTGTGAGTGATATCCTTAAAAAGGAGTGTGTTGATCACAATATTAAGTTGGCAGAGACTGTAATTGACAATGGGAAATTACTGACTGCCAATAAAACTTCCATCCTGGAAAGTTCAGGTATGTATTCTATTCCAACAATTAACAAAGAGGGAGTACAGATGAAATCATATATAGGCAGCACCAAAAGATGATTACAATGCAGATTGAACGATCATATTTCAAATTGGTGCAAAGGGGAGATGAAGACGTCTCTGATGCAGTATTGTTCTGAAAATAATTTTTCACCAGACTGGTCAAATATCAAATTAATAACATCACATAAAAATATGACCAGCAGTTTATTTCAGAAGCAGTTGTAATAAAAAAAATGACAAATAGAAATCCTAACAATAATGTACCAGTTGAATTATCGTATGCCTGGAAGTACTTGATAGAAATTGAAGAGAAAATGAAGAAACATTATTAAAATAAAAGAAAGAAAATACCAAAGACCCAGAAGAAAATAAATCCTTGATCTCACCATAGATGGCACCATGGTTGTTGTGTTCTTGTGATCCCAGGATACTTTGCGTTTAGAAGACCAAGGGTGTGGCCTCCATGTCTGAAGAGT
Source organism: Macrothele yani (assembly GCA_039090855.1). NCBI lineage: Eukaryota > Metazoa > Arthropoda > Arachnida > Araneae > Macrothelidae > Macrothele > Macrothele yani. The sequence goes on along the minus strand of CM077005.1, from coordinate 94,268,197 downwards.
TCGGCATTGATGTGTGCATGTTCATACGATGAAGAAGCACTGTTGGGAGTACCACTGATGAAAGCACAAAACTTGCTGAAACCGGTCCAGTGATGTAGTTTGTTGCCTGTGACCGTCCAGCTGCTTTTAATTCATTTTAATCTTGGTTCCATTTTATATTATTATGTCTTTTTTTGTTTTGTGGTCATTTGTAATGTCTCATTTTAATTCTGACTTCATCCAGTGGACCACATATTTTATCACACGTGTGATTTCACCACCAGCATTCCTGGATGTTGAAAGAAAGAGGAATATTTGACTAGGCCTACATTGAGCATTGTTAGTGGATGTTTTTTGGGACATACTCATCGACATCGAAGGTAGAGCACTTATTATATATATATGTAATTCGGAGTGAGATGCTTGGTATGTCTATATGAATAACTTTATATGTCGATATGAATTACTTTATATGTTGATATGAATTACTTTATATGTCGATATGAATAACTCTTACGGTTCATACAATGTTCAGTGTATGTTGATATGTATAACTTTTACAGCACATTATATGTTGGACGTCACGTCAGAGAGCTATATTTACACCAACAATAACGTGATGAACAGTAAACGTTAAACGTTTATATGTTAATATAGTAATACTTTGAGCCATGTAAAAAATATGCTTGATTCAGCATTTGTGCTGATATTAGTAAATAATGAAAAATATCTCTTTTTACTTCTGAAAAAAATTCAATGGAAATTACAATGTTTTTGAAATGGTGTGCTGCAGTGAAACCACAGCAGAAGGAAATTTCAGATATCTAGGAATTAATAACTTTTGAAATTTTAAAGCTACAGACAAGACCCTCCCACCCCACCCCCCACCCCCACCCCAGGAAGTGTATTGTGAGGGCTTTAATATTTTTAATCTTTTTACTTTTAATATGACTGTGCCTCATGTCTATGCAAAGTAATAGCAAAAGGTAAAAACATTAAAAAAATGCAGTTTTTTTTAGAAAGTTATATAATTTTTTTACCTCGAAAATTCATGTACAAGTAGGTGGTACCTCCCTTTGTCCGTGTTTGTTAAAAAAATGCTTTGCCTGCATTTCAAGTTTACTTTTGCAATGATTAGCATTCAAATATTGAAAAAACAAGTTAGAAAAATCAGGCAATGCATTGATTATAATACACTTTCCAACATACCAGAAATCATTACTCAAGGTATTACTCAAGTTATGAGAATAATGGCTGTGGAATAAATCTCGGTCCTGTGCCCGGACCTTTGATCCCGTGTCGATGATATTCAACAGAACCGGTTTGGTATACCTCCGAAATAACATGATAAAATTTTGTCGCAATCGAAGCATTTTTTACGTAAGTTATGATGCATAAGGGCTATGGAATAGATCCTGCTCCTGTGTCCTAACCTTTGACCCCATTTCGCCTATTTTCAATAGAATTCATCCCCAGGCAAGACCCTACAACATACTAACATTTCATCCAAATTGAAGCATTTTTACATAAGTTATGACGCATAATGGCGATGGAAGTGATTCCGCTTCTATGTCCTGACTTTGACCCCATTTCGCCCATTTTCAATAAGGTTTGTCGCCAGGTGGTCCCCTACCACATACTAAAATTTCATCGAAATCGAACCTTTTACGTTAGTTATGACGCATAACATCAATGGAATGGATCCCACTCCTATGTACTGACCTTTGACCCCATTTCTTTCACCTTAAATAGGGTTCCTTCCCAGGTGATCCCCTACCAGATAGTAAAATTTCATCAAAATCGAACGATTGTTACGCGAGTTATCGTGCGGACGGACATACGCACACAACGCGTGACATAATGAGGCAGATGGGAATCGCGACCATCTGCTTGCCGCAAGAGTGTGACGTCATAAAACTTCAATAGGATCCACACACAACGCGTGACGTAATGAGACAGATGGCGTGACAGTGCTCCAACATTCTCAAACGTGAGTTGTGACGTCATAAGATTTCTAAGCATTGGTAACATTAATGGAACAACACCATCACTAAAAACGTTATAATTTGGGGTGGTTATTTAACCCACTAAACAAATTCTCCTAAAGTCGAGATCAAGCTAAATCGATTTCTAGTACCAGAAAATGGTAGGTTAACGACTTTCATCAAAATTCTTAGAGCCGTTTTCAAAATAAAATGTACATACATACATACAAGAATTGCTACTTTAAGGTGGACGTCAAGTAATTTTGCTTCCTATACTTCCAATGGAAAAACTTCTGTACACATTTTCTTCACAATTAATGCGTTCCCAAGGATGGAAATTTGAACATCGATTAAAATATCTTCATTTTATAACTTGCAATACTTAATATTTTCTAAAACATAACCATAATTATGCAATTCAACATTTGTTTGTCTACTGACGTCATGAAAATACAGGTCGCACCATCTTTTTCTTTACAATTAATGCGTTCACAAGGATGAAAATTTGAACATCGATTAAAATACCTTCATTTCATAACTTGGAATACTTAATATTTTCTAAACCATAACCGTAATTATGCAATCCAACATTTTTTTGTCCACTGACGTCATCAAAGTGCAGGTCACGCCATCTTTTCTCTGGTTTCAACACCACCAAAGGAAAAGTTATTGATTTTTAATATAATTATGGTTATGTTTTAGAAAATATTAAGTTTTCCAAGTTATAATATGAAGGTATTTTAATCGATGTTCAAATTTTCATCCTTGGGAACACATTAATTGTGAAGGAAATGTTTACAAAAGTTTTTCCATTGGAAGTACAGGAAGCAAAATTACTTGACGTCCACCTTAATAATATGGGATAAGGGCAATGGAATGGATCGCAATCCTATGTCCTGACCTTTGAGCACATTTCGTCTATTTTTAATAGGGTTCGTCATCAGGTGGTCCCCTACTACATACTGAAATTTCATCGAAATCGAACCATTTTTACGCATGTTATGACGCATAAGGGCAATGGAATGCATCCCGATCTTATGTCCTGACCTTTGACCCCACTTCACCCATTTTGAATAGGGTTCGTCCCCAGGCGGTCCCCTACCACATAGTAAACTTTCATTGAAATTGAACCATATTTACGCAAGTTATGTCACATAAAAGCAATGGAATGATCCCACTCCTACGTCGTGACCTTTGACCCCATGTGTCCCATTTTCAATAGGGTTCGTTCCTAGGTGGTCCCCTACCACATAGTAAACTTTCATCGAAATCGAACCATTTTTACGCCAGTTATCGTGCAGACAGACGGACGGACAAAGCTGGAGCATATACGCTTCCTCACTCTACGATTGGAAAGCGTAAAAAAAGGGTTGTGACAAAAAATGTCAAACTTCAAAAATTAATATAAAAAAGGCCACTTTGTTATTTCCTAAAACAGGGATGATATTATGGTACTTCCCAAATGCTAGTTGGTATTATTAGACAACGTATTGAATAACTTATAGTTTACATTGGTTCATCAATACATTCTTTTTTTTTTTTTTTTGTATGTAGGAGCTCTCTTTAGTAAAGTCTATTAATTTAATGTTCATAATCTAAAACTTGAGTAGTGTCCCATAGTCGCTTGCATTTATTTGCATGTATCCATGTGTTTGGCCATTGCACGCACTGTTCTGATCTCTCAGCAGCTGTTATGTGTTCTTTAACCCCTGTTTCAGTTTTCTTGTTGTTTGTTCAGCAAACTGGTTATTACAATCCAGTGCAATTTGGTAAGTAATAGTCTTTTCTTTCATGATGTCCTTTGTATACATTGTCCTATTTCTATTTGTTATGTTAGCTATAATTTCGGGTTGCAGTTGCTGTCTATGTTTGTGACATTTTTAAGTGCTTGTTTTTGCTACTGTTCAGTTTTCCATAATTTTCCATTGGTATGTATTTTGTTATGTTCTTCTGTGTTGGCTTAGAGTTATGTTGTGATCTATAATATATCAAAGATACCTCTTTTGGGAAAATTATAATCAGTTAAAGTTTTGGCTATTTCCATAACTGCTATCTGTTGATTACATGTCAGTTATAGTAGTATAGATGTAAAAACAATGAGGCAGAAAGATCACATTGATTTTGTTCATGATTTCAAGGGAAAAAAAACCCAGTGCATGGTGATTAATTATATGTACATCCTACTACATAACATTAGTTAAAATTTATATAGCAAGGAATTTATTGACTCATAATCAACAGAAAGCAGTTAGCAATGGCCAAAAAACTTTTATTTATAATGGTTTTTCCAAAAGAATTAATATTGATATATTCCAAAAGTCAAAGAAAGGAAATTCAAAACATAATTCAAAGCCTACAAAGAAGGAAATAGTAAGGTGCATACCAGTAGCAAATAATAGAAAACTGAACAGTAATATAAACATGATCTTAAAAACATCGCAATTAAAGATAAAAACCACAGCCAGAATAAAATGGTAAAATTGAATCTCAGAGAGCAACTTAGTACTACTGCATTCAAAAAGTTCCAGAACTTTTTATATTAAAAAAGAATGAGTACAGATAATACCTGTTTATGCTGTGTTTACTTCGCTTAGTAGTTACCCTATGCAACTATGCATTTTTGCCAGCGCTCAAACAAAGATTTAAATGCAGATTGCAAGCCTTCTTTTGCCACATCCTCCAGTGCCTCCATCGCAGCTCGTTGCACTTGCTTGGAACTTGAGAAGCATCGCCCTTTAAACAAATTCTTCATCTGGGGAAAAAGGAAACTGCACTCTCACCGTATGCTGACTTAATCATTTGAAAAGTCAGAGCGAAAGATTTTCCTAGCAGAACACAAAATTTTACAGTTGAATGCTGTTCAAAATTCGACATCATTGTCCTCGCGATGGAGTGCCTCGAATGCCAGTAATTACGAACTACGCACATACACTGTACATGTTGGATCTGGATCAAACCAGTTCTGGCTGGTCAGTCACATGATGCTCTTCGCTTGCTCAGCGGGGAATGACGTAATTCACTGATATTTGGCAAATATTCAAAAAGTTCCGGAACTTTTTGAACGTACTGGTATAACACTATACACTGAAGAGCAATTGAATTAGAGACAGCAGGTGTTATGCAAATGTGTCGCTGTGGGCGGCCCTTTAAATGGAAACGACATGACGTATGCAGCGATCCGACGATATAAGGAGTGATGTGCCGGGAATCAGTAAGAGTTGAATGCAGTATGGGTAAGACGAAGGATCTAAGCGCATTTGATCGTGGGCAAATTGACGGGGCCCGATGAATAGGTCACTCCATCTCGGAAGTTGTGCAGGCACTGGGATTTTCACGAGCCACTGTGTCACGGGTGCACCGTGAGTACATGGAATCCGGTAAAACCATCCCTGCAAGGGCCAACTGCCGTGGACAACAGCGTGTGGATGAGCAGGGTCATCGTCGACTAGCTCGCATTGTAACAGCAGATAGACGGGCCATAGTGCAAGAAATCACTCGGCAATTTAACGCTGGTGCACAAAAACGTGTAAACAGCCACACCATCCAGAACCATCTCCTCGCTATGGGGTACAGAAGCCATCGTCCCACGAGGATACCGCTGCTGACCGCATATCACATGGTGCAAAGATTAGCATGGGCGCGGGGACATCGCCACTGGACCCTAGACATGGGGGGAAATGTTGCCTGGACTGATGAGTCGAGATTCATGTTGGTACATGCGGATGGCTGGATACAAGTACGGTGCAAACCACATGAAGCAATGGACCCTTCTTGCCAGCAGGGTACTCTTCAAGCTGGTGGTGGTGGCATTTCGTCTGGGGACTGTTTACATGAACTGAAATGGGACCCCTGGTACGTGTGACATCGCCCCTCACTATCAACGTTACTGAGACATCCTGGATGACCATTTGCTCCCGTTTGTGCGCCTTCAACATCCCACTGGGGACCTCATCCTGCAACAAGACAATGCACCGTGCCATCGCTACCGAATTGTATCTGAATGGTTGGGTGAACACTCCACCGACGTGACCTCACTTCCTTTGCCAGCTAGGTCACCTGACCTCAGTCCCGTCGAGCACATCTGGGATGCCATCGAGAGAGATGTTCAAGGCTCTGACCCTCCTCCATCAAATCTTCGTGAACTGTGGGAGCTTGTTCAGGGGTCGTGGATCCGTGTGGCTTCCCAATGCTTCCGGTGTCTTGTCGAGTCCATGCCGAGACGAATCGCCGCCGTCATCAGGGCAAAAGGTGGTGCTACACGTTACTAGACAGGTATCTCTAATTCAATTGCTCTTCAGTGTATATACACCGTATAAGCCAATCTCATGTATAAGCCAATTCCCTACTTCAAGAGCTAAAAATTTGTGAAAAAACCTTGACCCACGTATAAGCCAACCTTAAATTTCAATATTTTGGAAAATATATTTATTGAAATGAACTATGCAAATTTCTGAGATTATCTTCTGTAAAAATCTTCAAAGTGTGATTCTCTATCGAAGTTTCCAAATAACTTCAGTAACATCCATTTCATTACTTATGCAGCATTTTTTTGAGAGAATGTGTAATCATTTCTGGTAAAATTTCATCCCACAATTCTTTCACTCAAGAAGTAACATGGCCAAGTCCCCATTTTTTTTTATTTTTTTTATTCTGCTTTATGAAAGGTGGTTTTACCACCTTTCATAAAGCACTGTGTCTTTGCTGTTTGATAGCGTGAATGGTTTTTGCCAGATCGAAGTGGAAGGCATGCACACCCGCGCTTGCTGTGGAAACTCAAGAGAGGAGAGAGACACCTGATTAGTTGTGGCCCACCCCAACAGCTAAGCAATTTACACAGTGACTTGTACACTGTGTCTCTAGTATGAAAGACGGTGCTATGCAGTTGCATACGGGGAGTAATGAGTTTCCATGTTTGTAAGCAAGAAATTCCACAGTCTCAATTTGAAACAGGATTAGGTTTTTGTCTTATCATATTAGTGGCATTTATCTTGTAAGAATCCTTCTCTGGATAGAAAAATATTTCATAATCTTTTGTTAATTTTTTTGAAGTACTTTCGAAGAACATGCGGAAAGTCTCAGTCGAAAATGGATTTGTTTACATTTTGACACGCGGAAAGCTGCTATCTAAAACGAAAGGAAATCCTTCGGTAAATTCTGTGGGAGAATTCATAGAAGTCCAGCTATATTTTTCACTGACCCACATGTAAGCCAACCATCCAACTTTGAAAACAGGATTTCTCCCAAAAATTTGGCTTATATGCGAGTATATACAATATCTATGTATGTAAATAGCAAATGGAAATAGGCAATGTGTACCAAAGATCGTGGAAGTGAAGTACATTATAGCAAACAAATCTACACAAACTCCGTTTACTGGTGTGAAAGTATAATTAAAGAATGAATACAAGGGAAAATTGTATCTCCCGAGCACGAGGATGCTCGAGGCACGAGGATCAAATTTTCAAAATACGACGTTCCTGACCATCAGTGTTTCGAAATCTGTTTATTATACTCGCCGGACTTGTTAGTAACGTCTGCAACCCTTGAGAAAGCCTCCCGGTTGGACAGCGAAAGCTCGGGAGATACAATTTTCCCTTGTATTCATTCTTTAATTATACTTTCACACCAGTAAACGGAGTTTGTGTAGATTTGTTTGCTATATTATTTAGGTGTGAATCCCGTTCAACAAGTGAAGTACATTATTTATCAAATTCTGTTGGATTGCATTATTAACTATATTGAGCAAACAGCAAAAAATTTGAAACAGAGTATTAAAGAGCATATAACAGCTGTTGAGAGAAGAGATCGGAATAGTGCAATGGTCAAACTCATGGAAACAGCAAATGCAAGCAACTTGGAAACTTGGGAACTATTCTCAAATTTTGGATTATGAGCTACAAATGAATAAAATCTTATTATGAAAAGCTACTAAATAAGGGTTACAAAGGATTTGTTAATGAACCCACAAAAAGTATAAGCTTATTTTCAGTGAGGTGTTTAATAACACCAATTAGAATTCAGGAAGTGCCATGGGTTATGTTTTAAAATATGACAGGAATATCTTTATGTGGAATCTGAGAGCAATTTTTAAATTGCATTCAGTGTAGGCAAGCTTTAGATGTAGAGTCAAAGTATTGAGGATAGTCTTTAATAAACACCAAAAGGCCAGAAACATCTGCAAAAGCAAAACTCAGCAAGAAAGGGGAATTAAGTGAATTCTTCCACTGATTAATACCTGGTATAACTTAATATCATAGTAAAGTGAAAAATAAGTGCCTTTTGAATTTGAAATAATGAATGGTGGTTATTAATAATTTTTGAAATGAAAATTTATAACTATGGTACGTATGTAAATGTAGATAAGTTAGGAATTCTGTTCTGCCCTCAGAGATTTTATATTTTATTTTCAGAGTATTCCTATCCCAGCAAAAATTAATTCATTATCTCCGTTTGCTGGTGATGGAGAAACATCCGCTGACATTGCTACATTGACACCACCAACAGGTATGCTTGCTGAATAATTCCTTCTTCAGAGTTGTGAATTTTATGCCAGGCACATTGAATATTCTGAAATATTGACTGTTAATTACCATGTGAGTCATCCAGGTATATTCTAAAGATTGATATCTCTGTATCTGTATTAAACCTGGCCATTCTTGTACACATTATAATTGCAATTGATGCTTTGGAGAAGCTTATCAGGCTGTAGAAACTGATATAAGTATTGTTATTCATGCCATTAGTCCTTTAAGCTGTTTATTGTGGACACATATTTCCATGTTAAGAAAAATAAAAGAGAAAAGGCTGTACAGCAAAGACTATAAGATAGAGAATGAGTTTCATATGGTTGTTCATTTTGAAAGAAAAAAGGATATTAATAAAGACATAAACTATACATTAAAAAGATAAAATTAACAAAATTTAAATTTGAAAATGCATTTCTCAACTGTCTACAGTGGAACCTTGTTTTTAAATTTTCTAAGGGATTAAATAAAATTTATATAATTGAAAGAAATGTATAAACGAAAGAGGGAAAGTTTAACATTAAGGACAATTCAGAATTTCTGGGTTGGCAACATTTTACATATAAATAAAAAAATTTATAAGTGAGAAAAATATAAATGAGGTTCTACTGTATTTATTTAAGTTAAAATTTGCATATGTTAATTCATAGGAAATTTGCTGAAAAGTTTAAATTTACTAGCTGTTTTTGTTTATAATCTTTTACTATTAAAAATTGTTTGCAAAAAAAGGGGGGGGAGTATGTCAGATAAATGCACTTGAGCTGTTGAAATCCTGGGTTGGTGAAATATGTAGCTAGTCACAGCATAGCAGAAAAACAGTTGCATTGACAGCTATTTTGGGGTTGGAGTGCACTTGTAAAAGTATTAATGCAGTGTGCTTTAAATCCTAGATTAGTGTGCTGACAGTTAAATGGAACTCATTTTTGTCAGGTAAGAAACATTACCACTACTGCCCTTGACATAGAGGTGATGGAGAAATACCTGGTGATGAAATTGTTTCTCCATTTACTTAACTAGCACCAAATTGTTGCTAGTTAAGTAAATTGCAACCATTTGACTTTTCTGTACTATTTATTAAACTTTATAAAAAGAGCACTGTGTGGGCCACACAAAGGATAACCAGAGTGTACCACTTTAGATAATGACAGGATTCTCATAAGAACCAGGATCTGCTTACAGCACAGGGCAGCAGGGCCTCATCCCTTTTTAAAAATGTTTCTGGGTATGACCTAATCATTACTGAACTTCTTTCCATTATTATTATTATTATTATTATTATTATTATTATTACTGTGAAAGTTATATTTTATGTGGGGTTTTGTTGCACCCTCTTATCAGAGTCAACCTGGAATGATCTCACTGAAGAATCAGTTTCAAAGTTCACAAAACCCTTTGTTACTCTTTCCTGAAATTTCTTCCTCACTTCAAGATCACAATCAATTTTACTTTGGAATTTATTACAAATTCTGAGATTAAAAATTATTGTTTCAAATTCCTAGGTTATTAATCAAATTATATAACTTTTCAACCATTACACAATCAAATTTGCTGTCTCCATATGTACACTCTTTGCCAAAAGAAACAAAGCACCAAAAAGGAATCACCCAATCAAGATAAAAATTGGTATGTGCAATGTATAGGAAAGGAAATGATTGCAAATCCAGAGCAGTTCAGCCATTTATTTGGATAAAACAGCTACACAAATGGGACAATTCAGTACATTGTAGCACCACCTCTAGCTCGGATTCAAGCAGTTACCCAGCATGGCATAGACACATACAGTTCATGGATACTGTTCTGAGATTAGCATGCCAAATGGTGTCTGAATTGCGGGCCAGTTTGTTGACATTCCGGGATGGGCTTAAGTGGCATCCCATCATGTCCCAAACATGTTCGATTGGTGAGAGGTTAGGCGATCGGGCTGGCCATGAAAGGGTGTCAACATTGTTGAGGTAGGCCTGGGAAAGCCGTGACATGTGTGGTCGGGCAATATCCTGGTGAAACGTGTTCAGTGACGCTGCGACACAGGAATGGCAGCTCAACAGGTTGTAGAATGTCATCGATGTTCCATTGAGCCATGAGGATGGTACAGAGGACTACTAAGGATGTCTGGCTATCATAAGAAATGGCTCCACAGACAGTCACTCCCAGTATGCGAGCCATGTACCATCTCACAGTAAAGGCAGGACCCATGCTCTGGCTGGCTTATCTTCGGACATGCATGTGCTGGTCATCAGCACTAAGTTCAAACTGTGACTCATCATGGAAGACTACATGATGCCACTGGACACTATCCAGGGGAAGATCAAGAGGGGGTGCGGTGGGCGCCCCTCTCAGGAATCAAGGAAAAGCTTTGATTTGTTAGGTTTGAATAACAAATTGAATATTTTTTACATACATACATACATACATACATACATACATATCAGTAAGCTGTTCTCTGAGATTCAGAGCTTAGCTCCAAAAAGAAATACAAACTACCAGATATGTTTAATTACTGTTGTTGTATCAAACTTCTCCATTTACAGCGATCTTGACATACAACTCGGTCTTCACTGATATCCATTACATGCCGTACACAAGATCTTTTATACTTCATACTCATAATCTTTTTCTCATGCAGACACTCCTGAATCTGATCCATTCATGTCTTCATTGGCCTTCCTCTGCCTTTCCTTGTGGCCACTTGGGCTAAAAGATTTTCTTAGTAAGCATCTTATCATTCGTTCTTTCAACATGGCCAAACCACCGAAGCATATTGGTCTCCACCTTCCTAACTACATTTTGCTTCACATCGTACAACTGCAACACGTCTTCATTCCTCACACAATCAGACCGTGTCGTTCCCCCCCCCGTAAGTAACGCATTTCTCCAGCACACACAAACGACTTCTATGTTTCTTCTGTAGTACCCAGGTTTCACTACCATACATCAGAGTAGGAACAATTACACTTTCATACACAGCCTTGCAGGACTCTCTAGAGAACTCATCATTTCTGTGAAAACCTCCCAGAGCAGCTATGACTTTTAATGAAGAATTCACTCTCCTACTAATTTTACCATCCAATTTGTTCTCTCTGTAAAACATGCTTCCTAAATACACAAACTCACTCACCTGGTCAATCACAGTTACGTTTATACTTACATTACATTCAGTGCTACCAGTTCCTCTCTCAAACACCATAACTTTCGTTTTTCCCTTATTTATACTCAGTTTGAATTTCATGCAAACTTCATACATCCGAGACAACATACTCTGCAACTCACTTTTGCTCTCTGCCAACAGGACAGTGTCATCAGCATACAGCAATCTGAACACACGCATATCACCAAGACATAAACCACTATCATCTACACTGCTGGCCATCCAAAATGCAACACCAAGAAGGAAGCATCCGATTAGCCTGAAATTCGCATCATGCGTCGCCCACGAGAGGACATGCAAACGATTAGCATTGCAGGGCATATGCAAATCATGTGCGCCCGGCACGCCACCGAGTAGCACTATAAGAAGGGTGCACAGAAGGCGGGGTGTAAGTAGTGGAAGTGTGTTGTGCTGCCAGGCCTGTGCGTGGGAAGCTTCCTGATGCTTCGTCGCAGAATACGGCAGTCATTCCAGCACGTTTCGGAGTTCGACAGAGGACGAATACTGGCTCATCGTGGCAGCGGTTTATCATACCAAGACATCGGTGCCCGTGTGGGACGACATCCAGCCACAGTGAGGCGAGTATAGATTCGGTGGGTGCAGGAGGGACGGACGGACCGACGTGAGCGATTTCCGCAGCCGCGGCACACCACCAAATGAGAGGACCGTCGTGTTGTGTGGTGGGCATTGACGGCTCGCACCGCCACACCACAAACGTTAGCCCAGGAATTAGGGTGTGTTGCGCAACTACCTGTGTCAGCACGTACCTTTCGACGTCGTCTGCAGGAGCGGGGACTCGTCGCACGGCAGCCATTGCTCTGATTACCATTGACGTTACACCACTGGCGAGTGCGATGGTGGTGGGCCACACCACAAACGTTAGCCCAGGAATTAGGGTGTGTTGCGCAACTACCTGTGTCAGCACGCACCTTTCGACGTCGTCTGCAGGAGCGGGGACTCATCGCACGGCAGCCATTGCTCTGATTACCATTGACGTTACACCACTGGCGAGTGCGATGGTGGTGGGCCGTTGAATGCCGCACCTGGACTAAGGAAAGCTTCACTCGTGACACTACCAATAATGATCAGAACCAACATCCGCACCTTTCATCACATGGGTGTCAACAACTAAGTGTTTTAGACGCTGATCATAGACAACAAAATCTATCACACTCTTTTGAACAAGAGTACGATTTTCCCAAGTACATGCGCAGATATACTTGTGGTTGAAAAGTGTATTAGATTCACACAAACTGTTCTCAATGCAGAGTTCAATTAATCTTTTACCGTTATCATTCATACAAGGATCATCAAACTTACCCACAACATTGTCAGAAATTGCATTCTGCACACCTACTCTAGCATAGAAATCCCCTGCTATTATAACTTTTTCTTTAGCACCAAACTGGCTCAAAACAGCTTTTAGCTCATTCCAGAAATCTTCCTTCTTATCAGAAGGTTCAGAGTCATAAGGAGCATACACTACAACAATTACAATTCTCTGAAGTTTCACTTTCAAACGAATCCAGATAATTCTCTCACTTATGCAACTATAGTGAATCAAGTTGTTTTTCATCTTTTCACTTAAAATCACACCTACACCAGCCTGTCCTCTCACATTAACCAATATTCCAGACCATACACTCAATGTGCCATTCACTTCTTCTACCCCAATTTCCTTCTTTTTGGTTTCACTTACACACAGTACACCCAGTCTATACTTATTCATCTCCTTAATCACCTCATTCATCTTGCCATTTATACCTCTAGTATTTCATACACCAATTTTACATTCACTCAGCCGGGATCTCTTTCTCATATGCCGTTTAGAAAGTCCAGGTCGATTCCGTGGTGGACCGTCCTTCTCAAGTGTGATAGGTCCACCATATCGCACGCTTAAATCCAGATATTGATTTCTTTTTGTATTTTTAATCAGGTAAGTACATCAGTGTGGGGGAGTAGCCCACAGCTGAAGGTTCCAGTTGGTCATTCAACCGAAGGATTCTGGAACAAAACCCAGTGAGTTGGGGTCTTTTCGCCAATGTCACACAGAACTAGCTGGCACCCCTCCAAGATTCACAGAGGCTCTAGTTGCTGTTGTGTGTGCCATTGTTACCACGGAGCGCCGCGAGGAGGCAAACCCCATCGCTCACAACGACCGCCCACTATTTTTTCATGAAGGAAAGTATTACTTAGAAGTGTATTACTTTTGTTAATTAATTGGAAAAATCTATAGACATACTAAGAACACTTCTTCATTTTGTGGAAAAATATCAGAAAGGTCCCCAGTTATTTCCTACACTTGCAACTCTCTTCCTTACAAAAATCCTGGATCTGCCCCTGACACTATTCCACGTTGATCACGCCCAACACCACTGCAACTGGTGCCGGCGATGCTTTCTGTTCAGTGGTACGCCATGGAGTAGCCTCCTCAAATGTAGTCCTGTGGCGCAAGTTATTTGGTAGTCGTCTGGGTGGCCGCTTCTGTACCTGTAGACAATGCAACTTGGCCACAGATGGTTTAGAGCAACGAATTCGGCTCTCACAATTGCTCGATCCTCACATTCTGTTGTTGCCCTTGGCCATCCACTGCTTTCATGTTGCTGGGTTGTGCCCTCCTCGACTCATGCGCCAACATCGTCTGATTGTTGTGTCACTTTGACCCAAACACTTGGCGATACAGCTGCTTGACCAACCAGCCGCTCTCCAGCCCAATTATAATCCTCTCTCAAACTTGCTGAACTGCTCGTATTGTGCACAGATCCAACGTTGAGGCATTCTCACCGTCCATGGAGGTTAATGCAACCACAATCCACTATCACAATTGTCCCTGCGTGCAAGCTTTTCTCTTGAAATACCCTCCTCAATGCACAGTTCCCATGTGCTGTGGGGGACCACTATTTAGTCATTGGTTGTTATTTTTTAATCATTTGCATATTTAACTCAGAGGTACTTGCATGCGGAGTTTCATCAGGATCAAGGGACTCTCTCAGGGTGCCTCATTTCTTTTTTATGGCAAAAGGTGTATATATATATGTGCATCAAAGAGCCAAAACATAATGACCAACTGACAAATGCATCTCTATGAAAATCAAAGCAACTGCAGGTAAACAATAGAATGTGTGAAAATCATGAAATGGTATAAATAATACCTGATACTGAGCTCTGTTAATCAGTGCTATACTTGCATGCGGAGTTTCATCAGGATCAAAGGACTCTCTTAGGGTGCTTCATTTCTTTTTTGTGGCAAAAGGTGTATATATATATGTGCATCAAAGAGCCAAAACATAATGACCAACTGACAAATGCATCTCTATGAAAATCAAAGCAACTGCAGGTAAACAATGGAGTGTTGAAAATCATGAAATGGTATAAATAATACCTGATACTGAGCTCTGTTAATCAGTGCTATTTCTTGTTCCTGAGATTAGAAGGGCTGTGGCTTTAAGCAAGTTTGACAAAGGCTGAATTGTAATGGCCAGAATGATTGGGTCAGAGCACTTCCCAAACAGCAAGGCTTGTTCAGTGATCACAATTAGTCGTGTACCTTCAAAAAGTGGTTTGAGGAGAAAAAAACCATGAACTGCCAACAAGGTGTGGGCCGATCATGGCTCATTCATTCTAGAGGTGAGTGAAGACTATCTCATATGGTACGAGCCAACAGAAGTGATACTGTGTCGCAGTTCACCAGTAATTGAATGTTCGTGATGGGGGTAATGTGTCACAACACATAGTACATCTGAAAATGGAGCTACTTAGGCATCTCTGAGTGCCCATGCTAACCTCAGTTCACCATCAAAAGTGCTTATAATGGGTACACAAGCATCAAAACTAGACCTTGAATGATTGGAAGGAGGTCATCTTGTCTGATGAATCACATTTCCTGTTGCACTATGTAGATGGTCGGGTATGTGTGTGTTATTTACCTGGGGAAGTGTTAGCACCAGGATGCACCTTGGGACAAACAAGCTGCGGGAGGAATATATTGCTTTAGGATAGTTATCAACAATATAATTGTGATGTTCATAATACTGTTTTACACATTATTCATGAACATGTTGACTACCCGTGGGAGCATGTTGTATGCAATGTCATTCACGAAAAAGTATGCATTCAATTATGGAATTATTCAATGTTATCAAGGAGTACTCACCAGACTTCAGTTTAGTCGTACATTCCAATAGGTTTAGTATTGCAGTGCTTGATATTCGTCTTTCTTTCTTGGCCAAAGATTGTACATTTTGAAAATATGAAGATTAGTACGATGAGTAGCGTGAAGTAAAACTTTGAACGGGTTGCCGCTATGGGCAGCACAGAGCAAACGTGTATTTCCACAAAACGAAAAACTTTCACGAAACGAGAAGACCTTCATGAAAACGAGGCTATATAAGAAATTACTGTAAAATCAGTGAAAGATGAATTATCATGACTGACAGCCAACATTAAAAGTAAACCCTTCATTAAAATTAGATGTATTTACGAAAAAAGTGGATGATTTGCAGAAAGTACGATTTAACATCGAAAAGACAAAAAAATCAGCACAAAGAAATAAAAATATTCAATAAAAACTATGCATACTCCCGCCGGTAATGAGCCCATACCAGTTTCAGCTATCTCTCATCGTAGCCATCATCTGTGGGTATATGCACATTGAATGCCCATTGTTGGGAAGCAGGACTCATGTGGAATTCGCTTCTAGACCATGTTACAGCTATGTCATGTCAATGCCATGTTACATTTCATCGACTGTTCTTTTCTGCGCAACTTTCACTGCACCTCTGGTTGGGTGTATTCATATTCATTCACCCTGTCTTGTTGGTTGTCATGTTATATAATGCTTTGTGCAGTGTTCTGCAGGGAAACCTTGGTTCCAGTTATTCATGTGCAGGAAATTGTGACATCTATCACCTACCTAAACATCATTGTAGACCAGGTACATCCTTTCCTGGCAATGGTATTCCCCTCTAGTAGTGCCTTTTTTTTTTTAGCATGATAATATGCCATGTTACACTGCCTAGATTGTTAGAGAATGGTTTGCAGAACACAAACCTTGGCCTCCAAATTCCCCAGACATCAATCCAATTGAGTATCTGTGGTTTGTGTTGGATCAGCAAATCCAATCTGCTGCTGCTCAACCACATAACGTGCAAGAGTTAAAGGATCTGCTGGTAACGTGTTGGTACCAGATACCATAAGACACCTTTGCAAATCTTGTAGCATCCATGTTTTGCCAGATAAGAGCAGTTTTGGTGGCATGTGGAGGACCAACGTCATATTAAACATCTGGGCATAATGTTTTGACTCTTTGGTGTAGCATATTTGTTGAAATCTATTGAAATTCCTGCAATAAAGAAATGGTTCAATGATTCTCTACTTTGAGTGCTGCTGTTAGGCCAGATCTTCCAAAATGAAGTTGGAATAAGAGAACTCAAAATAGTATAACTATATACTAAAAATCCGAAATTTTCTTGGCGTAGAATAAAAATAAAAATTTCCAAGCTTTCGCACATCAACCAGATGGCTTTCTTTGGCAGTTGGCTGTCTACCTTCCTTGAGAAAGCCCTCTGGTTGATGTGCGAAAGTTTGGAAATTTTTATTTTTATTCTACGCCAAGAAATTTTCAAATTTTTAGTATATAGTTATACTATTTTGAGTATAATTTGCTGTACCGTTCCTACTTTTTGGAATAAAAGAAATTAAAATCTTTAAGAAGACACGTTGCTGCTAATGGGAAGTCAATGATTGTTGCAGGTGCAGGAACTCATGTATTTTGGGCATTTTGCATGAGCTCATCCCTGGGAATTTTATGTGATCTATTGGTGGTGGCATTCCTGGTGAAGGTTAAAGCTGATCTTAACTTTCTCCCTTAGTGGGATTTTCATCATACTCCCGAGATCTCCCTGACTGGTCATTGCTATCAATGGTGGCATGATCTGGTGTTCAGCGCTCTTGTACTTTACTTGTTGTTGTTGCTTTGTTTTTTATACATAATTGTATTTTCTCTTTTTCTCATGTGCAAGAAGAAGACTCCATGAAAATGGAATTGTGTGATTGTAATCATTACAGTTGTAATGTTTAGTTTGTTATATTTTAAGTCCTGCTTACCTTACGTATCTTATGCAGAACTCATTCTCTTGTTTGTTTCCCTTTCTCTGATTTCCAAAAGGAATTATGTGTAATCGACACACTAATTTGGATTCTTCAAGAAACATGGGTTGAATGCTGTTTGAATGTTATAATGCTAAAGCTATCTGTTGTGTTTGAATGCAATTTTTAGAATAAAAAAAATATATGTATATCCAAAAATTCTAAGGGAAAATTTTAATTGATTTTTTTTATTGACAAAGCAATATGCTTGGAGTCAGATAATTGTGTATTTAGGTTATCATTCTGCAGTTGATGGGTTCCATTTCAACTCAGGCAGGGTCGTACCACCACGGTCTCAGATTTTTCTAAAAAAATTAAGGGGTGTTCCTTGACTAAAATAAGGAGACCTATATTTTTTTCTTTCGGCAAGAAAAAATTTTCCCTTCGAGATAGAGGGTTTCAAATCTTGCACCGTCAAACAAGCTCTCTAGAAAACGGTTATTTTTCCTAACTTCAGCGAGTCATTGCAGCAGAGTTAAAAAAGATATAGTGTTCTTGTATTTTTTACATTGTGTGTATAACATATAATAATATATGGTGCTAATATTTGCTACACATCGTATGATTAAAATTTAAAAAATCGTAAACTTTGTGATTTTTAAAAAAAATTGAATTTTTTAAGGTTTTTTTAAACAGGTTTGGATGGAGTTTTTTCTATATGCGTTTTTTTTTTTCGTTAAAGACATACAAATGTGCACTTTATTTGTAATTTTTTGTGTGTCTGTGAAACTGCTAGTTTCCGCGTTTTGGCAGCGTTAAAAACAGCCGATTTTGAAAAATCTCTAACTTTGCCAACGATTTTCTCAAAAAGGCCATTTTTTAAAATTCTGAAAATTAAATCCCTGTTTTATTATCAACAGGAGAATATCTGTGTAAATTTTTACGGCCCTAAAAACGCCCGTTTCCGAGTTAGACGCGTTTGAATTCGGTTTGAAAACCTACGATTTCCCGTGTTCTAAAGGCGCCATTTTGGAAAAATCTCAGGCGCAAAGTACGTACGTTATCTCTTACCCGAATCAAAGCGTTAGATATTCTTTGCCTGAATGATGGAATGAGAGCATTGGGTCAGCTGGCCCTGGTTGAATACATCCACCTTACCCTTTCCCGAGTGATGACATGCCTATAAAACTGTCGAGGGGGGGATAACTAATACATAAAGAAAATTATTGCTGCTCCACTAACAAAGTTGAGTTGCAGAAGACAGCAGCAGTTGTTTGTTTGTTTACGTATATACTTAAACATCGCATAAGAAAAGACTATGAAAGAGTAGAAAACTGTTGTGAAATAATTTTAAGAAAAAGAGTGCAGGCACGTGTACTGTAAGTTAATTTTCGATGGCTAAACAACCTCGAGTTTTTCTGGGAGTTGCTAATTGTACGCTACTGTCAGAAGAGCAGTTGCTGTTTTGTTATAGTTGCTAAAGTTAACCTCAGTTTTTCGTAATAGTAAAATATTCGCTCAGGAGAGTTTTGTCCTCTGCGAACGGGGGAGAAGGTGCAATTCTCTTGCCCTCGCTGCTGGGTTGATAGCGCTGGTCGCTACCGAAACTCTGCATACCTCCTCTCCAAAACGTAATGGCAATTTTCTAATCTACTAAATAAATAACACAAACGCGTGCATGCTTATTCATAAAATGTAAGTTGAGTATATTTCCTGTTCAATCAGCTGATTTTACAAGTAGAATTCATATACAACTTATGCGCTTATAATGGTGTAAAGATTTTTATCTATTTAAAACATATTCAAAGATTTCAATTTTTTTACAGAGGAAGGGGGGACTGTGTTCGTAGTGATCTCCACCTGGGCCACGATAAACCATGCACTGCCCATGTCTTCTGTACCCTTAGAAGATAATCCTGGATCGATGGGAGACCAGCGGAGTTTTGACCCCCCCCACACCACCACCACAACCACCACCCGCCTCACGTGGTGGTGAGGTGTCTCAAAGCTAGGTAGCTTTCAAAAATGTTTCAACTTAGTTGGCTGGTAATAAGAGAGGGATTCCATTTCAACTCTGGCAGGGTCGTACCATCACGGTCTCAGATTTCTCTAAAAAAATTAAGGGGGTGTTCCTTGATTAAAATAAGGAGACCCATATCTTTTCTTTCGGCCAGAAAAATTTACCCTTTGAGACAGAGGTTTTCAAATCTTCCACCGTCAAACAAGCTCTCTAAAAAAACCGGTTATTTTTCCTAACTTCAGCGAGTCATTGCAGCAAAATTAAAAAGATCTTTTGTTCTGGTATTTTTTATTACATTGTGTGTATAACGTATAATAATATTTGATGCTAATATTTTTTACACATCGTATGATTAAAATTTTAAAAAAATCGAAAACTTTGATTTTAAAAAAATTGAAATTTTTAAGATTTTTTTTTAACTGGTTCAAATGGAGTTTTTGTTTTCTATACTCGTTTTTTGTTAAAGACATACAAATGTGCACTTTATTTGCAATTTTTTATGTGTCTGTGAAACTGCTAGTTTCTGCAGCGTTAAAAACAGCCGATTTTGAAAAATCTCCAACTTTGCCAACGATTTTCTCAAAAAAGCCCTTTTTTAAAATTCTGAAAATTAAATCCCTGTTTCATTATCAACAGGAGAATATCTGTGTAAATTTTTACGGACTTAAAAACGTCCGTTTCCGAGTTAGACACGTTTGAATTTGATTTGAAAACCTACGATTTCTCCGTGTTCTAAAAGCGCAATTTTGGAAAAATCTCAGGCGCAAAGTACGTATTCTCTTACCCAAATGAGAGCATTGGATCCGTCCACCTGACCTTACCCTGGGCGATAACATGCCTAAAAAACGGTCTTGGAAAAAAAAATAACAAATCTATATATATAGAATTGAATGTAGGTCTGCTAAACAAATTTACAGTTTTCAATTTAGAACCACCAAACTTGGTATACTATCTCATGGTACCCTAACTTAAACCGTAGATGGTTTTTGGAAGGGATCGGAGCCCGGGGTCAAGGGGCTCCACACAAAACTTTTCACAAAATCTAGTTTTCAATTTAGAACCACCAAATTTGGAATACTATAGCATGGTACCCTAACTTAGACCGCAGACTGTTTTTGGAAGGGGCCGGAGCCCTGGGTCAAAGGGCCCCCACACAAAATTTCCGTAAAATATACTTGTAAACTATAGTGCCCTAACTGAGACCGTAGATGGTTTTGGAAGGGGGGTAGAGCCCTGGGTGGGTAGGAGCCCGTGGTCAAAGGGCCCCACGCAAAATTTCCGTAAAATCTAGTTTTGAATTTAGAACCATCAAATTTGGTATACTTTTTCTTGGCACCCTAACTTTGTAAAATATTTTACGAAAATTTTGTAGGGGTAGGGGGCTTGACCCCGGGTTCCGACCCCTTCCCAAAACCGTCTAGTCAAAGTTAGGGTGCCAAGAAAAAGTATACCAAATTTGATGGTTCTAAATTGAAAACTAGATTTTACGGAAATTTTGCGTGGAGCCCTTTGACCCGGGCTTCCCCTTCCGAAACCGTCTACGGTCTAAGTTAGGGTACCATGAGATAGTATACCAAGTTTGATGGTTCTAAATTGATTGACATACATTCAATTCTCTATATATATATAGATTTGTTATTTTTTTTTCCAAGACCGTTTTTTAGGCATGTTATTGCCCAGGGTAGGGTGAGGTGGACGGATCCAAACTCTCATTCGAGTAAGAGAATACGTACTTTGCGCCTTAGATTTTTCCAAAATGGCGCCTTTAGAACACGGAGAAATCATAGGGTTTCAAACCAAATTCAAACGCGTCTAACTCGGAAACGGGCATTTTTAGGTTTGTAAAAATTTACACAGATATTCTCCTGTTGATAATAAAACAGGGATTTAATTTTCAGAATTTTAAAAAAGGGCTTTTTGAGAAAATCGTTGGCAAAGTTGGAGATTTTTCAAAATCAGCTGTTTTTAACGCTGCCGAAACGCGGAAACTAGCAGTTTCACAGACACATAAAAAATTGCAAATAAAGTGCACATTTGTATGTTTTTAACAAAAAAACGAGTATAGAAAAAAAAACTTCATTTGAACCAGTTAAAAAAATCTTAAAAATTTCAATCTTTTTAAAAAATCGAAGTTTACGATTTTTTAAAATTTTAATCATACGATGTGTAAAAAATATTTGCATCAAATATTATTATACGTTATACACACAATGTAATAAAAAATACCAGAACAAAATATCTTTAATTCTGCTGCAACGACTCGCTGAAGTTAGGAAAAATAACCGTTTTTTAGAGAGCTTGTTTGACGGTGGAAGATTTGAAAACCTCTGTCTCAAAGGGTAAATTTTTTCTGGCCGAAAGAAAAGATATGGGTCTCCTTATTTTAATCAAGGAACACCCCCTTAATTTTTTAGAGAAATCTGAGACCGTGATGGTACGACCCTGCCAGAGTTGAAATGGAATCCCTCTCTTATTACCAGCCAACTAAGTTGAAACATTTTTGAAAGCTACCTAGCTTTGAGACACCTCACCACCACGTGAGGCGGGTGGTGGTTGTGGTGGGGGGGTCAAAACTCCGCTGGTCTCCCATCGATCCAGGATTATCTTCTAAGGTAACAGAAGCCATGGGCAGTGCATGGTTTATCGTGGCCCAGGTGGAAATCACTAAGAACACAATCACCCCCCCCTCTTTAAAAAATTGAAATCTATGGATATGTTTTAAATAGATGAAAATCTTTACACCATCATAAGTGCATAAGTTGTATATGTATTCTACTTGTAAAATCAGTTGATTGAACAGGAAATATACTCAACTTACATTTTATGAATAAGCATGCACGCGTATGTGTTATTTATTTAGTAGATTAGACAATTGCCATTACGTTTTGGAGAGGAGGTAAGCAGAGTTTCGGTAGCGACCAGCGCTATCAACCCAGCAGTGAGGTCAAGAGAATTGCACCTTCTCCCCCGTTCGCAGAGGACAAAACTCTCCTGAGCGAATATTTTACTATTACGAAAAACTGAGGTTAACTTTAGCAACTATAACGAAACAGCAACTGCTCTTCTGACAGTAGCCTACAATTAGCAACTCCCAGAAAAACTCGAGGTTGTTTAGCCATCGAAAATGAACTTACAGTACACGTGCCTGCACTCTTTTTCTTAAAATTATTTCACAACAGTTTTCTACTCTTTCATAGTCTTTTCTTATGCGATGTTTAAGTATATACGTAAACAAACAAACAACTGCTGCTGTCTTTCGCAACTCAACTTTGTTAGTGGAGCAGCAATAATTTTCTTTATGTATTGGTTACACCCCCCCCCCCCCCCACAGTTTTATAGGCATGTCATCACTCGGGGAAGGGTGAGGTGGATGTATCCAACCAGGGCCAGCTGACCCAATGCTCTCATTCCATCATTCGGGCAAAGAATATCTAACGCTTTGATTCGGGTAAGAGATAACGTACGTACTTTGCGCCTGAGATTTTTCCAAAATGGCGCCTTTAGAACACGGGAAATCGTAGGCTTTCAAACCGAATTCAAACGCATCTAACTCGGAAACGGGCGTTTTTAGGTCCGTGAAAATTTACACAGATATTCTCCTGTTGATAATAAAACAGGGATTTAATTTTCAGAATTTTAAAAAATGGCCTTTTTGAGAAAATCGTTGGCAAAGTTAGAGATTTTTCAAAATCGGCTGTTTTTAACGCTGCCAAAACGCGGAAACTAGCAGTTTCACAGACACACAAAAAATTACAAATAAAGTGCACATTTGTATGTCTTTAACGAAGAAAAACGCATATAGAAAAAACTCCATCCAAACCTGTTTAAAAAACCTTAAAAATTCAATTTTTTTTTAAAATCACAAAGTTTACGATTTTTTTACATTTTAATCATACGATGTGTAGCAAATATTAGCACCATATATTATTATATGTTATACACACAATGTAAAAAAATACAAGAACACTATATCTTTTTTAACTCTGCTGCAATGACTCGCTGAAGTTAGGAAAAATAACCGTTTTCTAGAGAGCTTGTTTGACGGTGCAAGATTTGAAACCCTCTATCTCGAAGGGAAAATTTTTTCTTGCCGAAAGAAAAATATTGGTCTCCTTATTTTAGTCAAGGAACACCCCTTAATTTTTTTAGAGAAATCTGAGACCATGATGGTACGACCCTGCCTGAGTTGAAATGGAACCCATCAGTTTAGGGTTTAAAAGCAGTGATGTAAATCCATGTTTGTCAGAAAAGGGGCATTCCTGAGTATTTTATGTGTAATCAAAAAGTTTGTCAGCTAAGACTTTGATATTTGCAATTGATATTTTTTGAATGAAATACTGTTATTTTGCCTCTGTGTTGTAATGTGACAAATTACTGATAAGACATTTTCAAAAATTTCATGTCTGTTTAATTGCCCAATTTCTTTTATCTATATTATAGTTCAGTTTTCGATTGGATCTTCCCCATCCACTGGAAGGAGACGAAGGAGTTATAGTGGAGGTAGCTGTGTGAAATATCTGACAGATTCCTCTCAGAAGCCACGAGGTTGGTAAAAAGTTTATGCGCTTTGTGTCAACGAAAATTTCTTGATTTCTCACAGAAATGTGAGATTGTTAAATTGAAAAAAAATTACGTACTTTTTTGTCAAGTGAAACTTTTTGACTTCTCACAGAAGCTACAAAATTAGTGAAGAAATAAAGAAAGCACTAATTTATGGAGTGTTTGCCCAACACTGCTTTTCACCATTCATCAATTTGTCATGCCCAGCATTAAAAGCTGTCAACTAATCTCGTGAAATGAGATCGGTATATGCAATGCATGTTTCAACAATGCTTTGAGATTTTACAGTTACCCTACAAATAATTATTCTATGGTTATTGTGTATGAGTGCACACAAGAAGTATTCATGTACTCAAACTTGTCTAGTTCTTTTTATTTGACCATGTTTAAAAATTGTCAGAATATTGATGTTCAGTGAATTCAAGTTATAGTTTGTTAAATGTTTTACAACAACAACAGATTACCAAATTTTTCTTTGTATAATCTGCAGGTCTTAAAATTTAGGAAGGGGGGGTCGCTATATTATCCGTACATGCAGTATTGATCTTGAATTGTAATTTCATACAGAAAAGTTTTGATTCACAGTTTGATCCAGCGGTCCAAAGAAATGGGGGGGGGGTATAATCTTCTTGTTAAAAAACTCATTGTTAAATGCCTTTCTGTTACTTTTAAGTGAATAAAGAGCAAATTTTTTTTTCATGATTGCTGCAGTTTGTACTTAGACCTGACAGTTTTGTAATTACACTGCTAACCACCCAAAATTCATCACCAAGAAGGACACGAGATAGCAAAGCCAGATTCACTGGACACATAACAACAGATACAAAGATGAAACGATTGAGCTTACAGGTCCATGCGACTTGCGGAACACGCAGACATCAATAGTTTGTGTGGCACCCATGGCTGGCAATAATAGGTGCTACACGCCACGGCATCAAATGAAAGAGGCTTTGGATGTGGGCTTGGGGTATGTCGATCCAGGCTGCTTCCACACATTGCCACAGGTCGCTGATCGGCAACCGGGACACTCGGTTGCTGTTCAGCGACCAGACGTGTTCGATGAGCGACATATCGGGTTTAGAACAGGCAGGCCATGGCAGCAGTGACACCTGGTGGGCCGTGAAGAATTGTTGCACGATGCGTGCCATGTGCGGGCGCACTTTGTCCTGTTGAAATGTGGCCGCTGGCAGGTCATGCAGGTAAGGGAGGACTACAGGCTCCAAAACGTCGGAGATGTAGCAGTGGCTGTTGAGTGTACCGGCGATGCGTACCAGAGGGGTGCGAGTGTCATATCCAGTTGTGCCCCAAACCATAACGCCAGGCGACGGACCGGTATGGCGATGCATAATGCAGGCGTCATACAGTCTCTCGCCACGGTGCCGCCACACGCGTATCCGATCATCGTGGTGTTGCAGGCAGAAGTGGGATTCGTCGGAGAAGACAATATTGTGCCATTCAGTAGTCCAGGTGCGGTGTTCAACGGCCCACTGCCGCCTCACTCGCCGGTGGTGTAACGTCAATGGTAATCCAAGCAATGGCCGCCGTGCAACAAGTCCCCGCTCCTGCAGACGACATCAAACGGTACTTGCTGACACAGGATGTTGCGCAACACACCCTAATTCCTGCGCTAACGTTCGTGATGTGGTGGTGCGAGCCGTTAATGCCCACCGCACAACATGCCGGCCCTCTCGTTCGGTGGTGTGCAGCGGCTGCAGCAATCGCTCACGTTGGTCCGTCCATCCCTCCACCAAATTCATACTCGCCTCACTGTGGCTGGATGTCGTCCCACACGGGCGCCGATGTCTCGGTACGATAAACCGCTGTCACAATAAGCCACTATTCGTCCTCTGTCGAACTCCGAAATGTGCTGGAATGACTGGCGTATACTGCGACGAGGCATCAGGAAGCTTTCCACGTACAGGTCCGGCAGTACAACACACTTCCACTACTTACACCCTGCTTTCTGTGCACCCTTCTTATAGTGTTTTTCGGTGGTGTGCCGGGCGCACATGATTTGCATATGCCCTGCAATGCTAATCGTTTGCATGTCATCTCGCGGGCGCCGCATGCTGCGAATTTCAGGCCAATCTGATGCTTCCTTCTTGGTGTTACATTTTGGGTGGCCAGCAGTGTAGGTTCCATAGTTAGACCTGTAGCATCCATGAATGTGTGTGACGCTGAGATTCCCACTGCATGTGAACGTCACAAAAGCAAATAATATTGTCTTTGTTGCATTAGTATTTTCTGTCAAAATGCTCAAAAGAAAAAAAAAATCTTCCCAACTGTGTGTGGACCTCCATCTTTGTATTGTGCTATGTTTTCCTATTATTAACGAATTTCTGGTACCATATTTTTCTTCATATAATCCACAGACTGTGAAATTCAGGAAAAGAAAAGCATTTCCACTATATAATCTGCTGTCCAGGAAATTCAGAAAAAAAAAAATCGAAATGTAATCCACACCAGCAACGTTTTTCCCAAACGAAAATTTCCTAATTAAAAGTGATGATTCACAGGATTGCCCAGAATTCCAAAAAAAAAGGAAGGGGGGGGGGATGATCATGTTATTAAAAAAATAATAATAAAAGCCTTTGTGTTACTTTCAAGCAAATGAAGAGCAAAAATGGTGAGGTTTTTCATCATTATCTCAGTTCTGTAGTTATATTCCATAGTGTGTTCCATAGTGACACCTGCACCACCCTCAATCACGTGTGATGCTGAGCTTCCCACAGAATGCAATCGTTGGGTAAGAGCAAACAATGCCATATTCATTGCATCATATTTTCTGTCAGAATTCTCCTGAAAAAAAACTTCTTTCCAACTGTTTACAGATGTCTGTCTTTGTATTGCTTTACATTTTCTTATTATTGACTCATTTTTGACAATTTCCCAAAGGTTTGACTTCTCCTGAAAATTGTGACGTGGATTTTTTAAAAATCAAAGTGCTGCAGAAACATTTATCTTTTTTTCTTGAAAGTGGCGTATTATCTGCATTGGCATATAATCCACAGAATTTAATTTTATAATTTTTTTTAAAAGATAATCCTCAGATTATATGATGAAATTTACGTAATTTTCCAAACCTTGACCTCTCATGACAATTACAATGCAGATTTTTTTAAAATCCTTAGTGCCACAGGAACAATGTTTTTTTAAAACTGGCATGTAATTCCAGAACTAAAATTTATAACTTTTTTAACAGATACTCCACGGATTGTTTGATGGAAAACACAGTAAATGTCCTTGAGAACAACTGATTTTTTGCATTTTGAGATCTCGGCACCAAGAGCTAACCATATAATTAGCAATGATGTCTGGTCTCTATTTCATGAGCCATTCAATGTGGGTGTCATGCACTATAGATTTTCACAGTTTTTTCTGTTTCACATATTTGGTCAGAGGCCAATATGAGTCAGAATTTGAAGTAAAAATTAACATGTTAGGGGTAACCTTGCTGAGGCATCAACACATTTGTCCATGTCTTGTAGTTCTTTGTTTCATTATCCATTGGGTATAATGTTACAGAAGTACTGCAGTTCTGCTTAGTACATGGTATGAGCAAGTTGGATAACAGAGGCTCACTAATTTCAAATGTAATGTATTTCTAAGTACTTCAATGAGGAAGAATAGGGTGCTTGTTATGCAAGCATAAAAGCGTGTAATTTTGGCATTATGGTGTTCTTTGATTTTTGTATAGAAGAAAACATTGGGGCATATACAGACTAAGAGAAAAACCTAATCAAAGTAGATTGAAGATGTAAAAGTGACCCTTTTTGATTGAGAAAGCAATGTGTTAGGGGAAGATAATCATTTGGGGGTTGATTTAGTTAGATGGAGAAAGTTTATAGCTAGCCAGAGTTAAATATTTTTTAACATTGTATGCAAATAGCATACCTGAATAGGTTATTGGTTTGCAGGTATAAGATGATAAAATCAGAGTGTCGAAAAAAGAAGGTAGAAATCCTGATGTGATTTAGCATCTCACTCCTTCAGACTTGTAAGCTTAGAATGCAAGCAGATACCAATTGGGAATATATCATTTTCATTTATTTATTTTACTACAGTAATGTTTTCCAGAAAAATTTATAAATGCATTTCAGCATCAAATCTATTCTGAAGCTCTGTGGCAATGTGTGTAATCTGTCATTCTATGCAACGGCTGAGCTTTCTATATAATGTGTAAAAAAAAACAACAGGCAAAGGGTAAAAATGATAACTCTTCGTACATAGCATGTGCATTTTATATAATACTGGGTAAATTTTAGGCATTATGTGAGATGTGTGTGTGTGTGTGAGAGAGAGAGAGAGAGAGAGAGAGAGACCTGTTTATCTTGCAGCGTCCTGCCTGCTTGCTCCACTCCCGGTTGGATCCAGAAGTTAATAGTGTAACAGTGTGTGAGATGGTAACAAAAGCAGATAGTGATTGGTAACAAAAGCAGATAG
Source organism: Macrothele yani (assembly GCA_039090855.1). Classification (NCBI taxonomy): domain Eukaryota; kingdom Metazoa; phylum Arthropoda; class Arachnida; order Araneae; family Macrothelidae; genus Macrothele; species Macrothele yani. The sequence continues at coordinate 94,239,454 of CM077005.1, read as the reverse complement.
TGTTACCTCAAGTGCAATGAAAGAATAATTCTGCACTGAATTATCTCAGAATAGGAGTGGCATTGCAAGAAACAACATTTTTCTTGTAAATGAACATTAATGAGAATTAGTAAGTGACGTATGTCATGCTGAAAGCTCAGCAATGAAGGAGTGCCAGGGGTTTTTGAAGTTCTTGTGCAAACTCAACTGCCAAACAATGAAATGTTTTTGTGTGAGAAAGAATGTGCTATGTAATTTGAAATGTCATTTTAGCTCTGCTTGCTATAATAAATATTACTTTAAATACAGTTATCAAGTGTAATTTTTAATATTTATTTCCTTTTCAGTTTCATAATTTTTTTAAATCAAAACTTCCAATCAGTAAATGAGGAGAACTGTGATACAACAAATGTATTTCAATTAATGAAGTAAATTTTTTATATTAATGCTTTGCCTAAACATATCTTGGCATTATATGTAATGCCTAGGTATTGTTTACATTTCCTTGTCAAAGTATTAAATACAACAGCAAAATTAATTTATCTCATACTTTGCCTAAACCACTTAGGTATTATAGAGAATGCTTAGGAAACTATGAGCAATGCCTGGGGTACCCATATTTCGAGTAACATATGCATGTTGTAGTTAATAAATGCTCCCCTCAGTTTTCATTGGTGATTGCAACAAGCATACTTGAAAGTGACCTGAAGTGTAAGTAAGTTTCACAGTGTGAGCTGTTGTTAATATTTTTACATTTTTGAATTTGGGAAGCATTTATTGTTTTTAAAAACTGGATGCTATGACAATGTGTTTTTCTTTTTTTATTCCAATTATTGATGCATTGGTTTAGCTTTTTTATCAGTCTATTTTTTGTGCTTCCTATGTATTTGACATTCCTTTGAATGTTACCAAAAAAATTGGATACACTCTTGGTCTTTGTAGAAACACAAAAATTAGATTGAAAAAAAGAGGCTAGTGTGGTATTAAGGTTAGAATCCCTGGGACAAAAAAATAGTGAGGAAAACTGATTTTAAAACAAGATACCTGCTACGAAGTTTCTACACTTCTAGGCTTCATTCTGACTTGGAAGACTTACAGAATATTTTCTTTAGAGATACAGCCCTATGTAAAAAATGCTAAAACTAAGCTACAAAAAGATTTGGTGATTTAATGTTTGACGTTTGAAATTACGAAATAGCCCAGACGTATTTTGGAGTCTCATCAAATATTTTTATAATGGGTGTAAAGTCACCAGCTTAGTGCCCCAGTGGCCAAGTGGTGTGATGTACTAGTTCCTGACCATTTGTCTGAGGTGGGCTTGGGTTCAAGTCTTGAATGGAGCATAGATGGTGTGCTTATCCTACAACATTCGCTCTTTGTCTTTCTTGGAACCAGTGACTTAAAATAAGAGATGGGTTACTGCTTATAGCCCTTATAGTTATTCATGGCAGTAATTAAACCCTGAAACTTAAAAAAAGTGAGAGAAAGAGAAAAAAAAAAAAAAGGCAGCAGCTCAGGGTTTATGTGACCAAACTGATCAGATTCTAATACTGCAGAAGATTGTATTTAGCTGGAATGAATAGAAGCCCTGCTGAAAAAGAATTCCTGATTAAATGAACTACTGATTGATGATGATGCAAATGAACAATGAACAAGATGACTGGACAATAGGGTGGGCCGAAAAAACTTTTTTTTTTCGAGTTTCTATAGTGCTGAAAACTTGCCTCTTGTACAGATAAGATAAATGGAAAAAGAATTTTCAAAATTGATAGATATCTTCCGGTCGTGTATCACCCTCAAAATTTATGAAAATTGAAAAAAATTATTTTTTTTGTCCATTTTTAAAAATTAATAAAGTTATGATGGTCCAAACCCTATAGATTGGGATGTGTAGTATATGATTGAAGGAAGTATAATAAATAATAACATCATTGATGTTTTATTATTTACCAGTTGCACATTGTATTCGAATAACTCAATTTTTACATCAGAATTGCAAATTCTGATGTAAAAATTGAGTTATTCGAATACAATAACTCACCACGTAGAGGTGGCTGCACGTCAAGTTCCGCCCACTCCTTCCCAACCAACCAACCATCCATATTTACAGGGTGTATGTTTTCCTTTACATTTATTTCATTATTTACAAAAAGATTCTACAACTGTTTACAACACAAGCCATTCTTCCCTTACTCTTTCTTTCCAATAGATACTACTTTAAAGACCGATTTATTGGAAAATTTGGGCATCATGGATCTTGATAATAATGTGGTTCTGATGTAGCCGTCTCTGGACTGAGCTCCGCAGAATTTGTATGATTCTGCTCTTACCAGTTTGACACATCGTTCAACTGCCTGGGTGTGACAAGGGAATCTTTTGACATCCCAATTCGGTACTGTGCCAGATTGTATAAGTGAGTTAATAGCACTATCACTTATTTCACGTAACAAAGGGGGAGAAGATATCCTGCAAGTATTCCAGTCAATGATATAGGTGTATTCTGTAGCAGCAAATTTAATTTTAGGTGTCACAAAATTCCTGATTGACTTTCCCTTAAGAGCTGACTGTCTGGCTTTTAAAATTCATCAATGCCTGAGCTCTCTAATGGGTTTTCTTTAGGGCTGTTGGGTTTGATCGATTCATCGATCAATTTTTTAATCGCCAATTATTTTCTTCTTCCGATTAATCGGTTACTTAAAAAATTAGTATAAAAAATAAAATTCATTAGGAACTTCCAAAAAACTGCATATAGTTTTGAATTTGTTGAATACATCATTTGTACTCGTGTCTTCACTTCTTGGAAACTAGCCTTTTTATGGCGATGGAAGTTTAAATCTAGCAGTCACCACTATTAGCAGGGATTCCATCGTTCATTGTGTGTCAGTATGCTAGTCTTCAAAGTCCATCGTCAATTCCAACTTCCGCTTTTAACACTGTACTTGTCCTGCCAGTATTTAATTGAGGGCTTCTCGACCTCGTGGTTCCCCCGTTCTTTTATTGCTGTGCGCTATGCTCCCTTCTCATATGATGGTCTGTCTGTGCTTCCCCTCCCTGCTATCCCCTTGTTGACTGTAGTTATTCAGGAAAAATGCAGCTCCGTCAGCCATTGAGGGGCGCCACCCCTCTTCTACTCCTGTCTCAGCTGAATCGTCTTGGTAAAGTCAGTTGTTCCAATACGTAAGGTCGATATAACAGACGGCCGACATCTTCCAATCTCGGGTAGTGTTCTGCAAGGTTTTATTACATCGATGCAAATGAAAATACAGCGCTGGTCCTGTTGGGCCTCACACCGAGATTCAGCTTTCAATAGGAAAGATGGGGGATTAATACATATGTTTCTTGGAATCAATGGTTGCAGGCAATTAGTCTTTACCTAGGGACCAAGTTGTGTATTGTTGCAGAAGTATTGTATCCGTCAACAGGGAGAATTTTCAGTGCAAGAGCAAAAGTCTGGGGCAAATTTTTACCCCCTCTCTCCTCGTTGAAAAAGCAAATATTGTTCCTTTATTGGTGGCGGAGCCTACTGGGATGAGCATGGGAGTGTCTGTCAATGAAAGAAAGTTTGAATGCTGATTCATCTCTTGCTGTCACGTTTATTTCAGCTCCAAAAATGAAGTTTCAGGGATTAAAAAGGAAGTTATCCTCTTGTTTTGGATATAAATTAGAAGACAGTGGGGAAGTTATTGATCATGGACACATTTATTGTTTAAAATGTAAGAAAAAATTTAAGTACAGTGGAAGTGTAACTAACTTACATTATCATTTACAATCCCAACATCCATTCATGGAAATTGTATCAAATACGCCACAGGAGCAGCCAAGTTCAAATGCCACCGCTATGAAGCAAATGGGTATAAATTCCTTTCTCGAAAAGCCTGTTTCTGCATTAAAAGAACAGGAATTAACAAATAAATTAGCATTGTGGATTGCATCTAGTTTGAGACCTGTCAGTATTGTTGAAGATCCTGGCCTGAAAGTGTTGTTGCAAACAGCTCTGAATTCTAAGTGTTACAATTTACGTGCCAGAAGTACCATTACGAACAAAATTATCCAAATTTATGACATTCAGTAGTCAAGAGTGTTTAATGAATTAAAGAGAGCTTCCTATGTGAGTTTAACTGGAGATTTTGGATCTCACTCGCCAACGACAGCTATTTAGCAATAATACAGTAGTACACTGGATTGACAATGAGTGGTATTATTGTGATGCAACTATTCAAGTGAAACAGGTAATTGAGAAGCATACTGAAAATCAGTGGACAACTGAATTTGAGGAACCCGTTGAAAAATGGGAACTAACAGACAAGCTTGTTGCCATCTGCATTGAAAATGCCAAAAATAATTGTACCTGGCATTAACAGATCAAAGTTTGACAGTGTAAGATGTTCAACACATACTTTACATACATACATACATACATACATACATACATACATACATACATACATACATACATACATACATACATACATACATACATACATATCACTAAGCTGTTCTCTGAGATTCAGAGGTTAGCTCCAAAAAGAAATACAAACTACCAGATATTTTTACTTACTGATGTCATATCAAACTTTTCCATTTACAGCGATCTTGACATACAACTCGGTCTTCACTGATATCCATTACATGCCGTACACAAGAACCTTTATACTTCATACTCATAATCTTTTTCTCATGCATACACTCCTGAATCTGATCCACCCATGTCTTTCTTGGCCTTCTCTGCCTTTCCTTCCTGCCACTTGGGCTAAAAAGATCTTCTTAGTAAGCATTTCATCACTCATTCTTTCAACATGGCCAAACCACCGAAGCATATTAGTCTCCACCTTGCTAACTGCAACACATCTTCATTCCTCATACAATCAGACTGTGTCTTGCCACAAACCCCCGTAAGTAAAGCATTTCTCCAGCACACAAACGACCTATGTTTTTCTGCAGTACCCAGGTTTCACTGCCATACATCAGAGTAGGAACAATTACAGTTTCATACACAGCCGTGCGGGACTCTAATCTAGTGAACCCACCATTCCTGTGAAAACCTCCCAGAGCAGCTATGACTTTCAATGAAGAATTCACTCGCCTGCTAATTTCACCATCCAATTTGTTCTCTCTGTAAAACATGCTTCCTAAATACACAAAATCACTCACCTGGTCAATCACAGTGCCATTTATACTTACATTACATTCAGTGCTACCAGTTCCTCTCTCAAACACCATAACGTTGGTTTTTCCCTTATTTATATTCAGTTTGAATTTCATACAAACTTCTTACATCCGAGACAGCATACTCTGCAAAACACTTTTGCTCTCTGCCAACAGGACAGTGTCATCAGCATACAGCAATCTGCACACACGGATATCACCAAGACATAAACCACTATCCTCTATTTTGGCATCATGCATGCATGCGTCCGTAAATATATTAAACAGCCATGGTGACATTACACAACCTTGTCTAACTCCTGCACCAATAGAAAACCATTCTGATAAAACACCATTCACTCGTACACAAACTCTACTACCGGCATACGTGGCTTTTACACTATTAAGTAGATTCCCAGTAACACCATATTCATTCAATACCTTCCACAAAAGTGTCCTATTTACTCAGTCGTAAGCTTTCTCTAAATCTATGAAGGCAGCAAAAACTTTCTTCCCAACAGCCAGATACTTTTCAATCATTGTGCATAATGCAAAAATCTGGTTAGTGCGGCCTTTACCAGGTATAAAACCACTCGATCATCCCACGCTTTCTCTGATGTAAGACCCCGTACTTTTTCAAAACAACCTTACCAAACACTTTCCCTGGCACACTTAGTAGGCTAATACCACGATAGTTCTTGCATTCAGTCTGGTCACCTTTTCGCTTATACAAGGGAACAATGATAGCATCCTTCCAATCCCGAGGGACCATTCCTAACTCCCAGCACAACCGGCAAATTTCAGTTAACCAGTCAATTACAGAGTCCCCACCATATTTCAACATCTCGGCAGTTTTGCCATCAACTCCCGGAGCCTTACCATTCTGAAGAGATTTTAGAGCTTTACACACTTCTTCTCTTGAGATCCCTTCTGTGCTTCCATCACTCACTGTGACATCATCTGTGTCTGTCTCAGAATTATCTTTGCTTTCCTGATCTAATAACTCACAGAAATATTCACCCCATCTTTCACTTCACTCATTGGACTCCCATCTCATTTCCCCGATCTCATTCTTCAGACAACTTACAACTTTGTTTCTCCTATTTTTCCTGTGTCTCGTGTACTTCCAGAAAGACTTTCTATCTTTCCAAAAAAACCAGTTCATGCCTTTCCACCTTCTCCTTCCTATCTTTTGCTTTACTCTGGCGAACCAGCTTAGCACCACGCTTCTTTGAGCGATATTCATCCACACAGACTCTACCTTGCAACATCCCCAAATAGGCTTCCTTCTTTCTCTTTACTGCCTCTTCAATCTCACTATTCCACCAAGCATCACCTCTATTGTTACCCACTATTGTGGTGCCACAGACCTCCTTAGCAGCAGTGACTACACAGTTCTTAAAACATTCCCACTTCTTTTCTACATCCCTCTCACCAGACTTCAGCTCCTTCAGTCGTTCTCTGAGTAGGTCAGAATAACTCTGATGATCCTCAAGGAGCCTATCAACCTTTATTCTTTCTATCCTGGGTCTCTTCCTATTCCTTTTCCTCCAACCAACATTAAGTTTCACTCGTGACACTACCAAGTAATGATCAGAACCAACATCCGCACCTCTCATCACACGGGTGTCAACAACTAAGTGTTTCAAACGCTGATCGTAGACAACAAAATCTATCACACTCTTTTAACCAAGAGTACGAGTTTCCCAAGTATATGTGTGGAGATACTTGTGATTGAAAAATGTATTAGATACACACAAACCATTCTCAATGCAGAGTTCAATTAATCTTTCACCGTTATCATTCACACAAGGATCATTAAACTTACCAAGAGCATTGTGAGAAATTGCATTCTGCACACCTACTCTAGTATTGAAATCCCCTGCTATTATAACTTTTTCTTTAGCACCAAACTGGCTCAAAACAGCTTTTAGCTCATTCCAGAAATCTTCCTTCTTATCAGAAGGTTCAGAGTCACAAGGAGCATACACTACAACAATTACGATTCTCTGAAGTTTCGCTTTCGAATGAATCCAGAGAATTCTCTCACTTACACAACTATAGTGATTCAAGTTGTTTTTCATCTTTTCACTTAAAATCACACCTACACCAGCCTGTCCTCTCACATTATCCAATACTCCAGACCACATACTCACCGTGCCATTCACTTCTACCCCAATTTCTTTCTTTTTGGTTTCACTTACACACAGCACATCCAGTCTATACTTATTAAGTATAAATAAAGCTCTTAAAGTCACATCGATAGGAAAGGTTCTAGCTAAATGCCAAAAAATTGTAGGACATTTTAAACACAGCGCACACTAGGAGGCTACACTCTTGTCTAAGCAAAAAGAACTTGGTCTTCCTGATACTAAGCTGCAACAGGACATAGTGACATGCTGGAATAGTACCTACATCATGGTGGAAAGTGGTGAAAGCTAAAATTGCAGTAGACAACATTCTGGTAGCCAATGCATCGAATATACTTGTTCTGACAACAGTTGAGTGGGAAGTACTTGAGAAACTATTCAGCGTATTGAAACCTTGCTTGGAAATCAATGAAATACTCTGAGGTCACAAGTAGGTAACTGCCAGTGTTGTAATTCCTGCTTTTACACATCTTAAAAGAGCAATTAGATTGTCCAGTTCCCACCCAGCACCAGCATATATTTGCAGATTTAAAGCTATGTTGCTCGATGATCTGACGGAAAGACTCAGTCAACGGCCTTTATACGACAAGTACGAAAAAGCTACTGTCTTTAACCCTCAATTCAAGACACTTTGTTGTATACCAGAAAAAAACCCAGAGCTAGTGTGAAACAGAATTTCATCCAGTAACACAAATCAGCAGCTGGCATTACACCAAGAACAAAGTAATGTGCAACAGAAACAAAGAAAACTATGTTTTGACAATTCGTCGATTCCAGAAACAGAAATAAAGGCATACACAAATGTCCGCACTCAGAATAGAATTTGAGCTTCAAGTTTATCAGAGCTTGCCTGAACTCGACGATGATTTTACAGATCCTCTTCAGTGGTGGAAAACTCATTCATTACAGTTGTCATTGCTTGCTGCTTTAGCAAAACGGTTGCTGTGCATTCCAGCAATGTCTGTGCTAAGTGCCACTGGTATTGTTGTCAACAAACTTCGTACTTCGCTTAAACCATCCAATGTTGACAAGCTCTTGTGCCTAAAATCTTGGCTAAAGCAGTGACTGCAAACCAGGTCCAAGGTAATTATTATTAATTTGTACACTAGCGTGCAAAAATTAAGGACGAGGCGGTTTTTCGAATGTAACGTCGTGCAGAAGTGCTCCACATCGACTCAAATCATACCATAAGATCCCCAAGATGTAAGAATATGGGACAAGGCAGCAAAACCGTCCAAACAAGGAATCCAAAGGATACAAAGGCACTTTATTGAAAAGGTAGCTTCGAGCACAACTGGACAGAAGACAGAAACGCCCATGTGACAGGAGGCTGCCAAGAAAAATCCAGTCTTTAGTGATACGATGTGGTTTGGTGTTTAACAAATAACATTATATTATGATGATGAACTTACTTCTAAAAAATGCAAATTATTACAACAATTTTGTTTTCTAAAAAAAAAAAAAAAAAGAAGAAAAAGGCCGGTGATCTTATCTAGGGACCCCAATTAAGAATTTTTTTCATTAACGACTAACACCCAAGGTACGATCCTTAAAAACTCCCAGTAAATGGAAGGTGATTCCACCACCACCGACAAGAGAAATTCACATGAGACACAAAATAATTTGATCAAACATATGTTCCAGGTTACCTAAGGTTTATTTTGTGCTCCCAGGCACATGTTGTAATACAACTCGATACAAGGAAACTTTAGGTGGCTAGGCCGAACAAAAAAAGAATTTAGCTATGAATTTTAGAGTCCAGAGTATGTTAACAGCCCTAAATAATCCTCTCAGAAACCCTGGTCTGCAAACCAAGTAGGCCGCTCCGGTGGCGCAGTGGTCTAAGCGATGGCCTCTGATCATTCGTCCGAACGGGGTCCGGGTTCGAATCCCGGTGAGGCATGGATGTTGTGTTTGTCTTACGGCACTGGTTCTCTCCCTTCCCTGGCATCAGTGACCCTAAATTAGGGACGGGCGACTGCTTATAGCCCATTGAGTTGCTCACGGTGGTCGTTAAACCTCCAATAAAAAAAAAAAAAGTAGTTTTAACCTGTGTGGTTTAGAGGATGAGGGAGGTAAGTGGCACAATTTAGTTACCAGCCTGCCTTACAAAATCATCAAAGGATGTGATCATTCATTCAAAGAGTGTTAAGAGCTCGATGTGCACATCTGTTACATGTTGAACCTTGAGCTAGATGCTCTTTACAATTTAAGTTAGATGGTGAAAGTGACATTTTAATTTTTTACCTTTTTTTTTTCACAATACACTGATTTTGGTCAGTTACCTGGGAAAATCTCTTCTTAATTTACAGTAACACATTATACTACATTTGTTGGTTCTGGCCAAACCTTACACACACTCAAAATAATAAAAAAAAATTTCAATTTCTTTACTCCCCTCTTTGTTTAATAATTTTTCTTTCTCTTTTCAAAACAAAGAATATCTTTCTACAAAATGTACCTTCCCCCTATATATATATATATATTTTTTAATGAAATAACATCATATCATTTTTTTTAATCACATTAAAACCAAAAACAATTAGGTGGTTGCCGAAAGAAAGTTTGCCGTTGATGACTTTTTTTTTGTTTTTTTTCCTTGTTTGCTTTCCTTTCTCTCTCTCTTCTCTTCTCAAGGAAGCTTTGTCAGTTAAACAGCATGGAAATGTTTGAGCTGAGTGGAGATATTACATTTTTTTTTTGTTTTTTTTAACTGCTGAGGTTCGGCATCACAGAGTCTGTCCGTAGCAGCGAATTTACGCAAGTGTCCTTCCTTGCTGCCGAACTGCGTGGACATATCTTTCCCTGCCCTTCAAGTGGACAATAAGAAAGGAATTAGAAGATTTCATCAGACGAAGGTGCAAACTTAAGTATCAATGCTTGTGCCGCAATTTCTCCGGCGTCTCCGCGGGACTCCCGAACATGGCAGGTGGAAGATATCCAGCCCAGCTGCAATTCTCTGTGAGAATGAGAGCTTTCAAGTAGCTTCCTCTGTTTTGGCATTTAAAAACAAATTAAAAGGTCCTACCATGACGCTGACATCTTTTTCCTTCGTCCTCCCGGAACTTGGCGGCATTTTCGATTTAGAAGCGCGGTCTCTCCCGCATAGCTTCTTTTTCCTTCCCCTTTCTTAGTGCTTGGTGATTTCTAGCTCAACTCTCTCTGCATCTGAAGAGTGTACAAAAAAACCGATGCTCTTCGCCTTACGCATCGCGCATGTGCAAGAAAGCGCCGACTTTCCAATTGGCTGCGTGAACACCAGGAGGCAGAAACTTCCTCGATGGATGACTGACCTTTGACCCACGAAAACGGGCGCTGCGGTGAACTTCGGAGAATTCCACCCACATCCCGAAGTGTTCCTGTGCAAAGCGAAAAATGCCTTTCGAAGTAAACAAGAGCATAAATAAATCGGACTTTCTGCACTGGTAAAGCTGGGAAAACGTCCTCACAGATGCCATTCTTCTACGAATTTATCGCTTTTAGAAAAGCGACACCAGAAACTGTAGCCATTTTCATTCTTTCTTTCAGAACAAAGACTTTTGGAGACCACCTTTACAAAACTTCATTAAACAAATTAACTAACATTAACGAACATCGTTACAATTAACTTCGTAACGCATAAAAATCGAATTCTCTCTAGTTACAGGTACGACGATCGGAATTACGAAAAAATAGTGTAACACAACGATGTGTTATTTTGCCCTGATGCATTAAGCCACAAATTTATTCTTTTACTAAATGACTATTGAATATCCTTGACGATAGCGCACGCACAATTAATTTACGAAAGTCACTTCGTTACGGAGCGATCGCCGACCCGCTTTTTCTAACAGTCGCTGAATTATACCATCACTAGTTAATACTAAGTGAGATTCCCACTAAAACCAACTAAATATTAATACTAGGCAAGATTTAAATTACAAAAAGTTACTAAATTACGATCGATACACAAGTACGATTTTAATACACGCTACTGACATATGGCATAAACACGCGTTTTTCTCATTAGATACCACTACAATAAGATAAAATACTTCAAACACTATATGTTTACAAATTACTTTTCCATTATTAAAGCTTACACGATAATATAATAAAATAAACAGCTATAACGACGATAAATACGGAACTACAACCTTACGATTTTTTCATTTTTTTTATCTCTATGTTATCCCGACGATCAATAACGCCAAACGCCGCGGCGTTGCCACTGATTTTAAACTGATACATCTAACACTATACATATATGAACTCCAAGATACACATAAGAAACTAAGGAAAGTTAATTCATATACACTACATCATATACTGCACTAAAATAAACTTCACTAATATCTCTTCCCTGAAAGTAAACAGTGCACTAAAAAATGCAATGGAAGGAAGAAAAAAAAACATTGCATGAAAGAAGAACAAAAAAAAAAAACAAAAAAAAACAATATAGCATGATGTCAAACTTCCTTAAATCTACTTCCCAGCTAGTTACACCTCCCTTAACTAGCAACAGACACCACAAGGCTAACTTACCTAGACCTATTCACATAAATTTAACTACATACACAGAGATCAACATTTCACAGAAATGATCAGAAAGAAAAGAAAATAATTTACTTGATTTTTCTTGACTCTTAAATCTATTTTATATTTGTCTAACTCCCTCCTTGCCCAAGGGATTTGAGATTATCTCATGAAAAAAACCTCACTCTCATTAAGAGTGCGTGGATCTGGTGATGGGTTTTCCGTTCCAAAAATACTGGCCCATTAATTCAGAGATCGGAAAAACGTCAACAGATCATCACATCCTCCTCCGAAGCGAAAAGAAAAAAAAAAAAAATTTTTTTTTCTTTCATTCCAAGAACTAAAAGATCGAAGGCAAGAACAAGATGAATTCACACTCACACCAGAGATACAAAAGAAACCTACACGTGACGCAAACGGAAAGCTACACCAACAAAACTTCTAATGCTATGCAATACTGAACATGGATTACATAATTCCACAAACACCATAAAAAAATACACAGAGAATTTTTGTTTTTTTCCAACACTATGCAAGGCTTATCTCACAGAAACAGACCAGTAAAAAAAAAAAAAAAGGAAACTATCAACATAGGATAGAATTTGCAAATCCTATTTTCCGTAAGGGCTTAGGCTTAGAAAAACTTCTGCACCAGTTTTCTCTTCCCATGCACTGAACATGCCTCACTCAACATAATACCTGGTAAAATGTCACACCATTCTCACTTTTGGAGTACTTATGCAGGACTCACTTTGATCTGGCCACTTCCAGAATACCATTGTGCAACACTACATGCTACCAACCACAACAGAGAGAGAAAAAAAAAACATCATCTAGTTATCCCCTAAATACCATCCTTATGTTACATAATCATTTCACGTACAAATCTCACAAAATTCTCATCTGATTCACTGACTCACATTATTCCTGGATTCACTTTCCCCAGAAACATCTCTGACCTCAATACCATCTCGAGGCATATCACAAACTATCCGCACTTAATATGCACCTCCATACCCCACTCCCTGAATGTCCAACATGAGAGGAAAACAAACCAAATTTTTTTCGTAGGTATGACTCAGAAAAAAAAACTCGGTGATTACTTAAAAAAAAACATTCCTGTCCTTTTTCTGAAATTATCATGTTTCCATGACACGTCTATAACACATGAAGATAAATGAGGTGTCATTTCTTCCATTGCCTTTGACACTCAAAAACTCGGGCATGATATTCCCATAAAACACCATGTTAGTTATCATGCCAATATCTTGAACATATTGGCATGATAACTAACATGGTGCAATTGCAGCTGTTGCACGATCAGAGGAGCAAGGGTTTTATCATGTGGGAGCAAGTATTATGCTATGGGTTCTGGGTAAACGGGGGTAGGGTGGGGGCTCTTTACTATTGCGCCATCTACTCATCATTTTCCTAACCGGGAAAGATTTCTTGTGTATTTCTACAATTCTAACTCTGTATGCAATATTTTACGAACTTTGTGAAAGCTATGTAATGAACAAAAGTATGCTATATTTTGGTAAAAAAATAAGATTTTTTACTTGCACTGTGTGACCAGTAAATAATAAAATATCAATGATGTTATTATTTATTATACTTCCTTCAATCATATACTACACATCCCAATCTATAGCGTTTGGATCATTGTAACTACATTAATTTTTCAAAATGGGCTCATAAATTTCAAGGGTGATGCGCGACTGGAAGATATCTATCAATTTTGAAAATTCTTTTTCCATTTTTCATATCTGTACAAGAGGCAAGTTTTCCGCGCTATAGTGACTCGAAAAAAAGAAAGTTGCTTTTTTTCGGCCCACCCTACTGCACAATTATAGATACTCATTGAAAGAAGAGATGCTGTTGTGTCCTTGAATTGCGGTTGAGCAGTTATCTTGAAAAAATTAATCCTGAATTAGTTAAATGTTGTGGATTAGCAGCTGTCTTCGGTTTCATCCGATCATTCAGGTGACCAAATAGGAAAATTGTATAATTCCTGTCAGTTGTGCTACAATGCAAATAAGGCAACAACTGTAGCAACTGTCCAGAATGTTTATTTCATGTGTTTCCTGCTAAGCTTTCAATTTTTAAAATAGTAACAGGCCTAGTCTGGCATGTTGTCCTAAAAATACAAGCGTAAATCAAAATGTTAAAATTTTATGTGTCTGAACACAAGTGCGCGAGCGCGCACACACACATACACACGCAGTTTGTTTTAAACATTTCAGAAACAATATAAGAAACAAAATACAGCATTACAGCATTTCATAAATTGTCTTTCAGCAATGAAATTTGAACTAACCTCTGTTCAACCATATTTCATTTATTGCTCCCCGCAGTGAAATATGAATTCACCTATGGATCATTCAATGTCAAGTCAGCACACAAATTTAACATTTTTGATCTGAACCCTTTTGATTTTCATGAAACTTTGTGAACTTGCAGGCGTTATAAAGAAACTAATCAGTGCAAAATTTTAGCTTCCTACATGCAAAAATTCTATAGTTATAGGACTTTGAAATTTACAAAAGAGACATTTTTATGTCTGCCATGCCTATTACAAATGACAAAAACTGTAGAACTAATTGGTCAACGTAGCTCATATTGGACCCATTTAAAAGCTTATTACATGAGCTTTCTTTTGAGATATCACACAATAATATTGTGGGGAATTAGTTTTCGAGGTTATCCATTTTGAACTTTATTCTCTCAAAACACTCTCCATTAATTTTATTAAATAAAGCAGAGAGAAGGAGTCTCTGAGTAGTAAGAAAATTGATCAGGAAATAAAAAACGCATTCCTTTTTACTTTTTATCATGTAAAGAGCAAAATTTTTTACATGCCCCGGACATGTTGGGCGGCAATACAATTTTTGAGCCCTGCTTCCAAGCATATTGTGTAAGAGACTTAGAAATTTAGAAATGCAGTGCAAAATAGCTGACTACAAATGTGTTATCAAGAATGGAAAGAGATGTTAGGGTGATATATTCATGCTGATATGTATCTTTGTATATAAACTCTTGTTCTCCTCATGAAAATTCTCTAAGGTGAACCTGGATTTATGTATATTATTTGTGAGATTTCAAAAACTCTTCTAACAACAAATTGCATTGAAACAAGTTGTTTAGTGCATTAGAAAACAAGTTAGTGAAAGGCAACTGAATTATTGAAGTCAGTCAAAAGCTATGGAATGGCAAAAATAAGAATGTTCCTTAGTGACTTAATGCTAACTTTGAGGTAAAGCAAAAGTGAAAAATTGTCTTCATTTTGTTTTTTATCTGTATAGATAAACTAGTCAAAGATAGTGACTTTATGGTAAATAGTAAATGTTGGTAGTCCTGGTACTAACAGGTTGCTGTACAGTAGTAATTTAGTTTTAATCTTTATAAAGGTTAATGGCTTGTGGTACAGTTTTAATCTGCTGAGTATGAGTTTTGAAAAAAATTGCAATGAGAAGGCATTTTATTTAAGTATAAGTTAGTGGGTGTTTGTTGAATCTAACAGTATTCATGGAGAAGAAATAATTTTTTTAGAAATAAACTGTATGCTGTAAATCATGAAAGAAATCGGATTGTCATCTTCAAAATTTGTATGCTGTAAGTTACATAAATAAAATAATTAAATCAGACATTTATATTATTATTTTCTTGCTCATTATGCAGAATTTGGTGAAATTATTTTTTGCTTCATCTCCGTTAAAGCCTACTGTGTGGTTATGTTATAGTACATAGATAGTATCTCAACTACTACAGTCTTGTGACAATTATATATAGATTAAGATTTTCTTGCTCATTATGCAGAATCAACGTAGTTGTCACAAATGTTTATTTATTTTTATTTCTCAAGCCGACCATCGTTTCGCTGGGTATTGACCTAGCTTCATCAGGACGATGAAGCTAGATCAATACCCATTCGTCCTAATGAAGCTAGGTCAATACCCAGCAAAACCACGGTCGGCTTGAGAAATAAAAAAATTAACATTTGTGACAACTACGTTGTATTATCTTAATCTATACATAGATAGTATTTTCATTATTCAACCACACCAGAAAAACTCTATTGGAACTCATGTCGACTGCCAGCATGGAATATCCTAATAGATAATTCATTTCTAGTTAGCAAGAAAATAATGATATAAATTTTCTAGATGTAAACATCAGCATAAATTCTGACTATTCTCTTGCCTTCTTTGTTGATAAGAAACCTACTGTCATTCCTAACATTATTCCTTATCATTCACATACCTTTAAGAAATATAAACTGGCTACTTTAAAATCTTATGTATACAATTCCAATCTTGTTTGTGATAGCCCTTCTGTATTGGTGGACTACGTATAAGAGCATTATATATATTGGAAGAGCACATAATTTTTATCCTATCTTAATACACAGTTTAATCTGCAAATATCAATCATGAAAAAAAAA
Organism: Macrothele yani; assembly: GCA_039090855.1. Classification (NCBI taxonomy): domain Eukaryota; kingdom Metazoa; phylum Arthropoda; class Arachnida; order Araneae; family Macrothelidae; genus Macrothele; species Macrothele yani. The sequence goes on along the minus strand of CM077005.1, from coordinate 94,223,224 downwards.
AAGATAACTTGCTTACCCTCCAAACCTCATATCTCCTATCACATTGTTGAAATTAATTTTGGTTTAGTTTTCCAAGTATTTGATAGTTCGTTATGCCTGGTAGGATCAACTGAATCACATTTTTATGGCTAGTGCAACATCTAGTGCAAATGGCTAAAGTCAGTGCTCTTAATTTTGTTCCTGTTTAGGGATAAAAACAATCAGTATTCTAAATATTTAACGGGAATTATCGAGGATAAATTTATTAAGGTACATTACCTCTCAAATTTTCGATCTAAACACTAGATCTTCGTCAGGAGTTCTTGCGTCCTACTACTTCCACTGGTCTGGTGACCTTGAGAGGTAATGTACCTTAATAAATGTATCCTCGATAATTCCCGTTAAATATTTAGAATACTGAAAGTAATAAGAGGAAGCCATGAAGTCATTAATTACTAGTAAAAACAACCGTCAAGTTTCTGAAGAGTTCTGCAGTGACTACAGTTTTTCATTGTTATGCCACAAATGTAACGTACCTTTCCTTAATTAGATGCTCTAGTCAAAATGTTTCTGTCCCATGCTCACCTTTCAGTGAAAACTATACTTAAATTGATTCTGCTTTATTTTAGAAATTTTAGAATGCAGAATCAAACTTTGCCATTTAATTATGTTTGTTACTGATATTTTAGGCATCACTGCAGACCAAATCCAATAATACAGTCCAAAAGTACTCTGCCATAGTATTACCTCAAGTAATATAATAATTAGCACATTTATGTGAAAATTGGGAGACATGAGTATGATCCTGCTCCAGGGCAACACAATTTTTAAATTTTCTGGTTTTCCAAGTAGATAAGTTATTGAAGACATTTCTGTGCATAATGTCGCAGAATTAATGATTTTAATTAAATGTTCATGCATAAGTTTTTATAATTTTGTAGTAGAGAATAATGAATTACTGGTGTAGTTTGTTGTGTGTGGTCTTATAATGCAATGCTGCCCAGTATCAGCTCTTTTAAGTCAGGTCTCAGTGAAGTCTCTTTGTGTTAATTTATGTGGAAATCCTATTTTATGCAGACAGATTATGTTCTGTGTATTTTTAATTTTTTATATCACAGGGCTAATTACAGCACACTAATTAGCCACTGAAGTCCATAACTACTAAGTCCAAAGCATATGATCAGATGAGTATGTGACTAAAATGACAGTGATATTAAAGTTGTTATTTAATAGGTTAAACTTCACACCTTTGATTGTTATGAGGAAAAACTGCAGTTTTCCATCATCTACTGTATATTTTGGCTACTGGTTTTAATTATGGCATAAACCTTCTGTTGGTGCTTGTACTTTGAATACTGTTCAAGTAGTTTCCAAATTTTTCTCCAATAGGTTTCAGAAATGTGCAGTGAGCTTACCCATTAAATTTGCTTGTTTTATTTATGGTACCTTTGATGATGATATTCCTACAATCGAATGCATAGCAGCCGAGTTTAGCTGTTCACATGTGCTTCCAAGAGTACTTCGCTTCTTTGTAGGGAGTCACTGTTGTGACTAGTTGTTAGTATAAGAAGTAGCAATGATGTTAGTCTGTTTTTTCAATTCATGACCCAGTAGTTCAGATAAATCATTGATACTTAACTAAAAACATTGCATTCCAAACTGCAAACTTAAATTGGTTGTCTTAATTTAAAGAGTAAACATTGAACTTTAGTGCCATTACTACTTTTTTCAGAGTTCTTTAAAAGTAATAAAGAGAAATGTGTTCATTTTGGCATTAATAAAGTAAAAGATCACCTGTAATTATTTTTTTTTCAGGTGCAACCACAGTACCACATCCCTTGTTTAACCCATTGTCAGCCATAGTAGGTTCATCGGCCATTGATCTACCAAGGTTTATTCACTCAGGATATGACAAAGAAAGTGCAGAGAAGTCATCATCCTTAAAGAAAATAGAACAAAAGAATATGAATATCGCATCATGTCCTTTGAGACTGGCATTTGCTCCACATATAAAAGCCCTAACAGATATGAGCTCAAGTAAAAATCTTTTGACAGTTTAGATTTCAATTGATATGCACTCTATTTTGGTTGTGTGATGTGTCACAAAGTAGTTTCAATGCTTTATTATTATTTATTTTTTTCTTTTGAGTTATAGTTATGGATTTTCATTCTTATTAGCTTGAGTGCTTCAGTGTGACAGACCTGAGCTCAATGAAGATTAATCTTCCAGTTCTTTATGTTTTTCATAATTGCTTCAGTCATATGCTATTAAATCGTATCTTCTTTGTGTGATGTGTTTAGTTCTTTCTCAGGTAGTATCTCCTAATAAGTGAAAACACTTTTTTCGTGTTTCAGGTTTACGTCAGAATTCTGTAGTGAAGCCTTGCCATCAACCTTGCTGGATGGGTGGTGTCCCAGAATTTCATTTTTCGTCCAATAAATTGAACTCCAAGGTACAAGTTGATTCAAGTAATTCCAGTGTATGGTATCTTAAATATCCTTCCCAAGATATTGATGGAACACAGTTCGTTGCGCCTGATCTTTCAGAAGAGACATTATTGCAGGTTATTTATTAATATTTCAGTACTTTTCTTCCCTCCTTAAGGTTTTGTGATGTATTGTGTATGTATTTGACATGTATGGTTTATATGTTGTAGATAATTGTTTCTGGTGTCTGCATAACTATTTATAAAAAAAAGAGCAATGCACAGGGCACGAAATATCAAAAGAGTAGGAGTTTATAGTATTGTAATAGGTATTAATGCATGGTGCACACATAAATCTGGCTCTGTACTTGGCATTAACTGATAGTGTTGTTGATTTTTGTATGATAAGAACACTGCATATCTACATAATGTTCATACTTCACCTAAATACATGCCAGTTTTTTATTATAAGTAACAAATATCTCATAACTCACTAAGGTCTAACAAATTCAGCACCACATAGCAAAGAAAGTGGCATAAGATGAGGTGTTAGGTTATCTGCTGAGATGATTATATGGCTTGCAGGGAAAGTGGCATAAGATGAGACTAGGTATCTGCTGAAATGATTATCTGGATTGCAAAGAGGAACTGGCATAAGATGAGATGTTAAGTATCTGCTGAGATGATTATCCAGATTGCAAAGAAACTGGTAAATGTCATAATTAAAAATTTTTATATGTTAGTTTAAGGAAATAGTTAGATATTTTTAAAAACTGGATTAAATAAATGCTATAAATAAATATAGTTGAACTCCTATATAATGGAGTTGAAGGGAGAGTCAAAAACATTCAATACCTGTGGACTTCGTTATATATCTGGACTGATAAAAAAAAGAGGCAATTTTTGCCATTTTACGTTATGTCAGATTGAAACAAGTCAATCATACGCTATTTTCAATTAATCAAAGGTAAATGATGCTTGTTAATTGAAAACTATAGCTAGCGAAATAACACGAGTGAAATCTGCAATATGCAAAGCATTTAACGAATGAGAAAATGAAAGTAACTTCCAAAAATTTTAAATTTCACCTGTTACATTAGATATACAAGCCAATTCTTGCTTGTTTTGTGCATATCATGATCACTGTTTTAAGCGCTTGTCTTCTTCCTTTGAAGAGGTGGGAGATGGTTAAGATGTCTGTAGCTGTAAAATAAACTCCAAGATTTTCTAAACAGAGATTCAGTGATTGAAAAGTGGTGAGTGGAGGCGGAGGGAGAAGTACTTTCATAGGAAATGTATGTTTAGCAAATGTGGGGATGAGGAGTCTTATCATCATGCGAACTGACCTATCTGTATAGGGAACTCTTCATGTGAACTAATCTATCTATATAGGGTCAATTATTGTTTGCATGTCAAGAGCAGGTAATTAATTCCTTGTTTTCCAGAGAAAAAAACTGGGTGAATCTGCTTATTTTGTTTGTTGTTAACTGTGCTGAACTTTGATATATATGTGATTTTTCCAAAAATTGTTGTTTGTAATATGCAATTAAAATAACAAGGGAGAATATAACAAAGTTCAAAGGATCCATAAAAACTTCAGTTTATGTGAAACTTCTTACTATGCCAGCTCATTATATGTGGTTTCAACTGTAGTTTCAAAATGCTACTTAAACTCCTATGATAAACACTAAGTTAGTGCATGTTGTCCTGTGGTATTTAGCTGTCTGTTATTTAATGTGTTTGTATGAGTGACTAAGGTCTCTTAAGATTTCTGTTTTGTGAAATTACTTCAGTGAAGTATTACTTTATGCTTTCACACCATGGTTGTCATTCATTGTTTAAAATTCTTTAATATGGTATTTGCTGCAGACACTGAATGAGGTGGACTGATGATATGAAGTGAATAATAAATAAATCATTGGTGCTTAGATTGAAGTAAGAGTTTTCTATGAACAGAAAGATCTCTAAAGAAAAAAAAAAAGACAGGAAAAATAGAAGGAAGGAAAAATAATGGAAATTAACTGACAGTAATTGCTATTCCATTATGAGTGGCAAGACACATTCTGATCATGTGAGGAATAAATATGTTTTGCAGTTGTGTAATGTGAAGCAAAATGTTGTTAGCCAGATGGAGACCAACATGCTTTGGTGGTTTGGCCATGTTGAAAGAATGAGTGATGAGATTCTTATTAAGAAATGTTTTTTAGCCCAAGTGGCAGGAAGGAAAGACAGAGGAAGTCCAAGAAAGTTATGAGAGGATCAGATTCAGGAGTGTCTGTATGAGAAAAAGATTATGAGTACAAAGTATAGAAGGTCTTGTGTACGTTGTATAATCGATGTCAGTGAAGCCGGAGTTGTGTGTCAAGGCCACTGTAAATGGAGGACTTTGATACGGCAACAATAAGTAAATAATCAGTTAAAAATTTATCTGGTAGTTTGTGTTTCTTTGTGGAGTTAACCTCTGAATCTCAGACAACAGCTTAGGGATATATGTGTGTGTGTGTGCGCGCACACACGCACGTTTATGTATATATGTATTGTATGTATGTTTTTATTATACATGCCACAATGGCTTTACAACATTTTGAAAGAAGTATTTTGCAGTAAATGATTGAAAGATGCCCCAAAAGTTATGCATATGGTGAAACTAAGAATATTTCCAAGTGTCATACATTTTGTTTGCATTTTGTATTTCAGTGCATCTTTCAAAAGATCAAGAAATGTGGATAAAATGCACTTACACATGTCTTACCTGTCCAGCTAAAGAAGAACCATGGGTCTCACTGATGTCAATGAGATTCATGGAACTCATCGACATCAGTGAAACCCATGGCTCTTCTTTAGTTGGATGGACTGATACATCTTATGATTCCCAAAAAGGCATTTGGGCAATGACTGCTTTGTTTCACATTGTCAGGTAGTGTATTACACAGGGTGAATCAAAAGTTTTGCAATATTTGCATAAACACATGTGCTGCAGCGGGTATATCACGTGTTTAAACTAGATCAAGTTGCGCATTGCTGTTAGTCAAAAGGGATATAAAGTGGTAGTCGTTGCCGTGAACAGCATTGTATGTCATCGTTCTGTCTGTGGTTGGGACGCCTAAAAGATGAACAGCCACAACCGGCTAACTAGGGAACTTTTGCTTTATGAGTTTGAACTCGGCCATAATGCTGCTCAAGCAATGCAAAACATTTGTCATGCGAAAGGGGAAGGTTCCGTGGACCACAGCACTGCAACCAGGTGGTTCAAAAATTTTCGCTCAGGTGACAGAAAGCTCAACGACCAGCCAAGATCAGGTAGGCTACAAACCATGGATTTGGAGGCCGTGTGCTAGGTCATAAAGGCAAATCTGACAACCAGCACTTGGAGATTATTAGACGAGCTGGGCATATCACAGACCACCATGGTTCGTCACCTTCAGGACTGCAGTAAGGTCTACAGGAGCTGCCGCATTGTCCCGTACAAACTGACGCCAGCTGAAGCAAACCACTGAGTGAAAGTGTGCATGAAACTCCTACGAAACCTGCGCAATGTACGTTTCATCAAGAAAATTATTATGTGCAATGAAAAGTGGGTCTATTTCCATAAACCTAAGACACAACGGCTGTAGTTGAGCCTTGGCCAGCTTCCTGAACCCGTTACCAAACATAGGCGGTTTTAGCACAAGGTTTCATGCACACTTTCACTGTGTGCAGTCTGGTGGAATTTTGAGGGGATAAATCCATTACGAATTTGTTCCCGAGATGTTGGACCATCAACGCCAACCTTTACTCTGAACAGCTGGAGCAGATGTATGACATTTTGGAGGAGAAGTATCGGGCACTGGTGAACAGAAAGCAAGAGAACACTTGGCCTCATACCGCGTGAACGACCCAGTCAAAACTCCAGGAACTTGAGGGCATCAAACTGATGCAACACCCAGCATATATAGTCCGGACCTTGCCTTGTGGGAATTTTACTTGTTCCCGTCCATGGCCCACTTCCTTTGCGAGCGGCACTTCAACAACCAGGAGAATGTGGCAGCTGGGGGAAAGAGTTCTTCACCTCGAAGGACAAGAACTGATGCCTCTGCGGAATTGAAGAACTGAAAGACAGATGGCTAAAGACGGTGCAATACATTGGCCTATACTTTGAATGCTAATCAGCTTTCATCCTAAAGGTACTTACGAAGACATAAAGTTCTCCAAATCTCCAAATATTGTAAAACTTCCAACTCACCCTCTGTAATATGAGAGCATTATGACTATTCAAGAGCAATCATAGGCAAGGGCATCCATATGGGGGACAGCCCCCCCCCCCCCATTGGTGTAGCCAAATTATTGATAAATTTAAAACACTCAAATAGACAAAACTCCTTTTTAAAGCACTTTTAAAAATAATAAGGTATTAATAATTGATTGTATCAATTATTTTTGTTGTATTTTAGTATCTTGTACTTTTACTAAAATGTTTGACAGTCTTGAAGGAGGTAAGGATTTTTCTTAGCCCCCTCCCCTAGAAGTACTCATATGGGCACCACTGATCATAGGTAATGACTGAGTGTTGCACATGTTTAGTGTTCATTTATTAACTATCTATGCAGTAAGAAAAACAGGGTCTCTGCTACTTGGCTCTGCAACAAAACTCCTGTCTTGCTATTATAATGGAATACTGGTTGTTGTTGAGATTTATGACAAGATTATAATAGATAGAACTTCATTTGTGGTGCATCAGCATACTGAAACCATGCCTGAGGTTATTCCTGTCTTCAAGGGGTGAGGCTCAGATCGTTTTACCTTTGACATGAGTTCTCTCCCTTAATTTATTAGAATATCTTAGTTAACAAATGATAGATATATATCCTTTCTAATGCACTGTAGAGAAAAAGTAAGACTTCCACTTACATGTAGAACTGGAGCTGTATACAACATTCTACATATGAATGCATTAATATTATAGTATTGCCCCATATAATATTTAAAAAAAATTCATTTAGAATTGTGTAAATTAAACCATGTTTTAGACTGAAAAAAGTCGAACAGATTAATGGTAGTATTCAGTTTACTTTAAATCTTTTTTCAGCCGAAATTAAACTCCTTAAAAAAAAATGTTTCCCAAATCATTTGCATTGTTTTCATTTGGTAATTTTTGAGGTTAATTTTAAGCTCCTGGCTGAAATGATGTTTTGTGTTTATACAAATTGGTGAGAAAAATGGAAACTGGTGCTGTTTATGTTTTCACAAAGCTGACATAGAAAAATGGAGAAACTGTCTTCTCTGTTCTATGACTATATTATAAGGACTTACATTGTTTGATTTTCCATTTTTGCAATATGTTTTGTGTAGTGCTGAAGACAGGCCTTTATAAACAAGAGACTTGAAGCATCTGTTATTATCATAATAAAAAAAATCAGTGATTTAGAAACTTTTTCATCGTATGTCATTATCAGCACAAAGGTGCCATATTTTCACTGTTTACCATGTAGCCATCTGTTCAGAAAACTTGGAAATCGCATGTCCTCAGAGCAACAATTCAACATGCATGGTCTGATTTTCGTTTGAGCATTCTACCATTACACAACTTAGAACAGTGAAGTTCCAAGCAGATGTCCATGCATACATACATATCACTAAGCTGTTCTCTGAGATTCAAAGGTTAGCTCCTCAAAGAAAGCTAATCTGCCAGATTTAAGATTAAAAAAGATTAAAACTGACATTTAAATTAAAACATTAAAATCGATGCCAGAATTAAAACATATTTAAGGTTCTATTTTTACTGGAGGCACATAGAGTTCAGTATGGAAAATCTGCTCATTGTTGCTATGGAGCCTATTAAAAATGTGAAACAATTTTTCATTTTCACAAGGATGCTGCTTGAGGATGACGAAAAAACAATTTGTGCTGCTTTATCACAAGTATTTGGGTGATTCAAAAGTCATTGCCATTTTGAATAGCCATCCTGTGTCAAGCAATTACTTGGTGTGCATGCATTATGGAGATAAGAACAACACATGACCAGAAAACTGGTATCAATCATCTAGTTGGTATAAATAGGAGCACGTGCTGCCATGATTTATTGGAAAAAAATTCTGCTCTCAAAAGCTATGGATGAGAAATGCACGATCTGAGTGCTATTATAGTTTTTCTTTTTAAAAAAAAGTTGATTGCTGCAGTGAAGAAAATTCATGCTGTAGAAGAGGAAGGAGCAGTGTGTGAAAGAATGGCAAGATTTTGGTTTCAGAGATTTAAAAATAGGGACTGCAGGCTTGAAGACAAAGCATGTGCTGGAAGACCTTCAACAATGAATTCTGAAGCTGTATGCCAAGCTGTAGAGTCAAATCTATGCACAAGCACTAGACAACTATCAAATGAGCTGGGAATACTTCAGCCCACGATTGTTCGCCAACTGCACAAGATCACCAAGACACACAAAAGCTGTTGACTAGTACCCCATGAACTGACTGCTGCTCAACCTCAGTGACATGTGCATGTATGTCACCAGTTGCTGGAAAATCCCCAGGTTGACCGTTTCTTTACGTGAATTGTGACATATGATGAAAAGTGGATATTTTTCTGGAATCCTGACATGGGAAAACAGTGATTAGATCCCAAAAAGTGACAAGAACCAGTCCCAAAAAGGGGATGATTTGAACACAAAGATATGCTGTGCTATGCATATGGGGGAACTTTAAGGGCCCCTTATTGGTTCCAAATGCCAAAGCATTAATGCACAGCTGTACAGCGGCGAGTTGGAGTGGATGTATGCCACTTTTAGGTACCCTGCTTTGGTGAACCGTAAATGAGTTATCCTCCAACAGGATAATGCTCCTGCTCATTGTGCCTGGTCAACTAAGGAAAATTTCAGGAACTGAAGGGTTTTGAGCTAATGTACCAACCTGCTTATCGTCTGGATCTTATGCTATCAGACTACCACTTATTCTGGTTCATGGCCTATTTTCTATGTGGGAAATACTTCTAAAACATCCATGATTATGGTCCAAGGTATTTTCACCTCAAAACCAAAGAATTTTTTTGCAGGGAGATTAAGATATGTCATCACGATTGTGAGGGACCATTGAGCACAATAGACTCTATTTCAAAAATTAAACTTTTACATTTATTCACCTATACACATTTTCATCAACTGTCAGAAAATGGCCATGCCTTTTGAATCACCCTTGTACATGGGGTTCATGCATGTTCATATGGCACTGTTAGGGGATGGGCGTACAAATCCATAGGAGGCTGGCAGAGCTTCAAAGATCTCCCTCATGCAGGTAGATTAAAAAGGAGGCCACGAATGAGAGAGTCATTGTTACTGTTCATGAATTCATTAAGGCAAACTCACATATCACTTTTCAGGTAGTAAGTTCAGATGTCAGTGTATCAAGTGGCATTGTAGAAACAATTACACAGCACTATTAGAATAATATGACCACCCCCGGAATAGCAGTGTGCCAGCCCAGGTTGACCACACAAAGACATAAGCGGCCGGCCAGGACAGATGAGCCATAGTGCATAACATGAGCACAATGGGCAGAGGTAGTGATTTGATGGACGTTCAAAAAGCATTGGTCATCAGCTACTGAGCCAAGGGTGGAAGCATCTCAGAAACAGCAGACTATATCTATCTCTGCTGTTTCTGAGATGTTTCCACCCTTGGCAGCATCTTAGAAATATCTCAGGAAGTATCTCAGAAACAGAGGCTATTTGCGAGGTGCTGTAGTAAGGGTGTACCCAGAATGGATTGCTAGCACACCAAGTCCCCCCCTCCCCATGTCATAACTATGGAGTTCCAAAGGCCATTGAACCCAAAACGTCCCCTCCGTCGACTGGTAAAAGGCAATTGATGCGCAACAGTGCAGCAATCGACCACACAAATGAACACTGAAACACCCAACATGTCCATGATAAAAGTAGAGTGAACTCTGTTATGCATGGGTCTCCGGAGTCGACGCTGCGTCAAGGCACCCATGTTAACCCAGGTCCATCGGCAATGATGCCTCCAGTTTGTGTAGGACTACCATCATTGGACAGTGGAAGAGTGGGAAAAGGTTGCCTTCTCCGACGAATCAAGGTTTCTGCTCCATAGAAGTGATGAGCCATGGTAAATATGGTGTTGAGACACACTAGAACCAACACCCGGACACACTTGTCGGTCAAGTACAAGCTGGTGGTGGCAGTGTGCATGTCTGGGGGATGTTTCCCTGGTATGACCTAGGATCACTAGCACCACTAGAAGGGTCCCTGAATGCCAATGGCTACCTGTCCATCCTTGCTGACCACATGTATACCTTCATGTTGGGCATTTACCCTGGTGGTGATATTGTCTTCCAGCAGGACAATGCACCATTCTACATTGCTAAGGAGGCGCGTGACTGGTTCCAGGAACACAACAGCGATGTCTCTGTTCTTCCTTGGCCAGCGAAATCACCCAATCTGAATCTCATGGAGCACTTGTGGGACTAATGTGGATCAACAGGTTCGACCCACAACCACATAATTTCCGGGATCTCTGTGCTCTGCTGCAGTCCGAATGGAATGCCTTCCAGGGCCACATTGTGTTCAGGTCATGCCGTCTCGTCACTGTCTTCCATGCAAAGGCTGGTTATTCCTATTATTAAATAGGTAGGTGGTCATATTATTGTGATACGACTGTGTACTTATCAACATCTAACATTTTGCAAGATTTGTACCCAGTGGGTATCCCATAAACTGTTACAATAATAAAATAAAGGCTAGAGTTAACTCTTGCAAGGAGATACTGGCAATATTTGAACCAGGTTGCCCCAAACATTTAACAGACATTGTCACAGGTAATGGGACATGGTTTTATTACTATACTTCGCTGAATTTCCTTGGCCCATGCAAAGTGTTGTTTGCAATGACTGGGCATCATCATGGGTACCCTCATTGGTCTCTGGCTGTAGAACACCAGGCAAAGCAAGGTACAGCACATGGTATATGTGGAAATAGGTTGAACTGCACAGCAGTTATACTGGTGGCTGAGTTGGGTAACTGTTGCACATCGTTGCTGAAATACCGGTTATGACACCAGATGCTCACCTCTAGGATCAACCTTGCGTAGCTGATGAATGTGAGCCCTTCTGCTGGATGTCTGTGTATGATTAATCCAATCCTGGTATACCCTTGATACTGTAGTACGGGAGCAGCCAACAAGTAAGTCTGTTTCCGAAATACTGCCACCTGCTTTCCGGGGCCCCAACTACCTGGCTGCAGTCAAATTATTGGCTTAAGTTGCCACGTTTCTCAATTACTGGTGAATGTTTATTGATTACTTACAGAGGATAAGTGCACACAATTTGTAGTAGCCACATGTGATGTTGATATCAAATAATTATTTATCAACATCTAAAGTTTTGCAAGATCTGTACCCAGTGATTATCCCATAAATTGATGGAACAATTAAAAAAAAAAAAGGCTAGTGTTGACTCTTGTAAGGAGATACGAGCAGTATTTGAACCTAGTGGCCCTAAACACTTAATAGACATTGTCACTGGTGATGGGACATGGCTTTATTACTATACGACCCCAGAAAGATCAACAACAATGTTTAGGTTGTTGAATAGAAACCATTTCCTTAAATTTTCTGTCAAGACTTGCTCGAGGAAAATGTTTACCGTTGTTTTCAATTCCTAAGGAGTGATAGCCATGGAAATCTTACCTGAAATTACTGTTGATGGCCAATGCTACACCAACATTGCTTTTCCTAAAATGGTCAAGGAATGGGAAGAACAGCATCCAACAACTGGCATATCAGGTGTTTTTTTTCTTCATGTCAATGCCAGTGCTTACAAAACCTGGCAAGCTATGGCTTATCTGGATCAGGAAAAAAATCAAACAGCCAATCCATCTTGCATATTTCACTCAACCATGCAGCATGAGAGTATAGATGTTCCCCAAAATTAAAAAAGAAACTTTCTGGGCAGCATTTTTTAAGGATGTGAGACCTTGCTGAATGTATTCCTTCATAATTGCAAAGTATTCCCCAACAGGGGAACCACCCTGCATTCCGGCATTGTCGTACACTGAGTTAACTTTGCATTAGCAACACCCCCATTTTACCTATTTGAAGTGATAACAAAGTACCACACGATATCAGTGTCATGTGTGGCTACTATAAATTGTGTGAACTTATCCTCTGTATATAATCAGTAAACAGGCAACTTAATGGGGAAACATGGCAACTTAATGGGGAAACATGGCAACTTAATGGGGAAACAGGCAACTTAATGGGCAAACATGGCAACTTAAGCCAATTTGACTGTGGTCAGATAGTTAGGGCCCGAAGGACATGTGCCAGTGTTTTGAAAACAGTCGCACTTGTTGGTTGCTCCCATACTACCACATCAAGGGTATACCAGGACTGGATTAACCATGTGCAGACATCCAGCAGAAGGGCTCACATTCATTAGCTACATGCAGTTGATCCTAGAGGTGAATGTCTTGTGTCACGACTGGTATGTCAGCAACAACGTGCAACAGTCACCCAGCTCACCCATCAGTACAAAAGCAGTGCAGTTTGACCTATTTCGACATGTACCATATGCCGTACTTTGTTTTGCCTGGGGTTCCACAGTTGCAGACCAATGAGGGTGCCCATGGTGACACCCAGTCATCACAAACAACGCTTGGCATGGGCTAAGGAACATCTGGAGTGATGAGTCCCATTTCCTGCAGCACCGTGCTGATGGCTGGGTTCACATGTGGCATAAACAGCGTGAAGCTCTATCCCCTGGTTTCCCAGTTTGGGGTTAAACATGCCGGTGAAGGTGGTGCTCTGGTCTGGGAAGCTTTTTTTCTGGAAAGCCCTAGGTACGTTGGTTATCATCCCACAAACACGGAATGGTGGATACTATGGGGACGAGTTAGCCATCCATCTCCATCCACTACTGCAAGAGGTTTACTAAGACCAGGGTGCTATCTCTCGACAGGACAACACACTATGTCATCGGGCTCATATAACTACTGAGTGGTTGGAAGAACATGACAACAAATTTGCCACATTGCCTTGACCCCCAGGCGTCCCTGATTGTAATCCAATTGAACATTTGTGGGATATGCTAGAACAGGGTGTGAAAACTGCTGTTCCTCCTCCACAGACTGAACGTGAACTGGCATAGCTGCTGCAGTGGACATGAGTCAAGTTACGCATGGACAATGTTCAGCACCTTGTAGAATATGTTCCTAGGCATCTGCGAGCCATTAGTGCACAGAAAGGTGGACCAACACGTTATTAGGTACGTCTTCCTAATGCAAAGCTAGTCTGCAATTTTACATTAATGTTGGAGCAGAGTACTTTGAATTTTAGTAACAGTTTTATCGAGGTAAGTACAATGAATTTTGTTTTACAGATGCAGGTCGATATCTTTTTGAATGCTCCCTGTGCACGCATTCAAAAATATAATAATTAAATTAACTTTTTACTCTAATCATAATGAGCACTTGAAATGTGACTAAGGCATTGCTTGAAGCTTTCCACTAAAACTTCAGCATGGCTTCATTGAAAACTTTAGGTCTTTTTTTTTTTTTTTTAAACTTTTGTCTTAGAGAGACTTCCATAAGATGGGTATTTATTTATCAATGAAACCTAGAAAGATAATTAACTGGATTCTTTGTGTAGTTTTGTCACACAGAGAAGCAGAGCCAAATTCACAGAGACTTATACCTCAGGAGGAAATGTATGTACCCTCATCACAGGAAAGCTTAGCTGAGAGAAACAGTTGTGCCTACCCCTCATAACTGTTTCTCTCAGCTTCCAGCTGGAAAACAAGATCTTTTAGATATGATACTGTGATGAGAAAATTTTGTATTTCATTGTTGTTCTGGTTATTCCTATAAAACTACTGTGTCACAAATCATATGCTAAAAAATGTCCTTAAATGAAAAGTATATGCAGCCAACTGACTTTATATAGGCATAAGTGGACTTACATTCTAAAGTGTGCATTTTTCTTTGCAGAAAGACCATAATGAAACTCTTGCAAAGCTGAACTTTATCCTTGCTCTGGTAGAGTGCATCCTAGAAATGGCACGCTCGAGGTCCACTCCTCTAGGAATATTTACTAATGGAACTTTAAGAAAACATGTAAGTTCCAAATGGTTTATTTCAGTTAGCAGCTGTGAAACTGTATGAAATTTTTGAAAGTATGTTGCACTCTGATATTCATATTTTCCCCTTAATATTTAAAAACAGCATTTGAAAACATGTGTGATATGACATTAGCAAATGCTGTTGTAAATTTACTTTTGTTATTTTTGCACTCTTCCTTTTAGCTTTGGAGCCTTTTTTTTTTTTTTTTTCAGCTTCTAATGAACATAATTGCTGTTAAAAGTTTGCGTCATAATGAATTTCCATGTTAATTTAAAGAAAACTACATGTTTTTAAACAATACACATGAACACCAAAAACCTGTATGACATTTAAATTAGTCAATTTATCAATGACATTGAAAGCCTTCCTGATGTCATTGATAAGAAAGTAAGTCACGTGCTTTGTGATGCTCTTAACTTTATCATAAGCACAATCAGGCAGTCCATTTTAAATTAAAAAAAAAAACACTGCTTAAGGAATGCTGTTTGTTTTTTATTGCTCAAAATATCATATCTGAAATCTGTCATCTTTGAGAAATTGTGCAGTAGTGTATTATAAGAGTAAGTCTTGAAAATCTGACTGTGATGGCTGAAAGGCAATAATGTGAAATGTCAAATCAATTTTAGAATGCTCAAAAACACTGGTAATTGTCTGTTGTGTGTCATTGTAGCATCACCAAAGACATAGTGCAGACTATGTGGTGTACATTTTTGTGCTTCAAATCTTGCTGCATCTGTAAGAAGGGAAGTCAATGTATACAAAAGGGTATATGGGTAATTCGGATGCATGTGACATTCTGCCAGTGTTTCTTATAACCACATTTTGGAGGTAAGCATGGTTACTATATTCATAATACTTAGACTGTGTTTCAGGAGCAGTGTGACACTGCACTCTTCACAGTAGAATCCTGTGTTATTATTCAAAGAAATAGTCAGTATGCAATTCTTCCAAGAAGACTTAGAATCTGATTCTGCCGCATCCATAGCTGGGAAAGAAGAATTACATAAGTAGTTACAAATTTTGAAGATGACAATCCGATTTTTGGCGTAAATGTGACAAGAATGGTAAGTCAGATAATATCCGAAAACTTGAAAATTTTCATCGTCCTGGAGCGGGACTCGAACCTGCGTCTCCCAGAAAACGCCCGGGTGTGCTAACCACTACACCACCCAGAACGACTAAGTTTCAAGTTTCCTATCAATTTGAATTTAACCATCACAGGATTCGCTAGTCGAAGCAACCGGCATTCATGTTTAGCGAATCTGGAGGTTAAGAATCTTATCCCCTGTTTGCCCGGAGAAGCAGATAAATCATGAAAGAAATACGGGATTACGCCATACAATACAAATTTTGAAGATGACAATCCGATTTTTGGCGTAAATGTGACAAGAATGGTAAGTCAGATAATATCCGAAAACTTGAAAATTTACAAGATTCTTAACCTCCAGATTCGCTAAACATGAATGCCGGTTGCTTCGACTAGCGAATCCTGTGATGGTTAAATTCAAATTGATCTGAAACTTGAAACTTGGTCGTTCTGGGTGGTGTAGTGGTTAGCATACCCGGGCGTTTTCTGGGAGACGCGGGTTCGAGTCCCGCTCCAGGACGATGAAAATTTTCAAGTTTTCGGATATTATCTGACTTACCATTCTTGTCACATTTACGCCAAAAATCGGATTGTCATCTTCAAAATTTGTATTATATGGCGTAATCCCGTATTTCTTTCATGATACATGAGTAGTTGTTTAGTGATTGACTTTGCTACCAATGCAGAGATGCCAATTCCACAGTCTGTCTGGTATTTCGATGAAAATATGGAAGTACAGGTCAGCAGTAGAAAGATATGGATTCTGCCAAATTTTTCTTTTTCTTCTTTTAAGTGTGTGTGTAATGGCAGACCTGCTAACTTTCACCCATTCTGCTTAAAATGTATGCAATTTCACTCTAATATAAACTTTTACTGGTGTATCTAATTTTTTAATGCCTTAATGTATTTTTTTATTTTCATTATTTAACATTTCTTGTTTTATTTATTTAACATTAAGACACCATTTAAAAAAAGGCAATTTTTATTAATAACATTTTAAATCTTTAGTTCAAAAGTTAATTTCAGGGAAAGAACATTTTCATTTGTGTTATGACAGATGTGAGCTAGCTTCTTGATCTATGATTAAAAAGGTAATGTGATCTGAGCCAGAAGTCAGTACTGACTGCTAATTATACTAGCTTGGGACCAAACTTATGACACATATCACATGGTCAAATCATCAATGCTCATGCTCGTTATTCCAATTACCAGAACTGTAGAAGGCTGTACCTAGATAGTTTCCAATTCTTACTGGGCAAACAGGTCATCATTCTCGGTTTAAAATTTTTGATTGGAGGAATTACGTGTGCAGCGTGTTTTTTGTGTGGGACAGTTCCCAGGCTATCTCCTCCCTGACTGCTGGATTTCGGTCGGCCATTTTGACTGTGAGGAGGTACAGGATGGCTGCATTGCAGGTAGGCTCTTTCACATGTTCGTATGGAGGATCTGTATATACTTTTTGTCGTTTCTGTGCCTGCTTAAAAATTATTATTTTTTATTTTTTCTTATTTGGCTTTGTTTTAGCTTGCATTTTTTCATGAAATAATTTTTCTTTTATTTATTTGGGCATGCGCCTGTGTTGTGCTCCATTTGCGGTTGCATGCTGGTCGTTCGACCTTGTGGTTGTTCGTTGACTTTCGTTGTTGGGCGGAATTTTTTCAGTAGTTGTACTCAACTTAAAGCATTACTAGAAAACTGTGTATATATTGCAACTTTTATTTTTAATTTTTAAGTACATTTACCAATGAATTTATATTACGTGTTTTGGTCTTATGGCATTCCGTGATTCGTGGGAACTGTCTGTAAAGCGATCAGTTATTTGCTCCTGTGCTCTCTGTTTTTTGTTTTTATTTTTTTCATTCTCTTTTTTTGGAAGTTCTTTTACAAGGAGACTGACTTTTTAAGTGCTTTTTTACTTTGGTTCCTGGTTGGGAACTTCCCTCGGATGCTTGCCGCGTGTTGGCCATGTCGTATTGTTGGGTTTTTTTTGGTTTTTTTTTTGGAACTTCTGTCTTCAAATTAAATCCTTGTAATGAGTGGTTCTTTTGTTAATCTGTTCCTTCTTGTAGTATTACAAGTCAGGCATTTTTTGAATTTAAGTGTTCCTCCATAAAATGTAATTTTCTGCAGTTGTTTTTCTCATGTTTCCTGGGTCTAATGTTCTAAGCCTTATTCACAATATTTGTGAGCTCTATGCAACTGTTTTTCTGGTTTTTGTGGGAGATAATGAGTATGGGTCGGGCCAGTTGAGTAATAGATGTAAGCTAAATATTTTTTTTTAAATATATGATTAATTATTTTGTTTCCGCACCTTTGATGGCGGTTCTGTTAATTTAGATATTTTTTGGGGACTTATACTTGCATCTATGACTTAGCAGAAACCCATTTTCAACTAGGTCTTTGTGGAAATGAGTGCAGAGTTTTGCTGGTCCTTGAAAAAGCCAAAGCTCGGCATTTTTGACACTTTCTGCATCACGGTTTTATTTTTTTCTCCTTGCTTGTTGGCTTTTGAGTTTATTATTTTTTTTTTATTTATTTTTTTTTTTTTTGTTGTTGGTTGTTGTTTCTGAGAATTCTTCACTGCTGCTTTTGCGCATTTAGGTCTTCAGAATGTTGGTGTGTAAAAAAAATGTTATTTTTTATTTTTATTTTTATCTTTTTTATTAATTTTTGTTTTTAGCTCAAGTTTGGTTTTAAGTTATATATATATATCATCATCATCATCATCATTGTCAACCATTATCAATCCACTGCTGGACGAAAGTCTCCCCAAGTTTCCTCCACAACGGTCTGTCTTGTGCCAGTCTCCTCCATGTCACTCCCGCATATTTACGAATTTCATCCACCCATCTCCCATGTGGTCTTTTTCTGGGTCTTTTCCTGTCCCTTGGAATCCAATCTAAAATTTCGGCTGTCCATCTATGGTCTGTCCTTCTGGCAGTATGTCCAGCCCATTGCCATTTCAGGGATTTAACTCTGATCATGATGTCTTCCACTCTCGTCATTTTTCGGATCCACGAGTTCCTCTTCTTATCTCTCCTGGTTATACCAAGCATGCACCTCTCCATGCTGCTTTGAGTTGTCTGCAGCCTTTGTATGTCTCTTTTAGTTAAGGTCCACGTCTCTGCACCATACGTAAGCACTGGAAGGATGCATTGATCAAACACTTTTCTTTTAAGACATAATGGCATATTGCTCTTGAAAATTATGCTGTTTCTTCCAAAAGCTCTCCAGGCAAGTTTTGTACGCCGATTAATTTCTTCATCAATGTGACCCTCACTTGATATCTGCTGTCCAAGATAAACGTACGTATCTGTTATCTCCAGTTTTTCTCCATCAATCGATAAATCTTCATTTCTTGTAAAAGCATTGAACATCACTTTTGTCTTCTGAAAGTTCATTTTTAATCCCACTTCTTTACTCTTGTCAGCAAGTTCCTGGATCATACTCTGCAGCTCTGATGGGGTAGTTGCAAAAATGACTACGTCATCAGCAAAACGAAGGTGGGTTAGATAATCTCCATTAAACTTTATCCCTTTGTTTTCCCAGTTCAGTGATTGAAAGACATTTTCCAATGTGGCATTAAAGAGCTTCGGAGATATGGTGTCACCTTGTCTCACTCCCTTTCCAATTTTTATGTGTGTTGTATTTTCAAACAGCCGAATCTTTGCACTTGCATTTTCATAGATGTTATTAATAATATTAATGTATGCATCTTCAATACCGCAGGATTTCAGAGCCGTGGTAACTGCTGATGGTTTCACCGAATCAAAGGCTTTTTCATAATCGATAAAAGCCATGCACAATGGAAGTTCATATTCACTCGCTCTTTCAATTAGTTCTCTCAGTACGTGGATATGATCTATTCTGCTGTAGCCACTCCTGAATCCAGCTTGTTCTCTCGGTTGAGCCATGTCCAGTGTTACCTTCAAGCAGTGTGAAAGAACTTTAGTGAAGATTTTATAAACCACTGATAGGAGGCTGATAGGTCTGTAGTTCCCGAGATCCTCAATGTCACCTTTTTTATGTAGCAGGATCATTGTAGCATTGTTCCAATCCTCAGGAATCTTCCCTTCATTAAGGCATCGAGTGAAAATTTGGGCGAGTACTGTTTCAATTTCTCCACTTGCTTCTTGTATGATGTCTATAGTAATTCCATCTTCTCCTGGAGCTTTCCCCCGCTTCATGTTCTTGATTGCATGAGCAACTTCTGCTGGGAGGACTGGAAGAACTCTGGTACCTTTCGTGATGTCTGGAGTACATGTATCATCCCTTGCATATAATTTGGAGTAGAAATCTTTCACTCTTGTCAAAATTTCGCCTCTATTTCTTGTTATAGAACCATCTTCTTCTTTTCTCAGAGCCATAATCTGTTTTCTTCCCTTACTGAGATGTCCCTTTGCTATCTTAAGGCTTTGGTTGTTTTCAATTGCTTTCCTCACAAGCTCACAGTTGAATTTCCTTACGTCTTCAGTGAGTCTTTTTCGTACTGTCTTGCATAGCTCTATATATTCCACTTTGGAAGTCACATCTTCTTTAGTTGTCCTCATCTCTCTTCTTTTTGCATCAACATTTTGGTTTTTCCTGATAATTTGTTCACATGCAACTTGTTCTTCGACCCAGTTATTTTGTTGCTGTTTCCATAAGAGCTTTGGTTACTTTTCTGTTAACTTCCAAAATATCCACTTCTTCCGATGTTAGGCCTTCTAAAGCAGAGAATCTGTTCTTCAGTTCCAACTTGAAGGTATTATGGTGTTTTTTAAGGTTGGTTATGTCAATAGATTTTGTTTGTCTTATGAGCTTGCCACGTTCCAGTTTAGTGTTGAGGTGCATCTTACATCTCACCAATCTATGGTCACTACCAGTGTTGAACTTGTTCAGCACACTGCAGTCTTCGATGACGAATTTTTTGTTACACATAATAAAATCAATTTCACTTGTCGTCCCAAATGGATGTCTCCATGTCCATTTCCTGTGTGGCTTTTTCTTGAAAAAGGAGTTCAAGATGAAAAATCCTTCTGCCTCTGCAAACTCAATGAGAGTATTTCCACGCTGGTTTCTGCGTGGAATATATATATATATATATGTATTGACAAATGTCAACCCCGCCTTCTTGTGGTGCATCCTGTTCCCACTAAAGGAGCTCTGACGACCGCCAATAGCGGTATAACTATAAAATCGGGATTTGAGGAATTGCTATCCCACACTCACCAACCCGCTTGGCCAGCATGGTGAGTTATGGCCAAACCCCTCCAAAATGACTCCACAACTTATATCTTGGTCCTCAGTCTCCAGCAGCTGGAATGTACCTGGCCAAGGCAGCGGCCAGTGCGACATGAAGGCAGAGGGTGCTAAGAATCTCCGGAGGACCGGACTAGGCTGCCATCTAATGCTTACCTTGTCTACGTATAATGGACGCTCCCTATCTTATGTTTCAAGGCTTCTTGAATTGGAAGAGAAACTACAAAGAATCAAGTGGGACATCGTCGGGCTAAGTGAGGTAAGGAGAAAATGAGATCTCATTGAACTGAAAAATGGACATCTCTTCTACTATCGTGGGACAGATACTGGCAGAACTAGTGGTGTTGGATTTACAATAAACAAGAAACTGAAGGATAAAGTTGTAGAAGTTGAAAGTTCCTCTGACAGAGCTGCACGACTCGTTATCCAACTCTCGAGAAGATACAAGGCTCAGATTATTTAAACTTATGCACCCACCACAAGTCATCCTGAAGAAGAAATTGAAGAATTTCATTAGGAAATTTGTCATCTAAATAATAAAGGCAAGCAGCACTTGAAGATAATTATGGGAGATTTCAATGCAAAAATAGAGCAACGGCAACAGAATGAAACTTCAGTAGGTAAATTAGGTCACAGAAACAGAAACAAGTGCAGAAATACTCTCGTAGAGTTTGCAGAGGCAGAAGGGTTTTTCATCATGAACTCCTTTTTCAAGAAAAAGCCGCAAAGGAAATGGACATGTAGGCATCCCAATGAATGGACAAGTGAAATTCGTTGTATTATGTGTAACAAGAATTTTGTCATGGAAGACTGCAGTGTGCTAAACAACTTCAACACAGGTAGTGACCATAGAATGGCAAGATGTAAGATACACCTCAATGCTAAACTCGAGCGTGGCAAGCTCATAAAACAAAGTGTATTGATGTGACCAACCGTAAAAAACACCATAATACATTCAAGTTGGAACTGAAGAACAGATTCTCTGCTTTAGAAGGCCTAACAACGGAAGAAGTGGATATTTCTGAAGTTAACAGAAAAGTAACCAAAGCTCTTTTGGAAACAGAAACAAAATTAGCTGGGTCTAAGAACAAGTTGCATGTGAACAAATTATCAGGAAAACCCAAAATGTTGATGCAAAAAAGAAGAGAGATGAAGACAACTAAAGAAGATGTGACTTCCAAAGTGGAATATATAGAGCTATGCAAGACAGTACGAAAAAGACTCACTGAAGACGTAAGGAAATTCAACTGTGAACTAGTGAGGAAAGCAATTGAAAACAACCAAAGCCTGAAGATAACAAGGGGACATCTCAGTAAGGGAAGAAAACAGATTATGGCACTGAGAAAAGAAGATGGTTCTGTAACAAGAAATAGAGGCGAACTTTTGACAAGAGTGAAAAATTTCTACTCCAAATTATATGCAAGGGATGATACATGTACTCCAGACATCATGAAAGGTACCAGTACCAGAGTTCTTCCAGTCCTCCCAGCAGAAGTTGCACATGCAATCAAGAACATGAAACAGGGAAAAGCTCCAGGAGAAGATGGAATTACTGTAGACATCATACAAGAAGCAAGTGCAGAAATCGAAACAGTACTCGCCCAAATTTTCACTCGATGCCTTAATGAAGGGAAGATTCCTGAGGATTGGAACAACGCTACAATGATCCTGCTACATAAAAAAGGTGACATTGAGGATCTCGGGAACTACAGACCTATCAGCCTCCTATCAGTGGTTTATAAAATCTTCACTAAAGTTCTTTCACACCGCTTGAAGGAAACACTGGACATGGCTCAACCGAGAGAACAAGCTGGATTCAGGAGTGGCTACAGCACAATAGATCATATCCATGTACTTGAAAGAACCAATTGAAAGAGCGAGGGAATATGAACTTCCATTGTGCATGGCTTTTATCATTATGAAAAAGCCTTTGATTCAGTGAAACCATCAGCAGTTACAATGACTCTGAAATCCTGCTGTATTGAAGATGCATACATTAATATTATTAATAACATCTATGAAAATGCAAGTGCAAAGATTTGGCTGTTTGAAAATACAACACACATAAAAATTGGAAAGGGAGTGAGACAAGGTGACACCATATCTCTGAAGCTCTTTAATGCCACATTGGAAAATGTCTTTCAATCACTGAACTGGGAAAACAAAGGGATAAAGATTAATAGAGATTATCTAATCCACCTTCATTTTGCTAATGACATAGTCATTTTTGCAACTACCCCATCAGAGCTGCAGAGTATGATCCAGGAACTTGCTGACAAGAGTAAAGAAGTGGGATTAAAAATGAACTTTCAGAAGACAAAAGTGATGTTCAATGCTTTTACAAGAAATGAAGATTTATTGATTATTGATTGATGGAGAAAAGCTGGAGATAACAGACACGTGCGTTCATCTTGGACAGCAGATATCAAGTGAGGGTCACATTAATGAAGAAATTAATCGGCGTACAAAACTTACCTGGAGAGTTTTTGGAAGAAACAGCATAATTTTCAAGAGCAATATGCCATTATGTCTTAAAAGAAAAGTGTTTGATCAATGCATCCTTCCAATGCTTACGTATGGTGCAGAGACGTGGACCTTAACTAAATGAGACATTCAAAGGCTGCAGACAACTCAAAGAAGCATGGAGAGGTGCATACTTGGTGTAACCAGGAGAGATAAGAAGAGGAACTCATGGATCCAAAAAATGACAAGAGTGGAAGACATCATGATCAGAGTTAAATCCCTGAAATGGCAATGGGCTGGACATACTGCCAGAAGGACAGACCATCGATGGACAGCCGAAATTTTAGATTGGATTCCAAGGGACAGGAAAAGACCCAGAAGAAAACCACATGGAAGATGGGTGGATGAAATTCGAAAGTATGCGGGAGTAACATGGAGGAGACTGGCACAAGACAGACCGATGTGGAGGAAACTTGGGGAGACCTTCGTCCAGCAGTGGATTGATAATGGTTGACAATGATGATATATATATATATATATATATATATATTTAGTGGGATGTAAGGTCAGGTGATGCGTAACATCACAGCCTCTCCTTGACAAATGTCAACCCCGCCTTCTCGTGGTGCATCCTGTTCCCACTAAAGGGGCTCTGACGACCGCCAATAGCGGTATAACTATACCATCGGGATCAGAGGAAATGCTATCCCACACTCACCAACCCGCTTGGCCAGCGTGGTGAGTTATGGCCAAACACCTCCAAAATGACTCTACAACTTAAATCTTGGCCCTCAGTCTCCGGCAGCTGGAATGTACCTGGCCAAGGCAGCGGCCAGTGCGACATGAAGGCAGAGGGTGCTAAGAATCCCCGGAGGACCGGACTAGGCTGCCATTTGATGCTGACCTTGGCTACCTATAACGGACGCTCCCTATCTTCTGATTCAAGGCTTCTTGAATTGGAAGAGGAACTACAAAGGATCAAGTGGGACATCGTGGGGCTAAGTGAGGTAAGGAGAAAAGGAGAAGATCTCATTGAACTGAAAAGTGGACATCTCTTCTATTATCGTGGGACAGATACTGGCAGGACTAGTGGTGTTGGATTTATAATAAACAAGAAACTGAAGGATAAAGTGGTAGAAGTTGAAAGTTCCTCTGACAGAGCTGCACGACTCGTTATCCAACTATCGAGAAGATACCAGGCTCAGATTATTCAAACTTATGCACCCACCACAAGTCATCCTGAAGAAGAAATTGAAGAATTTTATGAGGAAATTCGTCATCTAAATAATAAAGGTAAGCAGCACTTGAAGATAATTATGGGAGATTTCAATGCAAAAATAGGGCACCGGCAACAGAATAAAACTTCAGTAGGTAAATTCGGTCACGGCAACAGAAACCAGCGTGGAAATACTCTCGTTGAGTTTGCAGAGGCAGAAGGATTTTTCATCTTGAACTCCTTTTTCAAGAAAAAGCCACATAGGAAATGGACATGGAGACATCCAATTGGGACGACAAGTGAAATTGATTTTATTATGTGTAACAAAAAATTCGTCGTCGAAGACTGCAGTGTGCTGAACAAGTTCAACACAGGTAGTGACCATAGATTGGTGAGATGTAAGATGCACCTCAACACTAAACTGGAACGTGGCAAGCTCATAAGACAAACAAAATGTATTGACATAACCAACCTTAAAAAACACCATAATACTTTCAAGTTGGAACTGAAGAACAGATTCTCTGCTTTAGAAGGCCTAACATCGGAAGAAGTGGATATTTCGGAAGTTAACAGAAAAGTAACCAAAGCTCTTATGGAAACAGCAACAAAATTAGCTGGGTCTAAGAACAAGTTGCATGTGAACAATTTATCAGGAAAAACCAAAATGTTGATGCAAAAAGAAGAGAGATGAGGACAACTAAGGCAGATGTGACTTCCAAAGTGGAATATATAGAGCTATGCAAGACAGCACGAAAAAGTATCACTGAAGACGTAAGGAAATTCAACTGTGAGCTAGTGAGGAAAGCAATTGAAAACAACCAAAGCCTTAAGATAGCAAAGGGACATCTCAGTAAGGGAAGAAAACAGATTATGGCTCTGAGAAAAGAAGATGGTTCTATAACAAGAAATAGAGGCGAAATTTTGACAAGAGTGAAAGATTTCTACTCCAAATTATATGAAAGGGATGATACATGTACTCCAGACATCATGAAAGGTACCAGAGTTCTTCCAGTACTCCCAGCAGAAGTTGCTCATGCAATCAAGAACATGAAGCGGGGGAAAGCTCCAGGAGAAGATGGAATTACTATAGACATCATACAAGAAGCAAGTGGAGAAATTGAAACAGTACTCGCCCAAATTTTCACTCGATGCCTTTATGAAGGGAAGATTCCTGAGGATTGGAACAATGCTACAATGATCCTGCTACATAAAAAGGTGACATTGAGGATCTCAGGAACTACAGACCTATCAGCCTCCTATCAGTGGTTTATAAAATCTTCACTAAAGTTCTTTCACACCGCTTGAAGGTAACACTGGACATGGCTCAACCGAGAGAACAAGCTGGATTCAGGAGTGGCTACAGCACAATAGATCATATCCACGTACTGAGAGAACTAATTGAAAGAGCGAGGGAATATGAACTTCCATTGTGCATAGCTTTTATCGATTATGAAAAAGCCTTTGATTCGGTGAAACCATCAGCAGTTACCACGGCTCTGAAATCCTGCGGTATTGAAGATGCATACATTAATATTATTAATAACATCTATGAAAATGCAAGTGCAAAGATTCGGCTGTTTGAAAATACAACACACATAAAAATTGGAAAGGGAGTGAGACAAGGTGACACCATATCTCCGAAGCTCTTTAATGCCACATTGGAAAATGTCTTTCAATCACTGAACTGGGAAAACAAAGGGATAAAGATTAATGGAGATTATCTAACCCACCTTCGTTTTGCTGATGACGTAGTCATTTTTGCAACTACCCCATCAGAGCTGCAGAGTATGATCCAGGAACTTGCTGACAAGAGTAAAGAAGTGGGATTAAAAATGAACTTTCAGAAGACAAAAGTGATGTTCAATGCTTTTACAAGAAATGAAGATTTATCGATTGATGGAGAAAAACTGGAGATAACAGATACGTATGTTTATCTTGGACAGCAGATATCAAGTGAGGGTCACATTGATGAAGAAATTAATCGGCGTACAAAACTTGCCTGGAGAGCTTTTGGAAGAAACAGCATAATTTTCAAGAGCAATATGCCATTATGTCTTAAAAGAAAAGTGTTTGATCAATGCATCCTTCCAGTGCTTACGTATGGTGCAGAGACGTGGACCTTAACTAAAAGAGACATACAAAGGCTGCAAACAACTCAAAGAAGCATGGAGAGGTGCATGCTTGGTATAACCAGGAGAGATAAGAAGAGAAACTTGTGGATCCGAAAAATGACGAGAGTGGAAGACATCATGATCAGAGTTAAATCCCTGAAATGGCAATGGGCTGGACATACTGCCAGAAGGACAGACCATAGATGGACAGCCGAAATTTTAGATTGGATTCCAAGGGACAGGAAAAGACCCAGAAAAAGACCACATGGGAGATGGGTGGATGAAATTCGTAAATATGCGGGAGTGACATGGAGGAGACTGGCACAAGACAGACCGTTGTGGAGGAAACTTGGGGAGACCTTCGTCCAGCAGTGGATTGATAATGGTTGAGGATTGATAATGGTTGACAATGATGATGATGATCATCATCATCATCATTGTCAACCATTATCAATCCACTGCTGGACGAAGGTCTCCCCAAGTTTCCTCCACAACGGTCTGTCATCATATCATCATCATCATTGTCAACCATTATCAATCCACTGCTGGACGAAGGTCTCCCCAAGTTTCCTCCACAACGGTCTGTCTTGTGCCAGTCTCCTCCATGTCACCCCTGCATACTTTCGAATTTCATCCACCCATCTCCCATGTGGTCTTCTTCTGGGTCTTTTCCTGTCCCTTGGAATCCAATCTAAAATTTCGGCTGTCCATCGATGATCTGTCCTTCTGACAGTATGTCCAGCCCATTGCCATTTCAGGGATTTGACTCTGATCATGATGTCTTCCACTCTTGTCATTTTTCGGATCCACAAGTTCCTTTTTCTTATCTCTCCTGGTTACACCAAGCATGCACCTCTCCATGCTGCTTTGAGTTGTCTGCAGCCTTTGTATGTCTCTTTTAGTTAAGGTCCACGTCTCTGCACCATACGTAAGCACTGGAAGGATGCATTGATCAAACACTTTTCTTTTAAGACATAATGGCATATTGCTCTTGAAAATTATGCTGTTTCTTCCAAAAGCTCTCCAGGCAAGTTTTGTGCGCCGATTAATTTCTTCATCAATGTTACCCTCACTTGATATCTGCTGTCCAAGATAAATGTACGTGTCTGTTATCTCCAGCTTTTCTCCATCAATCGATAAATCTTCATTTCTTGTAAAAGCATTGAACATCACTTTTGTCTTCTGAAAGTTCATTTTTAATCCCACTTCTTTACTCTTGTCAGCAAGTTCCTGGATCATACTCTGCAGCTCTGATGGGCTAGTTGCAAAAATGACTACGTCATCAGCAAAACGAAGGTGGGTTAGATAATCTCCATTAATCTTTATCCCCTTGTTTTCCCAGCTCAGTGACTGAAAAACACCCTCCAATGTGGCATTAAAGAGCTTCGGAGATATGGTGTCACCTTGTCTCACTCCCTTTCCAATTTTTATGTGTGTTGTATTTTCAAACAGCCTAATCTTTGCACTTGCATTTTCATAGATGTTATTAATAATATTAATGTATGCATCTTCAATACCGCAGGTTTTCAGAGCCATTGTAACTGCTGATGGTTTCACCGAATCAAAGGCTTTTTCATAATCGATAAAAGCCATGCACAATGGAAGTTCATATTCCCTCGCTCTTTCAATTAGTTCTCTCAGCACATGGATATGATCTATTGTGCTGTAGCCACTCCTGAATCCAGCTTGTTCTCTCGGTTGAGCCATGTCCAGTGTTACCTTCAAGCGGTGTGAAAGAACTTTAGTGAAGATTTTATAAACTACTGATAGGAGGCTGATAGGTCTGTAGTTTCCGAGATCCTCAATGTCACCTTTCTTATGTAGCAGGATCATTGTAGCGGTGTTCCAATCCTCAGGAATCTTTCCTTCATTAAGGCATCGAGTGAAAATTTGGGCGAGTACTGTTTCGATTTCTGCACTTGCTTCTTGTATGATGTCTACAGTAATTCCATCTTCTCCTGGAGCTTTTCCCCGCTTCATGTTCTTGATTGCATGTGCAACTTCTGCTGGAAGGACTGGAGGAACTCTGGTACTGGTATCTTTCATGATGTCTGGAGTGCATGTATCATCCCTTTCATATAATTTGGAGTAGAAATCTTTCACTCTTGTCAAAATTTCTGCCTCTATTTCTTGTTACAGAACCATCTTCTTTTCTCAGTGCCATAATCTGTTTTCTTCCCTTACTGAGATGTCCCTTTGCTATCTTTAGGCTTTGGTTGTTTTCAATTGCTTTCCTCACTAGTTCACAGTTGAATTTTCTTACGTCTTCAGTGATACTTTTTCGTACTGTCTTGCATAGCTCTATATATTCCACTTTGGAAGTCACATCTTCTTTAGTTGTCCTCATCTCTCTTCTTTTTGCATCAACATTTTCGTTTTTCCTGATAATTTATTTACATGCAACTTGTTCTTAGACCCAGCTAATTTTGTTGCTGTTTCCATAAGAGCTTTGGTTACTTTTCTGTTAACTTCAGAGATGTCCACTTCTTCCGATGTTAGGCCTTCTAAAGCAGAGAACCTGTTCTTCAGTTCCAACTTGAAGGTATTATGGTGTTTTTTAAGGTTGGTTATGTCAATAGATTTTGTTTGTCTTATGAGCTTGCCACGTTCAAGTTTAGTGTTGAGGTGCATCTTACATCTCACCAATCTATGGTCACTACCTGTGTTGAACTTGTTTAGCACACTGCAGTCTTCTATGACGAATTTTTTGTTACACATAATAAAATCAATTTCACTTGTCGTCCCATTTGGATGTCTCCATGTCCATTTCCTGTGTGGCGTTTTCTTGAAAAAGGAGTTCAAGATGAAAAACCCTTCTGCCTCTGCAAACTCAACGAGAGTATTTCCACGCTGGTTTCTGTTGCCGTGACCGAATTTACCTACTGAAGTTTCATTCTGTTGCCGCTGCCCTATTTTTGCATTGAAATCTCCCATAATTATTTCAAGTGCTGCTTACCTTTATTATTTAGATGACAAATTTCCTCATAAAATTCTTCAATTTCTTCTTCAGGATGACTTGTGGTGGGTGCATAAGTTTGAATAATCTGAGCCTGGTATCTTCTCGATAGTTGGATAACGAGTCGTGCAGCTCTGTCAGAGGAACTTTCAACTTCTACCACTTTATCCTTCAGTTTCTTGTTTATTATAAATCCAACACCACTAGTTCTGCCAGTATCTGTCCCACGATAGTAGAAGAGATGTCCACTTTTCAGTTCAATGAGATCTTCTCCTTTTCTCCTTACCTCACTTAGCCCCACGATGTCCCACTTGATCCTTTGTAGTTCCTCTTCCAATTCAAGAAGCCTTGAATCAGAAGATAGGGAGCGTCCATTGTACGTTGCCAAGGTCAGCATCAGATGGCAGCCTAGTCCGGTCCTCCGGGGATTCTTAGCACCCTCTGCCTTCATGTCGCACTGGCCGCTGCCTTGGCCAGGTACATTCCAGCTGCCGGAGACTGAGGGCCAAGATTTAAGTTGTGGAGTCATTTTGGAGGGGTTTGGCCATAACTCACCACGCTGGCCAAGCGGGTTGGTGAGTGTGGGATAGAATTTCCTCTAATCCCGATGGTATAGTTATACCGCTATGGGCGGTCGTCAGAGCCCCTTTAGTGGGAACAGGATGCACCACGAGAAGGCGGGGTTGACATTTGTCAAGGAGAGGCTGTGATGTTACGCATCACCTGACCTTACACATATATATATATATATATATATATATATATATATATATATATATGTTATTTACAATTTTGTTTTTTTATAGACAAAATGTTTTTTTTTTTTTAATTTCAGGCCTACTAGGTCACAAAAGTTACAGAAAGGTCACAAAATGAGGAAAAAGTCGCGGCATGAGAGGTGTAATTCCCAATTCTAGCAGGGATGAGAATGCTTTGTAGTGCTCTGTGTTTTGAATTTTCTGACAAAGTTGTGCCTTCTCTATTGTGTTTTCTAATTATATTCCTGATTTTTTTTTTTTTTGTTTTTTTCTAATAGTGTGAAAGTGTGATGCTATATATTTAAGGAATTTTTCCTAATGAAAGCCATTTCTTTCGTATTCCTATCAGTCTTTTTAAGGACAATCAACAGAGCAAGAGTTTTTGCCTTCCATGCATTTTTTAAAGCAAAATTAAATTTCATCTCGATGAAAATTTTGCTGCTTGATATCAGTCGACAGCTTACTGAAATGTACGGGGAAAGTGTAATATGGCATCAACATGCTGCTGAATGATGTGTGGCTGTTAAAGACAGTTTAACTGATAACAGTCGCATTGAGTTTTCAAGCAGCTCTTCAACAAAAATCAGCACAACATTAATTGAAGAAATGTAATCTCACACTTAGAGATTTTTGTCTCTTTCCACTTTTGTGAGATCACCTTAAAGGGAAATGCTTTACCACTGTGACAAAAAAGTGAAAATTCTGTCCACCACAATATTGAGAAGAATTTTATGCAGATGGAATGAACTCATAAGCTTGTAAAGTATAAAAATGTCATCATCAGCACAAGGGTTTCATATTTTCCCATGTAGCCATCTGTTTGAAAAACTACTTGAAAATTGCATCACCCTGAAGTGGGAATCCAACCCGTGTCTCCTGATTTCCATTCATGCATGCTACTGTTACACCATCCAGAACAATAAAGTTCCAAGCAACTGAAGCTAAGCAGATTTAGCTCATGAATCTGAATATTGTTCAGATTTTTTGGTATAGGTGTGGGTTCGATTCTTGCTCCATGGTGATGTAATTTTCAAGTTTTCTGAAGAGACATCTACACTAGAAATGGGGAAAATATGGCACCATTGTGCCAGTAGTGACACTTGTATATGCTTTCCATGTATTTGTGAAGAATTATTTCTTCTGTGAGATATGTTTCACATTTATATCTATGTTAGGAAATGTAGTTAGAAGAGCCTGCAAGTATTAGCAAAAATAGTGCATGAAGTGGCATATTTTGTACATCTCATTCAAGGCATAAAATGTATTGGCATGATTTACAGGTTTTTAACCTTACTTTTTGATCAATCAATATCCATGAGCTGGAACAGAAAACTGTTGGAGTGCATACCACAAACTGTATGCAAAAGTCGCATGATATGTTTAAACTAAAAATTGAAGATTTTTGTAACATGTTTTCTTCTAAGTGTTCAGTTTATTTGCACATCTGGTTCTTACATTGTAAAATGCCAACATTGACCATTACAGTTAAATTTTCGAAATTTGCGATCATGCGAACAACTAAGCTAACAAAATATATATTACAGTTCTTCACAATAGGTGAGTAAAGGTTTCTTATTTTGATGTTTGTTTCTTTATAAGATACCTACTCATACATGAAGTTTTTTTTTTTTTTTTTTTTTGTAAGACTATGTGTTAAGATGATGGAGCAAGATTTTGTTAGGTAATTTTTAAGATGCATGTTTTCACAGTAGTCAATTTTTATCAGTTTATGTCCTGATAATATGTAATTCAACACTGTTTGAATATCCGTATATGTATTACTTTTATGTAATTTACTTGTTTAAGTTAGCTTCAAATTATTGGCATCATTAATTTCATTAACTTTGAGTTAAAAGGATGAAATGTGTCCGATTTTCAAACTTAATGCAGTTTCAAAAGTTCGTATTCCAAAAAAAAAAAAAAAAAAAAAAGGGTCTTTCTTTTAAATTCAAATTAAAAACAAACAAACTTCCCTTTTTCCTGTTTAAAGATGTTCTGTCATAATATTTTGATTGAAAGTTTATTTGTGGTGTTTAGAGAAAAAAGAAAATTTTGCATGCATGTTATGTTAACCGTTCATATGTTCTTCTATAGTAATATAATAAATAAATGCCCTGAAGTTATTGTGTGGCTTAGTAGTGCATTATGTTTTTTTGTTTTGACAGCATGATGATGAAGTGTTGTTCACTAATGAAGGATACCGACGTGCTGAACAGTTGGTTCTGTACATGCGAGCTCTTCAACTCTTGACTTCATCCCTCCAGCTTTCAAAGAAAGAAGTCACTGAAGGACGTCTGCAACCCTCATCATCCGTAAAAAAAGGTGAAACAGGATGATTTTTGTTAATTAATATACTGGAATCATTCATTAAGGTAGATCTCACCTTCATTAGTAACTTACTTGCTCTGGTGACAGCCATTTGAATTCTGATTTCTGGAAGGAAAGCAATCCTCATGTCCCATTTGGGAATGCACTAGTTAATTCATAAAGCAGCATTCCCAGTCCTTATAAATCCTTAAAAGTCCTTTAAAAATGCTTATTTTCTTTTAAGCTGCCCAGCAGTACTTATTTGTATTTTTAGCACGTCTTTTGTAAAAAAAGATTGTGCTTATGTTATTGGTTTGTCCGTCCGTCCATCCGTCTGTACCCACGAAATCTCTGCAACTATTAGTCCGATTTGAAAAATTCTTTTTGCGTTAGGAAGCTTGAAATATGCGGATGATCCTTCTTCTTCTTTTTTTTTTTTTACGATGTGCAATTTCGCCGCTAGAGGGCGTAAATGCAGATGATGTCGAATTCAAAACTATGTTTTATTCCACATATTTGCTTCTAAACATCCGATTGAAAAAATTCTTTTATCTTTCGATTCCATTTATGTCGAAGAGTATTTTAGATATAGTTACATTTTTAAATTACGCATAGATTTCCCACTAGGGGGCGTAAAAGTAAATTGCATTTTTCCCCGATAACTCTTCTTCTAAAACTCGGATTTGAAAAAAAATTTCTTCAGCAGATACACCTCCTGATGGAAAATCTTTTGCATATAATTTATAATTTTTTGTAAAGCATACTTTGGCCACCAGGGGGCATAAACGTTAATTTTTGCTTTTGATGTATTTGCCATAAAATCTGAACTTCCAAAATATCGATTGAAAAATTTTTTTCATGGACTGATGCCACGAGTTAGTTTCTTATTGCTACAGCTCCCACCAATTCAAGGCCCCGCCCCGTCGTCGTCAGACAGCCCCCCCCCCCCCATCATGAGTGGGCCAAGTGCGGGGGAGCCTGCTCGGGTCTCACATCGATAAACCTTTTTGGAACATTTTCTTCTTAAAATATTCCACGGTTTCTTCGCCAGGGGGCATAGATGTATATCTTATTTTTGTGAATATCTCTACTTCTAGGAGTCCGATTTGAAAAATTTCTTCTTTGTTGAATAGTGTTTTCAGTGTGACATGTTTTTCATATAATTTCAAAATTTTCAAGTAACTCATAGACTTTCCGCTAGAGGGCGTAGAGGTAAATTGAGTTTCTCCCTATATCTCTGCTTCTAAATCTCCGATTTGAAAAAGTCTTTCTGCACCGAATACAGCTCCTGGTGGGAAATCGTTTACACGTAATTTCTAATTTTTGTAAAAAAAATGGCTTGGCCACCAGGGGGCGTAAATCTTAATTTCCGCTTCTGATGTATTTGCAGCAAAATATGAGCTTCTAAAATCTCGATTGCAAAGAAAGTCGTTTGTTGACCGATACTACTCATGTCGACAAACCTTTTATTAACATTTTCTTCTTGAAATAATGCATGGTTTCTACTCCAGGGGGCGTGGATGTATATCTTATTTTTGTCAATATCTCTACCTCTAAGAGTCCGATTTGAAAAATTCCTTCTTTGTTGGATAGTGTTTCTGATGCGAAATGTTTTCCCCATAAATTCAAAATTTTGAAGTAAATCATAGACTCTCCGCCAGGGGGCACAAAGGTAAATTGCGTTTTATGCGTTATTTCTACTTCCAAAACTCCGATTTGAAAAATTCTTCCTCTATCGCATACAAGACTTCATGGAAATTTTTTTCACATAATTTCAAATGTTTGGTAAAGAATCGTTTGGCCACCACGGGGCAAAAGTGTTAATTTCTGCTTCTGATGTATTTGTAGTAAAATCTGGGCTCCTGAAAATTCGACTTAATTTTTTTTTTTCTTGGACCAATACCACTCATATGGAAAAACCTTTTGAGAATACCTTCTTCCTAAAATAATGCATGGTTTTCCCACCAGGGAACTTAAAGTCACATCTTATTTTTGTCTATATCTCTGTTTCTAAGAATTCGTAAGCTCATGATTCTGTCTACAGCAATATCTAAGGGATTAAAAACCCGATTGAAAAACTTCTTTCCTCCGTCAGATACTATTGTTTTCCGTACCGGTTCCATTGACTTTGAATAGCTTTGATAAATTTAATTTGCGTCAGTACGGATTAAAAAGACGTGCTTATTACACCCGAAAATTCGGTGTCATCTTTCTTGTTTTTATTTATTTATTTTGTTCCAAAAATGGCAAAAAATTACTTATTTTGCCTAACTGACTGTGCAGAATCTCAAGGTCGACTATGTCTTATCTTTAACCACCTTTTCATCCAGTATTATAAATATTTTACTCGAAAATTTGAGAGGTAATGTACCTTAATAAATTTATCCTGGATAATTACCTTTTCATATAAACTCAAGCATATGCTTTTTAGTTTAAAAAATTGACAACTTACCCATGTGACCATCGCTACGGTGTCGACCCTCCTGGACCACGTGGCTCATGAAGGTATTGTAATATGTTTCACTATTTATTTGAAATTATAATACTTATCAAAGCATGGCACATAACATGCGTGCAAGTTTATTATTCTTACTGATACGTGATGAACAGAAAGTTATATTGTGTAGATCATTGACCTATACCAATTGGACCTAATCACTGTACCATGTAATATTGATTGATATTATAACTTAAGTTATCATATATATTGCATCTATTACATCTAACAGAAAACCACCCAACATACCTCACCACTATCTCTTGGTACTGATACTTCACGTTTGTATTTCCCCTTTTTGTATATGCAAATATCTATTATTCAATTATATCATGAGAAAATTAAGTGCAAAACTAAAATCTTGAACATGTAATTTTGACCTTGGTTTTGCAACTTAAGCTATGAGATCATTACAGAGTAAGATCCAAAAATTTGGGAATAGTGCCTACCTGTGACAACACAAGCATGTAGTTAAAGTTACGGCGTCTGAAATACATTCCGCCATCCCTCTCCTCCGTAGTCAGAATGGTTTGGCCCATGGAAAGTTATTGGAATTCGCACGCAAATGTTTGCTGCTGTGGTTAGTCTTCTGTGATGTGAGAAACATTGCTTTTGAAGAACAACGCTGTAACATTAAATTTTGTCAGCGTTTGGGTAAAACAGCTGCAGAGACCTTAGAAATGCTTTCAAAGGTGAACGATCACTCTATGATGGCGAGATCGGAGGTGTACAAGTGGTATTGGCATTTCAAAGAGGGCTGAGAATCCATCACAGATAATGAGTGCTGTGGTCAACCTGTGACTGCACGGAGTGAGGTAAACATTACGATGGTGGCGCAATGTATTTGTCAGGATTCGTCGCCGAACCATTGAGGAAATCGCTAACGCAACTAACTGGTCGGAGACCACGTGCCAGCGCATTTTGACAGATTATCTTTACACGCACCATGTGTGTCATCACATTGTCCCTCTCCTTTTGACCTCCGAGCAAAAGGATGAACGGATGCAGATATCGGGCGAATTAACTGACAAAGCCGTTAGTAATCCTACGTTTTGGGATAACATCATCACAGGTGATGAAATGCTGTGCTGGTTGTTTGTATTCAGCCAAAGCGTGCTTCTTCAACATGGAAATCGCCATCTTCACCGTGATCAAAGAAATTCAGGCAGGATCACAGCAAAGGGAAAGTCATGCTGGAGGTTTTCTTTTGATTCTCACTGCATTGTCCATTCAGAATTTATTCCTGAGGGATAAATTGTGGACATTTACATCGCTGAGGGAATATCTGGACATTTTATGTTGCTTATGTAAATTAATATGTCGTAAACGGCCGGAGATATGGTGAAGTGGACAGTGGTACCTTCTCCATGACAATATGCTTGCACATTGGTCCCTACTGGTCACAGAGTTTCTCACCAGAAATCATACTAATGTGCTTCCACATACCACCTATTCACCCGACTTAGCCCCCTGCGATTTTTACCTCTTTCCACTGATGAAACAAAGTCTGCTGGGATGTGGTTTTGTGTCAAGAAATGAGGTAAAACCGGCAACATAGGAGGCATTATGAGGGGTGGCAAAACATGGCTTTCAGCAATGCTTCCAGAAGCTTTACGAGCACTGGCAAAAGTGCATCGTCGCCCAAGGGGATTTTTTTAAGGTGGTTGGGCATCAGTGTTTTAAAGTATTCAAGGTAAGGAACTGTACGCCAAGTCCCAGAACTTTTGGATCCTACCTCGTATATGCAAAATTCAAATGTAAAATTTGTAACTTGAACTACAGTTTTACAATTTACACACTCTTTTATTGCATATGTGATTGCACTGTCAGATAAGAAAACTGATTTTGACCAGAAGAACTGTCTTTTAAATTGTGTAAATTCAAATTTATTATATTCACAAATTTAAACTACATGGAAAAATATTACAAACTTCATGTGTAAAACTATATTTTTGCATGTGTTATTGTTGCATATTCAATTGGTGAAGTACTTAAAAAAAGGGCTACACTTTAGACCTCGGCCCCCATCGTCTGCTTCAGCTGTCGTGCCAATGGAATGCCGGGAGAAACGTTTCGCGATAGGTGGCGCTGCAGCTGCGTCGGCGTTTTCTCCCACGCTGTGTATGTGTTACGTAATCGCTGTTTGCTGATTGCAAACCATGGAGCTCATGGTGCGAACAAAGATGTTCCGCAGGTCATCCAATGAGTTTGCGAGTGGATATGTGTCATCGTTTAGGACAATTCAGGTGTAGGAAGAATCACGTTACAGGGAAAAGTGAGCAGTGTTCCCGTTTGCTTGGGATGTGGTTTGAAGCTGCTTGTATTCCTCTTGATAAGGTGATGACTCTTTTATATTGTTTCGCCAAAGGATTGTCCTATGATGATGCAATTGAGGAATCTTCCCGGGGTGGGGTTTCCACATCCTCTGTGACAGTCAGTGACTATTATCAGTTTTGCAGAGAACTAGTCGCAGCGTTTATGGTAGCCTACGAACAAGACGCAGGACAGCTTGGAGGCCCTGGTGTAATCGTAGAAGTGGATGAGGCGAAGGTAGGGAAGCGGAAGTATAATCCTGGACATCTCGTTGAGGGCACCTGGATCCTTGGCATCTTTAAACGAGATTCGAAACGATTCAGGGTTGAGATCTGCACGCAGAATAACCGCTCTGCTCACACATTGCTGCCGCTCATCCAGAAACATGTTCAACCTGGAAGTACTGTAATGACGGATCAGTGGGCTGTGTACCGCAATTTCCCATCCTGTGGTTTCCAACATCTGTCAGTAAACCACTTGCTGAATTTCGTCGATCTGACTACTAGGGCGCATACGCAAGGTGTTGAAAGCAATTGGTGGCCCCTCAAACGCACACTATCTAATGGAATTCACAAAGACCACTTGGCAGACCGCATTCTGGAATATTTATTCCGACGAAATTGTCATCTTTCCTCTGAACGCTGTTTTGAGGTGATGATTGCTATCATCAAACAGTTCTTCCCTAATACATAATGTTTTCCACTTAAATATTAGTACTAGATAGACAGGTTCTCAATGAGGAGGAAGCACTTATTTTCTGTTGTTATAAATATTTAACACCTGAACTACTCACATTCCATAAAGCCCCTTTTCAGGGCCAGCCATATTACAAAATAAACCCCTTTCTTTCAAAAATAAACCCAGCCGCATATTTCGCGTCCCTAGCACTCCTACCGCATGACACACACACACACAATGATTTTGTAATGCACGCAGCGAAGGAGCAAAAACGGCGACGCAGCTGCAGCACCACCTACCGTGAAACGTTTCTCCTGGCATTCTTAGCAGCGCATTAGCTGAAGCAGACGATGGGGGCCGAAGATTAAAGTGCATCCAAAAAAGTTGGGGGTGCTCAAAAAATGCCTATTTTTTATAGGAGAAAAATAGTGTGAACCCTTTTACCAGGCTACATGAAAGCCAGTGGTTAGTTAGGATAATGAAATTCTTTTCACATATGCTGTGTGCAGAAAACTGTATATTTACTTCATCTAGTTCTGCTCAAAACTTTCATAATGACTGTTTCTGTATATGCATCCTTACTGTTCAGAGGAATTTAAAAATTGAAAGGAATGTGTTCATGAGTTCCAGACCCCACCCCCACCCCCCAGTTTCTTTAATATTTAGCTGATTTTTCCTAAAATTTGTGTAAAGAACATTGTTTGCATTTCAGAGGGCTATCAAATTTAGCACTTTTATTCCACTCACTTAGGATAAATTTAAAACTGAAACCTGGCTGTGGCATTAAATCTCATCTTAAAAATTAAGATTTCTCCTAAAGTTTGCATGACTGAGGTTTTGAAGATGAGATCAAATTTTGATCTAGACTTAAATTTATTAGACAAAAGATTTGTTGATTATACCTTGGGCATTTTATTTCTTCCATGCATGAATGATAAGTTGAGTATAACAGCTTGGAATTTGTCTTTTAATTATTTCTTGCAGCTTGGAATTTGTCTTTTAATACCACAATGAAGAGAAAAATATTTCACGCTTAGGATTTATAATGTATTTAACATTAAAGATTAGTAAGATCTTTCGGCTAAAACATCAGGCTTGTTTGCACTAGAAGCAAGTATTCACGTGGTGAACATTGTTTCTGTAACTGTTGCCAGTAGCATAGATGCCAACTAGTATGGACTTTCCGTAATTTTATGGATTTTTGGTTGCTGTTACGGAAGTACGGACATATCCATGAAATCATGGAAAATCACCATTAGCAATTTTCTCATCAACTTAAAATTTTTTGTTTGTTCTTCAAGTTCATCTGGAGGATTTAAAGCTGTGTTCTGCATAATATAGATTTCTGTATCTTATTTGGTAATCCCATGAGCTATCTATCTACGAATGGAAATCCAGTGACAGAATAATAGCAGCCACTTGATGCTGGCTTATCCTTTTGCCCCCATTTTACCCCTCCCATGATGGGCTCCCATGTTACCCTTCCCATGATGCCCTCTGTGACACCTGCAGCTACACAAAATGTGTGTGTTGTATGGATGCTGCTCCTCTTCAATAGCCTTTACTTTATGCTCTTTGATCTCTGCTGCACATGCTACTACCAGATAGAAAAGTATGGCAATCGGTTGTGCAATCGTGAAGGTTTTTTTTTTTTTAATATTTAAAATCAAGTGTTCTTTGGGCCAGCCTTTTTCATCTAAAAAGGAAGTGTTTCCTAGAAACGTACCACACAGACTGGCCTTGTTTTGAAAAGTCACATGTTTCTGTGAACCATGTGTAGCATTTGTAGATGCAATCTTACTATCACTCATGGTGGACAGCAGTGGCCTACTCAATGGGGGGTGGGCCAGACCCTCCTCATGAGGTATTACTTTGCCCTTCGTTCTTTGTTATTGGTGGTTATATGTAATTCAGACCTTCCAACGGTTACCATTTTATCGTATTTAGTACGATAAATCACGCTGCAGTATGGTAATATGATTTTGCTGCAAAAAATACGATTGTTTTTAAAAAAGGCATTTCCCCCCATTTTTCCCCTTTTTAGACAGAAGTGGGGAAAATCTGCATGTAATCTATTTTTTCCCCTTTGAAAGATTTTTTTTTTTTCTTGGAGAGGTTTCCGATTTCTCTTAACAAATTCCCCTTCCTCTAGTTTTCCAATGGAAATAAAGTAAGTCAAGTTCAATCGGCAACCAATAGACGAATTCCAACTCATTTTGTATAACATTCGGGACTGATTCGTACTTTCCATCGAGCTTGTATTAGGTGGAGACGCCACTAGCTCTGCCGCCATAGGTTACAGCTAATCTTTGGCGTGATGTCACATACAGGCAAAAACAAACTAAATTATACAGTTGAGAAAACAGTAAGCTTGTATAGTTGATAAAGATTATTAAATTCATCATTTTATCTGTGTCTATGGCTTGAAGCTTTTGTTCCATTGCTTTCAGTAGTTTCAAAGCAGCTTTTTGCTTGGATATGATGTCACTTGCAGCACTGACAGTGACTTATGGCAGCCAGTGCTGCATGGATAGGAGTGGTGACTCCATGGTACTTTCAACTCTTCGTCATACTTAAAGCTGCTGATTGGTCAGCGCTGAAATGTGGATGAGGATCTGTTTATTGAAAGCTACCTCCCTCCCCTTAAACCTGCAAGAACCGATGTATGGAGCAATTAAAGCACGTGGTCTTTCGTTCATTTTCGCTGAATTTGCTTATTTTCGCTCGCTGTATTTCTGTTTAGTTCTCACGAATTGATTGAATGATGTCCGCAAAAGAAAGCCTGATCTCAAACGTTTTGCACAAAGTATTGCAAGGAGTTTGAGTTCATAGAGGAATCAAAAACAAGTGCCTCTTTTGCTTTTTGTGTTGTGTGCAACTGCGATATCTCAATCTGTCATAGCGGACGAACGGATATAGTTAGCCTTTCAAAAACAGCCGAACATGAGGACAATTTCAAGACCTTCAAGTCTACAAAACCTGTAAGTCAGTTTTTAACTGTGAATAGGGAGTTGCAGACTACTCAAGCAGAAGTAATGTTCACATCTTTCATTTTGGAACATAATCTCCTGATAGCTACTGCGGACCATGCTCACCTATTATTTCAAGCGATGTTTCCAGATTCAAAGATGCAAAGAATTATTCCTGTGGACGAACCAAAACAACATTCATTATTAAAGAATTGGCTAGTGAAAATCAAAAACAAATCATTGCTGCAGCTACTAAAAATCCTTTTACGGTGTCCACCTACGGAAGCCATAGCGGCGATGATCAGTTGTGTCCAATCGTTATAACATATTTTAAGGAATTGTCAAATGGGGTAAAAACTGAGCTGTTGTCTTTGCCAACATTAATGGAATCCCCTACTGGGGAAAATATTGCCAAATTAATAAGTGATGAATTTCAACGATACGGAATTACGTGGGAAAATTGTCTTGCTCTATCGTGTGACAATGCAACGCACCAGTAATGATCAGCAAGAAAAAAGAAGTTGTGGCATTTTTAAAAGGCAAGCAGCCAAATTTATTTGATTTTTGTTTAAATTTAATAAATGTTTGAAATGTTGAATATTGAATTTAATAATTAACAACATAAACGTTTTTGCTGATTAGATTTGATTAGTTTCTCAATAAAATCTTGATGTAGGGAAAAAATCCTTACATTCCAATCATCAAGAATTTATATAGCTGAAATAGGCTTAAAAAAATATCAGCACGCGTCATGTTACGATTTTTCTATCTGAGTGTTGCGTTTTTTGGTTCAAGAGGTTGGCAGGTCTGGTAATTATATTTGCATGTGTTTTTAAATATATAATTTACGAATAATTATCACTTCTCAATATTTTGGGTGACCCCCCCATAAAGAAATTCCATGTGTGCCACTGGTGGGTGGGATGATTGCCAAAGACACACAGGATCAGAGAAGCACCAAAATTCCAAGGAATGATTTTCGTTCATACCTGGAGGTAATCTTTTATATTTTTTACGGTAGACAGTATTTTTAATTTTTCCACTAGCAAAAAGTTTTTTTATTATATTAATTCTTTTTTTTTTAATAGTTGTTGTGATAAACTGGAACTTGTTGCCATGTTAAATACCCAAATTTGTAGCTTTGTAACCTAAATTTTTGAAAATGTTGGCAAGCTTGTAAGTGAAAGAATGATGGTAAAGGATTGAACCAATAAAAGATAAGGATGGATGTACAAATTACTAGAATCAATAGCCAACTTCATACATCTGTCTTCTGAAAATCCACACCCACCACTATCACTTACTTTATCCCATTTTACTCCAATACAGCTCTTTCTTTTAAAGTTTGCAGCTTTAAAATCACTCATTCACCATGCCAATGTCATTTGCATTGATCCCCACTCATTACAATTAAAAAAAAAAGCAAACATCCAGGAAATATCTACAAGCCATCAGTTTCCCCTTAGAATTGTCACCAAACTTTTCAAAAAGTTTGATGCCAAACAATATGTGTGTCACCTGTCTCTTCTGCAGGATCCTTCTTTTTATTGGTTCAATCCCCTACCATTATTCTTTCATTTACAGACTTGTCGAAATTTTCTAAAATTTATGTTACAGGCTTTCAATCAATCCTCTTTCTGCTACCATTCAATCAATATCTAAAGACAGAGATCCTTTGGTGCTTTAGACCATCCTGATGTATACCTCCTCCCTGTGTCTACTACTTCCTCAGGCAAAATTTTTTATACTGGCAGCACTTTCCATTCAATCAACTGCAGAATTATGGAACACAAAAGAGATGTAAGAAAAAGCTTCCCTACTTCAGCTCTTTCTCTTCTCACAATTGAAGATACCTGTGCCTCTCCAAACTGGACCAGCATCAAAAGCTTTTTTCTCAAACAAATTTTCCTTATGCTCCAGAGAAAGCCCTGAAATTCTCTTGTAAAAACTCTTGTGATTCGGATGCACCTTTCACCATTCCGATTATTTAGAAATCTCTACTGGCAACAGTTACAGAAATGATGTCCACCACATGAATACTTGCTTCTAGTGTGAACACGGCTGATGTTTCAATCGAAAGATCTTACTAATCTTTAATGTTAAATACGTAATAAATCATAAGCGTAAAACAATTTTCTCTTCATTATTGTATTCATTATATTACGTGAAATGTCCTTTCTGCCATTGTCTTTTAATTATTTGCCTACCTAATAACATGTTGAGCCACCCTTT
Organism: Macrothele yani; assembly: GCA_039090855.1. Lineage (NCBI taxonomy): Eukaryota > Metazoa > Arthropoda > Arachnida > Araneae > Macrothelidae > Macrothele > Macrothele yani. The sequence continues at coordinate 94,179,895 of CM077005.1, read as the reverse complement.
TGGCCTTCAAAACAGCCTCGATTCAATGTGCCATGTATTCAACAAGGTGCTGACATCATTCTACAGATATATTTTTCCAAGCAGATGTGATGGTGTCTGTCAATTGCTGAATGTCTGCTGAGGAGGATCTCTGTCATGAATGGCTCTCTTAATCTCATCCCTCAGCTGTTCAGTTGGGTTACGATATGATCATGGTGATCTGGGAACTGTAAGATATTATTGTTACGATCTGGGGAACTGTGTCTTCCATTTTGTATTTTGAAGTTGCAGTGATTCTCCTGGAACCTTTGTGTGGTGATCTGACTCTTGTGGCATAATGAATTATCCTGCTTGAAGTAGTCCTCTCCATCAGGGAAACACCATACATATGCATGGGTGTGTCTGGTTCACAGTGATGTTAAGATACCTTGTGGCATCCAAAGGCTGTTCCAGATGTACTAAGGAACCCAATGCGGCAATGCCTTCCATGAAAACAGACCCCAGAGCATTACACTGTCCCCACCAACTTGTACATTTAATGCCAGGCTGCTGGGATACCTTGATTTATGAGTTGATACCATATTCTGGCCTTTTCATTGGCATGTACTAACTGAAAGCATGTTTCATCAGACTAGGTTACCTTTTTCCTGTTCTCAAGAGTCCAGTTTGATGTTCCCATGCCCACTACAGACATATTTATTATTTCTTAGCAGAGACAAGTGGTACAGTAAGAAGACATCTGCCTATTCATGCCAATGGTGGTGGGCTGTATGTGTTGAAAATTTTCCCTCAATACCATTGCTGTACTGAACAGGTATTTGATGCAATGGAGCTCAGGAAACATGAAAGTGTTTATTTTCAGGTGAGCAAAATGCATTGCATCAATAAACATTTTGTTCATCAAACTTATACACTGAGTCAACCTACAAGTGTGCTATTTTGGAAGGTATGAAACAGCTACTTTCCCTTCAAAAAGTAGTTCATAGCATTTAGAGCGATTATTGCTCAGAATTCACTTTTGTTTGAGCAGCAGTTTATTGGGCAAAATTGCGTTTTAAGACAAATTTTCAAAATGAATGTTTTAGAAACAGAATTGATATGAGAAGTTACTCAATCAACAAAGTTGCACATTCAGCTAATCACTGTCCAGCTGGTAAACATTTGTGACTTGGAGAGGAGGGATAAAGTAAAAAGGGCAAAAGGATAAAATACTTGTCACAACAATCACATCACAGAGATAATAAATTGACAATCAAGGAAAGGGAAGGGGGTGTACTTAAGCAAGCAGCCATATAGAAGAGAGAGGAGGGGGGGAGAAAAGAAAGGACAATGTAGTGAAAGTAAAGCTTAGCAAGGGACTCAGCAGAAATGAATTGTGATGCAGATTGATACTGTTCTTGCTTTCCTCTGGAGATACTGTGAGGTAGCTGCCCTACCTTTCGTAATAGTACAGTCCAAAGTTGACTTGGAGAATAGTGTCTACCTACAATGAAAGAAATAATGTACCATAATGGTAGCCCCCTCCCCCCCCCCACACACACACAGGATTTTCCATATTATCCATCAAGACTGATATTCAAAGCTGTCAGAGATTCAACTAGAATCAAGGAAAATAAAAAATATATTTTTAGAATTACTGTAAAAAATTTCATGTCAAAGAATTATTCAAAAATTAAGCAGTTAGGTGTCTTAAAATTATAATAAATAAACTGTAAGATATAATGATGAGAATTAAATAAAATGAGTGCTACAGAAAGACCTGCTGAAAATATACAATGCTATCTAGTTTTGTTATTAAGAAAAACATTTTTTATTTTTCTATTTTTGGGTTTAATGAGTTTCAGCAACTCTTAGAGGTATAAGCAGTTGCCTGTCCCTAATTTAGGGCCACTGGTTACAAGGAAGGAAGAGTGCCAGCACCATCAGAAAAGCATACCATGCATGGCTTACCTAGGACTTAAACTCAGTACCTCAGACCAGTTGGCCACCAGAGTGGCAAAAGACTATGTTGAATAGGTTAACCTAAAAGGTAAACTGCTGGCTATAAAGTATTTGAAAAATTTCAGCTTCACATTTGCTTTCAATTTTCAATAGTACCTACAGGAGAGAAAGCTGTGCAGGAAATTAATAGTGAGGTGAGAATTTTTAGGAGACTTATATTTGGTGTGGTTAAATTATTACTGTATCAGTATTTGGACACTTTGAAATATAAAAGCTTTTAAAAAGTTGGCTTGCCCTGAGTAGACAGTAAATAATTCTTCATAAATAACATATTTAGAATATTTGGTTTATTGTTTCTTGTGAGGAATTACTTACTATTCTGAAATATATGTTGCAAAGCCGGTTTTTAGATTATAATTTGTTGTCAGTAGATATCAATTGTTTCACCACAGTCAGAGGTAGTTTGTTAAAGCAGCATGAATATTACCTTGAGTTCAACTTTTTTATTTTCTGTTAAATATCATAGTATGAAAACTTTTTATACCAGTGGCGGCTCGTGGTTGGAAAAATAGGTGAAGAGGTACAAGAGCAGTATGAAAATATATCTACTGTCTACAATGAAAATCCCTTAATGAGGACTTACTTATTTTTTATATTAAATCAATTTTTCTTCCTTTTAAAGCTGCAGATTTGTCGATTATGTCGTCATAAGATGGTTAGATGGTTGTTTCTTCGTGAGCATCAATAAAATGTCTTCCTGAATAGAAATATTAGCCAGAGAAGCAAGTCTATCTTGGGAACTAGTGTTTCTTGAGCAAGTTTGTATTCTTTTAAGAAAACTTCTTTCCACTGGCACACTTGTAGATGGAATTGTTAAACTGAGGAAAACCAATTTATAATCTTCTGTAAAAATGTCTTTGTCTCCGTGAAACACTCGAAGGAGTTCTTGAGTCAATATATTCCTTAATTTTTCATCGGCATATACAAGACTCAGTTCATTTTTAAGGCGCTGTGTTAAGTAAATACGTTTCCGTAAAAATGTAGATTTTCAAGAGCGCGAGAGGGAAAGCATGCATTAAATTATCCGAATTTGGTTGTGTCAGCAAGTCAGACAAATTGAAGTTTCTTACAGTCTTCAAATTGTATATCCATTTCCATAAGAATGTGGTCCAAATTTTTAAAATACAATTGTTTATAATTTTGAAAAATTGTTTCCTGTGTAAGAGCAGCATATTCCCATGCTTATTTCAGTGATTTTGCTAGCTTTTCCAAACTGTGCTTCAAATACCTCATCGTTCCTTCTATGGCTCAAAATTTCACGAGTTTTTTTGTTTTGTTTTTTAATTTGAGTTACACAGTAGTTTATGTTTAGTTATTTTTTCTTCAAAAGTTCGAATAATAGATCGGTGGAGCCAAAAATGTAAATTCGAAAGTGTTAATATCATTCAAAAACCCCTTGGCAAGATGAATTGATTTTTTGTCTGATTATTCGCTATTCGTCAGAAATCCGAACACTTCCTTCAATTTATTCCAATCTTCAACAACTACACTTACTAATTTCGAAGTGGAGGACCATCGAGTTTCTGTTATGGTTGGTCTGCATCTTGCGGTTTTGCCGCCCTGGTGGCGCAGTGGCCTAAGCGATATAAGTGTATAAGACCGCTTCGCAGAATGGTGAACAAACAAAGCAATTCCACTGAGGCTTGCAAAAAGTATTCGACACTTAGAAATTTTAGAAAAACTCTGGTGTAATACAAGATTCAAACGATGAACTAAGCAATGAACAAAAACAGCTTGAGAAGCTTTATCCTTGACTTTTTTTTCTGTAGTCCATTTAAGTGTCCAGACATTATACTTGCCCCATCTTAACATTGTCCTATTTATTTGTGTTGCTAATCAGACTGTTCCAAAATTTTGTCTAGCATTTTGTATAAAGCTCCTGACATTCTATCTTTCTTCACATCATGGAAACCCAAAAATCCCTCAACCAATACACCTTCCGAATCAACAATCAAAAATTATTTAATTTTTGACGCGATCGTTTATTATATTCAGAAATACATTCAATTAATTCATTTTGAATAGTTTTTTATCCTTTCGTATTGATTTTCAATTTCTAAAGAACTTCTTCATATCAACAATGAAAGTAATTCAATGAAATTTCCACGATTTATCGAGCCCATGCTTTCGTCATGGCCATGGAATGCTAGTTCTTGTTTGCTCAAATACAGTATAGACTAATACTGCATCAATCACTGTCTGCAGGAAAAGTCTATTTAAACGAACGGTTTCGTTAAAATGCGTTTTCAAAAGCCTAGCATTTTTCCTCGGGGCATCGGCAATGGTGTTTTGAATTTTTTCAAAATTCCTTAACATTAATCCGCATTTTAGGTGTTCGCTAGAATCCCGATGTTTATGAAGTGACCATGTTACGCTTAATAATTCTGAGAATCCGTCTTTATTCCACGCCGAATGTTTATTACTAAAAAGTAAGCAGGGCCAAAAAAAAAAAAAAAAAAAAAAAAAATTAACACCCGCTCCACCATGATCTCTCACGACTTTACGCTCAAAAACTGAAAGATGCAGAGGTAAGGCGCGTAAAACTGAAACACTTCGCTTGAGCGAGCAGATTGGGGAGGGTGACGTCACGGTTACCATGGCAACTCGACGGAAAACTGCAGACTTGCAAGCATTCTCATTTCGGCTCTTCACTTGCACTGTTTTGCGTATAAGGATTTGTTTTGCGTATTGAGCGCGCCATGTGAATTAATATCTATTCAAAATTTTGAGTATTTTGGAACTGAATAAAGGCAAAAAGGAATATATTATAACAAAATACTGAATAAAACTTTATTTTGAGTAAAATAGGTGAAGAGGCACTTCACCTACTTCACCTGAGAAGCCGCCACTGTTTTATACTAATACCAATGAAATCATTCCACATTAATGAAAGGAGAAAAAATATATAAATATGTCACGTGGCATTATTTAAGTTTGGAAAAGTGCTTCATGGTTGAACCTTTGCAATTGGCAAATAGCACTACTTATTGTTTTGGGCTATTTCCATCTGACAAAAATTTCTAGCTGTTTATCCTATAAAAAAAAATTTTGCATTATATCTCCAATAGGATTTGATATGAAAACATTCAATGGGGAGAGAGAAAAAAAGCATCATCAGGGATAAAAGCAGCATACTTTTTGCTGTCTCTTGTGTAGCCATCCTCCAGAAAGCTTGGAAATTACATTGCCCTGGAATGGGAATTATGGGAATTGAACCCACATCTCCTGATTTACATTCAAGCAAGCTACTGTTGCACCACCCATGACCAATGGTGTCATCCAAAAAGTTTAACAACCAGTTCTGTAAACCTGGCTAAATGTACCTCCACAATATATGGCAAGTGTATGCCTAAAAGTGTAGGGGAAGGGGGGATATGTTCAGTGCATTATATAAATATTTAAAAGTTTTATTATTTTGCCTATAAGATGCAGAAAAGTTCAGTATTTACGCAATAGTAGTATTTCTGGAGAAGTTTAACACTGTAACCTTACAGATGTATTTTTCACTACATTCTCTAAGTGACAATCTGTTTTTTTGGAGTGTTCTTGGCCATTATTTTGGAACATAATATGCATGTAACACTTATTTTCTGTAATGCATAACTATGAGTACTTATTCATAAGATATTCATGTTGTTTTTCTATCCATATTGACAGTCGTGCTTTCTTCACAACATTGGCTTACCTAGGACTTAAACTCCGCCCATTTTTATCACCGCACAATCAAGTGATTAGCTACGTTCACAAAGCCACTACGGGCTACACCATTATGGGGTAAAAATGTATAATGCAGAAAAGCAAACAAAAGATGATAGAAAGTAGAAACACTGGGAGGAGGGCAAGCCTTCCACTGTTGGCCTCAACATCGTTAACGTCAGCAACCGGTTCTACCGAACTGCCCTAGTTTTAACAACAGTGCAAACCGACTGAATGACACCACTGCCCCTGACAATGAAGTTCATAGCCACTGAAACTGAGCAGATGTATCTTAGAAATCCAAACAGCATTCCAGACATGCCTTAGTTGAAGCAATCTCCACTTCATTGTAGCATCAGTGACCATTTCTCATTCGTGTATGGATGCAGGTCAACAAATCTACAGTGTTTCAGATCATGGGAAGTTAATCCCTGGAAGAATTTATTCTTCACAAATACATTACAGGAATATACAGTATGTATCATTGTCAGCATATAGATTGTCACCTTTCTGCTTTTTCCCATGTAGCCATCCTTCAGAAAACTTGGAAAACACATTGCCGTGGAATGGATTTCACTGTGTTAAACGTGAGGATGTGCCACCCTAATTTAGTTGATGTACATAAATAAAAAATTTTATAGTATCAAGAATGTATTAAGATTGGGGTGTATTATAATGTAAGTCAAGCATGGTTGCTAAACGGATTCTTCTTAATTTTGATTTAGTTATTCACCTTCTTAAAGTTATAGATGGTGGGATTGCAAATACATCACTTGTGACTGTTTGCTGTGGAGTAATTTTCATAGTATACTCCTGCTAAATTTTCATTTGATGTAAGTAAGCATTGAGTATGGAAGTTTATATTGTTTTTTTCTTTTCTCATTGGCAGTTTTGTGTATCATGAAGAAGCATTACCACCACTGTGTAAGTGTTTGTCGAAGTCTCAACAATCCAAGCTCTCTGCAGTCGTCGGGAGTTAATCTTGCTAACTTTAGTGTTACTGCAGACCAACTTATATATAATTATGCTATTGAAATGGTAATTATAGTAGCTATATCAATTTTATTTTCGATTTTTATTTATTGAATATGTTGTGCGTATGTAATCATTCTCTTGAACCAAAAAATCACCAAGTTCTTAACATAACTGGAATTGGAATTGAAATATTGGATTTGTAGGTTGTAATTCTAAGTGCTGTGAAGAAAAATAGAAAATCATGCTTAAGTTAGGTAAAAACAATTGTCACTTTGGAGCTTTTAAACTCCAAAGTGACATGTAACTTTTTAATACCTAGTTGTAGACAGAGCCATACAAACTTCGGCTGAAGAAGAAAGAATGACTAAGGCCTATTTCAAAAGCTTCCAAGTGGCATATACCTTGTTGCATAACTTTAACATGATTTTCTATTTTTCTTTACAGCATTTATTTTAGTTACATGCTGCTTCCTTTTTCTCTCAATGTTTGAAACTTTAAGTCAGTCTGTTATAAGAAATTTTGAATCATAAATACATGGATGGATTGTGTGAACCTTGAATTTATAGGCAGAGGATGCCAGCAAAAATTATAGATACAAATTGTAAATTGTTGCTCATATGGGTGCAAATTGTAAATTTTGGAAATATGAATAGATATTGGAAGTATGTGGTTTTCTTGAAAAACAAGAACTGAACTTTAATTCTCTTTATATATATTTCCTTATAATATGTACTGATTTCTAGTCATTGTGTATTTCAGTTCTTGTTTGTCAGAAGAAAAATGTTCTTGAATTTTTATATCTTTCAGTAAAGAATTTATGTCCAAATAAGTTATTTTGACTATTTGAAAATCAAATTCTTTTTGGAAAATATTTTGGAATCATGTTTTACATTTTTTCATACATGAACTTGTTTCCATGAAAAGAATCATAGCCATTTGTTAGATGAGTTCTCTCAGAAATGTCAGGTGTGTGTGTATAAACAGTTACAGGGCTGTTTGTCGTCCGGGTGTAGCCCGGAATTCCGGGTTTTCATGTTTTATATAGGAATTTGGGAATCATCAATTATATCATTTCTGAAAATGCTATCAAGTGGTAATTAATTAAAAGTGCTTTTTCAGATTCAAAACCATTGTGCATGCTGAAAGGAAAGCTACTTTATCATTGTGGCAGCTGTATCTACAGTATATGTATGAAATAATTTTCGTTGCGTAAGATTCAATGAATCCAATGAGCTAAATGCACAATTGATAAAAACCACTGTAGGATGGATGTTATGGAAGCAGGGCTTAAAATCATCCAGAGCTGAACTGATATCCATAGTTTGAAGTTTGAAGTGCAAAATTTGACTTGTGTTTGAAGTGCAAAATAGAGCTGAACTGATATCCATAGTTTGAAGTTTGAAGTGCAAAAACTGCAATTTTTGAAGTCGAATTTCACAGTTTTTGAGAGATCTCTATCCCTAGCATCACATATAAAATTCAAAAAGCAATTTTCGAAAGATTTCTAACATACTGGAGAAAAAAATTGGTACAAAACGGTTCGAAGTTTAATTTCACAGGCAGTAGAGGGTAATTGTTATGTAGCTAGTTAACATAATGTGCAATATATGTAATATAGTATATAAATAATGTGTGTACCAGTATTGTGCATAACATTATTCAATATGTGTATAAACTATATGCATGATTTTATATGTGTTACCCTGAGGTCAGGGTTTTTTGTTTCATCTCACAATCACCCCTGCAGTTAACGTGGCTTACTTTTTTAAAACTATGCATTAAAAATTATAGTTTGAGTATATGTGTTTGGCACTACAATTTTTTGGTGTTGTAGAACAGTTACTTTAATTGTCTAGTAGATACTTCAAATGCTGTAAACCATGCTAAGCTAAAGATATGTTGATAAGGGTAACAGTATGTTCGGCTGTAAATGAAGGAATTTTTGTGTTAGTTTATTGACACAATTTTGCATGTATTGTAAGCTACTTCTCAAACTAATTACTCCCAACATTAAGACATTTGTTGTATTGGGTCCCAAGTTTCTGTAGCCCCTCATCTAAAAAAGTCTGTGCTCCCATGTTAACCAAATACATGTATTGGCCATGAAGTGAAGAGCATTTTATCAGCAGAGCAGTTCAACAGCAATGCTGAGATGGAGACAACCTTGCAGGATTGGGTCAATACTTTTGCAACAGATTTCTTCAATTAAGTGAAACATAAACTTGTGCCAATAAAGTAATGCCACTAACAAAAAAGTCCTTCATTTACAGCCAGCCAGAACTTACTTCCTGGATATACCTTATAATTCTTGTTGCTTGAGAAAGAAAATTTGGTAATATTTTCATGGTAAAATTTGTAGTATTCCTCTTTAGTATAACCTATGTAAAATATTCAGGAATATGCATATAATTTAGATTGTTTTTCCTTTCAGTGCCAATCAGCTGCATTAGAAGAACTATTTGGTAATCCTGAAGAGGTATTGGAGTTTTTTTGTTTGTTTGTTTTGTCCTTTTTGTGGAAGTGAAGCTTTAGCAAGTGTACCTTCCTTGAACATTTGTTGCTGAAGTATATGTAAAAATGTTTGCCTAAGAATTGTTAATATTAGGTTAAACAATAGTTGTCATTCAGTGGTGCTGTAATCTCAAGCACAAGCTTCTGGCATCTCACTTTTTGGGGCATGGGTTCAAATCTTTATAAGATGCCAGTATTTTTGTTGTCCTTACATCATTGGGTTGCTCACTTTCTTTGAACAAAAAATTGTAGATAACAGATGGGGTGACCTGTCTTAACCCTAAATGCTAATATGAATTACTAAAAAAGTATGAGAGAGCAGCAGAGGAAGTGGGATGTGAATACATCTGTTTTTGTCATCCATACCTTTTCCAACCATTAGAATGGGATATGGTTTGAAGCAGGTTGCATGACTAAAAGTATTCTCATATGCCATTTATGATTCTGATGTAATAATAATATGTTAAAACCTGAAAGTCAAATTTTGTGTGGGTTAGATATAATGCAAATTTGCACTGAACCAGTACAATTTAAGTATGCTAAACTGTTGGTTGCAAAAATGATTAATGAAACAATTTTTCCTGTTGAAAAGATCATTTAACTTTTGCTCTGAAACACTCATCCGGATTTGACTGAAGGCTTGTGTATTTGTGCATCACCATCATGGAAAGAAATTGAAATGCATTCTGATACCTTGACATTACTTTCAGTCTTAAAAGAGATAATACACCATGTAATGTGAAATCTATAAGAAACTGGTAGTTTTAATTCATTATTTATTTTTATAAATATGTTTATGTACACCAATAAATAACAGATTGAAACTGCCAGTGTTCCTTATATAGATTACTTTAATCTTTTGTCAAAATATATCTATTTTTTAAATATATTTTTAATTTCTTTCTTTGCTAATGTTTTTCGTCTGAAGTGGTGACATAATCCAATCATCTTCACTCTTGTTTAAGATTTCGAAGCTTTAGCATCTGGATCAATAGAGTGGTAAAACTGCAGCAACAATGCCTGTCATACATTTGTCAGCAAACAGCTCGTAACAGAAAAAGATTTTGCATATCCAAAGTCCGAACTCATTTTGTAACTTCACTTCTGCTTTTAAGGCCTGCTAAGTGTGTGTGGGGGGAGGGGGGAACCTAGTGTTGATGCTGCAAGGCTAAATTCCAGTTGCAAATAAAACTTTCTACTTCTAATACTACAAAAAATGTTCTGCACATTGCCTAGAGCGATAAGTCTGGGGAGTGGGGACGCTTGGTATTAAGGGAAAATGCAGGGCTTCATTTGTCCTTCCCAGGGTGCGCGAAGATGCTTGAAAACCTGGATAGTCCTTGAAAATCATTATTACATTTTTAAGGCCTGGAATATCCTGGGAAAATGGTGTTTTTTTAAGCTGCTTTGAAAAGCCTTGAAATTTGAAATTAGTGCTTAAAAATATATTTGAATTTCTTTCAGGAAATCAGTGTTACCTCTTTTTTAGCACATCTTTTGTAAAAAAGTTTGTGCTTATGTTATTGGTTTGTCCATTCATTTGTGGACACCATATCTCTGCAGCTATTAGTTGGATTCGAAAAATTCTAAATTATTTTTTGCATTGGGAAGCTTAAAATGTGCAAACGATGATCCTTGAATTCCAGTTTTTTTTTTTTACGATGCACAATTTCGCCGTTAGAGGGCGTAAATGCAGAAGATATTAAATTCAAAATATATTTTATTTCATATATTTGCTTCTAAACATCTGATTGAAAAAATTATTTTACCTTTCAATTCCATTTATGTCAAAGACTATTTTAGATATAGTCCCTTTTTCAAGTTACACATAGATTTTCTGCTGGGGGGCATAAAAGTAAATTGCATTCCCCCGATATCTCTGCTTCTAAATCTCTGATTTGAAAAAATCTTTCTGAACTGGATACAGTTCCTGATAAAAAATGTTCTGCATATAATTTCTAATTTTTGGTAAAGAATGGTTTGGCCACCAGGGGAAATAAGTGCTCATTTCTACTTCTGATGTATTCACAGCAAAATATGAGCTTCTAAAATCTTGGTTGAAAAAATTATCTCGTGGACTGATACCACTCACACTGATAAATCTTTTTGGAATATTTTCTTCTTAAAATAATGCATGGTCTACCTGGGGGCTTAGGTGTACATCTTATTTTTGTCAATATCGCTGCTTCTAAGAGTCCAATTTGAAAAATTCCCTCTTTGTCGGGTAGCGTTTCAGCTGCAAAATGTTTTTCATGTATTTTCAAATTTTTCAAGTAATTCATGTACTTTTTCACTAGGAGCATAAAAGTAAATTGCATTTTCCCTGATATCTCTGCTTCTAAAACTCTGATTTGAAAAATTTTTGCTGTATCAGATACAACTCCTGATGAGAAATGCTTTGCATATAATTTCTAATAGTTGGTAAAGAATGGTTTGGCCACCAGGGGGCGTAGGTACTTATTTCTGCTTTGATATATTTGCAGTAAAATCTTAGCTCCTGAAAACTCAACCGAAAAATTCTTTCATGGACCAAAAAACCTTTTGGGATTAGAACAATTCTTGATGACGACATATCACGCTTCAGTTATGTAAAAATTACAAGTGTTGGGACAACGTTTCGGTAGCGAATTCTACCTTCATCAGCCATGGAATGAAACACGTGGGATTAGCATCAGTTGTTGCCAGATTTCAAAATAGCTTTCTAGATGATAGTATATTAAAAGGTGCGTCTGTATTACAGGTGTTAGGAGTAAGGAAGATTTCAATGCTTTCGCGGTACCTGAGGGCTTTCCGATTGCTGAACGGAGCTAACATTTTGCCAGTCGGCAATCGCGGACGTATCGCTGATGGTTAAATTTGAAAGCGAGGTGGAACCTATCATTTGGAAAGCTATATTGAAATCTGGCAACAACTGATGCTAATACCACATGTTTCATTCCATGGCTGATGAAGGTAGAAGTCGCTACTGAAACGTCGTCCCAACACTTGTAATTTTTACATAACTGAAGCATGATATGTCGTTATCAAGAATTATTCTAATGTTTTGTGTGTTACGTGTCTCACTGCCAATTGTTCTTACTATGAAACATTTTGGGAATACTTTCTTCTTAAAATAATGCATAGTTTTTCCACCAGGGGACGTAGATGCATATTTTATTTTTGTCAATATCTCTGCTTCTAAGAGTCCAATTTGAAAATTTCTTTCTTTGTTTGAGAGTGTTTCTGCTGCAAAATATTTTTCATATACAGTAGACTCTTGCTAATCCGGCCCTTGATGATCCAACCTCTCCATAATCCCGCCTCCTTCTCCTTGCGTGGTTTTTGGTTGCAGAAATCGTGTTAATATCAGACCAGAATGAATTATACTTCATACACGAGTTAAGTTTTCAATTTTAACGTTGTGTTTTGTTTTGAATTAGCACTAACATTCATGTAATTCAATTTAAAATAAAAGTAGGAAGGATCCTCAAAATAATTAAGAATATTACAAAAAACATCTTCATTAAAGCAGACAAAAATCTGTGACATGTTTTGAAGTGACCACACTTAGTAGAAAATTCAAGATTTCATGTGTGCTGTACTGCAATTGTACATTTCTTTTACTGTGTATAGTATGTACACACACATGTTGTACTTTACTGTACTGATATTATGAAAAGATCACTTCAGTGTTGTGAATGAGACAGTATAGTATGTACTGATCGTGTTCTTTTACTATTATCACATGCTTGTCTCTTATTTATGTCTTTTTTTTTCTAAACGCATATGTACTACACATAGTAAACTTGTAATTGTAACATTAAATTTAATGAAGAATTAAACTGAATTTTCATGCACTCTCAGTAATCTGGCACTCTCGCTAATCCAACACCACTCTGTGCAAGGAATGGCCAGACTGGCAAGAGTCTACTGTAATCAGAAAAATTTTCCTAATGCACAAGTCTGCCACCAGAGGTTGTAAATTCATATTCTTTGTACAGCAATATCTGCGGGACTAAAATTACGATGAAAAATGTTCTTCAGTCAGATACTCCTAACTACACAAATTCTGTGTGCGTATTTTCTTCCCAAAATAATACACAGTTTCGCTGTTAGGGGTTACCAATTTTTTTATCTCTTTTCTCAATATCTCTGCTTCTACATGTGTGATTTAAAAAATTCTTTCAACACAAGGTGCCATTTACCTTGTAGAACACTTTAGGTTAGTATATGAGGAATTTTGTGGTTCATAGTTCTGTCGCTAGGTGGTGTTTTTGTACTTCAGTTTGCAGTTGTATTGCTGCTTCTAAAAACCCTATTGAGAAATTTCTTCTTTGCTGTATGCCATTCGCTACAATAGGGATGTGCAGCATTATCCACTTTAAATAATGCAAAGATTTCTCACTAGGGGAATAAAAGTTGAAACTTTGTTTTTTTCGCTATCTGCTTCCGGGAGAGGTATTTGAAAAATTATTTTTCCTTAGCATTGTTTTCTCCATAAAGAACATTTTTTGCCTATTTTAAACTTTTCTATTATTCTCAATTCTTCCACTAACAGCCGTAGACGTATATCATGTTTCCCTCTATATTTCTTCTGTTAACTGATTAGACATGTGCCCTCCCCATTCTTAAATTCTGGATCTGCACTTGCTTTATTTTATAATAATTTCAATTGTTATCACTAATAGACTGATTATGTGGGAAGATATTGCAGAATAGTGGTGCAGCTAAAATGACTGATTGAATTAATCATTTTCAGATTGAGGGAAATAATTTTCTGAGATAGGCCTTGGGGTAATTGCTCCACCATGATTCAGTTTTGCACATTATTGAGTTATTGTCTAATTAAAAACATTAAAAGGAAATATAATCAGCAAAAAAGCACACTCATCCATTTACAACTTTCATCATTTTTTTTTACTTAAAACTGAAATTACTCTTAAAAAATAATTTGACCATGATACTGTAAAGCATAATAATCATCCTGGAATTTCTTTGTATAAGTCCTGGAAAGTCTTTGAATTTTTCCCCCTAAAAGTGTACGAACCCTGCCTTCCAGAAAAGTATGGTCTTCTTGGATCCGGAAAAGTGCCAGTCAAGCAGAAATCTCCCTTTTTTCTGAAAATGACATTTGTTTTTATGCTTCTTTTTGTCTCAGTTTAGCTTATGTATGTGTTGGACTTTTAGGCATAGTTAAATAATATAAATCACAAGTGCTGCCAAGATGAAATGCAAAAAGAATGAAACTACATTTCACAACTTTTGTCTTTCAAGAGAAAACAAAGATGAAAATCAGGGTAATGCTATAGAAGAATGTAAATTCAAATCAACAAGAGATACCCTTGGGGTTAGGGATTTTAGAACAGGACTGGTATCCATTTCACAATCATACATTTTCTTGTTAATGGCAATTCACCCATGAATAATTGGAAATGCACTTTAATATGGTGGAGATATTTTTATCATTTCACGACATGTTTTCTCCTGGCTATTTAATATTTGAATCAATTATATTGCCTATTTAATATTTTGCGACACGTTTTCGCCTGGCTATTTTTATTTGAATCTTCAATGTTTTGGGTCACCCCCATGTAGAAATTCTGGATGTGCCATTGGCTTTTACTATGTGATCACAACTTACCAAATTATCAGTTGCAGTGTAGGTAATACTTATTTAACAGTAAGTTGAAGCTCTCTAAACAGAATTTGTATGCTTCCTGGATTTCCTGGAATTAAATTTTTATTTTCCAGGGCCCTGGAAAACTCCTGGAAAAAATGAAATTTTTAATTCATCATATCATATCACTAAGCTGTTCTCTGAGATTCAGAGGTTAGCTCCAAAAAGAAATGCAAACTACCAGATAATTTTTACTAACTGTTGCTGTAACAAACTTCTCCATTTACAATGATTTTGACATACAACTCAGGCTTCACTGGCATCCATCACACGCTGTACACAAGATCTTCTATACTTCATACTCATAATCTTTTTCTTATGCAGACACTCCTGAATCAAATCCTTTCATGACTTCCTTGGCCTTCCTCTGCCTTTCCTTCCTGCCACTTGGGCTGAAAAGATTTTCTTAGTAAGCATCTCATCACTCATTCTTTCAACATGAGCAAACCACCAAAGCATATTATTAGTCTCCACCTTGCTAACAACATTTTGCTTCACATCACACAACTGCAACACATCTTCATTCCTCACACAATTTTTCATGACTCCTAGAAAACTCCTGGAATTATTGTGTTTCTTTTTATACTGAACTAGTTTGGTTAAAAGATTTGGCAGCCAATGTTGCATCAGAAACAGTTCTTCAGCTGTGAACTGGAGTGAGAGTGTGTGGGGGAAGGGGGTTTGCAGAAACTTCCTTGCCTAAATGGTTGTGTGGGGCCAACACCGGGCCGTTGACTGATAAGCATCTCCTGCATGCTACTGGGATAAAAAATATGATTTTCTATCTTCATGGAATTTCGACAAAAGTGGCTGAAAATTTAGTGTAATAAATTGCTAAAAGGGACGAACCCACCAAATATTGTGTGAGACGGATAAAAATTGTGAAAACTAGCCACCAAAAATTTGCAGGGTAACCTTATGTGATCCAGTTATGACATCTGGGAAAAATTCAGATCTTTTAATTGAAAATTCAGAAAATAAATTTTTCCACTCTTTAAAGTATGTCTTTTGTAAAAAAGATTGCGCTTACGTTATCTGTCGGTCTGTCCATCCGTCTTTAGGCATCATATCTCTGCAACTAATAGTCTTATTTGAAAATTATTTTTGCATTGGGAAGCATGAAATGTGTAAATGGCATGATCCTTTATTTCATTTCTTTCCCCCCACGATTCACAATTTTGCCGCTAGAGGGCATAAATGCTGATGATATCGAATTCAAAATATATTTTAATCCATATCATCATCAGCAGCATTGTCAGCCATTATCAATCCACTGCTGGACGAAGGTCTCTCCAAGCCTCTTCCACAACAATCTGTCTTGTGCCAGTCTCCTCCATGTTATTCCCGCATACTTTCGAATTTCGTCCACCCATCTCCCATGTGGTCTTCTTCTGGGTCTTTTCCTGTCCCTTGGAATCCAATCTAAAATTTCAGCTGTCCATCGATGGTCTGTCCTTCTGGCAGTGTATGTCCAGCCCATTGCCATTTCAGGGATTTAACTCTGATCATGATGTCTTCCACTCTTGTCATTTTTCGGATCCACAAGTTCCTTTTTCTTATCTCTCCTGGTTACACCAAGCATGCACCTCTCCATGCTGCTTTGAGTTGTCTGCAGTCTTTGTATGTCTCTTTTAGTTAAGGTCCACATCTCTGCACCATACGTAAGCACTGGAAGGATACATTGATCAAACACTTTTCTTTTAAGACATAATGCTCTTGAAAATTATGCTGTTTCTTCCAAAAGCTCTCCAGGCAAGTTTTATACGCCGATTAATTTCTTCATCAATGTGACCCTCACTTGATATCTGCTGTCCAAGATAAACATATGTATCTGTTATCTCCAGCTTTTCTCCATCAATCAATAAATCTTCATTTCTTGTAAAACCATTGTACATCACTTTTGTCTTCTGAAAGTTCATTTTTAATCCCACTTCTTTACTCTTGTCAGCAAGTTCCTGGACCATACTCTGCAGCTATGATAAGTTAGTTGCAAAAATGACTACATCATCAGCAAAACGAAGGTGAGTTAGATAATCTCCATGAATCTTTATCCCTTTGTTTTCCCAGTTCAGTGATTGAAAGACGTTTTCTAATGTCGCATTGAGGAGCTTGGGAGATATGGTGTCCCCTTGTCTCACTCCCTTTCCAATTTTTATGTGTGTTGTAGTTTCAAACAGCCGAATCTTTGCACTTGCATTTTCATAGATGTTATTAATAATATTAATGTATGCATCTTCAGTGCCGTAGAATTACAAAGCCATTGTAACTGCTGATGGTTTCACCAAATCAAAGGCCTTTTCATAATCGATAAAAGCTATGCCCAATGGAAGTTCATATTCCCTCGCTCTTTCAATTAGTTCTCTCAGTACGTGGATATGATCTATAGTGCTGTAGCCACTCCTGCATCCAGCTTGTTCTCTTGGTTGAGCCATGTCCAGTGTCACCTTCAAGCGGCGTGAAAGAAGTTTAGTGAAGATTTTATAAACCACTGATAGGAGGCTGATAGGTCTGTAGTTTCTGAGATCCTCAATGTCACCTTTTTTATGTAGCAGGATCATTGTAGCATTGTTTCAATCCTCAGGAATCTTCCCTTCATTAAGGCATCGAGTGAAAACTTGGGCGAGTACTGTTTCAATTTCTCCATTTGCTTCTTGTATGATGTCTACAGTAATTCTATCTTCTCCTGGAGCTTTTCCCCGCTTCATGTTCTTGATTGCATGTGCAACTTCTGCTGGGAGGACTGGAAGAACTCTGGTACTGGTACCTTTCATGATGTCTGGAGTACATGTATCATCCCTTGCATATAATTTGGAGTAGAAATTTTTCACTCTTGTCAAAATTTCGCCTCTATTTCTTGTTACAGAACTATCTTTTTTTCTCAGTGCCATAATCTGTTTTGTTTTTTTCCCCTTACTGAGGTGTCCCTTTGCTATCTTTAGGCTTTGGTTGTTTTCAATTGCTTTTCTCACTAGTTCACAGTTGAATTTCCTTACGTCTTCAGTGATACTTTTTCGTACTGTCTTGCATAGCTCTATATATTCCACTTTGGAAGTCACATCTTCTTTAGTTGTCCTCATCTCTCTTCTTTTTCGCATCAACATTTTGGTTTTTCCTGATAATTTGTTCAAATGCAACTTGTTCTTAGACCCAGCTAATTTTTGTTGCAGTTTCCATAAGAGCTTTGGTTACTTTTCTGTTAACTTCAGAAATATCCACTTCTTCCGATGTTAGGCCTTTTAAAGCAGAGAATCTGTTCTTCAGTTCCAACTTGAAGGTATTATGGTGTTTTTTAAGGTTGGTTATGTCAATACATTTTGTTTGTCTTATGAGCTTGCCACGTTCGAGTTTAGTGTTGAGGTGCATCTTACATCTCACCAATTTATGGTCACTACCTGTGTTGAACTTGTTTAGCACACTGCAGTCTTCGATGGAGAATTTTTTGTTACACGTAATCAAATCAATTTCACTTGTCGTCCCATTTGGTTGTCTCCATGTCCATGTCCTGTGTGGCTTTTTCTTGAAAAAGGAGTTCATGATGAAAAACTTCTGCCTCTGCAAACTCTTTGAGAGTATTTCCATGCTGGTTTCTGTTGCCATGACCAAATTTACCTATTGAAGTTTCATTCTGTTGCTGTTGCCCTATTTTTTCATTGAAATCTCCCATAATTATCTTCAAGTGCTGCTTGCCTTTATTATTTAGATGACAAATTTCCTCATAAAATTCTTCAATTTCTTCTTCAGGATGACTTGTGGTGGGTGGATAAATTTGAATAATCTGAGCCTGGTATCTTCTCGAGAGTTGGATAACGAGTCGTGCAACTCTGTCAGAGGAGTTTTCAACTTCTACAACTTTATCCTTCAGTTTCTTGTTTAGTATAAATCCAACACCACCAGTTCATCCAATATCTGTCCCACGATAGTAGAAGAGATGTCCACTTTTCAGTTCGATGAGATCTTCACCTTTTCTCCTTACCTCACTTAGCTCGACGATGTCCCACTTGATCCTTTGTAGTTCCTCTTCCAATTCAAGAAGCCTTGAATCAGAAGATAGAGAGCATCCATTGAAAGTAGCCAAGGTCAGCATCAAATGGTAACCTAGTCCGGTCCTCCGGTGATTCTTAGCACCCTGTGCCTTCATGTCGCACTGGCCGCTGCCTTGGCCAGGTACATTCCAGCTGCCGGAGACTGAGGGCCAAGATTTAAGTTGTGGAGTCTTTTTGGAGGGGTTTGGCCATAACTCACCACGCTGGCCAAGCGGGTTGGTGAGTGTGTACGATAGCATTTCCTCTAATCCTGATGGTATAGTTATACCGCAATTGGCGGTCGTCGGAGCCCCTTTAGTGGGAACAGGATGCACCACGAGAAGGCAGGGTTGACATTTGTCAAGGAGAGGCTGTGATGTTGTGCATCACCTGACCTTTCATCCCTATATTTTCTTCTAAACGTCCAATTGATAATTCAAAATTCTTTTACCTTTCAATTCCATTTTTATCAAAGGCTATTTTAGGTATAGTCACTTTTTCAAGTTACACATAGATTTTCCAGTAAGGGGCATAAAAGTAAACTGCATTTTCCCGATATCTCTACTTCTAAAACTTTGATTTGAAAAATTCGTGAAATATTCTTTTTGATATTTCACTTTTTGAAAAAAAGGTGAAATAACAAAAAGAAACAATAATTCCAGGTCTAGAGAAGGTTTAGTACATGTTACAAAAATATGCATTTAAATGTTTTCCCTCATACTAAGTAGACATACAGAAACAAATATTTCACTGTCTGCCATCCAATGAAGGCATGTTACTAATTGTAAATAGAAAGTTCAAAATATTTTTATACAAGTAAAAATATATATATATATATTTTTTTTTTCCTTGGTTCTGCAAAGGGTTGGCATTCCAGCTTTTCGGGTTCTTGTTTCTTTCTCGTTTCTTGAATTTCAGAGTATAGAATATCCTGCCTTTTAGGTTTGTATTAAAGTGGGAAAAAAAAAATCCTGTGAAGTTTGGTGATGCACAGTGTCTTTGAGGTTTACATGATTCATGCTCTGTGAATACTTTAGGGTCTTTCACTTTAGCTCAGTGCCTGCACTCTGATATGTATGCACTGTAAAAAAAATGTGTGTTACAGGGAAGAAAATTGTCAGTATCATGGATGTATTTTATTTTGTTTGTTTCAGAAATGCAAGGAAGCATGTTTAAGGTTTTAATGAATCAGAATGTCCCATCTCTACTGATATGTGTATACCTTTTCTGTTTTCATTTGGTATATTCTGAATATGTAGTGATGCCCCAGTGGCCAAATGGTCTGATGCATTTCCTCTGACCATTCACCGAAGATGGGCCTGGTTTCAAGTTCCATATGAGGTATGGGTGGTGTATTTGTCTGATGGCACCGGCTCTATCCCTTCTCTGCAACAAGAGGCCCTAAATTAGAGATGTGCGACTGCTTATAACACCCAGAGTTGCACTTGGTGGTCACAATAAACCCTGAAACACAAAAAAAAAAAAAAAGTAGTAAACTTCACCGCAGTTTACAATATAGGCAACAAAGCACTGTGATTCTATCAAAAGTTTGGACTCCTGGAATTTTTTATGGACTCCTGGAAAAGTCCTGGAATTTATTTTCTGTAAAAGTGTACGAACCCTGTCTAAACGATGTTCATCATTTGATTGATTGTCTTTGCGTGTTGACTGCTAGCACATGGTAACTGGAATAAATGAGACAAGAAAAAAACTGTCAAGTAACAGTAATAACTAGAAAAATTGTACTGTTTACTCATGGAAAACATATATTTTAATGTAATAGACTTTTTTACCCACCTTCTGCCTTCTTCATCTGCACAAAAAATTAAGAGTTCAATTCATCACCATTGTAATCTTCAAAGTTTGTGCATATAGTATCCAAAAATCTCATGAAATGTTGGGTCATCCCATTAATGCCATTTTACTTTTATTTTTCTCTTTATCGAAGTAAAATAAGAACACTTAGCAGTGAATTTTTATCAGTGATGTATTATCCACCATTATCAATGCAAGTTTGCCATCCATTTGCAAGTTTTTCAATGCCATTTTGAAAACATTCTTGAGGCTTTGAATTAAAATCTGCTTAGTAGTTAATAGGATAAGTGTGGATACCTGCAAAAACCTGGAGCAAATCCAAAACTGTGTGCTAGGAGTGCTGAGTTATGTCATGGAAAGTAAAGTATTTTGGAGCATTATTTAACAACTAAGAAAAAGTAGGCAAGTCTGTAGTTTAAGGTTTACTTGACAGGAGGAACAACTTCTAGTGTCACAGAAGGATATACTGAATAGACGGAATGAATTTTCTAAAGATTTGTTGACTGTGGTAATCCAATTTCTAAAAACCTGCACTGCAGGTTTTGTAGAAATTACTCCAGAATTAGCTAAATAGTAGAATAACAGGTATTTATTGATTACTCAGGATTTTTTGGGTAGCATAGGAAACTTGCTTGATTCCTGATGACTGACAAAAGTTAGTCATAGTGCCAGTTTACTAGAAATAGAAAGACTGCAATAACTGTCATTAAATCTCTTTAATTTGTGTGCCTTGCAAAGTTTGTGAAGTCGTATCTGGTAAGAAACTTAGAAAGGTGGTGGAAAATCAGCTGAATAAACGACAGAGGGATGTTTAATGGATGTCAGGATAGCAAATTTGTTTTCACGCAGCTCTCTAAAAAAGTGTCATGAGGTGAACCAAGTTCTGTACACATATGTGGTGTTTGTTCACTTTCAAAACTTCTTTGAGGAGCTCTATGAACAAATTGTTCAGTGTGTAAAAAAATTGTGATGTGAAACACAAGTTTCTGAATTTAGTCAAAAGTATTTACTCCAAAAGTCTTGCGGTATTCAGGCTTGCGGTAAGTACTAGTTAGTGGTTTGAGATTAACTCAGGCAGGGGTGTAAATTTTTTCCACCTTTCATTTAAATGAAAAAGCTGGTTACAGAATATAATTTTGTGATGAATGTTGAAATAGGAAACTAGTTTCAACAGTTTGTTGTATGCTGATGATTTGATGTTAATATCTAAGAGCACCAGCAGCCTGCATATAATTTTAATCAGCTGAGTAGGACTTGTGAAGAATTTTTGATATGGATAAATATTGAGAAGTCTAAATCTATGGTTCTAAGTCAAAGTGCTAAATATACTAATTGTGTAGTTCAAAGGAAGGTGCTTGAACAGATAACAGATTTTAATCATTTGGGTGTACTAATTGATAAGGCAGAGAAACTTGGTAGTGAATTGGACTGTTGAATTAGCTAAGCAAAGGTCTCATATTAGTTTTATAAGACTATTTTCATAAAGAAGGAGGTTATTCAGAGAACAAAGCTGACTGTTTACAATGCAGCATTTATACTATCCTTTCTCTGTGGCAGTGAGGGTTTGGGTGTAAAGTAAGGATGTCAGTAGGTGATTAGATGTCACCAATATGGAAGTAGTTAGAGGAATATTAGAGGAACATGCACTGAGTGCTCACTGAATTGTGTTCACTTACCTATTACTTCATGGGCTCTCTTTTCACCCAAAGAACAGTGGCCACCTGTCATGGCATCACCTCCACAAGGTGTCCATACAGTTGTGCATAGATCTGCAGTCAAACTTTTTTTTTTTATTGCAGTCCACAGTTCCAGTATGGCATCAAGCAGTATGGCCAGCTGCCTCACCTGGTGTTCCACAGCATCCCACAGATAGATGTTCAGTTGGGTTGAGATCAGGTGAGTTTGAGAGTTCCAGTATGGCATCAAGCAGTATGGCCAGCTGCCTCACCTGGTGTTCCACAGCATCCCACAGATAGATGTTCAGTTGGGTTGAGATCAGGTGAGTTTGGGAGCCATTCAAGTTGTCTCATGTCAGCACTGTGTTCATCAAACCATTTCTGCACAAAGCGTGCCCAATCGCATAGGGCGTTATCATCCTGGAAGAACCCATCCTCTTATAGATGGAAGTACAATATTGTGGGATGCATATGGTTTGCAAGCAGTCCCTGGTAGTCACCAGCACCCATATGTTGATCCACGCACACTAGGGCTCTCAGTTCATTCCAGATGAACTTGCCCCATATCATACAAATGCCTGCACAGGGCTGGATAGTTGACGCCATGCTTGAGGAGTCCATAGCCTCATGATGACACTAAATGCAGACTTGTCTATCAGCAGAATGGAGTTCATGTCATGATTCACTGGCCTGTACACCTGCTTTCAATCTTCTATTGTCCAGTCTGCATGCTGTTGGTATCATTATGTCAATAGACTGTTGTTAGCAGGGAGACGTAAGTGTCTGCTCTTACTGCCCGTCCGTGCCAGCTGGTGATGCATAGTCATGCTTGATATTGTTTGTGGTTGACTCACATTGTTTTGGGCCATCAGCTGCAAAACTGTGTTGCACCAATTGCCCTGTACAAAGCCACTCATCAATCATTCATTTCAGAAATCTACCTTTCGCCACCCTTTACAAGTCGTGTTGCTGTTTTTAAAACAGATGTACCAACCCTTCGTGTACCCAGAACTTTGTCTTTCATGAACTTCAATTAATCCTTGGTTTTACCCATCACGTCCATAACTTCACTCTCAACTGAACCAAAAACCTCTTTTACACAGCCTTTAGTCTACAGGCCATGATGCTGGCCCGGTGGCGCAGTGGTCTAAGCACAGGCTTATGACCATTCGTCCTAGAAAGGTCCGCGTTCGAATCCCGGTAAGGCGTGATTGTTGTGTTTGTCTTATGGCATTGGTTCTCTCCTTTCCCTGGAGTCAGTGGCCCAAAATTAGGGACAGGTGACTGCTTATAGCCCATTTACACTGCTGGCCACCCAAAATGCAACACCAAGAAGGACAAGAGATAGCAAAGCCAGATTTACTGGACACATAACAACAGATACAAAGATGAAACGATTGAGCTTACAGGCCCGTGCGACTTGCGGAACATGCAGACATCAATAGTTTGTGTGGCCCCCATGGCTGGCAATAACAGCCACTACACGCCACGGCATTGAACGAAAGAGGCTTTGGATGTAGGCTTGGGGTATGCCGGTCCAGGCTGCTTCCACACTGCCACAGGTCATCAGGTGTAGCCGCGGGTGGTGCTTGCCGGGCCACTCGGTTGCTGATCAGCTACCAGACGTGTTTGATGGGCGACATATCAGGAGAACAGACAGGCCACGGCAGCAGTGACACTTGGTGGGCTGTGAAAAATTGTTGCACGATGCGCGCCACATGCGGGCGCGCATTGTCCTGTTGAAAGATGGCTGCTGGCAGGTCCTGCAGGTAAGGGAGGTCTACAGGCTCCAAAACGTCGAAGATGTAGCCGTGGCTGTTGAGTGTACTGGGGATGCCTACCAGAGGGGTGCGGGTGTCATATCCAATTGTGCCCCAAACCTAACATCAGGCGACGGACCGGTATGGCGATGCACAATGCAGGCGTCATACAGTCTCATGCCGCGGTGCTGCCACCCGCGGATCCAACCATCGTGGTGTTGCAGGCAGAATCGGGATTCGTTGGAGAAGACAATCTCGTGCCATTTCGTAGTCCAGGTGCGCCATTCAACACCCCACTGCCGCTGCACTCGCCAATGGTGTAACGTCAATGGTAATCGGAGCAATGGCCGTTGTGCGACAAGTCCCCGCTCCTGCAGACGGCGTCGAACGGTACGTGCTGACACAGGTTGTTGCGCAACACACCCTAATTCCTGCGCTAACGTCCGTGATGTGGCGGTGTGAGCCGTCAATGCCCGCCGCATAACATACCAGTCCTTTTGTTCGGTGGTGTGCCGCGACTGCGGCAATTGCTCATGTCAGTCCGTCCATTCCTCCTGCACCCACCGAATCCATACTCGCCTCACTGTGACTGGATGTCGTCCCACACGGGCGCCGATGTCTCGGTACGACAAATCGCTGTCGTGATAAGCCACCATTCGTCCTCTGTCGAACTCCGAAACATGCTGGAATGACTGCCGTATTCTGCTACGAGGCATCAGGAAGCTTCCCACGCACAGGTCCGGCAGCTGAACACCCTTCCACTACTTACACCCCGCCTTCTGTGCACCCTTCTTATAGTGCTTCTCGGTGGCGTGCCGGGAGCACATGATTTGCATATGCCCTGCAATGCTAATAATCGTTTGCATGTCCTCTCACGGGCGACACATGCTGCGAATTTCAGGCTAATCGTATGCTTCCTTCTTAGTGTTGCATTTTGGGTGGCCAGCAGTGTAGTTGCTCATGGTGGTTGTTAAACCTCTATTTAAAACAACAACAACAAAAAAAAAACAGGCCATGTGGTCCTCTTCCTTACCCCAGGAATGGGGTGTAATTCATTTGTGTAGGGGTGGTCGGAATTTTGTGAGCATTCAATGTAGATGGATTCAGTTGTGCGACAGATTAGTATTGCCATTTGAATTTCTCTTAAAAATTGAGTCGGGTATATCTTTTTGTAAATGACAAAGTTTGTGAAAACATGCTTAGGTGGTTTGGGCACATGTGTCATATGGAAGAGGAAAGTTTTCTGTGGAGGATGTTATATTCTAAAGCAGTTGGTTGCAGACCAAGGAAAAGCCCTAGAACAGGACAGATTGATTGTGTAAAATTGGCCATTAGTGATAGACATCAGAAACAGAAATTTTAGTGGAACAAGAGATATGGAGAATGTCTAAGTAATTAGCATTTACTTCATGTGGTGCCTCACCAACCCAAACACCCACTTCTGGGTACCCTGGTATGATCTGATAATGAATGAATAGTTGAGCTCTGATAAACTAAATATAATTGGCACAGTGTAAGAAAAATCCATATCTTCACTTCTGTTGTAACTCTTAAACTAAATACATCCTTGTTTTATGCATTAATAAATCATCCTTATTATTATTATTATTTTCATGTGTTTAGTTTTAAAGCAAAGCATCCCAAGTACCAGTGGATTCAGAAGTGTATGAAAGGTAATTTTTGCTACAGGCAGAGAATAGTTTTGCCCCCCCCCCCAAGCATCACAGCAATAACAAAGTCAATTCTAGAGGCTTTGTTGTCATCTACAATTTAAACAAAATTCAGTCAAGTTGTAAATCATATCATTATAACTGGGAAACGGTTATATTGATAATGATGAAATAAACTGTGATTTTTTTTACATTAATTTTAATGAATTGAAAGTGCCATAACAAAGTAGGTACAACAGGTATTAGGTACATTTGAGACCTTACACCCTAAAGGCCTACTCAGAACTTACAGTACAAGAATTACACCCAATGATATATATTCAGTAACATAGAAAGTTTACTTTTGGTTTTGACAACTTTTTAAAATCTAATTTTTCTAGCTTTTATAAGCTGAAAAATGGTGCCCCTCACAGCTTGGTGGCTCAAGTGGACGCTTGTTTCGCTTGCACCTTAATCTGACCCTGAGTGGATTAAAGAAGAAAACTGCTCTTGCAAAATCTACTGTTTGTAAAAGATTTCTAAAAAATCAAATAATGCTTATTCTTTTGGTTCAGTCAGACTCTTCGTGAAGAATGCCTGTGTTTTGAAACACGAACAGGGCTTTATTGATAAACTGATGAATCTGTTTTTGAATTAGTGATGTATGCAATCTTTAGTTTGATTGGGTTGAAATACATTTATTTAATTACACAATCTGCAAAACCAAGGCAAAAAGTTACTTTCATTTAGTTTGTTTAGCAGTAAACAAATTGAAGCTTTTGACCCAATTAAGGCATTTGTGCATATTTTAATAAGAGCAATGAGAGTGAACTTACCCCTACCAGTAGGTCCGTTCTCTCAGAAAGGATACATTTCTTTGCACGTTAACTTCCATTTTAATATCCACGGTTGGTTTTGGCCGTTGGTGCGGTGGTTTTTTATGTTGTCTTCAACATGTTCTTTTATTTGACAGAGTGAGCAATTTATTAACCTATACTGTATCAGTTCTGTAGTATAGGTTAATAAATTGCTCACTCTGTCAAATAAAAGAACATGTTGAAGACAACATAAAAAACCACCGCACCAACGGCCAAAACCAACCGTGGATATTAAAATGGAAGTTAACGTGCAAAGAAATGTATCCTTTCTGAGAGAACGGACCTACTGGTAGGGGTAAGTTCACTCTCATTGCTCTTATTAAAGTAATTGTAGGCACGTAAATTTTTGAATAGTTATAGTGATACTGTGACTTGTCAAACAAGGAATTTGTACATATTGTTTTACAACAAAATTTGGCATTACCACTGTTGCATGATATATGTACACTCTCTTTTTTTGTAAGTTCTTGTAGAAAATGTAATCATAGGTATTCTAAACCTGTTTTTATTGTGCTTGTTAGTATTTTTGTAATGTTAGCATAACTTTTTTTCCAGTGTTTCCGTCACTATCAAACAGCCCAGATATTACTACATAGCCTTGCACAACAAGTTAATGATCATCATGATCGGAAGTTACTAGAAAAATGTAAGATTTTTTTTCTTTCTGTTTTTACTGTTGTGTCTGAATTGCAGAAAATTCTCATAAGACACTTCTCAACATTTTGTGTGTGTGTGTGTGTGTGAAAAACTTTAAGATGAACTACTGAAATACAGTTAAACCCCTATTTAACGGACTGTGATTTAACGAATTTAAGGATTTTACATACATTTTCTATGGTCCTGACGGAACCACGTTGAAATTAATGCTTGGCGTTTCCCGATTTAACAAACACATTTCCTCAATTTAGCGAACATTTTTTTTTTTAAACCACCAAACTATGTTAACCAGCATTATAGCAGAAATAATAATATGAAGTATAATAATGACATATATGGTGAGTGCAAATCCTAGTGTTAATTGCTCAGTTGAAGAACTTATAACACTTCACATGGTTCATTTATCAAAACAGTTGTAAATGGCAACAGCTTTACTCGGCTTGTTGCGATATTGTTTCTCTTCATTCGCATCACGAGTGTATACGCACACGTTGTTACAAGAACTGCAAAGCTGAGAAATGCCCGAGTCACATAAGTGGGTCACAGGTGTTTTTTTCTCGATGCTAATGTGTGCACAGGTTTTTCTCCAATAGTGTTACCGTGGGAAAGTTTTTCTTACAAGTTTCTTGCGTTTTTGACATCACACGCGCTATGTCCTGTAACAGTACGTACCCATTCCTGAGCATACGGAATTCTTTCCCAAATTGCGTTTCTTTTTTTCTTCTCAGTGTTAAATCTAGAGGTCACATTAAATAACACAGCTTGTTTACGGATAAAGTTTTGATGAACATGATAGCACAAGAAAAGTTAGAAGTGAAATTCACTGATCACTGTAGTTTGCAAATGTGCATTTTGTGAGAGCATTTAAAAAAATGAATGACTGCAACAACATAAAAAGTGGAAAAGATTTTCAATCAGTGAAAAAATTAACATTTTGTCGCAGCTCGGGGTGAACCCAGGATCACAGACAGCTGTAGCAGAGAAATTCGGAATTTCCAAGTCAACGTTGTGTACCATAGCAAAAAATAGAAAGGAAATTGAAAGCTGTGCATCAAAGTGTGGCCAATTTTTGAGTAAGAGAAAATCTATAAAAGCATCGCCCCTGAGCGAGTTGGAAAACGCTCTTGTCACTTGATTCCAACAAACATGGGCTAGTAATTTGCCTATTAGTGGACCACTTCTGAAGGAAAAAGCAGTTTATCTTGCCCAGTGACTTCAAATAAAGGAACTCGCCGCATCAAATGGATGGATTGATCGTTTTAAGCAAAGACATATTTTAGTGTATTGAGCTGTATCCTGCGAAAGCAAAATTTTTGATCCTGTGACGGCACAAACATGGAAAAATGAACAGCTGCCACAAATTATTGAAGGGTACATGCTGTGTGACATTTTTAATGCTGATGTAACTGGACTGTTTTATTACCTGCAGCCAGATAAAACACTGTGTTTTCAAAATGACACCTGCCATGGAGGAAAGAAGTCAAAAGACAGAATCACTGTTCTTCTAGCTGCCAATGCAGACTGGTCAGAAAAATTACAGCCATTAGTTATAGTTAAATCTGCTACACCACATTTCTTCAAATGTGAAATCTTTGCCCACCAAATGCGAAGCAAATAAAAAGTCGTGGATTACCACAGCTTTATTCAAAACTTATGTAGAAGACTTGGATGCTCAGATGCTGGCAAAAAAGAGAAAAGTCCTCTTATTCATTGATCAGTGTGCTGGGCATCCTCAGGTAAACAATCTGAAAAATGTTCAAATAATTTTTTTCCCAGCAAATTGTACTTGAGAATTGCAACTGCTGGATCTAGGTGTTATTAGGTCTTTTAAAGCCAATTATTGAAAGCTTCTCATGTGAAAAGCACTTTCTGTTATCTATGCAAAGGATGATGCATCTAAAGTTAAAATTAACATTCTCGGTGCAATGCATTTCGTGCGACAGTCGTGGAATGCAGTTACAACAGATACCATTAAAAACTGTTTTAACAAAGCAGGCCTTTCAGGTTGTGAACAAGAAGAAAGTGGGTCCAATACCGAAAATGCTGCTGATAATTTTGCGGATGACGATCTTGCAGAATGGAATGAAATTGCCTCATCAAGTATTGTGTTTTCCGATTATGTTGATTGTGACACAAATGTGCATGCCTGCCAAGTGCAATCCCTTGATGATGTTTTGGATGAACAGATCAGACTAAATGCATCAGATTCTGATGAAGAAGACGAAGCAGAACTGAAAGTTAGCTGCTTAGTGATGCTGCTAACAGTATGGAATATGTTAAGAACTAGTTGATGCACTTCGATATTACTGATGGGGTTTTTTCATGCACTTCATAAAGTTGAAGCTGCAATTTATAAAGCTAAACGTTCAGAAAAAAATAAACACTCTTCTCTAAAGCATTTCTTTTCCATGGTGTAAAACGGTAATCAACACATGTTCTGTTTTTACAAGTTAATTAGTGCTAATTGATGTTCTGTTTCGTGCAGTTTATAATACTTAAATAATTATAAGAGGCTAAATGCTTGGGAAAAGATCAACTATCATATTTTTATTTCAATTTTAAAGTACATTGAAACTTTGATGCTAGATATTGAAGTCTAATACGTATCTACGAATTATGTATTTAATAGGCGAAGTAAATGCGTACGAAATATAACATGTTTGATAATCAATTTGATAATTAAAAGTACTGTACATAATTTGAATTTCACTGAAGGAAGATAACTTAGCTGCTTACGTATTCTATTATGAACACTAGCTTAATTTGAATGCTTCCTTCGAAAGGCTTCCTTGATTTAGCGAATTCTGCAATTTTACTTACAAGACTGTTCGTCCCTTGAAGTTCATTAAATCAAGGT
This sequence comes from Macrothele yani, assembly GCA_039090855.1. Lineage (NCBI taxonomy): Eukaryota > Metazoa > Arthropoda > Arachnida > Araneae > Macrothelidae > Macrothele > Macrothele yani. Next base: position 94,149,763 of record CM077005.1, on the reverse strand, counting down.
TTGACTGTATATGAATTTTATTTAGTTTGTTGTCTTACTGTGTTGCACATTAAATGCAGGATTCAAGTTCATTTTAGGAGACACTCCTATAATGATTTAAGAGCTGTTTAAAATGAAAACATGTTTCATTGTTGACATGAAACTTGAAGAGACAAAATTTCACAAGTTTTCCATTTCTGGTTGAAAGTGATATACACATTTAAAAAATTTATTTCAAAAGCCATTAATGAAATGGAAAAGCATGTGTTGGTTGTATCAGTCTATTTACTACATATTTAGAACAAATGCATGTGAAACACCTGTTATGATAAACTGTTTATTACAAAAGGGTTAGCCAAATATTATAATTTATTTCTCAAAATAAAATAATGGGTAAATAGTTTTATTATAAAAGTAGTATATAATATCTAGATGTGTAGTAATAGGGCTAAACAAGTAATCCTGGTTGAATATCTTTTGTGTAGTAATAATTGTTAATTTGATTTAATGAAGTGATCTCGGGCTTAATCCAATAAAAATGACATCAAAAGAAGGCAGCCACCACCACCTTGCACGGTAATACAATCCTTGAAAATGATGGTATGAAAGCCTAAAAATTGAAAACTTTCCCATTATGCTCAAAGGATATTTATTGATAAAACTAAACGTTTAAAAACATGCATTAGACCTTTCGGGCAACCCAGTTGCCCATCTTCAGATGATTAAAAACTTGACAACTATGTGGATGGCTAATATATACACTGTGAACATGTGACACATGATGTCATAAAGGGCCTGGTGACCAGTGGTGCGCAGAATTGCACTCCACGGATTAGCGTTAGCCAATGATAAGTAGAAGATTAATTTGTAAAAGAGGAATGCAGTATGATACGTAATAGAATTATTACGTGTTCACATATAATATGTCAAAACTTAAACTAAGCACATTGCTACAATATGACAAAAAAGGGGGTATGTTAACCAAAAATGGTCGTTTTTTCACATAAAACGTAAGAAACCATAAAGGTAATTTACCACCTAATGATGTTAGTGTTATTTAAAAAACTCTTTAAAGAATAAAATAAATAAAAATAAGGTAGAATTATTTCGTTGTCTTCGTTGTGGCCGATAACAGTTAATGTCAATGCTTTTAATCAATCCTTTCCATTGTCTATTTAGTACACTAAAGATATATATTAGGGATTAAAAATTACCATTTTAGTTTTAATGATTAGTTTTTGCACTTTTAATTTACAACAACAATAATTGATCAGCTGTAACTTGTCACAGAGTAAGGTCACTTGCTGTAGAGTAAGGTCTTACCTGCTGAAATTGGATTCAGCATTCCTGCTTGTCCCCACCTATGTTCTATGGAATTTAGACAGGGACTTTAGGTCAGCCTATCCAACACCTGGATGTCATGTCCCTGCTCCACAAACTGCGCTCCAACACCTGTCTCTGCTTCATGAACCCATCCTGAACATGTGTTGTAGGGTGGAAAGTTACCCAGATTAGCTGAAACAGACAGGGACCTGTACCGAAGTACTGCTACAGCAGAGGTAGTGCAGCGTTGATCAGAATATATTGATAACTGGCAACCATTAGGTTGAACATCACCACAACCAAAGGTTTTAGGCATTGCTGGCAGAAACATCCCCACACCATCGCAGAGCCCTCTCCAAACTTTGAGTGTAAAGCCAATGCAGTCCCCCTGACAGCGTTCCATGTGCAAGCGCCACACTCAAGTACTATCCAAATGAAAGAGTAAGTTGTGTGAGTTTTCTGTTGTCCATGAATGGTGAGTGAGGCACCACTGTAGTCACAATCCGGCATTGCCTGAAGTGATGTAAGTCTTGTGTGTAGCTGACCTAGCATGGTGGTCTTCATCATCATACAATCCCAATGGTTTATTCTGGTGCAAAGAGATGTTTCATGTGGCGTATTCAACATCGCTGGGTAGGCTTGTGGCCAAGGATGTGCATGTCTTCACATTCTGCGTTAAGTTCTGCATAGCATGATCACTCAGTTTGTACAGTCTGTAACAGTACGGCTTTGGTGTAGTGAAGAACATCAGCGACAGTCAATTTAGGAATCCCAGGAGAGCGAAAATGTTATGTAATGATTTCTTACTCAGAAGGCATTTGCCTTCTGAGTACCACCCTGCCCCTTTCAAAGTCCATCAGTTCAGCTCTGCACAGCATAGCTACTTCCAGTGCAGTTTGGCAGGTGTGTGTCAACACTCCTATTCGTATAGAGCATGCAACATGCCCTGTGTGTGTGTCAAAGTTCAAGTACAAAGGCTTGGGGAAACAGCTAAAAGGAAATGTGCATCAATCACACACACTCTTAAACATAAACATGTCACCGTGTGTAGCTGCTGAAAGATTTAGAAAGTAATTTGAACTTCTTGATGAAAAATGCTTCACACCCCCTGCCGATGTTTCTGTTTGGGAACATCAAAAAACAAGACACTGGCTCACACTATGAATGAAGAAATATAAAATTTATGTGATCACAATATAAAATCAACCCTTCTGCATATCTCCAGTGAATATAAAAGAAATTCAATGTTTTTTATGAATTAAAATTATAAAGTTCCTAACAGGTATAAAAATAAGAAAAACTGGAGTTTTGGGAAATATTCTGATTTTTATTTTTTGAGTGGAAGACAAAATAAAAATAGTTGAAAAAATAAAGGATATTCAGCAATCTAAAGAAAGTTTTGTTACTGAATACTTTCTTCCAATTTTTTGTGTTTTAATAGGTAAAAGGTTAACCTCCACTGACTGTGAGATGCCTCAACATCGAATCTGTGCACACTACGAGCAGTTGAGTGAGTTTGAGAGAGGAGATATAATTGGGCTGAGGGAGATCGGTTGGTCAAGTTGCCATATTGCCAGGCATTTGGGTCTGAGCGACGCAGCAATTGGATGATATTGGCGCCAATGAGTCGAGGAGGATGCAACCCAGTGGCATGTGGGCAGTGACAGAATGCAACTGACACATTGCTGTCCTCTCACATTATCCAATACTCCAGACCACACACTCACTTCATCTATCCCAATTTCCTTCTTTTTGGTTTCATTTACACACAGCACATCCAATCTATACTTATTCATCTCTTCCATCACCTGACTCATCTTGCCATTTATACTTCTAAGTATTCTGTAAACCAATCTTGCACTCACTCAGCCAAGATCTCTTTCTGATTCGCCTTTTTCCAGTTCGAGGTCAATTCTGTGGTGGACCATCCTTCTCAAGTGTGGTAGGTTCACCATATCCCACACTAGAGTCCTGATAATTACATTGTTGTGTCTTTTTAATCAGGTAAGTACACCAGTGTGGAGGATTAGCCCACAGCTGACGGTTCTGGTTGTTCATTCAACCTAAGGATTATATAACAAAGCCCAGTGAGTTGGGGTCTTTTTGCCAGTGTCACACAGGACTAGCTGGCACCTCTCCAAGATTCAGAGAGGCCTTTGTTGCCATTTTATGTGCCATTGTTGTCACAAAGTGCCCCAAGGTGGCAACCCCATCTCTCACTAAGATCGCCTGCTCTTCCAAATAAATGGCACTCTTTATATGTGAAATATGTTAGAAATGCTCACAGCTTGACCAATGACAAGTTAATGAAGACATGTCAAACAATAAAAAAAAAAATATTAGATGCCAAATATTCTTCTGTCAAAGTAATGGTAATATAGTTTTATTTTGTCTATGACACATATTTTATATCTTTTTTTTTTTTTTTTTCAGAAGAAAATCATATTGGGAGATCATATTTTTCAGTGATTTTGTGTCTAAAATACAATTCCTGCAAGAAGAAAATTTATAGAATTAGTTTAATTTGTCATGAAATCATTATTAGATGATTAGTTTCACATCATTTGCCATTGAAATTTTTTTTCATTATGAAACTGCAGGTGAACATTTTTGTAAAGTTCATCATCATCTCATATGTGCACACAAACATGATTCCTTTTCATGAACTTTTGATTTGTGTACAGATATGGCACTTAGCTGTAGGCATGTGTAAATCTAACTATGAGCTGAACATAGTTTTTATCTTGTGGCTGTTTTCATTAAATTTCTTCACTTTCTGTGTCAAATCATTTTTTAACAGATTTATGAGTATAACATTTTGGTACACTTTCCATTTTCAGATAAGAATGCTGTAGAAAAGCGCCTGTATGTCCTCCACAGTCAGGGGTACGTGTATGTGTATAATTCACCATGACCCAACGAAAGCAAATGCCATAACTGCCCAGCCATGGGAGTAATTGCATGTTGTAAATAAAAATATCAGTGAACAGGAGCTGGATCTCCAACCAAGAGTCTGTGCAGTTATTTTAAGTCATTCAAGTGTAGAGTAATAATACATATATATATATATTTGTAATATTTATACATACGGTTGGATATTGTTTTAATCTGTTTGATATTGACACCGTTGTTTGTATTATCAATTTTAGTTCATGATTTATTCTTCACATTTTGTGCACGAATTAACTTTACACAGTCCAGAACCTCCATTGTAAACGTCCACCTTCAAGTGACTGTGTTGTGTTGCCTTCCACGTGTGACCAGTCTCTTTAATGAGGTGGAAAGAAACCTGTGACGTTCCTAAAAAGCAGTTGTAGCATTCAGATTTTTTCTCTTCTAACAGTTTCCCTGTATGTTTACATCTATTGACAGTTATGTAGTTAATTATTTTAGCTGAGACTATTGACCCATAGGAAATACTGATGTTTTTAATATGTTGATAATTCCATGTGTTGTAGTAAGGTGAAAAAGAAAAAGACTTTTGTTTTGTTTTGTTTTTTAAGGAAGGATGTAAGTTTTTCAGTATTTAGAAATTCAACCTAAGCCAGTAAATGAGTTCAGTATTGTTTCTGTATAAGTGGTTGTTTATATCTCAAAGTGCATATGTTTTAGTAAAAGAAAATGTTATTAGAGTTGTAGGTATTCAGTCATATATTTCTTGTACATGTGTTTTGCATTTTGAAGTAGAGCTTAAACATATTAAAAATGCTCAAAACTTTGTCACTGATACATACACTGCTCATTAATTGGGCACTCTTAAGATTGCATCAGTTCTTCACTGTGAGCCCCAACCATTCAGAGATGGTTTGAATGAATCTCCTAGAAGTAAGACAGCTGGGAGACTAATATCTTTAGCAAACGGCACAATTGCAAATGAGATAAAAATGTTGTTCTTGTTGTGCAGTTCTGATTCTGTTCCATTCCTGAAACCAATAGCTCTAAATTAAAAGGTCAACAACTTCTAGGTTTTCATAGGAAGTGAAACATTAGTTGAGCAATTACTGTACACATTATCCTAGTTTAGTGTGGTTCTGTGAACTTAATATATTTCATTGTGTTTGTCATACATCGTTCAACATAAAAATAATTTTGCAGGTTGAAGCTGCGATCTTTACTAGGATACTCTCCTAGATAACTTTGAAAAAGGTTTTTTTTTTTTTTTTTTTTTTGTGTACATTTTGAATCTTCGTGTATGGTGTTGTTGTACCTGTGCACACATAGCTGTACTTAGTTATAACAAGAAGCCTGTGATCAAAATGAAGCTACTCTAGCATCAAAGGCGTTGTTCGTTAAATTTTAGCTATGATTTATTGCAGTTCTGTTATTTTTTTTTCCATGTGTGTTTATCAGCTAAATGAGTGAGATTTTTGTGTTTTAACTGATATAATCAAACCTCTTTCTTAAAACACATCTCTGCATGACATCTTGCATAGTTTCTTCATTGGTTAAAATTCCTGTTAGGATTGTGCTGAAATTATGTATGAACAGATTCAGGGTTTGTATGCTTCCTGGAATATAACAACTCCTTAGATGAGCCTTTTTTTCTCCTTATTTCCCCACAGACTCCAGGAAAAGTACTTAAATTTAATTTTGACAACTGGAAATTATTGTACTTCAGACTTTTTTTATGTCTTCCATTGCTCATTTTGTGAGCATGGGGAGAATTTTATACACCTTCCCCCGCTCCCTAATTGTGATTTCTCTTTGTCTGCAGTTTTTTTAAGCTAACCTTTCCCAGCAGTCTTGCACTCAGTTGTCTCTTGATGAAGTAGGCAACATGATAAGATAAACCTCATCACATATATTGATGCTGCTTTGGACAAGACCTGTATTCTCCAAGTGCAACAGATTCTCTGTAGTCACTATGGAAATCAAAAATCTCTGTGATGTAATGTAATTCAACATGTATTTTATTTTCATGTTTTTAAGTTTGTGACGTTTACTAAGCATTTTGGGGGATTGTTTATTCAATGCTTTTAATATCATGACATTTCTTCACTGTTTTGTCAATTATTATTATTTATAAAAAAGTTCTGGAATTTAAGAACTGCTTTAAATGAGCCTTTTCTCCTTATTTTCCCCCAGACTCCTGGAAATTATTGTACTTAGACTCTTCCAACGTCTTCCATTACTCATTTAGTGAGCTTGTTTATTGCGTGTTTTTAACATTGGGACACTTCGTTAATACTTTTTAAGTACTCTTTGGACATATTATGCCATCTGCTGTCCAAAACTGTTGCTTCCAGAAATTATTGTTCTAGCAGGAATAAGAATATTCCATAATTTTTGGAATACTATATTATTCTGCTGTAGATGTGCCCCCCCCCCCTATTTCTGTTCCTGATTATGTGTATATATTTGTGTGTGTGTACATATATTCTTTTTATTGTGTACCTTTGTCTTAGCATCAATGATGATACTGAAAAAGAGTGACTGTATTTTATAAGAATTATTTCTAATGAAGTATGTTTTCCTGTTTCTAACAGTCTGTTCTTCAAAACCAATCAGCAGAGCAACCATTCCCTCCCTCCCCCTTTTTTTTTCTTTTTAAAGTGAAATTGAATTTCAAAATCATCACATAATATGTCTGTAATGGAATCTGAGCCATTTTCAGGACTTGTAAAAGTGTTCTCACAGAAAAGTGAACAATGCAGCCCCAATTTTTGATATTTAATATTCCTTAAAACATGAGTTTTCCAATTCCTTAATCACTTCTTGCTATATCAAAGGCAGAGCAAGAGTTTTTTTTTTTTTTGCTTTTTTTTTTGTTTGTTTGAAGCAAATTAGCGTTCCGAAATGCTAGTGCATGTTCACTGTAAAAAGAAAACGACTTTTCTGGGAATGAAAGACCATGATGGAGTGTTGAAGTTCTGAGTTTAAACTTATATTTTTTTTGTTAACAGAAGGAAAAATTCATGCTCTTTTTGTCTTTTGATATAGCAAGATGTGACTAAAGAATGGGAAAATGTATTTTGTGAGAAATCAAGCTTTTAAAAGTTCTGATGTCGTTCACTCCTGGGAAAGAGGTTTTAGACTCCTGGGGAAAGTCCTTAAGAACTGCTTAAATGGACCTTTAAAAATCAGTACTAATCCTGGGTAGACCACTTCTTGTACTGTGAAACATAGTTACAGAAGGTGGTACAAGGGTTGGCTACTACTTTGAAATATGTATCCATTATTGTGTATGTGTTCCTGTTGAAGATACACAGAGCTCCTGCATTGCTGACCTGTGTAAAAAAAAACAAAAAAAAACTTTTTCTGAACTGAAAAAATTAGCGTTGTTAATCAGATGAACTCCTGTCTTTTGCACAATATTATGAAAGTTTTGTTAAGTATGTTTTGTAATGGAGAAAGATATGGTGATGCAGTGCAAATTGGAAGTCTTTTTTTGAAAGATTGTGTATCAGTATGAAGTTACCAGTTTTACCAAATAGGTGAATAGCTTCTCAGTAACTAAAGCTTCCAGTTAATTAGAATTTTCATGAATCAGTTTCCAGTTTGAAATACTCAGTTGACCAGTTAACTGGCAAAAAATAAAATTCACAGTTTTTTGACACAATTATTTGACATAAATTTGTAGGTACACAAGTGAAATTGCCTAGTTTTTATTCTAAAACACTGCATTTCAGAAGTCGAAGCTTATTTCATATTTGGTATAAAAAATATTTTATATTTTTTATAAATATGTTTGTATGCTTCCTGGAATGTAACAACTCCTTAGAAGAGCCTTTTTTCTCCTTATTTCCACATGGACTCCAGGAAAAGTACTTAAATTTAATTTTGACAACTGGAAATTATTGTACTTCAGACTTTTTTTATGTCTTCCATTGCTCATTTTGTGAGCATGGGGAGAATTTTATACACCTTCCCCCGCTCCCTAATTGTGATTTCTCTTTGTCTGCAGTTTTTTTAAGCTAACCTTTCCCAGCAGTCTTGCACTCAGTTGTCTCTTGATGAAGTAGGCAACATGATAAGATAAACCTCATCACATATATTGATGCTGCTTTGGACAAGACCTGTATTCTCCAAGTGCAACAGATTCTCTGTAGTCACTATGGAAATCAAAAATCTCTGTGATGTAATGTAATTCAACATGTATTTTATTTTCATGTTTTTAAGTTTGTGATGTTTACTAAGCATTTTGGGGGATTGTTTATTCAATATTTTTAATATCATGACATTTCTTCACTGTTTTGTCAATTATTATTATTTATAAAAAAGTTCTGGAATTTAAAAACTGCTTTAAAATGAGCCTTTTGTCCTTATTTTCCCCCAGACTCCTGGAAATTATTGTACTTAGACCCATTCGATGTCTTCCATTGCTCGTTTAGTGGGCTTGTTTATTGCATGTTTTTAACATTGTGACACTTCGTTGATGCTTTTTTAGTACACTTTGGACATGTTATGCCATCTGCTGGCCAAAACTGTTGCTTCCAGAAATTATTGTTCTAGTAGGAATAAGAATATTCCATGATTTTTGGAATACTGTATTATTCTGCCATTGCTGCCCCACCCCCATTTCTATTCCTGATTATGTATATGTGTGTGTGTGTGTGTATATATATATATATATTCTTTTTAATGTTTGTAATGGAATCTGAGCCATTTTCAGGACTTGTAAAATTGAGAGTGAACTCAATTTTACAAGTCCTGAAAATACAGGAGAGTGAACTATGCAGTCCCAATTTTTGATATTTAATATTCCTTAAAATGTGAGTTTTCCGATTCCTTAATCAGAGCAAGTGTTTTTTTTATTAAAGCTAATTTACGTTCCGAAATGCTAGTGCATGTTCACCATGAAAAGAAAAAGACTTTTCTGGGAATGAAAGACCATGATGGAGTGTTGAAGTTCTGAGTTTAAACTTATATTTTTTTTTTGTTAACAGAAGAAAAAATTCATGCTCTTTTTGTCTTTTGATATAGCAAGATGTGACTAAAGAATGGGAAAATGTATTTTGTGAGAAATCAAGCTTTTAAAAGTTCTGATGTCGTTCACTCCTGGGAAAGAGGTTTTAGACTCCTGAGGAAAGTCCTTTAAACTCCTTGAATGGACCTTTAAAAATCAGTACTAATCCTGGGTAGACCACTTCTTGTACTATGAAACATAGTTACAGAAGTTGGTACAAGGGTTGGCTTCTACTTTGAACTATGTATCCATTATTTTGTATGTGTTTCTGTTAAAGATACACAGAGCTCCTGCATTGCTGACTTGTGTGGAAAAAAAAAACTTTTTCTGACCTGAAAAAATAAGCGTTTTTAATCAGATGAACTCCTGTCTTTTGCACAATATTATGAAAGTTTTGTTAAGTATGTTTTGTAATGGAGAAAGATAAGGTGAGGCAGTGCAAATTGGAAGTCTTTTGATGACAGGATGACAATCTTTTTGAAAGATTGTGTATCAGTGTGAAGTTACCAGTTTTACCAAATGGGTGAATAGCTTCTTAGTGTCTAAAGCTTCCAGTTAATTAGAATTTTCATGAATCAATTTCCAGTTTAAATACTCGGTTGACCAGTTAACTGGCAAAAGTAAAATTCAGTTTTTTGCACAATTATTTGACAGAAATTTGTAGGTACACAAGTGAAATTGCCTAGTTTTTATTTTAAAACATTGCATTTCAGAAATTGAAGCTTATTTCAAATTTGGTGTCAAAATTTTTGAGTGAGATGCAAGCAAACACAAGTTGTTTCTTATTACAGGTTAACACTTTTTTATTTGTTATTGCCAAATATAAAGCAAATGCAATAAGCAAAAAAATAAGTTAATCATAATATATGTTATCTTTCAATTTTATTAAATAATATGGATTGACAACCTGTTACAAGGTGTATAACCCTTAATTTTGTTGAAATTAGTGCTTTTGAAACAGTTAATGAAATTATTTATATTGTTGACATATTGGTGCTAATTTACACTAAAACTTTCAAGACCTGAAAAGTAACTACAGATTTTGAGTGGCAGTTGGTGGTGATACAAGTGTAAAAACAAGTCAGGTACACTTTGGCATAAAGCTAAGCAAACTTTCCTTGAAGTTCCCATGAAAATGTTAGTAGGAATGTTGCATCATAAATTAATGCTATGTTTTTGGAATGTATATATTCCAACAAATTCTTTTTGTTCAGATTGTTTAAAAACTTGTTTAACATGATATTGTTAATTTTCTTGTGAATAAAAGGGGGAAAGCTTCCAAATAACCATTTTAATCAAAGACGGGAGCAAAAATATGCATCCCTAAGTTAGGGCTGTTGGCTTCAGCAAAAGGACAGATACAGAACTGAAAAACAACATAAACCAGTGTCTTCCCTGGTGACTACATAGACGTGTGTGTGTGTTAACAATAAAGAACTTTTGATTTTTTATGTAATCTTTTTTTATAGTTTCTTGAAAATAATTGTAAGGAGCAGGTATCTTCTGAGATCTGTTTCAGTAGTTCATATAAAAACATTTCCTCTACTTAGCATGTTAGTTGTTTTGAAATGCTTTGAATATCCATTCTTATCTTTGATTGTTATCTTATTTCAAATGTGAGCAGTAATGTTTTTTCTGTTTTAAGTATCCTGACTTTTGTATTATTTTTCTAACCATGCTTAGTGTACCGAGAGACGAAAATTACTATTGGCATATTTGCAAGTTTTTGAATCAGTTTTAATATTTGAAATTCAGTCACATTTGTTGTAGTAATTTTTCTTAATTACAGGAATTCGAAAGGTCAGATTTTTCTAGCATACTTGCAGGATTTTTGATTTGCATAACAACTTGTCCTTCAGACAATAGCAAAACCTAAGACATAAAAGGTCCTCTGCCAGAATGAGGCAAATGGATATAATAATGGCAATATCCACTTTCTGTTTACATGTGAAGTACAGAAGGCAGATCTTCTCATAATATCATTGTTTTATTTTCCGGACAGTATCCGAACAGTAAGTGTTGCCACTCAGGATCAGTGACAGAGCGTGACTTTTCTGGACGAGGAAACGGTCAGAAAAGCACATCTTGAATCACATTATTAATACACATACAATGCATATGTAATAAAAAATTATATGCTTATACGTGCATGCAAATATGAAATGAATGTAAGCATATATATTTTAAAATTATGTACTTATAGATATTTAAAAATAATATATACATATATAATTTAAAAATAGTGAAAAATTCTGTTGCTCACAAGATTTTAATTTATGTGGTAAACACAGAAGCGTCATTGTAAACACATATTACAAAAATTTAGGAAAAGTATTCAGGGCTTCTTTACTTTACCTTATTTGTAGCACAAAGGAATTCTGTTTTTGTTTTTTCTCGGCAAAAATATTAATAACGTCATCATGGAACGAGGGCTCCTTGCTTAGGCAATCTAAAAATGCCGTTTCAATACTTAAAAGTCCCAGAGAAGTCAGTCTGTTTTTACTTTGTGTACTTCTTAAAAACGTTTTGGTTCATTTTAGTGGTCTTTTCAGCAGATGCATTTGTAGAAGGAATAGTTAATATAGCTGACTGAGTCTGAATACCTCGAGGAATGACCAGATCTTCAGCAATCAGATACTGGTAGAATTGACCGACACTTTCTTTCCATTTAACCGGCTGCGAATAAATTATGCTGAGTTCACTTTTCAGATGTATGAAATCAAAAAATTAAAAAAAGTTACTTTCAAACAAGAAAAAGTGATCTCTGGAAATTTCATGATGACTTGAGGAAATTGTGTTTTATCAAGTAGACGTAGAAACATTAACTTTGGCACTTCACTGAATCTTACGGAAATATTCAAACTAACAATGTCAACGATTTCTAAAAATAATCGACTGCACAAGGATTTCCTGTCTTCGCCAGAAATTGAATCATGTGTATTCGTTTTTGACACAGTGGGGAAAGACTGTCTGCAAGAGTGCATTCGTTTTTTTCCGAACAGATTCGAAATCATTTCTAAATTTCTGTAAAAAAAAAAAAAAATCCTCAATTTTCTTCAAACAAAAGCTAACATCAGACTGGTTTGCTTGTAAGATTTGAAACAACTTGTCAGTGCGAGGGAAAATATATAGAAAAAAGTGTAAAAAAGAAATAGTCAAAGTCACGTAACTGTGCTAGCAAACCTCTTGCAGAGCAGATGGTTTCACCATCCCACTGATGAGCATTCTTATCTGTGATTGATACAAACAGGTGCACAAGTTCTTGATAGTGTTCGTGGACTGTTTCAGCTAATCGACGTTGTAGTTCCATCTAGTTGGAACGACACCTGGAAACCTTTTCCTAACTTCCGCATCTAGAGCTTGTGTTCTCTGGATGACTTCGCGAATAAGCTGGAAAACGCTGAGAGTGTACTAAAGGAAACTTTGCATTCTTTCAGAAAACTGTCAGACTGTGACAACACCAGGTTCAGTTTATGCGCAAAACAATGCACGAACAATGCCTGCTGGCAACTGCCTTTGATTTTTACTTGTAATCCATTTTGTTCGCTGGCCATTACTGCTGCGCCATCATACGTTTAAGCTACTAATTTTACTCACATTGGAAATCCTTCAGTATCTTCATAGCATGCTGGAAAGGGCATCTGCCGTTCGGTTGTTGCTGACATCTGTGAAATTCAAAATTCTTTCTTTGGCTGATCCTTCCTTAGTAACATATCGAAAACTGACGTAGGCTGAGATTTTACGCTGACATCAGATGCTTCGTCCGTAATTAGAGAAACGAAAGTTGACTGAGGTATTTCTTCTTTTATTTTTCTGATCATTAATTCAGCGACTGAGTGAATAATGACATTTTGGATGTCACCAGACAACCCTGAAAAAACAGTTGAGCTGTCTAGGTGAGTTTTAAGTTCTAGGTCATACTTTGGTATCAAACTGACAAGTTCAATATAATTTCCACGATTCAGCAATGTTTTTGCTTCATTGTGACCACGGAAAGCCAACTCCTGTCTTTCCAGAAAACATGCCACATCTATAGGGTGACTAATTATCCACCTGTTTTTCTTCAGTTTTGTTGTGTCTTTGAATGTCCAGCCTAAATTGTTTGCTAATGTCGGACTCAATTCTACTACTTACAAATTGCGCCAAATCTTTGGCAGCTACTACATATGTGGCTAACACTGCTTCTGTGAGTGTTATTTAATTCATCAAATCCTTTCATATTCCATACAGTTTTTTCTTTACTGGAAAGGAGACATGGCCAACAAAACAATTTGCGTAATTGACTGCAACGGCACATCAACGAAAATGAATCGTAAAGGCAATTGTGGAAATGGTGAACAAAATATATATATATATTTTTTTTTTAATTGGAAGTAACGACTACCGTGAGCAACTCAGTGGGCTATAATTAGTTTCCCGTCCCTAATTTAGGGCTACTGGTTCCAGGGAAGGGTGAGAGCCAGTGCCGTAAGACAAATACAACATCCATGTCTCACCGGGATTCGAATCCAGACCCATCTCAGATGAATGATCAGAAGCCATCGTTTAGACCACTGCGCCACCGGAAAAGATTTAGTTCCTTTTACTTGAGAACAGAAAGTGGGTAATGGTTTTGGTCTGCCAGTCTTTATAACTTTTAATTTATCGCTAAAAGTTAGTGAACTAAATGGTTTGTTTATTAACTGCTAAATAACAGTCACACGGTTCTGTGTTGCTTCTCTTAGGCAGCAAGTCACCTATTCCGCAAATGTTTACCGCCGTGGAAGCGGCACCATAAGCGTGTCACGTGCAATCAAAGCAGCTGGAAGCGGTCTAAACGCAGAGTCTGAAACGACACGCGCATTAGCCGCTCTGACTCCCTTGCCAGGCTGAGAGGTCATTGCTGGAAGCTTAGTAGAAATCGCTTCCACACAGAACGTAGCATGGCCATGCTTGTCCGAAAGGGACGTCACGTGCCACCTTGCCTTCCTTGCTGAGCTGGGAGGCTAGAAGCTCAATAGTTATCGCTTCCACGGAGAACGTAGCATGGCCTTGTGTGTCGAAAATGAGAAGCCTCAAGTATTTCCCTGTTTCACAACCGTCGGCATTAACGTAACCGGCTGCAAGTTGAAAATTCACTTAGTCGTGTAATCATGAAATTTGTTTCTATTGGGAAAAAAAAAACCTGAAAATGAATGCATAAATGAATTTGAATTTTTATTCGTTCATTGTATTTTTTCACAACTTTGTGCAACGTTTTGCCTCGCGATTTCAAAGGGAAGCGCCGCTTCCATCGCGTCTATGGACGCTTCACCACTGCTCAGGATGTAATGATCACAAGGTTTGTATACCTCATAGAATTTAAGAAATTAAATGGGCTGTTTTCTCCTTATTATCCCCTCTGTCTCCTGGAAGTTATGAAATTTAATTATGACTTATGACTCATGGACATTAAAATGTTGGTATCATCAAAATTTACTTATGAGGGGGCAATAGGAATGAGAATCCAATGCCTTGTTTGTGTTGGTGAGTTCATATATTTGTTCACATGTATGTTTAATAACATACTTACACCATATAGTTGGTAGACTGTTTATTGGACATTACATCCTATGTGGCAATACCTATTGCTTAGGCATCATTCAGAAAACAGTCATGGGCAACTCAAAAATGTATGGAGTGTGATGAAAGATTCTTATCTCTATAATTATAAAGACTGCTTTGTACTCTTACTTTTCTTCTTAAAACTACTTCTCTCTGCATTTTTTTTTTTGTTGTTGTTGTTATCTTTATACTTGTTTTGCAGATTTATTTTACCTTTGCTTACTTAAATTTTAAACAATCCTCCTCTGTTGCTTGTTTTTCTAAAGTTGTTCTAGATTCTTTTTTGCTGATGTGTTTTTAGCTGCTGGCTTTCTTTTCATTTTGTTTAAAATAATATAATCACAGTGTCGCAAATGTAATGTTTCGTCTGTGATTTCGAGTATTAGTCATGCAGCTTTTGTAAAATAAGCTTTATGTTAGAGTATAATTAACTGCTATGGTTATATTGATGTTTTTACTTTTTAGAGCTTTGTTTTTAAGTAGTTCTCATAGAAATCAAAATTTTCTCTTCCTTATGCATTTCATATTGGTTCACTTATTTATGGAAATTAACATTCACATTTTTAAAGGATAACTCTGTGCTTTTTTACTGAATGTGTGGAGTTCTTTAGCTGTAGGATCTGGATATTTGCCAAAAAGTATGATAGAAGTTCTATTAATGATGATTTTTATTGATATTAAACTATGTTTAACTGGCACATTTTCTCCTGACACTGGCAGAAGTTTTAGCCTGGATATGTATTATGTATTTTGTGGGGCAGGAAACAGATGATATTTAAGACACCTCTTATGCCCCATGCCATTATACAAAGAAATACATGAGTGCATTGCTCTGATTGCTGTAAATAATACAGTGTATCCTTTATGGATAAAAAAAAATGAGGCCTAATGAAGTTATTATGCACCTTTCTTTTCAAAGGCCAAAATCTCCAAATGATAAAGACCTGAAGAATTGCACCCATTGAGATTTTTAACATATTTAATGTAAATTTTGAAGATGACAATCCGATTTTTGGCGTAAATGTGACAAGGATGGTAAGTCAGATAATATCCGAAAACTTGAAAATTTTCATCGTCCTGGAGCGGGACTCGAACCCGCGTCTCCCAGAAAACGCCTAGGTATGCTAACCACTACACCACCCAGAACGACCAAGTTTCAAGTTTCCGATCAATTTGAATTTAACCATCACAGGATTCGCTAGTCGAAGCAACCGGCATTCATGTTTAGCGAATCTGGAGGTTAATAATCCTATCCCGTGATTGCCCGGAGAAGCAGATAAATCATGAAAGAAATACGGGATTACGCCATATAATACAAATTTTGAAGATGACAATCCGATTTTTGGCGTAAATGTGACAAGGATGGTAAGTCAGATAATATCCGAAAACTTGAAAATTTTCATCGTCCTGGAGCGGGACTCGAACCCGCGTCTCCCAGAAAACGCCTAGGTATGCTAACCACTACACCACCCAGAACGACCAAGTTTCAAGTTTCCGATCAATTTGAATTTAACCATCACAGGATTCGCTAGTCGAAGCAACCGGCATTCATGTTTAGCGAATCTGGAGGTTAATAATCCTATCCCGTGGTTAGCATACCTAGGCGTTTTCTGGGAGACGCGGGTTCGAGTCCCGCTCCAGGACGATGAAAATTTTCAAGTTTTCGGATATTATCTGACTTACCATCCTTGTCACATTTACGCCAAAAATCGGATTGTCATCTTCAAAATTTGTATTATATGGCGTAATCCCGTATTTCTTTCATATTTAATGTGTTAATATTTTGTTATGTTTTTTTGTGTGAAAATGCTTCTTCCCCCCCCCCCTCTTTGTATGCATACCATCATATTTTCAGTATCTTTTAGTTGGATATTTGTTGTTTTAAGTGTAGATTTCATATACTAAGTAAACTGTCAATCCCACAGTTTTTTTCAAGGTATCTTGTGGACAGTATCATCGATACAGAGCAGATTCAACCACAGATTAAAACCATTTCACATTCTACTTTTACATTCTTTTTTTAAAGCCCTGGTTTGACTTTGTCCCAAAAAATGCTAACTTAGATTCTACAATAAGCAGCTTTTGAAGTTTACCTCATAGCCTGTTCTTTCAGACTGTGCAAACTTCACAGAGCATATGGTTGTGAGTTTAATATCATTATATTTGTTTTAGAGGTAGTTGATAAATATTGTGTGAACAATTATTTGCAGATGATGATTAGGAGAGTCAGGTTTTTGGGAGTTATTCATTTTATTTTCAAATTATCTGGCTGCACCCTAGCTCATAACTGGGATTACTGTCAAAGTGGTCAGTGTTGTCTGTCTTGTTGAACTGTCCAACCATTGTGGTCACTGGTTATGCCTTCAATAGTGGCAGCCTATTTTGCTTTTTTAACTACTAATGCTTCTAATTACAGCTTTGTGTTATTCCATGAAGATTTGATCTCCATTTCTGACTCTCTTTTTGTGTACAGTCTATGTAAGTATTCCATTCCACAAAGTGAATCACATCTTTGTGCAGGATATTTTTTTCTCTTGTTTGAGATTTGGGTGAAATTTTTATTATTTCATTATTTATTAGTATTATTCCAAAACTGTTCTTTTTTGCCAGGTTTTCATTAACAGCAGTTTATGATATGAAATGTTTTTATTGGATTTTATTTCTCTGTTAATGAGCATTGTACTACTGTTATTTAAGTAATTTATAATTATTGAAATAATCATTTCTGTTAGTGATTTTTTTTTTTCTTCTTTATGGGGATGAACTTTTAAAATTTTCTGTTTAATATAGTTTTATTTTTTCTGGAAATCGCGTGTGGTTACATTTAATTTTTCTATATGAGGAATGATAAGAGTAACATTTTTTTAACCTTTATGGGGTAATTTAATTGTAAAGTTTAAAGTGCTACCCAGAGAGCTGAATTTAACTTACACTTCTTTTAGGTAAATGTGCATATGTCTTCACTATTATTAAAACTGGGATCTAAGCAAAAAATCTTCATTGCTCCTGTAGCAGTTTAATTATTACCAACTTATATGTTGTACTCGCTGTCATATACACTCTATCACTAAAAACTAAACTAACATATTAAAAATAAATAACTATTACTTGATCATAGGTATTTAAACTAAAACATTTCTTAGTTATAACTTTCTAGGAATAAAAGAGTTCATGATGTAATAGTGTGATGCTTATTCAGTGGACAAGATATGAATTTCCATCACTATATTTCTCACAAGGACATTTTACCAAACTCACATGCTGTCCTGTTGACCAAATGGTCAAAGGCTCTAGTTTCTGTCTAGTTGTCCTAGATGGGCCTGGGTTCGAGTCTTGGATAAGACATAGATGATGTGTTTGTCTGAAAAGCTGGCTCGTATCCCACCCTGGAACCAGTGGCTCTAAGTTAGGGACAGGCAACTGCCTATAGCCCTTAGAGTTACTTATGGTGGTTGTTAAACTCTGGGGGGAAAAAGGAAATGCCTTCCATGCCACAGAATTCATTATTAGACATTCATGCATAACTACTTAATATTTTGAGTGTTAAAACATGAGCGACTAAATACAGTCTAAGTGCTTCTGAAATTTTTTGTCTCCTATGTGGAAATTAATTCATCACATGGTAGAGATTGGTGGGTATGAGATTCTGTTCACTTGAAAGGTTTTTGTTGACAAGCTTCTGTAATATGTCTTGTGATCAACAGTGAAACATTTCTAAATACTTGGCATCAGTGAATAAACAAAGGCATCGCTCTATCCACGTTAATCAACACATAGCAACCAAAAAATTGTTATCCATTCACCACTTGGATCATACCCCAGATCTCTCGATATCTAACCTAGTGCATTCACCTTACGCTATGGTGGCCAACGATCAATGGTGCTATGTGTGTATAACAGTCAGCTTCTGACATCACAAATCCATAGGATGGGCTCAGCTACTGAGATATCTCCATCTGGTGGGTATTAATGGCACAAGCTATATATTAATTATAGCAAATAAATCCAAAGGGCAAGAACAATAGTGAAAATCTTCTAAATATATGGCATCAGTGAATAAGCAAAGACATTGCTCTTTCCACATTAAACATCGCATAGCAACTGAAATATTGTTATCTGGTCACCACTGGAATAATTTTTCGGTTGCTATGTGTTGATTAAAGTGAATAGAGCAATGTCTTTGTTTATTCTGTGATCAATAGTTTAAAATAAGAAATCATTCTAGTGATCATCTCTGTCACTGATAAAGAAAAGAAGTCGTAATGATTATGAACATTAAGTGATCATTTATGAAGTAGAAAACTGGTTAAGGTGAATTGGGGGGGGGGGATTGTTACTTGCTTTTTCATGATGTGGTGGATTGCTTTTCTCACCTGAACTGTTTGAAGATGTTTTTTTCTTTTTTAGTTGTTTTTTTCTCTCCTATTCACATATGATTGGTTGTTTGATTTTATGGCGCAAGGGCCATATCTGGCCAAAGAGCGCCATTCACATATGAACAGCATAGCACAAAATCTTAGTTCTCATGTATAAATCTGTATATATACTGTATGTACATATATTGGTATCTTTTATGAAAAAAAAATTACATCTTGTACAATTGAAACTTGATTGTGTCAAAACTGCTTTTCATTCCTGTGTGTTTTTAATTAACAGAATTTCGGTTTTTGCTATCATGGGAAAAGGCAGGGTCATATTCAGTGCATTATTACTAAAATTCTTGCACATACCTTTGTGATATTTTCTTTTGTAGAGTATGCATTGTGTGTGAAATATTAGTAGAGGTTACATGGTAGCATGATTTCTGGATGCCAAAGTAAATGTTGTACAGTGTGAAATATCCTTAGAATCACAAGGAATTTAATATGACACACAGCCTTTGTTGTTGTTGTCACCAACATTCCTCTTTTGCATTTATGTGTGTAATTAAAGTGAGTATATGTCAGTGTGATTAGTTAAATTTTTTTCCACAACTGTAGTAACCAGTAAACAACTGTACATACCATATTTTATTTTCCGTTGAACACACAGCATGATAAGAACTTCTTTTTTTTTTTTTTTTTTTTTTTCATGAGATGTTAGATTTGAAAAGTGTTATTTGCTTGGTAATAACATTGTCTAAAAGTTTGTTTAATGCCATGTGCCAATATTGAAAATGGTTTTAGTCCATGAAGATTGAGTTATATGGTTGATGTTGATCATAGACAAGTATGAAAAAGTATTTTAGGTTGCATTGTAGCACCCTTGATATTACCTAAAAGGATTCATGAGAATGATCCCATTTTATATGTTCTTGCATGTAAATAATAAAAAAATTAATTTGTGACATTACTATAGTTACAGAATTGTCTACACATTCCACTTCCACCTCTAGTTCACTGTCCAAATTAGTTTCCATAGTGCTACCTCAGTGGCCAAGTGGTCTGAGGTACTAGCTTCTTCTGACCAGGGGTCAAAGTTGCACAAAACAACAGGCAAAATAGTATATTGAT
Organism: Macrothele yani; assembly: GCA_039090855.1. Classification (NCBI taxonomy): domain Eukaryota; kingdom Metazoa; phylum Arthropoda; class Arachnida; order Araneae; family Macrothelidae; genus Macrothele; species Macrothele yani. The sequence continues at coordinate 94,129,480 of CM077005.1, read as the reverse complement.
ATTAATTTAGGGTCAAAGCGAAGTTTGTCACATAAGAAAATGAAGCACTCCTCAGACACACACACACACACACACACACACACACACACACACACACACACACACACACACACACACATGCACACACACCTCTATGCTCCAGTCCTGTTGTTGCTAACCTTTGCTTTTTTCTTTTTTAATTTGTGCTCTGAAAGTCCCTGATGGATGAGGGAATTTTTAACAAGGTTACACTTTCAACAAAAAACTACATGAAAGTCTCAGTCTCATTTTATTTTTATACTAACATAAAGTATTGATCAGCTAATATATGATTTTTTTTAATTTTCACCCCTATCCCAGTTCTTCCATACAATTCTATCTTTCGTTTTCTTTAAAAATTACTGGAATAAGTTCTATGTGGGGCAAACTTTTAAGAATTTGGGATTGGGGCTTCTATTCTCTGTGATATGAAGCACTTCACCGTTACTAATGTGCAGACAAAGATGAACAATAATGTTTTACCCTCCTTTTTTGTGTGATACAAAATAAAACATATGTTAAACTAAAATTCTAATTTCAGAAATCTATTCCTTAAATCTTGTTCTAGTGTTTTTTTTTTTTTTTTTTTTTTTATAGTTACAGAATTGTCTACACATTCCCCTTCCACCTCTAGTTCACTGTCCAAATTAGTTTCCATAGTGCTACCTCAGTGGCCAAGTGGTCTGAGGTACTAGCTTCTTCTGACCAGGGGTCAAAGTTGCACAAAACAACAGGCAGAATAGTATATTGATATTAATTTAGGGTCAAAGCGAAGTTTGTCACATAAGAAAATGAAGCACTCCTCACACACACACACACACACACACACACACACACACACACACACACACACACACACACACACACACACACACACACACACACACACACACCTACCTCTATGCTCCAGTCCTGTTGTTGCTAACCTTTGCTTTTTTCTTTTTAATTTGTGCTCTGAAAGTCCCTGATGGATGAGGGAATTTTTAACAAGGTTACACTTTCAACAAAAAACAAACTACATGAAAGTCTCAGTCTCATTTTATTTTTATACTAACATAAAGTATTGATCAGCTAATATATGATTTTTTTTTTTAATTTTCACCCCTATCCCAGTTCTTCCATACAATTCTATCTTTCGTTTTCTTTAAAAATTACTGGAATAAGTTCTATGTGGGGCAAACTTTTAAGAATTTGGGATTGGGGCTTCTATTCTCTGTGATATGAAGCACTTCACCGTTACTAATGTGCAGACAAAGATGAACAATAATGTTTTACCCTCCTTTTTTGTGTGATACGAAATAAAACATGTTAAACTAAAATTCTAATTTCAGAAATCTATTCCTTAAATCTTGTTCTAGTGTTGTTGTTTTTTGTTGTTGTTTTTTTAGTAAACCCAGTTCAGAAGTTACAGAATAAGTTACACGCTTCATAATTTTTCATTTTAAACTGTATTTTCAGTTTGTTTTTTGGACAAGAATACTGGAGTACTGGAACACTTATGTATCTTTTGAACTGTCGGGATACTTTAATGCTTTTATCCATATTTTTTAACAATTGGGATGACATCCTACCCCACTTAGAGCAGTACTTCTGACAATTCATCTGAGGTGGACCTTGGTTAGTCCCACATGAGGTTGAGGTGTGGATGGTGGGTTTGTCTGATGATGCCAGCTTGCTCCCTCCCCTGGAACCAGTGGCCCTAAATTACGCATGGGTGACTGACTATAGCCTTTAGAGTAGTTGTTCATGGTGGTGGTTAAGCCCCTCCTCCATCCCCCATGAAAAAGAAAAACCATCCCATAGTAAGAGAGGAGGGAAAGAGCCAGTATCTAAGATATCTGCTTTACTAAAAGTAGGGTATTTTGACTGCTGCTATTTTTCTACCACTTGAGATTGTATGACATGTCAGTTTATAGTTCTTTTCTTTCTGTACTGCCTTCCACATCCTGTGAACATTTCAGTTTGGCTGCAAGGTACCATACTGTTCCATTTATTGACGTAGAATTATGCCTAATGTCTCGTTGAACAGGGTGTCCTGTTAGCGGTGGGAGCGTTACCAAATGTAGGTTCGCGCTCAGTATGCCACAACCTTCAACCGATTCACATCAGATCAAAAGTATTTAACAGATTAAGGACTTCAGAACCTAAAAATGCTTCATTTGTTAAAATCCATTAATTAGATTAAAAGTTAGAACCTTAAAAAATTGAACATCGATTTTCATGTTGTGTCAGCATTAAAAGCTGAATATGCCAAAAACTCTTTATCTCTATATATATATAAGTGAAAGTTTGTATGTTTGTTCTGCATATGTTCCTAAACGGTTTGATGGATTTGCACCAAAATTGGCATACATACTCTTCATCACTCAGAATAAAATACAGGCGGGACGATTTTTAGAAATTCCATCCCTAAGGGGGTCAAATGTGTTTTTCCTGGGCCCTCTATAGACTGGATGAAAGTCGGCTGCTGCGGTATTACTCTGCGTGTCAGAGCAACATTCGTCAGGTGACGCCTTACTCCTTGCAAGCTTCCATAGTTCAGGCGTACGGGGAAGAATCCGATTTTTTAAAACACAACGCACCGGTGGAACATATTGTCATAAGTATTTTTTTGTTTATGTTACCATGGCATTTTCTTTGTAAGGATTAGGTTTCATTAGACTCCCAACAATTGGCACAGGAGTCTCAAATATGGGTGGAGCTACAGATTCCCACCAATAGGCGTGGTCCTCTCAAATAGCATCAAGGTTAAGTTGAAGTTAAAACAGATGGTCTTCTTCATACATAAAATTTAAATACAAGATTAGTATTGGTATTAGTATAGATAAAAGAAATAGCCCATGTCCACCGGAAAGAAGTAAGCTTCCCAACAGTGAAAGAATTATCCGAATGGGTTTAGTTTTTGACATTAAGAAAAATTCTGTATATTATTGGGAACTACTTTCTTTCACATTGGGTGTGATCAGGTTGTATGTAAACAAAGCGGAACGATACACGGGAAATAGGAAACTACTTGAAAGCGATGTTATTCGGTAGTACAGCCCAAAATAATAAAAAATAGTAAAATAATAATAAATAAACAAAATAGCCTATGTCCTCCGGAAAGCTTCCCAACGGTTAAAGAATTGTCCAAATTGGTTGTTTTTTGAGATTAGTAAGAAAAATACCGTATATTATCGTGAACTACTTTCTTTCATGTTGGGTGTGATCAGGTTGTACATCTACACTTTAGAAAGCTGAATGCGGAGTGCAGGAAGGGCATTATTGTGCATGTTTGCTATTTCGAGTTTTTAGGGCTCAGAACGGCCATTATAAATTTTGATTTTTATAATAACATTTTCATCAAGTGTGGTGAAATGCCTCCAAAAAAATGCAAACCCATCGGACAAGTTCAGCCAAAAGCAAAGAAAGTAAAATTACTTCTAGAGAGTGAGACAACCGAACAACATGATCAAAGACTTATGGATCAGCGGGAAAGAGCCAGTGTATCTAGGGCGGCAGAGACCTTAGAACAGCGTGAGGCCCGACTTGAGCGTTGTTCATCATGGTAGGATTTTTTTTTATAGTGTGATTTACATTGTTACTTGAAAACAAACTTTGTCTATCCCGGGCAACGCCAGGTATCTCCGCTAGTCATACAATAAAAATAAAATATCTGCTTTTAGAGCTTTCAAAAGAAGAGCCCACATTCATTTTGTTATTTTTTTTTTTTAATTTCAGAAATTAAAGATGCCCAGAAAAACTGTTGAGGAAGGTGTAAGAAACCACAGAAAACGTAAAGCGGAAGAAGAGCGAAGGCCAGAGAGTTTGCAAAAAATTGCTTTGACCCCAATTTTACAAAAAAAAAAAAAAGAAAAAAAAAGGCAAAAAAAGGCTGAAAACTATTCTTAAAGATATCTTTATTTAAATATTATAATGATATTACATTGTAAAAGTTGTGTAAACCTATTATACACTTTCAATAAACATATCACAAAGGAATTTCTATTTGAGGAGCATTCGACCCCGACCCTCATCCGTGGATCTAGTAGCAGAATGCATTTATGACTCATCAAAGAGAAATGACACAATGAAGGGAAATGTTTGGAACACTATTAATTTATTTTTAATACACTTCAAATTGCCAGCACAACTTACATCAAATAAATCGGAGGTGAATGCTCTTTAGACTTGCAGGAAATTATGCACTAAATTGCAGTTGTCACTACTGCTTCATTGCTGTACTTGTGTAACTTTTTCTCCTAATGGGTAAAAGGCCTTCTATTTGTAGGACGGGGGGAGGGGGTGAAAGGCAGTAAGTATTTCACAGCAGGGCACTTGTTATAAATCTATACAGCGTTGAGGCCTGTGATTGACACGTACAGTGGTTTATGTGTTCAGAAAAACGAATACATCACTAATTTCACATGTGATAGTGGAAGTGCATAAAATTCTGTGCTTTTCCTTGTTGCAGACTCACGCACCATACTACACGCAAGGCCAAAAAGAAATCCACATTTCACCCTCACTAGTACGAGATCAGAAAAGAGAAAACTGACTGAAAGGAAAAAATATACCCTGAAGCATAATTTATTAATCCTAAATAAAAGTTTTGTTTGAAACAATAAATTGTGAACCACTTGTATGAAACAAAAGCTTACCTTCAAACTGCCTGTTCACATATAATCACAAGTTTCAAGACTTCATCTGCACGATTCCCCCCCCCCCCCACACACACACACACACACTAATAATCAAAGAAGAGTCTGCACTCCAAATTCCTTAAAGCCCAGTGTCTGCAATAAATGATTCATGAAATGATCTGCTTTAATATTGTGAACATTGCTTAAATCTATAATGTTACTGTAAAGGGTTGTGAGCTGCACCTAATTAAATGACACATTTCAGAGCTGCATGCTTTTAAGTTTGATGCTGCAATAATAATTGGACAAAATGGTAGTCTTTAGAATGTAAAACTCTTTTCGTTTGCCCCTCCCCCCTACCCACACACACGCTTTTGTAAGCTTAATAATCAGATACATGATCATTTTTGTTTTTGGGGGTGAAGGTGTGATTGCCTTTTGCTTTTAATGTCATATAAGAGGTACATGGCTCATTTTCAAATTGTTTGAAACTCTTTCACATGGAGATATTCAGAACACTGCACCCAAAGATCATGACTACTTTAGTTTGTTTTGATAAAGAAAATGTTTCACTCAAACAGCACTGTGCAGGTTACGAATGAATCGCATGTATCTGTGTGGTATGTATCTTATTGTACGTCTTTTTTTTTAACGAAGGTGTAAATGATGTAAGTTAACAAATCTGTTACATCATGTTCTGAAGTCAAATTTTTATATGATAGAGACAAAGTTAGCCTATTGAATCTCCCAGGTGTCAGGTGAAATACTATTAGGCCATACATGCCACTACATCAGCATCTGATGGGTTAAACACATGGAGATGTGACTTTATTAGGTATCCCTGCTGTCATAGCATAATGGCTCACTCCAACATGTAAGAAGGTGCATGAATGTAAGTTTTAATGAATTTTAAGCTTTTGTGATCGCACCAGCTTTCCCTGTGTAAAAATAGCATTTAATCACAGATATTTATGTGTGGTTCAGATTTTGTGTTGTTCTGCATGGCTTCATTCACTTTCTAAATGTGTATTTGTAGTACTTCTGTAAAGGGAACATTTACCTTCTATATTTTTATGCTTAATCACAGCATGTCTTCCATTCTTAATGGTTGTATTTCAAATTATCTGAGTCATATTCAACTCTCTTGTGTTATCAGGCAACATATGTGGCAAAAAAAACACTAAAAAAAGGGTGTAAACTTTCCTCATTTCAGCTTCTTTTGGATCTGATAATGTCATCCAATGTTACTTGCTGCTGTCTTGGCTTTATCATTGTTATTTTATTAAACTCCTTCAAACCCCATTCTGTTGAAATTACTGCATTTAGTTTTAAAAAATATTCAATGAAATAGCCTACAAGTTATAGTTCAGTTTTCAAATAAATAATTGCAAAAAAGATAATGAAGTCCAAACTGTGTTTGATTTTGGTGAGATTTATGAAATCTTGGAGTTTAACCTACAGTACAAGCTACGGGTATGGATATAATTTAATATTGTTCTCATCACGATTGGGCACTTCCAACTGTATGGCAACAATACTCCAGAGAGTGATGTAGTCCTGATGATAAATTGGGTTCTAGTTTGAAAATTTGACCACCAAATATATTAAAAATTACCTCTATAAAACTCATAATTAAAATTTATCACTGTAGATTGATATTTTAATTTTGTAGAACTCATGCGTGCGTGTGTGCGTGTGAGTGAGTGAGAAAAGGGTATCATTCATTTGACTGAAAGTTCATTTCACCAAAAATCAGGTGGCCGAAAATCACCAGACCGAAAGGTACATTTCACCGAAATGTCTCTTCTCAAAGTTCATTACATCGAAAGGTCATTTCACCGAAAGGTCTGTTCATCGAAAACTTAGAATTTTTTTATAAGATCTGTGGAGGTGTGGGGCCAGTTCGGAAGACAGACCATCAAAACATTTGAGGATCATACACAAATTGCACTTTTGATCTCTGTATCCATTTTGCTGGAGGTTGGTCTTTTGAAATCGAGAATGAAAATTAAAATCTTAAAATTAATTCTTTGTGTCTGAGTAAATGTGCAATATTACTAACTTGTTATATAAACTTTATGAATATGAGTATGGCAGATTAAAAAATGCTGAAAAGGTCCATGCCTGTATCCTTATAATTAATATTTTTGGTCTGAGTCAAGGTGCAAAATTATTTACTTGATTTCTTAATTAAACCTGCACACTGATTATTGCAATTTTCTAAAAGGCCTAAATCAAGGCCAAGGGCCTTGAAATTGATTCCTTGTGTCTGAGTAAAAGTGCATCATCTTTAACTTGACTCTGTATGTAACCCTTATGAATTGAGAATTGATGATTAAAATATACTGAAAAGGCCTAAACCCAGGCCTAGGCCTTAAAATTAATTCTTTGCGACATGGAGAAATGAGAAATGAAATTTGAGTACAATCCCCTAACGTTTTGGTTGTCTGTCTTCTGAACTAGCACCACCACACTTCAGCAGATCCTATCTGTATAATGAAATCCAAAGTTTTCAATAAACTGACCCTTCAATGAAATGAACAGTTAGGTGATGAGACCCTTCAGTGAAATGAATCTTTCAATCAAGTGACTTTTCAATGAAATGAACATTTCGATCATATGATCTTCAGTAAAACAATATTTTTGGTGAAATGATTTTCAGTCAAGTGACACTTTGGTAAAGTAATAGTTCGGCAAATGAACCAAACTATGAACAGTGGCATTAGTGCACCACATTTTGATATAAATAAATCAGTTAATTCTTCATTAACCAGTATCAGTACAAGTGCTGCAAGTACCAATTACTAAGTTCTGGAAATTCCGTTTTGTTCCTCCTGGCATAATTTTCTTTTTTAATTTGGAAGAGGAAGAAACCTAAAAACTGACTGAAACTTTGGGTTATCTTCATTTTATAGCAAGATTTTACTTCAAAGCTAAATGAATTTCATTTTATGTATATTGTATTTAATATGTCTTACACATTTTTGTAGATTTTTCTGCAAATTAAATTTTAGATAAACTTAATCCATTTTAACCCCATTTATCCTTTGTTTTAATGTGTGTGGTTTGGTTATTTTTCTTATGCGTAACAGGCAGTTAGTGTACACAGAACAGGACTCTCCACAGGTAAGTAACTCTTGCAGTCAGATTTATGGTGTATTCTTCCTTAGGGCAATATGCTGGGGTAAATGAACATACTGCTTCAAATCTTGGTAAGAAGGCTACATGTGTGCTAAAATTTGGGAGGTAAAACAAAATGTTTTTTGTGTAATGTATGTTAAATATACTGTGCTCCAAAAGCCAGTTTGAATGATGTCACTGGATGTACTTTTGTTGTTTCTAATTGTAAGGGTGGTGTAGGATTTTACCAGTATTACTTCTGAATGTTTGTTACCTTAAAAAAAATGTTCGTTAGTTCCTAAAAATATTATTTTGTGTATATTATGCGTATGAAACCATAAAAGAATACTCTATTTTTCACTAAATAAAGTTATTCCCCTAAAATGTTCATAAGATATTACAACATTAGCCATAATATCTTGTGTACTGCATTCATGTTTAGAAGCTTAAAATAAATCTTATGTGTCATTTTTATGCTTTTCATGTAGTTATGAGAAAAACATCTCTTGAAGAGGACTTGTTTCCCGTTGATATCTCCAAATTTTACAGTTGATTTTTAGTGTTCTTATTTTGGGAAAATTTACTGCAAAAACAAATATTAGTCCAGTACTTTATGTTTCAAACATGTGTACAGTCGCTGTTTACTGGTTCAGATGATTTAGTAATACAGTCTGTCTATTTCTGCTCTCTGTTATTTAAGATTTGCAGTAGTTCTACCATACCCATTTTTTTCTTGTAAAGTTCATGTAATTTTTTATCTCTTCCGTCTTTGGGAGACAGTAGCTTTTGTGTATGCGTATGTTGTTGTTCATGTTAAGTTGGTGCCATCAATAAGTTGCAAAATATTTTATTTAAGGCACAGTTTTAGCTGTGATAGTTAATTTCATTTTGTAAATTTTATTTAGACTACTTCTCAGCAATTAAGTTACAAACCTATTACTGACAGTTGCTTCGTTATATTATATCAATATGAAAAATTTAGCATTTATAATTTTGTTTATGGGTATGTATTAAGTTTAATGTATTATATATGTTTGCATATTGTTTTTTGCTATGTGTTATCTATTAAAACAGCAGTCATAAATATAATTTAGTAGTTTATTTATTAAATGTAAATGTTCATTTTGCTGTTGAAGTTTTATTTTACTTTGTGAGTGACAATAATAATTGATTCACTCAGTTACGTATGAAAAGTGATCGATATCACTTAAATATAGCATGTAAAAAAATTTCAAAATCGTGACCAGCGGTGAAACCTTGTTACAAGTGATGCAGAAAGAAAATGTATGCTCTACCATGAAAATTACAGCTAACTCACACAATAATGATGAAAGACTGACTAAGGTGTGTGATCTCTGGAATCCAAGATAAATGCTGACATGGAAGCAGTACGGTGTTGAATAAAATGCTAAGAGAGGTGAAAGAAGATTTAACAAGTTGTGAGAAGAAAACACAGTACAAATCACATGAGAAATATTTTACAATAGTTGCAGGACATGCACAGTCTTGTGTCTGAAGTTGAACTGAACACTTGTACAGATTCTATACAGCGAAAACATTTCTTACATTCAAATCCACAGCAATTCTTTTGCTGTGGATATGATTTGTCTTCTGATATGCATGGCATTGTTGTTCTTGTTTTTTTTTTTTTTATTTAGTGACTAGCACAGGGATAGAACCAAAACTATTATAACAAAAAACAAGCTCATTCGTACTCTTACTCAGGCCTTTGGTATGAGAAATATGAGAAATTAACATGCCAATAACTTAGTAGCTAAGTGATAAATAAATTGCCCAGAATGAAAGTTAGCCAAAAAGAATTACTTTTCCTTTTGTTTGTAATGCCATAATTTTACATTGAACTTTGTCTAGCCCCTCTAGCCACCAAATGTTGTAATGAAAGAACTCTGAACTTCACGAAGTGTTAAATAATGATATAAAAAAATAAAAAGTGCAATTCGTAACCTTTAAAGTAGAAAAAAGAATCAAATATAGCTACCTCAAAGGGGAGAAAGAATGCTGGCTCCAGTCTACTGTCACATCCCAACAATTTTCGCTAAATTTTAATAATAAAGTACATATTTAAAGGTATGTGAAAGCAGCAGAGATAGTTATAAAGAGAAAAAAATATTACTTATGAAAGTACAGCAGGAGCCTGTTATAAGGCTACGGGAACAAGGCAATGACCATGTTATAGAGATACCCGCGGTATATCCGAATCTGAATGCTTTGAGCCCTAAGACACAGACGATTGTTTGGGGGACAGGATCAGACCTGCATTATATCCAATTCCTTGGTATAAATGACCGCGTTATATCAGGCTTCCACTGTATTTTGAATTTCCAATCGTGCAACAAACATATTTTCTTTTCTTATAATGCTCAACATCAATTATTGCATGAGAAATATTCCACTGAATTTTTAGGTCTCCCTTTCCTATATGTAGTAGTTTCAACATAATTAAAAGTATGCTTTTTGATAATATGCTGGTACTTGGGGATTATGCGCAATATTATTGGTCAGTTTACTATAACTGTACAGTACCTGTGCTCAATTAATGACAAATGTATGTATATACTGGCACTGTAAGTAAGCCACACATACTGTGCAAGCATCAAGTGAGCTTACTCCTTTCGATAAGACATTCATACCTGAGATTTCCTACTGATTAGGATACTAAATAACACACCCCATTCAAAAAAAAAAAAAAAAAGATACAGTACTGTATGCCCAATCTGCATTTTGGGGATAGATTTGGAGCATTAGAATAATATCTCCTTTTTGGCACCATATATAAGCAAAGTCAGTATTAGTTTATTTCCGTCTATTTTCTTTGAAAACATATCTGACAATAATTGCATATTTTGGTGCAATGTGAGATGTATTTTTGATGTAGCTGGTGACTAAATTATTTACTTTCTTAATGTTGTGGGTATTTGAAGCTAGTTAAATTGTGATACATTTTGTTCATGTCCCATGTTTAATGGTGGGTAATTTGTAAATAACAGTTGTGGCCCCATCATAAGCATTGTCATTTTTTGCATGCTATTTATTTGGACTCAAAGCTTTTTGTAAAATAAAGGCAGAAAAATGGTAGCTGTTAAATCGTTGCTTTGTACATGCTCTTTGAAATCTCCAGTTCTATTTGGTCAGTCAGATTTGTTTGTCAATAAAGTGTTTTAAACTTTTATGGTGTTAAGATTTTCATTTTTTTTACTTTGCCGTGTGAAATGATTTGCATTATTTTGAATTATTTCTATTTGTTTTTTTATTACTTATTAAACTATCTCTGCCTCCAGATGACTACACAGATATAGTAATGCCAAAAGTTTCTTAAACTGAACAGTAATACAGGGTGTCCATAAAGTCTTTCCCACATTTCAAAAATTAATATAAAAAAATGTAAAATGTATTACAGGTACAAGAAAATGATTGAATGACAATGATGGTGCACAAGTACAAAAATTTTCCGGTGTCAGTACACCTACCTCCACATAGGCGACATTTGTGGCCTGGAGGACAGCTAAGCGATATTCGATTTCACGCCATGTTTTATTTAACATCTCAGCAGAGACAGAACCAATGATGTTCATTATTCTGCTCTTCAACGTCTCGACATCCAGAACACTGCTAAATAAACTTGGTCTTTCACTTAACCCCACAGGAAAAAGTCTAGAGGGGTTATGTCAGGCGATCTAGGTGGCCATGACATGGAACTGTTGCAGCCAATGCATCTGTATGGAAATGTGGCATTCAAGAACTCACAGACCATTGTTGACCAATGTGGTGGGTCACCGTCTTGTTGGAAAATAACCAAAGGTTGAAGTGCATGCAACTGAGGTGCTACAAAAAGTTCCAACATGTCCAGGAACATGATACCGTGGGCTCTGTAAAATAGAAGGGTCCAATGATTCTGTCATGCATCAGGCCACACCGTTCACTTTCGGGCTAGCCCTCTGTTATTTGATGACAAAATGGGGATTTTCTGATCCCCAGATTCGCACATTGTGCCTATTTACTGTACCAGAGACTTGGAATGTGGCTTCATCTGAGAAACGAATACGGTGCAGGTAATTGCTGCAACATCTCCATCGCAAATGCAGCACAGTCATCAGGCTGAAGAGCTTGAACGATCTGTACCTTATAAGTATGCAGATGAAGATGTTTGTGTAAAATTTTGTGAACCATTGCGCAGGGAGTCCCAGTTTCCAATGAAGCATGACGAATGGATTTCCTGGGACTTCGCAGAACTGTCTCAACAGCTGCAGCTGTCTCTTGTGTAACCAGTGGTCGGCCTACTCGGGAAAGATCGCCAACACTACCCGTCAGTGGCGCACCCAGGATTTTGACAAGGGGTTTGGGGGGGGTCCAGAAAATATCTCATAGAAACAAATGTGTGTGTCGACCTAGTATAGATAAATACTGACACTATAAATATGGATTGGACTCTTGCCTAATAATTCGTTGAACCTGTTCGGTCGGAGACTTGAAATTTACAGGACGACTTTAAGGTCAGAAAGCAACTTACACCTAACATCACGTTAGCACTTTTTGTCTGTCTGTACGTTCGCCTATTTTTGATAATTATCTTGCTAACCATTGGAGATAGATTTGAAATTTTGCGGATTGTTTTTACGGACTGCATATAATTGTCACACCGTGGTTGCACTTTGTGTGTCCGTCTGTCTATCCTATGTTTTGATGAATATCTAGAGAGCAGTTTGATTTGAAAGCAAGGACATTTCTGGATAGCCATTAGGAACCTGAAGTAACTCTGTCCAAAGGGACAGAGGTCACCGCAGCCTTCAGCAAGGTCACAGGCTTATTTACCGAGCACATGCATGATGCATCAACAGTGTTACTCATCCCCTATCGCCTCCCCCCCCCCCGACCCATTAAAGCAACAGCATAACTAAGATACCGCGAAAGTCACTAGCCCACTCGCACACTTCCCCGTAGACGTAGAACAAACACTCAGATCCTAGTTGAAGCTCATGTTTTCCCAGGAGGAACTCCTCTCAAGAAGAACTGAAAGAATGCACATGCTTTAAAAAAATTTCTTAATTTAAAGACCATATCTTGCGTGTGCATGCAATATAGTATGTATGAATTAACTATGTATTGTTTTTGTAATAGCACAATATCTTAGGGTAACTGCTATTATTTTTAAGGGGTCCCGACCCGTTGTACCTCCTCCGTTGGTGCGCCACTGTTAGCCGTCGCTTTAAACTTTTCATACCAAGCGTTTATGCTTTTTTTGGTCCGGTGGTGATTGTTTGTACTCTTTTCTGAAATGACGCTGGACAGTAACCCCCGATTTGGTCTCGTAGAACCACAACACGCACGCCGCTTTTTCTTGCATAGAAGGCATTGTCGATAAATTGCTCCTCTTATTCAGCAGTAACTCTCACCCAATGAACAGAAAACAAACTTTGAGTGTTGCTACATTATGTTGCCAACCATTTTATTTTAACTTACATAGATTTTTGTAAATATATATATATTTTTTTTAATTGGAGGTTTGCCGCCCCGGTGGCGCAGTGGTCTAAGGCGCTGGCCTGTGATCATTCGTCCGTAAGGGGTCCGGGTTCGAATCCCGGTGAGGCATGGATGTTGTGTTTGTCTTACGGCACTGGCTCTCTCCCTTCCCTGGAACCAGTGACCCTAAATTAGGGACGGGCGACTGCTTATAGCCCATTAAGTTGCTCACGGTGGTCGTTAAACCTCCAATCAAAAAAAAAAAAATTGGAGGTTTAACGACCGCCGTGAGCAACTCAGTGGGCTATGAGCAATTGCCCGTCCCTAATTTAGGTCCACTGGTTCCAGGGAAGGGAGAGAGTCAGCGCCGTAAGACAAACACAACATTCATGCCTCACCGGGATTCGAACTCGGACGAATGATCAGAAGCTATCGCTCATTAATTTTTGTATTGTGGGAAAGTCTTTATGGACACCCTGTACAATGATTGTTGGAGCTGAGATTTGTTAATAAAAAGAATTACTCAATACGCAATTATTAACATACACCGAAGAGCCAAAGCATTATGCAAATCGACGCAACTGCAGGTAAAAGACGGCATGTGTGAAGGTCATGAAACTGTATATATAACACCTGATACTGAGTTCTGTTAATCGGTGTTATACTTGTTCTTCAAATAGGAAAAGCAGTGGACTTAAGTGAACTTAACAAAGGCCAAATTGGCAGCCCCGGTGGCGCAGTGGTCTAAGCGATGGCCTCTGATCATTCGTCCGAACGGGGTCCGGGTTCGAATCCCGGTGAGGCATGGATGTTGTGTTTGTCTTACGGCACTGGTTCTCTCCCTTCCCTGGAACCAGTGCCCTAAATTAGGGACGGGCGACTGCTTATAGCCCATTGAGTTGCTCACGGTGGTCGTTAAACCTCCAATCAAAAAAGAAAAAAAAAAGGCCAAATTGTAATGGTAGACGACTGGGTCAGAGCCTTTCCAGATGACAAACCACTCTTTAAAGGTATTTATTAGCCATGGTTAGTACCTCCAAAAAGTGGTCGGCCGGCCCGGTGGCGCAGTGGTCTAAGCAATGGCTTCTGATCATTCGTCCGGGTTCGAATCCCGGTGAGGCATGGATATTGTGTTTCTCTTACGGCACTGGCTCTCTCCCTTCCCTGGAACCAGTGACCCGAAATTTGGGACGGACGACTGCTTATAGCCCATTGAGTTGCTCACGATAAACCTCCAATCAAAAAAAAAAAAGTCTGAAGAGGAGGAAACCGCTAACGATGCTAGAGGTGACCGAATGCCATCAAGTGTGTTATGAGCCAACGTATATATAAAGGATGCTGTGGCACAACTCGCTGGTAATTTGAATGCTGGTGACGGGAGTAATGTAACAATGCACTGTTCATCGAACCTGTTGAAAATGTGCGTGGCCCCAGGCCACTCTAACCTCGGTTCGCCGTCGAACGTGCTTACAATGGGCACGCGACTATCAAAACGGGACCCTGAATGATTAAAACGTCATCTGGTCCGATGAATCGCATTTCTTGTTGCACCATGTAAATGGTCGGACACGTGTACATCGTTTACCTGGGCAAGTGTGGGCACCAGAATTAACCGTGGGACGGAAGCAAGCCTGTGGAGGAAGTGTAATGCTTTGGAAATGTTCTGCTGGGAAACCCTGGGTCCAGTCATTCATGTGCAGAAAACTGACGTCTACCACCTACCTAAAAATTATTGCAGACCAGGTACATCCTTTCATGGCAACGGTATTCTTTTTTTTTTTTTTTTTTTGATTGGAATTTTAACGACCACCGTGAGCAACTCAATGGGCTATAAACAGTCGCCCGTCCCTAATTTAGGGTCACTGGTTCCAGGAAAGGGAAAGAGCCAGTGCCGTAAGACAAACACAACATTCATGCTTCACCGGGATTCGAACCCGGACCCCTTTCGGACTAATGATCAGAGGCCATCGCTTAGACCACTGCGGCGCAACGGTATTCCCCTGTACTAGTGCCATCTTCCAGCAGGATAATGTGCCATGCCACACTTCCCGGATTGTTTGAGAATGATTCACGGAACATAAAGACTTCCAGGAATTGCCTTGGCCTTTATATCAATTAGATCGAGCGTCTGTGGTGTGTGTTGGAACAGCAAATCCATTGTTTGAGAGCTGAACCGCGAAACTCACAAGAGTTAAAGGATCTGCTGGTAACGTGTTGGAATCAGGTACCACCAGGCACCTTTAGAAATCTTGTAGCGTCTTTGCCTCGCCGTGGAAGAGCTGTTTTGTCGGCACGTGAAGGACCAACATCATATTTGCCAAGTGGCCATAATGTACATTATTGTGCTTTTTGAAGAGGAGCTATCTCAAGTGAATCTAATAATCTGATTCTTAAATACACAAAAGCAGACTTTTCAGATACGGAAATATTTTCTCATAAGACTTTGTGAAAAAGTAAAGTTATTCACCCCTTGAGATGATATGCAGAGGCCAGCCCCCTCCCCTTCAAAAAAATCTTTGTATGAAAATTAACTGTGGGCGAAAGTATTTTTCTGCCACTCAAATCACTTTACTACCAGTACTCAATAGATTTTTTTTTTTTGGAGGATGGTTAACGACTACCATGAACAACTCATTGGCCTATAAGCAGTCGCCCATCACTAATTTGGAGCCACTGATGTAAGGCAAACACACCACCCATCTTCAACCGGGATTTGAACCCTGGCCGATCTCAGACAAATCATTACAGGTGAGCGCATCGCATTACTCCGCCACCGAGGCAACAAATGAAATTAGCAAATTACATTGAGATGCAAAAAAAAAACTGGGAAGGACGCTACCATTTCTATTACATGCCACCACACCCATGCGGTAAATGGTATCGTCCGCAAACAAGTATAATAGAGGCAGATGTCTCCGCGATCTCAAGTAGCAGTATTCCCATTTCAGATGGCAATTTCGAACGTTGTATGGTAGTCGGCGCCCGAGAGATGGGTGACTCCATCTCGGAAACTACCACGAAATTTGGATTTACACGGCCAACACTTTCAAGGGTGTACCTGGACTACACAAACTCAGAAAAAAAATCCAGAGTTCAAGACCGGTGTGGCCGTAAGCTAGGCTGATTACTAAACCTGTTCTGTCGAAATGTCGACTCTGCAGGGATATGTTGAACGCTCGCAAAATTTAGAGTGAAGCCGTTGCGCGAGTAATCCCGCCAGGTTCAGACAAGGCTTTCACCTGGACAGGATCGGTCCAGGGACCGGCTAAGGTTTGCTGCCCTCGCTGGACCCACTTCTTTGCCATATCCTGCGCGTGTTCTTAATTTTGCGATTGGCTGGGAGATTAATTCGCCAGCGAGACGGAGTTTGGGGCCAAGGTTCTTTATTGGTGTCGTAATGCTGATGCTGATGACTTCTACCTGCACCGTCCAATTGCGGACTTCGCAGGGAAACAAGGAACTCTCTCAAAGAACACAGTGAAGGCGTTGCGAGAGCAATCCTATCAGGATCCGGCAGTCCTTCACTCGGACAGGATCGGCCCGGATACCAGAAGCTATTTGCCACCCCCACGGGACCATAACTCCCCCCTCCATGCCAAAGCCCGTGTGTGAGACGTGCTAATGGCCAGGGGTTTTTAACTTTGCGTCTGGCTGGGAGATTTTGTTCGCCAGCGCGAGTGTTTGGGGCAAAAGCTCTTTATTAGGTCCTGGCTAAAAATTAAACATGCACATTTATACACTAGGGGTTCCGTGCATATGGGTAAACACCTTTATTTTCACGTACCCCCTCACAGAGAAATGATAAAATACACAGAAATATTTACATGGCAGCACTAGGGCCCGTGCTGCCTAGACGACTCTAGGGCAAGTCGTCGCTCCTCTTCAGTCTTCTGTCTTCTCTACTTTTCAATGAGTATTTCTTCCTGCCTTGCCACGAGGTCTTTGACCAACTTGATGAGGCTTTGACGCGCTCTGGGATACGCAATCAAGATCGAGAGGTGCTTCGTTTTCCCTATGTCGGGGGCGAGGATTTTTCTCCGACCTGCAAGAGACTGCACTCTAGAATCATGTGTGCGACATCTGCGGTTTGATCCCCGCAGCCGCACACTCTGTCCCTTATCGCAAAGCGGCGAAAATATTCCGGCGATTCGCCATGGCCGGTGAATATTTGATTCATGTACCCTTCACATTCTAAGCGCCTGATAGAGACACGGGGGAAGATGGGGTGGCACTTCCGACCCGTGTCCCCTTCGTCCCATCGTAACTGCCACTCCAACTGTGTGGCCTTTTTAGGCCTTGTGCGAACACTGGGCACCGGTGTTCGCAATTCAAAGTCTATACTATCTTCTCCAGCCGCTTCCTTCGCTAGCCGGTCTGCCCTTTCATTGCCACTGGTTCCGACATGGCTTCGGACCCAGTGGAACGATACTACCACATCGCTCTCATGATCGATTAGAGCTTTTACGTCTCTGACAAGGGGAGTTTTTCTCCCGAACTGACCAAGTGCTTTAAAAGCCGCTTGGCTGTCTGAGAAAACCTTGACTTCCGCATCACTGCCATTGAGCCTAGCCCAGTGCAGTACCTCTCTGATCGCCAACAACTCTGCTTGAAACACAGAGGAGTTGGGAGAGAGTTTCATTTGTTCTGAGTGAATCTCGTTGCCATCCGAGAGCACACAGAACCCTGCCTCTACGTTACCGTTGATTTTTGAGCCATCGGTAAAGATCTCGCTCCCCACTCCTAATGGGAGTGCTTTGTCCCATGTGGGACAGATTTCTTTGGCTGGGTGGCAAGCCTAGTCAATTATCAGCCATTCTACGTAGGATGACTGGTAATGGTCACCGAGCAGTTCAGCATTGCTGCCGAAACTAAGAGATTGCATCACTACTTCCCTTGCAATCACCAAGTCCGCTGGTTCACATCCCGCCAGCACTTGCAGTGCTGCTATGGATGTTGTGCGGAAGCACCGTGTTATTCCCAGTAGCGCTTTGCGCTGAATCTGGTTGACTCCATTTCTCATTCTAACTGTCCGTCCACCAGGCGGAGCACGCATACTTGAGGATTCTTTCCATCCTACGTTTGTACACTACCTTCTTGGCTGCCCCGACAGCCTCATACCGTTGATTCTGTTAAGAATCAAGGAGCAGCGATCTTTGAGAGATCGAAGGTGAGAGAGCCCAGATAGTCTCGTATCTAGGATAACACCTAGATATCGCATCTCCCTCACAGGTCTCACCGTGTGCCCATTGAGGCGACACTTTGGGGGAGTGACCATCTCTCCCTTTTTCGCTATCGCCATGGAGCGTCGTTTTTTCAGGAGCGAAGCAGAGCTTACACTCCTTACTCCAATTGTCCAATTTTGCAAGAGCGGTGTGTACTTTCCGCTCAATCACATTTCTACCTGATGTAGACACTACTAGGACCAGGTCATCCGCGTATGCCTGCATTTGGATTCCATCTTCCATTCGGAGTGAAAGTGCTGTATCGGCTACTACATTCCACCACAGGGGGCCCGAGTATGAGCCTTGCGGGCACCCCTTAGTGTATTATCTGCTAAACACTCTATCACCCACAGTAAATTCGACCCTCTTGTTAAGAAAGAAGTCGCTAACTACCAGAAACAGATTCCCGGGCAAGCCCAGTGTTTTAAGACGGTCCAGCACTAAAAGAAGCCACCAGATACTACTGAACGCACCCTGCACGTCCAGAGAGACGAGACAGGTGTGCATACCTATGTCTCTATTCAGCTTTACCTGCTGTGTAAGGTTAGCTTGCGCTTGGCTAGTACACCTCTCTGGTGTGAAACCAAATTGGCGGCTGGAGAACTTACCTAGGCCGACCAGGTAATGGGTTGCTCGGATCACAAGGACCTTTTCCAGCACCTTACTTCAAGTGGAAAACAGGCAAATCGGCCTGTAAGCCGCGGGATCTGCTCGGCTCTTATTTTCTTTGCTGAAGAGGACGAGCACCGCGGTTTTCCACATTGAAGGGAAACAACCTCGCACTAGGCACTTGTTTAGCAAACAAACAAAGTACCGCGGATTGGCCGCGAAGACTTCGCGAATCACTGCCAAATCCAGCCCGCCCTTACCCGGAGCTTTCCCCGAGTTAAGGGTACTGAATGCCGCCCCAACCTCGGCCTCAGTGAACGGCGGGTCGTTCTCAGTGTCCGGCGGATGCCTGCATCGATCTCTAATCACACGTTGTTCCGGGGCGTTCTCTAACTCCTCATTGGCCAGGAAGTGATGGTTGAGGAGAACCTCCACCGTCTCCTCCAGGGTGGTGGTGTGGGTGCCACCCTATGTCCTGACGGATGCCAGTAACAGTGGACCGGAGATTGACCCCTTGGCAACCCTGTACGGTATTCCAAATGGATTCCCCACAGGGGTTGCCCCGCACAGTTGTCGCCAATACTTTCTCTTAGATGCGATCATTGCACGTCTGTCAATACCTACGGATTGGTTATATTCCCTTTTGAGGCGTTCCCTCCTGTCTGGGTCAAACCGTTCCTTTTGCATTCTACGTCTGCACAACTTTTCCGACCACCAGGGAGGCGTGGGCCTTGGCCCGCCCCTCGCTTTCCTACAACCTTCACAAATCGCGACTATCTCCTCAGTGAGACGACTGATAAAGTAATTCAAGTCATCCACATCATTTAGATCTGAAGCTTTCCTTTCGCTAAGCAGATCCGGCAAGCTGAGATTCCGGGCGGTGAATCTCTTTCTGGGTGTCTTTCCTGGTCTTTCCCTACCAAGTTTGAAGGTTATTGCTAAGTGCTCGCTACAGCTCACATCGTCCAGCACTTGCCAGTCCTGGAGATGCGAGAGGACCGAGGTCCGTGTGAGGGTGAGGTCGATCCACGGCTTCCCAGGCGCACCTTGGAACGTGGGGACACTGTCGGGATCGTTCCGGATTGTTAGTTCTGATGAACTGACAAAGTCCAGAACGGCACTACCTCTCCCATCTTCCACCTGATTGCTCCAGAGTGGGCTTTTTGCATTGAAATCACCTGAAACGACCACCTTGTGCTGCTGCTGGTGGGCTTTCAGTAAGCTTGTGTTCAGATTTAACACATCTGAGAGAGCACCTGTAGATGAACTGTACGCGTTGATGGGAAGATACTTCCCCCCACCGCCATCGAGTCCCACTGCTACGCGTTGGGCGTACGTTCCAGCTCCAGAAACGCTAAGTCCGGATCTAAAACGACCGTGACAACCAGGGGTCGGTTGCAGCGGGAGTAGTACTTTCTCGAGGAGTTAGGGAACCCTGCGATTCTACCATGGGAATGGTAGGGTTCCTGCAAGAGCAGGATTTTTGTAGCGACTTCGTTGGCTGTCTTAAGAATCTGCCCTGTTGCAACTCGTGCGTGATGGGCATTCAGCTGGAGAAACCTTATTCCAGTTTTGTTGCTCCTATCAACCATAATTGATGCGGCTCTTCAGAAGTTCACGTTCCCTAGCTAGACTGGGACACGTCTTGCTCAAGCTAGAATGACCTGTATCCAGCTTCAGCTTGAACTTTGAATTAGCTGCACTTGGCTGTGGCAGCGCAATCCTTGTGCAGGTGACCCACCTCACCGCACAGGCCGAACCTATCTTCGGTCTCTTGGCAGCTGCTCCTGAAATGGCCGAAACCATTGCATCGGAAGCAGCGTACCTCCCTCAAAAATTCTTTCAACCTGAGGATGGACCATCCCAGGTTGATTTTACCCCTTTTGAGAAGGGTCTTAAACGCTAGGGGTTCGGCCTCCATCACTCAGTGGGCCTTGCCATCCTTTGCCTTGATGGGGAACCGAGCAGTAAGTTAACCCTCAAAGCCCGGATTTTGCTCTTTTATCTCGTCTTCGAACGCCTGTTGGGAGAGCTCCCCGTCAACTCCGTACACGATGATTCTGGGGAGTCTCCTGACTGAAGTCTTTGGAAGAGTACAATCCTTGGTTAATGGATTGTTTTTCAACTCCTCTTCCAAACGGTTGACGTCACTTAAGCTCGAGCACTCAACCGCTACCACACCCTTTCGTACGTTACGTACGCCTTTAACTCCTATTTGCAGCTTTGCTGGCTGCACTGCAGATAAGAGAGTCTGTTTAACGTTATCTTACCCTCGTCGGTGGGATAGACCAGGAGCACGTGTCTCCTGTCTGACACCACCTTTTTTACCTTAGGGGCCGGTACAGACCCTTGCGCCTTCGTGGCACCCCTTTTAGCCGCGGCGGCATAGGACTTTGGTCCTGCAGAGGAGCGTTGCCGCTCCTCCCTGTCCTCAAGCTTGCCCTCTAGCTTTGAGGTCAGGAGCCCATGCTGAGCGCAGGCGAGTTGAATTTTGCGCAGGGCCGCCGTAACACTGCTCGCCGCATCCTTATTAATCGTTTTGGGAAGTGAACCCAAAATCTCACCAACCTCTGCCACACAGCTATCTACCAGGTCAATAAACTCCCCAGTGTATGGTAACAGGGTATAGTCTCAACCCGCTGCTTGGCTTCCGGAGAGGGCTTCGGAATCACAACTGGAGAAGCCTCTGGCAACCGGGAGGTCCCGGGTTTGGGAGATGGAGTTTCCCTTGTCGGAACCTCCGAGGGTTTCAGCCCGGTGGCAGAAACCGTGCATTTCCGTGTTTTCACGGAAGATTTGGGGTTGGACCCCTTAGACACAACTCCCTTTTGGGAGGACAGTGATGATACAAACGACTTGTGTAGGCTGACACAGGACTTCGCCCTAAGAAGGGCGTTTTTATTCTAAGTCAGTGATTGCACTGATGTGGGTTACTTCTTAAAGGTCTACTCGCCAAGAAAAAAACGCAAGAGAGGAAGAATCGCGCCTTGTTCTCGCGGCTAAGTCCTTTTTGACTGCACCACAACACTTTAAAAAAAAAAAAAAAGCAAAGAGAAGCGCTAGAGAGTTAGCCACTCTCTAGCGCACGATATCGTCAGTTCTGCTAAAGCAGCGCAGTAAAACTCAGCCAAAACACACACAACTCGCTCCCCGGTACGATATCAGACCGACCGGTCTTATTGGCGTCGTAGAAAATCCCTAGACGATAGTGGACAGCGACGTCTGGCACACATCGTAACATCCGTCCGCCGTGCAACATTGCCGCTAATCACCGCGCAATTCAATGCTGGGGCCAGCAGTAGCATCAGCGTTCGAACAGTGCACCGTTCCCTGTGTTCCAGGGGGTTAAGGAGCCGACGGCCCACCCGGGCTCGGGGACACCGCCATTGGATTCGAGATGACTGGAAACGTGTAGCCTGATCTGACGAATCGAGGTGCCGACTGTATCGGGCAGATGACCGACTCCTGGTGTAGCGACTACCTCACGAGCCAATGGATGTCTACAAGGGTCAGTGCAGGCCGGTGATGGCTCTGTTATGGTGTGGGATGTTTTCAACTGGCACGCATTGGGATCTTTCATACGTCTGCAGACATTCTCTGATCGATATACCATTCATTTAAATACCCTGATTTTATGGCACCTTCACTTGGATCATCGACAAAGTGAATTAGTTAAAATTGCAATTGGTTTTCTTAGGTGACTTGGCTGCAGGGCCGGCTGGACCATAGGGGCAACCGGGGCGGTTGCCCCGGGCCCCGCACCTTCATGGTGCCCCGCAGTTTAGAAAACGAAGTAATTTTCGGTAAAAAAAATTTAACTACATTGTTTTTTGTAACTTTTGGGGCGTAAAACCCTTAAAAATATATTTTTGAAGTTTTTTGTTTGTTTCCAATCTCCCCATTTTTTAATACGTTATCCCCCCCCTGTTCGTCGTACGGACACTGAGATTTTTTTCCCAATGTCCCTGTGGATGTAGCCATTGACCTGATTACCCCACTACTTCCATCCTTAAACCTCTCTTCTACTGAATCCACTGCTATAGTTTCAGCCCTGAACCTTATCAAGAACCGGACTTATTTTAAATTTAATAACATCACCTACCGCCAGGATTTCGGTACCCCAATGGGGTCACCTCTTTCCCCGTCCTGGCAGAAATAGTACTGCAACACGTCGAACATACAGTTTTTCATAATGGTACATTCCAACCATTACTCTATATACGATATGTCGACGATGTTTTAGTTTTTTGGCAATACTCACTTAGTGAATTAGACACTTTTGCTGCCTCTTTATCAGCCGTCTTTCCCACTATTTCCTTCACCCAAGAGTTAGAATCCTCCAACACCCTTCCGTTCTTAGATATTTTATTACGAAGCACCCCATCTAATGACATTCAAACCTCCGTCTACCTAAAACCCACTTGTTCACCTACCCTCATTCCATATAATTCGTACACACCACTTCCCTATAAACATAGTTCCATTTCATCTTTAATCTGTAGGGCTTATAGTCATTCATCCACCAAAAGATCTTTAAAACTAGAATTACACAGGATTTTCAATCTAACAAAGGTTTCCGGTTATCCCGGATATCTATTTACAAAATTGTTGCGCAGGTATCAACGACGGATCTCCACAACGTTACAACCAATACGTGATGAAGTAACCATAAAATACGTGGCATCCATCCCCTTCCATCCAACCATTGTACCGATCTTACAAAATTCATGCAAAAAATACGATTGTTCCTTTGGTATTTCTTCGGAAAGTTTGTTCAATTTGACCAAATCAGACCGAGATCCGACATCAATCTTAGATAAATACGGCGTTTATTCGGTACCACTGAACTCTTTCTCAACTACCTCACAGTCTACTTCTTACGTGGGATCCACTTGTAGATCATTAAAGACACGAATTACAGAACACAAATACAGTGTTCGTACACATGCCTTAACAACTTCTTTAGCGCGAGAGGTACTAAAAGGAAAGCACTATCCTGACTGGGACAATGTAAAACTGTTATCGACGACCAAAACCAAAAATGGCCTGTTGTTTCTCGAGAGCTTGTATATTTATCATTTGAATGAACAATGTTGTATTGATGAAGCTCCATCCAATATACCAGCACCTTGGAGGTACCTACTGAAAAACCAAGAAACAAGATTAGACAACCATTGATTTTATTGTACATATATAAAAATCAGGCGAGGGAACTTTGACCTTCATTTTATATTTCTTATATTTATGACAACCAATATGTGTTTTTTACCCTACAGGTTATTTTAAATGTATGTATTTTATGACCTCATACTGTTCCGACTTGTATGCATGCGCGGTCTTTGCCCATAACCACACGTGTATATAACCACTACGTTTCATGTGCACCTTGCGAGTTTTGGTGCCTGATGATGAACCTATAAGTCGTAGGTTCAAAAGATCTCGCAAGTTTTTAACATTAAACCTTTTTAAACCTCAATGGAATGAGTTATTTGTGTCGTCATGGTTTTAACTGTGTATACTTTTGATACCGGTGATACGTCTTAGCTTCATTTGAGTGTTGTAATTGGTTTGAGCTAAAGTGTTCGTGCTTAGACAGCTATCTTCTTTATTTGTGAATCAATCAGCACGATAGTGTCTTCATCATATCCACCTTAATCTTTTCCGCATTCATGAAATAGCAAATTAAATTTCATGCTTTTTGTGGTCCCCTACTTTTATATATCCAACAATTTGTGTGAAAACCTGATATTTAAATTTAAGGAAATAAAAAGAACAATATCCAAGTTACTTTCGAAATACATATGGAGGCCACTTTTCCAACATTACAAGAAATTAAAAAAAAAAAAAGGCAACTTTCGTATATGAATGCTATAAAAGTTTAGAAAGTCACTAATTTGTCAGTTACTCCACTGTGCATTAAAAATCAATCACTAAACATGTATCAGGGGAAAAAAACTTTTTATACCAATTTGTTTTAGAGGGATCCTTATTATATATCTTATACAAAAATATTCGCTAAGCAGGTATCTTTTTATCATTTTGTGAATAAGCTGTTAGAAGAGTCACAATGCAACCTAAATCTCTTCTCCCGGGAAAGAAATTCGTAGATTTTAACACTTTTTACTCTCTCTCTCTCTTTACCTCCCTCTCTTTTTCTCTCTTCCTCTCTTTCTTTCTCTCTTCCTCTCTTTCTTTCTCTCTCCCTCTCTCTTTTTCTCTCTTCCTCTCTCTCTCTCTTCCCTCCTCTCTCTCTATTTGTCTTTCTCTGTCTCTCTGAACTTTCAGTCCGTATTATGGTCTTTTTCTTAAGCTTAAAGCAAATACTTCTTTGAAATAATCATTTTGTCTTCACGGTACTGTTCGTGTCTTCCTGACGAACGATAATTTTCAGAAACGACTTTATTAAAATATGAGATTTATTTTTTAGTGCCCACAATGAAATTTTGCTCTGAACCCCGCAATGAAATTTCGCCCAGGGCCCCGCAACAGCTCCATCCGGCCCTGCTTGGCTGTGTTCCATTGGCCGATGGTAGTGCCACACCTACGTCATTTTCACTGAGGTGATTCATCGTAACTTTTTTTTTTTTTTTTTTTTTTTAGTTTAACGACCACCATGAGCAACTCTTTGGGCTGTAAGTAGTGCTGTCAAAAACCTGATATTTTGAATTTCGGATTTCAAAATATCCGAAATATCATAAATCCGGATTGCCGCATGAAATCCGAAAGTCAAAATCCGGATATCCGGCTAGTGCTGTCAAAATATCGGAAATATCATAAATCCATCAATTTCATATTGCCGCATTAATTTCGAAATCCGGATATCTCTTTCCATCTTTTTCTTTCTTTCTTTACTGCCCCAGTGAATTAATCACAAACACTATAAGTGCTACTGTGAGTGGAAGATACCTGGTTTACCCAGTTCAGCAATAATAACCAGCGATCGTTTCTTTTGTTCGTTCTTTGTAAAGTTCTGTTTGCGTCTCCTTAACCAGAAAATTTCTCGCCTTTCGAACGTGAAACAACAACAACAAATGCTTGGCGTATTATTGTGAAATTCAATTTTCTATAGTAATAAATACATCCGAAATCCAAATACCCGATATCCAGAGTTCGAACTATTCGAATGCTGAAAATTCGGTTACTAAAATATCCGGATATCCAAAAATCCGAAATCCGTGAACAGCACTATAGCTGTAAGTAGTTTCTCGTCCCTAATTTGGAGCGACTGATTCCAGGGAAGTGACAGAGCATAACCATCACCCCCTAATAGCTTAACAGGCCCGCGCACCAAACACCGGAAGCTGCGTGACGTAGGGGAGAGTAGGCTGATGTCCGTGGTGGGTGGTCCAGCATGCATGAGCTTGCTCACTCTGTGTAAGCGAGAGTGTCGATGTGCGTAATTGTTCTTGTCAAATTGTCAACTAAGTTTATTTTCATAAAGGGATATTAAGTGTCTGAACTCTAAGGTAAGTGTAAACCTTTTGTTAACCTTATTTAAACTACTCGTAAAATAAAAATTTTGAACTAGAAAATTTAAATTTGGCTAATTTTATAATCTAATGCATCTCACAGCGGGAAGTCAAAGCACTGAAAAGATTTTTGAAAAATGAAATTTATGTTTGTAATGGAAAGAATAGATTACTTGTGTTGTTATAGTAACCCATAACATGTTTTTGCCAATGCATCAAATAAGTTCAAAGTAAAATATGTATATTTAGGAAGGGATTTTAAACTTTATTATGGACACAGAATAATAAGGGTTGCATGTTTTTGATCCCAAGAGTAATATGTTGATACATTCGTACTTAGTTATTTAAGTGTTTAGGCAGTGACAGATTAACTTTCTTGGGGTCCCTATTTCTGGGCACACGTGCTTGTAAAATACCTATATCCTATACGAAATATATGTATGTCACGTACACATCTAACATGCCTATGTCCTTTATATAAATGCTAAGGCCTTGTTGCCATGTGAAATACATCTTTTGTGTTTGCAGACATGCAGAGTTGCATTGAATTATCATTTTTTATATTTATTACTAAAGGAACACAAACACTGAATCAAGTATAGACAGCAAAAATTAGATATGAATGCACAAAAACAGAAGTTCACACATAGTTCAGGAGTAAGTTTGCCTTTAAAATGTCTGTTTAAAGATTTTGAAGCATTTTTCTACAAACCAACACATTGAAGAACTCTCGTGTGAGCAGTGTGTTATGCTCTATCTGTGGTAGGATGGGAATTTATCAGAACCATTCAACTTCTTAAAAATTAGATGAAATATATCAGTACTACATGGGCAAGAAATTATTTACTTGCCCAGGTAGTAAACGCTGGATGCGCAGGAAAATTTATCTTTTAAGATAACAAACCAGAACCCTATTTTTTTTAAGTTAAAAATATGAACTGTTTTAACATGTTTGCACTTCCATTTTAAGGGTCAGTATTACAAATGTTAACCATGTTAAGGGTCAGTGTTACAAATGTTACAAATGTTAAGGGTCAGTATTACAAATGTTAATTTAGTGATTCTGCCATGTTTGATCAATGCATCCTTCCAGTGCTTACGTATGGTGCAGAGACGTGGACCTTAACTAAAAGAGATATACAAAGACTGCAGACAACTCAAAGAAGCATGGAGAGGTGCATGCTTCGTGTAACCAGGAGAGATAAGAAGAGGAACTCGTGGATCAGAAAAATGACAAGAGTGGAAGACATCATGATCAGAGTTAAATCCCTGAAATGGCAATAGGCTGGACATACTGCCAGAAGGACAGATCATCGATGGACAGCCGAAATTTTAGGTTGGATTCCAAGGGACAGGAAAAGACCCAGAAGAAGACCACATGGGAGATGGGTGGATGAAATTCGAAAGTATGCAGGGGTGACATGGAGGAGACTGGCACAAGACAGACCGTTGTGGAGGAAACTTGGGGAGACCTTCGTCCAGCAGTGGATTGATAATGGTTGACAATGATGATGATGATTACAAATGTTAAATGCACAAACGTGTGTATATCAATTTCTAAGACGCTGATGCTAAAATTGGTATGAAATGGTTCGATGCTGAAACTGGTGTTTCGGAAATTTAGTGATTCTACCATGTTCCTTTTGTTAAAGTTTTCTCCCTTTGTCACTAAACATGAGAGACCAGTTACATCAGAAGCATGCATCCTGTTGTTGATTATAAACAAAATTTGGAGCAAAACTAGGTTTCCGATTTCTGGGCGTAGAGCATAACATAATTAAAGATGTGATATTGCTCTTTCCCTTGGTACTTCGTAACAATAATACAACTTCCATTAATTAACAATGACATGAAACACGACATGTGATGACTGTCTTTTTTTCTTGTGTAGTAGGGAATTTTATTACAAACTTTTTTATTTTAAAATTTAGTTACCATGCACAGGCAATTAGATGTTTTATTTACCTGCCCAGACGAATGATTTACATGCTCTGGGTATCTCGGGCATGGTATTTTTAAGCCTTGGATATTGTTATTTTTAAGAGAAAAAAAAGTACCTGGATCGACATGAATCTACATATTGTGGAAACTATGTTCTAAACAAACAAGATTTTTAAAATACAAGTAGAAATA
Source organism: Macrothele yani (assembly GCA_039090855.1). Classification (NCBI taxonomy): domain Eukaryota; kingdom Metazoa; phylum Arthropoda; class Arachnida; order Araneae; family Macrothelidae; genus Macrothele; species Macrothele yani. Next base: position 94,100,809 of record CM077005.1, on the reverse strand, counting down.
TAGAAATATATACTCGATTTTTTTTTAAACATTTGTTTAAAATGAGAGATCAACTTTTTATTCATTTATCTAGACATCTGTTTCCAGACTTCCTGCACTGTGTCTTCACAAGCTACAGCTATAATAACTGGAACTAATATATCTCATATTATCCGATAACTACTGGAAAGTGTGCATCCAAACGTGGGGGTGGGTGTCAATTTTTGTATGGGGAAAAACTTCTTTAATCCTTCATAGAATTAATTTTGAAACCAAAATCATAAAAAAAGGAAAAAAGCAATCTTTTTCAATAGCTTTAGTAATGACAAAACATTTGTGCAAAATTTTATACCATTGCTTTTTATAGTTTCTGAGAAAATGGTACATCAAGTTAGTCAATTTATAATGAAACATGTACATCTTTTAAAATACGTCCTATAGTACCAAAACAATCGCTTAGATTTATTCAGTACAATCACTGCATGTGCATTTGTCAGGATCTCAAAAAATATAGTAATTATCTGGAAAAATACTTTAAGAAATTGTTGGAACAAATTTCAGATTTTCTTAGAAATGTGTCTTTGAAATTCTTCAAGAAACAGCTAACGGACACATAATCAAATTGTGTTTGTGATACACAAAGAACTACACAACCATAATTATTTGTACATTGGCAGTTTTCCTGAATACTTCTTGAAAATCAAATTTCAGGAAATTTCTGCCAATAAGTTACTTGTATTTTCCCAGATAAAAAGAAATGCTTATATTGTGGATCCAAATAGTTTTGCTTAATGCTACTAATATACTTAATACATATGTGTTGAACTTTGACAAGGTAACTTTTTTGAAATAGTGCTCTAGAAGACAAAAATTATAAACTTTATATTTGCTTATCAAAATGTTGTCCGAACACGTAACTAGATGGTACTAAAATTAGGAAAACTTGTTATGTCATTATTGTACGTTTAATAATGTAGCAATTGCATAATTTTCTTGAAATCTTAATTTATTTGATGCAATCAGTGGATCAAGCAGCAATTCACTGTATGTATGTTAAAACGTGTTTTATTGAGCCTTTGGTAATAATTAAAAAACACAGAAAAAAATTCAGTTTTTCTTGACCTTTTTTTATATATTAGTGATCACGGATTCCATATAAATTGCTAGTTACTGTCTGATGTGAAAATACATTTTCACTAAAGGAATTATTTCATTACTTAAAATTTCATAGTCATAAGTTTGCAATGAATGAAATATCTGATTCCTTAAATTAGTCAATCGACATCTTTTGAAACGACTGCGATACTTCGTAATGGACCCTCAAACTAATCTTTCAAGTACAAGAACGATTTGTTCACAAGTACAGGAATCTTTCGGCTAAATATAAAGACACTATAACTTCAAGTGAAACTACGACAACAGTTTATAATTTCGATTATAGGAATGGTTTATCACTTCCAGTGAAATGACAGTGATGCTTTCATTAAGTTGACGAATCTGTCTTGCTTACCCTTTCAAGTCGAAATTATTGCTACGCTAAATTTTACGCTGTAATTTCTTTTTCTTCTGTATTTTAAAAGATTATTAAACAAACTTGTTAACTCTGCAGTTATTTAAAAACTAACACACAAGTTCTTATTTAAATGCAGTTAAACTCTAAAAGAACGCACAACCTTATTAGTTGGTGTACGTAAAGATGCGTTCGTTTCGCACATCGCCGTAATGCTCCTCTCCGCGACTACGGACTACTCTAATGACGTCACAAATCGGTGCGCGAGCCTGTTAAGCTATTAGGGGGTGATAGCATAACACAGATCAGATCAGATCATATGTAGAGGATTTTAGGAAGGGAGTGTCTGACCCACGTCTTAAACAACCCTTAGAAATAGGAAACTAGGAGATTTGGGCTAGAGCGCCCGATAGGAAAGTGACACGGAAGCGAAGTAGAAAGGTGGAGGAAGACGCCCTTATTTATTACCGGGAAGCTAGTACCCGGGGTCCGACGGCCGGCGGATATTTAGTGGATCGAGCGTTGGTACTTGCCTGGGATCGAACCTGAGGCTTTTTCCGTGGCAGTCACGAACGTTGCCCACTAGGCCACCCGCGGCCCAGAGCATCACACAAGCATACTACCTATGCCTTATCGGGGACCTGAACCCATCCGGGGCTCCTGGAACTCACCCCTCCTCTGTTTAGAGAGGAGGAGGAGTCCGGCGGCCCTGACCAAGTCCACTGGAAACAAGAGGTCCTGAAATGAACGGCTACCGCTGAGGTCATGTGACCAACTTAGTCCCAACTTTCAGTCTCCCTACTGTGTGTGTGTCGTCTCAACTATCAGTAATGTGCTGATGGGCTGAGAGAATAGCGGGAGAATTTCATAAAACGTGAGCTGATGCGGAAACTTCTAAGATTGTGTTGCAATATGTATAAAATGCGCTAGAATTTAGTTCACAAGTTACTTTGAAAGTTTTACACAAAATGAAAGAAATGCTAATGTTTTAACGAAACTGACAAAGTACGTATTTGCGAAGTTTTCGCTTAGAATTCCAGCTCATGCGAACTTTGAAATTTGCCGCACAAAATAAATGAAATCTGCTGTTGTTTTGTTGACAAATTACTTAAAAAGTTGTGGCACGAAATGCGAATATTTTAATGTTTTTGATGGCATATGTCTGTATCGATTCCAAAATGGCGACTTGTTTACAATTTTTGTTTCGCTCCCGAGGAACTCCCTGTTGAATTTTTGCGGAACTTTTTTCAATTTCCTTCTATTTTTTATTAAAGGACTTTGCTCCGCCGCCGTTGCCGAAGTTCCTGCGTCAGTATTTTTGGTTTCGGCCTGTACCTGTAATGTTAACATCACCGGTGCGGATAAAGTACGTGTGCTGCAAAGACATAATCCCTCATTGAGAGTATGCCACATCGTATTCTGTTCGTTATAAAAAACAAAGGTGGACACACAAAGTATTGATTTCGATCTTTTTGTGTTCTAAAGAATGTAAGTATTTATCTGTGGTGTCATTTCTTCAAATATTTCAGACTAGTAATTATTTGTTTCTTTGAAAATCTAAAAATCGTAAGAATTTTATTTCCACACCTGCGTGGCGGCTGTTGGCGCCAAGCAAACGTATGCGCAATAAGCATATTTGACTTCTGTGTCGAACTAGCGTCTCGCGATAGCGATATCCACATGTATCGAGTTATCTCATTGGCAGCAATAAAACCGGCACCCTCCGATTGGCGACCGGCACTGAAACGGCACTTGTTGCTTACAGCGGAACGCTACAACAGCTCCGCGAGCAATCTACTGTTTTCGATCTGGCAATGCATCTGTTGTTGTTTACATTCGAATGCAAACATTATGGGTGGTTATCTTTGCATTCTGTTCTTATTTTTTATTCATCATAATGACTAACGTTGGTTTCATAAAAAAAATATTTCGTGTACTAAATGAAAACTATAACTGAGATGTTGAAAAAAAACTAAAAAAAAAATGAACGATCTTACCGCTATATACGTTGGGAGACTGATAAAAAATTATACTTTTGTATTTACAGTAAGTATTTTAATTCGTACTGAGAAATATATAGCAAAAGACAATTAAAGAAGAAAAGCAGCAATATTTATTGCCATTCGTAATTCCTTATTATTTTTTTTTTTTTTTTTTTTTTTTTTTTTGATTGGAGGTTTAACGACCACCGTGAGCAACTCAATGGGCTATAAGCAGTCGCCCGTCCCTAATTTAGGGTCACTGGTTCCAGGGAAGGGAGAGAGCCAGTGCCGTAAGACAAACACAACATCCATGCCTCACCGGGATTCGAACCCGGACCCCTTTCGGACGAATGATCAGAGGCCAACGCCTTGGACCACTGCGCCACCGGGGCGGCCCTTATTATTTCAAGGGTGGGTAGCGAACCATATCTTTTTCACCATGATATGCATGTTTTTCTATCTCGTACGTCATCGTTAACGAGACTATACAAATTCCATTGAGGCATTATAAAATACAACAGACCAATTCAACGACAACTTCATGGAATTTTAATACTATCGAAGGGTAATATGGACGGACAACTTAATATTTACTGAGCGTTGCCAGATCGAAAACAGTAGATTGCTCGCGGAGCTGTTCTAGCGTTCCGCTGTAAGCAACAAGTGCCGTTTCAGTGCCGGTTGCCAATTGGAGGGTGCCGGTTTTATTGCTGCCAATGAGATAACTCGATACATGTGGATATCGCTGTCGCGAGACGCTAGTAGGCTCTACGGGTCTGTCCTATGTAGGGAGCGCCACATTCACATGGAATTTGATAAATTCTCTACGGGTTTTTGTCTTCAACATAGTCCTTTGATCCTAAAAATCTCATGTTGTTTATTGGTTTAAAAAACACCTTAAAATGAAAGGTTTTGAGAATTTTTGTAATTTTGAAGGTAATGTTACGGGAAAATGGAATAATGGCAAAATTCTCTCGCAATGGGCGCAACAACAGGAGTCAATGTGGAGATGGGCTTCAGTTTCCGGAATTTTGTTAGAGCCTTATCTATAATGGAAGGGTTGTATAATCGCTGTACTGCAACACGTTTAAAGAAATAAAGTTCTTTTTCCAAACTGTCCTTATCTGAACATATATGTATCGCGCGATATACGCAAGTGTAAAAGGCCCTGAGTTTTTGCTGATAAGGGTGATTAGACTTGGCATGTGGAGGTGAAAAAATCGCGAAAGGCTTCCGATAAATTGTGGTTGCGAGAGATCCATTTAAGCGAGTTACCAGGACGTCAAGGAATGGTAGGCATCCGTTATTTTCAGTTTCGTAGCTGAATTGAATGTGAGGATCAATAGAATTTATAAGTTTGACTAATTCCGGAATTTCAGAATGTTTTCCCTTCCATAGAACGAACGTATCGTCTACATATCTTATCCATGTCAAATTTCACGACTTTGAAAAGTTTTTCTTCAAATCGACGCATGTAGATTTCACTTAATATAGGTGACAGTGGACTGCCCATGGCTAGACCTTCCGTCTGTTCATAAAAGGTTCCACGGAAAGTAAATCTGTTCTGTTTTATGCAAATGTCCACTAGTCTTGTTATTTCCTCAACTTCAGGTTGGCTGTAATGATGCTCTACAAGACTTGATTTTAGGGACTCCAGAGCTCCTTTTACTGGAACATTGGTGAACATAGATACCACATCAAAGGATAGCATTAGTTGATCTACGTAGGGGTGTGGTTTGAGTCGATTGGTAAACTCAATGGAATTTTTCACAGATGTTTCGTTTGGAGTGGCCAAGGTAGATAATTTTGAAGATAAGAACTTCGATAACTTATATGCTGCTGTGCCGATATTACTTACTATAGGCCGCAAAGGAATTCCAGATTTATGTATTTTAGGGAGAGCATAGAATCTCGCACAACGGGTGTATGAAGGTTTAAGTTTGTTTTTTATATTTTGGCTCAGAGTTTCTGAGTTTTTGATCAATTTCTGTATTTCTTTCAATTGTTTATCTAAAGGATCATTCTTTATTTCTTTGTAAGGTCCATCCGAAATAAGATTTTTGACTTTGTTATTATAATGATTTTTGTCTAAAACAACCACCTGACCTCCTTTGTCAGCTCTAGTAATGATTAAATTTGAATTTGAGCGCAATTCTTTAAGCGCATTAATTTCTTTGGTGGTTAAATTTGGTCTAGGTAATGTAGCGTGATTTGCGGCTATCACTTGGCTGATACAATGTCTAACTATTTCTTTTTCGTCAAAGTTGAGACTGCTGTGTATTAGAGATTCCTCAACTGAAGAAACTATGTCTGATACCGGTATCTTCCTTGAGATAGCAAAACTAGAATTATATCGTAAAGTCCTTTTCTCAATTTCAGTGAGACTATGACTGGACAGGTTGACAAACACTTCATTATCTGGATACACTATTCCGTTATTATTACTATTGGTATAAGCCTTCTTATTGTTATTACCTGCCATCAAATTTTGGAATTTTCTTTTGAGGGAAATTCTGTGATTCGATGATATGTTGATACTACGAACTGAAGTATTTTTGTCTAAAGTATCAAAATCTGCTAATTTGTTAGGTAACCAAAGATGTAGATCATAAAGTTCATTCTGAGTGGGTATTAGGTTACATTTCAAGGATATAAAGTTCGGTAAGATGCGATGTCTTTTGCATCGTTTCGTGAAGGGGATGAAATGAGTACAAGCTTAACGTTATATATATATTGAGACGTAGTACAGAGGTGAAAACATGTGTAAGACGACAAATCTGCTGCGAGACATCCTGTCCGCGTAGCTCAGTTGGGAGAACGACTTACTCCGGAGTAAGGGCACGCGGTTTCGATGGACGTCGCGGACAAACTTGTGTTTTCACAATATATATATATATTAAAAAAGTTTTATCTCAGTAATGCTCGGTTTTTTTTTTTTGGTTTTTTTTCCATTTTTTGACTTTTAAAAATTTTGGACTTATTCCCACACTGTTAAATATTTTGTGATAGGTCGTACCAAAAAGTGCTGCTACAATAGCTGCATCACTTTCTGATAAAAGATACACCATCGTGTGGTGCATACAAAACCCAACAACACGCTGCAACATTGTAACATAGAGTGATGCAAAGTTGCACCATGTTGATGGGTTTTGTTTGCACTATACAACGGTGTGTCTTTTCACAGACAATGGTGTAGCACCACTTTTGGTGCAACCTACCACAAAATGTTTAACAGTGCACTTGGAGTATTTTTTCCCAGGAGGCATTTACTGATGAATCAAGTCCATGAATCCCCCCTCCAAGGAATTTTTGGCTACCCCACTGCGGGAGCTTTACCCGATGCAAAACAAAAAGAATTTTTCAAATCGATCATTTAGAAAGAGAGATATTGGGGAAATTGCAATTTACCTTTACGCCTGTAGCGAAAAAACTATGCATTACTTGAAAAAGAAACAGTACCGCGTAATAGTGTTCGTTATAAATGGTATCGAACTGAAGGAAGAATTTTCGCCGTCGGATGTCTTGAAGTATTGATAAATGATAAAATGTATTTCAAATTCGATAGCATTTGCATTTACGACTTCTTGCGGTGAAGTTGAACATCGGAAAAAAATCTCAAAGCAAGGATCATCGTTCTCACATTCTGGGCTTTCCGATGTAAAAAGAATTTTTCAAATCGTACTAATAGTTGCAGAGATATGACGTCCACATATGGACGGACAGACGAACAAAGGTATACTATACAAGCACGTACTTTTTTTCCCAAAAGAGGTGCCAAAAAAGAATAAAAACCATATAGCCCACATAAATCTCATCTAAAAAGTCCTGTAAATACGCACTTAATAAGTTTCTGGATAGGTGCAAAACACAGAAGTTAGAGCAATCTATTATGGGTTTCATCTAAGTGCGTCCCCCCCCAGTTATGTGTCTTAGCGTAATTCTATTTCCAGACTTTGAACTTAAAACCTAAGCATGACTTGGATCGTTTTTCCGAGTAAACAAATTTTATTTTAAAAATAACAGATTTTAAACAACAGTAAGTCTTGACACTTTTAACTATTTCCTGAATTTCTCCAAACCGGAAATTAAGGAAATCATTGAAATTATAAGGACTAATGGTTGATGTGTTGGTTTTAAATCATTTTTGTCTTGAGCGAAGGAGGTTTTCTGCAAAATTATTGAGTGAACTTTTCAAGCTTTAATCAACACTAAAATGAAATTTACAATTTTACCGACAATTTAAGAGCAGGTACATTATTCTAAAACTAGTATAACTATATTAAGAATCCGAATTTCTTGGCGTAGAGTAGAAATCAAAATTCCCAAGCTTTCGCTCCACAAATTTGTTTTTGATGAGCAAAAAGCTTGGAAATTTTGATTTCTACTCTAGGCCAAGAAATTCGGATTCCTAGTATAGTTATACTGTTTTTAGTACTGTTGGTGTATAGTTCCTTATTATTAATGTACATTGTTCTTTTGAGAGATTTCATTATAGGTGTATATGTAGAAATTGGAAATCATACAAAAAAAAAAAAAAAAAGGGTTCGATATAGAAAGAAAAAAGTAAGTTACTTATGACAAACGCACACATGGATAGAAACATAAAATATTTCTAAATTACAATTTTTTTGTGTGTGTGAGTCATTAAGAGCCCCCCCCCCCCCCTCCCCACCAAACGACTGGCTCACTGGTCTAAGCGTTATCTTCTGACCATTCGTCAAGAGATGAGCCTGGGCTTGATTGAATTCCGGGTAAGTCATGGATGGTATATTCGTCTTACAGCACTGGTTTTCTCCCTTCCCAGGGTCGGATTGGCCCACCGGTACACCGGGATATTTCCAGGTGGACCATTCGAGAAATGACTCACTTTCTCCTACCCTCTATATCACCAAGAAGAAAGCACCGGATTGAACTGAAATTTTATGGACGTAATGATACAAATAAATGATACACATGATGGCAAAAACAGAGCTGCAGGACAATTACAGACGGATCTGTGGCACACAATCCGGTCATCTTCAATAGCGCGTCGCATCGCCTTGTGCGGCGATACATGCTGCAATTCAGTCCGGCATATGGAGGCGAACAGACGCTTGATTTCAACTGGTCCCATACATGCTCGATAGGGGACATGTCCGGGGAGCAAGCAGGCCATGGAAGTGTCTGGACATGGCGTAGGCAGTCCTGGACAACCCGGGCCGTAGGATCTCATCCACATACCACTGACTCATCAATTATCCACGTACCACTATACTAGAGCTGAGAGGCTACCGTAGGCTATGGCTTCTCATACCACAATGCTTGCAGTGGGGGAGGTGTGGCTCTCGATAGCAAGATTGGGATTGTGGCGTTGACTCGGGGACCTCCACATCCGGACACGATGATCATCTGTCCCCAAAACGAAGCGACACTATCGCTAAACACCATACGTCGCCAGTCTGTGGCGTTCCACGTCGCTCTGGCCTGGCACCACTGCACATGGAGCCGGCGATGTTCTGGTGTTAATGGCAGCACACGTAAGGAGCGCTGGGATCACAGATTTGCTTTCGTGAGGCTTCGGGAAATGGTTCTTGGCACACAGCCGCTACATCCGCCTGTATAGTGGACCTGGTCCCCGTGGGGTCCGTTCGCGCCTGACGCACGATCCGTCGATCCTCTACCGGTGGTCCTCCTGATCCGTCCGGAGCCGCTCTGCCATGTGGTAGTGCTGTCACGTGTCCACTTCTCCCAACACAGTTGGACGGTATCAGAATGATCCACGTGGCGGGCTATACGGCGCGCCGACCACCCTGCGGTTTTCAGCCCGATGATCAGGCCTCTCTCAAAGTCCGTAAGTTGCGTAAACCGACGTCTCTAGTGTCTACCCCGCATTCTTGTCACTCTGTACTCTTGCTTGCGTCGGCCAGTGCTTTTCGCTTTCATGGGGCGTCGACTACACGCCGGTTTATGAGGCTGCCGGTTCATGCTTGTAGCGCCACCGCAGGGTGTGCGGTCATACGCAATAGCACCAAACGTGGATTATTTGCATACAAGCACGCACTCTAGCTGATTGCAAAGTTTCGCGGTTGTAGCATGTTTTCTTCTAGGTGCGCAAATTTCATTGTCCGTGAGTGTATTGATAGATAGATAGATAGATAGATAGATAGATAGATAGATAGATAGATAGATAGATAGATAGATAGATAGATAGATATGAAAGGCAAACAAACCCCACACAAAAAACAAAGATCATGGAATTCTAGTCGCTCAAAAGCAGCAGAAAATAATGTTCAAGAGCTACACTAAATTAAAATCAGATGAAAACAAACTAAAGTACACCAAGAACAGAGTTAAGAAGTAAAGAGCAGAAAAAGTAGTTAGAGAAGAACTGCAGAAGAAACAGACCGCCACCCATGGCTTTATCAAGGACCAGCATGGATAACCCTCTCTTCCCTCTACAAAAACCTGGAAATAGGTTTCTGCTACGACAAAACCTGCTTAGCAATTAATACAAAGTAGTAGGCCAAATTTTCAAGTAAAAAAAGAGAGAGAAAAAAGCCACCTTTAGACTGAGGGTCACTCTCAAATGATATAAAGGTAAGGCCCCTTATAGAACCAAAGAATTTTAACATTTTCAATCAAAAAGCAAATTTGTCGTATCTGGCCCAATCCGTTAGCTAAAACTCTTCGTTAAGACCAAAAAACAAAGATATTTCTAAAATTAGGTTGAAGAAAAGGTTACAATATTTACACACAGGTCAGGTGATGCGCAACATCACAGCCTCTCCTTGACAAATGTCAACCCCGCCTTCTCGTGGTGCATCCTGTTCCCACTAAAGGTCTCTGACGACCGCCAATAGTGGTATAACTATACCATCGGGATTAGAGGAAATGCTATCCCACACTCACCAACCCGCTTGGCCAGCGTGGTGAGTTATGGCCAAACCCCTCCAAAAAGACTCCACAACTTAAATCTTGGCCCTCAGTCTCCGGCAGCTGGAATGTACCTGGCCAAGGCAGTGGCCAGTGCGACATGAAGGCAGAGGGTGCTAAAAATCACCGGAGGTCCGGACTAGGCTGCCATCTGATGCTGACCTTGGGTACTTACAATGGACGCTCCCTATCTTCTGATTCAAGGCTTCTTGAATTGGAAGAGAAACTACAAAGGATCAAGTGGGACATCGTCGAGCTAAGTGAGGTAAGGAGAAAAGGAGAAGATCTCATTGAACTGAAAAGTGGATATCTCTTCTTCTATCGTGGGACAGATACTGGCAGAACTAGTGGTGTTGGATTTATAATAAACAAGAAACTGAAGGATAAAGTTGTAGAAGTTGAAAGTTCCTCTAACAGAGCTGCACAACTCGTTATCCAACTCTCGAGAAGATACCATGCACAGATTATTCAAACTTATGCACCCACTACATGTCATCCTGAAGAAGAAATTGAAGAATTTTATTAGGAAATTTGTCATCTAAATAATAAAGGCAAGCAGCACTTGAAGATAATTATGGGAGATTTCAATGCAAAAAATAGAGCAACGGCAACAGAATGAAACTTCAGTAGGTAAATTCGGTCACGGAAACAGAAACAAGCGCGGAAATACTCTCGTAGAGTTTGCAGAGGCAGAAGGGTTTTTCATCATGAACTCCTTTTTCAAGAAAAAGCCGCAAAGGAAATGGACATGTAGGCATCCCAATGAATGGACAAGTGAAATTGATTGTATTATGTGTAACAAGAAATTTGTCATGGAAGACTGCAGTGTGCTAAACAACTTCAACACAGGTAGTGACAATAGAATGGCAAGATGTAAGATGCACCTCAATGCTAAACTCGAACGTGGCAAGCTCATAAAACAAACAAATTGCATTGACGTGACCAACCTTAAAAAGCATCATAATACCTTCAAATTGGAACTGAAGAACAGATTCTCTGCTCTAGAAAGTCTAACATCAGAAGAAGTGGACATCTCTGAAGTTAACAGAAAAGTAACCAAAGCTTTTGTGGAAACAGCAACGAGATTAGCTGGATCTAAGAACAAGTTGCATGTGAACAAATTATCAGAAAAAAACAAAATGTTGATGCAAAAAAGGAGAGAGATGAGGACAACTAAAGAAGAGGCGACTTCCAAAGTGGAATATATAGAGCTATGCAAGACAGTACGAAAAAGTATCACTGAAGACGTAAGGAAATTCAACTGTGAACTAGTAAGGAAAGCAATTGAAAACAGCAAAAGCCTAAAGATAGCAAAGGGACATCTCAATAAGGGAAGAAAACAGATTATGGCACTGAGAAAAAAGATGGTTTTGTAACAAGAAATAGAGGCGAAATTTTGACAAAAGTGAAATATTTCTACTTTAAATTATATGAAAGGGATGATACATGTACTACAGACATCATGAAAGGTACCAGTACCAGAGTTCTTCCAGTCCTCCCAGAAGAAGTTGCACATGCAATCAAGAACATGAAATGGGGAAAAGCGCCAGGAGAAGATGGACTTACTGCAGACATCATGCAAGAAGCAAGTGGAGAAACTGAAACAGTACTCGCCCAAGTTTTCACTCGATGCCTTAATGAAGGGAAGATTCCTGAGGATTGAAACAATGCTACAATGATCCTGCTACATAAAAAAGGTGACATTGAGGACCCCAGGAACTACAAACCTATCAGCCTCCTATCAGTGGTTTATAAAATCTTCACTAAAGTTCTTTCACACCGCTTGAAGGTAATACTAGACTTGGCTCAACCGAGAGAACAAGCTGGATTCAGGAGTGGCTACAGCACAATAGATCATATCCATGTACTGAGAGAGCTAATTGAATGAGCGAGGGAATATGAACTTCCATTGTGCATGGCTTTTATCATTATGAAAAAGCCTTTGATTCGGTGAAACCATCAGCAGTTACAATGGCTTTGAAATCCTGCGGTATTGAAGATGCATACATTTCTATTATTAATAACATCTATGAAAATGCAAGTGCAAAGATTAGGCTGTTTGAAAATACAACACACGTAAAAATTGGAAAGGAAGTGAGACAAGGTGACACCATATCTCCCAAGCTCTTTAAGTCCATATTGGAAAATGTCATTCAATCACTGAACTGGGAAAACAAAGGGATAAAGATTAATGGAGATTATTTAACTCACCTTCGTTTTGCTGATGAAGTAGTCATTTTTGCAACTACCCCATCAGAGCTGCAGAGTATGATCCAGGAACTTGCTGACAAGAGTAAAGAAGTGAGGCTAAAAATGAACTTTCAGAAGACAAAAGTGATGTACAATGTTTGTACAGGAAATGAAGATTTCTCGATTGATGGAGAAAAGCTGGAGATAACAGATGCGTACGTTTATCTTGGACAGCAGATATCAAGTGAGGGTGACATTGATGAAGAAATTAATCGGCGTATAAAACTTGCCTGGAGTGCTTTTGGAAGAAACAGCATAATTTTCAAGAGCAATATGCCATTATGTCTTAAAAGAAAAGTGTTTGATCAATCCATCCTTCCAGTGCTTACGTATGGTGCAGAGACGTGGACCTTAACAAAGAGAGACATACAAAGACTGCAGACAACTCAAAGAGGCATGGAGAGGTAGGTGCCTGCTTGGTGTAACCAGGAGAGATAAGAAAAGGAACTCGTGGATCAGAAAAATGACAAGAGTGGAAGACATCATGATCAGAGTAAAATCCCTGAAATGGCAATGGGCTGGACATACTGCCAGAAGGACAGACCATCGATGGACAGTCGAAATTTTAGATTGGATTCCAAGGGACAGGAAAAGACCCAGAAGAAGACCACATGGAAGATGGGTGGATGAAATTCGAAAGTATGCGGGAGTAACATGGAGGAGACTGGCACAAGAAAGACCGTTGTGGAAGAGACTTTTAGAGACCTTCGTCCAGCAGCGGACTGATAATGGTTGACAATGATGATGATGATGATTTCATATTTTCAAGCAACCAGAGTCAAACTGATCCCATTCCTAAGAACCAAAGCTCTCAAGTCCCTAGATGAAAGAAAAAAGTAGATCTGACGAGAGCAAAGAACAAAATGAACTAAAACCAACAAAGGAGCCAACCCAGAGAGCCAAATAACTCCCAGAAACCACCAGGCAAACAACTTAATGCACGTGACGAGAATCGAGGCAAAGAAAACCGAGCAAAGCAGTCGCGAAAGCCAAGAATTCCAAACACGGCAGCGAAAAAAAAAAAAAAAAAAAAACGAGCAAGAAGCTGCACCTCAAAACACCGACGAACAAAAAAAAAAAATCCCAACCGCCCCACAGGACACGGACACGCTACAAACCCACGTGACACGCAAACCAACGAAACGCGGCAAAAAATTTTATTATAAAACAACAACCAAGATTTGCAAAAACCAAATTTTAAAATAAAATAAAAATAATAAAATAAAATACCCTAAAAATGAAAAAAAAAAATAATAATAATTAGCAGGAAACCACAAACACCTAAATAAAAAAAAAACCAAATAACATCCAGACTTACCCAAAGGTTCCAGACACCACAAATAACTTGTCTAACCGACATAGGCAGGGGCGGATTGGGGCGATCAAACCTGGCCGGGAATTTTAGTCTTGCAATTCACTATACCTACATGTACCCTCATGAGATGTCATGTAGACACACGTTACGCGTACCTACATGAGATCACCTAATCTCATGTAGATACGTGTTTCCGTCATGGAAAAAAAATTCTGTTAGATCCTGGACGCAGCAGAACTGTTGAAATATAAATCATAAAATCATTTCAGTTGTGAACAAATTTTAGCAATTTAACGGTGAAACAATTTTTAAAATATTTTCGTGATTGAATGCAGCATCAAAGCACGCTCAAAACAAAGTGTTGCACAAAATTATTTTCTTTGAAAATTTTATTTTTAAAGAAAAATAAAATCAAGTCTCTTGAAGACCCCATTTCCTTCTAAATTACTATGAAGATCATTCTCAAAGTTAAAATGTACTCAAGCAACATAGAAATTTCCCTATGCAAAATGATTTATATTTATTTTGTCACTGATCGCCTACTGCGCAATGGTATTGGTATCTTCTCCTTATGCAGTGGCGTTTTCTAAGTCTACCCATTATTTTGATCCAGGAGCTAGTACTTGGTAAACCTTTGGTTCTTTTAAGATAGATGCATATGGGACACAGATTTCGGAATATCTCAGCCGCAGAAGCATGCTCTGTATCAGTCAGTGGATATGTGTGTAGGAACGATAGACTCACACGAGGGTAGGGCACACCAATGACCCTGGGTTCCGAAATCCAGCAATTTACCGTCCAACTGTAGTTAGCCTTAGCTTAATTTATAACAGCGTACTTGCTCAGGAGGCACTTTTCTCACAGACGTGCAGAGGACTTTGCTATTGTATTTTGAGAGTAAATAGAGAAAAGGGAGAAAGTGTTTTATTTCTTTTAAGGAAAATAATCTTTTAGATGGAAATAAAGTTCCAATGAAGTTTACTATTATATAATTCATAAGTATCAAAATAATTGTTCGTTCTTTCCAAAAAATCCAGACAAAAAGAATAGGTGAAAGTGGGTCATTTCTCGAATGGTCCACTGGAAAATGTACCGGTATTCCCGATGTGCCAATCCGCCCTTGAAAGCATAGGCGCCGACTGCTGAAAATTTCGAGGGGTGCTGAAATTCAAAAGGGAGATACCGTTCCCAGTGTTGAAATTTTAGATGTTTAAATGGACATTGTCTTCAGTGTAAACGCAAACAAACCGATACATGAGTTCATGATAAAGATACATTTTTTTTATAGCAACCAAATTCTTGAACCCCGTTTTAATTCTTCCGATTTAATTTCCTGTAATGTACGAACAAGAGCTTCTATAATTTTTTTTTCTTTTGGACAAAATTTGAACATTTTGTTGGAGACTATTGCCAGAAAATCAAACCTGTTGAAAAAGGCTAAGATGGGCATTAGTCAAAACAGGCAGTAGGCTAATAGCGATACCTTTGAGGAGCTCGCTCTAGCAGTAGCAAACAAACCGACGTGTTCAGTGTTGGAAAGGAAAGCGCTTCATAATCATTGCACTGTATTAATTTCCTTACTTGTTATTGTTAGCATTTAGCGTATAACGCAGCATGTATCACAGTGAAATTTTTGCTTTGAACAGCAAGTGTAACTTGGAAATCTCCACCACCACCCCGCCATCATTCATCTTGCAGTCCATGTGAACCGGTTGTTATCGATTTGGCATATCGCCCTTGCGTGGCTTGATTGTTGTTACTATTGGTGACTGTTTATATGTTTTATAAAGCTAGGGAGAAACAAAAGCCTCAACAGAATTATGTCAAACAAACAAACAAACAACAACAGCAAAAAAGAAAAAAAAAACCCTTCAAAATTATCCTTTGAGCGAGAAAAGATCATTCGCAGTCTCTCTGTGCGTCTTCTGCTCTCGGACGGTCATTGCCATTACTCCCCTCTGACATTTATGGTTTTATGACCTTACCGAAGCTCATGGCGTGCATGGTGACCTGCTGACAACTTACTGATGTGCAAGGAACGTGATTACGAAAAAATAAATAAAATCGGTAGCTTTAAACAATCAGGAAGATAGGGTACAAATCACATCCCACACCCCCGATTTCTCGGTTGTTTGGCTGTCTTATTTCTCAATGGTTTATTCGGTATCGGTGGTTAAAACACGATGTTTTGAAGATGTTGATTTTTTTTTTTTTTATAGAAACCAAATATTTGCGCTATATTCCGATTATCTTATTTAATTTTATGTAAAGTGGAACTAAATATTTAAGTATAAATCCAGTACATACAACGAAAATTCAGAGGTGTGCGGATCACCCCTCCCCCACCCCCGCTTCCCCAATGATTTCAAGGGGTGCTCAAGCCCCTGAGCACTCCCGGAGTTGGCGCCAGTGCCTGCACATAAAGCACAAAGCGATTCTCTGGCAGAGATGCTCCGAAATCCGTGTCCCACCCACATTTATCTTAAAAGAAAAGATTATTTACCGGTATTGATACATTAATGAAAATAATACACTGAAGAGCAATTGAATTAGAGACTGCTGGCGTTATGCAAATATGACGCTGTGGGCGGCCCTGCAAACGGAAACGACATGACGTATGCAGCAATCCGACAATATAAGGAATGATGCGACGGCAATCAGTAAGAGTCGGACGCAGTATGGGTAAGACGAAGGATCTAAGCGCATTTGATCATGGGCAAATTGTCGGGGCCCGACGAATGGGTCACTCCGTCTCGGAAGTCGTGCAAGCTCTGGAATTTTCACGAGCCACTATGTCACGGGTGCACCGTGAGTACATCGAATCCGGTAAAACCATCCCTACAAGGGCCAACCGCCGTGGACAACAGCGTGTGGATGAGAGGGGTCATCGTCGGCTAGCTCGCATTGTAACAGCGGATAGACGGGCCTCAGTGCAAGAAGTCACTCGGCAATTTAACGCTGGTGTGCCGCCCCGGTGGCGCAGTGGTCTAAGGCGCTGGCCTCTGATCATTCGTCCGTAAGGGGTCCGGGATCGAATCCTGGTGAGGCATGGATGTTGTGTTTGTCTTACGGCACTGGCTCTCTCTTTTCCCTGGAACCAGTGACCCTAAATTAGGGACGGACGACTGCTTATAGCCCATTGAGTTGCTCACGGTGGTCGTTAAACCTCCAATCAAAAAAAAAAAAAAATTAACGCTGGTGCACAAAAACGCGTAAGCAGCCACACCATCCAGAACCATCTACTCGCTATGGGGTACAGAAGCCATCGTCCCACAAGGGTACCGCTGCTGACCGCACATCACAGGGTGCAAAGATTAGCATGGGTACGGGAACATCGCCACTGGACCCTAGACATGTGGAAAAATGTTGCCTGGACTGATGAGTCGAGATTCACGTTGGTTCATGCGGATGGCAGGATACGAGTACGGCGCAAACCACATGAAGCGATGGATCCTTCTTGCCAGTAGGGTACTCTTCAAGCTGGTGGGGGTGGCATTCTCGTCTGGGGACTGTTTACGTGGACTGAAATGGGACCCGTGGTACGTGTGACATCGTTCCTCACAGGTCAACGTTACCGGGATATCCTGGACGACCATTTGCTCCCGTTTGTGCGTCTTCAACATCCAATGGGGACCTCATCCTGCAACAAGACAATGCACCGTGCCATCGCTACCGAATTGTATCCGAATGGTTGGATGAACACTTCACCGACGTGACCTCGCTTCCTTGGCCAGCTAGGTCACCTGATCTCATTCCCATCGAGCACATCTGGGATGCCATCGAGAGAGATGTTCGAGGCTCTGACCCCTCCATCAAATCTTCGTGAACTGTGGGAGCTTGTTTACGGGTCGTGGATCCGTATGGTTTCCCAACGCTTCCGGTGTCTTGTCGAGTCCATGCCGAGACGAATCGCCGCCGTCGTCAGGGCGAAAGGTGGTGCTACACGTTACTAGACAGGTATCTCTAATTCTATTGCTCTTCAGTGTAGTTCATGAGTCAAAATAGTCGGTAGACTTATGAAAGGCGTCTATTTGTAGAGGTGGTACGAATACTGTTGCGCCATAGACGACCAGTAACCGAATAAATATAATTATCTGGTACAACATCCCGTGTTGAGTATGGTTTGAGATGTTACAGTCAATCATGAGTGGATTATTAAAATTCTTTCATCCTTAAATTGCTGCTAAAATTTGTTCACGACTGAATTAGTTTTACACAATGCGTATTTCAACAATTCTGTTTATTCCAGGAGTTAACAGAATTTATGAGGTGTTTCCTGTGAGTATGTGTGTTTCTGTAGTGGACCTAAAGACTAAAATTCCCGGCCTGGTTTCGACGACACAATCCGCCTCTGTCCCTTCCCTGGAGTCAGTATCCCCAAATTAAAGCGACTATTTATAAATCATTGAGTTGCATTCGGTGGTCGTTAAATTCCCAATAATAATAATAATAAAACAAAAAAGAGTAACTGGAAAAACTGCTGTTGTAAGGTAAGCTCTTCTCTTGTTTTTAGCATGCCTTTTGTAAAAAAAAGATCGTGCTTCTGTTATCGGTTTGTCCGTCCGTTTGTCCGTCCGTCTGTACCCACGGTATCTTTGCAACTATTAGTCCGATTTGAAAATTTCTTTTTGCATTCGGAAGCTTGAAATATGCGAATGATGAGCCTTCATTTCGTTTTTTTTTACGATGTACAATTTTGCCGCTAGAGGGCGTAAATGCAGATGATGTCGAATTCAAAATTACGTTTTAATCCACGTATTTGCTTCTAAACATCCGATTGAAAAAATTATTTTATCTTTCGATTCCATATATGCCGAAGAGTGTTTTAGATATAGTTTCCTTTTCAAATTACGCATAGATTTTCCGCTAGGGGCGTAAAAGTAAATTACATTTTCCCCGATAACTCTTCTCCTAAAACTACGATTTGAATTTTTTTTTTCAGCGGATACATCTCCTGATGGAAAATCTTTTGCATATAATTTCGAATTTTTGGTAAGGAATACTTTGGCCACCAGGGGGCGTAAGTGCTAATTTTTGCTTCTGATGTAATTGCCATAAAATCTGAGCTTCTAAAATATCGATTGAAAAAATTCTTTCGTGGACTGATGCCACTCACATTGATAAACCTTTTCAGAATATTTTTTCCTAAAATATTCAACAGTTTCTCCGCCAGGGAGCGTAGATGTATATTTTATTTTTGTCAATATCTCTACTTCTAGGAGTCCGATTTGAAAAATTCTTTCTTTGATGGATAGTGTTTTCCGTGTGACATGTTTTTCATATAATTTCAAAATTTTCCAGTAATTCATAGACTTTCCTCTAGGGGCGTAAAGGTAAATTGCGTTTTCCCCTATATCTCTGCTTCTAACTCTCCGATTTGAAAAATTCTTTCTGCACCGGATACAGCTCCTGATGGGAAATCGTTTGCACATAATTTCTAATTTTTGTAAAAAATGGTTTGGTCACCAGGGGCGTAAATCCTAATTTCCGCTTCTGATGTATTTGCAGCAAAATATGAGCTTCTATATTCTCGATTGAAAAAAACGTCGTTTGTAGACCGATACTACTCATGTCAACAAACCTTTTAGGAACATTTTCTTCTTAAAATAGTACATGGTTTCTACGCCAGGGGGCGTAGATGTATATCCTATTTTTGTCAGTATTTCTACTTCTAGGGGTTCGATTTTAAAAAATACCTTCTTTGTTGGATAGTGTTTCCAGTGTGACATGTGATTCATATAATTTCAAAATTTTCAAGTAATTCATAGACTTTCCGCTAGGGGGCGTAAAGGTAAATTGCGTTTCTCCCTATATCTCTGCTTCTAAATTTCCGATTTGAAAAATTCTTTCTGCACCAGATACAGCTCCTGATGGGAAATCGTTTGCACATAATTTCTAATTTTTGTAAAAAAAAAAATGGTTTACCCACCAGGGGCGTAAATCTTAATTTCCGCTTCTGATGCATTTGCAGCAAAATATAAGCATCTAAATTCTCGATTGAAAAAAAACGTCGTTTGCAGACCGATACTACTCGTGTCGACAAACCTTTTAGAAAATTTTTCTTCTTAAAATAGTGCATGGTTTCTGCGCCAGGGGGCGTAGACGTATGTCTAATTTTTGTCAATATCTCGACTTCTAGCAGTCCGATTTAAAAAATTCCTTCTTTGTTGGATAGTGTTTTTAGTGTGACATGTTTTTTCTATAAATTCAAAATTTTCAAGTAATTCATAGACTTTCCGCTTGGGGGCGTAAAAGTAAATTGCGTTTCCCACTATTTCTCTGCTTCTAAACCTCCGATTTGAAAAATTCTTTCTGCACCGGATACAGCTCC
Organism: Macrothele yani; assembly: GCA_039090855.1. Classification (NCBI taxonomy): domain Eukaryota; kingdom Metazoa; phylum Arthropoda; class Arachnida; order Araneae; family Macrothelidae; genus Macrothele; species Macrothele yani. The sequence continues at coordinate 94,080,530 of CM077005.1, read as the reverse complement.
TGGTGGGCAATCGTTTGCACATAATTTCTAATTTTTGTAAAAAAAATGGTATGGCCACCAGGTGGCGTAAGTCTTAATTTCCGTTTCTGATGTATTTGCAGCAAAATATGAGCTTCTAAAATTTCGATTGAAAAAAGTATTTTGTTGACCGATGCTACTCATGTTGACAAACCTTTTAGGAAAATTTTCTTTGCCGCCCCGGTGGCGCAGTGGTCTAAGGCGCTGGCCTCTGATCATTCGTCCGTAATGGGTCCGGGTTCGAATCCCGGTCAGGCATGGATGTTGTGTTTGTCTTACGGCACTGGTTCTCTCCTTCCCTGGAACCAGTGACCCTAAATTAGGGACGGGCGACTGCTTATAGCCCATTGAGTTGCTCACGGTGGTTGTTAAACCTCCGATCAAAAAAAAAAAAAAAAAATTTTCTTCTTGAAATAATGAATGGTTTCTACGCCAGGGGGCGTAGATGTATGTCGTAATTTTGTCAACATCTCTACTTCTAAAAGTCCAATTTCAAAAATTCCTTCGTTGTTGGATAGTGTTTCCGATGCGAAATGTTTTTCCTATAAATTCAAAATTGTCACGTAAATCATTTAAGACTTTTTGCTAGGGCGCATAAAGGTAAATTGCGTTTTCTGCTCCTAAAACTCCGATTTGAAAAATTCTTCCTGTATCGCATACAAGACCTGATGAAAAATATTTTTCACATAATTTCTAATGTTTTGTAAAGAATGGTTTGGCCACCAGGGGTCATAAGTGTTAATATATGCTTCTGATGTATTTGTAGCAAAATCTGGGCTCCTGAAAACTCGACTAAATTTTTTTTTCTTGGACCGATACCGCTCATATGGATAAACCTTTTGCGAATACTTTCTTCCTAAAATAATGCATGGTTTTCCCACCAGGGGACGTAAAATCACATCTTATTTTTTGTCGATAACTCTGTTTCTAAGAGTTCGTAAGCTCAAGATTCCGTTTACACCAATATCTGAGGGATTAAAGACCCGATTGAAAACTTCTTTCTTCCGTCAGATACTATTGTTTTCCATACCGGTTCCATTGACTTTGAATAGCTTTGATAAATTTAATTTGCGTCAGAACGGATTCAAAAGACGTGCTTATTACACCCGAAAATTCGGTGTCATCTTTCTTGTTTGAATCTCATTTTGTTATTCGAAGAAGAATGAAGTACGGAAACGCCTGAAATATCTTTACTTAATTATTTTTAGTGTCATTATAACGATAAATGAAGCAGCAATCGTAATCTGTCTTCAGCAATCATACGACCTTGAAAAAGATGAACCTGTGATTTGTCTAAAAGAAAGAATTTCGACCTGTTATCAAGTGCGAGCATATCTCCTGGCCGATAAACAATAGGTTCAACGCTCAGCGGGGCAAACCACTTCAGTACAAAGCAAATGAACTTTGCGAGACGCTGTAGATAGATTCTGGTATCCTACTTTCCAAGTAAGTCATCCTAAATTCTTCATTTCATTTATTCATCGGTTTCTATCATTTGTTTGTATATTTTTTCAGTGAGGTTATTTCAGCTATTTGTTCGAAGCAACAGTATCTAAGCAATTCTACACATTTCCTGAGCAAGGATTTTTTTTTAAAGCTTTGTAAGTAAGATTAACTAAATGTTATCCAGGGGCATCGCGTGTCTATTTAGTTGGGTGTGTTTTCGTGAAAAAAAAAAAAAAGAAAAACTTTTTATGCAATTGCACTACAAAATTCACTTATTAATTTCAACATGCGATTGCATTTTTGATCGCTACGTGAAAGTTTTAAAACTGAATAACGCAAAAGCGATCTTCTCAATTAGAATGAAAATACCAACGTTTGCCACAATACAAGGTTTATTTTACATCGACTATAGTTTCGCACAGCGTTTGGCTCGGCATCATCAGGAGGAATGGAGGGTAGGCGTAAGCATTCAAATCATTGTGACATCATCAGAGTTCTGACGGTCACGGTTTTTCGTGAGTTGTTTCCACGCGCTTGAAAGAAATAGAGTCGACGTCATGTCGTTGACAAACCGTGACGAGTTCCGGTATATGTGGAAAGCTTCTAACATATTAAGCTTGATAGTCGAGTCAGATTTATCGATAAGCGTAGCGTTTCCAAACAAAAATTTATGGTTATTTTCGTGACAATGTTGGGCTATAGACGACTTTTTCAGTTCATAGTTCCATATGTAGGTCTTGTGTTCCTTCACACGGAAACTTAAAGCCCTGCGGGTCTGTCCTACTTCTCAATTACCCCAACGCGGTTAATTGTAGAATACATTAAGGTACTACTTTAATTTTAACCATTCAATCCATAAATATATACAGCACAGAGGTTCTCTGTTTAAAAAAAAAAAAAAAAGTATTGTGTCACGCGCACCGTTTATGTGAAAAACCCGCAGAGTAAAAAGCTTTACACCTCGTGGAGTGAAGATCAGAAAATCAGAAAATCTTCGCAAATACTAGAGTTAGGCACTAAATGTCTTTACTTTTTTTAATTTTTAAATCATCATCATCATCATTGTCAACCATTATCAATCCACTGCTGGACGAAGGTCTCCCCAAGTTTCCTCCACAACGGTCTGTCTTGTGCCAGTCTCCTCCATGTCACTCCCGCATATTTACGAATTTCATCCACCCATCTCCCATGTGGTCTTTTTCTGGGTCTTTTCCTGTCCCTTGGAATCCAATCTAAAATTTCGGCTGTCCATCTATGGTCTGTCCTTCTGGCAGTATGTCCAGCCCATTGCCATTTCAGGTATTTAACTCTGATCATGATGTCTTCCACTCTCGTCATTTTTCGGATCCACGAGTTCCTCTTCTTATCTCTCCTGGTTATACCAAGCATGCACCTCTCCATGCTTCTTTGAGTTGTCTGCAGCCTTTGTATGTCTCTTTTAGTTAAGGTCCACGTCTCTGCACCATACGTAAGCACTGGAAGGATGCATTGATCAAACACTTTTCTTTTAAGACATAACGGCATATTGCTCTTGAAAATTATGCTGTTTCTTCCAAAAGCTCTCCAGGCAAGTTTTGTACGTCGATTAATTTCTTCATCAATGTGACCCTCACTTGATATCTGCTGTCCAAGATAAACATACGTATCTGTTATCTCCAGTTTTTCTCCATCAATCGATAAATCTTCATTTCTTGTAAAAGCATTGAACATCACTTTTGTTGTGATGTTAAATACAACCATATATTACCCGGGGAAAAGTGAGTAAGTAATCGCTTGGGAAAATATAAAAATTCGCCATGCAGTTATTTCATTAGTGTGCAGCTTGATTTTATTTCAGCACATATACCTAAGGTAAAGCATTTCACTTTTGCTAGTATGTTCTCGCCATCATAGCTGTACTTTGTCAGCACAAATTACCGACATTCTACAAGATATATCCTTTTAAGACATGAATTTTCATGTGTAACATCACACTTACAAAAACAATACAGTTTTGTGACAAAAACATTTGCATATTTATTTTGAGTATGTATGTGTCCCCAAATGATCTGTTGATTTAGGGACACTACGCCATTTTGTTCTCTAATCAGTGTTCCAATATCTAGTCACCTTAGTGTTACCACACACCTTAAGATGCGTTACTTGCCGGATTGGAACCGCAGGAAGGACAAGAATATGAATTGCGGCGCCATCTGCAAGTTTCTGTAAAGGGCTCAAAGGTGTCCTTGTTTAGGACCGCAAGCCAGAGAACACTTTTCTTCTTCATGAAAACGTTGCATACGGGATTCAATTTTAGGTACTACGCGAAGCCTTAGGAAACACTTAAAGAAGTTTTTATTAGGAATAAATCCAAAAATATATAATATCAATTACATTGCGATTCGGTGGGTGTGCTACGCCCACCTAGCACACCCTGAATATACTTCCATGATGTTATCGAGTAGATTTGCGTTTCCAAAACTTACACGAACAAAAGCAAACCTTAAAAAGGAGCATTCATTGTTCCTCTGTTTTCTCCCCCACCCCTCTTTCTCCCTAATTAAAATTCCGAACCACCTCAAAAGGCGGCCACAGACACACACGTTTGAATGATACGTTTGAGTGCCACGTCAGCAAACGGGGGAGTTTTGTGCCTGAGGCGGAATGTAGTGTGAAGTGAAGCTCTTCAACCCCTGCCTGAAATGCTCTTCACTCCACGCTACATGCCGCCTCAGGCACAAAACTCTCCCGTTTGCTGTCGCGACACTCAAGCGTATCATTCAAACGTGGGTGTCTGTAGCCACCCTAACAGAGATCGCAAAGGTGTAGTTTGTATTGGTTCCTACCCAGCAAAAACAGTATTGCTGGCCCAGCACTATGTTGCCGCTGCCGAACCGTCAATAAAATGTCCGGGCGGCCAACAGAAGGGACAGCAGTTCAGGCCAACAGCTGGCCAACAGTTGGCACCCCATCAGTTGTCATATGCCACAACAGGGCCATCAGTGGTCCATCACAGGCAGTAGCTGCCACAAGTGGCCCTTCAGTGGCCCTGCAAGTACTTGCCAGAAATGATGGCTAGCCTAATGTGGTCCGCTAGTGGGCCGTTAGTGGCAGCCAGCAACCACGTGACGTAACTGGTGGCTTGCCGAATCTTGTCCGCCAATTACCCAGTAGTAGCAATAATTAAAAAAAAAAAAAAGCAAGGATAACCGCAGTTTCCTAAAGCTACAATTTTTTTCTACCCTTACGAAGCTTGTGGAATTAACGCACTTTGCTGGGGAAATTTTCTCGACAGACCGGAAAAACGCCGTTTACATCTGACTAGTTTCGATCCTGGGCCGTTCGCGTTGAAGCCGCGCTCGCTACCGACCGGACTAATTCACAATGTTCGGATACGTGCTGGAAGCTATCTGTTTGGCATGCAATTTGTAATCGAATGCTTCCCTCTTTCATTTTATAATATTGCGAGGTATTTTTCATAAAAGTCAGTTTCATATAATTGATAAATTAATTTTTTCAACGTAACGATAGTTTTTTTTTTTTTTTTTTTTTTACGTTAAGGGAACTTCACTCATTTTCAAGGCGTGTACATACTTAGAGTCGCTTTCCAAAGTTTTGTACTGTCCTTGCCGTCTTGAAAAGAGATTGTTGAATAAATATATATTTACCCGGGTTCATGTCACATTCTGTTACATTTTTAACGTTGTGTCTTTCCTTTCCGTTGTCCGAAGCTACATTTGTTTTAAAGAGTAAAAGATATTTTATTTTACTTCTCGTTATTTTTAGAAGCGAATTCCTCCCAGTCTTGTGTATTCAACCCATGGATGAGTACAACACATAGCGTTGCTTTTTTTTTCTTTCAAATAATTAATAAATTTTGTACGCGTATAATTCTTTTTTATTCCCAACAAACGCTATTTTTATGGTTTTCCAGGATGTGCGTTTCAAGCGTTTTAAAATTTTTTCTTGTTATTCATCCACTCCATTCCATGAATTGTCATTCATGGGAATGGAGTAGGTGGGAATGGAGTAGGTGGGAATGGAGTGGGTGTATTTCATGGCTGTAATCTAGTATTTCACGGCTTAATCTGATATCTTCGTCGACGTAAAATTTCATTCGGAAATTATTTCGCCTCTCCACATATGGATTTTTTTTTCTTAACATCCACTAAAATAACACGATGGTGATAGCGTCGACTTCAACTAACTGGTACCATGAGAGACACAGCAAGTGTTGCTTCTGCGCATGCGCAGTCCCGATGCTTCTACCTGCTGTTGGGGGTTGCATTAGTTGCCAGCAATGGGCCACTAGTGGCACTTGCTTGGAGGCCCACAATTCACGGCGATGCTGCAGGGCCATCAATGGCTCGCCAACTGATAGCGCTGCCATCAACGGACCACTACCGGGCCGTGAGCGGCAGATTTCAGCCAGCAGTGACCCATCACTGCCAGCTGGTGGCCAGCAGTTTCCCAGCACTTGTGTTTTTGCTGGGTATTCCTGTCCCTTATTTAAGGCCGCGGATTTTAGGGAAGAGAGAAAGCATGAACCATCAGGGCAAGCATTGTAATATCCATACAAATACCTGAAATCTGAACCCCAACCGAGAGCTAGGAGCCAGACCATCACCCCCTAATAGCTTAGCAGGCCCGCGCACCGAACGCCGGAAGCTGCGTGACGTAGGGGAGAGTAGGCTGATGTCCGTGGTGGGTGGTCGAGCATGCATGAGCTTGCTCACTCTGTGTAAGCGTCACTACGGATGTGCGTGGTTGTTGTTGTCAAATTGTCAACTAAATTTATTTTCATAGAGGGATATTAAAAGTATTCAAATATCTACTAATGGGGAGGTTCTCAGAAAATGGATTACAGCAATAAAGCGTGAATATTTTCAACTCTAAGGTAAGTGGAAACCTTTTGTTAACCTTATTTTAAACTACTCGTAAAATAAAAATTTTGAACTAGAAAATTTAAATTTGGCTAATTTTATAATCTAATGCATCTCACAGCGGGAAGTCAAAGCACTGAAAAGATTTTTGAAAAATGAAATTTATGTTTGTAATGGAAAGAATAGATTACTTGTGTTGTTATAGTAACCCATAACATGTTTTTGCCAATGTATCAAATAAGTTCAAAGTAAAATATGTATATTTAGGAAGGGATTTTAAACTTTATTATGGACACAGAATAATAAGGGTTGCATGTTTTTGATCCCAAGAGTAATATGTTGATACATTCGTACTTAGTTATTTAAGTGTTTAGGCAGCGCCAGATTAACTTTTTTGGGGTCCCTATTTCTGGGCACAAATGCTTGTAAAATACTTATATCCTATACGAAATATATGTATGTCATGTACACATCTAACATGCCTATGTCCTTTATATAAATGCTAAGGCCTTGTTGCCATGTGAAATACATCTTTTGTGTTTGCAGACGTAGAGAATTGCATTGAATTATCATTTTTAATATTTATTACTAAAGGAACACAAACACTGAATCAAGTATAGACAGCAAAAATTAGATATGAATGCACAAAAACAGAAGTTCACACATAGTTCAGGAGTAAGTTTGCCTTTAAAATGTCCGTTTAAAGATTTTGAAGCATTTTTCTACAAACCAACACATTGAAGAACTCTCGTGCGAGCAGTGTGTATGCTCTATCTGTGGTAGGATGGGAATTTATCAGAACCATTCAATTTCTTAAAAATTAGATGAAATATATCAGTACTACCTGGGCAAGAAATTATTTACTTGCGCAGGTAGTAAAAGCTGGATGCGCAGGAAAATTTATCTTTTAAGATAACAAACCAGAACCCTATTTTTTTAAGTTAAAAATATGAACTGTTTTAACATGTTGCACTTCCATTTTAAGGGTCAGTATTACAAATGTTAAATGCACAAACGTGTGTATATCAATTTTTAAGATGCTGATGCTGAAATTGGTATGAAATGGTACGATGATGAAACTGGTGTTTCGGAAATTTAGTGATTATGCCATGTTCCTTTTGTTATAGTTTTCTCCCTTTGTCACTAAATATGAGAGGCCAGTTACATCAGAGGCATGCATACTGTTGTTGATTATAAACAAAATTTGGAGCAAAACTAGGTTTCCGATTTCTGGGCGTAGAACATAACATAATTAAAGATGTGATATTACTCTTTCCTTGGTACTTCGTAACAATAATACAACTTCCATTAATTAACAATGACATGAAACACGACATGTGATGACTGTCTTTTTTTTCTTGTGTAGTAGGAAATTTTATTACAAACTTTTTTATTTTAAAATTTAGTTACCATGCACAGGCAATTAGATGTTTTATTTACCTGCCCAGACGAATGATTTACATGCCCTGGGCATCTCGGGCATGGTATTTTTAAGCCTTGGATATTGTTATTTTTAAGAGAAAAAAAGTACGTGGATCGACATGAATCCACATATTGTGGAAACTATGCTCTAAGCAAACAAGATTTTTAAAATACAAGTAGAAATATATACGCGCTTTTTTTTTCTTTTTTTTTTGAAAACATTTGCTTAAAATGAGAGATCAACTTTTTATTCATTTATCTAGACTTATCTGTTTCCAGACTTCCTGCACTGTGTCTTCACAAGCTACAGCAATAATAACTGGAACTAATATATCTCATATTATCCGATAACTACTGGAAAGTGTGCTTCCAAACGTGAGGGTGGGTGTCAATTTTTGTATGGGGAAAAACTTCTTCAATCCTTCATAGAATTTATTTTGAAATCAAAATCATAAAAAAAGGAAAAAACAATATTTTTCAATAGCTTTAGCAATGACAAAACATTTGTGCAAAATTTTATACCATTGCTTTTTATAGTTTCTGAGAAAATGGTACACCAAGTTAGTCAATTTATAATGAAACATGTACATCTTTTATTCAGTACAATAACTGCATGTGCCTTTGTCATGTTCTCAAAAAATATAATAATTATCTGAAAAAATACTGTAAGAAATTATTGAACAAATTTCAGATTTTCTTAGAAACGTGTCTTTGAAATTCTTCAAGGAACAGCTAACGGACACATAATCAAATTGTGCTTGTGATACACAAAGAACTACACAACCATAATTATATGTACATTGGCAGTTTTCCTGAATACTTCTTGAAAATCAAATTTCAGGAAATTTCTGCCAATAAGTTACTTGTATTTTTCCAGATAAAAAGAAATGCTTATATTGTGGATCCAAATAGTTTTGCTTAATGCTACTAATATACTTAATACAGATGTGTTGAACTTTGACAAGGTAACTTTTTTGAAATAGTGCTCTGGAAGACAAAAATTATAAACTTTATATTTGCTTATCAAAATGAAGTTGTCCAAACACGTAACTAGATGGTACTAAAATTAGGAAATCTTGTTATGTCATTATTGTACGTTTAATAATGTAGCAATTGCATAATTTTCTTGAAATCTTAATTTATTTGATGCAATCAGTGGATCAAGCAGCAATTCACTGTATGTATGTTAAAACGTGTTTTATTGAGCCTTTGGTAATAATTAAAAAACACAGAAAAAAATTCAGTTTTTCTTGACTTTTTTTATATATTTGTGATCACGGATTGCATATAAAATACATTTTCACTAAAGGAATTATTTCATTACTAAAATTTTCATAGTCATAAGTTTGCAATGAATGAAAAATCTGATTCCTTAAATATGTCAATCGACATCTTTTGAAACGACTGCGATACTTCGTAATGGACCCTCAAACTAATCTTTCAAGTACAAGAACGATTTGTTCACAAGTACAGGAATCGTTCGGCTAACTATAAAGACACTATAACTTCAAGTGAAACTACGACAAGAGTTTATAATTTCGATTATAGGAATGGTTTATCACTTCCAGTGAAATGACAGGGATCCTTTCATTAAGTTGACGAATCTGTGTTGCTTACCCTTTCAAGTCGAAATTATTGCTACGCTAAATTTTACGCTGTAATTTCTTTTTCTTCTGTATTTTAAAAGATTATTAAACAAACTTGTTAACTCTGCAGTTATTTGAAAACTAACACACAAGTTCTTATTTAAATGCAGTGAAACTCTAAAAGAACGCACGACCTGGTTAGTTGGTGTACGTAAAGACGCGTTCGTTCGCACATCGCCGTAATGCTCCTCTCCGCGACTACGGACTACTCTAGTGACGTCACAAATCGGTGCGCGGGCCTGTTAAGCTATTAGGGGGTGATGGCCAGACGCCCTAACCGAAAACCGGCTAGCAATCTACAGAGGATGTTCACACATTTTTAGAACGTTTTGGATAAGAAATTACAGAAAATAAAAGAAGTTCAAAGAATTGAAAATGGAAACAGCGCGTTAAAAACACGAAAAAAAAAATCTGCCGTAGTTAAATATCGTCTGCTAATAAAATGGCTCGCGTGAACAAGCTGTGGACAGAAGGTTATGGTTTTGCTCTTTCAGAAGAAAAATATTCGTAATCTGTAATTAAGAAACGCTGTGAAACTCATAGAATTAGCATTTCTAAATGAAAAATAAGCAATATTACAGTATTAAAAACAAAGGGCGGAAATCATCAAGCATTGCTTTTAACAAGAAAAAGAACATCAAACGAATATCCAAAGAAAGTACGCACTTTTACGACTGTTTCAAAAGTAAGGTGCCTGATCTCAAAAGAAAATCTACCGAAGCAAAAAGGAGTCGCTAAGTCATTAAAAATCTCTATATCAATTGTAAACAATGTAATGTACAAAGATTTGAATCTAAAGGGAAAAAAATAAAGTTCACAGCCTTTCAGCCTTTTTTTTTTTTTTTTTTTGCCTAGTCAGGGAACTGAACGCACAACACGGTGTAGACTTCTTTATGAAAATCACTTAGCGGGAGACAGCTGGAAATTTATTATGAGTATTGATGAAACATGAATCTACCTAAACGACTGTAACAACAAAGACCGATTTACTATCGCAAAAGAGCAGAAAAATACACACAAACTTGGTTCCAAGAATCCAAAGAAAGTTTCAGTAAAGGGTTCATTATTATTATTGCTGGTTTCTCGTTCAAATAGTATTAAAATTAAAAAAAGTTGAAAAGAATGTTAAAATCAATTCTACATATTACTAAAATAGTGTTTTAACTCCTATATTTAAAGAGGAAATACCATTCGTTTATCCACAGAGCCTTCAAAGAGAATAGAACACGCCAACAGGAAAAGGCTACCAGTCACATGCATCCGAATCTCCTACTCTATTTCTTGAAAAAAAAAAAAATGAAATAGGAGTCTGTACCTTTTGCTCATATTCCTTCAAAATCTCTTGATGTGTCACTAATAGACTACTGTGACTACTGAAATTAAAATTAAAAAAAGTTGAAAAGAATGTTAAAATCAATTCTACATATTACCAAAATAATATTTTAACTCCTATATTTAAAGAGGAAATACCATTCTTTATCCATAGAGCCTTCAAAGAGAATAGAACGCCATCAGAATAAGGCTACCAGTCACATACATCCAAATCTCCTACTTTATTTCTTGAAAAAAAAAAATTAAAAGGAGTCTGTACCTTTTCCTCATATTTCTTCAAAATCTCCTGATGTGTCACTAATAGACTACTGTGACTACTGAAATTAAAACAAAAAAAGTTGAAAAGAATGTTAAAATCAATTCTACATATTAACAAAACAATATTTTAACTCCTATATTTAAAGACGAAATACCATTCCTTTATCCATAGAGCCTTCAAAGAGAATCGAACGCCATCAGGATAAGGCTACCAGTCACATACATCCGAATCTCCCACTATTTCTTGAAAAAAAAAATGAAAAAGGAGTCTGTACCTTTTGCTCATATTCCTTCAAAATCTCCTGCTGTGTCACTAATAGACTACTGTGACTACTGAAATTAAAATTAAAAAAGTAGAAAAGAATGTTAAAATAAATTCTACATATTGCCAAAATAATGTTTTAACTCCTATATTTAAAGAGAAAATACCATTCCTTTATCCATAGAGCCTTCAAAGAGAATCGAACGCCATCAGGATTAGGCTACCAGTCACATACATCAGAATCTCCCACTCTATTTCTTGAAAAAAAAATGAAAAAGGAGTCTGTACCTTTTCCTCATATTCCTTCAAAGTCCCCTGATGTGTCACTAATAGACTACTGTGCCATCGGACTTCTAACTAAAAAGAGCGCTTTCTAAACGCAGATTGGACAATGGAAAGCAGTGACATAAAATACTTCACTACCAATTTTAAGAAATACCCTGTTATCTTGGAAATCTACATGTAGGTTCGTATCCAGAGAAAGGGTTATCAGATAGAACATTTAAGAAAGAAATTATTTTATTTTAAACATTAATTATATTGCTGGAAAATCGTTCTAAAGATATCTGAAAATCCTCTGTATCTCCACCCAGCAAAACCGCAAGTGTTGGGAAACAGCTGGTCACCAGCTGGCAGTGAGGGGATTTTGCTGGCTGAAATCTACCGCTGACGGCACGGTAGCGGTCCGTTGGTAGCAGCGCCATCATCTGGCAGCATCGTCGTGCATTGCGGGCCTCCTAGCAAGTGCCACTAGTGGCTCGGAGCTGGCAACCGAAGCAACCCCAACAACGAGGTGGAAGCAACGGAACTGCGCATGCGCATAAGTAACACGTGCTGTGTCTCTCGTGGTACCAGTTAGTTGAAGACGACTATATCGCCATCCTGTTATTTTAGTAGATGTTAAGAAAAAAAAGCCATATGTAGAGAGGCGAATTAATTTCGTAATGAAATGCCACGTCGACGAAGAATACCTTCGGAAGAAAAATATATAAATAATTATTACAAAGTTTCTTACCTCTTTTAACATTTCACGACAGCCGCCCCGGTGGCGCAGTGGTCTAAGGCGTTGGCCTCTGATCATTCGTCCGTAAGGGGTCCGGGTTCGAATCCCGGTCAGGCATGGATGTTGTGTTTGTCTTACGGCACTGGTTCTTTCCCTTCCCTGGAACCAGTGACCCTAAATTAGGGACGGGCGACTGCTTATAGCCCATTGAGTTGCTCACGGTGGTCGTTAAAAATCCAATCAAAAAAAAAAAAAAAAAAAAAAAAAAAAAAAAAATTTCACGACACGTTTCATTCTTTCTGCCGTCATGCTTGGTTTAGGCTTCCGGTGCGGTGTTCTATATTTGGTCTTCAGGTTCTTTCAAATGCTCTACCAACGCTCAAGTCCCTGAAGTGCCTTGTTGTCCAGGTTGCAAAATTGTATCCCCTCCCTTCCCACCCTTCCCACCATCTTGTAAAACCTAACTTTCGTTGTGCTAAAAACCAATTATTGAACACAAAAAAACTTGCAATCACTCATTCTTTTTATGGAAAGTTTGTATATTACCTCATTTGGACACAGGTGTTGTACCAAAAATGATAGCCAAACCATGGACAAATGTGTTAGTTGGTAGGTCTTCATGTTGAGGTGGTATTTGAAATTCTTTGTTTTCAGCATTGTTCTCTCATAGATGGCGTGGTATATGTGTTTGTGACGTCGCCCAACAGTATTTAAGTCAATGTCCATCTCGTGATATTACACTATATCATCATCTGATGAAGACGATGTGTCTTAGAAAGATCTAATGTGTTTTTATTAGTAAAGAATTTTAACATGTGCTACGTTGTGCACTGCATTTGTTTTTATCGTGTTCAGTCAACATTTTATTCCACTATTGGATTTTAACACGAATTAGTTTCATCAATCCAATCTATTCCAGATTCTATTATCAACTCCGATCTTACTCAAGCTACCATCACAGCATTGAATAAGTTGAAGCATTTAACCCATCTCCTAAGGATATTGTTAATAATCTTCACCCACCCCCAGGTCCCAGAATTCCTGAGTTATTTGGGAAATTGAAAACTCACAAACTGGTTCTCCCATTCGACCTCTGGTCTCTGCCTATGTCAGTCCAACCCGCCCCCTAGAAAGAGCACTGGCAAGGCATTTTACCCTCTTAGCCAAATCTTACAGCTTTTCAGTTTCTGGTACGATTCAGGCTCTAGACCGCATTAGGTCCTTCCGTTCAGGGAGTCAACCATTTTATATGGTATCCCTGGACGTCATTTCTTTATTCTCCAATGTCCCCATTCCGATCCTTCATAACCTTATTGCCGCAAAACTTCAAAATATTATACCCCCCCCCCCTAGAAATGTAAGCTATACTTACCGCACTGCGCCTGGTATCCAGTCGGTCAGATTTAACGATACTATTTACCGACAGGAGGAGGGTGCCCCTATGGGGTCCCCCCTTTCGTCTTTACTTGCTGAGATTTTGATGCAGGACCTTGAAGAGTCCGTTTTGTACTCCAACCCAGTTAAGCCATTTTTATATATTAATATACGGTATGTAGATGACATCCTTGTTTTCTGGTCTGCCACAGAAACCGAATTCAATACTTTTGTTGGAAATTTATGCTCTCAACATCCATCCATTACGTTTTCTCTAGAATTTGAAAACAACTGTACCCTGCCATTTCTGGACATTTTTCTTCAGAGGAACAATTTTACTCATACAGTAGATTTTTCAGTTCATCGCAAACCTTCTTCTAATACCACTATGATTTCAAGTGCCTCCAACCATTCGCTAACTCAAAAGCCGTCGGGATTGTATTTTATGTTGCGCCGTTCCACTACACATTCATCTAATGAAGAATTACGTAACTTGGAGCTACAGATGATTCGTGAAACTGCTTTACAGTATGGGTATCTGGCTTCCACAGTGAATTCTCTCTTTAAAAAAACTCAATCGATGCTCTTGTGACGCGCCTGCACCGCAGGACGCACATGAGATAAAGGCAGATAGCAGCGAGAGCATACGTCCGCGTAGCTCAGTTGGGAGAGCGACTTATTCCGGAATGAGGGGAGCCGGGTCCGATGCCCGGCGTGGACAAAAATGACGGACAAATTTACTTTGTTATTCTCTCCACATTAACTCGAGAGCGTCGGCTAATTAAATACGTGGGTTCCTTACCGTTTACTCCAGGTGTAACTAACGTTTTGAAAAACATCTGTAAGCGATCTGATTTAGGTTTTGTAATCAAGGCAGTGAATCTATTATCCTAATCAGGAATGACAGAGACCCAGTCAACACTTTAAATAAACATGGGGTATATTCTATACCCATGAAAGCTATTGATCCAAACACCGAAGATCAAGTCTACATTGGTTCTACGTTGCGTACCTTGAGGAATAGACTATATGAACACAAATATAATGTCAGAAATAGTTCCAGTACTACGGCCTTATCCCGCCTACGTCTACTGATACGCATTAATATGATTGATCCAGAGCAGATATCCTTGCCACTGCAAAAACAAGATCATCAATCCTGTTTACAGAAAGCCTCCTCATTTATAAATTTAGATATTCGTGCTGCAGGGATGATTCCTCTTCCACTATCCCTCTTCCCTGGAAATTGTTATTAGATGACGAGAGATGAGCCGAACTCGAGTCTCTCTTCTGAGAGACTCGAATGGACGATAATCTTCTTCCTCTATGTCTACATGCATCGTGTATTTACATATTGACCCCCTTATATGTTTGACCGTCACATGACAACCATGTATATGGTCTTGTAATCAATTATCCTGTTTGTGCTTTCTACATCTGATGATGGGACCAGTGTGAGTCCAGAAAGGTCTTATGTCAAATATTTTAACTTTTTAATATGTGATCATCTTTTATTAAAGCTTTAATCAAATGCCATCTTCGTAATTTTAATTAACGTGTGAAGACGGCTTAATTCCTCTGGAAACACTGACGCACGTAATGATTGATTTATTATTAAGCAACAACTGAACTATCCGCGCTGAAGAAAGGACGAAAAAAATTAGATTGCTCAATTTACACTTGGGCATGATATACGTACATGTATTTTATACTTCTGGTTAAAATTCTAAAGAAACAGAGTAGTACAGTATGACCATTATGATGTTTTAAATTGCATTCCTTTCATTTTGCAGACATCTAACAAAATGACGACTGTAGATAGGTCAAATCAAAAGAAATCATCTGACATCTTTCTTGTAACACCGTTAATCGAAAGTGAACCGCTGGAGAAGATACTGGGATTGCCTGTCTTCTTGAAAATGGAGAACTGTCAGCCCAGCGGGAGTTTCAAGATAAGAGGCTTAAGTCGTCTGGTGAGAAAGGTAAGAACTGCTGTGCTCTGCTGAAATGTATTGTAACGACGGCCAGTTTTTGCAATAGGCAAAACAGCATTAGTAATTTAAAAGAGCGGAGAAAGGGACCAACTTGGTGAAAGGAAATAAGGCGCTTTGGAAGTCTTACTCCCCGTTTGGGCCTCCCGACATGGAGATTCGCGAAAGCGGGTAATAAATTTTCCTTGCCGTTGGTCGGTGGCAAACCACACCGAAGTCTCCGCTTGTATCGCTCATTTCCTAGCTTGAGAAAATACTGTTATGGGTGAAAAGTTGCTCTCCATGACAATAAATTAGTGCACCTAAGAGTCCAGCCAAATATCCGCAGTTCTAATGGCAGAGTCATCGTGAGGAAGATCAGATGGCATTCGGTAACATTAAAAAGACATGTTTTCGAGTTGCAGAGTGGTGGACCAAAACAAAGAGATGCATAGCAACAGCAGTTTTGGAGATTCGAGCGAAACAGACAAACGTGGGTCCGCGCCGATCGGTGGAAGGGGCGAAAGTTGAACTGGACGTCTCCCTCCCTCATCTCTTAAAAGATGACACAAACAAAACGTGAACTATGAGTAAGAGCTGGCTGCTAGAACAGGTGGGAGATTTTCCGTTGAAGAGAAAGTGACCGTGAGGAACGGCTTCAACCTAAGCCGTCAAGAACGACAAAGACAAGCTCACAGTGCCGGAGAGGCCAACCTCCAGCACCTGGGTTCAATGGAAGCGATAGAGCGAAATCTGCGTACTTTTTTTTTAATTGTAGATTTAACGACCACCGTGAGCAACTCCATGGGCTATAAGCAGTCGCCCGTCCCTAATTTAGAGTCACTGGTTCCAGGGAAAGGGAAAGAGTCAGGGCCGTAAGACAAGAACAACATCCATGTTTTACCGGGACTCAAACCCAGACCGTTCTCGGACGAATGGTCATAAGCCAGCGCTTAGACCACTGCTCCACCGAGGCGGCCTTCGTACTACTTCGCTCAGACAAGGAGACGGACCAGGAACACCGTGAACAGCCATCAGACGGAAGTGTCCAAATGTACTTTTTCTTCTTCCCCTTGTTGCTTTTCCTCCAGAAGCTGTAGCAGCGAGAGAAAAGAATGTCATCCTTCCTCCGTTAAGTGAAAATGGGGCCCTAAGTTCATGCAGGTGCTTCAGAAGGCCATGTAACCACTCGCCATGTTCATCATTTAGAAGGGTAAAATTTTCACCACCACAAAACTGTGCATCTGCGGTTGTGCGCGTATTTTTATGTTTGCGTTCGTGCTCAAATCAAGAATAAGCAATGGGTTATCATCAGCCACGTAAATTCTGCTCATAGTATTAGAGGTATCCACAAGTTTCCACCGCCTTCCGCTAGCGGGCGCTGTAGGGGTCTAACCGGCCGGCGACCCGTGCTGTCAGTTCGTACATGAAGCCAAACATGGCGGACGATAAAGTTCATTTGCGGCACTGTTTGTTATTCATGTTTAATTTAGGGAAAAGGGCAAGTGAAGCATACGGTTCAATATGTCAGGCGTATGGCAAAACGGTTATAGGTGAGCGGATGTGTCGAGAATGGTTTGCCAGGTTTAAGAAAGGTGATCTACGCTTGGAAGATAAACCACGTGCAGGTAGACCGCAGCAAATCGCAGAAGAGGAGCTGGAATCGCTGTTGCAAGAGGATGCCCCACAATCGACCACGCAACTGTGTGAAACGTTTGAAAATGGCTCGATCGACTGTGGAACGGCGTCTACAGGCCTTTGGGGAGATCCAGAAGATTGGTAAGTGGGTTCCACCTAGTTTAACAGGGCGTAATATTGGTCAATGATTGGGCATCTACATGTCGTTGCTGAAGAGGTTTCAAGGGAAGAATTTCTTGTGGAAGGTTGTCACCGGGGATGAAAACTGGGTCCATTGCGACAACCCCGTACGCAAACGATCCTGGGTCAACCCAGGACAGCCGTCAACATCCACTGCAAAACAGGATATCCACCGGGAAAAGGTGCTGTTGTGTGTGTGGTGGGATACGCATGGAGTGCTGTACTTCGAACTGTTGAAACCGGGCGAAACAATCACTGCACAACGATATAGCGATCAGTTGATGAAACTGAACGCCACAATGGAACAAAAACGCCCATGGATAGGTAAAGGACGCCCACCCAGTCATCCTGTTACACGAAAATGCCAGACCACGTGTCGGTTCCACCACGAAACCAACCCTTGAACAGTTACACTGGGAGGTTTTACCGCACAAGACTTACTTTCATCTGTCTGTGCACAGACAGACTTTCATCTGTCTGTGCAACATGCTCTAGCGGCCTAGCCCAACAGCGGTTCACCACAGTTCCAGAGGAGGAAAATTTCGTCGCTGCGTTCTTCAGCTCAAAACCCGAGTCCTTCTATCACAGGGGCATTCATTTGTTACCTGAAAAATGGCAAAGGGTCATTGATACTAATGGTCAATACTTTGTTGAATAAATACACTGCTGGCCACCCAAAATGCAACACCAAGAAGGACACGAGATAGCAAAGCCAGATTTACTGGACACATAACAACAGATACAAAGATGAAACGATTGAGCTTACAGGCCCGTGCGACTTGCGGAACACGCAGACATCAATAGTTCGTGTGGCCCCCATGGTTGGCAATAACGGCCGCTGCACGCCGCGGCATCGAACGAAAGAGGCTTTGGATGTGGGCTTGCGGTTTGTCGGTCCAGCCTGCTTCCACACCTTGCCACAGTTCATCAGGCGTAGCCGTGGGTAGTGCTTTCCGGGCCACCCGGTTGCCGATCAGCGACCAGGCGTGTTCGATGGGTGGCATATCGGGAGAACAGGCGGGCCACGGCAGCAGTGACACCTTGTGGGCCGTGAAGAATTGTTGCACGATGCGTACCACGTGCGGGCGCGCATTGTCCTGCTGAAACGTGGTCACTGGCAGGTCCTGAAGGTAAGGGAGGACTACAGGCTCCAAAACGTCGGAGATGTAGCGGTGGCTGTTGAGTGTACCGGCGATGCGTACCAGAGGGGTTCGGATGTCATATCCAATTGCGCCCCAAACTATTACACCAGGCGACGGACCGGTATGGCGATGCATAATGCAGGCGTCATACAGTCTCTCGCCGCGGTGCCGCCACACGCGGATCCGACCATCGTGGTGTTGCAGGCAGAAGCGGGATTCGTCGGAGAAGACAATGTCGTGCTATTCCGTAGACCAGGGGCGGCGTTCAACGGCCCACTGCCACCGCACAGGCCGGTGGTGTGACGTCAATAGTAATCAGAGCAATGGGCGCCGTGCGACAAGTCCCCGCTGCTGCAGACGACGTTGAACGGTACGTGCTGACACAGATTGTACCACAACACACCCTAATTCCTGCTCTAACGTTCGTGATGTGGCGGTGCGAGCCGTCAATGCCCGCCGCACAACATGCCAGTCCTCTCGTTCGGTGGTGTGCCGCGACTCTCACGTCGGTCCGTCCGTCCCTCCTGCACGCACCAAATCCATACTCGCCTCACTGTGGCTGGATGTCATCCCACACGGGCGCCGATGACTCGGTACGATAAACCGCTGTCGCGATAAGCCACTATTCGTCCTCTGTCGAACTCCGAAACGTGCTGGAATGACTGCCGTATTCTGCAACGAGGCATCAGGAAGCTTCCCACGCACAGGTCCGGCAGCACAACACACTTCCACTACTTACATCACGCCTTCGGTGCACCCTTCTTATAGTGCTTCCCGGTGGCGTGCCGGGCGCACATGATTTGCATATGCCCTGCAATGCTAATCGTTTGCGTGTGCTCTCGCGGGCGACGCATGCTGCGAATTTCAGGCCAATCGGATGCTTTCTTCTTGGTGTTGCATTTTGGGTGGCCAGCAGTGTATGTACTGGTTTCCTGATTGTTCCTGTCTCCTTTCTCCTTAAAACGGCGGAAACTTTTGCATAACCCTAATAGCATGACAAACACTAAGGGAAGGTGATCGGATCGCGGAATCCCCCATGATCGACAGCACAAACTAATCACAAGGTGCTATAACATGTCTAGTTCTGAATGACTGATTTGGTCAAAATGACGGAGGTTAGCGGTAGCTCATCTTTCAGGCTGCTGTTAATTTCCTAATTTCTATATTTCTTTATTAAGTTAAAAGCCTGTCATGTAGATACGAGAGTCATTTCAAAAGTTTTGCACACTGTGGATTATCTCTTAAAAAACGAATTTATTTCACAACATACCTTTACAGGCCTTCGAAGTAATCTCCATGTTTCTTTATGACATTGGCCCAACGTTTGAGCAAGTCTTGTATTCCAGACAGGACGCCTCCATTGTTTAGGCATCGGTTTACTAGGGTCACCTCATTAGAAACATTCTGAATCGTACTGAATCGTTTCCCGCTTAGTGGTTTCTTTAGTTTTTGGGAACGAGTCATAGTCTGGTTGGGAACAAATCATAGTCTTCACACAAAACTTTATGAATTTCGGTAGGGGAATTTCCTCGCAAAGTTTCAATTTTAATGTAGGATCGCTGGTCTCTAGGCGAGATCTCACCTGACTCACTTTCTTCCTCCATTTCTAGGCAGAATTTCTCGGAACAGGAACAAATTAGCCAGCAAACTTAGACACAACTTTGTATACTGAAGTCTGAGTCACAACTGGCGCAACGATTGGAGCGATGAGCGCTTGCACAAATGGCAAAATTTGTAGTCTGAGTCACAACTGGCGCAACGATTGGAGCGGGAAGCGCTTGCACAAATGGCAAAATTTTTAAAATGACCTACGCAGTTTAGAATAAATGTTGTGACTTGTACTCTGTCGTTCAAATATTTTTCCTAAGTGTTGCCTAATGTTTTCTCGGAAGCTTGGCCGTCCATTAAGAAACGTTAAATTTTTGCTGTATCAGAAATCGAATTTATTCTCAGATGCGACAGCCCTTCAGGTTGGTGTAACAGTATCATTTTGTTCAACGTGAAAGACTGAATGACAATTTGCACTCATGGACCAGACCATTACGATTACCCATGCCTCTACGAGTGGACACGTCTCACATCATGTAGCAGTGACATCATCTACCGGCAAGGGATATAATAGACGGCAAGGGCAGATAGTGCCAGTTTGGCAGGATCAAGCCGCTGCAATTGGGAGGGCAAGGACTTTTTGGAGATTGGACGGGTAATGATCGTTACCGCAAGCAAGTCGGAGCCAGCCTCTCAGCAACCGTAGTCATTGTTTATTGCTCCAGGGCTGCCGCAGCGAAGGGGTGGGGCGCATGGGGCTATTTCAACTGGCACGGTGTGGGTTCACTAGTTGTTATTCATGGCAACATGAACTCTGTGCTGTATAGAGATATCCTGGATAACTCAATGCTCCCAACGGCAGCACTGAGTTATTCTCTAGAGATATCCTGGATGGCAGTTGTACGGACATGATGACTGTTTCTCCCAGGACGACAATGCCACTTGTTATGTTATCAGGGCCATAATCGAGTGGTGTGAGGAAAATCAGATCTCGCGGACGGACTGGTCTTCTCAGAGTCCAGATCTCAATCCAATGGTACATCTATGGGATGATTAATTCAAACACTCGACGTGGATCAGGAACACCAAACATAAATTATCGCTCTTTCGACGTTAATAAGTGAGTCTCGGAAAAATTCTCTCAAGCAACCTGCCATGTAGTTTGGCAGTTAATCAGATGTGAGTCTGGAAAATTCGAGGCCGCTGTGGTGCAGTGGTAGCATATCCGGCGCGTAACTGGAAGACCCTGGGTTCGTTTCCAGTGGCGGCCGATGAGAATTTTTCCGAGACTCACTTATTAACTTGGAGAGAGCGATGATTTCTGTTTGGTGATCTATGGGATGAACTTGAAAGACGAGTGATGTCAAGACCAACATGGCCTTCACGGACAGAGGTGGTCGATGCACTCAAGGCGGAATGAACGAACATTCCGCTCGCCGTGCTCCATGGACTTGTGGACAGTTTACCTTGACGAGTGTCTCTGCAAATGAAGGAGCTGCTCGCAACTGATGTAAATACAATACCGTTTTTCTTTTTCTTTACAGTGTCCAATCACAGTGTCCACGTAGTGAACAGCGAGTTAACATGTCACTTGAAGGAAAATGCTGGTCAGTTACCTCGGGTGCAGAACATTACGGAAGAACGTACAATTGAACTCTTGTGTATCAGCTTAAAATGTAATGTAAAATATAGGAACAGTAAGTCGCAGAAGAAACACATACGCCAACCCAGCTGACCGCTTCTGAAAATCGAAACTGAGGCGAGGCTTGTAAATGAATGTCATGTTTCGAAGAAACATGGACAACTCTCTCTCGGTAATACTACAGCAAACTTGTCATCCTTTGCTCTGATTCCATGTATTTCGTGTAAATACATTAATTTTCAGCTTTTCATTCTTATTTTCTGGATGGCTCCATGCATAATATGCACCGACGACTAGAGGAAATAGCAAATATTCTCAGTATTGGAACTGAAGCCAGGTTTAAAAAGAAAAAAGAACATTAAACCTTTTCCAGGAGAAAGTGTTAATCAAACTGTGGTATATGCACGGTCGAGTCACATTATTGTGACCACCAGCTAATATCCAGAGTAACCGCCATGTGCAGCGCGGACAACAGCTATAGACGGGCTGGGAGTAACTCAATAAGGTGCTGGAAGGTGCTCACAGGTATGTGGAGCAATGCTGACTGCAGTGCATCTGACAGCTGCTGGAGGTGCGTAGTGGAGGATCCACAGAGCGAACAACACGATAGAGGTAGTTCCACAGATGCTCAACTGGGTTTAAGTCTGGGGAATTAGGGCGCCAGGGAAGTACTTTGAAGTCTTTATCGTGCTCTTCCAACCACCGTCGGACTGTTCTAGCTGTGTGACACGTCGCATTGTCGTGCTGGAAGATCCCATCCGACCCCGGGAAGACAATCAGCATGTATGGGTGTACTGTACATGGTCTGCAAGAATTGTTTGCTAACGAATTCGGTCCATAGTGCCTTCCACACATTCCCCAGACCATAACGTTGCCCCCAACAGCTTGTGTTCTTCCAGCAATGGTTGAAGAGTGTTTGCTCTCCGATGTTTCTCGCCTTATACGCCAACGTTCGATGAAGCAGAAAACGGGACTCATTGGAGAAGACAATCCTTTGCCAATCAGCGGAGGTACAATTCCGATACTGCTGTGGAAATGTAAGGCATTTCTGCCAATGCACCTTCGTTAGCATAGGTGCAGTGACCATCCGTCTGCATCGGAGCCCCATACGTATAGTAGGGTTCGCTGAACTGTTGTTTAAGACACTCTTCCGGTAGCCCCCTGGTTCATTTGGCCAGTGATTTGCTAAACTGTAGCGCGTCAATCGTCCCTCACGCACCTTCGAAGCCAACGTTCACCTCTCACATCAATGGCACGTGATGCTCCGCTGCATTTCCACGTCGTTATTCACAATGGTGCCATTACTCCAATCACGATACACTTTAACCATAGCAGCACGCGAACAGTTCACAAACTGTGCTGTTTCAGAAATACTACCATGCTTGGCCCGAAAGCAGATAATCATCCCTTTTTGCAAATCTGATAAATCAATTCTTTTATTGTCAGCAACGAGTGATATGTTTTCAGAATGCCTACATCACACTTTGTATACCGTCCAAATCAGCTCACGGCACGTGCCTTCTTTCATTGGCCACGCGCTGTTGACGTCAAAAGTAGAAGGTGGTCACAATAATGTGACTTCATTGTGTAACTCAAAGCTCCTAACACAAGCTGATGAGTTCATACCTCATAACTGGATGATTCTACCTCCCTCCTTACTTTTATTCGTGCTGTAGAGTAGTTTATATCTCGAGATTTGTGATGGTATTTAGATTTAGAAACTGGTTTTTAGTGTGATTAGGGTTAGATATGAACATGATGAGTTGTGAAAACACAAATTTGTCCGTGACGAGGATCGAAAACGCGGCCCCTCACTCCGGGGTAAGTTGCTCTCCCAACTGAGCTACACGGACGGAATGTATAGCTGCAGATTTGTCGTCTTTACACGTGCTTTTTTTTTGTTTTTTTTTTTTTGTGTTTTTTTTATTGGAGGTTTAACGACCACCGTGAGAAACTCAATGGGCTGTAAGCAGTCGCCCGTCCATAATTTAGGGCTACTGGTTCCAGGGAAGGGAGTGAGCCAGTGCCGTAAGACAAACACAACATCCATGCCTCACCGGGATTCGAACCTGGACCCCTTTCGAACGAATGATCAGAAGCCATCGCTTAGACGACTGCGCCACCGGGGGCGGCCTCTATAGTATGCCACAAAGTTTTTTGAGTTTAGGGTATCATCATGATAATTCTGGTGAAGCGGAGAGATTATTTAAGTATTTTTTTTTGTTCAAAGAGTAGCTTAAGGGGTGTTTTTGATTATGATGTATGGGGGGGGGTGTAATGGTAGCTTTGGTCTTAAAAATTGGAAAGGGCCCATTTTATTTTTGTTTTCCTAGAGTTATGAGGGGGGTTATCGTGGGGTGATTGTTTCATTTTAATAACTTTTTAAATAACTTTTATTGATTCCTTTAATGTTAATGAGGCCGCCCCGGTGGCGCTGGCGGCTGATCATTCGTTTGTAAGGGGTCCGGGTTCGAATCTCGTGAGGCATGGATGTTGTGTTTGTCTTACGGCACTGGCTCTCTCCCTTCCCTGGAACCAGTGACCCTAAATTAGGGACGGGCGACTGCTTATAGCCCATTGAGTTGCTCACGGTGGTCGTTAAACCTCCAATCAAAAAAAAAAAAAAAAAAAAAAAATTTTAATGAGAATGATGTGATTGATGGTGACTTTCGTATTTAACATTAAAGATATACTGGAAAAGAGTATACATTGGAACATCTTTAGACTAATAAAAATTTATTTTTCCTTTAACGACCGCCCCCCCCGCCCCCTTCCCAAGCTGTTCCGATCATAAAATTCTGTAATCCTTTTTTTTTTTTTTTGTATTCTTTATTAATGATTCGCTGAACCTGGGAGTTTTCATTGCCCGGAGGAGAAGTGGTGCAGCTTAGCCTCCGCAGTTGCAGGAGGAAGGGATTGAACTGTAGACAAAACTGAAAATTAATAAGGATTAAAGGAATCACAAACAATAGAATTTCTTTTCTTTGAACGTTTGTCCTACATTGGTGGGGCAGTGGAAAGAATGAGCGCTTGCCTGTTTTAATTGTCAAATCCCTGCCCCAACCAATTTACTTTTTTCTTATTGTTGTAATGTTCATGAAACATACTTTCACATTTAGACATCCTAAACAAAAAGAATACTTGGTCATTAAATATCTTATTTTTCCCCTTCATTATTATTGACGGGCTTTTATTTAGTAGTTGATAAAAAGACTTTTCTCTCGCTCTCTTATCGTCAAAAATTTACATGTTTTCCCCCAATCCTTGTACGAAAAATTTAAGTGGTGGAAAACATTCTTCTTGAATCCAAAATAGAGAGAAACAAGATTTCTTTTCAACTTCATTTTTATTTTTAAACTAGACTTTTCCCGAATCATTGCATGAAAAGTATTGCAGTGATGGAAAATATTTTTCTTGAATCCGAATGGCGTGAAACAAGAATTGTTTGGCCGCCCCGGTGGCGCAGTGGCCTCTGAGCATTCGTCGGAAGGGGTCCGGGTTCGAATCCCGGTGAGGCATGGATGTTGTGTTTGTCTTACGGCACTGGCTCTCTCCCTTCCCTGGAACCAGTGACTCTAAATTAGGGACGGGCGACTGCTTATAGCCCATTGAGTTGCTCACGGTGGTCGTTAAATCTCAAAAAAAAAAAAAAAAAGAGAATTGTTTTAAATTTCGTTACTTGCACCAAAAAAGGGTATTGGCCAGCTGGCTGTGTTACATGGAGACCACAGTAGATAAGAGAAGGAAAGAAGAAAAGGTATGATAAAACAATTTCGAGAAGCGGATAGCTATTTCTGCTTGAAACGTGCTGAATTTTAGTTTTTATTTTGGAAAACTAAGAAGAAAGGAAACGTGACTGGTAGAAAGGTTAATGCATCTGAGACATTACAGAATTTCAATAGCAGCCTGGCAACGGACAACATGTTCAGAATCCTTCGTCTAAAATCCTGTTCCTTTACCTACCCTCTGGTAAAGGAACAAGATTTTTTCTGAGGAAAGGAGGCAAATATCATGACGGAATTTGTAGTTGGAAACTCTGGAGTACACTGATGTCTGCATTCTCTACTGGGTTACTTATTTGTGATCTGTATTTATCACCATTTTTTAAATTGAGCTAGGGACATATTCGTTGGATACAAAAGTAGCTATACACCACATCTCATCCTTAAATATAAGTGAAGGGGGTAAACAGCTTGATGTGAAAGATTTTTTCGGGGGAAGAGGGTTGTCAAAAGTCTATTTTATTATTTTTTTACGTGGGAACTCTAAATATAGACCTTTTCGAAAAGGGTGTGTGTAAATTATGTTATGTTCTAAAGACAGACCTTCCCGAACGGGGGGGAAGGCGTCTGTAAATTATGTTATGTCGCTTGTCCTGCAGTTCCAGATTTTCGAGCTCTAAAGACAAACCTTCCTGAAACGAGGGGGAGTCTGTAAATTATGTTATGCCACTTGTCTGCAGTTCCAAATTTTTGAGCTCTAAAGACAGATCTTCTCGAAAAGACGTGAAAGTCTGTAACTTATGTTATGCCACTTGTCCTGCAGTTCCGGAATTTCGAGCTCT
The DNA here is from genome assembly GCA_039090855.1 of Macrothele yani. NCBI lineage: Eukaryota > Metazoa > Arthropoda > Arachnida > Araneae > Macrothelidae > Macrothele > Macrothele yani. The sequence goes on along the minus strand of CM077005.1, from coordinate 94,054,223 downwards.
AAAGACAGATCTTCTCGAAAAGGAGTGAAAGTCTGTAAATTATGTAATGCCACTTGTCCTGCAGTGCTGGATTTTCCAGCTCTAAAACAGACCTCCTCGAAAAGAGGTGAAGGTCTGTAAATTATGTAATGCTGCTTGTCCTGTAGTGGTGTTGGATTTCGAGCTCAAAAGACAGACCTCCTCGAAAAGGAAGGAAGGTCTGTAAATTACGTTATGCCACTTATCCTGCAGTTCCGGATTTTCGAACTCTAAAGACAGACCTTCTCGAAAAGGGGTGAAGGTCTGTAAATTATGTTATGCCACTTGTCCTGCAGTGCTCGATTTTAGAGCTCTAAAGATAGACTTTCCCGAAAAGGAAGGAGGTCTGTAAATTATATTACGCCACTTGTCCTGCAGTTCCGGATTTTTGAGCTCTAAAGACAGACTTTCCAGGAAAGGAAGGAAGGTCTGTAAATTATGTTATGCCTGCTGTTCCGGATTTTCGAGCTCTAAAGACAGACTTTCCCGAAAAGAAAGAAGGTCTGTAAATTACATTATGCCACTTGTCCTGCTGTTCCGGATTTCCGTCCAAGTGACGTTCCGTTGCACCATCCAGGACAACGTACCTCGTAATTTCCGAATTACTGAACAGAAAGGAAGTTAAGTTCGGTAGTGCAGTGGTAGATAGGACACGCTTGGGGTAATCGGAAATAGAAAATTTGATTCTGTTCTGGGAAATTTCCGCTTAACCGAAGATAGATTAATATGAATTATAGTAACTTGGAGTGGTTGTCTAGCATCAAGCTTACTCTGTGACGAACTACAGAGGTAAAGCACGTATCAAAACGACAAATCTACAGCGATACACTCCGTCTGTGTAGCTTAGTTGGTAGAGCAACTTACTCTGGAGTAAGGGGGGAGCGAACAAACTTGTGTTTTCACAACTCTTATTAAATCGCCTCGAATTTTAAAATTTTGGTTTCGATCTTTCCTAATTTTGTTGGATAAGATATGTAACGTACTACGTGATATAAGTGATATGACATAGATGACGTATGAGTCAATTCGACAGTGAACCAGCGATAAGCCTGTCGGCGTAGTTCAATTGTGAGAACAGCTGCTCCGGGTTCGAATATCATAACCAGCAAAAGGTTGTATGTTGTACATACTTTTAAAAACATTCATCAGTGGGCACCCATAGCTTAATTTTCAGGAAGGGGCAAACAGAAATCGAAACTGCAAGTAACATACATTGCTAGAAGAACTGACCACCGTTGGACAATTGAAATACCAGAAGAAAAAGACCATGCAGAAGATGGATGGATGAAATTCGCTAGCATGTCAGAGTGACAGCGAGGATATTGGCTCAAGACAGAAAGTTGTAGGAGAAACATGAGAAAACCTTCATTCATTAGTAATGGTTATTGTTGATGAAGATGATATACACTCAATAGACAAATGCTTGAGATAGAGGTGGTGGGAAGTTGCGACGGTCATTCTCCGCACAGGATGAAACAGACCCAAATCGAACGCAGGCGGTAAATAAATGGACCGCATGGCTTTCCGACAGTGTATCATAATTGACGAACATGATCTGGGCGATTGTGATCGTGGAAGCATTATCGGCGCAAGACAGATGGGCCATTCTATTGCACAAGTGGTGAGAACCCTAGAGTTCCCGAGGGTAACCGTACCATGGACGTACCGCGAGTATATCATCAACAGACGTACCAGCGCTCAGAGATCAAGCGGTGGCCGACCACATGCCATTGATGACAGGGGTCCACGTAGACTGTCTATGCTCGTACATACCGGACCGCTTGGCAACGTCTGCACAAATCTCTTTTAGGCTAAATGTCGGAAGGCCCAAGCAGCGTCAGCGAGTAAACAGTACGGCGTACTCTGAATAACCCTGGGCTGTGGGAGCCGACACCCTACTCGAGTGCTACTGTTGACTGCATGACTTCGGACATTACAAATCGCCTGGTGCGGGGAACATCAAAATTGGACCTTTGCAGAGTGGCGTCACGTCGTGTGGTCAAATGAATCCTGTGTTCAGTTGTATCGAGCTTAAGGGATTGTGCGGGTGTGGCGTGGACAGCATGTGGCCATGGCTCCGTCGTGCCATGTTGGCTGTGTTCAAGATTGTGGTGTCTCTGTGATGGATTGGGGAGCCTTTTCATAGGACACATTAGGTTTTTAGTGTTACTGAAGAGGTCCTTAAATGCTACGTGCTACCAACATGTGCTGGCTGATCACCTACACGCTTTCATGGTCTTTGCGCATCATGCGGTCCATGGTCTGTTTCGCAGGACAATGTGTAGCTCCACCGGGCCGCAACCACCCAAGCATGACTCGAGAAACACTCATCTGAGTTTCGAACCATCCAGTGGACCCCAAGGTCCCCAAATTTAAACCCTGTAGAAGCTCCCTAGAATGCCGTGGGGCGGAACATCAGATCCATGGATCTTGAACCGACGTCTAGGGTGGAGTTGTAGACAATGCTGCAACAGGCATGGCTAGCATTACCTCCGGAAACCCTCCGGCATCTGGTGGTGTCAATGCCTCATCATTAACAGACTGTTATTCGTGATACAGGAAGACCGACACGCTATTAAGTAGGTATCTCTAATGCTAGGTATCTCTAATGTTAGGCACCTCTCATGTTTTGTCTCTAATGTTAGGTGTCTTTAATGTTTTAATAGACATCTCTAATGTTAGGCACCTCTCATGTTTTGTCTCTAATGTTAGGTGTCTTTAATGTTTTAATAGACATCTCTAATGTTAGGTGTCTTTAATGTTTTAGTAGGTATCTCTAATGTTTTGTCTATTTGGTAGGTATTATAACGAAGTAAATTTCTCCGTCATTTCTGTCCACGCAGGATTCGAACCCGGATCCCCTCATTCCGGAATAAGTCACTCTACCAATTGAGCTACGCGGACGTTTTATTCTGATTCCTATCTGCTTTTATGTCGTGTGCGTCCTTCTGGCAGGTACGTCACATCTCCTGATACATTACATTTTTTTTTTTTTTTTTTTTTGGTTGGAGGTTTTTAACGACCACCGTGAGCAACTCAATGGGCTATGAGCAGTCGCCCGTCCCCTAATTTAGGGTCACTGGTTCCAGGGAAGGGAGAGAGCCAGTGCCGTAAGACAAACACAACATCCATGCCTTAATGAAGGAAAGATTCCGGGATTGGAACACCGCTACTGATCCTGCTACATAAGAAAGGTGACAGAGGCCAGCTCCTTAGACCACTGCGCCACCGGGGCGGTGGTACGTTACATCATCTCCCCCTTATTTTTTTTTTATTTTTTTTTTTATTTATTTTTTTTTTTTTGAAGTGCTGGAGAAGGGATTCTCTTATTTTTCCTATCTCGCGGTGTGGAAATAACATCACTCCATTGCGAGATTTTGAACGGTCGGGTCATCCGGATAGTTCGGGCGCCATTATAACGAAGTAAATTTCTCCGTCATTTCTGTCCACGCCAGGATTCGAACCCGGATCCCCTCATTCCGGAATAAGTCACTCTACCAATTGAGCTACGCGGACGTTTTATTCTGATTCCTATCTGCTTTTATGGCGTGTGCGTCCTTCTGGCAGGTACGTCACATCTCCTGGTACGTTACAGTATCTCTAGTGTTTTGTCAAGTATATGAGCTCTACCTCATTCCTAAGTTAAAGATCTACCGAGCCAAGTCAGTCAGATGATTTTTGTTCTTAATCTGGACAGGGATTCGCTCAGGAATGATCTCTTGTGTGCTTTCTATGGAAATTTAATCTGATGGAGATGTCATTGCTTAGTTTTTTAGGGGTGCGGTGAGAATAGGCATTGAAAAACCTCACTGTGAAAAGAAATGTTTAATTTGCACGAAACGTTGACAACCAGATAATAATTGGTTTTCTTCTTTCTTTCTTCTTTTTTTTTTTTTTTTTTTTTTTTTTTGCTTTAGTTCGTCGACAATGGCCATGTAGAAGTTATGAGTTCTTCCGGTGGCAATGCAGGAATGGCGGTGGCTTACACAGCTCGCAAACTGGGCGTGAAAGCACATCTCGTAGTGCCCACCCGAACCAGCGACGTCGTCGTAAAAAAACTTCAGCAAGAAGGAGCGCAAGTTTACGTCCATGGAAAATTCTGGAACGAATCGAACGAGAAAGCTATTGAGATGGCTGAAAAGATAGGTATGTTTTACTTTATGTGCTTCAATTGTTTTAAAATCATATACCATTTTTCAAGATTTTCAAAAGTTTCAATTTTAGGATATTCTGTTGCTATACCAGGGTCGTTATAAAAGTAACGAGACTAATTTTACATGGGACAGAAGTGTCATGCAGATCAAATCAGATCAGATCATATGTAGAGGACTTTAGGAAGGGAGTGTCTGATCCCAGGTCTTAAACAACCCTTAGAAAGAGGAAGCTAGAAGATTTGGGCTAGACTGCCCGATACGAAAGTGACACGGAAGCGAAGAAGAAAGGGGGAGGAAGACGCACTTATTTATTACCAGGGGGGGGGCCAATACCCGGGGTCCGACGGCTTCACGTGTCCATCCGACGCACGGCGGATATTTAGTGGATCAAGCGTTCGTATCTGCCTGGGATCGAACCTGAGGTACTTTCCGTGGCAGTCACGAACGTTACCCACGAGGTCACCCGCGGCCAGAAGTGTAATGAAATAAACGCACTCACCGTTACATACTTTCAAAGTATTTTCCGTGTACCTGAAGACATCGGTCTCACCTTTCTATCCACATCCGGAAGATGAGTTCGAAGCCCTTCCTCGACATGTGGTTCAGGATACCCATCACAGCATTTTCAGTTCAGTATTTGGTGCAAACCGACAACCACGAAGTTGTTTTTTCACTTCAGGGAATAGGTGGAAGTCACACGGTGCCAGATCCGGTGAATACCGAAGGTGCGCCATCAATTTGATGCCTAGATAACCTGCTGGTTAAGCAAAACACGATCTGCAGGGGCATTATCTTGATGCAAAATCCAACCAGTTTGTTCATATTCTGGGCGTTTTGGGGAATTTTTTCTTTAGAGGACCTTTGAAAACTTCAGAATAATAGGCACCGGTAACAGTTTTCCTTTGTGGAACAACATAATCATACACAATTCCCTTTTTATTGAAAACAAAACATAGGTGAATGACTTGCCCTGGATTTGCTTGAACCTCTGCTTTCTTGGATTGGGAACTCTGTGGGTGCTTCCATTGGGTCCTCTGTTGTTTTGTTTCTGGATCGAAATGGTAAAAAAATGTTTCATCACATGTGACGACTCGATTAAAAAAGTGTAGCGGACGTCGTAGCCCGGCACTTCCATTGGTGACAATTGATAATACGATTTGCCTTGTGTTCATCCGTGAGTAAGTGGAGAACCCACTTTGCAGTGACTTTTCGGAACCCCAACCGGTTTCTCATAATGCCATCAATAGAACCAACAGACATCTACATCACATTAGCAACCTTCTCAATGGTCATTCAGTGATCTTCGTGCAGGAGTGGGTGACTCGATGGTATTGACATTAGTTTCCGGAGTAGATGTCGAAGACCTACCAGAGCGTGGATCGTTTTCCAGACCCTCTTCACCATTCACAAATTTCTTGTGCCACTCAAACTCTTGAACAGGACAAATCATCTTCCTTATAGGCTGTTTTAATAATTTTGTGCGTTTCTGTGGCAGTTTTATTCAAATGCATGCAAAATTATATAGCTGCTATTTGCTCCAATCTTGAATCCATACTGGGTTACAGAAACGGGTCTGAACTGTACGTCGTCTGCTGCAAGAATGAACTAGTCTAGCGCTGTAGCGACGCGTCGTCACGTGACTGACTTTGCAGGTGTTCCGACATAGGCAGCTGCGTTTTTTTACGTGGGTTTGTTTCGGAGCTATGGCGTCAATTTCGTTACTTTTTGAACGACCTACGCATCTAAGAAACAACTTCTAAACTTGATACGTAAGGTGTAGGAAGTCATATTCTGGAAGTTAAACGTGATGGTTCTGCATACGCGATCACAGAAATGGCAATGAGACTGTAAAAGGCAACATATTTTATTTACCTGGTTCCTTGTCATTGCTCAAGTACCATCATTCTTCTCAGAATTTTTAGATGTTCATGTTATATATTCTATAAAACGTAGAAGACCCGATCATTGGAATTCATTCCAAAACCTAGGTTCTGCTATCCCTCTCTAACAGTTTGTTAAAAATTTTGCTTGGCTTTTCATCAGAATGACACACATCATTATCGGCATATAGACGCAGTACTTTTTGTTGATTCTTCGGAAAACTTGAAAATCACATCGCCCTGGAACGGGAATGGAACTGGCATCTCGCGATTTAAGTTCGAGTATGCTACAGTTTCAGTACCCAAGACGAAGGAATTCCACGCAACAGAAGCTAAGCTGATGTATCTTAAGAACCCGAAAATTTAATTAGAGATAATCGGGTTCCATTTCCGGTACAGGGTTTCAAACATTCTGAAGGGTTTTTTTTTCATGAGAAGCACTAAAAAGTGTGGCATCTACAAGGGTTTATCAAAATAATGGAAACATCAATTGCGACTGTAGTACACACAAAATGTGCCGTATGCAAATCAAAGGGGACAACGCCAGCCGCTGTGCGAGGTATTTTTTTTTTTTTTTTGATTGGAGGTTTAACGACCACCGTGAGCAACTCAATGGGCTATAAGCAGTCGCCCGTCCCTAATTTAGGGTCACTGGTTCCAGGGAAGGGAGAGAGCCAGTGCCGTAAGACAAACACAACATCCATGCCTCACCGGGATTCGAACCCGGACCCCAGACGGACGAATGATCAGAGGCCAGCGCCTTAGACCACTGCGCCACCGGGGCGGCCTGTGCGAGGTATACACTCATCGTCAAAATAATAGAGTCACCCAGAAGGAAGCAACCAACAGGAATGAAACTTGGTGGGTAGGTTGGACATCGTGATATATGCAAATGATTCAAGTATCACGCTCAACCGCGCATGTGACGCAATCAAGGAGGGATCGTAGCCTTGTGCCTGACCGGCTATGTAAGGTCCTCCCGTTGCGCGCGCTTGCCATTCTGACTCATGCTGTTGTGTTGGTTGCATCCTTTGCAAGTGAAGTACGCCTTGGAGAAACGTTCGGAAGCAATTCGAGCAGTTGGAGGAGCTCAAAGGGGACCGCGTCGTCGGGCTCAGGAGAGCGGGATGGTCTTATCGCCGTATTGCACGCCATGCCGGTCTTGTGTATATCACCATAGCATGCTGTTGGCGGCAGTGGATATAGCAAGGCATACAGCAGCGACAGGAAGTGCCTGAGAGACCTAGATGAACCACAAAGGGATAGGACTGAGTTGTCCGACATGTACGGAATGACCCAACAGCCACGATTGCGGATATTCAGCGGGCAGTGGTGTCCTCGTCGTCCCATTAGTGTCAGCCCCATCGGGAGACGGCTGCACGACGTAGGGCTACACGCGCGCAAACCGTTACGACGACTGCCCTTAACACCACTGCATCGTCGCCAAAGACTGCAATGATGTCGTGCCAGACTGTCATGGAACCACTCAAAATGGCAGCGGATGATCATGCCGAGACGTCTGCTTTTGTCTTGGAGGAGACGACCACCGAATCCGTGCGTGAAGGCTCAGCGCCAAGATGAACGGTTTGTCATCGAGCGTCACACGTCCAGAAGGCCTGGTGTCATGGTGTGGAATATAATTACCTACGATGCCAGATCACCTCTGTTGTTCATTACAGACATTTTGACAGCCCAACGTTACGTTAATCATGTCCTGCAACCAGCAGCCCTACCTTTTCTGAACGCTCACTCCAGTGCGGTTTTCCAACAAGACAACGCTCGTCCGCATACTGCTGCTGTCTCGAGAGTTTGCATTCAAGGCACTGACACTCTGCCATAGCCAGCCGCATCGCCAGACCTATCGCCGATCGAAAATGTGTGGCATACTATTGGACACGCTAGCCACACTCCACCCCTACCGCACAATCTGCAGGAACTGCGTGAGAAGATTCAAGCTGCATGGGATGGCTTATCGCAGGACACCGTTAGGAACCTGTACAATTTCATGCCGAGACGTCTGGCATGCTACGTGAGCAAATATGGCGGCTTGACGCCATACTGAGAGATACCTACTTATCGGCGTGTAGCTCAATAAATATTGCTCATATCAGTCTCAATGCTAATCATTTATTGTTCCTGGTAATCTTTACCTTCCTCCCAAAGAGCATTGAAATCCAACAGGACCTTCTGGGTGCAACTATTTTTTTGAGGATGTGTGTATTTGCGAAGAATTTATTTTCCAGATATTCGCTTCCCATTGGTTTCTATGACAAGAAATTGAATTGTTTCCCGCAAGCCTGACTGTTAACACTTCTGTCAGATTCTCAGTCAGCAGCATCTCTGGAAGCGACCGATCTTGAGTAACCTGGATTGATAAATTAATTTTTTTTTTTTTTTTTTTGCTTTTTATCTCTAAGAATTTTCTAACATTCAGCTTGACATCCCAATTTTAAATCTTTTTTTTTTTTTTTGAAGAAAAGCTTAACACCTTTATTTCAACAATTCCAGAATTTTTACACCCCGCTTTAGAGTTGTGCTGCTTTCGAAATGACCATTAAAAGCATTTTTCTTCCTTTTTTTTGTTAAACTCAAAGATTTTTGCAACTTCTTTTTTGTTTCTGCTTGAATGTCAGCACGACTTATTGCATAGACAGACCACTCACACATTCAAGCCTTTCATCTGAAGGTAACTTAAAAGATTCAACTCAACATCCGTTTCTTAGATACATAGGAACCAAACTGCTTAGTATTTTCTTTATTTTGTTTCCTGTAAGACACGGTTTGTTATACAATACGATGCTCTTCAATTTTTTTCGCATCTAAAACACCACCGACCGATTTCTCAAGAATTCGCCTTCATGCAAAACCTGAGATAATATGCTTTAGTTTAATACCGCAATTTTTAGGTGTCATATACACCGATGAGCCGTTGTATTAGGACCACGCTAGACTAGAGAAATGAGCACGCCTGGAGACCGAACGGTGGCGCAGGTGAAGTTCACAGAGCAATATATATATACAACCCGAGGACTGGCTTTCGGTTAGTAGAGTGTTCGGAGTCAGAATGGGAGAAGCTTCCGATTTATCGGAGTTTGATAAAGGACAAATTCTGATGGCACGGCGCCTCAGAACTACGATCTCGGAAACGGCCAGACTTGTGGGTTGTTCACGTATCGATGTAGTGAGTACGTATCAAAAGTGGTGCACAGATGGCCAAACGACGAACCGTCGCGCAGTCGTGTGTCGTCCGCAGCTCATTGGTGCCAGACTGTGGCGCATTGTTCACAGCGACCGCAGGGCTGCAGTGCGACAAATCACCCGCAGCTACAACACTGGTGGTGAGGGCAGTGTGTCACAGCACACGGTTCATCGCAGCCTTCTGCGCATGGGACTGCGTAGCCGAAGACCCAGCCGGGTCTACATGCTCACTGTAGGTCATCGCCAACAACGCATGAAATGGGTCCAAGATCATCGAGATTGGACCGTGGATGATTGAAAGAAAGTAGCCTGGTCTGACGAATCAAGATTCCTGGTGCATCACGTAGACGGCAGAGCGCAGATACGCCGGTTGCCAACGGAGGCTACGGCACCTGGGTTTACTGTTGGGCGGAAACAGGTTGGCGGCGGCGTTGTTTTGCTATGGGCGATGTTTTGACACTTTAGGCCCCATTACCCCAAATAGCACAATCCTTGATAGCTGTCAATTATCTGAACATCGTTGCGGACCAAGTTCACCCATTCATGGCAACTGTGTTCCCTGCTGGTGATGGCCATTACCAACAGGATAATGCCACACTATTAGAATTGCCAAGAAATGGTTCGAGGAACATGCTGGTGACTTTCTGTTAATGCCCTGGTCTCGAAATTCACCTGACATTAACGCAATTGAACATTTGTGGTTCGACTTGGAAAAGTGGGTTCGTGCTAAATCACCAACACCCCAAAGTGTAAGGGAACTGGAGGACCTACTGTTGACTTTATGGTGCCAGATACCCCAGGATACCTATCGCCACCTCATCGAATCGATGCCTTGCCGAGTGGCCACTGTTTTGTGGGCTAAAGAGGGTCCTGCAGTTTATTAGGTAGGTGGTCATAATGTAATGGCTCGTCGATGTAAAATCTATATAATAGGCTACGTCGGTCCCTAACGCTGTGACGTCATTCAATACTTGTGACGCCATCTGCTTCTATCCGGTGGCCGAAATCGGAACTAAGCTCACCGCTATTGCACGATACGTAAGATCCAGGAGAAATACCGGAAAATAAAATAAAGTTAGTAAGACAAACGATTTCATCTATGGCAAAACGCACGTGCTCGAACAACTGTCTGCGACGTTTGTTCTGTTACGTAGGTGTTATGGCGCCTTTTATTTCATTTTCTTTGCATTACAGAGTAATTTTATAAAAAGGAATAAAATTGCAGAGCAATTTCATAAAAAGGAATCAGCGTTATAAAAAATTTCAGTCACAACTTTTTCGCCCGTGCATGGCAAGGGGTATGAGCTAGTTACATATGATATTATCCTAACGTCAGACATCGTATGTGGCGTTATGTTATTTAACAGTACATACACGTAAAAGAAGAATACTGAAGGAAAATCGATGATGCTGTAACTAATCTTCAGTGAAGATCAGTTATAGCATCATCGGGGTTTTTTTTCATCAAGTTTTTATGGCATCGAAACTAACAAAGGGCATAAAATGAAGTAGCAAATTATTACGAACACCTTCCTAATAACATGTTGGGCCGCTTTTGTTCTTTAAAACAACCTCGATTCGATGTCGCCTGGATTCAATGAAGTGGTGTCAAAGGGATGTGATGGCATCCGTCAATTACCGAACGTTCACTGGAAGAGGATCTCTGTTACAAATGACTCTCTCAATCGCATTTCCCAAGTGTTTAATTAGGTTAAGATCTGAGGACTGTGGGGGACAGTTTAGCACTTTGAACTCACTTTCGTACTCTTGGAACCATTGTGTGATGATCCGAGTCCTTTGGTATAGCTCATCATCCAGCTGAAAGTATCCCTTTTTGTCAGGAACACCAGGCACATGAATAGAGATATGCCTGGTCCGTAGTTATGTTAAGATATCTCGTGGCATCCAAATGCTGTTCCAGAAGTATTAAGGAACCCAATGCCAGCCATGAAAACAGACCTGAAGCTATTTCACCTCCTCCACCAGCTTTGGGGACTGTGGTTGTCAGTTTGGCACTTTGAAGTCACTGTCATACTCCTGGAGCTACTGTATGATGATCCGAGCCCTTTGGTGTGGCCCCTCATCTTGCTAGAAGTATCCCTTTTTGTCAGGAACATCAGGCACATGAACAGATATGCCTGGTGCGCAGTTATGTTAAAATATCTCGTGGCATCCGAATGCTGTTCCAAGGGTATTAAGGGGAAAAAATACAATGAATGGACAAATTATACACTGCTGGACAATTGCTAAGGACGGATCATAAACGGCTATATAGCGCATAAAAAAGTAAGTGTGGTTGGATGCCAAGTGAAATAAAATAATGTCAGAATGCCAGGACATTACAAGAAAGACAATTTATTGTGCTCTGAAATCCAGAAGGCTTTGGAACGTGTTCAAGGGACAAACAGGCCATTTTGTGCAGAATACGTAAACGTGAAAAAATGCAATTACTGTCCGCAGGCGTTCCGGCGTAAGATGTCAATACGGGATATGGCCACCATGGAGGGCGATGCAAGATTCCACACGTCGTGTCATGCTTTGCACAACATTATCAAGCAGCTGTTGGGGTAATTTATCCCATTCCTCTGTCAGTGCACGGATGAGGGTGTCCTTGTTTATTGGAGGGCATTGGCGACTAGCAAGACTCCTCCCCAAAGCATCCCACACATTTTCAATGGGATTCAGATCTGGAGAACGTACTGGCCATACGAGGCGTTGAATATCCTCGCTCTCAAGACACTCCTGGACAGCGACTGTTCGATGACATGTTGCGTTGTCGTCCATGAAAAGGAATCTACCACCGACAGCACCACGGAATATGTGAACATGAGGTAGCAGAACATCATTAATGTATCGTTGGCCAGTCATAGTCCCAGTTGGAAGCACATAGAGGGGCGTACGGCCATTGATCATGATGCCAGCCCATACCATGACACTACATGTCGGATATCGGTCTCTTTCCTGTATGTTTGCTGGACAATATGCAGTACCACTATCACGCCAGATCAGTTGTCGTCGACAATCAGACGATAGACTGTATCTACTCTCATCTGAGAAGAGGACAGCAGACCAGTCGCTATCAGTCCAATTGCGATGTTGATGGCACCATTGCAAACGGGCGGTACGGTGACGTCTGGACAATGGGATGCACAGAACAGGACGGCGGGCGTATAGTCCTCCTTCATGCAAACGTCTGGCGACAGTTTTTCGGGAGATCCGCTTGTCAGTAGCAGCCACAAACTGATTTGCTACCTCACTAGCTGTGCTGCGCCGGTGTCTTTTTGTTGATAGCACTATGTACCGATCTTCTGCAGGTGTCGTACTGCGAACACGACCTCCCCCGTGACGTTTGCTACACTCTCCATTTGTTTGAAATGATTTCCAAAGTCTTGAAACAACACTGTGGCTGACGTCGAACTCCCTGGCAACATCTGTTATTTTTCGCCCTTCTTCAATCTTGCCAATAATACGACCACGCGTAAAATCATCTAGGTGATGTCGGGAAGACATACTGAAAATTGCAAGTTCGTCAATTGATTCTTTCCCTTTCAACTTTGCGTTTGAACAACAACGGTCAATACGCGTCAAATCCTTTATATCTCTTATCAGCGCTATGACGTCACGAACAAGTTCGGCAATCCAAAATTTGCATACGCACTTATGCTAATTTCCACATTTTCCTGCCTTCCATTTTATGGTTGCTATCGTTGCTATTGTCATCCGTCCTTAGCAATTGTTCGGCAGTGTATTATATACTCCAATAACACTATATTGGGGGGACCGGAAACTAATATCGTTTGGGGGAGCTAAGTTTGGGAAGCAGTTGTGAGATGTTTTTGTACGTTCAACGTAAAGTAAGTTATGTACAAGTGAATGAACTATTCGCCTTTAACTTATGTAGGTGTTTTTGTCTTCCAGATTTGCAGAACAAAATGAGTGACATAAAACCCGAGGACAGCCATGTTCGTCATTGTATGCTGTATGAATTTCACAAGAGAAACAATGCAACCATGGCCACCAATAACATTCGCGCTGTTTTTCCGAATGTGTTAAATGTGTGCAAGTGCCAGCGTTGGTTCGCCCAATTATACGGTCGGGCAATTTTGACCTCTCTGATGCCCCTCGTGCAGGAAGGCCCATGGAATTGGACAATGACCTGCTGCGTGCAGCCGTTGAGGCAGATCCTCGTCAAACCATTGATGAACTGTCCCAACACCTTAATGCATCATGATCCACTGTTCAAGAGGACCTGCAACAGATAGGGAAGGTCTATAGACAAGGAGTGTGGGTCCCACACAAACTTTCACCTGACAACAAAGACTAGCGTTCCACCCTTGAAACTCTTTGCTCAGCCGACAGGAAAAGGAGTCATTTCTTCATCGAATTGTTACTGGAGATGAAAAGTGGGTTCTTTACGTGAACGACAAACGCAAAAACCAGTGGCTTTCTCCAGGTCAGACACCAGTTCCTACACCAAAACCAGGCCTACACCTCAAAAAGGTTTTGCTCTTTGTTTGGTGGACTACCGCTGGCATAGCTCACTTTGAGCTCTTAAAACCCGGACAGACCATAACGGAAAATCTCTATTATCAACAACTGGACCGTTTGAAGCAAGCTCTTACTGCATAATATCCAGCCCTGGTCGAAAGAAAAGGTGTCATCCTTCAGCATGGCAACACGAGACCTCTCACGGCGATGACGGATTCAACAGACGATCAAAGAATTTGGCTGGAAAGTTCTGCCCCATCCCCCTTATTCCTCTGACATTGCACCGTCTGATTACCATTTGTTCAGGTCTCTGCAGCACTTTCTTAATGGGAAACGATTCCACAATATTGATGATGTCAAAACGGGGCTCTCGGACTTCTTTGCATCACAGCCAACGTCTTTTTATAAAGACGGCATTGAAAGTTTGGTTTCACGATGGACAAGTGTGATCGATAATGATGGGGATTATATAATTGATTACGAAATAAATTTCTTTTATTGCAAACAGTGTTTCTCTTCTTTTCCTAAAACGACGTTGCTTTCCGGTCCCCCTAATACAAAGCAAAAGTATCGCGTTTAGTCACGTGGGACGATGAAATTCTTAATGCGTATAAATGGACAATGTCTCTATACGCATTGTAAACTAGTCAAGTGAGCTTGACCATGGCCAGACAGTAGCTGCGAGGAAGGCCGGTTGTTCAATCACCTCAAATGCTGAACTGTTGAGACTTCTACTAGGGAGGATCGAAAAGTTAACCGCAGCAGTTTTTTCTTTTTTTGAAGGTTGCAGTTTGGCAGACAACGAGTTTGACTATCACGCTACAGACCGGTTTGACTGGATCAGGTGTCGCCGTGGTGGAACACAGTGTGAACGACGACACAAAGATGGCGCGTTTGTTAGCTTCGTCTACGAATGAAGAGCAACGCAGTGTAGTCCGATTGTTGTGGGCTAAACGGAAAACTCCGACGGAAATTCACAAAAAAAAATCATTGAAGTGTATTGTGCTGATTGCTTGGAGCGCAGCAACATCTCCAGATGGTGCTGTTACTTTGCAGAGGGCCGTGGCAACTTTACCGATTGGCCACGTTCCGGTCGACCTGTAACCACGTCATCACCTGCCACTGTTAGAGGCACTGAACAAGAAATTCTGAGTGACCGGCGATTCCATCTGCGCACACTGGCACAGAAGTTGAACATTATATACGGTATAGCGTACGGTATTGTGCATGACAAATTGCAATTCCGCAAGGTCAGTGCGGGATGGGTGCCTAAGAACTTGACAGATGACCCGAAGGGACAGATAATGATGTAATCCTTGGACCACTCTATGCGTTACACAGAAGAAGGACGTGAATTTCTGGCAGGTGTAGTGACTGGCGATAATGACTGCTGGACGTACCACTGTATTCCCGTAACAAAGAAGGCCAGTATGGCGTGGAAACATTCCGATTCCCCGCCACAAAAAAAAAAAAAAAAAAAAAAATTCAGAGTAACGCAACTGCACAAGAATTCCTCATAACGGTGTTCCGGGACATGCATGGCGTTCTCCTGGTGGAGTTGCATCCAACGGGTACCACTGTGAATACCTAAACCTACGCTAGCACACTGACAAAGTTTCGTCGTGCCCTTCGTGACAAAAGACCCAACGGAGACACTGCAAGTGTTAGACTGCTTCATGACAACGCTCGCCCGCATGTTGCACAACACGTTCGTGACGAAATTGCGCAATTTGGCTGGGAGGTGCTCCAGCAACCACCGTACAGTCCGGACCGGGCTCCTTCTGACTTCCATCTGTTTGGTCAATTGGAAAAATTCCTGGGCAGCCACTCCTTCTGACTTCCATCTGTTTGGTCCCTTGGAAAAATTCCTGGGTGGCCACACCTTCTGACTCCCATCTGTTTGGTCCCTTGGAAAAATTCCTGGACGGCCACTCCTTCTGACTCCCATCTGTTTGGTCCTTTGGAAAAATTCCTGGGCGGCCACTCCTTCTGACTCCCATCTGTTTGGTCCCTTGGAAAAATTCCTGGGCGGCCACTCCTTCTGACTCCCATCTGTTTGGTCCCTTGGAAAAATTCCTGGGCGGCCACTCCTTCTGACTCCCATCTGTTTGGTCCTTTGGAAAAATTCCTGGGCGGCCACTCCTTCTGGCTGCCATCTGTTTGGTCCCTTGGAAAAATTCCTGGGCGGCCACTCCTTCTGGCTCCCATCTGTTTGGTCCCTTGGAAAAATTCCTGAGCGGCCAACGCTTCGATTTGGCTGACGAAGTCCAAAAGGTTGCCCGTAGGTGGCAATAAGCCCAGAAAACGGACTCAAAAAGTGTGCGTTACTTTTCGATCCACCCTCGTACATCAGAGGGTCGTACAGGCATAACAAGACTGTGTGAAGTACGACAAAACGTCCAAGCAACGGCAGAAATGTGGCCTTAAACATCAACTGACTCTCGAAGTGAGCTCAGACTGTTCCGCGTCGTTACGAGGAATCGCGCTGCTACCGCAGAGCAGATAACGTCGGAATTTAATGAGAGAGCATCCGCAAGCTTATGTACGAAAACTATCCGTCGTACCATGGAAAAAAAATAGGCTACGTCAGTGGACGTCCACATCGTTTTCCCTTGTTGACCGAAAGTTTAGACTACAGTTTGCAATGGCCTACCGCAACTGGACTGTGGAAGACTGGAAACTGTGTCTTGTCTTATCTTGTGTTTGGCGCTCTTTGGCCAGACATGGCCCTTGCGCCATAAAAACTAACAAACCAACCAACCAAGACTGGAAACACGTCGCCTGATGTGACCAATCACGGTTTTAACTCTGTCAAGCCGATGGAACGGTGCGTGTGTGGCATAAACCACACAAAGCGATGGAGGCAGCTTACCGACATGGGGGTCATACATGCAGATGGAGGTGGTGTATCAGTCTGGGGTGTGTTTACATGGGTTTCTTTTTTTTTTTAATTGGATGTTTAACGACCACCGTGAGCAACTCAGCGCGGTATAAGCAGTCGCCCGTCCCTAAGTTAGGGCCACTGGCTCCAAGGAAGGGAGAGAGCCAGTGCCGTAAGACAAACACAACATCCATGCCTCACCGGAATTCGAACCCGGCAACCTTTCGGACGAATGATCAGAAGCCATTGCTTAGACCACTGCGCCACCAGGGCAGCACATGGGTTTCTTTGTGCCCTTTCGTACTCGTCGAAACTCCATAACCAGCACAAGGTATATGAAAATCCTCGCCGACCATCTACACCCGTTCGTAACGATTCTCTTTCTTCACCATGACGCCATCTTTGAAGAGGACAACGCCACATCGCATACTTCACGAGTGACTATCAGTTTGCTTCAGGAGCATTGAAATGGGTTTACCACACTTGAATGGCCCTCTTCGATCACCAGATTCCAACCCCATTGAGAATTTGTACAATTTACGTTCAGATAGTTCATCTACAATTTACGTTCAGATAGTTCATATAACGAGCTTATCAAACCATTACTACGTGGCTTATGTTTTAGAAGGATTTGTTCGTTCCCGGCAACCTCCATCGGTAACCGTGGATCCTGTGCAACAGGTGAGTAAGGGCAGATTGAAACGACCAAACTATACCGGGAATTTTGTCTTGCGGTCCAATGTAAAAAACACACGTATCTACAAGTGCAGAAATTCCCTCAGATTCCAGCATGCAACGTAAAATGAATGCAGTTGTGAGCAAACTAGAGCAAAAATTGAACAGTGAAAGAATTTCAAAAATCCGCTCACGATTGAATATAAAATCAAACCACGCTCAAAATCGGGTGCCGTACCACATAATTATTTTCATTCGAAAAATTTGATTTTGACAATAAACAAATAAATACACTATCTACCAACAAGTAATTGGACACCCCTGCAATCGACGATTTCTGCGGTCCTGATACACGTCACGGCCGCCGCTGTTAAATATCGTATGGGAAACAACAACGCAACCAGTCGCATGCAAGATGCCACGCAGTTTGGAGCTCTCTGATTTCAAGAAAGGTGTAATCGTCGGGTATCACAGAAATGGCCGATCCATATGTGACATATCCAGCGAGTTGAAGTACCCAAAATCGACAGTGGCCTACGTGCTTGGCAAGTGGAAGATGAGAGGTCACTGTCGGAATGTGCCCCGACCCGGCAGACCCACAAAACTGAGAGTTACAGACCGACGGGTGCTGGCCAAAAAAAATCGGAAGAACCCCACCAAATTGACGGGCCACATCCGCGAGGATTTTCAACAGGCACCCGGGAGTGTTCTTTCGATGAATACCATCCGTAAGGAAGCCCATCTGCTCGGTTATCATGGACGTGCTGCCGCCCACAAGCCTTTGAACACCAAGTCCAATACCCCTGCTCGGCTAACGTGGTGCAAAGAACGTCAACAGTGGAAACAGGTTCTCTGGAGCGACGAATCAAGGTTCACCCTCTACCGTTTGGATGGCAGGGTCTGGGTTTGACGTATGCCTGGAGAACGCCTCTTGCCGGAATGTATTGTGCCAACTGTGAAGTTCGGCGGCGGTGGAATTGTGCTATGGGGGTGTTTCTCCTGGTATGACACGGGACCCTTGGTCGCAATTCCTGGTAGACTCAACGCCGAGACCTACTGCACCATTTTGGATGACCATGCGCTTCCTACGTTGTGGCAGTTTTACGGGGTGGACCCATGTTACTTTCAGGATGACAATGCCACCTGTCATGTTGCGAGGTCCACCATGGCTTGGTATGGTGACAATGGGGTTAATCGAATAGACTGGCCTGTGCAGAGCACGGACCTTAACCCTATCGAGCGGACGAGTTGGAGCGTCGACTTAAGGGGTGCTCCCACCATCCGAAATCGGTGAAGGAACTGACTTATCTTCTCCAAGCCGAGTGGAAGAAAACCCCACTAGCCGTCGTACAACGCCTGGTTGAGAGTATGCCCCGGAGGGTCGCAGCTGTAATCGCCGCTCGTGGAGGCTCCACCAACTATTGAAGGTGAATAAACTTCGTTTTCCTATGCTATCACAGATGTCCAATTACTTGTTGGTAGATAGTGTATAATCATCGGTGTAACAAGTGCTCTGTGCCAATCTGTGGATAAGGGAGTGAAGATGATAGGCCAACACAATGTGTCTCCTTCTAGATTTCAAAATGATAGTAGGGCACACCAATGACCCTGGGCTCTAAGTCCAACTACCTACCACTAACAGTAGTTAGCTTCAGCTTAATTACTTTATAATAGCATGCTAGGTCCGGCAGCACTTTTCTCACATAAAGACAGATTTTTTTCCTGTTATTTTGGAGCAAACACCCAAGCCAGAAAGATAGAAGGAAACTTTTTTTAAGGAAATAACTTTTCAGAGGGAAATGATACTCAAATAAAGTTAACGATTATTATCAATAACTACCAGAAATAATTATTCTTTTGTTCCAAACCATAAAGTAAGGATACATAGAGAGGACACTAGCTGTATTAAGCTGAAACTCATGACGTCATGAAGTCGACTGCAGCGCACCATCGACCTACAACAGAACTACCATTGATTGACAGCTGGGCTTCCCAGGAATCACCACGAACCACATGATTTTGTCCATTTGAGCTTTGACCTCTCAGCAGAGTTGATGACGACGTATACGACATATACCTATCATTTTCCGAATTCTTTTGGTTTGCATCTTTCAGTTTCCTATAGCGTTCTAATAAGTGACATTATTCTTGCTTATTCCTTACTGATCGTTAACTTTTCCTTTGCAAATTCCATAACTTAGGTTTCTAAGTGTTTTTGTTGTAAATTTCATTCACGCATATTTTGTCATTGCGTTCTTCACAATATAAGCTGTGACTCGGCTTTACTTTCAATTCTGATTTGTATTCCTTGTCATCTGTTTCTATATCTACGTTTTTGGCTTCGATATCTATGGATATTACGTTATCGTCATCTTCGGTGAAAATCCTCCAAATACGTGGCATCAGTAAATAAATAAATACATCGCTCTTTCCACGTTCCAGAAACACACAGCAACCGAAAAATCGTTTTCAGCCGCCGCCGTGGAATCGAACCACGGATCTCTCGATATCTAGCCGAGCGCGTTACATTTACAATACTGTGGCCAACAATCCACGGTGCTTTGTGTATTTTTAAGTCAGCTTCTGGCATCATAAATCCGTAAGATGGGCCCGTTGCCTCACTTGACTTAGGTTGGGACAGGAGTTGAGGACAAAGGTCGGGGGGGGACGTGCAATGGAAGGGTGGCGCAGAGCAGCTGCTCCTCAACCACCCCAGCACTGGGTTGGGGTTGCCATAGCAACTATTGCTGGTGGGATGGGGTCACGTCCCATTTTTGCTTCTGTTGTAGGTCAATGGGGGTGCCACGTTCTATGGAAGGAGTTTCCACAGGCTTATATGCCTGTTTCCACTCTATATATCCTTACTTTATGTTCCAAACAACCCAGACAAAAGGGACACCAGAAAGTGGTCCACCTGGAAATGTCCCGGTAAACCAATCCGCCCTTGCAGGTGATCCTTACTTCATCTTTATGGGCGGCAATAGCCCCACCATGTTTTCAACACTTCACTGAATCGTTACCAAACCGTTTGGCTGCCGTTGTAAGGGCAAAGGGTGAATTGGAGCATCACTTTATTAGGCAGGTGTATACAGGGTGAGTCAAAAGTCGCAGGACACCCGTCTATTTCAGAAGCAGGAGAGAAAAGGAAATATCTGAATACCCCAGCAAAGAATCGGTGAGGAGGCCTATCTTTTAGGCTATTTCCGGAACATGGCCGCCATATTGAATCAAGGTCAAATTTTTCAAATAGTAAGGGGGTCATGTTGCATATCAAACAAGACCAGAATTTTCTTAGAAACTGATTGCCGCAATCAGATTTGACATATGTGTTGTGGTTCACAAGTTATCAACACAGGAAGTTGAAATAAGAACCTTTAAAGTACTCTGTGATGCGCAGCTATTTGATGTGTTCAGTGTGTTGTCCCTGTTGCTGAACACAGAAATGAAGGCACTTGATCCAGTCGTTATGCACCCGCACGAGAGTATTGGGATAAATGCGGTTACAGGCCTCTAGGATGCGTTGCTGAATGAAGGTGCTGTTTGTCGCAGATTTTCTCAGCATACACCAGGTGTTTCAGGTGACCCCACAAATAAAAGTCGAGTGGTGTGAGGTCGGGACATTAGGATCACCTCAATCCTCTCCTTTTTCGTCAATGCTATCTTCAGTTATCTACTGCAACAAACAATGGTTATTTCAAATTTCTGTTTTGATACCTTGTGAGCCACAACACATATGTCAAATCTGATTACGGCAATCAATTTCTGAGAAAATTCTTGTCTGGTTTGATATGCAACATGACCGCCCCTACCATTTGAAAAATTTGACCTTGATCTAATATGGGGATTTCAAGATGGCGGCCATGTTCCGGAAATAGCCTAAAAGATAAGACATCTCACCGATTCTTTCCTGGGGTATTTAGATATTTCATTTTCCCTCCCGTTTCTGAAATACAAGGGTGTCCTGCGACTTTTGACTCACCCTGCATAATAATTAATTTGTCCATTCGGTTTAGTTTAAGAAGAAATATCAGCTTCTGAAAATCACAAATTTCAATGCTTTTCAATGGCAGACACGCTCTGAAGGGTATTCAGCGTTCTGAAGGCAGTGAAACGCGCGGAAGGAAATTGCATGAATTCAACATCAAAGATACCCGCTCAGGGCGCCTCCTGTAAATTCGTACTTTAATGGAGGTCATTGGTTTTTTTTCTTAAGTTACCTGATCAGGAAACACAAAGCCTAGAGTGAAAAACACCGGGCCAGAATTTTTCCAGTATACAAATGACCAACCACAATTTTCTTTTTGTTTCACTTAAACAGCCGAAGGTCAGAATGTGCTATATATCAAACATTTCCGAGACACGATGGTAATACACAGATTTTGCAACTGTTAACCATAAAATATTTTTTTCCTTAACTGAAGTTTTCATGTGCTTGAGATGCATTAATTAAATCACGTAACACAAAGCGGTTAATTATTTTCTCTTTTATATCTTTTAGGTTGCCCATATGTTCATCCAGCAGAGCACCCCACTATATGGTGAGTTTTGTGCTGACTTTGGACCAGAATTCCGTGTTCTGAATTCTAGCATTTCTTTTTGTATTTAACATTAAGAGTTTAACATTAGATCTATGCATAGTTTCCGACGATCCACGTTAGCGGGATGTTAAAGCCGAACAGATGATTTTTTTATCAGAATATCGCGTTGTGGGAGGGAAGTGGCAACACTGGTTCAAGCGATACGTGTTGGCAGACAGACCACACGTGCTGTTAGTTGAGCTAGGGCATGCTGACCGACAAAGTGCATATTTGACACTGTCTGTTGTTCGCATTTAATATCTGAAAAACCACTGCAGAAGTATGAGAGTGGATTTGTTATACATACAGTGAGAAAGCTGTATGTGCAAGTACATGTCGTTGAGTAATTTGTGAAGTTCAGTAGTGGTGACTGCAACGTGGAGGACAAGCAGCGTAGCGGACGGCCGAAGGAGATGTAGGTAGCACTTTTTTGCAAACTGTTCGGGAATAAGATGCCTCCCGGTCGACCACAGAAATAGCAGTACACTCAGACGTGACTTAATCGACCGTGGTTCGAGGTAATCTACAAGAAAGGTTCAAAAAGTGGAAAAAGTGAGTGCCACGTAAACTCACAGAGTGTAACAGTGGTCAGAGGCTGAACCCATTTGTTCCACTGCTTGCCAGACATCAGAAAATGAACTTCCTGAGAAAAATCATTAAGAGTGATGAAAAATGGTTCACTATGACATCCCGCTAAGCAAAAGGCCATGGGAGGAATCCGGCCAGCAGACGACGTCAGCACCAAAGTTCAACATCTACAGTAAGAAGTTCTTCTGTGCACCTGGTGGGACATGCAAAGTGTAGTGTATCATGAGCCCGCGTTACTAGGGGTAACAGTGACTGCAGAGCGCTGCAGCCGTCAACTTCTGCTCTTTAAAGGAGGAACTGGAACGGAAACGCCCATTTTCTTTGGGGACATGGGTGTCGGAAGGCTATTCTGTTGTATGACAACTCACGATTCCATGACGCCGCAGCGATTCAAGAAACCGTCATACAGCTCGGTTGAGAGGTTCTCCCACAGGCGGCTAACTCTCTCGACTTAATCCCGTAGGACTTCTACCTGTTTCGACACTTCTTGACAGGCCAGCGGTTCGTCAAACTTGAGGAACTCCAAGAATGCATCGACGACTTCATCACGTCGAACCCGGAGTGGTTCTTTCACTACGGCATTTGCCATCTTCCGGATAGATGATGCAAGGTTACAGCTAGCGGAACATATACACTATCTACCAACAAGTAATTGGACACCTGTGATAGCAAAGGAAAACGAAGTTTATTCACCTTCAATAGTTGGTGGAGCCTCCACGAGCGGCGATTACAGCTGCGACACTCCGGGGCATACTCTCAACCAGGCGTTGTACGACGGCTAGCGGTATTTTCTTCCACTCGGCTTGGAGAAGACAGGTCAGTTCCTTCACCGATTTCGGACGGTGGGGGCACCCCTTAAGTCGACGCTCCAACTCGTCCCAGAGGTGCTCGATAGGGTTAAGGTCCGGGCTCTGCGCAAACCAGTCCATTCGATTAACCCCATTGTCACCATACCAAGCCATGGTGGACCTCACAACATGACTGGTGGCACTGTCATCCTGAAAGTAACATGGGTCCACCCCGTAAAACTGCCACAACGTAGGAAGCGCATGGTCATCCAAAATGGTGCAGTAGGTCTCGGCGTTGAGTCTACCAGGAATTGCGACCGAGGGTCCCGTGCCATACCAGGAGAAACACCCCAATAGCATAATTCCACCGCCGCCGAACTTCACAGTTGGCACAATACATTCCGGCAGGAGGCGTTCTCCAGGCAGATGCCAAACCCAGACCCTGCCATCCGAACGGAAGAGGGTGAACCTTGATTCGTCGCTCCAGAGAACTTATTACCACTGTTCAACGGTCCACTGTCGACGTTCTTTGCACCACGTTAGCCGAGCAGCGCTATTGGACTTTGTGATCAAATGCTTGTGGGAGGCAGCACGTCTATAATAACCGAGCAGATGGGCTTCCTTACGGACGGTATTCATCGAAAGAACACTCCCGGATGCCTGTTGAAACTCCTTGCGGATGTGGCCCATCGATTTGGTGCGGTTCTTCCGAATTTCTCTGGCCAGCACCCGTCGGTCTCTAACTCCCAGTTTTGTGGGTCTGCCGGTTCAGGGCACATTCCGACAGTGACCTCTCATCTTCCACTCTGCCAAGCACGTAGGCCACTGTCGATTTTGGGTACTTCAACATGCTGGATATGTCACGTATGGATCGGCCATTTCTGTGATACCCGACGATTACACCTTACTCGAAATCAGAGAGCTCCGAACTGCGTGGCATCTTGCATGCGACTGGTTGCGTTGTTGTTTCCCACACGATATTTAACGGCGGCGCCCGTGACGTGTATCAGGACTGCAGATATCGTCGATTGCAGGGGTGTCCAATTACTTGTTGGCAGATAGTGCATATCAATGATTAATGTTACCTACTTCTGTAAGTAGGACATCTATTCGACGATAAAATGATGAAAACTTCGCAACGCTTTTAATATAATTGGTTGTATATATCAATTAATTGCCTATGTAACAGCAACGCACCAGCATACTTCAATGTAAACATTCTTTTTGCTGAAATGTACCTTAAAGTTTAAGTGGTGGTAATGATAGCTTAATTAACAAACTTTTTTTTTTTACCTGTCTCTAACGGACAGGTAAAAAAAAAAACCAAGTCTTGTATTTACAGATTAATCACTACGTTTATTAGATCCACTCTAGGCACTTTAAATGTTCAGCACATAATAGAATTATCTGGTACTTTTACATCTAAATACAGCAGACTGGCATAAAAAGTATACTCCTGTCTTACGAACACAACAACAGTTTAAGACTTCAATATTAACCAAGCGTAATATGAAAGAATAATCAAATTGCATAAAATCAAACGCTAATCTCATAACATAAAAGTAGTCTGAGTTCCCTCAACAATCTCTCTCCAAAATAGTTACAACGATCTCACGCTCTAGCAGACTTCTAACAAGAGTCCTGATACAATCGTAAACATCACTCTTATCAGTCTCGTTAACATACACAGTCATATCAGAATAATATGACCACCCCCTGAATAACAGTGTCACATAGTGCACGTGACAAGGTCGACCACAAGGAAATATAAGCGGCCGGCCAGGACAGATGAGCCATAGTACGTTAAGTGAGCACAATGGGCAGAGGTAGTGATTTGACAAATATTCAAAAAGGAATTATCATCGACTACAGCGCCAAGGGTGAAAGCATCTCAGAAACAACAGATTGCATGGGCTGTTTGCGAGGTGCCGTAGTAAGGGTGTACCAAGAATGGACTGCTGACCCAACGAGTACCTCCCGACGTCATAACCGTGGAGCCATAAAGGCCATCGACCCTAGAGGTGAACGTCGCCTCGGTCAACTGTTAAAGAGCAATCAACGCACAACATTGCAGCAGTTGACAACGCAAATAAGCGCTGGGGCACCCAGGTACCTGTCCCCGATAATAGTACAACGAACCCTGTTTCGCATAGGTCTCCGAAGTCGACGTTGCGTCGAGGCACCCATGCTAACTCAGGTCCATCGGCAGCGACGCCTGCAGTTTGCATGGGACTACCGTCATTGGGCAGTCGAAGAGTAGGAAAAGGTTACCTTCTCCGACGAATCGAGATTTCTACTCCACAGAAGTGACGGGCGCTGGCGAATATGGCGTCAGACACACGAGAACCAATACCTGCACACGTTTGCCAGTCAAGTACAGGCAGGCGGTGGCAGTGTGCATGTCTGTGGGATGTTTACCTGGAATGACATGGGACCGCTGGTACCACTGGATGGGTCCCTGGACGATAATGGCTACCTGTCCATCCTCGTTGACCACATGCATCACTTCATGCTTGACGTTTACCCTGGTGGTGATGGTGCCTACCAACAGAACAACGGGCCTTGCCACGTCGCTAAGGGCCTGCGTGACTGGTTCCAGGAACACGATGACGATGTCTCCGTTCTCCCTTCGCCGTCGAAATCGCCCGACCTCAATCCCGCAAATCACAACTTGTAGGACAAATTGGATTGACAGTTTCGGTATGCCGACCCACAACAATGTCATCTCCGGTTCCTCCGTGTTCTGCTGTAGTCCGAATGGGCACGTGCGCCTTGAGCAACTTTCCAGGGCCTCATTGCGTCCACGCCACGCCGTCTCGCCGCTGTCATCCAGGCCAAGGGTAGTTATTCCCATTATTAGGTAGGTGGTTTTATTATTCTGATTCGACCATTCGAACCTGTACATCACTCATGCTCTGACTTCAAGTCAGGTTGCAAAGAAAACATTCAGCAATAGAGAAACTGTAGGTTTAAATTCAGAAACTGCTTAAAGATAATAAACCAAATTTTGCGTTAGGCTACAGACACCAAAAAAGAAAGTTAAATTAGCGTATACGTATGCACTGAAGTGCCAGAAAAATTGGTATACCAGTCTAATACTTGGTAGGTCCCCCACGGGAGCGCAGGGCTGCAGAAATACGACGGGGCATGGACTCCACTAGCTTCTGGAAATATGCTGTAGGCAATGCACCCCATACTTCCTGCACAGCGTTCCACAATTCGGGTGTATTCCGAGGTCTCGGATTCCTGTGTTCGATAGCGCGTTGCATGGCATCCCAAATGTGTTCTATCACGTTCAGATCTGGGGACTTGGGTGGGAATGGCAACACCCCAAACTCAGATGAATGCTCCTCTAACCATAATGTGGCTTCCCGACACTCATGTGGAGGTGCATTGTCTGTTGGAAAAGGCCCAACCCATCAGCATGAATGCAGGACATGAACGGGTGTACCTCGTCAGAAAGGATGCGCACATAGCGTTGGCCGGTCACAGACGTTTGTAGACGTACCAGAGGTCCCAGTGAAGTCCGGCTAAACACACCTTATACCATTACGGACCTCCACCAGCCGGTACAGTTCCCTGTTGACAGGCGGGATCCATGGCTTCATGGGGTTTGCGCCACACACGAATCACTTCATCTGCGCGATACATTTGGAAACGCGACTCGTCAGACCAGGCTACTTGTTTCCTGCCAACAAGTGTCCAGTTGCGGTGTTGCCGTGCCCAAGCGAGGCGTATAGCCCTGTGTCGTGCACCCATCAAGGGGACTTGAGTTGGGCGTCGGCTCCCAAAGCCCATATCGTGCAGGGTACGTTGCACAGTCCGGACGCTGATGCTTGTCGAGGCTCCAGCATTGAATTCCGATTATACCTGCGAGAGTGTTGCACGCCTATCGCGTGAAACGATTCTTGACAACAGACGATGGTCACGTTCACCCAATGTCTTTTTACGACCACATTGGTATCGTAGGTTGGAGGTTTTTCCGGAATATTTGTAGTCACGGTACGACCTTGCAATGGTCGTCCGTGAAAATCCGAACTTCGTTTCTACCTCCGAAATACTATGGCCCATCTCACGAGCGCCAACTATGACACCGCGTTGAAAATTGCTTAAATCGTTATTATGACGTACTGGTCATGCTCATACCGAAAACAGCTCTGACAGCTGGCAAGGATGTCTATCTCTTTATATACGCACTGGCGGATGCAACCGAGTACGCGCATAGGTGACGTTGCTATGTATTTTGCATAAGCTCGTCTGTACCAGTTTTTCTGATACTTCAGTTTACGTCACAACTTATTCATATACCTAACAGTTTCTTTTTTGTCTAAACAATACCAGTAAACTCATATCAACATATTTCCGTCGTCTTCTACATTGATGATTTTACAAATGTAGATGGCACACTGCAATTATCGTGGATATACCATCAGGTGCTGTGACAAAAAAACCCCCTCCAAAATGTGAGGCTCATGACAACCGGTGGAGCGACATAAAAACGGAGATAATTCGTCAATAGTTGGTTTTGATTCAGAGGCATTTAACAGCACATAAATACAAAAGAATGGCTTATTCCCGGTGAACACACAAGTTCGTTCGTGTCTCCTCACTCCGAAGTAAGTCGCTCTCCCAATTGAGCTATGCGGACAGAATATCTCGCTGCAGATTTGTCATCTTGACACATGTTTTCGCCTGTGTGGTACGTCACATCCCTTTTCCTTTTCTTGTATGAAATACGAGATGGTATCTGAAACAAACAGGACATACACCAATGCGCCATTACATTATGACCACCTACGGCTAATAAGTTGTAGGACCCTACTTAGCCCACAAAACAGCGGCCACTCGGCGAGGTATCGATTCGATGAGGTGGCAATAAGTATCCTGGCCTATCTGCTACCAACAGCAGGTCCTCAATTCCCGTATATTTCGAGGTGGTAGTGATTTTGCGCAAACCCACGTTTCTAAGTGGAACCTCGAATGTTCGATTGGATTCGTGTCAGGTGAATTTGGAGTCCAGGGCATTAACAGAAAGTCACCAGCATGTTCCACGAACCACTCCTTAACGATTGTCGCAGTGTGGCACGGCGTATTATCCTTTTGGTAATGGCCATCACCAGCAAGGAACACGATCGACATGAATTGGTGAACTTGGTCCATAACGATGTTCAGATACCTGACAGCTGTCAGAGATTGTGCTATTCGGATAATGGGACCTAAAGTGTCCCAAGAAATCATCGCCCACAGCATAAAACTGCCGCAGCTGGCCTGTTTCCGCCCAACAGTGCATCCAGGTGTCATAGCCTCCGTTGGTAATCTGCGTTTCCGCGCTCGGCCGTCTACGTGTTGCACCAGAAATCTTGATCGTCAGATCAGGCCACTTTTTTCCAATCGTCCACGTTCTTGGGCCCATTTCGTGCGTTGTTGGCCATGACGTGCAGTGTACCCTCCAGGGTCTTCGGCTACGCAGGCCCATGCGCAGAAGGCTGCGATGAACTTTGTGCTGTGACACACTGCCCTGATCACTACTGTTGTAGCTGCTGGTGATATGTCGCGGTCGCTGCGAACAATGCACGACAGTCTCCGCTGCCCCTTCGGCATCAATGAGCTGCGGACGACACACGGCTGGACTGCGCACAGTGGGGTATTTGACCCAAAAATGTGGTCAAAGTTATTTTATTGCGTTTTTTGGCTTAAGAATACGTATATGAATCTCGTTTAGATACATTTAAACTACATGAATGAAAAAGCACGTATACGTAAATAACAAACAAAACAATTGTAAGCAAATGTGAGACTCAGCACAAATACAACAGGCGAGTAAATATTACGAACTGTCTTGTGAGTCTTCGTCGGATTGTAGTTCGTCTTCTTTACCACTCTCTTTATCGTCGTCATCCACCACTATCCCACCCCTGTTGCTTTTTGATCTGGTCGAAGCATATCTATTGTCTCCTTTGAAAAGTTTTCGACTTCTTTTTATTTTGTGGTCTTGAAGAAGACATAAGTGTCTCGGAAGTTAGCAATAATCGATCAAATATGTCCATATTGCAATGTTCTCTTGAAAATTTCCGGGCGTAATTCGTTCGGTACAGGCGGGATCTGAATCCATGATCACAAACTTATATACGTATTTATCTAACTGCGTTTACTCACTACAATCAACACTTAAATAACGTTGCCGAACAAGTGCCGCGAAGAGAGACGTGCACAGGTGATAACGACTAACTTCCGAGTGCCGCGTTGAGCGCTATTGTGTGCGCCCACTCACCAAACCGGTGAGGAGGTGACATCATATCTATTCAACTACCATAGGTTGTAGTTGTTATCCGCTTAAACCGTGTTTCGGAAATGTGAATTATGGCCAGGTATGTATTAAATACCCCTCTGTGCGAGGGTTTTTCGTTTGGTAATCTGCGCACCGCTTTTGATACGTACTCCCTACAACGGCACGTGAACAACCCACAAGCCTGAGATCGCAGTTCCGAGGCGCCGTGCTATCACACTTTGTTCTTTATCAAACTCCGATAAATCGGCAAGTTTTCCCATTCTGATTCCGAGCACTCTACTAACCGAAAGCCGTTCCTCGGTTTGTATATATACTGCTCTTTGAATTTCACCCGCGCTACCGTTCGGTTTCCAGGCGCGCTCATTTCTCTAAGCTGGGTTGGTCATAATATAATGGTTCATCGGTGTACATTGAGATTGCTTAGCTTCAGGAACATCTACCTAATAACGCGTTGGCCCACCATTCTCTGCAATCACGGTTGTAAGTCGCCTAGGTACAGATTCTACAAGGTGTCTCCAATTATTTTATTTTATGTGTCTTATTTTTTTTTTATGCATGAACTGCAGCAGCTCCGTCAGTTCATGCTATGTCTATGGAGGAGGAGCAGAAGTTCTTACATAAAGCTTGGGGGCCAAGGCAATGTGGAGAATTCGTTGTCGTGTTCCTCTATCCACTCAGTAGTTATACGAGCCCGATGACACGGTGCGTTGTCCTGTTGAACGATGGCGCTGTGGTCCTTGTAAATAAACCTCCTGCAGATATGAATGGAGATGGTCGGATAACAGGTCCCTGTAGCGTAGGCTGACCATACGTACTTTTTTTTTTTTTTTTTTTCGTTCTTCCCGGCCGTCCCGTCGTTTTAAGAAAAATGTCAATTTTGTCCCGTTTTTAATAAAAAAAACTATAAATATATTTGTATATTGGTCGAGCAAATTTTTTTCTGAAATGAGCAAAAACGCCTAAAAAGTATTCCTGTATCTGATAGATGGGTACAATTTTTTTTCTGAAATGAGCGAAAAGCGCCCCACTTTTGTAATATTGTAGAGTTCATTCTTTGTCTTCCAGGAAGTACAGCACCTGTTGAGAGAATATTTTATGTTATGAACAGTATGTGGTCAAAGGAGAAATCTAGGACAAGTTGTGACGTGCCTTCCCCGCAGGACGCACACGACATAAAGGCAGATAGCAGCGAGAACGAACGTCTGCGTAGCTCAGTTGGTAGAGCGACTTTTCCGGAATAAGAGGACTCGGGTTCGATCCCCGGCGTGAACCAAAAATGACGGAGAAATTTACTTCGTTATAAAGTGTTGAGACAATGAGAGCTATAATAGTTGTAAGACAAAATTGTGTCATGTAGTGCGAGAAATTTAATGATAAGGTATTGAAAGACCAAAGTTTGCTGCGTAATTTTTGTATGGGTTCTGTTACTGTTAACTGAAAAATAATGGTAAGCTCAATATGTTTAAGTAATAAAACTTCTCTTATCGTCTTACTTTTTTTGTCCCGTTTTTGTCATCCCAATGTCCCGGTTTTGTCTCAAGGAAATATGGTCACGTTACTGTAGGGTCCTCCACCATTCAGTGTTTGTGGGACAGTAACCAACGGACCTAGAGCTTGTCGGGCAAAACTCCTCATACCAGACAGAACACTACCTCCACCGGACTGTTGAACCCCAACCGTGCAAATCGGTGATAGAGCTTCAATAGAGCTTCTAAACTTCCCTGACTCTAACCCAATTGAAAATTTATCGCCGTATGCCAACCCGGCCATCAGCAGGAAACGGGACTCATCACTCCAGACGACTTTCTTCCATCTGTCGAGAGTCCATCGCCGACATTTCTTCGCCCATGCGAGGCGTTGTGTGGCGATGACTGGGCATCATCATGGGTACCTTTCGTTAGTCTACGGCTGTGGAACCCCAAGCGAATCAAGGTGTAGCACATGGTGCATGTGAAAATAAGTCGAAACGCACTGATGGGTGAGCTGGGTGACTGGCTGTTTCACCTCGTTGCTGTGATACTAGTCGTGACACCAGAATCTCACCTCTAGGATCAACCTTGCGTAGCTGACGAATGAGAGCCCTTCTGCTGGATGTCTGTGTATGGTTAAAATCCAATCCCGGTGCACCCTTGATACAGTAGTACTGGAGGAGCCAACAAGTGTGTCTGTTTCCGAAATACTGGCACCTGCTCTCCGGGCCCCAAAGGTCTGGTCACGGTAACATTGGCTTAAGTCGCCACGTTTTTCCATTACTGGCAAAAGTTTACTGATTATGTTCAGAGCATATATAGGTA
The DNA here is from genome assembly GCA_039090855.1 of Macrothele yani. Taxonomy (NCBI): domain Eukaryota; kingdom Metazoa; phylum Arthropoda; class Arachnida; order Araneae; family Macrothelidae; genus Macrothele; species Macrothele yani. The sequence continues at coordinate 94,022,393 of CM077005.1, read as the reverse complement.
TGTACAATTTATTATAGCCGCACATGATGTTGATGTTACGTCATACTTTATTATCGCTAAGAATGTGTAAAACGGGAGTGTATTCCTTATGCAAAACTAACTCGGCGCATATGCAGAGAGTTATTCTGGAATTGCAAATGGAGGGGTGCTGGAAAAGATCGAGAGGATGTTGGATGATAACAAATTTTTTGGGAAAGCTGAAAAATTTTACAGGGAAATGTTAAGGCTTTGAACTTTTGATTAAAAATAGGGAACATTTTTTAAAAACGGAAAACTAGTATTTTTTGTAGTTAATAACGGTTAAAATCGGGAATTTTTTTTTATTCAAAACAACACATGATCATTTTGCAATTGTGCTGTTTTTAATTTTTATTTCTCATGTCTAATTTCTTTCCTAAAGAAGGCTAAAGCAAAGAAGTCAACATGAGTTGCTGAAACAATAAATATTGATATTTTTCCAAATTTTGTGCATGCTGAAATGATTTAGAAGTATCGAAGTTTATCAAAATAATGGAAATACTTACTATTTGTGGAGATCCTTCTCTTTATAAGCCGTAGACCCACCTCGGGCTTTCAGAACAGAAACAGTTCGAGTTGGAGTAGATTTATACAAGTCACGCAGATACGATAATGAAAATGGCCCTAAGGAATGCCATGATGTGGCACCACCACATCGTTAGAGATCAATTTTCATGCATGTTTTCTATGCCATGATGTGGCACCACCACAGCGTTAGGGATCCATTTTCATGCATTTTTTATATGCCATGATGTGGCATTCGTTACCACAGCGTTAGGGATCCATTTTCATGCATTTCTTATATGCCATGATGTGGCATTCCTTACCACAGCGTTAGGGATCCATTTTCATGCATTTTTTTGGGGAGGCGTCCACAGGTTGCACGTTTGGAAGCAGCGGTTATAATCTTCGATGCAGTTCCTCGTGTTACCCATACTATTTCTACAAATTTTGAACATGACAATCCCATTTTTGGTGTAAATGTGACAAGGATGGTAAGTCAGATAATATCCGAAAACTTGAAAATTTTATCGTCCTGGAGCTGGACTCGAATCCGCGTCTCCGAGATAGCGCCCGCGTATGCTAACCACTACACCACCCAGAAAGACCAAGTGTCAAGTTTCCGATTAATTTGAATATAACCATCACAGGATTCGCTAGTCGAAGCAACCGTCATTCATGTTTAGCTAATCTGGAGGTTAAGAATCCTATCCCGTGACGGTTATATTCAAATTAATCGGAAACTTGAGACTTGGTCGTTTTGGATGGTGCAGTGGTTAGCATACTCGTTTGCTATCTGGGAGACGCGGATTCGAGTCCCGCTCCAGGAAGATGAAATTTTCAAATTTTCGGATATTGTCTGACTTACCATCCTTGTCACATTTATACCAAAAATCAGATTGGCATCTTCAAAATTTGCATTATATGGTGTAATCCCATATTTCTTTCATGACATATTATTTCTGCTGTTCTAGTTACTGAAACTCTTGTAAGACACGAACCAATGATCACACCTTTTTTGAGGTCAATGAGATCGGACATTGTCGACAATTACTCCACAACAACTGTTTCACCTGCAACTGTGGCATTGCTACATGATAGCTGACATCGCACTGCACTCCCTTTACACAACTCCCATCGTGGGTCCCTGTGATTTGTATACGGCATATTGCATTAACTCCAGTTGCAGTCGGTGTTTCCATTATCTTGATAAACCCCTGTATACCTGAAAAAATTTCAACAGGCTAAAACAAAGAGATACATACAAGGGTATTTCATATATGATGGGAACTCACCTGGATTATAAAAATCAAGATCATGATATAACATACCCCACATACTCCCCACCAAGATCGGTCACCGTTGCCATCTTTCTGAAACCTCCTGATTGGTGTACCAGTCTTTCGGGAGGGCACGCCTCGTCTCACGATAACTTCCCTGCAAGTTGTCATCGTTCTGGAATCGACGGCCGCGGAAGTATTCTTTTATCATGTCAAACAGACCATAATCCGATGGGGCAAAATAATGTGAATATGGCGGATATTTAATTTCATTCTGCTTGAAACCATAACTATTTCTATAGCGGATATGTTAAGATTGTGAAACCAAGGGATGTTAGTGTTTGTATTATTGCACGGTTAGTGTGAGGCTTGGTACTGTCATTCTGCAACAGCCCTTTCCTGCCTGTTTCCCTTTGCGCCGGAGGCTCATGAGTGTGTTGCAGTGTACTTCGCAGTTTATTGTCGTCCCCTGTGAAAGGCACTCCAATATAAGGATTCTCTCTACATCCCAAAAAACCGTGGCTTGTCAGCAAAGGGAGCTTCTCGAAATTTCTCCAGGCGAAGACTTCCGTCATGTTTTAATTGCATGGATTGTCGTTTCTTTTTAGGAGTGTGTTAGTGAAAGCATAACTCATCACCTGTGACCAGTCTGGCAAATAAATCGCGAGCAGTTTGCGACATGTTTGAGGCTTTGTCTTCTTTTGTTGAGGTGTCAGTTCGTGTTGCGCCCCAGTGTGCGCACACTTTCTTCATTTTCAGTTCCTTATTAAATATTGTGAGCGCAAGGCTGCTGCTTCCTGAATTGTGGGTTGTCCATGATGATCTCTCAAATATGTGCATATTTGCTGACGAGTGGGCTGTTGCCGGTGACCTGGGCCAATCCCTTTCTTTACAGTCTCACTTAATCCATCGTAATGCAATGCTGTGGACTGCTACATGAGAGCTTCATCACATCACGCAAATAGCTACGGTAAATATCAGCAGATGATACACCTTCCTTCCAGAGGAATCACGTGATTCAACATAGTCCGTGATACACCTCCCATGTCGTTGTCCACCTTAACGTGGTACTTATGTGACAAATGATTGTACTGCACGCGACTTAATCGAGCTTCACTTGCCATCTTGTGAGTTAATACTGTAAAACTATCCAGCGTGGCAATAACGGCTGTCTAGATGCCAGTTGTCATGCAGTGTTGCCAATAGGCCCATTAATTTACGAAAGACCCCTTACATATGCTTTTTGGTTGCAATAAATGACTTTAAACATATGCTTTAAACAAGAAAAACAAACAAAAACATTAGGCTCCAACATACGATGGTGGTTCGAGGTTAACCAGGACTTTTATTGTAACTCTCCATGTTTTGTACCGATTGCAATAGAATCCGTGTGGTAAATAGTTGAAAGCCTCGCCTTTATGCCAGAAGTGGTTTCGTGCATGGAGATGCATTTTGGAAAGCATGGAGTCTATAAAGGTGTCAGTAACAACGATGTATTGTTAAATTTCTTGCAAAGGAGAAGTTGAAACCCGCTGATATTTTGTGAAGATTGCAAGCACAGTATGGGGATAAAACGCTGCCGAGGGCCACTGTCTAGAATTGGTGCAATAAGTTTTCCGTTGGCTGAGGAGAAGTCAACATGATGGACATGTTTCAAATACTCCTGTAACCAAAGTGAGTGTCGAACGTGCGAAAGGTTATTTTGGAAAGCAGAAGGATTAAGGTACATGGCATAGCTGCAATAGTTATCATCAATGTCGACAATTTTGAAAAAATCATCTATGATCCTTTGCTGTTCAAAAAAGTACGTGTACGTTTGATATCGAAGCTGTTGACATTCGCTCAGAAGTCACCATCTGCACAGAACTTTTTCATCACTTCAAGTCTGAGGGAGATGCGTTGGTGCAGCAGATAGTGACCAGTGGCGAGACTTGGGTAAATTATTTTTCTCCAAAACCCTGACGAGCCATCTGCGAATGGCGCCACAAGGTTTCTCCATGCCCGAAGAAACTCAAGGTAGTGCCGTCTGCAAAAATAAAGCTAATGGCTACTGTATTCTAGGTAGCAAACAAGGTACTTCTGGTGGATTTTCTTGCACGCTGATCAACAGTGAATGCATAACAGCATTACTTTATCTGCGTAAAAGAGAAGCTTCTACCTGTCACCTAGAAAAAGAGGCCGGAAGAATTGTCGAAACAGGTCATCCTGTAGAATGGCAACGCTAGGCTGCACACGGTTCACGTGACAACGACAGCCGTGGTATCAATGAGTTGGGAAATACGCAGTTATCGTCGCTGCAGTGATTTTCACCTGGTTCCAAGTGATTTGCACCTCTTCGGCCCCACTTGAGGTTCACTTAGGAGGGAAAATATCATGTGAACAACTACAGGAGAGTGCCCTACAGTGGTCATGACAGCAAAGTACAGAAGGTAAAGCTGAGCAATGAATATAAGTGTTTAGTGAACTTCGACCCAAATGCTGTCTTTAAGCGCCAAAGCCCTAGGGTGGCGGTTATAGTCGCCACCTGAGACGTATACTAGGGTGGTGGCACTTCAGACAAACCTTGCTCATCGGAGAAGTTCCGTGGTGAGCATTATTATTTGGATCTGAAGAATACTGATAGGACGAAGGCATGGGTAAACAACATGTCTTTGATGGTGCTAGCATTCCACGCAGTAGTGAAGTGCCTCTCCTCTTTTCCAAATCCATTGCCTACAGAATTTTCTTCCGTGGTCATCTAGTTACTCGTAACCAAGTTCTTTTACTTCCTAACACCCGAACAGACGACAGAATTAACTGACAAACGTTTAGCCATCTCTGCTTGATTTCCATGTGTCTTTCCAGTCAGGAACCCTGTCCCAAATCTCCTAGCTTCCTACCTTTAAGGGTTGTTTAACACCTGAAATAAGACTCTCCCTTCGAAAATCCTCTCCAACATCATTCGTCCATCAAAGGAGTATCGGTTCATCTGTAAGAAGCAGAATGGCATCGCTCATAGCAAGTGTTTCCTTCCCTAGTCAACCAATCTACCTTGCTTTTCTTTGGAAGTCTGCGAGGGGTTAAAGAACAGACATCGTTTCAGAAGGTTATCTTCCGGGGCACTTCCACAAAGGGCCTGGGGTTAAAAATAGATAATCTGGTGTCCACAATTAAAGTGACAAACACAAAGTCATGAATAACGCAAAATCTACACACAGAGTTTAATGACAGTTGGTACGGACATACATTTATCAATAACGCAGCAATACACAACACAGAAGGAATGTCATTACTGCAAGAGAGGAAAGAATGCGCATTACAGCAGGACAGCCCAAAAGTGATGATTAAGTGGCGCGGATTTTGAGAAGCTAATAGGGAGTATGATTTACCCCGAACAGCGATACAGCTCACAGAACGAGGCCACACGCTGTTTACAAGGTTGTGAATAAGAGTTTGGAGCAATAAGTCCCACTTCTCCACCAAGGCGCGTCGGAGTTCTGGAAGGGGGCTGTAGGCTCTAATTGCTTTTTCCATATGGAAAAATGTCTGGGATGCCATATGGCATCCCAGACATGCTCTATAATTGGGGTATCTGTTCGGAGATCTCGCGGGCTACTTCATCTGTGAATAACCTCTCTCCACGTATTCCTCGACCAACCGAGCCCTGTGGGAACTGGCGTTATCGTCCACAACAAGTTAGTAAAATCATGCAATACATTGATTATGATACGCTTTCCAACATACCAGAAATTATTACTCAAGTTATGTGGATAATGGCTGTGGAATAAATCTCGCTCTTATGTCCTGACCTTTGACCCCATTTCGATGACATTCAACAGAACCGATTCACTATACCTCCGGAGCAACATGATAAAGTTTTGTCGCAATCCAAGCATTTTAGGCAAGTTATGATGCACAAGGGCAATGGAATGGATCCCACTCCAGTGTCTTGACCTTTGACCCCATTTCGCCCATTTTCAATAGGGTTCGTCCCCATTTGGTTCCCTACCACATACTAAAATTTCATCGAACTCGAACAATTTTTACGCATGTTATGACGCATAATAGCAACGGAATGGATCCCGCTCCTATGTCATGACCTTTGACCCTGCTTCACCCATTTTCAATAGGGTTCGTTTCCAGGTGGTCCCCTACCACATACTAAAATTTCGTCGAAATCGAACTATTTTCATGTGAGTTATCGTGCGGACTGACAAAGCTGGAACATATACGCTTCTTCAACCTACGGTTGGAAAGCGTAAAAAAGAAACTGGGGGACCAACAGCTCCTTGGAAAAGCATACATAAGGCTCTAGGATGTCATCCTTGTAGCGTTTAGCAGTCAGGGTGACTCCTGGAAACACGTGCAGAGGCATGCATCCATCCAGCATGATTCCAGAACAAACCATGAGTCCTCAACCACCGTAGCGGTCAATTTCCCAAATGTTGGTGGAAAGATTTTGGTTTCTTGTCTCTCTCCAAATGTACACACGTCGAGAATACGTGTTTAGGCTGTACCGCGACTCGTCACTGAAGAAAACACAGGCCCATTGATCACGGGTCCAGTGGTGATGTTGTCGGGCCCAATTCAGACGGACCCTTCTGTGCACTGCGGCGAGTGAGATACAGATCATTGGCTTTCTTGCATACAGGTTTCTCTCGTGGTCTTCTGTAAACTGTTTTCCTTGATATCGCGGTTCCCGTAGCGTAGCGGAGGAGAATTCCTGCAGGAGTTGGATGTCTGTCGACTCCCAATGGCGGCGAGTTATTAGACACAAACACCGGTCGTCTTGATTTGTTGTGGCTCCTGGGAGCCCTTGTCCCGGCCTTCTGTTTATTGTTCCGGTTTCATGAAACTGTCTCCAAAGATTGAACAGCTCTTGCCTTGACACATTCAGACAACTTGCTGTCTCAACTGCCATTGCCCTGCTTCCAATCTGTCTTATCTGCCTCTAAAGCAAGTGGAGAAACTCAAACTAGACTCAACCAAGTTTTCACCAGATATCTCAATGAAGGGAAGGTTCCTAAGTATTGGAATAATGCTACAACGATTCGGCTACATAAAAAAGGTGACATTGAGGATTTAAGGAACTACAAATCCATCTGCCTCCTATCAGTGGCTTATAAAATCATCACTAAGGTTCTTTCACATCGCTTGAAGGTAACACTGAACATGGCTTAACCGAGAGAACAACCTGGATTCAGGAGTGGCTGCAGCACTATAAATCATATCTATGTGCTGAGAGAACTAGTTGAATGAACGAGGAAATATGAACTCCCATTATGCATGGCTTTTATCGATTATAAAATCGCCTTTGATTCTGTAAAACCATCAGCAGTTACAATGTTTTTGAAATCCTGCGGCATTGCAGATGCATACATTACTATTATTAGTGACATCTATGAAAATGCAACTGTAAAGGTTCGGCTATTTGAGTATACAGCACCAATAAAAATTGGAAATGGACTGAGACAAGGTGACATAATATCTCTCAAACTCTTTAATACCTCATTGCAAACTGTCTTTCAAACATTGAACTGGGAAAACAAAGGAGTAAAGATTAATGGAGATTTTTCAACTCACCTTCGTTTTGCTGATGACGTAGTCATTTTTGAAACAGCCCCTTCAGAGCTGCAGAGTATGATCCAGGAACTTGCTGACAAGAGTAAAGAAGTGGGATTAAAAATGAACTTTCAGAAGACAAAAGTGATGTGCAATTCTTTTACAAGGAATGAAGATTTATCGATTGATGAGGAAAAGCTGGAGATAACCGACAGCTACATTTAACTTGGACGGTAGATAGATATCAAGTAAAGATCACATTGATGAAGAACTTAATCGACGTATAAAAGTTGGTTGGAGAGCTTTTGGAAGAAACAGTACACTTTTTTAGAGCAATATGCCATTATATCTTAAAAGAAAAGTTTTCAATAAATGCATCCTTTCAGTGCTTATGTACGGAGAAGACACGTGAACCTTAACTAAAAGAGACATACAAAAACTGCACACAACTGAAAGACCCTGGAGAGATGCATGCTGGGAAAGAGATGAGAAGAACTCGTAGATAAGGGAAATGACAAGAGAGCAAAACATCATGATTAGAGTAAAATCCTTGAAATGACAATGGGCTGGACATGTAGCCAGAAACACGGACCACCGATGGAGAACCTAAATTCTAAGAGACAGGAAAAGACCAAGAAGAAGGCCACATGGGAGATGGGTGGATGAAATTCGAAAGCATGTGCGAGTGATATGTAGGGTACTGGCCCAAGATAGACCGTTGTGATAGAAACTTGGGGAGATCTTCATCCGGCGTTAGATTGATAATGGTTGGTGATCATGATGATATATACATAGATGCCAACTAGTACGTATTTTCCGTAATTTTACGGATTTTTGGTTGCTGTTACGGAAGTACGGAAACACCGCTGAAATTACGGAAAATCGCCATTTGATATAATTTTCTGAGATAGAAAGCAAATTTTCATCAACTTAATTTTTTTTGTTTGTTCTTCAAGTTTTTCTGGGGGAAAAAATTAAATGCTACATTCAGGGCTGCCAGACCTGCGCCAATTGCGCGAGCCCGCGCCAAAACGTTGTTCGTGCGCCATTCTGCTAAAAAATCGCCATTTTGACGTTTGGGCCAAAAGTTAAAAATTTACCGGTCATCGATATTTTAGCGTTATCTTACGGCATTCGAAATCGATTCAGCGGTTAATTCGTACGTGAGATTCTTCCGCGGATTCGCGGAGTCCCGTCCCCTCCGTTTTTTTTTTTTTTTTTTTTGTCATTTTCGAGATCGATGCAAAAGTGAAGAAATTTTCGGGACATTAGTTCGGGATAAAGTGAAGAAATTTTCGGGATATCGTATTCCGTCTGGGGACGTTGTTTTGTCTTTTTAAACGTTCGGAAACGTAAGTTAAACGAAGTGCAGATTTTTCCTGTAATCGTATTTTTTTTCTCGCGCGATGTTGCTTCTGTTCAGTATTGTTAAATGAAATTTCATTGCATAATTTCAGCTTGAAATTGTAGGCAACGATTTCCGAAAACGGAAGTTAGGCCGCCCGAAAATTTCCCCGTAATCTTCGGCGACGAGATTCTCACGCTGATTTGAGGAATTCCGTCTTTTTTGTTATCATTTGGACCATGTACGAAATCGATGCATAACTGAACTTAAATTTTGGAAGGATTGGTGGCGACGGGGGAGGGGGGTGGATCGTTTTCTCCGTCGGAGGACGGAATTTCATCCTTTGAAAATGGAAAGTAGACGGAGGTAAAATTTCTCTGGTAATCGTAATTTTTTTTCTCGCGATGTTTCCTCTACCCAGTATTGTCAGATATCATTTTATTCCATAAATATTTAAATATTTGTATTTCAGCTTGAAAATGTTGGATAAATTTCCGAAAACTGAAGTCAATTCAGCTTGAAAATGTTGGATAAATTTCCAAGAGCTGAAGGCTTGAAAAACCGTTATTTCAAGCCATGTTTCCCAATTCAGCGATTGCAAAAAAATATTCGTGTGGAAGAACCAAGGCTACTGCACTAATTCAGCACATGGCCAGTGTTTTTACAAGTAACATCGTATCTGAAGTAAAAAAAAAAAATCCTTTTTCTCTATCTACGGACGGAAGTAATGATGCTCAAGCAAATAAACTGTATCCCATTACAAAAAATAGGGAAAAGTTCAACTGTTTTGTTATCATTGGTTGAATCAAGAAATAATACAGGTGAAGGAATATTCAACGTTTTGAACAATGAATTTGTTAAAAAAAATATTTCATGGAGCAACTGTGTGTCATTTTCCTGTGACAATGCTAACACTATGATCGGTCAAGTAAAAGGTGTTGTTTCTCACATAAAGAAGGTTTAGCCTGCAATCATAGTGCAACGGTGTTCATGCCATTTAGTAAATTTAGCTGCACAGAAATCTGCTACTCAACTGAAAGGATTTAATGTTGAGCAGTTTCTGATACAGTTGTACTTTTTTTTGGAGAAAAGTTTAAAGAGGAAACACAATCTAAAACTGAGTCAAGCTGTTTGTGGTACTAAACCACACAAAATTTTAAAGCATGTCAATACTCGCTGGTTATCACTTTTGGAATCCATTGACAGAATTTTAGAACAGTGAGAGGCTCTAGAACATTATTTCAATGACAATGAAGAAGCTAATTCACAGTATAAGAACCTTGCAAGTATGATTGGAAATCCTTCATCTAAACTTTATTGTCTTTTTTTTATCTGCTACTCTTCCTTTGTTTACATCTGTTAACGTGTCCTTGTAGCAGGAAGCTCCGCTTGTGCATGTATTAAAAAGAAAACTTCATAGTCTGTTATCTGAATTGCTTGTACGATTTATCAAGCCATCAGAATTTGATGTGACAGCAACATCTCGTGCAGTGGAAATTTTGAAAGAAGGAGAAACCAAAAGAAAACTGTGATCTCGTAATTGGGTCAAAAACGAGATCTTATATAGGCACAACTGCAGATCTGAGTGAAGACACAGTGGCTACTTTTTATTCTGAAGTAAGGGAATTTTACAAGGCAGGCTGCAATTACATTTTAAGAAAATTTCCACTTAATGATGAATTTCTGAGTCATACTGAAATTGCAGATGTAGCATTAAGGCAAAGTGTTTCTTTTGCATCAGTCCAATATATGTGTTCCCTGTTTCCAGTTTTGAAACCAGAAGAATCTGGCAAGGTGGAATCTGAATTTGCTCACTACCAGTTTGAAAATTTTAACTGTGCTGTTACTTCTGAGAGAATGGATGAAGTGTGGCACAGAATTTCTTTAATGAAAATGGAAGTGGCCAGTTCAAGTATGAATCATTAAGCAAAATTATGAAAATGATTTTAATAGTCCCTCATAGCAATGCAAGTACAGAAAGAATTTTCTGTATTGTGAAAAAAAAACATGAATGAATTCAGACCTAATTTAAGTACTCATGTGCTGTCTTCTTTATTAGTAGAAAAAATAAACTGCATTGCACACAGTGAACTATGCTATCAGAAGAAGTTTTCGCAAATTGAACTAAGGAAGGCCAAAATGGCAACTACAGCCAGTTTATCATAATAATTTGGCCAACATTCCAAGGAATAATTTTTCTTCATGTCTGGAGGTAATTTATTATATTTTTCTGGTAGACAGTATTTTAAATTTTCTCTCTAGCAAATTATTTTTTATTGTATTATTATTATTTTGTTAATAGTTCTGACAGATTAAAATTTGTTGCAGTGTTAAATACCCAAATTTGCCGCTGTAGACTGGATTACTGAAAATTACTGAAAAAAAAAATTGTTACTGAAAATTACTGAAAAATGAACATGTTGGTTACTGAAAACTACTTTTAGAGGTTGGCATCTATGTATATATATATATTTTGAATCCGTTCTGACGCGAATTAAATCTATCAAATCTACTCAAAGTCAATGGAACAGGTATGCAAAACAGTATCAGACTGAAGAAAAAGTTTTTCAATCGGGTTTTTAATCGCGCACATATTGCTGTAACGGAATCGTGAACTTATGCGCTCTGGTTGCAGACTTGTGCGTTAAGAAAAATTTGAAATTATATAAGAAACATTTCGCAGCCGAAACGCTCTCCAAGAAAGAAAGAATTTTTTAAATCGGGCTCTCAGAAGCAGAGATATCGACAAATATAAGATATGCACCTACGCCCCTTAGCGGGAAAACCATACATTATTTTAGCAAGAAATTATTCTCAAAAGGTTTTCCGATGTGAACGGTATCGGTCCAAGAAAAAAATAATTTTTAGTCGAGTTTTCAGGAGCTCAGATTTTGTTGAAAATGCATTAGGAGCAGAAATTAACACTTATGCCCCCTGGTGGCCAAACCATTCTTTGCTAAATATTAGAAATATATGAAAAACATTTCCCATCAGGTCCTGATCAGGAGCTATATGCGATACAGAAAGAATTTTTCAAAGCGGAGTTTAAGAAGCAGAAATATTGGGGAAAACGCAATTTACCTTTACGCCCCCTAGCGGAAAGTCTATGAATTACTTACAAATTTTAAAATTATATGAAAAACATGTCGCCCTGGAAACTCTATTCAATAGAGAAGGATTTTTTCAAATCGGCCCATTAGGAGCAGAGATATTGACAAAAATAAGTATCTGCCCCCTGGCGGAGAAACCATGCAATATTTTAAGAAGAAAATATTCCAAAAAAGTTTATCAACGTGAGTAGCATTGGTCCTCGAACGAATTTTTTCAATCGAGATTTTAGAAGTTCAGATTTTGTGGCGAATAGATCAGAAGCTGAAATCAACACTTACTCCCGCTGGTGGCCAAACGATTCTTTACCAAAAATTAAAATATATATGCAAAAAATTTTCCATCAGGAGCTGTATCCACTCAAGAGTTGTTGTTTTTTTCAAATCAGAGTTTTACAAGTAGAGATATCGGCGAAAACGCAATTTACCTTTACGCCCCCTAGCGGAAATTCTACGCGGAACTTGAGAAAGTGACTATACCTAAAATACTGTTCGGCATAAATGGAAACGAAAGGCAAAAGACGATATCATTTGCATTTACTCCCTCTAGAGGCGAAATTGTACATCTTAAAAATAAAAATAAAACGAAATGAAGGATCGTCATTCGCATATCTCAAGCTTCCCAATGATTTTTCAAATCGGACTGATAGTCGCAGAGATATGGTGTCCACAGACGAACGGATGGGCAGACGGACAAACTGATAACAAAAGCACGATCTTTTTTAACAAAAGACGTGCTAATAAAAATACATACTCGTACACTCTAACTCGTGAAAACGTTTATTCCATTAACAAAATGTTCTTATATTTTATTTATAGAACGGATATTCAAATGAAATCATTTGTTTTCCTAGTTTTTGCATTGGCAAAGTTTTTAATTAAATCTTAGGCATTTAAGCTACCTGCCTCTGAGGATTCAATGACAATTAGTGAAATACGCTCAGTGGACAAAACATTAGAAATACCTACCTAATAGCGAGTTGGTCCACGTCCAACGCAAATAACAGCCTGTATACGTCAAGGCATCGACTCCACCATAAGCCGGAGGGTTTCTGGAGATAATGCCAGTCATGCTTGTTGAAGCATTGTCTACAGCTCCACCCGAGACGTTGTCCAAGATCTAATGTTTCACTCCAAGGCTTCCCAGAGAGCTTCCACAGGGTTTAAATTCGGGGACCAGGAGGAGGGGGACACCGAATGGTTCCAAACTCAGATGTGTTTCTCGAGCCATGCTTGGGCTGTTGCAGCTCGGTGAGGCTGCGCACAGTCCTGCTGAAACAGATCATCGGCCGCAGAATGCAAGAAGACCATGGAATTTGTAGGTTATCAGCCAGCACAAGCTGGTAGCACGCAGCGGTTAAGGACCTCACCAGTCACGCTAAGATACCTAATGTGTCCCATGAGAAGACTTTCCAAACCATGACAGATCCTTGATTAGAGCCGAACTTGCACGTCAGGGCCATGGCCTCATGCTGTCCACGCGACACCCGCACCCTCCCGTCGGCTCGGTACAGCTGAAAATGGGATTCATTTGACCACACGATGCGGTGCCAGTCTACAGAGGTCCAGTTTTGATGTTCACGGCACCAGGCGATTCATAATGTCCGATGTTGTACAGTCATCAGTAGCACACAAGTAGGGTGTCGGTTCCCGTAGCCCAGGGTTATGCAGCGTACTTGGTACCGTTCGCTTGCTGACGCTGCTTGGGCATCCGACATTTACGTTGGATGTGTTTCGCCGTTGCCAAACGGTCGGTCTGTTCGACCATGGATAGTCTGCGTCCACCCGTCATCAGTAGCGTGTGGTCGGCCAACGCGCACTCTGGACGCTGTACGTCCGTCGATGGTATACTCGTGGTACACCTTCAATTCGGCGGCCAGCGGAAACCCTAGGGTTTTTACCACTTGGGTGATAGAATGACCCGTCTGTCTTGCGGCGACAATGCGTCAACGATCAAAGTCACTCAGATCGCTACGTTTATCCATGTTCATCGATTGCAATATACTGTTGGGAAGCCCTGTTGTCCACCTACACTAGCGTGCAAAAATTAACGACGAGACGGTTGTTTTTCGAATGTAACGTCATGCAGAAGTGCTTCACATCGACTCAAATCATACCATACGATCCCCAAGATGTGAGAATATGGGACAAATGAGCAAAACCGTCCAAACAAGGAATCCGAAGGATCCAAAGGCACTTTATTGAAAAGGTAGCTTCGAGCACAACTGGACAGAAGACAGAAGCGTCCATGTGACAGGCGGCTGCCAAGAAAAATCAAGTCTTTAGTAGGGGATATTATCACCCCTGACTGCGTTGCAGGATTTACAACGTCTGTCCATGCTGAGGACGAGGTTGTCAAGGTGCTGTTGAGGCATCGCGGCCCATTCCTCTTGTAGTGTCAATCGCAGCTGCGGAATCGTTGCTGGCGGCTGGTGACGTGCTACCAATCGTCTCCCGAGAAGGTCCCACAAGTGTTCGATTGAATTCAGGTCCGGGGACCTTGCGGGCCAATCCATGCGTTGAATATCTTCACTCTCCAACAGCATGCGACAGCCACTGTACGATTAGGTGTAGCGTTGTCATCCATGAAAAGAAACTCAAGACCCACAGCACCTCTAAACAGACGCACGTGAGGCAGGAGAACCTCGGTACAATAGCGGACACCAGTGACTGAACCTCCTTGGAAGATGTGAAGGTCAGTACGGCTACCAAGCATGATACCGCCCCAAACGAGAACTCCGCCACCTCCAAACCGGTCCGCCGAATTGAAGGTGTACCACGAGTATACCATCGACGGACGTACCAGCGTCCAGAGTGCGCGTTGGCCGACCACACGCTACTGATGACGGGTGAACGCAGACTACCCAGGGTCGAACAGACCGACCGTTTGGCAACGGCGAAACACATCCAACTTAAATGTCGGATGCCCAAGCAGCGTCAGCAAGCGAACGGTACCAAGTACGCTGCATAACCCTGGGCTACGGGAACCGACACCCTACTTGTGTGCTACTGATGACTGTACAACATCGGACATTATGATTCGCCTGGTGCCGTGAACATCAAAACTGGACCTCTGTAGACTGGCACCGCATCGTGTGGTCAAATGAATCCCATTTTCAGCTGTACCGAGCCGACGGGAGGGTGCGGGTGTCGCGTGGACAGCATGAGGCCATGGCCCTGACGTGCAAGTTCGGCTCTAATCAAGGATCTGTCATGGTTTGGAAAGTCTTCTCATGGGACACATTAGGTATCTTAGCGTGACTGGTGAGGTCCTTAACCGCTGCGTGCTACCAGCATGTGCTGGCTGATAACCTACAAATTCCATGGTCTTCTTGCATTCTGAGGCCGATGATCTGTTTCAGCAGGACTGTGTGCAGCCTCACCGAGCCGCAACAGCCCAAGCATGGCTGGAGAAACACATCTGAGTTTGGAACCATTCGGTGCCTCCTCCCTCTGGTCCCCGAATTTAAACCCTGTGGAAGTTCATAGACCACTTTTGTGCAGCCTCCTGGCCAAGGTAAAACGCGATAACGGACGTCCAGTTGTCTGTTGCACGTGCCTCGCGATTTCTCCCGCTGTGTGCCGTCTGACTCTTCTCGCCTGTAGGACAATATACCGGTCGTCCGCCGCCGTGGTTGCTCATGGACGAACACTGCTATACTCTCGGACTGCTGTTCCTGTCGTTTGAAATGCTCTCGAAGCTCGTGAAACGATGCTGTGAGCGATCCCGAACTCCTCGGCCACACTAGTCACACTTCGAATTTCTTCCAACTTCCCAATGACGCGACCTCGGGTAAAGTCACCCAGATGTCGTCTACTGGATTGCCTGTTGGCCATATCACACGGTAGCAGCGACTCGACGTCGTTCAAACCGATGTACACCGTGCAATAGCTTTCACTGAATTGCTGAGCGTACACCACCCGTGTGCTTTATACCCTTCCGACACTCCCCTCCCCCTACGTCATGCTGCATATATGCGCATGCCCTACCATGCCCTCCTGGGTGGTCTTTCGGTCCGTTCTTTCTGCTCGTTCCGCTGCTATGCTAATTTCTCCTCTTCGTCCTTAATTTTTGCACACCAGTGTATTTATCACCTGCGTCCGGTTTGGGTGTCTTCCACTCCGCACGAGGGATGCCCATATCACTTGCCCATCACCCTTACCCACCTCTAATATTTTGTCTAATGAGTGTATATTTCGGTAGTTCCTGAGATATTGTACTTCGCATGTAATTTTTTATTATTTTCAGCTTGCTGAATGATCTTTCAGAAGTAAGTAGCTACTGCAACAGATTGTGTTAGATATACATGTAAAACAGGTGCTATAGAGAGGTCAATACCCCATAGCAGACGAGCCAACTGAGATCTCTTCTCCTCTTCAAGCTTGCTGTTTATAGTCATTTTTTCTTTCCCCTGCATCTGTCAGCTTTTTTTTTTCTTTTTTGGTGGTGGTGGATTTGAATTGATCTTTGGGACCCCTAACCTCGCGGGTCTTTAAGCATCGCCTAACCGCTCTTAGTCAACTTTGGTGTCCAAAATGAACGTGGTAAATACTAATTCAAGAATATGACCAAAACGAGAAGACCGATTGTAAAGATTTTTCAGAGACGTGCAAGGGGAAACGCGAAGTCGACATACCCAAGCAACATTGTACTAGCTTCAATGGAAATATGCAAATGACGACTGCAAGTCATCGAGCTGGCAGGCATGTAGCTTTGAAAAACGTTGTTCTGAGCGGGGTGCTGCAATTGGAGCCTTAGTTGGACTGTTAGTGGAAGAACGGCTCTGCACCATAGAAGACTCTTTACGGTAGAGAGCTATCGGTATTTTGGAAGCAGGGGAATCGCAAGCTGAGACAGTAAGATGACTGAGTGTGTCGAAGCAAGTGATCTCCAATCTCTGGAGTTATTGTCGCGGAAATCGAAACAATAACTACAAGGCCGGGTCAAGGATGCCCAAAAGCCACGAGTTCAGACGACCGAGATTTGTCTCTGACAGCTCGCCGATATAATGAAACGACAGCCATGTAATGTAACTCTCTCACGAGCTCTCCTCTGCAACAGGAACCGCGATATCGAGGCAGACAGTTTACAGAAGAATTCACAAGGAGAGTCTGTAAGCAAGAAGGCCAATGGTCTGTGTCTCAGTCGCCGCATCGCACAGAAGGGTCCGTCTAAATTGGGCCCGACAACATCGCCCATTGATCCCTGAACAATGTGTTCTCTTCAGTGATGAGTCATGGTACTGTTTAAACACGGATTCTCGACGTGTGTAAATTTGGAGAAAGGCCGGAAGCCGAACCCTTCTTTCCCACATTAAAGAAACTGGCCACTACGGCCGAGGATAACACCTGGTTTGGGCTGGCATCGTGCTGGGTAGACGCAGCATGATGCCAGCCCAAACCAGGAGGCACCCTACTCTGACTGCTTCACGCTACAGGGAGCCCTATCCTAGAGCCTTATGCAGTGATGTAGAATAGGCTTAGCGCGCCTTAGCGGCGCTAAGGCACTTTTCGTGGTTACATGCTAATAGAATGGGGGCAAAGGAACTTTTTAAATGAACATGTATGCAAAAATAGAGACAACTGAGTTCTGTATGCAAACATACTCGTATTTTAACCGAATGTTCATACTACAGAAATGGCCGTCCCGGTGGTATAGGGGTCTGAGGCACAGGCTTCTGACCATTCTTCCGAGCTGAGACTGGGTCTCAACCCCGGATGTGTCATGGGTGATGTGCATGGCCACAAAGCTGCTGGATCTGTCTCTTCCCTGGAGCAAGTGACCCGAAATTACGAACCGGCGACTGCTTATAGCCGTACGAGTTGCCCATGGTAGTTGTAAAACATAGAAACAGACAAACAAAAAATACTGTGTAGTTTGATTTACGTAGCTGGATTACGCAATAGGGTGTTTCACAAATCATAAGATTCTATCATAAAGAGAATGTGAACTCCTTTGTCTAGACAGTCAAAATAAATTTGTAGGAGATGGTTACTCCATAGGGTTAAGATTGCAGTGCTCAGAGAGAAAACGGTAGTGATGGGCATTGGTATTAAACAACTTTCCACTGGTGTCGACTTCAATAAAAATAATCCTCTGAGCTTATTCTTTGACTCCTTACAGGCAATACAAATATCTTCCACATGTATCACATAATCTTAGTAGAAACGGCGCATTAGTCATATTGAATTGATGTTACTCTGTTAGTTCACAAATATTCCCAATGCATATTTAAAATCGTGTAGGATGCCACAGAGCCGTATTTGAACAAAGATTTTATAATCTTAGCATAGGTCTTTCACGTTACATTCTTCCTGTTATTTAAAATTGCTCAGGCTACACAGTTTTAAGCAGTTCTAATATAAATTGGTATAGGTAATTAGTAATGAAAATTAAAAATAATAATGAATATTAAAAACAACGAATCAAATTTTGAAAATTTTGAGGGTATTTTTTCCCTAGTCCGTCCACCGCTAAGGCACTTTTTTTATTTAGAACTATATCACTGGCCCTACGTACGACTTTTCAGGAAAGCTGTTAGCCGCCAGTTCCTTTCTATGGACGATAACCCCAGTCGCCATAGGACTAGGCCAGTCGACGAATACCTGGAGAGTGAGAGAATTCGTGGGATGGAGTGGCCCATGAGATATCCGGACCTTCCTAGAACAATCCCGAGACTCGGACGCGCTTTGGTGAAGAAGAGGCACTTATTGCCACAGACTCTCATTCAGAGCTTTGAAAACAGCATAAAGGCTCGTTGTGGAAGCTGTATCGCTGTTTGTGGAAATCATACTCTCTATTAACCCCTAGAAATCCGCGCCGCTTGCTGCATCACTTTTGGGCTGCCATTCTGTAATGCCCATGTTGCCTCTTCATGCCGTGATGACAGTCCTTTTCTGTTCTGTATTGTTGCGTTATCGATGTATCTATGTCAGTACCTAGTGTCATCAAACTCTGTGTTGTGTATTTTGCGTTATTCATGATTTTGGGTTTATCACTTTAATTTTAGACACCAGTGTTGTTACGTCAGTGGCACTGAGGAACGATGAATTAATTTAACTTTGAATTGTGAAAATAATCGGCGGCATTAGAACGGTGATAAAAAATTATAATTAATAAGTCACATTACAAACTTCTCATCAACGTAATAAATTTTAAACAAACCACATTCCACCATACTCGGTTCAAAAGTAGTTCAAAAATTACTCAAATAGTTCACGTGTCTCGCTGCGGAAATCACTCATGTTAGTCATATTAGTGTGAGGTAACCCTTTCTTCCCACGCCTCCCTCCGTTCCGCCTTTTTTTTTAACACTTTACAGTTCTCACTGGAAATATTTTTTCTGCTTTAACCTCTAAGACTGACATTCAATCATGCATCAATGTCATTAATTTATTATTTATTTTTATTTTATTTTGATATCATTTTTTCGTTCCATTCCAAAGTTTAATTCTGGCAAATAATCCGAAAACTGAAAATAGGAGTGTCAACAAGCCTAATTAAAAAACAAAACAAAAAAAAACATGATTCTTCTCACAGCGATATATCAACCGCGATCAGATAATGCTTTGTTGCCTAATTTAATGTTTAAATGAAAGGTAATTAAACATTTTTACACATCCCAACGTTGTGCAACCATCTAAGAGTATACCTCTGAGTTATATCAATTACTACCGAGAAAGAAATTAAGAAAGACAGTTTGTTCCACGCCCCCTCTTCATCGCAAACCCTAACAGGAAAAAACAATTTTGCCTGCCATGTAACACACTGAGAATATTTCCGAAGTCCAGTCCAGACAGCGTGACTTGTTGATTCGTTGGGTCTGGCACGAAGCGGATGCGTAGCGTACCAAAGATGCGTACTGCGCAGGCAGATGAGAAGTCAAAGAAAGGCATAAGGGAAGAAGAAAGGTTTGTGAAGTGAAGTGAAGTGTTTTGGCAGGTTTTGATTTATCAAAAGATGAAGGTCGAGACGCAAGTATTGATCCATTCCACGAAAGTTAAACTCAGCGACAGATTCAGTAGTTATGATGGCAAAGACTTCGAAGATGAACCGATGAATGATGCATCAGACAGCAGCGACAGCGGAATGGATACGAAGCGTCATTGGAAGACATTTTGTGAAAATTGTAGATTTGATTCAAGACGAACGTGGTACGACCCTCCACGTCGTTTGTCTAGATCACCACAAAGGCAAGCATTTAGGCGATTCAATTATCTACGTCGTTCGTCTGGATCACCACAAAGGCAGAACTTGAGACGATTCGGCTCTCCACGTCGTTTTTCTAGATCAAGAGAAAGATTTGTGCAAAACAGCTATCCACGTCGTTTCGACAGTTACCGCCAACCTTACTATCGCGAGAGGTTCAACTATTCAAGACAAAGGGGATTCGACACGCGTCGTCCTTATGGAAGTTATGGTGGCCGACGCTTCAACTCATTTGCTTTTAGGCAGGCGATACGAGAAGGGGTTGCTGTGGGATCCACATTCAGGTACTTCTTCGATCGGCAACCAATGTCCGTCAAGAACTACAATGCTGTCAAATCCCGACTGGACAGCCAGCTGGACTCGTATATGGAGGAGGCAAGAAACAAATCGCTTCTCAATTTCTGAAGCTTCACATTGTGACTGTGGCGTTTCAGTTTGGTAATGCTGCATTGACCTACATACATGTTTATTATTATTTTTTTCACTCTGAAACGTAAGCATTTATTTTTCATGATCCTAATATTGTCTGTCAGTTTTTTGTGTATTATTAAAACCACTGTCTTACGACGTGAACTTATTTTGTTTCAACCTTTTGTGGTAAAACAACTTTCAGCAATATGTAAAACAAATCGACCGCTTTGTACGTCCTTCATTATCAAGTGAAGCCATTTGTAATTACGTCGTTTCTCAGCAGTGTTCGTGAAACTCGATTGCTTTGTTATTATTTTAAAAACTTGGCTATTGATCGAAATATAGAAAAAATATAGCTGAAAAATATTTACAGCTTCAAACGCATCAAAAAGCGATGAAACAAATAACGAAAAATAAATGATCTGTTTCTATTTTCCTGATGAAAAAAAAAAGGGCGTTCTTTCGTAAACAATACGACATTCTGATGTTTTCAAAACTTCAATAGCTGGGGGCATGAAAGGTAAGAGCTCACTTTTTTCCCCTTTTTAATGTGAAATACTGTTAAGTAGTAAAAGGAAAGATTTTTTTTTCTTTTTCCCGTAGAATGAGTGAAATTTAATGTACATGTGCACGTTCTGTTTTAAAAGAAACTACAATATCCCACATTGAGGAACATTTCTTATTAAGAAAGATTCTGGTGTGAGTTCGAAGCAGTGCTCCAAATTACAAAAAATCACCAAATGTTTCCAATGGATTGTAATAAGAGCTCCAGCAGGCGAGGAATGAAGAAGGCAAGATTTCGGGTGACTAGCCGAGATTATGAAGCATAAATAGCACTTCAGAAATGTTTTTATGAAAAATAGAAACCGCAAAAATTTGTGAGTTTGAGCATTACAGCCATTTGGTTTTAAGTTTGGATTTTAAAAATTTTGTCCTTTCTCATGCTGAGTTCAGAACGCAGTCTATACTTTTATTAAAAGAGAAGAAATAGCATAAAAAGAAAGTAGTGCAGGTCAAGATTTGTGATTTCTACGAAAATAATATACTTCGGAAGTGCTTCTTTAATTTGGGATTGATTATGTGTTACATGAACGTTTCGTGACCAAAAAAAAAATTGGGGGGGGGGGGGGGAGCACGAAATGTATCAAGTTATTTATAACGAGGAACAGTACACCAATTAAGTAGTAAATAGTAACGCTGTACTAGTGATCCGATTTATTGGCGTAGGAAATAAACACAAGCTTTCGCACATCAACCAGATGGCTTTTTCAACGAAGTTAGACAGAAACTTCGTTGAAAAAGCCATCTGGTTGATGTGCGAAAGCTTGGAAACGCTTATGTGTTTATTTCCTACGCCAATAAATCGGATCACTAGTACAGCGTTACTATTTACTGTGTCAAGTTATGTTTTCCTTTGAGTGAGGGGCGATAAACAAGTGTAAAGTGATGTTTACTGTAGGGAGGGGTTGGATTGGCACGAATAATTATTAACTGATGTTTTCCTTTTGGATGAGGCAATTCTTGGAAACGGTTCTTCCGTAAATGTCACAAAATTTGGACATTTAAGTGCATAACGAATTTCGTTATGCATTACTCCTCAACCACTGATAGTGAACGATGACGAACAGTTCAACGTATTTTTGACAAGATGCCAAGTTTTCTGAAAATAAAATCCTCTCTTTTATTACAACATATTTTTAAAATCACAAGACTTTTTGCAGATACATAATGTTATTTAATGAGTTCTGTACGTTGACAGCATTTTGCCATGGTTTTACTTCACAAAAACGAATCGCCGCAAAATCTATAAGGTGAGTATAACAGTGTGGGTGTGTGCTTATAAAGCTCATGGTTTTTCCTCTTTGATTATCGTAGCGACTCCGTTAAGCATCGCACTCATATCTGCTCCATCGTAGCTTTCCCTAGCATTTAAATTTTCTAAAGTTGGGGGCCACGTGATCCCGACGCTATGCCATGAAATCAAACCCAAAGTAAGGAAACGGTAGGTGACATTTCTTTTTTAAAACAACCCTCCAAAGGTATCAACACACGGAAAGTATTATATTCTTCATTTATATACTTGCTAGTGCTATGTCACCAAGAATGAAAATATACCTTCAAGAAAATTTCTGAGAAAAGCTTCGAGAGATATTTGGCCAGCAGTAAACAGGCTGCTTTAGAAGATGATATGGTTTTCATTTCTTCTCCGAAGATTATATGGTTTTCATTTCTTCTCCGAAGATTATATGGTTTTCATTTCTTCTCCCTTCGGAATTTTCCATACAGTACGTGTGTACGCTGTTCTCCAATTCTAACTGTAGACGTAATTATGTGGAGCCGAGAGAGGCAAAGACATGAGCGTCGTAGTCCTAATTTTTTAAATAATAAATAAATTCTAATAATTCCTATTTTGAAACACTCGTATTACTGGAGGTTCCTCCTTCACTACCAGTTCCGCCGCTCAATAGCAATAGGACGCACGCAGAACATTCATAACGTATTAAAATTCTGCGATTGATTTTATGCGCGTCTTTAAAAAAACGTCAACTATGAGCAATAAACTAAAGTGTTTGTTAATGCTCATAAGAATCAAACTAAATCAGCCGAGAAATTGCAGACTCGTTAGATACAGCAGTAACTGGCATAGATTTTGCTAAGAAGGCCCGACGTAAGCTTGTATATAGGGAATCTACTATGTTTTCATTTTTTTTTATTATTATTTATTCTTTGTTGTTAAATCACGAGGCTGAAAAAAACGGAAATTAAAACAGCAAGTATTTCAGCTTAGGACGAGCTTGTTTGCAAAACTTGATTGAGTCAGACGCCGCTGTGTCTAATGAACGCGATTTCTCTTTCCGTTGATGAACCGCAACACAACACGACTTTTGAGCCTCTTTTTTTTTTTTTTTATGGCGTGTGTTCCGTGGTAATGCAACCTTCGCTCTCACGACCTATAAGCAACGGTGTACTCCGACACGATCCACGTTCACAGGATCATGGATGGCTTGTAACTAGGCGTGTAGGTGACACAATCAAGATTTCATTACCAGAGCAGTCCCAGGTTCTCTTTCATGGAGTTATCTGGGTTGGGTATATGTTTCGATACCGAAAACCTTCACTCCCAGTTAGCCACAGTTTCAAAAATGGTTGAAATAATTCTGAATTTCGGAAGATTCAGGTAAATTGTTTTGATAAACATAGGATATTTTCTTGAAATATATATTTCCAGAAAATCGTTTTGATTAATTTAGCCCAGGTCAACCCGGGCTAAAATCGGGCTGATAACACGTTTCTTTTTTCTTTTTTTCCCCCATGACTACCGTATTTTTCGGCGTATAAAACGAGACTTTTAATTCAAGAAGTGCAGGCCTTGGCGTATACGCCACAATCTATTGATCGGTCATTGACATTTCTCAAAAACAATATTGTGTCTTAAATTTTGCTCTGATCCGAGCACCCGAAGTGTAATATTGCTATACCAAATCATTCCGAAAGCGTACGGAACGTAATATTCTGTCACTAAGGATTTCTTTAAAAGCTGCTATAACTGATATTTCCATTCGACAGAAACATTCAAATCGCCGTGACCCATTTGGAATGGCATCTGTTTTCTGTGAATAGCCTCTTCGCGACCTCTCACAGACCCCGTGGGTGGCATTCACCTCAGCATTTGTCTCCCTAACTACAATGGGTACACCGCATTTATCTTTCTGTGGTTAAATCTCTGAAACATGGCGATACCGCACAGTTAATTGGTTGGTGACAATCGTGTTGACCGCCGGCGACGCACCCGAAGGCATTTTTTTGACCAGCATTTTTTCCCCCGCTTAATTGAATTAAAATCGACAATTGCTGCCAAGTATTATGTTTATCTTAATTTATTTCATGCTTATGTTTGAATTCAAAAGCTTTTTTGGTTTTTGATTTCAATCCTACTCTGAGAGAAAAAAATTGCCACACTTGTGCGACTGTTTTCTTTTTTTCGTTTTTGTTTTCTTCACATTTGCGCGGCGGATTTTTCGACTGGTCGGTTGGACGAGAGCAATGGTAGCAGTGTCAGTTAAAAATCTTACAAAATTCAACTTTTTGCAGAAAAGAAAAATGTGGAATACTTCATTTTTTCTTTTAATATTTACTGAAACATTAAAAACAGAGTTACAGAATTTCGGAACACTGACTGTATTTGTCCCAGCCTCGTCTATATATACTCAGAATCGACTTATCAATGAATGAAGATAAGAAGTTGATATATTTAACCCATTTGACTTATACTCCGTATCGACTTATAGGCCGAAAAATACTGTATTTTTCTTTGTTGAGATTCGTTTTTGGAAATTTTGAAATAAATCTCTGAAGCCCGGGTTCTGATCACTGATGCATGTCTTGGATATTATTTACGGACTGTTGAGAGCAATTACCTATCTTTTTGACAGCTCAGAATATTATCACATGAGGAGGCGAATGAAATGAAGTCTTTCGCAAAAGAGAGGCTTATTGCAAAACAAGTGTACGAATAGGAATTTGTACACCAACCACTCATCAAGAAAAGTACAAATAATTTCAGTGACTGCGAGGATATCAGTACAAAAGAGGATTGTGTGACCTTTGTCATATATCACCATATGATGAAAATCGCACTGGTTTGTTATCATATCATGGTGAAAGTTAGAATCAAGCCAATGCCCACAGCTAGGTAGGGACGCTAAGTGTCTCAATCTCTACCCTGAGGTGTAACTAGGCATTTCTGCGCTTGGGGCAAAGCACAAAATATTGCGCTCCCCATCTGTCTTATAAATTAGTTATATATATATTTTTTATTTAATCGCGTATACATATGCACACACATAAATGTATATTGGTCGGCAAAACAAAACGTCTTGTCCCAATGTATCTATTTATAGGGGAGGCATAATCGAACTGCCCTTCCGGTGGTGCAGTGGTCAAAGCACTGGCTTCTGACCATGCGTTCGAGATGGGCCCTTGTTCAAATCCCGGTGAGGCTTGGATGTCGTTTCTCTGGGAGCAGTGACCCCAAATTAGGGACGGATCCTCCCTTTCCTGGAACCAGTGGCTCAAAATTAGGGACGGATCCTCCCTTTCCTGGAACCAGTGGCTCAAAATTAGGGACGGATCCTCCCTTTCCTGGAACCAGTGGCTCAAAATTAGGGACGGATCCTCCCTTTCCTGGAACCAGTGGCTCAAAATTAGGGACGGATCCTCCCTTTCCTGGAACCAGTGGCTCAAAATTAGGGACGGATCCTCCCTTTCCTGGAACCAGTGGCTCAAAATTAGGGACGGATCCTCCTTTCCTGGAACCAGTGGCTCAAAATTAGGGACGGATCCTCCCTTTCCTGGAACCAATGGCTCAAAATTAGGGACGGGCGACTGCTTATAGCCCATCGAGTTGTTCACGGTGGTCGTTAAACCTCCCAAACATATGAGATCAGATGATGAGGATTTTAGGAAGGGATTATCTGACCCCAGGTCTTGAACAACCCTTAGAAATAGGAAACTAGGGGATTTGGGCTAGAGTGCCCGATAGGAAAGTGACACGGAAGCCAGACGCCCTTATTTATTACTGGGGGGCCAGTACCCGGGGTCCGACGGCTTAACGTGCCCATCCGACGCACGGCGGATATTTAGTGGTTCGAACGTTCGTACCTGCCTGGGATCAAACCCGAGGTCTTCTCTAAGGCAGCCACGAACGCTGACCACTAGGCCATCAGCGGCCCAAACCCCCCAAACAAAAAAACTTGGTCTGTGCGTGTTTGCACGGCTTAAGACGATCGGTACCACATCAAATGGAAGTCGAGGCTCAAAGTCTCAGAAATCATTAAACAGTCCCCAGGGAATGTTCAACAACGTGAACGACATCCTTATCATGTACCACACGTACAACTGCGCCTTCATTTTTGAATGTGAGCAATTAATATTCCCTGAACGTTTTGAGGGAAAACGATAAAAATTGTAGAAACTGGTGCAAAGTTTCAATTCTAATTTTAATCAGACTGTAAGCACTGAGTTTTGCGCCCTCTCTTCAGCTGCGCCCTGGACAGCTGCCCCGCCCTAGTTACGGCTGTGCGCTACCTCAAGTGCAAACTTTAAAGAAAATTTGGTACTGTCGGGAGGATGTTCGAAGAAAGAACTAATTTAAAACCTGAGACTGTAGTTTCTTTATTAAAATTCAGCAAGATGAATATTGTGCCCAAATTTAGATATAGGGCCTACACGCCAATTCCCAAATCCATATACTTTTCGTGTTATTCGAGACTAGCATTTCGTGTAAGTTTGTGGAATTTATATTACAAAGGAAGGTCAACTATATTTTTTCTGTTGTGCTGGGCGCCCTCGTTTTGTGTGAATGGGACTTTAAATGACTACATGAGAGTTAATGTAACTAAGGTTTAGCTTGGCCCATGAGGCAAGAAATGACATCCTTAGCTGTGGATTTTAAAATGGATGACTCTTAGCATAACCACTATTCCTTTGCTTACCTATCTAGATGGAATTATCGTGCGTAGTATAATTAGTGCAGATAAACAAGCTGTCTTTTTACACGATGATCAGAAAAGATTGAACACATATCTATACTCAGTTATAACAAAACGTAATTTAGTACTTTAATACTAAGTGTACACTGAAAAGCAATTGAATTAGAGATACCTGTCTAGTAACGTGTAGCACCACCTTTCGCCCTGATGACGGTGGCGATTCGTCTCGGCATGGACTCGACAAGACACCGGAACCGTTGGGAAGCCATACGGATCCACGACCCCTGAACAACCTGCCACAGTTCACCAAGATTTGATGGAAGGGGGGGGGGGGTCAGAGCCTCGATCATCTTTCTCGATGGCATCCCATATGTGCTCGATGGGGTTGAGGTCAGCTGGCCAAGGAAGCGAGGTCACGTCGGTGGAGTGTTCATCCAACCATTCGGATACAATTCGGGAGCGATGGCACGGTGCATTGTCTTGTTGCAGGATGAGGTCCCCAGTGGGATATTGAAGACGCACAAACGGAAGCAAATGGTCTTCCAGGATATCCCGGTAACGTTGACCTGTGAGGGACGATGTCACACGTACCAGGGGTCCCATTTCAGTCCACGTAAACGGTCCCCAGACGAGAATGCCTCCCCCACCAGCTGGAAGAGTACCCTGCTGGCAAGTAGGATCCATCGCTTCATGTGGTTTGCGCCGTACTCGTATCCTGCCATCCGCATGTACCAACGTGAATCTCGACTCATCAGTTCAGGCAACATTTTTCCACATGTCTAGGGTCCAGTGGCGATGTTCCCGCGCCCATGCTAATCTTTGCACCCTGCGATGTGCGGTCAGCAGAGGTACCCACGTGGGATAATGGCTTCTGTAGCCCATAGCGAGGAAATGGTTCTGAATGGTGTGGCTGCTTACACGTTTTTGTGCACCAGCGTTAAATTGCCTAGTGATTTCTTCCACTGTGGCCCGTCTATCCGCTGTTACAATGCGAGCTAGCCGACGATGACCCCGCTCATCCACACGCTGTTGTCCACGGCAATTGGCCCTTGCAGGGAAGGTTTTACCGGATTCGATGTACTCACGGTGCACTCGTGACACAGTGGCTCGTGAAAATCCCAGTGCCTGCATGACTTCCGAGATGGAGTGACCCATTCGTCGGGCCCCGACAATTTGCCCACGATCAAATCCGCTTAGATCCTTCGTCTTACCCATACTGCGTCCGACTCTTACTGATTCCTGTTGCATCACTCCTTATATTGTCGGATCGCTACATACGTCATTTTCTTTTTCGTTTACAGGGCCGCCCACAGCGCCACGTTTGCATAACGCCAGCTGTCTCTAATTCAATTGCTGTTCAGTGTAGATATACACTACATTGACAAAAGTCACCGGACACCAAGAAGAGAAACCCAACATAGCATTTATTGACATACATTAGTACGGTGTTGAACGACCTTTGGCCCTAATGCATGCACTGACCTTTCGAGACATGCTTTCGGCAAGGTTTTGGAACACAGCGATAGGTATGCGCTTCCGTTCAGTACATAACAGTAGTAGGCCTTGGTTCCAAACTTCTTATGCGGCGCCCTAATTTATCCCATAGGTGCTCTATGGGATTAAGATCGGGGCTTTGTGCTGGCCAGTTCACACACGATAAGGAATTATCGTTAAGCCACGCCGTAACAGTCCTTGCTTTATGGCTCAGTGCATTATCCTGCTGGTACCAACAAGGCTCGGTCCCATAGTAATGCCACAGAGTTGGTAGGTCCAGAATATCGAGGTAGACGTGCTGATTAACAGGTTTGTCCACGATAACCAATGGGTCGGGACCATACCACGAAAAACACCCCCACACGAGTACACTGCCAGCTCCAAACTTGACCGTAGGAACAGTACATTGGTAAATAGCGTTCCCCCGGCTGCCGCCATACCCACACATGGCATCAGACTGATGGATCGTGCATCTGGATTCCATAGGACCCGTTTCCATTAATTTACGGTCCACGACAAATGTTCTTTACACCATGCTAAACGACGAGTAGCACTCCGAGTGGATATGAAAGGCTTATGAGCAGCCGCACGACCACGGTAAACCATGGAATGAAGTTATCTGCGAATGGTACGTGTACATACCAAGGTTCCAGCATTTTTACTCACCTGTACACTGAGGTCTTGTGCAGTAAGTACTCCGTTGATTAGCTGTAACGTTTCTCGTGAGGCTTCGACGTCTTTTATCACTGATTTTCTTCTGTCTGCCGGTACGTTTTGCTGCTTCCGGCACGCCATGTGTCTTCCACTTACTCGGTACATCCAAAACAGTTGACGGGTATGTTTAAACGCCTCTCGGTTTCTCTTGTGGACAACCCACTAATGTAACACCCAACAATCTTTTCCTTTCTCTAAGTCCGTTCTCTCCCGCCACGACATTTTCACTCAACCTCACGGTGCGATATGATCGCAGTCAGCTGCAGGCTTGTTTTTATACAGTTTGCAGCTGTACCGCGCATCTTAACAACGCAGTGGATCCGTTCATTAGCTTTTGAAAGAGTGTCTGGTGACTTTTGTCAGTATAGTGCATATCGTACGAGATCTTTCGAAATTGCAGAGCATTTCATCGTCAGGTACATCCTACATCTAGGATAAAATAACAGGAACAAAACACCGTAATTTAAAAACAAACAAAGCATTGAACGCTAATGGCGCATGATATTACTAAATAGGCGTGATATACATACACGTGCATGCGATATTTAGGGGAGATGCATAGCATGTGCGTGTGTATTATTTGGCATGTGATTAAA
Source organism: Macrothele yani (assembly GCA_039090855.1). Lineage (NCBI taxonomy): Eukaryota > Metazoa > Arthropoda > Arachnida > Araneae > Macrothelidae > Macrothele > Macrothele yani. The sequence goes on along the minus strand of CM077005.1, from coordinate 93,992,686 downwards.
GACCATGTTAAAGACATTATTTAGGTCATATTTTTGAACACAGTTTTTGGTTAAATTGAGGATGCCATTACTTCTCAAACAGTTGTAGCCATGTTTGAGGGTCGTCATTGCAGTGTTTGGGTTTGTACAATAGAAGATCTCTATTCTACGCCGAAAGTCTACTTATCTTCTCTCACAAACTCAAATGTTGCAATGACGACCCTCCAGTTTGTATCCATCCAACATGGGGCTACAACTGTTTGAGAAGTAATGGTATCCTCAATTTAACCGAAAACTGTTCAAAAATATGACCTAAATATAATACAAATGTCTTAAATCACATGCCAAATGATGCATATGCTATGCATCTCCCCTAAATATCGCATGCACGTGTATGTATATCACGCGCCATTAGCGTTTAATTCTTTGTTTATGTTTTTAAATTACGGTGTTTTGTTCCTGTTCCAGTAATTTTCTCCTTGATGTAGGATGTACCTGACGATGAAATGCTCTGCAATTTCGAAAGATCTTGTACAATTTATATCTGCACTTGTATTAAAGTAATAAATTACGTTTTGTTATAATTGAGAACAGATATGTGTTCAATCTTTTCTGATCATCGTGTAAAAAGACGGCTTGTTTATCTGCACTTCTTTGCTTACATTAATAATGTTTATTTTAACACCCAATACCTAGCTAGTATGCTTTCTTTTAAGCTCAGGAATTGCCGTACCAATTAATTCTTTTAAGGCCTGTAGAAATGGGTGCAATAATCATACATATATGTAAAATAACGAATAGAACACTGTATGATCAAAGCGAAAGTTCGACGCGTTTATCAGTTTACAACAGAATTAAAAGGGACTCCGTCACTCGAGTGAGCAGTATTCTGCAGTCTTTCCTCCTCTTAAATGGTACTCATCAAGGCAAAAAATCAAACACAGCTGTTCCTGCGTTCTGGAAAATATTAATAATAACTAATAAAATTAGTAATTATTACCGTAATAATAATTTAGTTAAAATAAAGGTTAACTACTCGCCCAGGGAATGCTTCTGCAGCTACATTAGTTGACATCGTAATAAGAAACAAGGATGCAAAAAGAAAATCGGGCTTTCTAACAAAATTTCTTCAGGACCGGGTTTAGTTTTCGAGTGGTATCGGGTTTGGACGGCGACTTCGGGCAGAACCGAACTCTTTGCTGGCAGTTATCCGGTCAAGTTCAGTCAAAAGTTGCAGGCCTTCTACTTTATTATTTTATAATCAAGTTGTCTAGTAACAGACTAAATTGTACGAATGTGTGATCACAGGTCTCATATATAATTCCACTGAACTCACATGGCTTACGCGTCAGGGACTTAGACTTTCCCGGAAAATTCCTGCATTTCGACTTCCTCGCTATCCATTGGCAAGGTGCCAGCGATTCTAGATATTTGAGTGGTATACGGATGCTGCCACCCCAGAAAAGTGGAGCCGGGATATCTTGGCGGCTGAGAAACGGCATGCACTTGATTCTCATTTCAGATGTGAATCTGATTTTCAGAAAGAAAAAAAAAAAGGCTGCTGCGATATCTATAATAGAAATGTGTGTGACAGCCACAACTAATCGGGAAATAGTGGTAAGACACACTACAAAAATTTGGCAGGTTGTGTTTTGTTGTACGAGTTGAAGCACTGAGAAGGTCTCGCGGAAGTTACGAAAGACAGAAACGTCAATCGTTGGTTGTGGTTTTGATGTAAGTTAGAATGTTCTACAGTTATCCGCATTTTCAATTTTTCTGTCCATGTTCTTCATCCTTTTTGTTTTTGGTAAGAATGAAAAAGAGTGACTTGATATTTTTTAAGAATTTTTCCTAATGGAATGTATGTTCCTATTCCTAACAGCCTCTTCAAAAATCAATTAACAAAGCAAGTTTTTTTTTTCTGCCCCCCAACAGTACCGAATCCAAGGCTGTGCAAAACGTGCGGCGCATGGAGACCCACTGATGCTCTTAGAGCCCGCTTCCTTGGTGAGGAAATAAAGTCGCTGAAACGCTTTATAGAGGTGCGCACGGGCCGGGGTTTTTGTGTGTGTGTGTGTGTGTGTGTGTGTGTGTGTTTGGTTGTTGTTTTCATCATTAAAAATTTTCGGTCTCAGGCTTGAACTGGAAGGTTTAACATTTTGATCCTGCATTAGAAATATCTTTTCGTCTCAGAAAACGAACGCTGACTTGATAAATAATCAGATGGTGAAGTTCACTGAGTGAAACGAGTCTGCCACCGGATGCATTGATTAATTACAGCTTAAACCGACAAGTCGGCTGTATAATGATTGTCTGAAATGGTATAGTTTATTTCTGTTAAGGTTTAAATTAAATTACGTTTTCACGTCTGGTTTTAGCGACTAAAACAGGTGGCTTTTTTTTTTTTTTTCCTTTTCCGAGAAAAATTTACATGAAGAAAGTTATCAGCTTCTCGAAACCAAAACAAACTTTTGGCGCCATTCGTTGCTACAGCGGAGATGAAGAAGTTCGAAATATTTGTTTACATATTTCTGGATCGAGGACTGCCTTGTTTATATTCAAGTGTAGGAGGAAAAGCATGTACATTTGCATGAGAAGTATGCAGCTAGGTCAAAACTTTACAATGTGAGGAATTTCTACGAGAAATGGCACGTCTCTCTGTGTGACATTCCCTCTATAACTTAAGTTTTGTTCAGTACAGCAAATATGTTTCTGTATACCTGGGGGTTTTCAAACTTTTCTGAATCGCGGTCAACATGGCAAAAATGAATGGAATTCGAGGGTCACATGGAAATGAAAAGTAAAAATGCATGTGCTTATTGTGAATATCCATTATTTCAAGCAGATTTTGAATACTAAGGCAAATTTCGGAAAAAATAATGATGCAGTTAACATGGTATCTATGTTACAAAGCATTCCGAAAGTGGTACCTGATACGCCTACATTTTTCAGTACTCTTTAAAAATTTCTGTGGGTGTGTGGGGGAGGGGCTCCTCTAATGAAAAATAATCCCATGGTTATGTTAGAAATATTGCAGCGGTTGCTCTGGCTTTTTTAAAGTTTTCGCCAAATTCAGTTTTTTTCCGCCAAAGTGTTGTAACAGTACAAAATGGTAATCGCCAATATTTTCGCCAAAACTTTTTCCATCGCCAAAATATTTCTTTTTTTTTTCTTTTTCGCAAATTGCGAAGAAGGCGATCTGAAGTGACCCCTGTATTGCGTGCTAAAGGTTTAAAAGTTATTTATCCGAATTTCTGCGTAGGTGTAAAAATTGCATCGCCTCTGCCGGAAATAGTTTCTTCGTCTGAGCGAAGCTTTCCAAAACCTGAATTGTTAAAAAACTATCTTCTAACTACGATGAGCCAAGAAAGACTTTCGGGATTAGCTCCTTCATCCATCAAATATATTACCAATTCTTTGGATATTAATGAAATTTTTGAAGACTTCTCAGAAAAAAAGTAGAAAGTTGCTGACTTTTCGGTTAACTATTAAAGCTGGGTAATACTTTTGTTATTTTTAAGTTTCTAAGATTTAATTAGCACATATCCTTAGTAAGATTTAATTAGCACATATCCTTAGTAAGATTTAATTTTGATATATCCACAGCTGAAGCCATGAAGCGCTCTCAGAAACCAAGTATGTTTATTAAAGCAGCATAACATAAAGAATAAAGTTAAGAATAATTCTGATTCATAAAATTAATCGCATTTTCAAGCCACAGGTATCATCTAAGTGAATGCTGAGAGGCACTTCACCTTAGGGCAATAAACAATGATTAAAAAAAAAATGGACCGCCCCTGTGGCGCAGTGGTCTAAGGCGATGGCCTCTGATCATTCATCCGAAAGGGGTCCGGCTTCCAATTCCGGTGAGGCATGGATGTTTTGGTTGGCTTACGGCACTGGCTCTCTCCCTTCCCTGGAACCAGTGACCCTAAATTAGGGACGGGCGACTGCTTATAGCCCATTGAGTTGCTCACGGTGGTCGTTAAACCTCGAATCAAAAAAAGAAAAAAATGGGGGGGATTTCACACCGAGGCTCAAACGGAAATCCGGAACCGCCCTTCAATTCCCATCTTTTTAAGCCAAATAAAATTTAATAATTCGGCGCCATATTAATGACTCGCAAAGTTGTTTTCACAGCGGTGTTCAACGACTGCTGATTTTTTAAAAATTTATTTCGTTTAAAATGCATGTTATTCCATCTCTTAGTAACTTCTTGCTACATTGAGGAACAGAGCAGTCGTGCTTCCTTTTGTGTAAACTATAAAGCGAAGTTAAATTTCATAAAACGATGCTGCCGGCTCCATTTGCAGAGAAACGTCTTGACGGGTAACAAAAGACGAGACGGAGAATTCCGATTTTGAATTTTAATTTCTTTTGAAACAAAAGGAAAAATTATTGCTCTTTTTTTTATATTTTTTATTCAACAAGTAGTGTGACTGAGGAATGGGAAAAACGTTCATTTTAAGTGAAATTAAATTTCATCTGACCACCGCATTTGTGGTAGAAGGTAAAATGTAAATCTAGCCATTTCCTTATACATATTACAATCATAACATGCTTATTTTGTCTTCGCTGGAATCTTTCAAGTTCCAATGATTATTTAATTTTTCTTGTATTAATTATGTTTTAAAATTATTTTATTGTTTTCCGTTGTTCCCTGGTTTGCAGCAAGTTATATTTTATTCGCAACTCCCGAAACAAATGGAAATCTAATATACACAAACACTCTGATTATATACACAAGCACTCGTGTGTAAATTTGCTCCGCTTTGGTCTTCTGCGTTTATCTGGAAGTACTGCATAAAAGAGATGGATAGATGAAATAAAAAAAGCATTCTGGAAGAACAAAGACACTCCTTTCTGTTTTGCTGTACATGTCTTCCCCTCCCCCTTTTTTTCAGGTGTTACGCCTATTTGCCGTTTCCGTACTTTACACCTCAAACCCTTAGCGATCAGTTAACAATAAAACCGATGATTCGCCATTACATTATGGCCACCTTCGGCCTTGGGAAATGAGCGCGCCTGGAGACCAAACGGTGGCGCAGGGAAGTTCAGAAAGCAGTACATATACAACCCGAGGACTGGCTTTCGGTTAGTAGAGTGTTCGGAGTCAGAATGGGAAAAGCTGTCGATTCATCGGAGTTTGATAAAGGACGAATTGTGATGGCACGGCGCCTCTTGTGGGTTGTTCGCGTGCTGCTGCAGTGAGTACGTATCAAAAGTAGTGCACAAATGACCAAACGATGAACCGTCGTCCAGTCGTGTGTCGTCCGCAGCTCATTGATGCCAGTGGGGAGCGGAGACTGCCGCTCATTGCTCACAGCGACCGCAGGGCCATAGTGCGACAAATCGCCCGCAGCTACAACAGTGGTGATCAGGGCAATGTGTCACAGTACACAGTTCATCGCAGCTTTCTGCACATGGGCCTGCGTAGCCGGAGACCCAGCAGGGTCCCCATGCTCACTGCACGTCATCGCCAACAACGCATGAAATGGGCCCAAGATCATCGAGATTGGATTCTTGATGATTGGAAGAAAGTGACCTGGTCTGACTCATCAAAATTCCTGGTGCATCACGTAGACGGCCGAGCGCGGATACACCGATTACCAACGGAAGATCTGGCACCTGGATGCACTGTTGGGCAGAAACAGGGCTGCGGTGGTACACTGTGGGCGATGTTTTCTTGGAACACTTTAGGCCTCATTATCCCAATAGCACAATCCCTGACATCTGTCAGGTACCTCAACATCGTTGCGAACCAAGCTCACACATTCATGGCAACTGTGTTCCATGCTGGTGATGGATAATACGCCGTGTCACACTGCCAGAATCGTAAATGAGTGGTTTGAGGAACATGCTAGTAACTTTCTGTTAATGCCCTGGCCTCCAAGTTCACCTGACATGAATCCAATCTAACATTTGTGGTTCAACTTGGGAAAGCGGGTTCGCGCTAAATCACGACCACCCCGAAATGTACGGGAACTGGAGGACCTGCTGTTGACATCATGGTACCAGATGCTCCAGGATACCTATGGCCACCTCGTCGAATCGATGCTTCGCCAAGTGGCCGCTGTTCACCTATCTAATAATGTAATGGCACATCGGTGTGCACTGAATGCTCGTTGAATTCCGACAACCCCTAGATGCAAAGTTAGTTATACCTGATAGTGGGGTAACAAGGAGGAAGGCATGGCTTGTCGGCTAAACGGGGTTAGATAAAGCTTGTTAGTTCAATTGAGAGCGAAGTTACGGATATGATGGAATTAGGGGTAGCGCTAGCTTTTTATAAGTTTTCGCCAAATTAAATTTTTTTTTTCGCCAGTGCATTATAACAGTACAAAAAGGCTATCGCCAAAACGATTTTTTTCGCACATTGCGAAGAATGCGATCGGCATTCTTCGCAAATTTATAACGCAGAAGTGGAGTTTACGAAGGGTTGGTGCGTCCATTTAAAAAACAGCAGTATTTACACTCCACAGATACACAAATACAGTAAATTCAGCTTAATTGCACACATCAGGGCCAGGAAACTTTGTGGCCAAATTCAAATTCAGCGGATGCCCCTATTATGCGAAACTTTATTCCAAAGGGCTAATTTGGGGTGTTCAAGCTGCCCCGATTAACCGATGGCCCAATTAACCGGGATCCACTGAATAACAGAAATTAGTGTGATTATTATTGTGAAAATCTTTGTCATCCGAGAAATGCAATAAAGGTGCGTGAATGCCTTATCTTGACCTCCTTATGGTCGTCTGTACACGTAACATCAGAATGATAAAATTTGACAGACGTGAAATGCGACGATGTATGAAGCTGAACTGTTGCCAATAATAAAATATTAATAGCAGACGTAATAATTTTATTCATGCGATAAGCGCATGGGTTATATCAGTAATTCGACACAATTCTAGACTAAAAGATTGGACTCTAGCTGAACTAGGTGCCTTAACCCTTTAAGCGGCCGATGATTTTGTTGTTAGGAGTTTATCAACCACCGTGAGCAACTCGATGGCCTATTAGCAGTCTCACATTCTTAATTTAGGGACACTGCTTGTAGGGCAGGGAGAGAGCCAGTGCCATAAGACATACACAACATTCATGCCTCGCCGCCCCGGTGGCGCAGTGGTCTAAGGCGCTGGCCTCTGATCATTCGTCCGGATTCGAATCCCGGTCAGGCATGGATGTTGTGTTTGTCTGACGGCACTGGCTCTCTCCCTTCCCTGGAACCATTGGCCCTAAAATAGGGACGGGCGACTGCTTATAGCCCATTGAGTTGTTCACGGTGGTCGTTAAACCTCCAATAAAAAAAAAATAAAAAACATTCAAATAAATAAAAAAAATGAAAGCCTCACCGGGAATCGGACCCGAATCCATTCCGGCCGTTTATTCAGAATCCAGCACTTAGACCACTGGGCCACCGCTGCGATTTATTCTCTCTTCCACGATCAGAGACATGCTGGCAAGGGGCTAGTCCTCTTGACACGGACATCATGCCACTGGACAGAAACAAGTGGCTTAATCTTCTTCTCTCTGCTTTCTTAAGTTTATCGCCATAGCCTTTTTTGCAGATAATGAATCGGAACGGATCGGTGTCATCTCTCTAAATCACCACTTTAAATAACAAAGCTAAGGAGGAAAGCAATGCCTTCTAATGAGCAGGTTCGTTTGTTCAATCTGCGTTTGGCCGACTTCTTAAACAGCGAATATATTCGTTGAAGCTGATTTTTAGCCTACTTTGCTAACCCCAAGTTAATTCGTTCCAGCCGGTTAAAGGGTTAAATTTGGCCCAATTCAGCGGATGCCCCCTATTATGCGAAACTTTATCCCAAAGAGCTAATCTGTAATGTTCTTCAAAAATTATCCCAAGTAAACGGTTGCCCCGATTGATCAAAGGCCAAATTAGCCGGGATCTACTGAATAACAGAAATTAATGTGATTATTATTGCGAACATCTTTGTGATCCTCTCCGAGAAATGCAACGACATACTCAGATTTCCAGGAAAGGTGTGGATGCCTTTTTTTGTCCTCCTTATGGTCATCTGTACATATAACCTCAGAATGATAAAATTTGACATACGTGAAATGCGACGATATATGAAGCTTACCCCTTTAACCTGCTAGAACGAAAGAACTCGGGGTTAAAAAAAATAGGCTGAAATCAGCTCGAACGAACATATTCTCTGTCTGAGATGTGTGCTGAAGACTGCTGAAACGAGTGAACCTGCGCATCAGAGAACGTTTCTTTCCCCTTAGCTATCATTTAGGAAGTTGATTGACACTAATCCTTTTTGACTGATTACCTCCTAAAAGAGATAAAACAATCGAGTAGAACCTAAGAAAGGAAAGATATTTGAGTCACAATTTCTACGCAGCGTCATGATGCTCGTGCCAGGGGCACTAGCTCGTCCACATTTGGTCTTGGAGCAGAGATTAAAGCACTTGAAGGAAGCTTTTATGACCTGTGATAGGTTTATGGTCCGTACTGTTGAGATGACGGGGGGGGGGATTGCTTTGTTGTAGTTTTATGCCCCTATGTGAACGTTCAAAATCGTGGTCAAACCGATACAACCAGTGAACAAACCAGGACGCTATTTTAACATTCCTGTTTGGGGAGCGCGGAAAATTTTGGAAACCATTTGGTTCAGGTACATCGGCCACTTAAAGGGTTAAGATGTAATACTGTTATCAATAATAAAATAGCACATGTAACAATAATTCTATTCGTGCCATAAGCGCGTATGGGTTATACCAGTTATTCGATACAGTGCTAGATTAGAAGATTCGACTCTAACTGAACTAGGTACCTTAAATTTATCTTAAAACCTCGGAAACAACCAGTCACATCCTACTCCTGCAGTGACGCTGATCGTCATTACGTAACAGCACTGGCCAAAGATTGCTACAGGCCAAAACACAGTGGGAAAAGAAAAACAGAATTCGAATGACTGCATGAAAAACAGCAAACTGAAAAATGTTAAAATACGTATAAAAGGAGAGTATGAAACCGAAGAAACGAACAACAGCTACTAAAACGAACAAGAAGAATGACATCGAAATTTCGAGCGTACCCAGCAAAAACACGAGTGCTGGGAAACTGCTGGCCACCAGCTGGCAGTGATGGGTCACTGCTGGCTGAAATCTGCGGTCCGTTGGTGGCAGCGCTATCAGTTGGCGAGCCAGTGATAGCCCAGCAGCATCGCCGTGAATTGTGGGCCTCCAAGCAAGTGCCACTAATGGCCCGTTGCTGGCAACCAATGCAACCCCAACAGCAGGTGGAAGCAACGGGACTGCGCATGCGCAGAAACAACACTTGCTGTATCTCTCATGGTACCAGTTAGTTGAAGACGACGCTATCGCCATCGTGTTATTTTAGTGGATGTTAAGAAAAAAAATCCATATGTAGAGAGGCGAATTAATTTCCAAATGAAATTCCACGTCGACGAAGATATCAGATTTAGCTATGAAATACCAGATTACAGCCATGAAATACACCCACTTCATTCCCATGAATAACAATTCATGGAATGGAGTGGGTGAATAACAAAGAAAAATTGAAACCACTTGAAACGAATGTCTTGGAAAACCATTAAAAAAACGTTTGTTGGAAAAAAAAAAAGAATTATACGCGTACGAAATTTATTAATTATTTGAAAGGAAAAGAAAGCAACGCTATGTGGATATAATGTACTCATCCATGGGTTGAATACACAAGACTGGGAGGAATTCGCTTCTAAAAATAACGAGAAGTAAAATAAAATATCTTTCACTCTTTAAAACAAATGTAGCTTCGGACAACGGAAAGGAAAGATGTTAAAAATGTAACAGAATGTGACATGAACCCGTGTAAATATATATTAATTCAACAATCTACTTTCAAGACGACAAGAACAGTACAAAACTTTGGAAAGCGACTTTAAGTATGTACACTCCTTGAAAATGAATGAAGTTCCCTTAAGGTCAAAAAAAAAAAAAAAAGTATCGTTACTTTGAAAAAATGAATTTATGAATTATATGAAACTGACTTTTATGAAAACTACCTCGCAATATTATAAAATGAAAGAGGGAACAATTCGATTACATATTCCGCACAAAACAGACAGCTTCAAGCACACGCGAGTGCGTGGCAAATTAGTCCGGTCGGTAGAGAGCTCAGCCCCCACACGAACGGCTCTAGTTCTTATCCACTCAGATTCAAACGGGCGTTTTTCCGGTCTGTTGAGAAATTTTTCCCAGCGCAGTGTTACGTTTCGCAAGGGTAGAAAAAAAAAGTTGTAGCTTTGGGGAACTGTGGTTATCTTTGATTATTTTTTTTTACTGCTACTACTGGGAATTGGCGGACAAGATTTGGCAACCCACAAGTTACGTCACGTGGTTGCCGGCTGCCACTACCGGCACACTAGCGGACCACATTAGGCTAGCCATCATTTCTGGCACGTGCTTGCAGGGCCGCTGAAGGGCCACTTGTGGCAGCTACTGCCTGTGATGGACAACTGATGGGGTGCCAACTGTTGGCCTGAACTGCTGGCCCTTCTGTTGGCCACCCGGACATTTTATTGACGGTTCGGCAGCGGCAACATAGGGATGGGCTGACAGTGGTGGCTGCCAGCAATGGCCCAGTGCTGGCCTAGAAAGACTGTTTTTGCTGGGTAATGTCTTTGAAACCTTTCTGACCTAAAAATAATTTTTCAAAGCGGATTTTTGCAAAAGGATGAGGCCGGCTGGTCAGATCAAGGAGGTTAGAATAAGATATCTGGAGATGCCCTTGTTAATGGAGCAGTACCACTTTGCGTGAAGCATGTAACCGCGAGCAACGGCCGTCAAAGTGCGGGAAAGCTGATAGTTTACAATGCATTGTGTGTTGACCGAAGCGCCTTCTTTCGTCGCAAATGTTTCAAATTTCGCATCATAACTTGTTTCCGATATGTGAGAAAATGCTAAATTCATAAAATTCTTAATTATTTTGAAGCCGCTTCCCATTTTTTTTAATTGAAATACGCGAACATTAGTGTGAATTCAAAACAAAATATAACATTAAAGTTGAAAACTTTACTCGTCTATGAAGCATAATTCCTCCGGTTTGATATTAACACAGTTTCTGCAACCAAAATCTACGCAATTCCAAAGTACACCCATTGAAATTACATAGGTGTTATGTAAACAACGTCCAAATCCCACACCTGGCGGCTTTACGGTTAAAAGACTGTGGGCATCTCCAGAAATATTATTCTAACCTTGGGTCAGATGCGCTAGCTTCTGACCAATTGTCCGAGGCAGGGCTGTAACTTGGGGGCCTTCAGCGGAAGCTCAGCAGCCACTGAGAAGTGTTTAGCCTCCACTGGAAAGACTCAACGAACACAATAGTTAGCACATGCGTATTTGAAAAAAAAGAAAGAAAGAAAAAACTAAATGCGCTGTATATCGATCTGACACTCATCAACCCGCTTGGCCAGTGTTGTGAGTTATGGCCAAACCCTCCAAAATGACTCCACAACTTAAATCTTGGCCCTCAGTCTCCGGCAGCAGGAATGTACCTGGCCAAGGCAGCGGCCAGTGCGACATGAAGGCAGAGGGTGCTAAGAATCACCGGAGGACCGGACTAGGCTGCCATCTGATGCTGACCTTGGCTACGTAAAATGGACGCTCCCTATCTTCTGATTCAAGGCTTCTTGAATTGGAAGAAGAACTACAAAGGATCAAGTGTCAAGTGGGACATCGTCGGCCTAAGTGAGGTAAGGAGAAGATCTCATTGAACTGAAAAGTGGACATCTCTTCTACTATCGTGGGACAGATACTGGCAGAACTAGTGGTGTTGGAATTATAATAAACAAGAAACTGAAGGATAAAGTTGTAGAAGATGAAAGTTCCTCTGACAGAGCTGCACGACTCGTTATCCAACTCTCGAGAAGATACCAGGCTCAGATTATTCAAACTTATGCACCCACCACAAGTCATCCTGAAGAAGAAATTGAAGAATTTTATGAGGAAATTCGTGATCTAAAAAATAAAAGTAAGCAGCACTTGAAGATAATTATGGGAGATTTCAATGCAAAAATAGGGCAACGGGAACAGAATGAAACTTCAGTAGGTAAATTCGGTCACGGCAACAGAAACCAGCGTGGAAATACTCTCGTTGAGTTTCTAGAGGCAGAAGGGTTTTTCATCTTGAACTCCTTTTTCAAGAAAAAGCCACACAGGAAATAGACATGGAGACATCCAAATGGGATGACAAGTGAAATTGATTTTATTATGTGTAACAAAAAAATCATCCTAGAAGACTGCAGTGTGCTAAACAACTTCAACACAGGTAGTGACCATAGATTGATGAGATGTAAGATGCACCTCAACACTAAACTCGAACGTGGCAAGCTCATAAGACAAACAAGATGTATTGACATAATCAACCTTAAAAAACACCATAATACCTTCAAGTTGGAACTGAAGAACAGATTCTCTGCTTTAGAAGGCCTAACATCGGAAGAAATGGATATTTCTGAAGTTAACAGAAAAGTAACCAAAGCTGTTATGGAAACAGCAACAAAAATTAGCTGGGTCTAAGAACAATTTGCATGTGAACAAATTATCAGGAAAAACCAAAATGTTGATGCAAAAAAGAAGAGAGATGAGGACAACTAAAGAAGATGTGACTTCCAAAGTGGAAGATATAGAGCTATGCAAGACAGTACGAAAAAGTATCGCTGAAGATGTAAGGAAATTCAACTGTGAACTAGTGAGGAAAGCAATTGAAAACAACCAAAGCCTAAAGATGGCAAAGGGACATCTCAGTAAGGGAAGAAAACAAATTATGGCACTGAGAAAAGAAGATGGTTCTGTAACAAGAAATAGAAGCGAAATTTTGACAAGAGTGAAAGATTTCTACTCCAAATTATTTGAAAGGGATGATACATGTACTCCAGACATCATGAAAGGTACCAGTACCAGAGTTCTTCCAGTCCTTCCAGCAGAAGTTGCACATGCAATCAAGAACATGAAGCGGGGAAAAGCTCCAGGAGAAGATAGAATTACTGTAGACATCATACAAGAAGCAAGTGGAGAAATCGAAACACTACTTGCCCAAATTTTCACTCGATGCCTTAGCGAAGGGAAGATTCCAGAGGATTGGAACAACACTACAATGATCCTGCAACATAAAAAAAGGTGACATTGCAGATCTCAGGAACTACAGACCTATCAGCATCCTATCAGTGGTTTATAAAATCTTCACTAAAGTTCTTTCACACCGATTGAAGGTGACACTGGACATGGCTCAACCGAGAGAACAAGCTGGTTTCAGGAGTGGCTACAGCACAATAGATCATATCCTCGTACCGAGAGAACTAATTGAAAGAGCGAGGGAATATGAACTTCCATTGTGCATGGCTTTTATCGATTATGAAAAAGCCTTTGATTCGGTGAAATCATCAGCACTTACAATGACTCTGAAATCCTGCGGTATTGAAGATGCATATATTAATATTATTAATAACATCTATGAAAATGCAAGTGCAAAAATTCGGCTGTTTGGAAATACAGCACATATAAAAAGTCGAAAGGGAGTGAGACAAGGTGACACCATATCTCCGAAACTCTTTAATGCCACATTGGAAAATGGCTTTCAATCACTGAACTGGGAAAACAAAGGGATAAAAATTAATAGACATTATCTAACCCACCTTTGTTTTGCTGATAACGTAGTCATTTTTGCAACTACCCCATAAGCTGCAGAGTAAGATCCAGGGACTTGCTGACAAGAGTAAAGAAGTGGGATTAAAAATGAACTCTCAGAAGACAAAATTGATGTTCAATGCTTTTACAAGAAATGAAGATTTATCGATTGATGGAGAAAAGTTGGAGATAACAGACACGTACGTTTATCTTGGACAGCAGATATCAAGTGAGGGTCACATTGATGAAGAAATTAATCGGCATACAAAACTTGCCTGGAGAGCTTTTGGAAGAAACAGCATAATTTTCAAGAGCAATATGCCATTATGTCTTAAAAGAAAAGTGTTTGATCAATGCATCCTTCCAGTGCTTACGTATGGTGCAGAGACGTGGACCTTAACTAAAAGAGACATACAAAGGCTGCAGACAACTCAAAAAGCATGGGGAGGTGCATGCTTGGTGTAACCAGGAGAGATAAGAAGAGGAACTCGTGGATCAGAAAAATGACAAGAGTGGAAGACATCATGGTCAGAGTTAAATCCCTGAAATAGCAAAGGGCTGGACATACTGCCAGAAGGACAGACCATCGATGGACAGCCGAAATTTTAGATTGGATTCCAAGGGACAGGAAAAGACCCAGAAGAAGACCAAATGGGCGATGGGTGGATGAAATTCGAAAGTATGCGGGAGTGACATGGAGGAGACTGGCACAAGACAGACCGTTGTGGAGGAAACTTGGGGAGACCTTCGTCCAGCAGTGGATCGATAATGGTTGACGATGATGATGATGATGATGATATCGATCTGACAAAGAGAAAAAGCGGATTCAAGATCATATCCCATGAGCCATCAATAAATTGGAAGTTCTGAAGCGTTTGACAGAAGTTGCTTAACACAGAGAAATAGAATTTGCAGCTCAATTCTTCATGATAAACTTTTGCAATTGTACACCGTATAAAAGTCCATTTCCCCGTATTCATTACGATTACTCGTTTTTAAAATCCTTTGCATTTAAAAAATGAGGTCCGTCGGAAAAGTTTAGGCACAAAAAAATATCGGTGCTAAAACGTAAACGTACGAAGCAAAGGAACACAAACACTGAAGAGCAAGCAAATCATTTCAAACTGTGTCACACTAAGCAATGGGAAACTAATAAATGCAGTGGACACGATTCTACATAGTTATGGCAAGAGAATCTACAAGTCTCAAAAATGTTTAGAGACGACAGAAACGTAATGCAAAACATACCATTATCGCAGGACGCCATTAGGAACATTTACAACTCCATGTCGATACGTCTGGCATGCTGTGTGAGGAAACATGGCGGTCCGACGCCATACTGATACACTAGTTATTGGTGTGTGGTAAATATTGCCCATATCGGTGTTTAAACATTTATTGTTCCTGGTAACCTTTGTCTTCCTCCCGAATAGCATTGCAATCCGATACGTCCTTTTGTGTGCAACTACTTTTTTTTTTTTTACTATGAGTGTATATTTCTCATAGTGGGAGCTACGCTACCGAAAAAGGATTTTTGAGATGTGACTTTGAGATGTAGAGATAGCAATAAAACAGCTGACACATGTACTCTCCGACACTGAGTTAGCTTTGCATTAGGAACACCTATGTACATTGGCGTGCAAAAATTAAGTGTAACGTACCAGGAGATGTGACGCACCTGCCAGAAGGACGCACACGACATAAAGGCAGATAGGAATCAGAATAAAATGTCCGCGTAGCTCAATTGGTAGAGCAACTTATTCCGGAATGAGGGGACCCGGGTTCGAATCCTGGCGCGGATAAAAATGACGGAGAAATTTACTTCGTTATAATGGCGCCCGAACTATCCGGATGACCCGACCGTTCAAAATCTCGCAATGGTGTGATGTTATTTCCACACCGCGAGATAGGAAAAATAAGAGAATCCCTTCTCCAGCACTTCAAAAAAAAAAAAAAAAAAAAAAAAAATAAGGGGGAGATGATGTAACGTACCAGGAGATGTGAAGTACCTGCCAGAAGGACGCACACGACATAAAGGTAGATAGGAATCAGAATAAAATGTCCGCGTAGCTCAATTGGTAGAGCAACTTATTCCGGAATGAGGGGACCCGGGTTCGAATCCTGGCGCGGATAAAAATGACGGAGAAATTTACTTCGTTATATAAGGACGAGACGGTTTTTCGAATGTAATGTCGTGCAAAAGTGCTCCACATCAACTCAAATCATACCATAAGATCCCCAAGATGTAAGAATAGGGGACAAGTGATCAAAACCGTCCAGACAAGGAATCCAAAGGATACAAAGGCACTTTATTGAAAAGGTAGCTTCGAGCCCAACTGGACAGAAACGTCCATGTGACAGGCGGCTGCCAAGAAAAATCAAGTCTTTAGTAGGAGATATGATCACCCCTGACTGCGTTGCAGGATTTACAACGTCTGTCCATGCTGAGGACGAGGTTGTCAAGGAGCTGTTGAGGCATCGCGGCCTATTCTTCTTGTAGCGTCAATCGCAGCTGCGGAATCGTTGCTGGCGGCGTGCTGCCAAGCGTCTCCCGAGAAGGTCCCACACGTGTTCGATTGGATTTAGGTCCGGGTCCCTTGCAGGACTATTCATACGTTGAATATCTTCACTCTCCAACATCTCTGCGACAGCCACTGTACGATGAGGTGTAGTGTTGTCGTCCATGAAGAGGAACTCAGGACTCACAGCACATCTAAACAGACGCACGTGAGGCAGAAGAACCTCGGTACAATAGCGGACACCAGTGACAGAACCTCCTTGGAAGATGTGGAGGTCAGTACGGATACCAAGCATGATACCGCCCCAAACGAGAACTCCGCCACCTCCAAAACGGTCCCTTTCGATGATGTTGGAGGTCTGATTGCGTGTTCCCTGCTCTCTCCAGATGTGTGTACGAACAGAATCGCTCGACAGACTAAATCGGCTCTCATCCGTAAAGAGAACTCGACCCCATTGCTGATGCGTCTAGTTCTTGTGTTTCTGGCACCACAGGAACCGCCGTTTCCGATGAGCAGGCGTTAATAGCACACACCGTACTGGTCGTCGTGCAAATAGACCACCTTTGTGCAGCTTCCTGGACACGGTAAAACGCGATAACGGACGTCCAATTGTCTGTTGCATGTGCCTTGCGATTTCTCCCGCTGTCTGTCTCTTCTCGCCTGTAGGGTAATATACCGGTCGTCCGCCGCCGTGGTTGCTCGTGGACGACCACTGCTAAACTCTCGGACAGCTGTTCCTGTCGTTTGAAATGCTCTCCAAGCTTGTAAAACGATGCTGTGAGCGATCCCGAACTCCTCAGCCACACTAGTCATACTTCGACCTTCTTCCAACTTCCCAATGACGCGACATCGGGTAAAGTCATCCAGATGTCGTCCACTGGATTGCCTGTTGGCCATATCACACGGTGGCAGCAACTCGACGTCGTTCAAACAGATGTACACCGTGCAATAGCTTTCACCGAATTACTGAGCGTACACCGCCCGTATACTTTATACCATTCCGATACTCCCCCACCCCTACGTCACGTTGCATATATGCGCATGCCCTACCGTACCGGACCCTAGTGTATCTCCTGAGTGGTCTTTCGGTCCGTTCTGCCTGCTCGTTCCGCAGTTATGCTAATTTCTCCTCTTCGTCTTTAATTATTGCTCACCAGTGTACCTAATAACGCTATGGTCCACCTTTCTGTGGAATCACGGTTCGCAGACGCCTAAGAATAGATTCTGCAGGGTGCCGAAGTGACTTTGAGATGTAGAGATAGCAACAAAACAGTTTATACATGTACTCTCCAAAACTGAGTTAGCTTTGCATTAGGAACACCTATGTACCTAATAACGCTATGGTCCACCTTTCTGTGGAATCACGGTTCGCAGACGCCTAAGAACAACTTCTGCAGGGTGTTGAAGTGACTTTGAAATGTAGAGACAGCAATAAAACAGTTGATACCTGTACTCTCCGACACGGAGTTAGCTTTGCATTAGGAACACCTATGTACCTAATAACGCTATGGTCCAACTTTCTGTAGAATCACGGTTCGCAGACGCCTAAGAACAGATTCTGCAGGGTGTCGAAGTGGCTTTGAGATGTAGAGATAGCAATAAAACAGTTGATACATGTACTCTCCAAAACTGAGTTAGCTTTGCATTAGGAATACCTATGTACCTAATAACGCTATGGTCCACCTTTCTGTGGAATTACGGTTCGCAGACGCCTAAGAACAAATTCTGCAGGGTGTCGAAATGACTTTGAAATGTAGAGATAGCAATAAAACAGTTGATACATGTACTCTCCGATACTGAGTTAGCTTTGCATTAGGAACGTTTTGTACCTAATAAAGCTATGGTCCACCTTTCTGTGGAATCACGGTTCACCTTTCTGTGGAATCACGGTTCACCTTTCAGTGGAATCACGGTTCACCTTTCTGTGGAATCACGGCTGACATGGGTAAATGCGTAGCTTTTACCCATGTCAGTTGCAGAAGCTCCTTCAACACCACTTTATCCCGTGGAGGAGGATCAGCAATTCTCACACCCGGTTCTAGTATATCCCACAAATGTTCAATTGGGTTACAGTCAGGGGAGTTTGGGGGCCATCGTAATGTGGCGAATTCGTTTTGGCGTGTTCCTCCAAGCACTCAGTAGTTACACCAGCCTGACGATACGGTGCGTTGTCCTGCTGAAGGATGGCACTGGTCTGGGTAAACCTCCTGCAGGTATGAATAATGATAGTCAGCTGACAGATCCCTGTATCGTCTACCATTCAGTATTTGTGGGCCGATAACTAACGAATATAGGGCTTGCCAGGAAAAAACTCCGCAGACCAGATCGCTACCTCCACCGGCCTGTGAACCCTAACTGTGCAACTAGGGGATAGGGCTTCATGCTATTTGCGCCATATGCAAACCCAGTCATCAGCATGGTACAGCACGAAACGGGACTCATTGCTACAGACGACCTGCCATCTGAGGAGGGTCCATCGCCAACTTTCCTTGGCCCGTGCGAGGCGGCGTTGTTTATGATGAGTGGGCGTCATAACAGGTACCCTCGTTGGTCTCCGACTCTTGAACCCCAGACGGAGCAAAATTCGACGCAAAGTGCATGTGGAAATATGTGGCGTTGTTTACGATGAGGGGGCGTAATCACGGGTACCCTCGTTGGTCTCCTACTGTGGAACCCCAGGAGAAGCAAGATACGATGCATAGTGCATGTGGAAATATGTGGCGTTATTTACGATGAGTGGGTGTCATCACGGGTACCCTCGTTGGTCTCCGACTGTGGAACCCCAGGCGAAGCAAGATACGGCGCATAGTGCATGTGGAAATGTGCGGAGTTGCACCGCCGTTGTACTGGTGGGCGACTACTGCACGTCATTGCTAATATACCGGTTGTGACACCCGACGCTCACTTCCAGGATCAGCCACGCACACACACAAAGTCTTGGCTAGGATCAGCCGCTTGTGGCTGACCAATGTCAACCCTTCTGCTGGATGTTTCGTGCATGGTTAATCCAGTCGTGGTACACCCCTGATACAATAGTACAGGACCAGCCAACAAGCGCGGCTGTTTACGAAATACTGACACATGCCCACAGGGTCCAACAACTATCTGGCCGCGGTTCCCTCATTTCTGGCAAACATTTCCTGATTACGTACGAAAGATAGGTGTACACAATTTATAGTAACCATACGTGACGTTGTATCACGTGGTTGTGATATAAACGTCCTAGAGTTTCCCGTTAATAGATTTTAAAATTATGCAGAGCTAACTCATCGGTGTGTATATTCGCTAATCACCCGAAACATTAAACCACTTCTGCGTTATGCAAATAAGCGCGCGTGCAACCAAACAGCGTCACGTGCCAAGATCATCCGAGAAGTTCTGGGACTGACGGAATAAAGAATATAAAAGAGTACCATACTCACAATTAATGCTGGTCACCTTCAAAATACCGCCCTTATGAATCAACACACAATTTCTAGCGTTTCTAAAGACCCTGAAAACAGTTCTGGAAGGCATTTTCCGGGATGTCAGCAAGTTGTTTTGTCACGGTTGCTTGGATAGATGTAATGTCTGCATGGTACTGTCCTTTTAGTGCCCATTTTATCCCGGGAAACAGGAAGAAGTCACAGGGTGATAAATCAGGGGAATGTGGCAGCACACTGATTTGGATGAGAGCTCGGAACTGTTGGACTGATAACAAGCTACTCGTATGTGGTTTTACGTTATCTTGGAGCAAGAACCGATTTCCGGATTCGTATAACTGAGGACGATGGTGACGAAGGCCAGAAGAAAGGTCGCCCCAAACCAATCAAATCGGCGATCCTATGCATCAGCGGTTGTTGCAAGGACTACAGTCGGTACCCAGACTGATAGCCAAATCCCAGTGAATTGTCCCTACAAGCTAGACGACATCATAGCTGCTGGTCTGGCAGCACTACAATCCCGAGCTAGGGACGCGAAAGCTCCAACAACCACTGTGCCTAAACCTGCTGCAACTAACACCAGCACCACCGGAACTTCAACAACCCCAGGAGGAAAGAGAAAGGAAAAGAAAAGGAGAAGAAATCTCCAAACTCCCATCATAAGAACCAGGATCGGGCAAGATCATCTGCGACACAGGAACCAAAATACCGCCCCATTTTACCACCAGAGACTACAGGGCGTCGGACAAAACAGTCCCAAGCGCAAATGGACATTGCAGACGAAATGATGGAATCGGACAACTTTTAGTTGTCCCAGTTTTTCTCGGGTTTTGTTTTTCATTTTTTCTTTTTCTCATTCACCACAATTCAAACCATGGATCAAATCGTTCAGTGGAACTGTCGAGGCTTTCGAACAAGACATGACGACGTGAAACATCTGCTTTCGTCATACTCTCCGGTGTGCCTTTGCCTCCAGGAGACAAAACTTAAACCATCAGACCTCCTTTCAGTTCGAGGCTACAGTGCATTTCGGAAAGATAATGTTTCAGGAGATATTGCTTGCGGGGAGTTGCCATCCTTGTCCCCCACAATGTTCCAGTTTCTCCCGTTGCGGTCTCAACATCTTTACAAGCCGTTGCGGTGCGTATCTCCATGCCTGTGCCTCTAACCGTTTGCAGCATCTATCTGCCGCCGGATGAGGACGTGAGCGTGTCCGTTCTTGAGAGCTTAGTTGGGAAGCTGCCGTCACCTGCTCTTGTTCTGGGTGACTTCAATGCTCATAATCCATTGTGGGGTAGTGTCAGAACAGACACACGAGGCCGTAGGATCGAATCTCTTCTTTCCTCGACCTCTTTGTGCCTGTTTAACACCGGTGCTGACACTTACTTCCACGAGCCTACACGAAGTTTCAGTGCAATCGATTTATCTTTGGGTCAACCATCGGTTATGGCCGCCTGGTCGTGGACGGTGTGTGACGACCTCCATGGAAGCGACCACTTCCCAATTGTACTTAGGTATAATGTGAGCGTACCATCTTCTGCCTCCCGCCCTCCTCGTTGGAGGATGGATCGTGCCAAGTGGGAGGTCTTCACACCGTCCGCAATGATATCTTTTGCCATGGTGACCCGGGGGTCAATTGACGCAGCTGTTACTGATGTCACAACGTGTATCATTCAGGCAGCAGATCTCTCTATCCCAAAAACATCAACGACGCTCCCAAGACGTCCGAAGCCTTGGTGGAACCCTGATTGCGCAGCGGCTAGGAGAGTTCAACATAAGGCCTGGTGTACTTTTCGGCGTTATCCGACCGATGCTAATCTTGTTAAATTTAAAAGAGCAAAATCTTACGCTCGGTTGGTGCGTCGACGAAGCAAGAGGGAGTCTTGGATGAAGTACGTTTCATCTATCAATTCACGTGCCAGTTCAAAAACTGTTTGGGAAAAAATTCGTAAGATCCGGGGAAACTATAGTTCCCGCCAAATTTCAATTCTTGAGAATAACGGCTGCACGTATGCTGAAGTTGGGGAGATTGTGGATTGCTTGGGCGAAGCGTTTGCCTCAATTTCTAGTTCTCAGGCGTATCTCCCGCCCTTTCAGAGGATTAAAACAACCGCGGAACGCCAGAAATTCTCCTTTGCGCCTTTTTATAACACTCAGTATAACTCCCCCTTCAGCATGGTTGAATTACGGGTGGCTCTGCATCGGTCCGGCGCAACATCTGTCGGTCCAGACGACATCCACTATGACATGATTCGTCATCTCTCGCAGTCGTCTCTCGAGAATCTGTTAGTGCTTTTCAACCGCATTTGGTTGGAGCACAGTTTCCCGGACTCTTGGCGAAGAGCTTTTGTTTTACCTTTTCCCAAGCCTGGCAAAGACCCCAAGTCTCCCTCTAGTTATCGGCCAATTGCCCTCACTAGCTGTCTGTGCAAAATCCTTGAACGAATGGTTAATTCCCGGCTAATTTATTTTCTTGAAGAACATCGAATACTGTCTCCATCACAAAGCGGCTTCCGTCGTCATCGTTCAGCTCCTGACCATCTCCTGCTCCTTGAGACGTCTGTTCGTGAGGCGTTCGTACGTAGGCAGCACCTGGTGTGTGTATTTTTTGACATCGAAAAAGCTTACGATAGAGCGTGGCGTCACGGTATCCTCCGTGACCTCCACGAGAGTGGGTTGCGGGGAAACCTGCCAACCTTCATTGCCAACTTTCTTCGTAACCGTGTGTTCCAGGTGCGCCTGGGTACAATGCTGTCCGCCTTTTTCCATCAAGAACAAGGCGTTCCTCAAGGCAGCATTCTTTCGGTGACTCTGTTCATCCTCCGCATTAATTGTTTACTCAAAAATCTTCCTCCTACGGTTTCGGCTACCATTTATGTTGACGACCTTCACATCTTCTGTTCGTCATCCAGCATGCATTTCGTTGAAAGGCAGCTGCAGTCTGCAATTACCCAGATTGTTAAAGCGGCTAACAATAATGGGTTTGTTCTTTCTCCCGACAAGACAGCCTGTGTCCATTTCTGCCGGAGGCGTGGCCTCCATCCTGATCCAGAGCTCTATTTGGACCGTGCAGCCATTCCAGTTTTGCCGGAAACCAAGTTCCTTGGTTTGACCGTTGACCGTGCTCTCACCTTTCGCTCGCACGTTCGACGGCTAAGGACTTCCTGTCTGAGAGCCTTGTCAATCCTTAAGATCCTTGCCTCAGTCTCCTGGGGTGCAGACAGGACTTCTTTGTTCCGTATTTACCATTCTCTCATTCGGTCTAAGCTGGATTATGGCTGTATGGTGTATGGCTCTGCGCGTCCTACCGTTCTCCGGCCGTTGGATACCATCCACCATCAAGCGCTGCGTCTTTGTACGGGAGCCTTTCGTACGTCACCCATTCCCAGCCTTTATGCCGACGCGAACGAACCGTCGCTTCATTTACGACGTCTGCAGCTGTCTCTTCAGTTTTACCTGAAACTTAAATCACTCACAGACCATCCTTTATACGATGCAGTTTTTCATCCCCAGCATGCTATTTTGTTCGAGATCCGTCCCTCGTGCATTCGAACCTTCGGTCTTCGTATGGCGGCCGTAGCTCGTGATGCAGGGCTCGACTTGTCACTCGTTGGAGAGACCAGGGGCTTTGAGGATCCCCCATGGCATCCTCTTGGTGTCATGGTTGATACCAGCTTTACATCTTTTGACAAGTCCTCAACCCCTGCGTCAGTGTACCAGCAGCTCTTCGCTGAACACCGTTACGTCAATGCAGACTTTATTCCTGTTTTCACCGATGGATCTAAGGCGGCTGGTGTTGTTGGATCCGCCGCCGTCTGCGTTGACGAAGTTTCTGTTGCCCGCATTCCTCCTGAGGCCACGGTGTTTTCGGCGGAGATGCATGCTGTGTATCTTGCACTTGTTCACGTGCAGTCGAGCTCTCATCAGCGTGCTATTGTGTACACTGATTCGTTGAGTGTTGTGCAATCATTGTCATCTTTGGATTTCACTGGCCACCCCTTCTTTTTACCGTACGGAGACTTCTTCGTTCTTTGTTCGAGGCTGGTGTCCAGATTCGGTTTTGCTGGATTCCTGGGCATGTTGGGATCCCAGGGAACGAGTCTGCTGATGCTGCTGCTAGATCTGCCTCCTCTTTGGTTGTCACACCGTTGCCGCTGTTCCACCGTGATTTTCGCTTTCTTGTTCACGATCATATCAGACGAACGTGGCGGGGTCTGTGGGACCAACAGGTGGAGAATAAACTGCACCGTGTTAAACCCATCCTTGGAGTCTGGAAATCATCGTGTCGCCGGAACCGTAGGGAAGAAGTTGTTCTTGCGCGTCTCCGCATTAGGCATTGTCGCTTCACGCATAGCTATTTGCTGTGTGGCGACGCTGCCCCAATGTGTGAGGCGTGCGACTGTTTACTCACCATCTCTCATGTTTTATGTAGTTGTGTTCGGTTTT
This sequence comes from Macrothele yani, assembly GCA_039090855.1. Lineage (NCBI taxonomy): Eukaryota > Metazoa > Arthropoda > Arachnida > Araneae > Macrothelidae > Macrothele > Macrothele yani. The sequence continues at coordinate 93,968,655 of CM077005.1, read as the reverse complement.
GTAATAATCGGTTTCACTATTTTCAGTCTCATCTGCTGGACGAGGACGCAGCTACGCTTCAAAAACTTTTGGGCGACCACTGCGACACTTTCGCAGTATTTTCCTTTTTAAAACAGATTAACTTTTTAAAACTTATTTAAAAAAAAAAAAAAAAAAAAAAAAAAAGTTATATAATAAATATAATAGTAAACTAATAAAGTTATATATAAACCTAATTAACTAGCTAGTCTTCACATCTTTCATCATCCTCTTTTCTAACTTTTACTAAGCCCGTCTGCTCTTAATCATTATCCACGCTTTTAAAAATCTTTAGCTGATAGTTCTGTGTCTGGCGCTCTTTGGCCAAACCTGGCCCTTGCGCCACTAAAATCAACTAACTAACTAACTAACTAACGATTCGTATAACTGAGGACGATGGTGACGAATGCTGCCTAAACGTCGTAAGAGTTCCTTGTAGAATTTCTGATTTACCGTTTGATCCACTGGTACGATTTACTATTTTTCGAATCGAAACTTGTCTTTGATGGTTGCATGCCGATTTTTTTGGTCGAAGATGAGTGGGTACCTCTTCATACACAGCGCTTTGTCACTTAGTTTGTGGACCATACTACAAGGACCATGTTTCATCTCCTGCAATAACTCTAGAGCAAAAATCAGAATTCTCAGCAGTAGTGCCCAGCAGATCGAAGAACGGGCCTCCTTTTGATCATCATTCAGAATAAGAGGTACCAATGTGACATTAGGTTTTCGTTCTCCCAGATCCTCGCGGAGAATCTAATAACAGACAGACTTACTGATGCTCACTGACTCAGACAAAAGTCTCACTGAAAAATCGGCGATCTCTTTTTAACTGAATGAAATGAAACTTCACCGTTTTTGTACGATATTTAATAAAATACGAAAGATATTTACAGTTAAAATACCCCATCATCAGGTGGAACAGAGGCAATGCAGCACTCTTTTATACAGTAGTGCAACGATGCATTATGGGTATAAATCGTCAAACGTCGCATGGGTCGTGACCGTTGCCATTATACCAGTGTAACAGGTACAATTTCACAAATTATTAATTTTACATATCAATGAATTTTGTTACAAATACAAAGTTATGATCACTTTTATATATTGTTGGAATTTTTAATATATATTACTATAATTTAAAGTTCAGGTTGGTAATACGCTCTTTCCAAATTTTTGATATGCCCGCAGGCAAGTAGTCATTACAGCATTCGCCCATGTTAACCCAGGTCCATCGGCAACGACGCCTGCAGTTCGCATGGGACTACCGTCATTGGACAGTGGAAGAGTGGGAAAAGGTTGTCTTCTTCGACTAATCGAGGTTTCTACTCCTCAGAAGTGACGGGCGGTGGCGAATACGACGTCAGAAACGAGAACCTACACCCAGACACGCTTGTCGGTCCAGTACAGGCCGGCGTGGCAGTGGGCATGTCTGGGGGATGTTTTCTTGGTATGACTTGGGACCACTGCTACCATTGGATGGTTCCCTGAACGCCAATGACTACCTGTCCATCCTCGCTGACCACACGTATCTTTTCATGTTGGACGTTTACCCTGGTGGTGATGGTGTCTACCAACAGGACAATGCGCCGTGTCATGTCGCTATGCAGGGTGTCTACTGGTCAGGAAAGTCATGAAAAAGTCATGAAATTGAATGCGTGGTCATGATTTTTTTTTTTTTTTTTTTGTGTCAGTAACTGAATGAAGACAAGTTTGCACGCCTAGAAGAAAACACGAACCGGCACCCTTATAAACCGCCGTGTAGTCGATGCCCCATGACATATATATAAAAAAACATACACTGAAGAGCAATTGAATTAGAGACCGCTGGCGTTATGCAAATGTGGCGCTGTGGGCGGCTCTGTAAACGGAAACGACAGGACGTATGCAGCGATCCGACAATATAAGGAGTGATGCGACGGGAATCAATAAGAGTCGGACGCAGTATGGGTAAGACGAAGAATCTAAGCGCATTTGATCGTGAGCAAATTGTCGGGGCCCGACGAATGGGTCACTCCATTTCGGAAGTCGTGCACGCACTGGGATTTTTACGAGCCACTGTTTCACGGGTGCACCATGAGTACATCGAATCCGGTAAAACCATCCCTGCAAGGGCCAAATGCCGTGGACAACAGCGTGTGGATGAGCGGGGTCATCGTCGGTTATCTCGCATTGCAACAGCGGATAGACGGCCCACAGTGCAAGAAATCACTCGGCAAATTAACGTTGGTGCTCAAAAACGTGTAAGCAGCCACACCATCCAGAACCATCTACTCGCTATGGTGTATAGAAGCCATGGTCCCACGAGGGTACCACTGCTGACCGCACATCACAGGGTTCAAAAATTAGCATGGGCGCGAAAACATCGCCACTGGACCCTAGACATATGGGAAAATGTTGCCTGGACTGATGAGTCGAGATTCACGTTGGTACATGCGGATGGCAGGATACGAGTACGGCGCAAACCACATGAAGCGATGGATCCTTCTTGCCTGCAGGGTACTCTTCAAGCTGGGGGGGGGGTGGCATTCTCATCAGGAGACTGTTTACGTAGACTGAAATGGGACCCCTGGTGCGTGTGACATCGTCCCTCACAGGTCAACGTTACCGGGATATCCTGGACGACCATTTGCTCCCGTTTGTGCGTCTTCAACATCCCACTTGGGACCTCATCCTGCAACAAGACAATGCACCGTGCCATCGCTCCCGAATTGTATCTGAATTGTTGGATGAACACCCCACCGACGTGACCTCGCTTCCTTGGCCAGCTAGGCCACCTGACCTCAATCCCATCGAGCACATCTGGGGTGCCATCAAGAGAGATGTTCGAGGCTCTAACCCCCGTCCATCAAATCTTCGTGAACTGTGGGAGCTTGTTCAGGGGTCGTGGATCCGTACGGCTTCCCAACGCTTCCGGTGCCTTATCGAGTCCATGCCGAGATGAATCGCCGCCGTCATCAGGGCGAAAGGTGGTGCTACACGTAACTAGACTGGTATCTCTAATTCAGTTGCTCTTCAGTGTATGTCTTCAACAAAAGCTGGTGTTGTGAAGAAGGAATATTTATAATTTTATGAATTTTCTAAAAAACAACTAAAACAGTTCAATCCTAAGGAGGACAAAATTGATCACTTCCTGATGAATTTACTACAAAGTGCGAACCATGACTGAATCAAGTTTTTACAGAAGCTGCTATGCATGTTTCATGGCAATGCTGCAGTTGAAAGAGGCTTTTCTGTTAACAAAGAACTTTTAATTGAAAACTTAGAAGAAGATGCATGCAGTTGTTGCAGAAAGAAGTGTTTACAGTGCAATACAATCGTTAGGTGGTTTAGCTAATAGTGAGAAAGAACTGAATGTGGATATCACAAAATCAATGATATTAGCCGTCAAAAATGCTTCATCAAAAAGAGTAGAAGCCTTAAAGAAGAAGAAATCTTACAAAGATGAGGTGGCCAAAAAGAAGAGCAGGTCAAGAACTAAAATAACTCAAAGATAAGAAAAGAAAGCTTATAGAAAAGTCAAAAGAAGAAGCTGAAGTTCTAGATTCTGAGATAGCAAGTTTAGCTAACATACTTAAACACTGAGTCTTTCACTGTGAAATTTCAGTCTCTATAAATTTTGTACATTCATAGTTTTTATATTGCCTTAATAAAAACTTTTAAGTTTTTACAGCATTACCATGTTAAAAGAATTTGTGTAGTAATAGATGTAATGATAAATATTTCTGAAAATAGCCATACCCCATCCTAGATGAGAGTTGAATGTTTTTATTTCTTTAAACACAGAATTTGGTGAATGGCATAGTGCAAGCCATACATAATTACATTATTCATGTTAAGCAATTTTAGTGACATAAGAATTACATTCAGCTTTCATCTCAACTAGCTTCGGGTAGGGCTTAAAATTAAAAAGCAAACCCCCCTCCCCGTATAGCCATTTTAGCAGCAACATTATAGACACATCAGTTTTGCCTAAACTAGTGTCGCATGGAATTAATTTCAGTGTTTGTAAAAATAAAAAATAACCTGGGATCTCAAGCCAAGGATACTAGATTGTGAGTCTAGAATGGTTGTCATTGTGCCACGCATTGTCGAGAAGTCATGAATTTAACTGAAGATGTCATGAAAAGGTCATGAAAAAGTCATGAATTTGGTTCATTGGAAATCAGTAGACACCCTGCTATGGGCGTGAGTGATTGGTTCCAGGAGCACGACAGCCATGTCTCCGTTCTCCCTTTGGCCGGCGAAATCGCCCGCCCTCAATCACATAGAGCACTTGTGAGACTATTTGGATCTACCGGTTCGACGTGCTGACCCACAACCACGTCATCTCCGTGACCTCCCTGCTCTGCTGCAGTCCGAATAGGCACATGTGCGTCGAGCAACCTTCCATGCCTCATTGCGTTCATACCATGCTGTCATCGCCGCTGTCATCCGGGCCAAGGGTGGTTATTCCCATTATTAGGTATAGGTGGGTATATTATTGTGGTACGACTGTGTGTATATATGTATCAACATCATCATCGTTGTCAACCATTATCAATCCACCGCTGGATGAAGGTCTCCCCAAGTTTCTTCTACAACTGTCTTGTCTTGGGCAACTCTCCTCCACGTTGGTCCGGTATGTTTTCGAATTTCATCCATCCATCCATCTCCCATGTGGTCTCCTGGGCGTTTTTCTGTCCCTTGGTTTCCAGTCTAAATTTTCGGTCGTTCATCGGTGGTCCGCTCTTCCGGCAACATGTCCAACACTATTACCATTTCAGGAATTTATTCTGATCATGATGTCTTCCACTCTTGGCAGTTTCCTTATCTATGAGTTCCTCGTCTTATCTTTTCTGATTATAGCACGCATGCATCTCTCCATGCCTCTTCCAGTTGTCTGCAGCCTTTGTATGTCTTTCTTTAGACATACAAAGGCTTATTATGTTCATGTCTCTGCTCCATATGTAACAACTGGAAGGATGCATTGATTAAACACTTTCCTTTTAAGGCATAATGGTATATTGCTTTTGATAATTGTACTGTGTCTTCGAGCATCTCTCCAGCCAAGTCTTATAAGCCGATTAATTTCCTCATCAATTTTTTTTTTTTGATTCGCTGTTTAACGACCACCGTGAGCAACGCAATGGGCTATAAGCAGTCACCCGTCCCTAATTTAGGGTCACTGGTTCCAGGAAAGGGAGGGAGCCGGGGCCGTAAAACAAACACAACATCCATACCTCACCGGTACTCGAACCCGGACCCATCTCAAGCGAATGATCAGAAGCCTTAAACCACTGCGCAGCAGCCCCGGTGGCGCAGTGGTCTAAGGCGATGGCCTCTTATCATTCGTCCGAAAGGGGTCTGGGTTCGAATCCCGGTGAGGCATGGATGTTATGTTTGTCTTATGGCACAGGCTATCTCCTTCCCAGGAACCAGTGACCCTAAATTAGGGACAGGCGACTGCTTATAGCCCATTGAGTTGCTCACGGTGGTCGTTAAACCTCCAATAATAATAAAAAAAAAACTGCTGCGCCACCAGGGCGGACTTCATTTCTTGTGAAAGCATTGTACATCACTTTTGTCTTCTGCAAGTTTGCTTTTAATCCCACTTCTTTAGTCTTGTCAGCAAGTTCCTGGATCATTCCCTGCAGTTCTGAAGGGGTAGCTTCGAAAATGATTACGTCATTAGCAAAATGAATGTGGGTTAAATAATCTCCGTTAATCTTTATCTCTTTGTTTTCCGCGTTCAGTGATTGAAAGGTGTCGTGCGCGAAGTGACCGTGCGCCAAGCGACCCTCTGGAAATCGTGCGCAAAGCAACCCTGCTAATCGAGTCATTTTACTTATATATATAATCGTAGTCAAATTACTTACATCAAGTTTTTTATAGTAAACCTCCAATAATATCATTTTATATATATATATAAGGGGAATGTAAGGTCAGGTGATGCGTAACATCACAGCCTCTCCTTGTCAAATGTCAACCCCGCCTTCTCGTGGTGCATCCTGTTCCCACTAAAGGGGCTCTGACGACCGCCAATAGCGGTATAACTATACCATCGGGATTAGAGGAAATTCTATCCCACACTCACCAACCCGCTTGGCCAGCGTGGTGAGTTATGGCCAAACCCCTCCAAAATGATTCCACAACTTAAATCTTGGCCCTCAGTCTCCGGCAGCTGGAATGTACCTGGCCAAGGCAGCGGCCAGTGCGACATGAAGGCAGAGGGTGCTAAGAATCCCCGGAGGACCGGACTAGGCTGCCATCTGATGCTGACCTTGGCTACGTACAATGGACGCTCCCTATCTTCTGATTCAAGGCTTCTTGAATTGGAAGAGGAACTACAAAGGATCAAGTGGGACATCGTGGGGCTAAGTGAGGTAAGGAGAAAAGGAGAAGATCTCATCGAACTGAAAAGTGGACATCTCTTCTACTATCGTGGGACAGATACTGGCAGAACTAGTATTGTTGGATTTATAATAAACAAGAAACTGAAGGATAAAGTTGTAGAAGTTGAAAGTTCCTCTGACAGAGCTGCACGACTTGTTATCCAACTCTCGAAAAGATACCAGGCTCAGATTATTCAAACTTATGCACCCACCACAAGTCATCCTGAAGAAGAAATTGAAGAATTTTATGAGGAAATTCGTCATCTAAATAATAAAAGTAAGCAGCACTTGAAAATAATTATGGGAGATTTCAATGCAAAAATAGGGCAACGGCAACAGAATGAAACTTCAGTAGGTAAATTCGGTCACGGCAACAGAAACCAGCGTGGAAATACTCTCGTTGAGTTTGCAGAGGCAGAAGGGTTTTTCATCTTGAACTCCTTCTTCAAGAAAAAGCCACACAGAAAATGGACATGGAGACATCCAAATGGGGCGACAAGTGAAATTGATTTTATTATGTGTAACAAAAAATTCGTCATAGAAGACTGCAGTGTGCTAAACAAGTTCAACACAGGTAGTGACCATAGATTGGTGAGATGTAAGATGCACCTCAACACTAAACTTGAACGTGGCAAGCTCATAAGACAAACAAAATCTATTGACATAACCAACCTTAAAAAACACCATAATACCTTCAAGTTGGAACTGAAGAACAGGTTCTCTGCTTTAGAAGGCCTAACATCGGAAGAAGTGGACATCTCTGAAGTTAACAGAAAAGTAACCAAAGCTCTTATGGAAACAGCAACAAAATTAGCTGGGTCTAAGAACAAGTTGCATGTAAATAAATTATCAGGAAAAAAGAAAATGTTGATGCAAAAAAGAAGAGAGATGAGGACAACTAAAGAAGATGTGACTTCCGAAGTGGAATATATAGAGCTATGCAAGACAGTAAGAAAAAGTATCACTGAAGACGTAAGAAAATTCAACTGTGAACTAGTGAGGAAAGCAATTGAAAACAACCAAAGCCTAAAGATAGCAAAGGGACATCTCAGTAAGGGAAGAAAACAGATTATGGCACTGAGAAAAGAAGATGGTTCTGTAACAAGAAATAGAGGCGAAATTTTGACAAGAGTGAAAAATTTCTACTCCAAATTATATGAAAGGGATGATATATGCACTCCAGACATCATGAAAGATACCAGTACCAGAGTTCCTCCAGTCCTTCCAGCAGAAGTTGCACATGCAATCAAGAACATGAAGCGGGGAAAAGCTCCAGGAGAAGATGGAATTACTGTAGACATCATACAAGAAGCAAGTGGATAAATCGAAACAGTACTCGCCCAAATTTTCACTCCATGCCTTAATGAAGGAAAGATTCCTGAGGATTGGAACACCGCTACAATGATCCTGCTACATAAGAAAGGTGACATTGAGGATCTCGGAAACTACAGACCTATCAGCCTCCTATCAGTAGTTTATAAAATCTTCACTAAAGTTCTTTCACACCGCTTGAAGGTAACACTGGACATGGCTCAACCGAGAGAACAAGCTGGATTCAGGAGTGGCTACAGCACAATAGATCATATCCACGTACTGAGAGAACTAATTGAAAGAGCGAGGGAATATGAACTTCCATTGTGCATGGCTTTTATCGATTATGAAAAAGCCTTTGATTCGGTGAAACCATCAGCAGTTACAATGGCTCTGAAAACCTGCGGTATTGAAGATGCATACATTAATATTATTAATAACATCTATGAAAATGCAAGTGCAAAGATTAGGCTGTTTGAAAATACAACACACATAAAAATTGGAAAGGGAGTGAGACAAGGTGACACCATATCTCCGAAGCTCTTTAATGCCACATTGGAGGGTGTTTTTCAGTCGCTGAGCTGGGAAAACAAGGGGATAAAGATTAATGAAGATTATCTAACCCACCTTCGTTTTGCTGATGACGTAGTCATTTTTGCAACTACCCCATCAGAGCTGCAGAGTATGATCCAGGAACTTGCTGACAAGAGTAAAGAAGTGGGATTAAAAATGAACTTTCAGAAGACAAAAGTGATGTTCAATGCTTTTACAAGAAATAAAGATTTATCGATTGATGGAGAAAAGCTGGAGATAACAGACACGTACGTTTATCTTGGACAGCAGATATCAAGTGAGGGTCACATTGATGAAGAAATTAATCGGCGTACAAAACTTGCCTGGAGAGCTTTTGGAAGAAACAGCATAATTTTCAAGAGCAATATGCCATTATGTCTTAAAAGAAAAGTGTTTGATCAATGCATCCTTCCAGTGCTTACGTATGGTGCAGAGACGTGGACCTTAACTAAAAGAGACATACAAAGGCTGCAGACAACTCAAAAAAGCATGGAGAGGTGCATGCTTGGTGTAGCCAAGAGAGATAAGAAGAGGAACTCGTGGATCCGAAAAATGACAAGAGTGGAAGACATCATGATCAGAGTTAAATCCCTGAAATGGCAATGGGCTGGACATACTGCCAGAAGGACAGATCATCGATGGACAGCCGAAATTTTAGATTGGATTCCAAGGGACAGGAAAAGACCCAGAAGAAGACCACATGGGAGATGGGTGGATGAAATTCGAAAGTATGCAGGGGTGACATGGAGGAGACTGGCACAAGACAGACCGTTGTGGAGGAAACTTGGGGAGACCTTCGTCCAGCAGTGGATTGATAATGGTTGACAATGATGATGATGATATATATATATATATACAAATCGTAGTCAAATTATTTATTAAGTACTTACGTCTTCTGAATTTTGTAGCTTTTGCCTTTAGTCCAACTTGGTAAGATAGCTTAATTCTTTCAGGCATTTTTTAAGGTTTTTAAATTTCCAAATTTGACGTGTGATGCACAAACAACAATTTAAAGAATTAAGAGAACTTGGTCCAAACAGGATGAAAATGTGTATACAAGTAGAAGAACGCATTCGTAATATCATGGCGGAATTTGGAAATTCTAAAGACCTTAAAACATACCTGAAAGCATCAAGCTATCAAAATTCAGAAGATGTAAGTACTTAAAAATGCCTGAAGGCATCAAAATTAAGAAGATGTAAGTACTTAATTAATTAGGTGTAAATATTTTGACTACGATTTGTATATATATATATGTAAAATGATATTAAAAACTTGTATTTAGTATAAAAAACTTGATGCAAGTAATTAATTAATTAGATGTAAATAATTTGACTACGATTGTATATATATATATATATCATCATCATCATCATCATTTCAACCATTATCAATCCACTGCTGGACGAAGGTCTCCCCAAGTTTCCTCCACAACGGTCTGTCTTGTGCCAGTCTCCTCCATGTCACTCTCGCATACTTTCGAATTTCATTCACCCATCTCCCATGTGGTCTTTTCCTAGGTCTTTTCCTGTCCCTTGGAATCCAATCTAAAATTTCGGCTGTTCATCGATGGTCTGTCCTTCTGGCAGTATGTCCAGCCCATTGCCATTTCAGGGATTTAACTCTGATCATGATGTCTTCCACTCTTGTCATTTTTCGGATCCACGAGTTCCTCTTCTTATCTCTCCTGGTTACACCAAGCATGCACCTCTCCATGCTTTTTTGAGTTGTCTGCAGCCTTTGTATGTCTCTTTTAGTTAAGGTCCACGTCTCTGCACCATACGTAAGCACTGGAAGAATGCATTGATCAAACACTTTTCTTATAAGACATAATGGCATATTGCTCTTGAAAATTATGCTGTTTCTTCCTAAAGCTCTCCAGGCAAGTTTTGTACGCCGATTAATTTCTTCATCAATGTGACCTTCACTTGATATCTGCTGTCCAAGATAAACGTACGTGTCTGTTATCTCCAGCTTTTCGCCATCAATCGATAAATCTTCATTTTTTGTAAAAGCATTGAACATCACTTTTGTCTTCTGAAAGTTCATTTTTAATCCCACTTCTTTATTCTTGTCAGCAAGTTCCTGGATCATACTCTGCAGCTCTGATGGGGTAGTTGCAAAAATGACTACGTCATCAGCAAAACGAAGGTGGGTTAGATAATCTCCATTAATCTTTATTCCTTTGTTTTCCCAGTTCAGTGATTGAAAGACATTTTCCAATGTGGCATTAAAGAGCTTCGGAGATATGGTGTCACATTATCTCACTCCCTTTCCAATTTTTATGTGTGTTGTATTCTCAAACAGCCGAATCTTTGCACTTGCATTTTCATAGATGTTATTAATAATATTAATGTATGCATCTTCAATACCGCAGGATTTCAGAGCCATTATAACTGCTGATGGTTTCACCGAATGAAAGGCTTTTTCATAATCGATATATATATATATGTGTATATATATTCGATTATCAGGGTCGCTTCGTCCACGATGGAATAAAACAGGGTCGCTGAGCGCACGGTCGCTTCCTGCACGTAATCGATTGAAAGACACTTTGCAATGTGCCACTGAAGAGTTTGGAAGATATGGTGTTACCTTGCCTCACTTCCTTTCCGATTTTTATTGGTGCTGCATCCTCAAATATTCGAACCTTTACACTTACATAGATGTTATTAATAATTATAATTAGCATCTTCAATACCGCGGGATTTCAAAGCCATTGTAACTGCTGACGGCTTCGTAGATTCGAAGGCCTTTTCATAATCAATAAAAGCCATGAATCATGGAAGTTCTTACTACCTCTTTCTTTCAATTAGTTCTCTCAGTACATGAATATGGTATATGGTGCTGTAGCCACTTCTGAATCCAACCTGCTCTCTTGGCTGAGCCCTGTCCAATGTTATCGTCAAGCGGTGTGAAAGATCAGATCAAATTAGATCACATGTAGAGGATTTTAGGAAGGGAGTGTCTGACCCCAGGTCTTAAACAACGCTTAGAAATAGGAAGCTAGGAGATTTGGGCTAGAGCGCCCGATAGGAAAGTGACACGGAAGCGAGGTGCGGTGTGAAAGAACCTTCGTGAACATTTTATAAACCACTGATAGGAGGCTGATAGACCTGTAGTTCCTGAGAACCTCGATGTCGCCTCTTTTATGTAGCAGAATCATTGTGGCATTGTTCCAATCCACAGGAATCTTTCCTTCATTGAAACATCTAATGAAAACTTGGCGCAAGTGCAGTTTCTGTTTCTCCATACTAACCGTAATAAAAATTTACTGGAGATTGGGTCACGTTATTACCACAGTAGCATAGAATCTGCTTAATGATTTAATTCGTTTTTTCGCCGGTTACGAGTTGTAGAATTTTCTTTTAACATTTTTGACTAAGATCGCGTGACATTTCCCTTTCTGATGTTGGAGCCGCAAATTGTGACGTCATTCGCAGTCTACCTGTATGTAAGGTCGATGAACTTGACTGAAAATGTAACCCAAATGAACGTTCTTGTGTAGCTTTGGGTATTCATTCGAAGTCAGAACACCTATAAATAATAACAAAAAGAATTCCTGTGTGGTGTGTTTGTGTGTGTGTGTGTGGGGGGGGGGGCAGACATAACTCATCATCGTAAAACCATGGTACACTTGGCAGATTGATTTTCATTGTCGTCCTAATTGCTGTGGCCGGTTTCAAGTTGAAATTGTATGTTTGGTGGAGCAATGACGGAGAACACTGTTGAAACAGTGCTACACAATCTGTTTTTCACACATTTCCTTTATTTGAGTGAATTACACTGCCTGACAGAGAAAATGCCACACCATGAAAGATTGCTCGAAAACATACCAAACTGCACACACAGATAGCCAAGTAGATCCTGAACAAATGATTAATTGTCACATGCAGACTAGGTTGTAATGGCCGAATATACAGGATGATCAATAAGGAGCGTGGCCCACATTTTGGGCAATACAGCGGTGAATCCGACGTGGCATCGAGACAATGATAGTCCGAATAGAGTCCCGGGGTATCGTGGACCATGTGGTGTTGATCCGAGTCCACAGTTCATCTTCATTTTGCGGGAGTGGGAGGGTACTCAACCGCCTCGAATCGTGTCCCACAGATGCTCGATGGGCGAGAGGTCGGGGATCGTGATGACCACGGAAGCATCCGCACACCGTGTAAAGCTTTCAGGCTGATCCGAGCGGTATGCGGCCGGGCGTTATCCTGTTAAAAACGGCGTTTGGGATGCCCTGCAGATACAGTAGTGCCACGGGCCGCAGCACCTCGTCAGCATAGCGGCGAGCCGTCAATGTGCCCGTAATACGGAATCATGGTGTCGGCTGCTATCAGCGCCAACAGCCGCTCACCGTACCCGCGGTGAGCGGCTGTTGGCGCTGATAACAGCCGACACCATGATTCCACGTTGCTGGGCCGTGTGGCGCTCCACAATGGCGGAAAAATCTGCCCGTTGGCCACGTCGGCTCCAGACTCTCACACGGCTATCATCCGTGGTGAGACAGAACCGCGATTCATCGCTGAACACTAAAAAGCATTCTAACACTAAAAGAACACTGTTCCATTCGACACCCCACGTAGCTCTGGAGCGACACCGCGCCAAGCGGTAACGACGATGGCTCGCTCTTAAGGGTAGCCTTCGCACAGCGTTCCACAATTCGGGTGTATTCCGAGGTCTCGGATTCCTGTGTTCGATAGCACGTTGCATGGCATTCCAAATGTGTTCTATCACGTTCAGATCTGGGGACTTGGGTGGAAATGGCAACCCTCCAAACTCAGATGAATGCACCTCTAACCATAATGTGGCGTCCCGACACTTGTGTGGAGGTGCATTGTACTGTTGAAACAGGTCCAACCCATCAGCATGAATGCAGGACATGAACGGGTGTACCTCGTCAGAAAGGATGCGCACATAGCGTTGGCCGGCCACAAATGTTTGTAGACGTACCAGAGGTCCCAGTGAAGTCCGCAGCTAAACACATCCCATAACATTACGACTCCCCACCAGCCGGTACAGTTCCCTGTTGACATGCGGGATCCATGGCTTCATGGGGTTTGCATCACACACGAATCCTTCCATCTGCCCGATACAGTTGGAAACGCGACTCGTCAGACCAAGCTACTTGTTTCCAGTCATCAAGTGTCCAGTGGCGGTGTTGCCGTGCCCAAGCGAGGCGCATAGCTCTGTGTCGTGCACCCATCTAGGGGACTTGAGTTGGACGTCGGCTCCCAAAGCCCATATCGTGCAGGGTACGTTGCACAGTCCGGACGCTGATGCTTGTTGAAGCTCCAGCATTGAATTCCGATGCAACCTGCAAGAGTGTCGCGTGAAACGATTCTTGAGAGCCGACGATGGTCACGTTCACCCGATGTCTTTTTCCGGCCACACTGGTATCGTAGGTTGGAGGTTTTGCCGGAATTCTTGTAGTCACGGTACACCCTTGCAATGGTAGTCCGTGAAAATCCGAACTTCGTTTCTACCTCCGAAATACTATGGCCCATCTCACGAGCGCCAACTATGACACCGCGTTGAAAATCGCATAAATCGTTATTACTTGTCATTCTCGTGCCGAAAACAGCTCTGACAGCTGGCAAGGATGTCTATCGCTTTATATACGCACTGCCGGACGCAACCGAGTACGCGCATAGGTGACGTTGCTATGTATTTTGCATAAGCTCTTCTGTACCAGTTTGTCTGGCACTTCAGTGTATACATAATTATAGCAGTTAAATCCAAAGGGCGATATCTAAAGTGAAAATCATCCGAGTGCGTGGCGTCAGTGAATAAACAAAGACATCGCTCTTTCCACGTTTTATTAACACGCAGCAACCGAAAATTGTTATTCGGCCACTGCTGGGGAATCGAATTCCAGATCTCTTGATATCTAGGGGTTCGATTCCCCTGCAGTGGCCGAATAACAATTTTTCGGTTGCCATGTGTTGCTAAAACGTGGAAAGAGCGATGTCTTTGTTTATTCGGTTAACCGTTTGTTGAAATGCATAAAAAAAAAACCCTAATTCCTCACCTGTGAGCCATTTGTGTGTGTGTATGTGTGTGTGTAAACGAAAGCCTTAGCATAGAATTCTAAGAAGTATAGTTCATCTGCTGTTTAGAATTACAGGCCGCAAGGAACTAAGGAACAAGTCCAAAACCAATGTCTCGTCCAGATGCTCGGGGGGGGGGGGGGTCTAAATCTATATGAGAACCAAAAGTTATCTACTTCATTCTTGAGAATCATGGGCAACAATTTTATGCTGGCCGAGTGGTCTGAGACGCTGGCTTCGGACCTTTCGTCCGAGATGGACCCTAGCTCGAGTCCCAGATGAGGCACGGGCTCTGGACAAGTTCTGTGTTTCTTCCCTGGAACCAGTGACCTTAATTAAGTGACGGACGACTGCTTACAGTTCTATGACTTATGGGGGTCGTTAACCACCCATCCATTTTTATTTTTATTTTCAATAAAGCGAACAGACTGATAGTACGTTGCTTATATCTTAACTTATGTTCTCATGTAGGGCTGGCCATGCGACCATGATGGAGGAGATCCGAAGTCAGTTGCCTCCAGAATGTCCCAAACCTGGAGCTGTGGTGGCCAGTGTAGGATATGGTGGCCTTCTTCTCGGCGTGCTGCAAGGTATGGCTGAAGCCGGTTGGAACGATGTGCCCGTGGTAGCTATGGAAACCATCGGAGCTCACAGTTTCCATGAGGCTGTAAAAGCTGGGAAAGTTGTAACACTTCCGGAAATTACGAGGTGAACTGAACATTTACTATTATTGTAAGTAAGTATTATTATTGCTTAACCGAAAGACGTCATAGAACAATGAGGGACCGTCAGCTGTCTTCAGACATAAGTTAACGCTGCTGTGCTAAGGAAAGTATCGCGCCAACCTTAAAACCGCTGTTAAAAGAACATTGATCATTTGCCAGTAGTCAGTCAAGTTTTCCTTTAAACAGTTCGTCACAGGTGTGCATATTTGTCATCGGGTCGACATCATCGAAACTAAACACTCTACTATGCGTCCAGGTTTTGTCTGCAGAATTATTCTCTTCGAAGACGCATAAACAGGGGTTATCCAATACACGCTGATGAAAGAGACCGACAAGGTATTGGCAATGTGCTAGTTCTGATGTTGGATCAGACTGTTCCTACTTTATGAACGTGCTAGACAAGCTCACTGATAGTTGAACTCACGCAGTGTTTCCTGAGTGAGTTCACCGATGGATGTCCGTCTCCCACGAAATGATTTTTGTTTAAAATGTCACTACTTAAAACATTACTATCCTACTATCTGTCAGTTGAACACGTAGCGCCGCCCTGGTGGTGCAGTTGTCTAAGCCATAGCTTCTGATCATTCGCCAAACGGAGGGGGTCTGGGTTCGAATCCCGGGTAAAGCATGGATGTTGTGCTTGTCTTTCGGAGGTTTATTCGCTGAGTTCCTTGTTCACCTATGTACACTGCTGATGTTGTAACAAAAAAAATGTCCATACAGTATATATCTGTCAACCAAGCCCACTATATGTTCAATATATATGTCAATGTATCTGTCAACCAAGTCCAATAAATAAACCCTCAACTAAAAAAAAAAAAAAAGAACTCGTAGCACTGTAACTTCGAAGTCTTAAGCGTCGGGTAGCTAGCACCCCAAAATCATTAATTATACATTGACCTGCATTAGACGACCCAAAGGCCAGAAAATAGTCGATTTCAACTTACGAAAATCACTGTCCTTTATTATTCTAGTACTGCAGGTCAAATAGGCATCTACGATAATCATCAGCCGCACAATAACGAGTATCTCTACTTTTCAATGAAAGCCACAACTTCTTTACATACAGCACAGAAAGTCGTGAAAGTACAACGTAACGCTAAATTAACCTAAACACAAGATCGCCACACTTTTCTCTGCTTGCTGCAACATCATGTATCTCGTTCTTATCTGTCAGCATGCACTCTAACCTCAAGACTGTTGCCAACACCTTTCAGCGAGTGAGAAAATATAACGTTAAGGTAGAAAACGCTTAAAGAGAATGACAACTCAAATTTACATAGAGAAAGAAACTAAAAATGAAAGTTAAATTAAAGTATACGTCATACCCATTTATTGCCTTTTTTAGTTTCTTCGTATTTGTATTGGGTTGATGCATAAGTTTATGCCGTTTTATTTCACGAGCGACGGTGCAGTGGCCAGTTGTATAACAAAATGTAGCCAGCAATATCGTGTATCTAAATCATTTGGCGTTGTGTGATTGTGGCTAATGGTTTTTTTTTTTTTTTTGATTTCAGGTCCGGAAGTATGGAGTGTCAAGTAGAGAGGAATGAACATTTCCGACATCTGCTTCTCTACGAGTTTAAAAAGGGATCCTCAGCCGCCGAGGCTACTCGACAGATTTGTACTGTGTATGGGAAGGATGCTATTGCTCCAAGGACAGCTCGCAAATGGTTTGAGAGGTTCCGAGGTGGCAATTTTGACATCAACGACTCTCCGCGCTCAGGTTGTCCATCTCACTTTGATGAGGATTGTTTGAACCATCTCATCCACTTGGATCCGCGTCAAACCACACGCGAATTGGCCACTGAGATGGACTGTGATTAGGCCAAACACTGGTGCGACACCTGGAACGTATGGGAAAGGTCCAGAAATTGGGGTCTTGGGTGCCTCACACTTTCACCGAGGACAACAAGAATCAGCGTGTTGCCATGTGTGGTTCCTTGCTCGCTCGTTATCGCGAATGTTCTCAGCAACACAGACCCTTTCTGTCACGTACTGTTACTGGAGATGAAAAGTGGTACATGTACTGGAGATGAAAAGTGGTACATGTAGGGAATGGTTAAGCCCAGATAAGACGCCCACACCACCTCCAAAACATGACCTTCATCCTGCGAAAGTCATGTTGTGTGTCTGGAGGAACATGGAAGGCATTATTCACTGGAAAATGCTTCCGAGGAATCGGATCATCAACGCTGCACTCTATTGTGAGAAACTCTGCCGTGTGGAGGGAGCAATTCAGCAGAAACGGCCACATCGGCGCCATGATAACGCACGCCCTCACAGTGCAAGCATGACCAAAATGGCCATTCAGGACATGAAATGGGCGATCCTTCCACATCCGGGCTATTCGCCAGATGTCGCCCTTTTCAGACTATCACCTGTTCCTATCTCTGTCGAATGCACTCCGTTGTTCAACAATGATGCCGATCTCCAGAATTTCCTTGATGATTTCTTCGTAGCAAAACCTGCACGTTTTTTGAAGAATGGCATTGCAGACCTATCCAGACGTTGGGACACCATCGTAGACAATAGGGGAGGGGAGGATACACATTTGATTGATTCCGTTTTCCCTTCGGATGTAACACATTCCTGTGGTACGATGAAAAAAACGGCTTGAACTTATGCATCACCCCAATATAATATCGATTCCATAAATTCGCAAATATCGCATAATTTTTTTTCGCGATGATTTTCGAGGTATTCAAACTGAAAAAAAAAGTGATATATTTTTTTATGTTGACACACTCACAAAATGCACGCAGAATACGAACGGCTCAGTTCCGTTGACAACAGAGGTCTCGACAAAACACGGAACTTTCACTGATTTCGCGTGCAATTGTTCACAACTTTTATTTCATATGCCTATTGTGTAAGTTTTTATACCTAGAGTACCCAGAATTTTTGGAAACAGTTTCTAGATGCCTTTCCTTTCTTGAGTACTGCGGTGGGCTTTTGTCTGCAAATGAAGCGCTATTTTAAATTCAGCATGATTTTCTGCCGATTCATCTACGTGTGATTTGTCTTGGATAGTGTGCGGGCCGTCATTATCTTGTTGAAACTGGGCATAAGAGATATCACGGCGATTCGGTAACAAAACGAGCAGCAGCACCTCATAGACGTATCGCAGTGAGCGGTGAATGAATGTTGAAACTGATAGCGCCCCAAGCTACACTGTTAAAATTTTTGAGGTAAGTTGCACCAAAAAGTGGTACTACTTCAGCTACACCACTTTCTGAGAAAAGATACTCCATTGTGTGGTGCAAACAAAACCAACAACATAGTGCAACCTTTCACCATAGTTTGGCACTACTTTGTACCATAGTGTGACACAAAGTTGCACCTTGTTGTTGGGTTTCGTTTGCACCACACGATGGTGTATCTCTTCTCAGAAATTGGGTGCAAGATCATCGCAGTGACCACGTCTCCGGACTTTACTGTATATCGGCGATCGACGGCGCTGACACAGAAGCGCGAAACTGTTCTGTGAATATGACACGGTTCCATTTGTCCCGCCACACATGTCTGGTACGGCACCACTGCAACAGAACGACTAGCCAGAAACCTACGAGTCCTATCACTCGAGAACCGGGGCGACAGATCTCCCCTTTCCGGCACGTTGAGCATTTCACTTCGAGTCATTACCACCATACTTTCACTATACGACGGCCCTCTATCAGCCAAAAAGGCTTTCGGTTGCTGAATGTTTTTCCAAAAACCTGCAAGGCTTTGGGAAAAACATTTAGATACTAAAGGGGTCCCAAAAGGAAGCAGGCGAGTCTCGATATTGTCTGAGTGTGACACAATTCGTCATATCTTCTCTTTGATAACCAGACCACAACATTTGGGAGGAAATTGTCAAAAACCTGCAAGGCTTTGGGAAAAACTTTTCGATGCTAAAGGGATCCCAAAAGGAAGCAGGCGAGTCTCGATATTGTCTGGGTGTGACACAATTCGTCACATCTTCTCTTTGATAACCAGACCACAACATGTTGGGAGGAAATTGTCAAAAACCTGCGAGGCTTTGGGGAAAACATTTAGATGCTAAAGGGGTTCCAAAAGGAAGCAAGCGAGTCTCGATATTGTCTGGGTGTGACACAATTCGTTATATCTTCTCTTTGATAACCAGACCAGAACATTTTGGGAGGAAATTGTCAAAAACCTGCAAGGTTTTGGGAAAAGCATTTAGACGCTAAAGGGATCCCAAAAGGAAGCAGGCGAGTCTCGATATTGTCTGGGTGTGACACAATTCGTCATATCTTCTCTTTGATAACCAGACCAGAACATTTTGGGAGGAAATTGTCAAAAACCTGCAAGGCTTTGGGAAAAGCATTTAGATGCTAAAGGGATCCCAAAAGGAAGCAGGCGAGTCTCGATATTGTCTGGGTGTGACACAATTCGTCATATCTTCTCTTTGATAACCAGACCAGAGCATTTTGGGAGGAAATTGTCAAAAACCTGCAATGCTTTTGGAAAAACATTTAGATGCTAAAGGGATTCCAAAAGGAAGCAGGCGAGTCTCGATATTGTCTGGGTATGACACAATTCGTCATATCTTCTCTTTGATAACCAGACCAGAACATTTGGGAGGAAATTGTCAAAAACCTGCAAGGCTGTAGGAAAAACATTTAGATGCTAAAGGGATTCCAAAAGGAAGCAGGCGAGTCTCAATATTGTCTGGGTGTGACACAATTCATCATATCTTCTCTTTGATAACCAGACCAGAACATTTGGGAGGAAATTGTCAAAAACCTGCAAGGCTTTGGGAAAAGCATTTAGATGCTAAAGGGATCCCAAAAGGAAGCAGGCGAGTCTCGATATTGTCTGGGTGTGACATAATTCGTCATATCTTCTCTTTGATAACCAGACCAGAACATTTGGGAGGAAACTGTCAAAACCCTGCAAGGCTTTGGGAAAAACATTTCGATGCTAAAGGGATTCCAAAAGGAAGCAGGCGAGTCTCGATATTGTCTGGGTGTGACACAATTCGTCATATCTTCTCTTTGATAACCAGACCAGAGCATTTTGGGAGGAAATTGTCAAAAACCTGCAATGCTTTGGGAAAAACATTTAGATGCTAAAGGGATTCCAAAAGGAAGCAGGCGAGTCTCGATATTGTCTGAGAGTGACACAATTCGTCATATCTTCTCTTTGATAACCAGACCAGAACATTTGGGAGGAAATTGTCAAAAACCTGCAATGCTTTGGGAAAAACATTTAGATGCTAAAGGGATTCCAAAAGGAAGCAGGCGAGTCTCGATATTGTCTGAGTGTGACACAATTCGTCATATCTTCTCTTTGATAACCAGACCAGAACATTTGGGAGGAAATTGTCAAAAACCTGCAAGACTTTGGGAAAAACATAAGCACTCCGGAGAGAGTTTCATAGAACACAGAAAGTAACAAAATAGTGTTGGACTGTTGGGAACATGTAGAGATCGTCCCATAAATTAGTCTTGCAGAAGTTTCAGCTACCAGTCCTGTAACCTCAAAATGAACTGAATTTGAACAAATTGGATTAAACACACTGTGTCATATGGCAGCTTCGCAGTTCATTTATTACCACTCAGAGTCCAAACAGCGCTTGGGAAGAAAGAAACTAAAGTGAGACATGAAAGCTCTTAAAACGTATGCTCTGTTGTACGCGTAGGGTGTAAATAGACAAGAATCCTACTGGGGCTCAGAGAAACGTTTGTTGAGAGAAATTATGCACAACAAATTCGCGAAACGTTATCTTAATGCATCATATCTCATCGAAAAGGCCAGGCGATGTCTTGGAGAAAATGATAGAAGCGAACAATTGAAGACACAACCAATTACTTCGAATCAGGTCGTTTAATACACTAAGTGACATAGAAAATGCCACACCCAAAAGTGTTTGTCTAACCGTGATACAAATTGTTGGGTATGTTTCGGCAGTTAGGCTGTGTAAATGATTGCAGTTTCGAACCAATCACGTGATAGCTGAGGACAAAAACAAGGGAAAAACGACTCGGCGTAGCTAAGTTTGATCGTCCTCACCTGGACGTGTGGACCATTGCATCAGAGTGATCTCGGTGGCGAAAGCACATATAATTAGTGAGACTGCCTAGGCGACGTCATCGGGAATACTTCCATCACCTTATCAGACTTACAGCGGTGTGCAAAAGTATTACATCACATGCAAAAACCGTGAAGTTTTAAGTTTAACTTTTTTTAACTAACTAATTTTTTTACTAGTTCATTATTTATGATGAGAAATTTAATGAAAATTTCAAAAATGTCTTAGTTTTACCTGTAGCTACTTCTGTTTTAAGACACATAACAAAAATCATGACCAATTCGAAATTATTATGAAATGGATCATTTATCCAATACTTAGGTTTACAGCAATAAATCGTTTTTGTAATTCATAAAAAATGAAATAATATTTTAATACAGAAATATAATGAAGCAAAATTAAAAAATGTATCTAATATTTTGTTGCTCAGCCTTTAGCTTTAATAACAACTTTGCATCTTGCTGGCATGCTGTGAATAAGGTTTTGTAAAAGATTGGGCTGAACAATACGATCCCAAATTTGAATTACATCTTCAATGAGTTGAATTTTGGTTGTTGTCTTCTTTTTTGATAGTTCATACGACACTTTGAACCACAAATATTAAATCGGGTTTAAGTGCGGTTACTGTGGTGGCCAATCAAGGTGCTGAACATTTTTCCCTGAAACCACTTTTTCCCTACTTTAGCACGATGACAAGGAGCATTGTCATCTTGAAAAGTAAAATTGCCGTCATAAAGTCTTCCAGATGATGGTAGCATCTTGTTTTTTAATACCCAGATTTATTTCTGAGCATACCGTACCATCGACAATATGGATGTTCCCAAAGCCATGTGCACACATGCAGCTCCAAACCATGACCTTCACCGGATGCTTAAAGTAGTCACTAACCAACTTGGATGGAATTCTTCACGCTTGGTCTCCTTACATAGACCCTACTCTGATTCTCATTAAGGCAAAATTCTGATTCATCACTAAAAAGAACATTTTTCCATTGCTTGGGTGTCCATGAAACATGCTGTTTTGCCCACTGAAGTCTATGCTGTCTTTGATTTGCAGTTAACAGTGGTTTACGCTGCCTTTGCAGCCACGTAAGTCATAGTGAAGCAGCCTCCTCCTAACAGTAGATATACTAACAGTAACATCAGACACTTCAGACCATCTTTGAAGCTATTCAGGTGAATTGAGCATCCTATCTCACAAGCTTAGCTTTCTTACGACTGCCTTTGCAGCCACGTAAGTCATAGTGAAGCAGCCTTCTCCTAACAGTAGATGTACTAACAGTAACATCAGACACTTCAGACCATCTTTGAAGCTATTCAGGTGAATTGAGCATCCTATCTCCCAAGCTTAGCTTTCTTACGACTGCCTTTGCAGCCACGTAAGTCATAGTGAAGCAGCCTTCTCCTAACAGTAGATGTACTAACAGTAACATCAGTCACTTCAGACCATCTTTGAAGCTATTCAGGTGAATTGAGCATCCTATCTCCCAAGCTTAGCTTTCTTACGACTGCCTTTGCAGCCACGTAAGTCATAGCGAAGCAAGCCTTCTCTAACAGTAGATGTACTAACAGTAACATCAGTCATTTCATATCATCTTTGAAGCAATTCAGGTGAATTGAGCATCCTATCTCCCAAGCTTAGCTTTCTTACGACTGCCTTTGCAGCCACACGTAAGTCATAGTGAAGCAGCCTCCTCCTAACAGTAGATGTACTAACAGTAACATCAGTCATTTCATACCATCTTTGAAGCAATTCAGGTGAATTGAGCATCCTATCTCCCAAGCTTAGCTTTCTTACGACTGCCTTTGCAGCCACGTAAGTCATAGTGAAGCAGCCTCCTCCTAACAGTAGATGTACTAACAGTAACATCAGTCACTTCAGACCATCTTTGAAGCTATTCAGGTGAATTGAGCATCCTATCTCCCAAGCTTAGCTTTCTTACGACTGCCTTTGCAGCCACGTAAGTCATAGTGAAGCAGCCTTCTCCTAACAGTAGATGTACTAACAGTAACATCAGTCACTTCAGTCTCCTAACATCTTAGATGTACGCTGCAACATCAGTCACTTCAGACCATCTTTGAAGCTATTGTGAATTGAGCATCCCTATCTCCCAAGCTTAGCTTTCTTACGACTGCCTTTGCAGCCACGTAAGTCATAGTGAAGCAGCCTCCTCCTAACAGTAGATGTACTAACAGTAACATCAGTCACTTCAGACCATCTTTGAAGCTATTCAGGTGAATTGAGCATCCTATCTCCCAAGCTTAGCTTTCTTACGACTGCCTTTGCAGCCACGTAAGTCATAGTGAAGCAGCCTTCTCCTAACAGTAGATGTACTAACAGTAACATCAGACACTTCAGACCATCTTTGAAGCTATTCAGGTGAATTGAGCATCCTATCTCCCAAGCTTAGCTTTCTTACGACTGCCTTTGCAGCCACGTAAGTCATAGTGAAGCAGCCTTCTCCTAACAGTAGATGTACTAACAGTAACATCAGTCACTTCAGACCATCTTTGAAGCTATTCAGGTGAATTGAGCATCCTATCTCCCAAGCTTAGCTTTCTTACGACTGCCTTTGCAGCCACGTAAGTCATAGTGAAGCAGCCTTCTCCTAACAGTAGATGTACTAACAGTAACATCAGACACTTCAGACCATCTTTGAAGCTATTCAGGTGAATTGAGCATCCTATCTCCCAAGCTTAGCTTTCTTACGACTGCCTTTGCAGCCACGTAAGTCATAGTGAAGCAGCCTTCTCCTAACAGTAGATGTACTAACAGTAACATCAGTCACTTCAGACCATCTTTGAAGCTATTCAGGTGAATTGAGCATCCTATCTCCCAAGCTTAGCTTTCTTACGACTGCCTTTGCAGCCACGTAAGTCATAGTGAAGCAGCCTTCTCCTAACAGTAGATGTACTAACAGTAACATCAGTCACTTCAGACCATCTTTGAAGCTATTCAGGTGAATTGAGCATCCTATCTCCCAAGCTTAGCTTTCTTACGACTGCCTTTGCAGCCACATAAGTCATAGTGAAGCAGCCTTCTCCTAACAGTAGATGTACTAACAGTAACATCAGTCATTTCATATCATCTTTGAAGCAATTCAGGTGAATTGAGCATCCTATCTCACAAGCTTAGCATTCTTACGACTGCCTTTGCAGCCCCGTAAGTCATAGTGAAGCAGCCTCCTCTTAACAGTAGATGTACTAACAGTAACATCAGTCACTTCAGACCATCTTTGAAGCTATTCAGATGAATTGAGCATCCTATCTCCCAAGCTTAGCTTTCTTACGACTGCCTTTGCAGCCACGTAAGTCGTAGTGAAGCAGCCTCCTCCTAACAGTAGATGTACTAACAGTAACATCAGTCACTTCTGACCATCTTTGAAGCTATTCAGGTGAATTGAGCATCCTATCTCCCAAGCTTAGCTTTCTTACGACTGCCTTTGCAGCCACGTAAGTCATAGTGAAGCAGCCTTCTCCAAACAGTAGATGTACTAACAGTAACATCAGACACTTCAGACCATCTTTGAAGCTATTCAGGTGAATTGAGCATCCTATCTCCCAAGCTTAGCTTTCTTACGACTGCCTTTGCAGCCACGTAAGTCATAGTGAAGCAGCCTTCTCCTAACAGTAGATGTACTAACAGTAACATCAGACACTTCAGACCATCTTTGAAGCTATTCAGGTGAATTGAGCATCCTATCTCCCAAGCTTGGCTTTCTTACGACTGCCTTTGCAGCCACGTAAGTCATAGTGAAGCAGCCTCCTCCTAACAGTAGATGTACTAACAGTAACATCAGACACTTCAGACCATCTTTGAAGCTATTCAGGTGAATTGAGCATCCTATCTCCCAAGCTTAGCTTTCTTACGACTGCCTTTGCAGCCACGTAAGTCATAGTGAAGCAGCCTTCTCCTAACAGTAGATGTACTAACAGTAACATCAGTCACTTCAGACCATCTTTGAAGCTATTCAGGTGAATTGAGCATCCTATCTCCCAAGCTTAGCTTTCTTACGACTGCCTTTGCAGCCACGTAAGTCATAGCGAAGCAGCCTTCTCCTAACAGTAGATGTACTAACAGTAACATCAGTCACTTCACACCATCTCTGAAGCAATTCAGGTGCATTGAAACTCCTGTCTGCTAAGCTTAGCTTTCTGAGCACTCTGTCCTGCCTGGTTGTAGTAAATCTGGGTCTTCCAGTGCGACGCATATTTTTAATATCACCAATGTCTTTCACTTTCTTCATTAGCCTAAAACTGTAGATTGATTACAGCCCACTCTTTCAGCGATTTGTCTTGAGGAATATCCCTCTTCATGCAGAACAACTATTTTTACTTTGTCCGCTGTGAACAATTCCGCAGTTTTAACCATTATTGAGAATGTACACAAATTATAACCTAATAACAACAAGAAGCTACCACTACAGTGCTTTAATATGATCAAATGATCATATGTAGAGGATTTTAGGAAGGGAGTGTCTTACCCCAGGTCTTAAACAACCTTTAGAAATAGGAAGCTAGGAGATTTGGGCTAGAGTGCCCGATACGAAAGTGACACCGAAGCGAAGTAGAAAAGGGGAGGAAGACGCCCTTATTTATTACCGGGGGTCCAGTACCCGGGGTCCGACGGCTTAACGTGGCCATCCGACGCACGGCGGATATTTAGTAGATCGAGCGTTCGTACCTGCCTGGGATCGAACCTGAGGTCCTTTCCGTGGCAGTCACGAACGTTACCCACTAGGCCACCCGCGGCCAGTGCTTTAATAGCTCTGTGTCAACCTTTATAAAGGCTGGAGTAGGATTAGGATAGCATTAGGAAGCAGCCAATCAGGTAAAAGAATGTCTATGATTGGCTGTACAACTGATAGCAACTAACATGAATTTCAATGTGTTTGTCAAATCCTATATTTTATGCCATATCTTAAGAACAGAAGTAGCTACAGGAAAAACTCAGACATTTTCGAAATATCCATTAAATTTCGCATCTAATGACATATAAGCTATGAAATAACTATGAAAATTAGTTAGTTGAAAAAAAAGAGTTAAAATTAAAAATTCACGGTTTTTGCAGGTGACGCAATACTTTTACACACCACTGTACCAGAAGCTTCATCATAGAGCTACGTACGGCTGGTTGGTCCCTGCTTCGCATCGGTATGCAATAACCATCAGTCGAATGTGGCGACAGTTGTTCAAAGAAGGTAACGTGCGTCGCCTTCGTGAGACTTGTGCACGTAGGCGGACGTGCGAACGCCTCGATCACCGCATTCGACGGCAAGCCGTAGAGGCCCCACGATTCACAGCAGACGGCATTTGACGTGTTGTAGGTGGTGTGCTCACCTCATCGACACGGACTGTATGTGAATCGCAGATTGACTTGCGGTTTCGCCAGCCGTTGCGGGGACTACCGCTCACCGCAGTACATCGTCCGCAACATTCCAATGGAGCAGCACCAGATATGCGTGTCAAGGTGAGCAGAACCAGTCGCGTGAACGCGACTGGTTTCACATCTGTATCAGCACCGACGATCGCTCATTGAGAATCCGGAGACGACTTGGTCAACAGGCAGATCTTTCTGCCATTTGTGGGCATCATACTGCTAGTGTCATGGTTTGAGGGCTACCAGTTCCAACAGCCGTCCTTCGCTCGTAAGAATGGTGGGTACAATGACTGCACGAGTACGTTGATGGGGTGCTGCTTTCCATTTTATTGCCGTTACTCCGTGGTATCCCTGATTCCCAGTTTCAACAAGATAACGCCCGCCCGCACACTATTAACATCAGCAGATGGTGCCTACAAGGTATTTAGGTGCTGCTCTGGCCAGTACGGTCCCCAGATTTCTCCCCAGTAGAGAGCGTGTGGGACATCATTGGGAAATGACTTAGCGCCTCTGCACGACCCCCTCGCAATGTCAATGAATTATGGACACAGGCCAACGACACATGGTCAGCAATGCCTCAGAACACCCCACGTGGACTTTTTTTACTTGATACCATTCCGTGTTGCCGTATGTATAGTCCAGCATGGTGGTCATACAACCTACAAAGTCGAGTCACATTATACTGTCTCCTCAGCCATCGCATTAATATGATCCGTGAGAAATTAAATCGCTTCTTTCTCGCCTTCTTGTCTACATGTGTAGTACGTTTCGTCTCATTTCATTGCATTCCTTTATTATGTGGCATTTTCTAAGTCGAGCAGTTGTAACGTATACTCTAGATTCAGTTTCTTTTTTATTTTATTATCTCTTGTTATTTTATTTTCCTATGCAAATTATCTTCTCACTTAACGAGATGTTGTTTCTCCCGCTGAATTATATGTGGCAACGAGTGTAAGTCATGACGTGGTGGTATGCAGTATATATATATAGGCGCGCTCAAGTATACCGGGCCGCCCCGGTGGCGCAGTGGTCTAAGCGATGGCCTCTGATCATTCGTCCGTAAGGGGTCCGGGTTCGAATCCCGGTCAGGCATGGATGTTGTGTTTGTCTTACGGCACTGGCTCTTTCCCTTCCCTGGAACCAGTGACCCTAAATTAGGGACGGGCGACTGCTTATAGCCCATTGAGTTGCTCACGGTGGTCGTTAAACCTCCAATCAAAAAAAAAAAAGTATACCGGAGAGCTTCGTTTTATATGTGATAGGTTCTTCCTGATTATTGATATGCGATTTACCTACGTTTCTACGATATTACGAAAGTTCGAGCTATCAGTAGTTGTGTTATTTTGGAGTGTGTATTTGAGTAATACCAGGAGCTCCCCAATAAAAGGTTAAAAGTGAGTACGTCTTCTTAGTTCATTTTATTGTCAGACCTCTGTCTGACCGTTAAGTCTATTTCATTGAGTGTTTACGTTAAGTTCAGGGTATATTGTGTTTACCGCTCTAATAAGGAGCCTTCAAGGTACTAATGTACTAAAACCGAAGTTATATTGCTGATATTCAAGATAATGAGGAACGCTGAGTAAAAATAAATTCCATATTCTTGGAATTTATTGCACGTGCGTGTCTTACCTAAACAAACTCTAGCACTTTGAAGATTAAGCACACTTTAGCTACGTCAGGTAACCTTTCAATAACTATAACGTGACTTAACGTAAGTTTTCCTGCACTACACGTCCAGCCGGAGAATTTTATTCATTATACAGTGTATGTAGAAATACCGAAAAGAAGGAAATTATAGGGTTATCCGCTAAAATATATATAAAGGCCGATCTACAACGGCCGTTCCATAAAAACTGAGAGTAAAATCACACAAAATGAAGAAATATAGATACAGCAATGTATGTTATTCTTTCTCAAAGTATCTTCCCTCGAATGATATGCAACGGTCTCATCGTTCAGTCCACTTTTCAAAACATGTGGCTAAGGCATTTTGTGGAAGCTGCTTTAGCGACCCCTGTACAGTTTGAATAACGTCAGCATCTGTGTTGAATGTAGCGCCACGGAACTTCTTCATTGTTGGAAACAACCAGAAATCGCACGGGGCGAGGTCAGGACTGTAGGCAGGCGGTGGCATGAATTCAATACTGCATTTCGTAAGAAACTGTTTAGCACAAGCAACCACATGTGGGTAGGCGTTATCATGGTGTAGGGTCCACTTCCCCACCAGTTCCGGTCTCTTAATCGATATGTGTTGTCGCAGACGCTTCGAGACTGAAATATAATACTCAGCATTGACAGTAATTTGTGGAGGAACGGCATACTGGCAGACTACATCTTTATGATCAAAGAGAATAATCATCATCACCATCCCAGCTGATTTGGTTTGGCTCACTTTTTTGGGAGGAGGCGAGCCTGTGTGTTTCCAGACACTCGTTGCGCGCTTCATGAGGGTGTCGAAATAGTGGAACCATGTTTCCTTGCAGTTATTACTGTGTTTAGAAAGTTGGATCCTTTGCAATCATTTGTTTCCACTCACGACACACCTGAGCTCTGGCTAACAGTTATTCTCTCGTCAGGTGATGAGGTACCCATCTGGAACACACACACGATGCAGCAGTCATTTGTCGAGTAGAATGCCGACGTTTTGAAATATTAGCTGATGCTGCTATGTCTTCACACGTCATTCGTCGATCTTTTTGCAGGATTTCCCAAACAGTGTTAACAGTAAGCTCCGTAGCAACACTTTCAGGACGACCAGGCCTAGGAGCGAGTTCTGCTGACAAACACCCTTTTTGAAATCATGGTGCTATCTAAAAATCGTTGACTCGCCCAAACATTTATCTTTGTAAGCTTTTTTCATTAAATCAACTGTTTCTGAAGCCGTTTTACCCAAACGATAGCAAAAAATTTTTCGCTCAACGTATTTCACTTCTTAACTTTGAATCACTCACCTCCTGTATGGCGAAATGCAGACGTACCTTAAACAATTGCGCAATAACAAACCCAGAATCGTCTGCCACGATTGATAACTGTTGCCATAGATACTTCCTTAATTCAGTTAGTCGTCTGCGTGGTTATTTTTCCCCTTCGCACTGTTGTCAACTCAACGAGGGTTATACTGAAAGTAATGCAAAAGTGGGCATAACCTTTTTATTAAGAGGTCGTTCAAATTGCACATGTTGATAGAATAACTCTTTCTCTATACAAAGGTACTACTCAACATAATCTCCATCACAAGCGATGCATTAGCGCCATCGTTGAACCCAACTCTCGAACCCTCTTTGAAAATTTTCAGATGTGGACTGTGTTGTACCCGCTTCTTCACAACCACTTTCACTTCGTCTGTGTCATCAAATCGTTATCCCCGGAGACATCATTGGATCGAGCAGGTGGAAGTCGGAGGACGCCAAGTCTGGGCTGTACGGTGGATGGGGACCACCGACCAGCCTAATTTGCTGATCGTCTGATTCGTTACCAAAGATGTGTGTGTGTGGTCTCGCATTGTCATAGCGAATGTGGATGCTTTTCAGATTCTTGTTCGGTCTCTTCCTCCTTATGGCTTTTCTAAGCTTCTTGAGTGTCTCAATGTACCGCTTGCTGGTACATTGTATGGCCTCGTTCCAGAAAATCAAGGAGAATGACACCCCTGTCATCCCAAAAAACAGTCATCATGACTTTCTGTGCTGATCGCTGGCTCTTGAACTTCTTAGGCCTTGGTGAAGAGCTGTGACGTCATTCCATGGATTGATTCTTAGTTTTCGGATCGTAAAGATACGCCCACGTTTCATTCATTCCCCGTCACCAGATCGAAAAAAACGTGTCTTCATTGGTTTCAAACGCTTCCAGTAGATCAGAGCAGGCGTCCATCCTTCTCTCCTGTAAATCGGGTGTCAACTGCCGAGGTACCCACTTTGCACACACTTTCCAGTACCCTAAGTCTTCCACCATTTTCTGTATGACATTGTGACCACAATCCAGTTGTGCAACAAGCTCACGGATTGTGACTCGTCTCTCCACGCGAATCAGTTCATCCAGTCGCTGACGATTCGTGTCAGTGGTCGCAGACGATGGTCTCCCACTGCGTGGTTTGTCTTCAATGCAGGTTTCCCCTTCTTTAAACTTCTTCATCCATCTGTGCACATTGCTTTTGTCAATAGTGTCATCTCCGTAAACATTCTGTAGCCTTCTGTAGATGTTTGACAGCTTGCACCCTTCCTACGTCAACAACTGAATGACGGCACTTTGCTTCTGCTTGGAATCCATTATTTACCTGCAATGAAGAAGAAGGATTACTATAGAGGAAGAGTTACTGTACCAACATGTGCAATTTGAACAACCTCTGTCAGTTAATAAAAAAAGTTATGCTCACTTTTGCATTGCTTTTGGTACAACATTCGTAATAAAAAGTTATCCACAGACTGTAATTGTTTCCAAATTTTGAAGATTACAATCGTTTTTTTGGTGTAAATATGACAAGGATGGTAAGTCAGATAATATCCGAAAACTTGATCGTCGTCCTGGAGCGGGAATCGAATCAGCGTCTCCCAGATAGCGCCCAGGTATGCTAACTACTGCACCACCCAGAATGACCAAGTCTCAAGTTTCCGTGACTTCGAAACTTGAGACATATTCCATTCATGATTTATCTGCTCCTTCGGGCAATCGTGGGATAGGATTCTTAACCTCCAGATTCACTAAACATGTACGCCGGTTGCTTCGACTAGCGAATTTTGTGATGGTTATATTCAAATTAATCGGAAACTTGAGACTTGGTCATTCTGGGTGGTGTAGTGGTTAGCATACCTGGGCGCTATCTGGGAGATGCGGATTCGATTCCCGCTCCAGGACGACGAAATTTGCAAGTTTTTGGATATTATCTGACTATATTTGTCATATTTACACCAAAAACGGATTGTCATATTCAAAATTTGTATTGTATGGTGTATCCCGTATTCCATTCATGTTGTAACTGTTTTCATTGTTTTGATAAGCCCCTGTGCATTGGAACAGTGACGAATCTAAGCCAACATATTACTTAATGCTTGTTTGGGTCACAGATGATGATTACTTCGTATTTATTTAATGCTTTTTCCGCATCTGTATATTTATAGCATTGCCACAACACTAGGTTCAGCGATTGTCAGCGAGAAGCTCATAGAATACTTAGATAACCGAGGCTCTATTTTCTCAGAAGTTCTCACCGACAAAGAAGCCGTAGAGGCATGTCTACGCTTTGCAGGTACAGATAATGTGTTCTTTACTGTTGCTTTTCCTAAATTACATGTGATTAATAATGCCGGGTGAAAAAAAAGTTCTCATTGTTTTTGTTTGGTTTATTCTAAAAACAAAAATGAATGCTTGCAAAATTTTGAAGTATAAACCTTGCGAAATTTTAATGCACTTTTCGGCGGTTGCTTCTTCTGCATGTACCACCTGACACATAGCAGAACATAATTGCTCTGCGTCAACTCCTAGCGGACAAAATCCTCAGATTCGCCCAGAAATTTCCGTGTCAGATAATCGCTCGATTTCTTTCGGTGATAAGGCTGCAGGTGCAAACAATACAATTGGTTTGGGATAACCGTCTTGCGGACACTTTTCCAAAATGGCATTCATCTTAGGGAAAATGCACTGGATGTAGCCTTTTTTTATTTATTATTTTTGAAAACCAAAATGTTAGAACATATGAACTTAATGTTATTAACTACAAAAAGAACACTTTCCGCGATTCTTAACACCGTTTGCCTTCCTGTCACACTGCACTCTGCCTTGGTCAAGTACATTCTAACCGCCGGAGACTGAGAGCTACGTTTTGAGTTGTGAAGTCACTTTGGAAGAGAAGGAGTTGACCATACGGCCATGTGGACGGGTTTGTGAGTGTGGGATAGCATTTGCTGTAAACTCTGTGATATACAATCGTGGCCAAAAGTCCTGCACCTGTAGACCGAAAGTCAAATTTTCGATGTTTGAAGTCAACAGCGTAATGATAAAGTCAGAAATACATATTATACATCATTTTAAAGGAAATGTTATTCTTAATTCAAATATTTTTACCGAGTGTTATTACCAGTAATAGAAGTGAAGTTGCAAGAAAAAGTACAGTGTGTAGTCATAAAAAGCAAAAAATAGTTCAATTTGTGAAATTAGTGTACAATGTATTTAACATAAAATTACTGTACAGTACATTATTGAAACTAGCGGGACACTTGAAATAACTTACCAACAAGCAAAATACGCTTTATTATTTAATTGGATAACTAGAGTAACAAAGTGCACGTTATATAGCTTGTGGGACGCCAACACCAAAAAAACTAATTATAAATATAAAGATCCGATTTATTGGTGTCTAAAGTAAGAAATCACACAAATTTCACTCCGCAAGCTTTCTCCGTCAACGGACGGCTTCATCAGGCGGTTACATAGAGAATATGGAATCAAAATTGTAGACAGAACGTTAATTCTAATATGACAAATGAAATCATGCGTGAAGACCGCGCGCATAAATAACCACGAACGTGGTGAATACAATATCTTAAAAGTTAATGCAAAAGCAAACAATGTAAACTTTAGGAAGAAACTAGAATCATGAAGTCCATCTTGCGATGCCTAGCAGATGGTTCCAAGCTACCGGTAGTTCGAAAGAGACATCGGTGTTGCATACATCCTGCCTCGTTAATATCTCAACAGTTTCCCTTATGGCAGCTGTTCTTGCGTCTCCATATGGTGCGATCTTCGAGATATTCTGCCATTGGGGTTGAGCTTGATGGTTAGCTACTTCTTTGGCAAGCGACGTAGAAAGTTTCTTTTGTGCAAAGTCCCTCTTATGCTCATTCATTCTCTCCTCAAATGACCTTTTTGTGAGACCTACGTAAAATTTAGCTGAGGAGTCTGGGTATAACAATGGGATGCAATAGATGCCTGCATCTGTGAGCTTCAAGGTACTATTACTTCTTGCTGTGCTGAGGACGGTTGCCATTTGTTTAGAAGCTTTAAGGCCAACATCCAATCCTTTCTTCTGAAAGTGATTTTTAATAAAATAAGATATTTTGGGGATATACGGGATCGAACCAACAAATTTTAAAGGTGCTCTTCTGTTCGGTGTAGCAAGTGCGTTGGCTTCAACTTTCGCTATTGTGTCCTCTACGCGGGAGACGTCAAACCCTCCTGCAAAGGCAAGATCTTTCAAAGACTTAATTTCGGCATCATAGTCAGATTTCAAGGTGCAAAAATATTTGGCTCTTTTAGCCCGGTATTTGAATAGAGCATACTTGTGTGTTGTTGGGTTGGCTGATCCTGGTGGAATAGGGTTAGGTACGTGCATGGGTTTATAGTAGACTTTGGTAGTGAGTGTACCTGAAATCGATTTCTTCACAAGTACATCTAAATATGGTAACTCTCCTTGATTTTCTATTTCCATCGCAAATTTAATGTCTTCATGTATGTTGTTTATGTCTACCATAAAGTCTTGCAAGTAGGCTTCTCCGTCCTCCCAGACAAAAAAGATATCATCTGCATAGCGTAGCCATACTCTTGGTGTCCTGGGAAGAGTGGTGAGTATGATCTCTTCAATAGGTCTCATGATGGCTTCAGCGAGTATTGGAGACAAGGCTGAACCCATCGGGACTCCTTTTGATTGCTTGTAGACGTAGGAACCGTAGGTAAAGAAGTTGGATTCTACAGCTAAGTCAAGAACAGCAAATATATCTTTCAGAGCTTCTTTATCATAAAGGTTAACTCCAGCCAGGGTTCGTTTGATGTTTTGCGTTGCTTCTGGTATTGGAATAGAGGGGTAGAGGGAGATAACATCAAAGCTGCCAATAAGTTCATGTTGTGCAATGGTGATACCTTTTAGCTTGGAGATGAAGTCATTCGAGGATCTAAGGACTCTGTCTGTGTTCGGAAGGAATGGCATAAGAAAAGTTGCCAGGGCTTTCTCAAGGTGTGTTGATGGTGCTTTCTTCCTTGAAACGATCGGTCTGATTGGGTTGCCCTCTTTATGCTGCTTTAATCTCCCGAATAATTTGGGTATGGATGCCCCAGGAGGGAGTTTCGCTGCTCGCTTGATGGCGTCTGGAAGGGCTTTAAAATTAGAAGCTTTCCTGACTCTTGCTTTCCATCTGTTGAGAGGGTCTTTTGTCTGCATAACGGCGTTCGAATCAATGAAAGAACGAATTTTTTTGTCGTAGTCTTGCTCGTCCATTATGGCGATCTGCCCCGACTTATCAGTTAGCAGGAAAACAATGTCTCTATCATTTTTGAGCCTCTTTAATTCATTAGGGAGCTTCTGAATGTAATTTCTACTCCGTGCCTTAGCGATACTTGTAAGCATGGCTGCGCATTTGTATCTGATAGGGTCACGCTTAGAAACTGGCAAATGTTGTAGGACACTTTCGATTTGTGGCACCACTTCTTTGTATCTAAGAGGTATAAATATAAATATATATTTATATATATTGTATAAATATAAATATATATTTATATTTATTATTAAAGTGCACGTTCTTGGCATGAAACTAATGAGCTTCTCTAGTTGTCCATTGGTGAAAACACGGTTCCATACAGCCCTTACAGACTCTATTAAAGTACTTAATTGACTCAATTAGAGTCTGTAAGTGCCGAATGGCACCGTGTTATCACCAATGGACAACTAGAGAAGCTCATTAGTTCCAGGCTGTCAGTACTGGTTGTCTTTAGACGTCCTGACCTCTGCTTGTCTTCGAGACTGGTGTCCCTAGCGTTGAAGCGCTGGAACCGTTTTCGTGCAGTGCTGTTGTCCACTGTTTCCTCGCTTTCAATTGCGCAAATTGCGCTGGCTGCTGTTTCCACGTTTAACCCCCCCCCTTTTTTTTTCAAGAATGGCGAAGGAGCACCCGCAAACAGCACGTTTATCGACCTCCATTCTCTGCTCACCTGATAACGCGATGTGGCTTCGTGCCAAATGCACGTCATCAGCTTCGTGTGATCCACGTCATCGCGGTACCCAGTCGAGGATGGAGCACGTTTCGTACAGGAATGACGACCCAAAAATGTGTACCTCGAAACAAGATGAAATTTTGACTCATCCTGGTATGTCATGTGGAGCATGTTTCAGACGGCAACTCCTCGACTGGTTCATTCTGGAAGTTAACTCTGTTTTCTATGTGAGAGAAACCAGAATAAGCTTCGAAACTGATTCAGTGTAGAGCATGAAATTATTGTAGCTATTTTCATATTTCTCCAAAAATATTTAATTCACTTAGAAAATGTAACGTCACCGAAATGTGATGTAAACCAGGCAAGGAAACCCCTTCACCAGATAATTTTCACCCGAAACGAGACTTTGAGAAGTCTGTCCACAGATTATATTTCGGAAGCGCCGAATATCGCACTTTCAGCTTTTGAGAGCGATGATAATAATTTTCTAGTATCTTCTTTTGAGGAGGGGAGAGTTTAGTGTTAGTGTGTTTCTCTTGCACATACGACACGCTTAGGAACTGTATAAGTGTGTAACTGATCTGAGCATTGCACGACGATTCTTCATCTTCTGTGCAGGACAGGACGCCCAGCGAGAGAGAGAGAGAGAGAGAGAGAGAGAGATGACGTAATCGTCACGTGTTGCTTCCTGTGGGGAGCAGATGGGAACTCGAAGTGTGGTGTTATCTTCTGAACATGAAGCAAAGTAGGTCGTGTTTCATTCAACAAAAAAAAAAAATTTAAAAAAGGCATAGATTTTAATACGTGTGAGCACTACTCATGAGTCCTAAAGTAAATTACTCGTAAAATAAACTTGTTTTATAATGTAAACCTCCGTTTTCTTCCCATTGTTTTTCGTACTTGTTTTAGTGGTAAGAAATCAAATAACATTCTCATAAAAAGAGTGAAAATATAAAAAAAAATATACCACTGCTTGAATGTTTCACAGCAGATATGATGTTAGCGGTTTATCATGAAAGGGAAAAAAATATTTTATGACGAAAGAAGGTAAAACGTTTCGTGGTGATTAAAATTTATCACACATTAATATGTTTAAAAATTTTCGATGTTAGGATATTCTTATGCATTGGAGAAGACGTTAAGTCAGGTATTAGTATTTCTAAATATGTTTTACTATTATTCGGACAGAAAATTTTGTGGAATAAATTCCTCCTGCGTTAGCAAAGTATCGGTGATATTAACGTACTGAACGCATTAATATCGAAAAAATTATTTCTAAGTGAAAATGCAGTTATAGATTTACAGTATTGAACTTAGGCGCGTAAGGTTAAGAATTTTTTAATCCAGTGAGGAGCTGATCTTGTTTTCTCATTGCCCTGCGGTATTAACAGCTACAGAGAAGAACTTGGACACCTTTCTTTAAAGACAGAGCTATTTTAAAGTTTTCCAGTTGGATAATGTACCTATCACGCTCTAAGATGAACGATTCAGGCGCAGTTGTTCGTTAGATAATGGCCATTATGTTGTTCCTCCATCTAGGAATAAAATAACTGCTGCTAGAATTATTTAACCAATGGTAGTCATACTCGGAAGTTTTCATGTCTAACGTGAGCAGTCAGGTTTCCTAACCGGAAGTCTGACGCACAAACACAGGTAGAGTTGTTCAGTGTTATTCCGTTGCTTTTACTTCCTCGCCGCTTTCCTTTATGAAAATCACGTGATTTCCCATTCCAAAGTCATTAGTTAATCAGGGTCATCTCTCCTGATGTTACTCGGTGCGTAGCATGAAAGCTTGATCTTCACTATAACTGAAAGCCTTGTTTTCGTATTTACCTTCGTGTTTTATGAATTTAAACACCAAAATATTTACCTGCAACCTTTTATTTTTACAGATGATCACCGAGTACTGGTGGAGCCGTCTTGTGGAGTATCGTTAGCCTCTATATACAGCGGCGTCCTAACCCGGCTAATGAAAGAAGGGAAATTACGTCTCAATGCTCCGGTTATTATCATTGTTTGCGGAGGGAGTGGCGTTCATCTAGAGCAGTTACAACAATGGAAGAAAATGTTTGAGCTCTAACAGTTTTGTCTCACATGTACTAAGCGTAAAACAAAACCAAAATAAAAACTACTGAATTTCTTTAATAAATATTACTGAATTTTTCTTACTGATAAATAGTGCTGTAAGATTATATGAAGTGGTCTGTTGTTATCTTCCCACAGGAATTATTTAAAGACTGGGCCAATTGCTAATCTTTGTGTTAATGGTTTTCATGGGAAAATTGTTGCCCGGTTTCCAGATATTTTCCGCGTAATTTTCTTCATGATAAGAAAGACGACACCGAATTCTCTGGTATAGTGAGGATGTTTTTTGAATATTTTCCAACACGAAAAAAAAAAGAAAGTAAAAAATTGAAGCACATTTTTAGAATAAAATATTCAGCGAAATGTGTATGTATACACTGAGTTAGCTTTGCATTAGGAACACCGCCCGTGTTACATATTCGGGGCGATAACGAAATACCACGTGATATCAAGATCACGTGCGGCTATTGTAAATTGTGCACGCCGATATATCCTCTGTACGTAACCAGTAAATGTTTGCAGGTAATGGGGAAATCTGGCGTCTTCAGCTAATTTTGACAGCGGCCTGATAGTTAGGGCCCGAAGGTCAGGTTCCAGTATTTCGGAAACAGCCGTGCTTGTGACCTGCTCCTGTATTACTGTATCAAGGGTGTACCAGGATTGGATTAACCATACACAGACACACAGCAGAAAGGATCACATTGGTCCGCCACGCGCGGTTGATCCTAGAGGGGAGCGTCTGGTGTCACGACTGGTTTCTCAGCAACTACCAGCTCAACCACCA
Organism: Macrothele yani; assembly: GCA_039090855.1. Lineage (NCBI taxonomy): Eukaryota > Metazoa > Arthropoda > Arachnida > Araneae > Macrothelidae > Macrothele > Macrothele yani. The sequence goes on along the minus strand of CM077005.1, from coordinate 93,930,400 downwards.
GAACAACAGCGGTGCAGTTCGACTTATTTCTGCATGCACCGTGCATCATGCCTTGCTTCACCTGGGCTTCCACAGCTGCAGACCAACGAGGGTACTCATGATGTCGCCCAGTCATTGCAAATAACGCATCACATGGGCCAAGGAACGTCGGCAATGGACCCTCGACAGATGGAAGAAAGTCGTCTGGAGTGATGAGTCCTATTTCCAGCTGCACCATACTGATGGCAGGGTTCGCATATGGTGTAAACACCATGAAGCCGTATCCCCTGGTTGCACAGTTGGGGTACAACAGGCCGGTAGAGGTGGTGTTCTGGTCTGGGGAGCTTATTCCTGGTAAGCCTTAGCTCCGTTGATTATATGATCTCACAAACACTGAATGGTGGAACCCACAGGGACTTGTTAACCGACCAGCTCCATCTATATCTGCGAGAGGTTTACCAGGACCACAGTGCCATCTTTCAAAAGAACAACACACCGTGTCATCGGGCTCGTATAGCTAATGAGTGGTTGGAGGAACATGACGACGAATTCGCCACATTATCTTGGCCTCCAAACTCCCCTGACTGTAACCCAGATGAACAATTGTGGGATATGCTAGAACGGGTGTGAGAAATGCTGATCCTCCTCTACAAATTGAGTGTGAATTGATGGAGGTGCTGCAGCGGACATGAGTCAAGTTAAGCCATGGAGGACCGCCCCAATGGCGCAGTGGTCTAAGCGCTGGCTAATGACCATTCGTACGAGAAGGGTCCGGGTTCGAATACCGGTGAATTAAAAGGGATCCATTTCTCTCTGCAGAGCCAGCCATTTGGCGGTACAGGTTAAGTCATCAGGATACACTTCGATAAGTTTTGATGGGAAAAGAAGGCGAAACTTTGTTTACCCACAAAAATCGAATTACATGTCTGATCTCTTCCGAAAGCAACGTTTCGGCGTAATCGCCATTTCCAACTACCACAACATAGTTGAAGTGTGCGCATGCGCCCTGTTACCATTTGAGTACGTTACTCTTTGTACTCACGGTTGTTCCGCTTTCTACAGGTGTGATTGTAGAATAATCAGCCTCACTGCCTTATTTTTTTATTAACCCTCGCGCATAAGATATACACTATATTGACAAAAGTCACCGGACACCCCTTCAAAAGTAAATGAATGGAACCTCTGCGTTGTTAAATGCGCGGCGGTACAGCTGCAAACGGTATAAAAACAAGACTGCAGCTGACCGCGATCATATCGTACTGTGAGGTTGAGTGAAAATGTCGCGGTGGGAGAAAACTGACTTTGAGAAAGCAAAGATTGTTGGGTGTTATATTAGTGGGTTGTCCATAAGAGAAACCGAGAGGCGTTTAAACATACCCAAGTCAACTGCTTTGGATGTACTGAATAAGTGGAAGACACATGGTGTGCCTGAAGCAGCAAAACGTACCGGCAGACCAAAGAAAATAAGTGATAGAGGACGTCGAAATTTCAGGAAAGTCGTTACAGCTAATCGACGGAGTACTGCACAAGACCTCAGTGTACAGGTGCGTAAAAATTCTGAAACCTCGGTAAGTACACGTACCATTCGCAGAGAACTTCGTTCCATGGGTTATCGTGGTCGTGCGGCTGCACATAAGCCTTTTATCTCCACTCGGAATGCTACTCGTCGTTTAGCATGGTATAAAGAACATTTATCGTAGACCGTAGATAAATGGAAACGGTTCCTATGGACTGATGAATCCAGATACACGATCCATCAATCTGATGGGCGTGTGTGGGTATGGCGGCAGCCGGAGGAACGCTATTTAACACTATGTACTGAATGTTCCTACGGTCAAGTTTGGGGCTGGCAGTGTACTCGTGTAGGGGTGTTTTTTGTGGTATGGTCCCGACCCAATGGTTATCGGGGACAAACCTGTTAGCCAGCACGCGTACCTAGATATTCTGGACAATTATGCCCTACCAACTCTGTGGCAAACTATGGAACCGAATCTTGTTGGTACCAGCAGGTTAATGCACCGAGCCATAACGCAAGGACTGTTACGGCGTGGTTTGACGATAATTCCGTATCGTGTGTGGACTGGCCAGCACAGAGCTCTGATCTCAATCCCATAGAGCACCTATGGGATGAATTAGAGCGCCGCATAAGAAGTTTGGAACCAAGGCCTACTTGTAAGCAACAGTTCGCTGCAGCATTATGTACTGAATGAAAGCGTATATCTATCGCTGTGTTCCAAAACCTTGTCGAAAGCATGTCTCGAAAGGTCAGTGCATGCATTAAAGGTGGACCGACACCGTGCTAATGTATGTCAATAAATGCTCTGTTGTGTTTCTCTTCTAGGTGTCGTGTGACTTTTGTCAATATAATGTATGTACGGAGTGGACTTAAAATAAAAAAGACATACAGTGGCTACAAATAACTCAAAGAAACATGCATGTTTGGTATAACCAAATACAAAGAATAATAAAAGAAGCGAACTTCTAGTTGCGCAGAAATCTAAAACACTGTTCGTCGCTTCGTAAGTGACTATGAACGCTGCACTGCTGTTAAAAACCGGTGTCAATGGTTGGAGTCAGGTAACTTTCGTCTCCTTTGTGGAATTAATGCACGTAGGCCGACGTCTGACGCCTCGATCATCGCATTTGACAGCAAACCGTAGCAGCTCCACAGTCTGTAGCTGACGACATTCGACGAGGTGTACAATGGAGATCTCCGTATCGACAAGGACTGTGAGTCGCAGATTAGCTGAGGCAGGTTTGCGCTTTCGCCAGTCATTGCGACGACTGCTACTCAGCGAAACACATCGTCGCGCAAAGTGCAGTGGTACCGTACCATACATGCGTTGCTGGACGAATGGAATCATGCAGTATTCAAGGACGAGTCTCGCTTCCGTCTCAGGTTTGACGATCGCAGATTGAGATTCTGGAGATGATTTTGCTGCCACCCGTGAAGGTCATACAGGTCCTCAGCATGGTGTCATATATAGTTTAGAGTGCTTGTCGATACGGGGATATCCATAGTTATCTGTACACGATAGTGCTGCCGTGACCAGCGTAATCCACAGTTCTTTCCAATGCAAAACGTGTAGGATGTCATTGGCTGACGACTTAACACATCTGCGAGATACCCTCGCCATCTCCAAAAATTGTGACACAGGTCAACAACATATGGTCAGCGATAACGCAGGACACAATCTGCGGACTTTTCCCATCGATGTCACGCCGTATTCCCGTATGTATAACCCAACAGGGTAGTCATACGACCCACTGACTCAGGCCATATTACACTGTCTCTTTGCTCATAGCACTCATGTAATCCCTCGAAATGTATTTCCTTCTTTCCCAAAACTTCTCACACGTGTCTACATGTGTGGAAAGTTTTGTCTCATTTCGTGCACTCTTTCATATCATGGCATTTTTTTTTAATGTCGAGTAGTTTATTTTGCATAATGCGCAGTTTTTGCAGTAGGGGTCGTGAAAGCATTCTTTCTCTCTCTCTCTCTCTCTCTCTCTCTCTCTCTCTCTCTCTCTCTCTCTCTCTCTCTCTCTCTCTCTCTTATTATTACACTGATTTCCATAAATTAAGGAAAAATCACAAAAAATAGCAATAACGCCTTCAAAAAGAAACCAATCGATGCGAAGTTTGAGTATGTTGTTATGTAAAAGGTGCTGAATAAAACTGCAATATGCAAAATAGTGGCGCTGCGCAATCGGAATGCGTCACCTGCGAGTACCATATAAATGCATATGTGAGAGTAAGACTGTCAGTTTCGTTGTGATAGTGAGATAAGAAATCTCGAATAGCCAATTCCTTACAATGACTTCGAGCTCGAGGCATCATTTGACGAAAGAACAGGGCCATTGGGAGATTAGAGGCAGGTCAGAATCAGACAGAGATGGCCAGATGGTTAAATATGAGTCCTTCTGTGGTTCATAGACTTTGGCAACAATTACAAACCACAAATTCGGCATCCAGAAGGTTCAGCCAAGGACAGCCAAGAGCTACGTCGAGCGCCTATGACCGATATTTGCAGTTATGCGCGCGAAGGAGTAGACCCTCAACTCCAACCCAACTTAGGTCTCGGCTTGCTGCAGCCACCGGAAGGATGGTGTCAACGTCTACTGCGCGCAGAAGACTTCATGAAGGTGGCCTGTACGTGAGGCGACCAGCCATTTGTGTGCCGCTCACCTCGCGTCACAAGAGGGAGCGTTTGAGATGGGCACGTCAACATGTCCACTGGACTGCAGATCAATGGAGGGCTGTTCTCTTCACAGATGAGTCCAGGTTTACCTTGCAAAGCGATAGCAGACGTTTCTTGATTTGAAGAGAACCTGGAACCCGTTATCTTCCATCAAACATCGGTGAAAGAGATTCACAAGGAGGAGGCAGTATCTGTGTGTGGGCTGGTATCTCTTTGGGTGGACGCACAGACCTCCATATCTTTCCACGTGGAACCGTGACTGCTCAAGTCTATAGAGATGACATCCTTGATGCTTACGTGCGCCTTTATGCCAGTGCAATAGGTGATAATTTCATCTTACAAGACGACAACGCTAGACCACACAGGGCTCGCATCGTGGAAGATTATCTTCAGCAGCAAACAATTCAGCACATGGAGTGGTCAGCTCGATCTCCGGACATTAATCCCAACGAGCATGTTTGGGATGCTCTAGGGAGACGGGTTGCTGTTCTCAATCCTCCTCCTGAGACACTTGCTACGCTTAGAGCAGCTTTGCAAGAACAATGGCTCTCGCTTCCTACTGACCTCATAGACCGCAAAATCGATAGCATCACACATATGTGCTGTATTGCTGCTCGGGGTGATCATACTCCATATTGAAGATAACTTTCCTATACCAAACTGACACATCCAATTTGTCAATTTCATAAATGTGCTCATTTCTAAAACATCGTACTTTGTTTTTATGTTATTTTACACCTTACTATGTGTTGTATACTTTGTCCGAGTTTCATTAAAATCAACTTGTAACTTTTTGAGTTATCGCTATTTTTGTGATTTTTCCTTAATTTATGGAAACCAGTGTATTATTAAAGTCTTCTGTATGATATTCTTCCATGTCGGGAAATATTCAAAACAGGCGCGGACTGCCGGGATACCGGGATAATTTCCAGTGGGCCGCCGAGAAACCGGGATAATTCCCAGTGGGCCGCCGATATACCGGGATATCGGGATAATTCCCAGGGGGCCGCCGGGATACTGGGATAATTCCCAGTGGGCCATCGGGATACCGGGATAATTCCCAGTGGGCTGCCGGAATACCGGGATAATTCCCAGTGGGCCGCCGGGATACCGGGATAATTCCCAGTGGGCCGCCGGGATATCGGGATAATTCTCAGTGGGCCGCCGGGATACCGGGAGAATTCCCAGTGGGCCGCCGGGATATCGGGAGAATTCTCAGTGGGCCGCCGGGATACCGGGAGAATTCCCAGTGGGCCGCCACTTTCTGGGCCGGTAGACCTTATGCTAACTCAAGTAAAAAATAAGTAAATACACTGCTGGCCAACTAAAATGCAGCACCAATAAGGACAGGAGATAGCAAAGCCAGATTTACTGGACACATAACAACAGATATAAAGATGAAACGATTGAACTTACAGGACCGTGCGACTTGCGGAACAAGCAGACATCAACAGTTCGTGTGGCCCCCATGGCTGGCAATAACGGCAGCTACACGCCGCAGCATCGAACGAAAGTGTCTTTCTGTGCGGGCTTAGGGTATGTCGGTCCAGGCTGCTTCCAAACAATGCCACAATTCATCAGGCATAGCCGCGGGTGGTGCTCGCTGGGCCACTCGGTTGCCGATCAGCGACCAGACGTGTTCGATGGGCGACATATCGGGAGAACATGCGGGCCACGGCAGCAGTGACACCTGGTGGGCCGTGAAGAATTGTTGCACGATGCGTGCCACGTTCGGGCGCGCATTGTCCTGTTGAAACGTGGCCGCTGGCAGGTCCAGCAGGTAAGGGAGGACTACAGGCTCCAAAACGTCGGAGACGTAGCGGTGGCTGTTGAGTGTACCGGCGATGCGTAAACAGAGGGGTGCGGGTGTCATATCCAATTGCGCCCCAAACCATAATGCCAGGCGACGGACCGGTATGGCGATGCATAATGCAGACGTCATACAGTCTCTCGCCGCGGTGCCGCCACACGCGGATCCGACCATCGTGGTGTTGCAGGCAGAAGCGGGATTCGTCAGAGAAGACAATGTCGTGCCATTCTGTAGTCCAGGTGCGGCATTCAACGGCCCACTGCCGCCGCACTCGCCGATGGTGTTACGTCAATGGTAATCGGAGCAATGGGCCGTTGTGCGACAAGTCCCCGCTGCTGCAGACGACGTCGAACGGTACATGCTGGCACAGGTTGTTGCGCAACACACCCTAATTTCTGCACTTACGTTTCTGATGTGGCGGTGCGAGCCGTCAATGCCCTCGGCACAACATGCCGGTCCTCTCGTTCGGTGGTGTGTCGCTGCTGCGGCAATCGCTCACGTCGGTACGTCCGTCCCTCCTGCACCCACCGAATCCATACTCCCCTCACTGTGGCTGGATGTCCCACACGGGCGCCGATGTCTCGGTACGATAAACTGCTGTCGCAATAAGCCACTATTCGTCCTATGTCGAACTCCGAAACGTGATGGAATGACTACCGTTTCTGCGACGAGGCATCAGGAAGCATCCCACGCACAGGTCCTGCAGCCCAACACACTTCCACTACTTACACCCCGCCTTCTGTGCACCCTTCTTATAGTGCTTCTCGGTGGCGTGCCGGGCGCACATGATTTGCATATGCCCTGCAATGCTAATCGTTTGCATGTCCTCTCGCGGGCGAAGCATGCTGCGAATTTCAGGCCAATCGGATGCTTCCTTCTTGGTGTTGCATTTTGGGTGGCCAGCAGTGTATATACTTGCACTTCAATATTCTTGTAAAAGAAGAGCAAAAGATACTAAACGAACGAAGTTTGTGTACACTTTTGATGTGCCGCCCGGTGGCGCAGTTGTCTAAGCGATGGCCTCTGATCATTCGTCCGAAAGGGATCCGGTTTCGAATCTCGGTGAGGCATGGATGTTGTGTTTGTCTTACGGCACTGGCTCTCTCTCCCTTCCCTGGAACCAGTGACCCTAAATTAGGGACGGGCGACTGTTTATAGCCCATTGAGTTGCTCACGGTGGTCGTTAAACCTCCAACCAAAAAAAAGACAAACTGACGTAGCAAATGTTCTGTTGAGCCAAACCCAGTTTTGATACCCCCCCCCCCTCCCCTTTTCGAATTCCTAATTTAAGCCCCGTCCCTTTGGGCTGATGTCCTCTACTTCAGTCCGCTTTTGCAAATTGCAGCTGAATAATCAATACAATCAAAACAAATATGCTATCAATAATAATCTTTGATAAAGACTGGAAATTCATTGTGTACGGTAATATATTGAGGTTCACCTACGGTAAAATTTTGGGGTTGCTGCTTTTTATATATGTATATGCTCTTTCTTTTTTGTACGAGATCTGGATATTTTTGGGCCTTCTAGTTACACAAAATCTTGAACTGCAGTTTTCGGAAGTGTGTTTCAGCTACAGCAACAATACTTTTTCCAGTTGAAAGTAATTAAATAAGAATTCATTTTCGTATTCTTTAATTTCGCTCACTTGATTAAGTTTCACTGAAATTCTGGACATTTTCAATTTTCTCAAGATATTTTTTTGTAATTATTTTATTAATGGTAAGTATGAATAAAAAATTAATTTTTGCAAATTTGGATTTCCGTCCTCACTAAAAGCGAAGAAAGTATTGCGAATTCTGAATTCAGTTATCGAAATAAAATTCACGTATGAATATGAATAAAATCTTCTACAGTCTTTCTCAGAGAACATCTGTTGCTTCTCAGTAACGGAAGTAATTCTTTTCGTACACTAAATTTCACTAAAGAACTGCGGTGTGTCCAGAACAATGGGAAAAATGCTGTTAAACGTTATTGTCTCAATACAAAAACCTCAGTAATTCGGAGACGTGTTAAAAAGATGTTAAAACAGTAAACGGTCGTCTTGACATAACGTTTTTTTATCTTTTTTTAGGGGGGGGGGGCAGTGATATAGTTCTAGTTAAAAATGTGCATTAGCGGTGCACTGATTGCTGTTTTTATTGTTCAGTATATGTGACAAAAACTTTATTACTAATTATTTTTATTTAAATCTCAATTTTTAATAAAGGAAAAAATGTTTGTTAAGTCACATCCTAAAAAATATGGATTTTTTTTTAAGTAACGCTCTGTTATTTCAGATGATTACAAATGTTCAGTGTGATTATTATTAGGTGTGAAACTTAATTCTCGGCCCCTAACCGCAAGCAATCATAGAACGTCGGCAAATGCAAATAGCTGTGGGCGATAATCGATGATTGCAGCGCCATCCAACAGCTTTCCAGGCAACCGTAACCGCTCACAGCTGTAGTGACAGAAGGGACGAAAGTTGACGGTGAAAGCAATGTCGTTCGAGAAGCAACATTTGAGGCACTGCCTCCTGTTCGCTTTTCAGCTGAAAAAAAAGTGCCGCGGAAGCCCAGCAAATGATCTGTGCTGCTTTGGGCGAGGTTGCTGTGTCCTACAGTACGTGTAAGAAGTGGTTCCAGCGGTTTAAGCAGGGAAATTTCGTTCTCCGTGATGCAGAACGTCCGGGACAGCCACAGAAAGTTGATGATGAGGAACTGGAACAACTGTTGGGCGCGGATCCCTGTCGCACACAGTCAGAGCTCGCCCAGGAACTCGGAGTAACACGGCAAGCCATTGCAAAGCGCCTGCACAAGCTTGGACGGATTCACAAGGAGGGCCGTTGGGTGCCCCACCACCTCACAGCTGCAAACATGTTCTTTACCCATCTTCTGCAACTGCCTACCTACGAAAAGTACCTTAGCGCCGCTAAGCCTAGAAAAATAGTGCCTTAGCGAAATAGTGCCTTAACGCCGCTAAGCCTAGAAAAATAGTACCTTAGCGCCGCTAAGCCTAGAAAAATAGTGTCTTAGCGCCGCTAAGCCACGCTAAGGCCCTTCTACACCCCTGAGGAAAGGGTGGTACCTTTATAATTTCTCCATAAGTGGCCGCTCAAAATCAATTTCTAAGGCCGCTTATGGAGCGCCAGTTGGATTCAAAAATTTTGCTTGTTACACTCGAGAATTAAGTGCTATCTTTGTTTTGCAAAAGCTCAGGGCATCCCATAACTCGGCAATAATTTTTTTTTTTTTGTCTTCTGTGTTACTGAAGAATTAAAGGCATTGTGTTCCGTCTGTCTGCGTTCGGACTCGACACAATGATACTGAGGATATTCAACACGAGATCCGTCTCCTGATATCTTAGGAAATAATAGGCGTCATTTTAAGCCATTTTTCTGCATAACAGCCTCCATTCCGTGAGATACCTCTCGTTATCAGTAATAAAACGACACAGTCTCATGAAACACAATCGCTTCCGATTCACACACTCCGTGTCTCTCGCGAGCTATCATTTAGAAACGTACTCACTTCAAGCACAATAATACACTGCCGGACAATTGCTAAGGACGGATGACAATAGCAACGATAACAACCATAAAACGGAAGGCAGGAAAATGTGGAAATTAGCATAAGTGTGGGATACAGTAAGACGTGTTATGCGTATGCAAATTTTGGATTGCCGAACTTGTTCGTGACGTCATAGCGCTGATAAGAGATATAAAGGTATTGACGCGTATTGACCGTTGTTGTTCAAACGCAAAGTTGAAAGGGAAAGAATCAATTGACGAACTTGCAATTTTCAGTATGTCTTCCCGACATCATCTAGATGATTTTACGCGTGGCCGTATTATTGGCAAGATTGAAGAAGGGCGAAAAATAACAGATGTTGCCAGGGAGTTCGACGTCAGCCGCAGTGTTGTTTCAAGGCTTTGGAAATCATTTCAAACAAATGGAGAGTGTAGCAAACGTCACGGGGGAGGTCGTGTTCGCAGTACGACACCTGCAGAAGATCGGCACATAGTGCTATCAACAAAAAGACACCGGCGCAGCACAGCTAGTGAGGTAGCAAATCAGTTTATGGCTGCTACTGGCAAACGGATCTCCCGAAAAACTGTCGCCAGACGTTTGCATGAAGGAGGACTATACGCCCGCCGTCCTGTTGTGTGCATCCCATTGTCCAGACGTCACCGTACCACCCGTTTGCAATGGTGCCATCAACATCGCAATTGGGCTGATAACGACTGGTCTGCTGTCCTCTTCTCAGATGAGAGTAGATACAGTCTATCGTCTGATTGTCGACGACAACTGATCTGGCGTGATAGTGGTACTGCATATTGTCCAGCAAACATACAGGAAAGGGACCGATATCCGACATGTAGTGTCATGGTATGGGCTGGCATCATGATTAATGGCCGTACGTCCTTCTATATGCTTCCAACTGGGACTATGACTGGCCAACGATACATTAATGATGTTCTGCTACCTCATGTTCGCATGTTACGTGGTGCTGTCGGTGATAGATTCATTTTCATGGACGACAACGCAACATGTCATCGAACAGACGCTGTGCAGGAGTGTCTTGAGAGCGAGGATATTCAACGCCTCGTATGGCCAGTACGTTCTCCAGATCTGAATCCCATTGAAAATGTGTGGGATGCTTTGGGGAGGAGTCTTGCTGGTCGCCAATGCCCTCCAATAAACAAGGACACCCTCATCCGTGCACTGACAGAGGAATGGGATAAATTACCCCAACAGCTGCTAGATAATGTTGTGCAAAGCATGACACGACGTGTGGAATCTTGCATCGCCCTCCATGGTGACCATATCCCGTATTGACATCTTACGCCGGAACGCCTGCGGACGGTAATTGCATTTTTTTCACGTTTACGTATTCTGCACAAAATGGCCTGTTTGTCCCTTGAACACGTTCCAAAGCCTTCTGGATTTCAGAGCACAATAAATTGTCTTTCTTGTAATGTCCTGGCATTCTGACATTATTTTATTTCACTTGGCATCCAACCAAACTTACTTTTTATGCGCTATATAGCCGTTTATGATCCGTCCTTAGCATTTGTCCAGCAGTGTATGTGGAGTCCTTGCCTGCTCTTCAGTGCGAAATTAGAGCTGAGAGGAATCACAAGTATGGTGTAGGCACCGTCTGCCATGCTTGAAAGCTTAGTTGCAAAAAATCGAATTTTAGGACAGAAAAGGAAATTGAATTCCTATATGGGATACATCCCGCGTTCAACAACATCGCCGATGTTGTTCTTAGCAGATATGCGATTTGTAATTTGTACATTCCTCTCCTCGAGGGGTAACAGAAAACAGAAGAAAATTTTTAAAACGGTGTGTTTGTTTGTTTAAACTAAATGTAAAAAGTTAAATTAACTTTTCCTAACAACAACGAAGTTCGTTACATGGTGCTTTCAGAGTTTTTTTCAGGACTTTTTGACCGGGGGAGCAAATGGAACCTTAGAGGGGAGCATTTTTAATTTGCTATATATATCATCATCCCTGAACTGTCATCATCATCATCATCATTGTCAACCATTACCAATCCACTGCTGGACAAAGGTCTCCCCAAGTTTCTTCCACAACGGTCTGTCTTGTGCCAGTCTCCTCCATGTCACTCCCGCATACTTTAGAATTTCATCCACCCATCTCCCATTTGGTCTTCTTCTGGGTCTTATCCTGTCCCTTGGAATCCAGTCTAAAATTTCGGCTGTTCATTGATGGTCTGTCCTTCTGGCAATATGTCCAGCCCAATGTCATTTCAGGGATTTTAATCTGATCATGATGTCTTCCACTCTTGTCATTTTTCGGATCCACGAGTTCCTCTTCTTATCTCTCCTGGTTACATCGCATGCACCTCTCCATGCCTGTTTGAGCTGTCTGCAGTCTTTGTATGTCCCTTTTAGTTAAGGTCCATATATCTGCACCATACGTAAGCACTGGAAGGATGCATTGATCAAACACTTTTCTTTTAAGACATAACGGCATATTGCTCTTATGGGTCTTGCACAGTGATGTAGTTCTAACAAAAAAAGAGCCTTAGCGGTGAACGGGTAAGGTGAAAGAAACCCAGAAAGAAGGAACTTAGAATTTTAAAAGGCAATTTCAAATTCCATTGATTTTTTTTATCAATTAGTATTTTAATTAATTTTATTACTAATTATCTTTAACAACTTTTATTAAAATTGTTTAATTGGAGGAATTTTAAATAAAAGATAAAAGTTACGTGGGAGTCAGGTTCTAAGAATATTAAGTTTTTCTAGTGTTCTGTCAGTGTGGTGTTTGTGTTAGTGTTCTGTCATTCAAAATATTAATAGTGAATAATAATGTGTCAGTCACACTGAATACATATAACTTATATGCCGCTTTTGTTATAATTATGGTGTGGGAGTTGCAGATATCTTTTTTGTGTGTTCTTTTTTGTTTTCCTTTTCCGATTATAATGACGCACCGCGATCATCTAGGTTCTAGGGCATAGTCACCGAACCCTAATTTGAAGCCATTGGTGACGTAGGGCTGCCGCACAGCCCATGTCTCGACCGCAGTTCGAGCTCATCTTGAGCGATTGGCCAGACGCCAGTGCCTCTGACTACTCGAACCCCCATAGATCCTTTTGCATTACTCATGAGAAATCACAGAATGGGCTCAGATTATATTTTTTAGCTGAAATACCCTTCTCAACCATAAAAAAACTTGTCACCACCTTTGGGGGGGGGGGGATTAACGACCATTATGAGGAACTCTAAGGTATACAGTTCGTCCCTAATTTACGGTCACTTACTCCAATGAAGGGAAAAAAGCGGTGCTGTTAGACAAGCACACCCAGACGAACGGTGAGTAGCCTACACCACCTTAACGGCCGCTGCTCGATCTGTTTACATGGATGATCATACCTTGCTGCGCGAAACGACAGTTTAGTATCATCCATGCAATACAATTGTTCTGTTAAGGTACGAGTATGCTTTCATATAAATCGCTGTTCTTTTTCCATGATCGTCTAAAAAAAAATATTTGCCCTTCTTTTCTTCCCAACTAACCACAAAAAATGCTTTAGCGCGGCTAAGCCTGCAGGAAAAGTGCCTTAGCGGCTCTAAGCCTCTTCTATCTCACTGATCTTGCACAGTCCTTGTGAATGAAAGATTGACACCATCAATTTTTCTGAACCAATACAAATTCGGGTCCTCTGCGCGTGACGAGCGGATCCAGAAACTTACCTAGGGGAAAGGACTGTCACTGTGGTCTAGAAAAAAAAAGTCTTTATAGAAGGGTAACACACACACACACACACACACACACACACACACACAAAAGCGCGCGTACACATACACACACCGGCCACTGAATTAGAAACCATACATGGGCACCCATATAGGAAGGGCAAGAGGGGCACTTACCCCCCCTGGAAACGGGACTATGTCCTTTCTGTTCTTGGAAAGTATTACAGAGATTTTTGCGATAACACTGATTGCTATTTCTTTCTGTATAGAACTTACTGATGCATGTGTGAAAAATAAGATAAACGTTAGGAATTTCCAATAGAAGAAGCGACAATTTACAGTAGGAAGTAATAATGAAATTTCCTATTGTTGTTGGAGAACAGCGTACATACAGTACGAAAAAGTATGAAACCAGGACCTGATTTACGGGAGGGCATTCGGGGCACGTGCCCAGGGCCCCGACCTTTTTGAGAGCCTCCCTAAAATATAGTTACATATTACTTGCTTTGCATCAAACCGATTCACACGGGATCCCCCCCCCCTTTTCCTGAAAGCCTCTTACCCAGGACCCCAACATCTGTAGAAGTTATTCACTGCTGGACAAAGATATCTGAAAATATTTCCCAGAAATATGTCTTAAGGATATTTTTCCATTCTTTATGACCAACTGAGTGACATCTGAGCTTTCGTGGCTTAGAGTTTAGTGGCCAAAACATTTCATTATTTTCCTAATGACCAAAATATTTCCTTATTCTCCTAACATGCTGTCTAATTTTATTCATCCATCTTCTTTATGTAGTTTTCTTTTTTCGCCTTCAAGTTTCCAATTAGATTTGTGTTGAGAGTATAGTAGAAACAGCTCGGTAACAAGAAGGCACAGTGTAAATTTGCATATGCTTTTTGTAGTTGCAATTTCTGTTTGCCCCTTTCCTGAAAACAAAGCTATGTGCAGCGGGCGCCTAAGCGTTCATACAGATGTACGTAAACGTCACTAACGCAGCGTATATGAAAAATACGTGGTCACGTGCGTCACCACGTGATTTAGACAACTACTTCAGACTGCTGCTCTTCGGTAATCGTCAGTACTGCTGATCACAATGGGAAAAACAAAGGATCTTTCGGAGTTCGATGAAGGACTTATTGTAGGTGCCCGTCTGGCTGGAGCGACGATTTTGAAAACACTAGAGCTGTCTGGTTTCTCAAAAGTGAGATATCCCGGCCCCGGGTCTTTAATCAGTGAGAAAATAACCAACTTGTCCAAGAGGCATAACTGTGGCGCGACGAGATCGCCGTCGTCTGAGAAGCATTGGCGACGCTTTTCAGACTATCGGGAACGAGATCGTCGTCGTCTGCGAAGCATTGGCAACGCCAGCAGGCACAAAATTTGAGTTGCTTGGCAGAAATTCTCCCCCAAAAAATTCGTTTCGATGGCCGTCCCGTGCCGCAGTGATCTAAGCGCTGGCTACTGACCATTTGTCCGAGATGGGTCCGGGTTCGAATCTCGGTGAGCCATGGATGTTATTTTTGTCTTGTGGTACTGGCTCTCTCGCTTCCCTGGAACCAGTGACCCTAAATCAGGGACGAGCGACTGCTTATAGCCCATCGATTCGATTTGCTCGCGACGGCGGTCGTTAAACCTCCAAAAAGAGAAACTTCTATTGCCTTTAACAAGTCATTTATTTTTTTCGCACTTTTTGCTTATTTACTTAATTTTTTAATCTTTTTTTAATGTTTGCTGGCATATGTTATCTAACAAGGAATCCCCTCCTCTCTCTCTCTCTATTTCTCCTTTTTGAACTATAATTACGAAAATGGTGTTTTTCTGTTCGTATCTCACACATTTGCTCATAAGACTCCCATTTCACGAAATAGTAAAACTCTAAATTTAACAAAAGTTCGTTTCATATTAAAAAAATTCTGTGAATTCGGAAAATTCACGTACGTTTATCAAAATTCCGTAAAATCTTAGATGGTTGCACTCGCCATGTGTTCTAACTGCTTAAATTTGGGGGGAGGAAGCGGTTAAAGGGTGGGCTCAAAAAGAAGTTGGGTGGGCTGAAGCCCTCCATAGCCCACCCGTAGCCTCACGCCTGATGAGAAGGCTTGTATGGAGAAACAGGGCTTCCTGTATGCAGCAACTGAATTACTGATTTTAATATAATTACGGTTAAGTTTAAGCAAATGTTAAGTACAGCATGCTGTAATTTAAAGTTATTTTCACTGATGTGCAAGTGTTCGTCCTTGGGAATACATTAATTGCGAAGAAAATGCTTACAGAAGTCTTACCATTGAAAACATAGGGCAGAGTTTTTAGGTGGAACCACCTTAAATATCTGGAAGTAAAAAAAATGTTGGAACTATGAGCGGGAGGGGGAGACCTATCTCATCCCTTCTCCTTACCATCACGCACGGATCAGGTTAAACCAGTATAAAACAAAGTTTCAGCGAAATTTAGGTCAGAACCTACAACAGAAGTATCCCTATCAAAGGCTCTTAGCTTCAGACTAGCTTCCCGCAATGTTGAATACAGGCATCACCACAGGATTTCTGTGTTAAAATGTGCTTTAGGAAAAGCAGTCCCTGGAGAAATTCCAAGCTCTTTCTTTCTTCTTCCTCTGTTGTCTAGCGGAGGGACTGTTGGATGTGAAGTTAAGAGTTCCCCTTTGCGAGTTCCTCCAGGAGCTACAGGCGGTGACCAGTTAAAAAAGAAGGAACCAGTCTCCTTCCTTTCTTGAGGTGTTTCTGTATGTATAAGAAATAAAAACAGGCAAAAGACCAAAACTTTCAGTAATAAATTGGGAAATATTTGTCTTCATACTTTAAATCTGAACGTTCAATTCAACAAACCATTCCGGCAAACCCTCCATATTTTAATAAACGGTTCGCATGAACCGGACCTAACCGGCTATATATCACCCCTGATATGCTCCCTTACTGTCTCTTTGTGTACTTACAAAATTATCGCAGTAAACGCATTTCTTGCGGTGTTCTAAGCTGTCCCTAGTTCGCATAGATAGACTGTGTGTGCATTTCTGGTGAAATGTACACAGGGTGGACCAAAATTAGCCATCGTGAATCAGGTAAAGATCGGTCAGCTCTTTCCAAAGCTGCAGTGGAATGTGTGGAGGAAGCATGCCGAAAAAGTCAGCCCAGAAAGAAAAAGGGAACGAGCATAGAATTTAGCGAAAACTAACTGCAGGGGTGTCTTGCGTAAAGGACTGAGCTTGAAACCATACAAACTACAGCTACTTCATACAGTGTCAGACAGCGACTAGAAGCGCCGTCATGAATTCTGTAGCAACGTGAGTGAATAGATTGAGCTAGAAAAGGACCTCACGTGAGTTGTTTTCAGCGAAATGGCTAGATATCCCACCAGCGGCAAGTAAACAAGCATGACGTGCGCATATAAGGAATGTGAACCCCACGTTTTGTCGTGCAACTCAAAAGCGACAGTTCCAAAACGAATGTGTTTTACCAAGCGAGTAAGAAAAATATTTAAGGACCATTTTCCTTTGAAGAAAAAACGGTCTCCGATATCATTTGCTTGGACATACTGCAGCAGTTCCTTGTGCCTCAGCTGTAGAAGGATCCCTATTTGTGTGCCCCAGCAAGACAGAGCACCACTTCACTTCTTTCTAGAAGTATGGGATTGTTTGGACTTGTCGTTCCCAATGCTTGGATGAGTCAGGAAAGACAAATTGGGTGGTTTCAAAGGTCTCCATATTTGATGCCACCGGAATTTTTGAGGGCTATATAAGAATCAATCTACCCCCTCTACCAACTGTCATTGAATAACTCAAAGTAGGGATAACAGCAGCTGCTGCTATTGTAAATGAAGATATACAGGGTGCCCGGATGGAAGGTGTACAAAATAAATAATTTGTATCTCGGAAAGTATGTATTATATTCACTTCTGGTTTGTTCCATAGAAGACAGAATTGTTCAAACTTTTTTTCATGCTCCGCTCACGTGCGAGAGTCGGCTGGCACCCATTCAAGAACATGCGCCAACTAGGATCGGCACTCTGACTGACCAGAGACGAATTCAGTCAGAACGTCAAAACAGCAGGAGAAAGCTGCATGCGTGTTGGAGCTTGCCGAATTAAAATGAGTTCAATGATAAACGCTCAGAGAACTTTCTGTGACAGAGCACAAATGATTAAGCTCTTCATTCCAACGACATGTTTGGAAAGGTCATGGAGGTCAGTCATATCATGTTTTCTTTGTATCTATTCACTGTTTCTGAAAAATCCCTTCGTGTATATAAAATGTTCATACCTCAAAGTGTATGTTACTCTGTACCCTAGTTAACTGCATGAAATACTGTATAAGTAACAAAAGAAAATGCTGAAGGGTGCAACTTTTTTAAAATTTCTATTTTTTACATAACCCAGAGCAAGAATTTATGCCTCTGGAATGACCATTCTGGGAGGGCAATCCCCCCCTCCGGTGTCTACGGCCCTCGTAAGCACGTATTTTGCATATACGCTGCGTAAGTGACGTTTACGAAATCATAAAGGTTTCTAATTCAGTGGCTGGTATGTGTGTGTATATATATATTGTGTCATGTGCATCACGTGACCTCCAGCGCAACACCATGGTGAAAGATTTTGTTCCGATGGGGTCCTCTTCACATTACTGACCCTGGGCCTCCGAGTGCTTATTTGAGCCCTGCTGGTCCTGCTTATGGAAAGCTATGTAGTGTGTGTAATTGCACATCTATCTGGATGTATTCCAAGAGTTCGGCAAGTCCGTTCCGTGAAAAATTGATACGCTTCCGTGTGCTAGAGGGGTGGCTCCACATCTTACAAGGTAGATGATGATAATATAATTCGGTAATGCATGTATATTCTATATTCGAAACAACTTACTCACTCAAGTCAAACGATTCGTTTTCGCGACTTGTTCACAAGACACAGCAAGACGTTTATAATGGGCTAGAGTTTCAAAGAAATCAAATTAAACACCATAGCGGCACATGTTTGTAGTAGCATTTACCGAAGCGGCTTATTGAATGGGTTATTATAGGGAGGGAAATTACTATATGCTTTCAATAAAACTAATGTGAAGCACACTCACCAAGCACCCAAAGGTCCAGTTCAGTAAAGCAGCCTCGGTGGCGCAGTGGACTAAGCGCTGATTTCTGACCATTTGTCCGAGATGGGTCCAGATTTAAATCTCGGTGAGTCGTAAAAGTTGTGTTTGTTTTACAGCACTGGCTGTCTCCCTTTCCTAGAACCAGTAACTCTAAATTTTTTTCATATGTAGAGGATTTTAGGAATGGAGTGTTTGACCCCAGGTCTTAAACAACCCGTAGAAATAGGAAGCTAGGAGATTTGAGCGCGAGTGCCAGTAGAAAGGGGAAGTAAGACGCCCTTATTTATTACCAGGGGGCCAGTACCCGAGGTCCGACGGCTTAACGTGCCCATCCGACGCACGGCGGATATTTAGTGGATCGAGCGTTTGTACCTACTGGTATCGAACCTGAGGTCCTTTCCGCGTCAGTCACGAACGTTACCCACTAGGCCACCCGCGGCTCAGTAAATCTAAATTACTGACGGGTGGCTACTTATAGCCCATTGAGTTGCTCAGCCCACAACCCATCAGTGGCGGGTTTTCAGGTGAAGTAGGTGAAGTGCCTCTTCACCTATTTTATTTGAAATAAGGTTTTATTTAATAATTTCGTATAGTATATTTTTTTTTTGCCTTTATTGCGTGCTAAAGTACCCAAAATTTTGATCAGATATCAATTCACAATTCGCGTCCAATACGGAAAACAAGTCCTTATACGCAAAACAGTTCAAGTGAAGAACTGAAATGAGAATGCTTGGAAGTCTGCAGTTTTCGTTGGAGTTGCCATGGTAACAGTGACGTCATCCTCCCCTATCTTGAGACGCCAAGCCTCTGCAACTGAAGTCGTGACCTTCCGAAGAGATCGCAGCGGAACGGGGACCCTTGGCAATCCACTATAGGGCTTTTTCTTTGCGGTGTTTCGGGACATACTTTCCGAAAGAGATTTGCTTTTTTGTGTTTTGTGATTGTTTGTTAAAAACTTCATTAGTTACTTTAGTTTCATGTACAGTTTAACTGATAGTGATAGTTTTAGTTTTCAGTATGTATCCTGTGAACAACATTGTCTGTAATTTATTGCAAATTCCGTTCAATCGGTGGAAAGATGAAAATAAAAGAGAAATTTAACTTCAAGGACGACCGACGGATTCACTGACAATTGTCGCCAAGAAAGAAATCAAGAAGAGCGGCAAATCTTACAATAATAACTTTAAAAATTGTTGGTTTACTGAATATAAATGGCTTTGTAGCCCTTCTGTGTTACAAAAATTATTTTGTTGGCCCTATTTATTTTTTAGTAATAAAATTCGGCGTGGAATAAAGACAATTTTCAGATTTCTTAAATATAAAACGGTCACTTCACAAACGTGGTGATTCTAGTGAACACCTGAAATGCGAATTAATGCTAAATAACTTTGAAAAGAATCAGAATACCATTGCCGATGCCCTGTGGGAGAATGCTAGGCTTTTGAAAATGCATTTCAGCGAAAGCGTTCGTTTAAATAGACTTTTCCTGCAGACAATGATTGATGCAGTACTGCCCCGGTGGCGCAGTGGTCTTAGCGATGGCCTCTGATCATTCGTCCGTAAGGGGTCCGGGTTCGAATCCCCGTGAGGCATGGACGTTGTGTTTGTCTTACGGCACTGGCTCTCTCCCTTCCCTGGAACCAGTGACCCTAAATTAGGGACGGGCGACTGCTTATAGCCCACTGAGTTGCTCACGGTGGTGGTTAAACCTCCAACCACACAAACAAAAGTTCAGTAGGCCTTTCCAGTCATTACATCTATGTACGTCACTGTGCGTTGAAGATGCTTAATGTTACTCTAATGCATTTCAGAGCTGCTTGAAGTTTTTTGTTTTTTTGATTGGAGGTTTAACGACCACCGTGAGCAACTCAATGGGCTACAAGCAGTCGCCCGTCCCTAATTTAGGGTCACTGGTTCCAGGGAATGGAGAGAGCCAGTGCCGTAAGACTAACACAACATCCATGCCTCACCGGGATTTGAACCCGGACCCCTTACGGACGAATGATCAGAGGCCATCGCTTAGACCACTGCGCCACCGGGGCGGCGCTGCTGCTTGAAGTCGCCAGTATTTTTTTTATTAGAGGTTTAACGACCACCGTGAGCAACTCAACGGGCTATAAGCAGTCGCCCGTCCCTAATTTAGTGTCACTGGTTCCAGGGAATGGAGAGAGCCGGTGCCGTAAGACAAACACAACATCCATGCCTCACTGGGATTCGAACCCGGACCCCTTTTGGAGGCTATCGCTTAGACCACTTCGCCGGCCGTATCTTATTTTGGATCCTTGTACAAGGGCAGCGAAGTTCGATTACTATGCTGCTGCAAAATATGTCATTGATATTTTAATTGAGATATGAAACAAGGAGCTTCACTCATTCAGATATTATCTAAATGCCATGGTCTTTGGGTGGCGGAATCTTTTTTTTTTTAATTTTTTTATTGGGGTCTAGCGACCACCGTGAGCAACTCAATGGGCTACAAGCAGTCTCCCGTTCCTAATCTACTAATTTAGAACCACTGGTTCCAGGAAAGGTAAAAAACAGCGCCGTAAGTCGAATACAAACATCCATGCCTCACTTCGAACCTGGACCCATCTCGGACGAATGATCAGAAGCCATCGCTTAGACCACTGCGCCACCCTTTTCGATGAGGAAATGTGAGTGTACCCTTAGAGGTATGTGTCAGGCGTAAGTGAACTATTAAAAACCATACACGGGTAATTTAACCATTAAAAATTCAGGGAGAAACCAAATGCTGAACTGCTTTTTTTTCGTTACACTCAGAGACATCGCGAAGGGCAAGCCCACCCTGAAATTTGTTTTGCCCAACCTACCACCCACCCAGTCCAAAGTGCACCATTTTTTAATATATTTAACTTTAAAATATAATCTGGACTTTGCCAAGTAATTGGTCATGTGTTTTATTTCATGTAACCCTACGTATTTTTCCTTAGGAAGTACGCTGTTTACGTCTCCAAAAAAGGTTATCAAAACAGCACTGCAGAGCTATGAAAATTCAGTTGTTCTCCACTCTTCCAATTCCGTAGGCCGCCCTGGTGACTCAGTGGTCTAAGCAATGGCTTCTGATCATTTGTCCGAGATGGGTCCGGGTTTGAATCCCGTGAGCATTGATGTTATGTTTGTCTTACGGCCCCGGCTTTCCCATTCCCTTGAACCAGTCGCCCTAAATTAGGGACAGGCGACAGCTTATAGCCCACGGAGTTGCTCGCGGCGGTCGTTAAACCACCAATCAAACAAAAAAAATCCTTAGTTTCAGCCTCTTTTTCATGTTTTTTTTTATTGGAGGTTTAGCGACCACCATGAGCAACTCAATGGGCTATAAGCAGTCGCCCGTCCCTAATTTAGGGTCACTAGTTCCAGGGAAGGGAGGGAACCAGTGCCGTAAGACATGCACAACATCCATGCCTCACCGGGATTCGAACCCGGACCCCTGTTGGACGAATGATCAGAGGCCATCGCTTAGACCACTGCGCCACCGGGGCTGCCTTTTTCATGTTTGTATGGCCAGGGGCTAATGAGCAATGTGGATAGGAATTCACTGAGCCGCCCCGGTGGCGCAGTGGTCTAAGGCGTTGGCCTCTGATCATTCGTCCGTAGGGGTCCGGGTTCGAATCCCGGTGAGGCATGGATGTTGTGTTTGTCTTACGGCACTGGCTCTCTCCCTTCCCTGGAACCAGTGACCCTAAATTAGGGACGGGCGACTGCTTATAGCCCATTTGAGTTGCTCACGGTGGTCGTTAAACCTCCAATCAAAAAAAAAAAAAAAAAAAAAAAAAAAAAAAAAAGAATTCACTGAGGGGGTCACTACTAATTGCTCTGTTTATTTTCTTTACAAAATAGGGGATTCCAATACGAAAATGGCACTTAAAGCTACACTAGCGAGTAGCGTCGTTAAAACTACTCTTTTTTTTTTTTTTTGATTGGAGGTTTAACGACCACCGTGAGCAACTCAATGGGCTATAAGCAGTCGCCCGTCCCTAATTTAGTGTCACTGGTTCCAGGGAAGGGAGAGAGCCAGTGCCGTAAGACAAACACAATATCCATGCCTCACCGGGATTCGAACCCGGACCCCGTTCGGAAAACTACTCTAGGACAGTGAAAGTGCAGAAAGTGGATGACGACTGCTTTGTAGGACAGGAGTGCAAGCAAAAGCCACTGGCTGGAAGGAAGGAAGTTAAGGAGAAGCGAGGTATTTTGCTTACAGGCCACAACGTTAAAATTTGATTCAGATAAACAAAAACGACATTTTCTCTTAAATAAATTGTTCAAGTACAGTACTATTTTCGCAAGCAGAAATGGATTTTTTAAAAAGAAATGTAAGACGATCATGACAATGCATCCAGAGCAAGCAAAAATTTGAAGGCAATACTCCACCAACACTTGCACTTACACCCGTGGCGTAACTAGTCAGGTCGATGTATATGTGCGTATCCAGGTGGAGAGGGTTGGAATTGCACGAATTCTTTTGTAACCGGCAGTGAAAAGCATTGAAACCACCTCGGTGGCGCAATGGTCTAAGCACTGGCTTACGATGATTTGTTCCTGAAGGGTCCGGGTTCGTACCCCGTGAGGCATGGATGTTGTGTTTGTTTTAAGGCACTGGCTGTCTCCCTTCCCTGGGACCAGTGACCTTAAATTACAGACGGGCGACTATCTATAGCCCATTGATTTGCCTACGGTGGTCGTTTAACCTTCAATTAAAAGAGAAATAAGCAAACCATTAAACATTTGTTTCTTCAGTGTTTCGTAAAAAAAAAAAAAAAAGAAAAAAAGAAAAGATTGCTATCAAGCTTGCCCCACCAAAAATAATGCTCCCTCACCCGTCGCCTATCCTGATTTCGAAGTCTAGGGACGTCCCTGGTTACACAACTTAGCACGAAAACATGAACAGCCCAGAACAACGGACTGCTAACTATGAAGAAATATATTTGATTGTGCTGTCGGAGTTCTTTGAAATCAGTTTTAAGATTTAATACCTGATAGCAGAGATTTTATTGGGTGTTAAATCTTAAAACTATTACCTCTTTTGTAACTGTATAAAAATTGACTGTTTGTTGGGGTGGGGGTCGGGGGGTTAACGACCACCTTGAGCAACTAAATAGGCCGATATTGCCCATTCCTAATTTACGGCCAATGGCTCCAGGGCAGATACAAAGAGTCAGTGCCAACACAATGTCAATGCCTCATCTGGGATTCGAACCCGGATATAGTTCGGACAAATGGAGAAAATCGACTGCAAAGCTGATAATGTCTCTATGGGAAAAGGAGAGAACACAGATTCCAGTGAACCCGAATTTTCTTAAAAGGTTTTCTTTCTTTTTTTAAGTACTTATTGCTCACATTTGTAACTTTAAAAACTTCCCATATTTAATCTCTATACGACGAACAATCGATAACAATTGTATCGTAATCGATAAGGGAATCTGAAATTTCCAGTTCAATTTTAAATCAGCGCTAGATGGAGCTTAGGTGCTACCGTTCTTCCGTCCTACAGCCCTTAGCGATTTTGCAATGTGCTTTTGTATAGTATTAATTCCCGCGGATTTTTTATCATTCACATTTTGAAAAGGTGAATTTTTACAGGATGCCACCTAAAAAAAGGGATAAAACTCAAGAAAATGTGAAGGACTCCTGTGCGGAGCAATTCCAGACCGATCACGAGTTATTCCTTCAAGCCTTTGAAAGTAAGTCCTTTTCAGCTCCTACTTTGCCGTACGGCAGTTTGAAATTTTCTTTTCACGGCTAACGTCCGAACGGTTCAGCTTCAGGAAGCTTAATGTCATTGGCTCTTAAAAGGTCGGGTTTTGTGGGAAAAATAAGAAATGTTAACATCTTTTAGCGGCTGTCTGCAAACAATTACACTTTAACGGTATCTCAGTAATTTCAAGTCTTGAGATTAGATCATTATCAATATACAGTATATTCTGATCACTGTCACCATCGATGTGTTTGGATGTTTGTGAGCGATCAGAAGAAAATTGTGAACAATTTGCAACAAAAAGTTGTATTGTCTGCTGTATCTAACGTTTTACTACTCTGAATGTAGTAAAACGTGAACAATCAATTTTCAAAGAGAAGTAAAAAATTAGCACAACAGCGCTACACTGAGGTACCGTTGACAGGTCGATTCTGTGAATGAGACTAGTTCGTGTTGTTATAGACTTTCATGAATATTGTTCACCAGTTAAAAAACCAGATGTTTCCAAATGAAAACCATTAATTTTAATGAAACATTTTAAGGCAATACTAAACCGAAAAAATTTAGTTAAATGAAGTATGCACATTTGGTCTGTTTATGTAAAGTAGTATTTCCAGTCTTCTAAACGAAGTGAGAATTTTATATTTTGCCAACAAACATCACCTAAAAGTGTTCTAACATCTTGATGTGGTTTAGATAGTAGTGAACAGGTCATTCAGTTCTTTTTAGTGTGGTCTTGATCATGTAGACACAAGAAAATAAAAGTGTATGCATGCTTGTGTATTCAGTATGTGCAGTTTCATGAGATATGTAGGTCTATTGGTTTTTTTATGTGATATATTTTATCTGTTATTTGCAGTCTTGGTAATACTTCAATTTAAAATGTATATTCTGGGCATAAGTTTTTCATGTCTATTGAGCTGATTAGTGTGTTAGTTTTATGCATCTCTATAAATCACCCTGTCATTCTGAATCTACTGTTTTATGAATATGTCACCTCCAGGAATTTACCTTTAGTAATCTTTCACATTATGATACTGTTGGATCTCTGATGCAATCTACCAATCACATGGTTTCTAGATGTTTTATGCTTTTTTTTTTATATATATTCAGTTGGGTGTTTTTGTACAGAACAGGTCTTGCAATAAGTTTTGCCATTTCACTGTTTATCAGTTTGATGCAAAACTTATCAAGTTTTGCCATTTCACTGTTGTAGTCTTGCCTTAAGTTTTTCCATTTCACTGTTCATAGGAATGTTGTCTGTAACTGGTTCCTTTTTTCATGATCCCAGTTTTTCTCCCTCTTTCCTGATTATTCTAATCGTGTATTTCACCATGCTTTATTGAATTGTGTATCCATATATTAATTTTAGTTAGGTAGTTTGCATGCGGCTCATTCGTGAAAACCGATTGGATGCACTGATTAATTTTTCAAATACTGTTGTAAATTCCATTATTTTTTCCAACTGTGTCTTAGCTATATTTTAAATTTATTGATTTTTTCTTTTATTCTCCAAAGTTTCAATTTGAGTAGCATTTTTTACCGAGTCTGCATTTGTGCCAGCTAAATTTCTTTTTCATTCTGTTGCAAGTTTTTCTTGTGAAAGTGTTATTAAAAATGTTAAGCATTCTGTAATTTCTCTTTGAATCCACCTTAATCACTTTTCACGTACACCCACCCTTTGAGTTATTTGAAAAAAAAAAAAAAAAAAGTGGCATTATTGGCACATAGAAATGTTAATTGTCCCATGAATCTATCTCTTTGCCACACCACTCCGTAGATTGAAGACTCTTTTAGCACGGCAGTCTTAAAAACTGGAAAACACTGTGTAGTCCTGACTATGCCTTATCACCTTCCATTTCTTTTTAATTCTTGCATGTATTTTACTCTTTTTTCCCTGCATTCCAAACACATTTTATCATTTTCCATTTTGTAAGAACTTTATGACATTAATGCAAAAATCTATTGTGATTCAAAATTTAAATGTTTAATAACTGATGTGTGTGATAAACATTGGTAGAAATGCCATTTCATGTAATATGATGAAAATAATAATGAAAAAAAAATTATCTCACATGATATATTGTGTATTAAACTCTAAGAATAGTAAGATCGTTTGGCTGAAACATTAGCAGCAAGCAATCACGTGGTTGACATAGTTTCCGTAGCTGTCGCTAGTATAGATTTCCAAATAATCAGAAAAATGAAGGATGCGTCTGAATTACAACAGTTTTTTACTGAAGATAATTTATATGCTTTCCCTGTAGCGTAATGAAAATTTGCTTGAAAAAGGTCTGTGTGATAAATTTTCAAAAGTGCAATGATTAAAAATATTAGTGAATGTTCATAATGTTTGCATTGTAATATAGTGTATAACCGTAAATTTATATGTGCTTATGAGGTTTCGGGAGAGTGCTGAATTTATCATGAGCCAAAAGACAGACCTCTTATATAATTTTGTGTCAAATACCTCTTTTGCACTCTGTCTTTCCTACCTGAACCAGTTAGGAAAGCATGAAGAACATAATACACTTAAATCCTACATTTAACTTACATATAAACACACAACACACAAACTTAAGCTCCCCGAGGCGGAAACGTAAATACAACCTAGTAGTTGCAGTTAAAACTCGCTTTTTATGGTGAATAGTAAGTTCGTAAGGCTACTTTCTGAAAATATTTATATTTTTAGATCGCGTCATGGATGAAAGCTCTAGATGCTAGAATTCTCCGGGGCAACTCGGAGGAATAAAGTCTAATTGTAGCCTTAAGGAATGGTTAAGATAAAGATTAGGTTAGTGCAATATTACATAATCAAATTTTAAAACTTATTAAACAAAATTTAAACTTAAGTTTAAAAAAGTAAGTTTTAAAATTCGATTATGTAATATTACACCAACCTAATCTTTATCTTAACTATTTCTTAGGGCTACAATTGGACTTTATTTTCTCAGAGTTGCCCCCAGAGAATTCTAACATCTTGAGTCTTCATCCATGACGCAATCCAAAAATAAAAATATTTTCAAAAAGTACCCTTATGAGCTTATTATTCACCATAAGAAGTGAGTTTTGACTGCAACTGCTAGGTTGTATTTACATTTCCACCTCGCTGAGCTTAAGTTTGGGTGTTGAGTGTTTTGCAAGTTTATATGGGAGTTAAATGTAGGATTTAAGTGTATTATGTTCTTCATGCTTTACCAATTGATTCAGGTAGGAAAGACAGAGTGCAAAAGAGGTATTTGATAAAAAAATTACATAAGACATCTTTCTTTTGGCTCATGATAAATTCAGCACTCTCATGAAACCTGAGCCAATAGCACTGGACATCTTTCCCTGACAAATGGTTCGGAGCTCTGGTGTGCATTAACCTTAAAAAGCATTGGTTGTTCTAATTTCTGTCATTTTGTGTGTGTGTATATATATATATATATATATATATTTTTTATTTATTTATTTATTGGGGGTTTGACGACAACCGTGAGCAACTCAGTGGTATATAAGCAGTCACTTGTCCCTAATTTAGGGCCACTGGTTGTAGGGAAGGAAGGGAGGGAGCCAGTTCCATAAGAGAAACACAACATCCATGCCTCATCAGGATTCAAACCCATACCCATCTTGGACGAATGCTCAGAAGCCATCACTTAGAACACTGCACCAATTGGGAGACAAATTATATATTTACAAGACACTAATAAAAAATTTGCATATACAGATGATATCATATGTAGTATGAAACAAATCAACAGTAATGTTATATATAATTTGAATGTCTACATAAGGCATCTAGATGCTTGAATACATGCGTCTGGACCCTTTCATCCAATTCAGTCATAATTCCACAAATACAACACAAGTGCAGCATTAAAAAATTAAGGATTCCAAAATAGAAAGTTAATACTAACAGTGTGAAGAGAAGTGTCTGTTTGCCTCTAAAGTGTTGTTGACAAAATACATGGATATTTCTGTATATCTTCACATTTTAACGGCGTTTGAGTTTTTTCTTTTTTTTTTTTGGTGCATATATAATGTGCCAAATTTGGATATGATCATTTTGATGTTATTTTTATAGGTATAAGTAGTCTTTGCCACCTCACTATGATTATGTAAAGTATTAGTAAATAACATCCTAATTCTGGCGAGCAAAATTTGTTTTATTGTCAAGGCAATGATCATTCTTCCTTTTTGTGTCATTGCTCGTCAACATAACTTTCAACCATGTGTTGGGTGTCAGATCATTTGTATTACTGAACACTGAAATAATGGCTTAGATATTGCAGTGTTTTTCTGCCTTGACATCATGTTATGAGAAAGTATCACAAATGAAAATTGTAACCTTGTAACCTGATTTCCAGCACTGAAATTGTGAATTAAATATTGGATTTGCTGATCAATATTTTCATCAGTTTTTTTTTTTTTTTTTTTTTTTTGTAATTAGCATTTCTCATACTACACTGCTTTTCTTAAAAAAGAATCAGTTTCCAGAAGGATTTATGATTTCCTTTTTCTTCATTGATTTTGGTGATATTTTTGTGGTATGGGATGCTATGTGGTGGTTGAGTAAGGATAGGAGGGAGAAATTGAACCTAAGCTCTATTTTTTTTAAAGGTCATTTCATCTGAAAATTGAACCTAAGCTCTCTATTTTTGTTACTGTAGAAATGTTACGCATTAAACTCCCAACAAATTTTGCATAATTTTAAAGAATACTAATTGTAAAAAATTGTGTGTCATGTAATTACTATTGTATAAAATTGTCTGATCATGTAATTATTATTGTATACAATTGTGTGATCATGTAATAATTGATCAATTGATCACTCAGTAGACATACCTCCATGTGCTACAACTATTGCATCTTTAAAGCAGTGCTAGAATTAGGAATAAATATTTTACTGGCCCAGCAGACCACTAAAGTTTGCAAACCACTGGTCCACAAATGCCCACTGGTCCTTTAAAAAAACAAAAAAACTTTGACATTTACAATGCATGCACAAAATAACATACCATTTCAATGGAATTATCTCCAGTATTTGTTTTTAAAACATCTAATTTGAAAGTGCAACTCACAGAACAAAGAATGTTTCCAGAATAAGGTTCTGATAGATTGGTGATATAGCAGAGTAACAGTGCATTCACAATCTGTTTTAAGTAAGAAGAGAACAAGGAGACTTCAAGGGTACAAAAATGCACATACATTAGCAATCTTTTTCTTTTTATGTTTTAGAGTTTAGCTTCTTTTTCCTCTAGTTTAGTCTTACTGTTCATCCCTCCTCCTTTCCCATGAAGTTAGTTTCAGTCCCCCCATTAAACACTGTTTCATGTGAATTGCTCTTTTACAAAAATAATCATCGCACATCTAATTGAAGTCCTCTGTTAGTGTGTTTTCTTGGGGTAGAAACAAAGTCTGGTATAGTATCTGCTGCATTCACTAGGGTGGGCAAATCCATGGAAGAGCAGGATATTTATGTTCATTACGAATATGGGGACGGAGGTAACAAAATGCAGCTGTTGCCATTATAAAACAAGGACTGGGAAACTGCCTTTTTTGTATTTGTTGTTTCTTCCACT
The DNA here is from genome assembly GCA_039090855.1 of Macrothele yani. NCBI lineage: Eukaryota > Metazoa > Arthropoda > Arachnida > Araneae > Macrothelidae > Macrothele > Macrothele yani. The sequence continues at coordinate 93,900,817 of CM077005.1, read as the reverse complement.
CTTTACAAATCACGAGCAATAAAAAAAATGTAGCTGTTATCCAACAGCATTTCATGAATCTATCACTAGTTTGCAGCCTAAAAAGAAAACCATACAGCAAGGCAAATAAAAAAAAATGGAAATTCATTTTTTAACTTGTGACAACTTGTGACAACTTAGGAAAAAAAAACTTACTGGCCGTCCGGGCCAGTAAAATCAATAGTTCAGTGATCCGGCGGTAGTTTTAGTGGCCAATGGCCAGCGGACCATTGAGTAATTCGAACGCTGTAAAGTATATTTGTATATTAAAGGGTTTCATAAAGTAAGTATATTGTACAGAGTTTCAGCTGGCTCAAAAAATTCTAAAATGGGGAAAAAGTTGTAGCAAACTGCTAAAGAAAGTTAGACATTTTGTCACTTGGTAAATTGTAACATCATTTTATTTGTTCATCCCAACAACACTTTGGGCACCAGTGGAAAACTAATTATTTTTGAGGATACTAACACATTTAAAAGAAAACTATTGAGCAGCATAAGTTGATGTACAGGTAAGTAACAGATAAGGACTTATTTCTAAAATCATAATTAAATAAGCTTAAAATTCAGATCTTTATCACTTGTCAGAACGTTGATTTTTCTTGCTGCAACACACAATTCCCAGTTCCAATGTGGCATTTTATCCGCCCAGTTGACTTGCACCCATTTGTAAAGTGAGCACCATTTTTGCACAAGTTGCTAAGAAGGTATAGATTCAGCAGCAGTTTTACTTTATTTTTTTAACTCAATTTTTTTCAGTTGATTTATCAGCACTGTCTTTGTAATCTTTGTGCTTCTTAACAATGAATTTACCAATAGCAATGACCGCACATGTATGGTAGACAGCTCCAGAAGTGGCAAGCAGCCTCTAGCCTGCACTTTTCTTTCCTAATCCGTGTTCCATATAGGTGTAATCTGCATGAGTTTGAAAAGTCACTCTGGTCATGAATGCACTGACGTAAGGGGTTGTTTATGGCCGGGGGGAGGGGGGGGTTGCTACAGACATCACACGTGAACTGAATTGGAGGGAAGGGGTCTAATCCATCTAGCATCTATAATCTTACCCTGCCCCACCCTTTATGGAGTACTCTAGAGTGAAGAGGGGAGGTGATTTAGCCATCAGGTGTTGTAGGAACATACCTTAAGGATTGAGAAAACAATAGCTGAGTGTAAATCCCTGCCAGAATTTTGGAAACTGTACTTTTCACTGAAATAGAAATGCCAGAGCGGAATCTGCTGATGGGTTGAAATTTAAACGGCTGGCACCATTTTGCAACAGTTACTAATTTTTCTCTTGTATTTTGGATGAACTCGTCGCATTTTGCAAAAATAGCGACTGTAGCTTAACCACTGATGCTGTATATTAAAAGGTTTCATAATTGTGTAGACACATTCTTAAAAGTGCAGAACAGCTAGGTAATGTGAGTTGGAAATGATTATCCTATAAAAAAAATGTATACTTTTGTAACAAATATAGATGTGATATGCATTATAACATTTTTTATATTAATCATATTTTGCCACCTCCATGCAACCTTTGATAGTTTCAGAAAAACCAACCAGGTTAAGTAGTTTCGTGGGCACAAAATACGCCAAGGTATATTTTGTTGAAATAGCAGTGAATCCTTTAAACCCAGTGCATTGTTAATTTGTATTGGAATAAATTAGGATCGCACAAACTGTGCAGTGCACTAAAAGATTATCATTGCAGTAATTTGGAATTAAGTTATTTCCTGTAGGTATCTATGAGTAACCAATTAAATACAAGTTGTTAAATTCCAACCCCAAAGCTATTGTAATGGGGTTGAGGTTGGAATTTGATGTTTTATTGGCTGTCTTACATAGTCTTTGTCACCTCCTTAACTGCAAATAAGGGATTAGCAACTTGTTTGTAGGCTATGATGCCAAAGGAGGTATTCGATCTGTTATGTGTGCACAATTGTACATCTTAACTTTTTTTACTGGTATGCTTCAGTCCCAAATTCATTATAACCAGAAATTCATTGTTTTTTTATGGTTGTGTACTCAAATTAATCTCCTACTCTGTAATACCATTTAAAAAGCAGCAAAACATGTCAGGGGTCGATCCAGGATTTTAAAGATGATACCCAATTTTGTGAAATTTTGCCTATTTTTGTGAAATTTGCTTATTTTTGTGAAATTTAGCATATTTTTGAGAAACTTGCCTGGTTTTGTGTTTTGAGCATTTTAATCCTCTATAACTATTATTCCAAAAATAAAAATTGTCTTATTTCAGTTATTTTTTAATTATTAGGAATAAAATAAGATAAAATTAAGAATTTCATTTTATTTTATTTCTATTGTGGTCCACGCTTCCTGGGTTTGCAGAAAGTTTTCTGTTTCGATGTTTGTGCATACCAGGGCTGGAAAAATAAGTTCCAGATCTAGCAGACAGTTCCCAAATTTTAGGTACCAGCTGAAGTAAATTCAAATTTTAAAGAATCACACTCAAAAGTAATGTTTCAAGATGATGGAACAAAAAGTTATTATATATTTTTTCTTGCCATTTTTTAAAACCCAAATCACTTACTGCTAAATTGCTAAATAAAATTTCAATTTAGTCCATACCCTCCTACCGCGACGTTTCTCTAGTTGGTGCTCTCGAAAAAATTTAAATTTTAGGTTTTCATTTTATTTAAGTATAATTTATTGAAATTAAATTTTGCATATATAAGCCCAAAGTATCGTATTTTTCTTCCTATAATCCAGAGTGGCATTATAACTTGTGGGCTACGAAATTTAGAAAAAAAAATTCATCTGCAGTGAAATTAAAAAAATTCTTACGCGTCATTTTTGGTGGTGTATCATAAAATTCAGAAAAACGTAATTTTTCCGTCATCTAATCTATGTCAACTTATCCGCAGACCGTGAAATTCAGAAATAAATATTGGCATCTCTCACCTGATTCCGACAGAAAAGTCAGGATTCATACAATGACCAAAAAGTCCAAAGATGTACGAAAGAAATTATCTTATTAAAAAAGAAAAAGTAACGTATCATTTTTAAGTACTTTTATGTTATTTTCAAAAGAAAAAAAAGCGAAAATTCCTAGTTTTTTTAGCAATTACCATTGTTTATTGTTAGACCTAAAAATCCGTAGTATTTTGCATTTCAGAAAAATTTCTCAAAAACTGAAGGATGAACAAAAACCTTAACACTGATATGATTATTAATGCAACAGATTAACGAATGCGGTTCGGAAAGTGGTTACGCTACCGCGACAGCTACAATTACATGGTGTGGAATAGCTTAGCAAGCTTTCCAGAGCACTTAGCTTGGCCCGCTGAGCTATTCCACACTACTAATTGAGCGCAAAATATTTCTTGTCAAAATGCTCGCAAAAAAATAATATGAAAAAGCCATATTTCCATCTCTTTGCGGACTTCGTACCGCGTTACATTTTTTTTTTTTTTGCTACTGTTAGCACATTTTTCAACAGCACTAGCTAGCTGTCCTGAAGCCATGTGGAGTTTTTAAAAATTAAAGTACCGTAAAATCTTATCTGCAGAACCTAACATTTTAACTTTTTGATTGATAATTTGTGGACATACAATGAAAGTACGATATTTACTGCAAATTACGCAACTTGAAAGTCTGCAACAAATTTTTAGGCACCCAGAATTTTTTCAACCATGGTGTATGTAGATACAGTTATCATTATTATTTCTCTCATAAGACTGTTCGAGCTGATCTGGGGAGGGGGACAACAAAAAAAAAAAAAAAAAAAACCCACTCCAGGTTGTATTAAAAAAGGAAACTCTTCAAAGGTCAAAAATTTTTAAGTGCTTGTGGAAATGAAATAACTCATTATGCAATATATATATATATATATACTTAAGAGCATAGCCGAAAACATAAGAAAAACTTAAGAATTTAAAACGAAAGAAGCAAAAAACCTGAAGATCAAAACGCGCAATGCAGCAGTTATGAAAATTCAGAATTCACATTCCATTAAGAAAAGACCGAAGCAAAAAAATGTTTTGACTCATACCAAGTACAACATAGAAAAGGTTATGTATTGACCGGTGTGAGTAAAAAGAGAAAAAAATAGAACTGAATGTAGAAAGTGTCGAGAATACTGAGCTTTGGCTTTATCAAGGACCAGCAAAAACTCTGCATTTTCTCACTTCCACAAAGACCTATTTGGAAATGGGTTTCTGCAAAGTCATAGATGCAAGTAATAAGCCCGCCAAAAAATTTTTAAAAAAATATATGTATGTCATAACCTCCACAGAGTTGTATGACCAAGCTTTAGTTAACAATTTAGCTTGCATCCATAACTTCCCTGGCTTGACCCATGCTCTTCATCTGTTACTAATAAACAGAAAGATGATTATAGAAAACTCAAGTTGTAAGAGTGACATAATGAATCAGAAATAATGTTCAGCAATAACAAATTGCCAAGTTACCTAGTCGCCTGAGAGAGAATTTAAACCTGAATAGCAATACTAAAGTACTACAAATTCTTAAACATTGCAATAAAAAAGGAAATATTAATTTTTTTCTAAAGCACAGATTCTTGAAAGAAAACTGGATTATAAAAACCCCCTACTCCACAACTTCGCAATGGGCTGGACATACTGCCAGAAGGACAGACTATCGATGGACAGCCAAAATTTTAGATTGGATTCCAAGGGACAGGAAAAGACCACATGGGAGATGGGTGGATGAAATTTAAAAGTATGCGGGAGTGACATGGAGAAGACTGGCACAAGACAGACCGTTGTGGAGGAAACTTGGGGAGACCTTCATCCAGCAGTGGATTGATAATGGTTGATGATGATGATGATATTAGAAAGAATGTCACTTATACGTCACTGATCCCTCATAAAGTGAACAGTCAGCCAATCCCCTTAGTGTTTTTCTCCTCATAATAGTAAACACAATGAGCGGAATCCTGGTTGGTGCAGCAAAGATGAACTAAATACACTTCACAACTTTCCTCCTTGTGTGCAAGAACTTCAGGAACCAAACCTTAGAAGTGATAAGCACAAGAGGGTTCGGTTTGGGGAGATGGAGACAGAAATCTAAGGTGAAACACGTCTAAATTGCTGCGAGGGAGGAAAGACAGAGAATCAATCACGTTCTCCATAAAAAGAGGCTCCCACAATCCTTTGGGATTCCTTTCAGCGAGTGTCGCCTAAGCCGCCGGTAGCGATGATGCAGTTTTTGATAGGCATCTGTCGGAGTCCGTTTTACTGAAAACAACATTTAAACAAGAAAGATGACACCAAATTTTCGGGTGTAATAAAGCATGCCTTTTGAATCCGTTCTGACGCAAATTAAATTTATCAAAGCTATTCAAAGTCAATGGAACCGGTATGCAAAACAATAGTATCTGACGGAAAAAGAAGTTTTTAAATCGGGTTTTTAATCCCTCAAATATTGCTGTAAACGGAGTGGTGAGCTTACGAACTCTTAGAAACAGAGATATCGACAAAAATAAGATGTGATTTTACGTCCCCTGGTGGGAAAACCATGCATTATTTTAGGAAGAAAGTATTCTCAAAAGGTTTATCCATATGAGCGGTATCGGTCCAAGAAAAAAAAATTGTCTAGTTTTCAGGAGCCTAGATTTTGCTGCAAATAGATCAGATGCAGAAATTAACACTTATGACCCCTGGTGGCCAAACCATTCTTTACCAAACATTTGAAGTTATGTGAAAAATATTTTCCATCAGGTCTTGTATGCGATACAGGAAGAATTTTTCAAATCGGAGTTTTAGGAGCAGAAATAACGCAGAAAACACAATTTACCTTTGTGCCCCCTAGCGGAAAGTCTATGATTTACTTGAAAATTTTGAATTTATAGGAAAAACATTTTGCATCAAAAACACTATCCAACAAAGAAGACATTTTTTAAATCAAACTCTTAGAAGTAGAGAAATTGACAAAAATAAGAAATACGTCTACGCCCCTGGCGTAGAAACCATGCATTATTTCAAGAAGAAAATGTTCCTAAAAGGTTTGTCGACATGAGTAGTATCGGTCAACAAACGACTTTTTTCAATTGAGATTTAGAAGCTCATATTTTGCTGCTAATACATCAGAAGCGGAAATTAAGACTACGCCACCTGGTGGCCAAATCACTTTACAAAAATTAGAAATTATGTGCAAAGGCATTCCCATCAGGAGCTGTATCCAGTGCAGGAAAGAATTTTTCAAATTGGAAATTCAGAAGCAGATAGATATATAGGAGGAAAGGTAATTTACCTTTACGCCCCCTAGCGGAAAGTCTATGAATTACTTGAAAATTTTGAAATTATATGAAAAACATGTCACACTGAAAACACTATCCAACAAGGAAGGAATTTTTTCAAATCGGACTCCTAGAAGTAGAGATATTGACAAAAATAAGATATACATCTACGCCCCCTGGCGTAGAAACCATGCACTATTTTAAGACGGAAAGGTTTCTAAAAGATTTGTCGACATGAGTAGTATCGGTCTAAAAACGGCGTTTTTTTCAAGCGAGAATTTAGAAGCTGATATTTTACTGCAAATACATCAGAGCGGAAATTAAGATTTACGCCCCTTGGTGGGCAAACCATGTTTTTTCCAAAAATCAGAACTTATATGCAAACAATTTCCCATTAGGAGCCTGTATCTGGTGCGGAAAGATTTTTTCAAATCGGAGATTTAGAAGCAGAGATATAGGGGGAAACGCAATTTACCTTTCGCCCCCTAGCGGAAAGTCTATGAATTACATGAAAAATTTTTAAATTATATGAAACACATGTCGCACTGGAAACACTATCCAACAAAGAAAGAATTTTTCAAATCGGACTCCTAGAAGTAGAGATATTGACAAAAATAAGATATATATCTACGTCCCCTGGCGGAGAAACTGTGGAATATTTTGGGAAGAAAATATTCCGAAAATGTTTATCAATGTGAGTGGCATCAGTCCACGAAAGAATTTTTCAATCAATGTTTTAGAAGATCAGATTTTATGGCAAATACGTCAGAAGCAAAAATTAACACTTACGACCCCTGGTGGCCAAAGTATTCCTTACCAAAAATTCGAAATTATATGCAAAAGATTTTCCATCAGGAGATTTATCCGCTGAAGAAATTTTTTCAAATTGGAGTTTTAGAAGAAGAGTGATTAGGGAAAATGTAATTTACTTTTACGCCCCTAGCGGAAAATCTATGCGTAATTTGAAAAAGTAACTATATCGAAAATACTCTTTGACATAAATGGAATCGAAAGATAAAATAATTTTTTTAATCGGATGTTTAGAAGCAAATATGTGGAATAAAACATATTTTTGAATTCAACATCATCTGCATTTACGCCCTTTAGCGGCGAAATTGTACATCATAAAAATAACCGAAATAAAGGATCATCATTCGCATATTTCAAGCTTCCCAATGCAAAAAGAATTTTTCAAATCGAACTAATAGTTGCAGAGATATCGTGGGTACAGACAGACGGATAAACCGATAACGTAAAAACAATCTTTTTTTACAAAAGACGTGCTAAAGGGGGGGGACATAATAGTTAAATATAATATTCAAGATGACTCTTACACTAAAATATTTTTTGCTAGATTAAAATTTTACGGGAAACTAATACACCATTAATTTTGAAATATTTCTATGAAGATACCGTTTGAGCGCAAAATATCTTTGTGAAGATACAATTTGAGCACAAAATATTTTTGTGAAGATACCATTTGAACAAAAAATATCTTTGTGAAGATACCGTCCAACAGTGTCAAATCCCACCTGGATCGACCCATGCATGTGATAAAAAAATCACACCATATGTGATTCACTTCAGTACCTTTCATGTAGGCATACAGTCACAATGATAATAACATTAGTGTTAATGGTCATACACAATATATACATGTATGTGTGTGATAATGATCATTGCTTTAAAGTGCTGTTAGCATTTGCTGCACAATCTTCAGTGTTTCCATCGTGTCAAAAATTCAGTCACCAAAAACCATGCTGTGTCCAAGCTTTTTATCAACTCATTCGATTTTGTCACAGCAAAAATTTCAGAATTTGCCCAAGATGAAAGCACTTTTAGTAGATTGCCACTTTAATTAAAAGGATAAACTACTTTTCAATAGTTGAATTTTTTAAATACTGATCATGTTACTGTACAGTGTAAACTTACATAAAAATCAGTATATGCATAAATGAAAAAAAAAGTTATAATTACTTCTAGTTTTGAAGAATTCAAGTGCTAAGATAATATTCCTTAATTATAGAAAAATAAAAAATCCTTACTGTCCACACAACCAAGTCTCACCAATTATTGTGTTAAAAGCATAATGATTTGAAGAGAAATATGCTCGTGCCCAGAGCTCGACAAATGTGTTCTAGATCTAGGTGCCAGCTCCCAAAATTTAGGCTCCAGGTAAAATGTAGTCAATAATGCATGAACAAAAACATGGCCGCCCCGGTGGCGCAGTGGTCTAAGGCGTTGGCCTCTGATAATTCGTCCGAAAGAGGTCCGGGTTTCGAATCCCGGCGAGGCATGGATGTTGTGTTTGTCTTACGGCACTGGCTCTCTCCCTTCCCTGGAACCAGTGACCCTAAATTAGGGACGGGCGACTGCTTATAGCCCATTGAGTTGCTCACGGTGGTCGTTAAACCTCCAATCAAAAAAAAAAAAAAAAAACATGTTTGGTATGATGATGCTGGAACGAAAAGTGGTAAACTATATTTGTTGTCACTTTTTTTTTCTTTTTACCCAAAGTCCAAACCACTTATTGCAAATTCAAGTCCCAATGTGCTTCATGATTTTCTTCTTCCATTCTTCCAGTACATGATCTCAAAAAAATAAAAATTTTAGATCTTGATTTTATTAAGATAGTATTTGCGAATGTCATTTTGTGCATAGTAATTCAAAGTACCATACTTGTTTTCTTCATGTAATCTACAGACCATAAAATTCAGAAAAAAAAAAAATCCTTCCTGATATCTGCAACGGTTGTAATCCAATGTTGTCTTTGCCTGTATCCGCCGTTCCTGAATTTATAACATACAATCTATGGATTATACAACAGAAATTACGGAATTTCCTGCAAATTACGAAATCTCAAGTAAGAAGGAAATTGGGTGCGATGGTCCGAATTTTAGGTGCCTGGGATTTGTCGAGATGTTATTTACTATTTGGATTTGTTATTTTACTATCAAGCTTCTGTTTCAGGGTGATTTAGACATCTCCAGACATATTGTTCTGATATTTTTAAGACAGCACAGCTATTTATTTGCTGATATGGCAAAAGCATGTTAAACATTTCATTCAACTTCCTATATAAAAAAGCTGTGGAAAGCTTGAGTGAGACAATTTTTTTTTATTAAACCATAAATTTAGGAAACTGGTGGAAGGGAAGGTTTTGTGGAAAAAGGCGCATATATATGTTGTGAAGACAGTAATTATACAGTAATCTCAGTAATTTTGCTAATTTGAATAAGGTTCCAAAAGGTTGCAGTTGACACTTTCCTGACAAGCCACAAACATGTGCAGATAACCAAAACAGCTCAGAGAACAGGAAGAATTTTTTGGATTTTGAAGTGCAAAATGTATTCAGAAATGAACTTAATTCCAAGAATATGACCATTTCTAGGGTTTTTTTTCTTTTTTCTTTTTTTTGGATACAAACTATGAACTTATTTTTCCATTTTGAACAAATGGATGCATTTTGTAGCTCACTTGAATCTGCATATCATTTAAGCGTTGTACACTGTAAGTAGTAAGTAGTTCATAAACCCCTAAGTTTGTCTGAAGCACAAGTCCAGTTGTTTAGAAACAGATGTTTTTAGTTTACTCAGGTGATGGATTTCTTGGAATTCTACAGGGAGTGTGATGTTGGAAGCTTTTATTTCCTGGTATAAATCTTGTATAATGATGATTCATCTCTCCAGTGATGTGCACAAGTGTTGAATGTTGATGTAACAGCTGCCTGCAAACATCTCATTCATTGAGCAAGCAGAAGTTTGCCTCTTTTATTGCTTGCCTGTAAAACCACAAAACCACAATGGATGTTCATAAAAAAAAATTAATTTAGTACAACCATAGACTAGAACATTGAGGAAATAGTTAATTCTCTTCTCCTGCTTTATATATATATATATATATATAGGGATGTAAGGTCAGGTGATGCGTAACATCACAGCCTCTCCTTGACAAATGTCAACCCCGCCTTCTCGTGGTGCATCCTGTTCCCACTAAAGGGGCTCTGACGACCGCCAATAGCGGTATAACTATACCATCGGGATTAGAGGAAATTCTATCCCACACTCACCAACCCGCTTGGCCAGCGTGGTGAGTTATGGCCAAACCCCTCCAAAATGATGCCACAACTTAAATCTTGGCCCTCAGTCTCCGGCAGCTGGAATGTACCTCAGGGGTGACATGGAGGAGACTGGCACAAGACAGACCGTTGTGGAGGAAACTTGGGGAGACCTTCGTCCAGCAGTGGATTGATAATGGTTGACAATGATGATGATGATGATATATATATATATATATATATATATATATATATATATATATATATATATATATATATATATTTTGGATTTTGAAGTGCAAAATGTCTTTCAATCACTGAACTGGGAAAACAAAGGGATAAAGATTAATGGAGATTATCTAACCCACCTTCGTTTTGCTGATGACATAGTCATTTTTGCAACTACCCCATCAGAGCTACAGAGTATGATCCAGGAACTTGCTGACAAGAGTAAAGAAGTGGGATTAAAAATGAACTTTCAGAAGACAAAAGTGATGTACAATGCTTTTACAAGAAATGAAGATTTATCGATTGATGGAGAAAAACTGGAGATAACAGACACGTACGTTTATCTTGGACAGCAGATATCAAGTGAGGGTCACATTGGTGAAGAAATTAATCGGCGTACAAAACTTGCCTGGAGAGTTTTTGGAAGAAACAGCATAATTTTCAAGAGCAATATGCCATTATGTCTTAAAAGAAAAGTGTTTGATCAATGCATCCTTCCAGTGCTTACGTATGGTGCAGAGACGTGGACCTTAACTAAAAGAGACATACAAAGGCTGCAGACAACTCAAAGAAGCATGGAGAGGTGCATGCTTGGTGTAACCAGTAGAGATAAGAAGAGGAACACGTGGATCCGAAAAATGACAAGAGTGGAGGACATCATGATCAGAGTTAAATCCCTGAAATGGCAATGGGCTGGACATACTGCCAGAAGAACAGACCATCGATGGACAGCCGAAATTTTAGATTGGATTCCAAGGGACAGGAAAAGACCCAGAAGAAGACCACATGGAAGATGGGTGGATGAAATTCGAAAGTATGCGGGAGTGACATGGAAGAGACTGGCACAAGACAGACCGTTGTGGAGGAAACTTGGGGAGACCTTCGTCCAGCAGTGGATTGATAATGGTTGACAATGATGATGATGATATATATATATTATTATTATTTTAGTTTCACGTTTTTCTCTTTCATGGGGACATGCAAGCTTAGGTGAAGTATACTGTCTCTAATTTTTATGAGAGTGGCCGCATGCTAGGAAGAAAACAAAAACTGGGAAACACAGTACCTATGTGTGACCTGAAACTTGGAACTTAAAGCAATGCATCTGGTATTATAAAAGACTTGATTCTAAATTGAAACTTTGTACTCAAGTCATATTGTCTGATTTTGACCAGGTATCAAGTACCACTTTCATATTTTGTTTAACAAATATATGTTTTGGAATTCTCTGGTGCCAACGTGTGTTCTTGTGTTGGTAAATATTGCAGCTTTATAAGTTTTTCACCAACAGTTTTTGTAGCAGTTCTGCAAAACATTTATACCAGGTTTGGCACCAGTTTTTGAAATATTTGTGATGCTAAAAGTAAATTTTTTGGCAGTTATATATATATATATCATCATCATCATCATTGTCAACCATTATCAATCCACTGCTGGACGAAGGTCTCCCCAAGTTTCCTCCACAACGGTCTGTCTTGTGCCAGTCTCCTCCATGTCACCCCTGCATACTTTCGAATTTCATCCACCCATCTCCCACGTGGTCTTCTTCTGGGTCTTTTCCTGTCCCTTGGAATCCAATCTAAAATTTCGGCTGTCCATCGATGATCTGTCCTTCTGGCAGTATGTCCAGCCCATTGCCATTTCAGGGATTTAACTCTGATCATGATGTCTTCCACTCTTGTCATTTTTCGGATCCACGAGTTCCTCTTCTTATCTCTCCTGGTTACACCAAGCATGCACCTCTCCATGCTGCTTTGAGTTGTCTGCAGCCTTTGTATGTCTCTTTTAGTTAAGGTCCACGTCTCTGCACCATACGTAAACACTGGAAGGATGCATTGATCAAACACTTTTCTTTTAAGACATAATGGCATATTGCTCTTGAAAATTATGCTGTTTCTTCCAAAAGCTCTCCAGGCAAGTTTTGTACGCCGATTAATTTCTTCATCAATGTGACCCTCACTTGATATCTGCTGTCCAAGATAAACGTACGTGTCTGTTATCTCCAGCTTTTCTCCATCAATCGATAAATCTTCATTTTTTGTAAAAGCATTGTACATCACTTTTGTCTTCTGAAAGTTCATTTTTAATCCCACTTCTTTACTCTTGTCAGCAAGTTCCTGCATCATACTCTGCAGCTCTGATGGGGTAGTTGCAAAAATGACTACGTCATCAGCAAAACGAAGGTGGGTTAGATAATCTCCATTAATCTTTATCCCCTTGTTTTCCCAGCTCAGCGACTGAAAAACACCCTCCAATGTGGCATTAAAGAGCTTCGGAGATATGGTGTCACCTTGTCTCACTCCCTTTCCAATTTTTACGTGTGTTGTATTTTCAAACAGCCTAATCTTTGCACTTGCATTTTCATAGATGTTATTAATAATATTAATATATGCATCTTCAATACCGCAGGATTTCAGAGTCATTGTAACTGCTGATGGTTTCACCGAATCAAAGGCTTTTTCATAATCGATAAAAGCCATGCACAATGGAAGTTCATATTCCCTTGCTCTTTCAATTAGTTCTCTCAGCACGTGGATATGATCTATTGTGCTGTAGCCACTCCTGAATCCAGCTTGTTCTCTCGGTTGAGCCATGTCCAGTGTTACCTTCAAGCGGTATGAAAGAACTTTAGTGAAGATTTTATAAACTACTGATAGGAGGCTGATAGGTCTGTAGTTTCCGAGATCCTCAATGTCACCTTTCTTATGTAGCAGGATCATTGTAGCGGTGTTCCAATCCTCAGGAATCTTTCCTTCATTAAGGCATCGAGTGAAAATTTGGGCGAGTACTGTTTCGATTTCTCCACTTGCTTCTTGTATGATGTCTACAGTAATTCCATCTTCTCCTGGAGCTTTTCCTTGCTTCATGTTCTTGATTGCATGTGCAACTTCTGCTGGAAGGACTGGAGGAACTCTGGTACTGGTATCTTTCATGATGTCTGGAGTGCATATATCAACCCTTTCATATAATTTGGAGTAGAAATCTTTCACTCTTGTCAAAATTTCGCCTCTATTTCTTGTTACAGAACCATCTTCTTTTCTCAGTGCCATAATCTGTTTTCTTCCCTTACTGAGATGTCCCTTTGCTATCTTTAGGCTTTGGTTGTTTTCAATTGCTTTCCTCACTAGTTCACAGTTGAATTTCCTTACGTCTTCGGTGATACTTTTTCTTACTGTCTTGCATAGCTCTATATATTCCACTTTGGAAGTCACATCTTCTTTAGTTGTCCTCATCTCTCTTCTTTTTGCATCAACATTTTGGTTTTTCCTGATAATTTGTTCACATGCAACTTGTTCTTAGACCCAGCTAATTTTGTTGCTGTTTCCATAAGAGCTTTGGTTACTTTTCTGTTAACTTCAGAGATGTCCACTTCTTCCGATGTTAGGCCTTCTAAAGCAGAGAACCTGTTCTTCAGTTCTAACTTGAAGGTATTATGGTGTTTTTTAAGGTTGGTTATGTCAATAGATTTTGTTTGTCTTATGAGCTTGCCACGTTCAAGTTTAGTGTTGAGGTGCATCTTACATCTCACCAATCTATGGTCACTACCTGTGTTGAACTTGTTTAGCACACTGCAGTCTTCTATGACAAATTTTTTGTTACACATAATAAAATCAATTTCACTTGTCGTCCCATTTGGATGTCTCCATGTCCATTTCCTGTGTGGCTTTTTCTTGAAGAAGGAGTTCAAGATGAAAAACCCTTCTGCCTCTGCAAACTCAACGAGAGTATTTCCACTCTGGTTTCTGTTGCCGTGACCGAATTTACCTACTGAAGTTTCATTCTGTTGCCGTTGCCCTATTTTTGCATTGAAATCTCCCATAATTATTTTCAAGTGCTGCTTACCTTTATTATTTAGATGACAAATTTCCTCATAAAATTCTTCAATTTCTTCTTCAGGATGACTTGTGGTGGGTGCATAAGTTTGAATAATCTGAGCCTGGTATCTTTTCGAGAGTTGGATAACAAGTCGTGCAGCTCTGTCAGAGGAACTTTCAACTTCTACAACTTTATCCTTCAGTTTCTTGTTTATTATAAATCCAACACCACTAGTTCTGCCAGTATCTGTCCCACGATAGTAGAAGAGATGTCCACTTTTCAGTTCGATGAGATCTTCTCCTTTTCTCCTTACCTCACTTAGCCCCACGATGTCCCATTTGATCCTTTGTAGTTCCTCTTCCAATTCAAGAAGCCTTGAATCAGAAGAAAGGGAGCGTCCATTGTAAGTAGCCAAGGTCAGCATCAGATGGCAGCCTAGTCCGGTCCTCCGGGGATTCTTAGCACCCTCTGCCTTCATGTCGCACTGGCCGCTGCCTTGGCCAGGTACATTCCAGCTGCCGGAGACTGAGGGCCAAGATTTAAGTTGTGGAATCATTTTGGAGGGGTTTGGCCATAACTCACCACGCTGGCCAAGCGGGTTGGTGAGTGTGGGAGAGCATTTCCTCTAATCCCGATGGTATAGTTATACTGCTATGGGCGGTCGTCAGAGCCCCTTTAGTGGGAACAGGATGCACCACGAGAAGGCGGGGTTGACATTTGTCAAGGAGAGGCTGTGATGTTACGCATCACCTGACCTTACATCCCATTCAATATATATATATATATATATTCTATAAAGAAGATACCTAAGCAAAAAAATACATATATAATTTTGACTCACACCTAATACAACATAGAAAAGGTTATGTATCTACCTGTGTGAGTAAAAGGAGAAAAGATAAAAAAATAAAATAAAAACAACTGAATGTAGAAGGTGTCGAGAATACTGAGCCTTGGCTTTATCAAGGACCAGCAAAAACTCTGCATTTTCTCACTTCCACAAAGACCTAGTTGGAAATGGGTTTCTGCAAGGCCATAGATGCAAGTAACATTCCCACCTAAAATAGTTAAAAATATATATATATATAAGTCATGTCCTCCGTAGAGTAGCATGACCTAGCACTAGTTAACAATTTCGCTTTGCATCCATTAACCTTCATGGCCCGACCCATGCTCTTCACAGCCTATTGAGGCCTTCGCAGAATGGAAATATAATATAATCAATAGCTTCACCGGTGAGTTGGCAGGTCTGGACTTTTGTTTCGACAGAAATCTCTTTTCTCTGGAGAAGCTAAAAGGTCACTCTCCAAACTACTAGACCAATTTATTTTTACCACTACGGATAAAGCTAGCAATAATTTTGCAATTATCTGTAAGAAGTTCTATTTTGAATTGTTAACTATGG
This sequence comes from Macrothele yani, assembly GCA_039090855.1. Taxonomy (NCBI): domain Eukaryota; kingdom Metazoa; phylum Arthropoda; class Arachnida; order Araneae; family Macrothelidae; genus Macrothele; species Macrothele yani. The sequence goes on along the minus strand of CM077005.1, from coordinate 93,885,076 downwards.
AACTCAATAATAGAGTAAACATACGAGCCCGTAAGTTATTCTACCAAGCAGTTCGAAAATCGGTTTAAGGCATTCTTCAAGAAACTTAAAATTCCACAAACTAGAAGATATGGGCCTGAATTTCCATTTCTTTTGCAACGGTTAAGTTTCATAAGGATCCTGTGAAGTTCAGGTTCATAGCTAGTGGAGTAAGAAGTCATAAAAAGAAAATAGATCTTGCTTTTGAAGATGTCTTAAAGAAGGTTTTGAAACACATTAGAAACTGTTCTAACTTGATGTACAGAGATTTTTGGATAATTAATAATAATGCAGAAGTTATTTCTACTATACTCAAAGTTTGTCCCCTAGATATTAATAGTTATGATTTTGAAAACCTATATACTAATCTGCCTCTATCAGATATAATCACTACTTTTAAGGAGCTGTATGCAGAATTTAAACTTAACCAATTTGTTGATGTAGGAACTTGGAACTCTTATCTCAATTGCTGCATAAAAAATAACCATATCTTATATAATAATACTCTCTATAAGCAAGTGAACGGTATTCCAATGGGAACATCAATGTCCACAAATATCGCTAATCTATTCCTGTTCTTTAAGGGATATAAATTCATTAAAAATCACCCCACCTGCTCAGATAACTACCTTTACACTTTTAGATATATTGATGATCTGCTGTGTATCAATAATTCAGAAGTTATAGAGAGTGATTTTGATAATATCTATCCCAGCTCTCTTAACTTATGTAAAACAAACCACAGTAATCAGGAACTTGAGTTCCTAGACTTAAGCATTAAGCTCAACAGAGGTAACCCATCTATTAGCCTCTTTGATAAAAGAGTTAATTTTCCTTTCAAAGTAATTAAATATCTACACTGGAATAATAACATTTCAACCAAAGTAATTGAGAATGTACTAATTTCTCAGGTCCTAAGAATTTCAAGAATTTGCAGCAACAATTTGGATTTCAATTACCACATTAATATACTATTAGAAAGTTTTCTAGAGAACGAAATTCCTTCTTCTTTCATCAAAAGAACTTTAAGAAAAATTATTCTGAATAATAGAGTAAGGTTGGCAGATCTGCTTTAATTTTCTACACAGTTAATAATATGATTCTGACCAATCAAAGCCGTAAGGAAGTTGGCTAGAGGATGCCTATTAACTACCTAAAGGAACCTTAGTGCTATGGATATGACGGTCCTATTAAAACAAAAAATTAAATAATATAAACAAAATCACAAAAAAAGCTTAAAAATCTGTTTATAAAAGAAAATAAAAACAAATAAAAAAGAAAACTAGTTATTCATCACTAGGATAGCTATACTAAAAATAGTAAAACCAACATTAAAATTAATAAGATTCTGATTAATCTATAGAAGCTCACTAAGGTGATTTAATACATGCAAAGATTATTAAATAAACTGCTCGTGTATTTCATAATATTTCTCATGTATTCTGGAGAGTTAATTCTGCTCATTCTGATCATACAGATCCACAGTCTTAAGTTTATATATTTTTTTCTCTGGTTAAAATCTCCGCGCGTTGTTTTCTTGCTGTATGAGGAGGCCATCAGCCCCACCCTCACTGCCCCCCAGCTGTCTAGGGAGTGGCAGAAGGGGTCAGCCATGTTCTCCTCTTGTGTGGAGAAAAGTTTTTGTTACACAAGAGGTAAGCTCTCTTCCTTGTTTTTGGGTTCTAGGTTTTATAAGTTCAATGTTTGTACTTTATGTACCTTTTCTCTGTCGTTTTTTAGCTTTTCAGCTTTTAAGCATTGGTTTGTCTGTTAACATTTTTGCGGGTTTTAACTCTTACTTTTCTTTGTAACTTTGAGCGTCTTTTGAGGTACCTAGGAACAGAAGAAGGCTAAGCCTGTTCCTTTCTATGCGCTGTCTATGCGCTGTTTTTTCAAAGTAGTTAAATTCTTAATAACTAATTAATTATGCACTTAAAGCACTGCTGAAATACTTTGTACATATTGCAACTAACTGTTTAAGGTATATAACTTTCACAAAGTTTTCTTAAGTTAATATTTATCTTTAACTTATTCTCGTTTTCGTGCTGTCATAAGTTGTAGAGTAGGGGGTTTTAGACTCAAGTTTTCTTTCAAAAATCTGTTCGGTATAAATTAACATTTCCTTTTTTTTTTTTTTTAATTGCAATGTAAAATTTGGATTCCTTTGCATTATTTTTCAGGTTTAAATTCTCTCTCAAACGAACTTGAATTTCGTTATAGCTGAAAATCATTTCCATTTATTATGTCACTCTCACAGCTTGAGTTCTCTTTAATCTTCTTCTCTCAGTTTAATAGTAACAGATGAAGAGCATGGGTCGGGCCATGAAGGTTAATGGATGCAAGCGAAATTGTTAACTAGTGCTAGGTCATGCTACTCTACGGAGGACATGACTTATATATATATATATTTTTAACTATTTTAGGTGGGAATGTTACTTGCATCTATGGCCTTGCAGAAACCCATTTCCAACTAGGTCTTTGTGGAAGTGAGAAAATGCAGAGTTTTTGCTGGTCCTTGATAAAGCCAAGGCTCAGTATTCTCGACACCTTCTACATTCAGTTGTTTTATTTTATTTTTTTATCTTTTCTCCTTTTACTCACACAGGTAGATACATAACCTTTTCTATGTTGTATTAGGTGTGAGTCAAAATTATATATGTATTTTTTTGCTTAGGTATCTTCTTTATAGAATGTGTATTCTGAATTTTCAAAACTGCTGCGTTGCGCGTTTTGATTTTCAGGTTATTTTGCACCCTTCGTTTTAAATTCTAAAATTGTTTCCTTAGTCTTCAGTTTTGCTCTTAAGTATATATATATATATATCATCATCATCATCATTGTCAACCATTATCAATCCACTGCTGGACGAAGGTCTCCCCAAGTTTCCTCCACAACGGTCTGTCTTGTGCCAGTCTCCTCCATGTCACTCCCGCATATTTACGAATTTCATCCACCCATCTCCCATGTGGTCTTTTTCTGGGTCTTTTCCTGTCCCTTGGAATCCAATCTAAAATTTCGGCTGTCCATCTATGGTCTGTCCTTCTGGCAGTATGTCCAGCCCATTGCCATTTCAGGGATTTAACTCTGATCATGATGTCTTCCACTCTCGTCATTTTTCGGATCCACGAGTTCCTTTTCTTATCTCTCCTGGTTATACCAAGCATGCACCTCTCCATGCTTCTTTGAGTTGTTTGCAGCCTTTGTATGTCTCTTTTAGTTAAGGTCCACGTCTCTGCACCATACGTAAGCACTGGAAGGATGCATTGATCAAACACTTTTCTTTAAGACATAATGGCATATTGCTCTTGAAAATTATGCTGTTTCTTCCAAAAGCTCTCCAGGCAAGTTTTGTACGCCGATTAATTTCTTCATCAATGTGACCCTCACTTGATATCTGCTGTCCAAGATAAACATATGTATCTGTTATCTCCAGTTTTTCTCCATCAATCGATAAATCTTCATTTCTGTAAAAGCATTGAACATCACTTTTGTCTTCTGAAAGTTCATTTTAATCCCACTTCTTTACTCTTGTCAGCAAGTTCCTGGATCATACTCTGCAGCTCTGATGGGGTAGTTGCAAAAATGACTACGTCATCAGCAAAACGAAGGTGGGTTAGATAATCTCCATTAATCTTTATCCCTTTGTTTTCCCAGTTCAGTGATTGAAAGACATTTTCCAATGTGGCATTAAAGAGCTTCGGAGATATGGTGTCACCTTGTCTCACTCCCTTTCCAATTTTTATGTGTGTTGTATTTTCAAACAGCCGAATCTTTGCACTTGCATTTTCATAGATGTTATTAATAATATTAATGTATGCATCCTCAATACCGCAGGATTTCAGAGCCGTGGTAACTGCTGATGGTTTCACCGAATCAAAGGCTTTTTCATAATCGATAAAAGCCATGCACAATGGAAGTTCATATTCCCTCGCTCTTTCAATTAGTTCTTCTCAGTACGTGGATATGATCTATTGTGCTGTAGCCACTCCTGAATCCAGCTTGTTCTCTCGGTTGAGCCATGTCCAGTGTTACCTTCAAGCGGTGTGAAAGAACTTTAGTGAAGATTTTATAAACCACTGATAGGAGGCTGATAGGTCTGTAGTTCCTGAGATCCTCAATGTCACCTTTTTTATGTAGCAGGATCATTGTAGCGTTGTTCCAATCCTCAGGAATCTTCCCTTCATTAAGGCATCGAGTGAAAATTTGGGCGAGTACTGTTTCAATTTCTCCACTTGCTTCTTGTATGATGTCTATAGTAATTCCATCTTCTCCTGGAGCTTTCCCCCGCTTCATGTTCTTGATTGCATGAGCAACTTCTGCTGGGAGGACTGGAAGAACTCTGGTACCTTTCATGATGTCTGGAGTACATGTGAAACTTCAGTAGGTAAATTCGGTCACGGCAACAGAAACCAGCGTGGAAATACTCTCGTTGAGTTTGCAGAGGCAGAAGGATTTTTCATCTTGAACTCCTTTTTCAAGAAAAAGCCACACAGGAAATGGACATGGAGACATCCAATTGGGACGACAAGTGAAATTGATTTTATTATGTGTAACAAAAAATTCATCATCGAAAGACTGCAGTGTGCTGAACAAGTTCAACACAGGTAGTGACCATAGATTGGTGAGATGTAAGATGCACCTCAACACTAAACTGGAACGTGGCAAGCTCATAAGACAAACAAAATGTATTGACATAACCAACCTTAAAAAACACCATAATACTTTCAAGTTGGAACTGAAGAACAGATTCTCTGCTTTAGAAGGCCTAACATCGGAAGAAGTGGATATTTCGGAAGTTAACAGAAAAGTAACCAAAGCTCTAATGGAAACAGCAACAAAATTAGCTGGGTCTAAGAACAAGTTGCATGTGAACAAATTATCAGGAAAACCAAAATGTTGATGCAAAAAAGAAGAGAGATGAGGACAACTAAAGAAGATGTGACTTCCAAAGTGGAATATATAGAGCTATGCAAGACAACACGAAAAAGTATCACTGAAGACGTAAGGAAATTCAACTGTGAGCTAGTGAGGAAAGCAATTGAAAACAACCAAAGCCTTAAGATAGCAAAGGGACATCTCAGTAAGGGAAGAAAACAGATTATGGCTCTGAGAAAAGAAGATGGTTCTATAACAAGAAATAGAGGCGAAATTTTGACAAGAGTGAAAGATTTCTACTCCAAATTATATGAAAGGGATGATATATATATATATATATCCCTATATATATATATATATATATATATATATATAGGGATGTAAGGTCAGGTGATGCGTAACATCACAGCCTCTCCTTGACAAATGTCAACCCCGCCTTCTTGTGGTCATCACCTGACCTTACATCCCTATATATATATATATATATATATATATATATATATTGAATGGGATGTAAGGTCAGGTGATGCGTAACATCACAGCCTCTCCTTGACAAATGTCAACCCCGCCTTCTTGTGGTACATCCTGTTCCCACTAAAGGGGCTCTGACGACCGCCAATAGCGGTATAACTATACCATCGGGATTAGAGGAAATGCTATCCCACACTCACCAACCCGCTTGGCCAGCGTGGTGAGTTATGGCCAAACCCCTCCAAAATGACTCCACAACTTAAATCTTGGCCCTCAGTCTCCGGCAGCTGGAATGTACCTGGCCAAGGCAGCGGCCAGTGCGACATGAAGGCAGAGGGTGCTAAGAATCCCCGGAGGACCGGACTAGGCTGCCATCTGATGCTGACCTTGGCTACGTATAATGGACGCTCCTTATCTTCTGATTCAAGGCTTCTTGAATTGGAAGAGGAACTACAAAGGATCAAGTGGGACATCGTCGGGCTTAGTGAGGTAAGGAGAAAAGGAGAAGATCTCATTGAACTGAAAAGTGGACATCTCTTCTACTATCGTGGGACAGATACTGGCAGAACTAGTGGTGTTGGATTTATAATAAACAGGAAACTGAAGGATAAAGTTGTAGAAGTTGAAAGTTCCTCTGACAGAGCTGCACGACTCGTTATCCAACTCTCGAGAAGATACCAGGCTCAGATTATTCAAACTTATGCACCCACCACAAGTCATGCTGAAGAAGAAATTGAAGAATTTTATGAGGAAATTCGTGATCTAAATAATAAAGGTAAGCAGCACTTGAAGATAATTATGGGAGATTTCAATGCAAAAATAGGGTAACGGCAACAGAATGAAACTTCAGTAGGTAAATTCGGTCACGGCAACAGAAACCAGCGTGGAAATACTCTCGTAGAGTTTGCAGAGGCAGAAGGGTTTTTCATCTTGAACTCCTTTTTCAAGAAAAAGCCACACATGAAATGGACATGGAGACATCCAAATGGGACGACAAGTGAAATTGATTTTATTATGTGTAACAAAGAATTCGTCATAGAAGACTGCACTGTGCTAAACAAGTTCAACACAGGCAGTGACCATAGATTGGTGAGATGTAAGATGCACCTCAACACTAAACTCGAACGTGGCAAGCTCATAAGACAAACAAAATGTATTGACATAACCAACCTTAAAAAACACCATAATACCTTCAAATTGGAACGGAAGAACAGGTTCTCTGCTTTAGAAGGTATAACATCGGAAGAAGTGGATATTTCTGAAGTTAACAGAAAAGTAACCAAAGCTCTTATGGAAACAGCAACAAAATTAGCTGGGTCTAAGAACAAATTGCATGTGAACAAATTATCAGGAAAAACCAAAATGTTGATGCAAAAAAGAAGAGTGATGAGGACAACTAAAGAAGATGTGACTTCCAAAGTGGAATACATAGAGCTATGCAAGACAGTACGAAAAAGTATCACTGAAGACGTAAGGAAATTCAACTGTGAACTAGTAAGGAAAGCAATTGAAAACAACCAAAGCCTAAAGATAGCAAAGGGACATCTCAGTAAGGAAAAAAAACAGATTATGGCACTGAGAAAAGAAGATGGTTCTGTAACAAGAAATAGAGGCGAAATTTTGACAAGAGTGAAGGATTTCTACTCCAAATTATTTGAAAGGGATGATACATGTACTCCAGACATCATGAAAGGTACCAGTACCAGAGTTCTTCCAGTCCTTCCAGCAGAAGTTGCACATGCAATCAAGAACATGAAGTGGGGAAAAGCTCCAGGAGAAGATGGAATTACTGTAGACATCATACAAGAAGCAAGTGGAGAAATCGAAACAGTACTCGCCCAAATTTTCACTTGATGCCTTAATGAAGGGAAAATTCCTGAGAATTGGAACAACGCTACAATGATCTTGCTACATAAAAAAGGTGACATTGAGAATCTCAGGAACTACAGACCTATCAGCCTCCTATCAGTGGTTTATAAAATCTTCACTAAAGTTCTTTCACACCGCTTGAAGGTGACACTGGACACGGCTGAACCGAGAGAACAAGCTGGATTCAGGAGTGACTACAGCACAATAGATCATATCCACGTTCTGAGAGAACTAATTGAAAGAGCGAGGGAATATGTACTTCCATTGTGCATGGCTTTTATCGATTATGAAAAAGCCTTTGATTCGGCGAAACCATCAGCAGTTGCAATGGCTCTGAAATCCTGCGGTATTGAAGATGCATACATTAATATTATTAATAACATCTATGAAAATGCAAGTGCAAAGATTCGGCTGTTTGAAAATACAACACACATAAAAATTGGAAAAGGAGTGAGACAAGGTGACACCATATCTCCAAAGCTCTTTCATGCCACATTAAAAAATGTCTTTCAATCACTGAACTGGGAAAACAAAGGGATAAAGATTAATGGAGATTATCTAACCCACCTTCGTTTTGCTGATGACGTAGTCATTTTTGCAACTACCCCATCAGAGCTACAGAGTATGATGCAGGAACTTGCTGACAAGAGTAAAGAAGTGGGATTAAAAATGAACTTTCAGAAGACAAAAGTGATGTACAATGCTTTTACAAGAAATGAAGATTTATCGATTGATGGAGAAAAGCTGGAGATAACAGACACATACGTTTATCTTGGACAGCAGATATCAAGTGAGGGTCATATTGATGAAGAAATTAATCGGCGTACAAAACTTGCCTGGAGAGCTTTTGGAAGAAACAGCTTAATTTTCAAGAGCAATATGCCATTATGTCTTAAAAGAAAAGTGTTTGATCAATGCATCCTTCCAGTGCTTACGTATGGTGCAGAGACGTGGACCTTAGCTAAAAGAGACATACGAAGGTTGCAGACAACTCAAAGAAGCATGGAGAGGTGCATGCTTGGTGTAACCAGGAGAGATAAGAAGAGGAACACGTGGATCCGAAAAATGACAAGAGTGGAAGACATCATGATCAGAGTTAAATCCCTGAAATGGCAATGGGCTGGACATACTGCCAGAAGAACAGACCATCAATGGACAGCCGAAATTTTAGATTGAATTCCAAGGGACAGGAAAAGACCCAGAAGAAGACCACATGGAAGATGGGTGGATGAAATTTGAAAGTATGCGGGAGTGACATGGAGGAGACTGGCACAAGACAGATCGTTGTGGAGGAAACTTGGGGAGATCTTCGTCCAGCAGTGGATTGATAATGGTTGACAATGATGATGATGATGATATCGATTGATGGGAAAAAGCTGGAGATAACCGATACCTACATTTACTTTGGACAGCAGATATCAAGAAAAGACCACATTGATGAAGAAATTAATCAATGTGTAAAACTTCGTTGGAGAGCTTTTGAAAGAAACAGTACAATTTTAAAGGGCAATATGTCATTATGTCTTAAAAGAAAAGTGTTTAATCAATGCATCCTTCCAGGGCTTACGTACGGAGCAGAGATGTGGACCTTAACTGAAAAGGGCATACAAAGACTGCAGGCAACTGCAAGAAGCCTGGAGAGATGCATGCTGGGTGTTACCAGGAGAGATGAGAAGAACTCATGGATAAGGAAAATGACAAGAGTGGAAGACATTATGATCGGAATAAAATCCCTGAAATGGCAATGGGCTGGACATGCTGCCAGAAGAATGGACAACCTAAATTCTAGACTGTATTCCAAGGCATAGGAAAAGACCAAGAAGAAGAACACATGGGAGATGGGTGGATGAAATTCAAAAGCATATGGGAGTGACATGGAGGAGACTGGCGCATGATAGACCATTATGTAAGAAACTTGGGGAGACCTTCATTCAGCAGTGGATTAATAATGGTTGACAGTGATGGTGCTATATTAAAACCATTTTAAAGAAAAGGTACCAGGCAAGGTTTTAAAAAAAAATCATATGTATTCTGTGCCCATTGTGTGTTTTTGGTCTCAGCACAACTATATCTTCCATTTTGTAATCATAATACTATAACTGTGAATGAACAGATGTACTATGTTTGTTGTCTTCTGCACTTATGATACCATAACATAAATCAACGATTTTTTAAATCTGATAAAATATTTCTATACCAAGAAATCTATGGATATTTAACAAAAATGTTATCAATAATATGTGCTATATCAGCAAATCTATGTATATTTAGTGAAAATGTAATCAATAATGTGTGCATCAAGAGGAATAATTAATAATGAGGAACTGTACTCCATTATACTTAAAATAGTAAAACTGAATTTGTAAAACCAGACTGCTTTTTAAAAGAAGTTTGAAAATTTTCTGTCTACCTTCCTTGAAAAAGCCATCTGATTGATGTGCAAAAACTTGTACATGTTTATTTCTATTTTTTTTTTTTTTGCCAATGCATTGGATTACTAATATAGTTTAACTATTTCAAAAGAAGGGGTAATATTTGTTTAACCCTCTAACAACCATGACTCTAAAATCTAGTATCACTCAAAACACCATAACACCATCCGAAACTGTCAGTTGTTTCACTTCTTTGTTTAGTAACTCATGGTGACTCCTGCTGATCTGTTATAGGTCGTGCAAATTTAAAGAACAGGTAAGGGTAGGAAATCTGACTCACTTTAAACAGGCGTTTCAGGCAGCTATGGTCGTTTGTAAGTATGGGCGTTTTGGTCGTTAAAGGGTTAAAGTAAGAAAAAAACTGGCACAAGACTGTATTTGGCCCGAGAGTGCCAAAACACATGACAGAACAACATGCAAGTCAGCTTGGACCCTGATGACGTCAGTTCTCAATCCTCACTCAACTGGAAGAACCAGTGTACTGTGTGTGGTTGTAGGAGTAATGTGTAATCACCAACATCACAACTGTGCTATAATGTAGAATATAACAGATAATGTGGTTTAGTTCTGTATTTAATTGTCATTGTTGTCAAACATGATTAAAACCCTGACACACTATAGAACATAAGCCATCCAGATTTCATTATTAAATGAAGAATAGCTGAAAGTTTAGGTTAGCTGTTTTTCAGATAACAAAAATATTCTGCTCTCTTTTGGAGTTTAATGTTATGCCTTTTGTTATTTAACTCAATAAAGGAAGTACATTTCCTTTTTGTTTCTAGTGTGAAAAACTGTGGTTTTCAAATGTACTGTATGCAAGGGCAGATACAGAAAACATATCAAAATGAAACTTAAATCTGCAAAAAGGAAATTGTGATGTGGTGAAAAAACATGTGCATTGTTTGAATAAAATATTTTTTTTAGGTTTAGTCTGCTCGTAAAACTGAGGAAAACTATCATTGCACTAGTAAAGTGTGATATAGATTGTGCAAAGTAAAGTACATAGTAAGGTTCAGTAAACCCAAAGGTGAAGCTATGGTCTTCCCATTGTACCTGTGTGCTGTGCCATATGTGCCACTTACATAGTTTTAACTGTTAAAACGTATTTGCAAATCAAAGAAAATTTATGGTATAAAATGGCTCTGAAAGAGGGAGAGTACATAGTTCATCATCTCATGCTTGTATACTTATATGAGCACAGGCATATATTTGGCACAAGCTACTTTAGAGAAATGGAGGATTCTGATTTGCAACAAAAACTTTCTCTTTCTTTACCTAGCAAAATTATGTGCTTCTAGTATATATATTGCATCATCGATGAGCAGTTGCCAGTTTCACTCTGCATGTTCCACCATGTCCAGACCACCTCTTTGCATCTTCATCAACATTTTCATCTATCACAGAAATACCCAGTTTGGTTCTAAATGTATGCTTTGCTAATTCTGTTGTGCCACTGAATTCACCATACTTTCTCAGATATTTCTCTTATTTCAGCAGGTTCTGACCTAAGAGATCTGTTATCCCTTTACTTAGCATCCAGTTGCCCCCCGTGATAGGAGACAGCTAGTCTAAATACTACATTATATGTAGCCTCTTTCTTAGTGAAACTTATCCTGCTTTTCTAATTCCATATTGCGCCTTGCTGTCTCACCAGAAATCACACCCAAATTAAAATTTGCCACCTGATTCGGCCACTTCTTTTTATGTAAATAAATTGCATTACACAATTCTGTTAAATAAAACAGTTGGCTGTAAGTATTTTTAAAGGGCAGACAAGGAAAAATAGAAATAGATACATGAAAACATTACTCATTTGTCACCAAAGCAGTAGATCCATTTATTTTCTATTTAAAATGTCCTGTAAGATGATATCATGCGAAAAGTTCACTGTCGCCCGGTCCTGAAGTGGTCTACGTGCTGGCTTTTGAATGTTTGTTTGAGATGAGCATGGGTGGTGTGCCTGTCAAAGTAGGAATTTCAGGGTTTCACTGTCTGTGACTACCTAGAAAGTACAATTTTTTAAAATAAAAAATGCTACTATAAATGACAGAAGAAAAAGACATTGTTGACTCTGAAGCCACCTTTATATCATTTCGATGGCAACCAAAGTCAGGGGTTAAAATTCAGGGCGGGATTCCTGCGGAAAAATTTTAACTTCCGCCAAAATAAATTTGTTAGGCGACAGCTTCCCGCCTTACGAAATTTTAAGAAAAAATATACAACAATATAAAATCTTGGGTCCGTTTTTGGACCACTCGCAAAATTCGCCATTAAAAACGTATCCTTCGTAAATATTCGTGCGTTAGAAACGGACCGTTCAGAGTTTACAATCGAATATATCGTTCATGTCGGGAACATAATCAGTTTATGGACACGTAATCGGCTTCCATATGTAGCCGCGCAAGCAGTTCATTTTGCATATCGCATACTGTTACAAATCGGGCACGGGATTCTTCAGATTCGCGGAATTAAGCTGTTTTCGCCACATTTCGGTTATACTCGAGATTGACGCAAAAAAAACAAAAAAAACAACTGAAGATAATGTTTTATTTTCGGAAGATAGTGTGTGTGTGTGTGTGTGTGTGTGTGTGTGTGTGTGTGTGTGTGTGTGTGTGTGTATGGGGGGGGGGGGGTCGTTTTCTGTCTGGGGAACGGTATTCCGTTAACGAAAGTTGAACGGAGTGAACAATTTTCCCGCAATAGAAATTTCTTTTTCTTGCGAAGTTACCTCTGTCCAGTATTGTTATTAAATATCAATTTATTGCATAATGTTTGTATTTTAGCTTCCAATAACGGAAGATCGATGGAACGAAAATTTCCTTGTAAACTTGAGTTTCTTCGGCACGAGTTTCTTCCGTGGATTCGAGAAATTCTGACTTTGTTGTCATCATTTGCGTCGTTCTCAAGAACTATGCAAAATTGAAGATAATTTGGGAGGGGGGGGCTTTTCCGGTTGGGGACGGAATTTCGTCTTTCAAAACTTTGGAAAACGGAAGTTAGACAAACTGCAGATTTAATCTGTAATCGTAATTTTTTTTTGTTTCTCGCAATGTTCCCTCTGCTGAGTATTATTTTAAAATATAATTTTGTTCAAAAACTGATTGTGTTTCAGCTTGAAAATGGAGGAAAATTTCCGAAAACGGAAGTCGGTCGAAGCGAAGATTTTTTCGTAATCGTAATTTTGTCTTTAATTATTGTTACGTCATCATTATTTTTACGTCATCGTACTCGGACATATATATGGGAGCATACACGTGCAGCAGTGGCTCGCCTCCATCTGAAGACGGGTTGATTGTCGACTCGAAAGTACTAATAGGTTTTAATCTTTTAAATGTGTAAATATCTATCGTTTTTTAAATTAAATATATCGTGTAAAGACGGTGTAAGTTCTTTAATGTATTGTTAAATGTTCTTTTCCCACCATAAATAGTTGCAAAATGCAAAGGGAAAAACTGGACACTCATATCAAAGAATGGTTGAATCAACCAAGTCTGAATTATGTGAACTGTAAACATCTCATACATAGTATTCAAGAAGATATATATATATATTTTTCAGAGCTGAAGGGAAACTTGTTCAAAAATAATAAATTAGTTGTTCCTTGTAATACTAAACTTGCACACCACAATGTCCAGTGAAGGTTTATCTTTTGTGACTGAGATAGACTGCAGATTTTCTTCTGCCACAATGGATCTCTTTTTGAAGTTTGAGTGTGTAGAATCTGAATCTGTGAAGCAAGACACACACAAACACCCACACACCCACACACAAAGTTTTGGTAGTCTTTCAAAAGCCTGGCAGAACAGTTTTGTTTTTGTTTTTCTCGAAAATGAATGAAGATGCACTTATAGAATATTCACTATTCAAACATAGCTGTAAAAAATGAAGAGTATATGTTCCAATGTCCAAAGTTTTATAAGCAACCATCTTCACACATTTCCATTAGTGTCAAAAGTTTCTTTTGCAAGTAAGTCTTGTGTTGCATTTAACAAATGCACCATGTGAATGTGTCTTGAGCACACAAAACAGAATTCAGTCAAAATTTAAAGATTCACTGAGCAACAAAAATCTTAATGCATATTTCTGAAATTGGACCAGATAAACCCTCAGAAATAAAACAGTTGATCAAAGCTTGCTAACTATGGCAAGGAATAAAAGACCAACATATATACTTCAGGTGCAATTTTATGATGTCAATGTACTGCAAAATGCACAACTCTAGTTTTGTAAAATGAATCATGGTAATTTGTATTAGATTGAATGTAGTAAATTTTTTGATCTGATTCACCTGTTTGTTTTAAAGGTCAAGTATAGCTTATATTGTTTGAAAAATTACTAACTGCCTTCTCAGAGTCTTTTAATATTATTAAGTCACATATTCAAAACTCTCCACCTGAAATTTTTAATCCCCTCCATTTACAAACACAAGTGGGGACACTCCCTTCCATTTCAAATTTGAATTTTAAGCCCTGAAACTATGATTTTAGAAATTATGGAATTTAAAAAATAGCCCCTGAAAGGCCATGTTCCCAAATGAAAACATTTTGCTTACCTGCCAATTACTACGGAAAATGTCCATAGTTTCTACGGATTAAGTTGTCTTATAGCACTCACTGTCAAAACAATGGATTCTACGAATTTTCATTTTTTTTTTTATTTTGCTATTATTTTATGAAATACATGAGATTAAGTGGATTTGCAGAATTCCACTTTTTTGATATTCTTAAAATCAAGGCAAAACTGAAGTGCATGGGGGGGGTCGTGTTTCGCCTGTAGACGGTATTTCACATTTCAAAACTTTCAAAATCGGTGATTAAATAAAATAGAATTTTTTGCCATAATCGTAATTTTTTCTCCCGTGGTGTCCAGTATTCTTGTTAAATGTCATTTTATTGTGTAAATGTTTGTATTTCAGATTGAAACTGTAGGCAACAATTTGCGAAAACAAAAGTTCGATGCCACGAAATTTTTTTTCCTCATAACCTTCATGCGTAAGATTCTTCCGCAAAATTCAAGAAATTCTGCATTTTTCATTATTATTTTGGTCATTCTTCAGATTGATATACAAGTGAACAGAAATTGAGGGAAGGGGTGTTCGTCGGTGGATGGAATTCCATCTTTACGAAACTTTTGAAACAAAAGGTCGACAGAGTTCAGATTTTTTCTGTAATCATAATTTTTTTTTTTTTTTCCCCATGTGGCCTCTGCCCAGTTTTATTGTTAAATAACATTTTACTGCATAAATATTTGTATTTCAGCTTGAAAATAGCTGAAAATTTTTAAGAATTTCCCAAACTGGAAATCGACTGGAGCAAAGATTTCTCCCCTAAGCGCCCCCCTCTCCCTTCCAGCGATGTTCTCACTCTCCTGCATTGTTTGATATCCCCCGTCCCAAAAGTTTTTGCATTTAAGTTTGATAAGGGAGGGAAATTCTCAAAAACGGAAGTGACGAAGTTAGAAAATTTGTAAAAATTCATGAATGTTGTTAAAATTTATTAATATTCTCAAAGTTACTCTCCATTTATTTAAAATGGTTAAAGCTTTGATATTGTGCACTCATGGTCCCCAGGCTGAAAGTTCTTTCATCCTGATGGATGAAATTTTTATTATCAGAGGAAATAAAATAAAAAGAAAAAGAAAAGCGACAATGAAGAAATAGGGAGAGAAAGATATCAGCACAAAAGAAAAATTAAGCAATGGAGGCCATGCAGCTGCAGAGTCAACAAAAGATAAACTGACAGTTGACTGCATTCTTGCTATGTGTTATGATTTTTTACCCAGTTAAAATGTTCAGCTTTTTCTTTTCTTCTTTGGTTTCATCTTGTCATAAACTGCAATTTTAGAGCCAGTATGATAATTTCATATGGTAAGTGGAGGTTCACGCACTGCGGGTTCACTTGCTTGGATTTCACGTCTGTCGAGCGTTATGGAATTGTGAACGCATCTGATTTTTACTGGTGGAAATTTTGAACTTAAATCTCACAATGTTACCTATCGTGCCGTCGCCAGTGGAATCAACTTTTTGTTTTGTACGTGTTAAGTTTGTTTCATTAGAGTCCTTGTTTGTTGTAACGTTTTGTTGTGGTGCATATTTCTTCTTCACAAAGAGATGGATCCTTTCGTAAAAAGTGTCTATGTATGCCACATAATAATACTAGCTACTACTGGCAAGGCTCTTGCCAATGTTGGCAGGTATGCATTTTGTATCATACAGGGTGATTCAAAAGTCCCTGAACTCTATATTTTAAAACATATTTGCTGTAAAACCATGAAAGATACCTGAGTATTGCTGCTTGTGGCTGTTGTGTGTGACCTTGGGGAACGAGCTGCGCCACGTGACACTACACTAACACGGGCGCTGGCAAGAAGTAACGTTTAGTCAGCCATGAGTCTCACACAAGAACAAAGAGTCACTTTGTTAGTTTATTTTGCGGAAAAATCTTACCAATGTTGCATCCAGCTCTTTCAAAGGAAGTTTCCTGATGCTCCTATACCAGGGAAAACAACTGTGTATGACCATGTGAAATGGGTTTGCAAGACAGGCAGTGTTCAGGATAATCCTAAAAGCAGCCGTCTGTCCATGGTGATGACCATATTTCTGGAGAAAATTCACGTTTCCCTGCATCGCTCGCCCCGGAAGTCACTTCGGCGGCTGTTTCGGAAGTTAGAGGATTCATATTCAGCCTGCCAGAGGGCTACTAAACGTCTAAAGTTATGGCCGTACATAATTTGAGTAGTGCAAGAGCTACGTCCTTTGGGCTCGAAAAAGCGCTTTGCCTACTGCCAATGGTTTAAGAGTTTCACTCGCAACAATGTGACTAACCACCTTAACACTTTTTCCAGTGACGAGGCATGGTTTCATTTGAATGGATATGCCAATAGCCTAAACACTCGCATTTGAGCTACAAAGAATCCACACGCATTGCATGAGGTTGGACTTCACTGTCAGAAAGTTGGAGTGCTGTGTGGTGCGCCATGTCTAGATGGCGAATTGGAGGGCTTTTTTTTTTTTTTTTTTGACACAACTGTAAATTCCACTGTATTTGCAAACATCATCCATCAATTTGTAGCGATGCTGGAGGAACACGAACATTACTGTTGGTTTCAACAAGATGGAGCAACGTGCCACACATCAAACGACACAATGAAGATGCTCCGTGAGTTCTTCCACAATCGATTAATCTCGTAAAAACTTTGGCCGCCTTGCTCACCAGTCTTGAGTCCTCCAGACTTTTATCTGTGGGTCTATCTAAAAGACACAGTTTACCACAATAACCCTAAGACGGCACAGGACCTGTGGAAACAACATCATTACAGCCGTGAGGGACATACCAGCCAACATGCTGAAAAGAGTGTTTGCCAGCATATGTCGTCTGATGAATTTGTGTCTGACAATTCAGACATGAATTTGTTGTGGTGGACAATTCCAGCATCTATTGTAAAGTGGTTTTCATTACCTGTAAGTATGAGTGTCAATATAACAGTATGCAAAAATAGTTATGCATCACTATATTCGTGGTTGAAATATTTGAATTCACAGTTGGGGGACTTTTGCATCACCCTGTAGTATGAAAATTACCTCCTATACAATTTCTTATTGGTTTCTAGCTGCTCTTATGGCAAATAGCTGTGTTTATAGGCAAGGAGCATGTAGAAAAACTTTTGGAAAGCACAATGTGTATATTGAAGCAAACCAGTGGAAGTTGATACCCCTATGTATCAGTTTTATTTTATGGATATCTATTGCAAAGTGCAGTTCCTGTAATGAATGAGAATGTGGAATAGGATTAGAGATGTTAATCTTTGTGCTGATTTTGTCACCATGGCTGGAAAATTATATTGCCTGACATGCCCAGGACATGTTAAAAATTCTGTGCAGGCCTGTATTATTAGGTTGTTGCAGGTGAAATGTCGGATTTCAGGATGACATCATTTCGAGGCGTACAAACACAGGCAGATGGCGCTAGTGTGTTTGATCAGGAAGGTTAAATATCCTAGCCTGTTGGCACGGAATCATTTTGGTGCTAGCTCGTAGGTGATTGTGTCGCCAGAACATGGAAGGAGGCCAATTACGGATACATTTTCTGTATGAGTTCAAACTGGGCCACAACGTCGCAGAAGCAGCCAGGAACATCAACACAGCATTTGGAGATACGCAGTAAATGAACGAACCATGCAGTGATGGTTCAAAAATTTTGAGCCTGTGATATTGAACTTGCAAATGCACCGTGCGGGCACTCAACACCAACCATCAACAACGACGAACTGCGAACCCTAGTTGAGAGTGACTCGAGCCAAACTGCTCGGGACATGGCAGAGAAATTAGGCGTCCACTATTCGACAGTTTCCCGTCGCTTGCAAGAACTTGGTAAAGTCAAGAAGCTCGATAAATGCGTTCCCCATGAGCTGACTGAAAGCATCGTGAAGCGTCGACTGGAGGTTTGCACTTAACTGCTCGGCCGGAACAGAAACGCTCCGTTTTTGCACAGAGTAGTGACATGTGACAAAAATTGAATAATGTACAACAATTGTCGCCGATCTGCACACTGGCTAGATGTCGGTGCGGTCCCAAAATACATGCTGAAACCAGACCTTCAATCGAAGATGATGATGGTGACTGTTTGGTGGTGTGCAACCGGTATTCTGCTCTATTCGTTCATGGAATCTGGTGAAACCATAATGCAGAGAAATGCTGCAACCAGCTGGATGCATTGAAAAAAAAAGCGGGCGAGATTGGTCAACAGAGATGGCATTGTACTGCTTCTTGACAATGCAAGACCACATTTCAAGAACAACTGTCCAAAAATTACACAGCCTGGGCTATGAGGCTCTTCTGCACCCAGCTTACTCTCCCAACCTCTTGCCTACCGACTACCACTTGTTCATGCATTTGGACCATTTTTTTGGCAGTGAAACGATTCACCAATGAGCAGCCGTCAAACATGCCGTTGAACCGTTTCTGCATTCCACAATGGCCAACTTCTATGCAACTGGCATCAATGCACTGGTATCACGATGAGAGAAATGTATTGCAGCTAATGGTGTCTATTTCGATTGATACAGGTCGGTTTCCACCGTGTAACTGTAGATGGAAGTCTCACTCCCAAAACTGACATTTCATGTGCAACAACCTAATATGTTTTCCTACATGCCCGA
The DNA here is from genome assembly GCA_039090855.1 of Macrothele yani. Classification (NCBI taxonomy): domain Eukaryota; kingdom Metazoa; phylum Arthropoda; class Arachnida; order Araneae; family Macrothelidae; genus Macrothele; species Macrothele yani. Next base: position 93,866,255 of record CM077005.1, on the reverse strand, counting down.
TTGGGCGTGTAAAAAACTTTGCTCTTTACAGGATAACCTTTTTTTTTTTTTTTTGTAAGTAATGTTTTATTTCCCAGTCAATTTTCTTACTGCTGAGAATCTCCTTCCCTGTGCTTTATTTAATAAAATAAATAGAGTGTGTTTTGAGATATAGAAGGCCAAAATGTACCACCTTGAAAACTAAATTGCCCATGAAATTGTGTGATATCTCAAAAGAAAGCTCATGTGATAAGCGTTCAAATGGACTTGGTCTACGGTTGTAGTCATGTGTGATAGGTATGGTAGACACAAAAATTATTTTTTTGTAAATTTTAAAGACTCCTAACGACAAACGTATTGTATGTAGAAAGCTCAAATTTTGCTCTGAATAGTTTCTTTACAATGCCTGCAAGTTGACCAAGTTTCATTTTAAGTGAAAAGGGTTCCTGTCAAAAACGTTACTGTTTTGTGTTGATTTGACATGGAATGACCTACAAGTGAGTACATATTTTACTGCTAGGTTCAATGAATGAAATAGGCTACCATGAAACAGAGTTGAGATCAAATTTTCTTGCTAAGGAAGAGTTTATAAAATGCAGACTTTGTTTCTTATACTTTTTCTGAAATGTGTAGAAAAATATTAGTGTGTGTTAGTGAGAAAGCATGTGAAATTTTGGTTTGGGCATGTAATTTTTGGACAACATGCCCGACTAGGTATGTAACAATTTTGAAATTTGGCCGGTTCTGGATGTCACAAAATTTTCTTAGTTTTATTCACTGGCGTGTAAAAATTAAGGACGAGACGGTTGTTTTTCGAATGTAAAGGTCATGCAGAAGTGCTCCACATCGACTCAAATCATACCATAAGATCCCCAAGATGTGAGAATATGGGACAAGTGAGCAAAACCGTCCAAACAAGGAATCCAAAGGATACGAAGGCACTTTATTGAAAAGGTAGCTTCGAGCACAACTGGACAGAAGACAGAAACGTCAATGTGACAGGCGGCTGCCAAGAAAAATCCAGTATTTAGTAGGGGATATGATAACTCCTGACTGCGTTGCAGGATTTACGTCTGTCCTGTCCATGCTGAGGACGAGGTTGTCAAGGAGCTGTTGAGGCATTGCGGCCCATTCCTCTTGTAGCGCCATTCGCAGCTGCGGAATTGTTGCTGGCGGTTGGGGACGTGCTGCCAAGCGTCTCCTGAGAAGGTCCCTCACGTGTTCGATTGGATTTAGGTCCGGGGACCTTGCGGGCCAATCCATGCGTTGAATATCTTCACTCTCCAACAGCTCTGCGACAGCCACTGAACGATGAGGTGTAGCGTTGCCATCCATGAAGAAGAACTCAGGACCCACAGCACCTCTAAACAGACGCACGTGAGGCAGGAGAACCTCGGTACAATAGCGGACACCAGTTACTGAACCTCCTTGGAAGATGTGGAGGTCAGTATGGCTACCAAGCATGATACCGCCCCAAACGAGAACCCTGCCACCTCCAAACCGGTCCCTTTCGATGATGTTGGAGGTGTGATTGTGTGTTCCCTGCTCTCTCCAGATGTGTATACGTCCAGAATCGCTGGTCAGACTAAATCGGCTCCCATCCGTAAAGAAAACTCGACCCCATTGCTGATGTGTCCAGTTCTTTTGTTCCTGGCACCACAGAAACCGCCGTCTCCGATGAGCAGGCGTTAATGGCACACACCGTACTGGTCGTCGTGCAAATAGACCATCTTTGTGCAGCCTCCTGGACACGGTAAAACGCGATAACGGACGTCCAGTTGTCTGTTGCATGTGCCTTGCGCTTTCTCCCGCTGTCTGCCGTCTGTCTCTTCTCGCCTGTAGGACAATATACCGGTCTTCCGCCGCCGTGGTTGCTCGTGGACGACCACTGCTAAACTCTCGGACAGCTGTTCCTGTCGTTTGAAATGCTCTCCAAGCTCGAGAAACGATGCTGTGAGCGATCCCGATCTCCTCGGCCACACTTGTCACACTTCGAACTTCGAACTTCTTCCAACTTCCCAAATGACGCGACCTCGGGTAAAGTCAACCAGATGTCTACTGGATTGCCTGTTGGCCATATTACACGGTGGCAGCAACTCGACGTCGTTCAAACCGATGTACACCGTGCAATAGCTTTCACCGAATTGCTGAGCAAATGATCATATGTAGAGGATTTTAGGAAGGGAGTGTCTGACCCCAGGTCTTAAACAACCCTTAGAAATAGGAAACTAGGAGATTTGGGCTAGAGCGCCCGATAGGAAAGTGACACGGAAGCGAAGTAGAAAGGGGGAGGAAACGCCCTTATTTATTACCGGGGGGCCAGTACCCATCCGACGCACGGCGGATATTTAGTGGATCGAGCGTTCGTACCTGCCTGGGATCTAACCTGAGGCCCTTTCCGTAGCAGTCACGAACGTTGCCCACTAGGCCACCCGCGGCCCAAGAGTTGCTGAGCGTACACCGCCCGTGTGCTTCCGACACCCCCCCCCCCACACGTCATGCTGCATATATGCGCATGCCCTACCGTACCGGACCCTAGTCTATCTCCTGAGTGGTCTTTCGGTCCGTTCTGCCAGCTCGTTTTGCTGTTATGCTAATTTCTTCTCTTCGTCCTTAATTTTTGCACACCAGTGTATTTATTGCCATAACTTTTTAGTTGCTGCTTCTGAAAAATTATTCGAGTCTGAAACCTCTTGGCTCTCGAAATTTCGAAACCTTGTTTTATGTAGTTCAGGGCTTGATGGCGGGAATCCCGCCGAAAAAAAGTTGTTAGGAGGGTGTCTCCATTCTTACAAAATTTTAAGAAAGAAAACTCTTGGGTCCTTTTTTAGACGACTCACAAAATTCGAATGTTAAAAACGTATTCTTCGTGAAATTACGGGCGTTTGAAACGGGTCTTTCAGAGTTCGAAATATTGCAATCGAATGCATCGTTCATGTCGAAAATACACAGTCGAGTCACATTATTGTTACCACCTCCTACTTTTGACGTCAACAGCACGGGGGTTCCGATGCAGACGGATGGTCACTGCACCTATGCTAACGAAGGTGCATCGACAGAAAAGGCTTACATTTGCACAGCAGTATCAAAATCGGACCTCCGCTGATTGGCAAAGGATTGCCTTCTCCCATAAGTCACGTTTTCTGCTTCATCGAACAGATGGACGTTGACGTATAAGGCGAGAAACATCGGAGAACAAACACTCTTCAACCTTTGCTGGAAGAACACAAGCTGGTGGGGGCAGCGTTATGATCTGGGGAATGTTTTTGTTTCATTCGCTGTGTTCACTCATACCTGTGGAAGGCGCTATGGACCGAATTCGTTATGAATCCATCCTTGCAGACCACTTACACCCATACATGATGATTGTCTTCCCTGAGGCGGATGGGATCTTCCAGCACGACAATGCGACGTATCACACTGCAAGAAATATCCGAGAATCGTTCGAAGAACACGATGAAGGCTTTAAGTACTTTCCTGGTCGCCTGATTCCCCAATTTTAAACCCAATTGAGCATCTTCTTGTTCGCTCTATGGACGCTCCACCATGCATCCTCCAACAGCTGTCAGATGTACTGCTGTCAGCATGGCTCCACATACCTGTGAACACCTTCCAGCACCTTATTGAGTCACTCCCTGCCCATCCAGCTGCTGTTCGCGCTGCACACAGCGGTTACTCTATGTATTAGCTGGTCACAATAATGTGACTCGACCGTGTATAATCAGCTTATAGACACGCGAATCGGCTTCCATACGTAACAGCATGGGCATATCATATCGGGGGCGATAGGCAAAATTCATTTCGCCGACGATATGAACAGTCGGCGATATGCATTTTGCACATCGCCAACTGTTAGAAATCCGGCATAAGATTCTTTCGCGAATTCGCACGACAGTTAAGCAGAGCGAAAATTTCCCCCGCAATCGTAATTTCTTTTTCTCTCGAAGTTGCCTCGGTCCAGTATTGATGTTAAATATCAGTTTATTACATAAATATTTGCATTTCAGCTTGAAACTGTAAGCAAAAATTTCCGAAAACGGAAATTCGACGGAACAAAAACTTCCTTGTGAACTTTAGGCATGAGTTTCTTCCGCAATTTTGAGAAATTCTGCCGTTGTTGTCATCATCTGCGTCATTCTCGAGAGCGATGCAAAACTGAAGAAAATTTTTTGGGGAGATTGGTGTATGTGGTGGGAGTGGAGTTGGAGGACGTTTTCCGGCTGGAAACGGAATTCCGTCTTTCAAAACTTTCGAAAACCTAACTTAGAAGCAGTGAAGAATCACCCATAATCGTAATTTATTTTTCTCGTGATGTTCCCTGTGTTCAGTATTATTGTAAAATATTATTTTGTTCGATAACTGATTGTGTTTGAGCTTGAAAATGGAGGAAACACTACCGAAAACGTAAGTCGGACGGAGCGAAGTTTTTCCGTAATCATATTTTTTTTTTTTTTTTCGCAATGTTCCCAGTGTCTTGAATTTTTGCTAAATGTTATTTTCCCCCAAAAATAGCCGCAAAGGGAATAATCTGGATATTTCTCATATCAGAAGGGTGAATCAACCAAGTCTCAACTACACTCACGGACAATGAAATTTGCGCACCAAGAAGGAAGCATCGGATTGAACGGAAATTTTATGGACGTAATAATACAGATGAATGATACACATGATGGCAAAAAAAAAACCAGAGCTGCAGGACAATTACAGAGGGAGCTGCGGCACGCAGTCCGGCCATCTTCAATAGCACGACGCACCGCCTCGTGCGGCGATAATGCTGCAATACATACGGTCCGGCATGGATACGAACAGACGCCTGATGTTGTCCTGCAGCAGACTGACCCACACGTATTGGACGGTGTGCTCCAAATTTCGGATAGTGCGGTCACGGCGGTAGCCGGTGTTTCAACTGGTCCCACACATGCTCGATAGGGGACATGTCCGGGGAGCAGGCTGGCCATGGAAGTGTCTGGACATGACATAGGCAGTCCTGGGTGACCTGAGCCGTGTGCGGACGGGCACTATCCTGCTGGTATAGCGCACTTGGAATCCTGGCCAGGAATGGGAGCACATAGGGCCGTAGGATCTCATCCACATGCCGCTGGCCCGCCAATGATCCACGTATCACTAGGAGAGCTAATTGGCTATCGTAGGCAATGGCTCCCCAGGCCATAATGCCTGCAGTGGGGGAGGTGTAGCGCGAGGTTGGGATTGTGCCGTTCACCCGGGGCCCGCTACACCCGGACACGATGATCATCTGTCCCCAAAACGAAGCGGCACTCATCGCTAAACACACGTCGCCAGTCTGTGGTGTTCCACGTCGCTTTGGCCTGGCACCACTGCCCACTGAGCCAGCGATGTTCTGATGTTAATGACAGCACACGTAAGGGACGCTGGGATCGCAGATTCGCTTCCGCGAGGCGTCGGGAAGTGGTTCGTGGGCCCACAGAAGCCGCTACATCTGCCTGTATAGTGGACCGGGTCCGGGTGGGATCCGTTCGTGTATGGCGCACGATCCGTCCATCCTCTCTACCGGTGGTCCGTCCGGAGGCGCTACGCGCCGTGTAGCAGGTTGTCACGTATCCACTGCTCCGAACACAGTCGGACGGTATGGTCAGAACGGATGCACGTGGCGGGTAATACGGCGCGCCGACCACCCCCGATGATCAGGCCTCTCGCAAAGTTTGTAAGTTGCGTAAATCGACGTCTTTGGCGTCTAACCGGCATTCTTGTCACTCAGAACTCTTGCTCGCGTTGACCGGTGTGTTTCGCTTTCATGGATCATGATCAAGATCATATGTAGAGGATTTTAGGAAGGGAGTGTCTAACCCCAGGTCTTAAACAACCCTTAGAAATTGGAAACTAGGAGATTTGAGCTAGAGCGCCCGATAGGAAAGTGACACGGAAGCGAAGTAAAAGGGGGAGGAAGACGCCCTTATTTATTGGGGGGGGGGCAGAACCCGGGGTCCGACGGCTTAACGTGCCCATCCGACGCACGGCGGGTATTTAGTGGATCGAGCGTTCGTACCTGCTGGGATCGAACCTGAGGTCCTTCTCGTGGCAGTCACGAATGCTGCCCACTAGGCCACCCGCGGCCCATTTCATGGGTCATCGACTACACGCCGGTTTATAAGGCTGCCGGTTCGTGCTTGCAGCTCCACCACAGGGTGTGCGGTCATGCGCACTCGCACCAAACGTGGATCATTTGCATATGAGCACGCACTCCAATTATTTGCAAAGTTTCGCGGTTCTAGCATGTTTTCTTCTAGGTGCGCAAATTTCATTGTCCGTGAGTGTATGTGAACTGCAAGCATCTTGTAGTATTCAAGAAGAGATGTTTATTTCAGAGTTGAGGGGAAGCATGTTCAAAAATAATAAATTAGTTGACCTTTGTCATGCTAAAACTTGCACATGACAATGTTACGATTTGTTTCATATTTTGTGAATGAAATGGACTGCAGATTTCCTTCCTTCACTATCGAACTCGTGGAACTTAAATCTATAAAATAATGCAGAGAAACAACTTTCAGTACAGTCTTTCAAAAGCTTGCAGACCACGTTTCTTTTTTTTTTTTTTTTTTTTTTAAATTAATGATGTGGCTATGGAATATTCACTACTCAGACTTAGCCTGTGATGGGTTCCATTTCAACTCAGGCAGGGTCGTACATCATTATCTCAGATTTCTCTAAAAAAATTAAGAAGTGTTCTTTGACTAAAATAAGGAGACCTATATTTTTTCTTTCGGCGAAAATTTTTTTCCCTTCGAGATAGAGGGTTTCAAATCGTGCACCGTCAAACATGCTGTCTAGTAAACGGTTATTTTTCCTAACTTCACCGAGTCATTGCAGCGGAATTAAAGAATATATCTTGCTCTGGTATATTTTTTTTTACATTGTGTGTATAATATATAATAATATATGGTGCTAATTTTTTTTACACATCGTATGATTAAAATTAAAAATATCGTAAACTTCGTGATTTAAAAAAAAAATTGAATTTTTTAAGATTTTTTTTAAACAGGTGCGGATCTTTCCTATTCTCGTTTTTTTTTTTTTTTTTTTTTTTGTTAAAGACATACAAATGTGCACTTTATTTGCAATTTTTTATGTATCTGTGAAACTTAGTTTCCTCGTTTCGGAAGCGTTTAAATCAGCCGATTTTGAAAAATCTCTAACTTTGCCAACGATTTTCTCAAAAAATCCATTTTTTAAAATTCTGAAAATTAAATCTCTGTTTTATTATCAACGGGAGAATATCTGTGTGAATTTTCACGGACCTAAAAACGCCTGTTTCCGAGTTAGAAGCGTTTGAATTTGGTTTGAAAGCCTACGATTTCCCCGTGTTCTAAAGGCGCCATTTTGGAAAAATCTCAGGCGCAAAGTATATGTATTATCTTCCCCGAATGAGAGCGTTCAATCAGCTGGCCCTGGTTGGATACGTTCACCTCACCCTTCCCCGAGCGATGGCATGCCTAAAAACGGGGGGGGGGGATATAACAAATAGATAAATAAAAAATTCTTGCTGCTCCACTAACAAAGTTGAGTTGCGAAAGACAGTTTGTTTACGTGTATTACTTAAACATCGCATAAGAAACTATGAAAGAGTAGAAAACTATTGTTGTGAAAAATCTTTACGAACTTTCGATAACGGAAAGCCGACGAAGTTCAGATTTTTGACGTTGCTTCTGTTCAGTATTGTTAAGTATCATTTTACTGCATAAATTTTTGTGTTTTAGCTTGAAAATAGGAGACAAATTTCCAAAACCGGAAGTCGGGCGGATTTTCCGTAATCGCCACCCCCTTCCCCTCCCCCGCGATGTTCCCACTATCCAGCGCTGTTATAAGCTTTTGCATTTAATCTTGATAAAGGAAGAAGGAAATTCCCGAAAAAAGAAGTGACGAAAATTGGTAAAAATTGATGCATGGTGTTCAAAAGTATTAATATTCCCAAAGTTACACCATTTATCTAAAATAGTTGAAGCTTTGATATCATGCACTCATGCTCCCCAGACTGATGATTTTTATCAGAGGGCATACAAAACAAAAAAAGCAACAATGAAGAAGTAGGGAGAGAATATCAGCAGAAAGAAAAATTAAACAGTGGTGCTGTGAAGTTGCAGAATCAGTAAAAGACAAACTGAAAGTATTCCGCATTCTTGCTGTCTGTTTTGATTTTTCACCAGTTAAAATATTCAGCCTTCCCCCCCCCCTCTTCTTTGGTCTCATCTTGTCCTTAATATGATCATATGGTAAGTGCAGGTTCGTGCACTGCGCGTTCACTTGCTTGGATTTCCTGTCTGTCAAGCATTGTGGAATTCTGAATGCATCTTACTGATTTTTACTGGTGAAAGTTTCGAACCTCGCTGGGGAATCAATTTGTGTTTCTCATGTGTTAAGTTTGTTTCATTAGAGTCCTTGTTTGTTGTAACGTTTTGTTGGGGCGCATATTTTTTTTTTTTTACCAAGAGATGGATCATTTCGTAAAATAGTCCATGTATGCCAGTTATTAGTAACAAGGCTGTTGGCAGGTATGGACTGTCGGGTTTTTTTTTTTTTTTTAATATCATGGTCTGAGACATGCTGCCGCAGATTATGCGAAGGAAAAAAAAAATTTTTTCTCAGAATTTTGCGATCTACGGATCATATGCTGCCGCAGATTATATGTGGTATTTTTTTTTTTTTTTCACAGCCTTTGGATTATACGCCCTTGTGGATCGCACAAACGATTTTTTTTTTCTAAATTTTATGGTTTACAGACTATACGAAGAAAAAAAATGTGGTACTTTGAAATAATGTATACAAAATATGACATCCGCAAATAGTATTTTAATAAAATTGAAATGTGAAATTTTAATTTTTGAGATCATCTACTGAAAGAATGGAAAAAGAAAATTCTGAAGTAAATTGAAACTTTATTTTGCAATAAGTGGGTTTACCCAAACCTAAAAAATAAAAATAAAAAGAAATTGACAACAAATATGGTTTACCACTTTTCGTTTCAGTGTCATAACCAAACATGTTTTTGTTTATGCGTTGACTTAGTTTCACCTGGCGCCTACATTTTCGAACTGGCTGCTAGATCTAGAACATATATGTGTCGAGCCCTGTAGTGGACAACATCCTATGGACTGACGAGTCAACATTTACAAGGGCGGGATCATCAATCACAAGAACTCCCACTACTGGGATGTGGGAAATCCACACATGACGAGACAAGCACGCCATCAAGTACGCTGGTCACTTAATGTGTGGTGTGGAATGTGGCAAACATCCGTAGTTGGACCTGTGTTCATTGAGGGAAATTTTAACAGGCCAGCGTTACTTGCAGCTGTTATGTGGTCCAGTAAGCGATTGGTTGGATGATGTTCCTTTGAATACGTTACCACGCATATGGTTTCAGCATGACGGCTGTCCTTCCCACAAAACCTTTCCAGTTCTCTCGTTCTTATTTCGCACGTTCGGCAACAATATTATTGGGTAGGGTGGTTCTATCGAATGGCTGCCACGGTCACCCAACCGAACACCGATGGAGTTCTTTTGGGGATACCTGAAAGATCACGTGGAACCTACGGAACCTTCCAGCGTGGCAGATTTAAAGGAACGCATCATCAAGGCCTGCAATTCTGCAACCCCTGCGATGCTGCATGCTCTTCGAGATGCATTTCTGTCCCGAGTCCAGATGTGCATCGTCGCTTATGGTACACACTTCGAACAATGTGTACGGTAGACTACTCGCCAGGTTAGTTGCACGTGTACTACGCGAATTGTGTGTTGTTTTGTGTGCAATTTAAAGTTTATCACTTTAACATGTCTTGTCTTTTCTGTAAGTGTTTCTGTTGAACCAAGTGTCGTTTTGTACTAATTAAACACAGCTCTTTAATTTTGTAATTGGACTTTTTGCGTATCTCTCATGGTTGCTAAGTTTCGTATTTCGCCACTAGGGGCGCTGCAAGCACGTCCAATTGATTGAGCATGGTCACTTTCCTATAGGCGCACGTTACTTCCGTGGCAGTACAATACGCGGTTTAAAAGTTAGAGAGGGCAAACGGACTTTCCTAAGAACCCTATACACACACACGCACATGCACACATATGAAAATGAAAATATTCCAAACCAAAAGAACTCATTCTTTTCCTTCATACAACGAAAACAAGCCCTCTCCTAATGAGACAGACTGAGACTAGATCTGTAGTGATCCCCCCCCCCCTTGTGCTTTTTTCCGAATCCTGTTTAAAGTATGCTTGACTGAGGAGTGGAGTACAAAAGGTAGAAATTCATATCCACGGTTCATCATGTCATATGTTCCTGGCAGTATTTTCGGCCAAGCCTCATCATCTTCACGTGTTATTTTGATTACCCTGTGCTGTTCTGCTGCTGGCTGATAAGTGCGATCTGATGTGCGTATAACAACGTCGTGTTTTGTAGCAATCTTGCCTTTGCACTTTTCCTCCCTCCCTTTCCTGCAGTCAGATTGTACCTTACTATTATGAACTCAGTGTTTCTGATCATTTGTCCGAGGTGGGTCCGGGTTCGAATCCCGTGAGACATGGATGTTGTGTCTGTCTTATGGCACTGACTCCTTCCCTTCCCTGGAACCAGTGACCGTAAATTAGCGACGGGCGACCGCTTATAGCCCCTTTGGGTCGCTCACGGTGGTACAAAACAGGTCTGCGTTAATACTTCCTTCAAGGATTCCTGATTAGAGATAGCGTGCTTTCGAACTCTTCTATCGAGTTCATCCCATAGGTGTTCAATTGGATTTAAGTCCGGTGACTAGGGAGGTGAATGGAGCTGTTCATGTACCTTATAAAGCAGCTATTCCTTGACAGTCTTTGATGTGTGCTTAGGATCATTATCGGATATCCTGCTGAAAGACCCATTGGCTTCCAAGTCCCAAGCTGTCGACAGATGTCTGTAAATTGTCCTGCAGTATCTTCAAGTATTGTAAGCGGTCCATTGTACTCTCGATGAAAACTAATTTTCCAACCCCAGCCGCCGCCATAAATCCACAAACCATTACATTGCCTCCACCAGGCTTGATTGTGGGAACCATATTTTTTTGTTTCTTTTCTTCATTTTCCCGTCGCCAAATCTTTGCACGTCCGTCAGATCCAAAAATATTATATTTGCTTTTGTTGGTAAATAGGATTGTTTTCCAAAAATCAGTCTTTGTTGATATACCATTTGGCAAAGTTTAGTCTTTTTGTCTGATTTGTTGAGGTTATTAAAGGCTTTTTTTCTGGGAACTCTGCCATTAAAAATCCTTTAGATCGAACAACTCTTCGTACAGTCTCGGCATGCACAGTCTTACCAGTCGTCGTTTTAACATATTCCGTTAATTTTGGAGCAGATATTTTCTGATTTAGTTTGATTCCTTTTAGGATTCCTCAAGCATCTCGACCACTTAATACTCTTGGGCGACCACTTCGACCGTTGTTGAACACATTTCCGGCTGACTCGCAATTCCTAATAACAGTTCGGACATTTGAATGGATTTTTTCAACAATTTTTTAAATCTCATCGTAAGATTTTTTTCCTTTTGGCAACTGTATTATAACATTTCTTCATGTCCCGAGAAATCTCTTTTCGTGGTGCCGTTTTAACCGGAACACTAAAAAGAATTTGACTCGCACACACGAAATTAACTTTTCAGCAGTGTGATGCACTGCAGTTTCCTGTTTGCTTAAATAAGAACGGTGTCGTGCGCAAAGCGACCCTGTTATTTTATCGTGGACGAAGCGACCCTGCTAATCGAATCAGTTTACTTATGTATATATATATATAAGAGCAAGTTCAAAAACAAAAGACATTACCTAAAAATTTTGAAACAAAATTTTCTAAAGTACCTGAAGACCATGACGCGCAATGCAGCTGCCATGAAAATTCAGAATTCACAGTCTATTAAGAAGAGATAGAAGCAAAAACAAATTTTCAACTCATACTAAAAAACAACATACAAAAATTCATATACTGACAGGTGTGAGCAAAAGAGGATAAAATAAAAGCAACCTGTATGCAGAAAGTGACGACAATGCCGAGCCTTGGCTTTATCAAGGACCAGCAAAACTCTGCATTTTCTCACTTCCACAAAGACCTAGTTGGAAATGGGTTTCTGCAAAGCCATATATGCAAGCAATAAGCCCACAAAATTTTTTTTTTAAATTATTATAACCTCCTAAGAGTTGCTTGACGAAAATTAAGTTAACATTATTTTTGCATGCATCTATTGCTTTCCTGGCCCAACCCATGCTCGTCATCTGCTATTAAAAAACAAAAAAATGATTACAAAAAAACACAAGTTGTGAGAGTGATTGAATGAATCAAAAGAATTATTTAGCAATAACACTTAGCCAAGTTACCTAGCTGACTAAGAGAGAATTTAAACCAGAATAGTAATACAAAAGTACCACATATTCTTATGTTGTGCAGTGAAAGAACGTTTTATGCAAAATGCCATATTTTTTTGAAAATATAGATTCCTGAAGGAAACTGGAATATTGAACCTCCTACTCATCAACAACTGACAATTACAAGTACAAAAATTAAAAACTGATAATAACTAACAAAAATGCTTTGTGAAGATTATATGATGTTAACAATTAGTTGCAATATATACAAAGTATTCCAGGAGTGTTTTAAGTGCATAATAATGTAGTTAAAATATTCTAACCGACATTGAAGACACATCGTTGACTGCAAGAACAATAAATCAGCCAGCTACTTTGCCCACGAGCCCTAAAAAACACAGTTTCCAATAAAAGTGAAAGTGAAAAAAACATTAAAAGTTAAAATACTGCTTGCACCTAATTGCTTGATGCATAAAAAAGAGAAAATAACTGCTCAAAGTTCATAAGTTGAACTTAGAACCTCTTAACTAAAAGAATAAAGAAGAGAGCTTACCTCTAACACTTACACACACACACACACACACACACACAAATCGTAGTCAAATTATTTACATCTAATTAATTAAGTACTTACATCTTCTGAATTTTGTAGCTTTTGTCCTTAGTTTAACTTGGTAACATAGCTTAATGCTTTCAGGCATTTTTTAATGTCTTTAGAATTTCCAAATTCGACGTGTGATGCACAAACAACAATTAAACGAATTAGGAGAACTTGGTCCAAAAAGGAAGAAAATGCATATACAAGTAGACGAACGCATTCGCAATATCATGGGGAATTTGGAAATTCTAAAGTTCTTAAACAATGCACTGAAAGCATTAAGCTGTGTTAAGTTGGACTAAAGGCAAAAGTTACAAAATTCAGATGTAGGTACTTAATTAATGAAGCAAATAATTTGACTACGATTTGTATATATATAATATAAAATGATATTAAAAACTTGTATTTAGTATAAAAAACTTGTGTAAATAATTAATTAATTAGATGTAAATAAATAATTTGACTACGATTTGTATATATATATAAGTAAACTGATTCGATTAGCAGGGTCGCTTCGTCCACGATCGAATATAACGGTCGCTTCGCGCACGATTTTCCACGGGGTCGCTTCCCGCACGTAATCATAAGAACGAATTCCTATGACGAAACATAAATACCCCTGTATGCAGATTTTTTGTGGCGTAATTTTCGAAGTTCTTTGCATATTCTTGTGAATTTATTTTGTTTCAAACATTTATTATTTTACAATATTGTTCTACTCGTAAAATATAAGGTTACTAAACATGTGAGTAAGGTTACTAAAAAACATGTGAGGCTTCCCAAACTCATAATTTCTTAAATGGTTACATTTTGATGGGTGTATGTTGACTTTTGTGACTGACTTGTATATGTGTGTTGGTTGCTGCATGTGGCTGCCAAGGTCAGCGAGCGAGACAGAGCGATAGAGAATTTTTGTACTTGCTGTGGAATCCTAGCTTCCTATATTTAGATTTAAGTCATATCATTAATCACTGTCAGAAACATTCCTAGATGACTTAAAAATCGAGGATCTTGGGTGTGTGTTTAGTAACGTAAGTATTTTAAGCCTACGGAGATAAAGTTTAGCGTTGGACGTAAAAATTAGTTGGGTGTATAGACGGTTTTGATGCCCATGTTTGTGACAGTGCTAACCCGGATCAATTCCCCATGGCGAATCGTCATTGGCGGTTGAATAGAAGCATTTATATCTACGCAATTTTTGTGGGAAAATCCTGCACTTTTATACTCTCGACTATCGTACAGCCCGCACTTCCGTACATCTCTACATTTGCGCACCAGAACCGTACGTCACATTCGACTTCCGTATAAACAATCATTTGGGGGTTGTTTCGTGAAGGAAAAAATATGTGTGAAATAAATCTTTGAGGGATACGAAGTTCTGTTAGGTATCCTCAACTCTGTCCAGGTTGTATGCCCAAGGATAGTTTAAACGTCAGAAAAAAATCTATATAACTGATAAAGTGTTTAGCTTATGAATGAAATGGACTAGAGTGTCGGCAATGAAGATATGGATGAACTAGGCAACACTTTCAAAACAGTAGGTTATACACTATCAGAAAAAGTGTTTCTTCGGAGCATTAAAAAACTATACTCGGTGCAACTGCAAGGCTTAACCCGAGTATGGAGTTAAAGTTACAGAGTGTGTACTTCCACTGCATAATATAGTGCCAGTTTAAAAGTCGTGTTCGACCTTGAACTGAGACCTAAGAAAGCACATGGATACATAGATGTTCTAAATGTCGTACGTACGCACATTAAAAAAATGAAGATCTCAGTTTCGATCGCGTTTCTAAAAAAATACAAATATTCGCATTTTGGCGGCGTCATTTCACTTCTATCTTCAGAGAGGCTGCAGTTAACACGAGGATATTTACTGCGACTGGGAGGGAAGAGTATTATTAGCCGAAGGCGGGGAGATAATGGCTTGGCTTTCATTGTAATGAACTTATTCCTTTCTTTTTTCGGTTGCTGTTTTAAAATACTCATTCAGAAATCGTTTGTCTGGTGGTCGGCAAGGTTGAGAAGGTGTGGAGGGGGACATCGTGATGAAAACTCAAGAAGTTAATATATATCAAATATGTGGAGATAATGTAAATGGACGATGTCATCACTCTTTCCACGTTATTTTTAAACAACGCATAGCGACTGAAAAATTGTATTCCGGCACTGCTGGAATCGAACCCCAGAACTCTCGATAACTAGTCGAGTGCGTTCGAATTTACGCTACAGCGCCAACAATTCTCAGCGCCATGCGTGGTTTATCAGTCAGCATCTGACTATACAATTTTTCAGTCGCTATGCGTTGTTTAAAAATAACGTGGAAAGAGTGATGACATCGTCCATTTACTCAAGAAGTTTCCTTTTGTCTCGTTTTCAGTCACCTTAGGGGAAGGGTTCCCGACGCATGGCACCCCATTACCCCATTACCCCATTAGTGCGCGGAGAAATACTGTTAAACTAGAGATTTCATGTCGGTGAATCGGTTTCACAACCGTAACAGTGTAATCAAGTTAAACTTTGCCCCTAGTATAGTTATTTTTTGTGGCGTGTGTGCCTAGAGTCAAAAAGAGTATAAGCTGAAATAACTAGAATTTGAGGCTTGACATAATTTCAAGAAATTTATTTGCATTTGTTTGTACAGTGAATTCTCCACTAACAGGCTTCTCTGAACAATTGTAACCTCCGAGCAACGGCAAGTTTTGGCTAGTACCGAACAGATTCCGTAGGATTAACGATTGCGATAACCTCCGAACAACGAAACCTCTTAACAGCGTTCAACGGGTATCTCAGTCTGTCCCGAACAAGAAGTAACGGAGATGTCTGTTGGATTTTTCGTAGTTCCTTCGGTTCTTCAGCAAGAGGATAAGATAGGGACAAAGAATGTTTATTGCTAAAGGCATAATGGGTTGGATTATGGCTTGTACAGTGGTATGCTTAAGTGAAAAGAAAGGAATTAAAAGTCTAGGTGTACATGAGACAAGCTGTAGCTACCATGTATGCTTCAATCGCCCACGGGGATGGTTGATGGGACCTGGAATTTTGCCCGTTCTGGGCGATGTCTCTTTCTTGGTTTGGCCCCTGTGGGCTCTGTTCCTGCTTTACTTTGCGTGGGCAGCTGACTGTACTGTTACGCTTTATTATCTAACATTTTTCTTTTTTTCTTATTGCAAACCCTTATCTTTTTTCTAGTTTGCTATTTCTAAGGACTGTTTAACACCACCAGACGTCAGACACTGCCCTCTTAAAGTCCCCTACACCGTGAATTATTTAATTATATTCAGTTTTATTCAGCAGTCAGCATTTCAAAAAAGCACCGCAATGTTTTTATTTATTGTGCATAAGTTTCATATATTTATTGTGCTTTTGCACAAACACAACGGCCTGGCAATGTTAACTTAGGCTTAACCTCCGAGCAGTGACTGTCTGAGATTTTCCTGTACTTGTACAGCTAAACAGATAATTTGTGGATATTCGTGGGAAGTTATGAATTTTAGTGTTTGCTGTCGAGGCTCCTTAACCTGGTAACGCAAGCAGTTGGATGAAAGTTTAATTAAAAAATGAAGGTGATTTTTCATTTGCGATGTGAATGTCGAACGACGTGGGTTTTATACTGTAAAGTAGGCACCAGGAAACATTCCTGTACTGTTTATGTTTTCACTTGTTACAAAAGCGTTTGTGAAGTGCTTTAATGTTCGCCGCCCCGGTAGCCGACTAGTGAGAGGCTCTGGTTTGTTGGCTAATTGTCTGGGCCTGAGTTCGAGTCCCGGATGAAGCATGGATGGGTGTGTTTGTCTGATGGCATTGGCACAAGGGTTTCTAAATTAGGGACTAGTGACTGTTGATAGCCCTTAGTGTTGCTCACGGTGGTCGCTAAACGCCGAACAATAACAACAACAAAAAAGTATCCGCTGTCGGAAATGTGTTCATTACGCTCGCGCGCTTTTTTTTGGTGAGGTAACTATTACTTTTAGTCCAGGTCAAAAGTTGTAATTATTAAAACCATGCTTGGAATCCGATTTATTGGCGTGTAAGAAAATAAGCAAACGTTTCCAAGCTTTCGCGCATCAACCAGATGGCTTTTTCAAGGAAGACAAAGTTTCTGCCTATCTTCCTTGAAAAAGCCATGTGGTAGACAGAAGCTGTCTACCTTCCTTAAAGAAGCTATTTGGTTGATGTGTGAAAGCTTGGAAACGTTTATTTATATTCTTACGCCAATAAATCGGATTTCCTAGTATAGTTTTACTACAGTTGGTATATAATTCCTCGTTATTAATTTGTTGTAATTATTGTATAAATGTCTTGTTTGAGATCTTGAATTAGAAATTTTTATCTAGCTTTAAATACTGGAAACGTAATCTCACTTATGATGTGCAAGTTTATTGTTTGATTGTCGTACATTCGGAATGCATATACACAAAGGTAGTGGCCTGTCTCTTAGTGTTTACAGTAAATTACGAACGCTAAACATGCTCGTAGAGCCGCCACCCAGTTGTTTGATACGTCTGTTCGTTACCATATTTTTGCCACATGACATTGCGCCTGCTGACAGAAATAAAAACGGTTGCCCAGTTTCGAGAAAGTTATCATTGTTTTAACGTTTAACAAAATAAGGGTGCCACTAAATTGGGAGCTTTAAAGAGTTTGTTTTTTACAAAGATTTCACACCTAGTTCGCTAAGACATTCAAGGTATTTTAAAGTCTGCAACCAGCAGTTTTATAAAAGTTAAGATTTCATACAAAATATGGGTGAAGTTGATCGTACTCCCTGATGTCTGGCGCGGAAAAGAATTCTTTCAGTTTACTTTGAATTATTAACGTTTTCGTCGTGGAGGAGAAAATTTTGCATCAGAAGAATATAAAAGCACGGAAAATCTTTCAAATACCTACAGATGTCTGATGCGAAAAATCCCCCCAGCCGACAAATAGGAAAAATAGTGTAAAAAAAATTTGTTTTTAGAAATACTCTCAAATCAGTTTTTCAGAAAATAGTTTTTTTTTTCTGATTGAAGGTTTGACGACTACCGTGAGCAACTCAATGGGCTACAAGCAGTCGCCCATCCCTAATTTAGGGTAACTAGTTCCAGGGAAGGGAGAGAATCAGTGCCGTAAAACAAACACAACATACATGCCTCAACGGGATTCGAACTCTGACCCTTTCTCGGACGAATGGTTATAAACCCACGCTTAGACCACTGCGCCACCTGAGTGGTAAATAATAGACTCCGAGCGTCGAATTTCAGTGCTTCGGTGTTGTAAACGACATGAAGTGCAAAACGAAGCTGATTAATATTTATTCTGGATTCACATGTATTTGCTAATTTTCTTCGGATACACTCTCGCTTTCTCAATTCTGGGTATGGACCTCCCACACACAATAAAATTTTTTTGTTTTCACTTGAAATTCGATCCCCACGTCTTGAAAAAGTTGGGAGGTGTGTGTTAACGTACCTTTTGACTCGTATCTCCATATTTGGTTTGAATTGAGTACAATAACAATTTTTTTTCTCATGTTAGCTGCCAGTGCTTTGTTTTCTGATAAAACACTTTCCCACACGCCTCTCGTATGTAGACGAATTAAGGTGCGACAGTTCGCTTCGAAAATCACTGGAACGAACGTTTTGACGACCAATTTAACTCTTCAAGGCTCGCCACATTTTATGTAAAAAATCTCAAAAGGAAAAAACCTTAACTGTATATTTTTTCCATGCTCATATGCAATATTATTTTTCATGGCATATTCATTTGTTACAGCTACATTAAGTTTCGTGTTGAGTCACAATTCATAAAATTGCCGCCGTACATGTACCTTATGAATGAGTCAGTGGCTTCGACGGTGGTTATTGTTATTGGAATAAAATTGTCATTTTGTCGAGCTACTACTAAAACTGGGAGCATGGCGCTACGTAACCGTACCCATCTTCCCTGCCTCCTTTCAATTTTTTAGGGAATGGGGAGAGGCGAGCCACCGAAATTCACCTCAGCCCTCGGGTTGTGCTTTGAGCCTTCTGTGCTTTCAAGTTCGTTTTCCGGTTTTGCTTAAACTGATTTTCTGTCCGTCGTAGGTTACCCTCTGTCCCAGAGCCCCATCTTACTTTCTTTAGCTTTTTTTTCCCCCTTCCTGCGGCATCCCTTGTGAAAGGGGAGGGAGATGAGCTAATGGCTTTGCGTGCAACACACCTCCACATCTTGTACCACCCGTTGCAACTGTTGCATCATTGTTGTGTTTGACAAGCATGACCTTCGTCATACAAACTAATGTCAAATAGTAATAATTCTTCACTGTAATGAAGACGAGTTTTTAAAAAGTTTACATAAGATCTGGGAAGCTGCATTAAAAACTTTAGTTGTGATTACAGCAGTCAGATGCGAAGAGAATTTTTTAAAGTGGACTTTTACGAGCCGAACCACAGTGACAAATATAGAAATAGTTATACGACATGTGGCAACAGAATTTTGCATCTGAAAAATCATATTGTATGAGTGATATAATATTAAACGCGTGGTTGCAGCTGGCCGACGCAATAAAACAGTTTCTTCGATCTAACAGAACCGGATGCGGCTTTGAACTAAGTCAAAATTTAACAAAAATTAATATTTCATCAGAAAATCTGTATCTGGAAAATTTATATCATGGTTGTACAAAAATATTTGATTCAAAAATAATTTTTTTTTTTGAATATTAATTTTAGTAGCTGAAATCTGTGCCAGATTCAAGTACACTGTTATGTCACTAGGTAGAAAATTATGTACAAGGGTTGTTCCAAAACAACAATGTTTTTATTAAAAAATAATAATAAATGCGTACCTTAATTGTTAAGGAACTGGCCATCTTTTTCGAAATACTGCATCGAATACAGGTGTCCCAATGTTCCTCCCACTTTTTGAATGCCTTATGGAATTATTCTTCTGAAACGCTGTTGAAGCACCCCTGCGCAGCTGTAATAAGTTGTGTTGATCAGTCTCAAATTGTTGTCGCCGTAATGTGTTTTTTATGTGGGTGACAACCAGAAATCACATGGTGACAAATCTGGACTATATGCAGGTTGGGGCATTAACTTAATAATCATTTTCACCAAATAAACGACACATTTGGCCATGTGCGGCCTTGCGTTATCGTGGAGTAACGCCCACTTCTTCAGGTGTGGTGTTTTGTTCTCACATGTTTCTGCAGATTCTGTAGCACTGTTTTGTAATAGTCGGCATTTATCGTACTTTTTGTAGGAACAATCTGTTGATAGATCATACCTTGACAATCAAAAAACGCAGCCAATACATGACCTTTCCCTCTGATTTTGATTGACGAACTTTTTCGCTTTCGGCGACGATGGCGGTTTCTAAACACAGCTTTCTGCTTTGGTGTGTGGATGAAATTAGTGTAGCCAAGTTTCATCGCCTGTAATAACCTGTTGCATGACTTCTGGATCTTCGTTTACTATTTCCTTTGATTGTTGAAAATCAACTCGACGATCCATTTATTCCTTTGTCAAGAAATGGAGAACCGAAGCTGAACAAATTCGTTTCATGCCCAAGTGCTCGGTTAAAATTATGTGAATTGATGATTTCGAAATGTGTGAACCATATCTTCGATATCTCTAATTGTCTGTCTTCTCGTATAATAAACACCTATTGTACTGATGCTTACTTCTGTAACACTACGTTGAAGGTCTTCCTCCGTGCGCGATTAAAGCCGCCGATGAGCATCCAAAAATTCTTTATGCCATCTGTAAATTGTCGATTTTCTCAGATGTTCATCTTTATAAGCCTCTTACATAAAACAGAGTCTCTCCGACATACTTTTTAAGTCGACAGCAAAATTTAATGACGCATCATTGTTCCTCTTTCACATCCGTTTTTTTGAAAAACCACAGCGCGAAAACATTTGTTAGTGGTTTACGAAACAACGCTTATTAAACTGCGCACCACCGACGACGCATGCGTGATAAACAGGTGTGGTCGGTTGCTATGGCTACTACAACTACTACCGATTTTTCGAGCCTCGTGCCAAGGTCGAACGCAGTATTGCTTATTTTTAATAGAAACATTCTGTTGTTTTGTGACAACCTATGTACTTGGGAAATGGGGGGCGATGGGAATGGATGACGTTATTCATGATTGCCCGCAGTATTTTTCCCCCAGTGCTGTGATTAAGAAGAGAGAAAACTTACTTTTCTATATAAAATCAAAGTTTGTGCCAACTGGCTGTGAAATTGAGCAACAGATGAAGTGGAGAAAGGGCATTGAAAAATTAGTGTGTAAATGGAAATGATGTTATCCAGCCTGGCAAGTGCCGTTTCTCTTAATGTGTTTGCCAAATATTCAAAACGAAAAAGTACTTCCCAAAACTCTCCATGTATATATTATAACATACGACTCACATAAGTCTAAAATTTCTTTTAATGGTGTAAATACAACACCCTATATGCCGAGTTTTAAACAATTAATTGTTTCAGCGTTGTCTGTGTCCGTTCTGAGAAGAATTAAGCACTGACGAAGCCGCCGAGCGGAAGGCGAAAGCTCGTCATACATTGAGTGTTTTATTCAGCCATTAAAGAAAATTTTAGACTTATGTGAGATGTATGTTATAATGAAAAAGTGCGTAGTTCTTCGGTTTGTTCTTTGTAAGAATCTCTTTGTGCAATGAATGCCCTTGAGAATCGTGCTTGAAAAATACTGCTCACAATGAACAATAAGGATGCTCTGATTCTCTTATGCAGGAAGTCTTAAGTGAATTCTAAAAAACAAATAAACACAAAAATTGCTTATTACTCATTGCAAAATGAACCTTAACTGGTTTGACTTAGAACTCGAAATGTGTGAAAAATGCAAGATATAAATTGCACCACTGGCGGGGAAAATTGTGCGTGACGCTTCAGAGCTGCGAATAACTTTTCACAGAATTTTAGTTCAGTTTAGTAAATTGCTTCACATTTCAGTGTAACGTTTAAGAATTTAGGCAATACAAGTAGAGTTTCTTTCACTAAGGGACATGTGAAAGTTTACTGTAGTTTTGTTCGTTTCGGAATTTCATTACATAATCCTTCAGAATTCTTGCATGTCAGATTTTTGGATGTGAGGCATCTTACTTTTCCTTACCGCACTTAAGAGCTTTGCAAACTACTAGAAAGATTGCAAGAACTATTGGTAATATTATTTTATCGTCCCTAAATCAAAGCTAACGTTAAGGACAAAAAACTAACGTTATTTGCCCCTTTGGAAGTTGTTCTTTCTTCCCACTTTATCCATAAAATTGAATTTCAGTTTATTTCCCGGTGAATTTCCCATGTTTATTGTGGAATGTTCCACAAAATCAAGCATGGCTAAGATTTCTTGCAAAACGTTTCCAAAAATGTTGAGGCAGCTACCCTTTCCCCTCCCTTTTTTTTTTTTCTTTTAAATTTCTATGCGTAACGTACCCCAAATTTTTTTAGTGTGCTTGAGGGAAGATTTGGCCCTTTGGTAATAAACAGATCGTCTCCATACCCCCTTCCCCGTCACGAATCGTGTCGTCGCACTGGGAGGGCCGTTAAGGATCTTCGAGAAACGGGAATGTTAAAAAACTCGAGCGTCCTCAAAACGTCTTTAGGGACCGAGCATTTAAGAGAGGGCAAACGTTTACCGTTCACATTCATAATGCTTCCTCTGCATAAGTACTGTAGGTAGATGTTGAATCTGTTCTTATGGCTTAATCCTAGCAACGCAGAAAAAGATATAAATTTATGCCGTCTAGCGGGAAAGTTGTACTCCTGGAAAATGCATCAAGAACTTGTAGCCGATGCTGTAGCAATCAGAGATTTAAAAAAAAAAATTCTTTGAAACCGGAGTTTTAATAGCGGAAATTTAGTGGCGAAACAAATGCAAATACATTTTTATGTCGTATCGCAGAAACGTACCTTTTCGATAGGTACCGTAAAACTTTGCGTCGTGCAAAGCAGGGAATTCATGAGAAGTTACATATGTCGCATAGTTACAGTGTCGAATGCAAGCTGCTATTTCCCACGCCTTTGTTTAGAAACGTGAAAATAGGACGCGCTTTGCAGAAATCTGGGAGTGCATGAATCATCGTGCTGGTGATTACCCAGCTATCGGATGCAACAGAACATTTTGAATCAGTTTGATTAAACCTGCGAAGATTTATCTACAGACGAACAGCGATAGACGGGAGGGCAAAAGTTATGTTGTAGGCACCTATCTTTTATTCCTCTGTACTTCTAAACAAATGACGTATGAAAACATTTGGACGAAACTGTGTTGTACGCAAAATTCTTTTTCCCAATGACATGCTGAAAGTATTTTGCGCTTGTCACATTGGAGCGTGTTTTAAATGTGAGACCGACTGTCACTGAAACTGTTTTTTCCTAAAAATCTATCAGGAAAACCTTGACCTTTTAATTAGTGTTTCCTGTGTAACGCGTACCTACTACTACACTCCCCGTAGCAAAATCGCGACGACGGGCGACGTAAGTCGCAGATTTATTTTTGTTCTGCAGACTAAAACGGTATCTTTGAATCGTGTTGCAGACTCTCGATCATGATTTATTTTTTGTTCTGCAGACTAAAACGGTACCCAATTAAATCGTCTTGCAGACTCTCGATCATGGACGCTAGTTTCCGTCTTTCAAAATTTCCGAAAACGAAAGTTAGATGCAGTGAAGGTTTCTCCCGTAATCGTATTTTGTTTTTCACCCGATATTCCAAAGAGTGGATTATCCGACATTGTTGTTAAATATAATTTTATTTCATAAATGTTTGTGTTTCAGTTTGAAAATGGAGACATCAATTTCCTGAAACGGAAGTTAGAGAAGAGCTCTGTCATTTTAAATTCTTTTTCTCGCTATGTTTTGTTCCCTCTGCCCTGTATGGTCGCTAAGTGTCATTTTGTGTGATAAATGCTTGCATTTAAGATTGGAAATGGAGGAAAATTTTCGGTAAACGAAAGTTATACTGAAGGAAAATTTCTCCCGTAATCGTAAAATGGAGACAAAAACTTTCGACAACGTAGCCTAAAAACAGTGAAGATTGCTCCCGTAATAGGACCCCCCCCCTCCTTTCGCGCTGTTTTGCCCCTGAACTGTATCATTGTTTAATCACCATTTAGTTATATAAATGTTTGTATTTGAGATTAAAAATGCAGAATTTTTTCCCGAAAACGGAAGAGGACGGAGCGAAGATTTCTCCTCTAATCGTTCTAGGGATGCCTGCTCCTTAATTGTTGTTAGATACAATTTCATTTCATAAATCTTTCTATTTCAGCTTGTAAATGGTAGCAGAATTCTAGGTACAGAGGGCCAGTGTTCTTGATCCTAGTTAGCATTGCAATTGCTGTAGTTACCTAGGTTAGACATTCTTTTTAGGTAGAAAAAATAAAAGGTGGTCCATTCCTTTTTTTTTTTTTTTTTTTTCTTTTTTTAAAATTTCTACCTGTTGGAAATCTTTTTTCGTATCTAGTATTTATTTTCCCCAGTGACAGAACATTTTGTGGCACCATGTTATCTCACCAGGAACTTTCTGCCATGGGGACTACACTGCGGAGGAAATAAACTGTTCTGATGTTTTAAATGCTTCTGCATAAAAAGTAAAAGTTCTTTTTAAGTAGGTATTGGTTCAATACCTGTACCTTTTATAGAGTTGAAAATGCGGGGCAAAACTTTGTTTTTTTCGTCTAGTATTTAAAATCGTTGAGAAAGTTCGGCAAGGATAGTAAATTTAATTTAAAAATCACAAGAGATTTATTAAGAGCGAAACTCGCTTTTTAAAAAGTTGAAGGAAACCGACGGATCTTTTAAACAACCATTCTCACTACGATACTGAGAATAAAACTGCTAGGCAAAAGTTTTGTTCATTCTAAATCTGTCAGCCTGCGTTTGGTCTTATTGCATATACGCCACGACCCCATTTGTAAGTTCTTTGATTAATAACCAGGTCCAGCTTTTCGTAATGTACGATTCTCCATAAGGTAGGTGGCTTAACAAAAAATTGTGGGCCACATATTGAATTTTATTAATTGACAAAGTAGTGTTTTCTGAGAATATGATAGATGGTTTCAGCATGTATGAACGACAAATTTAAAAGTATTAACATCGAATAAAGTACTTATAAACAAGAACGATGACACCGAATTTCCGGTTGTAATGAGTACGTCTTTTGAATCCTTTCCGACTCGAATAAAATTTATGAAAGTTATTCAAAGTCAGTGGAACCGTTCAGAAAAAAAAAAAAAAATTAACCTGATTTCTACAATCGATAAAACATCGAGAAATAGAAACAGCTACTGACTTTTCATCACCGGTTAAAAAGAATTTTACGAAAATTAAAAAATGGCGCTCAAAAAGTGTCTCATACAGAAGGAAGGTATAATGGAAAAGTTCAAAATAAGCGAAAAGTATTCTTCATGGCAAAAAGCTATGTTAAGGAAAAATAAATTTTCAAATACGTCTCCCGAGGCAGAGACAGCAAGAAAAAAGGTTCCGATCTTTACGTCCCCTGGCAGGAAAGCTGTGCATTATTTAAAGAGGATAATGCTCACCATCTTTTTGTAGGGAATGGCATACACTAAAAAATGAAATTTCTCGATAGTGCTTTTAGAAGCGGAGATACAGCTACAAACAGATGTACACAACCACCACCTAACGACAGAACTATGAACTACTAAACTCCTCAAATAGAAACCTAATGTGTTTCACAAGGTAAATGGTATATGATGTTAAAAGAAATTTTTTAATCCCACTTTTAAAAGCAGAGATATTAAAAAAAAATCAGTAAATATTTGTGCCGTCTAGTGGCGAAATTGCATTATTTTGGGAAGAAAATACATACAAAAATTTTTCATAGTACTTACAAAATTTTTTCATAGTTAGTAAATCTGATCGAAAAAGAAATTTTTCAATCGGGGTTTTTAGTCCCGCATATTTTGCTGTAAATGGAAACGTGGCTTACTTCCTCTAGTGGCACGGTTGTGCGTTAAGAAAAATATGCAATTATTTGAGAAGCATTTCTCACTGGAAAAGCTCTTTAACAAATAATTTTTTCAAATCGAACACATCGAAATAGAGAACGGACAGGACACGTCGAATAGAGATACGGACAGGACACAGTAGAGATACGGACGAAAATACATCTATGCCGTGGCGGAAAAACAATCATACTGTTTTAAGCAGGAGGTACTCACAAAAGATTCCGAGGTCAGTAGTATCGGCCCACAAAAGAATTTTTTCAATCGAGTTTTCAGAAGCTAAGATTTTGCTGCAAATACGTCAGAAATAGAAATAAACACTTACGCTCCTGGTAGCCAAACAATTCTTTACTAAAAATTTGAAATTATATGTGAAACATTTCCTACCGGGAGCTGTATCCGTTGCAGGAAGAATTTTTCAAATCGGTCTTTTAGAAGCAAGGATATAGAGGAAAACGCAATTTACGTTTATACCCCATAGCGGAAAGTTTATGTATTACTTAAAAAGAGTCTACCTGTTAGTGATGTAAATAGCACCGAAAGGAAAATATTTTTTTCAATCAGATACTTAGAAGCAAATATATGGAATAAAATGTATTTTGGATTCGATATCATCTGCCTTTACGCCCTCTAGCGGCGAATTTGTGAATCAGAGAAAGAAAAAAAACTAATTGGAATGCAAGGGTCTTCATTCTCACATTTCAAGCTTTCAATGCAAAAGGAATTCTCTAAATCGGACTAATAGTTGCAGAGACGTGGTTGGTGGCCACAGACAAACGAATGGAAAAAATGATAAGCACGATCTTTTTACAGAAGATGTGCTGCTAAAAAAATGTAGAAGCGCAATGGTCAATGCTGTTTCTGTTGCCTCTTTTTCGTGAACATCTTTTCAAGGAGTCATGGGCCCCCTCCGAATGTTATTAAAAATAACATGTAAACAGTGCTATAATTACCAGTCAGCGTGAACATTGTGCTTCACTCTCATTAAATTTGTAGTACCATTTTAACCTGAGACAGCTAAGTAGATGTTCCTATTGAGATCCAATTCTAAAAGTGCCCTTGCCAGTCGCACGGTACAACTCCAGCTGTTGTACGCTGAAGTGCCAGAGAAACTGGTACAGACGAGCTTATGCAAAAACATACAACGTCACCCATGCGCGTACTCGGTTGCGTCCGTCAGTGTGTATATAAAGCGACATACATCCTTGCCAGCTGTCAGAGCTGTTTTCGGCATGAGAATGACAAGTAATAACGATTAAGCGATTTTCAACGCCGTGTCATAGTTGGCGTTTGTGAGGTGAGCCATAGTAGAATTTTCGGAGGTAGAAACGAAGTTCGGATTTTCACGGACGACCATTGCAAGGGTGTACCGAGACTACAAGAATTCCGGCAAAACCTCCAACCTATGATACCAGTGTGGCCGGAAAAAGACATTGGGTGAGCGTGACCATCGTCGGCTGTCAAGAATCGTTTCACGCGATAGGCGTGCAACACTCTCGCAGGTATCAGGTATCATCATAATTCAATGCTGGAGCCTCAACAAGCATCAGCGTCCGGACTGTGCAACGTACCTTGCACGATATGGGCTTTGGGAGCCGACGCCCAACTTGAGTCCCCTTGATGGGTGCACGACACAGAGCTATGCGCCTCGCTTGGGCACGGCAACACCGCCACTGGACACTTGATGACTGGAAACAAGTAGCCTGGTCTGATGAGTCGCGTTTCCAACTGTATCGGGCAAGATGGAAGGATTCGTGTGTGGTGCAAACCCCATGAATCCCGCCTGTCAACAGGAAACTGTACCGGATGGTGGAGAGTCCGTAATGGTATGGGGTGTGTTTAGCTGGACTTCACTGGGACCCCTGGTACGTCTACAAACGTCTGTGACCGGCTAACGCTATGTGCGCATCCTTTCTGACGAGGTACATCCGTTCATGTCGTGCATTCATGCTGATGGGTTGGGCCTGTTTCAACAGGACAATGCACCACCACATAAGTGCCGGGACGCCACATTATAGTTAGAGGAGCATTCATCTGAGTTTAGGGTGTTGCCATTCCCACCCAAGTCCCCAGATCTGAACGTGATAGAACACATTTGGGATGCCATGCAACGCGCTATCGAACACAGGAATCCGAATTAGACTGGTGTACCAGTTTTTTTTTGGCACTTCAGTGTATTTTGCCAACACACTGAGTAGAAGGGATAGGTGGTATGACCATCGTTCATATTGTATCATAGTGATATGAATTTATGGCACATGATTTGCTAAATACAGTGAACCCCTTTTATACATATCTCGCTTATACATTTTTCACATTTATATGTAAATTTTCACTGATCCAAAAATTATGAATTGCCCTTAATGTTGAGTTTTCCTTGTTTCTGTTGTTTTTTCAGTTATACATTAATTTTACTTGGTCCCTTGAAAACTTATAAACGGGTTCCACTGTATTGTATTATGTGTTTTTAGAAACAAAAAAACAAAAAAAAATGTTGTTTGTGATATTTGCCTAGATTCCATTGGCATTTTCTGCCTATTGAAAAGCAGCCATGCCTATAAATGGTTCAGCCCATATATTATTTCGATAACGAATTAGGACTTCTCCTTCCTTTCTTTCATTCTTCTGTATACCGTGCACAGATATTGAGTTCTGTATATACTGTGGTTCTCTAAATTTAATACCATTTCAAAAGATCCATGAAGTATGAAATCAAGCTGACACACTTAATGTTTGAAGGGAAAGTAGATATTTTCTGTTTAACATCCTGTCTCTTCGTATTTCGCCCTACCACTTCCGGTGACGATTCCGTTAGTATATTGCCTTCTTCCGCTGAGTGGCAAGTTTTACCAAGCTTCTCCCATAAGAAAACGAATTCACGAATAACTTTTCTGCAGTGCAATAAGGCCTTCAAGTTTTGATGACATCAGCAAATTTCCACATCACGAGAGCACCTACACACGTCTACAGACATCTCTCCTACACCTGTACCTCTAAACAAAAACAACATGGCTGGCTGTCGGTTGTGTGTGCATAGGGATGTGTGCATATGCCATGTGAAGAGGTTAGGAAGCGTTGCTGTGTTCAGTGCGAAATTTGATGATCCATCCTATTCGGCGTTTTACTTAAAACTTAGTAATGTCAACATAAGTAATTAGATCTAGTGACCCCCCCAGGTGAAGCGATTTGGAACTTTGTCCCTCGACTACGTACACATGTAATATGGAATACGATTTTTTTCATTAAACACTGGCGGAAAGGGAAAAAAGAACACCCAAGAAGGAGACGTCTGGTACCAACGAAATTTATACAGCATAATAACGGAATACAGAGGATAACATGATCAAAACATTATGGCAAAATACAGCTGTATTTGCCGCCCCGGTGGCGCAGTGGTCTAAGGCGTTGGCCTCTGATCATTCGTCCATAAGGGGTCCGGGTTCGAATCCCGGTCAGGCATGGATGTTGTGTTTGTCTTACGGCACTGGCTCTCTCCCTTCCCTGGAACCAGTGACCCTAAATTAGGGACGGGCGACTGCTTATAGTCCATTGAGTTGCTCACGGTGGTCGTTAAACCTCCAATTAAAAAAAAAAAAAACCAGCTGTATTTGCTGGTAAACTGAAAAAAAAAAAAAACATTTGCATGTAACATGGTTAGTACGAAGTTGAACCGCCATGAACTGCGTCACACTGTGCAATTCTGGCATGGAGTCTGTTGTACAGATGTTGGATGTAAGTTTGGAGTATTGAGTTCCAAGCATCCTCAACCTGGACGCGTAAATCAGGAATGGTCGTGGCTGGCCGTGAAGACCGGATAAGTCGTTGTCCCATAAAATCCCACACGTGCTCAATGGGGGACAAATCCGGTGAACGTGCAGGCCATGGAAGTTGTCTCACACCCTGAAGTGCATGTTGCGTTGCACGTGCCTTGTGTGGGCGTGCGTTATCTTGCTGGAAAACACAACGATGGACCGACCTTACAAATGGCACAACAACGGGCTGAATGATGTTGATGTAGGAGTTGCTGT
Organism: Macrothele yani; assembly: GCA_039090855.1. Classification (NCBI taxonomy): domain Eukaryota; kingdom Metazoa; phylum Arthropoda; class Arachnida; order Araneae; family Macrothelidae; genus Macrothele; species Macrothele yani. The sequence continues at coordinate 93,836,356 of CM077005.1, read as the reverse complement.
TTAACGTACCCGGTACAAACACTAGTTGTGTACGGAAGTGATGCTGATCACTTCCCACCCCAGGAGACCAGGTGTAGGCCCTGTGTTTCGCTGGCGGATGCAAGAAGGGTGGAGACGTTCCCCTGTGCGTCTGCGAACACGCATACGGCCATCGGAGGCTCCCAAGCAGAATCTGCTTTCATCGCTGAACACGACAGATCGCCATTGTTCTCCAGTGCAGACGTTGGCGAAACCACTGCAGCCGTTCCTGACGGTGGGCTGGAGTTAGAGGTACACATGCCAGAGGCACACGTGCACGTAGTCCTGCATCCAGTAGACGGTTGCGAATTGTTCGCACAGTCACCTCAGGTGCAACGCCAGCTCGGATTTGCGTCGCAGTGGATGTTCTGCTCGACAACGCCGCTCTTCTTATGCGTCGATCGGTCCGCTCATCAGTCCGTCTGTGACCCCCGGTTCCACGTCTTCTCGTGTGAGAATGCTCCTCGAACCATCTACGCCACCTTCGTACCACCACCGATACTTCCCGTCCAATTCGCTCCGCAATACGACCACCCGGCCTCGCGGAGTCCTACTAGACGACCTCTCTCAAAGTCCGATAACTGCTGAAATCGTACACGTCTTCCATGTCCAGGCATTGCAGCTTCTTCAGGGTCTTCGCTCGTGTCCGTACGCCGACGACTGATTACATTTCTTCGCCGTATTCCTTAAATACCACCGACGATAATTTGCATATTATGCCGTGCTGTGGCGTAAGCGCTCACCGGTTGGTCCCGAAATTAACATCACACCTACGTAAACTCGACCCCATTAACATACGTAAATTTCATGATTGTCCGCCAATTCCTTCTTGGTGTTCTTTTTTCACTTTCCGGCAGTGTATTTACCAAAAGCAAAGTGAAACATACATAACTGTAACATTATTTTTCAACGTAATCTTCCTGCACTTCTATACACTTTTTGTAATGGTTCACAAGCTTCGTGATCCCATTGGAAAAGGTTTTTGGATATCCTAAAGCCACGTGTGCACCATGTCTTTACACCTCTTCATCACTACCAAATCGACGACCACGTAATGTTCCTTTAAGCGGACTGAAGAGACGAAATTCGTGTAGTGCAAGTTTCGGGCTGTAAGGCGGATGTGGAAGAACCGCAGCGTTAGTTTTTTGAATTGTCGCTAAGATTGCAGTCACTGTATGGGGGACGAGCATTGTCATGGTGCAAAATAACAGTTTTTGACAACTGCTCGGCTTTCGTTGCTAACTGCAGGCTTCAGCTTGCTTTTAAGCATTGCTGAATCTGTTGCATTGCTAACGGTATATCTGTGCTCCTGATAATGTTCCGAAATAGGCCCATCGATATCCAAAAATAAGGTAGAAAGATTTTTTTTTTACAGAGCGGAAACTTTTGCATGGGTGTAGGTAACCCGTCCTGAATACTGAATTATGTCTTTCAAAAATTTCCGAAATTTCGAAAACGTAAGTTAGACGGAGCGAGAATTTCTATCGTAATTGTGAATTTTTTTTCTTGCAATGTGCCTTCTGCTATTATTGTTGCTAAATATAATTTAATTCCATAAATGGCCGTATTTAAGCTTGAAAAGGCAAACATTTCTCCAGAGTCGTGATTTTTTTTTTCCCTCTCGTTATATATTTTCTCTGCCCATCCAGTATTGTTAAATGCCAGTTTGATTTTACCCCCCCCTCAAGTTTTGTATTTCAACTTGAAAAGTGAGGCAAAATTCCCAAAACAGGTTTGTCGAATCGAAAATTTCTCCTGTAGACGTAATTGCGTTTTCTCTCTGTTTCCTCAATCTACAATTGTTGTTTAATGCCCATTCCCTCCCCATAAATATACGTATTGTATGTCGGCTTGTAAACAAATGCAGAAGTTTTCAAAAACGTAAGTTTAGACTTTTTTTTCTCGCGATGTTTCCTCTGTCTTTTTTTTAATCAAACATGGTTTCCTTTCATGAATGCATGGATTTCCTCTTCAAAAAGAATTTAAGTCGAAAGATTTTACTTTGCATTTAGAGCTTCGCGAAGTGCATCAACGAACGCACGCTCTATGCTTGGTAAGTGGAAACACGGTTGTCGAATCCTGTGAAACGTGGCAGGAATCCACTGACCTTCATTCACTCCAGTGGAGGGATATACGCAGTGATAATGAACACGTTCAGGACAAATGCATGTAAAAATTTTATGATGTTGTAAAGCCTCTAAATACTTTTGATTATTTTGAAATTTTGAGCATTTCAGATTCATTATGATAGAGAACAAATTTGGGGGTAGCGTCTGAAAAATTTAGAACATTTATGAAATGAAGGTAAAGGAGAGAAACACAAGCGTAGTTCTTCATTTATTACAGTTTAAAGTGGGAAGTTCTAAAGAAAAAAAAAAAAAAAATCCAGTCTTGGTAATGCTCGTAGTTCTCACAGATGCTTTTGAACTTCTGTTTTGCTGGAAACCCCCTTGTTTCCACTCCCTGCTTTGTCTCTTGTTTTCAGGGTTAAAGTGGTATACTCAGGCCTTATACCTAATGACATTCCTTTCCAAGAACTTCGATGTTTCAGACATATTATCAGCTGTGCAACAACGCTGAAATACTGGGTGAAAATATCCACATGCTGTTTGTGTTCATTGGTCAATTGTTCTAGGATCCAACTGACACACAATTTCCGGTACCCATAGTCGTCATGTTCCATTACATAGGCACTACCGTAACTTATGTCCACGGCGTTAACATATCACCCACAGCACACACACAGCAATCTTGTAGGTCTTCTCGAACGAAAAAGTTGAAATGATCGAAATGGTCTTAATCAAGCTTGCGACATTGACAGGTGCCGTAATCGATCTTCGTCAGTTCACTTGTTCTGCCAGATTTAAAGCTTTCTAAACATTTGTCAACATCTCTGGCCCGTACACTTACTGTATAACGATTGGTGATCATCTGTGAATTTCAGCGGGCTTTGACCCCCTTTTGAAACCCAGATTTGTTCATCAGCGGTGCAACAAACAGGAAAGAGCGGCTTCCATGTTTACATGCCCATCCCATCGCCAGATCCCGCCGCCAGACTGACTTGTACTTAGCACGATTCAGGTGCTACCTTGTCTAACTGCTGTTATGTGTTAACCCTGGTCGGCTGCTGTAGCTTGCTGCATCCACCAAGTAGGCGGCTGTTTACATCAGCAGCCTACTTAATGTGTTAACCTTGGTCGGCCGCACCGCAAAATGTTGCGTTCAAAGTCCCGTTCGTGGTGTTGGGCTGTCCAGTGTAACTTTAGACGCCACTGCTGCTTGAATAGAAACTTGGCTTCCTTCCAAATTTAGTGGTCTTGGTTTTGCTGAAATCATCTGATTTCAGATCACTTGTTGTATTGCTCTGCGAACTTTAGATTGTTATTGTCGTTTGCCTTCATTGCTCTCATTGCTGACGAGCAGAATAGGAAGAGCAAAAAGGATGAAATGTTAGCAACAGAAAAACATGTTTTCTATGTCCAACTGCAAAGAAGGGCAAAACTGCTTTTTAGGTTTCTCCCTGTAACATACCAACATACAGAGGGTGTTCACACATTTCTAGAACGTTTTTGATAAGAAATTACAGAAAATAAAATAAGTTCAAAGAATTGAAACTGGCAACATCATGTTAGATGAACAAGAAAGAAACATCTGATACAGTCACTCTGCTAACAAAATGGGGCACATAAACATGGATAATTTTTTTGCTCTTTACGAAGAGAAATATTCGTATTCTGTAATTAAAAAACGTGAAAATAATGGAATTAGCATTTATGAATGTAAAATAAGGAATATTATTAATAATAGAGGGAAAAATCGTCAAGCATTACTTTTAACAGGAAAAACAACACCGAACGAATATCCAAAGGTATGTACTTTTACGACTATTTCAAAAGTAGCCTCTGGTCTTAAAAGAAAATCCACCGACCCAATGAGCAATCGCTAAGTTGTTAAAAATCTCTGTTTCAAATGTAATCAAGATAATAAACAAAGATTTGAATCTGAAAAAAAAAAACAACAACGAGAAAGTAAAACAGAGCAAAACAAAGCAAAACATAACGTTAACTGCCTTTTGCCTAGTGGCTGAGCGTAGAACACAATGTAGACTTCTTTATGAAAATCACTTAGCTATTGATAGATATGAAAATTTATTGCGACTATTATTGAAGCATGAATCTACCAAAGGACCATAACAAAAAAAAAAAAAAAAAAAAAAGTCGTTGTACTATCGCAGAAGAGTAGAAAAAGACTTACTTGGTTCTAAGAATCCAAATAAAGTTTCAGTAAAAGGTTCATGATTATTGCTGGTTTTTCTCTTACGGTTGGAAATTAAAGTTAAGAAAAGTTGAAAAAAATGTTAAAATCAATTCTACATATTACTAAAATAATATTTATACTCCTGTATTTAAAGAAGAAATACCATTCCTTTAACCTCAGAGCCTTCAAAGAGTAGAACTCCATCACGATAAGGCTACCAGTCGTACATTCAAATCTACCATTCTATTTTGGGGGGGGGAAATGAAAAAAAGAGGCAGGTGTCAAGTTTATACCTTATGCTCATATTCCTTTGAAGTCCCTTGATATGTCACCAATGGACTATTGTGCCTTCAGACTGCGAAAAAGAACACTTTCTAAATGCAGACCTAAAACAATGATTGGATTATGGAAAGCAGTGGAAGAGAAGTGGCATAAAATAGCACTCCCAATTTTAAGAAATGCCCTGTTATCTTGGAAATCTGGTCCAGAGAAAGGGCTACCTGATAGAAAGAACATTTAAGAAAAAAATAATTTAATTTTATTGCTGGAAAATCATTTTAGAAATGTGTGAGCATCATCTGTATCTCCAGTGTGCAAACTCAAGATTCCAAAATCTGAACCTGATGACATTTGAATGCCTGCAGTTTTCTAGAAGTTCACGGACAGCATATATACACAGTTTTAAAAGTGTATGTATTTTATTATTTTCAAAATAATTTAAAACATTATGTATAATTCAAGATAAAAATTTCTGTGCTCCAACAAAATTTCAAAATACTAAAAATGTTTGTTACATTTGGGTGTCAGATGTTACAAAAATCCAAAACAATAGTTGTTGTCATTCTTTGTGCAATAGGTCTATCCCTATGGGGTAGTACATACAGTGATCCTCTGGATTGCACAACACTCTTTACAAGCACCAAATTTGCATGGCACCACTTTTGGGTCAAGAGTGTAAGGAGTTGCACTTTCCTAATTTCAGTCCACTGGTTCCAGGGGGGGGGGGCAGCTCTGAAAGAACAAACACAACACTGTTTTCTTGCCCCAGTATTATTAACTATACTCTAAGTTAGTGGTTCTCAACCTTTTTTGCCCCATGCACCCTTTTCACCATATGTCAGAATGTCATTCCCCCATTTCCAAGATTGCCTGACTCAGAAGGTGCATTCCAAAAACATGCATATAATGATGAAAATCTTTTATTTTTTTCCATTTGGTACATATGCATTTACTTGGATTATTTGTATAACAGAGTTTTACAAATTTAATACATGGAAAATGTTGATGGATTTTTAAGACTTGAATAAAAGTAGTTTTTTTTATATTCATAATTATTTACTTACCTCTTAACAGACTAAACTGAAATATACCTTAATAAACAAAAAGTTCACTAGAATGCCAGGGTATTGTAATTAAGTTTATTCAGATGAAGATTAGTCAGTGAGAAACCTGTGACTGTTTTTTCTTCACCTGTTCTTGGATACACGGCGGAGGAGTGCTTGAAAGGGCACAATGCGCAAGTCATTTTCAATCTCCAATCTGCTTTGTTTTCACTTGCAACAGAGTTGAAAAGCCTGACTCACAGAGATAGTTCAACACAACTGGAAGGAATGCATGGATAGCTCTTTCTGCCATTTTTGGGTAGGAATCACACATCAAGGGTAAATTCTGTGATTGATTTCTCATAAATCATAGCTTTTGCTCGCAAATCAGTCTTGAGTTCCAGAAATTCAATTTGGCAATCATCAGGAACTTTTTCAACTGACAATTTGAATGGATTTTGGCACTAAATCCGACTTCTCATTTCATCACTAAGTTCAGTAAAATATTAGCTGAATTGATTTTCCAGTGCTGTCAAATGGAGGTGCATTTCACCAGCCCCCCACCACGGAATTTTTTAATTTTTCAGACACCATTCGTTTGTACCACGTATGAACCGGAATGAACTCGGTTTTTTTCGTTTGAACCGCAAAAGTTTTGGAGATATTTAAAAACAAAGTGGGGGCTGGTGAAACGATAGCCCCCACCATGGAATTTTTAAATTTTTTTTGCACCATTCGTTTGTACCACGTATGAACCGGAATGAACTCAATTTTTTTCGTTTGAACCGCAATAGTTTTTGAGTTATTTAAAAAACAAAGTGGGGGGCTGGTGAAATGGTACCCCCAAAAAATAGATATTTCAAATTTCAGCATAGCCATTCGTTAATAAATCGTATGAACCGGAATGAACTCCATTTTCATCGTTTGAACCACAATAGTTTTTGAGATATTTAACAAATAATATTGAGAATTTGCATATAATTATAGGAGGCCGACCATTTCACCAGCCCCCCACCATGGAAATTCAAAATTTCGAAATAGCCATTCGTTAGTAAATCGTATGAACCGGAATGAACTCCATTTCTATCGTTTGAACCGCAATAGTTTTTGAGATATTTAACAAATAATATTCAGAATTTGCATATATACAGAAAGACCGACCATTTCACCAGCCCCCCACCATGGAAATTCAAAATTTCAAAATAGGCATTCGTTAGCAAATCGTGTGAACTGAAAAGAACTCCATTTTCATCGTTTGAACCGCAATAGTTTTTGAGATATTTAAAAAATAATGTTACAGGCCTATCATTTCACCCCCCTCATCATGGAAATTCAAAATTCCGAAATAGCCATTCGTTAGTAAATCGTATGAACAGGAATTAACTCCATTTTTATCGTTTGAACCGCAATAGTTTTTTGAAATATTTAATAAATAATAGAATTTACATATACGCACAGAGACCGACCATTTCACCAGCCCACCACCCCCATGGAAATTCAAAATTTCAAAATAGCCATTCGTTAGCAAATCGTATGAACCAAAAAGAACTCCATTTTCATCGTTTGAACCGCAATAGTTTTTGAGATATTTAAAAAATAATGTTACAGGCCTATCATTTCACCCCCCCCCCCTCATCATGGAAATTCAAAATTCCGAAATAGCCATTCGTTAGTAAATCGTATGAACAGGAATGAACTCCATTTTTATCGTTTGAACCGCAATAGTTTTGAGATATTTAAAAAATAATATTGCGAATTTGCATATATACAGAGAGACCGACCATTTCACCAGCCCCCCCACCATGGAAATTCAAAATTTCAAAATAGCCATTCGTTAGCAAATCGTATGAACCGAAAAGAACTCCATTTTCATCGTTTGAACCGCAATAATTTTTGAGATATTTAAAAAAGAATGTTACAGGCCATTTCATCCCCCCTCCCCCCTCATCATAAAAATTTGAAATTCCGAAATAGCCATTCCTTAGTAAATCGTATGAACAGAAATGAACTCCATTTTTATCGTTTGAACCACAATAGTTTTTGAGATATTTAAAATATAATATTGCGAATTTGCATATATACAGAGAGACCGACCATTTCACCAGCCCCCCCCCCCCCCCCCCCATGGAAATTCAAAATTTCAAAATAGCCATTCGTTAGCAAATCGTATGAACCGAAAAGAACTCCATTTTCATCGTTTAAACCGCAATAATTTTTGAGATATTTAAAAAAGAATGTTACAGGCCATTTCATCCCCCTCCCCCCTCATCATGGAAATTTAAAATTCCGAAATAGCCATTCGTTAGTAAATCGTATGAACTGAAAAGAACTCCATTTTCATGGTTTGAACCGCAATAATTTTTGAGATATTTAAAAAAGAATGTTACAGGCCATTTCATCCCCCTCCCCCCTCATCATGGAAATTTGAAATTCCGAAATAGCCATTCGTTAGTAAATCGTATGAACAGGAATGAACTCCATTTTTGTCGTTTGAACCGCAATAGTTTTTGAGATATTTAAAAAATAATATTGCGAATGTGCATATATTCAGAGAGACCGACCATTTCACCAGGCCCCCCCCCCCCCATGGAAATTCAAAATTTCAAAATAGCCATTCGTTAGCAAATCGTATGAACCGAAAAGAACTCCATTTTCATCGTTTGAACCGCAATAATTTTTGAGATATTTAAAAAAGAATGTTACAGGCCATTTCATCCCCCTCCCCCCTCATCATGGAAATTTGAAATTCCGAAATAGCCATTCGTTAGTAAATCGTATGAACAGGAATGAACTCCATTTTTATCGTTTGAACCGCAATAGTTTTTGAGATATTTAAAAAATAATATTGCGAATTTGCATATAAACAGAGAGACCGACCATTTCACCAGCCCCCCCCCCCCCCCCCACCATGGAAATTCAAAATTTCAAAATAGCCATTCGTTAGCAAATCGTATTAACCGAAAAGAACTCCATTTTCATCGTTTGAACCGCAATAATTTTTGAGATATTTAAAAAAGAATGTTACAGGCCATTTCCATTCCCTACTCCCCCCTCATCATGGAAATTCAAAATTCCGAAATAGCCTGTCGTTAGCAAATCGTATGATCTGAAAAGAACTCCATTTTCATCGTTTGAACCGCAATAGTTTTTGAGATATTTAAAAAAGAATGTTACAGATCATTTTATCCCCCTCCCCCCACCTCATCATGGAAATTTAAAATTCCGAAATAGCCATTCGTTAGTAAATCGTATGAACAGGAATGAGCTCCATTTTTATCGTTTGAACCGCAATAGTTTTTGAGATATTTAGAAAATAATATTGAGAATTTGCATACATACAGAGAGTCCGACCATTTCACCAGCCCCCCACCATGGAAATTCAAAGTTTCAAAATAGCCATTCGTTAGCTAATCGTATAAACCGAAAAGAACTCCATTTTCATCGTTTGAACCGCAATAGTTTTTGAGATATTTAAAAAAGAGTGTTACAGGCCATTTCATCCCCCCTCTCCCCCTCATTATGGAAATTAAAAATTCCGAAATAGCCATTCGTTAGTAAATCGTATGAACCGAAAAGAACTCCATTTTCATTGTTTGAACCGCAATAGTTTTTGAGATATTTAAAAAAGAATGTCACAGGCCTACACCATTTACCCCCCTCCCCTTCATCATGGAAATTCAAAATTCCGAAATAGCCATTCGTTAGTAAATCGTATGGACAGGAATGAACTCCATTTTTATCGTTTGAACCGCAATAGTTTTTGAGATATTTAAAAAATAATATTGAGATTTTGCATACATACAGAGAGACCGACCATTTCACCGGCCCCCCACCATGGAAATTCAAAATTTCAAAATAGCCATTCCTTAGCAAATCGTATGAACCGAAAAGAACTCTATTTTCATCGTTTGAACCGCAATAATTTTTGAGATATTTAAAAAAGAGTGTTACAGGCCATTTCATCCCCCCTCTCCCCTCATCATGGAAATTTGAAATTCCGAAATAGCCATTCGTTAGTAAATCGTATGAACAGGAATGAACTCCATTTTTATCGTTTGAACCGCAATAGTTTTTGAGATATTTAAAAAATAATATTGAGAATTTGCATATATACAGAGAGACCGACCATTTTACCAGCCCCCCCCCCCCCCCACCACCATGGAAACTGAAAATTTCAAAATAGCTATTCGTTAGCAAATCGTAAGAACCGAAAATAACTCCATTTTCATCGTTTGAACCGCAATAGTTTTTGAGATATTTAAAAAAAAGAATGTCACAGGCCTACACCATTTACCCCCCCCCCTTCATCATGGAAATTCAAAATTCCGAAATAGCCATTCGTTAGTAAATCGTATGAACAGGAATGAACTCCATTTTTATCGTTTGAACCGCAACAGTTTTTTTTTATTGGAGATTTAACGACCACCGTGAGCAACTCAATAGGCTATAAGCAGTCGCCCGTCCCTAATTCAGGGTCACTGATTCCAGGGAAGGGAGAGAGCCAGTACCGTAAAACAAACACAACATTCATGCCTCACCGGGATTCGAACCCGGACCCTGTTCGAACGAATGATCAGAGTCCGTCGCTTAGACCACTGCGTCACCGGAGCGGCCAACAGTTTTTGATAGATTTAAAAAAAAAAAAAAAGTTTGAGAAAATTGGGGGACGACCATTGCACACATCCCCAGGGAAAAATTCAAAATTTCAAAATAGCCATTCGTTAGCAAATCGTATGAACCGAAAAGAACTCCATTTTCATCGTTTGAACCGCAATAGTTTTTGAGATATTTAAAAAAGAATGTCACAGGCCTACACCATTTACCCCCTCCCCTTCATCATGGAAATTCAAAATTCCGAAATAGCCATTCGTTAGTAAATCGTATGAACAGGAATGAACTCCATTTTTATCGTTTGAACCGCAATAGTTTTTGAGATATTTAAAAAATAATATTGAGAATTTGCATATATACAGAGAGACCGACCATTTCACCAGCCCCCCCCCCCCCCACCACCACCACCATGGAAACTCAAAATTTCAAAATAGCCATTCGTTAGCAAATCGTAAGAACCGAAAATAACTCCATTTTCATCGTTTGAACCGCAATAGTTTTTGAGATATTTAAAAAAGAATGTCACAGGCCTACACCATTTACCTCCCCCCCCCTTCATCATGGAAATTCAAAATTCCGAAATAGCCATTCGTTAGTAAATCGTATGAACCGAAAAGAACTCCATTTTCATCGTTTGAACCGCAATAGTTTTTGAGATATTTAAAAAAGAGTGTTACAGGCCATTTCATCCCCCTCTCCCCCTCATCACGGAAATTTAAAATTCCGAAATAGCCATTCGTTAGCAAATCCTATGAACTGAAAAGAACTCCATTTTCATCGCTTGAACCGCAATAATTTTTGAGATATTTAACAAATAATGTTACAGGCCTACCATTTCACCCCCCCCCTTATCATGGAAATTCAAAATTCCGAAATAACCATTCGTTAGTAAATCGTATGAACAGGAATGGACTCCATTTTTATCGTTTGAACCGCAATAGTTTTTGAAATATTTAATAAATAATATTGAGAATTTGCATATATACAGAGCCCGACCATTTCACCCCCCCCCCCCCCCATGGAAATTCAAAATTTCAAAATAGCCATTCGTTAGCAAATCGTGTGAACCGAAAAGAACTCCATTTTCTTCGTTTAAACCGCAATAGTTTTTGAGGTATTGAAAAAAGGATGTTACAAGCCTACACCATTAACCCCCCCCCCTCACCATGGAATTCGAAATTTCATAGCCATTCGTTAGTAAATCGTATGGCCGCCCCGGTGGCTCAGTGGTCTAAGGCGTTGGCCTCTGATCATTCGTCCGTAAGGGGTCCGGGTTCGAATCCCGGTCAGGCATGGATGTTGTGTTTGTCTTACGGCACTGGCTCTCTCCCTTCCCTGGAACCAGTGACCCTAAATTGGGAACGGGCGACTGCTTATAGCCCATTGAGTTGCTCACGGTGGTCGTTAAACCTCCAATCAAAAAAAAATCGTATGAACCGAAAAGAACGTTATTATCGTTTGAACCGCAATAGAGTTTGACATACCTACAAAAAAAGGATTCAGAAAATATGGAGCCGACAATTCCCCCCCCCCCCCCATGTAATTTCAAAATTTCAAAATGACCATTCGTTAGTAAATCGTATGAACCGGGAAAACTCTGTAAGAGCGAACGTGTCGTCACGTGACTTAGCGCCGCCTCCTACTTAAGCATCCGAGGAGCACGCGCAGCGGGCTCACAACAAGCAGAGAGTTCGTTTACTCTTCCCGGAAGTACACACTCTCTCTCTCTCACTCTGTTCGAGCGAACAAACGAAACCTCCCCCACTTTACTATATATATCTGTGAATCGGGGAGGCAGAGCGACAACAGCTGGTTATACCGAAGTTTATTCACTTTCAGACATAATTTGAAAAGAACGCTTGGTTAACACATATACGAAACACTTATTCTTCATCAACTAGAATTTTGATGGCGGCGGATTACTCGCTCTTGAAAGTGACCTCGTTATGACTGGACCTGGCAAAGATCGTGGAACGCGCAAGATAAGGTGATCGAATTCTGTAGAAATCTCACCCTGCGTTGGCGTCCTAACTTAGGGTCTCCTTGACACTAGATATACCTCTATCTTATCGATGCTTCAGGACTAGTCTTCTAGCTATCCTTCTCTAATCGATGCTTCAGTGGACTGTACTAAGTCCGTAATTCAGTAGTATATCATCAGCTACTCTACCGGTATCCCTGACTCGGGTAGATTCCTTCTGTAGCGGCGACCTACTTCATCTAGGTCGGTGCCCGCTCTTTCCCCGTGGACTCTGAGAGCCCACCACACCATCCACGCAAACGCGTTCCTTTCTATCGGAGGACTATCACCTTCGCTCTCCGAAGACAGACTGCTCCAACAGGTCCACTCGGAGCGACCTCTTCGCCCCCCCCCCCCCCTTCACGCTGCTCCTTCTTCAAGGGCGACGGCGCTGACCTTCAACATGCTGCTCTCCTCTCGCGCCACGTGTCACCTCTCGCGCCCTTCACCTGCCCCATCCCTAGTCGTTTTCCGGGAATCGGGCTCCTAGACCTTTAAATCTAACTTGCGCATTCCTCGCTTATCCTCAGGCTATACATTATTGAGTGCCTCCTTCCGAGAAAGCAATCCTATCGTCGTAGTACATCCGTAGCAATACAATACACATTGTTATAACTATACAAAAGAGTATGTCTGCATTTCAGACTTGTATGCGCCTAGTGAAAATGAACGATGTATCTGTGAAAGTCACAGCATCCTTGGCGATACTTGCAGTTCGTAGAACAAGTCCTCGCCCTTTCTAAGGCGTGAGAACCTGAAGTCTTTTGTCATACATCTCGCCTTCCCCCCCCCCCCCAAAAGGATTAAACATATTTGCGAATTCTCTGTCGCCATTTTGGGAACTTGCGATGTTTTCTTTGGTCAAAAAAAAACCACATAATGTTTATCATTGAAATGAATTAACATCGTTAATGTGTCCGTTCTTACAAACTCCATGTTTATTTTTTCAACCCCGATAGTTTTTGAGATGTTTAAAAATGTTCCACGATTTCAGCTGCCCCCACCCCCACCCCCGGACATTTCCTGTTTCAGAATAGCTATTCGTTAGCATCGTGTGAACCGGAAGGAGCTACATCTTTATCATTCGAATCTGGATAGTTTCTGAGATATTTGTATAAAGGGTAATGGAGGATGATGAAGAAGTAATTTATTTTCAAAAAGTATTGTATTCGTTCCTGTCATTATCTTAAAGATCTCTCCGTTTCTAGCTTTGAACCGCAGCAGTTGAAAAGACATTCCAAAAAGAACGTGACGGTTTCAACATTTCTTCAATGTGTCTCAAGGACCAGAACACAAGAGAACCGGAAAATGCATGGCATAGTAAAACAGCCAAAATCTCGGAGCTGAAACAAACGACGCAATCCAGTCTGTAGTAAACATACAGTACAAGGCATCACAGAAAGAAAGGGAGCATGGCAGAGGCACAAAGCAGTCCGTTACATTACAATCGTGCGCTGTAGTCGGTGGCAGATACAACACGAGGCAAAGCACACAGGGAACAGTCACTGAGCAGAGGAACGGCTGAGCCAGCAAATAGAGAAAGCACCATATCTGGAACCAGGGAGCAACATGATGAGTAGAAAACCCAGGAACTATTCCTTCTTCCTTTTAAGGAAAAAACGAAATTATTGGTGCGAAATGATTGCTGTCCATCTGTGGTTATTGGGCGCCATCCTCCGACAAAAAGAGAAATAATGGTACTAATGCCACATTGAAAAGAAAAACATTAAGGAAAAACTATTACTTTCTTTAAAATTGGCATTTTCTGTCTAACAGTGGCATAGCAGTTAGACATACTATACAAAACATAGCAGAGTAGGAAGCAACACATGGCACTCCGGGAAAATCGGGCAGGGGGCATGCTTGAACCACAGAAAAACAGAAGCAGAACGAACGGTGCGAGGCAGTTGGTGATGGTCATGTAAAGCGGATGCAGGCAGGACATCGTAAGACAAAACACACAGAAAAAAGTCACAAAGCAGAATGATGAGGGGAAAAAAACGAGGCACGAGGGAAAACACTTCACAAAGAGGAGAACGAAACAACAAGGGCTCAAAGAGACAGGGAGAAACATAGCTAAGAAAACACAACAGAAATCAATCATCAAACAAAACCACACAGGAGCTAATCAGGTGGACACCGAAGAAGGAGACGATGTTGAGCATGACAAATGAAGTGGTCAAGACAACCATAGTAACATTCAACTTCCGGGTAAGAGCCCGAAAGGTGAAAAAATGCAAAGTAAAAAGCGCTAAGATTGTCAACCAGAGATGAGTAAACTGCCGGATCGTTGGAAGCAATAAAGTGATTAAGTGTAGCATCGTGAGAAGAGTCAAAGAACAATGGGAGAGCGGCATCTAGAGAAAGAGTCTGCGTAAACTCGGGAACAACTTGAAGGCGAGCAACAAGATCAGGCACAACAGAGGGACTGTCAAGAACGCGAGCAAAAGTGACGGCAGCAGGATCAGGAGCGGTGCCTTGCGAAGAACGATGAGGAGGAGACATAATCACAGCGGCACGCTTAGCGCGAATCTTGCGATTAGACCGATGACGACGCTTCTTATTAGGAGCAATACCAGTAGGGAAATGTTGACGAAGAGGACGAGACGACGTAGAAGGAACAACAGGCGGCGTCTCGAGATTCTGGCGAGGTTAATAGGGTACAAAGTCGGATGACACATGTACGGTGGTAGCTGCAGGAACAACAGAAGCCGGGTAGGGTGGGGTTTCAAACGAGACTAGAAGAGGAGCTGTGCGAAAGAGCGGGGACAGACCATGGCGACCAGAAGGTGAAACAAAGACAACGGCACTAGAAGCATCAGAAGAGCCCCGAGAAGGTGAAAAGGGCGGAGAGCACACCGGAGTACTGGAACCAGTGGAGGAAAGATGAGCGTCTGAGGGTGGCGTAGCCGACGTACGCAGCTGCGATGGTGGAGCAGAAAATCCCGGGATCGAGATAGACGAGGTGACTTGTGAAAACAAAGAAGGCAGCACCTGAACAGGCGGAGAAGGTGCAGCAACAGGATGTGACAAAGCGCAAACATCAGACGATGAAAAAGAAAGAAATACAGACGAGGGCACCGAAACAGGAGCAGTAGATCCAGATGTACCCACAACAGACGATGCTGGCGAGGAAGGAAAAGACCAACGGAGGCAGATGATGGAGATGGAGACTAAGAAGGTGTGAACTGATCAGGCGAAAGCGTGGTAACTGGAAGCGAAGAAAGAGGTTCTGTGACGGGAACTTGAGCAGCCGTTGAAGAAGACTAGGAAGAAATGAGGGGGCATTGCGAGAAATGGTGACCAGGCTGTTTACATGAGATGCAATGATAGGCAGTGAATACGTTGAATGCGACGTTGTGATGACAACAAATCACCAGAAAAGTTGTGGGGCAGTAAGAAACAGTCTGTGTCAGGGAAAAAAACTAAGTCTTGGCGGCGGAAGCCAAAATAAGGACGATCCCCTTGATCAACATGGGCGGCGGGTATCTTGCGGATATCACCAAGAACGCGGCCACACCGAGAAGGAAAAGCATGTAAAAACTCATCGGAAACGTCCGGAGGTACAGGTTACAAATTAAGAAAAACGGGAGAATGTGCAAGGAGGATAGGGACCAAGCTATGATCTCCAACGGAAAGGCTAGTCGATAGGACTTGAGGAACAAACTCAGGTGAAAAAATATATACAAGAATGGACTTAGGCTTACTGGCGAAATGTGTAATTGCACCGGAAGGGAGAAACGACAATGCAGACATACACTGTATAGACGTGCAACTTGACATTGGGTAAGGCGTCGAACTTGACACTTAAACTAAGAGTTGAAAGCATTGTACGTGTGCAATAAGCGTGGAACCTTGACATGAAATATAGGAGTCCAAGGCTGTCGCGAGGAAAGTCGGAGACGTTGAACACGGATCTGTAGCAGGATGAGGAGAAGAGCAGTCCTGGGACGCATCCAACACACTTGGAGGACAAGTCATCGAAGCAGCACATAGTGACGTGAGAGGGAAATAGAATTTAGAAGCAGAAGCACAGGCCATGGACAATGTGTAGAAATGCACGGCGAGGGCACACAGATCCACTATAACAAGGTGGGGCACCAGGAAGGCGATCAGCATACCGAAGAAGGCGGCGCAGAGAACCACTGTCAATGGGTGGAACACAAGGAAGGTAATCCACACACCGGTGAAGGCAGCGCAGAGAACCATTAACGATGATTGGAGCGCAAACACGGAAGGCAAACGTAGACACAGCAGCAGGAAGGCTACTACATGCAGCAGACAGTTTAGAGCAAAAAGTCAAGGCGAGTCACGATGGGCAGATTGTAAACAGGCCCAACGAGATGAATTGTAAACAGGCCCAACGAAATGAATTGTAAACAGGCCCAACGAAATGAATTGTAAACAGGCCCAACGAGATGAATTATAAAGGAATATCGGCAAAATATGCATGTACCAACTCGAAAGAATGACTAGGAAGAGAGCGCAGACATTCATGCACGAGAGAAACACAAATTAATTCGGCGGTGGGCGCTAGATACAGGCGGAGCACAAAATGCAGAGCTCGAAAGGGCGTGGCCAGCAGAGCAACGTGACGGGATGCTGTGTGAGTCAAATATCGTACAAAGACAATTGTTTGGATGGGACCATTTCAAGAATGTTTGTTTTAAATTTAAGGGTGCATCTGCTTTGCACTTCCTTTCGACCGAAGCGTGGTAAAGTGGAAAAGTTTCCTGCACGTTCTTTGAAAACTAAAGGATGTACTTATACCTTCACTATATACATGTATCTGTCTGTATACGTTTATCTGTGTACCTATAAGTCTGATTTAATATCAGCCTCTTTTTGCTTTGGGAAGCTAGAACAGTGAGAACGATGATCCTAGCATTTTAATCTTTATCTGATCCATAATTTCGCCGCCAAGAGCGAAATGCAAATTCCACCGATTTCAAAATATATTTTGCTTCATATCGTTGCTCAAAAATCAGATTGAAACACTTTCGACGCCTATTGAATGTACCATTTTTACGTACAGCTTATTGTATCTTAATATTACCGAATTTTTCTGTTACGACGAGCAAATGCGTACATTACTGTTTGTGAAAATTGCAACGCCAAAAAAGAATCGCACTATTCAAAAGAAATTTATATCACAGATTCCTCATGTTGCAGGAGATAACTGATTTTATTTTTAGATCTATAGAAGATTTTGTCAATTCAAATCTCAGTACTATTTGTTCAGTTGCTGCCTACCAAAGATGTTAGGCAGCAACTGAACAAATAACTAGTATACGAATGAATAATTAATACACACAATTGACGTAGATTTGGGACATCAAACAGATGGCATGGCTCTTTCCACGGTTTTAAGTGAGTCACGGGAAAAGTATCATCGGCCGCCAACGGAAATCGAACCAAGGGTCTTCCAGTTACTCGCTGGACATGCTACCACTGCACCAATTGCTTCTTACCATCTTTGACGAATCTCCACCATTGTGCGGGTCTCCAAGAAGCAACCAGCCATGTGGTTTGGCAATTAATCACATGTGAGTCTGGAGAATTCGAGGCCGCTGCGGTGCAGTGGTAGCATGTCCAGCGCGTAACTGGAAGACCCTGAATTCAATTCCCGGTGGCGGCCGATGATAGTTTTTCCGTGACTCACTTAAAAACGTGGAAAGAGAAATGACTTCTGTTTGATGTTCCTAATCCACGTCGATTGTGTGTATTAATGCAGGACAATTACAGAGGCATCTGTGGCACGTAGTCCGGTCATCTTCAATAGCGCGTCGCACCGCTTCGTGCGGTGATACATGTTGCAATATGGTCCAGCATAGAGGCGAACAGACGCCTGATGTCCTGCTGAAGAGGGCCCACACTTGTTGGACGGTGTGCTCCAAATCCCGGATAGTGCGGCACAGAGTCAACCGGCGTTTCAACTGGTCCCACGCATGCTCGATAGAGGACATGTTCGGTGAGCGGGCATGCCATGGAACTGTATGGACATGACGTAGGCAGTCCTAGAAAACCCGAGCAGTGTGCGGGATGGCACTATCCTGCTGGTAAAGCGCACCTAGAATTCCGCCCAGGAGTGGGAGCACATGGGGCCATATGATCTCATCCACATACCGCTGGCCCGACAATGATCCACGTACCACTACTAGAGCTGATCGGCTATCGTAGGCAATAAACCATAAAGGCTCCCTAGACCGTAATGCCTGCAGTGGGGTAGGTGGGACGCTCGATAGCAAGGTTGGAATTGTGACGTTGACCCCGGGACCTCCACACCCGGACACGATGATCATCTGTCCCCAAAACGAACCGACACCAATCTCTGAACACCACACGTCGCCAGTCTGTGGCGTTCCACGTTGCTCTCGCCTGGCACCATTGCAAACAGAGCCGGCGCTGATCCGGTGTTAATGGCAGAACACGTAAGTGGCGCTGGGATCGCAGATTCGCTTCCGCGAGACTTCAGGAAATGGCTCGTTGGCACACAAGAGCCGCTACATTTGCCTGGGGAGAGGACAGGGTTCTCGTGGGATCCATTCGTGCCTGCCGTACGAACTGTCGATCCTCTCTACGGATGGTCCTCCTGGTTCGTTCGGAGACACCCGCCGTGCGGCAGTGCCGTCACGTGTCCACTGCTCCCAACACAGTCGGACGGTATGGTCAGAACGATCCACGTGGTGGGTTATACGGCGCGCCGACCGACCTGCTGTTTTCAGCCCGATGATCAGGCCTCTCTCAAAGCCCGTAAGTTGCGTACATCGACGTCTCTGGTGTCTACCCGGCATTCTTGTCACTCTATACTCTTGCTTGAGCCGGCCGGTGCTTTTCTCTTTCATGGGGCATCGACTACACGCCGGTTTATAAGGCTGCTGGTTCGTGCTAGCAGCGCCGCCACGAGGTGTGCGGTTATGCGCACTCGCACCAAACGCACCCTAGCTATTTGCAAAGTTTCGCGGTTGTAGCATGTTTTCTTCTAGGTGTGCAAATTTTTTGTCCACGAGTGTACAAGAAGCAAGTGGAAGAATTGAAACTTCACTCGCCCAAGTTTTCACCAGCTGTCTCACCGAAGGTAAGATTCCTGAGTATTGGGATAATGGTACAATGATCCTGCTACATAAAAAAGGTGACGTTGAGGATCTCAGGACCTACAGGCTCATCAGCCTCCTATCAGTTATTTATAAAATTTTCAATTAGGTTCTTTTACATCGCATGAAGGTAAAACTGGACATGGCTCAAGCAAGAGAAGAAGCTGAATTCAGGAGTGGCTACAGCACTGAAGATCATGTCCATGTACTTAGAGAACTAACTGAAAGAACAAGAGAGTATGAACTCCCATTATGCAAGGCTTCTATTGATTATAAAAAGGCCTTCGATTCCGTAAAACCATCAGCAGTTACAACTGCTTTGAAAACCTGCGGTATTGCAGATGCATACATTAGCATTATTAATAGTATCTCTGAAAATGCATTTGCAAAAGTTTGGATATTTGAGGATGCAGCACTAATAAAAATTGGAAAGCTAGTGTGACAAAGTAAAATCATATCTCCCAAACTCTTTAATCCCATATAGCAAAATATTTTTTAATTACTGAACTGGGACAAAGAAAAAAAATATTTATGCAGATAATTCGAATCACGTTCGTTTTGCTGATGACGTTGTCATTTTTGCAACTACGACTTCTGAACCGCAGAATACGATCCAGGAACTTGCTGACAAGAGTAAAGAAGTGGAATTAAAAATGAACTTTCAGAAGGCAAAAGTGACGTATATTGCTTTTACAAGAAACGAAGATTTATTTATTGATGGTGAAAAGCTTGAGACAACCGATACCTACATTTATCTTGGGCAGCAGATATGAAGTAAGGATCACATTGATGAAGAAATTAATCGGCGTGTAAAACTTGGATGGATAGTTTTTGGAAGAAGTAAAATTTTTACGAAAAGTATGCCATTGTGTCTTAAAAGATAAGGTTTTAATCAGTTCATCCTGCCAGTGCTTACGTATGGAGCAGAGACATGGACCTTCACTAAACAAGTTAGTAAAATAATGCAATGCATTGAATATGATACGCTTTCCAACATACCAGAAATAATTACTCAAGATATGAGAATAATGGCTGTGGAATAAATCTCGGTCCTGTGCCCTGACCTTTGATCCCATTTCGATGATATTCAACAGAACCGGTTCGGTATACCTCCGAAATAACATGATAACGTTTTGTCGCAATCGAAGCATTTTTACGTAAGTTATGATGCATAAGGACTATGGAATAGATCCCGCTCCTGTGTCCTAACCTTTGACCCTATTTTGTCCATTTTCTATAGGGTTTGTCCCCAGGGGTTCCCTACCACATACTAAAATTTCACCGAAATCGAACCATTTTTACGTGAGTTATCATGCCGACAGATGGACGGAAAACGCTGAAGCATATACGCTTCTTCAACCTACGGTTGGAAAGCGTAAAAAAGACAAACAAAGACTGCAGACAACGCAAAAAGCCCTGGAGAGAATCATGCTCGGTGTAAACAGGAAAGATAAGCAGACGGACTCATGGATAAGGAAAACGACAAGAGTTGACGACATCATGACCACAATGAAGTCACTGAAATGGTGAGGGCATGACATGTTGCTAGAAGAACGACCACCGACGGAAAACCGAAATTTTAGAATGAATTTCGAGGGACAGGAAAAGACCCAGAAGAAGACCCTATGATAGAATGATGCATGAAATTCGAAAGCATAGAGGTGTGTCATCGAGGAGACACGCTCAAGACAGACAATTGTGGGAGAAACTTGGGGAGACCTTCATCCAGTAGTGGATTCAAAGATGATGATATATATATATCATTGTAAACCATTATCAATCCACTGCTGGACGAAAGTCTCCCCAAATTTTCTCCACAACGGTCTGTCTTGTGCCAGTCTCCTCCATGTCACTCCCGCATACTTTCGAATTTCTTCCACCCATCTCCATGCGGTCTTCTTCTGGGTCTTTTCCTGTCCCTTGGAATCCAATATAAAATTTCGGCTGTCCATCGATGGTCTGTCCTTCTGGCAGTATGTCCAGCCCATTGTCATTTCAGGGATTTTCTCTGATCATGGTGTCTTCCACTCTCGTCATTTTTCGGATTCACGAGTTCCTCTTCTTATCTCTCCTGGTTACACCAAGCATGCACCTGTCCATGCTGCTTTGAGTTGTCTGCAGCCTTTGTATGTCTCTTTTAGTTAAGGTCCACGTCTCTGCACCATACGTAAGCACTGGAAGGATGCATTGATCAAACACTTTTCTTTTAAGACATAATGGCATATTGCTCTTAAAAATTATGATGTTTCTTCAAAAAGCTCTCCAGGCAAGTTTTGTACGCCGATTAATTTCTTCATCAATGTGACCCTCACTTGATATCTGCTGTCCAAGATAAACGTACGTGTCTGTTATCTCCAGCTTATCTCCATCAATCGATAAATCTTCATTTCTTGTAAAAGCATTGAACATCACTTTTCTCTTCTGGAAGTTCATTTTTAATCCCACTTCTTTACTCTTGTCAGCAAGTTCCTGGATCATACTCTGCAGCTCTGATGGGGTAGTTGCAAAAATGACTACGTTATCAGCAAAACGAAGGTGGGTTAGATAATCTCCATTAATCTTTATCCCTTTGTTTTCCCAGTTCAGTATTGAAAGACCTTTTCCAATGTGGCAATAAAGAGCTTCGGAGATATGGTGTCACCTTGTCTCACTCCCTTTCCAATTTTTATGTGTGTTGTATTTTCAAACAGCCGAAAATTTGCACTTGCATTTTCATAGATGTTATTAATAATATTAATGTATGCATCTTCAATACCGCAGGATTTCAGAGCCATTGTAACTGCTGATGGTTTCACCGAATCAAAGGCTTTTTCATAATCGATAAAAGCCATGCACAATGGAAGTTCATATTCTTTCGCTCTTTCAATTAGTTCTCTCAGTACGTGCATATGATCTATTGTGCTGTAGCCACTCCTGAATCCAGCTAGTTCTCTCGGTTGAGCCATGTTCAGTGTTACCTTTAAGCGGTGTGAAAGAACTTTAGTGAAGATTTTATAAACCACTGATAGGAGGCTGATAGGTCTGTAGTTCCTGAGATCCTCAATGTCACCTTTTTTATGTAGCAGGATCATTGTAGCGTTGTTCCAATCCTCAGGAATCTTCCCTTCATTAAGGCATCGAGTGAAAATTTGGGCGAGTACTGTTTCGATTTCTCCACTTGCTTCTTGTATGGTGTCTACAATAATTCCATCTTCTCCTGGAGCTTTCCCCCGCTTCATGTTCTTGATTGCATGCGCATCTTCTGCTGGGAGGACTGGAAGAACTCTGGTACTGGTACCTTTCATGATGTCTGGAGAACATGTATCATTCCTTTTATATAATTTGGAGTAGAAATCTTTCACTCTTGTCAAAATTTCGCCTCTATTTCTTGTTACAGAACCATCTTCTTTTCTCAGTGCCATAATCTGTTTTCTTCCCTTACTGAGGGGTCGCTTTGCTATCTTTAGGCTTTGGTTGTTTTCAATTGCTTTCCTCACTAGTTCGCAGTTGAATTTCCTTACGTCTTTAGTGATAATTTTTTGTACTGTCTTGCATAGCTCTATATATTCCACTTTGGAAGTCGCATCTTCTTTAGTTGTCCTCATCTCTCTTCTTTTTGCATCAACATTTTGGTTTTTCCTGATAATTTGTTCACATGCAACTTGTTCTTAGACCCAGCTCATTTTGTTGGTGTTTCCATAAGAGTTTTGGTTACTTTTCTGTTAACTTCAGAAATATCCACTTCTTCCGATGTTAGGCGTTCTAAAGCAGAGAATCTGTTCTTCAGTTCCAACTTAAAGGTATTATGGTGTTTTTTAAGGTTGGTTATGTCAATACATTATGTTTGTCTTATGAGCTTGCCACGTTCGAGTTTAGTGTTGAGGTGGATCTTACATCTCACCAATCTATGGTCACTACTTGTGTTGAACTTGTTCAGCACACTGCAGTCTTCGTTGACGAATTTTTTGTTACACATAATAAAATCAATTTCACTTGTTATCCCATTTGGATGTCTCCATGTCCATTTCCCGTGTGGCTTTTTCTTGAAAAAGGAGTTCAAGATGAGAAACCCTTCTGCCTCTGCAAACTCAACGAGAGTATTTTCACGCTGGTTTCTGTTGCCGTGAGCGAATTTACCTCCTGAAGTTTCATTCTGTTGCCATTGCCCTATTTTTGCATTGAAATCTCCCATAATTATCTTCAAGTGGTGCTTACCTTTATTATTTAGATGACAAATTTCCTCATAAAATTCTTCAATTTGTTCTTCAGGATGACTTGTGGTGGGTGCATAAGTTTGAATAATCTGAGCCTTGTATCTTCTCAAGAGTTGGATAACGAGTCGCGCAGTTCTGTCAGAGGCACTTTCAACTTCTACAACTTTATCCTTCAGTTTCTTGTTTATTATAAATCCAACACCACTAGTTCTGCCAGTATGTGTCCCACGATAGTAGAGGAGATGTCCATTTTTCCGTTCAATGAGATCTTCTCCTTTTCTCCTTACCTCACTTAGCCCGACGATGTCCCACTTGATCCTTTGTAGTTCCTCTTCCAATTCAAGAAGCCTTGAATCAGGAGATAGGGAGCATCCATTGTAAGTAGCCAAGGTCAGCATCAGATGGCAGCCTAGTCCGGTCCTCCAAGGATTCTTAGCACCCTCTGCCTTCATGTCGCACTGGCCGCAGCCTTGGCCAGGTACATTCGAGCTGCCGGAGACTGAGGGCCAAGATTTAAGTTGTAGAGTCATTTTGGAGGGGTTTGGCCATAACTCACCACGCTGGCCAAGCGGGTTGGTGAGTGTGGGATAGCATTTCCTCTAATCCCGATGGTATAGTTATACCGCTATTGGCGGTCGTCAGAGCCCCTTTAGTGGGAACAGGATGCACCACGAGAAGGCGGGGTTGACATTTGTCAAGGAGAGGCTGTGATGTTACGCATCACCGGACCTTACATTCCACATATATATATATATATATATATATATATATATATATATATATATATATATATATATATATATATATAAACGAACGAAGAGTTACATCCGCAGGTGTGGCAGAATTAACACGCATCCCATTGCTTGGAAAGACGACGCATCCCATCGCTGGGAAAGACGACGCATACCGTCTGGAAAAAGGAACTTTAGTTTCTCCTTGAATCATTTGGATATGTCAACATGAAAGTCACATGTTGACAGATCCGGGATATAGGCTGGGTGGTGCAGAACCTCTCACCCTTTCCGTGCTAACGCATCCTGCATAATGTGTGCAACAGAATCACACCACGCGAAAGCATGCCAGGTCACCCATTCTTGATTGCTTTATGCAGCTTGTCCACTGTGTCGATGTAGTGGTTGGCATTGCTGTTCACGTGAGGCTCTTTAAAGTCCACCAACAAAAGCCTTTCAGCATAACCTCCCCGACGGAGTCCTAGTGACTTGAATTTTATGTGTTTTGGTGATCCGGGATGTTTCCATTGCATGCTCGCTGGTTTGCTGGATGGCTCAAAGCCGTGGCACCGCGATTCGTCACCTGCCACTATGCGCGATATAAATGCATCACCCTCTGCTTTGTAACGCAGCAAGTGGTTCAAACCCAACCCATACATTCTTCCTTATGGTGGTCAGTCAGCATCCGCGGGATTAATTGTAAACATACTTTCCGATATTGCAGTATCTTCGTAACCACAGTTTGAACTGTAACAAATGTCATAGCAAAGTCCTCCGTTTGCGAACGTCAGCCCCGACGACGGTTTTACATGCATTTCTTTCTCGGTGTGGGCGCATTGTTTGTGTTATTCGCACGCTCCCCGCCGATCAAGGTGATCGTCCTTATTTAGGCTTCCGACGCCAAGCCTTAGTTCTCTTCCCTGATATGGACTCCATTACTTCCTGCCCCACTGTTTTTCAGGTGCTTTGTGTTCATCACAACGTCGTTATAAACGTGTTCACTGCGTATCATTGCTTCTCATGTAAAACGCCTGGTCATCATCGCTTGCAGTGTCCACTCACCTCTTCTTGTTCTTCCTCAACGGCTGCTCAAGTGCCCATCACAGAACCCCCTTCTTCACTTCCGGTCACCACGCCTGCGCTTGTTTCGCTTCCACCTTCTTAGTCTCCATCTCGATTGTCGTTGCCTTCCTCTGCAGGTCTTTTTCCTTCTCCACTAGCGTTGCCTCTTGTGGATACATCTGGATCTACTGCTCCTGCTTCGGTGCCTTCGTCTGTCTTGCTTTCTTCTTCGTCGTCTGTTGTCTGTGCTTTGTCACATCCCGTTGCCAACCTTTCTCCGCCTGTTCAGGTGCTGCCTTCTTTGTTTTCGCACGTCACCTCGTCAATCCCAACCCCGGGATTCTCTGCTCCATCATCTTCGCTGTGTACGTCAGCTTCGCCACCCTCAGACGCTCATCCTTTCTTCAGCCGTTCCAGTACTCCGGTGGGCTCTCCGCCCGTTTCACCTTCTCCGAGCTCTTCTGATGCCTCTAGTATTGTTGCCTTCCTTTCGATTTCTGGTCCCGTGATCGGTCCCCGCTTTCCAGCACAGCTACTCTTCTGGATTTGTGTGAAGCCTTACCTTCACCAGCTCCTGTTGCCCCATCAGTTGCCTCTTTGCTTGCGTTATGCGCACATGATCCAGATCTTCCTTGTCAGACTTCTCACTTGCTGTCGGTTACTCCTTCTTCACCACGTCCCTGTTGGTATTGCTTCTAATAAGAAGTGCCGTCGTCGCTCTAATCGAGAGACTCGTACTAAGCGAACCGCGGTCGCTCAGCCTTCTCTTCATCGTTCTTCAGGTTCCGCTCCTAATTCTACTGTTGCTGCTTACGCCGACCTTATTGGTACTCCCTCCTTTTCCACTGCAATTGTCGCTCGCCTCCAAGCTGTCCCTGGGTATTCGAAGATTCTCTTCCCAGATGCTGCCAACCCTTGTTCTTTGCCTCTTCTTGTGACGCTGGTTTGGATCCCCTTCTTGACTCCCATGATCCAGCTGATTACTCGAATATGATCGAGGATATTCGCTGCTTCCTCCAAGTTTTCGTTGACCTCACGAAAGATCTTACCCCTGAGATATTTCGTTATTAAAGTTTTCTTAATTGCTACCTTGGTGATACTCAAAATCGCCTCATTGATCTGGTTCTGACCGATTAGTTTCTGTCTGCACTTGCATGATGTTTCGCTTCCTGCCGTCTTTGCCTTGCTGCTGTTCCGTCTTACTCCTTTGCATGTTTCTGGTATGCGTTGTACCCAACCTTTTTCTTTCCGTTGTATCCTATGTACCGCCATGTTTTCTCCACATCTCGGTTCTTTCAAACATCCGCCCGGTGCCTACTTCCGTGAACCTGTCACATCGTTTTGTTCACAGAGCTTCTTCCTGTGTGCATTGTTATGCGCGATTCTTCTCTTATACCTTTCGTCACTGTCCTGGATTGCCCTATGTTGCTGTTCGCACCCAGTTAGTTTTTTCAGGTGTTTTTCCTGTCTCGTCGAGTATTTGTCTTATGTCATGCCATGTGCCTCGGCATACCTTCTACTGTTGTGCTACGTTACTTGCTCATCCAGTGTGACTCATCTCGTCAGGTACTTACCGTTATTGCTTTGCCTCATGCTAATTGATTGTCCCATACTGTTACCTACACCATGCCATCTTTGCAAGTGTTATCTGTTGCACCTCGTTTTCTGCTTTTCATGCTGCGCCCCGGAGCATGAAAAGCAGTCTCCAGTTCGATGTGTTCTCCATCTCCATGTCCGTCGTTCCTTCTGCTCAGTGACTGTTCCAGTGTGCTTCGCCTATCACAGATTGCCTTGTGCTGCTCGTTCAGCTTCGTTTATCTTTGTATGTCCTGATTGGCTTTTACAGACTGCTTTATGCTGCTCGTCCAGTACCGTTATTCTTATTGTTTTATCATGCCATTTATTTTCCGTTCTCCTGTGTACTAGTCCTCGATACCTACTAAAGCAACGTCACGTTGTTTTTGGAATGTCTTTTCAACTGCTGGGGTTCAAAGCTAGAAACGGGGAGTTCTTTCAGCTAATGTCAGGCACGAATGAAAGACTTTGTGCAAAACAAATTACTTCTTCATTATTCTCCATTACCCTTATTACAAATATCTCAAAAACTATCAAGATTCGAACGATGAAGAAGGAGGTCTTTCTGATTCACACCATGCTAACGAATAGCTATCCTGTAATGGAAAATGTCCAGGTTGGGGTGGGCGGGGGGAAGAGGCAGGTGAAATCGTGGGCTACTAACATTCTTTTTTAAACATCTCCAAAACTATTGCTATTCAAACTATGAAAGTGGCGTTTATTCCGGTTCACACCATTTACTAACGAATGACTATCTTGAAATTTTTAATGAATTTACATGGTGAGAGGGGGGGGGGGTGATGGTCGGTCTGGAATATATATATACATAAGTTCTCAATATTGTTATTTTTTTCTCAAAAACTGTTGCAGTTCAAACGATGAAAATGGATTTCCCCTCGGTTCATACAATTTGCTAACGAATGGCTATTTTGAAATTTTGAATTTCCATGGGGGGGGGGGGGGGGGGGGGGCTGGTAAAATGGTCGGTCTCTCTGTATATATGCAAATTCTCAATATTATTTTTTAAATATTTCAAAAACTATTCCGGTTCTAACGATAAAAATGGAGTTCATTCCTGTTCATACGAGTTACTAACGAATGGCTATGTCGGAATTCTGAATTTCCATGATGGGGGGGGGGGGGGGCTGGTAAAATGTTCGGTCTCTCTGTATATATGCAAATTCTCAATATTATTTTTTAAATATTTCAAAAACTATTGCGGTTCAAACGATAAAAATGGAGTTCATTCCTGTTCATACGACTTACTAACGAATGGCTATGTCGGAATTCTGAATTTCCATGATGAGGGGGGGGGTGAAATGGTAGGCCTTTAACATTCTTTTTTAAATATCTCAAAAACTATTGCGGTTCAAACGATGAAAATGGAGTTCTTTTCAGTTCATAGGATTTGCTAACGAATGCCTATTTTGAAATTTTGGATTTCCATGGGGGGGGGGGGGGGCTGGTGAAATGGTCGGTCTTTCTGTATATATGCAAATTCTCAATATTATTTTTTAAATATTTCAAAAACTATTGCGGTTCAAACGATAAAAATATAGTTCATTCCTGTTCATACGATTTACTAACGAATGGCTATTTCGGAATTTTGATTTTCCATGATGAAGGGGGGGGGGGGTTAATGGTGTAGGCCTGTGACATTCTTTTTTAAATATCTCAAAAACTATTGCGGTTCAAACGATGAAAATGGAGTTCTTTTCGGTTCATACGATTTGCTAATGAATGGCTATTTTGAAATTTTGAATTTTTCCATGGGGGTGTGTGCAATGGTCGTCCCCCAATTTTCTCAAACTTTTTTTTTTTTTTTTTTTAAATCTATCAAAAACTGTTGGCCGCTCCGGTGACGCAGTGGTCTAAGCGACGGACTCTGATCATTCGTTCGAACAGGGTCCGGGTTCGAATCCCGGTGAGGCATGAATGTTGTGTTTGTTTAACGGCACTGGCTCTCTCCCTTCCCTGGAACCAGTGACCCTGAATTAGGGACGGGCGACTGCTTATAGCCCATTGAGTTGCTCACGGTGGTCGTTAAATCTCCAATAAAAAAAACTGTTGCGGTTCAAACGATAAAAATTGAGTTCATTCCTGTTCATACGATTTACTAACAAATGGCTATTTCGGAATTTTGAATTTCCATGATGAGGGGGGGGGTGTGAAATGGTAGGCCTGTAACATTATTTGTTAAATATCTCAAAAACTATTGCGGTTCAAACGATGAAAATGGAGTTCTTTTCGGTTCATACGATTTGCTAACGAATGGCTATTTTGAAATTTTGAATTTCCATGGTGGGGGCTGGTGAAATGGTCGGTCTCTCTGTATATATGCAAATTCGCAAAATTATTTTTTAAATATCTCAAAAACTATTGCGGTTCAAACGATAAAAATGGAGTTCATTCCTGTTCATACGATTTACTAACGAATGGCTATTTCAGAATTTCAAATTTCCATGATGAGGGGGGAGGGGGATGAAATGGCCTGTAACATTCTTTTTTAAATATCTCAAAAATTATTGCGGTTCAAACGATGAAAATGGAGTTCTTTTCAGTTCATACGATTTACTAACGAATGGCTATTTCGGAATTTTAAATTTCCATGATGAGGGGGGGAGGGGGATGAAATGGCCTGTAACATTCTTTTTTAAATATCTCAAAAATTATTGCGGTTCAAACGATGAAAATGGAGTTCTTTTCGGTTCATACGATTTGCTAACGAATGGCTATTTTGAAATTTTGAATTTCCATGGTGGGGGGCTGGTGAAATGGTCGGTCTCTCTGTATATATGCAAATTCGCAATATTATTTTTTAAATATCTCAAAAACTATTGCGGTTCAAACGATAAAAATGGAGTTCATTCCTGTTCATACGATTTACTAACGAATGGCTATTTCGGAATTTTGAATTTCCATGATGAGGGGGGGTGAAATGATAGGCCTGTAACATTATTTTTTAAATATCTCAAAAACTATTGCGGTTCAAACGATGAAAATGGAGTTCTTTTCGGTTCATACGATTTGCTAACGAATGCCTATTTTGAAATTTTGAATTTCCATGGGGGTGGGGGGCTGGTGAAATGGTCGGTCTCTGTGCGTTAATGTAAATTCTATTATTTATTAAATATTTCAGAAACTATTGCGGTTCAAACGATAAAAATGGAGTTCATTCCTGTTCATACGATTTACTAACGAATGGCTATTTCGGAATTTTGAATTTCCATGATGAGGGGGGGGGTGAAATGATAGGCCTGTAACATTATTTTTTAAATATCTCAAAAACTATTGCGGTTCAAACGATGAAAATGGAGTTCTTTTCAGTTCACACGATTTGCTAACGAATGCCTATTTTGAAATTTTGAATTTCCATGGTGGGGGGCTGGTGAAATGGTCGGTCTTTCTGTATATATGCAAATTCTGAATATTATTTGTTAAATATCTCAAAAACTATTGCGGTTCAAACGATAGAAATGGAGTTCATTCCGGTTCATACGATTTACTAACGAATGGCTATTTCGAAATTTTGAATTTCCATGGTGGGGGAGCTGGTGAAATGGTCGGCCTCCTATATTTATATGCAAATTCTCAATATTATTTGTTAAATATCTCAAAAACTATTGTGGTTCAAACGATGAAAATGGAGTTCATTCCGGTTCATACGATTTATTAACGAATGGC
Source organism: Macrothele yani (assembly GCA_039090855.1). NCBI lineage: Eukaryota > Metazoa > Arthropoda > Arachnida > Araneae > Macrothelidae > Macrothele > Macrothele yani. The sequence goes on along the minus strand of CM077005.1, from coordinate 93,805,789 downwards.
TATGCTGAAATTTGAAATATCTATTTTTTGGGGGTACCATTTCACCAGCCCCCCCACTTTGTTTTTTAAATAACTCAAAAACTATTGCGGTTCAAACGAAAAAAATTGAGTTCATTCCGGTTCATACGTGGTACAAACGAATGGTGCAAAAAAAATTTAAAAATTCCATGGTGGGGGGGCTATCGTTTCACCAGCCCCCACTTTGTTTTTTAAATATCTCCAAAACTTTTGCGGTTCAAACGAAAAAAACCGAGTTCATTCCGGTTCATACGTGGTACAAACGAATGGTGTCTGAAAAATTAAAAAATTCCGTGGTGGGGGGGCTGGTGAAATGCACCTGTCAAATGGTGCAAAATTTCATTTATTGCAAAATCTGGAAGCACTTGATCATCAATCCCACCAGCAACAAGAACTGATGGCAGTTTCTCAAACATTGCTACATTTTTTTATCTTGACCTTTCTCTGCCAGTTTTAGAGCATGCTCATGAAAGCTTTCAAGGAATCAATGCATTTTATATTTGTATTCCTTCCTTGCATCTGAAGATTCCGTTCATTCAGCTGCTCAAAAATGTCAACCAAATAGGCAAAGCGCATGACCCCTTCCTCACTATTCAACCAGGCAGAAAATTCCATCTTAACCCTGAACTCCAAGAAATAATTTGAGCAAACACTCACTCAGTTACATTTCCTCTGGAAATCCATCGGATGTTTGTGTGGAAAAGAAGCAAATGATGGGCTTGCATAAGTGCCTGAAAAGTCATGAGTTGAGTGCTCCACCTTTGACAAAATTCATAATTTTAAATGTTTGATCCAAAACCTTCCCTAGTGGAGCTGGAAGTGTTTTTTAGGCCAGTACCTAACGATAAATCATACAATGAATGCCTTTCACTTTCAGAGCTCGCTTTTTCACATTCACTTGAAATCCAGATCTTGTCCCCAACATAATAATGATGCTCCATCTGTACAGCACCCACAGTAGAGGAAAAGGGGAAAAGGGGGACTTCTAGACCAGGGACAGCCCGCCATAGTTTAACATTGGCTGTCCACGAGGCTGCCGCAGCTGTCCACTTGTCAGATTTTTTGTCACGTGATCGACCTCATGATGTGCTGCTCCCTAGCGGTGCTTCTTGGAACTTCTAATGGATCTTTGATTTTGAGGGATGGCAACGCGCGAGTGTGGAAAGGGGGTGGGCATAGGGGGATGTCAACTCGATGTGCTGCCCCTAGCGGTGCGTCTTTGAACTTCTAATGAATCTTTGATTTTGAGGGATGGCAACGACCGAGTGGGAAAGGGGCTTTCAACTCGATGTGCTGCTCCCTAGCAGTGCTTCTTGGAACTTCTAATGGATCTTTGAGTTTAAGGGATGGCAACGACCCAGTGGGAAAGCGGCTGTCAACTCGATGTGCTGCCCCCTAGCGGTGCTTCTTGGAACTTTCGACGGATCTTTGATTTTGAGGGATGGCAACGACCGAGTGGGAAAAGGGTTGGATATAGGGAGATGTCAACTCAATGTGCTGCCCCCTGGCGGTGCTTCTTGGAACTTTCGACGGATCTTTGATTTTGAGGGATGGCAACGACCGAGTGGGAAAAGGGTTGGATATAGGGAGATGTCAACTTGATGTGCTGCCCCCTGGCGGTGCTTCTTGGAACTTTCGATGGATCTTTGATTTTGAGGGATGGCAACGACCGAGTGGGGTCCGTTGGGATTTTTTGTATTTATTCCTGAGGTTTTCAAGCGGGATTTCCCCCCCCCCCCCCCCTCTTCGATTTTATTCTTCCCCGGAGGAAATTTTTACGTAACGATGCTGTGGAATTTTCTTTCCAATGAAATAAAAATGCTCTGATGGTCTTAGCGAGGTTCTAACTCACGATGATTTGGTTTCAAAAAATTGGTCAGGTGGTCTCGTGTACTACGTTTTCACTATTTTTTTTAATTACTTTTACGTTATTTCTTCATGTGTTTTTTATATATTTTTTGTATGTTTTGAGGGAGTTTTTTCGTGTAGATGTAATGAATTTTCTTGGGAACTTTTCTTTTTCCTCCATTTAATTTTATTTCAGACCATGAGATAAGGAAATGCTTCTTTAGAAACGATTTCGTTCCTGTTCGCAGTAACTATTGGACTTTGACAAAAATTTTGGGAAATGATTTCATGCTAATTCTGAATCTTTCGCCTTTGTGCAATTTATTTTCTCGTAATTTTTTCGTGTGTTCAAGAACTCTACAGGTCTTTCACAGTTAAAATTCTGATGAAACAGTATTTTCTTACTTTATTTCGCATATCATTATGGCTTCCCAATTTCGCTATTTTACTTCATCTTTTTGTTGAAATTTCGTAAAACTTTTTTCAGTATGTCAGTAATTTTTTTCTTACTTGGTCAAACTTGTGACTCCTTTTATTTAGACTTTTTTTTTCATTTCATTTCAACAAAACGATTATTTTAGATGTAGCAAATCATCAGGTTTTTGTTTCCTTATATAGCATATTTTCTTGTTTTCAGTGAAGGGATTCTTATTTTGGAATTTTTTTTAAAAAGAGAAGCTATCATTTTCAGAAAATTTCTGCGGGAGTCGCACTTGGACATTTAACAAAATTCTTGGACATATAGGAATTTGAAGAAAGTTTATGGAATGAAACATGAAGAGAAAGAAATGGGTTGAAAAACTTAACATTCAAGCTTTGTCAATTTTTTTGGTTCCTCCTACAATTCTGGGGAAATTTTACGTTTTTTGGGAGAACTCGTTTTTTTTTCAAAATCAACCTTTTAGACGTTTCTAAGATAGAAAAAATATTGACTAAGGGAAATCTTAAGTAATAAATTCTGACTTGAAGCACTTTTAAGTAAGAAAATATTTGTCTGAAGTAATTTTTCAATGTCTAAGCATTGACATCTGACTATTCGTCCGTCCGAAATTGAATCCTGGGGAGGCTTGAGTTATGAGCTTTTGAATTATGACACTAGCTTAGAAACCTTCTTTGGAAGCAGTGGACTAAATCAGGGTCTGCTTATTTCCTTTCTAGTGGTTCACGACGGATCTCTTAAGTGGTTAATGAACGGCAAAGTTCAAACGCTCTGTCCCATTGAGTCACCAGTTTTAGATTTTTGTCATCTTAGACAGTTTAAGTTCGCTCAGAAAACTATGCTTTTGCAAGCTTGAGTTTGCGTTCAAAGTTCAAAACCAGAATTTAATTAAATCTACCAAGCAAAGGGATTTCATGTCATATGAGGTTTTCCAGCAAGCAGTAGACGCGTGAAAACAGCCGCACAAGATAGTCATTTTCCGGTAGAAAGAAGGGAGATTCCAAAGTTAATTTCTTGGGGAAAGCGTAAAAACACTCTTCTTTCACTGGAGAGAGCGTAAAAACACTCTTCTTTCACTGGAGAGAGCGTAAAAACACTCTTCTTTCATGTTTTAATGTAAACTTCGAGGAATTAGTATCTAACTATGAAAAGGAAGTTCTAAAGATTTAGAGGCATTTACACTAAAATTCTACAATGACTTTATTTGAAATAGGGAAGAATCGGCCTTAGAGACTAATCTGAAGATTTTAGAAACATTTCTGTTCAAAAGTAAAGTCGAATGGAAAAATAAGAGCAATTAAATCGATAGGAAAAGATCGATAGGTTGAATCAGAAAAAAAAAAAGAAAAAAAAAAGAAATTTCAAAAAAAATAAACAGAGTTTTAAGAATCGTACAACACTGAATAGAAGGAAAAATATAATAAGTAAAATAAGGGGAATACGATATTTTCACTATGGGAGTTTGGAAACACCTGCTTTTCTTACGAATTAGTAAAACGTGAAATAAAAATGTTTAGAGGAAGTACGGACTTAGTCGCTATGTCTCCAGAATGAAAGCTTTTTCTGCTGAGACAATGAATAAAAAATACGATAATGAAAACCTAATTAAAACGAAAGAAAAGGTCAATGAAACTAAACGTCTCAAGATAAAATGTAGCGGCACAGAAGTTAAAAATGATGGAACATAGACGGGAGAACTGGACATTTAGTGAAAGAAATATAAGCGAAGTTTTGAAACATCTCAATTTAAAGCGAACTAAATGAGGGAAAGGAATGAGATTAGGGGAGTTCTTATTAACTTTGATGAGGTGAGGAAACAATAAAAATTACATGAAATAAAGTAAAAAAAGAATAGCTCGTTTAAGAATATGATTTTTGGTGAAAGTATGAAATTTTAGTTGAAATGTCATGACCAGCATTTCGAAAAGAAATTGATTGAGTCGATATGTATGGAAAAGAAGTAAGAATGTCTTTACTTTCGCTATGGGGGTGGGGAATAACTGCTTTTCTGGTGAGTTAGTAAAACGTTAAAAAAATAATGTTTATGGGAAGAACGGAATTACTAGCTTTGCCTCTAGAATGAATGTTTTTTCAGACGAGACAGAAAAATATACAGCCCAAAGAATAGAAATTATATCGTAAGAAAAAAGGTTTTAGATTGTATGTCTTGACAATGAATGCTTTCTTGTTGGGACAGTCCACAAAAAGTATAGCAAACTAGGAAAGAATAAAAAAAAATGCGTATTTGACTACATGCAAGCTTTGAGGAATATTTTTAAGCAAGTTTAAAAATATGCTATATAAGGAAACAAAAATCTGATGATTTGCTACATCTAAAATAATCGTTTTGTTGAAAGGAAATGAATAGTCTAAATAAAAGGAGTCACAAGTTTGACCAAGTAAGAAAAAAATTACTGACATACTGAAAAGTTTTACGAAATTTCAAAAAAAAGATGAAGTAAAATAGCGAAATTGGGAAGCTATAATGATATGCGAAATAAAGTAAGAAAATACTGTTTCATCAGAAATTTAACTGTGAAAGACCTGTAGAGTTCTTGAACACACGAAAAAATTACGAGAAAATAATATTGCAAAGGCGAAAGACTCAGAATTAGCATGAAATCATTTCCCAAAATTTTTGTCAAAGTCCAATAGTTACTGCGAACAGGAACGAAATCGTTTCTAAAGAAGCATTTCCTTGCCTCATGGTCTGAGATAAAATTAAATGGAGGAAAAAGAAAAGTTCCCAAGAAAATTCATTACATCTACACGAAAAAACTCCTCAAAACATACAAAAATTATATAAAAAACACATGAAGACATAACGTAAAAGTAATTAAAAAAAATACAGTGAATACGTAGTACACGAGACCACCTGACCAATTTTTTGAAACCAAATCATCGTAAGTTAGAACCTCGCTAAGACCATCAGAGCATTTTTATTCCATTGGAAAGAAAATTCCCCAGCATCGTTACGTAAAAATTTCCTCCGGGGGAAAATAACATCGAAGAGGGGCAAAAAATCCCGCTTGAAAACCACAGGAATAAATACAAAAAATCCCAACGGATCCCACTCGGTCGTTGCCATCCCTCAAAATCAAAGATCCGTCGAAAGTTCCAAGAAGCACCGCTAGGGGGCAGCACATCGAGTTGACAGCCGCTTTCCCACTGGGTCGTTGCCATTCCTCAAAATCAAAGATCCATTAGAAGTTCCAAGAAGCAGTGCTACGAGGCAGCACATCGAGTTGAAAGCCCCTTTCCCACTCGGTCGTTGCCATCCCTCAAAATCAAAGATCCATTAGAAGTTCCAAGAAGCACCGCTAGGGGGCAGCACATCATGGGGTCGATCATGTGACAAAAAATCTGACAAGTGGACAGCTGGGGCAGCCTCGTAGACAGCCAATGTTAAATCTATGGAGGGCTGTTCCTGGTCTAGAAGTCCCCCTTTTCCTCTACTACCCACAGACGTTATCTCAAAAGATTTTCTGATTCAAAGAAAGATAAACCTTTTCCAAAATATCCAAGACTTTTTTCGCTGTTTCAAGAGGAGAACAAAAGAGATACTCCTCTTTAAAAGAATCTGAGTGAATATATCTTGCAAACACCAACAACTGGGAACACAATGCCACATCAGTCGATTCATCAAGTTGAATTGAAAATAAGCCAAATGCCGCAGACTTGATCTCCTGCACAACTTGATCCTTGATGTCAGTGGCCATGTTGCTGATTCTACTTTGAGCAGTACTGTTTGATAGTGAAACTGCTGCAACTCCTGCAAGTTTTTTCCATCTATTTCCCAACATAATTCTCACCATTTTGAGAGTGCAAGGTTTGATCAGTTTTCCCAATTCTATGTTTTTGTTTTTTCTGTTTTACTATCTCCAGTGCTAGGAAATAAGCTTCAGTAACCTTGTGGTTAATTTCTTGGAATGCCCTTGTTGAATTCAGCTTCATCTTTTTGAGACCATCCTAATTGACGTTTGTAGAAGCTTTTGTCCTTGTGTTGTTGATGAGCATTCTGCAAATATTGCTTCAACTTCGTTGGTTTAATAGAATAATTTAACAAAGCTTTGCTGCAAATAATATATTGAGGCCTTTCCTCTCCTTTGATGATGGTGGATGTGAATCCATATTGAATATATGAATCGTCGTACCCTCTTTTTTTGACACTCATGATGGGCTCCAAGATCTATGAATAAAACACAAGAAGTCAAATATTACTATATATAGAATATTTCCACAGATTAAAAGTAAAGTATGTCTTTATTTTCAATTTAATGTGTGATCAATATTCCAACAGTTTGAGTATGTGGTCTTTAATCCCCCCCTCCATGAGTTGAGAACCTCTACTGTAAGTGAACCTAAGAATGTAACCTTGGTGGAAGATATGAAACAGCTACCTCCACTACGAAAAGTAGTTCCTAGTGTTTAGAGCGAGCGAAAAGCAATATAATTTTTGCTTAAATTAGTTTTGGTTTGCTTAGTAGTTTATCTGGCAAAATCGCTATTTAAAACAAATTTTCAAATTGGCAGAGTGTTTTAGAAATCGATTTATTATGAAAAGTTACTCAATCAGTATCTCGCACTTTCGGCCGTTGACTGTAAGAAGTAACTTGTAGAGGTGGGGAGGATGAAAGGTATAGAAGACTTCTCCCAACATTCGCAGCACCGAAACAATAAATTGACAATTGGAGAAATACGAAGAGGGCACGCAGTAGTAGAGGAACATTTGTTTGAAGTTTGAACCCCACCCCACCTCGATTCTGTTGTATTACCACTGCTTCTCTTGAAAGAAAAGACGATGCATCAATGAGCTTCGGTTAGGTTATAAAGCCGTAAATGGGGCGATTAGTGTATACTTCGATTCACCCAAAGATGACACTGTAGTTTAAGGCACAAGAAGCTACGCACTCACTGAACTTTCGGGGACGGCCGAGAATTATGTTCATCCGCGTCACTCCCCACTTTGTCCTGCTGTTAGCAGCTGTCAATCACTCCCCCCCCCCCCCCATCAACTCTTTGGCATCCTTGTCTCCCAAACACTGCATACCTACTCATGCGTGTGTTGGTCTAATTTCAAAACTTAATTTCTGAAAATGGATCATTCGTAGATTTGTCTAAAATAACTATACGTATTTATAAATAAACAGCTAGGACAATAAAAAGTATGATTCTGGGCAATAAATGCGTTGTTTTTCACGGCAAATGTTGGGACTACTTTTAGTCGCGCGATAGTTTCCACGTACCTTAGCGTTCAGTGTCATCCTAGGGTGAATCGAAGTATAGAAGTGATAACGGAACAATTGGGTAGACATACACCAGTAATACTAATAAAACGCTGAAATCCGTTTTATTGGTGTAATATTAGAAACACTAGGACAAAACGCTAGCTTTCATCACCACAGGTGGCTTCTTCAGGCAAATTGAATAATACTTCTGCCTGAAGAAGCCACCCGTGGTGATGGAAGCTAGCGTTTTGTCCTAGTGTTTCTAATATTACACCAATAAAACGGATTTCAGTGTTTTATTAGTATAGAAGTGATGCTTGACAGCAAAGACCCCGCAGGACCTGTGAAGTATGGCATGGATTAATACCGTTCTTGTGTTCCACGGAGACGTGAACTGGCCAGCGTATCTTCCACAATGCTACTAGTGACTTGAAAAGAGATGCAAGTTAACAGCTGCAAACGTTTTCTGCCACGATCCTTTAGTTTTATGATGGGAGTGCTGGCACATATATTTCTATTTGCAATCGTATCTCCGCTTTTAAAAAGTTCACTAAGTTATCAAGTTTTTGCTATCAGACTCTACTTCTCTGTAACTAACGTTTTTGTTTTAGTTAGCATGTAAACCCTTAGCTGAATATTTCATATGTCAGTATATGCCTGATGGTGATACATTTTATATCATACATTTTTTTTTTTTGGCTCACCTGAAAATTCAGTACCACTCATAAACTCAGCCGCTCCGTTTTTGTTTCTTCCAAAATGCATTGTATGATGTCAATTTTGTTTGAAACAGAACAGGAACCTTGCATTCAATGCAATAAAATCGTTTTTTTTATAAAGACAATTTAGGTTTTAGAAATGTGAAGAAATTCTGATTTTGTAAAAAGTTCAGTATGTATGTATTTTTTGCTGTAAAATATTGGTAAAAACTGCACGAATTAATTTTTTCAATAATTTTTGTAAAATATCGTATATATCACATTGCTTTCGAGCAGATTTTTAAATACCAATAATAACAACATAAGCTTTAAATAAAATGGAGAACAATAAAATAATTATACTGATCCTCACCCTCCCGAAATAAGACCTAGCAAAATCCCCATAAAAATTAATAAAAAATAAATTTAAATAAAACTAGTTTTAGATCGGCGCTAGCGAAACGCTCTCCGCAAATGTTTTTTGTGTAAATTGAGGGGTCGATCCAGGCAGGATTTGATACCGTTGGGCATCTTCACAAAAATATCTTTAGCTCAAATGGTATCTTCACAAAAACGTTTTGAACTGTGATAGTGTCTTCACTTTTAGTAAAATTTTATCTTAAGAAATATATTTTCGTGTGAGAGGCATCTTGAATATTGTTTTATCTGTGCTTTCTTTCTTTCTTTCGTTGTTATGAACTGTTTTCGGTAAAACAGTCTCTGACGGACGCTTATCAATCATTACTAGTCGCAGCTGAAGCAAACCTCGCTGAACGGAACCCCAAAGCATTATGGGAGCACCCCCCCCCCCCCATGCATTTTCCAGGGCTCAGAAGTAGGGATGGGCACATTCGGTGATACTCATTCCCGTAACATTCACGCATTGGCGGAAATTTTTCATGTATCAGCGAAAACCTCGATTTTTTTTGCCAAAGAGCCGAAGAACTTGCATCTTTCCCATCTGCAGCAGTTATGGGCACATTGATGAATAAATCGTCGTTCAATATATTGGTGATAGCTCACTAATTCAACATCGAGTAACCATAATATTTTTTAAAACGTTTGATGTATTGTAAACCTCATCGTATCGGCGTCTGTAACATAGAGGATAAGAACTCGATTTTCGGGACGAAACATCGGGGGAAAAAAAAAAAAGTCGAAACAATCGTTATTTCGCGGCATAGAAAGGTAATATTTCTTCTTTCTCTTTATAAGAATACAAAAAAGATAAATTAATTTACTTATAGCAGAAAATTTTCGAGTGGATTACGCTTTTGCAGTTTCAAACATCGGTGCTCAAATACCCAGATATTTTTTGCCCATCGCTACTCCGATTAATCTTTGCAGTACCAACCGGGATTCCGAGAATTGTATTTACATGCGAAGAAATGAGCATATGATGGGGGAGGTCCTGACCGTTTGCTTTATGGGGGACTGGCTTGTGACGTATAAGCGACTTTTTTTAATGTTATTTTTGTTATTCTTTCCTCCAGACTTAGTACTTAAGAAATTTGACCTTTGATGACTTTTCTGGTTTAATACAACCTGGAGTATTATTATTCATTGATGTTATTATTTTCAAAGATCTCAGCTGGAGCATAATCACAGTTGTATAAAAAAATAAAAATAAAGCTATCTCTGTACACAATCATCAAAACAGAAAACTTGCTGCAAATTCAGAAAGTGTGAACCACAATTAGCAATAATATAAAATTGAAAATAAATAAAACTGAAAAAATAAAACAATAATTATTGTCAGAATAATTATAGAGGATTAAAATTACTCTAAGCACAAAGATAGGGGTAATTTTACAAAAATAGGCAGAATTTCACAAAAAGGTGTATGGTTTTTAAAAACCTGGATTAACCTCTTAAATTATCGTAATGCATTTTAATCTACGCATAAGAACGCAGCTGTTGATACATGTTTTGGTCAGATGCGTCTCACTGTTATTCTGAATGGCCAAACAAACTTTTAAAAAAGTTTCGCAGTGTCTCTGTTTATTGTTAGGTCACTTCTCTGTAGTTAGATTTATACATTAAACTCACAATATTAGTTACATAGCTTCAGGTGCTTTAATATTTTATTTCGAGACTTCGATATTCGGCAGAGCTATGTAATTCCATCTAACCTTATGATTTTAAATCTCCAATGTTTAAGTACGGCTATAAAAGTCTGTGTGTTGGGTTGATGTGCTGCCCCCTTGCGGTGCTTCTTGGAATTTTATTATTTCGACGGATCTTTGTTTTTGAGGGATGGCAACGCCATCCTCAAAAATTCATGCTATTTCCAAGCGTCTCTTTCGTGCTATCCATACTCACACAGTCACACGTAAATAAATGAATAAATAAATATGTGTAGGCCTATTAAGATGTTTTACTTTTCAAAAGCTTTTGTTTTGTCTCTCTGCAGACGCGTTTGTTGGCATTTTTCGTCTTCTGCCAGAAATTTTCTTTATAGTACTGGTCCTTTTTTCCCCCGCCCCAATCTGGTTTTCTTTCTCTTTACGTCTGATTCGCTTCAGCAGAATCAAGTCTCGTGCGTCTAGTGCATTCCCAGACATAAAAATTTTCTCAGCGGACTATGAAGTTCATTGTTCTCTCGTCTAGAACAAAGGGTTTTCCCTAAATCCCCCGGCAGAATCAACTAAGAAAGATGAGTGAAGGTATATTGTAAAAGTCGCTGTCGTCATGTGAATGAACTAGATGCCGCATCATGCCTGTGTTGTAAGAGAATAAGACACCGGTAGAAGCAGACTGGCCAACAGTATTTCGGGATTTTATATACACACACACATATATATATATATATATATAAATTTATTTTTAAGGGGTGCGTGCGTCTGTAACTGCGCCGACGCATTCGCTACGTAAACAAATATTCCCGGAGTTTTTCCACCATCAGTAATAATTTGAGGTACACGACAAGAGTGATTCTTTTAAGACTCTCTCGGAGACTCGTATGCTGAGAAATGACGATTTTAGGTTCTCGTACAGGGGCCTGGATAAGATATGGGCGTTCTTTGTGTCTCTTCTTACGATTTGGTTGCTACGGTGTCCTTGAGGCAGTAAACCCAAAATAGGGATGAGCAACGTCACCCATTTGTTACTCATAACGAATATTCAACCTTCCACCCGCTGGCTCGCGTGCGCGAATGATTAAAATAAATACAAATAATTGATGTGGATAGAGTTTAAAAAAAAATTGTTCTGCTTAGAACTATTTTACGTATTGTAAAATAAATCTACGCACTGAAAATTTCCGGTGCTTTTCTCACGCAAGATTTGAATATCGTAGTAAAGCTATTCAACAAAAATGACACAAATATGCCAATCATGAATTTGCTTTGAAGCTTCTTAAAAACAAAATATTTTTAAAATTTGTAGTAGACGCTAACGATTGCCCTTAAAGAGTAACCATTTACTGCACCACAATTTTCTGTAAAAAAAACGTTTTTTTTTTTTTTTTAATTTCTCTAAGACACTACATGCCGTGTTTATTTTTGCTGATTTAACTTAACAAAAATGAAGGCAAGGTACAATAAAAAATTTCATCGAAAATTTTTATTAAATATCTCCTAATTTGCAAAACACACGAGACGGCCTGTTCGAACCGTAGATTTTAGCATCACTGGAAACAGACAGTCCTTTGAATTTTATTTATAATACGAAGCTTTACTGGTGATGTAATTAGTCATCTTCTGAGCGGTTATTTTAATATTTTACATTTTCTGCTGACCTGCTTAATTTATTAAGAAATCTTCGAATTGTAATGTGTGTTTTCTTCATAGCACCCAGACTCTCATCTTCGTATGACCGCAGTAATATTAAAAATTCATATGAAACGAAAATATTTGTTTTTATTTTAGATCATCAAAACGTGTTTTTTTAGAAGGAAGTGTCATAAGTGTTATACCGTTTATTTTGTGTTATTTAGGAGAAAGTATTTTTAAAGTTTAGTGTACATAGCTTGAAGTTTTATTGAAACAAATAAGTATCTGATGGTCAAAAACTCAAATGGGTTTAGGTCTTAACACGCTAATCCATGTAAGCGGTTTCCTGTTTTCAAAATAAGTGATCGTTTTAATAGATTGTAGGTTGAGTGCACTTCATTCACTCTCCATTCCCCGCACTGCTTTTTGTAGGAAGTCTCTCAAAGTAGGACATACTGTATATGGTGCTGTTATTCGTTTTAGAAAGGCCTGTCGAAGACCTATTTTAGTGTGTGTTTTGACCTCTATACCGCCCGCATGTCGCAAGGAGGCGTGTGGAAGGGCAAGTGCTGACGGATCTCTATTGTTTATTTAATATTAGTCCACATGATTAAGGTGGGTGGCAGCCATGCGTCATACTGGTCTTCCTAGACAGATGCCCTTGGCATTGTCTTTTCCACTGTTTTTGCATTTGACACATTTGCCCAGTTTGAATTTTCATTCGTATTTTGTTATACAAATGCTTTCCCTAGTTTTGTTAAAACGCAGAAAGTTAGGAAAACCGCTATAGTACGATATTTGTGTTAATGATAATCTTATTTTTTTTATTGAAGCACTTATTCCACGAACTTGAAGAACATCTGGTATCGTTTAGAAAAAAGTGTAAGTATATAACTTGTTTGTTTTTAGGAAAACAAATGGGACCGATCCATCTGTGACTACATTAAAAGGCAAATGCCCTGATTATTTACACTAGCATCAATTTTAATAATGAGCATTATTTTTTGTAAAGCTGATCATTAGTTATATCTTATAGAAAAGCGACTCAGGGTTGTATTGGTTTGAATATTATTCCGGTGTTTAATCGCAGTTTGTGGATTACTGGTATGATTTGAAATACCAGTAGATTTAAGTGTTCCTTCTTATTGAGATTACATCCAATACTACATTACATTTGTAAAGTAGTGCGTATTTGAAGAAAAATCTGATCTACTGATTTTTTGATCGGGCAGAGCGAACGAAATCAGCATGTTTAAGGCTGTTGCTGTCAGACACGCGATTAGCCGAATTACAATCATCGGCTTAGTACATAAGTATTTGAAGTGCATTGTACCTGTCTTGTGTGGCGATGGGATCATCTCAAGGCGTTAATGAGTGAAACAAGCTTAAGGATGTGTCCAGGTAGTCTCACGTAGCTGAGATTAACTCCGAAATCCGTTTAAGGGAGGAATGGAGTTTTTCTGAAGTTTTAAGAGAGAATGGTCACTTTTTACTTGGGTAGTGAAAGCGAGAGAGGCGAGACCTTGAGTTTGGTGATAGGTCTTGGATTTGACGTCGAAGTTTTTCCAGAGAGCGATTGATACTGGGTCTCATAGCCGTAGCGACGGTTTACGAGAAACACGAAGATCGGGTCTAGTGTCGATAGCACGGACGGAGACCAAGTCAAATGGAGCATCCTGTTAACCAGCCCTAAAGAAGTCCGAAGCTACATCGTTTTAGCAGAATAAAATGTCTGTTTTGTTATTGTTACAAAGGTTCCGGATTCTGTAATTTTTTCAAGCAGTGATTCTTTTGGGGAACGAACGGACCAACAACTTCATGTAACGAACGACCTTCGTTCCTCCCCAGCTCTTTCTCCACGTAGCCGCAATCCAGCGAGGGCCGTCACATAATTTTGTTGGTTCGTTCCCCAAAAGAATCACTGCTTGAAAAAATTATAGAATCCGGAACCTTTGTAACAATAATAAAACAGACATTTTATTCTGCTATAAAACGATGTGGCTTCGGACTTCTTTAGGGCTGGTTAACGGGATGCTCCATTTGACTTGGTCTCCGTCCGTGCTATCGATACTAGACCCGAACTTCGTGTTTTCCGTAAACCATCGCTACGGCTACGAGACCCAGTATCAATCGCTCTCCGGAAAAACTTCGACGTCAAATCCAAGACCTCTCACCCAACTCTAGGTCTCCCGTCACTCTCGCTTTCACTACCCAAGTAAGAAGTGCCCGTTCTCTCTTAAAACTTCAGAAAAACTCCACTCTTCCCTTAAACGGATTTCCTAGTTAATCTCAACTACGTGGAACTACCTGGACATACACATCCTTAAGCTCGTGTCTCATTCATTAACACGCCCGTGAGATAATCCATCGCCACACAAGACAGGTACAATACACATCAAATACTTATGTACTAAATCGAAAGTAATGCGGCAAATCGCGTGTATCTAACAGCAACAACAACCTTACACGTGCTGATTTCGTCCGCTCTGCCAGAAAATGGCGCGAACAAAGAAATTTCACGTGCGAGTGAACATATACATATATATTTAAAAAAAAATTGTCATTTAGGGGATAGCGAATCTTACAGATATCCATTAAATCAGTTCAAACGTTGTGAGTTAAAATAAATTAATCCTATGATGATGGGAAAACATCCAGCAGAACTGTTACCGCGGCAATAGTGCAACGTAAGTAGCCTTGAAACTGTAACGATCCATCTCTGGAGAAAACCCACGTATGTTTGTAGGTATAGCAGAAAAAGGTTGATGTTTGAACATTTCGTCTGGAAAAAGTTCGCTTCTTTCCTCCCCTCTCCCGAGTAAAAAAAAACAGAAGATATTAAATGTTTTGTTTATATGTTGCTAATATATGAACACTGCATTGAGGTAAATACAAGGAAAATGATTTAGTAAATTAAACTGAATAAAAATTCACTGTGAAAATGCTATTTTTTTTTTCCTTCTGAAAAATGATGGCTGTGTTTGGGATTTATTTTTAGCATATCAGCCAGAAAACGTTTACTTTAAAATAAAGAGGCCAGGAGTATTTTACAGAATTTTATTGCATCAATTGGACTTTTTCATGGAACAAGTTTCGCAATTTTCAAGGTAATAAGCGAAACTTTTCTTTTAATGACAGAAACATATTTTCTCTCGTCTTTATGCAGATGATAAAAAGTGAGATCGGAATTTTGCAAGAGCTTTAGTGTTGTTGCACCGATAGTTTCACTAAAGGTTACAGTTACAATTGAGTTCTAAGAATGAATAATTTCAGGTAATGTCGATTTATTAATTGTGTTTTTGGTGGAAATGATGATGGGAAGATTTGTTCTATTAGTGATATTCAGGAATCTTCGAACTGAATAATGTATTCCTTGTTGCAGAGCGTTTTTTTCAAACACAAAGAAAAAAAAACAAAGAGGAGAGGGGGATGAAGCGAGTTACAATGCTATCTAATGGAAACATCGGTTAAGTGATAGTCAAACAAGTGATAACAGAAAACAAAGCATTGATTACGATAAACGATGCTTTTTGCTTATGCATGTCGTGATGAAATAATTCTGACAATATATATGAATAACATTTTTCACGATCCTAATCAACTGAATTTTTTTTCTCGCAAAAAAATAACGACGACGGAAGCTCGTCGTTGATGTAGAAACAGATTAAAAAGTTCTTATGTCGGCATATCATTGTAGAACACCAGAACTCGTGATCAGCAGATCTTTCATTTGAGTCTAGGTTGAACAGCAATGCGAATCAAAATCCGCGAGACAGCTTTGAATTTGTTTGTTCTTATGCTACCTGCGATCGTTTCCCTGCAGTGTTGTTCTCTTTTATCCATACCTTAATTTCTCCCCAGCTTTTGATTCATATAGTCTCGGACGTGTTCGTGTCATCGTTTTTACTGTAGAAATTTTCTTAGACTACTTATGCGAAGACCGAGAATTCTTCCTTCGTTAATGCATTGCGCCGGCGCAAGACTTGTATTCCGAAAAAAAAAAAAAGAAGAAAGGTGACGTCGCGTCGCGTACCAGGATGAAAGCGGAGCCACGAAAGAGTATTGGCTAGCAGAATCGCGAAAATACGTTGGCCAGTTGCCAATTCCCTTGAACGTAGAAGAAGCACACGCATTTAGAAAGGTGTATGTACTGTGTACATTGAGATAGGTTAAAATACGTTTTACAATTTTATTAATGTTCAGTTTTGTATAGGTGGTGTTTGTTTCCATCACTACTTGTTAGCAAAAGCAGACATTCTTTCTTGGCACATGTCGTTTGCTAGTTCATCTGCAATCATCCACCTGTAAACATGTTATTTCTGCATCTTTAAGTCACACCTGAAAAGTTTTTTTTTTTTTTTTTTGTTCTTTTGCACCAGATAGATAGATTCGTGCATTTTGGAATATCTGTGGTATCAATCAGTCTTCTTGCCATATGACGAATACATATACAATCGCCATAATTTGTTCATCTTGGTAAACTGGCGGTTAGCGAGATTGGTGGTTTAAAAAGGTTCACACATAAAAAAAGAAAAGTAAAATTAATTGAATGACAGTACAAGAAAGAATAAAATAAACATACGTTCTTATGTAGCGGATGTGTAATTCTGAGAATGTAGGGATTAAAAACACAGTGATTAAGTTCATCGAAATTCTTAAAACAACGTGGTTTTCAACATTTTCCTAAAACATCAATGTTTCGATTATCAGTGCCACCGGCATTTACATAGTGAACTGCTGATATTCCATCTTTCATCTTTTTGCAACTTTTCTTGTTTTTGTTGAAAAATTGATTTATCGTATGTCATTTTATAAATCAAACTAAATTAATCCATTCATGTTATATACCCTTCCTTTTTTAATTCATAGCCAAATACTCTCTTATTCATTTGGAAATAGTCTCGCATTTTCAAGAATAACTTCATTGGTAATAATTCCATGCTTGTCATTCATTACCTGGCCAATCCATAAAACAAGAGCTATCTCAAAATTTCGTTCTTGCCACATAAAAATTTTTAAACTGATTGCAGTTGTTTTTTAGATCCCATCCATTTATGTTATCGCTTAATATGTCTCCTACCATCCTTCTGCTAATTGACTTAACAAAAAGGTTGGAAAAGTGATTTGCAAAAGCCTGGATTACGAACTTGCAAATTCGTGCATCAAAATTTTCTTAAGATCATCCAACAATGTTTATTCATTTCAAGATGCTTTAAAATAAACAAAAACTGATGAATGAAAAAAGCACACACAACAAGCAGTCCTTGCGAGTAACAGTGACTACCGAAGGCGTTGAAATAGAGGTTTTAGAATCCAAAATGTCAGATAGGAAATGTCATTTTCTTAGGGAGTATGGGCCTGCATGGAAATGAAAAACGCTGCTGTTAAGCTATTGTCATTTGGTCAAATCGTGCAGGGGTAATTAGTCTCTACCTTTCCGTTTAGTAAACTTCGGTGTTTAACTTCTCACTTCCGTCAGATACAAGAAATTACAGAAGCGGGATTTATTGATTTTCGGCAGCTGACCACATTTCGCTAACGGTATCATTCTTTATTCACGAGAGCCGGCGTAGTGGCTGTTGTTATCTTACTCATTCCGCAAAATTTCTTTGAGTATGGCCCATCTAACATGCTTTCGATGAACACTTAAGATAAGGTAAATGATTTGGAGTGTGTTGCAAGTTAATATTTTAAGAGGTAGTTCAGCTGGGTATTCTCCAATGGGAAACACACCAAAATGTCTCTAGAATGCCCTGGCAGATGACGGTCAGCGTGATTGTGGTTTAAAAGCGGAAATCTATAATTTAGTAGAATAAAATGAAACTTGTAACCAGTGGGCGGAAGGTGGGGCGACGGTTTAAAGTAGGGCCAGGGCGGTTTATCAAGGTTCGACTCTATGTTGTACAACATTCTGCGCTTCCAAAAGTTTGACTGAAAAAATTCTTTGGTAATTCGATATCTGGAACTACGAAGAAACGTGTCCATGAATTTCTGGCTTCACACGAGTACCTGTTAAGTTTATGTTTGAATCTTCACTATTTACAAATAAGTCCGATTAGAAAAAGTCGTTGAAGACCAGCACTTACACATTTTCATCTTTTTCTGATGTAAAATTTTTTCGCTAAGTAGTGGAAACTTAGTTTCGACGATATCACCGCTTGTTAATCGTTGGATTGGCTAGCATTGTCAATGATCAGTGTAATCTACATGTACCCTAATTTTCAGATTTCTCGGTAGGGAGCTCGCAGTTTATTTGCAATTCTCTCTCTCTCTCTCTCTCTCAAATCTGCTTATGTGGTAGGAAGCTTTTGATCGCGGGCGACACGTGTTCAAGTATTTTGAAAGTTTTAGGCTTTTGTCGAAAGACATGCTTATTACATCCCAGAAATTCTGTTGCAACATGCGTGTTTTCCAGTTCTTGCTTCCAAAAGTCAAGGCGCTTTGGTGTCTGGCTTTTAGGGGTTTTATGACCCTTTGTGCGAGTATTTTACTTTCGCTTGCTTTTCCTTGTTCCTGCTAGGTTAGCTTGAAGAGCGACTTTGTCATTGCACAGAATATATAACCTTGTGAGTGAGTGCATTATATTTACCTGTAATTTGTGGGAAAATGATCTAAATGCTTGGAAGGACAGAGATTCACAAATGGAAAGTTTCTTTGCTGAAAGTGAATGGCACTATCTTTCTTTCAATTCCAGCAGTACAAAATGAAAAAGAGGTTTCTCCTATACAAAGTGGCACTTGTAAGATATGACTCTTCTAAGCAGTAAGCAGAATTTATTATCTCTTCAGAAGTGGAGACCTTTGTGACTTCAGATGATGGCCATGAGATTTCAGATTTATATTTACTGCTTTGTAGTTTTAACTACGCGTGTTGTCATTTAGTGTCATATTTGCAATAGAAATACCACATGCAGGTATCATACTTAAAATGTATAAATTTGGATGCTACTATAGCGCGCGGTCTGCCGGAACATTTTCTCTGTAGTTGGTCTACCATTTATTTATTGTATGGAAATATTTTTTTTTTGTAAATAATTTTATTCATTTAACGGTATGAACACTGTATGTAATTTTTCCTTACCTGAAACAGCTGGTTTCATTTAACCGTGTGCACTTCGTAATTTTCGTATGTTAGTTACAAACGCTACAAATAAATTATCTACACCTTTTCACAAGACTTGAACGAAAACGATCAAGATAAGACTAAAAGTGGCTTCTTCACTCTGCCGCTCTTTCTCTGTTTTTTTTTTTTTTTTTTTTTTTAATTCATTTAAAAACGTTTGTTTTAAAATCTAGGAAAGACCTCTCAGTCGTCTGAGTATTTGCTTACTTAGCAAGACCAATGTAATTATCTTGACGATTGACTGTAAAATGGCTATTGTCATAGCATGTCGGTTCTATATGGCTACCGTTATGTAACCGAATGAGTAACTAAACCACATTTACATTCAGTTATTTGAATCAATAAGGCTTATCACTCTAGCACTATGATTTCTGTTATTTTGAACATCCGCTTCACTACGTTTGGACTGTGGAGGGTGGTCACCAATTAACAGTCTCTCGCGGTTGTTATACTTTCGTCGACCTGCAAAGCGAGCATCGTTAATTTGGATGGAGTTTTTCTTCTGTGGCGCCCGTCTGACCTAGGGTATGATGGGAGACAATGGATCCGCATACTTCTCCGCACATGCGCGCCGAAAGCACAATTATTATACGCACAGTACTGTGACCTTCGCAACGGGTACCCATCGACAAACCTGCCATACCCCGACACAACAATGCGCCCCCCGGTTCAGTTTATATATATACACTGTAAAAAAAAAAATTCTACAATTCACGAGCCATTTTATGTGATTTCTTTCGTAAATTAACGAAGCATATGTACAACCTTTTCCGTAAAAATGACGGGAAAAACCCCTGAATTTCAAATTTCACGGAATTTTCGTATGCCAGGAAAATTTTGAATTTTCAGAAAACTTTCCGCAATTCCGTTCTTATATTGACGGTTAATTGCCGTTTTTAAGATGTGTTAACGGAAAATTCTGAATTTTCAGAAAAATTTCCTCAATTCCTTTCGTATATCGACGTAATTGCCGTTGGTAGGATGTGTTGAGTAACGGAAAATTTTGAATTTTGAGAAACCTTTCATCAATTCCTTTCGTATATTAATGGAAAAACTCACTTTTTGCATATCTATATGGTGAAAATTTTCTGGTAATCTATATATTAATTCTATAAGGTTTTTTACTGTAAGTCCTATTTTGAGAGAACGGCTGAACGTAAAGATATATGGTTGAGGTATCAAAATAAAGTAAAGGTCTTACCATGTAGAAGTGCCAGTCGGAGAGAAAAATGAGATTGGGGAAACGGTTCGGGCATTGTAGGGCGGCAAAGTTCCCATGTAAAGCCCATTGGAGAAGCGTGCGGTTGACATTCGATCGCCTACGGTTGACATTCGATCGCCTACGGTTGACTCACGCGCTGTTGAAGGCGGGGCATGGAGGAACTGAGATAGTTCGAAGTCTTCTCTTTTCTGAGCGAACCGTTGCGCAAAGCAACGCTAGCAGGCATTCGTATAAAAGTTCTTCTCATCGGAACAGAGTATTCTCTCGAAGACCTGATTGCGTTATGCCGTTGGACTGTGTGATGTATATATACAATTTAATATTCATTCGATCCAGTTTATTCACGTAGGTAAAGCGTTTCCCATTATGTAAAGATGTAAATAAACATTCTGTTGACCATTGTTAGTGACAATATTTAGAATGTACATATTGAGTTGCGCCATCTATATCTTTATTCTATAAGGTTTTTTACTGTGAGAGCTATTTTGAGAGAACGGCTAAACGTAAAAATATGGTTCAGGTATCAAAATAAAAGTCTTACCATGTAGATGTGCCAGTCGAAGAGAACTGAGATTGGGGCAACGGTTCGGGTGAAGCGGTGCGGCAAAGTTCCCATGTAAAGTCTATGGGAGAAGCGTGCGGCCCTTATCTACATCAGGCGCTCAGTTCAGTGTCAGACATGGTGTGTGCATGGTGTTCTATGATCAGTCCTAAAGTAAGTAAATACTTTATTGCATACTTACCCTTAACAGAATGTCTCTCCCGCAGAAAACAGAGAAAGAAAACGTAAGAGCCTTATTGGAAGGCTTGAGCGATCAATGGGTCGCAACTTATATGTCTCTCAGACAAGAGAGAATGAAGAGTATTCGCAAACCGAATCGCATTCCAACAACATTTACAAACACAGTTGTGATTGAAGATGAGAGTGAAAGAGTGC
Source organism: Macrothele yani (assembly GCA_039090855.1). Classification (NCBI taxonomy): domain Eukaryota; kingdom Metazoa; phylum Arthropoda; class Arachnida; order Araneae; family Macrothelidae; genus Macrothele; species Macrothele yani. The sequence goes on along the minus strand of CM077005.1, from coordinate 93,784,564 downwards.
GCTATCCAGTTGAATTTTTGCACACGATCGAGATGAGTGGACTTTCGTCTCACATTTTACGACTGAAAAAGGGTGCAGTCGTGATGCTCATCACGAACCTGGCCGCTCCGGTGGCGCAGCGGTCTGAGCGCTATCTTACGATGATTCGTTCGTGAAGGGTCCGGGTTCGAATCCCGGTGAGGCATGGATGTTGTGTTTGTCTTACGGCACTGACTCTCTCCCTTCCCTGGAACCAGTGACCCTAAATTAGGGACGGGCGACTGCTTATAGCCCATTGTGTTGCTCACGGTGGTCGTTAGACCTTCATCAAAAATAAAAAATAAATAAAAAAAAATCACGAACCCAGATTATTGTTTTTACTGAAGTGGTTGAATGAATTTGTCAATCGAATAAAGTTCACATTTGTTGTTTCATATGAGTTTATTCTTTTCAAAAAAAAAAAAAAAAAAAAAAAAAACCAAACAAACCTGACCGTCGATTCCGACCGGTTTCGTCCGGTAACAGCGATTCGCGGAAATACTTGAGGTTTGACTTACTGTTAGATTTCAATCGTCTGTTGGAAAGATCCGATTTTAAAGTTCTGTAGCGAGATCGGATATTGTGGATAGCAAATCGCATGAAATTTTAGTTATTGTGGCACCGGATATAACTTCACCTCTTCCCCATTTAGTACACCAGCTATTGTATATTTTGTTACCGTAAGAAACCGGGTACTTAAATTATTGTACAGGTGACTGTACAGTGTCTATGTATCAGTCAATGGAGTCCTTAAAACAAAAGCTGTTATTGCTCTATCAAGAGTAAATTTTACATTTAGGAATTTTGTGAAGTAATACTATAAAATATTGCATTTCACTTTTTCTTAAATATCATTGAGAGTCATTGTCAGTTTTAAAAGACCTCAAGTTCCAAAGCATTATTTTGTTCGAAAAATCACGATGAAAAACAAAATACTTAATTTGTGATAAGTCCTACTACAGAAAAAAAAAAAGAAATTACAAACTTGTTAAAAAGGATAATAAGCTCTAACAGAAAATAAAATGACTAATTCACCCGCATTAATGACAAAAAAAAAAAGTCATCGCGCAATTCGAATTGTACCATGAACGCGGCTGTGACTTCTGAGTCTTTCTGGCACAGTGGCTAAGACGTGCGGTTTGTGTTGAGCTCTCCCCAAACAACCTTGAATCGTATCCCACTAAGGGGTGAAAGCGAAAGGATTATCTGCAGTAAGGGCTGAAAATTTCAGGGTCTTCGGTTTTGCGAAATTTCTGTATAAATATGAAAACCCCGAAACGGACTTTTCTGAAATAAACGGAATTACTGACTGCGAAAAATCTGTAAAAATACGAGAGTTAAAAGAAGCGGAAACTTTTAAAAACAGTTTCGTTAAAACACTGACACCTACCGGCAACTTTGCACGTTATTTTCAGGAATTTTCCGTGAATTCACACCACTTATTTGTTACAGTGTAGGTCATACACTGAGTTAGCTTTGCATTAGGAACACCTCCCGTTTTATATATTCGGAGCGATAACCAATTAACACGTGATACCAACTTCACGCGTGGCTACTATACGTAATCGGGCCGCAGGTATCCTAGTGGTCAACATTCGTGACTGTCACGGGGTAGACCTCGGGTTCGATCCCAGGCAGGCACGAACGCTCAAACCACTAAATATGCGCCGTGCGTCGGGTGGGCGCGTTAAGCCGTCGGGCCCCGGGTACTGGCCCCTCTGAAATAAATAAGGGCGTCTTCCTTCCCCTTTCTACCTCGCTTCCGTGTCACTTTCCTATCGGGCACTCTAGCCCAAATCTCCTAGCTTTCTATTTCTAATGGTTGTTTAAGACCTGGGGTCAGACACTCTCCCTAAAATCCTCTACATATTATCTGATCTATACGTAATCAGTAAACGTTTGCCAGTAATGGGTTGACGTAGGGACTTAAACCAATTTGACCGCGTCCAGATAATTGGGGTCCGGAAGGCAGGTGCCAGTATTTTGGAAACAGTCGCACTTGTTGGCTGCTCCCGTACTACTGTATTAAGAGTGTATCTGGACTCAATTAACCATGCACAGACATCCACCAGATAGTTGGGGCCTGGAGGGCAGGTGCCAGTATTTTGGAAACAGCCGCACTTGTTGGCTGCTCCCGTACTACTGTATCAAGAGTGTACCTGGACTGAATCAACCATGCACAGACATCCACCAGATAGTTGGGGCCTGGAGGGCAGGTGCCAGTATTTCGGAAACAGCCGCACTTGTTGGCTGCTCCCGTACTACTGTATCAAGAGTGTATGTGGACTGGATTAACCATGCACAGACAGCCAGCAGGAGCGATCACATTGGTCGGCCACGCATGGTGGATCTTAGAGGTGAGCGTCTGGTGTCACGACTGGTATCACAGCAACGAGGTACAACAGCGGTGCAGTTTGACCTATTTCTGCATGCACCATGCACCGTACCTTGCTTCGCCTGGGGTTCGACAACCGAAGACTAACGACGCCCAGTCATCGCAAACAACGCCTCGCATGGGCAAAGAAACGTCGACAGTGGACCCTCGACGGTTGGAACAAGGTCATCTGGAGTGGTGAGTCCCGTTTCCCGCTGCAACATGTTGATGTCCGGGTTCGCATATGGCGTAAACAGCATAAAGCCCTATTGTCCTGATTTCACAATTGGGTTTCAACAGGCCGGTGGAGGTGGTGTTCTGGTCTGGGGAGCTTTTCCCTGGGAAACCCTAGGTCTGTTGGTTATCATCCCACAATATTGAATGGTGGTCGCTATAGGAACCTGTTAGCAGACCATCTCCATCCATATGTGGAGGAGGTTTACCCGGATCACGTGTGCCATATTTCAACAGAACAACACATCGTGTCATCGGGCTCATAATTAACTGAGTGGTTAGAGGATCACGACAACGAATTCGCCACATTATCTTGGCTCTCAAACTCTCCTGACTGTAACCCAATTGAACATTTATGGGATATGCTAAAACGGGATGTGAAAACTGCTGATCCTCCTCCACGGAATGAGCGCGAACTGAGGTGCTGTGCAGCGGACATTGCTCAAGTTACGCATGGATGATGTTTGACACCTTGTAGAATCTGTTCCTAGGCGTCTGAGAGCCGTGATCGCAAGGAAAGGTGGACCAACGCATTGTTAGGTGGGTATTTCTAATACAAAGCTAACTCAGTGTATACTTACTTACCTACTGTATTGCATACCCTCGACTTTGATGATGAATAAACACGGCGTTCGATCGTGGGCAGATTTTCGGTGCCAGGATGATGGATTGCTCCATTTCTGCAACTGCAGAATGTCTGGGATTCCATGTGTGATCGTCGCCCGCGTGTACCATGAGTGACTACATAAAAACTGGCAGCCTCTGAGAAAAATGTGGGCGTAAACAGGCCGTTTATGCTTTGAATTTGGGTCTTTTTTCCTGTATCGTAACGTAGGGCCAAATTATAGAGAGGATGACGTCGACATTCAACGACGTGCTAGCAAAGAAGTTTTGTGCAAAGACCATTCGGCGTAGCACGGCCGGGCTATGAGGCCGGCTGGAGTGGTCGGGGGAACATCGCCACTTGACCGTGGTGGCCTGGACACGGGAAGCTAGGTTCGACGTATCGAGGTACCAACTACAACGCGCTGACAGGAAGGTGCGTGTGCTTTGTAGACAACACGATCCGATGCGACCCAACGTCAACTCTGGGGTCACAGACCGGTAGAAGTGTTGTAATGTTGTAGGACGTGTTAACGTGGGGCACATTTTTGTGCCCCTTTGTACGTATTGAGACTACCAACATCGTACAAGGCTATGTAGACCTACTCGGCTATCAACGGCAGTTCATGGCTATCCATTTTTCTTAGCAGTATGCCGTTTATCAACAACACAGCGCCAGCGTCATTGCTCCCGTTTGGCGAAGGACTGGGTAGAGGAAAATTCTAGGAAGTTCGCAATCTTCGAATGACCTTATCGCTCTCCAAATTTGAACTCAGTTGAGCGTCTGTGGGACGAAGTGGAAGCTCGCAACACACCACCGGTAGATCTCGACGCTTTTCGGATTGCTGTATTGGAATCATTAGCAGCAATACCATCCTCCAAAATTTTCCAACACTCGGTAGAGTCCATGCCACGATGTGCTGCTGCTGTTGTGAGGACAAAATATCATCATGACTCAATGGATAAAGCATTAGATATACCTACTCAGTAGCATGTTAATCCTCCTCTAGCGCGAATAACAGCCTGTACACGCCGAGGCATCGGCTCCACCAGATGCCGGAGGTTATGCCAGCCATGCCTGTTGCAGCTTTGTTCACAACTCCGCCCGAAACGTCGGTCCAGGATCAATGGATGTGATGTTCCGTTTCACGACATCCTAGAGAGCTTTAGCAGGGTATAAATCCGGGGATCTTCGGGCCGACTGGATGGTTCCATACACAGATGAGTGTTCCTCAAGCCATACCTGGGGGCTGTATCCCGGTGGGGAGGCGCATTGTTCTACTGAAACATACCATCGGCCGCAGGATTAACGAAGGCCATGAAAGCATGTTGGTGACCACCCAGCCAGCACACGCCAGTAGCGCGCAGCGGTTAAGGACCTCTCTTCAGACACACGGCCTAATGTATCCCATGAGAAGTCTCTCCAAACCATCACAGAGCCACCATCGCCTTGAACAGAGCCGACATGGCACTATGGGACCATGACCTCATGCTGTCGACACCACGCCCGCACCCTCCCCTCAGCTTGGTACTGCTGAAAACGGAATAATTCATCTGATCAGACGATGCAGCGCCACTCTGTAGCGGTCCAGTTGAGAGATGGAAACGGGTCAGCGGGTCGACAATTTCTTTGCGGGTCAAACGGGTTGGGTCAAGGTGTTCCTGACCCGATTTCAACCCGGTTTTATTTCCGTTTTATTTTTGAAAAAAAAAAAAAATATATTTCAAAGAAAACGGCGTACTGTGGAATTTAGTATTCGATACTGGTAGCAGCGGATTGCAAAATGATTTGTCATACAAAAATATTGCTGTCTGTTTCTTAAAGCAGCTAAGATTTCCACCCACCGACCATACGGCACTAACGCTAGACTCACCGATGCCATATTGTAAAACGATACTTCCTTTGCGTTTGTTTTCAGTTCGATTGTCTGGAGCAACACACAGGCAAACGTCGGTCGCCTGCTTCTGTGGTGATTCACTCTCTCACACCCCACCCCGCGTGTCACTTTGTAAGACTGAGAATTACTTTTAACATCGAATGATTCGCATCTTTTGCATTGAGCATTCAGAGGTTTTTGTTTGACGTACTAACATCCCGTTCCATTGCATGCCATATCGAAATTAATGCCTTAATTGTTAATATGGATGAATTTAATATTAAGGAGTGAAAAAGGCGTCGAGGCCAACAAATACGTGTTTGTTAAAAACAAAAAAGGAGAAGAGTGAATACTGGAGGATGTTTCGTCTCATTAAGAAAACAGAACATGTTTCAGTCACAGCAACACCAGTTTTCACAAGCTTGTGATGAGTTGAAAGTTTTCAAAATGTGAATGTTGGTTTCAGAGGAGTGTTCTTTCCTTCTGAGGAGACAATGATGAAATCAACATCCACATTTTGGAAACTTTCAACTCATTAGACGTTGGTGAAAGTTGGTGTTGCTGTGAAATATATTCTGAAGCGTGATATGTTATCAAGAAAACAGTAAAAACTGAAATTAAACTTACAACAGGTTACTTAATTAAAATTTTTTTGACTTCAACGTCATCAAAATTAAGCTATATATACAGTCAGACACAGTGAGGATGCAGAATTTGTGATTTTCATGTAGGACTTCCGTCCACAGGGAGTAGAGTTTAGGTCCCAGCCACCTACAGCGAGATCGCCTTTTGGGCAGGACACAGAAACGGAAGGAATGAGAGCAAGTCTAGCGACTTTGACAGAACAGTTTGTAGTGAGATTAGAGTACAGTAGATGGCGCCACCGTACAAGTACGATATTGCACATAGATGGGTGAGAGAATTTCAGGGGGGACATAGGAAAGGATACCCATTTTACCAGTGGGTCCAGCCTGGGGGCCGTCACTTAACGTGCTCGTCCGATGCACGGCGGATATTCAGCGATTGTTAGTAAATCACACCATCTCTGAAAGATCAGCCCAGGCTTGAACCTGGGGACCCAGCATCGATAGTCTGAAACACTAACCACTAAGCCATCCGCGGCATCAAAATTAAGCCTTAACATTACTGCGGGGGTACATTTTGACTCCCACAGATGTGTTTGAAAACATGTGTAAAACAGTTAGATTGTGTGAAGGACGACAGTTTCAACACTTTCTGTTAGTGAGTAAATTGTACGTTCCGTGATACGTTTGTATGATAGTTTTCGCCAACTATCATACAAACGTATGATAGTTTCCAACTGTGGTCCAGTTTCGATGTTCCTGCCACCAGGCTAGGCGTATGTCAGATGACGAGCAGTCAACATTAGCACACGAGTAGGGCGTCTGCTCCCGTAGCGCAGTACAGTCCGCTCGCTGACGCTGCCTCGGGCATTTAATCTGGATGTGAAAGTGTAACGCAAGAACGGTATCCATCCGCGTTAATGTGCTCTTCTACTGTTCCCTTTCTGATACCCCCCCCTTACACACACAAATCTCACAAGCGGTAGAAATTGTGTCAGTGGGGGTCTGGTGGATACCGAACTGCTTCCCCTACTGCCTTCGAGTCACACAGTATTTGTCATTTTCTTGTAGGACTTCCGTCCACAGTGAGTAGAGTTTAGGTCCCAGCCACCTACAGCGAGATCGCCTTTTAGGCAGGACACAGAAACGGAAGGAATGAGAGCAAGTCTAGCGACTTTGACAGAACAGTTTGTAGTGAGATTAGAGTACAGTAGATGGCGCCACCGTACAAGTACGATGTTGCGCGCATCGTACTTGTACGGTGGCACGGGTGAGAGAAGGGGGGGGTCATAGGAAAGGATACCCGTTTAACCAGTGGGTCCAGCCTGGGGGCCGTCACTTAACGTGCTCGTCCGATGCACGGCGGATATTCAGCGATTGTTAGTAAATCACACCATCTCTGAAAGATCAACCCAGGTTCGAATCTGGGGACCTTGCATTGATAGTCTGACTCGCTAACCACTAAGCCAAACTACCTTCGAGTTTCCCCGATTGTCAATTTATTGCGTCTGTGTTGTTAATGTTGGGAGAGGTCTTCCACCCCTGTCCGAGTTGTATCCCTAGTGGGCAGAAATAGCCGAAAGTGCGAAGCTCTTGATTCAGCAACTTCTCAGAACAAATTTATTTCTAAAAGCGCTCTAACTTCTAGAATTTTTTTTTTTTTAGATAGCAATTTTGTCTGATGAACTGTTGAACAAACAAAAATGGATTCTAAGCAATAATTCTGATGCTTTTCGCTGTAAATGCTAGGGACTATTTTTCGTAGCGGAGGTAGCTGTTTCGTACTCTTCGTTTTCACTCTTAGGTTGACTCGGAGTATAGATAGCCTACCTCCTCCGCATCACGTGTGGTCGGCCACCGCTTGCTCTTAGGGCGCTGGTACGTCAGTCGATTGTATACTCGTGGTACACCCTTGATACTGTTGCCTTTGGAAAAATCTAGGGGTTCTTACCATTTGGGGGAGAGAAGGGCCCCATCTGTTTCGCGCTGACATTACGTCCACGATCAAAGTCGCTGAGGGTTCCTCTCCGTTCCCCCTAATGCATTATCTTGCCCTAAGGTTCTTTTGCCTTCCCTCCGCCGGCTTACTCGTTTTCCATCAATCCTTTCTTTGAGGGTGTTGTGAGAAAAGGTCATTTGTAGACAACATCGTACTACAACTTCGGACAGTTTCAAACAAGAAACGCCGTACAATACCATTCCGGGCAAGGATTCCATACATACGGCAGTTAGCATTTTAGTGTTGGTTTATTAGAATTTAAGTTTTCTTATTTAGTAGTAAAAAAAATAATGGATTTCACTGTTGAAATTATTCAGTCAAAAAAAGGTTTTTAGAAAAGGCAACTAACTGTCTTTAAAGGAACGTCGAAAACATGTATGCTATAAATGGATATTTGTACGAATTCAACAACCAATTAAAAACCCAGCATGCCAATTTTAGAAATCAGATGGCTTTGTTTAACGTTGGAAACCGGCCTCCACACCTCAAATTGAAATACAAGAAAATCAATGAAAAAATAATGAAGTTGACAAACGAATATATTAACGAAGAATGTAGTTTAATTCATTTTATGTCATCTGTTAGATTTAATTTAACAGATACGAGGTAACTTAGCAAATACTGTTGCTGAATGCCATTCAATGCTTAATAAATGCTGATTTAATTAGTTATTCAACAAATTATTACAATGTATCTTATTTTCAATCCCATGAGTGTTTTTAAGTTTTTTTGTTCTATGTCAAACTGTATGTAAATGTTATTGTAGCTATGCTTCTGCCTACCAGTTAGGGCAAAATATATGTATGTAATCTATATGTATAAAGGAAGGCATGACGCTCTTCTTTTGGAAATTCCAATGGGAATACCAATATAAATAAGAACGGAACGTGAACACTGTGGAATTAATCGTAACTTTGACCGAACTATTTAGGAAAACGGGAATCGTTACTTCTGACCCAACTACAGTATATTAGGGGAAACGGGAATTGCAGTAACAATATTAGGGGAACCGGGAATATACACTATCTACCAACAAGTAATTGGACACCCCTGCAATCGACGATATCTGCGGTCCTGATACACGTCACGGCCGCCACCGTTAAGTATCGTGTGGGAAACAACAACGCAACCAGTCGCATGGAAGATGCCGCGCAGTTCGGCTCTCTCTCATTTCGAGAAAGGTGTAATCGTCGGGTATCACAGAAATGGCCGATCCATACGTGACATATCCAGCAAGTTGAAGTACCCAAAATCGACAGTGGCCTACGTGATTGACAAGTGGAAAATGAGAGGTGACTGTCGGAATGTGCCCCGACCCGGCAGACCCACAAAACTGGGAGTTAGAAACCGACGAGTACTGGCCAGAGAAATTCGGAAGAACCGCACTAAATCGATGGACCACATCCGCGAGGAGTTTCAACAGGCATCCGGAAGTGTTCTTTCGATGAATACCATCCGTAAGGAAATCCATCTGCTCGGTTATCATGGACGTGCTGCCTCCCACAAGCCTTTGATCACTAAGTCCAATAGCGCTGCTCGGCTAACGTGGTGCAAAGAACGTCCACAGTGGACCGTTGAACAGTGGAAACAGGTTCTCTGGAGCGACGAATCAAGGTTCACCCTCTACCGTTCGGATGGCAGGGTCTGGGTTTGGCGTCTGCCTGGAGAACGCCTCCTGCCGGAATGTATTGTGCCAACTGTGAAGTTCGGCGGCGGTGGAATTATGCTATGGGGGTGTTTTTCCTGGTATGGCACGGGACCCTTGGTCGCAATTCCTGGTAGACTCAATGCCGAGACCTACTGCACCATTTTGGATGACCATGCGCTTCCTACGTTGTGGCAGTTTTACGGGGTGGACCCATGTTACGTTCAGGATGGCAATGCCACCTGTCATGTTGCGAGGTCCACCATGGCTTGGTATGGTGACAATGGGGTTAATCGAATGGACTGGCCTGCGCAGAGCCCGGACCTTAACCCTATCGAGCACCTCTGGGACGAGTTGGAGCGCCGACTTAAGGGGTGCCCCCACCGTCCGAAATCGGTGAAGGAATGAACCTGTTTTTTCCAAGCCGAGTGGAAGAAAATACCGCTAGCCGTCGTACAACGCCTGGTTGAGAGTATGCCCCGGAGGTTCGTAGCAGTGATCGCCGCTCGTGGAGGCTCCACCAACTATTGAAGATGAATAAACTTCGTTTTCCTTTGCTATCACAGGTGTCGAATTACTTGTTGGTAGATAGTGTATATACATAGGGAGAATGGGCCTCAACGAGCCACCTGATTAGGGGAAACGATATTCGGGGAAATGAAAGGACACCGTCGCTCAGATCACCACGTTTACTCATGTTCGTTGATTGCGATACGCTGTTGGGATCCGCTGCTTTACGCCTATTAATATCGCCTGTGTTCAATTTGGGTCTGTTCTACTCTGCGCTGGGGATGCCCGCATGTTGATGTATATATGTCATCAACTTTGTCAGCCATTATTAATCCACTGCTGGATGAAGGTTTATCCCAAGTTTCTTCCACAACGGTCTTATAGGTGCAAATTAGCACTCGCCAGATGGCGATTAGCTGACAACTTTGGCAATTAAATTTATTTCAGTTGTCGCCAGTTTGGTCATTTAGTGCCAATTTACAAATTGCGATGATTCAGAAGTAAAAGGACATGAACTCAGTCCTAACTAAGGATGGGCAAAAAACCTCGATGTTTTGGAACATCGAAATTTTGCCACCGGTGTTTATACCTCGATGTTGCAGAAGCCGATACATGAAGGTTTCATGACCAATGCTTTAAGCTGGTAAAGAATATTTTCTACGTAAAGTAAATGAATCTCTTTTTGTTGCATTCTTGTATAGAGGAAGGGAATATAATTTTTTTATGCCGTGAATTGGATGTTTGGTCGCCGATGTTTCGTTTCGTCGGCAAAATCGAGTTCTTTTCCTCTATACTACAGGAACCGATACATCGAAAAAACATCGAGGTTTCCACCGATCCATTGAGCGTTTTAACAAATATTATTGGTTACTCGATTTAGATTGGTGAGTAATTACCATCATATGAGCAGATTTTATCCACCGATATGCCCATTTACTGCTGCAGATGGAAAAGTACGAATTCTTTGGCTTATTATAAAAAAATATTGAAACATCGAGGTTTTCCTTGATACATCTAAAATTTCCATCGATACTATGGATGTTTTGGGAATGAGTAATCCCAGTGGGGGAGGGGAGATTTATAAAATGGTTTTTATTTTGCACAGTGAGTGGCGTCCTTTATGTTCAGAAAAAGCCATTCCATGTAAATAATAACAGTTACATTAAAGTTTAATAAATCCCCCCCCCCACACCTTTTTTTTTTTTCTTTATATGCTGGAATGCTGGAGACTTCTTTTTGGCCACTAAGATTTTCTAACTTACCAGACTGTCTTTTTTTTTTTTTTTGACCACTAACTTTTGTGGACTTACTGGTTACTGACCACTTAGCTGAAATTCCAGTCTGCACCTATAAACGGTCTGTCTTGAGCCAGTCTCTCCGTGTCACTCCGGCCTGCTTTCGAATCCCATCCACTTATTTTATACGTGGTCTTCTTCCGAGTCTTTTCCTGTCCCTTGGAATCCAGTCTAACATTTCGTTTGTCCATCGGCTGTCCGTTCTTCTGGCAATATGTCCAGCCCATTGTCATTTCAGGGATTTTATTCTGATCATGATGTCTTCCAATCTTGTCATTTTCCTTATTCATGAGTTCCTCTGCGTATCTCTCCTGGTTACACCAAGCATGCATCTCTCCATACTGCTTTCAGTTGTCTGCGGCCCTTTTGTATGTTTTTTCAATGAAGGGCCACGCGTAACCACTGGAAGGATGCATTGATTAAAACACGTTTCTTGTAAGACATAATGGCATATTGCTCTTGAAAATTATTCTATTTTTTCCAAAAACTTTTTAACTAAGTTTTATACGCCGATTAATTTCTTCATCAGTGTCACCCCTCGCTTGATATCTGCTGTCCAAGGTAATATATATGTATATCCTTTTTTTCGAAAGTTTTAGCCAACTTATTTCGCCAAAACTATTTCCTTTTCGCAAATTGCGAAGAATATAATCGACAGCGCGACCCCTGTATATACGTAATATATACTCGTAATAAACTGGCAACACATTTAATTCTAATGTAGGGTGTAGGCCACATTCCATGTTTGTTGTTACTTAACTGGTTTCTTAATATCTCGTATTTTCAGTGTCTTTAAGTTTAAACCTCTTAGGTCTTAAGAGATTAAGAAATACCAGTTTGGGGAAGATTTTTGGAACACGAAGAGAACACCGTGGCAAGCGTAAGTGCGATAGGTTGCTGGGTCGCACGCTAAGTATATTAGCACTAAATGAAGTATGTGCAGTATTCCCTTGTGAGTCGCGAATTTAAGAATACGAAACAAATATCCACATTTTTCTTACGTAACGCAGTCCATCCCCTTGAGTATACGCTGATCTACTAGCCACTTACACTTAATTCATTAATCATATCTAAGCGAACCCAGATGCCGGATCGGTGTTCTTACATTTGTTGTGCTTTATAACATAAAATATTTCTGTTGCAGTATTCACGCTAAAACGTTTTAAATGAAAAACATTTTGTAGTCAGATTTCAGAAAAGAACTAAAACATGACGTACAAAATAACGAAATGTACAGGTTTGGTGTAAATAGATATAATTTAGCAAATATTTTCTGTAGATAGAAAATTGGATTGTGGGTTGTAGGCCACTTACAATAATACGATATAACACACTAATGTGTTTTTTTATTCAGTTAATAGGCGTAAAATTACAAAAGTTTCGCAAGCTTTCACTGCCAACGGACAGCTTCTTCAGGCTTCTGAATATAAACACTTAACAGAAACAGACAAAGAATAAATGCAAATGTAAAATTTTACATTTGCATTTATTCTTTGTCTGTTTCTGTTAAGTGTTTATATTCAGAAGCCTGAAGAAGCTGTCCGTTGGCAGTGAAAGCTTGCGAAACTTTTGTAATTTTACGCCTATTAACTGAATAAAAAATACATTAGTGTGTTATATCGTATTATTTTCTGTAGTCTTCCTTAATCTAGTTTGTAAGTTCTTCAGAGTAATTTTTAAGTGTATTTCTTACGAAATAACGTAAAAATCAGTTCTAATGAACGCATGTACATGTTTAGTTCTGAGCAATACCGCTTGAAGCATGAAACTGCACAAAAACCGTGAATGTTCACAAAACTCATTTAAAAACTTCTTACAGTTTCATTTCCAACATGTACTTCGTTTTTCTGTACTGAGATGTTGGCCTTTTGCTGTTTTTTTTATTCTCCCGTGAGATGTTTTTTTTTTTTTTTTCCATTTAAATGACGGTTTTCCAGGAACTCACAAGCCCTCACGGGTGGCACGGGGATACTGAAGATGTATATAATACTAGCTAAATACCCGTTCTTCGAACGTGATGCTGTTAAATACAGTTGAAATACAGATGATATATATGATATACAGTTGAAATGGCCATACACTGCATATTTCTTCGCTCATTTGGGAAACACATGTCTGCCTGACTTATTTTGCCAGACGACACAAGCGATTTCGCTCACAACTGTAAATTTAAAACTTCAAGCCTACACGAAACAAATCAGAATACGTCGTTACTCTTCACTTTCATTGTTAAAATATTAATAGACAACAGAACAGCATAAATGTGAAAAAAAAAACAAAAAAAACTTGCTTATTGTTACTTTCAGCATAAATGTAAAAAAAAACTTGCTTATAAACCATTTCGTTCGAAACTGTACATTTAAAAGCTAGCAAGTAAGATGTTTTTAGAAGCGTGAGCAAAATTGTGTTACCATCGTAAATATCTCAAGAAAAAAACTTTTTTTTTCAAATTTCAATTACTATGAAAATCTACACCCGTTTTTTTTATTTATTGCTGCAGTCACCTTACCATTTATATGACGTCACCTTTGCTTCGGTGAAAACGAATGTTGGTAATTTGACTTAGACTCAAAAAACTTTGATATTCGATATGCCAAATGATAATATAAATGTTTAAATGTAAAGCATATTATGATACAGCGCTTTTTACGTGATATTTTTAAAAGGTTTGTTTTGTTAAATAAATTTAGAACAAATCAAAAAACCTTTACATTCGATATGTCAAACGATAATAAATGTTTAAATGCAAAGCATAAGCATATTATGATATAGCGTTTTTTACGTGATTTTTAAGGTTTTTTGTTTAATAAATTCAGAACAAATAAATTTAGAACAAAATATATACTGAGCAGGTCTACTCAAGTCATTCAAAACTTAGGGCGGGAATTCAGTTACTGGGCAACAATGGGTCAATCATTGCAAAACTTCCTAGCGTTATCAAAGCTGGGTTATTTAAAAAAAACATTTCGACCTACTTAAAGTTGTCGTGGGAAAACTTCCTTTCTTAGTGCGCCTTTATGTTGTAAAAGGAACATTCCTGCCAAATATGAAAGTTCTACGTTGAGTAGTTTCTGAGATACGATGATGAGTCAGTGAGGGCCTTCAGTTTTATATGTACAGATAATTAATATAAGGAACAAAACTATCGCGCGCTTTTGAACTTAATCTGATGATGATCGCTTGCAGACCTGCCAAGTGCTCCGCTATCGACAGCTAAATCCGCTCAAGGCAACTCCGGTCGTTAGAAGTTGATTAATTCACACACGATTTTCTACATATTTCGCTGAATTCCGCCTTTTTTTTTTTTCATGGTTTGGGTCCTCAAGATCGATGCAGAACTGATGAGAAAATTGGGGAGGGATCGGTTTTCCGTCTGGGAATAGTATTTCGCCTTCCATGCCTTCCGAAAACGGAAGTTCAACGGAGTAAAAATTTCCCCCGTAACCGTAATTTTTTTTTCTCGTTGATGTTGCCTCTGTCCAGTATTGTATTTAAATATCATTTTGTTGTATAAGTCTTCGCATTTCAGCTTGAAACTGTTAGCAACAATTTCCGAAAACGGAAATTAGACGGCGCGAAAATTTCTCTGTTATTTTCAAGCATGAGATTTCTCCCCCGGATTCGAGGAATTCCATTATTACCGTTATCATTTCGGTAATTCACGAAATCGATCAACAAATGAGCACAGATTTTTTGGAGATTGGTGGTGGTGTGTGTGTGTGTGTGTGGGGGGGGGTCTTTTTTTCCGAAGGAGGTTGGAATTCCATCTTTCGAAAACGGAAGGTAGGCGAAAAGTGAAGATTTCTCCCGTAATCATATTTTTTCCCCTTGCAATGTTATTTCTGCCCGCTATTGTTGTTAGATAACATTTTATTGCATAATAAATATTTGTATTTCAGCTTGAAAAGGGGGGGGGGATGTCCGAAAACGGAAGTCGGACGGAGAGAAGAATTTCTCTGGTAATCTTAACCTCCTCCCCCCGATATTTCCACTCTCCTGTGTTGTTAAATGTTATTTCCCCTCACAAGTGTTTGCACTGAAGCTTGATGAGTAAAACTACAGGAGCATTCTTCCTCATGAATAAATACCCGGGAAAGCACGACGATGCTCCTGACAAATCCTTTTAAATGTTGGCAACTCTGTCACTTGTCTGGTTTTATTCCTCATATATTTTTCAGTTCTTTCATAACATTCTGTTTTTAAGTTCGTCTTTTGTAATGTTACGGATAAAACCGCTGGGTATCTTCCGTGGCAATACATAATTCCTGTCGTCGTGTGATCTCTGTGTTAGCGGGAATCCCCATCCTCCCTTTCCATTTTTCTTTTCTTAAATGTGTAATTCTTTAAAATTCTAGATATTCAAACTATACGATACATGTACTAACACGAAATTGATTTTCAGAAAGTGGCTTCTAATGTGCGTCAGTTTTATCACAGAAACTCAGATATTATCTAAATTTGCATACACGTTTATAAACCTACGTTTGTATTAGCGAATAAGGACATCTGGGTCCATGTCTTCACATATTTAAAAAATTACGTGTTGAAACATATGCACAGCATGTTACATATGCAAATTACATGTTGAAACTCTCTGGATTTAGGCGGAGACTCCAGATTTTCAGCCCTTTCTCCCGCTCTCCGGATCGATGTCAAATTCTCCTGATTTGCATCGCGAATTAGCCGTTACGATTGTCGAAATTCTATCAACCACTATGATTTCGAACCGCCTGTGAAATCTTTTTCTTTCTGCGTCGATGCAAGGTTGCATTGCAGTCATTAGTTTCGTACTTTTCCTCTCCTCCTATCTGCAAAAAGAAAGTAAAAAAAAAAAAAGACGCAGTGGCCTAAGCGCTGGCTTCTGAAAAAAATCTCCCAGTCCGATTGTCATACGACGCCTTCAGCAAAGAACTCACCCGCTCTATCACTAGAATGCCGGGTAGGGTCAGTACTTGATTGACAGATGGGAGCTGCCCTGCCTTTTCAACCCCTCGCCTCAACAGATCCGTGCGCGTTCTAAGTGGTGATAAACAGTTGAGTTGCGGCGAATTCACTTACGACAAAGGTGGCCGTCGCCTTGTAACGAAAGGCGATGTTAGTACGCTGCTTTTTGTCGTTTTTGTCTTCGCCCACAACCTAAAGAAAAAACAAAAAACAGTTGGCTTCTATTTTATTCGTAAAAAACAACATGCAGGCTATTTTACGTTTTTATTATCTTGCGGAATCGACGTACCTGAAAACGAATTTCAGTAGGGCGAGGGAGTTTTAATTTTCTCCCTGTTTTTTTTTTTTTTTTTCTCTATAACTTTTAGTGTATCAGTAATACTACTTCTGGAAAATTGTGTCTACGTCTGGAAAATGCCGATAAAAAATAGCCCCGTGGGATTTTATGAGCTGTAAAAATCTCCCGATTTTCAGATTTTGAAAGGTTGGCATGTCTGCATGCAGGACATAGAAACAGTATATCTGTCATCTTAAATGAATTAATCATATGCAGTTGCATCAAATGAATAAACCGCTTCTGTTCAGGCTTAAAATGGAATTTTAGTCAGTAATTTTAGAATCTGGGAAATTCTAGCTAATTTTCGTAAGTCGGATCTCTTATTAGAGGTGTTGAGGGTGTGTGGCGGCATGCCCCTCCCAGGTGGCCGAGTGGTCAGAAGTGCTGGTTTCTGGCTAGTCGTTCAAGTTGGGCTCGGGTTAGTGTTCCTGATGAGGCAGACGTTTGTGATGTGTGAGTCAAGCCAGTGGCAGCAAATTAGGGACGTGCGACTGCTTATATGAAGCCCTAAGAGTTGCTCACGGTGGTCGTTAAAAAAATAAATAAATGATAATGCCGCGAAAAGTTCTTTTTTGCTTTTAGTAATTCAGTTTCTTGATTTAGTTACTAGCAAAATAGAACTTTTCTCAGCATTATCATTATTTGGTGTCTGCTAAAGTGTGAACCTATGTGAACATTAATTTGATATTACTCGTAAATGATCCTCCGGTCACGTGTGCGCATTATTTCCTTTGACTCAAGATCAAGAAGCAGTCGTAACAGTGTCAGGACCAACAGGGTCATTGTACATTCTCCACTGTGTGAGGTAATATGTTTTTTAGCTGGCAGTGAGTTAGATGAAGAGCCGTTGCTTTTAAATGTAGCGTATTCTGATCAAAACGCCCCACTCGTTAATTATCACCACCAGAAAGTGACTGGCACACCCCATCGATACGTTGTTATAAAGTGAACTTATCAGTGGGTTATGGACAGTGAATTACTGTTAATGTTTTGAACTTTTTCCTGATGTAGTGTTTATTTCAAATTGGCGTTGCCTTCTGGTTTACCCCGGAGAGAGAGAGAGAGGGGGGGGGGGGTTGTTGTCGCCCTCGTTCAACAGGAAAATCCACCCTTGTTTGTTTGCAGTTCCGTTGTTAAAAATCGATAAAGCATCTGAGTGAAACTGTTGGTGCTTAAAACATCGCAATTATTATGATGAAAAGCAGTTATCTTGGGCAGGTTCTCAATAGAAAAGGAATGAGATTTGATAGCACTGAAATTCTGTATCACTGCTATGTTTGCAAAGCTCACGTAATAGCTCATAACCTATCCTGAGCGTTTTACGAATTGGTTTTCAGTGGGTTATCACCGTCACCTGGTTTCTCCCCCCCCCCTCATATCTATACAATCTGAGTGGGGTCAAGGGTGCCTCACTTTCTTCGTTTCCCCCATCTTTCTGTCCCCCGGAAACTTCTACTTTAATAAATACGCAAGTTTTTTTCTGCTGGCTGGCGGGAACTGCTGCATCTCCTGCTCCAAATACCGTGCTCTGTGATTGGCCAAGCCCACCAGAACGTCCTGTCGTTACTCTAGCAGAGAAACCTTAGCTAATCACTAGATACAATCTTAAGCATTAAACTTTAAGCTGATCCTCTTCGGTAAGAAATAAATTATTGTTTATTGCACTGTGATGAACTTTTGGTTGCACCTATATATACAGACAGCGGTTGCTCTGGCTTTTTTTCAAGTTTTCGCCAAATTCAATCTTTTTTTAGCCAAAGTGTTATAACAGTACAAAAAAGTAATTGCCAAAACGATTTTTTTTTCACAAATTGCGAAGAGTGCGATCGGCAGCGCGACCCCAACACTTCATATCCATTAGCTAACATTAGTCCACACGTGTGTACGTACGCGGAATACCGATCAAGTGATTCGATGTATTAGAGGTTCCTGTTTATTCATGGCAAGCAGTGATGTGCAGACTTCTAAACGCTTAATCTTGTTGGCAGTTGTCAACTCACGTTACAGCCACATGACCAGCTTTTTGACCTTACCCAGCGCGGCCAGACGCCTAACAACTGTTGTGTAGTGGACACCAAACCTCTGCAGCTATTTCATGACATGTTTTTTGGGGGTCCGCTTCAATCACACGTAACAACATCGTCAGAAACAGCAACAGGTCTGTGACCACAGGCTTCATTTTGCAGGTCCGTATCTCCGCTTCGAAACACAACCATCACCAAATGGTTTGTTCGTTGGCTGTATTTTCCCCAATCGCTTTGTTAACGTTTCGAGTGGCAATTCCTGTAGAATGGCCCAGTTTAAATTCATACAGGAAGATGACTCTCAAATCCGGTGTCTGCACGTTTCCTTTGCAAGCCACCTTACGTCGAAACAAACCACGCCTGAATCTTGTTCTTCACACACGTGCTAGCTATTTACAGTAACTCTGTGACGTAATACCCGTAACACCTGTGGGTGGTTCCATTCCTCTGTAGTGGGGACCGTCTCCACTGCTCGTTTGTGCCGGACATTTCATTCGCACCAACCCAATAAGTAAGATTGGGTCATAACAAATGAATCATAATAATAGGATAATACATTGCTTTGAAATAAGTGTATAGTTACTTTCTGAACACCTTGTATATAACCTTTGTGCTGTAACTGGTACTTTGAGCTTATAGTTCCTCTTAAAGCCAAAATACGTAACTGAATTTTTTTTTCTCATAAAAGAAAGCTGTTTTTTATGCCATTTCGTAAGTTCTGAGAAAAACAAACTTAATTTTGTATCACAGTAAAAAGAAATAATTTTGTATCACAGCTGGTTTTTGCAAAGGAATATATGTGCATGTGAGAAAATTAGTTTCTCTTTTTATCAATCCTTGAAAATGTGACTAAATTTATAGCTTATTTTTTTAAAATTAGGGAAATGCATTAATGTCAAATAGTTGAGTCACACACACACACACAGTATTATTTTGAGAAATATCATACACAGGTCAAAAGCGTTTAATTAATGATGTGGCATGCAAAATTTTCCATAAAATGTTTCACATTTTTATGCAAAAAATTCTGTTCAATCACACAGGATCACCACTTAAAATGTTATCACTGCCCATCCCATATAAACTAACCAACCAATCAGTCAGCATTCAGTAGAAAACAATACTGTTAATGACCTTTTAACAAAGAAGTTTGTATTTAATTTTGGTATTTTGCTTTTTATTAGTTTTCTATCTCCCTTTTTTTAAATTATACGGAAAATAATTGTGTTTTTTTCTTTTTGTTCTTTTGTGTCATGTTACTAATATACAGTCCCACTCTTTTTAAATTTCAGAACCAACACAAATTTATCGGTATTTAAGGACGAGGCATTTGGCTTCAGTGAGTACTGTTTTTCATTGTTAAATGATGGTCTCTGAAATGCAAATTTGAGTTAAAATGTTACCTGTGATCTTGAGATATTTTCATAAAACAGTTTCATTCAATTTTTATTTCCATAAAATGTTATGTGTGATCTTGAGACATTTTCATAAAGCAGTTTCATCTGGTTTGGATTTCCGTACAATGTTAAATGTTATGTCTGATCTGGATATAGTTTCAAGGGCAGTTTCATTCTATATACATTTCTGTAGAAGGTGAAATGTTATCTGTGATCTTGAGATATTTTCATAAATCAGTTTCTTTTGTATACAATAAGAAAAATATATTTTGCTTGAGAATTTGGCAGTATGGAAAAAAATGTCATCAAAATATTTTAAATATTTGTGGATATGATAAGTCAACTCCAGCAGATGAATTTGTATGAACATGTGCTTTATTGCAAGAAAAAAAAAAAAGAGCGAGGAGCAAGCTGCTTTTTGTGTGTGTTGGGGCATTTTGCAAACAGTTTGTATCTGTTTCTGTTCCTCTGTAGTGCCAGTTGTTGAATGAACTTGTCAGACCTATTGACATTCTCAAATATCCGGATGCAGTGACATGTGGACCCATGAATTTTTTTTTTTTTTATTTCATCAGTTATTTCATAAAAAGTAAATAATTTCTCATTTCACATTGAACTGTGAATACAATCTGCTAATTCATATTGTGGATTTCTAAATAAGAATGAAATCGGAACATGTTAAATGAACAGCATTATCACTAGAGGAAAGTCAAACAAGCAAGGTTCACTGGCTACTGTAGCAGCTGATCCTGCAATGCCTTGATGGTGAGCATGATGGTAAGTGCTTGAAATTTGCATCCACAAGCAAGGATTGATATCTCTCCCCACAAACACCCCATAAAAATCTCAACACTTCTCCATTTGAAGTTATTCAACACAGACACACACATACATTTTTTATTTTTAATATTAGTCCTTTTTATTACCATATTGCACAGTTGTCAATAGCAGTTAGCATTTATATGAATTCCTCAGCTTTATATTGAAGTATTTTCTACCATAACACAATAGTTTTTTTCCTTTGTTTTTTAATTCGAAGTATGTAGCTGCCAATGTTTCTGTTTTAGTTTTTCATATTTAAAGCATATGTTCAGAGTCAACCATTGCAACTGCAAAACATATGTAAGCACAGCGGACAAAAAATTACTGACCCCTAACAGAAATGACAGTAGGAAGTTGCCAGTTGCACAGAGGGTGCTGTGACAGCATTGCTGGGAGATGAATGGCACTGACATGATCTACAGGATCATTTCTGTCTCGTGCAGTGGTGAAGAGCAACGTGTGTGTTAAATTTAGTCTGCAATAAGGGTCGTAAGACATGTTCCTGAGTGGCAAAAAGGAGCCATCATATTTAGCCTTGCCCATTGACACAAATTGAATGATAGCATACTGTCCAGTGGTTCTACAAACAGTGGTGTAGTTTGCAGTCAACTGAAAATTGTTGATGTAACTGTGGCCAGAAAAACGATTCTCACCAACAGGGACCACCGCCATGTTTCACGCCTGGCAACTGCAAATCAGTTTCAAACCAGGCAACAATTGCGCCAAACAATCAATGAAATTCCACTCCAACCAATTTCTGAAAGAACATTGCGACGAGAACTAGGTGCGATGGATATCTGGAACAGAGTACCATGGAAAGAGGTCTCTTTTAACAACAAGTCACAAAGTTGCAAGTTATCAATGGGCTCAGAGGCACCAAAACTTTACTGTGGAGGATTGGAAACGAGTAATTTGGTCTGATGAATCTCGTTTATACTCCAAAGTTGGGGGCGATGAGTGCATCCCAGGCCCAATGAAGCCTTTAGCTCTGTGATGTCGAAGGCATTGTTCAAGCTGGAGGGGGCTCTGTGATGTTTTGTGGATATTTTCTGTACCTCGAAATGGGCCCTCTGGTTGCAGTGATGATGAATTTGAACCAGCATGCGTACCTCCGCATTCTGAATGAAAAAGTGTTGCCCTTTTCCCTACATCTCCAGGAGCAGCATCACACTGCCGTTCCTGTCTTTCAAAACGACAATTGCTGTGTGCACAGGGCTAAAACTGTGTCTGAGTGGCACGGCAAACAATCTGCAACACTGTCTCACCTCGACTGGCCTGCCAAATCCCCAGATTTAAATCCTATTGAAAATCTGTGGAATCATTCAGAACAGAAAGTGAAACGCTGGAATAGACACCCAAGTAATCTGGCGGAGCTTCAGGGCCAATTGATGCACGAGTGGCTGTAAGTCAATGTTCAATACATCCACAACCTGGTGGAGTCTTTACCGCACTGGATTGATGCTGTTATCAAGGCAAGAGGTGCCGCCATCTGTTATTAGGTATGTTCTGACAGGGGTGACTAATTTTTTTGTCCAGTGTGCTTATTTCTTTATTTTAGTCTGTTACAGATTTTACAGATATACTTCTGAATAATTTCAGCATGCACAAGATTTAAGAAAACGTCAGTATGTACTGTTTCAACAATCCACACATTAATCCTTAGTTTTTTTTTGCTTTGTTTAGGGAAGCATTTAGACATGAGATAAGAATTAAAGACAGCACAAAAAAAAAAAAAAAAACAATGACAGAATAACTATGTTGTAGCTTTGGTTAAAAAAAAAAGTTGCAATTTTCACCATTCTTCACCATAAAAAATTCAACTGTTCTCCAGTTTTGAATCCCATTTTTTTTATCCTGGGTTTTAAAGCCTAAATATTTCACTATAAAAATATTTAGCCTTTGAAAAATTTGCTTCCATCTGGTACCTGCACCTCCCCCCTCAAAATATATAAATAAAAATAAACACCTCCAAACTTTTTCATCATACTCCCAGTTTGAAATTTGTGGGTAAACTCCTGTCTTCAAGAATCTGGTAGGATGATTCCTACTTCTATCTTGGTAGTCTTGTTCCCTGACATTTCTTTTCCTTTTTTTTTTACACTCTTTTTACTTTGAAACTGCTTAAACTTCTAAACTGTGCTCTTATCTGTTTGTTAAACCTTTTCTTGTCCTCTCCTGGAATTACATGTTTCTTTCTTCTGCCAAGTGTTGTGAGTAGACATATCAACAATGCAAAGCTGTCTTTTAAGCCTAACTCAATACCTGGACCATAGTTGATACTTCAACAGCAGTGAGAGGAGGAACATCCAAAGGTAAACTTTCTCAACACTACTAAAGTTATTTTAGCTCATTTAACTTAGGTAAAATATAACTTTCCCATCAATTTGTATTTTGGTTTTTAGAGACAAAGAGGAATCCAACTTAGAGACAAAGAGGAATCCCTAGACATTGCAAGGATGCTAAACCAGCTTGTAACATCTAAGCTAATTTTGCCAATTGTTTCTTGACACAAATTATCATTGGAAATTTATTTTCTTTGAGTTCTTCAAAAATAATTTGGTGAAATCAGCTTTCACAAATAAAAGTGCAATTTCTTCCATGGTGTTTCATGTCATGAATGCTATCGTAAATGTTAAATGCCCTAATATGTTTCATATAAAACTAAATTAAAATGAAAATATAAGTTATTGTGGTTAGATTAAAAAGTATTTAAATACACAATGTGTATGTTGTAGAGGAATGTGTGGTGTTTCAGTATTAAAAAACATACTGATCAGCAATTTTGATTTCTGCAGTGGAAAGAAAAAAATATATGTCATGATTCACTGCACTAGAATGTAATTGTACCTCACCCATGCTTGACTAAATACATTTTGTAGTTTAATTAAACTGCAGTTGTATATGCTAAAATCATCAGAACCAACTGCTTGATCTGTGGGGAAAACAAATGCCTTTGTAGCAGAATTAGCAATTAATACCTCATTTATGGTTTTGGACTAGATAAAAAGGAAATAAATTTTCATTGCAATTATAAAATTGATCTCAGTGGTGCTGCAAGCATTTCATTTAAATATTTTAAATTTGATCTAGTATTGGTAGTTTAAACTTTCAAATGTTGATTTTTATAAAGAACTATATTAGGCATTCAGTATTAGCCCTGAAAAATATCTATAACATAACTGAGCTTTTCTGAATTATAGTACTGCTGAGTGTCAGCATTTTATTCCTGAGGGTTGGTGTGGATGTATTAAAAAAATTGGATGATAGCACATCAGTGAAGTACCAGGGCAAAAAATTTATTATCAGATCCACAGTCTGTGATATGCAGAAAAAAGAAAGAAATGCCTAAAATTTTGTAGTGACATAAAATACAAATAAAATGGGGGAAAAGGGACAAAGTAAAACAAGGAAAAATGAAGATTAATATTCTGTTGATACACAATGCTTTCAGTTGTGAGTTGTGTCAAAGTCTGTATTGTATCTGTGCCACTATCAGTGGAACAAGAAAAAAACTTCATCAACTACTTAAATTCCATTTACATGTGAATAGAAACTGCATGGCTTCAAAAATTTAAGAGGCCCTGTTGCAACTAGTGAAGAACTCTGTTATTCAGAAGCTGCCTCTGTGTTCATCGAGATGTGTTAGCATATAAATGGAATTAATGTTTGATTAAAAGGTTGGAAAAACAATGTGATCTATTATTTTAGCATGCACAAAATGCTACAACTACTCACAAAATTAAATTATAAATGCAAAAGGAAATCTGGTATTCAAGAGCATTTAGCAATGCTAGAGTTTTACCGATTGCTTAGCATTCAAACAAGGTTGGGTGGATTATTTTGATATAAGGAATTATTTCATGAAAATAATTTTGTGAATGAAGCACAGTGCAAATGTAGGAGTTAAAGGTTTAGACTGTATGGGCAAGATGTTGGTCATGTTAGGTTTATTTCAGTTAATTTACTTTTTTCACCTCAATTTAAACAATACAAAATTGATATATCTTTCTGTTTTTTGGTGTAGGTAGGTCAAATAATGTGCATAAGTTTTCACCTTCCTACAAGAAACTTTACCAAGGTGTTGAGAAGTTATGGTTCAGATGGTTAAGATTACAACAGAGGGCTAAATTTAAAATGTGAAGGACTGCACTTGACTACCTCCCCAATTGAGAACTGTATTATTACACACACACACCAGTAATCAGAGATAGTAAAAATATCTTATGGAATATTTATTAGTGGGATCACTATCAAGAGGAAATGCAATTAATTTACTGGGCCAACATTTTTCTGTGCAGACAGGATGATTCTAAATTGTAAATACTGTTAGATGTCAGATAAAATTCATTTCTGTAGATAGAATGTACCTTGAGTGTATCTCTCTCTCTCTCTCCCTCCCTCCCTCCCCCAATTAAAGTGGTGGAGTTGTTCAATGCTCCGTTAAAATTTTTTAAATGTTTGATGTTTTCTGCTTTTTATGTCTTGTTCAGATTTTCTGAAATTGGTGGAAAATATATGAAACTTGATTTGAATGATATTAAGAAAAAGTTGAGATTTCAGCCGTCCAAATTTTAAAATGCAATAAATGTATGAAACTTGATTGTAATGGGATTGAAGAAATAACAAATTAGATTCTATGTTGTAGATTCAAAATAGCATGAATGAAATGAAAGTGTATGTGAATTTGTTTTGTAAGCTCCCATTTATTTACAGCCTATTTTTCTAACAAGAAATTTGACGTACATGAGGCATCGTATGTCAAGATCTCACAAAAATCGGTGAGTTACCATATTAATGCTGTGTGGATTTTTAATATTTAAACTCTTTGATATGAACATGAATTGTCAGCTACATAAATTTTGCCTGTGAACTTGATTAGTATACATTATACATATTTGTAACACAAATTTAGCTATCTAAGTAGGTGAAATGATTTAACTTTTTAAAATTTTCATTATTTTTTTCTCTGTTGTATAAATTATATAATAATTTTGTATATATAAATTATATAATAATTTTGTACAGAAGATTAACTGAAGGATAAAAAACTGTCTGGTGCATTGGTTATTAAAATTCGAAATATAGTGACCACAGTATTTTTTATGCATAACATTCACAATATTTGATTTAAGACCTTGTAATTCATCACAGTAGGTATAAACAGAACAGGAAATGTAGCAGGAATAAGTGAGCCATTCATTCTTCTTTGTAAATTTTGTTAATGTAATTTTGCTCATGTTCCTTTTCCTAAACTTAGGAGTGCATTTGTGTGTTGTCGACTACCTCTTATTATTAGTTTTATTATTAATGAATGAAAATTGTGTTCATTACTTGTCTTTATGTGCTTTGCAAGATAAAATATAAAATAGAATTGCACCTAAGGCCAAAATCGATTTTGAGAAAATTATCTTACTTTTTGAATAATGTCTTGTCTGGACACTGTGTTCTTTCTTGGCCAATCATATTTCAACTTTTTTGTAGAACAATGGGGTGAGGTAGTTTTACCACAGTTACAGCCAATGAGGTAGATCCACTGGTGTCACTTGACTGAGCCTGTTAAAAAAATTGGACCTTTCCTGTTATCTGCCCGTCACTGTTTGCTTTTGTTCATTGTTACATAAAATGACACTATTTGACTTCCAAATAAGAACACTTTCAAGCAGTTCCCGATTTTGAGTGTATCGTTCCGCTTTGTTTACATGAAACCTGATCGCACCAAACATGAGAGAAAGTAGTTCACTATAAATGTTACAGGAATTTTTTTTTATTGGTATATAAAATGACACTATGAACAGCAAAAACTTATTCACTTTTTAATAAAATTTAAGCTGTTTAAAAATATATAAAAGAAAAAATTATAGAGCATAAGAAAACAAATAGCCACAAATTAAGTACAAATATCACTCTGGGGGCCAATACACTACGATATCTTTCATAATTTCTAAAAATGGATCGTCATTAGTTTTAAATTTTTTTCGCCATATAAATTCACATAAGTACGAATCCAACATGCTCCTACGTGTGCCCCAACGAGTTGTATTTTTAAATTTAGCGCAGACAAACGGTTAAAAGAACATTCCTTCTGAATGACCACACATAATATTCCAAAGCGCAGACAAACGGTCAAAAGAACGTGATCACTGCGTATAGGTGGTACGCATAGAGAAACATGTGATCACTGCGCATCTGCTGCTGAAGGCTCTGTGTTCTACTTTCAAAATCGGGAACTACTTGAAAGCGCTCTTATTCGGAAGTCAAATTGTGGTGCGCAGATAACAGGAAAGGTCCAAAAAAATTTTTTTTCCTTTGAACCCATTGGTCATTATTTTTAGGTTGCCTCTTTATCTCTTTGATGACTTTGAAACAATAACATGAGAAGCCCTTACATAATTATTCAAAAACTGGATAGTTGCAAATACAATGAAACGGTGGGATTATCCTTCGAGTTAAGCTAGACACTCCACAACAAAAGTTTTAATAAATCATGTTGAAAACATTAAAAAAACATTTTCAAGTGTTGTTCAAAGAGTAACTTAATTATAGAGTTACTTGTTTATTTTAAAATTATTTTTTTTTAATTATTAAAATTGTAATGGATTTTCAATGATTTTTTTTTCTTTTCTTTTTGTGAATGAGCCCGTTGATAAATATTTTGAGTGACACCACTAATGGATTTTGCTCTTCATGCAATTGTCTGGTGACCCATCACAGATATTTGATCTGCAAATTATTCATTATCTTTAATTTGTTTGCATTTGTTTTTCATTTTTGAAGTTATAATATGTAAAAATGAATATTTTTACTTAGTACACTTACAGTGCAATGCTGTGTGAATGAAAGAGATGGCCACAGGCAGTAATTTTCTGATTTCATTTTGCTCTGTAAGATTATTGACCAATGGCAGACACTATTTAGGTCAAGGGAGAGAAGGGAGTGCAGCATAAATAAAAGTTTGATGCATAATTTAAACTTCAAAAATAAGTTATGTGATACTGAAATCTGGTAAGGGAATAATGAGTGAATGCCTTAGAAGTATAAAATAAAAGGTTTTCTCCTCTTGAAAAACACACACGCAGACGCACACGAAGAAAAATTAATAGACATCAGCCAGTTACCCACCTTTGGCTTGGAGGGTGATAAGCAAATCTGAAATTGTTACTGACGAGTGTCTTGCATTCAAAATCTTTGTATGATTCTGTTTTGACAGATTTTCACATTAATTAAAAATGGGAAATACAGTGGAACCTCATTTATGTTTTTCAAGGGACTGAGTAAAATTAACGTCTAACTGAAAGGAGCGTATAAACAAAACAGGGAAAGTTGAACAATTGAATTTTTGTGTTGGTGACGTACACATAAACAAGAAAAATGTATAAACAAGATTTTACTGTAATTAAGATGTTTCCAATTTTCAATTCAAAGGTTTTTGAAAAATATTTAGATAGATAAGAAAATGTTTCCTTATAGGAATGCATACCCCTTGTACACTTTCCTAGATACTCTAGTATCATTGGCCTTCGTGAATTATGCCATTCAATGTGTTCTATTAAAATACTAAGTGTCTTTTTCATATCTGTAACTTTGATTACTTGATTTGGCTTTATGCTCACTGAGAGGTAGTCAGAAAGTTAGTGCATATGGGAAAATGAAAAAACAACAACAGAGTTTCAGGCATGGTTAAACAAAGAATAGATATTTTTGTGGAAGAAGGAAAAGTGTTACAGTTCCAAGATCTGGTTTCCTTGGTTTTCAAGGTCACTTGAATAAGTTGAACAAGTTTGCTCGGTTTTTGCAAGATCACACATGAAATGCTGTCAAAAAAGCCGAATCTGAGTAAAATAATGTTTTGGAAGTTCATTGATGTTTGAATGAATTTCTGCACTAATGTGAGGTAAAATAGTGATTGGGGTTAAACAATGATTGTTATCCTACAGCTTAATGCAGATGATTAGTGGCATGATTTTGCTTTTCTTGTTGATATGACTTGTGTCTTTGGAGAATAAATCTGAAATTGCAAGGCAAAGGCCACTATATTCACAACTGGTACACCAATGTTGACCCACTTCGTGTCAAATTTCAGTGGGAAGAAAAACAGCTAAAGAAGTATGGTAATACCTTCCATTTCCATACTGCAGAAATTCACAGTGAACTTTATTTATTTATTTTATGGGTGCAAGTTTTCCAACTTTCAAACCTTTCCAAAAATGGAAGTTAGATGGTGTGAAGATTTATCCTGTAATAGAGAGCAATTTGTTTTCTTTTTGCTCATGATGTTTCCTTTATCCAGTATTGTTGATAAATATGATTTTATTGCTTATGCATTCTGTTTTAGCTTAAAAATGTTGGCAGCAATTTCAGAAAATGGAAGTTGGAGCAAAAATTTCCGTGTAATCTTAAATTTATCTGCCCTGTATTGGCATTTAATATTATTTTATTCCACAAATATATGTATATCAGCTTGAAAATGGAAGTGGGATGGAGAGAACATTTCTCCAGTAATTGTAGTCCCCTTCCCACATGGTTCGTACGCTCCTTGAAAACTTTGAAAAGTCCTTGAATAAAAAAGTTCATTTTCAAGTCCTTGAAAGTACTTGAAAAAGTTTAAGGCTCTGTAAATAGTACTTGAAAAGAAATGTTTTGTCTGTTAAGTAATGATATGAAAGAGCATATGTAAAATAATTGCTTGTGCTAAAAAGTTGTATAAAAGATTTCTGTGTAGTTCCAATAAAAACACCAAGCTGATCAAATAGCCCAGAACTTACATTCAACCCAGGGGAGTATGTGGACAGCTGGTACCTTGACTATGATATCACTACAGAATAAAGCATTACCCATGTAAGTAAAATAAGTGGAATGATGTATTTACAAATTGTGATGGGCTTCTGTTTACTGGGGTTAGGGACGCGTTCTTGCTGGAGGGTGGAACTTCCAGGAATTGCTTGTGCTTCATGCGTAGACTCTTTCTTCTCACTGCATCAAAAACATCCATCAAAGCATCAAAGTCATGCATCAAAAATAAAAGGTTAAAACAAACAATAAGTGTTATACCAGCAAATGAATACAAAAATAGTGTACCCTTTCAAAATATTTTGCAAGATAAAATGATTTCAAAAAATGCCAAAACAGAAGGGCAATTCAAAGTTAATAAAATAAATGAACTGTGGGTAAGGGGAAGGGGTAATGGCAGGTCATTGAAGGTGTGCCAGCCCCAGCTAAGATTAATGGTCTGAACTTACTAAAATACATACCTACGGACTGACGGACAGTGCACACATATGATAATTCGGGTTCAAAAAGTCCTTGAAAAGTGCTTGAATTTATTTTGCTTGGAAGAGTACAAACCATGTCCCGTGATGTTCACTGTGTTCTGTATCATGGTTAAATATAATTTTTTCCCATAAATCTTCATGTTTCTGCTTAAAAATGGAGGCAAAAATTTCTGAAAACAGAAGTTCAAAAACAGTTATTTCTCCCAAAATCATAATTTATTTTCCTCACAATGTTTCCTCTGTAATGTATTGTTAAATACCATTGTATTCCATAAATGTTGGAATTTTTGCATGATGATAAGTTGAAAAGGTCTTATTTTAGCTTTGAAAAGTATACTGAGGAATGCACATTCTCTGCTTGCACACTGTTGTCCATCACTGTTTAGCATGGCTATAAAATCCCTTGATTGACCTTGACTTTTGTGGAGGAGAATGATATTCATGGTGATGAAGTGAATACTTTCAGGGAAAAGCAGGTAAAATTCAGTGGTGTAATGAAACCTCAAAACATTTTTTTCGATTGGATAGAAATTTCGCATTTGTGTATGTTATGTTGTAAGGAACATATTTAGGGAGGGGGTGGGGGGTAAGTCATGAAAATGTTTGAAATTAACTTTTTTCCTTTAAGTGTCACTGTAATGTACACTGCATTTATATATGAAAACACTTGTATAGGTAGGTGGCATTACATTAAAGAAATGAAGATCATGGAAACAGTTGTAAGTATAATTAATTCCTGATTCCTGATTTGTTAAAGTGGGAGGGTGTTGTAGATTTAAAAAAAAAGATTCGGCCTTGGCCAATGCCTTCTAATTTGTTTATATATTATTACCGTATTGTTATTAATTCATCATAACACTAGTTTGCAAAATAAAACTAAATTTTGGGCACACAAGGAAAACTGTCTGATTCTAATATTAGTTTTTCTCTACCATGTAGAGATTTTTAGTGACACAGGTCAAATCTGAAAAGTATATTTACACATTTATAACGCTATTCATATTACCTAAAAAGTGACAGTTGATGGTTTTCTTCTGTATTTTGCATCCAGAACATCTCTCTTAAGTGTTCAACAATAGTCAGCAAGCATACTAGAACTCCACTTTCCCAGGTACTTCTTTTCCATGATCAAGATGTCTTGGTGAA
The DNA here is from genome assembly GCA_039090855.1 of Macrothele yani. Lineage (NCBI taxonomy): Eukaryota > Metazoa > Arthropoda > Arachnida > Araneae > Macrothelidae > Macrothele > Macrothele yani. The sequence goes on along the minus strand of CM077005.1, from coordinate 93,753,486 downwards.
ATTGCTTGCCACGATTTTCGTTGACGGCACCAATATTCTCAGGGAAGAAACACAAGTGGGAATACAAAAAATGAATTTTAAGGGACAATATTACACCCCATATCTTTAAATGAATGTAAAAGTTCACCCACAATGTCAGTTGCTGTTTTCTCAAATGTTCAAAGAATGTTAAAATGAATTCTAAATATTACCAAAATAATGTTTTAACTCCTGTAATTAAAGAAGAAATAACCATTCCTTTGTATCCACAGAGCCTTCAAAGGGCAGAACACCATCTGGATAAGGCTATCTGACGTACATACCCCTGTATTTCTTGAAAAAATGAAAAAAAGATATGGTTATCAAGTCTATACCTTTTGCTCACATTCCTTCAAAGTCCCCTGATGTATCACCAATGGACTACAGTAGTGCTGTGCTCTAAAATTTCCCAAACACTTTTCTGTAACACTTTTGAACAATCTCCACGTTATTTTTTCAAGTTGACTTAATAAATCTTCAAATTTTCCATCTTGAAACCAATCTCTTATTTGAGGGCCCACAAAAACGCCTTCTTTAAATTTGGCATCACTTATTCGAGGAAACGTTTCCTTCAAATAAGCAAACCCATCACCATTTTTATCCCATGGTATTAAACAAAGTTTTTTAAATGCCCTAATTTTATATGGAGTGGAGGTAAAAAAAATATTTTCGGGGTTAATCAGTGGGGATGTGCAACATTTTTCTGTTCGGGAGTAAGTGATTAACTCTGGATATTCCTTCTTGATGTAATGACTTTTCTTGTCTCGACTATTCCTCTTGCACAAGAAACAAAGAAATTTAGTATAGCCAAGCTGCGAACCAAGTAACAGTGCAAGGGCTCTTAAATTGCTACAGATGTTCCAATTGTATTGTCATACTGAATTTTTTCCTAAAGGAATTTCATTTTTCATAAGATTCTTTTATATTAGTGGCAATAGTTAATGGCACAGAAGGAAATTTGATTCCATTGTTCAAAAAGACACTTTCAAGCTAGTTTAGAGTAGTCAACAGGTGCAACTCTGTTGGTTTATGTTCATGACCAAGAGCATCCACCACAGAGTAAATATTGTTTCAATAAACTAAATCATTTTCTTGAGAATAAAAAAATTATAAATTTATGTTGCCAGTTACAAAAACAAGAACACACACACACACACACACACACACACACACACACACACACACACACACACACACACACACACACACACACACACACACACACACAAAAACACTTTAGTGTCCTGCTGAAATAAATTCCAGCCTTTCACCCTAGACCAAAAAAGGTCTGTGTTTTGGACAAATTCAAATCCTGAACAATTGGTTGTTTAAATCACCATCAGTAAACAGATGTGGCTCAAAAAAGAGGTACTTGCTTCAAAAGTAGTCATGTTGCTCCTCATGTTGAACTAGGCACTAGCTGCATCATTTTCAGTCTTCATCTTCTACAACTAGATTTATTGGAGGCTGTGGTATTCATAAGTCCTCACTGTTAAGAACTGGCCTGAAAGCAGATGGCAAATTTGGGTAAATCACTGTGTGTTTGGATTTACTGTTATTCCTTTTATGTTTGTTAAACAAAAGTAACAGTCTGATAATCTGATAAATGATCTTTGCTTCCTTCCTAATCCATGGGAACTGCAAAGCACATATGCCAGGGACCCTTTACCCATTCTCTGTGTGTGTGTGTGTGTGTGTGTGTGTGTGTGTGTGTGTGTGTGTGTGTGTGTGTGTGTGTATGTGTGTGTGTGTCAGACACTTCACACAAGTTGAACAGCAGATACGAGGGCCCAGTTCTTATCTTGGCTACCTACTTTACAGCCAAAATATAGCTCATAACATTTTTTAATGAGTCAGGTGAAATTTCGCCATTGAGCTTTAAATATCAATTTCCCTCACACATAACAGAAGGTATCGGGATGATTTGAACACTTCTTTGGCGTAAGGACACATTATCGACCACAACACAGTTAAACAGTAATTTAATCACTAGACAAAACTCTCAGTGCATACACAGTGAATGTCAGCTCACTACTGGCATTTGTTGCTCAGACTAGTGACGTGTTCATTTCGTGACACGCTGCATAACTCATCTGTCTGCCGCCAGTCAGTCTGTTTGGCACCTGCTTGTATATACTTAAAAAATATGCATATCTGGGAAAAAATCACATAACCAGTTGGGACAAAATAGGTCAGATTTTTCAACATATGTATCAATGAAAAGCTTCATCACAGAAAAAAACTGAGTGATAGAAAAATTCTGATTGCATATTTGAATTCAGTGTGAAAAGTTATGTCAGAAACACCTTCATTGTTCCATGTGCCAAAAATGGTGAGGTGATGCGTAACATCACAGCCTCTCCTTGACAAATGTCAACCCCGCTTTCTCGTGGTGCATCCTGTTCCCACTAAAGTTCTCTGATGACCGCCAATAGCGGTATAACTATACCATCGGGATCAGAGGAAATGCTATCCCACACTCACCAACCCGCTTGGCCAGCGTGGTGAGTTATGGCCAAACACCTCCAAAATGACTCTACAACTTAAATCTTGGCCCTCAGTCTCCGGCAGCTGGAATGTACCTGGCCAAGGCAGCGGCCAGTGCGACATGAAGGCAGAGGGTGCTAAGAATCACCGGAGGACCGGACTAGGCTGCCATTTGATGCTGACCTTGGCTACCTACAATGGACGCTCCCTATCTTCTGATTCAAGGCTTCTTGAATTGGAAGAGGAACTGCAAAGGATCAAGTGGGACATCGTCGGGCTAAGTGAGGTAAGAAGAAAAGGAGATCTCATTGAACTGAAAAGTGGACATCTCTTCTATTATCGTGGGACAGATACTGGCAGAACTAGTGGTGTTGGATTTATAATAAACAAGAAACTGAAGGATAAAGTGGTAGAAGTTGAAAGTTCCTCTGACAGAGCTGCACGACTCGTTATCCAACTATCGAGAAGATACCAGGCTCAGATTATTCAAACTTATGCACCCACCACAAGTCATCCTGAAGAAGAAATTGAAGAATTTTATGAGGAAATTCGTCATCTAAATAAAAAAGGCAAGCAGCACTTGAAGATAATTATGGGAGATTTCAATGCAAAAATAGGGCACCGGCAACAAAATGAAACTTCAGTAGGTAAATTCGGTCACGGCAACAGAAACCAGCGTGGAAATACTCTCGTTGAGTTTGCAGAGGCAGAAGGATTTTTCATCTTGAATTCCTTTTTCAAGAAAAAGCCACACAGGAAATGGACATGGAGACATCCAATTGGGACTACAAGTGAAATTGATTTTATTATGTGTAACAAAAAATTCGTCATCGAAGACTGCAGTGTGCTGAACAAGTTCAACACAGGTAGTGACCATAGATTGGTGAGATGTAAGATGCACCTCAACACTAAACTGGAACGTAGCAAGCTCATAAGACAAACAAAATCTATTGACATAACCAACCTTAAAAAACACCATAATACTTTCAAGTTGGAACTGAAGAACAGATTCTGTGCTTTAGAAGGCCTAACATCGGAAGAAGTGGATATTTCGGAAGTTAACAGAAAAGTAACCAAAGCTCTTATGGAAACAGCAACAAAATTAGCTGGGTCTAAGAACAAGTTGCATGTGAACAAATTATCAGGAAAAACCAAAATGTTGATGCAAAAAAGAAGAGAGATGAGGACAACTAAAGAAGATGTGACTTCCAAAGTGGAATATATAGAGCTATGCAAGACAGCACGAAAAAGTATCACTGAAGACGTAAGGAAATTCAACTGTGAGCTAGTGAGGAAAGCAATTGAAAACAACCAAAGCCTAAAGATAGCAAAGGGACATCTCAGTAAGGGAAGAAAACAGATTATGGCTCTGAGAAAAGAAGATGGTTCTATAACAAGAAATAGAGGCGAAATTTTGACAAGAGTGAAAGATTTCTACTCCAAATTATATGAAAGGGATGATACATGTACTCCAGACATCATGAAAGGTACCAGAGTTCTTCCTGTCCTCCCAGCAGAAGTTGCTCATGCAATCAAGAACATGAAGCGGGAGAAAGCTCCAGGAGAAGATGGAATTACTATAGACATCATACAAGAAGCAAGTGGAGAAATTGAAACAGTACTCGCCCAAATTTTCACTGGATGCCTTAATGAAGGGAAGATTCCTGAGGATTGGAACAATGCTACAATGATCCTGCTACATAAAAAAGGTGACATTGAGGATCTCAGGAAATACAGACCTATCAGCCTCCTATCAGTGGTTTATAAAATCTTCACTAAAGTTCTTTCACACCGCTTGAAGGTAACACTGGACATGGCTCAACCGAGAGAACAAGCTGGATTCAGGAGTGGCTACAGCACAATAGATCATATCCACGTACTGAGAGAACTAATTGAAAGAGCGAGGGAATATGAACTTCCATTGTGCATGACTTTTATCGATTATGAAAAAGCCTTTGATTTGGTGAAACCATCAGCAGTTACCACGGCTCTGAAATCCTGCGGTATTGAAGATGCATACATTAATATTATTCATAACATCTATGAAAATGCAAGTGCAAAGATTCGGCTGTTTGAAAATACAACACACATAAAAATTGGAAAGGGAGTGAGACAAGGTGACACCATATCTCCGAAGCTCTTTAATGCCACATTGAAAAATGTCTTTCAATCACTGAACTGGGAAAACAAAGGGATAAAGATTAATGGAGATTATCTGACCCACCTTCGTTTTGCTGATGACGTAGTCATTTTTGCAACTACCCCATCAGAGCTGCAGAGTATGATCCAGGAACTTGCTGACAAGAGTAAAGAAGTGGGATTAAAAATGAACTTTCAGAAGACAAAAGTGATGTTCAATGCTTTTACAAGAAATGAAGATTTATCGATTGATGGAGAAAAACTGGAGATAACAGATACGTATGTTTATCTTGGACAGCAGATATCAAGTGAGGGTCACATTGATGAAGAAATTAATCGGCGTACAAAACTTGCCTGGAGAGCTTTTGGAAGAAACAGCATAATTTTCAAGAGCAATATGCCATTATGTCTTAAAAGAAAAGTGTTTGATCAATGCATCCTTCCAGTGCTTACGTATGGTGCAGAGACGTGGACCTTAACTAAAAGAGACATACAAAGGCTGCAGACAACTCAAAGAAGTATGGAGAGGTGCATGCTTGGTATAACCAGGAGAGATAAGAAGAGGAACTCGTGGATCCGAAAAATGACGAGAGTGGAAGACATCATGATCAGAGTTAAATCCCTGAAATGGCAATGGGCTGGACATACTGCCAGAAGGACAGACCATAGATGGACAGCCGAAATTTTAGATTGGATTCCAAGGGACAGGAAAAGACCCAGAAAAAGACCACATGGGAGATGGGTGGATGAAATTCGTAAATATGCGGGAGTGACATGGAGGAGACTGGCACAAGACAGACCGTTGTGGAGGAAACTTGGGGAGACCTTCGTCCAGCAGTGGATTGATAATGGTTGACAATGATGATGATGATGATGAGAGCTGAGAGCTCATCAAGTACTAAACTTCATTTTCAGTCTTCTTTTGCACCCATGGCTTTATGCTAAAGTGGTAAAATCAATAAATAAAGAATTCAATGATGTGGAAACCCCTCCCCCCACACACACAGGAACTTACTTTGGTTGTTTGTTCCTCTCTTTTCAAGGTTAATCTGAATCAGGTTCCTGAAGGTTATTTATTGAACTTCACAGTAATAACAAAAAATGCAAGTGTAAAATGAAACATTTTCTATTTGTTTTTTTCCAAAACTTAAGGTAAAATTTTCCTCTGGATTGGGATTTTGCTAGAATTTTTTTTAAATTCTTTTGAGGATCATTGTTTTTAAATTTTTGTTGTGTATGTTACTATTTTGATTTTTATTTGTTTTTTAGTCATATAGGACTTTTCACTTGAGGATTTCCTAAGGTATGAAATTGTTTTAATCACTGTTGCTGTTTTTTTTTTGATATTTGTAAAAAAAATTGTACTAAGATAAAATTGTCATATTTTTATGTTATTGTTCTTCGTTCACCAGTTACCAGTTTGATGTAGACAGAAATATTTACATGTGATGTTATAAATTCACATTTTGTTTTCTTTGTTCAAAATTGGATTGTTTCGTATTTTTGTAGATCACACTTTAAAATAGATGGAATTTTAGAGAAGGTTGTAGCTAAACAGAATGACTTTGTCTTTGAGAGGTATGTGTTTGTCTTGCCATCAGTTTAAAAAATTGTATTTCTATTTGTTTATTTTAGTCTGAAGTAAAATTCCCTGAATTGCTTTTTCAAGATTATTTATGCAGTTATTGTTAATGCATACATCCATTCCTTTGTTTTATCTGACTTGTGACACCAGATTCTTGTGTCAGATTCCTAAGCTGTAAGTTCCAGATGCTGCATAGCTGTTGCGTATTCATGTGCACGTGTTTTAATAGAAAGACGTCATGGAAGGTAGAAACTAGTGTATACTGCCATGATTAATTTTTTTTTTTTTATTAAACCTTATAATTATTTAGCAGCAGTGTGCATGCTTTTGATTCAACTACCTGTTCGTTGTAACTTTCAGGAAAGTTGTAAAGAATTCTTAAGTTTTGATGTAGCAGCAAATAATGAGTAATCAGAATGTTTCATGTGGTGCTTGCTCAGGTGGTCACACAAAAGGCATTTACTATGAGGCAGTAGTTTTGGTAATGCAATGGAAAACTGAAGGAAATGGGGCAAGGGAATCAACAAAAGCATTACATGGAGAAGTAAAAGAAGTGGAAGATGAGAAAAAAAAATCAGCTTAACTTTGATAAATAATTAAAATGAATGATTACCTTTTTGTCAGCATCTGTAAATTGGGGTGGAGGGAATAAGAGTATTCTTTGGTAGAATTTTCAACAAAAATGGAGACAAGGAAGCAATTTCCTGCAAAAATTAATAAGAAAACTCACCTAGGCAAATAAGAGGATAAATCAAAGACAAGCTAAAGTTGTGCCCAACAGTTTTGGCAAGTGGCCAAAAAGAATGACTACGTTTTGGACAGCTGTTCATTTCGTTTTTGTCCAGAATGAATGTTCATATTTTGGGCAGCTGCTCACATTTCCTTTTGGTCAAGTTTTGCTGTTGCCTGATGTATTAGTTGCATTTGTTAGAGGTGTCAACACAAGAAATAGATTAAAATTCTTTGTAAAGGAGTTAACCTTTTTGGAACTACAGCCTTCTAATGGTTATTGGATTTTTAACTACAAGTCCACGCTTCCCCTGTTTGAGAACAGCCAGCCCACTGTGCATCTAAAATTGTTCTGAGAACATTTTTCAGTTTGATATAAGTTACTACTGTCAAACTGAAAACTAAACATAATTCCTATCCCAACTGCTCCACATTTTGCAGTTTCTCCACGGAAGTAGAGTGAATCCACCGAATTAATGATATTTATCTGCAAATATGAAATTTTTTCACAACATGAAAATTTGCTTCGGCGGGCAACATACGCTGTAGATTTTATTTTGATCCTGCAGACAAAAGTGATATCTCCATAACCTTTATTTTGACGCTGTAGATTTTATTTTGATCCTGCAGACAAAAGTGATATCTCCATAACCTTTATTTTGAAACTGCAGGGGGGGGGGGGATTCACTAGAATGCTTTTTAATCTTCTCTTGCAGACTGCTGATAATAGGCACAAGTTTTCCATTTGGGGACGGAACTCTGTCTTTCAAAACTTATCAAAAACAGAAGTTAGATGAAGTACAGATTTCTTCCATAATCATAGTTCCTCCCCCCTCACAATGTTTACTCTGTCCATGTAATTGTTAAACATAAATTTATTGCATGAATGTTTGTGTTTCATCTTGAAAACAGAGGCAAAGATTTCTAAAAACAGAAGTTAGGTGGAGTGTTGTAATATTAAATGATTTTTTTCATGATGCCCTCTGTGCTTTGTATTGTTGTTAAATGTTTTATTCTATAAATATTGGTATTTGAGCTTGAAAATGGAAGAAAAATTTCCAAAAAAAAAAAAAAAAAAAGGAAGTTGGATGGAACAAAGATTAATTCTGTAAATATAATTTGTTTTTCTGCGATGTTCTCTCTGTCCAAATATTGTTGCTAAATATCATTTTGTTCAAGAAATGTGTTTCAGCTTAAAAAGAAAGGCGAAAATTTCTGACAATGGAAGCTGAAGGGAGTGAGGATTTATTTCTCTGTGATCACAAGATTTTTTTTTTTTTTAGTTTTTTTGTGGTGTTCCCCATGTTTTACATTATTTTTAAATATCAATAAGTTACATAAATGTCTTTTCATAAACGTGCCACTCTAATATGTAGTGTATTTATATAGATAAATACACTACATATAGAGTGGCACGTTTACGATATGTATAAACAGGTGGCATTACGTTCAGAAAGGAAGATAAAGGATACAGTTATATTAGCACAGTGCGTAATTTGTTATAGTTAAGTGAGAGGGTGTTGTAGGGTGAAAAATATTTGTCTTGGCAATGCTTCATAGCTTTCACCAATGGTTATATCAAAAACTATTTCAAAATCCAACACAGAAATTCTTGATCCTTGTTATCATTGCAATTGCTGTAGTACCTAGGCTACTCTTTGTGGGTAAAAGAAGTGTCAGGTGGTGATTTTTTTCTTTCCATTTCTACCTATGCACATTTTTCATGTTTTTTGCACCCAGTTGTCTTACCCGGTGACCTACCTCTCTGCAGATTAATTTGTGGTACCACATTACCCATTGCAAAATGATCGCAAACTTTCTGCCATATGGGGTCTCTAAGTATGGAAAAAATTCCACTGACAGCAGAATCTCCCTCCTTGGCACAAGCTGTTTACTATCCTTTGGCATAAAATATTTCCTTATGGAACTTCTCAAGACACACTTTGCCACCATTCTTATTGATGAGACTTGACTGTGTTCAGAAGCAATCGGTGCACATTGAGTTAGTTTTGACGTCATTCGATGCTGAATGGGACGAATACACAGGATAGTTCCTGTTGGGTCACATGGTCATCTCAAGGGTATTTTGACTGTTTAACTCAAGGAATACAAGTTTATTTAGAAATCAATACTAAAACTTTATAAAAATAATGTTTTAAGTTCAGATTATTTATTCCATCTAACAGGACTATGAAATGTTATTTAATGCTGTTTTGGTGGCTGTATTTCCAACTGCGGCCCACTCCACGAATTATTGTAATTTTTTGTGATTACAGATTGGCTGATAGATGGCAGCACATTAGCTTTTCCGTTGGCTTGCGCTTAACACCTTGGCACGTTTGTCAGTTCCAGTATGTTTCTTGAATGTGTGTTTTGTAGCGGGAGCCAGTAAGTTCTTTTTCTTTTGGGTGCCTTTTTACAGTACTCGTAAGATGTGGAATTGGAAGGGATTTTTCGATGAAATTAGTAGTGATGAAGCTGTATTTATTTCATGGTGTGAAAGCCAAGGATGGCCACCAATATCATGATGTTTACCCAATGGCTCTTGAGTGGATATGTTTTATCACTTTGAACAATTCAGGTGTCAGAAGAAGCACATTTCAGGGAAGGATGAGCTGTGTTCCCGTGTACTGGGAAAGCAGTTTCCATGATGCTCATGCTCCTGTTGATATCGTGATTTAATATCATCACAATATCAACAGGAGCATGATCATCATGGAACTGCTTTCCAAGATATCGTGATGATATCATGGTAACTTCACCCTATATCAATTTTTTTGTTTCTCCAAAGGATTGCTCTACGATCGAGGAATCGTCATAGGGTGAAGTTACCATGTCCACTGAGACAGTTAGCGATTGGTATCAGTGTTATAGGCAACTAATTTGCATTCCTTCAAGCGCAAACTAATAGAGGGAAATAAAAAATTACTTTACAGACCATATTCTGGAATATTTATTCTGATTGAATTGTTGTCTTTCCTCAGAACGCTTTTTTTTTTTTTTTTAGGTATTGATTAGCATCATCAGACAGTTCTTACAAAATCTGGTGCTTTATTTTGACACTTTCCCATTCATGAGGAAACAAAACTTTTCTGTCTCAATAAATGTTTTGGAGTAGGGGCACAATTAGCATTCATAAAAGTTATTTTAAGAGCCACTCAAAACTTTTTAATCATGAAACGAGATTATTACACAACTCATGGGAAGTGTCTTTCCAAGCGGTCGATAGATGGCAGCATGCTACCATTGACACACAAATCACAGAGAGCAGTCCTCAGTTGGAAGTATAACCATTTTTGTTACCTTTTAAGTATGATTGCAAATTCATATGCATTTACTTTTTGTCCCTTGTTGCATATTTATGTTTCTGTAAGTTTACCAGATGCTTTTAAAAAGTACATGTGTCCTCAACTGCAAAAACATCTTTTTAAATTCAAGTATATATTCATAATTTTATCTATCTATTTTCTAAAGACTTCATACCTTAAATTATCTAATAATTTATTTTATCAGTTTTTTTTAAATACTGTACAATATATCATTTGCATTTTATAGACCCTCTGGCCACATGATACTGACATTCACAGGCTATTATGACAAAACTAACAAAGGTAATTTTTTTCTTCTCAGAATGCTGTTGATATTCTAAATATTTTAAGTAAAAAAAATGCAATGAAGTTGTATTTACCTGAAGTGCACTCATGCTATGAGATTTTTTTTTTTGTTGAAATATATTTGTTGTTGTTTATTTTGTTTATTTTTCCACTTTTCTTTAGTTTTTGTTATAACTTTTTGTCATAATAGAAACCTTGGGAAAAATTTCTGTAATGCAAAATAAGAAAGTGGTAATTATGTTTTACAAAATAGTATACATACCTGGCAACTCTTCCAGATTTTTCGGAAGTTTTCCGATTTTTTATAGTCTTCTGGTTTTCTGGCCGGAAGAACTTTTCTTCTGGATTTTAATGTATTTTTTACTAAAAATATCCCGACCAACAAAATATATAACAAAGATGGGAATTCTGTACCATTGTGTGCCAGAACCCCCGTGCCCCGCCGTCATCTCCAGGACTTCGGCACAGTAAATTCTCTGTGCACACTGCTCCGCTTGATGCTGAATAAGATCATGTGGTGGGAAGAAAGATTCAGGGACTCCAAGTACTGCATATTTTACATAGCTATTATGAAAATGGTCTATCCGCTATGGACAATGGAAAACGTCGAGTATGCTATGAAAATCGTCGGTCCTCTGCGGACGATGGAAAACATCGAGCGTGTGCTGTGGAAATCGTCGATCTGCTATGGACGACGGAAAACATCAAGTATGCTACGGAAATCGTCGGTCCGCTGTGAATGACAGAAAACATAAAGTATGCTATGGAAATCGAAAATCTCAGTGAAATAATGTTATTAAACATCTGTGTAAAGTTTATTTTGATGTTTTCAAGATCCTAACACTTGTTAATGGGTTCTAAAGACCACAGTGAGCTACTCCGAATCTGTGTAGGCACTTATTACATTTACTGCAGGATTCCTATTGGTATTTGATGAAAACTAGAAAAAATGTTAGCTCCACTTAGTGTTTCTCAACTTCAGAAGCATGTCTGTGTCCCTGATAATGTTAAATAAAGCAGAAGAAAACAGTATAGGTTTGAAAACAGAAAAATGTGGACATTGAAAGCAGCCAGGTACTTCTTAAGGAATCAAAAACGAAAAAAATGTCCGATATCCTGGCACATGGGGGGGGGGGGAGAAAGACAAAGAGCAGCAAGAAAAAAAGTGAAATTCGGTATAGGTACCCAAAAGGATAGAATTTTTTCTTGCTGACTTGCATGGATGGAGTGAGTGTTTCAAAATCAAGTAAATTATACGTAATGTACTTCTTTATTAATCTTTCCCTTGTTTTGTTGAAGTGCATATAAAAATTTGTGTGAACTATTTCAAAACAAGATATACAGTTTTAGCTCTGGGTGGGCATTTTATATTGTACAACAAACTAACATCAGAATAATCTTCCTGATTATTATGCAATCTTCTGGGTTTCTTTTTGGCAATCTTCTGGTTTTTCTAAAAAATTATTTGGCAGCTATGAGTATGTAACGACTTTTTCTAGCATTTAGTGTGAGATAGTTGCAGTGATGTGTTTATGCTGTGTGAGTGTGGACAATTTTTGACATAACTGATATAATGTGTACAGTAACAGAATTCAAGCATAATTGCATACCAGACCACATTAAATGAGAACACTTAAGTTTTTTTAAGATCTGTTGAGTTTGTTACAAGATCAAATAGTGATAACATATTCTTAACTGAATCATAACATTTTTTGTTCCCATCCCAGCTAGTTGAAGTTGAGTTTATTTCACTGTAAGTTACTGCAAGTATTTTGGAGAGCCATTTAACTACTAAAGAGAGTCATTTTCCTCATGTACATATTGCAACATGAGGAAAATGACTCTCTTTAGTTGCAATGCAAGTCTGATGTGCTTGTGCCTTGCATTCTTGCACTACAGTATGGCTACTTTTTTTTTCTTATTTTATAATGTCCCTGGTAACTACAGTGCTAGTTGTGTTGGTTTTTGAAAATCCTTATCATATTTTGTAAAATATGCCATTGCGATTTCATGTTGCTCTCTGTAGAGTCTCAAGTAGGTTTTATGTGATGCTATTTCACTTCTCGATGCAGTGCTTAGGAATATATCCATGATGTAAGCAAGGACTTGCTGTATATTTATGATTATTTCATTTTCATAGCCCAACTTAAACAGTAAAATAGCTTTTTATTTGACAACTTTTTTTTTCAATTCAAGAGAACCCAGCAGGTAGATAATCCTCATGTATTCCATCTATCAAGGAAGGTCATGATTTACTGCTCTTTGGTGGAAAAAGAAATTCAGGGAAACTTCTGAATTACAGCCACCACTGGGGCAAGAAGAAAAAGTGACCATTGTTGGAAAGTGGACATTGTTTCAAATTAGGACTAAGTCAGTTTCACTTTTCAGTATCAAGTATTGGATATATGTAACAATAAGGACTTACTTGTTCACTTCATGTTACTTCCTAATAATATTTATGTGCATCCTTGGGCCAATATATCCCCAGGTAAATAAGTGCTCACCTCTAGTATTGATAAGCCATGGTTGGACCAGACCTTGCTGGAGGTTCATGGTTTTCCCCTACTCAGGCCACTTTTTGAAAGTACTAACTACGGCTGACCACGAGCACCTTTCAAGCCTTGCCATCTTGGAAATGCTCTGACCCAGTCGTCTGGCCATTACCAGTTCGGCTTTTGTCAGAATTGCTTAAGTCAGCTGCCATTCTAATCTGAAGAATAAGAATAACACTGATTATATTAACTTTTTTGCGTATTTTAACTCTTTCTTTTCTTGGTATTTTTGCGCGTTTTTTAGGGAACTAAGGCCAAGCAGCCGGCCGTTTCATTTTTCTCGTTGTCTGCGCTGTATTTTCAATGCAGTTAAGGTCTTAATAACTACTTAATTATGCACTTAAAGCACTTCTGAAATACTTTGTACATATTGCAACTAATTGTTTATGTCACATAACCTTCACAAAGAATTTCTTTAGTTTATTATTGCCTTTATTTTATTCTCGTTTTTGTGTTGTCAGAAGTAGTGGAGTAGGGGGGTTTTATAATCTAGTTTTCTTTCAAGAATCTGTGCTTTAAAATAAAAGAATTAATATTTCCTTTTTTATTGCAATGTTAAGAACTTGTAATACTTTTGTACTGCTATTCAGGTTTAAATTCTCTCTCAGGCGAACTAGGCAATTTGTTATTACTGAACATTATTTCTGGTTCATTATGTCACTCTTACAACTTGAGGTTTTCTATAATCATCTTCTTTCTGTTTAATAGTAACAGATGAAGAGCATGGGTCGGGCCAGGAAGGTTATGGTTGCAAGCTAAATTGTTAACTAAAGCTTGGTCATACAACTCTGCGGAGGTCATGACATATATACAAAAAATTTGGTGGGCTTATTACTTGCATCCATGACTTTGCAGAAACCCATTTCCAAATAGGTCTTTGTGGAAGTGAGAAAATGCAGAGTTTTTGCTGGTCCTTGATAAAGCCAAGGCTCAGTATTCTCGACACTTTCTGCATTCAGTTGTTTTTTCTTTGTTTCTCTTTTTACTCACACCGGTCAATACATAACCGTTTCTATGTTGTACTTGGAATGAGTTAAAAATTTTTTTTTGCTTCTCTCTTCTTAATAGAATGTGAATTCTGAATTTTCATAACTGCTGCGTTGCGCGTTTTGATCTTCAGGTTATTTTGCAACTTTCGTTTTAAATTCTAAAGTTTTTCTTATGTTTTCGGCTTTGCTCTTTAGTATATATATATATAATTTTTTTCTTTGTGTCAGTGTCTATCTACAGTATATCCATATACCCAGTTATTCCTGCTGTAGTATATTTTCTAGCAGTATTGGTAATATATATTGGCTTATGCATGTGTAATGTAACAAGCCCTGAATTTATTTCAGAAATTCCACTGATCATGTTGCTGTTGAGAAGCCACTTACAATGTTCATACAAAGCAAGTAAAGTAATATGAATGAAAGAAAGGTATTGCATAAAGGGGAAGTTTTATTTCTGCAGTGAGAATGTTTAGAGCATTTGTTACACTGGTGTAGTAATTACTAAATATTTCAGTTTTAAATGGATGTACAACAAAGCTTGTATAAAGGTCTATATAGTTTCAAAGCTTAAGCATATTGCATCAAGCTATGTAATTAGGACAGTGTCTGCTGTTTGGTCGAGTCATTAATCATGCATCCAAATTTGGATTTGCATAGCATTTGGGCATCCAGCCAATATTTTTGTGAGATTGGATTATGAGCTGTATTTGAATATAATAACTTATTGTATCTGTTACTTAAAATGGTATCCAAGGGTCTGTGAATATCCCCAGCAGCTATCTTCTTGGTGTCTGGTCATGTCTGCCTAACTCTGGTTTGCTTCCATTCTTGTGACTCTATATGAAGAACATGTGGCAGATGCCAGTTATAAAATGTACCAAAATAAAAAGGAAAACAAAGTACTTTAAATTTACTAGGGAAAACATCATTATCAATAAAGATGTTTGGGAAGCAAATGTGAAGAGCAAAATTATTCTGGGTCGTTGAATTAGGAAATCAAACTATTAAAACCAAAAATGTCAGGTACTTCCATGACATGAAAAAACTGTTTGTGGTAAATTGCAAGGAAAGTAGGAAAATTGATCTGTGCATTTGTGTGCTAATTTGGAAAGAAAATGTGTACAACTTTGTCATTTGTTCAAAGCATTCATAAACTTTCTACCATCTCCTGCTCATCAATGCTGAGTTCAGGCTTTAAGTGCCCAAATTTTATATTGCAAGCTAGAGCCCGGGCTTGAACGAGCCCGAAAACTATGACCAACCTGTTTAGGCATTAATAAAACATCATCTCTTTTGGACTTACACTCTCTTTTCCCTGAAATTAACCAATGTCTTCCTCAAATGGGGATTGGAGAATAGACCTCTATCCGTTTGTATAGAATACCATAGTGGCATGATATTTTTTAACATTCATTTCTTCCTGAAATGTTTTGGGCAGCCGGGCATCTGGAAAGGTCAGGAGGAGGCATGGAAAACTGTGTACTTTGCTCAGTAAAATAAGTAGGGAATTGCTGCATGGAGGAAAGGTGCAAAATTTTGTTGGTGTGCTATTTATCTTGTGTCTATAGCTCTTGAAGAAGCTTTTCCTTCTCTGCAGAAACTCACTAACATTTGACCTGTGGCAATTTTCTACCCATGCCTGGAATAAATATCTCTCTTGGGTCCCTATGCAGCTGCGAAAGGTAGCTTTCCTGAGTCTCCGCCCAGACCCAGTTGCTGAAGAATTCTCTGTATGAACCAGAAAGTGTAAGAAAAGCCTTATATGATAAAACATTCAAAATCACATTAAAAAAAAAAAAAGTAAAAAGAAGAAACTCTTATTTCTTATCCTCTCTCTGTCTCAGAGCCCAAGCCTGAACCGTAGTAAATACTATGCAGCCTGAGCCCAGTTCAGGCCTGGGCTGTGCTTTGGGCTTTCGGGCTTGGCCCATCTCAGAACTGCTCATGTTGTGTTTCTGCTTTTGCTTTTCAAATAAGTAAATTGAAATTTATTCCCTAGTTTTGCTCATTTTATTTCCTGTTTATGACATAGAGTGCATCATGTCTGTTGTGTGTAGTTTGATAAACAGATTTCTTATGTTTTACTTTTTGGTTTAGGAACTGGTGAAGTAGTTTGTATAGAAGCAAAATTACTAAAAATTTGTCATAAAAGAAGGAAAGATGTTTCATCTCCCACACAACAAATACAAGGTAAATTTTGAATTTTTGTAAACTTTTGCTCTGGAAAATGTTTTTACGATATGATGATGTTTTCTGTTTGTTCAAGGTCAGGCTCACTTCCATAAATTTTTAAACATTTCCGAACTGCACGTATGGTTATACCCCCCCCCCCCCCAATTATTATAATTATTAGGAACAGCAAGTACATGTTTGGGCAATGTGGTGAAAAACTGAGGTATGTCAACACTGCATCAGTCACAAGATAGATCTTACGACAATTCAAGCCATGTTACTCATTTTTTATTTAAAGTCACTGACATTAAGAAAGGGCAGAAATCAGAACAAAGGAACAAATACAACATTTGTGCCACCCTGTGCATGAAACTGGAACCTTCAGTATTAGAAGTATGCTACCTGCTACATATTGCTTGCTCAATTACTCACAGGGAGAATCTATCGAAAACTCAAAGGCCTTCATTTATGATGCACATTATCAGCTTTAATTTGGGACACATCTATTAGTACGTGTTTTTAAGACCCCCCCCCCACCCCCATCTAATTCTCTGTATTTTAAAACTTGAGAGTTGTTCATAAGCAATGTACATTGACGTCTGCTGTAAATACTTTTGGAAGCGTTATCTGTCAAAACATTTTGGAACTTTTTTGTGGAAATGAGGCACCAAAATTTTGGGGCTAAGCACAGCATCGGTGTAAGAGTTGCAGCTAAAGATTATTGCTCTTTAGGCAACAAATTCTTTGTAGAGCCACACCAGCATAAAAGTGTCTCACTACAAAATTTTTGAATTCGTTAGTCACCCACGTAAGAAATTCAACCAGTACATATTACATGCATACATATCATTAAGCTGTTCTCTGAGATTCAGAGGTTAGCTCCTCAAAAAAGACAATCTGCCAAGTAAACATTTGACTGATGGAACTAAAATTCACTTAAAGTTGGTGTATCAAATGTCTCCATTTACAAAGATCTCAGCACACCGCTTGAGCTTCATTAACATCCATCACACACCGCACACAAGACCTTTTGTACTTCATACTCATAATCAGGGGTCTAAAAATGAGGCCGCCTGGTCGCTCAGGGCATCCAAAAAAATTTGTCTGGTCCACCATGGAAAACATTACTAAAAAACATGTAATTCAAGAATTTGCAAGCCCTGGAAAAAAAATGATTACTTTTTTTCTTTTTTCTCAGGAAAAGATAAGCTTAAAGGCTAAGAAAAAAAAATATTTTTGGACGAAAGTGTACATGACTTTAATATTATACCCCACTCCCCACACACACTGGCCCAATGTTTTGATCCTGGCGACTAGATTTCAGAATATTTTTCTACCCCTGCTCATAATCTTTTCTCAAGCAGACATTCCTGAATTTGGTTCTCCTATGATTTCCTTGGCCTTCCTCTACCTTTATTTCTTGCCACTTGGGCTGAATAAATCCTATTAGATATCACTCTGATGGGTTCTTTCAACATGTCCAAACCACCTAAGAATATTAGTCTCTACCGTACTAACAACATTTTGCCTGACATTATACATCTGCAACACATCATCTTTCCTCACATGATCAGAGCATGTCTTACAACAAAAATCCCATAAGTAACACATCTCCAGCATACAAACACTCCTATGTCTCTTCTGCAGTATTCAAGTTTCATCCCATGCATCAGAGTAGGAACAATTACACTTTCATATACATCCATTCAGGACTCTATTAAATATATACAACAAGATTGTTGTTCATTCAGGATTCTCTTGTGAGCCCATCATTCCTGTGAAAACCTCCTAAAGCAGCTATGACTTTCAATGAAGAATTTGCTACCCTACTAATTTCACCATCTAATTTGTTCTCTCTGTGAAACATGCTTCCCAAATATATGAACTCATTCACCTGGTCAATAACTGTGCCATTTAGACTTATCTTGCATTCAATACTAACAGTTTTTTGCTCAAAAATCACAACTTTGGTTTTTCTGTTATTTATACTCAGTTTGAATTTTATACAAACTTTGTGCATCCGGAAAAACATATTCTGCAACTCACTTTTGTTCTCTTCCAACAGGACTGTGTCATCAGCATAGAGCAACCTGCGCACACAGATGTTACCAAGATATAAACCAGTATTATCCATTTTGGCATCACATATGCATGCATCCATAAATGTATTAAACAGCCAGGGTGATATTACACAACCTTGTCTGACTCCTACACCAATAGAAAACCATGTATTAAACAGCCAGGGTGATATTAACAATGTATTAAACAGCCAGGGTGATATTACACAACCTTGTCTGACTCCTACACCAATAGAAAACCATTTTGGCACACTTATCATTCACTCGTACACATGCTCTACTGCCAACATGCATGGCTTTCACGTTATGAAGTAGATTCCCAGTAATACCATATTTATTCAGTACCTTCCACAGAAATATCCTATTTATTTATACAGCATATATTTTTCAATATGCTAACATGCATTTTGTATGTGTGATCAGAAGTTATCACAATTAATTTAAAATCATCAAAGTGCAAAATACTAATTTTTGTTGGAGAAGGCTTTAAATAATATTTCAAGGGGCCCTGTTGTTTTGCACTATGCCTCTGCTCAGCTGTGTCAGTGGTTTGAACTGTTCATTTTCATTCTGAGTTGCTTGTGTTTTTCTGCCATCCACTTAGTATGTTTTTCTTTCCTTTGCTTTGCGTGCACATGTGTGTGTGAATTCTGGTGTTTGCATGATTACTTCTCAAGGTGTAAAAAATGTTAAGTTGCTTTCATTTTTTTATTTCAAATATTAATATTTAAGAAAATTGAGAAACTCATTAGTTTTAGAGATGTTTTTGTTAGCATAAACTTGGCAGCAGGATTTTACTCCAGACTTCTTCATGAATAGCAGTAACTAACCCAGCTCAAAATGAGGCAAAGGAGGAAAGTGATGTAGGATCAACAGTGTAAGTCCTTGACATCTGTTTGGCATTATGGCCTTATGAAATCTTCAACTGAAACTTTTTATAGACCTCTACTTTTTTAGTCCAAAATGTTAAGCACCCTCACATCCTAATCTACAGTACAACTGCCATCAAACAGTGGCTTTTCTAGCCAAAAGCTACGGCCATTTTAAGAGAGGGAGAAAATGAAAAGTAAAGGATTTTCAAATAGGTCTTTAAATGATTCCACAACCCCCCCCCCCAAAAAAAAAAAATTGAGTTTGAAAAGTAATAATACCATAAGAGAGGAATCATTGTGTGCAAGATTACACTACTTGCTGAATATTTTGATTTCAAACAATGCATCTAGTTATTTTATTACCACTGCAATATAATGTTCTGTGTAATTTATTTAGTTCATTGTATGTAAAAGACTGAGTTATGCACGTTAACCTGATGAACTTACTTTTCCAGTAGGATACCGAAAACCAACCTCCACAACTTAGCTTTAAGAACTTTGCTGATATAATTAATTGAAATGCTATCAAAACGATGTTAAAATTGAAAAAAACACAGCGTACATTCTTTAGGAGACATACTGAACAGTGCAGTTTCTTTTTTGAAAGTAAGGATTTAAAAAATGGGGGCGGGAGAAAGCTTTTTATTTCTACCAATGAGCAGTTGTTTAAAAAAAAAAATTGAGGTAAATGCCACATCAACATGAGAGCCACAACGTGCCGCAGTTCTCACTTTTCTTTACCCATAAGAGCCACAACTCTTAGCTCAAAAATTATATTAGTATAATTGTAAATTGAAGATTTGCTGGAAGTTAAAAAAGTAATGTTGCACTGATTTGTTGCTGAACTTTATAGGATATACGAACATTTTTTTTAAGTGACTTTCTTCTTATCCTCTCCGACATTTTTGGTGTTTAAAGCTTTAGTTTTGATTAAGAAGATAATCTGTCACTGTCAAGGATATTATCACAGCAAATTGTTAATGTATTCTGTATAGAAAGTTGCAAGCTTTGAAAAAAACTTTAGGGAGAGCAGTTACGATGACATCAGTGCTGTGTCTTATCTAGATAAATTGTAATTTATTCAACCAATGACATGTGAAAAAGGACCTCTCAACCAAAACTCATTGTATCAAAATGCATCTCACATTATCATAATGCAACATTATACCTCCTGTCTTAATCAGTGGATGGTTCCTATGTGAAACATATGTAAGCAGTCTAATTGTCATTGTTCTGATATTATTAGAGGACCATCTTTGCTGCATTGCTTGAACTGATATTTCTAGCATAATCCCACCAAAAGCTCAAGATTCTTTCATGGGTGTTAGTCCAGATTTTCTGTAGAAACTGGCTGTAGCCAAATGTAAACCCACTGATTTCTGTATGTTTGGATTTCAGATAAAGAATGCATTTCCATCTGATGTAATGATGGTGCTTTTTATTATCCCATCATTAAAGAATTGTCATTTTTGTTTATCCTTGTTTTGAGGTAGTTGTTGATTTGGAATGTTTAGTGTATTCAAATTATTAAATAGTTAATTATTATCATTCCTTGCTGCTTTTTGACTTAATACACTCCTTGCCGAAAAAACCCCGACCCCCCCCCCCCAGAAAGTCATTTGATCCTGATGAAACTGTGCATACAAGTACCTTAGGGCCACAAATATGCATATAATAAAAAATAACAACCAACGACTAAATAGTGGCCCTCTGCAGCACATGGGAACTGTGCATCGAGGAGGGCATATGAAGAGCAAAGCTTGCAGGCAGGGACAGTTGTGACAGTAGGTTGTGATTGCATTAACCTAGACAGACTGTAAGGATGCCTCAAAATCGATCCATGCACAATGCGAGTAGTTGAGTGAGTTTGAGAGAGGACTCATAATAGGGTTGAGGAGAGCCAGTTGGTCAAGTCATATCTCCAGGCATTTGGGTCGTAGTGACGTTGCAGTTGGACAATGTTGGCACAAATGGACGGCCGAGGGCAGCAACAAAACGTGAGGATGGAGTGATTGTCAGAGCGACACAAACAGATCCGAATTTGTCACTCTCAACCATCCGTTGCTATGTTTCATCGTCAACGATCCGAACGCGACACGACGACTGCATTCGAGGAGACCACTCTGCTACCTGCCACTGACTAGCTAGCATCACCGACACCGATTGCAGTGGTGTCGGTCGATCAATGTGGGATAGTGTCCAGTGGCCTGTTATCTTCAGTGACGAGTTGTGGTTTGCACTTGACGTCCATGACTAGCACATACATGTATGGAAACAAGCCGCCAGTGCACAGATCCTGCCTTTACCATGGAATGGCACACAGCTCGCACACCTTGAGGAGCCATTTCCTATGATAGCTGGACACCCTTGGTAGTCCTCCGTACCACCCTCACGGCTCAACAGCACGTCGACGATATTCTGCGACCTGTTTTGTTTCTTTTCCTGTCACAACGTCACCGAGCAATTTTCCAACAGATAATGCCCGAAACACACGGCACAGCTCTTCCAGACTTTCCTCTGTTATGTCGATACCCCTTCCATGGCCAGCTCGATCGCCCGATCTCTCACTGATCAAACATGTTTGAGACATGATTGGGCACCACCTACGTGCATCCTGGAATGTCAGCGAACTGCCGCATAATTTGGACCCCATCTGGCATGCTATACCTCAAAACAGTGTCCGTAAACTGTATGCATCTATGCCATGCCAGGTAACTGACAGTATCAGAGTCTGAGGTGGCGCTACATCATACTGACTTGTTTCACTTGTGTAGCTGTTTTATCCAAATAAAAATGGCCCAACTGCTCTGGAATTGCGATCATTTTGTTTCCTATACACGTGCATTTCACATACCAATTTTCATTTCAATTGGATAATTCTATCTGGGTAGGTTTCTTTTGTGTGTGTGTGTGTGTGGGGGGGGGGATACAATAAAAATTATTTCTGATTTGTAAAGTACTTTTCATAATTAAGTTTTATTTTTTTTTAAATCACAGTTGTGGTAAATACACATACTTTAATACCATGTGCTTTGTATAATGCTTCTTATAGTTTGTAGTACAGAACAATGCAAAGAAACAATTAATGAATTGTTCCCTATTGTAATTTTTGGTAGGACAAGATTTGCCACCAAACAGTATTTAGTACCAAATTTGGAACTTCATGATACCATGTTGCATATTAAGCTTGAGATTCAATAACATTGAATATTAAATTGGAGTAACAGTTGATGATGAGCATTCATATCCTATTCAGGAGACTAAATATGAGTATTGCATTCGTCAATGCTATATCCCTTTGCATGTGTCATGACAACTACACTGAGGGAAACTCAAGTTTAACCTTTTTTGTAGAATGTAATGTTGTCCTATACGATTTAATAAGAGTTCCAGATCTCATTCTGTATTTTGTTTTTTGCATAGGGTGGTATTTATGTGCTACAAAATGTTTCAGTAATTCTTTGTGTATTCTAATATGATTATGCAAAATTCTGTTGTGGCATTTGCATACATACATATCACTAAGCTGTTCTCTAAGATTCAGAGGTTACCACCACAAAGAAATACAAACTACCAGCTAATTTTTACTTACTGTTCCCGTATCAAACTTCTCAATTTACAGCAATCTTGACATACAACTCGGGCTTCACTCACATCCATCACATGCAGTACATAAGATCTTCTATACTTCATACTCATAAACTTTTTCACATGCAAATCTGATCCTCCCATGACTTCTTGGCCCTACTCTGCCTTTCCTTCCTGCCACTTGGGCTAAAAAGATTTTCTTAGTTAAGCATCTCTTCACTCATTCTTTCAACATGCCCAAACCACTAAAGCATATTAGTCTGCACCTTGCTAACAACATTTTGCTTCACATCACACAAATGCAACACATCTGCATTCCTCACGCAATCAGAACATGTCTTGCCACAATCCCTCCCCCCACCCACGTAAGTAACACATTTCTCCAGCACGCAAATGACTCCTATGTTTCTCCTGCAGTACCCAGGTTTCACTGCCATGCATCAGAGTAGGAACAATTACACTTTCATACACAGCTATGCGTGACTCTCTTGAGAACCCATCATTCCTGTGAAAACCTCCCAAAGCAGCTATGACTTTCAATGCAGAATTCAATTGCCTACTAATTTTACCATCCAATTTGTTCTCTCTGTCAAACATGCTTCCTAAATACGCAAACTCATTCACCTGGTCAATCACTGCACCATTTAGACTGATGTTACATTCAGTACTACCAGTTCCTCTCTCAAGAACCATAACTTTCGTTTTTCCATTATTTAACACCCAGGACAACATATTCTGCAACTCGCTTTTGCTCTCTGCCAACAGGACAGTGTCATCAGCATACAGCAATCTGCGCACCCGGATATCACCAAGACATAAACCAGTATTATCTATTTTGGCATCACGCATTCATGCATCCATAAATATATTAAACACCCATGGTGACATTACACAACCTTGTTTGACTCCTGCACTAATAGAAAACCATTTTGATAAAACACCATTCACTCGTACACAAGCTCTACTGCCAGCATACGTGGCTTTTACACCGTTAAGTAGATTCCCAGTAACACCATATTCATTCAATGCCTTCCACAGAAGTGTCTTATTTACTCTATCATAAGCTTTCTCTAAATCTATGAAGGCAGCAAAAACTTTCTTACCAACAGCCAGATACTTTTCAATCATCACACGTAATGCAAAAATTTGGTTAGTGCAGCTTTTGCCAGGCGTAAAACCACTCTGAACATCCCACACTTTCTCTGATGTAAGACCCCATACTTTTTCAATTACAACCTTATCAAACACTTTCCCTGGCACACTGAGTAGGCTAATAACACAATAGTTCTTGCGGTCAGTCTGATCACCTTTTCCCTTATACAAGGGAACAATGATAGATAGTATCCTTCCAGTCCTGAGGGTCCATTCCTAACTACCAGCACAAATGGTAAATTTCAGTTAACTAGTCAATTACTGAGTCACCACCATATTTCAACATCTCGGTAGTTATTCCATCAACTCCCGGAGCCTTACTATTCTGAAGAGATTTTAGAGCTTTGCACACATCTTCTCTTAAGATCCCTCCTGTGCTTCCACCCTTCACTGTGACATCATCTGCTTCTGTCTCTGAATCATCTTCGCTTTTCTGATCTAATAACTCACAGAAGTATTCACGCCATCTTTCACTTAACTCATTGGGATCCCATATCATTTCCTCGACCCTATTCTTCACGCAACTTACAACTTTGTTTCCCCTATTTTTCCAGAGTCTCATGTACTTCCAGAAAGTCTTTCTAATTTTCTAGAAAGCCAATTCATGCCTTTCCACCTTTTCTTTCCTATCTTTTGCTCTACTCTGGCGAACCAGCTTAGCGGCTTCATGCTTCTTACAGCGATATTCATCCACAGAAACTCTACCTTGCAACATCCCCAAATAGGTTTCCTCCTTTCTCTTTACTGCTTCTTCAGTCTCACTATTCCACCAAGCATCACCTCTATTTTTGCCCGCCATTTTGGTGACACAGACCTATTCAGCAGCTGTGACAACACAGTTCTTAGAACATTTCCACTTTTTTATATCCCTCTCACAAGACTTCAGCTTCTTCAGTCGTTCACCGAGAACGTCAGAATAATGCTGATGATCTTCAGGGAGCCTTTCAACCTTTATTATTTCCATCCTGGGCCTCTTCCTATTCCTTTTCCTCCAACCAACATTGTTTCATTCGTGACACTACCAAGTAATGATCAGAACCAACATCTGCACCTCTCGTAACACGAGTGTCAACAACTAAGTGTTTCAGACGCTGATCATAGACAACAAGATCTTTTGTACTCTTTTGACCAAGAGTACGATTTTCCCAAGTATATGTGTGAATATACTTGTTGAAAAACGTATTATGGCATTTGCCTTGGTAGATAATGAGTAGAAATTTTATATAGCTTTGGTATTTAATATGAAAATTATGGAAGAAATGCATAATGCTTAAAATAACATAATGCTATATTAATAAAAGCATAATGCTATATTAGCATGCATTTTCTTAAGATGTATTTCATGAAAATTCAATTCATTTTTGTTGTCATTTCCAACTCTACTGTTAAAAACCAAAAAAATTAAAACCATCGGTTTGATTCTTAACACCGTGTCTAAACTCTATTATAAAAATAATTCACCTCTTTTGAATTTGAGCCTTCTGCTAGACTCCCACAGCTTTTAATTCCATGCTATTCAGTTTGAAAACATTGTACACAATGTTCTTATGGGTAGGTTTCCACCTCACCAAGTTTGGATGGAAGCTTTGCGGTATCAAAAGCATAATGCTATATTAGCATGTGTTTAATCTTTTACAAAAGAAAAATCATACTGAACCTTCGACCAAGTTCACATTCTGCTTACATTGCATCTTAATTTCACTGTTGTCTACCGCATTTAGGTTACATTTTAACAATTATCTGGCAAATTCACCCTTTTCTCCATCTATTATATCCTTTTAATTCATTTACCTGAACTGGATCTTCAAGATGGATGGATTTCCTATAGGTGTATTTATACAAGGACTGACTTTGTAAAGCCCATTGAGATAAGAATACAACAGGTTCTAAAAATCACTTATTGCTATTCAAGCGTTTATTATTATCTTTTGTGGAGTCATCATAAATAATTAGTGTGCATTGAAACATACCCTTGATGTGCTTCATCATTCATTCATAGAAATACAGAATATACAAGTGCTGGATTATAATCCTCCCTTGGTAAGGGACTTGGACTCCCTTTCACATGCTGCCACATGTTTTTTGGGTTTTTGTTTTGATTTGTTTGCTTGTTTTTGTGCGATTTTTTTAAAACATTTATCTATCAATTCAACGGCGGAAAATATCTTTTTACACGATATTTTTTGTAAATATCTTTACGGAATCTGGAAGTATTTTTCCTTGTTCTGGCCCATGGACTGCTTTAACTGTTGCATCATCAAACAGTCAAACTCGACAGTTTGATGATGTCACCTTGTATTCTTCACCATGTATTTAAATTGTTCATAAAAAGTTGCCCATGGCTGAACACTGGTTCAGGAAGGTAGATGCCTACTTTCTGAAGTATTTGACCTTGAGACTTATTAATGGTCACAGCAAAGGCAAGTTTTACAAGAAATTGTTGTCGTCTGAATGTGAAAGGGAGATCAATTGACTCATTTATTCTAAAACAATAAGGCCCATAACCTGGTGGAGGAGCCATTTGTGCTCCCATCAATGCAAATGCAAGAGAACTATTAATTGACTGTATGTTTGTTAACCATAAAGTTTTTGGAATGCTCATGCAGAGAGTTCATGAGTTGTTCAATTAACGGGAAAGTGCGAATGGGATCTAATTTTAGTGTTCCTTTTGAGCAACATTTAGAAAATTTACTATATGGTCTCTCTCTGGGAAAGTGTTTGGCTTTACAAAATTTACAAATTTGCTCAAGATGCCACATGAGTGTCTTGGTGGTACACTCTTCTCATTGTCTATAATGTTTAAAGCCACATGACATGTAGCATTTCTTTGTTGTTGTTGTCGGTTCGTTAATTGCCTCTGAACCCCTCGAGCGCAGTGTTCTTTCCTTTGTTTGGGGATGTTCATATTGTCTGTGCCTCTGCAATATGAATATTTCTCATGTGCTGATATTCATCTTCAATATGCAGAGGTCGAAGTTGTCCTATTTTCCCTATATTTTTTTGAAAAATCACCGAAATTTGTCCTGTATTTGTCATATTTTCCAATACGTCATGTATTTTATGAAATTTGTCCTATATTCCTATCTTTTTTTCACTTGCCAATTTCCAAAAACGGTAGAAAAATATATTTGCGATCTATAATTTCAGGTTATTACAAACATGGTTCGTATGCGTCATGGAAATCCTGGAAATGTCCTGAAATTCTGTTACATGTCCTGGAATTTTATCTATTCCTGCCTTTTTGTCTTTGCACAATGTTTTGTAGTTGAGGATTTTTCTATTGACATAACTTATGTCTGACAAGTTTTCCTCTCCACCCCCTGTAAAATGTGGGGGTGGATTTCTTGTCTGTTAGGAGGACTGAAGCTTCGTTATTATCATCTTTTGTGCTGTGCTTATGTTATCACTTTGTCTGTCCGACCAGGGAGACCATATCTCTGCAATTATTAGTTCGATTTGTAAAAAAAAAATTGTATGAGAAGCTTAAAATGTGGAATGATGATGCATGCGTTTCGTTTTTTTTTTTTTTTTTCCCATTGCACAACTTCACAGCTAGAGGGTGCAGATGGAGATCGTATCGAATTTAAAATGCATTTTCTTTCATATATTTGCTTCTAAATATCCAATTGAAAAAAAATCATTTTTCTTTCGATGACATTTATATCAAAGACTATTTTAGTTATAGCCCCTTTTTCAAATAATACACACATTTTCCGGTAGGGCGTAAAGTTAAAATCGCGATTTTCCCAATATCTCCGCTTCTAAAACTCTGATTTGAAAAATTCTTCCTTGCGTCGGATACAGCTCTTGGTGGTGGTGGTGGTGGTGGTGTGTGTGTGTGTGTGTGTGTGTGGGGGGGGGGTTGCATATAATTTATGATTTTTGGTAAAGAATGATTTAGCCACCAGGAGCATAAGGGTTTATTTTTGCTTCTGATATATTTGCAACAAAATCTAAACTGGAAACTCGATTGAAAAAAATCCTCCGTGGACCAATACCACTCACCTCAAAAAACATTTTGAGAATACCTGCTGCTTAAAATAGTGCATAATTTTCCCACCAGGAGGCGTTCACATATATCTTATTTTTGTCCATATCCCTGTTTCTAGGAGTCCGATTTGAAAAATTCTTTCTTTGTTGGAGAACATTTTCAGTGTGAAATGTCATATAATTTCAAATATTTCTTAATGCACAAGTGCGCCACTAGAGGGCATAAGTTCACGTTTCCGTTTACAGTAATATCTGCGGGACTAAAATCCTGATTGAAAATATTCTTTTCCGATCAGATACTTACTATGAAAACTCCTTATGTGTATTGTCTTCCCTAAATAATGCATGATTTCGCCGCTAGGGGGCGCAAATATTTAATCTATTTTTCTCAATATCTGTACTTCTAAATGTCCGATTTAAAAAATTCTTTTAACACCAGATAAAATTTACCTTATTGAACTTTTTAGGTTTGTATTTGAGGAGGTTTGTGGTTCACAATTCTGCCACCAGGCAGTGGTTGTGTACTTTTGTTTGCAACCTATCTCTGCCTCTAAAAACCCTATTGAGAATTTTTTTTTTTTTTTTTTTTTTGGGCTTTGTGCCATTTGCAGATGGAAAGTAAATAATATTTTTTTCTACAATAAGAAGATCCTCTTCAAATAATGTACAACTTTTCCCCCAGGGGTTGTAAAGGTCAAAACATTTTTCTTGCTATCTCTGCGTCCGGAAGACGTATTTGAAAAGTTCTTTTTCCTTAGCATAGCTTTTGCTATGAAGAATACTTTTTGCCAGTTTTCAACTTTTTCATCATGCAAAATTCTTCTCTTTAAAGGCATACAGTTATATCATGTTTCCTTCTATATCTCTTCTTAGTGGTTAACTGTTAGATTTTGAAAATATTTTTGTCCCTAATACCTTCCTTCTGCTATGGGAAACGTTTTTGTGCCGTTTGTTAATTTCCGTAACATACTTTTTAGCCGCTGGTGGAAGTAAGCAACTGATTTTTTATAAGGAGAGCTGATTTTTTTAATTTTTTTTTTTTTGTGGGTTATTTTGACCTTTACTAAAATTTTCTAATGAATATTTTATATAAAAATTTGCCATAAAATCAGATTGCTTTCTAATGTCAGAAACTTAAACTAGTTGTTTCTTAGTATTTTCTGAGCTAAGTAATCACTTTGCATCTTCAAATTAGCTTTCTAATCATGCCCAGTTAAATTACCGTGATCACAAATGAATGCAGTTGTACACAGCACTTGGACTTAAGGTTTTCCCGTTATTATCTTCTGTTTCACATTGGAAATTTTTTGTGAATACTTTGTTTACTGGCAAGTGCAAAATTAAAACATAGCAGCATCATTATTATGCTGAAAATTTCTTCCCTAAAGAAAATGTAACACAAATACTTGCAAATTGCTGGGGAAAGTAACCAGAAATTCAGCAAACTGATGGATACCACACAATGTCATAATTATTCATTATTTTTATAACTGTTTTGATTAATAAAACATATTTTTGATGTATGTTTCTAAAGTCCAAAGTATGAGGTGGAAAAATCCTTATATTTTTAGTAGAATTTTCTTTCGACCCAATGTCTTGTATTTTTTCAGGAAATGTCCTATATTTTCTGTGAAGTCCACTTCTACCACTGAATATGTTGCGGCATCATATTACTTCGACGATCACACAAACGTCGAATATCAGCATTTCTTTCAACTGCACTGCATTTTTGTCTCTCTTTTTTTCTGGCCACCTTGCTTGATTGTAATCGGCTTTGTGGCGTTTGGCTTCAATCTCTTAATCTAACGAAAGAAGTAGCTTTCTTTTTTTGATGCGACATAGATGAGTTTTAACAACAGTCAAGTTCGTGAAATACAGTAATGTTAGCCCTTGCCTTACTTAGTGCCAGTAAAGTAAAATATCTTACACCCTCCAACTGTGTGCTTCCACTTCCACCACCCCCTCCCACCCCGAAAGAAAAACTCCAAACGAAAGAAAAAAAAAATGTAAACAAAATATTAAACAGGAAAGGTTACGGATAACACAGTGTGAACATCGGAATATAAATGTTCGTCTTCTTTTGTTAAACAGTGTACGTAGTTCTTTGTTTGTGGTTAAAAAGTTATCCACGTTGTCACAAGTCTTGCCTTTTATATAGTAAAGATTAATTTTATCCATGCGTGAGTCAAGTAAAATGGGAAAAAGCAAGTGTTATCATTTACTAGTCTCCCATAAGGCAGTAGACTGTGTATGATGGGGTTTTGCCATTTTTTCTAGAAGAGAGAATTGGTGACACTATGCCATACAGCTTCTGGCTTGGTACTTTGCTCTTAGCTTGGATGTAGTAGTGTTGTGCCTGAGTGATTTAGTGTAAGTGCATTGCATGTTGGTACAAATTTACAGGTGATGCCTTGCGTGCAGATATTTGAAACCAGTCAAATGTGGGGATATCCTTCTGAACTGTCTAGAATACCCTCTAGGTCAGGGATGGGAAACTGTTGCCAGTCACCACTAGTGGCGAGTTGGTCATAACAGTGTGGCAAATTTGAGTTTGCCAGCTCACACAGTAAAGTAAACTTTTTCCTGACAGTGTGTGCTGGTTGTAACTTAATATTTCCTGCATATTATTGGAAGCATTCCATTTTCTGAATGAGTCACTGATGCTACCCTGCCATCCAATACTCCCCTACACTCCCTTTCCCATCACTTCATTTTATTTCTGCCGTCAGTTTGAATCTAGGCCCAATCTTGAACGGATGGCATCTAATAACAAACATTTTTAAGCATGTGTTTGTGTCTGTTTTGCGTGTATGATATTCACATTTTTCTTTGCTGTACGAAAAAAAAAAAAAAAAAAAAACTATTTTGTAACATTTTCCCAATTTCTTTCCAAGAGGTGGATAAGTGGGGAATTGGATGTGGAACTAAGAACTAAGTGGACAGTTTGGAGGCAGAACTAAGATGTGCATTGAGTTCAGATATTCAGCCAATATTTCTGCAGCTTGTCACACTATAAAGGATTGTTAAATTTCTCATTAAATTGTCTTACATTTTCACCCCGTAGCAGAATCACGGCGACGGGTGAGGTACATCGCAGATTTATTTTGGTCCTGCAGACAAAAACGATATCCCCAGAACCCTATTAAAACCATCTTGTGCAAACTCCCTATCATAGATGCAAGTTTTTAACTTTCCAAAATTTTCGAAAACGGAAGTTAGGCGTAGTGAGGATTTCTCCCGTAATCTTATTTTATTTTATTTTTCCTCGCGAATACGATGTAGGTCGCAGAATTATTTTGTATTCATCCCCGTAGCAGAAT
Organism: Macrothele yani; assembly: GCA_039090855.1. Taxonomy (NCBI): domain Eukaryota; kingdom Metazoa; phylum Arthropoda; class Arachnida; order Araneae; family Macrothelidae; genus Macrothele; species Macrothele yani. The sequence continues at coordinate 93,722,198 of CM077005.1, read as the reverse complement.
CGCGGCGACGGCCAACATACATCATAGATTTATTTTGCACTCGTCCCCGTAGCAGAATCACGGCAACAGCTGACGTACATCGCAGATTTTGTACACGTCCCTGTAGAAGAATCGCAGCGACATACATCGCAGATTTATTTTGTACTCATCCCCGTAGAAGAATCGCGGCGACGTACATCATAGATTCATTTTCTACTCATCCTCGTGGCAGAATAGCGGCGACGTACATCATTGATTCATTTTCTACTCATCCTCGTGGCAGAATAGCGGCGACGGCTGAAGCACATTGCAGATTTATTTTGGCCCTGCAGGCAGAAACGATATCCCCAGAACCCGATTAAAACCATCTTGTGCAAACTCCCTATCATAGATGCAAGTTTTCCGCCTTTCAAAATTTCCGAAAACGGAAGTTAGGCTGAGTGAGGATTTCTCCCGTAATCGTAATTTTTTTTTTCCTGACGTTCCCTAGATGCTTGAAGAGGGAATTATCCGATATTGTTAAATATAATTTTATTGCATAAATATTTGTGGTTTGGTTTGAAAATGGAGGCCAACAATTTCCGAAAACGAAAGTTTGACGGAGCCCAGTAATCTTGAATTCTTTTTCTTGCAGTATTCCCTCAGCCCTATATGGTCATTAAATATCATTTTATTAGATAAATGTTTGTATTTAAGATTGAAAATGGAGAAAAAATTTCTGAAAACCAAAGTTGTACAGAGCAAAAATTTCTCCCTCTAATAAATAGAAAATGGAGGAAAATTTTCTGATAACCAAAGTTGTACGGAGCAAAAATTTGCTGTATTATTATTTAATCATAATTTAATTACATACATGTTTGCACTTGAGATGGGAAATGGAGGAAAATGTTCCGAAAACGGAAGTAGAACGGAGCGAAGATTTCTCTTCTTATGACAATTTTTTCCTAGTGATGCCTCTGTATTTTATTGTTGTTAAATATCATTTTATTCCCTAAATCTTTGTGTTTCAGCTTGAAAATATTGGTAAAATTCCAGATACAGACGACCAGAATGTTCTTGATTTTAATTAACATTTCAGTTGCTGCTGTACCTAGGTTAGACATTTTTTTAGGTAGAAAAATATGTCTGCACAATTTTTATTGTTTTTCACATTTAGTAGTTATCTTGCACAGTGACCACCCACAGATTATTTTGTGGAACAATGATATGTGTCGCAGACTGACCAGGAACTTTCTGCTATGGGGCATTTTCAAATTAAAAAAATTTCATCATTTGTGTCTGAGGCAGTTGTAACTGAGTATAGTCAAAGTCTACATGCTTTAAACAAACTTGCTCAAAAAATGTGTGCTGTTTTAAATCATTTAAGGCAACACATTTCTCAATTTTTACAAGGCGTGTCAAGTTTCACTTTTCATTCGCTGCACCTGTGGCTGCATTGAAAAATAGGTTGTTCACGTCTACTCTAGGGCATGCCTCGCATTGAAAATTTGTGACTTTTAGAAGCTATAGTATTACTTCTAAACTAGTTTTCCAGATTTTTTTTTCTCATGTTCCTTAGAGTTCATTTTTAACTTTCATGTAAATATATTTATACTTAATACAACTTGCTTGGAGAGCTTTTGGAAGAAACAGCATAATTTTCAAGAGCAATATGCCATTATGTCTTAAAAGAAAAGTGTTTGATCAATGCATCCTTCCAGTGCTTACGTATGGTGCAGAGACGTGAACCTTAACTAAAAGAGACATACAAAGGCTGCAGACAACTCAAAGAAGCATGGAGAGGGGCAGGCTTGGTGTAACCAGGAGAGATAAGAAGAGGAACTCGTGGATCCGAAAAACGACAAAAGTGGAAGACATCATGATCAGAGTTAAATCCCTGAAATGGCAATGGGCTGGACATACTGCCAGAAGGACAGACCATCGATGGACAGCCGAAATTTTAGATTGGATTCCAAGGGACAGGAAAAGACCCAGAAGAAGACCACATGGGAGATGGGTGGATGAAATTCGAAAGTATGCGGGAGTGAATGGAGGAGACTGGCACAAGACAGACCATTGTGGAGGAAACTTGGGGACACCTTCGTCCAGCAGTGGATTGATAATGGTTGACAATGATGATGATGATGATATAAATTTCATTTTACATCTCTCGTGTAAGAATCCAGAAGCTGTTGGAGACTTCCTAACTAAAACCCAACCAAGCTGGCTTATGTTGTTAGCATGGTAGAAATAGGAGATAGCATTTCCTTTATATTCTTGCTGCCATGGTACATCCCAGATGAGCCAGCCTGCTGGTTTGGTGTTTTTGTGCTTGAGTCTCTTTTGGCTTAAACTAAAAGGTTTAATTCCGTACCATGAAGAGGCAGAGTGGACAGTAGTTCTGGCTGGTTCGATACACCGTTCCTATGGTTCAATGTATGTCCCCCCTCAAAGTTTCAGTGCCTATCTTTGGAAGTAGTCCCGATCCCCCTCCTCACTATGTATTTAAATTTATGTATTGTATCTTCCTGTGGAAATGGATGCAAAAGCATCAATTCTACCACCTAAAACTACATATTAAATATTATATTCTCTCACTGCTTAGAACTATACTCCACATAATCTATGCTTTCTTTTTAAGTGTTTTCTACTCTGTAGGTATTTGTTATTAGCTTTTCAGAGAGAATTGTTATTATCACATACCTTGATCTTTGTGGTTAAACTGATATTTATTTTTCATAGATTTTTGGTAACCTTAAGTATAACGTTAAACATTTTAAAATTTGCTATGCCCTTACTCTGTGCTGACATTTATTTATATTGTGTTTTATAGTAGGAAAATGTGAAGTTCCTAGGAATCCAGACCTTAGCAATCCCCCTGCCAAAGTAACTGCCATATCTATTCCAAATGACAGCTTTAATTTGAGCAATGGCCATCTAGTCAAATCTTATGTGCTACTTCTACGTGCCATGTGCCCAAGTACAAAAATGCGGATCAATGGTATTTGTAATGGAGACCTATCAGAAGTTGGTGAGTTTTCTTCTCTCCTTTTTTTTTTCTTAACACTTCTTGCAAATCGTTAAGATTTTGTCATTTTTCTTAAAATAGATGGTTTGTAGAATGACCTTTCTTATAAATTGTAGTGCATAATATCTTGCTTTGATCATCTGTTTATTTAAAACACCATTGATTTTTACTAATAAAAGAAGCAGTACTCTTATTTATACACTACTGTTTGTGAAAATTGCAACATCATGAAGGACTGCTGGTAGTAGTTTGAAACTTAAAGGATATATACAGCAAGTCGGGACACACAGTGCATTAAAATGTCACTGAAAATGTGCATGTATGTGGTTTCAAAGCAGCACCCTCTGAACTGTCCGGTATTGGACATAAAGAGCTGGCTCAAACAAGATGTTGCAATCAGCGAAGGGGCGACATTGAGTGGAAAGGGTGTTTCTTGTGTCTCACTACGCCCGACGCTGAAGAAGGTAGCATTATGAACACCTGAAGGACTTTGAGCGAGAAAGGATTGTTGTAATCAGAGATGCTGGATTTCCTACCATGAATTTGCTACTTGTACAAGACGAAATGGCAGTACAGTGATGCAAACATAGCATTAGTGCACAGATGAAGTTTGGATGCACAGAAATCCAGGAAATGCTACCATTTACATTTCATAAAAATTTACCTCATAATAAGGTCAACACATGAAAGTACATATATACGTGGTGACTTATTCAAAAGTTTCAACGGCATTTGCCGTTTAATAATACTGTTACTCACGTTGATTCATACCTGTGTTAATAATGACCAGCCGACTAAGTATCATATTATTTCAATATTTATTCCCGGTATTCCAATGTATAATATCATTAAAAAATGTATTCTATTTATTATATAATAAAAATGCTGTGTTAAAAGTCCTTAGAAACCATTGCAACAGTTCTGCATTGATATTAAAATTGTCCATAACGAACACAGTGTATGCTAACACAAAGACCCACCATCCTTAAAGACAGTGTCCTTATTATGTCAGTCTGACCTTAGGCAATGTTTCAAAGCATTGCCTAAGGTCGCATATGTTGCATATAAAAGTCTTTAATTGTTCATTATCAACTGATTCAAAAGCATGTAATCAGCCGTAGCTCACATTCTAAATTTTACTTCCCAATAATAAGTTGAGACTTAGACACAATGCTAGTAGTGTTTCACCAAAAAAACAATTCCAAACAGTAAAACAATTCAAAGGTCTTAAAAGAAATATGTACACTTTAAAATGTCTTATAATAAAATACTCATTTCCAGAATCAAACCTTGTTGACCAGTCGCCATCCCCCACAGTCTTTCGTACATGTTTCGGAGCACCTATCTGCGTCCATTTTCAATGGATTATTCACTCCTCTATTGTGAAATTCTCGACTGTAAGTGAAGTAACCGCTGGATGTTCTTCATGGTCCTCACTAGCTCTTTTTTGTTCACTTGTCTTGTTCCTGCTATTTCAGTGCCATCCTGTGCATAAAAGTTGTACTCAAGGCCCAAATTATTATTGCAATTTCACTCTTTTTGAATCACTGTAACCTTTTCCTTTAGCTATTAAGAAATGCCACGTGTAGGGTAGTTCCAAAGGGGCTTGTTCATTACAGTTATAGCTTTTTTGTCTTCTCGATCAGCACACTCTCGGACAACAAAATCTTCTCGTGTGAACTGTGTGAAGTAAACACCTTAGCTGTCTCTGAAATGGTTCTAGAATTCTGATTTAAACAATATCTATATATGCTGAAAAGTGTTTTTTTTTTTTTTTTTTGCCAGAAATGGCAAAGCGTACTTATTTTTTCTAACAGGCTGCATATTATGTTGATGTTGACATCATGTGCATAGACTACAACTACTTCAGATTCTTCATAGTCACTGTGAAAATCGTCGGTCCGCTGCTGATCTCGAAAAGCATCAGATATACTACACAAATCGAAAATCACGGTGAATGACCTTTTTAATGATGTGTGTAAAATTTATTTTTACGTTTTCAAGATTCTAACATTCATTAAACATTTTGGAGAATGTTTATAGGATGTTTTCTATATTGTTGCATTTCTTCCATGATTTTTTGGTATGTTTTGTGTCTAAGCATCTCTGGTCAAGTGCAGAGTTATCACGGCCCATGAATCCTGGAAACGTCCCGAAATTTTAGTTCCTTTTCCAGATCTTGGAAAGTCCTTAATTTTTCGTATTTTTGCATAAAGTCCTGGAGTAGTACTAGAATTATTTCCCACAATGAACAAAATTTGTATGGGGAAAAACAAATTCAGGAAAAAAACAACATTTAAAAAAAGTTTTTTTTTTAATTGTTTGAAGACGACTATGTACAACTTCCAATCTATGTAGGCACTTCCTATGTTTACTGTAAGGTTTCCAGTGGAACATACATTGATTTTTAAGGTAAACTAGAAAAATAAGAAAAATAAATATTGGAGCCATGTAGTGTTTCCCACAAAATGTCTTCAATTTATGGACAGTTGGTTAAGTAAAAATTTGCTTTTTTATGAATTAACACTTTCATTTGTTGCTTTGGCAGTTTTATTTTTAATGAGTTTGTAATACAATTTTATTCATTACTACTGAAAAACGTTGAAAACTACAGATTTTTTTTTTGTGTTTACTTCTGAAAATTTTCAAAGGTAAATAAAATGCCGACGATGTACGAAAAATGAATTTGTCAAGTAATCCAAATAATACCACAAGAGTAATATCACCAGGTACTGACTTTAAAACTTTAAAATCTCAAATATATAAACACATAAGTACTTTCGGTCCACCGAGTGGACCATCTTCAGATGTACGAAGCGTTAGAAGATAACATGACTATATATGTGTGTGTGAGTGTACAGAAGCCGAGGTGGCACGGGGCAATTATGTAAATGAATTAGTAACAGGTGTCACTAGGTTCTAATATAATTGCAAATGTTCAGGCCATTAATTAGGTTACTAAAGTTTGAATAATGTCCTCCCAGACTTTGGGTAGATCGTAAGGTAAGTTGTCATTGCAGCATGCATCACCATATGTACAAATAAGTATACATTCTGTGATGTGAAGAAAAGACTTGTATTTTGGAGTAATCAAAAGTTTAATATTATCCCAGTCTGAGTGTTCTCCTTTTGCAACAGTCCTAGCTAGTGTTCTCCTTTTGCAACAGCATTGGCTCCCCATTCTAATGTTATATTTATGTTCTTTTATTCTTTGAAGAAGATTGCAACCCATAGCACCTATATAACATGCACAGTGAGCACCAACATTATTGATCAAAGGTATATAGTACACTCCCCATCTTTGAATGGTTGGTGTTGGGAGACAATCTTTTCTGACCAGTGAGATGAGGTTAGGTGATCTTTTCCCCAAATCCAAATTGTACTGTCGGCAAATATTTTTCAATGGGTAGGTGATTGATAGGATATAATCTAATGAGGTTATATAACGTGGGGCACAATCAGTTATAGGTTGTAGTGTGGTGGCCAAGCTGAAACGAACCCTTGAGTGTAACCTGCTAAATAAGTGTGAGGGATATCTATAGTGGTTAGCAAGCACTGAAGTCCAATTTATTTCTGCAAGGCGAGCAGCACGAGTGGAAGAATGAGTATATGCTCTACGAAGGTAGAACGTAAAAGATGCAAATTTCTGAGAAAGTGGATGATTTGATTCAAAACGAATAATGGCATGAGTACTAGAAGGGTTTTTTAGTAAACTGAGAAATGCAAAAGGCCTGTTGAGATTGGGGAACAAGAAATTAAGATGTCGAGAAACAGAAGCTTGTAGTTTTGTTCTAATTCCACAGTGAAACTTATTGATGGGACCTGAGAAGCAAAACAGTCAGCAAAAGTTGATAATTCAGCATGGCTGTAAGGCCAAATTATTAGAATGTCGTCAACATAACGTGCATATAGTAAGGGTTTTAAGAGATAGCTAAATAGAAATTCATCCTCTAGGTGTTGCATGAAAACCTTGGCTATTACTCCTGATAAAGGTGATCTCATGGTGGTGCCATCAATTTGTTGATATATAGTATTTTGAAACTGAAAATATATATGAGCGTTTTTTGACAAACCTAAGAGCATTACTAACTGCCAAAATCTCAGGTTGGTTGTATCCAGATGAGTGTAAACAAGTTTCAATAATATTATGAGTGAGATCAATGGGAACGTTGGTGAAGTGCTACGACATCAAGGGAAGCTGAAATGCAAGAATTCGCCTGAGGTGGGAAACTTTTTAATATTGAAACAACCTGGGTGGAATTTTTTTACTGAGAAAGCAGAGTTTTGCATTAAGGGTGCAAGGAACTTATATAAAGCGGTTGTGGTATTAGAACAAAACTACAAGCTCCTGTTTCTCGACGTCTTAATTTCTCGTTCCCCAATCTCAACAGGCACATTGCATTTCTCAGTTTACAAAAACCTTCTAGTACTCATGCCATTATTCCTTTTGAATCAAATCATCCACTTCTCAGAAACTTGCGTCTTTTTGGTTCTACCTTCATAGAGCATATACTCATTCTTCTACTCTTGCTGCTCGCCTTGCAGAAATAAATTGGGCTTCAGTGCTTGCTAACAACTATGGATATCCCTCACACTTATTTAATAGGTTACACTCAAGGCTCTGTTCCAGCTTGGCCACCACACTACGACCTATAACTGATCCTGCCCCACGTTATATTACTTCATTGGATTATATCCCATCAATCACCAACCCATTGAAAAATATCTGCCGACAGTACAATTTGGAATTTGGGAGAAGATCACCTAACCTCATCTCACTGGTCAGAAAAGATTGTCTCCCTACACCAACCATTCAAAGACGGGGAGTGTACTATATAACCTTAATCGATAATTTTGGTTCTCACTGTGCATGTTATATAGGTGCTACAGGTCGCAATCTTCTTCAAAGAATAAAAGAACATAAATATAACATTAGGATGGGGAGCCAATGCACGGCTCTAGATAGGACTGCCGCAAAAGGAGAACCACTCAGACTGGAATAATATTAAACTTTTGATTACTCCAAAATACAAGTCTTTTCTTCACATCACGGAAAGTATACTTATTTGTACATATGGTGATGCATGCTGCAATGACAACTTACCTTACGATCTACCCAAAGTCTGGAAGGACATTATTCAAACTTTAGTAACCTAATTAATGAGCCTGAACATTTGCAATTATGCCATGAGCCTGAACATTTGCAATTATACCATGAGCCTGAACATTTGCAATTATGTTAGAACCTTGTAACACCTGTTGCTAATTCATTTACATAACTGCCCCGTGCCACCTCGGCTTCTGTACACACACACACACACATATATATATATAGTCATGTTATCTGCAAACGCTTTGTACATCTGAAGATGGTCCACTCGATGGACCGAAAGTACTTATGTGTGTATATATTTAAAATTTTTAAAGTCAGTAGCTGGTGATATTACTCCTGTGGTATTATTTGATTTACTTGACAAATTCATTTTTTCGTACATCATCGGCATTTTATTTACCTTGCGCTATATTGTAGGAGTGACTACGTTTTGCGAAAATTTCCAATCGGGTTGGGTTCTCTGCATGGGACATCAACTTGAAAACACAAGGCAGCGTGAGGTTAATAATTTGCTGCAGAAATTAAACACACTGAGCAGATTCAACCCAGCAAGCCCCATCACCATCTTTTGGTACTGATATTTCACTCTTGTATTTCCCCCTTTTTTTTGTAGGCAAATAACATTTATTCTGTTATACCATGAGAAAATTAAGTCCAAAACTGAAATATTGAATATGTAATTTTGACTTTGGTTTTGCAGTTTAACCCTTTCCTTCCACTCCAATAACATTTCACCCAGACTCACCCGAAACTCTTTTTTTCCTTTTTTTCTGCAGTAGAGGCCACAACTTAGCTGGGAAAAAGGTTAGCTTTTTTCCCAGCAAAAACCTGTAACTATATTCGGAAAAAATCTAATATAGTTACAGGTTTTTGCTGGGCTGGTTTGTAACCTTCTGTTGCAGTGGAATTATTTTTAGGAAAATCAGCAAAATTTTCATATCTCTCCCACCCATTCATCCTGTGTCACATCAGCAGGATTTGGATAACCACCAAATTTGCTGTCTGATTCTTCACATATATCAGACAGAAATTCATAAACTGATGTGTCTTCATCGTATTCATCAAATTCTAATTCACTTTCGTTATTATTTTCAAAATCACTGTCATTCAAAGTATCCAGTATGACTACTTGTGCTGCTGACACCCGTCATTTTATTGTTTACTCCAGATTAAGAAAAAAATGCTCTGAGTTGGTCTTTTTAAAAAAAGGTTCAAAATAGTTCTCCACATTCTCAAATAGATGGTAGCACAAGCTAGGTGCAAAAAAAAAAAAAAAAAAAAAATCTCGCCAGCCGCGACATACGAGTTATAGAGGCATCATCGGCGTGGCGGAAGACCCCCCCATACGCATGCTATTCGGCAATTTCGTAACATCGGGTGTTGCCCGACTGTTGAGTGGAAAGGGTTAAACCATGAGATGATTATGTGCAAAATTTAAATATTGAATTCATAACTTTAAGAATTACATGAACTTCATTTGTATATGCAATTATTCTCTCAGATAGGAAAACTGATTTGACCAGCAGAACTGTCTTTTAAATTTCATAAATTCTAATTTTCTACATCTGCAAACTACATTACATGGGAAAATATTGCAAACTTCATCAGTATACTTCAATTTGAATAGTTAAGTCATGTGTTAAAGTATGTTTGTGCACATGTCATTGTCATGTATGCAATTGGTAAGGTCCTTAAATAAAATTTGGGAGGTGCTTAAAATCCTTAAAAAGTGCTTATTTTTCATTGGAGAAAAAGAATGGGAACGGTATTTGTAATGACAGTCAAGTCTTGTTTACTTGGCTTTTCAACTTTTCTGCTAAGGATGCATATGGCAATTGAAATGCCTGGTCTTGTCACTGTCAATAACATCTCCCACTATTTTGCTATAAATTCCATTGTCTTCAGGAAATACTTTGTGACTGTTCTTTCTTTAATCTGTGCTTATGGTATAAGATTACAGTTGTTTCTGTAATCTTATCTCATTTAACTTGATAATATATTTTCAGCCAGTATTGACATGATCACTGAATTTATAAATAAGTTATTTACATGTTCGGCAAATAAAGTATATATATTTATAAAATTTGCTGAATATATTTATAAAATTATTATTAGTTTTTTTAGTGGTTAGAATTTTATCAGATTTTATGTTTTGTTTAACAGATGAGCCACCCACAAAAAAGAGAAAGTCCAACAAAGGGTCATCAGAAGAAGTCCGTTTTTATGGGGCAGAACTTGTTGTGTACGATAAGCACCAAAGGTGTTTGTTAACTGATGGTGAGTATCAGTTAGTGTTGCAAGAATGTGGACAGAAGAATTCTCCCAAGAAAATGTCTTCGTGGGAAACTCTTCCCGACAGCAAAGACAAATCACAAACAATAAACACTCATGTCTTGCAGCAATATGAGGTTAGTGACCTATTCTTAAGCAATGTACAATTCTATATATATCAGTATGTGAAACATTAAAGATAAATAACATGAAATAGGTATTATTTGATTCATGAAGTTCTTGCAATGCATAAATTGAAAAATTTTCTGATAAGAGTAATATTAAAATAAAATAAAAATACCAACATTTACCAAAATCAAAGGTTTCTTATACATTGACTATAGTTTCACCGAGCGTTTGGCTCGACTTCATCTGAGTACTTAAATCCATGGAACATTTGATACCAAGCCAAACGCTCTGCGAAACTATAGTCCACAGGTGCACAACCTTTTTTGGGTAGTGGGCCGAAAAAATGAAAAAATATCTTACCACGAGCCAATGTAGATAATGCAATGGCTGAGCTTGAATTTTTATGTTGTCTTCCTCATATTTGGTTTGGTTGTTGATGTAGCAATACTCAAATTCATGGAAAGGTTTTCATCAGTCAACCTGTTTCTTGACTGTGATTTCTTCAGATTCATCAATGAAAAAAGTTTGTTCACAGATATAGGTGCTTGCAAACATTGTGGCACACGCAGCTGCATTACGTTTTAAACATGAAAATTCGTCTGGCAATGATACGTACCATATCTATTTCTCGTCGGCAGTAATAATACGATGCAAAAAAACTTTCTGTTTTGCCTTTGAAGCAGCAATTTGCAAATGGTTTTTTGACGTTCAAGGTCTCTTTCCCGCAAAGCATGTGGAACCCAATTCCCTTCTTTTTGCACCATTCCCATGGCAGCTAAACGTTGTGAAATGCATGGTTGACTAACATTTAATGCTGCTGCAAGTTCTTTTTTGGTCTGGCATGGATCCTCGTCGAGTAAAGCTTCCAATTTGGCATCAGCAATTTTTTTGGGTGCCCCAGAATGTTCTTTATCACTGACATCGAAATCGTTCCTTTTGAATCGTCTGAACCAATACTCACATGTTTTCATGAATGGGGAATGTTCACCATAGATTTCTGACATTAAATCGATAGCTGTCGGCAGCACTTTTCTTGACAATAAAGTAATGCGCTAACACTTCCCGCAAATGCTGTTTTATCGGGACGAAAGTTGCCATTTTCCATCGAGTAAAACAAATACGTCTTTGCACCTCAATCAAACGTCGTATACTGACTCTGACAGCTGGCGTCTCGTACTGCGATATCGTAGTTTTGCCACCTTAAAATACATGCGAGCAGTAATAAGTACGACACCAAACGGAAATCCTTCAAAACTTATTTATATACCCAATATTTATTTGAGCTTCATATTCCATTTTCATGTGAGGGAATTTTTCCTTAATTTTTTTACAGTAGGGAAAATGTGCTAAGTTTTGGTTTTTTAGTTGTTGTTAAAATAATGTTAATTTGCTTTTAAACGCATTTATGTTGTTCACCAGCTGAAAAATGAATTGATTTTTCCCTTGCAGTTTCATGTTCAAATTATTTAAATGTCCTGTTATATCAGCAAGAAACGCTACATCGCATTGAAAACTTGTTTGTTTCAAACGCTTGGTGTCCTTTCCATTTTCATGTAGAAACATAAAAATTTTATCGACTAATTCTGTAAAACACTTAAGTGCAGTTCCACGACTAAGCCATCTTACTTCTGTGTAGTACACAACATCACAAGAAAGATCTTCAAATTCTGTTAAAAATTCCTTAAACATTGTGCCGTAACCCGCTAGTACGAATAAAGTTAATTGTGTCCCTCACAACCCTCATTAACTGCTGAAACCCCAATTCCTTAGCGCACAATTTTTTTTTTGGTGAATGATGCAGTGGTACTGTAGTAGTTCTGTTTCACACTCTCCCAGATGTTGTTTCAGCAATGATACCATTCTGTTTTTTATTCCAACCATGGATGGCGCTCCATCTGTCGTAATGCTGACAAATTTGTCCGTATTTAAACCAGCTCCATTGCACAAGTCCAACGAACTGCAAAGAAGTTCCTTTCCAGTTGTTCGGCCCTTCATAGGATACATTCCAAGAAGTTCCTCAGTAATAGAGAAATCTTTGTTAATACTGCAAATAAACAAGGAGTTGAGCGACTGAGGTGTTGTCAGTTGATTCATCAACAGCAATGGAGAAATATTCAAATTGCGAAGCTGCCTGCTTCAATTGCTCATCAATATCTTCATTTAACTGCTGCACTCTTATTTTAATAGTCATCCTATTTAAACTTAATTTTTGAAATTTGTGTTTTGCTTCAGTACACAGTTTTTCTGATGCAATCAGTAAACAGTCTTTCACAAAATCACCATCAGTAAACAGTTGCCTTCCTTTTGCAATTAGCTTGGCAACACTCAAGCTTACTTCAACACAGGAATCCAAGTCTACTGTCTGTTACTGAAAATAACCGGTTTGGTTGTTCAGAGACTTCTTCAGGGGCTCAATTTTTTGAGAACGTACATCTCCTTGAACTAATGAGAATGCGATGTGCTTCTTTTCATAATGCCATTTCATGTTATCATGGGTGCAGGAGTTAGAGACAAGGTTGTGTAATGTCACCATGGCTGTTTAATATATTTATGGACGCATGCATGCGTGAGGCCAAAATAGATAATAGTGGTTTATGTCTTGGTGATATCCGTGTGTGCAGAGAGCAAAAGTGAGTTGCAGAGTATGTTGACTCGAATGCACAAAGTTTGCATGAAATTCAAACCGAGTATAAATAAGGGAAAAAACAAAGTTATGGTGTTTGAGAGAGGAATGGGTAGCACTGAATGTAATGTAAGTATAAATGGCACTGTGATTGTCCAGGTGAGTGAGTTTGTGTATTTAGGAAGCATGTTTGACAGAGAGAATAAGTTGGATGGTGAAATCAGTAGGCGAGTGAATTCTTCTTTGAAAGTCATAGCTGCTCTGGGAGGTTTTCACAGAAATGATGGGTTCTCTAGAGAGTCCCACATGGCTGTGTATGAAACAGTAATTGTTCCTACTCTGATGTATGGCAGTGAAACCTGGGTACTGCAGAAAAAACATAGGAGTCGTTTGTGTGCTGGAAAATGAGTTACTTACGTGGGGTTTGTGGCAAGACACGATCTGATTGTGTGAGGAATGAAGATGTATTGCAGTTGTGTGATGTAAAGCAAAATGTTGTTAGCAAGGTGGAGACCAATATGCTTCGGTGGTTCGGCCATGTTGAAAGAATGAGTGATGAAATGCTTACTAAGAAAATCTTTTCAGCCCAAGTGGCAGGAAGGAAAGGCAGAGGAAGGCCAAGGAAGACATGGGTGGATCAGATTCAGGAGTGTCTGCATGAGAAAAAGATTATGAGTATGAAGTATAAAAGATCTTGTGTACGGCGTGTAATGGATATCAGGGAAGCACGAGTTGTATGTCAAGATCGCTGTAAATGGCGAAGTTTGATACAACAACAATAGGTAAAAATATCTGGAAGTTTGTATTTCTTTTTGGAGCTAATCTCTGAATCTCAGAGAACAGCTTAGTGATATGTATGTATGTTATATTCCTTTGCTACCACTACTGTGGCGTTGCACAAAAAACACATTATTACATAATCGTTATTAACGAAACAATATTTGTATGTCCAAACATCAAGGAACTTCCGATTTGGGAAATCACTTTTTCTTTTCACACTACTCATCATTCTTTACCACTCTTCTCTATTTTACACGTTTTCACAAAGCTAAACCCCTAAAACTGATATTTCATTCCTTGCGATGCGAAACATGCAACTCTGAAGAAAGATCAAGAACAAACAAGCACTGCCAGAAGATCAACTGCCAATGGGAAGAAAGTAAACAAAAGGAGCGTTGGCGCCAGACTGGCCATCCATGGCACTGGCTGGCACATTTCGCTGCACATGTGCAGATTTGAACTCGAGTACAGGGTTCCCACGCCACCTGGAAAACCGGGAAAACCGGGAATTCTCAGGGAATTTGAAAATTGTTCAAAAAATCAGGGAAAACTCAGGGAAAATCGTGTTTTTCCGTAAAAATCAGGGAATTTCTTATCAGGGAACTGAAAAGTCAGGGAATTTTTTATTTTGCCAAAAAGATATTTTCTTTCAGACTTTTGTAGAATATATTTCTGTATTGCTAAGTTTTAAAATAATTCCGAGTTGTTTTATCCTTCAAGGCAACCCACCCACCGATTAAAGTGCAGCTGTGCTGGGGAGTGCGTCTCTTCGCGGTTTCCCCCATCTCCAGATGCTCTAAACTTCAACCGAACAAACGGACACGTCAAAGCGTGAGAGAAAGCCATTAATCACACCCCCACTTCGCAGGCTCTTATCTGCTGCGTTCGCGCAGAGGCAGTCACTTGTTCCTAAGTAGGCGCCCTGGTTCTCTGTGTAGACTGGGAAAAAAATTATGAAAAAGCTATTTCCTCAATTTTTTAAATAACCGACTGAAATTTTTACAGTGGGCAAGATATATGAAAATAACGTTCCATTTTAAATTTCGCCGAAATTCATCGGAAACTTTAGAAGTTGCGCTTTTCCCCCCTTTCTTTTTGCATGTTTCACTTGTCTTTTTATCAAACCGTACAAAAACATTTTATTTTGCCGGATGGTGGTTATCCTAATAAATTCGTCCCCCCTTCCCCCTTCAAGAGCAGTGTGGATGAATGTTGCAAATTGAGGGCACAATTTATTTTTTGAAAAAAGTTCGTATCACTTACGAACTAAAGCTTCACTTTCGTAATTCTGTAGCAGAGTTGGTATAGTTGGAAAAGTATGTACCTTCAAATGTTTGAACAGGGAAGATATGAAATAGGAAGATTCTTCAAAGAGGGGGAAAGATTAATTTTTTCATAGTACTTACGAGTATTTTGTATGAAAAATACCATGCAGTGAAGCCGGTACTATTGCATACCTACCAAATTTCCCAGATTTCACGGCCGTTTTCTAGATTCGTTGTTTTACGGCCGGAAAGAGATTTTTCTTGATTCTGTCTTATTTCTATTTCATAATGCATGAAGAAATTAATTTATAGCTATTTTGGCGATATTCCGATTACTGCAAGAGCTGGCTGGTTGCGAAAAATAGGGTAGTCCGACGCCCGGAACCATAGATTTTCATATCTGGGTCATTCCACGCAAAATCGTCTGATATTGAAATAATTTTCCACCAACACATCTCCGATTCTTACGGGTAGCTGCCTCCAAGTTATAAAAAAACCCCTAAAAGTTTCAACTTTTTTTGTTTCTGATAGATTAGAAGATATTATTTTTTGAATTTTTGTGCATAGTGGAACCGTTTTCCGTAAAAACGCAAATATCTCCGTTATTTAGAATAAGAAATATAAAATTCATCATTCTCTCGTAATTTTTCCTAAGGTTTCAGCTTATACATAGGGAAAAAAATTTGCGAGAACAAAAGTTAGACGGGGTAGAAATTTTCTTGTAATCGTAAATTCTTTTTCTTGCGTTGCAAACATTATGAATTTCGTGGTCTGCGGATAATACGACTAAAATTACAGGTAATATGCCGTAAGTGTCATCGTAAAAGAGTTAGCGCTTGCTATCGTATCGGTTCCCCACGCACTTTTCCGTGTGACAGGAGAAAGGTTACTTTAGCCAAAACTTTTCCTGCTGCAGTTGAGGCAGTGCTGTTCGCTTTGCATTGTTGGTGAATTATAAGACGTCGTACTGTCGGAAATCACTTTTTCGAGCCCCGTTCGAAGTGCAATAACGATCAATTCGTCGCAACGCGTGGTCCCGTGATGACGGATGTTTATATTTCTTGCGGACTTTCGCCGCGCGGGAGAACGAAGTGCAGTGTTTTATTACTAGAAGCTCTTCACATTATTCATTTCTTTTTCCCAAACAAACAGACACAATCGCAAAACTCCGTGAATTACGAATCCCCATCTTTTTCCAAACTCGTGTTAGCACAGGATGATTTTATTGACAGCTTGTTCCTCAGACTAGGAGACGTGCTTTTTCCCACTGCGTGAAATTGTTTTCTAAGGTTATTTGAAGTGGCTTGTAGTGAGAGTGAAAGTTTGCCAAGTGATGGTGATGATTTTGAATCATCTGAGAGTGATATTGGCCTAGCAACATCAAGCCAAAAACTAGCCACCGTGCCACGCACACCATATCTTCTTCAGAAGGTGAAGATCTTCATAGTGAATCTTCAGATCATGAAAGTTCTGAAAGTGAATGGGAGGATGTTAATAGAGAGAAGTGATGAACAACCTCAGCATCTTTTTTATTAACATGAAATGCAGGGGCCCAAACATGCTCCAGCAACTGATGTGGCACCTATTGCATATTTTTTACTTGTTTTTTACCAATTTCATCCTTGGAATTATCGTTTCTGAAACAAATAAATATGCAAAGAGGTTTCTCCAGGAACATCCAAATCTTTCTCCCAAATCTTGAGCAAGGAAATGGAAAATGTTACAAATGCTGAAATAAAGGTTTCCTTGCGTGCCTTCTAATATGAGAGTAATCAGTAGCACATGTAGGACGAGATGATTGCCGAAGACATATCCAGTCAAAACAAATACCAGGATTGTGTAAAATTAAAGACTCGATCAAAGCCTTTGGATAATTTTTTTGCAAAAAGAATGAAAATAGCGTGATAAACGCTGAATTGCTGTTTACTACAATCGTTGTGGAGCATAACCTACCTATAGCAAGCTGTGATCATGCTGGTCGCTTCTTTCATGCTATGTTCCCAGACTGATATTGATGAAGCTGGATATCCTTGAGCATATGTGGCATGGAATGAAATATCTAAGACAAAGGATTCATCTGGCCTTCCCAAGTATTCCACATTGCCTAAACTAATGTTGGTAATATTGACTATCCCTCACAGCAGTTCCTCTACGTATAGAATATTTAGTATAGTAAGGAAATACCTCACGTACTTTTGCCCAACAATGAGCACCAAAACATTAAGTGCCCTTCTTGTACAGAAAAGTAAAGCATTTTCCTCAGGTGAGCTGTGTTATAAAAAGTTTTCTGAAAAAGAATATACCACTGCAAAACAAGCAACAAGGGAGTTTTTATGTCAGCAATGACATGAGGTAAGTACAATATTGATAATTTAATTTCATATTTTTTTTGTGAGGACAGTGTAAACATGCAAAGTTATTACATATTTCATGCATTAATTTCTCAAGAAATACCCATTCCACGCGTTAACGACGTATGGTGATTACCGATAGGCACCTCATACAAGTATTACAGGTTACACAGTAATACTATAATATTGTCCTTAACTTTAAAAAAAAATGGTGTGTTACATTACTGAAAGTTTGTGTTACATTATTGAAACATTACTGAAAATTCCCCTATTGATTACTGATATGTTCTGCTAGAGGTTGGCACCTTTGAAATAGCATAGATTCGATGTTCTCATTGCCAAGTGCAAGAACTAACTTTAGCTAAAATAATTACAATTTTGATTTTTAAATGTCAGCAGTATTTTCCCTGATTGCTAGAATTGTTGGGATGGTACTGGCACACGTTTTTCCTCAGACGCAGAAATGCTGTCATGATTTCTGTTCTCTCTCTCTTCTTTTTTTTTTTATTTTTTAATAGCTGTTTTAGTTTGCTTTGTCTTTAAAGATTCTAAGTGAATTCCAATAGAAAATACAAATTGTTAGATCGATTTGATATAACCGCTCTAACAAAATGTTAAGAGACTCTGTCAGACACTCTCCATTTTATCATTCCCATTAGACTTCAATTTCAGCAAAAGTTTCCGTGTTCTTTGATACTTATGTAAAATAAGCACTTAAAGGATTTAAAGCTTCAGCATTGTATCATTTAACGGCAATTTATTCTATTCAGTCTCATTCTCCCAGCTTGCATTTTTAAACCTAACTGGAACTCTAAATGTTGTGAGTCGTTTAAAATATTATTTATATACTTGTGTGCACTTAAAATACAGATAAATCAGTTACATAATTTCACCTAATCGATTGAAATATTTCATTATATGTAGAATTTAAATTAAGTCTTAGTTCAAATATTCTTTAAAACATGTAAATACATGGCTTGCCACCTCGGTGGTCCAGTGGTCTAAGCTCTGGTTTCTGACTATTCGTCCAAGTGAGCCTGGATTCAAGTCCCAGATGAGGTATGGGTGGTGTGTTTATCTTACGGCACTGGCTCTCCTTCTTCGTGAAGCCAAAGGTCCTAAATTAGGATGGACTGATATAGCCCAACAAGTTGCTTATGGTGGTCGTTAAACCTGAAACAAAAAAATAAGACATGATTTTGTTAAATATTATGTAAAATTTATGTTAAATACACTAATTTTTGTAACTATAAAGTAATTAGGGAAAATGAAAGTTATTTATCCTTTATATTCCATATTTTCTGTTTATCTTTATGGACTGTATAATCGGGACGTTCATTATGTGGCGTCTTTTTAATTCTCCCTCATGTGTGAGATGAACATAACATTATCAGTATTAATTTCAGGTAAGCAATTATTTGCAATTACAGCCTGTCTAGAATTTGATAAATCTTGCTTTCAATACATTACATTATTCCTTAGTTCTCTAAAAATTATCAAAACTGAATTTAAAAAATTGCCTGTAGACATTACGGTTTTATTCGATTTCTGCAGATAGTTTGCTTCATATTTTGTAACATGGAACAATTAGGCACAGTGGCCTTATACACTCTTGCTTGGAGAAACACATCACAAGAGAACCACTTAAACAATGGATCAAAGCCCTTTGTTGGTTGATTCTCTTTCGACATTTCTCTGAGCAGGAGCCCATTCGGTCATTAAGCTTATCTACACTGTGCTATAGAAGAAAGGAAAACAAACTATTCAACATACAGATTTTTTCTTACATATGAACTGTTTCTACGGGAATGTATTAACAAATTGTACATGGGCAGTATACCACTTAGGTTCAGAAAAGATCATGGAATTATAATACCAAAAATAATATGCCTCATGCATTTAATTGTTATTCATAAAAAGCAGGTAATTGTATAAAGAACAGTTATTTAAAGAATTAACAAATGTATGCTTTCGTAAGGAACGCAAGAATGTAAGGAAATGCAACAATTTGTCGCAATGTTATTTGATTTGCCGCTTCTGGAAAAACTCTCAGAACCACCTGGAAAACCTGGAAAAGTCAGGGAATTTTTTTCTACTTTTGAGTGGGAACCCTGTGAAGAAAGATCAAGAACAAACAAGCACTGCCAGAAGATCAACTGCCAATGGGAAGAAAGTAAACAAAAGGAGCGTTGGCGCCAGACTGGCCATCCATGGCACTGGCTGGCACATTTCGCTGCACATGTGCAGATTTGAACTCGAGTTCAGCATGGAGAAAAATAATTTGGTGGGTGATTACGAAAAATTTAGGGTTTTGCTAGTGTTGTGCCGTGGGCCATGGGTTGTGCATCATTGCTATAGTCGATGTATAATGAACCTTTGACTGTGGTAAATGTTGGTGTTTCTATTTTATCTCAACACAAGTTCTGTAGTCATAAATTATAAGGGTGGTTCCTGATTTGACGGTTTCTTTAAATTTGCTTTCCAATATATTATTTACTTATGCCTAATAATTCTTGTTTATTTTACATAAAAGCAGTAAAGACTGCATTCCTATCAATTTTTGCTATAACATGATTATTAAAAAAAAAAAAAACTTTTTCATGAAAGAAAGTTGTTTTTGACTGTGTGTTCTGCTGGAAACTGTTTTATGTTTCCTCGCAGCTTAAAAATTTGTTTGCAAAATCAACTACTGATTTGCATGTATTTTCATTCTGTAGAGTTTATTATAATAACCAAAGTTCTGTAGGTAGCTATCATGCACATTGGAATATCTGTACTGGTGTGGTTTTGTGTCAGCAAGCCAGCTAGTTCTGATATTGATGGAATAGTTGCATCCCTTTATCTAAGTTGATCCTGGGTACTTAAATCCGTGGAACATTTCTCTCTCCTTTTTTTTTTTTTTTTTTCACTGTCTCCCTGTCAGTGGCAATATCTGGCTTTTGCATGAATTAAGTTCTATAACTTACACGCTTTACTAGTTTCATCTCTTTGTTAGGTATAGAGCTGTGACAGTAGCAGTGTGGTGAAAAGCCTTTGCTAAAATTTACAAACTTCTTTGCCATGTTTTCGCCTTGTGTATCTGTTATCTACAAGGGGATTTTCCCCGGAAGGCTTTCAGCTTTAACTTGCTCTGCTGCAGTGGTTCTTAAACTTTTTTAGATTGTACCCCTTGGTCATAACTAAAAGTGTAATTACCTCCCAATGAAATTTCCCCAAATGATAGTTTTTTTAATTTTTTTATGCATACCTGGCAAATTATTGAGGCAGTTTTGATCTATTGAAAATACACAGCTGTAATAAAACTATTTGAAATATGGCAAAGCTATTTAAAGAATCTTACTTTTATTACCTTAATATTATCGCATATTGAGATTCGTTATGATCAGTTAAAAAACCTAATTTTATCGAGATTAGTCTGCAGAGAAATCTTATCTTCAGTAAGTCATTTGAAAATAATGAATAAAAAGAAACCGGACAGTAATTTTTTAATCAAAATTCTTACTCTGGAATTGAGAGATTATGAATCCACAAGGTTTTTCAGTGAGAAGGGGTGTGCCTGCATGGCTTCACACAGCTTTCTGATGTCTGGGTGTCCAGTTGATACTTTAAGGTAGAGGTCCTGCTCCAAATTTAGCATATTGCAGTACTTAATTTTCAGGTACACCATGGATGAAAAACCACTCTCACATAAATACGTTGTGGAGAAAGGCATCGTAAACTCGATGGCACGGTCAGCAATATGTGGAAACTTGTTCTGTCTCTGCAACCAAAAGTCTGTCAAAGATGTTTTTTTGAAACTGGATTTAAGTGTTTCATCACAGGACAGTTCAATAATTTCTTCCTTTTCTTTGGTTGAAAAGAAATCTGGTAGCCTGAAGTCTTCCACCGCAAAAACGGTCTCACATCCAGAACTGGCTGTCTAAAATCTCAGAAAAATATTCATCAAAGTCTTCAATCAAATCCAGACAATGATGTTTTACGTTGTTGACAACAAAAACATAAAGCTCAAGCTCATTTTCTCCTACAAAATTTTCTAAGAACGGAAAGAATGACAGTTTTCCATTCACAACTTCTGTTTCTGCAAATTGAAGTTTTTTTTTTTTTCAAAGATTTTATGAACCATAAAGGGTGTTGTGTACAGAGTTCGCCAAAATGCATAATTACGCGTCTAGGACGCTTCAAAAAGTGTTTACGCATTGAAATTTTGCCAACGCGTAAAAATATGCATCGAAATTTTGCCAACGCGTAAAAATATGCATCGAAATTTTGCCAACGCATAAAAATATGAATCGAGAATTTTAAGCTGAAAATTTTTTATTTTCAACTTTTTATTCGAATTTTGTATTTTAGACATGTGATCAGCGATATCCTTTGTTTTCTCAAGCCAGATCTCACGTTGTAGACGATCCATACCTGGCCGTGGTTTGCTTGGCACGACCGGAGCTATGGCGGCGTGATCTGCCAGTCAGTCAGGGCGTGACGTCAGGGAGACATCGTTCCTTACCTTGACGTCATCGGCTCATCGGGAGCGCAATCGCATCGCAAAATTCCTGTCACTGCTGCTACAGCTCGTGCTTGATCAGATGAGTGAAGTACGGTTTCGCAATCGCAATTCCGGAGCGCCTTGTGGTCGTGATTTGTACTTCGTCATGACGGTGGTACGTGGTCGTGATTTGTAGATATTGAAACAGCTTTATCAGACACCGTAGTATCGAATGATGTGTCGAAACAGCGTACTTTAACGTCTTTTTTTTTCGGCTAGACTCAGTCCCAATGGTGTAGAAAAGAAACAAAACGCAGAGGAAGGAAACAATGAAATCTGCAAAAAACTAGCGGTGGAAAAACGAAAGCAGCCAACAAACATGGACACTTCATTAGAAAATAAAGAATGCGTTGTGTTACATCGACGTCAGAGTTGGAAATTCATTCTTGTTCTTTACCAAAATGGTACAAAGAATTTCCAGGGATTACTTTCCATGCACTTGTAGTGTTTACGTTATTTATGTATTATCATCATCATCATCATCATTGTCAACCATTATCAATCCACTGCTGGACGAAGGTCTCCCCAAGTTTCCTCCACAACGGTCTGTCTTGTGCTAGTCTCCTCCATGTCACCCCTGCATACTTTCGAATTTCATCCACCCATCTCCCATGTGGTCTTCTTCTGGGTCTTTTCCTGTCCCTTGGAATCCAATCTAAAATTTCGGCTGTCCATCGATGATCTGTCCTTCTGGCAGTATGTCCAGCCCATTGCCATTTCAGGGATTTAACTCTGATCATGATGTCTTCCACTCTTGTCATTTTTCGGATCCACGAGTTCCTCTTCTTATCTCTCCTGGTTACACCAAGCATGCACCTCTCCATGCTTTTTTGAGTTGTCTGCAGCCTTTGTATGTCTCTTTTAGTTAAGGTCCACGTCTCTGCACCATACGTAAGCACTGGAAGGATGCATTGATCAAACACTTTTCTTTTAAGACATAATGGCATATTGCTCTTGAAAATTATGCTGTTTCTTCCAAAAGCTCTCCAGGCAAGTTTTGTACGCCGATTAATTTCTTCATCAATGTGACCCTCACTTGATATCTGCTGTCCAAGATAAACGTACGTGTCTGTTATCTCCAGCTTTTCTCCATCAATCGATAAATCTTCATTTCTTGTAAAAGCATTGAACATCACTTTTGTCTTCTGAAAGTTCATTTTTAATCCCACTTCTTTACTCTTGTCAGCAAGTTCCTGGATCATACTCTGCAGCTCTGATGGGGTAGTTGCAAAAATGACTACGTCATCAGCAAAACGAAGGTGGGTTAGATAATCTCCATTAATCTTTATCCCCTTGTTTTCCCAGCTCAGCGACTGAAAAACACCCTCCAATGTGGCATTAAAGAGCTTCGGAGATATGGTGTCACCTTGTCTCACTCCCTTTCCAATTTTTACGCGTGTTGTATTTTCAAACAGCCGAATCTTTGCACTTGCATTTTCATAGATGTTATTAATAATATTAATGTATGCATCTTCAATACCGCAGGTTTTCAGAGCCATTGTAACTGCTGATGGTTTTATCGAATCAAAGGCTTTTTCATAATCGATAAAAGCCATGCACAATGGAAGTTCATATTCCCTCGCTCTTTTCAATTAGTTCTCTCAGCACGTGGATATGATCTATTGTGCTGTAGCCACTCCTGAATCCAGCTTGTTCTCTCGGTTGAGCCATGTCCAGTGTTACCTTCAAGCGGTGTGAAAGAACTTTAGTGAAGATTTTATAAACTACTGATAGGAGGCTGATAGGTCTGTAGTTTCCGAGATCCTCAATGTCACCTTTCTTATGTAGCAGGATCATTGTAGCGGTGTTCCAATCCTCAGGAATCTTTCCTTCATTAAGGCATCGAGTGAAAATTTGGGCGAGTACTGTTTCGATTTCTCCACTTGCTTCTTGTATGATGTCTACAGTAATTCCATCTTCTCCTGGAGCTTTTCCTCGCTTCATGTTCTTGATTGCATGTGCAACTTCTGTTGGAAGGACTGGAGGAACTCTGGTACTGGTATCTTTCATGATGTCTGGAGTGCATATATCATCCCTTTCATATAATTTGGAGTAGAAATATTTCACTCTTGTCAAAATTTCGCCTCTATTTCTTGTTACAGAACCATCTTCTTTTCTCAGTGCCATAATCTGTTTTCTTCCCTTACTGAGATGTCCCTTTGCTATCTTTAGGCTTTGGTTGTTTTCAATTGCTTTCCTCACTAGTTCACAGTTGAATTTCCTTACGTCTTCAGTGATACTTTTTCTTACTGTCTTGCATAGCTCTATATATTCTACTTTGGAAGTCACATCTTCTTTAGTTGTCCTCATCTCTTCTTTTTTGCATCAACATTTTGGTTTTTCCTGATAATTTGTTCACATGCAACTTGTTCTTAGACCCAGCTAATTTTGTTGCTGTTTCCATAAGAGCTTTGGTTACTTTTCTGTTAACTTCAGAGATGTCCACTTCTTCCGATGTTAGGCCTTCTAAAGCAGAGAACCTGTTCTTCAGTTCTAACTTGAAGGTATTATGGTGTTTTTTTAAGGTTGGTTATGTCAACAGATTTTGTTTGTCTTATGAGCTTGCCACGTTCAAGTTTAGTGTTGAGGTGCATCTTACATCTCACCAATCTATGGTCACTACCTGTGTTGAACTTGTTTAGCACACTGCAGTCTTCTATGACGAATTTTTTGTTACACATAATAAAATCAATTTCACTTGTCGTCCCATTTGGATGTCTCCATGTCCATTTCCTGTGTGGCTTTTTCTTGAAGAAGGAGTTCAAGATGAAAAACCCTTCTGCCTCTGCAAACTCAACGAGAGTATTTCCACGCTGGTTTCTGTTGCCATGACCGAATTTACTCTACTGAAGTTTCATTCTGTTGCCGTTGCCTTATTTTTGCATTGAAATCTCCCATAATTATTTTCAAGTGCTGCTTACCTTTATTATTTAGATGACAAATTTCCTCATAAAATTCTTCAATTTCTTCTTCAGGATGACTTGTGGTGGGTGCATAAGTTTGAATAATCTGAGCCTGGTATCTTTTCGAGAGTTGGATAACAAGTCGTGCAGCTCTGTCAGAGGAACTTTCAACTTCTACAACTTTATCCTTCAGTTTCTTGTTTATTATAAATCCAACACCACTAGTTCTGCCAGTATCTGTCCCACGATAGTAGAAGAGATGTCCACTTTTCAGTTCGATGAGATTTTCTCCTTACCTCACTTAGCCCCACGATGTCCCACTTGATCCTTTGTAGTTCCTCTTCTAATTCAAGAAGCCTTGATTCAGAAGATAGGGAGCGTCCATTGTAAGTAGCCAAGGTCAGCATCAGATGGCAGCCTAGTCCGGTCCTCCGGGATTCTTAGCACCCTCTGCCTTCATGTCGCACTGGCCGCTGCCTTGGCCAGGTACATTCCAGCTGCCGGAGACTGAGGGCCAAGATTTAAGTTGTGGAATCATTTTGGAGGGGTTTGGCCATAACTCACCACGCTGGCCAAGCGGGGGTTGGTGAGTGTGGGATAGAATTTCCCTCTAATCCCGATGGTATAGTTATACCGCTATGGGCGGTCGTCAGAGCCCCTTTAGTGGGAACAGGATGCACCACGAGAAGGCGGGGTTGACATTTGTCAAGGAGAGGCTGTGATGTTACGCATCACCTGACCTTACATCCCATTTATGTATTATATATATATATATATATTTTAACTAAAAAAAGAAGCAAAACATCCAAATGCATTCAGTAGTAGTGAAATATTTTTTAACATGAAAAAAAGAACGGTGTTTTTTTTATAATTCCCCGGTGTTTTCGCAACTTTTTTTTTTTATTATTTCACTCGTTAATTTTTCTAAAATACTCCTCACTTTTTAAAATTACTCCCTAAATTTTTCCAAAGGAGTAAAAATACTCCTTCAAATTATTTTTTCGGCGAACTCTGGTTGTGTATTTACCCTGCATTCTTTTGTTCAGCTCATTCAGCCGCTAGAAGATGTAAGCCAAGAAATCTAGCCTGTACAACCGCTGTTCATCTGTAAATCTGTCATGAAGCTCACACTTACTGCCAGAGAGGAAAACTTTACCTAGTCTCAATTCATACAAACGAGCAAGACAATTTCCTTTGGAAAGCCACCTTACCTCGGTGTGGAAGAGGAGATATTATGCTCATTACCCATTTCTTCACACAAGATTGCAAATAATCTGGAATGGTGTGCTTTTGATTTTATGAAATTAACGGTCTTCACTGCTTCTTGCAATACTATTTTCGTATCATTTGGACATTTCTCGGCTACTAGAGCCTCCTGTGAAGACTGCAATGAACGAATTTTGCCTGTGGCGTAGCATTCTTTATTTGGGGAAACACACCACTATTCTTGCCACTCATAGCTCATGCACCGTTGGTGCAAACTCCGACACACTTCTCCCAGTCTACACCATGCTGAGTTATAAAGCCATTAAGAGTGCCAAATATCTCCTGTGTCATTGTACGACCTGGGAGCTCCTTGCAGAACAAAATGCCTTCTGCCACAGTGGGGGTAGTATCAATATATCTAACAAATGCCAGCAACTAAGCCATATTTGTGCAATCTGTACTCTTGTCCTGCTGTACATCAAAGTATTTTACTGACGAGTTATTATTCCAAATCATTAGCCATACTTGAGATCCTGCGAGACACAGTGTCATTGGATATAGAAATAGCATCCAGCTGATTTGCTTGTTTTACACCAATAACACTTGACCCCCATTTCTATGGCAACGAGCAGTAAATATGACTTGCCATCAGTATGGGGTTTTCTAGCTCTTCCTATTCTTCGCTTCAAGGCTTTTCATATTCAACGATGAAAGAGAGGAAAATTTTTGTTTATCAGATCTTATTTCTGCTTCTTTTCGCTTTAAAAACTCAAGTGGCTTATTTTCCAGGTTCTTGTGTTTTGTATGAAAATGCTTTTTTAGTAACGATGGCTTCATTGAATTGTTGGAAAGGGTCTCATGACAAATAACACATAGGGATGAAGGTTGTGACTCATTTCCTGCATAAGAAAATCCTAAAGACAAGTATTTTGAATCATACTTTCTTACCTTAGGCTGAGATTTCTTCTGATGAGTAATCCTAAGTGAAGAAAGTCCATCTTCTGTTGCCTCATCAAAGTTTTTTGCAATCATCATCTTCACCACTGGTTACTTCACTTTCCGATTCGAGTCTTTGCTTTTTAACCTGCCGGGTTTGTTTCATTAGCCACTTGTCCATCTTGACTGATACGAGAAATTGGTAAAAAAAGGCTTCAAGCTCTACCAGTCTACCTGTTGGAGTTTCATTTGAAGCCTGAAGAAGAAATGACCTAAGGCAAGAGGGCGTTGAGGAGGGACGTTAGGAGGAGGAGAAGAAGATTGTTGTTGTTTGGAGAGGCGAATGATGTACTTATGTATTATAGTTACATGTTTTGTTTTAGATTAGAATTAGATTTTAGAATAAATCTGAGTTAGTAGAGTTGATTACGTGTGAGTGATGCGAGTAATGGATTATCACTGTCATCAGGAGGAGAAGACTCCAAAAGCTAACAGTGTTTGGTTATGCAGCCTTGGTTATATTAAAAGAGACATATATAACTGAGTTGTAATATTTCACTACGTTTGTGAAACAAAAACAACGAAAATTCAATTCAAATTCTACTACGCAAACTCACGACTCTTATTTTCAACATGTGTAACTGACATCAGTGATGCCAAACATCCCATCCTGTAACAGTTACACAAAGGTCTCCAAATTTCACCTGAAAAACTCTCTAAATTTGGCGAAAAGTACCTACTTTGCCATTGTGCTGCCATCTGTTTTTCAACCTGTGAAATAACTATTATAATTTTTTGTTTCTGTTTTCTTTATAAACTGTAGCATATCAAAACACAGTATAACAAGAAATAGAAATTAGTGCTTTTATTTACTTATTCATACCCATGAATAAATAAATAAGAATTATTTAAAAATGTTCTAATAAAAAAACCGATTATACTTAGAATTTTTGAACGAATTTCATTAGAGTCTGTGAGACCTGCTCGCGTACCCCTGAAAGTCGCTCGGCATACCCCTGGGGGTACGTGTACCACAGTTTCAGAACCACTGCTCTATTGATCTCTTGACTTTTCTAAATGTATGAAAAAACGTTTTGCCTCTCTTGGATTTGTATGTGATTTTATCAGGTAAAAATTTCTTAAATGCATGCAAAATTTCACAGTATTTACTGAAAAGTTTCCCACCCAGCCAGCTAGTGCTAATGTCAGTTGAATTCTAAATTGAATTTCCATGCAAAATTTTACAGTTTATCTACAGTAGGAAAATGCTACAGTATCTACTGTAAAATTTTGCACACAAAAATTTAAGAAATTTTTATCTCATAAAATTGCACACATCTTTGAAGAAATAAGTATGCCAGTGGATTTGTTGAGGCAAAAGCTGGCCAGGAGGTAGAATGATGAAATGGTGCTAAGGATCAAGAATTGGGGATGTGTTGGCTTGGGGTCAGATAGTATTTTAAAAAGAGGGAGAATAGCCAGTGTATGTGCTAGATCATTCAACAATTAATTCTGGGAAAGAAGTGTATAAGAATCAGTATGGGGACGTCTGCCTCATTGCAACAGCCAGTTTTTGATGTCTTGACTACCATGATGCATCTATCTACCTGTAAAGAAAGTGCAAAAGTTGAGTGATGGGAAAAAAAAATTTTGGTGAGAAGAATGTGGGTATGGAGAATCTAGTGAGAATGTGCAAAGGGAGTGTCTGGTACTTGCTACAGTGAGTCTAAAAAGAAATACATTGATGAGCCATTACGTTATGACCGTAGAAAAAATTAATTGTTAGAACTAATTTCCTTTTTTTAGTTCTCAAAAAATTAAATTAGTTCTAAAGACCAGAATGCTCTGTTTCATTCAGAAAACAAAAGACATTTCTTTTACTGATTTGTATGCCTTTTCTTTGAAAACTGCACTCTCTATATTTTAATTTATAAAAGCTAATTGGATGTTACAATAAGAAAATTGTTGCATTCGTGTTTTGAAACATGAATTTCAGTAAGTATTTTGTCATTTAACAGTAAGGTTTGAAAAGCCATCTGTTGTTTCAAAAGAAGACTGAATCTTGTACAATAACAAAAAGCAGATGAAAATAGTGTTACATGGTCAGCAACAAAAACCTATTTGAAAGAAAATAAATTCTGATGTGAAGTGGAAGTTCAGTTCTTTTCATCACTGTGTGGAGGTTCTTTATTTTAGTTACTGCATGAGATCATGTGTATCAAGGGTTCCATTGTAAATGAATAAATAATTTCAGTTATTCACCAGATTTACTTTTATGCTGAAATCATGAGATCATTCCATTTTGCTCCTGTATCATTTTATTGTACAGAAGTTTTGAAATTGAGTTAGTGAGTTAAATGAGTTGGTAATTTTTGCTGCAGCATAAAAGTCACACGAAAACGAGGTACAAAGGGGGAGGAAAACGCGACACCCTTATTTATAACCAAAAAGCCAGTGCCAGGAGTCTGATGGCTCGACGTGCTCATTCAACATACAGCGGATGAATATTTCGAGCATTTACATGTGCCTGGGATCAATCCTTAGACTTTTCTGTAGCAGTCATGAATGTTGACCACTAGGCCATCTGCAGCCCCTAAAATATGCCTCCTATTTTATCTGATTAGGGTAACCCAGTCCCTATAAATGTATACAGGGATCGCATTCCTCCTAAAATTCCTAATATTTTGTGACCCTCCTTAAATTCCTAAAATTATACCTAAAATTTTCTATTCATCCTAAAATTTTCGTAAGCTTATTTATTAAAAACACAACCGTTATTAACGCCAATAAATTTACCATTACGCAGGGTGCGCACGCGTGCTTGAAAACCTGGAAAGTCCTGGAAAATCATGATTACGTTTTCAAGGCCTGGGATATCCTGGAAAAACGGTGTTTTTTTAATGCCGTCTTGAAAAGCCTTGAAATTTGAAATTAGTGCTTAAAAAATGCCCTTTTAGGAAATCGTGTTACTGTTACCCCTTCATTTTTTAAAGTTCCTTTTCTCTGTTCTCAAAGAAACCACCGGCAGCGGTTTCCGATGTGCACCAAATCCTAATTTGGCTGGGGGGAAAAAAAGAAAAAAAAAGGCACTACTTCCAGTGCAATAAAATTGGATGATTACTAGTAGGTCGAAGGGGAGCTTGATGTCCGTCCGACAATTGAGAACAGAAGGGGAAAGAAGAGGCATTTAGCATTTGCAGGGGGTCGCGTATGTACCAAGTCAGCTGGCATCCACCAGTGAGGAGTATGCCTGAACAACACATTCATCTTCTTCTTGTTTATGTGCATGCCACCCTCCCTCCCCTCAAGAGACTTCCACTACTTATGATAAAAAATAAGAAAACTATCTTTGCGAATTTTTCACGAAAGTGGCTGAAATTTTTACATTCACTGTAATTGGATTACAGAAGCTCACTTCCAAAATTCCAGTTGAATCGGTTTAAAACTTTAAAAGTTAGCATTGGTAATTTTTATTATGGACAAGTATGTGTGCCTCTTTGGACAGAGTGAGCCTCCAGCAGAAAGGGTGTTAACATAGCAACGGTTGATTGACAGCTGGGAGTGCTGATCTGAAGCCCTTGGTTGGGAAGAAAGCAAACACCTGTTTATCACTTCCACAGCACAAAAGGACTAGGAGAATATTTTCAGAAATCCATTTTTCTGAATTTTGAAAATAACACAGTGAAATTTTTACAGTAGTTAAGATACATCACAATAAAGTTCTAGTGCAAATTTCGCCAAATTCCGTTAGGAACTTTAGCAGATGCAAAAAAAAAAAACAACGTTGCATAATCGGATTGAAAAAAAGAAACAGTAATTATAAATTACGGGAAAAGCAAGTGAATTATTTTTTTTAGATGCCATGGTTTATTTAAACAGTGATCCTTAAATTTTTTTTCTGTGATGATATGGACTGTATTTGAATTACAAACACGTTTTTATTCAGACGTCTGAGTTACTGTTTTAATAAAAAAATCATCTATAATTTAAAAGTTTTCAATGGATTTAAGCAATATTCAGCAGATAAACAAACTTATTTTAGTAAATTGCAACATCATGACGTAAATTTGGTAATTTAATTTTGTCGAAAATTGGGGAGCATTTTTTTTTACAGTTTCTATTATAGTTAAAGTGAAGGAGGAAATGTGCAACTTGACAGTTCAGTGAGCTGCAGGTGGTGATTTATGGCGATGTGCCAAATGAAAAGAAGCCATTCCATCAGGTAATTCCAAAGGTTGTGTTGTGTGGACGCGTCCTCCTGCTGTTTGATCTTAATTGGAATGTTTTTGTGCATGCGGGGGGGGGGGGGGGGTTCGAGAGAAATATCCGTTTCAGCTTTACAGCTTTCACGGCTCTTTTTTTTTTTTTTTTTCTTGGTAATAAATAAAAATCATAGTTGCTGCATTCACCATTGATCCATGTTTGCATTTCTTGAATATAAACAGCAGACAATCCAGAAACATAGTGTTGGGCGGGTCTTGATGATCTTCATTTTGCATATGCTGAATTCAGTTCTGTGGGAATAAGGAATGACTTATACTGTGAATATATACAAAACTACATATTTTTGAGCTGAAAAAATAGGTCTACTTGTACACAGTAGCTAAAGTGTGAACTCAGATGAAGACAATCAGACATACGGACGTCTGATTCCATAAAAAAAAATCAACATAGTTTTTTTATTTACACTACAGGTAAAAAAGCAAAAACATGTTTTTAAACGTTATAAAGGAAAACGGATTTTTGAAACGCATGACTTGATGATCTTAATTTCTGAAAGTTTCTTTTTTCCACATCCTTTTTTTCAATTACAATACACTGTAACAGGATACTGTGTGTTATATCACTTAGAGATATGGCAGATTTTCGGTTGCTGATATCCACGATCGTAAGCAGTAGTTGCATTGCGATTGTTGATGATGACAAAATAAATACTGGAGTGATGTAAAATGTTGCATAAACTAAAAAAAATAAAGCCCCCCCCCACCCCGAACTTTTATGCGGTCATCGTAGCTGATCAACCATTTCATTCCATGAACATCAGCACATTTCAATCATTTGAACATTGGGGGTATCTGAAGGAATTCAGCCGTGCTTAAGCGCCCTAGCGCAACGAAAACATGCTAATTTTGGACAGTTCTATTCCCTTCCCCTCTACTATCCCTAATAATTGAGAGTGTTTCAAATATTCTATTTATGAGCTAGTTTTCGCGCTGTTTGTTATGCTTTTATTTTCGAAGAAAGAGAGGGAAAATAAGGAAAAGCAGCTAGAGAAAAAAAGAAAAGCTGAGTTTGATGACAAAATAAAAGAAAATGATGCAGAAATAAATAAGCTTAAAAAAGATAAAGAAGCCTCCCTAGCAGTAATTCAAGAGGGAACAGAAAGAATGAGAAAAGCTGTAGAAAAACAAAATACTGTTGAAATAGCAGTTGCCTCTAACTTGATCATACAAGGTTCAGCTGAAATAAAGAAAACTGAAAGTAAATTAGTTGTGGTGGAAGCAGAAAAAGATAGGCTAATCAGGAAAAGGTTAAAACAATAATATGAAAAAAGTAATTCAGTGAACAATTGTACATAGTTCTTGGTTTTCAATTACCTTTTTAGGATATTATAGTTTAATGTGAAACCTGAAAACTTTACTGGAAAATCGTGAATTGCTTCTGGTTCAACAGCATATTAATGTTCAAAGTGAAACTTGAATGTGGTAAATATACTTGAATATGATAATAACACGTGAAAAGATAAGAACTGAACATTAGAAGTAAATCATACTTAAACTTTAGACATTAGACGTTATGCAAAAAATTTGGGTGTGAACTTCGACCATATATACTAATGGACTGCGCATTGGCAATAGCTGCATCAAAGCCGCCATGGCTCAAACATTGGGCACGTCATCATCAGACTCCAAATTTTGTGTACAAATGCTGTTATGATTACTAATTTACGCTGCAGAACTTCAGTGTTTTCGGTGTATTATGTGAATGCACCTCATATATAATGAAAACTCTTCAGGTAAGTTTACTTATGAGCTATATACATGCATGATCGTGTTGTTTACATTTTGTGATTTATAATGTGATGAACATTTGTGAAGAATTTGGAACATGCATTCCATTTTTTTTTCTTAAGTTACTATATTTTTATATCAATAGCTGCAAGTTTCTGGTTAAGTAATTGAACTTTATTGACTTAGGTATTTAATTCGTTTCTTACCCATGAAAAATCATAGAACTTTCTTTACTATATCGGTCAGAGCAACCATAAGCACAGCAGGTGTAACCCATCTTTTTGACTGTTGTCATGTGATTTTATGTTGGAGCCAGAAATTTTGATGTCATGCGCAGTCTATCAGTATATATGGTTGAAGGGTGTGAAGCAAACTATTTACAATGTATACAAAGTTGTTTTACTAGATGTATACAAATATACATCTAGTTTTTATTGAAATACACTCCTAAAATTTTTCTAAAAATTCCTAAAATTCCTAAAATTCTTACCTAAAATTTTCCAGAAGTATGCTATGATCCCTGTGTATATATCCTGTTTTATATTTAACACATCTGTAATCATTCTTATATGAAAAAAAAAGGTTAAAAAAATGTGATAAAATGTAATTTTTATTGAGGCAAATCAATTGTCTAGTTTTATTTCTGTGGTATGATTTAAATGAAAAATTTTGTTTTCAAGATTCAGATAAGACATACAATTTCTTTGCATGGACGAAAATGTATATCAAGTGATTTACATGAAAATGATAATCACTTGAAACCTGATGTGTAAAGAATGGTGATAAATGAATATGAAGAAGTATTAAAAGTTTGTGGCAAGTACTAGGAAATCAGGTGTGTTGCTGGTGTGCAGACTTTTGAAAATTGCTGTCCAACTTCCACTTAATTTTATTATAATGCCTAGACCTTGTGTTGAAATTCATAAACTCTGCTTGCTTGCAACTACAAAATTTATTTTAAATTGTGTGAGATTTATGTGCATACTATTTTTTTCTTTTCATTTTTTGTAATTGTTAAAAAATTTGCCTGGTGGAGATAGTTATTTTGAGGAATTCCTCATATTCACTTGAGAAATACTATGTAGATTCTACATGAAGATATTTTATCATGATGTGTATAAATGAATTTTTGTCCATAATTTTCTAATATTATGATATGCAAACTGCATAGGTTTTTCTGATCTCATCTCATCTCTCTTATCTTTGCCTGTGCTTTTCCTATATCTTATAATGCTTGAAAATTGTGATTATGTTTTGAAGACCTGGATTATCATATGAAAGTGTTTTTTTTTTTTTAAACAGTCTTGAAAAGAATTGAAATTTAAAAATTAATGCCTAAAAATAATAAAATTTCTTTTACAAAATGAGTGTTTTTAATTCTTCTAACCCCCTCCCCCCATTCAGAGTTATCAGAATTTCCTTGTGGGATTTGGTTTTGGCTTAAAGAAAATTTATTAAGCGGATGTAACGTTTTTATTTGCTTACAAGCCTGTGTGCTTGGCCCAGTGGCAGAAAAGGCGCAGCACTGCGGCAGGTGCTGCAGATTACTCTTTTAACCCTTGGAGATTGCTTTGAGAAAGTTTTGAAAGTTTATTTTTTTCATACATTAAAAAAAAAATGAAATTTTCTTAACTATTTTGCTCAACTCAACCCCAGGACCAGAAATGGTGCAACACGGCAATGCCCTTTGCAGATTTTCGGAAAGGTGTGTTTTTTTTTGTTTTTTTTTTTGTTTTTTTTTTCTTTCTGGCTATTTCTTTAACATTCATTGTTTCTTAGCATTCTTTTCAATTTTAAAGCAAAGGGAGGGAAATTTTTTTAGCGATTTTAACGTTGGGTCCCGCTTTCGTACGTCAAGTTATATCAACAGATCATGTAGGCAATTGTTTTATTTAGTTTTTTTTTTATCTTCCTTGTTTTACAAAGAAATAACTTTTGAGTTGATGAAACATACTGTTTTCTTTCAAAAACGAAGCTCAGAAGAGATTACACACTTTTAGCAACTTCTCCTTTTCTACTGCATCCATTTTGCGCAGCATTCCTGAAGCTGATGGCCGCTTTTTTCTTTTTTTTTTTTCGTCAGTATAGCTTTGTTTTAGTTGGATTTATGTGATTTTTTTTTTTTTACAAGAGCAGTAATTTTTAAGCTCTTTCAACGTTCCCTTGTTTTTGTGGCCATCGGTATTCCGGAAATTGACATCCATTTTTTTTTTTTTTTAAATAATCTTTTTACACATTTTTCTATCCATTTTCACGGTTGTGTTATGCGGCATTCTGAAAGCTGACGATCACAAATTTTACTTTTTTGGTTTCCAGATAGCTTTATTTCAGCTACCTTAAAGAGGTGTGTGTGTGTGTGTGTGTGTGTGTGTGTGTGTGTGTGTGTGTGTGTGTGTGTGTGTGTGTGTTTTGTTTGGTTGTTTCGTGTGTGTTTTCAAAAGACTGAACTTTTTAGCGTTTGCAATGTTTCGTTCTCCGTTTCTATGGCCTTCCGGAAAGTTGATGGTCACAGTTTTTTTTTTTTTCTTCTTCCAGATAGCTTCATCTTAGTCTAAGGCAAAAGCTTTTTATTTTTTTTTCAAACTAAAATCATATTTCTGCGCATTTTTAATGTCTCCTGTTGCATTTCCACAACCATTTTTTTAAGCATTCCAGTAGCTGATGGTCACAATTTTTTTATTTACCTCCAGATGATTTCATTTCAGACTGTGAAAATCCTCTAAATACGTGGTGTCAGTGAATAAACAACGACATCACTCTTTGTTTATTCATTTCAGACTGATGAGGGGAAGCTTTTTTTTTTTTTTTTTGCTTTACAAGAACTTTTGGCCTTGTTTCTCACTTTAATTTCGTAATTATTTTGGGATTGAATTATATCAATGAAAATGCTCCCACCACATTTTTAAACATTCACAAAAGAGATTTCAAACAGAAATCCTATATGGGCCCCAGCAGTTTTGCAAACAAGTGAAATGTGACAATGATGATGTATCAGCCTCTCCCTCTACACACACACACACGAATGCTGTGACGGGCTGAGCCCGAAAGCCCGAAGTCGAGCCTGGGTCCGAAGTGGGCTCGGGCTGCATTATACTTACTGGAGTTCGGGCTCGGGCTGCATTATACTTACTGGAGTTCGGGCTCGGGTGCGCTTGGGCTCTGAGAGAAGGAGATGATGTTCTTCCTTTTTCTTCAATGTGATTTTGTATGATTTAGCACACGAGACTTTTTTACACTTCCAGTTGTTAAATAGAATTCTTCGGCAACTGGGTCTAGATGGGGAGTGGGAACTCGGCAGGGCTATTCATTCCGGGCTTGTGTAACAAGTACCATAGTCCATGAATTACTGGATTTCTGCAAAGGAAAAGTTTCTTTAAGAAGTATAGGGAGTAGACAGCAAGCTGATGAAATTTTGCTCCCTACCTCAAAGGGGCAGCTCCCTGCTAATTCTATTGAGCAACATACGACGTAGATTGTTGTACCTCCCGATTTTTCCTGATACCTGGTCCCCCTGAACATTTCAGGAAGAAATGAATGGTCAAAGAAATTATGGAAATAGATAGACATCCCTTCCCCACTCCACAGTTGAGAAAGATATCGGTTAACTGCACGGGAAGAAAGGTGGAAGTCTGGGAGAAGAGTTTTTTTTGTAATGCCTAAACAAGTTAATCATAGTTTTCGGGTTTGGGCGGGCTCGAACTGACGTACTTCAGTCTCGCACGGGCTCAGGCTCTTAAAATTGAGCCCAAACTCAGCTCTGACACTGACACACACACACACACACACACACACACACACACACACACACACAGTATATATGCAGTTTTGATTGTGGTGAAACCTTATTATTTATTAATCATGGATTTTATTTCTGACTAAAATAAAATCTTTCTTTTTTTCTCATCAGGGAAAAGCTAGTTTGAATATTGCAACTAAATACTAATTTGTACAGTTATCAAAATCACAAATTTGTGTTCATTTTGTAAAACTATGTGCTGTTGCAGTACAGAATGATAAATTTTATAGAAAAATTAATATTTAGGCTTCCCTTTATCTTGCAGACTGTTTTTAGCTTTCCCTTTCTACGTTGCAGACTCCTGAAAAAGATTGTGCTTCAGGAGTACTTGGTATGTGAGAAAATTAGGTAGAGACCATTCACAGTATCATCTCCGACCCCCCTTCCTGTGATTTGATTGAACCAATAGATTAATTTGGAGAGATAATGAGAAATAGTGAGTAGACTGAAAAGATTACGAAATGCAACATTTCGATTGTTGATGTGAAGGATTTTTTCTGATTGTCTTAGTAATTGATACACTATGATCTGGTTTTGTTGATGCTAGTTGAGAAATTAAAGAAAATATCAAGTGAAATAAAATATATACACAGATCTACCTTCTCCACATTTGTATTAGTTTTGTGTGTTTTATATTAATAGTTACAATCAAAATTACTTTCGAAAATGTGATCCTGAGACTGGAAAAATTTCATCCTTGAATTATTTTTTATTAGTCTTTAACTGTGCTAAAAACATTTTGTGAGGCAAAATGTTGTTAGTAAGGTGGAGATGATATTCTTAAGTGGTTTGGCCATGTTTAAAAGCATGAGTGATGAGATGCTTAACAAGGGTATTCCGTGCAAATCAATAAGGCTCATAACCTGGCCCCTTTTGATTTCCTTGAAATTTGGTGTAATTGTTAGGCATGCAGACTTATTCATAAATTCCAAATTTTAGCCCTGTCCACCAACAGGGTTTCAAATTACATGACCTTGAAAATTAAAAGATCGTGACCTCCGGACAATCTTTGAGTAGTTGTATCTCGTTACCTAGTTGGGCTAGAAGGTTGAAATTAGTCTTTTTATAGCATTTGGTATGATCTTTCAAATCGTGTGCAGTAAATATATATATATAGGTTGACCTCGCATATTTAAAAAAAAAAACAATTTTAAAATTTTGAAAAAAATATATGTATGTTAGACTTTTGTCACCATTTTTTGTTTTTTGTTTTTATCATTATATGTAAACTTTTGTTTTCGTAAAGAAACAATAAAAATGAAACTTTTTCTTTTCTTAGACAATAGGTCAGTTTGATGTTTTTAGTAAAGGGCCCATTGTGACATTTCACTTACAGTGGAGTGAAAGCCTTATTAATGGAATGGTGGACAGACCTCAAGCCGTAGTTACTTCTGATGACCTTCACCATCCAAATGGCTTGATAAGTAAGTTTTATACCATAGTTTTGAACATTCCATTTCCCCTTCCTGTGTGTTGTTTTTGAGTATATTATATACTTGATGAAATGAATTACTGTAATTTCCAGGCTAAGTTCCCACATGAAAAATATTGATGTTTAGGAGAAAAAAAAATATTTTAAGGGCCGCATCAGCATAACCCTACATCCAAAAAGTTTGTAATCTGCTTTCTATGTTTGATGTATAAGAGCTATCTGAATTTTTTGTATATTTTTAAAGTTGTCTTTTTGGTAATCTCATATTATCTTTAAAGTTATTTTCAGTATTTTTTTGTTTCTATCTAATACATAATAATAAAATGCAGGGACACCTGCAATACAGACACACCTTTTCACATCCCTGTCATTTGGAAAGCTATTTTGAAATCTGGCAACAGCTGATGCTTATACCACACGGCTCATTCCACGCCTCATTCCACAGGTGATAAAGGTAGAAGTCACTACTGAAACGTCCCACCACTTATAATTTTTTAACGTAACTTATGTGTGATATGATGATATCAAGAATTCTTCTAAATTTTTGTGTGTTACATGTTTCACTGCCAATCCTTCTCACTATGCAGGATTGCATTGTGTGAAAGTCCTGAATTTCCTTTCATAATTATTACTTAATTTTTTTTTTCTTGCAGGAATAGTACAGGGTTCTCACAATCCTTATAAATCCTTAAAAGGTGCTTATTTTTGTTGGGGTGCTTAGAACTCCTTATTTTTTGTCAGAAATGGCAAAAAGTACTTACTTTTTCTAAATGGCTGCACAAAATCCAGATGCTGCCCTAGTGGCACAAGGTCTAAGCCCTTCTGACCATTCATCTGAGATGGGTCTGGGTTCAAATCCCAGGTGAGGGTTAGATGGTGTCTTTGTCTTGTGGCACTGGCTCTGTCCCTTCCATGGAGTCAGGACCCCAAATTAGGGATGGGGGATTGAGTGGTTCAGGATGGTTGTTAAACCCTTCATAATAATAATAATAATAATAATAATAATAATAATACATCCAGAAGGTATGATGTAATGCATAGAACTTCTGCTGCTGGTTTGTTATGTTGATGACATCATGTGACATCAGCTAATAGCCCATGGGTGAGCATGCGGCAGTATGAGACAAGTAATTTGTGAAAAAAAAGTTGAAGGGCCACATGCTAAATTAAACACATCTAGCAGATTACACTCAACAAGCCCGTCTCCGCCTCTTGATACTGATATTTTAAGTTTGCATTCTCCTTTTTGTGTATGTAAATATATCTTATTCAGTTATTCTACGAGAAAATTAAATGCAAAATTAAAATCTTGGACATGCAATTTTGACTTTGGTTTTGCAATTTAGAGATGATACTGTCCAAATTTAAATCGTGAACTCATAGCTTTATTTGCAGTTTTACAATTTACATACACTTTATTGCATTTGCGATTATTCTCTCAGATAAGAAAACCCATTTGGCCAGCAGAACTGTCTTTTAAATCACATTAATTCTGCTTTGTTACATCTAGTAATTACACACTCTTTACCCCCCCCCCCCCAAAAGTGAAGCACCCAGAAGGAATCGACCAGTCAAGATGAAAATTAGTGTGTGCAATGTATAGGAACGAAATGTTTGCAATTTCAGAGCAGTTCAGCCATTTATTCGGATAAAACAGGCGCATAAGTGGATCAAGTTAGTACGTTGTAGTGCCACCTCTGGCTCTGATATAATCAGTTACCAGGCGTAGCATAGGCGCATACAGTTCACAGATACTGTCCTGAGACATGGCGTGCCACGTGGTGTCCAAATTGCGGGCCAGTTCGCTTACATTCTGGGATGGGCGTAGGTGGCGTCCTATCATGTCCCAAATATGTTCGATTGATGAGAGGTTGGGCAATCAGGCTGGCTAAGGAAAGGTGTCAACATTATGGAGGCAGGCCTGGAAGAGCCATGCCATGTGTGGCTGGGCGTTATCAGTTGAAAAGTTGCTCGATACTGCTGCAACAGGAATGGCAGCAAAACAGGCTGTAAAATGTCATCGACATACCGTTGAGCCACGAGGGTGGTATGGATGACCACCAATGGTGTCCAGCTATCATAGGAAATGGCTCCACAGACGGTCAACCCCCCATGTGCAAGCTGTGTAGTGTTCCACGGTAAAGGCGGGATCCTTGCGGTGGCCAGCTCATCTCCAGACATGTATGTGCTGCTCATCTGTGCTGAGTGCAAACTGCGCCTCACCACTGAAGACAACACGACGCCACTGGACACTATCCCACATTGATTGGGCCTGACACCACTGCAGCCAGTGCCGGCGATTCTCGCTGGTCAGTGGTAGGCGACGGAGTGCCCTCCTCGAATGTAGTTCCCGTGCCGCAATTCGCAGACCTGCTAACTGCTCCGGAATATCCGGATTTTCCCCGGATGTATGTAGCCACTCCGTATAGTTTGGGGTTTTCTCTGGAAAAAACTAAATTTTTATTTTATTACCCATTTTTCCTCAAACAACAACTGTGGCCAGAAATATACTGCACTAAAAGTACAGATGGTGAAAAAATTTCTTTATAGTGCATTTTAAAGATGTTTACTGTAATATTTATGTGCGAGTGCGACGCTGTGAACAGAATTTATTAACTATATGTCAACAAAATAGTTTCCATATCATCTACTGTTTCGCATGTTACTAGAAATTCGAGCATGGGAAAAACGTCCATATAAAAAAAATTATTTCAACTTGTTACTAATATTCCTTTTTGATGTTCCTTATAATAGTTTAGAATTTTATTATATGAAGATTACAAATTTATATGAAAAAATGTTTTTATATGTACAGTCATATGCATCATAAGTTGTCAAAGTCCTCCAATACGTAGAGACAATATGTATTAAATGATTAACATTATTCCAGTTTTTAACTCATGATTCACGAAATTAATACAATAGAAAAGAACTTTCGAACCTCTTGATTATGATGCGTTGAATCAGTAATAAGCCATCTTGTTATCGAAGAAGGCACGATTTTTCTTTCCTGTGGTATCAGCTTCCAAGTTGAACTTTGATCTTATAATTTCTTATTATAGATGATGGTTGCATGTTTTGTTTTCCGTGGCTCGATATCCCAAACTAGTTTTAATTCCTCCTTTTTGGAATCATCATCTTCAGTGGGTATTATGATCTACTTCTCATACACGTTGTATTTCGGCCACTTACATCGATTTTACTGGCGGCGTCCGACATTTCACGGCAGTTGTACTCTTGCGCATGCTATTTTTGGTATTAATGCTCATTCTTAGTCGTGTTTTGATATAATTGGATGATATGAATTTCTGATTCTAAATTAATTGGTGTTGCCATTCGTTTGTTGAAAACAATTAATAAGGTCTTTTATTATATTTTTTAGCGTTATTTTCTTTTTCGATAAAATATTTCCAAGCGTATGGTAGACTCATTGGATCATTATTATTACAATTTATTTCTTTATTAGTTTTTTCAATCATTACTGCTTCTGAGGTTAATATTTGATTTTTAGTTTTATGTGAGGTTATTAATTTTGCATCATACCAATCAGGATAAGCTTCATTTTCAATACAATGATTTATTAATGATGTTTTGTTTTCTTTTTTATTCCAGTTGGATATATGTTCTTTTAATCTGGTCTTAAACCTTCTTTTTGTACTTCCTATGTATACTTTATTTCTTTCATTTCTTTCTATTTCTGTATAATATTTTGTGGGTATAGAATATACTCCGGCTTTATCAAGCACTGATCTTCTTTCATTTCCTGTAGTTATTATAGTTTTGTTATCTATGACGGTTTCTGCTAATATCATTTTTTTCTTTAACGCATTCCTTCTTTAGGATATCTGTTATTGGAGGAATGTAGGGAATTTTACCAGCAAATTTTATTTCATTTTTTTGTTTATTTTTACTTTCATTTAAAGATATTCTTTGTGTTTTCAAGTATATCATCTATGATCTTTTTCTTGTATCCAAATTTCATAGCAGTTCTTTTTATCCAGTTAATCTCTATCTTTTCTTTGTGTTTATTACAGGAATGGGTTAATGCTCTTCTTATGTAAAATTGAAGTGCTGCCCTTTTATATTTCCAAGGATGATTTGAATCAATCTGAATTATCGTTGGAGTATAAATTGGTTTTCGATATACTTCGTATTCAATCATATTATTTCGCCTGAATAAAGAAATGTCTAAATAGTGTAGTTGTCTGTTAACTTCTTTTTCCATAGAAACTTGTATTGTAGGATAAAAACTATTGTATTTTTTTACAAATGTTTCAAGTTCTTTTTCAGATTGCTTCCAGAAGATAAGGATATCGTCAACGTATCTTACGTACAGTATTAGTTGAACCATTAAGACCAATAGTAAATAAAACAACGGCTCCAACTATTTTCCTTGAAAAAGAACTATTTAAACATTTAAAACAGTATTACTTTCAACATATTTATACAATTAACAACTCCATTGAAGTGATTAAAAAAGTTAAAGAACTAAAACAACTGATTTTCTGATGATCAGTCTAAATATTGTTTCGCTATATCCAAATACTCCTGTTTATGAAGCAATTCAATTATTAGATCAGAAGTTAAAAGATGAAAAAATACCTGAAGCACAAAGAATTAGTATTATCCAGGCATTGAAACTAGTAGCTGATAATAACTACTTCACATATAATAAAAATATATACCGACAAAAACAAGGTGTCCCAATGGTATCACCAATTTCGGGACTTCTTGCTGAAATAATATAACAAGACATAGAAAATAAACTCTTGGATTCATTCTATCAAAAACAACTAATACTATACGTAAGATACGTTGACGATATCCTTATCTTCTGGAAGCAATCTGAAAAAGAACTTGAAACATTTGTAAAAAAATACAATAGTTTTTATCCTACAATACAAGTTTCTATGGAAAAAGAAGTTAACAGACAACTACACTATTTAGACATTTCTTTATTCAGGCGAAATAATATGATTGAATACGAAGTATATCGAAAACCAATTTATACTCCAACGATAATTCCGATTGATTCAAATCATCCTTGGAAATATAAAAGGGCAGCACTTCAATTTTACATAAGAAGAGCATTAACCCATTCCTGTAATAAACACAAAGAAAAGATAGAGATTAACTGGATAAAAAGAACTGCTATGAAATTTGGATACAAGAAAAAGATCATAGATGATATACTTGAAAATACAAAGAATATCTTTAAATGAAAGTAAAAATAAACAAAAAAATGAAATAAAATTTGCTGGTAAAATTCCCTACATTCCTCCAATAACAGATATCCTAAAGAAGGAATGCGTTAAAGAAAAAATGATATTAGCAGAAACCGTCATAGATAACGAAACTACATTACCTACAGGAAATGGAAGAAGATCAATGCTTGATAAAGCCGGAGTATATTCTATACCAACAAAATATTATACAGAAATAGAAAGAAATGAAAGAAATAAAGTACACATAGGAAGTACAAAAAGAAGGTTTAAGACCAGATTAAAAGAACATATATCTAACTGGAATAAAAAAGAAAACAAAACATCATTAATAAATCATTGTATTGAAAATGAAGCTTATCCTGATTGGTATGATGCAAAATTAATAACCTCACATAAAACTAAAAATCAAATATTAACCTCAGAAGCAGTAATGATTGAAAAAACTAAAGAAATAAATTGTAATAATAATGATCCAATGAGTCTACTGTACGCTTGGAAATATTTTATCGAAAAAGAAAATAACGCTAAAAAATATAATAAAAGACCTTATTAATTGTTTTCAACAAACGAATGGCAACACCAATTAATTTAGAATCAGAAATTCATATCATCCAATTATATCAAAACACGACTAAGAATGAGCATTAATACCAAAAATAGCATGCACAAGAGTACAACTGCCGTGAAATGTCGGATGCCGCCAGTAAAATCGATGTAAGTGGCCGAAATACAACGTGTATGAGAAGTAGATCATAATACCCACTGAAGATGATGATTCCAAAAAGGAGGAATTGAAACTAGTTTGGGATATCGAGCCACGGAAAACGAAACATGCAACCATCATCTATAATAAGAAATTATAAGATCGAAGTACAACTTGGAAGCTGATACCACAGGAAAGAAAAATCGTGCCTTCTTCGATAACAAGATGGCTTATTACTGATTCAACGCATCATAATCAAGAGGTTCGAAAGTTCTTTTCTATTGTATTAATTTCGTGAATCATGAGTTAAAAAACTGGAATAATGTTAATCATTTAATACATATTGTCTCTACGTATTGGAGGACTTTGACAACTTATGAAGCATATGACTGTACATATAAAAACATTTTTTCATATAAATTTGTAATCTTCATATAATAAAATTCTAAACTATTATAAGGAACATCAAAAAGGAATATTAGTGACAAGTTGAAATAAATTTTTTTTATTATACGGACGTTTTTCCCCGTGCTCGAATTT
Organism: Macrothele yani; assembly: GCA_039090855.1. Taxonomy (NCBI): domain Eukaryota; kingdom Metazoa; phylum Arthropoda; class Arachnida; order Araneae; family Macrothelidae; genus Macrothele; species Macrothele yani. The sequence continues at coordinate 93,677,385 of CM077005.1, read as the reverse complement.
CTAGTAATGTGCAAAACAGTAGATGATATGGAAACTATTTTGTTGACATATAGTTAATAATTTCTGAAATCACGTAATGATTTCTACAAATGTTGAATTAATATAACTGTGAACAGAAGCTGCGGCAGGTCTAACACAAGGCTGTGGTGACGACATCTGAACAAGTGTTGCTCCGTTGAACCGAAGTTTCGTTGCTGTGGCCAATTCACGGGCGGGAGAGTACAGGCGGAACCAGTTACGATGTTGCCAGGAGAATCCATTTCGTAGTGCTACGCTACAGAATATAGTTCTTCAATTTTTTCTCACTGTTTTTAAAGCACATGCTGTAAAAATTTTCGTTGTTTCGCATATGATTCCTTCACACCAAATATAAAATTCGGAAATGCCTTTCTTGTTTGTACAGAAGAGTTAAAATTGATCTCCAGTTCTCGGCAACGAAAGTTAGATGGGAAGTCGGCAAGTTTTGGTCCTGGTTTTAATGGCTTGGATGTTATGCCCACGAGTGCAGAGGAAGGTGTGGAGCTCACCGCCGTAGTGAGGGGCGGAGAAACTATAGGGGGGAACTGAATCGCGTTGACCAATGAAGTGCATCGGATTGTCACCCCTCGTTCAGGTCAGCTACCGGGACGCGGGAATTCCCCAAGCAGAGAGAGCTACGCTAATGAGCGCTGCTTTGTGATTTAATTGCTGAAGTGTGTTAACAGAGTGTTTGATTTTTTGCAATGGCAAAACGTGGGCATTCCCAAGTTTTTTTATAAAGAATATGAAACAGCATGGCCGGTGCTGAAAAAATCGTGTAAATCAGACAATCATGATTTTTGCAGTAGGTCTTCAGAATTTTCGATTGCTCACAAAGGTAAAAATGATTGCAAGCGGCACGTGGAAGGTGAACGCCATCTTGGAAATGTAGTGACACAAATTTCAAACCGAAGCCTAACATCCATGTTACCCTGCAGCGCAACGACTTAAAAGTTATTCAGGTGGAGGCTCTGTTACCAAAATCCTAATTGAACATAACTGCTCATTGTCGGTATCGGACCATGCTGGTCCGTTGTTTAAAAAGATGTTCCCGGACTCGGAGATCGCTTCAGAATACGGATGTGCTCGTGTGAAGACAACAGCGATAATAAAATCCTTTTCTTCATCAACAGCCCAGGAGAACTGATGGCAGCAATTCTGTTGTAGATGATAAACTATTTCCAGTTGTTGTGACCTACTTTGATTCTTCATTAGGTAAGATTGTTACCTGTTTATTATCACTTCCAAAGCTTAATGGTGATTCTACTTGTGAAAATATTTTTAAGCTGTTAAACACGAAACATTCAAAATATGAAGTTCCATGGGCAAATTGTGTGGCATTTGGTGCTGATAATGCATTAGTAATGCTGGGAATTCATAAAGGTGTCAGTGCATTTATTAAGAAAGAAAATCCTAATGCTATAATACATGGTTGTGCATGCCATTTGATCCACTTAGTGGCAAAACATGCTTCAAAAGAATTAGTAGGGATTAATGTGGGAGATTTCTTTGTTGATTTTACTTCTATGTGAAAAAAAGTACTTAAAGGCTTGAACTTTTAAAATTTTGCCAATAGATTTGTGAATTAGAAGCACATAAAATTACTAAGTATGGCTCAACAAGGTGGCTGTCAATGGGCAGCGTTGTTGAAAGATATTTGGAACAGTGGGATGCATTAGTACATTTTTTTTTTTTTGTGAGGAAGTAAAGGGTAAATCTTCAGTATTTTTGTAAAAATAAGAAATTTTTAAAGCTCCAAAGATGAAACTTTATCTGCTTTTTTACAATCAACCATGCCACTGTTCACCAAAGTAAACACCATGATGCAGCAAGATGCACCCATGATTCACAGATTTAAAAAGTAGCTGACATCATTATTTAATGAATTAGTATCAAGATTTATTAAGCCTTCTGCTGTGACTGCTGCAGCTCCTGTATTTGACATGGACTTTTCACATGCGAAGATCCAGAAAAAAAGGATGACCTTGTTATTGGTGGGAAAACAGGACAGTGTATCAAAGATTCAAATTTGTCACAAACAGATTTGCACAATTTTTACTCCTCTGTTAGACAGTACCATAGTAAGGCATGTATATACATAAAGAAGTTTCCTTTGCAAAATGAGCTGTATCATCATTGTGAGGTTGCTGACATTGCTTTGTGCCAGGAAACTGAATTCTCATCAGTTGATTTCTTTTTAAACTTATTTTCTTTTTCTGATGCAGAAAAAGATTTTGTTGAAGAACAGTTTGCCAAATTCCAAAGTGATCCTCTGACAGAAGAAATCTTAACTGCCGACAGAGTTGGCGTAGCTTGGAATTTAATATCGTGCGTTAAAGATCATATTGGGTCATTTAAGTACACTGTTTTACCAAAATTAATGGCCACAATTCTCCTTATACCTCACATCAATGCCACATGCAAACAAGTGTTTAGCATGGTTAAGGAGAATCTAACTGATTTTCAGTCCAGTTTAAGTGTTTCAACTTTGGAATCTTTAATAATTGAAAAATTTAAAGCTCGTGCTGATCAGATTTGCTTTAATGCAGATCTATCTGATATGATACCGACTTATGTAAAGCAAAACATTCAACATATTTATCTTTGAAGTAAAGTAAGTTTGTTTCTTAATGTATCTTATTTTTTGTCCAAACACTTGAGCTTTTATATTTATTTGCAACCACATATTCTCAGATATGATGAATGTATATTACTAAGATAATAAGAAAAAATATACAATTTATATATAAAAAAACTTTCTAATTTAAGGTGTTTTCAATGGTTGTTTATTGTAGTAGCTATCCTGAGAATGTCACATTTTAAATTTGGTAAGACCGATAATATAGCACTATATCAGCTTCATCAGAAGGTGTGTGGAAGGTGATCATGATGTGCTCCTCATGAGCTTCTTGAAATGTTGGCAGGTATAAATTCGTCTGGCAACATTCAGATGACCACTTCTGTACCTGTAGGCTATGCAACATGTCCACGGATGGGAAGAGCGACGAATTCGGTTCTGTTTGTGCGGCTGTCCCAATCGCTGGATTCACACATTCTGTCATTACCCTTGGCTGTCCACTACTCGCGTGAATCTAGGTTCTGCCTTCCACAACCCATTGCTGCCAAAATCATCCGATTGCCGCATTGCTCCAACCCAAATGCCTGGTGATATGGTGACTTGTGTGTGACAAACCAACCTCTCTTGAGCCCAATTATACATCCTTTCTCAAACTCGCTCAACTGCTCGTACTGTGCACAGATCCAATGTCGAGGTATTCTCATAGTCCGTGGAGGTTAATGCAGCCACAATCCACCGTCACAATTGTTCCTGCTTGTGAGCATGGGTGCAAGTTTTCCGTCTTTTGAAAATATCCGAAGATGGAAGCGGGACGGAACAAAATATCAGTGAAAATAAAATTTCCAAATATGTATTTTTCTTTTTTCCCTTTCTATCCGTACGCTCTACTCCAGAAAGTAAGTACGCCATCAGCAACCGCACTTGTACCGTAGTACTTCGTTTATCGTGAACTTGGAGTAGCAGCGGCGTCTGGCGCATTCTGGGTTAGAGGGGCATTCTGGTCAAAGAGGAATCGAGGAAGAGCTCCCTTGGAGGTTCTATGTCGATCCTCGCCTACGTCATAACCCCCAACCCAACCTCTCCCGTCCCTGGCTTTCTCTTCGCTACGTGTACGTCACACACCATAACTGGTTCTTTTTTTTTTTTTTTTTTTTTTTTTTTTTATTGGAGGTTTAACGACCACCGTGAGCAACTCAATGGGCTATAAGCAGTCGCCCGTCCCTAATTTAGGGTTACTGGTTCCAGGGAAGGGAGAGAGCCAGTGCCGAAAGACAAACACAACATCCATGCCTTACCGGGATTCGAACCCGGATCCCTTCGGACGAATGATCAAAGGCCATCGCTTAGACCACTGCGCCACCGGGGCGGCCATAACTGGTTCACCCATCGAACTTGTATCAGGTGGAGACACCATTGGCTCTGCCGCCATAGGCCACAGCTAATCTTTGGAGTGAGTAATACCAGTCGATCTTGCCGTATTTTATGCGTGTATGCGTACGCATTTCAATATTAATTTACGTATGTGAAATTAACCAAGTATTGGTAAATTTGTGATTCTTTTTTTCAACATGCAGTCAGCTATCAAATTCATAGATTCGAAAAATACGTCGGCTTTGAACTATAGCAGTGTTAAAAATAAGTGGCGATGGGAATGGCTAGATGTGACTGATTCCCATGACGTCAAATTTGGTTCTTGGTGCCGAAAAGTAAAGGAACCGGGATTTAGCTTTTGTGTTTTCTGCAGCAGAAAGTTAAACTGTGGAAGCAATGGTAAAAAAGTGCTGTTCAGACACAGTAAGGATGCTGATCATCAAAAGTGTGTACGAGCACAGCAACATACACAAACATTGCCTGGAGTCGCTCCTGTTCAAGCCAAAGCATCAATATCTGAAAGCGGTTCTGACTGCGTTTTTATGCGAAAACACGCTGCCATTCAATTTGGCACCTCAGTTAGTTGAGCTATCTAAGCATCTTGCAGGTGATGAGTTAGCACTTTCTAAATTGAAATTGTCCAGGACGACTGCAACCTACATCAATACACATGGTACTGCGAAGTGCATGAGAAAGGAGTTAGTCCAACAGTTGAAGAGAAATTTTTTCTCCTTGAACATAGATGAAGCTACGAATAATGCAATAGACAAGATCATCAAAGTGATGGTACAATTCTATGATGAGGAGCAAAAGAAAACAGTCACAGATCTTCTTGGATCCAAAAAAAAAAAAAAAAAAAAAAAAAAAAAAAAAAATTGTTGCCACGGTTGTTAACATTTTCCAAAAGGTGAAGGAACTTCTTTCAGAAAATTATTTAGCCTTCACTCAAGTGATAAGTTGTCTGATGGATAACTGCAACACAATGCAGGTATGTTAGGGCGGAGTGGGGACTTTAATGAGAAAGGAAAACCCAAATCTTCTGGATATTCATGGAGATGTTGTGTGCATGTAGTGCATAATTCTACGAAACAATTTTTTCAGAAATTCGATGTTTATTGAGTGTTTGCAAGCGATGTTTATTATGACATTCAGGATTCTCCCAAGGTCAAACAGTTATTCTCTGAAGTATAAGTTTTGCTAAATTCAAGTTCAGCGAAGCAAATTTTAAGGCCCACTGAAACATGTTTTCTGCAGATGTTAACCACTTGCGACAGACTCCATGAGTTACGTGATGCCTTGATTGTGTATTATTATAGCTTTTTGTCAAATGAAGAACAGAAGAATGGAAGTGTAGATGCACTTTTGAGTAATGTAAAGTGTCTGATGATCAGCGCAGTCGCATACATGTAATTCAGCCCCATCTTGCAAAACAAAAACAGACAGAAGCTGGTAAAGTACGAAAAGACAGAATTTTGCTTTCTCTGATCCACCTCCAGGAAAAATTCTTGTTATTCCTGAACTTTTACAGAGGTATATTGTCCAAGTTCCATTCATTCATAAAAATGTTTCAATGTGAGGCACCTATGATGCACCAAATCCACTGTGAAATGTTTGTCCTGTGCAAGGAATTTTTGTCATCATTCATCAAAGTTGAATTTATTCCAGAGAGCAGTGTGTTTGAACTTCTGAGTGTTGATGTCAAAAATACAGAAATGCAACTTGCTGATAAATTTTTGAGTGTTGGAAAGTTTGCTTACTCAGAAGCACAAGAGTTGCGAAAAAAGAAAGCTAATTGGATCTTTGCATTTTATAAAAAAATAAGACACGCATATCAAAATACTGCAATATATATGATGATAAATTGATTTTATTATGTGTAACAAAAATTTCGTCGTAGAAGACTGCAGTGTGCTAAACAAGTTCAACACAGGTAGTGACCATAGATTGGTGAGATGTAAGATGCATGCACCTCAACACTAAACTCGAACGTGGCAAGCTCATAAGACAAACAAAATGTAGTGACATAACCAACCTTAAAATACACCATAATACCTTCAAGTTAGAACTGAAGAAAAGATTCTTTGCTTTAGAAGGCCTAACATCGGAAGAAGTGGATATTTCTGAAGTTAACAGAAAAGTAACCAAAGCTCTTATGGAAACAGCAACAGAATTAGCTGGGTTTAAGAACAAGTTGCATGTGAACAAATTATCAGGAAAAACCAAAATGTTGATGCAAAAAAGAGATGACAACTAAGTAAGACGTGACTTCCAGAGTGGAATATATAGAGCTATGCAAGACAGTACGAAAAAGTATCACTGAAGACTTAAGGAAATTCAACTGTGAACTAGTGAGGAAAGAAATTGAAAACAACCAAAGCCTAAATGTAGCAAAGGGACATTTCAGTAAGGGAAGAAAACAGATTATGGCTCTGAGAAAAGAAGATGGTTCTGTAACAAGAAATAGAGGCGAAATTTTGACAAGAGTGAAAGATTTCTACTCCAAATTATATGAAAGGGATGATACATGCACTCCAGACATCATGAAAGATACCAGTACCAGAGTTCCTCCAGTCCTTCCAGCAGAAGTTGCACATGCAATCAAGAACATGAAGCGGGGAAAAGCTCCAGGAGAAGATGGAATTACTGTAGACATCATACAAGAAGCAAGTGGAGAAATTGAAACAGTACTCGCCCAAATTTTCACTTGATGCCTTAATGAAGGGAAGATTCCTGAGGATTGGAACAACGCTACAATGATCCTGCTACATAAAAAAGGTGACATTGAGAATCTCAGGAACTACAGACCTATCAGCCTCCTATCAGTGGTTTATAAAATCTTCACTAAAGTTCTTTCACACCGTTTGAAGGTAACACTGAACATATCTCAACCGAGAGAACAAGCTGGATTCAGGAGTGGCTACAGCCTTATTCATTAGTATGATTAGGTACAAAAATAGCACTCATGCAAAAGATATCTTGAATATTAGTAAATAAAAACATCATTAGTGAATGATTTTTCGAGGGTAAGAGTAAACTATAGATCATATCCACGTGCTGAGAGAACTAATTGAAAGAGCAAGGGAATATGAACTTCCATTATGCATGGCTTTCATCGATTATGAAAAAGCCTTTGATTCGGTGAAACCATCAGCAATTACAATGGCTCTGAAATCCTGCGGTATTGAAGATGCATACATTAAAATTATTAATAACATCTATGAAAATGCAAGTGCAAAGATTCGGCTGTTTGAAAATACAAAACACATAAAAATTGGAAAGGGAGTGAGACAAGGTGACACCATATCTCCGAAGCTCTTTAATGCCACATTGGAAAATGTCTTTCAATCACTGAACTGGGAAAACAAAGGGATAAAGATTAATGGAGATTATCTAACCCACCTTCGTTTTGCTGATGACTTGGTCATTTTTGCAACTACCCCATCAGAGCTGCAGAGTATGATCCAGGAACTTGCTGACAAGAGTAAAGAAGTGGGATTAAAAATGAACTTTCAGAAGACAAAAGTGATGTTCAATGCTTTTACAAGAAATGAAGATTTATCGATTGATGGAGAAAAGCTGGAGATAACTGACACGTACGTTTATCTTGGACAGCAGGTATCAAGTGAGGGTCACATTGATGAAGGAATTAATCGGCGTACAAAACTTGCCTGGAGTGCTTTTGGAAGAAACAGCATAATTTTCAAGAGCAATATGCCATTATGTCTTAAAAGAAAAGTGTTTGATCAACGCATCCTTCCAGTGCTTACGTATGGTGCAGAGACGTGGACCTTAACTAAAAGAGGCATACAAAGGCTGCAGACAACTCAAAGAGGCATGGAGAGGTAGGTGCATGCTTGGTGTAACCAGGAGAGATAAGAAGAGGAATTGTGGATCCGAAAAATGACTAGAGTGGAAGACATCATGATCAGAGTTAAATCCCTGAAATGGCAATGGGCTGGACATACTGCCAGAAGGACAGACTATCGATGGACAGCCGAAATTTTAGATTGGATTCCAAGCGACAAGAAAAGACCCAGAAGAAGACCACATGAGAGATGGGTGGATGAAATTCGAAAGTATGTGGGAGTGACATGGAGGAGACTGGCACAAGACAGACCGTTGTGAAGGAAACTTGGGAAGACCTTCGTCCAACAGTGGATTGATAATGGTTGACAGTGATGATGATATGATGAAAAACTTGCCGCTTAATAATAAAGTGTTGATTTGGCTTTCGGTACTGCATCCAAAGCAGCGGAGATGCAACACAACTTTATCAGCATTTGACAAATTAAGCGAGTGCTTGCCTCAAGTTTTTTATGATTCAGATAGGAGCTTTCTTTTAGAAGAGGTTCAAAGGTATTCACTTGATAATGCTATAACAGAGTTGGAAGCCACAGGAATCTGTCTTGATAATAGTTCAAGGATAGATTGTGATTGGTGGTCACATATTTTTGATTTGAAGGAGAGTGTGATGGTGTTACTATTAGGTATAAATATTTAGGAATTCTTGTGAGAAGAAGTTGTCTCACTGTGGAAAATTATGAGGTTGCTTCTATTGTGAAATGCAGCTTACGAAGAAAGAAGATAAAGTCTGTAGAATTCAAGCCCACCACGCAGATGTGTAGTGCAATTCATTCCGCCTATGACTCTTACAAGGAATTCCTATCAACAAAAAGAAATAAAGTCTCAAATATTCCTCAATATGAAATTACTAGGAAAACAACAGATGTTCCCACTTGCTTAACATAGCAGTTGTGTCCTAGTAATTCCATTGCCAAACATATTGCTTCAAAAGAAAGTGCATCAACTACTCTTCCTCTTGCACTTGCCAAATCTATTGATTAAAAAAAAGGTGCATCAACTACTCCTGTCAAGCATACAAGAAAATGACCTGCACCACAAGGTACTGCTGGGAACTTGCCTGATAAAAAATCCAAGTGTGCTACAATAGCAAGTTTTTTAAAAGAAATAATTCACCTATGAAAATTTGTGATGGTTACTATAACACTGTGATCATGGTGAAGTGAATTAATGAAACGAGCTCTCTGTGTACACAACTACAGTTGGACATGCATAATCTTGATTATAATTTTTTTTTAATCTTTATGCAATTTTACAATTTAAATGACTCTTTTAAAAGTGTGCAACACTTATTTGATTCAACAGAATTTACTAAAGATTATTTGAGTATGTTATGTATTAATTATTACAATTTCAATAATTTGGTTAACATATTTCTATTATGGGCTTAAAATGCTATATAAGCAACAAATATGTGGATTGGATTTGAATATCATGCAAGATCTTTTTTTTTTTTTTTTTTTTTTTTTTTCATTTGCAAGATAAGGAATTTTGGAAATTTGTTAAATTTCACCTGGTAGTTCCTACCTAATAATCAAATTTAACTTTCCGATTACAATTTGCATGGACATCAAATTTTGTTTACATTTATATGCATTAATGTTCGGTCGTTTTATGCACTTTTGATTTAATAATGAATTTTAACCACATACAATATTTAATGTATGTTGTGTTTATGTCTGAGTGCGCATGGTGGTGGTGGTGGGTTATTCAAAATATTTTCAGTCCTGGCCACATCTCACAACTTGCACCCATGCTTGTGAGCTTTGCTCTTGATATACCCTCTTCTGTGTGCGGTTCCCGTGCTGTGTGGTGGGCCACTATTTAGTCATTGGTCGTTATCTTTTAATCATTTGCATATTTGGCTCTGAGGTACTTCTTGCATGCTGAGTTTTATTAGGGTTGAACGACTTTCTCAGTGGGTACTTCATTCGTTTTCTTTTTCTTTCTTTCTTTTTTTTTTTTTTTTTTTTTTTTGCCGAGAGTGTATATGGAAAAGTATTGCACTCTGCTTCCACATAATTTAATTTGGATATTTAAGTCCTATCTAAAAAAATATTTGTGCACAAGCCATTGTTGCATATTCAATTGGTAAGGTCCTCAAAATTTTGCAGGGGGCTTAAAAGTTTTTAAAAAGTGCTTATTTTCTTTGTGGTAGAAAAAGAATGGGAACCATATAATAGTTTTTAGCTATAGGTTGGTGTTGATTGTGAATTCCAACTTCAAAATACCGTATTCATAGTAGGAATTACCAGTGTTATCTCTAGGAGAAAAAAATTGCTTATGCTATTGAAAAGTACACAGACAAAAATGAGTTGACAAATATTAGATATCTGTTACAAAAGGACTTGCATGGGAAACAGATTTATAATTTTAATAAATAGACAAATGTCATGGAAAATGGAATAAACAAAAATCATAATTCAGTTTTCTTTTGAAAAAGCACATGTGCTGTCTATAGTGAAAACTATGGATGCTATTCTGATGATTCTTAATACTGTTTTGTGGAACAGCAGATAAATTCTAAGCACTAAAATCCTGAAATTTTTCTTTATTTACCGTGTATACCATGTAACAAGAGCAAATTATGTCTTTAAAAGCTTTCTTTCTTTCCTTTTTTTATTTTCAGGTCACTTGAGTGTCCTTGTTAATTGATTGTTACTGTAACCTTTTTTTCTTTTTTTTTAAATCTTTTTTAAATTGCAGAAGCTAAATCTGAGCCAGAACTGGTGGAAAGGCTGAAGAAGATGAGAATATTTTATCAGTTCCTTTATAATAATAATACTCGTCAACAGACAGAAGCTCGAGATGATCTACACTGCCCATGGTGTTCTGTGAATTGTGTTCAACTTTATTGCCTGCTCAAGCATCTCAAGCTCTGTCACAGTCGTTTTACATTTAATTATGTTGTAAGTATTTCATTCACTTTCAGGGAAATTAGTGTGTTTGCTTCAGTGAGTACATTTTTGCATAATTCATGACCTAACATTTTTTATGTCATGAGCGCTTGTAGAAACCTAGTCATCGTTATGAAGATCTTTGTCACAAATAGTTACTTACCGGCAAGTAAAACAACAGATGTCTGTATAAAAATTAATTCAGCTCACTAAAGCATATATATATATACACAGTATTGACAAAAGTCACCGGACACCACTTCAAAAGCAAATGAACGGATCTGTTGTGTTGTTAAGATGCACAATACAGCTGCAGCTGAATGCGATCATGTCTCACTGTGAAGTCGAGTGAAAATGTCGTGGCGGGAGAGAACTGACTTTGAGAAAGGAAAGATTGTTGGGTGTTACATTAGTGGGTTTTCCATAAGAGAAACCGAGAGGTGTTTAAACATACCCAAGTCAACTGTTTTGCATGTACTGAATAAAGTGGAAGACACATAGCGTGCCTGAAAAGACCTTAGTGTACAGGTGAGTAAAGATGCTGGAACCTCAGTATGTACATGTACCATTCACAGAGAACTTCATTCCATGGGTTACTGTGGTCCATGCGGCTGCTCATAAGCATTTCATCTCCACTCGGAATGCTACTCGTTGTTAAACATGGTGTAAATAACATTTATCGTGGACCGTAGATCAATGGAAACGGGTCCTATGGACTGATGAATCCAGATACACGATCCATCAGTCTGATGACTGTGTTTAGGTATGGCGGCAGCTGTGGAAATGCTATTTACCACAGTGTGCTGTTTTTATGGTCAAGTTTGGAGATGACAGTGTACTCGTGTGGGGGTGTTTTTCGTGGTATGGTCCCGGCCCATTGGTTATTGTGGACAAACCTGTTAACCAGCAGGTTTACCTTGATATTCTAGACAACTATGCCCTACCAACTCTGTGGCAATACTATGGAACCGAGCCTTGTTGGTACCAGCAGGATGATGCACTGAGCCATAAAGCAAGGACTGTTACAGCAGGGTTTGACGATAATTCCATATCGTGTGTGAACTGGCAAGCACAGAGCCCTGATCTTAATCCCATGGAGCACCTATGGGATGAATTAGAGTGCCGTATAAGAAGTTTGGAACCATGGCCTACTACTAAGCAACAATTATGCCCTACCGACTCTGTGGCAATACTGTGGAACCGAACCTTGTTGGTACCAGCAGGATAATGCACCGAGTCATAAAGCAAGGACTGTTACAGCGTGGCTTGATGATAATTCCGTATCGTGTGGACTGGCAAGCACAGAGCTCTGAACTTAATCCCATAGCGCACCCATGGGATGAATTAGAGCGCCACATAAGAAGTTTGGAACCAAGGCCTACTACTAAACAACAGGTAATGTCACCATTATGTACTGAATAGAAGCACATACCTATCGCTGTGTTCCAAAACCTTGTCTAAAGCATGTCTCGAAGGTTCAGTGCATGCATTAAGGCCAAAGGTGGACCGACACCATACTAATTAATGTCAATAAATGCTATGTTGTGTTTCTCTTCTAGGTGTCCGGTGATTGTTGTCAATATAGTGTATGTCAGGTCCTGCTGAGTTGGATCTGCCACCAGGACTTATTGAATCTGAATTTCTCAAACGGGCCTGACGTAGGTTCTTTTGAGTGCCGTCAAGGTAAACTCGATCGTTAAAAAAACTGAAACTTGTAGTCAGCAATTCTTAAGATCTACGATAATGAGGAACTCCAATAACAAGTCCTTGATTGGACAAAACAAAATTTAATAGATGAAAGAATAAGTTCTGTTCGATTGGCTATCTCCACGTGCCAACAGGTTTCCAACTAGCGAACACTTCACTATCTCACCGACATCCTGGAAGACCCTCCGCCACGAGGACTTGAGTCGTTCCGTCAAAAACTCTGGTCGATCTCTTATCGACGAAAAACCCTGACTATTCCTTCAGTGAAAACGAAAAACCCCGAGAGGTCTAACCGACACTCTCTGCGTCAAACACGAAGTCCGTGGAAGGTGAAACGCGAAAAGCCTCCCCAGCGAACCTGTCGCTTCCTTTTAAATTCTTTTGGTGTGGAGTTAGCCGTTCACCGGAAGTGGTAACCTTTGACCTATACCTCAGACCGCGTCGAAGTCAATGGATCTTGCTAGTCACGTGCTTCGTTTGGTGTTACACAATCCATCATACAAAGGAAATGTACCACGTGCATTTGAATTTACATTACATTGCCTTTGAAATAAGAAATAATTAAAGAAAATATTACTACATGGAAACAATTAGTGGGGCTCAACTCCATCACCTTACAGTGTATATAAGTGTAAACTGAAGGATAAAGTTGTAGAAGTTGAAAGTTCCTCTGACAGAGCTGCACGACTTGTTATCCAACTCTCGAAAAGATACCAGGCTCAGACTATTCAAACTTATGCACCCACCACAAGTCATCCTGAAGAAGAAATTGAAGAATTTTATGAGGAAATTTGTCATCTAAATAATAAAGGTAAGCAGCACTTGAAAATAATTATGGGAGATTTCAATGCAAAAATAGGACAACGGCAACAGAATGAAACTTCAGTAGGTAAATTCGGTCACGGCAACAGAAACCAGCGTGGAAATACTCTCGTTGAGTTTGCAGAGGCAGAAGGGTTTTTCATCATGAACTCCTTTTTCAAGAAAAAGCCACACAGGAAATGGACATGGAGACATCCAAATGGGACGACAAGTGAAATTGATTTTATTATGTGTAACAAAAAATTCGTCATAGAAGACTGCCGTGTGCTAAACAAGTTCAACACAGGTAGTGACCATAGATTGGTGAGATGTAAGATGCACCTCAACACTGAACTCGAACGTGGCAAGCTCATAAGACAAACAAAATGTATTGACATAACCAACCTTAAAATACACCATAATACCTTCAAGTTGGAACTGAAGAACAGATTCTCTGCTTTAGAAGGCTTAACATCGGAAGAAGTGGATATTTCTGAAGTTAACAGAAAAGTAACCAAAGCTCTTATGGAAACAGCAACAAAATTAGCTAGGTCTAAGAACAAGTTGCATGTAAACAAATTATCAGGAAAAACGAAAATGTTGATGCAAAAGAAGAGAGATGAGGACAACTAAAGATGATGTGACTTCCAAAGTGGAATATATAGAGCTATGCAAGACAGTACGAAAAAGTATCACTGAAGACGTAAGGAAATTCAACTGTGAACTAGTAAGGAAAGCAATTGAAAACAACCAAAGCCTAAAGATAGCAAAGGGACATCTCAGTAAGGGAAGAAAACAGATTATGGCACTGAGAAAAGAAGATGGTTCTGTAACAAGAAATAGAGGCGAAATTTTGACAAGACTGAAAGATTTCTACTCCAAATTATATGAAAGGGATGATACATGCACTCCAGACATCATGAAAGATACCAGTACCAGAGTTCCTCCAGTCCTTCCAGCAGAAGTTGCACATGCTATCAAGAACATGAAGCGGGGAAAAGCTCCAGGAGAAGATAGAATTACTGTAGACATCATACAAGAAGCAAGTGGAGAAATCAAAACAGTACTCGCCCAAATTTTCACTCGATGCCTTAATGAAGGAAAGATTCCTGAGGATTGGAACACCGCTACAATGATCCTGCTACATAAGAAAGGTGACATTGAGGATCTCGGAAACTACAGACCTATCAGCCTCCTATCAGTAGTTTATAAAATCTTCACTAAAGTTCTTTCACACCGTTTGAAGGTAACACTGGACATGGCTCAACCGAGAGAACAAGCTGGATTCAGGAGTGGCCACAGCACAATAGATCATATCCACGTACTGAGAGAACTAATTGAAAGAGCGAGGGAATATGAACTTCCATTGTGCATGACTTTTATCGATTATAAAAGCCTTTGATTCGGTGAAACCATCAGCAGTTACAATGGCTCTGAAAACCTGCGGTATTGAAGATGCATACATTAATATTATTAATAACATCTATGAAAATGCAAGTGCAAAGATTCGGCTGTTTGAAAATACAACACATGTAAAAATTGGAAAGGGAGTGAGACAAGGTGACACCATATCTCCGAAGCTCTTTAATGCCACATTGGAGGGTGTTTTTCAGTCGCTGAGCTGGGAAAACAAGGGGATAAAGATTAATGGAGATTATCTAACTCACCTTCGTTTTGCTGATGACGTAGTCATTTTTGCAACTACCCCATCAGAGCTGCAGAGTATGATCCAGGAACTTGCTGACAAGAGTAAAGAAGTGGGATTAAAAATGAACTTTCAGAAGACAAAAGTGATGTTCAATGCTTTTACAAAAAATGAAGATTTATCGATTGATGGAGAAAAGCTGGAGATAACAGACACGTACGTTTATCTTGGACAGCAGATATCAAGTGAGGGTCACATTGATGAAGAAATTAATCGGCGTACAAAACTTGCCTGGAGAGCTTTTGGAAGAAACAGCATAACTTTCAAGAGCAATATGCCATTATGTCTTAAAAGAAAAGTGTTTGAACAATGCATCCTTCCAGTGCTTACGTATCGTGCAGAGACGTGGACCTTAACTAAAAGAGACATACAAAGGCTGCAGACAACTCAAAGAAGCATGGAGAGGTGCATACTTGGTGTAACCAGGAGAGATAAGAAGAGGAACTCGTGGATCGATAGACAGCCGAAATTTTAGATTGGATTCCAAGGGACAGGAAAAGACCCAGAAGAAGACCACATGGGAGATGGGTGGATGAAATTCGAAAGTATGCAGGGGTGACATGGAGGAGACTGGCACAAGACAGACTGTTGTTGAGGTCTGTCTTGTGCCAGTCTCCTCCATATATATCATCATCATCATCATCATCAACCATTATCAATCCACTGCTGGACGAAGGTCTCCCCAAGTTTCCTCCACAACGGTCTGTCTTGTGCCAGTCTCCTCCATGTCACTCCCGCATACTTTCGAATTTCATCCACCCATCTCCCATGTGGTCTTCTTCTGGGCCTTTTCCTGTCACTTAGAATCCAATCTAAAATTTCGGCTGTCCATCGATGGTCTGTCCTTCTGGCAGTATGTCCAGCTCTTTTCCATTTCAGGGATTTAACTCTGATCATGATGTCTTCCACTCTTGTCATTTATCTGATCCACGAGTTCCTCTTCTTATCTCTCCTGGTTACACCAAGCATGCACCTACCTCTCCATGCCTCTTTGAGTTGTCTGCAGCCTTTGTATGTCTCTTTTAGTTAAGGTCCATGTCTCTGCACCATACGTAAGCACTGGAAGGATGCATTGATCAAACATTTTTCTTTTAAGACATAATGTCATATTGCTCTTGAAAATTATGCTGTTTCTTCCAAAAGCTCTCCAGGCAAGTTTTGTACGCCGATTAATTTCTTCATCAATGTGACCCTCACTTGATATCTGCTGTCCAAGATAAACATATGTGTCTGTTATCTCCAGCTTTTCTCCATCAATCGATAAATCTTCATTTCTTGTAAAAGCCTTGAACATCACTTTTGTCTTCTGAAAGTTCATTTTTAATCCCACTTCTTTACTCTTGTCAGCAAGTTCCTGGATCATACTCTGCAGCTCTGATGGGGTAGTTGCAAAAATTACTACGTCATCAGCAAAACGAAGGTGGGTTAGATAATTTCCATTAATCTTTATCCCTTTGTTTTCCCAGTTCAGTGATTGAAAGACATTTTCCAATGTGGCATTAAAGAGCTTCGGAGATATGGTGTCACCTTGTCTCACTCCCTTTCCAATTTTTATGTGTGTTGTATTTTCAAACAGCCAAATCTTTGCACTTGCATTTTCATAGATGTTATTAATAATATTAATGTATGCATCTTCAATACCGCAGGATTTCAGGGCCATTGTAACTGCTGATGGTTTCACCGAATCAAAGGCTTTTTCATAATCGATAAAAGCCATGCACAATGGAAGTTCATATTCTCTCGCTCTTTCAATTAGTTCTCTCAGTACGTGGATATGATGTATAGTGCTGTAGCCACTCCTGAATCCAGCTTGTTCTCTCGGTTGAGCCATGTTCAGTGTTACCTTCAAACGGTGTGAAAGAACTTTAGTGAAGATTTTATACTGATAGGAGGCTGATAGGTCTGTAGTTCCTGAAATTCTCAATGTCACCTTTTTTATGTAGCAGGATCATTGTAGCGTTGTTCCAATCCTCAGGAATCTTTCCTTCATTAAGGCATCCAGTGAAAATTTGGGCGAATACTGTTTCGATTTCTCCACTTGCTTCTTGTATGATGTCTACAGTAATTCCATCTTCTCCTGGAGCTTTTCCCCGCTTCATGTTCTTGATTGCATATGCAACTTCTGCTGGGAGGACAGGAAGAACTCTGGTACTGGTACCTTTCATGATGTCTGGAGTACATGCATCATCCCTTTCATATAATTTGGAGTAGAAATCTTTCAGTCTTGTCAAAATTTCGCCTCTATTTCTTGTTACAGAACCATCTTCTTTTCTCAGTGCGATAATCTGTTTTCTTCCCTTACTGAGATGTCCCTTTGCTATCTTTAGGCTTTGGTTGTTTTCAATTGCTTTCCTCACTAGTTCACAGTTGAATTTCCTTACGTCTTCAGTGATACTTTTTCGTACTGTCTTGCATAGCTCTATATATTCCACTTTGGAAGTCACATCTTCTTTAGTTGTCCTCATCTCTCTTCTTGTTTGCACCAACATTTTGGTTTTTTCTGATAATTTGTTCACATGCAACTTGTTCTTAGACCCAGCTAATTTTGTTGCTGTTTCCATAAGAGCTTTGGTTACTTTTCTGTTAACTTCAGAAATATCCACTTCTTCCGATGTTAAGCCTTCTAAAGCAGAGAATCTGTTCTTCAGTTCCAACTTGAAGGTATTATGGTGTATTTTAAGGTTGGTTATGTCAATACATTTTGTTTGTCTTATGAGCTTGCCACGTTCGAGTTCAGTGTTGAGGTGCATCTTACATCTCACCAATCTATGGTCACTACCTGTGTTGAACTTGTTTAGCACACGGCAGTCTTCTATGACGAATTTTTTGTTACACATAATAAAATCAATTTCACTTGTCGTCCCATTTGGATGTCTCCATGTCCATTTCCTGTGTGGCTTTTTCTTGAAAAAGGAGTTCATGATGAAAAACCCTTCTGCCTCTACAAACTCAACGAGAGTATTTCCGCGCTGGTTTCTGTTGCTGTGACCGAATTTACCTGCTGAAGTTTCATTCTGTTGCTGTTGTCCTATTTTTGCATTGAAATCTCCCATAGTTATCTTCAAGTCCTGCTTACCTTTATTATTTAGATGACAAATTTCCTCATAAAATTCTTCAATTTCTTCTTCAGGATGACTTGTGGTGGGTGCATAAGTTTGAATAATCTGAGCCTGGTATCTTCTCGAGAGTTGGATAACGAGTCGTGCAGCTCTCTCAGAGAAACTTTCAACTTCTACAACTTTATCCTTCAGTTTCTTGTTTATTATAAATCCAACACCACTAGTTCTGCCAGTATCTGTCCCACGATAGTAGAAGAGATGTCCACTTTTCAGTTCAATGAGATCTTCTCCTTTTCTCCTTGTAACCTCACTTAGCCCAATGATGTCCCACTTGATCCTTTGTAGTTCCTCTTCCAATTCAAGAAGCCTTGCATCAGAAAATAGGGAGCGTCCATTATACATAGCCAAGGTCAACATCAGATGGCAGCCTAGTCCGGTCCTCCGGGGATTCTTAGCACCCTCTGCCTTCATGTCGCACTGGCCGCTGCCTTGGCGAGGTACATTCCAGTTGCCGGAGACTGAGGACCAAGATTTAAGTTGTGTAGTCATTTTGGAGGGGTTTGGCCATAACTCATCACGCTGGCCAAGCGGGTTGGTGAGTGTGGGATAGAATTTCCTCTAATCCCGATGCTATAGTTATACCGCTATTGGCGGTCTTTAGAACCCCTTTAGTGGCGGTCGTCAGAGCCCCTTATATATATATATACACACTGACGGGGAAAAAAATCCCAACACCAAGAAAAGGTTGTGTTAGATAAACGACAGTTGGTAGGCGGTGAGAGTAAATCTGTAAGATGACGTCTTTGCAAATTTCGCGCTCGGCGCATACGTGTGGCGCTAGTAGCGCCTCGGAACATGCAAAGCAGGTTTGCTGTAAATACGTGCTGTAACGTTCGTGAGTGTTAGTTATCGTTGAGATTCGACGTAGGGTGTTGATGTTAGTCAAGAATGCCTTTAAGAAGACGAAGAAGCCCTTATCAACAGCTCACGGAGTTTGAACGAGGTCGTGTAATAGCGCTACGAGAAGGTGGATTTTCTTTCCGCAATATTGCAGAACGACTTGGCAGGAATGTAGCCACTGTGCATGATTGTTGGCAGCGGTGGTCAAGGGAAGGTACTGCCTCAAGAAGACCGGGTTCCGGCCGGCCACGTGGCACTACTGAGAGGGAAGACCGCCGTGTGCGGCGTATGGTAGTGGCGCATCGTACCTCGGCTGCAGCAGCAATTCGAGCTGCAGTTACCACCACAGTGACACAACGAACTGTTACAAATCGGTTACTTGAAGGACAGCTCCGAGCCAGACGCCCTGTAGCGTGCATTCCACTTGCTC
Source organism: Macrothele yani (assembly GCA_039090855.1). Lineage (NCBI taxonomy): Eukaryota > Metazoa > Arthropoda > Arachnida > Araneae > Macrothelidae > Macrothele > Macrothele yani. Next base: position 93,658,058 of record CM077005.1, on the reverse strand, counting down.
CAAACCACTGCCGTTTGCGACGTCAGTGGTGTCAAGCTAGAGCTAATTGGAGGACGAAGTGGAGATCTGTTGTGTTTTCTGATGAAAGCCGGTTTTGCCTGAGTGCCAGTGATGGCCGCATGTTGGTTAGGAGGCCAGGTGAGCGCCTGCAACCAACCTGTCTGCGGTCGAGACACACTGGACCTACACCTGGAGTTATGGTCTGGGGAGCAATTTCCTATGACAGCAGGAGCACTCTAGTGGTTATCCCACGCACCCTGACGGCACAGTTGTACATCGGTCTGGTGATTCAACCTGTTGTGCTGCAATTCACGAACAGCATTCCAGGGGGTGTTTTCCAACAGGATAACGCTCGCCCGTATACCGCTGTTGTAACCCAACATGCTCTATAGAGTGTCGACATGTTGCCGTGGCCTGCTAGACCACCAGATCTTTCAGCAATCGAGCACATATGGGACATCATTGGACGACAACTCCAGCGTCACCCCCAACCAGCATTAACTGTCCCTGTATTGACCGACCAAGTGCAACAGGCATGGAACTCCATCCCACAAACTGACATCCAGCACCTGTACGACACAATGCATGATTGTTTGCGTGCTTGCATTTAACATTCTGGCGGTTACACCGGTTATTAATGTACCAGCATTTCACATTTAAAATGGCTCTTCTCGCGCTTACAATAAGCTGTGATCTTGAAACCTTAATCGATTAAATATGTTACGTATACAAAAGTATTGCCGCCATTTCATTCCTCTACAACTATTTTTTCATGGTGTTGGGAGTTTTTTTTTTCCGTCAGTGTATGTATATATATATATATATATATATTTTTTTTTTCTAAATGTAACAAGTAAAAATGTTAAAATCCCCTGGTGCATGATACATGTAGTATTTATGTTATTTGAATACTAAAAACCAGATAAATGCACTTCCATCGACCATTATTTTATAATGATGTATGTACATCTGACTTGTTTCTGTACAGTGAAAATGTTCTTGGTTGCATTTTCTTTCTGTCTAACTATTTGTAGTTTCTGCCTGAGTTGTTGGGCAGAAGTGAACAAATCTGTCACAGTGGTATGTGTAAAACATTTGCAAAATGAAAACAGGTTTGAGTTCAGACATGAGTTCTGAAGCTAGGTGCTGTTCAAATTAGCAGTAATGCATTACATGTATTAAATATCTGGAGTGAGTGAGTGAGTACAGGCGGGCGAGTGAGGGAGGGAAATGTGCCTGTGTGCTACTATTTATTTAGTTGATGCACTGTGTTCACATTTCGTTCATTGAATGGAATGACACTTATGACACCCATCCTCTACACTTTGGTGAATAATACAACGTTCTTCTTGCATTGGGGGAAGAGGATTCAATAGATGTTGTTGTACATCATCATAGCTGTCGATTGCACTGTTCCTACTGTGTTTTCCCCACAAGACTTTTGATTTTAATGGAATCTTACCAAAATGCTGTTTTTTTTTATTCATGACAGCTTTAATTTAAAAAAAGAAAGCTTTCTGTGAATTAATACAAAATTAGTGTTTATTTTTCATTACAGTCTTTTGCATTTTTGTAAAGGGCAATGCAAGCCAGGAGGAATAACAAATTCATCTGGTGGATTTTTCTTTTTATGTCACCTTGCTTTCTCGTTCATTATATGTTTTGTTTGGGACAGGATTATATTTTGGATCTTACTGTTATGAAATGGAGTTTTTTGGAAACATTTTCATTACCCAGACATTCCCATGCCACTCTGTCCTTTGTTCAGCTGATTTTCTACCACTTTTTTAAGTTTCTTTTCCAACATGACTACATAAACTTTGGAAGGCACATTAATTAAGGAGATTCTACAGTAGTTTTTATAGTTCTTTGTTTTCTCTTTCTGGTAAACTGGCACTATGATGCTCTGCCAATCATTAGGAACCGAGAAGCTACCTGAAAAGTCATTCATAACCCATAAATGCATATAGGCATCACAAATGCTGTCTGCGTATGATAAATAAAATCATTTAAAGTTTGCAAAGTAAAACCACATTTATTTACAAATTAAAATAATTTAAAAGCAAGAATTTTTGGGGCTCTCATGGCCCCATCATCAGGCTAAGTGTCGTAGGAATGCAGACTCAATCATTATAAAGTACAAGTACCCATCATTCATTTCCCCAGTTCGTCTCAAGGAGATGCCAGATAACAAAAGTGAAAGTTACAGTTCAAAAAAGGAACTACGTAGGTTCTTCAACATCTGGTTGTCCGGAGAGGGTGACCAGCCGTCTCCACTGGCTCGGAACATAGGCCGGGAGGTCAAAGTTACAGCAGGAGTCACCAAATTTTATAATATAGAGGCTTTCAGTGAAAAAGGCAGTCCGTTTGTTAATAGTTGAGTTTAAGATTTTTGCGTTATTCCAATCAGGTACGTAACCCTCTTGATTAATTGCTGCTGTTAAGGCAGTGTTAGATGATCCTGATCGGAGTGCATATTTGTGCTCAGCCAGACGTATGTTTAATGTCCGAAGTGTTGATCCAATGTAGAACATGTTGGTACCATTGTTTACCTGTTGAATCAATGGTATACAATAAACACCAGGTTTAACCAATGGTGATACCTTATCTCTACCCTTTCTAATTAATGAAAACATATTCCTAATGGTTACACCGAATGAAAGATTGTGTCGATTGCATGTTTTCTTTAGAATAGACACAATAGAAGGGTAAAATTCGATCTTGCCAATGTACTTGGTTGGAGTAGTTGTAATTGACAAAGTCGTAAAGTTTAATCATCTCGGAAAAATTGTATCTGAGAACCCAAAAAAGCGGGCTAAAGTTAACACTCTATCCAGTTCATCAGATCTTGCTTTTCGGGTAGAGAAATGTGTGAACACCCGTTTTACCAAAACCGAGTGCGGCCGTCTTGTGGTCAAAGGGGTGAAACGAAGAAAAGGTATCATACAGGGGACAGAGGTCGGTTTGCGGTAAACAGAATAATGAAGTTGGTGAGAGTTTAAATCTCGAATCAGCATAAAATCCAAGAAGGGCAATTTACCTTCTCTCTCAAGTTCCTTGGTAAGCCTGATGGTAGGAAGTTGTGAAGAAAGACATTCAGTAAATTTATCCAAAAGGGCCAAAGAGTGTGGCCAGAATATCAACAAATCGTCAGCATATCTTAAAAGAAGTAATGGTTTATGCGGGAATATCCGCAAGACATTATCCTCTAAGGTCTGTAATAAAATTTCAGCTAAAACAGGGGAGAGGGGTACTCCATTGTGGCACCCTCTGTCTGTTAAAAAACTTGTCATCAAATTTAAAGTAGGAGTGTTTAGAAACTAATTTAAGGGCTGAAAGTATAGCTTCAATTTCAAGGGGGAAACGGAGTTGTCCTCTTGCAGTCTATTTACAATGGTTGAATGGACTACATCCAAAGGGACATTCGGAAAGAGAGACTCGACGTCCAAAGAAGCCATAATGAAACCATTTCTAGGTGAATCAAAGTTTTTAATCCTATTTAAGGCCTGAGTGGAGCTAGAAATAAAAACTGAGGAATTTAGGATTAAAGGTTTTAAGTATGAAGCCAACGCCATCTCAAGGGGCCTAGTTGGGTTGGCATAATCAGAAACGAGTAATCTAAAAGGGTTGCCCGGTTTGTGGGTTTTCATCTTTCCAAATCCCTCTGGGACCCTAGGGCCAACAGGGGGTTTCATTCTGGATGAAATGGAAGCTGGTAGAAAACCCTGAATTCTCAGCCAACTCAATTCTGAGATTGTGGCTGAAGTAGGATCAGATTTGAGAACACAATGTGGAACAGAAGTAATGGCTTGGTTCATTCTGTCAAGGTAGTCAGAGCGGTCCATGATGATGACTTGATTAGTCTTATCTGCCCCTACTATTGACAAGATGGGGTTCTTAGCCAAGTTTAAAAGCTGTCCTCTTTCATATTTCAAAGTCGGTTGCCTTTTATTTGGTTTGGAGAGGGTTTTGGCCACTGAATATCTAAGGTGTTCTCGTTCTTCTTCTGGTAGAGCACAAATAATCAAAGGGGAACTTTTAATAATTTTATTTATCGTACGCAGACAGCATTTGTGATACCTATTACCGTGTCATACAAATAATTACTTTTGTCTTCAATCCATAAATGCTTGTTATTATTTCACTTGGCTTAACTAATTTTGGGTTCATTTCATCAAGACCTGTAGTCTTACAACTCTTCAGATATAGAATAACACATCTTACCTCATAGAAACTAATAGCTATCCAATCTTATTCTCATTGCTTGCATCTAAATCATTTGCTACTTGTGCACTTGTTCTTGGATCTCCATTCAACAAATCTATTTAAAAAATTCATTCAATCTATTCAGTATATCCTCTTGTGACAGTAAAAGCTGACTATCTTTATCAAATAAATCTTGAATTACAAACTATTTCCCCATTCCCAGATGTTAAACAGGACTCCAAAGTGCTTTTTGGCCATTCTAGCAATTCTGTTTCGCATAATGCACAGTCTTTCCATAATTTAACTTTAGCATTTCTAATACACAGTTTTCTCTCTACATATGCCATTCTATAGCACTCCTGGTTGGCCTGTGACCTACTAGTTTAAAAACTTCCTAATATGTTGGTTCTTTTACTTTGATGACTTTATTCACTTCTGCCACATCAGGGGGTTTCTAGTCTTCCTCTCTTTACATACTACCACACCATATGTCCTCCTTGCTGCCTGTACAGTTTCTAAACCTGTTATGCTCAATCTCTGTTTTCAAATGGTGGGATTTCAATTTTATTGTAACCCTTTCTGATTATCTGACTTCAACATTATTAAAAATTTTTTTTTAACCCCATACTCAAAGAATCCTCAAAAGGAAAGAATAAAGCAAAGTAATAAAGAATTAGATGGAAACTTCAAGAACTGAAAACTTAACACTTTTTAATTTTTAATAGTTTTGTGCTTTAATTTGTCATAGTTTAAACACTCCATTTTTTGTGTATTTAAGTTGTAAAGGTTTCTTTCTAAGAGTTATTTCAAAATATTATATTGGCTACAAGTTTTTTTTTTTTTTTTAATGTTAACAAAATGTCATTTGTTTTTGACAATTGCTGGTATGATCTCTTTCTGGGTATGTTCTTAATGATGTGATCTTTCTCAGTACATAATTATGTGTAATGTGAGGTCTGATATCAGTGGTTATGAACAACTCTGTAATGTGATTATAAAAATACATTTCAATTAAAAAAAAATGTATTAAGCCCATAATTGTTTTTAAAATGTTACTTATGCTCTGTATGAAATCATTCTACCATAAAAGTTAAAAGTGATGTTTTATATGTGGGCCTAAAAAGTTCAGAGGTCCCACACTACCTCTGGAATTCTCAGGAAGTTTGAAAATGGTTCCAAAAATCAGAAATACATTTTTTCATGAACATCAGAGAATCTTTTCTGGATTATATTTGTGTATTACCAAGTTTTAAAATAATCCATAGTTTCTTCTGTTAGTCATGCGATACAACTGGATGCTTAGTATGCAATTAACTAAGCATCCAATTGTTTATCAAAAGTGTTTTCCACTCGTTTATTAAAAATGCTGCAGCTACACAAGAAAAGGCTCCAAATCCTCTACTAAATGCTCGTATTTTGTGTGTGTTCCTACACCAGGTACAAAAGCAGATTCCATTTGTTCAAGTTGATGACTCTCTTAATGTGGTATGAGTTACAGGGTGTTTCAAATTCTCTGTCTGCTTGCATATGTTGGTAGCCTTCCTAGAAAACTTGAAAAAATAAGAAAAAAATTCCCAACTTCTTATAAATGGCTGACTGACATATTCATAGTGAGTTGTTAATCGTGGACTGTATGGTGGCTATATCATTCCTTTAACTCTTCCCTCATACATAAGATGAATGTGTTGGATAGATTTTTTTTTTTTAATTTAACAAAACCATGTGTTTATGTATTTTAAAGAATATTTTATTGAAGGCAAGTAAACCACTTTTATATAAGCTGCAACATTGTTTGAATTTTTTTCTATGAATTGATAAACACATGTTAAATAAAGATTTTCTTTGTAACATTTTTTATTAGTGTTAATTTCAAATAAATAATTATTTGCAATTACTACCTGCCTAGATTTTGATAGATTTTATTTCAACACATTACATTCTTCCCTAATCTCTCTATTCTAAAAAAGTAACTTCTGCCGCTGTTTTAGAAATTTCGCGACACTCTTGCTTTCCCTAGATCGCAGCGCAAAATGTATTGGACACAAAAATATGAAATTTACATTGTTTGTAGAGAATTGCTTGGAGAACACGCTGAAATAAACTGTTTCTTGATTCTGGCGATACTTCGAGAGCTATTGTATTTCAAACTTAAAGTGAGCAAGAAAGTGTTATCAGGTCGCGTTCAAGACACACTAACAGCAACAGAACCACGAAACTTTGTAGGCGTGTAGTGCTATGACCGAATTTTTGCACTTCGTCGCCCCTTTTTTTAATTTCGAATTATTTTACGAGAAATTAAATTTCTAAATTTCACAAAATTCACTATTTCGCATGGGATCCATTTAAAATAACGGATACATGGCAGACTATGAATCATAACACATTGCAATTGTTACAGCATAAACTTACAACTATCATCCCTTTTTTACAAAAAACGAATTTAAGAAAAAAATCATTTTCTGATTTTAAGCATTTTTTAAAGACTCAAAGGAAAGAAATGAACGGCTTGTCTGTCTTCACAATAACCACATAGGAAAGTTCTGGTCCCGTGACCTGCTGCCATGGTGACGCAGAGAATTTGTTATGCATATGTTTTGTTGGTAAAGCTATCTCAGTTGTTTAAGGTGGGCTTCAAGTAATTTTGCTTCCTATACTTCCAATGGAAAACTTTCTGTATACATTTTCTTCACAATTACTGCGTTCCCAAGGATGAGAATTTGAACATTGATTAAAATAGCTTCATTTTGTAACTTGGAATACTTAATATTTTCTAAAACATAACCATAATTATGCAATCTAACATTTGTTTGTCTACTGACGTCATCAAAGTACAGGTCGCGCCATCTTTTTTCTGGTTTCAACACCACCAAAGGAAAAGTTATTGATTTTTAATATAATTATGGTTATGTTTTAGAAAATATTAAGTATTATAAGTTATAATATGAAGTTATTTTAATCGATGTTCAAATTTTCATCCTTGGGAACACACTGATTGTGAAGGAAATGTGTACAAAAGTTTTTCCATTGGAAGCATAGGAAGCAAAATTATTTGACGTCCACCTTAACGGTTTAGCATAACAGTTTATGGAAATGCTTTTTGGACCGCTTTTGTTTTCTGTAATGGTAAATTTAGTAAGTGCTTTAAGTTCAAACGACAAAAGTCTGACTTTCCAAAAACTAACAACAGTAAAAAAACTCTGAAACTTCGGAATAACAAGCCTTATTTGCTTAGACATGCAATAAAAATTGAAATTTATATGAATTTTCCAGTTTCTATTTCATGTGATATACTTGGAGTTAGGCTGTAAGGCCCGAGCACTACTTTGGAAACGAGCGTAATGAGCCTAGTTCCTTAAAAAAAAAAAAAAAATAAATTCAAAAAATGAATTTTAAAAATTGTCTGTTAAGTTTTTATTTGGTTTCTGAAGACAGTTTGCTTTTATGTCTTGTAACATCTACTGTAGCTATTAGGCACAATGGCCTGATACACTCCTGTTTGGAGAAACACATCACAAGAAAACCAATCCAAAAATGGATCTAAGCCCTTCACTGGCAGGCTCTCTTGCAACATGTTTATCTGAACAGGAGCCCATTTGGTCATTAAGCTTAGCTGCATTTGTCTTAAAAAAAAAAACAAACAAACTGAAACTATCCAGTTACTGACATATTTTTCTTACATATGAACCATTTCAATGGAAATGTATTGAAAATTCTGTGTTGGCTGTAAATCACTCAGGTTTACAAAAATATCACGGAATTATAGTGTTAAAAATAACTTGCCTTGTGCATTTAGTTGTTAATGAAAATAAGATAATTGTATAATTATCAGTTATGTAAGGAAATTGAAAATGTGTGCTTTGGGGAGTAAAATGCAATAACGAAAGGAAATTGAGCAATTACTGGTAATGTAATTTAGGTTATCACTTTGGGAAAACTTTCAAAACCACCTAGAAAAGTCGGGGAATTTTTTTAACTTTGAGTTGAAACCCTGTCCATGTTTCTTTTCTTCTTCTTCTGTTTTTTTTGTTTTTTTTTTTTTAAATTTAAGAACCAACTGTCTATCCTGGGTATAGAACAGATTGGCAGTGGAACATGGGAGGGAAGAGAACTTACTTTACAGGTGTGAAAGCTAAGTGGGAGTGGTGATTGGAGCTGCTGCTCTGATAAAAGTTAAATATAATCATAAGTTTTGACTGCCACTACATGTATGCTGAGAGAAAGCGTTTATGACAGTGACCCAACGTTTGGGCAAGTCTTGTATTCCAGTCAAGACATCTCCATTGTTGAGGTGATGTATTACTTGGGTCACCTCATTAGAAACATCCTGAATCATTTCCCGCAGAGTGGCTTCTTGAGTTTTGGGAACAAGTCATAGTCTGGTAGGCTCATGTCAGGACTGTATGATGCATGGGGAACCAATTACCATCCATACTTTTCCAGAATGTCTCTTACTGTACGGACAACATGTGGCCTCATGTTGTCATACAAAATGATGAAACCAGCTTCGAGCATGTCAGGCCTTCTTTGGCAAATCTTTGGGCACAAAACATTTTGCAGAAACCTTCTGTAGTGTTCTGCTGTTACAGTGGTCACCCCAGGCACTCTGTCTGTTGCTATCACTCCAACTTTGTCATAAGTCATAACCATCATCAATTTAACCTTCGATTGTTGGCGACGGAATTTTTGCTGTCGAGGTGATTCTGGATGTTTCCACTGAGCGGACTGAGATTTCAGTTTTGGTTCAAAATCTCGTATCCAGGTTTCGTCTATAGCAAAATTCTGTCTCATACCACTGAAGCAATTCTTCTGCGATCCCTATGCAAACTGCTTGCTGCTGCTCTTCACTCAGATTATGCAGAACCCACTTGGCAGTCACTTTTATCTTCAGTAACTTTTCAGTTAGGATTCTGAATACCGAAGCGGTAGACATGTTTGCTTCACATGCAATGTCTTCACATGTTTTCCATCAATCTTCTTCCAAAATGCTGTTGACGATAACCACAGAAATGTTGTCCATTGCATCTGATGGCCGGCCACTTCTTGGATCGCCTTCGATGCTTTCCCGACCTTGGCGGAAACAAGAAGCCCACTGTGACACCGTGCTTCGATCCACTACACTAACCACAAACTTCACACAAAGCTTTACTAATTTTGGTAGGGAATTATCCTCACAAAGTTTCAATTTTAATGTAGGATCGCTGGTCGTTATGCGAGATCTGACCTGACTCACTTTCTTCCTCCATTTTTAGGCAGAATTTTTCGGAACAGGAACAAATTAGCCAGCAAACATAGACACAACTTTGTATACTGAAATCTGACTCACAACTGCTGCAACCAACGATTGAAGCGATTGCATCATCCTACGGGCAGCGCCTGCGCAGTACTCAAAATTTTTGAAATGACCGAAGTACGAGTACATAACACTGCACTCATGTGCATATATTAGCAATCTCTTTTATCACCACAGCACTCTGTAGTCGTCAGATTTTATGTTTGTCTAAGTTTTGGACAGCAGTGTATTACTGTATGGTCATATTATTCTTCATCACCGGCAGTCATTTCTACACAGCTATGCTGTTGAGGTGTTCGTGAAATTGCTGCCTACACTGTATTTTCTTTTATGCGCTGAATCTAACGGAAGTCAGAAAGTGCTCGATCAGAGTTGGATAAGGAGTGTGCCTGTACAGTTCACCCCAGCCTTTTGATACCTTCTGTTGTTCAGCCGTTTATGGACTTTGTTTGTAGGATGGGAATAAGCATCTGTGGGCCGTCATCACAACTCTGAGTGGCTAAAATTTTGTTGCCAATTGCCCACGCATTTCTGCAAATTCAAATGTGTGCACTGATTTCCAAGTTGTGATTTGTCCAACACTTTGGGTTATCTGTTTTTCTTAAACTGTTGTCATCCACGTCTCTTGTCTCAAAAGAAACAAGTTGTTTTTAACTCTTTCAGATTATATGTTTTACATACTGTCTTATGGTGATTGTGTCTGCAGATGCACCACGAAAGTGTTTATTTCAGCAGCTGTGTATGCATTGGCATAATATATCACGCAGAAAGATATCTAATAAGATGATATGTAATAGTGAGATCATTATCTATTATTTTGAACTAAATCTTGATGGGGCATGTTTAGTAATTTCTTGGAGCAGTACAAAAAATTATACAGACAAAACTTTGCACAAGATCAATTCAGAAAGTTATAATTGTAACACTGCATTCAAACACTGATTTGTATTTGTATTTATTTTGTTGCTAAATTAATTTGCAAAAATGGAATCACTGTTTCTGGAGTAATGCACAATATGTGCATTACTCCAGAAACAGTGATATTGTGTAACTTCTGCATATGAATTTGTTTTCTAGTATGAATGTGTTAGTTATGACGATCACCTGAATTTGGGTTGTGTTTCTTTTGAAATTTAGCCCCATCCCAAAGGTGCCCGCATAGATGTCTCTCTTAATGAATGTTATGATGGATCATATGTAGGAAATCCGCATGAGTTGCATTCGCAAACAGGCTTTGCATTCAGTCGAACAGGCCCAGTTCGAAGAAACCCAGTCACTCATGTGATGGTGTGTCGGTGAGTTATATTTTATTTATGTTTACCCCACAGAGTTATGCATAGATCTTGTGCTGATGCTTTGCTGTCTAATTTTTATTATCATTAATATTTATTTATCATGAAATGTTGAATTTTTATTTATCATCATAGAGATGAGGATCACAATGTGGTTGTATTTTTATGGGAAAATCACGTTCATTCACAGCATAAAAATCTGTACAGCATATGAAATGAAATACCATTATGTTTTACACCATTGATATGTATTGATGCAGATTTAGTATGAGGGAATGGAATTGGTGGGATTTCAGAAATAATTTTTTTTAATGTAGTACAGTACAGTGTCACACAGTTATCCAAACTGATTGGGAATGAGGGCCGTTTAAATTTTTGAACTTACCACAAATACTGTTCTGCTGACTAAAAAAAGGAGTTTAGTAATAAAAATACTGAAATATGTACTCAGCTGTTTTATTTGTTCGATAACAGAACAAATGGTACTTTCAACCACGATAAACAGACATATGAAATTAATTGACCTAATAAAATCCTTTTAAAGCACTTATATAAAATGTTAGATGAAAAAATTACTGTATGTACATATTAAAAAAAAAGCAAAATATTTTTAATAATATGGGCTTTTAAAGAAAATTGTAATAATTTGTGCTGCACCAGTTTCGAACTTAGTTTCTTTTCTGCCAGGTCTTACTTGCCCTTTTCAGCAAGAGTAGCTGCTGAAAAGAACGATTCAAATTGTCATACCCGTTAAGTTTTCTGGATTTTATCACATGACTGTATTGGGGTGGGGGGATAAAAAAAATCATGAAATATATATGAGGGGGGGGGGCGAATATAATTACTCCAGGAGCTGGATTCGAAAATCTGTCTGGTCCAATGCCTGGGACCATGATTTACATGTTCAGAGCATCAGTAATTTCCTCCCATTAGTCTGGGCTACTACCTTCTATACTTGCAAAATTATATTTCCAGGCACAGGAATTCTGCACTAGTGTGTGCCAAAATAAAAATCTTGTGTGCTGTCTTAAAAAAAAAAAAGAAAAAAAAATTGCACCTAAACTGCTGTGGTTGTTGGCATGGGACTTCATGATAGGGAAACAGAGATAAGCTTTTCTCCCCATTTCTCCTTCCCTTTCTCCCCACACTCTGGAGTTGAGGAAAAGAAGATCACACGTGATTCTAATTGACCTGTGAACTCAGGGTGACTAACATTCATAAAACCAGGAAAAGATTTTAGCCATCACTGGAGATTTTTTTTGTTCTTCTGGAAAAATTAAGGAAAAGTCATGGAAGCTCGTGAAGTGTTTAAAATTGGTGGAAATGTCAATTCTAACCGGCATGAGAATGTTACGTGATGTTCCCCTTTTTTGGGTTTTTCTGTTGAAGTTCTGTTCATTTTATTTGTATTTTTTCAGTCAGTGTAATATAATTGTGTCATTACTGCTATTTTGTTGCACCTTGTGTGGGAATATTTGTGTTACTTAGTGTGCCCATTTCTGGTGTAATGCAAGCAATTAATATTTATAGTATGTTGTAGCCAGTGGTGTATATTCGAGGCTAGCTGCGAAGCCCAGAGAATGCAAATGCCAGAGACTGATATGACAGTTAAAAGTCAATTATCAATGGTATTAAGATACTGTATGTCAATACTTTCACAGCAAAAAAACAACAACAACACACATGCGTATTCGCTTCCTTTGATGAAGAATCAGTCGGGCGAGCAAAGAACAACATGGCCCATAATGGAGGGATGGTGTCATCGTGACGAAACCAGCTCTTAGAAGTCTTCGCAATGTAATTAGAAGACTTTGGATACTATTGCCGGCTAGTGTTTCCATGACAACACGAAGGAGCGGGTGAAGGGAGAAATGCGCCATTGCTTTGGACAAGGGTTTGCTCACAAAAGAGAAGATTTCGGCCATTAGTTACTTACATTTCCAGCCCGTAACAGCACGTGTTCTGCGAGAGTTGTTTTATTTGTGTGATGTGTGAAGTGTCGATGAATTAAAATCAGTGATATTATATAAGTGTTGTGTGTACTGTCATGAGTATTTAATGTTATTGAATTAAAATGAGTGATATCATTAATGAACTGGTGGAAAAGACGCAATTTTCTCGGCTTAGATATGAAGATAAACTTCTTCAGCCAGCACTTTTGGAACTTAAAATTGAACACAAGGAAAAGAAGTGATCATATACTAGGAATTTTAATGTAAGTAACTATCAAAAATACTTATGGTTAACCGGATTGAGTGACTCAAATAAACTGCTGTTGGCCGTGTTTGCTATTTTCGTCTGAAACAGGGCCTTGGAATAAAACCGGCTTCAATAGTTTAAATTATTTAGGCCTGTGATAAATATCAAAAATCTCTTGGTCACATAAGAGCGTTCGCTACTTTACAAACATCTGGATCTCAAAGAATCAATTATTCTTTAAATATACGGAAGAAAATACCAGATAATTTGCACAATGAAAAAGTTAAAGAAAATAGAATTGTTTTAAAAAGATTGATTGATGTAGTTGCATTTCTGGGAAAACAAAAGTGTGCATTTAGAGGTCATAATGAGTTTGTGGACTCGACAAACAAAGTCGTGAACATAGAACTCTTACAATTTTTATCTACTTATGACACAGTTTTAGCCAACCATTTAAAAACGGCAACTGTTTTTAGAGGCATGTCGTCTGCAATACAAAATGACCTTATTGATGCAGTAGCTAGCGTAATTGCTGATAAAATCAGATCAGAAATAACTAAAACATCTTTTGTTGCAATTTTGCTTGATGAAACAACTAATGTGACAAATAAAAGTCGATTATCAACTGTGTTAAGATATGTTGATAATGAAGGATACTGTCAAGAACGATTTTTACATTATTCTGATGTCAGTTTGGACGGAACTGCAAAAGGATTATTTCAGCACATTACTTATATGAAATTGAATGATTTGGACTTTGTGTTTAGTGAGGTCTACAAATTAGCAGAATTAATATTAACGTTTCCATCAACAACTGCAACTACTGAAAGAAGTTTTTTTGTATTAAAAAGAATCAAGACATATCTTAGAGCCACACAAGGACAAGTACGCTTGAGCGACTTGGGTGTTTTGTCAATAGAGAAAAACATTATTTTAAATATGAAAAAGTACTCGGAAGAAACATTTTATGAAAATGTAACATTCACAAAAGGAAAAAGAATGGAGTTCATGTATAAATAAAGTATTCAAAAGATAAGATGTTAAAATCCTAATCCTCGTAATCAGTTGGTGTTATGTTAGTAATGCCATGTACCTAAAATTAAAAAAAGTAAATTTCATAATTTAAAAAAAAAAAAAAAACGGTGCTGGAGAGGGGAGATAGCTTAGGTCTCAGACCCAAGATATGCCACAGGTTGTAACATGTTCTTTCTTAAGTCCTATGCATTTAAATAGAATTTCACAGTGTATTTTGCATGTAGTGAAGTTCTTACATGAAGAAAAGTTTGATTCTGTTGTTTCATACCAGTGAATTTGAAGCTTATGATACATGTATGTTTATGTGGAAATGGTGGGGGAGGGAGGGTTAGACAGAGTTATGAGTGCTTTGTGTAAAGTTTAATTTGATAATTATTTTCTTATTCCTTCCTTGCAGACCCAAGAGGCCACCTCCAAGTCTTTCAGAATTTCTGGAGCCTGATGAAACAGATGCTGATGGACCACGTACATATATTTCTGGTCATAATAGGTACCTCCTATTTATTGAGCTTTTCCTTTTTATTATGAATTGTTCTTTTGCCCCATAATATAGATTGTCATGCCCCCCCCTTTTTTTTTTTCTTTTTATGTGGATACTCTTAGAACATTTAGTTGTATTATTATTTCCCACCCACCAGTTCAGCAATTGAGTTCTTGTTACCATTAATGACCTTTTTCCACTGGTCCCAAAATGTGGTACATCATGTTTTTAAAGCATGAATTATGAAAGCTTAATGTTAACCATTAAACCAGGCTTGAGACTCATCGGTGGATTTACGGAATTATGCTATTTTCACTATTGTTTGGGTCATTCTCAAGATCGATGCAAAACTGAAGACAAATTTGTTACTTTGTGGTGATTAGTGGGGTGTAGTCGTTTTCTGAATGGAAACAATGTTTTGTCTGTTAAAACTTCTAAAAACAGTAATCAGAATTTTTTTTTTTTGACCTGAAGTTGCCTATGTCTAGTATTGTTGTTAAATACGTTTTTTTTTTTTTTTTTTTTTTTGCCATATAAAAGTTTGTGTTTCAGTTTGAAATTGTTGGCAATAATTCCCAAAACAGAAGCTTGATGGAGTGAAAATTTCCCTGTAATCTTTAGGCATGTTTTTTTCTCCCATGGATTCAAGAAATTCTGCTTTGTGGTTAATTGGGTTGTCCTCCAGAGCAATGCTGCGAAACTGAAGAAACTTTTTTCCATGGTGGTTTAGTGTGTGTGGTGATGGTTGCGGTTGGAGGGTTCCATCTGGGGATATAATTTTGTCTTTCAAAAGTTTGGAAAGCCAGAGTTAGACAGAGTTAAGGTTACTCCCGTAATTAGTTTTTTTTTTCTCACGACGTTCTTCTTGTCCAATATTGTTGTTAAATATTATTTTGCTTCATAAATGATTGTGTTTCAACTTGAAAATCGAGGAAATTTTCCTATACCAGAAGTCAGAAAAAGCAAAGATTTCTCGCGTAATCGTCTCCTTCCTACCATCTATGATTTTCTCACTGCCCAATATTTATGAGGGGAAATAATGGTTAAACATTATTTCCCCCTCATAAATACACTGACGGGAAAAAAAAATCCCAACACCACGAAAAAATAGTTGTAGAGGAATGAAATGGCGGCAATACATTTGTATAGGTAACATATTTAATTGATTAAGGTTTCAAGATCACAGCTTATTGTAAGCGCGAGAAGAGCCATTTTAAATGTGAAATGCTGGCACATTAATAACCGGTGTAACCGCCAGAATGTTGAATGCAAGCACGCAAACGTTCATAGGTGCTGGATGTCAGTTTGTGGGATGGAGTTCCATGCCTGTTGCACTTGGTCGGTCAATACAGGGACGGTTAATGCTGGTTGGGGGTGACGCTGGAGTTGTCGTCCAAAGATGTCCCATACGTGCTCGATGGGTGAAAGATCTGGTGGTCTAGCAGGCCACGGCAACATGTCGACACTCTATAGAGCATGTTGGGTTACAACAGCTGTATGCGGGCAAGCGTTATCCTGTTGGAAAACGCCCCTGGAATGCTGTTCACGAATTGCAGCACAACAGGATGAATCACCAGACCGATGTACAACTGTGCCGTCAGGGTGCGTGGGATAAGCACTAGAGTGCTCGTGCTGTCATAGGAAATTGCTCCCCAGACCATAACTCCAGGTGTAGGTCCAGTGTGTCTCGGCCGCAGACAGGTTGGTTGCAGGCGCTCACCTGGCCTCCTAACCAACACGCGGCCATCACTGGCACCCAGGCAGAACCGGCTTTCATCAGAAAACGCAACAGATCTCCACTTCGTCCTCCAATTAGCTCTAGCTGGACACCACTGACGTCGCAAACGGCAGTGGTTTGGAGTAAGTGGAATGCACGCTACAGGGCGTCTGGCTCGGAGCTGTCCTTCAAGTAACCGATTTGTAACAGTTCGTTGTGTCACTGTGGTGGCTACTGCAGCTCGAATTGCTGCTGCAGCCGAGGTACGATGCGCCACTGCCATACGCCGTACACGGCGGTCTTCCCTCTCAGTAGTGCCACGTGGCAGGCCGGAACCCGGTCTTCTTGAGGCAGTACCTTCCCTTGACCACCGCTGCCAACAATCATGCACAGTGGCTACATTCCTGCCAAGTCGTTCTGCAATATTGCGGAAAGAAAATCCACCTTCTCGTAGCCCTATTACACGACCTCGTTCAAACTCCGTGAGCTGTTGATAATGGCTTCTTCGTCTTCTTAAAGGCATTCTTGACTAACATCAACACCCTACATCGAATCTCAAAGATAACTAACACTCACGAACGTCACAGCACGTATTTACAGCAAACCTGCTTTGCATGTTCCGAGGGGGCTACTAGCGCCACACGTATGCGCCGAGCACGAAATTTGCATAGACGTCATCTTACAGATTTACTCTCACCGCCTACCAACTGTCGTTTATCTAACACAACCCCTTCTTGGTGTTGGTATTTTTTTTTTCCGTCAGTGTATTTGAATTTCAGCTTCATAAGGGTGGGAAAATTTTCTGAAAATTAAAGTGACTAAGAAAATTTGTAAGAATTGGTACATTCTGTTCAAATCCTCTCCAAGTTACACCATTATCTAAAATAATGAAAGCTTTGATAACATGCATTCATGGTCCTCAGACTGAAAGTTTTTTCAGCATGATGGATGAAATCATAGTCATCTGAGGAAGAAAAGAAAGAAGGAAGAATGACAATTGAATGAAGAACTGGGAAAGGAAAGTTATCAGCAGAAAGAAAAATCAAGCAATGGATGCTGTGCAGTTGAATAGTAGGGTGGACCGTTCAAATAGGCGAAAATAATAATAATTTGAATTTAAGTCTGGAAGAGGAAGGAAAAGTTGCCTCTTACCTTCAAATAGATGCCCATAATTTTTTTAGAATTTTTATTCAAAGTCTTGAGCGATCTACCGGGCTTTGTGTTTTCAGCCAAAAACCTAGCCTTTCCACGAAAAAGTTAAATGTCTAAAGAAATTCAAATTTCAATGATTATTAGAAATTATATTCAAAGAACTTAATTGATATAAGATAATGCATTTTCAGGATACAATATTTTTTTACCACACAAAAGAAAAATTCAAATATTGTGAAATTTTGCAGATTCTCTTTCAATTCAAAAATGAATGAAACATGTTGATAAAAACAAACATTGAAAAATAAATATCAATTGAATTTCATTTATAAACAATAAAAAATAAATACATAACAACTAAACATAAAAAGGTTAATGATAATTATTCAGCCAATTTATACTGATTTTTATGATCAAAATTTGGCATAGTTTGTCGGGACTGGGTTTTAGCACGGACTAAGCCATCGTGTGCTTCTGGACCAATGACAGACATTGATGCCTCTGACACCAATTTTATGCACCTTTTCACAGCCTGTGTATGACAAGGGTATAAAAGAAACTCTGAAGAAGGAGTAATTGGAGAATTTATAAGAGATTTAAGGTCTTCATTTGTAGCGTTTGTCAAATTAGGGGAGATACAAAATGACAATGTTTCCAGTTAATTAGGTCGATGTAGGCAATAGCTTCAAAGTTAATGTTTGGAATTTTGAATGTGTTAGTCATTCTCTGTTTAGCCTTCAGAATCTTCCTTAGTCCCAGCTCATGAATAGAGTGGCAGTCATCGCTGATCATCGCAAGAAGCATATTCTCAGCATAAATAAAGTATGCATTCCTTTGAAAAACTGAATTAATTACAGCTTTCATTCGTCACACAAGCAATTAGTTTCCTTTATCGTCTTGAAAACATGCAAAGCTCCATCTTTGCAGGAAGGATGCCACTTTATCATGGATCACATTGGCGCATAAACTCTTAAAATAAATTCTGAAATAATTTTTAAGTTCGCTGACGGATTATCACGCGAGATGTAATACGTAGAACACGTTTTGCAGTCGTCAGCCAATGAGCATGAGGTAGCGTTCGAGGTTGATGATCAGCTAAATTCGTAGAGCATTGTTTTAAAGAAAAGGCCTTGCAAATGTCATACAAATATCTTTGATCTGAAATTAAATCCTGTAGGTCCACTTTTGGTAAATCATAAGAAATAGTCATAAAGTTTGCAACTGGAAGCTTTTCGCATTTATCTAAAGATTTCCTGGTTGTTCCTGAATATTCTTTTGGACTTGTTGTAACTCCATCTAAATATTGAAATAAATGTCTCGGAAGCAATTCGTTGGCATGCAATTGTCATATGAACCATTGGAGTGAACGATTTAATTTCATTTCAAGACGAATGATAACTCCGTTTTTGCTTCCAGTATTGAAAGCCATGCCATCACAACCTATTGCCATCAGGTGGCCTAGACCTAACTTTCTTACACTGAAAAATTTCAAAATACTTTCAGCAGTACCTTTAACCGTACCTGAAGGTGGGGTAATGTGCCATATGTAAGATGAACCTGGCTTTACTATAAGGAAAATGGCTACGGATGTCTTAGTGGTCAACGTTCGTGACTGCCTCAGACTAACCTCAGGTTGTTTGATCCCAGGCAGCTACGAACGCTCGAACCACTAAATATCCGCCGTGCGTCAGTGGGCATATTAAGCTGTCAATCCCTGGGTACTGGCCCCCCGGTAATAAATTAGGACGTCTTCCTCCCCTTTTTACCTCGTTTCCATGTCGCTTTCTTATCAGGCACTCCAGCCCAAATCTCCTAGCTTCCTATTTCTAAGGGTTGTTTAAGACCTGGGGTCAGACACTCCCTTCCTAAAATCCTCTACAGATGATCTGATCTGATCTTATCTATAAGGGAAATATGGCGCACACTTCTTTCAAGGTCAAGTTATTGCTACTCTCCGGGCACACTTAACGTGATTATGGGTAGAGCTCCTAGACCAGTGTGATTCCGCCATTGCGATGTAGTTCGTGACTTTCTCCTATTAACAGAGTTGATGAAAGATGCATTTCAGACATAAAACATTAAAATAATGGTTGAACTGATAAAAGGTACGTTTATTTGGGCAATTAATATGTATAATAAAAATGTGAAAATGGCAATACGACTATTTTATTTTTAATAATATTCATCATTACGCTTGGTACAGGGCTCAAGACCTTGAATAAAAATATTTAAAAAAATATGGGCATACATTTGAAGGTAAGAGGCAACTTTTCTACCTTCTTCTAAATTCAATTTCAAAATATTTTTTTTCTGCCTTTTCTACTTGAACAGTCATTGAAAGAGAAATACGGCTGTGGAACTTTTTGAGAAGAAAGCAAGACTTGCTTGCAAGAGAAAACCTGTTCTGATGTTCAAACAAGTACAAAAAGAAGTAAAAAACTGTGTTTGAATTTTTTTTTACTTAAAACCACTATTTTATTTTGAATTCAGTAATTTTATATTGTGAACTCACTGGTGTGTTCCAGTTTAATATTTACATAAGTAAATTAAAGTGAGCAATTCCATCTTGCTCATGCATGCTATATTCACACTTTTTTTGCCAGTTCTAATTTTTCACCTGGTTTAAAACTTAAGTTTTTTTTTTCTTTGTTAGTCTCATGTACACTATATTGACGAAAGTCACCAGACACCCTTTGAAAAGCAAATGAACGGATCCGCTGCGTTGTTAAAATGTGTGGTGCAGCTGTAAATGGTATAAAAACAAGCCTGCTGCTGACCGTGATCATATCGCACTGTAGGGTTGAGTGAAAATGTCGTGGCAGGAGAGAACTGACTTTGAGAAAGGAAAAAAATGTTGGGTGCTGTATTAGTGGGTTGTCCATAAGAGAAACCGAGAGGCGTTTAAACATACCCTAGTCAACTTTTTTGGTTGTACTGAATAAGTGGAAGACACATGGCATGCTTAAAGCAGCAAAACGTACCGGCAGGCCAAAGAAAATCAGTGATAGAGGACGTCGAAGCCTCAGGAGAGTCGTTACAGCTAATCGACAGAGTACTTATTGCACAAGACCTCAGTGTACAGGTGAGTAAAAATGCTGGAACCTCGGTATGTACACTTACCATTCGCAGAGAACTTCATTCCATGGGTTACCGCGGTCATGCGGCTGCTCATAAGCCTTTCATCTCCACTCGGAATGCTACTCGTCATTTAGCATGGTGTAAAGAACATTTATCGTGGACCGTAGATAATTGGAAACGGACTGATGAATCCAGATACACGATCCATCAGTCTGATGGGTGTGTGTGGTGGCAGCCAGGGTAACACTATTTACCACAGTGTACTTACTGTTCCTACGGTCAAGTGTGGAGCTGGCAGTGTACTCGTGTGTGTGTGTGTGTGTGTGTGTGTGTGTGTGTGTGGTCGTGTCGTGGTATGGACCCGGCCCATCGGTTAACGTGGACAAACCTGTTAACCAGCATGTCTACCTCGATATTCTGGACAATTATGTCCTACCAACTCTGTGGCAATGCTATGGAACCAAGCCTTGTTGGTACTAGCAGGATAATGCACCGAGCAATAAAGCCAGTACTGTTACATGTTACAGTGTGGTTTGATGATAATTCCTTATCGTGTGTGGACTGGCCAGCACAGAGCCCTGATCTTAATCCCATAGAGCACCTATGGGATGAATTAGAGCACTACATAAGAAGTTTGGAACCAAGGCCTACTACTGAGCAACAGTTAACGGCAGCATTATGTACTGAATGGAAGTGCATACCTATCGCTGTGTTCCGAAAGCATGTCTCGAAGGGTCAGTGCATGCATTAAGGCCAAAGGTGGACCGACACCATACTAATGTATGTCAATAAGTGCTATGTTGTGTTTTTCTTCTAGGTGTCCGGTGACTTTTGTCAATATAGTGTATGTTAAACATGACTTGGTAAATGGATTCATGTATCACTTATATGTAGGCCATACTGAAAGTAATGAGCAAAGCTGCATTACGTAGGCAGATTGAGCATTGGGAGAATGATAGTTTATAAACAAGTAGTGTCATCTCTCGTTGTGGTCATGAATGTCAAATGACCTCACCAGCGTCAGTCATGTGACCAAGCAGATGCGAGAAAAGATGTCCAACAAGGATACAGTGTTCCACCAGCATGCTGTGATTCAGTCCTTGTGAAAAAGGGAATTCTGGCTGTCGATATTCAATGTTGGCTTCAGCTTGCATACGGAGATTCGTGTATAAGTGCCAGCAGTATGAGAAGGTAGATAAAGCACTTTGAAGACTGTTTCACAAACATTAATGATCAGGCTTGTAGTGGTTGCCATCAAATAGAATCTTATAGAATACAACAGGGAAAGGGTTGAAGCTTTATTTCGTGATGACAGACGTGTGAGGGTAAAGGAAATTGCGGTGAACTTGGGCATAGAACAAAGTGCAGTTCAGGAAATGTTTAGCAGCTTGGGATATCAGAAAATGTGTGCCTTCTAGGTCCCACGTTTACTGACAGAGGACCACAAAGACCAGCGCAATCTCATCACAACTGCTGCAGCAGTTTCGAAATGAAGGGGTTCATTATATGGGGAAATTAATTTTAACCACCACGCGAAGCTTAGGACAAACTCTGGCGAGTGTTATTAGAAATAAATCCGAAAAAATAATATTGATAATATTGTAGGTTAAATTGCGATTCTGTGTGGGTGTGCACCGCACACCCCGAATATTTGCATTTTTTGCACAGTATTGTGACAGGTGATGAAAGTTGATTCCACCGTTTTGAACCTGAAATAAATGGCCGAAGCATGGAATGGCATCTCCATTCACCAAACAGGAAGAAGCCTAACACAGTTCCATCAACTGCAAAGGTTATGTAAGCTGTTTTTTAGGATGCAGATGGGTGCATTCTGGTTGATTTTTTTAGAGCCTGGAGAAACCATAAATCATGGTTCATATACTCCCTGAAAACCTTGAAAAATTTTTCAAGTACTTGAAAGTACCTGAAAAAGTTCAAGATTCCGTAAATAATACTTGTTTTTTTTTTTTTTTTTTTTGGAGTTATGATATGAAAGGGCATGTATAAAATAATTGTTTGTGCTAAAAAGTTGTACAGGAGATTTTTGTGTAGCTCCGATAAAAACACCAAGCTGATCAAATGGCGCAGAACGTGCGTTCAACTCAATAGAGAACGTGGGCAGGCTGGTACCTTGGCTATGTCATCACTAGAGAATGAAATGTCAGCCATGGGAGTAATATAAGTGGAATGATGTATTCGTGAATTGTGTTGGGATTCTGTTGACTGGAGTTAGGATCGCATTTTTGCTGGGGGGTGAATGCGAAAATAATGTGCCCTTTTAAAATATTCCACAAGATAAAATTATTTCAAAAAACACCAAAACTGAGGGCAATTCAAAGTTAATAAAATAAGCCAACAGGGACCAGGGTATGACGGGCAGGTTGTTGAAGGTGTGCCTGTCTCTGTTAAGTTTAGTGGTTTGAACTTGCCAAAATACCTACCTACTGACCGACCGACATTACACACATAAGATTATTTAGTTTTAAAAAGTCCTTGAAAAGTGCTTGAATTGATTTTGCTTGGAAGAGTATGAACCTTGTAAATGCAGCTTGTTATGCCCAGACATTAGAAAAGCTCTTGCCATGCCTTGCATAATAAATGGCAGGGAAAGAAAGTTATCCTCCACAGGGCTTCTAAAATACCATGCCCAAGATACCTGGGAATATGTAAATTATTTATTGGCCTGGGCAGGTAAATAAAAAATCTACTTGCTTGGTCTGGGTAACTAAATTTCAAAATTAAAAAGTTTGGAATGGAATTTCCTACTATAAGAAAACAAAGAGAGTCTCCACATGTCATGTTTCATTTCACTGCTAATCATCAAAAGTGTATTATTGTTATAGAATGCCAAAGACAAGAATATTGCTTTTTGATTATATTATGCTCTAGGTCCAAAAATTGGAACCATATGTAGTTTTTCTCCAAATGTTGTTTATAGTCAGCAACAAAATGCATGCCTCTGATGGAACTAGCTTCCTGTGTTTAGTGACAAAAGGGTGAAAACTTCAACGAAAAGCACACGGCAGAGAATCACTAAATTTCTCAGATACCAATTTCATCATCATCTTAAAACTTGAGATACACGTTTTTGTGCATTGAACATTTTGAATACAGACCCTTAAAACAGAAATGCAAAACATGTAAAAAAAGTTCATCATTATTTTAACTTAAAAAATAAATAAATGAGGGTTCTGATTTGTTATCTTAAAATATAATTTTCCTGGGCATCCAGCTTTTACTACCTGAGCAGGTAAATAATTTCTGCACATGCCCGCTTGGGCATGTAACTTTTCAGATATTTTTCAAGCCTTGCTGCAGTACAACAGCACTAGGTCCCACTCTGCTCATTTGACCTCGGAAAAAATCCAGAAATTTGGGTGGGAACTTTTTACCTCATCCTGCTTACATTAACAGTTCAGATCTGGCACCCTCCGTGACTATCATCTTTTTGGATTCTTAATGAACCAGGTGTGTGTGGCCAACTCTACTAGAACACAGATGCAATACAGCAAACTGTTATGTTGATGGCTTCATGCAACTGGAACAGAGTTCTTGCACAGGGTATCTTTAAACTGCCAAAATGATGGGGGAAATGTGTTCTAAGAGATGGGGATTTTGTAGTAGATAGATAAAGGTGTCATATTTATTTCTTCAATCATTACAACTCACAATTTAAAAAATATTGTTACTCATTAATTTCAGTATAGCCCTCATACATGTCAAAACATTTTTCTTCTTCCATCTACTAAAAATATGATTGGCATTATAGTTACAGGACATATAAAGGCCATGTGACATCATTCTGAAGCATGTAAAAGGTGTTGTTATGTTCATTGATAATGATAAAGCAACATGTTTAGAGTTTGTTTGCCTCCTAAAATTTAAGAACTCCTTGATTGTACTTTTTTGTCCTTGTTTCTCTTTAGATTCCTGGAAAAGCCCTTAAATTCAATTTTGACTCCAGATATTATGTGAATGCAAAAACAGATTAAATACATCTGCAGCATATGCAGAGTTTGCGGCATCACCCACATTGAAAAGAATAACTTTCTTTTCTGTAATATAAGGCCTTTTAAAACTATTGTATTTACTACATATAATGTGTAGCAGGAAATTACTGTTACTCACGTTTTATTACAAACGTAGTGGTAGTTGGACGAGGATGCGTTTAGGGATATGCTATTATTGTATTTGATACAAAGTTCTGTCTTACCCATGCGGCCTTGGTAGCTCGGTATTTCTTAGGTAGGTTATGAATAGCGTTCATATCGTTGTTCTAACTTCACTATTAGAACAACGATGTGAACGCTATTCGTAACCTCCCCAAGAAATACCGAGCTTCCAAGGTTGTATGGGTAAGACAGAACTTCGTATCAAATACAACAATAGCATATCCCTAAACGCATCCTCGTCCAACAACCACTGCGTTTGTAATAAAAACAATAGTAACAGTAATTTCCTGCTTTACATTATATGTAGTAAATGCAATAATTAAGGTACCACATATATTTTTCGTTCAATAGCTAATATAGCTTTTTGAACTTTGCAATAAACCTTTTAAACCTGTTTGTAAAATTATACAAATCGTACTTGGCAAAGCGTTTTGAATAACACTGCAAAATTTCTCTTCAGTAGAACAAAATGCAGTGGCAGCACATTTTCACAAACTACTGGAATATGGAAATTTATGAAATATTGGAACATTATTTTTAATGATTACGAGAAAAAGAAAATATAGTGTTCTTGCTGTACAAAAAATCTGATGTTCCAAGAATTATTAGAAGAAAACACAAATAATGTAGTTTTCAGAAATAAGTCTGAACATTTGTTTTTCTCCTTTGAAAACAGTTCAATTTACTCTATTTACAGAAACAAGAGTCATACATTTTAACCAATTGCAGCATTTTTACATACAAAGCATATAGTTGATTTTGAAGATCTTGAATTGTTTTGACTGTGCTTCCCTGTGAGTCATAGATTTGAACAAGTTTTTATACTTAAACAGTGTGGCTTCATCAAAAAGGCTGCAACAATTAGTTGAAGTGCATGTAACTAACTGGATGTGTATTGTCAGTTTTCCCCTTGCAGAGCACTAGATTTTTGTTTTTTCTATTATGATGTATACACCGATGAGCGATTACATTATGACCACCTACCTAATAAGCTGTAAAACCCCTTTAGCCTGCAAAACAGCGACCACTTGGCGAGGCATCGATTCGATGAGGTGGCGCTAGGTATCTTGGGGTATCTGGTACCATAATGTTAACAGAAGGTCCTCCAGTTCCCGTACATTTCTGGGTGGTGGTGATTTAGTGCCAACCTGCTTTTCCAGGTCGAACTACAAATGTTCGATTGGGTTCATGTCAGGTGAATTTGGAGGCCAAGGCATTAATAGAAAGCACCAGCATGTTCCTCGAACCGCTCCTTGACGATTCCGGGAGTGTGGCATGGTGCATTATCCTGATGGTAATGGCCATCACCAACAGGGAACACAGTTGCCATGAATGGGTGAGCTTGGTCCACAATGACGTTCAGATACCTGACAGAAGTTGGGATAATGGGGCCTAAAGTGTACGAAGAAAACATCGCCCACAACATAACACTGCCACCATCGGCCTGTTTCCGCGCAACAGTGCATCTAGGTGCTGTAGCCCCTCAGTTGGTAATCAACGTATCCGTGCTTGGTCATCTAGGTGATGCACCATGAATCTTGATTCGTCAGACCAGGCCACATTCTTCCACGGTCCAATCTCAATGATCTTGCGCCCATTTCATACGCTGTTGACGATGACTTGCAGTGAGCATAGGAACTCTGCTGGGTCTTCGGCTATGCAGGCCCATGCGCAGAAGGCTGTGATGAACTGTGTGCTCTATACCACTGTTGTAGCTCCAGGTGATGATTTGTCACACTGTTGCCCTGCGGTTGCTGTGAACAACGCGCAACAGTCTGCTCCCCTCTGGCGTCAATGAGCTGCGGACGACACATGGCTGGGCAACATTTCATCATTTGGCCATATGTGCACCACTTTTGATACGTACTCACTACAGCAAGCGGGGAACAACCCACATGATGCGCCGTTTCTGAGGTCGTAGTTCCAAGTCATCATGCCATTGCAATTTGTCACAATACATTTTATTTGATTTGTCACAATACAATACGATGCCATCGTAATTTGTCCTTTATCAAACTTCGATAAATAGGCAGGTTTTCCCATTCTGACTCCGAACACTACTTAACTGAAAGCCGGTCCTCAGGTTGTGTATATATATATATATATATACTGTGCTCTGTGAACTTCACCTACGTCACCGTTCAGTCTCCAGGCACGCTCATTTCTCTAGGCTGGGAGTGGTCATAATGGAATAGATCATCGGTATATATGTATTATGTATTATATACAGGGTGTCCACAAAGTCTCTTTACAACTTTGCACATATATTACAGATACACTGTATGAAATAGACAAATGTGGTTGAGCACATATAAGTAAGAGCAAGGACTGAAGTTTTTTCTACCTTATTACAAAAGTTCAATATGTGCACCATTTGTTGCCCATAGAACATCTAGCCGAAACTCCAGTTCCAACCATGTGTGCTGCAGCATGTCCTCAGTAATGGTCAAAATGGCATTGTTGATCCTCGATTTCAGGTCATCGATGTCCTGCGCCTTTGTCTGATACACAATATCGTTCACATATCCCCATACAATAAAGTCCAGAGGTGTGACGTAGGGGGAATAGGGTGGCCATGCAATTGGACCACCCCGTCCAGTCTGTTGGAATCGCAGCCTCTCAGCGATAAAAGAATAAACAGCGCAGATTGTCGGACGGGATGTTTTACGGCGCTCCAAATTAATTGCCACATACCTGCACAGCTGTTTTTCACCGAACTACACGTACTTTGAAATGCCACATGTGGGCACCTCTGTCTCTCTCTTGATCTGTGACGTAAGCAAGGTTGAGAGAACTCTTTTTCTTCTGTGTTCTGCGTGTGTGCTGTCGTCTTTCGCTTGTGCATGGTTGTATGTTGAGGAAGTTCTCTGTGTTTGTGTGTTTTACCAAATAGAACTGCCCCTTTAATAAAGGAAGCAAACTGTATTACGCAAGATGTTCCTAATCAGTAGACTCTGGTAGGCTTCATGATTTTTAGAATGCGTTCTTGGTGTTATGAATGTATTTTTTGTCCACCTGCAAAGTGATTGTGTGTGCGGGACTGAAGTGAACTTCTTCAGCAAACATGGCGTCAGTTGACGTCTGTAAGAAACATCCTTTGTTACCATGATGGAGCATCTACGTGTCGATGTATTACATCTAAATGGATATCTTCGTATCATTTATGTTACCTTTTTTGCATACAAGTCAGGTCTGTATATGAATTCATTATTGCTAACATGAAGTGCTCTGTTCTACTTTTATTGTTAAGCTCACATGCTTCTGCCATGCCAGGAATGAAGGTTAGCGAAAAATATCAGTTCTTTCTACTGCATGCCGAATAAATGGGGTGTTAATGCTATCTTTTTTACTGTGCATCCAATCTTTGGGAATTTAATATTTCCACCCCTCCAAAAACAACACAATCCACCTCCCAGAAAATGTTGTGCTTAAAAAGTCCCGAACGTGCCGTCCTCAATGTGGTGGCACACCGTCCTGTTGGAATATCACGCTTGGTTGAAGGTCCTTGAACTGTGGCACAACATACTCATGCAAAACATCCAGGTAAACATCTGCTGTCACTGTTTCCTCGCTGAAGAAAAATTGTCCAAGGACTCAGTTATGCATAACACCACACCACACATTCACTTTAGGACTATCCCTTGCAAGTTCCATAAACGCATGAAGATTATCAGACCCCAAAATCCTGACATTGTGTCTGTTTAATTGCCCAGAGACATGAAAAGTTGTCTCATCCATAAAACAAACGTGTTAGAAACTCGGGATCTTCACTCAGTCTATCCAGCATCGTTTTTGCAAATTCTGTTCATCGTGGTCTATCGTTCGCCTCAAGTGCTTGTAACAGTTGCACTTTGTATACATATAAGTGTAGATGTCTATGTAGCACCCTGTGTACCATGGACCGGGGCATTTGTAGTTCTCTGGCAGCGAAACGAATGGGCTTCTTTGGGCTTCGTGAAAATGAATCATGAACACGTTCGATGCTTGTGGACGGCCATTACAATCTTGATCCAACACAGACCCAGTCTCCATGAATTTCTGGTGCCATTGGCGGATACTAGGAGGAAATGACGGTGTTTTCCCATACTTAGTCCGGAAATGTTGTTGGGTTTTTGCATCAGATTTTGTTTTGATGAATTAATCGACGCACTGTGCTCTCTTGTGGGGACCACATTTTCATAGAACAGCACCTGCTATGTCAGTGAGGGACCTATTACAAAAAAAACGATAATTTCAATTAAAACTTTGATATTTACAGTATATTATACAACAAATACCATGAATTTACATAGTACAGAGTGCCCGTAATAAATGTGCAAAGTTGTAAAGCGACTTTGTGGACACCCTGTATTACCATTACTGCTTGTTGGGTAGGCATCACAGTCTTTTTGTAAATCAGATTACACCATCAAATCATTCATAACCATCATATATAGTTCATATAATTTAAAATTATTGTATGCTTGTATTGTACTAGTAGAACAACATTTCATCATAGTAATAAATGTTTTTCAGTAAAACTGTAGGAGTTTTGTGATTTCTGCAAAGAGGCCCATTTCTTTTGTAACTTGTACAGTTAAATCAGTAATAAAATTGACATGAAATTGTGATGAAAATGATATAAATGGTATTTGTGGCTTGCAGGGTTTATGACAGGGGTATACATAGTATATTGAATTGAATTGAATATATATATCCTGTGTGACCACATAGTATAGGGCATAATTGTGCAACATGAACAAGAAAATAAGTAATGATGGATAACTGCTTGGTTGTATGGAAAGGACACTCATTCTAAAAAAATAAGCAATTATACTGTTTTTATGCAGTTATTGTTTTGTTGGCATTGTTTAATGCTTTTCAATAGAAATTGTATGCTTATATTGTGTAAACGGTTTTCCAAATACATATTTTTTAATGATTTTTTCTAGTGTGCTGATTAATATGCAAATTCTTATGCATAATCTTTCTGTTGTAGGTTATATTACCATACTGTCACATGCCTTTCAGTTAGGCCACAAGAAATAGATTTGGACAGCGAGTCAGAAAATGATCCAGAATGGCTAAGAATCAAAACACAACATGTAAGCATATGCAGCATGATTTCTGATTTCATTGCTGGTCCCTTTTTCTTTGAATGAATGTGCATTTACTTGATGAATGATACTGCAGCACATGTTTGCGGAGGCATGTATCATTGTGAACACTGTAAAAAAAAACAAAAAAAAAACATGGCTCTGTATTCAGTTTAGTGCATTCTGAAACCTTATATTTTTGCAAGTAATGTCTACTAAAAGCTTTAACCTTGAGTTAGATTTGTATTTTTCTTTCTTTTTTTCTTTTTGCTAAGACCATTTTACACATACACAGTTTTTCATGGTAAGTCTTATGCACAATCAGTACTTTGTTGTAAGACTCTCTCTCTCTTTCTCTCACTTGAAATCATGTTTTAAATCTTGCTTCAAGCTCATTTGAAAAAGTTGTAACATTTTTTTTATTAAATAGTGACCAACATCTTTGTACTTAATGTGCTTTGTTATGAAGAACTGATCATAAGGTACACCTATGCATGCACTGAATAATGTGAGTGCTTTGAAAATACAAATGAAAAAAGATTAACTTACGTTTGTGAAACAAGGTCATATTTATTAAAGTGCTTTCAAAAAAGACAAAATAAAATGTCATACAGTTGTACATAATACAATTTCATGCATAGAACAATGCACACATGCAAATTTGCCTCTGTTTTTCAGTACAATTGAAATAACTTCTTTTATTTATATTATTTAAAAAATGGTCAAATTGTACACCAGTTTGCACAAAGGAAAATAGAATTAGCCTTTTTTTCTTTTACATTGTCTTTTTTTTTTCAACAAAGAATTTTCCAAAATGGTACATATAGCATCAAGTATTGAGTTAGATAGTACATATTTTGTAATGTGTACTTGCTGTTTAGCTTATTTTTGTTTGCCCCAAAACAAGCTTCATTCTGAATAATAATATGTAAAAAAAAAGTTTAGTGGAGAAGAATTCTAATGCTTTTTTTTTCTTTTTGTGGCAGCAAACAAATGAAACCCCTTTCCTTAAAAAAAATATATATATATATATATTTTCAAAAGATGCTTATTTCAAAAATGAGAAAGTGAATGTGAAACACCTTGTAGTTAAAACAAGACTAAATAAATGGGAACATTCTTACATCTAGGTACTTTTGCAATCACACCCTTCTGTAAAACCACTGGATGGTAATGCCATTAGTCACACAGCCTCCTCTGCTTATGGACTCTACTCACAATGCATAATAATTGCTTGTTGGAACACCATTATGTTTCCTTTAATTTTCTGAGGTTTCACGCCTCAATTTTGCACAAGAGATGCATGCAACAGAAGCAAAACATCCCCCCCCCCAGACATCTGACATTTGGGTTGTTTCTTCTATGGTAGTGCTCATGTGTGCAGGTCAGGGCATATGCGACTATATGTCTGACACTTGCAATATCAGTCTGAGCTGAAAAATAGTAATGAGTAAGGGACGAGATTTAATCCCCTTAGAAAAAGTGGCAGCAGCGGCACATATAGGTTTTTTCGGGAGGGGTGGTAAAAAAATTCAAGTTTTTCAAATGCACCAGGAACAAATAAAAGTTACTGAAAAATAGAAGAAAAAATTAAAGCATTTTTTTCTAATGTAAGTCATATTTTAACCAAGATCCAAAAACTGAAATGCTTTCAAGTAGGCTTGGTCGCCTCTGAATATGCCCCTGGGTAATGGCAGTATCTGGGAAACGACAAACTTAGTCTGCTGTTTTCATGTGCTAACATAGTTAAAAGTGTACTGAGAGTGGACAAAAGGAGGTACAACATATAACTGGCAAGTGGGTGTTGTGAACTGCAATGGCTGCTTATGCTCAAGGGGAGAGGCAGCTTTGATGTATTGTACAGAACAATAGGTACACGCACAGCTAACCATGGTCTTCAACTGGGGTGCATGGAGGAGTGTATCCAAAGCTACAGTGCAACAATTCCTTCATCTTATGGGGCTATCTTAAGTGTAAATGCATGACCATAGAACCCTTCACGACAGCAGTTCATCAGTGACAATGACTGGAGTTCGTCAGAAAACACTGGGACTGGACTGTGAAAGAAAGTTGCGTTCTCTGATGAATCACTTTTCCTACTGCATCAAATTGTTCCAGAGGGTTCCCACAGCTCGTGGAATCCTGGAATTTTTTCATGCAATGGGGAAAAAAAAAAAAAAAAATATGCTTGAGGTATTTGGATTGATTACGTCACTTTGTTCTAGCTCCCTGCTGCATCTGCTTGTGATGGCATCACTTCTTTCCAGGGAGTGTGGATATGTGAGCAACATTCAACAAATTCCAGGCACCTAGAAAACTGGCACTGGACCCCAAAATTAGTTTTGTACTTCAGATTTTGTCATTTGTAGTAAATGCCATAATTTCTTCCATATGATCCCTGCAGATTATTTGTTAAAAAGTTAGATTTTATGATTCAGTGGATAATACACTGCAAATGAAAAACAAAACAAAAATATTTGGTGTTTTAAAAAATCCACATAGTATTTGTTGGGAGAGGTGGTGTTATTGGAAAAGAACAGAAAAATGTAACGCACTACAGGATAGGGGACTGCAAAGAGATTGAAAGAATGTATATTTTTTGTACTTAGCATTCTGACAGAAAATATAATGCAACAAAGGCAGTAGTACTCTTTGTGCTCGCAAAAGCCTATATGCTGTGGGAAGCTTGCAGAGCTAATCCATGGCACATATTCATTTTGTGAATCACATTTGTTAGCTTTGCTGCACTAATCATATTAATTATGGTTTTTGTTTGCTATTCTGTTGAAGTTGAAACATTCAGAAAAGAAACAAATACTATGGATTGTCATTATTTCTATGAACTACAGTAATGCTGCAAAAGCCAGGGATTTTAGTTCTTTATTTTCTTAGAAGTAACAGAAAAATACTTAAAAATGACAGTTGCTTTCCTGATATAATGATCATTTCTTACTTAAGTTTGTAGACTTCTGGGTCAGTCAACCTGTGAATTACTGCTTTTAGGTCTGTAATTACTGTTCGGATCCACATGACAGGTGCAGATTATACTTTGATCTGTCTTCTTAATTTCATGGTCTGTGGACACTCCGCGGGGATCACACAAAGTAAAAAATCTGTTTTTCTCAGAATTTCACGATCTATGGATTGCACACCACAATGAATTATGCGTCAGATTTTTATATTTGTTTCACAGTCTGCGAATCACACACCACCAGCCTACGAAGGATTTTTTTAATGCTATCAGTGTTAGAATTACAAATAAATCTTCTACTGGCCCAGCGGACCACTAGAATTTTCAAATCACTGGTCCACCAAAATGGCCACCGGCCCGTAAAAAAACATAAAAATAAAATTAAGACATTTACAATATATGTAGAAAACAATGTGTCATTTTAATGGAATTATCTCCAATATTTGTTTTTAAAACATCTAATTTGAAAGTGCAACTGACAGGACAAAGAATTTTCCAGAATAAGATCCCGATGGATTGGTGATATAACATAGTAAGAGTGCATTCTTGATCTGTTTTTAAGTAAGAAGGAACAAGGAGACTCCAAGAGTACAAGAAAATTCTTATACGTTAGTAGCCTCTTTTATATGTTTCATTGTTTAGGATTTAGCTTCCTTGAAGATCCTTATTTTCTTATTGCTCATCCCCGCTACTTTCCCATGAAGTTAGTTTTAGTCCGCCATTTAAAACTGTTTTATGTGATTTGCTTTTTTACAAAAATTACCTTCATGCATCCAATTGACCTCCTGTGCTAGTGTGTTTTTTTGGGCCAGTAACAAAAGCTGGCATGTGTCTGGTATCAGTATCTGCTACATTCACTAGGGTATGTGAAGGTAATAAAAAATGGCTGTAGCCATTACAAGACAAAGACTGGAAAACTGCCTTTCTGTATTAGCTGTTTCTTCCATCTTTATAAATCATGAATGAAAAAAAAAAAAAAAAAAGCTGTTGTCCAAATAGCATTTCATGAAACTATCACTAGTTTGCAGCCTGAAAAGAAAAGCGCTCAAGAAAATTTTTCAAGTTTTCGGATATTATCTGACTTACTCCTTGTCACATTTACACCAGTAATCAAATTGTCATCCTCAAAATTTGTATTATATGGTGTAATCTCGTATTTCTTTCATGACTTTCAAAAAAATAGAAATTTATTTTTTAACTTGTGACAATTTAGAAAAAAATCTTAGTGGCCAATGGCCAGCGGACCACTGGGTAATTCAAATGCTGGTTATGGTCTGCAGATTACACGAAGGAGATAATGTAGTACTGTGAACTAATATGTTTAAAATTTAACATAAACTGTGTTCCAAATTTAAATCAAAATCTAAAATTTAAATTTTTTAACAGCAGCAACTGGAAGAACAGGAAAAGAAAATTATGAGCAAATTGGAACTTTATTTTGCAATAAATGGTTTGTGTAAAAAGAAAAATTTGATAAGAAATATACTTTATCATTTTTCATTCCAGCATCATCACCACACATTATGTTCAGGCATTATTTCTTGAAATTTGACTTTGTTTCACCTGGCACAGGGGCTTATTTAGAGGGGGAGACCAAGGATCCTTATTCCCCCCAAAAGTTTTTTTCTTTTCTGTTAAAATGCAACTTACATTAGAAAAAATGCTTTCATTTAATAAAAGTGCATTAACTTACATTAGAAAATGTTTTAATTTTTTCTCCCATTTTCATTAACTTTTAATTTGTCCTGATGGATTTCAAAAACTTCCATTTTCTGTTGCTCCACCCATCAAAAAAAAAAAAAAAAAAAAAAAAAAAATTCTGTATATGCTCCTGATCTGGCTCGTAAATCTGGAACACATTGTTGAGACCCGGAGATGATGTCATCTTTTTCATCTCATATGATGCTGCAGTGCAAGATGTTTGAGTGCCATATTTCCAACGACCTGGGTTTGTGCTGTAGCGGTTATTTGCTGTTTGGAATCACAACAGCTTGGGGAAACTTCTGTCAAGTCCAGGATGGCCCTTCCTTCTAGCACATGCTTTCTTCAGTTAATATTTGGCCTACCTGCTGCCAGTGTGTGTGGGAATAGATGGCTATGGAATAGGGAATTTTCAGTGCCATGGCAAAATCGTTTTGTATTGTTATCATTGTACTGAGTTCTAGATTGCTTCTTAAAATTTTTATACTGGGAAATTTTGCCATTTAATTGAAGATGTAACACATGCTGAAGAGCACTGTGTAACATTAGGGCCTATAGGACTTCATAAGAATTCTAAATGCATTGTAAATTTACTCCAATTGTCAAAATATGAAACAAAGCACTATGATTTTAGCAAAAATTTAAGCTCCTTGAGTTTTTTGATGAATGATGGGAAATTTCTGGAATTTATTTTCTGTAAATGTGTGTGAACCCTGGATGGACTGTGGTGGGTAAAGCGAGCAGCTGCAGAAGAGACGGTACAAGATGCCATGGCACGATGGGTACAGGCAGGTGACAGGGGTGTAATACTCTAGGGGATGTTTTCCTGGGACATTTTTAGTGTCCCTGATAGTAGTGGATAATTCTCTGAATTCTACTGAGTATACCTTTTATCATTGCAGACCAGGTTCGTCCATTTATGTTGACCGTGCATTAATGAAGTTTCTGTTGCTTGCATCCCTGCCAAGGCCACTGTGTTTTTGGCAGAGATGCATGTTGTGTATCTTGCACTTCTTCATGTCCAATCCAGCTCTCATCAGCGCGCAATGGTGTACACTGATTCGCTGAGTGCTTTGCATCCTGTCTCATCTCTGGATTGCAGTTACCATCCTTTTCTGTTGAGCATGAAAAGGTTACTTCATTCTTTGCTCGAGGCCAGTTTCCAGTTGCAATTCTGCTGGTTTCCTGGGCATGTTGGAATCCCAGGAAATGAGTCTGCTGATGCGGCTGTTAGATCTGTATCCTCTTTAGTCGTCACACTCTTGTCATAGTTTCATCGTAATTTGCAGTTTGTTCATGACCATACAAGGGAAAGTGGCAAGGTCTGTGGAACCAACAGGTGGAAAATAAACTGCATCATATCAAACCAATTCTTGGAGTCTGGAAATCATCATGTTGTTGGAACTGTAGGGAGGAATTTGTACTAGCACATCTCCTCCGCATTGGGCATTGCCATTTTACTTGCTGCTCTTTGCTGTGTGGCAACGCTGCCCCCATGCGTGGAACATATGTTGTACATACCTGCCAATTACTACGGAATTAGGGAATTCACTGTCGAAACTACGGATTCAAGAATTTCTATGTTGTTTAACTTTTTTTATTTTGCCATTATTTTATGACGTACATTAGATTCTTAAGTGGATTCGCGAAATTCTGCTTTTTCTTTTTTTGTCATCATTTAGTTCATTGTTAAGATAGACTCAAAACTGACAAGCATTTCAGAGGGGTGAGGGGTGTTGTTTTCCATTTGGGGGATGATATTTCGTGTTACAAAACTAAACGGTTGTTAAAAGGAGTAAAAAAAATTCCTGCAATTGTAATTTTTTCTCTCCCGATGTTGCCTTTGTGTCCAGTATTCTTGTTAAGTATCATTTTATTATGTGAATGTTTGTATTAGGTGTGCAACTTAATTCTCGACCTCAGGCACGACACGTTGACAGCAAATTATAGCAAATCGAATACGTACCTAATCCGGGAAATAATCCCTGTCGTGTTCAATACATTTCAACCATCGGTCTGGGAGCTTCTGAATGCCACTGCAGAAAAAAAAAAAAAAAAAAAAAGAGGGGGCTGTTTCGAGTTGATAAAGTCATCAATACTTATGTGGACCTCCTCGAAAAAGTGAAGTGCGAATCACTCGGGTGATGTTGCAGGGAGCGAAAGAGGTGATAATCTGATGGGGCGAAGTCTGGAGAATAAGCCGGGTGGGACAAAATCCCTCATCCCAGGTCGGTGATCGTGTTTAAAGTCGTTTTCGCGGTGTGAGGGTGCGCGTTATCCTGAAGCAACAGGACCGACCTTCTGCCCTTGCCGGTGTATGGCCTTTTCGCCTCCATTGCGTCACTCACACGAATGAGTTGCTGACAATAACGCTCAGCATTGACCGTTTCACCCGGTTTGAGCAACTCATAGTGTGCGACACTGCGCTGATCCCACCATATGCACAGCAACAACTTCCTGGCATGGATATTTGGTTTGGCGGTACTGGTGGTAGGTTGACCTGGATAAACCCAAGGTTTGCGCCGCTCAGGATTGTCGTAGAGGATCCACTTCTCATCGCAGGTCAAAATCTTGTGGAGGAAATCCTTCTTGAATCTGGAGAGTAAGGACACAGCAACATCGTAGCACCTAGTCTTGTTTGCTGCTATGAGTTGATGGGGCACCCAACGGCTCCCCCTTGTGAATCCGTCCAAGCTTGTGCGGCGCTCTGCAACGGCTTGCCGTGTTACTCCTAGGTCCTGGGCGAGCTCTGACT
Organism: Macrothele yani; assembly: GCA_039090855.1. Classification (NCBI taxonomy): domain Eukaryota; kingdom Metazoa; phylum Arthropoda; class Arachnida; order Araneae; family Macrothelidae; genus Macrothele; species Macrothele yani. The sequence goes on along the minus strand of CM077005.1, from coordinate 93,620,934 downwards.
GTATGCGACAGGGATCTGCGTCCAACAGTTGTTCCAGGTCTTCATTGTCAACTTTCTGTGGCTGTTCCAGACATTCTGCATTACCGAGATCAAAATTTCCCTGTCTTACACATACTGTAGGACACAGCAGCCTCACCCAAAGCAGCACAGATCATTTGCTGGGCTTCCGCGGCACTTTTTTCAGCTGAAACGCGAACAGGAGGCAGTTCCTCAAATGTTGCTTCTTGAATGACATTGCTTTCATCATCAGCTTTTATCCCTTCTGTCACTACAGCTGTGAGCGGTTATGGTTGCCTGGAAAGCTGTTGGATGGCGCTGCAATCAGCAATTATCGCCCACAGCTATTTGCATTTGTCAACGTTCTATGATCGCTTGCGGTTAGGGGCCGAGAATTAAGTTGCATACCCAATACTTCAGCTTGAAACTGTAAGTAACAATTTGCATAAAAGAAGTTAGACACCACAACAATTTCTCTGTAATCTTCAGGCATAAGATTCTTCTGTGAATTAAGAAGAATCCCGCCATTTTCGTTGTTATTTTGGTCATTTATGAGATAGATGCACAATTGAACAGAAATTGTGGGGAGGGTGGGGGTGTTCAGCTCAGGATGGAATTCCATCTTTACGAAACTTTCTAAAACGGAATGTCGATGGAGTTCAGATTTTTTATGTCATCGTAGTTTCTTTTTCTCGCCATGTTGCCTTTGTCCAGTATTATTGTTAAATAACATTTTGCTGTATAATATTTTTATTTCAGCTTGAAAATGGGGGAAAATTCCAGAAGTCGAACGGAGCAAAGATTTCTCTCATAATTACCTCACCCCTCCCTGATGTTTCCACTCTCCTGTGTTGTTAAATAACCCCCGTCCCGTAAGTTTTTGCATTTAAGCGTGACAAGAGGGGGAAAATTCAAAAAAAAAAAAAATGGGAATAACAAAGTTAGAAAATTTGTAAAAATTAATGCATGGTGCTAAAAAGTATTAATATTCTCGAAGTGGAATACCATTATGTAAAATAGTTAAAGCTTTGATATCATGTGCTCATGGTCCTAAGGCTAGAAGTTCTTTCAGCATGATGGATGAAGTTATTTTTATCATACATACATACATATCACTAAGCTGTTCTCTGAGATTCAGAGGTTAGCTCCAAAAAGAAATACGCCGCCCCGGTGGCGCAGTAGTCTAAGCGATGGCCTCTGATCATTCGTCCGAACGGGGTCCGGGTTCGAATCCCGGTGAGGCATGGATGTTGTGTTTGTCTTATGGCACTGGTTCTCTCCTTCCCTGGAACCAGTGACCCTAAATTAGGGACGGGCGACTGCTTATAGCCCATTGAGTTGCTCACGGTGGTCGTTAAACCTCAAAAAAAAAAAAAAAAAAAAAAAATACAAACTACCAGATATTTTTACTTACTGTTGTCGTATCAAACTTCTCCATTTACAGCAATCTTGACATACAACTCGGGCTTCACTGATATCCATCACACGCCATATACAAGACCTTTTATACTTCATGCTCATAATCTTTTTCTCATGCAGACACTCCTGAATCTGATCCATTCATGTCTTCATTGGCCTTCCTCTGCCTTTCCTTGTGGCTGCTTGGGCTAAAAAGTTTTTTTTGGTAATCATCTCATCACTCATTCTTTCAACATGGCCAAACCACCAAAGCATATTAGTCTCCACCTTGCTAACAACATTTTGCTTCACATCACACAACTGCAACACATCTTCATTCCTCACACAATCAGCCCATGTCTTGCCACAACCCCCCCCCCCCCCACGTAAGTAACGCATTTCTCCAGCACACAAACGACTTCTGTGGGTTTTTTTTCTGTAGTACCCAGGTTTCACTACTTTATTATTTGCATAAAAATGCAAAGGAAAGCAATAACAAAGAAATATGGCGAAACATATCAGCGGAAAGAAAAATTAAGCATCGTATGTTGTGCAGCTGCAGAGTCAACAATAGACAAACTGCCAGTAGTCCGCATTCTTGCTGTATGTTTTGATTTTTCACCCAGTTAAAACATTCAACTTTTTTCCTTCTTTGATCTCATCTTGTCATAAACTGCAATTTTAGAGGCAGTATGATCATATGTTAAGTGGAGGTTTGCGCACTGAGGACTCACTTGGTTGGATTTCCTGTCTGTTAAGTGCTGTGGAGTTCTAGCGGCAACTGACTGATTTTTACTGGTGGAAGTTTCAAACTTAAATCTAGCAATGTTACCTATTGTGCCCTTGCCAGGGGAATCAACTTTGTGTTTCGCACATGTTAAGTTTGTTTCTTAGTGTCTTTGTTTGTTGTAATGTTTTGTTGTGGTGCATATTTCTTTTTCACAAAGAGATGGACTGTTTCATGAAAAAGCATCTGTGCATACCGTGCAATAATACTAGTTACTACTGACAAGGCTCTAATCCAGTGGTTCCCAAAGTGTGTGCCGCAGAGCCCTGGGGAGCCGTGGCTTCCTCACCGGGGCGCAGCGAAATATTACAAAATTTTCATAATTTTATTTCCATTTTCAATTCAATGTGATATGACGCTACACCACAACATCTAGCGGACCTGGTGCAAACCAGTAACTCACTGAGTAATAACTGTTTGCAGAAGCCTCTACAAATGTTTACTAGATGACGCTCTACAATAATGCTGCAAGCGTGAGCTTTTCCCCAGCACGATTGCCGCCCGACGGGCGCACGTGTGTTTTCCACTCGACCGCTACCGTAAGTAACTGAGCTTTCGCACCAGCCTCAGTGCTTTTGATAAACATTTCTCCCTCGTTCTCCAAGCGTCTAGAAATTAGACTCTCAGTCCAGATTTTCCGAGAAAGTCACTAGATCCTTTAAATATGCTCACCCGTTGTCATTTGTGACTCATTTGGCGGTTAGCAGTTTGATATGTTGATGCTCTGTCGCTGAGTTTTGGCTTTCGACGTATCAAATTAATATTGTTGTGATTAAGTGAAGTTTTTCTTCGTATGTATTTTAAAAAATGAATCGTTTTTTTCTAAGCAGTAATAAGCACGTGAAAGTGAAAATAAATAGGGCACACCGTCAAATAGTGGCAAGAGTGTGAAGAAGCGTAAATATCGAAAATATAATGACAGTTATTTGGACTTTGGTTTTACGTCGACATAAGTCAACGGTGAAGAGAGGCCGCAGTTTGTACTGTGTATGAAAGTTTTGGCGCCAGAGTGCATGCTACCAAGTAAGTTGAAACACCATTTAGAAACCAATCATCCCAGCATGCTTAGTAAATCTCGTGATTGCTTTACAAGAAAGTTACAAGAGTTAAATCAACAAAAAGGTGGTTTTTATAAGCAAGCATTAATTCCAAGCAATGCTTTGCTTAGCATCTTACAAGGTGGCACATAGAATCACAAAATGTAAAAAGCCTTATACCTTCACAGAAGAACTCATTTTACCGGCTGCTGTAGATATGGTAAACATTATGATCGGTGAGTCTGCTGGAAAGCTGCTTTCAAATGTGCCTTTGTTCAATAACACCATCAGTCGTAGAATACAGCACGTAGCTGAGGATGTCAACGGTCAATTAATTGAAAAAATGAAAGTTAAGGAATTTGGGTTGCAGCTGGATGGGGCCACAGATAATAATAATAATGATTCTTACTTGATTTGCTATGTACAGTTTATAAATGGTAATAACATTGTAGAAGACCTTCTATTTTTTAAAAGTATCACTGGTAGTGCTGAGGCTCAAGACCACTTCGAGATCCTTGATACTTTTATATTCAAAAATAATTTGGAGTGGACTAAGTGCGTTGGTGTTTGTACTGATGGTGCTCGTTCTATGTCCGGCTGTTATGGAGAATTGCAGGCACTTATTCGAAGCAAAGCACCTGATGCACTGTGGGCCCATTGCGTTATTCATAGGGAAGCACTCGCATCAAAATATCTGAGTCCTACATTGAACCAGGTCTTAGAATATGTAGTGAATGTGGTAAACTATAAAAACTCGGCTGTTGAAGGCAAGGTTTTTCAAAAACTATGTGAGGATATGTGATCCAAGCACATGTCCTTGTTGTACTACAGCACTTCGCGATGGCTATCTCATGGTAATGTTTTCTCTCATAGGTTTGAACTGCGACAGGAAATTTATATTTTTCTGAGGAAGACCAGAAGTATACCAGAAATTCTGTGAATGAAGATTTTTTGGTAAAACTAGCATACTTATGTGATATTTTTGAAAAGATGAATGTTCTGAATCTCTCCCTGCAGGGAAGCAACATGGACCTTTTAAAGTTGATTGAGAAAATTTCAGCTTTTATAAAAAAAATAAAACAATGGAAAAGAAAAAATGAATGAAGACTGAGGAAAAGAATGTTTCCCCTTTTTGCAACGGTTTTTGACCTCCAATGGAGTTTTTCTCTCGAGGCAAGGAATCCATTTTTGAAAAACACTTATCACCTGGTATGAGAAATATTTTCGAAATGATAATATCGATAAATTTGTATGAATTGAAGATCCATTTCATGCCACTGCTTCATTTGAATTTACTGTTGCAGAAGAAGAGAATCTTATTGAGTTGTCTTGCGACAATACATTGAAAACAAAATTTAGCAGCACGGAGTTACCTGAATTTTAGATATCAGTAAAAGATGAATATCCCCTTCTGAGTGGTAAAGCTCAGAGAATTTTAATTCCATTTGCGACTTCTTATTTGTGCGAAGCTGGGTTTTCGGAGGTCGCTGTGATAAAAACTAAGTTTGGTGCAAAAATCAACGTGGAGAAAGAAATGAGCGTGGCTGTGTCGTTTGATTCCAAGATTTGATAAAATGTGCGGTGATCAACAGGCTCATCCCTTCCACTAATAATAATTAGTTGAATTTTTTCAATTACATATTTTTGTGATCTTCAATGCGTGTTTTATTTATTTTTACCTAAGTGTACTTGTTAGAATTTGACAGGGCGCCGAGAATCGAAATAGTTTGGGAACCACTGCTCTAACCAATGTTGGCAGGTATGGGTGTATCTCTGACCATTGCACGTATTTTATGTTCATGTCGTTGTTTTGTCCGAGAACATACTCGTTTCTTTGTTTTACTCACTTTACCAGATGACTCAGTGACCCTGAGTTGCCTTTTAAATGATCATTGTAACATGTCTTCTGTTTTATCCATTTCTTTGTTCTACTGGTGTTTTTTGTTTTGTGTAGTTTTTTATTGTTTCGTCGTCGATTTGCTCCTTTTATCGTTCTGTTTTATGATATCATTGTTTATCTTTTAACCATGTTATATCATTGTTACCATGTTAAATCTTCGTATTCGTTGTCCCAGTTTTTTTTTTTTTTGTATTGTATAGTTTGTCGCTCCGTCGGCCATTTATGCCATTTTTTGTTTTTGTTTTATAATTTTTGTGTTATATTTCAGTACTGTTTTTAAATACTATTTCAATGCTCTGTCTGACATGGTGCTCTTCGGCCCATTGCGCCCCATGCTCCAGTAAATGCCAAACTACCAACCTATGTTGACCGTGTTTCCAGACTGAGACGGTGTGTTCCTGTTGTATACCTCTAGTACAGACTGAACCTATTTTCTCACTGCATAACAATAGCATGTTTTCGGAGATTACGAAAAAAGAAATAAAAAACTTCATAGTTTGTGATTAGACTTTAAATAGGTAGCTCGTTTGTTTCTAGATAGACAGTATATGTGTGTCGTATCAAAAGGAATGTTGTGAAGATAACTGACAGCATATTCCCTTCATTTTTAGATGTTTATATATGTGGATGAAGTAAAGTTTTTCTGCATTAAACATCTTTTATCTGAACATGGCTGCCAAAGGTATAGTATTTATAACAACAGTATTTGGAATGAACTATCTTGTTGTTCAGTTAGTTACTTCATTAACATTAAACAGTGCTTATATATACTCGTACTTACTCATCCTTCAGAATTATAGTAGTTTATTCTACTAAATTCCACCATCAGTTCCAACAGGACAATGAGCTGTGTCGTGAAGGCTAGTATTGTCCAGGACTGATTCAAGAAACATGAGGATGACTTCTATGTTTTCCTATCGCAACCTGTGTTTCCTTACATGAACTCAACTGAACATATTTGAGACCATATGGATTAGTAGTTGTGGCATATGGACCTTCTACCATGGACACTGTACAAACTATGGGATATGGTATGCATACCTACCAAGTTTTTTCCGTTTACCCATAAACATGTTTACAGAAATCCTACTTGTTTTATGGTAATTTTACATAACATATTTTACAGAAAATTTTTCCTGGAGCTAGGTTAGTGTCATCTAGGTATCACTTGTAATATTTTGAAAGCAGAATAAGTGGTCCAAAGAATCATTATCACTGCTCCTCTACCTTGAGATCTGCCTGATCCCAATTTCACCTGCTGCTGTGTTCCAACTCTATGCTCACAGCCTGCAGGAAAAACTTGGTAAATATGCTGTATGATTAGGATTGGTTATAACTGCTAAAAAAGGGAGGGAGGGGGAGAGAGAGTGAGTGGAGGGGGGGAGCGAGAGGAGAAAAATACCAGCTTCACTCACATAAGACATAAAATTAGTGTTTTTTAAAGGTTATCTTTACATTTGGGCACAAAAAGTCAAGGTCAAAATCATTCTTAAGTCAGAGTAAAAAGTTATTGCAGTAGACCATTATAATTTTGCAGGTTACAAATGAAATTATCTGTATGTTACTTAATGATAGATCATTATATGAAATATTTATGTATGAGTTTCATTTTTATCACTATTAGTGTAAAATACTGCTTAATATCTTAACTATAGCACATAGTCAATAAAATTGACATGTTTTCATAATAAATCAGCTTTTAATCTACATGTTCAATACATTTAATCAAGATGTACTATACATCAGTCAATGAAATGCATCGATTAAAGGTTCACTGATTCTTTTTTTTTTTTTTTTTTTTTTTCGTATTTCAATTTTTGAAAGTTGGCAAGTCTGGGTATGGCATACAGTGGACACTTCCTGGGACTTGTGGAGTCTGTGCCTCGTCCCATGGCTGCAGTGGTGCGGCTCATATTAATTCTGCAATATTAGCATTTTGACCAAGTCAGCATGGAATTTGTCTTGTGGTTGGCATTCACCAAAACTTTGTAAAGAATAAATCTCAGTCATATAGGCATTGATATTTGTAGTAAAGTAATAGGATTTGATATCTATCCAGCCATAGGATTTGACTCATTTTTAAAACATTTGATCTCCCACTGAAACATTTCTCAAAATGAATTATTATACAGCAATCGGACATCTCTGAATTATCTGTATATGTTACCGCTAAAGTGCAGAAATCAGTTATTCTACAGATTATCTAGGTAATGTGCAGATTAACTAGGGTGATCCGTTAAAGTGCCGAAAATTGTTTCATTGCTCAAATTACTTAGGTAATCTGCAAATTACCTAGATAATCTGCACATTACCTACTAGGCACTCGTTAAAGTGAAAATAAGATCTTTGCTGGAACAACAGCAACGTTTCTGTACGCTTAAATTAACATAATGTTATTTATTTATTTTTCAATATATAAAGAATCAAGTTAATACAATCAACAAATTAGTTGATAGAATCAATCATCAATCAATTAAAAAACTATAATAGAAAGAATCAAACGGTTTAAAATATTATTATAATTAAGGAAATGAATTTGCAAAACATATGATAAAATTATGCTTACTAATTAGTGCAATCTAAAGATTGGTGACACTTTGAATTACATAGCAATTGGTTTTTGCGACAAGCACACCTATTTGTGGTACATTTAGATTTGCAGTCACATTTTCTGAAACCCTGCCCAGTACCAAGGGATTGTTTTATTGATGTTTGACGTAAAGATATTTCTACAGTAGGGACATCTTCTTTCGTTAAAAATCTCTCTTTGCAAACACTGAATTCAGATTTTGCATACAATTGTTTTAAAATACCCGTTTTAGTACCAAGTTTATAAAAGCCGTCCTCTGTTTTACTAAAAACCACAGCTAAAATCGAGCGGGCATCAGTTTTTGCTCTGTCTACTTCGGGTACTTTAATTCTCACAGTGACACCTTAATCGGCATTTGGGTGCTTTGCATTAGAAACTGCTAATATTTTCTTTGCTTGCTTTTCTAAACCTTTCTTGGCTTCATCACGCTGTATTTTCTGATCCATATTCTTTTTACAGATGTTGCACAATACATTCTTACCATACCCTTTCTCTTTAACAGGCGAAACCAAGCTAAAAGTGGAGGGAGAGAGGGAAGGTGTAGGGAAAGTAAATGAGAGAAACAAACTTTTGAACTTCAACGATACGGAAGCCGTTAATGTGCACATTACCTAGGTAAAATGCGGAAAACTCTTGATTCCGCACATTAACGGAGCAAATCAGTTAATCTGCAGATTAGCTATGTGATGTGCTCATTAACGGCTTTCGAGCTTTAGCGGTAACAGATATACTGTTCAACACGTGACATCAAACACACCAGGAAACTTGAAAATTACATTGCCATGGAGTGGGAATCTAACCTGCATCTTCCAATTTCTGTTCGAGCATGCTATATGCTGCACCACTCAGAATGATAAAAGTCCCAACTATCTGAGCGGTAAGAATCAGAACATTCTGTAATTTTTGCCAGTCGAAGCAAATTCTGCTTCCTTGTAGCACAGGTAAGTAAATCACCAGTCTCTCAGGTAAATTCTGTGGAAGAAATATTTTCATACATATCATTAAGCTGTTCTCTGAGATTCAGAGGTTAGCTCCTCAAAGAAAAACCATGTGCCAAGTACACATTTAACTGATAGACGTAGAATTTATCTATTGTTGGTGTATCAAGTGCCTCCATTCACAAAGATCTCTGCACACAGCTCAAGCTTCATTAACATCATCACATGTCGCACACAAGACCTTTTGTACTTCATACTCATAATCTTTTTCTCAAGCAGACATTCCTGAATCTGGTCCTGCCGTGATTTCCTTGGTCTTCTACCTTTCTACCCTGCCACTTGGGCTGAAAAAAATTCTCTTAGTCAGCACGGTCAGACTTATTCTTCCAACATGGCCAAACCCTCTAAGAATGTTACTCTCCACTTTACTAACAACTTTTTGCTTCACATTACACATCTGCAACACATCTTCATACCTCACATGATCAGAGCATGTCGTACCCCCCACCCCCATAAGTAACACATCTCCTCAGCACACAAACAACGCCTATGTCTTTTCTGTAGTACCCAGGTTTCACTGCTGTACACCAGAGGAGGAACACTTACACTTTCATTCACAGTCATTCGGGACTTTTTGAGAGCCCATCATTTCTGTGAAATCCTCCTAAGGCAGCTATGACTTTCAAAGAAGAATTCACTCTCCTACTAATTTCGCCATCTAATTTGTTCTCTGTGTAAAACATACTTCCTAAATATACAAACTCATTCACCTGGTCAATCTCTGTGCCATTAAGACTTATCTTGCATTCAGTACTAACTGCTCTTCACTCAAAAACCATAACTTTAGTTTTTCCCTTATTTATACTCAGTTTGAATTTCATACATCCAGGACAACATACTCTGCAATTCACTTTTGCTCTCTGCCAACAGGACTGTGTCATCAGTGTACAGCAATCTGAACACACGCATATCACCAAGACATAAACTGGAATTATCCATTTTGGCATCACACATGCATGCGTCCATAAATATATTAAACAGCCAAGGTGACATTACACAACATTGTTTGACTCCTGCACCAATAGAAAACCATTTCGATAATACACCATTCACTCGTACACATGCTCTACTGCCAGCATACATGGCTTTCACACTGTTAAGTAGATTCGCAGTAATACCATATTTTTTCAGGAGAAGAGTCCTATTACTTTGTCATAAGTTTTCTCTAAATCTATAAAGACCACGAACACTTTTTTACCAACAGACAGATACTTTTCAGTCATCACGCGTAATGTAAAAATTTGATTAGTGCAGCCCTTACCAGGCATAAAACCATTCTGTACATCCCACACTTTCTCTGATGTAAGAAAATGTACCGTATCAATAATGACCTTCCCAAACACTTTTCCTTGCACACTCAGCAAACTGATAATGTTCTCATTATATATGGAAATACGTAAAGAGTTATTAACACAGCAATCAGATTTTTGAACCGTGTTTATTTACTGTTTGTCATGTAACACATACATAAGATTCATTTGCGGAATTCCACTTTTTTTTTTTTTCTTGTCATCATCTGAGTCATTCTGGAGATTGATGTAAAACTGAATAGAAATTTTTTTGTAGGGTGGGTGGGGGGTCGTTTTCTGTCAGGCAACGAAATTTCGTCTTTCAATATATGTAATTATTATTATATTTATTCTTTCAAAACTTTTAAAAACCTTAGTTAAATGGATTGAAGATTTTTCATGTAATCATAATTTCTTTTTCTTGCAATGTTGCCCCTGTCCAGTACTGCTGTTAAATATTTTATTGCTTAATGATTGTATTTCAGCTTCAAACTGTGGGCAACAATTTCCAAACAGGAAGTTTGTAGACTCTAAAATTTTCCTGTAGTCTTAAGTCATAACATTCTTCTGCAGATTCGAGGAATTTTGCCTTTCCTGTCAACATTTGGGTCATTCTCGAGATCAATGCATAAGTGAACAGAAATTTTGGGGGTGGGGGTTTGTTGTGAGAAGGGTTGTTTATCGTCTGAAGACGGAATTCCATTTTTCAAAACTTTTGAAAACGAAAGTTAGATCAAATGAAAATTTCTTTCGCAATTTTAATTTTTTTTTTTTTTTTTTTTTTTTTGCAATGTTCCGTCTGCCCACTGATGTTGTTAAATACCTTTTTATTCATAAATATTTATATTTTAGCATGGAAACAGAAGGAAAATATCCGAAAACAGAAGTTAGACAGAGTGAAGATTTCTCCTGTAATCATTATCCCCTTCCTTCCCAGGAAGTTGGAAATTTTGTAAGAATTGATGCATGGTGTTCAAAAGTATTCATGTTCCCAAACTTGTTCAATTTATCTAAAATTGTGAAAGCATTAATATCATGAATTCATCATTCTTAGGATGAAAGTTCTTTCAGCATAATGATGGAAATTATTGTTGTCTAAGGGCAGAGAGAGAGAGAGAGAGAGAGAGAGAGAGAGAGAGAGAGAGAGAGAGAGAGAGAGAGAGAGAGAGAGAGAAGCAACAGTAAAAAAAAAAAAATTGGAAAGAAAGGATATCAGCAGAAAAAAAATATGGATTTTGTGTATCAGCAAAAGTCAAATATGGCTATGGAACTTGCTGAGAAGAAAGCAAGGCTTGTTCACAAGATAAAATGAGCTGGTGCCCTAGCAAGTGAAACAAAATAAAACAAGGAAAAAAAAAAAAACTGTGCTTGTAGCAATATCTTTTAAAACCTTTGAATTTTGATTTGAATTGTGATTTTATATTGTGAATACTGTTATATGCTTCAGTTTAATATTTGCATAAATAAATTACAGTGAACATTTCATCTTGCTCACACTATGTGATATTCAAAAAATTTGGCCAAGCTTTTTGATTTTCCACCTAGTTGAAAAGTTCAGTTTTTTTCTTTTTTTCTTTTTCTTTCTTTGTCAGTCTGTATGGTAACATCAAACACACCAAAAAACTTAAAAATCACATCACCTTGGAGTGGATATTGAATCCAGAATATTTCTTCCACAGAACTTAGTCTCAAAATGTATTTAATTTCCAGTCCAATCTCCAGTCAGAATCGTTTCAGGAGTTTGGGTTCTCAATGAATTCCTGCACTTCAGCTGTGCATATATCTGTCGCGAAGAAAGAAGAAAAAAACGTGGCAGAGCTGTGTTTATTTCACATGAAAGTTGATTACTATATTTTTAAGCCCCCAAACAAAATTATTTTAATGAAATATTTGCATGTTGTCTTATTACAGGAAATTTTTATTTTTTAAAACATATTTTGCATTTGATTCTAAATGTGTACCATTTTTTGAGTAAACTAAAAAGTAGGAAAACCAAATGGATGTTTTAGAATTATTTAGCATGCAATTTAAGGTAAATTTTGTGTCTTCATTTATTTTTATTTTTTAATGTAGATGATTGATGAGTTCACTGATGTTAATGAAGGGGAAAAAGAGCTCATGAAGATGTGGAATCTCCATGTGATGAAATATGGGTAAGACGAAATGTGATCATTCTAAGTTAAATGATAATTGCTGTCTCAGCACGATCTTGAGGTATAAAGTATTTAATATAAAAACTTTAGTTAAAATCATATATACAGATTAAAAGCATATAAGATCTTTCAGGTCTGCATCGAACCCTTCCTCAGATATGATTGTTGTGGTTGAATACACTGGGTATAGATATGATGACACGTGCATGCGTAGTACAGACATGCGTATATAGGTGATATTATAATGAGGTAACAAACAAACGTAAACAATAGTCTTAAAGTCAATTATCGACGAGTCTTTTTTAATAGTTCTTTCCAGGGGTTTGTTTGAAATAATGCAAGGAAGGTTGTCATTACAGCATAATGGTTGGTGATGAAAAATTTGCAAACTTTCTGTAAATAATGTTAAATTTCGTGACAATGGAGTGGTTAATATACTTGTCTCATCCAATTGAGGTTGATATGCACCTTCGCGAACTAGGCGCGATAGGGCTGTGGAGGTAGATTCAGTTTTAATATTATATTTGTGCTCCGATAAGCGAGTCTCCAAATTACGGGTTGTCGATCCGATATATAGCCGATCTTCCAGGTCAGGTTCCAAGGCTTTCAATGGGACTACATAAATGCTGTGTCAATCTGGAGTCTGAATCAAGTTCCTGTCTTTTTTCATCATTGTCCAAATGATATTATTCTTGACACCCCCACCCCCGACTTCAATTTTTTTTTTTTTTTTTTTATGCCATAGGGTTTACAGATGTTTTTAAGAATGTTGGTTATGGTTGGGACATAGGGTAAGGATCCAACGAATTTGCTTGATCTAGGGTCTCTAGTTAAGGTAATACGAGTTTTTTTTCAAGCAATTTTTGAAAAGGACTGCTCACACGTGCTTGGGAATAGCCAAATGTAGCAGCAAAGTCCTTGATTCTTGCAATCTCCTTGTCACGCAACTCAGTTGTTGATGAATGTGATAAAGCACGTCTCAACATAAAATGGATCGAAGACAATTTTCTGATTCAGGAAAACTGTCTTCGGTCCATTTCCGAAAGCAAGTATGCTTGTTTTCGCGAGGGTAGGGAAGACGGGGATGATCCCAGGATTGAAAGACCGTCGGGCAGCCATTCTGAGGAAATGGAGAAAGTTCGCACTTTGGTGCAGTCAGACCGTCGAATGATGGAGGACGAACTCCATATCAACTGTGAAACAATCCGTCTGATTCTAAAGGAAGATTTGCACAAGGTTTGTGCTGCACAGTTTGACTGAAGAACAGAAAGTGCAAAGGTTCGAAAGCTGCAAGGTGTTCATTGCGGCCATGGAATCGGATCTTTCGATGTTGGACCTCAATGTGACAGGTGAGGAGACGTGGTGCTTTCAACACAATCCAGCATCAAAGAGGCAAAGCATGGAGTGGAGGGCACGAAGTTCACAGAGACCAAAAAGGTTCGCCTGCAGAAGTTGAAAATCAAGGCAATGCTGATCACGCTTTTTGACAGCAGCGGCATCATTCACAGGATATAGCTGGGGGGGGGGGCAACAAACTTCAGTGCCTTTTACCTGCAAGTTCTTGATCGCCTACAGAAGAGAATTCATTATGTGAGGTCGCATGTGGAAGTTGGTTCCTTCTGGATGACAATGCGCCTGCCCACTCGGCACTGTTGGTGACACAGTTCCTCACCAAGTCTGGAGTACCCAGGCTCAACCATCTGCCCTACTTCCTGGACTTAGCTCCCGCCGACTACTTCCTGTTTCCCAAAGTGAAATTGGCATTGAAAGGAAAACATTTCATGACTGTTCAGGACATCAATAAAACCGTTACCGTGGAAATGAACAGTGTTCCGGTAAATGAATTCAATAAGTGTTTCACACATCTAGTGGAGCGATCCAAATGGTGCATCGATAAGAAGAGTCTACTTTGAAGAACCATTTCCACAGTTGGACTCAGTGCATTAAACTTTCCTCGTAACAGCAGCTGTCGTGAAACTTTGGTGTCAGATGGTGTACGTCTGTTCTAATTCAGTGCTTGAATCAGATGTGATACAGCATTTCACAAAAGTGTGCTAACATTATATTTCTTTCTTATTTTAATTTTTTTCTCTTCAAGTACTTGTTTGCTTCTCTTGTTTCAGTGTTATTTCATTTTCCAACCTTTGGTAGCTTTGAGTTTATTTTGTGTGTTTTTAACATCTGATTTTTTTTCTAAAGTTTTCTTAAACTTAAATATTATTCTAGTCTAGATCCATACATACAGTGAGAGTCTTAGTGATGTACTTGTTTACTTGTGCTGACCCAAGGTTTGCCATCTAAACTCTCATCTAATGCCATAGTTCATGTTTTGCTTTAGGTAATCACAGTTGGTTATCGGGCAGAGATTGACGAATAGCGTGTTTACATATATATTAAGGTAATACAACGTTTTTGTCACAATTATTTATTTTTGAAGCCGACCATGGTTTCGCTGGCTGTTGAGCTAGGTCAACACCCAGCGAAACCATGGTCGACTTGAAAAAATAAATAATTGTGACAAAAACGTTGTATTACCTTAATGTATATATAAGTGTCACAAGACTGTAGTCTTTGAGATCAAGCATGTTTGCATTTTGCTTTAAGCAGGTAAAAAATGACTTCAGGCGAAGCTGTATCATTTTGTGCAGCAGTTATACAGAAAGCACAAAACCTTTATCTCCAGCAAAAATTAAGGATTGGAAGGTCTTGTTGTTGTTCTTTTCCCCATCAAGAAGAATAGAACAAATGCACACTAAGTCTCACTCTGTTCCAGTGTCAGATTGTGAGGACCATATTTCTGGCACAGCCAAAGATGCCATTTACTACAGATTCTCCGTAGTTTCTATGGTTAACAACCACATATTACGGAATATGCATTTACCGTATATACTCTTGTATAAGTCAAGAAATTTGGGACAAAAAGGAGCTTCAAAGTAAGGGGGTCGACTTATACGAAGGAGCTTCAAACTAAGGGGGTCGACTTATATCCAAAAGTTCCTCCCGTGAGGCAAAAGGCAATCCATCCCAAAAGAAAAAAAAAATGCCAATGCGGTATTAATTACAAAATCGTGACCCTCCAAAGACAAAGAAAGAAAAAAAAAATAAACCACACAGATGAGGTAGTAATTACGAAATCGCAACCCTCCAAATTTCTCTGTGCTTTGAAGTCTCTTTGGTTTGCGTATCCACAGCGCAGTCGCAGCCGCGCTCAAAAGCTCCGCCCTCCCGACTACAAAGTTTATTTTGCTGACCTACGACCTAACGCAGCCATCCAACAGCCATTGTTAGGTGTTGCTTGTCTCGCTTCTTCTTTATGGCTGACACGGATTGTGTAAAGAAGCGGATGTCCTGTAACGCAGGATTTAAGTTGAAAGCGGTTTCTTTTGAAGAAAATACTAACAACTGTGCTGCTTAACGTCAATTTGGCATTAACGAAAAACTGATTCGAGATTGGCAATTAAAAAAACAAACGGACTTGGTGAAAATCACAAAAGGTGTTGCGCCGTGGAACGGTATCTTTTCCAGAGCTGGAAAGTGTCTTGAATGCTTGGATTGTTACATTGTAACACGAACTGGTATACGTTTGCGAGCAATGAAGCTCGCAATAGATGAAAAGTTTGCAGCCGCAAATAACACTTTTCGAGCCTCACCAGGTTGGTGCACAAGGTTCATGAACCGCTATGGGTTGCGTCTACGCTAGCGCACCAAAATTGCAGAAAAGTTACCTCGTGACCTGGAAGCAAGGATAATGGAATTTCAAAAGTATGTAATTCAAAAGAGAAAAGAGACTGCTTTTGAACTTTCCCAAATAGGGAACATGGATGAAACCGCCATGTGTTTCGACCTTTCTGAAAATAAGACTGTGAACCAAAAGGGCGAAAAAAATATTTTGATTAAAACAACTGGCCACGAAAAAACCAGTTACACGGTTGTTCTTTCCTGTTTGGCCGACGGCAGGAAGCTACCTCTGGTAATTATTTTCAAACTCAAACTCTGCCGAAAAGTGTCGTCTTTCCATCTGGTGTGCTCGTTCGTGCCCATGAGAAAGGATGGAAGAACAAATCTGGGACAATTGACTGTTTGAAGAATGTGTGGAACAAAAGGCCAGGCGCACTTTTCAGGAAACCTTCCCTCTTGGTGTGGGATATGTTTGTCGCATACCGTTGTGCAGAAGTGAAAAAAACTGCAGAAAATTCAAAAACAACTCTTGCTGTCATCATAGGTGGGTTGACATCTGTTCTTCAACCACTAGATAGGACAATGTGCAGAGGTGTTGGCGGATTGGATAAGTTCTGATTTGCCGACTGAAACGGAAATCTAAAGAAGCTGGATATTGTTTTGATTGCACGATGGGTCAAGGATGCTTGGGATGCGATACCTGCGGAAATGGTCGTGAAATAATTCAAGAAATATTGCATTAATGTAACGAAAAGAAATGTTACATTAGTAACGAACTTGATGGCACAGAGGATGATGAGATTTTTATGAGTGACAACGACAGTGATTCTTATGACACGGGCATAGATGGGAATACTGTTGTTTACGATGACGGAGAAAGACTTTTTTGAACTGTTTGGCGAGTCTGACTCGGAATCGGATTTTGAAGGGTTCCGATGAAGTTTTTGGGCATGCAAATTAAATGTATTATTATATATATAACTGTTTTTTCGTTTTCAAATGTTTTTGAATAAATTCATTGAAAAAATTTTTTTCTCGTTCCGGGATTGACTTATACACGAGTTTTTAATTTTTACGATTTCTTTATTCTGAGGGGGAGGGGGAGGTGTCAACTTATACGTGAGTATATATGGTAATTAATTTTTCTATGGAGAATTTGGTATAATACAATTTATTTTCATTGCCAATACTACGAATGGCTGCAATTAAAGCTTTGAGGCTATGTTCAGAGCAGACGCTTCCACAAGGCTTAGCATGCCTGCAGCGTCGCAGACCCCTGCCTACCCATTCAGATAACTGAGTAACCATCTGTGTGCTCTGAAAGACCACTCAGAAGATAGACTAGGGTTCGGTACGGTAGGGCATGCGCATATATGCAGCATGCCATAGGGGGAGGGGGTGTCGAAAGGGTATAGAGCACACGGGCGGTGTACGCTCAGCAATTCAGTGAAAGCTATTACACGGTGTACATCGGTTTGAACGACGTCGAGTTGCTGCCACCGTGTGATATGGCCAACAGGCAATCCAGTAGACGACATCTGGATGACTTTGTCCGAGGTCGTGTCATTGGGAAGTTGGAAGAAGGTCGAAGTGTGACTAGTGTGGCCGAGGGGTTCGGGATCGCTCACAGCATCGTTTCACGAGCTTGGAGAGCATTTAAAATGACAGGAACAGCTGTCCGAGAGTTTAGCAGTGGTCGTCCACGAGCAACCACGGCAGCGGACGACCAGTATATTCTCCTACAGGCAAGAAGAGACAGACGGCAGACAGCGGGAGAAATCGCAAGGCACATGCAACAGACAACTGGACATTCGTTATCGTGTTTTACCGTGGCCAGGAGACTGCACAAAGGTGGTCTATTTGCACGACGACCAGTACGGTGTGTGGCATTAACGCCTGCTCATCGGAGACGGCGGTTTCTGTGGTACCAGAAACACAAGAACTGGACACATCAGCAATGGGGGTCGAGTTCTCTTTACGGATGAGAGCCAATTTAGTCTGATGAGCGATTCTGGACGTATACACATCTGGAGAAAGAAGGGAATACGCAATCACACCTCCTACATCATCGAAAGGGACTGGTTTGGAGGTGGTGGAGTTCTGGTTTGGGGCGGTATCATGCTTGGTAACCGTACTGGTGTCCGCTATTGTATCAAGGTTCTCCTGCCTCATGTACGTCTTTTTATAGGTGCTGTGGGTCCTGAGTTTCTGTTCATGGACGACAACGCTACACCTCATCGTACAGTGACTGTCGCAGAGCTGTTGGAGAGTGAAGATATTCAACGCATGGATTGGCCCGCAAGGTCCCCAGACCTAAATCCAATCTAACATGTGTGGGACCTTCTCGGGAGACGTTTGGGAGCATGCCACCAGCCGCCAGCAACGATTCCGCAGCTGCGATTGGTGCTGCAAGAGGAATGAGCCGCGATGCCTCAACAGCTTCTTGACAACCTTGTCCTCAGCATGGACAGACGTTGTAAATCCTGCAACGCAGTCAGGGGTGATCATATCCCCTACTAAATACTGGATTTTTCTTGGCAGCCGCCTGTCACACGGACGTTTCTGTCTTCTGTCCAGTTGTGCTCGAAGCTACCTTTTCAGTAAAGTGCTTTTGTATCCTTTGGATTCCTTGTTTGGACGGTTTTGCTCACTTTTCCCATATTCTTACATCTTGGGGATCTTATGCTATGATTTGAGTCGATGTGGAGCACTTCTGCACGACGTCACATTCGAAAAACTGTCTCGGCGTTAAATTTTTCCACGCCAGTGTATAATTATTCTTGCTGTTTGTCACGAAGCTGTCACATGGTAAGCATGGTTGGCTGGCTGACAAGCAAGCTGAAATTTTGCCATGGAGATAGGGTTCACGCGACTTGTCTTGCAGTGGGATGGCATTTGCAACACACAATGTTCGTTAACTTTCGGGAAAACCTTAATCGAGTCCTAAACTAATGTAAACTGTTAGAGGTAGACTCAATTCCACATCGTTGTTTTTCTTTTTTCTTCTTATTAAGTTAAAAGTTGATTAGTTGTGGTGTGACATGAATTGCTGTGGTTATGAAGTGTGCTTCAGTGGCTTCCAGTTCCAGTGGTGTGAAAAAAATAAAAAATTCACAGGAGTACAAGGAATGTTATTCGTTGGAATTTCCATCTTTACAGCGGTCGCATGTTTCCGTGAATCGTGTATTTCATAGCGTGTGCAACTGTTATTTTTCGATGGCTGATGGTGGATGGAGCAATTGCATTGCCAGAGGCATGTAGTTTCAATAAAACATGAACAATATGGTTTATTGAAAGAAAAGAATGATTCCGTGTCCAGTTACTGCGTAAAAAGTGATGAGACCGCTGTTATTCAAGCTGAAAGTTCTTTCACTCGATTTTTAATCAAACATAATTTGCTAATTTCTGCCACTAATCATGTTATTTCAAGTGTATCTTCGGCATTTTTTTTTTCTTTTCTCGTTTACACGATGACTACTGATACCATCAATTTGTGTTGGCATCTTTGGAATAAAATGTTGCTAAAACTATAGCAGTGCACTCTGGGAAATAGGCATGCTACCCTGCAAATTTTAATGCAGGAACTTGATTTGACTTGACTACGGAAAAACTGGCGCCATACATGTGGACTACTGATGACTTCCTTCAGATCTTGGCATCTCTGTGTAGCTTCTTATTTCCTAAATCCCCTTCTAAAATTTGAAATCTGCCAGCTTTCAGAGTTTTGTTTCATGAACTTCTTGCAAACTTGTAGAAATTGCTCAGTATGATCCATTTCAACTGAAAGGTGTTCAGTTTTGCTTTCTGTGATGCTAGAAATAAATGAGAAGCAAATCATGGAAAGAATTAATTCTTCACAAATACAGAAAAGGCATATACTTATCATTGCTGGCAGATACTGTACATTTTACAGTTTCTTATGCTGCCAGCCTTCAGAAAACTTTAGAAAATTATATCGCCTTGGAATGGGAATGAAACCTGCTTCTCCCGATTTACATTCGAGTACACTTCCCAATTTACATTCAGCCAGATTTCTACAATCAATAAAACATCCAGAAATAAAAACAGCTACTTGTTGCCACTAGTTGCTGAAAAGTGTGTTACAAAAATTAATGAATAGTGCACAAAAAGTTTCTTGAAGTGTAAGATATCACTCGGAGACAAAGGAATTTCCAACTTGAACAAATAGAAGAGATATAGAGGAAAACATAATAGAACTTTACGCCCCCACCCCCAACAAAAAAGCTATCTGTTACTTAAGGAAGAAAATGGGTGCAAAATACTCATCAAAATTAATAGTATCCTACCAAAAAGATTTTTCTCTTTAGAGATTTTTAGAATCAAATTTTTTCAATTAGAAATATACACTGACACTTTGTGGAATAATTTTTAATAATGAAAATGTAGAAAATATGTGAAAAGTATTCTTCATAGCAAAAGCTACGCTAAGGAAAAATAATTTTTCAAATACTTCTAGAAGCAGAGATAGCAAGAGAAAAATTTTGACACTTACACAACCTAGTGAAAAAATTGCATTATTGTAAGAGGAAAGTTTTACCATCTTTAATGACACATGGTAAAAGAAAAAAATCTATAGAATTTTTAGAAGTGCAGATACAGTTGCAAACAGAATACACATTAACGTTACACACTAAAAAAACACCCATACAAGCAAAATGCTTCACAAGGTGAACAGTATCCGATGTTAAAATAATTTTTTAAATCTGACTTTTAGAAGTGAAGATACCCCTGTGGTGCAGTGTTGCAATCACTGACTTCTGACCATTCGTCCAAGATGGGTCCAGGTTCAAATCCCAGTGAACAATGAATGTTGTGTTTGTCTTACTGCATTGCTTATCTCCCTTCCCTGAAACCAGTGGCCCTAATTTAGGGACGGGCGACTGCTTACAGCCCACTGAGTTGCTAATGGTGGTCGTCAAAAACTTGAAACAGAAAAAAAAAAAAAAAAAAAAAAAAAAAACAACCTGCAGAGGTATTGAGAAAAACAGATTAAGCATTTGCAGCCCTACTGGGGAAGAATTGTGTGTTATTTTGTGCAGGAAATGCTTATAAAATGCTTTCATAGTTAATAGTATCTGACCAAAAAAAGATTTTTTCTATCAGGTTTTTAGATGCACAGATATTGCTGTAAATAAGCTGTAAATCAAAACATAAACTTATGACCTTTAGTGGCAAACTCATGCATTAAGAAAAATGTGAAATTATATGCAAAACATTTCTCACCAGAAACACTGTGACAAAGAATTTTTCAGATCAGACTCTTAGAAGCAGAGATATCAAGAAAAATAAGATATGCATCTCCACCCCTGGTAAGAAAACTATGCATTATTTCAAGCAGAAGATATTCTCAAAAGTTTTTTGTGGTGAGCAGTATCTAACAGAGTTTAAGCTGACTCAAAAAATGCTGTATTGAAAATGGGGGAAAAAGTTGTTGCAAAATGCCCAAGAAAGTTAGCTGCTTTTTGTCGCTCGGTAAATCGTAACATGGTCAGTGTGAGGGGTGTTATTAATGTAAGAAGTATGAGCAAAGACTACAGATGAAAATAATGATGAGCTTGCTGTTTGCAAGTTGCATGTATATTAGTATAACACAGTGTGGAATGAGGTAATACTCATTCCACACTTTCATGAATGATGGTGAGAATCCTATGTTGGATTCTCACCATCATTCATAAAATCTTGATGCACCACAGTATCCTCCGTTTCAGTTTGTTGTTATGTTAAAAACAACAACAAACTAAAATGGTGTATGCATTGTTTAATATATTTATGGATGCGTGATGCCAATATAGATAATACTGGTTTATGTCTGGTATATCCGTGTGTGTAGATTGCTGTATGCTGATGACGCTATCCTGTTGGCAGAGAGCAAAAGTGAGTTTCAGAGTATTTTGTCCCGGATGTACGAAGTTTTCATGAAATTCAAACAGTATAAATATGGGAAAAACTAAAGTTATGGTTTTTGATAGAGGAACTGGTAGTACTGAATGTAATGTAAGTCTAAATGGCACAGTGATTGACCAGGTGAATAAGTTTGTGTATTTAGGAAGCCTGTCTAACAGAGAGAACAAATTGGATGGTGAAACTAGTGCACGAGTGAATTCTTCATTGAAAGTCATGGCTGCTTTAGGAGGTTTTCGCAGGAATGATCGGTTCTCAAGAGAGTCCTGCATGGCTGTGTATGAAAGTGTAATTGTTCCTACTCTGATGTATGGCAGTGAAACCTGGGTTTCTACAGAAGAAACATAGGAGTCGTTTGTGTGCTGGAGAAATGCGTTATTCACTGCGGGGGCGGGGATGGGGTGTGTGTCAAGACACATTCTGATTGTGTGAGGAATGAAGATGTGTTGCAGTTGCGTAATGTGAAGCAGCAAGGTGGAGACTAATATGCTTCGGTGGTTTGGCCATGTTGAAAGAATGAGGGATGAGATGCTTACTAAGAAAATCTTTTTAGCCCAAGTGGCAGGAAGGAAAGGCAGAGGAAGGCCAAGGAAGTTAAGAGAGAGAATGAGAATAAGGAGTGTTTGCATGAGAAAAAGATTATGAGTGAAGTATAGAAGATCTTGTGTACGGTGTGTGATGGATGTCAGTGAAGCCCGAGTTGTATGTCAAGTTCGCTATGAATGGAGAAGTTTGATACAGCAACAGTAAGTAAAAATTGTGGTAGTTTGTATTTCTTTGTGGAGCTAACCTCTGATTTTCAGCGGACAGTTTAGTGATAATATGTATGTAAATCATGACACCAATTTAATTGTTCACGCCAACAACACTTTGGATATCAGTAAAAAGCTAATTATTTTGGAAGATACTAACACATTTAAAGGAAACTATTTGGGCATTATAAGCTGAACGAATAAGGACTTATTTCCAAAATCATGATTAAATAAGCTTAAAATCCAAATCTTTTATCATTTGCCAGGACATTGCTTTTCTTTGCTGCAACACACAATTTGCAGTTCAAATATGGTATTTTATCTGTCCAGTTAACTTGCATCCATTTGTAAAAGGAACACCATTTTCGCACAAGTTGCTCAAAAGGTATAAATTCGGTAGCAGTTTTACTTGTCTTTTTAACTCGTGAATTTTTTCAGTTATTTCTCTGCCCTGTCTTTGTAATCTTTGCATTTCTTGACAATCAGTTTATCCACAGCAACAGCAACATGCTTGTGGTAGATGGCACCAACGGATGCAGCATGCTCACTTTTCTTTCCTAATCATTGAGAGTTTGGAAAGTCACTCTGGTCACTAATGCACTGACAATAAGGGGTTGTTTGTAGCCTGGAGAGGGTAGGGTGCAATAGACATCACAGCTGACTGGTTTAAACTTGAATTTTCAATGGGAAAAGGGATCCGATCTCTCTAGCCTCTGTTATCTTACCCTGCCCCCCCCCCCCTTTATGGAGCACTGTAGAGTGTAATGTGGGTGGGGGAGGGATGACTCAGCCAACATGTGCTGTAGGAATATACCTTAAGGATTAAGATTAAGAAAATAACAGCAAAGTGTGAATCGCTGCCAGAATTTCGGAAATTGTAGTTTTCAATGAAATAGGAAAGCCAGAGCAGAATCTGCGGAGGGCTTAATATTTAATCCCGCACGGGGATAACTGGTTTTCCAGTTATCTGGGGAGCGGCGCCCCCACGGCCCGAGCTGACCTTGTGACGGTTTTTTTTGCTTTTTTGTATTTGCGCTTATACGTTTCCGCAGGGACAGCTGTTCATCCAGCTGATGGGGAGTAGCGACCCCACGGCCCCAGCCAACTTGTTATGTTTGATTCTTCCCGTTACAACTTTGTGTTGCCACCACCTTGACAGCACCCGCCTCAGTTGTTGGTTGCTGAGGTTGTGATTATGCGCCAGCCCTTTCCTTTCCTCTAGCTTTCCTCTCCCTTTCCTGTTTTTACTTTCTTCTCCACTACCTGTTCTTCTTTTCTACTCCATTTTCTACTCGACTTGCTCTCCATTTTCTGTTCCTCTCTTGTTTTTCCGGGCTGGTTTGCTAGACCTACCTGCACGTTTGCCGTGTGCGGTGACCCGTAAGGTGGAAAATGGGATGCTGGAGGCTGAGGTTTCTGGTGGCCAGGTTGTTGTTGTCGCCAGTCGCCAACACTCCTCTTTGCCCCCTGCTTCACCCTAAACGGGCGGCTAGGAACTAACCCACTCCTAGTCAATCGGCTTGTTGTTTCATACAACAGGGTGAGTTTGGGGATAGTGCGGGCATGCCAAAGGGGTGTTACCGAGACCTGGGAAAGTCTCGGTACTCGCTGAGCGCATGTCTGCACTATCAACATGCTATATCCGTTGCTTAACCCTAGAGTCGTGTCCTGCGTCCAATTGGGCTTGCGGACCTCCGGCTCTCCCCTGTTGGGCCTCGGTTGTGGGCGGGGAAATCGGCGGACGAACTTTTCACTTCTATTCATGGCTAACCAAAAAATTTCCCAAGAACTTCAAACAAAGCGGCCCATTGAGGAAGGGTCACCCTCCCAACAAGAAACCTACACCTGATTCTGCCAATGTTCGGTTCTTTTGCATCCACTCCTTGGACGCTTCAAACCCATTAAACACCAGAAGCCCCTTCTGGATAAATAAAGCATTGCAATCAATTGCCAGCTCTCCTAAGAGCGTTAAGAAGCTCCAATCTGGAGATCTTCTTGTCGAGATGTCGAGTCCCAAATATGCTACAGTGCTTTTAAACACCACCTCTTTTTAGATTGTCCTGTAAAAGTTACCCCTCACGGCTACCTCAATTCCTCACGAGGTGTTATCTCTTCTCAAGACCTTCTGGAGTGCAGTGACCAAGAACTTCTGGAGGAACTGAAAGACCAACAAGTGAGTGGAGTCCGGCGCATCCTATTTCGGCGAAATGGCCAATCTGTCCCATCTCGAAACATCATACTGACCTTTAACACCCCATCCCTGCCAACTTCAATCAAGGCAGGGTATCTACACCTTGAAGTGCGCCCCTTCATACCAAGTCCTCTACGATGCTTCAAATGCCAAGCATATGGTCACTCCCAGCAGTCTTGCAGGAGCACTGCTCGGTGTGGGCGTTGTACTGCAACCGACCATACTTTGCAAGATTGCCATGCCGAAGCCGAGCTGTGCTTCAACTGCAAGGGATCTCATGCAGCATCATCGAGAGACTGTCCAAAGTGGAAAGAGGAAAAGAGATCCAACGCATTAAGACCGTTGAGGGAATCTCCTACCCAGAGGCCAGAAGAAAGGTCGCTCCAAACCAATCAAATCGGCGATCCTATGCATCAGCGGTTGTTGCAAGGACTACAGTCGGTACCCAGACTGATAGCCAAATCCCAGTGAACTGTCCCTACAAGCTAGACGACATCATAGCTGCTGGTCTGGCAGCATTAAAATCCCGAGCTAGGGACGCGAAAGCTCCAACAACCACTGTGCCTAAACCTGCTGCAACTAACACCAGCACCACCGGGACTTCAACAACCCCGGGAGGAAAGAGAAAGGAAAAAGAAAAGGAGAAGAAATCTCCAAACTCCCATCATAAGAACCAGGATCGGGCAAGATCATCTGCGACACAGGAACCAAAATACCGCCCCATTTTACAACCAGAGACTACAGGGCGTCGGACAAAACAGTCCCAAGCGCAAATGGACATTGCAGACGAAATGATGGAATCGGACAACTTTTAGTTGTCCCAGTTTTTTCTCGGGTTTTGTTTTTCGTTTTTCTTTTTCTCATTCACCGCAATTCAAACCATGGATAAAATCGTTCAGTGGAACTGTCGAGGCTTTCGGACAAGACATGACGACGTGAAACATCTGCTTTCGTCATACTCTCCGGTGTGCCTTTGCCTCCAGGAGACAAAACTTAAACCATCAGACCTCCTTTCAGTTCGAGGCTACAGTGCATTTCGGAAAGATAATGTTTCAGGAGATATAGCTTGCGGGGGAGTTGCCATCCTTGTCCCCCACAGTGTTCCAGTTTCTCCCGTTGCGGTCTCAACATCTTTACAAGCCGTTGCGGTGCGTATCTCCATGCCTGTGCCTCTAACTGTTTGCAGCGTCTATCTGCCGCCGGATGAGGACGTGAGCGTGTCCGTTCTTGAGAGCTTAGTTGGGCAGCTGCCGTCACCTGCTCTTCTTCTGGGTGACTTCAATGCTCATAATCCATTGTGGGGTAGTGTCAGAACAGACACACGAGGCCGTAGGATCGAATCTCTTCTTTCCTCGAACTCTTTTGTGCCTGTTTAACACCGGTGCTGACACTTACTTCCACGAGCCTACACGAAGTTTCAGTGCAATCGATTTATCTTTGGGTCAACCATCGGTTATGGCCGACTGGTCGTGGACGGTGTGTGACGACCTCCATGGAAGCGACCACTTCCCAATTGTACTTAGGTATAATGTGAGCGTACCATCTTCTGCCTCCCGCCCTCCTCGTTGGAGGATGGATCGTGCCAAGTGGGAGGTCTTCACACCGTCCGCAATGATATCTTTTGCCATGGTGACCCGGGGGTCAATTGACGCAGCTGTTACTGATGTCACAACGTGTATCATTCAGGCAGCAGATCTCTCTATCCCAAAAACATCAACGACGCTCCCAAGACGTCCGAAGCCTTGGTGGAACCCTGATCGCGCAGCGGCTAGGAGAGTTCAACATAAGGCCTGGTGTACTTTTCGGCGTTATCCGACCGATGCTAATCTTGTTAAATTTAAAAGAGCAAAATCTTACGCTCGGTTGGTGCGTCGACGAAGCAAGAGGGAGTCTTGGATGAAGTACGTTTCATCTATCAATTCACGTGCCAGTTCAAAAACTGTTTGGGAAAAAATTCGTAAGATCCGGGGAAACTATAGTTCCCGCCAAATTTCAATTCTTGAAAATAACGGCTGCACGTATGCTGAAGTTGGGGAGATTGTGGATTGCTTGGGCGAAGCGTTTGCCTCAATTTCTAGTTCTCAGGCGTATCTCCCGCCCTTTCAGAGGATTAAAACAACCGCGGAACGCCAGAAATTCTCCTTTGCGCCTTTTTATAACACTGAGTATAACTCCCCTTCAGCATGGTTGAATTACGGGTGGCTCTGCATCGGTCCGGCGCAACATCTGTCGGTCCGGACGACATCCACTATGACATGATTCGTCATCTCTCGCAGTCGTCTCTCGAGAATCTGTTAGTGCTTTTCAACCGCATTTGGTTGGAGCACAGTTTCCCGGACTCTTGGCGAAGAGCTTTTGTTTTACCTTTTCCCAAGCCTGGCAAAGACCCCAAGTCTCCCTCTAGTTATCGGCCAATTGCCCTCACTAGCTGTCTGTGCAAAATCCTTGAACGAATGGTTAATTCCCGGCTAATTTATTTTCTTGAAGAACATCGAATACTGTCTCCATCACAAAGCGGCTTCCGTCGTCATCGTTCAGCTCCTGACCATCTCCTGCTCCTTGAGACGTCTGTTCGTGAGGCGTTCGTACGTAGGCAGCACCTGGTGTCTGTATTTTTTGACATCGAAAAAGCTTACGATAGAGCGTGGCGTCACGGTATCCTCCGTGACCTCCACGAGAGTGGGTTGCGGGGAAACCTGCCAACCTTCATTGCCAACTTTCTTCGTAACCGTGTGTTCCAGGTGCGCCTGGGTACAACGCTATCCGCCTTTTTCCATCAAGAACAAGGCGTTCCTCAAGGCAGCATTCTTTCGGTGACTCTGTTCATCCTCCGCATTAATTGTTTACTCAAAAATCTTCCTCCTACGGTTTCGGCTACCATTTATGTTGACGACCTTCACATCTTCTGTTCGTCATCCAGCATGCATTTCGTTGAAAGGCAGCTGCAGTCTGCAATTACCCAGATTGTTAAAGCGGCTAACAATAATGGGTTTGTTCTTTCTCCCGACAAGACAGCCTGTGTCCATTTCTGCCGGAGGCGTGGCCTCCATCCTGATCCAGAGCTCTATTTGGACCGTGCAGCCATTCCAGTTTAGCCGGAAACCAAATTTCTTGGTTTGACCGTTGACCGTGCTCTCACCTTTCGCTCGCACGTTCGACGGCTAAGGACTTCCTGTCTGAGAGCCTTGTCAATCCTTAAGATCCTTGCTTCAGTCTCCTGGGGTGCTGACAGGACTTCTTTGTTCCGTATTTACCATTCTCTCATTCGGTCTAAGCTGGATTATGGCTGTATGGTGTATGGCTCTGCGCGTCCTACCGTTCTCCGGCCGTTGGATACCATCCACCATCAAGCGCTGCGTCTTTGTACGGGAGCCTTTCGTACGTCACCCATTCCCAGCCTTTATGCCGACGCGAACGAACCGTCGCTTCATTTACGCCGTCTGCAGCTGTCTCTTCAGTTTTACCTGAAACTTAAATCACTCACAGACCATCCTTTATACGATGCAGTTTTTCATCCCCAGCATGCTCGTTTGTTTGAGATCCGTCCCTCGTGCATTCGAACCTTCGGTCTTCGTATGGCGGCCGTAGCTCGTGATGCAGGGCTCGACTTGTCACTCGTTGGAGAGACCAGGGGCTTTGAGGATCCCCCATGGCATCCTCTTGGTGTCATGGTTGATACCAGCTTTACATCTTTTGAGAAGTCCTCAACCCCTGCGTCAGTGTACCAGCAGCTCTTCGCTGAACACCGTTACGTCAATGCAGACTTTATTCCTGTTTTCACCGATGGATCTAAGGCGGCTGGTGTTGTTGGATCCGCCGCCGTCTGCGTTGACGAAGTTTCTGTTGCCCGCATTCCTCCTGAGGCCACGGTGTTTTCGGCGGAGATGCATGCTGTGTATCTTGCACTTGTTCACGTTCAGTCGAGCTCTCATCAGCGTGCTATTGTGTACACTGATTCGTTGAGTGTTGTGCAATCATTGTCATCTTTGGATTTCACTGGCCACCCCCTTCTTTTTACCGTACGGAGACTTCTTCGTTCTTTGTTCGAGGCTGATGTCCAGATTCGGTTCTGCTGATTCCTGGGCATGTTGGGATCCCAGGGAACGAGTCTGCTGATGCTGCTGCTAGATCTGCCTCCTCTTTGGTTGTCACACCGTTGCCACTGTTCCACCGTGATTTTCGCTTTCTTGTTCACGATCATATCAGACGAACGTGGCGGGGTCTGTGGGACCAACAGGTGGAGAATAAACTGCACCGTGTTAAACCCATCCTTGGAATCTGGAAATCATCGTGTCGCCGGAACCGTAGGGAAGAAGTTGTTCTTGCGCGTCTCCGCATTGGGCATTGTCGCTTCACGCATAGCTTTTTGCTGTGTGGCGACGCTGCCCCAATGTGTGAGGCGTGCGACTGTTTACTCACCATCTCTCATGTTTTATGTAGTTGTGTTCGGTTTTGTAATAATCGGTTTCACTATTTTCAGTCTCATCTGCTGGACGAGGACGCAGCTACGCTTCAAAAACTTTTGGGCGACCACTGCGACACTTTCGCAGTATTTTCCTTTTTAAAACAGATTAACTTTTTAAAACTTATTTAAAAAAAAAAAAAGTTATATAATAAATATAATAGTAAACTAATAAAGTTATATATAAACCTAATTAACTAACTAGTCTTCACATCTTTCATCATCCTCTTTTCTAACTTTTACTAAGCCCGTCTGCTCTTAACCATTCTCCACGCTTTTAAAAATCTTTAGCTGATAGTTCTGTGTCTGGCGCTCTTTGGCCAAACCTGGCCCTTGCGCCACTAAAATCAATTAACTAACTAACTAACTAACTTAATATTTAAACACTGGCGCCATTTTGTGAAATAAACTAATTTTTCTCTTGCATTTCAGATTAACTCATAGCATTTTACAAATATAGCGATCGTAGCTTAACTTGGTATCTGACCACAAAAGAATTTTTTCATTAGAGATTTTAGAAGTGCAGATATTGCTGCAAATACATCAGAAACAGAAATATACACTTATGCCCCTAGTGATAAGGCAATACTTTACCAAAAATTGGAAATTATATGCAGAACATTACAATGCAAAAGGAATGTTTCAAATTGGACTTTTAGAAATGGAGGTATCGAGGAAATTGCAATTTATCTTTATGTTCCCTTGTGGGAAAATTGTGCATTACTTAAAAAAAGAAAAGAAAAAAAAGCTGTACCCAAAATAGTCTGTTATAAATGGTATCGAAGAGAAGAAATAATTTTTTTCGATTAGATAATTAGAAGCAATAATATGGAATAAAATGCATTTTGAATTCGATAGTATCTGCATTTATGCCCACTAACAGTGAAGTTATGCACCTGAAAAAAAAAAAAAAAAAAAAAAAAAAAAAAGGAGAACAAGGATTGTTCTCATATTTCAGGCTTCCCGGTGCAAAAAGAATTTTTCAAATTAGACTGATAGTGAAAATCCTCCAAATACGTGGCATCAGTAAATAAGCAAATACATCGCTCTTTCCACATTCCAGAAACACATAGCATCCGAAAAAATGTTATTTAGTCACCGCCGGGGAATTGAACCCATAGATCTCTCGATATCTAGCTGAGCGCGTTAGCCTTATGCCACGGTG